>CM063522.1:52239758-61419758 GCA_032199755.1 Ambrosia artemisiifolia | reverse complement strand
GTGCTAAGGTAGGATGGACAAGCTGATGGAGGAATGTTAGAAGACTGTTGTTATTTTTGTTAGACGTACAACATACTAACCTTGTGGTAACACAACGTTGTGTTCATCAACCATGCTAAGTCAAAATTAATTTATTGCACATTTAACAAACAAATAATACCGGTCTGTAGCGCTCCTCCATTAGTTTATCCATTTTCTCTTATCGCACCTAAGACTGTCAAGATGTGCAAAGGGAAGATGGTTAAGCTAATGGGGGAATGTTAGAAGACTGTTGTTATTTTTGTTAGACGTACAACATACTAACCTTGTGGCAACACAACGTTGTGTTCATCAACCATGCTAAGTCAAAATTAGTTTATTGCGCATTTAACAAACAAATAATACCGGTCTGTAGCGCTCCTCCATTAGTTTATCCATTTTCTCTTATCGCACCTAAGACTGTCAAGATGTGCAAAGGGAAGATGGTTAAGCTAATGGGGGAATGTTAGAAGACTGTTGTTATTTTTGTTAGACGTACAACATACTAACCTTGTGGTAACACAACGTTGTGTTCATCAACCATGCTAAGTCAAAATTAATTTATTGCACATTTAACAAACAAATAATACCGGTCTGTAGCGCTCCTCCAGCAGTTTGTCCATCTTCTCTTAACGCACCTAAGACTGTCAAGATGTGCAAAGGTAGGATGGACAAGCTGATGGGGGAATGTTAGAAGACTGTTGTTATTTTTGTTAGACGTACAACATACTAACCTTGTGGTAACACAACGTTGTGTTCATCAACCATGCTAAGTCAAAATTAGTTTATTGCGCATTTAACAAACAAATAATACCGGTCTGTAGCGCTCCTCCATTAGCTTATCCATCTTCTCTTAACGCACCTAAGACTGTCAAGATGTGCAAAGGTAAGATGGTTAAGCTAACGGAGGAACGTTAGAAGACTGTTGTTATTTTTGTTAGACGTACAACATACTAACCTTGTGGCAACACAACGTTGTGTTCATCAACCATGCTAAGTCAAAATTAGTTTATTGCGCATTTAACAAACAAATAATACTGGTCTGTAGCGCTCCTCCATGAGTTTGTCCATCTTCTCTTAACGCACCTTAGACTGTCAAGATGTGCAAAGGTAGGATGGACAAGCTAATGGAGGAACGTTAGAAGACTGTTGTTATTTTTGTTAGACGTACAACATACTAACATTGTGGCAACACCCTGAATACCGAAACCAAAAAGTATTTATTATTATTGTTAATAATAAAAGGGTCCTAATAAAATTATTTATTATTATTATTATTATTATTATTACTGTTATTATCATTATTAATTAAAAATTATTGTTTTCATAGATATGGAGCCAGCTTTTTCAGATCCAGGTTTTGGTGGTGGAGATGACGCTGGGTCGTCTGCACCGGCGCCTCCGCCGAAGAGGAGTCGACGGGCTCCACCACCGGACCCCTTACTGGACCACGATTACCTGTACTTTGAGGAGGGGTTTGACCATGCGCAGCGCAGTGTCAAGAAGCTGCGTCATATGGCTGTTGACCCTCAGATGTACATCAGTTGGAAGCTTCTGGAGAAGGTCGGCGAAACCACCAGGGCGAACGACTTTGTGGGGTTTGACACCCCCTGGCGTCGTCTCTTTGACATAGCCCAGGTGCCTTCTTACCGGGCTTTGACGATAGAGTTTCTGTCGTCGTTCCAGGTACTGGATCCGGACCAGAACCCGAACCCGGATGAGACTTTTCGCCCCATCCGATTTCGGGTGGCGAGGCAGTGGCAGAAGATGACCTATGAGGTATGTTATTTCAATTATCTGTCATTTTATTATTATGTTACGAATATGGGTTAATATTTACAATTATTTTTTGCAGGAGTTTGCTGTTACTTCGGGGTTGTACACAGCCCCGGAGATTGATTCTTCTTTGTACCGGGACGCTCTCCATACGGTGGATAGGCCGACCCTGGTCAGGTTTTGGAGGTTCATCGCCAAATCGCACTTTGGCAAGAATTGGGCGAAGGCGACGTCGATTAGGGACCCCCTGTACTACTACTTTCAGCATGCGATCGCCACCTCTATCGCAGCACGGGGGAACAGTCGGGAAAAGGTCAACCAGAGTGACCTTTTCTTTTTGTACTGTTTGATTATGCGGCAGCCGTGCAACCTGGCCTCGTCCCTGGTCGAGTACTTTAAGTGCTGCCACAGCCGCCAGGCTCGGTCACATCTCCATGGCGGGGCGTTCATCACTCAGATTGCGCGTAATCTGGGGCTCTCGCCAGATACTAACCCTCGGTTGTCGCCCTCGATCCCATCGGTAGTGCTTGGTGACGCCAATGCCCGGAGCATGGGGATCCTCTTCGAGGTCTCGAAGGGTGTGCAGCGGTTTCGAGCTATCGGAACCACCAGGGCTTTTGAGCCGGCCCCCCTTCCTACCTTCGATGATATGCCGGCCTACGCTGAGGTGCGTCCGGGATATCCTCTCCTGGTCTCCATGGCGGGTCAGGTCGACGAGCCTGAGGACGGTGACGCCCCCCCACCTCCTCCTCCGCCGCCACCACAGCAGCAGTACCCACGCCATATATATGATGACCTCACTCCTGCTGCACGTTTCGTGGCGGAGGACATCGATCGCCGCATCGGTGAGCTGCGGGATATTCAGGAGTGGACGGTCGACTCGATGGAGGCGATGGCGACGCATTGGCAGGTACAGTTACGCACACCACCACACCGTGGACCAGCACAGGGGGCCCCACCACCACCGCCGCAGTAGACTTTTTTTATTTGTATTTTTTTTTGTATGGACAAATTATTACTATTATTATTATTGTTATGCAGTTGATCTTTTGTTTATATATATATATGTTGTCTGTTTTGAATGTTTAATTGTCTAATAAATATGGTCCATATTAAACCCATAAATAATAAATGAACTAACACCAAATTATAAATTGCAAGCCGGTAAAAACAATGACCGACACGTTTACAAACCGAAACAGTTCGACCCGACCGGCACGTGAACGATTATTACGATTATTATTTTTCCTTATTATTACTATTATTATTATTATTATTATTATTATTATTATTATTATTATTGTTACTATTAGTATTATTAATAATAACTAGTTGTATTTAAGTTCGCGCGTTGCGCGAGTTTAAATCAGATTATGTATTACTTTCATTCTAAGAAAAACAAACACTTATAAGAGCTACATCATAACTTTTATCAGTAAACCTCCCTTTATTAGTGACTGAAACATAACATTCCACCCAGTCAGTAGCCAATTGAGATTACAACAATAATCAACCATTCATCTAATGGTAGGTTCACCAAACTACAATACGTATTTAGAAAGTGTATGATGATGGTGAATTAATTTAGGCTTTCAAATAACTCAAGAAATACATAACCTAAAGGGAAAATATATTAAAAAAATGAAAAACAAAATAAAGCTCGTAAACAACAGAAGCAAAAATAAGCATGCATATTAACCTTGCCTATTCTTCTCCACACTTGTTAAAACCAGCTTCCTTTCTTGCTCTACTCTCCCCAGCTGAGCACCCCGTTCCTTGCTTTTGTTTGGAAGTCGGGCCCCCTTGTTTGCCACCCGAAACTTCATGCGCGACTGGGTCCCGACCGACAGTTGGTATCTTCAATGTTATCCCTAATATAGAATCAAAATATGTGACGCTACAAGTACAAACAATGTTTGTGCCATCTCGTGTTTATACAGGACTGAAACAACATCAAATATCGTAAATATGAAACTATCATCACGCGGCCAGCCTCTCCTTTCACCAGAACCGTACTGTAGTTGGCTGCCCGGGCTTACTCCGGCGGGGACTTTTAATGCTAACTTGGTTGGAGTTAATTGCTAATTCTTTTTCAACACCCAACGCTACTACATTGAAGTTTAAAGACCAGATGGTGCATCATTGAACTTTTGTTTGGCTTTTGCTGCAAATATGAGAAAATAATCATGTCTGTGATGTTTTATACCTCATATGTGTCAATGGTGTTTACAGATAATAGATTCACTCATTGACAAATAACAAAAACATACTTCATTTGATATTAAACAATAGTTAAACTTACTTGTTTATGTCTAGATGATATCCTGTACGCTGAAAAATGAAAATAACATTGTCCGTTGGTATAAAACTGATTCTATAATGAATTATCACGGCTAGTAAACTGTACTAACCACTTTAACTCCTTGTTTGTTGGCATTCTTTGGCACCCTGGATGTCGTAGCGAAATCCTATTTCAAATGTTCATGAAACATAGCTTTGATGATATACTTATAGTTAGTATAGAAAAATAAGTGGCTACCAGGCACCTTTTGAAAGAGCATCAGATGTAGGTTATGAGCTGCCACATTCATTGTATAGCTCAGACGCCCTTCTGTAAGAGTCAACAATATACATACAAAAAAAAAAACTAAAGAGGCACCACATAGTATTAAATATTGCTACAAAAACCACCACAAAAACACCTAGCACCTCCTAAGCATGTAAAGAACATACGCTGCAAAACAATTGAGTAAACGTACCATTGAGTTGTTTAGATTATTGTAACGAATATGCCATCTTGATTGATAGAATATGATAGATCTGGCAAACATCGAATAAACGAAAAAAGAGCTTTCAGCACCCTTTATATAAATACATTTACCTTTTCGCGCATAACAAAAACATCAGGAGCAGGAACCGTCATTTCCACATCGAGTTCAGAGCATCTGGGCATCTGTAACGAATTAAAAAGCATATCTAAGTATGAAATATCTTAAGTAGCACCAAAATACCAAACAAATGTTTACCCAAAAAAATTCATTTATGTTATAAATAACATCTTAGATGGTTGATGCCCTCGATTTTGAAAGTACTCGTGACATTTGTAAAAATCATTGAGTTATTAAACTGAGCTAGTTGAGATATGTAAGAAAGGTTCCTGTACCTTTCAACCTATTTAACAAACAATAAGTGCTTTATCTGATCTATACCCGTTCTAACTATCTAATAAAATTTGAGAAACTGTACCCAAAATGGACGCTGGTGGCAGATGGGTCAAGGCAGGTCGAGTTGGGAAAATTGTTTAAATGGTTATAAAGAGTATAAGGAAGCTAAAGTTAGTTGATAAGACTGCAACAACAGACATCATAACCATAAAACATATACATATACATATAAAACTCTACATTAAGAAACTATAATAAGCCATAACAGATAGACCGAACCTTCTATACAGCCCTCGGATGCCATCTTGCTTTTAAAGTTTACGGGCAACATCCAGGCCACCATTATAGCTTGCATGGCCCGAATATCCTCGAACCATCAATCTTTGACTAATCTGTTGACCTTGATATTTAGAATACACACACACATAAATGATGAATCTAACACCATACTTGAAGGGATAAAGAAAGTATACCACATCAACAGGAACAAAAACAAATTGAGCACAAAGAGGTGATGTCAGTCTAGCAATTCCATTAGCAATAACAGCCTTTGAAGGATCTGAAATACTGAATGGTTTGAGCATCTTATAAGCAGCCACCTTTGTTGTCTCTAATGCGCCGAGTAACACAATCCTAACAGGAATTGCTCATGTGATGACGGTGCCAAAACCTCTGTAAAAACCTGGGATGCCTTCGGTTTTCAATAATCCTCTGATAACAACATATGCATTCTTCTATACAGAGTCTTTTGTAGCAACGTGCAGCCTCGACTTTACAACAGATACAGGGTACAGCCTAATTGTAAGCGCACCGAATATCCCAGCACCTACCACATAAAAACTTAGTTTTATGACTTTATCAAGCCTGCTTAAGAATGAAAGAACTATTTTAGAACTCAAAACAATCAAAATATAATAACAAACTAACAAATCACAAATTGTAGAAGCTATCAGAAGTTATGTTGTGTTCTTGAGTTTCAAATTAAAGGAAAGAATGTATATGCATTATAGAATAGTTAAGCCGTTTGCGGACAACCCCGGCTCTGGCTGTACTCTCCTAAGAGGATTAACAGGTTTATTTGGTAAGTACCATAACAAACCACAAAGAACCGAAATTACCAAAACTTGAGCAATCCTCAATTTGTGATATAGTCATTATATGTTTGTACCCTTATTCTTGTCATATATTTCTTGAAAACTCAAAAGGAATTAAATTTATTCAAAGTTATATGTTTGGCCTAAAAAGGTCAAAACTAAACTTAAAGCCGAAATGCACCTGTAATCATTTTAACATTTACTCCAAGATTCAAAGCCCTCCGTATTCTATGCATTTTACCCTGACTATCCAAATACCACTACTACCAGAGGAAACACTCTCTGCATCTGATATAACACGATCAGCATTATTATCAAAATCACTAAAAAGCTTATCAATACTTCTATTAACATCCGGAATTTCAATTTCACCCTTATTATCCTTCAGTTTCGTCTCGCCGATCATCGACTTCTCTAACGCCCGAACCGCAGTAGCCGTTCCAGATCCACTCAATCTCCTATCCTAATTCGTAAAATCGACAAGCTTCCATGGTGCCACATAGATATCCATGATTAAGGTCACATCCTTAAAAAATCCAAACATCAAAATCAGTCCACAACAGCCACACATAAACCTGAAAGAAAGGAGAAAACATCATACCTGTTGATGGAGACGACAACGGTGGGGATGGCGGCATATAACGGCGGCGTATTGCAGGTCATAAGCTGAAGAAGAAAGGGGGACGATGGATGGTGCTCCGATGGTTGAGGTTTTAGATCCGAAAGACTTGCAGGTCATAAGCTGAATAAGAAAGGGGGAAGATGGATGGTCCTCCGATGGTATTTGATACTGTGATGCGGTGGTGTGGATGTGTAAGAAGAGAGAGAACATATGGGGTTGGGAAGTGGGAAGTGGAGAGAGTGAGACACGTTTATGAACACGTCATAGGGTTCAATAAATGCAGTTTGGCAAAAGCACTCTTCAATTACAATTTAATTACAGATATGTCCTAAGTCACTGTTCAAATCCTAAGCATTATTATTATAGTATAATATTATTACTAATATTATTAATATTACCGACACGTTTACGAACCGAAACAGTCCGACCCGACCGGCACGTGAACGATTATTATTTTTCCTTATTATTACTATTATTATTTTTATTATTATTATTATTGTTACTATTAGTATTATTAATAATAATATTATTACTAATATTATTATTATGACCGACACGTTTACGAACCAAAACAGTCCGACCCGACCGGCACGTGAACGAACCGGACTTTTCCGACCTGATCGGCACGTTAACGAACCGTACTGTTCCGACCCGACAAGCCCGTTAGAAGACATAAACATAACCAAAACGATTTTTAAGAACGTAAACAATGTTTAAATATTTTTACAAATTTCACATATCTAATCTAAATCTTGTATTTCGGGACTTTGATTGGGGTCCCGTTTCGGGAAAACTAATTCTTTGTACATATTGATTTGATTTTCAAACATAGTTGCCCATTCCTCACCACCTTCAGTTTTAAAAGCACTCCAAACTCTATTCGGGGGAGGCATTGGATATGATCCTTCAAGCGTTATGTTGACGTAATGTCGGTCCACGAACAAAACTGCTACCGTCATAATAGGCGGTAGAGAAGCACTTGGGCCTAAAAATAGAGGGAAAATTGTATCAGAAGCTCTAATGTCGAGTGTATGAAAAACACAACCAAACTTCTGTGCAATGATAAATCCCGCTTCCGGCGTCGTCATCCACTTCTCTTCTGGGGCTGGTGCCACCCCTCTAAAAGAAATGCTATCGCAGAGACGCTGATAACGTCCTTCGTCATTCGGATCAAACATTGACCTATACAAGGCTTCGTTATTGCGCAACTCGAGTAGCATTTGGGATCGGACCCTGATATGATCATCTTTACTTAGGCCTAACCCCACAGCTACCGCTCGAAAACCGCAATGACCATCAGGTTTCACATCGGTTATTTTAGATATATATGGGTGAAACACAGATGGAATTCTATCCCCATATTTCCTTAGTAAGTTCTCAAACTTTTTTGTCCGCGGAAGCAACGGGAAATTGAATTTATCCCAAATGCCGCCCCCCTGGGACGATGACGGTATGTAAGAGCTGTGACGGTGAAGCTCGTAAGGAGGGAATGGCTGGGACTGGGAAGGTCGTAGAAGGTCCTCCTGTGATGGTACGAAAGAGCTGTGCCGGGGAAATTCAAACTCCTCGTCGGACCCACTTTCTTCAGCAGGCATATGCAAGCTCTTTCTTGCAGATTGTTCTCTATTTTGTTCTTGCTGCTTCTTGGTTGGACGACCACGGGTTTTCTTTTGCACAACAGGCGGTTTATTGGGGGAGTACTTGCCTGTGACGATTTGTGCAAATTTGTCCAGGTAGTTTAATTGGGTAAAAACTGGTTTCGTATCAACCGTTTGCTTTAATTCTGCCCAGAAATTATCTACATTTATAGCTTCGCAACCAGTCGTCGCAGGTTTGAAGTCAAGCTTCCTCCAGAACACGTCTATCGATAACAAATGGATTTCCTCACCTGAATAAATAACATACGTTATAAAGTTAAATCATGTAATAAATTATGTAGTAATATCATATGGACAATAGTAATAAGTACCATTAAGATGTAACTGCTCGAGCCGACAGGCACATGGCAAAGCACAACTATTATAAAGCTGGCATCCACAAGTGTTATTGTAAAGGCGCATGGGCGTTCGAAGACGTTCGATCTCTTCGTATATCAACTGAATAGCATGTTTGCTAACCTTCCGAAGTAACTTATTAAGCAATGGCTGCCTCTTGTGGTGGTTCATTGTTTTTCTTAGGCTTTCTTCAAAACCTTTTTTAATGTCCCTGTATTGCTTATCAACCATTTGATCAACGGACCTCACAATTGTCGACAACGAGTTGCGATTGCCTGGAAGGTGACTTTTAATTTTGGCATGCATGCCCTCAACTCTGTTGGTAGTGGTCTGGCGGAAGTTCAGCGTTTGGTTAGTCCACGCAGACACAAACTTTTGACGGAACCGGTCCAACCAGTTATTCTTCGTATAGGAAAAAACGTCTGAAAAATATAACCAAAACTTGTCAGGCGTGTGTATGTAAACAAGTACGTATGTAATTATGTAAAACTACTTACCCAGACGATCCATCTTTTCCAGATATGACTCAAATTGCCCCAAATTGTATTCGTATAGGGCTTCCGTCGTAGAGTCACACAGCCACCAAAACATTCGAACAAAATCCTTCCACTCCCTATCCGTGAACTCCTTCTTGCTGTTCCTGTTGATATTCTGCGAGATATGAAACCGACATAGATACTTGTACGCCTTTGGGAAAACCACATCACACGCGTTCATCAGCGCAAGGTCCCTGTCTGTCACAATCACTCGCGGCTCCATACAACTGTCCAACATAGACTTTATCCTCTCCAACAGCCAAGTGTAGTTACCAATCCTCTCAGAAGAAATAAACGCATGGGCAATCGAAAACGACTGGTTTGTCGACGACATACCCACTACCTGAACAAACGCCATATTGTACATGTTTGTATTGTAGGTGGCGTCAATCATCAGCACATGCGGGAATGCGCACCACATAGTATGTGAAAGTTTGTGAACGAATAAAATATCCGTGAGAGCCTTCGTGGTTTCATCCGCACGCGTGTAGTAGGTGAATCCTCTCTCCGTCAGAAAGTATTCGAGGTGCTCCATGTCACCTTTGGGAATGACTCCCTTTCCAGCATTCATCATCTGAGCAGCATTGTGTATATCTTTCAGGGTAGTCTTTCTCTCCGGGTTCTTTGAAAGCATCATTCTCCAGATGCTACGCTTGGGAACATCATTCTCTGTCATCTCTCCCACAAATTGCTTGTCATCCACAGAAAGCCTTCTGGCATACGGGTGACCCTCTAAGTGTTCAAAGGGAGTGTGGTTGTGCGTCGGGTTTTTCACCTTTAACCTCCAAACCCGTGACCGAGTTTCAAACACCCCTGCCAACTTAAACGGGCAGCCAATTTTTTTGCTACCCGTCTTCCTCACCAAAGCCACACTCTTATGCTCCCCCCCCAAGAGTGCATTGAAATACAACCTTAACAAAAATAAGTTTATTAGAAAATAAGTTTTTTTTATAATTTTTTTAAATAATATATTATAAAAAAGTTTGTTAATTAAAAATTAACAATACTCTTAGCAAAGGAGAAACGTAATCCTAAAGGTGTGTGGCCCAAAAACCACTGGTGCACCCGTAGGGAATTCACCTTGACCAACGATAAAACACGTGTTTTTAGTAACTAATTTATAAGTTAAGTTTATTGTTGCTTTTTAAATAACAATTTAAAAAATACGCATTTGTTAATAACTTAAAAACAACAGTGACTGAAATATATACCTTCACGAAATGTTCTCCTCTTTTCTTCGATCTTTTTATAACTATGACGTCACCATTTGCCATTCCCGTATCATGTACCCAATCGATCAACTCATCGCGTGTCGAAAATGTCCGGTTAGTCTCGAACCAAGGGTTGATCGGGTTAGGTCCTTCCTCCTGATCTTCTACCCGCTTCTCATCGACAGCGCTGTCTTCATAGTGCGTATAGTCTTGTTCTTCAGATGTGTCATCACCACGGTTAGCGTCGTAAGTATAACCGTAGGCAGGTTGACTAGGCTCGTCTTCAAATTCATACGGGTCCTTCCACTGTGTATTCAAGTCCAGTTGTACCGCATTGTCACGGTAACGAATGCCAGACTGACCCTCCTCGACATTACTACTAGACGGACCCTCCCCGACATTATATGACGGACCCACCGAAACATTATATGACGGACCCTCCGAAACATTACATGACGGACCCTGCCCGACATTATATGACGGACCCTGCCCGACACTATATGACGGACCCTCCTCGACATTATATGAATTATAGTCGTAAGAATCACCGAAAATTAAGTCGTAAAACGACATGTTATATATGTTTGTGGACAAAGAATTCAAATCGAACGAGTTTATAATGAAAAACTATGAAATCGATTGAATTTATAGCCAAAATCTGATGGAACTAAGCGCCTCGCTTAGGCCAAAGCGAGGCGCTTGGGGTAATTAATTCGAGGGAATATCAGGCTTTATGTTGAATCAAGGTTAATCAAACTCTCAAGCGCCTCGCTTAGGCCTAAGCGAGGCGCCTGGGGTTAATCGTTTTCAGAGAATCTTAAGCCTTATGTCTAATCAGGCAGTCAAGCGCCTCGCTTTGGCCAAAGCGAGGCGCTTGACTGCCTGATTAGACATAAGGCTTAAGATTCCTGAAAACGATTAACCCAGGCGCCTCGCTTAGGCCTAAGCGAGGCGCCTGGATTAAGGGGTTGATTTAGAAGTTGGGGGGTTTAATTAGCACGGTCCCTTGTTTTATCATGTTTCTTAAATATCCTTTAAATGCTTTTTTCTTATTACTGTCTTTTATCCACAACACACAAAATAAAAGATAATATAATGTTTTTATATAATTTACACGGTTTTGTTTGATAAAGTATAGTTTTATCTATTAAAAGATTTATGATTGTGAGGTACACTTTTCAAGGCCGGATCCAAGGGTAACCCACACCCTTGGTCGAGGGCCCTCTTTTCCATGAGTCAAAAACTATATATAGACTGAATTACAAGTTTTGTTCTCTTTATATTTATACTTGATTACAAAGCATACCATTTTTGATTAAGTGACACGTTTTGTATGCCACTAAATGACAATTTTTTTTCTAGTGCTATGTTGACATCATGCTAGAGTTCATTTTTTAATACATGCATTGCTAGCTGAATGTGTTAAGAGATTACATTAGATTTTACTCAAGCTATGCAATATGTAAATTATGCAACTCGTGTAATACACTGGCTATTTCTTATTAACATGACTTTTGATTAACAAACGTATGATACTACATTTATTTATGATGTATAGTACATGAAATTCAAACATAATATATTGTGAATGAGAAGTGGCTAATATTAAATTAATTAATTTGAGATCGTGACATTATTAATAAAAGTTAACATTAGCTTTCTTATAATGTGGAGGTGGCCCGTGGGATTGTTATAAGTTAAGATTGTTTACGTCATGCAATCTCCCTTCATTAAAAAGAAAATCATGAATATTAACTTGTAATGTTTGTATCTTATTATTTTCCGAAAGAAAAACATTGCGAGAAGTGAAATTTGTAATATTTTACCATTCAAAAAAATTTGTAATATTTTGTACTGGATTACTGTTTTTAACACACAACTTAAGAAATAACAATACTTTAAAGGTTTAATTACATTAACCGGAAATAAAACTAAACGTGCATTACAAAAAGTTTAATATACATATAAGAATAATAAAAAATAAAACATAAATAATTCAAATAAATGTGATAGTACAAGAAAAACAATAAATAATTCAAATATCACTAAAAATTTACTTAACACAACATTTGATAGTCTTATTTATAACATTGTCATCATATATTATCTATTATAAGTAACTTCATAAAAGCTCAAATTTTACTCTAGTATTGACAATGAGACGTAAAGTTGGTTAATTAAGGTATTGCGAATGCAAACCAAACCCTTGTTTAGAGACTGTCGTTCCTGTTGCAAAACATACAAATAATGGAAATTGACTGGAATCTTTTTATCCGATGGTCAGGGACGAAGTATATTTGGGGCCAGGGGTGGCCCTGGTCCCCCCTGTTTTTTGACGCAGTAGTGGAAATTTATGATTTTCATAGGTAAATTGAGTCAAGGTTGAGCCGGCCCCCGCCGATTTTGCACTACCGACCGAAAAAAATTGAGTTCGGCCCCCGCCGATTCCGAAACCAAGCTTCGCCACTGCCGATGGTATCAAAGTTATTCGTGAAATAAAAGTCTTTTTATCGATATTTAACAAACTTGGCAATTTAATGATATTCTTATTCAAGTACGAAGGGAACTCTTTTTTGAGTGGCCAACAAAATCACCAATTTAATTAAACATTAAGTATCCGGCTAGCAAGTAGTTAGCAAGGAGCTACCAATGAAAACAGAAACATCAAGAAGAACGACTAATAATACAACCCATCTACCAACCAAGTTTGTGTCGTCGAAAACCAGTGGCGGTTCTTACTAGGGCCAGAATGGGCCTCGACCTACCCAGTTTTTTCGTTTCGTAGTGTAAATTTTATCGAAAATTTTTGAAAATTTAAATATGGATTAATTCCTACCCTACGAAGTTGAGCCGGCTCTATCAAATTTTTCGTTAAACATCCACCACGGAAGAAAACTACGCCACATCTCCCACACTAGTACCAAAGGAACTTCCATAAGAAATTATCCAACTCTAATCTAATCATGCATCATGAAATGCATGCTAATATATTATGTATATATGGTGTCAAACATCAATCCATTATCTGATGAGCTGTCACAATGGACCACTTCAAAGGACCAAACCGGTTGTGAAGGAGAAAAAGGACACGTATCACCTACGCCGACATGTAAGCTATATACTTTTATCGAGAAATGGAAAAGGCATATTCTTTATCTGTGCCACGTTGTATCTTATATATTTTATTATTTATACTGTTCACTTTGTGGCTGAATAATCAAAACCATCGTTTTCTATAATTGCTTTAAATAATAATGTGTATTTAATATATAGCGCTTTCCATATTTAGTGATATATTCATAAATCATAATTCACTCCAGCAAAGTTAGGTATAACATTGACTCATTGAGCAATTGATATTTTTTTAAGGTTCACTTTCTATGTATTGGACATAATTGGTTATCGGGTCTTCATCAAAGACGACTACCTGTCAGCCCTGCTCCTGCAGACGTAATGTTCTATCAGGCCCCGGGCGCAAGCTAACCTTCGCCCGGAAACCATACCGCCATGTATAACCTTTAAATTATTATGTTTCTCGACTTGTAATATTAACTCTTTAATATTCATATTAAGTTGTTAACTCTTTGCTATTCAACGGTAGTTATAAAAAATTGATAAATTTGTTTACGTAGTAAGATATATGCAATGCAATATGTTATATGTATCATGTCATGTATGCTTGTTTAATTGGTTATGTTAACTAACTATTATGTGGTTTGATATAATTCTTTTGACCCGTGACAAAAGTTTTTGCATTCACGACTATAGATGATGAACGAGAATGCAAGTTTGTTGACATGGCAATTGGCACTCGGTATGTTATTTATTATATATCGGCAACAAAATTGATTTGAATTTGCAACGAGCTACAAATTACAAAGGAAACATATTGGTGATCCTACGAGCTATAAATTACAAAGGAATTGAAATTAGAAATTTATAATACTCGAATCCAAGATCTGTTTGATAATCTCCCACGGATGGTGGATCGAAAGATCCCACGATCAGCAATGTATTAAAACAGAAAAAATAATTTTAAATACTAATACAAGCATTTTTTATGTTAAACAACTTGTAGAGTTATAGGTGAGCCAAAATTAGCATCTGGTAGGGGTATATTCGAGATATCAAGCATAATATCCAAGATCTTATTATTTAGCAGACATGTTTATAATATTTTTAGAAATATATGACTGCCAATAAACGGTTTCAAAGCCAATCAGCCAGATAATCACGGTATCACCGTATCACAATGGGTGTCATTAGGATTGTGACCCCTTGTATATTAGACCATTAAGTATGGGAGGAGGCCCATCATCCATGCCTTGCCTCCACCTCAGCTGCCACGTCAGCGTGGGGTAGGACAATCATGGGGATGATGGTCTAAGGGTGTGGGGAGGCCCATCATCCTTTAATGCATTTTCTTTTTCTTTTTTTTATTTAAATAATATTATAATATTAATATTAAAAATAAAAACGTATTAAAGAAACGTACACTTAAATTAAAAAAAACGTACACAAAAAAAAAAACACTTAAATAAAAATAAAAAATAAAAACGAACACTAAAATAAAAAAAAAGTACTAGGAATTATATTTTTTTGCGATGCTCTCCTTCATTTTGAGCAACACTGGACGGTCTTCTTCAGGGTATTCGTTGATGTTTGTCGTCATTATTCGCCATTCTTCTAGTTGCCTATCTTCATTCCTTAGGCGAACGCTTTCCTCCACCTTCTTTTGCTTTAAGCGAAGCTTTTCTTCGACTTCGCGTTCCTTCAATTTCTTCTTCTCAGCTTGACTTTCACTAAAGGTGTTTTTGAAGGATGTCAATTCAGCGACCAAACCATCCAACATTGACCCGCTTTGGAGCATTTGAGAATATTGTGTGAAAGGGTTGGGAGTTTGTTGGAAACCCGAAAATGTAGCCCAACTTGGATCGATTGGCATCGTGTAACCCGGTGTCGAGAACGGGTTTGGAGGCGGGTTATTTTGATTCGGGTTCGGGTTGTTTTGGTAGGGATCCATTGCAAAAACATTTAAAGAGTATTCTATAAAAGTTGTGTAGAGATTGTATAAAATTGTGGTGTAAAATAAAGGGTTTAAGGTTTGTATTTATAGTTGTTTTAAAAAAACTTTTTTTTTTATAAAAAACGGTCATATAGCCGTTGTATCCAACGGTCCTTTTCAATTCCAACGTTTAAAAATGGCCCGGCTTGGGAGGCAAGGGCATGCCGATGCCGGCCCAGGGGGCGGTGTTGCCCGGGGCGGCATCCGGCAGCCGGTCCATGCCGGCCCGTGCCTTTTGTCCATACCTAATGGTCTTACTAGTGAAAATAAATTATATAAAATGTTTTATTTAAATAATACAGAGTAAAATATCTGATTGATGTGTGATAATTAGATTAGATAAGCAGGTATTGACCATTTGAAACCTTGATTTAATTGTTTGGTTTGCAATTATTAATTTACTTAAGCAACCACCTCAGAATGGGACAACATATATTGAATTTTGTTCTTATCTTAAAGTTAGGAGACCGACTATTATCTATAATATTAATATAGAGACACTTTAATAGTGTGGTAATGCTAAACTACGCTGTGAACATGTGAATTACTATAATGCCCTCTTTCAAACAGAGAAACTACAGTATTGCTACTTCACATACGTCACGGCCGACGTCTGAACGTTCACCACCGGCGGTAGAGCAGACCATCCGACTACCGGCAATTGTTGTTCGGTCGTTCGTGCCGTCGGGAGGTCAGGTAGGCACCAAACACCTTCCGCCTAAAGGACGTTACGACTGTGTGTGGGTTGCTCTTCGTCAGCCATGGCAGCTAGACATACGTGAAGATGTTTTTGGTGGCGTTGTTGTTGTGACGGTGGAGGGGTCTAAAGTACAGATTGAATAGCCGACGACAATTTTAGACAAAGTGAGACGGCACATTGATTAGCCGGCGACCGCATCCGGGGACGACTTGGCCGAGCTACAATGGAGCAATGGCAGCGATATTGCCCTGTGGTGTTTATAACTTTTTACGGTGAAGGCTCACAGCGGCAGGAATCAAGATGGGGCGATGGTGGTGGCAGCCATAGATTCCGGCAAGTGTTCAAACCGACCTAACTGATTGCTTATTTTGTGATGAATGTTTGTGATAACATAGGATGGGTAATTAAAAGGAAAACCGTTTTAAATAAACCTAAGATAATAATATTTAACAATTAAAAAGTTGCCGAGCCGTTCTGATCAGAATGACCGATTACCGATCAGACATATGGACTCAATCGGACAGGACGACCCGACCAAACTGGACAGAAGGACACAAGGACTAATGGACATTACACAAAAGAGTATTAACCACTAAATAAAGCAAAGGCGGCCATTACCCTCTGGTACATAGCCGACCTCAAATAAATAACAATATAAACCATGCCCTGTCAGACGGGAACAGTGACAACCGTCACTGTTCACGCCGACCGAATCATTACCTGCAATAAATGCGCAGTCACACCAGCCCTATAAATACTGGGTAGTTGCTCGCATTTACTCTCGAATTAAATACCTATCGGTAGCTACTCTGCCTCCGAACCATCACAATAATCTACTATTAATCTCCAACATTCAACATTTGGCGCCCACCGTGGGGCCGTAGCAAAACCACTCAAGGACGCTTCGTCCCCACGACAATCATGTCATCATCTGATCCTCCTCCTACGAACAACGCTACACCCCCTGGGAGTAGTACACCCTTAGACCGCATTTCCAGCTCGGCCTTCGAAGTATCCCCTGAACTGGTACGGTCTAACTTCCTTCAGATACGGCAGCTGATGAACGACTACGTCAGAGAAGAAAGAGCCAAAGGTCTGTCCCTAAGGTTGTCGTTTGATGATGAAGATACCGTGCGAGACAGGGTTACTCAGCCGATGCCGTTCACTAGTCAGGGTACTTCAGTAACCATGACTCCTGCTTCCTGGTTGACAGACATGATCCAAAGAAATTCCAGAAATCCACAGCAAACTCCCATGACCATGTCGGCACCCATGTCCCACATGCCCGGTCCGGTTGTGGTTACTGATCCGATCATGAACGCCACTATAGATGAACTTTCTCGACCTTACCGATCCTCCGAAGGGTCAAAGTTTACTCCGAGGATAGCTAATTTCGTCCCTCCGGTCCGGATTAAGATGCCTGCCAATGTCAGAATATATGACGGAACGGCAGATCCAGAAGACCACATCCTGCTCTTTGACAGTGTGGCAAGTAACGAAGGGTGGCCGATGCCATCGTGGTGCCATATGTTCGTGCAGACTTTGTCAGGGGTCGCTCGAGTGTGGTTCAACAGCATTACTCCGGAAAGCCTTGATAGTTTCCATGATTTGAAGGTAAAGTTCTTGGAACACTTCAGGCAACAACGAAGACACATGAAAGATCCTGTAGAGCTGCACAATATCAAGCAAAAGGAAGGGGAAAGCTTGAAAGAATTCATAGCTCGTTTCAAAGAAGAATCTTTACAAGTCAGGGACGCGGACGAAAGAATGCGCATCTCTGGTTTCCTGCATGGTTTGAGAACCAAACAGCTGGTGGAAAACTTGAATGCCCGAGTTCCTGCCACCATGGAAGAAGCCATAGAAAGAACGGAAGCCTTTGTTAGAGGGAAAGAAGCGGCTCAGGCCATGGATTTTAGTAAGAAACCGGAAGACCATAATCGAAGGGGGGCCTTCCGTGGTAATGGAAGGCGAGATCAATACAATCAAAGAAGGTATGGAGAAAACAGAGGCTCATCGGCCGATAAGAAGGAACCCCAGGATAAGCCTAGAAACAACGAAAGGAAGAACCTCATATTCACCGAACTAACTAAAACTCCTCAAGAGATCCTGGCCTCAGAATCTGGCAACGTCAAGTTCAAACCACCGTATCCGCTTCAAAAAACGGCTAAGCAGCAAAGTTCGCGGAAATATTGCGAGTTTCATGAAGACAAAGGGCATGATACCAACGAGTGCTTCCAGTTAAAGAAACAAATAGAAGAAGCCGTCCAGTCAGGACAACTCAGTCACCTTGTGAAAGACATTCGGAACAAGAAACGAAAGAGCGACAAAGAGGGGAAAGAAGTGCTAATGATGCGACCAACCGTAGCCTTAAAGAGACCTCGAGTCATGATAGAGGAAAGGGGTGAGACGATGCATTGGACTGAGTTGCCTATCCATTTCCCGTCAATAAGGCAAGAAGACGTCAGAGAAGACCCCCTGATAATTCGAGCGAACATAGGGGGACAACTTGTACATCGAGTTTACATAGACGAGGGTGCCGCCTCGGATATTATGTACGAACACTGCTTTATTCAGTTACCGGAGTATGTACAGGACGAGATAATCCCCGTCTCGTACCCGTTAGTGGGATTCTCGGGAGAACAGGTCTCACCCAAGGGACAGATACAACTCTATGTAAGCATCGGAGAAGATCCTCAAAAGAGAGTGGAGATGCTAACCTTCATTGTGGTTTCCGCACACACGCCTCATAACGTGTTGATCGGAAGGCCAGGAATCAAAACATTCGGAATGGTAACGTCTAGCAAGCACGGTTTAATCAAGTTTCCTACGATAGGGGGAGTTGCCACGTTAAACACATTGGTAAGGTACCAAGAGATTGGGTACTTGGATTCCGAAGAGGGGCCACCCGAGGAATGGTGTATTAATGTAACACCCTAAATCTGTTTACAGAAAACTCGCAGCGGAAAAATACCAACCGAAAAATTCAATTATAAAACAATCATAATTGTTTAGAAAACCGGTTCTACTAAGGAATTTGGTGTTACATCTTAAGTTATTTCTTAATACATTCAACAGGACTCGACTCTATTGGTTAGGTATCCGTGACCACGTACAATCCGCCTCCTCGCTCGATCTCCATCCTTCCCTTGAAGAAGTTAGGTAACCCAGACAACCTGCATCCACCACATAACCAATACGTTAGTTCAATGAGTGACCTCATGTAATCTACTCATAACACGAAGTAGCATCCCACAATCCTCGGTGATCCTGTCTGTAATCCTTCTCTCAAGTTCGGGTGGGTTACCCCGATCCGAACCTCCATGTCTCTTACAATCGTATTTACATACCTGCATCTCATATCATTCTCATAACAAAGGTTATTAACCTCACAATACATATATATGTATATCCAAGGATATAATCCCCTACATGCAAATTCTACGATACATACAAGTATAAACTCCCACATGTATTACTACAAAACATACAATACATACAAGTATAGCTCCCACGTTTAATACTACAATTCATACAAGCATACACCTCCACCTACAATACCATAATACATACTAGCATAAACTCCTACATATGATACCACAATACACACAAGTGTAAACTCCATATGTATTACTACAATTCATACAAGCATAAACTTCCACATGTAATACTACAATGCATACAAGCATACAATTCATTTGCATAATTCTACAATACATACGAGTATGCAACTTCCACCTACAATACCACCATACATACAAGTATACTACTTCTACCTATATAATGCTATCATACATACAAGTAACTCTCTTCCTCTAACCCGAGCATGAGAACTTATATGTACATCTCATCTACAATACTACATAATCATGGTAATCTACTTACCGTATTTAATGCCATCGGATAATGCATCGATTAAACTACACGCACTTGTACCATTCCGTACTACGATCATGTTTACAAAACCACACTACTATTACTTGCTACACCCTTACAAGGCCCCACACGAGGTCCAACGATGCTAATTGGTGCGTTAAACGCAATTACGGGTCGCGCACCTAAGCAAAACATCATCAAATAATAGAAAAATAACATTTTTCCCAGGGGCCACCGTAAGGTGGTCTTTAAATGAGGGAGTTACAAACATTGCAGCGACCACCGTACCCCTACTGTATGGCCGTAGGGGTACGGTCTGGACTTCAAAGTCTACGGCCAATCAGGCCTGCCCTACGGTGGGAATTAGTGTCCCTGGGCCACCGTAGGGGTACTCCCAGGCCGTAGGCCTACTGTGGACCTGGTGAAAATCTTGAACTTTTTCTTCCTTCTTTCCACCTCGACTCGATCCGTTCCAACCCGTTCCAAGCCACGTTTATACCATTATAAACTCCTATTCAAGCCTTATCCTTGTTATTTAGGTACCAACATCTCACGGTCCTCGTACTACTATCAAACACATAAACATGTTAAGATTTATTATCCGAAGTGGAATAAGAACCACTTACCTTGTGTACTCCAAGTTCTTGCTTGTTTATTGTCCCGCCTTGACCCATTAGCTCCCTATGCTTGAGTCCATTTTTCCTATCCTTTCATATCACCATATTCACATCCTTGTTAGTACACATGATCATATCATACTAACAATCATTCTCCATCAAATAACACATTGACTTTCATTAGTCAACTTCTACTATATCTACAACATACATACACAACCACATTGGTTCTCTCATCATGTAATACCACTCATTATCATATATATCTATCTCATGGTTTTAACATGTATGCGTCACATAGTGCTTCTAATCGCACAATTAAGTTTAGGGATCTAACCATGCTATTCTACACTATTGACTTGGCGGAAAGTCCACTTTCTACCATTCAAACTTTCTTCTTACAAACATATGTCTATATTAACATACTAGGCCATATGAATGTTACCATAAACATCACATTCATGTCTCACTAACATACAAGATCATTCACCATACCAATTGTCCATCACATGGTGTGCATCATACTATTCAAGCATCATGTACACTCTAATGCATACTTCTTATGAAATCATACAATCAACTAGATTTCACACATGAACACTCTCTAAGATACAATCTTCATGTTAACCTACTCTCAAGTATATCTACTATCAAGTATATCTACTATCACTTTACTTCACATTTGTCAAGACTTGCCTACAAATCCACACATTATGCTAGTCTAGACATTTCATCAAACACTTGGTGTGCATACAACATTCTAAGCTCAATGTACAAGCTCCTAATACACACATTCCACCAAATGAGTAATCACCTTCAATCACAACCAAGACTTCCCACATGCATATCATCAACTACACATTATTCCTACTATTACATGGATTTACCCATACTAGAGCAATATCAAGCTCAAATGAAAAACCCAATATCATCATCTATGCAATTAAGCAACTTCTAGTGATTAGCTAATCTCTAAACCATTAGAGATGATCAATATCACTTACAATCAAACAATAATACGAATTTAACATGTTTTGCTCAAAACCCACATGTAGGGTTCGAACCCTACACGAATTTTACATCAATTTCTACCAAACAAAAGGTACCTTCGGGTTCCATTGGCCTTAAAGGGTCGATTTCTGGCTCATGCACCAATTTCCCCTTTGAACCCTTGCTAGATTGAGTTGGTTGTTGAACTAGGGTTGAAACCCCTTTTTCTTCTTCCTGATAATCGACCAAAACACACACAAGTGTGTGTGTTTTTGGTGTTATCCCTCATTTTATCTATTCTTATATGGACTTTGGGTAATTGACAATACCCACCCTCAAACTTATAACCTCTTGACTAAATCTTGTTATAAAAATCCCGCCTCTCAACGTATTTAAATGAAGCGGGTTTTTGGGGCGTTACAAGTCTACCCCCCTTAAAGAAGGTTTCGTCCCCGAAACCTTTTTCATTTCTACCCTACTAGGCTTTCTCTACTTACTTATCTACTTTGACACTTCATTCGAAGTTTCATGCCACATCACAAGCCCACATCATAGGCTACACTACCACTTTAATCATGACTAGGCATAATTATATGTCCACACCTCCTAATATTAACACAAGCCTTCTCGCAATTATCAGGTATTCCAAACTACTACTACCCAGCTACTACTTCACCCTCCCTTGTTCGTACTCGACCTGGGAGTCCGACATTGTCCCATAGTACTCACGGGACAAATATATTTACCATACTCACCCCACCCCTTCCTGGTAGGTTTTAGAGTCATTCTATTCATACCTATTTGGTTGTTAGTTCATTTCGTGCACTATCTACTGTAGACACATACGTCAGATATCATACATTCCTACGTGGGTACTATTGTCATATCGATTCTCTACTTGACAATCATAAAACAACCGAATTCACTAACCTTCCTTCCGGAATGTTAACCGATCATCTCATCGTCGGCTTAACTTTCTCCTTAATAATTTCATGCCATATTTATCTTGTTTTAATTCATTCACAATTAGTTCCAACTCATTATCTTCATATCATCTATCTTGTAGATTTCGTCAAGTCCATAATCTTGACCATTCGTATCTACAAAATCATTGGTTATTCATACCCCTTATATTCATAACAACTGACTTTCAATAGTCTATACAAAATTTGTTTCTATTAGAATGTCTAATTATATACATCTTTCCTGAACAATCCGTTTCTATTTTAGTTACCGTACGTTATTACCCATCCTTACACATCAAGGTCCCTCCAACCTTGCCCCATTAGGGTTCTCCTACCTATCATACATGATCTCAACCCTATGAACCGTTAAGGTCCTTCCAGCCCTTATGACCCGCTAAGGTCTCTCCATCCAATTTGACCCACAAGGGTACTTCTACAATTTTGACCCACCATGGTCATTCTACCATCTTAACCCATAAGGGTATTTCTACAATTTTTGACCCATCCCGGTCATGTTACCATTTTAACCCATAAGGGTATTTCTACAATTTTGACCCATCATGGTCATTCCACTTAATTTAACCCATAGGGGTTTTCCACCATTTGCCCCTTTTAAGGTCAATTCTACTATTTTAACCCACACGGGCTTTTCCACTATTTGTCCCTTTTTAGGTCAATTCCACTGTTCTAACCCATACGGGCTTTTCCACCATTTGACCTTTTTAGGTCAATTCTACTGTTTTAACCCATACGGGATTTTCTACTTTGTTGACCCTTTTAAGGTCAATTCTACTGTTTTAACCCATACGGGCTTTTCCACCATTTGACCTTTTAAGGTCAATTCTACTGTTTTAACCCATACGGGCTTTTCCACCATTTGACCTTTTAAGGTCAATTCTACTGTTTTAACCCATACGGGCTTTTCCACCATTTGACCTTTTAAGGTCAATTCTACTGTTTTAACCCATACGGGCTTTTCCACCATTTGACCTTTTAAGGTCAATTCTACTGTTTTAACCCATACGGGCTTTTCCACCATTTGACCTTTTAAGGTCAATTCTACTGTTTTAACCCATACGGGCTTTTCCACCATTTGACCTTTTAAGGTCAATTCTACTGTTTTAACCCATACGGGATTTTCTACTTTGTTGACCCTTTTAAGGTCAATTCTACCATTTTATCCCATAAAGGGTAATTCTACCACTTGACCCATTAAGGTCAATCACCACTTTAACCCACAAAGGGTATTTCTATTATTTTGATTTGATCCGTACTTGTCTACGGACTCAAACTTTTCATTCCAACTACTCACCCACACGACTACTTACTTTCCAATTCCACCGGGCATACCTGTAATGATTCTCATGGTCTCACGTGTGTAGCATGTTTCTTGTGCACTGGCCAGGTGTACAGTCCACATGTTATCCACGTGCCTTCATGTAATCATTACCTTATGCCTGAGGACTGGTTTTCAGCTTCGTGCCACATTTCGATTTCCTTCTATGTTTTACCACCCCTGAGGATTTTCCTCCCCCCGGTATACATAGTCAATTATCGCGTACCTGAGATTGTCACATCATATCTACAACCTCCGCGATCTATGTTGGATCGTGTCCTTGAGATCTCTTCATTATCCACAAAAGCTCACCTTAACATGAACACCACACTTAGCTTTTACATGTCATGTGAGTTAATATTAAATTCTACCTTTGGGTCTTGATCGAGCCTTGGATTGTACGGGTCATTTCATTCAGGAGCACACAAGTTTGAGTTCGAGTACATACTTCCTTGTACTAGATTTCGCTCAAACCAGGGCTCTGATACCAACTTGTAACACCCTAAATCTGTTTACAGAAAACTCGCAGCGGAAAAATACCAACCGAAAAATTCATTTATAAAACAATCATAATTGTTTAGAAAACCGGTTCTACTAAGGAATTTGGTGTTACATCTTAAGTTATTTCTTAATACATTCAACAGGACTCGACTCTATTGGTTAGGTATCCGTGACCACGTACAATCCGCCTCCTCGCTCGATCTCCATCCTTCCCTTGAAGAAGTTAGGTAACCCAGACAACCTGCATCCACCACATAACCAATACGTTAGTTCAATGAGTGACCTCATGTAATCTACTCATAACACGAAGTAGCATCCCACAATCCTCGGTGATCCTGTCTGTAATCCTTCTCTCAAGTTCGGGTGGGTTACCCCGATCCGAACCTCCATGTCTCTTACAATCGTATTTACATACCTGCATCTCATATCATTCTCATAACAAAGGTTATTAACCTCACAATACATATATATGTATATCCAAGGATATAATCCCCTACATGCAAATTCTACGATACATACAAGTATAAACTCCCACATGTATTACTACAATACATACAAGTATAAACTCCCACATGTATTACTACAAAACATACAATACATACAAGTATAGCTCCCACGTTTAATACTACAATTCATACAAGCATACACCTCCACCTACAATACCATAATACATACTAGCATAAACTCCTACATATGATACCACAATACACACAAGTGTAAACTCCATATGTATTACTACAATTCATACAAGCATAAACTTCCACATGTAATACTACAATGCATACAAGCATACAATTCATTTGCATAATTCTACAATACATACGAGTATGCAACTTCCACCTACAATACCACCATACATACAAGTATACTACTTCTACCTATATAATGCTATCATACATACAAGTAACTCTCTTCCTCTAACCCGAGCATGAGAACTTATATGTACATCTCATCTACAATACTACATAATCATGGTAATCTACTTACCGTATTTAATGCCATCGGATAATGCATCGATTAAACTACACGCACTTGTACCATTCCGTACTACGATCATGTTTACAAAACCACACTACTATTACTTGCTACACCCTTACAAGGCCCCACACGAGGTCCAACGATGCTAATTGGTGCGTTAAACGCAATTACGGGTCGCGCACCTAAGCAAAACATCATCAAATAATAGAAAAATAACATTTTTCCCAGGGGCCACCGTAAGGTGGTCTTTAAATGAGGGAGTTACAAACATTGCAGCGACCACCGTACCCCTACTGTATGGCCGTAGGGGTACGGTCTGGACTTCAAAGTCTACGGCCAATCAGGCCTGCCCTACGGTGGGAATTAGTGTCCCTGGGCCACCGTAGGGGTACTCCCAGGCCGTAGGCCTACTGTGGACCTGGTGAAAATCTTGAACTTTTTCTTCCTTCTTTCCACCTCGACTCGATCCGTTCCAACCCGTTCCAAGCCACGTTTATACCATTATAAACTCCTATTCAAGCCTTATCCTTGTTATTTAGGTACCAACATCTCACGGTCCTCGTACTACTATCAAACACATAAACATGTTAAGATTTATTATCCGAAGTGGAATAAGAACCACTTACCTTGTGTACTCCAAGTTCTTGCTTGTTTATTGTCCCGCCTTGACCCATTAGCTCCCTATGCTTGAGTCCATTTTTCCTATCCTTTCATATCACCATATTCACATCCTTGTTAGTACACATGATCATATCATACTAACAATCATTCTCCATCAAATAACACATTGACTTTCATTAGTCAACTTCTACTATATCTACAACATACATACACAACCACATTGGTTCTCTCATCATGTAATACCACTCATTATCATATATATCTATCTCATGGTTTTAACATGTATGCGTCACATAGTGCTTCTAATCGCACAATTAAGTTTAGGGATCTAACCATGCTATTCTACACTATTGACTTGGCGGAAAGTCCACTTTCTACCATTCAAACTTTCTTCTTACAAACATATGTCTATATTAACATACTAGGCCATATGAATGTTACCATAAACATCACATTCATGTCTCACTAACATACAAGATCATTCACCATACCAATTGTCCATCACATGGTGTGCATCATACTATTCAAGCATCATGTACACTCTAATGCATACTTCTTATGAAATCATACAATCAACTAGATTTCACACATGAACACTCTCTAAGATACAATCTTCATGTTAACCTACTCTCAAGTATATCTACTATCAAGTATATCTACTATCACTTTACTTCACATTTGTCAAGACTTGCCTACAAATCCACACATTATGCTAGTCTAGACATTTCATCAAACACTTGGTGTGCATACAACATTCTAAGCTCAATGTACAAGCTCCTAATACACACATTCCACCAAATGAGTAATCACCTTCAATCATAACCAAGACTTCCCACATGCATATCATCAACTACACATTATTCCTACTATTACATGGATTTACCCATACTAGAGCAATATCAAGCTCAAATGAAAAACCCAATATCATCATCTATGCAATTAAGCAACTTCTAATGATTAGCTAATCTCTAAACCATTAGAGATGATCAATATCACTTACAATCAAACAATAATACGAATTTAACATGTTTTGCTCAAAACCCACATGTAGGGTTCGAACCCTACACGAATTTTACATCAATTTCTACCAAACAAAAGGTACCTTCGGGTTCCATTGGCCTTAAAGGGTCGATTTCTGGCTCATGCACCAATTTCCCCTTTGAACCCTTGCTAGATTGAGTTGGTTGTTGAACTAGGGTTGAAACCCCTTTTTCTTCTTCCTGATAATCGACCAAAACACACACAAGTGTGTGTGTTTTTGGTGTTATCCCTCATTTTATCTATTCTTATATGGACTTTGGGTAATTGACAATACCCACCCTCAAACTTATAACCTCTTGACTAAATCTTGTTATAAAAATCCCGCCTCTCAACGTATTTAAATGAAGCGGGTTTTTGGGGCGTTGAATGGTGTATTAATGATCGATATCCAGAACAAGTGGTAATGGTAGGAAGAACTCTCAGTGTAGAGTGCAAAGAACATCTGTATCGGTATCTAAGGCGGAATGCATATGTATTCGCTTGGGAACCCAGTGATATGACAGGTATCCCGAGGTATATAATAGAACATCATTTGAACGTTTACCCTCATCAGTCACCAGTCGTGCAAAAGAAAAGGGCGTTAGCACCCGAACGGAGCGCCGTAGTGGCCCACGAAGTGCGGTCATTGCGAGAAGCCGGAATCATGAAACCGGTCCAGTACCCCTCCTGGGTTGCGAACCCGGTAATGGTGGAGAAAGCTAATGGGTCATGGAGAATGTGTATTGACTATCGTGACCTAAATAAGGCTTGTCCCAAAGACCACTATCCACTGCCGGAGATCGATTCAAAGGTAGAGTCAGTTGCCAGTTTTCGGTTCAAGTGCTTTTTGGATGCATACAAAGGGTACCACCAGATACAGATGGCAAGGGAAGATGAGGAAAAAACGGCTTTCCACACAAATCAAGGGCTGTTCTGCTACCGAAAAATGCCTTTCGGCCTTAAAAATGCTGGAGCCACATATCAAAGATTAATTGACCAAGTATTCCACGAGCAAATCGGGAAAAATATGGAAGCTTATGTGGACGACTTGGTCATAAAAAGTCCAGATGAAGAAAGTTTACTCCTTGACATTGCTGAAACCTTCAATAACCTGAGAAGAGTGAACATGAAGTTGAACCCTTCGAAGTGTTTCTTCGGAATGGAAGAAGGCCGATTCCTGGGTCACATCGTGGCTAAGAAGATGATCAAGGCCAATCCAGACAAAGTCCAGGCAATCCAAGAGATGAGATCCCCAAGGACGATCAAGGAATTACAAAGCCTGAATGGAAGGCTGGGAGCTCTGAACCGATTCCTTTCAAAGTTAGCAGAAAAGTCACTCCCTTTCTTTAAAGTCCTTAAAGGATACACTCGGAAGTCTGATTTCAAGTGGACTCCGGAAGCGGAAGATGCGTTCCAACAAATGAAGAAACACCTTTGCAGGTTACCTTCCCTCGTGGTGCCCGAGCCGAAAGAAACTTTGTTTGTCTACTTAGCAGCCGGGGCAGAAGCAATCAGCAGTGTTTTATGTGCAAGCCGAGCCAAGGGTTTTCTGCCAATTTTCTTTGTAAGCAGGTGCTTAAGGGATGCAGAGCTTCGCTACACACCCATCGAAAAATTAGCGTTAGCCTTGACACACACTGCCCGGCGCCTGCGCAGGTACTTTCAAGCTCACCATATCGTTGTCCTCACTAATTCAGCACTACGGGAAATTATGAGTCGGCCAGAAGTAGCCGGAAGGTTGACTAAGTGGGCTGTAGAACTGGGCACATTGGGGATAGAATATAAACCTCGCCTAGCAATCAAAGGGCAAGTCTTGGCCGATTTCCTGATAGAAAATGCAAATCACAATGAAGACCCCATGATTATCGACGCGGTGCATGATCAACCTGAAAGCTCAGGGACGTATGAGGGGTGGTGCCTGTATACGGATGGAGCCTCAAGTAAAGAAGGGGCTGGAGCGGGTCTTATCTTGGTAGATCCCGAAGGTATCGAAACGGCCTACGCCCTTCGTTTCAACTTCAAATGTACTAATAACATGGCAGAATATGAAGCCTTATTGGCCGGCCTCCGAATAACAAGCCAAATGGGGGTGAAAAGCCTCAAAGTTTTTGTTGATTCTCAATTGGTAGCAAGTCAAGTAACCAACGACTTTGAGACACAGGATGCTACAATGAAAAAGTATGCAGAGGTCGTTAGAAAGTTGATGGCTTCATTCGAAGGATGCCGCATAATCAAGATACCGCGGAGCAAGAACAAGGGAGCCGATGCGGTGAGCAAGATGGCTTCCGTAGCTTTCGCTCATTTGACAAAAATGGTGCTGGTCGAACAGTTGGATAGGGCATCAGTGGAAGATTCGGCTCCGTTGGCCGTCCTCCAAGTTCAGAAGGAAAATGATTGGAGGACTAGTATCATTCAAGCCTTAGAAGGAGAAGCACCGACAGAAGAAGAAAAACTGCGAAGCAGGTCGTATGAACTGATAAATGGAATACTCTTCCGAAAGGGATTCTTATCTCCATCATATCGGTGCATTCTCCAAGAAGAAGGTGTACAGTTACTGGAAGAGTTGCACGAAGGTTTGTGTGGGATGCATGCTGGAGCGGCTACCTTGGTCACTCGAGCTACCAATCTCGGGTACTATTGGCCGACAATGAGACAGGATAGTGAAGACTTGGTCAAAAAATGTGAATCATGCCAACTGTATGCTCCGGTACCAAGATTGCCGAAGCATGGTCTTGTACCGATCACTTCTCCGTGGCCCTTTTATCAATGGGGAATGGACCTCCTGGGGCCCTTCCCGAAGGCTAAGGGAGGAGTCCAATTCCTACTTGTGGCGGTAGATTATTTTTCCAAATGGGTGGAAGTAAAGCCCATCAGCAGCATTACTGGGGACCAGATAACCACTTTCGTTTGGGAAAATTTGATCTGCCGGTTCGGCCTCCCAGGAAAGTTGATAACAGACAACGGGACGCAGTTCGCAGACAAGAAATTCCGTAGATGGTGTGAAAGCTTGGGCATAAGGCAGGTGTTCGCATCCGTTGCTCATCCACAAGCGAACGGTCAAGTGGAACGGATGAATCGAAGCATTTTGCAAGGGTTAAAGACCAGGCTAGGAAGGTATGGAAAGAAATGGCTAAGTGAACTACCAAGTGTTTTATGGTCCCTAAGGACGACAGAAAAGACAAGCACAGGGAGAACTCCGTTCAGTTTGGTGTTTGGGACAGAAGCTGTCATCCCTGCAGAAGTGGGTCTACCAACAAAACGGGTGTTGATGATGGACGAAGAAACTAACCAAGAAGGTTTGTTGGCAAATCTCGATAACCTAGAAGAATATCGAATGAATGCAAGTGTCCAAGAAGTAAAATATAAGCAACAAATGAAAAAATACTACGATCAAAGGGTCAAGACCATGACGATACACCCGGGCGATCTAGTGTTACGATCTAATGGAGCAAGTCGAAAAGAAAACACGGGAAAATTGGGACCAAACTGGGAGGGTCCGTATGTTGTGGTGGAGGTTCATGAGAAAGGGTCATGTAAGCTTGCTACGATGGAAGGAAAGGCCGTTCCAAGGCATTGGAACTTAGCCCAGCTCAAGAAGTATTATGCCTAGGCCGAATCACCGATGGCCGATAAATAAAATTTGTCATTTTGTAATAGCCCCTTGCAGGCAATGATCATATAATGTTAATGAAATGACAACTTTTGCTATGACTTATTAATTATACGATTAAAGTTGTTGCGCAATGGAAATGCAATAAAAGGGATCGCCCCTCCGAATAGCGAAAGACACTTCTCCATTCAAGGGTCAGCTCCTTCGAACTCGGCTGGCCGAACAGACCCCTGTTCGGAAAAAGGGGACGTCCCTTAGAATAACTAACAATAAAATACTAAAACAACCATTAATACCTAAAACCATGCGCTGGTCGGACATCCGACTCAGCCAAAATACAATAATTGTACGACCACAAAGGGTCAATATTAAGTTGTCTTAGAAGTACAAACAAATTACGAAACATCCTTCACCAGACTGCCCGAAGGGACAAGCTTTTCAACATCAGCAGCAGTCTTGCCCTTCAAGCCTTTCATACCCTCAATAAAGGGATAAGTAGTGGACTCCCAGGTCTTCACTCCGGTCTCATACACGGTGTTCGCTTTCACGTCATAACCTTCAATTTCTTCAATCTTTAGCCCAGCCGAACAACCCTCAAACCCTGCTACAATGCCGTCATGAAAGGCAGAATTGTATAGGAGGGTTTCCATCTCGCCAAGGGGCTCCAGGAATTCGGTTGACTTATGAAGTTTGGAAACAACGAGCGGAATCACCTCAGTAGCCAATCGGTCTCTATCTTTCTCCGCATCCTCCAAGAACACCTTGAGCTGATCGATCACCTTATCCCCAGCAGCCAAAGCTTCATCGTAATTCACTTTGCATTGCCTCCACGCCTCTTTCTCCTCGGCAGCCTTGTCAATATGCTCCTAAAAAACAAAAAAAAAAGTGTTAGAAACATATAAGAAAGAATGAGTAACACAAGTATATACCTGGAGAGACGAAGAAGCTTTCGTCAAAGAAATGTTTTGTTCATCCAGCAAGCGGTTTCTCTCTTTTAACTCTTCAATCTCCTTATCCTTAGATGACAGATCCTGCTGGAACAATTCGGTTTCTTGAGCATGCTTCTCTTTCATCTCTTCCATGGCTCGGATGGCCTGTTTTCCCTTCTTGATACTGGAGCGATCACCCTTCTTCCGTTTCGCCAACTTCGCATCCAACTTGGTGATTTCTGCTCTGTACTCCTCAATCCGACCCCGGAGTCTTTTTTCAACAGCTGACTTTTTGCAATAGCTTTGCACCAATTCAGAAACAGAGCTAAGAGCCCGAACGATAGAAACGCTGGCCCCCTCGGCTGGATAATCTTCTTTCTTCTCCCTGGCACGGTCTAATTCCCCAGGAGGAATGGCATGATGAAGTATTTGATAACATACAGCAGGGTCGACCAAAGTATCACCGTTCTTCACATTCCAACGCGGCACATACGTCTCGGTAATGTCGTACGAATACTCCGAGCCTTTAGATCCTTCATCATCACTGGCTTGACGGTGTTTCTTGCCACTCTGGGGGGTCTCATCAACAATATCTTCAGAAATTTTTCTCTTGCGGTGGTGTTCCTTCCGGGCCGGACTCGGACTAACACCTGTAGCCTCAACACCTAACACTACCTTCTCAGCAGAACCCTCCCTTGATCCTCCCGACCTAACGGGAGAAGGAGTAGCCTTAACGGTATCATGATCAACACTCCCCGAACCTTTCCCTTGGGAATCCTCAAAGGTTTCTTTGTCTGGGACATCAGAAGAAAACAAGAACCGATCCAAATTCCCTAGATTCTCAGCAGTTTGACCCCTCGGTTGACGAGATTCATCATCTTTCTCTGTCTCCGGTATGCTGTAAGTAACGGCGGCGGTCCGATCCAGAACAAAATCCTCAGTAGGAGCAAGGGGTCGGGAGGTAGCCTTATAACCCTTACCTTTCCTCTTCACAAACCCTAACAAACTCATTTCTGCAACCACAAAAAAAGGAAACACATAAACGATCATCCTAAGATAAATTTGCAAAGAAATAAGCAATAATGACCGTACCCTTATTCCCTTTCTTAACGATTGGCTCTACCCCTTCAAATGGCCACATCCGGCTAATACCCGTTAATATCAAAACAACCTCAGGGAAAACTTGAAGGGGAGTAGGGGTCCCTAAAAGTTTATCGTAAAGTTCACCATCGAATGCGTCCTCCTGCTTCGGATTCAGAGTATCCTTGGGACCCTTCCAAGGCATGTGAAACGGGACGACGTTGTCCGGAACCCAAAAGAAACGATTCTTCCAATTCTTCAACCCAGAGTAAGTTTCATTCAACATCGATTTTAACTTAGAATTCTCACCTACGGTGAACCAATCCCCAGCCGTGGTCAGATGAAAAAACTGGCGAAACAAGCCAATGGTCGGTTCACCCCCATTGATACGACACGCTACCTCAAAATGAGTGACTTTCATGGCACCCAAAGGACTCAGTTGACGAATGTCAAGTTTATAAAATTGTAAGAACTCTAGAAAGAATACCGATAGAGGAAGACGCACCGATGCGAAGTCAAAATGACGGGTATAAAAACCAACGTGCCCTTTCGGACAGTCCGTTATCCGATGGGTAGATTTAGGGACAATGGGTTTATAGACAGCAGTATCAAAAAATTTACTACAGAACGCCGTTAACGTCGGCTCGGATACTACGGACGTATGCATATCCATATCTTTCCTACCGACCATATTTAACGAACAAGCAAAGACCAAGGAAGAGACTAAGAAGTACGAACCTGCTAAAACCGACTCGGAGGAAGAGCTCTGAGGACGATCAAGAAGGGGTAAAAATTTTTTTACCCATCAACAGTATTATATATATAGGATGATTTGGGAGGCTATCGAGGCTGACACCACGTCCCATCAATACACAGTGGGGCGGTTACGATTCCAACCAATAAACAACCGACACGTGTAAAATATATAAAAAAAAAAAAAAAAAAATTTAAATAATAATAAAATATAATAATAATAAAACACAGATTTCTGTAGTATTGAAAAAGGATTTTGATCGGCACTACGGTTCGGAAAACACAAGGAAACGAACCGGTTAAGTGTTTACACCGTCCTGACGGTCTGAAACGATGGAAGACAACTCGACTGAGTATTTCAAACGTCCTGACGGTTCAGAACGGAGAAAACATAAAAACTAAGTTTGATGATTCTTAGGCAAACAAGGTATCCTAAGATCATCAAACTGGGGGGCTGATAACATAGGATGGGTAATTAAAAGGAAAACCGTTTTAAATAAACCTAAGATAATAATATTTAACAATTAAAAAGTTGCCGAGCCGTTCTGATCAGAATGACCGATTACCGATCAGACATATGGACTCAATCGGACAGGACGACCCGACCAAACTGGACAGAAGGACACAAGGACTAATGGACATTACACAAAAGAGTATTAACCACTAAATAAAGCAAAGGCGGCCATTACCCTCTGGTACATAGCCGACCTCAAATAAATAACAATATAAACCATGCCCTGTCAGACGGGAACAGTGACAACCGTCACTGTTCACGCCGACCGAATCATTACCTGCAATAAATGCGCAGTCACACCAGCCCTATAAATACTGGGTAGTTGCTCGCATTTACTCTCGAATTAAATACCTATCGGTAGCTACTCTGCCTCCGAACCATCACAATAATCTACTATTAATCTCCAACATTCAACAGTTTGGTTTATGGGTAGATCTTGTAGGTGAAGAACAGACATTGTAGAGATGGTGACTAATCACAAAAAGAAGAGAGTGTAACAGAGAGAGAAAGAAGGGAGTTAAATACCTTTCTTGCTTTATATAGAGATATATAATATATGGCTTCAATTAATATACCCAGCAAATACACAAGGAAACTAAGTAGGCATCTTTTTGTTAACCAACTGTCTTTTAGTTTAAACTTATTGTTCTGCCAATCAAAATAGGCAACTCCGCAAGTAACGCACTTATTAGAAGCGCGAATGTTAGCAAGATGCTTTCGGATGTAAAGGCGATTAGTTTTCTTTGGTATAATAGTAGATCGAAAAAGGATAGGCTAGCTTGGAAACAATGGTGCAACTTTGATGTAACTTGATGCGTGGGTTTTTGTGGTTATCTCCGGCTTGGAGATAATCCTTGTGTGTTTCTAATGAAGTTAGCCTGTCAAAAAAAAAAAAAAAAAAACGTCCCATTTACTCGAAACATAACAGTCGACCCCGCGGCAAAGCGCGGGTAACTTAAAACTCTAGTTAACATGTATTTGTGTCAATATATCTGTTTTACAAACTTATACATGATATTTTTTAGAAACCGACTATTAACATGTATTTGTGTCAATATATCTGTTTCATAAACTTTACACAACTTTTTTAGAAACTGACTATATATTAACATGTATTTGTGTGAATATATCAGTTTTAGAAACTTGATATATTTTCTTTTCAGAAACTTCACATAATATGTTCTATTCTCTGTGTGTCCACTTCAGTAGGTTTCTTTTGCTACAAGTAGTGAAGTAGAAACGTAAACCAATTTGTTCATTTGTATGTAACATATGTATATAGTCTTACTCTTCGCTACATACTAGTCTACTATCTACAATCTTAATCAATATGCGTGACCAGTACGGATTCACTTCATATTTGTGATTTTGTTCACTACCTACATTAACGTACATATAGGTATTAAATGCAAAATCCATCACACAAGGAATCAGAACCACTCATGATGATCAAAGGGGACTCCACCACACACTCGAACTTCATAACATAAAGAATATATGATACATTTTATCTAAATAAATTTGACAACAATGTCGACAACGATTTTTTATTTATTAGTAGTAGGATAAGCCTTCACATATAAGTTTAGTTTATTATTACCAATTAAAATACTTAATCCTTTAGTTTTTTTAAACAACCAACTTCTAAAGAATAACACGGTCAACAATCGTTAAAGAAATTACATCTAGTATATTAAACTCGCACCACCATCTGGGTGTAAACGAGCCGAGCCGAGCCCGAGCTTGACTGGGCTCGAGCTCAGCTCGTTATGGTTTTATGAAGCTCGAGCTCAGCTCGGTTCGAGCCTATATTACAAATATGATATCAAAAGCTTAAGAAGTTTTATTAATCAAGAGAATCAAAAGAAATACAGAAATCAAACACTCTCAAAGAATCTAACACAATAACCCTAACTGGCTCTCTTTACAACTCATCAATAATCAACAGACCTCTAACAAACAGAACAGATACAAGACGTATCTGAACCAACAAGATCAGATTTAGACTATTTAGACGAGAGAGACGATTACAGGGAAACTAAACAACTGATTAAGCTAAACCCGTAAAAAGAAGACGACGAAGCCTTTTATAGTGAGCATAGAAGCTTCGAGAGAGAAACACACTTTCCACAATCCTCAGCCATACGATCAGATATGTCACACGGATTGATACAATGGATGGCTGAGATTCATTATAAAGAAACACACTTCTCATGGGCTGGACTGGTCTTTAACACGAACAGACTCTACTGGGCCGCTACTGGACTGCAACTCTCGGGCTTTCCTTTATCACCTTCAGTCCACTAATAACTTTGTTTGTGTATCACCAGAAGCCCAATACTCATAACAAAAAATAAAACAAAGTGTGTAAGTACTTAATCTATTTAAACAAAGGAATTGTAAAAGAATTGTAAAACTAAAATGATATTACCTTATCATTTTAACACCCCCTCTCAATTCTTTTATCCAAATGGGTCAAATAAACACAACCTTTTACAAAACTCCTCATGAGCAGAAGCCAATAAACCTTTAGTAAAAACATCAGCAATTTGATCCTTTGTATCAATTGCACAAGTTTTTACAACACCACTAGTAATTTGATCTCTTAAAAAATAAAGATCCAATTCAAAATGTTTGGTTTTATCATAAAAAACAGGATTTGCAGCAATTGAAATAGCTGCATTATTGTCACAATGAATGTCAATAGGAGTTTTGACCAAAATTCCTAACTCCTCTAACATATTTCGTAACCACATAACCTCACAAGCCACTGCACACATTGCCCTATATTCAGCTTCAGCTGATGACCTAGAAACCGTTGACTGTTTCTTGCTTTTCCAAGAAACTAAATTGTTTCCAAGAAAAACACAAAACCCTGTCACCGACTTTCTAGTACTAAGACATTTTCCCCAGTCAGAATCAGAATAAGAACTTAGATCAAACTGATCACTTTTCTTATACTTGATTCCTTTTCCAGGAGACATTTTCAAATACCTCAACAGTTTAAATGCAACTTTCACATGACCATTCAAAGGAGCATGCATATATTGACTCAAATAATGCACAACATAGGCAATATCAGGCCTTGTATGTGATAAATAAATTAACTTCCCAACCAATTGTTGATACCCAGTAACATTTACCACAGGCATAGACTCACTAGTACTAAAGTTTATTAAAACATGATTTTGCTCAATAGAAATATTGACAGGTTTACAGGCTAACATTCCATATTCAGCCAGCAGATCTGTACAATATTTTCTTTGAGTTAACACTAACTCATCATCTTTTCTAATGACTTCTATTCCTAAAAAATATTGAAGTTTTCCTAAGTCTTTAATCAAAAACTTAGTCTTTAAACATGTTTTAATGTTTTCAATCTCACTAGCAGAATTACCTGTAACTACAATGTCATCAACATATACTAGAAGAATAACAAAGGCAGACTTGGAACACTTAAAAAATAAAGAATGATCACACTTGCTTCTTTGAAAGCCAAAATCAAGTAACACATTGACTAATTTCTCATTCCACGTTCTAGGGGCCTGTTTTAGCCCATACAAATATTTTTTAAGATTACAAACTTTGTTTTCTTCTTTATTAAAATAACCTTCGGGAAGTTTCATATAAACTTCTTCATTAAGTTCACCATATAAAAATGCATTATTTATATCCAATTGATATAAATCCCAGTTATTATAAACAGCTAATGAAATAACACACCTAACAGTGACTATTTTTACAACAGGGGCAAAAGTTTCTTCAAAGTCAATTCCTTCTTTCTGACTATACCCCTTAGCCACTAATCTGGCTTTATACCTCTCAATCTCACCATTGGATTTATATTTATCTTAAAAATCCATTTACAACCAACAATATTCTTATTTTTAGGTGTATCAACTATGGACCAAGTATCATTTCTATTAAGAGCTTCTATTTCATTGTTCATAGCCTGAATCCATTCAGGACTACTAGAAGCCTCTTTAAAGTTCCTTGGTTCATAGTTTTTGGACAAACTACTAGCAAAACACTTAGCATCAAAAGACAACTTAGAAAAGTTAACAGCCTTTTCAATGCCATATTTCACCTTTCCTCAACAACATACTCATTATATCTATTAGGAAAAACTGAATTTCTAGAAGACCTTCTAATACTTCCTATGTCTACAGACTCAGAAGTATCACCCTCAGATCTGGACAGATTATCATTCACAGTATTCACATGGTCTACCTTATCAGGGTCATGACTTCCACTATTGACTGCTGATTACCAGCCAAGTCATTAATAGTGGGCTGACTTCCTGATTGCTGACTGTCATGTGTTCCTGTTTCATCCTTACCTTGACCCTTTCTCTCATCATTGGGCTCATCTACTTCAAAACTGTTTTGAGAGTCTGTGTTTTCATAGTTATCAAAAAAATTTAAGTTGGTAATTGTTTTTATAGGATTGGAGTCAAATGACTCAAATATTTTTATTTCTTTGAAAGGAAAACAATTTTCAAAGAACTTTACATCCCTTGAATAGCTTACAGTTTTGCTATCAAGACTAAAAACTTTATAACCTTTTTTCTCATTTGAATATCCTATTAAAACACATTTTTCTGATTTACTATTAAACTTATCTTTTTCATCTAACACAGTACAAAAACACAGACAACCAAACAATCTTAAATGGTCAAGAAAGGGTTCAAATCCATATAACATTTCATAAGGTGTTTTTCCTCCTAGAACTCCAGTTGGTGTCCTATTAATCAAATATGCAGCAGTTAACACACATTCAGTCCAAAACCTAATAGGAATATTGCTTTGAAACAACAATGCTCTGGCAACATTTAATAAATGTCTATGCTTCCTCTCAACAATGCCATTTTGTTGAGGGGTATAAGCACAGGTTGTTTGATGTATGATCCCCTTTTCCTTACAAAAACTAGTCATTTGATTATTTACAAATTCAAGACCATTATCACTTCTGAAACATTTAATGTGTTTGTTAAACTGAGTTTCAATAATGTTAAAGAAATCTTTAATATTTTCAAAAACCTCTGTTTTATTATTTAACAGACACACCCAAACAGCACGAGAATAATCATCAACTATAGTCAAAAAATATTTAAAACCATCTCTACTAACAACTCTATATGGACCCCAAACATCTAAATGCATAAGTTCCCCTATTTGATTAGACTTGTGATTACTCAATGGAAAGGGTTCCCTGTGTTGTTTAGCTCTAAGACAAACTTCACAAGGTTCATGTTTATCAGTTTCACCAATGTTAAGTTTTGTTTTAAATATTTTAACAGCTTGATCAGAGGGATGACCTAATCTGGCATGCCACAAATTATATATTTCAAAACTATTAAAGCACACAATACTATTCAAACAAGCATTACCACAAAGATATAGACCTTCCAGTTGTTTACCAGTCACCAGGACTCTCTTGGTTACCAGGTCCTGTATATAACATTTACTCTCATCAAAACCAACATACAGTTTATTATCTCTAGCCAGTTTGTGTACAGAAATAAGATTCACATTGTACTCAGGGACCACTAACACATCTTTTAAAACAACACCATTTGCTAAGCTTACATTACCAATTTTAGTAACTAGAGCTTTAGTACCATTAGGGTGATTAACATGTATTTTTAACTCAGACACTTCAATATAATCAGTCAATTCAACATCACTAGTTACCATGTGTTGACTAGCACCTGAGTCAATTATCCACCCAATCCTTATTTTATTCCCTACATTACTTGCAAAACCAAACAAAGGTTTACCATAGACATTAGCACAGAAAAAAACTACCTGATACATTGCAGCTCTGTGGTGACTCTTTAGTCTTATCATTCAAAAGACTTAACAGCTTATTTAACTGATCACTAGTTAAACCAGAATGAGTGTTAGTTTCAATAGAAACATTATTACTACTATTACCCCTTAATCTCCTAGCCTGATTCCCCCTTGACCTCATCCAAGGTGGATACCCAATTACTTCAAAACATTTTTCAGCCACATGACCAACTTTATTACAATGAGTACATTTAACAGTAGACTGACCAGTTGTTTTGTTATTAAACTTTTTACTAAATTCTTCAAACTGACTAGTTTTAGACATAAAACCAACAGTTTGACCCTTCTTGTTAGAACCACTTGAGTTTCTATGAGACTCTTCCCTGGAAACAATAGCATAAGCTTCTTTCACATAGGGAAGAGTGTCTCTAGTTAACAAGTTAGTTCTAACTCCTTGATAACAACTATCTAATCCCATTAAAAACTGCATTAGTTTAATAAGTTGACTGAAATTATTAAAATCTCTTGAAGCATCACATATACATGAAGGCAATTGAAGAATTTGATCCAATTGCTTCCACATCACATTTAATTTTTGGTAATATTCAGACACAGAAGACCCATCTTGATTAAAACTATTTATTTTCTGATATAGGTCAAACACCACAGAGCCATCAACTTTATCATATGTTTCTTTAAGTTCTTTCCACACATCAGAAGCAAGTTTAGAGAATACTTGTCCTAAATACAATTCTTCAGACATAGAATTCAAGATCCAAGTAAGCACAATAGAATTACACCTATCCCATTGCCTAGCTAATACAGGATCATCAACAGATTTTTTACATTCACCATTCACAAACCCTAGTTTGTTTTTAACTTGCAACCCTAAGATCATTGCATTAGACCAAACACTGTAATTTCCAGTTCCTTTAAGTTTAATATTAACAATGGTTAAATTTGCAGAGTCACTTGGATGCAGATATAGAGGATCACTAGCATCAAGTTTATTAACCTGAGTAACTTGATCCACTATAGCATCATTAGATCCTAAGGACCCTGGGGACCCTGAGGCCCCTGTGGTCCTTGAGGACCTTGAGGTCCAACAACTTCATTAACCATTCTAAACTAAGCAACAATCAGTAAACAATATCAATCAACAAATCACAGCAGATCACACAATATCAAGCAAGACAACTCAACAAACATGTAAACACAAAACCAGAAGCAAAATCAACAACAAAAAACCACAAAGACACGGCGAAACTGTACTGGTGTTCCAGATCACTGGTTCATCACTCTTAAGGTGCCAGCGCAGGTCCTAGTACAGAAGCCACCTAATACTTCTAGACCAACCCTAAAGCTAGAACAGGGATACAACCCTGGCACAGACTCCTTAGGACAAACTCTATTAAAGCAGTAAATCAAGGAAAGGTCTCACCAAACTAGCCCAAGTTAGGGTTCGCCACAAACTCGTAATGATACAACCTTCACTTAGGGTTGTATCATCAGAGGGCAAGAATAACAGTGTCTTCCAGTAAACCACAGATCTTGAGAGTAGATCTGATTTCCCACACGTTCAGCTACAGTCCTCAGACCAAACCCTAGATCTGATTAATCAGATCTTCTTGATTCAGTCCTTAGCTAAACACCAAGATCCTCAAGACTATTGAAGGTACCAACAACCTTCACAACAACTAGAGAAACCCTAATATCAGCGGAAGATGACACAGACCAACACAAACCCTAGAGCTCTGATACCATATTACAAATATGATATCAAAAGCTTAAGAAGTTTTATTAATCAAGAGAATCAAAAGAAATACAGAAATCAAACACTCTCAAAGAATCTAACACAATAACCCTAACTGACTCTCTTTACAACTCATCAATAATCAACAGACCTCTAACAAACAGAACAGATACAAGACGTATCTGAACCAACAAGATCAGATTTAGACTATTTAGACGAGAGAGACGATTACAGGGAAACTAAACAACTGATTAAGCTAAACTCGTAAAAAGAAGACGACGAAGCCTTTTATAGTGAGCATAGAAGCTTCGAGAGAGAAACACACTCTCCACAATCCTCAGCCATACGATCAGATATGTCACACGGATTGATACAATGGATGGCTGAGATTCATTATAAAGAAACACACTTCTCATGGACTGGACTGGTCTTTAACACGAACATACTCTACTGGGCCGCTACTGGACTGCTACTTTGGACTGCAACTCTCGGGCTTTCCTTTATCACCTTCAGTCCACTAATAACTTTGTTTGTGTATCACCAGAAGCCCAATACTCATAACAAAAAATAAAACAAAGTGTGTAAGTACTTACTCTATTTAAACAAAGGAATTGTAAAAGAATTGTAAAACTAAAATGATATTACCTTATCATTTTAACAGCCTACAATCTTGAGCTCGAGCTCGGCTCGCTAGCAAAATCATAAGCTCGAGCTCGGCTCGAGGTGATTTGAGAACAATCTCAAACGAGCTCAAAGCTCGACTCGAGATCGCAAAAACTCGACTCGCGAGTGTTATTAAATGGGTCTATGAAATAAGGACTTGGGCTTTGTAGATGTGGGCTATAAATTATAAGAGATATATAAATAACTTATAATTATGTTTGGGCTCGTTTAGGCTAGCGAGCCCAATTGAGCTTTGTATCTAGGGCTCGATAACTAAACGAGTCATATTTTAGGCTCGGGCTCGTTAAGGCTCGACTCGTTCGGGCTTTTTACCGAGCCGATCCCGGATAGCTCTCGAGCCGCCACGTGTCATTTACACCCCTACCACCATCCCATTTAACATACTGTCTTCAAATATATTTTTGATAAAAAAGGGGTCTTCCTTAATGCTCTTTAAGATTCTACCAACAAAAATCACTTTATTTATTAAACTCTTTAACTTTTTTTTTTCTAGCATTTAAAACCGGATTGATTTATTACCCAACTCCAACATATTCATACCCGAATTAAAAGCATTAGGGATAGGGAGCTTGAGTTGATTAACTCAAGTTCGTCTTGAGTTATTATATAACTCATTAACTTTTTTTATTATTATTAGTAGTAGTATTATCACTATTATTATTTTTATTATTATTTAATCTAAATACAGGGGATAGTTACAAAATCATTAGATATGCCACGTATGCATATAATTCATGCATCATCATACATGATGATAATCTCAAAACTCTATAAAAACTAACTCTTTTCTCTAACATAATAACAACCTTAAACAAACAAATCCAAAATAAATGGAGAAGTGTTCAAACCAATACCAAGATGCTGAATATTCAAACAAAACAACAATAGATCAAGAAAATCGACATGGGTTATCCAATTCAAGGACCAAAAACAGCTTTGGAAAGAAGAACAATCAAGTGTTTCTTGAAGGGTATGTAGAGACATCAGATGAAGATGATCTTGTTAGAGCAAAGAGTTTAACGGACGAAGATCTTGATGAACTGAAAGGGTGTTTTGATTTGGGATTTGGGTTTAGTTACGATGAGATTCCTGAGCTGTGTAACACTTTACCGGCACTTGAATTGTGTTATTCCATGAGTCAGAAGTTTCTTGATGAGCAGCAGAAGTCGCCGGAGATGCAGTCGCCTACGGCGGACGATGAAATCGGATCGCCGCCTTCTGCTCGGGTTGCTAATTGGAAGATTTCCAGTCCTGGTGAGTGTTCCTTAATTGCAAACTAGTGTTTTACTTACCCGCGCTTCGCTGCGGGACACTCGTGTTATCATAGGTTTGTTAGCAATAATAAGTGTCGTAACCACCATCTAGCAATTTTCATGAATTACGTGAGCCAATAATCTTCAATTACGTTAGCAATTTTCTTAAAATAGGTGGGCCAATAATAACGAAGAATATTCCGTCGGTCTAAACATTTTAATACTTTACAAAACCTTTCCTAAATTTCACAACCATTCATCTCTAATAATACAATAATAAGATAACATTTAAATAAAAAAATAAATAAACTACTAAGACACTGTTCAAGTTGTTCGGGAGGTATTGGTTTTGTTCGTACCAGTAGTGGTTCTGGTGAGTCCAGAAGAAAATTTAAGATTGGGTAGCGAGGAGAAGAAAACTTTTTGTTGGTGGTATAGCCGATACATTAAACAGAGAATTAAAAATTTTGCACTAATTTTTCGCTTCGCTAAAAAAGGTGAGGGGTAGTGCTACCCCTCCCTCCCGCGTACATCTACCCCTGACTACTAGCCTGGATAGAGCTTACAATATAAAAAATAAGCATATTTCGAATATTACTATGTTTTCAAGAAAATTTATAACTGATTGTTGAGACCTTAGTAAAAGAAAATTAATGCGTGGAATGGTTGGGTTGAGTTGTGAAAATTGTTGACCTCTAACACACAAATACGAGCCCAACTTGAAGTGAACACGTAAACACGAGACTGAACGAAGACTCTTTAATCATATAAACCTAAGCACACAAATTACGATAGCCCTAACCGTATGTTAGACTTATACTAGTCATAACCCAACTCAAACTATATTAGACTATTTGGTGTGGGTGCGGGGAATGAGGCCGGGGTGATGATTTGTCACCGGGGAGTTCGGGGAACACCGCCCCCCCCCCCCCCCCCCGTAAATTTTTCGGGGAAGAAGGGGAAATAGCACCGTGGGCACCGGATTTCATGATTGGCTAATTTTTTTTATTTTTTTTTTAAATCAAACTTTAATAATAAAAAATAAGGGGGAAGAAGGGGAATACCATTTCCAAACTTTGGGGGAGGAAAAGGGGAAAATGACGTGACGCTGACGTGGCACTTGGGGGAGTTGGGGGGAAGGGGGGGCACACCATATAGTCTTATAATAACCATATAAACTAATTTGGTAAACTGTCTAATAAACTAATAATTTAAATTATCAGTTATTGGCTGCCATTAGTCCAAACATCAAAAATCAATACTGATGATCTCAACTTTTAAGTATTCCCTCTTAGCGATCACATACTAACTAAAAGTTAACTTAGTTCTTAGTGACGTGAACTGTCACATAACAGTTCACGTCATTAAAAGTTTGACTTGTTGCCACTTAAGTAGTCCACCTCAGCAAAACTTTGATTTTTTTGTCATATAAGCAGTCAACGTTAACAAAAACTATATGGGTTAACTTTTTGTTAGTATGAGACCGCGCAGAAAAAATAATCTAATTTATAAGTTATAAATAATCACTTGTATACGTAGGGCAACTATAATATAATTAAATTGAACTTGTGCAGGTGATGATCCTGAGGAAGTGAAAGCAAGGCTCAAGTATTGGGCACAAGCAGTAGCTTGCACAGTTAAATTATGCAATTAACAACTTCTAAGATTTATGCACCAATTTTAGGCATAATTTCAAGTCTTAATCATCAATCTTGTAGAAGTGGTAGCAGATCCGACAGTTTGCCCCCCACCGCAGGTGGCGATGGATGAGGCTGGTGGTTGTGAGTTTTTTTTTTTTTTTTTTGGACATACAAAGTTGATAGTTGAAGCATTCATGATCCATTTAGTTGTAGTTTGGAGTAATAAATTGATAAAATAAAAGTTAACTAATATTTAGTCAAAGACCAAAATATTATTGATGGTAGTTTATGGTGGAAGCATATTAATATTAAGGGTGAGGCTAATGTAAAAAGTACGTTAATATCCTCTGATTAAAAAGGCTATAGGTTGTGTGCTTTATGTTACTAATTTTTTTAACACGTTAATACGTCGTATAACTTTAAGCCGAAACTTTTTTAATTTTAAGTTTGTCCACTTACCTCTCATGTGAGGCCATTTGGTCTTTTTACAATTTTCCTTATTTTTATTTACTAAATTTACATATATAGCTCATATCTTCTTCAGTCTTTCCAATGGTCTGATTCTGCCATCTCCGGCCATTAGGGTCCCGACAAGGTGATACCCTCTAGACACTTCAATATTAGATATCTTGGAAAAAGATGGTTGAGATTAGAATCAGTGAGTCTTCCAATTGTTGGTCACGAGATTAAATGTCTCAATTGGTTAGGAAGACGACTTATGGGCCATTTATGACCCAATACTAAACCTCCTTATACTGATGTTATATTAATGGAATTGGAAGGTCACACTTATGGTCCAATCCATTTATGTTTTTATCTTTTTTGTGTTTAATAAAACTTGTTTTTATAGAAAATTGTAAAATACCAAATTGTCCTCATGGTTAGACATCACATTAAAAAAATTAACTATGTTTGTGCTAATTTTAAAAATAGTAACGTAAAGAACACTTCCTGAAAATTGGTATAAACATAAATGATACAAACTGCAATTAGCTCCTTTTTTTTCTTATTTTGTTTGTGCTAATCTGTATAAAGAGAGAAAAAAAATATTAGTTTTTATTGGTAGATTTAGTCAAAGACAAAAATTTTATTAATGTAGGTAGTTTATGGTGAAAGCATATTAATGTTTAGTGTAATTTACCTTTCAACTAAATTCTAGACAATTTAAAAAGTTATAGGCAGTGTCATGTATGTTACTATATTTTTAACACTATACATGGTTTAACTTTAACACGGTTACTTTTTAATGTTAAATTTGATCATATACTTCTCATGTGAGGACAATTTAGTCTTTTTACAATTTTCATTATTTTTATTTACTAAATTAAAAACGAAGATATACAACATATTGATATCTTTATCGGTCGTCTATTTCCGGTCTTTCCAATGGTCCGATTCTTCCGGCTCCGGCAAATTAGGGTTCCGACAAGGTGACACTCTCTAATACACTTCACTATTAGATATCTTGGAAAATGATGGTTGAGATTGGAATCGGTGTCTTCCAATTGTTGGTCACGAGATTTAATGTCCCAATTGGTTAGGAAGACGCCTTATGGGCCATTTATGACCCAATGCTACTCATATAGTCATATTGATGTTTTAAACTTTTAATGAAAGACCTGGGCCATTTTTGTTTTGTTTTGTTTTTTTTTTTTTTTTTTTTTTGTGTGTGTTTAATAAAACATGTTTTATAGAAAATTGTATAAAGACCAAAGTGTTCTCATGTGAGAGACACATAGTCAGACATCACATTTAAACTTAAATATGTAAGTGCTAAAGGACGTAACATTTCAAAAAAGGCTTTATTGAGATCTTATGTTTAACTTAGTAGATAGTTCTTTAAAAAAAGGATTAAGCTACTATTTAAAAAAGGATTAAGCTACTATTTATTATAATGGTACATTTTAACTAGTAATAACAGTGTTTTTAATTCTAATGGTGCATCCAAAATTTTAAATTGTCTAATGGTTCTTCCAAATTGTTTATGTCCAACGCATGAATGAACTATTTGATTATAATGATGTGCCCGAAAATTACTCTTTAACCATTCTTAGTTTAACACTTCTTACTTTTTGACATGAAAAAATCACTAGTCTAGTGGTAGAGAAGAAATCCTCTCTTGGGTGAGTTTGGGAGTTCAACTCCAAAGGTGTGCAAAGAAGGTGTAAAATGTATAAAAAAGGGGTGTAGTAAATTAACCGTTCAAAAAAAAAAAAAAAAAACTTTGATCTTATTAAGGGGCGGATGTTTGTTTGTGTCAGAGTGCCCCCACCCCAATTTTTTTTTTCGCTTCGTAGTGCTATTCTTTTTAGTATGTGGTTGTTAATCATGGATGAAATGTAGTTGGTTAATTGTAGGCACGAACCAGAGCTTGCGGATGCTGCTGAACACCCATTGCCTGCTGTCGCTACTGATTATGATGCGGTTTGATTACAATAAATTTCCAGAAATATGATCAGAAATGAAATTTATCTTACAATTATTTACAATTAGCTCTGCAAATGTTAATGCAAACCCATAAAACTAGAATCTCACACAAGTTGACAAATGATTAAACCCGAGTCACTTGAAATCTTCCATTTCTGGAACCACAACCAACAAGACTACAGGGTCAAGGCTGGAAAACAAACATTTTCGTCTGATATACACAATAGTACAATACGCGCCAAAACAATTTTTAAAATCATATTGAAGTTTCATTTGTAGTGTTCTAAACATTACATTGGCATAACTGATGAATCAAATTGTTTACAGTAAGTTTACATCCAATCCATCAACTTTAAAAAAAAAATACAATAATAATATATGAAAACAAAACACAACCTGTTTTTAAAGCTTTAATGGATATGGAGGTTTGCCACTCCCTCTGCAGCTTGAGAATGAAGACTGTTCTTTCTCCACCTCCAATAATTTACCCTCATTGGATCGATGACCTCTAGAATTGCGCAAATCGTCACCGCAATATCTGAATCTTGACTGTTTGACTCCGGAACTACAGCTTCAATGGCATTTTTTAGATCTTGGTTTGGTTCAAAACCATTTGAGATAAGATCCAACAGCAAGCTAAGTGCAAACACTGGGTTGACTTTGGAAGTCAACACGTTCAGACAAAGTGCTGAGATCTTAGGATTTGCTACAAATGATTGCATGTTGTTTTGGTAGAGACCGCGAAGGTATCTCCATGGGCTTTCGTTTTCTGGTTTGATTAGAATGGATTTTATGGTGTAATCAACTTCTGAATCTATTGTAGCCTCTATGCCACCTAATCCCGGGTGTCGGGTTATAACAAAGTATCTCTGCAAATAAAAAAATGACAGCAACATAATTTAGTACACAACTTCAAACCAAAAATCAGACTCACCAATACACACCTAGTTAGAGGTGAAAAGATGCAGGTGGAGTTACTGGTATGGTTAGAAACGAGTCATATTTTGGTTGTGGTTGAAATAGGCCAGGTCGGGTTTGGTTGACCTGCAATTCTGCAAACAGTTCCTTTTTGTTTTAAAAAGTTTCCGATAAATGATTGATGTGCTACAAAAACAAAGTTATTACCACAACAATCAAAATATGCATTTTTAAAAGTAACAAACTTTAGGTCAAAGACTTAGAGCTGATAACCATAACGGGTACACCCATTTGACGATATGAACCAACTCGGCAACATAATTTTCAAATTTTGGATCAAGAAATTGATGTCTATCAGGAATCTAGGATGGTCAGATGTTTGGATGTGTTGTTTTGAAAGTGATTATGTGATATTGTATAATTAGAATCAGATAATAGGTTGTAGTAATTGGATTGTAAAAGATAGTGTTTAGATGAGCTTCGGCCGTTTAAAGCTGTAATACGAAATAAAAATAATGTATGGCAAATCGATTAATTTAGGACCTAATTAACATAAAGACTGAAACTAACATTTGTGTGAAAAAAACAAGAACAGTTTTGTGAAACTTATTATTTAATACACCTAATTAAGCAAATAATAAAAGCCAAAAAACTTGTTCAAATATTATGAACATATGGTGATTTCATGTAACACTAAGTAGCAAATCAATTTTCAAAACGTATATCCAAGCAACCCCTAAATCTGTAGCTAGGAAAGAACATAAGTACACAACCCACCAAAACGTGTACCACATGCCAAATTGGCTTGTTGTGGTACACGGCACATGATTGTGTGTAATTTCAAGCAAACGAATACATGCACATCACATGTGCACCTATTGCAAGGGGGGTTTGATCAACTCATGTTTAATTCATAATTACAAAAACTCCCTATAAATTAAATAAGTGTTACGTGTATGCAGATCTATACATCTATTTATATAGATTTCAAGATATGTGTGACTTATCATGTTCAAGTTTGCTGTTGTGTATAAACAATGACAAGACAATAAAGGTTTCCTTTAATGCTGCTTTTAAAGTTTTAACCTTTATCCGTTAGAGAAAATATATAGCCCAAACCGACCTGTTCACAAGTAAATGGATCGATCTTGCCAACTCTACTAGGTGAAGGATTCATTGCCAAACACAAAAAAACGATTTGATCTTCTTGCATTTACATTAACAAGAAGTAATAGAAAAAACCAACTTGCATGGAACGCATGCAGTTGAAATAAAGATCTAAAATTGCAAACCTGATTCCAAGCAGAGTTGTTGAAAACATCATCTTCCAATAGTTCATTGCAATATGCAAGTTCATCTTCCCAGCCTCCAAGATTTTGTAGAACCCACTGGAGAGGAAGAAATAAATCAAAAAGGGATCGCAAAATCGATGTAAGGCATATAATTGTTAACACAAAAAGCTTTTACAACTGAAACAAAAAACCGAAAGAACACGAGCATAGGTGATAATATATCAAAGAGGGGTGAAGAAACCTGTCTATGAGACCAAGCATGATAATGTTTAGCATCGTTTGAGAATATTTTCTTGGTGAACTCAAGTTCTCTACCGACAGCTTCAATCCCTAGTTTCTCAGCAACCCACCTCCTATGGTGCCTATAATAAGAATTTTTTTTATCAATATTCACAAACCCTAATGCCAATGCAAGAGATTCCTCATAGTCGATGATTTTCAAATTAAAACATAAATATGGTAGAAGTAGAACCAAATACTTTCATTTCATTATTATGTTTGTTTAACGCCTGAAACAAACCATCTCTAGCCTCACAATCCAAATGCTTTAAATAAGAGTATCCGTCATTTGTTTGCTACACTAATAGCATAGAAAAGAAGCACGAACGGTATAAATGGATACCGTCTCACCATAGCTGATAGTTTTTTGAGTTTTTGCTAGCAAGCTGTTCAACTAAATCAAATTCTTCATGCAAATCAGCATTCAGAGCCTCAATTATTACACGTCTGAATTGCCACACCTGTGAAAGACAAAACAAGTATCATCACAAAAGTTTAAATAAAACTACTTGCGTAATAAATCTATTTTATGATGCGAAAACCAAATGATAGTTTATTAGCATCTAAAAGAGTATCCGACTTAGTATAACCTTCCAAATGAAATCCAAAAAAGAGAGGTTGTAGTAGGCTAATCTAATTTACGTGCAAAAGGAGCAACATGCTAATAAGATGCCATGAAGAAATTAATTTTCTTTTTTTTGCATAACAAATCAGATACTCGCATACAAGCATGAGAATAACCTGACCTCAAACCTTACAAATTTAACTCGATAGTTGAATCTCATTCAATTACCAATATCAAAACCGTAAATAAAGGATAACATATGAAGTTGTATCGCATCATTTATATCTATGTCAATGACATTGAAAACCTATATCTTGACAACTAAGCTTATCGATAAATCATGGAACTTCAGTTCTTATCTAGTCTAAAAGGACAAACTTAATACCGTACTAACTCGATCTAAACAAGCAAAAAAAATAGCCAAAAATTCTTTCCAGTGCCAGTCCCGAGGATTCAGATGCCCTGGCCGAGCCCAAAAAATGTGCCCCTTAGGCGCTTATAAGTTTTAAATGGCCTTAAGTATAAGCTTTTAGTTTTAAACGAGTTCTATATTAGAACTAGCGGATTATACCCCCTTCGGAGATGGCCCTGATTCTTTCTTAGCACATAGTTCAATTACATTATTTACAAGCACACATAACAACCATAAAGTTATAGTTTTTATCCAACCCATTGACAAAGATCCAAACTTTATAGTTTTTATTACCAAAATTCAATCTCAAAGTAGATAATCAACCTAATTACTTAAAACCCATGTTGTGCAAATATACAAACATGACCTCCAAAAAGTTGTTAGATAAATGCAAGCAGAAAAACCCTCTAATTTCACAAACTAACTAAAAATTAAAGTCAAACTTTTGGTCAACCAAACTTAATCGACAATTCATATATCTAAACAACATAAATTAAATTAAGAAGGGGGTTGTTTTGTTACAGTGTAATTGCCGGCGTTAAGGTGAATAGCTTCGGCGGTAAGATGAAGGGTTCGAAGAGATCTTTCATCGGCCAAATAAACGGCTCGAAAGTAGCCCATGATCTCGGCGAAGTGTTGGGAGTAGGCAATGGGGACAACGGGGTTAGGGCCGTCGTCCTGGGGTAGCGGAGTAACATCGGACCATTCGGGTCTCAGGCTTACTGGTAATGGTGTCCTCTCGTCTCCATCGGAATCCATTCCGTCGACCACGATTATGAATGATCTCTGCGTTTGTTTGTTGTGTCACTTTGACACTTTACTTTCATTCGTTGAATAGCTAGGTTATTATTATAACATCTATGTTTTTTTTCTTTTCAAGTAATCTTGTTTTTTTTATATGTTAAGAACTAGTTGATTATCCCGGGAGTGTCCTGGGGTTAAAAAATTTAATATGACTTAATAAAAAATGATAAAAGTAGAAAACATACTAATCGTAAACTCAGTCATACGGATTATTAATTCACATTTGCGTTCACTGACCTGAACCTTGAAGCAATGTGGCGATTCATAGCTCACTTAAGCAGTAGCTTCGACTTTCTCTTCATACTCCTATAGTGGTTAAAGATTACAGATGAGGTTTTGACATTTTTGAACTTTTCATTGTTTTGGTCTCACTTTAAAGTACTTAGTTATGTGATTTTATTAATACATATATTGAATTACAAACGTTAGATATTTAATTAAAGTAAAAATCTCAATTAATAAATCTATCAGTGTACACGCAATTATCTGTTATTAAGGGTATATATGACAATTGTTAAAGTAATTAGTGCTTTGTTTTAAATCTATCAGTGACATCGTATGTTTTATTTGTCAAAGCAAAGATTATAATATTTGTGCATTAGATTATTGGTATAAACCTTACCTCTTGATCAAAGGTAGAAGCTAACGGAATGTTCATCTCTATTTATAATATTCGTTTAATAAATGCTTGTTAGATAAATTGGCATATAAATCTTTTTATTTAAATTTGAAGATATCCATATCTTCTTTGATTTATTTTTAAAAACAATGATTTAAAAAAAAATCTAAACATATATATATATATATATGTATATATATATAGGGAAATGGTAAAATGAGAACCACACTTTCATGCAAGAACTAAGGAACCACCTTTTCCACCACACACTTATTTTAATCCAAAAAGATTTGTGGTCCACAATTAAAGTTGAATAAAAAAGAAAAGGGAATATTCCCTTGCCTAATAAGACAAAATAGCGTGGGCCATGGTCGTTTACACCACTGTAAAATTAATTTTTTTTATTTTTTTTTACGTCGAGGTTACCCGTTTTTACACCGGTGGGAAATTTTTTTTTTTTAAATTCACATTTTACGTCGGGGTTCTCGCGGTTCTTACACGAAGGGGTGGTTTTCATTGGAACCTAATCCTATATATATATATATATATATATATATATATATATAATATGGAAGGTAAATATGTTTATTTTATTTTGAAGATAGCCATATCTTAATAAAATATTTGAATTTATAATAGTAATAGTATATTTAAAATATAAGTAAATTTGATTTCAATTTTAATGCATACTTAAAAATTAAAAAAATAAATAAAAAGAAAGCACCTCATCATGTCACGTGGCACATTCAAAAGAGGGTTGAGGCCTCCATTAAATGTCTCATCATCTAAATTCAATTCTTTTATATATAGTTTATATATTGATTAAATGTAACATCCCGTTTTTGTTATATATAAAATGTCTTGGTTCATACTTATTAGTGAATAAAACGGGTCATTGATAGTTAAAATGAACCGATAACATGTGAGATGGATATTTGTGTATTTAAATTAGTTAACGAGTAAGTGACGGAGAACATGATTATTTGAGATATGAGATCTAGGCGAGTGGTTATGATTATAGGAGACCATTTAGTAATAATATAATATATTAAGTTATATTTGACCCTGCTCTGTTTTAATGAAACTTAGGTCAAAACGTAGAGAAAAAATTAGTTCGTCTTAGTAGTAAATTCGGAATTTTGTAAAACATTATACGTTAAACATTATAAGAGCTAAACGAGTTAAGTAGCTGAATTAATTATATGAATATTATAATATAAATAAAAGTTAAAGAAAGAAAAATGTTAGAAACCTTAAAAGTGAACGTATGTGCGTTTGTGGAGAAGTAGAAATCTCCTATCAAAACAAAAGTTATGAACATATTTAAAGTGTCCCATGCTAATACTCAAATGAAAGTTAGCGTAAAAAGGAAGCACCCTACCTAGTAGGTCATTCTTATCCCACATCGGCCAATTCATATATTTCAGAAGCCTATTTCTTCTATAAATAGAGCACTTAGTGTCTTATACTTATACACTCAAATTTTGGGAACGCTCTAGTATAAGAGAATCCCTAGTCTACGATACCCCGTTGGGTATTGTTATTAGTCATTTTTAGAGCACGAGTAGGGGAGACTCTACACCAACTTGCCGTAGATAGTGTCGAGGTATGTTCTCATTTAAGTTATGTTTAGTTAATTATTATTTTAGCATTATTATTAGTAGTAGTGTAGCGTTATTATTTTTAGGTGTTAGGATTATTATTAGGGGTGGGTATCGGATAGCCTAGCCTTAGTTAGGCATGGACTGATCATCCATGCTTAAATAAGGTAGCACTAACCAATATCCAACTGTAATAATAATTAGTTAGGTGTACTGTTACCTAACCTAGGGTGGTATAATTGTATCAGGACCCTGAGATATTACTTGGTTCTATTAGCGTTGTCAATTGCAAAAGGGCTGATAAAGAGGTGAGTTACTTAAACTATTTTCAAAACCTGATACTTGCTCATAAAACTGTTTTGGTGGTGATTGATCATGTATATGCATCGAACCATAGGTGTGGCATCCAGGGTGTTATATATATTATAATGATCATTATATTTTCCATGCGTGGACATACACGTACGGCTATATGGGGTGTGTTTACGCCGTATGTGTGAATATATAATGCTTAGGCCGGATATATGATTATGGTGACGTGCAAAGAGCTCATACTTGATCAATAAAATTGTTTTTGGGGTGTTTTACTAATGAGTCAGTTTATGTGACTCACCAGCTGTGTGCTGACGTATTTTTATTACTCGAGCATGTATCACAGGTTGATAGTGTAAGGAATGGGAGTTCCTAGCTGAGAGGTGGAATACTTTAGACGGCTCATCTCATTATGGTTAAGCTTTGTTTAGCTTGGTGGTACTTGGATCGCACTGGCTTGTAATAAATACTCAAGTTATGTAATGAGATTACGTTTCCGCTTTAAGTTTGCGCCGACTGGTCACTGTAAGTGCCCCGGCCTGGGCGGGGTGTGACATTAAATGTTTTTAAAAAAAGTAATCTTGTTTTTTTATATGTTAAGAATATTGATTAAAAGTAGTCAAGTATTGTTAAATGTGTTTGGTTTATTTGAAAAACCATATCTGAATCACACATCAAATCTTGTACTCATTCAGTTTTAAAATGATGCTAAATGAAAATTTTACATCTTTGTTCATTCACTTCTGTTCATAACTCTTAGTCTCTCACCCAACCACTTATGCACCATTCCTTGACCCTCCACCATGTTGACATACTCTTTCGGGTTTAAAATCTCTTATCCATTTAGGCCTCTTATTGTCTCATCTTTTAAAGATGCAAATGTTGTCAAACGGCCCCTGAGTTATGGAATGTATAAATTATTAAAACATAAAGAATACTTGTTGTGAATTTACAATGTAATAAACAGTTAAGGTTGCAAACAAACCGACTGTTCCCTGAACAATTTGTGAATTGTTCGGCAAGAGTTTATTTGTGTTTGTTCGTCTATTAAATGAACGAACATGAACAAGAAATTTCATTATTTGTTTAGTTAAATGAGTGAACATAAACAGACGTCATGTTTGTTCATCTATATTCGTGAACATTCGGTAACGTGTTTGTACATGTTCGTGTGTGTTCATTTATATCCACTTGTGTATGATAGTTCATTGTGGTTTTTAATTTTGAATATTTTATTTAAATACTCTAAAATTCTCATTAATATAATATAATATAATATATCATAAATATTAGTCTGGTATATATTACATAACGTGTTTATTTGTGTTCGTTTACGTGAGAAAAAAGTTGATGGGTTTTTTATTCAAGTTGATGAGTTAAATATATTGACGAGCTCGCACGCTAACCATGTATTTATTGTCTCAAGCTAGTTAAATGTCTAGTTACAAATCATACTCATTAATGTTCAATGTAAAAGGGTGTGAAATTTGATACTATTATAGGCCATGGCTTCTTGTACAAAAGTAAGATAGTATTATTTATTTCATCAACTACAGACACAAACACATACAATAAAAACATCACAAACAGACATTTACTAAATCATACACCAAAACCAGCATAGCTACGATAATCTTCAAGTGCACATCCCATTGCTTATTATCTCTTTTCTGCAAGAAACCAATTAAGTTCACAACATTACACATAAACTTGTCCAATAAAGATCCCACAACAGATAAATTAAACTGCTTTAAAATCTTTATTAATCAGGCACGAAATGACACACCTTGTCTCTTAAGAAGATGACGAACTCAACAGATCTTGAATATCTTTCTGTTCATAATCAAAGAACCAATTCAAGAGATCAGTAACCCGCATTCACAAACCAAACCAATATGTTTTGCATTTTCTTTTTCAAACTAACCTCAAATTCTAGAGGTGGGGTGCGAGGACCGTATCGTTGGATAACTTTTCCTTCTCTATCCACCAAGAACTTGGTGAAGTTCCATTTGATTCCATCAACCAAGAAACCACCTTTCTCTGATTTTAAAAACTTGTAAAGGGGTGCTGCATTGTTTCCATTTACATCGATCTGCAATGATCCAAATATCCAATATTGTTTCTTTCAAATTTACAAATTTCTCCTTCTATCCCTTCAAAATTGCAACAATTTGCAAATTTCTTTCTTATTTCGAAGTTTTCGGAAATTAAATGAGCAATGAGTATCCCCAAGTCGTTATTTTTTACTTCCATATGAAAACAAATGTCAGTTTCACTCGTTTTTTCATGATGGAAGGTTAACTTCTTCCATTAGATTGTAAACTTCATGCAAAGGGGTGTTTGGATGAACATATCACACTTTATCCAATCACTCAAAACTAGTTATTGCAACGTGAGTTTAAATGCAAATTTGAACACCCCCTAAGCTTCAGAAACATGTTCATGCATTCCCAATATGCTACATAATTGAATTCCCTAAAAAGTATACCCTAATAAAAAAACTGTGAAAGAATTTAAACTTCAAAGATTACCTTGTCAAATATCGGGAACTCAGCTTTGAATTTCGTGCATACGGTTTCTTGAATTTCTTCATTTGTTCCTGGCTCTTGCCTAAGAAACTGGTTGCAAGGAAAAGCCAAGATTTCAAAATCTGCGCATAAAAATTCACTTAAATCAAAACCATGAAGCTAGTTTCATGCACAATAATGAAAACCATACCTTGATCTTTGTACTTTTGGTACAATATATTCAACTCTTTGTAGTTTGACTCAGTTAGTCCACTGTGAAATAACCAAAGGATTAGATATTGTTAATATAAAAAAAGAGACTATACTTTTATCAACATATTTATTCTACACAAAAGTGCCTAAAGTTTGATGATTTAAATCTAAAAGATGACGTATTTGGCATTCATAAGTCACATGTGTAAACTTTTGAAATGGAAATTGTGATGACAGTGGTCTTGAAGATGACATACATACATAGTAGATTATAAGAAGATAAGGATACCCTCAACTATATATACCACCCAACTGTTTATTTCAACTATATTACATCAGAAAGAAATGGCAACAATAAATGCTATAATAATGAATGATGTAAAAAACTCAACACACATCTTGAATTTCTTGATCAATATCTACATACTCTCAATGTTTTTAAAAACATTTTGCAGGTTCTAGAAGAACTAAAATACAAAAATAAGTAATCAACTAATTAACAAAATTAAGAATTGCAATACAAACATCTGAAAGTATAAAAAATAAATCAAAATCTATTTTTTTTAAAATACATATTCAAACTGTTTGAGTGTTTGTTATAAAGTAAATAGTATTTTTATAAACTTGATTTGTAATCATCAAACAGACTTTTAAACCAAAATCTTTTGAATAGCATAGACACAACACAACAAATTTTATATTTTTATGGCTACCAACAAATTTCAAAGCAATAACTCAATATGAGGGTCAATCCACAAACCAATACGAGACATTATTCATGAATAACAGAGAATTAAACTATTTGAAACAAATATAAAGCTATTTACCATTTAGATGCAACATTAACAATCAAAAGAACCTTCCCCTTGTAAGAGCTCAAGGACACCTCATTTCCACGAATATCCTGCAATATTAATTTCACAATTAATTCAGAATGGGCGGCGGCGCAGCTTGTTGCCCATCTATCTGCTATCCTTATCTAATTTGCCATTTATTTATCAATGAAATCTAGAAATATTCGGGAAAAAAAAAATTCACAATTAAAGGTCCAAATGGAGTCAACATTTTACTTTTTATAATCCACATATAGTAACCTCAAATTCTCAGATTCTACAACAATTTAGTAACTAAAACAAAACCCAGTTCCATTATTAACACATAAAGTATGTTTATATAAATTTTGTTTTCTATTGAATAGTAAAAAGTATTGGATTTACCTTGACAGTGAAATCGTGAACTGATTTGGGTGTTTGTTGAGACATGTTGGGAGTAAGAGAAGAAGAAGGGTGTCTGTAAAACAAGAAGAGGGCGAGACAAACAAGGAGAAAAGAGGTGAGTGTTGTGGACGCCATCGATTGTGGATTCGTGTGTGCTTTATATATACAGTTTTTGTAATTCTGTTGCAAGTCAATTCGTGTGTGCCCACCTGCCTATGCCTAAAAATATTATCCCATTCATTCATTGCTTGCTGATAAATCCAAAACAGATAATAATAATACCCTGTAAATATTATTTTGACTCTATTATTATTTTACACCAATAATTTTTATGAATCTACCTACATTCGGAATGTGAATTATTAGTTGCACTTGGTACAAATAAATTTTAACATCCGAAGCACTAGCATGAGTATCACTCTACAATTTTATATAGTTTTAAACTTTTTTTTGGATGGCTAGATCACCCGGTAATTCTTTTGGACTTATAGACACTCCTCTTCGGGTTTGAAGCCAAGCACCTTCGGGTATTGCAATCCTCTCAGCCCAAAGGCCTTAATCATATATTTTGCTGGTGGCGATGATCCAACTGAAGGCCTCCTGGTCGGGAACCCACGCAAGCGTGTTAAACCCTCCCACATCCGACCAGCTAGGATGGCCATCATTGGCACTCTAGTTTAATACGCTACACATTGAACAAACTGTTTGCATTTAAGCTTAACACTATTCGTATAAAGTTGAAGTGTGACCACTTAATTTTCACAACTAGTCCAAACGTAACTACATGAGATTTTCTAACAAGAAGTGAAAACAAAATTGTTTATGTGTATGGGCCAAGAGTCAAGTTTTGTACATTCATAAGAGTTAAAAGACAGTTTACCTACCTATTAAAGAATAAACTTAACGAATGAATATTGATGGATGACGTGTGTGGTCTTTATTGGTATCCTGTCAGATCATTCCATCTGCACCTCCCAAATTAAGCCATCTTCTGACTTTCTTTCAAAAGTTATCTCTTTCTCAGTTTGTTATGGTAACTTATGAAACTTTTAACAATTTTGTTTTTCATAATATATAAATATTAGCCTCACAAAGTTAGTATCCATATTTGAAGTTTTCATATACATTAGAAGTAGGGAAAATGGAGTTAAATATTCCCAACTTTCACCAATTGACGAATAATAATCCTAACTATCACTTTGACCAATAACACTCTCAACTTGTAAGTAAGTTTGTTCCATCACCCCCAAACTAACCAGTTGCTAACCTGGTTAGTCTACGTGGCAAAAATGACTTATGTGGCTTGCTGAGTTGTCATAATTGCTTATGTGTCATGGTGATGTGTAAATAATGTATTAAAAAGTTGATTAAAAAAAATTATAAGCCCCCCCTGACACTACTTCACCATCGCCGGTGACACCACCCCATCTCCGGTGACACCACCCAACCCTAGCCGGCCGCCACAAACAACCACTTAAAGTAAGGGTTACTAAGTCATTTCACACTAACATAACCAGACAATCTAACATCTATCTAGTAAGGGACTATCTGAATTATAACCGAGCAAACTATAGAAAACATTCCTATAATTTTAGAAAAATAAGGACTAAAGATGAAATATTGATAAACCATGACTATCCAACATTTTACTCTAGCAAAAACTAACTCTCTAATTTAAAAAAAAAAAAAAAAGCTAAAGTTGTAATAGACACATACCACAAGGACCACTTATGTAACCAACCAAACAAAGTAATTCCTTTTAGACCAATCCAAAAGTTACAAACAACTACCTCGCTTTCTCGCGGGCTTCATCTCTTACCCCTCATGGCTTCCTCACCGCCACCCAAACCCTAACATCCCTCCGCCGCCACCCTCTCCGGTGGCGATTAACCACCATCTCCCCCAACCAGAGCCACCCAACCACCCTCCAATGGACCCCACCACCAATTCACCCTCACCCATCACTCCATCACCAGAAGACCAATACCTTTCCAATTCCACCCATCTCTCTCGTCAACACGTCCTCAACCGTCGATCACACCACATTAACCAACTCTCTAAATGTTATCGTGACCATTATTGGGCCTTGATGGAGGATATCAGAGTCCGTTACCGTGAGTACGTTTGGAAATTCGGTATGAGTCCGTTTCAAGAAGATTGTAACGAAGAGGAGAAGAAGAATAATAATGTGAAAGTAGACCAGCAGGTTGTTAGAGACGATGGTGATGAAGTAATTGTTGATGTATGTAATGGAAATGACGTCAGCAACAGTTTGGTTTGTGGTTTTAATGGGTGTAAGATGAAGGCTATGCTTTTGACTAGATTTTGTCATCTTCATATTTTGTCTGATCCCAATCAACAGCTTTATAAACCCTGCGAGTTTATTCTCAAGAGGTTTGTAAATTGTAAACATCTTTTTATTCATAATTTAGGTTATATCTGATTTTTAATTATGGTGGTTGATTGATTCTTGCATGCATGTTATTTGTGAATTTTAGTGTAATTATTCGATATGTTAGAAATTGCATAGAAGAAGGATAACATAGTGCTCAATTTGCATAAGAGTGACATCAATTTTATCTGTAATATATCTGCAGGGCTATTGATCTTCTTTGTATGAAGTCAGAAGTGTTGAATTATGTATGGATGGTTAGAAATACGTCTGTCTGGCTTTGTTAATGCTTTTGTTTGTGTATGGATTATATGCGTCTTTTTGTTTAATGATGATCAAAATTGTTTTTACTTTGAATTGGACGATTCTTGTTGGTTGCATTATAACTCTTGGAGTCCGAGGGCGCAGCCCTTAGGCTAGTAACAAGGGACTCCAAAGGGTTAACGTTTTAAACTTTGGATTTACGTAGTTAAAAGTTAAAACCACTATAACACAGGGCTCAAATAGGAATTCACTCTTTTATTAAATTGTATACTGTGTATTAAAACTGAAATCAATAAAAGGTCTCTTAAGCTCTGTTGTTGTAAGATGTAGTCTGATCACATTACTTAGTGAATCACGTTATATTCTTGTGTGTTTTTATTATTTCTGCACTCACGTCCGGGTCAAAATTGGCCGAATCTTGGGTCTGTTTATAAACAATAGTTTACTTGATAAAAAGGTGTAGAAATGTGACATTTTTTCAACAACCAAAGAACAATTACTATACTAAGTTACTAACGAAGGCTTTTCTTTTGTTATTTTTGTATGTTTAGTTCGCATGCAGGACTTGCACCCTGTGGAAAACCAGTGCTACGGTCAATTGTACCTTCGCTCTGCAGCATGCACTTTCTGAAAGCGCAACAACATATGGTTCGAGCCTTGAGGAAGGCGGGTTTGAACATAACTTCTATGAATAAATCTGGTCCAAAGTTTCATGTGATCATAAGCGAGTATGTTCGAGAAATTCAGGAGAAAAGGAAGAAGAATGGTTCGATGGCAAATAAGAAAAAGATTGTGCCTAAGCTTGAAATTGAGAATTGACTGCCTAATAAGTTGGGGTATTATTGTCTCTTTTGCAGTGGTTTGGCAATGTACAAAGTTAAAGCAGAGTTTACTAGTTTAGTAGTTTTAAATCATATTATTGGTGGGTTATTTTTTCCGTCTCAGGGCATGTACATGAATGTTGAACTATGGTGCTTAATAGAGATGTGGTTACGTAGGCTGGTATGGTTGGTTTGGTTATCTGGGTTTGTCAAGTCAGTAGAGGAGTTCCAATTTTTTTTTTTTTTTATTTAACACAGTTCTTAAATAATGTCAATATGACTTAAATTTTATTGTTAACAGATTAATATATATATATATATATATATATATATATATATATATTTATTAAATTTTAACAAGTTTAAATGTATATTTATAATTTCACAATTTTTAACATGTTTATATACATATAAATATAAGTATTATACATACAACTTCAATTTTATAAGGAAAAAACCTGTACTCAAACTATATAATCTATGGACTTGGAGTAGATATGGAGGAAGTGCGATTCATAGATTGAGTCGGTTGATGATCTTTTCCCTTCCTGTATGGTTGCATTAGTGATTTGGTATAACATTAGTGTTTGGTGGTTGCATTATTAGAGATCTTTTGGAGCTTTACTCTTAAATTGGGGTGGGGAGCATGATAAGGAGGTTTTTCATGGCATTGCTATGGTGGCGTGCTGGTGTATATAGAAAGCTAGGAAATACAAACGCTATCAAAGTTGGGATCTTTCAAGAAACTAAGTTGCATGGTTACTTGTGGTTAAAACACAATACCTAAACTCAAGTTCATCAATTGGATTAATTGGTGCAAATTTGTTTTGATGTAATCGTTTTCTTTGTTTTGTGGTCGCCTCTCTTTATCTTGAGCCCATTATGACCATCATTATTACTTACGATCCACCCGTACAAGTTATCCGCTACATTAAAATAAAGGCCCAATTTAGATGTCTGTGTCCATATTGTCAGCAGCACAGCCCATCACACCATTAAAATTCTGATGCAATTCTACTACTTAAGAATTTTCATGCCCACACAATCTAGTATAACAAAATACATCATAGTTCACAGATAAGATAATAATGAGAACGGCACAACAAATTGTTATTATGGTAACAAACAGGGCATGGTATACATTGTGGTGAAAGCGATCAAAATTAAAGAACTAGTTATGTGAATTACATACATGGTTAGAATGTTAGTGAAAAGTAACAAGAAGATTTATGTCATGATTTATTAATAACAGGTCAAACTGTTAAAATATACGAAAGAAACATTAGTTAAAAAGAAATGATTCAAGCATGTTAGACGAGTCAAAAGTTACTCTTGAATATTTAAACGCACAAGAATTTGTAAATTAATTTATTTATAAAATTAAATTATTTTAAAAATACGTAATCAGACTTCTGTTTTTATACTGTGAGAACCCGACACACGGGAATACTAACGAGGCACCCCCAATACCCTGCTAACTATTGGGACAAGATAAAACACAGTTTTTAAGGGCTGGTGGTCTCAAGAGGTTAAGGGCATAAACCGGCGGAAGCTCTCAGCCCTCTTACGCTTACCACCATGCCACCCCCTTGAAGGATACGCAATCATATTTAACACATTCACTAGATGTTTATAGTAGATTCAAAATTTATAAAACCAAAAATGTTTTGGGTAAGTAAAACCCGTATAGAAAACCATCAATTTTGATCCGTTATCTAGTCCAGCCGATCCACCAATCTTGTCACCTCCAACAAAATCTTTACCTCACTTGCTCATGAGCTATGCAATACAATGTCCTTTTGTGTATAAGCATGCAAACATTTTTCACCAAAATTTTGAATCTTTTTGTGAATGATTATGCGTTAATTATGATATGGAAACAATATTATTACTAACAAAAGCTTATTAAAAAAATGTACAAAAGCATCCACCAATAATATATATATCTCCATATAAGAAAAAAAAGAACTAGAAATCTTACGTCATGGGGCAAGTTTCCACATTTTAAACCTGTTGAAAAGCGATTCGATAGATTTTTGTACCCTTGAGATTTCACTTTGTTCAACTAATTGCGATGCTTGCTGTAAACTTTTAATCCCACGACCCAAACAGGCAATCGAAGGTGCAGATGGAACAGATTCAACAGCACATTCAATACCATCACCATATACAAGCAAACCACTGCAAGTAGCCATACTGCACCCAAATGTGGCCCATGGAAGAACCCCAACTGGACGAATTCGCCTTTTCCTCATTATTTCATAAAAAGCAGACCTCATTGCTGAAAGACTTGTTTTTTCAGCAGATGCAATGACACTATGAGCAACGGTTCTAATCTTCTCTGCAGAAGCAGCTGCTTTCACTGAAGGCGTAGCGTTTAATCCAGAATTTAGCATACCCGGGGCTAAGATTTTTGTTGGACCAAGAATCTTGCTACTTGATATTGAAACGAGCTTTTGGGTATGTGCCATTATTAGTTTTAACGAATATGGAACTTTGAATGTAACAGCTTTTATTAACGATGAAGCTGGAAGAACTTTAGAGAGGGACGAAGCTCCTACTACAGCTGTTGCTCCTGCACCCACTGCCACAACTGGTTTATTTTTTAATTTTCTTTTTTTCTCACTGTTATTGGCGGTTTCGCCACTGTTTGCTGACTCAGCTATCAGCTCATCAACCGTGTCCATGATCTCGTGAGGAACCACAGTGTTCCAATGTTTCCTCAAACCGGCTAGGGTACTAGCATCTAAAACTGCAATTATTGACTTAAAACTCTTTGTTTGACTACGAATTGCATGCGCAACAAGTGCATGTGACTTTTCTTCATCAGGGAGAGAAGAAAAGTCAACGTTACACGGTTGACCATTTGCAGGTTTTTTGATAGGCATTCGACCCGCATTATTGAGAGCAATTCTTAACCCTTCAACCGCAATTCTAAATGCATAAACTTCTGAAAGAAGTTGAGTATCGATCTTATCTCCTTCGCTAACATCATGAAGCATTTTCTGTGCATAAGCTAAAGCCCTTCCAAGTGAAGGTATTTCTATAAACACTCTATACAAATCTTCAAGTAAAGGGTAAACAGTACGCGCATACTGTGGGACCTCATAATCATCTATTGGTTGAACGTTCGCCGGACCCATATTCTGATCAAAACTTAACTGACCGAAACGAGATATTGATGACTTCAAACTCGTGGATTGAAGGTAATCATCCGATATGAAATATCTACTTGAACGTGATGGAATAAACGAACTTGCTTTTTGTGGCATCAAGTTATTAATAGGCTGTAACCCGAAACCTTGAGAAGTACCAGACTCAACCTCATTTGATGGATCACGTTCACTTTCAATATTAACAAAAGGCGATTCAAGTACCAAAAACGAAGAACCAACTTCTTCAGCTGTTCTTTTAGCCGCTGACAAATGACCGTTAAACCCAACACCAAAAATCTCTTTCAAGACTAAACTGCCAGCCACATTTTCATACTTTTCTTTCCCAATCCTTTGAAGAAAACATCTTTTAACTACTTGTAACGAAGAAGTAGGAATCGACCGTTCACCACCATCATAATCATCACTCTTATAACCAACCAATTCAACATCATCAAACTCAACCTCCTTAACTTGTGCCACAACAGCACCCGGTTTAACACATCTAACAAGACGTTCAACATCAACGACCGATCTTTCAGATAAATTTTGAACACAGAGCACATATATCACTGCCTGTGATTCGGATTCACGAAATGCAAACACAAACCGTTTGGTCTCATCTGGTATCTCCAATCCACTCACCAATTTATCCGATATGCGTAAATCATCATTATTAATCTTAGCAAACGGCCATAAGTATTGTAAGTAATTCAAAACTGCAGTGGTCATCTTCTGAATAAAATATGTACAAAAACATAACCTTCAATTTCCTATACCTAACCTGGTTCTTTATCTTTCAGTTCATGCATTGCACGAATTGAACACTCTAAAGAAAACCTAATTAGTAGTTAAAAAAAATGGATTGGAAAACATCACACAAAGAGCGTCTACCAACATATAAAAAGTCCGATATTAAAGAATTTATATAAGAAATATATATTACCTGATGCGTATTGATCAGGGATAAGAAGCTAGGGCTTATGATTCTTTGCGTGTAGAATGAATGTTAAATTGTTTAAAACCAAATACTACCAAGGTCCAAGGTTAACTTTTTTTTTTTTTTTTTTTTTTTTGCATTTTGCGTGGGAATGATTTTGTGTTTCGTGTTGTTTTATAAAATAACTAGCTGATTACCCCGGGATTGTCCCGGAGTTGAAAAATCTAATATGACTTAATAAAAAATGATAAAAGTAGAAAACATACCAATCGTAAACTCAGTCATACGGATCATTAATTCCCATTTGCGTTCACTGACCTGAACCTTGAAGTAAATGTGGCGATTCTTAGCTCACTTAAGCAGTAGCTTCGGCTGTCTCTTCATACTCATGTAGTGGTTAAAGATTACAGATGAGGTTTTGAAATTTTTGAAGTTTTCATCGTTTTGGTCTCACTTTAAAGTACTTGGTTATATGATTTTACTAGCTTTTACCCGGGAGCGTCCCGGGGTTGAAAATCTAATATGACGTGATAAAACATAATAAATCCAAGTATTATTAAACAAACAAAATTTCAATTTTCACCTTGAAAACATGGAAAGTTTATAGCTATATGCTCTTATTTGAATCCCTAAGAAGATTTGTGCAAATTCTCAAGTTATTTAATGATCTCACATATCGAAGCATCACTGAGGTGTTTGAACGATCCGATAACATTGTCCCCAACAACTGCCATATATCCACCATCATCGTCATCAAAATCCGATGTTTTTGCTCCCGAATCTTGTGCCCCAATATGTTGAGTAACTGAAGATACCTACAAAAAACAAACCAAGTGTATCATGGATATCAAGAAAAAAATTGAAGCCGTGCATAAACCTCAACTTCCAAGACAACTCTTGAACCTCCAACGTTTTTCGTGTATAAACCGATCTGTATATATTACACATCTTATCAACAACTTCTCATCCAATGCAAATTGATTTCATAACTTTGCAAAAATAACAAATTCCAGTAGGCTTTAAACTAATGAATATAAGTCAGTTTCAACTTTCAATCCATTCTATACATCCAGCCTCACGTGACATTCATACTATATCGTAATAATGTAATATCTATGTTAAGCTACGTAAATTAATTTGTAACAATACAATCAAAATAAATGTAAACTAATAAGACTAATAAGATTATGATAATAATTATGATGTACAGACCTGTGCAGTAGCTCTACGAAAGAGACTGTTCATCCTTTCTCTCCGTAACAGTAGGATTTGATGCAACTGAAAAAAGATATTATTATTATTATTAATCGGTCGAGAGAGATCGAGAGAGAGAGAGAGAGAGAGAGAGAGAGAGCGAGTGGTTTTTATTGATTTGAAAGCATTAATAAGTTTTGACGGCCGGATGTAATCAAGGAAAGGTATTTAAACTGTTCGGGATTGAACTGTTTACGTAATCAACCTATAGCAAAATCAAAACTTTAGATTAAAAAACATTGAAGAATAGAGAAAGACTTACTCCTGAAGCTATGTGTGGGATCTTTAGAATATCAATATATGATATTTGAGTGTTATGTAATTCTTCAACGGAATCATTCGAAGGAGAATGGATGGAGGCAAGGAGTTGTTTAGGGTTTTCTTTTCTAATAATCTTCAAGAAATAATGTGTTAGGGTTTTAATGTATCTTTTTAAACTATTGCCACATGGCACACTCAAGGGGTAGAATGCACCATTGAGTGCCATGTCATCAAAAATGCTTTGGTTTATTATATGTATAGATTAATACATATATTGAATTACAAACATTACATATTTAATTAAAGTAAAAATCCCAACTAATAAATCTATCAGTGTACACGCAATTATCTATCATTAAGGGTATATATGATCATTGTTAAAGTAATTAGTGTTTTGTTTTAAATCTATCAGTGACATCGTTTGTTTTATTTGTCAAAGCAAAAGTTATAATATTTGTGCATTAGATTATCGGTATAAACCTTACCTCCTGATCGAAGGTAGAAGCTAACGAAATGTTCACCTCTATTTATAATATTCATTTAATAAATGTGTGTTAGATAAATTGGAATATAAATCTTTTTATTTAAATTTGAAGATATCCATATCTTCTTTGATTTATTTTTAAAAACAATAATTTAAAAAAAAATCTAAACATATATATATATATATATATTAATATAATATGAAAGGTAAACATATATATTTTATTTGGAAGATAGTCATATCTTAATAAAATATTTGAATTTATAATAATAGTATATTTAAAATATAAGTAGATTTGGTTTGTGAGAGAATTATGGAAGAGATAAAGAATGTAAAGAATAGAATGACAAAAGGATTAGGATTTAAAAAAATTCAAAAACACTAAAATCTTTCAATTATAATGCCACGTGGCAGTTTCATGGAGAGGTGAAGCCGCCATTGCACGCCACGTCAGCAACGTTCAATTCTTTTATATATATTAATAATAGATATATTTACGATGATTTAATCCCAAACACAATATATAAAAAAAAGATTATACTCTCAGACCATACGTAGTGGGGGCGTGAAGAGGGACAAAAATGCCATCTTCACCACCCCCGTGCTCTTTGCATTTGGGCGTTGCCCTTGTGGGGGGCAAGATCTTCACGGGCGTTGCCCCTCTTTCCACTCTTCACAACTTGACTTTTTTGCTCTCTTGGCATTGACCTATTGTCTTCCACCACCCGGTTATGAACCCGACCCTATCCGTAGGCTATCTTTAGTTGAATATCCGCACATGAACCTGATTTTTTAATACACGGTTACAACCCAAACCTGATTCCTCTACTTGCCTGAACCCAATTTTAGCCGTAATAGATCACCGTTAGAAGTCAAACTACCTGCTTTTAACGACTATATAAGTTGTTGGAAGCTTATCTTAATTGTTTTTTTTGACCATTTTAACCCTCAATTTTCAGTGCGAACCGATTGTGGATGATTTGGTTGCATCACAACTCTAAAAACACTCGACATCTCATAAGCACACTATAACCATTCTCAAAATCTCTGAAATGGCTTCCGAAAGTTCTACTTCTCACAAATCAACAAGGTATTAAATTATTAAAACCATATTCCAATAGCCGATCATACTCAACTAGGGATGGCAATGGGTTGGGTTTGGGACGGGTTTAGGTAATCCCAACCCCATACCCGATTAGGTATGCTTGTCCCAAACTCGTCCCAAAACCCGTCGGGTTTGTATCGGGTAATTACCCATCGGGTATCGGGTATACCCGCGGGTTTCGGGTAAACCCGTTAATTTTAAAATTTATCCATTGGGTATATTTGACTAAAAACCTGTTGAGTATATATTGTGTGACTACTAACCAATACATTTAGCATTATCAAATATGTATGTAAATGATTACAATGTATAAATATAAAATAGTTAAATCATATAAAAACACTAAAAGACATATACACAAATAATTGGTGTTTTTTTTGAAGATGACACTATAGATGGACAATTAGATATATTATGAATACATATTTTAAAAGATATATAGGAAATTACATCGGGTATCTAATCGGGTAAACGGATATACTTTATCGGGTAATCGGGTCGGGTAAATGGGTAGATCAACAAATCCCAAACCCGTCCCAAACCCGCGAAAAAAATAAAAACTAATCCCATACCCGGACCCATACCCGATTACCCGACCCCAAACCCGTCCCAAATGTGTTGGGTTTCAGGTTTACCCATTGGGTTCGGGTTTGATTGCCATCCCTATACTCAACTCGATTTTCAATAATTGATCATAACCCAAACCGGTTCCATACCTGGTGCCATATATGAAAAAATACCCAATTTATGCATCTCTATTCTATTCAAGACCGCTAATATTACTATTTACTAACAAGCTAGAGTCCAAATTTAGAAACAAGAATCTAAAGTTAAACGGGCTACTAGCCTTCTAAGACCATCCACAATAAGAAGGTTTAAAAACATAAAAAAATATGCTTAGTCATTTTTCTATCCCACCAACGTACCTTTTCTTTATTTTATTTTGTAACAACATTATAAAAATTAAATGCAAAAAACGTCAACTAAAAACAACTTCAACAATAATAAAAACATGGTGATATGACAAAACACCTAAAAACATCCTATTAAAACATCTCTTTTGAATGGTCTAATGGTCTAACCTGACATCCACATCCACAGTAGCCCAATGTTCAAACCCCAGTTGATCCACTAACATGATCACGTACATAATCTCCATTAAGAATGAGAACTTGGACTATTGCATATGAAGCCCAAAGCTCAAATCCTTGTCCACCAAGGCACCAACTATATATTCCATTCAAAATTCTTAACCCTACGAATCTTCCTGGTTCCACCTTATCATCCCCATAATATATAAAAACCTAAAACTAAAACAATAACCATCATCCCCAGCAAAAAGTAGCAATGAAAGGCTTCAAAAAAATAACAAATATTCCTTTCGAACTCCAGGTGGAAATCATCAAACGTGTTCCTGTCAAATCTTTACTTCAATTCAGATCCGTTTCAAAACAATGGAAGTCTGTGATCGATAGCTCTCAGTTTATCAATGATCACAGCGTCAACCAGACTCAGCCGCATCGTCTGTTCATAACTTACACTCTAGATTCTGAAGTCAAATCTGTTTCCATTGTTGATAACGATAGTTTCCCCTATCATAAGTTTTCTCATCCGACTGTTAAACTAGTTAGTTCTTCTTTAATGCTCGGTTGCTCTCACGGACTAGTTTGTTTGCATGGGGTGCTTTCTGAAGATCCAGAGAACAGAAAGAAACTGGCCGTTGTTTGGAATCCATCAATTAGGAGATCGGTCAGTGTAGTGTTGCCGCATGGATCCAATCCCCTTGATATTTTCGGTTTTGGGGTTTGTCCGAAAACTAGTGACCCTAAGATTGTCAAGATTACGCGTTCCAGGGTTGATGGGGCCATCAATTGCAAGGCTCATCTTTTTACATTTAGCTCTAGGTCTTGGAGAAGTATACCAATGAAGCTGCTTTGCCTTCTTAAGTCAAATATATTTACACTTCCACATAATCCGGTTGTTATAGACGGGATTGTTTATTGGGTTGCTCATGACTACTTTATGGGTGGTGATCGGATTATTTCATTTGATTTGACAAGTGAAGAATTTGGAGAAGTAGACCTTCCAGATTGTTTAGCAGGCTGTAGATGTATGGACATATCTAAGCTCAAGGAGTCTCTTGTTGTGCTTGACTACAGTAGTAATGCGGTTTGTGACGTATGGATGATGTTGGAAAATGGTGTTCCAAAATCCTCATTTACAAAACTATTCACCGTTAAGGCTTTTACTTATTATAGTATATATGGATTTAGGAAGAATGGCCAACTGATAGTACTGGATCCAAAAGGTTTACATGATCATCTTGAACTTCAAGTTTGTGAACCTGATTCAGAACACAAGAACGGTCTTGGGATTTATGGTTCAGTGGCGTTCAGTCTTCCATATGGCGTCTTATACAGAATCCCTACTTCTGCTTAATCACTATGATTCTATCATTCAATGATGACCATGAGGATAGCCCTATTTCTACTTGCATTATTTTTTTTTCTTTTCTAAATCTTCATTTTTTTTTTCTGTATTGTTTTTTTTTTAAAGCAGGATTTTGTTACTAAATATCATTGCCGCGGGTATAGAATATGTTAAGGTATTAGCTTTTGTATCAAATAATGTGTTTTCAACACATCGCAACAAATAGGCAACCTTCCTATTCTTTCATTTTCGAGTGGACAGATCCTTTGCGCCTATTAATCTTTTTTGATTTAGACCGAATCTAACATGTAAATAACATGTCATAGTATATCATGATAGGCTTCATGTATTGACAGTGTGTGACATACACAACACTCTCAAAACTGCATGTGTAATTGTGTATAGTCAAATAGATGTAAACCGGGGCTGGCCCTTTGGGAAGTGAACCCAATAAATAATTGCTTTGGGCACCACTTATATAAGGCCCTATAAAGAAAGTTATATGAAGATTAGGAAATGGTGCGCGAGGTGTTCCATGAAAATGAGGGTGATGGAGGAGATCGATACAAACTTCTAATATCAGTGTTCACATACCAACCTTCTCTGCACTTCATATCTCAGCTTTCCACTAGGGAACCCGACAGCTCTCCGCTGAAGCAATGATGATAATAGCTCAACGCCCTAGCCAACTGGTGACTTGTATCGTCAAGTCAACTTTGAACTTTGTATACCTCAAAGACTTGGTAATAACCATATCATTTTAGTTGTCTACATATTGACCCGTTTAACAATAATTCACTATATCTAAGCACAATATGTTTTATATTGATATGTTTTGACCCTTTTGATACTAATTCACTGTACTTTGGCACATTTGACCAACATCCGGTCTGCTATTGATGACCAAGCAATAATATCGTCAGTTGATGGCCGAAGGGCATTTTGCCCAATGGTATCTTGGTGTGTTATAGGGTGTCCCTTCCCTACTTGTTGAGGGCTGAGTCCCGCAGTGGACCATGGAGTAGAATTAGGGGTGTGTTAGTTGGGTGTGTGAGCTACCATCCAAAGAAAAAGACGTGTATCAAAAGCAATACGTAACAAGGAGGAGAAAAAAAAGACGGTTGTCTGTTTACATAATTGTTTTATGTTTTATAATTAAAATAGAAGATGAACCTGAAAATTCTATGCTGTTGTTTTCTTTTTCAACAATACGCACAGCTAAAGCTCATACATGCTTATAAAAATAAACTTTAAAATGTAACTTTCCTATTTTCTTTGCTTGTAACTTTGATGGGTCGCATATATACTTTATAAGAACTGATGGACAAGTAGCAAGAAGGAGTGAAGGACCAAGTAACAAATTGTACACCAAGATTAAAAGTTTGTAAAGATTATTGAATAGTAATCTTCACTCACAAACCAAAGTTCCTTATTACTAATTTCATCTTCCACTCGTACGCACACTCAAAATCCGGCAAAACACAGAAGGAATGAGCTTGCGAGAGTTGAAAATTGCGCCAGAAGCATTCACCCCATAGACTTTCACATACATCCATCTAAAAATTCGATCCAAACGACGTCACGGTTAACCAGTCCAATCGTTGACTGTTCGGAATCCCCTACTTATTTAAAAATCAGGCCATAGAATGATTACCGGACAGCCGTTGGTACCGATTCCCGGTCCTGCCGTTCCGATTATGAAAACATTATAAATACCTACCCATGTTAAAAAAAAGTACCATACTTTAATGCTCTCCGGCCCATTAAAGAAACACATTTGATTTGAACTCACCAATAAATCCATCACATGATCTACGACCCATCATATATAAAGCCCAACAGCCCAAAACTCATATCCTATTATCCTTCAACTCTTCCTATCAACGCTTCCAGAATGTTGAAACCCTAAAACCCTACAATCAAAATAAAAAATCGAATTCCAAAAATGTCGGACAGCATTCCTTTCGAAATTCAAGAGGAAATCATCAAAAGGGTTGTTCCTGTCAAGTCTTTGATTCAGTTCAGATGCGTTTCAAAGCAATGGAAGTCTCTAATCGATAGCTCTGAATTTATCACTCATCATCACAGCCTCATGCAAACTCAGCTACATCATCTACTGGTACGGTACAGAGTAACTTCTGAGGAAAACTATGTTTCTGTGTACAAATATGTTTCGATAGCTGATGATGATAGTTTCCCCCACCACAAGTTTTCTCCTTTTGTTCCTCCAACTGTTAAGCTGCTTGTGTATCCATTTATTATCGATTGTTCTCACGGATTGGTGTGTTTGCGCGGATATACTTATCGTGATCAACTGAACAGAAAGAGACTGATTGTTCTCTGGAACCCATCAATTAGGAAATCTGTTGGTATTAGGATACCAGATCGAGCCAATGATGTTATTGGGTTTGGGGTTTGTCCTAAAACTAGCGACCCTAAGATCGTCAAGATTACACGTAGCGAGGCCAAGGCTGAGGTTTTCACTTTAAGCTCCGGGGCTTGGAGAAGTGTGCCGATGAATCCGCCTTTTAGATCATCATTGAGCTTCTGGAATTCACAGGTGGTTGTAGATGGGGTTATTCATTGGCTTAGTTATGATGATATTACAGATAAACATAGGTTTTATACATTTGATTTGGCAAGTGAAGAATTTGGAGAACCACTAGACTTTCCTTATAAATTAGGAGCACGCCCTAGAGTTTTATACAATATATCTAAGATCAACGAGTCTCTTGTTGTGCTTATTTATAACGTTATAGTTGATAATTATACACCGAAACCATTTTGTGACGTATGGATGATGTTAAAAAACGGTGTTCCAAATTCCTCCTTTACAAAACTATTTACTGTTGAGGACATTGGGGGTAAACGCATCACTGGATTTAGGAAGAATGGCCAACCGATAATAAAGGATCAGACGGGTAGACGTGATAGTGAACTTGAAGTTTATGACCCCTGCTCAGAACGCATCAATGGTCTTGGGATTTATGGGTCAGCCTTCATGATGACCTCCTACACAGAATCACTACTTCTGGTAAATCATTCTGATTCCATCATTCAGTCATAGATGACGAATCTACCTTTTAAATCCTAGGTTTCTTATTTTGTACTGTTCTATTTCGTTCTTCAGAAAGACTAAATTTTTATTACTAAATAACATTCTTGAGGCCTCATTATATACTCCCGCAAGTATAGATTTTAAAAATATCAGCCAAGCCATTATACGTCGTCTGCTATCAGGAATCTTCTGATCTTGATATTTGTTTGTGACTTCAAGAGAAAAGGAAGCCTCTCTTTAACCATGGGTGATATCTATAGCTTTTAGTTTAGCTTCCATTAAACTTAAAAAGGTAACTCTTTTTTATTATCATTTAATTGAAAACATGATCTCACTTCCTAGTATTTGTAAATCCTGCTTGATTTATGATTTCCCTCATAAGCACAAATAGATGGTTGTTCCTTTAGGTTATGTTTCTTTCAATCCAGCTATTAATCGAACCAACATGTTGGAATAGCCGAATAGCAATAATAAACCATTAAAACTACCACAATATTTGATCCGTGTACACAAATCGTTGTCACCATACAATAACTGCAGGGCTGATTTCAATTTGCGCACATGAACGTCTAGTCAAACTTTTGATGATATTGTTCTGTGTGGTTCAGTTAGCTATTGCCCGGGACTCGTAAGAATTCTGAAATCAAGCTCAAATTCAATATAACACAGATTGGGCAACAAGCGTTTCATTTTAGTTGCCTAAATTTTGACCCGTTGAGCATTAATTCACTATAATTTGTCACCTTTGAGCTATTTCAGTCTAGATTGATTTATTTTAGCCCGTTCAATATTGATTCACTGTATTTGGCACATTTGACTATCATAAGAACCCCTATTGATGACAAAATACCCATACCGTTTAGCTCAATACATGTCGGGCATATCGTGAATACCTGTGGGTATCGGGCATACCCTTTGTTTGTTTAAGAAATAACTGTTGAGATTTGCATGAATATTTTTTATATACCATTCATTTTGCTATAATGTTTATAACAATTAAAACATAAAATTATAATAATTGCATGCATATTTGAATCATCATAAAAATGCTTAAAATATGTAAATTTCATATCAGGTGGTTATAGAGGGGGTTATTCATTTGGTTGCTTATGATTTTATTATGTAATAATCAGATTATTTCGTTTGATTTGACCAGTGAAGAATTTGGAATGGTATACCTTCCCGATGGTTTAGAGTACTCTAGAAATCTTTCTGTCACTAAGCTTAAAGGTTCTATTGTTGAGCTTAATTACAATCAAGATGACCTGATTTGTGATGTATGGATGATGATAAAAAATGATGATGAAAAAACCATGGTTTACAAAATTATTCAGTGTTAGTTTTAAGCGAACTGATGATACGCTATTATATAAAGTAATTGGATTTAGGAAGAATCGTCAATTGATAGTAGAACACATATGTAAGCGTTATGGTTCGGTGGTAACAACGCTTGAGGTTTACAAATCTTGCTTAAAACGCAGCAACTATCTTCGGATGGATGTAGGTTACTACAACTCTAGATTCTTGATGACCTACACAGTAACACAGAATCATTACTTCTGCTTAATCAATCTAACCCTGTCATTGAATGATGATGCTCGTATTTCATCCTGCATGTGTTTTTTATTCTGTTTATTTTTTTTTCGTGAGTAAACATAACATATCATTGCGTTTTTTTGGATGCATCTGTTCCTTTTTGTTCATTCATTTTCTAGCATGAATCCTCGTGGTCAGAAAAGATTGGTTTTAATCTTCTCAAATAAGGTTGTGCTGACGTGTTGTGGAGATGTGGTGCCGTGCGCACGCGCGGATACATATCTCTTATGTTATGGCATATGTTACATTCTTCATAATAAACAACCGAATAACTAATTTTTTTTGGTGGACGTCTTACAATTCCATGTAATTGTAAAGGACCAAAAGTATTTGTTTTTTTATGTCACGGTTTACGTACTATTGTTTTATGTGTTTTGTATTTGTTATATCAATAAATTACTATGTATTCTAAGAAAAAATAAAACATTTATTCGTAGAATTGGTATAGTGGTATGAACTAATGACACATACATTTCTCTAAGACCATGTTTAGTGGGGCTTGATCTTCAAGTCCCTCCACCAAGGATTAGTATGTTGGGAATCATGGTATCGTATACGGAGCGGAAGCGGTATATATATTATTATTACAAAACCGGAAATTTATACTTAAATATATATATATATATATATGCGATTATATATATATGTAATAATAATTGATTTTATTAATCCAATTAACAAAATATTCCCAATCAGGATCTCAGTTAAACGCGTATAAACAAATAAATTAAAAACAACCATAGAGGGTTTAGTAATCAACCTTTGACGACTACACCGGAATTGTAACACGCGGGTTACAACGAATCCTCGCTAGTAGGAAGTTCACACCCGAGCACTGGCCTACCGAGAGCAACACTTTGCTAGAGGGAGGTAGCCTATGGTGGTGGTTTGCGGCGGATAAAGGGGGCGGCCCTAAGGGGTGGCGGCCAAGAACCCTTTTCTTGGGGAGGAAGGAGTTGTTTTGTTATAATAAACTTGTGATTAGGGTTTACACCCTAATCCCCTATTTATAGAACAAGACTGTTGGAATATTCTCATAATATGCCATATCCTTTGGAATATTCCCATAATATTCCATAACATTAATCTAATTAATATTAAGTCCCTCTAGTTCATAATATTATTATTTCATAAATAATAATCCACCTACAAGTGAACTTATCTGATTCGTGTACCAACGTGTAACTCTTCGGATCGTACCGGGTCGGGTTACGTTGATATCGACTTTAATTACATCGGACATACTATATATCCAACAATCTCCCACTTGGACGATTTTAATTAAATGAGTCAACGTGCGCAGAGTTGGACGCCTAGCTGCATCGCATTGCACCCAACACAGTATGACACTTTACAGTCGTCAACCAGTTCTTTGATTTCAAGTAACTCTTTACTTAACCAAATACTATAGCCCTGATAATTCTATCAATAAGTCCCTTCTGTATAGACATCCGTTGATCATAAGACATGGATCATTCATTCTTATATTGATCAACCATTCTCTATTCTCGTCTTTAATTCAAAATGGTCTAACGAACTACATTAGTCCGAGCGTGGCCACGCGTTTATACCAGTTTGAGTTTACGAGGGCGCCAGAATGTCTAGACTTCTAATCCTATAGAAGTACAGAATTCCATCAACGTCATACAACTCCCACTTAATCTTAGATTTCTCCCAACGCTATCCGGATTTCTACCCATGTTTCAGGATAGTGTTAGATAACATCAAAGATAGTCCTTGATCAATGTAGTTTAATATGTGCCTTAGGAAAAAGGACAGATTGAACATATCAATATCAAAACATCTCATGACACAGATCCATGGAGATCGTTTTGAAGCGAGTTACATCCAATATCATTCCCTAATGATATCCGTGAATTATGATTCTCAAACCCTTGAGTTATTCATCTCATGAATACAACCATCTCAATTCACAATAGTCTTACATTCAAATTCATTCCCATGTAATTTGATCGACTACGGACATTTAGAATACTCTTATTCAAGGATTTAAACATACAAATAATGAACACAGTTAATAAATATTTAAATTTGCATTTAACCCATTAAATCAAATAAATATTCAATGTAATTGTTATAGTTCAAAATAAAACACCAATACTAACTACAGATCATGCCCACTGTCTAGCAACTCTAAGCCATATCTTTCCAGCATGCTCCTCATGTTTAGCTTGAGGTAAAGGCTTAGTAAAGAGGTCAGCCAGATTTAGATCTGTATGAACTTCGTTTATTACGATGTCTCCACGTGCTATTATCTCTCTAATATAGTGGAATTTCCTGAGTATATGCCTTGTGGTCTGATGTAACCTTGGTTCCTTTGCAAGAGCAATGGCACCAGTGTTGTCACACAACATCTCGATTGGTTTCTTTATGCTAGGCATAACATCGAGATCAGTAATGAACTTCTTCATCCAGGCAACCTCCTTTGCAGCATCCGATGCAGCATTGTATTCTGATTCACAGGTGGATTGAGCAACCACACTTTGCTTAGAGCTCTTCCAAGTAACAGCCCCACCATTCAGAATGAAAACATATCCCGTTTGTGACCTTGAATCATCACGATCAGTCTGGAAGCTTGCATCAGTATAATACTTAACTGACAGCTCCTCATCCAATCCTCCATATATTAGGAACATGTCCTTAGTCCTTCTCAAGTACTTAAGAATGTTCTTCACTGCAGCCCAGTGACTCTCTCCTGGATTCTGTTGATATCTACTTGTCATGCTAAGAGCATACGAGACATCAGGTCTAGTACATAACATGGCATACATGATAGAACCAATAGCAGAAGCATATGGAACTCTTTCCATTTTCTTCTTTTCCTCTTCAGTGTTTGCACACTGTTTGCTACTAAGAATGGTTCCATGTGCCATGGGCAAGAGCCCCCTTTTTGAGTCTTGCATTGAAAAGCGTCATATGACCTTATCAATATATGTACTTTGACTCAAACCCAATAACCGCTTTGATCTATCTTTATAGATCTTTATTCCCAGAATATAAGCGGCTTCACCAAGATCTTTCATTGCGAAACATTTACCCAACCAGGTCTTAACATCTTTAAGCATAGGGATATTGTTTCCAATGATTAGTATGTCATCTACATACAGTATAAGAAAAGTGATATAGCTCCCACTAGATTTCTTGTAAACACACGGTTCACCTTGTTCTTGATAAAACCAAACTCTTTGATTTTCTGATCAAAACGGAGATTCCAGCTGCGAGATGCTTGCTTTAATCCATAGATGGATTTATTCAGCTTGCACACCTTATTAGGATTCTTTGGATCGACAAAACCTTCAGGTTGAACCATATAGACATCTTCCAATAAGTGTCCATCAAGGAACGCGGTTTTGACATCCATTTGCCATATCTCATAGTCATAATATGCAGCAATGGCAAGTAGAATTCTAATAGACTCAATCATGGCTACTGGCGAGAAAGTTTCCTCATTATCAATTCCTTGAGTCTGAGTAAAACCTTTCGCTACAAGCCTTGCTTTGTAGGTTTGCACATTCCCATCCATGTCAGTCTTCTTCTTGAAGATCCATTTGTTTCCTACAGTCCGACACTCGGCAGGAAGATCAACCAAATCCCAGACTTGGTTATCATACATGGATTGCATCTCTGCATTCATGGCTTCTTGACATTTCTTGGATTCCGAATCCAAGATTGCAGCTTTGTAAGTAGCAGGCTCAGCTTCATCAATCATGAAGATATCGTCATACCTTATAGGTGCACGACGATCCCTAATACTTCTTCGAACACTTTGTGTTTTTGTTGTTTCTAGAATCCTCTCAGGTTCAACTTCAACAAATGGATCAGTTACTTCTGGTTCTGTCTGAACAATTGGTTCAGTCACTTGTGGTTCTCGAATTTCTTCAAGATCCACATGGTTATCTCCAATCCCTCGCGCCAGAAGCTCTTCCTCTAAGAAAGTGCCTCTGCGTTTGGTGAAAATCTTATTTTCAGTGGGGTGGTAGAACAGGTAACCGATCTTCTTACCGTATCCGACGAAAACCACTTTTTCGCCTCTGGGATCTAGTTTATCCGAAGATTCTAGAGTGACATAAGCATTACATCCCCAGACTTTAAGGTAGGATACATGAGGTTTCTTTCCATGCCATATCTCATAAGGCGTTTTATCAACCTTCTTCGTTGGAGATATATTTACAAGTCTTGCGGCAGTTTCCAAAGCATAACTCCAAAAGGATTTTGGAAGGTTTGTTCGACACATCATTGATCGAATCATATCTAATAGAGTTCGATTTCTCCGCTCAGACACACCATTATGTTGCGGTGTTCCAGGTGGAGTGAGTTGTGAAACTATTCCACAATTCTTTAGATGGTCGATGAATTCCTGACTAAGATATTCACCGCCTCGATCTGATCGAAGCATTTTAATAGTTCTATTTAGCTGATTTTCTACTTCGTTTTGGTACTCCTTGAACTTTTCAAGAGTTTCATGTTTATGCTTCATAAGATAAACATAACCATATCTACTGAAATCATCAGTAAATGTAACAAAGTATCTTTCTCCATGTCTTGACATTGTTCTGAATGGACCACATACATCTGTATGTACAAGTCCTAACAGATCATTAGCTCTTTCTCCAACATTTGAAAAAGGTGCTTTTGTTAACTTTCCACTCAAGCATGATTCGCATTTTCCAAACGACTCTGAACCCTTGGAATCTAAGATTCCTGCGTTTTTGAGTTGTTTAACACGATTCTCACTTATGTGACCAAGTCTACAATGCCACATATACGTATCATTAAAGTCCAACTTATTACGTTTATGGGAGATATTGCATAATATGTTATCGTTTTGGATTTCTATCTCATAGATCCCATTGTTGGGTTTTGCATCAAAGTAAAATACATCGTTAAAATAAGCAGAAATAAATTCACCATTAAAACGATAATTAAAACCTTGTCCACGCAAAGCATAAAATGAAACAATATTTCTAGTCACACTATGAATATAATAAACATTGTTCAAAACAAGTTCTAAACCAGAAGGAAGTAAAAGAACATATTCTCCTATTGCCTTCACAGCAACTCTTTGTCCATTGCCAACATGGACCTCCAAGTCGCCCTGTTTCAGCTTTCTAACATTTCTTAGTCCCTGCAAAACATTACAAATGTGGAAACCACATCCTGTGTCAAACACCCATGTTTTGCTAGAAAAAGCAAAGATTTCAATAACATATATACCTGAGGACTCTCCTCCAGAAGCTTTGGCTTGCTTCAGTTCAGCTAAATACTTAGCACGGTTCCTCTTCCAGTGCCCAGTTTCATCACAATGAAAACATTTGGCATCTTTCAGAGGTTTCTTGTTGGCAACAACTTTGCCCTTTCCCTTCCCTTTGCCTTGATTGCCCTTCTTTTAGGTGATAGGTTTTTTTTTTTTAACTTGACCCTCCTTCATTTTCAGCACATGAGTGCTAACTGATGTACCCTATTGCATACGAGTGGTTATGAGTAATCACATCACATCAAACCTCTCATGACGAGCCCTCTGTTGGAACATTTCCACCAAGTGCTGATTCATCTCGTACGCCATCATCTCATCCATGGTCCTTTGAAGTTCAGGTATCATGGATGCCAACATCAGACATGAGACTTTCAAAAAGTCATCAAAGTGCTTAGAGTAGTTTCTATAAGCGACAGAGTTCTGATTGATGGGTTCATCAGGGATTGGCGTTTCAAGAACATACAGTTTGTTCTCCGCCTTGAGAACGATTTTCAAGTTGCGGTGCCAGTCCATGAAGTTGGAGTGGTTAAGTTTGTCCTTCTCTAAGATGGACTTGAAAGAGAATTGGGAGACGGAATTGTTTTCAGTTGACATCTACAAAGTTCAAAATCTAATTTATTAGTATTTTATGCTTTAAATATCCTAATTTATCTTATGACCCAAAAGCAAAATTGATTAGGATGAGACCCCGATTCATCAATACACAGTGAACTGGCTTAGCACTGTCCACTGGTACAATTAGGTAGGTAAACAACAATTGTTAATTGTGTCCACTACACAACTCTCCATTTGGGGTTATCGCTAAGAGCGATGTATGCTTAACCCCAACTATGCCCACTTGTCAAACAAGCGATGTTTGGTCCTTTACTGTTAACTGTAACACCGGCCTATGTTACACAGGAAACGCGATGATTACCGTCACTCATGATCAACGCCCAGATGCAGGGTCAGCGCTAACATTTGGGTTCGATTTAGAACGAAGTGTTAACTCGTTAAGGGTGGCATAAAACATCAATTTAAAATTGGGATTTAATTTTAATATTTACCACAAATATATTGAATGACTCGTTAGCATGATGTGAGTCACACAATAGTTTATAAAATCCAATTTTATATTGTTCGTGATAATTGAAACTTCTTTCAACACTCGACACGGTATAGTTTTAAATACCCTATTTAAACTATGTTGGTCGTATTATCGCGAATGAACCTGTTTTAATATTAATAAAACTCCTTTTATTAAATATGCTTTTCGGTTTTTATAAAACTTGTTTTAACAAAACCGTTGTCATGATTGTGAAAAATTTTATTTATTTTGGGTTATCTCGATTATTTACAATAAATAAAACACAACCACAAAACATAAAATAAAATAACCGAATCGAGCCCCTAACAGGTCGTCCGTTTCGTTTTAGCCAGAAACGAAACGAACTAGTCTAAAAGGGTTTCAAAACTATTTCGATAACTCCCACTTGACCCGAGATCTCTATCTTCATGGAACCTGTTCGCCTTTTTATCTTCATCTTGATCTTGTACTTGTAGGATTACAAATAAATTTGAAATACAAAATAAAACAAATCTATTTTAACCCTATCTATTACACCGGATCCAATATCCGTAATAAAAATACAAATCAATAAAAGATAAAGATAAAATAAAACCAATCACAAACACAACCATGACAAGGGTCAAATACCTAGGGCTCGATTCACATCACAAACATGAACAACTAAAAGCTTTTGATCTTTTGTCAAAATAAATAAATAAATTTTGACAAATAAAACATAGATCAAAATTATAACCTTTACCATCTATACGCGCGTAACCGTGGCTCTGATACCACTGTTGGGAATCATGGTATCGTATACGGAGCGGAAGCGGTATATATATTATTATTACAAAACCGGAAATTTATACTTAAATATATATATATATATATGCGATTATATATATATGTAATAATAATTGATTTTATTAATCCAATTAACAAAATATTCCCAATCAGGATCTCAGTTAAACGCGTATAAACAAATAAATTAAAAACAACCATAGAGGGTTTAGTAATCAACCTTTGACGACTACACCGGAATTGTAACACGCGGGTTACAACGAATCCTCGCTAGTAGGAAGTTCACACCCGAGCACTGGCCTACCGAGAGCAACACTTTGCAAGAGGGAGGTAGCCTATGGTGGTGGTTTGCGGCGGATAAAGGGGGCGGCCCTAAGGGGTGGCGGCCAAGAACCCTTTTCTTGGGGAGGAAGGAGTTGTTTTGTTATAATAAACTTGTGATTAGGGTTTACACCCTAATCCCCTATTTATAGAACAAGACTCTTGGAATATTCTCATAATATGCCATATCCTTTGGAATATTCCCATAATATTCCATAACATTAATCTAATTAATATTAAGTCCCTCTAGTTCATAATATTATTATTTCATAAATAATAATCCACCTACAAGTGAACTTATCTGATTCGTGTACCAACGTGTAACTCTTCGGATCGTACCGGGTCGGGTTACGTTGATATCGACTTTAATTACATCGGACATACTATATATCCAACATAGTAAACATGTGGCAAAACCAAACTTCAAGCCCCTACACCGGCGTTTCTATAATAACGCCATCACCAATTTTGCAAACTTCACGCCCCAGGGGGTGGTGTTTGGGCATTATCCGGTGTGAAGTGGCAAAGATCACGCCACTTCACATTACCCACTACACATGGTCTAACCTGATAATTAAACGGATGCTCGAAAACAATAATAAGTCACATATAGTGTATGAGTAGTACATTTCAATGTAAATAAAATGATTGTCTAACAAAACAAAATAACTTAACAAACATTAACATGAACATAATAAAAGAAAACAATTAATGGAACTACATATTTGGCAACGCAAGAGCCTCTGTGAATATTGCGTCTTGCAGCAGGGGCGAAGTTTGGTTCTCGAATCAGGTCGGGGGGGGGGGGGACTCATTTTTTTTCGATCGGTAGTGGCAAATCGGCGGGGCGGACTCAATTTACCTACGAAAATCACAAATTTCAACTGTTCATGTCATGGATCTTGGCATTTTACAATCCAAAATCATTGTTTCATACATGGATCAAATACTCTACAACATATTTTACAAAGTAGAAGCTCTCATTTACCAATCTAACCGCAATAAGATCTAAAGATATTAATTAAGTAGTTACGAGCGTTTGTCTACTCGAAGACAAACTGCATAATGTAAGACCCCAACCCGTAATCACGCGATCAACGCCCAAATCATACGGGTTCTGACCTTACTTAAACCACTCCCGATTGAATACTTTGAAATTTGTTATAAGTCAACCCATTAAGATCAAATACATGTTTGATTCACACAAGTTTTTACATTTTAATGGTTAAAACATATTTTAAGATGTTGCGTTTTTACGGGAGGTCCTTAGATTCTAGTGCGGAAGCTTGTATGAGTGATCGGGTGTGTTCGGCTCTTATCGCGACTTGATCCTTGCTCCGGGACTTCCATCACATGTTTACCTAGCACCATTACACAAAGAATGGTTAGTGAGTGGTCAAATGAAACATTTAACTAGTACGATAGTCGTTACACGTCGAGACGGAACGAACCAGGCCAAACGGCTCTTTATCAGGAGAACAAACTGCTGCAACTTATGCGCAGCATCTGTTCGGATCGCTTTTACCCCTTCTAAAACCCAAAATCTGACTTCGACTTTCAAATGAGAATTGTTCTACGCTCCGAGAGCTTTCCAGGCATATAAAGAACACCTCCTAACGATTTTTCTACGATTTTATATGGAATTTTAAAGATCGTGCTGACATGCAGGTCTAATCGCGAGGCCGGTCGGTTTAAGCGCGCGGCCGCGCACAGCTTCTGATCGTTTTTTGGTGATTTTTAAGCATGGGAATCATGTCGCAACCGCATTTGATGATTCCCGAAGCCTAAGTATTGACTTTTCGACTAAATAAACCTTTGTTTGACTGAAATTATAGTCCGGTTCATGATGCTATGACCCGGTTCAAAGTTTTAAGTGTTTATGTTGATTTTTACCCATATCGACCCGTTAAGACCTTGAATCAAACACGGCACTTTTTGACCACGCCAAATGCCTACCGATTAAGTTGTCAAGTCATTAGACACTTGATCAACAAAAGCGTTTATCCGATTAGTCTCATTATGATTTAGTTTCTTAGATTCAACCTTTAGAAATCTTTTGAATTCCCAAAATGCCCTTCGTGGTCAAATATTTCAATTTAGCCATTCGTGGCGAAACTTCTTGTTCCAATTCCAATGTTTTTGACTCATTGACTTGTTTAAAAACCTCTAAGTCCTTCCGGACTTAGATTTTCATCCTTTCTCAAGTTTTCTCTTGTTTAGTAGATTCTAAGCGCATTAGCGCGCATTAGACATAGTTATGGAAATAACTTACTTGATTTGCACCCACACTTCATGTGGGTAGTTTTAGTACCCATATTGCTTCGCCCGAAGGTGTTTAATTAGCTACGGACTTACCGGGTGGTGTTGACCCATTCTCATACCTTGTGCGTATCCTCCATGATTCTTAGCATCAAGCTTGCATGCGCAAGTGCATTTACCTGCGTGCTTTCTAAATATACACATTAATTCCTCGGAACTCAAATGGTAATACCTTGCCATTTGATCCGTTTAACCTCATGAATCTTAATGCTTGAAATACAAGCATCAAGGATTGGACTCACATGGTGAGGTTATCACCATTTGACCCGTTTAGACTTGTAGTTCATAATACTAAGTCATCCAAGCTTTTATCTATGGTTCAAGTGACACAAACTTGACCCATTTAACATCATGCTTAACAACTTCATTAAATTGATTTAATTTGGTTTAAAACATCATTTCTCACATATCTTTATCAGTTGACCCGTTTGATGAATTTCTCCATTTGGTCATAACTCATTATCTCGATTAAGATCATAACCCACATTTTGTATTGAGCGCAAGGCGGCCCAATTAATAGATTCTACCCCTTGGGGTTTATCTTTAATTCACACTCAAGATTTAAAACTAATGTTTATAACAATTAAGCTATGTTATAGTACATTGGTGTAAGTAAAACTTACTTCATATCCATTCTTGCTTCCAAGCGCATTGAGCTTGCATCCGTTTGACCCGTTTGCATCCCTAGTACTTGTACCTAACTTAGGGACATGTCAAACCTTGTTTTGTTAGAATACATAATATGGATTTCTTTTATAATCCACGACATCATGTATTCGTTTTAACTCTAGTCCAACATCACATTTCAAGTATTCATGTTCATACATGTATTACACATTTATTTCCTCATTCAAGCATTTTATCGAACACCTCATATGCGCCATTTTCATCATGTTAATTCTAGGTGTTCAAGACTTTCTAGATTCCGCCATGGCTTAGCTAACCATTGACACATAATCATTTCAACAATTAGCACACATACATGATACTAATCACATAGAAATTGCAAGATTATTCCACATACTAGTGTAATTCATGTTTAAGGTAAAGACCCACTACATACACATAACACAAGATCATGATTTCACATGAATCAAAAACATATTATGATTCACCACGTTTTATAGCTTCCTTGGTGCCTACTAACACATAGAAACTCATAGGAACCAAGAAATTCACGTTTTTACCAAAACCCTAGAATTTCACCATGATCATAAACGAATTATAACATCAAATTACACCAAATTAAAGGTACCTTGGTATATGTAGGACCTTAGATGACCCATATTTGGCTTCATGCATTTAAATTCTCCACAATTGCCCTTGATTTGAACATGCTTATGGAGTTAGGGTTTTGGGGAAGAACCCCCTTTTTTGTTCTCTGTATTCGACACACACACACACACTTGTGTGTGTGTCTTCACATTAATATTATTAATTAACACATTTGTTTTGGCTAATGACAACTATAGTCCCTCAAGTTTTCCCTCTAGTTGGGATGGCTCATGGTAAGCTCACCCCAAAATCCTAGCCTAAGATAGGGTTTTCCAAATCTGATGAAAGAATACCTCTACTTAGGGGATTGCGTTTTGAAATGAATTTTTAGATTATTGCGTTTTGAAAATGCAAATAATCATTTTTTAGTGTTTGAGGTTGAGTTTTGAAATAGATTTTTAGGCTACAAAACGCAATAATCTAAAAGCAGCTCAACCCCTGCTTTTCCAAAATGCATAATCTATTATGAAAAATCAATCCCAAACACCCTCTTAGTAAAACACATAACAAGTTGAATGCATTAAGAGGAAAACCACTTGAGCTATTTGTTGCAGATGCAGAGCATATGCAGATTCTGGCGACTGTTGACGAGTTTTTTTTTTTTCAAAATCGTATATGCATGCTATTAATCGCTTTCAGAATCGAATTTGAACATGTTTAAAATCTTACCAACATATTTGATAAAAATGAAGATAAAATTACTTATGCTGCATTGTCAATAATTAAAAGCATTGTTGCTTTTGAACGATAGCATTTAGGATGAAGCATCATGAAGATACCATTAAATAAATAAAAAATACAGATGTAAGTTTAAAATAGTCTGTCTAGCACGTGGCATTATAGCCTACTTGCATCTTAGGGGTCGGATAAGGCTTAGGAGCCATTTGGTAATGGGTTCGATTCTCACAAAGAGGTTTTTCCCATATTCATTGGGTTTCCTCCTGAATTGGTGTATAGGCATTATTACCAAATGGAGATGGATGTGATTGGGTGGTACAGCTGGTGGCATGATGATACTCCAGTGGTCTGTCAGTGATCCAAATTTACCGTTAAAAAAAATCAGGTTGTCTAAATAACCGAGATGCAACTTGGGATACTGAATTTAGGTCAATTAGTACCATACCAATATGAAATCAAATTTTGCAATTTAAACGAGGCAAAAATGGATTTTAATAATGCAAATTATGACCCATTTGGTCATAATAATTTTTACGAACAATTTGACCAATAACACTCTTAACATTCCTTTTTGGTGACCGATATACGCTTTCTCTCCCATAGATATGTTGGAACATCACAAGTACTTGCATGAGAATGAAAACAAAACGGAAAAAAATTCAAGTGATAAATTTTATAGCTTGTTTCGAAAACCTTAAAAAATAATAAAAGTTGTATTTTTATGTTTCATTTTTTTCTTATACTTTTTTTTTATTTTGTGCACGTAAAAAACGATTAAAAACCGAAATCGAAACCGAACTGAAACCAGAGCAAAACCGAACAGGTTCCAACCCGGTTTGGCTTCTGGAAAAAAAAAACCCGAAAGATACAAGGATTCACTTGTAAGTTCGGTTGTAACTGGACCAATCTCATATTATTCAATTAATAGCCCAAAATTCATATCCCTGGACTCGAGAGGCCACCGTTTTGCTTCCAACCAAACCCCTGAAGTTATCCCAAAATCAAAATCCTAAGTAACTGCAAAATGTCAGACAACATTCCTTTCGAAATCCAAGTGGAAATCATAAAAAAGCTTCCTGTTAAATCTCTTATTCAATTCAGATCTGTTTCGAAGCAATGGAAGTCTTTAATCGATAGCTCTGACTTTATTACTGATCACAGCCTCAACCAAACTCAACCAAATCATTTGCTGGTAAGGTACACAACAGGCTCTGAGGCCAAATATGTTTCCATTGTTGATGACGACAGTTTCCCCCAACACAAGTGTTGTCCTACTGTTTCTTCCACTGCTAAGCTACTTACCTTTGCTACAATGATCGATTCCTCTCACGGGTTGGTATGCGTGTCCGGTTATTCGTATGATCGTAAGAAGAATCTTATTATTATTTGGAACCCGTCTATTAGGAAATCTGTTGAGATAAAGTTGCCGACTAAATTGATCGCCGTTGGGTTTGGGGTTTGTCCTAAAACTAGTGACCCTAAGATTGTCAAGATTACGCGTAAAACTTATGCTGCGGTTTACTCATTAAGCTCTGGGGCTTGGAGACGTGTATCGATGAGTCTGCGCCTGCCAGCTGGGTTTAGCTTTAGTTCTCATCAGGTAGTTATTGATGGGGTTATATATTGGGTTACTTATAATAAGAGTGCATCTTGTGATAAGATAATTTCATTTGATTTGACAAGTGAAGAATTTGGAGTGATAGAGCTTCAAGATAGTTTAGGACACTATGGACATATATGCATCTCTAAGTGTAAGGAGTCTCTTGTTGTGCTTAATTACGATACACCGGCCTTGGTTTGTGATGTATGGAAGATGAGCACAAATGGTGATCCGAAAGCATTGCTTACAAAACTATTCACCGTGAGTTTCAAGGGATCAGATGATACGCTACATCATAAAATTGCTGGATTTTGGAAGAATGGTCAACCGATAATTGAACACCTGCGTAGGGGTGATGGTTGTCTAGTAACAACACTTGAAGTTTATGAACCCTGCACGGAACATAGCAATGAATATGGTACTGATTCTCGCTTCATTATAAGCCATGATTCGCTCTTCATGACGACCTTCTACACAGAATCACTGCTTCTCCTTAATCACCCTGATTCCATCATTCATTGATGATGGCTGTGTGATACGTGCCAACGCACCACATAGTACCAGTAGAGTTCGTTTCATGTAACTTTAAATCCGCTGCTATTCATGTTTTGCCTAATTAGGTAGTTTCATTTTCTTCTTTGTAGGCATCCAGTATCCATATTATTCTTCTCCAATGTTATCGGAAGACTAACCATCTCAAATCGGCGTATATCTCCGTGTTCTTTGTACTCTTTTTACCATTATTTGTTAGCTACATGTTGCATGTATATGTGAATTGATAAATAGGAGAGTAGCATAGTGATATAAGAAAGTGGAGAATAAAAGCCGCTAAATAGAAGGGTGTTGGAGTTAAGACTTTACTAGAAGTTGTTTTCTAATAATCGACTTTGAACATGTTTAAAATCTTACTAGCATATTTGATAAAAATGAAGATAAAATTACTTATGCCATCATTCCTTTTAAACTGGCTAAATGCATTGATGATGGTATTTAGGTTGAAGTTTAACCATTTTGACCCATACAACAAAAATTGTCCGTTTTAAAACATCATCCAACCCGCCTGACCTACCGAGTTTGAAATTTCAAGTGTACATGTTAAATTAAGAAATACGTTGAAATAGTATTGCCGTATAGCTTAAATATTAAATTTGTTGGTTTTGGAGTTTGTCTTAAAACTTGCGACCCGAAGATTGTGATGGTCAAGTTTATGGAAAGTCCATCTGAAATCGCTTTGAAGGCGGAGGTTTCACATTAAGCTCTGGGGCTTGGAGAAGCATATCAACGAGTCAGCCTGCGCTTAAAGCATCAACTGGATATACATGCAGACAAGTAGTTATGGATGGGATTATTTATTGGGCTGCTTATAGTTTGCTTGAAGAATGGGATATGATAATTTCATTTGAAGAATTTGGTGAGATAGAGATTCCGGATAGTATAGCACACCATAGACATCTATCCGTCTCTAAGCTTAAAGGAGTCTCTTGTTGTGCTTAGTTGCAAGCGCAGCGAATGTGGCAAGGTTTGCAATGTATGGACGATGACCAAAAATGGTGATCCAAAATCCTCGCTTACAAAACTATTTACTGTTCGTTTTAAGCCATCATATGATTCAATATTATATAGAATGATTGGATTTAGGAGGAATTGTCAACCGATAATTGAACACCAACACCAACGTGAGCTTGTTGGATGTCAAGTAACAACACTTGAATTCTATGAAGCCCGCATGAAACATTACAATTATATTGGGACTGATTTGCGATTCATAATGACTGCCTGTAATTCGTCCTTCATGACGACCTCTTATGCAGAATCGCTACTTTTGCTTAATCACTCGGATTCCATCATTCATTTTTGAATTTTGATGGCCGTATTTCTTCATTCATAGTTTTTTTATATTTCTAATTCTGTCATGTTCTAATTATCTCTTTGGAAAGACAGAAAATTTATTAGTAAATTTCATTAATACAATGCATACAAACAATCTTTTGGCTTCGTTATATTTTTCTGCAATTATGCATTTCATAGTATTTTTCCGCAAGTATACGTGTTAAGTTGCAATCATGCTGGTTCTAGTCTTTCTTTAGTTTAGACCTGGAGCCCCATGAGCAGAGAGACAACCCAAATTGATAATCTATATCATGATGGGTTATGTGCGTTAGTGTGTGCGCGTATGTGTTTATTTAGGTCGTTACAGCATGTAGAAATATGTCCACATCAGTCTGCAAGGAATTCAAAAGCAACTTACAGATATAACTGTGTGGATATTAGATATATGCACCCATTGCAACTGGAAGCCCCATTGCTGTAGAGCCTTCAGGTAAGGAACGCATTTGGTTTATGCAAATTCCAATAAGCAACAGAGCAAGAGCCTCCCATGGTAAAAAAAAAAAACGTAACTATATAACAAACTGTCACTGCACTGATCTCATACTCATTTTGGAAGATCGAATAAAAGTCAATTTAAGCTACGACTAATAAAATGGATAAACTCGATGCCTACTAAAAGTGAAATAAAGTACCTAATTAGACAAATCAGAAACAGTCAAACAGTTGAATTGAAGTTGGATGAAATTAACTCTACTGCTACTACCCACATGATGGCAACGCGGTGAAATGGCACGTGTCACACGGCCAGCATCAGTGAATGATGGAATCAGGGTGATTAAGCAGAAGTAGTGATTCTGTGTAGGAGGTCATCATGAAGGGCGAATCATGGCTTATAATGAAGCTTGAACCAGTCCCAAGATCACTGCCATGTTCCGTGCAGGGTTCATAAACTTCAAGTGTTCTTACATGAACATCACCACCCATACCCCAGTATTCAGTTATCGGTTGACAGTTCTTTCTAAATCCAGAAATTCTATGATGTAGCGTATCATCTGATCCCTTGAAACTCACGGTGAATAGTTTTGTAAGCAATGATTTTGGATCACCATTTCTGGTCATCATCCATACATCGCATACCAAAGCCGGGTTATCGTAATTAAGCACAACAAGAGACTCCTTACGCTTAGAGATACATACATGTCTAGGATGCGCTAAACTATCTTGAATTTCTATCACTCCAAATTCTTCACTTGTCAAATCAAATGATATTATCTTATTACAAGATCCACTCGGATTACAAGTAATCCAATATATAACCCCATCAACAACTACCTGATAAGAACTAAAGCTAAACCCAGCTGGCAGGCGCAGACTCATCGATACGCGTCTCCAAGCCCCGGAGCTTAATGAGTAAACCGCTGCTTTAGTTTTACGAGTAACCTTGACAATCTTAGGGTCAAAAGTTTTAGGACAAACCCCAAACCCAAGAGCGTTTAATTTATTCGGTAACTCTATTTCAACAGATTTCCTAATAGACGGGTTCCAAATAATAATAACATTCTTCTTAAGATCACAAGCATAACTGGACAAGCAGACCAACCCGTGAGAGGAACTGATCATAGGAGCAAGGGTAAGTAGCTTAGCAGTGGGAGACACAGTAGGATAAAACTTTGTGTTGGGGAAACTGTCGTCATCAACAATGGAAACATATTTGACCTCAGAGCCTGTAACGTACCTTAAAAGCAGATGATGTGGTTGAGTTTGGTTGAGGCTGTGACCATTGATGAAGTCAGAGCTATCGATTAGAGATTTCCATTGCTTTGAAACAGATCTGAATTGAATAAGAGATTTAGCAGGAAGCTTTTTGATGATTTCGATTTGGATTTCGAAAGGAATGTTGTCGGACATTTTGCAGTTAGGATTTTGATTTTGGGGGTAAGTTTAGGGCATGTTTGGCTCTCCTTTTACAAGCCTCCTTATTATGACTTATAACTTAATCATTAAGTTATAAGTTGAATCAAAAGTGTTTGGATGGATGGAATGAAAAGTAACTTATGAGAATTTTAGCCTTCAAAAAGGAGATTTCGGAGGATAAGTCATAAGTAACAAATTGTTACTTATGAGATTAAGTTACTTTTTATGTTTGAGAAGTTATAAGTAGAAATCAAAAAGGAGAGCCAAACATGCCCTTAGGGTTTGGTTGGAAGCGGAGAGTATATAAAAGTTGTTCTGGGTTCGATTTTGACAAGAGGGTATTTTCTCAAATTTATTGGGTTTTCACCTGAATGGGTGTTTACGCGTTATTGCGTAGTGAATAAGGATATGATTGGGTGGTTTCGCTGATGGCATGATGATACTACAACGTTCTGTAAGACTATAAGGTGTGGAGACGGGGCACCACCTCCGTCCTTCAATTTTGGCTCGTCTCAAACCTGCTACACCGCCCCCTACCCCCTATCCCCTTCCCCCGTCTTCCTTGGGACGCAACGGACGAACCAATGATGTAAATTTTTTTTCTTTTTTGTGATTTGAAAGGGATGAAGGATTCCTGCATTTAATATTATTTTGCATTTTATATTATCTCATGTCTCCACACTCCACTCATGTCCTAAACAAGAGAACATAAACCATGTCCTAGATGGCATCTTAGGTGGCTTTGAGACATGACTTTTTTGGTGTTTCCACACCCACTAGCCTAAGTGAACCCAATCTGCCATTTAAAAAAATAACACTTTTATGAATAATCGGTTATAGCATTCATATTTGAGGAACCAAATGTATGTGAGTGTGTCCACCAAATTATATGGGGTGTGTGTAAGTGGTTGTGAGTGGAGAGGAGAGAAATTATTTGGTGGAAGCACTGTTCACCCCTATATTTGAAAAGTTACTGTTCACCCCTAAAAATATTTTAATATTTTTAGAAGTGGTTGTGAGTGAGGAGAGAGAAAATATAATGATAAAAGTATGAAAAAGTATTATTATTTTAAAAAAGAGAGAATTTTAGAATGAAATAGTGGTTTTTAGTGTAATTTGATGGAGAAGATTTAGTAGAAGAGATGGGAATGCTCTATGCCTTAGGTAGCGTTTGGTATGAAGGAATGGAATGGACCATTACGAGGTAATGAAAAATAATGTATTTGGTTGGTTAAAGGAATGGAATCATCCATTCCACAAGGCATTCCAATCCCTCAAAACCATTCCATCCACCCCCTATGTTTTTTTTTCCATTTCATCTCTCATTCACCCTTTACTAACAACACCCTAACCCACCAATCACCACCACCACCCACCACCATCGTCACCACCCACCACCGCCGTCACCACCCACCACCGCTGCCACCACCACCCACCACCGCCGTCACCACCCACCATCACCGTCGCCGCCACCAACCACCGCCACCCAGTACCTTCACCCACCCACCACCGCATACCATCACCCACCACCATCGTCACCACCCACCACCACCGTCGCCACCCACCACCACATACCATCACCACCAACCACCACCGTCACTACTCACCATCGTCCCCCACCCACCATCACGACGATCCGCCTCCACCTTCCACCGTCGCCACCACTGCTGCTGCCACCCACCACCACCGCTACCGCCACAAATCACCACCCACCATCACCGCCACTGACCACCACCAACCACAGCCACTCATCACCGATTTTATTCCATCGTCTTTTCATGCTTATCTAACAACACAAAGTAATGTTTTGTTTGATTCCTACATGGCAACCAAACAAGACACGGAATGGTAATGATTCATTCCATTACCTCGTTCATTCCATTCCCTTATCCATTCCATTACCACAGACCCTTAGCTCCACCATATTTTGGGAGTGAGTTTTTCATATTTTAAAAAGTGGTTTGAGGAGTTGTGAGTGAGGGAGAATATTAGTATTCATCGGTAGATTTGAAAAGCATCCACCGTATTTATTTTTTAAAAATGATTGTAAGTTGAGAGAAATGCAATGATAAAGGTATAAAAAGATTATTATTTGATTGAAAATGAGAGAAAAACTTTAATGATCTGTAGTGTAATTAAGTGGATGGAGATGAGAAACATGATGTGAATACTCTTAAAGCCCCTATTTCACGGGAGCAACAAAACAAAAGTACATCCGTAATTCGTGTAAATCTTACCCAAAAAAAATTAAACCTTTTAAGCAAGACTCCATGATAAAAAATAAACTTTATTTGAATAGATGAATGGTTTATAAAGTAAACAATAACAAATTGTTGATTTTTCTATCTTTTAACCTGTATACAATGATAGTGAAGTCCGAAAACAAGGCCAATTTCATCGGCTACTTAAGATTGTCTTTTGATTGGTAGTAGCGGCGTGTAAACGATATCCACAATGACCATATTATCCCCGTAAAGGGTTTTCTTTTCTTCTAAAATGGAAATCTTTTGTACTCCCTCCAGAACTAGAGTCAGAAAGATTCATCAAAGGAGAAACCTGCATTGACCTGCACACATAAACAGGTCGATTTAAGTTGTGATTTTTCTAATTATTCTAATGGGTCAAAGGGTTTGAACATTATACGAAGTGTATAATTGTGCCAAAAAAAATCCTAAATCTAACGCTCTAGGTTAATGACTTTAGAATCCAAAACAAAAGGGATTAACAAGTAGTTGCAGTTCTATAAGGTATTTGCAGGCTGGCCCGACCTGCTTGTTTTGACTTGCACTAAAAGGCAAAAGTTGCTCATTTTGACCCGACCCGTTTTAACATGTTATCCAACCTTTTTATGGAAAAATAAAGCCAAATCAACACAGTAACTTTAGAAACTTACTCTGGTCAGTTCAAGTAGGAAGTAGAGGTCTCCTTTCATCAGAATCCACATGATGACTAGCCTGCAGGGGTATAAAAAGTAAAAAACAGTCTCTTATGCAGAATCACTACTTTTGCTTAATCACTCGGATTCCATCATTCATTTTTGATGGCCGTATTTCTTCATATATAGTTTTTTTATATTTCGAATTCTTTGTCATGTTCTATCTCTCTTTGGAAAGACAGAAAATTTACTAGTAAACTTCATTAATTCAAACAAATTTTTGGCTTCGTTATATTTTTCTGCAATTATGCATTTCATAGTATTTTTCCACAAGTATAAATGTTAAGTTGCAATCATGCTGGTTCTAGTCTTTCTTTAGTTTAGACCTGTAGCCCCATGAGCAGAGAGACAAATCCATAATCTATATCATGATGGGCCATGTGCGTTAGTGTGTGCGCGTATGTGTTAATTTATGTTGTTACAGCATGTAGAAATAGGTCCACATCAGTCTGCAAGGAATTCAAAAGCAACTTACAGATATAACTGTGTGGATATATGCACCCATTGCAACTGGAAGCCCCATTGCTGTAGAGCCTTCAGGTAAGGAACGCATTTGGTTTATGCAAATTCCAATAAGCAACAGAGCAAGAGCCTCCCACGGTAAAAAAAAAAACGGAACTATATAACAAACTGTCACTGCACTGATCTCATACTCATTTTGGAAGATCAAATAAAAGTCAATTTAAGCTACGACTAATAAAATGGATAAACTCGATGCCTACTAAAAGTGAAATAAAGTACCTAATTAGACAAATCAGAAACAGTCAAACAGTTGAATTGAAGTTGGATGAAATTAACTCTACAGCTCTACCACGTGTCACACGGCCAGCATCAGTGAATGATGGAATCAGGGTGATTAAGCAGAAGTAGTGATTCTGTGTAGGAGGTCGTCATGAAGAGCGAATCATAGCTTATTATGAAGCTTGAACCAGTCCCAAGATCACTGCCATGTTCCGTGCAGGGTTCATAAACTTCAAGTGTTCTTACATGAACATCACCACCCATACCCCAGTATTCAATTATCGGTTGACCGTTCTTTCTAAATCCAGAAATTCTATTATGTACCGAATCATCCAATCCCTTCAAACTCACGGTGAATAGTTTCGTAAGCAATGATTTTGGATCACCATTTCTGGTCATCCTCCATACATCGCAAACCAAGGCCAGTGTATCGTAATTAAGCACAACAAGAGACTCCTTACGCTTAGAGATACATAGATGTCTAGGGTGAGCTAAACTATCTTGAATCTCTATCTCTCCAAACTCTTCACTTGTCAAATCAAATGAAATTATCTTATTACGATATCCACTCATATTATAGGATCCACTCGTATTATGAGTAATCCAATATATAACCCCATCAACAACTACCTGATAAGAACTAAAGCCAAACCCAGCTGGCAGACGCAGACTCATCGATACGCGTTTCCAAGCCCCAGAGCTTAACGAGTAAACCTTAGCGTTAGTTTTACGCGTAACCTTGACAATCTTAGGGTCAAAAGTTTTAGGACAAACCCCAAACCCAAGAGCGTTTAATTTATTTGGCAACTCTATTTCAACAGATTTCCTAATGGATGGGTTCCAAATAATAATAAGATTCTTCTTAAGATCATAAGCATAACCGGACAAGCAAACCAACCCGTGAGAGGAACTGATCATTCGAGCATGGGTAAGTAGCTTAGCAGTGGGAGACACAGTAGGATAAAACTTTGTGTCGGGGAAACTATCATCATCAACAATGGAAAGATAATTGACCTCAGAGCCTGTAATGTACCTTAAAAGCAGATGATGTGGTTGAGTTTGGTTGAGACTGTGATCAGTAATAAAGTCATAGCTATCGATTAAAGACTTCCATTGCTTTGAAACAGATCTGAATTGAATAAGAGATTTAACAGGAAGCTTTTTGATGATTTCGATTTGGATTTCGAAAGGAATGTTGTCTGACATTTTGCAGTTACTTAGGATTTTGATTTTGGGGTAAGTTTAGGGTTTGGTTGGAAGCGGAGAGTATATAAAAGCTGTTCTGGGTTCGATTTTGAAAAGGGGGTATTTTCTCAAATTTACTAGGTTTTCGCCCGAATTGGTGTTGCGTAGTGGAGAAGGATATGACCCAGTGATTCCGTTGATGACACGATGATACTACAACGACACGATAATACTACAATGTTCTGTAAGTGAACCTAATCTGCCATTCAAAAAACAAAAAAAAACACTCTTATGAATAATCGGTGTATAAGCCTTAGCTCCACTATATTTTGAGAGTGAGTTTTTCATCATTAGATTTGAAAAGCATCCAACCCTGTTTATTTTTTAAATATTTTTAAAAATTGAGAGAAATGTAATGATAAAGGTATAAAAAATTATTATTTGATTGAAAATGAGAGAAACATTAATGATTTTTAGTGTAATTAAATGGATGGAGATGAGGAACATGATGAGAATACTCTTAAAACCCATACTTCACGGGGAAACAAAAGCACATCCATAATTCGTGTAATTCTTAACATAAAAAATAAACCTTTTAAGCAAGACTCCATGATAAAAATAAACTATATTTGAATAGATGGATGGTCTATAAAGTAAACAATAACAAATTGTTGATTTTTCTATCTTTTAACCTGTATACAATGATAGTGAAGTCCGAAAACAAGGCCAATTTCATCGACTATTTAAGATTGTCTTTTGTTTGGTTGTAGCGGCGTATAAACGAACGATATCCACAATGACCACATTATCCCCGTAAAGGGTTTCCTTTTCTTCAAAAATGGAAATCTTTGTACCCCCTCCAGAACTAGTCTCGGAAAGATTCATCAAAGGAGAAACCTGCATTGACCGGCACACATAAACAGGTCGATTTAAGTTGTGATTTATCTTAATTATTCAAATGGGTCAAAGGGTTTGAAAATTATCCAAAGTGTATAATTGTGCCAAAAAAAAAATCCTAAATCGTTATATTTGATTAAAAAAAAAACACTTAGCTTTACGTTAATGATTTTAGAAATCCAAAACAAAAGAGATGAACAAGTAGTTGCAGTTCTGTAAGGTATTTGCAGGTTGGCCCAACCTGCTTGTTTGACTTGCACTAAAAGGCAAAAGTTGCTCATCTTGACCCGACCCGTTTTAACATGTTATCCAACCTGTTTATGGAAAAATAAAGCCGAATCAACACAGTAACTTTAGAAACTTACTCTGGTCAGTTCAAGTAGGAAGTAGAGGTCTCCTTTCATCAGAATCCACATGATGACTAGCCTGCAGGAGTATAAAAAAGTTAAAAACAGTCTCGTTAAGAGAGTCTCGTAAGAGCTAAAATTATATAAATCACTAAACATTTGTACCTCCTCATTTGCCCCTGCTGCTATATTTATAAATTGGTCCCTGATTACAGTAAAAAAGTGATCAGACTTGAAACAGTATTTAAAACGAAAGAAAGATAGGATACGATAATTAATTTTCTTATTAAACAAGTGAAATGACAATTTTTATTAGTTTGATACCTATGATTGTTCTGAACTGGTTCCAACTCCAATACCCCATTTTCTTCTTCCTTAACTTTTGCAAGAGGCGAAAAAAACTTGAAAATAAACAAAACAAAGGTTAAATTAGTAAAATCATATAACAAGTTGAATGCATCAAGAGGACAACCCCTCGAAATGTCATACCTGATGCATTGAGATGAAAACAATAGAAATTCCAAGCATAAAATTTATAGTCAAAGTGTGCCCAAACAAAGCTGCAGATGCAAAGCCAGTGAAGATCGTGGCAACTGTTGACGAGTATTTTTTCAAAATCGTATCTGCATGGCATAAATCGTTTTAAAATTATATGTAAAACAAAGATATTATGATTTATCACATAGTGATGGGATTTTATAAGTGCAAGCTTTCTATAAGTTGTTTAATAGACTTTGAACATGTTTATAATCTTACCGGCATATTTGAAGAAAAATGAAGATAATATTCCTTGGGCTGCATTGTTTATAATCAAAAGCATTGTAGCTTTTGAATGTCCTTGCAAAATATCAAAGCTTTCAGGACCTGAAATATATAATCATACCAAGTTAAGGCTTTAACAGTCAAAACTTCTGGTCCCTGTTAAAGTCACTAAATGCATTGTAGGTAGTGTTTTCGGGTCAAGACCATTTTGACCCATACCAAAAAGCTCCGTTTTGAACCATTACCCAACCCGCCTAACGCACCAAGTTTTCCGATCCTAATTCACATGAAGATAGCATTAAACAGCGAACACCAAGTAAAAATTATGCATAATTTAGTTATAATACATACATGTTACTAGTAATAATGGAACTTAGAATCAGTTTGTCAAATTCAACAGAGACGCAATTGGTACCTTCGATGATGACAGTCCCAAGGATCCCTAGGAAGTTGAATATTGCACCATATCCGTACAAAAACAAATTCTGCAATTTAAAAAACAAGGTAAAAGTTTAGAAGACACAAAAATATTGCGCTTTAGTTGAATATTGCATCATACCCATCTTTTAATAACTCAAATGTACACAAAACTTACAAAGACTAAGACAGGACAAAAAAAAAGTAAGTTGATATTTTATGGAAAAAAAAACACCTATCATATTGCTACTGCATTGCTGCAAATAAAAAAATAAACCAAAAGAAATTTTCTTTAAGAGGTTAATTTTAAATGTAAACCAATAGTTGAAAAAACTAGATACACATGGCATGAGTTAAATATTAGTGTTTTGTACAAAAAGTCAGCATAAGGACCCAAATGTAACAAAAAGCCATTTCTAATGACTGGTGTTGAAAGAGTGCTAAGTATTAAAACAGGACAAAGTCCAAAATTAAAAGTATGTTGATATTTTATGCAAAAATCCCAATGTTTCTCTTCTTATATTCGAAAATCTGATAAAAAAAAAATAAACCAAAATCAATCTGTTACAGATGAATGTTCTTTTCGACTAAAAGGGGAAGATGATAAAGTAATTTACATATGAAATTTTAAGATCACCTGCATGTAAATGCTTGTATCATATTGACTCTTGAGTGCGTATTCATTGAAAACTGATGCCATAGATGGAACAGTGACCTGTGTATTCCACTCGTCAAGTTAATTTAATAACATAATTAAAAAGCATCATGCATTTCATTTCAGCATGCCTGGAAAGCATGTAGAAATATGTCCACATCAGTCTGCAAGGAATTCAAAAGCAACTTACAAATATAACTGTGTAGATATATGCACCCATTGCAACTGGAAGCCCCATTGCCGTAGAGCCTTCAGGTAAGGAACGCATCTGATTTATGCTAATTCCAATAAGCAACAGAGCAAGAGCCTCCCACTGTAAAAAAAAGGAATATATATAAAATTTATTACTAATGCTCATAGAATATTGAACTGATGAAGAAAAATAAATTTAAAAAAAATAGAAACTCAAAATAGACCTGAATTATTGAAAATCGACGCTTCATTACAATCTTCAACAGAATCGCAATCACCAAGACCTGCAAGTTAGTAGGTATAAGGGTTTAACAAGAAGAATATATATATTAAAAAACCTCAAAACAGGAAAGTAATGTTTGTGACTTTGTTTGTCAAAAATTATGGCTTTCATTTTCCAGTTAAGAACAAAATTGATGATAGATATGAATATGAAAACTAATTCTGCAGACATACGATTTTGGGAAAATAAAGAACACAATTTTGCAGGTCAAAAATGTTGACAGATAAGACGTAATGATGCAATGACAAAAATTTTTATGTGATCTAAAAAGTTAAAGACACAAGGAACGATGTAACAGATAACTTACCTTCAGATTGCTTAGCATCTTTACAGTTGCAGGATTAAAATAGAGCTGCAAGAAAGTTGTCACTATTAGATAACAGGCTCCAATTAAAACTTCAAGAGACATGCTGTTTGCCAGTGATCAGCCAAACATCCAATAAGCAATGCGACCGATAGTCTGATACTAAATAACGTAACAAAAGAAATTATTTTGTTTTTCCTGTTCATGCTAAATGTATTCCCATCCTATTCAAGTAAATTCTTCTACTTGTAACATCACCCTACACGCCCTTTGCAAATAAGTAAGAAAAAACACCAAAAAGAAAAGCATCAACTTGTGAAACCAGTTAATGTTTTTCTACTCATCCCCTTACGCTTGTTTTAACATCATTCCCTTTCTTTGGTGGTTATAGAAAACCAGGAATAGTCAAGACCTAGAGAACTAATTAACCATTTAGATTGATGAGTTTTTATGTTGGAATACTAAAATGTGTCTATGAGCACCACCCCTTACTCTTCCAAAGATAGTAGGTTCTAAGGTCTAGAGCATGTAAACTTGCCAAGACCTTTTTGAAATAAAATGAATTGATGACAGTTTATATTAGACACTATTATTAGACTACTGTTATTTTAAAATATTATAATGGAATCTTGATTATTTGTTACCATAAACTAAGTACAATACTTGGTGCCCATGTATCACCAAGCCTATAAATATACGACTCTTGTAACCCTTTTAAGAATAAATAACTCTTCCGATCCGATCCAATCCCTACAAAGCCACTCAGAAACTATATTCTAAGTTTCATCACAGCATTCCTTCTGTGTGCGATCAATTATAAAATTTAATGTTTAATATTTTCTTAAAATATTTTCAAATACCAAAAGAGCTACTACATTATAAGTACCTGCATGGTGAACTTTAGATAGTTATTAATAGCATAGAGAAGTGCTGGAACAGCAAGAAGCACGTTGTTGCGGGCTGCCTGCAAAAAAAACATAAAACACAAGCTTGCTGTTTTATATAAAATGAAACGAATAATGCCTAAATAGTTAGAATTTAAAATAGCTTCAAGCATAAACAGATAAATCAAGAAAAATAATCTTCAAAACTCAATAACTGGAAATCGCAAAAGTGTGGTTCATAACATTTGCAAGACAAATTAGCTTTTATTTAACAAAGGGCCGGCTCCGCGCGGGGGGGGGGGGGGGGGGGGGGGGGGGGGGGGCGGTGAAATAAAGCTAGGGCTTTAGGCCCCCACTTTCGTGAGACCCCTAAATTCTAAAAAAACTATATATAGGTAATTTTGGGCTTTCGGATTGTAGGCACTATGGTTTGTGGTATATAATTATGTATACACAAAAATATCATATAAGAATCATGATATTGAAAACAATTTTTTAAACAAAAAGGCCCAGTTTTATTATACGCTTTGGGCCACCAAGAAGCTTGAGACGGCCAAGCAAAGCACTAAATCAACAACGTGAACTACTAGGCTTTGTGGCCCTCTAATAACAATATTTTTCATTGTCTCTGTTTGGTGGGCTGCCTCATTTTTTAACCCTAACTTAATTGTATGGTTTGCATTACATATGCTCCATCAAATACATCATTTTCCGAGACAATTGCCAAAAACATTTAACTATAAGTCTATAATAAAGTAGAAACCAGTGGTATTAAGAAAGTACGATGCTTAATTGGCTAAATCAGGCAAAGATATTGGCCAAGGCTATTGAGAAAATGCTAAGCTAGCTAATAACATTTTTTTACTACTGTGTAAACTTGCCTCGGTGATCACCTACTTAAATCTCATTAAACCGAGGCCTAACATCAGAAGTATTCTAATATTTTATAAGTTATATTAATGATGAAGAGGATAGCAGTTCAGGCAGGTAAAAAGATTAATTCATAATTTTTTTTATCAAAATTGCATTTTCAGCCAAATAAAAGGTATAATTCTATCCAAGAAAATGTAACCCAAGGATATGAAGTTCACACAATATTGTTTCCGGCTGCCTTTGTTGTTGAAAAATCATAACCATGGTCATAAATGTAATAAGCTGACCTAAAACTGAATTATGGTAACATACTAATATTACCTGTACAAAACTGGAGATAGAAAGAAGTGGCTTCTCTCCGATCTTCTGATTTCTAGCCTGAAAATTAAGAAAGAATTAAGCAATTCATAAAGCTATATAATTTTAGACATGAAGAACAAAGTCAATAGTAACCAAGACAATGAGTTAGCCCTACGTATTCACAAACAAATAAGTAAACCTTACCTGGATAACAAGCATTACAAGTGCAAAGATAACCTTTGCAACTTCTGTCAGAAAGTTAACGCTTATTGGACTAAACTTGAACTTTCCATCAACCTTTGACATGTACACCAATATCGGCTGTAAAAAAAAATTGAAAATAGTAAGCTAGTAATAACTTATGCAATACGAATATTATGCACAACTAGTTATACCAACAAACTTCCACTCAATAACAGTTAGGAGCTAAGCAGTTAATGCGGTGGGAAATCGAATATCAGTCAAGGGCCGATATTTGAGATATAGGTTATCGCGGTGGGATATCGGTGAGATATCGGTATATTAATATCATGCAGAATTTAATATATACATATATATACACACACTCTCTCTATATATATATATAACCTAAAACATAATAGCAAAAATCAAGACTCCAATTCGCAGCCTAGAAGTGTTTCGAGTGTTCGGTTTAAGGTTCTAGAAGTGTTTTTGGGAAGTTGGTCTCTTAATGTTTATGGGCTTATTCTAAAAAAAATGATTTCTATGGGCTTTTAGTTTAATTTGGCCTCTAAGAAAACAAAATCTGGAAATACGACGCTATAACCGATACTTGAGAATCAAAATATCGACGGGATATCGGTAAATTATCACCGATAATATCGGTACCGATATTTGCCACCGATATTTGACACCAAATATCGGCCAAGGTCCGATATCCCACCGATATTGACTGCATAGATTAGGAGTTTACATTTAAAAGTCTGAAACATACAAATGGGACAAACAAGAAAACCATACGCGTTTCTTATATTGTCTAGCAATCAAATCAGGATCAGGATATCACAATGCAGACCTCGCCAGTCGCCACAATTAAATATACTAAATCAATTTAGTAAATTGTTTACATTCAAATGTAGTTTGGTCTTTATATAAATTCTACAGTGGTGAACAAAATGCAACACATTTCAAACAAAACAATACACAAAATGACAAATCTGACACGTGGTGTAGCCTTATAACAAACATAACAACAGCAAACAGAAACTACCTGTAAGCCAACTAACATGCAATCACCAACAACTAATAGAACATTAAGCACCCGTTGCTTTTTCGTAAACTTGGTCCGGTGTCTATCGTAAGCCCGGGAGACAGTTTTAGCAGAGGGATTGAGCAACTTGGAATGACAGACACTGCATTCTATCATCCCTTGTTTCATCATCCAATTCCCTCCCTCTTTCACTCCCTTATCCTTCCTCCTCTATATATGCAAAAACATTTCTGATTAATAATACTACACATCAATTCAATTAAATCAGATCTTAAATAATAATAATAATAAGGGATAAATCAGACCTAAAAGTAAAGTAAGTAAATTTGTATGCAAGTAAATTACTGGGGCGGTAGAATGAGGGGTGAAATAAACCCTATAAGGTAATGTAATGTAATGTATTTGATTGATAGTGTTTATGATGCAAAGAATATGCTTGCTCCGACTTTATTGTATAGATTTGGATTTGGATATATTGATAATAGTTCCTTTTTTTATTATTATTTTGTTTGCTTTAAATGACAGCAGCAGCAGCAGCAGCAGCCGCCTAGTTGAGTTGAGGCTTTGCTGTGATGTGCAGAAAAGGGTCACCGGCATTTTAAAATGTTGGCTTTTGACGGTCCTAGACAAATCAGCGTCTGACGTGTAATAAATAAAATTTGTTAAATTTTTATTTATTTTTAATTAGGTTACCGTTCGTGTGGATATATGATTCAACAAATGAAAACACTATAAAACTTTAAACTATAACCAAATTAAATTGAGTGTCAAAGTAAATAATAGAAATGTAAAATTATATATGATGGGTTGCTACGTTATATAATTACACTTTTATTGATTGTAAACTTAAACGTTCTTGTAATTGAAATTGCAACCTCTCTTACATTAGTCATGATGAGTTGTACTGTTGTAGCTCTTTCCTTTTCCAATAGAACAATGGGGACAACTTGAAGTAGCCTTCATTTTAAACAAAATTAAGTATTAGTATTAAAAAAATGGAAAAATGAAAATAAATAATCCTAATTATTGACTATTGGCCAATAACAGTTCCAACTACGAAAATCACCAATATTGGTTCCAACTTTCGACATATTGGAAACCAACGGACCCAAACTAACGAATGCTAACTCCGTTAGTGTGATGCTGACGTGGCATGCTTAGGTGGCAAGATGATCCTACGTGGCATCCTACGTGGCAAAATGATCATACGTGGCATCCTACGTGTGATGCCACGTCAGCATCACACTAACGGAGTTGGCCTCCGTTAGTTTGGGTTCGTTGGTTTCCAATATGTCGAAAGTTGGGACCAATATTAGTGATTTTCATAGTTGGGACTGTTATTGGCCAATAGTCAATAGTTGAGATTATTTATTTCCATTATTCATAAAAAATATCAATAGTTTTTTTTTGAAAGGTTTAGATCAATGGAAATCCTTGTACAACCCTAACCTATTGGTCCCAAGTTCGAATCCCTACCCACACACCGGTGTCCTCCTTGCCTAAGCTCAAACCGTCACGGGGAATTTTTTTGTGGTGTGCATGAATCGAACCTGTGACCTCCCCCATTATAAGATGAAAATGAAATATAAATATACTTTTGACTACCATCAACACTAAATTATATATATTCATGAAAAAATGAATTTAAACTGTAAAGCGTTTAATTTGTATATTTGTCATCCCACTTGTTTATGGAGTTAATATTGGGACATCCATCTCTCTCTATATCTCTCTTCTCTGTATATAAGAAGGGAGATGTGTCCCAATAAGATAAACCTTGGTAATTATTCTCTCTTGAGTATAATCTATTGTAATCAATCGTATCTTATAATGTTCCCATTCGAATTTAGTTTAGTTATAAACACCTTTAGGTAATTCAGCCAAATGCTATATGTTATTCTAATTTATGGAATCAAGTTTTGCTAATAATAACTTTATTTCATTTGGAAGATTGATTAATGCTAATGATTTATTTAGAAGAGGTAGGATCAATAAACTTTTCATACATACATTTTAGTGTTAGTCACGCATGATACATAATCATCAAGTTACTAGGTTTTTAGACTCAGCTGGCCTCCTTAGTTGACTATTGAGTTTATTATAATACATATTTAGCTCTTGGTTGGATGCATTCATTTTCAAGTATTAAGGAGCAATATTAATTTCTAATTATGTAAGAGTTGGTGCAGTAAAGGTGTATAAGAGGATTAGCCGAAGTTAAATTCAAAGTTAAAAAATAATGAGTCTCTTCCTTGCTTCTTGTACTTTCGAAAAGCCATGATAAGGACTTTTACTACTCCACGACCTTAGAAATCATAATGAATTCAACATGCTTAAGTCTAACATTTGGAAGATCAATATATTTTAATAGAGAAAACAACTTAATGATGTTTATTGTCGTTTCTCTTGATGAGGATTACTTTAGTTTTAGTAAGAAATATAAGTTCGCCCACATTTAAACATCCACAAAACTTTGTTAGGAGTACATTAAATATTAAGGAGACAAGTTGTGATGGAGTAGTGTCTAGTGCAAGATGTGTAATTTGACGATATATTATATTGTCGTTCCCCCATCTCTGGAACTTCGACAAGTTATATAGGTCTCTAGCAACTCCATATGATAAGTTTCAGCGATGCATGTGAACGGTTGTATTTCATATATTTTAGAGTTGATTTTCTTATCTTCCATATTTCATAAGATATTTAAGGACATACTTACATGGAATCATATCAAGTATATATGAATTGATTTCTTTAATACTTTGGTTGATAGGAAACAAAATAGATACAATTAGATATTTTCCTAAGCACCACTTATGGTAGTGAACAATAACTTATGGTACAAACTCATTTATTCCTTTTGCCATTTGATGTTTAGGGCGTTTATAACATGCTTTAAGGTCACTTAGGATGAGATTTGTTACTAAAACATCCTTTAGAACCAAATCATGATTTCTCATGAAATTTGGTCTTAATTGATAAATTGTATAGGTTTCATTTTCATTTTAGTTTTCATTTCCATAAGAACAAAGCATGTGAAAATTTATTGTATTAGATGTAGTTTTATTTCATAAGGTTTCTGTTCGAATAATGACAACAAATCTATGTTACCTTATTAAGGAGGAGACATGTCTAGAAAAGTAATTATACACACATTTTAAGATGGGATGTCAAGAGTCTCATGCTTTAAACACTATATGTCATGTAAAACTTCCCTATAATACCCCTTATTGCATTATCCACTTGTACTATATATCTATGTTAAAAAATGAGTTACGCATCATCATTTCCAGAACATGTTCACATCATCAATACAACAATTTATCATCAATAACTGGCCGAACGAACACTTAGCAAATAACTTGTAAGAGTCATTTGCCTGGACTTGCCTATTTATGGCATTTTTTATCTTTTAATTGTGAAAGTTTATTTTTTTTAAAGAAGTTAAAACTTGGGCAAATTTTATTGATATAAAAAATAAAATGAACGGATACAAATACAAAATAAAATTTAATTACATAATCTAATCACCGTCTTTTTCAAATATTACGTTAAAACTAACATAAACTACTAACAAAAATGAATACCGCGTTTCATAAGATGTCAATCGGGACACCCGCCGCAACGCGCGGGCGTTCCACTAGTAATACAAAAGTTTAAGTTAATAGTGACTTTTCTTTGGTCATCTAAACATTATAACTCTCAAAATGTACATATTGCATAAATGTTCCTAATTAATCAAGATGCTTCCAGAGGTATACAATTTTACACTCAAATAATCCATTCCCCAAACAAAAGTTAATTTCTTCATTAAATGATTGCAAAATTACCTATTTTCCCCTTTGCTAAAATACAAAAAACAATTGAAAAAAACTATCCTCATCCTCATCTCCATCTCACCCACTTCACCCCTACCCTAACTATCTTTGCCTCACAAACCACAACCACTACCTCCCGTTACTACCACCACCACCACCACCACTTAACTCTAAATTGAAAAGCACCTATGTTGGAACAAACATAGAAAGTGCATAACTCATATTTACTGATTTACACAAGTTTTTTAATTTCTTGCTGAGAGGGTCCAATATTTTTTTTTGTTTTAATGAGATTTTATTTACCTTGCTGATAAAAAAAACGACTTTTCAAAAAATAAGTTCAATTGGCCGATGAAGATCATATTACTTCATATTTCCTGGGTTAAGCGGAGATCAGTTTAGGACGTGGTTGTAGCATCTGAACAGAGACGAGTAGGGACTAGGGGTGTTCATTAGTAACGGTTTTTTATTTTTGTAAACCTAAACCGAACCGTAGAAATTTTAAACCGAACCGAACCGTACCGTTAGTAACGGTTTGGTTTCACGGTTTGGGCTAATTAGGGGCTTAAGTTGTTAACATGTTCTTCGAGTCTTTGAATGGTGTGGAAACTGGAATAGCAAACTAGTTTTTTACGGGTCGAAAACTTCTGATTCTTAGAATGTGCAAACGGGTGCCAAAGGAAATGAGATTTCACAATGCGGAAATGGGATTATCCCACTTATGATGTATTTAAATTAAATTAGAATTAAACTAATTAATGTTTTAACCGTGTGTGTGTATATATATATATAATGAGTATCTTAAAAAAAGTATAGGATATTTTTTCACGGTCCGGTCTGGTTATGAGCGGTTGGTTTTCGGTATAAACCGTAAACCAAACCATTCATTACGGTTTGGAATTATTAAAACCGACCGACCAAAAGTTAAGTACAAAAACCAATCTTGAAACCAAACCAATAACCGATTTGGACTGTTTTACGGTTTGAAACCGAACCCTGAACAACCCTAAATTAGGGACCATCACAATTATAAACCGCAAATCATCAGAAGCATCAGTGTAATTTCAAAATTCTGAGGACCAAACTTGCAATTCATATAAAGCAGAGTAACCATCTGTTTAATATAAAAATCTTGTAAGGCTAAAATATCTTCATTTTATGATATTTCAAACCGACAGTCTTGCACCGAAAAGAAAAACAAAAAATATCCAAATCTGAGTCACTGAGTTGTCGGTGGCGAGTTCAGTACCATCTCTAGTTGGTGAGTCGTGATTGAAAGCATCCAATATACTACATTAACTTGATTCCCAATCCAGCCTGTTCAAAAACATCAAATATATACTACTACATTTCAATTCAATGATTCATACACCCGAACCAAACCCCATCTGCTTCTCTTTATTATTATTACTCAATTGACAGAGATACTTGAACACATATACACTCACATTCCACCTTCATTGCCTTGTATTCTAAGCAAACTACACACAATATTTTCCCTACAAAAACCACTTGCATTTGGATCAAATAACACACACTCTTCACTCATAGTAAGTTGCATGTTATATATACTTTCTTGAATTCATATAGATCTTTGTTATTAGTATTGTCAGCAAGACCTTTAATGGGTTTATTCTTTTAGTTTTCATTTGTTGTTTATCAAAAAGAAACAAACTTTGTTGATGGGTTTGTTGGTTTAGCTGCTTTCAGTATCTGGGTCCTGTTCTTTCAAGCAATATTTACTAAATGCTTAAATATTCAAGAAAAAAAGAGCTTGATTTATCATTTGGTGTCTTGGTTTATTATCTTTTGCTGATTTAAGATTGTTAATTTGTGATTGATCTTAAATCCTGTGGGTTTTTTTTTTCTATATGTTATTGGGTTTATTGTTTTAGTCTATATATATGTGTGTGTGTGTTCTTAAGCATCTGGGTCACTCTGATTCATGTATTATTTTAGATATTTTCATCAAATGTCCAAATATTTAAGAAAATGTAGTTAATATATTAACAGATTCGTTACCGGGTATGCTATTTTATTTGACATGTTTTTAATGATATTGATATCCAGGTCTAAGGAACTTGATTTATTTTTGTGTAATATATATTTTTGTTTATTTATCAGATATGATTCAATTTATTCCTGTGTTTTTTTGGTCAAAACCCTTGAAGGAAACATTCTTTCTGCATACACATCTCTTTGTTTAAAAAATAGCGCCTGAGGCGATCAGGAAAACGCCTCAGGGCCTTGAGGCGATGCTTCTTGACATTTGGGTCAAAATTGGGGTTCGTAGAGGGGTAATACGTAGAAACAACCAGAGGGATCAATAGACTATGAATGTTTTGCATGATAAAAGGCTGAGATGTAAAAAAAAATTGAGATCGATTTAGCTTTTGATTGTACATAAGGCTTATTTGGTTGTATATAAAGCAATGCCTCATGTACATGAGGCTCTCGCTTCGTGCCTCACGCCTTGCGCCTCGGCTTTTGAGACCTAAACGCCCCAGAGCGCCTCATGCTTTTTTAAAACCAAGATACATATCAATAATTCATGCATTTTTCCAATAAAATTTTTACCAAGTGAGCAAATAAATTGATTGGAACTCAATTTCTTACTGCGTTTTTTTTTTTTTTTTTTTTTGCATTGATCTTCTTTAGCTATTTTGCTCTGTGATTCTGTTTCATCTTAGATGGATCCTAGTTAATCATTGTGTGTTTTATTTTGCATATCATATCTTCATTGTATCACATTCATCTAATATTCATAGGCCCCCCTAATTAACAAAGTAAGGGATGTTAATTCATTACTAGGAATTTGTTTTATCCTCCGTTGTCTATCCAAATATGATTTAGTAAAAAGAAAGAGGAATTTCATTTCTCGCTTGATTAGTCTACCATAATTTACATGAACTTGATCTGAAATATTACTACTATTATCTTCTTTATACGTACAAAAGCATCTGGGTATCTCTTAGACTCTTAGTTTATGTTATCTTATATCTTTTTCATTGAAATGAGCTTAATTTTAACCGGATGTTCTGCTTTGTTTTTTTTCTTTTTGCAGCAAAGAAAAATGGAGACAAAACATACGTTTCTTTTGGTGTTAAGCATACTGTTTGTAATAGTTTCGATCGTGAATGCTGACACGTCACCCGTATTGGTGAAAAAAGTAAAGGGAAAGAAAGTTTGTGATCAGGGTTGGGAATGCAAAGGGTGGTCACAATATTGTTGCAACCTCACAATATCACAATATTTCGATTACTATCAGTTTGAGAATCTTTTCTCAAAAAGGAATACTCCCATAGCACATGCTGTCGGTTTTTGGGATTTTAAATCTTTTATCACCGCTTCAGCCATTTACCAACCCCTAGGGTTTGGTACCACAGGCAACAAGACAACACAGATGTTGGAAGTTGCTGCTTTTCTTGCTCATGTTGGAAGTCAAACTTCTTGTAAGTTTATACTTTTATTGGTTCGAATTTTGTTCTTTATTGATGAGGTATCTTGTTATGCGTATAGGTGGTAATCTTGACTCGCTTACTTATGAACAGGTCAATTTGGGTTGTGTGTTATCACAAACGTGTCAAATTGGGGGTTGTGTGTTGTCGCAACGGGTCAATTTGGGTGAAATGCGTTATTGCAAAGGGGTAAAATTAAAACTTTTAAATAAAATCTAATGGGCTGAAAAGGTTGAAAAGGTGAGAGTCATCAAAAGTCTTTTCTAGTGCATAAAAGCTTACAAATATTTTGTTTAAAGATTTAGATTAATGTTTTAATAATATTGTTTTCATTTTCTTAATTAACACATTATTTATTTTATTGAACGGCTTAATTAACACATTATTGATGGGGAATCTTGTTATGCATAGAGGTGGTAATTTTGACCCACTCCCTTATGAATGGTTCAAAATAAATTATTTGGCTGGGCGAACGGGTCGAATGGGTTGTAAAATTTACATTCACCAAAAGTCTTTTTAGTGCTATAACCTTCTAATTGTTTTTATCTAAGCAATTAGATACAGAGGGCATTATATATCATTTTAAATAAATATAAATGATTTTCGCCTTGTTGATCGATCCGACATGGCCCATTTCAAACTGACTTTGTTTGACTTGTTATCTAACCCGTCCATCTTGTCATCTCTAGTTATGCCTTATTTGAATCATGAGACAATGTTCATGGGATTTTCAGTTGGAATTAGATTGGGGGAACCATGAGTTGGTTTGATATTTGCTTGAAACATTGTTCAACGGAATAGTTTTAGGGGGTGTTCGGATTTTATTTAAAAGGGTAATTGCGACTTAATCAATTTGTAATTTCTGATTATCTTGGGTAATATATATATATATATTTCAAGTTGGTAAATAGTTAACGTAAGAAATTTACTATTAAGAAAAATGTGTATTGTCTATTTCTTGAACTTTAATCAGTTTCTTATCTTTCCGAGTCTAGATAATCAATTTTATAAAAGACGTCATAACACCCGTTAATGATTATTTATACCATTTCGTGTTATCATGTTATGTTACCTTTCTTCCTAACTAAAAACATGAAGTCCCTATTCAAGTATAGATCTACTAATGGCATGTTAAACTACTAAACGGAAAATAACATGATTTTTGTTTTTGAAAATGGTTTAGGTGGATATGGAGTGGCAACTGGTGGGCCCACAGCATGGGGATTGTGCTACAACAAAGAAATGAGCCCTATGCAAGATTATTGTGATGATAACTACAAATACACTTACCCTTGTGCCCCTGGTGCTTTATATTTTGGTCGTGGTGCATTGCCCGTCTTTTGGTATGAACTTAGCTTCCGTAGCTTGTGAAAATATAAAAGTTTTATCTAACTTATTTTTCTTCTTACACTACAAACTAGTTAATTCTTTAAAGGTGGAAAATATATGAGCAGGTTGGACGATGTGGTAGAGGTCAAAATGTGATTTTTTGTATCGAGTCAAAACAGGTTTGGTTGATCCGAAGCACTTTTTTGTCCGTTTTTAATAGATAATTAGCGTGTGAGGTATGACTACAAGTATTATATTGTTCAATATTATTCTAATCTTTAGAATAAAATGATCTAGGATGTTTTGCGTATTAAAAATACGATTTGGACAATTTTCAATCAATTTAACTTGTTTTCTTACCCTTTTTTGACTCATTTATAGTTTTTTTTTACCGTAACTGTCCCATTCATAAGTAAATAGACTGAACATACCCTTTATTTCTTCTGTTTTCATTTTTTTTCTTCAGAACATGCAGATATGCATTCCCAGTTTTATTCTTGATAAAAAAACCCCTAACTATTGAGTTTTTCCAGGAACTACAACTACGGATACATTGGCGACTGTATAAAAGCTGATCTTTTACACCACCCTGAATACCTTGAACAAAACGCCACTTTAGCCTTCCAAGCTGCAATCTTTCAATGGATTACCCCATTAAAGAGGGGTCAACCGTCACCTCATGATTGCATGGTTGGGTCATACAAACCCACCAAAAACGACACTGCATCTAACAGATTTCCTGGATTTGGGTGCACCATGAATATCCTATATGGGGAACGCACATGCGGCCAAGGCGATGTTGATGACATGAACACCATCATCACACATTACTTGTATTATCTTGACTTGATGGGTCTTGGCCGTGAGTATGCTGGGTCCCACGAAGTGCTCACGTGTGCTGAACAGAAAGCCTTTAACCCCTCAACTACTAAAGACTCAGCTTCGACTTGACCTTGGGGTTAAAGTCAAACACCGTGTCAGCGGCTTGAATCTTGAATGAAATAAAGGTGCACCCTTTGGAATGTTTGTAGGTTTAAAATCATTATGTTTTTTCTTGGTTATTTTATTTTGTGGGATATGATTTTGTTTTTAAAATGGGAACCACAGACACAAGTCTTGTATAAGTTTATTTAGATTGTGTTTCTTGAGCTTGCTTCTGTATTATAAATATTGTAATGAATTTGTACAAAGTGTGTTGCCACTTATTTGTCCATTGTTTTTGTTACAAGTTACACTCTTCAACTTGGTACTTAAAAAAGTTGAAAAACAACAATTACATAAAAAGATATCAAATATTTTAAAAGTTCGGTTGCTGCTCAGAGTATGCAAAATATAAATTTATACCGTGTCTATAAAATTTTAATCCTGCACATTAATTTATATTTTAGCTATTATTTTCTATTTTACTATAAAAAACTGTACGTGTTTCCTATTAATACTCATTTAATAAACGAGCTACTCAAGCCCAAGCTTCACATACTAAGATCGAGCCGGCTGGTGAGCCTAAACAAACCTTTTATTTATATAATTTTTATTTTATTTTTATAATATAATTATGTAATAGCTATGATAAAAACAGTTAAATAATATATATATTATACTTTATAAAGATAAATATGTGTATGTAAATAATTATAAAAATATATAAATAAAATAATTATTAAAGAATAAACGAACCGAGCCCAAGCTTGAAAATATGCTCACGAGTTAAGCTCAAGCTTCATAAATTAAACTCTAAACGAGCCGAGCTCTAGCCTGAGCTCTCTCAAAGTTAACTGAGCCGAGCTTGAACCAATACCAGCTCGGTCGTTACACCCCTAAAAATAACCAACAAGTTTCATGTAATTAACTAATCAATTAATCAACATTCAACCTAAAGTTTTAAACGTTTAAACATGAAGTAATCATAAAACCAAATGACTAACACCATGATAATTGAGCTGTGTGGGCAGTGCTTATAGAAAACAATTATATGCATTCCCAGTCCTCATCATAATCTTCCCCCCTGCACTTAGACACGACAAGCATAACATTTCAACAAATTCCAGTTGCGAAAGATCAAAATTCTCAAAATACCATATCGGATTAAAACACAGTTCTTTACATCATCACCAAACAGCCGAAAAAAAAGACCACCGAGTGCTACCATTAATTGGAATATCAGCTAACAATGATCTTTACCACAGGTGATGCGCACAGGTAGCTTAAAAGGATTTTTGATGTCTTCAATCTTTCTTTCTTAGTCAACCGATCCCATAGTACTACCCGCACCTTCTTTAGTCCAGGTGACTTGGCCAAGATAAGCTTCACAAAAACCAACCCATTCTCTTCGTTGCTAAAATGTAGAATCTCTAATTCGTTAAGTTGTTCCAACGAAATATCTGAACAATCTTCGAGTGCAGAGGAGCCCATATATTCTTCATCCTCCAAGTCATCTTCAGAAATCTACATGAAGCGTCTTGTGTAAGTGTATCTTGACATAAAAATCAATACAAGTATAATACAAAACATAGATTTTTGCTATTTACATGTAGCTTTAGTCTTTCGACGTTTGGGGAGCTTCTAATCAAAAGAACAAGAAAAGGCAACGAATATATGTGACTGAAACATATATATTCCATACACAAGTATTTCAAGTGGACCAATGTTATTGGAAGCTCTCTTGGAAGTGGAAGAAAACACTTGAACCATAGATAAAACAAGGATTAGTAATAACTACGTAGAAGACCAAAGTATAATCAAGTATGTAATATGCGGATAGAATTACCAAAAAGATGAAAAACCAAAAAGAAAGATATTCAATGCCCTGTAAACACTCCATGAGATCGGCAAGGGTGGAATCTCCAGTAACGTCGATAGTTCCACTGTCAGTACTCTGTAAAAATTACAATATTCAGGCATTCAGCTAAGTTACGAAGGACCATGACGATTGACATTATATGTTATTATGAACTTACAATAGTCAATCTCTTAAGTAAAGGACAGCTGGATAAAAGACACATAAGCGCTTGTTCATCAGTAAATATCTCTTGCAAATTTAAGGTTGTAAGGCTACCAAATCCAATTGATTCTGGTTGATGTTCAAAAACACAACCATTGAGATATAGTTCCGTTAATTGATGTAGCGAGAAGAAAGATAAGGGTAGCATATAGCTCCCATTTAAGTCAAGTTTTAATATCTTGAGAGTATTTTTCCTCAACAAATGAAGTATTATATGGTCGATCTCAACACAAGAGCCATCTATCTCCATGCAAAGGGTGAACTCACGGATTGGACCCTGGTGCATTAACAAAACTTGGTATATAGCATAGAAAAATTTACACCGGTTGGTCATGTTTTTCCTTTGACTTGGAAAATTAAACGTTTGCTCCAAAACAGACGGCTCAGCCTCATCACTCGATACTTGAAACGTATCCTCATCAAACGCAAGTTTAGGGATTGTGGTCCAATGGTATCTCCATTCCCTAGAGAGGATACTTGTCCTTGCTGCCTCTTGAATGGGTAGGAAACACAAGATGGTTTCTATTACGCCTAAAGGAAGCTTGCTGATTCTATCCATCTTATTAGGATAATCCTTCTTATCTGCAAAATTAGATACTCCGTTTACACACACACAAAAGAAGCATAATACATGACAGTTGTAGCAAACATCGTTATGAATTTTGAAATCGAACATAGCAGAAACAGATATGAAAGTTCTAACAGCCCTAAAAAAATCTCCAAATGCACAAAAACAACAAAATAAGAACTAAGAAGACTACCCATTACACTTTTTTTAGTAGCATGATAAGGTAAACTTTGATTTAATTTGATAGAAACCGATTCGAGATGGTCAATCTCCCAATAGACCCGTAGAGTGGGTTAGGCTCCAAAGAACACAAGATAAAGAAGACTAGAACTTTGCAATCATTTTCTCTCCTTCATATTGAACCATTACTGCCTTTATATAGGCTACAACAAGATGGCACTAACCCACTACTTTCAATTAACTAAACATTAAGAAACGTGAAAAGGAAAAGCTATAACTAAATGCAAGTTACATGAAATAGTGGAGGAAAACATGGATAACTCCTACTACGTGCAGAAATTATGGAAGTGTGCAATTGGTGGATCGTATCATAATTCTTAGTGGTTGAGGTAAATTATTATAACCATTCTAACTCCTAATCACATTGTCCCTTGCACTCACCAAATGCAACCGAAATAAATAAAATGAGTAAATCCTCATAATTCATTCAAGGGCTAAACAGATTAGATAAAAACAGAAGAAGAAAGTCAATGTTTGCAGACACTCAAACGTATCAATCAGACAATCAACAAATCCATGTAAACAAACCCAGAACGTGTAATGTTTATTTAATGAAAGGAAACTACCTGTTGCAAAATTTATATGGTTTCTGTTATTTGATAGGCATTTGGTTAGGGTTTGTGTTATGAAGCAACAGCTAACGAACCAGTGTCGACGAGCAGAAACAAGAAGTTCAAATCAAGCAATTAGACACATTTGGTCCCTGTATTTTGTGATTTGGTCTTCTATAAACTATATTCAACAGGTTATCTTTATGGTCATGGTAATTGGTAATGGTACATCTCAAAATTATTTGAATGCGACGTATAGGTCTGACAAGTAAAGTACAAGAGGCCACACCATTATCATTGTCAGACCCTCTATACGTCATGTATGACCCTATACGCGACGTATAGAGGGAGAGGGTGTGCCAATAAAAGTTGGGGTGTGCCAGTACATGGAGTCTTATGTAATTAGTATTAATTAAAAATTTTAATAAAACATGACAAAAGGCGCAATGTATTTCTTTTTAATTTTTTTAGAAAACTAATTTTTAACTTGTTGTTTATCGGCACCTAAGTAAAAATTCATTCTTCCTATCTTATCCGATATCAGTACGTCAAAACGGGTTGGTAGTATATGATACAATGCACTGTTTATGTACCCGAGATCTCTCTAGCAGTTTAGAATGTTGTGAGATTGGTTTTATACAGTGACATGTCCATAACTTTTTTAGTAGGTATTGATAAATTTATTATTGATGTACATTCAATTATAGATTTTTTTATCTATCATCTAGCTTGAGTCTGGTCACATAGAAAAAATATCATACAAAACACAAATATCATACGAAGCATGAAATACATAATAAAAAAATATGTTGAATAGTTGTGGCCCCTAGAGTGCCATGGTAATTTAACCAAATATGCCTTTTAAATTAGTCTCTTTGATTAGGGTGATAAGAGAGAAGTTGATTTTCGTTTGGAAGGATTAGATAGAATATCATCCAAATCAATTTGTTTTGGAGTTATGAATTCAAGTTTTCTTTTAAAATATCTTATTTATAACAATTTGATTTATTATAAAAGGGCAAAGGTAAATTAGGATGGTAAGCAGACGGACAATAAGCTGCACCGTCACCTCTTATAATCGAAAAGTTAAACTTAAAACAACCAACAAGTTCAATGTATATGACTAATCAAGTAATCAATATCCAATATGAAGTTCTAAATGGTTAAACTTGAAGTAATCAAAATATCAAAAGACTAAACATGCTATGCAATCTTACGTCGCATTCAAGTTACAGAACATGAATAAACAGAAGAATCATGACACCCAACTCCCCAGTAATAAGTAGACACCAAAAAACAGTCAACATAAAAGAACATAACCACCAAATGCATGACTATGTGGATTTCAAAATCTGAAGGTGATTTCTTCTACTGGTGCCGCGCATGGAGAACGAAAAAGGATTTTTAAAATCTCTGATTTTTCATCCTCATCAAACTTGCAACCTGAGAATATGCTCACCTTCTTTAGTAAAGGTGACTTGGCCAATATAAGCTTCACATAATCCAATTCATGCTCTGTGTCCATAAACCTTCGAATCTCAAATTCGTTCAGATGCTCCAACGTAATATCTGAATAATCTTCAAGTGTCAAGGAGACTCTCTCATCTTCGTCAAGCCAATATTCTTCATACATCTACATGACAAAGTATCATGTGTGAGTGTACTTTGAGAGAAGAATCAAAACAAGTAGAATACAACATAAATTCTTGTTATTTACCACTAGCTTAAGCTTCTCCAAGTTTGGGGAGCTTCTAACTAAAAGAGCAAGAAAAGGTAACCCATATATGTGACTAAAGCTCACACCATCCATACACAAGTATTTCAAGTGGACCAATGCTGTTGGTAGCTCTTTCGGAAGTCTCTCTGGGAAGAAACACTTGGACCGTATCCAAAATAAAGATTAGATAACCAATACGCAAACAAAAGTCTAATAAAGTATATACAGAGATAAAATTACCTTAACGATGGAAAACGCAATAGAGAGAGATTCAATCACTGGTAAACACTTGAATAGATCAGCAATGGGTGTATGTCCACTTTCAGAGATAGTTGCACAGTCACTATCCTGCAAAATTTTCCAATATTCAGATAAGTTACGAAAGATATTGGGAAATAGAAATGCATTTTATTTAATTGCATAAACTTACGAGCGTCAATCTCTTAAGTAATGGACAACTGGATAAAAGACGCATAAGTGTCGAGTCATATGTTGATAGATTTTTCAAATATAAGGTTGTAAGGCAACTGAATTCATTGAACGAACGCTCATGGTAAAGGGCACAATCACTGAGATACAAATCTGTTAACTGGCGTAACGAGAAGAGCGAAATGGGTAACACATACCCCTCATAGCCATCACCAGTAATATCAAGATTTAAAATCTTGAGAGTATTTTTCTTCGACAAATGAAGCAGTATATGGTCAATCTCAACACCGGAGTCATCTACTTCCACATCAAGGGTGAACTCATGGATCGGACCGTCGTGTATTAACAGAACCTGGTATATAGCATTGAAAAATTTAACTCTCTTGGCCGCCTTCATACGTTTACTTGGTTTGTTAGAAACAGACAGCTCAGGCCTATCAGTTGACACTCGAAACTTATTCTCGATAAACACGAGTTTAGGGATTTTGGTCCAATGGTATCTCCATTCCCTAGAGAGGATGCTTGTCCTTGCTGCCTCTTGAATGGGCAGTAAACATAAGATGGTTTCTATTATACCTAAAGGAAGCTTGCTAATTCTATCCATCTTATTAGCTGCAAAATTAGATACTTTGTTTAATACACATACATAATAAAGAAGCAAAAATTGCAATAAAATAAAATGAATTAATTAGGTTACTAACTGTATTAAGGAAAATTAATGCACACATTTGTTTCAAGTATTGAAGTAGAATTACACAAAGCAAGTAATAATCACCAAAGTAAATAAATGGTTATGAGAACTAATCGAAATGAAAAGAAAATACCTAAATATGGCTTAAGTTATTTGATGAGCACAGACGATAAACGAGAAGAAGCATATACCGAATAGGGTTAGAATTATGTTACAGGAGATTCAAAAGAATTTAGGTGGTTATAGATGGTGGATTTATGGGTAACTGCTTCTTCTTAGTGGGTCTCCTCATCTCCTGTGTTGTTGAAAGAAATAATAAAATAAAATAAAATAAAAATAAACAAAACAAATATGGGTTGTGTTTGTGACCTCCTAACCATCCGGACTAAAACCGCCTTTTAACCGGACTCAAAATGACCATTTTTTGATGGCGTGTTCTGACTGTAACTAGTTATTAATCGAAATCATAATCGGTTAATAACCGATTGAGGAGTAATCGATTAGTGGTTATTTTTAATCGTAGTTTAGTAACTGGTTAGAGATTTTTTTTTAGAAATTCTAAAAACAACTAAAAAAACCTATAATGGGGAAACACTCTAAAGGTTAAGGGTTCGTATATGCATAATCTTATAAGGGCCAAGGTGGGGAATGGGAAAATGGTTGGATTTTTGCTGGATGTGTGGGTAGGCGACATAGCTTTAAAAATAAGATGGCCGAACTTATATAGATTAGAAGAGAATAAAAGATGCTGGGTTGCGGAGAGGTTGATGGTCTCGGATCAAATCTCGTATTTAGGTGCGGAGTGGGTAAATTACTAAGCAGTTAATATCACCGATATATCCGCTATATCGGTCCGATATATCGGTTATCGGTCATCAACCGATATATTGATACCGATATTTTGCCCGATATTTTGTACCGATATTATCGGTGATATTGACCGATATTTGACCGATATCTTACCGATATTTGACTGATATATCACCGATATTCCCGATATCAGTATCTTTCTTATTAGTTCTTCTATTTTTCTTGTTTCTTATTGATGTTGTTAGTGTTTTAAATCTTAATTGTTAATTGTCAGTGTTAAATATTAGTGTTTAAAGTCTTAATAAGTTACCACTTGCTACAATTGTTATTGTTTTGCATGTTGCAAGAGGTCAATCTGTTAATTGTAGGAGATTATATTTAATTGTTAGTGTTAAATTTCTATATATATGGATTTTGCATGATATAAAAATTACCGATATCCCACCGATATCTCACCGCGAAAACCGATATATCAAATATCGGTCCTCGAGCGATAACCGATATTTTCCGAAATTAACTGCTTAGGGTAAATAGAGTGCAATCAAGTGAAGAACAGTTAGGAGTGGCAAAAATGGCTTTGGAGTGCAACGGACGTGAAGGTTTCAGAGTCAAATGATAGTTGGTTTGGGCTAGTGATAAATCTAAAGTCTTCTCTGTCAAATTGGTTAAGAAGGTTATACAAGATAGGGTTGATTATGGTAATAATTATGTTATGAAATGGGTCTCGTGGGTTGGAGGGCAGAGATGAATAGGTTGCCGACCACAATGGAGCTTGAGAAGAGATGTGAACATAGAAAATAAAGGGCGTGTATTGTGCGATAGCTGTGATGAGCCGGCCATGCACATTTTCTCAGCGTGCTGCATAACTTCTAAAGTGTGGGAAGGGCTAGGGAGATGGTGCGGGTTGGAGCCTATATATGTGTTCGATGTTAGAAACTCTTTGGAGGTGTACAAAACGGCCACGGGGGGAAAAATAGGGAAGAAGATTGTGGTTGGTGTTTGTTGAATGAAAGTTAAGTTTAAAAGAAAACCCTTGTAAATTGGCATGTTATTCTCCTCAATTTAGAGCATGTTTGGCTCTCCTTATTTCCACCAACTTATAACTTATTATTTTTCCAAAAAGTCAATAAGTTACAAAAAGTGTTTGGCAAAACCAAAAGTCCTTTTTGATTTGTGTATAATAAGTTGTTTTGGAAAAGTAAGGAATGTGTGACTTTTTGAACCTACTTATAACTTTTGTGAAAAAATTATTTATATACCCTCGTTATATCCTTATACCTATCCTCCTTATATCCTTTATCCTTTTTGGTCATTTTACTTGAAAATCTTATCCAATTTTTTTTTTTAAAACACTTTTCTAAAAACTCATTTTTGAAAAAAGTCATAACTTAATAAATCCTTTTCACCAAAAGTCATTTTTGCTTCAAATAAGTTTATCCAACATGCCCTTACTCATTATTATACTATTATTCACCACTATAAAACTTCCCGTCAAAACATCAAAAACTGTTTTTTTATTAAATCCTAGCCACAATAACTCATCAGTTATTCTCTAAAATTGATCTGGGCCGTCTAATTTGACGGTTACTTTTTTTCAACGCAAGTTACAAATCCTATTTTTATGGATGAACTTTAGGCATACCTCTGTCCCACGTTTCACCTTCAACCCCCTTCAAAACCCTCTCAACCGCTATTGTCCATAACTCCATACCGCATTCTACCGCCCGTCAACAGATCTCCCAGTTTGTTTGTATTTTTTTTTTAAATTGCATCGCATCTTCATGATATGCACTGATAAAGATAAAGCTTGTATGAAGCCCTAACCTTTCTTCTTCTTTCTCTGATTAAGCTGTCTTCTTCCTCAAATGCATTGACACCCCAAGCTGTCTTCTTTTTTGTAATTTCTTTGCAAAAAATGGGGACATTCTGTTGCTACTACTGATAATGATTAAGTTATTGATTATTTCTATTATATTGATCCTCCTGTGGATATGTTACCATTTATTTTGCTTTCTCAAGGAGATATTGTCATATTGGAGCCACTTCAAGGTATGTTATTACTTATCGTCTAATGGTACCTCCATTCCGTAGAGAGGATGCTTGTCCTTGCTGCCTCTTGAATTGGTAGGAAACATAAGATAGTTTCTATTATGCCAATTGGAAGCTTGCTGATTCTATCCATCTTACGTTCTTTTGGTTTGCTACAATTAATTAGCTACCCTGAAAATCGATATAAGACAAACTCTGGTAAACACACACACAATAAAAAGCTAATACATAATAGTTGATTTTTAAAAATATATGATGTAGCAAACATGATTATGAATTTTGAAATCGAACAAAAGAGATGTCAATTGATCAACATACAAAAAAAAATAAAAAAAAATAGATAAAACAAATAAACAATCATGTTAACCTCAAAACACAAGAATGCAACAGATATGAAAGATGTAACAGCCCTAAAATATCCAAATGATAGAAACAAACCGAACCATTGTAAAATAAATAAAAATGCCCAAATCCAGTAAACAATAAAGCATATATTTTATAGGAATTAATCGAAATGTAAAGAGAATACCTGTTGCATTGCCGATTAGAGAGAGGGCTTAGGTTATATAATAAACCGGACACCGGAGAAACAGGTAGCGCCGACGAGCAGAAGCAGACACCGGAATGGGGTTAGGGTTCAAAGCATCTGATTATACATTACACACAACTGGTCTAGGTCCACTCTTTTATGGGATCTTCTTTGTTAAGAGTTTATAAATTACAAAATTTGTCACAATTTGCAAACGAGTTGAGCTGAGCCGAGTCCGAGCTTGATTGGGTTTGAGCTCATTTAAGTTATGAAAGCTCGAGCTCGGCTGGATTTGAACTTTGCTTCTAAAGCTCGAGCTCGGCTCGCATGTTATTTTTCAAGCACGAGGTCAACTCGTTAACTAATAATTTATTAATTTATATTAATTAAATACTATTTTATATATTATTTAGGGTCAAGTTATTCTACACAGACAAACCTGAGCACCTTCATTTACTTAATGACATTCACGAACATAAAATCTTGTTTCGTAAGTATTCATAAATGGTTCATGAACACATTTAATTCCTTAACGAATGAACAATAGCTATAGTACTTTTGAGCAAATAAGTTGTGGTCGCCAAGCAGCCCAACAAAAAATAAATTCCCATGTCTCTCCTCTTTCCTGGGTTATGGGATGAGGTGACTGGTGAGTGTTCTTTGGGTTAGTGTTTCCTGAGTTCTTTATGTTTTTTATGTTAGTGTTTGGTTGTTATTTTATCCTCCTTTATGGCCATGGCTTAAGTTGGAAAAAAACACAGATTTTTGGGCTTTATTGATTAGTGTATGATCGGTTTAATAGGCCTAGGTGTTAGGTTGCTATTGGAGCATGGCGCTTATTTTTTGGGGTTGTGGAGAGCCCGGTTAAAGCCCACAAAAAGGGTCCACGAAGGTAGCAGATCAATGGTCTATGTTATCATTTTGAGAGAATTGGGCCGGTGTATATAGTAGCCCAGTACGGTGGGGCGGGTATTTAAATTTGGGCCATGGGAGCTAGAGGGCGGAGGCTGCTGCTGTTTGCTTTAGCCCAGTGTGAGGTTATTATTGGGCTCCAAAGCCCAAGAAATGGGCCTCGCTGCTGCTGTTCCTTTAGGACCAATTGGTGGGGGTTTTGGTATTTGTCTTGGGCCGATAGTAGACTCAGATTGAAGTGTAGTAGTTGATTGCTGACTAATGTAGCTCTTGAGTCATCTGTGTATTGTACTTTTTGGTAGACTTATATATGTCGCCTATTAGGTCAGTTAGAATGTAGTAGGTTATGTATATTTTGTCTTGTTATAGAGGTTATGTATATTTTGTCTTGTTATGTATATATTTCTCTCACTCATTTTCATGAACATATATGTGCTATGCGATTCTCCTCGCACATGAAAATTTCTAATCCGATTCACCATTTTGGTTAGTTGAATCAAGAAACCAGGCAAACGACGCTTTTTGTAATGATGGTGCGGTCAAATGAACCAACTTTTGAGGTGTAAACAGTGCGGTTGATGGCTCAATAGTGTCTGTCAAGAACACATAACACTAGCAATAAAACCACCTGTGTTTCATAAGCGTATAGAAAGCCACTAGGTGATTGGGCAGTAAGTGGTGGTTTTATCCTGTAATACATTAAGATAAGATGGATACCTTGGCAACCAAGAAGAGATACACGAGCTGAAATACCAAAACTAACTAGCCTGGCAATGTAACTCACGATTAAATTTTGGCTAAACAATCACATGCTCATTCCCAACCACGATCTTGCCCTTTGCGCTAATACATGTGAAGAATAATATTTTAACAAATTCAAGTTGCAAAAGATCATAATTCTCAAAATCCCATATGAGGTAGAAACAAAGTTGTTTATTTCACTAAACAGCAAACAAAACCACCAAATGCTAGAGATGAGTGGATTTCAACTAACACTGAGTTTTACTACAGGTGATGCGCATGGGGAGCTTAAAAGGATTTGTGACATCTGCAATCTTTCATCCTTATCAAATTGATCCCAGAGGAGTATACTCGCCTTCTTTAGTACAGGTGACTTGGCCAATATAAGCTTTACAAAATCCAACTCATTATCTTCATCGCTAAAATGTAGAATCTCCAAGTCATTAAGATGCCTCAACATAATATCCGAATAATCGTCAACCGTAACGGAGCCCATCTCAGATTCATCAAACAAATCATCAACTGAAATCTACATCAATTTTCTTGTGTCAGTGTAATTTGACATAAGAATCAAAACAAATAGAAATTTAGAATACATAAATTCTTGTTCATTACCTCTAGCTTAAGTTTCTCCAGGTTTGGAGAGCTTTTGATCAAGAGAACAAGGTTAGGTACCGCATATTTGTGCCTTAACCATAACCCTTCCATACACAGGTATTTCAAGTGGATCAATGTTGTTGGAAGCTCTTTCGGAAATGGAAGAAACGACTTGAACCATAAACAAAACAAAGATTTGTAATAACTAATTAGAAGACCAAAATAAAATCAAGCATATGCAATGTGGATAAAATTACCAAACAGATGTCAAACCAAACAGACAAATATTCAATGTTGGGTAAACACGCGATGAAATCAGCAATGGTGGAATCTCCAGGAACATCCATATTTCGATAACAACTCCTCTGCAAAACTTAGCTAAGTAATGAAAGAGCATGAGGAATGACATTCAATTTTATTATGAACTTACAATAATCAATCTCTTAAGTAATGGACAACTTGATAGAAGACACAAAAGCTCTTTTTTAGTGGTCCACATTTCGTGCAAACTTAAGGTTTCAAGACAACGAAATCCACTGGATGATGGTTGACGCTCAAAATCACAACAACTGAGATCTAGTTCTGTTAAATGGCGTAACGAGAAGAAAGATAAGGGCAACTTATATATCGCCCTAAGGCCCAGTAATACATGGGGCACCGAATATATCCCCTTAAAGTCAAGTTTTAATATCTTGAGAGTATTTTTCTTCGACAAATGAAGTAGTATATGGTCAATCTCAACATAGGAGCCATCTACTCTCATAGAAAGGATGAACTCATGTATTGGACCCTCGTGCACAAGCAGAACTTGAAATATAGCATAGAAAAGTCTACACCGCTTTGTCATTACTTTCCAGCCACTTAGTCTATCAACCGCTTGGTCCAAAACGGACAGTTCAAAAGCATCCTCATCAAACGCAAGTTAAGGGATTTTGAGCCAATGGTACCTCCATTCCTTAGAGAGGATGCTTGTCCTTGCTGCCTCTTGAATCGGTAGTAGACATAAGATAGTTTCTATTACACCTATTGGAAGCTTGCTGATTCTATCCATCTTACTTTCTTATTGACTGCAAAATTAGTTGTTCGGGAAATCTATTTAAAATCATAACATAGCAGTTGTCAATTGATCAATACAAGAAACAAACAAACAAACAAGATCAACACGTATCATAAGCATCAAACCACATGCAACAAATAACAGGATTTGTATATTTTGTAATTTATTCAAGGGTTAAGCAGATTAAATAAAAGTCAAAGTTTTCAGCGTATCAAATCCAGTAATGAACAACGTCGATAGTTGTTTTTGAAAGCTAATCGATGTGAAAAGACAATACCTGTTATTCGGTGTGAATCAGCAGGGCTTAGACTATGTGTAGTGGGGGGCTTTATATATAAAGCCCCCCTTTCTGATTGGTCCACGTGGCTGCTGAGTCAGCATGGAGAGATAAAGTGAAAAAGGAGTGTAGTGGGAGTGTGAAAAAGGGGCGCTATTTATTAGAAAAAAAAAAAATCAAAACTAAACCTTCTTCTTCTTCTTTGTCTGAGACCACAAACATCAGCCACCATCCCAAACCCTTCTTCCTCATCACCACCACCGTACACCACCATCAGCCACCATCATCATCTTCCTTCATCATCACCACCACGTTCACCTTCACCTCCACCGTAAACCACCATCTTCTTCATCATCACCACCACGTTCACCTTCTTCTTCATCATCACCCACCACCTCCGCCGCCATCTTCATCACCACCACCTCCACCTTCTTCTTCTTCATCATCACCACCACCACCACCTTCTAATTCATCATCACCCACCACTGTTCACCTTCTTCTTCATCATCACCCACCACCTCCGCCGCCGGCTTCATCACCACCACCACCACCTTCTAATTCATCATCACCCACCGTTTGATTTTTTTTGGACCGTTTTTTCTTCTGCTCGTCCACGTGTCACATAGCCATTGGCTATAAAAAACTTGCCCAGGCGTTATTGAAATGGCGCCATACATGTTTGTTGGGCTATAGCGCCCCATAGTTCCGGTGTTACCGGCGCTATATCTCCAAATCACGCCCCATAACGCTTCCACTACACCCGGTCTTAGGGTTCAAATCGAGTAATTATATACAACCGGGCCCTGTAGTAACATAAGGCGTTTTCTTTTAAATACTACGTTCCCCTGCGGGTGCAAATGAGCCCAACCCAAGCTCGACCAAGCTCCAACTTGATTAATTTTCGCGAGCTCGGTTTGAGCTTTGTTTCCAAAGCTCGAGCTCGTTCGTAGTTTCTCAAGTTTGGGGTTGTTTACTAAACAAGCTTATATTTAGGTTCGAGCCCGACTAGTTTACTAAACAACTTTAAAACTAATATTACACTAAGGCTCGACGAGCCTGACAAGCTTCACATGTCAGGCTCGAGCTCGGGATTGATAAATAAATGAACTTTGTTTGAGGCTCAAGCTCGGTTTGGGCTCGATAAGCTTGGCTCGTTTTGAGCTTTTTATCGAGCGGATCTCGAGTAGTTCGCAAGCAACTTGGCTCAGCTCGTTTCCATCGCTTCTCTCTCCCAATGCTCTTTACCCTTTGCCTTTAAAGGCAGCTCTACTTTATCAAACTCATTTATAAATTAATTTGTTTTTTATTAATGTTAATAATTTATCAAAGTCAACCAAATCAGTTAAGAAATATTACATAATCACACGCAAACGAGCAACAAGCAGCGCCACCAGCCTTTTCTGAATGTACTAAAGACAAACCTTTGCCTCTGAGGGGTCGAAAAATTGCTATGAACGACTCGTTGAACTCTAGCAAGGAAACAAATGACTTCCGTTGCCAAAGAGCCAAAAGTATCAAAGGTTAAGGGGACAAAAACATGTTGATTATCCTCACAGGCTTTGACATGCTTCTCGACCTTCTTAGACTCTGCTTTTCGCATCGCCTGCTGGGCCACATCCCCAGCGCCCAGTGTCTCAGAAACCAACGAGAGTGGATACACGTGTAAGGTCCATACAAGCGTCTGGAACTTATCTATGTAACCCATGGTGGTAAAAATTATTTTGTAAGCAGATGACAAAACATATTTACAAGATTTATAGGTAGAAGACTGGCCACTGGGTCAAAACGGGTCGTTTCAAAATCTGGTCATTTTAGTTCGGGGTATAAGAGGTTTTAACCAAATAGGTATGGGTCATGCCAAATTTGATCAAGATAGGTGGGTGAAAATGTAAAGTTGTAGAAAAAAGTATCACAAGCCATAAGAATTATTCCCTTGTCAGATGACTGACTACTCGCTGAAAACCTACAACTCGAAGGAGACGGGTATTGTTGATGAGTACAATGCTTCAATTTTACCGGTTACTTAACAGTTCTATTTTCCATCACCAAATCAGCTCAAGAGATACGAAGAACGCTAATGGTGGTTGAATGTGAGCATCCATGATACATCTAAAGACTTATATCACCAAAGCAACTCAAGAGATGTGAAGAATGCTAATGGTGATTCTCAGAAAATTGAGAACATAAAAGCTTGATTGATGATTCATGTAATTACTTTATAAATCAACAAGATTACAGCTTGAATAAACGCATTCTTGTATTCAATGAATCGAAATTGCTTCTGATGTTTTGAAACACAAGATGAACTGGTCATGTATGATACTGTTGTTAATAATATTGTATAAAGAAGTGCATGCTACATAAAAGTTGTAGAAATTTTTTTGTCCATTGATTTTGTTGCAAGTTATTATCTTCAATTTACTTGTTTAGTTACTCTTCATTGAGTTTAAGTACTGCATAATAATTAGCATGATAATGTAACCGGTGATTAAGCATGCTGGCCGAGCTATTTTTTCAATGGTTATGGTAAATATCATATGCCTTCTCATTACCGGGCACAATTTCATGACACAAAAAGCATTAACATTTTAACAAATTCAAGATGCAAAAGATCATCTATCTCAAAACCTCATCGGAACAAAACAAACGCGTTCATTTAACTAAAGACAACAGAAAACAAAACATAAACATCAAATGCGCGACTAACTGAATTTCAATTATTTGACCATGATTTCTACCACAGGTGATGCGCGTGGAGAAAGACTAAGGATTTTTAAAATCTCTGGTTTTTCATCTACATCAAATAAACGATAAGTGAAAATGCTCACTCTCTTTAACACAGGTGACCTGGCCAATATAAGCTGCACAAAATCCAACTCATTCTCTTGGTCACCAAAATCTAGAAACTCGAGTTCTTTCAGATGCTCCAACGTAATATCCGAATAATCGTCGAGTGTAAAAGAGCCAATCTCTTCATCCTCAAGCCAATTTGTATTATACAACTACATGATGAAGTGTCTTGGGTGAGAATATGTTGAGTTAAGAATCAAAACAAGCAGAATACAACATAAATTCATGTTATTTACCACTAGCTTAAGTTTCTCCAGATTCGGGGAGCTTCTAATCAGAAGAGCAAGTAAAGGTAACCCCTCTATGTGATTAAAGCAAAACTTATCAATACACACGTATTTCAAGTGGACTAATGTTGTTGGGAGCTCTTTCAAATGTCTCTCTAGATCAAAAGACTTGCACCATAGCAAAAAACAATGATTAGTAATAACAAATAAGCAGACCGGAGTATAATCAAGCCTATAATACCATGGGATAAAATTACCCAAACAATGAAAAGATTGACATAAAGATATTCAATCAGTGGTAAACACTTGAACAGATCAGCAATGGTGTCCCTACCAAAGATAACCGAAAATTCACAATCCTGCAAAAATAACAATATTCAGATAATTTTATGGAAGACCATGGGAATTAAACTTTAGTTATTGAGAACATACTAGAGTCAATCTCTTAAGTAATGGACAGCTGGATAAAAGACGCAGAAGTATTTCCGTATACGTCCATACAGTTCGCATATGTAAGGTTGTAAGGCAACCAAATTCGTCAAATGGACGTTCTTGGTAAAGAGCACAATCATTGAGATACATATCTGTTAATTGGTGTAAAGAGAAGAGAGAAATGGGCAACCTATCAGCTGCCGCACTAAAGTCAAGTTTTAATATCTTGAGATTATCTTTCTTCAACAAATGAAGTATCATATGGTCAATCTCAATAGAGAAGGCATCGACTGATATAGAAAGGGTGAACTCACGGATCGGACCCTCGTGTATTGACAGAACCTGGTATATAGCATTGAAAATTTTACTCCTTTTGGTCATTCTTTCCTTTTTACTTGGTCTGTTAGATGTTTGCTCCAAAACAGACGTCTGAGCCTGAGCCGTATCAGTCGATACTTGAAACGCATCCTCATCAAAGACAAGTTTAGGGATTTTGGTCCAACGGTACCTCCATTCTCTAGAGAGGATGCTTGTCCTTGCTGCCTCTTGAATCGGTAGGAGACATAAGATGGTTTCTATTATGCCTAAAGGAAGCTTGCTCATTCTATCCATCTCATATAGCTACTATGGAAATCTGTTTAGTCTACACACAAAAGAATGAAACCATGTTAACATAAACAAAAACTGAAGAAAATGAAATGAAAGTGAACCTAATAGGGTTGGTGAGTGTATGAAAGAGAAAATTAATGGGACACATTTGTTTGAAGCGTTTATGCAAAATCACCCAAATCAAGTAATCAACAATATCCTATAACGGTTTATGAGAAATGACGAGAATATAAAAAGAAAAATACCTTGTGTTGCTCAACTGAAATGAAATGGTTTATGTTATTTGATAAGCAAACAGGCGACCAACGAACCAGCCGCCACCAGAAACGACGAGCAGAAGCATATACCAGAGTAGGGTTAGGGCTCAAACACTACTGGTTCCTGTACTATTATGTTCGTTTTTCTATTTCTTTTCAACGGTAAATCTTTCCCTCTTTAAGTTCACGTATTTTTGTCTTGCTTGAACTCCCAATCTCTTGGTGAATGGACCAGGGATCCTTCTTGAAGGTCTTAGGTTCGATTTTCACGAGAGACATAATGAGAAACGCTGGATGACTCCTGATCTATGGTCACGAGTTCGAGTCCTAATCTCGCCCGGGTTTTACCAATCCTTCACCATCGTGCCTACGGGCGGATGAGGGGTTGGGTTTTCCCCGATTTCGGGCCGTTAAAAAAAACACTTTTATCACCACACCACAATAGGCGTGGCATGTTCATTTTTTCTAGTTTGGTTGGGGAATTTGCTCTCATCTGTTATTTATTTTTTTATGAAATACCAACACGCCTCTATTATAAATGACTTTCTTTTCCTTTAAATATAAAATAAACATTTTGATTAAAAACATTTAACCAGTTTTTTCCAAGATTGTAGTATTAGACTATGTGGTATACCCCCTGGGGGTGTACTCGCCTTCCCCCTCCTCCCTTTGACAGTCAACAAGAAAAAGGAAAAGACAAAATCGGGGAGCTCGGTGGGTGTTTCCCGTTTGTACCAATCCCGACTCGGGGCCCGGGGGGTGTAACCGTCGGTGACACCGAGCCACCTTAGCTTCCCAAGCGCCTTATCAACTCCACACCCCAAAGCCTAAGTCACTGTGCTATGATACCTTCAAAAAAATCTACTATTTAATTAGTATTATAACAATGATCATGAAAATAAGAATCATATGTTACATTATTATATATAACATTTGTTGACCACCTTAGGAATAGTACTAACGGAGTTGACCGTTAGTTACTATTCAACTCCGTTAGTTACTATTTATCTCCGTTAGTTACTATTCAACTTCATTAAGTTACTATGCAACTCCGTTAAAATAGTACTAACGGAGTTACTATTGAACTCTGTTAAAATAGTACTAACGTAGTTACTATTTAACTCCGTTAGTTACAATTTAACTCCATTAAAATAGTATTCAACTCCGTTAACTTACTATATTCAACTCCATGATGGACGGTTCAACCGGGTATGTCGGATGGTTCAACCGGTTGTATTAGGTAGGTGGTTCAACCAGTTTAATCGGACGGTATGAATGGTTAGGAAGATTGGTTCAACCGGCCATACCAGACGGTTCAACCGGTTGTACCAGGTGGTTCAACCAAACCGTCGCAATACGTTAGATTGGTTCATATAAATTTTGTTAAAAATCGGTTTGCCCCGCGGCGAAGCGCGGGTGTTAAACCTAGTTTATGGTAAAAAGTGACGACTTACAAACTAGGCCACATTACAAAGCCCAAATACAAAACAAAAACAATCTAAAAACTCAAACTACAATAACCGGCCCATACTCATACAACGAAAAAGGAAAACAAAACATGAATGATCGATTTTTCATTTCATCCATTGTTGATTGTCAAAAAAGGAGAAGTCTCACCACTGTTTCTTTTCCAGCCCAATAATTCTTGCCCTCTTCACCATCCACCAGAAAGACTCCGTCTTGATGTCTTCGAGCACTAATGGTGTCGCCTTAGTCACATTATTGAATATTTTGTCATTTCTCCCCAACCATGGTTTCCAAATTCCATGTAGCACTACCCCATAAATCGTTTTGATCTTCTTAGCCGACTCATTTAAGTTCCATCATCTTTCCAATACATGGCTGATCGAAGTTGCCGATGCAATATCAGGAGTCTTCATCCACTCGGCTTTATTCCACCATAAAGCTCGGCCGAAATACAATAAAAAAAAAAGATATGCTCCGTTGTCTCATAATCTAAACCGCATCTTTTGCATATTCCATCATGTTCTTTTCATTCTATCATATCACCAAATGTTATTCCTCTAGTTAGCTTATATAGGGGGATTCACTCACAAAACAGTAGGTTCCCAACATTCTCCACTCATAACTCTATCATAAAATATGGGGGGATTCACACACAAAATTCTGGTTTTGAATCCGATTTGAGTTTGGTTGGTTTTTTCACTCCTAAAATCAATTTACAAGCCGATTCAGTTTGGGCCAAACTGGTTTGAGCCTAAGATTAAAAATAAAGTGATCCAATTTGTTCCAAAACCGGGTTTTATACACCTTTAGAAGTCAATCAAAATGTGCCCATCTAAAATGGGCTGACGATGGGTTAGTTAGACCTCAACTAGCCCAATATGCGTCATCACTAAATGGAAAATGGAATGTTCTTTTGTTCTTTGTCAACTCACTAGAACCCTTAACAAACTTTAAAAAAATTATTAATTATGTATGTAAAAACCTTAAACATAATTCACTAATAAGAAATAAAACGGTCCAAAAGGGATAGTTGGATTGGTATGATACCTTCCTTATACGGAGATCATGTGTTCAAATTCTACAAGTGGCATGTAGTGAACTAGATAAGGAATAGATTGGAAGCGGTACTAAAAATAAAAAATAAGTTACCAAACTAAACTTAAAGTTATAATAACTAAAATCATAATAACTAAAATGATAAAAACAAGATAAACAAAACCTAAATATACAAAATAAAATAAGAAAAAACCTAAATTACAAAATAAAATAAAACAAAACAAGATGAGCTTGAACTCAAGATATCAACTCTTATAGATAAACGAGCTGAGTTGACTGAGCTGGCTCATTTAATTTCAAGCCCGATCTCTAGCTCAACTTGCCTTAACTCGGTTCGTTTACAGTCCTAATTATGAGTAACTAAACCATGATTTCACTATCCCCATCAAGTTTTATTTGATCATAGTCCTAAAAGTGGGTATTACAAACATGAATGCCGCTTGAATCTTGAATGGAAGTGCAACCTTTGAAATGTTTGTAAGTTCACACTCATTTTGTTTCATATGCGTAGTAATTATTTTGTAAGATATGTTTTAGTTTTTAAAATGGAAATTACAGACACAAGTGTAGGTATTTTATAGATTGTGTTTCTTGAGCTTATGCATTAAAAGTTCTGCAAATTTTTTTTATAAAGAAGTGCATGCTACATGGAAATTGGAAAACTGCTTATTTGTTTAAATTGTGTTTGTTACATGTTATTCTCTTCAATTTACCTATTAGCTACTCTTCATTGAGTTAAAGTACTGGATAATAATTAGCATGACAATAATGCAACCGATGGTTAAATTTCTAGCAAGTGATAAGTAAGTTGTGTGGCCTTATTTTTCCGGTGCTCATGGTACCAAATGCTTTTGCATTCCCAATCACAACCTTGCCCCCTACACTAGGACCCAAAAAACATAACATTTTAACAATTCAAGATGCAAAAGTTGCCCATTTTGCTAATAAGTCAACAAACGAGAACAAAACAACTAAATGTCTAAATGCTTAACTCATTGTACTAAAACCTCCCGACGCTGATTTTTACCACAGGTGATGCACAAGGGGAACATAAAAGGATTTTTAAAATCTCTGATACTTCATCCTCATCAATACAAAGATGTGGATAAATCCTGACCTTCTTTAGCATTGGTGACTTGGCCAATATAAGCTTCACGAAATCCAACTCATTCTCTGCGTCGCTAAAATGTACACTTTCAAATTCATTTAGATGTTCAAACATAATATCCGAATAATCTTCGAGTGTAAAGGAGCCTATATCATCTTCGTCGGGCCAATCTACGTCTTCCATCTACATGATAAAGTGTCATGTGTGAGTGTAATTTGAGATTAAAAAAAGTAGAATACAATATAGATTCTTTTTAATTACCACTAGCTCAAGTTTCTCCAAATTTGGGGAGTTTCTGATCAATGGAACAAGAAGAGGTAACCCATACTTGTGACTAAAGCAAAAACTATCCACACACAAGTGTTTCAAGTGGACCATTAATGTTATTGGAACCTCTTTCGGTAGTCTCTCTGGATTAAAACACTGGAACAATAGACAAGCCAAAGATTAGTAATAACTAATAGGCAAACCAAAGCATATACCATGCGGATAAAATTACCTCAACAATGAAAAGCACGACATGAAGATATTCAATCAATGGTAAACACTTAAACAGATCAACAAAGGTGGTATCACTACTTCTAAAGATAACTGAACACTCACAATTCTGCAAAAAAAAAAAAAAATCACAATATTTAGGCAAGTTATGGAAGACCATAGGAATTACAGTTTGGTTATCATGAGCTTACAAGAGTCAATCTCTTAAGTGATGGACAGCTGGATAAAAGACGCAGAAGCGTTTTCGCATACGTCCACACACTTCCCAAATATAAGGTTGTAAGGCAACCAAATTCATTGAATGAACGTTCTTGGTAAAGAGCACAACCATTGAGATACATACTTGTTAATTGTGGTAAAGAGAAGAGAGAAATGGGTAACCTATGCCCCTCGTCAAGTCCCCCATCAAGGTCAAGTTTTAATATCTTAACAGTATTTTTCTTAGACAAATGAAGTAGTATATGATCAATCTCAACACAGGTGCCATCTACTTCCATAGAAAGGGTGAACTCATGGATTGGACCTTGGTGTATTAACAGAACTTGGTATATAGCATAGAAAAACTTACACCTCTTGGCCATATCTTTCCTTTTACTTGGTTTGTTAAGGTATTGCTCCGCGGCAGACAACACAGGTCCATGGGTCCATTCTTGAAACTTATTCTCAATAAACACGAGTTTAGGGATTGTGGTCCAACGGTTCCTCCATTCCGTAGAGAGGATGCTAGTTCTTGCTGCCTCTTGAATGGGTAGTAAACATAAGATGGTTTCTATTATGCCTAAAGGAAGCTTGCTGATTCTATCCATCTTATATAGCTACTATGGAAATCTGTTTAGTCTACACATAAAACAACGAAACAGATATGAAAACAAAACCATGTAACATAAACGAAAACAGAAGAAAATGGAATTGAAATGAACCAATTAGGGTAGTGAATGTATCAACGAAAATTAATGGCACACATTTGTTTGATAATGTTTATGAGAAGAAATTGAATATGACAAGAAAAACACCTCAATTGATAAGAAAATCGGCGACCAACGGACCGGCCACTACTTGTGACATCCCGACATCGACGTGCAGAAGCATACACCGGAACAGGGTTAGGGCTTAAACACAAACAGTTCCTCCTATACTTTGAGGGTGTCTGGGATTGCTTGTTTAATTCCAAAAGCATTGTTAAGAGCATTCACACTAGCTTCTTCATATTTTCTCCATAATTACTCTAAAAACACTACTTTTTCTCACTTCTTTCTATTTAATAATATTTATTCTATACTTTTATCATTACCTTTTCTCTCTCCTCTACTCACAATCACTTTCAAAAATATTAAACAATTATGGAGGATGAACAGTTCCATATCAAATTTGCTGATGAACAGTAACTTCTCTATATATTCTCCATTTCCTCTACTCACAAACACTTATACACACTGTATCTAATATGGAGGCCCCTCTCACAAAATTATGGAGGCTCTACTGTGAATGCTTTAGGCCATGTTTGGCTTTCCTTATTTCACCTCCTTATGACTTATCTCCTTAATAAAAAAGGAGACAAGGAGATAAGTTTGTTTGGGTAATGGGTTAAAAAGGAGGTTTTTGTGGGTTGAAAAGGAGATAAGTTATAAGTAAGGATTTGTGACTTTTTGATTAAGGAGATAAGGAGGTAGAAGAAGGAGATAAGGAAATAAGGAGTTCGTTATTAACTTATGACTTTTTAAAAATAAGTTTTTTTAAAAAATGTTTGAATTAGCTTTTATGATGGAAAAAATAAATAAGTCAATAAGATGTTTTTTTAAGTGTTTGACTTAACTTATTATAAAAATTGGTTGTATGTGTGGTAGATTTGTAATTTTTATTCCAAAACTAAAACTTCTTTTGTGGTAGAAAAACAACTTATTAGCTTATTGACTTTTTGAAGAAGCCAATAAGCTCTTTCTCAACTCAATCCCAAACACCTTCTTTATATTCGTTATCTAGTTTTGCTGGGGTGAGGACTACTTTACACTGTGTTCCCGAGTCTCATTTAAGAGGGTGTTTGACTCTCTTTATTTCCACCTACTTATAACTTTTTCAAAAATCATAAGTTGTTTTAAAATTGTTTGGATGGTGGGTTGAAAATGACTTTTTAGGTTTCAATAAGGGGAAAGGGAGGTAGAAAGAGACTTTTTCAAAAATTTAGTAATGTGTAACGTTTTGAAACAGGAGATAAGGAGGTGGATAAGTTATAAGTTTATTCAAACATGCTCTAAAAAAGGAAAAGAAAAGAAATGAAAGGAAAGGAAAGTGAAAATGATTGTTTTAAGAGTTTTTTTTAAGAGAGGAAAAGAAAGAAAATGAGAGGATGTGTATTCCAGAGTTTTTTTAAAGAAGGAAAAAAGAGAAATGGATGGAAATAGGGAGAAAAGTAGACTAATTATATCCTTTCTTTTTCTATCGTCAAGTAAACTCGAGAACATAGCGTTAGTGTTTTTATATATTCCTATTATAATGGCAAACTAAAACTAATACTAAATAATCATATTATCTATTTGACACCCAATAGGCATGTGTGTTTGGTGAGCTGTGAAATAACTATATTTTGATTGTAGGTGATGGGTCGCGAACTTGTGTGTAAAACATAAAAAATAATTATTAAGTCGACGTAGAACTTGTGCATTGTGACGAACCTATCAAACATGTAAAATAGACGCGTTGCGACGAGCTTGTCAAACGAGAAAAAATGGATAAAAATGTTGAGTTCCACACGCACGTTATGGTGTGTTAATTTGAAAAATTAAGAATAAAAACGTACAAAAAATTGCGAAAAGATGAAAAATATGAGGGACCAAAGTTGAAAGTAAAAAATGTTAGGGTTCAATTGTAAAAGATAAAAAAAGCTTTGGATTAAAAGTAAACAAATAAAAAAGGGATGAATTGTAAATGATGTTAACCATCTCCTCTTTAAACTCACCCTGCAAATCAGTTTAAAGAAATAAAAAAAAAATCAGGCGTTTGCACATTCTACACAATAAGAGTGAGGAGAAATCAGGTGTTTGGTATGAGGTAATGAAATGGACGAAGGAATGGAGTGAAGAAGGTAATGAAATTGACGAAGGAATGAAATGGATAAGGTTATGGAATAGACAAAGGAATGAAATTGGATGATTACCATTCCATAGTCTTATTTAGTTACACGTAAGAATAGAATGAATCATTACTTTGTATTATTTTGTATGTAGGAGAAGACAAAGAAATAAAATCGACGGGGTGAGTGGTGGTCGATGGCGGCAGCGGCGACGAAAGTGGTGGTAGTGGTAGTGGTTGTCAGTGGCGAAGACGATGGGTGGTGGTGGTCGGTGGCGGTGGGTGGCGACAAGGAGTGACGAAGACAGTGAGTGGTGGCGACGGTTGGCGGTGGCGGTGGTTAGTGGGTGGTGATGGTCGGTGACGAAGAGTGTCGATGGTGGCGGTCGGTGGTTAGTGGTAGGTGGTGGAGGTGGCGGTTGGCGGCGACAGTGGTTGTCAGTGATGGCGGTAGTCGGTGGGTGGCGGTGGCGATGGTCGGTGATAGAGAGTGGCGGTGGTGGTTAATGGGTGGCGGTGGTCGACGATGATAGTGGTCTGTGGTGGTGTTAGGTGGTGGTTGTGGCGATGGGTGGTACTGGTAGAGATGGGTGGTGGTTGTGGTCAATGGTGATGAAGTTTTCTTAACTATTTAATCAAGTAAAGAGGGTTAAAGTTAAAATAAGCATTTCACCTATTTAACACCTAATGAATAAGGGACCATTTTGAAAGCAAATAGAGCCCATGATCCCCTAAACCCGCGTCACCCAAGGACCTGTAACTTAACCCAAACCAGAACCAAAAAATGTAACATTCTCAACGTAATAATGGTTGTAGAACCAATAACATGAACGTTCTACAACCCAAAAATGTATAAAAACAAAAATCCCTATATTTTTGCAAGGGACTATTAACGGCTTTTGAGGTGGTTGCTATTTACTAAGGATGGTCGTATGCCTTCACATCACATTCAACTAATCTTCATGTGCCATCTCATCTTCATTTCATTACATTTATCATGTCTATCATATTTTACATGTGGTCATCGCATTCAACCAATCCCAGTCGCGCTCGTGATGTACATTACGGTCGTGGTACATTTTGCCCATCACGGGTGGTCTATTGCGGACCGTCCCGTGTGGCCTTAAAAATCACAAACATTATGGATTTGATACGCCACTAATCCATGTACAGCACTGAGTGAGATGCCGTTCAAAAAAAAATACATTATATGACCAAGAGGAAGAGACATGAGTTGGAAGTACTGGAAAATAAATAGCCAGACAATGCAACTCGTGATTAAATTTCTAGCTAAACTATCATATGCATTTGCATTCCCAATCATGATCTTGCCGTAGCACTACGACACGTGAAGCATTATATTATAAGATATTCAAGTAGCAAAAAATCATAATTCTTAAAACTCCATATTAGATAGAAACAAAACAATTCATTTGATGAAAACATTCAACATAAACAACCAAGTGCTATGACTGATGGGATTTCAACTAACACTAATTTTTACCACAGGTGATGCGCATGGGGAGCTTAAAATGATTTTTGAAATCTGCAATTTCACATCCTTATCAAGTTGATCCCACAAGAGTATTCTCACCTTCTTTAGTACAGGTGACTTAGCCAGAATAAGCTTAACAAAACCCAACTCATTAAGGGCGTCACTAAAATCCAGAATCTCCAATTCGTTAAGGTGCTCCAACACAAAATCTGAATAATCTTCGCGGTGAAAGGAGTGTATTTTGACATAGCAGTCGTCAAACAAGTCATCCTCGCCGGAACTCTACATCAAGCGTCTTGTGTGAGTGTATTTTAATATAAAAATCAAAACAAGTAGAATACATAGATTCTTGTTAATTACCACTAATTTAAGTTTCTCCAGGTTTGGGGAGCTTCTAATTAAAAGATCAAGAAAAGGTACCGCATATTCATGCCTAAACCATACCCCATCAACATACAAGTATTTCAAGTGGACCAATGTTGTTGGAAGCTCCTTCGGAAGTGGAAGAAACAACTTGAACCATAGACAAAACAAAGATTAGTAATAACTAATTAGCAGACCAAAGTCCAATCAAGTATATACCATGTGAATAGAATTACCAAGAAAACGAAAAACCAAAAAGAAAGATATTCAATGCCCGGTACACAATTGAAGAGATCAGCAATGGTGGAATCCCCACTGTCATCGATAGTTCCACCGTCACTCATCTGCATAGATTACAATATTTAGCTAAGTATTGAAAGACCAAGTGACATTAACATTCAATTTAATTATGAACTTACAAGAGTCAATCTCTTAAGTAATGGACAACTTGATAAAAGACGCAGAAGCGCTTTTTTACTGGTTTGTAATTCTTGCAAGTGTAAGGATGTAAGGCTACCAAATACATGGGATGATGGTTGATGGTCAAGATCACAACTACTGAGAGACAGATCCGTTAAATGATGTAACGAGAAAAGAGACAAAGGTAACATATATCTCCCACCAAAGTCAAGTTTTAATATCTTGACAGTATTTTTCTTCGACAAATGAAGTAATATATGGTCAATCTCAACACAAGAGTCATCTGCTATCATAGAAAGGGTGAACTCATGGATTGGACCCTGGTGCATTAACAAAACTTGGTATATAGCATAGAAAAGTTTACACCTCGTGGTCATTACTTTCCTGTGACTACGTCTGACAAACGTTTGTTCCAAAACGGACAGCTCAGCCCCATAAGTCGATACTTCAAATGTATACTCATCGAACGCAAGTTTAGGGATTTTGGTCCAATGGTGCCTCCATTCCCTAGAGAGGATGCTTGTCCTTGCTGCCTCTTGAATCGGTAGAAGACATAAGATGGTTTCTATTACACCTATTGGAAGCTTGCTGATTCTATCCATCGGCTGCAAATTAGCTACTCTGGAAATCCATTTAAGATAAACTCGGTCAAAACTACAATACATCCAGGATTAAGTAGGAAACAAATAATTAACTAACAGGATTGTTATATTTTGTAATCATGTAAACGCTCATAATTATTAGAATAGGATCCTTGCCCTTCTTCTATTGATAATCATAATATTTATAATGTTTACAATGTAATCTCTTTATTTTGGATAGAGATTATCTCTTAAATACAAATTACAAAATACAAATATAAACATGTGCTATTACACCCCCGCAGTTGAAGCGGGAGGAGACCGGATGCTGAGACTGTCTCTGAAATCTTGAAATAGAATGCGAGGCAGTCCTTTTGTGAAGATATCGGCGATCTGATGGCGTGAAGGGACATGTAGGACGCGCACGTTGCCACGTTGTACCTGTTCACGAACAAAGTGGATATCCAACTCAATGTGTTTGGTGCGCTGGTGCTGCACCGGATTCCCTGAGAGATAGATAGCACTGACGTTGTCGCAGTAAACCAGTGTTGCACGAGATAACGGATGATGTAGCTCAAGTAATAAATTGCGAAGCCAGCAAATCTCAGCGACAACATTCGCGACTCCCCGATATTCTGCTTCGGCACTGGAACGAGAAATGGTGCTTTGGCGCTTAGACGACCAAGAGATAAGGTTGTCCCCAAAGTATATGCAATAACCGCTGGTGGACCGCCGCGTGTCAGGGCAGCCTGCCCAGTCAGCGTCAGTATAAGAGACGAGTGACTGGGTAGGAGAGCCGTGGAGGTGAAGACCGAAGCTGGATGTACCCTTGATGTATCTGAGAATGCGTTTGAGGGCATTCCAATGGTCAATACGAGGGGTGTGCATGTGCATGCAGACCTGCTGTACCGCATAAGAGATGTCAGGACGTGTAAACGTAAGATACTGTAATGCACCAGCAAGGCTGCGGTACAGGGTGGGGTCATGAAACAGTTCACTGACTGTGGCACTAAGCTTCCCGTTTGTGTCAACGGGTGTAGACACTGGGTTGCAGGACTGCATACCCGCACGAGCAATGATGTCAGTGGCATAAGCCTGCTGAGAAAGAAACATAGTGGCTGCAGAACGAGACACCGAAATACCCAGAAAGTAGCTGAGGGGACCCAAATCTTTCATGGCAAATTCACCTGCAAGTTTGGCCATGAGAGATTGGCGTAATCTGTCAGAAGATGTAATAAGAAGAATATCATCCACATAGAGCAATAAGTAAGCCGTGTTGGCGCCCTGATGAAAAGTAAAGAGAGAGGCATCACTCTTGCTGTGGAGAAAACCAATAGACAACACAAAATCCGTGAACCGTTGGTACCAGGCACGAGGGGCCTGTTTGAGACCATAAAGAGACTTCTTAAGTGAACAAACATAGTCTGGAAAGCGTTTGTCACGGAAGCCCATGGGTTGGTACATATAGACGGTTTCATGGAGATTCCCATGAAGAAACGCGTTGGTGACGTCCAACTGATGCACTGACCAACCCCTGGATAAAGCAATAGAGAGAACCGTTCGTATAGTTGCTGGTTTAACAACCGGACTGAAGGTCTCCCCGCAGTCTATACCAACCTGTTGCAAGCGACCATCACATACCAGTCTAGCCTTATATCGCTCCAAGGACCCGTCTGACCTGTACTTATGTTTGAACAACCACATACTACGAATAACATTCATATCAGACGTACGAGGCACTAATTCCCATGTCCCATTTCTAACTAAGGCATCGTACTCAGTAGACATGGCCGAGTACCATTCCGGTATATTTAAGGCATCAACGGGTGTTTTTGGGATTGGTACGATGGGTTTGGTTGTGGAAGTGTGTAAGTTGAATGGTTGTTTGGGCTTGTAAATTCCGCTCATAGAGCGAGTGGTCATGGTGCGGGTGGGGTGTGGGTGCGTCGGGTGAGAGGTGGAAGGGGGTGTGACAGTGGGTTGGGCCGTAGGTGTAGATGGAGGAGGGACGGTGGGCTGTGGTGTTACGGGTGGGGAGGTGTGGGTAGTATGAGGTAATGTGGTGGGCCGGTGTTCATTAGGATGAGTGTGGGATTGGGCCTGTTGTGAAGTTGGGCTACTGGTTGGGGAGGGTTGGGCTGTTTGTTGGACATAAGGTCTGAGGTGAATGGGAAAGTCATTAGCGGGTGGGCCAAGGAAATCATATGATGGTGGGGCGGTGATGGTATGTTTAAATGGGAAGGTGGTCTCGTCAAAGGCGACGTGTCTAGAGATGTAGATCTGTTTGGTTTTCAAGTCAAGACAACGGTACCCCCTATGGGTAGGTGGGTAACCGAGAAAGACGCAAGGATGGGACCGTTGGTCAAGTTTGTGAATAGTGGTAGAGGGAGTGAGAGGGTAACACAGACAACCGAAGACTCGAAGGTGGTCGTAGGTGGGAGTGGTGAGGTAAAGAAGTTCGGTGGGTGTTTTGTTGTTGGTGGCGGTGTTGGGAAGAATATTAAGAAGATAGGTAGCCGTTTCTAAGGCAAAATGCCAAAAATTGGTGGGTAGGGCGGCATGGGTTAAAATGGCGCGAATGAGGTTGTTAATGGTGCGAATCTTTCTTTCGGCTATGCCATTTTGGGAGGACGTGTAGGGACAAGACAAGCGGTAAAGGATGCCATTTTGGGTAAAAAAGGTTTGAAAAGCTTGATTAACATATTCACGACCATTGTCGCATTGGAAGGTTTTTATAGTGCGGTTAAATTGTGTGGCAATGGACGATGTAAATTGAGTGAAGGCGGAGAAAACGTTGGACTTGTTAGTGAGTGGGTAGGTCCACAAAAAATTAGAGTAGTCATCTAAAAATAAAACGTAAAATTTATGACCGGATGAACTTATTATTGGAGACGTCCACACATCACTATGCAATATATCAAAAGGCAAAATAGTACGATTATTGGAATTAAAAAATGGCAATCTAATACTTTTTCCCAAAACACAAGATTCACAAACATTATTATTAAAACGTCCAAAAGAAATAGAACTAGATGTCTTTATTGAATTTAAAGTAGGACGTCCTGGGTGGCCAAGACGTTGGTGCCATAAATCAGCAGAGATGGCGGCAAGAGCAATGGGTTGTGAGGAGTCGGACCCGAGCACCAGAGGGTAGAGATCACCGCTGCTGTTGCATCGCAGGAGCGGAGCCCGCGTCTTGAGGTCCTTCACAAGAAAACCAAACGGATCAAATTCAACAGACACGGAATTTTCTCTAGTAAATTTACGAACAAATATGAGGTTTTTCACTAGTCTAGGTGAGTATAGGACATTTTTAAGGATGAATGGTGGGAAAGGTGGTGGTAGGTATTTGGTGCCTTGTCCTATAACCGGGATGGTATTACCATCGCCTACAATAATATTATGAGGGATGCGAGAGTTAGAAAAAGTATGAAAATTACCTTGCTCGTTCGTCATGGTGGAGGATGCTCCGGTATCCATGTACTGGGTGAGATCTGGTTGTTGCAAAGACATGGTGTACATGGCCTGTTCGATGTCAGTAGGGGAGTATGCAGCATAATGATTTTGAGCGGGTCGCGGGCCGAGTATGCCAGGCTGTTGGGTAGCAGGGTTGGGCCGAGTGGTGTTTGGGTATGGACAGGGGGGAGTGGGCCAGGAAAACTGTTGGGCCGGGTGGTAAAGGGAAGGGGCAGATTGGGTATTGGGCTGAGTGGGCCAGTTGAGGTTGTATGGGCTGAAAGGGAAGGGCCAGTAGGGTGAAAAAGGGTTTGGGTAGCGGTTGTTGTTGTTGCCTCCACGGCCGCGGCCACGGCGACCATTCCGGCCACCGCGTCCCCGGTGGTAGAAGACCGGTGGTGTGCGGTTGTTGTCAGCGGGTGAGGGAGTGGTGGGGGGCCGGTTTTGGGTGGTGGCGGTAAGGGCAGAGGAGGCTGTTTGGGCTGCTTGGAGGGCGTTTTCAGCTTTATTGGATTCGGCCTGGATTAACTTGGATCGGGCGACGTAAAAGGAAGGCAGGGGATGGGTGTTTTGGATGATGGTAGAGATGTTTTCATACTCGGCATTCAACCCCGCTAGTAGCTGCAGTGTCAGACGATCCGGGTCCACGGGAGCATCTACGTTGGCTAATTGGTCAGCGAGAACTTTGATAGCCTGACAATATGCTGACATGTTCGGGAAACCAGTCAACCGGGTATTAGAAAATTTGTGCATAAGGTGGATTGCACGTGCAGCCTTGTTGTCATGGAAGAGATCTTCTATGGCGACCCAGGCTTCATGTGCGTTGGAGATGTTGTTGATGATAGTATGAAGCAGGTCGTTGGAAATCGTACTGTATAGCCATTGTAAGACAATGGCGTCAATACGTTCCCATTCTTCGGTGGTGGTGGAGGCTTCAGTTTCAGAAGGCGGTGGTTTGGGTTTGAGATGATCCTCCACCATAAAAGCCTTACAATGGATGCGGAAGAGGGTGGCCCAAGAGGCATATTGGGAGGATTCAATCTCTAGGGTGATGTTGATGTAGTTCTTGATGTTAGAGACGGTGGTAGCGGGGTGGATTTTGGAGTCTACGGTGACAGATGGGATAATAGTAGAGGATTGGGCAGGGGAAGACATGGTGAGGAGAGGGTTGCAGGATCAAAAAGGCTACTGCCGTGCGAAGGAGAAGAAGCAGGGATCGAAGAAGGGTTGCGACGGCAGGTAGGTTACAATGATACCATATTAGAATAGGATCCTTGCCCTTCTTCTATTGATAATCATAATATTTATAATGTTTACAATGTAATCTTTTTATTTTGGATAGAGATTATCTCTTAAATACAAATTACAAAATACAAATATAAACATGTGCTATTAATAATTCATTCAAGGGTTAATCAGATTACATAAAGGTCATGGTTTTCAGGTATCAATCAACAAAATTATGTAAAATTACAAGAAATGTCATCAAATTACCCAAATCCAGATTATATAACCAACCATATATATGTATATTCAAGCAGGTATTATCGCTATGTTATGACAAACAACAGCAAATGCATAAGATAACCCAAAAAAAAAGGAAAACTTACAATGTTTGAATCTGAATTTTTATCACTCAAGTAACATTGCAGCCCAAAATAATCATCGTCTCCAAAATATTGGATAGTACAAACCTATTACTTACTTCTTTCTTTAGTTGATTATTCCACTTCACATCCCTTTTCTCTCTTGTGAAAAAACCCTAAAAAAATTTGGGGGGATCTTGTATATGGGGTCTGGTTTAAGTCAGCTCATTAAGTAATGTCATTTTCAGGGTTACAGGTTTTACGTTCTGGGGTATGTGACAGCCAACGAATCAATTTCCGAGCAATCTCGGGCACCCTTTGGCGAATCAGGTACTCGAGAGTACCCGGGCCACTAATTGCCACCAATTCCCGGGAAAACCCGACCACTCACCCGCCCGAAGGCACGACAGTGAAATAATCGGTAAAACCGGTTGGGATCAGGACTCGAACCCAAGCCAATGGCCGGGTCATCCCTCATTTCCCCTCCACCAATGTCCTCCAAATGTAGCTAGTGGGAATTGAACCCAAGCCTCCCATAGGAAACTTAAGGCCCTCAACCAACTGGGCTACAAGTGTTGGACCTTATTGGTATGTATGCGGGTCAGGATGTATGCTTCTTATTTAGGGGTGTATAATTCGTAAATACCATGTTTTTAGCAGTTACTTCATCTATTAGCTTATCAGACCATGTTTTAAAAATATTTTTTAGTTTATAACGGAGACCATTTTTTTAAATATTTGATGTTATATATGTTTTTTTACCGTAAAATGGAATGGTAAGATTTTATTTTTTTAATTCAAATGGTAATATTACCATTGACCCTTACCCGATTAAGCACTAGCGCCCCCACCCTTTCACCGTCAGGTAATGCACCTTGGGGTGACATGGTCAGGGCGTTACCGGGTAACACATAGCCTTAGAAGAACCTGGTGATACGCAATCATAGTCAAGACCAAATGGCCGGTAGTGGCAGACCCAAATTTTTGTTTTTTATGGGGATCAGAAACTTTCAAGGGGCAGTAATTTGAAATTCTTTTCCGATCTGGTTTAATTAAAAAAAAAACTAAAGCCAAATTATTTTAGCTGCTATCTAGAGGATCTAAATAAACATAGAAACCTTTTACTTGAGGGTCACAAATTATATTATTTATGTTCGTTATTGACTTATTGTACATGATATTTTTGCACAATAAGGTCAACCCAGACGGCTCATTTGTTCCACGGATATTATCCGCTTCCAAAGTATTGTCACACGGGCCCTAGGTGCCATCTCAACCCATAATGGTTCGCAAGTTAGGCCAGTCACTGATGCTGTTTTCGGCTTTTATTTGGTTGACATCAGGACTTTCTTGAACTACAATTGTGCAATGAATATCTCATATGTGATATAAATGACATGAACAACAACATTACGCATTATTAATATTAACTTGATCAGGACCTACGAGGTGGTCACGTGTGCTGCTCGAATAGAAACCGTTTAACCCATCAAATACTACAGACTTGGCTTCGAGTTGACCATGGGGTAAATCAAACACCATGTAAATGAGTCTTAACATTTGAATGGAAAAAAGGTGCACCCTTTGGAATATTTGTGGGTTCAAAATCCTTTTGTTTCTAACGCTTATTGTTTTGTATTCTCTACATTTTAACTTTTTAAGTATATCATTAGCATATGATAAATCGATTATGTAACTCGTGATTGAATTTCTAGCTAGTGATAGTAAGCTATGTGGGACTACGTGCTTATGTACATAATCATATACATTTTCATACCCAGTCACAACCTTACCCCTTCCAATAAGACCCGAAATGCAAAATATTCAAACTATTTCAAGTTGTAAAATCATATATTTCACAAATATTCCTAAATCAGATTAATATAAAAGTGTTGATTTCAATAATTAGCATGAATATGAAACAAGTGATTAAAATGCAGCAAGCGATCAGTAAAATACATGGACTTATTCTCGTCCCCAATCGCAAATGTGCCCCTTGAAGTGAACCTGAAAAGCGTAACAAGTTATAACATTTCCAGTAGCAAAAGATCATCTTTCTCAAAATCCCACATCGGGTCAAAACAAAAGTATGCATTTCTGTAAACGTTCAACAAAACCACCAAATGCGCTGCGACTAATAAGATTTCTACGATCTAACAATGACTTTTTCTACCAGAGGTGATGCGCACGGGGAGATTAAAATTTCTTTTGAAATCTCCAACTCTTCATCCTCATCCAACTCGTCACTTAAGAAACATATCTTCAACTTCTTTAGTACAGGTGCCTTGGCCAAGATAAGCTTCACAAAATCTAATTCATTTTCCTCGTTGCAAAAGTTAAGAATCTCTAGTTCGTTTAGATGTTCGAACATGATATCTGAGAAATCTTGGAGTGTAAAGGAGTACGGTGGAATAATGTCAAACGAAATATCGTCTATAATCTACATGATGAAGTGTCTTGTGTTAGTGTATTTTGATATAAGATTCAAAACAAGTACTAGAATACAACAAAGATTCTTGTTATTTACCACTAGCTTAAGTTTCTCCAGGTTTGGAGCACTTCTGATCAAAAGAGCAAGAAAAGGTAACCCATTATCGTGATCGAAGCATATATGTTGCATACACAAGTATTTCAAGTGGACTAATGTTGTTGGAAGCTTTTTTGGAAGTCTATCTGGATCAAAAAACTTAACCATAGACAAAACAAAGATTAGTAATAACTAATAAACAAGACGGCCAAGACCAAAGTATAATAAAGTATATACCACGTTGATAAAATTACCATTACGATGTAAGACCAAATAGATAGATACTCAATGACAGGTAAACACTCGAAGAGATCAACAATGGTGAACTCTCCAGTACCAGTGATGGTTGAACCGTCACTATTCTGCAAAAGTTACAGCATTCAGCTTAGTTATAAAAGACCAATGAAGTTGACATTCTATTAAATATATTATGAACTTACGATAGTTAATCTCTTAAGTGAGGGACAACCGGATAAAAGACGCAGAAGCGCTTTGTCAGAGATGCATATCTCTTGCAAATATAAAGTTGTAAGGTTACCAAATCCAGTGAATGATGGTGGAGGGTCAAGAGCACAATCATTGAGATACAGATCCGTTAACTGATGTAACGAGAAGAAAGATGAGGGTAACTTATACCGCCCAATGAAGTCAAGTTTTAACATCTTGACAGAAATTTTCTTTGACAAATGAAGTATTATATGGTCAATCTCAACACAAGATCCATCTATCCTCATAGAAAGGGTGAACTCACAGATTGGACCCTGGTGTACCAAAAAAACTTGGTATATAGCATAGAAAAGCTTACACCTCTTGGCCATGTCTTTCCTTTTACTTGGTCTGTCAAACGTTTGTTCCAAAACGGATGCCTCAGTCTCATCAGTCGATGCTTCAAACTTATCCTCAATAAACGCAAGTTGAGGAATGTTGATCCAATGGTACCTCCATTCCTTAGAGAGGATACTTGTCCTTGCTGCCTCTTGAATCGGTAGGAGACATAAGATGTTTTCTATTATGCCCGGAGGAAGCTTGCTGATTTTATCCATCTTAAGATATTCTTGTTGGCTTTAATTTAGCTACTAAGGAAACCTATTTAAGATAAACTAGATTTAACACACACACGCACAATATATATACAAGCATAATACATACTATAATTCGACTTAGCAAGCATGGTTACGAGTTTGAAATCGAACATAGTAGTTGCCAATTGATCAAATAATTCATGTTAACTTTAATTAAAACACAAGAACAAAACAATAAAAGCACTAGAATGATAATGTAATATTTAATTACACAATTTACACTAGAGATGTAATTAAATATTACATTATCATGCTTATATTGGTATAACTTGTAATCATGTAAAATTGTAAATCCTCATAATATATTCAAATCACGCAAAAAAAAAAAAACAAATTTATTACAGGTATATTGTTTATGAGAAATAATAGATATGAAACGAGAATACCTGTAACAAAACTGATATGGGTTTATGTTACTTTATAAGCATACCGGCGACGAAGCAACAACTGATGCCGACCAGAATCATAATCCAGAAGTTGGGTTAGGGTTTAATTTTTTTTTTTTTTTTTTTTTTTTTTTTTTTTTTAAATAATATTTCTCATTCATAAACACATAAACGCGACTAATTACATCAAGATAGCGGGCAGGCGGGCAACAAGCTGCGCCGCCACCCCTTTCTGGATGGCAAACCCTAACCTACTAAAAACGAACCCATGTCCCCCCGGAGTCGAGACACTGCTATGAATAACCCGTTGGACTCTAGTCAGGAACCGGATGGCTTCCGGTGCCAAAGAGCCAAAGGTATCAAATGCCAGGGGAACGAAAACGTGTTGGTTCTCCTCGCAAGCTTTAGCATGCTTCTCAACTTTCTTCGCCTCTGCTTTCCGCACCGCTTGCCCTGCTAAAAAACCACTATCCCTCAAACCAACCAGGGGAGATACACCTGTTAGGTCGACGCAAGCGTGTTTCCCCCCGGCCCACCCAAAGACAAGCAGGTCTGCTGGACGTAGGGTGGATCTCCCGTCAGCGGGGTCCGAGAGGAAATTCACAGGAGCCTCCCTCTTGGCTGAGATCCCAGCCCTTCTTAAAATGTCCCAAAGAACGTCCCGGACCCAGTCATGCCTATATTTGAAACCAGGCAACTCCTTACAGTGAACCGCGTGTTCCCCATATTTGTCCAAGCATGCCTTACGGCAAATCGGACAAACTTCATCTTCATGGTACATGGGGATCGCCAAACGATATTTAAGAATTGCCCTGTATTCAACCCTAGACATGGTTTGGCCCAAACCTTCAATTGGGATAACATTCAGGAAATCTTGGGCATGGGGGCTTTGCAAGCATTCAATAACTGCCTTTTGGCGGGGGGACAGATCAAAAGTTTCACCCAGGCTCTGTGCGATTTTGCCAAAGAGGGCATTCGCCAAAGTTTTCTGAGGCTTTGGGGGGGCGGTGTCCTTGTTAGAAAAACCGCCAATATCAAAACCTGGGAGAAAGTCATTTATCCTTTCGAGGGCCTGTATGTAGTCCAAGTCCATGTCGACAACCCCACTATTCCTTAAGATGTGGTCTTGGAGATTCCAAGACTGAGCTCGCGATGCCACAAAAGCATACACCCCCACATCGTTTGCTGAGAGGAGCCCTAATCCCCCCAAACGCATCGGCAAGGATGCCAGTCGCCACTGTAGCTCACCAAAGAACGGACCCCCGCATACCACTATGTCTTCGATAGCTTCCCGCAGACCTGTGTCAAAACATGATACTGCTTCATCCATCATGGCGGGTTGGCAGGTCCGCAAACCAAAAAGCAACTTAGCGACCCCCATACAAGATCTGAGCAAGAGGAGTTCACTCTGGGGATCCCTAAGGCAGGGCAAAAGTTTCATAAGATCAACCGCGCGCGAGGCTCTCCGCCCTGCCAATTCCCGTATAAAGTAAGAGTCCCGACTAACAGCCCCTCCAAGGAGCTTAACCCCTTTTTCTGGCCTGCCGATCCCACTGGGGAAAAGTCCGTCCCTACGTTTCACCCCATTACAAGACGGCCAAAACACCTCAGTTTTCTTAATATTCAGTTGAAGCCCCAGGGATGGTCCCTCCTTCCGGATGATGTCTAAGGCATTCGCAACATCAATGGCATCACCGATAATTGTCCCATCATCAAGGTACCACGCATGAAAGGGTCCCCTTGCTGAACCCCCGTAGTAGCCCCGATACAATCATTACCAACATACAACCTAGCTGGCTGGGCATATAAGAACTGGACCCACAAATAGATAGACGGGCAATGCTGAAGAACTTCTCGAAGAAGGGCAGTACGGTCTATCATGTTGAACGCGTTGGAAAAATCCACAGTGAGCATAGCCAAAGAACCATCTTCATGGAAGGAGTTAAGGAACCTGTTCGCACTGTGGAGCACCGCCTCTGCCCCATTTGGAGTCCCTACCCCAAATTGGAAGTCCCCCAAATACTTAGCCATTTCCTTACCAACCTTCCTCATTGCCACTTTAGATACTAGTCTGCGCCAAATGGCCCCTATTGCGATGGGTCGGATCCCGTTATCTGGTTTCAGAAGAGGGGTAAGGGGGGCCGAAGCAATAAATTCAGCAAGCACCTTGGGACACAACCCCCCTAGCCATAAGTTGACGACTTCAGTAATAGCTGAGAGCAAACCCATGGAAGCCAAAGACCCCTCTCCGCTAAGGGCGTCCAATAGATGTTGGGCCCTCAAACCGTCCCTCCCGCAGGAAGTCCCTTTAGGGAAAGATCGGATGCATCGTAGCACACAGTCCTCATCCACAACAAGCGCGGGTATGATGCCGGAGTTAGAGGGCAAGGACGGGGGAGGCAACACCGGATGTTTATCAATGAGGGCTTTCATGGTAGAATCCCCAAAAGGAGCAACCCCACTAGAGCACAACACCTTCACAGCAGCTGTGAAATGACCGTCCCGTACTTTCCGGAGGCACTGTTTGACATTGGGGCTCTTTTCAGTAGCCTCACTCCCCACTGGTTCCTCCTTGATAAAGGAAACACCCCCCGCGCAATCGAAGAGAGAAGGAATAAGATCTGCAAACCCAGAACCGTCTTTCCACAAAGAAAGCGATTGTAGGATGCTGCAACACTGCAGTGATTTCCTATTCCCAGACCTCCGCTCTTGCCTAGTGGACGGTTTGACAACCCGCAGGGTACACCGCGGCAATAAAAGCAGTTTGACCCAGCTTTCTACGGAGCCTGGTGAAGCCACCACTTTGCGTAAGGCACCTGTCAAGGCCTGGACAAACGCCAATCGACAGCTTGGGGGGATGCTCTTGACAGTTTGAATGGGCAGTGAGAAAACCTTTTCTAAGAGGGATATATCCCCAACCACACCTCCTGAAGGACCAGGTTCCGTGTCCACAGTCACGTGACGAGGTTTCTGGATCCCAACAATGAAATCTTCCACATCTCCCGTAACCACAGAGAAGGAGAGGATGTCATCAGCACTGTGAATGCACCTTTTGCTGAGAGCATGCATCACCATGCACCTCCCACATAGCCATTTAGCCCCATCCCTAAGAGCGCCCCCAACTTCCATAAAAAGGTCCAAGTCTTGGGAGATTGCATCTTGCAAAGACGCCCTCCTTTTTTCTGTCTTGAAATGAAAACTTTGCATGTGCTCTAGAAGGCGTAGAAAACCTGAAGGCCCCGGTTTACCATCTTTACACTCATGGAAAAGCTTAAAGGGGCATGTTCTCAAACCACTACTCGAGCCAGAGCCAAAAACTCCTTTTTTAACATTCCGGTCCCTTTTATTAGGAGCCATATGCACACAAACACCAAATAGGTACTTTAAATCGGTGCCGTTTTATCTTTTAAGGAACTTTCTTTTAAGTAAAGTAATCTTTCGTCCCTATGGTTATTTGGTTAGTTATTTCATTACAATTTTCGTAAACGACAATTTTACATTAGGATGATGGCAAGCATGTCTCTTGCGCGCAAATTAGACCTTCCTTCCGTTGGATCCGTCAGAAAATTAACAGTGGCCTCCTTTTTTGTTGATATCCCGGCTCGCCTATGCATATCCCACGGGCTATCCCAAACCAGATTGTGACGATACTTGAACTTCGGCAACTTTTTGCAGTGGAGCACATGTTCCCCATATTTATCCTAGCAAGTCTTATGACAAACTGGACAAGATTCGTCATCTAGAAACATAAGAATTATCGAGCGGTAATTAAGAAACGTCGTGTACTCAACCGCTGTCATATGTTGCCCCAATTGTACCCACTACAATCGTGTTTTACCTTCCTTTTTTTCTTTTTGTATTTAGACATTATGTTTTGTACTTTGTTGCCACTTCAGACCAAATGCTATTTTTCTGGTACGGTGGCGACGTTTGTGATTCCAGTTCAACAAAGAAGATTTGGACTGGAATCTATGTGCAATTGGAGCCAAGGTGTAGACTGATCGGAGGAAGACGAGTTGAAAAACACAGATCTGCCTCCAAATTAAGTAGCTTTTAACTATGCAATCAAGATCATGTTCTCGAGGAACCGATGTGCAAAATATCCAAACACCAGTTCACTACTTGAGAATTTTGTTAACATTAAATAATTTTGATAAAGAAAATTGAAAACTAAATTTAAGAAGATGAAAAGGAGCGTGTCTATGATGAAATCACAACGTGCCTACACATGGTTGTAAAATTACGGTAACACTAGCGACTTTTACAACCATGTGCGTACATAATATAAAAGGTGGATGAGGAAGCAACTAAGTATTACTCTCTGCAGCTTATGTTTCTTGGGCAGATTACAGTGGGGATGGACCCAGCGGCACAAGATGGGTTCTTTGAGGGAGGGTGAAAGATATAATAAGTAGGGGTGCAACAAGCCGAGGCTTATCGAGCTCAAGCCGAGCATGAGCCTAAAACAAAGCTCGTTTATTTATCAAGCTCGAGCTTGACATGTGAAGCTCGTTAGGCTCGTCGAGCCTTACCGAGCTCAGTGCAATATTATTTTTTAAAAATATTTAATAATAATATTTACCACTCATTTAAAGTTGTTTACTAAACGAGCCCGAGCCCAAGCTTCACTTATCGAGCTCACGAGCCTAAACAAACTATTATTTATATTATTTTTATTTAATATATTAATTAATAGATAATAAAGGAGCCGAGCTCGAGCTTTGAAAACAAAGCTCGAATTGAGCCGAGCTCGAGCTCTTATAAGTTAATCGAGCTTGAGCCTGGTCAAGCTCGGGCTCAGCTCGTTTGCACCCCTTAATATGGTTGATCCAATTTTTTTAATTATTTACATAAAGAGTCCCTAGAAATGTGAAAAGACTATTATGCCCTCACGTAAATGGCAAATGGGTGGATTTAACGCCAGAAACTAAATGGATTTAGTCTAAAGGTCACCGACCGATGAGAAACTAAAACATAAAGTTAGTTAAAGGACATCGCCTGAAAATTCGTAAAAACATAATGGACATAAAATGCAATTTCATTCTAAATAAATATAAATAAATAATAAAAGAGCGAGCCCAAGCTTGAAAAACGAACTATCAACCAACCTGAATCTTTAAAAACAAAGTTCGAATTGAGCCAAGGTTAAACTTTCATAACCTAAATGAGTTCGGGTTCGGCTTGTTTGTAACCTTACCGTCTTAACATCCAAATTACTGGTTGAGTCATGCCATGTAAATTCCTGATTCAGTCATGCCATGTGCCCCTCATGTGACTTTATGTGAGGGGAAAATATGTCTTTTTCGAATGTTTCTTCCTAACTAATTGTTCAAAACCAAGATACACGTACACCCAATCGTTCAAAATCAAAACCATAACACTTGCCCGAGTTTACTTAAAAGAAGGAAGAGAAGAGAAAGGCTACATTCTCCTTTCCTTTCTTTTCTTCTTATTTCTCTCATTTTCTCTTAACCATCATGACTGAGACCAAACCCGTAAACTAACACAAACCGAAACAAAAAATGTAATGTACTCTATATACTACTGGGTTTAAAACACAATAAAGAAACATATGTAAAACACAAAAATACCTTATAGTCCAAACAAGGGAATACTTGAGACATTTGAGGTCATCAATATTCATGAGCTATTTTTAGCAAACTCGCTAATATGTCACAAACATTTTGCATTTCATACGCCACTAACCTGATGAAAAATCGAACGATTCTGGTCCCCAAAAAAAGTCAACATAATACAATCAAAAGGATTTTTCATACACTACATTAAGAGGATTCATTAATCCAATCAAAACAAATTGGATCCCAACTAACAGTGATTTGTACCACAGGTGATGCGCATGGCAAGCTTAAAAGGATTTTTGAAATCTTCAAACTTTTTTTCTTAGTAAACTGGTCCCGTAGGAGTATCCTCACCTTCTTCAGTACAGGTGACTTGGCCAATATAAGTTTCACAAAAGCCAACTCATTTTCTTCATTGCAAAAATGTAGAATCTCCAATTCATTAAGATGCTCCAACAAGATATCTGAACACTCTTCGGGTATAAAGGGGCCCATCACAGATTCATCGAACACCTCATCAACGTTAATCTACATCAAGTGTCTTTTGTGAGTGTATTTATACATAAGAATTAAAAAAGTAGTATATATGAATTCTTGTTATTCACCTCCAGCTTAAGTCTCTCCAGGTTCGGGGAGCTTCTAATCAAAAGAACAAGAAAAGGTACCGAATATTTGTGACAAAACGACACCCATTCCATACACAAGTATTTCAAGTGGACTAGTGTTGTTGGAAGCTCCTTTGGAAGTGGAAGAAAACACTTGAACAAGAGACAAAACAAAGATTAGTAATACCTAAATAGCACACCAAAATATAATCAAATATATACCATGTGGATAAAATTACCAAAAATATGAAAAACATAAGAGATAGATATTCAACGAGTGGTACACATTTGATGAGATCAGCAATGGTGTAATCTCCACCATCATTGATAAGTCCACCGTCACTCAACTGCAAAAATGACATTAGCTAAGTTACGAAAGACAATGAGGATTGACATTCTATTTTATTACTATGAACTTACAATTGTCAGCCTCTTAAGTGATGGACAGCTTGATACAAGACGCAGAAGCTCAGTTTTACAAGTCCGTATATTGTCCAAACATAAGGTTGTAAGGCTACGAAATACATTGGATGATGGTTGATGGTCAAGAACACAACCATTGAGATACAGACCCGTTAACTTATGTAACGAGAAGAGAGATAAGGGTAACCTATATACCCCAATGAATTCAAGTTTTAATATCTTAATGGTATTTTTCTTCGACAAATGACGTATTATATGGTCAATTTCAACACAGGAGCCATCTGCTCTCATAGAAAGGGTGAACTCATGTATTGGACCCTGGTGCATCATCATAACTTGGTATATAGCATAGAAAAGTTTACACCTCGTGGTCATTGCTTTCCTATGACTTGGTTTGTCAAACGTTTGCTCCAAAACGGACGGCTCACCCCCATAATCCGATACTTCAAACATATCCTCATTAAACACAAGTTTAGGGATTGTGGTCCAATGGTACCTCCATTCCCTAGAGAGGATACTTGTCCTTGTTGCCTCATGAATTGGTAGGAAACATAAGATGGTTTCGATTACGCCTAGAGGAAGCTTGCTGATCCTATCCATCTTATTATAATATTATTGTTGTCTGCAAAATTAACTACTATAAAAATCTATCTGAGATTTAACTTTGTATAATACACACAAAAGAAGCACAATATGATGATCCTGTCCATCTTATTATAATATTATTGTTGTCTGCAAAATTAGCTACTATAAAAATATATCTGAGATTAAGTTAGTATAATACACACAAAAGAAGCACAATATGATGAAACCCCTGGTTGATTATCATAAGCATCGTAAATCCTAATCACATTGTCCCTTGCACCCATCAAATAACGCAAAATTACCCAAATAATGAATATCAAAACAAATAAATATGAAAAGAATACCTGAGCAGTAGATTAGGGTTTAAAGTTTAAAGCTTGAATCAACTAATCGCCGCAAAAGCAGCAACCAACGAACCAGCTACCAGAAGCATAAACAAGAACAATAATGGGGTTTTAGGGCTTAGATAATGCAATATTGCAGTTATGTTCTCCGCATTTTATTTTTTTGTTTCCATTTTTGTTAAAAGTCATTTTATTGTGTTGTGTTTTAGACTTTTTTTTTTTTTTTTTTTGAACGGCCAACAAATTGGAATTACTCACGGAACACTGGAGTATCATCGTGCTACCAGTGTTGCCACACGATCATATTCCACCACCAAGTCACCAATTCAGGAGGAAACTCATAATTATGAGAAAACGCTTATGGTCATGGTTATGAAACTTTGGTTAACAGATATGACCAAAACCGAACCGAACTTCTAGTTTTAAATCTGTGTAATATGTTTATGTTTTACACTAACCATGTAGAGGTTTTTCTACTAAGATAAAGATATGACACTAACAAACGATCTTGATGTAGGTGACCTTTATATTAATAAAGAATTAAACTTGGGCTTTGGTAAGTGTTTTTATTCTCTAGAAATATCTTATTAATAAGGATCCCTCATTGATAGTTTAACAAAAAAAATGTAATCTTGTTAGTCTTATAAAAAAAGCCTAAGCTAAGTCCACCATCGTATGTTCCATTTTTTTATTTTGTAGAGCCACGTGATTTTAATTTATAAACTTTAGTCGAAAATTAGTTTTAGTTGAAGTTTGTGGTTAATAACCGAAATAACCATAACCGAAGTTTGGTTATGGTTATGATTAATGGTAAAAATCGAACCAAACCGACCCATGCACACCCCTATTCATAAGCTCTAGTGTGCTTCGCAATCTTCTTTGACTCCGCTTTCAACATCGTTTGTCTGACCACAAAACCCTTATCTCGAAACCCGGCTACAAGAGATACACCCGTAAGGTCCACACAAGCGTGTCCCCCAGCCAAACACGAGCACATCTGTTAGGCGTAAATTGGACCTTCCTTCCGTTGAATCCGCCAAAAAATTAGTCGTGGCCTCCTTTTTTGCCGATATCCCGGCTCGCTGGTGCATATCCCATAGGCTATCCCGAACCAGATTTATGGCGATACTTGAACCCCAACAACTCTTTGCAGTGGAACGCATGTTCCCCATATTTATCCAAGCAAGTCTTACGACAAACTAGGCAAGATTCGTCATATGGGACATAAGAATCATCAAGCGGTAATTAAGAAACGTCGTGTACTCAACCACTGGCATATGTTGCCCCAATTGTACCCACTACAATTGTGAATTACTTTTTTTTTCTTTTTGTATTTCGACGTTATGTTTTATACTTTGTTGCCACTTCAGACCATATGCTATTTTCTGGTACGGTGGCAGCGTTTGTGGTTCAAGTTCGACAAAGAAGACTTGGACTGGGATCTGCGTGCGATTGGAGCCAAGGTGTAGACTGATCGAAGGAAGACGAACTGAAAAACACAGATCTGCCTCCAAATTGGATAGCTTTAACTATGCAATCAAGATCAGGTTCTCGAGGAATCGATGTGCAGAATATCCAAACACCAGTTCACTACTTGAGAATTTTGTTAACATTAAATAATTTTGATTAAGAAAGTTGAAAACTAAATTTAAGAAGATGAAAAGGAGTGTGTCTATGATGAAATCACAATGTGCTTACACATGGTTGTAAAAATTACGATAACACTAGCGACTTTTGCAACCATGTGCGTACATAATATAAAAGGTGGATGAGGAAACAACCAAGTATTAAGGTGGATGGGGTGGTCATCACCCCATCACACTTATCACACTATCACACCCAATCAGACTGTGTCACCTCATTTCATCAGATTCTATCACATTCCATCGCTAAACACATGTGGTGGTGTTCACTTTTCATCACATTTTATCACTAATTTTTTTTAAATAATCTAAAAACATTACATTTTAAAAAAAAAACATTACATTAAATAAAAAAAATCACATTGAATAAAAAAATTACATTTAACTAAAATAAAAAATACATTAAATAAAAAATTACTAGAAAATATAAAATAAAATAAAAATGAAATAAGAAAATTAAGTGAGTGGTGGGTACGGCTCCTCGAACACGATATCTAAACTACCGACGTGTTCCGTTGGACTGTGTTGAAGTTGAATCACAGGCACGTTGTGCTCCCCCAACAAGTGCACCAAACTCAGCTAAACTAAGATATATTATAAAAAATATACGAGTATGTATATCTTGTTGTAAAAAAATTAAGTTTATATATTGTAAAAAAAACATAATAATATAATATTAAAATAATGAGTATGTATATCTTGTTGACAAAGAAACTGAGAAACTGAGAAACAAAGAAACAAAAAAAAAAAAACAGAGTGTGAGGTACATCACGATTTTAGTTCATTGCGGCCGTGATTGAACACAAGGGCCGGTGTATCACGGGATCACAGCCATCACGGGGTGGCCATCACGGACCACCCTGTGTGCCCTTACTCTCTATAGCTTATGTTTCTTGGGCAGATTACGTTGGGGATGGACCTGGCGGCACAAGATGGGTTCTTTGAGGGAGGGTAAAAGATATAATAATGTTAATCCAACCTTTTTAGTTATTTACATAAAGAGTCGCTAGAAATGTGAAAAGACTATTATGCCCTCACGTAAGTGGCAAATGGGAGGATTTAACGTCAGAAACTAAATGGATTTAGTCTAAAGGTCACCGATCGATGAGAAACTAAAACATAAAGTTAGTTAAAGGACATCGCCTGAAAATTCTTCAAATCATAATGGACATAAAACGCAATTTCGCTCTAAATAAATAAATAAATAATAAACGAGCAAGCCCGAGCTTGAAAAACTAGCTACGAGCTGACCTGAATCTTTAAAAACAAAGTTCGAATCGAGCCGATCTCAAACTTTCATAACCTAAATGAACTCGGGCTCGGCTTGTTTCTACCCCTAGGTCTTAACATCCAAATTCCTGGTTGAGTCATGCCATGCAAATTCCTGGTTCAGTCATGCCATGTGTCCCTCATGTGACTTTATGTAAGGGGAAAATCGGTCTTTTTACAATGCTTTTTCCTAACTAATTGTTCAAAACCCAGATACACGTACACCCAATCGTTCAAAATCAAAACCAATACACTCTGTGCCCCAGTTTACTTAAAAGAAGGAAGAGTCGAGAAAGTCTATATTCCCCTTTCCTTTCTTTTCTCTTTATTTCTCTCATTCCCCTAACCATCATGACTAAGAGACCAAACCCGTAAACTAACACAAACCGAAACACAAAATGTAAGGTACTCTATATACTACTGGGTTTAAAACACAGTAAACAAACATATGTAAAACCCAAAAATACCTTATAGTCCAAAGAAGGGAATACTCGAGACATTTGAGGTCATCAATATTCATGAGCTATTTTTAGCAAACTCGCTGACATGTCACAAACATTTTGCATTTCATACACCACTAACCTGATGAAAAATCAAGCGAGTCTGGTCCGAAAAAAAAAGTCCAACATAATACAATACTTTCCCATACAGTACATTAAGAGGATTCATTAATCCAATCAAAACAAAATTTCCCAGTTCATCAACAAGTCAACGAAACCAAGAAGAAGTAAGGCTAATTGGATCCCAACAAACAGTGATTTGTACCACAGGTGATGCGCATGGCAAGCTTAAAAGGATTTTTGAAATCTTTAATTTTTCTTTCTTAGTAAACTTGTTCCATAGGAGTATCCTCACCTTCTTCAGTACAGGTGACTTGGCCAATATAAGTTTCACAAAAGCCAACTCATTTTCATCATTGCAAAAAAATAGAATCTCCAATTCATTAAGATGCTCCAACATGATATCTGAACACTCTTCGGGTATAAAGGGACCCATCACAGATTCATCGAACTTCTGATAGGTGTTAATCTGCATCAAGTGTCTTTATGTGGGTGTATTTTCACATAAGAATTAAAAAGTCGAATACATATATTCTTGTTATTTACCTCCAACTTAAGTTTCTCCAGGTTTGGGGAGCTTCTAATCAAAAGAACAAGAAAAGGTACTGAATATTTGTGACAAAATGACACCCATTCCATACTCAAGTATTTCAAGTGGACCAATGTTGTAGGAAGCTCCTTTGGAAGTGGAAGAAAATCCTTAAACAAGAGACAAAACAAAGATTAGTAATACCTAAATAGCACACCAAAATATAATCAAATATATAGCATGTGGATAAAATTACCAAAAATATGAAAAAAAATTAGAGACAAATATTCGAGGAGTGGTACGCATTTGATGAGATCAGCAATGGTGTAATCTCCTGTGTCATAGATAGTTCCATTGTCACTCAACTGTAAAAACTACAAGTATTTAGCTAAGTTACGAAAGACAATGGGGATTGACATTCTAATTTATTGTTATGAACTTACAATTGTCAGCCTCTTAAGTGATGGACAACTTGATAAAAGACGCGGAAGACCTTTTTTACAAGTCTGTATTCCTCGCAAATATAAGGTTGTAAGGCTTTGAAATACATTGGATGATGGTTGATGGTCAAGAACACAACCATTGAGATACAGACCCGTTAACTTATGTAACGAGAAAAGAGATGAGGGTAACTCATATACCCCATTCAATTCAAGTTTTAATATCTTGATGGTATTTTCCTTCGAAAAATAACGTATTATATGGTCAATTTCAACACAGGAGTGATTTGCTTCCATAGAAAGAGTGAACTCATGTATAGGACCCTGGTGCATAAACAGAACTTGGTATATAGCATAGAAAAATTTACACCTAGTGCTCATTAGTTCCCTATGACTTGGTTGGGCAAACGTTAGCTCCAAAACGGACGGCTCAGCCTCATAATCCAATTCTTGAAACGTAAACTCATTAAACTCAAGTTTAGGGATTGTGATCCAGCGGTACCTCCATTCCCTAGAGAGGATACTTGTCCTTGCTGCCTCATGAATGGGTAGGAGACATAAGATGGTTTGTATTACACCTAGAGGAAGCTTGCTGATCCTATCCATCTTATTATAATATTATTGTTGTCTGCAAAATTAGCTACTATAAAAATCTATCTGAGATTAAGTTAGTATAATACACACAAAAGAAGCACAATATGATGAAACCCCTGGTTGATTATCATAAGCATCGTAAATCCTAATCACATTGTCCCTTGAATCCATCAAATAACGCAAAATTACCCAAATAATGATTATCAAAACAAATAGATATACAGAAAATACCAAAGGAGCTTCCTACAACATTGGTCCCTGGTTGATTATCATAATCACATTGTCCCTTGAACCCATCAAATAACGCAAAATTACCCAAATAATGATTATCAAAACAAATCGATATGAAAAGAATACCTGAGCAGTAGGTTAATTAGGGCTTAAAGTTTAAAGCTCGAATCAACTAATCGCCGCAAAAGCAGCACCAGCTATCAGAAGCATAAACAAGAACAAGAATGGGGTTTTAGGGCTCAGATAATGTTATGTTCTTCCGTATTTTATTGTTTGTTTCCACTTTTGTTAAAAGTCATTTTAGTGTGTTGTGTTTTAGACTTTTGGCACCAAAGTTTTGTGGGTTTCATTTTTGGCACATTACACTTTTCCCCTGCTCATTTCTATGGTGGGAGAGATAGAGAAAGAGAGAGGATTAATTTTACTTCCCCACCTAGCTACTTTAGGTTGGGGGTAGGTTCTGGTGGGGAAGTTATAGATACTTTTTCATACTTTATATCTGGAGTAGAGGTGTACAAAAAAAAACCTTTATTAATACCGAAACCGGTTTTAAAAAAAACCGGTTTTTTTTACAAACGGTTTAAGAAAAAAAACCGCTTTAAAAAAACCGGTTTTTTTTTTCAGTTATTCTCAATGTTTTAAAAACCGGTTTTTTAATCATACCAGATTTGGCTAAAAAATGATTCAACCGGTTGAATCGCGTTGTACCGGGCGGTTCAACCGGGTTGATTAGTTAGCTATATAATTTCATAAACTATAACATTAACACAAAAAATAATCTAAAAGTACAAAATTACATACTAAAATACTATCAAAAAGTTAATGAATAATTAAAAAATAATCCAAAAGATAATCTAAAGTTTTTAATTTTTTAAAACTTATTCCTTAATAAAAAAAATAATCTAAAAATAACCCAAAAACTGACTTATGCCGGTACCGGTATAGCGGTTCAAACCGATATACCGGATTTTACCGGCGGTAAAAAATCGATACCGTTTCCTAAATACCGGTTTTTAAAACATTGGTTATTCTTCACCAACGAAGAAACCGGTTTTTTTGAAGAAACCGGTTTATAAACCGATCCTAACCGGTTTCACCGGTTTGGGTTTTATTCAATAAAAACCGATTTTAAAACCGAACCGGTTTAAAAAAAAAACAATTTTGAACCCGACTAAAAAAACCGGTTTTAAAAAAACCATTTTTTTAAAAACCGGTTTGTACACCTCTAATCTTGACTACTTCATTTAATTTCCTCTGCAGTATTGGGCTTTGGCGGTATTTATCATGCACTTTTAGGACCTGAGACGCTTGAAGAATCTTTTCCATTCTTCGGTGGTACGCCTGTTATAATTTTCACTGCCCAATAACCAATTTGGTCCCAAGGTAAGGAATAACTAGTTACACCAAAAGAGAGAGAGACATATAGACAGAGAGAGAGAGACACACAGAGAGATGGTGCTTTTAACCTTTTTGTTTTAATCATCCATAATCTATATCTATAACTTATAATAAAAGAATTAAACATTGATGATGTGGCATTCAATGGAGGCCTCAACCCCTCCTTGAATGTGCCACGTGACATCATGTAGAATTTTTTAATTTTTGAGTTTTTTTAATAAATATATATATATTATAATTATTTTAGGAAAAGATAACAATTTAAAAACAAAATTAAATTTTCTCTCTAATGTTTCTTCCCATAACTTTTAAACGTTAATATCTTTTATATACGAGATTTTTTAAACAAAAAATAACACCAAATTAACGAGCGTTTTATTATCTTTCCAACGAGTACCATAGTGCTATATAAAAAACGGAGAAAAAAAACAACTATTTTTGTGGGGTTTTGTTTTCAAATATATTTTACTCTACTAATAAATCACAAACGATAAACATAACTTCATAGGCAGAGATTCCTTTTTTTATATTTGAATATGATAACTTATGGCAGAAATTTGTTTAAAATAAATAATAATAATAATAATATTCATTAATCATGTATTGGCAAATCATTAATTATGTTGTCATATTAAATATTTTATTATGTTATATTAGATATTTCAACCCCGGGACACTCCCGGAATAAATGCTAGTAAGAAGATAAAAAAGAAATGCAAAAACATGTCAAGTCAGCTGTCAAATTATAAAAACACCCATACTAAAAACACTCAAAACTCATCGAATAAGAATTCCTAAAAATACATAAAAATTAGCCATATCATCACCGTCTTTTACATTTGCTTATAGTAATTAACTATATAAAAAAATTAAATAACTATAGTTGAAAATATAAAATATAATAAAACTTTATTTTTATAATTTATGGTTTTATAAATAAAAAATATTTCTTTTATAATTTAGAATAATTAATATTTTACTATATATTAATCACAAATATTTAATTATATTTGTTTAACAAAATGTATATTTAAGATAGTCTTTTTAATCACCACCCAATCCCGGTGTAGGTGTTGAATAATTTGGAAAGAATAAGGCGAACATTTTTCTGGGGTGGTAACGAATAGGTGGACAAATTGAGTTGGGTCGCTTGGGAGCACGTTATCTCTCCAATGGAGTATGGTGGGGTTGGGCTTGGTTCTCTTTGGGATGCGAATCTAAGTTTATTGGCGAACTGGTGATGGAGATTCAAGGTGGACCAGTTGGGTTTATGGAGGAGAATTATCTGGGCGATTCATGGTAGCTCACGCACTTGGAATTACATACCGGCAAAAATAACAATTAGCGGCCCATGGAAACAAACTGCGAGCATCCCGGGTATTTTAGAAGGCATGAATATTGATGTTAATCATTTGATTAGAGGAGTTGTTAATCGCGGTCAAATGTCCTCTTTTGGCTGGATTTTTGGATAGGTGATGAGCTTTTATAGAGTACATTTCCGCTGCTGTTTGGGTTAGAAAAAAGAAGACACTTTATGCTACAGATCGGGTCAAAATGGGTCTTGTAGGTGCATCATTTTGCTGGGAATTGAGAAGGAATTTGCTCTCCCAAGAAGAGGAAATTGAGCTGGAAGGTTTGGTTCACTTGCTTAAAGATGTTGCTCTGTCCGATGATCATGACAGGTGGCTTTTCCCCACAAATGGACTCTGCGGCTTCTCGGTAAAATGTGTCAAAGATCTGTTATTCGAGAAAAACCACCAGCTGAATTGGCCAGTTTTCGAATGGTGTAGCTGGGTACCTAAAAAAGTGAGCGTGGTCGTGTGTAGGGCAAATCTCGATAGGCTGCCGACGCCTAGTGCTTTGAAGGAGGAATATTCATTTACCGTGCATATTTTGTCAGCTACAGATTGAATCGGTTGAACACGTTTTTACAGGGTGTCGAGTAATTGCGTATGTTTGGCAACAAATTTGGGTGTGGTGCAAGGTTCCGAATCAGATCATTTTCTAGTTCTGCGACATCCTGGGTCTGCACACTGCAGCAATATCCGGCCCAAGATCTAGAAAAGCTTTGTACGCGGTTATACAAACAACAATTTGGAGTGTGTGTGGAAGGCTAGAAATGCAGCCGTTTTCTGCCAAAGACCAGCGACATATCAACAAATTGTGGAGGAGGTCAAGATAATGAGTTTCCTGTGGGTCAGATATCGGGCAAGAATGTCGAAGATGACATTGGATCCATGGCGTAGCTTAGACACAGTCAGAATGGGGTAGTTCGGGTTGTTGTCTATGTTTTTACTCTATGTTTTCGTTGAGTTTTCTTATTATGGGACAATGTATCTGGGTACACTATGTTTGGTGCTAGCGTCTTGCTAGTACATCGGAATAAAAGTCTAATTGGCCGTTCAAAAAAACCCCTCACCTGATTTCACAACATGCACACTACCCCACATTTATATCATTTTTTCTAATTCTTACACAAAAACTAAACTAAAAAATGGGTTTCAAAATTGGTTCTACTACAGCAAAAAATTGATGACATGTAAAAATGGATAAAAACCACACTTAAAAAATAAACTATTGTGGATGCTCTTAAGTTCTATTGGTTGTTTCAGGCTTATTTGTTTATTTCTAGGAAGAGAATCTCTAGAGTTAAAGAGTTTTAAGATAATGACGAACAACATCAATTTTCGGTTAGAGATAAAGTGTTGAAAAAAATGAAGAAGAAAATTGCCAAAAAGTGGGTTTTTAGTTTTTTTCTTTAATTATGCAGTCTTCATGTTTTAGTTATGTAGTTTTCTCTTTTTACTACGAATGAAGCGTTTCTCTTTTTTATTTATTAATTGTTTAACAAGATTAAAAAACTATATTATTTATTATAAAAAACTATATTATTTATAATAAAGGATATGATGACATGGCGGTGACGTGGAGAATAGCTTACATAAGTGTATGTATTTCTACCCATAATCAACACGTCCATTACCAACACGGTAACTAGAACCCGAATTTGGTTCACGGGACCACTACCAGCATGAGTGGCGGCGGTGTTACAGTGCTGATAGTGGAGTACCCGTGACCAATTCTAGTAGCGCCCCGTCCCCCCTAAATTTATGTATTTCTACCCGTAATCAACACCATATATAATTTACACCAACCAACAAGAGTAGACACACGAGCTTCTAGTATGAACGCCTGGCAATGGTGTTGAGATGAGGTGACAAAATAGGATCAATCTGTATGAGAGTGAATGAATGGGAAATCATGTTATCTCTATTATATACGTATGATCTTATGGTCCCCTCATCATGCTATGGTCGTGTTACATTATATAGTTTAGATTGGTGAGGATTTTGTACCTCTTGATTGACGACACGTTCTATAGTCAGGGCCGCATCATAGATTCGGTATCATATTTGGCTTATATTCTGAAGAACAAAATTCAGACTACTTTTGAGGTCGCAACTATCTGTGAGCCATTTGTAAAACTCGCAAATATATTTAACATTTTGAATTATAATTCAAGTGGCAGAAGATCATAGTTCTCAAAATCTCCATATCATTTAGAGACAAAATTGTTCATTTTACTAATGGGATTTCAACTAACATCAATTTTTACCCTTGGTGATGCACACGGGGCGCTTAAAAGAATTTCTGACATCTCCAATTTGTCGTCATCCTCAAAGCTATCCCATATGAGTATGCTCGCCTTCTTTAGTACAGGTGACTTGGACAATATAAACTTCACAAAGTCAAACTCATTATCTGCGTCACTAAACTGTAGAATCTCCAATTCGGTAAGATGCTCCAACACAATGTCTGGATAATCTTTGCATGGAAAGAAGCTCGTCTCAGATTCCTCTAAAAAGGAATAATTGACTAAAATCTGCATCAAGTGTCTTGCGTGAGTGTAATTTCACATAAGAATTAAAACATATATATATATATATATATATATATATATAATTGTGGAATACATAGATTCTTGTTATTTACCTCTAGCTTAAGTTTCTCTAGGTTTGGGCAGCTTCTAATTAAAAGAACAAGAAAAGGTACTGCATATTTGTGCCTAAACCATACCCATTCCATACACAAGTATTTCAAGTGGACCAATGTTGGAAGCTCTTTCGGAAGTGGAGGGAAACACTTGAACCATAAACGAAACAAAGATTAGCAATAAGTAATAAGCAAACAAAAGTATAATCAATCATATACACCATGTGCATAGAATTACCAAAAATATGAGGCCCGAAAGAGACAGATATTCTATGGCCGGTAAACACTTGATGAAATCAACAATGGTGATATCTCCAATGCCATTGATAGTTTCAGCGTCACTCAACTGCAAAAACTATGATATTTAGTTAATGTATGAAAGATCACGACGATTAAGATTATATTTTGTTACAAACTTACAATTGCCAATCTCTTCAGTAATGGACAACTCGATAAAAGACGCATAAGCTCTTGTACGCGAATGTGTAAGTCTTGCAAATGTAAGGTCGTAAGGCTACCAAATCCATCAAATGATGGTTGATGGTCAATAACACAATCAGTGAGATACAGATCCGTTAATTGACGTAGCGAGAAGAAAGATACGGGTAACTTATATTTCCCCCTAAAGTCAAATTTCAATTTAGTGACAGTATTTTTCCTCAACAAATGAAGTATTATATGGTCAATCTCAACACAGGAGTCATCTGCTCTCATAGAAAGGGTGAACTCATGTATTGGACCCTGGTGCATCATCATAACTTGGTATATAGCACAGAAAATTTTACACCTCTTAAAGAACACTTCACTTTCACTTGGTTCATCAAACGTTTGCTCCAAAATAGACGGCTCAGCCCCATCAGTCCATACATGAAACTTATCCTCAATAAATGCAAGTTTAGGGATTTTGGTCCAACGGTACCTCCATTCCGTAGAGAGGATGCTTGTCCTTGCTGCCTCTTGAATAGGTAGGAGACATAAGATGGTTTCGAGTATGCCTATCGGAAGCTTGCTGATTCTATCCATCTTATTAGGATATCCTTGTTGGCTGCAAAAATTAAATCTAACGCATCTGTTGTTAATCAATTTAATAATAATAATAATACAGATAAAAAAAATATATATCCAAATGGTATAGAAAGTAGAAACAAACAAAATCAGAACCAAAAACACTACTTTTCACACTTGCTTATGGTACACTATTATGAGCATTATCATCCTAATCGGCAACCGCAAGAAACCCAGAACGTATATTGTTAATGGAAACTAATATATATATGAAAATTAAGATAACCATTAGGTAAGTAAACAACATCGTATATAAATGAAAAAGAAAATACCAACTGATATCAGGCTTATGTTATTTCATAAGCAAACCAATGAACCATCCACCACCAGAAGCATAAACCGGAAAGGGGTTAGGGTTTAAAGCAAGTGATTTGATTAGAAACACTATTTTATTTTTCAGAGTTTCATTTATGTTCCAGAGTTTAAAAATAGAAGGAAAGGAAAGGAAAGGAAGCGGAAAGAAAGGGGAATAATTTTGTGTTCCAGAGTTTTATTAAAGGAAAGAAGTGGAGAGAAGAGGAAGGAAAATTCCTCCAAATAACAATCCTTCCAAATTGGAAGGAAGCGGAAGGAAGGGAAAGTAAGAAAAATTTAAAGTATATCATTTACCAATTTACCCTCTCATTTAACCTATAATAAAATCTTACAAGGGTATAATTGTAAAATATACGTTTCTTTTCTCTTCCTTTCAACTCGGGAATACATAAAATCTTTAGTTTCTTTTCTTTTCCTTTCAACTCGGGAACACGAAATAAAATTATATATTTTCCTTTCTTTTCTCTCCTAGTATCCCTTTCTCTTCTTTTCTTTTATTTAGTAAACTCGGGAACACAAGAGAAAGGATTGGGAAGGAAGTGGAGAAAAAATGTTAGAGTTTTTTTATAGGAGGGAAAGGGAGGGAATGAGAGGGATAACTGGGTTTTATCCTAGGTATCATCAATAAATAAGCCTTCAAAGGTATCATCAATTGAATACACCATGCTCATCTTGGAATCATATCCTAACTGGGTTTTATCGTAGTAGGCTATCGGGCGGCAGGTTTTTCCCAAAACTAGAGATGGTGCACTTGAGCTATCCAATGTTGTCTGTAATCATGGGCGTATTGTGTCGCCTTCAACCATTGGGTTATCCCGGGTAGTTGGGTTTTGATTTGTGGGTTGTTAAAACAAATTGTGAAAAGACCAAACTGCCCCTTTTAACAATTAAATAACTAAATAAATAAATTATCTAACAAAAAGATAAAACCAATTCATTAGTGTTTGAACTTCAGTTGTACTGTTGTAGCCCAGTGGTAGACAAATGGGCTTTCCTTTGGAAAGTCTCTGGTTTGAGCCCCACGGGAAGCAATTGAGGTTCACAAGGCAATGATGGGGAGAATTTGAACTTTCCCGGTGGAGGGAGTTCGAACCTGAGCTGACCCAGTTATCATCCGGTCGTTACTCCAGCGGGCGACAGTAAAACTGAGCCCGCGGTGGAGGCGGTACAGTTTTCGGGCGGAAGACGTTAACAACTCCCGCAATACCCAGCGTGGCACCGGTTCAGACAATATAGTCTGGTGCGTGGAGGGTCATGGCCCTGCCTAAGCGGATATGACAACTTCCGTTAAAAAGAAAGTCATATTCCAAAAAAAAATTTATTAGTGTTTCTTCTCACAAAACCAATTCCACGTAGGGTGGGGTGGGGAGGTAAATGATTCAAGCTGCGCTCGAGCCCGTCTTAAGGTAATATAAGAACTAGATGGATATGATCATATGATGAGAGTATGTCACTTTATCATCTTACGGTGACTATAAAAGTGAAATTAGAATTAATTAGCTAAAATAGTTAAATGGCCCAAAACTAAGGGACTAAAACCTTAGTTTGCTCTTCTTTTAATCAACATCATTTATTAATTACAATTTTACTTGTATAATAGGTTATTTTTGAGTTAATACCCAAAATCGTCTCTGAGGTTTGGTCACTTTTGGCACTTCAGTCCAAAATCCAAACCTTTTAAATTTGGGTCCGTAGGCTTTACATTTTTTGCCACATTCGTCCCTGACACTAACCCAGTTAACTTATCTCGTTAACTCTGGGGGCATTTTTGACTTTTTGCCTACAAAATCGAGGGCATTTTAGACATTTTGTATTTAAAGGCTAAATAAATACAAGAAAAAAAATAAAAACAAAAACCTTTACTTTAAGGGAGAGAGAGAGCAGAGATAGAGAGAGAGAGGAGAGAGATAGAGAGAGAGAGGGAGCAAAGAGGAGAGAGAAGGAGAGATAGAGAGAGAGCAAAGAGGAGAGAGAGAGAGAGAGGAGAGAAAGAGAGAAAGAGAGGAGAGACAGAGAGAGTAGATCGAAGGAGGAGTGGGTGTGGGTGTTTAGGGTTACGATTAGGGTGGTTCAAGGCGGTGGAGGTGATGGTTGTTTAGGGTTACGATTATGGTGGTTGTGGCGGCGGAGGTGATGGTTGTTTAGGGTTACGATTATGGTGGTTGTGGCTGCGCTGTACAAGGAGACGGGGATGATGGTGATGGTTGTTTATGGTGCAGATGGTGGTGTTGGTGTCTCAGATCCGACGGGTTCAGGGGCTCGGGTCTGTTTGGACTCGGTGGGTGTGGGTGTTTGGACTCGGTGGTTCAGTGGAGTCGGGTTTTGGTTCGGTGGTCAAGCAGAGGTTGTGGTTCGTGATGGTGGTCAGAAGATCGGAGGCTATGATGGTGGTGGTGGTGTGTGATGGTGGAAGGTTTAGAGTAGAAGAAGGTGGGGGGGGGGGGGTCCCACTTATTAAGTAAAAATATTAAAAAATAAAAGTGTAGGCAAAAAGTCAGAAATACCCCCCAACTTAACGAGATAAGTTAACTGGGTTAGTGTCAGGGACGAATGTGGCAAAAAATGTAAAGCCTACGGACCCAGATTTAAAAGGTTTGGGTTTTATACTGAAGTGACAAAAGTGACCAAACCTCAGGGACGACTTGGGCTATTAACTCGTTATTTTTACTCATTTTAAAATGTAAGATAAGGTGTAGTTTAAGTCTAAGAGCAGTGTAGACGGGTGTATGTTAGCCATAAGAAATATAGGTCATTGAATCGGCAACCACACTCTACACTAGTGAGATCAGTTTCAAAAAAATAAATAAATGCCAATGATGTTGTAGCCTAGTGGTTGCAATGGAGGTGGGAAGGTTTACCCACTTTGTGGGGTTCTTGCCCTGGGAGGTCACAAGTTCGAATCCCACTCAGAGTAGGGTTATTATGAAATGAGGGCTGGACCTTAGGGGGGCCCGGGGACCGGACCTGAAGGGTGTGGAATTTCGTTATGAGTGTGTATCGTTGGCCGTTCAAAAAAATAAATAAATAAATAAAAAGATGATGTCATGGTGAATTTGAAACTAAAAACATCCATAATAAAATATCGTTTAGGTTGATTATCATTAGACTATATTAATTTTTCAATTGATTTGAACAGTGATTTTCACTTAGGGCATGTGTAGTGGTGGGGGGTTATGTGGGGGTTGTGGTATTAAAATATTAAAAAGTAATAGAAGTTGGGTTATGTGGGGGTTGTGGAAAAAGAGTGTGTAGTGGGAAGGGGGTTATGAGGGGGGTTATAAATGATTGGTAATGATTGGTTAATTATTTAAATAAAGAATATTAAATACTTAACAATATTTCATTAAATAAAAAAATAATAATAAAAATAAAAATTTAAACTGAAAATTTATTAAATTAATAAAATAATAAAAAAATATTTAATTTTAAAAACTAATATTTAATAAAAATTTGATGTTACAAAGTTATGTAAACTCTTTTTAATACAATACATGAGTGACGTGAGTGATGAAGAAATAAATATATTTATATTTTAAACAAAGACCAGCAAGAGAAAAAACAATGAAAAAAAAAACAAATAAAATAAAAAAAGGTTGAGCTCAACTGAACCAATCATAATACGTAAACACCTGTCTACATGAAGACAAACAAAACACCTGCATCAGTGACTTGTACATTGTGCTTTTCAACTTGTAACTTCTTCTTCAATCTTCCTCCTCACTTCTTCTTCTTCCTCTTCACTTCTTCTTCTTCACCTTTCTTCTTCTTCCTCTTCACACATACACACTTCAATAATAATAATAATAATAATATTAGATTCTTGAAATATAAAAGATTCCTTTAAAAAAAAAAAAAAAAATCAAGAAGTTTCAGATGAAAACGCCGCTATCACCATAGCCTGATGCCCGGAAAACGCCCCCATAGCGCCTGGGGGGGCGGTGTTCCAGGCGCTATGGGGCCTGAAAACGCCCCCAACTTTTGCCACTACACACGTCCTTACGTGTTGTCTTCTCCATTTGCCACCATCACTTTATCTTTCTCATCTTCTCTTTCTATATTAACAATTTCCACCGCCTCTTTATCTCCTTCTCTGGTTCTCTCCCCACCGCTTCGGCTCGAGTACAACCAAACAACAAAGCTACTACCCATCTCATCCCTAACCAAATCAGAGGAGGAAAAGGCAGATCTGTAGGGAATCAGAAGAGAGATATAGAGAGAGCAACAGAGGGAGAGAAAGGAATTGAAGGTGATCATCCGGTGCTCACAGATAGAATAGGGCTATGGTGACAGTGACGCCGACCCTGGGCACCGGCCAGACGTTCTCTGTTAACAATAAAATAGGTCCGACGACCAAGGTAAGTATAGTACACTGGATTTCGTATTCTTGATGAGTGTATATATGTAATCAGGTCATAGCCGCAACCTATAGGTATTTGGTGTTGATACTTTTCAGGGGAATTAGTTATGAATCTGTTATAGCTTAGCTATAGTGGTCAACGATGGTCGCGGATGATCGGATACGAGCCGGCAACAAAAGTAAACCTTTGACCTTTGCTTCGATTAACAATAATTAATGATAGAGGTTAGTGTTTAAACGATTAAGAAATTATTGTTGGTACAACATCAGGGATGTTTATAGTGGATAGTTAGTACTTGATTAGAGGTGGATCATGGTGGTGGTAATCCAGATCAGTAGCAATTATTGTTGGTTGTAAATGGTGAGGGTTGATGTTGATGTATAAAATGTTTGGAGGAAGAGACTACTCGGTCAACAAAAGTCAACAACCAGTCATACTTGAGGCAAAGGATGGTCAACATCCAGATTGTAATTTGAGCACATGTGAGGTATAATGTGCAACTCAATATCCTGGAACATTTATATAGACATCATAGTTACTAACTAAAACTATTTGAGTGCGTGCGCACGTGTGGGATTGAACGAGCTTATAAGACCAACCGAACGGCCGGACCCGACCCAACAAATAAATATTGGAACATTTAGACGAGTAGGTGTGTATTATAAAACTCAATAGTATTTATTTAGAAGGTAAGGTTGAAACAAAGATTTTAGCTAAAAAGAAGGTAAAACGGGTCAAATAAAGATTTTCGTTAAAAAGAAAAGTCAAGCAATGATAAATGTTTATAGGTGTTGCGGTTTTATTTTCTTTATGTTTTTCCAAAATGTATTAGCCAATGTTTATGATTTTTTAGGTTTAGTCTTTCAGGCAGTTTTTAGTTGATTGTTAGAGCGAAGTTTTAAAACGAATAAGCTGTCCGCGTAATTTGTCGTAGAAACGCCTATTCGCCTAAACGCCTAGGCGCCGATTCTGCTAAGCGCGTAGGCGCCTATTTGCTTTGGCGCAAAGGCGCCTAGACGGGTATTCAATGACCTAAAAAATAAACTATTCAGGTTCATATATATCACATACATTTATAATATATTTGAGTTCTTAATATTCTACTTTAGCTATCTTCATAATCCAGAATTTTTTTAAAAAATTGATTAAGTCTACTGAACATGTATTCACTGCACCAAGTTCTCTCGCAGTTGATATTCGCCTAAGAAAATAGGCGCGTAGGCGAACCAAACGCCTAGGCGCACAAACGCCAATTCGCCTAGACGCCTTGGCGCCTATTCGCCTAAGCGCGGAGGCGCATTGATGGGTATTCAACGACGAATTACGCGGGCAGATTTTTTTTAGTTTAATGATGTAAATAGTCGGCGTTTAGAGTTTGCAATCTTTTTTCCTACTAACTGTTTTGCAGTTGGCTCATTTGAGAGGTGTCCACGTATTCCATTTTGGTATCTTCTTTGCTATTGCAGGCGGTTCTTCTTTTCCCGTTCATCATCGGATTACATTTTTGGGTGTTGCTATGGTTGAATTCATATCTCTAAGCTACAGAAGCTTTAGTGTTTATGTCATGAAGAAACACAAATTCTGTGTTGTTTATTTACTTTTGATACATAAATACATTATACATACTACTTACTAATACAAGAGTCACAATGAAACTTGGATCTCACCCATAAAAACTTTCTTGCCTAAACACATAATCAGATGTAATTGATTTGATATTACTGCAGGGTTGTGACATGTTGCCTTTGGTTGTGCCTTGGCGCTAAGCATTTTGGACTCATCATCGGCTTGCTTATCTAACTTCACTTGAAAATGTAAGTATACATCGGTTCGGATTGTAAGCTCGCAACGATTGTTGCGTGTGGTTTTGATTTACTATTTTGGATCCTTTTGTAGGTGTTTGTTTTTATTTGTTCATTTTTCGGATTTGGTCCGTGATATGTAGACTAGATTCTAATAAAGTGTTGATATGTAGCCGTATGTTGTTTTACTCCTCTCCTAATAGACTGTGTGTGTCTTTTTTTAGGAATTCATGCGCATTTGGAATTTTGGATCATCAATATATGGTCGTCAATTCAGTTGTGATTTGTTGTCATACATATGTATGTTGATGTGTGATTCTGATGTATGTATGCGCTCAGTATTAATAATGCAATTTGGGTCTTCAAAAATTCTATGATGCTGACTCAAAGGTCATCTGCGCCTCACTTATGCTTTGGCCACCTTTTATGAAGTTAAAACTTAAGTGAGCAGGATTCTAAGGATAGGAGGATGGTTTTTCGGGTGACCCAACCTATTTATAGACATTAAAATAACCTTCAGGAACAACGAAAAGGTAATATTTTGTACACCATTTTCTGAGTTTTCAATCAATGGGAGTGGATATGAGGATACATCTTTCTTTGTTTTTGGCAATGCACATGTCATATGCCTTTTTACTCACTGTATTTACTTCATTTTAGTGCTTTCTGCTAGCGTTTACCATTGATTTGAACACTGGTCTATTTTTTTTATCTTTCTATCAGCTCAATGCCCTATCGTATGTTTATGACGCATCGTGTTTGTGTTAGGTCACATATGTGCCTCTGATTTGGTTGGTCGTGCATTTAACGGGTCGACTTCGGTTCAGTTTCTTCCTTGCTGGCCTTTTCTTTCCCTCTCCTGTTTAGCAGTGCATAAGGTTAGTTTTTTTTCTGTATTCATCTTTTTTTGTTTAATGTTTGTCCTTCTGTTTGCTATTTTTTAAGCCTTGATTCAAGTGTTTTCCAGATTCTTGGTGCTTTCTTTGCTTGCGTCTAAGGTTATTTTCCATTGCTTTGTAGTGGTCACCTAACGTGGCTCCGATGTTCACACCTCATGTTACCCCAATGCCAGGTAATTCTCAGATGAAGCCATGACTTCCAAGATCGAAAATTTAAGATACTTCAAATTTTCTTTTCCTATGTTAATTTTCTTTTTTAGTCTTTGATGATATGGATGCGAATGAATAATTATTGCTTCTTTTAGTTGCATTGGAACCCTAATAAACCAAAACGATAAAGACGACAATCGGCGCGCCGCAACGCGCACGGGTACTCAAAACTATTTTACACACATGTGGTTATAGCTGTTTTAGTTCACTTGGTCGCCTTAGGAAATCGTTATAGTTTATATAATTATTTCCTATTGTTAACTTACCATAAACAAGTTATAAATTTACAGAGCATAATCCTTCGAAACTACTGTTAATGTAACATGCATGTTTAAGTTCATCATGGTCAAGTTGTTAAGGTTTATCATTTAGCTTTGATAATCCGCCTGCCCAGCAGATTTCTTGAGTGTTCGAGTTTATTTATAGCATGAAACAACCCGCAGCATCGGTATAGCTTATTAATACATTACATGAAGGTTTTGATTTTTTATGTTATTATATGGTCTCTGTTGTCTGCATCAAACTAAGGTTTTCAGGTTCCAGTTATGCGGACTCTCTCTTTTTTTTTTTATGGCAATCAATGTGTTCATGTTTAGTTATGCTACTAATGCATGTATTGTCTTCTCCACTTCCAGGATATGATGTATACATCTTCTATATCTGGTTCACAGTATAACCCTAAGTTTAGGAGTTTCTTGGTCATGCTTAAGGTTCAAGTTTTTATCTTTTTAATGATGGATTGATTGATTATTATACGAGTTTGTTAATTGAAAGTTTTATGATTCTCCCGTTTGATGTAGATGGGTCCTTCTGGAATGAAGACATGAAAGTAGGAAGGTATTCATGCCACTTATATGAACAAATTGATGGTTTAGCTAACCAAAATTTGTGCTATATGACCAGCTTTGGCATATAATTCACTATTTGTTTGCTGATGACCTATAATTTTTTGGGGTTTTACTAATTACTGTTATGTTTTCATTTGCAGTGAAGTAGCAGTTCCATAGAGGCTAATGGTCATTACTCATAGGAGAGGAAGGGGACATTATAATGTTGGTCAATATAATGGTTAAGTTAGGACATTAACCATAGCTTAGGATCACAAGCCCTTAACAATTATATTGTTACTCACCGTCAGTGATTTCTTAGTGATTTCTTATGCAATTTCTTGAATCACATGGTAGACATGATCATTTTTGTTATTAACCTAATTGACGTTAAGTTCAAAGGGGTGTGTTGGGATTGCTTATTTTGAAATGCCTATTTATGTGCTAATTTTCAATCTGAGCAAACGACATGAGATATTCGTGTAAGTAAAATGTTCAAGCAGAGAACAAATTTTAAAAAACCAATGTTTTCCGCAACGTTATTTTCTGTTTCAACTTTTGTTTATGTGTTTGTCAAGTTCTACTTTTTTATACTTTTCTTTTTCTCTTTTTTTTATACAAAGAAGTAGTTTTTTATCAAGACGAATGTTATCAATGATGTCTATCTTTTGTTTTTTTCTTTTCTCTTGTTTAGGAATGTTATCAATGATGTTTATGTTTTATTTTTCATATATAAAGTTACGTATTTTGATGTTTTGTCAAACCACACAGGGATTAGTGTTAATCACCGTGATGCACGTTGTTTCTTCACGAACCAATACCAATCAAAGTCTCGCTACAACGCTCTTGATAAACGCTTATGTCTAAATACACCATAATAACATGCTTTTTATAAATTACCAAATTGATAAGTATACCCCCCAAATCTCACTCAAATAAACATACCCAATAAATCTCACTCAAATAGTATCCACTTGTTTTAACTTGTTGGTACGTTAGCAAGGGTCTAACCCTAATTGCATTCTCCATAACTTAATCGTTTATACTTGAAATATACGACACCCCATAATAAGAATATCCCGTGTTCGTTTTATTGCTTTTGTGTGTGTGTTCGGTTTCATGTGAGCAATCCCTAACATGACTTCACTGTTTTTGGTACAAGTTACTCAGTTCATTCTCTTCGATTTACGTTAGTTACTTTTCATTGAGTTAAATTTGTTGGACATATGGTATGTCCGATGTAATTAAAGTCGATGTCAACGTAACCCGACCCGGTACGATCCGAAGAGTTACACGTTGGTACACGAATCAGATAAGTTCAGATGTCGGTGGATTATTATTTGTGAAATAATAATAGTTTTGAACCCGGGGGACTTAATATTAATTAGATTAATATTAGGTAATATTATGATATTAAACAAGGGGGCTTAATGTAAGTTCTAGTTTTATAAAAAGGGGATTAAGGTGCAAACCCTAAACACACCTTTTATCAAAACCAACTCCTTGTTCCCCAAGATATAGGTTTCGGCCACCCTAGGGCCGCCGCCCCTTTTGTCCGCCGCAAACCACCATCACCGTCCACCTTCCTCTTGCAAGTGTTGCTCCTGGTTGGCTCGTGCTCGGTTGTGAACTTCCTACTAGCGAGGATTCGTTGTAACCCGCGTGTTACAATTCCGGTGTAGTCGTCAAAGGTTGATTACTAAACCCCCTATGGTTGTTTCTTATTTATTTGTTTATACGCGTTTAACTGAGATCCTGATTGGGAATATTTTGTTAATCTGATTAATAAAATTAACTAACAATTTATATATATAAATCGGCTATTATATATATTGTATATATAATCCGTTTTCGTTAAATATAAACCGCTTCCGCTGTGTATACGATACCAAGATTCCCATCAGTGGTATCAGAGCCACGGTTACGCGCGTATAGATGGTAAAGTTATAATTTTGATCTATGTTTTATTTGTCAAAAATTATTATTATTTTTTGACAAAAGATCAAAAGCTTTTTGTTGTTCATGGATTGTGATGTGAATCGAGCCCTAGGTATTTGACCCTTGTCATGGTTGTGTTTGTGATGATTTTATTTTTATTGGTTTGTATTTTATTACGGATATTGGATCCGGTGTAATAGATAGGATTAGAATAGATTTGTTTTATTTGTATTTCAAATTTATTTGTAATCCTACAAGTACAAGATCAAGACGAAGATAAAAAGGCGAACAGGTTCCATGAAGATAGAGATCTCGGGTCAAGTGGGAGCTATATCAAAATAGTTTTGAAACCCTTTTGACTAGTTCGTTTCGTTTCTGGCTAAAACGAAACGGACGACCTATTAGGGGCTCGATTCGTTCAATTTTATTATTATGTTTTGTGGTTGTGGTTTATTTATTGTAAATAATTTAGATAACCCAAAATAAATAAAATTTTCACAATCATGACAACGGTTTTATTAAAACAAGTTTTATAAAAACCGAAAAGCATATTTAATAAAAGGAGTTTTATTAATATTAAAACAAGTCCATTCGCGATAATACGACCAACGTAGTTTAAATAGGGTATTTAAAACTATACAGTGTCGAGTGTTGAAAGGAGTTTCAATTATCACGAATAATATAAAATTGGATTTTATAAACTATTGTGTGACTCACATCATGCTAACGAGTCATTCAATATATTTATGGTAAATATTAAAATTAAATCCCAATTTTAAATTGATGTTTCATGCCACCCTTAACGAGTTAACACTCCATTCTATATCGGACCCAAATGTTAGTGCTGACCCTGCATCTGGGCGTTGATCATGAGTGAAGGTAATCATCGCGGTTCCTGTGTAACATAGGCCGGTGTTACAGTTAACAGTAAAGGACCAAACATCGCTTGTTTGACAAGTGGGCATAGTTGGGGTTAAACATACATCGTTTTTAGCGATAACCTCAAAAAGGAGAGTTGTGTAGTGGACACAATTAACAATCGTTGTTTACCTGCCTAATCATGCCAGTGGACAGTGCTAAGCCAGTTCATTGTGTATTGATGAATCGGGATCTCATCCTTTTTAGTTTTGTTTTGGGTCATAATACAATTAGGATATGTAAAACATGAAATACTAATAAATTAATTTTGAACTTTGTAGATGTCAAACGAAAACAATTCCGCCTCCCAATTCTCTCTCAAGTTCATCTTAGAGAAGGACAAACTGAACCACTCCAACTTCATGGACTGGCACCGCAACTTGAAAATCGTTCTCAAGGCGGAGAACAAACTGTATGTTCTTGAAACGCCAATCCCTGATGAACCCATCAACCAACAAACTAATGCTTACAGAAACTATGCTAAGCATTTTGATGACTCTTTGAAAGTCTCATGTCTGATGTTGGCATCCATGATCCCTGAACTTCAAAGGACCATGGAGGACATGGAAGCGTACGACATGAACCGGCATCTGGTGGAAATGTTCCAACAAAATGCTCGTCATGAGAGGTTTGATGTGATGCGATCACTTATAACCACTCGTATGCAAGAGGGTACATCAGTTAGCACTCATGTGCTAAAGATGAAGGCTTATGTTGATCACCTAGCTCGTCTGGAATCTCCCTTGAGTGATGAGCTAGCTGGGGATATTATCCTCAACTCATTGCCCAAGTCATATGATCAGTTCACTATGAACTACAATATGAATGGGATGGAGAAGACACTTGCAGAGTTGCATCAGATGCTCAAAACTGCTGAGGTAAACATACCTAGCAAAACTGCACCAGTGCTAATGATCAGGGAGGGTCAAGTTAAGAAACCTAACACCAAGAAGAAGGGCAATCAGGGCAAAGGGAAGGGAAAGGGCAAAGTTGTTGCCAACAAGAAACCTCTGAAAGATGCCAAATGTTTTCATTGTGATGAAACTGGGCACTGGAAGAGGAACTGTGCTAAGTATTTAGCTGAACTGAAGCAAGCCAAAGCTTCTGGAGGAGAGTCCTCAGGTATATATGTTATTGAAATCTTTGCTTTTTCTAGCAAAACATGGGTGTTTGACACAGGATGTGGTTTCCACATTTGTAATGTTTTGCAGGGACTAAGAAAGGTTAGAAAGCTGAAACAGGGCGACTTGGAGGTCCATGTTGGCAATGGACAAAGAGTTGCTGTGAAGGCAATAGGAGAATATGTTCTTTTACTTCCTTCTGGTTTAGAACTTGTTTTGAACAATGTTTATTATATTCCTAGTGTGACTAGAAATATTGTTTCATTTTATGCTTTGCGTGGACAAGGTTTTAATTATCGTTTTAATGGTGAATTTATTTCTGCTTATTTTAACGATGTATTTTACTTTGATGCAAAACCCAACAATGGGATCTATGAGATAGAAATCCAAAACGATAACATATTATGCAATATCTCCCATAAACGTAATAAGTTGGACTTTAATGATACGTATATGTGGCATTGTAGACTTGGTCACATAAGTGAGAATCGTGTTAAACAACTAAAAAACGCAGGAATCTTAGATTCCAAGGGTTCAGAGTCGTTTGGAAAATGCGAATCATGCTTGAGTGGAAAGTTAACAAAAGCACCTTTTTCAAATGTTGGAGAAAGAGCTAATGATCTGTTAGGACTTGTACATACAGATGTATGTGGTCCATTCAGAACAATGTCAAGACATGGAGAAAGATACTTTGTTACATTTACTGATGATTTCAGTAGATATGGTTATGTTTATCTAATGAAGCATAAACATGAAACTCTTGAAAAGTTCAAGGAGTACCAAAACGAAGTAGAAAATCAGCTAAATAGAACTATTAAAATGCTTCGATCAGATCGAGGTGGTGAATATCTTAGTCAGGAATTCATCGACCATCTAAAGGATTGTGGAATAGTTTCACAACTCACTCCACCTGGAACACCGCAACATAATGGTGTATCTGAGCGGAGAAATCGAACTCTATTAGATATGATTCGATCAATGATGTGTCGAACAAACCTTCCAAAATCCTTTTGGAGTTATGCTTTGGAAACTGCCGCAAGACTTGTAAATATAGCTCCAACGAAGAAGGTTGATAAAACGCCTTATGAGATATGGCATGGAAAGAAACCTCATGTATCCTACCTTAAAGTCTGGGGATGTAATGCTTATGTCACTCTAGAATCTTCGGATAAACTAGATCCCAGAGGCGAAAAGGTGGTTTTCGTCGGATACGGTAAGAAGATCGGTTACCTGTTCTACCACCCCACTGAAAATAAGATTTTCACCAAACGCAGAGGCACTTTCTTAGAGGAAGAGCTTCTGGCGCGAGGGATTGGAGATAACCATGTGGATCTTGAAGAAATTCGAGAACCACAAGTGACTGAACCAGTTGTTCAGACAGAACCAGAAGTAACTGATCCATTTGTTGAAGTTGAGCCTGAGAGGACTCAAGAAACAACAGAAACACCAAGTGTTCGAAGAAGTATTAGGGATCGTCGTGCACCTGTAAGGTATGACGATATCTTCATGATTGATGAAGCTGAGCCTGCTACTTACAAAGCTGCAATCTTGGATTCGGAATCCAAGAAATGGCAAGAAGCCATGAATGTAGAGATGCAATCCATGTATGATAACCAAGTCTGGGATTTGGTTGATCTTCCTGCCGAGTGTCGGACTGTAGGAAACAAATGGATCTTCAAGAAGAAGACTGACATGGATGGGAATGTGCAAACCTACAAAGCAAGGCTTGTAGCGAAAGGTTTTACTCAGACTCAAGGAATTGATTATGAGGAAACTTTCTCACCAGTAGCCATGCTTAAGTCTATTAGAATTCTACTTGCCATTGCTGCATATTATGACTATGAGATATGGCAAATGGATGTCAAAACCGCGTTCCTTAATGGACACTTATTGGAAGATGTCTATATGGTTCAACCTGAAGGTTTTGTCGATCCAAAGAATCCTAATAAGGTGTGCAAGCTGAATAAATCCATCTATGGATTAAAGCAAGCATCTCGCAGCTGGAATCTCCGTTTTGATCAGAAAATCAAAGAGTTTGGTTTTATCAAGAACGAAGATGAACCGTGTGTTTACAAGAAAACTAGTGGGAGCTATATCACTTTTCTTATACTGTATGTAGATGACATACTAATCATTGGAAACAATATCCCTATGCTTAAAGATGTTAAGACCTGGTTGGGTAAATGTTTCGCAATGAAAGATCTTGGTGAAGCCGCTTATATTCTGGGAATAAAGATCTATAGAGATAGATCGAAGCGGTTATTGGGTTTGAGTCAAAGTACATATATTGATAAGGTCATACGACGCTTTTCAATGCAAGACTCAAAAAGGGGGCTCTTGCCCATGGCACATGGAACCATTCTTAGTAGCAAACAGTGTGCAAACACTGAAGAGGAAAAGAAGAAAATGGAAAGAGTTCCATATGCTTCTGCTATTGGTTCTATTATGTATGCCATGTTATGTACTAGACCTGATGTCTCGTATGCTCTTAGCATGACAAGTAGATATCAACAGAATCCAGGAGAGAGTCACTGGGCTGCAGTGAAGAACATTCTTAAGTACTTGAGAAGGACTAAGGATATGTTCTTAATATATGGAGGACTGGATGAGGAGCTGTCAGTTAAGTGTTATACTGATGCAAGCTTCCAGACTGATCGTGATGACTCAAGATCACAAACGGGATATGTTTTCATTCTGAATGGTGGGGCTATTAATTGGAAGAGCTTTAAGCAAAGTGTGGTTGCTCAATCCACCTGTGAATCAGAATACAATGCTGCATCGGATGCTGCAAAGGAGGCTGCCTGGATGAAGAAGTTCATTACTGATCTCGATGTTGTGCCTAGCATAAAGAAACCAATCGAGATATTGTGTGACAACACTGGTGCCATTGCTCTTGCAAAGGAACCAAGGTTACATAAAACCACAAGGCATATACTCAGAAAATTCCACTATATTAGAGAGATAGTAGAACGTGGAGACATCGTGATAAACAAAGTTCATACAGATCTAAATCTAGCTGACCCCTTTACTAAGCCTTTACCTCAAGCTAAACATGAGGAGCATGCTGGAAAGATAGGGCTTAGAGTTGCTAGACAGTGGGCATGATCTGTAGATAGTATTGGTGCTTTATTTTGAACTATGACAGTTATATTGAATATTTATTTGATTTAATGGGTTAAATGCAAATTTAAATATTTATTAACTGTGTTCATTATTTGTATGTTTAAATCCTTGAATAAGAGTATTCTAAAATGTCCGTAGTCGATCAAATTACATGGGAATGAATTTGAATGTAAGACTATTGTGAATTGAGATGGTTGTATTCATGAAATGAATAGCTCAAGGGTTTGAGAATCATAATTCACAGATATTATTAGGGAATAATATTGGATGTAACTCGCTTCAAAACGATCTCCATGGATCTATGTCATGAGATGTTTTGATATTGATATGTTCAATCTGTCCTTTTTCCTAAGGCACATATTAAACTACATTGATTAAGGACTATCTTTGATGTTATCTTACACTATCCTGAAACATGGGTATGAATAAGGGTAGCGTTGGGAGAAATCTGAGATTAAGTGGGAGTTGTATGACGCTGATGAAATTCTGTACTTCTATATGATTAGAAGTCTAGACATTCTGGCGCCCTCGTAAAACTCAAACTGGTATAAACGCGTGGCCACGCTCGGACTAATGTAGTTCGTTAGACCATTTTGAATTAGAGACGAGAATAGAGAATAGTTGATCAATATAAGAATGAATGATCCATGTCTTATGATCAACGAATGTCTATACAGAAGGGACTTATTGATAGAATTATCAGGGCTATAGTATTTGGTTAAGTAAAGCGTTACTTGAACTCAAAGAACTAGTTGACGACTGTAAAGTGTCATACTGTGTTGGGTGCAGTGCGATGCAGCTAGGCGTCCAACTCTGCACACATTGACTCATTTAATTAAAATCGTCCAAGTGGGAGATTGTTGGACATATGGTATGTCCGATGTAATTAAAGTCGATGTCAACGTAACCCGACCCGGTACGATCCGAAGAGTTACACGTTGGTACACGAATCAGATAAGTTCAGATGTCGGTGGATTATTATTTGTGAAATAATAATAGTTTTGAACCCGGGGGACTTAATATTAATTAGATTAATATTAGGTAATATTATGATATTAAACAAGGGGGCTTAATGTAAGTTCTAGTTTTATAAAAAGGGGATTAAGGTGCAAACCCTAAACACACCTTTTATCAAAACCAACTCCTTGTTCCCCAAGATATAGGTTTCGGCCACCCTAGGGCCGCCGCCCCTTTTGTCCGCCGCAAACCACCATCACCGTCCACCTTCCTCTTGCAAGTGTTGCTCCTGGTTGGCTCGTGCTCGGTTGTGAACTTCCTACTAGCGAGGATTCGTTGTAACCCGCGTGTTACAATTCCGGTGTAGTCGTCAAAGGTTGATTACTAAACCCCCTATGGTTGTTTCTTATTTATTTGTTTATACGCGTTTAACTGAGATCCTGATTGGGAATATTTTGTTAATCTGATTAATAAAATTAACTAACAATTTATATATATAAATCGGCTATTATATATATTGTATATATAATCCGTTTTCGTTAAATATAAACCGCTTCCGCTGTGTATACGATACCAAGATTCCCATCAAAATTACTGGATAATAATTTCTAGCAAGTGAAAGGGAGCTGTGTGGGCTTATTTTTTCCAGTGCTTATGGTAAACTATCATATGCCTTCACAACCTTGCCACATGTAAATAAACTCAATATGCAAAAGATCATCCATCTCAAAAACTCATATTAGATCGAAACAAATTTGGTTCATTCACTAAACAGTCAACAAAAAAGAACAAAACCACCAAATTCATGACTAATTGGATTTTAGCTACCTGACAATGACAATGATTTTTACGGAAGGTGATGCACATGGGGAGCTTAAAAGGACTTTTGGAATAGATTCATTCAACTCTGATTCGTCCTCCTCATCAGAGTCAGGATCCACGAATATTCTCACCTTCTTTAGCACAGGTGACTTGGCCAATATAAGCTTTACAAAATCCAACTCATAATCTGACACCGTAAAATTTAGAAGCTCTAATTCGTTCAGATGCTCCAACATAAAATCGAAATAATCTTTAGGTGTTGAGGAGCTGAACTCGTCGTCATCAAGTATATGTGCATTATACATCTACATGATAAACGATAAAGTGGCTTGTATAAGTGTATGTTGAGATAAGAATCAAAACAAGTAGAATACAAAATAGATTCTTGTTATTTACATAGAGCTTAAGTTTCTCCAGGTTTGGGGAGCTTCTAAGCAAAAGAGCAAGAAGAGGTAAGTCATCTGTGTGACCAACTAACACACGATGTATATCCAGGCATTTCAAGTGGATCAATGTTGTTGGAAGCTCTTTTGGAAGCTCTTTTGGAAGTCTCTCTGGAACAAAATGCTTAAACAATGGAAAAAACATAGATTAGCAATAACTAATAAGCAAACCCAAGTATCATCAAGTGAATAAAATTACCCTAACGATGTAACACGGAACATAGAGATATTCAATCACAGGTAGACACTTGAATAGATCGACAATGGGGAAATCTTCATCATCAGAGATAATTACACTACCATAATCCTGTAAAAAAAATAATAAACCATATATTAAGCTAAGTTATGAAAGACCATGAGGATTGAAAATATATTTCACTATGAACTTACAAGAGTCAATCTCTTAAGTAATGGACAACTAGATAAAAGACACATAAGCGTTTTAACATTCATAGACGTCTGTTGCAGACATAAGGTTGTAACGCAACCAAATCCACTGAATGATAGAAGACGGTCAAAAGAACAATTCCTGAGACTCAGATTCGTTAGTTGATGTAACGAGCAGAAAGATAAGGGTAGCACATAGCGCCCACCCAAGTCAAGTTGCAATATCTTAACAGTATTTCTATTCGACAGATGAAGTATTATATGGTTAATCTCAACACAAGAGTCATCTACTTCCATACGAAGGGTGAATTCATGGATTGGACCTTGGTGAATTAACAAAACTTGGTATATAGCATACAAAAGTTTACGCCTCTTGTGCATCCTTTCCCTTTTATATCTGGAAAACATTTCCTCCAAAACGGAGAGATCAGCCTGATTATTCGAAACTTGAAACCTTCTCTCAATAAACGCTAGTTTGGGGATTTTGGTCCAATGGTACCTCCATTCCCTAGAGAGAACACTTGTCCTTGCTGCGTCTTGAATCGGCATTAGACATAAGATGGTTTCTATTATGCCTGGAGGAAGCTTGCTGATTCTATCCATTTTAAAATATCCTTGTTGGCTGCAAAAGCCAACTCCAGTTAACATACACACAAAACAATTTTATTGTTTTAGGCATTTCTTCAAGCACCTTGTGGGCATAAATAACAATTAACACATAGTTCATCCGTTCCAATAAACCACGTCATTAGGATTTTATGTTCATGTTCAACATTATTAAACTCCATTTGATGAAAACCCCTAATTTGTTGAACATGAACCCTAAAATAAAAATGCCCAAATTAAAATGAAATTAGAAGATGAAAGGAAGCTTACATGTTAATCAGATGAACAATAAACACCTTTTAAACATTACGATTCGCATGCAACTTTCAGATTTGAGTTTGGATTTCACGATGAACACACACACACACACTGATTGCTTTCCCTTCCCCCATTATTTAATCAGATTATTACTTTCTTTTATTTATAAGTTACACATAATCCCCCTTACACTTCCATTATCACTCTTTTGTCCAAAAAGTTTGGGAAATAAAATGTAGTCTCATATGTTACACAAGTAGAATAGACTCGGAAAACAAAGTAACCTTACCACGCTTGTTATTTATTTTGTATGATATGTTTTTGTTTTTTAAATGCAAAATTGCATACACAAATCTTGTATAAGTTTTTTCATATTGGGTTTCTGTTGTTTCTCTATAAAAAGGTTTTGTAATAAACTTGTATAAAGAACTGTATCCTACATGAAAATTGTAAATCGACTTATTTGTTTAAATAGTTTTTGGTTATAAATTATTTCGTTCAGATTAATTGTTAGTTACTCTTTTATGAATTAAAGTACTCGGTAATGATTAGCATGATAATTTAATTGGTGATTAAATTTCTGGCAAGTGATAAGTGAGCTATGTGAACTTATTTTTCCGTTGCTTCCGGTAAAAAGCCATGTGCCATTTCATTCACTATCACCGCTTTGCCCCTTGCACTAAGACCTGCAAAACATAACATTTTAACAAAGTCAAGATGCAAAAGATTATCTGTCTCAAAACCTTATATCAAACTTGACACAAATTTGGTTATCTCACTAAACAATCAACAAAAGTGAACAAAACCACTACTCCTCACCATTTTTAGCGGAGGTGACTTGGCCAATATAAGCTTCACAGTCCAACTCATTATCCGAGTCGTTAAACTGCAGAATCTCTAATTCATTCAGATGCCCAAACATAATATCCCAATAACCTTCGTGAAGCCAATCTATGTCTTCCATCTACATGATTAAGTGTAGCGTGTGACTGTAATTTGAGATACTAATAAAAAAAGACTAGAATACAATATAGATTCTTGTTATTTAGCACTAGCTCAAGTTTCTCCAGGTTTCGAGAGCTTTAGATCAAAAATACAAGAGGTAACCCATATTTGTGACTAAAGCAAAATTACTTCATTCGCAAGCATTTCAAATGGACCAATGTTGTTGGAAATACTGGATGATAGGTTAGCGCCTTGTGTGCTTTTCGGTGTGTGAAAAAATGGGATATTGCGGTACATAAGTGTTAGGCGTTAACTCTCCCAGTCTTACACATTCTTTTCGCGTATATAATTTCATTCGTGTTTAGCTCTTCTTTTCTCGGGGGTCTTTTTCTTGCAACTGATTATAGGATTTGAAGACTAAAAGTGCAGCCTACAAAATGCAGCTTAATATAGAAGTTATAGATGCTGGACATTAGTGCATTTGGACAAAAGCTGCTGTATAAAGGAAACAGAGACAACATTTATTGTGCAGGCTATAAAGGTATCAATGTTTCAATAAATTACAAATGGGGAATGTAATGGTTTGCAGCTAAAAGGGTTAGGTTAGTGCAGCTCATAAAAGTTTATCAATGCTTCATTAAGTCATAAATGGAGAATGTAATGATATGCAGCGTAAAGGGCTTGGAAAATGGTTGCAATATACTAGAATTGTAGAAGGAGGCTAAGTTAGTAAGACTGTGAATAAGAGTAAAGGGTTAATGGGTCACGAAGGAGTTCAAACAAAGGCTTTTTGTGGGACATGATGGAGATGGACAGAATGATTCTCATACACAAGAACAAGGGGGTTGGAAGAACTCTGATGCTCCATGGCACTAAAGTTCAACTTCATTTGCTTTGTGATCGAAAGGGTGTGAAAGAACATAGCGACATTAGGGCGAATTGGTTGGTACGTCAATGCTTTAGGTGAACAAATAGTGAAAGGCTAAAGTGTTATGTATATAATTTTGGTGAGGAACGTTTGGTCTAGCATCTTGCTAGCATTTGTATTGTAACATTTTGGGTGATGAATGGATTAGGTAGGATGAGGTGGTGGTTCACTTGTTTGTGATTGCCAGTGATAGAAATGGTGCAATTGATTTTGGTGATGGTATGATGGAATTGGGTGGAATGAGGAGGCGAGTTGTGATTGGCTAGTTTGTGAGTGATATTGTGATGGATGCCCCTTCCACCCTTATAATAAATCAAAGATGCATGATTAACTGGATAATCTATCTCAAAAATATAAAAATTTCATAACAGAGAAACAAATTCGTTCATTACACTAAATAGTAAACAAAAGAACACAACCACCAAATGCATGACTAATACCATCTAAACTTATTGACGGTAATTTTTACTATAGGTGACGCGCGTGGGGAGCATAAAAGAATTTTTGAAATCTCTGATGCTTCATCCTCATCAAAGTGACGAAATGTGAATATCGTCACCTTCTTTAGTGCGGGTGATCTGGCCAATACAAGTTGCACAAAATCCAACTCATACTCTGCATCACTAAAATTTCTGATCTCCAATTCGTTCAGATGTTCCAACATAATATCTGAATAATCTTCTAGTGTAAAGGAGTCCAACTCTTCTTCTCCAGACCAACCTAGATCTTCCATCTACATGGTGAAGTGTCTCGTGTGAGTATATTTTGAGAGATAAGTTAAAACAAGTAGAAATGTAAAATACAATATAGATTCTTGTTATTTACCACTAGCTCAAGTTTCTCCAGGTTTGGGGCGCTTTCGATCATAAGAAAAAGAAAAGCTAACTCATATTTGTAAGGAAAGTACAAAGACTCTGTTCGCAAGCATTTCAAGTGGACCAAAGTTGTTGGAAGCTCTTTCGGAAGTCTCTCTGGAGCAAAACTCTTGAATAATAAACACAGCAAAGATTAGTAATTACTAATAAGCAGCCTAAGTATAATCAAGCATGCGGATAAAATTACCATGACGCTGGCAAACAAAAGAGACATATATTCAATTAGAGGAAAACACTTGAATAGATCAACAATGGTGGGACCTCCAACAGTCTCAGAGATGTTATGACTAATCTGCAAAAAAAAAAAAAAACAAAAAAAAAAAAAAAAAAAACAGATAAGTTATGAAGGACCATGAGAATGACATTTTGTTTTATCATGAACTTACGAGAGTCAATCTTTTAAGTGATGGACAGCCGGAAAAAAAATGTAGAAGCGTTTTGTCATCTGTCCATATACTTTGCAAAGATATGGTTGTAAGGCAACCGAATTCAACGAATGAAGGTTCATGGGAAAGAACACAACCCTCGATATACATTTCTGTTAGTTGATGTAACGAGAAGAAAGAAATGGGTAACACATACTCACGGTTGAAATCATCAAAGTCAAGTTTTAATATCTTGAGAGTATTTTTCTTCGACAAATGACGTATGATATGGTCAATCTCAACACACGAGTTATCTACTTCCATAGAAAGAGTGAACTCATGTATTGGTCCCTCATGCATCAACAGAACTTGGTATATAGCATAGAAAAGTTTACACCTCTTGTTCATATCTTTCCTTTTACTTGGTTTTTTAAGGCGCTGCTCCAAAGCAGACAGCTTAGGCCCATGAGTCCATTCTTGAAACTGATTCTCAATAAAGACAAGTTTAGGGATTTTGGTCCAACGGTGCCTCCATTCCGTAGAGAGGATGCTTGTCCTCGCTGCCTCTTGAATGGGTAGAAGACATAAGATGGTTTCTATTATGCCTAAAGGAAGCTTGCTGATTACATCCATCTTAAGATATTATTCTTGTTGGCTGCAACAGAAGTAGCTACTCTGAAAATCTATTTCAATACACACATACAAAAGAAATGAAGCATAATACATAATTTTTTTTAAACATGCATTTAGATTATAATAATAAAAGGCAAATTACAATTCGATAGTAGGTAGACGGGCAACAAACTGCGCTGCCATAAAATCAAACAAAGTAAGCTTATGCAAATATATACTGTAGCTAACAGCCCTAAAATCCAGAACAAAGAGCACTGACTGCCCTTTACACTTTGAGTAGCATATTACCCAAATCCAGTAGTAATTAACAATGAACCACCAAATTCAACAAATAAAATGTAAATATAAACAAAATTACCCACATCCAGTAGTAATTAACAAAGTATATAGTTTATGAGAACCAATCGAAATGGAAAGAGAGAGAGAGAGAGAATACCTGTGACCACTTGCAGAAGCATACACCAGAATAGGGTTAGGGTTCAAATCACCTCATCATATACACAAGTGACCAAGTTTTTCTTAAACCAGACATCTCTACAACTTACCCTAAAATGTCCGGCTAATCACACACCCAAACACTTATTTTACAGGCACTCAGTTATACTACTCGGGTCGGGGGTTTATACTTCATACCTATGACCCGTTTATAGGTTTGTTTTGACATTGTTTGGAACATTTTGTGGCACATGGGTAGTATATATCGGTTGCTTAAATTTTTGTCCAAACCTCTTACAAAATACTCCATCCGTTTCAATTTAAATGTCCTACTTTCCTTTTTTGTTTGTCCCAAATTAAATGTCTCTTTCCAAAAATAGAAATGCATTTTCCAATTTGCTCATAAAAGACAAAACACAGTCACAACTTTTGAGGATATTATTGTCATTTTACCACAAACAAACAAAAGATTTCTTAAAATGTGTGTTTTTTAAACTATGACATTTAAATTGGGACGGGTGGAGTATATAACTTTTATATAAGTCTAGATTATCCTCGAGAGCGTCCTGAGATAGACAAATTTAATATAAAGTGACAAAATGTGTGTATTATAAAATGAATAGACCGTTTTTAAAAAAAAATGTTTTTTTTTGTAAAGGATCAACACTTGTCTATGTACAATTTTGTCACTTTCTCAAGACACACTACAGTTGCAATGTGAACCTGAAAAAGAAAACTAAATTGGTATCAAATGATATGTAACGATCCGGGTTTTAAAAAGCGCGCCTGAGGCACGCCTAGGCGCGAGGCGCATCAAGGCTCAGCCTAGGGCGCCTCGGGGCTTTGTGCCTAGTCTTTTTCCCAAAGGAGCGCCTCTCGGGATTTTTTGTCAAATTTCAAGCGCTTTTCTCCCTGAGGCGCGCGCCTTACATAACCTGGGTATTTTTTATGCATAAAAATGTTGCACCTTGCTGTTTTTGGCTTGTACATATAGGTAAAATCACATAAAAACCTTATTTATAGCTATATTTTGGGTAAATGAAGCTAAAAACTCATGGAATATATACGGGATATATAAAAAAATTATATAAATAGTGTGCGCTTCGGGTACGAAAATCCCACGTTTTTTGCGCGCTTAGACCTCGTCGCTTTTGTGCGCCTAGTGTTTTTTTAAAACCAAGGTACCGATAATGATGATGATAGGTGATTCTGATGTGTAAAGTGAGCCTCAGGGGCAGGGGCGGACCCACGTAGAGCGGGTCGGGGTCCCGGGACACCAGTGTTTTGAATTTTTTTACTAGAAGCGATATGTTAATTTTTTTATGGACCCCATAAATATTATAAGATGGACACTGTTGTATCAAGATGAAAGATTTCATAGTGGTAATTCCCTATCTATTGTAGTTAAAAGGTCCCGAGTTTGAGTCCTTTAGCTACCGAATCTTTTTTTTTTTTGAACTTCCAATGAAAAGATAGGGTTTAAAACACTACACATTACACACACAACTTCAAATACTAACAGCCTCCACCCTCAAACTCAATCCCTCGTCTCTCTCACTCACTCACTCAGACTCTCAAAGTTTTACCCAACCCAACGACCACCGCCCCACCGGCCTTATCTCCTCCGTAGCCGGTGGCTCCTCCCTAACTCCGCGTCTCCACCGCCGTAGCTCCTCCCTCCGCCGCCTAGCTCAAGCCTTCGGCTCATCCTCTCTGCAAAAGGTAACCTTTTTTTATAACTACAATTCAGTTGTTTAGTTGCTTAGTTACCTTTTTTTTTTTATAACTGCACCGCTGGAGATTTAAAAAAGTTTATACCCTTTTAGATGCTGAATTATTTTCCTGAGAATGGCAACCCTGCAGTTTTTAGTCTTCTGTTTCCATACCGTTGGTTTAGTTAGCAGGCTATTAATTAATAGTTGTTGTGACATGCTGCTTCTTGCATCTCAATGGATTTAGCTTGTGTATAGGAGGAACTAATTAGTTACCTTTTTTTCACTGTTATGATCCCTCGAATCATAATATGCTTCAAGTATTAGTTTTATATTGTAAGTTTTGTAGGCATTTAGTGTTACTGATGTAAATAGAAGTAAAGACAACGTTACTAAACAACTGTGAAAGATGGCTTTTGTGATGAGGTTAGGGACATATTAGTGAATTCCTTAACCACCTGCTCTACTTTTCTTGTGTTTTCCATTCTCTTGAGGCATTCTAGTTTGTGTGCGTATCACTTAAACAGTAAGTTTCAGGGTAAAGTTACCAATTATGCCTTTTATAGATGATAGAAATATAGAATGAATTGAGTCATGTACCTCTAGAAAGGAATGTGGAGTGTTGATTAAGTGTTAATCAATATCCAATTAGTGCACATTTATATGATATTGTAATTTTTTATGTCCATAGCCTTTACCCGACCCGACCCGAACCGCGACTGACTCGAAAATTCTAATGTTGGGCTTTGAAAAATTTTAACATCGAAAAAATTGGACCCCATTGGAAAAAAATCTTGGGTCCGCCACTGCTCAGGGGCGCATCAGTCAGGGCGCGGGGAGCCCCTTCCCCCCCCCCCCCCCCCCCCCCCCCCGAATTTTCGCTTAGAAGTTTCGAGTATATAATCTCTGTATGGAATTTTTTTGGTATATACGGTTTCGACCCTCCCCCCCCCCCCCCCCCCCCCCCTTTATATAAAAAATAGTTATATAAACCAAAACTTTAACCCAAAACAAAGTAAATGTAAAGCCCAAATCTTAAAGTCCTAAGCCCAACAACTACATGAGCGAGATAGTAGATTCTATGAGCAAGCAATGGAGTTATCTCTTAGCTACTTGAGCTACGCTTGGTAAAAAGCTCGAAACAAGCAAGTTGGGCCAGTCACAGATGATTGTTTTGTCTTCTGTTTGGTTGACATCAAGATTTTCTTGAACTACGATTGTCTCATCATCTGTTTGGCAAAAATCAAGATTTTCTTGAATAACATCGTCTATAATGCATTAATGCTCTGCACAAGATGGGTTCATTCAATTTGGGCAAAGAGCGGAGAAGCAGAACTTTCAACCTCAAATAATGCCTCAAGTTACAGCAAATATTACCACAATCACAAATCAGAGTTGCTGAAAACAACCTGACTAGAGGTTAACCATTCGACCCATTTGCTTATGAGTAGGTCGATTCAGGTTATGTTTTATTTCTAATGGGTCAAATGAGTAAAATAATGAAAAAAAAAACGATTCAAACTGGGTTAAGCGGGTCAAAAGTCACCATTTTATGGATCAAAGGAGCAAAATAAAAAATGGCTAGAAAAACAAGTCAAATCAAGTTAATGGGTGAAATGAGTAGGATAAAAAATAGCAAGAAAAACAAGTCAAAAGTCACACAACGGCCAACGGGTATCTTTAACGCATAAAACTTCCTAAATATTTTTACTAAAAAATTGGGTCATCACTGAAGTAATGCGATTTTCTAATTATGTTGGCCAGAGAGTGTTTTGTGTTAAACCAACCCGACAGGTACAAAACTACCCGTTACCCAATTCAACCATTTTGCAACCTCTAATAGTCACCATCAGCCTTAGATAAAAGCCATAGTCAAGGGCTGGTCACAAAGTAATACAGGAGAGTGGTGGGCCACTAATAACTTTAGACCATGATTTCAGCCACTCATATCGGCATCCAGAGGTGTATCAATGGCTGCACAAAGAGCAAACCACCATGTGCAACCAGGTCGACCAGGTAGCTCATGTCTTCTATGGATATCATCCGCTTCTTCAGTTCACCATTGTTCGGTTGACATCAATATTTTTTTGAACTATGGTTGTGACATGGACATCCTATATGGAGAACACACGTGGCAAATGTGATTTTGATGACATGAACACCATCATGTCACATTATTCTGTAATATCACATTATTACCTAATGTGATGTTCAGTGCTAGGCCCAACAAGTTGTTCACGTGTGCTGAACACAATCCGTTTTAACACATGAACTACTAATGAATCGGCTTCTTACCTTCGAGATAAAGTCAAACAGCATGTCATTGTTGCTTGAGTCTTGAATGAAATAAAACTACAACCTTTGGAATGCTTGTAGGTTCAAAATGGTTTTCTTTATCATGTTTATGATAAATTGTGTTATGATATATTGTTTGATATATATTTTTGTATTTAAAATGCTAATTACAAACACAATTCTTGTATCAGACTTTTTAAAATGTGTTTCTTGATGTTGCTTCTGTATTACAAGTATTGTAATAATTCTGTATAAAGAAGTGCATGCAACAAATGCAACTTGCAAATATCTTCTTTTTCAAAATCCAGTATCATGTTCATTTCAGTAAACAGTAAAAAGAGAACAAAACCGCCAATGGGCTACTAATCGGATTTCAACTATCTAACAATGACTTTTACCACTGGTGACGCGCAAGGTGAGCCTATAAGAATTTTTGAGATCCGCGATTCTTCATCCTCATCAGGCTTATCAAATAGGAATATCTTCACCTTCTTTAGGACAGGTGACTTGGCCATGATAAGCTTCACAAAATCCAACTCAATTTCCACGTTGTTAAAGTCGAGAATTTCTAATTTGTTCAGATGCTCTAGCATAATGATATCGGAATAATCTTTGAGTGTAAAGGAGGCAATCTCATCTTCATTAAGCCGATCAATGCCAAATACATCTAGCTTAAGTTTCTCTAGGTTCGGGGAGCTTCTAATTAAAAGAAAAAGGAAAGGGAACCCGTATTTGTGATTGAAAGATACATATTCCACACACACGTACTTCAAGTGGATCAACGTTGTTGGAAGCATTTTCGGAAGTTTGGTGGGACTAAAATGCTTGAACCATAGACAAAAACAAAGATTAGTAATAACTAATAAGCAGACCAAAGTATAATCTATATCTATAATAAAAGAAAGCAATTTTAATGACATGACATTTTAGGAGGCATTCTCTCCCTAGAATGTGTCATGTATCATGTCATGTGGTAAATTTACTAAAATTAAATTGAGTTATTTTAGGAAAAAATAATTTAAAAACAAATTTAAATTTTTCTCTCATATGTTTCCTCCTATAATTTTTAAACGTTAATATCTTTTATATACGAGATTTTTTAAAGAAAAAAATTACACCAAATTAACGAGCGTTTTATTATCTTTCCAACGAGTACCATAGTGCTATATAAAAAAACGGAGAAAAAAATGACTATTTTTTGTGAGGTTTCGTTCATACATGAAAAAAAACACAAAGTGTTCAGGTTATTCATTAATCATGTTTTTTCTTTTTAAACCAGGTTCTTATTTACGATGTTGAAATTCAGCCCAATCGCCATGCTATCATTGGAATTTAATCTTCTAAAGATACATAGGTATACTTCATCAAGAGAAGCTAGGAGAAAGAATTGTGCAACACTGCAACACATGGTGTCACCTTATACAAATGTTATTTTTTTATTTATTTAATTACAAGAGTAATAATGATTACTATTAGTATTAGTATTATTATAATTGTTATATTTTTCAACCCCGAGATACTCCCGGGATAAAAGCTATCATAATAGATTTCTCAACCCCGGGACGTTCCTGGGGTATAATCTAGTAAAGTATATAGCATATGAATAATATTACCAAAATGATGTAAAACCAAAGTGAGAGGTATTCAATGACAGGCAAACACTCGAAGAGATCAACAATGGTGGGATCTTCACTGACACCAGTAGGTTCAATTTCACTATTCTGCAAAAATTTACCATATTCAGCTAAGTTGTGAAAAACCATGAGGATTGACATTCTATATTATTATGAACTTACGAGAGTCAGTCGCTTAAGTGAGGGACAACTAGATAAAAGATGCAGAAGCCTTTTTGCACAAGACCAATAAAAATATTCCAGATTTAGGGTTGTAAGTCTATTAAACGTATTGAATGATGGTTGATGGTAAAGTATACAACCATTGAGATACAGATCCGTTAACAGACATAGCGAGAAGAGAGACAAGGGTAACTTATACTTCCCATGCAAGTCAAGTTTCAATATCTTGACACTATTTTTCTTCAATAAATGGCGTATTATTTTTCCAATCTCAACACAAGAGCTATCCACTACCATAGATATAGTGAACTCATGTATCGGACCCTTGTGCACAAGTAGAGCTTGGTATATAGCAAACAAAAATTTACGCCTCTCGGCCATTATTTTCATTAGGCCAGCCCTATTAGTTGGCACTTGATACTTATTATCAATAAACACAAGTTTAGGAATTGTGGCCCAATGGTACCTCCATTCCTTAGAGAGGATGCTTGTCCTTACTGCCTCTTGAATGGGTAGGAGACATAAGATGGTTTCTATTATGCCTAAAGGAAGCTTGCTGATCCTATCCCTCTTATTAGGATATATATTGTTGCCTGCAAAATTGGCTACTATGAAAATTCAGTTAAAATAACCTCTATTTAACAGACGCACACACAAAACACAAGAAGCATAATAATAATAAATACATGATAGCTGAACTTTATAAACAAACGAAAAGAGAACCATAAACAATACCCTCTAGTCTACGCTTTGAGTGCCATGCATAAACTACGGTATTAATCAACAAAACCATGTAAAATAAACAATAACCAAAAAAAAAATTTTAAAAAAAAAATTGAAAGTAACCGTGTCTACGCAACTTGATATGGTTTATGTTATAGTGTTATACGATGAACTAACCAGCCACCAGCTTCGAGCCTTAGACGAGCAGAAGAGTAAACCGTAATGGGGATAGGGTTTAAATCAATTGTTATTTATACACATGTGGTTAGGGTATTTATTTATTTGATTAATTACATATATCCCCCTATTTTCAACTATAATTACATATATACCCAACTCAATGTAATTTATGAAGTTTGGAGGGGAATATATGTAATTGCCCCTTGTTTATTTTGTTTCTTTTAGTTGTTTTAGACCATTTACTAGATTATCTTCTATTTTTTACAAAACTAGTTTAATTCCCAGCGCGTTGTAACGGACATTTATGCGGTATGGGTTTGATTCATTACAGTATTGTACGGTAGAAAATCATAAGAACAAATGTCGGTACTTGTACCACTAGATTCAGTTTGAGTTGGTTTGTTTCGTCATGGTGAAAAGAAAATATAAAAGATTACATGAGTAAAAAATAAAATATTATTGGTAGGCAAAAAAGGTAATTAAAACACAAAGCCCAAGTTATTGTATTTGAGTAAGCGGTAAAGAAAAACAAATATGGAAAATAATCATACAAAACAGGGCGGACTTGGGACTCGAACCCACGTCAACCTTTTAATGGGCGCGCATCCACCGCTACATGACCAATGCCTACGTTGTTTTACTCTTGAAAAAACTATATATTATAAAAAATACCCCAAGAATAAATAAACGTTGCCCAAAATACCCCAAGAATAAATAAACGTTGCCCCACCCAAGACTGAAACCAACGCCAACCCCTTAACGGGGCATGCATCCTAACACTACACCACCAATCCTTATGTTGTTTTACCCTGCATCACATTGTATATATTATATTACCCCGGGAAAAAAAATAAAAACCACCACCGCCCCCACCAGGGACTCGAACTAATGACAACCCATTAATGGGGGGCTCGTCATTTTTAATCCCCCCCCCCCCCCCCCCCGGAACCTATCTAAGGGGTATTATTCATCCAAGTTTTCTTTAGCATCTATAATGCACCCCATCCGAATGGTCCGAAATTTTGGACAGGAGGCAAATAGGATGAAGTAACATTGGAGGGGGAGGTCCACTTGGGTTGCGTTTGGAACATAGTTGCAAAAGTCGTCCGAGTTGACCAATTACTCATCGAGTACTCGCTACAGGGTGGGTCACCGAGTATAGCCGAGTTGGCCGAATATTCCGAGTACTCCCCGCATAGGCCGATTCGACTCCCGAGTACTCGCAGCTCCCTAGTCGGTCAAGTTGGTAACGCCTAACGAGTTCTGCAACCATGGACTTTGGAGTATCAGACTCGTTCGGTTTTGGGGGAGAAGGGCCCACCAATCACAATCACTCACATATGATTATTTTGTTATTTGTTTTTTTTTATGTAAAAGTGAGGCGGAGGTTTAGTATGGTTATGATTGTAGAAAAAAATGAGTTTTGAATGGTTGTGTTTTGGAATGATGTGACGGTTTGGAAGGTTAGACTTTAAAGCATCAACAATGCTAGACCAAGTCCAATCTTCATTCAAACAACTACATCATTCCAAATCACAACAATTTCAAACTCACTTTTTTCTACAACCATAAACCAAACCTCTACCTCATTACTTGTTTTTTCATTTTATTTAATTTATACCCAAAAACAAAAAAACATTTTCTAGTTATTCAAAAAGTCAGAATGGGCCCACAATATTCCAAATCAGACCCATCCACTTTGCCAAACCCAACCTCATCGGATCTCCCTCTCCAAGTATACATGTCCGGTTGGTGTCGTCCAGTTGTTCCGAACTTGTCCGCCCCACATGCATTATGGGTCCTCTTAATATATATGATGTATGAAATTAATATACACTCATCGAATATTCTCTCCGGTTCTAATTTGTGTGTGTATAGTTATTAAAAAACTAGTTTTAATAGATGTATGAACTTAATAAAAAATGTTAGAACACTTGGATGAACAAATATGAAGTTATTCAATACAAAAACATATATAGATTTGGATTTTTTTACGTTTTCATTCTTCGAAACTTTCTTTTACTTATTACACATGGAAGGCTACTAAAGTTATATTCTTAGATATATTTGAAGCTTGGAGTACCGATTGAGTTAGAGTAACTATTCGTGAAGCTAAACGAGTCGAGTTAATATAAACCTAACCTTGTATTATCCAATCCAACTTAATAAAAACAAGTAGCCTCGGAGACCCAGTGTGTCTGTTGTTTTAATGAAGTTTAAGTTTCAAAAAAAATAAATAAATAAACAAATAAATAATAATAATAATAATAATAATAATAATAATAATAAATAAGTAAGTAAGTAAGTAATTAGCCATAAAAACCACCACTTTAATTTATAAATAAATTAAGTTTCAAAAACCATCTTTCTCAAAATCCCAGCTCAGATCAAAACTCAATTGTTCATTTCCACCACATGTTTAAACTAACTGGTTTCCAGCTGCCCAAAATACTTGCCCGATATAGTTGCTAAGATATTAAGCATGATAACTTCATCATCAAGACTCGCTTTTTCAGCTCGCAGGGTCGCACATTTTCTCAACAAGCAACGAAGTGAAGCGCTTGTGTCTGCATCTAGAGGTGTATCAATGGCTGCACAAAGAGCAAACAGACATGCACAATCGGGTCGACCCAGATAGCTCATCTGCTCCATGGATGCTATTCGCTTCCTAAGCATTGTCACACGGGCCCTGGGTTCCATCTCCATGATGGACCGTAGACTGGGCCAGTCACAGATGGTGGCCTTTTCTTCTGTTTGGTTGACATCAAGATTTTCTTGAACTATGATTGTCTCATCGTCTGTCTGACAAAAATCAAGATTTTCTTGAATCACATTGTCCATAATGCTCTGAGCAAGGGGGATTGATTCGACTTGGTCAGAGAACGTAGAATCAGAACTTTCAAACTCAGATAATGCCTGAAATCATAGCAAACAATAACAAATCAGAGTTGCTGCCAAAGGTTGAAAATTCAGACACATTTACTTATAAATAGGTTGATTCTTGTTATGTTTTTATCTCAAATGGGTCAAATGAGTAAAAAAAAACAAGAAAAAAGTAGCTAGAAAGATATCTTTAAAATGCATAAAACCTCCTATAATATCACTCAAAAATAAGATCACCATTGAAGTAACAGAAATCTTCTGATCATGTTAGGCACGGAGTGTTTTGTGTCATACCGGTCCGACTTGCACAAAAAATACCCATTACCTAACCCACCCAATTTTTTTATCTCTGTCAGTGACCATCAACACTAATAATCCATAATCAAAATACAAAACAAAGTAAAACTTAGGTCACACGCAGGGGCGGATCTAGGGGCTTTTAGGGGGTTCCTCGGTTTGGAAAAAATTGAAAAATTTAGTGGAAAATTTCGAAAAATTAGTGAAAATCAATGAAAATCTACGAAAGGAACCCCCTGGAAATCCGTCCTGGATACGCCACTGGTCACACAGTCCTCTTGCTTTACATCATGTCATCATCTATATTTGTTGATTTTGTCTTATTAATATTCTTAGTGAAGACATGATTGTGGGTCCTATTGGCTTGATGTGAGAGGTGATAAGGACGGATCACAGAATGATATACGTGAGTGGTGTCTTAAGATTGCAATTGTCGATTTTCTTGTACTTAACAACTCAATTAGCAAAAACTGATTTTTTAAACATAGAAACTACATGTAACTACATCCCTTCACACTTCAGCTGTGGATATCAATTGTGGGCCCTCTAATAAGTTCTATGCAGTGGCTCACTAATAACTAGACCTGGCAATTTCAACCCATTTAGATGAGTTTGGGTTATTTTGGGTTTAAAATTTGACTTTGTGGGTTGAAATGGGTTTAGTATAATTTTCAAGGGGGTTAGGATGAGTAATTTTAATTGTAGGATATAAGTAAGTGAGTCAGGATGGGTAAATTAAAAAAAAAAACAAATGGGTCAGGATAGGTATTTTTAGATAGCCATATACAAATCTTAATTAAAACTCACCCAACACCAAAAGCGTTAATGCCTCATAGAAATAAATGTCATTAAAAACAAAAAAATTATATCTTTTGCATTTGTTAATAACCCCGGTCGGTTCGAAACCGTTCAGGTCGTTAACAGACGACCAAGTCGAAACAACACGGGTCATTAACGAGACCGATCTCATCGAAATGGTTCGAGTCGTTAGCGGGCTTGAACAAGTCGAAACAGTCTGAGTTGTTGACCGGCCAGTTCGGGACGAAATGGTCAGGTCGTTGGCGGGCCCGGTCGGGTCGAAACGGTCCGGGTTGTTACCGGGTCCAGTCGGGTCGAAACCGTCCGGGTCATTACAGGACGGGTCAGGTTGAAACAGTCTGGGTCGTTACCGGGGCCGGTCGGATAGAAATGGTCCGGGTCGCTACCGGGACCGTTCGGGTCGAAACAGTCCGGTTCACCACGAGACAAGTCAGGTTGAAACGGTCTGGGTCGTTACCGGACCCGTTCGGGTAGAAACGGTCTGGGTTCTACCGGGCCCGGCTGGGTCGAAACAGTCCGGGTCGCTACGGGACGGGTCAGGTTGAAATGGTTTGGGTCTTTACCGGGCCCGGTCAGGTCGAAACGGTCCGGGTCGCTACCGGGCCCGGTCCCGTCGAAATGGTCCGGGTCACTACGGGACGAGTCAGGTTGAAACGGTCTGGGTCGTTACCGGGCCCGATCGGGTCAAAACGGTCCGGTCGCTACCGGGCCCGGCTGGAACGAAACAGTCCGGGTAGCTACAGGACGGGTCAGGTTGAAACGGTTTGGGTCATTACCAAGCCCGGTCGGGTCTAAACGGTCCGGGGCGCTACCGGGCCCGGTCCGGTCGAAATGGTCCGGGTCACTACGGGACGAGTCAGATTGAAACGGTCTGGGTCGTTACCGGGCCCGATCGGGTCAAAACGGTCCGGGTCGTTACCGAGCCCGGTCGGGTAGAAACGGTCCGGGTCGCTACCGGGCCCGGCTGGGTCGAAGCAATTCGGGTCGCTACGGGACGGGTCAGGCTGAAACGGTCTGGGTCGTTACCGGGCCCAATCGGATCTAAACGGTTCGGGTCGCTACCGGGCCCGGTCCGGTCGAAATGGTCCGGGTCACTACGGGACGAGTCAGGTTGAAACGGTCTGGGTCGTTACCGGGCCCGATCGGGTCCAAACGGTCCGGGTCGCTACCGGGCACGGCTGGAACAAAACAGTCCGGGTCGGTACGGGACAGGTCAGGTTGAAATGGTCTAGGTCGTTTCCGGGCCCGGTCTGGTTGAAACAGGCCGTGTCGCTACCGGGCTGGGTCGAAACGGTCCGGGTCGCTACCGGGCCCGGCCGGTTTGAAATGGTCCGGGTCGCTAACGGACACAGCCAGATCGGGTCGAAACGGTCTGGGTCGCAAACGGGCCCGGCCGGGTCGAAGCGATTCCGGTCATTAACGTGCCTGACCGGGTCGAAACGGTCCTGGTCGCTAACGGATACGGTTAGGTCGAAACGGTTCGGGTCGCTAACGGGTCCGGTCGGGTCGAAATAGTCCAGGTCGTTAACGGCCACGGTCCAGATCGATAACGGGTCAGTCGAGTCGAAACAGTCCGGGTTGTTAACCGGCACGGTTCGAAATGAAATATTTCGCATCCCTTAAGATTTTATTTTTAAATTTATTTTTTTTATTTAATTTTTTTTTTACTTTTTAAATTTTTAATTTTTTATTGTTATTTTAATCTATTTTGATGTGAGCTTATCCTAATCCAAACCATCCAGGCTCAAACCCATCCTGACCCAACCCATCCTAACCTATTTTTTTAAGTTACCCATCTTGACCCACACCCATCCAAACCCAAACCCATCCTAACCCAACACCCAAACCAACCCAACCCACCCATTTTGCCACCTCTACTAATAACTATAGACCACAATTTCGGTTCATTTAAAGGGAGAAAAATGAACATACCAGCCTAAGCTTTGAAAAATCAGCAAGGAAAACATCTTCCCACTCTTTTAATGGCATCAAATGTTCTGGACATGCTGCAATATCAGGAATATTTGGCATATAAACAGTTTGTTCCTTGGTTATCACCTTTTTTTCCACCTTTGCAATTTTCACCTTTGGTATACGCTTTGCTTCCCATCTATGCACAAAAACGGCTATTAGTATGCGATATTTAGTGGACCACGCAGGTCCACTCTTGATCCTAGCATACGCAGCTTTAATGCCATTAATGTTTGTTGCATAGTTTAACCATAAACAGTATTTCTAACGGAAAAAAAAAATAAAGAGGTGGAATGTTACCTGACCCGCCTAAGATATTCTAGCCCGTCTTGTGGTGGGCCCGAATCAAAATCAGGTTCCCCAGTGACATAAAGCGCAGGCCTTTGGATGCTAACATATTCTGAATCACTATCTTCATCTTCATAATAATCTTCCTCTCCATCAAAATCATCGACATTTACACCAGATAAACTATCCACTTGGTTCATATTCTGCATTTCACAACTAATATTTTCAGACCCGTCACCTGAAAAGGTTTCAACATATCAGTCAATATATGACACTTCGTGTTGAGATCTCATCAGTTCGACTCAAACCACAATAGTATTCAAGATAACAATCCTATCATACATATTATGGCATGTCGAAGTGGGATCAATGTTATACAATAATAACCTAGCACACATGTCTGAAAAACTGAGTATCAAGTGTTTGTGTGTACTAATGTTTATTATAATAAACGATATGAAAACCTAAGAATCCAGATCCAATGTCAACAATATATCAGCTGCCAAAACCACACAAAATCATCACCAATTGCATTTCAAGACAACTTTTACAATTCACATACGCTAACTTAACACATTGGCCAAAAGAACAGTGTATCAAGTGCCTGTGTGTTCTAATTTTTATAACAAATTAACTGTGCAACAAAGAGCCCAAATTTATTGCCAAGAATGTGAGCATATCAACAACTAAAACCACACAAAAATCATTTCCAACTACATTTCAATACTACCTTTACATTTTACATATGCTATAGCCTATAACTTAACACATTGGCCAAAACATTTCTGCTTAACAAGTGTCAGTGTGCACTAACTTTAATACACTATGAGCACATCAACTACTAAAACAACACAAAAATCATCACTAATCGCATTTCAAAACTAATTTTACACCGTCTAGTAAAAACCAGTAACCTAAAGATATAAAAAAAAATTATACCAAGAAAATCAGCAGCAGCACCCTTTTTGTCAGCGAACTGAGGCCGCGGATCAAAACTCACATAATTCCCCTCCCCATCATGCTTACAACCCGTCAAATTATCGTACTCCTTCGCCACAGCCGATCCAAGCCCACAATAAACCTCAAACCATTTCTTCTTTTGCTGTTCAATTCCAACATCCCTCAAACCCTCAAGCTCTTCCCTTGTGTACACCACCCTCACCTTATCACCTCTTTTATCACAATCACACACACTCTGCCTTTCAAAATCATCATTCACTTGCTTTTTCAACACTTTCCCCCTTTTTCTATGCCTTTTTTCTTTCTTGATTTCTGTTTTTTCATTCCTCTTCAAACCCAATTCAGAACCCACATTCTGTTCTGGTTTTCTTTCATCAATTGATTCATTTTGTGGTGAATTACTTGAATTTGTGATCTGGGTCACATTTTTTTGACCTGATTCTTGAGGTACAGGAATCAATGGATTGGGTTCATGGGGTTGTTGATTATCTGTTATGGGTTCGAAGGTTAAACCTAACTCGGAAAAGATGGTTTCTTGAAGGGTGTTGATGATGGAATCATCAGACGAAGTGTTTGTTTCCAAAGCCATGTTATTATGAGTCTTTGGGGTTTAGTGGAAAGGGTTTTTCAAGTGTTTGTTTCCAGCCTACTTATTACAAGGGGACGGGCACACCTGATTTGGTCACGGGTATCTCACTATCAGTACGGTAGCACCGTCGTAAGAGTATAGACATTATACATACATACATACTCGGGGTGTTTATCGGGTAGGGCATTCGGTTTGTGTGGGTAGTTCAGCAACACCGTCACAAGGTTTTGAGTATTGATTGGTACCATTTGCGTACTTTTTCATGGGTGTCTCTACCACTTCGAGTACTTTTCCATGAATTTTTAGTTAGAAATAAGGTGAATGTCCATCATTGGTTGGTGTCGTCTATGTGCTCTACTTTTCTAGCACCCTTACTATTTACGGAGTAATTTCCCTTTTGGATGAAAGTTAAATTTTCTATTAAGTAGAGTGAAATTTACCTTCTTTGCCTTTAATTAAAAAGAAAAAAAATAATAAGAAAACCACCCAATGGGTAGAGATAAAAACATGTGTTAAGTAATTTAAGACTTTCTTTTTCACTTTATAAATAGATTGGTAAATAAACATTATTAAACGTATATAATCGTCTAAATTGATGGACGTCCATCCTATGAACAAAATGTGTGATGACTAAACACTAAGAAGGATTTGCGTATGTTTTTTAATTTATTATACTTAAAAGATGAAATGTGAAGCTTTAGCATAGCGCGGTGAAGATCCATGTAAATTACGCTTCTCATGGTATAACGTATAAGAAGACTAGAAATGTATAATGATAATTTTAGTAAATTATATCTAACAATATGAGTAAACAAAAAAAAAAACCAAATTAGTACATGTAATCAATTTATATTTTAATATTAGTGTATTTAATCAATTTGTATGACGAGGTAAGAATTGTATAAATTGTATAGAAATGTATATGAAATTTGTCCTTAAATCCGTAGTTTCTACTCTATTAATTATTCTTTAGTCAACAATCTTCTCTAGTTGTCACATTGTTAGATGTTTTTAAACTGCTATCAAGTTTTGCACATGAGAACATAAGGTTTCACATTACAGTACAGTTTTAACAAGTACAAAACTACAAATGCTAGGCTGCAAAGAAACCACAAGCACAATGGTTACAAACCAACTCACTTAAATATAAACCAAACCAATGTGTCAACAAGCGATAGCCACTTTAAACCGGCATGAAGATAAGTACACTGATCAATGTTCAAACCAAAATATACATACACAAAGCTGTAGATGCAATCAATGACCACAAAACTCATTTCTTCTTGTCTTCTACATTACGCTTCGGGAGCTTGTGCATGAGCCCCCAATAATTTCAACAAAAAATTCTACAACCGGAGATGCGTGTGGGGACTGTTCAAGGATTCCTGAAATATGCAACGCTTCATCCTTAGCAACCTCGTTGTAGAGGAATATCTTCACCTTCTTCAGCATAGGAGACTTTGCCAAGATAACTTTCACAAAATCCAACTCAGCATTCCTGTAAATCATATTTACAATCTCTAATTCCTTCATATGCTCTAACCATATATCTAAATCATCTTCAAGCGTAAAGGAGTCTCTTCTCTCGGATATCTCAACCCATGAATCGTCTAAAATCTACATATTTTGTTGGTATTGATTGCGTCAGTGGATTGCGGCATACGAATCAAAATAAACATGATAAAAACTGAATATGTTATCTAGTCCTTTACCTCTAGCTTGAGTTTTTCTAAGTTAGGAGCGCTTTTGATCAAAAGAACGAGAGCAGGTAACCCGTAATTGTGGATAAAACATATATCTTTTATACATAAGTATTTGAGGTGGACTAATGCGATTGGAAGCTCTTGTGGAAATCCGTCATGCGCAAAACACTTAAACCATAGCCAAAACAAAGATATATAACAAGATAGATTATTTTTTTTTTTCATGACTTAAATCAATTATATGCAAATCAGATAATATTACCTCAACGATCCCAAATCCAATAGACAAATTTTCAACCACCGGTAAACACTTGAATAGGTTAATAACAGTGGAACTGTCACCATCTTCGAAAGCTAAATGGTCAATATGCTGCAACAACAATAGAATACTCAAATAAACGTTGAAAAACTGAAAACAAACGAGGATCGAGATTCAATTTTAGTAAAAACTTACCAGAGAGACGCTCCTAAGTAATGGACAATTGGATAGGAGATGTAGAAGTGCCTTTCTAGAAACCATTACTTCTTGCAAATATAAGCTTGCAAGGTCACCAAATCCATTAACCATTGGTTCATGGTCAAGATCACAACCAGTGAGATGTAGGTCTGTTAACCGATGAGAAGCGAAGTTATCTAAAGATAACTTATACCCCGAGAGAAATTCAAGTTTCAACTTCCTGACAATATTTTTCCGTGACAAAAGAAACAATATGTCGTTAATATCATGATAGGAGCCATCACTGACCATGGAAAGGGTGAACTCGTGTATTGGATGATTTGGATCATCACGCATCAACACAACATGGTATATAGCATTAAACAGTTTACCCCTTTTGATCATCTCGTTCCTTTGACTTGGGTTGTCATATGGTCGACCCATATCCGACAACTCATCACAATCAGTCAATATTTGAAATTCATCCTCAATAAACACAACTTTGGGAATTTTGGTCCAACGGTACCTCCATTCTCTAGAGAGGATGCTTGTCCTTGCTGCCTCTTGAATCGGTAGCAGACATAAAATGGTTTCTATTATGCCTAGAGGAAGCTTGCTGATTCTATCCATTTCAAGGTATTTCTGTTCGGCCGATAAGAATCTGCATAATACACGCACACACACACTCAAAATAAGCCTAATACATCTGAACCAGCCAACATATTGTTGTGTGCCACGATTTCCATCAAGTCATACCCATGTTCATCTCCAATTACTAGCATTTCCTATTATCTAATTGTTAAGAGGGTGTTTGGAATAGATTTTTCAAAACAGCTTCTGCGTTTTGGAAAAGCAGGGGTGGAGCTGCTTTTAGAATATTGTGTTTTGGTAGCCTAAAAATTCATTTCAAAACTCAACACCAAACACTAAAAACTGATTATTTGCGTTTTCAAACGCAATAATCTAAAAATCAATTTCGAAACGCAACCCCAAACACCTCCTTAGTAGTTTATTCCAGTTGGTTCTACTATGTTTCATGAATTATGAAAGTGAAGATAAACGTATATTTGTTTGATATAAGTTTTGAAACAAATATGAAGGTTCTTTAACCCTAAATTAACAAATGAAACAGCGAAAACAAAACAAAAGAAACAATTAGGTACAGATTGATGGAGTGTGAAGAAGAACAGTGAGTACCTGGTACGAATTGATAGGGAATCAGATGCTACTGTTTAATGGGTACACAATCAATGGTGAGTGATTAAACACCAAACACAAGCAAACCTCTCAAAACACTTGCCGTGTATTTTTTTTATTTTTTTTATTAAATTTAGAATGGTGTTTGGGATTGAGTTTGAAACGTTAAAAAATAAGTTTGTCATTGATAAAAAATGTTTTTGATTTTGACATTTTAAAAATTGTTTTTCAAAAGTCACAAAATTTGTCTTTTTAATAGCTTTTGGTTTTTTTATCATAAAATTACCAATCTATCACCACATTTTACCTTACAAATACTCCACGCCACTACAGTCGCCACCACCCACCGTATCTTGTAAAATAAAAACTTTCAAAAGCTAAGAAACTACAATAGTCTACTCAAATAAAAAAGAATGAAATGGTCGTTAATACGGTGCATTTTATTAGAAAAAAAAATATTAAAGTATGAAAAAATTATGAACGTTTAAGAATCGTGAGAAAATACGTTTTAAGCTAACAAACTCGGGACGTTTCTATAATACCATTGGTCTTAGAATATCTCCTACACTTGATACGAAATAGTTTTCTTGTAAAATCACCAATCCCCATTATATTGTTAAAAAAGGTGATTTAGGGGCTGTTTGGTAGCCTCTTAATGAGGCTTTTAACCATTCAGTGCTGAATGATTCAGCATTCAGCGCGTTTGTTTCAGCCTCTGAATGGAATGGTTAAGGCTGAATCATTAAGACTTGAGATGTTGCTGAACAATTAAGCACTGAACTAGGCTGAACCTTAATGAAACTCTCATACCAATGTGGGACAAGAAAACTAACCATTAAGAGGTCCAACTTAATAATTCAGCACTTAACCATTCAGACCTCTTAACCATTCAGAGCTCTTAATGATTCAGCACTTAATCAACCAAACAGCCCCTTAGTTATAAAATAGTGAAACTCGACTTAAGCAAGTTGAGCTCACTAAAGGCAACCTGGTGATTTATCTTTTTGATACCTCAATGTTTTGTATTCATAAATTTACAAATTAAACACAATGCCAACTCTCATCGGAATAACTTAAGCATAACCATAAAGGTATAACACTTACTCGTATAAAAATAAAATAAAATAAAAGAAGAAAAGACAAAAAGCTGATCTTCATGATTTTCTCACATTAAGAGAGACCCAGCTAAATCAGATGGTAAATGAACAATTTTACCCCTGACTTAACTAGGCTAAGTCAACCCTGTTAAAAAATTGGACTATTTTGACGCATTTCGTCAAATTACTGGATTGTTCACACAATACAATTAGTTTCATTTTGAATTGGACTAGCAAAACCCACCAAACCACATGGACGGTTTTGGCTATTTACTCAAAGAAATGCGTTCACGGATTAAATCACTTTAAACTGGTTGCAGTTCACCATAGAAACATGTATTCATTATTGAACAAATCTTGACAAACCAAAGATATGCAACAGACCAATCACCCACGTTCTCAAACCAAAAAATATAAATGCAAAGAACACTATTATATGCCTCGATCAAGTAAAAATCTACGGTCATAAAGCTGTTGCGGATGCAAATCAACAGTCCCAAACTCGTTTGGTTTGTTGATTACATTATACTTCTGGAGCTGCTGGTGCAGGAGTCCTCAAGAGTGGTTGAAGAGCTTTCACAACAATGCTCATATTAGGCCTAAACTCAGCCTCATATTGCACACATAAAGCTGCCACCGCCGCCAGCTACATCAACAACACAAATGTCAGTTTTATTTAGTTAAGGTGTTTGCTTTTAAGAAGCATCAGGCGCATGTATCACGTACGACAGTCATTACTCTAGCCTCTATGTACAACCATTAAACCATATAAGCCTTTCTATCAAGTAAACATATGAGCCTCTACATACCCTAATTTTTACCCAGGGGTACATGAGATACCGGCTCAAACCCCCGGCCCATTTTAAAACCTTGTGTCAAACCAAATGTTCAATCGCTGAGACATTGACAATCAATAATAATACTGAAACATTATTGTTGTTTATAAAAAGAGATGTACCTTTGCAACCGCTTTTGGAGGGTACTCTCCCTTGAGCCTTGGGTCAACACATTGTTTCACCTTGTCTTCACTCAGCCTTGGTGTAGCCTAATGTGGAAGAAAGGAAAAAAAAGAAGATTTCAATTACATTTGTTCAATTTTATTTAGTGAATCGACCCGGGTTGTTTCATCTCTAAAGGGTCAAACGGGCATTACACAAATTAGCTAAAAAGGAAAATGGTCAAAAGGATCAAAAGTCACCCAGAGTGTGTATTAATGTGTAAGCCTCCTACATAATTTTATAATTTTTTGTAAACATTTACAAGATTGAATTTTTATAGAAGGTGCATAAAGTAAATAAATAAAATTGGAAAAAAAAAAAAGCAATCAGGTCAACTGCATTTGACCCATATAAAAAATTACCCCTTTTTGACTTATTACCCGATCTAACTACCTTGCCACCCTAACTCGTATTTGGCTGTGTCCCATCTTTGTTTCTCATGTCAACAACTACACGGATCCGGTACCGGGACCAAAAAATGAAGAAGAGAATAAGAAATAACGAAAAGAGACTGACCCAAGTGACAAGGCTTTGTTGTCCACGAGGCATTGTGTGATCAACGGGTTTCCGACCAGTTAGAAGTTCAAGCAGAACAACCCCGAAGCTATACACATCACTCTTTTGCGTCAACTGTCCGGTCATTGCATATCTACATAACGGTATCATTGAAGACATTTAGCTAAATAATAAAAGTTATTTTCATGACAAAAGCATGTAGTAATAATATGATAAATGTGTAAATTATCATAGAATATCAAGTTATCAATCTTTGAAGATCACTGGTAAGACAAAAGATCCTATTTGTAGTTATAATAATATAATTTGTAAACCATATTATATTTGCTGATGATTTTTAAAAATAAGAGATGTGATTTGTGGAATTGCCCAACCAGGCCCAGCAGCCATACTAAAAAAATGCGCATTCCAGTGACTCGACCCATAGATATGAAAAGGGTTTATAAGCATTACTCTGGCGCATGATAGCCAAAAGTTCCCAAGACACGAGTAGAATGCAAACGTGCAGCCATATCGGGTGCTTGATTTGAAAGGTTGAAATCGGCAATCTTGGCTCTTAAATCCTCAAATAGTAGCACATTGCTAGACCTAACATCTCTATGAATTATTGAAGGCTGGACCTTTTCATGCAAATAATCCAGTCCCTTTGCTGCATCAACAGCAATCTTTACCCGCTGCATCCAATCAAGCACGGGCCCCGGTTGTGCGCCTTGAACACCCTTCCTGCCTGCATCAATATAGATGTAAAAACTCAACACCAACAAAATTGCAACTTATATAACCCAATAATTAAACATGAAAACAGAAGTATAAAACAAACGTTCTTGTACCATGTAATATGTCATGTAGAGATCCCATGGTTGCAAATTCATAAGCCAAGACACGTGTATTTCCGTCCACGCAATAACCACACAACTCAACAAGATTTTCGTGCTTCAATGTTGAGACCATGGCAACCTTGAACAGGAACACAAACATTATAAATTATAAAGAAAGAAAAAAGATAACCTCAATTTGTACATACACAACTAGAGGTGGCAATATGGGAAGATGCCAGATACGGCAAGTTGGGTAGCGGTACAAAACAGAATCGGGTCAAAATAAAGGGGTTTAGGAAGCTTAATGCGTTAAAGACAGATCTTGGGCAACTTTCGAACAACTTGATCCATTTAGTTTTAGTTATTTTTTTTTTATCTTACCCCCGCAGCCTGCTAGAAGTAAACTGGTTAAAATTGCCATCTCCAACGAACCAAACACGACCGGGCAAAACTAGAACTGGAACTGCCTATATTGGGTTCTAGATTTTTTCAGAAACCAGTTCTCAATTTCAGACCAGACCATGTTCGAATCAATTCAGTACTCGGTTCAATTTATCTTTTTTACTTTCCAGTTCAGTCCAGTTCGCACACACCCCTTACTCCCTTAGTGGCAATGATTATTTACTTCCAGAACATTGACTTACCTGAGTCAAAAACTCGTTATCTGATTCAGCCTCGGTAGAAACATCAAGCTTTTTGACAGCCACACTTTTACCATTATTTAAAGTTGCAAAATAAACTCTTCCATATGAACCTTCACCGATCAATGCTTTTGATCCAAAGTTCTCGGTTTTTTCTTTCAGTTCATCAAGTGACAGTGCAGGCACTTCGATTGTTGGCACTGGTTTTTGTGCATCAAATTTGGCAGGAGGTGGTACTTTGTCCTTTTGGTGCCCTACATTATGTGTAGATAAAAGCATTAAACACACTAACCACAATGTATTAATACATCTTGAATAGGTATAGAAATAAATAACAGAGAAAAGAACTACAAGTTTTCATTGACAAAAGGTTGCTAATCAAAGAGTTCTGACCCACATTTATTATCATATGTTCCTAAGAGCTACATGCAAATCTATAGAACTAAACAAGCTATTGCCTTTAGGGAAATAAGATGAGTGTTTGGATGCACTTATGCTGCTTGAAGTCATGGTTTAAAAAAAACGGGTGAGGCGTGCGCCTCGAGGCGATTCCATAAGAAAATGAATCTGAGGCGGCACCTCATGGTGTTATTTTGTACGTGCGCCTCATAGAGCTGAGGCAGCAACAAAAACTACGCCTCAGGTGTGCACCTCATGGGTTTTTGATGTTTTGAACTTTTTGTGTCAAATTCAAGCATTCCATGTCTTTTTAATGTGTTTTTGATGTTTCTGATGAATCTAACGATGAAATAGTTAGTATTTCATTTTTTATAAGATATATAATATTTATATTTATTTTTTAATTCTGCCTCGGGCTTATTCGCCTTGAGGTGTACGCCTCATGAGGCAAAGGGAAAACACCTCGAGGCACGATTCCGTACTTTTAAACCTTGCTTGAAGTTGTAAGTTGCAACAATCATTTTCTATAGTGGTTGATACAAAAGTACATAAGTAGTCTACTCTTAATAATCAGATAATCCCTCAATACACACATCCAAACACCCCCTTAATCAATTAAGGTCCGAAAGCAATTTGCTAGTTATACATTCACAATTCTCCATCTTGTGATTATACAGCTAACTTTATTATGATTTATGAAAGTGATAACAATTATGCATCAGTAATTCCAACTAAAAAGGTATTAAAAAGCATTAATTGGGGTTAACCAACATCGAAAGGTATTATTATGTAGTTGCCATTATTTGAAAGCATTGAACCGTATGAAACATACCATCAACATGGTCACTATGGCTTTTCATCAATCCATTGTCATTTGAGGGATGAGATTCTTCGACTTGACAAGTACAACACAACCACCTCCGCATCCTATCTCTCTTCCTCAATATCAAATCGTCTTGAGCCCTTTGTTTCCCCAAACGTCTGAAGTATCCAGGCGGCACGTGTCCCTAAGTAACCATTAAAACATGTAAAATTAATCATTATTACAAATAAACAGAAGTCATTAGATCATTACAAAACAGACAACTTTAGATAAAAAGTCCCCAAATTTTCTTTACAAAGTATTTAGAAGGCGTATATTGAAACCTGAGAGTGATTATGAAATACCAAATAATCAGAATCAGATAATTAGTCATAATGAAATGAGTCACGTACCGAATATTTAGATATTAATAACTTCTATACTTGATCCAGTATGAAAATAACATTTACGTACAACCTAAAAAGCTACATAAGTATCTGCTAACGTACATGTCGCCTCACACCATCAAAACCAATGCCCCTCTCGCCTGAATGCGCCTAACGACTCACGAATACCGTTTTAAACTAATGTTATTGGTAGTGTTTGGTTGTGCCTTTGTAGTTCAGTTTCTTGAAGTGGATTTAAATTTTAATCATCACAGATGGTATAAACTAAGTAATTAGTTTTTGTTATTTCCATACTGAAAAAAATAAAAACTGAAAATATTGAACCCTAGAAGAATCATAATCAGAAAAGCATAACCATAACTGTGGCTTGAAGTTGCAACAAACACATAGTCAATGTCAACAGGCACATCCAAACCATCTCATCATATAAACTGAATCATTATTACAATAAATATTAAATACCATAAAATTAAATTAAATAATTAATAACAATTAGATCATTTCACAATCAAAACAACTGTCATCAAAACATATTTTCCCCATCCACAAGATTTAATCATGCATATAAATCTTTGTTATGAATTTCATATCAAAGATCATCACACACACACACAAATGCAACAAATTCAAACAATAATTATATAAATTCTCACCACTAAACCACGCAAATGACACCGAGATTCCATAACAAAACAAAATTGATTCCCAAATTACTCCAAGAATGTGAATTTCGTAACAAATAATAATAAAAATTGAACAAGGAAACCCAATTGAAGATCAATTAAAAAAGATTAAATCTTGAATCATAACATCTAATGAGCCCAATAAAGATCAATTCAAGATAAATAGGGGTCCTTTGAAATCTGATTAAAGAAGTGAATAACAACAAACCCATTTACAAAGACTGAAAAAGAAACAAACTTTAATATAAAAAATTAAAAAAAAAGGAATAAAGCGAAATTAAAGGGTTACCTGTGTTATTGATTTAGGGATTTGTTTAGTTAAATTGGGTGTATGAGAAATTGGGGAAACAAAGAAAGGTTCAGTTTAAATTAGCAACAAAAAGGCGGTGATGAATTTGTGATTTCAGAGAGAAGAAATGATTGGATTTTTTTTTTATTGGAGTATTATTTTTTTTTTGTTGTTGAAGGTTTGTAACGGGAAAATAGATTTTATAGATATAGAAGATGACAACGATGTGGTGTGTCTCATCATCAAATGCTTGAATATAACATGTTATCTTTTTTTTTCGTCGGTGCTTGTTGGTTTTTGTCTATTGTTATTATTTTATATCTTTCAAAGAAGTAAAAAGGTATATAAGAAAAGTCATCAAACAATTTTCAAAGTCATGAAAGAATTTGCAGCAGTGGATGAGTAATAAGTTGTGTTACTATCTTGTTTTGCACAGTAAAGTCGGACCTACCAAAATATAGTGATGGTTTTTCGATATGGAGAGATTGTTTTTAGTGAGATATTATGAATTGGGGTTTGTTGTGATAGTGGATCAAATGCAAAATCTTAAGTTTGTAGGTGTATGAAGCAGGCCGAGACGCATGATCAAGGCAAATCAATGGTTAAAAAAGAGATCAAACAAGTGTTATGAAGGCAACCATCTAAGATAACGCAACGACACAACTTCTACAAGTCACATGTTAAGAAATGCAAGCCAATCAGGAAACGAGAACACTACTGCAAGAAATCAAAAACCCTATAGTTTCAATTACACACCTTATACTATAAATAATATACTTTTTAACCCTAAAGTTTTGTTTTTCCTTATAAATTTTATTCTTTAGTTTTTTTATAAAGACTAAATACGCGTGATACGACCCGATCCGAGAAAAATAGTCAAACAAACCACTACCATACTCCACAATTCATGCATTCCACATTCTACAATCCACGTTCCAATGTTTTGCAGTTGTTACTTATTTCAAGTGTGTTGAATTATTTATTTTAGTAGTTAAGTTAGTGGGTAGCACAAAAATAGGTCCATGTTCTTATTTTGGTTTTCTTTTTCCGTATGTTTGTATGCCTTTATAAGGCCTTGAGTTTATGAATGAAAGAAGAAGAAAATTATTTGAAGAAAGCTTTGGCTTGATCCTTTCTCTATCTTGATGTTTCTTGGAAGTTTTGTAGGTTTTTCTTTATAAAACCTATCAATTGGTGCTTTCATTGAGCCTTAGCCTCTATGGCTTTGGAAGAACTCAACGACTCCACCTATCTATCTCGCTTCAATTCATGGTATCGAGGACCCAAACGCCTCACATGGAAATATTTCACCATCGCAATGCTTCATCGTTTCCATACCACCACCACCTCCAATTATGGAATCCCACCACCACCACTTCCAACATCGTCAGAAATCATTCCCGCTTCCACCGCATCTTGTACACAGACAACAATACCGACACAAAAAACTACACCATCCCTGGTGCCTTTTGCACCACCTTCACAGTCACAACAAACTTGTTCCACCAACTTGTCTAATCCAAACACCACCGCGAGACTGAAACCAGAACCTCAACTACCACTATCAACACAACCACCATCCATTCTTTACAACATCCACAAGCACAGAGAGATCCACTTTGATCCTGACAACTTAGGAAATGTTTTATTAAGGATTTTCTATCAAAATTAGTATGTCTTGAACAAAAGTGGGACAAGTTACCGGGAAACATAACGGTAACAAAAGGCGTGCAACACGAATGGAGGCCGCCATGGCCAATACCATCGTTCTATGTAGAGACTGAACCGAATGTCACTAAAAGGCGTGAACGACCACCGCGGCTCGTTGTGACTACACCTAACGCCTTTGGGAGACATGAATGGCGACCACCTTGGGATTTCATACCGTCCTTGAGGACAAGGACGTTTTTTAGGGTGGGAGTATTGATACGACCCGATCCGAGAAAAATAGTCAAACAAACCACTACCATACTCCACAATTCATGCATTCCACATTCTACAATCCACGTTCCAATGTTTTGCAGTTGTTACTTATTTCAAGTGTGTTGAATTATTTATTTTAGTAGTTAAGTTAGTGGGTAGCACAAAAATAGGTCCATGTTCTTATTTTGGTTTTCTTTTTCCGTATGTTTGTATGCCTTTATAAGGCCTTGAGTTTATGAATGAAAGAAGAAGAAAATTATTTGAAGAAAGCTTTGGCTTGATCCTTTCTCTATCTTGATGTTTCTTGGAAGTTTTGTAGGTTTTTCTTTGTAAAACCTATAAACGCGTTTGCGTTAAAATTATTTTATGTGCATTTCGATATAAGTTTTATTCCCATGTTTTACATTTTGGTCTAATTTTGGGAGTTAACATGCGTGCGCGATTCAAGGTTTTTTTTATTTATGTGTTTAACTAAATACGCGGTTGCATTATATTTTTTTTACACTATTCTATATATTAATTTACAACATCTTAAGGAATGGTAATATATTTTTGTCTTTTGTGGGGTTTCTTTTTTCTTTTTTTTCATAGTAAACTTAAACTTTTTTTTTAACAAATCTTTGCATTTTTTTTAATTTTGTCATAAATTTTGGTCCCGCGACGTTTTGACCCCCTCAACTTTCTAATATGTATCGGTGTAAATTCGATTTTGTCTACGTTTTACGTTATGTGAGTCACTTAGTGTTAATAGTTTGTGTTTTTGCTTTACTTTTTCACAGTTTTGATCGTCGTTTGGTTGGTACTTAGCACGGTTTTATGGCCTCATCTCGCAACGCTAGTAGCACGGTTTTATGCCCATCATCCAGCAACGCGGGGGGCTTAGGACTAGTTTTGATATAAGCTGTATTTAAAATGGAACAGTATTCGAAATTTTACTTAGCATGGAGTTGTATTCAAATTGATGATGATATAATGAAAAACTGAGTCGGTACTAACCAACTGTAACAACCGGCAGGTCTCGATCAATATCTGATATGATTTTAATCACTTTTTCGATGAAATCAAGAATATTTGGAAGTTAGTTTTAATTAAACTTAGCCACTACGAGTCTGAAAATGTCCTTCTTGAAATTCGTGGACACCTTCATGCTTTTACATAAAGATCTGCACGTGTTTAAATTAACAAACTGACATCAGTCAAAATTTGTCAATTTGTCTCACATGGCTGATATAAAGTTATTGTAAGTGAATTCACTACATAGATGTTACTATAGCAATCGGACGCAAAATCGGCGCAAAAATGGTAAAAAAAAACGCAATGTTTTGGAAATGTGAGAGGAACCGGCATTGTAACCAGACTTCAAATACACGGTTTTAACCTTAAACGTACTTGTGGGATGATTATTTAATTTAAACAGTGGTATTTCTTAACTTATGAAAGTTAACGGATCGTTAAACGAAGAAAAACCGCAACTGAACGCAAGTTATGTGAACTAACGTGCATTTCAAACGTGCACGACAATGAAACCCATCTCGGCGAGAATTAATATTTTAGATATTAAAAATAATTATTTTAAGTTGTTAAAACAATTTATACAATTTTCATGTACAAAAACGGAGTCAAAAAGTGAGATGGTCAAAACGGAACAGTTTGTACGTGGTAGTGGGCCTGGAGCCCAACCCATCTAACCACCCATAAAATCCCAAAACCCAACAATTTCTTTCATTTACACCAAACTCTTTCTTTCTCTACAACAAAAAAATCTCTTTAGCTTCTCTCTCTAGAAATTTCGGCAGCCAGCCGATGGTGTTCCGGCACCAAGCCACGGTGGTCCGGATACTATATAACTATGTTTCTCGATGCCCCGGATGCAATGGTGAAGTCCGTTTTTCATAAAACGTGACGGTTTCAGTTGTGGAGAAGCTCCGGTGACGTGCCAGTCAACTTCCGGCGAGTCCGTTTTGAGTTTTTCACTTCATGCATGTTAAGATCGGGTCTTTGGAAGACTCTATGCAAATTTTTGGGTGTTTTCGTTCTCAAGCAAAATTCCGGTGACCGGTGACTTCTGGCATAGCGTTAGGAGGCTTCTAGGTGTCCGTTTTCAACAAAAAAATTTATTTTCGGAATCCTTACGACTAGTAGATTCCATACGAAATGGTCTCTTTGCGTAATTTTAACATTTTTCGGACACATTTTCCGAACCCGAATACGTTTATTATAAGTTTTGAAGCATTTTCGGGTTAGGTGATGATTTCGGTGTATTCCGGTTGGTTTCATTGATGTTTTTGGTGGTATCTAGCCTCTGGTCAAATTTTGGGTTTGTTTCGAGTTTGGTCAAAGTTGGTCAAAGTCAACTAAACTTGGTCAACATGAGGTTCTAAACGGATTCGCTGTACGCGCGACATACTTTGGAAAGGTATAACATGCGTTACATTACGAATAAATATTTCGTAAACAAATCACAAATGTTAAGTTTATATTTATATTTATATTTTATATAAAGTATTTTATAAATATAAATAACGAAAGGTGTTAACTTATGAAACGAACCGACAAAGTAATAAACGATAAGTATAAGTATCGCATGATGTAATAATTCGATAAACACGCGTGACTAAATATATTATCAATATCGGACTTAAATTGTTCAAATTTATGGAATCGAGACTTCAGAACTTCGATTTGCTAGTTATGTTTGTTTTTGTTTAAACTATATCTAAGTTATAATGTTATATCTCATTTATTTGCATGTTGTTGTTTAGATTCTCTCAAACAAACACGGTTTTCTTGTTTACACTATCCTAATATGATATCTCATTTCAACAGATTTTAGTGACATACATGTGGGGATCTAAGAGAAAATATCAACAATGCTTACTGCAAGATCTGTTATGCGCTTTAGGACATTGTCAAAATCATGGAGAACTTTCATTCATACCCCAGAATTAATCAAAAATTTCAAGGGGGAATTATATGATAATGGATCCTAGAAAATCGGAGGACTTTGTTCTTATCAAAGATGAAGAAAGTTTACCCCAAAATGTAACTGTCCTGCCTTATCCTGGTGAGGCATCTCAAATATGGTTGCTAGTTGTAAATAGTTGGTATTGTTGTTAGATAGGAGGATGATTTTTGGACACTTTGGAACACCAGCACAAAGGGCTATGGCTATTATTTGGAACCCTTCAATAAAGAAAGAAGGCTATGATTCTTACTACTTCATTGGATAACCAAAAATTGGTCATTGGTCTTGGTGTTTATCCAAAGACGAATGACCCGGGCTGGTCAAAATACAGCTCTCCAAAGCTTGGAAGGTGGAAGTATACAGTACTTGTTCAAGAACCTGGAAAAAAGGGTACTGTTGGATTATGTATCAAGTCACAACATGAAACTGACTACAAAGCAAATTGCTTTAGAAGGAGAAATTTATTTTCTTAGATATAAGGTTGACGAAGATGACAACATTATGTTTGATGATCATAAAAGGCTGCTAAAGTTTGACCTAACTAGCGAGACATATTCTAAAATGCCTATACATGCTAATGTAAAAAGGTCATGGGTTATCAACTTAGCTGAGCACTACAGTACAATCATTTTAATTTTGGGGCAATAGGTTCTTTGTTACCATGTGTAGGGGTTAGACAATGGGTCCTTTACAAAACTTCTTAAGATAAATGCACAAAATAACTTTCTAAGTAGGCTACATGGATTAAAGAATCCGGCAGGACTTATATTCAATACTAAGTTCGATATAGATATTGAACTTCGTGACCTTGAATTTAGGGTATCAAAAAATAACACACGCAAGACATATGTGGCACTTCCCTGAAAACGATACTCACTTAGGGAGTCTGTCCTTTTGCTTAATCACTAAGCACCGCTTTACTTTCTTTTCAATAAGCATTACTTTCTTCTCATTGAAAAACTTAGGACGTAAATGATATGCACTGCTTTCTTTTATTCTTCTCATTGAAAAAACTTTGGATGGAAATGTTATGCAATACTTTCTTTTCATTGAAAAACTTTGAATGTAGATGATATGCAATACTTTTTTTTTAATTGAATAAATTTTGATGTAGATGATACCTTCTCTTTATAATTTGAAAATTAGTTGTTTTCTAAGGCCAACAAAAAATTTATTATCAAGGTTAACAGGTAGTTAACCAAAACCATACAACACTAAAACATAATTAAACGTCCATACATGATACATCAAAATCATCCCAGTGATCCCAAGTGATTGATTGTGATTTGGACCCGTTTTAAAGCAAAGATATCCTAAGGTTTTAATGTCGTCCATAATCCAACCAAGCCTTGATGGCTTTCCGTTGGTTTTGACTTCTCTGGATACACCATATTATAGTTTGGATTATGGTATAATTGACTTTCTTCCATTTCCTTGATCCCTTAAGATATCTATGCACAAGTAATAAGTCTTTTGCTCCGAAGGCGTACACTGAAGACATTTTGCACTAATGACAGACATAATCCCAGACCAACTGTGATAATGCATATAAATCATTATCTTCACCCCCAACACATATTAAAAGATAATGCAGATTTCAACTAACATAAAGCCAATTTTACCCTATAATGCATATAAAAGACCAATTAACTCAAGAGCTTGTGAAATTTTACCCTACCACATTGAACATGATTTACTTTAAAACTTCAACTGTTATGTTTAAGGGTTCAACTGTTATGTTTAACTGAAATTTTACCCTACCAAAAACATAAAGATTTCAACTTTAAAACAAATTACCCCTAAAGTTCGTCTCTCCAACTTTGTACACAATAAAAAACAAAAAGATTTCAACTGTAAAACAAATTAACCCTAAAGTTCGTCTCTTTAACTTATAAAAATAAAGATTTACGTTTGTGGGATGTATCTTTGTTGGAAGTCCAACAAAGAACATCTTCTCCAATAGTCATCGGAGATATGCAGAGTTTTTGCCGGGAAAACGTTTTACCCATATGAAGGGTTCTCAAACACCAAAATATGAGAGACGAGATGAGTGTTGTGCCTATTTGTTTCATGTTTAGGTTCCTTTTTTAACTCGACAGATTGAGCATCATATGACACGCGTACTTGGCCGACTACTTGTCGCTGGTGAATTCAAGCCGTTTGGATCTCGCGTTTGTATCTCACTTTTATGTAATTATACTATTTTAATTTTTTCAATTGGACTACATCTATTTTTTTAAACTTTCAGATTATTTTATAATTTATATATATTTGTGGGCCCTCGAGAAGGGAAGGGGCAAAAGTAAAATTGAACTAAATTTAATGTTAGTTGACTAATTTTTTTTTGAAAATAATGTTAAAAATGATGTACGGTTAATCATGCATCATGCGGTGGCGTTGAGAGCCAAAATACAAGGGGATACATGCACCAATCGGGCTTGTCCCTATTGCTAGATTGCTAAGTGTTTATGTGCCTTAATGTCTTATGAACAAGGCTTGATGCAAAACCAATATCGGGCCGAGGGTTTCATTGGAAGCAGTCTCTCTATTTTCACGGGGTAGAGGTATAACTGTTTGCATCTTACCCTATCCTACTTTAGCTTTGCTATTAGTGGGATTAACTAAGTATGATGATGATTACCTAAGACTAGCAATTCACTCTGTGCTTCGCACTGGAACATAAACCTGTTCATTCAGGCATGATTCAAATCATTAATATTGAAAGAACTAATTTATAACTTTTGTTATCATCAACTTTGAATAATAACAATATGAAAATCATTCGCGAAGATGGTACTAACAAACAGGTCGTGAACACTCATCTAAAAACATTGCCAAATAATACTTGTTTTAAATAAAAAAAACCAAGCGGGCATGTCACCAAAGCCCTTATAGTCCATATTGTCACCTTTCAACTTCAATCATAAACTATTTATATTTTGTAAGAGTTAGAAACATACTATTCTACTGTAGTAGGTATCTAAGGTAACTCTTGCAAGACCAAAGTCACAAAGCTTCATCTTGCAATTGTCAAAGGCCAAGATATTTTTGAGTCTTAGACCCTATGATAGACACTTGCTGGAAAGTAAAATCTATAGTGTAAATAAGAAAAGTCATTAGAAAATTACAATAGAATAACAGATAAACGGGCGATGAAACGTGAAACCTAAACTTTTTGTGGGTTAGCGGATAAAACGTGAAACCTAAACTTTTTGTGTGTATGAAGCAAGCACGGAGACTTGATCAAGATAAAGCAATGGTTAAGAAAGTGACGATGTCACGACTATTAACTTTTTATATAGTTCTATCATTTATTAGACGCATATAAATTCTATACTTCATTGCTTTTAAAAATTCACATGTAAACAAATAGTTTTTTTTTTTTTTTCAAGTAAAAGAGGCTAAAAATGACAACTGACAAAGTTGAGGGTTAGATTACGAAAAAATAGTTTTTCCCCCAAGGGGCTAAAAACGACAAATGGCAAACTTGGGGGTTGGATTTGTCGGTCACTTATCTTTAGGATAGAGATAATAATATATAACCAAGATTTTGCTAATTTCACTTTATATTGTTGGTACGTGTTATTAGCGAACAAGGATTTTGTTTGCGGTTTTGGGCCTCCATCTTGGTTTTTTAAGAGTTTTCCATCGTATGAGATTAGGGGTGTAAGCGAGCCAAGCTCGAGCTCGGCTTGGTTCGAGCCTAATACTTTGAGCTCGAACTCGGCTCGAAAGTAAAACTCAAGGGCTCGGCTCGGCTCGAAATAATTATAGAACAATTTAAAAGGAGCTAAAAGCTCAGCTCGAACTCGCTTTGATAGCTTAAACAAGCCAAAGCTCGGCTCGATCTCGACTCGCCAATGTTAAATAGTATGTATACTGCACATAAAATAATAATATAAAATTTGTATGGGCTCGCGAAGCCTAAACGGTATTTGTATGAAAACCTCGAGCTCGGGCTCGATAACAAAACGAGTCACGTTTCAAGCTCGGGCTCGTTAAGGCTCTGCTCGTTCAAGCTTTTTACCGATCTGATCCCGAGTAGCTCTCGAGCCGTTGTGCATCATTTACACCCCTAATGAGATGACTTTGTAGTAATAGTTCTCACTAATTAGTTATCGATAAATTCAAGTTAAGACAGTAATCGAAAGTGATACATCTAATTATCTAAACAAACAAAGATTTATGTCCCTAAACTAACAAGACAAAGTCAACCATTCAAATTTGACGAAAAGAAAAGGAAGCACTAGCTAGTATTAAAAGACCAAGAGGTTCAATTTGGCCCGAGTCATCATTAGTAATGTGAACGAAATAGTCAAAGTTAGAAGTAAATTGTGATACAAAGAATAAAAACAAGTTGAGACTAGCCATAAAAGATGGAAACTTTTATGGGTAGGATGGTTTAACCTAATATGAACTCAGAGCTAATGAACTTACACACGGCATGAATTGTCACGGTTAACATGAACAAGATTTGTTTAACTTGATTTTTTTTTTAATTTTAAAAGTTGCAAATTACAACAAACAACACTACTATATGTTAAAAATTTATATTTAAACTTTATGTTCATTATTTTTTCCTTTTAAATTTTGGTATAAAATACCATGTTATAACACAAAATATATATTTTAGAAAAAAAAAACTATAAGAACAAACATGCCAACCGCGAATCCGAACTAAATGTATTCACAGGTTCCATAAAAAAACAACACAAACCAATTTTGACTAATCCTACACCCTATAATGCCATGTTACACTCATGTCGTCTAAAAGTTTCATGTCTTATTTAAAAAGAGTTAAAAAGGTATAAATGTTGTATTAAAAAGTTTCAAATTTTAAAGCATGATATTTAAAACGGATGGAGTTGTCCTCGTTTTCAATTGAAAGATGAAACTCAAGATTGATTTTTATAGTTTAAACTTTATAATAACATTTTTTTTTGCAACTTTTCTAATAACGCCAACTCGCAAAGCAACCAACCATGTGTACTTAATCATCATTCATGTATCCAATCACAATATATACATGGAAACTTTATACTATTTTAAACAAAAGGTCAAAGTATTTTTTGTATCATGATTACGTTATTAATTTCTATTTCTATCATCTTATATTACAAACTAGCTTTTATTCCGGGAGCGTCCCGGATTGAAATATCTAATAGAACATATCAGTTTTACATATGAAATAACTTGATGCGCTTTACAGTTACATGCAGGAAAACTGTAATCGATCATTCTAAAAAGAACTAACATGAAATAAGAAAAAAAAAAGTTATTTATTGAAATAGTATTATAATAACCATACATATATTTTAGTTAAATACTATAAAGTTTTTAGTTTATGATGGTGCACGTATATTGCAAATATCGAACGCATTAGTCTAAGGGTTATGTGATGCGTTAAAAAATTCATGGGTATATGATCGGGTATATAGTTCGGGTATTTGGGTATGTGGTTTCGGGTAATAGGGTCGGGTATCACCTAATCCCAGACCCGACCCAAACCCACGATTTTTTTTAAACTAATCCCAAACCCGACACAATACCTGTCGGGTTACAAAAAATAGTCGTTTTTTTCTCCGTTTTTTATATAACACTATGGTACTCGTTGGAAAGATAATAAAACGCTCGTTAATTTGGGGTAATTTTTTTCTTTAAAAAATCTCGTATATAAAATATATTAACGTTTAAAAGTTATGAGAGGAAACATGAGAGAGAAAATAATAAAGATTTAATATTTAGATTTAGTAGATTAGGTTTTAATATATTATTTGTTTTTTTTAATAGGTGTAATAGGTGCCACCTATGATCCTACATGGCATCTTTCAAATGAGAGAATGTCTAAATAAATGACATGTAGGATTTCTCCCTTTGCAATATATATAGAAAAACTAGATTATACCCCGGGAACGTCCCGGGGTTGAAAAATCTAATATGACATATTAATTTTACATATGAAATAGAATGATGCACTTTACAGTTACATGCATAAAAACTTTGGATAGCAGCTAACCTAAAACAATTAAAAATATATCTCCAATGTTAACGCCTAACCTTAAACAATGTATGACTCTAATATGAATATCTAACCTAAAACAATGTATAACTCCAATGCTAACGCATGTTGAAAATAGAATTCATATTTACTGATTTGAACATAATTAGTGACTTGTCTATACATGATTAATGATTTACGTGAACGCTTTGTGTTTTTTTTCCTGTTTTAACAAAACCCAACAAAAAATAGTCGTTTTTATTCTCGGTTTTTATATAGCACTATGGTACTCGTTGGAAAGATAATAAAACGCTCGTTAATTTGGTGTAATTTTTTTCTTTAAAAAATCTCGTATATAAAAGATATTAACGTTTAAAAATTATGGGAGGAAACATAAGAGAGAAAAATCTAATTTTGTTTTTAAATTATTTTTTTCCTAAAATATCTCAATGACACATGGATGACACATGGCACACTCAATGAGGAAAAGGCATCTTTGAGTGCCATGTCATTAAAATGACTTTCTTTTATTATATGTATGTATAGATTATATAGCAAAATCAGCATTCATTTATACAATCGCCAAGTCAACAACAACATACATGTTTCTAAATTTTATCAACAAATTTTGTTAAAATGTTTATACTTGTAAGGTCTAAAGTTTTATTATAATAAGTGAGATTATTACACCTACCTCTTGACAGGCCCTAATCACCCACGCATTTAGACTATGTTGTCTGAACCGGGTCCATGCTGATACGGTGGGGACTACAGCGTTCGCCCGAAAACCGTACTGCCCCCACACGAGTTTCCTCACTGGAGTAACAGCCGGATGAAAACCGGGTCAGATCAGATTCGAACTTGCATCAACTAGTGGACCACAAGCTCTTATCTTCATTGCCTTGTGTACTTCAGGATTTGAATCTGTGACCAGGCCCTCCTCCCCATGACCAACTGGGCTATGCCAGAAGTTCCGTGTAAGCTTAAAATTGAGTGGAGTAAAAGATTGAATAAGCAAACATGCTTAATTTGGTTGATATCATATTACTTTTTAAACCTTGTCTCTAGAAATTGTATGCCAAGTATAGCTTGCAAGCTAAGGTTAATTTAATTACAAGGCATCTAACTATTGTGTGAGTACTTGCTTTCTCAAATGACCAACATATATTTACATACCACACACTTTAATTATTTACATTCTATGCTTTAAAATAGATTTGGTTGACTTTTGACCCATTTGACTTGTTTCATTAAGTTAATTTTTACTTTATTCAATTGACACAGTTATACATAAAGCTAACCTATTATATTAACCCACTCATAAGTCATAAATAAATTCTTTGAGCAAATTTGACACCTCTACCATTTACCAGCTATTTCTCCTTGCATCTGTGAGTTTACATAATCTGCTGCTAAATATTTTATCTTCATGGCTTTAGATGTCAAGAAAAAGCAATTTTCGCGGGCCAAACGGGCCCGCTTCAGTATCTAACAATCGAGCATGCCACCTCATTTGATCTGTATGGCTTTTTATCTTTACGATAATGTCTACATGATCTGCTATTATTATCGTCCCCTTAGGCCGAATAATCCTGTACATCTCAATGAATATGTCAACAATGTCACACCTGTAATCAACATAAAACAAATGACCTGAATTAGTTGTAGGGTCTATGTCTCATCAATCTGGTTTCATCATAACATAACCTATAGTACAGGGGGGCAAAACGGGCAGTTCAGGTGGGTTGAGCAGTTATTACTTTGATTCAGATTAAAACGGGTCAGACTGGGTTGACCCATAAAGCTTTTGTCTAAAACTGTAATCTTAGTTTATGATAATTAAAAATAAATATTGTAAATGGCTTACTTATTCATGTACAAGCTGAACACATTGTCTGCGTGTATCAAGTCATATGATCTAGGATATGTCGAAAATGGTTCACACCTGTAAGCAACAATATAAGAGTTGATTAACACCAAAAGCCAACCACACCGTAAAAGATTAAAAAAGAAAAAAAAGCGAACCAGTTCATGTAAGTTCCAATCAAACCACGGTCATAGATAACACCAAGGGTTTTATAATTTGCATCATGAGGAACAACATTCATAACCCAAACCGGATACTTCGAAAGTGAAGCTGCAAACCCACCTAACCCTGCATTCATATCCATGATATTTCTATACCCACCACTTGACAACGATTTTAACACGTGCGCATATGTAGAAACTCTCTTTTGCCACATCAGATTATCATCAAGAAAATCTTGACCCTTTAAACCAGGAATTAGACCAATTCTAGGTGGAATAGTATTCAACCTTTCGGGCCAGTTTTTAATAACACCACCAGAGACATCTTGTGTATGTTCTACTTCGGGTAAAGGAGTGATGCACGCATCCATTGTTTTATACCAACCATCATCAGGATCATCATTTTTGTCACAAAATTTGTGAAATTTTGAATCTTTTTTCTTGCATTCGATATGATTATTAGGTTTCTGCCACACGGCAATCGGGCCTTTTCCTTTAAGTTTTCTCCAACACAACCGTCTAGCAAGATCCTCTAAACGGGTCAGTTCTTTTTTTGGATCCTTGGTGGTTCCATCTGAGGCTGAGTATTTGGTTCTCCAGTTAATAGGTGGACCTGACAGCACCCAATAACCACCGGGCCGCAAAATCCGGTCAATTTCCATTAGATACAACCCATCTAGCACACAAAAGTATTAATTTTTGTTAGATACATCCATGTAGCACAAAAAAAAATCACTCATTTTCATTCGACACAGCTCATCTAGCACATATGACCATATAAGGTTGGCAACTTTGGCGAATGAGTTGATTTAAGTTACTTTTTATCTCGTAAGGGTCTAGATAGAATCAGAAAATTCACTAAGGATTTAATGGTTTAAACACTTATAAGCCAACCAAAGTGTATTAGTGAAATAATATACTTTTATAATCATAATTTGTGCACTATTTATAACCAACATATCCTTTTAGACAAGATAAAAGAAAACAAACTCAGCTCATACGACCGTTACCAAAAGTCATTTATATTAAGTTAACTCGTTACCCAACACACTCATTTGTCACCTTAAGGTCAACCCAACAATATAAAATGTACGAGTCCTTATAGCAAATGGTTAGTTACTTGAAGAAAAACCTTTCAGGCCAAACCAACACAACTCGTTCGACCCCATACCATAGTTAACTTTTTGATCCGTTACCCAACCCATGACTTTAGCAACTTAGTTCATATAACATGTAAGTTTAAAAAATAAATATGAAAAAAAAGGCATAACTTTTTAATCATACATACCGTATTCGGTCCATGGCACAAGGCAACGTGAGCAATGAGCCATGTCGAATGATCTTGAAGGATAGGGCAGTCTATAGGTGCCAAGAACACCAAGCATGGCAGGAAGACCTCTTTCTAGAGCAAATTGCACTTGAGCTTCATGTATGTCCCTTGGAGCTATAGACATTGTTATAATGTTATAATCCATTAAAGAATCTCCAAAGCTTGCAACCTGCCATGTTTAAAAATTAAATATTAACCAACAAATTATACTTATATCTTATCTTGTTATGTAAAACCTTCTAAATTAGATCATCACAGAAACATGAAATGTATAATAGTGTTGAACACTTGAACTCACTAAGCATTTTAAAAAATAAATACTATTGTTGGATAACAACTTGTTATGTATATATAAGTTGAAAAATAAATACTATTGTTGGATAACAACTTGTTATGTATATGTAAGTTGAACTCACTACGTATTCTAACTGGCCATGTAAACCGAACCAAATGTTTAACGTTTATTAATTATTATTCATGTCTTACTAACTTTAGAAATATAAAGTTATGTGTGTGTATATATATATATTGATGACATTACTTCAAATTTATTAAAACATAATGCAAAAGTAAGCTTTTTTAAAGTACTTTTTTTGTGTCTAAACCTCCATAACCGAAGGCCGACCCAACCCAACCCAACCCAACCAAACCAACCCGTCCAGTTCGGTTTGCATTTTCCCAAAACCGTAGTTACAAATTCGGCCCAAGTTTTCAAAACCAGCCGATTCGGACCTTGAGCACCCTATAAAAGGGAAAATCACGAAAATGGCCCGTTGACCGGATGTTTTATGAAAATGGCCTCCTATAAAAAGTGTCTTGAGTCAAACCAGACCCATTTGTTTTGACCCACTACCCAAATTAATTTACCACCCACTTGACCCATATTAAATTACTAATCAAACAAAAGATCATCATTTGGCACATGGGCCCAATCAAAAGTTATATAAACCAATGATAATAATAATAATAATAAGAATAATAATAAAACATTTACTTACCCCACACCCTGTATCAATCACAGTCCTAACCACTCCAGATTCTAAAGGCACCATCTTCTTCAACACATCAACATAACCTTTAACACCATTCCTAAAAGAAGTCCCACCACCTGGAAACACCAACCGATCACCCACCAACTTAACCCAATTCTGCTGCTTCTTTGACTCAGTCAGTTTCTTAAACGGTACATTACTAAACCAAGCTTCTGATCTACTCTTAGGCCATGAAAAGGGCTTCTTATACCCCACTGGAACAGGCACCAGACACCTCAGAGTCTCTGTTGCTGTTGGACAGTGACGTTCCCTATGCAACATATGTGTAACTGTATATAATCTTTCTTTAAATGGGTCTTGACAGGGGCAGTAATGGGTGAAGTTAGAAGGGCAAAGTTGGAATTTTGGTGGTGGGCTTGGTTGGGGGAGTGTGAGAGTGTGATGGGGTTTGAAGTTAAGTGGTGGGTCAGGGTCAGGGTTAGTGGTTAGGTTGAAGCAGTTGGTTTGGGTTTGGGTTTGGGTATGGGTATGGGTTGTGGGGTTAAAGGGTGGGTTGAGGGTGGATTTGTATGAGCCAAGAATGTAGGATATTGAACAGAGGGTTGTGATGAACAACAGTCTGGTTAATGGGTTTTTGAGACATGCTGAGTGTTTAGCCATTTTTTTTATTTAGTGTGTGAGGATGATGGTTAGATCTGCTGCTGTTAATAATAATAAGAAGAGATGTTGGGTGGTGAAGAGGAAGTAGCTGGATGTTTTGTCCCTTTATTCCCGCTAAGATACCTACAGGATCTGGTTTTTGATATATGTGAATATTTGGCCCTCAACTTTGTATCTTTTTATTCTATGAACCTTTTTTAAATTTTTGTGTTTCGCGGAGTTAGGGGTGTTTATGGTTTGGTTTATTTAGTTTTAATAAAAACAAGTTGAGTGGGTTGTTTGGACCAACCGGTTTGGGGATTCGGTTTAGGTGGTTGGCAGTTCATTTATTTTTTTATTGGTTTCACTCAAAAGCATTAGATTGAGTTAATTGTTTTAAATGATACAGATAGTTGATGCATAAAAGACGTACATACATACATGCATAGTTAGCCAATGACCTTTTGTCCTAGTGGTATTAGGTGTTTGTCTCATCAAAATGTGAAGGTTCCAGTCTTACAAAGTGGGCATTAGATGGATTTTGAGAGGGTCAAGGTTTCAAGTTCCAAGTGCCGGTCGGATCAGTAAATTGTCAAACTAGTCGAAGCCCCCAACTTGTTTCGAATTGAACGGTGTGGGCAACTAACATTCATATATCTTATTTCGATTTGAACAGTGCGGAAAGTATTCCACATTTGAATTTTGGAACCTATGTCCACCCCATATTCGCGTTTGACCTAACACTAGAAGAGAGGAGCCGGTTCACAAGCCAAAACCGAAATCTTCAGCTCACCGGTTTCAAACCAAACCGATCATTTTCCCCTTGTAAACTGATTTCAAACCGAACCAAGTTAAACAAAAGCCGATTTGGCTTTCTTTGACCAAAACCGAACCAGTTGGGCCCAAAAACTAATTTGCGCATGTTAATCAAATTTCGTAAGAATTGAATTGTATTACAATCCAAACGCAAAGTGCTCCACTGATACAATTAGGTAATTGTCTTCTTAGGTGGTTTTCCTGTATCCTAGTTCTGGCTTTAAATCATCCGGTGAATAGACGAGCGGTGATTCTCTGTATCTCGTTCTATCCGTTGTCTTCAAACCGCTTCTCAATTCAAATCGCGAAGCCTCTGTATATCATGCTGGCTTACCTTAAAGCAAAATCATGCCTACTTCATGGTGTAATTCAATCAAGAATGATATGAAATTGGCAACAGGATTTGCAATTTTGTTTATTCTGTAAATTGCGATAATTCAGATAAAATAATATAACATTATTTATTCCAAATAGACTTGTATCCTGTCGCCCCTTGTGTCAGTAAAATCTAGCAATAATTTTCCTCCAACTTCATATGAAGCATCATCTAGCAGTGCCTTGATGTTCACACCTCCCAAAGCTGCAAGAAATTGAAAAGTTATGTTACTATTTATTAGGTGATGTATTGAGCGGGTAGAGAGATACTTTGTATGTCGGGCTAGTTTGGTTGATCAGAAACACCTTTTTGTCTACATTTTTATAAATATTACAAAAGTATATTGTTACAATAGTCATCTACTTTTTTGGATAAATATATTTAACCCAAAGATCAAACTACAAAAACACTTTCTGTAAGATTAAGTAGGAGGTGTCCTTATAAGATAGGCCATTAAATACGGCTTTCAACATGTTTCATTATGAGCTACACTTTTCATTTGACCCATTAGAGATAATCAACCCATCCAAAAAGTAAATGGGTTGGAACCAGCACTAAACAATATGTGTGATAAAACATGGTTCTAGTATAAAGATTTTGTTAATGTACAGTTTAAACAGTAAGGTCATTCAGAGATATAATACCTGGGACGATATTTGTGATTCCATCCAGAAAACCGGCCTAAAAATATCAAACCTTAGTCAGTTCTTTAACATGTTCATCATACTTAAATAATGGTCAAAATCAAAGCACATATTTTCATAGCTCAAACAATAGTTGTACATAGAGGTGGCAAGATATGTAGGTTGGCTGGGTTGGGTAACGGGTCAAATGGGGTTTGTGTTGCAACGGGCAGAAATGGCCAGTGAATTGACACAAACACTTTTTGTCCTGTTTTCATAAATAATCAAGTTAATTATCATTACAAAAACATTTTTCTAATACAATAGCAATCCAAATCTTTAGAATGTTGTGTGGGTTAAAAATACACTTATGTGGATTCTACTTTTTTAGTCTGTTTGACCAATTTGACATGCTGCCTTATAGCAATTTTATTTAACCTGCTTAATATCAAACACAACCCAAATCGACCCAATCAAACCGATCCATTCAGTACGGGTCATGTTGAAGTAACAAACATTTTTGTCCATTTTTACCATTTTGTATGAAAGCATAGCGCAATAATTATGATTACAAAAAACAATATTATTATAATGATTATCTGAATATTTTTGACCAGTTTGACCCATTTTCCTTTTAGCAAATAAATATTTTAATAATATTTGACCCATTAAAGATAAAACACAACCAAAATCAACCCAACCTTAAGTAGACGGAATGAAATTCAGATTTCTAGATGTACAATAAAAAAAGGCAAGTATTACTACATGAACATTGCGTGATTGGGTGGAAAACTTGTGCAGTGATTGATTAGTGTAGTTTTGAGAATAAATGACATACGGGAATTCGGACATCAAGTTTCTCAAAGCCATCTCGCCCTATAATTTTGACCCTCAACTTGCGAGACCAGATCCCTGAGAAAGGATTTTGTGTGTCAACTCCACCATACTTGCTGTATGTATCTGGATTTAACAGTTCAACAATAGGCTCAGTTGAGCTTTGACCTGTTTGTTCTGTATCATCTTGGCCCTTTCTTTGGATACTGAATGGGTTGCTGCTACCTAATAATACACATACCATGTTAATGGTTGAAAAGAGTATAAATTAAAGAACCAATTTAAATATTAAAAAAAAATATTGTTATAAAAAAAAGGTTGCTCATAGACCTGTTTGCCACAGAGGTTGACTGCTCTTGGTAACATAACGCTTTTCTTCTTCATAATATGCGTTAAAACCTAAGACGTCTTTGACTTCTTCAAAGGATGGCATGCTTGCAGGAGAAGGCACACGCCCTCCTTTAATTGCTTGCAATGCATCCTGCAGATGTCATGATAAACTTTAGTGAAACTTTATGATTGACCCATTTGAGCTAGATCGCAATCCAAATTGACCCATTCATAAGACAATGGGTCAAAATTTCCATCTTTACCAAAGTTCGAAGTGAAACATGTCACAATACATAAAAAGGGAAGCTGACCTCCATTGCACGGATAGATACCCCCAACAAGGAAAGAGGGTATGCTACAATTTTATATCCAATTTCCTCGAGTTCTAGAGGAGTGAGTATTGGTGTTTTACCCCCACCTTCGAGCATGTTGGCCTACATACGAATAAAAAAAAAATCATAATGATGATAATAACAACAACAATAATACAGTTAATAGAAATTTGGGTTATCTTACATATAATACCAACTGATTTGTCATCAATATCGTTTGGGTCATTTTGTATACTAAAAACATGAGTCAAAAATGATAACTTATACATAGAAACATTAAAGTTACACATAAAAATGGTAGATTTGTATGCAATGTAAAATTTCAGATAAAAAATGTTGCCAATTACAAAATGAGCCAAAAGGTAAAACATAACCATTAAAAAATGACTCAGGTGAACAAAAGAGTACACTAACTAAACTGAGGCAAAATCAATTCTCAAGGGTATTATATAAAACATCTTTTTATTTGCTAACGGTGAAACGAACTTGCTAACCATTTTAGGAACTTGGGGAGAGATTTCACAGAATGCTTTCATCTCTTCTTTCGAAGCAAGTGCATCAATAAAAAGGACATCAGCTCCAGCATCAGCAAAAGCTCGCGATCTCCAAAGCGCCTCTTCTAAGGATAATGCTTGGCGGGAATCCGTTCTTGATACAATAACAATATCGGAACCACTCTCTTTCCTAGCATCAACTGCTGCTTTTATCTTCATTACAGCTTCCTCTCTAGGTAACACTTTCCTACCTTGTGTATGACCACAAGCTTTTGGAGACACCTAGCCATTTGAACATTTATTAGCAACTTAAGAATTAAGATCTCCACACAGTAATAAAGATAACGCATATAGTGATTCAAGGTATAATGCCATGCATAAGATTTGATGGGGTGTGTGTTGTGGGTGGGGGGGGGGGGGGGGGGGTGTTTGAATGAGTATTTACACTGATGGTTGCATCTTAAAGTTTAGTTTTTTTATTTTGAAGAAAAAAGGAATTAAGGTTCACAATATGCAAATTAGAAGGAAATATGCTCAAGCAAACAGAAGATAAATGTAAAATTACCAAACCTTTAAGTGATTCATCAACTGATTATGAGTCTAACTATTAAAATCACTATAATCATTTTAAAAACACACATCCATGCCACCTTTGTTCATTCTTCACACAGAACTACACAAAATGTAATTGTAAAACCTTCAGATTAACATACTGATAGTATGTTAGCTTTCAAAATTTATAGTTGACAACTTGACATAGTAGCTTCCATATGCATGTGTATTAGTATACTCAGCATACAGTTTATAAGGTAACCATGTTAGGGAAAGTGAATGGCATATTAGTATGTTGTATGTGATACATACTTTGGGGCTTAATCAAACATCTTTAGGAGAGATGACTGCCTAAAGCAAACCAAATTTGTACTCTCATGTTAGTTTTCAATAGAATACTTTTTGCTCCTATCAAGCAAAGATTAAGAAATGAACCTGATCTTCAAGAATTATTCCTGCAAATCCTGCTTTAATATATCCCTTAACAGTTCTTTTCACATTCATGGCATTTCCATACCCATTGTCCCCATCACCTATAACTGGAATGGACACAGCTTGAGTAATTAGTTGACCTTGGTCAACCATTTCTCCATAAGAAATTAGTCCCGTGTCTGGCAAGCCTAACCGAGCAGCAGAAATTCCAAAGCCTGTTTAAAGAAATAAAAATACAATTAATGGACTCCACAAGGAGAGACTAACCTAATCTACTTTATTTTTTTGTGAGCAAAACAATAGTCAAATTATGTAAACCAGAATCACTGAACTAAGTGATAGCATCGCCAAAATAACACACATCTGTTTATCACTACCCATTCCAAAAAAGATCAAATATTTTGACTTTCAAGGTCAAACATATGACTTCCCAAATCCAAAAGGGTCAGTCTAAACAAACACAATTCACACACTATACAGCCACTACTGTCGTGTCACATGAGCCGTATGGCTCAAGAAGTGGTCAATGGGCCGTAAGACAGGAAAAAATCAGTCATATGGTTCGTATGACAGCCCGTATGAGGTGATGTTGGCCAAATCATACGCCCTAGCCGGTATGATGTGAGAGTGTGTCTTGATGATGATTTGGTGACAAGTTTGACATAGACATACTTTATGTTTTTTAACTTACTTACATTTGTCCAATAAAGTACCACTTTATTTCAATAACCGTTGAACTTGCATAACCACTGAAGTTTAAACTGTATACTAATTTTGACCACGACAGTCAAAATTTAACCATTATTGCTCACCTTATAACACTTAAATTGATATAAAAAAAAATCAAAAAAGAAAAAGGTTTGCATCAAACTATGTTTTTTCACTCATGGACTCAAATTCTTACCGGTAGCAAACACCGGTAGCGTTCGTTTCACGGGAATGGAATGGAATTCGGATGGAACTGGAATGTGTATTCGACTTCTTATGTTGTTCGTTATAACAAAAGAAGAAATTTTAATTGAACAACAACACGGAAGGGAATCCACGTTTCAATTCTATCGAGATTTCATTCTATTTTATGAAACGAACACATCAAAATTTCAAATCAAATTTTGGTTGATGGTTCTTGCGCAAATTCCAATTCCTTCGCAATCCATGAAACGAAGGCTACCAACAATCTTCTATAGAACCTATTTTCACCTAACTTAAATTCATACCTAAAAACAAAACCTAATCCTAGAAAATTCATACAAACAATTAATAATTATTTATATAAAGGTACCGGTGGTGAAGCAGAACTGAAAACCAGCTCTCTGGACAAGCTTGGCGCTGAGAGCATTGAAAGAAGCAGGGCCTTGATGAACTCCAGGAGACTCCAGTAACTTCCTCAGCTTCTTCGCTGGAGAAGACTCTAAAACGGCGTCGTTCTCCGTTCTGTCTCCTCCGTAAGAAGATGCGATGATGGAGTTGTGGCGGACTGAACGAGGCGATCTTAATATGTTATCACATGCAAAGGTTTTGTTTGTGAGAGTGGGATTAATAGATTTGGTAGGGAGTGTGGAACGGGTTGAGTTTGTAACTAATTTCACCGGTGGTGACGGAAGAGAGTGGTGGCATATGCACGAGGAGGAGGAAAGATTCATGTTGTGATCAATCAATCGACTTGCTACAAAGTGTCACACACTAACATATAAAGTTGTATAAAAATTTTAATATGTTGATATGTTAACATTTATTTTTAGATTTATTATTAGATTTAAATCATTTTGCATAAATAATTTCAAGTATTAACCGTCTCACCAAACGAAATGTTTTCCTAACTAAGGTTCAATCACGTTAGAAAAAATAGGTTAAAAGTTAAAACTCTAGCATAAGTAATACTTAGAATTGTTTAAATCTAATAAACCTTATTTTTATCTATTTTTCAATGTAAATTGTTCACAGACCAAGACATTTCCAACACAATATATTTTCATAGGAGTTGGAGCATGATAATTGTGTTACATCGTCTACATTTTTAATTAGTTTCTTCTTCACCTTGTGATGGTATATGATTAACATTACGTGGATGTCCTACCAGTCAATTTTTTCATTAAAGATGGTTTTGAGGATCTCTTTTTCATTCTCATTATATATGTTGTTGGTAAACGATACTTTCTTTATGTTATTTAACAATAACAATTAGTAACGATCAAATAGACCCACAATTACACCTAATGTGAATATATATGAGTTTGAAAGAATTATAAAATCACGTTAATAAAGATAAACTTTGTATATCACAATAAGTATCGTCAGCGTTACAATTTTACATAAGGTTGTTGATCACAAGTCATAACCATCACCACCACACAATATTTGACCTGTCAATCTGTTGGCAATTGCAGGTTAAACTAAATCGCAGTACGAATCATGCATATCTTCAATTCAACATCTGACTTGTCATTACAATCACATGTGGTAACCCCAAAAAAAAACCAGCGAACTTATTAGGCTAGCTAGTAAGAAAATTTTATAGTTGTACAATTACATTTTCTTAATATACAAATACTTGGTAATTACAAACTTTTTAAAAGCAATCACACTTTTGTCACTCTAAAAGATTATAAAATTATAATGATCACGAAATAGAGCTATAATCATCAAGAATGTTAACTTATTCATATCAGTATTATTGTAGTCCGTTCACCATAAGTCACACAACATGAAAAGATGGCTAATAACGGATCGTGAAAGCACAATTTAAGAATACAAAAACTCATCTCCAACGGCATCTATCAGACTAATAATATACAAATGTTTGTAAAAGCCTTTTGGTCGATGAAAGTCCAATTCAAACCGAAGGATCACCAGGCTGATGTTTCTGTTGATAAACCGTCTCCAAGCATTCCTTGGCCCTGTGAACTTTCGACTGCAGATAAAAGCTCCCATTCGTTGCATTTCGCTCAAATAGATTGTCGTATTTCTGTAGATGATGCAACGTAAATGTCAACTGATTATTCTTATAACATTCAAAAAAAATTCTGTTTCAAAAAATGAAACAGAAATTTATGTTTCAGCTCATTCTTATCTCCTTGTACTAAAACATGTACTTGGTAAAAGAATATAATTGAAATTAAAAAGTACTTGCCTTTGCGATTTCTTCCCACGATGACTGCTCGGTGACACCAAGAATTTGTCGAGCCTCTTGTTCAGTCATAGCTTTGCTTCCTCTACGCACAGCATTTTGTAATGTTTCTTGAGCAACACCCGTCTTCGACGCATCTGCAGTTTTTATCATTGGCATGAAAATCAAACAAAAATTAAAATACAAACATACATAGCTGGAACGGTAAATAGGTCATATAGACATATAGTAAACTATTAATACGCTTGTCCTTTCCAAACACCAACGTATGTGCTGGTAAATCAGACAATTTATCCTTTTCAGAGCATATGTCTCGCAAGAAAGAAAGAAAAAAGTACTGCCGAAACATCCATTGATCGATTATAAATTTAACAGCTGGAAAAGGACTAAGATTAAAGAAAGAGGCATTGATTCTTTGTGTAAGGTCATAAAGGTGGGCTGAACAAGTGCGGAGAATCATCATAACTGATATTTACTCATAATGTAGAGTATTATTCACCTAAGCATTATAGCAAATGATCGAAAGTAAGCCAAAAGCAGACTTTATGGAGTAATCCAAAAATGGTTTTCTTTCACTTTATTAGCAATTTGAAAGAAATTTTTTTTGAAGTTCCAACTTTGCAATACATCCGAAAGCTTCTAAGCTAGCCAATAGAAAGAAAGGGCTTGTATTTTATATTACTAGCATTTCTAATATTGGATCTCTTCTTCATCGAAACCAATGAGTTTTTAGGAATAATTACCGGCCAAAAATATCTATATCATTACAAAATTAAACTAAGATTCTGACCATCAACCAGTGCCAGACTCAACGTTTTTATCAAAATGCGCATTATAATCACAAAAGAAAGGAAATTCTATTATGTTACAATGTAGATTATGAAGGTGCAAGATTATCTGAGTGTGGGCTATGAAGGTGCTGGCTTATCAGAGTGTGGGCTATGAAAGTATCAATTTAACATAGTGTGGGCTATGAAGGTGCAACGGCTATGAAGGTGCCCGATTATTGGAGTGTGGGCTATATTGATTATTGAGGTGCCAGATTATCGGAGTTGTGGCTATGGAGGTACCGGCTTATCTGAGTGTGGGCTATGGAGGTACCGGATTATCGAAGTGTATGCCATGGAGCTGTTGTCGCTACTTATTTTTACTACTCATATTGATTGTTTTGGACTGCCTGCTTCAACAAAATGGAAAAACCAATGCAAAACAAGGCTACAAAATGTTACAGATGTTTGCAACAAATAAAGCACTGTATCAGAAGCTTACTCTGAAGGGCTTGGCGATACGCTTGAACCATTCCCCTAATCAAAATTCCAGAGCCCATTACAATCAAATTTGCAAGAATTTTAGCAGCCTGCAAAAAATAAAAGTTTATGTCATGATTCAATAAAACCCCATCAATAATCACACACTAATTGTTCCAATCCCTAAATACGTCGATTAAACCATTAACGCAGCTAGGGTTTCAATTGTCATCTTTAAATCTAGTAATTATAAAGCAACGAACATAAAAAAATATGAAATATAAATAATAACATACCATGGCTATAAAATTTAGATCACAGATTAATATTATATGGAATTATTTGAGATATAGACGGAAGCAAAATTAGGGTTTTGTAACTTTGTTTGTGCGAAGAGAGATGGGAACTTGGAAAAGAAGTCGGAATAATAAAATATGCATAGTTTATATAGGAGGAAATATATAGTGTACAGTTTGGTCCTTTCATTTATTGCTTCTCCGGGATGTATCTTGAACTTTCTAGATCTACCGTTTTAGTCCCTCACCAAATGTGATGAGTGTGTTAAAAAGATTCGAGAACCCACTTTTTGAGAAGTATAAATAGTTAAATACCAAAAGTAAACCAAAAGTAAAAATCGATTGGGATGGGGAATCGAATCCATGAACCAATGACCAATAGATGAATAGGATTTTCTCTATTAAAAGCAAATTGTTTACACTGTATTAGCCTTTGGCGGGACTTGAACCCCTAATCTTAAGAGAAGCAACACCTTAACTTTAATGGTTTTATCAATTGGATGCAATCTCACCCAATCAGTTGAATAGGTAAACATAGGCCAATGGGTAAAAATAAACCACCAATTTGTGTTTGAAACCAAGTGCAAGACTCCAACCGGTACTTGGACTTCAAAAAGGGATGCGTATACCATTGCGATGCGGTCGGTGCCGACCGCCGAAATTAAGGTATACATGAATTCCAAGATATGATATTTGTTTAAAGTTGAAGGGATATGGTGCCAAAACTAACGACACCATATCAATAAAAGCAGCCCGTTCTTTCCTTCTGCAAAAAGTCAAAACATAAGAAGAAAGTAGAATGGTTGATTAAGATATGTAAACGTCCAACAAAGGGTTGCGTCAATAACCATGACCCCAGTTCTCCCGCCTGTTCTACGTTAGCGGAGATAACTACGTCATGCATAATGACGCTAGCCGTTCTGCCTGTTTTACGTAGGCGGAGCAACCTGCGTCTGTCACAATGACGCTAGTTGTCCCGCCCGTTTTACGTCAGCGCAAGCCTGACACAAACAAAGCTTCCTCGATGCGAAAAAGTCAAAAGCCTCCCTGACATGTCCTAAAGATACCTTTTCGGACAGCTTCGAGGCACACGCCAAAGGACCAGCATGCCCTAAACAACTGTTCCTGACATTCAAGCCGCCCGTCAGAGTCAGCGACCAATCACAGGTCGGGCCTGGCCTGACAACCAGAAAGGACGATGACGTGGCGCCTCCCCAGCCAATTATCCCTGACAGAAGACTTTCACAACCCCCACTTATTTCCGGTTCCAGAAAATGAGATGATTGCAGAGCGCCACGGCAAAGCCACTAGACAGACGCCAAGTGTCCACCGACCTTCTGAGTCCACTCAGTGGACGCTGCTTGGATCTTTCAACAGGACGGTAACACCCCCCCCCCCCCCTTTCCCCCATTTTTACATGTCCACTTGCACCCGATTAGGCTTAGGGACTTGGGCCGGAGATTAGGAGATACCCCTACATGGGTCGGGCCTCATTAAGGGTAGAGGAATAGAGGATGGGTTGAGAGAGCTGGATGTCAAAGTTCTATAAAAGGAGGAACCCCTTCTCCTTTTAAGACATATTATTTTCATTCACAATACTCCCGTTGAAAAGACTACGAGCACATCGTACTTTTCCAACCCTTGTTTTTATATAACCAACGTTTAGAGGCTCGACTTTTCTAATCAGTTATCTCCTCTTACCCCTAGCCTGGTTCCCTATACCTTCACTTATAACCATATACCTTTTATCTTAAACCTTCACCTTTCATACGGATTCACTACCTAGATCAGCCCTAGCCCGGTGATTCAGGATCCGTGTTTCTTCAAAATATCACAATAAGTAGAGTAAACTTTATTGATGAGTTCTTACGAGGTGATTGTATGTAAAATTTGTCTAAAGCGTCTGTCATATTGAAAAGTGGGCGAAATTTGAACGATGAGTCATAAAGGAGTAAAATTTTGATAATGTTGACGTTGAAGAGGCAACATTATTGTTTTATGTCATATCCCGGACAAGTTGAACCCCCCGTGTTTGTATTTCTTTTTACTCTAACGCTGTGTTCCCGGGTTTACTAAATAAAAGAAAAGAAGAGAAAGGGATATTAGGAGAGAAAAGAAAGGAAAATATATAATTTTATTTCGTGTTCCCGAGTTGAAAGGAAAAGAAAAGAAACTAAAGATTTTATGTGTTCCCGAGTTGAAAGGAAGAGAAAAGAAACATATATTTTACTATTATACCCTTGTAAGATTTTATTATAGGTTAAATGATAGGGTAAATTGGTAAATGATATACTTTATATTTTTCTTACTTTCCCTTCCTTCCGCTTCCTTCAAATTTGGAAGGATTGTTATTTGGAGGAATTTTCCTTCCTCTTCTCTCCACTTCTTTCCTTTAATGAAACTCTGGAACACAAAATTATTCCCCTTTCTTTCCGCTTCCTTTCCTTCTATTTTTAAACTCTGGAACATAGTGTAAGTCCATCCTGCTAACAGTGTTAACTTTTCTATTTAAATTTTGTTGAGAAGGCCAAAATGACATTTCGTGTGAGTCCATCCCTTATTTATTTATTTATTTATTGCAATACACGCAACTTTGCTTTCTTTTCCCCTCCATTTAATTTTTGTCTTTCGTCCACAGCAAGTCATGCATGCATACCATTTACATTATCTAAACTTATCAAATGACCCGTTTAAAGCAAATCGCTTACAATTTCCAGATTTGTTTGAAATATACTCGCGTTGTAAAGTAAGTCAATCGACCCGATTAAGTTAATCACATAACATTACATAACCCAAGGTGTTTAAACTTACCATTACCATTCCCCAAGTTGTTATGACCTAATTATACAAACTAGTTAACACTACACATAATGCTAAGATGATCGATGTGAAACATGAATCAAGATTATCCCGACCATATATATTGTATATAGACAATTGATCAATGAAACTGATAAACTAAAAACAATGATCTACAAGGAGCCTTGATATAAAATAAAAATGTGATCAACATTTAGGATTATTTAAACATATATGATTTACAAGAAACATAGATAAAAAATAGTGTTAACATAATTAAGCATATATAATCACACCCGAACCTATCTACATCCTACTCGATTATACCTGCATTCATATCTTCTTGGTCACATTCAAAACACAATTTCAAGTTCATATTGCTCCAAAACACTAGAACCACTTTCAAGTCCACAACTAGGTGGCTTAGGGGTACCGTTCACCCTAACTCCGGCTACAATATGTTCAATTTCAACTTGAAACATGATCCACTATGCTAAGCTATGGTATTAATAAATTAAATTACACTAATTATTACATGCCATCCTCCATTACATCTTTCACTGAAAATAGGTTAGGCATTTGGGTTGAGATGGTAAAGCGAATGTCAGGTTTGGGTTTATATAGTGAACCGGAGGTCGGATTTCGATCAGACGATAGAGGTTGAATGCTCGGGTGGAGTTAGGTGGTTGTGCCATGCGTGGAGTGATGACAGATGGATGGTGTTGGGTGGCCGGTGACGAAACTAGGTGATGATCGATTGTTGGTTTGTTAGAGACAATAGAAAAAAGTTAGAGGGGAACGAGCAGGGTGCAATGTGTGAATATTGTGAAATACGTAGGTTCAATTTGAGCCCTAGGCTTTGTTTAAATACAAAAAGATTGTTTTACCGTCTAACCAACATAATTCATTAAGAAGTTAATGATAAAAACTGAAGAGCGTTGAATGTCGGAGACACACTGTAAGAAGTAAATCACATATTTTCTCTTTCTACATTCAACTGATTTTAGAGATTATTATAAGGAATGCTCATAAGAAATCATAATTTTATATTGACTTGTGTAACAATTTAAAGAAAAATCATAATCCATAATTTTTTATTGACTTGTGCAACAATAAATGTAAGTTAGGGGTGTTATTACACAAAACGACGTAGCTTTGGTATTTCTGGTCTGATTTTAGTTGACACACGCAGCTCTGTCTCCATTTCTGTTATTCCCAAATCCCAATCTCCCGCGACCAACTCCTCCCTTCACCGCCTCCTACCGCCACTCTTCCACCGTCCGCCACCGCCGCACACCACCGCCTTCCTCTATCTTCTAGTCCCCTTATCATTAACCATCCTTATTATATTATATATATATATTATTATTATTTCCTCTGCTGCTTCTTCGACCACCACCACTGTTGCCTACAACCTAGGTTTTCTCTCGTTTATTTATCAATTAGGGTTTTAAGCCTACTGTTTTTTATTTTTATTATTAATATTTATTTTCTCTTGTATATTTTTTGTTGCTTCATGCTTAGGTTTACAACCAATTGACATGTCCAATAGTTGTTGGATTCACTTTCATATCCAAGCCTCATGCTAATTTAAGGTTGCAACTATATATATACACGCTTTTATTTGATTTTTCTATGCATATATATATATATATTATATATATTTTATTTCATTTACTAATTAAAAATTGGGTGATTACTGATGTTGTGATTGTATAGGAAATGTTTGAAGGTTTAGTAAGGCAGCTGATTTTAGGTTATCTTGGACAATATATCAAAGATATACACAGGGAACAACTCAAGATTACACTCTGGAATGGTCAGTCTAGTCACCATTGTATTTCCTACTCTTTAGTTGATGTGCCTTTTTATTCTGTCATTCAAGTTACTGTCGGTTTAGTGATGTAGTTTAAACATACTGCTCACATCACTGATACCGGATTTATGGTGAACGTTAATATTTCATTCAACTCTGTCTTCATGTATAGATTAATCACAGTGTAAACTACTGGAGTTGATTTGTGTTTCATCTTTAATGCAGAGGAAGTATTATTGGAAAATGTGGAGTTGATTCTAGAGGCATTTGATTACCTTGAACTTCCATTTGCTCTAAAGCAAGGTGAGTAAAATAACTTTAAACTTAACGCTGTTTCTTCTTTTGTTATTGCTGAGATGCATAAGTTGTGAGCTGTTATAATGCAAATACATCAATTATAACTTATAGAATCTGGAATGCAAATATGTCTGTCATTCTTTTTGATATAACGTGTCATGATACATATTATCCTATATATTGATAATCAAACGTTGATGAATAGTGTAGAGGGATAGTTTGGTAATTTGAATATATTCCAAATTCTATTAATGCACATTTTATCCTATATATTGATAATCAAAAGTTGATGAATAGTGTAGAGGGATAGTTTGGTAATTTGAATATTAATGCACATTCTGTTCTATAATAGATTCTCTGTTTTGCTTAATGGTGTACGATCATATGATTTGAGGGATCTAGCTAGGAATATCCGTGTAGAACATTATTAGAAGTCGTATCGACATTTCTTCTACAAATTAGGCTATTATTATTTGATTTAATTTAGTTATTATTGGTTTCTCATTTTAAGATAATTATCGTTATTTTGCTTTCTTAATTGCTCCTTGTCCCACATTCACGTACATGAGTATTTGGCAGGTCGAGTTGGGAGACTAAGCATTAGAATTCCCTGGAAAAAGCTTGGCTGGGACCCAATTATTATAATTTTGGAGGATATTTTGGTTTGTGCCTCCCAACGTGAGGATGAAGAGGTGACTATATAATCTCATTTGAATGTACGAGTATTATGGATCTCCATCATATTATATTCTTTCTCGTTGTATCAACTATTTCAATGGGTCACACTGGTCAGAATATATAAGAAAGATGACAGGCGTTGAAAGACATGTTTCTTTTGTTCATTACCAAACAAGTTATGTAGTAAACTAGTAATGGACTAAAATTTTCTTGTCTTTTAAATCATCGCATATTCTCTACTATATTATAACTAAAACCATTTTCTGATAAACACAATTGTATTTGGGATCTCTAATTTTAGAACAAGGCTTGGAAGCTTTTCTTTTGTGTTGTTATATTCATTTTTAAACAGTAATATTTTTGTAGTGGGGCGCTAATGATGTTGAACGAAGAGAATTTGCTGGAAAAAAGGCCAAACTTGCTACAGCAGAACTGGCAAAGTTATCGCAACGTGTATGTGGTGAGCTACATATTTATAACTCATGTCTTTTTATGATCTATGGCACTGCATGCTCAAATTTATCTAGAGAATCTCTTTTTTGAATAATAAATAGGGTGACACCTGTATTGTGTTTTTGGAGAGGCTTTATTGATGTGCTGCAAAGCTCCTTGGATTTTAATGATGGCTTGTATTATATCATATTAAAGTGATATTTAGCTATTGGGTGTATCTTTTCTTCGGTATTCACGCTCATAGAGTGGACGTGATTGATCTGTTGTCATAATCTTGGCACTAAATTAGAATAGACACACATATTTGTTTCTTTACACGATGACACATGGTGTTTGTAACCAAAGAAATTGTCATCATATTTTGCCCTTAGTTGGTATGGTTCAGATTTCAGTTTAGCTCGTTTCTAATAAGTTTAGGATCCCTGCTGTATATGTGTTCTATATTACTTGTTGTTTGCACACTCATAGCAAAAACATAGTTGCTTTAAGATGTAGCTTACTTGTTTATAGTCTTTGTAAAATAGATGATTACCAACTGTGGTAAGTCTTTGGTGATTTCTGCAAAAACGATTGGAAGACTATGATTGTTGGCAGTTTATGTATCTTGGTGAAAATTGGCTGCATTTTACAGTACTATTTTTCCCCATACTTTACACAAAGATAGTTTTTTCTTGAAATGGCCGAGTCACAGACTCGCGTCTTATTCTTCGAGAGTTCTTTAAGGTTGCATCCAAAAGCATCTAATTTTATATTAATTGCAGTCTTACAGGTAGAAGTTAGTGTATTATTGCTTAGTCATATTACTGCTAACATATCTAACCTGTCTCAAAGAAATGTAAGGTTCTTAAATTGGTTTCTTTGGTTGTTGGTCAAGTATCTAATATATCTCTGGATAAGGACAAAATAAAGGTGTATAAAAACTGGATAAGTACTGAATGTTGGTTGTCTTTGTATTTCAGTGGAAATTCAGCAAATTTGGCTGCATTTCTATGTAACTATGTCTCGCCATTATTTACATATAGACTGGTATTTCTTGAAATGTCACCAGCTGGCTCACATCTAGTTAATTAGAGTTTAGTAAGATTGCTTCTATAACTGTGCATTTTTATGATAGTTCTAGGTTAAAATGAGTGCTGGTTAATTGTTGTTTTAGTTATAATTACTGCTAATGTATCTACTTCAGCCTCAAAAGAAATGTAATTTTTCCTGCTGATATCAAGTAATTATCAATAATGGGAAAAAAGTGGATTTGGATTAAAAGCTTATTAGAAAACGGAAGTACTGCATTTCTGGGGATAATAAAAAAAGAAAACGTTGTGTTTTCACTAATTGTTGGAGTATTTTTATTGATCGGTCCAGCACGGATTGAAATAGGAGCCGGTTCGATAGGAAGCTTTTGAAAACACAGTGCTTGAACTTGTTAAACTTGGTGCTTACAAAGTATTCATCTATGCATGGAAGCATTTTTACATTTTTTGGGCTAATAAATTCTTTGTTTTTTTCAGATAATCAGACTGGAAAATCATTTATATCGTACATTACTGCAAAGGTAGTGTTTTTGTTTGTTGCATCAACTTCTCAATGATGATCATATAACTTAATCATGTTTGTGTTTGCTTTGCTTTGCTTGATAGAATTACTTGTCATATACTAAAAGTTTTCTTGATCTTATTTCGAAATGCAATTTGCCTTTCAAGCTTAAAAGCTTCCACAAGTAGTCAAACTGATATTTATTTCATAATTTTTTCCAGATTATTGATGGCATCCAAGTCACCATCAGGAACGTTCATGTGGTATATGGAGATATGTCAAATGACAAGGTCTATTCTGTTCTGTTACATAAATTATCTTCTAAACTTTAAAAGGCCACTTTATCGAAGCACTCCATCTTTCTTTTTTATCAACTTCTTTACCTGATTTAACAGAGGAACTCCTTTTAATCTGATAGTTTTATACTAGTAATACTTTATAAAACTAAGAACTTTGGAATACTTGAATTGTTTTTTTCCCCTAACTAAACTGTTAATGTTCTTTAAATCTTTCAGTCACCAGCCTCCCTGTTTTGCAAGGTTCTTATTTAAACAGTTATTAGTATTACATCATAGTTAATTTTTATAAGAATTTACGGTGAGAAGTATTATTTATTGTGTCATCTCAATGTTGATGGCTTAAATCATATCAGATGAAACATTATTATAATATTTGTGTTTTTTTGCAGGCACAAACTATATTTGGTTTGAAGTTGACTAGTTTGACTGCAATGAAGCAAAATTTTACAGGGTATCTCTTACTCTACAACACACTTTCATGGTTTTTTCAAATATCTTAACAAAAAGATTTTTTCAATCACATATTTGGTTTCTCACAACTATACCTGTTATATATCCGGTCCACTTGACCATTTTCCGGTTTATTGACTTATTAAAATTTAAAATCTGAATATATTTTATTATTTCGGATTGACCATTCTTGGAGATGATGCAAAGGTGTATCTAACTGAGCTTATAATTCTTTTTATAAATCTTTTAGATTATCAAGTGGAAAGGTGAGGAGTGGGCAAGTAAACAAACTTATTGAGATTCAAGGTTTGGAAATATACTGTAGAACCTTTCATGGATGTGCAAAAGATCTATATGCCGACAATGGTGGAGACTCCATGTCAATGGTTCCTGCAAGTTCTCAAAGTGACGATCATATTCACTTGTTGGCACCGGTCAATGTATCTGCTTCTCTTTCGGTATGCACAAAAAAATAAATAAAATGAAAATATCTTGTTACAAATAAGTCATGTGTATTATTAGGTGCTTTTTGATTACAACCCTTTAAAGAAGTCTATTTCTGTACTTCTGCATATAGTACATCATCTTTGTGAAAACATAATGCTTTTCTGTATATTTTTTCATATAACATACATACAATAATCTCTCTTATGTTGAGATCCTACAACATATAAAAGGAAAGAAGATTACAGCCAGTTAGCCCAATCAATCTATGCAATTACAACTAATAAAACCAATTTCTGATTTCTTGCACAATTGGAGAGATTTCTACACAAGATATATGTATTGAAATACATTATGTTGAGAAGTAGGTTTAGTGAATCTGGATATTTGTTAGAACTTAGAACTTACTTGTTAATTTTTTTGTTGGCATCAAATGGAAGGTTATTGACATATAGAAACACACACACACACAGAGTTTGTAGGCAACCTCTTTTAGTTTTGATTTATGCTTGGTATGTATATTAATTAGCACCCTTGGACTGACTGTTTCGGAATGAGGTGATGGAAACAATAGAATGTGTTTAGTATGAGGGTACGAGTTTTAAAATTAGGATCATGTCTTCAGATTTGGGCATTCTACATACCTTGAGGAAGGTGCATGTTTGCAATTCCACTTCTTTAGCCAAACCCATATCCCTAGGCCATAGTGATTCCTGAGTGCAAACCAAACACCGCCTTAGATTTCTGCTGTTGTTCTTTACAGGTGAATAGGCCTGGACGGCTTGAAAATAATGCAGCACAATACTCTATTGATGTTGAGTTATCCGGCCTGGTTAGTCTCACAACTTTCCAATTAAATGTTACTTAATATTGTCTTCGCCTACTGTTTGGCATTATATATCATTCTACTGACGGACATATTCCCAAATTTTAGGTCTTATCCCTTGACGAAGATCAATTGCAGCAAATACTGTATCTTTCTGATTATCTTTGCATCTGCCGGCTAAGAGAGAAGTGAGTGAAAAGTTTTTTTAATTGGTCGTGTTATGCTTTTTAATTACATACCAAAACACCAATTAGCTTGCACGTCTGTCTTATAAAAATTATCTGGCATAATTTTAGGAAAACGAGCACTTTTATTGAGCTCCAATTTGAGTGGCACCAGTGAACTATCTGTTATAGACTTGTAGGAGTTGTTTGCTCTTGTTTAGGGTTCATGAGCATAATTCTTTTCGTTACATGACATATATGGATAAGAATTTTTTTTTGGTTCAAATTTAATGTTTTGGGTTACTATATTGTATAAGCTTGGAATCTAATTGCCAGGTTACATTAAGTACATAGACGGTTATTTTCTCTTTGTTACTGTTATGTGTCTTCAATTTTTTTTAAGATTGCCCATGTATAATGGGCAAACACATTTTCTTTTGTGACTAGGTTGTTTTAAAAAAATGTTTACAATATGCATACGTGTGAATTCTCAAACATGTCACATGTCTTTTAATGTTCTTAGATATGGTCGTTTTCGCCCTTGGGAGAGTCCTCTATCAGAGAGACCTATGGGATGGCAGATAAAGTGGTGGCATTATGCGCAACATTCTGTGCTATCTGATGTTCGTAAAAGACTAAAAAAGACTTCATGGAAATACCTAGGAGAACGTGTGTAAGTTGTTCTTCATCAAAGGTGGTCATATTTTCTCTACAATGTACGAACTCCTTTCCAAAATATAAGACCAAAGAAACATGGTCCTATATGTTGCAGCAGAGGAAATATTACCATGTTGTACTTTTCACTTATTTAATTCCTTTCTGTATTGAATCTTGGTACATCTTATTATGATTCCTATCTTTCCTTGTACAGAGGCAGAAAACGGCGGTATGTAAAGCTGTATAAATTGAAATTAGAATGCCTTCGGAAAGAAGAGGTACAATTTAAAATTGAAATTCAAATATTTGACATCTGGATTTACTTCCCAGTCCCCCCCCCCCCCCCCTCTCTCTCTCCCATTTATTTTCATCTGATGCCTTCTGTTAATTATTAAAAGATCTTAAGATATAATTGATTTCGAGGCTTCTGCTATTTTTACCTGTATCAACTTCCCAATATTACTATCTTGATTTAAACATTATTTGGTAATATGTGATCAGCCTCTGGATGATGCAATTGTTTCGGAGTTGGACCAAATGGAGAAATTATCTGATATAGACGATATCCTAAGTTACAGGTCTGCGGCTGAAAATGAGATTCAGGTATATGGATATGATCATTATCTCATGTTAAGCTTGGTACCATTATAATTAACGTTATTTACAATAAACACCCTTATAGGAATTCTTGGTGGATTCAGTCAATGGTATCGGAGCTAATGAAGCCAATACTACTTTTGACAAGTCGGTTGATGATGACCAATCATCAAGCAAGCCCCAAGGCTGGTTGAAGTGGTTGTCTCGTGGTATGCTTGGTGCAGGAGGTACAGATGATTCGAGCCAGTTCTCTGGCGTAGTTTCAGATGAAGTAATCAAGGTACGTGTGTTAAGCTTGGTTAAGTTACTTGGTTTTAGTTGATACTTTTGTAATCCAAGTAAAAGTAACCCTTTCGTGTAAAGTTGATTCATTAGTTTTATCACAGATCCAGAAGTCAACAGGTTACTTTTTTTGAAATACTAGTAATTACGAATTACAACACCGAGTTGACGTTTGTTTATACTATAACAGAAGCTACTAACTGAAAATAGGAAAGTATTAAATTACACCTTTTAAAAGTCACCTCACTAAACATCATCTGATTATTCTATAACCCGACAGGATATTTATGAGGCAACAAAGTTTCATCCTGCACCCTCCCCTGTTCTGGATGCTACTGGAAGTGATGGAATTCTTTTGTCTTCTATTAACTTATCTATAAATCGAATCTCTGCAACGTTGCGCAACAGGTACTGTTGATTACTGAAACCTTAGTATAATGTAAGAGTTTTGAAGAATATATGTTAACATAACCAGATTGCTAATGATTTTTAAGCTTACTGATTTGAAGTTACGGACTGGGTTCTAATACGTTTTTTATAGGAAGTTTGATCGTGCTATTGCTGAACTGGTTTTTGAGGAGAATCTTGTTGAATGCATGATTTGGGAGGAATCTGCTGTTGTTACTGCATCAATAGACTCTTTTGAGATAATGAATCCATTAACTGAGAATGCCATTTTACTTGTTAAAAAGGTTTGACCTTATGTACATTTCATACCTTGTTTATGATGCAATATTAGTGCAAATGTTCTTCTAATGTTTACTCATAAATCCAGATTTAACTTTTATCTTCAATTTATATTTTTGGTTTATTCTTAATGTTACAAGTATATTTCGTTTTCTTACAGGGCGTCTCAGAGGAGCATTTTCTTGAAGCGGGGAAACCATCCCTAAATATCCAAGCTTACATTCCAAAAGAAAATCGGGAGGGAGAGTTGACATTGAAGGTACTTTAATTCCAGTTTTTTTTTTTTTTTTAAATACAAAACAAATCATTACAAGTAGTTCTTTTGCCATGTGTTAAAACATTCTGATAATGAATTAATGAGGATGACCCTTTCATTATTTCAGGTCATGCTTGAGCCAATTGAAATAATTTGTGATCCAACATTTTTCTTGAATGTGATGGAGTTATATAGTGTTCTGAGTTCTTATAAAACTCACGAAGAAAGGGTTAGTTTCCCCCCACAACTCAAAGACACATGCATTCTTTCTTAAGAACCGTTTGTAGACTGCATCATTACCTTTTCAAGACGTATTTCTTGTTGGAGCTCTGTGCCAGGCATAAAAGTTAAAACACTGCATATATCTCAGCATTTTGCCTAAATAGGATATGTTGTTGAATAGTTTAGCATTAACCAGATGCCTTTAGTTTTTCAAAATATATTTCTAGTTGGAACTCTGTACCATGCGTAAGACATTGCATAAATCACAGCATTTTGTTTAAAGATAGCTTGTAGTTAAATGGTCCAGTATTAACCGGATGTATGCTATGTATTTAATATATAAACTGTGATTATGTTTTAATTTTTTGTAAACATATGAGCAAAATTTATAAAACAAAATAACTTGGATATGATTACTTTCCTAAATACTCTGGCTGCAGGTGTTCATTCTTCTTGATATATGCTGATGTAGACCTCGATGTTTTTCATCCTTCTGTATATAGTGACTTTAATCTTATTTCAACATGAAACTAATAATTTTATACTCTTAGATGAAAAGTCTTGGTAGTGCAACATAATTTCTCCGAACATCAATGAAAAAATAACCTATGCTGCTTTATCAGGTTTGGAGTAACAAATTCAATTGGTTTCATGTTATAGGTCCTAGAATCGCTCAACAGGATCAATGATGTGAAGTCGCGGCTAATATCAAAAGCTGAGTATGTCTTTTTTATGATCTGATGGAATAAATTATTTGATATTACGGTTATTAATTAATATTTAGTATAAAGTTTCAGCTATGTGTTCTACCTTAAGTTTTTTTTTTGTTTTTTTTGCAGGTACATATTGTCAAGTCGGAAGAGAGTGATGTGGGATATTAGTTTGATGAATCTCAAAATAATTATTCCGTGGAAGAACAGAAATTCAGAGATGCATAAATTGGTAACTTTTTTCATTTGACTTAGTCAACTGTCCAGAATATTTTACAGTGGATGTGATATCTTCATGATCTTCTATATGTTTGACAACCATGTTGTGTGCTGCACCTTAAGTTTTGTATGCAGTTTTCTATGTTGTTGATTATGTAATATCATAGTTGTGTCAATTTATGCTCAACTTTAAAAAGGCAGATCACATATCCAATAGTATATGCACTTAATATACATATATAGGATCATGAGATTTTCTGTTAAGAAAATAAGGTGTTCACAAACTGTTCACGAACACTTACCGAATGAGATTTTCTGTTTGTGTTTGTTTGTTAAGGAAATGAACATGTTCGTGTTCGTTTGTGTTTGTTGTTAATTTTAGGAACAGACAAAAGTGAGTGTGAACAAACACAAGTTCATGAACACAAGCGAACACAAATGGAACATTCATGAACACTGAAGAAGTAAATACCTCTACTAGACCTTCTTTGAATACGAAAGAGTAATGATCCGGTTCTCAATGATCCGAATGAAGAGGAACTAGGCGCCTGCAAAACAGAACACCGTTAGGACTCGTCACAGGAAGGGGGGATTTCCTGTGACCACCCTCCGGCGTGAGAATAAGTATTTGTATAGGTCGAGGATAAAGAGAGAGAGTTATGAGAGTATTTGTGAATGAATTAACCTCTTACCTTTCATCTGTTTATATACTTTCGTTACCTTTCTCGTTACCGCTTCTTCGGGCTTTCTTCAGGAACTGACCTCCCGGTCTTTATGGAGATAAGCATTATCTCTTATTCGAAGCTTCATTCCCAAAGACTCGGGTGTCAGGTTGAACTGATTATGCCATAGATAATAATTCAACGAATTGGGCCTAAAGGACTTGGATCCTTTAATGGGCCAGCACTGTTAAATTGTTTTGGGCTTCCAAGTGGTATGGGCTGATCCATCTGGATTGGGCCTACCTCGTCATGTCCCCCCAAGTCTAGTGATAAGCAGACTTGGTTATTACTAGGCTTTTATTGAGAAAAGGTATCTAAAATAGAAGATCAATAAGTCAAGTGTGGGTCCACTTCTTCCAAAATGAAAAATCCTTTTGGGGAATAGCGCCGCATGGTTGAAGCACGTGATGTGACGTCACCCTGAGTTGTCGCTTCAGCCGTTCTACCAGTCTGAGCATCTCAAGGGTGTGACTGTTGGCGGTTCAATTTAAATTTCAAAACCATCCCTTCCAAACGTCTATAAAATAGCTTTAAGCCAGGAGAGTGAAAGCAAAAAACTCATCGTCACTGTTTGTTGCCACACTATTCCACAAATGGCTCCCAAAGCTAGCACATCACGAACTACCATGAGTGTTGCCCAGATACATACTAGTTGGTCGGTAACGGCACTAGAACCCTTTCTTGCTGAATGGCGTATATTGCCGGAGTGGAACCCTACTTGCCCGGAACCCGGAGACATCGCCTTTCCTCTGAAGGCTGGGAAGATTACCCTATATGCCGAGTTTTTTAAGTTGTGTCATTTTCGGTTACCAGTGACCCAATTTATGGTGGATGTGCTGTCATATTACAAGGTCAACATATCTCAACTCCACCCTTTAGGGCTGATTAAGGTGAGACACTTCGAATTTTGTGCCAGGGGTTTAGGGATGTCCCCCCAGTTGGAGATATTCCGGGTACTGTATGTTCTCGTGTACAAAGGCGAGTATTTTACATTCGATCGCCGCTCGGGTGCGCCCTCTTGTATCGAGAACTTCCCCTCCAATGTGCAGGACAAGAATTGGAGGCAGAAATTTTTCTTTATCGATGAGCGTGTGTTGCCGGTGGTGGCTCCTATTCGGACCCCGGAGGCCAAGACCAAGTTTGCTGATGAGTGCCCTGCTGCATCTGTTTATGAGAAGCATCCTCTGTATCTGGCTTTAGTGAATCATCCCACCCCCTGTACCCGCATACCTGAACGAGCTCTGGTAGCCGTTGGTATGAGTCGCATCTGGATGGATGATACCGTGTTTCCTGAGTACCGTCGTTCGGATCAAGGTATGGACTTTCTAGCCTGTTCCTCATAGATTTGATAGCAGGGCACGACTCCCAATTAATAATTTTATTTCTTTATTTTTTTTTTCAGATGAGTGGCACTACTTTGATGCCATTGATCCTACTGCGGCCCCTTACTTGAGAGAGCATGACCGCCTACTTGGGGAGGATGAGGCTGATGTTCTTAGCCAAACTGTCAAGTTGTTTGTGATACCTGCCCCACCCCCTCAAACTTCTCCGGATCAACCCCATGGTTCCATGTCTGGGAACGTAGAGGCAAGTGAGTTCCAGACGCCAACTTCCTCACCTTTGAACCCGGATCCTATAAGCGTTGCTGAGCCAGATAACACCACCAGTGAGCCACAGAAAAAGAAGTCCCGGAAGAGGAAAACTGAGGGTCCTGATGTCGGGTCGTTCTTGGAGAAAAGACGTGAACTGTTGGCCCTGAAGGAGAAATCTCTTGGTAAGGACTGTATCCCTTGGCTGCCCATTGTGTGCCCCCTCTAACATCCTTGTTGTGTTACCTGCAGATGCCTGTTTGTTGGGAGAAGACAATCCACCTCCGCTGGATAGCACTCAGAGTACTTCTTCCATGTCTGCGTTGGAGCAGAGCATAGGTGTTTCAACTGCTGTGTCGCCTCCGGTCTCTCAGTCCTTAGTTATTTCTTCAATCCAGCCTGCTACTACTGCTGTCTCAACCCCTCGGCTTATAGTGTTGGAAGAGCCGCAGGACACTATCTCTGTCGGCGTTACTTTCTCACCAAGTGCCGTAGTCACTCTGCCTTCTCCCAGTGTCAACCATCCCAGCTTCAGCATCTACTGTTCCTGCGACCAAACCTGCCTTTCACTTTGGGAGTTCCAGCAGTACCCCGTTTGGGAATGTGGTCCGGGGAAGCTTTACCGAGCTATTACATGATGTGCAGCATCACCCTGTGGGATTTCCCGGGGGTATGAGATCCGGTACTGTGCCCCTAGGGGCTGATCTGACAGGGCCCAAGGAGGTTCCTAACAATGAATATGCTCCCGGTATTGACTGGCACCCGTCCCTTCCAGACAAAAGGTATGTTCCCGGGTGGAAGATTGCTCAGTCCACTAGGCTTATTAGCCTGGATGTGATCAGGCATTGGGCGGATCATGCCTTCCCCCCAGCGGAACGCTATTACTTACAAGGGTTGGATAATGCACAACTTGCCGAAAATGCTCTCGGGGCAAGTGTGCATGCCAGTGCTTCTTTTTATGAAATGTTGCGCCGCTGGCGATCTGATTTGGGTGATTTGTTCGACACCCGTGTGTCTCACAGTAAGTTGTCCAAAGAGGCTGAGACCCTGATGAAGACCTTGAGTGATTGCAGACAGCAGCTTGCTGACTTATCAACCGTTCGAGAAAAACTTGAACAAGACAAGTCCCGGATGGTTGATACCCATAACGAAGAAAAACTTGAATTATTGCGGGTCCGGGATCAGCAGGTTCGGCTAGTGCTTTCTTTGGAAGATCGAGTTAAGTTGCTCGCAAAGGAATTGAAGACAGAGAAAGAAACCTCGTCTAAAGCCAAAGCTGACCTGGAGAGATACGAACAGCTTGCCAAAGATATTGAGAACTATGAGTCCCGTGCCCGCAGGGCTGAGGAGGAGAGAGATACTATGTTGCAGCAGGTGAATGATCATAAACGTAGTGCTGAGGTTGCTGCAGCCGATGCTGCTGCCCTTGCTAAACAATTGGCGAATAGCCAAGCCCGGGTGGCAGGATTGGAGGCTGACCGGGATTGGTTAATTTCAAAGGGTCTTCCCGCCACCTGGAGTTACGTCCGGGGCGGTGCTCAATATCAGCAGCGCCTTAATGACTTCTACCGGACAGCCGTGGAATCCGGCTATCAGGACGGCTTGATGCATGGACATCGCATCGGGTCACTCGGTAAAAACCTCCCGGCTGCCACGGATCATGAGAAAAAAGTTGAGCAGAGAACCTCTGAGGCCCTGGTAGCCCTGAGCAGCGATTCTTTGGATGCCATTGTTCAACTGCAAGGGAAAGTTGGTGATGAAGGTATGTCTGAAGTCCCGGCCACTCTTGAACCGCTAGTTGCCAGTTCGTCTTCCGGCTCATCCGACAGTGAGTGAATCAAGAGTCTCATTTGTGATGTAATTGTTACCATGTATCCCGGAACCGTTAACTTTGTTTTTGTAAATTTTTAATATTAATGAACGAACTTTCCAGTTGCCCTATTTAGTGTAATCATTAACGTGCAGACTTCACCAATAGGTCATAATGAAGAGTCGCATCTAATTAATATTTCGTAATCATTCTGGTGACATCAGCACTGCAACTTAACCGTCACATCGGTGTGTCAGGCGGCTATTGTCAGTGCATTGATTGCAGGTGGGTGCCAATCCCAATAAGCACACCTTCTATTTTTCTATCATATAAGGAGGTTATCGTATCATGCCAACGTACACCCTTTCATCTTCCTGTTCCATATCCATGCCTCAAAAGTACGTTTCTCTCAAAATTTTTTTGAAAGATCTTGACGCCCTTGAAGCTTTGAAGGAAATGCAACGTCAAGCTCGTGAGATTGACCAGATGCACGAAGCTTCTCTACAGTTGGGTGGTTCTCGTTTGCACTTTGATGGATTTCTTCTCTCACCACCATGTCGATTTGTCTACCGACGTGGTTTCAGAGACATCCCTTCAACTTGGGTGAATAACGTGGAGATTACTGGTGAGGGAACGCCTATGCTCCCAGATGTGGTAATGAAGGAAGATGTGACAAGTTTGACCGATGTGACAGCCTCGAAACGTTTCGGCCTGGTGTACCAACGTGGTGCAGGACGTCCTTTGCCTCCATGGTTAGCTTTATCTGACAACAGCGTGTCAGATGCTCATTCGTCCGACACTGTGAAGCCTATCGGCGAAGAACAGGCCCCCGGGGAGCCTGAGGTGTCATCTGAGGTGCCCCGAGCTTGGGAGGCTTTATATGAGGAATTATGGATACTTCCCCCTGTCTACAACCCAGACGGTCCCCTATTGCACACCCCTGCAGAGGTGTGCAGCATGTTAGAGGACTAAAGTTTGTAATGTTTATAATGTATGTGATAGCCTTGTATGGCTGGTAGTATAGCGCTATGTTTAAACGGTAGGAAATGATGTATTTTAAAAGCCATGGATTTTTGTCCGGCTCCTACCTATATTTTGTGATTTTGCTTGTAATATGCAAGTTAACTTAATGGAACGTTCGTTCAAGTGATGCAAATGCCACACGGGCGTCTTATTATTGATTAAAAATAGAAACTAGCTCTCCCCGGGATGTCATGGTTTGCCCACGGGGAGGGCTTACAAACTGAAATACTACTTTAGAATGTTTACAAGATGATTCTATATGTAACATTTCTTGAGCTGGGCAGCATTCCAGCTTCTGGGGACCTGAGTGCCATCTAGCTGTTTCAGGCGGTACGCCCCTTTTCCCAAATCTTCAACGACCTTGTATGGCCCTTCCCAGTTTGGGCCCAGCTTCCCTTGCGGTTGTTGCCTGCTTGCTTCATTGTCTCTCATGACTAGGTCACCTTCCTTGAAGGAGCAGCCGCGCACTCTTTTGTTGTAATACTTTTCCAGCAGTCGTTTGTATCTGGCTTCCTTTATACAAGCCTCGTCTCGCCTTGCTTCCAGCACTTCGAGGTTTTGTCGCAACATTTGATCATTATCTGACCCTTGACCGTTTTGCCGAGTGGACGGTATCATCATTTCTGCTGGGATCATTGCTTCCGAACCGTATGTGAGACAGAACAGTGTTTCACCGTTACTGGTTTTTGGCATGGTCCGGTGAGCCCAGAGGACATGCAGTAGTTGATCCACCCAGGACCTTCCCTCTTGATCCAGTCGCCTCTTGATTCCATCCAGGATGCTTCTATTGGCTCTTTCAACCTGGCCGTTACCCTGTGGGTGGGCAACGGAAGTGAACACCTGCTGAATGTTCATACTCTTGCACCAATCCTGTATGTGTTTGTCAACGAACTGGGTGCCGTTGTCGCTCACCAAGTACAGGGGAACCCCAAAACGACAAACTATATGTTCCCACAAGAACTTCTTGATGTTGCATGCTTCAATCTTTGCAAATGGCTTTGCTTCCACCCACTTGGTGAAGTAATCAATAGCTACTATCAGGTATTTTAACTTTCCCGGGGCCATCGGGAAAGGCCCCACCAAGTCTATGCCCCACCTCTGGAACGGCCACGCTGCCGTGACTGGGATTAGGTTATTCTTAGGACGGAACGTTTGTGGGGCGTATTTTTGACAGCTGACACACTTCCTTAGTTCTTCCACGGCCATGTTGTGCATGCCGGGCCAGTAGTATCCTGCATTCGTTATTTTAGCCACCACTGCCCGTGGTCCCGCGTGGATGCCACATATGCCTGCATGGATGTCTTTGATCAAGTATCGTGCTTCAGCTGGAGAAACACAACGGAGAGCGGGTCCCAGGTAAGACTTCCGGTAAAGGACCCCGGCCTGGACCTCATATTGCAGTGACTTGGTGCGGATCTTCATTGCTTCTGCCTTATCTTCCGGGAGAATTCCATTCATGAGATATTTTTGAATAGGAGTCATCCAAGATATTTCGACCGTGTGAACCGAATGGACTTCTGACACTTGCGTAGATGGATGCTTCAGGGTCTCGATGTGAACATCTTTGTCTGTGCCGGAAGATGCCAGCTTGCTTAGGGCATCTGCTATATCGTTCTTATGCCTCCGGACATGGTGCAGGGTGACCTTGTTGAACTTCGCCATGAGCTCCTTCGTCTTATCTAGATACTTCATCATTGACTCATCTCTTGCCTCGTAAGATTCATTGACCTGATTATTGACCAGCAGCGAGTCTACGTGTGCATCTACCTGGGCCGCTCCCAGGGCTAACGCCATTCGTAATCCTGCTAACAATGCTTCATATTCGGACTGGTTGTTGGAACACTCGAAGTCAAAACGTAAGGCGTATAGGAACCTTTGGCCATCTGGGCTTACTAACAGCAACCCGGCTCCCGCACCTTTGCTATTAGAGGATCCGTCAGTGTACAGTTGCCAAGGAGCGGATTCCTCGTTCGGAGCTTGTTCCCCTAGCTGGGTGATCTGCTGGATATCTTCTCCTTCCGGAATCTCAGTCATGAAATCTGCCAGGACTTGGCCTTTCACGGCTGTTCTTTTCTTGAAGGTTATGTCCAGGGCTCCCAACTCAATCGCCCATTTTGCTAACCTCCCGGAAACCTCTGGTCGATTCAGGATTTGCCCCAATTGAAAATTCGTTAAGACTTCCACATCATGAGCCTGGAAATAACGGCGCAGCCTCCGGGAGGCATGTACCAGCGCCAACACTAACTTCTCCAACACCGGGTATCGGGCCTCTGCTTCAGACAAGGTCCGGCTGATATAATAAATGGGAGTTTGGCGACTATCTCGTTCGACCAGCAGGACAGAGCTCACTGCCCGGTGACCTGCTGCTAGATACATCTTGAGTATTTCACCCGGGCGTGGTGCTGTGAGCATTGGTAGGTTTCCAACGAATGTCTTCATCTCTTCGAATGCTTTATCTGCTTCTTCAGTCCATCTGAACTTATTTTTATTTAAGCAGTCTTTGAGTGTAGAGATGAACGGCAGCGACCGTTCTGCATGCCTTGCTAAAAATCTGTTGATGGCAGCCAATCTCCCGTTGAGCGTTTGAGCTTCTTTCAATGTCTTAGGAGCGGGCATGTTTCTTATCGCTGCGACCTTCTCAGGGTTGACCCTGAAACCATCCTTTGACACAATAACTCCCAGGAACTTTCCTTCCTCAACACCGAAAGAACACTTTCCTGGATTGAGCTTTATGTTGTACTCCCGAAGGGTGTTGAACGTTTCTTCGATGTCTTCCAGCAACATTTCTTCCGTTCGACTTTTTATCACTAAGTCGTCAACGTACACTTCCAGGTTCTTTCCAATTTGATGCTCGAAGGCTTGATCCATTAGTCGCTGATATGTTGCCCCGGCGTTCTTCAAACCGAACGGCATTTTGGTGTAACAATAGATCCCGGCATCTGTATGAAAGGCTGTCTTATCCTCGTCTTCCTTGGCCATCTGAATCTGGTGGTACCCTTTGTACGCGTCCAGAAAGCATTTAAATTGGAACGGTGCCAGAGAGTCGACCTTAAGGTCTATCTCCGGTAGTGTATAAGCATCCTTGGGGCACGCCTTATTCAGGTCCTTGTAATCCACACACATTCTCCATGTCCCGTCATGTTTTTTCACCATCACCGGATTAGCTACCCATGTGTGGTACTTGGTTTTCCTTAAGATACCCGCTTCTTCAAGCTTCTTGACTTCTTGTACTACCGCCGCTCTCCGGTCCGGTGCCATGCTTCTTCTCTTTTGAGTAACGGGTTTGACATTAGGATAAGTAGACAACTTGTGCTCTGCTTTAGATCGAGCGATTCCAGTCATGTCGGCGTGTGTGAAGGCGAATACGTCCACATTCCGTCTTAGCAATTGTTTCAACCTTTCTTGAGTCGCCGGAGTGAGTGCATTCCCGATCGTGACAGTCTGATCTGGATATTTTGTACTCAAAACCCATCTTTCAGGCCCTCGAATCCCTGTCGGTGCTTGGCGACAAGTTTTACTATCAGACACGGCACATGTTCTTTCTCCGGAAACAGTGGCGACACCGTGAGGTGTTGGGAACATAAGGAATCCCCTGGCCGTTGAGACTAATGCATCCATTCGTCCCAGTGTATACCTTCCAATAATCACATTGTACTGAGACGTTGCTGGGATCACCAAGAAAGTTACCAGGATGGTCCGCTCTTTATAGCCATCACCTATTGTTACGGGGAAAGTCAGCTGACCCAGCGGTTCTACACTCTCCCCTGTGAAACCCCGTACCGGACCATGTGCCGGTGTCAGCATCTTTTGATCCTCCTGCGTCATTCTTCTAAAACAGGGTTCATAAATGATGTCTTCCGAGCTGCCTGTATCTACCATGATTCTCTTCATACTATAATCTCCCACGGCGGCCGATATTACCAGGGCCTCCATGCTCAATACTTTGTAGTGTGGGGGCACAGTCATGACTACTTCCATCCATGGCTCGATTCTCTCGAAACGTCTCTTTGTGCCGACCCTGATGTCAGGCCTGACCGTGTTGATCTCCCTGGGTTTCTTCCCGGCTGCCTTATCATCCCAGTTTGATGGACCTGGCTTAACATCCTTGACCAAGTGAGCTAGCTTGCCCGTTCTGACGAAGTACTCTATTTGTCTCTTCAGTTGGAAACAATCGTTTGTGTCATGACCGTTTCCCTTATGATAGTCACAGAACTTTGACTTGTCCTTCGACGGTGAGTCTTTGACGGGCCGAGGAGTGTTCAATCTTAGGTTTTCAGTCTCCAAAATCTGGGCCGGGGTCTTCGTGAGTTCCGGGTAATCCAGTTTAGACTTTGAAGCAGATTCTCCTCGGCTGGAGTATGAGTCCCTAGATTTATCGGACCTTCGGGAGTGATCCCGGCGGTCATCCCGGCGGTCGTCCCGGGAGTAGGGCTGCCCTGATCGCCCTTTGCTTCTGGAACTGCGAGAGTCTTGGTTATCCGGTGCCTTGGCAGCTTCTTGCTTTTTTCGTACGGCGTGATTCATAGCAATTGACTTCTCCTGCTTTACGTATGCCTTAGCTATAGTCATCATTTCATCCATGGTTTGTGGATATCCGTGAGGACCATGGAGTTTCCTCAGCAACCCATCATCGTTGACGCCCATCGTGAATGCTGTGCATGCAAGCTCTTCAGTGAGGCCCGGTATCTGCAACCGTTCCTTATTGAAACGGATTATGAAATTCTCCATTGATTCATTGTCCCTTTGGCGAATGTGCATGACCTCGTCCCGGTATTTAGTGTGTCTTCTCTGTTGACTGAACTGTTGTGAGAAGCCCTTCACGATTTCATCCCAGTTAGCAACAGACCCGGGCGGCAAACTGTCCCACCATACCCGTGCGGCCCCCACCAGTGTTTGGACCATAGTCACATGGAACGCGGTACGTTCCGGTACGCGGTACGAAAACTGGTACGCGAGTCGTGCATATGTAAAATTCGGTACAAGAGGGGGTAGGCTCATTCGGAACGCCAATCCGGTACGTGGTACGGTGTACCATATAATATGGTACACCGTATCATATACGAAACATTTTACATGTAAACTAGTAAAGATAAAAGGGGTAAAATGTTAAATGTCCAAATTAATTTTACACTTTTTTATGTAAAAAAATTACCAGTTTAGAGATTAAATGTAAAATAGTGAAAATGAAGGGGTTAAATGTTAAAAACCTAAACTTATTTTAACCCTAAAATGCACCACTAGCGTGTTTGACCACACATTTTGTGAGAAGAGCATTACAATACAGCTCGTGGTGTACAGAAAGTTCTTCAGAACTATAAGAATCTTCAACAATCAAGATTCGGTACATGTTTCTTAATGTTTCCAATCGCATACCCAAACAATTGAAAACGCGTACCGGTTGGAATTAGGTCGAAATTCTTGAGAATCGGGAACGGTCAATTTTAACGATCTGGTACGACTTTGTACCCGATTCCGGTACACCGAATCGGGAACGCAGATCGTAGGTGATATAGCGTTTCCTGTGACTATGGTTTGGACAAACATATGACACCATGCCGGAAGCGGCCAGTCTTTAGACGTCCCTACTGACTCAAAAATACTTAGGTGATCATCCGGATCCCCTGTTCCGTCATACTTTCCCACTGTTGAAGGTAGCTTCAAATTAGGAGGCAGTGGTGCGTTAGCTATCCTGGCCGCAAACTTGGAATAAGTTGCCATTGCGGGAGGCCTATAGGGCCTAGTGAGATCATCATCATTATTCCGATTGTCACCGTTTGAGGGTGCCACCGGGCTTTGCTGTTGAGGACGCGAAGCGCTTACGTTTGTTCCCGGGCCCCCGGGAGTGGTTTCATATGTGAGACGTGTACGTACGTCATTCAGCCTTCCATTTGCAAATTGTGAGGGTGTTTCGGCATGAGGGGCCCAACCCGGGTAGGACGGTGTTGCGGGCTGATACATGTATGGATACGGGTATGAATACGCGCCCCCTGTGGGAGGAGTACACATATACCCGTAAGGTGGCATCGGGTAGTATGGCATGAAAGGTTGATTCCCCGGGGTGACCGGGGTGTACGGGGGAATACTAGGTTGTAACAGAGTGGCTTGCGGCGATGAAGTCATAGCCGCTGAGAGTGCAGCCGAGAAAAGCGGCAGGCTGGCTGCCGCAGTGAACCAAGAAACAGACGGCGTAGGGGCCGACACCCTGTTAGCTGCAACGGTTGTGCTGGTGATTGGACGAGTATAAGTTGGTGACGAAGCCAACCTCCCCGTGAACGAAAACTGCCCTGAGTGTCCTCCAGACGTCAGTGGGGGCGGAATATTCCTTAGCCGGGCGTCAGGTGCTCCCAAAGGGAAACCGGGAGCCTGCCCGTTACCTTCTTCTTCTGATTCCGATGCAGTTTCTCCGTCAACTCGTTCAGTTGTTGGACGCCGATCGGGGTCATCTTCTATGGGGCTAGTGTTTTCTGCGGTATTCTGATTTGAAACCATCTTAACTTCTTGGACAAAGACACCGGTATCTTACTCCTTGGTTTGCCGGTCCCACGGATGGCGCCAATGAAGAAGTAAATACCTCTACTAGACCTTCTTTGAATACGAAAGAGTAATGATCCGGTTCTCAATGATCCGAATGAAGAGGAACTAGGCGCCTGCAAAACAGAACACCGTTAGGACTCGTCACAGGAAGGGGGGATTTCCTGTGACCACCCTCCGGCGTGAGAATAAGTATTTGTATAGGTCGAGGATAAAGAGAGAGAGTTATGAGAGTATTTGTGAATGAATTAACCTCTTACCTTTCATCTGTTTATATACTTTCGTTACCTTTCTCGTTACCGCTTCTTCGGGCTTTCTTCAGGAACTGACCTCCCGGTCTTTATGGAGATAAGCATTATCTCTTATTCGAAGCTTCATTCCCAAAGACTCGGGTGTCAGGTTGAACTGATTATGCCATAGATAATAATTCAACGAATTGGGCCTAAAGGACTTGGATCCTTTAATGGGCCAGCACTGTTAAATTGTTTTGGGCTTCCAAGTGGTATGGGCTGATCCATCTGGATTGGGCCTACCTCGTCAAACACAAACAAGCGCTCATAAACAGAAGGAGCACATATTAAATTTCGAATAAAATTAGTATCTTTCATCACAAGCATTACGTAGATCCGCCTGTAGTATACTAACCCAATTATCCAACATATGTGACATAATCTTGTTAGCGTAATTACCATACAGTAGTGTCCCAACATAACACAATTATCATATTAAACTTGAGGTAACTCATTTAACTAAAAAAAATCCTTAAAGTCTTTATTTAATCCGATCAAAATAATAGTCAATCAAAATAAATGAAGTATAATAGTAATATGTAATACACTAATAGTTATTAAATAATCTATTACTAGGAATTTTGAAGTACGTAAATTAGAAATAAAAGTTAAATAACCTAACAAACAAACAATCGAACATAAATGATCATGTTACCGAACGTTCACGAACATAGACGAACAAACATGACCTTTGACCTTTGTTCATGTTCGTTCATTTATTAAACGAACGAACACAAACGAACTTCCCGCCGAACAATTCACGAACTGTTCGTCGAATGTTTGGCTTCGTTTGCAGCCCTATATATATCGGATCATTAGAACTATTTCTTTATGAGAAAACTAAAACCCCCTTACTTGTATCATACTACATATATGGCATATATGTATTGTAGTATATACTGCATATATATGATCATGAGAACTATTTCTTTGTGAGAAAACTAAAAAAACCCCTACTTGTAAGTTGTATCATACTACGTATATGCAGTATATATGGCATATATGTAGCATATACTATATATTGCAGTCTTATGATATGGAGGTTTTTAGTTTTCTCACCATGGGGTGTCTTTTCATGATCCTCACCCGTGTATATGTGTGTGTGTGTGCGCGCGTGTGTGTGGCTAAAGATAAACCAGGAATAGTATTGTATATTGATTGTGAATAATAGGGTTACACAGGTGCTTTCTATATAGAAATAATGTTACACTTGCATACCTTCTAGATATGATATTCATATAAAACTGTTCTAATATTCCCTTGCAAGCTAACGGCTGCGAACAACTAGGGTACACAGGGTTTCTGTTAGTTTTAAGGAAACTTGGCTCTAATAGGGTTACATAAGTGCTGTGTATAGAGAATAATGTTAAAACACTATATACCTTCTAGATATGATCGTTATATAACCACTCCAACAGCTAATATGTGTATATATAACAATATACATGACAAATCCTTATTGTACCTGCACCCTATTATAAAATTTTAGTCTTATGGGTCAGAGCTTTGTTCTAAGATTGTTAAATTCATAACCAAAATGGCCAGGTACTTGGATTAACGGCTATTACATTTACATCCAAGCGTGATATTGACTGTTTCGCCCCTGATATCAATTTGCCATCTCAATTTGTGAGAAATTTGGTAAATATCGAATCTTCAAGTGAGCTCCTGAAGGGACTTCCGATTCAAGATCTGCATGATCACTTCGAAACTAAAATAATTGATTTTGAGGTCAGCATTTTCTCTCATTTTTAGTCATTTTTATATTTTTGAGCAATAAAAACTGATGCTTAGCATTCTGCAGATAAATTTGTTTGTGCCTTTTTATCCTTATACTTTCCCTATTCTGGAGAAAGTTAATGCTTCTTTTGCTATAGCACGGTGCATTGTTCAGGATGAATCATTCTTGAAAGCAATGGAGGTAGGTAAACCTTCGGTACCCTAACATTTACTATAGGAAAATGTTGATATATATATATCATTCTAAAAGTTTAAAGTTCCCTTTCAAATCGAATAGTATATATCTACCCTTGCAAAACACTGAAAGTTGTCTTACTACTGTGTGAACCATCCCAATGAATGTTCTATTTGGTTATTCAGCGAAACATGCTGTACTAAGTAACTTGTTTCTGCAACACATTGACTATTTACTTGGAAAGGGTTGTTACTCTTGGATAATTAGTTTGCAGCTAGTATGAAACTGATTTTTTGGCCCTTAAAAATTTGATTCTTAGAAATAATGGAATTAGTTTATTCATACCTATAGAATTGATTATGTCTAATTGAGGTGGTGATAATGAGATAATCAGTTCCAAAACGCATCACGTTACTCCCAGATTTGCTGATTTATATAGGAATAAAATGTTGAACCGTAAATGAGTGGTCTTTCTATTAGATTCGCCTCTGTGCATCTGTGCCTATCTTAAGCGTGTTGAGGTTCTTGTATTGAAAGTTTACTACCTCAACAATTATTAGTCATTGCTTACACTATGTTGTCTTGTTTGGTTTCAGGTTTATGTAGTGGTGGCTACTATATGGGTGCACTTGTCGCCATCGATAATTGGGGCAATTTTGGAACTTGTTGAAAGTTTTAGTATGCTGCATCATTCACCACATTTGGTGACATCAGAAACAACTTCGTCATATGATTCAGGTTTAGATAAACCGAAAAAGACTAACACTTCTCGGATTTCTGTTATTGCTAATCTGGAATCTGCTAGTGTCATTGTTGACCTTGAAAATGGCTTAGAGGCTAGCTGCACACTAACTGTTTACCTGCAGGATTTGGATATTAGGTATGTTTGTCTCTTTTAAATTAAATTCACATGTACCCTTGAAAGGTAGTCTTAGTTATCACCCAACTAAACCTGTGAAAATAACACGCTTAGTAGAAGACCAAAGGAGCAAATGAAGGCATTTCGCATATTTGACTCTAGTCAAACGAGAACTCTAATATTTGGTAAAAAAACTGTAAGAATAATCAAAACTTTGAACTCAAATCATATTATCATCAAATTCACAATTATACATCCGTAAGTGTTTGGTTAAATTTTGAAGCTTTCTTCATTGAAGAACGTTGACAAATGCACGATTTTGCATCTAAGCATTTGGGCGTATGTGCATCTGGGATAAGACCTAGATGTACAAACGCACCCTGTAGAATTTTACTCTCTGCAGATGCGTATATATGAAACTATGGGTTGTCTTAAATGCTTCAGAGTTTTTACAAACACTTCTATGGGGAGATAATTTACGAATTTGTGAAGACGGATATGATTCATATTCAAAATTTTGATTGATTGCTTCTTACCAGTATTTGAACTTTTAGTGGATCCCTTTCTACACATTGAAGGTTCGCAGGATCGCAAATGAGGGAAAAGATTGAGAGAGAATAAGGAATTTAGAAATCAATACTTATATTCAAATGACACAATGTGAGGGTATTTATACATGTGAAGGGGTGTGTCCCCTTTGATACTAACCGACATACCGGTTGACTAATAATCTAGACATGACTCTTGACAAACTTAGGATAATAGATATGTTAGTGATCGGGAATTCTGCACAGGTCTGAATAATCTGATAATTGTTTCTGATGGGGCTTCGGGTTGTTGAGGCGCTTTGGCGGTTAACAGAAAATATGGAGGGAAAGGTTTTGAAAGTTAGTTAAACAACATAGACTTTCTTATATTATAAAATGAAACATCCGGTGCCTATTTATACAATCTGAACCGGTGCCTCATCAAACAGACGCGTCCCTTACGAATTACAAACTTAGGATATTGTTTTTCTATGAACCGGTGTGTCACATAACCGGTTTCTAACACAACTAGACTTAGGATATAATAATCTAACATATGTTTAATAATTACATAACATAAGAATAAATCAAGTTTAATCTATATATCTAACAATCTCCCCCTTAAACTTGATTTCTTCAACTTTTCTTCATTCGTCACTTGATGATGATGATCGGCTCCTCTTCTTAGGCGGCATATCTTCATCCTTCCATTTGTTGCCTTCACTTGTGCTACCTTCTTCATTGTTGACTTCTACAACCAACTCGCGGCCTTTGTATTTGAGATGGTACCATTCCATCATCTCTAGATATCTAACAAACACAAGCCGAAGTGTAGTTGCTATCTCTTCTTTCTTTGCGAGACTAGGCAGCCCTCTTCCATATCCCATACTCATTGCAACAATCGCCCAATTTTCATCTCTAGTGACTTTCTCATATCCACCAAACACTTGAACTTTTGTATATAAGTCCAAAAGACTAATAGGATAGCCGGTTGTGTCTCGTGGTGGTAGAGGGGCTTCAATTCTTATTTTCAAGAAATCTTGCATGAACCATTTTACAATTTTCTCAAATTCTAATTCGAACTTACGTTTGTACCTTTCAACCGTTGTTGTAACATGGAGCATATCCATGAAAACTAAGCAATCTTGTATGCGAGAACCATTGGTTGGGTACATGGTAGGACCTTTCTCCATAACGCCTTCATAATTGTCCTTATCGATAGAGAATTCTTGAAATTGCTTGAACATGTAAGCCCTTTCTTTATCTTCAACACTTAGTGATTCTTTTATGCCTTCAAATCTGACCCGTTTGGTTGAGAACCTTTCTAGCGGTCCATTTCCATCTTTCTTAACAATATTTTTCCTTTCGGGGCATTTAAATGTGAAGTGACTTTCACTATCACAAATTCGGCATAGAATCAACTTTCTTTTCTCTTGTAGGATCGGTCGATGTATGTGACAAGTGTCACCATCGAATTCTACTTCTAGGCCTTCTTGATTTAATTTTTCTATACTTAGCACATTTTTTCTAAGTGTAGGGACATAGTATACCTTCTTGATCTTGTGAACTTGCCCTCCACTTGTGATGATTACCGATCCTCTTCCTCTAAAATATTCCCTCCTATATCCGCTTGGTTGGCCTTCTACTCCAAACGATTTTGTGAATATGGCGAATTGGTCCTTGAAACCACAACCATGTTCTTTTCTTGTTAAGCTTGCGTACCAAACATCATCCCATCCTTTTCCTTCCGTTCCTTTTACCATGAATTCTGTTTTACCCATCTTCTTTGGGCAATTTCTTCTATAGTGGAAGGGTTCTTTACATTTACCACAACACATCGCGTGTGGGTATTCGGGGGCATCCTTTATTTGATTGTTATACTCCTTTTGCGCGTGTCTTTTCTTCTCTATACGCGTCTTTGGGCCTGATCCGATGTGAAATCTGGAGAAGTTGATGTTCGAAGGGTCCATACACTCCTTCTTGAATTCTGCGATCTTCTTATCGAGAACAATTTGATCCACACGATCATCTTCACTATATGGAGACATCGGCCGCTTGCCTTTGTCTTCGGGAACACCATCGGACTTCTCTTCACAATCGAACATACCGTAAATTTTGCTTTGATCGGGCTCTGATGCCATGTTAGTGATCGGGAATTCTGCACAGGTCTGAATAATCTGATAATTGTTTCTGATGGGGCTTCGGGTTGTTGAGGCGCTTTGGCGGTTAACAGAAAATATGGAGGGAAAGGTTTTGAAAGTTAGTTAAACAACATAGACTTTCTTATATTATAAAATGAAACATCCGGTGCCTATTTATACAATCTGAACCGGTGCCTCATCAAACAGACGCGTCCCTTACGAATTACAAACTTAGGATATTGTTTTTCTATGAACCGGTGTGTCACATAACCGGTTTCTAACACAACTAGACTTAGGATATAATAATCTAACATATGTTTAATAATTACATAACATAAGAATAAATCAAGTTTAATCTATATATCTAACAAGATATATATATATATATACTTAGGATATACTATGATATAATAGGTGGAAATAAGAATTATATGTTATGTCTAACATTCTCCCCCTTAATTCTTGATTTCCCCAAGGTCTTCAACTCCTATGAGACGTCGCATCTCGAGAAATTTTATTCTTGGTAGTGCCTTGGTGAGTATATCCGCTTTCTGCATCTCTCCACTGATGTGATCAACTTGTATCTGCTCGTTCTCTATGCATTCTCTGATAAAGTGATACCTTATGTTGATGTGCTTTGATCTTCCATGAAATACTGGGTTCTTCATAAGTTGTATTGCTGACTTGTTGTCTACTAGTAGTGTGATCTTCTTTGGTTGTTCACCTGTGAGTTCGCTGAGTACTCCTTGTAGCCATATTGCTTGACATGCTGCTGATGTAGCTGCCATAAATTCTGCTTCGCATGATGATAGTGCTACTGTACTTTGTTTCTGACTTGTCCATGTGATAGGTGAATCTTTGTAACAAAATATTGTTCCTGTTGTTCCTTTTCCGTCGTCTTGATCTCCATAACTGCTGTCGCTGTATCCAGTAATTTCTGCTTCTTTGCTTCTGCTGTATTGAATTCCATAATTCAACGTGCCTTTGATGTATCTTATCAGGTGTTTGACTGCTTTCATGTGAGTTGTCTTTGGTTTCTCCATGAATCTACTAATGTATCCAACTGCGTAGGTGATATCTGGTCTGGTATGTGTGAGATACCTTAAGCTTCCAATTAGCTTTCTATATTCTGTTTCATTGACTGGTTCACTTTCATCTTCTTTAGTGAGCTTTAGACCTGATTCCATTGCATATTTTGTTGGATTGCAGTCTTCTAGTCTGGCTTCTTTGATAACTTTCTTCGCGTAGGCTGATTGCTTCAATTGTATCTTTCCTTGTGTTTGACGTACTTCTATCCCTAGATAGTAAGTGAGTGGTCCTAAATCACTCATTTCAAATTTGCCTTGCATTTCTTTCTTGAAGCTTGATATGTCCTTGATTGAACTTCCTGTTACTATTATGTCATCGACATAAACTCCTATAATTATTGTTGACTCCTTTGAAGTTCTCTTGTATACTGCTTGCTCTTGTGGACATCTTTTAAATCCAATTTCCTTTAGGATGTTGTTCAGCCTTATGTTCCATGCTCTTGGTGCTTGCTTTAAACCATATAGAGCTTTCTTTAGCTTGTAGACTAGATTTTCTTTTCCTTTCTTTATAAATCCATCTGGTTGTGAAACGTAGACATCTTCCTTTAATTCACCATGTAAGAATGCTGATTTTACATCTAAGTGATGTACTTGCCATCCTTTCTGTGCTGCCAATGCTAATAGTAGCCTGATTGTTTCCATTCTTGCAACGGGTGCGAATACTTCATTATAGTCTATACCTTCTTGTTGTACGTATCCTTTTGCTACTAATCTGGCCTTATGTTTGGTGATCTGTCCACTTGCGTCTCTCTTGACCTTAAATACCCATTTTAGACCTATTGGTTTCTGACCTGAGGGGAGTGTAGTCAGTGTCCAAGTGTTGTTCTTCTCTATAGAGTCTATTTCGCTTTGCATTGCTTCTATCCATTGTGGGTAATCTGCTGCTTCTTTATAATTTGCAGGTTCTTCATCGTAAGCTAAGTACAGATGTTCATATTCTTCTGGTCTAAGAGGCTGTGTGGCTGCGTAGATGTCATTAAGTGATCTAAGGGCTCGAATTGGTCTATGTTGGGAGCCTGGTGAGTCTTCTAACTCTTGAGTGCTTGATTCAGCTACTGGATCACTTGTCGGCGTTTCTTGAATTGTTATTGGAGTTCGTGTTGCTGTGATTGGACTGCAGAAGAATTCGTTGTCACTTTCACTGTCTTCATTGTCCTCATTACTTTGTTCTTGTACAGCTTCACTTTCGTCATCTCCATTAACTTCGAATCTTGTCCAAGATGGTTCGTCATTGATTCCTTCTTTCAAATAATTGTTGTTCCAATCCCATGGTTCGTTTTCTATGAATTGGACATCTCTGCTAATGTGTATCTTTTCTTCTATGGGATCATATAATCTATAGGCTTTGGAACCATTTTCGTTTCCTAGATGTACCATTTTCTTACTTCTATCTTCTAACTTCTTTAAGTAGGGCGTTGTTACCTTAGCGTATGCTATGCATCCAAATACTCTAATGTGCTTGATATTGGGTGCTTTGCCTTTTACTGCTTCGTAGGGTGTCATACCCTTGAGTGCTTTGGTAGGTAACCGATTCTGGATATAAATAGCTTGTCTTGTTGCTTCTGCCCATAAGTTCTGTGGTACGTTCATAGCCTTTAACATGCTTCTGGTCATACTCATTATTGAACGGTTTTTTCTTTCTACTACACCATTTTGCTGAGGTGTGTACGGTGCTGTAAGCTGTCTAAGGATTCCTTTATCCTCACAATATGTGGTAAGAGCTTTAGAAGTAAACTCTCCTCCACGATCCGTTCTTAGTCTTTTGAGCTTGTGATTTGTCTCTGTCTGAGCTTCGCTTAGAAACTTCTTGAAATTTTCATAAACTTGATCTTTTGACTTAAGCATGTAGATCCACATAAATCTTGAATAATCGTCAACTATCAGGAAGAAATAGTTGTTGCCTGCTAATGATGTGGGTGTGATCGGTCCACATAAATCTGCATGTACGAGTTCTAGAGGTCTTGATGCTCTAAAACTTGCTTGAGAGGGAAATGGAAGTCTGCTTTGCTTCCCCGTAATACATGCATCACATACTTGAGATGGGTGTTGGATCTTTGGCAGTCCATGTGCCATTCCTTTTGTGCTTAATTGTCTAAGTGAATCAAAGTTCACGTGTCCCATACGTGCATGCCATAACCATGCAGGTGTATCTATTTTAGCTTGTAAGCAAATTGGACTAGTTATTCTGAGCTTTACCTTGTAGAGTCTATTCTTTGCTTTTGGGACTTTCATCAATAGGTTATTGTGGGCGTCATAAATCCATAGGTGTTCATTCTCCATAATTACTTTGCAACCAGATTCTGTGACTTGCCCGAGGCTTAAGATGTTGCTTTTGAGTGTTGGAATGTAGTATACTTCTGTGACTAATCTTTGTTCTCCATTGTTGCATTCCAATACTATTGAGCCTTTACCTTTGATGTTAACGCACGATCCATCTCCAAATTTTACGCTGCCTGCTATTTTTTCGTCTAATTCTGTGAAATAGGAGCGTCTTCCTGTCATATGATTGCTTGCACCATTGTCTAAATACCATACTTCATTTACATCTTCTTCATTTCGATAGCGTTCTGGTATTATCTTCTTTTCTTCAAGAACTATACGTTTTTCTTCACCAACTGTCATAAGTAATGTGGGATCCTCTTCTTCCATTACTAGGTGAGATTCTTCTTGCTTATTTCGAGGTTTAGGACACTTGGGAGCTATATGTCCTAATTCATTGCAGTTGTAACATCTTATACTGCTGCCATCTCTTCTGGGCTTGTAACTACTGTCGTCATGACGATTCTTAGTGGGATTTCTATCACCTTTGTGATCTTGATGGCCATTTCTGTCAAAGTTCCTCTTCTCATATCTTTGACTCTTATTGAACTTCCTAAAGTTCTGTCTACCTCGATTCTGATTGTAGTTCTTGTTGTTGTTGCTGAAAGGCCTTCTATCTTGCCTTGTAAATAACAGCTTCTCTTGACTAGCGGGTCCATATTTCTTTTCATCTCTTGACTTGAGACGTTCTTCGTAAGCTTTAAGTCTTCCAAGCGCTTCATCTAACGTCATGGAATCTATATCTGAGTACTGCTCTATGGACGCAATAATCTGTAGGAACCTTTCTGGTACGGAGTCCAGCAATTTTCGTACCAAGACTGACTCTTCAATTTTCGTTCCTAGGGTTTTTGACTTTGTATTAATCGCACTTAATCTACCAGCAAACTGGTCTATGGTCTCTGTCTCTCTCATTGTTATCATCTCAAATTCTGTGCGTAATGATTGAAGTCTTGCTTTCTGGACTCGGTCAATTCCAATAAATCTTATCTTTAATGCATCCCAAATTTCTTTCGCTGTATTATGTGACGCCACTTGCATCACCATATCTTCTGGAATTGCCTGGAAGAGATAGGCAATCGCTGTCCTATCCTTCTTTGCATCTACTGTCGACGTGCCTTCTGTGGGTTCCACTACTTCCCAAAGGCCGTTGGCACTCAATATTGCCTTTACACGAACAGCCCAAATCGTGTAATTCGTAGATGTCAACATCGGTGTTTGGAGGCTGAAAGTGAGAGTCTCCTTCGTGACTGTCTCTTTCGGTGACGTTTCTTTCGTCATTTTGGGTTTAATGGGAGTTTTCTGCGGACTTTTATTCTTTTTCTTCCCTATTGTCCAAATCTAATTATGGACTACCCACTCTTTCTTAGGAACTTTGTTCAACAAATCGTCAAACTTAAATCGATATACTAAAATATTATTTGGTAACAAAGGTCTTTGATATTTCGTAGGCGCCTTAACAAAGTATCTAGAACTTCGTTATAATATTCTTGTGTATCAATAATGTTCCTCCAACTAATTTCTAAAGTCAATCCTTTTGACTTAATAATCCTCCAATAATTTTGATTAGTGTTCTTCTAATAACACTCAATCTATAAAACACCCTTCTAAATAAACAAACTCACTTTGTTTTACTAATTTTCTGACTTCAAAAAAATTGTCTACGGATCAGTGAACAGAAACCCGAACTTTCACTGATTACAACTTACAATATAATAATCCCTCTAATAAAATATTGTTTTCTTTTTGTCTGTTTGACTTTCAAAAAGTCAAAATACTTTCCTTCTTCTTCGTAAACCCACTGCCCAAATAATCAAACTTTTCCTTTAAGTCTGATCGATCCGAAATGAAACCACCAATATGTTTCACAATATTCCGGATCTTTTAACAAGTCTCTAACTTGTTCTAATGGTAATCGAATACGAAAAGTTTCTAAAAATAAATCCGGTTCTTTCTTGTTCGAACCCGGGAAAACTTCAAATTCTTTCGATGTTTTTTGAAAAAAAAAAAAAACTTATAAAAACGATTCTGTTTTGTGTTGGGATGTTCAGAAAATAAGTTTCAGAGTATGAAACTTGGTTTTGTTTATAAAAGAATTTTGGCGGGAACCAAAAATACGAACGGGAAAACAGAGTATTGAAAAATTTCTTAATTTCTGATTTGGATTAAGGTTTTATGTATTCGATTATGATAAACTAATAGGCAGGGATAGATATAACCGTTTTAACGTGATAAAACAATTTTGTTCCGATTCCGGTGTCTCGCCGGAGAAGATGAAGTTGGCCGGAAAAACTGTCCGGTTCTTTATCTTCTTATTCGAACGGTTATGACTTTGTGTATTGATCTTCTAATGATCCTGGTTTGGCCTTGATATGATTGTTCCAACGTTTGATCGCTTCTGTGTCAATCTCTGTTTCGGATAGAAAACAGGGGATCAACTTTTGATCGATCTTCTTCTTCGTGTTCTTCTGTAAATGATTAAATGATGGAACAATTTTGATAACGTGTGCTCTGATGCCAAATGAAGGTTCGCAGGATCGCAAATGAGGGAAAAGATTGAGAGAGAATAAGGAATTTAGAAATCAATACTTATATTCAAATGACACAATGTGAGGGTATTTATACATGTGAAGGGGTGTGTCCCCTTTGATACTAACCGACATACCGGTTGACTAATAATCTAGACATGACTCTTGACAAACTTAGGATAATAGATATATATATATATATACTTAGGATATACTATGATATAATAGGTGGAAATAAGAATTATATGTTATGTCTAACACACATTTTATGTAGGTATGCATCATGCATGTGTGTGTATTGTTCTTATTGTAGTTGATAAGGTTTAATACTCTGAAGGCTTTGTTGGGCCTTCAAATTTAAGCTGGGAATAATTTATTGCTCTTTTCTCCTTTTTAGGTTTGTTATGATGGAATCCACAAACGCTTGCTGGATATCTACAAGAGCTCTGAAAATAACATCTCGTTCATTGGAAAGCGGGGAGGACCTTATAATATGCTTATCTGAAAGTAATTTTTCTCCCCATTCTTCACAGCTACAAGAAGAATTAAACGTTTCACCTAATGGGTGCCTCATGTTACATTATGATGGTGATTTAGTTAACCACAAGTTTAGCATATGGTTAAGTGATCTTGATATTCATTGCTACCCATATATTGTTGGATTGCTTGTTGGCTTTTTCAATAAGCTATCTGAATATGCTCCTTCACATGATGCTGTCAAGATTCACGATTTGAGTAATGGTTTTCAACCGGGTTCATATTTTGACTTTCAAAGATTTGGTTGCTCCAATTTCTTCCAGACCAGTTCATGTGACTGGGACAGCATCTCAGTGCATCAGTATCCTTTTGTGACGATACACAATGACAGGCCACTTCTTAATCTTGAAAGTTCACTTATTAACATCAGTCCAGACTGGAAAAAGGTTCTTCAAATAAGAGAGAGTAAGATAAACAGTTCGAAATTCTGTGCAAAAAAGGAATTTCAAAAACTATACACCCCGTTGATTGAACATGAACCATTGGATCGTGACCTTGTAGATCTGGCTGTAATCAATCTTCATTTCAGCAACATAAGATTGCATCTTCATGACTCAAAATGCATTGTTGCATCTGCTACGCTTCCGGTCGCTAAATCTTATTTGGCTGTACATAATGACTGTTTGGATATGCTTTGTTCGACTGAAGGATTAATACTCTCTTCTTATTGGTTCCCTCAGTCTTTACAAGATTCCCTGTGGGGACCAACATCACCGAACCTCTCCCCAGTGATTAACATTCGTTTGAAAAAACAAAATCATGGGTCAATATCATCTAGTATTGAACTGGATTTTAGTATTCAAAATGTATCATGCGTTTTACCACCTGAGTTCCTCGCTGTTCTCATTGGTTACTTCTCATTGCCTGATTGGAACTTTAATGCCAACGAATATAATGATGAAGTGGCCAACCTTAGTTTGACTTTCAAGTTTGAGATATTGGATTCTGTTTTGTTTGCACCGGTGGTTAATGCGGATCGGCAGTTTCTAAAGCTTGATATTCCACAAATGTACTGCACATTTATTGAGAATTGTGGTCCTGATATCCTTCTAAAAGAGATTCCTGCTGAGTGTTGTGTTCCAGATGAATTTGTTTCGGATCAATATCATAGTTTAAATTTATTCGGGCGGGAGTTATCTTTACATCATATTTTTTTGAAAGATGAAGCTTCTGATTCCGTGAAATTTAATCATGACATTGAAAAAAGTGTCGGATTAATTGCACCTTTTAGTGGTGATCTATGGATCAGAATACCTTATGGATATAATCCTCCTTGTCCCACTGCTTCTTCCTCAATTTGTGTCATGTCAAAGATTAGCAATTGCAAACTTATTGTTGAAGGTACAATATTATTTTTATTTCTCTCTGATTCTAAATTAGAGTGTGCAAATATTGATTCGGTTCTTGATTCAGTATAATTCATCCTGGTTTGGTCTGGAATCAAAATGGAACCGGTTTTTGTTTCTAGAATTTATAACTCTCAAACTTGATAGGACCTTATTTTATATTTATATTAACATTATTCAAACTATAAACCCAAAATTTGGATTTGGTTTACGGCCCAATTTGGCGACTAACCGGTTTTGATTGTCTGGTTCTCGGTTCCATTATTCTTGATATTCAGGCTTTAGTTTGGTCTGGTCCTGACTGACAAAACTATATAACTGAGTGGACACCAAAATGGACCGAACCCGTACCAGATTCATTGTCCGTTCTAGGTTTAAGAGTTTTTGTAAGACCGGATCCAGAAGTGGTTTTCTTTTCTACACTTGAAATGATATATTATGCTATGTTTTAGAAGTTTGAAACCTGAAGTTTGTGTTCACTTTACGGTCTGGTTCATTCTTTGTTCAATCCGTTTTTTTTTTGTTGAACCCTCTCTACTTCCAGATCCATGGCGACTACCATTTTGTACATAATGTGATTTATAATAATTGTTTTTTTTTACAGGAAATGACACTATTGGCTGCTTTGGAGCATTACAAGATGTCGTTGATGAGTTATCATCTGTTGAAGATCTTTCCCGATGTTTCACTTCTGATGTTTTACAGTTTCTCCAGTCAAAGGGGAATCTTAAAGAAAATCATGTTCTTGTTGAATCTTCAACTGTCACCTTCACTGAAATTCGATTTTCTATCCAATCTATGTCAGTAAATATTTACTCTCAACAGGCAGAATCGGTTTCTCATGAACTTATTGCCAATGTCGACATGAAATTCACATGTTCAATATCATTAAAAAATGACAAACCTCACTGTGTGAACATGTCATTCAGTTCACTACAACTCAAATCCCTACTTAACTCTGTTGTTTTACTGGAGTGCACATCTTCTACCCAAAATGGACTCGTACTTCAGTTAAATGTTTTAGTGTCGGATGAGGGCGAACATCAGCTTAATTTTATCCTTCCTTGTGTTAACATTTGGTTATTTTTATCTGACTGGAGTAAAGTTGTTGACTTTTTCAATTCTTTCTGCATACAACCTCCTAAAACTGCCATCTTTGACGAGGAACTAAAGAAATCCAATGTGGATCGGGTTTACCATGTTGATACTCCAGAAAACGCGTCTCCATCTACCATCGTGTCAAGTTATTTATCTTCAGAAGACATAATTCAACATCCGTTTTCACTAGTTGTGAAATCAAATCATATTGGAATAAAGATTTGTGTTCCTGTTCAAGTCTTTGAAGCATTCAGATATGATGGAGAAGCGCAAACTCGAGAGAAGAATTCGTTCAGCGACTACAGTTTTCTCTTTATTTATTTGCAAAGTAGGTGCACTGAGATGAATGTTAATGGTAGAAAAGCTAATTTGAAGTCAAATATTGGGAAAACAACAGGAACAGTTGAATTATGTCAGAACAAAAGGGTCCATTCCTGGCCACTTTTTCAGTTATTGCAGGTTGATGTTGAAGCAGATATTGGTAATGATGACGTGGATCAAATGCACCTGAACACCGATGTTAACTGTGATAATCTTGATGTTTGGCTTTCACATGACATATTTTACTTCTGGCAAACTATGCATTTTGTGTTTCCGGATGACAGTGGGGCTCCTCAATTTCCAGCGTGTGGTGTAAATTTTAGATTTTACCTACAGAAGTTATCCCTGCTTCTGACTGACCTAAAGGTATGTGCCCCTGTTCTTATAACTATTTTAGTATAGGACTAATAACTATATTAGCTTTCATTTACGAACACGGTCTAGCTTTTGATGAAGTGGGATTGGTAGATGACCATGTTAGAACAAGATTTATCTATCTATCTATCTTTATATTTGAAGGTGTTCTTATGGCTGCCATTTTATTTTTGCTTGCTTAAATTCTTGGTTGCATAAATCAATTAAAACTGGTGAAAGAAGGTACAGTCTGACTCTAAATGCTCTTTATGTGCACTTTGCCTGCCTAATCACATCTTAGGTTCATCGATAATAAAGAGAGACAGGAAGCTAAATTTAATAGACTTCTTTTCTTTTCGAAGTGAACTTCGTGTCTTCTCCAGTCACACAATTGCTCATTATTGTTTTAGTTCTAAATTAGGGTAGCAAATTGGTGGGTCAGGTGAAGATTAGGGTAACAGTTCAAAATGGATAGAGTATTTAGGTGTAAATGGTCTGGGTCAAGATGGGTAATTTTTGTACGTGGAGGTTGATCCAGGTCACTTTTTGCCCATAGTTTGAATTATAAGGAATAATGAGTGTCAAATATGATTTCAAAATAAGTTTTTCCAATATTAATCAAACTTTTGATTTAAAATGATTTGAAGGTTTTATGAACTAAAATGGACTTTGGGCAGCTTTTAACCTGGTTGGTCCATCTGTCTCTTAACCAATTCTTTGATTTTTCCTGTTTGATTTGTTAGAAATAAAACATAACCCAAATTGACCCGCACTAAATATAACCAAAACTGCCTCATTTTGTTTGAACTATTAAAACTTTTTATTCTTATATTGATGGAACTTATGTTTTGCATGTGATCATCTAGTGGAGCTCCAATGGCCCTCTTCTAGAAGTTATCTTGGGAAGCTTGCTGTTTCGTGGTATCATAACTGAAAACCTAATGGAAGGATCAATTGAAAGTGAGCTTCAAGTGAACTACAATAATATTCACAAGGTAAATAAGTTGTTGCACTATGCGACATTTCTTATCGTTTATTTATGTAACTAATTATTTGCATTATATTTGCAGGTTTTGTGGGAACCTTTTCTTGAGCCTTGGAAATTCCAAGTAAGCTTAAGAAGAGAACATGGAAAGAGTGCCCTTGAGAATAGCGCAGTCATGACTGATGTTCATCTTGAGTCAGCAATGAATCTCAATATTAATGTTACTGAATCCGTAACTGAGGTATTACATCTTTCATGATGACCCACATGGCATATTGATATATTTATGTGCAATATAATCGCATTGGTTTTGAATAGAAGTGGAATCAGGGACAGGTTGGGTAGTAGTTTGCTAGTTTATAATGGGCCAATTATTTAGTATGGTTGAAACGGGCCACAGTGAGCTGGATTGAATTCGGTTGTCTTGCAAGTCCTCTCTCTCTCTCTATTTTTTTAATAATTAATGTGTCAAGTATGATTACAAAAATAATAATAATATTAGAAATTTAGAATACTAGTTGGATTTTTGGGTAAATCAATTAACGAGGTGTGGCCCTCGGGGGGCAAAAGTAAAGTTGCACTAATTTTAACGTTATTTTACTAATTTCGTGAAAATAACGTTAAAAACGACGGACGGTTAATCATGCATCATGTGGTGGCGTTGATAGCCAAAAGATAAAGGGCACATGCACCAATCGAGCTTGTCCCGATTGTTAAGTGTTATGTGCCTTATGTCCAAGGCTTGATATAAAACCACTATCGAGCCGGGGGCCTCACTGGAAGCAGCCTCTCTATTCTCACGGTGTAGAGGTAAGGCTGTCTACTATGTAGTTAATGCGGCCGAGATCTCGGTGGGATCTCGGTGAGATCTCGGTTATCGGAGGTTGACACAAATATCGGTTGAAATATCGGTGGTAAATATCGGTTCCGATAATATCGGCGATATTTACCGATATATCGCCGATATTTGACCTTTTTTGTATCGGTCATCTCATTGGTATATCGGTTTGGCCCTAAATCAGTCAAAGTTAGGTCAAAATCTGACCAAATCAGTAAAGTAGAATCAGTTATTACCTCTAATCGGACCTGCACCGGCCTCCAAAGACGAAATCAAACCCCATTTAAGAATGAATCGATAGGTGAAGTGAATTTGGAGCTAGGGTTTGTGTGTTTGTATTGTATGTTTGATGAAGAAGATAAAAGAGGGAGGCGAATCTGGTAAGGATTAGGGTTTATTAAGTATGGGTATTTTTACATTTAACCCCCTCCATCTTTCAGTATTTTACATATGGTTCCAAACTTGTAAATGTATATAAAAAATATAAACTTAACTATAAATATATATATAAATTTGTAAAATTATATAATATATATATGTTTTGCAATTACCGATATCCCACCGATATCTCACTGTGAAAACCGATATCCCAAATATCGGTCCTCGACCGATATCCGATATTTTTCCGCATTAACTACATAGGCTGTCTACATCTTACCCTCCTCAGACCCTACCTTAGCTTTGCTATTGGTGGGATTAACTGAGTATGATGATGATGATGATGTATTTATTAAACATACACATGGGTGACTTTCAGGCGAGTTAATACATGTGGGATAAATCACAACCCAAATTGATCCACTCCCCTTTTAGCAAGTCGCACCATGTGAAACCATTTTTCTTTTTCTGGACAGGTAAAGTTAATTGATGTCATATATTGTCAATCACTTTACTAATTCCATTTCTCCCTAATTTTCATTTCAAAGGTCGCCTTCAGAGCATTTGATATGGTTAAGGATGCATGGGAGCTCATGGAACCAAATGTTCTTTCTGACAACTCAAGATTGACAACAACAGGCGCCAGTGAGAACACACCTTCCAGAAGATACGCCCCTTACACACTTGAAAATTTAACTTCACTTCCTCTTGTGTTTTATATCTACAAAGGATCTCAAATTGCTGATGGTTTCAATATATCATCATTAAAAGATGGAAAATACGTGCAGCCAGGCTCTTCATACCCAGTGTATATTGATGATACTTCCCATGATGAACAGAATTTTAGCTTTAGGACCAGCCAGTCTTCTGACAATCTAGGTGACAGACATGTTGCTGATGCACAGCATCATTACATCATTGTTCAACTTGAAGGAACTTCCACCCTGTCGACTCCTATTTCTATTGATTTGGTTGGCGTAAGCTTTTTTGAGGTGGATTTTTCTAATTTGTCGACTAATTTGGGAGTTGAAAGTGTCGGGGATATTACTAAAGGTGTTGGTAGCTATGTTGTTCCTGCAATAATTGATGTTTCAGTTCAGAGATACACCAAGTTAGTGCGTCTGTACTCGACTGTAAGTCCATCTGGTTAGCCATGTTTAATTCTACATTATATGCACAAACGAGCCTAGGCCTAACACTGATCCAAGAAGTTCTCGTCCTTTTGGGTCATTCATAAGCCTGGTCAACTCCAAAAATTGCATATTGGGTTTAGTATTTACTGAAAAAGCCTGGTTAGGCACTCAGGCCTTGTCTAAAGTCTGAATAGCCCTAAATGTCTTGTCACATAGGCTTAGGATCCAATAAGAAGCTAAATAATTGTGTGCGCAGACACTTGCGTCTGATTTGACTTTCAATCAGTTTTCAATCTTTCCAATGAGGTTTGCTATTTTTATATTATAATGTAAATGTAAACATGTGTTTTTCTGTTCTGTATAAAACTTAAACTAAGCCATATAGTGCTTTATTATTTTTTAAAGTGCTATAATCTTTTATCTGTAATGAAAGTACTTGAATATTTAAACCGGTATTAAAAAATAGGACTGGGCTGGTTGGGACCATCGGGCCCAAACAGTCCATCTTTTGAGGCTAGCATCAGGCTTTTTGGTGGACATGACTTCTTTTAGGACCGTCTTTAGCACCTTGGTTAGGACTGGTCATAGAGTCAGTCTTGCGCCCCTCTATTTATAATGGTTTCCATTTTATAGGTCATACTCTTAAATGCGACATCAGTGCCATTTGAAGTGCGGTTTGACATTCCATTTGGCGTATCTCCTAAGGTACTCACTTGTAAAAAAAGTTATTTTATATTGTTGCTGGAGTTGATTTAGCGTATATGTGTCTCATGAAGTCTTTCAATTTCAGATTCTGGACCCGGTATATCCTGGTCATGAGTTTCCTCTTCCTTTACATTTAGCTGAAACGGGCCGTATAAGATGGCGCCCACTTGGCAGCACTTACCTTTGGAGTGAAGCTTATAGTATTTCTAATATTCTCTCTAATGAAACTAAAATAAAGATTAAAAATTTTCGTGCTTTCGTTTGCTATCCTTCTCTTCCAAGTAGTGATCCTTTTCGATGCTGCGTATCAGTGCATGACATGTGTCTGCCGTCGATTGGACGCATAAACAAGGGTTCATCATCTCTTTTTATTTATGATTCCTTGAAGCAATCAGACAAGATAGAAAATCAAGATCGGTCTAATAAGCGATGTATTCACCTGATTACATTAAGTAATCCTTTAACGGTAAAAAATTATTTACCAGTTACAGTATCTTTGATAATTGAGAGTGGTGGAGTCACACGGAACATGGTACTTTCAGAGGTTAGTAGCGTGTTATGGATTTTAATTGTTTTTTTCTTTGTTTTATCATTATATTTATAATTTATTTGTGTTCATTTTAACATCTGCAGGTTGAAACTTGTTTTCATCATATTGATTCGTCACATGATCTCTCATTAACTTTTCATATTCATGGGTTTAGACCATCCGTTCTGAAGTTCCCACGTGCAGAGAAGTTTAGTGAAAATGCTAAGTTCAGTGGAACAAAGTTTTCTTCATCTGAATCCATTAGCTTTAGTTCCGATACCTCTAAAGGTGATGCATACTTGGTCCTTCTTATTCTCTCTCTCCCCTCTCCCTCCCTCCCTCTCTCTCTCTCTCACACACACACACACACACACACCATCCCAAAGTTATAACTTGTAATACTTGTTTGTGATTATACTCAACCTCATCCCAGATTTATTGCTCACAAAAAGGCAATTTATATGCAACTTTTAGCTACTACCAAAATGCCATCTTTCCCTTGCATTTTAGACACCATTTTCTTATTCAAATTATGGTGAGGCTAACCAAGATTAAAATAGGTAAAGCAGTAAATTTTAGCCATCCATTATGAAAGTGGACAATTACTTTGGGATGAACTAAAATAGAAAGTGGTCAATAATCTTGGGGCAGAGGGAGTAAAAGCTGATATGGGTGCCAATTCAAAAGCGAACAAGAAAACAAACCACTAAACCACTTCCTTGTTCTAGTGTGACCATAAAACTGAACTGAATAACCCAGATAATAAGTGGATTAGGCTGGTTATTTAGTTGACCCTAATTTTGAACACCCCTACGCACACCAACACAAAAGCTGATTTTTTTGTGTGGCTGATGGCTTTTGTTTAGCTTCATTATACGTGACAATGGAAAAGGTTATGGTTGCATTTTCTGGGGCCCGTGAAATCTGCATATTTGTTCCTTTCTTATTGTATAACTGCTGTGGCTTTCCCCTCGTCATTTCCAATTCTACCAATGCACTGACGACACATGGCTGCACTGTACCTTCTTGTTATGATTTGGATGAGCGAGCCCTATATTTAGGCAAAAAAGACGGTCTCGGCCTTTTGTCTTCTAATCAATTTCTGCATGAGGGTACCAAGAAGTTTCCCCAAAATAGTAATCTTGTTTCCACTAGGAAGAGCCTGGACACATATCGTGGTAAGTCTCTGAATAAAACAGAGGCACAAACATCATTTATGAATGACAAGGGGAAAGACTCAGTTTCAAGAAGTCGATCAAATGTAACGCTGAATGATTTTGATGAAACAAAAGGGAAAAAGGTCAATTTTTGCATGTATTCTCCTGATCCTAATATATCTTCGAGTGAGATTATGGTTAGGGTTAGTCGCTGCCAATCTGATGCTGAAGTGGAAAGTAACTTTGATTATGCATGGTCTAGTCAATTTTTTCTTGTTCCACCAACGGGTTCAACAACCGTTCTTGTTCCTCAATCATCCAACAATGGTTCATATGTGTTATCTGTATCTTCCAGTGCTGTTGCTGGTCCTTTCTCTGGAAGGACAAGAATTATTAGTTTCCAGCCCAGGTACCACGGTTCTACATCTGTTATCATATTAGTTACTATAGGTGGCAAAATGGGTGTGTCCAATGGGTTGGGTAGTGGGTCAAAACAGGTTTGGGACCAAGCGGAATATCTTTAGTGTGGGTCAAAATGGGTCGAGTTGGGCTGACCTGCAACACTATTACCCCAAAATATATATTTTTTTCTCTCGAGTATTTAGCCTGTTACATACAATGAGAAAATATATACTATTTCAGCATTAATCTAGTAATATTATTGGCATAAAAGGTGGGTTCTTGGTGTTAGGTAATGGTTCATATGTGTTATCTGTATCTTCCAGTGCTGTCGATTTGGGTCAACCCGCAACACCTTAATTTATCTGAATATATAGCCCGATATATTTTATGAATACAATATGTATTACGTCAGTATTTAGTCTAGTAAATATTGAATGAAATGATTTGGCGTAATAGGTGGGTCCGTGGTGTTGAATAACGACTTAAGGTTGGCTCAGCTTAAAATCGGGTTGAGTTGGGTACACGTTTTTTAAATTTATATCTTTGAAATGATCAACATGTCAAATATGATTCAAAAAGGCATTATTTCAGTTAATCTAATAATATCATATACAATGAGTTACTATGTTTTATGCTTTTGACTTTGGACCCGCAAGCCCTGTTTTTAGCTATTTTTTCTACCTGTATTACCGATTATAGATAAAACATAGCCCCAGTTGACCCATTGACATGTATATGGGTTGAAAGTACCACCTCTAATAGCGACTGTGAATCATTTGTTTTTCGTCCTTTATTGATCTTTTATCTCTTTTTTTTTCATGCTCCAGATATGTGATCAGTAATTCAAGCAGTAAGGACTTGTGCTTTAGGCAGAAAGGATCTGACTTCACATATCATTTGAAAGTTGGCGAGCACTCTCATATTCATTGGACAGATATAACAAGGTAAATAATTTTTTTTTTCATAAAGTAAATTGCTAAGTTGTTATTACAAGTATTCAGTTTCTACCCCCTTGATGGTTTACCTAATATGGGCACACCAATTGAAAGAGAATTAAGACTTGTAATTGTGTGTGCGCATGTTTTAACATACTTGTGGAAGTTATGTAACAACAAGACTTGTACCTGAGTGTATGTTTCAATTTTCAATTACGAGTGTTAATAATTCATCCTAATTTTCTCTTCTACTAATTGCTTAATCATGCTTCCAACCGTATATTCCCTGTTCAATTGCTAATAGAGGTGGCAAAAGGGGGTGGTAACAATGCAAAAAAACAATTCTGGTAACGGTATGGTCAATCTCAAAGACATCTTGTCCACAGATTTTTTTAGTAACCTAATATTTCAAATTAGTTAGGGTTTTTTTTTGCCGTTAAAAAAAGAATATTTAGGGGTTTTAAGCATTAAGATACACATTTGATGACTTTGGCTCATCTGATTTCGGTTTCCGTTTCCGTTTTTAAGCTATATGTTTTAAGTTAAAAGTTAAAACATAACTTCTATCTGATGCTTTTAACCCATTTGAGATAAAACATAACCGTCGTAATCGACTTATTCATAAATGGGTAGATATTGTTAATTTGTTACATGTACTTGTCATTATCTTCTATATGATGCTTATATACATGCAAATGGCAGGGAATTACTCATTTCTGTTCGTTTTGATGAGCCTGGATGGCAGTGGTCTGGATGCTTCTTTCCAGAACATTTAGGTGATACACAGTTGAAAATGCGGAATTATGTTTCTGGTGCAGTTACTATGGTACGCGTGGAGGTGCAAAATGCTGACGATGCAATTAGAGATGCAAAGATATTTGGGAATCCTCATGGCGATTCCGGGACAAACCTGATTCTTTTATCTGATGATGATACTGGCTTTATGCCATACAGGATTGATAATTTCTCAAAGGAGGTTAGTTCTTAAAACATATTGAACAGGAATTACCCCCTTCTTGATTTGTATGTCCTAATGTAGGTCCATTTCAAGCAATTTTAAAACTCCTCCTAAGGGTTCGTGTCTAAATGGGTTTGGGTCAAACCTTGCAGTTTTGATATCACTAATTTATTTATGGACTAAAGAAATAGAAGTATCTAATTAAATAATAAATAAATATTGAAAGATAAACATTGTGCACAAGAAGAAAATGTGAAAAACAACAGCCCCTTGCCCTCTTTCCTATTCCCTTGTTAAAATAATGGCCCACATAATCCCACTTTCAACCCAGTTTGGCCTGGTTCATTTCTCACCGTCTATTCGGTTCCGCCCATTTCTGCCCTAACTGGTATTTCATGGGCACAGTTAACCCAAAGACTTTGGTCAAGAATTCCCAAACCACTCATTAATTCAGGATTTATGAATTGACTTTGTTGGTTGCAGAGACTGCGCATATATCAACAAAAATGTGAAGCATTTGAGACCGTTGTTCATTCTTATACATCTTGCCCTTATGCATGGGATGAACCCTGTTACCCACATCGTCTAACTGTTGAGGTGTGTATTCCTTTTAATCTGATAAATGAGTTAATTACACAATTAGTCATCGTGGTTTACCAAAATTAACATTTTTTGGTACTAAGGTTTTCGAGCTGCAAGTTCAGGTTAATTACACTAACTTCCGTTATGTTTTTTTGTTAATAAATCCCAAAGGTGTTACAAAATTGAAACCACAGAAGTTGAACTTGCAACTCAAAACCTTAGTACTTATAGGTGTTAGTTATGGTAAATCACATGGACTATCTGTGTAATTAACTCTATAAATTTATAATGATACTTAATCTCTCATCAGTTTTCACATGTTGTGATCAAATACAACATTTTCACTTTTTTTGTTTTGTTTTTAATCTCCCAAGGTGTTTGCTGAGAGAGTAATAGGGTCGTATGCCCTTGATGATGCTAAAGAGTACAAACCAGTGTGTTTACCTGCAACTTCTGAGGTACATTTGATATCATCATATATTTCTTTACTATAGTTATGGATCTTCATCATTCTTTAAGTACATGTATTTGTACAAAGTAATATTATTTATAATGACTCTCCATGCACTATTTGTATCTTGATTAACTTCAGCATGTAAAGGGATTAAAAAGATGAAGTACAAAGCGATCTTTTTTACTTATGAATGGTCAATTAAGTTATCGTTTGTTTCTAATGGGCTTAATGGGTTGAATAAAAATATTTTGCTTTAAAGGTGACAAATCAAATGGTTTGAAGTTTGAACTTGAAAGTGGCTCAAAGGGAATTTTCAATGCCTACATGTTACGACCTCCTAAATTGTTTTCATTAAAGAAAAGGTTATATTTAATAACATATTTTAAATCATGTTTTGCATTTTCACAATTATGTATAATTGGCAAAAAAAATGTATTTGATTAATTTGACCCCACCCATATACTAGAAACAAGATGTTGAATCCGAACCTGTTTTGACCCACTACCCAACTTGCCTGACCCTCCCATGATGATGTAAAGCTTATGATGTTAAAGATGTCTTAAGACCTCACTGAATTTATGAACTAAGAATTTCTTTTTAGAATCTGAGAACTCCCATTTCAAGTCACAAAATTAGCTAATAAGATTTTCGTTTTTCGGTTGTTTTGTTTGTAACTTGCTCTATCGTTCATGGTTTTATTTAACAGAAGCCTGAAAGAAGATTGTTAATATCTGTCCATGCTGAAGGAGCATTAAAGGTATATATAGTTTTGTATTTTTGATGCAGATCATGATTTTCATAACATTTTTTTTTGTCTAATTGGTATTTTTACAATCATACAGGTTCTCAGTATCATTGATTCAAGTTATCATTGTTTTGATGATATAAAAACCCCAAATTCTTCTCGGCTTAATCATAAAACAGAAATTGATCAAAGGCAGGAGAGTTCTGTTATTTACAAAGAAAGATTATCGGTTGCAATTCCTTTCATTGGGATTTCTGTTATGAGTTCTCAACCTCAGGTATCATTACTTGGATATTTGCTAAAAACACAGCGCAGTTTAGCCACTTCACCATACTTATGAATTTTACCATTTTGTAGGAGTTGCTCTTTGCTTGTGCAAGGAACATGGTGGTTGATTTAGTTCAGAGTTTGGACCAGCAAAAGTTTTCCTTGAAAATATTTTCTTTGCAAATAGACAACCAACTTCCAACCACACCTTACCCTGTTATATTATCTTTTGACCATGAATACAAGCAAATCCCGACTTCTCAAATTAAAACTAAAGATGATAGTTTGAGGGTAAAAGGGGGACATATGAAACAGTTCATATCTGACAGTTCATGTGAGCCTGTATTGTCATTGGCTGTAGCAAAGTGGAGGAACAAAGACAGAGCATTACTTTCCTTTGAGCATATAAATTTAAGGTGTGTGCTACAATAAATTCCCTTTAATTGGCAGGTTGGCTACAGGCTGGGCAGGGTAGATCCAAAACCTTTTTATCCATTTTTATGCAGCTGGTGTGTCTATTATATACCTACAAACGTTTTCTTGCACCAATAGTCTATTATATTGAATTATTTAGAAGGTTTTAAGCATTGAAATACAGTTTGATTGCCTTTCAACTTGTATGAGTTGTTCAACCCCTTTGGCTAGGTAGATATAAGGTCCAACCCGAATCGATCCATTTGGTAGCAAAATGGGCTGAAATTGCTACTGTAGGTGAATCACGCTGACCTGAAATGTTTTTTTTCCCCAAAATTTGTAGCTGTTCTATGCTAATTAGTGTGTCCAATATGATCGCTAGTAAAATTATTTCAACAGTAATTCACTATTTTTGAATCAAATAATTTAGGGGTTTTTATCTTATGAATTAAAATATAATTAGGGTGCCTTTTGATTTGTTTGACCTTTTCAATCCATTTGACGCCGTAGCGATAAAATATAACCTGAATTGACCCGTTTGTAAGTAAATGGGTTGAGATTGCTACCTGAAGGAATTACTAATCTTTTTTATTGTTCTTTCTTGTTTAGAATGACAGATTTTCATCTTGAGCTCGAGCAAGATGTCATCTTAGGTCTGTTCGACTTTTTTAAGACGGTATCTTCAAGGTTCCATAGCAGAGCCCTGCCACATAAGGAAACAGTCATGCATCCTCTCTCCTCAAGTTTTAGTGTAAATATGGCAAGGAAATTTTCTGATACCCATCAAACTGAGAAGTTAAACGGGAATCCTACATTTGTTGAAAGTCAAACTTCTCCATTGCTGCCATCAGTTGTGCCAATCGGAGCACCTTGGCAGAAAATCCATCACCTAGCACGAAAACAAAAGAAAATTTACGTTGAAGTGCTTGAAGTAGCCCCTGTCACTTTGACTCTGAGGTTTTTCACCCCTTACTTTTTGCATGATTTTTTTTATTATTAGTTTGATTTGATTCTATATGTTCACTTGTGGGTGTTATTTTTCTTTTTGCAGCTTTTCAAGCAGTCCGTGGATGCTAAGAAATGGAATACTTACATCCGGAGAGTATCTTATCCATGTAAGGATGACAATCGGGATAAGTATCCAACTATACTTTGTTTCACTCTTTTTGAATTAAATCTGGCATTATTTTCTTGAAACTTATTTGTTGCATCTACTGCCCTAACTTCTTATACTTGTATATAGAGAGGTCTTATGGCTCTTGCTGATGTGGAGGGAGCACAAATTCATCTGAGACGGTTGACAATTTCTCATCAATTGGCTAGCTTGGAATCAATTCGAGAGATCTTGATAATTCATTACACACGGCAACTTCTTCATGAGATGTACAAGGTTCGAGTATTTGTGGTCCAACTATTCTGTTCCAATATATGAATGGGTTTAGCAGTGTATTTGAACACACTGCATCTGCATTTGTTCAGGTATTTGGTTCTGCTGGGCTTATAGGCAATCCTATGGGTTTTGCAAGGAGTGTAGGACTTGGAATCAAAGATTTCTTGTCAGTTCCTGCCAGGAGCTTTATGCAGGTAATCAAATGTTGCTTTTCAGCTTATAGCCGGTGTCCATGGGTTGACCTGCAAACACTGTTTGTCCAATTTCTGGATAATGTGTTGGTTATGATTTCGGAAACAGTATCATTATGATAATATTTTAAATTTTAGTATAAAAGGATAGGAGGTTTAGGGAATTAAAAAATTAAACTTGGCCAACTTTAACCTCTTTGAGATAAAGCGCAACCCAAGTCAACCAATTCATAAGTAAATATGTTGGGAATATGTCAACGTGTCCTCTAATTTTTGTATTGTGAAATTCTTTTCCAGAGTCCAGCTGGACTTATCACAGGTGTGGCACAAGGAACTACTAGTCTTCTTAGTAATACAGTTTATGCTATTAGTGATGCTACCACTCAAGTCAGTAGAGCTGCACACAAGGTATAATTTGTTTACTCGTTTTAATTTAATTAAACAGTTAACTTCTTTTTATTACATTTTTGCACTGTTAAATATTATATTTGTAGGGTATTGTTGCCTTTACTATGGACGACCCTACTTCAACCGATATTGAAAGGCAGCAAAAGGGAATGCCATCTCATGGAAAAGGCGTGATTAATGAACTTTTGGAGGTTTAGTTTTTTTTTTTCCATTGTCAACTTGTCATGTTATTAGTTAATAATTATTCTTGTTCGAATTTTTCTTTCAGAGTCAGCTTAATTTATAAATGTATATATATTTTTTTTAAAATTTCAGGGGCTCACTGGTCTTCTTCAGTCACCAATTAGAGGAGCTGAGAAACATGGCCTACCAGGAGTCGTCTCAGGTACATTTTTGCAATACAGTTGTAGTTCTGCAATTGCAAAGAAACTGAAGTTTGTTACTACCTTGAGATTGTTGGTGGTGGTATGATAATGGAATTTTCCTTCCTATACAAATTGGTTGCGGGTTGGGCAAATGGTCAAAAGAGGTTTGAATTGGGTTGTGTTGGCCCACAATAATTTTTTTGCTCAAACTTTCCTTCAAAAATATATGTGTTAAATGCAATTACAAAAAATATAACTACAATAAACTTCTTTTCTTAGCAAAGCTTTTTAATAGGTTGTTTACTTTGTATAATAAACTTTGGATGGCTCTTGATTGGGCTTTGCGATTAGGAAAGGTGTGGCGGCGCAGCTTGTTGCCCATCTGCCTGTTTTAATATAATTTGACAGTCATGAAATGAAGAATTGAATGAGGACTTAATAAGCTAAAAAAAATAGTTAATACGTTACTTGTTTAATGAAGTTCAAAAAGTTGAATAAAATAATACGTTACTGGTTTACATATTCTACATCTTTCACCCTTTTACAGGTTTTGCTCTCGGAGTGACCGGGCTTGTGGCAAGACCAGCTGCAAGCATCCTTGAAGTCACAGAAAAAACAGCCCGAAGTATAAGAAACCGAAGCAAACTCTACCACATGGGATCGCACCGGCTCCGGGTCCGTCTTCCAAGACCTTTAAGTCAAGACCACCCTTTAAAACCCTATTTATGGGAAGAAGCTGTTGGTGTATCTGTACTATCCAACTCGGATCACAACTTGATGTTAAAAGATGAGACCCTAATCTTATCAAAACCACTCAAACAAGGGGGCAGATTCGTCATCATCACCGAACGGCTTATTTTAATCGTTAGCTGTTCGAGTCTCGTGAATTTAGGGAAACCTGAATTTCGTGGGGTCCCGGCTGACCCCGACTGGAATATAGAAGCTGAGATTACTTTGGATAGTGTGATTCATGTAGATAGTGATGAAGACGTAGTACATATAGTGGGGAGCAGTTCAGACGTGCTTTTAAGGAACCCAAACCAACAAAGACGGGCTGGCGGGAAAAGATGGTATAACCAGCCTACGCGGGTCCCCCTTTTTCAAACAAACTTGGAGTGTTCGTGTAAAGAAGATGCGGATGAGTTGTTGAAGGTGATTTTGGTGATGATTGAGAAAGGGAAGGAGCGTGGGTGGGGCGGGGTTCATCGGTTGCATCAGAGTGATGTGAGATAAAGGGGTTGGTGTACATTCTTTATATTTAGCTGTACATTAGTTGTAGATACATGCCATTAGGAAGGGTGGTCTGATATCACCCTCATTGATACTAGCTAGAAAAGAACATTACGAAATAGGAGAGAGAACTCAGAGCCTGAAATAGGCGAAAGTTTTGGTTTATTTGTTCAGTTTTGTTGCTTTTATTATAGGGGAGTGTTTAGGATTGCTTATTTGAATGGGCTATATGTCTTTTGCATTATGATCATGTTTGAATGCAACAAGTTATGTATAATGTAAAAAGTAATATCTTGTATATTTTTAATATGTTTTTTCACATTCGAGCCAAGTTTTCAAGCTCAAATCAAAATCTTTATTGGGCTTAATTAGGGCGGACAAGGCGGTCCGTGATGGGCTGGCCGTGACCATCACGAACACCGCACCACATATTCCGTGATGCACTGTGATGTACGCGACCACCGTGGTTTATATCACGCAAGAAATTCAACAAAAGTGAAGGTGGTGGGTGGTCCCCACTAAAAAGCTAACAATCTCAATTAATTTCCACCACAAGTAGGTGAGTGGTCCCCACTTCTCTTTTGGTTTTTATTTATAAAAAAATAGTGGTGGGTGTGATGGAATGAGGTGTCACAAGGTGATTGGGTGTGATGGTTTTAGTGATAATTGTGAACACCGCCACATGGATTTAGTGATGAATTGTGATAGAATGTGATGAAATGAGGTATCACAAGATGATTGGGTTTGGTGAGTGTGATGGGGTGATGACCGCCCCATCCACCCTTAGGCCATGTCTAGAAAGCAAAACAAGATAGTTTTTGCAACTCAAAATCCGAATTGTTTCTTACATTAGGTTTAATGCTAAAGCATAAGCAATCTCTGATCATATTCAGCTGTAATTATACACATCGCTTAAATGATATACAAAATGCTTTTTTAATTCTACTTTTTTTCCCTCATCTTCACAATGTATAGCACAAATACTCATAATTCTAATTCTAATTGGAAAAATATTGTTGATTCGTGTTAAAAATCATTGGCATTTCAAAAAGGTCATGAGTTGGAGGCATAGCATCTAAGCAATGGTGCAAATCTTCGAGACTCAAACCATCTAGCCAGTCATCCCCACGATCAAGAACCACTTTTTGCATCGAACTATCCATCAATCCCATGTTCAGCTCACTACTATCTTCGAGTTTAGTCAAAGATTCACGCGGCAACTCACCTGAAAACAAGATGTCACCTTCAAAGTTGCCACCAAACTCGCCGTCTGAACACTCAAACGAATCAAAACTGCCACTATTGTTACTAGAGCTACTCCCTTTTTGTAATGGTGATGCAGGATGAATGTTGTTATCTTCTGATACGATGATCATCTCCTTTGGATCATTCTTCTTGTTGTAAAGACGACATAGAACCCAATCATCCAACTGCAGCCATCATAACATTACCATGTCAACTTCAATGGTTTTTTTTTAAGCTTAAATTTAAACATATATTAAATCAGATTAAAAATATTAAACTCACCTTAGAACTTGAAAGTCTATATTCATGCATGATCCAGTTCGTTTTAATCCCTTTAAGCCCTTTTCCCGCGTAAAACACCAAAGCCTTCTTTATCCCAATTGTTACATTTTTGTGATCAGATTTTGAAGTAATGGGTTTATCCGCCCCGGTTGCTTTCCAATACCCATTTCCTGTGACCCGGTTAGGCCTTGACCCGTTCGGGTACTTCCTGTCTCTTGGTGTAAAAAAGTACCATTCCTTTGTCCCAAAAAAAGCCATTTCTAAACACAATTATGTCAAAACTCAAAACAATTAGCATTGTTTAAATATATGTTAAGCTGCTGATCGAGCAGAGTTAGATGTATGTACCAGGAAGCTCCCAGGGTTCATGTTTGTAGATATCAACGTCTGCGATGATACGTGGAGCGATCTGAGACGTTGACTGGGTTCTACGACAGAGGTAATGAAGAATGAGCTCCTCGTCAGTGGGATGAAACCGAAATCCAGGTGGCAAATTAAGCTCAGCTTCAGCATCTCTAATAACCCTTTTTGTTACGGACTTTGATGGTGATCTCATCTTCTTCTTCTTATTATTATTATTGTTCTACTGCTGCAGTTGGTTGAGCTGATATGATAGTGTAATCGTTGAATTATGATGAAGGCTAACTAACGGAGGCTTTTATTTATAAATGTTGAGGATGACAGCCAAGGAGAAGGTATCCGACAAGGGTCCTACTTAACAAAAAGACTGTCTCTCTCTCTATATATATATATATAAATATATCACGTGCATATATAATACAACACACTATTTCTTGTCCGACATTTAAAACGATACACACACGCCCAACACATATTTTTTTACATATCTTTCAAACATTCATTTACTCATTTCTTTTATGATTATACCATGTTTACTTGTTCCTTTGTTTATTCGTATCATAGACTATAGATTTTGATTTTTTTTTTTTAATCTTTTACTTGTCTGTTAGTGTTTTTTTAGTGTAAAAAATATAATGTGTAAAAAATAATTGGCAGTTGTATAAATACCTTTGTTGTAAAACAAGGTCTCGAAGGCCGAGTACTCCCCGAGTAATCGCTACAAGGTAGGTTGCCGAGGACCGAGTACTCTAGGCCTAGGCCGAGTACTCCCCGAATACTCTCCGACTAGGCCGAGAACTCCCCGAGTACTCCCGACTCCGACTAGAAAGCGCCTAGCGACTTTTGCAACGCTGATAAATACTACATCCAAAACGGCAAACTTGTATATTCAATTACCCCTCCACCCTCAAAAAAATAATAAATAAAGTTAAATGCCAAAATGGCCTCTGTGGTTTGACCCAAATTGCCACTTTGGTCACTTTTTTGAATTTTTTGCCAAAACCACCCCTCAAATATCGAAAAGTGCCAAAATGACCCATATTTAACTGAGTTTCTAACTGAGGATGGAAAGTCAGTTAAGTATCAGGGGCATTTTCGTCATTTCATCTGTAAACTGAGTTTTTAACCAGATTGACTTCTTGTTGACCTGTCCTTTGAGTAGTTGACTTTTGTTGACCGCATCATCATCATCATCCCCAAAACACCCACCCATTTATATAAACCCTCACCACACCTTAACATCATCATCATCATCATCCCCAAAACACCCACCCATTTATATAAACCCTCACCACACACACACTCTCCTCCCTGATCTCTCTTAACAAACACACACACTCTCCTCCCTGTCTCCACCCCCAGCCACCGCCGCCGCACCGCCTCCAACCACCACCAAATCCGCCATCGTCGTCTTCTTCCTCCTCCTTGTCTGTCTATCTCTCTCTCTCTGGTTACTCTCTCTCTATATAACTCTATTTATTATTATTATTAGGATGGAGAGAATAGGGGCTTACCTTTGAAAGTAGAGAAGTGAAAGTTTTAATGAAGTTTTTCGTCTGTAAGTCTTATATATAAATTGTTTCTGCAGCACTATGTCTTGGATTAAGTTTGACCCCTGTTTTGGCTGAAGAATCATCCACTGAAGTAACAGAAACTGATTCGATTGGTTTACAGAAAATTGATGATGGGTCAGTAGTATCAAACATACATACATCCAAGTGGAGGGTGTTCACCGACAGCGGAAGGGATTTGTTTTTGCAGGCAAGGATCAATGATGCCTACTGCTTCTGAAGTTAGACGGCGGCGGTTTAGGGTTAGGGTTCCGATTAGGGCTGAGGATGGAGGTCCTGTTCAGGCTGAGATCTTGGTGGTGATTGCGGTGGTCTCTGAGGTGGTTGCTGCTTTGGTTGCTGCTAAGTTGTTCAATCGAGTTTAGATTGTTATTGAACGTTGACGGTTACGTAACTTGTTACGGAAGTTTTGATTGATGAATCCGTCTATTGATTATTATCTGATTGTTTGTTGCACTTGAAATGTATTTAGTGTTTGAACTTCGTTGATTATGTGACTACTGAGTTTGTGTTTTTTTCTTTTTTTTTTTGTAATGGTGAAGGGTGGTGTTTGGTGGAGGGTGAAGGGTGGTGGTGGTGGAGGGTGAAGGGTGGTGGTGGTGGTGGCTGGTGAAGGTTGTGGAGATGGGTGGTGTTTATATTTGCAGAAGAAGAAGAAGAGGGGGGTTGGGATGAAATGACGAAAATGCCCCTGATACTTAACTGACTTTCCATCCTCAGTTAGAAACTCAGTTAAATATGGGTCATTTTGGCACTTTTCGATATTTGAGGGGTGGTTTTGGCAAAAAATTCAAAAAAGTGACCAAAGTGGCAATTTGAGTCAAACCACAGGGGCCATTTTGGCATTTAACTCAATATTTTAATTGATCATAATCGGTGCTTCATAAGCAATTATAAAATAATTTATTTTTTAGGTGGTGGGCGTGAGATCGTATTCTATAAAATCCGGTGCTTCTTTTACCCTTAATTATTCATTCAAACTAGCTAACCATGCAGAAAAGCTAGCTCCATAATTTTGTCAACTTGCATGCATATGTCTTCATTCAATGTATCTGATTCTTCGTTTTAGGAATATATGATATTATGATGCATCATCAAAAGCTTAATTTACAGCTTAATGATTTTTCTATTTTCATCTTACCAATAATATTCTTTTATTGTGAAAACTCCTCATTCGTGCCACCACTACTTGCCTAGTGCGTTTATACAATATATATTTTAATTATATGTATCTATTAAAGGAAGGAGACTTCTAGAGTGTCCCTCATTAACTTAATCACCAAGGATGCATACCGCCCAAAACATTGTGATTGAACGCCCAAAAAAATGTATTATACCCGCCCGAAATTGTTGGTCATAAACGCCCACGTTATGCCTAAATTTTATTTTAGCTTTTAGATTTAAAGATTTAAAACTTTGACCACCAAACTTTTACTTTTTAGGATTTCATTTTTTTATCACTAACTTTTTTACTAACTTCTGTACTTTAAAATCTTCCAATTTGACCATCAAACTTTTAACTTTTAGGATTTCAAACTTTGACCTCCAAAGTTTTAGCTTTTAGCCGCGACTATTTTTTTGAAGCCCACGCGAGAATAGCAGTCACTTAATATTATCTTTTGTGCCCACAAAACCTTCCACGCAACAGGAGCTCCCTCAGCGACGCGCGATCGTTAAAGTCCATGAAACCCTCGGCGCAACAGGAGCTCCCGCCGCGAAGCACGGGGTAATAGAATCTTAGTTCCCTTCTATATTAAAACATTGACAGAATAGTAACGGTATCCTATTGGTTGGTTGCAATATTTTTTATTACTTTACCTCTTTTGTTTATTGTAGGTTAATGGTTGTGAAATTTAGCATATGTTTTATAGAGTATTAAAATGTTTAGATCGACGAAATACTCTTTGTTATTAGTGGCCCACGTAATTGAAAATTATTGGCCCACCTATTTGAAGAAAATTGTTAACGTAATTGAAGATTATTGGCCCACGTAATTGACAAAAATTGCTAGATAACGGTACGACACTTATCGCTAATAATGTTATTTTTAATATTTACCAAACTTATAACGATACGAGCGTCCCGCAGCAAAGCGCGAATAACTAAAACACTAGTTTAAATGATGTTTGGGACGAAATAAATAATAATTTTCTTAATATAACCATAATACCTTTTTTTTTTGGCCTATCTTGATTGACTGATATATTAAAGTTCGCATAACAACGAGGGGTCCATTGTGGGAACCATGTCACCACAAAGACTGGTTGTGTGGGACAGTTCTTTGAATTTGTGGGACCATATTTTCTACAACTTTACCTTTTTGGGTTTCCTTAAAAGTTTACCTTTTGGGTTTCTTTAAAAGGTTCTTTGAACCATTCATAAGGGTCAAACACAAATTTACTATGCTTCCTACACTTCATTGTGATTTTTTTTTTGAACGGCAAATTACTTTCATTCAACACCCAAAATATACATTACATTGTACAAGTAAGACACTAACACAATGTAAAACGCCCGCAAAATCACCTGTAATTACTACTGTTACAGCAAAAATTCCTATCCCATGTCATCAAAAATCTCGCATCTCTCCCACTCCATAATGCGTTTAGTCGCCCTATGTTTGTACCCTATGAAAACCCTGAGATATATTTCTCCAAGGATACCGCCAATTGGATATACCGTACTCATCTTTTTGTGTTATCTCCTCCATTCATATTGTTGTTCTCATCACCATTCCTCACAGATGCTTCGCCTTCTTGAAATGGGCTTCTCCTACGTCTAGTCCACTTTTTAGGAATAGCCTCACTCTTTTGCTCCATTCCCACCCTTGAACCAAAATAGTAAAATTCGTCATTTTTCTCGATCTTTTGGTTCACTCCCCCAATAACATTTCTATTACTCCCCAATTGTTGATAGCCCCCACCACCATTTACGTCATCGACATTTAATGCTTGAATATTACGAAAATTCCCTAATAGAGAATTCTCATTTCCCAACCCCTGTTGTTGATCTTGCTTAACATTTTTATTATTCCCCAAGAGTTTACCTTCTCCACCAACATTGTCATTAATTTCCATAAAGTGCCCATCAACACCATCATTTAATAGACTAACATTCGATTGATTATTGGGAAAAGGTTCCAGCGCTGCAATCTCGTGTCCCAACCCTGTCCATTTATTTTCCCCAGGCTGCAAGGACGCTACAACTCCTCTATTGACTGTTCCCATTTCCGATGGCCCATGTTTGACGTTCCCCGGTTGTACCTTTACCGGATTGTCACCGATGTTATTCTCCCATGCCCCTGAACACGCACTTTCTTCTAAATTTTGTAGCCCCTCCACTGATGCAGACTGTGCGTCTTTTTTGTGGCTATCATTGACCGGAGAACTAACATCCTCTACTCCAACAACAACCGTTTCTTCTTTAACAAAATCGGGTACCCAGTTTGCAGACACTTCATTGTGATTTATTTCATATTTAAAAAGCAAAATTTAGTGGCATTTCTCATGCTCCATAGCGGCTAGCAGGCTTTAAGTTGGTTTCGTATAATACCGGCACTTAATATAGCAACCGAAAAAGGTATGTTTAAAATGATATTGACACGTGTTTTATATATCAAAGACCATAAGTATTGGTTTGATTGGTCATGCTATTATAATGGTATCAACACTCGTTATAGCTTATGGTACCAACAAAATACTCTATTTCAAATACTTCCAACACCCTCTAACATTACTTCCAAGAACCTTCAACAAAGAATCCAACACTCTTTCTCTTTCTTTCACATAAGGAGCATATCATTCTCTCTCTTCCACTTAGATATTGTTATGGATCTTTTTGCCAAAATAGTGGAACAATCCGATACTTTTGTGCAACAAGTGTGTGTCAGGTGGAGATTTACATTTTTGGTGAACCCGCAAGTTGAACTTGCGGGTTATGCTTAGTTGGACAAACAAATCGCTGTCTAGGAAGGAGATGGAGGGACTCATGAAATGACTAAGAGGGAGATTAAAGGATGTGTGGACGTGGCATATAAACCGCAACTTCAACTTGTGGTTTACCAGAAATTTTGATTAAAGAGATGATGATTCAACCTTATTTTCTTCATTATAATCATGGGTTCTCATCGAAGAAGAGAAGAAATAAAGACGAATTAATAAAAAGGCCCAGTAAGTGAATCGAAAACCGAAATACTGTTACTCTCTCCTTCTCTCATCGATGTTGCGGTGGTGTAAAGGTGAGCGGTAACCGTGGTGGTGAACCTCCGGTCACCACCCATCTGTATTCTCTCTTTGTCTTTGGCATCTATCTCTCTCTAAACTTTATCTTTCTGGTCATATTTCATTGTTTTTTCCCTGTACATATACACAGAGAAACAGAGTAAAACAGAGTAACGGCCGCAAACAAGTTTGCAACAATGTTACACAACAACACAAACAAGATCATTGTTCTCTCAGATCTCTCTCATTAGCTACACAAACCACAACAATCGCCACACTGCACGACTGCCGATCACAACGACAGAGAAGTCTACTATACCCTTGAAATAGCCTCAAATTAAATATTTGCAAAGATACAGTAAACCCGCAAGTTCAACTTGCGGGTATGTCCTCTCACATCCACGTAGCATTATTATAATATGATAGTCCAAGTCATGGTGCCACGTTTGGAGGTTTGTCCAAGTCATCTTAATCCGCAACTTGAAGTTGTGGGTTTATGTCATCACCCAAAACCGCAAGTTCAACTTGCGGTTCCATCTGTTTCATAATCTTCCAACTGACACACACTTGTTGCACAAAGAATTCTAACTGTAGCACTAATTTTGCAAAAAAAAATCATTGTTATGATCCAAAAACTTTTTAACGGCAATGCTTTTACGACTATAAATGGTCATTTATTATGTTCTCAACATATTCATAACGAAAATACATGATTAAATACAAAAAGATTACTTTCCATTTCTTGATTTCGAATGTTCTTCAAACATGCACTTTTCCTTTTCGTTTTCGAATACTTTTTTTAACATCATTTTTATACATCTAAACATGATCAAATAATCATGCATTTTTATGAATTTAAACTCACACTACTTATGCAGAAAACAAATACCATTCCATTAAATCAGAAAACAAATACCATTCCATTAAATCACGTACTATTACTCAGTGAAGGAAGCGCGTCTTTGGTTAGCTAGCATGAACTCGAACAAAGGGAGGTTTGTTTATAAATGGTGTAAGTGGCTCCCAAGCAAATGTAATGTGTTTATGTGGCGAGCTAACTTGGATAGGATCCCAACGGCGTCGGCTCTCATTCGTAGGAACATTCAAGTTGGCAATGGTTTATGTAATCTTTGTGGTGAGGTTGAGGAAACTACGGAGCATCTTTTCACCGGTTGTTTTGTGGCTAATGGTGTTTGGAATGGCATCGTCTCTTGGCTCAAGATCCCTCCCATTTTCGCTTTCACTGTCAAGGATGTTTTAGAGCTTGTTGATCACTTTTGCAACTTTCGGCTTCCAAGAAAGATTGTGTGTGTGTGTGTGGTGGTGGTGGTGGTGGTGGGGTTCGTCATTTATAATCCTTACTTGAAAGTATTTTTGGCTTGTTTTACTTTACCCTTATTCATTCAAGCTAAACATGCAGAAATGCTCCATAATTTTGTCCACTTGCATGTCTTCATTCAATGTATCGGATTCTTCATTTTGGAATATATATGATGCATCATCAACTTCCTATATTAGAATATTTGCTAAAAGGCTTATTTTACAGCTTAATGATCTTCCTTTTATTGTAAAAACTCCTCATTCGTGCGTTGAGACTATACAATATTTTAAGAAAAAATTACGCCGTTAGTCCCTGTGGTTTCCTTCCAGTTTCAATGTAAGGTATTAAGGTTTTATTGTTTCACTTTAAGGTATTAACCTTTTAATTTGTTTCAATGTCAGGTATTAGGGACTAACCTAGTTAAAACTTAACTAGGTTTGAGGGGTATTATTGTCCATTCACCTATATATTCAGTTTTTAATGTAAAAAATATATGCTTTGGACCGGATTCGAACTCGGGACCTTGGTCTGTCTGAGTCTTAACCATATGATCCATAACCAACTGGACCAAGACAATTGTTTGATGAATGTTTAGAAACAACAATATTTTTACATAATAACTCAATGTTCATCTTCTTCCCCAATTCACTTTCTAAACCCTAACCACACCCACGTTTTTCCAGCTCAATATCGCACTTAGAATTCAATTATTATGGTCAGTGCATTTCCAGATCGATTATCATTATTGGTTTATAAAATAAACGAACTGAGCTCGACAAAAACGAATCCCAAACATCAAATTGAAACCTGCTGCACCCTCACACATCCTAGTCGACCTATTCTTTACAAAAACCCCTATCAAAATCGTTCCAATCGAGCTCCAATTAGCCGAGTTTTTGTTCGTGAGACGCGAGTGGTTTTTAAGCAATTTCACCATCGAAACGAACAGTTTAGATCGATTATTTTATATGGTTTTGTTCGGAAATTTATGCTCTTTAAAAGCCCTATAAAATCGTTCATTGCCGTGGCCTGTAGAATCGTTAATCAAATTTAGATTGAGGGTTAGGGTTCTAGGTATTAATTTGGGAATAGGGCTGTCCAAAAAGCTCGTGGCTCGGAGCTCGCTCGAAGCTCGCTCGGATTTAGCTCGAAAAAAGCTCGCTCGATATGGCTCGGTTTGAAACTGAGCCGAGCCGGCTCGGATCGGTTAGAAAGTGAGCCTAGCTCGGCTCGGTTCGTAATGAGCCAAGCTGGCTCGGTTTGGCTCGAATAATTCTAATTTTAATATATATTTTTTTATATACATATAATATATTACCAAAATGTAAAACAAGATGGAGAATATGTTACAAATTTAATATTTGGTAACAGTGGCATGGAGATTCTTTGATTGGGATTGAAGTTATAGCTAATCAAGTTATTTAAATAAACTCAATACTACTTTTGATCCAAGTACTCAAGTTAATTCGTATGTTGATGAACTTATACTGTATTCCGTTAAAATCTGAGACTTAATTTGTACTTGCTTAAATTTGATTTTAGCGTGCAATGTATAAGGTTGAACTTATTTTAATTGTGTTATTTTTAACTATTGAATATTAGTTTAAACTATTGAATTTTGAAAGACATTTTTCTTTTTTCTTTTTAAATTCGAGCCTAACCAAGCCGAGCCAAGTCGGCTCGGTTTAAAACCAAGCCGAGCTCGAGCTTTGATTTTCAGCTCGGTTTCAAATTCGAGCCGAGCCGAGCTGGCTCGGTTTATAACCAAGTCGAGCGCGAGCTTGGCCTGGCTCGGCTCGGTTCGGCTCATGAACAGCCCTATTTGGGAATCTGGTTCGTTTGGACTGTATGTTATATATTATCAAGATCAGTTATAATTCGATTGAACGTGCAGCTCAGATGGTGATTGTTTTTATTGTTAAAGATCAGGCTGAGGTCACGGGTTCGAACCCGGTCCTCGTTACTTTTATTTTTATAAATTTCAATTAATATAATAATATAATAAAATCAATACAAATCAATCTAAAACCAACAAAGGGCTCATAGCCCAGTTGGTTATGGATCATATGGTTAAGACTCAGACAGACCAAGGTCCCGAGTTCGAATCCGGTCCAAAGCATATATTTTTTACATTAAAAACTGAATATATAGGTGAATGGACAATAATACCCCTCAAACCTAGTTAAGTTTTAACTAGGTTAGTCCCTAATACCTGACATTGAAACAAATTAAAAGGTTAATACCTTAAAGTGAAACAATAAAACCTTAATACCTTACATTGAAACTGGAAGGAAACCACAGGGACTAACGGCGTAATTTTTTCATATTTTAATTAAAATATTGATGTTTGCTACGAAATAAATACGTTGGTTTTACCTTCATATAAATACCTACGAATAAAAATACATCAACGACAGATATATATGCTACACACACAAACACAAAAATACGCGTGACCACATACAGGTAAACACTAAACACACACGAATGTGAATTATTTATGACAGATAATTGGAGATTAAATTCACCCTGTCATTCATTAACTTACATGTCACACCATTCACACGAACTTATGAATATTTCATTATATTATAAACAGCATAAAATAAATCATGTCATACCCTATTTTATATCGTATTTACAGTTTTCTTTCTGTAAAATAAGTTAAACTAGTAGGTACATTCGTTTACACACAAAATTACCGTTTTGCCTTCCGTTCACACACTACTCCCGACCGTTAGTAATTAATATATATAAAATAAAATAATAACCATTGCCTATCTGGATTGACTGATCTATAAAGTTCACACAACCTGGTCATAGACAAAGAGGGGTCCATTGTTGGAACCATGTCACCAGAAAGAGGGGTTGTGTGGGACAGTTCTTTGAATTTGTGGGACCATAGTTTCTACAAGTTTACCTTTTGGGTTTCTTTAAAAGGTTTTTTGGACCATTCATAAGGGTCAAACGCAAATTTACTATGCTTCCTACACTTCACATTTTGATTCTTTTCATATTTAAAAATGAAAATCCAGTGGCCTTTCTCATGCTCCATACCGGCTATCGGGCTTTCGATCAGTTTCGCATATGTTCGTTGTAGTATTTTTACAATATTTATACTCGTAGTAACCGAAAAAGATATGTCTAAGAGGATATCGATACTTGTTTACATATCAAAAGGCCATAAAAAAGAATAGCAATGCTAATAATTTTCAAGCGGTGTTAGTTTGGTTCGTCATGCTACAACTCTAACAACACTCACTATAGTTTATGATAACAACAAAATATTAAATACAACTCCGTTTTCAACCGATTTATAATCCATCTTTAAGAAGCGTAAAACTACCAATATTTAGTTTATCAAAATTAAGATTCATTGGTATCTTGACTTTGACTACAAAATGTCCAAGTTTGACTTACGTCATTTAATGATATAATATACGCCACTGCTGACGTTTTTTTTTGTAAAGGGCCAAAGCCATAAGGTGCTAATGGTGATGACGTAACCTCTTACGTCACTAAGCATAGTTCTACAACCGCTTTCTCTGGTATTGTCTTTTTTGTTATTTTATTAATCAATTCAAACTTCAACATCAATTGTTTATGTAGTTGGTTTCATATGGGTGGTTGATTACACAACAAATTGTATTCAATTGTTATTTGATCTAAAAGAGTTGGTTTAAAATTAACTACATTAGTTTTTTTACTCGTTGAAAATATACCCGTATTTATCAACAACTGTCAATGATCACAAGTTTGGTGAGCGTCAAACTAAATAACAAAATGTACCTTCTTGCAGTGGCAAAACTTGACAATTCGAACAGGGTCGGAAGTATATAACTATTTTTTTAAACGATGGGTCAAAACCGTATGTACCAAAAAAATCTATAGATATACCATATAAGCGGAACATCTAAGCAAAAATTCTGAGGAGTGGGTCAGGCGACCCCCCTGCCCGTATATACTGCGCCAATGCCTTAGTGGAAGCACCAAATGGCCACAACCCTTAAAACCATGGGGCTACATGATCACTTCAACTCAAACCCATGCGCAATCTTTATATTGTCATATCACTTTAAAACCCAGTTCCAATTATTGGAACATGAAAATTAGTCCATCACCATCTGTTGTGACAAACACGAATAAATTGACGGATGAACCCAAAATTCATAATGTTTTGTTGTAAACAGTAATTTTTTTTTGAAAAATAACTTCATTCAAAAAAGAGAGGGCCTCAAAAAACTAAGACCCACTCAAAACCAGCTACAACATATACAACGGGTATTTAACCCAGTCAGACCAATCAATCCCGAATCGTTTCGTTCTATATTTCAACCATAGAAAAGACATAGACTTAACTACAGCCACCACCTCGCTCATTTTCGGATCCGAGCTAGTAAAAACCACCTTGTTCCTTTCTTTCCATAACGCCCAACAAGTCACCAAGACAATGCCACGAACAATAACTTTACCTTTCGCAGAAATCGGAGCCAAATCTGCCCAATTCAACAGCGCTTGCGTTGTAAACAGTAATTGTTTTGACAAACATCCAATTGACGAATATAAATCTAGATTTAAATACTAATTAACGACAATTTTAGCAACTCATATTTTTTTTTTTTTTGAACGGCAAATTTCTTCTCCTTGTGGGACTTGAACCCATGACCTCCCCTTAGGTGTTCCTAGAAGCTTTGCTTCTACCATTGGGCCACCAACCCCAATTTTAGCAACTCATATTGAAATAAACTTATGTACAGTAGAATTAATAATTGATAAAACCTTTACATGTTAAGTACGTAAAAAGAATTTCTAAACACCCTCTCAAGATTTAAATGGTATTTACATGAATCTTTTTTTTGAACGGCCAACAAACAGATGTCCTGACTATTCGGGGTACCCACCAATTAATTACAAAAACACCCTATACGCTCTCTGTTAATCTTACATTTTTACCCCAAAACTCATAATTCCTAAAAAAAGAAGAATAACAAAAACCCCTAATTGAAACAATATTGTTGATTTGAGTTATAAATGATTGGCATATCAGGAGGCATTTCTTCCAAAAAATGCTGCAGATCTTCCAAACTCACACTATCAAGCCACCCATTCCCATCATCAACATCCTCTTTTTGCATCATCAATCCTCCCATGTTGCTCTGCTCACTACCATCTTCCAGTCTGGTCATAAATTCGGGTACCAAGTCGCCCGAAAACAGGACATCTCCTTCAAAGCTACCACCGAACTCGCTGTCTGAATGTTGTTCAAACGAATCGAAACTGTCACTGTTGCTACTAGAGCTGTTCTCTTTATGTAATGGTGATGCAGGATGAATGTTACTGTCTTCTGGTACGATGATCATTTCTTTTGGATTATTCTTCTTGTTGTAAAGACGACACAGCACCCAATCATCCAACTGCAACCATCAAAACATTACCATATCAACTTCATTGTTTTTTTTTTAATATAAGATATCAAACAGTTATTAAACTAAACTATAAATATTAAACTCACCTGAGAAACAGTAAGTCTATATTCATGCATGATCCAGTTCGTCTTAATCCCTTTAACCCCTTTACCCGCGTAAAAAACCAAAGCCTTCTTGATCCCGATAGTTTCGGATTTGGACTTAATCGGTTTATCCGCTCCAGTTGCTTTCCAGTAGCCGTTTCCTGTGACCCGGTTAGGCCTTGACCCGTTCGGGTATTTCCTGTCTCTAGGTGTGAAAAAGTACCATTCCTTTGTCCCAAAAAGAGCCATTTCTAAACAAACAATGTCAAAATTCAAAACAATTAGTATTGTTTAATGTGTTAAGTTAAGTATTTAGACGCACAGTGTTCCAAAAATGAGAAGACGTATACCAGGAAGCTCCCATGGATCATGTTTGTAGAGATCCACGTCAGCGATGATGGAAGGCGGTTGAGGGACACCGAAATTATCGGATTCGGGTTGGGATCTACGACAGAGGTAATGAAGAATGAGCTCCTCGTCTGTGGGATGAAATCTGAATCCAGGTGGCAAATTAAGCTCAGCTTCAGCATCTTTAATAACCCTTTTTGTTACAGATTTTGATGGTGATCTCATTTTGTTTTGTTTTGTTCTAGTGCAGTTGACTGATGATGTAGTAATGGATAGAGGTTGAAAAGTGTTGGTGTTGAAGTGATGAATAATGTGTAATGTGAATAAGTGGAGAAGGATATGGAGGGGTTATATATACAAGTGGGGGTGTTTTGTTTGAAAGAGACTGGCATTCACTTTCATGTGTAGTAGATCCCACATGTGGTTAACATATTTAGAAGAAGCTTCTTTGAAACTGCACGTGTTGTTTATGTTTATGAGGAAAGAAATTTCATGTTATTTCAATATTTATTTATTTATTTATAAAATTGTCGAAGAGTCATCTTGCTACACAAGTAAAGATGTAGGGGATGAACTTAATTGAGACAACTTTACTAATTCGGTCAATATATGTCACTTTCATTACTTTAGTTTTTATGAGTTAATTAGATCATCCTAGTCATTATAGCTCATCACATATTGATGCTGAGATAAGATTTAGGGACTATAAGGTTCTGGGTTCGAATCTTACAAGAGGGTTTTCTCATAATTATGAGTTTCCTGCTGAATTGGTGACTTGGTGGTGGAATATGATCGTGTGGTAACACTGGTGGCATGATAATACTCCAGTGATCCGTGAGTGATTTCAATTGGCCGTTCAAAAAAAATTTTAGATCATTCTCTGTTGTTTTATGTGGTCGTGTGATCACACGAGGAACACCACACCCGCCATGTTGAACAAGCTTTCAAGAGTCTTTTGAGTGTTGTGTAACCACTAATTACAAAGAAATCAAACTTAAAATAAATTATGACTACCATTCCATTCCAATTTTTGTACAATTCCAAAATTCTTAGCAAAATTGTGTGAAGTATTTCGAAAATTTGATTCATCTCAAAACATTCATCTCAACTTTAGCCGAAGTTATAATTGGTGGTGCTAAAAGCCCGAATTCAATGACATATGGAACCTCCCTACACAATCATCTTAGCAAAATTGTGTGAAGTATTTATTGAAGGTTGGGCTCAGATTCATTTGTTTAATAAACTTGTTAACGGTTATATTTGAGTTCGTTGAAGAGCCAGACTGATAATCTCGAGTAGCTCATAGTCGATTCGACTTGTTTATCTCTAATACAATTTCTTAAGAGGATTTTAAATCTTTTAAAAACTTTATTTACTTTTGTTATATTTTTAAAATCCTTATACAACCTCCTAATAAGTTTAGTTACAATTTAGCTACGTTCCATTCAAAACTATGAACTCATATATTCAATTAACCTAAGAAAGTAGTTTGATTAATCATAATCCTATGTGTGATGTGCAAGGAATGTATTACTATAAAAGGAATTGTGGGTCCATACTCCATAGTTCCACTTAAAGGATTTTTGGCCTTTTTTATTCGCATTCAAACTAAACATGCAGAAAAGGTCAACAATTTGGTCCACTTGTCTTCATTCATTGTATCTGATTTTTCATATTTACTTATATATGAATCGTGTGATGCATCATGCATCACTTTTTCTTTATCTTTTATATAAGATACTAAAATTTATGGGACCTTTATAAAAAAAATAGTTTATGTTCGTAGAAAATAAGAATAGAAGAGTAATATAAAAATAACAAGGAGAGCGAAAGTCCCAGATTTGGTCTCTCCAAGGGCCTGAAGTTTTATAAAATTTATATGTATATAATATATATACACATATATTATGAAAATCCATATATTTGAACTTTTGGATTATTATTTTTAATACTTAAAGACCCAGTTTGTTTAAACGATTAAACCCAATAAAAATAATTTCAATGAATTTTAATTAGTTAAACTTAATCCATATTGTGAGCTTTATGAGTGGGTTTACGTTATATGGTCCCAATATTTAAAGAGGGGATTTTCTCTCCAACCATTTAAAACCATGGGGTGGTGGGGGCGTCTCTATCCTCTAGTATAACGATATGGTTTACTTCTATGATGCTGAAGAGTGTGGATTGGTGAGCCTACGTGGCAAGGACGTTATTAAGGCACCATATAGGGGAGGTTGGGAGGACATGAGTATGGCAACATGTGTTATACATATGTGTGTATTTAACTTCTCGTCCAAGGAGTGGACATTTTTAGTTTTTTTTTAATCAAATAATAAACCACAACCATCCAAAATCCAACAACCGTCCACCTTACCTAATTTCCCCCCACATTAGTCTAGATCTTCAAGCCTTCAAGGGCCACGCCACATAGGTGCAGTGTGGGTGGTGTGAGGGGGCTTCACACGGTCAAACTCCATATCGTGTAGTCTTAAAGTGGTGAGTTTTTATGTGGATCAAAAGTCGGTCTAACTCAAGGATTGCACGGAATGGCGAGAATTTTCATTTATGTAGTTCTATTTTGTTATCGATGTTTTGTGCTAGCTCTGCCTAGTAGTTTCTCTTTTTGATATAATAAAATCGTCGGCCTTCGAATTAGAAAAAATATTATTCGTTGGGAAAGTATACCTTGTAAATAAGATACTGTACTAGAAACTATCAAGATTCCTTTGTGTCTTGACTTGACTTTAGATGAGCCGACTTATTTAATATTTAATATACGCCACTGCTGACGTTTTTTGTGTTCCCAACTCCCACAAGGTCACAAACGTGTAAGGAACTGAACATGATGACGTGTCACTAAATATTATCACTACAAACGTTTTCGGATCTCCTCTTTTTTGGTATCATACCAAGTAATTCCAACTTCAGCATCACTATTTATGTTATTGGTTTCACATGGGTGGTGGTTGATTAAGAAACAAAGTTGACCCGATAATAAGTAGATGTATTAGGGGGACGGGGCGTTTTACTAGTTTTTTTTTCAACTTCACCAATTTCTACTAATCTTGCAATGCCATATCATTTTATTGATTCACTTTACTGAAACAGTTTTTTGGAGACAGCACTCCACTGGAAATAAAATAGAGAAAAAGACAAAAGAGGGAGAGAGAAATTCACGGGTACCAGCCCGTTAACCACAACCAGATTTTGGTTCACGAAACCATTAACAGCATGAGTGGCGACGGTGTTACCGTACTGGTAGTGGGGTACCCATAGCCAATTCTGATGACGCCCCGTCCCCCTTAAAGCGTAAACAAGTTGAGTTTAAACTATAGAACTAATTAAACTTAGAGGTAAATGCCAAAATGGCCCCTGTGGTTTGACCCAAATTGCCACTTTGGTCACTTTTTTGAATTTTTTGCCAAAACCACCCCTCAAGTATCGAAAAGTGCCAAAATGACCCATATTTAACTGAGTTTTTAACTGAGGATGGAAAGTCAGTTAAGTATCAGGGGCATTTTCGTCCTTTCATCCCAACCCCCCTCTTCTTCTTCTTCAAGCACCACCCATCTCCACAACCTTCACCAGCCACCACCACCACCACCCTTCACCCTTCAACACCATTTAAAAACCCCAACCCACTGTATTAACCCACTTCTTGTAAAACACAAACACACACATTTAGAGAGAGAATCAAGGGAGAGGGGACATAATCGAAGAAGGGATGAAGCAGGAAGAAAGAGAGCAGGTCGGAACCTAATCGAACCACCATAAATACCTCCCCTGTTATAACCCTAATCAGTACTATGTTTGCTTACTACCTTAGTTTACTAAAGCTAATTAGTGATGTGATTTTGGCGTTATTTTGAAGCTGGAATTGCTGCTATTCTAACACTAGTAGATGATGGAACCGCCTGAATAGGATTGTAACGTGATTGCGATTTTTAAACCTTTGTCTGGTTGTGCTTCGAAATTTCTGTGGCGAACCTGAAACGTGTTTTTGGTTTCGGAGTTTGCTTTGAAATTCGCCACCTGACAGTTTATCTTATATAATTATTAAGAGCTGGAGGGATGAGAATATTGATGGAACATATATAAATATATATAAGGCTTGTGTAATATATGGGATAATATTATTGGATGATTGTAACTGCAAATTATATTTTAATGTTGGTTTGCATAAATATATACTTTTGAGTCCTCTGTTGGCTGTTGCTACATGTTTTACGGGATAGATGTGTTTGATGATGGGTGTCGAACCCTTCAGGCACATCGCGAGTTTCTTTGGTTTCGGATCTAAAATCACCGGTTGGTGATCAGAAGAGGTGATTGGTGATCAGAAACGGAGGTGTACAGGAATAAGGTAACCGGTTAAGTCTAGGGTGAAGGGTGGTGGTGGACGGTGAAGGGTGGTGGTGGTGGTGGCTGGTGAAGGTTGTGGAGATGGGTGGTGCTTGAAGAAGAAGAAGAGGGGGGTTGGGATGAAAGGACGAAAATGCCCCTGATACTTAACTGACTTTCCATCCTCAGTTAAAAACTCAGTTAAATATGGGTCATTTTGGCACTTTTCGATACTTGAGGGGTGGTTTTGGCAAAAAATTCAAAAAAGTGACTAAAGTGGCAATTTGGGTCAAACCACAGGGGCCATTTTGGCATTTAACTCTAAAACTTAAATGTGGTTTGACTTGAAGCTCAATTATTCATTATTTTACAAACTCGATCGATTTTAGTTATTTATTATTTATCTACTTTTTATATGTTTGTTAACGGTTTAAATTACATCAAATTCGTCTTTGACGAGACTCAAACCCCTGACCTCTAAAGAAGCAACACCTTAACTCTAATCTAATGGTTTTGCCAATCAGACGCAACCCCCACTCATATTTTTTTTTGAACGGCCAACGAATCAATTTCCAAGCACTCTCGGGCATCCTTTTCGCGAATCAGGTACTCGAGAGTACCCGGGCCACCAATTGCCACCAATTCCCGGGAAAACCCGACCACTCACCCGCCCGAAGGCACGACAGTGAAATAATCAGTAAAACCGATCGGGATCAGGACTCGAACCCAAGCCAATGGCCGGGTCATCCCTCATTTCCCCCCACCAATGTCCTCCAAATATAGCTAGTAGGAATTGAATCCAAGTCTCCCATAGAAAACTTAAGGCACTCAACCATATTTACTTTTCGATGTGACTTAATAAGTTTTATGTATAAGTTCGAGTTCAACTCTATCTTTAGCAGCTAATCTCAATTAGCTCATGAGTTATTTAAGTTGCTTATATTCTACATCAAAATTCGTGCCATTAGTGACATTGTAAACATGCATATGGACATAAAAACCCAAATAAAAAATAAAAAAAATTGTTGAAACCAATAGTTTCTCTTAAATCTATGCACTTTTATGGTTAATATCAGTGTCGAGCCTAACCATTTTTTCTATATATTTAATGGTTGTTGATATCCATTCAAACAAGCACCGATCTAGCAAGTGGCTAGAGATAATGGGTTTAGTCTTAACTCGTTAGGGTATTTCCTGTCTCTTGGTGTGAAAAAGTACCATTCCTTTGTCCCAAACAGAGCCATTTCTAAACAAATCGATTTTTTATATAAAACCAAAGACAACCAATTACAAGTGATACGTAGGTAAACGGGCCACAAGTTGCGCCGCTACTCCTTTTTGTATTGCAAAACCTACTCTATTGAAAATAAAACATTGGCCCTTAGCAGCTGGGTAATTACTTTGCACAACTTTCTTCACGCGATCGAGGAGCTTGATTGCTTGCGGGGCCAGCGCTCCAAAAGTATCAAAAGCGAAGGGCACAAACACATGCTGGTTCTCTAGACAAGCCGCTTCATGGCATAAACAAATTATGTCAATTAACATTGTTTAAGGTGTTAGGTTTAGTAGTTAGACGTACATGACTGTTTAAAAACTCAGAAGATGTCGGCGATGATCATTGGTGGCCGAAGGACACTGAGAATCTGGGATGTGGGTTGGGATTTACGACAGAGTAATGAATCATAAACATTTTTTTTATTGTTTTATTATTAATTTACTTTGAGTATTTTTTGTTTTTCTCTTATAACTCTTAACATACGAAATATGTTTTATAAAATTCCGAGTATGCTATCTATGTCTTGATAAAATTCCAAGGATGCACATCTGATCAATTTAACTCACATTTAATGGTTTAAAATTGGACTGGTCAAACATAATTGATTTTATTGTTCATTACGGTGTCGACGCATCGACCTAATACCGTCCGAACAACTTTGGTAGTGGCACCACCATACCGGTACTCATTTTTATGGTAATCTATAACGAGTGACGACATAGTAGTGGTTCCGTTACGAACCAAAACAATACTGTCCCAACAATAGCGTTACCATGTCGATTCCATCCGAACAACATCGCTACCGGTATTGGTACTGTTATCGATTCGTTTTATGGTTTTCGATCAAATAAGATACATGTCGATATCCTTTTAGGCGTATCACGACTTTACTTTTTAGTTTTATCTTTTGGTTGCTATATCAAGTTTCACTATCATACCGATAGTGTAATGAATCAAATCGAATTCTCACCGAAACTTCGAAATGCATGAATGAGTTACACTTGTTATAAGAATTCGGAGGAAAAAAAATACACCTTTTTAATTAGATAAGAGTGATTGACTCCACTAGAAACTATAAAGATTAATTTTGTATCTTGACTTTGACTTTACAACTTTGATTTGGGATAAACCAAATTAAAATACGCCACTGCTGACGTTTTCTGTGTTTGAGTGTTCCCAGCTCCCATAAAGGTTCAAACGCGTAAAGGTATTGAACATGATGACGTATCCTCTTACGTCACTAAATATCGTCACTACAAACGTTTTCGGGTTTCGTCTATTTTGGTGTTTTATTTATGTTATTATTAGATTATACCCCGGGAACGTCCCGGGGTTGAGAAATCTAATATGACATATTAATTTTACATATGAAATAAAATGATGCTCTTTACAGTTACATGCAGGAAAGCTTCGAGTAGCACCTAACCTAAAACAATTAAAAATGTATCTCCAATGTTAACGCCTAACCTTAAACAATGTATAACTCTAATATTAATATCTAACCTAAAACAATGTATAACTCCAATGCTGACGCATGTTGAAAATAGAATTCATATTTACTGATTTAAACATAATTAGTGACTTACCTACACATAATTAATGATTTACCTGAACACTTTGTGTTTTTTTCCTGTATGAACGAAACCACACAAAAAAATAGTCGTTTTTTCTCCGTTTTTTATATAGTACTATGGTACTCGTTGGAAAGATAATAAAACGCTCGTTAATTTGGTGTAATTTTTTTTCTTTAAAAAATCTCGTATATAAAAGATATTAACGTTTAAATATTATGGGAGGAAAGATAAGAGAGAAAAATCCAATTTTATTTTTAAATTATTTTTTCCTAAAATATCTCAATGCCACATGGGATGACACATGGCACACTCAAGGAGGAGAATGCATCTTTGAGTGTCATGTCATTAAAATGGCTTTGGTTTATTATATGTATAGATTGGTTTATGTTATATGATTATAACGCGGTTTTAGAGTTCTTTGGATGAGACGCGTCAATCTTGGGTTGTCGAAGTGGTCAAATGGCAACTCCTCTTGAATCACGAAGTGACCCATTCCTTCCCGTACCGCCTCAACATCAAAAGTCCAAATAGTCCCGTTGCTTTACATATACTTTTTGGGTATTCGAAAAACCTGATTCCGGGTATTAGGAAAACCCGGTTCTGGGTATTAAGAAAACTCGGTTGCTGGTATAAGCCGTTTTTAAAGAGTGAATTGAAAAAAATTTGATTGTAAAATTGTGAGAATTGAAATTGTGAAATTTTGATCAAAACTTGCCAAAAATAAGCTTTAGCTAATGGTCGGCTGGCCAACGGTCGTCTTTGACCAGCCAACGGCTATATTTGAACCGCTACCACACGTGAGTGTGGTAGCTTGGCGTCGCTCGCGGTAGCTCTCAAGCAAGGGTGTTGTGGCTTGAGCTAGCCACGCGGATTGGTTTGTGGCTCGCGACTAGTTGCTCGCGGGCCACAACACATAGTCTAATTGTTTTATGTTAGGTGCTATCTGAAACTTTCCTGCATGTAACTGTAAAGCGCATCAGTTTATTTCATATGTAAAATTGATGTGTTATATTAGATTTCTCAACTTAGCAACTCAAATCGACATAAGGTGTTTTCTTTGCATAAAGGACCCTGTTAAATTTATTATTGACGAACCCTATACATGTTGGAAAAAAAAACATATTCTCAAGAATTCAATACTATTTACATATGAATGAAATCTTGCATCTTAACTCCATGAATCTATTAGACATTTTTACCCCCAAAGGCCAAAACTCATAACTCCTAGAAAAAAAAAAATAATAATAATAACCCCTAATTTAAAAAATATTGTTGATTTGAGTTATAAATCATTGGTATATCATTGAGGTAATGATCAGGAGGCAGTTCTTCCAAACAGTTGTGAAGATCTTCCAAACTCAAATTGTCAAGCCACTCATTCCCATAATCAACATCCTGTTTTTGCATCATTAATCCCCCTATGCTGCTCTGCTCACTACCATTCTCGACTTTGATCAAAGACTCAAGGCGCGGAAACCCGACGTCAAACTCACCATCTGAATGTTGTTCAAATGAATCGAAACTGTCACTGTTGTTACTAGAGCTGTCTTCTTTTTGTAATGGTGATGCAGGATGAATATTATTGCCTTCTGGTACGATGATTATCTCTTTAGGATTATTCTTCTTGTTGTAAAGACGACATAGAACCCAGTCATCTAACTGCATCCATCGAATATTATCATGTCAACTTCAATGTTTTTATTTATTATTATTTTTTTTAAAAAACTTTGTATAGAAAATATTAATAAACTCACCTTAGAACTTGAAAGTCTATATTCATGCATGATCCAGTTCGTCTTAATCCCTTTAAGCCCTTTTCCCGCGTAAAACACCAAAGCCTTCTTTATCCCAATTGTTACATTTTTGTGATCAGATTTTGAAGTAATGGGTTTATCCGCCCCGGTTGCTTTCCAATACCCATTTCCTGTGACCCGGTTAGGCCTTGACCCGTTCGGGTACTTCCTATCTCTTGGTGTGAAAAAGTACCATTCCTTTGTCCCAAAAAGAGCCATGTCTAAACAAATAATGTCAAAATTCAAAACAATTAGTATTGTTTAAGGTGTTAAGTTTAGCAGTTAAACGCACAGTGTAAAAAAAATGAGAAGACGTATATACCAGGAAGCTCCCATGGGTCGTGTTTGTACAAATCCACGTCCGCGATGATGGAAGGCGGCCGAGGGACACCGAGAATATCCGATGTGGGTTGGGATTTACGGGAGAGGTAATGAACAATAAGCTCCTCGTCCGTGGGATGAAATCGAAATCCAGGTGGCAGATTCAACTCAGCTTCAGCATCTCTAATAACCCTTTTTGTTAAAGATTTGGATGGTGATCTCATCTTCTTCTTATTCTACTGCAATTGACTCGATCTATGTATGTGGTTGAAGAGGAGTTAGACCATCCATGGATGGGTTTTATACTAATGGACAGGTTTTGTTTGATAAAGACTTGTTCCACTTTCATGTATGGGTACAACATGGTGAAGTTTCCTTGAAACTACACGTGCAAATTTATGAGCAATGAAATTTCAAGTTATTTTAATATTTTGAATAGTTTATTGTTGGGAAAGTTATAGAATTGTTGAAGATTCATCTTGCTACACAAGTAATATGTAGGGGATGAAGTATATACACATGTTTTTATATTCGGTCAAAAATGTTTTTTATGTGTATGTAATTAGTCGCTTTCATAACTTTGCTATTTATTAGAGTTGTATTACGCAAATTAAATAGGGATTATCATTTCGGTATTAAATACCAAAAATACAGATACTGGTTTGTTTTCAGTATCAAGTTTTGGAGAAAATTGGTATTGGTATTGGTATTTTCGGTATCAGGTCGGTATTTTACTTTAAAATACCAATACCATACCGGTACAGTACCGTGCCGTATTTTTTCAGTATCGATACCAAGTTTTGACGAAAAGTATTGGTATTTTCGATATCGGCCTCATCCCGAAAATGAACTATACGGAAAGTCTATAGTAATGTTTTTGTCTGAAGTAAAAACTACACTCAGCAAGGGCGAAGGATAGTTGGGGCCAGGGGTGCCCCGGCCCCCGCTGTTGTTTTTGCTATGTAGTTTAAATTTAAGCGTTTTTATTCGAAAATTTCATACATATTGAGTCCGGTCTTACCATTTTAAGAATATCATGACTTTTACACCCCTTGAAATTTTATTTCAAGCTCCGTCATTGACATTGAGTATTTATTCAAGAGTAACACTTTATATACGCTGATATATAAGACGTCGTTGATGGCCTCTTGGTGCCTTGGTGATGCATGTTAAAGCCCCACGTAATTAGTTGATTACTTAATGATCTTATAGAAATATCACTATTTGCTTTTGTGGTGGAATGATGGTCATGATCAAATAAATTATATTTGTCATATATATCTACTAGCCGATTACCCCGTGAAGGTCCCGGGGTTGAAAAATTTAATATGATTTAATGAAAAATGATAAAAAAAAAGAAAACTCAAATCACGAAAAGAGTAAATAACTTAAACATAATCAATCTTAGTTAAAAAACATTTATTTAAAAAGTTAAAAAAATAAAAAGCATAAACCATATTAAACACAATAAAGTATTAAAAGGATAACCTTCAACATATAATCATCTTCACGTAAATTAAAATATGTTACAATTTGATTAATGAATAACCTGAACACTTTGTGTTTTTTTCTGTATGAATATAACCCCACAAAAAATAGTCGTTTTTTTTTTCGTTTTTATATAGCACTATGGTACTCGTTGGAAAGATAATAAAACGCTCGTTAATTTGGTGTAATTTTTTTATTTAAAAAATCTCGAATATAAAAGATATTTATGTTTAAAAATTATGGGAGGAAGATAAGAGAGAAAAATTTAAATTTGTTTTTAAATTCTTTTTTCCTAAAATAACTCAATTTAATTTTAGTAATTGAGAATTAAGAGATAGAGGGATAAATTTAGAAAAATACTCAAAAACACCAAAAACACTCAATTATTAAGCCACGTGGCACTCTCAATGGGCATATATGCTTTCATTTATATATATACTAGCTGATTACCCCGGGAGGATCCCGGGGTTGAAAAATATAACCATTCTAATAATACTAATACTAATAGTAATTATTACTCTTGTAATTAAATAAAAAAAATTAATCTTGCTATAAGGTGACACCATGTGTTGCAGTGTTGCACGATTCTTTCTCGTAGCTTCTCTTGATGAAGTATACCTATCCATCTTTAGAATAGTAAAATTCCAATGATAGCATGACGATTGGGCTGAATTTCAACATCGTAGATAAGAAGCTGGTTTAAAAGAAAAAACATGATTAATGAATAACCTGAACACTTTGTGTTTTTTTTGTTTCCTGTATGAACGAAACTCCACAAAAAATAGTTGTTTTTTTTTCTCCGTTTTTTATATAGCACTATGGTACTCGTTGGAAAGATAATAAAACGTTCGTTAATCTGGTGTAATTTTTTTCTTTAAAAAATCTCGTATATAAAAGATATTAACGTTTAAAAATTATGGGAGGAAATATGAGAGAGAAAAATTTAAATTTGTTTTTAAATTCTTTTTCCTAAAATAACTCAATCTCTTTTAGGGTTTTATCTTTTTCTTTTTTTTTATTAAAAAATCAAAATAATTCAAAATCACTAAAATCTTTCAATTATAATGCCACGTGGCAGTTTCATGGAGGAACCAATGGCCGCCACGTCAGCAAAAGTCTTTTCTTTTATATATATATATAGATAGATGTTTAATAATCTATTCAAACAAATCATGCAAGAAGTGGCTACTGATTGGTCAGCGCCCACCACATGCAAATAGGCATTCTCCTTATCTCATCATTCAATGTATCTGATTTACGAATCTTTTAAGTATAATTTTTTTTACTTGTTCGGTCTTTGGTCTGTTCGCGTCGTGTTATTTAATTTGAGATTTCTTTTGGTAAAAACTGAATCAGATAAATAATTTGAAACCAAAACCAAGCCGGACCGTTTTTAGAGACGAGTGGGCCCTTTTGAATTAGTACAAAGAAACCATCTAAGGAGATCGATTCATCATAATTTCATCCTAATTTCTTTTCAATTTGTCATTCACGTCAGTTGTAGTTAGCGAGGTCCCAAATAATGAGGATAAGAGTGGGTCCGTGAACGATGCGTTCAAGAAAAAGGGGTCTAACGATTAATTCTTCAAGTTTTGAGCCTAGACATTTTAGTTGCTTGTGTCATTATGTCTTTACTTATTTGTTTGTTTATTTGGGCTAAATACATATCTAGATGTAATATATAGGGGCAGGTTCTAGGGGTGTTCAACGAATCGAATAACGAATTTTCGAATTATTCGAATCGAATTTCTCGAATTTTCAATATTTTTACCTGAATTCGTATTCGATTCATATTCGTTTAAAATTCAATTTATTCGATTCGTATTCGATTTGAATAAGAAACTCGAATTCAAATCGAATTCGAATAAATTCGATTTAGTTCAAATTCACCATAAATAATAAACTGTTTTAGTTTTAGTTTTAAAACTAATACAAACTCATTATTTTTAACATATAAAATACAAATCTACAAAACTGATAACCAATAAAATGTCAAATACGGGAATAGTAAAAATAGTATAGAGTACAGGTTGTTAGAGTTTTATGACGTATAAGGTAAACTTGTAAAATATGGTTATGCTAAAAGTTGTAAACAGTATGGGTTTCTAGGTTTGACCAAAATTTAGAAGTTCTTTTCTTTTTCAATGTGTAAATTTGTGTATATAATAATGTGTATGTGTGTGTATATATTTAAGAAATATACATGTACAATTTTTATTCGAATTTCGAATCGAATTTAAAATCATAAATTCGTATTCGATTTACTGGACTCGAATTCGAATTGAGTCGAATTCGAATTCTTAATAATCGAATCGAACTAAGTCGAATTTCGAATTTTTCGAATCCGAATCGAATTCTGAACACCCCTAGCAGGTTCAAATACAAAGTAATGAAAACGTGCGAAGTGTCACTTGTACATGATAATTACGTAATGATAATTACGTAATGCCTTCATGACTATACAAAAACATTACGTAATTATTATTACGTAATTATCATGTACAAAGTGCATGATAATTACGTAATGCTTTCATGAGCATACAAAAACATTACATAATTATCATTACGTAATTATCATGTACAAAGTGCATGATAATTACGTAATGATAATTACGTAATGCTTTCATGAACATACAAAAACATTACGTAATTATCGTGTACAAAGTGAAACTTCGCACGTTTTCATTACTTTGTACAATAACCATCCCTGTAATATATATACGAAAAAATGAAGACCCTAGGCCTTTGCCTGGCGTGCTAAGCCTATTGAGCATTTGAGCCAACCCTAATTAAACCAACCACAAATCTAATTTTAATTCGGTTTGGCTTTAATTTTAAAAATTAAATTTAAACAAAAATATAAAATTTCAGCTATAATTTTATCATTTAACATACATTAAATAACATACACATTCAATAAAAAATAGTTTTAAGTAAACGAAAAGGAGAGATACATGAGTGCAAATATGTTGGAAATTTGGTGAAAATAGTATTTTCACAAAATATGGGAAAATGATTTTTCCCTAACTTTGGACTAAAATATATATTTGAAACAGATGTTTATTTATATATTTCTTTGTGGGTTTATGTTCTATGTTGTGAGAGCTTCGCAACGAACCAAACCACGTCCAAAACGGAGCTAAGATGAATGAGATATCGATGCTCAAAGATTGGTGAAGAATGCATATGATGCTGAAATGAAACAAGTGGGAACTTGTCCCACATAGGAAGAATGATAATACCATGAGTGGTATATAAGGAGGAACACTCCTTCCTAATTGTTTCATGGGAGCTCACTCTATGGAACTCGCGAAGGGTGCGGAGCACCCTAACTCGCACTCGCACTCGCACACGCACTCGCACACGCGCGCGTGGCGTGGGCGCAATGTGGCGCACTTTGCACTTCGCACACTCGCATCACCGCGAGCCGCTTGAGAGCCGCCTTAGTATTTTTGAACAAAGGCTCGTGGTCCTTAGCATAGGACCAGTGGCAGTAGATGCGCGCGGACACGAGCAAACAACCAGGTAGCGCCCTGGTCAGCGCTAGAGTGACGTAAAACTTACTTACGTTGTGCGCCTGCGCGCAGGCGCTCGAGTGACGTAAAACGTAAAAGACGTTGTGCGCAGTAGCGCGTGCTAGCTTCCACTGACGTAGATTGGGACTTACGTTGAGCGCATGCGCGCAGGTATACGCGCGCGCGCGGAGTCTCCAAGCTCCTCAGCAGCAACAGTTCAGAAATGTAACAGTCAGTCAAACAGTTTCGTCTGAAACTTTAAGAACGTAATAAATGCCATTGAAGACGTTCAATGACATTTATTTTTCGTTTTTAATGCCTTCCGAAACTGATTGGGATTGAACTCCTATAAATACCAAGGAGACCCTTGGTTGGAGACACACTTCTAACACACTGTTCTATTCTTCACCTCTCTTGCCTTCTCCAGCAATCTTTTTCGTGTTCTTCTTGCTGTTTCAGGTACACTTCGGGTCAGAGTCTTCTCCGGCAGCAATCTTGCTGTTCCGGCTGTTGTACCCTGGGAAACAAAACGAGTTCTTGTTAATAGACTCGGAATTTGTTTTAAGGGCCCCGTGTTCAACACGATCCTCAGCCATCTTGTTTTTCCTGTTTCTAATTTTCTTCTTGTATTTTGATTCTTTATAGTTGTAATTGTATTTTAATTTCTGCATTCGTTTTCTTATTTAGTTGTAATCGCAATTTTATTTGTTTTTATTTATTTTATATACGAGCGGTTCCTACAATCTTAAAACAAATTTTTAAAACACCGTTCGTGTATAATAAAAACCTTTCTAATTGTGATTCAAACGAGTTTTGTCTCACTTAGTTTGTGTTTTAAAAACAGATTTTTTGGTTTTTCGAATCATTATAACTTACTGTTTGTCTTCAAAGTTGGACTTAGAAGCCTACGGTTTGTTATTTTGTTAGAAAACAAGAATCGGTTACATCTAAAACCTTTGTCTAAAACTCGAAATAAAAACTTTCTGTTGGACTTCAAAGTTGGACTTAGAAGCCACAGTTTGTTCTTATTTTGTCTTAAAAGTTGACATTTTTTTTTATAAACAGGTTAAGTTTTATAAATTGAAAATAGTAACGTGTTTTGGTTAAAATTTTCAGAATGTCGACTAGTGACAACAACAACAATGTCGTGAACCAAGCGGTCATTGGTAACCCTTTGCCTACCAACACAGTGGGAGCGTCCACTGTGGCCAATCATGCTGAAAAACCAGAGAAGTTCTCGGGTTTGAACTTCAAAAGGTGGCAACAGAAGATGTTCTTCTACTTGACTACCTTGAACCTTGCGAGGTTCTTGACTGAAACCGCTCCCCTACCTAAGGATGGGGAGAACGACGTTCAATTTCAGAGCGCGTTAGATGCTTGGAAGCATTCGGATTTCTTATGTCGTAACTATGTGTTAAACGGCCTAGTGGATGGTTTGTATAATGTTTATTATACAATAAAGACTGCCAAAGAATTATGGGAGTCTTTAGACAAGAAGTATAAAACGGAGGATGCTGGAACGAAGAAATTCGTTGTAGCCCGTTTCTTGGACTACAAAATGGTTGATTCCAAGACTGTGATGAACCAAGTCCAAGAATTGCAAATTATACTTCATGACATCCATGCGGAAGGCATGACACTTAGTGAGACATTTCAAGTGGCAGCAATGATTGAAAAGTTACCTCCTTCGTGGACTGATTTTAAGAATTATCTTAAGCATAAACGAAAGGAGATGACTGTGGAGGAACTTGTTGTTCGTCTTCGAATTGAAGAGGACAATAGAATTGCTCAAAAAGGTAGCCTTGGTCAAGCTTTGGCTAAGGCTAATGTTGTGGAAGTTGGGCAATCCTCCAAGGGCAACAAGAATAAGGGGAAAAAGGACAAGGGGAAAGCGAAGGTGGATCTTGGACCGAAAAAGGGGGCTGTGAAAAAGAAGCCTGCGCCTTTTTCCGGTATTTGTTACAACTGCCAAGAGACAGGCCACCGCGCCAACCAATGCAAGAAGCCTAAGCGTGAGCGTGCGCATATGGTGGATGAGGATGGCATGCCTCTCGTAGCAATGATAACTGAGCAAGGTGCTATGGTTGATGATGAAGTCAACGTGGTGGGCGACAACCCACCTGGATGGTTCGTTGACACTGGTGCAACCCGCCATGTTTGTGGAGACAAGGCTCTTTTCTCTACATTCAAGGAACTTGCGGGTGATGAGAAGCTTTACATGGGGAATAAAGCTACTGCCGACATCAAGGGTGAAGGCGATGTGATCTTGAGGATGACTTCGGGGAAGGACCTCACGTTGAGCAAGGTGTTGTATGTGCCAGACATACGCAAGAATCTCGTCTCGGGATGGATGCTCAACAAGTTTGGATTTCGTCTAGTGTTTGAATCGGACAAGTTTGTTCTTTCTAGGCGTGGAATGTTTGTAGGAAAGGGCTATGCCCTTAATGGTATGTTCAAAATGAATGTAATGGTTGTGAACAATGCTATGAATAAAACTCCTACTACTTCTATTTATATGCTTGAGTCTTCTAATGTTTGGCATGGTAGACTAGGACATGTAAATTTTAAATCAATGCGTCGTTTGATTAAATTGGATAGCATACCAACATTCCACATTGAATCCGATTCTAAATGCGAAGCATGTGTTGAATCCAAACTAACACGATCATCTTTCAAATCGGTTGAACGAATAACCGAACCTCTTGATTTAATTCACACCGATGTTTGTGATTTAAAGGCAATTCCTACAATTGGTGGGAATAAATATTTCATCACGTTTATTGATGATTGCACCAAGTATTGCTACGTATACTTACTCAAAAGTAAGGATGAGGCAATAGATAAGTTTACCTTATACAAAAATGAAGTTGAGAATCAACTTAAAAAGAAAATTAAGGCCGTAAGAAGCGACCGAGGTGGTGAATATGTTGCACCTTTTGCGGATTTATGCGCAAAAAGTGGCATAATACATGAGTGTACACCACCTTATTCCCCACAATCAAATGGCACCGCGGAACGAAAGAACCGCACATTGAAAGAAATGATGAATGCCATGTTGATAAGTTCGGGAGTGAACCGTGAAATGTGGGGGGATGCCATTCTTTCGGCTAATTATCTTTTGAATAGGATACCTCTAAAGACTAGGGACGAGACTCCCTATGAGTTATGGAAAGGTAGAAAACCTTCATACAAATACTTGAAAGTGTGGGGGTGCCTAGCCAAGGTGACTGTACCACCTCCTAAGGCTCTTAGGATAGGCCCCAAAACTGTTGATTGCATATTTATTGGTTATGCACATCAAAGCACGGCACATCGTTTTCTTGTGTTTGATTCCAAGAATCCAGATGTACACAACAACACTTTCATGGAGGTAAATCCTAACGTTGTCGAGTATTTTGAACATGTGTTTCCTATGCTAGGACAAACACATGTTAGTTCATCAAGACTAATTAACGATGACCAGGCAGGTCCATCAACATTGGTTGACGATGAATTTCAAGAAGAAAGACATGAACGACCTGAGGTTGAGGAGGGTGACCTTAGAAGAAGCAAAAGACCAAGGGTTGCAAAATCATTTGGTCCAGACTTCTTGAGTTACATGGTTGAGGGTGAGCCCAACACCTACCGCGAAGCGGTCTCCTCGTCAGAAGGACCTCAATGGAAAGAAGCAATTAAGAATGAAATTGATTCTATATTGCAAAATCATACTTGGGAGTTAGTAGATCTTCCACCGAGTTGTAAACCCCTTGGATATCGTTGGATATTCAAGAAGAAGATGAAAACTGATGGAAGTATTGACAAATACAAGGCAAGATTAGTGATCAAAGGATTTAGACAAAAGGAAGGTCTAGATTACTTTGATACTTATTCGCCTGTAACTCGAATAACCTCTATAAGATTGGTTCTTGCTATTGCGGCTTTGAGAAATTTGGATGTTCACCAAATGGATGTAAAGACCGCATTTCTAAATGGCGATTTAGAAGAAGAAATTTACATGCAGCAACCCGAGGGTTTCTCTGCCCCAGGTCAAGAGGGCAAAGTATGTAAATTAGTCAAGTCTTTGTATGGCTTGAAGCAAGCTCCAAAACAATGGCACCATAAATTTGATCAAGTCATGCTTGATAATGGTTTCAAAATAAATGAATGCGACAAATGTGTTTATTGCAAAGACACACCAGGAGGTTATGTGATCTTATGTCTATATGTGGATGATATGCTTATCGTTGGGAGTAATGATAAGATGGTTAAAACCACTAAAGACATGTTGAAAGCGAGATTTGACATGAAAGACATGGGTCTGGCGGATGTTATTCTTGGAGTAAAAATCCTTAGATCCCAAAATGGTCTTGTTCTAACTCAATCTCACTATGTGGATAAGATCCTTGAAAAGTTCAATTCAGGAGACAAGGCAATAGCCCGCTCTCCAATTGATACCACCCATCATCTAATTAAAAATAGAGGGAAGGGTGTTGCTCAGGTAGAGTATTCAAGGATCATTGGTAGTCTAATGTATCTAATGACATGTACTAGACCCGACTTAGCATACGCGGTCAGTAAGCTAAGTAGATATACAAGTAATCCAAGTGATGAACATTGGAAAAGTATAACAAGGGTGCTTAGATACATAAGATTCACACGGGACTATGGACTGCATTATACCCGCGATCCAGCAGTGATTGAAGGATACACTGATGCGAACTGGATCTCGGATATAAAAGATTCCAAATCAACAAGTGGTTACGTGTTTACACTTGCGGGGGCTGCTATATCTTGGAAGTCTTCGAAGCAAACGGTTATAGCACGCTCCACGATGGAATCGGAATTTATCGCTTTAGATAAATCTGGAGAAGAGGCGGAGTGGTTACGTCAATTTGTGGAGGATATTCCAAGATGGAGTAAACCTTTACCAGCCATTTGCATACATTGTGACAGCCGATCGGCGATTGGTAGAGCTCAAAGCTCAATGTACAATGGCAAATCGAGGCATATAAGACGTAGACATAACACGATACGACAACTACTCTCAACGGGTGTTATCACGATTGACTATGTGAAGTCAAAAGATAACATTGCGGACCCGTTAACGAAAGGCTTAAGCAAAGAGGTAGTACATAAGTCGTCAAGAGGAATGGGACTAAAGCCCACGCAAAAAGGGAGTATGAGGGAAACCTAACCTAGTTGACTGGAGATCCCAAGATCTAGGTTCAATAGGACAACTTAATCATATGACCAAAAGGGAGTCACTGTGGGGGGCACCCCAAAACACTAAAGGGAGTTATACTTCCTAGTCCATTCCATATCAGTGACAGTGTGTTGAGGTTAAGCATACATAAGTTAATGATTGTGGTAAATCAATTTAACTTTTGCTTTTAATGATTCATGGGAATCACCTATGTTAGAGAGAAGTAGGGTCGCTTCGAATGGATTTGTGGGGAGGCGCAAATCCTAGAGCTCTCGCAGAACCAGGAGTGTCCATGACCATAAAGGACACGACAATGAGGGGTTGACTAAACCAAGTGGGGTGTTGTGTGAAGTGTATTGTCGTTTACACAAACGGGGATCAGTTCAAAGACATCAAGTTCTACTGATCGCTAGTAAGCTAAGTATGCTTCACAAAGGAAGGTTCAAAGGCAAAACCTACCTATCCTGCAACATTCTACTGTCGAATTGTATCATGGAAACATGTAAGAACGGATCGATCTCCATTCATGTGGGGGATTGTTGGAAATTTGGTGAAAATAGTATTTTCACAAAATATGGGAAAATGATTTTTCCCTAACTTTGGACTAAAATATATATTTGAAACAGATGTTTATTTATATATTTCTTTGTGGGTTTATGTTCTATGTTGTGAGAGCTTCGCAACGAACCAAACCACGTCCAAAACGGAGCTAAGATGAATGAGATATCGATGCTCAAAGATTGGTGAAGAATGCATATGATGCTGAAATGAAACAAGTGGGAACTTGTCCCACATAGGAAGAATGATAATACCATGAGTGGTATATAAGGAGGAACACTCCTTCCTAATTGTTTCATGGGAGCTCACTCTATGGAACTCGCGAAGGGTGCGGAGCACCCTAACTCGCACTCGCACTCGCACTCGCACACGCACTCGCACACGCGCGCGTGGCGTGGGCGCAATGTGGCGCTTTGATGGCGCACTTTGCACTTCGCACACTCGCATCACCGCGAGCCGCTTGAGAGCCGCCTTAGTATTTTTGAACAAAGGCTCGTGGTCCTTAGCATAGGACCAGTGGCAGTAGATGCGCGCGGACACGAGCAAACAACCAGGTAGCGCCCTGGTCAGCGCTAGAGTGACGTAAAACTTACTTACGTTGTGCGCCTGCGCGCAGGCGCTCGAGTGACGTAAAACGTAAAAGACGTTGTGCGCAGTAGCGCGTGCTAGCTTCCACTGACGTAGATTGGGACTTACGTTGAGCGCATGCGCGCAGGTATACGCGCGCGCGCGGAGTCTCCAAGCTCCTCAGCAGCAACAGTTCAGAAATGTAACAGTCAGTCAAACAGTTTCGTCTGAAACTTTAAGAACGTAATAAATGCCATTGAAGACGTTCAATGACATTTATTTTTCGTTTTTAATGCCTTCCGAAACTGATTGGGATTGAACTCCTATAAATACCAAGGAGACCCTTGGTTGGAGACACACTTCTAACACACTGTTCTATTCTTCACCTCTCTTGCCTTCTCCAGCAATCTTTTTCGTGTTCTTCTTGCTGTTTCAGGTACACTTCGGGTCAGAGTCTTCTCCGGCAGCAATCTTGCTGTTCCGGCTGTTGTACCCTGGGAAACAAAACGAGTTCTTGTTAATAGACTCGGAATTTGTTTTAAGGGCCCCGTGTTCAACACGATCCTCAGCCATCTTGTTTTTCCTGTTTCTAATTTTCTTCTTGTATTTTGATTCTTTATAGTTGTAATTGTATTTTAATTTCTGCATTCGTTTTCTTATTTAGTTGTAATCGCAATTTTATTTGTTTTTATTTATTTTATATACGAGCGGTTCCTACAATCTTAAAACAAATTTTTAAAACACCGTTCGTGTATAATAAAAACCTTTCTAATTGTGATTCAAACGAGTTTTGTCTCACTTAGTTTGTGTTTTAAAAACAGATTTTTTGGTTTTTCGAATCATTATAACTTACTGTTTGTCTTCAAAGTTGGACTTAGAAGCCTACGGTTTGTTATTTTGTTAGAAAACAAGAATCGGTTACATCTAAAACCTTTGTCTAAAACTCGAAATAAAAACTTTCTGTTGGACTTCAAAGTTGGACTTAGAAGCCACAGTTTGTTCTTATTTTGTCTTAAAAGTTGACATTTTTTTTTATAAACAGGTTAAGTTTTATAAATTGAAAATAGTAACGTGTTTTGGTTAAAATTTTCAGAATGTCGACTAGTGACAACAACAACAATGTCGTGAACCAAGCGGTCATTGGTAACCCTTTGCCTACCAACACAGTGGGAGCGTCCACTGTGGCCAATCATGCTGAAAAACCAGAGAAGTTCTCGGGTTTGAACTTCAAAAGGTGGCAACAGAAGATGTTCTTCTACTTGACTACCTTGAACCTTGCGAGGTTCTTGACTGAAACCGCTCCCCTACCTAAGGATGGGGAGAACGACGTTCAATTTCAGAGCGCGTTAGATGCTTGGAAGCATTCGGATTTCTTATGTCGTAACTATGTGTTAAACGGCCTAGTGGATGGTTTGTATAATGTTTATTATACAATAAAGACTGCCAAAGAATTATGGGAGTCTTTAGACAAGAAGTATAAAACGGAGGATGCTGGAACGAAGAAATTCGTTGTAGCCCGTTTCTTGGACTACAAAATGGTTGATTCCAAGACTGTGATGAACCAAGTCCAAGAATTGCAAATTATACTTCATGACATCCATGCGGAAGGCATGACACTTAGTGAGACATTTCAAGTGGCAGCAATGATTGAAAAGTTACCTCCTTCGTGGACTGATTTTAAGAATTATCTTAAGCATAAACGAAAGGAGATGACTGTGGAGGAACTTGTTGTTCGTCTTCGAATTGAAGAGGACAATAGAATTGCTCAAAAAGGTAGCCTTGGTCAAGCTTTGGCTAAGGCTAATGTTGTGGAAGTTGGGCAATCCTCCAAGGGCAACAAGAATAAGGGGAAAAAGGACAAGGGGAAAGCGAAGGTGGATCTTGGACCGAAAAAGGGGGCTGTGAAAAAGAAGCCTGCGCCTTTTTCCGGTATTTGTTACAACTGCCAAGAGACAGGCCACCGCGCCAACCAATGCAAGAAGCCTAAGCGTGAGCGTGCGCATATGGTGGATGAGGATGGCATGCCTCTCGTAGCAATGATAACTGAGCAAGGTGCTATGGTTGATGATGAAGTCAACGTGGTGGGCGACAACCCACCTGGATGGTTCGTTGACACTGGTGCAACCCGCCATGTTTGTGGAGACAAGGCTCTTTTCTCTACATTCAAGGAACTTGCGGGTGATGACAAGCTTTACATGGGGAATAAAGCTACTGCCGACATCAAGGGTGAAGGCGATGTGATCTTGAGGATGACTTCGGGGAAGGACCTCACGTTGAGCAAGGTGTTGTATGTGCCAGACATACGCAAGAATCTCGTCTCGGGATGGATGCTCAACAAGTTTGGATTTCGTCTAGTGTTTGAATCGGACAAGTTTGTTCTTTCTAGGCGTGGAATGTTTGTAGGAAAGGGCTATGCCCTTAATGGTATGTTCAAAATGAATGTAATGGTTGTGAACAATGCTATGAATAAAACTCCTACTACTTCTATTTATATGCTTGAGTCTTCTAATGTTTGGCATGGTAGACTAGGACATGTAAATTTTAAATCAATGCGTCGTTTGATTAAATTGGATAGCATACCAACATTCCACATTGAATCCGATTCTAAATGCGAAGCATGTGTTGAATCCAAACTAACACGATCATCTTTCAAATCGGTTGAACGAATAACCGAACCTCTTGATTTAATTCACACCGATGTTTGTGATTTAAAGGCAATTCCTACAATTGGTGGGAATAAATATTTCATCACGTTTATTGATGATTGCACCAAGTATTGCTACGTATACTTACTCAAAAGTAAGGATGAGGCAATAGATAAGTTTACCTTATACAAAAATGAAGTTGAGAATCAACTTAAAAAGAAAATTAAGGCCGTAAGAAGCGACCGAGGTGGTGAATATGTTGCACCTTTTGCGGATTTATGCGCAAAAAGTGGCATAATACATGAGTGTACACCACCTTATTCCCCACAATCAAATGGCACCGCGGAACGAAAGAACCGCACATTGAAAGAAATGATGAATGCCATGTTGATAAGTTCGGGAGTGAACCGTGAAATGTGGGGGGATGCCATTCTTTCGGCTAATTATCTTTTGAATAGGATACCTCTAAAGACTAGGGACGAGACTCCCTATGAGTTATGGAAAGGTAGAAAACCTTCATACAAATACTTGAAAGTGTGGGGGTGCCTAGCCAAGGTGACTGTACCACCTCCTAAGGCTCTTAGGATAGGCCCCAAAACTGTTGATTGCATATTTATTGGTTATGCACATCAAAGCACGGCACATCGTTTTCTTGTGTTTGATTCCAAGAATCCAGATGTACACAACAACACTTTCATGGAGGTAAATCCTAACGTTGTCGAGTATTTTGAACATGTGTTTCCTATGCTAGGACAAACACATGTTAGTTCATCAAGACTAATTAACGATGACCAGGCAGGTCCATCAACATTGGTTGACGATGAATTTCAAGAAGAAAGACATGAACGACCTGAGGTTGAGGAGGGTGACCTTAGAAGAAGCAAAAGACCAAGGGTTGCAAAATCATTTGGTCCAGACTTCTTGAGTTACATGGTTGAGGGTGAGCCCAACACCTACCGCGAAGCGGTCTCCTCGTCAGAAGGACCTCAATGGAAAGAAGCAATTAAGAATGAAATTGATTCTATATTGCAAAATCATACTTGGGAGTTAGTAGATCTTCCACCGAGTTGTAAACCCCTTGGATATCGTTGGATATTCAAGAAGAAGATGAAAACTGATGGAAGTATTGACAAATACAAGGCAAGATTAGTGATCAAAGGATTTAGACAAAAGGAAGGTCTAGATTACTTTGATACTTATTCGCCTGTAACTCGAATAACCTCTATAAGATTGGTTCTTGCTATTGCGGCTTTGAGAAATTTGGATGTTCACCAAATGGATGTAAAGACCGCATTTCTAAATGGCGATTTAGAAGAAGAAATTTACATGCAGCAACCCGAGGGTTTCTCTGCCCCAGGTCAAGAGGGCAAAGTATGTAAATTAGTCAAGTCTTTGTATGGCTTGAAGCAAGCTCCAAAACAATGGCACCATAAATTTGATCAAGTCATGCTTGATAATGGTTTCAAAATAAATGAATGCGACAAATGTGTTTATTGCAAAGACACACCAGGAGGTTATGTGATCTTATGTCTATATGTGGATGATATGCTTATCGTTGGGAGTAATGATAAGATGGTTAAAACCACTAAAGACATGTTGAAAGCGAGATTTGACATGAAAGACATGGGTCTGGCGGATGTTATTCTTGGAGTAAAAATCCTTAGATCCCAAAATGGTCTTGTTCTAACTCAATCTCACTATGTGGATAAGATCCTTGAAAAGTTCAATTCAGGAGACAAGGCAATAGCCCGCTCTCCAATTGATACCACCCATCATCTAATTAAAAATAGAGGGAAGGGTGTTGCTCAGGTAGAGTATTCAAGGATCATTGGTAGTCTAATGTATCTAATGACATGTACTAGACCCGACTTAGCATACGCGGTCAGTAAGCTAAGTAGATATACAAGTAATCCAAGTGATGAACATTGGAAAAGTATAACAAGGGTGCTTAGATACATAAGATTCACACGGGACTATGGACTGCATTATACCCGCGATCCAGCAGTGATTGAAGGATACACTGATGCGAACTGGATCTCGGATATAAAAGATTCCAAATCAACAAGTGGTTACGTGTTTACACTTGCGGGGGCTGCTATATCTTGGAAGTCTTCGAAGCAAACGGTTATAGCACGCTCCACGATGGAATCGGAATTTATCGCTTTAGATAAATCTGGAGAAGAGGCGGAGTGGTTACGTCAATTTGTGGAGGATATTCCAAGATGGAGTAAACCTTTACCAGCCATTTGCATACATTGTGACAGCCGATCGGCGATTGGTAGAGCTCAAAGCTCAATGTACAATGGCAAATCGAGGCATATAAGACGTAGACATAACACGATACGACAACTACTCTCAACGGGTGTTATCACGATTGACTATGTGAAGTCAAAAGATAACATTGCGGACCCGTTAACGAAAGGCTTAAGCAAAGAGGTAGTACATAAGTCGTCAAGAGGAATGGGACTAAAGCCCACGCAAAAAGGGAGTATGAGGGAAACCTAACCTAGTTGACTGGAGATCCCAAGATCTAGGTTCAATAGGACAACTTAATCATATGACCAAAAGGGAGTCACTGTGGGGGGCACCCCAAAACACTAAAGGGAGTTATACTTCCTAGTCCATTCCATATCAGTGACAGTGTGTTGAGGTTAAGCATACATAAGTTAATGATTGTGGTAAATCAATTTAACTTTTGCTTTTAATGATTCATGGGAATCACCTATGTTAGAGAGAAGTAGGGTCGCTTCGAATGGATTTGTGGGGAGGCGCAAATCCTAGAGCTCTCGCAGAACCAGGAGTGTCCATGACCATAAAGGACACGACAATGAGGGGTTGACTAAACCAAGTGGGGTGTTGTGTGAAGTGTATTGTCGTTTACACAAACGGGGATCAGTTCAAAGACATCAAGTTCTACTGATCGCTAGTAAGCTAAGTATGCTTCACAAAGGAAGGTTCAAAGGCAAAACCTACCTATCCTGCAACATTCTACTGTCGAATTGTATCATGGAAACATGTAAGAACGGATCGATCTCCATTCATGTGGGGGATTGTTGGAAATTTGGTGAAAATAGTATTTTCACAAAATATGGGAAAATGATTTTTCCCTAACTTTGGACTAAAATATATATTTGAAACAGATGTTTATTTATATATTTCTTTGTGGGTTTATGTTCTATGTTGTGAGAGCTTCGCAACGAACCAAACCACGTCCAAAACGGAGCTAAGATGAATGAGATATCGATGCTCAAAGATTGGTGAAGAATGCATATGATGCTGAAATGAAACAAGTGGGAACTTGTCCCACATAGGAAGAATGATAATACCATGAGTGGTATATAAGGAGGAACACTCCTTCCTAATTGTTTCATGGGAGCTCACTCTATGGAACTCGCGAAGGGTGCGGAGCACCCTAACTCGCACTCGCACTCGCACTCGCACACGCGCGCGTGGCGTGGGCGCAATGTGGCGCTTTGATGGCGCACTTTGCACTTCGCACACTCGCATCACCGCGAGCCGCTTGAGAGCCGCCTTAGTATTTTTGAACAAAGGCTCGTGGTCCTTAGCATAGGACCAGTGGCAGTAGATGCGCGCGGACACGAGCAAACAACCAGGTAGCGCCCTGGTCAGCGCTAGAGTGACGTAAAACTTACTTACGTTGTGCGCCTGCGCGCAGGCGCTCGAGTGACGTAAAACGTAAAAGACGTTGTGCGCAGTAGCGCGTGCTAGCTTCCACTGACGTAGATTGGGACTTACGTTGAGCGCATGCGCGCAGGTATACGCGCGCGCGCGGAGTCTCCAAGCTCCTCAGCAGCAACAGTTCAGAAATGTAACAGTCAGTCAAACAGTTTCGTCTGAAACTTTAAGAACGTAATAAATGCCATTGAAGACGTTCAATGACATTTATTTTTCGTTTTTAATGCCTTCCGAAACTGATTGGGATTGAACTCCTATAAATACCAAGGAGACCCTTGGTTGGAGACACACTTCTAACACACTGTTCTATTCTTCACCTCTCTTGCCTTCTCCAGCAATCTTTTTCGTGTTCTTCTTGCTGTTTCAGGTACACTTCGGGTCAGAGTCTTCTCCGGCAGCAATCTTGCTGTTCCGGCTGTTGTACCCTGGGAAACAAAACGAGTTCTTGTTAATAGACTCGGAATTTGTTTTAAGGGCCCCGTGTTCAACACGATCCTCAGCCATCTTGTTTTTCCTGTTTCTAATTTTCTTCTTGTATTTTGATTCTTTATAGTTGTAATTGTATTTTAATTTCTGCATTCGTTTTCTTATTTAGTTGTAATCGCAATTTTATTTGTTTTTATTTATTTTATATACGAGCGGTTCCTACAAAATATGCATAATGATCATGTTAGTGCCAAGATAAATGGTGATTTTGGTTTGGTATGTTTGTTAGAGTATCGACCGGCGGTTGAGGGAGAGCCAACATGCATGTGAAGAAGAGATGTTAAGGGAACACAGGGTATGGCTAAAATAAATAGTTATTTCAAGTCAGCTTAGTATAAGCTCTAAACAATGGCATGACAAATTTGGACCGATGTTGAAGAAGTGGCCTTAGCAATGGCTTGGGTGAATCGGTATGAGGACAAGGGGTCGAAACTAAAGCATTTTGGAGTGCAATGTTAGACCAATTGCGTCAAAATTTGAGTTACCAAATTCAACCAACTCTTCGAATGTGTGATGAATTGTCGTGACGGGCAATCTGATCTGACAGGGAACTCATCCGCCTGTTTTTGAGGGTCGGAGTGCTGGGTCGCCTTTGTTCAATGGGAACACAATACACAACAACTTTAGTGATGTAAACTTAAATTTTTTATGATGCACAAATTAATTTTACATAGTTAAACTTATCGGGGTTGAATGTTAAGAGTTTTGTTCAACTATCACAAACTTTTTTTAAAAATATATATATACACAAACGTCAGTATTACGTACACAAACAATCAAACATAGGTAGAAGTTAATTAATTTAGAAATAGAGGTGGTCGTTGGGACGCAGCGAATCGTTTTGCTTCGTGAGTGAGTGGGTATTTCCTGTTTTTCCAACTCCCTCAAAGAACCAGGATGACCCGTCAGTCCACATAATATTTTAAAAAATAAATATATATTAAAAAATAGGGAATAAACATGATGAGGTAATTGCTCACGTCAAAAATAAATTGTTTTTCTTCGTTTGTCCGTGTCCGGAATGTAGTAGGATTGGCCACTTTCACTTCAAAGGACAAATAATACAACAAATTCATTTTCTAGACTTTTTTTTCATAGATTTATAATTATTTATTTTTATTAATATGTTTTATTATAAACTTGATATGATATGTGGGAATGTTATGCTGTAAATTCTAGGAAGTCAGCTGAAGAAATACCGGTATAAATATACTTAAGTACATTTAGAGAATAGAAATATGTTTATTGATATTGGACTAGGCTATTACAAGGATCTGAAATAAGCATAAATAGACAAATGTTTCGACCCTAATGTTTCAGCCAATTCAAGAGTAATCTAAGAGTGTTTTTGTCACAGAATGACCCCCCCCCCCCCCCCCTCTCTATCTATCTAGGAGAGGAGAGTATTTATAGTAGTGGATGCATGATGCTGATTGGTTCTTTAAGGAATGCCAGCTGTCTCACGTGGGCCCCACGGTTGACAACCGTTGGGGACTATTGTGTTGTCTGTCTCTCATTGGCAGGAGATCGTGGACCAGACCAGAGAATTCTCCCTTTTGATTGGCTAGACGTCCATTTCTTTGTCTCCTGATAGCTCTGACACGTCCTAGGTGGCGCACGGGGCCTATAGAATGATCTTTTTATTGTTCCTACTCTGACGTGGGAGTTGTGGGCCCATGTGCGCGTGCGTGTACATATCTCTTAACTAGCAAAAGACGTTACATGCATAAATAAATTCTGGGAGGAATTAAACACACACTATTGAAAAAAAAACGCGCGTTGGCATATCATTGAAAAAACACACACACAAACACGCTGATGCACGTTATAGGGTTGAAACCGAACACATTGTTATATAGGGGTAAACATACCATTAAAAATCATTTTTACACTTATATGATATATAAATCTGTAAATGCATTATGAATTTGTTCAACATTATGAAATCAATAAACAAGAGTATATTCATTAAAAGTAGGGTAGTTCTTAAACACTTTGTGTCTAATTTTTGTATTTAACTGGTGTGTCAAATATGATTAAAAAATGTATTATTTCAACAACAGTTTAGTTTAGTTTACTGTTTGGTAATAAAATGACTTAGAAGGTTTAATGCAATAACATTAACTTTGGGTTACTTTTACCAGGTTTGACCCATTTCCATGTTAGCTTATTTAAACCGTTGGAAATAAAACAAAAAATATTTTGATTGAATCCAAGACTTTGACTTTTGACTTTGTTAAAATTTGAGCATCTGTGATGTATGGGCTAGTTATCTTTAATTAGATTTATGGAAATATATAATATGAGTTCAGTCCAAATAACACAATATATTTATAAATATACATATCTCACTTGTCTCTGTATGGAACCTGCATATAATTACAGTATGTAGTATTGTCAACACTTTGGACAACATTAAATCATTAAAGCTTGGAAGAAATCATGGTCAAAGCCCAAGCTTTTGAATCCCAGTCCTAGAAGGACACTGTTGCACATTACCATAATATTATCTTTTAGGATATCTGAGAAACCTGCCAAGATGCATAAAATCATTTAGTTTTCATTAGAGGTAGCAATTTCCTTTAATGGGTCATTTCAGATAATGTGTTTTTATCTAACCGGTCAGACGGATCAAAAATATATTTTTCATTCCTAAAATCTTCAGAATATTTTTAAAAACTTCCAATTTTTCAAAAAATAAATAAAAATAAAAGCCTTCATGTCAACCAACACCTTTGTTTTTAGTTGCATAAACAACTTGTTAGTTTTGACCCGTTATCCGACCCGTTTAGTTTGTAGTTTGTACCTCTGGTTTGTGCGTTTTCACGACTATGGGAGGAGTGCTTAGTCGAATCCTGGAGAAAAGTTTTGTCTAATGAAGAAAATTCTGCACGCAAATCATCTTGTAACTCGCAGACGGCCTCTAAGTTTTGTGCTTCATGTGTTGACACTTGTGATATAACTGCCCAATCAACTTCATTGTCATCATCAATGCGATGAAATGTGTCATCAATGGTATCACATGGCATGATCCGACAACAAGTGTCACATTCGGTTGACGAGTCATCAACACCTGTAACTGATTTTGTACCATCGGTTGCAGGGGTCGTTAAACTATTTTCAAATCTTGATTCTTTACTTGCAAGTTTTACATCTGCTGTTTTTCTCTGTTTCAAGTGTTCCTTATGTTTACTTTTCTTTACATGTGCCGGGTTTGAGAGAACACGTTTGTTCTCATGTAAGCTAACACGGTGGTTAGCCTCTGATTCATTTACTGAACTTAAATCTATGTCATCACCGATTTGTGAGTGTCTCTCATTCAAACCCACCAAACAGCTTGTTCTGGAGATACTGCTTCCTGAATAGCTTCCTGTCATGTTCTTTAATGGAAAACTCACAGATTCTGCACGAGATATCGGTAACTTTTTTCTTCTTGCAGGTCTGATGTCTTTTTTATACAAATTTTGATTGCCCGTTCCTGATTTTCGTGTGCTGCATATTGTGGGTTTCATAAATCTTGGAATCTTTGATGATTGGGGCCTTATGCTGATTTCGTCTGCATCTTGTCGGCCTTTTAAAGATGATGATGTTGATAGTAACCCGTCCATTTTCTCGTTTGAATATGTTGGTGTTTTTGTTAGTGAATCCAATCTCTGATTCAGTTTCTTGATTTCTTTTATGAATCCATAACGGTTGTTTTCGATCACTTGCATCTCGTGTTGCAGGTCAGTCATTGCTTTTTCCCTCATTACTCTTGTCTCCTGTTTTTCAAATTTCAGTTAGAACCTTACAGGGTTAAAATAGTGGTCATTTGGGTTGACCCATGGCTTTTTTTTTATAGAAGTAAAGTCGTAAACATAATTTTGTGGTAAACGAACATGATTAAAATTATAATCTCATCATCATCATCATACTCAGTTAATCCCACCAATAGCAAAAGCTAAGGCAGGGTCTGAGGAGGGTAAGATGTAGACAGCCTTACCTCTAACCCGTGGGAAAAGAGAGGCTGCTTCCAGTGAGACCCCCGACTCGATAGTGGTTTTGTATCAAGCCTTGGACATAAAGCACATAACACTTAGCAATCGGGACAAACCCGATTTGTGCATGTACCCCCTTGTCTTTTAGATATCAACGCCACCACATAATGCATGATTAACCGTCTGACATTTTTAATGTTGTTTTCACGAAATTAGTAAAATAACGTCAATATTAGTGCAACTTTACTTTTGCCCCAAGGGCCACACATATGTACATTATATGCGCACAGCCGTAAGGGGCTAATTAGAATTATAATCTAATAGTGTTAATAAAATGCTTTATGATGTTGTATGCTTAGAAGTAATATGCTTGATTCAGCCCGTTCGACAAGTTTGCTATTAATCACGACCAACCTTGACTAATTCATGAATAAACTGTTTGAAACCGTCGCATATTGCATTCAGCTCTATGCTTGATGTTGAGCATGCATGTATGCAAGTGGAAATATGCATGAACTATCAATGAAGCAATTAGCAGCTTAAGGTTTGATCAACTCACATTTGGTTCAGTCTTCCCTAAGTGGATGCTTCTCAAGCGTAATGCGAAATTTAGAGAACATACAGTCTCACATAAATCTTCTTCTTTGGGGCTGACATGAACAAGCATCAACGTCTTGGAATCCTCTCCTGGAAAAACAAGATCAAGAAACAATTAATGTTTATTTTAAGACAGGATGCCACAATTGTATGGTTTGATTCTTTTTCGGTTGGAACCAAGAATACGACAGATACATGCCGAATGATAAGGCTGATTCCAAGAATTCCACAACATTTCTCAACTCACTGATCTATTGCTGCCCCGCAGCTTTTGACCGAACTCAAAAGTCAAAACCAAGCTTTTGACTCAACTCAGAAGTCAAAGTCTATTTAAAAATCAAGGATTAACTGCACATTTCTAAACTCCTGACTGTGAAGATTTAGGACTGTGTATTTTTTGGTATTTGTCTAAACTCTAAAACTCTAATTATTCCTCTTGTTTCATAGTTTTCATGAATAAAGATTTCTTGAGCACTTATGTAATTACCTAATGAGTCTTTAAGCACTTGTGTCAGCTTGCTGTTCCTGTAAAACACAAGAATATGTCACTTTGGTGTTCGCTTTTTGTCAAAAAGTTTAATACAGTTAGCGTTTGAGAAAGGCATTTGTAAATATACAATTTCGGTAAGAATCTTAATTTGTTCTAGAAAAAGAAACAGTTGAGATGTTTTATCTTTTAGGTATATTAGAAAAGATTTTGACCCATTTTTTAGATAACTTTATATTTATTTGTCTGACCCGTTAAAGATATAACTAGCATGAATCGAACCGTACATAAATAAACTTGTCTAATGCTACAGAAGTACAGATAATGTTTATTGAAACTGAGTTTGACTAAAAAATGGTCAACATTTGAGCATCTTTATTTTCAGTTACCTGTAAGGTATGTGGCTATTCTTCCTTTGGAGAGCATTGATGACATCACCAAGGGCAGAAAGAGAAAGATTTATAGCTTTTCCTTCTTCAAATCTTCTTCCCTGTGCTTTTGTTTTCAAAACGCGCTCACTTCCTCCCAAATCAACCATCCAAATTTTATTTGTAACTTTTCGCCTTTCGGTAGCATCAGAACAAGTCATTGACATGCGAATCATGCTGAAAATAATAATAAAAAAACATTTATTATGGCATCACGATAACAAATTTCTTGCTTTTATTTCAGGAAATGATAAGAGAAAAGAAGTTACCAGTGTGATCTACTAGAAACTTTATTGGAATTTGTTGAAGCAGTTGATCTGAGTTGGCTTCCGAGTCTATAAAGACTAATTGCATGATTGAAGTTGCTGACTTGGATGGCTACAAGATTATCGATCACAATCCCACCATTCGGATCTGTTTGGATGGAAAGACTGCACATATAAAATATTAGTCTCTGCAACTGTTATGTGAATTTATAATCTCACACATATTATGTATATTAAACTCTCACCATGGGGGCATAGGATCAGTTACTTTTCTTGCATGAGGTATGAGTAAATCTTTGAGTTGACCAAGGTAAATTTCAAGCATGCTGAAACTAAAAAGATATGTATGGTTGCTATCTGCTGCTTGCTTGAATAATGCTTCGATTGTGCGGGGCACCACCCCTGGACACGCTGGATTTCCTTCCTATAAATGTATTAGTTTTTAAAAAAAAATAATCAGGTAAGTAGAAGCAGAATATGTCTAAACATTAGAAATACTAGACTAGTATTACTAGTTACTCCAGTTTCAAGTCACAACAATTAGTACAAAAACAAATTACCATGGTGAAAGTCTTGCCCGTGCCCGTCTGCCCGTATGCTAATATGCAGACATTATATCCATCCAAAGCGGATTTTATAACTGGTTCAATTTCTGAAAATACTTCATCTGACAGTTCAAGATCATGATAATTCATCTGTTAGGCTGTTACTGTGTGGATAGAAGGGTAAAATCACAAGAAATTAGAAGTGGCAATTTTGACCCGTTTACATATGAATAGGCTGACTTGGATTATGTTTCATCCCTAGCGGGTCAAAAGAGTAAAACTTAGCTTAAGGAATAAAATGGTCAAACAGGAGAAAGCCCGTCTTGACCCGTTTACATATGAATAGGCTGATTTGGACTATATTTTACCCCAAACATGTCAAAAGAGTAAAATTGGAGCTTAAAAGGAAACAAATGGTCAAATAGAAGAAAGTACCCATTTTGACCCGTTTACATATGAATACGCTGATTCGGGTTATGTTTGATTCCGAAAAGCCAAAAGAGTAAAAATGGGAATATGCTGATTTGGGTCAAACAGAAGCTGGTTTTGACCCATTACCCAACCCACCCAATTTACCACATCAACAAGATATATGAAGCACCTTGTGTTGAACCAGGGTGTAAAACCATGTCAAAATTGTATAGCTTTCTCTTGTTTTCGGCAAAATTAACCAAAACGCCACTTGAATCTACAGAAACAACGGCCTTTTGATGGCTAAATTTCTCGCCGTTTATTGTGGGCCTGATTCGACAAAATACACGAATATTTCCTGAAATGTCAATAAGGTAGAGAACTATATTTAGCACCTATATCAATTATCTTTGTTAAATGTGTCGAGATCAAAATTATTGAGTTAAACGGGCCAGTTTAGTTAATTTGTTGATCGTGATTGCCGAAACAATATAATTATAATAATAACCTACAATTTTTTTAATAAAACACTTTAAAGGGTTGCGTGGGTTAAAAATAGTATCCGGCGACTCCCAACCCCTTAGACCCGTTTCCCTCTTAACTAAACGTTGTTTCAACTCATTTGACCCGTTTAAGATAAAATGCAACCTGAACGGACCCATTAACGAGCTTCTCAGTTTTATTACCTTTCAATTGTAGAAATTCATTGAGAACTTGCCTTCTTTGTGCATTTAATCTACAAACTTCCTGATTCAGGGTGGCAAGTTCGCCTGTTGACGATCAAGAAACCGAATTTAGATTCACACAAATGATTCTACAACATAAAGATAATAACTTTTGTAAAACTTTTAACATTGAAAAGCAGATTGATTAAAATAATATTTACCATGAATTTTTGAAATGAGAAATTCATCATGATCATGATCATAGTCAGCTGTGGCTGGCAAGCTTTTAATGATGTCACAGACAGTGTTAGCCCAGGTGGAATTAGTTTCTGTCTTGAATCCAAGCAGAGAATGGATTGTTTCAGATAAACTTCTGAAAGATTTCTTTGTGTTCTTCATCATCATTCAATGTTTATATGTTTGTAAAGAGTTGATGATCAAGTGTTTCTTGATAAGATTTCATGGCTGCAACAACCTTTAGAGATACTCATTGTGTGAAGAACACATACACTATTCAATGTTTAGCCTTTTAAGAATAGGTATAGAATCAACCCATCATCAGAAGCTGACCCACTTCATTTTTTAGGAGGTTACCCTCTCATTCTCTCTCTCTCTCTCTCTCTCTCACTGTCTCTATTTAGTCAAAATAAATAAATAAAATGAAAGTTCATATCAGAACTTTCATCATCAAAGTAGCCAACAAGTTTTAAGAACATACAAATATCATGATCTCCAATGGGATTTTTTTTAAAAAAATAAAGAATTCAAGGAACCGTAATGGCCGGTCACGGTTTACGACCAGGATGAAGATGCTTAAGATGATGAAGTTTTAGTTGAGAAGTGACAATAGTTTTAATTGAGTTTGGATGCTGCAAATAAATGATAGAACAATTGAAAGAGAGTTTTTTTGTTTGTTTTTAATGTCATAGATTTGGAAGCATATGCAAAGTTACTGTTTTTGTGTGTGCCTTTTGTATTATTGAGATTCTTTTGAAGTACAATAACATGTGATGGTATGAAGAGCACCAAATTCCATGGATGGTCATTACTGCCCCAGTGTAAATAGCACTAGTATTTTTGGACACTTGGCTAGTGGACAGAAAAACATTCTTCTTCATGACCATGATTATTTTTTATTTATTTATTTTATTTAGGGAGGGGGGGGGGGGGGGGGGGGGACTGGAGTGTTGTAAAGTTAAATTAATTAATTAATTTATTTAAGTTAAGATGTAATGAATTTTGCAACTACTACATAATTAAAACAAGAAATCTATTGCCATGTTTTTAATCCACGCTACCAACTTTATGAAAGAAACATTCCATCTTGCTATGTCTTCATCATCTTTTAGTGTACACACGCCGATGCACACTCTCTAGTTCATCTTGATTTCAAGCTATACGTCTCGTTTTCCAAGCACGCGTGGGTAACATATAAAGTCTGAAGGAGTGTGTGATGTGGTCCATGGTTGAGATGGTGGTTGGTGGTAGTTGTTTAAGACACTGTTGAAGAACAAACATGCAAGAATATATTATAATACATATAAAATGTATACAAATAGATCTTTAAAAAAGTTGATAACAATCAAAAGGTAACATAGTATATAAATTCCACTAAAAGAATCTTGGTTTTGTCTAAGTGTTGGTGTCAAAACTCAAAACATAAGTGGTTTCAATTTTTTTTCACAATTGGAATGATATTTTTAGCGTTTTACAAAATTAAAAAAAAAAAGTATATTTGTGTAATCACACAAAAAAATTCAAAAGTTTAAATTTCTATTAGACATCAGTGTTTCGCGCTGACCCATTTTGTGATTTATACCAGTGCTTTTTTTAACAGATTTAACTCTGCTAACAGTCTCAAAGCTTCTCGACCAGGAACTGTTCTCGAATCATCCACAAGTCTGTGTGAAGTGCAATGCAACAGATATCAAGTAAATTTGTATTTCCTCTTGCAAGAACAAAACTTCATTTTAGGGAGGTGTTTGGATATGAGGCTATAAACATTTGTATCCCATCCAACACCATCTCCTCCAGCAGCATGCTTTGTTACAGCTTACAATGGTTACTTGATTGCGATGCAAGACAAGGGGTGTAAATGATGGGGATTGGCTCGAGAGCTACTCGGGATTGGATCGGTAAAAAGCTTGAACGGGCAGAGCCTTAACAAGCCCGATCCCAAGCTCGAGCCTGAAATATGATTCGTTTCATTATCGAGCTCGAGCTTTGCATACAAGGCTTGCAAGCCTAAACGAGCCCAAACAAAATCTATATTATTTTCTATATATATAATATACCTACTATTTAACATTGGCGAGCCGAGCACTACCTTGGTTCACCATAGTCATAACTCATTAGTCATCCCCTTTTCAGAAAGAACAGCCCTTTCAAGTAGACTTTCGCTTTCTTTTTTCATAAAAGATGGTCAAATCAACTTCCGAAATATGTGCCTGTATGTACACTGCAAGTCTGCAACCAAAGGGATGGTTCATAAGAAAAATACAACCTTGAAAATGACCGTGTTTGTAAAGTTGACACTTGACAGTTACTTATGAAATGGTCAATTTGGATTGCGTATTTGCGTTCCATATTGAAAGAGTCAAATAAAATGGATGCTAAAATATGGTCGCACAGGTTGAAAGTTGCCCTTTGCCAAAAGTCTGCTTTTTTGTGCATACAACCTCATAAACTGTTTTATAAAAAGACATAGTTTTTATTGTAATAATATTGTCTTGATGATCATATTTAACACATTAATCATTTAGAAAATATATTTAAAAAGATGAACAAAACAATTGTTTCAGTGTCAACCCACTGTACCCCCTCAAAATCGACCCAAAGTTTGACTGAAAAAGAACCTTCTAGGGAATGCATGTAGGAAATCAGAAAGGGATATAAACATACCACATAACACCATTTAACAAATACCTAGTAAGGTAAACTTTTGGCAAATGAAAGAAAGTGATATTGACTGTGAATGTTTTTTTAGGATGAAAAACAACCTTGGTAGTTCCACAAAAAGTCACTTTTGATTTTACTGAAGACAAAATCTTCATAATTTATTCATGGTTTACTTGGTAAAAAGTTGTATTACCTGGCAAAACGGGCGGACGGGGGTGGGTGATGGGTCAGGCTGTTTGGGTCAGAATGGGTCGCCTTCAAAAATGGTCATTTTGATTCCTAAACTATGTTGATCTAGGTATTAGTGAGCTTAAAATCTAAAAGCAAATAGTCATCGAGTAAAAAAAGCCAACAAATAGCACTGGCAGCTAACCCTTGAACAAGTAAAGTCAAAACAAATTCCAAAACAAAGAAAGTCCAGGAGAAAACAACTCACGATTAGTCGAGATCATAATGTAAGATTTTCTGAAAGTGAATAGTTGAAATCCACAAGCAATGCCATAAATCAACTAACATATTAACATACATAATGTCAACCCCTAAAATTGAATGTTGAATAGACAGAATCACAAAAAATGAAATAAAAAAAAATAACCTAAATCTATCAAAAAAGCTCATATCCTAAATTTGTAAATCATTGGAAATGGAAGTAAGAAAAGAAAATCAAACCTCGGAAGCTTGGCAGATGAAGAAATTGATGAAAACTAAATCCAAAATGCCGTGCCTTTGTATTGAAAGTTCATCATTACCTTCATCTCTTTCGGCCATATCTCCTCTTATGGGAATCATCAAATCCTAGCATTAAACGCCCAGATGAACCCATTTTCAAATACTTGGGTTAAACTTGCAAGGTCCACTTTGATGCAGCCAAGCAGATTACATTAACTAGTACTTCACTACGCATTAACACAGAACTGATGCACATCAACGCTGTTTAGGTCAGTCAATGTATAGCATATAGTGATTTGTTATCATGTTAGTCTTCGTCAGATCTTTACTTTTTCACCAGAAATCTCCACACGAACATCGCCCATCCTTAAAACAATGAAATCTGCGAGCATCTCTTACTGTAATTTCCCTTCGAGTTAAACCCGATATTATCTTGATGGCATTATGACAATCATTACATATTCTTAAATTCTTCACCACATACAGAGGTTCCCCATCTTTAGTTGATAACAACCCAAACACAACGGCTAGTTTTTCACTATGTCGTGCGTTTTCATCATCTCTAACCACCATGGGCACGTATCCTACTTGCTTCATCTCGTTCAACAAATTTTCCCAATAGTTTTTAATCTCCTTCAACATTGGGTGGGAGCTATCTTCTGCAACAAACACATGAATCTTCTTGTCTATCTCGATCCAGCTACAGCCCGGATTCTTTTTCACTCCACTATTTCTCATACACTTTCTGACTGTTGCGACTTCTTCCCATTTGTTAGCTTTGGCATACATATGTGCAAGAATCACATACGGAGCTGCATTAGAAGGATCAAGAAGAAGACACTGTTTGGCTGCTTTAACCGCTAATTCCAAATTGCCATGAGTTCTACACGATCCAAGTAAAGCACCCCATCCTACAATCCCAGGATTGAATGGCATTGACTCAATGAGTCGTTCAGCTTCCTCAAGTTGACCTGCTCGGCCCAAAAGATCAATCATACAGGAAAAGTGTTCTTCCTCCGGTTTAATACCAAATTTATCAGTCATTAAGCTAAAATAATGTCTTCCTTCCTTCACGTTTCCAGTATGTGCACATGCAGACAGGATTGATATGAAGGTGATATTTGTAGGGGCTATGTTTGTTTCAAGCATGTGATCAAAAAGATGCAATGCTTCCATTGGAAAGCCGTGTTGTGCATAACCAGTGATCAAAGAGTTGAAAGTAACAGTATTATGTTCTGGCATCTTATCGAACACTAGTCTCGCATCTTTCAAATTTCCACACTTGGAGTACATGGTAATTAAAGCATTACTTACAGAGATTCTATTCGACGGGATATCAGATTTCAACGCAAGACAATGAATTTGCTTTCCTTGACTTGGAGAGGAAAGATTAGAGCTTGCACTAATGACACAAACAAAGGTACAATCATCTGGGCGATAACCTTCCCGTTGCATTAGCTTAAAACAAGACAAAGCCTCTTCTGAAAGATCATCATTCAGAGAATATCCAGAAACCATAGTGTTCCACAGAACCAAATCCGGTTCAACAATCTCTTCAAACACTTTCTTGCAATCCAACATACCCCCACGACATTTCGAATAAAAATCAATCAAACCACTTCCAACATGAGTATTCTGATGAAAACCTTTCTTAACCAACTGACAATGAAACTGAACCCCACCGCGCAAATCTTCCAAGCTAGTAAACGCAGTTAACACACTAGCTAAAGTAAAGATATCAACTCTTAGCTCCATATCAACCATTTCCCGATACAAAGCAAGCGCCTTTAACCCTTCCCTATGCTGGCTATACGCCACGATCATCGAATTCCAAGTCACCTCATCTTTCCTCCTACCCATATCCTCAAAAACACATTCAGCCTCATTTAACAACCCATTCTTACTATAACAAGTAATAAGACTATTATTAACAGAAGCATAACAAACAAACCCACCCGAAACCGCCAGCTTATGAAGCTGACAAACCAATCCAACATCATTACAAGCTGCAGTAACAGCAGCAGAGTATGTAAACCCATCCATATCAAAACCCAATTCTAACATCTCCATAAACAAACAAATAGCAGGCCGGGTTTCGCCGCGGTCAGCGTAAGCCGAAATAAGGGTGTTGTAAGACACAATGTCTGGTTGGGGAATTTGGTCGAACAGTTGGTGGGCAATAAGGGGTTGGGATTGTTTAGCGTAGGCAGAGACAATGGTATTAAAGGAAAAGACATTTGGGTATGGGATATTATTAAATACGGTGTGGGCGGCGGAGAGACGGCGGCATTTGGAGTAAAGGAGGATGAAGTGATTGGAAAGATAGGTGGAATGAGGAATAAGGTGTTTGATGTAGATTGTGTGAAGGGATTGTCCTGTGAAGAGGTTTTTGGAAGAAATGCATGTTTTGAGCAAATGGGTAAAATCTTGTAAGGTTTTTGATGATGTTTGGTTCATCTATAAGTGCTTGTTAATGGTGGTTGATGATGGTTGTTACTGTAGTCTTTCTTTTTCTTCTATGGTGGTGTTGATGACAAACTACTTCATTGTTTTAGCTGCTTTCTATCCTGGCCTGAATATTATTAAGCCCAAATCATATTTGGGTTAAAGAAGGCTGGGCCCAAGTAGTAGTTTATACTTAATACCAACTACTACCGGTCTCATTAATAAGGGGCTGTATGGCAACGTGTGCGTCATTAAGTGTTGAGTCAGTAAAAGATATAATTGGGTAAAAGACGTTGAATCAATAGGAGTACGTCGATGTGGAGGTGGTTGGTGTGGGGGAAGTGGTGGTGAGTCGAGGAGGTAGTGCGTTAGTGGTCGGTGATGGTTATGAGCCAATGGCGGACATAGAATATTGTGAGGGGTAGTGCCCGCCACCCCTCAACTTCTCCGGTGTAGTGGAAAATTTTATTTTATTTTTAGCGTTTTTCGTATTATGTTACCCCTCAAAATATTTTAGCGCTTAATATCTTATGCCTCAAAAGTTAAAACTTAAAAGCCCACACTCCCACTCCCAACTCCAATCTCACATTCGCGAGCCAACCGCCCTCCTATAGCCTTCCTTCTAGGGTTGTCCAAAAAGCTTGTGGCTCGGAGCTTGCTCGGATTTATTAGTTTGGTAAAAGCTTGCTTGATATGGCTTGGTTTGAAACTAAGCCGAGCCTGGTCGGCTCGATTAGAAAGTGAGCTTAGAGCGGCTCGTAACGAGCCAGATTTGCTCGATCACATTATGCTAACAAAGTGAAGTTGTGCCTCATGTCATTGTTACTCCTAATCACTCACTGCATTATTCATCACCTTATTACTTTACTTGCAAGAGCGGACAACATCTATATTAGTTGCTTTACAAGTAACTGGTAAATATCATAATCTCCTCGTATTCTGATGCAACCGAGCATAATGTTGCAGTCAAAATGTTCGGTTATTAATGATTGCTTTTGATGAGCATAATGTTATCACTTATCAGGATTAGAGATACATCATAATAATACAGTTTATTGATGAGAAAGTGTGAGTGAGCATCCCCTGAGCTTGTTAAATCTGAAAGCATAATTTTCAGTGTATGTGATCCCACATCGGCTGAGTGAAGAATACCTATATGAAGAGTCTGCGTATATAAACAGCGGCCAAAGGAGAGGAAAAGCATACCTTTCTCGGCCTTTTGGCTAAGATCAAGTGTAGTATCTGTTCTTATCAGTTTAATATCTGATACGTGGGCCATCGGCCCACTCGATATTAATCTTATTTTTTATGGGGAAAGACCCATCACAATAGCTTGCTATTGGGGTCTTTGAGCGTCGCCTAGGTCTTACACTACTGCCTTGGCCTGGCGCACCCCTCCAATCACAAATCCAAATTTGACAATGGTTCCACTGACTCCACCTGGGTCGAGCTCAGGGTCATGGCCAACGGATCACTGAACTCCTTCTGTGTACATAGATCAGTTACATATCTTTTTGATGCTTGTGTGTACCCAATTAAGAATATTTACTACATTCAAATTGTTATCTTCCTAGCTGCATTAGTCATAGATAGTTGAAATGAGTAGTAGATAACGGCCCAACCCGAAAAAGCAAACACAGAAAACCCAGCGGCTTTCGGGTCATAAGTCATTCTATGTCATCCGGGCTGGGTTTTAGGCTAGAACCGAACGAAACCAAACCAAACTAAACCGAGTAAATATCAAATCTAGTTAGCCATCAACCAATAAAACAATATTTATTATTTGAAGAAAAACGACCACAAACTTGAGGCGAATGCGAAGTTGATCACTTAACGTTAACGATCTTGATTATAGACGAGGTTCCAATGCGGTGTAGAGCCACGACTGCGTCCCCCTCCTTGCAAAGTCCTACCTTTTTAGCATGTTCTAACCCGAAATCCAGTGCTTCTGCGGTTGCTGCAGTAGCATTAGAAGCTTTAGCCGGCCTTGCACAAAGAAGTGGAATCAAACCCCGAACGATGAAACTCTGTCTAGCCGGGGCTTCGTCATAGCTTGACAACTCATCCGAACCAGTCTTCACCTCAGGGACCACAACAGACAGTATAGGAATAGGAGGTCGGTACTTAGCCACCAGTTTAGCTGTGGTCCCGCCTCTTGTTAGAACTAGTATGAGACTAGCACGAGACGTGTTGGCAGTTCGAACAGCAGAATAGGCTAAGCTTTCAAGTGGGCTCATGGGTACAGGTATGTTTGCAGTGATTCTTTTATAAATAAGCGAGTAATCAATAGTGCTTTCGGCTTCCATACATATCTTAGCCATGGTTTGAACCGCGAGTTCAGGGTAAGCACCAGCTGCAGATTCACCACTGAGCATGACACAGTCAGTCCCATCTAGGACAGCATTGGCTACATCTGTGGCTTCAGCACGGGTCGGTCTAGGAGATTTGATCATTGACTCGAGCATTTGGGTCGCAGTTATAACTGGCTTTCCTTTCAAGTTGCATTTGTAGATCATAAGTTTTTGTGCTAAGAATATTTTCTCAATGGGTATCTCCATTCCTAGATCGCCACGTGCCACCATGAACCCGTCCGTGTTAGCTAGGATGTCGTCGAAATTGGCAACCCCTTCTTGATTCTCCACCTACCAAACACAGTTAGTTTCAGTGGTGAATCTAGAAATGAATTTCAGTAGTAATGTTTTTCATTTTTTTCATTTTAGTAGCAACGTTTTCCAAATTTCGTAAAAAAAAAAACATTTTTTCCACTAATTTTCCACTACGTGCGCAAAGTTGAGCAGCAACGGACGCAGCACCTAGTTATACACTAGGTCCGCCCCTGGTTAGTTTCTATATATGATTTGAACAACACATATGGACCAAAAGGATGTCATTGCGAGGACAAAAAGAACAAACCTTTGAGATAAGCGCAATGTTTTTCGCGTGTTCTCCAAGCACTTTCCGAACCTCAACCAAATCTGAACCTTTTCGGACGAAAGACAAAGCAATCATGTTAATCTTGTTAGGAACCCCCCATTGAAGGAGGTCTTCTTTGTCCTTTTCAGTTAAAGTAGGGAGGTCAACAATGACCCCTGGAAGATTAACATTCTTGCGTTCGCCAAGGGTCCATGTGTTCTCGCACCTACAATGAACCAGACCCTTTTCGGTGTCACATGAAAGAACAGTGAATGTAATGGTGCCATCTGAGCAGAGGATTTCACTGCCTGGTTTCACATCATGGGCTAGTTTTGGGTAGCTCATGCATATCATGTTTTCATCACCTTTGATGCTGTAATCAGTGGAAATTGTGATTTCTTGACCTTGGGTCAGCTGTATGGGCTTCCCATCTTTCAAAAAACCGGTTCGAATTTCTGGACCCTGAAATATTATTTAGTAATTAAATGAACTGTTTTGTATGCTAATTGCTAAACTGGAAAAGGTTCAAATTTTGCTTCTAACTTCTGAGCCATGGTAATAATTGATTTATATAGTTTCATAATCATATTAGTTTTAATGATAATAATAAACTCATAATAAAAAAAAGGATGGAAGCTACAGAGTTTTGTTTGATTGATTAAAAGACAGGACATAAAATGTTCGAATCTGGCCCTGTTTAGCGAATCATACTTGGTATATAAGATGAACATCTTTGTTTTGAGTATGCACAAATGATGTGCAGGGACTCGGTTAGAGAGAAACAGAGGGTGGGAATGAAATTGATAAACAACCTTAATATTATCCACACACTTACAAATGACAACATACATGGGTATTTATAAAATTGATAAACAACCGTAATATTATCCACACACTTACAAATGACAACATACATGGGTATTTATACCCTTACAAACATAGGCGACGGTTAATCAACTAACTATAATAACCAACGTGACCCTTCTAAATAACCGACACAACTATAGACGCAACCTTTCTAATTTGTCGCCTTTTCTTACACTTTGACTTTTCTATTTGACTCTAATAATATCATAGTAATATTAAGATTGTCTTGATTATTTACTTCTAACATAAAAGAGAACAAAAAGGTTAAATTAAATGCTAAAATGGTGAACTTGAGAGCGATGACATGTTTCATACTCGTTGGGTACCCGATACACATTATACATGAAAGTCACTTTCTATATAGTCTTGCATCGTGTTAACAATTATCTAATGGAATGCCGCCCATTACTCGAAATTCATTCTTAAACTCACCTTAAAAACGACTTGAAATATACTATTTAACTAAACTTCTAACGATTGTATAGGTTGAACAAACTTCCATGTAATTGGATTGGTATCACCTAACACAATACCCATCCCAAACCCGTAAAATTTTAAAAAGTACTCTTTACTTTTTTTCCAAATATTTCGGATTTTCCCATCAAGTTAGGCTTCTTTTACCATTCCTATTTAAAATTACATGCATTAACAAATACTCAACCATGCATGGTTGACAATATATTTCATCAGCAACCTAAAGATCATAATTTGAATCTTATTATGAATAGTAAAAAAACATATAAATTATGTTTTTTTGTCCGCCTTCCCGCTATCTTCTATCTTGATGTAATATTTTCAGTCTATGGAATAGTAAAAATAAAAACATATAAATTATTAATTTATCTATAAAATACTACTAGTGAAATACTTGCTTTGATTTTATAATGAAAGCAATGAAGATTAATATGATCTATATATATATATTCAACCATGCATGTGTATATGGATATACATATATTTATTCTTTTTCAACAAATTTATAAAAATCGTACGTACTTTTGTATCGAGCATAACTGCACATTCAATACCGGTGTTTATCATGGCGATACGAAGATTATCGAGTGTTTCTTGATGGTATTCATGAGAGCCATGAGAGAAATTGAAGCGAGCAACATTCATACCTCCTCTCAACATTTTCTCGGCCATTGGAATCGATCTGGAAACCGGGCCTAGAGTGCACACGATCTTTGTTTTCGGCCTCTTCCAGCCACCTTCATGTTGTTTGCTTAGATCAGTGTTTATCTGATCCATTTTTTGTGTGTCAAATGTAGGTTAAGAGATCAATGAATCAAATAGATTGAATGAAGAGAGTGTGATGAATATTATTATTATTAGAAGGTTTGAAGAATATGTGGATCAACGGATTGAAAGGAATGGAAATAACTGTGCATTAGAAGCGGGAAGTTACTCTATATGTGTGTGTACGGTTTCCAACTTTCAATTTATCAATCAATGTTTGTTTCTAAAACCATATTTTTATTATTACTCTCATTAACTTATAATAAGTAGGATAAAAAAGTTGTATATTATTTTTAAAAATTATAGTTAAACTTTTCTAACACATATAAGTTAGGATTTAACGATTATTCTGTTATTATTTTTGTTTATACACATATTAAGTTATAGTGTTTTTCTATTTATCTATGTAAGGTTTGCAAATGTACAGTTGTAGATTATGGAATTTGGATCACCATGTAGTTACCCAAGTTGAACCCATTTACTCTTGCAAACTTTAAAGGGTATTTATTAATAGAGTTAATAGCCATTTTCGTCCATAAAGTCTAGTCATGTTTGTTGGTCCAATCCAAAAAGTTTTTTTGTTTTTTTTTTTTTTTTGCAACTGGACACCTGACGTTTGGATTTTAGTGCTATTTTTGTCCAATTCACTAACTTCATTTGTTTACTCTTTTAACTCAAGGATATTATTGTCATTCCACCTATTAATTTTTGTTTTTTCTATTTTTTTCAATCTTTTACTTTTTTATATAATAGAACATAATAATTAAACTAGTTGGTGATACTACATCAAAAGTTAAAAAGAGGGACATCACGCCAATGTGGGATAGCCCACATGGTAAAGGCTCATGCCTCCTAGAGGGAGGTCATAATTTCAAATATGAGAATAATGTATTTGGTGTAAAATATAATAGATTAGCATTAGCCGTTCCAAAAGAAAGAGGGACGCCGTTCAAAAAAAAAAGAGGGACACCACATGATGCATAGCTTAAGTGCTAACTGTTTTACATACATTTGCGCTATTTGTATAAAAAAGAATAAAAATTGTATTAAATGGGTTGTGTCGATGTCTGCCCGTGTTCTTGTTCAGATTCAAGACGCCAACTCGTGAAATGATATATTGAACCCATTATTATACATGAATCGTACGTTAACGAACTGTAATACTGTATATAAAGTGTTCCCAAGTAACATCGGATTCACTTGTTATCAATTAGTTCATATAACGAATAATTGTTAGTTTGGTTTAAATGGGTTTTAGTAATTAGATTGTTTCGATTTATAAGTCTCTTGTATGTAATGAAAAGCACAGTTTGTTATTTAGTCGTTTAAAGTTTCTATTTCATCTTGTAGCTCTAAAATATTTCAAATAAGTTTCTATTTCTCTCCCCTCCACATTTCAAATAAGTGTCAAGATTCTAGCAACAAAAATGGAAGAATGAGGCATGACATCATGGCCTGCTAAAAACTATGTTGATCATGAACATTGACTCTAAACCATCAACAGTCAAAGCTCATCATGGGGTTGTGGTTGCTTGTTTAGTTCATCTTCAAGCTCCTGAAACATTTTGAGTCACCACCAATATGGTTAGAAAATCCACAGTCAATGATCGTCTGCCACAAACAATCACCCCCACCCGCAGCCGCCACCCAATACCCTGTATTATTATAGTAGGTTAATAGCAAAGTTATATGGTGAAAGATACCTTGAGTTTTCCTTCTAGGCAAAGAGCTGGGGTGGTTAACATTGCTGCATATCTGCCATTCAAACACTAATTTAGAACCTAGAAAATCCCATAGTAAAAAAAAAAAAAAAAAGAAAACGATATTTACTTGGTTCAACGATCTACCCATGTCTATGGTTATATGATTAAAACAATTATTATTACATAATTTGCGGATGCATGTAAATGGAAGAAGGCTTGTACTAATTACAGGTAGCGGTGAGAATTTCAACAAGTTTTGACTTAATATGGGTCAATGCTGGTTACGTTTTTACTTCTAACAGGTAGAATAAAATGGCAGATAATGGTTCATAACAGTCCGAAGTCACCCTAATTGTACTTTTACCAAACATAAAAACCTCCTAAATCATTTTGTAAAAAGGTTAAAAATGTTATAGAAGTAATATAAATTTTGTAATCATATTTGACAGTTAGACAAATTAAGTATTTATAAAAAAATTGACAACATGTGGGCCATATTCAATAAGCTGTGTCTGAAAAGGAAAAAAAAACGAAGGGGGCAGGGGGTGTTCTTACTCGCAACGACTTGGTTCATCTATATCGGCAAGCTCAACTTTCAAACCACATCTTAATCTAACCTGTCAAGTGTGGATAAAAGACCAGTAGGCCGTTCAGAAACGAAATAAGTATGATATGACAAACATAAAGGTGTTTTGACAATAATATGGTTTATAACAACTGTGTGGTTTGGATAATGAGTCAAAACATGTAACTTTTTGTGCCGCGTCAGGTATGTTGACCCAGAACACATTTAGTCCAAAAACTCAATGCATCTAATATAGGCATTTGAGGTATTTTGCCGGGATCATAACCCTTGTGGGGTGGGATGATCGGTATCCAAAATGGATACCAGGGGCCAGAGGGTCTCCTCCACATACCCTTTTTTTTTTAATATAGGCATTTGTGGTCATGAAATCTTGAAATAAACTAATATGGCACAATGAAGTTTATTACCTTTAAACTTCTATCAGGACCATTCCAGCAATTGTCACCATTTGAAAAGTGCATTATATTATAGGACTCCTCAAATTTCTCCCATTTCCTGTACATTAAATGGAAGAATAAACATTGGTTACTGAGGAATCAAGAAAAACTCGCAAAACTATTATCTGCAAATTGAATTCCGGTTACATATGTGGATTTTTATCTCGTTCCGATCACCTTATGACATTTAATGCGTGAAGATCAAATATTAAGAGGGTAGAATATTCAGGTATATAATTCCAAGCCCCTTGTAAGCTACATTTCTATTTGCTAGAGTTAGAGGAGGTGATTTTGACCCATTTACTGATATATCGATTTGGGTTGTGTTTTATCTTGAACATGCCAAATCAAAGAATTTAGCTGGAGAACATTTTGAATGGATTGTAGTCACCCAATGATTATTATGGTAAAATGTTGTTTTTCTTATCATAACAAACGCGTGACTAATTTATAAATAAATTTAAATAGGCCAACCCAACCCAGTCTGGCGTGCATCCACCCGATACTAAAAAATAGCATGTTTCCGCCCCAGCGTGTTTTGACTTACCCCAATCGCGTTGTGCTGTACCCTTCTTCCTGAGTGGCTTGTTTAAAAGGGCAAACTTTGTAAACATATCTGGAGTGAAATAAAAAAAAGGAACAATTCAAACTAATAGAAAAATATCGCTCAATATGGGGGAAAAATAGAAAATCAGAAGAAGTTGCAAAGGTTGTAACTTGTTCTGTTTGCTTTCAAAACATTGACCATATAACGAGTAGAATTCCTTCTCTGGTCCTGCAAAGTCAACCATGGGTTACAGAAGAAGAATCGAAAAAAACTTCTGTAATTTCCAAGATTAAATTATAGAAAAAAACATACCAAAATCATGCCCTAGCTTCTTTGTTAAGCGAGATATCCTTGCTTTTAATTTAGATAACTTTGTGTTGGCCTCCTCATATTCTTTTTGTACATTTTCAGCTTCTACATGACATATAACATACAATCAAAAAAATTAAGAAGATTTTAGTTTTATGTTTACATATTAATTACTAAAAGAACCCAGTTTTACCAGATACATCTACTGGAGTCTGAAAGGGGTTGACAGTCTGCAGAATATTCCTCACAGTTCTTTGCATCTTCTCAAACCATGATGGGCTGCTTTCGGTTTCCATATCTTAGAAATGTGAAATTGGAAGAAAAAATCCATCATTATCAAGTGAAATTATTCCACGGCTAGTGCATAAAAGCTACAGATGACAAGATTGGCAGATCATGTTGGTTTGGTAAGGGGTTCAAACTGAAATGGGTTATTTTTAGTATGGGTTGACACGAGCCAGGTAAGGTAGGGTTGATCCGTAAACACTTTTTATCTAAAATTATTTAATTTGTTATTTATGATAAAGAAAACTATATTGCTACGATAGTAATTTAAAATTCTAAATTTGTTACTAAAATGCATTGAAAAAAATTGGGCAACTTTAGCCCATTTGACCAATTTTCCTTTTTTGTTTAATAATTAACTTATTTGAGATAAATACAATCCAAGTCGACCTACAGACGCTTTTTCACGAATGAGAAAACAACAGTATTATAATAATAATGGGTTTTTTTTTTAACAAAACAAATTAAGAGGATAGATGCATTATAAATATAAAGTTTGAGCAACTTTTAACTCATTCAACCCATATCCCTTTTTAGTTTTATATTGATTAGACCCACTTAAGAGAAAATACAACCCAAAATGACCCAATCATAAGTGCATGAGTCAAAGTTACCATTTCTAACAAAAAGAAAGTAAAATCCTGGGACTTCCATGAAAAGATCACAAGCAACTAGAGGTAACATTTTGAAACATTAACTATGTGTGGGTACATCTTGGTTGTGTCTTCATCTCAAATAAATCAAATCAAAAGGGTTTTACTGAATGGGGAATAGCTCAGATGAGTTGAAAGTCATCCAAAGTATATCTTTAACGCAAAGAGCCTCCAAATTCGTTTAGATTACTATTGTAAAAATATTGCTTTTGTGTTCATTATCTACAAGAAAATTCTTAAAATTTGACAAGGGTCAACCTTACACGGCCTGATTCTACTGGTAGTTATAATCAGCCCGTTCCCCAACACCTTGCCACCTCCACAAACAACCATCGCATACCTAACATGTCCATGTCATCATCTGGGTCACAGCAATCAGCAATTGCATCTCCATAATCATCCCTGTGGGCCTCAGTGTCATGACCATCATATTGATCTTCATCAGTTTCTGTATCATATCCATTGTTTTCTTCATCATGAAAATTAGCATCATGATTTTGCTGATCCGGTTTTTTTCCCGTCCATCGTGAACCAATTTCACGACCCAAATCTTCCCTTGATAATGCATCAATGTCTTTGTTTGCATATTCTCCCTAAACAAACATCCAATCATGACTAAAAGTAGTAAGGGAAAAGAATGAGATGATAATTTATGATTTCATACATGAGTGTACAAAAACTTTATCAGAAGATAGAAAGAAACTACATAGAATCAAATCATCAATATGAATGAAACATATCAAAATGGGCAAATTGCATAAAAACTAAAAAGGTAACCAGCTTATTCTAGGCCAAAAACCATCACAGTTTCAAAAATTGTGATTTATGGCAATTACCTAGCTTGGCAGGTTTTCATGTGACATGTCAGCAAAAAGAATCAACACGGTCAAAACTCAAAACTTGCCAACTAGTCACCTGCCACCTCATCAATTCTAAGTGATGATTGGGTGAGATTGTCTCACATAAAACAAAAATTTAAAGAAATAGTTACCTTAAATCACAATTTTCGAAAGTTAGATGGGTTTTGTTTTTTGGCCCTAAAATAAGTTTGCTACCTTTTTTTATCAAATTACCCTATCTAAACATTGAACCTCATATGATCTAAAAATATTAAACGGAAGCTCATTAACTATAATATTTGTCAAATAGTCATAACTTGCTGAATCACCAACCTATATGGGTCGACATTTGTTATGATTACTTGGAAAATTGATAATGTATTAGGATACCTTACTTCCAAGGCCAGTGTTAGGTTCAGATCCATGTACAAATTCGGGCACTTCTTCATCCTTCGGATCATGCTATGTAAAGAAATACGATAACATTTGAAACAAGAAATTAGCTCACATGGAAGATTCTAAATGGGAATCTAAACTTGTATTAAATATTCACCTTTTCTCCATTACCAAGTGATGCATGAGCATTCTGTACCACTTCAGCAGGGTCTTCCTTTAAATTCTAATAAAAGTAACTCGGTATGAGAACCAGAATAGAATGTGGGTAAATCTGAACTAATAAACAACACATAATGAAAAAAAAAAAACATATACTAGAGGTGGTAGCTTTTACTAATTTATTTATGATGAGCCGGTCTGTGTATATCTCCGAGTAAAAATGTAACAGTATATAAGAAAACGTGCCAATGTCAATACGTGCCCCCCCCCCCCCCAACCACACACACACACACACAAAATTTAGAACCATATAGCCTGCTAATCAATATTTAAAAAAAAGGATTACTAATGAAGTGATATATCTTTTGTACATTACACACCCAACCCCGCCCGCTTTTCACCTCTATACACATTTAATTGTTCATATTGTAAGAACTTTAAGTTTGTAGGGTCACTCCAACCTGGCGTGGAGAAGAGTCATCAAGAATTGTTGTTTCATCATTATTTTCCACATGCTCTTGTTCTTCAACATCGTTATCTTTCACGGGCTCTTGTTCTTCAACATCGTTATTTTTCACGGGCTCTTGTTCTTCTGCATCATTCTTCTCTTCATCTTTGTGTTCCTTCGATTCAGATTCTTCGGCTTCCTTTTTCTGTTTTTCGTCCCTTTCTTTCTGGATACGCTCTTTCTCCATTGCCTTCTCTATTTGTTCCTTGTGCTCTGGAGAACCAGGTGACACAAAAGACATCATAATTAATTAATATAACCTAATAAAATATGTGAATAACATATCTAAGAATGCCTAATCAATATGGGTGGAAATTTCAAACCATTTACTATGGATGGGTCGATTCGGGCTATATTATATCTCCAACGCCAACGAGTAAAAAACATTTAGGTAAAAATGGGAAGTAATCAAATGAGACTAAGTTGAACATCACCCAGATATGATTTTAATGTAGACGATCTGCTAAATCACTTTATTAGAAATATGTATTGGTAACTAGTGTTGTGATACTATGTTTTTGTAATCATATTTAAACACAATCCATTAATAAAAAGAAGGGACAAAAGTGCTTTAGGGCTTAGGCCAACAAGAACGACCAGTTTTGACATGTAACAAAAATTTGTACCATTTTTTTCTTTGATACTTGTACCAAAAAAATGATTTGTTTTGACCCGTTGCCCCCCAATCAGTCCATTTTTCCACCTCTAACAAAGAGATAGAAAATAACAAGTTCCCAAGGGAATGGAGATATTTTGAACCTTCAAGAAGAAGTATAGAGAAGTGAGCTGGGTTGGGTTGACCCGAAACACTTTTTGTTTAAGTTTTCTATAAACAGTGTCTGATTACAAAATTAAATTGTTCCAAGAATAAGCTGACTTTTTGGATGAAATGACTTAGGAGGTTTTGTAGATTAAAAATACGCTTTTGGAGATTTTCAACTTTTGAAAGATGAAACATAACCCGAATCGAATCATTCATAACTAAACAAGTAATGACTGCCACCTCTAGCCTGAATGGAATAGCCATTTTGAAGATAGTTACAGTTAAAGATAACTAAAAAAAGAAATACCCTTAAGTTGTTGAACAATCCCCTTGAGAATTTTCTCCTCATTCTTCAGGTTTGACAGCTCAGCTGCATCTTTTGCTGATGAGACTTTTGCTTGTTCAACTTCATGCTTTCTTATGGCAACGCCCTCCCGAAATAATGCAATCTTTTCCATTAATTTGTCTCTTGCCACTTTCCCAGACTCCCAGCAGGTGTTGTTGCACCTGGTTTTGCCATCATACTCATCACTGCCATCACAGCAATCTGTTCAACAAAACCATAGTTAAGTTATTCACATGGCATAATCATGGAACATAAAATTTGGGTGTGGTGATGAAAAATAAAGACTATATGATACAAAAATCACTGACCAACAGTATATTATACTTGGTTCATATTATATTAGATAATCTCAGATCCTATTGAAAAAGTTTAGCATTAAAAGCATATTACTGCCTCTCAAACAAGGTATACCAATTTTTTTTAATTCCAATGTCTAACTCTGAAGCTTTCAAGTTAGTTAAAATACATGAATCTGTAATATTAGATTTTTATGCATATAGATACTCTGCAATATGCAAATGAGGGTAGACTCTGTTTTGACAGGAAGAATATGAGGTTTAAGTCATGGAAACACCCTCATTGCAAAAATGAAAGGGGAAGGCTGGATGCATAACCTTTGTGCTATCTCCGTTTTGAAAATGATAATGGGCCTTCCCGGATAAACGTTACTTTCCAAGTATATTTTTCAAACACAAAAATAATAATCTTTGTTCATATTAGAATATAGTTATGTACTTAGGTCAACAACTTCACATGCAGCAATATTTTTTGCATTAAAGAGGAAGTAGGATTCTGTATGTGTTATAGATAATTCTAATCATGGTATATCCTAGACTTCCGAATTCAAAAGACCCCTTCCTATGCTAGATTGCTAGGTAGATAAAGTCCCTCTTTTTGAATAAAAAGACAAAGTAATCAACTAATCGCTAGAGTTTAAACCTCATAAAATAAGGATTATAAGTTCTCACATGTGCTATGATGAAAATTTGGAGTAAAACCATTACATACCACAGATACCATCATTTATCCTAGAAGAAAATATAGTAAGGGCACTATGTCCAGCATTTCTGCAATAGAATTTCCCAGTGGGACATGCTGATGTTCCTGCAAAGCCAAACATACCATTATGTTTAGATAAACGCATTACTTTCAACATTGTCAAGTCGCATTCAAACCTAGTTTGCTCATAGATACATAACAAAACACTCATATCGAACTTTATATATGTCAGATTAGACAAGAAATCAAGCAATAGCCAAAATAAGAGCAAAACACAAATCACTACATAAGAATCATACACACGCATCAACGTACGAAACCATGGTTGTATAAATCACACCTAGCCTCCGATTAATCGCTAGTTAGAGGCTCATCTAGGAACTTTCATCTAATCGACTCATTAATCGCTAGGCGGTCAACACCGATCAAAGGTGGACCTCATTGGCCAAAAAGTCGGTAGCAGCCGGCAATTCCGGCCATTTTCAAGTCAAACCACGTAAATTCCGGGTGATTAATTCTGTATACCTTAAAAAATGGATCGAGGAGGGGTTAAATCTATCTACTTCAAAAAAATTACACATAAAAATCCCAACCCGATTATTCCTATTACCCCACTAGCCGACTAGCGCCTAGGGATTCTTACAACACCGACGAAAACAATCAATAGCTTCATTTAAAAAATAAGTAATAAATAAAGTAATAATAAAGTAGTAAATAACCTGGTTCATCAGTGCCATCAAAGCAATCACAGAAATCATCATTAAGCTGTGACTTAGTGAAGGTTCTAGAACCATCTTTACAGTTAACCGTTCCTGAAGACCATAATCCCTTATAATACATCTCATCTGGTAACAAAAACAATAAAAACTCATAATAAATTCAAAAAATAATTAATAATTACAATTGGTTGTATTAACAATAAGATGAACAGGTATTGGACCTTGAGGAGCAACTCCAAGCAGATCGTGTGATGAAATTGGAGACGATTGGAGAATAATAAGCGTTGAGCTTAAAACGAAGAATGTGAAGAATGATGTATTAATAATATTCTTCATGTTGATCTTCTGATAGTGATTATTTGGGGAATAATAATAATAATCAGTTGGTTTACTACGTGAAATGAATATGAATGTAAATTGATTGAAGGCCAGTTACCTCTGATTATACATAAACATTTAAATCCCTAACAACAGCTAAAGACCTCCTAATCAGTAATCACTATCGCTAATGACGTTGCAGAAGAAGTGGTGAATGGAGGGACAGATGCCGCAGAACGACGCCGTATTTCGTATGTCCTTTTTCGTGTTTGATTAATGTAGTTATGTAGGTGGGCTTGGGGAGTGATACGTGATTTTTTTTAAACGCACTACAAATCAATTTCGAGCACTATTGAAGTATCCACATGATAAAGGAGTACTTCGAGAGTAATCTGGGTCTACCAGTATTTCACATTTCACAACAGTTCCCGGGGAAAATCCATCGCCTGAAGGCCTACTGTGGTAAAACTCGGCCCACCAACATCATTTTGGTGTCGGTAGGACTCGAACTTCCCACCACCCATAAGGAAAGCAGGGAGGGTGCCACTCCACCATAAGGGAATTGGCACTCATGAAGTGATTTAATAATGTGATGGCATTGTGGCTCGGAGCTCGATACTTATATCGAATCAACCGATCTTGAAAATAGCACAAAACCTGGTATCAGTACTGAGAGGGTGTTTGAGATTGCTTATTTAACTCCAAAAGTGCTTTCGTCTAAAGTGTTTCTTAACATATGACCTTTTGAAAATGAGTTTTTTTAAAAAAGTGTTTGAATTAGCTTTTGTGGTGAGAAAAACCAATAAGTCAATAAGTTATTTTTTTAAAAGTGTTTGGTTTAGCTTATTGGTGTAATGACCAAAAGCCAAAAACCAGGATTTCTGATTTCCTGAAAATAGATTTTTCACCCTTATTGAAAAGTCAAAACCAAAAGTGCTTTTGGTTTACACAAACAGCTTATTTACTTATTGGCTTCTTGGAGAAGTCAATAAGGAGTTTTAAAACTCAATCCCAAACACCCACTGAAAGTGTTTGATATGGTTGTTGGACGATAATAATTCCGGAGTTCGAGCTTATGAACCGGATGGACCGAACTCATGCATATGGGTCAAATATTAACATCTGTAAAGGAGCAGGGGCGTTAAAGTAATTTTGGCAGAATCTAACCGAAGATAATTATAAGAGCTAAGAAGATAATTATCATGTTTCTTGTTTCTAATTAGATAAAGGTAAAGTTATGAGGGTGTTTGGGATTGAGTTTTAAAACAACTTATTGACTTATTGGCTTTTCCAAGAAGCTAATAAGTCAATAAGCTGTTTGTATAACCCAAAAGCAATTTATGTTTTGACTTTTGGCTTTTGGCTTTTAAGGGTGGAAAAGCAAGTTTTGAGAAGTTAGAAATCCTAACTTTTGGATTTTGGAAAAAAATTATAAATTTACCACTCATACAACCAATATTCACAATAAGTTAAGTGAAACACTTAAAAAAAACAATATGTTGACTTTTTACGTTTTTCATCCCAAAAGCTAATCCAAACACTTTTTTAAAACTCCCTTTTAAAAAGTCATAAGCCAATAAGCACTTCTGACCAAAAACAATTTTGCATTTCCAAACTCAATCCCAAACACCCTCTATGTATTTGATTAGTATAGGATTGTAACCCAATTAGGAATTCTTCTCTGTGTAAACCAACCAAGCTTGGGTATTGTGATTATGAGAGATTGATTAAAGTACAGTACAGTACCGAACTGAAAGTATCGATCTCGGTTTGTACGGGCAAGTGTTCGGTACGATATATCCAGTACTAGTTTAGTATCAGTACCTAGTACCATTTCCTCAGCCCTAGGCTAGCCTACTTGATCAAGGTGGACTAGTTATAATGTACTAAACTTATTAATCATTTAAGAGCTGTTTGGTTGATTAAGTGTTGAATCATTAAGATGATCTGAATGGTTAAGAGTTGAATCATATAGCATCCCTTAATAGCTTAACGGTTCAGCACTTAACTATTCCATTCAGATGGTGAAACAAACAGTCTGAATGCTGAATGATTCAGAGAACTGAATGGTTAAGAGGCTGATTAAGAGGCTACCAAGCAGCCCCTTAGTGATATTTATGAATTATGAAGTTACCTTATATTTTATGGTGAACTTGAATAAAGGAATTTACCATCTAGTAAGATAGAGCATATGGTTGGATCATAAGAAATTGAGATGAGCGTTGTGTTTGTGTTTAAAGAACATTACAACATGTTATTGGCGTGAAATTAGCAACTATTATACAAAAAGTCTCAAGGGTCAGGACATTGTCGACAAAGTTGTTGAGCCCCACGCTGAGAGGGTGACGGCAGTGTTGCCGATTGGCAACGGTACCCCCGGGTGAAGCTACATGAGGAGTGCCTGTCCCTTTAGGCCCGTTCGTTCATTGGCCTAATTTTATTTCTATTTTCTGGGCTTATGCTGGTTCTGTCTTGCGACCCATATTTATATGAAATTACGCCTGTAAATATTGATCATTATTGATTGATTAGGGTTTGGCATCATGGACGGTCACAATAACAATCACAAGAAGAGCCTGTAATTATTGATTTTAATACTAAACCGAATGTTAGTTGTTTTTATTCATGATTTGTTTTTAGTTAACAGTAAGAGGTCATCATCAGAAGCTAATAAGAGGAGAAGGAGCAGTCGAAACGATGAGGACGACGAGGTAAGATGCAACTTATCAACGTATGATTTCAAGTTTCTTTTGATGTGTTCACATCAAGTCTTTTGTTTGTTAGATTGACCGTATGATAATTTGTAAGGGCGAGCTGCTGAGGTATACCAGACCATTCCAAATCGGGTTTTATTCTCCTGGGACTGCACCTGATCATATTCCATATCATTTGTATCTGTTGGTTAAGGAAGCGGTTGATCTCATGAACAAGATCAGCTCGTTAGATCATTTGACAAGAGTTGAGAAAAAATTAGATTTTTTTGTGACTTCTTCTATTCTCATTTGCCGGTTGGCTCGAAATAGTACGTTGATTCTTAATTTCATGTTTATATACAATCCATCAATGTTTATTATTAAGCAACCTTTTTTTTGCAGCGCCCGGGACAATGCCACCTCACTTATTGCCGGTTGTGACGCCTTTTTTGCAAAGGCTGGGCCTAAATACAATATCACAGGCTATGCGCCTTTGGGATATCCGGTTAAGAATGAGTTTGATCTTAAGATCAGACTATCTATGAACCTTGTTTTTGAGATTATGAGTCTTGTTCACTCACGCAAGACGCCTACTCCTAAGACATTTATGCGATGGGATGAGATTCTTATGTCATTCTATTTGTAAAATATGTTCCTGTTTTGGCATCGATTGTCAACATCTAGAGGTTGCTTCTGATGATGATGTGATTTTGATGAATATGGGAAAAAGAAGAAGAGCCAATCAGTGCTTATACATATATTATGATTTATATTCATTCGAAGGCATGTTCGTGTTAGGTTTCTATTGAACTGACATAACTAATTATGTGTTTTGGTGAACAACAATCTTCTATTTTTGGTGGAAAGTAAGACGGCATCATCAACAGCTAATAAGACGAGGGTTGAAAAGATCTCATCGAACAAGGATGTAAGACATATCAATGCATGCTCATGTCAATATATTGTACTGAATTTGAACTAGTACTCAGCAATGATATATTGTATTTTGAGGCCAACAAAGCAAAGCTTAATTAATTAGGAACTGATGTTACTATTCTAAGTTATTTGTTTGGCTACAGAATTACATGTTTAAGCACATAAGGAAGCTTCGCAGTAGCGATGAGGCTTTTGAACTCTCGAGGAAAAAAAATCGCCAGATTTTACGTATTGTTCGCTCACAGAGGTTACCTCCTCACAAGATGTTTACTGATAAAGGTTCGCCAGATTCCAAGTTTATTATTATTATTTTGATTTTCAACATTCATGATAAAGGGTACAAGGCTTCATGTGCGCAAACCACAATCATTGTGATATATGTCTTGCAGAAGTGATTGCTGAGATGATGACCATAATGTTCAGAATGAAGAATACAAAATTGGTCATCTTTGCTAAACCCCTAAAAAGTGTAAATCGGTTTTGGACATATACACGATTGTTACAAAATCTAAACATGGTCTTCAAGACAAGCAAATCACCCAAAACTGGGTAACTTCAAATTTATACTCGTATACAGATGGTGAGAAATATAATATTTACCGCCTCATTAAGTATGACGATTATAATGAAAAGATGAGGGCACTCACCCACAATTTCGGACAAGATGGTCCATGTTATCCAATGTTGGGAACCTGCTACATAAGTGACTAAGCAGTTATTTTACTGCTCATGAAACCAAGAAAAACATATCACTTTTTCATACCCCTAACGCAAAAACCCATGTAGCCAACCACACCGTCGTTATTGTTTATGCCATCACAAACTGTCATTTTAAGCGAGTATGCGTATAAAAACTCAAGGAAAGGATTGTAGCAAACAAGGGCATGCGTAGGGTGGATGTGGATTTCTTCGAATCCATTTATGGATTAAATTCAATAGATTACGCGAAAGAGTCAACTAACTAATTCTTTGTTTCTTTTATTCTTTGATTCGATTTAGCTATAACTGTTTAGGCTTAATCAGGGTTTGGGGACATGTGGGCGTGAAGAAACAAATCTTGGTTGGGTGGTTTGGGATCATGTTTCCAGATAAAATGTCCTTTCAAGCGAGTGTGCATATAAAAAATTCTTGAGGAAAGGATTGGGGCAAATGAGGGCATGCGTGGGGTAGATGTGGATTTCTTCGAATCTATTTATGGATTTAACTCATTAGATTACGTGAAAGAGTCAACTAACTAATTCTTTGTTTCGTTTATTCTTTAATTTGTTTTAGCTATAATATCAAGGCTTAATCATTGTTTAGGAACATGTGGGTGTTAAGAAAAAATCTTGGCTGGATGGTTTGGGATCGTGTTTCTACAGATGATAGAACTTTTGAGAGAATAATCTAACCGCACCTTGTCTCCTCCTTATCCATTTGAACCTGCAAAACCATGAAAACTCGTTAGTAGGGGTCTCTTGACCACTCTTTGACACTCAAGTCAGTATTTTGCTCACCATTGTTAAGCTTAAGCATTAAGACATTAAGTGTAAGTGGGAGTAGAGCAAGGGTAGAGAGAATATGATCAATTTCTAGAGGTGAAGCCTCCTTTATATAATGAACATTTAGGGTTTTCCATGGTCTTTTATGGCTTTGGGCCAAAAACTATGAGTCGGGCCCAATTTAGGGACACTCCTCTACAAGGCACTAGCTCACCTATTGTGGTAAGTGGTTTTTGAGATGGTTGTTTGGTGCTTGGATTATGTTTTTTTTTTTCTTTTTTTCCTTCTTAGATGCTTGATAAGTTGTGGTTTTGGTTCAATGAAATGTCCATGTTATTGTTTTGTGTTAATCTCTCTATGTCCCTCTCTTAGAATGGCAATTGTAAAATGCTAGTAAGATACTATACAAAAGATACAAGAGTTATTACAAGTTATAAAAATGTTAGAAACCAACACCCTTCAATTCTAGCACAAAATATTACATATCTTAGATCTATTTTTATCCAATTAAGATAGAAAAGCTAGCTTGTATTGTATTATATATATACATATATATATAATGTGTGTGTGAAGCATGGTATTAATTTTTTAACTAAATTTGAGAGCATTCACAGTAGGTTCCCCATCTTCATCCACATAATTACACTAAAAATTAATATATTTTTTCTCTCATTTTCAATTAAATAATATTTTTATACGTTTATCATTACATTTTTCTCTATTCTTCACTCACATCATCACCATACTCAATTATTTTCCACCAATAGTAGATCTAAGGTAGGGTATGGGAATGGGAAGATATAGACGGTCTTGCCTCTACCTCGTGGGATAGAGATGCCACTTCTAGTGAGACCGCTGGCTTAATAGTGATTTTGCATCAAGCCTTGGACAAGACACATAACCCTTAGCAATCGAGATCAACCACTTTCAAAAAATATTAAAAATAAATGCAGGAAACAGTATCTTCCCAAATATATATATGAACAATAATCGTTTCTCTCTCGTTCACTTATAACCCGGTCCTAAAATATGCAAAACTCACTCACACATATGTGCAAAACCTATTGTGAATGCTCTGAACTAGTACTCAGCAGTGATATATCATATTGAGAGGCAAACAAATCAACACCTAATTAACTGGGACCAATGTTACTATACTAAGTTATTTGCTAGGCTACATAATTACATGTTTAAGCACATGAGGAAACTTCACTGCAACTATGAGGCTATTGAACTCTTGAGAAAAGAGACTAATGGAATGAGTATTGGATGATATTATATTGTAGAATGTAGAATGTGTTCCTCCTTTGGTGTTTACTATCACTATCTGGATGCTGCTTAGTTTTCAGGACTATGCTTGTGATGCGAATTACAAGTTACAAGTAACCTCACTTCATATGTCCTATGGTAATTTTACATATGGCACTGATGTTAAACTGGAATTGATAGACACACATCACAATGTTCTATGACATATATTTTCATTTTTTTTCCTGCTAATCCTGTTATATCTTGTTATATGTTTATGGTAGTAACAAAAAGCTCGATTTTAAGGTGGTAATAAAATGACTCTTTTTACTTCTTTGATAAAAGTTTCAGTTATATTTTAGAGAGATTAGTTTTTTTAAGTTTAACTTTGACTCAGTGTGTTATTAATAGTTTTTAGGCAGTCAAATTGTTATTAGTGCGAAGTGAGTATGTGGTTGTTACACATATCAGGTTAGATGTGAAACCATATCAAAACTACGTCCAATCCGATCTACAGTTTCTCTTGCAAACATTAACCCAAGATGCGAAACAACCACATCTTAATAGGTTTGCAAGGCTATTTAACAAAACTATGGAGTTTTGGATGGTTTCACATATAACCTAAGATGCGAAACAACTACGTCTTAATAGGTTTTAGTCGTTGTAAACCAAAATCCAAGCACCGAAACCGAAACGAAGAAATCTACCATTTAGTTGGGTTTGCAAACTAATTATTGGGTCAATGAGAAATAGTTATTCTCCTTAGATTAATTTGGGAAGTGAAGCATACATTGTGGCTCGTTGTTTCCTCTTAGAGCAAATTACCCAAAAGTAGCTCAGCATATTCTAAATTTCTTGTTACATGGTAAACATTGACATTGTTGTCTTAAACTAACACAAGGTATTTCATCATTATGTTGTCGTCATGAATTGTTTGAATAATAATGAATTACTCTTAAGCCACCCACACTGGGGGTGCTAAGCAGCAACCAAAATTCACTAAATGTCAAATCACTAAATGATAAGACGTGATAAGAGGCATTGCAGCACAACAATGGGTCTAACTATGTTCCAAATTAATATATGTAGATAATGTTCGAATTTTGTCACCGTAAAATATGACTCATTTAGAGAAATTGACCAAAAAGATTCCACCAATGAAGTTACACAAATACTTCTAGCACACGCATGAAAGAGCTTCTTCATGCCACAAACACCACATCGTATGTGGCGTGGGCAGGTTGGGTGGAGATCTCTACAGGCGTGAGGCCAAAGGTGAGAATGATGTGGATGGCCGTGGTTGGTTCTTGGGTTATGAGTGATTTTTGATTGGTTGGTTGATTAAAAAAAAATACTTTCATGCCACCACCACCCCGTGGGTTTTTGGGGGTTGGAGGGGAATTGACGTGGCTGCCACATGTCGCCCCATGCCCCTTCACCCCATAACCACACAATGTAGTCTAAGTTCAAATATTTGCAAATGCAAAGTAAAGGTGGAATTACAGTGTTAAAAACTGCCAGTAAAAAATATAAGCTTTTCACAAATCATACATTCGCAACCATCCATTGGTGTTGGTGTGTCCTCAAACGAGCCAACTATTGTGAGGATTTAACTAACTAAACTTGACAGACCTAAACAAGTTTTTAAACTAATCAACTAACTAAACTTTTGAAGTGCAAGAGTTGTTGATTGTCACCATCTTCTTGTGGCAGTTCGAGTATCAAACAAACTAGATGAATGGGTTTGGAACAAAGACATGCACACGGAGTATTCGGTGAAGGAGACGAGGAAATGGCTCCTTGGGGATGTTCCGAGAGATAGTTCTAATGTGTATAAGTGGTGCAAGTGGCTCCCAAACAAATGTAATCTTTTTATGTGGAGGGCGAATATGGATAGAATACCGACCATGGCCGCTCTTACGAGGAGGAATATTGTTTTCAGAGAAGGTTTATGTACGATGTGTGGAGAATCGGATGAGAATACGGATCACATTTTCACGGCGTGTATTATCGCCAATGGCGTTTGGGGAGGTATTTCGACTTGGTGTAAAATCCCGAATGGATTTTTGTTTTCCTTTCGAGATGTTTTGGAGATGGCCGAACAGGTTGACGGGTCTAAGACCAGGAAAGAAGTCGTTTATGGGGTGCTCGTGTTGACATGTTGGTGTATATGGAAAGCAAGGAACGATAAAAAATTCAATAATAAGGAAGTTAATGTGGTGACGATTGTGTGCGATATCAAAGCTTTGGGTTATCTATGGTATATGAGTCGATTTAAAGGGCGTAGGGTAGATTGGAAAGGTTGGAATTCGTTTTGTGTATTGATGTGATGTAATTTTTAGTGAGTGGGTATCTCTATCTTGAAGATACTTGTTCTCGTTTGTGTTTAATGAAGTTAACTTAAAAAGAAAAACTAAACTTTCAACTCAACTCTATTACTTTTTAATTTGTTTGATTTGCATTTACTGTCAAATACTAAACTTAACAAAAAAACAGAACAAACACCTCTAACATACTGTCCAAAAAGTTTTGAATGTTTCTTGATCTGAATGAAGGAACATCATCATGTGCATATTATTATCCTATCCTATCCATCCAAGCACCAACCTGAAGAATTTCAAACAATGAAACTGTCACACCCTCAAAATCCACTTGCAGAGTTTTACCGCGAGGCGCATGACAAACCAGGATCCAAGTCAATGATCACAATAAACAATACTAAATGAATTTCAAAAACATAGTTTAAAAATCCCAAACATCAGCGGAAGCTAAATATCGTTACATAACCAAAATAAAACCAAATGTTTAATGTTCAAAGACCATGCAACTCTAACTAGACGCCGTGCAGACGCGTGCGCCCTAGTTCCACTTTGCTACCTTAGCGACCTGAGAAAACATGTAAGAGTTTACGTCAGCACAAAAATGCTGGTGAGTTTACAGGTTTGTAATCAAAGTTCCAAGTTCAACCTGTCCATACTATAACAATTGTAAACCAAGTACGCTAGCTAGGCGCATGTTCCATTACTACTACGATTGGAAAACCATTACTAACTCGCAAACCAAATGTTGTGCCCGAATAGTAAACCTGTTCCTGTTTGAGACAATATGCACCCGACCGGCGCTCCATGCCGACGGGTGGGGTTGGTCACTCCCAATAGCGCTATTCACATTTCCCCGTTGTGCAAACCAGCACATTCATGGTTCCCCCCGGGACTTCCAAAGATCGTATAGTAAACCGTTTGAAAACCCATAGTATGACAGTTGTTACCAAATAGTTGTTTAACACATGTTTTCTCCCCCAAAAATGAAAACCAAGTAAAGTGGGGCCGTAAACTCACCTTAGGTTGCGTTACTTCAGATAACAGAATAAGTCAACAAGCTATGCTAGCCCCGTAAAGCGGCGACCTAACATATGACAGTTACAAGTACTTAGACTAATAACCCGTAGGTTAGTTAGTCCCTAGATGTCCAGACCTTAACCAAGTTTGTTTGACAACACGTTTACTGTTAACATGACCCAACGTACAAGACTCGACATCCCATTGGTGACCCGAGACTTCCCGTGTTACACTAGTATTCACAAACACATAATCATGCAATCACACTTAACATACGTTAAAGTCCAACAAGTTCTAGCACGTAGTTCAATTAACACATTATTGACCCGAACACATGTTACCGAGTTATTAGATATGTTACGGGGTTCCTAGCATGTTCCTAGGTGTCAAAACGGGTCTCGGAATGCTAAAATATACTTACAGCAGCAGTACAGGCGATTAGGAAAAGTCAACTAGCAATTACGTTGGTCAACAGGCAATTAGGAATGCTAATCGCCTATACAGTAGGCGATTAGGGTCATGTGGTATGCTAATTTTTGAGTTTGCAGGCGATTAGGGTCATGTGACATGCATTTCAGAACTTATCAGGCGATTAGGGTCATGCAGCATGCAAAAACACACCTTACCAGGCGATTAGCATGCTAATCGCCTACAGGGTAGGCGATTAGCCCCTTCTGGTAGGCGATTAGCCTGCTAATCGCCTATCCCTTAGGCGATTAGCCCTGCTAATCGCTACCTGCAGGTCTGTTCCGGTTTTTCGCGCATTTAACACTCCAAATCAAACCTAGAACGTGTGTTAACCTCCAATATCAATCAAACAAGTATCCTAAACATGTTTACATCAAAATGCATCGTTTAACCTTGTTCTAGCAGTCCTGGATGCAACCATGTTTCTAAAACATAACACAAGTATCATGTAATCATCACATCAACATGCATAAACATAACCTAATGAACAATCAATCAGATTACCATACCAAACCATCATTATAAATCAGTAACTACCCTAACATCATGTTAATAATCCTTCTTGAATCATAAAAATCCTATCTTTTAATTAAAACCTACACATACAACATGCATAGCATCTAGAATCCACACAATAATGATTATTAACGATTTACAGAAGACACAAGTGTTTATGAACAGGTCTGGACCATTAGGGATTCAATAAAAACGTTAGAAAAGATTGCATGGATGAAAACCACACCTTAAGATTATGATTGATTGATGAAATAGGCTTGAAATCAAGTTGTTTGATCCAAAATCGTGTTCCAGAGGTTGTGTGGGTGTTGGGACGAGTTGTGGGGCGACTAGGGTTGATGTTATGATGTTTAGGAGGTTAAATATTGTATTTATAGTCGTTTTTAGTCGTAACCCACGTTGCAGGCAATTAGGCTCCAGTTGCAGGCGATTAGGGTTGCTAATCGCCACCCCCTTAGGCGATTAGCCCCCTAATCGCCACCTTGGGTGAGCTACTCGCCACCTGGGGAGAGCTAATCGCCACCCTGTAGGTGATTAGCTCACCCTAATCGCCTACAGGGTATGGTTCCAAGTATTTTGCGCGTTAAACCCCGTTTTAACATATGTTAACACATTTTCACATACCGACAAGTCACATAATGATTGTAAACACATAACACTTGCAAGTAAACACATTCACACTCGTTCACCAATTCCCGGGACTCGAGACTTGCATGTTCCCTATGCTTTGACGATTCTCCGAATCGTCACCCCTTGTACACTTGGTTAATGACTGACATCTAACGATCCTCTAGGCCAACATCTAATGATTCCCTAGACTCACATAACAGTTCCCGAACCATAACCCGACTCAACTAACCCAGTTAAGTACAAAATACGCGTGACTCGCTAAGGTAGACTTTAATCTAGACGACGTTGTTAACCTGAATTTGCCGGGTGTCACATCATCCCCACGTTAAAAGAATTTTCGTCCCGAAAATTATACAAGTACCAAGAGTATGAACAAAAGAAACAGACAAAAGATAGAAACCAAGAGAGAGAATTACCCGAGTTGTCACAGAAACCAACTAAAATTCAAGTCAACTAAGCCAACTTATAACTTATTTATAAAAACAAAGTATGATAATATATCAAACAATGCATCTTCCGGAGTTACCTCTTGTCATAATCATTTCTTAACTCTATGAACTCTCTTAGCACCCCATATCTCCAAATTTCCATCAGGACATCCACATGATGCTCTAAGAACAAGAACAGTTCGACCATTAACCGGCGCCATCTTCTTCAACTCTACTTCAAGCTCTTTATGATCCTTTCCTAATTCCAATTGTTTTAAACCATGATGTCCAGTTCTTCTATATGGCGAATACTTCACACGCTCTTCAGATTCAAGCTGTATATCGAATTCAATCGCTTTGCGCAGCCCTTTACAGTTTACCTTCCCACATTTTCTTGATTTTATTTCAATAATCTCCCAAGCAGTAATACTAGCTATCATGAAGCTAAAAGCAGCAAATAAACCACAAAGATAAGCAGCCGGTGCATCGAGTGTTATACTTTTATCTCCAATAACTTCAAAAGCTAAAGGCAGAATGTTAATCATGTATGGTATGATTAGAAACCCGAGTGATCCGAAAACAAGCATCAGCATATTATTATGTAGTTAATTAGTTATAGAGTTTATATAATAATTAGATTATTTTTATGTAATATTATGTGTATACTGTATATAAGACTTATGTAGAGAAAAGATAAAATTCAAAGGGCCCTTAGCGTGCAAAGGATTTATATAGAGTGTGTGATTTTGTTGAGCCCCAACGTGATTATGATTGTGTGCATGCGTGATTTTATTTTGGTGTTTTGTGTAGAATGAAGCTGGTGGGGTGCAACGGTAGTGGGTGTACGGTGTTATGATGAGTTTCCAATATCGGAAGTTGTGTGGTGCAGGTGTTCTGACCATCAATACGGTGGTGGTGCATGGTTTTCAAGTATGTATGGAACGATGGCGGTTGAAGGTGGTGGGTGATGTTTGATGGTCATTGATTGGAAGGTTGGTGTTGGTGTTGTAGGTGGGATGGCGACGAGGGAAGGTGAAGGAGGCATGTTGCATGGTGTGTACTTTTGATTTTGTGATTGCGTTATTTTGATTTGGTCCTTCGTACACTTTTTAGGATAAGAACACTTTGTAGGTTAATTCACCCCTACTTTTATATATACGATTTTACTAATTGTATAATAATTTATAGAATACTAGCTTTTATCCCGGGAGTGTCCCGGGGTTGAAATATCTAATATAACATAATAAAATATCTAATATGACAACTAATTAATGATTTGCCAATAAATGATTAATGAATAATAATAATAATATTATTATTATTATTATTTATTTTAAACAAATTTCTGCCAAAAGTTATCATATTCAAATATAAAAAAAATAAATCTGTGTCTATGAAGTTATGTTTATCGTTTGTGATTTATTAGTAGAGTAATATATATTTGAAAACAAAACCCCACAAAAATAGTTTTTTTTTCTCCGTTTTTATATAGCACTATGGTACTCGTTGAAAAGATAATTAAACGCTCGTTAATTTGGTGTAATTTTTTTCTTTAAAAAATCTCGTATATAAAAGATATTAACATATAAAAGTTATGGGAGGAAACATTAGAGAGAAAATTTAATTTTGTTTTTAAATTCTTATCTTTTTCTAAAATATTATAATATATATAGATTTATTAAAAAAACTCAAAAATTAAAAAAATCCTACATGATGCCACGTGGCACATTCAAGGAGGGGTTGAGGCCTCCATTGAATGCCACATAATCAAAGTTCAATTCTTTTATTATAAGTTATAGAATAGATTATAGATTATAGATGCTTTATGTGTATGGATGTTTATGTTAATTCATATTGATTGGGGCCAAACTTATTTGAGTGTTGTATTGTTTCAAGCTGAATTTTGTTATGGGTTTTTAAAATTCTAACCGTAACTTGTGACACTATCGGGTTCTGTGAAAAGCATTAAAAGTAAATTAATAAATAGAAATTTTACCTCAAATTTTTGGGTGTTAAGTAAGGTGAAATAAAAAAAAAGTGGGGGCCTTTTCCAAAATTTTATGTTTTCTTTCAAGAGGAAACCAAAGATTAGGTGTTCCTTACCAAAAGGTATATGATAAAAATTCAAATGGCTCAAGAGATTCAAGAGCATTTTCACTGTTTATGGGAGAACAAATGTAACATACCCAAAGAGATTCTTTTATGTTGATATGGAATCTAACATGTTAAATTGTCCCAAAGAGAAGCAATTAGCTATAACCATGTAATTACTCACCAATATTCCCTTAACAAGTTGATAAGTTTATCGAAACACAGTTTATAATTTGCAAATCAACCAACAGCCAGAACAAAGTACTTTAACAAGAGACACACAAGTAGTGTGTTCATTAGCTGAATCACACACGAATAACTCAAAATGTGTATATTACACAATCTAAGTTTTTCAACGGAAAAAAAATATACAGGGTTTTCACATCTAGCGTCGATGTCTAAAATAACCACTCTAGATGTTTGTGTTACTAGGTTCGGTGACAAATGCCCTATTAAAAAAACACGTTGGAAACCTCTCTTACGTTAAATAAAAAACCAAAATCTTATTATGAAAGATGTCCCTTTACAGTAATGTCATTAACAACTTGCTAGAAATAATAAGAAACCTATATATAGGTTCATGTGCGCAAACCAATCATTGTGATATATGTCTTGCAGAAGTCACTACCGAGATGATGACAATGTTGTTTAGAATGAAGAATTGAAAGAAGAATAAAAACTGGTCTTCTTTGCTAAACCCCTAAAGAAGTGTAAGTCGATTTTGGACATATACACGATTGTTACAAACCCTACACATGGTCATCAAGACAAGCAAATCACACAAAACTGGATAACCTCAACTCGTACGGAGATGGTGAGAAGTATACTATTCACCGCTATTAGGTATGACGATTATAATGAAAAGATGAGGACACTCACCTACAATTTCAAACAAGATGGTCCATGTTCCAATGTTAGGAACCTGCTACATAGGTGACTTAGCAGTTATTTTACTCCTCACTAAACCAAGAAAAACATATCACCTTTTCATACCCCAATGCAAAAACTCATGTAGCCAACCACACCGTCATTATCGTTTACACCATCACAAACCATCCTTTCAAGCGAGTGTGTGTATAAAAAAGTTGAGGAAAGGATTGCAGCAAACAAGGGCGTGTGTGGGGTGGATGTGGAATTTTTGAAATCCATTTATGGATTAATTCACTATATTACGTGAAAGATTCAACTAAACAATTCATTGTTTCGTTTATTCTTTGATTCGTTTTAGCTATAATTGTTTAGGCTTAATCAGTGTTTGGGGACATGTGGGCGTGAAAAAAAAATCTTGGTCAGGTGGTTTGGGATCATGTTTCTAGATAAATTGTCCTTCCAAGCAAGTGTATATAAAAATTCTTGAGGAAAGGGATTGGGGCAAATGAGGGAATGTGTGGGGTAGATGTGGATTTCTACGAATCCATTTATGGATTTAACTCATTGGATTACGCGAAAGAGTCAACTAACTAATTCTTTGTCTCGTTTATTATTTGATTTGTTTTAGTTATAATATCAAGGCTGGGACATGTGGACGTCAAGAAAAAATCTTGGCTGGATGGTTTGGGGTCGTGTTTCTACATATGATAGAACTTCTGAGAGGATAATCTAACACACCTTGTCTCCTTTGTATCCATTTGAACTTACAAAACCATGAAAACTCATTAGAAGGGGTCACCGAGGGGTCTCTGGACCACTTTTCGACACTCAAGTCAGTATTTTGTTCACCGTTGATAAGCTTAAGCATTAAGACATTAGGTGTAAGTGGGAGTAGAGTAAGGGTTGAGAGAATAGGATCAATTTTTAGAGGTGAAGCCTCCTTTATATAGTGAACATTTAGGGTTTTTCATAGTCTTTTATGGCTTTGGGCTGAAAACTATTGGGCCAGACCCAATTTAGGAACACTCCTCTGCAAAGCACTAGTTCAATTATTGTGGTAATTGGTTTTTTTTTTTTTTTTGTGATGGTTGTTTGATGCTTGGATTATGGTTTTTTTCCTTTTTAGATGCTTGCTAACTTGTGATTTTGGTTGAATGAAATGCCTATGTTATTGTTTCGTTTTAATCTCTCTCTTTCTACTCTCTCTTAGAATGGCAACTGTAGTGATAGTAAGATACTATACAAAAGATATAAGAGTTACAAGTTATAAAAAAATGTTAGAAACCAATACCCTTCAATTCTAGCACAAAGTATTACATACAGGGGCGGATCTATGGCTCGGGAAGGGGTTCCCAGGAACCCGTTCGGTTTAAAAACTTTAGTGTTATTATATATAGAAAATTGTATAGGAACCATTAAATATATTAGAAAGGAACCCTTAAACAATTCAGCTTTGTGTTCCAGTGGTTAATCCCTTCCCTACTAACCTACACATCCTAGGTTCGATTCCCGTCAGTGCTTGCTCCTTATTTATTTTACCATGGTTTTTTTTACTTACTCCTTATTTATTTTATTATGTTTTTTTTAAAGAAAGTTAGGGTTAAGTAAGGCTTCAAACATATAACCCCTTTGCTTTCCTCATTCCTCTCAATACCCCCAACTCAAACATCAGAGATTCACAAGCCGTCATCCTCCTCACCTGCGGCCCTCGCTGCCGCCTCCTCATCTCCACCGTCGTAGTCGTCGTAACTAGCTCCCTCTGCCCCCTAACTGTCTCAAGTATGTTCTAATTTGTTGATATTATCATGTTGAGTTTTAATTTGTTGTGTTTTAGTATGCTTTCTAAAGAATCATGTGATGGGTTGAATAACTGTTTTTCATTATTATATTTTATTTTTAGTTTGAGTGTTTATTGGTAATTTTTATTATTATATTTTGTTGGTTGTGTTGGTGATGATGATGCAGCTTTTCCCCTAATCATAGCAATGTGGTTGTGTTTTATTGAGTTAAGTAAAGTGAAGTTGCCGTAATCAGCATTTCTACATATATATTACTTAGGAATAAGTTTTGGTGGTGGGTGGACATGTATGTATTACTTAGGAAATTATTGGTAGATTTATATGTAGCCTCTAGTCATATGGTTTTATTTGTAGATTAAAGGTGCTGGGGAGGATTTATAAACAATACCCAATTTTCAATAGCAGTTACTTGAACATAGATTGAAGACTAATTGGATGTCATAGGTTACAAAAGGGCTTATTCTTATATTCTTTTTCTTTATATTTTAATTTTAAGCATATAATATTGCAAATTTTAAATGCTTCGTTTTGTTCAGTAGTGTTCATATAGGTTGCTTAAACATTGTAAAGGAAGGGTAATGGCCATTAACCCATCCCAATCCATTACATCATTCGTTTTACTCCATCAAAAAATACAGAACCATATTGTTTAGTTGTTATTCGACCCATTTTTATTTCAAAGGCTAAAATTCAGTCCAAATAGAATCATCCATGTTACTGCAGTCATGTGGCTTGGGATAAATTGTGATGCAGCTATATGGGTCTTTTTTTGTCCACTTCTGATACTGTTTCTGTTAAGTGTTACCTACCAAACATTCACTTTGTTCCTCATATACAAAGTCTTAGTGCTATTGATGAGACATATCATATATAATGTTGCTGCTACTTTTCTTGGTTTTAGTAGTTCGCCAAATGATTCTAGGGGCTTGCCATACTTCACATCTTGTTGTTTGTGATTAGTGCATTTTGTATTTTACTCATTGATAACGTGCAAAATGTTAGTGCTTTTCATCGTTGTATTTTTCTTATTTGATGAATCTTACTCGACCCGAACCGTCAAATCCGTCAAACCGACCCGAATTTTTTTATGTTCGGCCTTATGAAATTGAAGCATCTAAAAAAGGAACCCCCTGGAAAAAATTCCTGGATCCGCCACTGATTACATATCTTAGATCTATGTTTATCCAATTAAAAGAGAGAAGCTAGCTTATATTGTATTATGTGTGTGTGAAGCATGGTATTAATTTTTTAACTAAATTTGAGAGTAGGTCCACCATCTTCATCCACATAATTACACTAAATATAACTATATTTTCTCCCTTATTTTCAATTAAATAATATTTTTATATGTTTATCATTATTTTTTTCTATTCTTCACTCGCATCATCATCATACTCGGTTAATCCCACCAATAGCAGATCTAAGGTAGTGTATGAGGAGAGTAAGATATACACAACCTTACCTCTACCCAATGGCTCGATAGTGGTTTTGCATCAAGCCTTAAACAAAACACATAACACTTAGCAATTGAGATCAACCACTTTCAAAAAAATATTAAAAGTAAATGCAGGAAACAGTGTCTTCCCAAATATATAGATAAACAATAATCGTTTCTCTCTCCTTCATTTACAACCGTTTCTAACATATGCAAAACTCACTCACACATGTGCAGAACCTGTTGTGAATGCTCAGAACTAGTACTCAGGAGTGATATATCGTATTTAGAGGCTAGCAAATTAACACTTAATTAACTGGGAACCAATGTTACTATACTAAATTATTTGTTAGGCTACATAACTACATGTTTAAGCACATGAGGAAACTTCACTGCAACAATGAGACTATTGAACTCTCGAGGAAAGAGATTCGCCAGATTTTCGTATTATTCGCTCACAAATGTTACCTCCTCAGACCACATTTAATGGAATGAGTATTAGATGATATTCTATTGTAAAACTAGATTATTGTGGTAGGCGGCGCGTTGCGGCGACAACGCTTAAGTTGTTAATATGCGTTAAACGTATGAAAATGTACAATAACTCAAGTTTACACCATCGAATGAAAACATTTTATATTTGAGCCGGCTCGTTTGTATCCGAACACAGTTTATGTCAAAAACGTAGGTAACTCAAATTTTATTGTCTAGCTAAAATGTTTTATATTCAATCGAACCCGTTTCCGAACAAAATTTTCCGAATCGTAGACCAATCGATATCATAAGTAAAAATAAGAATGGAAACGTTTTATATTTGACCAGAGTCGGTTCAGAAAATAACCCTATGTCGAAACGTGAACTTATATTGTTTACGTTGAAGCATAAATTTATACCATCATATATAGCAAAACGTAGACCAGTAAAAAACCGTACATAAAAATAAAATTTACGTCAAAGAGTGATTTATACCAACACATAAACAATAATAACCGTGTCATAATATGTATTTTTCCTTCAACCGGGGTGAAAATGACATTTTATAAAGTTTTTAGAAAGTGTAGGGGCATAAATATCAATTTCTAAAGTTAAAGGGTTGTTTGTGTATTTTATCATAAACGGATGTAACTCAAATTTTTACTGTCGAATCAAAACATATTATTTTTTATCTGATTCGTTTTCAAGGAAATTTAACTCGTTTTATACCGAGACATCCATAAAAATAAAAACGTAAGAAAGTAGTTTTACGATAAGCTTGAAACTTTACAAACTTGGGGGGATCAAAGTCGCGTTTGCAAAGCTAGAGGGTTACTTTTCACATTATAGTGAAGTTTGAGGATAGAATGGGTTATATGTCAAAAGTTAGAGAGAAAAAAAAGTTAAAAAGTAAAAATGATATTTTTGTCAACTTAAAACGTATAGGGTCATTTATGTCAAGGTTGAAAATTAGTTTTATCAAGTTGAAAACTTGAATGGTGAAATTTGTTATTTGATAAAAGTTGAAAGTGATTACTTAAAAAGCATGGTCCACCGACCATGCTTTTTTAAGTATATATACAGCATGTTAGGCTCTCCTTCTCCTTTTCTCTTTATTGGATTGATCGAAATTGATTGCTATTAGTTCGAGGCTGATGTTGATAGGATTGGAACTTGTTGAAGATGATGATCGAACAAGTTTTGATGAATTTCTTTGATGATTGCCGAACAATTTTTGACTTATTTGTTGGAGACGACGATTGTTTTCCCAAGTAAAAAGATTTAGATAATTTTTAGTTATTTAACTTACGGATTAAAGTTTGGAAGGCTATTTAACAAAAGTACGGAGTTTTGGATGGTTTCACATATAACCTAAGATGCGAAACAACCACGTATTAATAGGTTTTAGTCATTGTAAACCAAAATCCAAGCACCGAAACGAACAAATCTATACCATTCAGTTAGGTTTGCTAAAAAAATAAATAAGCTTTTCACAAATCACACATTCGCAACCATCCATTGGTGTTGGTGTGTCCTCAAACGAGCCAACTATTGTCAGGATTTAACTAACTAAACTTGACAGACCTAAACAAGTTTTTAAACTAATCAACTAACTAAACTTTCAACTCAACTCTATTAGTTTAAATTTGTTTGACTTGCATTGACTGTCAAATACTAAGCTTAACAAAAAAAAAAACAGAACAAACACCTCTAACATACTGTCAAATTAAAAGGTTTTGAAGGTTTCTTTAATGAGTGAATGTCGATCAAGTGCATATTATTATCATTATCCTATCCATCCAAGCACCAACCTGCAGAATTTCAAACAATGAAATTAACTAAAATTCAAGTCAACTAAGCAGTGGCGAATCTTGACCCAAAACTTTGGGCCTTTGGGGGATCGGAAGTCACCGGGGGTTCGAAATCACTAGTTTCGGGGGGTCAAAAACTAGTTTCGGGGGGTCGAAACCTTATATACCAAAAAATTTCTATACGAATACTATATAATCGTAACTTCTGAGCGAAAATTCGGGGGGGGGGGGGGGGGGGGGGCGCCCCTCCGCGCTCCTTAAAAGAATCGCCCCTGCAACTACTAAGCCAACTTACAACTTATTTATAAAAAACAAAAGTATGATATATCAAACAATGCATCTTAAGGAGTTACCTCTTGTCATAATCATTTCTTAACTCTACGAACTCTCTTAGCACCCCATATCTCCAATTTTCCATCAGGACATCCACATGATGCTCTAAGAACAACAACAGTTCGACCATTAACCGGCGCCATCTTCTTCAACTCTACTTCAAGCTCTTTATGATCCTTTCCTAGCTCCAGTTGTTTTAAACCATGATGTCCAGTTCTTCTATATGACGAATACTTCACACGCTCTTCAGACTCAAGCTGTATATCGAATTCAATCGCTTTACGCAGCCCTTTACAGTTTACCTTCCCACATTTTCTTGATTTTATTTCAATAATCTCCCAAGCAGTAACACTAGCTATCATGAAACTAAAAGCAGCAAATAAACCACAAAGATAAGCAGCCGGTGCATCGAGTGTTATATGATCTCCAATAAGTTTAAAAGCTAAAGGCAGAATGTTAATCATGTATGGTATGATTAGGTACCCGAGTGATCCGAAAACAAGCATCAGCATAAGAATATCTATGAATGCAAAAAAAGAATGTTCACAAAAGGGGTTTAGTGAATTTGAGTTGCAAGTGGACTTGTTAAAATTTCTAGAGTGACTATGGTTATTTTTGTTCAACTTTGGCTTCATGTTGTTATGTTGCTCGAAAGCGCGACAAAATTCAATTAAACCGCGGTAATCAACCATTGGCAAACTACGCGCTAGCCTTTTTGAATAGTAAAATTAAGTTTTTTAAAAACTACGTTTTAGAGGGGAATTTGAAAGTGAATGGATGAACATGTGACAAAGTGTTGTGAGTCATGATATGATTTTATATGAAGAGAAGTTGACAACAGGCCGGTTGCGAATTAGATGGAGATGGGTCGAAATAAAGGGGAATAGATGATGACATTCAGAAGCGATTTAAAATGCGGCTATGAATATTCCATAATAATCTGTTTAGTATCATAAAAAGTTAAGATTAAAATGGCCCATGTACATTTTTTTTACTTTTATGGCCCCTGAACTATTGATTGTTTTGTTTCTTTTTTATCTAATAAAACCAGAGTTGATTGATATATTTTTTTTAATGGCAAATGTTACTTATACTTTACTATTATACATATCATTAAATTAGATATTTTGTCAACGATTGAACCTTGGACCTCCCCTCTAAAAAGCATACTTATACCAAGTGGACTAGCTCCACATTAGCAAGTATAATGTTAACAAGTAATAGAGATTTGTCGAATGTTAACAAAGAATAGAGAGTTTGTAAATTGAAGTATAATACGTGTTAGAAGTGTGGAGTACATACTCGTACAAACTACAAACATGTCATTAGATGACACTCTTCGAATGACATGACTTTAAGGGTAAACGATGAAGTTTGGATTTATTCCAAAAGAATATAAACCGAGTTAAGTTGAACCCACTAAGAGATTAGAGCTCATCCACAACGACAAATAGTTGTGAGCACACATGAAACTCACTATGTTAAGATAGATATCTACATTGTAACGATTGGAATCTAATACGACATCAATTGATAGCTATATGTAATCCGATATGAAAAAATCATTTGTTGTCACCTTTATGCATAGCACACCCGTCTTTTATACCAAAATCAAAATTCAGAAGGTGTCAACTTTTGTTTTGAGTTTTTTTTTTAATCAATCAGCACAACATGTAATGCAAATATACCTCAAAATCCCAAATACTATGTATATAACGGGTCATAACAAAGATTGATGTGGGTGACTGGGTGGCCGACCTGTGTTTTGAATGTTATAAATATTTTGCTAAAAATAGTAACTTAAAACTTTTAGGAGGGGGTAAATTTAAAAAATGTAGGCATTGAAGACGTAGGGATAGGAAAGTAGTCATCGTGCACGATATGATATTATGACGTGTACATCACATAAAAAAGCAGACCACGCACCGTCCCACGTTTACTTGCTTCCTTTTTTTTTTTTTTTTTTTCCAGAGAATTTTATTATTCAATAAAAAAACGTGAAAAATTACATCAAGATAGCGGGTAGCCGGGCAACAAGCTGCGCCGCCACCCCTTTCTGGACAGCAAACCCTAACCTACTAAAAACGAACCCCTGCCCCCCCGGAGCCGAGACACTGCTATGAATACCCGTTGGACTCTGGTCAGGAAACGGATTGCTTCCGGTGCCAAGGAGCCAAAGGTATCAAATGCCAAGGGTACGAAAACGTGTTGGTTTTCCTCACAGGCTTTAGCGTGCTTCTCAATTTTCTTCGCCTCTGCTTTTCGTACCGCTTGCCCTGCTACAAAACCAGTATCCCTCAAACCAACCAGGGGAGATACACCTGTTAGATCGACACAAGCGTGTTTCCCCCCGGCCCACCCAAAGACAAGCAGGTCTGCTGGACGTAGGGTGGATCTCCCCTCTGCGGGGTCCGAGAGGAAATTCACGGGAGCCTCTTTCTTGGCTGAGATCCCAGCCCTTCTTAAAATGTCCCAAAGAGCGTCCCGGACCCAGTCATGCCTATATTTGAAGCCAGGCAACTCCTTACAGTAAACCGCGTGTTCCCCGTATTTGTCCAAGCATGCCTTACGGCAAATCGGACAGACTTCATCTTCATGGTACATGGGGATCACCAAACGATATTTAAGAATTGCCCTGTATTCAACCCAAGACATGGTTTGGCCCAAACCTTCGATTGGGATAACATTTAGGAAATCTTGGGCATGGGGGCTTTGCAAGCATTCAATAACTGCCTTTTCGCGGGGGGACAAATCAAAAGATTCACCCAAGCTCTGTGCGATTTTGCCAAAAAGGGCATTCGCCAAAGTTTTCTGAGGCTTTGGGGGGGCGGTGTCCTTGTTAGAAAAACCGTCCATATCAAAAACTGGGAGATAGTCATTTACCCTTTCGAGGGCCTAAACGTAGTCCAAGTCCATGTCGACAACCCCGCTATTCCTTAAAATGTGGTCTTGGAGGTTCCAAGATTGAGCTCGCGATGCCACAAAAGCATACACCCCAACATCCTTTGCTGAGAGGAGCCCTAATCCTCCCAAACGCATCGGCAAGGATGCCAGTCGCCACTGTAGGTCACCAAAGAACGGACCCCCGCATACTACTATGTCTTCGATGGCTCCCCGCAGACCCTTGTCAAAACATGATATCGCTTCATCCATCATGGCGGGTTGGCATGTTCGCAAACCAAAAAGCAACTTAGCGACCCCCATACAAGATCTGAGCAAGAGGAGTTCACTTTGTGGATCCCTAAGGCAGGGCAAAAGTTTCATAAGATCAACCGCGCGCGAGGCTCTCCGCACTGCCAATTCCCGTATAAAGTAAGAGTCCCGACTAACAGCCCCTCCAAGGAGTTTCACCCCCTTTTCTGGCCTGCCAATCCCACTGGGAAAAAGCCCATCCCTAAGTTTCACCCCATTACAAGAGGGCCAAAAAATCTCAGTTTTCTTAATATTCAGTTGAAGCCCCAGGAATGGCCCTTCATTCTGGATGATTTCTAAGGCATTCGCAACATCGGTGGCATCACCAATAATCGTCCCATCATCAAGGTACCACGCATGGAATTGTTTTCTTTTTTCTTTTTTAAACTCATTTAGAAGTAGAATGCCAAAACACAAAGAAAGCCGTTCAAAAAAAATATTTATCAGGTTACACATGTGTTGTGTGCGGACTAGTTTAAGATTAGAATGTTACTCTCATACGGTAACTAGAGTAAAGGTAAGTTTGCGTTTTGAGACGGCAGCGACTTTTCAGCATTTTCGCACATGGTGCAACGTTTATTCGTTCGTTATCATTTTGGTTCTAACGCATTGGATATTCGATCAACAAACCTTTGTATAAATATTGTTTTGATTATTTCACATAGAGCCGAATGCCGTGAAAAATATTGAAACTTTGACACAAATAATTACACAGGTCGGTTTGGATTGCACATTTCAACTCGTGGACCTGTAAACCCATCAACCCAACAAGATTAATACCCCTAGCGGCCTAGTCTGGCGTGTTATTTTTGTTAGAAGACAGAGTTGTTGAATGGGCCTCGTAACCTCGTTGTGGACTGTGGTCGTCTACAATTACTATCCGTATCTATTATGAGAGACTAAGCCCATGGACCATGTAGCAAACCTTAACCAAGGCCCATAAAATATCCTCCTATTAGGGTTTCCATAGCCATTTCATAGTCAATATATAACCCCTAACGACGACATTGTAACACATCACATTCCTCATTCTATTCTAGTGTAGTGTTTTCCAGTTCTTAATTTCAATAACCTTGCATAATCTTTTGTTTTTTTGTCTTGTCTATTAATTTATTATAATTTATTATTATCATTATAATCTTAAATAACTTATTTTCCCTTTTTTTTTCTTTTATTCGTGTTGATTATTTTAAATGATGATAATGAGGATGATGAAAAAATCAGACGGATTCCCAATGATTTTCTCATATAGAGAAAGGTGATCTTACAACCAGCTACTTCTGACTCATTAATTTTCATTTTTTTTTCATGAATTAATCTAAGTAAAAGAATACCAGTGATGTAAGATAAATATTTGCTACTCTTGATGAGTTTTAATACTCATTTGATGATTTATTATCCACCAAGATCTCTGAGGTATCCTTTATTTATCTTTAGTTTTAAGTCTTAATAACACATTAAGTAGATTCATTATGTTACTCTTTTTTTTTTTGAAAATAAAACTTCATTAACCACACACTCGAAGAGCCCTCAAAGCAAGGACCTAAGAGCGGAAAAAACCAAAAACATCAATCCAAAGGACCATTACACCACATTTTCCAATCTAAATCTTTATGTCTAGACCTATGACGATACCAAAAAAACGACGTATTCTTAACAAACTCAACGATCTCTATAGGTCTACGACTCTTGTTATTGAAGATCCGATTATTCCGTTCGTTCCAAATCACCCATAAGACCGTATAGATGATGCCTCTCAGGATCCGTCTAGACTTTTTCGAAATTGTGCAGTTGTCCGGAAACTTTAGAAGGTCTTCGACATGGAAAGCGAAACTGTGAGGGAGCCGACACCAACATTCAACACGGAACCACACCTCTTGTGAGAATGAGCAGCTAGTATACAAGTGAAGGGCGGTTTCCTGTACCTCGTTACAGAAGCTGCAATTAACGCGCGAAATGGGAACGCCACGCTTAATCAACTCGGACACAGTGGGCAGACGATTGAGCGCTAACCTCCAAACCATGACCCTACATTTAAGAGGCACCCAAGTCTTCCAGTGAACAATCGAACTGTTAGGACCCTCACTGCTGCCAGAAATGAGTTTTTTGGCCGATGCGACAGAAAACAACCCATCCTTATCCGCTTTCCACTTCCACACATCCATACCCTCTCTGCGAGAGATGTCATGAATGTCGTTCAATAACATAAACAACTCGGAAATCTCCTCGGCAGAGGTTGGCTGCACCCTCCATTCCCAATTCATAGTCTTGAAATTGTCAACCCAAATAATGCGCTTCGACACTGAGACCCATTTCTGTTTTTCCAATCTGAAAAGATTGGGGTACAGCAGCCGAAGGGGGGCCTCCCTCAACCATGTATCACTCCAAAAACTTAAAGAATGACCGTCCCTAAGATCTCCAATGAATTGCGAGTTAAGCGTCGACCCGTTTGGTAATTGCTTCTCTCCCACTTTCACAATAAATTTCCAGCATCCGCTCAAAGCCATATTACAAGGGAGCATCGCCCATGGTCTAGTCGTTCCGTGACATCCCACAATAATCTTTTTCCATAGAGCGTCGCCACCGTTTTTATATCTCCATGTCCATTTTATCAATAACGCCTCATTTATATCTTGAAGCCTAGACACCCCCAAGCCACCCTTCCGCTTAGGAGTCGTGACGACATCCCAAGCTACCCAAGAGATCTTTTTATCGATACTAGCCCCGGCCCATAAGAAACGTCTCAAGATAGCTTCAATGGAATCAATAACCGATTTTGGAGCCTTGTAAAGGGAGAGGTAATAGATTGGAAGATTCTCCAAAACGGACTTAATAAGGATCAAGCGACCTCCCATCGAAAGAAATCTAGCTTTCCAAGATACTAACCGGTTTTTAACTACCTCGACTACGGGAGCCCAACTACTAACCCGAGACATTTTAGCGCCAACTTGAATGCCGAGGTATTTAAACGGAAAAACCCCTCTTTTACACCCCAAGAGCTCTATCATGTTGTCCACCTCTATGTTCTCCACACCAACTCCAAAAATGTTAGACTTATGAAGATTAATGCGGAGACCTGAACATAAGTAAAAAATCCGGAGAACTCGGGCTATGCTTTGGATGTTGTTGCGGGACCAATCGCCAATAATGAGGGCGTCATCGGCGTAAAAAAGATGGGACAAATCAGCCTCATCTCTGCCAATGCAAACACCTTTAAAAACGCCAATCTCTTGAGCTTTTTTTATCAACCAGGAAAGTGCTTCCATAACAATTAAAAAAAGGAAGGGGGATAAAGGATCGCCTTGTCTAAGGCCTTTACCACAATTGAACTCGAAAGTTGGCGAACCGTTAACCAAGACCGCGGCTCTAGCAGACGAGCAGATCCCTTTTATCCACTTACACCATAGAGGATGAAAGCCCATTTGAGATAAAATAGATAATAAGAAGTTCCAGTTGACGTTGTCGTAGGCCTTCTCAAAATCTATTTTAAGTAAAAACGCTTTCTTATGTCTCTTCTTCAACCATTCCGTCACTTCATTAAGCATAAGCGGCCCGTCTAGGATAAACCTGTCAGATAAGAAAGCTGATTGGGCCTCAGAGATAACTTGACCCATCACCTTTTTGAGACGGTTCGCAAGGATTTTGGAAATGACCTTGTTCACCATCCCAACTAAAGTGATAGGCCTATAATCTTTTAGCCCCGTCGGAGATTTCACTTTAGGGATTAAAGTGATAAAAGCCGTAGCACACCCCAAACTAATGGAACCCGACTCGTGGAATTCTGTCAATATTTTAAAGAAATCTTCTTCGAATAAATTCCAGAAACGCTTGACAAAACTGAAGTTGAAGCCGTCAGGACCTGGCGCTTTATTGGACCCGCACTCGAAAACTGCGTCTTTGATTTCCTGTCTAGAAAACAAGTTAACCAGATTAAAGCTATCAAGATCGTTTAATTTTTTTAAGCCGTTGCACACCAAAGCCGGCCTCACTGGACAATCCTCTTTGAAATGATTTCTAAAGTACCGCATCACCTCCCGCTTGACCAGTGTTGGTTTTGTGACCCACTCTTCATTAATAAAAATGCCCGGGATGGAGTTTGTCGCCTTCCTATCATTCACCGCGTTGTGGAAAAAACTCGTGTTTTCATCACCCAAGGACGCCCATTTGACTCGGGATTTTTGACGAATATCCCGAGCCTTAAGGCGATCGATCTCTTCTAAGGCCGCCTTACATTCCGACCAAATCCAAAGGTCGGTTTCTTCCAACTCGCTGTTCTCCATGATTCTTTCATATTCCTCCTTTTCTTCTCGTAACCGGTGCTCGACCTCCTTCTCTTTATCGCTAACTGTAGTGAACCAGTCTTTTAAAACAACCTGCAACCTTTTGAGTTTGTTGAGTAAATTGCGATCAGCTGGGCCGTTGTCATTCCAGTATTCCCACACCTTATTGATCACCTCGGCACTCCCCGGTCGTTCCAGCCAAGAATCAAACAAACGAAATGGTTTGGCACCAAAATTTGAATCTATAAAAGAGCATAAAACTGGAGAGTGATCCGATAATTCTTTCTTGAGCACTCGAACAACGGCATTCGGCCACCTGTTAAAAACATTATCACACACAAAAAATCTGTCAATTCTACTCCATGTACACACGCCACGTCTGTGAGACATGTACGTAAAACGAGACCCTTTTAAACCATATTCTCTAAGACCCGCGGAATCGATAAAGTCATTGAAATCATGAGCGCAAACCGGGTCAAAAACTGAATTCTTCCTCTCGTCACTGCTTCTAACTGCATTAAAGTCACCAAAAACTACCCAACACCCATCGGCTGCTTGCATAAGGTTGCTAATTCTCGCCCAGAGATCTCTTTTTTCGACATTCGTTTGAGGAGCGTATACATTTAGGAAGTTGATTCGAGTAGCGCCGTCCAACAAAGTACCCGCCACAAGAAGGAAATTCCTATCCTTATACACTGACTCTTTCGTAAACACCCGGGGATCCCAGATGCTAATGAGACCGCCCGAATTCCCGTTCGCATTAACCCAATCATACTCAAAACCGGAACCACCCCAGAATCTAGAAACCAACGACGGTTGAATGTCACTGGTTAGAGATTCTTGCAAACCTATAAAGGAAACCCCTTGATCATGTTTTATTTTCTTAATCCAACCCGCTTTGCCATAGACCCCAACCCCTCGGATATTAATGGATAAACAATTCATTGAAAACCAAATTGTACCCCTTCTGACGCTAACGAACGTAAAACCAGATTGTGAGCGTTACTTAAGTCTGCTCCCAGCTTTTCTCCTAGCACAACAGTAGCATCAATCTCATCTGCTATCACTCCGTTGACGTTCAAATCAGGAACAGCTGTTACGCTTGGGCCAGCGTCCTCCTGAACCCCTACTGAAGCAGGCCCAAACGGAGTGGGAGGCCCATGCCCATCCTGATGTGAGTTCGAAACAGTGTGGTCCAACAATGGGTCAAGCCCGAACAAGTCCTCATCCCCTTTGGGCTTTTTACCCACCTTGGTCTTCTCAAGACTACTGGAATAAGAAGGATTGGGCCTATCCAGAGAGCCCAGGCCCGTTTTCTTCTTCCTTTTGAGAATAGAGACAGAAGGCCCAATTATGGTATTTTCAGCAGTCAAATCCTTTTCAAAATCATACAGGTTGGCAGGCATAAAATCCTCCGAACATTCCTCCACCATAATGGGAGAATTTAATGCCTCATAATTATTGCATGGAGTTTCCAAATTTGTTGTAACTGCCGGCGTCTCATCACTGTTACCGGAATTAACGAGTTCCGGCTCCGCTTCGTCGTCCGATTCCTCGGCCTCGTGATTCTCTTCTTCATCCTCTGCCATAGGAGTACTATTGTCTTCGTTAGATGGTACTTTGTAAAACTCCGGTACCCAACCCCCGGAGCCCTCCGAAACCCAGACGGTGAATTTCCGATCCCTCCAGTGTAAAGTAACTTCTTCGTTGACCCGTTTACCATCTCCGATCAAAACCCCGATGAAATCATAGGATAGGTCAGCGTCCATGTCGGATCTCGGGGCCCTGTGAATGATTTTCCCAAAAACGTTCCCGATGGCATCTATCACTTCTGAAGCAATCAATTGTAGTGGAATCCCTACAATCTTGAGCCATGCTAACCTCTCGTAACCAAAAACCTGGCCCTCCCAAACGTCTAATGCTGAAAATCTTCCCACAATCTCCCGTGCATCCGACAGGAAAGTGGTCGCCAGATCAGTATTATCGAACGTCAAGAGAACCGACAGACCTCCCAGATATTGAATCTTACAACCTACTGGACATAAATCGTTAACAATCACGTAGATGCTTTTAAGACCATCCAAATCGATCATGCGTGCAACAATCGCTTTCCCATGCAAATCCTTAAACTGGTTAACCTGGTTATTGAGAATCACTGATTTACCTCCTTGTTTGCCGGTAAGCATGTCCGAAAACGAACGGGTACCGTTGAACAAGGAAGTCTGATGCTGACTAGGTCTTTCTTCCTCCCGCTGCTCTTTCTGTACTTGACGCTTCTGTCTAACATGTTCTGAACGTATCTCACCTTCTTCAAGGGTGAATCTTGCTATATTCGCCTTCAACCAACAATCCCCTATTCTCGTATTACATACCTGTCTAAGAAGATCCTTGACGTTCTTCACGTCAAGAAAAGAAACGAACCCGAAACGATTTCCCCATTTGTCCCTCTTCCGAGCGATATACAAATCATAGATGTCTCCGAAAGGCCTTATGAACTCTGAGAGATCTTTACCGCTACATCTTTCTGGCAAATTAGTGATAAAAATCTTAGTGATCCGGCTAAGGATGTTGGCCGGAATAGGGTTCCGGTCAGTCATACCTAGAGAGCGTTTTCTAAGTTCATTCATTATGTTACTCTTATTTTAGAAAACAATGTTTTTATATTAAAAAATTGACTTTTTTAATTTAATGAAAAACAAAACTAATTATACTAAAAAAAATTAAAAATTTAATGTTTTTTATTGACTTTGATTTGATTTTTTTGTTTTTGTTACATAATAAACATAAAAGACTAGCAGTTTGTTATTTTTATTAACACCAAGCAATCTTTGATTTATTTGTGAGGCAAAACTTATATAACCATCATTTTAATAGACGTGTAAATTTGAAAGCTAGGTCATATGGTGTGATGTATTTGAAAGCATGGCTATGTTGTGATATATTTGAAAGGTAAAAAATATTGGTATGAATGATATTTGTCTTTTACCAGTAGCCAGATACATTGTAAATTTAAGAGGAAAGTAGACATAAGATCGGATTTAGTATTAAAAAAAAAAAAACTTATTGTTCGTCTACCTGTCGTTCTTTCAATTCTTTAGACTAAAATCTATATTGTGAAACTGAAATTACAAATAATCCCACTAAAACAAAACTGACCAGAGAAATTCTGTTGACCTACAGTGGCAGCGAAAGGTAGTCATGAAGGCCTTGGAAATTTCCATATTGATGATGCTCTACCGATGTTGATAGTGTCATGTTGGTCGACATCGTCATGGCACCATCAGTTTGAAAATTTAAATTATTTACAAAAAAAATGAAAAAAATCAAGACACAAGTTTTGTTATGTCAGTTCCAAACTCAAAATATGACGCATTGTATAAGAGCTTAATCATTGCAATTATCTGTTTAAAACATAACACTTTTTACAATGGTGTGTCAAGTTTCACAGCAGGACAAGTTGATACAAATTCTAATATATTTCTAAGATATATAAGGATGTCTAGGTATGCAAACGGACCGAGCTCGAGCTTGATTACTAATGAGAGCTCGAGTTTGGTTAGTTATGAGAGGTTGAGCTCGGCTCGTTGGTAATTTCTCAAGCCCGGGTTTGGCTTGTTCATTATCTATTAGTTAATATATTAAATATTAATATAAATAATACAACGTTTAGGCTTGTGAGCTTAATAACGGAAGCTCGGGCTTGTTTAGAAATAACTTTAAATAAGGGTTAAATATTATTAAATATTAAAAAAATTAATATTACAATAAGGCTTGGCGAACCTAACGAGCTTCACATGTCAGGCTTGAGCTCAGACTTGATAAGGCTCAACTTGTTTTGAGTTTTTTACCAAGCCGAGCTAAAGTAGCTCGTGAGCGGCTCGGCTTGTTTGCGATCTATTAGTTTTGGAGGATCACTTTTTTCTTACCTTCCGCTACCCTAAAATTTACTAAAGAATGTCCAATACATTATCCTATCCTTTCCATCAACAATCTTACACTGTCTCCAGTTTTTCTCATTTTCCTTTCCACTATCTCATTCATAAAATCTTCTTTTTTTATTAACTAACTAAAAATATTTATTATAACAAACTAAAAATAAGCAACTTAAAATATAATAAATAGAAATTGTAAAAGAGGGAGGATGCCGAACACAGAAAAGGATTCATGGTGGGAGTTTTCGATCTTTGATAACGGATAAAACTTTGGGGCAGGGGTGATGCTGGTTAGTGACTGTTTTGGTTGTATATAAAGCTTTACTTGTATGTTTATTTTGTTTTTGTTTTGGTTGTATGATCTTTACGCCCAGGTAGACCCCTCGCTAAATGGGCTTTGGGTGTGTTGTGGCGAATTTTGGAAATGGAATAAAGAGTCCCGTTTGATTGTTCAAAAAAAAAGAAATTGTACTAGTCGAATCCAAAAGCGTTAAACATAATTATTTGTTGATTCACATGGCCCCATTTTGAATTTAGTTGATGAATCGCTCGATTGCTTTTCCTCAAGAGTTCATTGTATTGTAATGATTAAGCGTAACATGTTACCCCAAAAACTATTTGTTGATCATTGATTTGCATCACTTTGGTCATCTTCATATTGGTCTTATTCAACTTGTATTTCTTCAAGTTCTACATCATCATCATGATGTTGAAGTTGAGTTTATTGCACAAAATTTCCATCATCACAATTGTCATAAACCAGGAGCGGTTGTTCCTCATTGCAATGTGGCGTTTGCTAGAGGGAGGACAAGAAAGTTTGTGTTAAGCATATAGTTGGTTCTTTTCTTGTTAGGCATTCGGTGCCCTCTCTGTTTGCCTGCTTAGTGACATAAAATGTGGGTTTCTCATCACAAAAGTATTGAATGATTGTTGATCTTCTAAAGAGCGGGGGTGTTCACCGAGTGCAACTAAAGTAGGCATGGTTGGTACTAGAAAATATTGTTATGAAAATGCATGTGGTTGTTATGTAATGGATTGATCAATTTTGATTTCGATTTGAACTAGAACCGGCTCTTCGTGATTTAGTGTTTTTCTTGCTTGCACTAACCTTTGATCTTTTGGATTCGATAGAGACATTGTTTGTGTATATGTAAAATTTTGGTAGAAGTGTCTAAATTTTGGTGAAGTAATATGGATAGTTAAATAGTTAAAAAAAAACAGGTTGTTATTGGTACACCCCTCACTCTATCTATATATGACTATAGAAAGAGATAGTATCAATGTGTCAAAATAGTCACGAGGGTGTACCAATCGCCCACCCAAAAAAAAAAAGTCGTCTTTTTTATCTTCAATGACAATAAAGTCGTTCTAACAGTCAAAAATGGCAACCTTTTTCGGTTACAACTGCCAAAGCCACAACCCGCTTGGCCTACTCAAGAATAGAGAGGGTGGCGGCGATGTACCCATAGTTACCAAGCTACCAAAAGGGTTGTGGTGCCTTACCCCCTTGCTATTATGAGTTTAAAAACCACAAGCACATAATGATTTAAAAAAAATTAAAAATAAGATAAATAACAGTACACCATTAACGTATAAATCAATATTATAATTGTGTTCTTGCCGTTTGCTTTTGACACATTTGGATCTCTGTCCCCTGAGGCACTACGGTTTCTGAAACAAGTGCAGAAGGTGTTCCACAGTGACTCGCAGAGCCCTAGGAAGTAGGAACCAAGGGTTTGTGTTTAGCAGGATAGGCATTGCGATTCAAAAGGGGATAGCGGCGTAGCTTGTTGCCCACTTACCCACCATCTAAATGTAACTTGTTTTGTCTTTGTATGAAATAAAAATCCGGTAATATACCAAAAAGAAAGAAATGAAATTATTGGCTAGAATAACATTACCCAAAGTAGAGTTGACATAGTTCCAAGCTAAAGCTAGACTTGACTATAAGAAACATAACTAAAATAGAAATAACACATATTTACAAGACATGATTACACCACCCTACTCATCATCAAAGAAGAAACATAACAAACATAGAAAAAAAAACACAACAGGCCACAAAAACAACAAAAAAAAGAGAGAAAATATAAAGAAAGATGATTCCCAAACACATATTAAAACTATAAAAACAGAAATCCCATGTTAGAAACCTAAAACACTACAGATTGGGCTTCTAATTATGGGCCCATCTATTTTACACCCCCTTGTTCCCCCAACCTCCCATTTTCTTGGGCTTTTTGGTAAATACTTTGTATCTGTTGCTTTATTCATATTCATATTGCTTTATCAAATGATCCATTATCAGTATGCTTGACCTCTTCCTTTACCAAATCTGGTGTAGGAGCCTCCTCTTTATTCTTTTCAACTAAGGTTGGTTTTTCTTCCCATGCCTTTGGAAAACAAACATAGTAATATTAATATTATTATTATTATTGTTTAACTAATATAAGAAAAGGATAGTGCAACAATCATGTTAAACTTGTTGCAATGTCACTCACTTGCTTCTGTAACTGTTGTTTTGCTTTCTTTTCTTGAATTCTCTTTTGCCGCTCTTCGTAAAACTCGAAATCATCTAATATGCATTGCTTGCTAGAATGATCTTTGAATATTTTTATCATCTGCAATCCTTGCTCTAATTTCACCTAAACAAAGATATACAATTTTAACTAACATTTTTTAACAACAACGCGATAACCAAGATTAAAACATAAAACCATAGTTGTCAAAGCGCCTGGGCGCACTCAAGGCGCATAGGTCGAGCCCGGAGCCTAGGCGCAAGGCGCATAAAAAACAAGGGCTTTTTATAATTAGGCGCATAGTATAAAATACATTTTTTAGGGATTTTAGGATGTTTTAGGGTTGTTTAGGACTTGTTCATGACTCATTTAGGATGTTTTTAGAGGTTTATACAACTTTTAGCCTGAATTTGGCCGAAAATCAGCCTGAAAACAGCCTTGATAGTTCGCCTCAAAGCCTAGGCGCGCGCCTCACAGGGCGCAGCGCACTTGGTGCGCCTCGAGCCTAGGCGCGCCTAGGCGCGCTTTTGACAACTATGCATAAAACGATTTAGAAAAAAGAGGGACACTAGGACATAGAACTACAAGTACCTCTTGGGTGTCCCTGCTATTGGTTACAGGCTTATTCTCATTGTATTCAAGAATAATATGCTTCAACATACTGTTCGGTACATCTTTGACGATATGCCACTTAACAGGAAAGTAACCGACCCACTTGTCTTGTTGCCAGTAGTCCAAGCTTTTGTTGAAGTCAACCGGGCCAACCATTTCAGCAACACCGACAAATTGACCGCTTGTATTGACCTGTCAACAAACTTTTATTAGTTTAAGATATAAAAGGCGTAAAAGAGGTTTTTATTGAAATGGTAACAAAAAAAAAACTTACTGAAAAGAAAAGAAAAACTGGGCACTTTTCGGGTTTCTGTTGAGCCTCCTGATATGCAGCGTCGAGTTTTTTATTTCCATTTTGTGTACTGGACCATACATTGTATTTGACGCTTTTATGAACATCGTCTTCACTATATGATTTAATAATAAAAAACTTTGCATCTGTATACGTTTCTGGGAAATCCTCTTTGTTGTATAGCTCTCTGTCAGGAGCTGGACATAGCGGATCTTTTTCGGTAGTATCTGGCAAATTATCATTTTGCCCCTTGATGGTTATGGTGACTCGTGTTGGAACCTTTTGGTTCTTGGTAACCCGGGCTCTTGGTCCCCGGTTTAGCTCATTCAGCCCATCACTGTTTTCGTTGTTATAATTGAAGAAACCGTTGCCTCGCCCTCTAGGCTTGTACTTGTTATCAAGGGCTAACCAACCGTGCCGGTTTTGTGACCCGTAAGAATTGGATCCAAATCCAAAACCTGACCCGTATGCTCCCTGGTACTGCCCGTATAACTTGTTTGGATACACTCTATTCATATATCCACTTGCTGTATTTATTGCTGACATTGGTCTTGGACTCTACAAACACAAATAATAATCTATCATAACCGAAAATGCTACAAACAGAGCAAATTGGACAAAAAAGAAACCAACTTCAAACTAGGCACAAAATATTTTTTTAAACTTTTTAGTACTACTTACACGGCATCGTATTTGTCAATGTTAGTGAATATGTACATGCCACATGTTGTATTATTATTTTTTTAAATGTAAGTTTTTTTAGTCACTAAACTTTTTTAAGCTTATATATATAATTTTCATTCCATAAAAACGAAAATTATATCAACATATCAGGCAGACGGGCAACAAGTTGCGCAACCACCCCTTCTGAAACATTTATTAGTTTTCGAAACGAATAAAATAAATTTGCCTTTTAAGTTTTTTTTTTTCACGTGAGAACCTTTTGCACGAATGGCATCCGGTGTGGCAGTTGGCATTACGCATCATCGATTGACATGTTAAAACTTGATTAAAATGAGATTGGTTTCCAAAACCAATATATTGCAAGTTGGTTTCTATTTTGCTGGCATTTTAAAGTTAGTTTCTAAAATAAAGAAAAAAAAACATAAAAAATCCGATTCTATTCCATGCAGTTTGCAAATAAAAGAATTCAAATAATAAGAAGAAAAACCTTACCACAAGATGAGAATGAGAACCAATGTTTTGATTCTTCGATGCAAAACCATTTGTATTCGACAAAGGAACAGAACTGGTGTTGCTTCTAGGCTGTCCATTAGAATAAACTGTACTGTCTAACCATGGAATCGGTGAGTGGACCCCATCAAACCTGTATATTGGATCCTGAAACCCGTTTTGTGAACCACTACCATACGATCCATTTGAATTAATCACTGGATTCTGATTTGCCACTGGTCTAACTGGAGCAGCACCGGTGTTTCCCTTGACACTAGCAGCTGTGTCTAAAGTAAATGACGGTTGGCCAGCGGCTGCAGATCTGGTGAAATCACCTTTAGGTGGTGCATTGGTTTGAGTCATGGGTTGGAAGTATGGGCTCGGGTATTGGTAATGTTGGGTTCCATAGAGTTGACCATCATGGCTCGTTGTTGGAACAGGTGAACCAGCAGGAGAATATGGACCATATGGTGCATAACCATAACCAGGATACATGAGTGACCCGTTTTCCCCATAAACGCCCTGATAATTTACATCCGATCATCACCATCAATAACATAACGATATGAAAAGACATGTACCATTACAAGAATCTTCTTATTTGAATTCTTACTTGAGACATATCAACGCCATCGGGGTTTAAAAATCTTGAGTAGTCGTTAGTAGCCCCATCATAACCTAACATAATATTATCATCAAGAACTTTAGTAACAATTTCCATTTTAACCGCTTTAATATCTCGGGTAGCATTATAACATAACTACTACCTCCATAGTAATAAGCAGGAGAAGCGTATGCGCTAGGAAAATAAGCCACTGTTGGATCCATGAAATCAGGGATCACCGGTGTAATAGACCTATCAAGCGGTTGACTTTGACCAATCCCATTGACCTCTGAGTCAACCGAGGGCTGCAACGCACAAAAACCACACAATTAGTCTTGTAACAATCCTAATCAACAGTAAACAAACATGCTTTAACAACTATAAAAAAAAAACATCACATACTTCCAGATGAATCTATATCCTATATTCCAATTATCATCCTCACCTTGTTGGCAGGCTCAGAACCTTCCAGCGTTTTCGATTGAGCTTCCAACGATAAATTTTTCAACAAATCAGCAGCTTCTATAGCAAAACAAGTAAAGGAAATACCTTTCATAGCAATTAATCATTTTAGCACAATAAATAAATATTATAAATTAATTCAAACTAACCACTTATCCAGATCAATATCAAAACAGGCAAAGAACACGCATACACACTAAAGTTTCAAACTTTAATAACTTAACAACTAAAATAACAATAAAAAGTAGTTAAAACACTAAAAAAAACACAACTTTTAATACAAGCTAATATAAAATCAATCAAAACAAACAATAAACTCATCTGGGTATAGTTATAATTACTTAAAGATTGAACCCAGATCGAAGAAACAAGATTTAAGTTTTAAAAAAACAGCTGAAGTGGAATAAAGATAAAATAATAACAGAGAGGATACGATCTGCAGGAGGAGCAACAGTGGCCATGATTGATGGATCTTTGAGATTATTATTATTATTATTGGATAATAATAAAGAAGGAAAGGATAGAGGGTGTAGTGAAGAGTAAAGATAGTAATGGCGGCCAGAGGAAGAAGAAAGGATGGTGTTTGAATGAAGGAAGGAAGAGAAGAGAGGTTTTGATCCATGAGAAAGAGGTGATTGAAATAGAACCACGCCACGACCCCTTTCGCACGCACTTGTCTTTTTTGCCCCTTATTGTTTTGTAAAGTGTCTATTTGCCTATTATGGTTTCAGTTAATTGTGTTAACTAATAGGCTATGAGGCTATCCGGTATGAAGCAAAGGCAGACGTGGCATCGGCCCTATCAGTGTACACCGCCCCTCCTCCTCGAGCGTTCTCTCTCTTTTGCAGATGTGGTGAGGTGGAGGCGGTGGTTAGGTGATGTGGCTCTCGGAGTTGATCAGGAAACAATAAACCATACTGTGTTGCCTTAAGGTTGTCTGTTGTGGAGGGGCCAAAGACACATTATCATCACTTTCGTCAGTTAAACCATAACGCACGGGGTGGGTAAAGCCAGATCGCTTTCCTTGTTAGTGTGGTAACGTCCTTGAGAGCTAAATCAGGTGTGATCCACCCTCCACTGCACTGATCAAATTATTATTTATTTGTGTTTTTTTTTATTTTTAGTTAAACTATAACTTGATGGTTATAGGTGGGTTCGTTAAAGCCCGTTACCAACATGATGAGGCGTTATGTTATAGCACAAACACATAGTCTAATAAAAAATAAACTTTAAATCTGAAGAAAGTTTATTTAAACGTCATCCTTTGTGCCGACTAGTTTACAAACTGAGTTTATAATCCAAAATATATGTGATAACTACTATAATTTGCGAGCTGGATTTACATGTTAATGGTATTGTGTAATTGTAGACAATCGTAAGGTGTGTCAAAGTTAAGGTGTAAACACCAACAATCTAAAAAGTAGTTGATGTATATGAAAAGACAAATATCCAACTATTTATGTTTGGTTTTTTTAGTGTATTGGTTTCGTTTAAATGTTTCCGTTAATAGCTAGTGAGTTGAATGTTTAATGTTGTTTGGTTCACAAAGTTTAAGTTGAGTGGTTTGAATAAGAAAAATTCAAATATTATAACACTGTTTGGTTCACCATTTAATTGGTTCGTTCAAAAGTTGGAAAACAAATATTCTGTATATTTAGTATATCGATAAACAAGGTTGCTTTCAGAGGTCGAAGTTGCATTTATCGACTCCATTGTTCTCCATCGATCGCAACCACCATCGTCAATGTTCTTTTTTTTTTCTGTTCAATGGCCGAAAAATGTGTGGTTGAACCCACACCAACAGATCAGTTCATATCTGAAAAAGGAGCAATTGAATAGAAAGAACCCGCAACTAAGTGAGAACACCACTGATTCATAGATCTCGCCATAAAATAACCAAATTCATCACCAAAGATTTATAAACGTGGTGTCTGAGATTGAGTTTGTAAATAATTTATTGATTTATTGGCTTTCTGAAAAAATATGTAACTATATGAAATAAAAGGAGAAAATACGAAGGATAATAACATACTGTTAATAAGAAATGTGGAGGATGAAAAACAATAAGAAATCACACAAAAGCATAAAATTCATATAAATATACAATAACCATGAATTAATTTATAATTTATCTTCTAAGTTAAATGTCTCGTCTTCTAAAGTTGTTAAAATATATTACGTCTGAAACTAATTATATAACTACTTTTTTTACCTGCCACGCATTATGGCAACACAGTATGAGACATGATAAAGTATAAACTACAATTAACCGACTCATTTTCGGATTAAATTTACGTCAAAATGTAGAGTAATCCGAATTCATACTGTTGAATGAAAATGTATTATATTTGATCTGACTTGTTTACAAACAGTACACGACGTCTTAAAGTATATACTACAATCTACCAGACTCGTTTCCGAACCAAATTACGTCTAAACATATGGTTACTTAAATGTATACCGTCAAGTGAAAACGTATTACATTTGACCCGATTTGTTTCCTAACAAAATTTCGTCAAAACGTTGTTCAAATCAAAACGTACAAAACCTTTTATAACTGGCCCGACTGTTTTCAAACAATAATTATGTTGAAATGTAGACTAACTCGAATTTATACCGACATGTATATAAAAATAAAGACATAAGAAATTAGTTTTAGGGTAAACTCGGAACTTTGTAAAACTTGAGGGGTGTCAAAGTGACGTTTACAAAGTTAGAGGGTTACTTTTTACATTTTAGCAAAGTTTGAGAGTAGAATGAGTTACAGGTAAAAGTTTGAGAGTTAAAAAGAAATTATAAAGTATGTCATCTTTTTGTCAAATTAAAAGTAGGAGGATATTCATTTTTATCAAATTAGAAAGTTGTTTTTTGTTAAATTACAAAGCTGAAAGTGAGTTTTGAAATTTTAGAAACTTGGGGGCTGTTTGGTAGCCTCTGAATAGTCATTAAGAGGCTACATCTGAATGATTCATAGTATCTTAATGGTTAAGATGTAATATTAAGTATGAATGGTTAACAGGTAACATCTTAATTGTTGCCTCTTAACCATTCAGACTTAAGGTTACCTCTTAACCATTCAGAGGTTATTGACCATTAAGAGGTAGCCTCTGAATGGTCATTAAGAGGCTACCAAACAGCCCCTTGGTGTCACCGTCCTTTGTATTTAAGCGTATAATACAATTATAATATGATATGATATGATGTTATCTGGTTTTTATTACCGTTATGCCTCTTGGTAATTGGTAGTTAAACGGTAACAACCGGTTTTGATATTAAAACAAAGACATTTTTATAAGCCGACTAAGGTCTCGTTTGGTTGTGTCTGAATGCCTCTGACTGGGGCGCATGTTTGACTCGGTCAGACGAGGTGTTGACCATAGCTCTGAACGGGTCAGATTTGAAGGTTACTCTGATTGAACCAAAGCCTCGAAACGTGCCTGTGTGCTCGTCAAAACCCACAACCATCTTAACCAAGACCAAGACCATCTTCGTCAAAACCCACAACCTCTGTCGCCTTGAATCCCATGCACCCGAGCCAGACACAACGCCGCTGCCACCGAAAAGAAGAGAGGGCCGAGAGAGTGAGCGAGACCGGAGAGAGAGAGAGGGGGATCAGGGCTATAGAGAGAGAGAGAGAGAGAGTAGCGTTTGGTGGCTGAGAAAAAATGAAGGAGAGGAAGATAAGAGGCTTTATATAGCTAGGGTTAGGTAGATACCGCGTGTAAGAACCCGTTTAATCGTATCATGCTTTGGTTTAGAAACTTTAACCATTCAGATGTCCAACCAAACATCACTTAATGACTCAGCACTTAACCATTCAGACATGTTAGTGGGCCAGCACTTACCAATTCAGAAGTTGTCAAACGGCCCATAAGTTACATGTATTGCTTAAGGCTTAAGAAAACACAAAACAATCTAAAAAAGAAAGAAAATGAAAGTTAAGGGGTAGAAAATGTAACTAAAGTGGGAGGGGTAGGGTGTATTTGAACCGCTAATTTCCAATCGAACAAAACCCTCTTTCTTTTCTTCAAAAACATAAACCCTCCCAACCCTTTGTGGCGGCGGTACCCTTCCTTCCTTTCTTCCAAAACCCACATTTTTTAGGGTTTTTTTATCCAATTTTCAAGATTTATCCCATCACAGTCACCATGGCCGCCGTTATTCCTCCTGCAGACGGTATCTTATCTTTACCCACACTTTTTATTAAAGATTTGTCACTGTTTTCCCTATATTTGAACTGGGTTTCTTTATTTTCATTTGATTTCAACTGGGTTTCTTTCTTTTTGTTTGATTTCAACTGGGTTTCTTTCTTTTTGTTTCAGATCAAGATTTTATGTTGTTTGTATGAGTCTTTATTCATAAAAATTGTTTCTTGATCTGTTACGTTTAGTTTCCAGATCTTTTACTTTTTAGGGTTTAACTGTACTGTTTTTAAGCAAATGTTTATGATGTAGATGCTGCTGCTTTGTTAAAGAACTTATCTTTGGATTCCCAAACTAAATCTTTGGAAGTTTCTGCCCCTGTTAAGAAGGTAATGCTTTTTTGTTTTTTTTTTATTTTTTATATGTTTTTTTTTAATTTTTATGTTAGAATGTTTAAAGATTTTGTATATGGTTACATTTTCAGCCTTCTGTTGACACTAAGAATGGTCAGGTTCAACCTACCAATAAAGTTGTGACTCCTTTGACTTCTGATTTCATGGATCCTTCATTGGCTTATTATCCTAATGGTTATCCTTATTATTATGGAGGTATTCAATACTTTAATGTGCATTGTTTACTGTTTATAAGCTAGTAAGTTCTGTTTTCTTAGTTTGTATGTATCGTTTGTAGGATATGATGGGACTGCGGCCGATTGGGATGATTTGGCTCATGTAAGAACATGTTTCATGATGTTTGGTTTTTAAGGTTGTAGTTGTGTTTTGTGTTTTTTTATTTATCGACTGTTGTTGGTGTTTTGTTGCAGGGTGTTTATGGTTATGGTTATGCACCGTATGGAACGGTTGCTCAACATTACCAATACCCTAGTGCGTATTTCCAGCCTCCGACTCCAACTGGTGGTCCGTATTCTGCTGGTGTGACTCCTTCTAAGGATGGAGCCACTGCACCGAAAATCACTGACCAGCCGCCTTTAGCGACTGGCACAACTAAAGGAAGTGTTGGGAACGGTGTGGGTTCGAAGGGAAACGCTGGTACTGTGCCTGTGAAGTCAACGGCGTATCAAAACTCAGCTTTGAAGACCTATGGTTCGTATGGAATGGGTGCACAAAATGGTTATGATGGGGTTTACTCACCAATACCATGGTCAAGTGGCACCATGTCTTCTGACCCGCAAACTAAAAACAGCGGTGTTGCATCCAAAACTCAGAATCATCTGATGGTAGCTTCAAGTTTATCGCATGATCATTTTGTTTTTTATGATCTCTATATGTTACTAATCTATTTGTTTGCATGACAGGGTCCAAATTCACTATCTGGTATGTACACATCAACTGGATATACAAATAGTGTGTATCCAAACAAGTTTTATGCTCAATATGGAAACTCCTACGGATCTTGTTATGGTTATGGAACCCATGGTTATGATTTACAGAATAACGGGCGTGGGTGGTTAGGCGTTGACAACAAGTTCAAGCCTAGAGTGCGAGCGAACGGTTACTTCGGGTACAACAATGACAACAGCGATGGTCTTAATGAGCTGAACAGGGGTCCCAGGTCCAAAACCATCAAGAACCAAAAACCATTGACACCAATTACTACAGCCGTTAAAGGTCAAGATGTAGCTTTGTCACCTACCGATGGTATCAAAGACGAGTCAAAGGAAGTCAAAGAGGTCAGCGTGACACCGGATAGAGAGCAATACAACAAGACAGAGTTTCCAGAAACTTATGAAGAGGCTAAGTTTTTTATAATCAAATCTTATAGTGAAGATGATGTCCATAAGAGCATCAAGTATAATGTGTGGGCGAGTACACAAAACGGAAACAAGAAACTTGATGCTGCATACCGTGAGGCTCAACAGAAATCTGAAGGATGCCCTGTTTTTCTTTTTTTCTCGGTATGTTTTTTGGTTACCATTAAATTTCCGCCTGTTTCTTCAATTTGCTGATTTGCTGATGATATATATGTTGCAGGTTAACACAAGCGGGCAATTTGTCGGTGTAGCAGAGATGGTAGGGGCTGTTGATTTCAACAAAAGTTTGGAGTATTGGCAGCAAGATAAGTGGATTGGTTGCTTTCCTGTAAAGTGGCATATTGTTAAAGATTTACCGAACGGCTTGCTGAAGCACATTATCCTCGAGTACAATGAAAACAAACCTGTTACAAATAGCAGGGACACCCAAGAGGTATGTTATAGTAAGTTATAAACATGCATTTGGTATGTTATCTGAATTTTGGTTAATTGATCTTTCTTCTGTATTCAGGTGAAGTTGGCGCAAGGATTGCAGATGATCAAGATATTCAAAGAACATTCTAGCAAGCAATGCATATTAGACGACTTTGAGTTTTATGAGGATCGCCAGAAGAAAATTCAGCAAAAGAAGGCATATCAACTGGTTCAGAAGCAGGTACGTTTATGTTTTCAAACGTTTGTTCATATGGACTCGTATGGTGCTAGTTTCTAACGTCGTTTTTTGTTATCAGTCATGGGAAGGAAAACTCATTGCTGATAAGAAGACTAAAGAAGTAGAAAACGAGGTCTCAAAATCAGATGATGGGTCAGATTTGGTCAACGAGGTCAAACTTGCGAAGAATGTGCAAGACGTTGCTGCCAAACCAGAAGAGGTGGAGGTTGTTGTAAATGGGGTTGCGAATGCTTGCTGATTTTAGCAATGTTTGTAGGCGGTCGGTTGCTCATTGACTGGAAAATTCAAAAATGAGTTGGCTTTACCGCCTGTAGTCAAAAGACGGTGAGAAAAAAAAATGTCGCAGTTGGGAAAATAGGAAATTGTAAACTTGAGGGATCCTGGTGTTCTGTGATGGGTCGGCCTTTCTATAGTGTTTTTAGCTACAAACGGGTTTATTTTCAGAATCTTTTTTAGTTTTTTTTGGTTAGGTCTCGTAAAATTGCAGTTTTAATTCCTTTTTGTTCTGTTCGGTTTTGGGTTTTAGCTTTCGGTTTTGTGTGGCTGTGCTGTGTTTAATTTCTTTTTTCTGGTTTTTATTTCTTGTAAATCTGGATCAAGAATGCATAGTGCAAGTGGAGAGATACTTGGGTGTTTGGCAAAATATTAGCTGTTGTTAATGGCTTTTGAGTTTTGATGGTACATGTTCATAGTTTAACTACTTAGAGCATGTTTGGGATTGAGTTGAAAAATAACTTGTCTTCTACACGAAGCCAATAAGTTAATAACCTGTTTGTCTTTGGTATACGCCCTTGCACTGTAATTTCACCTGAGGGTGTCACAAGTTGGGTGTGGATTTTGTCGGAGTTAATTTGTGAAGCGGTGATCAAGTTAACTCATGTGTTCACTAGAGCAAGACTTTGATGGGCGTGGCCTCTGTGTAGAGGCAGTATAGTTTCCGGGCGAATGCCGTAGTCCCCACTGTCTTGCTCAGATTAACTCACCGGGCGAATGCCTCTACACAAGTTTCTTCGCTGGAGTAACAGCTGTAAGAAAACCGGGTCAGCTCAGATTCGAACCTGGCAACTAATGGCTTACAGGTTTTCCTCTTCATTGCCTAATATCCCTTCAAAGTGGATTAACGGGGCTCGAACATAGGATCTCTCAACCACTACGGAATTATCTAGAGATTTGATTTTTATTTGTAACATTATATAATTCAACATGCCAACGATTAAACAACTTATTAGAAATACAAGACAGCCAATTAGAAATGTCACAAAATCCCCCGCGCTTCGGGGATGCCCTCAGCGTCGAGGAACATGTACTAGGGTGTATGTGCGACTCGTTCAGATCATGAACTAGAACAAAGGAAAGAGAACAATGTTCGAATATCAATGATCAAATAGGATAGAACGGAAAAACGAACTACATTTCCTATCTAAAAATCGATGATATCCCTTTTATTGTGTATGAAATTTATGGTTTCTGTTGGTGTAAATACACTCACCTCAATTCAAGATGAGAAGCAATTCTCCATTGGTAGCAAATGGTTATCCATTAAGCGGAGGAAATCTTAGTTAACATAGACCGGCTCATTGAAAAATGTGTAATGTCGGGCCCATTGTGTGCGTGTGTGCGCACGTGTGTGTGGTTGGAGAGGGGGGGGGGGGGGTACAATGGGTTACTAGCACCAGAGTATTTGTTAGCCGGTTAAACAAGCGAGAAATGACTTATTTTTGGTGCTGTTGATATTAGAGTCGCTACCAGGCAGCAGCGCAATTCCGTTTGCAGGGGCAGACTCTCGGTCATACATACATGATACATTCATTCGTTCGTTCAAGAACTTGTATACCATCTTTTGAGACCGCAAATGACAACCTATACACACTGTTCTATTCCTAGATTAACAAAGCAGAATCATGCTACTTTAGTATATTATTAAAAAAACATATCATTAAACGACACAATGAGCGATTTAGGGGGAAAAAAAAGATGAAATAAACCAACACAAAAAGGAAAAAAAAAAGATTCAACGAAAAACCTAAAACCCAAACCCTGTTAGAAGCTGAAAAACTATAAAGAGAGATGGGAATTTCCCTATTTTACATGCCACACACCCAAAAGATGGCCACTGCAACCTCCTAACCACTTGTGTATACATTTTCCAAAGGATGGATCCTGTTTCGAGAGCGATGATCAAGAACTGCATAACTTGACGATTTCAAAACGCCACCCATTCAGATACCATAATTTAACAGTTTGCAACACCATTAACCACAATATTGTTCTCTGCAGGTTTCACATCTCCATTTATATGAACAGAACTAGCTTCCTTCACAGTTTCGTGAGGAGTTCCAGTTGATTTTGGTGGTACAATCTCAACTTTAATTCCCTCGTTCGGTTTTCCTTCAAACATCTGAATAGGAAAAAACAAAAGTAAAAATCTCAATACTTTATGAGTTGTATTTATAAAGGATGAACAAAATGATTTGATCGGAATTATTGGACATTTAGACCAAACCTTTTTCTGAAACTGCTGTTGCTTTGCCTTCTTTTCTTGAATTCTTCGTTGGCGATCTTCATAGAACTCAAAATCGTCTAATATGCATTGCTTGCTAGACTCCTCTTTGAAGATTTTCAACACTTGCAATCCCTGTTCTAACTTCACCTAAACAAATATGTATACAATCAAACCGCGAGACTAAAAGAATTGATATATCAGACAAGCTTTTACATTTATAGCAAAAATACCTCTTGGGTGTCCCTGCTATTGGTAACAGGCTTATTCTCATTGTTTTCTAGAGTAATGTGTTTCAACAAGCTGTTTGGCAGATCCTTTACGACATGCCACTTAACAGGAAAACAACCAATCCATTTATCCTGTTGCCAGTACTCTAAGCTTTTGTCAAAATCGACAGGACCCGTCATCTCAGCAACGCCAACAAATTGCCCACTTGTATTGACCTAATAACATAAAGATGAAATAAACATTAGACAGTAGATAAACAAATTTAAAGTTAAACCATGGCAAAATGCTTACCGAAAAGAAAAGAAAAACGGGGCATGATCCAGACTTCTGTTGGGCCTCATGGTAAGCAGCATCAAGTTTCTTGTTGCCGTTTTGTGTACTGGCCCAAACATTATACTTTATGCTTTTATGAACATCATCCTCACTGTATGATTTAATTACAAAGAATTTCGCATCTTCGTAAGTGTCGGGAAAATCAGGATGATTGTATTGCTCGCGGTTTGGGGTTGAACTTGTCTTCTCCGTAACCTCGGGCCCCTTTTCAACACCTTCAGGAGGTGTAAGAATCATATTTTGACCCTTAACCGCCAAAGTGATTGGGGTCAAAACCTTTTGGTCCTTAACGGGTCGGGTCCTGGGTCCACGGTTTAGCTCATTTAAACCATCACCGTTTTCATTGTTGTAAAAGTAAAGACCGTTGACTCGTCCTCTAGGCTTGTACTTGTTATCTGTTGATAACCAATCACGCCCGTTACTTTGATAATCATACCCATTCGCACCATACCTATAACCAGAAGGATAATTACTTCCGTACTGGCTGTATAAGTTGCTTGGATACATTTGGTTCGTATACATTTGATTTCTCGAAGCAATGCCATTGCCATTGGTAACAGGGGCAATATTGGAATTGTTTCTTGCTTGTTCACCAGATAACAATGAGGCGTCCAACCAAGGGATTGGAGAGTGGACCCCACCAAAACCGTATCTTGGATCCTGAAAACCATTTTGCACACCCTTTTTGTACGAACTGTTTGCATTAAAGATTGAATTCTGATAAGATGTTGGTTTCACAGGGGCTGACCAAGCGGTACCCTTGACGCCATTAGTCGAGTTTACAGTCAAAGGTGTTCGGTCAGCAGCTGCAGATGGTGCATTCACACCTTTGGGAGGGATTACAGCCGATGTGTAGGGTCCACCGGTTGGAGTCGTTGGTTGGAAATAAGGGCTAGGGTATTGAAAATGTTGAGCTCCATAGAGCTGACCATCATGGCCAACTGTCGGCAAAGGCGAACCAGCAGGTGAATAAGGACCATACGGTGCATAACCATAACCTTGATACATATCCCCATACACTCCCTGTAAGTATCACAACCCGTTATCATAAGAAAAAACTATCAGCTACAGCTAGTTACAAGATCAAAACAACCGAAGCAAAATCTTACATTAGACATATCAACCGAGTATTTATCCCAATCATTGGCGGTCCCATCGTAACCTAAAAAAGACGCATCCAAAACACAATTCAAGCATAAAGTAGCAGGCTTGCAAGCAACCACACATATCAAATACAAAACATCTTCCTGAACATCATACAAATATGTATCATATTACCTCCATAATAATAACCGTTGGGAAAATAAGCGAAAGCTGGATCCATGAAATCCGGTATCAACGGGGTAACAGATCTATCTAAAAGCTGGTTCTGACTATTCGCAGTTGCGGTGGTATGAACCGAAGGCTACACGATAATCACACATACTTAACATCAAAATATGCTCTAAAAGGATCAGCTAATATCAAAACATTAACAAACACACCAGTATAACATATTGTAACATAAACCCCGTGCCTCACCTTCTTTGATTCAGTATCCAATGATAGTTTCTTAAGCAAATCAGCAGCTTCTGTAGCAGATAAAGTAAAGGAATTCCACTTCTTTCAACACTAAATTATTTTATTATTATTTTTTTTGACAATCAAGATTCAAAATTTTCTAAATTTTATAAACAGAAGTTTGAAATCAAATACTTAAGCTAAAAGTAAACAAAGTTTCAAACAACCATTAAAATATTATAACTTCCCCATCTAATCCCATAACAATAAAATATAATAATCATCACTCATCAGACCAAAAATATTAAATAAATAAATAAAAACGTAACTAACGCAAATTTAAATCAAAATTCAAACTTTTCAAATCAAGATTTAAACTTTATAAAAAAACAACAAATTGAAATCATAAATTAACAATACAAGAATAACATATGATTAGTAAAGAAAAGGATACGATCAGCAGGAGGAGCAACAGTGGCCATGATTGGAGCTAACAAGTAGATAGATGGATAGATAAATCTTGAAGAACAAGAAGCTAAAACCCCTATAAATCAAGGATTTTTTTTTAAAGAGGATAAATAGAAACCCTAATAAGAAAAGGATAGAACAAAAGGGGTTTCAGCCGCCACAAAGGGTTTGGGTTTGGTTTTTTTTAAGGGTTCTAGGATTAATACACCCACCTAGTTAATGCTTACATCATCAATAGATTCACACACCCATGGACCCCACCATAACACTACTTTTTTGTGTGATTCAAAGTTCAGCATTGGGAATATGCACCAACTTTTTAATTTTAGTTTTTTATTTTAATTTTCTTTTCTGTTTCGTATTAATTTTCAAATCTCCTTTTAATTTCTTGTTTATATTTAATTTTCTATATATTCAACCACATTCTTTCTAATACTCCGTATATACTATCAACTTTTGTATTAATTTTCAAATCACCTTTTTGATTTTAATTTTCTTTTGTGTATCGATCCACTTCAAAGAATTATAAAATTTAAGTTTGATTAAAAAAAATTATAAATTAAGTTTACTTAAAATCATAAAGTTTGGATATTACCTGACCCGTCCCGTTTTGACCTGGTAGCGATCCGGACCGTTTCGACCCGACCGGTCCCGGTAACGACCCAGACCGTTTCAACCTGATCCGTTTCGTAGCGACCCGGACTGTTTCGACCCGGCCGGGCCCGGTAGCGACCCGGACTGTTTCGACCTGACCGGGCCTAGTAACGACCCAGACCGTTTCAACATAACCCGTCCCGTAGCGACCCGAACCGTTTCGATGAGATCGGACTCGATCAAGCACGCTAACTTTGAAATAAAATCACTTTGCAAAAATTATATTATTCACTTTTTAAATTATATTATTCCCTTTGATTATATTTTTTTATCAGTCACTCACAAATTTGAAATGGTGGGGTAAATTTTAAAAAATATAGCAGTTAAATGAATATAAGTTTCATTCGCTTCCAAAAGGTATACTCTCTAAATTATTTATATACGAAGAAAAATAAATTTTATTATAAATAATGAAACAACTTACAATGGAATAAAAGCCAACATAGACCTAACGTCTTTAAACTATTATTTAGTTAATGTACTAAGATTTCGTCACTACTTTTCTAAAAAAAAAACTACACCTTAAAAACCACCGCCTCAATCGCGCTCTGCAATGGTTGCTTCTGGCTATATTGCTCATCCAAACATACATTCTCCTTTTAATGGTCAACGCCACGCCGCGACGGTCATCGTTGTGGCGGGATGATGCCAGTAGTAGAGGGCGGTGCAGGTGGGGAAGGTGGTGGCTAATGGTGGCGAGTGCTATCAATAGTAGAAGGTGGTGACTAAGTACGTTTCGTTATAAATCCAAGTTAGTTTATGTTATGAGGTAAATTTTTTCGATAATAATTTAGGTGAAATATGATACGTTTTCGTGCTTATTTTCATGTGCGCTTTCAGTTGGTTTACATTTTGATTTTAATTTTTCTTTGAAAACGGCCAAATATTTGACGATATAAAGTTAATTTAAGTTTTGACGTCGATACGACATGCGGCAAGTCAAAATATTAGTTCAATCCTAGTCGTTGCATAATATAAAGTTATATTTATTAAATTTTCAAAGATAATTTAATAAATTAATAATAAAATTATCTTACACTTGTTATTTACAAAACAATAAATGATATTTTTAGGATAAGACTCTTTTGGCCAATAGAGGAGTGGATGCTTTATTTTAGAAGTGTGTAATTTGGGACAAGTGTCCACTAAATAAGCATATAAACAATGATTGGTTTTACATTTTATAGGGGTGTATATCTCCTAAACTAGGTGGTGTATATTTCCACATTCCCTTTTTTAATAAAAAACAAAAGAGGATTTGATTTGTTGCTTGAGATGTGATTCAAATACCACCACACCTGTTGCAATGCACGTGTACTTGCTGTTTTGGTCCCTATGCTTTGGAAAGTGTTGGTTTTGGTCCTTGGGTTTACTTGTCTAGTTGTCTTGACTCTTGAGTTCTTGTCTAGTTGTCTTGACTCTTGAGTTATGAGTTGGGTTTAAGTGTTTGTCTCGTGTTTGGTTTTGTTGCTATCACTTCGTGCTAAGATCGGTGGATGTTTTTGAACGACGAACTATTAAAAAATAGAAACCGAGCCAACTAGTTGCTGAAACCTCGACAAGTTACATAAAAACATCTTGAATGTTAAAATCGGACCATCTATGCCAATCAATGTTACAAAAATTAGATCTACTCATTATCCATAAGAACGAGTTTTGTTAATAAAATCAGCCGTCCTATTGAAGTGGATATGTTAGGAATTAGGATCTAAGGGTCTGTTTGGTATGGGGGAATGGAATGGATGGGGGAATGGAATGGACGAGGTAATGGAATGGACAAGGTAATGGAATGGATCATTACCATTCCATGTCTTGTTTGGTTGTCATGTAGGAATGAAACAAAACATTACTTTGTGTTGTTACTTGTTAGATAGACAAGAAAAGACGAAGGAATAAAATCGATGGTTAGTAGCGGTGGTGAGTGGTGGTCAGTGGCGGTGATGGTGGGTGGTGATATGTGGCGGTAGCGGCGGTGGTTGGTGGCGGTGGCGGCGGTGGAGGCGACGGTGGAAGGTGGAGGTGGATGGCCGTAATGGTGGGCGGGTGACGATGGTGAGTAGTGGCGGTGGTGGATGGCGGTGGTGGTGGGTGGTGGTTGTTAGTGATGGTAGGTGGTGGTGTGTGGCGAAAGCATGGTGGTGGATGGTGACGGCGGTGATAGGTGGTGGCGACGACGGTGGTGGGTGGCGGCAAAGGTGGCGATGGGTGGGGGTGGATGGCGGTGATGGTGGGTTGGTGACGATGGTGAGTAGTGGCGGTGGTGGGTGGAGGAGACGGCGGTGATGGGTGGTGGTGGGTGGCGGCGGTAGTGGTGGGTAAAGGAAATTGTGGTGAGTGACGGTGGTAGGTGGTGGAGGCGGCGGTGGGTAGATGATGGTGGTGGGCGACGGTGGCCAGTGTTGGATGGCGGCGATGGTGGGTGGGTGACGGTGGTGGGTGGTGGCGGTGGTGGGTGGGTGAAGGTAGTGGTTGGTGGCGGTGGTGGTGGGTGGCGGTGGTGGGTGGTGGCGGCGGTGGTGGTGGGTGGCGGCGGTGGTGGGTGGTGATGGTGGTGGTCGGTGGTGGCGATAGCAGTGGTGGGTGGTGACGATGGTGGTGGGTGGTGGTAGTGGGTTATGGTTTTGTTAATAAAAGGGTGAATGATGGATGGAATGAAAAAAAAAACATGGGGGGTGGATGGAATGGTTTTGAGGGAATGGAATGCTTTGTGGAATGGGTGATTCCATTCCTTTAACCAACCAAACACACTATTTTTCATTGCCTCGTAATGGTCCATTCCATTCCCCCTTTCATTCCATCATACCAAACGCTACCTAAGTTTGATTGTTTATGAATGTTAAAGTAATGAAACAGTAGATGAAGAAGATTTAAATGGAAAGTAGCAACGGAAATAAACTTTAATTTCATAAACAAACAGGAAATTGTTTTAGTCAAAATACTTTTATATAATCATCACAGATTATTGTACATGAATACAAACTCCCGCTCAATCACTCTAGATTGTTCATAAAAAAAATGTTGGTGAAAAATAAGAAATAAAACAATACACAAACTATTCTATTTATACTACATACAAAACATCTGTTGTGACCACTGCTAACGTCACCTAGATAGTGACATCTAATAACCTAAATAGACTATAACATCTGCTAGTCAACATATGTTCTTTATCATTTGTTCTTCATCATCTGTTAAAGCTAACAACTGTTAGAGCTTCAACAGACATTCTTCACAGCAGACTCTGTTTCTTCATTAGCAGATGTTGTCTTCAGCAGTCTTTACATATTAACAGACCTTACAACAGTTTTACACTTCAACAGACTTTAGACTTTAGCAGACTTTGCATAAGTTGTTGATAATCACCATTATGGGAGGATTTATTCTTCATGTTCTGACTTTATTCTGGACTAGTAGATAACATATTTTGGTTTTCCTATCATCTGTTTTTTTACATGTTCACAGGATGTGATGGTTGTTGAAAGTTTTCTCATTCCTTGCCTTCCATATCTCCTAAGCCGTCACAACTAAAATCGATCCTATTAACTTATTGAAATCCTTTGACCCTTTCAAGTCTTTAGGCATGCCAAGAAGTTGAATGATAGAAACATCTACGAATGGAAAAGGGATTTTAAGCCAAACCAAAATAGTCCACCATATGGATTTAGCTATCCAACAATCCCACATGATATGCTCAACTGTTTCCTCCCGTAGCCCACACCGAGGGCATAACATGTCTCCCACATTCACGCTACGATGTGCGACATTAGTTTTAGAAGAAATACGACCAAGATTGGGGGATGTAATTGGTTGGTGATGGGTTTAGGCGACAACTTGGTGACATTTACGTGTTTTTGCATTTCGATTTTTTCTGTGATTTGAAAATTATTACCCTTTGTACTTTTGTCCTGTATACACAAAACTTTTAACTTTATTTTTATACTATAAATTACAAACTACTTTATCGTCTAATTTTACAAGCTTTTATCCTATTAGGCTATTACTGTATGAAAAAAGAATGTATAAAGTGTAAAAACATTATTATATATATGTGTCAAAAACCATAATGTATTACGAAAATGACGTATAGCAATTGTGTGTGTTAGTGTGTTACTACAAAATTGATGTACGACCCTCTATATTTTACCTTACTACCTTACATGTTTTTTCCATCCGCAATCTAAGCATCTACGTTCTTCTATCTATCTATGGTGTAGGTATATACATTCTTTTTTGTGTAGTAAAGCTTTGCAAGTCGTTAAAGTGTTGCTCTTCTTTTATACGATTCTATGTGTTTTGATGTAAATGTATTGTCATTCTCAAATAACTATATTACAAAATATGTCTTTTATATATATACCAAATGAAGGGATAGGGAGCCTAATCCTGGCGGATGCGGCATCCCTATCCCTCTTCTTAACAATCCTAGCGCCAACTGGTTCCGCGGGTCACTCAACAACCAAGAACCAATAAGCACATGATCCAATTCTAACCATTACTCCAACAGGATAGACGCGCGTGCGCACACACACGGAATATCCTTTCTTAGACAACTTTTGGTACGAGGTACGGAGGATAAAGGACCAGGAAGATTCAGCAGGATCTGGGACAGAACATGCGCCAATCAGATGGTGACACGTGTCAGAGACAGTCCAACCACCACTGACATGAACAACGACTTGACTGCTTCCATGCTTCCACCATGCTGCCGTCTACAGTACCCAGCAGACATGCTTACCTGTTATCAGACGTCACGTCAGGCGGCAGCAGGTAAGTCAACCACACTGTAGCAAAAAGCATGCCGTCGACGCCCAATCGGAAGGCGCCACGTGTCCACTTTGCAGAGCTGGTCAGCAGCTCGTGACGTCAGCAACAGGGTTCGGGATTTCCCGCCATTTTGCTGGGCCACTTGTTCAGGGCCCTAGGCGAAGCCTAGATAGGATATGCTCTTCGTGGGCCTCTTCCCTAAGCCCATGAATTCTCCTATAAATAGAAGACATCAACTCCTTAGCCTAGGATCGAAAAACCATTACTTGTAACATAGAGCTAGGTTTCTCTTGTAACACTTTGTATACTCCAAAATAATAAACAACCAGCTCTTCACAGTGGACGTATGTCGAACTTGACCGAACCACTTACACCCTTGTGTTCTTACTTTCACCACACACACACTCACTCTTATTTCTCTTCTCGGGTCAAACTAACGGTTTGGGTAAAGGATCGTACTTGTAGTAACGTAAGTATAAACCACCCAGTGATTAGTGATAATCTCTGGGATACTTATTGTTTCTTCACCAAATTTCAACACTTGTCATTTACCTTCAAAATTGACAAATTTGTACTTTATGTTTTCAAATCTTACACGGTGTGTCCTTAAGTCATAAACTAGTTAAGTGTTTTTTGTTGTTGTTAAATCATATCACACCAAGGTATTTTAGTCTTTTTTATCATTTACATAGAAATATTTTAGAAGATAAATCCAAAAATAAATATATACACCCTCTCTTTCTCTCCCCCTTCTCCCTATCTCTCCCTAGCCCTCTCCCCTCTCGCTCTCTTTCCCTCCCTCCCTCTCTCTCTCTCTCTCACACACACACACACTCTTTCTCTCTCTCTCTCTCCCCATCTCTTTTCCTCCCCCCTCTCTCTCTATCTCCCCGTCTATCTCTCTATATCCCCTTCCCTCTCCCCCTCTTTCACTCTCTCTCCCACCTGCCACCACCCTCCATCACCACCTACTTAATCTGCACGGCCAGCCCTGAGGGTGGGCGAACCATTTTATAAATGATTTATACGTGTTGACAAGTTATAAGCATTAGTGTGATAAGTGAATAATATGGTGTGTCAAAACTAATATTATCATGACTGACCATGTAAATGGAAAATGGGAAAAATAAAAATATAAACGTTTTTTTTTCTAAATACTCAAACGAGTTAACAACGGGTCAACCTATTTTTTATACAGGCTAACCCAAACTCAATATGTTTATAAGATAGGACAACTAGAACCCAACCTATGTCGGGTTCTAGTTATGTTCTAGATAGTGTAAAAAATTGTGGCACTACTAGAAATAGCAAGACCCTTCAATTACCATATAGGCGACTCGAATAATAAAGGTATAGACAATAGATGCTATCCCAAATATAATACTTTCTAACCACCCACAAACTGACACGTGTCACCAGATAACTGAATTTCTAGAACCAAATTACAACCACTGATCACTCAACTGTAATCTTTCTTCCTCCAAAAAAAAAAAAACCAGTCCTCCCAATGACCAGTTTCATCTCCAAACTTCAAACACAATTCAACTAACTCTAACCATGGCAACTGCTCCTAACAGCTACCCATCTCTCTGTTCTTCACCACCATTACCCAGAACCCATGTACCAACTAAACAATCTTTGTCTTTTGTAACATCAACCAAGAATTCCCTAAAGCTAAGAGATTTTATCCGGTTAAGTGTCTCGGGTTCGGGGAAGCAGTCGGGTTTGATTGTAAGAGCATCTGCTGAGGAAACACCAACAGAAGAGGAAAAGTATGAAGAATATGAGGTGGAGATAGAGCAGCCTTTTGGATTGAAGTTTGCTAAGGGGAGAGATGGTGGGACCTACATTGATGCTATTGCTCCTGGTGGGTCTGCTGATAAGACTAATATGTTTACTGTTGGGGATAGAGTTTTGGCCACAAGGTATTCATATGCATAGTTTTTTTTAACATTATAGTTTAGTATTTCTTTTATCTTGATTTGTGTAGAAGTAGTTATCTTAGTTATCCTTATGAAAGTATCTTAAAGTGAACACTAAGTTGAGTTATGCAAAAGTGTCAATAGTGCAGTGCAGAGGGTCAAGCACAACAATTTCTCGACCCTAGGAAACAAAAGATTTTTTTTGCCAAAATAGTGCTACAGGATGAGATTTTTGTGCATTTGGGGGGTGTCAGAGAAGGATTTGAACAAACGGTGAAACCACAACTTCAAGTTGCGGTATATGCTTATGTGTCGCTGACTAGGAGGGAGGTTGTCTAAGGGACGATGACATGGAAAGGAAACCGCAAGTTGAACTTGCAGTTTCTTTCTCTTCCTGACAACAGCCTCTCTCCTACTCACCAAAAGTGCATGATCATCTCTCCTAGTCAACGACACATAGGCATAAACCGCAACTTGAAGTTGAAAGTTGCGGTTTCACCATTTGTTCAAACCCATCTCTGACACCCCCAAATGCACAAAAAACTCATCCTGTAGCACTATTTTGGCAAAAAAACTCGAAACAAAGTATTGTTTTCGGTAGGATAGGGTTTGTTATTTAAAAAGGGGTTGCGGCGCAACTTGTTGCCGGTTCCCCTGTCATCCTGCTGTAAATTACCTTTATATTGTAATATTTCCATTACCTTTATTTGAAATGAAAAGCGTTATTAATCTTTAAATAAATAAAAAGTAATTAGAGTGATATATTAACTTGGCTAGAAACCATTGATTCTCCATCATAATAAACCTATTGAAAGATTGGTCATATCGTGTTATGAAATCGAGACGCGAATACTGTTTTGGCCTTATAGGGCATCCTTTAATATGTGGGTTGAATGCTACTACAAACATGATTGTTTTGGTAACTGTGAGAAACTGAGAACCTGTTATCGGAAAACTCATGGACCCCACAATTCCACAAATATCGTGATAACAAATGGGATTAGGTAAAATGCAGCTTGCGCTGGATAGGTGGCCTTCAAGATCTATTTATGAGATTTTATTTTTCTCATATTGACTTATGAAAATGGGTGGTTGAAAATGTGGTAATCGAATGCTAAAATGTTGCAGTGCGATGTTTGGAACAGAGATATGGCCTGCAGCTGAATATGGAAGAACAATGTACACCATTCGCCAAAGAATTGGGCCTTTGTACATGAGAATGCAAAAAAGATATGGTTAGTTCACAATGTACTCTTTACTCTTACCTTACCTATAATGATACTTTTAGGTGGTGTGGTGTTTTTGAGTGCTTATTCGTTGCTTTTTGAAATTGCGGATTTTTTCATTTTTTATAATTATATGATATGGTTTGTAGGGAAGAGGGAGGATATGGGCGAGCTGACAGAAAAGGAGATCATTAGGGCTGAGAGAAATTCAGGAGTAGTTAGCAGTAAAGTTAGAGAAATCCAAGTAAGATTCCATGACCAAAGTTACTCTGAAGCATGCACTTTTTGATGTTGTTTTGCTAAAATAGTTTGTGTTTAATTAATTTTTTTTTTTAATTCAGATGCAAAATTATTTGAGGAAAAAGGAACAAAAGGAAACTCGAGCAAGGGACCTTCGTGAAGGCTTGCAGCTTTACAAGTAAAAAATCGTTGTAAACCCATATTAGGATTGTTTTTTAAACAGCTTATCTGCTTATTGTGGTTTTTAAAAGCAGATAAGAACTTTTGAGTGTTTCGATGAAAAAAAGCTTATTTTATCTAGTTATCGTTGAGTGAATAAGTTGTCTTCACTAAGCGGTTTGAGGTCACTTAGTTGAAACTGATTTGGGTGTAATAAGTTGTTTACAATAAGCTGATTATCTCTTGATAATTTGGTTAGGAGTGGAAAGTATGATGATGCATTGGAAAAATTCGAGTCTGTTTTGGGGTCAAAACCCGAGCTTGATGAAGCTTCAGTAGCAAGTTACAATGTTGCCTGCTGTTATTCTAAGCTTGATCAGGTACGATAGCATTCATTACTGGTGGCATTCCGACTTATTTACTTATGAATGAGTTGATTCGGGCGGGTTATATATTCACTCTAATGGGTCAAATATGCAAGGTAAAAATATAACCCATTAAAGAAACTGGACAAAGGTTGTTTTAGGTTGATCACGCCTGACCTCTTCTGACCCGTTAACAAGGGGTTAGCTGTTTTAATTCTGACCAATGCGATAGCTAGAACCTGCTCATTATTTTATATACAAATGACAGATACAAGCCGGAATTTCTGCTCTAAAAGATGCTTTGCAAGCTGGATTTGAAGATTTTAAGGTACTCGATAACTGTTATTTTTGTTTTTCGCGTTAACAAGTTTTTAACAACTATTACTAACATTTCAGCGGATCCGTACTGACCCTGATCTAGAGAATTTAAGGAAATCTGAGCAGTTTGAGCCTCTGATTAAACAATATGACGAATCATTTATCAACGAGAACGCTTTAAATGCCATTAAATCATTGTTTGGATTCAACAAAAAATAAAATCAACTTGTGTAAGTGTGGACTGAGCCGAATCAAAAGCCCACAGGTTTTTTGTTGATAGAATACGTTGTTTTTTATTTTTTTGCTCAACTATGCAGAAGTTAAACAAGTATAAATAATATTAATTATTGTTTGGCATTGATACACAACCAAAGGGATACATACTTGATAGAAAATCTTCAAACTTGATGTGGATAAAGCCGAATTGGGAGTCCTTTTACCGGGGTAGCCAAAGGAATGTACTCTATTTTCTCGTCGGGAATTAGTAGGTCCCACTTAAACTTGGTCACAATGTTGTGTACGAACACAAGTATTTGCACACGGGCTACTTCTTTCCCTAAACACATCCTAGGACCCCCTCCAAACGGAACATAGGTGAACGGCGTGGGTCCCTTTTCTTCAAATCTTGAAGGATCAAAGTTGGTAGCATTTGGGAAGGTATCTTCTTCCTTTTGTGTCATGGGTGCACTCCACATTAACTGAAATTCAAATATGAACACACAGTATTGTGGGTTTTACTCTGGTCAGTCAAGAAGCACACGAAAAGCTTATGTAGAGCTAGAGCAGGTAAGATGGGCTGTCATGGTAACGAGTTATTTGGTGGTACAGGTCATAACAGGTCGGGCCAGGTTGATCCGCAAACATTTTTGTCTTATTTTCTACTATGATCACAAAAACAGTATGACGATGATTGTGATAATCTAATCGTCAAAGGTTGGTTTAGATCACTTTCAACCCGTTTGACCCGTTTTACTCTTGGTTATAAATGTTATTGATTTGACCCATTTGAGATAAAACACAAGCCATTAACGACCCGTAAATTGGTTTACCTTCCATCCTTTGGGAATTGTGTAACCTGCGTACTCAAAATCCACCCGGGCCTCCCGAAAAGATCCAATCACAGGTGGAATTAACCTGAGTACTTCACATACTACATTCCACGAGTATTTCATCTTCTGTATGTCTTCCCAGTTTAGAGCTTCATCATGCGCTTTTCCCTCCAAAATGCCCAATTGCTCTAATGGCATACATATAAAAACCATCATTAATCACTTATATGGACTAAAAAGCTTGAAACTATGTAAATATATATATGTATGGTATTTATGTATATATAGAGCAAAAATAACCTTTCAACACGTTTTTGTAAACGTCTGGGTGTTCTCCAAGACACTTCATGAGTAACGTTATGGAGACAGCAGAGGTGTCGTGTCCGGCAAAGAGGATCAATAATATGTTATTTGCAATCTCCATTTCGGATAAAAACCGCCCATTTTCATCTGAAGATAGAAGCAAATGTGACAAAAGGTCCTCAAAAGATGATGCATTTTCTTGTTTTAGTAACAGTTTCCTTTGGTTGATGATCATGATTAGTTTCTTTTTAATAGCAATTGCTGCTCTTTTACCCCTGTAAAACTGTGTCCCTGGGATATCTACAGGCAGTGACCCAAGCCCTTTTAGGAAAGTGTTGAATAAAGATCCAAGTTCTGTAACATGTCTTGGATCATCGAGGCTTAGAAACAGACGACACGCGAGCTCAAATAAGTATGGTTTCACTGTGTCGAAAACTATCACCTCACTCCTACCTTCACAACAACAAATCTTACCTTTTTATGATGTACTATGTAACAAAGTTAAAAAAAAAAAACAAAAAAACAAATCATAACTGTTTTAACAGAATTTAACAGAATGATACCTTCCCACTGGTTTTTGATATGAAGTCGAGTCATTACATCCATAGCAACACAGTACCGACTAGACAAAGCATCAGGACCTAAACATGTTACCATTGTCTTCCTTAACCATTTAGCTTCATCTCCACAGCTTGTATTCAAACATTTACCAAACAGCCTTCCAACCGCTTCAGGCAACCACAACGCCACCAGTTTGTTCTCATTTCCAAACAAAAACTTGTTCCCTTCAGGCCCACAGAACACCGCTGTACGGTGTCCCAATAACGATGTTTTAAAAACTAGAGGACTTCCATATTTCTTAATTCTGTCCCTCACAAATCTCTCTGGTGTTCCATTGGTTTGTGAGTGAATGAATTCTAGTGTTTCGCCTATAAATGGCCACCCGAAGGTTCCAGGTGGCAGGTTGTGATTGGTTGCATGGTTTTTACGACGGATTTGGAGGAAAAAAAATATGCATGCAACAATATTGAAGATGAAGAAAAGAGTGAGCAAAGTGGCCACCATTGATGATTGGTATGGACTTGTTAGACATGGCTGAAGGTATTTAATTGAGGTTTAATTTAGATACTGTTGTTTTTATTGTTGGTTTTGAACGGCTGAGAACATTATTTAAATAACGTTTCAAACGTATGCGAATTGGCATCTTGTGTCATACATTGGATTAGATGGAAGATCAACATCTTTATTATCGACTTTTGGTTTCGATCTGGTCTCTCTGATGGAAAATATAAACTAGCTAACAAGTAACAAAGATGTTTTGTTTTTATATAGAAGTCAAGATAAATATGAATAAGGGTATTTGGTCTACAACGGAGCCTTCTGTTTGAGTGGTAGTCCCATGACTTTCCAAATGGGAGGTCATGAGTGGGATTCTCTCCTGTGACAAATTTTGTTCCAGGATGAGCTAGAGGGTTTTTCACGGGTGGAATGGTGTTCTATTTGCAAGGGTGATTATGGGTGTCTAGGCCTTCGTTGTTAAAAAAACTTAATGGTCTAACGTAGTTATATTATAATAATAAAGTCTAGATGATCAGTCTTGGGTCAGGATGGGTATGGGTCAACCAATAAAAAACATATATATATATATATTTTGCTCAACTATGCTGAAGCTAAACAAGTATAATTAATATTTAATAATTGTTTATCTTTGATACATAGCCAAACTGATACATACATGATAGAAAATCTTCAAACTTGATGAGGATGGAGTCGAATTGGGAGTCCTTTCACTGGGGTAGCCAAAGGATCGTACTCGATTTTCTCATTAGGAATTAATAGGTCCCACTTAAACTTAGTCACAATGTTGTGTAGGAACACAAGTATTTGCACACGAGCTAGTTCTTTCCCTAAACACATCCTCGGACCGCCTCCAAACGGAACATAGGTGAATGGTATGGGTCCTGTTCCTTCAAATCTTGAAGGATCAAACTTGGTAACATCTGGGAAGTTATCCTCTTCCTTATGTGTCATTACTGCACTCCAAATTATCTGGAATTCATTTGACCCGTTTAACTCTTGATTAAAAACGTTATTCGTTTGACCCATTTAAGATAATACCACAACTCAAATAGACCCTAAACTAGTTTACCTTCCATCCTTTGGGGATTGTATAACCCGCGTACTCAAAATCCACTAGGGCCTCGCGAAAAGCTCCAATCACAGGCGGATTTAATCTGAGTACTTCACATACTACATTCCAAGAGTATCTCATCTTCTGTATGTCCTCCCAATTTAGCACTTCACCGGGCATTTTTCCCTCCAAAATGCCCAATTGCTCTAATGGCATTGATATAAAATCCATCATTAGTACATATATGGATTCAAAAATTTGAACAATGATATAATTCTATATGTATGTATAGAGCAAAAGCGACCTTTCAACACGTTTTTGTAAACGTCGGGGTGTTCTGCAAGACTCTTCATGAGTAATGTTATGGAGACAGCAGAAGTGTCGTGTCCGGCAAAGAGTAGCAACAATATGTTATTTGCAATCTCCATTTCGGATAGAAACCGACCATTTCCATCTGAAGATAGAAGCAAATGTGACAAAAGGTCTTCAAAGGATGATGCATTTTGTTGTTGTAAGTCCAATTTCCTTTGGTTGATGATCATGATTAGTTGTTTTTTAATAGCATTTGTTGCTCTTTTAGCTCGATAGAAGCATGTCCCTGGGATATCGATAGGCAGCTCCCCGAGCCCCTTTAGGAAAGTGTTGAATAAAGATCCTAGTTCTGCAACAATTTTTGGATCGTCGAGGCTTAGAAACAGACGACATGCGAGATCGAATAAGTATGGTTTCACCATGTCGAAAACTTTCACCTCACTCCTACCTTCACAACAAAAAATTTCATAAATAATTACAAATGTAAAGTGCCGGCTCTAGTTTAGTTGGTGGGCTAAATAAGGCGACTCTTAGCTGTCACATAAAAAGAGGGGCTAAATCTTTAGCTGATGGGGTAAAGGAGTTGGCATTGTGTTAGCCGGTACAAAAAAGAAGGGTCCACAAATCCAATAATGACACGTGTAAACTATTGACTCTATTTTAACCGACATGCCAAAGGAGCTGGCTCTGTTTTAGCCGACGCTGAAAAAGGGGAGTCTCAGTTTTCTATGTCGGCTAGGATAGAGCCGGCTCCTTTAGCCAGCCGGCTAAAATAGTGCTATCAGTTTACACATATAACTATTAGATTGGTTATTGTCACTATATTTCTCTATAAAAAAGAGATCTAGCCGAGCTTTGCTTGCTTGATCATGCTCAATAAGCTCGAGCCTCGACTAAACCACATTAGCTTATGCTTGGTCTAAACTCGATACATATATATACCTTCCCATTGATTCTGGATATGGAGACGAGTTATTATATCCATGGTACCAGTAAACCGATTCGATAAAGCATCAGGACCTAAATGAGGTAGCATCATCTTCCTCAACCATTTGGCTTCATCTCCACGGCTTGTATTCAAGCATTTACCGAATAACATCCTAATTGATTCCGGCCACCACGATGCCACAAGTTTGTTCTCGTTTCCAAACAAGTATTTGTTCCCTTCAGGACCGCAGAAGACGGCCATATGGTGGCCAAGCAATGATGTTTTGAACACTAGAGGACTTCCATATCTTTCTATTCTATCTGTCACGAACTTCTCTGGGATTCCTTGTTTTTGTGTACGTAGGAACTCTATGGTTTCGCCGAAAAACGGCCATCCGAAGGTTCCAGGTGGCAGGTTGTGATTGGTGGTTGGTTTTTTCCTATGGATTTGGATGAAGTAGGAAAGTATGATGAAAGGAAAGAAAAACACGAGCAATGTGATCGCCATAATTGACTAGTAACTGCTATGAACTTGACAATAATGATTAAGCTATTTAATCGACCTTCAATTATAATACCATTAATTAACATTATAAGATAACAGTTTTGACAATATGTGAATTTGGAATCTAGTGTTGAAAACAAAAGGATCTTGCAATATTATTCAACGGATTAGGTAGATAGATGGATAGATGAAAGATCAACATCGTGATAATTGTTTAGTATTGCTACGTAACCAAACATACCCTTTTGTGATGGATACCTAGGCCTGTAAACAGACAGGAGGAATACAGACCGGAGATGGACTTTGCAAAAGGTGTGGGCTTGAGCCGGAAACAGATGAGCATATTTTCACTAAATGCATATGGGCTAGAGCACTTTGGTGGAGTATTGGGGAGTGGTTAAGGCTGCCGGAGCTAAAGGTAGAGGCACAGATTGCAGATATCATTGATGGCTGCCGGAAGATCAAAGGAGAAGCGAAAAAGATGCGAGTGATTTATGCGGTGGTACAAATGGTGATTTGGAAGCTATGGATTAAGAGGAATGAAAAAGTCTTCAGGAATGTATCGACGGCAACACCAGCAACGGTAGAAGAAATAAAATTGGAAACGTATTGGTGGATGATCAAGAGGGCGAATATCTCAGGTCTGGAAAAAGCGAATTGGTGGGACTTTTCTTTATTTGATGGCGGCTAATTGGTAGTGGTGTGTGTTAGTATGTACTCTTAGTCTGTCAATTGATCCTGTTTTAATCTTGTAAATAAATCGGCCAAGGTAGCTACTGGCTAATGAGCCTGGGTGTCGATGGGTTGTAATCTTTTGGTGAAATGAAAGTTCCGTTTGAATGTTCAAAAAAAAAAAAAACCTAGGCCTGTAAACGAACCGAACAAACACGAACACAGGCGTGTTCGTGTTTGTTTATTTAACTTTGACCGAACACGAACACAAGCACATAATCGAACACATTTTTGTGTTCGTGTTCGCTTAAAACCTAAACGAACAGCTCATGAATATAAACGAACACAAATGATTAATATAAACGAACACAAATGAACATTAATGAACAAAAACAAAAACATGTTAATAATAATTCATCACAATTCAACCAAGCTATAGAGAAAAAAAACCCCCACAAAGCTATAGAGAAAAAACGATAAGAGAAGGTGGTCATACTTGCAGCGCTGTGGAGGTGGTCGGCCGGAAATGGAAGAAGGTAGGACTGTGGAGTGTGGAGAAGAAGGGAGGTGGAACTGTGAAGTGTGAGATGGCTGATATGTTTAGAATGTTAGGGTTAGGGTTAAGTTTCAAATCCAATATGTTATATATAATATAGTATGAATTAAGTTTAATTAAACGAATATAAACGAACACAAATGAAAGAACATAGATGAACATTCATGAACATAAATAAACGAACTTCCCGCCAAACAGTTTACGAACGTTCGGTTCGCTTACAATGTATACCATAGAAAAAAAATATATTATATATGGGACCCATACACAATAAGTCAAATGATATCGTAACTCATCATTTTATTCTTCTAGTTCCTTTCAACATCTTTGTTAATTATATATATATGATTTGTGGGCTCATAACTCATGAAAGAGTTGGGTTGGTTTGCGTTAGTATAATGGTATAACCCAACTAGCTGATTATTTATTTACCAATAGTGTAAAAGACTTAAACGTTTACAAATTGGGTTAGCCCATTAGTTGATCATTGAATTTGTATGACTCACTAGTCACTATACATTATCAAATCCATCTAAACTCATTTGAGAAACTGTATTTAAATTTATAAGTTTTAATTGTAATTTTTAGCAATCTAGCGGATTAAAAATAGGGGTGTGAATTTCTGACACGGCTTAAAAACATGACACAAACCTAATACGAAATTCGCGGGTTTAGGTTTAGTCTAAACGTGTTCGGCTTAGTTTCAGGTTGAACCCGCGAACCTGTTTAGCTAAACGGGTCGGGTTTGGGTCAACCCGGATGGGTTGGCAGGTTGACCCGTTTAACCCATCTATATTATATTTTGTCTTTATATAATATGTTTTATGTTGTAAATTAAATTCCTTAGGTATTTTACGCCATAATTATAAATTGAAAGATAAATTGACATAAGATTTAATAACTAAAAGTGTGTTTTTAAGTAAAATTTTAATATATTAATCCGCCAACAAAAAAAAAAAAATTCAGGTTGAACGGGTCGTGTTCAGGTTAACCCACGAATATTCTGGATGTGTTACGGTTCGTATGTGTGACAAGAATTTCGGGTTTGAGTCGGGTTGAACCGGCTAACCCGACCCGTTTAGCACCCTCAGTTAAAACATGTTGTTCAAGTCAACTCTTAACCAATCACTCCATTAATGGGCTAAACACATCAACACGTTTACGACCCTAGCCCATTTGTTTGGTGTTGGGCTTGAGTTGAGAATATTGTCCCTTAACATACCTCAACCAAATGCCCATGACATTTAATCTTGAGTGAACTGAAGCTCAATGGTCACTTTTCTTGTTTTGCTCGTGGGTGAAGTTACATAATAAGTATAATTTCAAACTAATAATAACTGTTTTAGCAGTTATATATATAACTGATAAAGGATATGTCTTCAAAGTCGATGAGGACGGAGTCGAACCGGGAGTTTGTTTACCGGGGTAGCCATAGGATCATACTCTATTTTCTCATTGGGAATAAGAAGTTCCCACTTAAACTTTGTGACTATGTTATGTAAGAACACAAGAACTTGCACACGAGCCAGTTCTTTCCCTAAACACATCCTAGGACCGCCTCCAAACGGCACATAGGTGAAAGGTGTAGGCCCTGTTCCTTCAAATCTTGAAGGATCAAACTTTGTAACATTTGAGAAGTTATCCTCTTCCTTATGCGTCATGACCGCACTCCAAATTATCTAAAACTCACACAACAAACAAGCGACATTATGGTGATCGTTGAGATGAATATATGGGTTAGGCAAGCTAGGTAACAACAGTTTGATAGCACGAGCTAAAATTTGCTGACCCGTTTAGTTGACATGAAAAAACAATTTTCGGCCCAACTTCTATTAAATGGTTAATGCTTTGATTATAATTACTACCTCAATAAAATCATAAAATGATTGAAGGGGCGGTTTTCAACTCCATACTACTTTTTTTTAACAAGTTTGAGATAAAACAACCCAAGTCGACCCATTTGTAAATAAACGGGTTGGAGTTGTCATCTCTGATCTACTAAACTCACGTCCGTGTGGGTCAAGGTGGGTGTACCTTCCATCCTTTTGGGATTGTATAACCTGCATACTCAAAGTCCACCAAGGCCTCCCTGAAAGCTCCGATCACCGGAGGATTTAGTCTCAGTACTTCACATACTACATTCCAAGAGTATCTCATCTTTTGTATGTCATTCCAGCTTAGCAATTCATCAGGCGATTTTCCCTCCAAGATTTCCAATTGTTCTAGTGGCATTCAAGAACAGTTTTAAGTTATTAATAATTTTATTAATCATAAACTAATATAGTTTATAGTTGTAACTACTTGCCTTTCAACACATTTTCATAAACATGGGGATGTTCTCCAAGACTCTTCATGAGCAAAGTTATTAAACTAGCAGAAGTGTCATGCCCCGCAAAAAGTAGCAACATTATGTTATTCGCGATCTCAATTTCTGACAAAAACCTACCGTTTTCATCTGAAGATGAAAGCAAATGTGATAGAAGATCTTCATAACTTGATGTATTTTCTTGGTTGATGGACTGTCTCCTTTGCTTGATAATAACCATGAGTTGTTTTTTAATAGCAACGGTCGCCTTTTTAGCCTGGTAAAAACGCGTCCCTGGGATGGCAATAGGCATCTCTGCAAGGCCTTTTAGGAATGTTGTGAACAAGGATCCAAGTTCTGAAACTTGTTTTGGATCTTCCAGGCTTAGGAACAGGCTACAAGCAAGCTCGAATAAGTATGATTTTACTGTCTCAAAAACCTTTATCTCGTTCCTTCCTTCAATAAAACAAATATTAATATCATTTATTAATAGAAGTAGATTATGTTTTGGGAATTAAACTAATAATATAGCTTTTATAGTCAAATATGATTAAGGTTGCGAACGAATCATGCTAGCAGAGCTTCACCGTCTGTTTTGGTATACACTACAAGAATTATGACCTTTAGCGGCGACATGTGTCGCCTTTAAAACTCACAAACCTTGTAGTGAAATTAACCGTGAAAACCTATTAGAGAAAACTCACGAGATCAAAGTAATATCTTGTTAACCAATATGATCTGGCTAACCGGTCCTAACTAGTAGGACCAGGCAAAATACAACTATGTTGGGCTAGTGACCTGGTGGAAGCTGGATTTGAACAGGAAAACTATTAGAATAGAACATTTGTAACGTTTATCTCCTAGTAATTGGGGTGATTAGTTGTCAATCTTGTATCTATATATGCAAATTACCAATGAGAAAGAAATCATTCAAGCCATTCTATTAAAAACTCATGGTCTTGCACTAGTATCTTGCTAACAGTAGGATAAGGTAAAGCGTAGCTTACGCTGGGTAAGTAGCATTCAAGGGTTAACTAAGACAAGAAACCGATGAAAGTTGCATTTGAAAGGGAAATCGAACACTTAGCATCATGCACCAAGCTTGAATTTGATTCGATAGCCAGACAAAAATTCAATTTGATACAAGCTCAAAACACGCGTAAAGCATGTTCAATCCAAGGCTACTTGACTTGATTTAAAACTTAAAAACAAGTCACAAGCTTAATTCACTAGTAGTTTATAATCTATGATTACACATATTACATATCTACTATATTATTAGACTTGAAAATCTCCATCAACCAATGCATTTATAAGCTTAAACTCAAATTGTGTGTAGTGTATGTCCTAAATTCGTGTTTGATTCTCAATAAATGTAAGGAAACAAATAAAAAAACTACATTAGTGAATTTACTTCCAAAAACCAAAGAGATACCTTGCCAATGATTTTGAATATGGCGACGAGTAATTGTATCAATAGCGACAGTATACCGACTGGATAAAACATCAGGACCAAGACATGGTACCATCATCTTCCTCAACCATTTAGCTTCATCACCACGGCTTGTATTCAAACACTTACCCAACAACCTACTCATTGTCTCCGGCCACCACGTGGCCACCACTTTGTTCTCATTTCCAAACAAAAACTTATTCCCCTCAGGCCCACAGAACACCGCCATACGGTGACCGATCAACGATGTTTTAAAAACCAAAGCACTTCCATATCTCTCTATTCTATCTTTTATAAAATTTTCTGGGGTACCGTTTCTTTGTGCATGAATGAATGCTATGGTTTCACCTATGAATGGCCAACCGAAGGTTCCAGGTGGCAGCTTGTTAGTGGTTGATGGTTTGTTGTTGTTTCGGTGTATGTGGAACAAGATGAGTACGAGGATGAATAGAAACAAAAGGATGAACAACGTGGTAGTCATTGACACGTGCTAACTGCTACTAGCTAGCTGATTATGGTTAGATTAAGAGATTATTATTTGAATTAATTGGGATCCATTGCTAGAGATAAGATGATGTTATATGATATCTGATTAGATGATGGGTCAACGGTTAACACTGTTGTTTGTGGTGTTTGCGATTGAGCTTTGAAGCTCAATTATTGGGTTTAAAAATGTTTCAAAAACTTAGGTGTCCGGCTTTAACTTTGTTTTGGGTTAAGCTAGGCGTGAGAGCATGACACGGTTTTCTAGCTCGAGCGCGACGACTATGCTGATTCGGCTAGTTTTCTAGCTTGAGCTCAATGGCGGATCTAGAAAAAATTTTCTCCGTAGTTTCATATGATGTAAACGAAATAAAAATAAAAATATGATAATAAATAAAATCAAACGCATACATAAAAGATTTCTCCTCTTCGGTTTTTGAAACCTTGAAATTGAGTCATTACGTCCTCTTTTTTACTTTTATATATTCAAAGTTTCTCTTTCGATTGCACAAATTAGAGCATTGTTCAAATACTCCCCACCCATTCAATTGCGTAAATCCGTCTTCATAAGCTTCATTTTAGAAAAACCCTCTCAACGGTTGCGATTGCAACTGGTAAAACAAACGCTAACTTCAATATTCGCTAAACCAAAGGAAAAGTTTTATGTTTTCCGATTTCCACAATTACACAAGCATGATCACACATTCCATTTAGTTTTAAAATTTATCATCTTCCTTTAATGTGTGATAAAACATCGTAAGATCACCCGAAAGACACCCTCTTTCCTCTTTATTAAAATCATTCGGATACATCTCAGAAATTGCCACTATCTTAAATATGTCAAATTAGAAAACGAATCACAAAGATTTAAACCTGACATATTTTATATCAAACTAAGTAATACCTCATTGAATCGATTTCCATGTTCTTGAATTTGCAAATCGAAAACCGTATTAAAAACTTCAACTTCAAAATGATGTCGATTAGTAACGACATTCTTTCGGTTTCTTTGATTACCAAAACTTTCTGTCATTTCTACCATCTCAATCTTGTTTGTTCACAAAAAGTTTTGTGTCATGTGTATGTTTGTTTTTGTTGTCAACAGACCAAGGTTGGGTTGGGTTTGGTAATGTAATTTTGTGGTTTGGGTTATATTTATGACATTTGGGCTTTTGTTAAATATAGGAAGTTTGTTGAAATTCGATAATTAAATTTTAAAATTTCGGTTAGGGTTTAAAGTTACGTAAAATTTATTTAAGGGGCAACGTTTAAAAAAAAACGTAAAAAATAAAAAATCACTACGCCGAGAAAATTGAGGGGTAGCGGGTGCTACCCCTCCTTGTGGGTTAAGAATGCCCTTGCACAAGCTCAAGTATACTGATAGACTCAAGTTGGTGCAAGTGTATACTACTAACAGGTTGCAGATGCCTTTATACTAAGAGTTTGTCAGCATGGGCGGAGGATATATACTAAGGGCCAAGGGTGCCCCGGCCCCACCATTTTTTTTGCGCAATAGTGTAAATTTACATTTTTCGTCTAAAAATTTTATACGTATTGAGTCTGACCCCACCGCTTTAAATTTCTCGTGACTTTTGACCACCTCGAAAGAAATTTTGAAGCTCCGCCGCTGCCTGATAGGTCCTAGGTCCTAAGTTGCTGGGTTTCTGCACTTATATGGGTTTAGGGAAATTGGATGTTGAGAGGTAGTGTTGAATTGGTCAAATCCTATTTCCTGGTTATCACATGTGTATTCAAGTAATTAGTGGTTAGTTGTTTCCTTTCTTTATGCTAAAGTAGTGGGTCATGGGTTAGTGCTTTAGTGGGTATCTTTCTTTTAGGCCATGGGGTGTAGGGACGGCCCTGGGTTGGCAAGGCACGTCCTGGGTCGGCAACACCGCCCCCAAGGGCCTGTCCCCGTCGTGACCAGCACCCAGAAGACATTGGCAACGAGGCTGATGGGTCAAATTGGACCGTTGGAGGAGGGGAATTTAACGGGGGGACACATGGGGGAGGCCCATCCTCCCCACCCCATAGCCTTACGTATGAGTCTGTTTATGGCATTTCCATTTCATTGTAATGTGCATCGGTTCAATTCAATTCAAGAAAAGCTTTCACAACAAATTAGAGTGTGTCTCTTTTGTTTAGGTCTAAAATTCCTTAATCTACTTTGTTTAACAATGCAGAGTGGGCAAGTTATCACTAGTGTTTCTTGATTTTCTTAGTTATGATTTTAAGTGGAATGTGAATTTATGCAAGAACAGAAACAAAAGCCCATTTCTTGCTAAATTTAGAAACTAGCTAGGGAGCAACACATTTTTGAGCTATAAATACTAGAAATTTGACATGCTGCTACAATTTTTCACCCATATTTAGGAAATTCATAGAGTAGACAGACCATGATCAAGATTGTTGAAAATAACCCGACTGGAAAACCAAGCCGAATTCCCTCCCATGAAATCCAGGATAGTTTCTCAGCATCCACAACTTGTCCATCAACTGGTTGAATATCCTCAGGACATAAGATTCTAATCTGCATACCGCATAATCCACTGTTGTTTGCAAAAAAATTCAATTCATTCATTGTGCTCATTTGTCCAACACTAGGTATGTTACCTGTCAATTTGTTATTGCTCACATCAAGAATCGAGAGTTGATTCAGCTTTGAAAATGATTGAGGAATTGAACCCAAGATCTTGTTGTGAGACAAATCTAAGCTCTCTATGGCCTCTAGATTTCCAAATGACACTGGAATATTCCCGGAGATTTTGTTGTGTGAAATGTTGAGCAGTTTTAGGCCTTTGAGATTGCCTAATGTTGCTGGAATCTCGCCGGAGATTATGTTGTCGGACAAGTCCAATAAAGAGTAGATAGCAAGGTTCTCACTTGATAGGCCTTGAAATGTTCTCTTCCAGTTTAAAATCAATTCTTCAAACTTAAGCAAGTCTTGAAACTCTATCAAGAAGTTGAAAACATCAACAGATGGTTTCACACCTGATGTTTCTATCATTCTTGCAAAGTTTCCGATCTCTGTTGGGATATTTCCGGACAAATAATTCACGGAGAGATCAAGAATCCGGAGAGAAGTAAGGTTCGAGATCGTTTTTGGGATAAATCCTTCAAGGGAATTGTTTCTTAAGATTAAAACTTGAAGACTTGGGATTTGAGGGATCACATCTTGGAAATATCCGGTAATATTGTTGTCATGAAGATCAAGATGTTCGAGATTGACCAAGTTAGTCAAATTCCCTGGCAAGTCGCCAGAAAACTTATTCCCACCCAAAGAAAGAATCTGAGTTTCTGTAGAAAAGGTCACCGGAATCTCACCGAAGAATTCATTGTAGGACAAGTCAATGTAAGCAAGAAGAGGATTTTCTCCAAAAACCGGGAATTTATCGCCAGAAAATCTGTTTCTTGACAAGTCCAAAAACAGTAGCCGGTAAATTTTGGATATAGACAATGGAATTTGCCCCGAAAAATTATTTACCGACAACCTAAGGATCATAAGTGCTCTGGCATTGCCTATATTCTCCGGTAAGTCACCAGAAAAATCGTTTCTTGACAATGCAAGAACCGATAAACTTGATGATTCAAACAGTCGAGGCGGGAGTTTTCCTGTGAGTTTATTGTCTGAGAGGATTATACTTCCCACATCCATCTTTGCAAGCCAATTGGGTAATCCACCCTCTAGTTGGTTACCGCTCAAATCAAGAAAATCCAAATCTTTTTGTGTCGAAATCCATTCAGGAATCTGACCCGAAATTCCACATGATGGCATGCCTAATTGTTCAAGACTGCATCTTGGAACAATCTTTGTTATATTATTCCAAACCAATCTGCTCCCTTTACCTCCAATGAAGAGTTTCTTTAAAGTCTTGAATTTGAACAACCAAGATGGGATTTCGCCTGTCAGCTTATTGTCCTTGAGCCGCAGCGTTTCTAACTTGGTCAAGTTTCGCATCGTTGACTGGATTGGACCGGTTAACTGGTTCTTTCTCAGATCAAGTGTGGTCAGGTTCTTTAGTTCTCCAATGCCTTCCAGAATTTGACCCGAGAAAGAGTTTTCAGACAAATCCAGTGATTCTAGAGCCTTCAAGTTTCCAATAGACGACGGAATCTGTCCAGAAAACTGATTCTTTGCTAGCGAAAGCTCCCTTAGCTTCGTTAGATTCCCAATCTCTTCTGGAACATTTCCAGACAGAAAATTCTCATTCAGTTTAAACGATTCGAGGCGCTGAAGGTTACCAACCGCCGAACTTAAACCACCAGTGAAAGTATTGTTACTTAGATCAACGACACGAAGAAATTGAAGTGCAAAAAGCTCAGCAGGAACCGAACCATGGAAATGATTCACACTTAACATTAGTGTTGTCAAATTCCTTAGAAACCCGAATCCAGGCAGTAACTGACCCTCGAGCGAATTACTACTCATGTCCAAGTAACGTAAACTTGTTAACCCGAATATTTGGCTGGGAATAGAGCCGTTAAAGTTGTTCTGCATCATATCAAGATAAACCAGCCCTGTTAGATTACCAAACCCGTCTCCTGGAATCTCACCTGACAGCGAATTCATCGATATATCAAGAACTTTCAGTGACCGGATTTCAAACAGTGGTGTCAAAATGTTGGAGAGCACTGGAACTTCAACTAAGGGGACAACGGCGTATAAGTGGAGCTCGGTTACAGGTCTCGTTTTGTTTCGAGTTCGTGTGCAGTTGATGCGGTCCCACGTGCAACAGTCGGTTTTCGGGTTCCATGAGTCTAGTTCTAGAAATGGAACATAATCATCAGAATTGGAATTGGAATTGGAATTGGAATTGGAATTGGAAATAGTGGTGAGTGTGGATTTGAATTGGAGTAGTGCTTGTTTTTGGTGAATTGGGCAACATGATGATGGAATTGGAATTCTATATATATTAATGCGAGAGCTATTGCAAATAGTGGGCTTTGGCCCTTTTTTTTTTGCCCCACTTTTTTTTTTTTTTTTTTTTTTCTTAGGTTTTTTTTTTACGTTTTTGCCACCAACATTTTGGTTAGGTTTTTTTTTCCCTGTTTTGGCCACATTTTATTTATTTTTCCTTTATTTAGGTTCTTTTTTTCCCATTTAGGCCACCAACTTTTTGGTTACGTTTTATTTTCCCTGATTTTTGTTTTTTTCCCCTTTTGACCACCAATTTTTTTGTTCTCTTTTTTTTCCCCATTTTCCTTAGGTTTTTTTTTTACGTTTTTGCCACCAACATTTTGGGTAGGTTTTTTTTTCCCTGTTTTGGCCACATTTTATTTATTTTTTCTTTATTTAGGTTCTTTTTTTCCCATTTAGGCCACCAACTTTTTGGTTACGTTTTATTTTCCCTGATTTTTGTTTTTTTCCCCTTTTGACCACCAATTTTTTTGTTCTCTTTTTTTTTCCCCATTTTTGACACAATTTATTTCTCTTTTTTTATCGTACTGTCCGTCTACGTTCGTCTGCAACACCCGCTCTTTAACTCAATTTGCTCTACGTTCGTATAGTGTTTTCGTCTACGTTTGTATAGTATTTTTTTGCGTAGCGTTTGTCTACGTTCGTATAGTACGTTCGTCTCCGTTCGTCTACGTTTTTTTTTCGTTGTCTTCGTCTACATTCGTATAGTACTTTCGTCTCTGTTCGTCAACGTTTTTTTTACGTAGCGTTCGTCTATGTTCGTATAGTATTTTTGTTTCCGTTCCTCTGCAACACCTGATGTTTTCGTCTCCGTTCGTATACGTTTTTTTAACGTACTTTTCATGTACGTTCGTATAGTATTTTCGTCTCCGTTCATGCCTACTGTTAATCTTAGGTTTAAAATTATATATAGACGTAACACCCTTTTACGCCTCCATCTTACACCGCTGTTTGCACGGTTGTGGCACAACGCGCCACAAGATATATCGCGCAACGCGCGATCGTTAAAACACCTAGTTGAAATTGAATTGAGTATTAACAAGATTATTATTATTATTATTGAGAGTGATTGGAATGTAATCGTGATGATGGGAGTAGTGGCCATGGCGGTATCAGGCGGGTTGTTGTGCTGTGAATATGTTTGTAATGAAAGCCGATGGTGGCTTTAAATGGATTGGAACGTCTGCTTTGCTATTCAATTGTACTTATTTTATTGAATAATGTACAAACCACAGCTAGTGCTTTGTTTGAAGTTTGTGGTTGTACAAGTTTTCCATTTCAAGTCAATGCTTTTGATAAATTATCAGTAGGAATTTGACGATGAACTTTCAAGTTTTCTTCTTTTTACCTCCTAATCGACTATTCAATTCTACCTCACTATATTTTACGTAAAATACAAAAAAGACGGGGCGTTATCCCGGATTTCACTAAACTATTCATCCGTGGTCTTATACCCATAAAACAAACCTGTATCCCACTACCCCTGCCACTGACGGCGGTATTGCCATAGGGGTAGCGAGGTACTTGTGAGGTTTACGGGTAACGCTCCTCCCCTTTAAGATGAGTTGATAGCCTGACAACTAAGCTCTAACACAAAATTTCCTTCGTAGAATATAGGGGAATTGAAATTAAATAATCCCAACTTTATCGGGTTGGAAAGCAATTGAAATCTAACATGCCCAACTTGTCTTGGTTTATTTCACTGAACTAAATCTAACTGGGTTGATCCCAGTTAGTTTTCTGCCTTCATGACATGGCACACGACAGATGGCGTGTAAAATTTGGCCCACATTTAGTTTTTTGCCTACGTGGCATGCCATGTGGTAGATGACGTGTAAAAAATGTCTCATATGGCAGATGACGTGTAAAAATCTGGGCCCACATTTAATTTTCTGCATACATGGCATGCCGCGTGGTAGATGACGTGGCATGCCACGTTGGTAGAAAACTAACTGGGTTCATGTGGTAGATGACGTGTAAAAAATGTCCCACGTGACAGATGATGTGTAAAAATTTGGGCCCACATTTAATTTTCTGCATACATGGCATGCCGCGTGGCAGATGACAAGGCATGCCACATTGGCAGAAAACTAACTGGGTTAAACCCAGTTAGTTTTGGTCTAGTGAAATAAAAACTAAGACAAGTTAAGCTTTTTAGATTCCAATGTTTAAGTTGAGATTATTACCCTCCAACTAAACAAAGTTGGGATGATTCAATTCTAATTCCCCTAAACGTCCTCTTCCTATCAAGACTTTCATCTCTTTACTCATTGCAAAATTTTATAAGGGGCTCAGAATTTTCATGTATTTATAACACTAATATATCTTTTAATGTGGGCCATCCAATGAATGGTTGTAGGTCCATCCTGTTTACACTTGCTTTTATATAAAACCTAAATAACGTTTATATATCCCTAGTTAGAATCATGTGTATTACACGAGTTGAATAAGTGTAATACTATATATTAGTAATACAAAGAGTTAGATTTTTTTAAAAACACATCTATAGCACGTGTTGAATACGTGAGTTTAATAAAATAAGAGCAGGGTACGTACATAATACGGAGAGAAACACATGCACTTTTAAGGGTGTGTATAGTTCGGTTATTGGCTTCAACCGAAACTGAAGTCATCGGTTATCGATCTTATAAACCAATAGGTGATTTGGTGAGGGATACCGACGAAATTTAAGTAATTACAAATTTCATTGCCTAAAGTACAAACAATAGATGCATTTGTAAAAGGCTAAATTAGTCTTTTACTCATCAATATTGACCCATTACTACTATTAAGTTATGAACTTTTAAATTGAATATATAACTTTAATATTATATATATATACAATTGACAACCACTTTGTGCATGTTTTTTTGTACTTTAACGTACAACCAATTCATGCGTTCTTCTAACCTCTTCATTTTAAAACTGACATACTGTATTCCATACCTTTTACTTGAATTATTCCAAATCACAATGACAGCCACCTCTCTCTGCCTCTCTCTCTAAGCAGAGACCACCCTCTGAAATGTGTCCCATGTTGGCCCCTTTGGTTTTGTATGACGCCTTTTTCCCTAATTTTTGGGGTTTCTGTTGATGTCAATGTGACAATGTTTGTGTTGGGGAGACCGACAGAGCCTCTGCTACAGATCTGCTGCTCCTCTGTAGTGTCTCCTTCCTACGGTTCTCCGGTGAGAAAGACGTAGTACGTCACCGATTGAACGGTTGTTGAAGGGTGCCGCCTTGCCGTATCATTTGCTGTTGTCAACGGCGATGTACAAAACGGAACCGATTGATGGCCGGTTGACGAAGGGTGTAGGTGCGACGCTTTCAGTGGATGGTGGCGGTTGTCATCGTTGACACCGATTCATCGGTTGTTGGTGTGTCAAATCCTTGCTCCAGCTTCCCGATTGAGATTTGAGGTACATGTCGTCAGTATCTTTTTTTTTTAATCTCATTTAAGAACCTCATGAATATCTTCTTTGTTGTTAAATCGTTATAGTACGTTTAGAGCTTTTAGGAATATTTAGAGTTTTATTTGGGCTATCATTCTTCAACAACAATGGCTGCATCCCCTTCCTATGACTATGTTGAAAAACAACAAAAAGCTACATGGGCAAGTGGGCAACACCACGACTGTAATTCAAAGTTAAAGCAACAACGGAGGTAAGCCAATCTATGTGGATGACAAATAGAAAAGGCAAAACCTAGAAAAGAAAACATTGCCTAGGGCAAAACTGGCTGCAAACGACGGCGAGAAACCGTGAAGGCAGGAAAAAAAGGGAATGTTTAAAATGGGTTCATGTGATCAAATAGATTTAAGTTGCACAATGTATATTTTTAATGCTATAATTTTGAATGTTTTACCTTGGTGCAAATGGTCTCTGTAATCCTTTAGTAGATTAGGATTTTAAGGCTTTAGAATATGAAAAGCCTTTTAAAAATATGTTGTATAAAGGGTAACAAACGGACTCGACTTGAACTCATTCTAGCGGCATTGGAACTGGCTGCGACGGTTGAGATGCTTCTTTTTAGGTCACTGTATGGCACGTCACGATATCGCTGCCTCCGATCGTTATTAAGATGCTTTTTCCCGCCTGAAATCAGCCCTTTCACAGGTAAATTCCTTTCCGGCTGAAGTCAGGTCTTTCGCCTTCAAAGTCAATAACACCACTGCAACTTTCGTTGTTTATTGTAGTAATGAGGTTGTAAATTGGTCTATAAATTCAAACTTCAACACTGTTACAAAATAGCTCATTTGGTTGTAGGTAAAGTTTAAGTAATGAACCAGACCGATAATATAACTAATTACAATATTGATTTGTGGTTGGACAAGTTGAAGCAGATACACATATACTATTGTATTTCAAATCATTACATGTGATGATGATTTTATTGCTTAATCTTTTCATATGTTTTCTGTTGCACTTGCAGTGTTGTGGACCTAAAATGCATCCCAGTGGAACAAATATTTGTGTCTGCTGCAGCATCGCATTGGCTCTTCAAACTTATAAGCCCACTAGCTAAATGAAAGATCTCACTACCTGTAAGCAGTGTCAAATAGATTTAGCGCACTTGATCGCTTTTGGAAACTACAACTCTCGAAGGTCCTTGCAATGGCCAAGGTAAAAGAGGTAAAAGTTACCCTAAGTTGTAAGATGCTTAGGAACGGAATAAAATGTGGTATTGTGTGTCTTTGTTGATTTAGTGATGTCACTAAATACAGCCACATTCTGCACACTAATGCTGTTATATGTAACGTTAATGTCATCGTCGCAACGTGTGTATGTCTAGGTTGTCGCCGCAACGCGCGACGTGGGTAAACATCTAGTTGTGATACAATATATGATCATATACTCATTTATTACAGTTCCATATGATCACCGTTACAGTACGTTTGGTTTGCAAAAAAACCTTTACATCCTTCAATGGTAAAATTTAAGTAATGGCACATTTATTTTCTACCACCACAAATTGAATATATAATCATATAATCATTATCGAACTTTTAAACTATCTTAATTCATACAAATTGTTTCTACATTACTACTATTAAATTATGAAACCAAATTGAATGCAAAAACCCATTAATGCACCAAAATATGTAAGAAACCGTCACAGTACCGTTTGGCTTGCAAAAAAACCGTTACATCCTTCAATGACTCACTTATAAGACAAATATCATCCATGGATTAAGATAGAGTCGCCTCAACTCAATCACGAACCGAACTACCTCAATTAGTTAGTAAAGCTCTAGGCAACTGAACCACCTTGACCATCAAACCGGGGATTTTGGTTCCAAACTCTGCTTCCCGCAAACATAATTCTCCATCACGAAACGATAGAAAGACCACCATCGAGATCAGACCTCGAAACCGTTCGTCGCCATCGTTGCTATACCTTCGGCTTTTCATTACAACCGGCAACAGTTGTGTACTTGTGTCCTCTTCTCCTGCTTCAACAGTCGCCACACACATGCTAAACCTCGGTCGGCATGAATAATCATCGCAAAAGGTAAACCTTTAAATGCCTTTAATCTATTATGGGACCATTTGACACCATACAAAATCTAATATCCAGATCTTTAACATGTAGTCTATAGTTGTTTAAATTTGATATGGCAATTGAAGTTATCTTTAAGTTAGATAGATATTTGAAGTTATAGTTTAACATTTTAGTATTTTACTAAAGGTTCTAATGCTGCTAAAAAACAATCAACCCATAATTCATATTTAGTAATTGCATCTTAATCAGTGACACAATAATAATACTATTAATAAACTCTTATATCAATTGGCATAATCTTTCCTGTTATTGTATTTCAGCCAGTACGCCGCGCACAGGCTAAACCTCGGTCGCCATGAATAATCATCGCAAAAGGTGAACCTTTAAATGCCTTTAATCTTTTATGGGACCATTTGACACCATACAAAATCTAATATCTAGATCTTTAACATGTAGTTTGTGTTCCTTGATCTTCTATTGATACAACATTCGCAGGATAAACCTTCGCCAAACACCACCTATAATCATAGCAAAAGGTAAACCCCCTTTAACTATATATTATGGGTATTAAAAAAAATTAACTCAATTTTTTTTCCTTTTAATTATATAATTAAAAAGTCTGACACCTTAAACCAAATTTGTGGAAACATAACTCTCGGTTTTTCGCTTTATTTTCGGCTCAGATAACGACACAACCTTTGGGTTATCCAAATGGCCTGAGTTGTTTTAGTAACAATTCCGCATGGTGTTTATCTTCCGGATTCTGTATTTTCGCATGGACAACTTTATGTCGCTTTATCAAGAGGGATTTCACGCGAAAATACAAATGTATTAGTACATCCTACCAAACATTTCAAACAACACGGAGTATACACGTCAAACGTTGTCTATCGGGAGGTGTTACGCGATGAATGATCGGCTTGTGAGTGACAACATAAGGAATTCTTATGCATTTTGTCTTTTAACCCGTTACATTATAAATACAGTTTTCAATTTTTATTACTTTACACACTTTGGTTACTTTTATTACTTTGTAGAAACACACTTGGTTTAACTTGTAACCGGTCTATTGAATCGGGTTTCCAAATATTTGATTTAAAGTAGTTACTTATTACTACGTCTCACCGGATTATAAGCTATACAGTTAAACTTATACTTGTAAATTGTTCACCCCGCCGCAACGCGCGGGTTCCGTACTAGTATCTTTTAATGTGGGCCATCCAATGAATGGTTGTAGGTCCATCCTGTTTACACTTGCTTTTATATAAAACCTAAATAACGTTTATATATCCCTAGTTAGAATCATGTGTATTACACGAGTTGAATAAGTGTAATACTATATATTAGTAATACAAAGAGTTAGATTTTTTTAAAAACACATCTATAGCACGTGTTGAATACGTGAGTTTAATAAAATAAGAGCAGGGTACGTACACAATACGGAGAGAAACACATGCACTTTTAAGGGTGTGTATAGTTCGGTTATTGGCTTCAACCGAAACTGAAGTCATCGGTTATCGATCTTATAAACCAATAGGTGATTTGGTTAAATTGGCGGTATTCAATTCATTTCAATTCATTCTAGGTAATAACAAACTTCGGCTAATTTTTTTGCTTAGAACTATATGAAATTGAGGTATAAATACATGAAATAGATGTATAAAAGCTAAAAATACATGAATGGTTCGTTTTGGTTTGGTTAATTTCAATTCGGTTTCATATGTCTTCGGTTTGGTTTCGGTTAACAATTCAATTATTGCTCACCTTTAGGCATTATTAATGATGTAACATATCAAATTCGTGAATTAAAAAAAATTGAAATACTATACTTAACTAAAGAGAATAAAATGCTCCTTTTATGGTGTATCTTCTCTAAGAAAATATTAACGTATGATAAAGTTATTGTCGTTTAAAAATGGTGTGGTAATTAAATTTTATAAGGGAATAAAGTGTAGCTACTAATTAATTATTCAGAATTTGGTTAAATATGCAGAAATTAAAGTGTAATTAAGATGAAAGGATTTAAATGTAATTAGTGTTTAAAAACTAATTGTACCTTATTTTAGGGTTGTACTATATCCATTAAACTGAAAACAAGTTCTTAACTTTTGAATATGTTAAAATGGTATTCCCATATACATTTTAATATAATATAGATAACGTAACCTGTTAACACATACAATAATGAAACGCCCTAAAACCTGGGGTTTCGTATATTGGATTTACTCATCGACAAATAAATAAAAAATAAAATTTCATTCAATGCAACGGAAAAATATTAAGTCATTAATGCCAAATATTGGCAAACACTTTTTAGACCATGTGTAGTAATAAAGAAATTTGGAGCCCCTCACTTGAGCATTTTTTAACATGTGGCATCTGGGTCCATTAGGGGTTTGAAATAAAAAATGGGTGTAATGGTTTCAAGTCCCTTTCAAAGCTTTAGTGGGACTTACATGTCATTTATTATTTTTTTAAATCTAATAAAACAAATAACAATTCATTTAAATAGCATGATTAAAATAAATTAAAATTACATAAATCAAAAAACCAAACATACTAGAAAAAACCGAAATTTAAAAAAAATCATTTAAATAATACTAAAAACTAACATAATACTAATAAAACTACAATTCATCAGTTTCAACAAAGTCGTCTTCGTCACCATTCTCGTCTTCCTCTTCATATTCTTCGTCACCCTCGTGCGGAATATATCAAACCGACCATGCATGCTGTACCAAATCTGACGCTAAAGCGTTATGTGTATCCTCATTACGCACCTTATGCGAGTTGAGGATTCTTTCATCCATTGTCGCTTGTGGCAATTCTGTTGGTGCGTCCGGTATATAATTTTGTTACGTCGCCTTTCCTTCGTCTTCTAGGATCATGTTATGCATGATTATAAACGCATACATAACATCTCTCATTTTTTCTTTGCTCCACGCACGACAAGGATTTCTCAAATAATGCCAACGCTGTTTAAGCTCCCCAAAGCATCTCTCAATGTCCTTTCGCGAAGACTCTTGCACTTTATTAAAATGTGCTCTTTTTTCATCGTACGGATTACTAAACGTCTTCACGATAATCGAATACTTAGGATATATTCCAGCGGCCAAAAAATATCCGTGTGGGTAGTAGTTTCCATTAGCATAAAAAATGCCGTTGGGGCTCTACCAGAAATGAAATCTGCGTAGAAATAAACGTTTGCTTATCCGGAAACGACGCCTAAAAATTCTTGGGTCCGGATAAGTTGGCTCTTCATCAAAGCAATGAGCTTTTGAGAGCTTTTAGGAGCTTCAGGCTTTTAAGAAAAAGCTCCTACTCAATAAAAAGCCTTGTTTGGTTGAAGGAGCTGGAAGCTTTTAGGTTGGAGAAAAAGCTCTATAGTGAAAAGCTACTAGTAGTAGTTTTTAAGAAAAAGCTCTACTAGCTACAAGCTTTTAATTAGTAAATGACACAAATACCCATTTTATTTTAAAAATAAAATAAAAACCTTCTTTACAAGCTTTTGAATATGCCAATTTTGGTCATTTTATACATTTTATTAAAAGCTCCAGCTACTCTGCCAAACACCAAAATATATTTAAAAAGCTTCCAGCTACCAGCTTCCAGCTAACAGCTTGCAGCTACCAGCTAACAGCTTCCAGCTACAGGCCACCAGCTAGTTTTGCCAAACATACCCAAAGTCATCTTTCATTAAATGAGCGTTCGCCTCCATGCGGTCGCGTTCCATATATTTTCTTTGCAAAATGGGACGTGGAGGATTACTAACATGTTTCATATACTTCGTTGCGAGCGCATAAACATTTGTAATCACCCCTTGCTCGATCTCCTCGTTGGTTGAATCACCCGTATCGCCTAAAAACTCTTTGTAATAATAATCTTGGATGCCAGATGAGGATGTCGGGAGCTCATTTTCTTATAAAAATAAGTTCGTTTAGTTTATAAATTGAGGTTTGGTGTTGTGTGTTTTTTTATTAAATGTGTGGTGGTGTGTAGTTTAAAGGGTTATATATATAGATATATATATATATATATATATATATATATTAAACGACTACTTTTTAACATTCAAATAATATTACCATTGCCTTCTGCCACGTGGAGCAAAGGGATCGGGTGGAACCAAGGATTGAGTAGCGCGAAATATTTCGCGTGAGGGCCCCTTTAATGAGGGGAGGGGGAGGGTGTTTCGGCGTTAATGGGGCGCGAAATGCCCCCTTTAGCGCCCTATTAACTGTCCACCATGGTTGTTTAACCATCAGGTTTGGATTTAATTGTCATATCTAATCTAACGGATATGACTTTGACATCACAAATGAGATTGGAAATCTCTTTGATTGCTCTTTGATGCCTTTTCTATTTTGATTATCCTGGAGATAATAATTCACCTTAATGATCAACATCAACGTTCAATCTGTCACACCTCGACCCAGGAGGATCTGGATGAAATTACAGATTGATACAATACATCACGCAATGCAAACAAACAACATAAGCAATATAATAACTAAAATTTTATAATATTTGTTTACAATTTCTCAAATCAATAATAACTAACTATATACAATATTATACTATCTAATCTCCAAAAGATATGTTTTTCGGGTGAAGTTAAAGGGTTCCTGTTCATCCGCCGGCGTGGCTCCAAGTCGTATTTGCACATTCCTTGTGTATCCAACATAAGTACCCGAACACATGCTTAAAAATGGCTTTGTCAACAATAATGTTGGTGAGTTCATGTGTTTAGTTTAATAGGCGCCTATTAACAAGTTTATAATCAGTTTAATAATTGTTTCAAGTTAAAAGGTTATGGTGTCTGATGGTGTGTTGTTTGGTCTGATCAAAAACAATTTATAGAGTTCTAATTACGTAAAATAGTATGGGTAAGTCGGGTTTTCTCCTCAAAGAATTGGGATATGGTTTAGTTTATCTAGCAAGCTTATGTCTAAATCGGATTTTTATCAACAATTGGTAATAACAATAATTAATAAATGGTCACTAAAATCATCATCATCATCATCATTATCATCATCATACTCAGTTAATCTCACATATAGCAAAGCTAAGGTAGGGTCTGAGGAGGGTAAAATGTAGACAGCCTTACCCCTAAGAATAGAGAGGCTACTTCCAGTGAGACCCCGGCTCGATGTGGTTTGGTATCAAGCCTTGGATATAAGGCACAAAACACTTAGAAATCGAGACAAACCCGATCAGTGCATGTACCCCTTTGTCTTTTGGCTATCAACGCCACCACATGATGCATGATTAACCGTCCGTTGTTTTTAACGTTATTTTCACGAAATATAACTAACAATGACTTGATTTCTTAAACACGATTAAATCAATAATAATTTCAGTAACAATTTTTGTTTGACGATAACAACAATATCAAAAGTAACTACAATCTTTATTTGGTGGTGAATGGTATACCGGTGGTGAATATGCTTTCTCTCTGTCCATAACCAATGTTTATGTTTCCATAATCGGATAGTTGTTGTTTGGTTCAACAGAGGTGGTGGCAGCTATAATGGGTTGGTGGTTTTGGTTTGCAGCTGGTGGTGGTGGTCGGGCGTAGATACTAGTTGTAGGTTGTGGTGGTGGTGGCAGGTATTAAGAGGTGTGTCTGAGGAGGAGGGGAGGGGTATATTAATTTTTAAAATATACTTTTGGTCTAAAACTTTAACTTAATTACACAAATAGGCCCTAGAATAGTAAAAAGACGAATTTACACTTGTATTATTATTAAAATCTAATTGAGTTAGTATCAAAGGAGAAAGCGTGTGTGTCACACCCTCAAATAACCACCTGCGGAGTTCTACAGCGAGGCGTGTGACATACCAGGATCCAAGTCAACGGTCACAATAAACGACGTCTAAATGTAAAAACATACGTAAATAAAAACCATGCATAAGATTTAAAATTCAACATTTAGTAGTGCGGAAGCATTAAAAGTTTACAAAAGTCATGCCGAAAACAAAACATAAGTTCCCAAGTTTAACATTTCCAAAACATGCCATGAGACCCTAGACGCGAGACGACTCCTGTGCGACTCCGTGCGCCTATCAGACAGCTGCTACCTTAGCGACCTGAGAAAACATGCTAAAAGAGTCAACATATAATGCTGGTGAGTTCACAGGTTTTGTTTAAACAGTTAAGTAATCTTTTGCAAACCGTTTCCGTTTCGTGTTACCACTATGCTTGTGAGAACGCTAGCTAGGCGCAGAATAAAATACTCATACGGGTGAAACCATTGCTGACTAAGCCGTGTAATGACCCTTAGTTCCTATGGGCTACCGTCATCGCCGGTAGACCTTGTTTTATAGAGACAATATGCACCCGCACGGTCCTACCGTCGAGTGGGGTTTGTCAGTCCCCAATAGCGCTATCCATATTTCCCCGCCATATACCCATGTTAGTGGTTTCTAAGGGACTTTTCGATGAACCGCATAGTATGTTAAATAAGCCATAGTAAAATGTGATAAAGAGCCATGAGCCATAAGAGTAAATAAGTCATAAGTCATAAGAGTGTTTTAAGCATGTTTCTCCCCCGAAAAGTATAAATCGTAAAATGTGGGGCCGTGAACTCACCTTAGATTGCGTATACCGTTTATGAGCGAATCGCTTGTGTGATATGAGTAAACCGTTTGTAAGATATGATAGCCCCAACTAGTGGCGACCTATCATAAGATATGTGCTAAGTTAGACTAATAACCCACAGGGTTCATTAGTCCCTAAGTCCAGTCCATGACCATGATGTGTTTGAAAAACGTGTTTGACCGACAACCAGACTACGTAAGACAAGACTCGACATCCCATTGGTGACCCGACATTCCACATGTTCACCTCATACACAAACATACACAAAACATGCAACTCAGTACTTAACATGCGTTAAAGTTCAATGATTCTAACACATAAGTCAATTAACGTACGAACAAGTCCGAACACGTGTTACTATGTTGCTAAGCATGTTACGGGGTTCCTATCATGTTCCTAGGTGTCAAACCGGGTTTCGGGATGTTAAAATTCACTTATAACAGCATTACACGCGATTAGGGACTTAGCATGCAATTAGGAAAGTCAACACGTGATTAGGGATGGTCAACAGGCAATTAGCAGGGCTAATCGCCACCTATGTTAGGTGATTAGGGCTAATCACATGCATATCAGGCGATTATGGTCATGTGGTATGCAATTCAGGGCTTAACTAGTGATTAGGGTCACAATTGCATAACTTGCTAGCAATTAGGATCACAATTGCATGACTTGCTAGCAATTAGGTCACAATTGCATGACTTGCTAGCAATTAGGATCACAATTGCATGACTTGCTAGCAATTAGGTCACAATTGCATGACTTGCTAGCAATTAGGTCACAATTGCATGACTTGCTAGCAATTAGGATCACAATTGCATGACTTGCTAGCAATTAGGGAGCTAATCGCATGCAACATCACACGAGTAGCCCATACATCAGGCGATTATGCCCCTAATCGCCTGATACATAGGCAATTAGCAGGGCTAATCGCCTGTAGTGCAGCAATTGTGGTTTTTCGCGCGTTTAACCCTCCAAATCAGATCCGAAACGTGCGCAAACACCCAATAATCATTCTAACATATTAACAAACATATTTCAAGCAAAACCCCTAAGTTTTCATCATTCTAACAGTCCCGAATGCGAGCGTTTTCCCAAAATAGCAATTTAACATGAAAACATCACATCAACATGCAATAACTTGCCCTAAATAGCAAATATTCAGATCTAATCACATAATCACGTTGTCCGAAAGCATCCTACTGTTCTAACATCATCCTAGAGCAAACCCTAACATCAAGCAATCAACAACACACCTCATATCATCCTAAATCATCCAAAATCATTCAAACGGGTCAAAACATCAAGTATCCATCATACACGACCAAAACCATCCAAACTCCTAGGACATCATCATACTAACTTGTAACAGCTATAAACATCAAAATAACACAAAAACAATCATGATTAAATCCCAAAAACTCAATCTTTAATCACATACCACACATATAATACATGTAAAGGTGTGGGTTTGTTTAGAAATGGTTTTAAATGGATTTTCAAAGACAAAAACCTTTAAAAGTCAGGTCTGGACATTTAGGGAGTAAAACATAATCATTTAAAGGTTTGGGTTTGAAAAACACACCTTGTATTTGAGAGTAGATGATGGAATAAGCTTGGAAATGGTTGTTTGTGTGTAAAAATGGGTTCCAGAGGATGTTTGTGGGTTAAGATATGTTATGGGACGGCTAGGGTTGTGTAAATAATGTTTTGGAGGTCAAGGGTGGTATTTATAGGTGTTTTTAGTCGTCAAACATGTTGCAGGCGATTATGCATCAGTTGCAGGCGATTAGCCCTGCTAATCGCCTACAGAAAGTGCTAATCGCCACCCCTGTTGGCAATTAGCCATGCTAATCGCCTGCAGGGAGTGGCTAATCGCCACCCCTGTTGGCAATTAGCCAGGCTAATCGCCTACAGGGTCCAAGATGGTGTATTTGGCGCGTTAAACTCCGTTTTAACATATGTTAACACATTTTCACATACCGACAAGTCACATAATGATTATAAACACATAATGCATGAAAGTAAACACGTTCACACTCGTTCACCAATTCCCGGGACTCGAGACTTGTGTACGTTAAAACCCTAATGATGTGCGACCCGACTCAACCGACCTTGTTTTGTGTAACGTATGCACGACTCGCTAAGGTAGACTTTACTAAGTTTTCAAAAGTTAGTTACCGGAAGTTGCCGGGTGTCACATCATCCCCCTGTTAAAAGAATTTTCGTCCCGAAAATTTCCCGAAGTCGAAAAGAGAAGACAAAATAAGAAGAAAAAATTTTCCGGTCGTCACATCATCCCCCTGTTAAAAGGAATCTCGCCCCGAGATTCTTTTGACCCTAACAGTGATGAGCGTCGACCTCCGTGTATGCCCAAGTAACGTTTCCCCAAGGAACAGCGAGTGAATATGAGACAAGAGACCCCCGATCGAAGGCCTACTGGGGACTACTGTGATCGGTGTAACAACCCACTGGTACCGTCCAAGTAGCATCCCCAAAGGACCCTCATCGACCCCAAAGAATGAGAAGTAAAGACCAAACCCCAAGGAAACACCCAAAGACATGAACACACAACTATGCGAAAGAGTAAAACCAAGGCGTAACAAAAGGTGAGAAAGAATACGTACGGGTAACAGTGTCTGGGTCCACCTGGTTCTCCCTAGCACCAATCACATAAGCATGAGCACGAGTAACCCGACCACCACCTTCCTTGTCTCCATCCTTCCCTGCGTTCCCTGTGCCCCCTTGATTCAACTTTGGACAGCTGCGCTTGAAGTGCCCCGCCTCACCACAATGAAAGCAACCCTGGTTCCCCTGTGGAGCAGGGGTAGTAGTAGCAGCAGTCTGAGTCGTCCTGGAAAGGTTGACCCTACAATCCTTGGCAAGATGCCCCGTCCTCTGACAACGCTCACAGCGAAAACTCTCACAAGTACCATAGTGATGAAACCCACAACGCCCACACTTAGGGCTCTTCCCAGCATAGCCCCCTTGTTTCTGATCCGACGCTGACCCTGAAGCTTCGGCCTTCTTCGCCGCCGGTTGTCGCTGAACCCCCGCTGAACTCTTATCCACACTATCCCACTTCCTCTTGTTCTCTGCCGGCGCCTTCACAGACGAGCCCCTAGGAGGCAAGACACCCTCAGTAATCTTCAAGTTGGTCATCTTAGTAGCCGACCGCACAGCCTCTGACATAGTAGCGGGATCCCTAGCAGACACCAATCCAGCAATCTCTGGCACCAAACCCGCAAGGTACTGCTCTATCCTCCTGTACTCTGGTGTAGACAAACCTGGACACAACACAGCTAGCTCGTTGTGCCTGATAGTGTACTCCTCAACCTCAGAACCTACCATCTTAAGATTCCCATATTCCTGTTCCAACCTCTTAATCTCTTCACGCGGGCAGTACTCGTCCTTCAACCTACGCACAAAATCCGCCCAAGGCATGGCGTTGGCCTCCCCAAGACCAAGTGTCTGTGTGACGCTGTTCCACCACGTCAAGGCGGGTCCTACAAAAGTCCCCGAAGCAAACTTCACTCGATCCACCACTGGAGTCTCACATAAAGCAAACACCGACTCAGTCTTCTCTAACCACCGAAGTAACTCCACAGCCCCCTCCGTACCCTGGAAGCTGAGAGGCTGACAATCCTTAAACCGCTTGTAGGCAACACCTGCCGGAACCAGAGGAGCAGCAGCACCCATGAAAGTCTGCTGGGCAGCCTGAAAAGCAGCTAGCGCAACGCTCAACTGTTGCTGCATCATCTCATTGAGCTCGTCATACGTCAAGGTGATGTTACCACCACCTCTACCCCCACCAGTGCGTCCCCCAGTACGTCCTCCAGTGCGTCCTCCAGTGCGTCCTCCAGTGCGTCCCCCAGTACGTCCCGACATCTAAGAGAAAGACAAGAAGCAAAAACTTAGGCCCAACACCAACGCTAACCCAAAAGAATACGAAAAGTCTAAGATCGGGTCCAAATGTGACCATAAATCCCAACACGAGATCCACCAAGTCTTCCATGCATTTCAACTTATGATTTCGTGTGCACCCGAAATGATAAATTGCTCTACATGGTCCTCAAGGCGTGTCCCGAGCTCGAACCTCAAGTCACTCGATACCCACATCTTAAGAAGACATAACCAACTCAAAAGACCAACACACAAGTTTCCTCGAGCGCAAACCCGAAGAAGAAGATAAAATGGAGCTAGGAATAACCAAGGATAAGGTAGGTAACGTGACACTGTGTGGTGAGGATACCGACACCCCGACAAAGTTAGTATGTTTACCAAAAGACACGACTCAAATGTATGTGACCGTCTAGTGTGTGAGACTCGGCTATAGTCTAGACTCTACATGCAGTCCTAGTTCACTATAACCATTGGCTCTGATACCAATCTGTCACACCCTCAAATAACCACCTGCGGAGTTCTACAGCGAGGCGTGTGACATACCAGGATCCAAGTCAACGGTCACAATAAACGACGTCTAAATGTAAAAACATACGTAAATAAAAACCATGCATAAGATTTAAAATTCAACATTTAGTAGTGCGGAAGCATTAAAAGTTTACAAAAGTCATGCCGAAAACAAAACATAAGTTCCCAAGTTTAACATTTCCAAAACATGCCATGAGACCCTAGACGCGAGACGACTCCTGTGCGACTCCGTGCGCCTATCAGACAGCTGCTACCTTAGCGACCTGAGAAAACATGCTAAAAGAGTCAACATATAATGCTGGTGAGTTCACAGGTTTTGTTTAAACAGTTAAGTAATCTTTTGCAAACCGTTTCCGTTTCGTGTTACCACTATGCTTGTGAGAACGCTAGCTAGGCGCAGAATAAAATACTCATACGGGTGAAACCATTGCTGACTAAGCCGTGTAATGACCCTTAGTTCCTATGGGCTACCGTCATCGCCGGTAGACCTTGTTTTATAGAGACAATATGCACCCGCACGGTCCTACCGTCGAGTGGGGTTTGTCAGTCCCCAATAGCGCTATCCATATTTCCCCGCCATATACCCATGTTAGTGGTTTCTAAGGGACTTTTCGATGAACCGCATAGTATGTTAAATAAGCCATAGTAAAATGTGATAAAGAGCCATGAGCCATAAGAGTAAATAAGTCATAAGTCATAAGAGTGTTTTAAGCATGTTTCTCCCCCGAAAAGTATAAATCGTAAAATGTGGGGCCGTGAACTCACCTTAGATTGCGTATACCGTTTATGAGCGAATCGCTTGTGTGATATGAGTAAACCGTTTGTAAGATATGATAGCCCCAACTAGTGGCGACCTATCATAAGATATGTGCTAAGTTAGACTAATAACCCACAGGGTTCATTAGTCCCTAAGTCCAGTCCATGACCATGATGTGTTTGAAAAACGTGTTTGACCGACAACCAGACTACGTAAGACAAGACTCGACATCCCATTGGTGACCCGACATTCCACATGTTCACCTCATACACAAACATACACAAAACATGCAACTCAGTACTTAACATGCGTTAAAGTTCAATGATTCTAACACATAAGTCAATTAACGTACGAACAAGTCCGAACACGTGTTACTATGTTGCTAAGCATGTTACGGGGTTCCTATCATGTTCCTAGGTGTCAAACCGGGTTTCGGGATGTTAAAATTCACTTATAACAGCATTACACGCGATTAGGGACTTAGCATGCAATTAGGAAAGTCAACACGTGATTAGGGATGGTCAACAGGCAATTAGCAGGGCTAATCGCCACCTATGTTAGGTGATTAGGGCTAATCACATGCATATCAGGCGATTATGGTCATGTGGTATGCAATTCAGGGCTTAACTAGTGATTAGGGTCACAATTGCATAACTTGCTAGCAATTAGGATCACAATTGCATGACTTGCTAGCAATTAGGTCACAATTGCATGACTTGCTAGCAATTAGGATCACAATTGCATGACTTGCTAGCAATTAGGTCACAATTGCATGACTTGCTAGCAATTAGGTCACAATTGCATGACTTGCTAGCAATTAGGATCACAATTGCATGACTTGCTAGCAATTAGGGAGCTAATCGCATGCAACATCACACGAGTAGCCCATACATCAGGCGATTATGCCCCTAATCGCCTGATACATAGGCAATTAGCAGGGCTAATCGCCTGTAGTGCAGCAATTGTGGTTTTTCGCGCGTTTAACCCTCCAAATCAGATCCGAAACGTGCGCAAACACCCAATAATCATTCTAACATATTAACAAACATATTTCAAGCAAAACCCCTAAGTTTTCATCATTCTAACAGTCCCGAATGCGAGCGTTTTCCCAAAATAGCAATTTAACATGAAAACATCACATCAACATGCAATAACTTGCCCTAAATAGCAAATATTCAGATCTAATCACATAATCACGTTGTCCGAAAGCATCCTACTGTTCTAACATCATCCTAGAGCAAACCCTAACATCAAGCAATCAACAACACACCTCATATCATCCTAAATCATCCAAAATCATTCAAACGGGTCAAAACATCAAGTATCCATCATACACGACCAAAACCATCCAAACTCCTAGGACATCATCATACTAACTTGTAACAGCTATAAACATCAAAATAACACAAAAACAATCATGATTAAATCCCAAAAACTCAATCTTTAATCACATACCACACATATAATACATGTAAAGGTGTGGGTTTGTTTAGAAATGGTTTTAAATGGATTTTCAAAGACAAAAACCTTTAAAAGTCAGGTCTGGACATTTAGGGAGTAAAACATAATCATTTAAAGGTTTGGGTTTGAAAAACACACCTTGTATTTGAGAGTAGATGATGGAATAAGCTTGGAAATGGTTGTTTGTGTGTAAAAATGGGTTCCAGAGGATGTTTGTGGGTTAAGATATGTTATGGGACGGCTAGGGTTGTGTAAATAATGTTTTGGAGGTCAAGGGTGGTATTTATAGGTGTTTTTAGTCGTCAAACATGTTGCAGGCGATTATGCATCAGTTGCAGGCGATTAGCCCTGCTAATCGCCTACAGAAAGTGCTAATCGCCACCCCTGTTGGCAATTAGCCATGCTAATCGCCTGCAGGGAGTGGCTAATCGCCACCCCTGTTGGCAATTAGCCAGGCTAATCGCCTACAGGGTCCAAGATGGTGTATTTGGCGCGTTAAACTCCGTTTTAACATATGTTAACACATTTTCACATACCGACAAGTCACATAATGATTATAAACACATAATGCATGAAAGTAAACACGTTCACACTCGTTCACCAATTCCCGGGACTCGAGACTTGTGTACGTTAAAACCCTAATGATGTGCGACCCGACTCAACCGACCTTGTTTTGTGTAACGTATGCACGACTCGCTAAGGTAGACTTTACTAAGTTTTCAAAAGTTAGTTACCGGAAGTTGCCGGGTGTCACAGTGTGTGAGTTTAAAATACAAAGTACGTAACCAATCAATTTTAATCATAAAAGACAAGCTCTGTAATCATGTATAACACCATGTGTAATGGGGCGTGTAGTAGACACAAAACGCCTGAAGACGCCGGGTACACCGCCCCACCGGGCGTTTTCAAGGCAAAAACAGCTTTGGGCGTGATATGTAAAACGCTTCCCTTTCTGCTCTTTCCAAGATTTATGACCGTTTGACAACGGTTGAAACTAATAAGTTAAAGAAAGATAGAGAAGAAAGAGGTGAAATGGCTGTAATATTTTTTCTATTACTAGGCTTTTATAAAATTTAGATTATGGCCCCGCTACGCTATTTTTATTATTGGACTTTTTTAAAGTTGTCTTTTGGCCAACTAAAAACCTAATAAAAAAAATATTTTTTCCTTTTTATTCTTACAATACTACTTACAAAAGTTAACAACATTGACGATCCCTTCTTTTTTGCCATAAACTTAAAAATCAGATACTTTCAATTTTTACTTATTTATTAATTTCTTTGATTTTCAATGAATTTTGTTTCGATTTCATTTCACATTTATATAGTATTAATTTATAAGTGGTTTGTGCTTCATTGTGTTGTACATCATGATTAACAAGTGTTTTGTGCACAAATGAGTTGTACACCATGCTTTGTAAGTTGTATAATAATTTGTTTTTTCTTTTCTTTTTTACTTTTAACTCTAATAGTTATCATTTTTTACATGTAACCCCTACACTTTTTTTACTTTGAACTTTATCCCATGTATCTTAAATACACTTTTAGATTTATGTTTCAATCAAATTTTCCGAGTTGACACGCCACTACGTGCGTATGCAGTTCAATACTTTTACCTCTATTTTTTATATAATATTAATTTATAAGTGGTTTGGGCTTCATTGTGTTGTACATCATGATTAACAAGTGTTTTGTGCACAAATGAGTTGTACACCATGCTTTGTAAGTTGTATAATAATTTGTTTTTTCTTTCCTTTTTTACTTTTAACTCTAATAGTTTTTCATTTTTTACATGTAACCCCTACACTTTTTTTACTTTGAACTTTATCTCATGTATCTTAAATACACTTTTAGATTTATGTTTCAATCCAATTTTTCGAGTTGACACGCCACTACGTGCGTATGCAGTTCAATGCTTTTACCTCTATTTTTTATATAATATTAATTTATAAGTGGTTTGTGCTTCATTGTGTTGTACATCATGCTTAACAAGTGTTTTGTGCACAAATGAGTTGTACATCATGCTTTGTAAGTTGTATAATAATTTGTTTTTTCTTTTCTTTTTTACTTTTAACTCTAATAGTTTTCATTTTTTACATGTAACCCCTACACTTTTTTTACTTTGAACTTTATCCCATGTATCTTAAATACACTTTTAGATTTATGTTTCAATCCAAATTTTCCGAGTTGACACGCCACTACGTGCGTATGCAGTTCAAATGCTTTTACATCTATTTTTTCCGTCAAACGGGGTACGCTGTGTTTTAAGTTTCGGACAAATTTTTGTGCATTATCACGCCACAATGGGCGTGCAGGGTTCACCGTTTTTAGGTCTACATTTCACTGAGTTTCGTTATTTTCATTTTTTATATATTTTTTTATGAATTTTTTCAGTGTTGTTAGTCGCTGGCAACAATATGACACTGATTCTCATCCACAGATCTTTGTAGCAACAAAATGGTAGTCATTAACGACATTTGTCGAGTCATGTCATTGGGGTCGTCGGACAGTAAAGTTTGAAAATTGGGGTATTACTAACACTCCGTGACATTGACTTAACTATTATTTCCTTATTTTACGTAGAAAAAAAAAACACACTTTAAAATCAAGTCAATGATCATGTTTTGTAGCTTATGTAACGAAGAATTGCATATTTCCCCTTAAAATGATTCTCAATTATGAGTTCTTTGTTATATGTAAGAAAACTTTTATTTCTCTCATATCTTTTCCCCATGTTTCGTCGCATTCCATATCAATCTCATCCTAGCATTCTCCGTAGTTTCCTTATTTTCTCTCAATTTTTACCATTTTGCATGGAGTTGTCTCACCTTTCTCATTTTTCCCATCCAACCATCCAGGGCCGTCCCTGAGAATTCAGATGTCTGGGCCAATCCACAAAAAATGTGCCTCTTACTCTTAAGCCTTGATGAAATAAATAACGTAAACTATTTTCTTTAAACGACGATTAAAGTATTACAATGAGTTAATGACATACCGTATTAAGCGAATAGGTAACCGAGGATGAGTGAAGCTTCTTTAACATTCTTTTTAGCTCAAAGCTTTTGAATTAGGTTGAGGGAAAAATTTGTTTGCTTCTGTATGTCGCAAGTTTCTTCTATTTTTTTTGCTTTTTTTTATTTAGTTAAATTAAATAAGTAATGGGCTTTTAAACTTGTTTTTATTAAGATATTATTAGATTTTATTGTATACTAAAACTAACTGAATAAACAAATTGTAAAATTATTAAATCATTGGGTAATGATTTAAGGGCTTGAACCACTACACCATTTTTTGGCTAAAAATAAACATGATGACATTGTGTCCACATAGCAAAAAACGCCCATAAGGGGCTTGAACCACTATACATGGTCTAAGCATTAAGGACAAAACTTGTAATTCAGTCTATTTTTCTTAAACATTACATCTTCTTCGTATAGGGCGGCGTATAGCCCAACCCCGTATAGGCCTCGTATCGGCCAATATGAGCCGTATAGAAGAGGTTTTTTTTATACAATGTTTGCTGTTTTAGCAAAGTTTTATAAACAATTAAGTAATTTGAAAAAAAAAGATTAATAAATTAATCGTGTAGTATAGGATAGTATAGCGTAGGTCTTTTATAGGCTTATAGGTGTAATATAGTACGATATAGTATCGTATTGCCTCGTATAGGTGTAGTATAGTATACTATAGCATCGTATCGTATCGTATCTTATCATATTGTATAGGTATAAAGGCAGTATAAGTGTAATATAGGTCCCATATAGACCTATAGGTATAGAATAGTCATAAAGTTTATTTAACAATGATTTTTATTTTTTTTCTAAAAATATTACTTGAATTTTTATAAAACCCTAAACACCTTTGTATGCGTCCTACATTGGCCTATACGCAACATATAAAATGGTGGGATAAGACTTAGGGACTATATGGTCATGGTTCAAATCTCACAAGGGGTTTTCTCATAATTATGAGTTTCCTCTTGAATTAGTGACTTGGTGGTGGAATATAATCATGTGGTAACATTGATGGCATGATGATACTCAACTGGTCCGTGAGTGATTCCAGTAAGCCGTTAAAAGAAAAGTTATTGTTTGATTTTGAGGCACCCTTGCACACAGTGTGTATTAGCCAATACGCTGGGTGAGGTGTCCAAAGGAGTGATTGGGGAAGGGAGCATTTAAAATAAGAAAATCCATATAACGAGATTAAATAAGGAGCTGTTTGGTAAGCCTCTTAATGAGGCTTCGAACCATTCAGCGCTGAACAATTCAGCATTCAGTGCGTTTGTTTCAGCTTCTGAATAGAATGGTTAAGGCTGAATCATTAAACACTGAACTAGGCTGAACCTTAATGAGGCTCTCCTACAAATGTAAGATAAGAAAACTAACCATTAAGAAGTCCAACTTAATGATTCAGCACTTAACAATTCAGATCTCTTAACTATTCAGACCTCTTAATAATTCAGCACTTATCAACTAAACAACCCTTAAATCTAGCAATCGTTTATTATTTAAGTAACAGTAGTAATATTATTTAAATTCCTATTATTCTAGTAAAGACTAATTAACCATAATTACCTGGGATCTTCGTGCCTAAACTTCTAGTAGATTTTATATAGTTATTCTTATCGATGTTGTTGTGTAAGACTAAGTCCAAAAACATTATTTATAAATATCGAATTTTACCTTGCAAGTTCTCATCAAGTTTTTAATCACAACAAGTTGACGGAGAATTGAAAGATAGAGAAGACCAACCTTTTTCGTGGAACATATTTAAATATCAAACACGACATGACAGTTTACGGATTAAGAATTTTGGTTTCTGTCACAAATTAATTACGTTCTTTTCCGTGTTATTTGAGGGTTATGAAATCTAACATGTATTTTACAAAAACGTAAGGGTGGCGGAGTGCTCACTAAAGGTACCCTAACGACTTCCAATCTTGGGCTGCCACATCAGATTTGTTAAATACTACTATCCTAACACAACCCTGAAACACCATATTGGTGGTATCCAAACAAAATCATCCATAATCTAACAACCAACCACAACCATCTATATCACCTTTTACCCAATGCCCGTGTAGATCATCAAATCTCAAGGGGCCACGTCCCTTCCACGCCATAAATGGGTGGTGTTGATGACATGAAGGGGCTTCAAATTCAAATTCTACGCGATCACACCGTGTAGTGTAAGCAAATGCAATTTCTAGGTAAATAATATCCACCTTTCAAAAAAAAAAAGGTAAATAATATCCTCAGGTTTTTGTCAACCTTACGTAGGACCTAGAGAGTGTACGAAAGGAATCATATCATTGACTTAATCTTTTACTTTGTCGCTCTCAATAATCAACATACATATATTTAAACAAAAGAGATATTTTAAGCATCAAACTATTTGAATGAATGGTATTTTAATTTTTTCATTTTCAATATAAGAAAGCAAAACTAGAAATGTACCGTTTTAATTCCAAATACAAACCATGAAAACAACATAATTAGCATTTTGAAGAAATTGTGACTTCCTATCAACACTTTCAAAAACTTCAATGAATGTTAACAAAAAGGCTTTACAAATACTGATGTATGATAGTATTGTATTGTTAATACAATAACAGCAAACTTATATATTCACGTATAAATGGTACCAGTTACAATGACGGAGCTTGAAAAAATTTTCCGTTGGGCCGAAAGTCACGCAACCCTTAAAACGGAGCTGGCTAGATTCAATACATATAAAAATCTCGGACGAAAACGTGTAAAGTTATACTACTGTGCAAAAAAAAACGAAGAGGGTCAGGCACCTCTGGCCCCAACAGAGCTTCGCCTTTGACCAGTTATATTCGTTGTGGCGAGCGTAAGGGATTCAGTAGTTATATATTACTAGCTTTTATCCCGGGAGCGTCCCGGTGTTGAAATATCTAATATGACAACATAGCTAATGACTTGTCAATACATGATTAATGAATATTATTATTATTATCATTTATTTTGAACAAATCTCTGCCATAAGTTATCATATTCAAATATAAAAAACGAATATCTGCCTATGAAATTATGTTTATCGTTTCTTATTCAAATATAAAAAACCCTAAGTAGTGATTTATTAGTAGAGTAAAATATATTTGAAAACAAAACCCCACAAAAAATAGTCGTTTTTTCTCTCGGTTTTTTATATAGCACTATGATACTCGTTGGAAAGATAATAAAACGCTCGTTAATTTGGTGTAATATAGTCGTTTTTTTTCTCAGTTTTTTATATAGCACTATGGTACTCGTTGGAAAGATAATAAAACGCTCGTTAATTTGGTGTAATTTTTTTCTTTAAAAAATCTCGTATATAAAAGATATTAACGTTTAAAAGTTATAGGAGGAAACATGAGAGAGAAAATTTAATTTTGTTTTTAAATTCTTTTCTTTTCCTAAAATAACTCAATGACTTTTGTTTTTTAATTGGTCCACATAGGTGCCACGTGGGATCCTACATGGCACTCTCAAAGGAGAGAATAACCTCTTTTAATACCATACTAGTTAGAAACCCGCGCGATGCGGCGGCGGCGGTAGTTTATAACGCGGTACTCGTTTTCAATAAGTTTATCAACCGTTTCGTGATATATTGTATAGTACTTAAGTTAGTTTACTTATTCCTTACGAGCTATATTCGACATGCGTATTTATTCATATGTAAACAAATAAAAAGACTTACATTTTTATTAAGAAATATAAGGAATAGTCTCTTTCCAACGACAATTGACCATATGAAAATAGCATAGTGTTCCACACTCTATACTACGTAGGGGTGTGCGCGATCCGGTTTGGATGGTTTTTTTTGCTAAAACCGTAACAGTAACCAAAGTGTTCGGTTTTTTATTTTTGAAAACTGTTCGGTTTCAGTTTTTTGGTTTCGTTTGTTTCAATTTTAGTAACGGTTCGGTTTTCGGTCTTTTTGGTTTTTGGAATATAATTCATAATTTAAAAATAAAACGTATAATCTAAGGTTTAAGAATCTTTCTTATATGTTTATATTTATATTAATATAGTTAACCTTTTAAATTAATATATAAACCAAACATTCAAAACGACTTCTATGTTTTCTAAAGCTTTCACTAAGACATTTACTTCTATGTTTTTCTAAAGCTTTTACTAAGACATTTCTTTCGTTATATTTTGAAAATTAATTATTTTCTAGGATAAAACTAATAATTCTAGAATAAAACCTGCAACCCGTGCCCACGTGACCCACCTCACAAGCCAAGTTCACCTTTTTCTTTTCTTTTTTTTATTTTTCATTTTTAAAATGGTTTAATGATGAAGGGTGTGTAACCCAAGTCACATCCCACTACCAACTTTTACCCCATGTGATCACTTCACGTGTCATTTCTTTCGATTTTAATTGGGTGTGATCAAAGTCACTCTCACACCCACTACGGATGGTCTAATAGATCTCTACTTCACAAAAGATAAAAATGAATAACTACGTATGTTGTATAACTATAAAGAAAAACAGGTATTGTTACACTAAAATGAATAACTACTTCCCTTGCTAGTACTTTCTAAAATGTAATCCACAATAAAAGAAAGATCACAAATACAATAATACCAACCCTCGTGCTGGTATTTTCTAAAATTTGTTCGAACCTGTGATGGTTCAGAAAAAGAGTGTATGATTCAAAAAAGAGAAAATAAGCATATTAGTAAAACTGTAAAACAGAGAAAGGAAATAAGACTCATAAGACTATGGGGAGTGGGGCGGTATTTGGAGGGCGGGAAGGAATCCCCGGGCGGGAACACCGTCCCTAGGGGGCGGGAAGAGGAGGGCGGGGAGGGTAGGCGGTGGGGGAAAGCCGGGCGGGGGGGGGGGGGGGGGGGGAGTGGAGGGTGATGTGGAGGGTTTTCATTGGGTGATTTTTTTTTCTTTTTTTTTTATTTAACTTTAACATAATATAATATTATTCCTTTCACCCCCTTCCACTCCCCACAATTTTCCCCCCACATGGGTCCCACAAGTGTCACATGGCGCTTCACCCCCCTCTTTCCCGCCCCTCCACTCCCTCTAGTCTAAACATACCCTAAAAGTGTGTATTCACCAAATAGTCTTTCCTTTGCAGTCCAGACCAAAAGGTTTGACTATTTACCACCAAAAATATAAAGATTGTTTGTCTATAGCTAGACAAATATCCAAACACCTCCTGACCCTTGATAACTATAACTAAACCAGTATCTTTTTTTTAATGTCAATGGCATAGCTGCAACTGAAACGTCAAACCTTCCTCTAATGCACATTTGTTCAACTATACAATAGAATAGGTAAAAGAAAAATGCTTTCCTTAAAAGCAAACCGTTTGCTATAGAAACTATGCCGAGCCTTAGATTACCATTACTAATAACAATCAGACATCAGTTATACACGTTGGGTTTAACCATATCTAACCCACGCCCAGCCTTAAATTTCGATCTCTAATAACTATCTACCAGCCTAATTAGCAACATGATTCTATAAAGTGATCTTATTATGTAAATGAAACTCCAAAATGGTTGCTAAATCCAATGCTAATAAGAAATCATGTTTGTAAATAAGTCATAAAATTATACAAACTCATTGACTACACACAGCGATCAAGTACACCAATATCGCCAAGTCTATCATCACATAATCTATTATTTTTAGAATCTTCACTCAAATAATCAAACATATTACAAATGCGAAACTTTTTTATCTCATCATTCAGATGTTACGTTGCTAACTCGAATTAAATAAAAGAACTGAAACAACTCAACAAACGATAAACAATTTAACATATTAAATACTAATTGTTTACAAAATTTTTAGAAATAACAGAATTGTGGGACAACTGACCCTATAAGAACATCCCAATCATCATCATACAAGGTTGGAATTTGGTGGCTGATGCAACCATTATCTACCTGGAAAAAATACTAAGTTCCACGAACCTTATTAATATGGAATATGACTTATTCGGATACCATATTCGAATCTTTAACATTAAAAGAGGGGTACCGTAGGGATATGACTGATTGAAGTGATGAGTAAACAATTGTGTCCAAGTATCATTTCCCATCATCTGGACTCGTTTTCGATTTTGAACAAGCTGTGATAGAAGATATATTAAGCTTTTATAAAGAAAAAAAACAAGATATCTGTAGAAAGTAAACATAATAACCAAGCAATGTCTACCTTGTACATCTCATAATCGAATAAGACCTCAATATCCAAATCAATGGGCAAAACATCATGAACCCATCAAAAAGCCAAACCTGATTGCATAAAAACACAAATCGGTAGTCGATTGTATCTTGAACCCACGAAAAATCCGTTCGTTTATGTATAGAAAGTATAGTTAGGGTAAGTTGAGGAGTTGTTTTGTGGTACTTACCTGTTGATGGAAGCCTCTAGATCTGAAAATGGCAGGTAAATTGAACAGCCATACTTGTTTCCGTTCTAATCGCCACTGAGCTCGTGTAAGCTTTATGGAACAGCAATACAAACAACCAAAAGTCACCATGAGAAAAATATATAACAAATATATATTAGGAATATATGAAATAATGTATATTACATGGCTTGGGGGGATATGCTTTCCACTAACAAGATTTAGCAGGACAGTTCCACAATTCAGTTCAACAACTTCCGATAGATTACCTGTGATAATAGAGTATCGCTTCCTTTATCTTGTCTCGCACAATCGACAAATGTAAACCAAAAAGGTCGAGCATTTAACAATAGTAAATCGCACGCCGTTGTTGAAATATGTTGTACCTCGGGACCAAGAAATTGATTACTACAATAGAAACATGACAACGGACACTAACAAAATAGATTTTTGGTTCGTATAAATTAAAATAAGCAATACATATACCTCAAATTAAAAAGAAAAAAAAAGCCTCACCACCAAAGAGCAGACTTCGAAACTCACCTTTGAAACCCTTCCAATCTTCCTGTCTGCATATATAACATCATCATGGGAAAATATGTCAGCAGCAATTCGGGTTTCGCTGTCTACCTCCTCTATATTTGCTATAAGTTTAATTATAATTTGACCATCGATGAAAAAAATGGCTTCCTTAAAACTTCGTAACCAATATGAAATTGAATAGAAGCTAAACGTTACGTTTCTTCTTCAATCGAACAAACCTTCAACAACCCTAATTTGAGTTTAGCAAAAATTGAAGTATAAAACACGCATAATCGTGCAAACCAGTTACAACCCACAAACTCAAATCAAAACCCAAAAAAAAAACATAAGATAAATCTTGAAAAAAAAAGTCAAAGAATAAAAGGCAAACCTCTGGAATAAAAGCGAAACGTCGGGTTTCTTCGCAATCGGACACTTCTAATACCTTTTAAAAATGGTCACCATAACACATTTATCTCTTAACCCATTACCCGAACCTGTTCTATTGAAAAATAGGTTGGGTTCTTTCTGACCTGAACATGTTTGACCCGTCTATCGAACCAGCTAACCCGACCCTCTTCGCTTGGATTACTCTGGTAATCACATGTTGTTTGTATCCACCTGTCAGCTCCTTCACCTTAACCTGTTCATTTTGAGTTATTATCTTTAATTAGTCAAACAAGTAAATAATAATAGTAATAATAAGTATGCAGATTAGTTCAAACAAACAAAGTAAGAGCAACCATACTTGATAGGGGTATTGAAAAGAATATTAAGAGTAACCATACCTGATAGGGGTGTAGATACAACTGTTGTGGTCGAAGATCGAACCATGAACTCAGAAAGATGAAACCCCATATCAAGAAAGTTTAACTCAGTACAGGAATATGAACCATGACGTCCGAAAGTTGGAATAAGAAGGAAGAATATTATGTATAGATGATGCAGATCTTGAAAGTTGAAACCATAAATCCAAATATTGCAGGTCTTCTTGAAGCCCTAGATGGAACAAAGGATGTGAATGATGACTATCAACCTATTATGATGATGATGGCTGGTGTTTTTGAAGTCATAAATCGAAAAAAACCCTAGATCTAACAAAGGAACGCTGCTGCTGTTCTTGAATCAAGAGAGAGAGAAAGAAAGAAGGGGTGGATAATGAGATCTAAAGAATGAAACCCTAATATGTGTATCCGTCTTTTTTACTTAGGCTTAGGGGGCTTGTACATGATGCATCTAAGCTTGCACTTAAGAGTTTTTATGCAATAGATTATTGTACAGTATGCTTTCAAGGCTTGTAAAGTGGCAAATGACCATTTCTACCCTTCCTATATGCTTATTAATATAGTATAGATATGATATAGAGAGAGGCTATTGTACAAAGTCTCCGTAAAATACAAAGTGTAAGAAGCCATCCTGACCATCCATTGTGTTTTAATCAAGATGATCGTCATTTAATAACCTATAGTGTTTTAAGGATCAGTTAACAAGGGGAAGGGTAAATTAGACAAATTCCCAATCTAATAATTTGATTTTTTTTAATAATAGCGCCCAATTCAATCTCATTTAATGACAGTTACTTAATCAAAACATATACTCGTCGAATTCACAAAACAAAATCAACCAAAATCAAAATCTCTGAAAAAAAAAACAGAGCAGTTGTAGAAGACGAAAAAATGACATCCGATCAAGGAAGTATTATGGTTCCAAAACGCAAATCAAGTAAGTTTATGTTCATATTATGATTATCATTATGATCGTATAACAAAAATCATTTGATAAAACCTAAAAAAAACATAACAGATGAAGGAAGAGAAAGAAGAAGCAAACTGAATCATGACAGACCTTCGAAGGGAACTAATACAGGTATGTTTTAGATCAGATTTATGAAATTACTAGAGGCGTTTTATGATTTGAATGATGAACATCATGATTTACTTAATTTTTTTATGAACTTAGTAAAGTGCGTTTTGGTAATTAATAAAGGCGTTTTATGATGTTAAAGATGAATGAGATAATTTATTTGTTTGTTGTATTTAAAAAAGTGATGACATGTAATTATAAATGCGTTTTGTTTATTTATAAAGGCGTTTTACTGTTTTTTACTGTTAATATAAGGTATGAGATGATTTGGTGATCTTTTGTATTTAAAAATTGGAAAATGTGATTATAAATGCTTTTTTATATAATTAGTAAAGGCGTTTTATATATTTAAAGATGAATTAGATGATTGCGTGAAATGTTGTGATTAATAATTAGAACATTGAGATCCCATACATCATCTTTCAAAACACATATTGTAAATAACAAAACGCCTTTATTGCTTTTAGTTAGAAATCAGACTAACATACACTAACATATTGTAAATAACAAATGCGTGTTATATTTTTCAAATGCGTTTTATATAAACAAAGACTGTTGACACTAACAACTGTTGTTCCCTAACAACTGCTGTACAAATTATTGCTTATAAGGTCTGTTGAAGAAACCACTGTCTACCAAAGGTCTGAAGATACAAGCAAACATAGTTTATTCCATCAGCTGTTACACATCAGAGGTTTAGTTGTCAGAGTTTTCAATGTATGTAAAAGCTTGAAAAAGCTTTTGTTTTGATGTGGAATGAAATATGTATGGATAATGTATGTAAAAGTTTGAAAAAGCTTTTGTTTTGATGTGAAATGAAATATATATGTGATGTATTAGTAAAACGCATTCGATATGATCATAAAACGCATTCGTAAAAAACAGAGTTTCAAATGTTCAGTTATAGTAAAACGCATTCAAGGAAACATAAAACGCACTTTAGAAAATAGTAGAAGATGTGCAAACTATTCGGTATATACCAAAACGCATGCATAAAAACATAAAACGCATTTACTGAAAAAAAAATCACTCATCAACAACTTGTTTTTCATCTGCCTGGTGTTCATTTCCATGGTCTTCAGCATTTTCAACTTCTTTGTTTTCATCTTGTAACAATGTATTTTTCATCTCGTTTTCATCTTCATTGCATCTTCTGGTTTCAATGAAGATGCAACAGCAGGTTTGTATATTGGAGTTTGATCATCAATGGGAACATCTTTCTTAGAAAGATCTGTCATAAAACACAAAACATACAACTATAAAATCTAATTTTAATGACAAAATGACATGTTCATACTATAAAACGGCACATAATAGTAAGCATTCACATGCACATGTAAGGATTTATCTAACAAATCTCAAAACGCATGTTAAAACATCATAAAACGCATTTGAATATAAATAAATTCTATAAAACCAAGCAGTTGCCTCAAAACGCATGTTAAACATAATAAAATGCATTTGAATGAAAATCATTTCTATAAAACCAAGCAGTTACCTCAAAACGGATGTTAAACATAATAAAACGCATGTTAAACCAAGCAGTTACCTCAAAACTCTGTTCATCTCTGTTTTTTGTGATTTGCTAATATAAATCAAAATAGTATAAACTAACCTTCAAAATTCAGATTATGAGCATCGACAACATCATCTTCTTCTCCGATTAAGATTTCAGGTTCGTTGTTTAGGTCTGATAAACAATTAAAAATCAAAATAAGATTACGATTATGTGAAATTAAAAAACAGAGTAACCTACCAAACATGGTGATGAACTCTGCAATTGAGTATGATTCTGGTAAACTTTTGATCGACAGATGCAAGGTGATGAGAATTTTTTAATAAGGTAAGAATTGATGATGAAGATCGTGAAATCAGTTATAAAAATTTGAATTCTGATTGAATGATAAAACAGGGATTGTGAAAATCATAATTATGAACGTGATTAATTGATCGATGCAAATGTCTATAATACCCCTCTCATAATTGAAAATCAGTTTTTTTTTGTTTTAAAAGACATCTTACACGTGGCATATTATTGTGGCTTGCTACACTTTGTAGGTTAAGGGACTTTGTACCCAATACTTTCTCATATGATATAAGCCTTTGGAATATTAATAGATATAGATATAGATGTAAGAGCATTCACACTAAATACTCCATCTTCATCTCTATAATTACACTAAAAATCACTACCTTTCTCTCCCCTTTTCTATTTAATAATACTTATTCTATACTTTTATCATTACCTTTTTCCTCTCCTCTACTCACAACCACTTTTAAAAATATTAAAAAATTATAGAGGGTGAACAATGTCTCCTTCAAATTTACTGATGAACAGTGTCTTCTCTATATATTTTCTCTCTTCTCTACTCACAACCACTTATAAACACTTTATATAATATAGAGGCCCCCTTCACACTATTATATAGTGTCTACTGTGAATGCTCTAAAACTGAATCTTGCAATCTGCTATACGCAAACTATATGTATGCAATGCAATACAGAAAGTCACCATTTTAACTTTATAAACCTGATGAAACAATTTATTTAAGTTTTGTATATCATTTTTATAATTATTTTGGAGAGTAATTTATATGATTTTTGCATCGGTGAAAAGGAAAAAAAAGTAGTATTAAAATATGCACTAAAAACTAACAAAAAATAATATAAATTTATGCATTGCTTTACCAGAAAAATAGGTTTAAAACTTTAAACGATAAATTTTATTTTAAAGTGTACTTCACTTGTCTTGCTTTCCACTCATCTCCAGTAAACTACTATTTTATCACACACCCATTATAATAATATAGTTACAAAATGGCCATGAATAGTAACTAACTATGGTTTGGTTATACCTAACTAAACTACGGTCAGCTTCTTTTGTCTTCTATATATAGTAACTAACTAGGGTTTGGTTATACCTAACTAAACTACGTTCAGCTTCTTTTGTCTTCTTTATATAGTAACTAACTAGGGTTTGGTTATACTTAACTAAACTACGGTCAGCTTCGTTTGTCTTCTTTACCATCCAAAGTTGACTGCTACGTTGATCAACGTTTAACATTTCTTCACCGACTCAACTTATTGGTATAATTTGCACTATTTTTTAGAATCAAATAAATTAAAGAATCATATACGTGGAGCCATTTCATGATATATATATATATACACACCTATACACTCCTAAAAACATACTTATTATTGACACTACTCCACGTGTGAATCTCCATGTAAACCCCAAAGTCACCATACATATTAGAATATAAATAAATATAAGGTACACGTTATGTTTCTTCTAATAACATATCCAACTACCACCACCACATCCAATCAACACAACAACCTACAATGGCAAAACTAACACTTGTCTTGCTCACCTTTGCCTCCCTTGTAGCCTTCGCTACATCACACAAAACCATCATCACCACCACCATCGATGATGGGGAGTCGGTCTCAGAATAAAGGCGGTGTAGCCAACGGTTACAAGGACAAAGGTTGTCTTTTAAGGTAACATTTTGCAAACTTTCAAAGTGGATTAGCTTTCTTCATAAACAAATCCGATTACCACCATCCCCGCCGCAACGCGCGGGAAACCACCTAGTTGACTTTAATCGACGACCCATTCAATTCCCTTTTCCTTCACTACAACCACAAACTCAAATCATTCTTTACAACTTGTACATTGTGCATCAAAATCAGTACACCACCCTCAATTTAACAAGCTAAACAAATAATAATAATAATAATAATAAAATAAAATAAAATAAAATAAAATAAAATAAAAAACCACACATTCCAATCCCTTTATATTAATCACCTTTCAGAAAGATACTCACACCAAAAGTAACCATCAGAAACCACCATGGCCACTATAATCACATCACTCTCAGTAATAATAACAATCTTTTTATTCATACTCAATTCCATTCCAATCCCATCATTCTGTTGCCCAATCCACCAAAAACAAGCACTTCTCCAATTCAAATCCACCCTCACCACTATTTCCAATTCCAATTCCGATTCCGATTCCAATTCCAACTCTGACGATTATGTTCCATTTCTAGAACTAGACTCATGGAACCCGAAAACCGACTGTTGCACATGGGACCGTGTCAACTGCACACGGACTCGAAACAAAACGAGGCCTGTCACCGAGCTCCATTTATACGCCGTTGTCCCCTTACTCGAAACCCCAGTGTTCTCCAACATTTTGACACCACTGTTTGAAATCCAGACACTGAAAGTTCTTGATATATCGATGAACTCGTTGGCAGGCGAGATTCCTGGAGACGGGTTTGGTAATCTAACAGGGCTGGTTTATCTTGATATGATGCAGAACAACTTTAACGGCTCTATTCCTAGCCAAATATTCGGGTTAACTAGTTTACGTTACTTGGACATGAGTAGTAATTCGCTCGAGGGTCAGTTACTGCCTGGATTCGGGTTTCTAAGGAATTTGACAACACTAATGTTAAGTGTGAATCATTTCCATGGTTCGGTTCCTGCAGAGCTTTTTGCACTTCAATTTCTTCGTGTCTTTGACTTAAGTAACAATACCTTCACTGGTGGTTTAAGTTCGGCGGTTGGTAACCTTCAGCGCCTCGAATCGTTTAAACTGAATGAGAATTTTCTGTCTGGAAATGTTCCAGAAGAGATTGGGAATATGACGAAGTTAAGGGAGCTTTCGCTGGCAAAGAATCAGTTTTCTGGACAGATTCCGTCGTCTATTGGAAACTTGAAGGCTTTGGAATCACTGGATTTGTCTGAAAACTCTTTCTCGGGTCAAATTCCGGAAGGCATTGGAGAACTAAAGAACCTGACCACACTTGATCTGAGAAAGAACCAGTTAACGGGTCCAATCCAGTCAACGATGCGAAACTTGACCAAGTTAGAAACGCTGCGGCTCAAGGACAATATGCTGACAGGAGAAATCCCATCTTGGTTGTTCAAGATGAAAACTTTAAAGAAATTATTCATTGGAGGTAAAGGGAGCAGATTGGTTTGGAATAATAAAACAAAGATTGTTCCAAGATGCAGTCTTGAACAACTAGGCATGCCTTTATGTCGAATTTCGGGTCAGATACCTGAATGGATTTCGACACAAAAAGATTTGGATTTTCTTGATTTGAGCGGTAACCAACTCGAGGGTGGATTACCAAATTGGCTTGCAAAGATGGATGTGGGAAGTATAATCCTCTCAGACAATAAACTCACAGGAAAACTCCCGCCTCGACTGTTTGAATCATCAAGTTTAGCGGTTCTTGCATTGTCAAGAAACGATTTTTCTGGTGAGTTACCGGAGAATATAGGCAATGCTGGAAGAATTATGATCCTTATGTTGTCAGGAAACAATTTTTCGGGGCATATTCCAATTTCTTTATCCAAGATTTACAGGCTGCTGCTTTTGGACTTGTCAAGAAACAGACTTTCCGGCCCGGTTTTTGCTAATAATCCTCTTCTTGCTTTCATTGACTTGTCGTACAACGAATTCTCCGGTGAGATTCCGGTGACTTTCTCTACAGAAACTCAGATTCTTTCTTTGGGTGGGAATAAGTTTTCTGGCCACTTGCCCAGGAATTTGACTAACTTGGTCAACCTCGAACATCTTGAACTTCACGACAACAATATCACCGGAAATTTCCAAGATGTGATCCCTCAAATCCGGAGTCTTCAAGTTTTAGGCTTAAGAAACAATTCCCTTGAAGGGTTTATCCCGAAAACGATCTCAAACCTTACTTCTCTCCGGATTCTTGATCTCTCTGGAAACAATTTAGCCGGAAATATCCCTACAGAGATCGGAAACCTTGCAAGAATGGTAGAAACACCGGACATGAAACCATCGGTTGACATTTTCAACTTCTTGATAGAGTTTCAAGACTTGCTTTTAAACTGGAAGAGCTCATTTCGAGGCCTATCAAGTCGGAACCTTGACATCTACTCTTTCTTGGACTTGTCGGACAACAGAATCTCTGGTGACATTCCGGCAACTTTAGGCAATCTCAAAGGCCTAAAACTACTCAACATTTCACATAACAGACTCTCTGGTAATATTCCAGTGTCTTTCGGAAATTTAGAGGTCATAGAGAGCTTGGACTTGTCACACAACGAGATCTCGGGTTCAATTCCTCAGTCATTTTCAAAGTTGAACCAACTCTCGACTCTTGATGTGAGCAATAACAAGCTGACAGGTAAGATTCCTACAGGTGGACAAATGATCACGATGAACGAATTGAATTCTTATGCAAACAATAGCCGATTATGCGGTATGCAGATTAATATCACATGTCCTGAGGATATCCAACCACCAGATGGACAAGAGGTGGAAGATGAGGAACTGTCATGGTTTTCATGGGAGGCAACTTGGGTTGGTTTTCCAGTTGGGTTATTAGTTTCATCAATCCTGTTCATGGTCTACTCACTGAATTTCCTAAATCTGTTCAAATTTTGGTGAAAGTTTGTAACAAGATATCAAACTTTTGTTTCTGTACTTACATTATATCGAGATCAGCAACTGTTGAATACAAAAAGCAACAGACTTTAAATAAAAATTCATTATGGGACCAAAATCGAGTAGGTGTTTCCTGTTCGCATTTTGTTTCTGTTCTTGAATGAATTCGCATTTTACTCAAAAGGGCTATTCCGACAATCCGTTAACAGTTAAAATCACTAATCAGATAACATAAAGGAACAAACTTTACTGTGATTTTCATTTTTCATTATGAGACCAAGAACCAAATGCGGTAGTAGAACACTGTCTGAAAAGTTCATTAATAACATTATTTCTTACATAAAACATGTAGACATAGCTTCAAAGAATTACAGAACAAGATCTAGAAATGTGTAGCTTGGATCTTTGCAGGCCACTCGATATTTATATCAAATTTAATGAAGTAAATTAAGTATTAAACTTACAGCCGCTGTTTTCTTATCCTATAAACATGAAGATTTTGAAGAAACATCAAAGAATCGCGCAAAAGCAAGCATTATTATTGTCTTCATTATCATCTCCTGTTTCACTGTCATAAACCATTCCAAATAATACAAGATATCAATTTTCAAAGCAATAACTATTTAATCAGATTTCTTAAATATCAGTTATTTGTTCAATCATTTGATCAAAAGATTTCTAATTCTTGATGATCAAAAGCAAACATAATATAAATATCCACAAGTATATGTTCCCACATTCACAAATACATAGCCAAACAAGAAATGTAAATGCTAACCTGGATTCAAACTCTCTGATATCAACAAGTTGTTTGCCTAAATTATCCACCCATTGCACTTTCTTTCTATCAGTTGCTGAACTCGATAGCGAATCGCCCTTCTTCTTCTTCTTCTTCATACAACTTTTAATAACAATAATCTCAATCTGTGACTCTTCCTTTCCATCTTCTGAACCCTCATTCTCTTTGATTCCTTCAACAGTTTCCTCAACATTACTTTGATCAGATGGATCAGTTACAACTGATAAATGAGGGGCCTGAGGGGAACTTTCCAATTTCAAGGGACCAGAATTGTAAAGATGAGAAGCAGTTGATGGTTTGCAGAAACATATGAATGAAGAACACTGGATCTTGCAGAACAAAACCCTCATGAAAATACTCTTCATTAACTAATCACTCATCTGAAGAAATGTAACTGTTCACTAAGCCCATTAATCAAGAAACTATAAAAAAAACCACAAATTTGATCTTAAATCCTTAAAAGAGAATAAGGGGTCTTTCAATTCATGAAATTAAGTTGCAAGATTCATAAAAGGTGTAATCTTGGAGGGAAATAAAGATCACCCAGATGAATTTAAGGAGAATAAAGATGACCCAGAAACTGGATTTCTTAATAATAAGATTCTTTGCAAATGAAACAAGTTTTTGGAAGTTAACTTTGGATGTATAGAATGAATAAAAGAATGGAAAAGAATACCTCCTAAACAAGACTTTGTTTACAGAACAACAATTTATTATCCACAAATCTCTGTTTTTTGAATTATTATTATTATAATTTTAAAGAGAATGGTGTAAAGACAAGACAGTGTTTTGTAATCTTTTATCATCTTCTCATCCATGAAAGAGATAGAATCATGATGAATCTTGGTGGACAATTCTGCCCTCACTCTTGCACATAATGAATCTTTAACACTATGTTCCAGAGTTTAAAAATAGAGGGAAAGGAAAGGAAGCGGAAAGAAAGGGGAACAATTTTGTGTTCCAGAGTTTCATTAAAGGAAAGAAGTGGAGAGAAGAGGAAGGAAAATTCCTCCAAATAACAATCCTTCCAAATTGGAAGGATGCGGAAGGAAGGGAAAGTAAGAAAAATTTAAAGTATATCATTTACCAATTTACCCTCTCATTTAACCTATAATAAAATCTTACAAGGGTATAATTGTAAAATATACGTTTCTTTTCTCTTCCTTTCAACTCGGGAACACATAAAATCTTTAGTTTCTTTTCTTTTCCTTTCAACTCGGGAACACGAAATAAAATTATATATTTTCCTTTCTTTTCTCTCCTAATATCCCTTTCTCTTCTTTTCTTTTATTTAGTAAACTCGGGAACACAGCGTAATAGCAAATGGTACCGGGTAACGACACGCTATCCAATTTCTCGGACCGAATCATTTTTTGTATTAATTCGGTACCGGATTTTTGACGTTTTTCATACCAGTATTTTATCGAATTGCATCTTTAAATATTTTACCAGTATCGTATAGTATCGAAACAAACATTTCAATACTGGTACGACGGTACCTAATTTTAAGGAGTTCGAGATTGGTATTTTCGATATTAATACCGAGGTTATCCCTAATTAATTCTATAGTAAATCCTTCCAACAATATCAAGAATCTGAGTAAATAAAATATTATTTTACACTAATTTGACACAAAGTAAAGTGCCAAGACCCAAATTAAACCACCATACTACTCATTCTACAATTAAATATGGTCCATGTATTAATCATGACAGACAAAGTAAGATCAAATGAAAAGGAAGGATGATTGGAGTGAGCTGTCAAACAAATTCTATAAAAACTAGTCAAAAGTTAGGGAAAAGGTACTAAGAAAAAGCCACCAATTCGTTAGTTTCACAGTCAAAGTGGATTTTTAGCATGTTAAAAATATATAATAGCTTTATTTTCAATTTTATTTCTTTTATGAAATTAAAGCATTTTGAATAAGTTTTGTTTGCAGGTTGATTGGAGCTGGCCAGTTGATGTTCAAGTCCAGTTTAGGTGGCCTAGGTTGTTAGCCCAGCTGTTTGTTGATCAGGTGGTTGGCCTTTGGCTCACATTGGCCCACTCCTGTTGGATGCCAGGTTGGCTATCCGTGTGCTTAAAACACACTGCTTCTTCACCGTTAGATGTCTTTCTTTGAGGCCGTTGGATCATTTAAAGAAACACAAAGCCTTCACTATAAAAGTCTTTGTGTTTCTTTCTTTTCCAACTTTTGACCATTTGTCTGATTCTCTCACTTTCTCTCCGTGTCAATACTCTCTCGTAAACAATTAGGGTTTTGATTATACAGATCGTCTTGATCTTATAATCCAGTGTTCACCTTGTGTATTGTTGTTGATCATCTAGTAGATGATCTTCTGAGTGTTGAGAGTTTATTGTAGTGAGGATTATTTGTATTTTTGCATTTTGTCAGTCATTCTTGTCAGACTTTTGTGCATTTTGGTTCCTGATTAATAAAGAGATTGAATCTGTGTCGACTACAAAAGTTCACATAGCACATTCAATAATCTTAGATCTTTATAGTTGTTGTTAAGTAACAAGAATATTGTATAGTGTCAAACTTCAACACGTAACTATCATGAACAGTGGTTTTCTTTGTCTTTCCTTTTTCCTCAGTTCTAACACAAAATACCATTACACCTTCCAACGTTACCACACTTTTATCTTAGCCATTGCTTTAAAAAATAAAAGGGAAATGACTTCTCACCCTACTTAGCTAGATTCAATGATCCTAATATTTTTTATTCTTTCAAATTGATTCAAAAGTTCATATTTCTTTTCGTTTATGAAACTAGAGGGTATAATGCCTACCACTAATAGGTTAAATCTTCTATGATCACTTATATGTAATCTAATCAAGTTTAGGATCAAATACACACTGAAAGAAAAATATGAAGTCGTAGGTATTAAACAGGCTCCGATTGAACTCATTCAAGCAACATTGAATCCGTCTCATCGATCCATACACAATCATAGTTTTTAGTTTTCCGCTTTTTTGTTTTGTTTTCTAGCTTGTAGTTTTAGAATTTATGTTTGATCGTTGTGTCTTTTAGTGGTTTCGAACGTGTAAGATGCCAATCCATCGGAGTAATTATCGTTCTCCGCTGTTAACGCCTCTAATAGCAAAAACCTTTCACTAATATTATGATTTGCCGGTAAACCATTATATATTACTACCGGCAGACATGTTGGTAAGGATATATGGAAGTGGTGTGGACGATAAGGATGATTGCAACCACAGAAACATCGTTTTTGATTAAGAACTTTGTAGTACGCGAGGTTCCAGGCATTGTTAAACCATGATGACTTATTGACTGTGGCAAGAATGATGATTTGCTATGTGATGTGTGTGATGATTATCAGGTTACACAAATTAATTGTTAATTAATCACTTTTATTATATTGGAGATAAAGACATGTAATGAAAACAAATTAAAAAGAAATATAGTAATTAAAATTTATGGTTTTTAGTGGTAGAATTTTGCAATTTTCGTATTTAAATTGAGTCCGGGTTGAATCTGACCCACACCGATTTGATCTTTCGGCACTACTGATCGAAAAAATTGAGTTCGGCCCCCACCGATTCGAGAACCACGGTTCACCACTGACTAGTACTACCTATCCTTTGGCAACCCCTTCCAACCAGGAACAAACATGACACACCATTCTATTTGTAAACACAATTCTTAAAAGGCTAAAGCCTAAACCAAATTTAGTAATCTATACAAACTTGGGAGGATCCGTAATTCAATCGAAACCAATAACCACTCACTATGACCAGAACCAGGACCAAGTCGATACTAATATTCGCAGTTGGTTAACCGTCTTGGATTTAGTGTTTGTTGGGTTTTTGGTTGTCTTGTGAATGAATCCACACTAATTTAAGTAGCTTTTAAACTTAAGTATAGTGATTGAGTTTTCGTTGAAAGAATAATGAAAGATATCAACATCATTGAGTATTTATGCATAATATAGGGCCATGGCTGCCACTGTTAGCAAAACAAAGTATAGGGCCATAGTTGCCATTGTTAGCGAGATTTTGTGGATGCATTGGCTTTTACAGGACCTTGGTGCTACTTAGATCGAACCAACCAGTTTATTTTGTGACAACTTAGCATTTAAACACATTCCCAATAATCCAGTCTCCCATGAGCGTATAAAACATTTCGAGATGGATTGCTACTTCGTCACAGAAAGAGTAGAATATAAAGAGATAAAACCGGTGCACATCGACACAAAGTTGATCTTTTTACCAACTCACTAGGATTAGTACACTTGAAACTCCAACTTTGCAAGTTGGGCGTTTGTGACCTTCAGACTCCAAATTGAGAGGAAATATAAAAGGAAAAGATTTGGTCCTCCGTAATTATTGGTTGATTGTTACGTTTTCCTATTTCATGATTGATTAATATTTGTATATATATGTTGATATGCATGGATGTGAATGATCAAGATTAGCCAATCTTATTTTCTTCAATATATGATATATGATATTTAAGTTTGTATATGGTGTGTGTATTTTAAAAGCTTGTATGGGTATAAATAATTTGATATTAATACTTTGAAGTGCCCCATGAAAAATGAGGATTTGTGTGGAAAGGATTCACAAAAGTTGAAGCTCCAAACATGAATGATGAATAAAAGGATCACTTGAGAGTTCTACTTGTTCATTCTCTTCCTTTCAAGTTAAGCATCATTCATATGCTTTATTCTCTCTCTTCCAAGTTTAGTATATTGTATGTGGTATATATTTATTCAATATGATACAAGAAAAAGGAAGGAATTAATGATTGTAATAAATAAAACCCTTGGTTGCAAGATTGACATAAACTTCCAACTTTTTTGCATACTATATAAATAAAGCCCATATCAACTTTAACAAGTTGTCAAGTTCCATGTTAAATGGCTAATCCTACAAACCAAACCCAACACCCGTCAGGGCCGACACACTTTAAGCTCGTGAGACTCATCATAATAGTCTTGCTTGCACTCATAGTCCTCGTTGGTCTAACCGTTCTCATAATTTGGCTGACTATCAAGCCCAAAAAGCTAGCCTACTCCATTGATGATGGCTCTATCCACAACTACAACTTATCCAATGCTAATCACCTAAACGCGACATATAACTTCATCCTTCGTGCATACAACCCTAACAAGAAAGTTTCTATTTACTATGATAAAGTTGATATTGATGTTTTGTATGATGGTGAAACTATTAGCAGAGGAACTATCAACCCATTTTACCAGCCAAAAAGAAACACGACCCGTTTTAAGCTGAGTCTAGCATCACATGATGTGGCATTGCCAGGTCATATTGCACAAGATCTAAAAGCGGAGAGGTCGTCAGGTCGAGTTGAGTTGGGCGTGAAATTGAAGGTTAGGATAAGGTTCAAGGTAGGAGTGTGGAAATCAAGACACTACCGGATGAAAGTATCATGTGCCCCTCTTACGGTTCATTTTTCTTCTTCCTTAAAGGGCTTTCAAAGGACCATGTGTGACGTCGATTTCTAATTTCAGGGTTGGTTTGAGCTTTCTTGAACTGGCTGTTTTGCAGTATATTTGTTTAGTTGGTTAATTTGAAGTACTAGATCATATGTGATATATTTTACTTAAACTAATCATAGTTTCACTGTTTCTTGTTAGCATATATATAGGGTAAGTTTGATAAAACTAACTGATAGTTGTTGGCTGAAAGCTGGAGGCTAGTGACTGAAAGCTGTAGCTGGTAGCTATAACTTTTTAAATATATTTTGGTGTTTGGCAGAGTAGCTGTAGCTTTTAATAAAATGTATAAAATGACCAAAATGAGCATTAACTAAAAGCTTGTATGCATGTTTTTTATGATAGAATGAGTATTTGTGTCATTTACTCATTAAAAGCTTGTAGCTAGTAGGTTTTTTCTTAAACGCTAATACTAGTAGCTTTTCAATATAGAGTTTTTTCTCCTAACCTAAAAGCTTCAAGCTCCTTCAATGAAACAAGCCTTTTTCATTGAGTAGGAAATTTTTCTTAAAAGTTTGAAGCTTATAAAAACTCCTTACCAAATATACCCATAACATGCCTTTATTTCTTTGAATGCTATGATTCTGATGTACCCTCTAAAGAGCATCCACATTAAAATCTTTAAACACTACTTTCTCTATAGGTTACCTATAGAGGAAAAAAATAGAAAAAATAACTAAAACTTACCACATTATAGCTACTACAATAGAGAAAATTTTATAGAGAATTCGAATGGCCATTTATATTTAGAGACTATTCATCAATCTATATATTATTGTAGATGTATAAACCAAGAAAAAAGTAAGTGTGCGTGAGTAAGATAAAGATAGAGAGAGATATAGAGAGTCGTTTGTGAGATGCGTTTATAAGATAAACAATGTTTAGAGAAATTGTGTTTTTTCAGTTGAATTATATAGATGGGGAAAGACACTCGGCTAAATATCATGTGAAAACCCTCTTGAGTTAAGAAACATTTGAAAACTCTATGTCTTGAGTTAAGAAAACCTGTGAAAACTCTATGTAACAAGTTTTTTTTTCCTAATTTTTTATAGTAGCTTGTATATTTACTTTTATTAGTTTTGGCTAAAATAAATAAATAAAAAAAAACGCCGTGTAGCTTAAAAAAAATACGTAACAAACATGTTACATATGTAATAATGCTGACGTATAATAAAAAACGAGTTTATGTAACATATGGGTAACAAAGTAATCTACTTGGCGCCTTTTTGATTTTTTTGGCCAAAACTAATAAAATTGAATATAAAAGCTATTATAGAAAAATCAGGAAAAAAGATGTTTTTACGTAGGGTTTTTACGGGTTTTCTCAACTTAGTTGGGTTTTTAAATTAACCTAACCCTATATGTACACCCACACTGTATATGAGATTTTTTTTTATATTTAATCGTTTCACTGTTATAAAAAAGGAAAAAATAATAAAACTGTAGTTTAAGATTTTTTTTAACATAACAAGGATTTTCATTCAAGGGCATTGCGTGAATCTTCAAATATAGAGATTGAAATTACTCTCTGGTATATATTTTTAAATAAAGAGTGAAATAGAAGGTTTAATGTAGATGTTAAATAAATGAAAACTCTATTATTTATCTATATATTTGAGATAGAGAATGAAATAAAAGAGTTATCGTAAATGTTTAAGTCGTATTAAATAACTAGTGTTGTTCTAAGTAAAAATGTGTATGAGTGGGTTGAAATAGAGACCCAAAATTGAAATACCTTAGTGAGAAAGCCTTAAACAAAAAATGCCCATTGAGTTAGATAGTTAAGTTGTAACATTACCAATGAATTCATAAAATGGAAGGGCGATAAAAAAGAAAAAAAGTTGAGCAAGAATCCCTTCTTATTATGAAGAAAAAGATCCAACATTACTACGAAGAATGAAAGGATAAACAAAATTTAGGAAAAAATTGTTAGGAAGTAATTGTGATTTAATCCTAAGTTAAGCAACTATTGGCTTACTCCTAGGTTAGTATTTAATTTATATTATGTTATACAACATATGTATTGACGGTTACCATCATCACACCCTTTGAATCGACACCAAAGGGTATCACACCCTTTCACCAACTATAAATACCACAATGTATCCATCATTATTGACTTACTCTTAAGTTAGTATTTAATTTGTATTCTCTCTCTAAAATTCCCTACATAATCACCGTATGTTAATGATTATAAACTCATGATTGTTTGATCTTAATATTTTTATATAGTGTTAATTAATTTATATTTTATAAAATGATTACAATTTTTTATTGATATCTTACAAGAGAGTTGTATAATTACAAAAAGTTAAAGATCTTATATTATAATCATTGAATAAACTAAAAGTTTTCACTAAACTTTAAAGAGTTGAAGAAAATCTAAAAAGTATCCCATAATCAAGATTGACGAGAATAACCCCACTAGGAAACCAACCAAAGTTCCTTCCCATAAAATCCATGACTGTTTCTCTTCTTCATCATCTATTTCTTCTACTGGGTGGATATCCTGAGGACACATGACCCCTATCTGCATACCACATAAACCGGTGTTATTTTCAAAACCATTCATAGTATCCATTTGCCCACCAACGGGAATCTTTCCAGTGAGCTTGTTATTGCTCACATCTAGAACTGTAAGTTGGCCGAGCTTCACTAGTGATTGAGGAATCAAACCTGAGATTTCATTGTGTGAAACATCCAAGCTTTCTATGTTTTCTAGATTACCAAAAGACATTGGAATGTGCCCGGATATCCTGTTATGTGAAATGTTAAGCAACTTTAGGGCTTTGAAGTTTCCTAAAGATGGTGGGATATAACTAGATATTTTGTTGTGTGACACATCCAACAAGACGTAGGTTTCTATATTACGAAATGGTAGGCCTTGGAAAGATTTCTTCCAATTCACAGTCACATCATTTATATCAAAACCACCAACAGAATGCGTAATGGAATGGGAAGTGGGGAAGGGTATTGATATGGGTGAAGTTTTGACCATTCTTGGAAGGTTCGCTATCTCCTGCGGTATACTTCCGGTTAGGTTGTTATAGGAGAGATCAAGAATTCGGAGAGAAAGAAGGTTGGAGATATTGCTAGGGATACATCCTTGAAGAGAATTGTTTCTAAGGATAAGAACTTCAAGAGTTGGGATTTGTAAAAGGGTATTCTGTAACTTCCCTGTAATATTGTTTCCATGAATATCAAGAATTCTGAGTTTGTCCAAGTTAGTTAAATTCGAAGGCAGTTCTCCACTAAACTTATTCCCCCCTAAATAAAGAACATTGATTCCCTTAGGAAAATTTGTTGGGATCTTACCGGAGAAATTATTGTAGGACAAATCTAGGTCATACAATTCATCTCCCCAAACCGGAAACCTATCACCAGAGAGTCTGTTTCTGGACAAGTCCACACTTTCTAGGACGCTGATATTTGAGATGGACACTGGAATTTGCCCTGATAAGTTATTCTCTGACAGAAGAAGAAAGGACATCTTTTTGGCTTTGCCTATATTTTCTGGCAACTCACCAATAAAATTGTTTCGAGACAAATCAAGAAGTAATATATCTGCATCTTCGAAGAGACGGGGTGGGATTGATCCGCTAAGATTGTTTTCTGAAAGGTTTATTATTTGAAGTTTCCCCTCTGCGACAAAATCCGGGAATCTTCCTTCCAATTTGTTCTTGCTCAAATCAAGAAGACTGAGATATTTCTGTGTTGAAAGCCATTCGGGGATTTGACCAGAAATATTACAAGAAGGCATAGAGATCTCGCCTAGGCTGCACCTTGGAACAATAGTGGCTTCATTATTCCAAATCAAATTGTTCCTATTTCCACCAATGAACAATCTATATAAAGTTGTGATATTGAATAACCAAGTTGGGATTTCTCCACTGAGCATGTTGTCATGGAGCCGAAGGATTTCTAACTTGCTCAAGTTTTGCAACGAAGATGGGATTTGACCTGTAAGCTTGTTGTTGCTAAGGTCAAGTGCGGTTATTTTAGGCAACGTCCCTATGGAGGTTGGAATTTGCATTGAGAAAGAATTTGTAGACAAATCTAGTGTTTCTAGATTTTTGAGGTTTACAATTGAAGATGGGATTCCACCAGAGAACAAATTATTTTGCAAGGAAAATTCTCTTAAGTTGGTTAAATTTCCAATCATTTCTGCAACCGTTCCAGAAAGAAAATTGGCACTTAAGATGAGTGATTCAAGATTTAGAAGTTTACCAACTTCAACACTTAAACCCCCCTTGAGAATATTTTCACTCAGATCAAGAATTCGTAGCGATTTGAGTTCGAAAAGTTGAGAAGGAATCTCACCCTCAAAATAATTATTAGTTAACCTCAAAGTCGTTAATTTCCGAAAAGACCTGAGTTCGGGTCCTAGTTTTCCCTTGAATGCATTGTTGCTCATGTCCAAGTAGTGTAAATTCGTCAACCTAAAAAGTTGGCTGGGGAAGGAGCCATTGAATCTGTTGTCATGCATGTCAAGGTGAACCAGTTCGGTTAGATTCACAAACCCATCCACGGGGATTTCGCCATGCAATGAATTGTTGGAGATATCAAGTACTTTCAATGACCTGATATGAAAAACTGGAGCCAAGATATTGGAAAATACTGGATTCGGCTTCATATCAGGAAGTGGAACGACTATGCCATCAAGGTAGAGCTCCGTGACAGTTTTGGTCCAGCTGCAATTAACACGCTCCCAAGAGCAGCAACTAGAAGTTGGATTCCATGATTTTAGTTGTATGGACTGATAAGAACTAGAATTGATGGTGATGGTGAGGGTGGATTTGAAATGAAGAAGTGCTTGCTTTTGATGGGAAGGACAAGAGAATGATGGGATTGGAATACAAGTGAGTATGAAGAAGATTGATAATATTAGTAGTGGTGTGGTTACTGTGATGGCCATGGTTGGTCAATCATTGATTCATTGTAAGAGCAGTGGTAGTTATATAGGGAATGAGACATGAGGTTAATTACTTTTAATATATCCAGAAGAATGTACAAGTTATAATGCATTCATGAAGTTGTAATTAGATGCTTCATTTGTTTTACTTGTTAATTCATTCAACTAAATGTGTGGGTTAAAATACACTTGTAGTTTATGTTATAGTTTTGGTCAGTAATCTGATATAACTATTTTTGTGTCTTATTATTTGGAAGGCTTTTAGTGTTTGTTTTTAAAGATGTGTGTTTTTGTAATATGGCAAGCTGACTAGGGACTTTTTAGTGCTTTTAGTGAAAGTAATACTTGTAAAAAAAAATAAAAATAGCGTTATCATGTTTATATAAACCATCCACTATCACATTATCACACTTAGTAGTGATATAAATCCAAAATAATGTCATCATTTTTTGTGGTACACTAATAAAACACACTAGATTTTAGTTTAATTTACTAATTATAAGAATATCGTGGATCACTAAAGTAATCCATTAATATAAATATATGGTAAACTACATCAATCAACTTCATATTTGTTGTTATATATATTTGTTGTATGCAGAAACATTCAAAGTTTCAAATAGTATTTGTTTTATGCAGAAACATTCTTAGTTTCAAATAATATTTGTTGTATTTGTTGTTGTATATAGAAACTTTCCAAGTTATATAACTAGAAACGTGTAAAATTGGTTACTAGTGGTTTAATTATAAAATTAATTACCTAACACCATTATCGTCCATCCCCATCAGAGAACCACTATGTCCCATCCTTTGGCCATCCCTTCCAACCATGAAAACATGACACACCAATCTATTTGTAAACACAATTCTTAAAAGGCTAAACCAAATTTAGTTAGAAGGATCAGTAACTTAATTGAAACCTGGCTATAACCACTCACTATGACCAGAACCAAGACCGTGCGGAATAGTAATGTTTGCAGTTGGTTAACGGTCTTGGATTTAATGTTTGTTTGGTTTTCGGTTGTCTTGTGAACGAGTACACTCGAATTTAAGTAGCTTTTAAACCTTAGTAGTGATTGAGTTTTCGTTGAAAGATATTAACATTACTAAGTATTTGTGCATAACATAGGGCCATGACTGCCATTATTAGGGAGATTTTATGGATACGTTGGTTTTTACAGGATCTTGGTGCTAGTTAGATCAAATCCACCGGTTTATTTTGTGACAAGTTAGCAGTTAAACACATTGCCAATAATCCGGTCTCCCATGAGTGGAGAAAATATGTCGAGATGGAGTACTGCTACTTCGTCATAGACGAAGTAGAATCTAAAGAGATAAAACTAGTGCACATCGATACAAAGCTGATCTTTTTACCAAACCACTAGGAGGAGGACAGTTGAAACTCCTACTTGGCAAGTTGAGCGTTTGTGACCTTCAGCCAGGCTCCTATTTGAGGGAAAATATAGAAGGAAAAGTTTGGGTCCTCCGTAATTATTGGTTAATTGAAACGTTTTCCTATTTCATGATTCCTTAATGTTTGTATATATACGAGTTGATATGCATGAATGTGAATGATCAAGATTACCAATTATATTTTCTTCAATATATGATATTTAGGTTTGTATATGGTGTGTGTATTTTAAAAGCTTGTACGGGTATAAATAATCTATGTTATCTTATTAAGGAGGAGAGATGGCTACAAAGGTAATTTTATCAAGTGTTTAAGATGGGAGTCTAAAGGCCCCTTCACAAATGACTAACTTTTGGTCATTTTCTTCCCTTTATACCCCTCATGTACAACTTTTAATGCTAATTGTATATGTGTTTAATACACACTTTACAACCATCTTCATATGTAACCCCCTTCATAAACTCTAAACTTCATGCTCTCTTCAATGCTGGTCGACCAAGAGTTTGGCTGTTTGTTTTCTTACTGTTATAGTCTTCTCTTATTTTTTTTTATTAATATTAGGAAGGGATGCCTCATGCTTATATATACAGGGAAAATCTGGGTTTTTTCATATGTTAGATTTTGGTTTGACATGGCAAATGAATTGATTTTGGTTTGATATGGTCAGTAAATTCATATGTTCTTTGTTTCATTAGGGCAACATGGTGTGGTGGGCTTAAATCATAGCAGCCAAGAAGCGGTGCGGTTGATGGTGTTGTTCGAATCCGTCTTTGTCGAAGGTTCGTTTCTTCCTATAAATTGTTGTGTTTTTAGTAATATATATATATATATATATATATTTCAGAATAGGTGAAACTCCTTTTTGTGTGTTTCCAGTTTTCATAAGTTTCGACAAGGAAAGAAAGGTGGATTAGAGTAAACTCATGCAGGGGCAGACCCACTGCCATCCTAAGGTGGGCGGTCTCCCCCATTGAAAAAAAAGTATAGTGTTATACGTATGTGAAAATCCCGAGCGCACCCCATAAAATTTTGACAACTCCCCTAGCAAGCCGAAGTGAAATGAAAGAGCAAATAAAGAAAGAATTAGATTGGCTGAGTTTTTTTTTTCCGGTGACCGCCATGGGCAATTGAGGAGTGCAGATTGGTGAAGAGGAAGAACATAAATGATGTATTGTTGTTTTCTTCTTTTTAACTATTTTTCAATTAAATTGTTAAAGTATATAAGAACCTTTTACACAATCTATAACTTATAATAAAAAAATTGAATATTGATGAGGTGGTATTCAATGGAGGTCTCAACCCTCCTATGAATGTGCCACGTGGCACGTTGAGGTGAGAGTTTTTAATTTACTTTTTTTTTATTTTGTTTTCATCCATTCTCCTACACTTATCTAACCCTAATCTCTTTAAGAATTTAAAAACAAATTTAATTTTTTCTCTCTAATGTTTCCTCCCATCATTTTTAAACGTTAATGTCTTTTATATACGAGATTTTTTAAAGAAAAAAACTACACCAAATTAACGAGCGTTTTATTATGTTTCCAACGAGTACCATAGTGCTATTAAAAACGGAGAAAAAAACGACTATTTTTTATGGGGTCGTTCATACAGGAGAAAAAACACAAAGTGTTCAGGTTATTCATTAATCATGTTTTTTCTTTTAAACCAGGTTCTTATATACAATGTTGAAATTTAGCCAAATTGCCATGCTATCATTGGAATTTTACTCTTCTAAAGATGGATAGGTATACTTCATCAAAAGAAGCTAGGAGAAATAATCGCACAACACTGCAACACATGGTGTCACCTTATAGCAAGGTTATTTTTTTTATTTATTTAATTACAAGAGTAATAATTATTACTATTAGTATTAGTATTATTAGAATGGTTATATTTTTCAACCCCGAGACACTCTCAGAATAAAAGCTAGTAAAGTATATGTAATTTATGCATCGAAAGTTGCATAGCTTTAAATTTTATAATTTTTTGGTTTATCAAATTTTCAAGTCAATCTTCCTTTAAAATTTATTTCTATCATGTAGTTGTTTGAAATATTTGAATTACAATAATAATCATATACACACCTGTTGCAAAAGAAATTTATGTAGTTGTGATGACTATGAAAATTGAAATTCACTCCACACAAACACTGAGTGTATAGTAAAAAAAAGTACATAAATTGTAACTTTGTTTTTATTTATGAAATAACTTTTATACTATATTTTCCGTTTTATCAATTTAATCACCTTACCCTTAGTTTTATTATAATTTATCACCTTATGTCTAGATTTAAAAAAAAAATAAAAAATCCTTTGAGATAGATATTTTGAACTTCCGTCATGTATTTCTAATTAATATAGACGAAATTTTGTTATGAATTATATAATTTAATTTATCTTTTTAGTATGTGATTCGATACGACCTAGCCCAAGCTTACCCGCGACAACGCTCGAGCATTCCCTCTAGTTTGATATTAATACTTTGAAGTGCCCCATGAAAAATGAGGATCTGTGTGGAAAGGATTCACAAAAGTTTAAGCTCCAAACATGAATGATGAATAAAAGGATCACTTGAGAGTTCTACTTGTTCATTCTGTCTTCCTTTCAAGTTAAGCATCATTCATACGCTTTATTCTCTCTCTTCGAAGTTTAGTATATTGTATGTGGTAATTATTCAATATGATACAAAAGAAAGGAGAATTAATGATTGTAATAAATAAAACCGATTGACATAAACTTCCAACCTTTTTGCATACTATATAAATAAAGCCCACATCAACTTTAACAAGTTGTCAAGTTCCATGTTAAATGGCTAATCCTACAAACCCAACCCAACACCCGTCACGGCCGACACACTTTAAGCTCGTGAGACTCATCATAATAGTCTTGCTTGCACTCATAGTCCTCGTTGGTCTAACCATTCTCATAATTTGGCTGACTATCAAGCCCAAAAAGCTAGCCTACTCCATTGATGATGGCTCTATCCACAACTACAACTTATCCAATGCTAATCACCTAAACGTGACATATAACTTCATCCTTCGTGCATATAACCCTAACAAGAAAGTTTCTATTTACTATGATAAAGTTGATATTGAAGTTTTCTATGATGGTGAAACTATTAGTAGAGGAACTATCAATCCATTTTACCAGCCCAAAAGAAACACAACCCGTTTTAAGCTGAATCTAGCATCACATGATGTGGCATTTCCAGGTCATATTGCACAAGACTAAAAGCGGAGAGGTCATCAGGTCAAGTTGAGTTGGGCGTGAAATTGAAGGCTAGGATAAGGTTCAAGGTGGGAGTGTGGAAATCAAGACACTACCGGATGAAAGTATCATGTGCACCTCTTACGGTTCATTTTTCTTCTTTCTTAAAGGGCTTTCAAAGGACCATGTGTGACGTTGATTTCTAATTTCAGGGTTGGTTTGAGCTCTCTTGAACTGGCTGTTTTGCAATATATTTGATTATTTGTTCATTTGGTAGATTTGAAGTACTAGATCATATGTGATATATTTTACTTAAACTAATCATATGTTTATATTTTTCTTTATAATCACCATTGTAGTTTGTCTCTGTTTCTTGTTAACATATAGGGTATGTTTGGCAAAACTAGCTGATGGGTGGTGGTTGAAAGCTGGAGGCTGAAAGTTGGTAGCTATAGCTGTTGGTTTTTAAATATATTTTGGTATTTAGCAGAGTAGCTGGAGCTTTTAATAAAATGTATAAAATGACCAAAGTTGGCATTAACTAAAAGCTTGTATGCATGTTTTTTATGATATAATGAGTATTTGTGTCATTTACTCATTAAAAGCTAGTAGCTAGTAGGAGCTTTTTCTTAAACGCTAGTATTGGTAGCTTTTCAATATAGAGATTTTTCCCTAACCTAAAAGGTTGAAGCTCCTTTTACCAAAAAAGGCTTTTCATTGAGTAGGAGATTTTTCCTAAAAGCTTGAAGCTCATAAAAGCTCATTGCCAAACATACCCATAGTATGCCTTTATTTCTTTGAATGCTATGATTTTGATGTGCCCTCTAAAAAGCATTCACATTAACACCTTTAAACGCTACTTTCTCTATAGGTTACCTATAGAGGAAAAAAATAACTAAAACTTACCACATTGTAGTTTCGATAGAAAATTTTATAGAGAATTCGAATGGCCATTTATATTTAGAGAATATTCATCGATCTATATATTATTATAGATGTATAAACCAAGAAAAAAGTAAGTGTGTATGAGTAAGATAAAGATAAAGAGATATATATATAGAGAGTCGTTTGTGAGATGTGTCTATAAGATAAACAAAGTATAGAGAAATTGTGTTTTTTCAGTTGATTTTTATAGATGGAGAAAGACATTCGGCTAAACATCCTGTGAAAACCTTCTTGAGTTGAGAAAACCCATGAAAACTCTATGTAATAACATTTTTTTCCTAATTTTTTTAGAATAGCTTGTGTATTTAATTTTATTAGTTTTGGCAAAAAAAATCTAAAAAGCACCGTAAAGATTAAAAAAAAGTACGTAACAAACATGTTACATATGTAATAATGCTGACGTATAATAAGAAACGAGTTTATGTAACATATGGGTAACAAAGTAGTCTACTTGACGCTTTTTTGGCCAAAACTAATAAAATTGAATATAAAAGCTATTTTTGAAAAATCAGGAAAAAAGATGTTTTACGCAAGGTTTTCACATGTTTTTTCAACTCAATAGCCCGTTGACCGGGCATTTTGCACAAATAAACCTTTGACCCCTCTTTGGAGAGACGGGACACGGCTCCCAACGAGCCTGAACCGTCTCCCGAGAGGCTTCCCATTTCAGCCAACAGAGGACCGCCACGTGTCGTTGTTGATCCCGAGGCTGTCCCGTCTCTCTCCAGACGGGTCAGAAGTCAACCGTTTCTCTCCCCAGACGGGTCACACTTCCCCATGCCGTCTCAAGCCGTCTCGGGAACCGTCTGAACCGTCTCACTAGTGTATATAAATACCCGATTTCACTTAACAAAATTTGCACCCACCACCCTCCCCAAACCTTTCATCTTCCAAACCAATGACGTTTTTTGGTTTCCCAACCGAAGCCTACCGGCTTACGAAAATATTGTCCGATTACTTGGATTGTTGTTTCATCTGCGTACGGCTACTTGGATTGTTGTTGCATCTGCGCGTGGGTTAACCCGTGTAATTTGCATCTACAATGTGGTAGTCTATTTTATTTGCAAGAAGAGTTCTTTGTCTATGAAGCGCACATACACCATTCAAACAAAGTTCTTAGTTCTTAGCAAGTAAATTTAGGAAGTTTGTTGTAATAGTATAGTTTGTTTATCGTTATTGTAATAGTATAGTTTTTTTATTGTTATTGTAATAATATGGTTTGTTTATTGTTATTGTAATAATATTGTTATTGTAATATTAATGAAATATTTACTTTGATATAAAAAAAACATAAATAAACATTACATAAATAAACATTAATAAAAAAAACATAAAAAAACATAAATAAAATTTGATTACAAATAAACTAGTTAAGATAGATAATCTCTCATCATTTGCCACGCGGACAAATGTTTAAATTCTTTTCCCTCCCTGTTTTTATACTGTCTTTTGCTGTGTCTAATTGACGTGTCTTCGGGAAAGCCGGGGGGTACCAACTGAAGTGTCCGGTTGTGGTACCCGTTGAAGATTTGACACTTCGTTGTCAAATCGTTCAACTTCCGGCTAAGAGAGTCCGTTGTCCGGTCAGACCCTCCAACCAGCCGGTTGTACTCGTGTTGGATACGAAACCATTTGCTGGTTTGGTGGGTGCTCTCTTCAACGTGGCGCCATGCTGATACAAGTGCAATCTCCTGTTCTTCTGTCCATCTTTGGGGTGCCATTTGTGTTAGATGGTGGTGGTGGTGGTGTGGTGGTGCTGCTACTGTTAGACGGTGGTGGTGGTTTGGATAGTGCTGCTACTGTTAGACGGTGGCGGTGGTTTGGATGGTCTGACGGGAGACGGGACACGGGACACGGTATTTATAGGTGGTGACCTGGATAACCGAAGCTTCGGTCGAACCATCGGGACTCACCGGAGACGACGTCTCGGGAGACGGCGAGTCACCATTGTAAAATGTGACCCGTCTTCAGACGGTTCCCGAAACACTTTGAGACGGTTCAGACGGTTCCCGAGACGGCTTGAGATGGCATGGGGAAACGTGACCCGTCTGGGGAGAGAAACGGTTGACCTCTGACCCGTCTGGAGAGAGACGGGACAGCCTCGGGATCAACAACGACACGTGGCGGTCCTATGTTGGCTGAAATGGGAAGCCTCTCGGGAGACGGTTCAGGCTCGTTGGGAGCCGTGTCCCGTCTCTCCAAAGAGGGGTCAAAGGTTTATTTGTGCAAAATGCCCGGTCAACGGGCTATTTTGGTCATTTTCCCTTTTCTTAAACGCTAGTATTGGTAGCTTTTCAATATAGAGATTTTTCCTTAACCTAAAAGGTTGAAGCTCCTTTTACCAAAAAAGGCTTTTCATTGAGTAGGAGATTTTTCCTAAAAGCTTGAAGCTCATAAAAGCTCATTGCCAAACATACCCATAGTATGCCTTTATTTCTTTGAATGCTATGATTTTGATGTGCCCTCTAAAGAGCATTCACATTAACACCTTTAAACGCTACTTTCTCTATAGGTTACCTATAGAGGAAAAAAATAACTAAAACTTACCACATTGTAGTTTCGATAGAAAATTTTATAGAGAATTCGAATGGCCATTTATATTTAGAGACTATTCATCGATCTATATATTATTATAGATGTATAAACCAAGAAACTAGTAAGTGTGTGTGAGTAAGATAAAGATAAAGAGATATATATAGAGAGAGTCGTTTGTGAGATGTGTCTATAAGATAAACAAAGTATAGAGAAATTGTGTTTTTTCAGTTGATTTTTATAGATGGAGAAAGACATTCGGCTAAACATCCTGTGAAAACCTTCTTGAGTTGAGAAAACCCATGAAAACTCTATGTAATAACATTTTTTTCCTAATTTTTTTTAGAATAGCTTGTGTATTTAATTTTATTAGTTTTGGCTAAAAAAATCTAAAAAGCACCGTAAAGATTTAAAAAAAAGTACGTAACAAACATGTTACATATGTAATAATGCTGACGTATAATAAGAAACGAGTTTATGTAACATATGGGTAACAAAGTAGTCTACTTGACGCTTTTTTGGCCAAAACTAATAAAATTATATAATAATACAATTAGCAACTTAACGGTGCTTTTAACGTTTTTCTCCTCCGTTAACAATCGTCGTTTAACATTTCACGCTATTAGCCAACCATCGCACTGCTTGATCAATAGAAAAGGTACCGATTCGTTATTAACTTTGTATATTGATTCAAGCATATGCAAATATAAAGTAGTTAAGAATTCTCTCTAAAACTCCGACTGAATCTTTATCGATCCACTCCTATTAATTGAAATCCTAAACTGAAACCCAGAAATCAAAATCAAAAGCAAGTGCTAGACCCCTGTTTTCGAATTGGACCCTTGAAGTTAAAATTCACAATGAAAAACAAAGAAAAAAATGAAATCATTCAACTAACATCATTAAACTGAAATCAAAACATATTTCAATTATCGATTGAACCGGTCCGAAGATTTCAAATAGAAAAACTGAAGAACAGAGTATCGCAATGATTCTAGGGTGGGAAAAATTGAAACCAAAACCGAAATCTTTTTGGTTTAATCAAAACGCATCAAAGTGAAATGTGAAGAATCGATTTTACTATGGCAAAGGACAGAATCAATGTTTGTTTAAATAATTTCCTTTTTTATTATAAATTAAGATTTTTTTTCCATATATGACCTTGGTTTTTCGAATAAGAAAAAATATTATAAACATCTATTTTGATTAAATTTAACCATACTTATAAAAGATTTTAAAATAAGTTTACAATATTTTCAAAATGAGTTAATAGCCAAAATCGTCCCTGAGGTTTGGTCACTTTTGCCACTTCAGTCCAAAACCTAAACCTTTTACATCTGGGTCCTTAAGTTTTATTTTTCTTGCCAAATTCGTCCCTGACAACGTTTAAGTTGTGGACTGAAGTGGCAAAAGTGACAAAACCTCAAGGACGAATTTAGCAAAACCCAAACCTTTTTCAGGGACGAATTTGGCAAAAAAAAAAATAAAACTGAGGACCCAGATGTAAAAGGTTTTGGTTTTGGACTGAAGTAGCAAAAGTGACCAAACCTCAGGGACGATTTTGGCTATTAACTCTTTCAAAATCAAAATTACAAACAATTGATTCCAACATATATAAAGAAAATCAATCAGAAAGAAAACTCAAAAATAAAATATATGTTCTAAACAAAGATAGCAAATAAAACCGAACCTATGTGGTTCACCTAGCATACCTATGTGGCAAGTTTGCCATGATTAGCGATTTAGACGTGTAGGGCAAACAAGCAAGCAAATCACTGAATTGCCATCGCTACCACTGGAACCAGGTCACCAAATTATTTAGTATCCCCAAATTACCCATATAAATTTTGTAAGATTAAATGTCATCAAAAGGATGTAAAGTGGAAGTTACGTATGATGGTGTCACTAACTCGCATAAGTCGCATAACATATGGTATGGTGTTTTTCATTGATATAACAATACTGTTTAGATTCTGTACAAAAGTGTTCGGGTATCAGGAATCATAAAGGCGTTTGTAATTTGTTTAATTGCATACTAATTACTGATTTTTCCTATGGTAATCATGTAACTTTCTCTTCTAAAAATCGAAATTAACAGACAAAAGGTATTTGATTTTATATAACCGACGTCCCGCTGCAACGCGCGGGTTAGCGTCAACTCGTTGAATATAAAAGCTATTTTTGAAAAATCAGGAAAAAAGATGTTTTACGCAAGATTTTCACATGTTTTTTCAACTCAATAGGGTTTTTAAATTAACCCAACCCTATATATATATATAAGTATACACATACACTTGCGCTGTATATATGAGATTTTTTTTTCTATATTTAATCGTTTCAAAGGAAAAAATAATCAAATTGTAGTATAAGATTTCTTTTAACATAACAAGGATTTTCATTCAAGGGGATTGGGTGAATCTTCAAGTATAGAGATTGAAATTACTCCCTGCTACATAATTTTAAATAAAGAGTAAAATACAAGGTTTAATGTAGATGTTAAATAAATGAAAACTCTATTATTTCTCTATAACTTTTAGGTGGAGAGTGAAATAAAGGAGTTATCGTAAATGTTTAGGTCATAATAAGTAACTAGTGTTGTTCTAACTAAAAATGTGTATGAGTGGGTTGAAATAGAGAGACCCAAAATTGAAATACCTTTGGTGAGAAAGCCTTAAACAAAAAAATGCCATTTGAGTTAGATAGTTAAGTTGTAACTTTTAACGCCACATGTTTTGAAAGTTTATTAAAATCATTGTCTCTTTTAAAAATACAGGTTTTAAAATAACTTTTCAATTATGCTTAAATGTGTTTTTAAATAAAAATTAGTGGTTTTCCAACCCACAACGAGCGGCGGGGATCCAACATACCAATAACGGTATAAGATTGATTGTCACAAATGATGTTGCTTTCATTCAGTACTTGCAATGTTTCAATGCCGGTAACAAATACAATTGAAAACTCAGAAGAAAAAAAATGTTGTTTGATGGATCGAGCGTATATACTAGTAGCAAGCACTCTACATGGAAACAATTAAAAAAAGACATTTGGTTATAGAAATCGAAATTCCATATGATATTATGACATCAAGATCCCATATTTCATTCTTTTAGTTCCATGGAGCCCATTGCTAAGAAATTCCAAGCCCCTTCAAGCATACTATATCAATGAGCTATATAACATGTATGCCAACTATTGAAAGTAGAATTATAAGAGCAAGTAAGTCCTGGGAACATTCTATGCAAGATTCATGTACTATTTCTTATAACCAAAACAGTGTGGACAACTTGGATAAATGATCTCCAACTATAAAAATTATATATTTTTCTTAGCGCCTCAGACTCGTTTTCTGAGCATTTCGCATCGAGGCGTGTCTCAACGCGCACGCCTCAAAAGTTTTTTTTTTTTTTTTTAAACCATGAGTATTATAATATTACGGAGGATACATATTTTATTAACACTTCGCTACCTATTTTTCCAGAATAATTAGGAGACTATACCCTTAAAACTTTTTCCACCAATTCTGGCAATTCATTAAGCCATAAGTGTCAACTTTTAACCACTTGATCAAGCCAGTTGAACCATTCAATTCCCAATTTATGATTTCTTACAAGTCAGTTTGTCCAAGCCTACTCTGACCTAGATTGTCTATATTGGTAGTACTATGTAACACCTCTAGTTAGCCACCTAAGAAATCATGTATGCTTCCAGCTTCTCATGCATTTTTTGTGTGCATTTTGATTATTCTCATGATACGGTATCTGCTGCTGGTCTTCCTAAGGCTGGTTCAGCGTTTCGTGTTTGTTTTTCACTTAATCAGGGACATCCAGTAATTATATTTTTACTGTTTTAAGTAAGTATTTATGTAGTGAGTCTGATACACTGCACAAAACATATGAACTGGATTATTCATCTAGCTGTCCTTGCAATATACACTTGATAAGAGCTATTTAGTGTTCCATTGATTTAATCCACTTCTGGAAATTTAGCTCTCGGTTATGTTCTAACTTTACCTATTTTATATGACCTAAGCATTTGCAGACTTCTTATGATATTTGATTACCAGCATTCATGTACATTGATTCATTCACCATGAAACTTAAAGGAATGCCTCTAATTAATGTTAATTAATTGCAAATAAAGTTGTTGAAATTATAGTCCAACTGAAACTTTCATGATGGATTTACCTTTCTGGGTCATCTGGCTTTGTTGGTTTTTTGAAAAAAAAAACAGATGAACAAATATGTGAAATAAAATGAAGGTATGTTAGAAAAATCCTTCAGAATTTCAGAATCTGTGGTGTTATTTAAAGCGGTTATTTAACCGCTAATGTCAAAGGCTATATAAGGCCTAATATGTATCATATTTTTGTGTGCCGGCTATGTAAAGCGATTTTTTAATAACATTGTTTGTTCATTCATTATCCCACCCTCTGTTTCTTTATAATCAAGTACCTGCGTACATCAGTTTGTGCATACTCAAACAACCAAACATTGTTCATCATGTACACCAAGTCTATAATACGCGAAACAGGGGCAAAACTCAACAAACTTATTGGTACTTTTATGGAAGTCATATCAGAAAGGGACATTGCCAAACTTAAATATGGCTATCGTACTGGTCTTCACAGTTCATTCTCCACAGCTCCACTTGTTGACTTCTCGTCTTCTTTAAGCTCCACAGTCCACGGATCTGAATACTGAAACCTCAAACCCAAGATGTAAGTTATTATCTACTTCTCTTTCCCATTCATATTACATAACTACATTTGTTTATTTGGATATGTGCTATATTGAAACATGGTTGTACATACATTTTATTTTATTTTTGATGCAACTGACAGACAGAGTGCCAGCTAATTAATTTACTAATTATTCTCAATCTTTGTATATAGGGGTGCAAATGAGCCGAGCAGCTCGCGAGCTACTCGAGATCGACTCGGTAAAAAGCTCAAAACGAGCCGAGCCTTATCGAGCTCGAGCCGAGCTTGAGCCAAACACAAAGCTCGTTTACTTATCGAGCTAGAGCTCAAGCCTGATATATGAAGCTCGTCAGGCTCGTCGAGCCTTATCGAGCCTAGTATAATATTAGGTTTATTAATATTTTATACAATTTACCCCACATTTAAAGTTGTTTAATAAACGAGCCGAGCCGAGCTTTTGACTTATCGAGCCTATTATATATATTATTTAATTTAATATATTAACTAATAAACACTAAACGAGCCGAGCTCGAGCTTCAAAAACAAAGCTCGAACCGAGCCGAGCTCGAGCTCTTATAAGTTAATCGAGCTCGAGCCTAGTCAAGCTCGGCTCGGCTCGTTTGCACCCCTATTTGTATATGTATATAAATCTGTACGTTATCACTCCTGTAAGGCGTTAACCCTGTTCACTACTTCACTAATTATTTTATTATATGTTCATTATTAGTATATAGAGAGAAAACCCGTCATTTTACTTTTCGAAGTATTAAGTAATTGGAAATTTTGTTTTGAAATGAAAATAAAGGAATAAATATAGTTTAGGCTTTGAATTGTTAATTAAGTTATTATGATTAAAAATTATAAGTACAGAAACATAATTAAAAAAGAGAGAAGAAATGTATCTTATTCTTTGGAATCATAGGATTTCATTATTCTTACCCGCACGTAATGTAAGAATCGAGCATGGAATCAAAAGGCGCTTGGTTTCTCAATAAAACAAGAGTACCCCTAAACATCAATCATTGAAGCCATCAAATAGTTTCTTTCATATTCGTTCATTTTCTCCAATACAATACTTTGGATCACTTTTGATTCGTCCAGGTAATTATTTATATTCGGTATTTCGTAGGATGGTGCAAAAAGCTCACGGCCTCAAAGCTCAATCGGATTTAGCTCGGAAAAAGCTAGCTCGATATAGCTTGGTTTGAAACTGAGCCGAGCCGACTCGGTTAGAAAGCGAGCCTAGCTCAACTCAGTTCGTAACGAGCCATATTGGCTCAGTTTTACCCACTTGTTAGCTTGGATCGATTTCGCTCAGATTATGTTACTTATAATATATTTTATTTTTATATACATAATATATATTTAAAAAATGGTTATTATTTTGCATGTATATAAGAGTGTTGTTAGATATATAAGACATATTTGGGTGTTGATTAGGAAACTAATAAATATATTGTCACTTACAATAACCAATTGTAAGTTTCTAAAAGGCTTTGGTTATTATCACGTCTCCAATGAACTCAAACGGATGAGATCTGGAATCCAAATATCCCAACCGGATACGTGGATGCACCGGAGGAGTTGAAGTGGCAATATCCGGTTCGTTCCGGCTGACTTATCTAGATACAATGTGTGGTCCACACACACAACAACCATTCTTTTTTAAATATATTTTAATATAAAAGTGGTGTATGAAGTGGAAGTTTGAATTGGTTTGACGTTGAAGAAAACAAAATGTATTTTTTATGGTAGATATGTGCTAAGGTGGTAGATTTTGTTTGAGAGCATTGGAGATGCTCATAGTTTAAAGCATCTCCAATGCTTGGAGTGGTTTGGAGTTCAAACCCTGTCGTCTAGCACACCACATCATTCCAAATCCCAACCTTAAAACAATATATTTTTACTTCAACACTAAATCAATCCAAACCTCCACCTCACACTCCGCTTCTCACTTTTATATAGAAAATAAAAGATACTAAAAAACAAAGTATGTTTGTGTGGTCCCCACCCTTGCATCCGAACCACACTTCACTTTACATAATCCTCCATTACGTGGTGAAATCCGGATTCCGAACCCGGTCCGATTCCATGGGCCAAGGATGCTCTTATAAGAAATTATAATTATGTTATGATTTATTTATTTATTTCATATGAATAGCCATGCACAAATTATGGTTTTGTAAAGGTGGTTACGAAGTTAAATTTTTTTTTTGTAACAATACGAAGTTAAAGTTTTGTGGATTTCAATAACTACAGCACAGTTTAAAATAAATAAGTGGTGTTAGTAATAAGAAGATTTGAGGTTTTTATTACAAAGTGTGCTCTACTCACTCACTCATACTTATGCTTTGATTGTACCATACCACAACCCATGGCCATGACATTGCTTCCACAGTTTTTCGTGCTGCAAGACCCTGATGGAGGTCCATATCTGTGCCCAGTAGAAAATCTGGGGCCATTTGGGCCACCAGAACTCTTGAGATGTGATGAAAGTCATATTTTTAGTCCCCGTGTAAAGTTTGCAGCGGAGCATTCAAAAACTGGGGATGTTTCACTAGTACACATAAGATCTTGCTTCAACAATAAGTATTGGGTGGTGTCAAATTCGTTATGGTTTGTTGCGTCCGCAGACAAACCAGAGGAATGTTGATTTGTAAATATAACCACTACTAGAAAAATACCCCTATCTTGACGCGCATTGCGCGTCATAAAAGGGTGTTTATGACACACAGCAAAGTGTCAAGGAAGAACATGTCATTAAATTTTTATGACATGCAAGCGCGTGTCATCTTTTAATGACACGCTTTTTTGACACGCATTTATGACACCCTTTCATGACACTCTTTAATGATATTCTTTAATGACATACATTCTTGACACACCTTTGTGACACTCATTTTGCGTGTCATGGTTTTTTTTTACCTAAAAAAAATTTTCTGCAAAATGACTAATATCCTAGGATTTATATTTAAATTTATAATTACAAAATCAATAAATTTGATAATAAAACTGCATATATCATATATACCACCAAAAAATTCATTACAATATAAGCATTTATCGAATCCTACCACAAGTATTAACGGTTACAAAAATATTATGTCAATACAATACATTACGTTAGTCTATACCTAAACATACGGATCACTTGAAAATGAAGGTTGCGGCATAACTTGACCATTCTTCACGACTGATATCAATATTCGCATCCGTGTAAACATCTACTCCTCCCCCAATCTGAGACAACAATTGAATTAATAAAATGAAGGTTAAGATTCATGATGGTTTTAGTTTCAAGAAAACAAGGGTGGCTAGAATTTGACTCGACCAACTTACATAACGTTAATTGAAGCAATTACCAAACATTACACCAGCAATATTACAAACACTTGGTGTGCACAACAATTACCAAACAATGAACCAAAAACGAAGCAAATGGCTAAAATCTAATCAAATACACAACAGATAGGAATCATTCAATCGAACTAGACTCAACAACCTTTCCAACCATATAAGATGCGCCCGAAACGGAAAAACGATTGATTTCATATGCTATTTATAGAACAGTCCAAAATCTGGACAAAAGCTGAAAATTCAGCTCAAAACCACCTTGACCCAAACTGAATTCAATTCTTTTAATCCATCCAAAATCTGGACAACATACCTGTGATCGATAAGATAGGAAGCATTCAATCGAACACGTCGCATGCTTTGTAACTCAAGTATCTCCATCCCAAGGAGTATCATCCGGACTGCAACAAAAACAAAACCAGTCAGTAACAAAATCAATAATCCGATTAGCCAAAATCCTTTTGACCCTCTTCGGATCGTTCAATAAGATCTCATTAAAAAATGTTAAATTCATATATCCCCAAAACGTGTAGTTGTCAAAAGCACATAAGGCTCGCGCCTAGGCGTGAGGCACACCTTGTAAGGTGCAGCCAAAAATAGGAACGACATACCACAAATTTGATCTTGGCAACATTGCTAGTCTTCTCTTTCTCTATAGCAAAACTTTCCAAAATATTGTTATATGGCAGACCTCGAGCTTTACCAGCCTATTTGTTGTTCCCAAAATACGTCTCTGCATCATCGTAGCTTCTGCCACCATAGGTTCCGGTTACCGGCATCTGTTGGCATGATAATTTACAAGAAAACTTTAGAGGGACCACATGTATGAATTGAAAGGATATAATGCTTCAGGTAAGAAACTTGCCAAATAGTAACAGATGAAATCAAATGCAATTAGATTCTTGATTCTATGATTCTATCCCCTAATACCTCATGAATTGGTATCATATTTTTCAAAATTGCTAAAGATGAACAAACAGCCCTAAAATCTTTAGCAATGCCAGCATCTATAACTAAGTAATCCATCCAATACATAAAATTTACGGATATCACAAATAGGATTGTTCGGATGTGCAATTTCGAAGTGATTATTAATTAAACTATAAAGAACTTAAATAAAGTCTACTTAATATGATAACTTATTCACTTGCACATTTGGCTATCATAAATTCAATACATAAAGCATAAACTTTAGACAAAAAAACTATTAAATTTTTGAAACACTTAAAACTAATATAAAACATAACTAAAAGTTCACGGTCCGGTCCGGTTTTACGGCTGGTTTTTGGTATAAACCGTAAACCAAACCGTTCACTACGGTTTGAAAAATTTTAAACCGACCGAACGAAAGTTAAAGAGATAAACCAACCATGACACCAAACCAATGATCGGTTTGGACGGTTTCACGGTTTTAAACCGAACCATGAACACACCTAGGCGCAGCTACTCCTAATGATTCCCACACACAACCTGTCAATGGAGAGGTTAAACCATAAACAAAATACTGTTGTTAAAGACGTGTTCAAGTGAAGAAATACACATAGGCCAGGCTTTTGGTTTTGTGAATTCAAACCCATTATATTTTAAGAAATCGATATTTTAGTTATCTATTTCCAAAATGTTATGTTGTAGAGCTTCTTTTTTACAATTTTATGCAGTTATCAGAAAGAAACGCAACCAGGCTATGCCTTGTCATCTGATGCATAAAATTCAAACAGGGATTCTAATACAATCATGCTGTTTTTTTTGTTCTTGATGAAGGAACGATTGAATCGGTCACTTATGGTTTGTCAAGACAAATTTGAGTCTGCAAAACTCCAAAAGACAAGGACTGATGCAACAAGGGATATGGAATCATGTGTGAACCGACAAACGTATATGCAACAAGGGATATGGAATCAGATTAAAGAAAAACACCTGAACAGAAGCCAGTCTTGGGGGAAGCATTAATCCAGCAGCATCACCATGGGTCATGATGATACCACCAACAAATCGAGTACTTATTGCCCAAGAAGTTTGCCACACGTGTTGCCTTTGAGGCTTTGACCATTTTCATCAGCAAACTGTATGAAAAAGGGTTTAAGCTTTGGGGCCAACTAGTAATAATGCAAATAATTACGGTTCTTAATCATATACTGGATTCTAAAGAAGCTTATTCCCAAGAAAAATCCAGTCTACAGCAACAGAAAATTTCGATCGTAACTTGTAAGTTAGATTAGAAAAATAAACCCGTGTTCCAAAAGCACGGGAAAAATTTTGTCCTAAATTGTGGCTTGTTCCAGCCTGCAAGGTTTTACGATCACCCATCATAGCTTCAATTGTATAAGTTCTATCTGCTCCAGCAAATGTCTCTACCCTCGATTTTCGACCTTGTATAACAGGTCGAAAAGTTGAAGGCTTATCTTGAAGAAAATGTCAAGGCATCAGTCTACAGCAACAAGGGACTGATGCAACAAGGGATTGAAGAAAATGTCAAAGAAAGCCAACGACAAACCTCGATCAAAGACCAAAAAAACTAACGCAAATTCGTTGAAAAAATAAACATGGAAGAAAAGAGGTGGTGGCGTGCTAACCTTGTAAAAAATAAATTACGATGACTTACTACGTTAAAAAAATAACTAAGACAGGAGTCGAACCAGAGACATTGACCGGGCTGACTCAAAAAAATAAAAATAGTCTTACAAAAGCAATTACATTAAAATGCCGAGTCTTACAAAAAATTGACTCGAGTACAGACACAACGGACATGACAGACACGTACAACAAGACCGGAAAAAGGAAACGAACAACGACAAGGCACCAAGCCTTGCCGTGACTCCGTAGACAGGCATAAAGCATTACCACATTTGGTTGCAAAGTTGAAGGCTTATCTTGCCATAGATCCGACAAACGTGTGAGCTCTGCATCTTTTTTATAATAATCTATAGTAATATAGAATGCACTGTTATGGTGACACATGGGGAGATGAACAAACATACGCTAATACTTTTTTCATATGCATACTTTGAGTTAGACCATAATCAAAAGGGGGATTCAATGAATAAGTTGTGGACTTATGGATATAATAACTTTAGATCCAAACAAACCATATGAAATGCATCAAGTAATACCTCAAAGATACGTTCTGTATCAAATGAATGCATATCAAGTAGCCACCGTTCTTTTTCGCGAACCTTCTTTTTCCGCTACGGCGGCGTCGATGGCTCCCACCCTTGACCTCCTCCTCCACCACCATAGTAATCAAAGTCTTGCTGCTCAATTAATCAACAATAACTTGACAATTAATCATCAAATCAACTTCATAATATTAACCTATTACCAGATCTACATCATGAACTAAACAAAGTGAACAAACATTAAACATACAGAAGAGTTATTAGAAGATGATTGTTGCAACCATCTGAGTACTGACGCTGGTAACGAGGCCCATATGCACCAGATCGTTGGCCTTGTCTTCCTACAGCATTCATCTCCTCAACAGACCTTCTGAGTTAGTGTTGAAAGGATCGGGTATAGAGAGAGAGAGAGATATCTAGATGTGAGGGAGAGGAAGCAGGGATTTGGTGGCTTCACAAAAGGAAAGCTTTTATACCTAGGGTTTATGGGTTTATAGGAGGGAAATTCAATTTTTTGTGAAGTTAACATGACACTAAAGATGACACGCAAAATTCTATACTGTCATGTTTTCTATTTCTTGACATTATATTGTTGACACACAAAAAAGCGTGTCATTAATTAACCAGATTTTCTAAAACATGACAATTTTTTTATGACACACGCTTTTGAGTGTCATAAATGAGCGCGTGTCATAAAATGTGTGTCAAGAAAGGGGGTTTTTTCTAGTAGTGAACTTAAACTTATGTTTTCGTTTATGTTGTGTTAGTATTTGTATTCGTAAATGTATGTATGTAATGTGTAGATTGTGTAGATAGAACATATTATTAAGAAGTTAAGTTTAGATGTTAGTATGTAACAATGATCGATCAAAGGAACAACTTGGAAGCAAATCAAAGACCAAAGCAACATGACACGAAGACTAGAAGCAATCAGAAACACATGTTTGCTGAGGACAAAATCGAAGGCTGCAAAGGACAAGATACCAACGGTTATGTTAGTTATTTTTGGAGGGAAACTCAAAGTCAACCGGTGGGAATAACTTGCAACGGTTCACAACAAAAGGAGGCAACGTTTCAAAACATATATATAGAAGACACAAGACATTCTCAATCGGTTATCAAGAACACATCCAAAGTTTCCATTTCTTTGCATAACACACACTTGAAAAACATTCATTTGTATTCCGAATTCATCTTTTATTCGATCATAATAATATTCGTATTCTAGTATATCGTTCTTGTTGATTGTTAGATTATTATTTCCGCTGCATAATTCTTATTGGGGCCAACAAATCTGGTATCAGAGCCAGTTTCTTCTTCAAGAAATCGCTCTAGTATTTCACTTGATAATTCATCATATTTCGTTTGTTGATCCCTTTTCTGAATCTTTTTAAAGATCATTCGGTTACAAATATCGTTCGTTACAAAATCTGTTCACAAGTTCTACGACTCACAGTTTCTTGTGTCCATCGTTAAATCTGCAGTAAGTTTACTTGTTTGTTCAAATAGTCGGTTAAATATTGTTTCAGTCTTATTCAATTACTCGATCATATTCGGTTAATTGTTTCTGTTCGTCTCAAACAAATAAACATAAGTCATACGTTAGTTGTCTTTCCATTAGAGTCCATTTCAAAAAACATCAATCCGGTTCATTCATAAATACTCCATCAGTCCTTGTTGATTGTTTCGATTCAAAAATCGTTCATATACGGTTTTATATATAGATCAGTCACACTCCAAAACACTCACAAAACAATTACGTCATGTCTGAATCTACGGGAATCTCTTACACGGGATCTAGGCCACAATACTTGGCAAGATTTAGACAAAAGAAAGAAAAGAAGGCTGCTTTAAGAAGAAGGGGAATCGAAACACGAAAATGCTACTATTGCAAACTACCGGGTCATTTGATTGGTGTTTGTGGCATCAAAGAAAGGGATGAAAGTGCACAATTAATACGAGATGCCATAACCACGGGGATTTCATATTATCCCGAAAAGTTTTTTGGAAGTGGAGAGGATTATATTCTTCAAGGTTCCGATCATGGTTTGTGGAAAGACATGTGGTACGTTAGTCCAAACATACAAAATCATATTTCGGGTAACATAGATTTCTTTCTTAAAATAAAAAGGTCGTTTGGGGTGGAAAGTAGAATCAAGAAAGAATTTGTGTTTGTTAGGGGGGTTGGTATTGTTAATATATTGGTTGAAGATCAAAATTTGGTGATACCAAATGTGTTCTATTCAACCGATTTGGATGACAATATATTGAGTCTTCCACAACTTAAACTACAAGGCTTTGTAGTGAAAATTGTGGGAAATTTTTGTATTGTTGAGAACATGTTCAAGGACAAAAGTATGCAATTTCGATTCATTGAACACACTAGTGAATCAAGAGAAGCAATTTCAAGAGAGTTGGAAGATGATAGTGATCACATAAGATCAAAAGAAAAATACTTAAATGATTATTTTGAGTACATTTCGGCCGATGCCGAAGGTATCATAAATAACATGGATAATGTTGTAAACAACATATATATCGACTCTCTTGAAAAGTGCATTGAGTTCTTGGATATTATACATGATATGGAATTCCCTTGGGCACATAGGAATATACTCAAAGGACCATTCATACAAATGGTCTCTTGGTTCCTAAAGGAATTCCTAGGGATAACAAGTAGACCAATTCCTCCAAGGTTCGAAAACGGGAAGTATGTTGAGTTGTATGATTTGTACATCATGGTGCAAAAGGAAGGGGGACACAAGAGGGTATCTATGTATAATTTATGGGTTGTGATAGCAAAGGAATTGGGATTTGACTATGAGGACAAGGACATGATAAGAATCTTGTATGCACAATATCTTGATGTCTTAGATTGGCAATACCTTGTTCACAAAAATGCCCTCAAAACAGCCGAGAAAAATGAAAAGGAAAGGCATGAAAGTAGTCAAGTTAGAAGGGTGAATACAACACCAAACATGTATATGAATGCACAATCGTCCAACATTGAAATGAAACCAAATGAAGAAGATTATGCACTATACATGGGAAGCGATTGGAGGGCTGCAAGGAAATACATAAAGCGCAAAAATGTTGATTTTACTCAAGCCGAAAAAGCCCTCAAAGAAGCCATTGAAACTCTACCAACAAGTCCCATGAGCCCTAGTTATATTTAGGGGCGAGTGTTGATTTGTAAATATAACTTAAACTTATGTTTTCGTTTATGTTGTGTTAGTATTTGTATTCGTAAATGTATGTATGTAATGTGTAGATTGTGTAGATAGAACATATTATTAAGAAGTTAAGTTTAGATGTTAGTATGTAACAATGATCGATCAAAGGAACAACTTGGAAGCAAATCAAAGACCAAAGCAACATGACACGAAGACTAGAAGCAATCAGAAACACATGTTTGCTGAGGACAAAATCGAAGGCTGCAAAGGACAAGATACCAACGGTTATGTTAGTTATTTTTGGAGGGAAACTCAAAGTCAACCGGTGGGAATAACTTGCAACGGTTCACAACAAAAGGAGGCAACGTTTCAAAACATATATATAGAAGACACAAGACATTCTCAATCGGTTATCACTACGCCAAAATATGCCTACGGCCACACAAAAAAAGTGTGACCATATGCCTTTCGCCACACTTGTTTTTTCCAGCTCAAGTGTGACCATAGGTCGAGTCATCGTAGGTATCATACGGCCACATTCACATTAAGTGGCCGTAGCACTTAAAAAGTGTGGCTAAAGGATACCAATATTTCTTTTTGAGATCAAGCATTCTGTCTATTAAATGTGACTAAATGGTAGTAACGGCCACATGAAGTTACTCTAAGTGTGGCCATTTTAGTTATATAGTCACTAAAAGTTTTGTTTTAGCCACATCAATTAAAAAAATATGTGGCAAAAATAATTGTTTTAATAAGCTTTACATCTATTAACTGTGGCTAAATGGTAGAAATGGCAACATAAATTCACCGTAAGTGTGGCCGTTTCTAGTATATGGTCACATGAATTTATTGTAAGTGTGGTCAAAAACTATTTATAGACACACGAAGCAATTTTGTAATTATATGTGTGACTATATTCTAACTTTCGGTCACACATATTTTTTTTCCTATGATATTTGCTATTATTCAATCACATAAAAAAAGTGACAATGGTGTGGCTATTGCCTAACTTTGGTGACACAAAATTCGTGTTGTCCATGGCATTTGGTATCATTCCGTCACACAAAAAAAAACAAATGGAGGATAGTGTGACTAATGATTATATATAGCCACTTGAAATACTGTAATTTTATTCGTGACTATTGTCCAACATTTGGTCACACGTATTTCATTTTACCCATGTCAATTGTTATCATTCCGTCACACAAAAATAAATAAAATTAAGATTGTGTGGCTAATTGTTATGTAAAGCCACTATAATTTTTAGTATGACTATTGTTTAACCTTTGGTCACACATAATGGTTATATACAGTCACATGAAATATTATAATTTTATGTGTAGCTGTTTTTTACTATTTGGTGACACATTTTTTGTGATTCTATATGGCCATTAAAAATGAGAAAACCAAATGATATTATAAAAATAATAAACCAAATTCCATACATAAGTTTCATGCTTAAATACTAAAAATCAAATTCTCAGCCGATTTTCATCTTCTTGTTCTTTCCTGCAATCTTTTTAATCTATCTAGAGTTGTAAAACTCTTCTTTTGCTTCTTGGCGAACTTTGTGATGTTTTGTGTTATTGGATGGTGAATCTGGTAGCTGGAGAACCAAAAACAAGAAAACATATATAAAAATTCCTAATTTAGTTATACTTAATTCAAGATTAATTAAAAAAATAAACCTTTGGACTACAATGTGCAGGTCGTCTGGCCAAAATGTGATTGTATTCTCCAAACTTATATGCACTAACATTCAGCAATGTCTCATGTATCGCAGGCTTAAAAAAATACAGGGACAAGATTCTTTTGAACACATAAATATCATCTTGTTCAACAAAGCCTATTAGTTACCTTGCATAACGTGAATCAGTATTCAGTAGTACAAGAACACTAGGACCTTTTGTATGACAATCATATAAAAGAAACACAAAACATGCTAATACTTCTTATGTTTACGTAACATACAGTCATAACTTACATGCATAGGTGATTATGTGTAACGATTTTAGGCTGCTAATAGTTACCTTAAATAACGTGAATGTATAGGGATATCCCTTACTTTAATTCGATTCACTGTACCACTCTGGCTCACAAGAACAACCTGCTCATCACTTTCACCATCCTCTATAACACACAAGAAATTAATTAATTAATGTGGGTAAGTAGACAATAATTGTAAAAAAAAAATGTCAACAAACTTGAGCACAGCAGAAGCAACAGGTGAACAATAATAATTGTATATTCCCTTCATAATAAAACTTAGTGTAAATTTAAGGTAGAGAAAACATACCTTGTAACCTATTAAACCAACCCTATTCAAAGGAGACTGGCGGAAGCGACTTAGAGGAACTCGCTTTCCATAACCATTTTCAGACAAGAACAACAGCCATGGGCCATGTGGACGCTTACTGCATATTATTTTCAATTAGTTGTAACAAAAAATTAAAATATATAAACACACACACACATACAAAAAAGTTATACTAGGGTTAACAAAAATTACTGTTTGTGGCCAGGTTCAGGCACGTGCTCTATCCCATCCTGCTTTGCTGCAGGTGTAATATCAACACACGCCATTCAATCCGCTTCTTTCAATCTCATTGCAATGGAACCTCGAGTATTTCTTCCAAGTGCTCTGATCTATAAACATCAGATATATCAAAGTAATAAATTCTCAGGCCATTCTTTTTTGTGAGATTTAATATTAAAAAAACACTTACAATTTCACAAGAACTAAGAATAACAAATCCATTTTGTGAAGCCATTGCAACATAGTCTTCATTTGTACAATGGCGTACCCATTTGAGTGAATCACCAGGAACCTACACAGGCAGGCAAAGTGAACCTCGAGAGATAACGTATTTTGATAAATAAAAGATTAAGAAATGCAAGACAAATACAAACCAGTTGAAGCGCTATAATCCCAGATGACCTAATATATGAAAAGTACATTAACGATACTTTTTTGATGTAACCATTTGCAGTAAGCATTAAAAGATGCTGATCTTCAGCAAATTCACTAACAGGAATTATGGAAGTAATTCTTTCACCATCATATATTGACAAAATCTAGTTACACACAAGTAGTTGAAAATAACTAGTCAGCAGAAGGGCATAACAGTCGAATGTCGTGTTCATTGTGAAAGAGAGTAGGTAGCATACCTGGATCAGGGGTGTACCTGCAGCTGCACGAGAACATTCTGGAATTTTGTACGCCGGCGCAGAATACACGATACCCTTGTCACTGCAGATATTTTTTTAAAGTATTTATCATATCAAGTCTTAAAATTGAGTTCAATAACAATTAACAATAACAATAATAAACAATTGAGTTCAATAACAATTGACCCATCTGAGCTACTTACTTTTTAATTAAATATTATAGCTAAACCCATTTGAGTAAGGGTGTAAATTTTCACAGAAAGAATATTTATTGCATCATAATCTTGAAGTATTAGATTGCCTAGCTCAAAAATTGACAACAAAACATATATAACCAATTTTATTTTTTAACTAGCAAAAAAAAGACAGATTTATTAATTAGAAAAGCACTAACGAGGTGTTAGAACACAATTACACTAATTGGGAAAGTATAACTAGATAAATAAAATAAACTTCCAAGTAAATAAAAAGCCACTTGATTTGCATATCCATTAGATATTTAAATTAAAATGACTTGAAGCAATATAATCACATTATAAATTATGAACAAAGTGTGGTCAAAGCAGCAACTAGTAAACCATTCATTGGCTGCTAGCCTATGCAGCCACAAAAAATAAGAACTCCAACTAAACATGGAAGACAAATTAGGAAGAAATTAATCAAATAAATAAAGCTTAACAAATGGTATGAACCAATTAACCCACAACTAATTCATTCCGTGAGGTGATTTACTCATCAACTGAATATCGATATGTAGAGAGAAATTTATACATAATATAAAGTCCTCATATTAGCAGATGTAATATAAAATAAATGAATCTCAGGTTCATATTTAGTAACATTGTGTGTATACGCAAATAAACTACCAATATCATGAAATTCCATTGAAGCTGGCTCAGTTGAAGTTACTTGTGCATTCATGAAATTCCATTTAAGCATTTCATCAAGCACTTGGTGTGCATCAAACAAACATGAACATAATCCATCGCTGGTAGTACAAATGATTAGATATCAATAACGTATTAACTTAAAACCAAATGCAGCAAAATCAACAACAAAAAAGCTTTATCAGTAAGCAAACACTAATAATGAGAAATTACCTTGACATAACAAAGATCGACTCCAGGATTTTAGGTTCGTAGGTTAGTCGGGCAGCATGAAGATGTAAATGGATTGGAATCTCATTGCGAGATGGCGACGTGCGATGGTTACCTGTGATAATCAAGACAGATCTATGAGCCAGAGTTTACGTATCTGAAGTGGCTAAACTAATTGGTCTTGAAATTAGGGTTTAAGAAAAAAGCGCTCTAGATCTAAAATTTGAGTATGGGAGGTAAAGTTTGTTTAAAAAAATTTGGATGCGAGGGAAATTGTAGGGGGAAATAAAATAGAAAAAAGTCCTAAACTTTTTAATGGCATATCGAAATTGCCGTTAAAACTCTATATTAGGATGAGCATGTTACCGTTCGGTACCAAAATACTGGTAGTGAAATTCCTTAAAAATGGGTATCAGTACTGGTAACAAAAACAATCGGTATCGTACTAGTATTTGAATGTAAAAATCGGTAACTACTGGTACCGTACCGAACTGGTACCGGTAGGTATCGAAAAACCAAAAATGTGGGTACTGATAGTGGTATCGAAATTGATTCAGTGCCGAGAATTCGGTATTGGTACCGGTTCGGTACCGGTACCCAGTACCATTTGCTCATCCCTACTCTATATTAGTGGTATACAATATAAATGTTACTAAAAGTGTGTGCTAATCAATTATAACATATATGATGTCTTACTATAAACCTAAGATAGCGGCACAAAACCTAAATGTAGCTGAAAGTATTTTTCACGATATGACTTTTTATTTGTAGTGTAATAGGACTTCACCGAGGAAGGGTCCTATAACATCAAACATTTATGACTTAACTATATAGTGTCGTATTAAGTTATGTTATAATAGGACCCCCGGTGATCAAGTGTCATATTACATTACCACATAATGGGACACCAACAACTAAATGTCTTATAAATTACATTATTAGGATCAACATTTTAAGTGTCTACTATTGTCCATTCTGATCCATTAAGGCCCAATATGGTTCATTAAGACATGTATGATCTACTATTGTCCATTGTGATACATTAAGGCCCAATATGGCCCATTAAGACATATATAATCCACTATTGTCCATTCTGATCCATTAAGGCCCAATATGGCCCATTAAGACATCTATGATCTACTATTGTCCATTGTGATACATTAAGGCCCAATATAGCCCATTAAGACATATATAATCCACTATTGTCCATTCTAATCCATTAAGGCCCAATATGGCCCATTAAGACATCTATGATCTACTATTGTCCATTGTGATACATTAAGGCCCAATATAGCCCATTAAGACATATATAATCCACTATTGTCCATTCTAATCCATTAAGGCCCCATATGGCCCATTAAGACATGTATAATCCACTATTGTCCATTCTGATCCATTAAGACCCAATATGATCCATTAAGACATGTATGATCTACTATTATCCATTGTGATACATTAAGGCCCAATATGGTCCATTAAGACATAAATATAATCCACTATTGTCCATTTTGATCCATTGAGGCCCAATATGGCCCACTAAGACATATATAATCCACCATTGTCCATTCTGATCCATTAAGGCCCAATATGGTCCATTAAGACATGTATGATCTACTATTATCTATTGTGATACATTAAGGCCCATTACGGTCCATTAAGACATGTATGATTTACTATTTTCCAATGTGATACATTAAAGACCAATACAGTCCATTAAGACATGTATTATCTACTATTGTCCATTTTGGTCTTTTAAGGCCTAATATGGTCCATCAAGACATACATGATTTACTATTGTTCATTGTGGTCCATTAAGTCCCAATATGGCCCAATAAAACATATATGATCTATTTTTTTTTCATTCTGATCTATTAAGCCCAATATGATCCATTAAGACATGTGTTATCTACTATTGTCCATTGTGATCCATTAAGGCCAGTTTGGTCCATTAAGACATGTATTATCTACAAAATGTCCATTGTGATCCACAAAGACCCAAAATGGCCTATTAAGACACTATGATTCATGAAGGCCCAATTTAGCCCATTAAGGCATATATGCTATACTATTGTCCATTATGATCCATTAATGCCCAATATGGCCTATAATGACATATATGATCTATTGATGTCCATTGTGATCCATAAAGGCCTAATATGATCCACTAAGACATATATGATCTACTAGTGTCCATTGTGATCCATTAAGGCCCAATATGGTCTATTAAGACATGTACGGCCATTTTCGGTACCGGTACCCGTTTTTTGCGTTATCGACAATAGTACTTTTGGTAGCGGTACCAGTTCAATACAATCCGATATTTTGGGTTAATTTACCTTCAAATTCTTATATCATAATACTCGTTTTCTACTTGTACTGGTACCTATTTCTTCCATTTTCAGGACCGGTACTTCCATCACCGGTACCGGTTCGGTTTCGAGGTCATCTATACTCATTACAACGCAATAAGCCTGTAGTACATTCATGACATGATGAAACACATAAACTTCAAAATTGACTCATTTGTTATGTATATTCTTACCTACATTAGTTACAAAGACAAATATATAAAAGTTTGAAAAGAAATTACTAAAATGATAAAATGAAATTTTACAATTTTATATCTTTTGTATATTTTTACTAAATAATGTAATTTTTTTTTAATGAGAATAGCATTTGAGAGGGAATTTTTAGGATTAAATATTTTGGGGGGAGTTTTAGGAGGGAAAATAAAATTTTGTAATTTTAAGAGGATGAAATATTTTGAGGGGGGTTTTTGGTGGGATATTGAATTTTTGTAATTTTAAGAGAGAAATATTTTGAAAAGGAAGCTCTAGTATGTATAGTTACATTAGATTTTGTAATTATATAAGTGTGACTATTGTTTACCTTTGACCATACATATTTTTTCATGACATTTGCTATTATTACGTCACAAAAAAAGACTAAGTGAGGATGGTGTGGCTAATAGTTATATAAAACCACATGAAATTTTACAATTTTAACTATGATTATTGTCTAAACTTTGGTTAAACATATTTTTAAATAACATTTGCTATCATTTCGTCACATGAAAATAAACAATGACATTAGTGTGGCTAATAGTTAAAGACACATGATTTTTCTTGTAACTTTAATTGTGATTATTGTCTAACTTTGGTCATATATATTTTTCCATGACATATATTATCATTCCGTGATACAAACATAAATAAAGGGTCGATGGTGTGATGAATGTTTATGCAAAGCCACATGAAATTTTTTAATTTTAAGTGTGGCTATTGATTAGTCTCTGGTCACACAACAATATATGTGGCCATATATGTATTAGCTTTTGGTCATACATCAAAAAAATATTATGGTTGTAAATCACATTTGGCCACACTTTTCTAGTGTGGCTACTAAATGTCACAATTTTTTCTTGAAGTGTGGCTAAAGGATTCGAGAAATTATAGTTTTTTGTCACATGAAATAAACATTGTTGCCTTAGATCACAATTGGCCACACTTTTTTTGGTGTGACTAATAAATGTCACATTTTTTTCTTAAGTGTGGCTAAAGGTTTTGAGCTGTTATACAATGGTCACATGAATACATAAGATGTGTGGCGAAAGGTGGGCTGGAAGTTTTTCAAATATTGGAAATGACCTTTAGCCACACATTCAATCAAAAGTGTGGCAGGACGATTTTAGAAAATGTGTGGCTAAAGCCACATTTTGGCGAGAACACATCCAAAGTTTCCATTTCTTTGCATAACACACACTTGAAAAACATTCATTTGTATTCCGAATTCATCTTTTATTCGATCATAATAATATTCGTATTCTAGTATATCGTTCTTGTTGATTGTTAGATTATTATTTCCGCTGCATAATTCTTATTGGGGCCAACAAGGAAGACACAACAAATCCAAAATGCACATTATTTCGTGTTTCTAGTCATACTACTTCGTCTGGAACACCAGGAATTCAATTCTTTAGCATCGGCAAGTCCAAATACGTAGCGCACGTTCCAGATATTCTAGCCGGCCTCTTCCGCTCATTTGATGAAGATGGGGACATTTTTCCTACAATTGATTGGGAAACACTTGTGATACTTCCCTCTAAAGTCTCATTCAGATCTGACGACCTAAGTGGCAATTACCTTTGCTCCCGTGTGCTTGATAGCTATTATAATTATCATAGGTTTGAGCAAGGATTGGACATTGGAGATCAACGGGTGGCCCACGAACTCTTCCCAACTTCTAATGGAAACTATCGAATAAAAAGCTTGTACTATGGAAAGTTTTGGAGACGAAGCCCTAACTGGATATGGGCTGACGCAGAAGAGAACGACCACTCTACCAACACCTTGTTTTCATTTGTCAAACTAAGCAACCAACTCATTGCACTTCGCAATTTGGGCAACAACTACTTCTGCGGTGCACTCACAACCGAGGGGAAAACAAATTGTTTGAATGCGCACTACCCAACTATGTCAAGACAGACAAGGCTTATGGTTGAAGAGTGTGTCCTGCAAAGAGAGATCTCAAATGTAAGATACCGCCTCTCCCATTCCAGGATTTATCAGGAGGAAATCCAAGAAGTTTCCCATTCTTTTGCAACTAATGACAGCGTAGACAAAGAAACCACAATCACCCTCACATATTCCATATCCGATTCTAAGACCGCTACTTGGACTAATAGTGTGTCAGTGACTTTCGGTTTATCAGTAACATTTAAAGTTAGCGCAATTCCATTTATTGCCAAGAGTGGAATCAAAGTGTCAATGGACATTGGCTATATGTATCAATGGGGAGAATCCAATACAATAGAGCAGAAGAGAGAGTCAAGTTATGCTGTGTTGGTGCCACCATTAACTACAATGAAGGTATCGCTCATGTGTACTAAGGCTGCTTGTGATGTGCCTTACTCCTACACACAAAAGGATCTTCTTACAAATGGTGAAAGGGTTACCACTGTCAAGGATGATGGAGTTTACACTGGGATCAACTGCTACAACTTTTATTTTCAATCCTCAGAAGTAGACAAGGTTGGTCAGGGAAGAATATTGCCTGTGTTGTCTAATCCTGAATTTAATGAGAAAATAAAGGAGCCCAATCCCAATTTCAAGGAGAACATAAAGGATCCCAATCCCGATTCCAAAGATAAATTAAAGGAGCCTAATCCCGATTACAATGAGAACATAAAGGAGCCCAATCCCGATTCCAAGGAAAAAATAAAGGAGCCCAATCCCGATTTCAAGGAGAACATAAAGGAGCCCAATCCTGACTCCAAGGAGAAAATAAAGGAGCCTAATCCTGATTTCAAGGAAAACATAAAGGAGCCCAATCCCGATTCCAAGGAGAAAATAAAGGAGCCCAATCCCGATTTCAGGGAGAACATAAAGGAGCCTAATCCCGATTCCAAGGAAAAAATAAAGGAGCCCAATCCCGATTTCAAGGAGAACATAAAGGAGCCCAATGACAGTATAGTTCATTTATTATTCATAATATTAGTTTTTCTTATTATTTGGATAATTAGCAAAAAAGTCTTTGATTAGGGTGTCCTTAGATCGGTTGTGTGAAGAGTGAGAGTTATTGCACACTGATCTAGATATGATATCAGCGAGATAAGTACGTATGTGATGATACCCCTACGTGTATTACAAATAATGGGGTCTTTTGGATTATACATGGATGTGTTTTCATCGACATCTTTCATTTGTGTGGTATGAGAACTGTAACGACCGGGCTGTTGGAGCCGGGTCGTCAGGTCGGGTTACCAGAGCTACGCAGCGGATTCAGATAATAACATCTTTACTTTCCTAGGATCCACGTCATCCTAGCTAATGGGTTATCTGAACACATGCTCAGAAATAGTTTCTGTCAACATAAAGTTGGTGAGGTCGTGTATTTTATAAAGTGAATGGCCAGTTCTGTAATTGATATTTCTTTAATAATATTCTTTTAATAAAACATGCTTTACAGATATAAACACTAAGGGGAAAATATATTCTATTATATTCTATTAAATCGATTATATTATGTGTCATTCCTATCGATGGTACCACTTTGTCAATGTTAGAATAATGGTTCTATGCCCTTTCCTGGGACAAGAAAGGAAATGGCGGAGTACCAGACAGTACTGCCCCCGTCGTTTCTATTATCCCCTTTCTATTATATAACTTCTATTATGTAAAACATTTCTAGATTTTTTGATAAACAACATGTATTCCCCCGAAAACACTTAATAAAACGATAAAAGTGGGGAGTTCCCGATTTTCACTGGTTTGCGTATATCTTCATATAACTTCTCTTATTATAATTATATTTCATATATATATATATATATATATATATATATATATATATATATATCGATACGTGTTACGCTTGGGACTTGTTAGGATTATAATACTTAGTGTGTGTGTATATATATATATCATATATAAATTTATGCATATAGAACTTTATATATATTAGATAGTCCTAAACTCGTGGTTCATTATTGATATTTATTATATGAGACACGACACGGACATCCTAATCTAGCTGGCCATTACAACTTGGCACTCGTAAACTAATAAGCTGGCCATTACAGCTTGGCAGATCTAATCTAAGAAAAGAATGTAAAATATTATTATTAACCCGAGTCTAGTATATCGTCAATATATCGAATTGTATCTGTATAAACATATATATATATATAGGGGATGGTTATTGTACAAAGTAATGAAAACGTGCGAAGTGTGCGAAGTGTCACTTTTTACATGATAATTACGTAATGATAATTACGTTTACGTAATGATAATTACGTAATGCTTACATGAACATACAAAAACATTACGTAATTATCATGCACTTTGTACATGATAATTACGTAATGTTTTTGTATATTCATGAAGGCATAACAAAATTATCATGTAAAAGTGACACTTCGCATACTTCGCACGTTTTCATTACTTTGTATTTGAACCTGCCCCTATATATATATATATATATATATATATATATATATATATATTATTGTCTTCTTATTATCAAGTCCGATCGTTATTCGTATTATATATATAATCTTATAATAATAATAATAATAATAATAATAATAATAATCCACGCCGGGTTATCAAGGTGATTTAATTATCGGTACATATGTCGATGATTTAATAGTTACCGGTTCATCAATAGAGGATATACGAGCGTTCAAGGTGCAAATGGAAGTAAGGTTGGAGATGAGTGATCTTGGAAAGTTGAATTACTATCTTGGGATAGAAGTCGTGCAAAGAGTGGACGGTAATGCTATAAAACAATCGGGTTATGCCACGAAAATTTTGAAGCGATTCGAAATGTGAGAGTGTAACTTAACCCAATTCCCTTTGGATCCCAGTTTGATGTTGTCGAAGGCGGATGAAGAACAAGAAATCGATCCATCTGAATATAGACGAATTGTTGGAAGTCTTTGTTATTTAACACATAGATTTGAATTTTTCTGTTAGATTGATTAGTAGGTTCATGCAAAGGCCGACTAAAACACATGAGCAAGCTGTGAAACAAGTGTTGAGATATGTAAAAGGAAGCTTGGATCTCGACATTTTTTTTATCCAAAAGGAGGAAGCCGAAAGTTGCTTGGATATAGTGACAGTAGCTATGCAATGGACTTGGATGAAAGGAAAAGCACAACGGGATTAGTGTTTTATTTCAGTGATGCACCAGTTAGTTGGGTCTCTTAAATGAGGGTATGGTTGCGTTGTCATTGTGTGAAGCAGAGTTCATGGCGGGTACGGAAGGAGCATGTCAAGCGTTATGGCTTAGTGAACTAATATCCGAAATGTTAGTGCACGATGTCCCTAGGCTAGTATATAAGTTATTTGGACGTATTTCGGGGTGTTTGGAGGCGTTTATACGCGTTTTGGAGGTTTCAAGGGTTTGTAGGCGAGTAGCAGTGGGCTGCTAGCGATTATGGTCCCTAATCGCTAGCAATAGCACACGAGTATGGCCTACTCGCCACCTGAAGCATGCGATTAGCCATTTCAGCATGCGATTAGCTAGCTAATCGCTACCTCAGCTGCTGCTAATCGCTAGGAGTGGTCTGGTCGTACCCGGGTGGTATAAATACCCTCTTTCTTAACCCTAGACCTTAGTTTTTGCCTCACACACTCTCCAAACACCCCCCCTGGTCTTAGGACGCCTGATTTGATCATTGTAAACACTTGAGCTCTGTTTTTAGTGATTAATCTACAATCTTTTGACCCGTGTGTGTGTAGTAATTACTCGTTTCATTGTTTCAATCGTTGTTTCTGTTATTAGATCATCTTAGAGGGATTCCGCACCTCTAAGATAAAACCCGTGATTGTTGGAACGCGAGTTCGACGGTCCTAACAAGTGGTATCAGAGCCGAGGCTCTTATCACGGGTGTTTTGATAACAAAAACGAGCAAAAACAGGTTGGTTTTGGTGTAAAAGTTGAGTTTTTTAATCAAAAACCTGTTCTTAGTTTGAAACTTTGAGTTTTTATCAAAAACCCACATATTTCAAAACTTTAGTGTGTGTTTTTCGGTTAAAAACGTGTGTTTTTGATCAGGTTTTGCTCTAAAACTATTTTGGTAACTTGTCTAATCATTTGGGATCAAAATACAATGTTTTAGATAAGATTTTGGGTCAAAATAGGTGATTTTTGAGCAAAAGTGCGGCTGCAGATCAGATCAGGCGATTAGCATCAGACAATTAGGGTTTGCTAGCAATTAGCTGCTAATCGCCACCCCTTGCTAGCGATTAGCTGCTAATCGCATGTACTGTGCTAGCAATTAGCCATAATCGCCTGATATCTCCTAGCAATTAGGTGCTACTCGCATGCAACCTTCCATGCGATTAGCCCTAATCACGTGACATCCTAAATTGCCTGAAAATTCATAATCGCCTTCAGTTACTAGCAATTAGCCCTAATTGCCTTCATTTTGCTAGCAATTAGCCCCAATCGCCTATACTTGCTAGCAATTAGCCCTAATCACGTGACATACCTATATTTACTAGCAATTAGCCCTAATCGCCTATACCACCTAGCAATTAGCCCTAATCACGTGCAAAAACCTCATAATCGCCTAAGACACATAGCAATTAGCCCCATAATCGCCTAAAAGGTTCTGGAACATAAAAATTGACTAAGTATTGGACTATTAACATACGTTAACATACCTTAACAAATGGCGAACCCTTGGGGACATCTGAGTCAACCGAGAACTCAGTATAACCAGCAAATGAACAACCAAATGAACAATCAAGCAAACGTGCCCACGAACCCTTGGCAGTTTTCGGCTGAACGAAACGCGCAACGGATGCAACAAGCGCAAATGCAAGCGAATGTTGCCGGAATCAATCCGTGGGCGCTAGCTGCTCAACAGCAAGCAATGAATGCGATGAGTGCGAATCCTTGGGCACTCGCAGCTGCTGCTAACTCTCAGACAAATCAGCTGTCGTCCGTTCTTATCAGTGACTTAGAGACGGGCAGTTCTAACCGAGCACCGAAACTGCAATATATGGCAGATTATCACGGTTGGAAAGGCAGATTTCAGTCACACGTTGAGGGTATCGATGGCATGGTATGGTCAGCTATCGAGAATGGGTACACAAGGCCGCTGGTTGAAAACTCCACTACTCCGGTCTCTATAGAAGACATGAATGAGGAGCAGAGGAAGAAGTATAACTATGAGAAAAAGGCGATGGCAGCGTTGAAGCAGGCTCTTCCCAAAGACATTCTTCATCAGTTCGCGCAGTGTACTACTTCGCAGATGCTGTGGTTAGCGATTGCTGAGCGTAATGAGGGGAATCAGAAGACACGGAAGGTGAAGGTGGATCAGTTAAAGAAGGAGTTTGAGAATTTCAGTGCGATGGGAAATGAATCACTGAGAGATCTGACAGCTCGATATTATCATCTGATGTCCGAGATGTATCAGTACGGGGTTATCTACACGTCAGCAGAACTTGTGGAAAGATTTGCAGAGGCGCTCCCGGCACACTGGCATCAATGGCTGGACATTCAGAAGTCCAACAATGTTTATCAGACACTCTCCATCAACGAGTTCGTGGCCGAGCTGGAGAACAAGGAGATCGAGGAGATCAGGAGAGCTAATAAGCCGCCCGCTGTTCAGAATCCCAGCATCTATTATGGGAATCCAGCTCAGGACATCAGTGTGGGTGGATCCAAACCTCAGACTGCGTTCATGGTTAATCCTGATCCAGTCTTTGCGTTTGACAACTATGGACCCCCATCTGATGTTCCTCCACCTGTCTTTCCTTGGGGTCAAGGAAACCAGTATCCTTCTAATTTTAATGCTAATACTAACCAGTTTGGTGTTAATCCGTTTGCTCATCTTGCAGCACCAGCTCAGGCAACTACCAACTTTGGTGGACCTTCTTCATCAGGGTTTGGTGGTGTTCCATCTGCTAACTTTGGTGGATATGGAGGTGCTTCTACTTCAAATCAGGGTGCTTATCGGACCAATCCTGTTGCAGAACAGCTGAACACTTCGGGCTTTGAGAAGGTGACTGTAGAGCTAGCCCAAGAACATATGGCTCTGCTGTCAACCTTGGTCAATTCCTATAGTGGCTTAGTTGCGGGGCAGATCGGAAATCCTTATCTTACTCAAGAAGATTATGCCCAGATCGACAAGGATGACATGGATCTGATAGACATCCAGTGGCACTTCGCTAGTGTGGTGAGACGTGCAAAGGACTATATGGATAGAACTGGAAAGAGAGATGTGCTGATCAACAACAACACGAAGTTTGGGTTTGATAAAACAAAGGTCACCTGTTACAACTGTGGCAATCGAGGACACTTTGCCAGAGAATGTGATCGACCGAGACAACAGGGAAATCAGAATCCCTTCAACAACAACAGAGGCAATCAGAACAATCAGAGGCAGCAAGCTCAGACACAACCGAATCAAAATGCTGAACGAGCTCTTGTCCCAGTTAATCATCAGAACCAAAGGCCTCAAGCAAACAACAATCAAGCCTTGGTAGTTCAAGAAGATGAAGTGTTCAACTGGAATCACCTCATCACTGGTGAACAAGCTCCTCAGGGTGGTGCAGCATGCTTTGCCCAAATTATGTCTGATGCTCAAGAAGAAGTTGAAGAGAGTCCAAGTCAATCTGAAGTAGTCATTCCTGAAGTTGAAGCTTTGGATTGTGATTCGGATTGTGATTCTGATGAAGGGGTGGACTTGGAGGATTTGTTAGCTGAAGCAGACGCCTTGATTAGCAAAAGGTCAATACTTGTGGATGCTGACTGTACAAAGAACAATCTGACTGATTTCTTCGGACCAGTGAAGACGGCTGCTCATTATGCTTTGATGGCCCTTACAGAGTCGTCTAATCAGGTATGTTCTTCCTCCAATTCAAAATCTGAATGTGTTGATTGTAGTAAGCTTAAGTACAGAATTGATGTCTTAACAGACGAAAATCTGAACTTGAAAGCTGACTTAAGTCAATGCCAAGAGAGCAATGAGGTTTTGAGAGCTAATGAGAAAGCCCTCAAAATCACCATTGATACTCTTAAGAAGGACTCCATTGAGTGTGATCAGCTTAAACTCAGAATCAAAGAATTAACTGATGAGAATCTGAATTTAAAGGCTGATGTGGGTCCATTGCAAAGGTCAAATGATTCCTTAAAACAGAAAGAGAAAAATTTTCTTAATACTGTTGATAATTATAAGAAGGATGTTTCTGAATTGTCTAAAACCTTAGCTAACAAGCAAATTGCTATTAATAATTATATAAATGAGGTTGAAGACACTAAGAAACATTTGGCCATTGTCAATTGTGACTATCAAAAGATCAAGAAGAAACTTGAGAGTTACCTGAACTGCAAGTACGTTCTTGATCATATCATTGAACACTCAGACAAGGAGGGCAATTCCACCAGTCCCAAGTATGCTCAGTGTCCTCCTCCGGTGAGATTTGAACATCATCACAATGATATCTTACCGAAGGAAGAGTTTATGGACTTGGCAGCAGAAGCAGCTAAAGCTGCAGAAGCGCCTAAAGTGATGGAAGCAGTTAAACCTGCCAAAGTCACTAAGGCTGCTCCTCCTGCGCCTAAAGTGACAGAAGCACCTAAACCTGCTGAAGTTACTAAGGCTGCACCCAATGCTGTTGCTGCCAAACCTGGTGAGATTGCAGATAATGCAAGCGTCTGCGAGACAGACTGTTCTGAGGATGAGCTTGATGAACCAGAGAGGTATGCACCGGTGAAGGATACGAATATCCCTGTTCAGAATCACATTCTGTGTGAGCCTGAGCCGAAAGTGCAAGCCCCTGCTGATAAAACAATCAAAGTGTTCTATCAATTGAAAGGGTCTGATAAAATTTATGCTGATGAGGAATTTCCTTATAAGAACCTGGCACCTGGTCTTGTTGGTAAAATCTGGCAAGAGTCCACCATTACAATTGAGAAAGAACAATGGGGACATGGGAAAAAGGGTCAGGGTAATCAGTCCAAAAGAAACAAAGGTAAAAATCAAAAGAAGAACACTTTGAATCCTCAAAATCAAGCTCAGAAGAACTCTCCCAAGAAACATGTTACTCAGTTTGTTGGATCTTCAGGCAATGAGGTTGATAATTATCCTAAGACAGACTGGCAGAAAGAATGTCTTAAGGATTTAAAACATAAAAACACCTTTGCCACGAAATCAAACAAAAGGGGTAATGATGTTAATACTCCACCATTTGAGGAGTATAGATCCTGTCACAAGTGCGGGGTTCATGGGCATTTAGTTGCTGCTTGCCCCGAATTGAGACACAAGAGGATCGAAACAAATGATGCTCCTAGTTCTAGCAACCCTAAACCGCCTGTTTCTCCTAAGCTTTCTGAGAAGCAACAGGGTAAACAGACAGTTTATGACACTCGTAACAAGATTGCTATGAACCAAAAGCCAGTTGATGGCAAGGGTCCGCAGTCGAGGGGGAGCCAAGTTCCTAAAAAGGTTCAAGCAGCGCCTAAGCCACAAGCACAGGCTGCAGCTAAACCTGAAGGCACCCCTAACACTGCTCCACGTGCAGTTAAGTCTGAAGTGGATCCAAAGGCTGTCCCACCAAAGGAATCTGAGGCTGGACCTTCTAGCCCAAAGGCAAAGAAGAAGCCCAAGCCAAGGAGACCGGGAAAGACTTGGAGACCCAGGTCACCGACTAAAGAAGGAGGATCATCTGCTAATGTAGAAACTGCCGGACCATCGGAAGCAACACCAACTCCTAACGGAAGGTGGGTTGAATTTCCGACTTTGGATGTAGATGGTAGACCCAAGACCGTCAAGGCTTGGGTCCCCCTTAACCACTAATCTTTGAATGTCGTGCAGGGAGTTCCACAGGGCCTTATCAGCAGCCTATGGATTGTTGATAGTGGAGCTTCTGGGCACATGACAGGCGACTTATCTCTGCTATTTGACATCAAGAATATCAATGGGGGATATGTTGCTTTTGCTGGTAATAAAGGGGGATACATCACTAAAGAAGGCAGTATGGGAAATGGAATCGTAAGCTTTGAGAAGATAAGCTACGTGAAACAGATAGACCACAATTTGCTGAGTGTCTCACAGATCTGTGATAAGAAATACACAGTATTCTTTGATGACAATGCTTGCTTCATTCTGAAACCTGGCTTTAAGATTCCGAAACAGTGGGTTATGATCTCAGCTCCAAGAGTCAACAATTTGTATGTTCTGGATATGAGTCAAGCTGTAACAGCTAAGGGGGAGGTCACTTGTTTTCTGTCAAAGGCTACAGAGAAGGAGTCTATTATGTGGCACAGACGAATGGGGCATATTCACTTGAGGAAGATGAATCATCTGGTTCAGAATCAGCTTGTGGAAGGTGTCTCTGTCAAGAATTTTCATTTAAATGACGTCTGTGTATCATGTAAGAAAGGGAAGCAGAAGAAGAAATCTCACAAACCTAAGAAGGTCAACTCAGTCAGTATGCCTCTCGAGCGGTTGCACATGGATCTGTTCGGCCCTGTCAATCGTAAAAGCAAGAATGGAGATTTATACTGTCTGGTTGTCACTGATGACTATTCAAGGTTCTCTTGGGTTGTATGCATGCAGCATAAAAGTGAGACTTTTGAGTTTTTGAAGAATCTGTTCACCAAACTAGAAAACATCTATGGGCTGAAGATCCGCAGGATTCGAAGCGACAATGGAACAGAATTCAAGAACAATGCTATGGAGTCACTATGTGCAGAAAAGGGTATTCATCACGAATTCACAGCGCCATACACTCCTCAGCAAAACGGGGTTGCAGAAAGAAAGAATAGAACTCTTATTGAGGCTGCCAGAACAATGCTCGCAGATTCTAACTTGCCTGTCATGTTTTGGAACGAGGCAATTTACTGCGCGTGTTATACTCTAAATAGGGTTCTTACGGTTAAGAGGTTCGGCAAGACTTCTTACGAACTTCTAATCCGTAGGAAGCCGAACTTAGAGTTTCTGGAACCTTTCGGTGCTCCATGCACTATGCTACATCCCGATGGGAAGTTTGGTGCAAAGGCAGATGAAGGTTTCTTTGTTGGATACAGTACTCCTAACAAGAGGGTATACAACAAAAGAACCAATAACGTTGAGGAGTGGCTTAATGTCGATGTTCAACGTTACACTGTCAATGCACGTGGTGCTGGACCCGATTGGTTGTTCGACTATAAGAGTTTGTTCGATTCTTTCAACCTGGATAATGTTGTAGATGATGCTGTGGCGCAGATGTATTACGAGTGTGAAAACGCAGCTAGCTCACCGCTAATGCGTCCGATCGTGGTTAATGCGCCTGCGCCTGCCGCATCAGATGCTTCTACATCCATGGGTCCCCCTGATAAAGCCGCAGCAGTTGAAGTTGAAGAAGTCTTTCAGGAAGCGTCAGAGGTTATGGAATCTTCTTCAGATGAGGAATATACAGAATCTCGGGAAACTCTTACTGAAGAACTGGCTGGAAATGGTGAATCTGCCAATACAGCTCCAGTTCCTCCTACAGGGAATGATCAAGCTGGTCCTTCTTCTTCAGCAGCTCCTGGAATCGGTCTACAGATTGATTTCTCCGGTTTTAATTTGCAACCCGCTGCTCCCTCTAGTTCAAGTGCTGCTGAGACGAACATCTCTCAGGGACTTGAAAATCTCAATTTGCGGTCGGATGATCCAGTGCCGGCACATCCGGAATCTCGGATTCACGACACTCATCCACTGCAGAATGTGATTGGTGATCCGACTGGTAGAGTGATGACACGCAGTCAGCTCAGGAATGCCAGTCCAAGTGACAACTCCGCTACCCTAGCTCTTTATTCGGAGATCAGAAAAGCAGGTCATCAGAACGATTGGTCTTTTGCTCTTTATGTGTCTCAGGTGGAACCGCGATCCGTCCAAGAGGCTTTGAGAGAAGAACCATGGATTGAAGCAATGCAGACAGAGCTTCAGCAGTTCCAAAAGCTAGGAGTGTGGGACTTAGTTGACTTACCTCCAGGTGCTAAGAAAATTGGAACAAAGTGGGTCTATAAGTGTAAACGGGATGACCGCGGGGTAATTATCAGAAACAAGGCTCGATTAGTTGTCCTCGGCTTCCGTCAAATCGAAGGAATAGATTACAACGAAGTATACGCTCCAGTTGCGCGCCTTGAAGCTATCCGGATGTTCTTAGCTTACGCTTCGTACAAACGGTTTAAGGTGTATCAAATGGACGTGAAAAGTGCTTTTCTGTATGGTATCGTGAAGGAAGAGGTGTATGTTTCACAACCTCCGGGGTTTGAAGATCCACTGCATCGTGACAAGGTTTACAAACTGAACAAAGCGTTGTATGGTCTTCATCAGGCTCCGAGAGAATGGTATCAAATGCTCAGCAGTTATTTGATCTCCAATGGGTTCAACCGTGGACTCGTGGACTGCACCTTATTCACCAAGGAAAAAGATGGTGACCGTCTGCTGGTACAGGTTTACGTTGATGATATTATATTTGGGTCAACTAATGAGGTTTTGTGCAGGGAATTTGAAAAGTTAATGCAGGACAAGTTCGAGATGAGCTCGATGGGGGAAATGCAATTTTTCTTAGGCTTGCAAGTAGATCAACTTGAGTCGGGGATCTTCATCCACCAGACAAAATATGTTGCTGACATCTTGAGCCGGTTCCAGATGGAAGACTCTGCTGCAATAGCCACCCCTATCCAAACTAATCACGGGATTGGTCCGGATGAGAAAGGACAAGCCGTTGATTCCTTTCTTTATCGAGCAATGATTGGCTCGTTGATGTACCTCACAGCTTCAAGACCCGACATAATGTTCGCAACCTGCCTGCTGTCAAGATACCAGTCCAGGCCGAAACAGTCCCATCTGGTTGCCGTGAAGAGGATCTTACGTTATCTAAAGGGTTGTCCGACCAAAGGTCTTTGGTACCCTAATGACGATAAGTTTGATCTCGTTGCTTATAGTGATGCTGACTATGGCGGATGCAAGAAAGACGCAAAATCCACATCGGCTGGATGCCAGTTCTTAGGAGGTCGACTAGTCTCGTGGCAGTGCAAGAAGCAAGCCTCTGTATCCTTATCAACTTGCGAGTCGGAATACATAGCTGCGTCCAGCTGTTGCTCCCAGGTTTTATGGATACAACAACAAATGAGAGACTACGGTTTGAAATTTCTAAACACTCCTATTTACTGTGATAATGAATCTGCTATAGCGCTTGCTAAAGACGCGGTAAACCATTCCACGGCGAAGCATATCTATGTTCGGTATCATTTCATACGCGATTGCTATGAAAAGAAACTGATAGATATGATCAAAATCCACACGGATTACCAACGTGCCGATTTATACACCAAAGCTTTTGATAAACCTCGTTTCGAGTATCTTTTGGTTTTAAATGGCATTAAAGAAAAGCAGGATTAGATCCGCATTGGCAATCGTTTTTGTAAATATTTTCTTCAAAAACAGAAAAATCCAAAAATATTGTCGTTTTGCAAGTTTTTAGATTTTTAGGGGGAGAAAATTCAGAAAAATACAAAAACATCAGAAAATGCAAAAATCAAAAAAAAAATGAGAAAATTCAAAAAAAAATGAAAAAATGAAAAAAAATGAGTTTCTTTGGTGGAAATAGGGAAGATGATATTAACCAATCAGTCGGACTGTCTGGACCTTTATCATCTTAAAATATTGGATCTGATAAGTAGCCTCTACAATGATGTGTTGGTAGGCTCGAAATCATTTCCAAGTTCGGCACGGTGATATAAACCTAAATCAACTGAGAATTGTGTGGATTAACGCCGCGTTGGCATATGGTCTAAAAGCCTTAAATCTTGTTGATAGAATGCCAAAATCCGAGGTTTCTGGTCTTTAAGAGGTTGGTACATCCGGGGTGAACTGGACGTCTCTCAGAATAAAATGGGGTGGCATAAGTGACGTACGTTGGGTTAGCAGCCTACAACTGAGACACCTCTTTGCCATACTCAGTAAAAGAAAAGAAAAACAAAAAAATAGAATAAATTCTGATAAGGAGACGTCTGGGAATCCTGTAAGAGCAAAAAGATCATAAATGCCAAAACCCTATTCTCAAAGAGAATCGCTCTACGGTATCAAATCATTAATACCTAAAGCATCGTACCGTGAAAAATCAAAAATGTACGGTATTTGACTTGAACCCTGGTCTGGATCTCACTGGTCTCTTTGCTGCAGCGTTCTTGCAGACCTGATCACCACTGAGTCCATTCCTTGTAAATACGGATGACAACAGCTTATTCACCGGTTACGAGGAAGCTTTGTGCATGCCTTGATGCGGGAGTATGTCGTGTGTGCGGGGAACACCTTTAATCAGCTTTAATATTACCTTAACGTATCTAAAGTGCCTAGCGATAAAACTTGATTTTGAGTTTAGGTGGACAACAATACTGACAGTTGTTGTAGGATGCTTATTGGTAATTTTAATCAAAAACTGAAAGCATAAGGGTTCCAGTATAGTCTGTACACTGATATGATTCCCTAACTATCGAAACTCGCAAAAATATGATAGTGTACAGTTAATTGTTCTTGCGTTTTCGCTTATTTTCTATTTTAATTTTAGTAGATTAGCTATTCTTGATTGCCGATGATGGAAATCTAATCCATTGTAATCTTACTTCTTCAAGAATAAAACGCCGAAAAATTAAAAAGGATAATTAATTGAAAACTTGTACTTTTACCGGGTCAAAACCGTGTGTTTTACCGAGTACAAGGGTGGAAAATGAAACATTTTCAAGTTTTTGAGTCATCATCTGAGTCGCGTGTGAAATCGGGTTGAAAAACGCATGTTTTGAGCCTTAACGGGTCAAAAATGCAAACTTTGGTGCTGCAGGGGCATTTTGGTAATTTGTGGAAGGGGTTCTAAGCATTTAGGAGCTAATCGCCTATGTATTCTAGCGAGTAGCTCTAATTGCATGACCTTTCTAGCGAGTAACTTCTAATCGCGTGCATCCTTAAGCGATTAGCCATTAATCGCTATCATGATCACTCAACCAAAGATAAGCATTACCTGGTAGGCGATTAGCCCTACTCGCTAGCTACAGTGCTAGCGAGTATCCCTATTCGCGTTTAAAGCTAAGCGATTAGCCCACCTCAACCACCAAACAACCCAAATGCTAATCGCATGTTAACACTTGGCTATTAGAGTTACTCGCCTGTTGGTCTAGACGATTGGACCCTGCCACTCGCTACTACTGTAGCTGACGAAGTGACTCAATCGCCCAACATTCCAAGCGAGTAGCACTACTCGTTATCTACTCCAAGCGATTAGCAGCAGAATATAAAAGGGACACTTAGTTTATTTTGTCTTCATTCTTTCAAAAAACCAAGAACACAGCATCGTTTCCCTCTATACCCGATATAATCAAACTCTTGCAAAAATTTCTTTGATTCATAAAACCGTATCTACATCATCAAAGGTATCTTTTCTCTAAAAATCAGATCCTAACAACACTGTTTTAGGGGTTAAATCTGTGATTAGAAGGACGAAAACCTAGTTTCCTTTTCTTCGATCAATCAGCCTCAAAACGTGTTTGTTGATACTGATTCTTGGTTGGGGTTTGTTAATCGGGGGTTGGGGGTCCTTTTGGCACCAAAATCCAGATCTAAAATCTTGTGTAACGAAAAGCCCCAATTTTGAACTCAAGAACCCTAAGTTTCTTTAACTATCAATTAAACCCTATATTAAATCTGTTAATGAAATTAGGCAGAGGGGTTGTGTTTGCCGGTTTGTTGAGATGATAATGTGACTAAAATTCCGACCCAACTCGACCCATATCAAAGTTTGAACAATTTTGGTCTACCTTAAAACTGTTCATGCGATTAGCTAGTTACTCGCATGAACAGTGCATGCGTTTAGGGATCATAAACTGCTAATCGCCTATATCCTATAGCGATTGAGTCCTAATTGCCAGTAAGAGTAAGCGATTAGCCATACTAATCGCATGTGACACCTTAGTTGACCAAAAATTGTCAAAATTTGTCCGTTTTGTCCGATTTTATCATACCTTAACCTGCTCTAATGATCGTGTCGTATGTTTTGCCTTATAGAAAAATGCAGTACGGAACATCGGAGAAGCACAACTGCTTGGCATTTCTCGGACCAGTTACAAAGCCGGAATGCAAGTTGTTCGAGGGTGTTATCGAATACTTGAAACGATCAAAGATCAAGTATGCTATCTCTACTGAATACGCGGCCTACAAGGATATTATTCGGGAATTCTACCAGAATGCAAAGGTCGACAACAGCACTGTTCCTGCAACGGTTAAAAGTGTTGTGCAACAAAAGGACGTGGTTGTTACAGAAGAATTGATTCGTGAAGTTCTAAAGTTTGAAGATAACAAAGACGATCCTATTGTGTTCGATACTATTCTGATTCGCGGTGGATTTCTTAGAATGAAGTATACAGATGATGTTCGTACTCAGAAAATGCTGCAAAAGGGTTGTCTACCGCCAGAGATAAAATATCTAACGCACGTTGTGCTAAAGTGCATCGGCCCTCGCAAAGGCACGTTTGATGCGATCCGGGACACTCTAGCATCAGCGATAGTTGCGTTGACGTTGAACAAGCAGTTCAACTTCTCTGGAATGATTTTGCACCATCTCAAGGAAGTGATTTTGCAGAAGCCAACAAAGCATTCGTTCATAGTTTATCCTCGTTTTCTGCAAATGATCCTTGACCACCAGATTCCAGATTTGGTGAAGCATAATAATGAGTTGCTCGAAATTAAGAATATTGATGAGATTGAGCTGAAGAGAATGCTACAGTATAAGAAAAAGCCGAAGGCGGAACATCCACCAAGTCGGAAAATGTATGCATATCTCGCGAAAGATGATTATGAGGCACCACCTGGGAATAGGTGGAGACATGACGACAGTGACTCTGAAGATGACATTCATGTTCATAGACAGGTATTCAAAGGTGATGATGTTATTGGCAGACCCACTGATGAATTGGGTCCCAATGAACCGGGCAATACGGGGGATGACGAGCATAGACGCGATGATGATGTGCTTGATTCTACGTCTTTGGATGTTGATGCACCATCCAGCTCGGGTAGGGGAAAAGAAACATTGGATGAAGGCCCGATTAACATTGAAGATGTTGATGATGATGATGATGACTCAGAGGCAACTGAAGATGATAGACCTGATGTGCTCAGTTTAGAGGAGGATAGGGCTCTCACAGCCAAGGCGAGAGAACTTCAGAGGGATCCCACTTTCACACCAGGAGGTGAGGATCTCATTGCTGATATCGATGCTGATCTAAGCACGCCTCCTCCTCAAAAGAGACAGAAAACCCAGGCAGCAAAGGTTAGTAGAGGTCACAAGAGGATGTCAAAGATTGTAGTTGAGCCTGAAAAGAATCCAAAAAGATTGAAGGGTAAACGTACAGCTTTGAATCTTCCTGATACATTCGGCTCTCCAACCTCTTTTACCACACCAGCAACAACAACTAAAGCAACAACAGCAACAACAACAGCAACAACAACTACCACAGCAGCCACTTCTTCAGCTCCTCTATCTTCCAGTGCAGCTATGCCTGCAGGTATTACTATGTCTATGCCTTCTTCAGTAGTCTTCACTGAGCAAGTCTCAGCTACTGTTGAAGCGACAGGTGCACAGTTGGTTTCTAATCCGGTTGGTGACCATATCCGGAGACTGAAGGAAGCTGCAAGAACCAAAGCAGCTAAATCTTCAGGCCAATCATCTTCTTCTACTTCTGCTTCAAATGAACAACTCCAGCAAAATGTCAGCGAACTCATGGCTTTAGTTGCTGCACAATCGCGGGAAATAGCAGAGTTAAGGAACAAGAATACTCAGATCGAAGAAAATGAGACAGCGATGCTTGAGTTGATTGGTGAAACCATTACTGCTAATACAGATCTTAGAGCTACTGTCGACGCACTCACCTTGTCTAATCAGCAAATTCTTGAGTCGAACAGGCAGCTTATGGAATCACACCAGCAGCTGATACAGTCAAACCAAAGTGCCTTGGCGAGACTGACTGGCATTGAAGGTAAGTACAATGACCTCCAGCTCGCAAATGTGAACAATGAGCGCAGAATCACCAGATACAGGAAACAAAATACTAGATTAAGAGCTAGGTTGGATGAGTTGTCTGGAACTCAGCCTAGGCTCACTGGTGGTTCTGAGGCTGGAGCGAGTACAGCTGGTGATGATGATGATGATAGTGAAGAAGAGGATGATGAGGATGATGAAGAGGATGATGACAAGTCTGATGATGATGATCAGGGTGATGGTAAAGGTGATGGTGGTGACCCTGGAGCCACAGGCGGTGGCGGGTCATCGGGTGGTTCAGCTGAGAGACGAGCTAAGAAGCGCCATGATCGTCGAGGCGATGATCCCGAGGCAGGTTCTTCTGCTCAGGGGGAGCCATCAAGCAAGATGAGCAAGATTCACGAGCTTCGCAAGCAACTGAATAAGAAGGCATTGATTCAGGTTGAATATGTTGAGCCTCTAAACTGCTATTTTGCCTATGATGATGAAGGCAACCTGCTTCCACCGCCTACCATGCCCGAGTATGATTTGGAAGAAGGCGAGATTCCTCCAGAGATGACACCAGAGGACTTAGCAAAAGTATATGGCTTTACACCTGGAGAATCTTCCAGTGCGAGCCAAAGTGTCCCTCCTGAGCTGCATCCTGATAATAATGAGGTATATCTTGAGGATGGAACCAACGTCCCAACTCCTGAGTATGTGGTAAATGAGTCGGGCGCTGGTATTCCAAACATTGATGAGGAGATGGTTCGAGAGGCTGAGGAAAAGCTAAAGTCTGACTCTGCTGATATTCCTGATGAAGTTAAAATTCGACAGGATAAAATCAAAGAGCGCTATCCTAAGTGGTTTAAACCTGAAGAGAAGAAAAAGCCGGTTGAGCGAGCCTCCGTCTTCAAGAAAAAGTTGACGAAGATGTCTGGAAATGTGATAAGCTGGGCATATGTTAGTCACACAAGGATGCTGGGAGTAAAATGGCAAGAAGGTGTATTGTATTTTCAGGAATGCAGAGACCTTATGAGCCTCCCATTCTGGTATATCCGTGATTTAGTTCGTCTTGATTATCCTCTGTACAAAGAGAAGGCTCCTTTTCTTCAAGGTTTTTACACGATGCTGAAGCGAGAAAGCATGGATAAATGGAAAGAATTCAAGCCTCAGTATCCCAGATCATACCAAACAGACAAGATTCATCCCTTCACTCTAAAGCCAATCTGGGAGCACAAAATCAAGCCACCGAAATGCGTTTCAAGGATTCCCATCATTCCACTTGAACAAGACTTTACCACGAAGCTGTATTATTGGCACTATGATGCAGCTACTACTGAAGCGGTGATCGTCTTGAGCAACAGTCCAAACCCATGCAGGAAGATTAGGATTTGGGATCCTATGTGGTTGATTAATTGCTCGGAAAAGGATGTGGAGATGTTGTATCAGTACCCGATCATGCATCTACCTTTTGAAGCCGATCAAGCTATGAAGTTTCAGAGAGTGATCCGGTTTTGTTATGCTAACAAGGTTCATGCAGGATGCGACTGGTCGAGAATCACACGGATTAGATCAACATCAAGCTGAAGACAGAGATTGAAGATGCTGTTTGTATTTTTGTTTAGTTGTAATCGTTTTTGCTTATCGAGTCTGTAAAGTTGTTTGCTATTTTGGTATGAACGATGTCTTTTGGTTTATTTCTGTACGTATACTAGCCTGGTCCAAGGGGGAGTCTGTTAGTGCACGATGTCCCTAGGCTAGTATATAAGTTATTTGGACGTATTTCGGGGTGTTTGGAGGCGTTTATACGCGTTTTGGAGGTTTCAAGGGTTTGTAGGCGAGTAGCAGTGGGCTGCTAGCGATTATGGTCCCTAATCGCTAGCAATAGCACACGAGTATGGCCTACTCGCCACCTGAAGCATGCGATTAGCCATTTCAGCATGCGATTAGCTAGCTAATCGCTACCTCAGCTGCTGCTAATCGCTAGGAGTGGTCTGGTCGTACCCGGGTGGTATAAATACCCTCTTTCTTAACCCTAGACCTTAGTTTTTGCCTCACACACTCTCCAAACACCCCCCCTGGTCTTAGGACGCCTGATTTGATCATTGTAAACACTTGAGCTCTGTTTTTAGTGATTAATCTACAATCTTTTGACCCGTGTGTGTGTAGTAATTACTCGTTTCATTGTTTCAATCGTTGTTTCTGTTATTAGATCATCTTAGAGGGATTCCGCACCTCTAAGATAAAACCCGTGATTGTTGGAACGCGAGTTCGACGGTCCTAACACGAAATAATGGGTGAGAAGGAAAGCAAGGTGACGTTAAAAGTGGATAACTCATCGGCGATCGAGTTAATGAAGAACCCGGTGTTTTTTTGGTAAAAGCAGGCACATTCATACTCGATATCATTTTATAAGGGAATGCATTGGGTGTGTGATCAAATACATGTTGAACATGTGAGTGGGAATCCACAAAAGGCGGATATCCTCACGAAAGCATTGCCAGGAGTAAAGTTTGTCGAGATGAGGGAGCTTGTTGGTGTTACAAGATTAGGGGGTGAATGATAGTTTAATCTTGTATCGCAAGGTTCGGTAACTAGAAGGACTTCGTTGTCAAATCTTGTAAACTAGGTTTTAGAGTTAGATTTCCTAGTTAAAGTCAAAAAGATTTCTTAGATGATAATGTTTAAAATTTAGATAAACAACAATGTTCCTAGTTAATCAAGGATCATAGGCTTATAAAAGGAAGGAAGATTTGTAAGTCATCCATCAATTAATAATAAGAAACAAAGTTTGGCTTTAATCTTGTGCTTTTGATATCAGTTTTCTAACAGATTTGCAATCGATGGTGATTACAAAAACGACTATAAAGGAATAGGGGCAAGAAGCCAAGGGGCCGATATTCAATCGATTTATATTAAATATGCAGCATATGTTTTCATTCTTCAGTCATCTGCGTCATTGGATATTCCTTATTCAATTCGCGCCAATGAAGGATATTGATTACGGTTTTTAGTCGATCATATATCATAAGGGCAAAGTTGGAATGGGATTTTAATATGTGAGTATGGGACCATGATAAAATTACTATGATGTCCTTCTAAGCATCTTAAATTATCTGTAAGTGTCTAATTTACCCCTATGAAATATGTATTATTCTCTTGTATATGTTGCTTTAAAAGTTGTACCGATGACAAAATTACCTTTGTAGCCAACTTTGGTACTTTATAATGTAGTATAGATATAGATTATATTTACAACGTTTAATAGTTAGTATTATTGAGTGATTTTTTTAAACTAATAATAACCGGTGGAAGAGAACTTTATTAACTATCGAATCATAACAAAAAAAAAGTAAATTATCAACACACCAGATAAACAAGTAGTTAACAGCTTAACCAAATTTGACCAAAGTACTCTTATATACTAGTTATCTGAAAATTTAATATTTTTACTGATAGCTTATAACAACAACGCATATACAAAATAAAAATTTTAAGTTCTTATATTGTAGGCATAATCACGGTGATATATCTAGAGAATAGCGAAAACCGATCATTGAGAACACTAGAAAGTTTTCATCAAATACTACAGAGTTGTAGAAAATTTAGAAAGTAGCCCATAGTCAAGATTGATGAGAAGAACCCAACCGGAAAACCAACCCAAGATCCCTCCCACAAAAACCATGATTGTGTCTCGTATTCCTCCTCTCTTTCTTCTGGTGTCCGGATATCCTCAGGACATGTGACCATAATTTGGATACCGCACAATCCGCTATTGTTTTCAAAATAATTCAACTCATTCATAGTGGTCATTTGCCCACCAACGGGAATCTTACCTGTCAGCTTGTTGTTGCTCACATCTATTATTGAGAGTTGGTGAAGCTTCACTAACGATTGAGGAATCAAACCTGAAATTTGATTGTGTGACAAATCCAGGCTTTCTATATTCTCTAGATCACCTAAAGACATTGGAATGTGCCTAGAAATCTTGTTGTGAGAAATGTTGAGCACTTTTAGAGCTTTGAGATTGCCTAACGACAAAGGAATTTCCCCAGATATTCTGTTACCCGATAAGTCCAACAAAGAGTAGATATCAAGATTGACTACTTTTAGGCCACGAAAATATTTCTTCCAATTCACAACTAAGTCACCAGGCAAAAGTTCGTCATAGGTGGATTGCTGAATCGCATGGGAAAAGTCAAAGGTTGTTGGCATGTTTTGAGTTTCAATCATTCTTGGAAGGCTTATCATCTCTTGTGGAATACTTCCATTTAGGTTGTTACACGAGAGATCAAGAATTCGAAGGGACCGGAGGTTAGAGATATATCGGGGGATAAATCCCTCAAGGGAGTTGTTTCTCAGGATAAGAGCTTCAAGAGTTGTGATTTGAGGAAGGGTGTTGTGTATGTTGCCTGTGATATTGTTTTCATGAAAATCAAGAAGTTTGAGGTTGACCAATTTAGTCAAAGTCGAAGGCAGATTTCCAGAAAACTTATTCCCACCTAAATAAAGAAATTGGATTCCTTTAGGGAAATTTGTAGGGATCTTACCGGATAAATCATTGTAGGACAAATCTATGGAAGTTAAACCTGAATGATCTCCGGAAAGAGGCAAACTAATACTGGATAATCTGTTTTTTGACAAGTTAATACGCTCTAGACTAACACTCTTGAAGATGGACATTGGAATATTTCCTGAGAAATTATTTTCAGACAAAGAAAGATAAGCAATATTTTTGGATTTACCTATGTTGTCTGGCAACTCCCCTGAAAAATTGTTTCGAGACAATTGAAGCGTAATTAAATTCTCAGATTCAAATAGACGGCGTGGGATTAATCCATTGAGTTTGTTATCTGATAGATATAGTAACTTCAACTTACTCTTAGCGACCCAATATGGGAATCTTCCGTCCAATTTGTTTCCGCTCAAATCCAGATATTGCAAATCTTTTTGTGATGAAAGCCATCCAAAAATTTGACTAGAAACTCCACAATAAGCCATAGAAAGATGATGTAGACTACATTTAGGAATAATCTTTGCGTTGTTATTCCAAATCATGTTGCTTCCTTTTCCACCAATGAACAATGCTTTTAGAGTTGTGATTTGGAATAACCAAGTTGGGATATCTCCGACGAGCATATTGTCATGGAGCCGAAGAATTTCTAATTTGCTCAAGTTTTGCATCGAAGATGGTATATGCCCAACAAAATGGTTCTTGCTGAGGTCGATTCCAGTCATGCTCGGTAGTCTACCTATGAAGTTTGGAATTTGCACTGAGAAAGAGTTTTCAGATAGATCCAGTATTTCTAGCTTCTTAAGGTTTACAAACGAAGATGGGATTTCGCCGGAGAAAAGATTTCTTTGTAAGGAGAATGTCCTTAACTTAGTTAAATTTCCAATCTCTTCCGGTATTTTTCCATAAAGAAAATCAGCCTTCAACACAAGTACTTCAAGATTTCGAAGCTTACCAACTTCAGGGCTTAGAATCCCTGTGATATTATTATCACTTAGATCAAGATTCTGAAGATATTTGAGCTCGAAAAGTTGAGAAGGAATTGGGCCTTGAAAACGATTTCTGTTTAACCAGAGCGTAGTCAAATTTCCAAGAGACTTCAGTTGGGGTCCTAGTAATTTCCCCTCCAGATTATTTTCACTTAAATCTAGAACTTGAAGTGAATTTAGTTTGAAAAGCTGAGAAGGAATCGGACCATAGAGAAGATTACCAGTTAACACTAGTGTAGTCAAATTTCGAAGAGACCCTAGTTCAGGTCCTAGTTTCCCCTCGACCATATTGTAGCTCAGGTCCAAGTAGCGTAGATTCCTCAACCCAAAAACTTGGCTCGGGATGGAGCCATTGAAAGAGTTGTCATGCATCTCAAGGTGAACCAGTGCGGTGAGATTCGCAAAACCATCTCCTGGGATCTCTCCCTGCAAATAATTGTTGGACACATCAAGTAGTTTCAACGACCTGATATGAAAAAGTGGAGCCAAGATATTGGAAAATACTGGATTCAGATTGATTTGAGTAAGAGGAACTACTACGCCATCTAGGTGAAGCTCGGTGACAGTTTTGGTTCCGTTGCAATTAACGCGCTCCCAAGAGCAACAATCGGAACTCAGATTCCATGATTTTAGTTGTAAGAACTGATAAGTAGTATTGATCAGGTTGGTGAGACTGGATTTAAAGTGAAGAAGTGCTTGGTTTTGATGGGAAGGACAAGAGAATGATGGGATTGTAATAGAATTGAGTATGAACAAGATTGATAATATTATCAGTGGTGTGCTTACGGTGGTGGCCATTGTGGTTTCAAGAGGTTCTATCTTTAATTCAGTTGTGCCTAAAGTCCTGGTTATTTACGGAATGAGATGTGAGGTTGCTTTTCTTTCTTTGTTTTGTTTAATCCGTACAATCATTCTTGAACCAAGTACAAGTTATAAAGGATGACTAAGGGGCTGTTTGGTTGATTAAGTGCTGAATCATTAAGATGGTCTGAATGGTTAAGAGACTCTGAATGGTTAAGAGCTGAATCATTCAGCATCCTATATTAGCTTAATGGTTCAGCACTTAATCATTCAATTCAGATGCTGAAACAAACAGTCTGAATGCTGAATGATTCAGACCTGAATGATTAAGAGGCTGATTAAGAGGCTACCAAACAGCCCCTAATTGACTACTGAAAAAGAAAATAAAAAAAGTTATAAACGATGACTCATTGACTATTGAAAAAGAAAATAAAAAAAACGATTTGTTTTGTTTTATTCCAAGTCAAGTCAACTGATTGCGCAAAATTCTAAACAACCTCACGATAACGACATAATTAAAACAAGTATTTTATTGAACGGCTAATTTCTTACACCCCTTTCTTTATATCTTTTTTGTACACTCTTAGAGTTGAACTCCTAACCTCATCCAAGAGAGAATTTTCTCTCTACCACTAGGCTATTAACCCGGCCACATTGGTGTGGAAGACATAAAACCATACCAAGTAGTATCATTGTCACATTATTGTCAGCGACCAACAACACTGAAAAAATCATAAAAAAATAAAAAGCGTAAATAATAAAACCGAGGGAAATGTAGACATAAAAACAGTGAACCATGCATGCCTGTAGCGGCATAATAATGCGCAAAAATTCGACTGAAACTTAAAATACAACATGACCGTTTGATGGGAAAAATAGAGGTAAAACATTGAACTACATACCGCGTTGTAGCGCGTCAACTCAAAAAATTTGGATTGAAACGTAAAGGTAAAAATTTGTTTAAGATACATAGGATAAAGTTCAAAGTAAAAAAAATGTAGGGGTTAAATGTAAAATGTAAAATGTAAAATATAAAACTATTAAGGTTAAAAGTAAAACAGAAAAGAAAAAACAAAGTAGGGTACAACCTACAAAGCATGGTGTACAACTCTTTTATGCATAAAACGCTTATTAAGCATGATATACAATAATATAAAACATAAACCACTTGTAAATTGATACTAATATGCATGTATATACATATTAACATATATATATATCTATACTATATTATAATGCATGAGACAAGGACTTCTTAAATTTTAAGTAATACAAATATAATTGCTTATGTTACAACACTTGATGCACACAATAAAGATTTTTTAAGGGCAAATATGTCTTTTAGTTAATGTTTAACAACCTAAACTAAAAATCTGCTTCTAGAAGCAAATGTTTTTTAAATTTCAAAGATTTATTAATTTTAGTTCCATACAGTGCTATTATATCGCCTCATACGCAGAAGAGGAGTAACAACTTAGAAGTAGAAGAGCAAGATCGGGAGCAACTCTTCAAGAAGTTAGGTACGATCTGATTGCGTATATAGTCAATTAGAGCATAAATCTTCCTATTGTCGTATGCATGTTTTCCCTGTTAGTTGCTACTTATCTTGTTTTGCACAACTATGGGGTGACTTTTGTGTGAGTTTTAGGGCTAGGGTTCCTCAAGGAGATCAAATACAACATCAGATGTTATAATTAAATCTTGTTTGGTTTTTATTTTATTTTCTGTTTTATAGGTTTCAAATTTGATTATGTTTTTTCTCTTCAGGTATACATGGGAAGTGATTACAAGTTAGGGTTGGTAAAATGCAAGGTTTTATTTAGTCAAGGTTTGTTTTCTTTGAATGTTTTTATCTTTAACAACAGCTTCTTTTGAGGTTATCTTACTTCATGCCTCACAATGATATTATACACGATAAAATCAACATCAAGAGTCAATCGATACATTCATGGGTATTATAGGTCCGTCTGAAGTTTTGCTATTCACTGAATCCAGTGGGTTGTTAAAACCCCTGGTAATCTCTATTAATCATTGGTAAATAATTTTTTTAGCATTGGACCGACAAAGCTTTTGCTCTTGTGATTTTCAGTAAATTGTTTGGTCGATTTAGAAATTTGACTTAATTATCGATTGCTTTTTATAGGTGGTAAGCTAGCAAATCAGTCTACCAACAAGAGGCCAAATGGACCATGATGCCTTGTTAATGGGATAAAATCCAAGAGGTATGGTTGCTTATTTATGTGTTTGTTGATTGCTTTTTAATATGCAATTATTAGATTTGCTATCATGACAGAATGTTTGCCATTATTGTCCGTTTGCATTTTCATAAAGTCCAGATCCTTGCTGGAATGAAGTTCAACAACTACACACCTCTGTTTTTTCATGCTAAAACCCTTCTCGCCATATGTTTCATTCCCATTTTATCCCGACCCTGCGATTAAATGCCTACAGTCCTCATTTGCCAATATCATATCCGCTACATACGCCCTTCCTCCGGTAAATACACTGTACATCTTCATATCCCCATCTTCCTCAAGACTTACAGGGAAGACTAATCAACTTTTCGTTCTTAATTCCCTGCGATGTATACCTTACCAAGTCTTTCGAAATCAGACGAGTCTTAACAAATTAGTCTACACTCGAAGGAGGAGCGTCTTCAGGTATATTCTACTGCCAATAATCACATCTTATTGTTCCAACGATGTAGACTTTGGGTTATTTTCTGGTCACCTACACATGTGATTCAGATTAGGTTGCATGGAACCTATGGTATTTGAGGCATAAATCTGACTCGTACGTACCTGTACAGCCACCTGAATCGCAGCCCTATACTCGGAATCCTTCCGAGCCGCCTTGAGGCGTACGCCTCTGGCGTTTTTTAAAACCATGGATAAAATAATATAATAATCAGGTTTATTTTGGTTCAAACAATTTGTATGGCTGGTTTTCATGCTCTTTCCTTTAGGTGCTATAATAACTAATAAGGGCTTGCTAAACAGATTAATTGGACTTTGTTTCCATAATAAGGGCTTTATTATTTGTAACATAATAAGGACTCTTGAGTGTTCATGTTCAATTGAAATCTTTTAGGTGCAACTTGCAATGGTCATGTGGTTAACTTCTGCTTCGCAAGGCCACCATGGCTGTTGTGCTGGTATAAGGGTTACTATTGTTGCTTCTTATATGCATTTTTGTGTTGTAATCTGTCTTTGTTTTCCAAGGCAACTGTTGTCTGTTGAGATGGTGATATACCTGGTTCTATGTTGATCTAAAAGTAGGTAAGCTTATAATGTACATATAAATTTTCATTTGAATGTGCTTTTGCTAGGGGTTTGTTGGAATATAATTTTGAATTTCCTTTTTTAAGCTTGCAAGTGGCTATGATGATGGATTGCTTGACTTTTTATAAGAAAGCTGATTTTAGCTTTTGATTGCCTTCGCTTTGTACCTCTGATGGCCATGTGCTTGACTTTTGTTTCGCAAGACAACATAGCTGGTGGGCTGGTAATGTAGTTGGTTTTATGTCACTATTCTTATTCATGACTTGCTAGACGTCCTTCCTTTCATCTATATGTTCATACATCTTATATGCTGGTCTTTTGTGAAGAATTTTGCACATTAGAATTTTCATGTTCCTCATCAATGGTCCTATGCAGACATGAAAAATTCATTATAAATATCAAATACTGTTGTGCTAATTCAAATAAGGCATATAAAGAAATTTAAGCCTAGCTTAAGAGGGATTATTAGTTTGTATAGAATCTAGAATTATATTTGTTATTGCTATTAAAGTTATTCAGGTCATGTCTAAAAACACTTACTCGAAGGAATTATATGTCACAACAATTTTCTAATAGTTAGAAGTCCTATATATTTTGGTTATCATGAACATGTGTATTGGTCATAATGCACTGAGTTGCATGTTTTCTGACCGTTGCCGAGGGGATAGCGGCGGTGTTGCCGATCGGCAACCGTAGCCGAGAAGCACTACCCGAGGAGTGCCATGTCCCTCCTTAGAAAAACAGAAACCTTTACTATGCGACTTATGTATATTTTGCATCAAACTAGAGGTGGACAAATGGTTGGGTACGGGTTAAGTGGGTTGGGTAAGGTAACAACTCAAAAGGGTATATATACATCATTTTGGGTTCGGTTGGGTAACCGGTCAAATGGATTAGTGTCAAAGGGTATTATTTTGCACAGGTGAAACAGGCTAGGCAACGAGTCAAAATGGTACTTTTTGCATTGATTGTAACGTGTCGGGTTTCTTGTATATTTTGATTTTCATGGTTCTTGAAGTGAAAAGAAAAAACTACTTCCATGCTTTCCTTTAAATGGAGGGAAAATAGATTAATCATTTAGATGTTTGTGGTAGTGATTACCACTTCAGGTACTAGGCAAGAACTAACACCTGTCAGGTATAAGAGAAAAAACGAAGTTGCATAGTTTTGACATATTATAATTACAAATAAATATAAAAGCATAGAAGTAACTTGTCTAGACTATATTAATCATTTAGATGACATATTCATGTGCCACTTATAATTGTAAATCTATGTAACTGGTCTAGATTATAATTGTATATGGGTCGAGGTACTCTGGTGTTGAATGTGAATCATATGTATATTGAGATATGCCACTTATAATTGTAAATGAATAATACATGCATAGAAGTAACTTGTCTAGACTATATTAATCATTTAGATGACATATTCATATGCCACTTATAATTATAAATCTTTGTAACTTGTCTAGATTATAATTGTATATGGGTCGAGGTGCTCTGGTGTTAAAGGTGAATCATACGAAGGGCTGTGTGGCAAATCCGTAAATTGTATAGGCAGTCAAATTTCCCTTAGTTAGAGTGTATTGCTTCACTTGATATATACAAACCAAAGTGAGTTGTGTTTTTGTGAAGCATCACGGTTGGCTATGACTTGGTCTTTTAGCTTTTGTTAATGCATTTGCACAGGGGTGCGTTGATCTTCATCACGCAGACGTTGAGATGACCACCGCAGACGATGACGCCATAAAGGTTTTTTTTTGTTATTTCCCTATTTATATGTATTGGTAAAGCCTAATTGTTTCAATTAGTTTTATTTTTGAATCTTTATTTTAATTTCTTTTGTGGATTGTTGCAGGAGTTTGATGAGATGAATTAAGACAGAAGGGGAGGAGGAAAATACGTGTTGTTCAAAAGTAGGATTTGATGAATTATATGTAGTGAGTTGGGTAAAGGGTTGTTGCTGAAGTTAGGCATGGTGATACTGCTTTGTTTAGTTCTTTTTAGATTAAATTTGCACAATTTACATAATTGGGATATTGAACACGACTAAGAAAGTGGGTTATAGTTATTTGACTAAATAAAGTGGGATTAACAAAACCTTCTAGGCGCAACAACACCATGGCGGCGTACCATAAGCTATGTGGGCGTATAGTACGTCAACTATATTTCATTTTCATCATTTTTTTGTAATAACTATTTTAACCCGTTTCTTCTTCCACAACTCCTAAACACTTCAAGTCTTCAACAAACTTTAGACGGATTTTCAAAATGTATGTTAGCTGTTTGTAAGGCATATTACAGGTTGCATCCTATTGAATATTGATGACACAACCAATGTCATTATTGCATCATTAGTCGTTAGTCGGAAGGTTATGAATGAAAACCGACCTCGAGCTTCTAGGCATCATCTTTGTTAAGTTAGTTAATTATTGTTAGAATTGAGATATTTGGTTCATTGTTAGTTTTGTTCAACCCATTATTTCATAATATTCTATTATACTGAAATCGGATGCACTTTACATCTAAATCTGACATAATACTCTAGAATCATTATGAACTGCAAATGGGTGGTGTGTGAATTTGTGTTTCATAAAAGTAAAGTATCATGATCAAATTACAAATATTCTGTAAATTAATGTGGGGAATACTTTTGTAGTTAATATTATTAGTTTCGTTTCGGTAGCACAACTATCCTCTAACCAGTTAGCTATGTGACATCAAACTATATCAAGTTTCAAGTCATTTTTGTTTTCAATCATGTGTTCTATTATTAATTTGGTGATAATTAATAAAAGCATATTTCAACTATGTGCAGATATATACAATTGGGTTGACTTATGGTCTGCATCTTGTAGACCGATTTGCGTGCTTTGTATAACTCAAGTTTAATATGTTTACGCTGTCTTCCTGTATGGAATTACAAATATCGTACCGGTGTATAATCTAGTAGGATGCCCGCGCCATGCAGCGGGGAAGACATTTTGGCTTGCGGTACTCGGTTATGTTTATGGCAATTATTCATATAAAACTTTTACAAAGTTTACTATGTTTTTTTCTATCATAGTAGCATCATTGTAGTGAATGCGTTACAAACGTCTTAAATGTAGTAGATAGTATATACTATATTATAAAATATGAGGGAATGATACTAACAAAATTTAAGTAAATACTACATCTTATGCTTATGGTACAACAATTTAATGAAGTTAGTAAATGAGTAAAGTTGTCATTCTACATGAATAGTTAAGTTGATTTAGAGTTTAATGTAAATCTAAATAATCATTAATAAATATGAAAGAAATTCAAAAGTCTAATAACTATTGTTGGTTTTTTCTTTTCTGGAACCGAACGAATATTGAAAACAATTGTAGACTTGTCAACTATTCCTCCTAATTAATATGCATCTATATATTAACTCTTTTGTTATTAGCATTTCATGTTTTAAGGTTATAGTCAAAATGATTAATAAAATTGATAACACTGGTATGTTAAATTTCACAACTATATTAAAATTATTATTATAATACAAATATATACTCAGAAAATTCATAAGTAATTTAAATGACACAAGTCACAATAACGTTATAACCTCCATGAAACCTGCAAATTGGGTGAGGATATGACATATAGTAACAATTAAATCCACCATGTAATGAAGCGGATAAGAGTTAAAAAAATTATATGAAAGGCAAATGGTCACCATTCTTTAATTGCTTCTAACTCTCAATTATTTTAATTAAACCACTCATTATTGCTTTTAATACAAGCAAACATAACATTATATAAACCAACTAAAGCAATAACATTTGGTATTCCATTGATCCTTAATCTCTGTTTTTTTCTTTAATATAAGTTTTTTCTCGACACAAAGTGTAGTCAATCAATCATGTATGTTTTTTTTTCTTCTTAATCTTTAATTTATTGTAATTCATATAGTTTTTTACTTGTTTTATTTGAATTTCACTGATATAGTCATGTAACTTAGTGGTACATATGTTTTCATTGTTCAAGGTTATTGCTTTACTTGGTTCATGGATATTGGAGTTTTGAAGGGAGGAAAAAGCAGATGATTAAAAACTGTATCACGCACTCAAAAACAGGTTAGTTTCCTTAACATTGTTGTTTGGTTTTAGTTGTTTTTTATCACATTAAACTGTTGTATTTATACTTGAATGTAGTTTGTTACAATGTGTGATGGTTTAAGACTAATATAAGACATATCCAACAATATAGGTTTTAGAGTTAGGACTGGCTCAGGTAGGGATATCAAGTTTGACACCTGTTAAATAATTGCTAGGTTGAGATAGTGTTTAAACATAAACATAGACATAAACGTGTAATCGCGTAATGGATTATAATCACGTAAAATGCTGATGATTGTCTATTTGTACAACAAAATATTAATTTAACCATCTGATTATGATTCTTGCTATAATCACTTTAAACACGCTTACTTTCCATTATATTCATCGCTTATATATGTATATTACTCGTATAAATTAGCTATACACTATATTATAAAGTATTTAGGAAGGATTCCAACCAAATTTAAGTAAATACTACATTTTAAGCTTATGGTACAACAACTTAATAAAGTTAGTAAAGAGGCAACATTGTCTTCCCACATGAATATTAAATTGAATAATGAATAATTGTTTATATACATCATGATCACATTCATTTTGCATTACTTGAAATTTAGATTATTGAATAGTTTAATTCTTTTTCCCTTTCTTTGTAACAGTCGAAGTCTAAGATTTGTATGATCATAGAAATGAAATTATTATAAAAAAAACATCAAGTTATAAGAATATGAAAAAACACTAATAAATATTAAGATCAAATGTCTTTATACTTTTAATTAAGTTATAAGAATATGACAAAATTTGGTTGTTATTTTGGTTGACCAAAACATAGTTGACTCTTGTTCACTATATATATATATATATATATATATATATATATATATATATATATATATATATATATTACTCATATAAATTAGCTATATCTTAATATGTGTATACAACACATATTTCTTGTGCTTTCTTTTAAAGCTACGTTTATCATTTATCTTCATTTAAACTATACTTATATATAACAATGTGTTGTAGGGAAATTGTGCACCCCGTCACATCATGCAGGTTCCCTACTAAATGCATTTGAGAACTATTCCACAAAAATTTAAGTAATTACAACAATTTAGGCTAATGGTACAACAACTTAATGAACTTAGTAAGGGGATAAAATTCTCTTTCTACATGAATATTAAATTAATAAATACAATTGAATAATTTGTAATATATAAAAATTAGAAAAACAATAAATATCAAATTATTATGTAAACTTTTGGTATTTCGATTAAAAGTTTCATTTAAGCCTTTGCTAAATTATTACATAAACTTTTAAAAGAATATAATTTAATATTTATTTATATACTATAAAAATGGTAATAATATGAATGATGATATTTCACAAATTGTTGTTATGATGAAATGCGTCATTCTAAGCCTTTGCAAAGTTTTGTAACTACACATATAGTAACGAAAGGAATATATATTACTAAATCTATAACATGGTTTATTCTTTAAGCTTCAGTAAATTGTAATTTTTTATGTAAGAGTAAATACATTTTTCTCAAACCTTTTGGTACCCTTAACAAATCTTTTAATTATATGGATTTAAATTATGTCATCAATAGAGGGATTGGAAAGATTAATCATAAACCAAAGACCGTTTCCCTTCACTGATAGTTATGATCACCAAGGGTCTTCAAGTCACAACCATATCCGGTTGTTGCCTTAACCATATAACCATCATTTGTGTCTTATTTTGTGGCCTTCCCATCTTGAGTAGATCCTTCTCCGTAGATGCTAACTCTTAGATTCATTAGTTCAAATTGTTCTTTGCTACTTCCTTTTGGAAATATTGCCGACAACATTCACGACCTTTGCAGCAACCAAAGATCTGAATCGTCATTGTTTGGTTTAGGGAACGATACCGTGACAACTGTTATCCTTTTCTATGTGATTCGGAGCGTGAAAATCGTGACACTTGGAACATCTTACAAATAGATAGAGTGGTATACACAACTGGATTGTTGGTTGACAAGAAAACACTCATTCATTACATATTCATTACATGTTATGTATTGTGGACAAGGACTTACATATCGACTAATTAATCAATGTACTATTACTATTATAAACTAAATATATTTTTAATTATTTAAACCGGTAATGCCATTCGTTTTTTTATAATAAATTGAGAAATCAACGTAGCATGAAATGATGGCAGCTTACTACATATTTGTAGAGTAAAACAATGAATGAAATAAGTTTGTGTTTTATAAACATGAGAGTAAAAATAAAAAATATAAAAAATAGAATGAAAATAAATTCTTAATAATTGAGCCGGTAGTTTAAATTGAATAATTCTGAACCTAAACAATACAACCGTATGTCGCTTTATCAAGAGGGATATCACATGAAAATACAGAGGTATTAGTCGTCCAACCAAACATTTCAAACAAGATGGAGTATACAGCTCAAATGTTGTCTATCTAGAGGTGTTATGTGATGGATGATCTATTTGTGAGAGACAATGTAATGATTTTTTATACATTTTGTCGTTTAACCCATTACATTCTAAATAAAGCTACGAGACGTTATTACTATACACACTTTGTTTACTTTTATTTCGTTATGGAAACATGCTCGGTTTAACTTGTAAATGGTCTATTGCATTGTGTTTCCAAATAGTTGATTAAAATTAATTAATTATTCTTGAATCCCACCAGATTATCAACTATGCAATTAAACTTATACTTGTAACTTGTTCACCTCGCCGCATCGCGCGGGCTCCCCACTAGTGTATATATAAGCTAAGTATTGGGAGAAAACCAACTTTTTTTAGAAAACCCTACTTCCCAAGTATTTTTTTTTATTTGAAAAATTTAATGTATGTAATATAAATGTTTTAAGAGTTTTGAGCAAAAAAAAAAGGGAAGGCCTCGCGCGGTTTTTTTTAAAGAAAAATAAATAAGTTTTGTAGTGTAACACATGTTGGATGAGGTTAGCGTAAAGGACTTGTGGTGTGCAAAAGTTCCAAATAAAGAACACACAGTGTAATTTATAAAGTTAAATGACACACAGTGCAATTTGAGGTAAACATATAAGATTGTTATTCTCCCTAATATTAACTAAAACCAATTAAGTAGAGTTAAGATTTACCAAAACGAATACAACTGTTTTTATTTTTAGATCTTTGTATAATAATGAAGACTAAAAATATTAAAACTTATGACAAATTACATTATATTCTAGAGATCAATGACAACAAAATTCATCATTGAAGAATTTTTTGCAATACTAAATATAACCTAAAAAAAGTAGCCCATTATCAAGATTGCTGAGAAGAAACCAACTAGAAAACCAACCCAAGTTCCCTCCAATAAAAACGATGATTGCTTTTCATCTTCCTCGTCTCTACCCTCTAACACTGAGATATCCTCAGGACATGTTACCCTAATTTGCATACCACATAATCCACTATTGTTTTCAAAATAACTCAACTCATCCATAGTGGTCATTTGCCCACCAACGGGGATCTTTCCTGTCAACTTGTTGTTGCTCACATCGAGAACCGTGAGTTGGCCAAGTTTCACTAGCGATTGAGGAATGGAACCCGAGATTTCGTTATGTGATAAATCTAAGCTTTCTATGTTCTCTAGATCACCGAAAGACATTGGAATACGACCAGAAATTCTGTTGTGTGCAATGTTGAGTACCTTAAGAGCTTTCAGTTTGCCCAATGACGAGGGGATTTCACCATATATCCTGTTGTGTGACAAATCCAACAACGAGTAGGAGATAAGGTTATGAGATTCTATGCGTTGAAAGGATTTCTTCCAAAGTATAGTCAACTCCCCAGGTTCATAAGTGGAATCGATAACGCCATGGGATATGGGAAATGATGTTGAAATGTTTGGAGTGTTTATCATCCCTAAGATGTTTGATATCTCTCCGGGAATACTTCTGGTAAGGTTGTTGTACGAGAGATCAAGAATTTGAAGATATCTAAGGTTGGAGATATTGCTTGGGATATATCCTTCAAGGGAATTGTTTCTGAGGATAAGAATTCTAAGATTTGGGATTTGAGGGAGAGTATTTTGAAAATTTCCCGTAATTTTGTTTCCGTGAATATCAAGAAGTATGAGGTTGGACAATTTAGTCAAATTCCAAGGTAGATTTCCAGAAAACTTATTCCCACCTAAATAAAGACGTTGGATCCATTTTGGAAAATTTGACGGGATATTACCAGAGAAATTGTTATAAGACAAATCTAGTAAAATCAAACTAGATTTATCTCCAAAAAGACATAAATTATGGCCGAAAAATCTATTTTTTGACAAGTCTAGATACGATAGAGTGTTAATCATGAAGATAGATGATGGAATTTGACCAGAAAAATTATTTTCTGATAGAACAAGAGCATTGACACTCTTTGCATTGCCTATATTTGGTGGTAACTCGCCAGAAAAATTGTTTTGGGATAAGTCAAGAAATATCAAATGCCTGTTGTCAAATAGGCGTGATGGAATTGATCCACTTAGGTTGTTTCCAGAAAGGGATATTATTTGAATGTTTCTCTCGGCGAGCCAATCTGGAAATCTCCCCTCCAATTTGTTACCAATCAAATCAAGATAAACCAAATCTTTATGAGATGAAACCCATTCAGGAATTTCACCTGAAATTCCACAATAAGGCATGGAGAGCTCTTGTAGATTGCACCTTGGAACAATCTTGGCTTTGTTATTCCATATCAAGTTGTTTCCTTTTCCACCAATGTGTAATGCCTTAAGAGTTCTGAATTTCAATAACCAAGTTGGGATTTCTCCACTTAGCATGTTGTCATTGAGCAGAATGGCCACTAACTTGGTCAAGTTTTGCATTGATGATGGTATTTGTCCTGTAAACTTGTTGTAGCCCATGTGAAGCACCGTCATGTTTGGTAATGTTCCTATTTTGCATGGAGAAAAAATGTCAGATAAATCCAGTTCTTTAAGTTTATTAAAATCTACAGTTAGGGGCAGGGCTAACTTTAGCATAAGTCAGATGAAGCAAGGGCTTTAGGCCTGAAAATTTTAAGGGCCTCCAATCATCGGCGGAACCAGAAGGGTCCGAACGGCCGACTAGCTTTCCTTCACTGGAGATCCAATGTTTAACTAGTTTCTTAGTTTTTTTTTGGTGTTTGACCCTTCAAATTGACGATAAACCAGATGAAATAAAGCGAGAGAAGTGAAGAAAGTTTAGATCTCAATTTGTTTGGTCTGTAAGAACTCTCGCCATTGTGAGGGAAGGAGACGCATTGCGGAGGGAAAAAGCGAAATATAATAAGGAGTTTATTAGTTTCCTTTTTGTTTTTCCTACGCAACAATTCTAAATTTTAGGAGTTGTTTGGTTGATTAAGTGCTGAATCATTAAAATGATCTGAATGGTTAAGAGCTGAATAGCTTAATGGTTCAGCACTTAACCATTCCGCTCAGATGCTGAAACAAACAGTGTGAATACTGAATGATTCAGAACTGAATGGTTAAGAGGCTGATTAAGAGGCTACCAAACAGCCCCTATGCTTCATGCTAAATAGTAATTATAAATTTAAATGAGTTTTTTCATTCAATGTTTTCAAAGTTTTTAGTTTTGATTTTTTTTCTGAAGTCTTATACTTATTTAGTTTAGTTATTAAAAAAGGTTTCTATTTTTTGTTTTAAGTTTATTAGTTTATAATACTCTGCCTAGTGTACTTAGTTATATTTATTTATATTTAAACAACTTGTATCTAATGTAATATATATTTTGGTCTTCAACTACGTGTTTATGTGTGTGTCGATAACAATAGGAACGTACAAAATAGTATCACTTGAGTTATTCAACTTAAACATTAATGGTGAAATAGGAATAATATGTATATAAAAATTAGAAAATAATATCTAAGGGGAATTAAGTATCCATGGAAAACCCTGATTTTTCGGAAATCCCCCGGAAAAAACTACTTCCCGAGCGTTTTTTTTTTTTTTGAAAAAATTAGGGCATGTAAAATACATGTTTTTAAGTGTTTTGAACCAAAAAAATCAAAAAAGCGTCGAACGGTTTTTTTTTTAAAAAAATAAAATAAGTTGTGCATCATAACATATGTTAGCCTTTTTTTTGCACTGGTAACATATGTTATGATGAAAAATTATATATTTTTTTTAAAAAACTGTTCGGCGCTTTTTTTATTTTTTGACTCAAAACTCTTAAAAACATGTATATTACATGCCCTAATTTTTTCAAAAAAAAAAAACTTGGGAAGTAGGTTTTTCTAAGGGTTTACTAGAGTTTCCCAAAATAATTAGGGTTTTCCATTGATCCTTGCCCTAATATCTAATTTGTGTGATATGCTATTTAAAGAAGTGTTGTAAAAAATGCCAAACTCCAAAAAAAAAAACATATAATGTCTAAGGGGTTGTTTGGTTGATTAAGTGCTGAATCATTAATAGGCTCATGATGATTAAGTGCTGAATGGTTAAGCTATACACCAAGTCTGAATGGTTCAGCTTTTAATCATTCCATTTAGAGCCTTTATTAGGTTGAAACAAACAGTCTGAATGCTGAACCATTCAGAGCTGAATGGTTCAGAGCCATATTAAGAGGCTACCAAACAGACCCTAAGTTGAATAACTCAAGTGATACTATTTTGTTTGCTTTAGGTCCCGAGAAATGTTAAGTCGGCCCTGACTAGGGGTGTACCCAAGTCGAGTTACTCATGAGTTATCTCACTTATAGATCTAATTGAGCCTAGCTTAAAAGGGCTCAACTTCGAGCTTGACTAGGCTCGCTAGTATAAGCGAGTCTAACTTAGATACTCGACTCACGCACAACCATTGTACACAAGTGAAGATGGCCTGGATTCCCATGGAAATATGATTATTTTCCAAGAAGAACACTATTAAATATTGGTGTTCATTTCGTGGTTTCAAGATTTCGAAGCTTACCAAGCATCGGGCTTAAACCCCCATTGAAATTATTCTCACTTAGACCAAGATATTGAAGAGATTTGAGCTCAAAGAGTTGAGGAGGAATCGGACCATGGAAACGATTCCTATTTAACCATAGGGTATTCAAATTTCGAAGATACCTGAGCTCAGGTCCTAGTTCTCCCTCGAGATTATTATTACTTACATCAAGAACTTGAAGATATTTGAGTTGGAAAAGTTGAGAAGGAATCGAACCCTCGAAATGGTTCGTACCCAACAGTAGTGTGGTCAAGTTTTGAAAAGACCCGAGTGCAGGTCCTAGTCTCCCTTCTAGCCAGTTGTAGCTCATATCCAAGTAGCGTAAATTCATCAACCTATAAAGTTGACCTGGGATAGAGCCCTTGAAAAAGTTTAAATGCATGTCAAGGTGAACTAATTCAGTGAGATTCACAAGCCCATCTCCAGGGATCTCTCCTATCAATGAATTGTTCGAGACATCAAGTTTTTTCAGTGACCTGATATGAAAAAGTGGGGCCAATATAGCAGAAATTGCTGAAACCGGTTTAAAACGGGTAAATACAGGAACCAGTCTCATATCCGGTGGAGAATAAATGACTAAGCTATCCAGGTGGAGTTCTGTGACAGTTTTGGCTTTGGAGCAATGAACACGCTCCCAAGAGCAACAATCGGAAGTCGGGTTCCATGATTTTAGATCTACGAACTGATAGGAACTAGAATTGATGAGGGTGGATTTAAAGTGAAGAAGGGCTTCTTTTTGATGGAATGGGCAAGAGAGTGATTGCTGTAATGGAATGGAATTGAGTATGAAGAAGATTGTTAACATTATCAGTGGTGTGCTTACGGTGGTGGCCATGATTCTATGTTTGGTTCATTAAATTTGTAACAGCTACGATGATTATATACTACAGGGAATGAAATCTGTGACAGCTGAAGCTATATGCGTCACATCCTCTAAACTTATGTTCACACTTCATAGCATCAACATCAACTCGGCTAATGGTTGTAACATCCTCTAAACTTATATATGTTCACATCCTCTAAACTTATGTTCACACTTCATAGCATCATTAAAAATTCTCCCCTTTCAATTTTAAGCCACAATTCAGATTCTCGTCTTATAATGGTTGTAAATATCAAACAAAAACGTATCTTATATGTACAATAAATGATAGGCAACTATCTGGCATTGGGTATATTGGGATCTAGAAATATTTTGTGATGAACGTAAGGTTTGGATTTGCCCAAGATCTTTTCATGTGTATTATTTTCACTATAATAAATTGTTAATTAATGTTGGGTTAATCTTAATGGTTCAGGTCGAGTACGGGTCAAGTCGGTTACGGGTCAGGTTCAGATCATAGAAATGGATATGGGTCCAAGTTGACAGGAATATGGTCCTGGTCAATCGGAGCAAAAGTATAGTTATATGTGTTCAGTTTATATTATGTTTTATGGAGTCAAGGTAGTGGAAAATACTATGGGTTGTGTTTACTAAGTATTAGGAGATAGTGGTCATAGTTGGTTAGTTGTTTTTTCGACTATTTACGTAGCATGAGTAGTATTTATATATTATTAGAATCATCCCTGTTTTTCGGACATAAAACAGAGATATAAGAGAATCATCTGACGATCATCAAATCAAAGAGATAAAGGCCAGTCAACACGGATCATATCTTTTCATACAGAATTGTAACCGTTGACTTTTAGAGTCAAACTTGGATTTAGTTTTGAGATCAAATCAGAATATTAGAGAAGTAGAGCAATCGTTTTTATCAAGATCCAAAGATAAAATTATTATTTTTTACTTTGGAAAGTCAAAACATCGATATTTTTTAAATATTTGAGGTTCTACTTTATTAGAAACTAGTTCTTGGATTTATTGACATTTAAAAAAAAAATAAAGAACAATAAAGAGGCGCGGCCTATTTTTGCCGACACTGGATGTGAAGATCTATAGGAAAACGAAAGAGAAATTAAAGGAAGAGATAGAAAGAGGAACAAGAACGAATAACAAGAAGTCTGACCGATTGAATAAGAATGAAAACATGGCATCGCCGGAAGGAATGGAAACTCAAATTTGAGAAAGAAATTTTTGAAAGAAGAATAAAGCGAAAGAATGTGGAATTCATGCGACGATGCGTATCGAAATAAAGAAACAAGAACTCGGACAATCATACATATCAATATTTAGAGCATGGATACAGAGATACATAGCATTAAATAAGAGAGTGACTTCGCATGACGTTGAGTAAAGACGACTCCGCATGACGTTGAGTAGAAGAGAGACTCCGCATCGCGTTGAGATTAAGAATGACTTCATGTAACAGTAAGCAAATGATTGCTCCGACTATTCAAGAGATGAAATAACCGGCCGGCTATGAGAAAGAATGCGAAAGAAATTGAGAAAGAAATTACAACTCAACAAGTGAAGGATATATGCAAGAAGAATATAATGCAAGAAATAAAGACGTGCGAAAAGAATGCGCAAGAATTGAAAGAAGAAAACAAAAAAAAGAAATGAAATGCGGAAGAAGAGAAAGAAGAATAATGCGAGCGACAATGCAGCAAGAGGAATTAATGCGAAAGCTGCACGATAACAAACATAAATTAATTTGACTCATACATGACACTGAGTTCATACTCTCATATATGAAAGACTGTGGAGCGACATGAAAGCAACCTACAATAGAGAAGGCAATTAAAGAAGAAAGAAAAAGGGAGAACCACTCTCTTCGTGGAGAATAAAAGGAAGATGGAATTACATGGTGACTACGCTAACAGACCCCATAGATGTCAAAGAAGAAAAACTCCTATGGATGATACAGGTCCCATGGATGGTACAGGAAAAACAACTCACATGGATGACACAGAGATAGCATCATATGATTAAAAATTGACGAGAAGCAAGCAACAAATATCTTCATCAATAAACAAGATACAAGTTCAGGGAGGGTATTAGAATATTTGCTAGATTAATATATATGTTAACATAGGTTATAAGTGTGATTATGTAAATATGTAATAATATTAGTATTACCGTAAGTTAGTTATAGCGGTTAGCGGTTATCGTTAGATATGGCGGTTACCACTTAGAAATCAGTATATATATGTACAGGTCGCTATCATTTATGGTTACCAAGAATTGAGAAATCAATTCCATAGAGAACCGAACATGATTCCTTGTACAAACTATTGAATTCTATAAATAAATTTGATCTTGTTCATTGATCTTGTGTTTGAATTCGTTTTGTTAATCATTCCGCTGCCAACATATATATTGTTTATCAATGAATAAAGATTGATTTTTGAAGTAGTAAAATTACTTCTCAATTCGTGAGTTTATTGTTTGTGATTAAAGCTTCAACCCAACAATTGGTATCAGAGCTCAAGGCTCATACCGTGGGATTAGTAGGTTGTGAAACAGGTGCCGGTTTGAGAGTCTTTTCGTTAGGAGCAGCAGCCCGTTGGCTATAGGGCAGAAGAGAAAGAAGGCATGATCGATTAATTTTAATCGTCAAAAGTAGCAAAGGTTCTGAGTGAGCCGGGAGGAAAGGAAGAAGAAGACGATCTGAGTGATCGCAGAAGGGTTTTATGTGAAGCCGCAGGTTTAATCGAAAGGCTCTCTGTGAAGCCGAGAAGAAGTGATCGTAATCTTAGTGAAGCCGAAGTTGTGATCGGAATTCTGAGTTAAGTCGTGGTAGTGATCAGAATCTGTGTGTGTTCCAGATTGTTCTGTGTGAGTCATCCATCAAGATCTGTTTGATAGGAAGGAGGAGGAGAAATTGAGACTAGAGAAGGGTTCTAGGTGAACCGATTTATGGCGAGAAATGTGCCGATCTGTGTGATCAATAAAAACAAGATGGTGTGATCGTAGCAGGATTCTGTGTTGAGTCCGATTGGTGAACCATACAATGCGTTCTGGAGTAGAAGAGTCTTGTATGTTATGCGTAAACAATTTTCTGTGTGAAAAAAAGGGAGAATGATCTGAGTGATCGTTTGGTGATTCTTTGTGAATCTAAAAGAAATAGAGACGAAAGTGACTGCATTAGAAAAACAAAAGAGGAAGAGTACGATAATTTGGCGATGGTATGTTTTTGTTGAATAAATAAAAAAGGAATTTGGCTGCATCAGAGTTAAGAAAATGTATTGAAGAAAGAAAGCACCTTAACACTCACTCATCAAAGAAACAACCAAGCACACATGTCAATTAGTTTTAAGAGACATTGCAGTTGATTCAAAATATAAGGAAGTTCTGTGTGATAAGTAAAGAGTCATGAATCTATGCGATTCAAAGCCGGTTAAACCGTGTGATTTTGATCAATCGAAAAAAAGGAGTCTATTGCATTGTGAAGTGGTGATCTAGAAGTGGTGTACCGGTGTAATTTGAGAGCTGAACGAGGGTTGTTTCAGGGCTGCATCCGTAACGAAGTAGTACCGAGCGATGGTGATATAGGACTGCAAAAACTGGTGAGTACGAAAACAACCAAGAGCAGGTTTAAAGAAAGGGATGTAAGAAAGAAGCGAGAGCAAGATTTTGAGTCGGATCTATGTGAACCGATCAATTAAGAGAAAAGTCGAGTAAGGAGCCCGAAACGAGAAAGAAGCCATCTGTGTGAAGGTGAACAAGATCAATGAATCTTTGTGGTTCGTAAGGATCAAGAGATAAGGTCCGAGTTTGAGACGACGGGGTGACCGGTGATGAAACAAGTCAAGACATCAAGATTAAAGGAGTGAATGTTGGGTTAATCTTGATGGTTCGGGTCGAGTACAGGTCAATTCGGTTACGGGTCAGGTTCAGATCATAGAAATGGATATGGGTCCAAGTTGTACAGCAATATGGTCCTGGTCAATCAGAGCAAAAGTATAGTTATATGTGTTAAGTAACTTAAAGTTTATATTATGTTTTACGAGTCAAGGTAGTGGAAAATATTATAGGTTGTGTTTACTAAATATTAGGAGATAGTGGTCATAGTTAGTTGTTTTTTTTTTTCACTATTTACGTAGCATGAGTAGTATTTATATATATTGTTTATCTCTACTACATTGGGGAAGAGATTTTTACAAATGTCATTTTACATTAAGATGGTATAGGAAAAGTCTCATGCTTAAAACTAAAATGTCATGTATTTTTTCCCTTTCTACCCTTCATGCAAAACCTACTTGTACACATTCTTTTATCATAACCTCCAATTACCATTAATCTATATCTATAATCTATATTATATTATAAAGCATTTGAGAAGGGTATCAAACAAATTTAAGTAATTACTACATTTTATAAAAAAATTGCAATTTTATATAAAAAATTATATATAACAAAATTATACAAAAATGTTTCTACACATATAAATATATACCTATACACCTTAAAAAGATTGTAAAAATCAATAAAAGTCGAACTTTACGTAAAAAAAATAATTTTGTGATGCATTTTCTTTAAAAAAAAAGTGTGCGCATGAATTGGTTCACGAATCGAAACCGAACCGAACCGAACCGAAACCGTTCTTTCAAACCGGCAAAACTGGGGCCAAACCGAACCAAAACCGGTTTGGACACGAACCAGTTTGGTTCTTAGAAAAAACCGATCTGTGCACGCCTTTAAAGTTCTCAGGTTGGGGTGTGTTATGTGGACTATTTTCAACTAACCTAACTTCCAATTTCAATTTCTGATGCCACTGATAGAAATTTATGGTGCACTTGATTAGCAGTCGTATTGCATTGCTTTTATCATGTGGAAAAGGTTATGGGTATGCTTCTTTGCAGATTGATTACATATGAGCTGTTCTAACCTCCTCTTAAGGTGGATCTTATAAAGGCCCCTATGATTTTTCTCCTCGGCAATCTCTCCGGATTTGGCACTTTCAATATATTGAGTATGACTATTAGTATAAAATTAATTGCTAATGAGTCAAACCGCTACTTCCATTTTTATTTACCAGCATGTAGGTCAAATTACATATGGTATATAAAACGTAGCATGGTATTATGTCAACTTGTAGCCTTTAAAAAACTACCCCACTGCAAAGCACATGTGCTTACACACACACAAACATACACCTTACATATTGATTCTTTTAATCGTTTTAAGGTTTGAATTACTTTTCCGCCCTGTATTGTCGACTCCGCCGCAACGCACGGGTTTCCCTCTACTCAATGTATAAATATGGGTTTTTGAAGCAGTAAAATTACTTCTCAATTCGTAAGTTTATTGTTTGTGATTAAAGCTTCAACCCGACAACTCATTCAACTAAATGTTATGAATTATTATAAGTCTATAACCTATTTTAAATAATAGGCTTTTGCTGTCCCTTGCCTTTGGTTCAATGGACACCAACGCAATGATAAGGCTTGGGAACAGGCTTCGGTTGGAAGTTCAAGTCTTGAAGCCAACAGGTTTTACACATAGGTTGGGGTCACTACCTATTAATCACTCAAGCGAGTACCTGTGTGGTTTTTCAAGTGAACTCCCAACCAGACTCTGAAGCCAGTGTGATCTCAGTTAAAACAACATAACTGGTCGTAGTAGGGTGGTGGGTCTTCCAATAGAGGGGATGCGACCAATGGTTGTATAATTGAAAGTCGCAGGTTAAAAATAATAATAGATTTTGCTGCCAATAAATACTAAAACTGTACGTTGTTGTCAACTAAAGTTTAACTGGTTTTGCTAAAAGAATAACTAACAAGTAAACACATTTAACTAAAGTTTAACTGATTTTACTACAAGATTAAACAAGCCATGCTTGTATTTATAATTTTCATTTTTGAATTCATGTGTTTAATTAACACAAAGGAACACATGCTCAAGATTTTTTGACTCTCCTTAATATTGATAGGTTTTCACAACACACGTCGGCAGTTGAATATCGGGCTATCCTTAATACAGACTTATGATTCCTATATTCCTAGTTGATGAGTCGTGTTTGGTTTGTAAAAAAGTGTACTTATATAAATTTGGGGAACATGCGCTTCATTGTAAGAAGCTGCAGGGGTTTAAATACAGACATGATTTGGTCAGGGATATCCTGTGGGATGTTTTGTGAAGGGCAGGGATCTCGGCTAAGAACAAAGCCCCATATAATTTTTTGACAGACCCACTTGAAGGTCGGTCTACCCTAAGGCCAGCAGATGTCCTCGTGTTCGGATGGGCGCAGGGCAAGCACGCGTGCGTTGATCTCACTAGGGTGTACCACTAGTAGGGCTACGAGATTCGAGGTTTGTGGCAGGGCATGCAGTCTTGAAGGCCGAATCCAAGTAGGTTGCTAAACATGAAGCTGCCGGTCTGGAGAACCAACACGACTTTTTGCTCTTTGCATTTGATACCTTTGGTGGCCTTGCTCCCGAAGCAATCCGGTTTTTAGATCGAGTACAGAAGGTGATGCTTAGTAACTCTTCGGCAGCCAAGAACAAAAGTTTTATTTTCAATAAAGTAGGTTTTGCTGTTTAATATGGGGTAGTGACACAACTTGTTGTCCGTTTACCCGCCAACCACTTGTAAAATGAAAGACTTGCTCCTAAAAAAAGGTCAGACATGAAAACATTAAATGAAAATTGTGGGGAGTGGAAGGGGGTAGGGGTGGGCATTATTCGGCACGTGACATTTTTTTAATAAACTAATAAAAACACATTTTTAATTAAAAACATAATTAAAAGTCATAATAATTAATAATAAAAGTACATAAAAACCTAGAAAAATAAATATTCCAAATCGAACACCTGAAAAAAAAAACAAAAAAAAATACAAGTTATATTTTTCCATAATCTCGCGCTTCATTTTTAACGTCATCTCTAACTCTTGACCGGTAAGGTGATTGACGGTCATAGTGAGAAATTTCATATGTTCGCGCTTTTCTTTCATACTCAATTTTCTTTTAAAAGCTTAGCAAATGCTTCTTTTCTCCTTGAGCCTTTGTTGTTGAATCGTATTGAATTGAGCGATGTTGGCATTTAAATCGGCCAACTCACCGGTGTACGCACCTTTGCCCGATCCAGAACCTGAACCCGAAGCAAGGGATTTTTGCGCTCTCTTTTTTGACTTATCTCGACTGGGTGGGCGACTCAATTCCTCGTTGAACTCGTCATCATTCAAGTTAATTTTCTCCAAGTTTTCACGACCAACCGAACGGTTATGAGATGAACTTGTTTTCGTCCTTTTTGACGAATCGGTTGCAGAGGGGACATATGCCCATTTTGAATGGTTTTTCGCGACTTCCCAACAATCCAAAATTTTGAATTCCATACCCATCTCGTCACTATAAGCTTTTAGCGCGTTGGTGACATAGTCGCCGTCCGTTTCACCACTTCTTGGATTGTTTCTTCTGTAATAATAATGTGCATTGAACGCATTCATTGCCTTGTTTATCTCGGTCTACTTGGACGAGAGACTATGATTTGCTCGATAGAACTCTCGTTCCATCAACTTATGGAACGAACTGTTTGCTCTATAGAACTCTCATTCCATTAAAAATTGTTGGTTATAAATTAATTTTTTTTTTACCGTTGCCTTTCAAACGGTCGTTTTTTAATTATTTTTTAAAGCTTAAACGGTTAAAATGGTCCCACCCAACATAATAAACCAATGCAAGCCCTCCATGTCGCCTTCATCCCCCCCCCCCCCCCCCACCCACACCCCCACGTCGGTGGTTCCCTCGCCGCCCAAGGGGCGGTGTAGAGGGGCTTGAAGCTTCTCCACGCCCCCCCCACTCCGTGTACTCTTATAGTAGAGAAGTTGGGTTAGATTGTACTATATTTAAGGACACTTTATCTCTCTATATAGATAGAAAGAGAGGGAGTGTACCATTAACACAACCTTTAGAGCATTTAGATCAGGTCCTCAATATTTTTGTGAGTAGTTTATCTATATAATATAGAGTGATTGTAAATGGTTGTAAGTGGAGAAGAGAGAAAAGCTATTGTTCATTAGTAAATTTGGATCGGAGAAGATATTATTTACCTCTATATTTTTTAATAACGTTTTAAAATGATTGTGAGTGAAAGAGAAAGAAAATGTAATGATAAAGTATAAATAAAATAATATTTAATTGAAAGAAAAAACAGAATATAATGTTTTTTTAGTGTAATTTTAGAGATGAATATGGAAATGCAGATGTGAATGCTCTTATAGATAATGTTATAAATAACGTCTACGTAATAATAATAACAACAACAATACCAATTATATTCAATGGTTAAGGCAAGCAGGGTTAAATGGCGTTAGATAAAAGAGCTTTGTTGACACATGTTGCAACGCCACGGGCCAACCAACTATAACTTATAAAATCAAAAATTATGAAAAATTCCAAATGTGTGAACTTATAATATCAAACATTTATGAAAAAATTCCAATGTATGATGGCTGTCTCGAATATTTTGGATGTTTCTGTCTAGTATGTGGTTCCAAATGTGTGAACTTATAATATCAAACATCTATGAAAAAAATTCCAAATGTGTGATGGCTGTCTCAAATATTTTGGATGTTTCTGTCTAGTATGTGGTTTTTCACTTTTTCCATGGCTAGCAATAATATTACCAGTCTCTCCCACCATTAATTTCAACCGTTAACATACACCCGCATCTTACCATTATTTGTAAACACAACACCAAACTCAAATTTTAGACCATACAAATGTGGAAGCATATGTATTCCAATGGACATATTTTGGGACCTGTGATTAATCAGTAGTTAGTGTGGAGTTGGGAACGGCTTAATCGAGGCCAACTTGTTAGTAATATATATGCCGTCAGTTTCTTTCCAGAATTGACTTGTTGAGTAACTTTTAAATGTAAAAAGTGATTACGTTTCCTAGAAAAGATGTCAATGTTATCGATCATTTATAGATTATTTTATTAATTTTGTATCCCTGACTATCGTACCATGTTTAATTTGCGTACAAGACACGATCCGTGAGATCTGGACCTGAATTAACCGACAACAACATTTTTGTTGCTTGACTTGAATGTAAATAATGCCATTAAGTCATTGTAAGGTTTTAATTAACTGACAACAACATTTTACTTGCTTGACTTGATTGAAAATAGTGATATTGAATCGTTGTATCTAAAATCGTCTAACATAATTTAAGTAAATTACAATAGTACCCGTGTTTAATTTGCGTACATGACACGATTCGTGAGATCTGGACCTAAATTAACCGACAACATTTTTGTTGCTTGACTTGATTGAAAATAATGTCAGTGAGTCGTTGCATCTGAAATCGTCTAACATAATTTAAGTAAATTACAGTAGCACCCATGTTTAATTTGCGTACATGACATGATTTGTGAGATCTGGACCTAAAGTAACTGACAACAACATTTTTGTTGCTTGACTTGATTGAAAATAATGCCAGTGAGTCGTTGCATCTGAAATCGTCTAACATAATTTAAGTAAATTACATTAGTACCCGAGTTTAATTTGCGTACATGACACGATTCATGAGATCTGGACTCAAATTAACTGACAACAACATTTTTGTTGCTTGACTTGACTGTAAATAATGCCACTGAGTCGTTGTAAGGCTTTAATTAACTGACAACAACATTTTAGTTGCTTGACTTCATTGAAAATAATGCTATGGAATCGTTGTAAGTATCCGAAATTGTCTAAGATAGTTTAAGTAGATTACAAATTTGATCTTTGTCTTGTACCCTCAAGTTAGTTTAATGTTCTACTAGGTTATAACCAGTGAACTACATTAGCTTTTTTTTTGAAAGATGAACTTCATTAAACACACAAAACGACTACGCTCTCCAAGACAGAGAACATAGCCAATACACCGGGGAAAACCAAACAAAACAAACAGTCTACGTTACATCAAACGAGCACCAATGCTCCCAATCCACAATCCCACCCTTAAACCTATTTTTGTACCAAAGAAACCCCAACGCCTTTATGTCCGCAACCAATCTCACCACATCCGTATCGGTACCATTGAAGATCTTCTCGTTTCTCGCTTTCCAAACTCTCCAGCAAGTAATAATAATGATGCCATATAGAACTTCTTTCTTAATACCCGCCACGCCACTATGCTCATGAATCGAAATAAAGTCCTTCACATGAAAGATGAACGGTCTAGGAATACCACACCACGACGCTACCTTATCCCACACCCCAGCCACCATCGCACAACCCGTTAAAAGATGTTCAATAGACTCGTCATACGACTGGCACCACACGCAAGAGAGGTTATCCACCATTATACTCCTTCTAGCTAAAGCCGTTTTAGTGGGAAGACGATCCAAGAACGCACGCCACATAAAAATGTTGCATTTAGACGGCACCCAAGAACTCCACCTGAAATCACAACCAGAACCAATATCCGACCCTCTAAGCCATCGCATAACGTCAGCAACATCGAAGCCGAGAATGGAATAAATAATCCTACTCCACAAGGCGTTAGGGTCGCTCAAAAATCTCCACAACCATTTAATCACCATAGCGTTATTAGTAACTTCAAGAGGAGCAACCCCCAAACCCCCGTCTTTTATCCGCTTCGTAATAGTATCCCAAGCCACCCAACACATTTTGCGCACATCTTCAGAACCACCCCATAGAAACTGCCTCATAAGCCCTTCCAAAACACCTATGACCTTCTTAGGCGCCTTGAAAAGAGAAAAATAATAAATAGGGAGACTATCCAACACCGATTTAACTAAAGTCAAACGCCCGGCTATCGATAGAGTATTAGCTTTCCACTTCGAAAGCCGAGTTTTGAACTTAGTTATCACCGGATCCCAGTGCGCAGCTCTATTCATGTTCGCCCCTACCTTTATACCCAAGTAAGTAAACGGCAGTGCACCCTTTTGACACCCTATATCCGCGGCCATATTAATGACATCCGCTTCCTCAACTCCAACCCCATAAAGAACCGATTTATGCAAATTGATCTTGAGACCGGAACATAAGTAAAAAATACGGAGCACGCGTCTCATATTATTAAAATTAAATAAAGACCAATCACCCATTATCATAGCGTCATCCGCATAAAGTAAGTGAGATAAAGTGGGGCCCTCGTTGGGGAGCTTAACCCCATGAAAAGCACCAATATCGCTAGCCTGGCGTAACATGCCCGAGAAAGCCTCCATTAAAATAACGAACAAAAACGGCGACAAAGGATCCCCCTGACGTATACCTTTTTGACAACCAAACTCGAACGTAGGAGAGCCGTTAACAAGAACTGCCGCACGAGAAGAATATAAGATACCACGAACCCACGCGCACCAAACCCCCGGAAAACCCATCTGAGCCATAACTGACAGTAAAAACTCCCAGTTGACATTGTCATATGCCTTTTCGAAGTCGATCTTGAACAAGAAAATCTTTCTGCCTCTCTTCTTAGCCCAAGAAATAACCTCGCTAGTCATAAGAGGACCATCTAAAATGTACCGCCCTGAAATAAAAGCCGACTGGGTCTCAGACACTATGCGCCCCAACACCATCTTCAACCGATTCGCCAGCACCTTGGACACCACCTTAATAATACTGCCAATGAGACTAATTGGTCTGAACTCCCCCAGATTCGAAGGGTCACCAATTTTAGGAATAAGTGTAATAAACGAAGAGCCTACACCCGGGCAAAACCGAGAAGCCGTGTAAAAATACTCCATGATAGACAGAAAATCTTGCGCGAATACGCTCCAATAATGACGGATGAACCTAAAATTGAATCCATCCGGCCCCGGGGCTTTATCAGCACCACAATCGAACACCGCCCGTTTAATCTCCTGATTAGAATACTTATCAACCAAAAGCGCCGCCTCATCCCCACTCACGGCTGTCAAGCCGTAACAGATCAATTTCGGCCGAACACCCATAGTCTCTTTAAACTTATCCCGAAAGAACACCCTTTTAATAATTCCGGATTAGTCACCCACCTACCTTTAACCTCCAAGCCCGGGATAAAATTAGACGCCTTTCTTTTATTAATGAAGCCGTGAAAATATCTAGAGTTATCATCCCCATTCGTTGCTCACTTACATCTCGCCTTTTGTTTAAGATCGCTTTGTTTATAATAATCTAACTCCCCAATATGTCTCTTTATCTCTGTCAAAGACCATATCTCGTCTTCAGAAAGCGCGCGAACCTCCACAAGATGATCTAAAACACTGAGCTCTTCTTCCAGAACCCGCCTTTCCTCCATCTCATTGGCCTTGGCCGTGTGCGCCCACTTGGTAATACTCTTACGTAACAGTTTGAATTTAGCCAATAGACGAGCGTCTGGAGTACCTGAAAAATCCCCTTCCTGCAACGTCTTTGTCACCACCAAATCAAAATCTTCACGACCAAGCCAGGAATTGTAAAATTTAAAAGGTTTGGGACCAAAATTCCTCGACCCTGTCTTTAATAAAAGCGGACTGTGATCAGATTTAACTCTCTCCAAAGCTATATACTCAGCGCAGGGCCACTCCATAAAAACTTCCCAACTAACAAAAATCCTGTCAATTCTGCTGAGCTTATCACCTGCAAGAAAAGTAAACCGCCTCCCTTTCAAGGAGTATTCATGTAAGTCCGCATCATTAATAAAATCATTAAACTCGGAAGCCTCCACCGCGTTAAAAACTGAGTTCCGTCTTTCTTCCTCATATCTAACCGAGTTAAAATCGCCCGCCACTAACCACCTACCATCACCCTCACCCATTAACCTCTTAATATCCTCCCATAGAACCCGTTTGTGCACTATATTCTGAGGGGCATAAACGTTTAACAAATGATACAAATGACCACTCCCCTTAATCAACCCAGAAACTAGAAGCCAATTAGAATTTTTCACCACCCTGTCCACAATAAAAAGTTTAGGGTCCCAAAGCGACACTAAACCACCCGACCTCCCCGAAGAAGGAACCCAATCATGTTTGAACTCCCCAAACCCCCAGAAACTACCCAAAGGAACCGCATCCAAAGAACGAAATTGCGTTTCCTGTAACATAATGAAGCTAACCTCGTTTGCCACCCTAATGTTTCGGACCCAATCCGCCTTCCCAACCCGACCCATACCCGGGATATTCAATGAAATAACATTCATTGAGTAACCTCTTGATAACCTTCTTCGCGCAACACCTCTTTGACATTAGGGACAAAAGCATCTAGATTTTCCACCCCCAAAGCCCGACTCAACAGTATAGTTTGATTAACTTCAGTATCAAGCACACTTACAGAATTATCAACCACACTTGGACTGGAAGCCGCGTGTACCTCTTCGACCTTTGGAACGTTTGCTACATGTGTCTCAACATCAACCGGTACTCGCCTGTTTAAATCCGGTGTAACGAAAATTTCCTCCGAACCATCCAAATCACAATCAACATTGGTACCCTGATCTGTATTGTTCGAAAGGATGCCTATCAAGCGATCTAACCCAAACATATCGTTGTCTTCCCGAGACCTCTTCTTGGGGCGTTCTAACGAACCGCTGCTTTCACTTCTGTTCTTGAACAATGATTTTCTGCGAAATTTTTTCCTACCCTTGGACGCTTCCGGCTGAATACCCTCCACTCCTACCCGTTCGGCACCATCCTCCACCCTAACTTGACCGCTATCTACTTGGCCATCATCCACCGCTACTGTGTGCTCGTGAAACATCTGCTCAACTTGTGGTATTTCACCCTCCTCCTGATCATCTTGCGCTTGTTCATCCTGGGACTCGGTCTGATTTTGGCTACTACTATCATCCTCCTCAAGATCGACCACACATTCAGGAACCCACTCTCCTACGTCCTCGTCGATTCAGACATTGAAAGTGCGACCTCTCCATTTTACATCAACCCTATCCACAACCCTCTTACACTCCTTAGTAAGAACACCGATGAGAGCATAAGAAAGGTTATTCACATCTCCTGAGAAAGACGCCGATCGAACTAGCTTGCCATACCTACTTCCGATCATGTCGTACACCTCGTCCAACGTCAACTGTGCTGGAACCCCGTGAACTTGTAACCACGCAATACGACCCTCCTCGACGAACCCACCTTCAGCCCATAACTTTAACGACTCGAACAACCCTGACCAGCCTTGAACGTCTTTAAGAAACCCTTCCGCATCGCTACTATCATAGAACACCAAAGCCACTGACAATCCTCCCAAATACTTAATATCCATTGCTGACCACCCCTTCTTTTTCATAATTTGCTTGAGTGATGTCAAACTATTAAGATCCACTACTTTCCCATAAAGAGCGCAATCGGACCAGTGGATGAAACGCTCCACTGTATCATCAACGTTAATGACGTCCACCTTGTTTCTATTCAACAAAGAATCCACGAAAGAACGACCTGCATTAACGTGCATGGATTCCGCCCCCTCTGGACCCCCAGAACTAGGGTTTGCATGGGGAACCTCCTTCGTAACTTTTGCCGATCGCTGCTGCCCACTCTCTGGCCTGTGTACTTTCTGCCCATCCACAAATCGTGCAATCGAAATAAACAACTTGTACGTTCCTAACCATACATCCGACATCTCATTCTCCAACCGGACTGCATCATGAACCCCAGAGAACGTAACGAAAGCAAAACTTTTACCCCATTTATCTAGTTTTCTAGCGATGTACGACCCTTCAAAATTCCCGTACCCATTCAACACTTCCTTTAAATCTTGTGAGGAGCACTTCGGAGGAAGATTCGAAACGAAAAACTTGGACAATACCTTGTTGGAAGCCTCTGCTGACCGTTCATTCCCTCTACCATGACGCCTGCGTTGTTGTTCCCAGCCATCGGGATCCATTCGCCTTGGATCGCCCGACATCTTCGGAGGAGCGGCGCTAGGGTTTTTCTAAATTATTATCTGTGTGAGTTTGATTAGTGGCATGAATCAAATTGGGTGGATGATGCTAGTGAACTACATTAGCTAAATATTTTAATTTACATATCACAAAGTGATACAAATAAAGTGATATTAATTAAGAAGAATTGGATTTTAATAACCTAAAATTAGCCTTTGGCACCTCAAACTAAAAAATTGGCCATCTATAACCTTTACAATTAACATATTGGATTATGGCACCCAATTTGGGTTAAGTCACTAACTCAGTTAGTGTTTTAGCTGACGTGGGACCCTCAATCTGGCGTGGCATGCTGATGTGGCACCCACAATTTGACGTGGCACCCCTAATCTAACTGGGTTAGTGACTTAACCCAATTGAGTGCCAAAATTCAATAGGTTAATAGTACATGTTATATATTGCCATGTTTTTAGTTTGGGGGTGCCAACGGCCAATTTCGAATAGTTTAGGTTATTAAAATCCGATTTAACCCTCTACAGAAGCCTGGGCCAGTGCCCTACAGTACTTAACGTTTACAAGACCCAACATTTCATACGCGGTCCAACAAGTTTGCTTGTTCATGCTGATCCTAGAGAACCTCATTTTCAGTACTTGAAACGGATCCTCGATTATTTAACGGGAATGGCAAATCATGCTATACATATCAAACCGTCCAAGTCACAAAAACTAACATCTTATTCAGATGCCGGCGAGGGGGGGGGGGGGTTGCCCGGACACAAGAAGGTCTACCTCAAGTTACTGTGTCTTTTTAGGAGATAAATTGTCCTAAAAAAGACAACACACTGTCTCCCGCTCAAGCTCAGAAGCAGAATATAGAGGACTACATATGTTGCAAATATTGCTGCTGAAACGAGCTGGCTAAGAAGTCTTTTACTCGAACTACATATGCCAACTCGCGATGCCACCATTGTGTTTTGCAATAATGTGTCTGTTGTATATTTATCAGATAACCCGGTTCAACATTAACGAACCAAGCATGTCGAAATTCACATTCACTTTGTTCCGGAAAAAGTTCGTATCGACGACATCCGAGTCCTTCGTATTCCGGTTAGATTCTACTATATTTAAGGACACTTTATCTCTCTATATAGATAGAAAGAGAGGGAGTGTACCATTAGCACAACCTTTAGAGCATTTAGATCAGGTTCTCAATATTTTTGTGAGTAGTTTATCTATAAAATATAGAGTGATTGTAAATGGTTGTAAGTGGAGAAGAGAGAAAAGCTATTGTTCATTAGTAAATTTGGATCGGAGAAGATATTATTTACCTCTATATTTTTTAATAACGTTTTAAAATGGTTGTGAGTGAAAGAGAAAGAAAATGTAATGATAAAGTATAAATAAAATAATATTTAATTGTAGGAAAACACAGAATATAACGTTTTTTAGTGTAATTTTAGAGATAAAGATGGAAATGCTGATGTGAATGCTCTAATAGATAATGTTATAAATAACGTCTACATAATAATAATAACAACAACAACAACAACAATACCAATTATATTCAATGGTTAAGGCAAGTAGGGTTAAATGGCGTTAGATAAAAGAGCTTTGTTGACACATGTTGCAGCGCCACGGCCGACCAACTATAACTTATAAAATCAAAATTTATGAAAAAATTCCAAATGTGTACGTGAACTTATAATATCAAACATTTATGAAAAAATTCCAATGTATGATGGCTGTCTCGAATATTTTGGATGTTTCTGTCTAGTATGTGGTAACAAATGTGTGAACTTATAATATCAAACATCTATGAAAAAAATTCCAAATGTGTGATGGCTGTCTCAAATATTTTGGATGTTTCTGTCTAGTATGTGGTTTTTCACTTTTTCCATGGCTAGCAATAATATTACCAGTCTCTCCCACCATTAATTTCAACCGTTAACATACACCCGCATCTTACCATTATTTGTAAACACAACACCAAACTCAAATTTAAGAACATACAAATGTGGAAGCATATGTATTCCAATGGACATATTTTGGGACCTGTGATTAATCAGTAGTTAGTGTGGAGTTGGGAACGGCTTAATCGAGGCCAACTTGTTAGTAATATATATGCCGTCAGTTTTTTTCCGGAATTGACTTGTTGAGTAACTTTTAAATGTAAAAAGTGATTACGTTTCCTAGAAAAGATGTCAATGTTATCGATCATTTATAGATTATTTTATTAATTTTGTATCCATGACTATAGTACCGTGTTTAATTTGCGTACATGACACGATCCGTGAGATCTGGACCTGAATTAACCGACAACAACATTTTTGTTGCTTGACTTGACTGTAAATAATGCCATTAAGTCGTTGTAAGGTCTTAATTAACTGACAACAACATTTTACTTGCTTGACTTGATTGAAAATAGTGATATTGAATCGTTGTATCTAAAATCGTCTAACATAATTTAAGTAAATTACAATAGTACCCGTGTTTAATTTGCGTACATGACACGATTCGTGATATCTGGACCTAAATTAACTGACAACATTTTTGTTGCTTGACTTGATTGAAAATAATGCCAGTGAGTCATTGCATCTGAAATCGTCTAACATAATTTAAGTAAATTACAGTAGCACCCATGTTTAGTTTGCGTGATGACATGATTTGTGAGATCTGGACCTAAAGTAACTGACAACAACATTTTTGTTGCTTGACTTGACCATAAATATTGCCAGTGAGTCGTTGTAAGGCCTTAATTAACTTACAACAACATTTTTGTTGCTTGACTTGATTGAAAATAATGCCAGTGAGTCGTTGCATCTGAAATCGTCTAACATAATTTAAGTAAATTACATTAGTACCCGAGTTTAATTTGCGTACATGACACGATTCATGAGATCTGGATCCAAATTAACTGACAACAACATTTTTGTTGCTTGACTTGACTGTAAATAATGCCAGTGAGTCGTTGTAAGGCCTTAATTAACTGACAACAACATTTTAGTAGCTAGACTTCATTGAAAATAATGCTATGGAATCGTTGTAAGTATCTGAAATTGTCTAAGATAGTTTAAGTAAATTACAAATTTGATCTTTGTCTTGTACCCTCAAGTTAGTTTAATGTTCTACTAGGTTATAACCAGTGAACTACATTAGCTAAATATTTTAATTTACATATCACAAAGTGATACAAATAAAGTGATATTAATTAAGAAGAATAGGATTTTAATAACCTAAAATATTCAAAACTAGGTTAGAGTCCCGGGTGTACACCCGGCGAATCCACAAGTAAAATGAAAAAAATCCTATAAAGATTGTAGTATAAAAGTTGTTTTATATGTTGAAAGTTACATAATACAAAAGAACAAAATGTCTTTGATTCTGATTACTTGCAACAAAAGAAGGAAAAAAAAAACTTAAGTTCTTGATTGAGAGATATGTGGATCCAAATGGGGAAGAATGCTAGGTTTAAAGGATCAATTTCAAGATACTCATGTTTTTTTAGTATTTTTGTTTTAAATTATCATAAGTAAAGTCAACCCAACTTGATTTAACATGTACTAAAAATGACTTGTTTAATTAACGTCCATTTTTTAAATAGGATCCACTTGTCAACTAAATGTACCCAACACTACAAATATACCTTTTAATGCAAAATACAATCACATTTTGTTTCTTAAAGAAAATATCTCGGTGTTACAATACGTCTTCCAGCTTATAAAATGATAACATCTGCCCTCTTTTCTAATCCTCTTTAATATATGAGCACAAGGCATGTATTCTCAATCGGTAATATATGCGCTCACACATAAATTAATCGCATTTTTTTATATAGAAAACTGGTTAAATGATTACAAAATCCACTACCTGCTTCCTTATTGCTTCAGGAAAAAATATTGAAGCTGCTGGAATGAAAGTTAATGCCTCATTTGCAACAGATGACATGGCAAATACACTAAATCTCTTTTTGGAGAAGGCAATGAACCCAAATTCTGCAGAAAAACACATCCATACGTTGGAGAAATGGTCATCTTAATTGGCATTTTTTTAGAACGATGGTTGGATTGAAATGTTACCTCCCCATTTTTGAAGATCCAAATTAAAAGTCCACGCCCCTAGTGCCTTCAGATGATCTAATTGGGCTTTTGCACGTTGTTATCCTTTCGCATTGTAAAAACCTGTCACGCCTATAACTTCAACGTCATTTGTAGCCAAGTTAAACTCTTTTCTCATATGACGCATTAGAAAAGAAAAAAAAACAACCCAAACTGACCCGTTTTGTTAAACTGGTCGAAATTGGCACATTTAGAAGAGCTCTTACCTGAATAACATCACCAATCAAATGAGGAGGAAGGTTTGAGGTGACTTTGTTGCTAGGTGGACTTGGTCTCTTGTTTGTTTGCATAAGAGCTCTTACCTGAAAAAACAATGGATAACATCAAATCTAAATTAATTTTCAATTAGTTTTATGCAGATTTATATAACGGTAGAATACAAATGTATGACTGTTTACCATCATACCTTTTGTGTGACCTACCAATTCCCAAAGTGGAGACATTGTTCTCTGCAGATCCCATATCTGGATGACATAAGTTTGAAATCTAAAAGGGTATTACACTTCAGTTATAATTATCACAGAGGGATGGAAATTCATGCAGTATAAAAACTATGTATTACACGAGTTGAATGATCAAAATTTAAACTTAGTTTGTAATTTAGAATGACATCAAAAGTTATGATCAATTTGACAAATTAAGCTCATAGCATTCTAAAACACACCATATTTACTTTATGTTAGAATGTTGGTAAACCATGATTATGACCAACAAAGCTATAATAATCCAATAATAAAGAACCAACCCTTTTTTAATAAACTGATTTGGGATACCTTATGCACTATGTGTATATATACACTTAGGATTTGACTTTTAATTCGTTTGAACCATTTAATTCGTTTCTTTACAAATGCATAAACCTAACAGCAATTGAAACATTATAGATAAATATACTTGTATATATTGCAAGTAACTGCAACTGGGTCAAATTAGCACCTCTACTCGTCATCTTTCCTGTTTTAAATGCATCAATTACCTTAACCCAATTGACCATTAGATATATTTATATATGTTGAAGTGACTGTAAATGGGTCAAATTGCCACTTCCACTCGTAATCTGCACAACACCCGTTTGACCTTCCTTTTCAAACACATAATTTACCTAAACCAAATTGACCGTTAGAGATAAATATGTGCATATATTCATTCCTTACAACAAAGAAAGCTATATTGTAAAAAATGACAGATAATAAAAAAAGGGCCAGATTGTTGAAATATTGCCACAAAAGTTTCTTTCAACAATCTTGCATGTTCTAAAGAAACGCACGACTTTTTTTATAAATAAAGACGTTTTCGCCCAGTATTATCGACCTCCACCGCAATGCACGGGTTCCATGCTAGTTTTTAATGGAAGCCAAATGAACATGAACATTCAAAGTGATTACATATAGGTTAGCGAAACATAAAAATAATAATAAAAACATATTTCATTCAAACTCGGTTTATCCCACAAACACTGTTGCAATGTTTTTTGGCAATGTCATCGAGAAACTTATACTTAAAATAGTACCTGAATGTTTAAAATTTGAAGAATATGCTCTAGTATAAAACCCACGCGATGCGGCGGGAACAACAATTTACAACGTGGTTGTTTTCGTCAGTCAAATGAAGTACGAAGAGAATGGTTTCGGAGGGAAATGAATAATTTATCAAAGTTTTTAATTTATCCAAGTAAGACATTTTGACTTTTAATTTATGATTTGGTGTTTGTTTGTGCAATTTAGGATACATAGGTTGTCCACTATAATAAGATCTTTAACACTTTAGTTAAAAGTCTTACTACCATAACTTGTGACATACAAATGGAAAGAGGAAAAAAAACATGACACACTAATATAACAAAATTACTTTATTTTTTACCCTTGAATACACCTGTACAAACACCATCAATTTCTACAATTTTTAATCTGACTATATCTAAGAGCAAACCAGTAGGTGAATAAGTGAACAAATTGATACCTAAACATATATTGATAAGAAATTAGCGTAAACATTGCAAAACATATAATGTTTGTAAAATGTTAAGATACAACATGCATTATGTGGTCATCCTCCCTCGTTACTTGTGAATGAGTCAATGGGTCATGTATCTAAAAGGAAAAAAAACGGTACAGCTAAAACAAATACATATAAGCCGATAATGGTGATTTCGGCACACAACACAACTATAAACCTAAAACACATACACATGAGCTTCCAAATCATGAAAACCAACTCACTATATCCTAAATGGGATAAATTTGAACCTCAAAAATCTACCAACTAAACCAGCAAACCTCCGTGTAACCTGCACAATCGTTGTCAACATTAAATTTAACAGTGAACTGCACAAAAAAATTCGTAACTTGAAAGTGGATAAAAACGATTTCAAATGAAGATGGTATCTTCTGAGATTAAGGAAATAGACAGTAATCTAAAATCTAAATAGTCTACACATATTAGACAGTAATCGCAAAGAGAAGAGAAAAGATTAAGTAAGAGACACAAAAAACAAACAATATCTTTAAAACACACATATGTACATACATATAATTCAGAGCTAGAGATAGCAGATGAGTATGATTGGAGACCCTTAAATGATCTAATTACTTGCCCATCAACGATGCCCGGAATGTGATATCTTTTTATCATGTATTACCCAATAAAATTAATTAATTGTTTTAGGGGTTGCGAGCATATTTTTATAGAAACACACAACAATGTTATGTGTTGTTACCCCATTCATGATTAAGGAATCAATTGTGGTTTCACTATTCTCATCAGGACTTCCACCAGGTCCAACTGTTTGGAGTTTGGACATACATTGATGTATACAGTAACAATTAGCACGGCTATAAATCAATGCAATTAGCATTGGTTTGAAGAAACTTACCGGTACCATCACATCTAAGTAGCTCATAGGTGGAACAACCTTCCACAACTGCATCAATGGAAGATAACGCACCATTAATGGCCATCCATATTTCTCTGTAGCTTCTAAGAAGGGCCATGTGGTCACTACCAATGGAAACTTACTTTAATTCTCAGTCTCATGTCCTGTTGTTACCTGTAGAAAAAATAGAGAAAAAGTAATTAAAAATAAAACAAAATGAGTCAGTTATTGGAGACAAGCCTGAAATAGAAATGCATTCAGTAGTAATATTCAAAACATTACTACATACCCTTGAACAGAAAATATAACCCACCTTTGTATTCAAATCGCATTTAGATGCTTGTAGTTTTTTCCGCACAATTTTTTTCAGCTGCTCTATTTAGATGCTCACCTCTCACTGCTCTTCCTCTCTCCTGCTATATCTTCCGACCCTCTCTCTCTGCACTTCCTCTGATCTCAGCTGCTCTATCTCTTTCGGTTCTCTCTTTCTCTGCTCCTCTGCTCCGTCATAAACTAAATTCAGTTCTCTCTTTCGCTGCTCCTCCTCTGCTCCGTCATAAACTCAAAACCATTTCTGGAACATCTAAAAAGGCAGTAAAAGATGCATAACTACAGCTGTCGATCATGGAACTAAGCTTCATTCCAAAGCCTGGTACCGCTACATATTTTGCAACTATCAGCCTACAAAATATGTAGCGATCATGGAACTAAGCTTCATTCCAAAGCCTGGTACAATGTGAGATAGTACACCCTCAACTAAATCACACCCGTCCTGCATAAAATAATTATTTGTTTAGTAAAACATACATTTGGCTTGGAAGTGGTTTATTAAAGTGTTACCTGGTTTGTTACAAAGAAAGAGTACTTCTCATTAGCAATTTCTTCACAGCTTACAGTGGCCACCATCATTTGCGCCCGAGGAACTCTTCCATAACTTCAAATTCTACCCACACATTCGGTCATCCATAACTTCAAATTCTACCCAATGTTGCTCTCGGAAGCCGACTTCTTTATGTATACTGAATCTACAAAACGGTACTTTTTTAGCCTAACTCCAAGCATGAAAATTACATATGCCATTTCAGCAGCGACCAATCTTCAATATGACCTACTGAGACAATATATAACAGATGGAATGAAACCAGAGATGAATGCAGTTTGTAAACTAATTACACGGCCTTACGTCTTTTTTCAGTCACATTGGGCATGGATGAGACTCCATTGCTTTTGTTTGGATAGCCTTTCACCAAATGTGTGGTATCGCTACATATTTTGCAACTATCAGCCTACAAAACAAAATTTTCATAGGTCGGTTAGAAAATAAACCCAAAAAAATATAATAAAATAATCGCCTTAATGATTATATAAAACCAACATTACATATATGAAAAGTAAAATGATTAAAGCCGTACAAAACTACATGTTGGGTTGAAAGCTTCAAAAACTCAAACAAATTCCCGAACTTACTACTTGAAGACCACTTTTTATTCATAGACTCAAAATAAAACATGCTCCCATTATCTCCTAAAACTTATACCATCATGATATGCCTATTTGACCCACTACTTGCACAAACAAACTAAGCACTAAAAACATGCGACTAAATAAACCTTGCTAACCCGTTCTAACCAAACAATAAAAGAAAACCATTTTATCCAAGTTTTAAAAATCACAAAAAAAAAAATAAAGTCCCAATGGATTGTTTTCATAAGTTTTTCGATTTAGTTATAGCAGATTTCCCATCTTACCCAACTGACCCGTTATCAGTAAAACACAATCCAAATCTAGGATGCTAAAAGTATGTCATCATGGACACGGATTGCACCAGATATTATCAAGCCCAGAACAAATCTTAGACTAAATAAATAAATATAAATCATCCTTGACGTTTTATCTAAAAATCTTAGACTAATTTAAATTTAAGGTTTAAGTAATGACCTGGCCAGATACATAGACTTTTCCAAAACACATACCCACTAAAAACCCCAGAAATCAACTTGATTCCAGTCAAGCAAGCTTGAGTATTAAAATACGCAACCCGTAAAGCTGGCAAAGCCTTATCAAGCTTGTGTTATTTTATAATTTTAGCCCTTTCATGCATTTTAATACACAATGGATTGAAGCAAGGTAGAGCAAACCTCAAAAATATGGACTTGATTAATACAGTCCTTAAATATCACTACCACCAAAAAGTTTTTATACAAATTACTCGAGGCATTTTATAACAGTTGCATTATTGGGTATAGTTAGATGTGGAATGTAGGATAGTGGTTATACCTGATGTGAGGCCGAAAGGTCCACATCTTTATAGTTTAATTCGTGTGTTTTGTGTGTATTTGTGTGCAGATTTACCCGGAGTTAGATATATTAGCAAGAATCATGGAAGAAACGCTTAAGATGCTAAAAAGACTATTTTACGAGCCTTAAGCGAGAGTACACGAGCTGGAACGGGAATCTACGCGCGAAACGGATGAAAGACGATGCGGAAACAAGAAGTCTGAATTAACAGCTATGTCGCGGACCGCCTGGGATTTAATAATCCTGGCGCGGTCCGCCCGAACTCTAATTATAAGCAGATCTACTTTATTCCCACGCGGACCGCGTGGGAATTCTTAATTACACCGCGGTCCGCGACGCCATAAAGAAATTCGAAAACGTGTTTCAGCGACTTTCCAGCCTGGTATCGCACAACTTCATCTTCCTCGCGAGTTTAAGAGTTGCAGGTCGCCATGGAGCTCGAGGTCCGACTTTCATCACCATTCTTGACCTCTGGTCACAACCCACGACCTTCGGGTCGTGATTTCCGGCCAACCCACACTCCGTTCGTTGCAGATTCAAAGGCTAGAAGTGAACCCGAGCCTGTCATGACAAGCAGACGCGGCTGAGCTTCGGTGACGATTCTTTCGGGTGAATATTTGTATGTTTTTGTATTTTATGTGTGTTTATGTTATTGAAACTAGTACGCCCCTACTTTGTGTGGATGAATAAACCTTGTTTGCATTAGCCAAAATAATCACATAATTACGGTCTTTCGTTGTCGACACCGTAAGGAGGTTGGTGAGTGTTTACGTAGGGATAGCTAGGTTGACCCGCGATGATCAAGCGTTCCCTAGTTATTATTTCATCCTAATATCCCAAAGGCTTCGTGACAGGAAGTGTTTACAATAACAGGCACCATTAATTGATTATGTTAGGATTATTGCATGTACTAGCACGCCACTACTTGTGATATTCCAAGGTCCCGTGACAGGGGATGTCATCTATAGTTTTAACTAATCAGTACAAAAATATATAAATAGGATCCCGAGAGAAAAGTCATTCATAACTCGCTATTGTCATTGTTACTGTTACTGTGTTACTGTTACTGCTACCTTGCTACCGTTACTGTTACCGATTGCTACTGTTACTATTCTGTTACCGTTACTGTTACAACCCAACCAACCGCGATCTTTACTTTTCTGTATTTTTACTTTTTGTCTATTTATATTTTTGTTAATAAAAACTATACAAACAATTAACTAGTGCAAAACCGACCACATGCTCTTCGTAGGATCGACATCCGTACTTCCCTATCTACATTAGTTTGTAGGTTAAGAAGTTGCTAAATATAAATTCTTTTGATATGAGGTTTGTCGTCACGCCTCTAAACAAAAGAATTTATATTTAGCTACTTCTAAATCTACAAACTAATGTAGATAGGGAAGCACGGATGTCGATCCTACGAAGAGCATGTGGTCGGTTTTGCACTAGTTAATTGTTTGTATAGTTTTTATTAACAAAAATATAAATAGACAAAAAGTAAAAATACAGAAAAGTAAAGATCGCGGTTGGTTGGGTTGTAACAGTAACGGTAACAGAATAGTAACAGTAGCAATCGGTAACAGTAACAGTAACGGTAGCAAGGTAGCAGTAACAGTAACACAGTAACAGTAACAATGACAATAGCGAGTTATGAATGACTTTTCTCTCGGGATCCTATTTATATATTTTTGTACTGATTAGTTAAAACTATAGATGACATCCCCTGTCACGGGACCTTGGAATATCACAAGTAGTGGCGTGCTAGTACATGCAATAATCCTAACATAATCAATTAATGGTGCCTGTTATTGTAAACACTTCCTGTCACGAAGCCTTTGGGATATTAGGATGAAATAATAACTAGGGAACGCTTGATCATCGCGGGTCAACCTAGCTATCCCTACGTAAACACTCACCAACCTCCTTACGGTGTCGACAACGAAAGACCGTAATTATGTGATTATTTTGGCTAATGCAAACAAGGTTTATTCATCCACACAAAGTAGGGGCGTACTAGTTTCAATAACATAAACACACATAAAATACAAAAACATACAAATATTCACCCGAAAGAATCGTCACCGAAGCTCAGCCGCGTCTGCTTGTCATGACAGGCTCGGGTTCACTTCTAGCCTTTGAATCTGCAACGAACGGAGTGTGGGTTGGCCGGAAATCACGACCCGAAGGTCGTGGGTTGTGACCAGAGGTCAAGAATTGTGATGAAAGTCGGACCTCGAGCTCCATGGCGACCTGCAACTCTTAAACTCGCGAGGAAGATGAAGTTGTGCGATACCAGGCTGGAAAGTCGTTGAAACACGTTTTCGAATTTCTTTATGGCGTCGCGGACCGCGGTGTAATTAAGAATTCCCACGCGGTCCGCGTGGGAATAAAGTAGATCTGCTTATAATTAGAGTTCGGGCGGACAGCGCCAGGATTATTAAATCCCAGGCGGTCCGCGACATAGCTGTTAATTCAGACTTCTTGTTTCCGCATCGTCTTTCATCCGTTTCGCGCGTAGATTCCCGTTCCAGCTCGTGTACTCTCGCTTAAGGCTCGTAAAATAGTCTTTTTAGCATCTTAAGCGTTTCTTCCATGATTCTTGCTAATATATCTAACTCCGGGTAAATCTGCACACAAATACACACAAAACACACGAATTAAACTATAAAGATGTGGACCTTTCGGCCTCACATCAATACCTCACTCCAGGAGTAAGTTTGCTCAGCAGTGCATTCGGATTGTGATGTCGGGTAGGAAAGAGCAAGAATAATACGTTTCTACAAAAAAAAAAAAAAAAAAAAAAAAAAAAAACTTGTTTATGGGTGTTTACCTTTTAATATATCTTTAGCAAGGTAATTAGATAAACTCTTGGATACATATCATTACCTCATTAAAAGACGACATAGCTTCAACAACTTTTTTTTATTAAAAGTCTGCCCTGCTGCTCCTGAGGATCCAAACTTCGGTTTATAAATTGAAACCCTAACATCGATAACAACACGAATGCATATAATCAGTCAATGATTTAGAAAACAAAAACACGAATAAACTATTTACAAAATCAATTTAAAGACAAAGAAAACACTGAATTATAAAAATTTAAAGATAAATAAAACATGTACCTAAGCAATTACAACATTACATTTGACATTGTGTGCCCAAAAACAACAGCATTTGTCTCATTTCCATTTTCATATTCAATAGAGTATATACAATGCAATAGAAAAAGCTTATCGAGCAGTCTTAAAAAAAAGCAAATATTAAACACGCTGACTAAGAGCCAACAAAGAAGAATAAAATCCAAACATATTAACAGATGCTAAGTTTAGTAGCCAACCTTAAGCGGGTATCCCAAGCATACTACAGCTGCAGCTCAATATCTTTCTCTGCAGCCACCATACAACTGACTCTGTAAGTAATCAAATAACATCCTTTTACCAACATGTTTTAAAAGCAAATCATCATTAATAACATGTTTACAAAAAGCCAGCTTCCATGATGCAATTAACATCTAACCATTACCTCGAATCCATGGATTTTCTAGCCAAAATCAAGGTGAGGCAGGAGATCGATTGATAGATGCTCCCATTCAAGCTTCTGGTAACCAAAAAGGAAGTATTATCAGTAACATATAAATGACCTATCATACAAAAAACAATAAAACTAAAACGAAGTGAACTACGGAAATTTATTTTGAACACATAGATAAACTTCTTGTCATTTGAGAAGTCCCTCACTTCCTTAAGACTTACAACCTGCAGCAAGTGACATCCAGATAGTAATTTGATGTATAAAAGCAATGTTACTAAAATAAAAATCACTAAAACCAAGTAAAGGCTTATAAGGTAACCTGCCAGTTCTCATTTGTGATATAAAGCAAAAGAGTGCGAATCGTAATAGACGCCATTGGTGATGCCCTGTTAGCAAAGCATTTACACCTCATGATTCAATTAATTGGCAAGCGTAAACACTTTTCCCAATAACCCTGCATAATAGAACAATATCCTATTAATAAGTCATTCATTTGAATTAGTAACAACAGTTCATTTAAATTATTGGGAAAATGACTACAATAACACAAAAATCTTTGTATCTACACAGACATGATTCAGTTACAATTAACAAAATTCGATCCACAATACTCTAACATGATAAGAATGCATATATAACTCAATACTACAACAACTTACTACACGTTTAATTTTTTTTTTTGAAATATCGATTAAACAACTACATAGTACCAACTAACAAACAACAAAACTTATTAATACAACAAAGAATTAGCACACCCGAGGAGGAAGTCTTACTGATGATACTCAACTCTTGACTGTTGTCTCCTTGACGGAGCTCGAAAAGGATACGAAGAACTACCGTCACCAAATACCACCCCAGTCTCATTAAACCTCCAAGCACCACCTTAAACCACCACTATCAAAAGCTTGAATGACTTGGACTTTTGCAGTCAAACATAGTCATAGTTTCAAAATAATGAATAATGTAGTTCAATTCATACAACATATCATATAGAAATATTAATACATAACCTCTCTACTGAATTTCATTATATGAGAATAATATTATTTTAATGTCGATGTCCTAATCCACTTTATCAAGAAGCTTTTCATGTAACATAACACAATATTCACCAAGTAACTAATCTTTAGAACCAGTGATACGAGTAATCATCCTAACTACATCTAGTTTCCTTGTATACTGACTTGCCCTCAAACGGATCTCAACATATGGTTATAAATAAAAAAACCAATTGCTGAAATTCTATGATACCCACTTGTTTCACATTGCATCGATTCTGGTTTCTCCATGGTTCCCCTCAAAATACAACCATGACGACGCAACCTAGCAAAACTGAAACTAATATGTGATTATATACTTTGGACATGTATATCAGAATAAACAAAGAACAACATATATATACACACACACATATTGGCGGCACCGGATAAAGAAAAATAAAGACTTTAAAGTGTGGAAGGCAAGAACAATAAAGAACAATATGTGATTATATACATCGAACATAAACTTCGGAATAAACAGAGAATGATCGAATCGAACATATACATACATATTGGCGGCACTGGAAATACAACAATATATGTACCTTCGTGACGAAACCCTAGCCGCCACCACCCTTGGTAATGTCGGATCTTGAGCTTTTGGTCGGGTTTATTCAATCTCTTCGTAAAGACTACAAGGTGTCGTCAGTTTTATCTTAGAGAGCTTGTATGCCACTAAAAGAATGTGGTAGAACCTGAAACAAAGGTTTGTAAAACAATGTTACTGTTAATATTATCTTACTCTACAATTCACTTATACCGAATTACCAAGTTCCTAAACATATTACTTTAGATATGTTTATGCATACAGACTGGGAAAATGGGTTTGAACATAACTTGATGATAAGATGTTCGTAGTTTAACAGATTCTGATGTTCACAAAAACAGAGTTCAGGTCAACAAACATTTGGTGGTAGATATACTAACAAAAAAATGAATGCGTAACATAAACGAAGTCCAAAACCCAAAACACAAATACAAAAACCAAATCTGAAAATGGCTGGGTAAGCCTATTCTGAACAAAAAGAAATTATTAGGATAAAGATAATTGCAAGATCAAAATCAAACCAATGAACACATTTGAAGGAAAAAAGACCCTCGTATGAAAAAATAGAACAAATCTGAGCAAAAAAAACAAAACAAAACAAAAACACTAATATGAACATATACAAAAAATACCCTAATCTAAAGATCGAAATCCATGTATCCTGTATATTAACATCAAAACTTTGAAAGAAACTTAAAATGAAGTAATATAAACTCACATTAGAAAGGAATAATTGAAAACCCTAAGGAGATAACATTGACAGTAGACATATAAGAGAAATCAATGTTATTAATCGTTATAAAAAACGCTATTTCTTAATAATCGTTATAAGAAACCCTATTTTTGTTATCACAAAAACACAGATCTGAAAATATTAATGCTTTCTGGATCGGAAACAAAAGCGGAGAATGTTTTTCAGATCTTTTAAGGAAATCGTAATAATAGAATGAACAAACAACAATATTGTTAAAAACAGAATAATATGAGTATGGATACCAGATTCAATGTCGATGAAGCCGATCTATCAAGATTGATGAGGATGGAAGTGTGCATGCGTTTTCAAGAAAGAAAAGAAGAGGAGAATGAAGGAGGAAGAGAATCAGGAAGCATCCGGAATGGAGGCTTTTGTGGTTTTAGAGAAAAGAAAAAAGAGAAGTTAGTTTATATACATGACAGATTCGGAGCTCCATATTCAATATGGATATCTCAAACCATCTCTAAGGTCTTGATTCAACCCAAGTGACCTCAATTATTATATAGATAGATTAGCCTTTGGCACCTCAAACTAAAAAATTGGCCATATATAACCTTTACAATTAACATATTGGATTATGGCACACAATTTGGGTTATGTCACTAACTCAGTTAGTGTTTTAGCTAACCTGAAACCCTCAATCTGACGTGGCACCCCTAATCTAACTGGGTTAGTGACTTAACCCAATTGAGTGCCAAAATTCAATAGGTTAATATTACAGGTTATATATTGCCAAGTTTTTAGTTTGAGGGTGCCAACGGCCAATTTCGAATAGTTTATGTTATTAAAATCCAATTCAACCCTCTACAGAAGCCTGGGGCACGGCCAGTGCCCTACAGTACTTAACGTTTACAAGACCCGACATTTCATACGCGGTCCAACAAGTTTGCTTGTTCATGCATGATCCTAGAGAACCTCATTTTCAGTACTTGAAACGGATCCTCGATTATTTAAAGGGAACGGCAAATCATGCTCTACATATCAAACCGTCCAAGTCACAAAAACTAACAGCTTATTCAGATGCCGACGGGGGGGGGGGGGGGGGGGGGGTTGCCCGGACACAAGAAGGTCTACCTCAAGTTACTGTGTCTTTTTAGGAGATAATTTGTCGTCAAAAAGACAACACACTGTCTCCCGCTCAAGCTCAGAAGCAGAATATAGAGGACTACATATGTTGCAAATACTGCTGCTGAAACAAGCTGGCTAAGAAGTCTTTTACTCGAACTACATATGCCAACTCGCGATGCCACCATTATGTTTTGCAATAATGTGTCTGTTGTATATTTATCAGATAACCCGGTTCAACATTAACGCACCAAGCATGTCGAAATTCACATTCACTTTGTTCCGGAAAAAGTTCGTATCGACGACATCCGAGTCCTTCTTATTCCGGCTGATTTTCAATATGCGGACATCTTCACCAAAGGTCTCCCCAAACAACTATTCAAGAAATTCAAGTCTAGTCTGTGGTTCAATCTTCTACTGCTTTCTACTGCAGGGCCTATTAGCCGAAATATACTCCTCTCTTTGTGGTGTATATAATTTGTATTTATTATTTGGGATTGACCACAATTTAGATCCATAATCTACTCTCCTTAAATAGGAAATCCCTTGTATTGCTCTCCATTACGTAGGATCCCATTGTATATTTATATGGATGTAATTTTGTGTATGAAAGACAGACAAAAACATTCTAATTATCAACATACCCGACCCGATAATGCATGTCTGATTACCAGACTATATACCCGGAAAAATTATATTCATTTATTTACTTTGATGAGCAATATGATTTATCTTAGCTTATTATCTTCTCAAGAGCGCCTTAATTAATTCCCTACTTCATAAGACCTACCAACCTCTGTTTACAACCCGAGTTCCGGTACCAGTTCTCCCTCGAGCCGATTGTAGCTCATGTCCAAGTTCAATGAGATTCAAAAACCCATCTCTAGGGATTAGTCCATGCAATGAATTGTTGGAGATATCAAATAGTATGAACAAGATTGTTAACAATAGCAGTGGTGTGCTAACGGTGGTAGCCATGGTGGTTTTGGGTGGTTCTATATTTGATTCATTTTGTGCCAGCAACGTTCATTAATTATATACTAGGTTAGAGTCCCGTGGGGACCCACGGTTCACCCGAAAGTAATATGAAAAAAAAAGTAGAAAAATAAGAATTGTATTATGCAATTTGTTTTGGTTATTAAATGTTTGATAATGCAATATGTATGAATTTTGATGTTAAATGCAAAATGTCATCTAACAGTTTAATGTAACAAAATGATGGATATATCGAGTAAGTAAAGTTTAATTTGACAACTGCAAACTACATAGCATACTATCACAATATCACATATTACATCATTTGGGTAATATCTATATTCTAATCATAACTAAGCTTAAGCATAGAACACTTATGATTTAGTTGGGGCTTAACGAACTTCAACCAATATCACACATTACATCATTTGGGTAAGGGTAATATCTATATTATAATCATAACTAAGTTTAAGCATATAACACTTATAATTTAGTTGGGGCTTAACGAACTTCAACCAATGGTCCATTTTCATTACTTCAATCAAAATCTTTCAACTCTTGCTCATTGATAGCTGATTTTTCACCTTCGAAGTTGTTATCATTGTCATCACGATCCTAGGAGTGCAGCTCATTTTCAATAATTTATGAAAACCTCCACCATTGTATTCCATATTTGTGTTCTACATAAAATATAGTTGTTGTAAAGATATGGATACGGTGATAAGTAAATCAAGAAACAATCCTTAACCCACTTACTTGAATGGGTAGCTTAAATTTTCATGTTATCTCTCCAATGGTTCAAACCGATTACATAGCTAAAAAACAACTAATAAGAAAATGGGTCCAATGTCACATGCTATAATATAAATTTCCTATATTTTATTAAAAATAGACACCAAAAGGATCAACCCCAGACCCATTTCAACATGTAGCCAAAAGGACCCATTGTACACACACTTTAGGCAACTTTTGACATGTTACAAAAAGGCGCCAAAAAAACGTCATTATTTAAACTGTGTAAATATAGTACTTAACAATTAAAAATCTTAATAAATAACATCAAAATCATAATCAATCATTCAAATCAATGACATTAAAATAATCCGCATCTGAAATTGACTTACCCATTATATACAAATTATTATTAACATCTTAAAATTAGCACACTTATTGAAATCAAGATGATGATTATCGTTTAGTTACAGTTGATTAAAGGAAAGTCGTAATATCAAAATGAAAGTCGGTCAACAATGTTAAAATGAAATTCGTTGTAACATCCCACATCGGTTGAGAAGGAGAACAAACACTTCCTTATAAGGGGTGGGGGAACCTTCTCTACCAGACGCGTTTTGGCCAGTCCTTCGGGGGTGAGACCAATGCAAAACCGTGAGCTTGGTCACAGTCTAATACGGCTGGGCGGGCAAAGCGGACAATATCGTGGTACGGGTTAGCTTGGGCTGTTACAGATGGTATCAGAGCCGGGGCCCGGATCAGTGTGCCAGTCGTGCCCGCGAGGACGCTGGGCTCCCTAAGGGGGGTGGATTGTAACATCCCACATCGGTTGAGAAGGAGAACAAACACTTCCTTATAAGGGGTGGGGGAACCTTCTCTACCAGACGCGTTTTGGCCAGTCCTTCGGGGGTGAGACCAATGCAAAACCGTGAGCTTGGTCACAGTCTAATACGGCTGGGCGGGCAAAGCGGACAATATCGTGGTACGGGTTAGCTTGGGCTGTTACATTCGTAATATTAGTAACATCAATAAATAATATTAAAAATCTTAATAAATAACATCAAAATCGTAATCATCATTCAAATAAATGACACTAAAATCATCCGCGTCTCAAATTGCCTTACCCATTATAAACAATTTATTATTGACATTTTTAGTAATCATTATTAGTTGTACAGAAAGTAACATTTTGAAAATTTATATTATCATTTAATTTCGTTGTTAAATTTGGTATAACGATTAAATGATTTTATTATTTTCTAAGGTTTATATAGTATTGCTGTCTCTCGAACAATTCTGCAAAATCGGAAATATTGTACCTCGATTGACGTGATCGAGTAGGAATATTTATTTATGTATTTGAATTATAAAAATGGAAGGATTGGTAATTGATGTGAATTGGTCAGCAACGCTTAAAATTAGCACAATCAAACTCAAAGACATAAAGTCAAATAATTGACCTCCATCAAATTAACAAAAGCGTAAAAAGTTTTTACTCAGATTTGGTCAACAATATTAAAATTAAGGTCGTAATATTAGTAATAACATTGAAAATTATCTTGAATACATTATATATTTTAGGAAACTGTTAAATAGATTTAAATTATATTTATTATTAAAAGAATAATAAAAGTGTAGGAAAATAAATGTACACTCCTATCTTCGGATTATATTTAAATTATAAACTGTTAAATAGATTTAAATAAATGTTTAAAAGAAAGTCGTATATGTTTAAAAGAATATCGTTTCATGACAATTGATTAAAGGAAAGTTTTTGAATTATGAAAAAAGGGAAGGATTGGTAATTGACGTGAATTGATCAACAACGCTTAAAATTAGCACAATCAAATTCAAAGACATAAAGTCAAAGAATTGACCTTCATCAATTTAACAAAAACGTAAAAAGTTTTTACTCAAATTCGGTCAACAATATTAACATTAAGGTCGTAATATTAGTAATAGCATTGAAAATTATTTTGAATACATTATATATATTTTAGGAAACTGTTAATTATATTTAAATTATATTTATTATTAAAAGAATAATAAAAGTGTAGGAAAATAAATGTACATTGTTATCTTCGGATTATATATATTTTTTTTTAGTTATAATACTAAATTTTTATTCCAGGACAAAGAAAATTACATTAAGATAACGGGTAGGCGGGCAACAAGCTGCGCCGCCACCCCTTTCTGAATAGCAAATCCTAATCTGCTAAAAACGTAACCCTGCCCACCCGGAACCGAGACACTACTATGAATAACCCGCTGAACCCTCGTCAGGAAACGGATAGCCTCCGGTGCCAATGAGCCAAAGGTATCAAAAGCCAAGGGTACAAAAACATGTTGGTTCTCCTCGCAGGCTTTAGCATGTTTTTCTACCTTCTTTGTCTCTGCTTTCCGGGCCGCTTGCCCTGCTACAAAGCCACTATCCCTCAACCCAACTAGGGGAGATACACCCGTCAGGTCAACACAAGCATGCTTCCCCCCGGCCCACCCAAAGACAAGGAGATCTGCTGGTCGTAGGGTGGATCGCCCTTCTGCGGGATCCGAGAGGAAGTTCACAGGGGCCTCCTTTTTTGCTGAGATCCCAGCCCGTCTTAAAATATCCCACAGAATGTCTCGAACCCAATCATGCCGATATTTGAAACCGGGTAACTCCTTACAATGAACAGCATGTTCCCCGTATTCATCCAGGCAGGCCTTACGGCAAATCGGACATATTTCATCCTCTTGGTACATTGGGATCATCAGACGATATTTAAGAATGGCCCTGTATTCAATAGCGGACATGCTTTGGCCTAGACCTTCGATCGGGATAACGGTCAGGAAATCTTGAGCATGGGGGCTTTGCAAGCATTCAATAACTGCCCACTGACGGGGGGACAGACCAAAAACTTCACCCAGGCTCTGAGCGATTTTGCCATAAAGGGCATTCGCCAAAGTTTTTTGAGGCTTTGGGGGGGCGGTGTCCTTGTTAGAAAAACCGCCAATATCAAAACCTGGGAGATAGTCACTTAGCTTTTCGAGGGCCTGCACGTAGTCCAAGTCTGCGCCGAAAACCCCGCTATTCCGTAGAATGTGGTATATGTTTAAAAACATATCGTTTCATCACAATTGATTAAAGGAAAGTTGTAATATCAAAATTAAAGTCGGTTAACGATATTAAAATGAATTTCGTAATATTAGTAATATCAATAAATAAGATTAAAAATCTTAATAAATAACAACCAAATCATAATCAATCATTCAAATCAATAACATTAAAATTATCATAAATAACATTAAAACTCTTCATAAATAACAACAAAATCATAATTTAAAATCAAAAACATCTTGTGGTGAAACCTTAGTAACAAACATTTTGTGCTCGATTGAACACCATTTGAAGACACAATATTCGCCAATGGAAGTATCTTTTTATTAAAGCAAATCAGGTCATCCAATCACAGTAAACCTTTACAAAAGAATTAAGTATAGAAAATTTAGAATGTGTAACTAATTATAAAATAAGAATATTGTAAACATAAATGTTGAATATGCAAATAACAAACCTAGCGACTTGTGAAACAATTTCTACACGTAATATCAGTATTAGTAATATATTCGTAAATTAATTCGGTCAATAATAAATAAATGAGCTTAAAAATCATAATATATAACATTAAATTCGATCAACTATTATTAATGTCATTAAAACTCATAATAAATATCATTAAAAAATAAATAAATCTTATTAATTGCAGGCAAGACCAATAATAATTCAAATGAATAGTAATATAAATAATATTAAACATAATTTCATAAAGATTGATTAAACATAATTTCATAGTAATATTAATATAAATAAATGAGATTAAAAAATCATAATAAATAACATTCAACTCGGTCAATTATTATTAATGTCAATAAATAACATTAATTTTAACATACTAAAAATACATTAAAAATAATTAAATCTTATTAAACATAAATTTGAAAAAGGTACTATAAATAAATGAGATTAATAATTTTAATAAATAACATTAAATTCGGTCAATTATTATTAATGTTAATAAATAATATTAAACATGTTAATAAATAACAATAAAAATGAATAAATCTTATTAATTGCAATCAAGACTAATCATAATTCGAAAACATAGTAATATAAATAAATGAGATTATAAATCTTGATAAATAACCTCAAAATCATAATCAATAATTCAAATAAATTACATTACAAACATAAAAAACCGTAATTTTGATTTGAAAATCAATGACTTCTTGTGGTGGAACCTTTGTAACAAACAGCCTGTGTTGGATTGAACACCATTTAAAGACACAATATTCGCCAATGGAAATATCTTCTAATTGAAGCAAACTAAAATCGTAATATTAGTATTAGTATTAGTAATTAGTAATATATTTGTAAAAATAGTAATAGTTTATTTTAATTCGGTCAATAAGATATAAATGAGATTAAAATTAAAAATCGTAATATTAGTTTTAGTATTAGTAAAATATTCATAATTTAATTCGGTCAATAATAAATAAATCAGATTAAAATTAAAAATCGTAATATTAGTATTAGTATTAGTAATATACTCGTAAATTAATTCGGTTAATAATAAATAAATGAACTTAAAAATCGTAATAACACTAAATTCGGTCAACTATTATTAATATCATTAAAACTCATAGTAAATATCATTAAAACTCATAGTAAATATCATTAAAAAATAAATAAATCCTATTAATTGCAGGCAAAACCAGTAATAATTGGAATGAATAGTAATATAAATAATATTAAACAAACATTTTGTGCTCGATTGAACACCATTTGAAGACACAATATTAGCCAATGGAAGTATCTTTTTATTAAAGCAAATCAGGTCATCCAATCACAGTAAACCTTTACAAAAGAATTAAGTATAGAAAATTTAGAATGTGTAACTAATTATAAAATAAGAATATTGTAAACATAAATGTTGAATATGCAAATAACAAACCTAGCGACTTGTGAAACAATTTCTGCACGTAATATTAGTATTAGTAATATATTCGTAAATTAATTCGATCAATAATAAATAAATGAGCTTAAAAATCATAATATATAACATTAAATTCGGTCAACTATTATTAATTTCATTAAAACTCATAATAAATATCATTAAAAAATAAATAAATCCTATTAATTGCAGGCAAGACCAATAACAATTCGAATGAATAGTAATATAAATAATATTAAACATAATTTCATAAAGATTGATAAACATAATTTCGTAGTAATATTAATATAAATAAATGAGATTAAAAAATCATAATAAATAACATTCAACTCGGCCAATTATTATTAATGTCAATAAATAACATTAATTCTAACATACTAAAAATACATTAAAAATAATTAAATCTTATTAAACATAAATTTGAAAACGGTACTATAAATAAATGAGATTAATAATTTTAATAAATAACATTAAATTCGGTCAATTATTATTAATGTTAATAAATAATATTAAACATGTTAATAAATAACAATAAAAATGAATAAATCTTATTAATTGCAATCAAGACTAATCATAATTCGAAAACATAGTAATATAAATAAATGAGATTATAAATCTTGATAAATAACCTCAAAATCATAATCAAATAATTCAAATAAATTCCATTACAAACATAAAAAACCGTAATTTTAATTTGAAAATCAATGACTTCTTGTGGTGGAACCTTTGTAACAAACAGCCTGTGCTAGATTGAACACCATTTAAAGACACAATATTCGCCAATGGAAATATATTCTAATTGAAGCAAACTAAAATCGTAATATTAGTATTAGTATTAGTAATTAGTAATATATTTGTAAAAATAGTAATAGTTTATTTTAATTCGGTCAATAAGATATAAATGAGATTAAAATTAAAAATCGTAATATTAGTTTTAGTATTAGTAAAATATTCATAATTTAATTCGGTCAATAATAAATAAATCAGATTAAAATTAAAAATCGTAATATTAGTATTAGTAATATATTCGTAAATTAATTCGGTTAATAATAAATAAATGAACTTAAACATCGTAATAACACTAAATTCGGTCAACTATTATTAATATCTTAAAACTCATCGTAAATATCATTAAAAATCATAGTAAATATCATTAAAAAATAAATAAATCCTATTAATTGCAGGCAAGACCAATAATAATTGGAATGAATAAAAATATAAATAATATTAAACAAACATTTTGTGCTCGATTGAACACCATTTGAAGACACAATATTCGCCAATGGAATTATCTTTTTATTAAAGCAAATCAGGTCATCCAATCACAGTAAACCTTTACAAAAGAATTAGGTATAGAAAATTTAGAATGTGTAACTAATTATAAAATAAGAATATTGTAAACATAAATGTTGAATATGCAAATAACAAACCTAGCAACTTGTGAAACAATTTCTGCACGTAATATTAGTATTATTAATATATTCGTAAATTAATTCGGTCAATAATAAATAAATGAGCTTAAAAATCATAATATATAACATTAAATTCGGTCAACTATTATTAATGTCATTAAAACTCATAATAAATATTATTAAAAAATAAATAAATTCTATTAATTGCAGGCAAGACTAATAATAATTCGAATGAATAGTAATATAAATAATATTAAACATAATTTCATAAAGATTGATTAAACATAATTTCGTAGTAATATTAATATAAATAAATGAGATTAAAAAATCATAATAAATAACATTCAACTTGGTCAATTATTATTAATGTCAATACATAACATTAATTCTAACATACTAAAAATACGTTAAAAATAATTAAATCTTATTAAACATAAATTCAAAAAAAAGTAATATAAATAAATGGGATTAATAATTTTAATAAATAACATTAAATTCAGTCAATTATTATTAATGTCAATAAATAATATTAAATATCTTAATAAATAACAGTAAAAATGAATAAATCTTATTAATTGCCATCAAGACTAATCATAATTCGTAAACATAGTAATATAAATAAATGAGATTATTAATCTTAATTAATAACCTCAAAATCGTAATCAATAATTCAAATAAATTACATTACAAACATAAAAAATCGTAATTTTAATTTGAAAATCAATGACTTCTTGTGGTGGAACCTTTGTAACAAACAGCCTGTGCTGGATTGAACACCATTTAAAGACGCAACATTCGCCAATGGAAATATCTTCTAATTGAAGCAAACTAAAATCGTAATATTAGTATTAGTAATTAGTAATATATTCGTAAAAATAGTAATAGAAAATTTTAATTCAGTCAATAAGATATAAATGGGATTAAATTTAAAAATCGTAATATTAGTTTTAGTATTAATAATATATTCGTAATTTAATTCGGTCAATAATAAACAAATGAGCTTAAAAATCGTAATATATAACACTAAATTCGGTCAATTATTATTATTATGTGTCATTAAAACTAATACTGAATAACATTTAAAAATGAATAAATTCTATTAATTGCAGGCAAGACCAATAATAATTCGTAATATTAGTTTTTGTATTAGTAATATATTCGTAATTTAATTCGGTCAATAATAAATAAATGAGCTTAAAAATCATAATATATAACATAAATTCGATCAATTATTATTAATGTCATTAAAACTCATACTAAATAACATTAAAAAATAAAATAAATCCTATCAATTGCAGGCAAGACCAATAATAATTTATAAAGATAGTTTAAACATAATTTCGTAGTAATATTAATGTAAATAAATGAGAGATTAAAAAATTGTAATAAATAACATTCACTTCGGTCAATTATTATTTATGTCAATTAATATTAGTAATATATTCGGTCAACAATACTATTTTTACGAATACTAATACAGGTTTTAATACAGGTTTTAATTTATTTAATGTTATTAAATAGGCAACATGTGTATTGCTCCTTGTTTATACTCGAAATTAAGATATAATTGGAATGTGTCAATCCGTTTTAATTGGAAATAAATGCTGACACAATACAACCTATCTAGCCTAAGATTGCTCCATGTTTAAAGCCCTTAATTTACGAATTTTGATCACATGAAAGATTTTATCTTTATATACTCATTATAATGGTATGTGTCAATCCGTTTATCAGTCTATGATTTTAAAACAGTTAATTACAGAAATTAATGTCTAGAATCCTATAACCGAAATAATTGTAACTTTTACATAATTTCAGTAATTAATGTCTACAATCATATTTAAGGAATGACTAATACGGTTTGAATTTTTTTAATGTTATTAAATAGTCGATTTTTTTATTTTTTGAAATTTATACTCGAATTGGAAATAATTGGAATTTGTCAATCCGTTTTCGTTGGAAATAAATGCTGACACAATACAACCTATCTAGCCTAAGATTGCTCCTTGTTTAAAGCCCTTAATTTACGAATATTGATTACATGAAAGATTTTATCTTTATATACTCATTAATATAGTATGTGTCAATCCGTTTATCAATCCATGATTTTAAAACAGTTAATTACAGAAATTAATGTCTAGAATCTTATAACCGAAATAAATGTAACTTTTACATAATTTCAGTAATTAATGTCTACAATCATATTTAAGGAATGACTAATACGGTTTGAATTTTTTTAATGTTATTAAATAGGCGTTTTTTTTATTTTTTGAAATTTATACTCGAATTGGAAATTATGACACATTACCACCTATCTATCCTAAAATTGATCGCTTGTTTAAAAGCCTTAATGAAGATTGCTAATTTTTAGCCTTATGTTTTGATAAATATGACCTAATTAATATAATTAAAACCGTAAATTTGTATTATAATTAGTAAATTGATTATGAAAATTACAGAAATTAATGTCTAGAATCCTATAACCGAAATAAATGTAACTTTTACATAATTTCAGTAATTAATGTCTACAATCATATTTAAGGAATGACTAATACGGTTTGAATTTTTTTAATGTTATTAAATAGGCGTTTTTTTTAGATATCAAAAACTTGTTCATAGCTGTCGGCAATGTCTGGATCAAACATTAAAAACAACATTACAAGAATTAATATAATCAGTTTGCTTAAAGTTAACAAAGATAATTATCAAAACAAAAATTACAATCATACCAAAACTCTTGCGGAATGGTCATGCATGACCTTGAAGAATTGCTCTCCCTTGTGATAAGCCATATTCGCAACTTTGTATTCGGATGGTAGTCTAGCATTCAAATGACAAAACAATCAAAACATTCGCGGCATATCATTTTTGACTCATAATCATAAAGATGACAATGAATCCTCTCTGGATCTCAAATGAAAAAAAGATCAAACAACAGTTAATATATTTGTTCCGTTTCATATACAATTATTGACTTAAAAATCTAATCTTGCTTCCATATTGCGGATTGTATTCAACACGTCCATATTTAATTAAAACGCTGAGAATGAAGATTTTCTCTTCAAATATGAAAATGGTTACATATTAAATATTGTTTACAGATAGCCATGCGTTAATAATAAAAACGATGACAATATGGACTTGTTCCACAAATCGTTAACTGGTTCCATATTATCACTAAAAGTTTTACAGGTTTGTGATCCATTTTTGTTGGCTATATTTAACGTTTACGAATAGGAAAACGTTACAATGGTTGATCTTGCTTCGATCCAAATGAAAAAGAAAACATACCTAGAATGAAGAGTGAATAAAAAGAAGAGTGAATAATGTTAATTGGAAGATTTGTTAGTTAGGTATTGGAGGAGTGTAATGGAAGAATGTTTATAGGGAGCTAGTTGGAGCTCCATATTGGAAATGGGTACCTCAAACACTCTCTAAGGCCTCCATTCAACCCAATCTCACCTCAATTATTATATAGATAGATAGGGAATGAGATGTAGGATTGTTTTTTTTTCTTTTTCTTCAATCCAAAATAATGCACACTTATTCTTTAGACTAAATAAAAGGCGTTAAGCTTCATGACTAAGGAATGAGATGTAGGATTGTTTTTTTTTCTTTTTCTTCGATCCAAAATAATGCACACTTATTCTTTAGACTAAATAAAAGGCGTTAAGCTTCATGACTGTAACCGAAAATTAGAAAAGGATTTGTGTTTTTGTATTTCATGTCAAGTTAACTTGTGCTGGGAATTTTTTCGAACTTTATCCTCACAACGTAACATCTCCCACAATGGCTTCAAACCGGGCGCGGACCACACAAATCAAACCATAACCATTGTAGCACTCATCTAAAAGGAGGTCCGTCTGCTATCCGATTGGTTGAGGTGTGCCCCCCCTCCACCCCCACCCCCACCCCCATTGGGTATTGAGTTGAATAATGTGTGTTTTTATTGGTATTGTGTTGTGTATTTCTCTTCCATCTGGTGACACCACGATCCATCACAGAGCTGAAAAGATGATTAAACCAAGTAACTTCTCTTTCAATAGCTTCAAACTCAAAAGAGCTTGGACCTAATTATGATAGGTTTCACCTACACCTTGTTGGAATTCTTGAAATAATGCTTCTTTTAACGGTACATATCGTCATAACTCGTTCTCCCAAAGGTAAATTGTTAGTGCACGATGTCCCTAGGCTCTGATACCACTTGTTAGGACCGTCGAACTCGTCTGGGAATCCTATAAGAGCAAAAAGATCATAAATGCCAAAACCCTATTCTCAAGAGAATCGCTCTAAGGTATCATCAGAATCCCTTCAACAACAACAGAGGCAATCAGAATAATCAGAGGCAGCAAGCTCAGACACAACCGAATCAAAATGTTGAACGAGCTCTTGTCCCAGTTAATCATCAGAACCAAAGGCCTCAAGCAAACAACAATCAAGCCTTGGTAGTTCAAGAAGATGAAGTGTTCAACTGGAATCACCTCATCACTGGTGAACAAGCTCCTCAGGGTGGTGCAGCATGCTTTGCCCAAATTATGTCTGATACTCAAGAAGAAGTTGAAGAGAGTCCAAGTCAATCCGAAGTAGTTATTTCTGAAGTTGAAGCTTTGGATTGTGATTCGGACTGTGATTCTGATGAAGGGGTGGACTTGGAGGATTTGTTAGCTGAAGCAGACGCCTTGATTAGCAAAAGGTCAATACTTGTGGATGCTGACTGTATAAAGAACAATCTGACTGATTTCTTCGGACCAGTGAAGACGGCTGCTCATTATGCTTTAATGGCCCTTACAGAGTCGCCGAATCAGGTATGTTCTTCCTCCAATTCAAAATCTGAATGTGTTGATTGTGGTAAGCTTAAGTACAGAATTGATGTCTTAACAGACGAAAATCTGAACTTGAAAGCTACCTTAAGTCAATGCCAAGAGAGCAATGAGGTTTTGAGAGCTAATGAGAAAGCCCTCAAAATCACCATTGATACTCTTAAGAAAGACTCCATTGAGTGTGATCAGCTTAAACTCAGAATCAAAGAATTAACTGATGAGAATCTGAATTTAAAAGCTGATGTGGGTCCATTGCAAAGGTCAAATGATTCCTTAAAACAGAAAGAGAAAAATTTTCTTAATACTGTTGATAATTATAAGAAGGATGTTTCTGAATTGTCTAAAACCCTAGCTAACAAGCAAATTGCTATTAATAATTATATAAATGAGGTTGAAGACACTAAGAAACATTTGGCCATTGTCAATTGTGACTATCAAAAGATCAAGAAGAAACTTGAGAGTTACCTGAACTGCAAGTATGTTCTTGATCATATCATTGAACACTCAGAAAAGGAGGGCAATTCCACCAGTCCCAAGTATGCTCAGTGTCCTCCTCCGGTGAGATTTGAACATCATCACAATGATATCTTACCGAAGGAAGAGTTTATGGACTTGGCAGCAGAAGCAGCTAAAGCTGCAGAAGCGCCTAAAGTGATGGAAGCAGTTAAACCTGCCAAAATCACTAAGGCTGCTCCTCCTGCGCCTAAAGTGACAGAAGCACCTAAACCTGCTGAAGTTACTAAGGCTGCACCCACTGCTGTTGCTGCCAAACCTGGTGAGATTGCAGATGATGCAAGCGTCTGCGAGACAGACTGTTCTGAGGATGAGCTTGATGAACCAGAGAGGTATGCACCGGTGAAAGATACGGATATTCCTGTCCAGAATCACATTCTGTGTGAGCCTGAGCCGAAAGTGCAAGCCCCTGCTGGTAAAACAATCAAAGTGTTCTATCAATTGAAAGGGTCTGATAAAATTTATGCTGATGAGGAATTTCCTTATAAGAACCTGGCACCTGGTCTTGTTGGTAAAATCTGGCAAGAGTCTACCATTAAAATCGAAAAAGAACAATGGGGACATGGGAAAAGGGGTCAGGGTAATCAGTCCAAAAGAAACAAAAGTAAAAATCAAAAGAAGAACACTTTGAATCCTCAAAATCAAGCTCAGGAAAACTCTCCCAAGAAACATGTTACTCAGTTTGTTGGATCTTCAGGCAATGAGGTTGATAATTATCCTAAGACAGACTGGCAGAAAGAATGTCTTAAGGATTTAAAACATAAAAACACTTTAGCCACGAAATCAAACAAAAGGGGTAATGATGTAAATACTCCACCATTTGAGGAGTATAGATCCTGTCACAAGTGCGGGGTTCATGGGCATTTAGTTGCTGCTTGCCCCGAATTGAGACGCAAGAGGATCGAAACAAATGATGCTCCTAGTTCTAGCAATCCTAAACCGCCTGTTTCTCCTAAGCTTTCTGAGAAGCAACAAGGTAAACAGACAGTTTATGACGCTCGTAACAAGATTGCTATGAACCAAAAGCCAGTTGATGGCAAGGGTCCGCAGTCGAGGGGGAGCCAAGTTCCTAAAAAGGTTCAAGCAGCGCCTAAGCCACAAGCACAGGCTGCAGCTAAACCTGAAGGCACCCCTAACACTGCTCCACGTGCAGTTAAGTCTGAAGTGGATCCAAAGGCTCTCCCACCACAGGAATCTGAGGCTGGACCTTCTAGCCCCAAAGCAAAGAAGAAGTCCAAGTCAAGGAGACCGGGAAAGACTTGGAGACCCAAGTCACCGACTAAGAAAGGAGAATCATCTGTTAGTGTAGAAACTGCCAGACCATCGGAAGCAACACCAACTCCTAACGGAAGGTGGGTTGAATTTCCGACTTTGGATGTAGATGGTAGACCCAAGACCGTCAAGGCTTGGGTCCCCCTTAACCACTAATCTTTGAATGTCGTGCAGGGAGTTCCACAGGGCCTTATCAGCAGCCTATGGATTGTTGATAGTGGAGCTTCTGGGCACATGACAGGCGACTTATCTCTGCTATTTGACATCAAGAATATCAATGGGGGATATGTTGCTTTTGCTGGTAATAAAGGGGGATACATCACTAAAGAAGGCAGTATGGGGAATGGAATCGTAAGCTTTGAGAAGATAAGCTACGTGAAACAGATAGACCACAATTTGCTGAGTGTCTCACAGATCTGTGACAAGAAATACACAGTATTCTTTGATGACAATGCTTGCTTCATTCTGAAACCTGACTTTAAGATTCCGAAACAGTGGGTTATGATCTCAGCTCCAAGAGTCAACAATTTGTATGTTCTGGATATGAGTCAAGCCGTAACAGCTAAGGGGGAGGTCACTTGTTTTCTGTCAAAGGCTACAGAGAAGGAGTCTATTATGTGGCACAGGCGAATGGGGCATATTCACTTGAGGAAAATGAATCATCTGGTTCAGAATCAGCTTGTGGAAGGTGTCTCTGTCAAGAATTTTCATTTGAATGACGTCTGTGTATCATGTAAGAAAGGGAAGCAGAAGAAGAAATCTCACAAACCTAAGAAGGTCAACTCAGTCAGTATGCCTCTCGAGCGGTTGCACATGGATCTGTTCGGCCCAGTCAATCGTAAAAGCAAGAATGGAGATTTATACTGTCTGGTTGTCACTGATGACTATTCCAGGTTCTCTTGGGTTGTATGCATGCAGCATAAAAGTGAGACTGTTGAGTTTTTGAAGAATCTGTTCACCAAACTAGAAAACATCTATGGGCTAAAGATCCGCAGGATTCGAAGCGATAATGGAACATAATTCAAGAACAATGCTATGGATTCACTATGTGCAGAAAAGGGTATTCATCACGAATTCACAGCGCCATACACTCCTCAGCAAAACGGGGTTGCAGAAAGAAAGAATAGAACTCTTATTGAGGCTGCCAGAACAATGCTCGCAGATTCTAACTTGCCTGTCATGTTTTGGAACGAGGCAATTTACTGCGCGTGTTATACTCTAAATAGGGTTGTTACGGTTCAGAGGTTCGGCAAGACTTCTTACGAACTTCTAATCCGTAGGAAGCCGAACTTAGAGTTTCTGGAAGCTTTCGGTGCTCCATGCACTATGCTACATCCCGATGGGAAGTTTGGTGCAAAGGCAGATGAAGGTTTCTTTGTTGGATACAGTACTCCTAACAAGAGGGTATACAACAAAAGAACCAATAACGTTGAGGAGTGGCTTAATGTCGATGTTCAACGTTACACTGTCAATGCACGTGGTGCTGGACCCGATTGGTTGTTCGACTATAAGAGTTTGTTCGATTCTTTCAACCTGGATAATGTTGTAGATGATGCTGTGGCGCAGATGTATTACGAGTGTGAAAACGCAGCTAGCTCACCGCTAATGCGTCCGATCGTGGTTAATGCGCCTGCGCCTGCCGCATCTGATGCTTCTACATCCATGGGTCCCCCTGATAAAGCCGCAGCAGTTGAAGTTGAGGAAGTCTTTCAGGAAGCGTCAGAGGTTATGGAATCTTCTTCAGATGAGGAATATACAGAATCTCGGGAAACTCTTACTGAAGAACTGGCTGGAAATGGTGAATCTGCCAATACAGCTCCAGTTCCTCCTACAGGGAATGATCAAGCTGGTCCTTCTTCTTCAGCAGCTCCTGGAATCGGTCTACAGATTGATTTCTCTGGGTTTAATTTGCAACCCGCTGCTCCCTCTAGTTCAAGTGCTACTGAGACGAACATCTCTCAGGGACTTGAAAATCTCAATCTGCGGTCGGATGATCCAGTGCCGGCATATCCGGAATCTCGGATTCACGACACTCATCCACTGCAGAATGTGATTGGTGATCCGACTGGTAGAGTGATGACTCGTAGTCAGCTCAGGAATGCCAGTCCAAGTGACAACTCTGCTACCCTAGCTCTTTATTCGGAGATCAGAAAAGCAGGTCATCAGAACGATTGGTCTTTTGCTCTTTATGTGTCTCAGGTGGAACCGCGATCCGTCCAAGAGGCTTTGAGAGAAGAACCATGGATTGAAGCAATGCAGACAGAGCTTCAGCAGTTCCAAAAGCTAGGAGTGTGGGACTTAGTTGGCTTACCTCCAGGTGCAAAGAAAATTGGAACAAAGTGGGTCTATAAGTGTAAACGGGATGACCGCGGGGTAATTATCAGAAACAAGGCTCGATTAGTTGTCCTCGGCTTCCGTCAAATAGAAGGAATAGATTACAACGAAGTATACGCTCCAGTTGCGCGCCTTGAAGCTATCCGGATGTTCTTAGCTTACGCTTCGTACAAACGGTTTAAGGTGTATCAAATGGACGTGAAAAGTGCTTTTCTGTATGGTATCGTGAAGGAAGAGGTGTATGTTTCACAACCTCCGGGGTTTGAAGATCCACTGCATCGTGACAAGGTTTACAAACTGAACAAAGCGTTGTATGGGCTTCATCAGGCTCCAAGAGAATGGTATCAAATGCTCAGCAGTTATTTGATCTCCAATGGGTTCAACCGTGGACTCGTGGACTGCACCTTATTCACCAAGGAAAAGGATGGTGACCGTCTGCTGGTACAGGTTTACGTTGATGATATTATATTTGGGTCAACTAATGAGGTTTTGTGCAGGGAATTTGAAAAGTTAATGCAGGACAAGTTCGAGATGAGCTCGATGGGGGAAATGCAATTTTTCTTAGGCTTGCAAGTAGATCAACTTGAGTCGGGGATCTTCATCCACCAGACAAAATATGTTGCTGACATCTTGAGCCGGTTCCAGATGGAAGACTCTGCTGCAATAGCCACCCCTATCCAAACCAATCACGGGATTGGTCCGGATGAGAAAGGACAAGCCGTTGATTCCTTTCTTTATCGAGCAATGATTGGCTCGTTGATGTACCTCACAGCTTCAAGACCCGACATAATGTTCGCAACCTGCCTGCTGTCAAGATACCAGTCCAGGCCGAAACAGTCCCATCTGGTTGCCGTGAAGAGGATCTTACGTTATCTAAAGGGTTGTCCGACCAAAGGTCTTTGGTACCCTAATGACGATAAGTTTGATCTCGTTGCTTATAGTGATGCTGACTATGGCGGATGCAAGAAAGACGCAAAATCCACATCGGCTGGATGCCAGTTCTTAGGAGGTCGACTAGTCTCGTGGCAGTGCAAGAAGCAAGCCTCTGTGTCCTTATCAACTTGCGAGTCGGAATACATAGCTGCGTCCAGCTGTTGCTCCCAGGTTTTATGGATACAACAACAAATGAGAGACTACGGTTTGAAATTTCTAAACACTCCTATTTACTGTGATAATGAATCTGCTATAGCGCTTGCTAAAGACGCGGTAAACCATTCCACGGCGAAGCATATCTATGTTCGGTATCATTTCATACGCGATTGCTATGAAAAGAAACTGATAGATATGATTAAAATCCACACGGATTACCAACGTGCCGATTTATACACCAAAGCTTTTGATAAACCTCGTTTCGAGCTTTTGATAAACCTCGTTTCGAGTATCTTTTGGTTTTAAATGGCATTAAAGAAAAGCAGGATTAGATCCTCATTGGCAATCGTTTTTGTAAATATTTTCTTCAAAAACAGAAAAATCCAAAAATATTGTCGTTTTGCAAATTTTTAGATTTTTAGGGGGAGAAAATTCAGAAAAATACAAAAACATCAGAAAATGCAAAAATCAAAAAAATGAGAAAATTCAAAAATTCAAAAAAAATGAAAAAAAAAATGAAAAAAATGAGTTTCTTTGGTGGAAATAGGGAAGATGATATTAACCAATCAGTCTGACTGTCTGGACCTTTATCATCTTAAAAATATTGGATCTGATAAGTAGCCTCTACAATGATGTGTTGGTAGGCTCGAAATCATTTCCAAGCTCGGCACGGTGATATAAACCTAAATCAACTGAGAATTGTGTGGATTAACGCCGCATTGGCATATGGTCTAAAAGCCTTAAATCTTGTTGATAGAATGCCAAAATCCGAGGTTTCTGGTCTTTAAGAGGTTGGTACATCCGGGGTGAACTGGACGTCTCTCAGAATAAAATGGGGTGGCATAAGTGACGTACGTTGGGTTAGCAGCCTACAACTGAGACACCTCTTTGCCATACTCAGTAAAAGAAAAGAAAAACAAAAAAAATAGAATAAATTCTGATAAGGAGACGTCTGGCATTTTGATAGAGGTTTGTCGTCACGCCTCTAAACAAAAGAATTTATATTTTAGCTACTTCTAAACCTACAAACTAATGTAGATAGGGAAGCACGGATGTCGATCCTACGAAGAGCATGTGGTCGGTTTTGCACTAGTTATCCGTTTGTATAGTTTTTATTAACAAAAATGTAAATAGACAAATAAGTAAAAATACGGAAAAGTAAATATCGCGGTTGGTTTGGTTGTAACGAACGGTCGGTAACAGTAACAAGTAGCAGTAACAGTAACGGTAACAAAGTAACAATGACAATAACGGTTTATGAATGACTTTTCTCTCGGGATCCTATTTATATATTTTTGTACTGATTAGTTAAAACTATAGATGACATCCCCTGTCACGGGACCTTGGAATATTAGGATAGAAATAGCTAATTAAGGACACCTTTTAAAGTCTCGGCGTGCAACCTAATAGCCCAAATACTACAACCGATCAAAATCCTAGTGAGGCAAGGAATCACAGTGGCAGATAAATTGATCAAATTAATAGCAAAGTTTATTCTAATCCACACAAGTAGTGGCGTGCTAGTACATGCAATAATCCTAACATAATCAATTAATGGTGCCTGTTATTGTAAACACTTCCTGTCACGAAGCCTTCGGAATATTAGGATGAAATAATAACTAGGGAACGCTTGATCATCGCGGGTCAACCTAGCTATCCCTACGTAAACACTCACCAACCTCCTTACGGTGTCGACAACGAAAGACCGTAATTATGTGATTATTTTGGCTAATGCAAACAAGGTTTATTCATCCACACAAAGTAGGGGCATACTAGTTTCAATAACATAAACACACATAAAATACAAAAACATACAAATATTCACCCAAGAGAATCGTCACCGAAGCTCAGCCGCGTCTGCTTGTCATGACAGGCTCGGGTTCACTTCTAGCCTTTGAATCTGCAACGAACGGAGTGTGGGTTGTGATGGAAATCACGACCCGAAGGTCGTGGGTTGTGACCAGAGGTCAAGAATGGTGATGAAAGTCGGACCCCGAACTCCATGGCTGGTTGCAGCTCTTAAACTCGCGAGGAAGAAGAAGTTCGTGCGATACCAGGCTGGAAAAGTGATCAAAACACGTTCTGCGAATTCTTTACTGTGTCGCGGACCGCGCCATATTTAGCAACTCCATCGCGGTCCGCGCTGGATTAAAGTAGATCTGATTATATTTGAAGTTCGCGCGGACCGCTACGGATTTAAGAATTCCCAGGCGGTCCGCGACAGGCCCAATAAATCAGATTTATTATTTCCGCATCGTTTTTCATCCGTTTCGCGCGTAGGTTCCCGTTCCGGCTCGTGTACTCTCGCTTAAGGCTCGTAAAATAGTCTTTTTAGCATCTTAAGCGTTTCTTCCATGATTCTCGCTAATGTAACTAACTCCGGGCAAATCTACACACAAACACACACAAAACAAACGAATTAAACTATAAAGATGTGGACCTTTCGGCCTCACATCAGAATCCTATAAGAGCAAAAAGATCATAAATGCCAAAACCCTATTCTCAAGAGAATCGCTCTAAGGTATCAAATCATTAATACCTAAAGCATCGTACCGTGAAAAATCAAAAATGTACGGTATTTGACTTGAACCCTGGTCTGGACCTCACTGGTCTCTTTGCTGCAGCGTTCTTGCAGACCTGATCACCACTGAGTCCATTCCTTGTAAATACGGATGACAACAGCTTATTCACCGGTTACGAGGAAGCTTTGTGCATGTCTTGATACGGGAATATGTCGCGTGTGCGGGGAACACCTTTAATCAGCTTTAATATTACCTTAACGTATCTAAAGTGCCTAGCGATAAAACTTGATTTTGAGTTTAGGTGGACAACAATACTTACAGTTGTTGTAGGATCCTTATTGGTAATTTTAATCAAAAACTGAAAGTATAAGGGTTCTAGTATAGTCCGTACACTGATATGATTCCCTAACTATCGAAACTCGCAAAAATATGATAGTGTACAGTTAGTTGTTCTTGCTTTCTCGCTTATATTCTACTTTTAATTTTAGTAGATTAGCTATTCTTGATTGCCGATGATGGAAACCTAATCCATTGTAATCTTACTTCTTCAAGAATAAAACGCCGAAAAATAAAAAGGATAATTAATTGAAAACTTGTACTTTTACCGGGTCAAAACCGTATGTTTTACCGAGTACAAGGGTGAAAAATGAAACATTTTCAAGTTTTTGAGTCATCATCTGAGTCGCGTGTGAAATCGGGTTGAAAAACGCATGTTTTGAACCTTAACGGGTCAAAAATGCATGTTTTGGTGCTGCAGGGGCATTTTGGTAATTTGTGAAAATAGTCTAAGCATTTGGAGTCCTAATCGCATATAAGGGTAAGCGATTACCCCTACTCGTGTGCAAACATTGGCGTTTGTGACTCTAATCGCTTGACCTTACATCCTAATCGCTATCATGTATAACCAACCAAGTAAATCCTATACCTTATAAGCGATTGTCCCCACTCGCTAGCTACAGTGCTAGCGAGTACCACTACTCGTGTGACCTGTTGCAAGCGTCTAAGGGCTAATCGTGTTATATGGGTAGCGATTAGTAGAGAGTATAAAAGGGGGACTTAGTTTCTTTCTTGTGTTCACTCATTCAAAACAAGAACAGTGAGTGCCTTTCCCTCTCAACCCGAATCCAACAAAACTCTGCCAAAAATTCTTTTGATTCTTGAAACTTAACCTACATCACTAAGGTATCAATTTCTCAACTTTTCAGATCCTAACAACATCATTTGAAGGGTTAAATCGTTCCCTTAGATCCGTAACCCTAGGATTGACAAACATTGATCTAAAACATCATTAATCAAGAATCCCCAATTTTGAACTTCAAGAACCCTAACTTAACAAAACCGTAAATTGGTCCTCATTTTGGTCTGTAAATCGTACATTTTGATGGGGCTTTTGTTAACCGGTTAGTTTAGAGTCAAATGCAACCTTATTCCAACCCAACATGACCCATTATGAGACTGTTGACAAACCGTTGGTCTTCACATACTGTCATGCGATTAGCTCTGCTAATCGCGTGAACAGTTCCCACGATTATGGCCCTATTCTGCTAATCGCCTATGATAAACTAGCGAGTATACCATATTCGTGTAAGGGGCATGCGATTAGCAAGGCTAATCGCATATAGCCCTCTGTTGACCAAAATTTGTCAAACTTTTGTCCGTTTTTGTCCGGTTTATCATATCTTAACCTGTTCTGATAATATTGTCGTGTGTTTTGCCTTATAGAATCATGCAGTACGGTACGTCGGAGAAGCACAACTGTTTGGCATTTCTTGGACCAGTAACAAAGCCAGAATGCAAGTTGTTCGAAGGTGTCATCGAATACTTGAAACGATCAAAGATCAAGTATGCTATCTCTACTGAATACGCGGCCTACAAGGATATTATTCGGGAATTCTACCAGAATGCAAAGGTCGACAACAGCACTGTTCCTGCAACTGTTAAAAGTGTTGTGCAGCAAAAGGACGTGGTTATCTCAGAAGACTTGATTCGTGAAGTTCTAAAATTTGAAGATGACAAAGACGATCCGATTGTGTTCGATACTATTTTGATTCGCGGTGGTTTTCTTAGAATGAAGTATACAGACGATGTTCGTACTCAGAAGATGTTGCAAAAGGGTTGTTTACCGCCAGAGATAAAATACCTAACGCACGTTGTGCTAAAGTGCATCGGCCCTCACAAAGGCACTTTTGATGCGATCCGGGACACTTTAGCATCAGCGATCGTTGTGTTAACGTTGAACAAGCCGTTCAACTTCTCTGGGATGATTATGCACCAGCTTAAGGAAGTGATTTTGCAGAAACCAACAAAGCACTCTTTCATAGTTTATCCTCGATTTCTGCAAATGATCCTTGACCACCAGACTCCAGATTTGGTGAAGCATGTTGATGAGTTGCTCGAGATTAAGAACATTGATGAGATTGAGCTGAAGAGAATGCTGCAATATAAGAAAAAGCCGAAGGCGGAACATCCACCAAGTCGGAAATTGTATGCATATCTCGCGAAAGATAATTATGAGGCACCACCTGGGAATAGGTGGAGACACGACGACAGTGATTCTGAAGATGATATTCATGTTCATAGACAGGTGTTCAAAGGTGATGATATTATTGGCAGACCCACTGATGAATTGGGTCCCAATGAACCGGGCAATACGGGGGATGATGAGCATAGACGCGATGATGACCTGTTTGATTATGCGTCTTTGGATGTCGATGCACCGTCCAGCTCAGGTAAGGGAAAAGAAACGTTGGATGAAGGCCCGATTAATATTGAAAACGTTGATGATGAAGATGACGACTCAGAGGCAACTGAAGATGATAGACCTGATGTGCTCAGTTTGGAAGAGGATAGGGCTCTCACAGCCGAGGCGAGAGATCTTGCGAGGGATCCCACTTTCACACCAGGAGGTGAGGATCTTATTGCTGATATCGATGCTGATCTAAGCACGCCTCCTCCTCACAAGAGACAGAAAACCAAGGCAGCGAAGGTTAGTAGAGGTCAGAAAAGGATGTCAAAGACTGTAATTGCGCCTGAGAAGAATCCAAAGAGATTGAAGGGAAAACGTACAGCTTTGAATCTTCCTGATACATTCGGCTCTCCAACTTCTTCTACCACACCAGCAACAACAACAACAGCAGCAACAGCAACAACAACAGCAACAACAACTACAACAGCAGCTACTTCTTCAGCTCCTCTATCTTCCAGTGCAGCTATGCCTGCAGGTATTACTATGTCTATGCCTTCTTCGGTAGTCTTCACTGAGCAAGTCTCAGCTACCGTTGAAGCGACAGGTTCGCAGTTGGTTTCTAATCCGGTTGGTGATCATATCCGGAGACTGAAGGAAGCTGCAAGAACCAAAGCAGCTAAACCTTCAGGCCAATCTTCTTCTTCTACTTCAGCTTCCAATGAACAACTCCAGCGTAATGTCAGTGAACTCATGGCTATAGTTGCTGCACAGTCGCGGGAAATAGCAGAGTTAAGAAGCAAGAACTCTCAGATCGAAGAAAATGAGACAGCGATGCTTGAGTTGATTGGCGAGACCATCACTGCTAATACAGATCTTAGAGCTACTGTCGACGCACTTACTTTGTCTAATCAGCAGATTCTTGAGTCGAACAGGCAGCTTATGGAATCACACCAGCAGTTGATACAGTCGAACCAAAGTGCCTTGGCGAGACTGACAGGTATTGAAGGTAAGTACAATGACCTCCAGCTCGCAAATGTGAACAATGAGCGCAGAATCACCAGGTACAGGAAACAAAATACTAGATTAAGAGCTCGGTTGGATGAGTTGTCTGGAACTCAGCCTAGGCTCACTGGTGGTTCTGAGGCTGGAGCGAGTACAGCTGGTGATGATGATGAAGATAGTGAAGATGATGATGAGGATGATGAAGAGGATGATGACAAGTCTGATGATGATGATCAGGGTGATGGTAAAGGTGATGGTGGTGACCCTGGAGCCACAGGTGGTGGCGGGTCATCGGGTGGTTCAGCTGAGAGACAAACAAAGAAGCGCCATGATAGTCGAGGCGATGATCCCGAGGCAGGTTCTTCTGCTCAGGGGGAGCCATCACGCAAGATGAGCAAGATTCAAGAACTTCGCGAGCAACTAAAGAAGAAAGCGTTGTTTCAGGTTGAATATGTTGAGCCTTTAAACTGCTATTTTGCTTATGATGATGAAGGCAACTTGCTCCCACCACCTGCCATGCCCGAGTATGATCTGGAGGAAGGTGAGATTCTACCAGAGATGACACCAGAGGACATAGCAAAAGTTTATGGCTTTACACCTGGAGAATCTTCCAGTGCGAGCCAAAGTGTCCCTCCTGAGTTGCATCCTGATAATAATGAGGTAGATCTTGAAGATGGAACCAACGTCCCAACTCCTGAGTATGTGGTAAATGAGTCGGGCGCTGGTATTCCAAACATTGATGAGGAGATGGTTCGAGAGGCTGAGGAAAAGTTAAAGTCTGACTCTGCTGACATTCCTGATGATGTTAAGATTCGACAGGATAAAATCAAAGAGCGCTATCCCAAGTGGTTTAAACCTGAAAAGAAGAAAAAGCCGGTTGAGCGAGCCTCCGTCTTCAAGAAAAGGTTGACGAAGATGTCTGGAAATGTGATAAGCTGGGCATATGTTAGTCACACAAGGATGCTGGGAGTAAAATGGCAAGAAGGTGTATTGTATTTTCAGGAAAGCAGAGACCTTATGAGCCTCCCATTCTGGTATATCCGTGATTTAGTTCGTCTTGATTATCCTCTGTACAAAGAGAAGGCTCCTTTTCTTCAGGGTTTTTACACGAAGCTGAAGCGAGAAAGCATTGATGGATGGAAAGAATTCGCGCCTCAGTATCCCAGATCATATCCAACAGACAAGATTCATCCCTTCACACTGAAGCCAATCTGGGAGCACAAAATCAAGCCACCGAAATGCGTTTCAGGGATTCCCATCGTTCCTCTTGAACAAGACTTTACCACGAAGCTGTATTATTGGCACTATGATGCAGTTACTACTGAAGCGGTGATCGTCTTGAGCAACAGTCCAAATCCATGCAGGAAGATTAGGATTTGGGATCATATGTGGCTGATTAATTGCTCAGAAAAGGATGTGGAGATGTTGTATCAGTACCCAATCATGCATCTACCTGCTGAAGCCGATCAAGCTATGAAGTTTCAGAGAGTGATCCGGTTTTGTTATGCTAACAAGGTTCATGCAGGATGTGACTGGTCGAGGATCACACGGGTCAGAACAACATCAAGCTGAAGACAGAGATTGAAGATGCTGCTTGTACTTTTGTTTAGTTGTAATCGTTTTTGCTTATCGAGTCTGTAAAGTTTGTTTGCTTTGGTATGAACGATGTCTTTTGGTTATTTCTATACGTATACTAGCCTGGTCCAAGGGGGAGTCTGTTAGTGCACGATGTCCCTAGGCTAGTATATTAGTTGTTTGGACGTATTTCGGGGTGTTTGGAGGCGTTTATACGCGTTTTGGAGGTTTCTGGGGGCTGAGGGCGATTAGCAATACACAGATGGCGATTATGGTCCCTACTCGCTATCTACTGTACACGAGTAGCAGTCTGGTACTGGCGATTAGCTGCTAATCGCCTGTACTGTAGCAGGCTAATCGCTAGACAGCAGCTGGTCGTAACCGGGTGGTATAAATACCCTCATTCTCAACCCTAGACCGCAGTTCTTGCCTCACACACCCTCCAAACACCCTCCCCTGGTCATAGGACGTCTGATTTGATCTCTGTAAACACTCGTGCTCTGTTTTGGTGATTAATAGATAATCTTTTGACCCGTGTGTGTGTTGTGATTACTCGTTTCATTGTTTCAATCGTTGTTTCTGTTATTAGAGCATCTTAGAGGGATTCCGCACCTCTAGGATAAAACCCGTGATTGTTGGAACGCGAGTTCGACGGTCCTAACATAAATCCAAGAGTTAACCAAAGCTACATCTTCATCCTCAGTCCAACCTCTTTTTGGCATTCTTTTAATGAGTGTGTGTGGTGAATTTTGTATTGAGAAGTAGAAAGTTGGGTTCGGAGGCACCGATACTAACAGTCGTTTGAGAAGTGGAAAGTTGGAACAATAACCATTTGAAAAAATATGTAAGACCCAACCCAAGTAAACAGGTTTAGTGACTTAATCACATGATTTAGACTATAGAAAGAAACTGGTTAAATTAAAACTTTTGAACTTAGACGTCATTCCCGAAGGTTTGACAAACTAAATTAAGATTCACAAACAAGTGTCTATGGTTCAATGTGTTTACTAGTTAGTTTCAAACCCCATTACCATACAGTGTTTATAAACAAGAATTATGCGGAAGCGTTTCGTGAGATATGCACGTTCGGTTTTTCGAATGTCTCGATCATCTTGTAGCATCCATGACCTTCCTACCTAGGGTTTAAGATCAACCAATAACCCAATAATCGTTAGTATGAATGGGTAGCATAGAAAGAATAATAAAATGAAGTTTTTATTTTTACATAACCCGGGCGGGTGAGAATTCAACCCGGTCAGGTCACCCTTTTGATTAGAACTTTTACCCAGGCGGGTTAGAGTTCTACCCGAGCTGGTCAACCTGCTGTTAGAAAATTTCTTCAAATTCTGCAGGTTTTATACTTAACCAAATTTTCACCCTTTTCCCCTGCACTAATAGTGCAGCTCCAAAACCTTTGACGGGGCCTCTTGGGGTCTCTTTTATGAGTCAAATTACATGCCTTTAGAGCATTGTTTCTGCGTTCAATATCCCGTTAGGTTCCTAACACTAGGACCATATTTATTATTCCCTTCGTCCCAGTTTAGATATCATGGGCCCACAAACACACATATTGAGAAATCTTTTGTTTGTATGTTGCAAAATGACAATAATATCCTCAAATCATTGATTGTGTTTTGTCTTTTATGGGCAAAACTAGAAATTGCATTTCTATTTTTGAAAATGGACATTTAATTTGGGATAACCAAAAATAGAAAGATTGACATCTAAATTTGGATGGATGGAGTATCTATGCAATCTATCCGACCAGTTAAGGACCATTCATATCCAAATCAAGTATTGGGCAAATCTAAGCCTCATTTAATTATCATTTGATCATTCAACCCAATCCAACTATACCACTGAGTTTTCATTAACCATATGATTCAAGAAAGGGTGAAAACTCCTTAAGTGATAGTTTATTTGCCTTGTACTAACAAGACTATCATATTTCGTTTAATCAGCTATGATCGCAAATTTAGACTTGTAATTCACGCATGGCCACCCATACCATCGTCTTAGTAAGGTTTAAATCCATCTTCTTCATACTATCGTTGTGGCGATGCTCTTATGTCCAAGGCTACATGTGGCATTTTAATTAGTCTTACTCGCCTGGCCTATATGACTCAAGAGGTGATAATGTATTCGAACTTTAAGCTTCACGGGGATCATAATAGTTTACCAAGTTCCTCGAAAACTCAATATAGCATACTATTTGACCCTCAACTAAGGTCCTTGACTAACTAGTCTTTTTCCCCAATTGACCCTTGAGTCTAATTTGTATGTTTCAACCTTCAACTAAGGTCATTTCTATCAGATATGCATTCTACTTCAAGCTTCCTATTGTGAAGCTCCCATAGCTAGTTTTTAAGCATAGATGAGTATGTACAATTCCATATATCTTATTCAATATCCAAATGAGTTTAAAGTCATCGAGTGACTTACCTTATGCGTGCTTCCTCTTTTCTTCATTTGGAGACTCCTTGGCCATCAAAATTCTCTTATATTCGCACCTAGGAGGTGAATGATCGCTTAGGTTGTTAGAACCTAGTCTTTACGCGTCTATACACATTTTGGTTGTGTTTTACCAATATACAAGTTTCATCAAATCTATCTACCCAAGTGAAATCGAGTTTCATTGAGGCGTTTTATCAAACACTTGGTAGGTGCGATTTATCCAATGTTATTTATAGGACCTAAAGACCACATGGATCCATTCCTATCTCAATTCAACATTACTAGCATTCCAATAAACATCTTAATCATAGTTTCTCATTGATATGCATAACAAAAGCTAGTATATCATAGTTTAAAGGTGGTTCCTACCAATCCACCAAGAAACCCAATTAATTTTATAACATGAATTTACAAGGATATAATCATATAATCATCACACAAGGATTTTGTTTAACACATACAAATTAACATGTATTATGGTTTCCTCATACTAGAGGAACATTTACAAACCCTTAAGTCATGTTTTTGGAACAACCCTATATTTCATCCATCTCAAGTATGCTTAAAATCACAAAATCAAACCAAATATAAGTTACCTATGCGTTGTTTACCTTGGATGATTCATTTTAGGCCTAATGCAAGCAAAAACCCTTTGATTTGGCCTTGATTCAAGCTTGTTCTTGAGTTTAAGCGTAAGTGTATGTTTTGCTATGTGTGATGATCGATTTCCAAGGAGATAAGCTTGTGTTTGTTGTTGTTCTTTTTATAAGTATTTAACAAACTCAAATTTGGTTATTTGGCAAATTTAGCCCCTCCCATCTTTTGTCAAGTATTTACTAGTTAAAGGCACTAACCGAGTTAGTCTCGTGTAATTGTTTAAGCCTTGTTTAGCTAACAAGGTTAACGGGGTTAATCCCTAGATTAGGAATTTCATGTAAGCCATGATTCATTCGGTTCAATTAAAGCCACGCGTGCTTATATTATCATAAAACGAGATTTAGAAATTTTTCGGTGTTACAAAATAGTCCCGTTTGAATATTAAATATTATTCTTATTTTATTATTTAATTTTTTATATTTAATAAATTTACTTTTATTTTTTCATATTTTTACATATTTAATAAATTTAGTTTTATTTGTCCTTTTTATTAGATAAATAATGTTCTTATAAGTAAATATATTAAATATATAGTATATGCATTTAGATATAGGTTAAATAAAGAGGAAAAATAGATGATGAGGTGAATAATGAGGTGGAGGTTCTAAATGGTTTATAGTTGTATGAAAAAAATGAGTTTGAAAAAGTTATGGGTTGTAATGATGTGGTGGTTTGGAATTCAAAACACCCTCACGATTGTGGGTGTTCTAATATAGCAAACCTCATCTTGTATAAATGGATTTTACTTTAGCAATAGGCCTTTGAGAAATGAAGGAGGATTTTTTCTTTTTCAAATTTTTTTTCACATTTTATTAAACGTGTATTTTAGTCTTGAACTTAAAAAAATTACATTAATAGAGTACTTTTTTTAATTAAATTATTATCATTTTCATTAAAAATAAAATGATAAATTACATAAGGATGGTAGGTTGGCGGGCAACAAGTTGTGCCGCCACCTGTTTCTGGATAGAAAATCCGAATCTGCTAAAAACAAACCCCCGCCCTTGAGGGGTGGAAAGTTGTTATGCACAACCCGCTGAACTCGATCCAAAAACTGCACCGGTTCCGGTGCCAAGGAATCGAACGTGTCAAGGCCAGGGGAACGATACATGCTGATTATCCTCACACGTTTTAGCGTGCTTTTCCACTTTCTTGGATTCAGCTCTCCTGACCGCTTGCCCGGCCACAAACCCAGTATAGGGGGGACACCTCGGTAAGATCAACGCATGCATGTTTCTCAGCTTCCCAACAAAAAAACCGAAACAAAAAATTTTTCTTTTACTTCTCATGTTTAGTTAGTTAAGCCCATTTGTATTTCATCTTTACACGTAATTATATAACAATTGTTTTTATATATAAGCCTTTTGTTTCCGTTAGTGGTATTAAAGTGTGTGTTGTAAAAGTGTTCACGATTATAGTCTCTCTATAGACATTGATGTACTTTAGTGATTGATGTTATGATTGTGTAAATTAGCGCTTCAAAAAATGAATCTTATTTGAAATTAAAACAAATTTAAAGTTTATAAAAAGTGAATAAACTTTCTGCATACTATCACAGCTTATTAAGTTATAGCCATATGTGATCAGTTAATTCCATCATGGATTTTTAAATACTTGTGATTCTCGGTGGTCGAGTACTTGCTACGTATTAGATACAAGGTAGGGCCCAAGGCGGTTTTCTTCATCTCCGCTTAGTTACTCGAAATCAATCAAAAGCAATACGGGTTGGTGATCAAGAAGGTCGAGGCCGGCGTTCATCGGAGTAGCGGCGTTGTACCGGTACGGCGATGGGCAACATGTAGGTTGTTCATGGCCGATGTCGTGGTTTGAAAAGATGCAAATGAATTTCTTATATATTGGTCGGATCAAATGTAATACGCTTCAATTTGGGGGTATGAATTTCGAGTAAATTTAGTTCGCTTGTAGCCTATATCATATGATGTCGTGTACGACGCCGCTGCAACATGTGACGGGTAAAAAACTAGTTTGATATAAATAACCCGTGTAATTAAAATAGCTAGAGTTAATTACAATAATGGTCCCTTTGGTTATAACAAGGTATTTTAGTCTGTATACCCATCCTTTAAAAAAAACTTACAAGATTTAAGTCTTAATTAAACTCCAAACTTGTTACAAAATTAAAACCATGAACATCAAACCTGTGACTTTAAGAAATTAGTACCCAGCTGAGGTGTTAGTTGGATTAAACACATGGATCATTTGTGTAATTGACTTTATATAACATGCTCTTTAACATTGTTAAATGGATTTTTCATCGTATATTGTTTCTGTATGTATATTCCATTTTCCAGCTAAATAAGAAAAAAAAACACAAGAAAGTCTTAAGTAGATTGAAATGAACGCGTAGAGATGCCAAATCTGAAATGCTTTTTTTAACAAGTTTAACAAGACATACACACACAAAAAGAAAAAGGAAAAACCAAACGAATATATAATATTCTATACACGATATTTCTTCGTTTACAACTTTTTATGGATAGTTTATAAGAACAATATACACGAACATCGGAACATAAACATCTTGTAGGATTACTAGAGAACAATATTGATCATTGAAGACAGTTTCACCAAATTTTAAAGAGTTGTATAAAATTTAAAAAGTGGCCCATGATCAAGACTGATGAGATAAACCCAACCGAGAAACCAACCAAAATTCCCTCCCATGAAAACCATGATTGTTTCTCATCTTCAACGTCCTTTCCCTTTAACGGCCGGATATCCTCAGGACATGTGCGATTAATTTGCATGCCACATAACCCGGTGTTGTTTGCAAAACCAACCATAGTGTCCATTTGTCCACCCACTGGAATTTTACCTGTGAGCCTGTTGTTGCTCACATCTAAAATTGCAAGTTGGTGAAGCTTAACAAGTGATTGAGGAATCGAACCTGAAAGTTCATTGTGTGATAAATCTAAAGTTTCCATGTTTTCTAGATTGCCGAAAGACACCGGAATGTGCCCAAAGATCATGTTGTGTGAAATGTTGAGTAGTTTTAGGGCTTTTAGATTGCCCAAAGATGGTGGGATTTCACCAGATATTCTGTTATGTGACAAATCCAACAAAGTGTATATGTCAAGGTTATGGTATGACAGGCCTTGATAATATTTCTTCCAATTCAAAATCAACTCCTCGGACTCAAACAAGACAGGGGTTACCCAAATGGAATGGGAATAGAGATAATATTTCTTCCATTGCAAAATGTTTTGGGCTTTGATCATGCTTGAAAAGTTTCCTATCTCTGGTGGAATACTCCCAATTAGGTTGTTATGGGAGAGATCAAGAATTCGAATATAACTAAGGTTAGAGATACTGGCAGGGAGATATCCTTCAAGAGAATTATTTCTTAGGATAAGAACTTCAAGGCTTGACATTTGTGGGAAAATATCCTGTAACTTTCCTGAAATATTGTTTTCATGAATATCAAGATTTGCAAGGTTGACCAATTTAGTCAAATTACCAGGCAGATTGCCATAAAACCCATTCCCACCTAAACAGAGTCTTTCGATCCTTTTGGCGTTGCCTATACTTTCTGGTAACTCCCCAGATAAATTGTTTCGGGACAAATCAAGAAATAATAACGACGCACTTTCAAATAGGCGGGGAGGGATTGATCCATTGAGCTTGTTATCAGAAAGGAATATTATTTCAAGATCCTTCTCAGTAAGCCAATACGGTAATCTTCCCTCCAATTCATTCCCCTTCAAATCAAGATAATACAAATGTTTGTGTGAAGAAATCCATTCAGGGATTTGACCCGAAATTCCACAATAAGGCATAGAGAGCTCAGCAAGGCTACATCTTGATACAATCTTTGCTTTGTTATTCCAAAGCAAGTTGCTACCATTTCCACCGATGTGCAATACTTCTAGAGATTTGATTTTGAATAACCAAGTTGGGATTTCTCCGGTGAGCATGTTGTCATGGAGACGAAGGGTGTGTAACTTGCTCAAGTTTTGCATAGACGACGGTATCGGTCCAGTAAACTGGTTCTTGCTCAGGTCAATGGCAGTCAGATTGGGTAATCTTCCAATGAAGTTTGGAATTTGCATTGAGAAAGAATTTTCAGACAGATCCAGAATTTCTAGTTTCTTGAGCTTTGCAATTGAAGATGGGATTCCGCCATAGAAACGATTCTTTTGTAAGGAGAATACCGTTAACTTGGTTAAATTTCCAATCTCTTCTGGGATTTTGCCTGAAAGAGAATCGGCCTTCAACAAAAGTGTATCAAGATTTCGGAGCTTACCAACTTCAGGGCTTAAAACGCCATCGAGAATATTGTCACTGAGATCAAGATATTGAAGATATTTGAGTTCGAAAAGTTGAGGAGGAATTGGGCCATGGAAACTATTGTTTCTTAACGCTAGTGCAGTCAAATTTCGAAGAGACCCTAGTTCGGGTCCTAATTTCCCATTGAGAAGGTTACCCTCTAGATAAAGAACTTGAAGAGAATCGAGTTTGAAAAGCTGAGAAGGAATAGAACCATGGAAACGGTTTCGACTTAACCGTAGTGCATTCAAATTCCAAAGAGACCTTAGTTCAGGGCTTAGTTCCCCCTCAAGATCATTATCACTGAGATCGAGAACTTGAAGACATTCGAGTTCATACAACTTACGAGGAATCAGACCATGGAAACTATTGTCATTTAACCGTAGTATAGTCAAATTTCGAAAGGACCCGAGTTCCGGTCCTAGTTCTCCCTCGAGCCAATTGTCGCTCATGTCCAAGTAGCGTAAATTCGTCAACCTAAAAAGTTGGCTGGGGATGGAGCCATAGAACCCGTTGCCATGCATGTCAAGGTGAACCAGTTCAGTGAGATTCCCAAACCCATCTCCAGGGATCTCTCCATACAAATAATTGTTGGAGATATTAAGTAGTTTTAGTGTCGTGATATGAAAAACTGGAGCCAAGATATCGGAAGACACAGGAGCCGGATCGATATCAGGAAGAGGAACGACTAAGCCATCGAGGTGGAGCTCCGTGACAGTTTTGGTTCTGGTACAATTAACACGCTCCCAAGAGCAACAATCGGAAGTCGGGTTCCATGATTTTAGTTGTACGAGTTGAAAGGAACTAGAATTGATGGTGGTGGTGAGGGTGGACTTAAAGTGAAGAAGTGCTTGTTTTTGGTCGGAAGGACAAGAGAGTGATGGGATTGGAATACAATTGAGTATGAACAAGGTTGTTAACACTAGCAGTGGTGTGCTTACGGTGGTAGCCATGGTGGTTTTGGGAGGTTCTATGTTTGATACATTTTGTGCAAGCAACGATCACTATATATAGGGAATGAGATGTTGGATTGTTTTCTTTCTTTTTCTTCAATCCAGAATAATGTACACATATTCTTAAACTAAGTACAAGTTGTTAAGCATCATGACTGTAAGCAAAAATTAGAATAGGACTCGTGTTTTTGAATTTCATGTCAACTTGTGGTGGAAATTTTTTTCAAACTTTATCCTCACAACGTAACGAATCTCCTACAATGGCTTCAAACAGGACGACTCCGGTTGAAGAGGACCTCACAAAACAAACCATCACCATTGTAGCACATGTCTGTCCGTCCGGTATAACTAGAATTAAAGTGAAGAAGTGCTCGTTTTTGGTCGGAAGGACAAGGGAGTGATAGTATTGGAATGAAAGCGAGTATGAATAAGATTGTTAACATTAGTAGTGGTGTGCTAACGGTGGTGGCCATGGTGGTTTCTAGTGGTTCTTTCTTTGATTAATTTGTAGTCGCATAGGTGAGACGTACGTGGGGTTACACTTTTTTAACCATAAAAAATGTACAATCATTCTTGAACTAAGTACAAGGTATAATTGTCCTTAACGGGTAGCTTAGTTGGTGAATGGACTGGGGATTCCTCTTGGAGGTCCCGGGTTCGATTCCCACGTGGGACATAATGAGAAATGATGGATGAATCCTGGCCTATGGTCTGGTCACGAGTTCGAGTCTTGATCTCGCCCAGGTTTTACCAATCCTTCACCTTCGTGCCTACGGGCGGGTGAGGGGTTGGGTTTTCCCCGGTTTTAGGAACTGCATGGGCGGGCCTGACTACGCCAGCCGCCCAAGGTACGTATGGGCCCTCCATTGGGTTGGTCGTGAGGGTCTGTCCATAGTGTGGGAACTCCCCTGGGTAGTCGGGCGGAAATATTTGTTGACCGTTCAAAAAAAAGGACAAGGTATAATTTAGATGGATTATTTGTTCTGTCAATAAACAGAAATTAATACAACATATTTTCATATGTATTATTTCCAATTTTTACACCTAAATAGTTATTACATTATACGAGATAAATGTTATAGAAGATTTACATGCTATTTTTAGACAACTTTGAATTTTCTTTCCAAAGCACTCGTTTACTTTTCCTCCGTCCATGACACGTCAAATGTGATCGAGATCTCAACTCATTGATAATAACACTTGTGTTGCTTTACTGGACTGAAAATAATATTACTGTAAGCATCTAAAATCGTCTCGTCTTGTGGAAACAACAGTAGAATACAAGTTTGGTTTTGTTTAATTAACCGGCAAAGCATTTTAGTCCATTCATGTCTTATCTTTGTAATTGTGGTTGACATCGGCGGAACCGAACTTCTTTTTATCTGGGGTCATCATAAGGCTCTCTTCTTATCGGCTATAACTAGAAGATCCAAATCATTTTTTTTATTGAAAAAAAATTCAAATTTTATGTATAAAAAGCCAACAAATCCATATGACATGCCTGATGGACCCTGACCCCCTGGTTTTGCCCCAGATGGTTTATAACCAATTATTTGTGGTTTCCATTCGTATCTGTGGTTCAAGTATAAATGTTTCTAGTAGTAGTTTTAGTTGTTGAAACTAATGATTCAAAAATATCTTATACATTACTTGTATCTTTTTTTCCTTGTACTCGGGTTACTTTGCCTCATGACAACGTCGCATGATATCAATGCCGGGAGTAATTGATAACAACACTTATGTCTCTAACTAATTAAACTGAAAATGATATCATTGTAAGTATCTTCAATCGTCTATGGGAATAAGAGTAAACTACAAGTTTGATCTTGTTTATAAGAGTAAACTACAAGTTTGATCTTGTTTTTATTTATTGTCAAGATGTAGTTTTACTGGCTTGAAAATAATGAAATTTTGTGGTTCATAATGAAATTTTGTCATTTTTGTTCGTATATGTGGGTCAAACCAATTCTCTAAGTACTTTTAATTGTTGAGACAAATGATTTCAAAAATATCTTCTAATTAAATACTTACATTTATATTGGTTTTTTTAACACTGGGGGCTTTACAAGTTGCATTAGACCAAGACCTCAAGTAATTGATAACAACACTCGTGTCACTATACTGGCTTGAAAATAGTATCGTTATAGTGTTGTGGAAATTTGTGCTTGTCTCACATTGAGGGAGATATAAATCATGTGTTGGTTTATATGTAGAATTCTGTAGAGGAATGTATTTCTATACAATAGAACACACTCAGTGGCAGCCATGAGGGTGCAATGCACCCAATGCGCCCGGGCCCGGGACGAGGGCGATGGGCGTAATGTGGCGTTTTGATGGCGCACTTTAACACCAAGCATCTCTTGCATGTAGTGTCGTGAATTTAATTATGTAACGTTTTGAAGTTTTGTAATCTATATATTCTAAATAACAATAGCTAATAATGATTCATTGTGTACGTGAGAGAGAGAAAGAGTCGACTATTTGAGGACCAAAGTGTACAAGTGAAATCCCATTACTGCCGGTGGACTAGTCAAAGAAAAATAATTGTGTTATGGTATTTTCATAAATAAATTCAAAAGAGTGGGTTCTTCGTCTACTCTAGCAACAAATTGTTATTTAGTATATAACTTGGTTTCCTTTCCGCGCTACACGGCGTGAGTTTGGTTGTTTCCCTCGTGCTATGTGGTGTGACTTTGTCGTTATCAGCTTGAGCTAACCAGAAAGTATAAACATGAATATCGATACCAGTTTCAATAATATCAATATCGGAAAGGATTATGTGTGCTTAAAAGTGGCTCGATTCGCCACGGTACCGCGGTATTACACTCGATATTGTTAGCCGATGTTTATGCATCGGTGGTCAATGATTAGCCGATGATTATGCATCGGTGGTCAATGTAGTTATTGTAGATAATTATGTATTATTGTATTTCCATATTTATCTTTTCCCTTGTAACTATTTAAGTACATTGTATGTTAATGAGAAAGCCAAGTCATTATATAATCTCACATGGTATCATTGTAGGTGTACTGTTTTCGAACATCACCCCTGCCGTCCACTTTCATAGTTGTTCTCGAACAACTTCAATTCACATCCACATAATATTGTTGGTCACTTCTTTGGTTCTACACCTTTTATTTTTTCAAGAATCCACATAATATTGCCGGTCATTTTTTTTTTTGGTTCTGCACCTCCTTTTTTTTGAAAAAAAAAATTCGGTCACATCCACATCAAGTTTAGTTATATTTTTGGTCACTTTTTTTTCACAGTTTCTTATGGCCGACAAACGGTCCTTTTCATGCCCATCTCACCGTCCCAATCCTCGAAACCACACCAACCGACCCAATAACCGAACCCGTAACACCTCAGCACCTCCCCAAAACACCTACAACCGGTCCTACATGTCACCTTCCCCTACCTGAACAATCCTCAACAACCATACTATCCTCCTTTTTGGGCCCCTCCTTGTTGGACACCACCACCTTGTCCCTACCCAACCCAAAATAGTCACAACTTTGGTATCCACCAGCGTCATCTAGTTCTCACAATACCCTTGGTAGTTAAAGGTCGGCACATGCTCACCTTACCGAGGTAGATCCTCTGGAGCCTACACAGCTTGCAGATGCGGTTCATGCTCTTTCAGTTGATTCAGGTGATGAAAATGAGCAGTGGAACTTCGATACAGGTGCATCTTCTCATATCATTTTAGATAAAAATAATATTGACACGTTTTTCACGTTTGCACCAATAGCGTCAATAATTGTTGGCATTGGCAATAAACTTCCAATTTTGGGATCGGGAAACTCCACCTTAAATTTTGCGGCCAAACCATTATACCTTAAAAACATCATTTTCAACCCAAACATAGTCAAAAACCTTATATATGTCCGTCAATTTAATATTGGTAGTTACACATCCATCGAATTTGACCCATATCGTTTTTCTGTGAAAGATTTCAAGGATGGCACGATCCTGAGCCGTCACAACAGTACAAGTGACTTGTACCCGCTCACCCCAAATGCTTCCGCCACCGCTTGTTTTGCATCCACCCAAGACTCTCCTTTTGGGCATCATCGACTCGGCCACCCGGGTCAACCCGTAATGGACTTACTTCGTTTAAACAATTTTATTTCTTGTAATAAGCAAAAGACTTTGTCTCGTTGCCATGCTTGTCAGTTGTCCAAGCATAAACGTTTACCATTTAATGATTTTGTTTCTCATACATTATGTCCATTTTCGTTATTGCATTGGGATTTATGGACTTCACCACTTTCAAGTCATGCGGGTTACAAATACTATTTGGTAATAATTAATGATTTTACTTATTACACGTGGGTTTATCCACTTAAATTTAAATCTGAATTTTTTTCCAAAATAACACATTTTCATCAATTTGTTTCCACCCTATTTCGTCTTCCCATACAAGCAATCCAATGTGACATGGACGTGTAGGTTGTTCATGGCCGATGTCGTGGTTAGAAAAATTAATGCAAATGAATTTCTTATATTGGATCAAATGTAATAAGTTTCAATTTGACGGTATGAATTTCGAGTAAATTGAGTTCGATTGTAGCCTATATCATATGATGTCGCGTACGACGACGCCGCAATGTGCGGCGCGTAAAAATTAAACTAGTTTGATATAAATAACTCATGTAATTAAAATAGCTACTGTTAATTACAATGGTCCCTTTGGTTATAACAAGGTATTTTAGTCTGTATACCCATCCTTTAAAGAAAAACTTACAAGATTTAAGTCTTAATTAAACTCCAAACTTGTTGCAAAATTAAAACCATGAACATCAAACCTGTGACTTTAAAAAGGTAGTACCCATTACTTGGATTAAACACGTGGATCATTGTGTAATTTGTGTAATTAACTTTATATAACATGCTCTTTAATATTGTTAAATGGATTTTTCATCGTATATATATTGTTTCTGTATGTATATTCCATTTTCCAGCTAAAATTATAATAAGAAAAAAAACACAAGAAAGTCATAAGTAGATTGAAATGAACGCGTAGAGAGGCCAAATCTGAAATGCTTTTTTTAACAAGTTAACAAGACATGCACACACAAAAAGAAAAAAGAAAAACCATACGAATATATGATATTCTATACACGATATTTCTTCGTTTACAACTTTTTATGGATAGTTTGTAAGAACAATATACACGAACATCGGAACATAAACATCTTGTAGGATTACTAGAGAACAATATTGATCATTGAAGACAGTTTCACCAAATTTTAAAGAGTTGTATAAAATTTAAAAAGTGGCCCATGATCAAGACTGATGAGATAAACCCAACCGAGAAACCAACCAAAGTTCCCTCCCATGAAAACCATGATTGTTTCTCGTCTTCAACGAACTTTCCCTTTAACGGCCGGATATCCTCAGGACATGTGCGATTAATTTGCCTGCCACATAATCCGGTGTTGTTTTCGAAACCTAACATAGTGTCTATTTGCCCACCCACTGGAATTTTACCTGTGAGCCTGTTGTTGCTCACATCTAAAATTGCAAGTTGGTGAAGCTTAACTAGTGATTGAGGAATCCAACCTGAAAGTTCATTGTGTGATAAATCTAAAGTTTCCATGTTCTCTAGATCGCCAAAAGACACCGGAATGTGCCCAAAAATCATGTTGTGTGAAATGATGAGCAGTTTTAGGGCTTTTAGATTGCCCAACGATGGTGGGATTTCACCAGATATTCTGTTATGTGACAAATCCAACAAAGTGTATATGTCAAGGTTATGGTATGACAGGCCTTGATAATATTTCTTCCAATTCAAAATCAACTCCTCGGACTCAAGCAAGAACTTGGTTGCCCAAATGGAATGGGAATAGAGATAAGAGGATACCAAAATGTTTGGGGCTTTGATCATGCTTGAAAAGTTTCCTATCTCTGGTGGAATACTCCCAATTAGGTTGTTATGGGAGAGATCAAGAATTCGAATATAACTAAGGTTAGAGATACTGGCAGGGAGATATCCTTCAAGAGAATTATTTCTTAGGATAAGAACTTCAAGGCTTGAAATTTGTGGGAAAGTATCCTGTAATTTTCCTGAAATATTGTTTTCATGAATATCAAGATATGCAAGGTTGACCAATTTAGTCAAATTACCAGGCAAATTGCCAGAAAACCCATTCGCACCTAAATAAAGGCTTTTGATCCTTTTGGCGTTGCCTATACTTTCTGGTAACTCCCCAGATAAATTGTTTCGGGACAAATCAAGAAATAATAACAACTTATTTTCAAATAGGCGGGAAGGGATTGATCCATTGAGCTTGTTATCAGAAAGGAATATTATTTCAAGATCCCTCTCAGCAAGCCAATATGGTAATCTTCCCTCCAATTCATTCCCCTTTAAATCAAGATAATACAAATCTTTGTGTGAAGAAATCCATTCAGGGATTTGACCCGAAATTCCACAATAAGGCATAGAGAGCTCACCAAGGCTACATCTTGAAACAATATTTGCTTTGTTATTCCAAATCAAGTTGCTTCCATTTCCACCGATGTGCAATACTCCTAGAGATTTGACTTCGAATAACCAAGTTGGGATTTCTCCTTTGAGCATGTTGTCATGGAGCCGAAGGAGTTTTAACTTCCTCAAGTTTTGCATCGATGATGGTATCGGTCCAGTAAACTGGTTCTTGCTCAGGTCAATGGCAGTCAGATTGGGTAGTCTTCCAATGAAGTTTGGAATTTGCATTGAGAAAGAATTTTCAGACAAATCTAAAATTTTTAGTTTCTTGAGCTTTGCAATTGAAGATGGGATTCTGCCAGAGAAACGATTCTTTTGTAATGAGAATACCGTTAACTTGGTTAAATTTCCAATCTCTTCTGGGATTTTGCCTGAAAGAGAATCGGCATTCAACAAAAGTGTATCAAGATTTCGGAGCTTACCAACTTCAGGGCTTAAAACGCCATCGAGAATATTGTCACTGAGATCAAGATATTGAAGATATTCGAGTTTGAAAAGCTGAGAAGGAATTGAACCATGGAAACGGTTCAGACTTAACCGTAGTGCATTCAAATTCCGAAGAGACCCTAGTTCAGGGCTTAGTTCCCCCTCAAGATCATTACCACTAAGATCGAGATCTTGAAGATATTTGATTTCATACAATTTACGAGGAATCAGACCATGGAAACTATTGTCATTTAACCATAGTGTAGTCAAATTTTGAAAGGACCCGAGTTCTGGTCCTAGTTCCCCCTCGAGCCAATTGTAGCTCATGTCCAAGTAGCGTAAATTTGTCAACGAAAAAAGTTGGCTGGGGATGGAACCATTGAAATAGTTGTAGTACATGTCAACAGGGGCGAAGGATAGTGAGGGCCAGGGGGTGCCCTGGCCCCCACCGATTTTTGGCGCAGTGGTAGAATTTTGCGATTTCCGTAGGTAAATTGAGTTCGGGTTGAGTCCGGCCCCCACCGATTTGCCACTGCCGATTGAAAAAAATTGAGTTCGGCCCCCACCGTTTGGAAATCCAAGCTTCGCCACTGCATGTCAAGGTGCACCAGTTCAGTGAGATTCCCAAACCCATCTCCAGGGATCTCTCCATACAAATAATTGTTGGAGATATTAAGTAGTTTTAGTGTCGTGATATGAAAAAGTGGAGCCAAGATATCGGAAGACACAGGAGCCGGATCGATATCAGGAAGAGGAACGACTAAGCCATCGAGGTGGAGCTCCGTGACAGTTTTGGTTCCGATACAATTAACACGCTCCCAAGAGCAACAATCGGAAGTCGGGTTCCATGATTTTAGTTGTACGAGTTGATAAGAAGTAGAATTGATGGTGGTGGTGAGGGTGGACTTAAAGTGAAGAAGTGCTTGTTTTTGGTCGGAAGGACAAGAGAGTGATGGGATTGGAATACAAGTTAGTATGAACAAGGTTGTTAACACTAGCAGTGGTGTGCTTACGGTGGTAGCCATGGTGGTTTTGGGGGGTTCTATGTTTGATACATTTTATGCCAGCAACGGTCATTATATATAGGGAATGAGATGTTGGATTGTTTTCTTTCTTTTTCCTCAATCCAGAATCATGTACACTTATTCTTAAACTAAGTACAAGTTGTTAAGCATCATTGACTGTAAGCGAAAATTAGAAAATGACTTGTGTTTTTGAATTTCATGTCTAGTTAACTTGTGGTGGAAATTTTTTGCAAACTTTATCCTCACAACGTAACGCATCTCCCACAATGGCTTCAAACAGGACGACCCCGGTTGAAGCGGACCTCACAAAACCAACCATCACCATTGTATATCGGACCGCCCGTTTTGTTGAGGTGTGGCCCCTCCTTCTCTTTTTAATTGGGTATTAAGTTGAATAATGTGCGTTTTTATATTTAATTGGTATTGGGTTATGTATTTTAGGTTTTATATTTAAACTAAACATTTGTATTTTAAAAATATAAATTAAAAATTAAATATATAAATTAAAAGGAACCTGAAATTAAAAATTAAGAACATTACAAAGAGTACATAATTACACAAACTATATACTTAAAGTTAAACGAACTACATAATTAAACTAATCATCAACCCTTGAACTGTTAGAGTTGGAATCCAAATGCGCCACTCTTAATTTTACAATTTGCCAGGAAGCGATGTGAGTAAATATCCTATTGTGCTGCCTCTTGTATAGATGAAGGGCCTCGGCACTTGCTTCAGCCTCTGTTCCATCGGCACCACGATCCATCACAATGCTGAAGAGATCATTAAACCAAGTAACCTCTTTCAATAGCCTCAACCTCAAAAGAGCTTGGACCGAATTGCAATCGGTTTCACCTACACCTTATTGGAAATACTTCTTTAGACGGTAGATCTCGTCGCAACTCGTTCTTGCAAAGGTAAGTCCAAGAGTTAACCAACGCTACATCTTCATCCTCAGTCCAACCTCTTCTTGCCATTTTTTAATCAGTTCTTGTGTTAAATTTTGTGTTGAGAAGTGAGAATAAGTTGGGTTCAATTTATAGACATTGAAACTAACCATTTGAGAAGTGGAAAGTTGGAGCAGTAACCATTTGAAAAAAGTTGAAACTAACCCTAGTGCAGTCAAATGTCGAAGAACTCAAGGATTAATTTCCCCTCAAGATCATTACCACTGAGGTTGAGATCTTGAAGATATTTGAGTTCATAGAACTTACGAGGAATCAGACCATGGAAACTATTGTCATTTAACAATAGTGTAGTCAAATTTTGGAGGGAACCGAGTTTTAGTCCTAGCTAGTCCCCCCTCGAGCCAATTGTAGCTCATGTCCAAGTAGCGTAAATTTGTCAACAAAAAAAGTTGGTTGGGGATGGAACCATTGAAATAGTTGTATACTTGTAAAGGTGAACTAGTTCAATGAGATTCACAAACCCATTTCCAGGGATCACTCCATGCAATGGATTGTTGGAGACATCAAACAGTTTGAGTGACCTGATATGAAAAAGCAGATCCAAAATATTAGAAAATACTGGAGCTGATTTGATATCAGGAAGAGGAACGATTATGCCACTCAGATGGAGCTCTGTGACAGTTTTAGTTGTGGCACAATTAACACGTACGCTCCCAAGAGCAGCAATCGGAAGTCGAATTCCATGAATAAATGTATTATTTCCAATTTTTACACGTAAATAGTTATTACGCTATAGGAGATAAATGTTATAGAAGATTTACATGTTATTTTTAGACAACTTTGAATTTTCTTTCCAAAGCACTCGTTTACTTTTCCTCCATGGCACGTCAAATGTGATCGAGACCTCAAGTCATTGATAATAACACTTGTGTTGCTTTACAGGACTGAAAATAATATTACTGTAAGCATCTAAAATCGTCTCGTCTTGTGGAAATAACAGTAGAATACAAGTTTGGTTTTGTTTAATTAACCGGCAAAGCATTTTAGTCCGTTCATGTCTTATCTTTGTAATTGCGGTTGACATCGGCGGAACCGAACTTCTTTTTATCTCGGGTGATCATAAGGCTCTCTTCTTATCGGCTACAACTACAAGATTCAAATCATTTTTTTTATTGAAAAAAATTTCAAATTTTATGTATAAAAAGCCAACAAATCCATATGACAAGCCCGATGGACCCTGACCCCCTAGTTGTGATGGTTTATAGCCAATTATTTGTGGTTTCAATTCGTATATGTGGTTCAAGTATAAATGTGTCTAGTAGTAGTTTTAGTTGTTGAAACTAATGATTCAAAAATATCTTATACATTACTTGTATCTTATTTTTCCTTTTGTACTCGGGTTACTTTGCCTCATGACAACGTCGCATGATATCAATGCCGGGAGTAATTGAAAACAACACTTGTGTCTCTAATTAATTAAACTGAAAATGATATCATTGTAAGCATCTTGAATCGTCTATGGGAATAAGAGTAAACTACAAGTTTGATCTTGTTTTTATTTATTGTCAAGATGTAGTTTTAGCCTTTTCACGTAATTTCTTCGTTTTTGTGGTTCATAATGAAATGTTGTCATTTTTGTTCGTATATGTGGGTCAAACCAATTCTCTAGTACTTTTAATTGTTGAGACAAATGATTTCAAAAATATTTTCTAGAATACTTACATTTATATTGGTTTTTTAACACTGGGGGCTTACTTTTCTTCCATTACAAATTGAATTAGACCAAGACCTGAAGTAATTGATAACAACACTCGTGTCACTTTACTGGCTTGAGAATAATACCGTTATAACTTGTTTGAAATTTACTAATTAAACATTATATTAATGTGTAATATAATGATATTTAATTATAAAGCTAAATGAATTAGAGATTTAAGCTTTAAGTGTGTATGGTAAAACTTTAATGTTGTGGGAATTTGTGTTTGTCCCACATTGGTGGAGATATAAATCATGTGTTGGTTTATATGTAGAATTATGTAGAGAATGTATTTTTTACAATAGGACACACCCAGTGGTAGCCAGGAGGGTGCGACGCACCCAACGCGCCCGGGCCTAAGCCCGGGACAAGGGCGTTAGGCATAATGTGGCGTTTTGATGGCGCACTTTAACACCAAGCATCTCTCGCATGTAGTGTCGTGAATTTAATTATGTAACGTTTTGATGTTTTGTAATCTATATATTCTAAATAACAATAGCTAATAATGATTCATTGTGTACGTGAGAGAGAAAGAGTCGACTATCAGAGGACCAAAGTGTACAAGTGAAATCCCAATACTACCGGTGGACTAGTAAAAGAAAAATAATTGTGTTATGGTAATTTCATAAATAAATTCAAAAGAGTGGGTTCTTCGTCTACTGTAGCAACAAGTTGTTATTTAGTATATAACTTGGTTTCCTTTTCGCGCTACACGGCGTGAGTTTGATTGTTTTTCCCTTGTGCTATGTGGTGTGACTGTCATTATCAGCTTGACTTAACCGGAAAGTATAAACGTGAATATCGATACCGGTTTCAATAATATCAATATCGGAAAGGATTATGTGTGCTTATAAGTGGCTCGATTCACCACGATACCACGGTACTACACTCGATATAGCCTACGATAAAAATTAATATAATATAGTATATATGTACTATACTCGTTCTAAGACTGAGTACATGTATTGTGGCTTCAGTGGTGCAAGACATGACGATAATACTCAACTTACGAAAGGTCAAGTGGTCTTGCAAACAACTAAGTTCAAGTACTTAGTATCATTTGTCCAAAGGGATGGGGAGCTAGATAGTGATGTCACCCATCGCATACAAGTTGGTTGGTGTAGGTGGAGGGCTGCTAGTGGGGTTTTATGTGACAAGAGGTTCCCAACTAAACTAAAGGGAAATTATATAGGGTTGTAGTGAGACCTACTATGTTCTTTGGGACATATTGTTGGTCCATCAAAAAGACACAAGCCCGCAAGATGGAGGTAGCAGAAACAAGGATGCTAAGGTGGATGTGCAGGCACACAGAGTAGACCGGATAAGAAATGAGGTTATTAGGGAAAAGTTAAGGGTAGCTAGTATATCAAACAAGATAAAAGAGGGAAGATTGAGATCGTATGGACATGTGAATAGGAGGCCAATGACAGCCTCAGTTAGAGTAGTGGAAACCCCCACTGTAGAAGGAAACAGGAGTAGGGGAGACCGAAACTGACTTGGGATGAGCGGATTAGGCAGGACTTAGTAAAGATGCACCTCTCTGAGGACGTGGTCGAGGATAAGGGTTCGTGGAGACATAACATTAAGGTTAAGGATTATTAGGGGTTGGTTTGGTTGTATCGTAGCATGGTTCTAGAACCAGTTTGGTTCAGCCCTGGTTTCGCGGTTTGAAATATTGGTTTCGGAGTCCGGTTTCGATTCGGTTTGGTTCAGTTTGGTTGGGGTTCGTGAACCAATTCATGCGCACACTATTTTTTTAAGAAAAAAGAATCACAATTTTTTTTACGTAAAGTTCGACTTTTATTGATTCTAACAATCTCTTTAACGTGTATAGGTATATATTTGTATGTGTATAAACATTTTTGTATAATTTTGTTATATATAATGTTTTATATAAAATTGCAAATTTTTTTAATAAAATGTGGTAATTACGTAATTTTGTTTGATACCCTTCTCAAATGCTTTATAATATAAATTATAGATATAGATTAATGGTAGTTGTAGGCTATGATAAAAGAATATGTACAAGCAGGTTTTGCATTAAGGGTAGAAAGGGAAAAAGTTACATGATGTTTGGGTTTTAAACATGAGACTTTTCCTATGTCATCTTAAAATGTATATAAAATTACATTTGTAGACATCTCTCCTCATTTATAATGTAGTATAGATGTTGTTCTTTGATGGCATATATACCTTGTTTTCATATGTGACGCTCTCACTGTTTCTCTATATTATAGTAGCTCTGTGTTACTCTGTTAGTGTTGTTTGCTTGTCGATTGTGTGTTATGGAGCCGGGTGTCTCTCTGGAAGCGGTCTCTCTATCCGCAAGGATATGGGTAAGGTTTGCTTACATCTCACCCTTCCCAGACGCTATTCTTAGCTATGCTAATTGTGAGATTTACTGGGTAAGATTGTTGTTGTTGCATGCAAATTGAAAAGAACACTATCCGATAAATAGTTTCAAATAAAATACGATGTAAAAGACTAAAAGCTTAATTCTAACGAATGAACAAGTTTAATTATTGCAAAATAAATTATTATTTAGTGTGGTAATTTACTTATGTAACTCTTTGATGTTTTGTAATTTAAATTTTCTTAATGACAATAATTAATAATGATTCATTGTGCAGTATGCTAGAGAGAAGAGCCACCCCAAAACTACCGGTGGACCAGGCAAAGAAAAATAATCGTGTTATTCGTAGTTGAATTTTGAAGTTTCAAACATGAATGATGAATAAAAGGATCACTTAGAGAATTCTACTTGTTCATCCTCTCAAGTTAAGCATCATATAGTATGCCTTGTTAACGTATAATATGCTTTGATTCTTTGAATGCTATGATTCAGATGTACCCTATTAAGAGCATTCACATTAAAACCTTTAACTACTTTCTCTATAGGTTACCTATAGAGGAAAAAAGTAGAAAAAAATAACTAAAACTTACCACGTTTGTTGAACCCTGTGAATTGTGTGAAAGTAGGATAGTTCAAATTCGGGAGTCAAAAAGTTTTATAAAACGTTCTTGGTGGAAAAAATGTGAATGAAAGATTCCACTGAATTGAATTGGGTCCAGGAATCTAAAAAATAGTGAGAATTCTTGATCTCTCTCAATATCTCTCTCAATTCTAAAATCAATGACTTGAATTCATGTCCTGTTATTAAATTCCTCGATTTATTAGAACTAAAAGAATTCCATTTAAGCATCTCATTGCTGTAGAGACTATTCATCAATCTATATATTATTGTAGGAGTCAAGTTATTCTACACGGTGTAACAAAAATGAGAAGGGTGAGAAAGATACAAAATACACAATAGATCATGAAATATGATACAATAAGCCACAAACTATAATACAATGCTGAAGAAAAAAGACCCAATGAATTGAAAAAATGACACAATGATGAAAAAATAAGTGTTTTTGTGTGTAAGATAAAGATGGAGATAGAGAAAGAGAGTTGTTTGTGAGATGTGTTTATAAGATAAACAAAGTTTAGAGAAATTGTGTTTTCAGTTGAATTATATAGATGAAGAAAGAGACTCGGATGAGAATTCAAGTTGTATGTGTGTGTATATATATATAGGTTTATTTCCTTTCAGACCTTAACTTAAAGAAAATATCCAAATGTTCTATCAAGTCAATCAAATTGGCATATAAGATTTTTTTTCTATATTTGATCGTTTCACTGTTATAAAAAAAAGGAAAAAATAATTAAATTGTCGTTTAAGAATATCTTGCAAAATGGCAAGTAATGTACTAAATGCATCCGAAATGGAGCAGTAAGCCACCATTGGGTTCAATATCGCTGAGCATTTCTTGAGGATTAATGCTTGTAACTTACAAGCATTAATACAAGCATTAATCCTCGAGAAATGCTCAGCGATATTTTTTGTAGTGAATTCTTGTCTTTTAGTCAAATGGTTAGTTTATAAATATAATTGTTGATCAATACCCAAAGATGATGGAAAGTTCAAACGTTTTGAATTTCAACTAATGTACCGGTAAATCTAATCAAGTTAACGTAATTTGGTCAATTCCCTCCCAATCTGAGATAACAAAGCCCTGATAATATGTGATAACGTGGATGAGTAATAAGATCACATGAGTTAATATTTCACTACAACAAGTATGGAAACAAAAAATATACTTTGAAGTCAAGTTTGCCCTTAAGGTATCCAGTTATAAGATGACCGTTGGCATGCATTCTTTGACCATTCAAGCTGGAATAAAAAGCCATGACTTTTGATACACCCTTAATTACTGAGTCATAGTAAGGGGGCATGTGGATGCTTAGCAAATTGTGTTCGTTGGACATAGTGTTGTTTTCATCAATTCCATGAGTCGTCCCACCATCAGCTACAAAGTGCTTTACAAAAGCTGCAACCTTGTTCCTAACATGTGTGGGTTGCACAGCAATATGATAAATAATAGGATTTAAACATGCCAAACTAAAGGCGCGTCTGGTTAACGGAATTTTTTACCTAAGGGAATTTGTTCCAGTTCCAATTCCATTACCACTGAATTCCAGCAAACCAAACGCCCCTACTAAAGGTCCTAACTAAAACTGCATGAATAAATAAAATGAGATGGTACATACTTTCCAGCAACATATGGGACACCCGGCGTGATCCCTCTAGAATTTCACCTTGCAATCCTGATATAATGTCAGTCATACTTTCAACAAGTTTGGTATCCTCGCCGTAACTCTCATAACACCATCCCCATCTCAGATCTCTGCATACCTATAAAATAAAGTCGCAACATTCGAGACTTTTAGAGAACATATATTAACAAAAGCTTGCCATTCCTGATGAAAAACAGATATCTGTAGGCATATATTCAAATATTTTATTATAGTTACAGCAATACAAGGAGCAAATGCATGTTGAATTCCTTACCGTGACTTGATCATTCTTCAAGGAGTTGATGATCATTCTTCAAGGAGTTGATAATAGATAGCATAAGGTAAATAGACAATTTGTGCGAGAAAGGTATTTATAATGATTTGCTATGTGGTCTTGTAGTCTAGAGGTAGGAATACAAACAGTACTGACACAAAGACTGAATTTAATATTATATTAAAAAGGCTTTAAGTGTTTTTTAGAGATTTTATTAGATTTATTGGGATTTAATTAATTGTGATAATTGTGTTGGCATGGATACAAATCGGTGACAGTTTAAAGAAAAAACATTAATATATAAATAAATATACATAAATACTTATAAGTTTATAATTTTTTAACAAATAATTAATAAATACCAAAATGAATTACCAATAATACCCATCATAAATATCTTTAAAGTATTGTACCATAAGCATGAAAATTTGTAATTACTAAATTTTGTTGGAAATCCCTCTTACATGCTTTATAATATAGTATAGATAATCAAAACAGTATGGACAATTTGGATAACTGATCTCCAACTATAAAAATTATATATTTTCTTAGCGCATCAGCCCTTAGAGGCTTATGTGCAAACTGAACCACATGAGTCGCGCCTCATACTCGTTTTCTGAGCGTTACGCCTCAAGGCGTGTCTCAAGGCGCACGCCTCAAACGTTTTTTTTTAACCATGAGTATTATAATATTATGGAAGATACATATTTTATTAATGCTTTGCTACCTATTTTTCCAGAATAATTAGGAGACCATACCCTTAAAACTTTTGCCACCTGTAATTCTGGTAATTCATTAAGCCATCAATGTCAACTTTTAACCACTTGATCAAGCCGGTTGAACCATTCAGTTCCCAATTTATGATATATTACAAGTCAGTTTGTCCAAGCCTACTCTGACCTAGATTGTTTATGGTAGTACTACTGTAACACCTCTAGTTAGCCACCTAAGAAATCATGTATGCTTCCAGCTTCTCATGCATTTTCTGTGTGCATTTTGATTATTCTCATGACACGGTATTTGTCGCTAGTCTGCCTAAGACTAGTTAGCGTCTCGTGTTTGGTAATTATATTTTTGTGATTGAGTAATTATATTTTTGCTGTTTTAAGCAAGTATTTATGTAGCGAGTCTGATATACTACACAAAACATATGAATTGATTATCCATCTATTTGTCCTTGCAAAAAGAAAGAAGAAATGTATCTTATTCCTTAGAATCATATATAGGATTTCATTATTCTTTCCCGCACGTAATGTAAGAATCAAGCACGGTATCAACTATAAAACAAGACCTCTAAACATCAATGATTGAAGCCATCAAATAGTTTCTTTACAAAAGCTTCTCTCATATTCATTCATTTTCTCCGATACAATACTTTGGATCACTTTTGATTCGTCCAGGTAACCATTTTTATTCGGTATTTCGTATGATGATGCAAAAAGCTCACGGCTCAGAGCTCGCTCAAAGCTCAATTAGATTTAGCTTGGAAAAAGCTAGCTCGATATAGCTTGGTTTGAAACTGAGCCGAGCTGGCTCGGTTAGAAAGCAAGCCTAGCTCGACTCAGTTCGTAATGAGCCATATTGACTCGGTTTCACCCACTTGTTAGCTCGGCTCGATTTAGCTCAAATTATGTTACTTATAATATATTTTATTTTTATATACATAAAACATATTAAAAAATGGTTATTATTTTGCATGTATTTAACGTTGTGTTCCCGAGTTCACTTAAAGAGATAAAAGAAAGAAAATGGAAGGAAAGAAAAGTAAAGGGGCTGAAAAAAAAAAAGAAATGGGAGCCCCCCCCCCCCCCCCCCCCCCCAATCTTTTATTTTCCTACCTTAAATGAACTCGGGAACATAAAGTAAGAGTGTTGTTGAATATACAGGACATATTTGGGTGTTGATTAGGACATTAATAAATATATTGTCATGGCTTTCAAAAAAAAAATATTGTCATTTTGTGCGATTTGAAACTTTGTATTTGGTTGTACTCGCTATTAGAAAAGTAACCATTTTGCTATAAATTTTTCCTAAAAAGAAAATGCATCATAAATTTTGACAAAGTTACTACTCATCTGTGACGACAAAAAAACTCTAATTTTTTAAACAAATTTGCTACACAATATGGACAAATACTTAGAAAATTGTGTCGGAAATAGTGTAGAAAATGCATTGGAAATTTCCTACACCATATTCCCATAGGACATGCGTTGAAAATTGTGTAGTAATTAGTTTCCGACATGGTTTTTTTTCTAACATTAAGGTTTCGTTGCAAATGCGTCACAAATTCAAATTTGCTACGTTTACAACGAAACCTTAATGTTAGAAACAAATTACTACACATTTACTACATAATTTTCAACGCATTTCCTACCAAAATATGGTATAAGAAATTTGGAATGCATTTCCTACGTCATTTTCTATGTAATTTCCTACGTATTTGTCCTTGTTCCGTAGCAATTTGTTAAAAAATTAGAGTTTTTTTTGTCGTCACGAGTAACAACTTTGTTAAAATTTGTGACGCAATTTTTTCTGCAGGAAAACTTTGTAGCAAAATGACCACTTTTCTAATAGTGACTTGATTTTGACATCTAATGTAATCTATTCTGGATAATTATTTTGAACTGGTGAATGATATTTTAAATTACTAAATTTTGAAAGCTATGTATTATATTTTCTTTTTAAATTCGAGCCTAACCAAGCTAAGTCGGGCGAGATTGGTTAAAAACCAAGCCTAGCTCGAGCTTAGATTTTTAGCTTGGTTTTGGATTGATTCAAGCCGACTCGGTTTATCATCGAGCCAAGCCCGAGCTTACCCTAAATCGGATCATGAACAACCCTAGTATTGTGTGTTTATTTCCGCACTTAAGTACACTACTAGAAAAAAACTCCTTTCTTGACGCGCATTGCGCGTCATAAAAGGGTGTTTATGACACACAAAAAAGTGTCAAGGAAGAACATGTCATTAAATTTTTATGACATGCAAGCGCGTGTCATCTTTTAATGACACGCATTAATGACACTCTTTTATGACATTTTTTTGACACGCTTTCACGACACACCTTTATGACACTCATTTTGCGTGTCATGCTTTTTTTACCTTTTTTTTTGTAAAAATACTAATAACCGTGGATTTAAATTTTTATTTATAATAACAAAATTAATAAATTTCATAATAAAATTGCATATATATATAACACAAAAAACCCATTACAATATAAATGTTTGTCGAATCCTACCACAAGTATTAAACAGCTACAAAATATTGTGTCAATACATTACGTGTTAGTCTAGACCTAAACATATAGATCACTTGAAAATGAGGGTTGCGGCATAACTTGACAATTCTTCCCGAATGACATCAATATCCACATCCGTGTAAGCATCTACTTCTCTCGCAACCTGCCCTGACTTGTTCAAAGAAACCAAGCATCACCTCAGGAAACGTAAAATAATATATTAGTAGCCTTTAGTGAACAACTGCAGCCTTACCACTTCTGTTTACCAAATCTGCAGTAGCCTTTGGATTCATCATCACAAAATGCAATAACAACCAAAACTACTAATTAATAAAAAAAAAAAAAACATTTCACCCAAAACTACTAACTAATAAAAAAAACCATTCCAGTACAGCCCATGAATCCCATGTCTTGCAATCACATTTCTAGTTAGATGACCCATTTCCATTATATTTACTCGAACCCAAAAAAAAAAAGAGGAACTAGATGACCCATTTCAATTTCTAGTTAAATTCTAAATAATGATACCTGTACTTCTGCAAGAGTTGCAAAAGCCGTTGTACATTCTCAAGTCTAAACTTTATCACAAAATGCAAATAACAACCAAAACGCCTCTATTGTCATCATCAGAATGAGGGTGCTTTAGCAGATCTGTGTGAAACGACAACTGTTTAACAAAAAAAAGAAAAAAAACTCCAACCGAAATTCTCACTCAACAGGTAATCCGTACTTGATTATTAGAGGAATTCCTCGTTGAGAAGGTCTTCTTGACTGGTTCGTAAAGCTTCAAGAACCTGTTCAAAAACAAAAAGATGGCATGGGATACGATACGGAGAACACCATTCTGTTCATACCTGTATTCTTGACCGGTCGTAAAGCTTCAAGAACCGTCTGGTACAGAACTCGAGCGACGGGGAGAGGCGGGCGGTTGTTGTTGTTGAGGATTGTTGTTGTTCTGGTCTATTGTCATCTCAACTCAGATCTGGATATTTTTTGTTTGGTTTTGTGGAGATTGATGGAGAAGGTGTAAGGGTGTTTGAGCAGATCTGATCGATGGAGAGGGTGTAAGGGAGTTGTAATGTTGAAAAGTGTTTTGAGAGAGTTTTGTAAGTGGAGGAGGGTTTTGGGGTAGATAGAGTGAATGAAAATATATGGGAGGGAGTTTTAAAATTTTTAGAAAATTGAATTATGACACGAAAAGATGACACAGTTTTTTATACCGTCATATTTTCTATTTCGTGACAATAAATTCTTGACACGCAAAAATGCATGTCATTAATTAACCAAATTTTACCATGACAATTTTTTTATGACATACGCTTTTGAGTGTCATAAATGAGTGCGTGTCATAAAATGCGTGTCAAGATATGTCTTTTTTCTAGTAGTGGTACAAATTTTAGCTGTGAAGTTACCCTACGTCACATATCTATTGGAATTCAATTGAGGAAGATGACTTTAGCCATGATCCTAATGTACAATAACCAATTGAAAGTTTCTAAAAGGCACTGTTTATTATCGCATCTCCGGTGTACTCAAACGGATTAGATCTGGAATCCAAATATCCCAATCGGATACATGGATGCATTGGAGGAGTTGAAGTGGTAATATCTGGTTCGTTCCATCTGACTTATCTAGATATAATGTGTGGTCCTCACACAAAACCCATTCTTTTTTAAATATATTTTAATATAAAAGTGGTGTATGAGGTGGAGGTTTGAATTGAGTTGCGTTGAAGAAAAAATGTATTTTTATGATAGATATGTGGTAATGTGCTAGATATGGATTTTGGCCATATCCAATGCTCCGGATTACATTTGTTTGAGAGCATTGGAGATAATCTTAATTTAAAGCATCTCCATTGCTTGGAGAGGTTTGGAATTCAAACCCTATCGTCTAGCACACCACATCATTCCAAATCCTTACCTTATATTTTTACTCAATCCAAACCTACTCTTCTTTTCACTTTTATATAATGTAACTTAAAATCCATTAATGCCTTTAGAAAAAAAAATTATGTGTGTATGGTCCCCACCCTTGCATCCGGACTAAGTCCGGTGAAACAAACCGCACTCCACTTTACATAATCCTCCATTGCGTGGTGAAATTCGGATTCCAAACCTGGTCCGATTCCATGGACCGTGGATGCTCTTATAAGAGATTATAATTATGTTATGATTTTCTATTTATTTATTTATTTCATATGAATTGCCATGCACAAATTATGGTTATGTTAAGGTGGTTACAAAGTTTTTTTTTAACAATACGAAGTTAATGTATTGTGGATTTCAATGACTACATCACAGTTTAAAATAAATACGTGGTGTTAGTAATAAGATTTGAGGTTTTTATTATAAAGTGTGCTCTACTCACTCCCTCATATTTGTGCTTTGTGTGTACCATACCACAGACATGAACATGACAATTCCACGGTTTTTTGTGCTGCAAGCCCCATCTGGAGGTCCATATGTGTGCCCAGTAGAAAATCATGTGCCATTTGGCCCATCGGAACTCTTGAGATGCGATGAAAGTCAGATTTTTAGTCCTCGTGTAAAGTTTGCAACGGAGCATTCAAAAACGGGGGATTTTACATTAGTACACATAAGATCTTGCTTCAACAATAAGTATTGGGTGTCAAAGTCGGTTTGGTTTGTTGCGTCCGCAGACAAACCAGAGGAAGACACAACAAATCCAGCATGCACCTTGTTCCGTGTTTCTAGTCATACTACTTCCTCCGGAACACCAGGTTTCCGATTCTTTAGTATCGGCGAGTCTGCATACGTAGTGAACGTGCCAAATATTCTAATTGGCCTCATGCAATCAAGAAAATCTGAAGATGGAGACATATTTCCTACAGTTGATTGGGAAACACTTGTTATACTTCCCTCTAACGTCTCATTCAGATCTAAAGAACTAGATGGGTATTACCTTTGCTCCCGTGTGCTTGATAAATACTATAATTATCATAGGTTTGAGTCGGGATTGGACATTGGAGATCAGCGGGTGGCCCACGAACTCTTCCCCACTTCAAATGGAAATTATCGGATAAAGAGCTTGTACTATGGAAAGTTCTGGAGACGAAGCCCTAACTGGATATGGGCTGACGCAGAAGAGAACGACCACTCTAACGACACCTTGTTTTCATTTGTCAAAATAAGCAACAATATTATTGCTCTTCGCAATTTGGGCAATAACTACTTTTGTGGTGCACTCACAACCGAGGGGAAAACAAATTGTTTGAATGCACAATATCCAACTATGTCAAGACAGACATGGCTTATGGTTGAAGAGCGCGTCCTGAAAAGAGAGATCTCAAATGTAAGATACCGCCTCTCTCATTCCAGGATTTATCAGGAGGAAATCCAAGAAGTTTCCCATTCTTTTGCGACTAATGACAGTCAAGACAAAGATACTACAATCACCCTCACATATTCCAATTCCGATTCTAGGACTGCTACTTGGACTAATAGTGTGTCAGTGAGTTTCGGTTTAAAAGTAACATTTGAAGTTAACGTGATTCCATTTATAGCCAAGAATGGGATCGAAGTGTCAACAGGCATTGACTATGTGTATCAATGGGGAAAAGTCAATACAACAGAGCAAAAGAGAGAATCAAGTTATGTTGTTTCGGTGCCGCCATTAACTACAATGAAGGTAACACTCATGTGTACCAAGGCTGCTTGTGATGTGCCTTACTCCTACACACAAAAGGATCTTCTTACAAATGGTGAAAGGGTTACCACTATCAAGGATGATGGAGTTTACACTGGGATCAATTGCTACAACTTTTATTTTCAATCCACAGAAGTAGACAAGGTTGGTCAGGGAAGAATATTGCCTGCGTTGGCTAATCCCGAATTCAAGGAGAAAATAAAGGAGCCCAATACCGATTTCAATGAGAAAAAAAAGGAGCCCAAGGATGGTATAGTTCATTTATTTTTCAGAATATTGGTTTGGTTTATTGTTTGGATAATTTTAAAAAAAGTCTTTGTTAGAGTGTCCTTGGACTTAGACCAGTCAGGTGAGGAGTGAGAGTCATTGCATGGTGATCTAGATATGATATGTATGTATGTGATGATATCCCTACATGTATTATAAATAATGGGGTCTCTTGGATTCTACATAGACGTTTTTTCATCTCACATCTTTCATTTATGTGGTGTGATATATAATATGGGGTCTCTAATTAGAGCATTCACAACCCATCCCCTATCCCCAACCATATAATTTAAGGAAAAATCATAGTTTCTAAATTTGCCACTCACTTCTGCAAAATCTCTCACATCCCATTACCCATTCATATCCCCTATAAGCTTTTTTTATTATTATTTTATTTTTTTACAACCTACATTAATTCAATCCACCTTTCATTTGTATTATTTTATTATTATTAAATGATATGGGGGAAGGATGGAAGACCCCATATATGGGGGCTCAACATAGGTTTTTTGTAAATTTTAGAAATGGGGTATGGGGAAAGGGGTTGGGATAGAGTGAGTTTTTGTAGGATTTTCTTAAATTTTAAGAATGGGGGAGGGAATGGGGGATGGGTTGTGAATGCTCTAAGAGTGTTTAGAGATGCCTCATATAACAATATATCTAAGAGTGTTGGGATAGAGTGATTAGCTTCACTTCTTTCATAAAGTTGGTTTATGGCTTCAATGGGGGTAACTTATTACCAGGAAGGTGAAGCTTTTATTATCATTATCATTATTATTATATAATAAAACATTAAATTGGGGGGTTAGGAAGAGAGTGCATTATAGGGGTATTAAAGTAAAGAATTTTATATTTTAACTAAAATGTCATTACAAATTGACTAATATACCCTTCTAAGTGTCTTAAATGTCCAAAATGTTTCAATTATACCCTCATGATCTAAGCATAAATCACTTGTGCATGTTGCTTCTTAAGTTGTACGGAATTTGAAAATTACTATCCTATCCGTCACTCTTCCTTAATAAGATAATATAGAGTAGTGTTGTTCTAAGTAAAAATGTGTGTGAGTGGGCTAAAATGGAGATGCACAGAGGCCCAAAGTTGAAATACCTTGGCGAGAAAGCCTTAAACAAAAAATGCCTATTGGGTTAGATTGTTAAGTTATAACTTGTAACGCCACATGTTTCAAAGTTTATTAAAATCAAGGTCTTTTTTTAAAATACAACTTTTAAACATTATAATGTATAAATGCGTTTTTAAATAGAAACCAGTAGTTTCCCACCCCGCGCGTTGCAGTGGGGATCGAGCATACCAATATCGGTATAAGATTGATCGTCACTAATGATGTTGTTTTCATTCAGTACTTGCAATATTTTTGTATCGGTAAAAAAAATACAATTAAAAATTCAGAAAAACGTTGTTTGATGGATGGAGCGTATATATTAGTAGCAACCATTCTACATTGGAAACAACTAAAAAAAGACATTTGGTTATAGAAATCAAAATCTCCAACTATAAAAATCATATATTTTCTTAGCGCATCAGCCCTCAGAGGCTTATGTGCAAACTGAATCACATGAGTCGCGCCTCATACTCGTTTTCTGAGCGTTACGCCTCGAGGTATGTCTCGAGGCGCACGCCTCAAACGTTTTTTTTAACCATGAGTATTATAATATTATGGAAGATACATATTTTATTAATGCTTTGCTACCTATTTTTCCAAAATAATTAGGAGACCATACCCTTAAAACTTTTGCCACCTCGTAATTCATTAAGCCATAAGTGTCAACTTTTAACCACTTGATCAAGCCGGTTGAACCATTCAATTCCCAATTTATGATATCTTACAAGTCAGTTTGTCCAAGCCTACTCTAACCTAGATTGTCATTGGTAAGTACTATTGTAACACCTCTAGTTAACCACCTAAGAAATCATGTATGCTTCCAGCTTATCATGCATTTTCTGTGTGCATTTTGATTGTTCTCATGACACGGTATTTGTCGCTGGTCTGCCTAAGACTAGTTAGCGTTTCGTGTTTGGTTTTCACTTAATAAGGGACATCCATTTATGTGATTGAGTAATTATATTTTTACTGTTTTAAGTAAGTATTTATGTAGCGAGTCTGATATAGTACACAAAACATATGAATTGATTATCCATCTAGTTGTCCTTGCAAAAAGAGAGAAGAAATGTATCTTATTCCTTGGAATCATATATAGGATTTCATTATTCTTTCTTGCACGTAATGTAAGAATCGAGCACGGAATCAACTATAAAACAAGACCCCTAAACATCAATCATTGAAGCCATCAAATAGTTTCTTTACAAAAGCTTCTCTCATATTCGTTCATTTTCTCCGATACAATACTTTGGATCACTTTTGATTCGTCCAGGTAACCATTTTTATTTGGTATTTCGTAGGATGGTGCAAAAAGCTCATGGCTCGGAACTCGCTCAAAGCTCACTCGGATTTAGCTCGAAAAAAGCTAGCTCAATATAGCTTGGTTTGAAATTGACCCGAGCTGGCTTGGTTAGAAAGCAAGCCTAGCTCGACTCAGTTCGTAACGAGTCATATTGGCTCGATTTCACCCACTTGTTAGCTCGGCTCGATTTAGCTCAGATTATGTTACTTATACTATATTTTATTTTTATATACATAAAATATATTAAAAAATGGTTATTATTTTGCATGTATTTAAAGAGTGTCATTTTGCTACAAATTTTTCCTATAAAAAATGCATCACAAATTTTGACAAAGTTACTACTCGTTTGTGATGACAAAAACAAACTCTAATTTTTTAAACAAATTTCCTACAAAATAGGAACAAATACTTAGAAAATTGTATACGAATAGTGTAGGAAATGCATTGCAAATTTCCTACACCATATTCACGTAGGACATGCGTTGAAAATTGCGTAGTAATTGGTTTCTGACAAGGTTCTTTTTCTAACATTAAGGTTTCGTTGCAAACGCGTCACAAATTCAAATTTGCTACGCATTTACAAGGAAACCTTAATGTTAGAAAAAAAAAACTTTTTGGAAACAAATTACTACCCATTTACCACGCAATTCCTATGAAAATATGGTATAGGAAATTCGAAATGCATTTCCTACGCAATTTCCTAAGTGTTTGTCCCTATTAAAAATTATAGTTTTTTGTCGTCACAAGTGACTAACTACTTTGTTAAAATTTGTTACGCATTTTCTTATGTAGGAAAACTTTGTATCAAAATGACCACTTTTCTAGTAGTGTTGATTTTGCCTCTAATGTAATCTATTCTAGATATTTATTTTGAACTCGTAAATGATGTTTTAAATTACTAAATTTTGAAAGCTATGTATTATATTTTCTTTTTAAATCCTAGCCTAACCAAGCTGAGCCAAGCTCGAGCTTGCCCTAGATCGGATCATGAACAACCCTAGTATTGTGTGTTTATTTTCGCACTTAAGTACAAATTTTAGTTGTGAAGTTACCCTACGTCACATATCTATTGGAATTCAATTGAGGAAGATGACTTTAGTCATGATCCTAATATACAATAACCAATTGAAAGTTTCTAAACATTGTTTATTATCGCATCTCCGATGTACTCAAACGGATGAGATCTGGAATCCAAATATCCCAATTGGATACATGGATGATTTGTCGGAGTTGAAGTGGCAATATCCGGTTCGTTCGAGCTAACTTATCTCGATATAATGTGTGGTTCTCACACACAACCCATTCTTTTTTAAATATATTTTAATATAAAATTGGTGTATGAGGTGGAGGTTTGAATTGGGTTAACGTTGAAGAAAAAAAATGTATTTTTATGGTAGATACGTGGTAAGGTGGTAGATTTGGATTTACGCCATATCCAGTGCTCCGGATTTCATTTGTTTGAGAGCATTGGAGATAATCTTAATTTAAAGCATCTCCAATGCTTGGAGAGGTTTGGAATTCAAACCCTATCGTCTAGCACACCACATCATTCCAAGCCTACCTTAAAAGAATATATTTTTACTCAATCTAAACCTCCACCTCATACTCTTCTTTTCACTTTTATATAGAAAAAAAAAAGATACTAAAAAACATAGGGCTGGCAAATCGTGTATACCTGACCTGTTAAGACACGAACCTGTTAAGACACGATACACGAAACCTGACTACCTGTACACGACACGAAAATTTTTCGTGTCTATTTTTTCATACACGAACCTGTTAATACCTGTTTATGACCATTATACTAATCGCATGTTTACGAACCTATTTAGTGAGACAAAATTTCCAAAATTTCACCAAAGACCTAGATAATACCTGTTTGCGTACCTGTTAATACCTGTTTGCGTACCTGTTAATACATGTTTGCGTACCTGCTTGCGAACATTATACTTAGGGCTGGAAAATCATGTATATCCGACCTGTTTATACACGAACCTGTTAAGACACGATACACGAAACCTGGCTACCTGTACACGACACGAAAATTAACAGGTAAATTCGTGTCTACCTGTTTAGGACACGAAACCTGTTAAAGCCATACATGTACCTGTTAAGATCGTTCAGGTTCGTGTCAGGTAATCGCGTTCGTATACAAAATTGCCAGCCCTAAAAAAACAAAGTATATGTGTGTGGTTCTCACCCTTTCATCCAGATTAAGTCCAGTAAAACGAACCGCACTCCACTTTACATAATCCCCCATTACGTGGTGAAATCCAGATTCCAAACCCGGTCCAATTACATGGGTCGGGGATGCTCTTATAACATATTATAATTATGTTATGATTTATTTATTTATTTATTTCATATGAATTGCCATGCACAAATTATGGTTATGTTAAGGTGGTTACAAAGTTTTTTTTTAACAATACGAAGTTAATGTTTTGTGGATTTCCATGACTACATCACAGTTTAAAATAAATATGTGGTGTTAGTAATAAGAAGATTTGAGGTTTTTATTATAAAGTGTGCTCTACTCGCTCCCTCATACTTATGCTTTGTGTGTACCATACCACAGCCATGACTATGACAATTCCACGGTTTTTTGTGCTACAATCCCCTTCTGGAGGTCCATATGTGTGCCCAGTAGAAAATCCTGTGCCATTTGCGCCATCTGAACTCTTGAGATGCGATGAAAGTCAGATTTTTAGTCCCCGTGTAAAGTTTGCAACGGAGCATTCAAAAACGGGGGATTTTACATTAGTACACATAAGATCTTGCTTCAACAATAAGTATTGGGTGTCAAAGTCGGTTTGGTTTGTTGCGTCCGCAGACAAACCAGAGGAAGACACAACAAATCCAGCATGCACCTTGTTCCGTGTTTCTAGTCATACTACTTCCTCCGGAACACCAGGTTTCCGATTCTTTAGTATCGGCCAGTCTGCATACGTAGTGAACGTGCCAAATATTCTAATTGGCCTCATGCAATCAATAAAATCTAAAGATGGAGACATTTTTCCTACAGTTGATTGGGAAACACTTGTGATACTTCCCTCTAACGTCTCATTCAGATCTAAAGAACTAGATGGGTATTACCTTTGCTCCCGTGTGCTTGATAAATACTATAATTATCATAGGTTTGAGTCGGGATTGGACATTGGAGATCAGCGGGTGGCCCACGAACTCTTCCCCACTTCAAATGGAAATTACCGGATAAAGAGCTTGTACTATGGAAAGTTCTGGAGACGAAGCCCTAACTGGATATGGGCTGACGCAGAAGAGAACGACCACTCTAACGACACCTTGTTTTCATTTGTCAAAATAAGCAACAATATTATTGCTCTTCGCAATTTGGGCAACAACTACTTCTGTGGTGCACTCACAACCGAGGGGAAAACAAATTGTTTGAATGCACAATATCCAACTATGTCAAGACAGACATGGCTTATGGTTGAAGAGCGCGTCCTGAAAAGAGAGATCTCAAATGTAAGATACCGCCTCTCTCATTCCAGGATTTATCAGGAGGAAATCCAAGAAGTTTCCCATTCTTTTGCGACTAATGACAGTCAAGACAAAGATACTACAATCACCCTCACATATTCCAATTCCGATTCTAGGACTGCTACTTGGACTAATAGTGTGTCAGTGAGTTTCGGTTTAAAAGTAACATTTGAAGTTAACGTGATTCCATTTATAGCCAAGAATGGGATCGAAGTGTCAACGGGCATTGACTATATGTATCAATGGGGAGAATCCAATACAACAGAGCAAAAGAGAGAATCAAGTTATGTTGTTTTGGTGCCGCCATTAACTACAATGAAGGTAACACTCATGTGTACGAAGGCTACTTGTGATGTGCCTTACTCCTACACACAAATGGATCTTCTTACAAATGGTGAAAGGGTTACCACTATCAAGGATGATGGAGTTTACACTGGGATCAATTGCTACAACTTTTATTTTCAATCCACAGAAGTAGACAAGGTTGGTCAGGGAAGAATATTGCCTGCGTTGGCTAATCCCGAATTCAAGGAGAAAATAAAGGAGCCCAATACCGATTTCAATGAGAAAAAAAAGGAGCCCAAGGATGGTATAGTTCATTTATTTTTCAGAATATTGGTTTGGTTTATTGTTTGGATAATTTTAAAAAAAGTCTTTGTTAGAGTGTCCTTGGACTTAGACCAGTCAGGTGAGGAGTGAGAGTCATTGCATGGTGATCTAGATATGATATGTATGTATGTGATGATATCCCTACATGTATTATAAATAATGGGGTCTCTTGGATTCTACATAGACGTTTTTTCATCTCACATCTTTCATTTATGTGGTGTGATATATAATATGGGGTCTCTAATTAGAGCATTCACAACCCATCCCCTATCCCCAACCATATAATTTAAGGAAAAATCATAGTTTTCTAAATTTGCCACTCACTTTTGCAAAATCTCTCACATCTCATTCCCCATTCATATCCCCTATAAGCTTTTTTTATTATTATTTTATTTTTTTACAACCTACATTAATTCAATCCACCTTTCATTTGTATTATTTTATTATTATTAAATGATATGGGGGAAGGATGGAAGACCCCATATATGGGGGCTCAACATAGGTTTTTTGTAAATTTTAGAAATGGGGTATGGGGAAAGGGGTTGGGATAGAGTGAGTTTTTGTAGGATTTTCTTAAATTTTAAGAATGGGAGAGGGAATGGGGGATGGGTTGTGAATGCTCTAAGAGTGTTTAGAGATGCCTCATATAACAATATATTTATGACTTGTGTTTTTGTAATCCCATAATCTTATTTGTAACAAGTAAGCGTACATTGGAACAAGTTATCCTACATAGTGTAAAGTAAACGAAAAGGTTGAAAATAATAGAAAAAACAAAATGGATCACAAAATAACACAATGGATACAAAATATAACACAATGCCGAGAAATATAACACAACGTGAACTCCCAACCATTTATGCGTTGGAGAGACCGAGATCCTATGAAAATTTTCGCGTAGCTTCCTTAGAGAAAAAAAGATCCAATGAGTCGTAAAAATTACACAATGATTAAAATTTAAAAAAAAAACACAATGCCACATAAAAAAGACACAGTGATATAACACAAATTCTAATGAAAACAAGAAGCTAAAAATCCAAGAAAGCGAAAACCTAAAAACTATATCGTAGAGTTAAATGAGACGGTTCTGGTGTCACTTGATTAAGTTCAATCGGAGTCCGGTTAATACTTATCTTGCAACTTTCAATTTTTTTCACTGTGTATTTGATATCAACTCATCTTGCCATATAAAATAATGCATGCATGCAACCAATCATACATGTGTGATGTCACAAATTCTTGACGTAACTTCACAAGCACGTAAAATTGTATTTTATAAAATATGAATGTACCATCAATGTTTGTCATACATAATTTATCAATTTACAATTATGGATATGGCCGTTAAACTAACCTGATGGAAATACCATGATCTGGGATGGGTACCGAACTACCGGGTCACGCAGCTATGGGATTGTTTTTTTCATTTTTTTCCAAGTACGGGATTACATGATATACCTGTTTACCCGATCCGATAATGCATGTCCGATTACCAAACTATATACCCAGAAAAAATATATTATTTTGTATACTTTAACAAGGAATTATAAATATACTAGCTTAGTACCTTGCGATGCACGGGAGTCCCTACATTATTATCATAACGAATATAACTTATTATACAAAGGAAGTAAGTTACGTTTTCATTTGATTATTGACATTTTCAGATTAAAGAATATTTTTCGGATTAAATTAATATTCTAAATAACTTGACATGATTTCTATCTATTTTACTAATGAGTGTTAATGTAACTCTTAACAACTTATACCGAGGAGATTTCCAGCAAGTGATTTGTGTAAAGTGGTTACTTTTGCGATTCAATTAACCTTATTGAGACCTTTTTCAATATATCCAACATAATCTTAACATGCAATACCAAAACAAACAATCAAATACCATGAAAAAATAAAACCAATCATAATGTCATAGCTGCATTGGTACGCCCACATATTTCTTAACTGCTAATTCAATGCCAATATGCATTATCAATAACCATAATTGTATCTAGTTATCACCAGGTATATATTTAAGGTTTTCAATCATATACATTAATACAACATATATGAATTAGACTTGTGCTTCGCGATGGGATAAATCCTTTTTCCTAATGTCTTTTGACACAACTTGTTTCAATAGTTGCAACTAAACAAAAACATTACGCCCTTACAAATATGCTAACGACTAAGAACAACTTAGGCTTTTAGAAGCCACCTGCTACGACTTGTTTCTATAGTTATACAACCTAGGTTTTTAAAGATTTGTGCCTAATAACTGGTACACACCATAGCTAAATTGACCACTAAAACTCAAGAAATAAAAAACTTGATTTAAAACTTCATTAAAAATGGTAATTTATAACAGAAGTTAACATAAGAGCCACAATTACATGTAATCAATGTTTGATGTCATCTCATATACGAAGTCATCCTATATACAAAGTAATGAAATGAGAAATGATATGAGAAGTAACATATAAAAGAGACGTGAGTATAAAACTTTTTGAAGTCATGCCATAGACAAAGTCAACTACTACCAATTTTTCCTCACACCAGAACATAACCATTTTGAGACAATCTTATGTGACACCTCATCACAAGGATAACCCTTTTGCTCCCATTTTTTCTCAAAAAATGAAAACATAGATGACCAAAGTCTACTGTCCATTTTTAAGGCACCACAAACTATTCAAGACCATCCCTTAAAATCAAACACAGGGAAAAACAATAGCAAAAACATATCTTAACATCATGTTCACTCATACTTCTTTATGCTAAATACAGTCAAAATATTATAGGCAGGACCACTACAGTCAATATTATAAGCAGGACAAATAGGACACAATCAAACCAAAAATTATAATCAGGAACAAAAACAGGGATCCACAATATTCAGTAGAAAACTAAGTCAGATAATTGTAGAACAAACTTACGGTACCTGAATATCTTGGAGAAGGAAATGAGGAACCCTAAATTGTTTTAGAACCGGAGGATTACATAACATAACAGTCACCTGAAACGCCGACTATTATATAGAAGATGTCGTTTGAGATACAGGAGAAACCACGGCTGATAATTGAAGGAATTAAATCACGATTGATGAAGTAAATACAAACCCTAGATATTCATAACGATTCGTCGTTTAAGGAAACAGAAGAGAGAGGAAACCTTTAACCTTTACTAAATAACTATAACCCCTATTTTAAATAAAATAACAATAATGGGTATTTGGAGTATCCATAACCCATATTTTTTACCCATAAAAATGGGCGGGAAAAAATAATATGTAGCCCTCAGAAGGTGCCAAGTGTCCCTCATCTACTTTTATTTATATATATTATTAGTAGATTTAAGGCTTTACTAAATGAATAGTAACCTCATTAATGAGGTTTGTCTTTTTCATTTTTTTTTTCAACACCTATTTATTTATAGATAGAGTTGATTCAATAATAATAAACAAATGGGTTATTGGTGGAGTGGTTTGTGGTTATATGTGTTCTTTGAGGTCTTGGGTTCAAAACCCGTTTGAGTCTTTTTTTTACAACACTTATTTATATATAAATAGATATGATTCAATAAGAATTAATAAAATGGGGTAGTGGTGGAGTGGTTTGTGGTGCATGTGTGTTCTTTGAGGTCTTGAGTTCGAAACCCGTTTCAAACATGGCTTTTTTTTACAACACTTATTTATATATAAATACATATGATTCAATAAGAATTAACAAAATGGGATAGCGGTAGAGTGGTTTGTGGTGCATGTATGTTCTTTGAGGTCTTGAGTTCGAAACCCGTTTCAACATGGCAATTTTTTTCCAACACTTATTTATTTATAAATATATATGATTCTATAATAACTAACAAAGTGGCTTGTTGGTGGAGTGGTTTGTGGTGCATTTGTGTGGTTTGAGATCTCGGGTTCGAAACCAGTTTGAAACATTGTTTTTTTTTTTTACAAACACCTATTTATTAATAAATATATATGATTTCATAATAAGTTACAACATGACTTGGTGGTAGAGTGGTTTAAGGCACGCTTCTTTGAAACACACTAGTATGATTTATCTTAGTTTATTATCTTCTCAAGAGCGTCTTAATTAATTCCCAACTTTATCAGATCAACCAACTGTTTACAAGCCAATATGATTTTATAATATTATACTATCACCTGTAAATTGACTGAAAATATTTAATTTAAAGTGTATAAATAAAATAAATACAAACAAATTGATATATTACATAAATTAATGACAAAGTAGGAATACATAAATATATATATATATATATATATATATACACCATGACCATATAATAGATTTTTACCCTAGCGGGTAATGAAGCTGGTTTCACCCTATCCTTTAAGATGGTCTTGATGGTGGCTTTTAAGCACATACACTAGAAATTAGCAATGTTAAAGTTGGGCATAACAGAAATGAAAACTCCATATCATTTAAGATTACAACAATCAAAACCATGAAGGGAGAGAGATCAAACTTCCATACTAATAGGATGAGCATAAATCTAGATTCAGTTAATCAAATGTCAAATACAAAGCAATGAACAGAATCCTAATGGGCACGTCACACTGGAACAGGCCCAAATGTCACATATAGCTTACCACACTACGAATGGTGATAGAGACAGTATAGATCTGCAAAAAGAAAAGAAGTTAAAACCTACCAATTGCATGTGCATTGAATAATAATTATTATTAAATAAGGGAAAGAGAGGAACTAAAAGTTTTTTTTTTTTTTTGGATTATTACACAACTTGTAAGCACTTCACTGATAATAACACTAAGCCCAAGCTTTGTAAGCACGATGTCAGAAGCACTCCTTGCAGCATCTGTAGCATAAGCAACATCAATTCAAATCTCGGCCTTATTCAAAGTAGACGTGTCATTCACACCATCTCTAGTCATCCCACAAATGTGCTTTCTCTCTTGTAACTTCTTCACAATCTCATACTTGTACGCAACCCCTTAGCTAAACCCTAGCAGTTATGCAAAAATAATTGTTAGTAGGTTAGTATATTAGATATTTGGACGGTTTCTAGGGTGTTTGGGAGTGTTTGTAAGCGTTTTGGGGCTGATTGGATGCTATTGGCGATTTCAATGCTATTATTGGCGATTAGAAGTTGTACTCGCATATAGTATAGGCGATTAGGCCCAGGCGATTAGGCCCTAATCGCCTATATTATATGTGGCATAGGAATTGTAATCGCCTATTTGAGTCTGTACGAGTACAAGAGGTATAAATACATCCAATCATTGCCCTAATCATCAGTTGTCACCTCACACATTCCCCAAACAGCCTCCCAAGGTCTGAAGGTTTGAGATTATCTTTGTAAACACCTTTGCTCTGTTTAATGGTAAATCATACAACCTTTGACCCGTTTTGTGTGCGTTGATTACTCGTTCATCATTGTTTCATGTTTGTTTCTGTTATTGGAACATATCAAGCTCGTGATTGTCGGGTGACCCGTAAGTCGATCCTACAAGTGGTATCAGAACCGATGCTCTTATCACGAGTGTTTTGATAACAAAAACGTTTGAAAACGGGTGGTTTTGTGTTAAAGTTGTGATTTTTAATCAAAAACTTGTTTGAACTTTGAAACTTTGAGTTTTTCATAAAAAAAAACCTTTTTTTCAAAATCTAAGTGTGTTTTTATGGATGAAAACGTGTGTTTTTTATTAGGTTTTGGTCTAAAAGTGTTTTGGAAACTTTTCTAGTCATTTGGGGATTAAACATATCGTTTTTTATAAGATTTTGAAGCAAAAATGGTAGTTTTTGTGCAAAAGTGAGTCTCAGACCAGTTCAGGCGATTACAAGAACCTTACAGGCGAGTAGGATTTGAACTCGCCCATAATACTAGCGATTACGTTGTACTCGCGTGTTACTACTAGAAATTAGAAGCTACTCGCCAATAATCACATGTGGCATAGCTTCTAATCACGTGGCAAACCCTAGTCAACTGAAAACTTGTACTCGCGTCACTGTTCACTAGCAATTAGGCTTCACTCACCAATAAACTAGCAATTACAAATCCTAATCGCCTGTAACCTTGATGGAACAAAAATTTGACTAAGTATCAGACTTTTAGCGAACCTAAACATATGGCAAACCCGTGGGGACAACCGATCAACAACCAAATGAATGTACCCACGAACCCTTGGCAATTTTCAGCCGGGCGTAATGCACAACGAATGCAACAACAGCAAATGCAAGCTAACGTTGCCGGAACCAATCCGTGGGTGCTTGCGCCTCAACAGCAGGCCTAGCAACAGCAAGTAATGAATACGAATCCATGGGCACTCGCGCCTGCTGCGACTCAACAGACACATCATCTGTCTTCGGTACTTTTGAGCGACTTATAGACTGGTAGTTCCAATAGGGCACCGAAACTTCAGTATATGGCCGACTACCACAGCTAATAAGGCAGATTCCAGACTCATGTAGAGGGTATCGATGGTCTAATGTGGGCAGCTATTGAAAACGGGTACATCAGGCCGATGGTTGAAAATTCAAACATTCCGTTCTCATTGGATGAAATGTCCGAGGATCAGAGAAGGAAGTACAATTATGAAAAGAAGGCAATGGCAGCTTTGATGCAAGCACTTCCAAATGACATACTTCATCAGTTCGCACAGTGCACTACTTCGTAGATGCTCTGGTTAGCGCTTGCTGAAAGGAACGAAGGAAACTCGAAGACCAGAAAGATCAAGATGGATCAACTCAAGAAGGAGTTCGAGAACTTCACAGTTATCGGGAATGAATCGTTGCGAGACATGACTGCAAGATACTACCATTTGATGTCCGAGATGTATCAATACGGGGTTGTATACACATCAGCAGAGCTTGTGGAAAGATTTGCAGATGCGCTCCCTTCTCATTGGCATCAGTGGCTGGACATCTAGAAGTCGAACAACGTGTATCAGACACTTTCCATCAATGAGTTCGTAGCAGAGCCGGAAAACAATGAGATTATCTTTGTAAACACATGTGCCATGTTTTAATGATAAATCATACAACCTTTGACCCGTTTTGTGTGCGTTAATTACTCGTTCATCATTGTTTCATGTTTGTTTCTGTTATTGGAACATATTCAGAGGATTCAACACTCTAAATATCAAGCTTGTGAGTTGGCTAAGCTTCACTAGCGATTGAGGAATGGAACCAGATATTTCATTATGTGACAAATCCAAGCTTTCTATGTTCTCTAGATCACCGAAAGACACTGGAATGTGTCCAGAAATCTTGTTGTGCGTAAGGTTAAGCACTTTTAAGGCTTTCAGCATGCCCAATGATGGTGGCATTTCACCATGTATTCTGTTGTGTGACAAATCCAACAACGAGTATGAGATAAGGTTACGAAATGCTAGGTCTTGAAAAGATTTCTTCCACATAACAATCAACTCCCCAGGCTTAGAAGTATAATCCACAACGCCATGGGAAATGGGAATTGATGTCGAAACGTTTGGAGTGTGGATCATTCCTAGAATGTTTGATAGCTCTGTGGGAATACTTCCGATAAGGTTGTTATACGAGAGATCAAGAATTTGAAGATATCTAAGGTTGGAGATATTGCTTGGGATATAACCTTGAAGGGAATTGTTTCTTAGGATAAGAATTCTAAGAGTTGGGATTTGAGGGAGAGTATTATGAAATTTTCCGGTAATATTGTTTCCGTGAATATCAAGAAGTACAAGGTTGAGCAGTTTAGTTAAATTCCAAGGTAGATTGCCAGAAAACTTATTCCCACCCAAAGAAAGACGTTGGATTCCTTTAGGAAAGTATGACGGTACATTACCAGAGAAATTGTTATAGCACAAATCTAGTGAAATCAAATTAGATGTATCTCCAAAAACATGTAAATTGTCACCGAAAAATCTATTTTTTGCCAAGTCCAATAACTCTAGATTGTTAATCATGGAGATAGACGACGGAATGTGACCTGAAAGTTTATTTTCTGATAAAACAAGAAAATTGAGACTTTTTGCGTTGCCTATATTTGCTGGCAACTCCCCAGAAAAATTGTTTTTGGACAAATCAAGAGCTTGCAAATGCACGTTATCAAATATGCGTGACGGGATTGATCCACTTAGGTTGTTTCTAGAAAGGGATATTATTTGGATGTTTCTCTCGGCGAGCCAATCTGGAAATCTCCCCTCCAATTTGTTCCCAATCAAATCAAGATAAACCAAATCGTTACAAGATGAAATCCATTCAGGAATTTGACCTGAAATTCCACAATAAGGCAATGAGAGCTCTGTAAGACTACACCTTGGAACAATCTTGGCTTTGTTATTCCATATCAAGTTACTTCCTTTTCCACCGATGTATAACTCCTTCAGAGATCTGAATTTTAATAACCATGTTGGGATTTCTCCACTTAGCATGTTGTCATTCAGCATAATGGCCACTAACTTGCTCAAGTTTTGCATTGATGATGGTATTTGACCTGTAAACTTGTTGTAGCCCATGCTAAGTATCGTCATGTTGGGTAATGTTCCTATTTTGCATTGAGAAAGAATTGTCAAACAAAAATTCTTTTAATTTCTTAAGATCTACAATTAGGGGTGCAACCAGTCGAGCTACTTATGAGTTAGCTCGCTATAAGCTTGAATCGAGCATAACTTAAAAGAGCTTTGAGCTTGAGCTTGACAAGGCTCGCAAGTCTATAAGCGACCCTAACTTAATTACTCGACTCACTTGCACCCATTATTTACAACAAAAGATGGGATTCCCATGGAAGAATGATTATTTTCCCAAAAGAATACCCTTAATTCGCGTTCATTTCAAGATTTCAAAGCTTACCAAATGCCGGGCTTAAACCCCCATTGAAATTATTCTCACTTAGATCAACATGTTGAAGAGATTTGAGCTCGAAAAATTGGGGAGGAATCGGACCATGGAACCGATTCCTATGCAACCGTAGTGTAACAAGATTTCGCATAGACCCTAGTTCGGGTCCTAGTTTCCCCTTTAGATTATTATTACCAAGATCAAGAACCCGAAGAGATTCGAGTTTGAAAAGTTGGCTAGGGATGGAGCCATTTAAATAGTTGTAATGCATGTAAAGGTAGACCAGTTCGGTAAGATTCACAAACCCATCTCTAGGGATCTCTCCATGCAAATAGTTGTTGGAGATGTTAAGTAGTTTCAATGTCGTGATATGAAAAAGTGGAGCCAAGATATCAGAAGACACGGGAGCCGGTTCGATATCAGGAAGAGGAACGACTAAGCCATCCAAGTAGAGCTCCGTGACAGTTTTGGTTCCGGTACAATTAACACGCTCCCAAGAGCAACAATCGGAAGTCGGGTTCCATGATTCTAGTTGATTATAAGAACTAGAGTTGATGGTGGTGGTGAGGGTGGACTTAAATTGAAGAAGTGCTTGCTTTTGATGGGAAGGACAAGAGAATGAGGGGATTGGAATAGAAGTGAGTATGAAGAAGATTGATAATATTAGGAGTGGTGTGCTTACAATGATGGCCATGGTGATGCATTTATGCAAGCTGTAGTGATGATTATATAGGGAATGCCTGGAGGAGAAAATTCAAAAAGTCTAGCCAACTTTTACTGAAAATTTTTCTTCAAACTTTATGTTCAACTAGTGGGTTATTAATATATTTATAATATGATAATAAGTAATAATAATAATATAACTTTATGTTCAACTAGTGGCTTATTCTATTATTAATATAATAAAAAATATTTAAGTAGAAGATTTTCTAGACATGTCAAATTGTCAACGTACCGGTTACTTTCATTCAACTACTTTTTTCTTTAATTACCCTATGTTCTCTCTTTATTCAGTAATTAATTAATTATTTTGGACTTTTTAGGTTTGTTTTTATCTCTGAACTATTAAAAAGGGACTTGTTAATTAACAAGACTCGATCCTAAGCATATACTGTTAGCAGTTCCCTTAAATTATGTATTTAAGACAATATATTTCTATATATTTACCTATAAGGCCTAGGGGTATGCCTTCACTTGAGGGGCATTATGTAACAACCCGATCCGGTGGGGGCTGGTCGAAATAACAGATTGGTAACAGACTTGCACAACGGAAGCAACGTTGACTAATATTTATTGTTTAATACAAATTCTAATCCAAAAATATAATACACAACTTAAATAAATTAGACTAATATCTACGCAGGGACGTAACGCGGCGGTCGTCGAAGCAGTTGATATTTGATAAGGTGTGATCCGCTAGTCGATCCAAATCTCAATCCATGCTTAGCTCTAATACTCTAATCCGAAACCCTTGTAGCCGAATCTCCTATCATAGTCATCTAGCAAACATCACCTATAATCCACATCATATGAACATAATCCGAATGCTTCATAATCTTCCGAATGCAGTACCTGAGCACATGCTTATAAGAGTTTGGGTCAGCAAAAATATGCCGGTGAGTCCGTGTAAGTAGTTAAGTGAATCCAAAACAGTTTATCAGTTCGAAAACAAGTTCACATAGTTCAGAACATGGTGATGTACAAGTATCACACCTCAATCCTAACACGGAATCCATCTACTCCCATTATGGATTCCCTACGGCATAATATATGCCGCAACGGTCCGCAAACCTCAGTGGAAGGTTTTCCGGGCTTCCGAATCCACTGTGCGTGGGGATTCCTCAAGTAGTACTACCCATATATTAAGTGGCCCAACTCCCTTGGGTTAATGAGTGTGCATCTGGTTTCGGGAGTCCTTGTCACATCAAATAAGTTTTACACACGCAAGCATATGTTCACCCCAAAACAGTAAAACAGAAAAAGGGGAAGTACACGAACTCACCTTTGGTTGCATAATAATGGTATCTGGTGTCTTGAGCCTGTCTATTCATCATATGCCGAGTCCTAACATGATTATGAGTATTAGCGCCTGTAACCAATATCGCGGTTACACGTGTGGGCGGCTAGAACCTTTCTAGTTTTCAATGTTGCTTTTTAGTGTATTATCTAGTCGTGTGGTTGTATAACTTCGGGTCTAAAATTCTATACATCAAACTTATCATCTTGGGTCCTAAATATTTATGTAATCCGAGTTGTAATTAGCAATGTTTTTAAAACCGGACCGGACATTGAACCGGTGTGCTTACTGGTTCACTGGTTGGACCGGTCGGACCGGTCGAACCGGGTTTAAGAACCGGAATGCATCTTAAATATATAAAAAATATATATAGAAAACATAGCTTTCTTTTACACAAATCTATTATTCCTATCAAGCTTTAGGCCCAATTAGTAGATTATGTCTCATGTTTCAAAAACCCATTTAGCCATTAAGTTTTAAAAGCCCATCATACTTTCATATTAGGTTTTTAACCTGCACCTCTTATTCTTTTACTTTGTCTGTTAAATGCATCGTATGTATCTAGCAATGGATTGATTGAGGGGCTGTGAGGAAGAACGATGGGACAAAACACAGAAACATTGGACAGTCAATTCGTGGCAGCGAGGGTTTGTTGAGGTTGCAGATGATGAATGATGAGTTAGGTTAGTCTGTTAGTGTTTAATTTTTCTTTTTATTACAGGAAACGAAACGTTAGAACCAGAGCCGGTTCGGTCCAAAGTTCGCCGGGTTTCCGGTCCAACCTCCAGTCCCCGGTCCAACCGGGCGGTTCAATGCAGAAGCGGTCTTATAGGGCGACCCGGCCCGGCGTGGCCTCCGGAACCCGGTCCGACCGATCGAACCGGCCGGTCCGGTCCGGTTTTAAAAACCTTGGTAATTAGTAATCCGAGTTCTACTTAGTAATCCAATGTCTAAGTTATAGCGCTTATAAAAGTCTATACGTTTCAAATGACGAGTTTATTCTTATGTTCAATAATATATCCCAAAGTGTCGATATGTCCATAACATGTCCAATTGTTCTATTTTTCCATCATATGATCCAATATCCTATATCGCAATATCTAAATTGTCATTTGTATATCTCACCTAATACTCGAGGGCAATGTCTCAATGGTCGTTTATAACATCTTATGTTTTAATGTTCAAGGCATATTATCCGACTATCGTCATCTCTATCCATCAAGTCCTCCATAGATCCTCTTTGTCATAGTTACTTATATATAATCAAGTCTTTATATCTGCAAATATATATCTAATAATTATATGTCCGATATTCTTATCCTATTATATGTACAAGTTCGTTATTTAGTTTTATGTCGGGTCCATTGTATTAGTCGAGTCCCACACGTGTACACACAAATACAAGTATGTATAGTATATTTGGAATGTTTGTCGTTTAACAGTTATACCTTTCCAGATTGTGATTCTAAGATATTGACTAATGTTGACCAGGTCTAGGATTGACTTCTGTTGACCGGTTAATAACCCATGACCGAAGCTCCACCCGTATCACCTCCATAACCACCACATTCTTCACCATAGCCCTTACCCATCATTACCATTGTCAAGCCTCTCTCTATTTTCCAATGTCGAGATCCAGCCCCTTCAACCGTCGCACCACAATCCTCACCAACCTTCTGCTCGAACCCAACCACCACTGACCTCCACCATAATCACATCACCGTCGTCCTTGGTTAAGTACCCACAGCCGCCTCCATCAACAACTACCTCTACCTATTAATGATCATTGATACCCAATCAATCTTCCTTAATAATAATAATCACTAAACCTATATCAAGAATCAAGGACCTTGGTTTCATACCTGTTTGCTTGGAACCTAATCGGAACCCTAGTGAACCGCCGCCACCACCGTCGCTTCTTCTGTCGGAACCAGCCGGCCGGTATTGCCGTCCTCCTTTCTCTCTCTCACACCTCTCTTTCTCTCTCATCTCAGCTTCTGGTTCTTTCTTTCTCTCTCATTTCCTTCAGCTTTCGCTCTCTCTCTAGAGTATGAATCGGGTGGGGTGGGTGTTGGTTCTCAGGAAATAATATGGTTGGGGTGGGTGGTTTGGGTGTATGTTATCGGAGCTCCGCCGTGCACCGCCGTGAAGGGTGGCAGGAGGCCGGCTCCTCTCTCTCTCATCTGATTGTATATGTGTTGTGTGTTTGTGTGGTCTTTGCGTGTGTGTGTGTGTGTGTATGAGTACAGACAAAACTAAGGCAAGGGAAATGGGTGGGTGATGGATTTTATAATGGAATGGGGAAATGGTTTTTGTGTTGTCACACAATATAAGTGACATGGTCCCCATGTGGTGACTAAGTAAGTAGTCACGGGCCGGGTTCGTTTAAACAGTGTCGGTTCGGTCTCGTTTTGTACACTCACAAAATATTATTTAATCTCGTTAGAATAATTAGGCATATATATACACACTATTATGTTTTGGTTTCGTATAAACACTTTTATTTATCGTTCATGATAGTCAAGTCGCGAAAAATTTTGAGCCGTAGGTCCGGGTTGTTGCACGTTAAGGATGAGCTCGACTTTTAACTTTTATGGCAAACCATTTCTTTCCATATGTTAAACCGTTAAAGGGCGTGAGAGCTCCAATTGTTAACATGTTGACGAAAGTTAAAAAGGAAATTGCAATTTATGATATTTATTAGCATTCATTGCACCAAGTCACCAACGGCTCTTTTCAAAGTTTTTATATATTCTTGTTTTCTTTTCTTTTTAACCAAACATTGATAATATATATATACACACACACGATTCATTAATACATATTATTTTTACACACCAAATCAAAATCCTCCATATTTTTTAGACAATGTCTACTTCATCATCAACATCTTCATCATCATCCTCCGAGTCCGACGTTACGGACGAGGTTTTTTTCCAAACGTTTGTATATGCTGCCCATGCTTTTATACAACAACCACAAGCACGCCACAAACCAGAAAACCTGCACTCAGTCGTAGCCGATTACGTGCTCATATGATGCTTGTTAACGACTATTTTAAAGAAATTGATCCAACATATCCGGGCGATATAGTTAGGCGTCGTTTTCGAATGAACCGACCACTATTCTCGAGAATACTTGAAGATGTGGAGAGAGTGAATCCTTGGTTCCAACAACGGTATGATGCAAGAGGTCGAATTGGTTTTAGCGTTTTACAAAAGTGTACGGCGGCTATTCGGCAAATGGCATACGGAACCGCTCCTGATGCTTTTTACGAATACTTGAAGATGTCGAGCGCACTATAAGGTTATGCATTTACAAATTCAGTGAAACTATAATTACTTTGTATGGCAAGAGATATTTAAGAAGACCAACACCGAGCGATATTTAAGCGTTATATGCGGCACATGAAGCTAGACACGGCTTCCGAGGTATGCTCGGTAGCATCGATTGCACACATTGGGAGTGGCAAAACTGCCCTAATGCGTGGCGAGGTCAATATATGCGTGGTGATCATCCGCATCCTACCATAATGCTTGAGGCTGTGCCATCTGCTGACTTGTGGATTTGGCATGCATTCTTTGGCATTGCCGGATCCAACAATGATATTAACGTGTTGGATATGTCGCCTATCTTCGATGATATAGTAAATGGAACCGCACCGGACTCTTCATTTCATCTTAGAGAAACAACGTATAAGCTTGGCTATTATCTCGCTGATGGTATATATCCTGAATATGCCACAATGGTTAAAGCTTTTAATGCTCCAGTAGGTGAGAAACGTGTTATCTATACATCTGCTAAGATGTTAGCAAGAAAAGATGTCGAGCGAGCGTTTGGTATTTTAAAGCAACGATGGCATATAATTAAACATCCGGCACGGGCTTGGTCGCCAGCCAAAATTAGGATGGTAATGTACGCGTGCATAGCTTTACATAACATGATTTTAGAAGACGAGGAACAAATCATTTGTCAATACAATGAACATGAAATAGACGTGCCTATTGAATAAGTTAATGAAGTACAACAACGAGCAAACCGACATGAGATACGTAACCGAGAAGTGCATCACCAACTTAGGTCGGACTTGGTAGACCATATTTTCGAACGTTCACAAGAGTAGATTGTTTTTTTCTTAATAATTAACAAAATATATTTTTAGTTTCATTATTTATTTTTTAGTGTTTATTAATTTTGGTATTTATTCTTGAATTTAAATTACCCTTTCAATTTCAAATAAATACATTGAGTGTTGACGTTGGGATGAAAAAGAATGTTGCAGTATATAAAAAATCCTTTGAAATCTTTTCATTAGTATGGAAAAGGAACGTGACAATATGAAAAAAAAAATTCTTTGAAATCCTTATTCGTATGGAAAAAAGGGACGTTGCAATTTAAAAAAAAATTCCCTCGAAATCGTTTCATTATTATGGAAAAAAGAACCTTGCAATTGCACTTGTATATTCCTATAAATTCATTTCCTTTGTATGGAAAAAGGAACCATCCAAATTCATTTCATTAGTACACAAAAGAATCATGAACCCAAATATGCAACACAGTTTCTTCGAGTGGAACCAACCATTCTGTCAAGTTCCAAATGTTTACGGGTCACCTACAAACGTTCCAAATAACCCGATCGGTCAATATCAAAATATTTTAGGGTGCCCTACAAATGCCCCAAATAACTCAACCGGTAATATTTTTTATACTCTTTTGCTATTGTTTGCATTTTTACATTATGTTAAACTTTGTTTTTGGTATATAGGTAACGATGTATACCGACCATTTCTTGATCCTAATTTGTATGCTAGTCAATCACAAGGTCCTAATGTATATGCTAGTCAATCACAAACTGGGACTCAATTTTCTAGATTTGGTAGATCTACACACATGTCAAATTAAAGGTTGCAAAGCCTACAATACATGAACACATACACCCATCCAAAGTGTATAATAATACATGTTTTACCAATAAAAGTGATGTTTTCACTAGAGATGATGCTTTTTTTCACCAAAGGTCACTAGAATATATAAAAATGGTAAATCTAGCAACACAAAACATGAGGTTCATATTATGGGAAAGTTACACCTAGAAACCCTTATATTGAGCATTTAAAAGATAAACATTGTATCTTTTGGGAAACAAGATGTAAAATATATAAATCCCTACACCAAAGCCACACCGAACTCAGAAGGGTTTAAGTTACAAGAACAAGCATAACAACTTGTAAACAATACAAGAACAAAGGCCTAAAATTTTCCCTTCTTACATAGGACACGTAGGTCGGGTAATCTAGCTCCAAGCTCAGTATTACATTCCAGACACACACACACAAGGTGAGTTTCACTGCCCCTTTTTACTGCTTTACATTTTTCCGAGGGAAAAACATGCGTACAGTTTTCAGTTTTCATTTACATACATGACTATTATGTGAACATAAGACAATAAGGTTTAGGATCCATTAAGCTCTCGTGTCATACATTTCACCATAACCTTTAGCAATGGGTTTAGCCATGAAACAACGGAATAGATCTATTAGGTTGACACCCCCACTCTTGGTCAGTCGCTCTGACCGGATGACAGATATCAAAAGAGTGCTAGTATTTCACATTTATTCATTGTCTTGAGTGTACAATAGGCGAGGCACAACATGTCAAGGTTTGGTTATGGGCTCATGTCAGATCACATATTAATTATTGCCCTAGCTAGGCAGTAATTTAGTCGGATTTGGATTACATGTCCATTTACATAAAACCCGTGAACTCACCAACTTTGTGTTGACCTATATTTTTACATGCATGTTTTTCAAGAAATTAACATGAAGCATGGAACTTAGGAAGGTCGCGTGCGAGCATTTAAGATATACCATCTTTTGAACTATTGTTGTGATGTTTTGACCTAAACACTTTATATAATGGTTTCTAATTCAAACAATTAATGTTATGTTTTTGTAAGACTTGAATGTTTAAATGGTAATTCTTGTTTTATTTAAATAATGCTCGTGTGACTTTTGTGCTTGGAAATCATTTCAGTTGCACCTCGTGTTTCCGCCTTAGGCGGGGTGTGACAATGATACCACGTAATCCGGGTAGTTTAACACCTAGGAAAATCATGGGGAATGATCTTTGAACCTTTTGAGGTTTGGGTTTTAAGATATGCCATTAAAGCATGAAAAGTGCATAGTGGGCGCAACCTCACATCAGGTCCAGGCGCAAGGTGACCTGAACGGGCGCAACCTGACTCTGATGGGAAAAATTGGTTGATTTGCGCCCTCTAGGTGCGCAACCACTCTATGGGGGCGCAAGCTTGCGCCCCCACCGGTTATTTGTCTGTTTTATCGTATTTTGATGTTTCGCTTACGTGCGCAACCCGTATTCGCGTTTAACGCATCAAATAATATCGTTGGACTTTGCGAATGCAAGGTATGGGTGTAGCAAGTAATATGAATGTCGGATTTGCAAATATGACTCAAGTACGGAATGATGCGTGTGTATGTAATTAAATTGATATGTGTATATATATGGTAACAAATACGGTAAGTAGATTTGTTATGCTTTTGTAGATTGAGAATGTGATGTATGTATGGGTACTTATACCCGGGTTTGAGTGAGAGTTTTATGTATTTAAAGGTTGGTCATTGTGTGTAGATTGAGTATAGGATTGGAAACGTCATATTTTGTCTTATAGAATACATTAAGGAAGAATAGCATGACGGGTCAAGATAAGTTGTGTATGGGAATTGTATGCATGTATGTATTTTAGTATTATTAACCTTTTATTATGAGAATTGTAATAAAGATGCAGGTATGTAAGTATGAATGCATGGAGAATTGGAGGTTAGGATCCGGATATCAGACTCGAACTTGCAAAAAGGCGCTTCAACAGGATCACTAAGTATTGTTGGATGTTATTTTCACATTGTGAGTGATTTGCATGAATTCAGTTAATGAACTAATGAAACGGTTATGTGGTGATTACAGGTTATCTTGTCTATCTAATAAAGCAAGGAAAGGATGGAGATCGGGCTAGGACGCGGATTGTACGTGGTCACAGTCATGAAACCAAATAAAGATCATGTGTGTTGAATGTAATAAGAAACAATAAAAGATGTAACACCTAAAATAGCTCTTAGATATGGTTTCCCAACATTCGAGAATGTTTTTATAAAGCAAGAAATTTTCAGTCCGTATTTCCGCTGCGTATTTCAGTTAAAACGGTCCAAGGTGTTATACTATGGTTATGTCTTAGCTGAATATTGTGTGAGTAAATGATGTAAACACGTGAAACTGACGATTCTATCACACCCCAAAATTCGCAGCGGATGGTAAGCATAGGTGGGCGTGATGGAAGTTAGTGACAGTTAACGACTAAGTGAATACAAAAATAACCAAACATTGGATACCATAGTTATGTTAAGTTAATGACTTAATGTTAACACTTTGCAAACATTGTTTTTAAATGCACAAAGGTTTAATGTTCAATCCCAATGGACAACAAACACTGTTTTAAAATACGGGATTAGAATCCATATCAACATGTCAATAACAAAATTAGGTCCCAAAAGAGGTATCCAAAAGTTAATGTGCTTGCCTAAAACCATTTTCATTCATGTACATGACTAAGTACTTAAAAAACATGTCCAAGTAAAAGTGGATCAACAAAAAGCGGTTGAGTTCACATATTCCTAAAGTTTCATGATAACATAATCATTATCATCGGCCTATTAGAATTTTAGATTTTCTTATGATTTTTCGGAAAACAATACGCGACCTTGGTCCATTTGTTTTTTTGAATGACAACTTTTTTTTTTACTTTTTATGGGACTTAAACTCATTACCTCCTCAATTTAGGTGCTCATGGAAGCTTTGCTTTTGCCATTCAGCCACCACCTGCAACACCATCTCCACAACCACCCTCCCTCTCCACCACCATCTCCACCACCCCCACCCTCTCCTCACCATGTCCACAAATGGTACCCATAAATAATAATATCATTTTCACCACAACATTCCACTCTCTCCCCATATGTTCACCCACAACCATCTCAAAACACTTGCAAACACACCAACTGACATCAGCCATATGTCATCACAGTTTTCAGTAACTTAATGGCTGGAGACGGGTTAATTGTCCCGGTTGATTCGTTCTCTCAACCGGCTTCATTAATCAAGAAAACTGCTGTTTCAAGGAGTTGGGTATCAGTTGATAGTAGCGGACAGAGTACTGTTTTGGATTTGGATAAATATGGTATCATGAAACGTGTTTCGATTCATGCGAGAGATCTTAGGTTGCTTGATCCTTTGTTGTCGTACCCGTCAGCTATTTTGGGTAGAGAGAAAACAATTGTTCTTAATTTGGAGGTTCATAAGTTTATGATTGGTTTATTATATATTTAGTTAGTTGATGTTTAATCATTAATGTTATGTTTGATTGGTTTTGGTTATGTGTTTGTAGCATATCAAGGCAATTATTACAAGTGAAGAGGTGCTCTGTTTTTTCATGTTCTGTTTTTATTGTTTATAATTTCTTGAACCAATCTGTATGTTAGAGGTGTTTGGAGGAGAGAGGAGATGGTGAGAAGAGGGAGGATGGCAGTGGAGATGGTGGGTTGGTTGGGGAAGAAGATGGAGGGGTATGACACTCATTTCACCAACAAACTAATAGAAAAACTAACGAACTTTAATAAGAGGGATGTAAAGTGTTAACCCGACAACCACATGGACTCAACGTGTTATACTCATGCAACGAAAACTGCAATTAACTCTAAATTCTAATTCTAACATCACAAGCTAAAGTTTCATTTCCAAAACTTTAAACTCGGTTTTTTCGCCCAAGCAATTTAGTAGAAAAAAAAACTACCAACCACCTTATGGTGGAGTGGTATGGGGACTCAATGATAGAAGACCCATGACTGAAAGGTTATGGGTTCGATTCTTGAGAGCTCCGGGTTTTACCGATTATTTCATTGTCGTGCCTTTGGGGGAGTGGATAGCCGAGTTTTCCCCGGAACTAGTGGACTTTGTGAAACCAAGAGCTCCCTTACATGTCTGGCTATGCCGGGTGAAAGGGGTCCTGATTTGACTGAGTATGGATTCCGAAAAGAGTTCTTAATGAATTCGTTGACAGTTAAAAAAAAATCGAAGAAACCAAAGGCATCCACACAACAACATTCCCCACGCGCAGATCACTCCCAATCTACCCACGCACCAATAAAACCCCAACTCAAGAACCACCAACCGTCTTTCATTGGCAGTTAACTCCACGCGCCACTTCTAAAAACACATAACATAAACGCTACAGTTATTATTATTATTATTTTATCATTATTTACAAAACCACTATCCAATTTCTTCTTCTTCTTCACTGTGTAAATAAGTGCTCTAACAAATCGATAGGGTTTTAAATCGAACCTATTATTGTTAAAATCGTGCATCTATACGTTTCACTAAACCCTAATTTGTTGTTGATTGTGTGTTTTTTATTACGTAGTGGTGGTGTTATTAGCTAGAAGCTAAACTTAAACCCTAGTTTTGGAAGCTACCAATATGATGTTGGAAGTTAAATTCAGTTAACTGAAGTAAGGTATTTGCTTAAATTGCATATATATGTGAATTCATATGTATTAATTAGGTTAATTTTTATGTTTTTGGTTGCAATTGTGTGTTTAACTATGCTGCAATTTGTTAGTTTGTTAGTTGGTTAGAAGGTATGGAGGGGGATGATAAGGAGTTAATATTGGCATGCGCTATTTCTGGAGCGCTTTTCGCTTTGTTGGGAGTGGCTTCTTTTGCAATACTTTGGGCGGTTAATTGGCGGCCCTGGCGGATTTACAGGTATTTGTTTGATGCATTTTGTGCTGTCTGATAACAGTTTTTAAGGTTTTGGGTTCTTGTTTGAGGCAATGTGGTATGCAAGAACATGTATTGGAGTTATTGATGCTGAGATTAGGTGATATGTTTAGAAGTTAAATGATTAGGGGACCAAGACATAAGCAAACAAATGTATGTTTAAATAGGTTCTTTTAGTTGTTTGAAAACTATAGAAGCCGATGTACATGCCAGGTCATAAAGGTTCGCGTGAGGTAACGTGTTATGTCCAGAATATGATCTTATGGACATTAGGTTACTGGTTAGTCGTTCAGAGGAAAAAACGTCTAATAAGAATAATGTATTATTTACATGATTGATGATTATTCTACATTACGAGATTCAAATTCTCGGTATTTCGAGAATTTCATTTTCCATTACTTGGTGAGCCACATTCAGATAATGGTTGTTTTATTTTGCTATGGTCAGTTGGATCTATGCTAGAAAATGGCCAAGTTTCTTACAAGGGCCTCAGCTGGGAATACTATCTTGTTTTCTGTCCTTGTGTGCATGGCTAGTTGTCATCTCTCCAATTGTAGTTCTAGTTGCATGGGGAAGTTGGTTAATTTTAATATTGGGTCGAGATATTATTGGTTTAGCAGTTATCATGGCTGGAACATCTCTGCTTTTAGCATTCTATTCAATTATGCTTTGGTGGAGAACACAATGGCAGAGTTCAAGTAAGTAGTGCTTAATTTTTATTTTTTAAAAGACATGTATGAATAGAAATGATGTAAAACCATGACTTGAAATAGGGGCGGTTGCTGTTCTTCTACTTCTAGCAGTTGCATTGCTGTGTGCATATGAACTGTGTGCAGTCTATGTGACAGCTGGCTCAACTGCTCCACAACGGTATTCACCTTCTGGATTCTTCTTTGGGGTGTCAGCTATTGCTTTAGCAATCAACATGCTCTTCATTTGCAGAATGGTATTTAATGGTGAGCTGTTTATGTGGAGATCTATATAAATTATTAGTTGTTGATTTTCTATGATTCTGTCTATATTTATATTTGGGGTGTGAATTTACAGGTAATGGTTTGGATGTTGATGAGTATGTTCGAAGTGCATATAAGTACGCGTATTCTGACTGTATTGAAGTGGGGCCTGTTGCAAGTTTACCTGAACCACCAGATCCAAATGATTTATATCCTCAGCAGTCTAGAAGGCAAGTACACTTTTTCATTCTTGAAAGAAGCTGGTTGCTTGTTAAAGTATCTGAATTTATTAGAAATGGCATAATGGACAGGCTGGGTTTAGGTAACACGTCAAAACATGTCGTTTAAGACTTTAAGTACGGGTTGGGTTGACCAAAACCATTTTTCCCAGAAAAAAATGAAATTTCTATGAGCAATCAGTTGGCCAATTATGATTACAAAGGTTATTTTATTTAGATGGTATTAGATAGTAATCTAGTTTTTTGAGTGAGCTATTTAGGAGATTTTGTGAATTAAAAATGCATATCGTGCGACTTTCGATTTGTTTCCTTTGTGGATTTTATTATCTTATCTGTTTTTCTCTTAGATATAAACGTCATGTGCTCAACTATTCATAAGTCAATGTTCAAAATTGCTACCTCTAATATATCATCCGAAAATCCATCTTTACTTTCTAATAAGATGTATTTTTTTTGTAGTAAAGAACATCTTATTATTGTAGATGAAACTTTATTATTGGGAAGTATTACGTTTTTACAACTTATTTAAAATTCCTTTTTCTAAAACTTACCATTATTTCAGGGTATCACACCTCGGGCTTCTTTACCTCGGCTCACTTCTTGTACTTCTTGTGTATTCTATATTATACGGTTTAACAGCAAAGGAGTCCAATTGGCTTGGGGCAATTACATCAGCTGCTGTTATAATTCTTGGTATATTTTAAAGTTTGAATTTGTTATATCTTATTATTTGTTAATGTCTTATTACTGTTCTTATTTAATATTTTGACAACATTTAATTTAATTTCATAGATTGGAACATGGGTGCCTGTTTATACGGTTTTCAACTTCTTCAAAGCCGCGTTATTGCTCTCTTTGTTGCTGGCATTTCTCGTGTTTTCTTAATTTGCTTTGGAGTCCATTACTGGTCTTTCTTTCTCTCCCTCCCCAGATGATTAAGCACTATCCTTTAATTTTAACTTTTTTTAGTTATGAAAAGTTTATTTTCTTGGTTATTTATAGGTATCTCGGGCACTGTATCAGTTACGCTATTGTGGGGTCCGTTTTACTTGGTGCAGCTGTAACTCGTCATTTATCTATTACAAACCCATTAGCTGCAAGGAGAGATGCTTTACAAAGTACCGTTCTTCGTTTGCGTGAGGGTTTTAGAAGAAAAGAACCGAACAGTTCATCAAGCTCATCAGAAGGGTGCGGGTCAAGTGTCAAACGAAGTAGCAGTGCCGAAATGGGCCACCTCGGTAACAGTACACATTGCATAGGTGATCCGAACAGCTGGGCCCATGTGGAAGGGGTCAACAGTGAGAAAAGTTTGGACAGTGGAAGACCGAGTTTAGCCCTTCGTAGCAGTTCATGTCGATCAGTTATTCAAGAGGGTGCGGTTGGCCCGTCATCATACACGGATAGAAATCTTGACCCGAATAGCTCATTGATGGTCTGTTCTAGTAGTGGGCTCGAGAGCCAAGGGTGCGAGTCTAACGAATCGGCTAACCAACATGTTCTTGACTTAAATTTGGCTATGGCGTTTCAAGAAAAATTTAATGACCCGAGAATTACGTCTTTATTGAAAAGGAGAGCACGTGCAGGGGATATTGAGTTGACTAATTTATTGCAAGAGAAAGGCTTAGACCCAAATTTTGCGGTTATGTTGAAAGAAAATGGGTTGGATCCAACGATACTTGCACTGTTGCAAAGGAGTAGTTTGGATGCAGATAGAGATCATCGTGATAATAATGAGAATATGATAAATGATTCTAACAATGATGTTAATAACGATATGCCTAATCAAATTTCGTTATCTGAAGAACTTAGGATTCGCGGGCTGGAAAAATGGCTAAGAATTTGTAGATTGCTTTTGCATCATATTGCTGGTACACCTGAACGAGCATGGGTTCTTTTTAGTTTTGTGTTTATTGTTGAAACTGTTATTGTGGGCCAGTTTCGTCCGAAAACAGTTGAAGTCATTGGTGCAACTCACCAGCAGGTATGAATGGGAATTCTTTGTTTAGTCAAATGTTTGAAATCCAAAATCTTTAGGGATGCTTTTGTCTTTTTAACCGTAATCTGCAAAATGCATGCAGTTTGAGTTTGGGTGTGCGGTGCTGTTATTATCACTTGTTATTTGTTCCATCATGGCATTCCTCCGGGCCTTGCAAGCAGAAGACATGGTCATGACTTCCAAACCCCGAAAGGTAAATTAACATTATAGTTATTTTTTAAAATCCACTTTTTTAAACTGCAGGTTTAGTTATTCATCACTGGTTGATATTTTACTGAAATATATTATGAATTTCTAGTATGGCTTTATTGCTTGGCTACTGAGCACTTGTGTTGGTCTTCTGCTGTCTTTCTTGAGGTACGCTTGTTTATTTTCTCCCCAAGATTCGGCCTTTAATGGTTGTCAGTTTTAATGGTGCATGTTACTTCTGCAGCAAGTCATCTGTTCTTCTTGGGTTATCTTTGACTGTTCCATTCATGGTAGCAAGTCTTTCTGTTGCAATTCCTATTTGGATACGTAATGGCTACCACTTTTGGGTATCAAGTGATACTTATGGAAATCAAGGTGGAAATTATCGCTCATTTTGGATGAAAGAGGTTTGTTGTTTTTGTTTAAATTTGTTTTGTATCAATTTTTTTGGACTACAATCGGTTTATGACACAAAAGGTTAACATAACTGTTATCAGGGAGTCGTTCTTTCGATCTGCATATCAGTATTTGTTGGATCAGTATTAGCTCTTGGTGCAGTAGTCTCTGCAAAACCTTTAGAGGATTTGGGCTACAAGGGTTGGGCCGGTGGTCAAAACAGTATCAAATCACCATATGCATCATCGGTTTACCTGGGTTGGGCCATGGCTTCTGTAATTGCTTTAATAGTTACGGGCCTGTTACCAATTGCATCATGGTTTGCCACATACCGATTTTCACTCTCTTCAGCTATATGTGTAGCCATATTTTCAGGTCATATAATAATCAAAACTGTATCATACAACTAAAAATGGTTATTTTCTATGCCTCTTAACAAACTATTATTTGTTTTTATTCTCAATTATATTTCAGTTGTCCTGGTTGCATTTTGTGGTGCATCATATCTGGAAGTTGTGAATTCTAGGGATGATAATGTTCCAGAAAAAAGCGATTTTCTAGCTGCGTTACTTCCATTAGTGACCATCCCGGCTTTGCTATCTCTCTGTTCCGGATTGCTTAAATGGTAAACGATTTCTCGTATACACTATGTAAATACATAAGTATATAAATCTCGTGTTGATAGTTAACTATAATAATGGAGAGCAACTTGCAGGAAGGATGATAACTGGAGGCTCTCGCGAGGTGCTTACGTGTTTATTATCATTGGTCTTCTTCTTCTTCTTAGTGCAATATCAGCTGTTATAGTCATAATCAAACCATGGATGGTAATATCACAAGATTTACATGTTTACCCTTTAGACTATGCAGCATTATGTTAATTTTTATTTTTTTAACAGATTGGGGCATCATTTCTATTACTTCTTTTACTCATAGTCCTTGCTATCGGTATCATTCACTTCTGGGCTTCGAATAACTTTTACTTAACCAGAATGCAAACATTTGTAGTTTCTTTTCTTGCATTTCTGTTGGCCTTCGCTGCATTCTTTGTTGGATCGCGTCAAGGTAATTAAAAACCTTAATTCATCATGTTACTTTTTTTTTTTCTATAAAAGATTCACAAGACATATGATGCAATTTTATATTAAATTTGCAGGCAAATTTTTTGTTGGAGCTTCTGTGGGCTATTTCTCATTTCTATTTCTTCTGGCTGGCAGAGCATTAACTGTAAGTTATATATATACAATCATTATAAAATTTCTAATGGTTGAAAAAATATCTTGGCTTTTTGTAATAATGAGATCTTCCATAGGTGCTTCTTTCACCTCCTATCGTAGTATATTCTCCACGGGTGCTACCCGTATATGTATACGATGCGCATGCAGATTGTGGGAAAAATGTCAGGTTTGTTGGAATCTGTTGCTCCTCTTAAAATTCTTTCTTCTCAATATGGTCCACCAACTATTCTTTTATACACAATCAGATTCAGCACCTCAATTTTTTTTATCTTTTCAACAACAGTGTAGCTTTTATTGTCCTTTATGGGATTGCATTAGCAATCGAAGGCTGGGGCGTTGTTGCAAGCCTAGTGATTTATCCACCATTTGCTGGAGCAGCCGTTTCAGCAATTACACTTGTTGTATCATTTGGGTTTGCCGTCTCTCGTCCATGTTTGACTCTTGAGGTTTGTCTCTTGACATAAATTATTTTTCTTGTTTGACTTCTATCTTCTGCTTACAATTATATTGATATTTTTACTCTAATTAATAGATGATGGAGGATGCTGTACATTTTCTCAGTAAGGACACTGTCATTCAAGCAATTGCTCGATCTGCCACCAAGGTATATTGTAAGAGTTAATCGGTGAAACTTTTCATACTGAATATGGTTTCTTTTTTGGTTTTATATAACTAAATTTTTAATTTCTGATGCAGACAAGAAATGCTCTATCGGGAACATATTCGGCTCCTCAAAGATCTGCCAGTTCAGCCGCTCTTTTAGTTGGAGACCCTAACATTACACGTGATCGAGCAGGGAATTTCGTGCTCCCCAGAGCTGATGTCATGAAATTGAGAGATCGTTTGAAGAACGAAGAATTAGCTGCAGGATCGATTATTCGAAAAATAAAACACGGGATGTTATGTCGACACAACTCAATTAATGATGTTGGTTATAGAAGAGAAATGTGCGCGCACGCAAGAATTTTAGCTTTAGAAGAAGCAATCGATACAGAATGGGTGTACATGTGGGATAAATTCGGTGGTTATTTACTTCTTTTACTAGGTTTAACTGCTAAAGCTGAACGTGTACAGGTGAACATGATTCATAATATGACATTATCATGTTTTTTTGACCCTTTTAAAAGTTCATTTGTTTTATGTTAACATGTTTTTTCTATTTGTCAGGATGAGGTTCGTTTAAGGCTTTTTCTTGATAGTATTGGCTTTTCAGATTTAAGTGCTAAAAAGATAAAGAAATGGATGCCGGAAGACCGTAGGCAGTTTGAAATTATACAAGAGAGGTAAGGACCTGAAATAAGCTTCGTTTTCTTAGAAAAACCTAATTCATCTGACACCATTCTTTTTCCTTTTTAAAATGTGTATAGTTATATAAGAGAAAAGGAGATGGAAGAAGAAATGTTGATGCAGAGACGTGAAGAAGAAGGAAGGGGTAAAGAGAGAAGAAAAGCTCTTTTAGAAAAGGAAGAAAGAAAATGGAAGGAAATAGAAGCTACTCTTATATCATCGATTCCAAATGCTGGAAGTCGGGAAGCAGCAGCCATGTCAGCGGCAGTCAGGGCGGTTGGTGGTGATTCGGTTCTTGATGATTCTTTTGCACGGGAACGGGTTTCAAGTATTGCGCGAAGAATTCGTTCAACTCAGTTAGCCCGCCGGGCCCTCCAGGTAATTTAATTTCTGTTTTATTACTACAAATTTATCATCTTTTTTGGATTCTGATTCCATTGTTTATCAGACGGGAGTCCCAGGTGCCGTGTGTGTTCTTGATGATGAACCAGTAACGAGTGGTAGATATTGTGGCCAGCTGGATCCGTCTATTTGCCTTAGCCAAAAGGTTAGTTTTTCAATGGCGGTTATGATTCAACCTGAGTCTGGGCCCGTTTGTCTGCTGGGTACCGAGTTTCAGAAACAAGTGTGTTGGGAGATTCTTGTTGCGGGTTCTGAGCAAGGAATTGAAGCGGGCCAAGTTGGGCTTAGGCTCATAACAAGGGGAGACAGGCAAACTACTGTTTCAAAAGAGTGGAATATTGGTGCAGCATGTATTGCTGATGGAAGGTAAGTTGTAATTTTGTATGCAAATTTATTGTAAAAGATGTGTGTTTATGAAGTTTTGAACTTTTTTGAGAATATGTATGAAATTTGTCTCCAACTCTCCATAGTGGCATAGTATAGTGTATTAGTGTTTTAGATAACGTCACTCAATTGTAACCAAGTATAATCATTCTTCCAATTACGTCACTCGAAACTTTTTAACTGCTAAAACCATTCATATTTCAATATTGTTCAATTGTTTTAAATTTTCATATAACTGGGCAATGAAATATTTATGAATCTTGGTTACTCTTTAGTGACTTCTTGGTTTTTCAAGTTTAGCCTGAAGTAACGGTTTTCTAATGAGTAGATTGAAAATAACATAGAAAAAAAAACTAAGTTTTATAACTGTTTCATCTTGGTCACTCTGTTAGTTCGTTTAATCAGTTAACAATTTTTTTTCATAATAGTTTTGAGTGGTTTTTGCTGTAGAAGAGAAGATCGAATGACCTAATTGGAAGTTGGAACAATGGTCAAAGCCGCTTTCCATTTATGGGCTTTCACCCTAACTTATTAGCAATAATAACTTGCAGGTGGCATATGGTTACCGTTACCATTGACGCTGATTTAGGGGAGGCGACTTGCTACCTAGACGGCGGGTTTGATGGATACCAAACGGGATTACCGTTACGTGTGGGAAACAGCATTTGGGAGCAGGGAACCGAAGTTTGGGTTGGTGTTAGACCACCGACTGATGTGGATGCGTTTGGGCGGTCCGATAGTGAAGGATCCGAATCCAAGATGCACATAATGGATCTTTTCCTATGGGGACGATGCTTAGTAGAAGATGAAATTTCTGCTCTATCTGCAGCCATTGGCTCCACCGAGTACAATATGTTTGATCTCCCCGAGGACAATTGGCAATGGACAGATTCTCCCCCTAGGGTTTGTGTTTTTTATCACCATTTACCCCTTTGTTTGCCTCTGTTACACTATAATCATATATAAATATTTGTTTAGGTTGATGAGTGGGATAGTGATCCTGCTGAGGTGGATTTATACGACAGGGATGACGTGGATTGGGATGGACAATATTCAAGCGGGAGAAAAAGAAGATCAGAGCGCGAAGGAGTGGTGGTTGATATGGATTCTTTTGCAAGACGGTTGAGAAAACCTAGAATGGAAACTCATGAAGAGATCATTCAACAAATGCTATCCGTTGAACTTGCTGTTAAAGAAAATCTCTTGGCCAAAGGAGAAGCACACTTCACTGACCAAGAGTTCCCACCAAATGAGCACTCGCTGTTTGTGGACCCCGATAACCCTCCTTCTAAATTGCAAGTTGTTTCCAAATGGTCGAAACCAACTGAAATTGTGGCTGAAAACCAGCTGGGTTCTCCCCCATGCTTATTTTCGGGTGATGTAAATCCTTCTGATGTCTGTCAGGTATGGACGAGAAGTGGTTTGATTACATTCTTGTTAGTACTGTTGTTGTCATTAAGATATTATTAGTATTTTGCTAAGAGTTATTTCATTGCTCTTGAACAGGGCCGGTTGGGTGATTGTTGGTTTTTGAGTGCGGTTGCTGTTCTGACTGAGGTTTCTCGAATATCAGAGGTTATAATTACACCAGAGTATAATGAGGAAGGAATCTACACAATCCGTTTCTGTATTCAGGTACAGATTCCGTGTTTTATTGATCACAAATAAATAAATAATAAAGGAAGAAGTGTACATATATAATGTTATGATTCTTTTTGTGTAAAGGGCGAATGGTTTCCGGTTGTTGTTGATGATTGGATTCCATGTGAATCACCGGGGAAACCTGCTTTTGCTACAAGTAAAAAGGGGAACGAGCTATGGGTATCTTTATTAGAAAAAGCGTATGCCAAACTTCATGGGTCTTACGAGGCACTAGAAGGTGGGCTAGTCCAAGACGCACTTGTTGATCTAACGGGCGGTGCTGGTGAAGAGATTGACATGAGAAGTGCCCAGGCTCAGATCGATCTCGCTAGTGGGAGATTATGGTCTCAATTATTACGATTCAAACAAGAAGGATTCTTATTAGGTGCTGGAAGCCCATCAGGTTCAGATGTCCATATATCTTCAAGCGGGATTGTTCAGGGCCACGCTTACTCGTTGCTACAGGTGCGGGAAGTTGATGGACATAAACTCTTGCAAATTAGAAATCCGTGGGCTAACGAAGTGGAATGGAATGGCCCTTGGTCCGATTCATCACCGGAATGGACGGACAGGATGAAACACAAACTCAAACATGTCCCTCGGGTACGTCTATTCACTAACCATATCTATATTTATTAGTGATACTGTATTTATAAACCACCCAGATATCAAAACACCCTTACAGACCAACCGTCAGTTTTGTCTGTTTATGCCAATTTTTGGCTAAAAACTAGCTATATGACGCAAATGTTCAAGACGATTCAACAGGACATATAAAATGTACAGAAATGGTATTTTTCTTTAATATATTAGTCATTAGATGAAGGATACAATAAGCATTACACAATTTAATATTAGTCATTAGTGGAATGGAGTAGTTATTTCTGTCAGTTTAAAGGTTTCTGACAAGTTTTTCAATGGAATTGGTTGATGCTTGGGTAGCATCAAAAGCTGTTTTCAAATTTGGGTGACATTAATGTAACCGTTTCAGTTATCCGTAACTTATGCATATACTATCCCTCCCTATTTATAAAAAACCATTTAAGGTTTAATTATTAATATAACCCGTTTTTCAAACAGGCAAAAGACGGTATATTCTGGATGTCATGGCAAGATTTCCAGATTCATTTCCGTTCTATATATGTGTGTCGGGTCTACCCGCCTGAGATGAAATACTCAGTCCATGGTCAATGGCGAGGTTACAGTGCTGGTGGCTGCCAGGATTACGACACGTGGCACCAAAACCCTCAATTCAGAATCAGAGCCACTGGTTCAGATGCATCATGTCCCATACACGTGTTCATAACCTTGACTCAGGTAAGTATTTGTTTTTGAACAATGTATAAAAATTATCTTTTAGCAGGTAGTTAAGTAATTCTGTTGGCTTTTAGGGGGTGAGTTTCTCGAGAACGACAGCTGGATTCAGAAACTATCAATCTAGTCATGATTCAATGATGTTCTACATTGGAATGAGGATAATCAAGACACGTGGACGCCGTGCTGCTTATAATATTTATTTACACGAATCGGTCGGTGGGACCGATTATGTAAATTCCCGGGAAATATCATGTGAGATGGTTTTGGAGCCCGACCCACGAGGTTACACAATAGTACCAACAACAATACACCCTGGAGAAGAGGCCCCTTTTGTTCTTTCTGTTTTCACCAAAGCAACCATCACCCTTGAAGCTTTATAGACTGCAATGGAGAGTCATTTGGTTGTTCAGTTGTCACAATTGGGATCAGGTCAATGGATTTGAACACATTGGACCGCTCGGGTTTTCAGATACCTGTGCATCACTGGCTTGGGTTTTCGCAGGCCCAAATGGTGGCTCTCGGGTTCTTCATTGTGTATTCCAAGTGTTGCCATTGTCGAGTGTTCTGAGGTTGCTAGAGAGGATTACGCTAGCGGTGTAAGAGTGTAATGATGTACATGCATAGGAAAAAGACATAGGAATTTGAGTTAGATAGTGCCCTAGGTGCAATTTTGAAGGGAGGTTTAGTGCCTTTGTCTACCTTTTGATTCATGTAAATGTTGACTTTTAAGGTTTTTTTTATTTAAATGTGAAATATAATCTAATTTTATTGTATTAGAAATCCTCTCTCCCCCCACCCACCCACACACACACACACACACACACAATCTCTGTTACTGAAGACGCTTATCTGTATGGGGTGTTTATATCGGGTTCAAACCTCTGTATAGGTTTTAGGGAACGGCAAACCAGACTGATTGGGTTAGTTGGTTTAGCCGAATCGGTCAACACGTTTTTGCAGTTTTGCCGTATGAACTAGTTCTTTTAAATCTTTTTAATTCAAAATGTTATAGTTTGGATTACATTTTTCAAGTGATATAAATGGCTTATGAATAGAACACAACGATTGTATATTCCAAAACTAAACAAACAATAAAGGTTAAACTTCAGATTTGAAGTTCTAGATTGTTGGCTAACTGTTTAACCCGACCCGTTTCATTGAACTTGATTTTACCTGACCTATACTCAACCCACTAATGAGAATTTTCGGATTCAGTACATATGTCAGATCACAATATCTAGAGTGTGTTACTAATTCTAGAAGCTAACATAAAGTATTAATGAATGTGAGTTGTAAAGCAAGCATGTGTGCATTATTAATCATAATAATGTGACAAATTTAGGTGTCAAAACCTAACAATGTGGACTCTTGGTGAGTATGAAGAGAAGTGATTACACATGAAGCGATGAACATAAAGTAAAGACAAGTAAATGGACAAAAATACGAAGCTTCTATGCCGTTTTTTTCTGATCAAAAGTCTTCTTCACTTTAAGAAACCAATTTCGGCCTATGATTTTTTAACCACTTTTTACCATATAATATTCTTTACATTTCTAGTCCAAGGAAAAAGGAATGCTACAATTATTTATGCGTTTTATTAGACTTTAGTGCATGTGGGCTATGTGAAATTGTGAATTAGGGCTATTTAGTAGCCTTTGAATGGTCATTAAGAGACTACATCTGAATGGTTCATAGTCTCTTAATGGTTAAAATGCAATCTGAAGTATGAATGGTTAGGATGTAACATCTTAATGGTTGTTTATTAACCATTCAAAAGTTATGGATCGTTAAAACGTAGCATCTCAATGGTCATTAATAGGCTACCAAACAGATCCTTAATAATCATCAATTTCTTTATGAGAAAACTTCCTATATTGTCCTCTTTCAAAGTTTAAATGAATTACGTAAATAAAAATAGGGGTGTAAATCGTGTCGTGTAAAGAATGATTGTACCTAAAATAACGTGGGTTCATCTATTTTTGTTGATATGTGAAGAGAGTGGAAAGAAGGTGTATGAAGTAGAAGGAAAATCTTTCAATAAAATTTTCCTCAAAATGGAAGAAAGTGGAAGGAAGGGAAATGAAAACAAATAAAAGGTTTATCATTTTCCGTTAGTAAACTCAGGAACATAGCGTTAGGTGATGTGAGGCCGAAAGGTCCACATCTATATAGTTTATTTTGGTATTTTTACGTTTGTTTGTGTGTAGATTTGCCCGGAGTTAGATACATTAGCGAGAATCATGGAAGAAACGCTTAAGATGCTAAAAAGACTTGTTTTTTCGACTTTCCAGCTCACAGATCGCACCCAACTCGTCTTTTTCCTCATTTTAAGCCCTGGAACTGACGATTATCAACACCCCGACCTCTGGTCACAGCCTAGGACCTTAGGGTCCCGATTTCCACTAAAACCATGTTCCATATGTTGAAGGCTTAAAATGAGGAAAAAGACGAGTTGGGTGCGATCTGTGAGCTGGAAAGTCAAAAAAACACGTTCTGGTATTTATTGACTCTGTAGCGGAGCGCTACAGAATTAATAATTCCGTAGTGGTCCGCTAGGGAATAAACAAATCCGAATGAATTATTCTGACTCGGGAGGAGCACTACAGAATTAATATTTCCCCGGTGCTCCTCCGGGGAGGTCAAAAATACAAAATCTTCATTTCCGCATCGTTTTCATCCGTTTCGCGCGTAGGTTCCCGTTCTGTCTCGTGTACTCTCGCTTAAGGCTCGTAAAATGGTCTTTTTAGCATCTTAAACGTTTCTTCCATGATTCTCGCTAATGTATCTAACTCCGGGAAAATCTACACACAAACAAACGTAAAAATACCAAAATAAACTATATAGATGTGGACATTTCGGCCTCACATCATTAGGGAAGAAGGTGGGTGTATGCAATAAACGCAGAAGACAGAAGATGAACCCTAATAAGAATAAAAAATATATATATATACTCCCAACGTTGTGATGAAGGAAGATATATCACCGCTAATACCTCCGTAAATCTAACTTGGCACATTTAGCTCCTTTGAACTTTTAACTAGTATATACACAACACCCATGACTTTATATTATATACATGAAACACCTTATACAAAAGAATGTGTTCAGAAACATCTTAAAATATATTTTACCTCTAAATTGAAGAGGTTAAATAGGATAATTTTAACAATATAGAAAATAATCTACATTCCAATTTCAATTTTTAATATGTGAAGCGAATACAACTCAATTCCTAATCAAATTCGAATTAATAGTTGGGAGCTAGTGATTAAATGTTTTAATAATCGTCTTTCTAATTGGAAATCTAAAGTGATTTCTATGGCGGGGAGGGTTGTTTTAATTAAATCGGTTCTGGAGAGCTTGCCTACTTACTGTTTTTCGATCTATAAGGCTCCAGTTACAGTCATTAAAAAATTGGAAGTCTTGGTTAAGAAGTTTCTATGGGGAGGCAATGTTGAGGTTAACAAGGTCCATTGGGTCGGGTGGGACACGGTTACTAGGTCGAAGAAAAGTGGTGGGTTAGGTATTAATAAACTTGAGGTTACGAATAATGCGCTGGTTTTAAAGTGGCTTTGGCGGTATTGCACAGAACGAGATGCTCTTTGGAGGAAAGTTATAGATGTTATGCATGGTTCGCGTAAAAGATGGGAAACGTTTCCGAGTAATAGTAAGTATTCTGGTGCTAGGTCCAAGATAGTTGTCTGTGGTCAAAAATTGAAAGTGGGTGGTATTTCTTTTGTGAACTTGATAAAAGGTAGTGTTGGTAATGGTTCTATGATTCGTTTTTGGATAGACTCATGGGTTGATAATTTGCCTTTAAAATATCGATTCCCGTCTTTATTTCGTTTGGAGGCGGATCGATGGTGTGTGGTTGCGGATAGGTTTGATAGATCACATGATGGGAATTTGATCGCATGGGATTGGAAGAGATACCCGGATACTGAGGAAGAGTTGATAGAGATGGTTGAATGTTATCGAATGGTTAATGGTGTTCGGTTGTCTCAAGCCGAAGATTGTTGGGTTTGGGGGGTGGAGATTTAAAGGAGTATTCAGTAAGAGAGGTAAAGAAGTGGTTGAATAGTGATATGTCAAAGGAGGGGGTTAAACAGTTCGAGTGGTGCAAGTGGTTGCCGAGTAAGTGCAACATTTTCATGTGGAGAGCTCTTTTGGATAGGATTCCGACTCGGTATGCTCTTCAGAAAAGGAATATTTGGATCGATGATAGTGGTTGTGTCTTTTGTAATGACCCGGTGGAAACCACTCTTCATCTGTTTACAGGTTGCTGGTTTGCGGACGCGGTGTGGCAAGGTATTGCTACTTGGTGTAAGTTGCCTCCTTTGTTCTTGTTCTCGGTGGATGATATTTTGCATAATCAGAGTAATGTGATTGGTAATACGAAGAAGAGAAAGATTGTGTATGGGATATTTATTGTGACGTGTTGGAGGCTGTGGAAGGCTAGGAATGATAAGGTGTTTTCTGATATTAATAGAAGCGTGCGACAAGTTATCTCTGACGTAAAATCCTTGAGTTTTTTATGGTATAGAAGTAGGGGTAAGGATGTGAGTGTGAATTGATTAGGTTGGAATTCTTTCAATCTTGAGTTGATGTAATTTTGGTGCCGCGATTATCTCTATCTTAAAAGATAATCGTCTTTAACGTGTTGTTTTAATAAAGTATCCTTTCAAAAAAAAATTCCTGCATAATTTCCGTTTCCAATTTTCATTACATTCCACGAAACAATTACCATCATTACATTCCACGAAACAAACAATACGTTTTTTAAAATAACTATTTTTATGTAAAATTTTAATGGGGTATCTCTATACCAATAATTTTGCTGTTTGTAAAAATTACCAAGTATGACAAGTGTCTCAAACGAGTAGGGGCAGCTGGCAGTCATCTTTTATTACCACAAACCTTTCTTCTCTATAAAATCCCAATTCTTCATCACTTTTTTTACTCATTATTATCAACCTTAGCAAATATTATTATTATTCTCTTAATAATAATAATAATAATAGTAATACTCTCCCACATTTTCTTTGAGAGCTCTTTCATGGAGGCAATGAAGATGATGAACCTCATCGCCGTCATGCTGGTGATGATCATGGCCGTCGCCGCCGTCTCCGTCTCAGCCGCCGACGCCTTTGCTCCTGCTCCGGCGCCGACGTCTGACGCTGCCACTGCCTTCCTCTCCACCGCCGTCGCCTCCGTATCCGCATTTGTTTTCGCTTTCCTGTTTTAAATAATTAATATATTATATTATGAAAGAGATGAAGGTTGAATGATGTTATTATTTATATATGTAACTCTACTATGTTCGCTAGATCTATGAAATTATTTTGAAATACTTATATTCGTGTAATGTTGGTGTGTTTGTGTGGGTAATTTTGTATTAATATTATTAATATGGTTTATGTTGATGAATTCATTTAATGTTTTTGATGTATCAAATTATGTGGTTCCACTATTGAGATTGTTTACTAAATTCTATGAAAAATAATATAAAAACTTGAAGTTTGATCTAAAAATTATGCTTCATCAATTTGAAAACTTTTAACATTTTTCTTGTCTTGAAGTTTGATCCAAATTTCATGTTTCATCTAATTTGAAAACATTTTACGTTGTTTGTGTGACTGGTGTCTGATGTTTCAAAATTTAACATAAAGAAGTTGGATTTAACATGGAGAAGCCAACTGATGTCACTTCTATAGACGGAACGTGTTAAATTTTGAAACATCAGGCGCCGTGTTTGATGTTTCAAAATTTTAACATGGAGAAGTCAACGTACGTCAGTTCTAAAGATGGAACGTGTTAAATTTTGAAACATGAGACGCCGCCGACAAAACGATAAGTACACAAACTTTATATTTAGAAAATATAGAAAATACCATATGCTAGTACTACAAGGTGTCACCATGTGGTTGAGGATTAAACTTGTGTGGTAGACAAGAGTGTAGATTTAGAGGTAGAAATAAATAAGTCTTACAAAAATAATAACTTAACTATATTATCTAAAAGGTAAAAAACAGAGGTGTCCTTTGGTCATCTAGTCGTGAAAAAGCAGAATGTACGTGATTCGTATGGTTGGTTGCTTTCCAGAGTTTTCTTTGGGAATGTGAATAGCATTCTTTCTTCCACTCCGTGATTTATGTTATGTTCAACTCTCACATTATTCCTTCAACATTCTTTAATGGAGATCAATCATGTCAAAGAATTTCATTTTCTAAAGTTACATTATACTTTTGAGGAAACACAAAGAAAACATATACATGAATGCTATATGAAAAATAAAAAGTTTGTAAATCCTAAACTTATAACGTATACAATGTGTACACAAGTGCATCTAAAACACGTATTAGCGGTGAATAAAACACAATATCTATTGTGAAGCGGTGAATAAAACACAATATCTATTGTGAAGTTAATAAGGTGCATCCAAGTGTCAAAAATCTTTTGACTACAAGATGCATCCCCGATATGCACGAAGCATTCATTCATACACACGTGTCGAATCTATAGGTATTGTTTCAAAAAACATTTTAATTAATTCGACGTGTCTAACCGTTGTTGAGTACACGTGTCGCGTCATGACGACCTCTTATACTAAAGATTTTAGTGTACACACATTAACCCCCGACACACACACATATACACATACATACATATGTGTGGAAATTTTGTGAAAACAGAAGTTTTTCATAAAATAGTAAGACGGCTTTTTTTTTCGAACTTGGACATAAATAATTATATGTAATTGATGTTAATATAGTTATTTCGTTCTAGGTTTTTGTTCTACTATGTGAGAGTTTCGCAACAAACAAAATCATGTCCAAACATAGCTAAAATAAATTAGACATCGATGCTCAAAATTGACATATTGGTCGTGTGTTGATTATAATTAGCTATATTTAATTAAAGTTTAGCTAGAATAGGTTACGACGCATGAACTAACCACGCATTAACCATGTTGTTCTCCGAAGACCCAAACTTCACAAATTGTTATCATCTGATGCCATCACTTCTCATGAAATATGACTTTCTAGACTCAAGTACCCATGCGACAACAACTTTCGTCTTTCTTCCCTTTAAAATGTCAGTAACAATACTTCAAATAGATCCCGTTTGTGTTTATAGTTTTTTTGAAGTTTCAACAATGCTAGACCTTTCGCTACTTTTATGCTAGGCAAACACCATACTAGACCATTAAGACATACATACATAATAATATACTTCTTCTAGCTCACTATTTTTCTTTTCTCCGACCTAAAAAAAGGAAATACACGGAAATTAAAAAAAAAATCGAACAAAAAAAAACGGAAATTAAAAAAAAAGGATGAGATGTTTCTAGAACATAAATCATAAACGGGCAGCGGGCAGTGATGCTTACTCATATACCACAAACCCTTCTTCTCTATAAAAACTCCAATTCTCTATTCCATTAATTCTCCACTCTGCTCTTGCAATTTCATTCTCATTCTCTCTCACATTTTCTTTAAGAATAAAATTGCAGAGCTCTTTCATGGAAGCAATGAAGACAATAAACCTTTTCGCCGTCATGCTGCTGATGATGATGGCCGTCGCCGCCGTCTCCGTCTCCGCCGCCGATGCTTTTGCTCCTGCTCCGGCGCCGACGTCTGACGCCACCACCGTTTTCGTCTCTACCGCCGTTGCCTCTGTATCTGCATTCGTTTTCGCCTTCTTGTTTTAGAGATATATCTTATATATATATATATATAATGTAACTCTACTCTGGTTTGGTAGATCTATCATGAATTTATGTTGGTGATATTATTATTATTATTATTATTATTATTATTATTATTATTATTTGTTTGGATGTTTGGATTTTGAATTAGTTATTTGTATGATGTTGGAGTGTTTAATTTTGTTATTCATATGTTTTCTTTTTGTGGTTTGGTGTTCCTGTTTAAATCATTGAAGTTGCTGCATTATGGATTATGCGATTCCAGTTGGTTTCAGACTATTTTACTAAAAGTTATAAAAATGTTAATAATTTATAAACTTTTTATCATCTTAAAAAGTAAAACACAGAGGTAGGCAAAAAGCAAGGCAAAGGTGGCGTTTTTGGTACGATGGAATGAGAGGCGGAATGGAATGGAGCATTATAATAGAATGAAAAAAGAAAGTGTTTGGTTGGTCAAGGTAATGGAATCATCGATTACCTTCTCCATTCTATTCCCTCTAAAAACCCTCAAATTCATTTTATCAAACCCCTTTGTTTTTTTTCCAATTTATTTCCTCTGTCACCCTTAATCACCACTTACCACCGCCCATCGCCACCACCACCATCTGACGCCACCACCGACCACCGCCATCACCGACCGCTGCCATGCACCAACGACCCCCGCCATTCAACGCCACCACTTACTGTCGTCGTTACTCCATGTCGCCACCCACCGCCATCAACGTCACCGCTACTATCACCACCAAACGTCGCCACCCACCACTACCGACAGATCACCATCACCCATCGTCGTCGCTGCCACTGACCACCACTACCACGACCGCCACCACCTCCGCTACCACCAACCACTGTCGCTGGCACCCGTTGCCAACAGCCACCGCCGATTTTATTCCTTTGTCTTTTCTTGCATACCAAACAATGCAAAGTATTAATTCATTCCATTTTTACGTGTAACAAAACAAAACCATAAAATAGTAATCATCCATTTCATTCCTTTCTCCGTTCAATTAACTTCTTCACTCTATTCATTGCCCATCCCAAATAAAGTTAGATATTAATTGCAATTGCTACGGAGAAGATCCTAAAAGACAGTCAAATATTTGCTTTCTTGCAATTTTATTTTATTCCTAGTTTAAAATATTGTTTCTTTAAGTTTATTTTTTCCCTTACAAATATGTAGCGTTTGGTATGATGGAATAGAATAGGGAATGGAATGGACCATTACGAGGTAATGAACAATAGTGTGTTTGGTTGGTTAAAAGAATGGAATCACTCATTCCACAAGGCATTCCATTCCCTCAAAACCATTCTATCCACCCCCATGTTTTTTTTTCATTCCATCTCTCATTCACCCTTTACTAACAACACCATAACCCACCAACCACCACCCACCACCACCACCACCACCACCCACCACCGTCATCCCACCCACCACCATCTCCCACCACCTACCACCGTCACCCACCACCGCTGCCGCCACCACCCACCACCATCGTCACCATCTACCACCGCCGTTACCGCTACCCACTACCTTCACCCACCCACCACCATCGCCACCCACCACCGTTACCCACCATCCATCCACCGCCGCCATCCAACACCACCCAACGCTGACCACCACCGTCGCCCACCACCTACCACCGTCGCCCACCACCCACCATCGTCGCCCACCCTCGCCGTCACCACCCATCACTATCGTCTCCGCCGCCACCAACCACCACTACCCACTACCTTCACCCAACCATCGTCGTCGCCACCCACCACTGTCACCCACCACCAGCACTGCCATCCACCTCCACCCATCGCCATCTTCACCACCACCCATCACCACTGTCGCCACCCACCACCCTGCTACCGCCACACACCACCACATACCATCACTACCACCAACCACCACCGGCATTACTCACCATCGTCACCCACCCACCATCACGGCCATCGACCTCCACCTTCCACCGTCACCACCACTGCCGCCGCCACCCACCACCACCGCTACCGCCACATATCACCACCCACCATCACCATTGCCACCGCTGACCACCACTCACCACCGATTTTATTCCTTCGTCTTTTCCTACCTATCCAACAACATAAATTAATGTTTTGTTTCATTCTCACATGGCAACCAAACAAGACATGGAATGGTAATGATCCATTCCATTACCTCATCCATTCCATTCCCTCATCCATTCCATTATGCCATACTCTACATGTTTTGTAATAAAATTTATCATGACATTGCCCCAAGATCTATCTCTTCTTGTTGTAAATTTTGAAGATCGACCATCTCGAACTAGGTCTTATCATACAATTTCTCATTATCATTCACAGCTCAAGCATCCTTGAGAACGTCTTTCAATAAAAAAAAAATTAATTGTGGCATACAATCTTTGAATAAATCATGTTAATGTTAATAGTATTTCGAAGTCTATTAAAATTTCATTCGCTTTATCACTCTTTTATAGTAATCTTTATACGTTGTTTGTTGTGGCAGTAAAGGACCTTCAATTGTTGCTTCTCTTTAGGCTGAGGGGTATGGTCACTGTTCCCCCGACCGCTACGTCACCTCCAAAGCTCACCAACCGTCTCCACCTCACCTACTTGCAAAAGAGAGAGAGAGAGAGAGAGAGAGAGAGAGAGAGAGAGAGAGAGAGAGAGAGAGAGAGAGAGAGAGGGAGAGAGTAATCAATGTGGTAAATTAATAGGTTATACTGTAGTAATCCTTTTATAGAGGTCATAACACATGACAAACTATCTCCTAAATTTGTTACATGCATGTTTGATCGGATATCATCCAACTCATGTGGGATGTCTATGTTATGATCGTATCACTTCTTATCATGTTATCTTTTATTATGAGATCGCATTCTCACATTTATCTTCTAATAGCCCTTCTCTAATTCATTTCTTTACTTGATTACTTCTACGGTCACTTAAACTTATGTTATGTATCATTAATCCAATAGCCCTTCCTTAATTCATTATTCTTCATCATTTACATAAAAATAAAAATAGAAACCTCTATATATACATTTACTAGATAAATTTTCTTTTTTCTTCTATATCGTAAGCTCAACCATCATTTTTGTAGGAGAAATCATAATCGTCATATATCTTTCATCAATACTATGAATTACGACCTCTTAAGCATATGGACCATATTGCTTATGGCTCAAGATTTCATAGGGTGTGAAGCACTCATATGGGCCACATTGATAATAAAGTCCCACTTCACAAATTCAACAAACAATATAAATTTGATTTGAATTGCTTGAAAAATGCATTTGGGGATAGACATTTTTTTTAGTTTATAAGTATTACTAATATGTAAACTAAAAGTTATTGAAGATGCAAACTAAAGAGCCTAGAAATAAGACATCTTTTTATGTAAAGTTAGACACCACAATGTGAACTGTTAAAGAAGTACAATATAAATTAAATAAGATGTCTAATTTGGACCATCACACATTCACACGCTAGACACCAAAACAACCAACCAAAATGATGGTTAAGTCCAAAAAACAGAAACTTCTATGGCCTTACACCCCCACTTATTCCTTTAAACTAGAACATGCAATCACGTTTCCAACTCTTTATTTAATCATTTTCTAATAATCACCACTTCAAAGATAATATTATATACTATTTTTTAATATAGTTATTTATAACAAAGATATCCATCAAAATTACCTAATTATCCTTGAGTAATGATACATATGTATGTACTAGCTTTATACCGGGAGTGTCCCAGGGTTGAGAAATTTGATATGATATATCAATTTTATATATGAAATAGACTAATGCGCTTTACAGTTACATGGAAGAAAGCCTCAGGTAGCACCTAACCTTAAACAATTAACAATGCATCATTCTAATGTTAACATCTAACCTAAAACAATGTATAACTCTAATATTAATACCTAACCTAAAACGATGTACAACTCCAATGCTAACACCTAACATAAAACATCGGTACTAATATATTTGTTTTTATACTTTTCTTGACGTTTCCACCGGTGTTGTGATGAAGGTTTCCTACACTGCTTTTTGTCTTCTTTTTTTTTTTTTTTTGTTCTTTTTGGTTTTTATGTTTTGTTTTTTTTATAGTTTTAATTGGACTCTTATACTTTTCATAATATACGTCTTTCTCGCCTTATACTTTTTTTAGTTACTGTGACGAACAAACTGATACATACAAACAACATCGATACTGGTATTCGTTTTTATGTTTTTCTCAACATTTCTACCGGTGATGTGATGAAGCAAACCTATTCCGACTAAATAACATCATTACCTTTGTCGGTAAAAATATTGTCAGCTGTTACTATTCATAACCGGTATAACTTTAGTTGAAAACGAAGTTATATTCGCACATGTATTCATTTTTATCTCTTTCGATTACTATACCGAATGCCAGTATTGTATGGATACCGTAATGAACTGAACTGAACGAAACTGATGTTGGCTAAAAAACCACGGCAAAGCGCAGGGAAACCCACTAGTTACAATTATACGTCTAAGTTGTCTATGTCTGAAAGTCTGATACATAAACGAACCATTCGATTACATTAGCGCAACAAAACCGACAAATTAGAATGACTCATCGAAACCGTTACTAAGCATAGATTCACGATCATCTTTGATTAAAATTGACATACTCACATATCACATTAACCACCTTCACTATCAACAACGACCCTATGGCAGTTATCTTTCAACCATTTTCACCCTTTAAAAACAAGAAACCGGGCAGCGGGCAACGGGCAGCAAACCTTAACCTTATAAAACCCGAACACAGGAACCATTATCTACCCCACTCTTTGCTCTTGCAATTCTATCTCTTCAACTAACTTCCCTTAGAGAATAGAATTGCAGAGGTCTATCATGGAGGCAATGAAGATGATGAAACTATTCGTCTTGATGACAGTGATGGTGATGTCCGTTTCGGCCATCACTGTCACTGCACAAGACGCTCCTGCACCTGCTCCAGCATCTGATGCCACAACCGTCTTTGTCCCAACTGCAATCGCGTCTCTAACCGCGGTTGTTTTCGCTTTCTTGTACTAGTTAAGTTCTACTTGACTAGTTGAGAGTATGATCTTTTATCTATATTTCTGTTTAGAGTTTGTTAGAGTAATAAAATTCAGTTTGTGATGTTAATTATTTTGGTCTATGGATTTTGGAAGGATATTATTATATGATGTAAACAGGAACTCTACATTCATACTATATTATGTGTGTTCTTATTGAATTCATTATCGTATTATGTTCTATATGTAATTGTTGTTGAAGATTACTACATTTCATAATATTTGATTTGTGATTTTAGTGGTTTTGAATTTGATTTATGGATTTTAATAAGTATCATGTTGTGTCCGTTTGAATAAGTATCATGATTTTAATGGTTTTGAATTTGATAAATGGAGTCAACAACTATCACCTATAGCTAGGGGTGTAAATGAGCCAAACTGCTCATGAGTTACTCGATATTAGTTTGGTAAAAGCTTGAATTGGCTGAGCGTAAACAAGCTCGTGCCGGATTGCAAGTCTAAACAAGCATATTATTTATATAAATTAAGATGAAAATAACTAAAACAATACATTTTCAGTTGTATATGTTTTTTAATTAAATAATATTTTTATGTTATAAATAAAAAATTATAAACAAAATGTAGTTAGTAATTTTACAGGCTGTACTTGAGCTTGAAATAGTCGTCATGATCCAAGGTCAAGCTTCCTCATGGATTAAACATAATCTTACTAAGTTACCGAGTATATAAAAGTAAAATGGTTTTGATATTTGAGTTGGAAGAATGGAAATCAGAATCAATTCGTATAAGTTTGCAAACTAAATTTGGTTTATATTCTCGAAAAAGTATAACCAAATCTCTATACGTTTGTTCCGTATTCGATATATTGCTTTCCGAACTTATGCTTTGGGAATATGATACCCACTCGATCGAGATGTCTACTTTAAATCTCACATTTTATTCTTTTCATGAATTTTATTTTATTTAAAGAAGGCCCATCAAGATTAGCCAGGTGGACAATAATTATAATGATTATAAACACTTTAAATCATAAGACATAAAGTTTGATTAACATATCTTTTCCATTGCATAATCGAATAAAAACCCATTCTAAAAAATACATAAACTTTTGTTTTTTTTTGTTTTTTTTGTGTAATTTTTTTAGTTTTGTTATTATTATTATTATTACTAATAACAATAAAATGTTATACTAGACAACACGTTCCTCTTCGTGTCTCCTCTATGACAATAGGAATGTCTATAGTGTAAAGCGGTCAGTTATTTCATAAATGACGTGTATGGTACTTGAGGTTTCCCATGACGTTGAAGGCAACGTTGCCAGGCGTGTCTGCAAGTCTAACCTATTATATGACACACCAAGGTATTAGTCGTTCCTCCATCATAAATCATGTGTTTAAAGTATGTATAATCTTTCTTTTCTCATCTTTTCCATTGTATTTCGTTGTCTTTATTCTACAACTAGACATACCTCTAAAATTCTTCATTTTATCTTTTCTCATCTAATAAAACAGCGCCACGAAAACGTACTTTGCTGTTCTGTGAATTTAGAATTCAAATCGTTAATTGCATCAATCGTGTGGTTGAGTTTGTAAACTAGAAAGGGGATGTCTTTTTACTTTAGAAAAGAAATGACACTATTGAATCTTTAAGGTGGCAAAGTTTGATTAACATGCTGCCATCATTATCATTTGCATATAATTAGAATGACAACTGATTAACTGAACAAACAAAAATCAAAACAAACCAAAAAAATTAGGAAAAATTGTGCTAAAAAAATGTGACTTGTTTTAAAAAAAATGTCAAATACCGTTTGACTTTACAAACATTTAGTTGAAAGTTATTCTATGCTAGTGTAAATATATTTTTACTTTTTTAACCATATTATTTAACATAATTACATAACACCATGTGTTATGAGCTAACGCCTATGACAATTGAGATATTTTCATTCGCGTAAAAATTAATTTCATACATATATTCACACATACCCATCAAAGCCCGTGGCCACACTCACGATTGAGCCCTTAAAGCGCCATGGGAGCGTCGTTTCACGCCAATTTTGAAGGAGTTGGAATTTGGCGTTAAACGATTACTCACTTTAATTAGGCAGACGGCAGTTTAAAACCCTTGTGTTCACAAGAAAGAGTTGGACAAATGATATTTTGGCATCATGGGGATTGCACATGGAGATGGAAAACCACTCAAGTTGGGTGCCTACAGTCAATCATGGCTTTTTCACCATTAAAAATGGGTGATTGGTTGGACCTATGTCTCACACATGGGTTAGGACTAGCCCCCACCCACCCCATGTTATCATCTCTCTCAACCCTAACCTCTAATATTCATTCATTTTTCTTTTCACACCTCATGCACAACCATTTGCTGGTTAGCATGACTATGATTATATGTGATAAATCAAGGTCACTGCAGATATTATATCTATACATATATAACAAAAATTAAATACTTAAAGACAACACTAGATAAAATTCTCCAGGATCAAATCCAAAACACTCAAGTCCATCCCATGTACAGCTGATTGTGACCCCAAGGTTACGAGGGCCATTCTTCGAATATGTATGATGAACCGAAGTAACACAAAAAACGAGAATCAAATACTTGACGATACTAAAAAAGTTCTCCAGGTCAAATAACTAAGTCCGCTCCTGAAAGTACACAACCAAAAATAGTCATTCATGATACATCATTATCATCATCCGTACCCAGTAATTCCCACAAATAGTAAAACTATTGGTAGGGTCTGGGGATGATGGGATGTAGGCAAGCCTTACCCCCATCCCTAAGTATAGAGAGGCTGCTTCCTGAAAAACCCTCGGCTCTAGACACAATAAAACTGTCATGATACAAAAGGATTAAAATCTAGGCCTATAAATACATAATTAAAAAAACTAAAATAAAAATCCATTAATGGTTTTTGTACACAAGCATTCAAGTTCTACAATAACTTCATCATCTATGTATTTTTCTAAAAGATTCAATATTTCTCTAACCACCCTCAAAATATTGTCCCTAATGACCAAAATCTACAATTATGCATTCAGCTAGATTGTACAACTATTTCTGCACATGTAACGGTATCTCTAAACTTCAGATTTTACAGGAAGCTGAGATATTTCTTTATCAGCAAAATGTAAAAGCCTTGTGAGTCTGAGAACCATATCACAATGAAACGGAAGTGCAGTTCGTCTTTCTAAATATCCCGGGCTCACAGTCATCCAAGATAACGCGTGTAATTCAGCAGCTACGCGTTCCAAAATTAAATGATTTTCCATTCCCGATTTGCCAATGTTTTTCGCTTTCTCATTATTGTTATTATTATTACTACTATTATTGTTACTATTATTATTACTACCTCCGTAGTAGTCAAAAAGTCCAACAGATATAACCGAAGGCCATTCTTCTTTGCAATTGCTTCTAGAATCTTTCCTCATTGAAGGCACGGCTTTTGAGACCACGAAACCTGTTGAAATGGGAATGGCGGAACCCTTGCTGTGAAGGAGGTGTGCTAGTGGCTGGGATTCTGAGGTTAGGCAGGTCGGCAGCTGGAGAGGGTTCGGGGGGAGAAATCGCATGCTAGGTGAGGGTACAAATATATACGATGTAGATGCGGATCCCAGAGATTTTACAGGTGTGAATCCTTCAACATAGCAGGATTGGCCCATTATTCCACTGCCTTGAGTTGTACCTGTAGTAGCAAAGTTATAAAGTATATCAACCTCTTAAACAAACAGGGGCCCCCTCCAAGATCTTGGACAGAAACTGTTTCACGCCAACTCGACCACCCCTACCCCATATTAATAACCACCGGTTTTGACTCGTTAACCAACCCATTGGACCTACCCATTTGCCACCTGTACCAATTATTTGATCTTTCACTTTTAGAAAAGAAAAGAAAAAAAAAGTTATATTTCATCTCTAACCGAAAAAACAAGTCAAATGAATCAAACAGGTTGAAAATGCACCAAGCATATATTTACTTGACAATTTAACTCACTAATATAATTTGGGAATCATATTAACAAATTACATAGATTTGGATAAATAAAAGCGCAAGAGGCCAATTCAACCAGGCTAGACCTGTTACTCAACCCACCAGATCTAGAAATTTTGTCACATCAAAACTAAAACTAATATACTTTCTTTTAGCTTTTTGACACAAAAGAGTATAAAAGGAAGTAAAGCTCACCTGGAGATGAATCAGCTTGATAAACTAACTGTAGTGAATGGTCAACAGAAACCGATACAAAAGTGATGCTTTGCACCCACTGAAGCAAGCCCTTTGAATTATCCATTGCAATATGACCACCGCCGTTACCACCACTTAAGAGCTGCTTTCTACCCAAGGGTTGACCCAACCCACCTTTCATATAGTTTGAACCTTTGGCGTGAGACTGTAAACTTCTGTCATGAATAATACTCATTTCTTGTTGTTGTAACGGGCCACCGTTGCTGCTGGCTGAGATCCCGTCAGGTACCGACCGTCTAAGCTGCAATGACCACTTTTTGACCTCTGAACCGCCAATAGAATAAAGAGCTTTCTGCCATTCTGCTTACATAGCAAATCAAATCATTAATAAAGTACAATAATTTGAAAAACAATAAAAGAAGGTAAAGAAAAGGTAATGATTATACCTTGGCATTCGAGCTCAAAAAAACATCCGATTCGTGTGATGACAAAATCATGAGGCCTCGCGGTGTTTATATCTGAAGAACACGCCTGTAGTATCTGACATCCTTGCTGTAAAATTTGGACAAAAAGAAATTGCAAGCCTTTCGTATCTTGTCTACTACTAATTCCACCGAACGGGAATGTACAGCTGTCAAGCAATTCGCCTCTAGAATCAGTCCATATGCAAACGAGCCACCGCCAATCCTCAGTCCAGCCATAGCAACAATGTAGACTCGGGGGTTGTTTCGGATGGCCCGACCCGAACCCGTCATCAGATCCATCCATTTGAGAGCCCAGCCCTGTATCAGAACTTGTACCATCATCGGATAAAAGCTTTAAAGACTCCGGTGACACTCCACGTTCTGAAGAACCAGGCTCAGCCAGAATAAAAAGTGGCTCAAACATGTACTTCAACTCGTCTTGAAAAAAATATTCTCCAGGTCTTTCAGGCCGGGACATCTGCCATGTGTTATCCCACACACCAGCCCGTAAACTAGCATCGAGTTCACCCTCTCTCGAACCCATTCGCTGACCAATAGAATCTTTCCACATCCCAGGGATTGGTGAATTCATTTGCATCATACTTGAATGAGACTGTGATCGACCCGATACTGAAACTGACGGGATGACATCAGCAGATGACCCTCGAGAGATTCTTCGGGCTTTATTGTAGACCGTGAAAGCAATCTCTTTGAGAATAACAGGCTCGTTGAGAGACGGGGTTGTGACCCTAAAGATTGCATCGACGGTCACGACCTGTAACACCAATTTAGGGATACTAAAACCTGAAATTGTCACAACGTTTGATATCGAAGCTTCATCTACAGCTGTAGAACAACTTAACGCCTTCCCGACTTGATTCTGCATTGCGGTTTTTCTTTCTTTATCTGATGATGGAAATATGACTGAACCAACAGCGACACATGATTCAACAATGGTTTTCAAGACAGCAACTGGCTCAGGAAACGGGCACACCACATATATTACCTGATTAATATAACCCAAAAATTATTAAAAAAAATGGTAATCAGTTAGTTATAGTAACCAAGCTTCAGAAAAAAAAAATCAAACCGACTGACAACCTATATTACCGGTTAGATACGTTGGTGTGGCGCGTAAATTGTGTAAAAAAAGCTTATATTACCGGTTAGATCCATACCATCAGGTTTATGATGTGGGGACACCGTCAGCTATTGTACACAATTAGTACGCCGCATCAGCATATGCAACTCGCGGCACCAATTGTAGGTTGAATTGTCTATAAATTTTAATTACGACATTGACACCAAAATGAAGCTTGATGTTTAACCTCTTACAGTAATGATACCAGACTTGATTACGATTTATTAACAACTGCCCAGTTATTTAACAAAAAAAGAGCATGGACCAACACACAACTTACCGTACAAGGTGTGCTATTTCCTTCTTTTGAATTAGGGGCAAAACAGGAGCCAAGTTTTAGGGCTTTCAAGACCTTGGAGAGTGACTTCAAGAAACTTGTTAAATCCCATCCGTTAGATAAAGAAAGAAAATAATCACTAATTGATCCCACTAAAGATGCACTATCACTTTCGATCTTCATTGATTGAGGGCAGTCAAGTAAAACAAAACCAGAAGAAGACCATTTTCCCAAATCCTTGGCAGTTTGGTTCCCAAAATTTTGAGGTGAATGAGTTCCTAATTTGCAAGTCTCATACACTGGAAAAAATAAATAAACAAATAAATAGATGACACAGAAGTTATGATTTATTATTTTAAAACATAAAACTAAATAATTTATTTATGACACACACCAGTCTCTAGTTGTTGAAAGAAGTCTGCAGCAGCAGTCGTAAGGGGGTCGATATCAGGACAAATGACACAGTAATTCATCTGCATAATAACCGAAAGCAAATAATTAACTGTGAAGATTGGTGTTTACTTAAAAGGGCAACACAGTATTTTTTCTCACATGTTTCTGCATAGCATAAGGTTCAAAAGGAGCTTTTTCCCAGTGTTGAAGAGAGGTTGCTGAGGTTTTTAGCCAATCATCCTGGTACCTGTTGCATACATCACTTTTAAATACAAACTATTGACAACTTATTTGCTTGATAATATTTGTCATTCAAACTTATGAACTAAAAGTCTAAAAGCGCAAGAAAAAAGGTGTAATAAAAGCCATACCCAACTAGAATAGCGGGAATAGGAATTACAAGAAGTGCAGGCCTGAGTCCTAGTTGCTGCTCTGACTCACTTATGTCATCCACTCGAGTTCCATCTATCACAAATATGCATCTTATTATGCTGAGTAACATACATAAGGGATGCTTGGATGTGCGTTTTAATATACTGAATGATTAAAATCGGATAATCAACTGTAACAGTGATAGACAAGTTTTTTTCCATAAAATGATGTATATTCACTTTGTCCCATTTTATTCATGCTTTTCTTTTGGTACAACTGGGTCATTACAAGATCGCTTGTGTCCCATTTGGGTCATTAAGTGGATTTGCTGTAAAAGTTTTTCCTATTTGGTTTCATTAAAATACCCTATAACGGCCCGAACAAGGCAAAAGCCATCTTTTAATAACCCGAATGTTCAAAAAAAATTGCACCGGCTAAAACAGACAGATTTGAAAAATATGTTTGTACTTTGTACATGCAAAAAAAAAAGTTAAAATATAATGTTTAGATGTGTTTCTGCCATTTGAACGTAAAAATCAGATAATCAGAAGTGTTATGATTTTGGTAATTTTAGCTTATTTAACGAAATCAATAGATAAAATGACCAAATATAAACATTTTTTTGTGATATGACATGACAAGTAAAGGTTTCTTAATTTAGGTAAAACGAAGGCGAAGAGGTCACTTTAATTTCCTGTTAGCTGATCAGTTATGTAGCAACTAGTATGAATATGAACTTTATTTTATGGATAACCTTTGCTAAGATAAGATGTGGACCCACCGGCAGACTGAGATGGGCTTATTGGTTCAACCGAAGAATCATTTATGCTTGCAGATGATTCAGCTGAAAATACATCAGTTTGACCGTTTCGCCCTTTGCACCAATCACTGACAGTCAGAGGTCCATCAAAGGTGCCAAAGGCCGATTTCAAGGCTGATTTAATGTCAGACTGAAGCAAAGTGATAGCATATGATGCATGCACCTGAAAAACCCAACAGTAAGGCTACTTAATATTGAATAGATTATTAAAGCTAAAACTAATTTCACAATATTACAGATAGTTTATGCATAAATGACCAAGAAAAATGAAACGCTGAATTAGTTAAGACTGCATGGAACTCTGGATGTATGTTTAAAAGTGATAATCTAGTATTGAACAATATAAATCAGATAATCAGCTGTAGTAGAAGATAGTGTTTGGATGTGTATCTGCTACTTGATGTTATAATTATGAGAGTATCAAATGTTTGACTGCATGGCAAACTCATTTCAATTGGTTATTTTGAGCAAACAATACCAATTTGACATTTCATTGACTCAATATCATTATATACTAATCAAGATTAATAGACTGAAATAAGATTAGTTACTATAAAACTCAGAATATGTGACTTTAAATATTAATTCATTTAACTAAACTTATTTAAACTATTAAACCAAAGGAAATTAATTTATCATCAGGCTGAGAGAGTAATAAAGAAATCGTACGCTAAGCAGATTAGGCCCAGAACATTATTTTACAATTGGACTGAGCTCAAAAGGGTAAGTTGGTGGCCCAAGACCCCTGTGAAGGTCTTTTGGAGTAGGTTTGAAAGGCCGGTCTTCAAATTTTAACTATGTAAGGAATTACTTCCCCATCCACAAAAAGTGTCTGCCTTTATTTTTATTTTGTCACAAAAAGAATGTCCACGCCCTAGATAAATGATCAAATCCATTCTACCCTTGAATGAAACTAGCACAAAACTGCATTGATTGTAGATTTCTAAAACTGTGAGCATTTCAAAAGGATAGAATTAACAATTATCTATTATATAAATGCATTAACTGTGTTTTTTGTTCTTGCGGACACTTATTTGGGACAGGAGTGATGAATAAAATTATCAAAAAGGACAAATTATGAAACAACGGAGAACTTCTGTGAAATGAGCAAAAGGCTCTAAATTAGGTTAAAACAAGAGGTGAATGGGTAGTTATATATTTACCACTAGATAATCAATTTTATTTCAAATGGTATGAAACTGATTATTTTCACCTAAATTATCAGTTAACCAAAAATGACAATTTATCCACAAATCAAAACCAATTATTGTGACATTAGAACCCTTTGACAGAGTAAGTAAAAAATACAAAAGCTTACATCAGCCGAAAGTGGGTCTGCCAGCTCAACACCGGCAATGTCAAGAGAATGACAAGAAGCCAAAACCCCACCACAACCCGCATGAACCAAAGAGGGCCCGCATGAAAACCCGCGCCGCAACTGTTCCTGCATTGCCAGCCAACCATAAGGCCCATCCCCACAATCCGCATCTAATGTCACATCAACAAAAGATGTTGCTTGCTGAAAAAGCAATGGCATTCCATCTAAAAGCTCCAAAAGGGGTTGCCTTTGACCATATGATAACATTCCTTCCTCATTAAATGAATTATGAGGCAATGAACCAAACGGTTCCATACCCTGTGTCATAGCTTTTGAACCTTTAGTGACACCAACAGTTCGCCAAACACCAACGGGTGGATTTAAAGACCCATCAAGCAGCCCACCATCTAAATCACCCGCAATTCTAACAGGTACTGTTTCCTTCTTCTTTATATCATATTTATTAGATATATTATCTGACAAAACGTTTGATTCCCCATGCATTTGATACAGAACATTACTTCCAGATAACCGAGTCATTTGCAGCGAACTGGTGGGAGTTACCAACGTATGCCTTATTTTGCACATAAAAGCTTGAAACATAATGCACTCTAGCTCATTTGCAATGGCCATTTTTGACGATATAAGAAAACTTTCTGTTATCTTACTCCGAGTAGACGCCCTAAGACCCGCATTTGAAGAATTAAACCCCGAAAATGTTGACGGTGCAGGATCTTCAACAATATTATCACAAGGTGCCTGTTTTTCATCTTTTTTATCATTATTTCCGCTTTCAACATGAGTGTAGTATTTTTTCGATTGAAGTAAGTATTTGTCTTTTGAATTTACACCAATGGTTGGTTTATCATCAGATACATCATGATGGGGAGGTATTGCAGAGTAAATGTAGCTATTTGTACTTGAATTTGCACTCTCTGCTGTTCGGGATTTTGGGATGTACGGGCTTTTAATAACAGATGATAACAAATCAGTTGTCGGGGTTTCCACTGCTCCATATTCTGGTGCAAACGTCATTAAGGCTTCCGCTTTTATCAAATAATCAAATTCAGTGGAAGTTGGTGCTGGTGGATTATAGTTCATTGATCCAGAAGATAAAGCATCTTTTGTAGTTTCTTGATTTTTGCTTATTGATTCCTCTACAACCGTTGATGGTGGATTGAAACTCTCAAATGATGAAAACCCGACTGGTAATATCATTGGGTCAGAGGAATCAATCATCCCAGTAAACGGGCTGCTACTTGCATCTCCACCATCGGTCGGAGAAAACATGGGCGTTTGTGACTCCTCAGTCCCTGGCGGCTTTTCACCATCAAAGAGAACATTAAACTCATTTAGCATTTAGCAAATAAGTGTTTAGTGAATGACTTGGTAATAAATTTAACTTAAAAAGTAAAAGGTTTAATCTTTTTATAAGTTATCTCCCCCAAATGGCAAAGCATAAGAGGTTTAAGGATGAAATGCCTATAACAAAAATTAACTTAAAAAGTGAAAGATTTCATCTTCCTATTACTTACCTCCCCAAATGGCAAAACATCATTTTCAAAAAAATCACCAAAATCTCCAAACTCGGAGAGAAGTGCTTGAATATCCATGACAATGCCTCTGTCATCATCATCCCAGTCCCACTGGGACCCACCTTGATCATTGTTGGTTTCCATTGAATTATATCCTTCTTGCATAGGTGCATTATTGATTGCACCAGCTTGACCATATGACTCGGTCATTCCAGTTCTGGATCGCTTACTACCCTGTATAATGTACATGAATTACAACCCGTTTGGGTTTTATCATATTAATTTACTAATTAAAGTAAACACTCATACCAGCTTGGAGCCATCCATATGCATCTGGTCAGCAGTAGTCAAGCCAGACTTCATGCAAGATAGTGAATCAGCATCAGCCTCAAGATCACCAGTCATTCTATAATCGCTATCACTAGACGAACTAGTGCTAATGCTACTACTATTACTATTCCCACTACTATTGTAACCGTGTTGAGTCCGCAAGTCATTATCATGCCATGATCCATCCATGGTACCAAAAGCATCACTGCAAAACACCAAACCAAAAACGCTATACAATATACCATATAATTGAATAAATAGATGTTTTAAAACTAAATAAAACTTACCATTGCATAGAGAACGATGAGCTGGATAACGATTGGCCCATCCAATTTTGGAGCCAGAATCTACAAGATAGGAAAATGCAATATATATCAGAGCATCTCCAATGTATGTACTAAACAATTACATCGTGTTTATGTAAAAGCATAATCATCTTGGAATACGCTTACACCAAATGTCCAAATTATTTCAACTCCAAAGTCTAGTGCATGCACAAATTTTTTACATGAATTACAATCCACTAAATGCTTTAGACAAATGTCCAAATTTATTTCAACTCCAAACTCCAGTGCATGCACAAAATTTTTACAGGACTTACGATACACTAAATGCTTTAGAGTTACAGATTACTTGGCTCAAATTAAATTACATTATCTACAGAACTAAAAACAAAATATTATATATTTATATTTTAATCTTTACATTAAGTCAAATCATTTGGAAAATTAATTATTAAAAAAATAAAAACCATGGTCCCCATACTAAATGTCTAAAGGAGGTTGTTTCAATAATATACATTTCGGATATTGTTTTTACCTTTTATGTTTACATACATGTAATTTATGGTGTGATTAATAGTACTACAACTCGCAACAAATTCGCGTAAAGGGTGATAAATAGTGTTACACCAAAAAACTACACTATTTTGCCGGATTGGTTTAAGATGGTTTATACAAAACTTTACCCCATTTTTTGGTGATTCCGTGCACGTATCTGGGACTAGTGAAAGTCTAGATTTTACTAACTTTATTTTTTAAACAAAATATGATGGAAGAGATACCTTTTTAGAGATGATCTAGCGGATGACGTTTGCACAAGTGGGACAAGGACCGACTCGGCCGGATAAATAAATGTTTTTTCATTTTCTTTTGCGACACTGGGAGATTCAGATACATGATTCTTTGAATTCGTATTTGAATTTGGTGGAAGTGATTTTTCACTTTCAGCATTTTCACACCCTAGGGTTACTTCAATATAACAGTTTTGTCCCCTCAATTGTAAGCCAGAAGTAGAACTTTGAGAAAACTGGTTTGGAAGACCTACAATTCCATTCATAGCCTTAAACTTCCCCGAACTGTAAGATTGTGTTTACAAGGAAAAACAAGAATCATGAGCGTAAAGAAATAAGTTTATCAAATTATGGTTCGCAAAAATGAAATAATGGGAACTCCACCTGAAATACAATTGCTTCACGAGGTCACCAGGACAAATTCCAGTAATTCTGCCACGCATTCCATGAGGTGCAACAATAACTGCAAAAGTCAATATTCAAGATCATTGTCCCTCTTTGCGTGAAAAAGTATTGCATGCTCACGTTTTCTTTAGTGCTAATAGTTTAAATCAAGATTACGTTTATAAGGTGTCTGGATGTGCAACATGACAGTAATTATCTTAGGTTAGACATAATCAGTTCTTACTTCTTAGTGTTAAAGAGTAACCAGGTACTGCCTATTACTATCTTATTATTTAAGGGACAAATACTCAAACTTCATACTAGCTACAACAACACTGATTACCAAAGGTAAGGGCAAATCAAATCATGTTTATTCACCATAATTTTATCTATTTTGTTCATCATCTAAATCTGTAAACCGCCCTAACACCATTGAAAGTGATTATTACAACTTAAAACAGCAAAAGCACTTCCAAACATTATCTCATGCCCCACATTTTATTATAGGTAACTTTCTGATTACAGATTAATCAATACTGCATAATCATTTTCCAAAATGCACACATCCAAACATATTTTAATTAAGCACTAAAAACAAAAGATGAAGACATAAGTGAACTAAAATGACCTGGAAGCCTGACACTGGAATGAGTAGATGTGCGTTTTAAGATTGTCTCCATGTCACCATTTGAAAGTGCCCTAACATGCCTGGTAACAAAAGTGGTTGTGAATTTACCATATTCATATAGCAATTCAAAGCTCATATAATGACAAAAGAAAGAGGATAAGATGAGTGAAGTTGACAAACTTTGCTGATACTATGACATGAACAAATATAGCTTCTTCCGTTGCAGTAAAGATGAACTCAAGCACCGGCTGGCCTCTCCTGCAAATGTTAATTAGCCGGTATGCGTTTAAATAATTAAAGGTAAAATAGTCAACAGTGCAAAATTGTTTTGCACACCTGAATAGTTCTTCTCCTTGTGAAGATGGGTGATATCTTGAGAATACATCTCCGAATCTCACATATGAAAGTCCCATTAAAGCTCTACCAACAATAATTAAACAAACAGAGCACAAGTTTGTTAAATGAACTTTAAATAAAATCTAAAAAAAATAATAGAATGAGCATAAGAGAAACCTTTCGATACAATTCCTTAAAGCTTGAGAAAGTGCAGCTGCCACTTCTTCAGAATCCCCAGGTGCTAACCACAATCCAGACGTAAAAACTGCAACACATTATAAACATAATTTACAATAACTCTGAACTGTAAACTTGTTAAAAACAAAAGGATAAAAAAAAATAATTAAATGTTGTGTTACTCCACCTTTTAGTTTAGATACAGCAGCCTTGGCCTTATCGACGACAGAAGAATGGCGGCCAGGGATAAAAAGCCATAATTTGATTTTCTCGTCTGCAAATTTTGTTAAGCAACAAATTAACCAGAGGAATAAATATGGTGATATAATTCTTGAACTGTGTGAATGAATAAAAAATATTACCAGGGTTATGCAGGCCCTGAGATGGATCCCAAGGCCCAACAAAAGAATTACCCCATGTACTAAGAAACCCATCTTTTTGCAATTGCAAATGAGATGAAATAACCAACTGTGCAGCAGTATCCTTCTGATTCGACTTTAAACTGTCAAAAACACTTCAAAAGTTCAGCAAAAAGTAAAAATACTCAGTAACATGAACAGAAAAGGACCAAATTATAAGACATTGCTGCGTAAGATAATATCAATTACAAGATCCAAAATTATCAAAATAAGCAATAAGGAACCTTCTGTCAGATAGGATGGGATCAGATTCATTTGGGAGAAACTGGAACCATGACACTTGATGTAGACCGCCCTTCAGAAAATCAAAAGATGACAAATAAACATATGAACAGTAAAGCTGTATTGGGGATGTAATCGACAGAATTGTTTTTAATTTATATTTACAAAACGCAATTCTCTTTCAGTACACCCCATCTAATTTATTTTCCTTGGAGCATATGAAAGGACAGTTAATCATTTAGTTCTCCAAAATGAAAATCTAAACCTACATTCGAATTGGAAGAAAATCCAGTACTTAGTAGTCAGCCAAATAAAATTTAGATTCATTTAAGTAATTAAGTGTATAACAATGTATAGTTATATACCATAAATAATAGCCATAAAAAACTATGATAATATATACAAAAGTAAAGTCCAAGTAAAGGGAAGATACATACAATTTTGAAGACATTCGTCCACATCACTACTGCAATTTTTGCCCCTCAGAAAAACTCAACTCCGGTCAAAACTTTATGTGTTATTCCACTTGCATACCGAACACCAAATACATATATATATTCATTCAATCAAACTGAAAAAAAAAACAAAAAAAACAAAATCAAATCCAAATGGCATTATTAATAGTTAAGATCAAGAAGAACTTCATAGATCAAATAAAAAAAAAGAACATAGGTAGCGTTCGTTTCACGGAATGGAATGTATGTTTCATTTCTTATATCGTTCGTTCGAACAAAAGAAGGAATTGGAATTGAACAACAACATACTTAAGGAAATATGCATTCCAATTCCATTTGTATTGCATTATTCCATTCCATTCCCTGAAACGAACACATCTACATTCCAAATCAGTTTCAAGTTCCAACACAAATTCCAATTCCGCAGCATTCCACGAAACAAACTCTAAGCTAACAACTAACAAAAAAACATATATACACAGTAATACAGATAAGGATTATAATTCAGTAACGAGAGATTAAACTATACAAACACTAAACACTCATATAATACGTAAAAAGGATCATAATCAATAGCAAGCTAGACCTAGAATAGCAAACCTGATTCAATTCAAGCACAATTGAACTACTAATAGCAATTTTATACCTAACGATGAATTAAAAAAACATTTATAAAACTATACCTTATTCATCAAGCTATCTGCTACTGTATACGATGAATAAAGTAGTCTAAACACAAACTTCAGCTACAAAAGGTTTTAAACTCAACTATATGATAGCTAATTGAACGAGATCAGTAATATGTATAAGATCGTATAAGCTAAAACAATATATAACGAGATTCTCGAGCTCTAATCAGGTAAAAATGTTTAAAAAAAATTGTAAAAAATGTAAGAAAAAAATGGGGAAAAATACAGCTGGTTGTGCAATAAAGAGCTTACGAATGAAGAAGAAGATCTGTAATGAGTGAATTGTGTGGATTAATTGAGCATCTGAATTAAGAACAGAAGAAGAGATTTATTATATTCGGTTTATAGCGATGGGAATTGAGGGTTTTGTGAGTTGAGGAGCGTACGTTAGTGCTGTGCCTGGATCCTCGACTCTTTTTTTTATTATTATTATTGCAACTTTGTGTGGTCTATGGCTTGTGTGTGTCGTAAAGGCTGTGACCATTTTGTGCCATGGGGTTTTTGGGTGATTTTTACTTTGTACGGGTGGTACAAACTATGTTATACGCTTGTTTGACCTCTTAGTGTTGTTTTAAGAAAATGTTTCGAATTGAAACGCTCGTTAAAGGGTCCTTTGAACTTTATACATGCTCATTCAGTTAAGGGGTATGTTGGGTAAAATTATAAGTTAGATTACGTTTAACTAGGGGTGCAAACGAGCCGAGCGGCTCGAGATCGACTCGGTAAAAAGCTCGAACGAGTCGAGTCTTATCGAGCTCGAGCCTGAAATAAAGCTCATTTAGTTATCGAGCTCGAGCCTCGAATGTAAAGCTCGGTTGGGCTCGTCGAGCCTTATCGAGTTTTGCTTATTTATGTCAATTAATATATATATATAGCTCAATTGTATTGCAACCCATGCATTAACTAACTTACTTTGGGCCTTGGGGTTCTTAATTGTCAAAAACGAGCTCATTAATGGTCCAAAACGAGTCCTTAATAGTCCAAAACGAGCTCCTTAAGGGTCCAAAATGAGCTCGAGCCGAGCTTGGGCTCGTTTAAACTCTTGCCACATACACTTTGATCGAGCTTTCAAGCCGAGCTCGAGTTCTTAAATATACTATCGAGCCGAGCTCGAGCCTAAAATGCAAGGCTCGAATCGAGCTCGAGTTTCTGAAAATTGTCACGAGCCTAGCTCGATAATGCAAGGCTCGAGCTTGGCTCGGCTCGTTTGCACCCCTATATTTAACACAAACCAACTAAAATTACTCAAAAATTGAAGAACTGAATGTTTGATTATTTGTCATAAAAACTTTAAGCACTATTGTTTTAAAAATATTGGAAATTGTCTCGGTCTCTCTCTACAATTATTATGTTCCTCTATATTGTGTTTTTATTTATCTCAATTCAAAAATGTATACGTCATTTTGTATTAGAGTTGGCTCATATGTGGACGATTATGATGGAATCAAGGCATAATACCGCTAAGGAACGGACAAAACATTGACTCAGCTCAAACAAATCCATACAACCCTATATCAGCAATATGCAAACTTTCAAAGTCTCCCAAAACCAGCAGTTGTGTTCCGATAAGTATTATGGTTCATTGAACAAAACACATTTCTGAATAACACCCATAGTTATGCTTTCCAAAATTTAATAATGCGAATCTGGAACGAGGAAAGGTACCAAACAAGATTGTTGTTGATGAAACTATCAACGACTCTGTGGTTGCCCTACATCTTATTTCGATGAAAAGCTTTATCCTTGACCTTGAGTTAAGGCAATATTGTCGAGGGCAACGTAAAGGTTGCCATTCGTCAAGAACCACTTACTTGAATGAGTAGTTTGCGTTTTTCTTGTTTATCTTTCATGTAGTGGGTTGTAACTTGTTATAGAGAAGTATATAGTTTTCTTTAGAGAGCAAGTAGTGGGTAAATTACAGGGAGTGGTTTACATTTTTTTTCGGTTTACCTTTCATGCAGTGGTTTGTAACTTGTTTTAGGCTAGTGAAGATGTGGGTAGTTTCTTTTAGGTTTAAGGGTGTGGTGTCACGGTCTCAACACTGCCAAGGGAGGGCACTATCAATGAACTCTCAAACCCTTAATGGGCGTAGGAAGGGAAGAAAGGACCCCCCCCCCCCCCCCCCCCTCCACCATCACCTTCATCACCACCGTCAACCATCATCTCACCAGCAACCATCTTCATCACCTTCGTCAACCACCACCTGACTACCCATCTTCACCTACGTCAACCACCATAAACAAGCAGGTGGGGTTTTTTATGTTTGGGTTGGTTTGATTTACTTGCTTTATGTTTGAAATTAAATTATTAAATTGAAATTAAATAAATAAAATAATTAAAGGGGCTTTATTCCACACCTTAGTTGAGGGTGGAGGCTTTAAAGGTGTCGTCTACCGGCACAAATATGACGCTTTCAACTTTCAAGCCCTTAAAGGCTTTATCCCACACCCCAGCATTAAAAAGCACTTAGTGGGTCACTAGTATGTAAAGCTACATACAGCCCATATATATTTGGTTTAGGTGGAAATTACTTCATTTTCTATCTTTCCATTGCCCTCTATTATACTTTTATTTACAGGCTTGGAACGACGTACCAACCACTGTGACACCGACCGTTGTGGCCAAAGTCGACTACTCGACCGTCGCCAGCCTTTTGGCTCTCTCAGATGCGTGGAAACCCAACCTCCACCCACCCAAATGCACGATAGTAGAATAATCGGTAAAACCTCATCTCCCATATTCGCTCCACAAGGGTAGATGCACTCTATTATACTTGTGTTTGTCTCAATCCGAAATGGGTACATACAAATAAACTTGTAACGCTTTTCTAAAACCTAAGTGCCAACATTTCATTTTTCTATATAAAACTTTCCATTTAATGGATGCAGCCTGACAAGGAAAGCACCTACAGGCCTCAACCACACAATGAATCCAAACATTCATGCTAAAATCTGAACCCAGTCAAACGAACATTTTGAATCAAAATCCATCCATAAATGGCACAATCCATGCCATGGGTTCCTGCTAGTATGTCAAAAAAAACCCTTGAAGAATCATAGTTCAGATGGTTTAAAACAATCCCCTAATGTAGAACTCTTAACACTTTCACAATTTAATTGTGTTAAGTAACCAAAATCCGTTTTTAACGATGTATTATTTCTGATAGAATGCCTCACACCAATGATCATCCTTTAATGTTTCCGCAAGCAAAGTTACAGCCCAGCCTTCTTCTCCAGTTTCTGAATTTGGTTGAGGAAGATCCATGTCATCTGTGAAGGCGAAAATCCATCAGTCAAAAGTATCCGTAAAAGAAATGCGTAGCCTTTTGACTTCTGAAGTCATATCCATAGTCACAGGATTCGCTAATCTACCTGCGTACAGCGAATCCAATCGTGCGTACCGGAATCGGGTACATTCGCGTACCGTTCGCATAGGATTCGCGATCCGATTCGTAAATTAAGCATACCCGATTGTGTAGAATTTCGAACCAAATATCACAGATTCGCGTACCGGATTGTCGAATTCGTTGTCTAGATTCAATGCGATTCGCGAATCGGAATTAAATGCTTCGAAATCTGCAGCAATTATGGTGACTATTCGCTTACCATAGCTAGATGAAGAGTCTATTGTTTCCTTATAATTATGAACTTGGTTAGTTTGTTTTATGTTTTTGAACTTATAATTATGAACTTTGTTTTGGATTAAGATTATGAAATGTTTATTGGAGTTATTTGAAAAAAATATATATATTGTATAATGTTTAGACACGATACGGCGTACCAACTTATAGGGCACACCGTACCGCGTACCGAATTGGCGAACCGAATGAACCTACCCCCCCCCCCCCCCCCCCCCCCCGTACCGAATTTTAGAAATGTGCGATCCGCATACCCGATTTCGTACCACGAACCGGAGCGTACCACGATTCATGTGACTATGGTCATATCTGTTCCTTTTCCATATTCAAATAATCAAAGATATAGGTGTAACTGAGCCTAGCCACTAGTGAGCTATTCAAGATCGACTCGCTAAAAGCTCGAACTGGGCTGAGCTTCAACATGGTGAGCCTGAGGCCCTGAGCCCAAACTCAAGCCTAAATTGGAGCTCCTCTGATAAACAAAAGCCCAAGGTGTATCTATAAGGCTTGGTTAAGCTCAAGAGCCTAAACAAATTGTATTTATATAACATACAACTTTTATAAATATAAAATTATTTTAATAAAAATAACTAAATAATATTTATTATGTAATTTATATAAAAAATTATATATAGATAGATATAAAATTAACAAATAATAAACAAGCTGAGCTCAAGCATGAAAATTTGATCACAAGCCGAGCTTGAGCTTTGAAATGTTGAATATGTAGCTCAAAAAGGTGCAGGCTGGAGCTTGACCTCTATTAAGACTTAAGTTATACAAGCCGGGCTCAAGCTCGGCTCGTTACCCCTACAAAGAAATAAGTTTCAAAAAGTGATGCCAAACACCCCCCTAAAACGAGTGGTGTATGAAAGAGAGAGAGAATACCATGACATGTGGCGCAATCCTAACACAATATACCGGAAACCCTGTATAGAATTTGAAGGGCCCACCAGCCTTGAGGGTTTTCATGGCACAATCCATAGATCCTGTGTAAGGGAATTTCCCCTGAGCATCGGGCTGCATTTTTTGTATTTGAGTTTTCACATAATCAAAAGGCAAACTACATGCAGCAGCAAAGAACCCTGATACAGAACTAGCACCTGCAAAAGGAAAAAAATCAATCAATCGTACCCAGATAATCCCACTTATGTATGCCCACAAGAATCAAGATGGCCTTATCCTGTCTTCAATGGTATTTTTTATATTTAAGTAATATTAGATGTCAAATATAGCAATTGATGATGTAAGAAGTGAAATTAAAAGGGTAAACCACACTAAGTTAACATGAACTTTTTCCACTTTTTCCTGATTTTGGCAACCAAATTTGAAAATTGCACGTAGAATAAAGTCCGGCTTATAATTTATCATCAAATATAACAGCCAATCTCATATCAACTGATTTAACATCTTATCAGATGATGTGGCACCACCTGATGACAAGCCAGTTTGCCAGATATGCGAAAAAAAAGCTTGAAAAAAACAAAATAGAAAATGACCTCTTTTATAAATTATATTTAAAAAATACTCACTTAAATGACAAACAAGATGCCACATCAGTAACTTTTTAAAATCAGGAGAAAGTGAAAGTAATATCTATTGTGTATGAGTGTATCTTTTCAAAATTAAAACTATGCAGCTTGTCTTACCTAAGATTGTGGCACCCTCACCAAAACCAAGATTATCCTTAAAGAACTCCACACTTTGATCATAAGAAGCAAGCATTCCCATGTTCAGTGCCATAGCCCTAACAACTGTGGGACCCGCACCTTTCCAGAGAGCCAATACACCTTCATCTGCAGTAATCCTATATAATGCATGAAATGCATTTGTGTAATTACGGCGCTGGGCTGCAGGTAATGTTGCATCAGCCTGCATACGGATCAGTGCCAGATCAGCAGGGCTTCCCACACATGCTCCAATTGCTCCAGCTGTTAGCCCGCACAAAGCTTTCTGATACAAAGGTAGGGGCTTTCCATCATTGGCCTCAAGTGCTTTGTTTGTCAAAATCCTATTGAGTAATTAAAAACTCACATTAATAATTACATGAGAAATTTGATTACCAATTACTGGATTAATGACAGTACCTGAAGGTACCAAGTCTTGCGGTTGTATATGTAGCTTGCCTAAGCAATCCAGCAGATAAACCCTGCTCATAACAACACACTTAATACATCATCAAATATATGAGGAATGCAAACTAGAAGTATATTAAAGAAACAGAAATAGTGGAAGAAGACACTTTGGATATGTAATTTCACTGATAAAGTGATAAGAAAATTTAAAAATCAGGCATGTGAAAGAATAACCGAATTTGGTGAATCATCGAAATTTCTACAGTTCTACAGATAATTGTGATCTTCCATACAAACCTTATCAGTTCTCAAGTCTTGACAGGAAGAAAAAAAAAAATCAAGAATCGGCTTAATTTACATGAGTGGTGGAAAAATAGGCCAAATGCCATATGAGCAAAGCAACTAAACAGTATAACCCTCAACTAATATTTCCCTTGAGGTCTAATAAGATATGCTCCTTTTGACTATTAAAAGTAGCAACCAGCACAAAAAGATTGATCCCAGGAACATAGCATTGTTGTGAATTCATACTACATCAAAATATGTTTCAGATCAAATGATCGAGTGTGTTGAATAACAGTAGGACACAACATGCTAATAACATCTCACAATCTAAGCATCAGATCAAGAGATGCTAATAACATCTCACAATCTATATCACAGAATGTTCTATATTTCCAGTGATCCATTGTCAAATTGCAGTAGGATAGCGGTCATTTGATAAAACATTACATTTAAACATCAGATCATCTTTACCAGTTATCAAATCAACAGAGACAACATACATTGACCATGGAGAGAGCAAACCTTATAAAAAGCACCAATTCCTTCATTCTTAAGCATAGTCTTTGTCACCTGGCCTGCAGATCCTTGACCCAACTGAATTCTCACCTGTATATACCACATCATGTCATATACTGTTCCAATTTGATGAACTGTTTGGAAAAAATATTCAATCCACCCGGCGATAAAAAAAATTGGTCAAAATTGTCCCTAATAGAACTTGCATATACATTAACTAAACACGTATCGTCAGATACATCTGATAAAACACTTAAAATACATCATCAATGCAAAACTCGATTGTTCCAGCTACTAAACTGATCAATCTTTCACTTGAAAGTCAAAATTACAGAGTATATACATAAGAAATAGAAATAAAAATAAATATAAGATCTAACACCTACAAGTTTCTACAAATCTGATCACAAATGAGCTGCAAAAATCCAACAATCACACCTGCGATATTGCGATATACGTCTTAAGAACAGATCTAAGCTCATATCAAGAATATGAAATGCATGTATTAACAACTACAAGCTTCTACCACTAACGAGCTTAAAAAATCGAAGAATTACACCTACGAGAGTAGCTTAAAAGCTAAAAAACATCATCAACGCACAACTCAATTGCTCAAGCTACTAAACTGCTCATTCTTTCACTTGAAATTCAAAATTACAGAGTACATACACAACGAATTAAAACCTAATATAAGATCACCTACAAGTTCCTACAATTCTATCTGTGATGAATGATGATCTTAAATAATCCAACAACTACACCTACAAGAGTCCGATCTACATTTTAACAACAGATCTAAACTCACATTAAGAACACGAAATGCATACATTGACAACCACAAGTTTGAAGTTTCTATCACTAATGAGCTCACAAAATTAAACAATTACACCTACAAGAGTCACTTAAAACACATTATCAACACACAGCTCAGTTGCTCACTTGCTCCAGCCACTAAATTCATCAATAGTTCAATTAAATATCAAAATTACAAAGTACATGCACGGCGAATGAAAACCTAATATACACAACAAATTACACCTACGAGGAGTCAGATCTACATATTAAAAACAGATCTAGAATTAGATTAACAACTTAATATGCTTGAATTACACTAGATAAACACTATCAATCAGCTGAATGACACATGTAGCACCTATAATCGACTGTTACAGCTACTAAACAATATTACAAGTTTATAAAATTCTACTATAAATGAGCTAACAAAAATGGAGCAACTACACCTACGAGAGTCCGATCTACATATTAAAAACAGATCTAAATAACATTACAAACTTAAAATGCATAAATTACACTATAAACAATATACCTTGATCATATCGATTGGCTGGATGACGCAAGTAGCAAGCATACCAGAAGCTCCGCCATTCACAAACGGTTTGATCGTAGGCCATACACCACCGATTGGCTTTGGTTTCTCTTCTCCCATTTTTTATAAGATTTTGTGAAAATTAAGAGAGAGGGAGAGAGAGAGAGGAGAGAGAGAGAAGGCAACCGGTGAAGGTAGATGATGACGATGACTAGATATAAACGGAAAGCAGATGAGTAATGAAAGGGTAGTAGGTATTTATACCGTCATAAACCCACCACTCACCTGTGTTGGAATTAGGAATGTTCATGTTTGTCCCTTTGGTTTTGAATGAATTACGAAGTTGCCATTGGTGTTTTTGTTGACGGAAATGCCCTTGACCTTTTTCATGTTTTATTCGTACTAGTAGTGTGCCCGCGCGATGTGGCGTGGAACACAACTACTTTTACGGGTATGCATAATTCGGTTAAATTCAGTCATTAGCCTCAACCAAAACCGAAGTCAACGGTTAAATAATCTTATTAACCGATCGGTTAATTGAGGATTTGGTACCCTATCCCTTCAATGATAAGATTTTTTTTACTGTTGTCTCTGTTATGCTAAAAGAACCTCAAATTTAAAACTCGTTGGTCGAGTCGGCCCTGGTAAATCACATAATACATCCACTTTTAAAATTAAAAAAATATTAGTATTACTACTCAAATTAAAGAGAATAAAATTCTCGTTTTATGATATATATTTTTTTAAAAATTATTAACGTATAAAAAAATTATAGTCATTTAAAAATCGTGGGGGTAGTCTCCTTAAAACAAGGAAAACATGTAACTATTATTTTTCGTCTAATTCGGTTCGTTTTTGTTTCAATTATTACTTAAACCTATCATATCATTTTTTATAAAAAAAAAACTACCCTAATACTATACTCAAATTAAAAAGTATAAAATGCTCGTTTATATGGTGTAATAATATTAAGAAAATATTCACGCACAAAAAAATTATGGACGTTTAAAAATAATGAGGGTAGTTGGTTAAATTATGGGTGCAAAAGTGTAATTATTATTTAAATAAAAAATTTGAGTAAAGATGGAGGGGCACATGTGTAAGTATTTTTTTTTAAATATATGTTTGTCTTAAAAAAGTAGTTAATATCTGCATTATGTTTTGTACTCTAATCAATATACTTGTAAAACTTGAATTTTAAGAAATCATTGGGAAATGTATTATATTAAAATTTAGATGATTTCAGTTTGTTTTCGTTTTTTCCTTTATTTTCGTTTCGGTTATTGTTTAACCTTAACATATATTTTTTTTAAAGTTAAAAAACTATAGCAATACTATACTCAAATTAAAGAGAATAAAATGCTCTTTTATACGGTGTAATAATATCAAGAAAATATTATCGTCTGAAAAAGTTATGAACGTTTAAAAATCGTGGGGGTAGTTGGTTAAAATACATGTGCAAAAGTGTAATTACTATTTAAATAAACAGAAATTGAGTAAAGTTGTTGGGACAAATATGTAAATATTGTATAAAATTATAATATAGTATAGATAGATAAGGGGGGGAAACTGTAACTAATAAGGGGTATAAGTGCAAGTTATATTTGAAAAGACATAAATGCCCTTAAAAAGTAGTTACTACATGCATTATGTGTTGTACTTTAAGCATTTATTGTTGTATTACTTAAAAATTAAGAGGTCCTTGTGAAATGTTTTATAAGATAGTATAGAAGTATAGATTTTTGTTTTTTTTTCAACGTAACTAGTATTTTGCTTGTCGCGTGTTACGGCGGCGCATTAAATAGTGCAACAACACAGTTATAAAAAGTGTAAAATACAACGTTTTTAACTTGGTTCGAAGTAAAATTTACATCAAAACGCGGACCAACCCGAAGCGCACATAAGTAAGCATTACAACGTATTACATTTGACATCACTCGTTTTCCAAAAGGAAAAGAAGTTTATGTTCAAATATAGACCAACTCTTATTTATACCGATACATTATATAAAAATTAGCACGAATTTTTTTTTTTTTTCGAAAATGGGTAAACTCAAAATTTTCCAAAAGAAAGAAAAACGTTTAAGTCGAAACGCAGAGCAACATGTATTATACCTAATCATATCCTTTCTAATTGGCACGGGTACATTGGAAGCATCAAATGTATTAGTTCAAGTGTTATATAATGCGTTAACCATAGGAAATTTTCAAAGTTGAGGAGGTTACAAATGGAGTTATAGTGTAAAAACGCAATGTTTTAAAACATGAGGGGGTGGCGGTAAAAATGGAGTAGTAGTGCAAGAGATAAAGACGAAAAGATTATAACTAAAGGGGCGTGAAGGGCTATAAAGCGTATGGGCAAAAATGTAAATCATAAAAGAATGAGCCAAAAATATAAATTATAAAAGTATGGGTAAAAATGAAAAAGCCTATAAGTCAAAAACATAAATTACAAAATTATGGGTCAAATTTGTAAATTATAAAAGTAGGGGTAGAGAAATTAAAGAGAATAATCAACTGAATTAAATGCATGTTTGAAAAGAAATATTATCATATATATTGATTAGCTTGGTTATTTTATGGACCTTAAATTTTTTGACACAATGTATTGAATTTGAAGTTTGAATAGGACAATAGCGTATGCTTTTAATGATTTCATTAAAATACTATATCTGAATTAGCCAAAGGTGAAGTGTTTGGTTCACTTAAAGACTGCCTTTAATGGTTCACGGTATCCTAATTGGTAAGTTTTAGAAATATGTTCGTCGAGTGACTGATTTCGACGCTACCTCTTAAGCGGTCAGACATCTTAATGACTAAACACAAGGTTGCCAAACAATCCTCAGTTGATATTTTTCTCGAGTCTATTGTGGAGTCTATTGTTAGACATTATTGAAACAAATGAGGTGCTCATAATGTCTCTAATTGAAGTAATGACCTCTTTATATAAAGAATTTATGAACCTTTCATTGGGCCCTAACCTTAGCAGGCTAGGCCTAGTTACAAGTTTTCTCTACAACTACAAGTCTTGGTCCAGTAGACGTAAAACTAGCCACATAGCATTGAATCTCACCAATGAATTAATACAAAATAATCAACAATATCTATCTATATAATAATTGAGGTTATCTCGGGTCGAATGAAGCCCTTAGAGAAAGCCTGAAGGATCCAGATTTGTATATGGAGCTCCGGATTTATCCTATATAAACTGTTTTTTTTTTCCTTTCTCTACCTCTCCAATGCTTGAAACCCTAATACGCAGCAAACACAATCTTCTCCTAGGTTCTCTTATCTCTCCTCAACCCTTCTGCATTCAACAATCAAAAGGCCACACACCCAGATCTAATCCCTTCTACGTTCAGTATTATCTACCATCTTCCATCGCAAAGTATTCTTTTGGTTTCAGTTGCATAGGTTAGGATTTTTATTTCGATTTTGTTTACGTTTTTCCTTAGGGTTTTAAATATGATTTTCCTTTAAATCGATTGTCTCTGTTTCATTCTGTATATCCAATCCCAGTCGCATCCCGCGCCGTTTATATTGTTTTTGATTTTCTAAATCGTTAAGATTCGATTTGTATAGGTTTTGGCTCGGTTTTGGGGTTTTTTGATTCGTCGAGCGTTTATACGTTTCCTATTTGGTTAATTGTATAGATTTGTTTCTACATTTCATTCTATAAATTTGTTCTTCTCTTCGATTGTTTTTATAAAATTGGTTTGATCGATTTTAGGTTAGTAACTGTTTTTGAATGTTAGTTTTTGTGTTCTTTGTATATTTACTGTTTGATTAGGGTTATATTGATCCAATATGATTGGTGTTGATATTTACTAGATCGTTTATTGTTTATATCTTTTTAGTTAGAATTGTATTTACCTGTTTATTTATTTTTGTGCTTGATTTATGGGTGTATGCTATTAATATGAAGTTCCCCTAATTTTAGTACTTTTGACCTAATTTAGTTTAATATGTGTACAAGAAAACTTGTAGGGTCTGGACAAATCCTTCTTTGGAGTACCCATCTGCAGATTCTGATCATATGAGGAAACGAACAATGATCATGGGGATAACGGATGAGGTGATTTCATTTAATTGCTGCAAGTTATATCACCATATCCCTTATACAAGTTTAATTTTGATGAATTTCCTACTGTAAAAACAGCCAAATCTGCCGTTTATTGTGCTGCCAGTGTCATTCCCGAGACATTCTGGTCATAATCAAGCTTCTAATGCACCTGATGACTTGCCAAAAAACTGTTGCACGAACCTTAAACCAGGGTTCATCTCCTATGAGCATGGACTTTCATCCTATTCAACAACATTACTTTTAGGTGATTAATAATTATTTTTTATATTTGGTTTTTCTTCATATCTTGAAGTTTTGATACTGACTTTAGGCGTATATGTAATGTTGCATCAGTTGGAACGAATGTGGGAGACATAGGATTGTGGGAAGTTGGTTCACGGGAAAAAGTGGTTCTTAAAAACTTCAGAGTTTGGAATCTTAGTGCATGCTCAGTGTCTCTTTAGGTACGTAAAGATCTCTAATTATCATGCCACATATCCCAGTGCTTAGTTCACTTTTCAATGCTAAATAAGATCACTTTTAGAAAAAAAAATGGGAGGCCGTTGAATTGAAGATGGTAGTAAATGAAGAGGCTGTATAGAAGAAGTTGGGTCAACCAAGCAAGACATCAAAGATCCGCATATCTTAGGTCAGTAATTCCCTGCTTTTGGTGTGGTTATTAGATATTTTCTTGAAACTGTTCTAATTCACTGTTACTTTTTCATTATGATGTTGTTCTTAAGTTTTTTCCGTGAACTATTGGCACTGTTTGTTGCAGGTTAAAAGCTCTAGGATATTCTAATGGTGAGGTGGCTTCTACCCATGGTTAGTTGACAGTTTATTATTGATCCTTTCATTTTTTAAATGTTATTGTTCCATTGTTGCTGTCAGTTATAAGTAACTAGAATATGGAAGGGTAATAACATAAAGTTGTCATACGCATACATTGTTGTAACTGATTGAGCATGTATTGTTTCAATTACAATTTATATTGTTTGCTGCATAGGATGTGGGATATGGATTTTAAATTTCACAAATGTATGCTTCTTTTCATAGAGTGTGATTTGGTTTTGAAATAACATTAACTGGTGGGGAAAAGGAAAAAATAAAACTCCATCAATATTCGAGGAACTTTCTCAAATGGGTCAGCTGTAGGTTCTACACAAAATAAAGGATGATAGAGGATGGAGATTGTTGGAAGTGAGTAATGTTGATTCAACTCACCAAGGGTGCGTTTTTGGAAAAATTCCAATAACTTGCTACATGAGATTATCCTGAAACATTGAATATATTTTATATTTTATAACATCATATATTAGTTTAGTTTTGATTTAGTGGTGAATGAATATAGAATGGAAGGAGGTGAATTGGGGATGCTGGCCAGGGAGCGGTTTATCCAATTTTTTTTAGTTAATTATTGTGTTTGTTGATGTATTCTAGACCCGTGTACTCAGTACCACTCTCCCCCGCTGAAGCTTCTTAGGCTCATTAACCAGGTTCATTAACCCATCTTCTTAGGCTCATGAACCGGGTTTGAGCCCTGTTCCAGTACCTGACGATTATTGCATCTTTGCAATTAGGATCCATGCTGACTTTTGAGCCAGTAATATTGAATAATTTTCTGAAGTGACAATAAAAGCTGCTGAAGAAACACCAATGCCTAGAACATTACCATAATTGTAGGAGTATTGTGGATATTGTTTCAGGAAAATATGATGTGAACATTTGGATATTTATTTGTTTATGTAAAGATGCAGATCAAAGATTGGCATATGTAGAACAACATACATTATTTGTTATTTCTAATGCATTGTAATCACACCTTTTTTTATTTATAAATATTTATGCTTTTATGCTGATTTGCAGAGATTGTGGCTGGTCAATTTATAAATATTTATGCTTTTATGCTGATGATCATCTGGTGTATATTGTTGGCCGGTCAATTTACGACAAGTCGACAATGTGAAGTTGGTTAGCGTCTCTACAAACCATTACGAAGTGGATGTTTTTTTACTCCTAGGGAGCTTTTGAGGTACAAATCACAAGAAGGGGCCACGGTTTTGTTATTGGTATGGGATGATAAAACTCCACAATCCACACAACTTAGGGATGGTTTCTTGGCTTTTTGCAATCTCTTAATTGAAAGGTAGCAGTGGTTGCTGATGTGGCTCTTTTTTTATTTACTTTTAGGTCTTAAAGAGTATCAATAAAACTACTTTATATCTTTGTTGAACTGGTGTGACTCTTTGGTTCGGTGCAGATTTGAAACCCAATTATCAACACCAGCCCCAACTCAGTCGACTAAGCTGATACCACTTGGACTTTTCAATGTGTGTAAGAAACAAAATATTTAATTTTTCTTATTAATATTTGCATATATTTTTTTTATCTCACAGGATCATCAAGTAGAATACAAATGGTTTTTCTATGATCAGACAACCTGGATGACATATAGAGGCTGCAAAAGAAATGATCTTTCTGCGAATACTTTTGTGAGGAAGTTAGAAACCATAAATTTTTAATGTTTACTTTTTGAAGCAAGATTTATTTGAAGCATATCATTGCTTACTTTGATTTATGCATTATTGAATTATTATTATTTTCAATTTTATCTCAACCATACACAGTATTTTTAATTTTAGGATAATTGCAAGAAAAGGGTTGTTTATTTTATGCCAATGTGTGCTCGAGGTATTATGCGTCATTTTTTACTAATGAAGGTAGTACTTTACAAACACTTGAATGTCTTAACATGCCAGTTTGGGTTCATCTGATACACTTCATTTCATTTTAGATCTTTTATAGATTATTAGTGCTTCGACAGTCGACTTTGATTGCGCAAACAATCCATTTAAAAAATACACCTAGATGTCTTTTAATTCTTATTTAGCTATACACGAGTATTTAACATTTACCCATTCGATCTGTTCAGGTAAACATAATCCAATTTGACTCATTTGTTAGTTATTTGGTGAAAATAACCACATGTAATCCCAGGCATATCCGAGATAGTGTTCGAAGCGATGTGGTTATAGTTTTACTGGAAGTGTTAATATGGTTCAGGAGTGAATCCTCTAACTTGATAAATGTTAATGCTATCTGCATGTACACAAGCTAAAATAAAGCATTTTTAGGAGATGCGTCCATTTTAACTAGAGTTTAGATGAGTTTAGCAAACTGGATTAGCATCTACTTCTTTCATCGATCTTGGGAAATTTTTTAATTGACTTCATTTTTTCTGAATGGGTTATCTTCTAAATTTTTTTCTTGACAGGGGAGAGTTTCCGCTTATCATGAGTTTGTAAAAGAGGATGAAGAGAGCAAGATGCTATGTGTTCAAGACATGAGTCAAATTGCCCAAACAAGCCTGTAAGTAAATCCTCTGATGTCGAAATTTATTTGGATTCAGATTGTGTTAATAGTCGGATTTGGAGAAATTGCACTATTATATAGTTTAACTCGCTGTAGTTGCAGCAATATGACTATATAACTGACCTTCAGCTGTTAAAAAAACTTTACCCATCTTTATACGTGGCAATCTTGACCCATTTTGTAAAACATGGGCTGATTTGGGCAATAATATCAATTCGACTCATTTGAAATTAGTGAATGGGTCAATCTGGATCACCTCAAATCTAAAGTGGGTTGATTTGGGTCACCTTAAATTGATTAACAAGCCAATTTGGGTCATCTAAAATTTATCGGCGGGTCAATACTAACACGTATTATATGTCGTCACCCTGCCCTCACCGTATTGATCAAAACTGAAATGAATCATTACGAATGACAGTTTTTTAAATGACTCATTTTGTCCCGAATTCATTTTGCTCAAAACCTGTTTTAACCCAAACCGACACTGACACGTGATCCAAACTCGCCTGACCCACCCAATTTTCCCTTCCTACCCATCTTCGCATCATTTTGGTGCTCACCTTTTCCAAACATTCACATTTTCCTTCTTGAATAAATACGAAGGATTACAGGAGCAGATGTGTTGAAAGCAATTATTTTTTTGTTGTATTAGAAACATAGGTGGGCAACTGGTCGCTAGCCGCGCAGCTCAAACAAGGATTGCAGACCATCAGACAATATATCATGTGCTTAATCAAGAAGATCAAACATTTTGCAGATGCAGGAGCAATGGGCTGTTAGTTTTGTATGCATTTTATGATCAAGGTGCTGGGAGTAAATTTGTTAGAATCATTGAGTTTGTTACTCATGTACCAAAAGAAAGTTATGTTGAAGATTATAAACTAATTAACAATCTACCAAAGGTTAGGTTTTTTTTTCTTTAATCATATTTATAAGTTGCAATATAATCATTTTAATCGATATGAGTCCCAACATATTTTTTACATTTCAATTAGACCCCACAAAAGTTAATGCTATCTGCATGTACACAAGCTAAAATAAAATAAGAGTACTCAAGGGTACAAGGGTCCTATTAAGCAGCAAATTTTGTCCCTGTGGAACTTTTTTAAAGTACTTACAAAGCCTCTTGAAATTTCACTAAATTCAATCAGAAGGTTAATTTATGCAATTAAACTACATATGGTGCCTTTAGAACGTTTAAATCAATTCATGATCATTTCACATGTTCCATTTTAGTTGCTTATTTTATTTTAACTTTTACCTATTTGACTCATATGAGATAAATATTTGAATAAAAAATTATACGTAGTGTGAAGATATACTTTTAGTACTGGTCGTTTGGGTGGACACACAAATACTCCACTGTTAGATTAAAAAATAACGATTAGATGTAGTTATATAAACAATATTATAGAAACAAAAATTTGATTTAAAATTTCCAGTCATAAAGAGGGCTTGCAATTTTACCCGTTACTTTTTTTCGAATAAGTCGGTTTAGGATTTCTTTTTTCAACAACATTTTATTTCTTTCCATTCCACATACAAAACAAATTACATGAGGATCTATCTTTTTTTCAACAACCTAATCATGATATACCATTATTTATGAAGCCTATAGATTGCATTAGTTATGATCAGAAAAAAAGGTAGGAGTTTAAGATTTGGTCACACAAAACAACTTGCATACTATAATATTGATATTTGAGATTTTCATTTTACCTTTTGATCGAATCTTGTGACAAAATCCATACAAATTATATTACATATTTTTCAATAAATAAAACAACTTGCATACTAAGATCTTTATAGATTTTTTTTCATTTTACTTGTGGATGCACCGTGTATCCACACGGGGACTCTAACCTAGTTAATACTAAAATAGGTAAGCTAACGACAAGCATCCGCTTGAAGCGATTCAGAGGTCCGTTTTGAAACTTACCTCTTCAACGACCATTCACGTTGTCTCGTCTCTTGTTGTCACAAATTAATGGTCTCTCCGTTAACTAGATGTGCAGAACACACTTTTACACGGGGATTTAAATGAGACAGTTTAACTTAGACAACCACCGGGTTTTGTTGATTCAAGACACGAATGGGTTGACAATTCCTTCTTTAAAGTGACAAAGGATGAGCTAAAGATAATAAACAAATCTAAATAAGCTGTTTACTTTCTAACTTCTATATTTCTTTAAATAACCAAAGTGATGACTATTGATGAAAAATATTAATGGTTTTTAGGATTGTTACAAAAAGCTCGCGACTTATAGCACGACTCGTAGCTGGTTCGGAAAAAGCTCAAACAAATATAACTTAAAAAACTTGATTTGAAACAATATGAGCCAAGCTGACTCATTTTGTAACCAAGCCTAGGCTCGGTTCAGCTCGTGGCTCGGCTTGTAAGGTCGTTTCACTTCAATATGGTGCTCAAGCTGACCCAAGTTGCCTCATTTAATTTCTAGCTCAAGCTCGAAACCACCCTGGCTCGACTCAGCTCGGCTCGTTTACAGCCCGATTTTGCGCCTTCGCTGTGACAAAACAAACAGTAGGGGTCGGACATAATGCACTCAACATGTTCTACCGTTCATTAGTAAAAGCAGTGCAGAAAAGGAGCCACGAGCCGTATTTGCCGATCTTGAACTAACCGTCATAGTTGAAGCGAAGACGGGGACCTACCGCCAGCTTTTTCACCGCGAACCCTTGTTGTAGGATTAGAAGTTGCTGCGAATAACTTATTTCAAGTTTTTAACGAATTAATCTCGAATAGCTTGCAAGTGGTTCTTTTTCACCACTGGATTGCTTGACTATTGACTTGGAAAAAGTCAAACCTTGGGCTCACCATCTACCTTTCCCCTCAGGTAATCATCACAATTCACAATAACCAATTCACTTAGTTTTAATTAAACAAATATCCAATTTGTTGGTTTGACTACAGTAGTCAAACCATACAGTCTCAGATAATATCATCTTACAACTACTTCATTGCAATTGATGGAGCAACTAACAAAGCTCCAACGAATACCGTCCCATACGATACCAACGTATTCATTTTTTGCTTTCCTCGTATGTACTTGTGATATCGGCCGAAAAAGCATAGCATGAACTGCTATAGGTACCTGAGATTACAAATGCTGTTTTGAGCCTGCAAGAATGATGGACATGGGAAATATGTAGCATGATGTTTACTGTATCGCGGTGATGTTCCTATATATGTTAATGTGGCTGTTGCCACAATTAAAACCAAGAGGGCGTTTGGCTGCGCTTGCGCTTGGCGAAACTGATTTTTAAAGAAGTGTACTTGATTTTGTTAATAACAGGTGCGCAACAAGTTCCAAGTGTGATACAAATTGTCAGTCACCGACGGTTGCAACATGTGGCAACCTTGACAAAGTGCAATCGGCCGTAAGCATGATCAGCAACAACACAGCAGTTGCAGAGGTTTTCTCACGCATTGACCACAAGTTTGACCTCATGTAAGCGGAACGGGCTTTTGTTCATTGGTATATTGGTGAAGGCATAGAAGATCTTGCAGCTCTTCAGCTCTTAAAAAAAATAATAATAATTTAAAAAAAAAAACAAAAACAAAGACAAACATATAGCCTTCTACAACACGAGAAATATATAACGATCAAACTATCATTTTCATATATCTAGGATAATCCCAACATGGGGTTGGTAACAACATTAACTTTTTATATCAAATCACTTGATATTTGACCCCTTAAAACACAATCCTAATGCCTATAAATGTAAACGGAAACACGCATTCTTAAATTAACGTTTACCTCTTCATTGCACACACCAATCTACAACACTTGAAGCCTCCCACAATCAAGCTATTTACAAAGATTTATATCCTACAAGAGTTGTTCCACCTGCACAAATACGAGAGCGCAATGATATAACAATTTCATTTGATTGTGTTCTAACATTCACTTCCAAAAAACACAAACATTTAGAAATGAAGATCAAGAATAATAAATACCATTTGAGTGTTCTACGATTCACTGCCAAAATCGTCAAAACCTAAGTTTTCTGGAATGTCCAATCTCTTATTTTCTCCTGAGAGACAACATTGATGTTAGTAATCGCTTTAAAAATGAGAATAAAATGATCTTGACATATAAAAAACTTACCTTGATGCTCTACGGTACTACTATGAGAGTCCAAGAAACTGTCTCTATCTGATGATAGAAAAGCAGACCTAGAGAAGTTCTCTAGCATATCTAAAAATTAAACAAAAACAATGTTGTTAAATAAATACGAAGGACAATCTACAATGTGGCATTAAAATTTTAAAATATAACTTTTGTTGACATGTTCACTTTTAGCTAAAACATTTCAGGTATAATTTCATACGCATACATGTTCTGACACTATATGTAAAAAGGATGAAGAGGAGGGCTGTACCAGAACTATTGGTGAAGTCGGGGGTCGAGTCTGACAAACCAAAGTTCTGAGACATCGGACCCAACATTCCGTACAAAGAACCATCATTAAGAAGTGATCCATTCAACTGGTGCGGGTCAGATTCCAAACAACTAAAAGACGAAGCAGATGCATCACCGACTGTCGGTTGTCCTTCTAGAACATTGCCATTGGTTCCATAGATAAACCTTGAATTTCCCAAATAACTTGATTCCGTTTTCACAGACACGCCGTTTGTCATTCCAACATTTGAATTCTGGGCCAACAACATATTTGGTGGAACGTTGGCCCGTCTCGAATGAGGCTGGGGATCCCCCGATGGTATTGGCAGTCCACAGTTGTCAAATCCTCTTGAGAAGCTGGAAACGTTTTCCGTCTTCAGTGGAATACTAGTATTTTCGGGTGCATAGCATGTTGAATTCTGATGCACTGGACAAAACAAAATAATACAATATTGATTATCTTATTATTTAGAGATGACATGATTATGACTATTTAGGGGTCATATTACAATTTATAAGTAAATCCTTGAATAATCAGAATTTGTCAAACAGAGAATGCCAATCATCTGACAATCATAACTAAAATCATATACAGACACGGTTTCTTGCACCCATGGTTCAAAAAAACGGGTGAGGCGTACGCCTTGAGGTGCGCCTCGAGGCGAAACTCTAAGAAAATGTCAGGTGGTTTAGGGTGTTTTTGGTGTGCTTTTTTTGGTGTTTTAGACTTTTTGGGTCAATTATTTTATTTTTGATGTGTGTTTTTAATGTTTTAGACTTTTCTAGGTCAAGTATTTTATTTTATACACACATAATTTTTATATTTATTTTTTACTGCGCCTCAAGCTTACGCCTCGGTTCGCCTCGGGCTTACGCCTCATGAAGCGAAGGGAAAACGCCTCGAGGCTCGTTTCCGTTCTTTTAAACTTTGCTTGCACCCTGTTTTATTACATCTGAATTTCTGATTCGGATCATTCCATATCGTAATCAATATTAATATACAATGTTAAGTAAAATTTGAGCCTACGAATACTTACTTGGTGGCAGATGAGAACCGTTAGACTGAGGTTGGAAATTGACACCAGTCGGGCCCAATTGTTGCATTAATGCAGCCTGTCTATCAAGAAGCTTATTAAATTCCATTATTTGATCTTTCACCATCAACCGCAAATGGTATCCCTTAAAAAACTCTTGATTTTGTTCTTCGAGTTTCTGCCAAACTATTTAAAAAAAATAACATTTTTATCGGATTGGCATAAACAATCAAAACATTCAAAATATAATAGAGAAGTCATGAATATGATGAATTACGTACCAAGCTCAGTAAAGCTCGGCTCTATTTTCTCTTGCTGATAGATAATATCCATCACCTGTTTCTGAGTCATATAGTATGGCAGACACTGTTCTATAAGATTTTGCACCTGAAACCGAACGATTATAACGCTTTAGTTACATTTCAAAACATAAAACAAAAAAACATGATATTTTTAACGTGTGGCTCAAAAACTTTACCATTTGTATATCGCCCGGAGATACGTTTCTAACCTCTCCACCAGACATGTTCTTAAAACCTCAATCCAAACAAATGCTTCTATATAAACTTATTCCACCTGTCTTAACAGTAATAATAATTAAAAAAAAAACTTTATCACAAACCCATATCTATAGCATCTTGAAAATCAAAAGTAACAAGTTTTCACCACTTAATATTCACCAAGGTCAACTTCCAAGTCAACAGATAAGTCATGTAACATTAAAAGTCAAACCTTGACTACTTTCTTGATTAGGATAGTAATGGCATGAAAATGAGTTGTTTCAATTCAAAATAAAAGTAATTTTATAGCAGGATGGACGGCAAACGGGCAACAAACATTTCAAAATAAAGGTAATTTTACAGCAGGATGGCAGGCAAACGGGCAACAAACATTTCAAAATAAAGGTAATTTTACAATAGGATGGCAGGAAAACGGGCAACAAACATTTCAAAAGAAAGGTAATTTTACAGCAGGATGGCAGGCAAACGGGCAACAAACATTTTAAAATAAAGGTAATTTTACAGCAGGATGGCAGGCAAACGGGCAACAAGCTGCGCTGCAACCCCTTTTGAATAGCAAAACCTATCCTACTGAAAACAAAACAAATCTTTGCACTCTATCTAGGAACCCAATAGCTTCGGGAGTCGGAGAGTCAAACATGCCCAAAGCTAGCTAAGTACTATTAACATCTAAGACAAGATTATACAACTTAAAAAAAAAAAATCTAATTCTAAACATACAAATTCCTGTTAAAAAAACAAAGTTTTTAAAAATAATTGAAGAAACCCTAAAAGAAAAACAGTCAATAAAACTAAATCAACAAAAGCAAGAAATTAAGTGATAAAAGAAAATGGCATAAAGATCATATTTTTCAAGGTGAGAACAATAAGAGATAACATAAACATAAAGACAAATTAAAAACCCATAAATTAAAAAGATGGGTAGATCAGAAATCAAGAAGCATACAAAAAAACAAGATGGATGTAATCAATGATGTGCAAGATAAAGATGAAGTGGGTGCATATATATTATTATTTTAAGATTTATAAGGAGTTAATGATTGAAATATTATACGGTAAGAGAGGATGAATGAATATTATTAATATTATTATTACCAGCAAGCAGATGGATGGATGGATGGATAAAGGTGAAGGAAGGAAGGAAAAGAAAGGAAGAATCTTTAGAGTGGTGAGTGTTGGTTATAATAATAAGTGTAGATGACTCGTGTTGGACTGGGAGAATATAAAGGAGATGGACACTGGGATCCACATCGAACGCTGGCTGGCTGGATTCACCTTTTTTTAATATATTCCTTTCATATCCTCTTCTTTAATTTTCTTTTGGGTTTTTGACCAACATATACGGTGTGTTCCTGAGTTTACTTAGAAAGGAAAAGAAAGGAAAATAATCGAAGAAAAGGAAAAGAAATGATACATATCATTTCCTTCCGTTTCCTTTTAAATTGGCAGGAAAACTAAACTAAATGATTTGGCCTAGCTTTCCTTTCATTTCACTTCTTTTCCTTTCTTAAGTGAAACTCGAGAACACAACATGTTTTGTTTTCCTTTCTTTTTCTTCCATAAATGAAACTCGGGAACACAAACAAAATTTTCTTTCCTTTCCTTTCCCTTCCTTTCTATCGGTAAGTTAACTCGGGAACACAGCGATAAAGTTATGGGACAAAAAAAGTATGGAATGAAAACTTACTCAAGTTGTGAAATTTTATAAAACGACTAATATTTGTTTCCAGTTTACATGATATATGTTATTATAAAAAGTAAAGAAAATTGTAACTAATGTCACACATGTAAAAAAACAACAAAAAGAAATTGTAACTAATTGTTACACAAATGTAACAAAATGACGTTTTTAAAATTTTATAGTCCGTACATGTGTAACAGAAAACATCAATTTTTTGTTACACATTATCAGTTACGTACATTTTTTTTTTCACTTTGTTTTTGGATTTTTTTTCCAATAATAACATATGTTACGTATGTTAAAACCAAAAACAAATTGATTGCTACACCGGGTTACACGAGTTTTTGTTTTATATAATTGAGATTTGAGGTAAAATTATAGAAAGAGTTCCGGAGGAAGGAGTTTAGAGGTGCACAAAATAACCGAAACCATAACCGGTTAGGAATCGGTAAAAGGAGTAGCCGACGTCCCATTTTTTAACCATAGGTTTGTAACCGGTTTGGGATTTGCCGATACCGGGTTCTAAATAAATTAATGGAGAAAAAACAAATAAAATATATAAAAAGAGGGAAAGCCGATTAACTAACTGAAAAATGTTGGTTATTAACTGAACCGATTAAAGTGAATAACCGATAAAATGAGAAGAAGACCAGACTACTAACTGAACCGGTTCAAGTGAAAATTGAGAAGGACCGATGGTCCGATTACCCAAACCGGTTAGGGAAAATAACCTATATGTGCACCTCTAGGAAGGAAATAATCGATATGGATCTGTACCAACATGCACTAATAATGTTTTTACAATTGGAGTGACCCGATCAACCATGCTAACAATCGTCACACAACGTTCTGGTTGAGTCTTTTTAAATCGTTTTCATTTGGTTACCGGTCGGATCAGTAATTCGGACAGATTTCACAATTCTCTCCCTCACACACCCATACACACATTTACTACTTCATTCTTTATGTTTTGTTTATTACATCGTATTTTGCTACATTGTCAATTAATGTAAAAGATAAAAGTGTCCCACATTTTATTTTAAGTTAATCTATAATGTCATCCGTTTTTTTAAACTAGTTGACTTATACGCAGTGGCGGATCTATGCTAAGTCCGCCACCACTTATACGGGAACCAGTGAGACGGTTGATTCGATAACCAAGGTTATAAAACATTACCTTGTGTTTGTTATCATATAAGAAAAAAAAGTGTTATATATGCTTTGACTTTCTATTATTTAGTTCAGATTCCCCGCTACTATGAACAAATGATAACGTGTGACCTTTGACCTCACCGACATATAATGAAAACTTATGTTATATCATTATTTAAAAGTGAATTGTAAAGAATCTTTTATTTGGCACACATTTAAAAATATGAAATAATTGTTATGAATATATTTTTGATTAATGTATGGTGGAGTTTTGCAATTACAAATATTGATAAGAGGTTGTCAGTTGTCACTAGAGGAGCTAGCTTTTGAATTTTGATGTAAGGTGAATGCTTTGTAGGTCCAACAGAACCAAGTTGAGCAAATATGTTTATTTATTAAGTTGAATATTTATACTTTACTTTTTAATCCGAACAATTAACAAGGCTTTAATGCACTCGTGTATCGAATGTTTTTTAAATTTCATGCATTAAATATGAATATTTATTAAAATATAATGAACTTTTTAAGTAAAGTAATTTATAAAAATATACCCATTTAGAGTGGTGCGATCCTCAACCAGTTTCAACTTTCAATACCACCAATTGTTTATTCTTAATTTTGACCGTTTAAAAGAAAATACAACTTCAAAGTTTTATGTAAATTGGTAAAAATATTTAACCCGTTTCAATACTATTGATTGTATAAAATCATAATATACTTTGAAATTCTATGTGTTTGGATATTCTCTTTGTTTCAATTTAAATAAACGAGTAACAAATTTAAACCGCCCAATTGGTATTTATTTGTTGTAATATATTTTACAAGTCTAATTGAACCTGTTACCAAACTTAATATTTTTATCCTTACTCTTATACTATGCATTTTAAGTAGCATGAACAATAGTAAATCAGGATTGGTCGTTTTGGGCAGTTTTACCATGTGTCACATTCTTGTTGGACGGCTTTTTTTCACTGCAACATCATTGTTTACTACAAAGGGTTGGCTGATTGTTATAATGCACTTTTGCATTTTTTTAACGGCCAACAAAATTCATCAAGAACTTCCTTCGGAGTCTTTACTCGGACAAATTCAGGACTCCTTCCACCCTGGAATTGCTAGAAGTGTAAGGGAGACAGGGAGTTCCTGTTTTCACCAAGTTCACCAGTTCCGGGGAAAACCTGATTATCCATCCGCCCGAAAGCACGACAATAGAATAATCAGTAAAACCCAGCGCTCCCAAGAATCGAACCCATGACCTTTCAGCCATGGGTATCATTGAGCCTCTGTACCACTCCAACATAAGGTGGGTGATAAAGTGCTTTTGCATTACTTGAGTTTTTTTAAGACTTCAGTTTCTTTAGTTCTTTTATTTATTTCACCACACAAGAACATTTTATATTCCAAACACATTATCACAGAAAGAATACATGCCCCAAGCAAAAAATACTAATTCCTTATAAAAGCATAATATAGAACCATATAATCGCATTATTTCTTTCATTGCATTTATCATACCTCTTATAATTGATTGCTTAAAAGTAATTCTATGATTATATAGTATGATTTGATCTATAAAAAACAATTGTAAAAAAAAAAAAAGATTAGTGACACAAATCAAAAACAAAATCATCATCGTTTTTTTCAAAAGAGCAAAAAGATTCAGTAATACAAGCCAAATGAATAAGTTAATGAATTTATGTCACAATATATCAAAATAATGATGAACGACCCAAAACTCCAGCCAGAGTTGTTTTCCTAAAACAACTCTTGGTGACTGACCGACCGACCCAACCGAACAACACAAACCTCACAACCGCAGATGACCAACAGTACCAATATACAAAAGGAAATATCAAACAACTTTTCTTCCCATTTTGTTCACACTCAACCAAACAACCCATCCAAGGTTGTCATATGACATCAAGCTGAAAAAACTGATCTTTTGTCGCAAAGAATGGGTGACACGCTTAAAAACACACATCAATTTCCACAAAGAGCGAGAAGCGGATGTTTCTAGAAGCTTCTTGTGTGTATATATGATGGATGATGATATTATGATGTAAGGACAGATTGTATAGCAAGTTGCTGCTGTGGCTGCAGGGATGCCCATGTTGATGCAAAGGTGGCGGGTGGCAGTGTTTGTTGGAGTTGTCTCAGTAGGTTGACTATCCGGTTGATTGTTTGTTCTGTAGCAAGATCCTTGCCGGCACAAAGAATCTAAAATTGCATAAAAGTTTACAATAAAAAAGAAATATTAGTTCAGCCGTATATGTTTTCTTTAAACCTAAGGTCAAAAAAGTAAACAAATTTGGGTATTAGTTGCGTTGTGTCACATGAGACAAATAGGCCAATAACTACACTACAGTTGACAAAAGTTATACGAGCAGGGCAGGTCAGGTGGGTTGGGTAACAGGTTAGAGTGGGTAGACAAACATTATCTATCCAAAACTTTTGTGCTTTTTATAAACAATTATTGTGTCAAATATGGTTAAAAATACCATAATGACAAACTTTGGACAACTTTCGACCCGTTAAATCCATTTTTAACATATGTCCTTATAAAGTGATTTTTCTCATTTTACCCGTTTGACCCATTAACGACCAGACATCATATTAAACCGTTCACAAGTAAATCATTAAATAGGTAACAAGTGGCACATTTGGTAAAAGATAGCTAAGAAAGAAAACCAGCTAATGGAACACAGCTAACCTCAGCAAATACAGAAACAATTTTGGGCACATATTGGTTGTTGGGGCCCAGAAGTTCCATGTCTGACCTGTAGTATAAAGAGCCAGGTTTGTAAAAAGTACTACAAAAATTACAAAAAAGAGAATAAAAAATAATAAAGGACCAAAAAGAAGTGATTAAGCGTCCACTTACCTTTCCACCATCGAACAAAGTAGTTCGTGAACAACTTTAGCCTCAATAAGATCTCCTTTGATTGGCAAACAGCTTAGCCATGCAGGAATAATCTGCCAAACAAACAACATACATAAACCATTAATTAGTTTCAAACAAGAACATAAATTTCTTTTGAACAATAAAATAATCACACCTTTTTTACAAGTAAAATAAAGCACCACACTTACCTGAGTGGAGTCGATACTATCCCGATGAAACTGACATATTTTCCCCAAAGCAGAAACAGCATTATCATACGCCATCACATTTTCAGGCTGGAGAGCGTTAGGGTGTCTAATTACAACATTTAGCCTTGATAAAGCCTCTGAAAAATTAAGAACACAAACTACATTAGTACAGAATGAAAAACGAAAACGAAATCTATGTGGGACCTCTATATTTACCTCCAATAAGTGGTTTTATAGCAGAACCACCATATTCTGCACAAACTCCAAGTCCATATACAGCTGCCTAAAGTCATAAAAATAAAATAAATTATTCTTCAGGTCACAGTCACACAAAAACAATCGGACAGAAAATCTTGGTTGGTCATCATGCTAACCTGTCTAACATCTGGACTCTCATCATTGCACGCTTCAAGAAGAAAAGGAAGATATGTATCATAATACTTTATAGCGGCTTCACGACACTGCTCTGCCAGATCATCAAAGATGCAAATAGCAATCCTCCTTTCTTCAGCTGTTTTGTCCTTGCCCTAAAATTATGTAAAAATGAACAAATCTTAAACAGACGAATAACCAGGTTTAGCGAAAGAACTTATATACACACACACATACACACACACTTTAAAACTTTAAATTTTCATATTTACCCCCTCCAAATTTTGTAACATCATATTCACCCTTCAAATGTATTAAAAATTCTCAAATTTGCCTATTTCATAATAAATAACAAAACAATTAGTTACAACAGTTTACTATACTGAATAAATGAGTGACAAATTAACCTTATTACTATGAATCATCTCATAGTATAAAGTTCTCTTGGTTTATCTAGTGAAACAGAATGTTCATTTGGAAGGTAACATTAGAGTTTCGGAGTATTGAAAGAGAGAAAATGATATTTGGAAGGGTAACATGGAATTCTAGAACTAATGAAACTGATAAATAACAGTACTTACCCACATAGGCATCAAATATGATGACATATCATCAAAGAAAGGCAAGAAGGAGGCTTTAAATGTTTTTATCAGTGTTCCTAATATTTCACCAATCTGTAACAGTGTGTTAGTGAGACATGAACAGATTAATTAAAAAATAATTAATTAAGGTCAGTAGGGAAATTGAATAAGAACCTGGTCAAAGACTTCTTCTTCTTGCTCATTTTCTTCTTTAAGCAGTTCTCCTTCCTCGGCATCAAAATCTTCAGCTTTAGTCCTTTCTGCTCTTTCTGTTTTTCTACTTGAACTTGCTGTGATTACCTGTTTTATCTCATCCACAATGCTTTTCACCTGGTTTTCATCTAGAAGTGGTCCAGATACCTGAAAACATGTTGAAAAAACACTTACATATAAAAGAATTTAATGTTCTACACGCGCTCTTTAAAGCTATAACTATGATTATCAATTCAAATCCTCAGTGGGGGAAAAAGCGAGAACAAAAAAAGGGTTAAAAAGAGAAACAACCAACCTGTATACATTCATTTAAAGCATCCAGCATACTTGCACAGATTTCTGTATCAGGTTCCTGCAACGATACAAACCAATACAGTGAGCACATTTCGTCATACAAATATAAGAAATACAACAGAAATCTTCAGCCTAGCGCCTTTAATACTATGAATTCAACAACTAAACTGCTTATAAGAAATATGAACTCCTCTACTTGCACTCACAAATCTGTTAAAGTTAGACCCATTACTAGTCTTCATGTTATGAGCCCGGTCATGCTTATTTACTGTTTGGCAAGCTTAAGCCTAAATGTTGTCTACTGTGGGCCAGGTCACCATTAGCTAACTTCATTTTTTTTTCATTTTACCCGTTTTATAAGTTTATCTATCAATCCACTAACAAGAAAATGACTCTAAATGTGGTTCCTCAAGAGATGATTCTATGAACGGAAATTACTTCACCTTATGCAAGGCTTCAACTAAAGCGGGAACTATGTAGTCAGAGAGCTGTTTTATATACGATTCATTACGACCTTGAGCTAGCCCTTTCTCTATGGCTAACTTTGCAGACCGCAACAGCTCAGGCATGGCTACAAAATACAAATAAATCCCATTAAAAAGTTATATATAACTAGTGATTGGAGAAAATGTAAAATGTGAAAAAATCAGACAAAGTACCAGAAACAGCTGCTTTCCTAACTTCTTCATGGAAATAAAACTTCAGAAGTGGCACCAAGATTGGGGCAACCTGTTAAGCATACACATTAACATTTGTTCAGTATCAAAATAATAAAGTGGTGTTTGGTTAGTTTACCAGGAACCATAATGAACACAGGTTCTTTAAAGTTACCAAGTGTAAAGTCATTCACTTTTTTATATTTTATGCACTTTTTTTGAACGGCCAAGGACATCACCCTCATCCCCCTCCCGAGTTTGAATCCAAGCACCTGCGGGTATTGCAACCTCTTGGCCCGAAGGCCTTAATGGCATATTTTGCAAGTGGCGAGGATCGAACAGGGGACTCCCAGGCAGGAACCCACGCAAGCGTGTTAAACGCTCCCACCTCTGACCAGCTAGGCTAGCCAGCAATGTCAATTCCTTTTGGTTTCCAACCCACAACCCACCAAACAAACAAAGTTAATGGATATCAATGTCAATTCCTTCATTCCTAAACCAATCAACCAAACACTGCCCAAATATCATAAAAATGAAATATAAACAGAAGACCAACCTGATCAATCCATGGATAAAAACCCTCCTTTAACTCATCTGCATAACAGCACAACATGTTGCACGCGGTTGCTTTCTCCTCTAGAACACTAGTCTTGATCCCTATTCTTTTATCACCAAGTGTAATTGTCTCCATGCTGCAAGGCATGCAACTCTCAATATAAATTTTAAAAAAAAGTAACAATCCAAAAATATATAATACCTCTCATCATCTGATTCATCAATTTCATTATCTGAATCTGCTGAGGTTATGACGACATCAGGTTTGAGTTGAGCAGATTGAAGCAAAGGAGGCATAACAACAGTCATATAAGGGAGAAAGTCTTGTCCTAGACACTTGCATAGCCGAGCCCACGCCTAAGATACCAAAGAGAGACATAAAGGGTGGATGAGCACAGGTTTTTAATTTAAAAAAATCATCATGCATGCATTCTGAACTTGTAAAACACATACTTGAAGCATGTAACTGGTGGTGGGATCATCAGTCTCCATTTGAGATCCTTGCAATGACATGAGCACTTCCATCACCTTAACAACCAATCAGAAACCATTACTAATATTATCGAGAAATTAAAAAGAAAAAAAAAGACAATATGATATGTGTCCTGTAGTTGCTATTGCTACTATATAAAACAATATGAATAATGAAAAGCAAAAGCATACCTGTTTAGCATCATCTCTAAATTTTTCTTTCCCAACAGCCATTCCAACCAAACTAATGCATTCCATGGCTTTAGCTCGAAGCATACGATTTGCTTTATCATTAGCATTCACCAATATCGTTTTTAAATATGGCATAACCGCGTCATAATATTTTTGGAAGTGTTCCTATTGATGCACAACATGTCTGAGTGACACATCCATTGTAAAGTTTTAATGTTGAAAACTAAAATACTTGATGTGGAGTTACCTGTGATGAATCAGCAACTGATGCTAGTGCAGTCAAAGCCCCTTCTTGTACCATTTGTTTACCGTTCTACAAAATAAAATATTAAAAGAAGAAAAACATCATTAATTCAATTTAAACAAATGTTAGGCCTTATTCTGCTCATATAAATACATGAACTGATTTACCTGTAGCAACACAAGCAGTTTGCTCACTATTCCATCCAAGTAAGGTGTTAAGATATCAGGGGTGCAGTTTTCACTGAAATTTAGCACTGCTGAAGCAGCATGTGCCTGCAGAAAAGAAATAATATGTTAGAAAGTAGAAAATGGAGATAAATGGTTTCTTCTGTAATCAAACTACGTTGAGCACAATGCACAACACCATATCAGTTTGTAAGAAAACAATACAACTACAAAATCAAGGCGTCAAACAAAATAGATCAATAACCAGGCATTCAAGGTAATATGAACAGCAATATAAATAATAAGAAAAAGAGAAACAGAAGTGCATCCATGTTGTCATTACGATACTTTGTAATATGTATATTTCTAATAAATACTTAAGAAAGAAACTGGTGTCCTCCGTTCTTTAAGGTGTAGTATAAAGGTTCTTCGTTGCTAGATGATTGATATTTACCAAAAAAGGGCACTTCTGTTGTTGGATTAGTAGTTACTCAGATATGAAAAGACAAATAAAATTCTCCCTTAATGTGCATTACAAAACAAAGATGTGTTTGTTGTTGGATCATCAACATTTATTGACTTATCTAAGAATGTACTTACAAACACAATCAGAAACCTCTAACTGGTATCCATTTACAAATCAACCTGACCAAATAGCAATACTCATGTTCCAAAGGGCATAAAGCAAAGAATCTCATTCTCTATGAAAATACAATACTAAACAAGTATCTATATAAAGTTCTATAGTCACTTAAATGCTTCTAAACTTACAGCACATCAACATAAACGCACAAATAGCACCACTAACCTGAACTCGCGGATTTTGAAAGTCATCCATAGCATTGGCTAGAGCTGGAAGCACTCTTTGGTGATACTGCACTTGCAAATCTGGCCCTAAATCTGTAGCCAATTGCCCAATCGCGTTAATTGCAGCCCACCTCACACGCGGGTGAGGATCTTGGAATGAATTTAAAACCATGGACACCACTTGTTCCAAATTCTTGATCATTACCTGCATCATCAATTCATTCAAACATCAAAATAAACAATACGCAGATATAACAGTAAAAATCGAATGAACTTATTTGCACGTTAACCAATTAACCAACCATGTTCTCACCTTTGAACATCCCTCAGCTATTTGTGCAAGAGAAATCAATGCAGCATGACGCTTCTGCCATTCAGGAGCAGCCAAATAAGCCGGTAGCTGCTCAGACGCAACCGGAACAATCGTATTCCCACCTAAAGCAATAGCCAACCGATCAAGACACTCTTGTCCAACACTATAATTACTAGACTCTCCAGCATCCTCGTCCTCATTCTCCGCCGTATGCCACGCAGGTTCATCCTCAATATCCAAAAGCATACGCAACAATATTCCAAACAACCTACTTATAAACTGCGGCAATTTCCTCATCATACCAGGCGCTCTCTCCCTAGCTTCCGCTAACGTTATCACAAACTCAATCGCTAAATGCCTAGTCCCTTCTTCCAACGTCTCGGCCTCAGCTATCTGCAACATAGACCCAACCACCTCAACCAACTGCCTCCTCAAAAACCTAGGCTCAGTCCCAGCCAATTCAATCAACAACTCCAACGCCTCTTGCGCAGTCGCCTCCTGACCGCCATTCAACGCTTCAGTAAGCGTCGTCATCATCGCAGGAAGCAAATCCTGAAACCTATCCCTATCACCCGAACTCAAACACTGAATAAAATTAATCACAGCAGATAACGCAGCGATTCTCACATCCGAACTAGGAGACGTTGTCAAACACTGCAAAAACACACCATGAAGATGCTTTATATGTGGTATCAACGTCTCACCAATATACTGTGACAATTGAGCAAATATCAAAAACGCAGACTCCTGCAACTTATAATTATCCGAAACAACACACTGAAACATAAAAGGCAACAATTCGGGCCAACCGTTATCCGGTAAAATACTCGAAGCAAGCTCCGAAACCGTATCACACAACTTCTTCATAATAGAATTAGTTTCTTCCTTCTGAACACAACTCAAAAGTATAGATTTAATTAAAGATTGAGACTCAGGCGATAACCGGTTCCATATCAGCAACTCATCTTGAGTTAACTGTTTCCGTAACAGAATTGCTGACATGGCACGGGCCTCAATATGCTGAGATGATTGAAGCATGTGACCTAGTTTAAGAAACAACCGATTGGGATCAGTTTGTTTGCATAGATTGAATATTAATTCGGCTTGTGAACGTTGGTCGTTGGATGAAGACATGAGATGAGAGATTAGGGTTTCGAAAGGGGATGGATCGGATCCTAGGATTGCTGCCACGTGTGCTTGTTGAACCTGTGGATCCATTGTTGGTGAAGAGAAGGATTGATGGATTGGATTATTATTATTATTGTTGGTGGTGGTGGCGTTTGACGAAGGGGGAATGGAATGGGGCGGAAGAATAATTAGGGCAGAGAGGCGGATAGAGGAGTGGGTGTAGGGTAATGAGAGGAAGACTTGTGTTGTTTTTATATGGTTGAATAGTACGAGTAATATTATTATTAGAGGGAAATTTAATGCGGAGGTTATTTTCACATAGGTATTTTTTAGAACTTTTTAGTTTATTATTTGGGCCTTATAAGGTGGGCTTTACATCATAACAAGGCTTTAAAGTGTGTATGGTGTTCCATGGCTAAGTTAGAAAACCAATTATTTGATGTTTGCTTTGCTTTTTAATAGGTAAAATGTTTGTCGTATTCGGATCATATATGTAGACATCTGTAGAAGAAGAAGTGAACCAATCGTCTACAGTCTGTAAGAAGAAGATTGTTTGTTTGCTAACGTCTATAGCGTAATTTAAAACCATAACTCACCATAACCGAGACCTTCCACCGTGAAGCAACACCCTCTGTTGTCACCCGAAACCATAACCCGCCACAACCCACCATAACCCACCATAACCATAACCCTCCACAACCTACCATAATCATAACCATTATCGTAACCCACCCTAAAACCTTTCAATTAGATTCACGATGCATGTGTGACAGGAGGGAACGGTGGGAGAAAGTAGGGCGGCAGAGGCGAGGGATGAGGGAGGTAGTGACGGGGGAGGGGAGGAAAAGAGGGATGAGGAGGAGGAGAAGGAGAGTTCTGATGAAGAAAAAAAGAAGAAGAGGAGGATATGAGGTGAGAAGACTTTGGTCCAACTTTGTATCAAGAAGAGGACGCGCAGACGTTTTTTAGGGAAAGGTCTTCCAAAAAACAAACAAGATGCAAACCCAAACATCTGCGCGTAGTCTGCACCGCGTAGACATAAGAGGGTATGAAGAGGTTTTGGAAAAAACAAACACCCCTTAGTTTTAGCTGATCAGAAGCGAAGTTGGGGATGGGCTTAGTACTCGATTTTGGATTGATACATGGTTGGGTGAATATCTGCCGAAAGTCTGCTATTTAAACTTGTTTAATAAAGAAGCGAAGAAGAATTGTAAGATTGCGGATTGCTGCATAATTATAAATGGAGCGCTAAATAATCTAGATGGAATTGTGTCTCTGGTTGTTGGTGGGCAGGAGCTTATTGAGATGCAGTTCTTCTCTTTCACATGTGGTTAAGACCAGTAGCGTTAGAATAGATGGAGGAACTTTGATTTGTAATGTTGTTTATTGTAGTGTTAGTGCCTACTAGCGGCTTGTGAGCAAGTTGCCTGGCCTCTTTTGGTTTAGTGATATGTGCAGTTCCCAAAAAAACAATTCTTAGACAAACACTTTCGACATGTAAATGTAAAAAGTCACATATCGGGGTCATAAGTTAAAAAATATACACATAATCAATATTGTAAAACAAGGTCTAGGTGGTCAAGTACTTTCTGATAGGGGTGTGAATTTCTGACACGATCCGAACCTAACACGAAATTAGCCGGTTTAGGTTTAGTTTAAATGAGTTAGGGTCAGCTTTAGGTTGAACCCGTTTAGCTAAACGCGCCAAGTTTGGGTCAACCTGCGCGGGTTGACCCATTTATACAGTATTTTAATTTTCTTTGCGATATGTTTTATGTTATAAATTAAATTGGTTAGATATTTTATGTTATACTTGTAATAAAATAGAAATTGGTATGTAATTTTATAATTAAAACGTAAATGTTTTATATACGCCTATATTTTTTGTAATAAAATTCTTTTGCGAAAAAAAAAATAAAAAAATCTGGTTGAATGGGTCGTGTTCGGGTCGACTTGCGAAATCATGGAAATCATGGTTTGGGTTATATGTATGACACAGTTTTCAGGTTTGGGTAAAATTTTTGGGTTCGGATCAGGTTAGACCCGCTAACCCGCCAACACAACCCATTTTTTCCTTCCCATTCCTTCTTTCATCGTAAGACGCAACTAGGGTTCATGGAGTTTCATCGATTTTGCTTCTAAATCATGGATTATCATCCAATTTTGAGGTAAGAACTTGTTTTATTTGATGGATTTGCTCTAGTTGTGATCCGTTCGAATACATTTTTTAACCTAATTTTGAGTTTTTTAGGTCGACTAGGACCCATTTGGTCCGACTAATCGGTGATTAATCGCAGCACCGATTAATTGAGTGATTAGCCCAAAATTAATCAGTAGAGTGAGGACACATGGTAACAGAGATGAAACGTGGATGATAGATGAGTTTTCCCCCAGCCCAATGAGAGCGTGTCATAAATAAATAAAGTCTCAAGAATCGAACCTGGGTGGATCTATCACAACAAAAGAACCAAACTAACTGGTCTGGAAAAGAACTTTGATCAAAGAATAGAATAAAAATTCTAAATCCCTTAAAAACGTTAGAGAGAAAATTAAAAAAAACCAATAACCTAGTGTCACGTGGCGCAAAATACTGTTAATCAATGTTTGTAATATAATATGATATGAGATATGATATGATATGTTATGATATGATATGATCATATCATATCATATCATATCATATTATATCATATCATATTATGGGCTTTTAAATTTTATAATTTTCAGAGAAAATTGCTCGAATGGTCCCTGTGGTTTGCCCTTTTTTCACCTATAGTCCCTAAGTTTTCAAAATTACAGGCTTAGTCCTGAAACAGTGCATTTTTTGCACTCGGATAGTCCCTGGAGCTAACTGAGGTTAAATAATCCAGTTAAATGGGTGTGAAATTTCTAAATTGACCTTACTTTAATAAAAACATATAATAATAAAAAATACTAATTAATGTGGGTCCCACACTTCATCTTCCCCAATTCATCTTCTCCACCTCCACAAATTACCACCACCCATCTCCACCCTTCACCCCAACCGACATCCACCAACCACCACAGCCACCACCCGCCCAACAACCACCACAGCCCCACCGTAACATCCTGCAACATCTCCATTCCCAAAAGTAAGACAAATGAGATAAACGATGCCCCTTGTCGCTACGTCCACTGCCCCCACCACAGTTTCTGACGCCTCCACCAATAAAACTGTAACACCCCAAACTCTCATTTTGCCTAAATACGCCAATAGGCGTAATCGATAAAAAAAAACAAAGCGAGTTTAATGGTGGATGTTTTTAACCACCGAATAAAAAAAACGAGGCTATACCCTTTACCGGAGACTAATCTAGTTAATGTTATAATCTAAAAAAAAAAATAATGAAATCGAGACTAAACCTGAGGGGCTAAATATGACAGTTAAGCAAAGTTGTGATAAAAGGGGGTTAAAATGAAAAAGTGTGTGAAGACACACACTTCACATCGATCAACACACCTCCAAAAACACACACATAAGAGCTCCATCCAATTCAGCCCTAAATCATGCCAAAAATCGACGGTTTTTCTTAATGCATGATGAAATTCATGATCATCTAGTGTTCTAAACATCCTAAGGTAACTCTAGATCCTTTTAAATCATCCAAATCCGTGGTGTATGGAAGATGATGATTTTAGGGTTTTTGTAAAAACGTGATTTCTTAGCTTCTATAGACTTCTATGTGTTAGTAGACCCCAAGGAAGCTATAAAACGTGGTAAATCATTATATGTTGTTGAATCATGTGAAATTATGATTATTTGTATGTGTAAGTAGTGGGTTTTTACCCTAATCATGAAATACACTAGTATGTGGAACAATCTTGCAAATTCTATGTGATTAGTATCATGTATGTGAGCTAAATGATGGAATGATCATGTACAAAGGGTTAGCTAAGCCATGGTGGAATCTAGAAAGCATTGAACACCTAGAATTAACATGATGAAAATAGTGCATATGATGTGTTCGATAAAATGCTTGAATGAGGAAATAAATGTGTAAACATGTATGAACATGAATACTTAATATGTGATGTTGAGCTAGAGGTAAAACGAATACATGAATGCCATGGATAATGAAAGAAATCCATATTATGTATTCTAACAAAAACAAGGTTTGACATGTCCCTAAGTTAGGTACGAGAACTAGGGAGCAAGCGGGTCAAACGGATGCAAACTCAATGCGTATGGAAACATGAACGGATATGAGGTAAGTTCTACTTACACTATTAGACTATGACATGGATTAAGTGTTATATATTGGTATTGAGTGTGTACTAAAGACAAACCCCAAGGGGTGAAATTCATTAAGTGGGTCGATTTATGTGGACTCACAATAAATCAAGGTTTATGAGATTAATTGAAACCATGAGTGGTGACCGAATTGTGAAATTCATCAAACGGGTCAATTTATAATGCCATGTAAGAAATGGTGTTTTAATCCAAAATGGGTCACTAAAATCATTTGAATGAAGTTGTTAAGTATGTTGTTAAATGGTTCAAGTTTGTGACACTTGAACCATAGATAAAAGCTTGAATAACTTACTATAATGAACTATGAGTCTAAACGGGTCAAATGGTGATGTCCTCACCATGTGAGTCTAATACTTGATGCCTGTATTTCAAGCATTAAGATCCATGAGGTTAAACGGATCAAATGTCAAAGTATTAGCATTTGAGTTCCGAGAAATTAATGCGTTTATTTAGAAAGCAAGCAGGTAAATGCACTTGTGCGTGCACGCTTGATGCAAAGAATCATGGAGGATAAGCACAAGGTATGAGAATGGGTCAACACTACCGGGTAAGTCCGTAGTATAAAATATAACCGTGGATGAAGATATATGTTAAGGAAACAACTCACATGAAGTGTGGGTGCCAAATAGGTAAGTTATTTTCATAACTATGTCTAATGCGCACTAATGCGCTTAATATTGATCAAATTGGGAATAATCATATGAAATGGTGAAAATCTAAGTCCGTAAGGACTTAGAAGTTTTTAAACAAATCATGGAGTCAAAAACAATGGTTATGAATCAAGAAGTGTCGCCACGGATGGCCAAATTGAATGATTTGGCTATAAAGGGCATTTTGGGAATTATAAATGATTCACTAAAGGTTAAAACCATAGAAACGAGATTATAATGAACAAATCGTACAAACGCTTTGGTTGATCATGTGTCTAATTTGACAACATTAACTATATGCATTTTGTGTGTGTAAATAGTGCCTTGTTTGATTTAAGGCCTTAATGGGTCAAATTGGGTAAAAGTCGCCATAAACATTCAAAACTAAGAACCGGATCATGGCGACATAAACCGGAACATAATTTCAGTCAAACAAAGGTTTATTTAGTCGGCAAGTCATTACTTAGGCTTCGGGAATCATCAAATGCAGTTGCGATATGATTCCCATGCTTAAAAGTCACCAAACAAACATCAGAGGCTTCGCGCGGCCGCTCACAGGGGTCGCGCGGCCGCTCACAGCACACAGCGACTTGAAAAAAATGATCAGAAGCTTCGCGCGGCCGCGCGATAAAAGCGACCGGCCGCGCGCTTTGACCTGCATGTCAGCGCGATCTTTAAAATTCAATATAAAATCGTAGAAAAATCGTTATGAGGTGTTCTTTATATGCCTGGAAAGCTCTCGGAGCGTAGAACAATTCTCATTTGAAAGTCGAAGTCGGATTTTGGGTTTTAGAAGGGGTAAAAGCGATCCGAACAGCTGCTGCGCAAAAGTCGCAGTAGTTTGTTCTCCTGAATAAGGGCCGTTTGGCCTGGTTCGTTCCGTTTCGACGTGTAACGACTCCCATACTAGTTTAATTGTATTATTGACAACCCACTAACCATTCTTTGGGTGGTGGTGCTAGGTAAACATTTGATGGACGTCCCGGAGCAAGGATCAAGTCACGAGAAGAACCGAACACGCCCGAACACTCATCAAGCTTCCGCAATAGAATTCAAGGAACTCCCGTGAAAACGCTAAATCTTAGAGTATGTTTTAACTACTAAAACGTAAAAATTTGTGGGAATCAAATATGTATTTGATCTTAATGGTTTGAGTTTATAATAAATATCAAAGTTTTAATCGGGAGTGGTTTAAGTAAGGTCAAAACCCGTAAGATTAGACGTTAATCACGTGATTACGGGTTAGGGTCTTACAAGTGGTATCAGAGCCATAGGTTTGAGGGATCCGAGTGTCGGGAAAGATACTTGGACTCAAACCGTGCGCTCAAAGTGTTGGAGGGTGTTCGGTTCGAGACTTGATCGAGGAATCCGGTAAGTAATACCTATAATAAACATCCGTTTTGATCGGAAATTATTATAGGTAATCAATAGTGATTTCGTGTAGATACACGCTATCTCAAAAGCTTGATAAGGAAATGATTAGGTACTCATGGGGCCTATCCAAAAGATTGATTCGGGCAACGATAATCTCGTATAACAAGAATTCTAACATCACTATTACAGTGATGCATACTAATACTGAAATGTCATGTTACTAATTAATTGAAATTATAAATGTGACAGGGATGATAACATCTTATTTGATCGAGAGAGGATCAAATGATTCACCAAACGAGGTTGTAGAGGTTTCGGGAGCACGGCTGACAGCATGCTCACTAAGGACCAAGTCAAGTAACGACTCGGGCTAATGGATCAGTAACGAAAGGGAACACGGGAGCAAGTATCAAACAGGTACATGCTCGAAACCATAGTAGGTGCATTAGTATACAATTATCACCTGAAGAGTGGTAATTGCATATGCAAGCAATAGGAAAAATGTGAAAGGTGCATAGTTCACAATAATGAATGATCAATGCACAAACTTAACTTGAACATCGAGATCGGGTTGGGGGTAATCATCCCCAAACTAATGTTTAGAAAGGCGTTGTGATCATACCAACGAGTATGATCACACAAAGATTATTAATTTGAAAACGCATCGCTTTTTCTTAATGAATAAAGGTAAAAACCTAACATTGAATAATTTATCAAGGAGGGGTTTTACCAAATAAAATAGGGGGCACAAGCATGAGCTGAAAATTTGTTTGCATAGGGTGTGATGCCTTAATTGTAATAAGTCCGTGCGTACCATATGCGAATTACTTACCCTGGCCAGGTAAGTGTTAAACATATGATACCATGGGTTTCTTATGATTAATACATATACAACCTATGTAACAAAGGCTTAGTAAGTGTGAGGTGCCGGGGGATTTTGGACGTAGTCCACTGTCTAACACGGCAGGGATGCGATCCATGCAAGACCTTGAGCGAGGCACCAGCTAGAATATGCTGGGCTAGCAAAGAGGACAACAAACCGGAGCGTTTGGACGTAGTCCACTGTCTAACACGGCAGGGATGCGAACCATGCCAGACCTTGAGCGAGGCACCAGCTAGAATACGCTGGGCTAGCAAAGAGGACAACAAACTGGAGCGTTTGGACGTAGTCCACTGTCTAACACGGCAGGGATGCGAACCATGCAAGAACTTGAGCGAGGCACCAGCTTATACGCTGGGCTAGCAAAACGGGCAATATACGATACAAGTTATCCTGGGTTGATACAAAGATTGACTTGAACCTTAATCAAGGATTAGTCATAAAGAGATTCAGTTTGGAAATAGACTTGAACCATAATCAAGGTTGAGTCATAAATAGATTTAGCTTGAAAACCGACTTGGACCTTAATCAAGGTTAAGTCATAATTAAACTCAGACTTTTATAGAAGGTTAAATTCGTAAAGAGGGACTTGAACCTTAATCAAGGGTTGAGTCAAAATCACATTCGGGTAAGTCGTGAATCTCCGGATTATGACATAAACAGCGGGATTGGGCCGTGATAAATCAGTAATTCTTTCAACCCTCGGGTTAAGGATGAAAAAGGGTGTAAACTGCAAAAACATTAGATTGTATCGTTGGTACAATTTAAAGCAAATTATGATAATCGGATTGTGTAGTTATTACAATCTGATGCAAACCGTGATAATAAGAGATTAGTCGATACAATACGTTGTAATGACGAATCAACACCAGGTTTTATAAAAAGGAAACCGACCTCAATTTATATTGAGATCGGTAATTAGAAAGAGGACTTTTAGAAACTAAGCGTTCTAAATATATATAAACGATTTGAAATCTAAAACTCAAAAGTCTTTAAACGGGTCGGTTGGGGCGATGACCACCAATCAAGTTAGCAAACGGGAACTTGGGTAAACCAAATAAATGGCAAATTCTTAAAATAGGGATTAGCCAAACAAAGGAAAATGTTAGTGTAAAGCAAGGTTTGTTTATAACATTATAGCAAACCAAGAAGAAACGAGGGTTGGATTCGGGGATGAATCCAAGAAGCTAGAAAACGGCTATGTTAAAAAGCCGGGTTAGTCTTGGAAACCAAGACAAATTACTTGTTAGAAATAGACGCATAGACATGTATGCATATGCATGCTACAATCGAGTATTGCAGCAGATACCCTAAGGTGGATGATAGTATGGCCCCTTAAACATTACATCATTCGGGATAATAGTAGACGGGGATAGTCTACGGATCTAGAGAAGACCTATGAGAACATAAGTAGCTAAAATTCTTGTTAGGGGTTAGTATGTAGATATTGCTCCTAGTTAATCGAGAGGGTAGAATAACTAAAGTCATATTATGAAAGGTAAGGCTTTCATATAACAATCGAAAGGTGTGAAGTCGAACAAAGGGATAATCGCCCTAAGTATATAGCATTAATTGTTTAGACTATAGATTGGTAAGGAACGGGCGGTGCTGAAATCAGTTTAGAGAACCAAAGTACTTTGGGGTAACCAAAGCAAATACAATAGAAAGGTTTCGGGGACGAAACCTCTTTAAGGGGGGTAGAGTTGTAACACCCCAAACTCTCATTTTGCCTAAATACGCCAATAGGCGTAATCGATAAAAAAAAACAAAGCGAGTTTAATGGTGGATGTTTTTAACCACCGAATAAAAAAAACGAGGCTATACCCTTTACCGGAGACTAATCTAGTTAATGTTATAATCTAAAAAAAAAAATAATGAAATCGAGACTAAACCTGAGGGGCTAAATATGACAGTTAAGCAAAGTTGTGATAAAAGGGGGTTAAAATGAAAAAGTGTGTGAAGACACACACTTCACATCGATCAACACACCTCCAAAAACACACACATAAGAGCTCCATCCAATTCAGCCCTAAATCATGCCAAAAATCGACGGTTTTTCTTAATGCATGATGAAATTCATGATCATCTAGTGTTCTAAACATCCTAAGGTAACTCTAGATCCTTTTAAATCATCCAAATCCGTGGTGTATGGAAGATGATGATTTTAGGGTTTTTGTAAAAACGTGATTTCTTAGCTTCTATAGACTTCTATGTGTTAGTAGACCCCAAGGAAGCTATAAAACGTGGTAAATCATTATATGTTGTTGAATCATGTGAAATTATGATTATTTGTATGTGTAAGTAGTGGGTTTTTACCCTAATCATGAAATACACTAGTATGTGGAACAATCTTGCAAATTCTATGTGATTAGTATCATGTATGTGAGCTAAATGATGGAATGATCATGTACAAAGGGTTAGCTAAGCCATGGTGGAATCTAGAAAGCATTGAACACCTAGAATTAACATGATGAAAATAGTGCATATGATGTGTTCGATAAAATGCTTGAATGAGGAAATAAATGTGTAAACATGTATGAACATGAATACTTAATATGTGATGTTGAGCTAGAGGTAAAACGAATACATGAATGCCATGGATAATGAAAGAAATCCATATTATGTATTCTAACAAAAACAAGGTTTGACATGTCCCTAAGTTAGGTACGAGAACTAGGGAGCAAGCGGGTCAAACGGATGCAAACTCAATGCGTATGGAAACATGAACGGATATGAGGTAAGTTCTACTTACACTATTAGACTATGACATGGATTAAGTGTTATATATTGGTATTGAGTGTGTACTAAAGACAAACCCCAAGGGGTGAAATTCATTAAGTGGGTCGATTTATGTGGACTCACAATAAATCAAGGTTTATGAGATTAATTGAAACCATGAGTGGTGACCGAATTGTGAAATTCATCAAACGGGTCAATTAATAATGCCATGTAAGAAATGGTGTTTTAATCCAAAATGGGTCACTAAAATCATTTGAATGAAGTTGTTAAGTATGTTGTTAAATGGTTCAAGTTTGTGACACTTGAACCATAGATAAAAGCTTGAATAACTTACTATAATGAACTATGAGTCTAAACGGGTCAAATGGTGATGTCCTCACCATGTGAGTCTAATACTTGATGCCTGTATTTCAAGCATTAAGATCCATGAGGTTAAACGGATCAAATGTCAAAGTATTAGCATTTGAGTTCCGAGAAATTAATGCGTTTATTTAGAAAGCAAGCAGGTAAATGCACTTGTGCGTGCACGCTTGATGCAAAGAATCATGGAGGATAAGCACAAGGTATGAGAATGGGTCAACACTACCGGGTAAGTCCGTAGTATAAAATATAACCGTGGATGAAGATATATGTTAAGGAAACAACTCACATGAAGTGTGGGTGCCAAATAGGTAAGTTATTTTCATAACTATGTCTAATGCGCACTAATGCGCTTAATATTGATCAAATTGGGAATAATCATATGAAATGGTGAAAATCTAAGTCCGTAAGGACTTAGAAGTTTTTAAACAAATCATGGAGTCAAAAACAATGGTTATGAATCAAGAAGTGTCGCCACGGATGGCCAAATTGAATGATTTGGCTATAAAGGGCATTTTGGGAATTATAAATGATTCACTAAAGGTTAAAACCATAGAAACGAGATTATAATGAACAAATCGTACAAACGCTTTGGTTGATCATGTGTCTAATTTGACAACATTAACTATATGCATTTTGTGTGTGTAAATAGTGCCTTGTTTGATTTAAGGCCTTAATGGGTCAAATTGGGTAAAAGTCGCCATAAACATTCAAAACTAAGAACCGGATCATGGCGACATAAACCGGAACATAATTTCAGTCAAACAAAGGTTTATTTAGTCGGCAAGTCATTACTTAGGCTTCGGGAATCATCAAATGCAGTTGCGATATGATTCCCATGCTTAAAAGTCACCAAACAAACATCAGAGGCTTCGCGCGGCCGCTCACAGGGGTCGCGCGGCCGCTCACAGCACACAGCGACTTGAAAAAAATGATCAGAAGCTTCGCGCGGCCGCGCGATAAAAGCGACCGGCCGCGCGCTTTGACCTGCATGTCAGCGCGATCTTTAAAATTCAATATAAAATCGTAGAAAAATCGTTATGAGGTGTTCTTTATATGCCTGGAAAGCTCTCGGAGCGTAGAACAATTCTCATTTGAAAGTCGAAGTCGGATTTTGGGTTTTAGAAGGGGTAAAAGCGATCCGAACAGCTGCTGCGCAAAAGTCGCAGTAGTTTGTTCTCCTGAATAAGGGCCGTTTGGCCTGGTTCGTTCCGTTTCGACGTGTAACGACTCCCATACTAGTTTAATTGTATTATTGACAACCCACTAACCATTCTTTGGGTGGTGGTGCTAGGTAAACATTTGATGGACGTCCCGGAGCAAGGATCAAGTCACGAGAAGAACCGAACACGCCCGAACACTCATCAAGCTTCCGCAATAGAATTCAAGGAACTCCCGTGAAAACGCTAAATCTTAGAGTATGTTTTAACTACTAAAACGTAAAAATTTGTGGGAATCAAATATGTATTTGATCTTAATGGTTTGAGTTTATAATAAATATCAAAGTTTTAATCGGGAGTGGTTTAAGTAAGGTCAAAACCCGTAAGATTAGACGTTAATCACGTGATTACGGGTTAGGGTCTTACAAAAACAAATAGTAACAAGATAACGTGAACACAAAGTCAATGGCTTCCATTTAATTTAAACACCAGAACTCTTCATCCTGTTCCCAATTCCAGGCTCCTTAGACAAATCAAAGCTCACCCCTTCATCCTGAGCTCGTTGATTCTTGATGTATTCTGACTTGAATTTTATAGTCTAAACGTAAAGCTTACTTCTAAAATCATTTGTTTACAATGTTCATTTCAATCAATTAAAGCAATGTAGAATCTTGTAATCTGTTTGTTATTGGTCAATTCCAGGCCGTGGCAGTGGACTGTTTATTATTATAATTATTTCTAGACTTCTAATATGTGGGCCTTGTAATCTGTGGTGGTTGTTGGGTGGGAGACGGAAGGGGGGTGCGGCTCCGGTGATTCTAAGCGGCGGGTTCAAAGACGACGGTTCTGAGACGGAAGGGGAAAGGAGAAGGGGGTGGGGCTCCGATTAAAGACAATTAAAGACGACGACGGCGGCGGTGATTCAGGTTTAGGGTTCGGGTGTTGGTGACAGTAGGGCTCCGATTAAAGACGACGACGACGGCTGTGATTCAGGTTTAGGGTTCGGGTGTTGGTGACAGACGGTGGTGGTACCCTAGGGTTCTGATTTGGGGGTTTCTAGTGATGATGGAGGTGGTCAAAGATGGTGACGAATGCGGCGGCTTGATTTGAGATCCGATCTGATCAGTAAGTTCAGATGGTGTTGATAGGTGGTGGTGATGTTCGATAAGGGATGTTTTATGATGGTGGTGGTGGTGGTGGTGGTGGTGAAGAAGATGAAGTGGGGAAGATGAAGTGTGGGACCCACTAGTGTTATATTATTTTTTATTAAAGTAAGGGTAGTTTTGTAATTTCACACCCACTTAACTGGATTATTTAACCTCAGTTAGCTCCAGGGACTATCCGAGTGCAAAAAATGCACTGTTTCGGGACTAAGCTTGTAATTTTGAAAACTTAGGGACTATAGGTGAAAAAAGGGCAAACCACAGGGACCATTCGAGCAATTTTCTCTAATTTTTATTAACCAGATTTATATTTTATGTTTGGTCTAAATTCAAAATTCAAATAAGTTTTTTTATAATAAAATAAAGTATTATAAATTAAGTCAATATGTTTAATTCATTAACTCACGTAACATCGTACATACAGTTTGGTGTAATATGATGCCATTCGATGTAATTTGTTTTCAATGAATATTCAAGAATGTGGGTTTGGTGTAATATACGCTATTAGAAAAGTGGCTATTTTACTACAAAATTTTTCTATGTAAAAAAATGCGTCACAATTTTTGACAAAATTGCTACTAATTTGTGACGACAAAAACACCCTTAATTTTTAGACAAATTTGCTACACAGTAATGACCAATACTTAGAAAATTGCATAGGAATTGCATCACAAATTTTCCACACCATATTTTCATAGGAAATAGGTTGAAAATCGCGTAGGTAATGTGTAGTAATTGGTTTCCGACGAGGGTTTTTCTATCCGAAATTAATTACTAAATGAAATTGTCAATTCCTTTTTAGTACTCTACGCACAAACAGTTCGGTAATTTAATCCAACTTTTATCGATCAACATGATAATGTGACTGAAACATAATTTGGGGTTTTAGGCACGATAATTTAAATGAAACATATTATTGACACCTAATTGGTAGGCTACTAAACCCACTTTTTGAATACCTTATCTCATATATGAATGTGTATTGCATGATTGTTTGTTTAAGAAAAATTCGGCAGCATTTCCCCTTAGCCCCCAACTATATAATATAAACTAGTGTGATTTTCGCTCGCTTCGCGACGCGTTTTTCGTTTACACTTCTAGTTCTCACTTCATCATTCTTCCCCAGTGCTCTCATTCTCACCACGCCGTTCTTCCCTATTGCTCTCTCCGGTTACCCTAACAATAATACCATGCCAACATCAAACTAACGTGAATGCCTTCCCATTCATTATTCACTTTCCTTTCATAGATATATAGTTAATAGTTTGATGGCCACAAAGCACCACAAAATATCAGTTCCCTTAAACAATTCTCATCAAGATTAAAGATGATTTGTGAAAGCCAACACAAATAGGTAAAAAAAAAACAGAAAAAAAAATACCGGTGGAGCTGTGGAGTTCCATTGGTGGTGGTTCCCGGTGGGAGATGAAACGAGGTGGTTGTGGGACCCGGTGGTGGAGTTCGGTGGTGGAATGGTGGAGTTCGGTGGTAAAGTGGTGTCGAGGAGAGAGATGAGAGTGATAGAGATGAGAGAGAGAGACCATAGTGTGAGAGTGGTGAGATGCAGAGAGAGGGAGATGAATGAAACACGAGGGAAATGAGCAGGTTAGGGAGGGAGAAGATAAACTTTTCGACCAATAGCGACAACAGTCGCCGCTATTAGTGTCGCCCCTATTGATATTTCCTATGATGAAACCACGTTCGTTGATCTACTGACCCATTGGACGGCTGGGATTGGATCTGATGGTGGTTGGTGTGGATTGGGGTATTAGCGGCGACACCAAGGCAGGCCGCCATTAATAGTCTAATTTGTTGTAGTGGTGGAGACGACTCGACTTCCACATACTACTTATTTCTCATATTTTTTTATTGACCAAACGACATCGATCATAATGGCGCTGTTGCCGGGGAATCGGTGTGCTTAGTTACTAGTCTTGTTCTAGTTTTAAGTGCTTTTCTCTAAAATTCTTTAATGGAAGCACACAAGGCTATAGTAGGTAACTCAATCCACACTCCCATTAACCACCGTATCGCTTGGCTCCCAATTGTACCATCTCATAACTAACTCATTTTGTTTGCTTGCATGGATCGTCTAGAGTTCCTCCCTTACAATCTTCACATCGTATCAGTCTCCCCCATTCGATACCCGTCCCCGCTTATCTTCTTGTGATTTTATTGAAGACTTGTTTAATTTCCCCATTATCCTCAATAAATCTTCCCATATATTATGTATCCGTTCCTGGGTGCCTCAACCATTCCCATTCCCATGTAATTGCATTTAATGTTCGAGTATAGTTATCCAAACCCATGATCATTTGTCAGCTGTTATTCTGTATAAATTGGGTAAGTTGCTCTCATTGATAGCCCTTGTATTCATAATAATCCAAGTAACATAATATGATCACTAAAAAATCAAACCAATAACCATACCAAAGTACTAATAAATATAGTACCATACAATGGTGGGTAAACTACATTAGGTACAAAATAAAGGAGTAACGAGATAAGAAATAAAGTATCACTAACTACTTGAAGGTACCTTTACACCCCCTAAAAGTCTACATGCTAGGAACAAAATGATATGAAAAGCTAGGGCTTCAACACAAATCAAAGAAGATCTATACTAACTAATTATTTAAAAGATCCTCATGATAATATCATCCTAGGAAAAATATTTTAGGTTTAGGTTATTCATCCAATATTTTCTTGTTGTTAAAATCGAACAACAGTGTGATAACTTGATTCTATGTTTGTCGTAAAGTTTTTTTTTTCTTACTGCTTAACTACACTCTTTGTTTTGTTGCATATACGTTTACAGGTAGTTGAAACAACTCATTTTCGCACTAAGATCGTCATAATTTTATGTGCGATCAAAGGAAATAACTGTGTTTACCTTGTTTGGTAGTATTTTTTTAGGATAATCAAAGTCTGCAAAATTCATGGGAGACAAGACATCCAAGTTTGGCAAGTTGGTTAAGTTTAAAGGAAGTGACATAAGAAGATGACAAGGGGACGATCTTCCATTTAATTTACAACTTCGATTGTGGTGTATATTCTTACCATCCCTAAGCATGAAGCAATGGACGTAAAACTCTCAGGGCCATCTAAAGAAGGAAAATGTAAAAAATGAAAGAAAATAGTGTTTATCTTAAACTATGTGTCGTCCGATATTTAATACAATTTCTCTTAATAAAGGGAAATCAATTAGCATCGCGAAACATGGGCACACTCACTTTATGAATTTCCATGTAGGTTAAGAGGACTTTTTTATTCTTATTGTTTGAGGGCTTTAATGTCAAGCAATTCCTAAGTTGTAGTCATAAGCCGTACAACATGCGAGCGTCCACACTTATTTATAAAGATTTTTTCTCGTCTATAACTTTTTTGTTTTCAGTACTCCGCCATGAAATGTTAAATTTTAGTAGAACTAGATCATATCTAAACCTCTTCAGTTTCCTTGCATAGCAAACAAATTTAATTGTTTTTCTCATCCTGTTTTTAAGATAACCATTATTTTTTCTCATCATATTTTTAAGATAATTAATAATTAACAAGTTATAACTAATATCTTTTAAAGCCTAAGAGGACACTATTGTCCATGACAACAAACCAAAACCCTAGAGGCACTCTTTGTCTCAAAGAAAACTACAATGTTGCCCTTTACGGAGATAGAGAGCACTAGCAAAGACGGATTGCTGGCCGTCGTCTTCAAATCCATAATAGATCATGAGTCGGACAGTGACGACGATTAAGATAGCGATCTAGGTTCCGATCGGTTTAAGATCATCTTCCTTTACATCTTCGTTATAGGTGTGTAAAAAATGTAAGAAAATAGTGTTCATCTTAAAACTCCCAGAGCCATCTAAAGAAGGAAAATGTAAAAAAATGTAAGAAAATAGTGTTCATCTTAAACTATGCGTCGTCTGATATTTAATACAGTTTCTCTTAATAAAGAGAAATCAATTCGCATCGCCAAACATAAGCACACTCACTTTATGGATTTCCATATAGGTTAAGAGGACTTTTTGATTGTTATTGTTTTAGGGCGTTTAATGTCAAACAATGTTTAAATTGCAGTCATAAGCCGGACAACAAGTGAGCGTCCACACTTTTTGATCAAGATTTTTTCTCGTTAACTTTTTGTTTTCGGTCCTCCGCCATAAAATGTTGAATTTTAGTAGAATAGACTATAGATATCTAAACCTTTTCAATTTACTAGCACAGGAGATACATTTAACTGCTTTTGTCATCCTATTTTTAAGATAATAATATATTCTCATCCTATTTTTAAGATAATTAACTAGCTTTTATCCCGGGAGTATCCCGGGGTTGAAATATCTAATATAACGTAATAAAATATCTAATATGACAACATAATTAATTCTTTGCCAATACATGATTGATGAATAATAATAATAATTATAATAATAATATAATAATAATAATTATAATAATATTATTATTATTATTTATTTTAAACAAATTTCTGCCATAAGTTATCATATTCAAATATAAAAAAAAATCCCTGCCTATTAAGTTATGTTTATCGTTTGTGATTTATTAGTAGAGTAAAATATATTTGAAAACAAAACCCCACAAAAATAGTTGTTTTTTTCTCCGTTTTTTATATCGCACTATGGTACTCGTTGGAAAGATAATAAAACGCTCGTTAATTTGGTGAATTTTTTTCTTTAAAAAATCTCGTATATAAAAGATATTAACGTTTAAAAGTCATGGGAGGAAACATTAGAGAGAAAATGTAATTTTGTTTTTAAATTCTTATCTTTTCCTAAAATAATTATAATATATATAGATTTATTAAAAAAACTCAAAAATTAAAAAATCCTACATGATGCCAAACCCCACAAAAATAGTTGTTTATTTCTCCGTTTTTTATATCGCACTATGGTATTCGTTGGAAAGATAATAAAACGCTTGTTAATTTGGTGTAATTTTTTTCTTTAAAAAATCTCGTATATAAAAGATATTAACGTTTAAAAGTTATGGGAGGAAACATTAGAGAGAAAATGTAATTTTGTTTTTAAATTCTTATCTTTTCCTAAAATCATTATAATATATATAGATTTATTAAAAAAACTCAAAAATTAAAAAATCCTACATTATGCCATGTGGCACATTCAAGGAGGGTTGGGGCCTCCATTGAATGTCACATCATCAAAGTTCAATTCTTTTATTATAAGTTATAGATTATAGATAATTAACAAATTATAACTAAAAATTTTTAAACCATAGAGGACACTATTGCCCATGACAACTAACCAAAACCCTAGGTAGCCGCCACTTAATTGTCCTAACCATCAAGATATCAATGGCACATGACACTCTATAAATATACACCTTTCACCATCTCCAAATCATCCCTCAACACAACACAACACAACACAACCACCTTTCTCATGGAGGAGTCAGTCAACCCATTGACAACCTTCTCTCTTCGATCACATGAGTGAGCTTTCTATATTTGTCTATTATTACAACCAACCATTTCTTCTTTTTATTGTTCTAACTCATCATCTTCATTACAATTGCAGGTTGGCTAAGAATTTTCCATCAAATGATATCATCATTCACTTGCTCATTGTTCATAGAATTTCGGGTAAAAACTATTTGTGTTTGTTAAATTATATTTTCCCATTATTATTATGTTCTTCCGATTTGTTACTGACTTTTATCTTTAATGTATTCTCTATGGCAGCATCATCTTCTCGCTCACCCGAGAGACACCTTTACTTGTATTGATGGCAGACTTCTTCTGTTTTCTCCTTTTCTTACCCTCTTCATTCGCCTTTTTCGCCTTTTGTTTCTTTGTTTCCTTTTCTTCTTGTTCTTTCTTACCCTTCTTTTGCATATATATTATATATATGTATGCAATCTTTCCATTGACACATCCTAGTCTTCTTCTTCTTAGGGCGTCTCACCTGACGTTCGTTATCACACTACTCACGCCTCCTATGACGCCTCAATAACACCATTCTGGACCCTTTTTTTGCTAGGGCACCCGTCCCATGACAAGAAAAGATCAACGTTGAGAGTGAACTGTGAACTGTAAGTTCGTAACATCAACATGAGTTTTATATTCAGCAAAAAGGTTCAAGTTTAACAAGACAAGATTGTTCATTGTTTAATGTGAAGATCCAGAAAACAAGAGCAAGTTAAGACGTATACTATTAACTGTAGAAATGTGAAATAATGGTGATTGATCAGATTGGTCATTGTATGCATAGACAAGTTAAATTACGTAATTTGATAGTTTTGTTTAATTTTTTGTAAGAGAATTACTTTGTTTTTTGTGAATTTATTTTCCATGGACACATTTATTTTGTTTTTTTTTGATATTTTTTCCCAGCCTGTCGGCCCAATGTTCTAAAAACCGGTTTAAACCAGCCGGTTGAACCGGTTATACCGCTTACCGGTGTCTTGCCCGGCACGAATCAATCCGGTATTTTAGGAAAACGGTAAATGATTTGAACCGCCGGTAAATTCCGGTATACCGGTTTATACCGCTATGCCGGTACCGGCACAAGATTAAACTTTGGACTTTATCGGCCCATAGTGATGATACAAAAAAACACGTGTGGTGAGAAAGAACATGACAATGATTATGAATTTTATCAAAGATTGTAGAAAACGAAAACGGTGATACTTTTGTTGACGAGGATGACAATGAATCTTTTAAGCAATCATAAATTTGATGCATCCAACACGCCAATTGCATAAACCTGGTATACCCTTTGTCCCTTTCATATAAAAAAACTTTGTTGAAAAATTAGGTACTTTTGGATTATTATTTTATTATGGATTCACTTTTAAATTATTTTATTATAGGTTTAACTAGTCAATCCGGTTGAACCGGCCGATACCATTTTTAGTCTAATCTGGTATGACTAAAAACCGGTTTTTAAAACATTGTGTCGGCCATCTATATATATTAGATCTTGACCTTTGCTAATGTGGTTTGCTATACGTCAACCCAAAATTATCTTTTGTCAGAAAGTTAAAAAAGGTAAATAAACAGATATAAACTGAAAAAAATAGCTTCTAAATAAATTTTATTAAAACAAAAACCAGTGCGACATAGTAAAAAAAATTCAAAACAATGATCCATATAGTTATGACATGAAAAGAAAATATTTTGTAAGAAGAAAATAACAAGTTTAAACCAATAATAATATTCCATTTAATAATTGTTGTTATGAGATTATCATATATTTTATTCTATATATATCAAATTATATATACTTCACTCTAAATTAAGTTTGTTTTGAAAAAATAAATTTTAAAAATGTATTATGAGTTCCATTTAATTCTATTATTCTCTATGTGTCACCCTATATATAGATAAAGGTTCAGGTATAAAAGTTATATTTCGTTAGAAGTGTGAGAAAGATTAAGAATTGATATGTTTTGAATTCATGTATGATGTTTTGGGTTGTTTTTGCTAGAAAAACACAAAATACAACAATTTAAAAACAATGCAATGTATTATAGCTATGAAATTTAGAGCATAGCTAAAACACAACAATTTAAAACACATGTTTATGGCATGGTGTTTTAAGTTTTTAAGCCTACAATAATTTTTTTTTGTGCATTTAATTATTATGTTTACCCCCCCCCCCCCTTGGAAATTTTCGTTCAGAAGATCCGATTATATAGTATTCGTACAAATTTTTTTTAATATATACGGTTTCGACCCCCCGTAATCGATGACTTCCGATCCCCCGAGATTTTCACTCAAACTTTGTCACTATTTGGGAGTGGTTTGTGGGAAGAGTTAATATGTATATCGTTGCTATTGTTACTTTGTTGTAACTAATGAACCCTGAAATTAAAACAACACATCATCGGTGTGTATTCGTGCTCGTTTTCGCTCTAAAAGTGCAATATTTATTATAACTGTAGGACTGATTTCTCGATGGACAAGAATTGATTACGTGCATATAACCCGAGAGAAAGGCGAAAAGCGGGTCGTTGTTAGTCGTATAAAACTTAAGGAAATGATAAACAATAGAAAACAAAATATACATGAAAACTCGGCAGCAATTCGACGTCAAATAGATCAATACGCAAAAGTTACAAATCTAGAGCCTAAGTTCCATATTTATAGAGAATGGCTCATACGCTTAGAAGGCTTTAAACATTAAAATATTGAATACATTCAAATGCTACCGAACTCTACGAAATCTACCAAAACATCATTTTAGCATATCAGACCTAGGTAAGGACATACACCTACACGGATATGCGTTTAATTACAATAACATTCTATGATTTCAACAGAATGTTTGTAACTTAATACTAATTACCTTCTAGTCTCCTAAACTATTGCTTACAATCTCCCATCAAAACTAAATGTAGGTATTTTGAGGGCATTCATTATCACTACAAAGATTCAGAGCAATAATGAAGATTTATTATCACAACAAATTTATTATTTTAATTGTCATCGAAATAACTTCAACAAATTACTGTAAATGCTTAACTACTAGAAAAAGAAGTATCACTGACTGATTATTACCAATGAAAATTATTCATGGGTATAAACAAAGGGATCTCTAATGGAATCGAAAGATGAAACTGCACCTTTTGTCATGTCTTTGATTGGATCCACACTTTGCAAGTGTGTGTCACTTGATGAGTTTCCAATAAGCTCGCGAGTAGGACAAGAAGCCTAATGTTAAAAGTATAAACCATCTAGTTTTTAAGTTGTCGTCACACCTTTTAAATCAAAATTTTCTTTTCTTTTTTATGTTCTTTCCTCCGCCATAAGATACTAATTCAAGAAGAACAAGATTCTATCTAAACCCCGTCAATTTCCTACATAACAGAAAACTTTAAATGTTTTTCCTAACCTTCTATTTTTGAAATACTTAATACTCTACAAGTTAAACAACTTTATTTTTTTTCTTTTGAAAAGTAAACTTTATTAAAACACGCGCGCAAAACTCTTTCTCCATGGAAAGTGCCGCCGCAAAAACCAACTTACACCATATCGAATTTACACCGCGTGTTCCAATCTATATAACCATTTTTATATCTACATTTAAACCATAGAAAACACAAAACCTTTATCTCCGAAACCACTTCCATAACCTTGAACTTCTTATCCGAGAATATGCTTTCGTTTCTAGTTTCCCAATAAACCACATAGAGGTGAATAAAATACCATGAAATGCATCTTTCTTCGCTCCTTTGAAACCCACTGACTAATGCAATTTAACAATATCTCAAACCGAGAACACAAAAATGTTTGGAATCCCACATTATCTAGATATTGCTGCCCATATTCCGGGTGCAAAAATACACCCCGAAAACAAGTGCTCCGAAATCTCAATAACATCATCACATAAAATCTCAATAAAATCATCACATAAAACACAAATGCTTCGACCCACATGAATGTTTCTTCTCGTCAATGCTGAGGATGTAGCAATTCTATCTATTTCTGCACACCAAACAAATATTTTAACTTTAGATGACACCCACCAATCCAACACAAACTCCGATCTTTGTTGATCCTCCTTTTGAAGCCAAATCTTAATTGATTTGACCGAAAAGCACCCTGACTTATCTCCAATCCATTGCCATCGATCTATCCTTGGACTCCGAAGTTTGCACACTGTTAAGAATGGCCAAGCAAGCTTCCTTCTCGGCAACCACTACACCATCTACACAAGCATTCACTTTGTCCTAAAAAACAGTTGTATCCAGACTTTCTACCGCATCTATCAGCGACCATAACCAGCTTATCCTTGTCTAACTTAAATAGATTAGGGAACTTATATTTAAGAGCCTCATCACAGAACCATGGATCTATCCAAAATCGAATACTCTTCTGTCGGCCAATTTATCTTTTATAAGATCATTCTCTCCCCACTCTTATCCTTAATCTTGTACCCATGTTTAACTAGATTATTCCAGGTACCGGTTACTCTACTATTTATTGACATGACACCCCATTTCCTTTCAAAGCCATGAATTGAATCAATAGTTTTCCTCAATAAAGCGTCCAACTATATCTCCATAGCCATTTTAATACACGAGCACTGTTACATATATCCAATTTATTTAACGCTATACCGCCATTAATCCTCATGCGCGAAATGTTCTTCATTGCTACCCAATGCACCTTTAAGTTGCCACCCCAAAGAAATTTCTTAATCATCGCTTCCAATTCATTAATAATCTTCGTTGGAGCCTTATATAACAGAAAATAATAATTTGGCAAACTCTCCAGCACCGATTATTAATGTGACCCTCCCCTAATAGATAATACCTCATATTTCCATTTAGATTATCGAGTTCTAAAAACTTCCTTCACCGACTCCCAATTTGAAATAAGATTCATGTTAGCCCCCACTGATAAGCCCAAATAAGTAAAAGGAATAGACCCGAATTTACATTTCATTCTATCTGCCTGTTCCTTCACCAAATCATGACTAACTCTACTACCAATTATAGCTGACTTGTGAATATTGATTTTAAGTCCAAAACAAATATAGAAAATTCTTAGAATTCTCATCCGCTTATAAAATTAGAACCGTTTCACTCACCCATAACCATTGCATCATCAGCATACAAAAGATGTGTTAATGAGGGACCATCGTTTGGTAATTGAACCCCTTTAAAAGCTACTAGCTTTGGAATGCATACAAGTTTGGAATGTTTCAAATTCAAACGTAGGCGTTCCATTCACTAGAACTGAAGATCAGCAGACGATAAAATACAAAAAAATCCAATTAATAGCATTTCAAACTAAATCCATCAATATTTACCATTAATACCTAATTTAAAAGAAATGAAAATCATTTGAGCCCATGTACGTATGGGTTAGGATTTATGCAAACCCTAGAGGTTGCTCAAAGACACTATTGCCCTTTGACAACTAATTATCATCTCCACCACTCTATAAATATCCTCCTTTTCACCATCTCCAAATCATCCCTCAACACAACCACCTTCCTCATGGAGGAGCCGTTCCTAATGGAGGAGCCGGTCTGCCATCACGATCCGACCACCGTCTCCCTTCGATCACAGTGAGTTTCTTTTATTTATCTATTATAACCAACCATTTCTTCTTTTTATTGTTCTTAATCATCTTCATTGCAATTGCAGGTTGGATGATATCATCAGTTCTAGCTCATTGTTCATTGAATTTCGGGTAAACATCGATCTTTTGCTTTTGTTAATCTTGTTTTACATTAGTTCTTCTGATCACTTATTCCTTACTCTTGATCTTTACTGTATTCAGCATGATTACATCATCTGGCCAGATCTTCTAGCTCACTTCTAGAGAAACATGATTGAAGTTGGCAGATTTCTCCTTTTCCTTCTTTTCTGTTTTGTTCCTTTATCTTCTCCTTTTCCTTCTCCTTTTCCATTCTTTGTTCCTTTTCCTTCTTTTGTTTTGTCTGCTAGCTAGTCTTTGCAGCACACACATATTAGACAAGATAGACATACTTGTCATCCACCTCCTCTACCAGTCAAACTATCCAAATCAATCTCTATATAAACCATGATCTTAATCTCTTCAATTATGACTTTCGTTGAGAGTAAATTGTATGTTTTTCTTCATAGTTACATCAAGGAAGAAAGTGCAAGTTTAACAAGACAAGATTGGTCATTGTTTAATGTAAAGACTCAGAAAACAAGAGCATGAAGACAAGATTGGTCATTGTTTAATGTAAAGACTCAGAAAACAAGAGCATGTTAAGATGTATACTTTAAATTGTAGAAATGTGAAACATTGGTGGTTGGTTATTGCTTTGTATAAACAATCAAATTTATGAAATTAATTTAGTTATTTTCTTTGGTTTTTTTTATAGGAGAAGGTGTTTACTTGTGATTTATAATTTTGATATCTATTCATTGTATTTTGTTTGGGTACAAGTGGATGTAGTCATGGAAAGTTATGTTGACCATAAAAAGAAAAACAAGGATTTCTTTGTGTCATAAATGAAAAAAAAATAAACAAAATTAAGTTTGAAAAAAGATATTAAGAAATAAAAAAATAAAAAAAATTAAGCTTGTGTCATAAATTAATAAAAGAGAAAATTATTCTACATGAGGGTAAAAAACGTTGACCATCAAAAGAAAAACAAGGATTTCTTTGTGTCACAAATGAAAAAGAAAAATAAAATTTAAGTTTGAAAAAACATATTAAGAAATAAAAAAATAAAATTAAGTTTTTGTCATAAATTAATAAAAGAAGAGAAAATTTTATTCTACGTGATTAAAAGGGTAAAAAATGTTGACCATCAAAAGAAAACACAAGGATTTATTTGTGCTATAAATGAAAAATAAAAATAAAATTAGGTTTGAAAAAGATATTAAGAAATAAAAAAAATTAAGTTTGTGTCATAAATTAATAAAATAAGAGAAAAAAATATTCAACATGTTTAAAAGGGTAAAAAAAGGAATTAAAATTGCACATGTGAAGGACTCTTACTTATTAAGTTTCAAAATAAAGTTGAATGAAAAATTTACCCCTTTGTCCCTTCATATGTGATCATAATCCTTACTCGGCCACTTACCCACCACATACTCGACCCACCACTAGTGCTCCCTCCATCACCAACCGTCGTCACATTAATGTACTCTTACAGGTTCAACACTTAATGGTAGAAAAAAGATTACTAAGGCATATTTCTATCTAGCTTATCACTTGATGACACAGATATTGCCTAACTCAATTTACAAACATTTAATGATCAAGATACCATTATATTATTGTATTTAATACACATTAACTACGTTACGATTTTTTTTATTCATAGCAATGAATGTCGGATTTCTTTTTTTTTTTTAAGAAAAAATATTGCTTAGATATCGATTGTGTAGGTAAGAGCCTAATCAAGTTATGAACTCAGTTATTCATGTAGGCCAAGCGACAAGAGTTATTGTAGACTTATGAAATTATGAACTCAGTTATTTCTTTTGCTGGGTGCCATTAAATTCCTGTTTTGAGTATGACCCTTGGTTGAGTTGAAAAATGATGGTTTTGAAATAAGTTCTTAAAACGAGGTTTAAAACTTCGCCACCAGATGATTAATAATTACAGACAACGTAGGTAATTAATCTTGAACAACTTTTTTTCTTTCATTAGGCGGAGGGGTGTGGGAGACGGGGGAGCAGACGTGGCACATCCCTTGTCGGGGACCCCCCCCCTGGAATTTCGGTGCAAACAGGGAAATTTCCTTCTCCTCCTCGAGCTCTTCTCTCTATCTCTCTCTTCCATTTCTCTCTCTCTCCCTCTTCTCCTTCGGTGATGAGGTGGCGACGTGGCTTCGGGGTGGTCGGTACCACACCTGATGATCCTTTTGGAGTAGACCTTCAATTTTCGTCATGTATTTTGGTGGGAGCAAATGACCGGCGATCCTTCCTTATTTTTAGGATAAGACTTTGAATTGGATTCACGGTCAAATATTACACTCTTTTGTCGGTGTGGGCCCATTTACCGATAACAGATTTTTCTTTGTCTTGAGAATTTAAATTCTCACTTAAACTTTTCACTCCTTTGTATGAAAATTTGACAATAGATCTCACACGATCTAAAAGAAAAATCGTTAGAAAGTCCCGCATAATCCGTGACAACTGAGGGATCCCCAAAATAATTAAATAGAAATGAAAATATTTTTTTGTAAGGTAACTTTCATTAAAACACCCAAAAAGCGGTCCTTAAAATAAGGACCCCCGGGCACAAACAAGCGATTACATCAAATCCAACGGGTAATTACACCATTTTTTCCAATCCAAATCTTTAATTCTAGTTCTATGACGAAACCAAAAAAACGACGTGTTCTTGATTGATTCAAACACCTCCACCGGTCTTCTATGTTTGCTTAAAAAGAGCCGCGCATTTCTTTCATTCCATATAGCCCACAATGCAGTGTATATTATGCCCCGAACAATAGCCTTTTGCTGTTTGGAAATCTGCTGAGAATCAGCAAACGAGAGGAGATTGGACACATCGAAAGCAAAAGACGAGGAAAGACGACACCAATGCGTAACTCTACTCCAAACTTCAAATGAGAAAACACACCCGGTAAAGAGGTGCATTGTCGTTTCATGACCCGTTTGACAAAAATAACAATTATTCACTTGCAACTGCATTCCTCTCTTTTCTAACGCCGCGCAGGTAAGAAGCCGGTCCCGAAGGGCTCTCCAAACCATGATCTTACACTTTAAAGGCACCCAAACTTTCCATTTTATAGTCGGAGTCTTGTGAGTATTAAAAGCATTGTAAAGAACCAATTTCGCTGATCTAACTGAAAAGACGTCGCTGGAATCTCCTTTCCAACACCAAGAATCAGCTTCACCGCTCCATTGGAAGTTGAACAAATCATCCAACAGCTGGAATAATTCAGAAAGCTCCTCCTGTGTACTCGGGACATTCTATTATTCTCTATGTGTCACCCTATATATAGATAAAGGTTCAGGTACAAAAGTTATATTTCGTTAGAAGTGTGAGAAAGATTAAGAATTGACATGTTTTGGATTTATGTATGATGTTTTGGGTTGTTTTTGTTAGAAAAAACACCAAATACAACAATTTAAAAACAATGCAATGTATTATGGCGATGAAATTTAGAACATAGCTAAAACACAACAATTTAAAACACATGTTTATGGCATGCTGTTTTAAGTTTTTAAGCCTACAATAAATTTTTTGTGCATTTAATTATTATGTTTACCCCCCCCCCCCCGAAATTTTCGCTCAGAAGTTCCGATTATATAGTATCCGTACAATTTTTTTAATATATACGGTTTCGACCCCTGTAACCGGTGACTTCCGATCCCCTAAGCTTTTCACTCAAACTTCGTCACTATTTGGGAGTAGTTTGTGGGAAGAGTTAATATGGTATATCGTTGCTATTGTTACTTTGTTGTAACTGATGAACCCTGAAATTAAAACAACACATCATCGGTGTGTATTCGTGCTCGTGCTCGTTTTCGCTCTAAAAGTAAAATATTTATTATAACTGTAGGACTGTTTTCTCGATGGATAAGAATTGATTACGCGCATATAACCCGAGAGAAAGGCGAAAAGCGGGTCGTTGTTAGTCGTATAAAACTTAAGGAAATGATAAACAATAGAAAACAAAATATACATGAAAACTCGGCAGCAATTCGACGTCAAATAGATCAATATGCAAAAGTTACAAATCTAAAGCCTATAAGTTCCTTATTTATGCTCATACGCTTAAAAGGCTTTAAACATTAAAGTATTGAATACATTCAAATGCTACCGAACTCTACGAAATCTACCAAAACATCATTCTAGCATATCAGACTTAGGTAAGGACATACACGGATATGCGTTTAATTACAATAACATTCTATGATTTCAACATAATGTTTGTAACTTAATACTAATTACCTTCTAGTCTCCTAAACTATTGCTTACAATCTCCCATCAAAACTAAATGTAGGTATTTTGAGGGCATTCATTATCACTACAAAGATTCAGAGCAATAATGAAGATTTATTATCACAACAAATTTATTATTTTAACTAGGTGTATTAATACGCGTGTTGCGCGTTTTTCACATGACGCGTTAATGCGGATTTTGGCAACTGACAAAGGCATAGAGACTAACCTTTGACAATGAGAAAATACAAAAGTGGCAACGGCTACGCGGAGAATACCGGGAATCTCTCGCGGTCCGCGGCACATGGTGGAGATGGCGCACGGTAGATGTAGTCGGTGGCCGGCTGCATACGTTTGAGTGAAGTAGCTATTCATTTCGTGGTCGTTAAATATATAGATAATAAACGAACAAAAACCGAACCCGTGCGAAATCAGGTAAAAAAGCGCATTATGTCGGGGGCCAAAATGAAAAAAAAAAACTTAATAAAAAAGTTGGTGACCAAAACGGGAAAAAAAAACTTAAACAAAAAGTAAAAAAACTTTGTGTGGCCAAAATGAGGAAAAAAAAACTTAACAAAAAATTTGGTGGTCAAAATGGGAAAAAAAAAGTTAACAAAAAAAGCAAAAAAAAAATGTGGCCAAAATAGAAAAAATAAAACCTAACAAAAAATTTGGTGGACAAAATGGGAAAAAAAGTTAATAAAAAAAGCAAAAAAAATGTGGCCAAAAAAGAAAAAATAAAACTTAACTATTTAAATCATGAAGTCTATTAATATATTGTAATTGTCATCGAAATAACTTCAACAAATTACTGTAAATGCTTAACTACTAGAAAAAGAAGTATTTATTACCAACGAAAAATATTCATGGGTATAAACAAAGGGATCTCTAATGGAATCGAAAGATGAAACTACACCTTTTGCATGTCTTTGATTGGATCCACACTTTGCAAGTGTGTGTCACTTGATGAGTTTCCAATAAGCTCGCGAGTAGGACAAGAAGCCTAATGTTAAAAGTATAAACCATCTAGTTTTTAATTTGTCACACCTTTTAAATCAAGATTTTTCTTTTCTTTTTTATATTCTTTTCTCCGCCATAAGATACTAATTCAAGAAGAACAAGATTCTATCTAAACCCCGTCAATTTCCTACATAACAGAAAACTTTAAATGTTTTTCCTAACCTTCTATTTTTGAAATACTTAATACTCTTCAAGTTAAACAACTTTATTTTTTTTCTTTTGAAAAGTAAACTTTATTAAAACATGCGCGCAAAACTCTTTCTCCAAGGAAGAGAAAGTGCCGCCGCAAAAACCAACTTAATTACACCATATCGAATTTACACCGCGTGTTCCAATCTATATAACCATTTTTATATCTACATTTAAACCATAGAAAACACAAAACCTTTATCTCCGAAACCACTTCCATAACCTTGAACTTCTTATCCGAGAATATGCTTTCGTTTCTAGTTTCCCAATAAACCAAATAGAGGTGAATAAAATACCATGAAATGCATCTTTCTTCGCTCCTTTGAAACCCACTGACTGATGCAATTTCACAAAATCTCAAACCTCTAACACAAAAATGTTTGGAATCCCACATTATCTAGATATTGCTGCCCATATTCCAGGTGCAAAAATACACCCCGAAAACAAGTGCTCCGAAATCTCAATAACATCATCACATAAAATCTCAATAACATCATCATATAAAACACAATTGCTTCGACCCACATGAATGTTTCTTCTCGTCAATGCTGAGGATGTAGCAATTCTATCTATTTCTGCACACTAAACAAATATTTTAACTTTAGATGACACCCATTTACACCAATCCAACACAAACTCCGATCTTTGTTGATCCTCCTTTTGAAGCCAAATCTTAATTGATTTGACCGAAAAGCACCCTGACTTATCTCCAATCCATTGCCATCGATCTATCCTTGGACTCCGAAGTTTGCACACTGTTAAGAATGGCCAAGCAAGCTTCCTTCTCGGCAACCACTACACCATCTACACAAGCATTCACTTTGTCCTAAAAAACAGTTGTATCCAGACTTTCACTACCGCATCTATCAGCGACCATAACCAGCTTATCCTTGTCTAACTTAAATGGAGTAGGGAACTTATATTTAAGAGCCTCGTCATAGAACCATGGATCTATCCAAAATCGAATACTCTTCCTGTCGGCCAATTTAGCTTTTATAAAATCATTCTCTCCTCACCCTTCTGCCTTAATCTTGTACCCATGTTTAACTAGATTATTCCAGGTACCGGTTATTCTACTATTTATTGACATGACACCCCATTTCCTTTTAAAGACATGAATTGAATCAATAGTTTTCCTCAATAAAGCGTCCAGCTATATCTCCATTGCCATTTTAATACACGAGCACTGTTACATATATCCAATTTATTTAACGCTATACCGCCATTAATCCTCATGCGCGAAACGTTCTTCATTGCTACCCAATGCACCTTTAAGTTGCCACCCCAAAGAAATTTCTTAATCATCGCTTCCAATTCATTAATAATCTTCATTGGAGCCTTATATAACAGAAAATAATAATTTGGCAAACTCTCCAGCACCGATTAATTAATGTGACCCTCCCCTAATATATAATACCTGAGATTTTCATTTAGATTATCGAGTTCTAAAACTTCCTTCACCGACTCCCAATTTGAAATAAGATTCAAGCTAGCCCCCACTGATAAGCCCAAATAAGTAAAAGGAATAGACCCGAATTTACATTTCATTTTATCCGCCTGTTCCTTCACCAAATCATGACTAACTCTACTACCAATTATAGCTGACTTGTGAATATTGATTTTAAGTCCAAAATAAATATCGAAAATTCTTAGAAATCTCATCCGCTTATAAAATTAGAACCGTTTCACTCACCCATAACCATTGCATCATCAAAATACAAAAGATGTGTTAATGAGGCACCATCGTTTGGTAATTGAATCCCTTTAAAAGCTACTAGCTTTACGAAACATACCTGAAAGAGCTTCCATCATCAAAATAAAAAGGAACGGGGAAATTGGATCTCCTTGACAAATACCCACATTCAAATTCAAACGTAGGCGATCCATTCACTAGAACCGAAGATCGACAGACGATAAAATACCAAAAATCCAATTAATAGCATTTCAAACTAAATCCATCAATATTTACCATTAATACCTAGTTTAAAAGAAATGAAAATCATTTAAGCCCATGTACGTATGGGTTAGGATATATAATTATCATATCTACCCCTTTATGTGAACCCTAGAGGTTGCTCAAAGACACTATTGCCCTTTGACAACTAATTATCATCTCCACCACTCTATAAATATCCTCCTTTTCACCATCTCCAAATCATCCCTCAACACAACCACCTTCCTCATGGAGGAGCCGTTCCTAATGGAGGAGCCGGTCTGCCATCACGATCCGACCACCGTCTCCCTTCGATCACAGTGAGTTTCTTTTATTTATCTATTATAACCAACCATTTCTTCTTTTTATTGTTCTTAATCATCTTCATTGCAATTGCAGATTGGATGATAATATCAGTTCTAGCTCATTGTTCATTGAATTTCGGGTAAACATCGATCTTTTGCTTTTGTTAATCTTGTTTTCCATTAGTTCTTCTGATCACTTATTGCTGACTCTTGATCTTTACTGTATTCAGCATGATTACATCATCTGGCCAGATCTTCTAGCTCACTTCTAGAGAAACATGATTGAAGTTGGCAGATTTCTCCTTTTCCTTCTTTTCTGTTTTGTTCCTTTATCTTCTCCTTTTCCTTCTCCTTTTCCATTCTTTGTTCTTTTTCCTTCTTTTGTTTTGTCTGCTAGCTAGTCTTTGCAGCACACATATATTAGATAAGACAGACATACTTGTCATCCACCTCCTCTACCAGTCAAACTATCCAAATCGATCTCTATATAAACCATGATCTTAATTTCTTCAATTATGACTTTCGTTGAGAGTAAATTGTATGTTTATCTTCATAGTTACATCAAGGAAGAAAGTGCAAGTTTAACAAGACAAGATTGGTCATTGTTTAATGTAAAGACTCAGAACAAGAGCAAGTTAATTGATGTATACTTTGTAGAAATGTGAAACATTGGTGGTTGGTCATTGCTAATTTGTATAGACAATCAAATTTACGAAATTAATTTAATTATTTTTTTTGGTTTTTTTATAAGAGAATTTGTTCACTTTTGATTTATAATTTTGATATCTATTCATTGTATTTTGTTTGGGTACAAGTGGATGTACGTAGTCGTGGAAAGTTATGTTGACCATCAAAAGAAAAGCAAGGATTTCTTTGTGTTATAAATGAAAAAGAAAATTAAAATTTAGTTTGAAAAAAGATATTAACAGATAAAAAAAATAAAATTAAGTTTGTGTCATAAATTAATTAAAGAAGAGAAAAACATTCTACATGAGAGTAAAAAATGTTGACCATCAAAAAAAAAACAAGGATTTCTTTCTGTCATAAAAGAAAAAGAAAATTAAATTTGAAAAAAGATATTAACAAATAAAAAAATAAAATTAAGTTTTTGTCATAAATAAATAAAAGAAGAGAAAAAATTATTCTACATGATTAAAATGGTAAGAAATGTTGACCATCAAAAGAAAAACAAGGATTTCTTTGTGCTATAAATGAAAAATAAAACTAAAATTAAGTTTGAAAAAAGATATTAGATAATATTAATAAACCAAAGGATTTAAACAGTAACTTTATTATTTTTTTATTTCTTCATCACTTACAAGCTTATTTAATATATGAGTGTTGAGATAATAACCAATATGGTTTGCTGCTGTGATGGTTAGGTTGTTGCTTATTATTAAATACGTCTAAGGTTCGACTCTGGCTAGAGTGTATATTTAGTCCCTTTTTTTCCCTTTTTTGCACGTGGCTTCCTGTACACGTGGTTTCTTTATTTTATAACGCGTGGTATTTTGTGAATACGTGTTTTTCAGTGGCTTATTTCACAACAAAAGCCCTAAACAATATTGATTTCTTCCTCTCTCTTCTCTGAATATCTCTATACCGAATTAGGGTTTTTGAATTGCTAAACTGAAAACCGAGTTTCTTTCGCTTCCTTCTGGCGCGATTTAGGCCTGTTGTTGGTGACAGTTTGCCTCCGGATTACAGTCTCTGTTCCATATCCTTCTTTCAGGTCACCATCTTCTCCTTTAATCTTATTAATAATATTCAATATCTATTCGTATGTTGTGGTTTTCGATCATATTAATCGATTTAAGATATGGGTTATGTTTAGAAGTTGTTACCATAGATCTGAAGTTTTTTTTTATAATCTTGATTCGAATGTTGAATGACTGAATCTTGTGATTTGTTGAATTAACTGATCATATACACTATTGTTAAGGTACAGAGAGTATTTTAATAGAGCCAGCGAAGAAGGGAATTCCGGTGACGTCTCCGCCGCGCCAGCGGTACCAATCCATGGCTTAAAGCATGGCTATCCGCACAAAGGTGATCGATAATTTTTGTTTACTTTTCTGGGTTGGGTTTCACATGTTGCTAACTCTGGTGAGAACGTCAGACGACTTGCGCTTTGCTTTCGTTTATCTACCTCTTATAAAAAAAAGTTTCATTAAAATGCTATTTTTTTTGTTATATATATTGTCAAATGAAAATACCCAATTTAAGGATATTGGGTCAGAACTAATTACACTATATGTGACTTGAATTAATAGTTTATTCATGTAATATACATAACAAATTAAGTTTGGCTAATGTTTAACTTTATGCAGTTGTTTCGGTGTGGTTGATAGGAGCAAATTGGTGTTGCGGGTGGATGGTTGATTGGTTTCAAGAACGGGTAGATGGTTTCAAGAACGGGCGTAACGCTATCCGGAGTATTAGAAGGGTTTCGCTTTGTGAGATGCTTGAATGCTATCGAATCAATGTAAGTCAGTTATTGAACATGAACATGAATACTCAGACCCTGAAATTAAATTATTTAAGGTAATCTTAATTGACCTGCACTTTGTGTTATTTAAGGTAATCTTAATTGACCTGCATATCTCATGTTTATTAAAACTGGTAAACCTTGCTTGTAGGGTTATGGTTCCAGGATCTAATTTGTTTTTATACGTTCTGTTTTCTATGGTTTTGACGGAGAGATTGTGCCAAAAAATGAAGCTATTGAAGAGCAGTTAACAGATTCTTCGACGTCGGTGCTTGAAGACGGGGTTTGTTATCGTTTTTTTTTTACTTTTTATACTTTATGTGCTCAAGATAAAATGTTTTGGTATCTCCGTGCGTGTGTATTTGTTGTTTATAGATTGTATAAAAACGGGTGGCTATAGAGAGCTGTATAATTTTGAATTTTAAGTGTTTATATCTTAGGGATTTAGGTAAAGGGTTTGAACCAAGCAGCTCCGAGGATACAGACGCTGATGGGAATAGCGATACCGATGGTGGGAAATGTGTACGACGATATTTTCTCTAACATACGACGATGTTGTCAGCTTCTGACTTCTTCATCAGAGGTAAATAATATTATATCAAATTGAATTAGTGTTGTATTATTGTCAAGTGTTTTCAATGTTGAATTCTATTTGTAGTGAAAACAGATGCGTTAAGAAGGATTTTCTTAAACTATGAGAAGTGTAATACCAGTCGGAGGATGCTAAGTGTCAGGTTTGCCTCTTGCAACCTCCACTGCAGCAACGATGATCCAATACGCTGATCTAAGCTCATTCGTAAATGCAGAATTGGGGTGAGTTTATGGTTTTAATCTATTTTTAGCTTCATATATTCTTTAGTAATTTGTCATTTCAGTTCTGGATCAAAGGGTTCAATTTCTCAACTTATGCCTTTTTTGAAAACTTGGGTAAATTTGCTAATGGCAACTGGGTTAGTGGTTTTAATATGTTTTCCAAGAAAGCCTTCTTCTATATTGTAATTCTTCATTGTCGTGTTTCCCATGGCTTCTGTATTGGTGTTCTATCCACTTAGCAATTATTTTCAACCAATTGGACTTGCTAATAAGCTTCTTGCTTTTCAGGGACCTTAGTCCTTGGACCGCTCGCGATTATGAGAATTTGGAGGTCATTAGCGGTGATACCAATGGCCACTAGCCATGACTTTTCCTATACTTCACTATACCCCTAGAACATATTTGTGTGAACTACCCTGATATATGCTCAAAAAATAAAAGTATGTTTTGTGTCCCCGTTTATTATATACTATATCCACATGATTTAGAATGGAGGAGTATATTAATTAGCAATTTAGCATTTCAATAGAATGGTGACCAAAAAATACTGTCAATTTCAAGTTTAAAAGTTCATGCAACTTTAATTAATTTCAAAAGCTAATTGATTAGATAGCTTGATTAAAACAAAATAAAGACTACTTATACAGTGACAAGCTGGTATGCTTTGAAAGTAAAATCAGTTCATTCTCTGAGCTTTTTGGCTATACTGTTGGGCATGCAGATTAATGAAGATCGGCTTTTTGATTCGAAAGTAAAATCAGTACGCATGTAGATTGAGAAGGTCATGGCATATTGGCATACATATTAGAGGTGCATAATGAGCAGATCGGGTAACTGGCTGAAACTTTTTATTCCTTTGGCCTGCAAACACTTTTCTTTTTAGCTTTAGTTTTCCCATTTGACCCGTTTGAGATAAGCCTACCACAATTGGGCCATTGTTCACCACCTATGCAGCAGCATTGGCTTTTGATGTGGAATATGAGGGATCGCCAGAAGAGCACGGCACTAAATCAATGAATGAGGAGACCTTTAAATTTTCCAGAATAAAAAGTGATGCTACTAAAGTTAATGTCTTTCATGTTCTATCAGCCATGGGGCAAACACGTACCGAAAGGTGTTTCTTCAACAAACTGATGCCAAGGTATGCTATTCTAAATGGATTTACATTAGGTTCATTGATTTCAGTTATTAGTTTTGTATTGATTTTTTAAAGAAAAATAAATAAGAGGAAGAATTTAATGATTTGCTCAAGTGATTTTTTCAACGTAAACTACCTGTTGTTAGGTAATCTTTTAGCTTTCAATATATTGTAGTTTATTTTGAAAATCATAATTCTTTCTTACTATCCTGTGAATTTTCATATGTTTTCATTTGCAACAATCTATGGTGTTAGACTATTTCAACCTAAAGTGTAGACCATGGGACATGACGTGTGATTTTGTGGTTAATTACTATTGTGAGCCATGGATATTTTAGTTAATCACCGTTTGGCGCTGTTAATTTGTTTTTGGTTATGTTTTACAGGACTTGGGTTTTAATTTTGGCTCTGTTGAGAAGTAGCAAGTGTGAGGCAAACGATGGAAACACACTTCCCATGCGTAGTTCATTTACAAATTTATGTGATGTCCTAGACTTTTAGCCAATCAGTTGCATGTGTAGTTCATTTATGTTTTGAATATCTTTTTTAATAAATACATATATTCAACTTAGAAACGTTATATGATTGCTTATTTTGTAAATCGTATTGCCACCGCCGAAACGAATTGGTTGACGCCGCCGCAACGCGCGGCCGGTTAAATACCTAGTTAAGAAATAAAAATATAAAATTAAGTTTGTGTCATAAATTACTAAAGAGAAAAAATTATACTACAAGATTAAAAAGGTAAAAAAAGAATTAAAATGGCACATCTGAATCAGGCAACAAGACTCTTACTTAGTAAGTCTCAAAATAATAGAATGAAAAATTTACCCCTTTGTCTCTTCACATGTATTCATAACCCTTACTCGGTCATTTACCCACCACATCCTCGACCCACCACTAGTGCTCCCTCCATCACCAATCGTTGCCACATTAATGTACTCTTACGGGTTCAACACTTAATGATAGAAAAAAAATTACTCAGACATATCGCTTTCTAGCTCAGCACTTGATGACACAAATATTGCCTAACTCAATTTAATTACAAACATTTAATGATCAAGATACCGATATATTATTGTATTTAAAACACATTAACTACGTTATGATTTTTTAATTCATAGCAATAAATGTCGGATTTCATTTTTTTAAGAAAAAATATTGCTTAGATATCTATTGTGTAGGTAAGAGTCTAATAAAGTTATGAACTCAGTTATTCATGTAGGCCAAGCTACAAGAGTTATTGTAGACTTATGAAATTATGAACTCAGTTATTTCTTTTGCTGGTTGCCATTAATTCATTAAATTCCTGTTACCCTTATTATATGTGGTTAGGTTGAAAGATGATGGGTTTTGAAATAAGTTTTTAAAACCTTGTTTAAAACTTCGCTACCAGATGATTAATAATTATAGACAACGGAGGTAATTAATCTTGCACAACTTTTTTTTCTTTCATTAGGCGGTGGGGTGTGGGAGACGAGGAGCAGATGTCGCACCTCCCCCGTCGGGGAACAGCCCCTCCCCCCCCCCCCCTGTGGTGACGTGGCTTCGGGGGTGGTCGGTGTGGCCCCATTTACCGATAACAGATTTTTCTTTGTCTTGAGAATAATATTTTAAATTAAATTCTCACTTAAACTTTTCACTCCTTTGTATGAAAATTTGACAATAGGAGGGTGTTTGGGATTGAGTTTCAAAACAACTTATTGACTTATTGGCTTTTTGGAAAAGCCAATAAGTCAATAAGCTGTTTGTGTAACCCAAAAGCACTTTCTGTTTTGACTTTTGGCTTTTAGCTTTTAAGGGTGAAAAAACTGTTTTTGAAAAGTTAGAAATCCTGGCTTTTGGGTTTTGGCTTTTGACTTTTGAAAAAAAAAATACAAATTTACCACCCATACAACCAATATTCACAATATGTTAAGCGAAACACTTAAAAAATAACAATCTATTGACTTTTTGACGTTTCTCATCCCAAAAAGCTAATCCAAACACTTTTTTTAAAACTCCTTTTCAAAAAGTCATAAGCCAATAAACACTTTTGACCAAAAGCACTTTTGCATTTCCAAACTCAATCCCAAACACCTTCTAGATCTCACACGATCTAAAAGAAAAATCGTTAGAAAGTCCCGCATAATCCGTGACAACTGAGGGATCCTGAAAATAATTAAATAGAAATGAAAATATATTGTAAGCTTTTAAGTGTCGTTGATATATTCAATAAGTCGTTGTACACACTACTAAAAATAGAAGTACCACCAACGGATTATTACCAGCGAAAAATATCTGTGGGTATATACCGAGGGATCTCTCACGGGTAGTTCCTTTAAATAGCATTAAAATCTCAGTGGCAAACTTCTTGCATTTCAAATAGAGTTAAATGCCAAAATGGCCCCTGTGGTTTGACCCAAATTGCCACTTTGGTCACTTTTTTGAATTTTTTGCCAAAACCACCCCTCAAGTATCGAAAAGTGCCAAAATGACCCATATTTAACTGAGTTTCTAACGAGGATGAAAATCTCAGTTAAGTCTGAGGGGCATTTTCGTCCTTTCAGGTCAAAACGTTTTAAAACCCATGTTACACCCATCTTCTTCATCATCAGACGTTCTTCTTCTTCTTCCTCTCAATTTAAACCTAATTCCCAAATCATACAAACCTTAATTCACAAATCATACAAACCCTAACCCCATAAATCATACATAATTGTGGATTTCGTCACTATTCCAAGTCACACAGGTTTCGATTAACTACATAATTGTGGATTTCGTCACTATTCGAAGTCACACAGGTTTCGATTAACTATCATACGTGTGTCTTCCACCTCTGCAAACCCTGGTGGGCGGTTTTTCTGCTGCAACAAGAAGAAGGGGAGGACCTGTGGTTTCGTTTGTTGGGCTGAACTACCCTTGGGTCAGATTCCTCGTAGTAGCAATGATATTGTTGGGCTGAACTACCCTTGAGATGATGGCCCATCAATGTAGGTCGTTTTGTAATGATAAAAACTCAATGTATGTTGTTTCTTATTCTAATGATCAGATTTTGTTGAAGTTGTAATGTATGTTTGCAAATGTTCAGTGTAGGTTGTTTTGTAGTGAAAAATAAAGGTTTGACCAAACAGAAACATACTAAAGCAGAAACATACTAAATCAAATGCTTATGACCAAACAGAAACATACTAAAGCATTAGTAGTACATAACCAAACAGAAACATACAAAACAAGGTTCATACTTAATCAAGGTTCATACTTAAACTAGTCTAGTGCATAAGACAGGAAACATAACCTACAAGAACCAACAAGCCTACTTCCAACGACAATCATCATTCGAATACCAGTCCGAATCTGTGTCATGCTCTCCTTCATAGGGATCATGGTACCAATCATCATCATCTGATGCATAGTTCCAGGCGTCCTTTAACACCTCTGGGTCATAGTCTCTACATGGGTCAAGCTCCTCTTCTTCAACCGGTTCTTGAATTGCCTTCCCTTTAGCCTTTTCATCAGCCTTTGTTACCTGTTCAAAAGCCTTTGTTACCTGTTCAAAATTATCTTCAACCAACTCTTCAACCACCTTTTCATCATCCTTTTTATCAGTCTCTTGATCAACAACTTCAGGCTTTTCAACCTGTTGTTGAACTACAGGTAGTGCAAGAACAACTTGCTTAAACATTATAGTATTTTAGAGCTTTTAGAGATTTTAGAGAAGTTGAATTGCATGAATGCTTTGCAATATTTGGACTTATAAGTCAGCTGAACAATTAAGTCATCCATCTACCTCAAATCTACCCACTAACCCCATAAATGAACTTCATTGAATGCAACTACCAGACTAGATTTATAATGTCAGAATGGTACATTATGTGTGGTCCAAACTGCTGAAATGATACATTATGTTTGGTCCAAACTGCCAAAATGGTACATTATGTTTGTTCCAAGCTGCTGAAATGATACATTTATGTTACTGCCAAAATGCCAAAAATGGCAAAATGCCAAACTGCCAATGTACTGCTGCCAAACTGCAGTAGATTCAAACTGCAGTAGATTGAAACTACAGTAGACTGAAACTGCAAATGGTCCAAGAATTGCCAAACTGCTGCAAGAATTGAAATGCCAAACTTCTTATAACATGAAACTGCAGTAGATTGGGACCCATTTTGACCCATTTTATTTTGACCCATTTTATTTTGACCCATCTTTAACAGTCAATGCATTCTGACCAATTTACACCCATTTTGACCCATTTGCATAGGGTATTTAACAATCAATGCATTTACACCCATTTTGACCCATTTGCATAGGGTATTTAACAATCAATGCATTTACACCCATTTTGACCCATTTGCATAGGTTATTTAACAGTCAATGCATTTACACCCATTTTGACCCATTTGCATAGGGTATTTAACAGTCAACCAATTTACACCCATTTTGACCCATTTGCATAGGGTCTTTAACAGTCCATGCATTCTGACAAATTTAGACCCATTTTGACCCATCTTTAACAGTCACACACACATACTAAATTCATACTAAACATTTTATTACCATTTGATTACCATTACAAAGAGTCAAAAAACATGCACATTGTACATTACATACTAAACATAATATACAATTCATAGCAACATTGTGATTCCAGTCAACTGCCACCTCCAACGAGCCTCCTTTCTTTCATAGCAACAGCCCTGGACCACTTACCTGAGAAACACATTGTATCGTATTAACACATAGTACATTACTATACTTACAGTCAAACAGTCAAAAAACATGCACATAGTACATTACTATACTTACTTGATACAAAAAGGTGGTTCCAAGCAAAAACATGTCCCTGCCTAGGGGCATCATATATTCATCCCTACCTAGGGGCATCATATATATATATATATATATATATATATAGGTAGAGGATCCGGTAGGAAAATTGGTTTGTGTGAGAAGTGTGAGAAGGATTAAGAATTGACATGTAGTCATCATGTTTTTGATTTTGGAATAATGCTTTGGGTTGTTTTGGCTTGAAAAACACTTAACACAACAATATACAAAAATTTATAACACAATACAATGTATTATAGTCATTAAATTTAAATTACTGATAAAACACCCTAGTAATTACTTAAAACACTCTGCTTAAATGTTCTTGACATAGTGTTTTAAGTTTTAAGCCTAAAATACATTGTTTTCGGTTATTAATTGTTATGTTTGTTGTTTTTCTAAGCAAAACAATCCAAAACATCATGAATAAGTCCAAAAAAATGATGCATAAATATCAATTTTTAATCCTTCCTACACTTCTCACACAAATCAATTTTCCTACAGGAACCCTACCCTATATATATATATATATATATATATATATATATATATATATATATATATATTCATCCCTGATCAATCATACAAAAGGTGGTTCTAAGCAAAAACCTAGGGGCATCATATAGAGAATACAAAATATCAATATCAATAAATATATGCATCAATAAGACTTGCAAATCTAGGTATTTGGAGCATGCTCCCATCTACCCTCCACTCGGCGAAACCTGAGCTTCGGTGTTTTTGGAATGTCACCTAGTTCAGACAACCTCTTCATCTTCAAGGATGTACCTTGATCATCCATTTCCTGTTGAATCTGTTCTTGTTCCAACAAATGCCCACAATATTGAGCTAATCGATCAAAGGCATTTGGAGGACGGGTAGACAACTCCAGCATACCTTCAATTGCCGCCTTCCCAGGTTGTGTAAGATTCATTGTTTGCGCAGCGGTTGACATTAGGTTTAGGGTTTATGGTGGTGCAGGGGAAAGAAAAGAGTGAGTGATCAGTGGACCGGATTGTGTGTGTTAATGTGTGTGTTGATCAGTGGTCCGGCTTGTGTATGTTAATGTGTGTGTTAATGTTTTGTGTTAAAAGAAAATTTACCTTATATAGGGTCTTTAATGATCAAATGAAGTTGGGGGCATCCCAACAGAGATCACGTCAGCAACTGACAGGAGCCGCCATTAACACTCCAAGTCTGACACCATGTGACGATTTTGAGCTGAAGTCAGCTCATGATTACATTATAATCAGTTTCACCATTCAATGGTCTTAACCCAAAGTCTAAATCGTCACCTGGAACTTTAAAATAATACCTAAAAAAATTATTGATCATGTTGAGCAGAGGTGATCGTGTGGAGACAACAACGATGCACCAATAAGCAATAATAACTTACGGTATTTAAGCAGAGGATTGAAATCAACACCCTTGTCTCGAAACTTCAACATTATTGAACAGAGATGATGAACGACGAGGATGAGCAGAGGAAGAAGAACTTAAACCTTAGGGTTTTATTTGGGATGAAAATGATGAAGAAGATGGGTTTAAAATGGGTTTTGAAACGTTTTGACCTGAAAGGACGAAAATGCCCCTCAGACTTAACTGAGATTTTCATCCTCGTTAGAAACTCAGTTAAATATGGTTCATTTTGGAACTTTTCGATACTTGAGGGGTGGTTTTGGCAAAAAATTCAAAAAAGTGACCAAAGTGGCAATTTGGGTCAAACCACATGGGCCATTTTGGCATTTAACTCTTTCAAATATGGTAGTCATTGTTTGGGTGGCTCGGACGAGAAGGCTAAAATGAATTGGTTGGCTTGGGATAGTGTAGTAGCGGCTCCCGAGTATATGGTGGGTTAGGGCTCGGTTCTCTAAAGGAAGCAAATCTCGCCATGTTGGCGAAGTGGTGGTGGCGTTTCAAAAACGAAAAAATCCGCTTTGGTGGAAGACGATTTGGTCGATACATAGCGGCTCGAGGGGTGGAGTTATGTTTCGGTGAAGCTTAGTCAGCCTGGTCCGTGGAAACAAATTGGTCGCTCGGTGGGTGATCTCCTTCGGCTGGGAATTGATTTATCAGATCTGATTGTTGGGCAACTGGGTGGGGGGCTGGACATCGGGTTCTGGGTTGACAAATGGGTTGGGGATTCTACCTTGTGCTCTTTATTTCCGAACTTATTCGCGCTGGAAAAAAACAAACTGTGTCGGGTTGCTGATCGGGTGGGCAGGGGGGTTGGGGTTCGGACTTGGGAATGGAAACGGGAGTAGTTCAATGACGCAGAAGGTCTGGAGTTTCAGCAGCTGTCGAACCTGATTGGTTCGTTGGCTGTTAGTTCCAGAAGTGACCAGTGGGGATGGGCTCTCAATGGGTTGGGGTTGTTCACTGTCAAGTCGCTGAAGGATCACATGGGTTCGACATTGTATACGGCTGCAACTTACAGGTGCAAAAACAATAATTGAGTTCCGAAAAAAGTAGAAATTTTAGCTTGGAGGGCGTTTTTGAACAGGTTACCGACGCGGGCTGCATTGGTCAGAAGGAATGTTGCTGTTGGTTCGACTTACTGCCCGTTCTGTTTTGATCACGAGGAGTCTGCAGAACACATCCTGGTCGCATGCCATTTCTCTCAAACAGTTTGGTGCATGGTAACACAATGGTGCGGACTTAAGCCGTTTTTCGCTTTTGGGATTAAAGACATTTTGGACCTGGCCGATTATGAGAATGGTTCAACCAAACGAAAGAAGAATATTCACGCGATTTGTCTCACAACATTATGGTGCTTATGGAGGGCAAGGAACAATCTAGTTTTTAATCAACAACAGTGTTCGATCAGTCAACTCATTGGCGAGGTGAAGACGTTAAGTTTTTTATGGATTAGATCACGGGCAAAACAACCGAATCTCGATTGGAAACTGTGGAGGGGCTTTCATTTGCGCAGGATAGGGTGGTAGTGATGGTTTTTGTATTGTATGTACTAGTTTTGAACATCTTGGTGTGTATTTGTTCTTGGTGTCGGCTAGCGCCCTGCTAGCCGGTTGGTTTGAATAAAAGTTTGTTGATCGTTCAAAAAAAAAATTGTTTAGGAATGGTTTACAGGAATAGTCAATACGGTATATCGTTGTTAGCATTATCTTATTGTAATTGATTGTCTCGAAATTTAAACAACTTGTCATCTATGTGTATTCTGTCATGCTCGTTTTCCCACTAAAGTGTCACAATTTTACGTGTAAAGAAAAAAACTAATCATTTATATAAGACCATTTATTTACGTACCGCACAAAAATCAACAAGAATATATGACACATCTTGCAATACCTCTCTCTAAGACCACCTGTAATGGACCGTGGATTGGGTGTGAAGGAGGCAAAAAACGCCCCACAACGATGGGCAACACCACCCACCTTGGACATGCAAAGGACATTTTTGTTTTGGGTGTTTTTTTTTCACGGCGTGCATTTAGGGTGTTTTCCCCAGTTCTTTGGAGCCAATAAAAGAACTCCATTTGGAGTGGAGGACGTGGAGGATTGCTTCCACTACAGGTGTTCCAAGCTTTACTTAACTTATTTGCTATTGCCAATTAGTTTCCTTTATCATCTCAAAGTTGATTTGGTAGATCTTCATGTGGATCAAATACTACTTTAAGAAAGAATACCTTACAATATACATGATCTTTGATCATAATGCAAAAGCTTTAATTAGTTATTAATGAAAATTACAGCAGGTTTGTCACTTCTGTTGTGTGGAATTGGGCTTTGAAATTGCATTAATCACAAACAGTGGATTTCATTAGTTTTAGTAACTTCTTGGATTCTGGAGTTAATGTAATAGTGTCTGGGGGTTCTCCACTGCAGCGCAGTGGTTAATCCTTGGAGGGGAAATGAGAGATGACCCGGCCATTGGCTTGGGTTCGAGTCCTGATCCGGACCGGTTTTACCGATTATTTCACTGTCGTGCCTTCGGGCGGGTGAGTGGTTGGGTTTTCCCGGGAATTGGTGGCAATTGGTAGCCCGGGTACTATCGAGTACCTGATTCGCCAAAAGGGTGCCCGAGAGTGCTCGGAAATTGATTCGTTTGCTGTTAAAAAAAAAGTGTCTGGGTGTGTCCTATTCTGTTTAATAATATTGCCTCCTTTCCAGTTCAAAAAAGAAAAAATAAAGTACATGACATCTAGAAGCTGTTAAGGATTCAAATAGATTCAACAAAGACTAATCTATTTTCTAAACCCCTTCTATTTTCTATATAACATTCAAACTAAATCAGCTGACAAATTAGTATTACTAATAATTAGTTTCCTATATCATCTCAATGTAAATTTGTGCACGTCGTTAGTGAAGGTCAAAACACTCTCCTGGTAAAGTAATTTTCACATACAAATGAAACAAATCTATAACTTATAATAAAAGAATTGAACTTTGATGATGTGGCATTCAATGGAGGCTTCAACCCCTCCTTGAATGTGCCACATGGCATCATGTAGGATTTTTTAATTTTTGAGTTTTTTTAATAAATCTATATATATTATAATTATTTTAGGAAAAGATAAAGAATTTAAAAACAAGATTAAATTTTCTCTTTAATGTTTCCTCCCATAACTTTTAAACGTTAATATCTTTTATATACGAGATTTTTTAAAGAAAAAAATTACACCAAATTAACGAGCGTTTTATTATCTTTCCAACGATTACCATAGTGCTATATAAAAAAACGGAGAAAAAAAACAACTATTTTTGTGGGGTTTTGTTTTCAAATATATTTTACTCTACTAATAAATCACAAACGATAAACATAACTTCATAGGCAGAGATTCCTTTTTTTTTTTGTTATATTTGAATATGATAACTTATGGCAGAAATTTGTTTAAAATAAATAATAATAATAATAATATTATTATTCATTAATCATGTATTGGCAAAGCATTAATTATGTTGTCATAATAGATATTTTATTATGTTATATTAGATATTTCAACCCCGGGACACTCCCGGGATAAAAGCTAGTACCTAATATATATTTATTGCCGTACGTACTGGGGGTATTTTAAAGCATAGTCGATGTCTATAAAATATGTGCAAGATGCATACAAGTTTGGAATGTTAGTAAAGTGGAGTGGAACGTTAGAACCATCACTACACCTTCGGGCCATATGTTATTGGGTGTGGTGATGCTCAATATCATTACCCTCCACGTCAGCAGCACATCACTCCATCCTTTACCACCATCCTCCATCACCAAACTAGAGGTGTAGTGATGGTTCTAACGTCCCCCACACCTTATATAGCCTTGGAGTGAAATTATTACAATGCCCACCTGTATTTTAAAGCGTTACAGATAAAATATGTGTTAAAATATATGGGTCTTAGCCCAAATATTAAGCCTATAATTCAATTACATATTGTTGGGCCAGTCTGGTAGCCCAGTTACTTATTCTGATATTATAAGCCCACTTTATGTTGAACTGGGTCATTGTTATTTGGTCTGGACCATTGGTCCGGGTCAGTTTATGTGGTTGTTGTTATTTGTGTTTTCTCACACAGATTGGTTTCCTGGCCGTTGGATCATCTCTGGGAGCTGTATATAAAGAGAGCTCGTGTACGAGTTCTCAGTTTAGTCGTATTGGTTTCTTCTTTGTTTGTATTCTCTGAGTTCTAGGGTTTCAGTAGTTGTGAGGTTGTTATTATTTCTCTTTATAATCTGGTTCTTGATCTGCTGATATTATTGATCAGCAGATCCTTTGTGTATTGTACTTCTCTATTATTGATCTCAGTGATTTACTGAGATCTATTTGGGTATTGGGGGGTACGTTTTGGTTTGGGTTAATAAGAGATTTGTCACCTTGTTTTGTCGCCTACATCTGTTGTTCTTGATTGTGAGTTTATGTTGGCTCCTGTGTTGATTTCTTTATTTTTGTTATTGTTGGTTGAAATCCTAAAAGTTAACATGGTATCAGAGCCAATGGCTCTTTGATTCTGGTCTTTTTAAAAGTCTTTCGCTGTCTGTTTTTATTGTTCTTTGTTGATTAGGGTTTTGATCTTGATTCATAGATCTTGACCTGTATTGATTAGTAATAGATCTAATCTGTGTAGATCTGGTCTATTACTTGTTTTTGGTTCTATCAGCAGTAGATCTGATCTTTGTAGATCTTGTCTATTGCTTGTTCTTGGTATTTGTTGTAGATCTAGGGTTTTGTCAACGATTGTTGGCTGGTGGCTTTGGATCTTGATTCTGGTACTTGGTTGTGGGCTGGATAGCTGTGCTGATTGCTCGCTGGTCGTGTAACCCTAAGTGAAGGTTACAGACTACGAGTTTCTGGTGAGATCGTTTCATTCTTTTGTTTTCTGTTGTTGTGTCTAGAGGCACTGACCGGGTTAGGGTGGACCGGTATTGGCCAAACTACTTGGTGTCTTGTTTGATTGATCTGTTTGTTACTTGTTCTTGGTTCTTTGTTGTTGTTGGTTATATATATATATATAAGTAATATATATAGCTAATAAAAGGGCTCCTGAGTTAAGAACTGGGTGGACACCATTGAGTGACGAATCCACTATCTGTAGCACTGACTCAGCTTCGTCCTTCTAGGGTTTTGAGATTATCTGTTGTTTGTATTGCTGTCTTTGTTTGTGTGACTATCTGTTTGTCTTGAAATGGGTGATGTTGTCAATCCAGCAGGAGGTGGGGGTGCCAATCCTGGTGGTGGGGGCCCCAACCTTGGTGCTGGTGATGCAACCCTTATTAGTAAATTGGATATCAGTGATCCTTTGTTTTTGCATCCTAGTGATACCACTAGTTTGTCTATAATCAGTATCAAATTGAAAGGCACAGAGAACTACTCTGTGTGGTCTAAATCTATGAAACTTGCTTTACAAGGTAAAAACAAGCTAGGATTCATAGATGGTACTTGCATCAAACCTGTTGATAATGATGTTCTTGCTAATCAGTGGGATAGATGCAATTCTGTGGTTATTTCTTGGTTGATTAATTCTGTGTGTGAGGAATTGTATCTTGGACAAGTGTTTTCTGAAAATGCTAGAGATGTTTGGTTAGACCTTAGGGAAACCTATGATAGGATTGATGGTTGTGTTATGTTTAATTTGCATCAAAAAATAAATAGCATAACTCAAAGTGGTAGTTCTGTTGCTGAGTATTATAATAGGTTAAACACTATGTGGAAGCAGTTTGACTCTATGGTCCAATTACCTGCTTGTACATGCCAAGCCTCTAAAGAATTTAATGATTTTAATAGCCTTATTAAACTCATGCAATTCTTAATGGGGCTTGATGAGGTGTATCAACCTGTTAGAACTACCTTATTGACTAGTGATCCTCTGCCTTCAGTAAAATCTGCTTTTGCTGTTGTCTCTAGAGAAGAATCTCACAGAGGTTCTAGCAGTGGATCAAAAGCAACTAATGTATCATTTGTTGCTAAGACTGGTCAATCATCTGATAATAGGAAAGGGACAAATAGGGGTCCTAATCCTAATCTAAAGTGCACACACTGTAACAGAGTTGGTCATACCAAAGAAAGATGTTTTGAAATTATTGGTTATCCTAATGGAAATCAAAAGAGGGCTGGTAATACTGGAAGTTGGTCAAATAATAATAATAATTCTAACAGAACTCAGGGTAACTGGAAAAATGGTATGACCAATACTAGTAACAATGTGTGCAGTAATGTTTCTGCTGGCTCACCTTTTACTCCTGAGCAGATTTCTAGGTTAATGAATTTGATAAATGAGAAGTCTGGTGGAGATCCTCAGAGCTCCAATGTTGGAGGTGAGTCAGTTGTTGTGAGTGGTTTTTCTAGTATGTCTGTTCTGTCTAAACTGTCCAAATTGTTTGAAAATTTCTCTAGTTGTTCTAATATGGTTAAGTATGCACTATTTTTTGGTTGGATCATGGATTCTGGTGCCAACCAACATATGGTAGGTAGTGATGAACACTTAGTAAATTGTGTTGATGTGTCTAAATATAACATGGAAGTCAAACATCCCAATGGCACAAAAGCAAAGGTCACCAAGATAGGTGATATTAAGCTTGCTGATGGGGTGATTCTGACTGATGTGTTTTTAATACCTGATTACTGTGTTAATCTGGTATCTATACACAAACTTGCTAAGGATAACAAATTAGATGTTCTGTTTAATGAAAATGAATCTTTTGTCCAGGATTCCAAGTCAAGGAGAATCCTGGTGACTGGTAGACAGCAGGATGGATTGTATTTTGTAGGGAAAAATGTGAGTTTCAATAGTATTAGTCTTAACAGTGTTTCTGATCATAGTCTTTGGCATAGCAGATTAGGTCACCCTTCTAACCAAGTTCTAGCTATGTTAAAAGATAGTTTGAATGTTGGAGAACCTGATTCTTTGCCTTGTGAGATATGTCATAAGGCAAAACAGGTCAGGGTGCCTTTTCCTCTTAGTGATCATAAGGCTAAGGCTGTAGGTGATCTTGTACATCTTGATGTATGGGGACCCTATAAGATCACTAGCAGGGAAGGGTTTAGGTATTTTCTCACTGTTGTTGATGACTACTCAAGGTCTGTGTGGGTTTATTTGTTAAAATCCAAGGTTGAGGTCTTTGAAAATCTTGTTAGTTTTTATGAATTGGTTAAAACTCAATTTTCAAAAAATGTTAAAATTTTTAGAAGTGACAATGGAACTGAATTCATTAATAAACAGATGAATGTTTTTTGTAATAATAAAGGTATTATTCATCAAACATCCTGTGCTTACACTCCACAACAGAATGGTGTTGTGGAGAGGAAACACAGGCATCTTTTGAATACAGCTAGAGCTTTGTTGTTTCAGAGTAGTATTCCTTTGAATTTTTGGTCTGAATGTGTGCTTACTGCTGCTTATTTGATTAACAGGATACCTTCTTCTGTTCTAAATGGTAAGAGTCCCTATGAATTAGTATATGGGTTCCCCCCTGAGATTAGTCACTTAAGGAATTTTGGGTGTTTATGTTTTAAAACTATTTTAGATGGTCCTGATAAGTTGTGTAGCAGGGCTGATAAAAGTGTTTTGATTGGATATTCTTTTGAAAAAAAGGGTTATAAATTGTATGATTTAGAGACAAGGAAAGTTGAGTTTTCCAGGGATGTAAAGTTCTATGAGAACATTTATCCTTTCAAAACTGAACATAAAACCTTTGTTTCTGAAACTTTAAATCATTTAAATTTTTTTGATATCTTTGAAAAGGAAAATTCTGAAAGTGACAAAACTAAACAAAATTTTTCAAACCTTCCCGATGATGAAGGGGAACCTATTAGTGCTCATGATCTCTCCCCTAGGGAACAGTTAGATGACTCACCTAGGGTAACTAGTGAGGTAGATCATGGTCAAGGTCATGATCAGCAACCTAGTAATACTACAGGTAGAGGGAATGACTGTTCAGGGGTTGAGGGGTCAAGTGAAGAGACTAGGACTCCTGAGGGAAGTAGAACTGTTAGACAGTCCAGTAGGGAGTCTGTTTTGCTAAAGAAATTTGGTGATTATGTGATAGAAAGTAAGGTTAGGTATCCTATAGAGAAGGTAGTTAATTATTCCAACTTATCTGTTGAGAATTTCAGTTTTGTGTCCAATTTAAACAAAGTTGTTGAGCCTGTTTCATATTCTGATGCTTCAAAAGACCCACATTGGGTAGAAGCTATGAATGATGAAATGCAGGCTCTGTATAGGAATAATACTTGGATAGTTACTGATCTGCCTCCTGGCAGAAAGGCTATTGGTTGTAAATGGGTTTATAAAGTCAAATATAAATCTAATGGTGAGGTAGATAGGTATAAAGCAAGGTTAGTTGCTAAGGGTTATAGTCAAAGAGAAGGTCTTGACTTTGGAGAAACCTTTTCTCCTGTTGTTAAAATGGTTACTGTCAGGAGTGTTATTAGTCTAGCTGTTCAGAATAGTTGGACTTTATTTCAGTTAGACATTAATAATGCTTTTTTGTATGGGTCTATAACTGAAGACGTGTATATGAAATTACCAGAAGGATATGCTTCTGGTAATGAATCTAAAGTTTGCAAATTGGTTAAGTCTTTATATGGTTTAAAACAAGCTCCTAGGAAATGGAATGAGAAACTTGTTAATGTTCTGAAAAACATAGGCTTTGTGCAAAGTGTATGTGACCATTCTATGTTTGTTAAATCTGTGAAAGATATTTTTATAGTCTTGCTGGTTTATGTCGATGACATAGTGATCACTGGAAACAGTGAAGTTGAAATTCTTAATGTTAAAACCTTGTTAAAAGAAAGTTTTCAAATTAAGGATCTAGGAAAGTTAAAGTACTTCCTTGGTATTGAGGTTCTATATTCCAGTGAAGGAATATGTCTCAACCAGAGGAAATATTGTCTTGATCTTTTAAAAGAATATGGGTATTTGGGTTGTAAGCCTGTTAGTGTTCCTATTGAGCAAAATTATAATGTCACTATTAAAAATAGTGATGAAAAATATTTAGAAGATATTACAGGATATCAGAAGCTAATAGGAAAATTAATTTACTTATCTTTGACCCGTCCAGACATAAGTTATGCTGTACAGTTTTTGAGTCAGTTTATGCATAAACCAACTCAAAATGTACAGCGAATAGCTTTGAGGTTACTTAGATACTTGAAGTTATCACCTGGAAAGGGTTTAATGTTCAAAAAGGGTAAGGATTTAACCCTGTCAGCATACTCTGATGCTGACTGGGCTAAGTGCTTGGTTACACGAAAATCTGTAACAGGTTTTTGTGTCTTTATTGGTGAGTGTCTTGTTTCTTGGAAAAGCAAGAAACAGAGCACAGTTGCTCGGTCTTCAGCTGAGGCTGAGTATAGAGCAATGTGCTCAACTGCTTGTGAACTTATTTGGGTATCTAACTTGTTAAAGGAATTGGGGATTGACAGTAAGTTGCCCATAGACCTATTCTGTGATAGTAAGTCTGCTATTTCAATAGCAGAAAATCCTGTTTTTCATGATAGAACTAAACATTTTGAGCTTGATTGGCACTTCTTAAGAGAAAAGATTAGTTCTGGGTTTCTTAGAGCAGTCAAAGTGAAATCAGATCAGCAAATTGCTGATATATTCACTAAGGGACTGCTCAGTAGTCAGCATGAGGTTTTGTGTGCTCGACTTGGTCTGACTGATTTGTATAGTAATTGAATTAAGGGGGGGTGTTAAAATATATGGGTCTTAGCCCAAATATTAAGCCTATAATTCAATTACATATTGTTGGGCCAGTCTGGTAGCCCAGTTACTTATTCTGATATTATAAGCCCACTTTATGTTGAACTGGGTCATTGTTATTTGGTCTGGACCATTGGTCCGGGTCAGTTTATGTGGTTGTTGTTATTTGTGTTTTCTCACACAGATTGGTTTCCTGGCCGTTGGATCATCTCTGGGAGCTGTATATAAAGAGAGCTCGTGTACGAGTTCTCAGTTTAGTCGTATTGGTTTCTTCTTTGTTTGTATTCTCTGAGTTCTAGGGTTTCAGTAGTTGTGAGGTTGTTATTATTTCTCTTTATATTCTGGTTCTTGATCTGCTGATATTATTGATCAGCAGATCCTTTGTGTATTGTACTTCTCTATTATTGATCTCAGTGATTTACTGAGATCTATTTGGGTATTGGGGGGTACGTTTTGGTTTGGGTTAATAAGAGATTTGTCACCTTGTTTTGTCGCCTACATCTGTTGTTCTTGATTGTGAGTTTATGTTGGCTCCTGTGTTAATTTCTTTATTTTTGTTATTGTTGGTTGAAATCCTAAAAGTTAACAATATGTCCTGAGTATAATATGTGTATCATGTTAATTCTTAAAAATATGAATTGATAAAACTATTACATATAAAATATGTCTGAGTTAATATGAATATTTATTTCTGTCCTTTTAGCACTGTGATTAACCGTCGCACATAGTACAAGTCAACCATTAAGAGTTATGGTCCCATCACGTTGAGATTTTCAAACTCAACCTGTATAGTACCAATGATCGATAGTTTTCACCTTCAAATAATGGAATTATGGGCCGAGATAATGTAGGCCCATTGCTGTTTTGACATTTCTTACTTTTGCTAAATAAACTTCTTGTTTCATTATGCCTTAATGTCATAACTTAAACTCCTAATGTCATAACTTAAACTCCCTTTTGATCCCATTCACTATTGATCACAAAAGTTTTTTTTTTCTTTACTCATATTACATACATGAGAACATAAAAGAACAATAACCAAGCTTTATTATGACTCGTTCAACACTTACGTAACAAAAAATAAACCAACCCACACGTTCTCTCATTCTTGGACTTCGGTTCGACGTGCTGCGGCACATGACTTGCTTCGGATGCACATCATCACACACACGGCACATACTCTGGTCGCGTGCATGACTTGTGCTATACCCGCGATTGAAGCTCTTTCAACGACAATTACAATTGTGACCAAGTCATCTTCCCCACACAGTTTAAGTTCATGAACTTCGTATGCATAACTGAAACAACAAATATTCACAATCAATGTGGGGTAGCTCATTTAGTATAGGCTCATGCATCTTAAAAGGATGCTCCTACGTTCAAATCTAGACAATGATGTATTTGGTGTAAATATAAGAGGGTAACATTAGTGGTTAAAAAAAAAGAATGTGCACATTGGGGATCTAAGAATCTAACAGGGTGATTATAAGTTTAACTTACTTGTTACTATATCTATAAGTTTGCATGGACTATGAATATAATAACTTCATAATTAAATATTTTTTTTAAGTTTGAATTTCACCAGTATACATTTTTCACTCATTTAATTTTCATTTGGTTTGATTGTTTTTATAACTTGTGTTTATTAACTTTTTTTAAAGAGAACACTAGGTACTGTTTTGATTATTTTTTTCTCGACAATAGGCGTAAATTTTGTTGAAAGCGAAGTTTTATTTAAAATAGAAATTTTTTTTTGTGTCATAAACTACAAAGATTGTCGGTACCGAACAATATTGACTTTGGTACAGGTTTCAGTATTATTGGAACCAATATTCACTTTATCGTTTTTGATCGATCCTTTTAGGCATATCGCGACTTTATTTTATTATATCTCTTTCGGTTGTTGTACCGAGTGCCGGTACACCTAACAAAGCAAACCCATATCGACCGAGTTCCCACCCCAAAAGTCAGTTTCACTTTTATATAAATAATAAAAATTTTATGGAGTTTATTCAAATTTGGTATCGTAAACTATACCAATTACCAGCAACTTAACAAACTGAACAACAATATAATTTAGAGTAAATGGCCAAATTCGTCCCTGAGTTTTGATCAATATTGCTAGATCCATCCAAAATAAGAATTTTTGACACCTGAGCCACTAAGGTTTGAAATTTAGTGCTAAATCCGTCCAATTTGCAAACTCTGTTAAATACTAACGTTAACTCAGGGGCATTTTGGTCATTTCCTATTTCTTAATTGCAAATTCGTCCCTGAGGTTTGTTCCAAATTGCTAAATCAGTCCATAATAATAATTTTAATGAATTAAAAATTTATTAGGCAATATTGACCAAATTTAAAAATAAAAGATTTTAGAATAAAACATTTAAAATCTAAATAGAAAATTTTAAAACTCCCTTACACTTATTAGAGTTTGTACATATTATTTCCGTATTGTGTTTACTTTGGTTTGGTATAGAAGTTATATGTAACGCCCCAAACTTTCAACTCGTCATTGTACCCCATGTATACTTTATATTATGCAAGACCATGATATAGTAGTGAGTTTGGTTTACAATGTATCATGAATGATATTTGAGGGACCTATATTGCCAAAGGTTAATTATTAAAATGAAACAAAGCATTGACGGCTTCTTTTCAGTTTCTTCCTTGCGTGTCGGTTTCGAAGTAGGACTTGAAACTCCCAGCAATCATGAGGACAATAAAAGTAGATCGTTTCATTTCATGCTTCGCAATATATAGATTCGAAATCATGAGTTTTGTCCTTCACCAATCATCTCTTGTGCTGATCCGCAAAGAATCGAAACGAGGACTACCGTTTGAAGCTACGATCTCAACAAAGAAACAAACACAACCGAACCGATCAAGTTTCGATACAGTTTCATTAGGAGGAAAAGACCTACACGTTTGTGTCGTTTGCCGCTGTTTGTTCTTCTCGCACTCTATTGCTATTTTGTTACGGGTATGTTTCTCGAACATGAGTTGCGGTTAGCATAATTGTCTTAGTCCCTGTTTATGATTTTGACTACGGTCTCGGTTAAGGTGATGGGTTATGGGTGTTTCGCAAACGGGTCATGAGATTGAATATACATACACCTAATATATATATAATTGTGTGTGTGATGTACGTATCATGTGATTTATATGTGTGTGTTGAATATGCATACTTTTATATATAAATGTTATATGAAGAAAATGTGTGTCATGCGATATATATACATATATGTGTTCGATGTGCTGTTTAATAGATATATGAATTGGGAAGGTGGGTACTTTGTAATATAACAAAAGAAGTCATGCATATGGTTTGTGAATGTATTCAGAAAGTGTATATGCCATTTATATTATGTATGTGTGTGGCATATATGGGTATCTATAAGAAAAATATAAACACATAAATAGATTTTGGGTATCTATAATCTATAATACATAATATACATACCTACGAGTGTATGTCATGTTTGACTCACTTGACTCGTTTGAGATTTTATTAGATTCCTAGACTAGATATTGATGGTTTTAATTGATTATCATTTTGGACTGATTTAGCAATTTGGAACAAAGCTTAGGGACGAACTTGCAATTAAGAAATAGGAAATGACCAAACTGCTCGTGAGTTAACGTTAGTATTTAACAGAGTTTGCAAATTGGATGAATTTAGCACTAAATTTCCAATCTTAGTGGCTCAAGTGTCAAAAATTCTTATTTTGGATGGATCTAACAATATTGATCAAACCTTAGGGACGAATTTGGCCATTTACTCTATAATTTAACTATCCTAGGATGCTCTCCTAAGCGCATAAACTCTAAAATTTCAGGAACGTGATTGGCTAACTTTAAAATATTATAAAAACTAGCTAACTACCCCGGGAAGGTCCCGGTGTTGAAAAATCTAATATGACGTGATAACCTATTGTTGAAGTTAACTAACCACAAAATCTCTAAATCACTGCATGTCCATAATATTGTAATCAGTAATAACTCATATTTTCTAACCTAAAACCTAATCAGTAAGTAGCTAAACAATCACTTAGGTAAACTGCAACTATTTTAAAAACTCATCACATCTCTTTAATCTCACACATTCTAATGACTCCTATAATTTCAAACCTAATCAACTAAACAATCACTTAAGTTAGAAGTTGTAACCATTAAAAAACTTAACACATCTATGTACCAAGTCTCACAATACTAATATTGATACCTAACCTAAAAGAATGTATAACTCTAATACTAACACCTATCATAAATGCTAAAAAAATGCATAACTCTAGTATCAATATTCAATACATAACCTAAAACAATGTGTAACTCTAATATTAATACATGTTATAAAAGTTAAAAAAAAATACATAACTCTAACGTCAATAAATAGCTAAAGTTTAAGCGATGATAAGTTATCAACAACTTTGTTCATCAATGAAGCATAATTCTTTTAAGTGACAGGTCAACCATCAAGATTACAACAATGTGCGGATCATATATACACACTAAATACAAGATTCTTACCTAGCAAAAAAAAAATCAAATATTAACACCCATAACAAAATTAGTAACTAAAAGCATTGAGAAATCATTTATAACCAAGAAACTATATTCAGTAAACTATGAACATCAATAATCAAAACCAAGATCATATATAAGCATTGTTAATAAACTAAATAATATTAAAATAGCATAAGACAAAGTGTACATTGGAGATGGGCTGCCTCTTCTTATCAAGCTTCTCTTTCTTAGAATTCTTCTTCTATTCCTCAGAGCAAACAGAGCCATCCTCAATATTTGATCAGTAGCAGCCCTCTACAGTGTCAAAACACATGCATAAGCAACAACATTAACAAAACACACCCTAAATCAAAGATAACTATCAACTACTTAATTTGTTAGGATGAACTGAATGTTTAATGATCATTAAACAAATTAAATGTATACCAATGATGAACTGAATGTTTAATGATAGCATGAAAATAATCTAACTTTCATTACAGAATACAAAAGGATCTAACTTTCATGAAAATAATCTAACTTTCATAATGAAAGGGTTCATGTTATCGCTAACGGTTCTCTCATTCACATCCTTTTGTATTCTGTAACAATTGTAAATAATCTAACTTTCATTATGGACAACCCTTCCATACCTAAGAGCAAAACCCAAATGCAAAAGTGTGAAAAACAAATCGTCGAGCACCTGTTGTGCATTACAAAAACAAAGGGAAACAAAATATTTAAGACAAAAGCACACATTTTTTTTAAATCAACACTGATTTGGGGTTAAAAAAAAGACGTACCGGAACCAGATTGATGCAGATGAAGACTTGGATTACGGATATGCAGCCGAAGCTGGTGGATGGCAGTGGTGATGCGGTGCGGCGGCGGCAGTGGTTCCATGGTGTCGTGGTTGTGGTTAGAGATTGTGGGGGAGAGGAAGGGAAAAGAGGAGGAGACTGAGATTAGGGTTTTGGAGATAATATTGACAGGAAGTTGAATGAAGTATAAGGGCATAAACTTCAAGGGTTGTCATCTGACACATGAAACGGAAGCGAGAAGATGAGCGGCTAGGTTTGTATGAATTGGTTTTGAGAAAGAAACCTAATGAACGAAAGGGGAGAGGAAAAGAGGGCTTTGACCTGATTATTAATTTAACTAAAAAATGAAAAAATAAATAAATAAGTAAAAAAAGCTCTATATGATGTCACGCGGCGATTTCAAGAGGGGATTGAATGAACCAATGGACACCACGTCAGCAAAAGGGCTTTGTTTTATATATATATAGATAATCAATTTAATATAACTAGTCAACTATAGACAATAGGTGTGAATCAAATCCAAAGGCACATGACTCATATTTCAACCAATTTTTTCCTTTCATACGTGCTTTTTTTTAAATTTCTTAGACGACTTGGCCAACTTTAACAAGTCAACTAAAGTAGGATCAACACAAACGACTAGGAAAAATGTTGACTTCATAGTTCATAACTTGTTTATGACAATTAGCTAACTAGTTAGTTTCTATATAATCCCTCCATTTCTTTCTCTAAACTCACTCTATTTTAATTTTCTCTCTGAACCATCAATCGATTATGTCTACTTTGACTGTTCATCCCTCACCGGTTACACCCCGAGACGACGCGATTCAGTTATATAAAGCTTTTAAAGGTAAATCACCTTGAATTTAAATGATCCTTTGATAGAATGATATGAACAAAAAACTAACACAATATGATTTTTTTCTATTTCTATTTCTATTTATAGAAAATGATTATTTGGATTGGAACTTAGTCACTTAATCCAGCTTTTGTGAAATGAAACAGGATTTGGGTCAGATGATGCGGCCGTGGTTGGTATTCTTGCTCATCGCGACGCAACCCAGCGTGCGTATATCCAACAAGAATACCGGACAATGTATTCTGAAGACTTACTTAAACGTTTAGCTTCGGAACTTAGTGGCAAACTAGAGGTATATGATTACAAAGATGGGTTCATAGTAGGATGATCATGTATAAATGTCACTACATTGTAAAAATGTTTTGGCCACAATTTATAAAACCATGTAATGAATTTTGAATTTGGAAAGCATATGATTTGACTGTTTAATATTATGTCATAGACTGCAGTTCTGCTTTGGATGCCTGATCCAGCACAAAGGGATGCGAAAATATTGAGTGAATCATTGAGCCCAGGTTTTATAAATCTTGAAGCTGTAACCGAAGTTATATGCTCTCGAACTTCTTTGCAACTACAAACTCTCAAGCAAATTTACCACTCGACTTGTGGAACTAAACTTGAAGATGACATCGAACTACAGGCTTCCGGGGATCACCAAAAGGTCGAATCTTTACCCCCCCCCCCCCCCCCCCGCCCTTTTCTTTTTACCAAGTTGTAGTTTTGCATATAGTGTCATTTTCTTGGTCTTTTGAATGGTGAGAACTGAGAAGAAATCATTTAACTGAAAAACGGTCTTCTTGTGCAGATTTTGCTTGCTTGTGTAAGCAAGCCGCGTTATGAAGGCCCGGAAGTCGATAGAGAAATGGCTGCAAAGGATGCAAAGGCTTTGTATAAAGCTGGTGAAAAGAAATTAGGAACTGATGAAAAGGTTTTTGTGAAGATTTTCAGTGAAAGAAGTGGAGCACATTTGCTTGCTGTTAACACATGTTACCATGACATGTATGGAGGATCACTCAAAAAGGTACTCATGAAAAAAAAAATCTTAATTTTCTCTCTAAGTTTTTTTCCAAGATTTTGCTAACCAATGAATTACGCATGTGTTTACTTAGGTTATAAAGAAGGAAACGTCGGGGTTATTTGAGCTCGCACTTTTGACAATCTTACAATGCGCTAAAAATCCTGCGAAGTATTTTGCAAAGGTGAAATCTTTAGTTAACCACAATTATGTTCAAGGTTACAATATGATATGCTCGTACTTATATGTAGCTTGAAAATGATTATAGGTGCTATATAAGTCAATGCAAGGTTTAGGTACTAATGACACAACACTTATAAGGGTGATTGTGACGAGAACTGAAATCGATATGCAATATATCAAGGCTGAATACCATAAAAAGTACAAGAAGAGTTTGAATGATGCGGTTCACTCAGAAACGTCTGGCCATTATCGGACGTTTCTTCTCTCGCTTCTTGGTCCAAACCATTAGGTTGAAGATCCATGTAATTTTGTTGATGTTTTATTGTGATTTGTGTTTGTTTGGATATTTGCAGACAGTTTGCACTTGTTTACTTTCTAAGTCATGTATATGTGACATATAATAAAATCAAGAATAAACAAGAAAATTATATCTGAACAATATTGAATGATTAAACCATTATATCAAGCCATCTTTTATATAGTAATTCAAAATGTAGTGGGTCAAGCCAAATTTGATCTGGGTCCATCTATGAAAAAAAAGCATTGGAACCCAAGCAAAAAAAAAAAAAAAAAAAAAAAAAAAAATCTACCATCTAAAGTTAGACTACTATTACAAAGGTAAAGTGAAATAAAAAAAACAAAAAAAAAACCACCCTTTAGGACTCTGGTTCTATTTCTCCACCACATGCAACTGTTATCTCTGTATCATCACCATTTCTGTAAGCAAAGCTAGAAGGGGGTCTATCAACAGAAAGTGTACCTTCTAAAACCTTTATTACTTCACCAACTGAAGGTCTTAAAAATGGCTGACTTTGCATACACCATAATGCAATCCTCACAACTCTTTCAACCCCTCTCATATCCTCACTATCCAAATACTTCTGTTCTTGCATCACTTGATCCATCACTTGATCCAAATTATCGCCAATCGCTTCCCTACTTAACAGCACGATTTCAGTCAATAGTTTCCCAAGCATGTAAATGTCTTTCTCGGATGGCGACTCGTTAGATGAACACGAGCCGTCACTTTGTAAAAAACTCTTGATCCCATAATCAGTCACTTTCGGGCTTAAGTTTTCGTCAACTAATACATTTTCAAGCTTCAAATTCCCATGAGGTATGCATACTTGGCATTCGGTGTGTAGATATGCGAGTGCGCGTGTAACTCCAACCGCGATATCAACTCTTTTTTGCCAGTTTTTTTCTTTTTTGTCGAATAACCATTTATCAACTGACCCGTTTGGGATGCACTCGTAAATTAAGACCTTATGTTTCGGCTCGAAACAAAATCCTTTTAAAGGAACTAAATTTCGATGGTGGGTCCCACCCAAGATCGAGACCGCCTTTATAAACTCCTTTTCTGATAAATGTGCAGCATCAAGTACCTTTGCAACTACAATGGTTTCTTCAAAAAGTAAACCTTTGAACACGAAAAAACCAAGCTGATTCGAAAATCCCGATGTGAGTTCGTGTATCTCTTTATAAGATAAGCGAATTAACGCACTATTTTGAAGATCTGTTTTAGTCCCTTTTAGTGATCTCTTTATGGAACTGTTTCGCCTTTTTTGATAAAGAAACAAAACTACGAACATTTCAAGCACTAAGATAGCCAAAACCGTCACAAGAACTACAAAGGCAACCGCGCTTATCATTTTTCGATAATTACCTCGAAATGGGAAAGATACGACTTGCGGGGTGGAATTAGGATTTGCTCCTTTTGCTGCAACCGCTTGTGGGACCAAACAAACTTTCAAAAATGAAGTTGAAGGGATCGAAGGCGACGTAGATCCACTTATAAAGCCGGTCCTTTTCAGAGTACATAAACCCGACCCGTCGTTTTTTGAAGTCAAAGCATAACAAGTGGTGTCATTAGCACAATATTCTTTACAATCTTCTTCATTTAACATCATATCAACATCATGAGGCGGGAAAAGTCCATAAAGAACCGTTTGTTTCATAACCAACATGCTAGTATGCGCTTTACAGTTTCCTAAATCCACCAGTTTCTTGCAGCCTGAGTTACCAGAATCAGGCAACGCATACTCATTACTCCGATCTAACGAATCAGAATACAAACAACCACAAATGGGTCCGGTTGAATTATACCTACAAACACTATACAGCCCACAAGAACCAAACACGTTGCACTGATCTTCTACCGCTTGCCAACCGACTCTCCAAGCATGAACAACCTTATCCCACGAATAAATTCTCAAGTTCCCATCTTGATCCATTCTTAAATGCCTCAAACTCACTGAACTTTCGTCAAAATCTTTACTTGAAACCGACCAAACAATCTTGTCCCTATCGTCGTAAAGTTCCAAAACACCATTTGTATTAAATCTAACTTCTTTGACAGTACCAGATAACAAACTCAAATGGGATTTCCAGTAAGTAACATTACTCTCCCACATTAAAGCTAACCCCTCACGATTAATCACAAACGTATAGTAACTAGTAACCGACTTAGTAGACGATGCCCTAAGGTTTCGAGGCAAACTAAGGGTTTGACCAGGGAGCAATGTGTTAGTTGGCCTATCAAAGCTTTGCCAAATCACCTCATCTTGACTTCCCATTAATACCAAATTACCATCATTCAAAAGTTTAACTTTTTCAACATTCAAACTTAAGGTATCAGTGCTCCAAATTACAAAACTTTTAGAGTTTTCAAACAATATTAATCTTCCATCCATTGAAAGTGTGAATGTAGAGTTAACTGACACCCTAACTCCACCACCAACAGTCCAAACAATAACATTAGCAGATTTAGGGCCTAAATTATACCTAATCCCAACAACAAATTCACCATCTTTTTCCATAAAACCAAATTCAAAGACCCCATTTTCAGACATCAAGTTGTTAGCTTTATTATTATTATGATCATAACTAAGTCCTGATATTTGGAAGCCTAATGAAGCTGAATCTTTATAAAGATTATTACATAATACAGAATCAGCAAAGCCCAACAAGATTATTATTATTATTATAGAGCAAGAACATGAAATGGGATTGAAACATATGATTCTAAAGGTCTTACCTTTAATATTCTTGAATAAAGATTGCAACATTTTTAGTATAAAGAAAGGGGGAAAGATTGTACCTTTTTGGTGTATGATTGATGGGAATGGAATGAGGAATAGGCAGAAGATGAGGTTGTTAAATTGAAGGGAATTATTATTATTATTATTTGTTGGGTGTGGTGTGTATGCAAAGTGATTAAAGTGGGGTAAAGAGAAGCATGTTGAGAGATTGAAGGAGATTTTAGTGTTTAAGGATGGTGGACCTTGGTACTGTGTATGTGTGTGTGTGTGTCAGTCTGTGTGTGTTTTGTAGTGGTCCATTTTTATTTTTTTTATTTTTTTTGTTGTTTATGTTTTTTTATATTTAGATGGTGACTGACTTTGAATCTTGAGGAGGTAGATGGGAAGAAAACAAATTTTATATAGTGTTTGGGAATATCCAGGTTAGTATTAATATTATAATCTTGATTACTAATTTCTTTTCCACTAATCAAGGAATCTTGCTTAGTTCAATCCTTCAATTACTCGTTAGTCTGTCAATGATCTTCAGCTCAGCTGGTTTAAGGTGGAAGGGTTTACCTTTTCAGATGGTTCTCGTTCAGGGTTGGTTACATGTTGGATTCTCGTCCATCGAAAAATCATACCCATTAAGGTTGAAAGGGTCCAACGTGTGGGAGGACTCGAACTTGTGACCCGAAGGTTATAAGGACTAGGATTTCACTATTGAACTACGTTTTTTAAAAAAATTACTCATTAGTTCACTTGTTCAATTATTCATCCAACCATTTGGTATATATATTATATATGTAATGTAATGTAACGTAATATAATGTAGTGTAGAGGACCGTCACATTGAGTCCACGTTTACAAAGCATAGTGTTGCGGTACCATGAGCCTGGTCTTTATGGATTGGGTCAGGTTCGTGAGGGAAAGATTTCTCGTGGGTCGAGGCTTTCTAGCAGATGTGGAACAGTTGTAACATAATAAAAATCAAAATCTTATGAATACCTAAACTATAATTTTTCACACTTCTCACATTCCATTCTCATATTACCTCTTATCACTCTCCAAAAATATTCTAAAAACCGGATTCATCAACATCATCGTTGTCGCCTATTGTCATCTTCATCATCCGTGGCTGATGATATTTTCCACTAGAGTAATTATGTAATTACTCTACACGTAATTACTCTACACCAAATTTTTTTTTTTTTTTTTTTTTTTAGTTTTCAATACTATAATACATGTTTAACAATATGGGGAAAAAAAATTTAAAAAAAAAAATTAAAAAAAAATATCCTCCTTTGATTCTCACAGTTCTTACCAAAAAAGCTATTTGTACCGGATCTTTCCTCTAACAAAGTATTCTATCGATGTTAATTTACTATTTATGTTTCATTAATACATAAGTTTTTACATAAATTATTTTCTAAACTTAATTTATGTTAATTGTATAAAATAATTAATTAGATGAATTAAAATTTTAATTTAAATCAATGCTCCCTTCACTTTATATGTTTTATTTTTTTTATAACGCCTTTCAGCCTGACTCAAAGCCTGACTCCCAACAGAAGCACTTCTACAAATTTGGCTCCTATTGGGAGCCAAAGCCCGCCCATGTTTTATGTTTAGTAACTGCATAACGATATCATATTGCCTAACGTAATTAGAATAAAAATATATGCTATACATTATTGGCTACTAAAATTCGGTCAGCAGCAGTTATTAGTCATTTTATTGAGGGTCCTGGATGCTTCTGGTGTTCAACAGAATGTGGTACAGAATGAAGATGACTACTTGTGGAGTTGTGGTCAGTTATGCAATTTGTGTGGTGTATAATGATTCAAACATAGAGACCCAAACGTCATCACAAACGAATGGGCTGTTTTGTTATCTGGGCTACAGCCCACTTTGTGACGAGGAAGGACTTCAAATGGGCCCATAACTTTATGGGTTTTTGTTTGTCGACAGTTACATACCCACATACTCCGGCAGATTACCAAATCATCCATCAATATGATTTTGTTTTTTAAAATAACTTATTTAAGTTTTTAATTTGATGTCATAGTGCCGAGTCAGTGTCTTTTAATCTTTTATTATTAAATCCATTTATATTATTCTAGTTGACGGTCTCTTTTTAAAGGCGAATTTCTTGTTATCTATGTTACTTGATCTTAAAACCTTTAAATATGGGTGTTTCTAAAGGCTTTGTATTTACCAATGTGGTTTTGATTAATCGATATACAAATGAAGAATTAACAAGTGAAGCGTATGAAGTTAATTAAAGAAAATATAGTTATGCAACCTATATGATCCTTTATACGTTCACACATTAAAATGTCTTTGTATTATCTATCTATCTATCTATACATATAATAAACCAAAGCCATTTTAATGACATGGCATTTAAAGAGGCATTCTCCTCCTTGAGTGTGCCATGTGTTATCCCATGTGGCATTGAGATATTTTAGGAAAAAAAATTTAAAAATAAAATTGAATTTTTATCTCTTATGTTTCCTCCTATAATTTTTAAACGTTAATATCTTTTATATACGAGATTTTTTAAAGAAAAAAATTACACCAAATTAATGAGCGTTTTATTATCTTTCCAACAAGTACCATAATGCTATATAAAAACGGAGAAAAAAAAGGCTATTTTTTTTTTGTTCATACAGAAAAAAAAAACACAAAGTGTTTAGGTAAATCATTAATCATGTATAGGCAAGTCACTAATTATGTTTAAATCAGTAAATATGAATTCTATTTTCAACATCCGTTAGCATTGGAGTTATACATTGTTTTATGTTATATATTAATATTAGAGTTATACATTGTTTAAGGTTAGACGTTAACATTGAAGATACATTTTTAATTGTTTTAGGTTAGGTGTTACCCGAAGCTTTCTTGCATGTAACTGTAAAGCGAATCATTCTATTTCATATGTAAAATTAATATGCCATATTAGATTTCTCAACCCGAGACATTCCCGGGGTATAATCTAGTAACCTATATATATATAGGTTTCCCGTTATATTGAAAGGCTTTGCTAAACAAGATCAGGACATGTGCAAGAGGTGTGACCGTACAAGGCCTATAATCATACGGGCTCAAAATTTTATATTTTAATAAACTATTTTAAAACAAAAACCTATTAATTTTAAACACAATAATATCAACTAAATGGGTCAATTGCCAAAATCTTCTTGTGGTTTGGCCAAGTATGTTTAAATAGTACAAATAATTTATTTTTCTCTCATGAACCCTTATGGTTTCCTTTTCTTGCCATTCATATCATTTCCACTAACTCCATCCATCCAAGTCCAGTTAAATCAAGGGTATATTGGTCATTTCATATATGTTTTTGTTTTTTTTTTTGCCATTTTCTTACCTCCCCCAATTTACCAATTTAAAACCCTTAAGTTTTTACCATTTTCGTGTAAGAGGGTGTTTGGGATTGAGTTTAGAAATGCAAAAGTGCTTTTGGTCAAAAGTGCTTATTGGCTTATGACTTTTTGAAAAGGAGTTTTAAAAAAAGTGTTTGGATTAGCTTTTGGGATGGGAAACGTCAAAAAGTCAATAGATTGTTATTTTTTTAAGTGTTTCGCTTAACTTATTGTGAATATTGGTTGTATGGGTGATAAATTTGTAATTTTTTTCTAAAAGTCAAAAGCCAAAAGCCAGGATTTGTGACTTTTTGAAAACAGCTTTTTAACCTATATCAAAAAGCCAAAACCAAAAGTGCTTTTGTGGTATTTTGTGGTAGACAAACAGCTTATTGACTTATTGGCTTTTTGAAAAAGCCAATAAGTCAATAAGCTGTTTTGTAACTCAATCCCAAACACCCTCTAAATTGTAGGGAGGTTCTGCACCGAGCCTGGTGGTCGAAGGTGGTTGTGGTCAGAAGGTAGCCTAGATTGGTGATGGTGTTGACGGAGACAACGATGGTGTCGCAGAGGTTGACGGTTTGGGTGATGGAACGGGATTTTTGTGACTTTCCCTTCAAGCAGCTTGGTTTCACTTATCAATTCCTTCACTTGATGCAATACAGAATGCTCCACATCCCCGTCATCCTTCCCCTATAAATGCAAAGCCGTCATTACCTTCATCCTCATATATCACAGCATCATCCATAAAAAAACTCACCTTTAAGCCCAATAACCCTGTGCATAATCCTAGAATTCCCATCCGACGACACCGCATACAGTTTAAACACAACATTTCTCTTGATAAACAAAGTGAGGGTTTTAAGTGGGTGAATCAAGGGAGAGATGAAAATGGCAAAAAAACATAAAAAACAAAAACATATATCAAATGACCAATACACCTTTTATTTAACTGGACTTGGATGTATGGAGTTAGTGGGAAGGATAGGAATGGCAAGAAAAGGAAACCATAAGGGTCCAGGAGAGAAAAATAAACAATTTGTACAGTTGTACTATTTAAGCATATTGGACCTAGGGCTGTTCAAAACGCTCGGCGCTCGTCGATCGCTCGCCGCTCGTTCGGGATTTGCTCGAAAATTGCTCGCTTGATTTTCCGCTCGATTGTATATGAGCTCATCGGCTCGGTTCGGTTTCTAAATGAGTCAAGCACGAGCAAAGGTACGCTCGGCTCGGTTCGGTTCAAATAAATTTTTATTTATTTAATAATAAATATACACACAATTTACAAATAAATTTATGGCTTTATATATAAGATTCTATTGGATTTGACTCAGTATATGCAAACAAAATATAACCAACCCACTTAACACAATAAAAAAAATTAACATTAGATTTAATAGTAAAACAATAAGTCATGAGGTGAAAGTCTTGACTTCTTTATGTTAACAGTCGTCCATCGCTAGTTGTCGCTTGATATCACACCTACGTCACAATGCAACAACTGTTGTCTGACGTATGCTCAAAACCTCACCAGCCTCAATCGAAGCCTTATCCTTGGACACTCGCATCTCAATATTAGTGTTATCATCTGACAATTTGACCTTAGTTGTCACCCGACAATGAAAACATCGAAGGAAACATCCCAAATTTATAATCGTCCATATTATTCTCCGCTCGATTATCGCTCGGCGCTCGCTCGGAAAATTTTTGCTCGAAGAATGCTCGTTCGGTTTTCGGCTCGATTATAAAACGATCCGCTCCGCTCGGTTCGGTTTGTAAACGAGCCAAGCACGAGCATAACTCCGTTCGGATCGGCTCGGCTCATGAACAGCCCTAATTAGACCAAACCACAAGAATGATTTTGGCAATTAACCCTAATATTTTTAAACCCATTAACGTATAGAGAGAAGGGGGGGGGGGGGGATAGGGAAAGGGAGAGAGAGAGAGAGTGACCACATTAAACAAACCTAATAATCTTTTTAGCATTAGCCCATCTAAGCCTTTATTATACTTATATTAGACTATCTACAATGGTAAGGGTGCCCTTAGCCGCCCTTAACTGCCTAATCAGCTGTCACATTATATCCTTACAAATCCTTAAAAACCTTAATTTTATCTCCAACCATACAAACATCTTAATATATCCTTACATTTTCCATATCATCACCCATTTTTTCTTTAAATTTAATCATTTGACTAAGTTCTCTACAAAAGAGACACATAAAAACAAATATAATAAAGTTAAATTAAATTAATTTGGCACAAAAACCAAACAACATAAGCCCTTGCAATTGGACATCTCTAATTTTTTTGATGCAATTTAATGGGCCCTTAACTAAGGATGCCCTTCACCTCATCTTGGATAGCACAAGTATGGATGCATTAAAGTTAGTCTTATAGTTCTCATAAAATGAATGGTAACTTCATTGGTTTTTGTGCTTTTCTTTCTTTTTTTACTATATATATATGATTCCATAACTATTAACAAAGTGGATAGGTGGTGGAGTGGTTTATGCTGTGTTTGTGTACTTTGAGGTCTTAAGTTCGAGTCTGGTTTGAAGCATTTTGTTTTTTTATTTTTTTATTTTTTTCAACACATATTTATGTATAAATACATATGATTCCATAATAATTAACAAAATGCCTTGGTTGTGTAGTGGTTTGTGGGACATTTGTGTGCTTTGAGGTCTCAAGTTCGAAACCGGTTTAAAGCATTCTATTTTAAAGGTCCAAACACTTTTTTAATATATGCTTTCTATTGTTTAAGGTCTTAGGTTCGAAACATGGGAAGGGCAAGGGCGAGTCGATATTTTTTTTATTTACAACATGTTAGTAAGTAATAAATACAAATATACCCATGTTTGTGTGAGATGTCGTTTTTAAATTTGGATACGACAAAATTGTAAGGTGCGCAACGCACACCTTTAAACACACTAGTTAATTTTCAAATATGTAAGTTTATAGTTAGAGGGGGCATTTTTTTCTAGTTGCAACTTCCACAATCCACATGACCCTCTGGACCTCACGCCAACACCACCCCCTCCCTCACGGCGTGATGACCGTGAGGGAGCTCACGATTGTCACGACCAATTGCTTTCAAACTTTGAAATGTTATGGAGGATGGTGACCATACTAAAGTGAGTAGTGATGGAGAATAGAGTGATGTGGCACTGACGTGGAGGGTAGTGACGTTGACTAGGATAGTGACGATGCCATATGGCTAGAAGTTTCATTAATTTAGGTAAGATAATGTTTGTGGAAACCACACACACTAAAATACAAGTATGAATCATTGATCTGGGTATAACTACATCACCTTTTTGGTACGTTTTGGATAGCTGGTCGGAGAATCTACTCGGGTCAACTTTGTTGGCTTTGCATGCAAATGCAGGACCCAATGAATGATCGGTAAAAGCCGACAAGCCGTGGTACTAGATAAACCACATAGTCAAGAGCCGGCAGCCTCTAAACAATTGAAGTCGGTGAGCTTTCAACATTGGACACCTACTTTTGAGGTTCTAACGCGCTCTTTATTTTGTTAATCTTTCTTCACTTTAGTGCAACTAATAATTTTTTTCAAGATTGAGTGGTTCTTTTGATAATTTAATTTGTTAGTTTTTTGATAGTTTATATTTGCTTAAAGTACATGTTTATATTCTACATTTGTATAAGCTATATCTTAGATATTTTTTTAGTATAATTGGATTGATTTATTGACCAAAATGTTTTACCGTACAGGTTAGAAGAGTGAAGAGTGTTGATTGAGTTTATTGTGATTTTACATATTTAGGAATCCAATTGGTTATTACTTATTAGGAGCAAACCCTTAAGCAATAGGGGTTCCAAGGAGACAATGTCCCCTTGCCAGGGTTTAGCCCAACGGGGCTGACTCAAAAATTTTGAGGCCTAAAGTGGGTAACAAATATGGGGCCCTTTTCGTAGTAAAAAAAATGTTTTAGATCCTATGATTCATATGATATCTTTTTGTATGCATAAACCTCAATGTCAACAATATTAAAGACAAAAATAATCTACATATAATATATTAATTTCTAGAAATTGGGGCCTTAGGAAAGTGGGGGCCTAAAGCACATGCTTTGTTTCACTCCCTTTTGAGCCGATCCTGAGTCCGGGAACAGTGCCCCTAGGGGTAAGGTCCAAGGGGCAACAACTCCTTGCACGGTCCAAGGGACAGAGCCTCTGGCTGGGGTCAAAGTACGTCATTTGGTCAGGCTCTCTAATTCTTGAAAATTCAATAAATAACATACTTTGCATATCAAATTGACAAATTCTAAGTTTTTTCCGGTTGAAACATTCAAGGGAACCATCGAATTGTTTCAATTTGAAAGTGATACCACGACTCTCAGATTTATTCAAACGTTTATGTAGGAAATTCCCTAACACTTTATTAGATTAGAAGTGTTCATTGTCAAGTTACGTCGGTTTTGATAGAAATTTTCATGTGAAACCAAAACATGGGTAACAACTTCAACAACGGATATTCAAATAGCCAACAAACACGCAAGGCTAGTTGTTTATTTGCCATTTTTTCATCGACGAGAGCTATTTTCTTGGCGTAACATTCATATCAAGATTTTCTGTCTACATGTGTAACTCGATCTGTAAGTGTGTAACTATGAGCATCAGGAAAATAAGTGTAATAAATCAATGCTAATAGAGTAGTACTGTAGTAGTATACATTGTTCATGAATTTGCTTAAAGTCAAACAAGTATGCTCTAAACTTGACCAACATGTTTGACTTGTTGAGCTTAATATCAAGATTCTCTAACCAACATCATACATCTACTCGATCAGTACAAAGTGGATGAGGATAAGATTCCTCCTAATCACAATTATCAATAATTAATTACTTCATGATTGATCTACCATGCATTGTTGTAGACATGCATGAACTCAACAACATAAACCAACTATCTTAAATACTCAAATACCATAAGATACTAATCATAGTACCTTAATGTTTTATATATGTTGTCATCTTCTTGTCTGTTCTTTGAACCATGATCTCAAACTCAAGAAAATCCATAATCATAAAACCGATTTATCATACGCGTTGGTTGAAATGGTTGACAATTTTAGGTCAAATATTTCAAAATCATAAAACCGATTTATATACTATTTATTTCATAACAGGGCCGTCCCCGAGAATCTCCAAAACGATTTGGGCCTAGGGCGAATAAAAAAAATCGGGGCCTTTATAAAATTCAAGTTTTAACTTTCAATTTTCAAATATGAGTAATTCAACTTTCAACTTTTAATTATCGAACATCAATACCTAGAAAATATATTATATTAAAAAATAAAGAAAAGTTGGTCTTCTTCATTAAATGCATTCTTATACAAAAATTAAATCCATGAAGTGAGACTTGAACAAAAGTTCTCTATCTTGAAATATAATTTACCAACCAATTCATCTACAATAGCTTTGTTGTCATTTCCCACACCAAAATAATTTAAATACACTTTATACATGATATATATTTTAAAATTTTAAATTTCGGGCCTCCCAGGAGTTTGGGCCTTGGGCCGTCGCCCACCCCGCCCATGCCCAAAACCGGGCCTGTTTCATAACAACGAACATTACATCAATATGTCTGTGTATCAACAGACATATGACAAAAAGTTTATTTTTCTATTGATGTGTTGTGTGATATACAGCTAGCATGGGTGTGTTTATATGTATCTATCAAAATATATTGTATTCGTCACGGTGTCATGTACTAAAATCGTCATTATCGTTACTAACTTACTATATAGGTGACTTGAACAATACAATACAAGACACTTATATTTACATTTTTTTTTTGTTTTTTTAGTTATTGAATTACTTGAACAAAATAAAACTGTTGTTATCAATAATAAATCAGTAGTTTAACTATTTTAATAAAACTAAAACTATTATTATTATTATTATTCAGTTAATCCTATTAAAAAGGAGATTCAAACTCATGAGGTGCTACTTCACAAAGTTGTGATCAGGTTAGATTAACTAAGATAAATATTTAGTGAAATTATCTTTTCAACATAAACAAATATATGCAAGTGGGAATCAAATTTCTTGATTGAATCACCAATGTGAAAGCATTAAGATTCATTCATGGGAGTTGAAATAAATGTAAATACCTAAAGATTATTAAAATGATGGTTGGGCATCTCAATCACATGTAGTCACCATGTTCCATTGCTCAAATGAAATCAGGGGCCTTGAAGATGGTACCAAGGACAAGTAGAACTGTCATTTGCAGTAATCTATGATTAAACAACTTCATTATACTGCTGTACCAAAACCTAGGCTCAAGAATATTTGGTTCTCATGGATCTTTGTTTTAATTCAGGCACATTGACTTGAATCATGTTACAGATCACCTAAAATGGTAACCATACCATCCTTTTATACTTCTTTTTATTTTTTATTCATGAACTCTGTTCTTGTATGAGATGAAATCCAAGTTTACATACTTACAGTCATGAACAGTGTATGGCGAGTTTTTACCTCTATAGCCATAAAATACGCTAAGTAATTTAGTGTAATTGTATCATCGTATAACTGTTTTTTGAATGATTAATTTTAAGTTTGAGTCAAATTGCAGGCGTTGTCCTTAAACTAACGAAATTACATTGTATGTCCCATATGGTACGGTTTGTTAAAGGACAACGCCTGCAGTTTGACTCAAACTTAAATGACATAAAATGCAATATAGTCAATGCAATTTACTCTTTGTAAGTAAATGCAATTTACTCTTTTTTTTTATTTATAAGTTTTGACTTTGCATACACGGTTTCAACAAGCAAAAAAGACCTACATTTCCCAATAAAATCCAAGTAAACTCAAAGCAAAGCATTGATAGTTGAAACTTTGACTAACCAAGAGTCAAAGTCATCCCTTTAAATGAAATAACAACCAAATATCATATATCAAACTTAATACAAATTGCAAATGCGCGTTTGAAGATATGAATATTATAGTGACAAGTGTGAGAGAGAGTGTATGGTCTGAAAGTACAACCATCCGTGCATAAATACAACCTGGATAGTAACATGTTTATAAAAGGTCAAACAAATTAAATGAACATTCTGCCATTTTATTATTATTCATATGTAAAAAAAAGGAATTATTAATGAATACACATGTAACATCTACATTTTTCTTTCCACCTGTATTTGTATAGTTGTATGAGCTAAAAAAATAAGAAAACTAAAGCTGTATACATGTTTGATCATCTGAACTTCAAAAAGAATGAATAAAATTTCTATGTCAATTTCATATTCACCCTAAAAAATAATATAATTTAATTAAAAAATTTCTGTAAATTCACCTAAGTGGCTTGGGGAAGATCTTGTTCTGTAAGGTCCGCAGTTTCTTGAAAAGAAAGTTTTATTAGTATGCTTATGGTTGCAAGGAGCACTTTTTGGAGATAGATTTGCTTGCTCCAATGCATGTGACTGCAGCTCGGTAGGGTAGTCTCGCAAACAGCCGATGCGGGGCCCAGCTCCCGTGCTCCATTTGCACGACAGTTGACGTCCCAGTTGAAATGATTTTGTTCCTTTATGTGAACCAATCCTTTGTAAGATCGATTTTTTAGGGACTGTATTCTCTACATGTGGCTCGACTTCATCATCTGACGTGTCAAGTGCTGACGGGGCGGGAATCTGCTGCGACCCAATTGAGTCGTTTGCTTCATCAGCTTGACTCTCAGTGTTAAAGTTCGATAAAGTGTCATCTTTGTTTGGTATTCTGAGAGTACTTAATCTTCTACTGGATGTTCGAGACAGTCTCGATTTCTTTGGTGATTCCAGAGGTAAATAAGTAGTAATTTGCTTCATGACAACTGCCATTTTTGAGTCGTGATCCTCTATGTGCACGTCTTCTGTATCTACGCGCTCTTTTTCACTCACGTCTTCTTCTGAAGAGTGAGTTCTTACATGAAGGCTAGTGCCCTGCTTGCTAAGAGATTCACTATCATCTTCATCTGAATCCATCTGATAGCAATAATAATCAAACAAAACATGAAATTAATCAGCAATGTTATTTTATAGCAGATAAAGAAAAGAGAGACTTTTATAGTATTTTTAATTACCTTAACATAAGTAGTATCCACATCATTGTCTTGAAGAAACGAAACAAAATCTTGAAAATTTTCTTGTGTGGGACGATAATGACCGCTGTGAGGCCAGATTGCCTTCAAAACACCTTGCTCAGAAACAAGTCGTCCAGCTGCTAATGTGGCACCACCAGCTAAAAAACTTGAATGTTGAAATAAACCTTTCTTTTTTATTCCAACATATAAAGTTCTAGATGTACTTAAAACAAATATCCATTTGGAACCCTTTGATGATCCGGTTGTGTCTACGTATTCCCCGGTTTGTTTATATAAAAGCTTTCCATCCTCTATTACAACCTCATATTCCTTCCTCTCCATCTGTTAAAAATAAATAAATAAAACGGTAAGCATTCGGTTTTTATGTTCTTAAAGAAAATCAAAACTTGAGTAGATTAAAGGAGACATACGGGGCCGAGATATTTGATGCATTGTTGTTGAAGTTTTGACCGCGGACATTTGTCAACAAGATTCACTTCTTTCCCTTCGCCTATATCCAACCTGAATTTTCATTAAATATTATATTAGATAAAATATTAAATACAAAGACTAGGTATATTAATATCATAAATTCATAATCTTGCTATGAATTAAGCTTAATTATATGACAATGTACTTACCAGTAGAAGAATGGTTCTTTGCTTTGAGAATGCAACCATTTTCCATAATAGAAGTGAAGATTATGCCCGTAACGATGTCTTGGATCAATCTGTTTTACAAAAATGAACTCAAATTAATATTTAATTATTATATAACTCAAATTGTAAAGGAAGAAAGATTTATTTAAATATATGTTAACTTACTGCCTCAAGCCAATGTTGCAAGGCAAGCTTTTGGGCTTTACCATTCTTTGATAAGCCTTTTCCAACCTGGAAAATCAAAAAAATAACAAATTTTTTAAGTTTTTTGCATTTATTAAGTATGCATAACTCTACCTAACTATAATTATTAATATAAAGTTTGTGTATTTACCTTGGCAGCCCTTGTTCTTGCTCTGGACCAACGCGAAATCGCTGTTTCTTGTTTATCAAGATCGAAAAATGATATCGAACTTCTTTTAAGCTCTGCAAAATCTAACACCTTCCACCTACAAAAATGCATTAAAATACAAATAACTCAGAAACACAACAATAGAAAAATCTACATAAATTCAGTAATTAAATTAAATAAAAAAATACAAAAGTAGACAATATACACATACCAGCTTTGTTCAATAAGAACTGCACAATCTGCAAGCTTTCTTCTTGTTCTAAAACTCTTGTAAACCTTTTGCAGCTTTGTAGCTGCTTCATGTTTGGGACTCCCTGATTCAAAATCTTCAAAAACATTTCCAGATCTTGGTGATTCAGAGGGCATTTCAGTCTTTTCAACATGGTTATCTGAAGAAACTTTAAAGCTAACAGCTTTATCAAACTTCATAACTTGTGAGCCCATTAACTGCATTGCCAATGGCTTAGAATCATGGATCTTAAAACTGCAAGATAATCCCAGACTTTTAACCTCTCCATCCTGCTCTATATTGATGGATTTAAAAGCTGAATCTAAATCTGTGTATGCTGCAAATGGGCATGAAAATAATATCCCCATGCAAGTTCAAAAGCTGTGTTGTTTTTCCTGTTAAAACATTTCATTAGTTTAGTTTCTAATGATGTGATGTTTTATCTGCCTAGAAGTGACAACTAATAAAAACAAAGAGCAAACAAAATGAATTGTAATGAGCTGTGACATCACCAAACTAACAAAAAAAAAACAAGAAAGTTTAAAAGATATAGCAAATAACCAAGCAGTAAACTATGCTAATCACATAAGCTACTAAACTCTCATTGCCTAAGTAAACTAATCACATAATAAGAACCTACATTCAACAACCAAACACATTCCTGGAAACCCATCAAGAAATCTTGAATAAAAAAACAAATTTTGAAATGTAAAGATTGTAAAGTCCCATTGACCCATTTCATCAAACAACTTGTGGGGATCAAACAAAAGATGCAAATAAAAGGGTGATACCTTGGAGAGATGATGATTGATGAAAAGGGTATGAATGTTGTTGGGATGTGTTTGAATGGGTTGGTTGTATCAGTAGTTTATGATCATATGATGATAATATTAATGGCAGAGGAAAATGTATGTGAAAGTTGATGGCAAAGAAGACTATAAATAGATGGAAGGCATCAAGCAGGTTTGGAGTGTGTGTTTGTGTGGGTGTGTGAGTGTGTGTGCCACTTTGAGGGGGTCATGGTGGGAAATGTAAAATATTATTGTTTTACCAAAAGCGTGTCTATTAATTGATTATCTTCGTATATAAGGATACTAAATTACTAAAATCATCACAAACCTCCCTTTTTCTTTTCTATTGATCCACCTACAAGCCTTGCTTTTGCTGCTATACCCGGAGTTACTCCATGTATTGCTTGACGTAAAACAAATAGTGGATATATCGTATTACCATACCGTTGTCACGTTTAAGTTCTTTACAAGTACGGACAATTATGAAAGAGTTTTTATTTTTAAAATTTACTAGTGGGTTATGACCGTGCTCTGCGGGGAGGCAACTCGGTTTTTAATAAATTTGTAATTAGAAATGTAGACGTAATGGTAAAAATAATGTTAATTACGGGAATTTGATTGGTGTCGGTAGGGGTGTTCAAATTCGGATAATCCGAATTTCGGATAGTCAATATTGGGATCCGAATCCGATATTCGGATTATCCGAAATTCGGATAATCCGAAATTCGGATTCGGATTCGGATAATCCAACGGATAATCCGAAACTTAAAAATAAAAATAAAAAATAATAAAAAAATAAAAAAAACGTTCTCTTTTATGTCTAAAACGTGAACCTGTTAAAAAAACTAAAATAGAAGCTAGATAAACGAAACTAGAACAAAAAATATATAAAAAAAACTTACCGTTTGGTAGACGGGGGCTATGGAGCTCGGAGACGAGGTGGACGGAGGCTGTTATAGAGAAGAGAAGAGGGAGCGACTGCTATGGATTAGAGGAGTATGGATTTAGGGTTAGGAGGATTAGGGATTTATGATTGTGTATTGTGTTATGTAGTCTATATAATATTATATATGTTTTTTTTATTTTTTTATTTTCGGATTCGGATAATCCGAATTATCCGAAATTTTTCAAAATCAGGATCCGAATCCGAATCCGAAATTTCGGATAATCCGATTTTCGGATATCCGAAAATCGGATTATCCAAAATTTCGGATAATTCGGATTCGGATTATCGGATTTTTCGGATTCGGATTTTTTTGAACACCCCTAGGTGTCGGGTTGGTTTGTTGGGGTACCAGCATTTGCTATAATAACCGAAAGAGAAATAGAAAACAATAAAGTTGTAGTATGACCAAAATGATATCGACACATGTTTTACGTCGATCAAAAACAATTTAAACGAATACCGGGATCGGTACTGACGTTATTCGTTTGTTATCAATCTGATTTGTTTCGTCACCTGTATAATATCGGCAATCTGTATGTTATTATTATTATTATTATTAAATCACAGAAGTAGTCTACGGGACATAGAAGAATGAAAAGTACATCCCCATTACCCACAATACATTTTGGAATTTGGACGACTCCAAGAAGTCAATTCCAAATTATACTTTTGACTTTTACTTTGGAAAAATTCTTATTCTTTAATGCCATAGTAAAGTCTTTTAAGTAAAATCCCAAATTAAATTAAAATTAATATAATATTTGAATGAGGTTTAGATCGAGAAACTTTCAATTATGATTAATAATCAAAATATATTGTTTAAGTTAATAGTTTGTTTTTACTAAATGTAACTTCATTACATGGCATGCTTGTGTGATAAAAAACTTTAATTTTGTTGATAACGTGACATGCTTATGTCACAAAAAACAACAATTATTATTAGACATATCAGGGTTACATAAACTAACAATGAAGTGGGGACCTTAATTGTATGGCGTTTTGGTAGCAGATAGGTGAATGCAAAGTTTTAAACTTAATTATACATTTCACGGTGAAACTTGTACTCGGTTTGATGTTTGGGTATCACTATTGTAAAAACCATATATCGCGAACCCACCCTTTCCACCCTAATAATTTTTTTGATCATACTAATATTAGTTCATATAAAATCATGCATTTTGTTTTTTTGTGTTAAGATAAAGAAATCTTTCACAAAATAATTTGTGGGAATGCATCAAATGACAAATTTCGTTTTTTCTATATCTTTCCTCTTAATTCAAAGGGGTAGTAATAACAGTAACAGAAGACAAGATATACCAACTTCGAAGACTTTGAGATTAAAGCATTCCACTAGGGCCCGCTATGTCACATGTGAAAGAGACACGGTTTTCTTCTCAATCTTCTATACCCAATAGTCATATAGACGGTGAGTCGGAGACATGCGTTATATTTCGAGCTTAGATTTTCATTTTTGGTTGTGTATAAATTATTGTTTTTTTATTTAATTTACGAGACATATGACATTTGAATAATAAAAAATATATACATACAATATCTCACATAAAGTTAGTATATAAACATGTTGAAATAAGTAAACATCCACACGTTATTGATAAAATGAAGAAAACATGATGTTTACATGTTTGTTTGCATTGATTTCTTTACATTTTTCAAGTTTGAATGTATCTAAAAAGAGAGATTTGAACCATTAAGCCTTTGGAGACTCTTGAATTTTGAGTCATTTTTTACATGTCGCATGAATAATATATTCGTGCATAGTCGTATTCAGCAAGAAAGCCCGTCTTTTGATGTGTACGGAAAGAGACAAGTAGATGGAAAACAAACACAAATAATATTATAACATTATAATTTATATCATATAATTAACGCATGAATATAAAACTTTAAGGCCCTTCTCAATCGAGTTTATGTTTATTATTAATGAACATTACTATAATCCGTCAATACTATTAAAAATTAAAGATTTATAATATAATGATGTGTATTATCAATACTGTAATAATTAGTTGGCAAATGGCAATTAACGAAATTATATAAGAAACATCTCAATCTTGTTTCTATGTAAATAAAATAGACAAATAAAATGAATATGTATTCTAGCCAAAAATGATAAAAACTAATAAAGATAAACTACAGAAATTGTCATTCAAGTTTATATTAATTTGCATGTTTCAGCCTAAGATAAAATTACAAGAAATGTCTCAGGTTTGTATCAATTTGAATGTGACATCTTTTAAAAGCCTAGTCTTTCATAAAAAGAGGTATTCACGTCGACCTCCTTTCCAAAAAAAATGAAGCCAAAATTTCTTTTTTAAGAATAATCAAAGTATCTTTAGGAGGATAAAAATCACAAATACATTTAATTTTTATACGTATAAGGTCATGAAATACATTACAATTTTGACGTGTGTGTATAATGTACACATGCACTTTACAAATTGACGCATGTAAATATAAACAAGTCAATGTGTACATCAATTTATGATACCATGAATACGTGAAATGTTTATGAGTATAGTGTATGTACTATGTTATTAATATAAAATCTTTGTATGTATATGATGGGATAGTAAGTATCATATAAATACACCTAAAGTCGAACAACTTCGTCTTTTTTTTTCTTTTTGAAACATATAAATGTAAAAAGTCTATGTTAGGACCCGGACACCCATCGGATCGGAACGCATGCACACTCCACACCACATTAGTATGATATTGTCCGCTTTGGGCCTAGCCCGCACGGATTTGCTTTTGGGCTCTTCCCAAAAGGCCTCATACTAATTGGAGTGTGCACCCACCTTATAAGGAAGTCATCTGTTCCTTATTCCATCCATGTGGGACTTGGATTGCCAACCCTAACAATCCTCCCCTCAAGCCAAGGACCACATAACTCATGTCCTCCCCGTCAGCTGAACACCATCTTGCACCGCCGCTACCACCACGGGACACGCCGCCTGAACCACACTATCAGGAAGACTTTCGACACAAGGCTACAATCACCGCAGCACCGCATTCCAGCTGAACCTGGCTTAGCCCAACCTTGGCTCTGATACCACTTGTTAGGACCCGGACACCCATCGGATCGGAACGCATGCACACTCCACACCACATTAGTATGATATTGTCCGCTTTGGGCCTAGCCCGCACGGATTTGCTTTTGGGCTCTTCCCAAAAGGCCTCATACTAATTGGAGTGTGCACCCACCTTATAAGGAAGTCATCTGTTCCTTATTCCATCCATGTGGGACTTGGATTGCCAACCCTAACAGTCTAGGTAACCAAAATTTTCAAGGATGAAGTTAATAAAAATGTAAGATAAAGTGCAAGGGTCAATTGGTCATTTCAGCAAAGTCTTTTATAAGTGATACAATAAGTTTAGTCCTGAGTTGTCATTCTATGAAACTATGAGGGGCTAAAGTGATAAGTCTGTGCAAGTGGGTTAACAGATTGTTAACGACTTTATTGGGGATTTAGGGCTTATAAGTAGCTAGTATGATTAGAGAGCAATTCATCTTTTTCTGTAATCTTCTTTGTTTCTTTTCTTTTCGATTGGTCTTAATAATAAAGCGTGTGTTCTTGATCGTCTTAATTGTGTCAATTCTTTGGTGTTTTCATAACAATTGGTATCAGAGCCAGGTTGGCTCGATTCAAAGGTTGAAGGTGTAATTGAGTATCAAGATGGTTTCAACAAAGTTTGAGATCGAGAAGTTTGATGGAAGAAACGACTTCAGTCTCTGGCGTGTGAAGATGAAGGCTCTGTTAGTGCATCAAGGTGTTGTTGATGCATTAATGGGGGAAGGAAGGATACAGGGTGAATTAACAGACAAAGAGAAGAAAGATATATTAGAAAAGGCTCACAGTGCAATTATATTGAGTCTTGGAGATCGAGTTCTGAGAGAGGTATCAAAGGAGACATCTGCTGCAGGGGTTTGGTCTAAATTGGAGAGTTTGTATATGACCAAATCTCTTGCAAACAGATTGTATTTGAAAAAGAGATTGTATACTTTTTCTATGTCTCCTGGAAAGTCTTTAGATGATCATATCGATGAGTTTAACAAATTGATATTAGATCTTGAAAATATTGATATCACTCTTGATGAGGAAGATCAAGCTATAATATTCTTGACTTCTCTCCCACAGTCTTATGAACATTTTGTTGATACATTAATGTTCGGGAGAGATACTTTGTCAATGGATGAAGTGCTTGCTGCCATCAATTCTAAAGAGTTACAAAAGAAGAATGATGGTCAAGAAGATGTGGGGGCTGGTCTGTATGTGAGAGGAAGAACAGAGCAGAGGAGTAATTCCAAGAACAAGTTCACAAAGAGGTCTAGTTCCAAGTTTAAAAGAAGGTGCTATGTTTGTAACTCTGACAAACATTTGAAGAAAGATTGCCCAGAAAAGAGAAAGAAGAAAGGTGAGGGTTCATCTTCAAGAAATAATGGAAGTTTTTCTCCTGATGACTCACAAGATAGCTTTGGTAGTGCTGAAGTTTTGATGGTTGTCAAAGGAGGAAAGATTCTTGATGTTTGGATCATGGATTCTGGGTGCTCATTCCATATGACACCCAATAAAGAATTCTTTGATGATCTGAAGATGGAAGATCTTGGTCAAGTCCAGTTAGGTGATGATAGACCATGTAGAATAAGAGGATATGGGAATATTACATTGCAGTTAGAAGGTGGAGTCACATTCACACTAACTGATGTAAGGTATATTCCTGAACTCACTAGAAATTTAATTTCTCTTGGTACTCTAGAAAGAAATGGGTATAATGTGAATTTGAAAAATGGAAAGGCCAGGATTGTTAAAGGGTCTATGGTTGTCTTGACTGGAACTAGGCAAGACAATAACATCTATGTGTTAGATGGTAAGACTAAAGAAACTGGTACTGCTGCTGTGGTTGAAGAGAAAACTGAGAATATGGCTGATCTGTGGCATAACAGATTAGGTCATATTAGTGTTCAAGGGTTAAATGAGTTAAACAAAAGAAATTTGTTCAAAGATGTTAAAGAACAAAAAGATAACTCATGTGAACACTGTATTATGGGAAAGGCCAAAAGAGTAAAGTTTGGTATAGGCAAACATAGTTCTAAACAGGTTTTTGACTATGTTCATGCTGATCTGTGGGGACCTGCTAAGGTGAGTTCTCTAGGGGGGGCTAGGTATTTCTTGAGTTTGGTTGATGATTATTCAAGAAGACTTTGGGTTTTCATGTTAAAGCACAAAGATGAAGCTTATGAAAAGTTCAAAGAGTGGAAGGCCCTGGTTGAGAATCAAAGTGACAAGAGAATCAAGAAACTCAGGACAGACAATGGTCTTGAGTTTTGTAGTGGTTGGTTTAACAAATATTGTAAAGAACATGGGATTGGTAGGCACTTGACAGTCCCAGGAACACCACAGCAGAATGGTGTAATTGAAAGGATGAACAGAACCATACTTAACAAGATGAGGTGTCTTTTGTTAAGTTCAGGTTTACCTAAAATGTTTTGGGCAGAAGCAGTGTCAACTTCTGCCTATCTCATTAATAGGTCACCATCAACTGCCATAGGTCTAAAAACACCCATGGAGATGTGGTCAGGAAGAACAAGTGACTTTACTGATTATGAGCATTTAAAGGTGTTTGGATCCTTGTGTTATGCTCATATTAATCAGGGAAAGTTAGAAGCCAGGGCAGAGAAGTGTATTGTCCTGGGGTATCCTGAAGGTGTCAGTGGTTATAGACTATGGAGATTGGAAGGAAATGGTGGAAGGGTAAAGCTGAGTAGAGATGTGGTAAAGTTCAGGGAAGATGTTATGTACAAGCATGTGATTGATGATAAGGGCAAGAACAAAAGTTTTGAAGATAGTGTTGAAATTGAGGTGGAGGATCATGAGAATGAGTCAAGTGTTGGTGAACAAGAAGCCTCAACATCTGCCTCACCAAGGGCAGAACAGTCATCTTACAGTCTAGCAAGAGACAGGCCAAGAAGAACAATAGTTAAGCCTGCAAGGCTAAGGGTTGATGAAAACATTTCTGCTTTTGTGTTCAATATAGCAGAAATGGAAGACACTACTGAGCCACTATCATACAGTCAAGCTATTAGCTCAGTTCACAAAGAGAAGTGGATTGATGCTATGAATGAAGAGATGGATTCCCTTTATAAAAACCAGACTTGGGTACTTGTTGATAAACCTGAGGGACAGAAACTTGTGTCATGCAAATGGATATACAAGTTGAAAGAAGGGATAAAGGGAGTTGAGAAACCAAGATTCAAGGCTAGATTGGTGGCCAAAGGGTACACACAAAAGGCTGGTATTGATTACACAGAAATCTTTTCTCCTGTTGTGAAGCACACATCCATAAGGGTAATTCTGTCCATTACTGCAAATAGAGATTATGAACTGGAACAACTGGATGTGAAGACTGCATTTTTACATGGAGTCTTAGATGAAAAGATATACATGAACCAACCAGAAGGTTATGAAGTGGTTGGACAGGAGAATAAGGTATGTTTGTTACAAAAATCTCTTTATGGTCTTAAGCAGTCGCCTAGGCAATGGTATTTGAGATTTGACAAACATATGATTAACTGTGGTTTTGCCAGAAGTGAATATGATAATTGTGTGTATATGAAAGAGTATGAAAAGGGAGAATTTGTCTATCTACTGCTGTATGTAGATGACATGTTAATAGCTTGTAAAGATAAGCAGCAAATCAGACTCACTAAGGATATGTTGATGAGTGAGTTTGAAATGAAGGAATTGGGAAATGCTAGTAAGATTCTGGGTATGGAAATTGAAAGGAACAGAAGTCAAAAGATGATTTATCTTTCTCAAAAGTCATACTTAAGAAAGATATTAAAGAATTATGAGATGGAAAACTGTAAGCCTGTTACAGTTCCTCTTGCTCAGCATTTCAAGTTGTCTTTGCAAGATTGTCCTAAAACTGAAGCAGAAGTCAAGGCAATGGAGAAAGTTCCTTATGCAAATCTGGTAGGAAGTCTCATGTACCTGATGGTGTGCACAAGACCAGATTTGGGTTACTCAGTAAGTCTAGTAAGCAGATATTTGTCTAATCCTGGAAGGCACCATTGGCAAGCAGCTAAATGGATTCTTAGATACCTCAAAGGTACTATGAACCATGGCTTAGTCTTTGATGGGAAAAAGGAAGTTGATTCAGTGATAGAGGGTTATACAGATTCTGATTTTGCTAAAGATGCTGATAAGGGAAGGTCCTTGACAGGTTATGCTTTCTTAGTATTGGGGAACATTATAAGTTGGAAAGCCTCATTGCAAAAGGTTGTAGCTTTATCTACAACTGAGGCTGAGTATATTGCCTTAACTGAAGGTGTGAAAGAGGCAATATGGTTGAAAGGTTTTCTTATGGAATTAGGAGTTGAAGATGTGAATGCAGTTGTGCAGTCTGATAGTCAAGGGGCTGTACAGTTGTCTAAAAATCCAACATTCCATGAGAGAACAAAACATATAAAGGTAAAGTATCATTTCATTAGAGAGGTAGTTCAGTCCAAAGAGATCTGTGTGGAACAGATTGGAACAAGAGATAATGCCTCTGATGTCTTTACTAAAGTCTTACCAAAGAGCAGCTTTGAAAGGTGTTTAGAGCTGTTGGGAGTTGGAGAACATGGATGACAATTGATCTTGCAAGGTGGAGATTGTAAGATAAAGTGCAAGGGTCAATTGGTCATTTCAGCAAAGTCTTTTATAAGTGATACAATAAGTTTAGTCCTGAGTTGTCATTCTATGAAACTATGAGGGGCTAAAGTGATAAGTCTGTGCAAGTGGGTTAACAGATTGTTAACGACTTTATTGGGGATTTAGGGCTTATAAGTAGCTAGTATGATTAGAGAGCAATTCATCTTTTTCTGTAATCTTCTTTGTTTCTTTTCTTTTCGATTGGTCTTAATAATAAAGCGTGTGTTCTTGATCGTCTTAATTGTGTCAATTCTTTGGTGTTTTCATAACAAAAAAAGACGCAAAAAATGAATTTTGTGGAAATTACATGAAATCATGTTTCAAATAAGTTCATGTTGGAAATACCAAGTTAATATAATGTGGATTAAATCAAATCTAACTTGAATAGTTAAGTTTCAGGTTAAACTTGCAGAGGAGATAATTAGTTCTAGAACAAATGCATGTAAACAGACTGAGGTGTGCCATGTCGGTGAGTTTTTCAAACAAATGGATACAAGCCATATCTCGTTTTGGTGATGATATCTTAGTACCTATTTTGAAGTCATCGGCTTCATCGAAGATTGTAATCATGGGCGTACCCACTCACAAAGGAAGAGGAATGAAGAAAAAAATTTGAGTTATTTTTATGCAAAAATTCCGATTGTTCCCCGTAAAAGTTTAGTTAAATCTACTGATTGCCTCTTAGAGTGCAGGGAGTGGTGGGATGTGTGTGTGTGTGGGGGGGGGGGGACACTTTTCCACTGACGTGGCGGGAGGTGGAGAGGTCTGAGGAGTTGAGGGTTTTGATTGACTTTTTTTTTTAATCTAACACACACATTAATAATAATAATAATAATATCCCCCCTTTCTACTCCCCACAATTTTCACATGCTATAGAAAGTACAAAGAACGTAAAATAACATTTTGCATGTTGGCGATATTGTGATATGAATTCGGTTAGTATCAGTTTACTTTTTGTTATGATATCGGTACTTGCTATAACAACTAAATGGAAAAAAAACACAAAATAATGTAAGTCGTGGCATACCCAAAATGATATCGACAATTGTTACATCGATCGAAAACCATAAAAACGTATACTAGTTCCAGTTATATATACCAATTTTTGTACCAATGTTGTTTAGTCGAAATAGGTTCTGTGAGGGTATTGACACAATACCGAGGCTTGTATAAACTACGATACAAAGAAATTTTAAATTGATAGGGGTAGTTAATTAACTTTTTAAATAATGAAAACAATCACTAAATCTAAACAGGTTTATTGGAGATCCAACCAATTACATATTTGTCATGTGTTCCTTATAACAAATTTGTAATCATCGGAATAACTTCATGATGTTTGTCGAAGTCGCAGGTATGCATCATGTCATGATATGGTAAATTTAAAATGTTTATTATGTTCGTTTATCTGGAAGGGTGAGGTGGCAGCATGGAAGCTGGTAAGAAGATAGCGGGAACTTAAGTACTTAACTGTATTCATATTCAAATACTTAATTTTGTTTCTTTATTGTATGTTTTGGAAGTAATAATATAATCTATGCAACTGCAAGCTGGATAGCACACAGGAGAGGGCATGCATTATTTGTTGACTACATTTTGGATTAGATTTGGATTTTTATAATATTATTTACAGTTATATCTTTGAGAAAAGTTTAAAAAAAATAAGGCTTTTTGTCTTTCATATTTTTTTTTCAACCTTATTTCACTAACATAATAAGTCACTTGTTTCTATTATCGTTTGGCTATTCACAAAACTGGTAGGCGAGTAAAAAGGAGAACATCCATAATCACTAATCACTGTTAAATTGTTTATGACTAATTAATTGAAAGTGAATAACTAATGTGAAAAGAGTTAAATTATTTAATATTATTTAATATTTTTTTACTATCGTTTCTCTTCACACATTAAAAATATTCTAAAATGATCATCCTCTATGCATATATATATATATATATATATATGTGTGTGTGAGAGAGAGAGAGAGAGAAAGAGAGAGTGAGGGGCCCATAATCCTTGTCCGGCGGAGGTTTGCAACCTAGGACTTGGAGCGGACAAACCACCCGCCACAATGTAGTCGAACTTGTCCTTATCCTTTTGGTAGCTACATCAGGAAACAGTCAAGCAAAATACCCCATTGTGGGTGCTCTTATAAACACACATCCCATCAATGTTTGACCGGTGGATTAGGAACCGGGGCCTTAATCGGTCTAGTTAGGGTGTGACAACAGGTCTTGATGCTATCGGTTGTTGGATCAGAAAATCTGCGGTCAGACCGAAAAACTAAATTATCTAAGCGGATTTCTGATTAAGTTATTCTCATTTTACTATATATTTTATGGCGAAGTCATTCAGCTCTTACAACCTGATCCGACCAATATATATGTAAAGAGACTAGTTTAACATCCGTTCTGGTCCTAAAAACATTTACAATTACCATATCAAGGTATCTTGACAATGGATATTAATTATAATATATTCTATTATTCTAATTATAATATTTACTATGTAGGCCTTAATTCTAAGTTTATAATAATCTCTTTTTTTTAACAACGATTATAATAATCTCACTATATTATTAGTTTTAATCTTCGTAATATGTTTGAAATATATCTAAACTAGCTTTTATCCCGGGAGTGTCCCGGGGTTGAAATATCTAATATAACATAGTAATATATCTAATATGACAACATATTTAATGATTTGCCAATACATGATTAATGAATATTATTATTATTATTATTATTATTATTATTTATTTTAAACAAATTTCTGCCATAAGTTATCATATTCAAATATAAAAAAAAATCTATGTCTATAAAGTTATGTTTATCGTTTGTGATTTATTAGTAGAGTAAAATATATTTGAAAACAAAACCCCACAAAATAGTTTTTTTTTCTCCGTTTTTTATGTAGCACTATGTACTCCTTGAAAAGATAATAAAACACTCGTTAAATTGGTGTAATTTTTTTCTTTAAAAAATCTCGTATATAAAAGATATTAACGTTTAAAAGTTATGGGAGGAAACATTAGAGAGAAAATTTAATTTTGTTTTTAAATTCTTATCTTTTCCTAAAATAATTATAATATATATAGATTTATTAAAAAAAACTCAAAAATTAAAAAATCCTATATAATACTACGTGGCACATTTAAAAAGAGGTTGATGCCTCTATTGAATGTCACATCATTAAAGTTCAATTAAGATAATAAAATGTTGCCAACTGTTCGCTACTAGACCCCCACGTGGACGCGGCTAGCATGCAGCGGCACCGTCGACACCTAGTTTTAGTCAACTACCAAGGTGTCACTTTCCGTACTACTTTCTTTTTAAATTCTTTTTTCACTTAAAAACATTTGAATATATTTGTTGTAAGATCATGTGTAGTGGTGGGGGGTTATGGGGGGGTTGTAGTATTAAAATATTAAAAAGTAATAAAAGTTGGGTTATGTGGGGGTTGTGGAAAAAGAGTGTGTAGTGGGAAGGGGGTTATGAGGGGGGTTATAAATGATTGGTAATGATTGGTTAATTATTGTTTTTTATTTAAATAAAGAATATTAAATACTTAATAATATTTCATTAAATATAAAAATAATAATAAAAATAAAAACTTAAACTGAAAGTTTATTAAATTAATAAAATAATAAAAAAATATTTAATTTTAAAAACTAATATTTAAAAAAAAAATTGAATTTCACACGGTTACTGTTCCAAACCGTTTGAATTTCAAACGGTTTCCGTCCAAACGTTTAAATTTCAAAGTTTGAATTTCAAACTTTCCCCCCCACCACCAAATCTCAGTCACACCTATAAATACCCCCCCTCCCTACCAAATATCAATCACACCTCTTCCATCTTCCTCATCCTTTCCTCATCAAACACAATGAATAACACTGGCGGTTTTCAAGCAGGAGCTGCCGGACCTTCTAATGTCCGGCAGTTCACTCGACGGGTCCGGGGACGGGGCCGGTCCCGGCGACTGCCAACTCATCCTCCTCCACAACCTCCTCTTCCTCCTCAACACTGGCTAAATCCCCCTCCTCCTCCTGCTGTGGCACCACCAACTAATCCTGAAGAGGATGATCCCTGGACAGATGAAGAATGGGTTTGGGCCGCGGAGTATACCATGGCTACTTATCAGGTGGACCGACTGATGTTGTCGGCACCACCAACCTTCACCCCTCCTCCTCCTACCCCCTACCAGCAACCTATCCCCACCAACCAGACTACCCCCTACCACCACCCTATCCCCACCCCCCAGAATACCCCCACCCCCTACCACCAACCTACCCCCACCCCCCATAATACCCCCACCCACCACCACCAGACCACCCCACCCCGTGAATATGGGGACCCAACCCCTGAGGACTTGGAAGCCCTCAGGGAAATTGAGGAGCAGGAGCGCCTCTGGAGCATGCCATCCCCTCGTCGTGAGAACTACTACTTCCCATCGGATGCGAGGTCTGATGGACGGGACAGCTCACGTTCCCTATCCCCCGAGTACTACTCATTCGAGGACTGGAACTTTTAGGCTTATATTATGTGTTTAATTAAGTAATTTAGGAATATGTTATGTGTTTATGTAATGTGTTTATGTAACGTTTTAATAAGTAGTTTAGTATTAGGAACTCTGTTTGTAATAAGTAATTTAGGAACTCTGTTTTAATAAGTAATTTAGGATTGTATTTTTATGTGTTTATGTATTTTTAGTGTACACATTTTGAAAATGCACCTGTTTATCTGCAAAAAAGATAAAATTTCATTCAAACATTAAACATTAAAACCTTAAACATTACAAATACAACATTAAACATAAAACATAAAATTAAACATTACACATTATTAAACATTAAAACATTAAAACCTTAAAACACTAAACAAAATCAAAACGCATCATAGTCCAGGACAGCAGATTGGTGACGGTGAAGTCGGTGCCGTAACGTTCACGATAAGCGTCGTGTGTTAGTTGAATTGCCATATGTTGGCTAACGTCAGGGTGCGCCTGCACCGTCGCTTGATAGACCGTTTGCCAACGCGTAACATTATTTTGTATGGTACTAAACTTAGCGTAGATCTGGTCGACCGTACGGTGGTCCGTATCGGTAATTCGGTTGTACTCCTCCAATACATTGCGCCAAAATTGTCGCCTATTGTTCGGCGGATTTTCCTTGGTGTTGACCCACGCCCTCACCAACTCGAGTTGGTCTTGGTTCGTCCACGCTGCCATTGGTTTGGTTTTGGGTTTGTATTTGGTTGGAATGGTTTGTGTTGTGGTGTGAATGGTTTGTGGTGTGGTGTGAATGGTTTGTGGTATGTTATATATATAGAGATTTTGTTTAAAAAAAAAAACAAAAATTTATTATTTTAAACCGTTGTGCAACGGTCAACAACAACAACAACTCCCATTCAACCATCAAAACGCCGCTACCCACACAACCCCTTTCCCCTAAAACGCCCTATAGCGCCGAGGGGGCGGTATTCCCCGGCGCTATAGTGGCCAAAACGCCGCTATGCTCGTCCACTACACAAGGCCTAATTGTAATCGCTACACTCTTGGCCTCTTGGGCATTCCTCCTTGAATAAATACAATACTTTTGTTGCCATATAGTTTGTAAAGAATCACAAAATTAAAAAAAATTATATATTACTATTTATTACTTTTGCAATGTTTGAGGAATAATAACGGCAAATTCGTAATTCCTTGATTTGCAAATGCTAACGAACACGTGGTTGAATCCTGGCCATCCACGTTTAAGCATAGCATCTTCGGTTTACTAGCCCCTTGGCTACACTGTCCCGACTTGTTTGGTTTTGATTTGGGGCTTATCCTGGAACACTTGGCTAGAGAAACAAGCCAAATAAAAAGTAAGAAAAAGTGGGGTTTTTTGGTACGGACCATCTCATGGGGTGTATGTGATTGGTGAGTATGGTAAAATGGTGGGGTCCTTAGTTTCAAACTGCTTTGGGCTTGGCTTTTCCGGTGTTTAGGCTAGTTTAAGGTTAAAATAACGTGGCGCTGTGTGATTGGTGAGCATAGAGCTACATGGGGCTTGTGCCTCTTCCCCCTAATATTATCAAATAACAAAGTTAGAGAAGAAAACTGCGTAAACTGGGCAAGGTGAAAAATAAGGGGAAGAGAAATTAGCCGTTAAAAAAAACTAGGCACGTTATTAGAGCATCTCCAATGGCTCAAGTCCGTCCATCAAAGGGTCCGGTGGAGGTGGTGAGCCCGATTAAATTCTTTTTTTAATAAAACCATTTTTAATGAAAAAACTGATTTTGTTTTAATTTTAAGAAACAATAATTTTGTTTAATAAAATTATGTATATATGCGCACACAAATAATGTAAATTAAAAAAAAAACAATACATAAATTAAAAACAACATAATTAAACCTAAATAATCTAGATAATCAAACCTAAACAAAATAGTTACTTAAAATTAAACAGATACATAATTAAATTAATCACCAGCCGTTGGAGTCGGCATCCAATTGCATACGAGGATGGCTTGTTAGTAATTGTTAGGACGAGTGTTTGTAGTGCATTTTGAGTTGAGGAGTGCAATGGGTTGGAAAACGAATCAATTTTATAGACGCTGGATGTTTGCACCGTACCAGATATTTGAACCAGATTTTCTGTTTTTAATTTTTTTTCTTCAAAATCTCATTTTCTTATTCTGTAGTTGCGACCATATTTAATTTGTTTAATTATTTATATTTATTTGCGAATTCGCCCCAAAACATAAAAATTTTTCGCATTTTGTTTTGTGAAAGATATATGTATATAGTTTCCGATTTATATTATATGTGACTTTATTCGGTTCTTAAATCTAATCCGATCGTATAGAGCGGTTGACCAAACCTGTTCGCCATCCCGACTCGGTTCTTAAAACTGATAATAGGTTAATACTCCCTCCGTCCCAATTTAAATGTCCATCTTTCCATTTTTTGTTGTCCCAAGTTAAATCTCCATTTCCAAAAATAGAAATGCAATTTCCAGTTTTGTTCATAAAAAACAAAACACAATCACCACTTTTGAGAATATTATTGTCATTTTACTACATACAAAAAAAGATTTTGTAAAATGTGTGTTTTTGGATCTATGACATTTAAATTAGGACGGATGGAGTATTTTTTATGGCGAATAAATTCCTCTTCAAATACCACCCCAGCGAGTCAATGCTCGCACCAAGTCACCGACGATTTATGGACGGGGTATGGTGCGATGTCACATTAAATTCTTGAACCACTGGTCCACCTCACTTTATGAAGCCAGGCCCACCTTTTGAATGTAAGTTCATCTTATGGACAATAATAAATAAATACATTGGAGTGACTTAACCAGTGACGTTGCTAGAATATTTATATAGGAGACGATAAATCTTTTCACTATTCTATATTTTATAATTTAAATTCTAGCCCATTTGAACATAAATCAGGGCTGTTATAAAACATAGCAATTGAACATATTGTCTAAACCAAAGCAAGTCAAACGGTTTGAGATCCAAAGGCTTTAACTTTTGTGGTTTATTAATCTAATAGTTTGGTCCGGTTTGTAACTTGCAAAGTTGCAACTGGTTGTGTAAACTAAACCGCCAATTAATAAATATAATCATCAACGACATTTATAATTTTACTTATAAAACAAACTAGTAACTTTTAAATAATAAATAAAGAAATTGATTAAAACCGCCAAAACTAAAACGTTAAACTACCAAACTGGTAAAACCATCAAGTCCAACCGATCGATCCACCCAATTTGCTCAATTTGGTTGTTTCACGAAATCAAAGTTAATAGCAGTTTTGTCTAAGATTTTCATCAAAACCATCTTAATAACAACCAAAAAAAGGTCAAATCCAAAGATGGGTTCATAGCTGGGCAAGCAATGAGGAGGGCAGAAACGAAGAAAGTGGAAAAGCATACGAAAATGTTTTGTCCCCCTGGCTTTTGATACATTTGGCTCCCTAGCATCGGAAGCTATTCGTTTTCTGACCAAGGTTCAACGGGTTGTCCATAGCAATGTCTCGGTGCCGCCGGGGGGGGGGGGGGGGGGCAGAGGTTTGTGTTTAGTATATTAGGATTTGCTATCCAGAAAGGTGTGGCGACGCAGCTTGTTGCTCGCTTGCCTGCTATCTTGATGTAATTCTTATGATTATTTAAATGAGTGTTAAGATTTTAAAATTGTTGATAAAAAAAGGATCAAATGTATAAAAAAAAGTCAAAATAGCAACCAAATCCCTTTCACCCACGGCCCACTCATCACCAGAAGCCCAACTTGCCACACAAGTTCCCAAAAAAAAACATATATAAGCTAGGCGTTGACTTTTCACACACCAACAAGCCTAAAGAATGTAAATCCATATATCGATTCTTATGCTACACTGAGCAGTACGTTGTGCAATAATGTTTGTACTAATTATATACGGTGGGTGAGCAAGAAAACACCCTTCCAACCATACCCTTGTAGTCTTGTGTTGACTATTGCTGTGGGGTTCAAAAAAGTCAAACATAGCGTGTATGCTTGGTGGCATGTATGCTTTCATCATGTGAATCACAAATCACCTTTTTGATTCTTTTTGGCAACTTTAGCTTAAAGCATGCCTCATGCACATATATTATAAGGAAAATTAGGAAAATGACCCAAAAGGCTTTTGATTGTGATTTATCCTTAAAAACCTTGAATATGATTTTATGAATATGACTGAAATGATCACGAGTTTGATACACACTTCGCGTATATAGTAAACAAATCGTTGAAAAAACTAGTAATTAAAATTATGGTTGGTTTTAGAAAAACTATGTCCATAACACATTATTTGGAACATATGAACACATGCACATTCTGCCATTCTGGTGAACATGCATTGACATGTAGTGATATGTTATGAATACTGTAAAAAAAAAATCCACATTGCTAACACATGATTACAAGATCACCCCATGCGTGAACTCATGGACAATTCGCCATAAGCCTTGTTTTCGGGTATAACGTATAGTTTCATATCCCCTTGATACGTAAATTAGCAACTTACCTAACATTTCGTGATTTTGTCACAACCCTTGGATTTTTTAAGCATAAGGTATAATTTGATATATCCTCTTAAAAACATGAAAGGACTTAGATTATTGGAGTTCAAAAATAAATTAATCTCGCCTAACAAAAAACCATGACATTGTTCCCTTGAGAAAGGACTTAGATTATTGGAATTAAGATGATTTAAAAGGAGAAGCCATGATAAAGAGTTGTGTAAATATGAATTTTAAGTATTTTGAAAAAGGTATATTTGACATTACTTTTTTTAGCCAACTAAATATGATATTGTTACATGTTTTAGAGGTATATATGAACTTAGCTGTAAGTATAAAATCTTAGTCATGGACCCATAAGACCAGAGGGAGTGGTGAGAAAAAGGGCTTTTGCCCCGCTACGGAGGCGCCACCTAGGGCAAAGGGGGCTTTGCCTTCGGAAGCACAAAAATGAGGGGGTGGTGAAAGGCAGGGGGCTAAAAAAACAAAATGGGTGAGAGAGGAGGAGGGAGCAATGCTCGTGAGAATTTCCACGAGGGAAGGGGGAAGGCTAGGTGACTTGGAAGGAGAGGGTGGTGTGGGTGGCGCGGAGGGGCTTACCCTCCCCCTTCAACGCCCCCACTCCCTAGGGTCTAAAGGTGGTCATTTCATAAATTTCCTTATAAAACACTCACACCATGTGCACAAATTAACAAACATATTTAATTACACAAATACAAAGTCATATGTTTTCAAACTAGAACTCCCCACAACTCTAGTCAAAATCAGTGATATGCATACCACATGGGGTTAGAAACATAACATGATTATACTTAAGTACAGCAGATTTATGGGTTGTTAGGACATAAATTAAGACATGTATGTCTGAGGGACCAACAAAAGTAATGTCAACGTCAACCATACCTAATCTTAGGCTGTCATCCTCACTAATTGCAGAAATCAGCATATTGTTTTAAGAACTACATATAAATTTGTGTATGCATTACCTGTTTTAATGAACATTAGACTAGTCTTTGTCTGCTATATACAAACTCTTACAAGTTACAACTCATTTTACATCAGTTGAATATGGATTCTAGTTAATTAATATCACATTATGACTTTCATAGTGTACATCAAAACATCCCCTAAAACTATGCAAGTTCATAGCTACTTAGTTTGTTATCAAGGCGAATCCAACCACACTGCATAATGTTGAACTGTCGAAAATGGTGATCCAAAGCATAAAAGCCACAAATGTTCAATAACGATATCTAAATGTAGGACAGAAGATCCATATCTTGAGCCACAAATTGTGTATAGTACTATTTCATCATAATCTCTTAAAAGCAAAGCCAGGTCATGACTTGTCTAAAGCATTTCATAACATTAGCCTAATCTTCGCAATCCCCAAATATGCATGATGCATTACTAATCAACTGTGTAATGATTGTCTCACCACCAAGTACCAACCTAACCAAGATAAGTGAAGATAAGAAGAAAGCATTCATTAAGACATGCGAATGGATCACAAATTTGAATAGGTAAACTGCACAAACAGAAACAAACTTCACAACTATTTCCCAATTTTAGCAACTTACTTACGCTGTATTACCGAGTTTAGCAACGAAGTTACATTTGATTACGGATTACAGCAGTGAAACACCTGTTTAACAAGCACACCAATTATTTTGCCTCAAAAAGTGTGACATGGCACCTAACATTGTAAAGTGACATTTACAACTTATTTTTTAATCTCTAAAGAACTATCACTTCTTCAAATGCATGATGTTAATATAAGCTAACGACAGATAAATTACCCTTCAAGGGTTCTAAGAGAGAATAGATTATACATATACACGACTTAAAATCTTAAGAAATTAGACCGCGTATAGCTAATGTTCATTGAATATGGGTAAAAAGAGTTTGCATACACCATTGTACGCGAAACACATGGTAAAAAATAGCATATAGGAATATTACAAAGATCATACCAGATTTTGAATAGTAAAAATGTGCTTGCTTTAATCCATATCAATATAAGAATCGGAGTCATCAGAATCACTTCTCTCAGGCTCCCCACCATTTCTTCCCGCCACTGCAACATCATGCTTGGCTGCAAGTGCAGGTGCGCCTTTCTTCGTTGTGTTATGAGCGCTCATATCACCGATGTCATTTTGTTCAGTCATATTCACATGTGAAAAAAAATCCAAGTCAAGGAAAAACGAAAAATATGGAAAATAAGCAATCAAAAAAACTGAACTACGCATGTTATCAAAACGTGCGTGCATTAAAAAAAGTATATTAAAGAAGGATATCAAGATTTTCAGCAGTTCCACCATTCATGATTTTCACAAGATCTTTCTCAACTCTTTGCACAAGTTCAGGCTGCAATGAAAGTAAACACAAACATTAGAACGAAACTACAAATTGCAACTTAAAGCGCAGATAATTTACAAAAATCATACATTTAAATCAGGCTCCCTGCGAAATCTGCGCCTTCTAGCGTCTCTCATTGGAGGGGTAAGACCGTGGCGGCTCTCCACTACATCTGGTGGCGGATCACCGTCACCTTCTTCTCTGACCACAATGATCTGTGACATTATACAATTGTCACTAGACTAATAGATGAATCAATAATGTTCATGTATAAACAGATTATAAAAAAGGCAAACGCCGCCTACTTGGCCAACATCTGCTGTTTTGATCAGAACATTATCGTCGTAAGTTTTGTACGACTCCACGATAGTAGGAAGGTCCAAGAGCGACGCAGGAAAACAGTCATTTCCTATAACAAACGTGCCACTCCTACCGTCATCTACAGTTTACAAATTGAACGATAAAAATATAGCAAAAGCCCATAAATCAGTGCACATAGAACAATACGTGTTTGTGTGATTAACTGTTTCTTAACATGAAGGGTCAATATAATCAAATTCAACTGATTATCTTGGTTTATAAAGCGCAGGTGAGGCGCGCCTAGGTGCAAGGCGACCTCAAGCACAGGGGTCATCGCTTCAGCGGTACATAAGGCGTGAGGTTTAAATATTAAAATTATATATCTTATAAAAAATAAAATACTAACTAATTTAATCATCATATTAATAAAAAACGCACATAAAAAAGACTAAGGAATGTTTGAAACTGACACAAGAAGTCTAAAACATTAAAAAACCACATCAAAACCTCCCGAGGCGCCCCTTTTCTTGGCGCCTCGGCCCTTTGAGGCACACATACAAAATAACCCCATGAGGCACCGCCTCACATTCGTTTTCTTAGCGCCTCAACTATTTTTGAAACTATAGTTGTACATGTAGGCAACTTATATATCAAAACGCATACACGAAAATATAACAAACTGCGCCCCGCATCGCATCGCATACGAAAAAGGTGCACTTTAACACTTGGCGCTTCGGTTTTAGACCCTATCGCTTTTGTGGCGCCACACGCTTTTCTAAAACCAAGTTAATGAATATCTCACCAGAGAATGACAAATCGAGTGACTTATCATTATCACCATCAGAAGCATTTTCATTCAACAGACGTTCTATCTGCTCTGCAACAGAAGGTGGGACCCTCAATACAAACTGCTCCTCCATCTGTAATCAAACAGAACAAAACAACCAACACATTGATGCAATTTACTTTTAAAAAGACGTTAATTAACAGATAACAGAAAACCTAAAATGGTGATGAATTAGGGGTACATACACATTATAAATATAATGAATTGGAAAAACATGAATGATATTATTATTATTGAAGAGTGTAATGTAATAGGTTAGGGTTCGTTGAGATCTTACATTGTTCGCTCAGCAAGTTTCACAATCTCCTGCAAAACAGAGGTACGGACTTCGGTTTTTCATACTATATGGGTTTTAATTTGAGGAGTTGTGGGTTTTTTTTTAAACAAAAATAAAAAATTGGTAAGTTCGTTATATTTGGTTTTTGGTTCGGTTTCAGTAATTAAAAAACTAATTGTATTTTTGGTTTCAAGATTTTCGGTTTTATATAAAGTGAAAAACCGAATTTGGATATGTATAACTTTATTTTAGGACGATAACTTACACACTCTCTACATCACTCATTTTCTTGTAAGTGCACGGATCAAACTCTCATCACTTAAAAATAAAAAATATTATTCAACAGTTTGGTACCGTTAGACCACAAGCTCTTCGGGTGTATAAGCCATGACTTATGGCTCTTTGGGGAATTGGATTTTAATAACCTGAACTATTTGAAATTGGCCACTGGCACCCCCAACTAAAAAATTGGCCATATATAACCTGAACTATTGACTTACTGGAATCTAACACCCACTAACGGTTAAATCACTAACACCGTTAGTGGGTTCGCTGACATGGCAAGATTTGCTGACGTGGCATGCTGACATGGCAAGATTAGCTGACGTGGCATGCTGACGTGTCAATCCACGTGTGCACATGTCAGCGTGCCACGTCAGCAACTTGTGCCACATCAGCATGCCACGTCAGCAACCCTACTAACGGCGTCAGTTAGTTGGGTGCTAGATTCCAATAAGTCAATAGTTCAGGTTATATATGGCCAACTTTTTAGGTGAGGGTGCCAGTGGCCAATTTCAAATAGTCTGGGTTATTAAAATCCAATTCCCCATTCTTTTAGTAATTCCTTTTTGGCCCAATAGGCTAATATCCATGTTTAGCCCATATTTTTTGAACAATTTCTTTTTAGCCCAATATTGTAATATGTCCATGGTTAACCCATTGGAATCCAGTACTCAGCCTAACTAAATGATTAACAGAACCTGCTTGAGAGTTGAGACTAGTACAATTCGACAATCTAACTAATCAATTATCAAAACCCGCATTGCCATCGGTATTCGACATTCGAACATAAACTCGATTAATCTTTTTTGATCTTGAATTCAAGTTGTCTAGTTTGATTCTGAACTACTTGATTTTGGTTTGGTTGATATTAGAAAACCATACCAACGAACACCCTTACATCTTGATATGTACATTTTATTATGTGGTTTTAGTTACTATTGATAATCCCCTCAACGAAGCACAAAGCGACAACATAATGAGACTTATTGAACCCATTTTTTTAACCAACTATTCAATGACGTTTTCATTTCTTCGCAATAATCCATTTCATTCCGCCTTCCATTTCTACATTCCAAACACCATCTTAACGAAATACAACATATAGATTACACGACTAAACAAATAAGTAATCATCATTAATTAATTATTTCAACAAAGAAAACAAATAAATGTGCAATATTTTATAATTAAAAAAAATAAAAATAAAATTTAGGCGTGCAGACGCACGTGCCAATAACCACTAGTAGAGAATCCAAAGAACAAAAACCCTAACTAAAGAAGCTCTATGTTCGCCGTCTACAAATCTTTAGCCGCCTGTTTGCCCTAATTCTTTGTTCATCATCTTTTCTGCTAATTTTTTAGGTACTTTTATTATTCTTGCAATTAAATCCATATGGGTTATTGTTATCTTGTTATAAAGTTCTGTTCTTTGATATATATTTTAAAGATTTTGCATAATAATTCATATATCTTCAGTAGTTGCAGTTAGAAGACATCTGTGTTAATATATAGTTCTTTTGGTTACTGGGTTTCTAGAAAGTTAGGATTTTGTACTGCAAACAAGTGAATTAGGATTATTATGCTGTAAAGTTTATGTTTTTTGTGCTAATTTGTACTAAGGCTTGAAGATTTTAGTTTACTGGTCTGTGTAGTTTGGTGGGACACAGTTCCATGTTTTATAACTACCAAATGGATTGAATTTAGGTATTGGATGGTGGTATTTTTGGTAGGTTCCTTGTAGGCCATAGTTGTCAATAGCGGCTATAGCGCTATGTAGCGATGCGCCCATATGGCGCTATAGAGTGCTTAGCGACAATAACGACGCTTTTGTATTTTATAATTAACGATTTTGTTTCACGATTGAAAAAGAAGCGTATTTTAGCTATTTTTTTATAAAATATACATCTAAAATATTTCTTAAATTTTCTACTACTTTATTGCTAAACATGAAACAGCGGGCGCTATTTTGTCTCTATCGCTACGTAGCATATTGGTAGCTTGTCGCTACTTATTGCTATTCACTATTGACAATTATATTGCAGACATTGGTTTTAGAAGGAAAAAGATCAAAAGTTGGGTTTAACGGATTCACCGATCTGTTGTGATGTTGTGGGTAGAGATTTATTGCATTATATTATTTTCAAACAAACAGTTTAATTAAATGCTTATTTGGTGTAAACCTGCATTCACTTTATATTTTTACTATCATTGCTGAAGTACGCTCTTTGTTGAAGTGTTGATACATATTTTATTTTATTATTTTGAATGTGCTTTGTAGAGTTTGAGAATGGGTAGAAGGAGCTACTCACCGTCACCACCACCCAGGGGTGGTTATGGTAGAAGAGGAAGGAGCCCTAGTCCCAGGGGACGCTATGGCGGCGGCGGCGGTGGTGGTCGTGGAAGAGATCTTCCCACCAGTCTTCTTGTTCGTAATCTCCGCCGTGATTGTAGGTATGTGTTACCATACTGTTATACTGCTATCTTAAAGCATCTTTGATATATGTACCAAACATTACCACCGTCTTGGTCTTAAGGAGTGAGCAAATATTGCTTTCTTTTTAAATTTCATTTTATTTCCGTTATAAACCTTTTATTTGCTATTTGTTGCCCTTTAAAAGTAGTTCAAAACTATTAGCTAACTGCATACTAATGTGTTTTAAAATACAGGCCAGAAGACCTGCGAAGGCCATTTGGACAGTTTGGTCCGTTAAAGGACATCTATTTACCAAGGGATTATTACAGCGGGTGAGCTCTGGTATTTTATAATACATTTAATAGAGTTTTGTTGAAGGTGGTGTGTATGATATTGAAGATTTCAAGATTTCAAGTCTTGAAGAATTTCAAGTCATATTCATACCGACAGTTTTAAGGTCAGCAGTCGTATCTATATCGATAACAAGGGGAAGTTTGAAACTCATTGTTTTATGCAAACAGCACAAGCTCTTCGGTTCTGAATTTTATAAAATGATTGTCAATAAACATTCTCTTATTAAACACTGTACGGAATTTGCTTTGTCAAAGGTTTTAACTTGTCTTTTTTTTACATGGTTTAAAAAAATGGGTGAGGCGTGCGCCTCGAGGCGCATCTCAAGGCGAAACGCTAAGAAAACGAGTGGGTTCAGATTGTACATACGCCTCAAAGGGCTGAGGCGCTAAGAAAATGTGCGCCTCAGCTGGTTAAGGGTGTTTTTGATGTTTTAGACTTTTCGGGTCAATTATTTTATTTTGATGTTTTAGACTTTTCTAGGTCAAGTATTTTATTTTTTATAAGATACATAATTTTTATATTTATTTTTTGACTACGCCTCGGGCTTACGCCTCAGTTCGCCTCAAGACTTACGCCTCATGAGGCGAAGGGAAAATGCCTCGAGGCTCGTTTTCGTTCTTTTAAACTTTGGTATTTTATATACAACTCTGTTTTTCTTTTTAATTTATCGCAGGGAGCCGCGTGGATTTGGTTTTGTTCAGTTTGTAGACCCTGCTGATGCTGCAGAAGCAAAATACCAGATGGATGGTCAGGTTCTTCAAGGCAGGCAAATGACGGTTGTATTCGCTGAAGAGAATAGGAAGAAACCAGACGATATGAGATTTAGAGAACGGAGGTACATTTATTGATTTGCTGCTTAAACAACGCTAGTTTTTTCATCCGAATTTAGTTGATACATACGTCTCTCATGTTATTGTAGGGGTGGCGGCGGCGGCAGCAGATTTAACGATCGAAGGCGGTCACCGCCTCGTCGTTACTCCCGATCACCACCTCCTCGCTATGCCAGGTCACCATCGCGTGGCCGTGAGTACTCTCCTCCACTTAAGCGAAGGCAGTACTCAAGGTTAGTAAAGCATCTTGATCTTGCATACAGTTTCATAAACGGTACATGTCCTGTATCTTTTTGAAAAATGATGAATTGTAAATGTTTTGCAGGTCGGTTTCACCACGAGACAAAAGGTACAGTCGTGAAAGATCATACTCGGGGTCACCGGTGAGAGGGAGGTCTCCATCTTATGATGAGCCACCTAGGAGCCCAAGCCGCAGTCCTGTTAAGGAGCGATCTCCGGCATATAGTGAACCAAGGAGCCGGAGCCCTGTTAGGAGTCCTAGCCGTAGCAGGAGCAGGAGCAGAAGTGGTGAACCACAAGATTACTATAGAGATGTGCCTCAACGGAGTGGTGGTTCTGCTAGTCCTTGAGTTATATTAGTGGTTGTGCTGATTTAATGGCTACTTTTGCCCTTTAACTTATTTTATTCATGTAGGTTATAATAATTATTACTAATATTAATAGTAATAAGTTGAGAGTAATGAAAATATTTTAATAAACTATACATTGTATGTTAAAAAACTTAGGTAGCGTTTGGTATGATGGAATGGAAGGTGGGATTGGAATGAACCAATACGAGTTGAAAAAGGTCACAATATCAAATATGCAAACATTCAGCTCAACGCATTCTTTCTATAAACGTCTTAATCATAAACATTTGATGAGTTGATCTATTATAACTTTTTTACATTACATATAATTATTTGTATTATCGCATTAAACTCATACCTAAGTGGCCAAGATTGTTAATGTTCTCAAGTGTAAACGAGCTGAGCCGAGCCTGAGCTTGACTGAGCTCGACCTCGGCTCGTCATGCTCTAATGAGGCTCAAGCTTGAGCTTGGCTTGGTTCGAGTCTGCTATTCTGAGCTCGAGCTCCTCTCGAAAGTAAAACCTAAGGGCTTGAGCTCGAGCTCGCTTTAATAGCTTAAACGAGCAAATCCTCGGCTCGAGCTCGGCTGATGTTCAAAGGACAAAATCGCCTATATAAATAAAATGATATAACATTTGTTTGCGCTCGTTTAGGCTCGGGAGCCTAAACGAGCTTTGTATGTAAGGCTCGAGCTCGGGCTCGATAACTAAACAAGGCATATTTCAGGCTCGAACTCGGGCTCGTTAAGGCTCGGCTCGTTCAAGTTTTTTACTGAGCTGGTCCCGAGTAGCTCTCGAGCCGCTACGTGTCATTTACACCCCTATGTTCTCTAAACACAGCTTTCCTCATTATTTTTGTTTGCCTACTTCTCGATTTTTGCGTTTCATCCTTGCACAGGGACAAACCCGAATGGACATTTTGATAAAAGTGTTAGAACCCAAAAAAACATCGAGTCAAAAAGATCATTTAAATTAGCTCTTGGAGACAGAAAAAGGGTGGGTAATAGAAAAGAGGTTGATACAAGAATTAACAACACTTGATTAAGTTAGCCGAAATACATTATCACACATTAAAAGATTCCAAGGTCCACTTTTGTCAATACCCTTTATTTTCCTTTATTTCCAGCTTTTTCCCATGTTACCAATTTATTTAAAAAAAAAGATGACAACTTAATGGGAAAATCATATAAAAAAGATTCACTCGTTTTTGCTGTCACCTTTTATTATTATCTTGAAAAACATAAACAAATTCCACCTTAAATTTGAATTTTATTTCACCAAAATCCATACACATTTCACACAAAATCTAAAATATAAATATAACTAATGATAACCTTTTCCCAAATTGAGAACTGTGAGAACCATTCTGGACCACAAATTTCTCTAAGACAATTTTTTTTTAATCGCTGCTTTATATGAAGGATTTTTTTTTTATTTTTTTGTATTTTTTTTCAATATACATATGTGTATAATTGCATTTATATGAAATGCAATATACACATACGTATAACTGAAATATACACATTTGTATAAATGAAAAAAAAATAAAAATTATTTTTCTTGCACAAAAATGTGTGATTAAAGCAAAAAAAAAAAATTTGCCTTTATATGAAATGTGTGGCTCAGAATGGTTATCTCAGTTCTCAAATAGGGGTTGGTTCTCTTAGGATTACTACCCAATATAAATATAAATATAAAGATGAGAAAATTTCGGTTTCCGTCCCTGAGGTTTGTCCATTTTAACTAGTTTAGTCCAAAAATCTATTTTTTAACAGATCCAGCCTTCAGGTTTGCATTTTTAACGCTTTTCGTCCAAATAACTAACTAAGTTTATTTTTTCTGTTAAGTATTGGTTAATTGACCAAAATGCCCACAAGGACTAAAATAGAAGTTCATTCTTTTATTTAAATCTTATATATTATATCTTATTCATAAATATTATATAAAAAAAATACTATATCTAGGTATTATTGTATAAATGTTAAAAACGTATTTATATATAAAAATGTATATAGAATCGTATTGATATATTATTTGTAAAATGTATTTATATGTAAAAATAATATAAAAAACGTATTTATATGAAAAAATAATATAAAAAAATGTATTTATATGTAAAAATAATATATAAAAATGTATAAAAACATATTTAAATATTATTTATAAAACGTATATGTAAAAATAATATATAAAAACGTATTAATATATAAAATATATATAAAAACGTATTTATATTATTTTTAGAACGTATTTACATGTAAAATAATATATAAAAACGTATTTATATGTAAAAATGTGTTTTATATAAGAAAACTAAAAAGAAGTGTGTATGTTGTTAAAAAATATAAAGAGTTAAAGTTTACACTAATCGAATCTAGTTATTAATATATAGTCTTTAGACCATGTGTAGTGGGGGGCTCCATATATGGAGCCCCCCTTCCTGATTGGTCCACGTGGCTGCTGAGTCAGCATGGAGAGAGAAACTGAAAAAGGGGTGTAGTGGTGGGGCTTTATATATGGAGCCCCCTAATCTGATCGGTCCACGTGGATTTTATTTTTTATATTCTTTTAACTCAAAATAATTAAAATAAAAGGTAAATAAATATAAAAAAATTAGAAATAATATTAAAAAACACACAACTAATATTAAAAAAAAAAGTTACAACTAAAATTAAAAAAAAGTTACAACTAAAATTTAAAAAAAAAATTACAACTAATATTAAAAAAAAATTACAACTAATATTAAAAAAAACCAAACACACTAGAGGTCATATTTTTTCAGGATTTGTTGCCTGTGAAGCATAGCGAGGCGTAGCGCGTCTCCGTCGAGGTCTTCGATCGGTTTCGACAAAAACTCAATGTCTTTTTCCCTCTGCCTCGCCTCTTGGAGCTCGACAAACCTTTTATTCTCCACCACTCTCTGCTGCATCGTCTCCAAACGTCTTTGGCCAAGGTCGCGAATATCTTGAAGTCTACGGTTCATTTCTTCGAAATCATCCTTAAAGGCACCGCCTGCTGCCGAAGACGACTCCCCCTTCCCACCCTTTGCTGATCTTCTACCGGGTGGTCTAGGCATATCATACTGCTGCTGCTCCTCCTCCTCCTCATCCTCGTCCTCATCAACCAAATTAACATGATCTCCTAAACTCACATAGCGAGCATCGGATGACGGTGTATCCGGATCTCGCGTCGAGGAGGAGGTTTTGCTACGTTTTGATGGTCCTCCTCCTCCTGATCCTCCTCCTCTCCTGATCCTCCTCCTACCACCCGACCCCATAGCCGGTACCTGAGCCCACTTAGGACTTTTTCTCAACATCTCCCAAATTTTCAAATACGGGAACGGTTGGCGGGTAGATCTCATCTCGTCCAACGCTCTCGTCAACACACCATCATCACCTTCCCCACTTCCCCTGTTGTCCATACAACGCTGGTAAACCTGAGAAAACGCGTGACATCTATTATTTATGTCCGACCACTTTCCCGATACGGAGTCGTTCTCTCGATACTCCCCTCTACCCATCGCTCCAAAAAACAACGCTCGAATCCGAATCCAAAACTCAGGAAGATGTTGATAGTTGGCTACAAAAAAAATTTTATACGATTAGAAAAATATAACGAACAATAATATATATAAAACACAAACAATATATATATATAAAATAAATAATATATATAAAACACAAACAATATATATATATAAAAATTTACTTACAAACTAGTGGATCCTCCGATACGTCAAGCCAGGCTCTCGCTAAAGCATATTCCTCGTCTTGGGCCCAACGTTCTATTTGTTTTTTTTGACGAGGTTGGGTAGCATCTTTCTTTTTATGCGAGCGTTTCCCGCGCCCGCTCCCACTCCCACGCCCGCGGCCCCCCCGTTGAGAACCCTCTGGTTCGTCGGTCTCCACTTGAGTTTCTGGCACAAGCTCGGCCTCCTCTTGAGAACCTTGGCCATAGTTTGGTGGAGGAAAAAATTGGCCCGGTTGTCCATAGTTTGGTGGAGGATAAAAGTGACCCTGGAGTAGTTGCGCGTATTGCATTGTGTTCGGGTCAAACTCCGCCCAATTGGGTGGCAGTGGAGTAGTAGCACCGGGATTGTTTACTAGTTATTAAACGTTTTTATATATTATTTTCACATATACGTTTTATAAATAATATTTAAATACGTTTTATACATTTTTATATATTATTTTTACATATAAATACGTTTTTATATATTATTTTTACATATAAATACATTTTACAAATAATATATCAATACGATTCTATATACATTTTTATATATAAATACGTTTTTAACATTTATACAATAATAGTATTTTTATATAATATTTATGAATAAGATATAATATATAAGATTTAAATAAAAGAAGGAACTTCTGTTTTAGTCCCTGTGGGCATTTTGGTCAATTAACCAATACTTAACAGAAAAAACAAACTCAGTTAGTTATTTGGACGAAAAGCGTTAAAAATGCAAACCTCAAGGCTGGATCTGTTAAAAAATAGATTTTTGGGCTAAAGTAGTTAAAATGGACAAACCTCAGGGACGGAAACGGAAATTTTCTCTATAAAGATTTAGTTATAAAAGAAGTGTTGAGAACAAAGGTCAAAACAAGATCTCTGAACTCTGAAGCTTCTGCCCCACATCTCCATTGTTGAAGGATTTAGTTTCAAAGTATTATAAATAATCATTTATATATATATTTTTTATTAAGTGGTGGCCAGGTATGATTTGTTTATTAGACAATTATTATGTAATGTATTGTAGTGTATTGATACATAATATAAAATAGAAACTAGCTGTTCTTGTTTTCTCTTCTGAACTACTTCTTCTTAAGTTCATTTAGGTAAAGGCTCTGGTGATTTCAAGAATTAGAGTTTTTTGTATATGGGTTTGTTAAAAGATTACATTTTGTTATCTTTAATCTTGTTGAAATCAATGTGGTGTTGTATGAATGTAAGTTTTTAGCTGCATTGTGTGTTTTTGGTGTTGGGTTGCCTGAAATCTTTATCTTTTGTTGCTGAACTTAATATGTGAATATACATTTTGTCTCAGTTGATGATTTTATGGTTTGTATATGGATCTCTTGAAATCTTGATTTTTGTTGTCTTTAATCTGTGCTCAAACCAATGGACAGAAGGGGTTGGCCGCGCAGCTTGTTGCCTGCTTACCTGCTATCCTTATGTAATTTACCGCTTTTATTGAAATGAAATCATGGATTGCAGTAAAAAAAATAAAAAAAAGTAACTGAATTGGGGATTTTGTGGGAAAGACTGAACTAATCTAGTAAAATTTACATAGTATCCTTAAAGTTTTGTTCTTTGTTTATTCGAAGAGTAATTAACCGAAATTTTTGTTATATTTCGGCTGTTTTCTGTTCAATTTTCATAGCTAGGAGCTTCAGTTTTGTTAAACTAGTAGAAATAATCTGTTGATGTCTGCCAAGTGGTTTCTGTTTACTTAACAACAGGGGCGGACCTAGTTAATAACTAGGTGCCGCGTCCGTTGCTGCTCAACTTTGCGTGCGTAGTGGAAAATTTGTTTTTTTTTTTTTACGAAATTTGGAAAACGTTGCTACTAAAATGAAAAAAAATGAAAAACGTTACTACTGAAATTCATTTCTAGATCCGCCACTGCTTAACAAGTTTTAACTTTTGATCTTAAACTTTAGGACTGAAGACTTGTGGTCAAACCGTTTTGTAACGATGATGCTTGGATATCTTCTGCTTCTGTTTGGAAGTTTGTCCTTTGCATTAGGTAATGTCAACTGTTCTTGATTCTATGGCACTTTGACTTTCGGGTCAAACTTGTTACCTCTGTAGAAGCTAGAAACCATATCAAATTCTTGAAACTGCAGGTGGTTTTGTGGGAGTAAACATTGGCACTGATCTTTCGGACCTACCGTCACCTGAACAAGTGGTGGCAATCCTTAGATCCCATCAGATAACACACGTGCGTCTTTTTGATGCTGATAATCACCTGCTTAGTGCACTTTCGGATGCTGGAGTCGAAGTTATGGTCAGTGTAACAAATGAAGATGTTTTAAGAATCGGACAATCATCGGCTGCAGCCGCCTCTTGGATCAAGAAAAACGTTGCAGCGTTTGTGCCCGCTACCAATATCACTGCCATAGCCGTTGGTAGTGAAGTTCTTTCCACTATCCCACACGTCGCCCCTGTTTTGGTTCCCGCCATGAAAAATCTCCACAAAGCGTTAGTTTCTTTGAACCTAAATTATCCGATCAAAGTGTCAACCCCTATATCGATGGACATAATCCCGAAACCATTCCCGCCATCAGCCGCCACTTTCAACTCTTCATGGAATTCCACAATTTCTGGCATTCTAGACTTCTTAAGAAGCACAAATTCCTTTTTCATGTTGAATGCTTATCCTTATTACGGTTATCTACAAAGCAACGGTATTTTTCCTATCGAATACGCGCTTTTTCAATCGTTGACACCGGTCAAACAAATAGTTGACCCAAACACACTCTTCCATTATGACAGTATGTTTGATGCCATGGTGGATGCTGCTTATAACTCCATGTCAGCTTATAATAATACACTAATCCCAATTGTTGTGACCGAAACCGGTTGGCCGTGGGCTGGTGGTGCAAACGAGCGTGACGCCACTGTTGAAAACGCCCAAGCATTCAGCAATAATTTGATCAAACGTGTTTTGAACGACTCAGGCCCGCCTAGTCAGCCTACGATTCCTATAAATACTTACATTTATGAGCTGTTTAACGAAGACAACAAGCCCGGCCCGTTATCTGAAAAAAGTTATGGGGTGTATTTTACCAATGGGAGTTCGGTATACACCTTTAGCACGGATACATTGGGCCAGACCATAGTGAACAATGCTTCAGGCGGGTTTTGTGTTGCAAGAAAAGGAGCAGACACCTCTAGCTTGCAAGATGGGCTGAACTGGGCTTGTGGGCCGGGCCAGGCGAACTGCAGCGCTATTCAATCGGGCCAACCTTGTTATATGCCTGATACTATAGAAAACCATGCTTCTTATGCTTTTAATGATTATTATCAAAGAATGCGTAGCGTGGGTGGAACTTGCGACTTCAGTGGTACAGCTGTATTAACCATGGCTGACCCGAGTACGTATAGTCGTATATCACTTCTTTTTTCTTCTTTTGTAGTATGTATGTTGATAAAATGATTAATTGTTTGTGTATCTTCATTTGCAGGTTACGGGTCGTGCATGTTTACTGGAAGGTAAGAAGAGCATTTCATATTATGAGTTTATGACAGTTAAGAACATGTTTTTAATCTAACGCTGACGTGTAAACCGGTTTGTTAACAGTACAAATTTAAGCATTGGCGGAACGGTTACACCTGCAATGGGACCAGATGGGCCACCTGGAAATGGATCACCTGGTCAAGTTGCTGACATTTGGTATTTGTTTCTAGCGACAATCGTGACGTTGTTTGTGTAGATTTTCGGGGTTTTGTATAGCTGATATTCGTGCTCTTAGCGTTTTTAATGCATGAGTGTTGGGAATATCGCGATATTAGACAGAAAAAACTAGATTAAATTCGTAAACGTTTGGTTGTAATTGCCAAACCTTGGATTATTTTTTGATGCAATTTGTAAGTTTTTGAGGCACATTGTTAGGGTTTTGTAGCCCTAAGCAAGGTCATATATGAGAGTATGATTGTATGGTCAATTAGTTGTTCATAATCTCTACTTATATGCAGATTCATCATATATCATGTGTAGAAAAAACATACATATATTTATTTATTTTAGTTAATTTGCATATTTTTAGATGGTATAGATCACTTTAGTTGTTTAAAAGGAAAAGGGAAAAGATTGTTTTGTATAGTTACTTTGGTAATTTACTGTCAATGCTAAAAGGCCCAAAGTGACTTGTTATGCCCTGTGTGGATTTGTGTAGCCCAACCAACTTAAAAGCCCAATAGTGTCCAAGGATTATATGATTTTTGTAGAATCAAGGAGCCATGGTGTTTTGGAAACCGAATTCTAAATTTGTCAAGGGTAAGCGTGTTTTTTTTCATGGCACAAACAAACCTACTTCTAAATACTCTAACACAAGCACCTTGCGTGATTTAAATCATCCATCTCCAGGATAGAAGAGAAACACCTTACCATCACAAGGGACAAGGTTGTGTGGTTAACTAGGTAGAGCTTGATTAATTAAGATTCACGTAAATCATCCCTCACTTCTTCCCCCATTAAGGGGGGGGGGGGGGGGGGGGAGGTTTCTCCTTCCCCCTTCCCTCTTTCCCTGTACTTTCTACCCCACTTTATAATATAATAATAATAATAAAATGATCTTGGGGTAGATGGGGATATTTCCCCTTGCTCACCGAAATATGAAGAGGGGGGGTTCCTGTTGGGGGAGGTGTGCCACATCAGCTCTCCGATCCCTTCCCCCAACCCACACCCCATAGCCTAATACCCTATTAAAAAAAGCATGCGAAATGCTGTTTACGATGGACAATTAAAGTTGTGATTAAACGCATTAAAGGTAAAATAAGGGAAATTACAATAAAAATAAAAAAACGACCAAGAAAATTCAAAAATAGACAATGAATAGGCTTAGCCGACACTTTTCATCAAAAGCACGCGCCTAGCTGATGCTTTTCACCAAAACCGAGGGTTAGGGGACTCTTTCTACCAAAACCGCGGGCTTAGCTGGCGCATTTCACCAAAAGCGTAGGCTTAATTTGCCAACGCTTTTACCAAAAAGTGTGGTCTAAATTAGGGATGAGCCCGATACCGAACCATACCAAACCGAACCCGATCTTGGTTTTAAAAAGCACGAAGCGCACAAAAGTGACGAGGTCTAAACCGAGGTGCAAAGCACAAAGCGCAAAAGTAGTGGGTTTTTCGTACGCAAGGGCAAGACGATTATATAATATAGATATAAGAGGTTTATATATGATTTCTTAAATGTACAATCCTTTTACCTACATGTTTAAATCTTTGAAGCATAAAAATACCCCGTGTATGGTACGGTATCGGTAAGGTACCGGTATGGTATCGGTATTTTAAGGTAAAATACCAAACCGATACCGATTTTCACCTGATACTAAATTGGTACTGAAAATGAATCTGTATCAGTATTTTCAGTACCGGTATCGATTCAATATCAATGTTTTTAGTATTTAGTACCTAAATGTTCATCCCTAGTCTAAACCAGAGTCATCTCACCCATCGAAGCTAATATGACGACTTCTGATTGGAGAAAAAAGAGGTGATTACTTTGAAGAATGCTAATTCCTTTATCTATTTTTGAATCTTTTTGGTCCAACTTTGAATATTTGAGTAATTATCCCATAAAATACGGCACGTGACATGTAGTGTTTGTAAGATAAGCTATCGTGAATGTATATTGTCTTTTTTTTTTTTTTTTTTTTTTTTTAGAGTAGTTTTTCAGCGGTAAATCCTGTGTTAGGAACCACACGGGTTTCTCCTTTCAAACCCAACGATTATTTTTTTGGTGGAACGTGGGAATCGAACTTGAGACCAAACCCGGGCAGGAACCCTCCAAGGAGGTAAACCTTCACACCTTAAACTAGTTGGGCTAGAGATCATTGGCAATGAATGTATATTGTCTAAGGCCATTCTAAGGAACCTTAACCCATTAATTAAGGTTATCTTAATCAGCTCGATCTCTCATGTTTTAAATTATTGACCATGCATGCGTTTCCTTATATAGCTTGAAACATGTTACATACATATACGCCTTTAAGGGAACAACTTAAGGAACATGGTGACTCAAATATAACACAACTGTAAACGAGTAACAAACTGAAAGTTTAATTTCTTGATTAATACATATAGGAAAGTTTTATTCTTTATTCAAAAACAAAAACAGAAAAAACTAGAATTTCGTTTTAAACGTTTGCAAAATCAATAGTCGCCTTTCCATCATGCGCCTTTCTGAAAAAATGCTTGACATAATCCGAATAGAGTACGTGCTTGTAGATAGGTTTCTCTCCACTCTCAACCACTTCTGCCAAAGGTCCAATAATGCTACTAGGCCTTGGGTTAACGAATATCGGGACTGAAATCCTGTTAGCATTTCCATTTGCAACTACGCGATGCTCAACACTTTTGTACTTACCGTTACTCATGATTTGAAGTGCATCGCCAACATTGATTACCAAAGATCCATTAACCGGAGGGACATGAACCCATTTCATGGTATCCATGTTTCGTACGTAAAGCCCACCGATGTCATCTTGAAGTAGTATTGTTAGTGTGGATACGTCTGAATGACGCCCCACACCAACAGTGAGCTCAGGGTTAGGACATTTGGGATAGTAGTTAAGGTTAATCCTCTTTGACCCCATTAGAACCGATTCTTTAGACTCGTCGATCTCTTTTACATTTAGTCCATTCATTAGTATCTTGAGCAGTTTCTTAACGACGGTTTCAGAACTTCTTATATATTCCAAAGCTTGATTCCTGTGAAAACAAAAATTCTTCAATTTGAAACTTTATAGTCAAATTTAACTAGAGTTGTCAAATTTGATCCAATTTACATATTTATCTTGTTACTTTAGTTTCTTGTGAATAAAGTTTATCAATTCTACTCCTTTGAATAAAACATAGCTTCAAAGTACACTATTCAACAAATTTTATAGATTTATGGATGATTAGATGTTAGATTTTCGGTTACAAAAACAGACAAAACACGGTTTACAGTAAGAGCTCGGGCTCTATTACATATAAAAATTTATACCTTTTCAAATGTAACATAACCAAGTTATTTTACTAAGCAAACCATGTTTAAATTTATTACACTAAGAAATATGTAAAAAATATATAACTAAATTGGACTTAGATTTGGTTATGTAAACGTGTAGGAACCATAACAAATTAAAGGAGAATGACAGGTAGACGAACAACAAGTTGTGCCGCTACCCCATTTTGAATTGTAAACTTATTTGAAAAGTTTAAATTAGCAACGTATTTTTCTATTATATTTAGAAGGATGATAACTTTTTTTTCCAACATTTTAAAAATGTAAAATAACTATATTATTTTACTAAGCAAGCAGATTTTGTTACCCAAAATGAAAACTAGTGAAAATTTAAAATCTTATAGTAGCGGTTTTTTTTTTTTGGTAAAAACGTTAAAGTGGAGTCCAGTGAGATTTTCAATACAGTTACCAATTTACCAATACTTTTTTACATTTTATTTCAAATAATGACGTGGCGTGCAATGGTGGCTTCAACCTCTCCATGAAATTGCCACGTGGCATCATAATTGAAAGATTTTAGTGTTTTTGAATTTTTTTTAAACCCTAATCATTTTGTCATTCTATTCTCTACATTCTTTATCTCTTTCATAATTCTCTCACAAACCAAATCTACTTATATTTTCAATATACTATTATTATAAATTCAAATATTTTATTAAGATATGGCTATCTTCAAAATAAAATAAACATATTTACCTTCCATATTATATTAATATATATATATAGGGTAGGGTTCCTGTAGGAAAATTGGTTTGTGTGAGAAGTGTAGGAAGGATTCAAAATTGATATGTATGCATATTTTTTTGGACGTATTCATGATGTTTTGGATTGTTTTGCTTAGAAAAACAACAAACATAACAACTAATAACCGAAAACAATGTATTTTAGGTTTAAAACTTAAAACACTATGTCAATAACATTTAAGCAGAGTGTTTTAAGTAATTACTAGGGTGTTTTATCTGTAATTTAAATTTAATGACTATAATACATTGGATTGTGTTTTAAATTTTTTGTATATTGTTGTGTTAAGTGTTTTTCAAGCCAAAACAACCCAAAACATCATTCCAAAATAAAAAACATGATGGCTACATGTCAATTCTTAATCCTTCCTACACTTCTCATACAAACCAATTTTCCTACAGGATCCTCTACCTATATATATATATATATATATATATGTTTAGAAATTTTTTTAAAATTATTGTTTTTAAATATAACTCAAAGAAGATATGGATATCTTCAAATTTAAATAAAAAGATTTATATTCCTATTTATCTAACAAACATTTATTAAATGAATATTATAAATAGAGGTGAACATTCCGTTAGCTTCTACCTTTGATCAGGAGGTAAGGTTTATACCAATAATCTAATGCACAAATATTATAACTTTTGCTTTGATAAATAAAACAAACGATATCACTGATAGATTTAAAACAAAGCGCTAATTACTTTAACAGTTATCATATATACCCTTAATAATAGATAATTGCGTGTACACTGATAGATTTATTAGTTGGGATTTTTACTTTAATTAAATATGTAATGTTTGTAGTTCAATATATGTATTAATAAAATCATATAACCAAGTACTTTAAAGTGAGACCAAAACGATGAAAATTTCAAAAATGTCAAAACCTCATTTGTAATCTTTAACCACTACAGGAGTATGAAGAGAAAGCCGAAGCTACTGCTTAAGTGAGCTATGAATCGCCACATTTGCTTCAAGGTTCAGGTCAGTGAACACAAATGGGAGTTAATGATCCGTATGACTGAGTTTACGATTGGTATGTTTTCTACTTTTATCATTTTTATTAAGTCATATTAGATTTTTCAACCCCGGGACACTCCCGGGGTAATAAGCTAGTAATCTTTATCCGCAAACATTCTGATGTTTATATCATCATAAATGGTGAATAAAATATTATTTAATAATTTATTCCTTTTTTTATCTAATAAAAAGGGCAAAAACATAATATATTGACTTACCAACGTCCAAGAATGAATTCTTATTTAATTTTCGTTTACCAAATTTAAATGCACTAATTCACGATTTTTTGTGTTTATAGTATACAATGATTTACCTTAAAACTTAGTGATTTCAATTGAGATCATTATAATAAGTGAGCATTGTAATTTGCCGTTTCTAAATTGTATCAGTTTGGGTGGATAAAAAGAAAAAAAAAAGGCTCTAGAATTTACCTCACCTATGCTATTTTACCTCAACTATATGTTTATTTACTTATTTCGCATGTATATGCTCTTTTGTATATGGTTCCTAGTCTAGATTTATTAGCTTAATTTTCCAACTAGTTCTTTTGCATGTTAATATACAATTTTTTAGAGATTTCTTGCAGATTGTTTTTTTTTTTTCACAGGAATTTTATTAAGTATTTCTTTTCAAAAGAAAAAAAAAACTGTTTAGAATAGACCCATGTTGTTTAATATAAAACCAAGTTTTATATACCAACTAAAACTTGTGTACAAAAATATATCAGGAAAAAAAATATCTAGACTAATGATAATATTAAGACATATGAGAAACACCGTTTCAACTTTTAAACCAATGTTTATCAAATGTTCAATAGATTAGACATTTTACTCTTTAGACTTTTAGAGATATTAAGCATATTATTTACGTTACTCAATTAAAATACTTAATTTTGTTCATCTTATCATCTCTAGATAAATATATACAAGTTATTTGTACCTGCAAATAGGAGGCCAAAGAGAAGCAGCCTCATCATCCGAGACAAAGAACAAGCTGAGATAATCCTTCCACTCGAGAGCTTTCTCAGCTTCAGGCGTAAAACTCGTACCAAATCGAACATTATTCGTACCCGATTGTTCTTTCGAGTATTTCTTCTTCTCTTCTGCTGGCAACTCATAAAACTTATGAGTTGCATCTTTGACATCTTCAAGAACATTAATAGGGACACCATGGTTTATTATCTGAAAGAATCCCCATTTTTGTGCCGCATCACATACGGCTTTCGCTACATTTGGATCATCCCAATTACACAAATCAATAACTGGGATGGAGTCTTGATTCAGTTCTTCATAATGCCTAGTGTCAAACCGTTCTTGTGGTGGTTGAATGTATTGTTGTGGTAGTGTCTTGAGCCCAAGGTCTGCTAAGCCTTTAACTCCATGACCTTTGTTCACCACGAAGTCGACAATGTCGAGTGGGTTTGAGTTGGTCATGGAGATTGAAGGAGCCATGGTTGTTCAAGAAGTGTGTGTAGATGAAGTGGTTAATGTGATGGGTTCGTCTAGTTTGGTTACTATATATATAGAAACTAGTGGAAGACTAGTAGCAGTATTCATGCCTTTAGAGAGATACATATGCATGGCCATACGCACTACGGTTGGTTTGTGAAAGTAACAGTTTATTGGGTGTAATTATTATTAAGAGTAATGAAAATAAATAACCTCTTGTAAATATTTTGGGTGAAATGAAGTATGTTGTTTGCCGATAAAAAAGAACAATAATCTCAATTATTGACTATTGGTCAATAACAGTCTCAACTACGAAAATAATCACTAGCGGTCCCAACTGTCGACATATTGGCCACCAATGGTCCCAGTTAGCAATGTTTTCATAACCGGACCGAACATCAAACCGGTCGTCTTACTGGTCCGCTGGTTGAACCGGTCGGACTGGATTTAAGAACCGGAAAGTTGTAGTATATATATATATCCTCTAGAATTCACCGAAATCTTTATTTACCAACAATTTTGTCTATAATTCAAATCTTACTTATTTCTTTCATTATTAAAAATCTATATTTTTCTAAAAAATGTTAAGGGATATGTAAATGACATAAGACAGAATTTTACAAATAATAAAAATCAAATGTTGTTTGGTATTAAATCAACCTTAAGATAAAATGAATATATTTATTTAAATAATTAAAAAATGAAAATTAGGGTAACCTATATTTTACTTTTATAGCAATAGAGTTTTGTACCTTTAGGAAAAGACCACTCATCTCAGTAAACAACAGATTTTATTTAGATTTATTATTTATACTTCACAACATTGTTGATAAAAACATAGACTGAAGAGGAGGCTTCTGCAACCTCAGTTACCCACCATTTAGATCGGATTTGACTCCGCCAACCTCAGCCCTCCGGCAACGTCAATCATCCGGTGGCATCTACCGGAGACTCCTTTTCCTCAGCATTCGCAACTCTGTTGTTTCTCATACCTATTCTCTACTTGACCCTTCACGGGAAACCTTCTCGTCGGAGCCTTAAAAAGACGAACGGCCCAACCAGAATCTACACCGGTCTCCGGTTTAACCACCGGCCAGCGACCCAACCAGCCGGTTCTTGCACAAACGGTCCAAAGGGCATGGCCGGACCGGTGGCACTTCCGTTCTCCGGTTAAACCGGCCGGACCGGGCGGTCTGGTCCAGTTTTCAAAACGTTGCCAGTTAGTTTGATCACTAACGCCGTTAGTTTCATGCTGATGTGGCGTCATATCAGCAACCCACGTCACCGGACATGTGTGTTAAGTAATGACACGTAGGACGCCACATCAGCAACCCACTAACGGCATTAGTGATCAGACTAACTGGGATCATTGGTGGCCAATATGTCGAAATTTAGAACCGCTAGTGGTTATTTTCATAGTTGGGACTGTTATTAGCCAATATTCAATAGTTGAAGTTATTTATTTCCATTAATCCTTATTATTAATATGGTTATTATATAAAAGGAAAATAACCAGATTACCTGAACTAAACTTTAATCAATTGTGAAGTTTTTTAAATAAAACATGTGACATGAATATCTTTGTGCATATTAATTCATGGGAAAATGGCCAAAATAGCCCGTTGACCGGGTGTTTTGCAAAAATAAACCTCTGACCCCTCTTTGGAGAGACGGGACACGGCTCCCAAAGAGCCTGAACCGTCTCCCGAGAGGCTTCCCATTTCAGCCAACAGAGGACCGCCACGTGTCGTTGTTGATCCCGAGACAGACCTTTCTCTCTCCTGAACCCCCTTTCTCTCTCCTGAACCCTCTTTCTCTTTCTCTCTCCTGAGGAGGGTGGTTCGCCGGAAGACGTCTCCGGTGACGTCTTTATGACCTGCACTAATAAGTTGCAGCGTGACATTTTTTCCCAGAAGCTCATGAACTCGGTCCAAAACCGACGCACTCAAGTCTACGATATCCAACAGATTCTTCTTTATTAAAACCACTCTCCCGCTGATCGTCTTCATTTTCCGTCGGTAACAGTACTTTGAATTTGCTCTTAATGGTTTCCCTTATATATATGTACAAAGTTTGAGTTATATAGGGAGGGTAACACTAATGAAAGAAAGCATATAGAGTATACCAAACCCTTTCATTCACGTAAGAAATAACAGAGTGCCAAAAAGAGGTTGTTTGTTATCTATCAATTGTTTTGAATGTTTCATAAATGTCATTAATGTAAGGTAGATTTTTTTTTTGAACATCTACTCGATTCCGTTTTATTTTCTCGAGAAAAGTGGAAAATTTTGGACCACCGGACAACACAACTATTGGTTATCAAAGCAATTAAGTCAAGGATATTACTATTTTTGTTTTTTTTTTGTAATCAATAGTTGGCGGAGAGAGAAAGAGGCTTCAGGAGAGAGAAAGAGAAAGAGAAAGAGGGTTCAGGAGAGAGAAAGGGGGTTCAGGAGAGAGAAAGGTCTGTCTCGGGATCAACAACGACACGTGGCGGTCCTCTGTTGGCTGAAATGGGAAGCCTCTCGGTAGACGGTTCAGGCTCTTTGGGAGCCGTGTCCCGTCTCTCCAAAGAGGGGTCAGAGGTTTATTTTTGCAAAACACCCGATCAACGGGCTATTTTGGCCATTTTCCCTTAATTCATTAGAGTGAGAAAGTGAGGGTTGGGTTGGAAACATGAGTTGCCATATGGCAACAATGGGTCCACAACTCAAGGCCCTATAAACTAACTAAAAAGTCATTTAAAAAAACTAAAAACACATTAAATTTAAATAAAAAGTAATAGAAAAGGACATTAAATAAAAAATACACTAAAAAAGACATAAAATAAAATAACAAACATAAAAAGACATAAAAAATTATACTACATGTTATATTTTTACATGATTTCGCGTTTCATTTTTAATGTCATTTTTAACTCGGATCGGTGAGGTGATTGATCGGTATAGTGAGAAATTTCATATCTTCCCGCTTTTCTTTCAAAGTCAATTTTTTTTTTCAAAAGCATCCCGCATGCATTTCTTTTCGTCGAGTCTTTGTCGTTGGGTGACATTGAATTCAACGATATTAGTATTTAACTCGTCCAACTGACCGGTGTACGCCACACCTTTACCTTTATCCGAGTCTAAAGCCGAAGCACATGATCTTTGGCCGCTCTTCTTTGCCTTATCTCTACTGGGTGAGTGACTCAATTCCTCCACAAACTCATCGTCATCCAAGTTATCACGAGCAACCGAACGACTTTGAGACGAACTTATTTTCGTCCTTTTTGATGAATCTCTAGTAAGGGGGACGTTCACCCAATTTGAAGTGTTTCACCACATCTCAACAATGCATAAACTTGAACTCCATATCCTTATCCTCACATTAAGCATTAATCGCATTCGTACGAAATCGCTCTTCGTCTCACCATTCCTTGGATGATTTTTTCTGTTATAATGAAAACCTTTGAATGCAGTCATGGCTTTATTTATTTCAGTCCACTTCGACGAGAGACTATCATTCGCTTGGTAGAACTCTCGGTCCATCATTTTATGAAACGAATTGTTTATGTCATTCCAAAAATCGGATTTGTGTCAATTATTAGTCATGGTTAACAATATATATTGTGTAACGATAAAACTAAATTATAACAATATATGTTATGTAACAACAAATTTGAATCTTAACAATATATATTATGTAACAATAAAACTAAATAAAAACAATATATATATTATGTTTAAAATAATTAAAAAAAATACCTGAGTCGAGTTCTCTGATTTGCTTATCCAAGCTTGGTTAAAGAAATTTCTTCGTTGAATGTTCATTTTTGTTGAGTTCGTTGGGTGGCGGCTAATGCTTTCTCCTCATCGGTTTTCTTCTTATGACTTCTTTTTGTAATATTTTTTCCCGTTGAGGATCCAACAATAATTTATGGTTTTGTTTCCGGTACGGTTTTGGGTAAAGGCGTTTGGGTCATGTAATGGGTTGTTGTGTAGGCGGTAATGGAATGAAGGAGGCGTCATATGGAAAATTTGTAAATAAACGGCCGCCTATATACGATGCGAAACCCACTAGGTCGGGACACTGTGAAAAAAGAAGGTTTGGGGTGGACGGTTTGGTATTAGGCGGACCGGTGGTGGACTGAGATTCGGGTTTTGGAGTAGTTGAACGGGTTGTTTGGGTCAAAGCCTCAGTTGTGTGGATGTATTTTAAAAAAGAAAGATGAAGTTTTTTTATATATAAAATTAGAGAGAAAATGTAGAAAGAATTGTTAAAAAATGAGTTGAAATAGGTTGGTTATATAGGTAATTGGTTGAAAGTAATTAATATTATTATATATTTTTTTAATCTAGCACTTGTAACAACGGTCACTTTTTTTAAAAATGAACCAATCAATAAGAGCCAGAGGCGGAGCCAGGATTTCATGATAAGGGGGGCTTAGATTATTGGAGTGAGCGGTAAGGGGGGCTTGATACAATTTTATTGAATTTTAACCTTAAAAACAGGGGGGCTTGATACAATTTTATCGATTTTTTACCTTAAAAACTTAACAAATTTTGGCCATTGGGGGGGGGGGGGGGGGGGCTTGATACCCCTCAGTCCCCTCCCCTAACTCCGCCTCTGATAAGAGCCATATCACCCACTGATCAAGCCACACGTCAAACCTAAATCCCACCCTGGGGCCACACCATACTCACACCATTGTGAGCGTGGTGTTCATAGAGTGGGTTGATCTTTCTGACCACCCACTCCCCGCACTCTTACGAGAAAAAAGTTAGTAGCCATAATTAAAGTCTTCATGTGAAATATCACCGTCGCCGTACAAATGTTTTGGCATAAGCTGGTGGGCTTGATTTTTTTTAAAGTTTGCTTACTTTTATTTTCAAAATAAGATTTTTCAAATAATCACTTTTTTAAAAGTAAATATTAGACCAATGGGGTGGTGATCCATTGGCAAAGGCAAAGCCTTTTAAAAACACCTAGGTTGTGGAAGGTATTGGGTTTATGTCCTATAGACCACAGGATTAAAAAAAATTAACCTTTCAAAAAAAAAAGTTACTCTCACACACACACACACACACATATATATATATATATATATTTGAGAATTCAAATGAGAATAAATTTTCTTGTAAGAAGAAAAAGAAGAAATTTAAACCAATAGAAATTTTTCAATTTAATAGTTGTATTTAATGTTAAATAAAATTTTAAGTTTCTTAACTCCCTTAAACTAGTTAAATAAATGAAATCATAATTCTTTTTCAAATATATAGGGGGAAAATTATTTGAGAAGAATTTTAATTTGAGAAGAAAAAAGAAGAAATAACATTAGACTGATCGGTGTAGTGCCCGGCATAGGTCCGGCTTGCTGATGATGGGCCGGGCAACACCGCCCCCTAGGCGCGGCAACGGCATGAGCATCACCCAAACGCCGGGCTTGCCGTCCCTCTTGATTGGTGTTTTGTTTTTAAAGGAGATGCTGGTCCATCCTCCACACCCTTGGCCCATCGTCATGAAGATTCCACTCCCCCTTGCCTGCGTGGATTCTACGTGGCGGCCCATCATCCACCCTCCACACCCAATAGCCTTAAATACGTTAACTCATTTCACATTAATTATCCAATTAATTAATTTTAAATATTTTATCTTACACACATCAAAACTTGTCTTACACAATCAAAATTTATTCTACACACATCGAAATTATCATACTTTTATCCTACACATATCAAAATTATCATTACATGTAGAAATTTATCCTCCATTTATCCTATATATACCGAAATTTATCCTTCACTATAAATTATCTTTGGTTTGAAGATATTTATTTAACTAGTTTATGGAAGTTACAAAAACTTAAAAATTTATTTAACATTAAATACAACTATTAAATGAAAGATTTTTCTATTGGTTTAAATTTATTCTTTTTTTTTCTTACATAAAAATTTATTCTCATTTGAACTCTCCACTATATATATATATATATATATATATATATATATATATATATAGGGTAGCGTTTTTGTATAAATGACATTTTTTATACAAAGTGTGAGAAGTTTATATAGGCATTGTATTTTGAATTTTAGTCTTGATGTTTTATATTCTTTTAAACACAAAAGATAACAATTTAAAACGCTATTTAATGTATTCTCAACATGCAATCTAAAACATTATACGAAGAAAATAATCAGTGTGTTTTGAATTTCATGTCTAGAATATATTTAATTGTGTTTTAAATTATTACGTTCGGTGTTTTTCTATATATCACAATGCAAATGGAATCGAAAACATCATAGCCAAAATTTAAAACACAATGACTACATAGACTTCTCACACTTTATACGAAAAATGCACTTTGTACATGAACTTATACATATATATGGAAGGGATAAAATGAAAACCCTCTTGAGTTGAGAAAACCTTGGAAACCCATATAAAAAAAACATTATTTTTTTTGAAAAAAAATAACCAATGTAAAATACATGTTTTTAAGCATTTTGGGCAAAAAATAAAAAAATCGCCGATGGGATTTAAAAAAAAAACAAACAAAGTTGCGCTGTTTAAATATGCTTTCAACTGTTTAGCTGTTGTAATAGGGCTGTTACATATGTTTTCAACAACTTTGTTTATTTTAAAAAAAAACCAGTCGGCGTTTATTTTATTTGTTTTTGGCCCAAAACGCTTAAAAACATGTATTTTACATCTGAAAAAAGTTTTTTTAGATGATATTTACATGAGTTGTTGAGGTTTTTTCAACTCAAATGCGTTTTTATTTTATAGTTGACTTGTTATCATATATGTAGCTTTTATATTCTTTTTTTGAAGTTTAAGTTTGAATGAACTAATTTTGAAATGGTGGAATTACAACTTATCACATGTTAATACCAAATTTAGATGTGCATTTCATTATTAAATACTGAAAATATCGATAATGAATTGATCCCAATACCGAAAATATCAACACTGATTCATTTTCGGTACCGATTCAGTAACAAGTTTTGGCGAAAATCGATATCGGTTCGGTAGCGGTATTGTACTTTAAAATACCGATACCGTACTGATACCGAACCGATATCATACTATATATTTTTGGTACGGTACCAAGTTTTAGTAAAAATCAGTATCTATATTTTCAGTATTCGAATCAATTTGATATGGTTAAGTACCGAGCTTATCCCTAATATTAAATAGGTCTACAATAAAAAAAAAAAACATGAAAACTTACCAAGTTACGCTCTTTTTATTTATTATTGTAGGGATTAGCGGATAAAAATTAGATTTTATTTCTATGCAATCTTTTCTTAGATATAACAAGGGTTCTGGGGTTCAATTCTAGTTTTCTTGTTTTATTCGATATCTTTCAAGTCTGGTATGCTTTTCATAATTATGATTGACCATGACGCATGTAATTTTTTTCCATTTTGTACTACTAATACTATAGTGAGTGATTTCACCTTACGCTGGAATGGTACTGAAAAGTGAGGGAGAGACACTTGATCCTTATGGTAATGGGTTCGACTTCTGATCTCTCCAAGTTTTACCGGTTTGTTGTCGTCGTGCCTTTGGGCGAGTTTGCGGGCCGGGTTTTCCCTGAAACAGGAGACGGGTGGGCGCGGGGCTCCGTCCGTGCGGGTTGGGCCACCTGATGGAGCTATCTTTCGTCAATGAGTGCTGCGAACGGAGTTCTCGTGCGTTCTTAGTTGGCCGTTCAAAAAAAAAAATACTATAGTAAGTGGAGGGGGAAATTGAGTATGATGTGTCATGTGGCATATGTGGGCTCCACTTTTCACCCCTAAGACCGGGTGTAGTGGGGCGCTTTTTGGGCGTGAAATGGTAACATAGCGCCCCCCACACCGTTATAGGGGGCGCTATGTGTTCAAAAAGTTTGCAAGCGTTATGTTAATAACGCCGGTTATCAAATGAAACAACCAATTATGTAAAGCCACGTGTCCTCATCAACGATCAAAAAAAAATTTCAAACGGTCAAATATTTTTGAATGTAAACGGTCACTTTTTTTTAAAGGCAACGGCAATTTTTTTAAGTATATATATATACACACACACACTACAAAACACAAACTACAACACAAACCCATCAAATATATATTATTCAAACAAAAAACCACTACTTCAAAACACAAACAAACACACTACAAACCAGTTATGGGTGGTGGATATCCAAACGATCTTACCGAACCGTCCAATCTCCGGCGATACTCTCGCCGGAGACATCGTGCACCAGTGTTTTCTTCTCCTCCTCCTCCTCAACAAGTGTTTTCTTCTTCTCCTCCTCCTCCTCCTCCTCCTCAACAAGTGTTTTCTTTTCCTCCTCCTCCCCCTCAACAAGTGTTTTCTTCTACTCCTCCTCCTCCTCAACCAGTGTCCACTACAAATTCTCTGAACTTCTTCCCCATTCCTTCACTCCTAGGATACACCCCCCCCCCCCCACACACACCCAAATGTTGATTTCACTGATGAGGAGTGTGTGTGGTTTTTAGATTATGTTATGGCTGTTAGGGGAATGGGTCGGCTACAGTTTGTGGAGAACCAACCAAACCCCAACCCCATCCCCACCCCAAGCCCTCCTCCTCGGGAGCCCACTGAGGAGGAGTATGAAGCAGCTAGGGCTGCTGAGGAAGAGGAACGCTACTATTTTCCCCTCCTCACGAGTACTGCCGCATCCGCTCGGATGCGAGGTCCGATGGTCGCGATAGCAATCGTTCCGTGTCCACGCTGGAGTACACACTCGAGGACTGGGATAATTACTCTCCATAGGAGAGAAAATTAGGATTAATTATGTAATGTTTAAATAAGTAGTTTAGGATAATCTAGTGTTTAAATAAGTAGTTTAGGATTATGTAATGTTTAAATTAATATTAGCAGTGTGTTTTAATATTATTTGTAACTTTTTTTTTAATATTAGTTGTGTGTTTTTAATATTATTTGTATTTTTTTATATTTATTTGTCTTTTATTTTATTTATTTTGAGTTAATTAATTAAAAAAATAATAAAATAAAATAAACAACCAATCAGAAACAGGGGCCTTATCTTTTTCCCACTACCACTACACCCCTTTTTCACTTCAAGCCCCATGCTGACTCAGCTACCATATGGACCAATCAGAATCAAGGGCCTTAAGACTGGGTGTAGTGGAAGGAAAGAGTAGCGCCCCCCTCTTTCTTTCTATTGGTTAAAAAATATGGTCCCACCTCCAAAAAAAAAGTGGCGCTACAAAAGTAACGCTCCACACTCATTTCTTGAATTTTAAGACTGCATAGCGCCCCATAAAGCCCTGGTGTAGCAGTGTTCGGGCGCTAAAATGGGATTTTAAGCCCCCATAACGCCCCATTACACATGGTCTAAGATTTTCCCATTACCACTACACATGGTTTAAAAAAAGGTGGGGAGTGTGTGTGTGGGTGTGTGTAAGGGGGAAGGGTAGTGGGGATGATGTGTCATGTACATTTTTTTAATAAATCAATATGTTAACTTTATAAAAAAAAGAGACTTATATTTTATTAAATTTATAAAAAAGACAATGAAAATAAAAATAAAAAATACATCAACTAAAATAAAAAAAATACAAATCGGATGTTGGTTTGTGCGTATAATATGGTATAATTAAATTTTGCATATATTTTTGTGATTATGTTTATAAATAAGTATATATTTATAAATCATAAATACGAATGAAAATAACTCGTGAACGAATCAGAACTATGTATATTAAACGAAAAATATAAATCGGATGGTTAGTAATTGCATATAAAACGTAACTTTGTGTTATTGTTATCGGACTGAAATTGTTGGACTATATATGTGTATACATATACACATGTATATAAATAAGTATAATTTATATAAAAGTTATCGAAATGTATAAAGTCTCGTTTAGTGTGGATAAACAGGTTATTGTCTTGTATTTGGGTCTGGGTTTTGGAATAATTGTAGACGACTTGTGTTGTCTGGTTTGTACGAAAACAAATGAAACTTTGTCCAAATTTTTATAATAATTAATGCGCAACGAACCCGATATTGTTTCTTATTTTTATAAATAAATTTCCTAAGTGTATTGGCAAGTGTATTTTATACAAAATCAAAACGTTTTCGACAAATACTAATTTGTAACAATAAAGATGATCCTCGGACAACACTTCTAAAACAAATATGTAGTATACTTGTATTTACAGAGCATCAAATGTGTCGATTTTAAAGGGTTTCGGTATTTCAATAGTGTGTATTGTTCGGATTTAAAATATATAAACGTTCATTAATTGGGAGTATTTTTTCGAAGAGTACAGTTTTATAACCTTTCAAACGAGACTTTATACATTTCGATAACTTTTATATAAATTATACTTGTATAAAAGTCTCGTTTAGTGGAAAATGTGGATAAACAGGTTATTGTCTTGTATTTGGGTCTGGGTTTTGGAATAATTGTAGACGACTTGTGTTGTCTGGTTTGTACGAAAACAAATGAAACTTTGTCCAAATTTTTATAATAATTAATGTGCAACGAACCCGATATTGTTTCTTATTTTTATAAATAAATTTCCTAAGTGTTTTGGCAAGTGTATTTTATACAAAATCAAAACGTTTTCGACAAATACTAATTTGTAACAATAAAGATGATCCTCGGACAACGCTTCTAAAACAAATATGTAGTATACTTGTATTTACCGAGCATCAAATGTGTCGATTTTAAAGGGTTTCGGTATTCAATAGTGTGTATTGTTCGGATTTAAAATATATAAACGTTCATTAACTGGGAGTATTTTTTTCGAAGAGTACAGTTTTATAACCTTTCAAACACTCGGATTTGGGAAAAGATGTAACAATTGTTATTTGTCCATTTGAATAACTAAATTTATGTTTCCTCAAAGTATATTTTTCCAAAAATGATTATACAAAACAAATACAACTATCCAAATTACGAGACAAGCTATGGCTAGGGATAAGTTATACATTTCATGATATTAGTCCAACGTGGTCTACACACGAATAGTAACAAGTATGCAACTTGGGTGCTATGCCGTATGTTAAAACCTGAATTATTAAACATCTGATTTCACTTAAAATCGATTGTCGTTTTCTTTTTGTACCATTAGTTAACCGAAATCCGTCAAGCTGAAACGGAACCATTCATATATTCATAACAGCGTGCCCTCACAATATAGTATGGAATACATACACTTCTGATGGTGCATGGTTGGGTTCGGTTTAGTTCTGTTGTTAGCCTCAACCGAAACAAAAATTGACATTATCGGTTTATCGATCTTATTAACCAACCGGTTAATTGGTTCAGTCTATTTGGTTAGTTGTCGCTTTTAGTTCGGTTTAGTTAATTTTGGTTAATAACCAAAGCCAAACTTTGGTTAAATTTTTTGCTTGGAAGACATAAAATGGAGGTATAAATACATGAAATGGATGTATAAAAGATATAAATATATGAATGGTTCAGCTTTGGTTTGTTAATTTTGGTTAACTTAGGGTACAAAACAACAGATATTAGGTTAACTCGGTTTTTGGTTAATTTTCAGCTCAGTTTTTTATGTTTTTTGTTCGATTTCGGTTGAGGACTCAATTATTGTTCACCGCTAGATATTATTAATCACGTGAAAAACATTTTTTTAATTAAAAATATATAGCAAATTATACTCATAATATGGTTTGAAGCTGAGTAGAGAGGTTTTTGAATTGTAGTGGCGGAAGAAAGAAAGGGGGTTTTGAAATTTGAATAATTTATTCTCGCCACTTATTTCGCCCATTCTCTTTATTTCTTCAAAACCATCTTCTTTGTCTCTGGCTTCACGCGAACTCCATGTCTTGCTATAGATTTCATGGATTCTATTAAATAGTAATCTTACACAAGTGATTCTTAAGTGTTTAGATCTCACTTGAACAAGTTTTTATATGGTTAATTTCCAGCTGATATGTCATTTTTGTCTTTATAGTTTTTTAGATCTAATTCCATTGAATTGTGATTTTAATACATCATCACCAAGCTCATTTCTCTCCTTTTCCAGCAGTGTAAGCACAACATCCCAACTGTTAATTGTCAGCCGTTAGGACCTGCCAACGGTATACTTGTTTTCGTCTCCGGAAATATACAACTCGTAGGAGAACATGTTCTTAAGTAAGTCTTTTCATTTATTTTTTGTGTTGGTAAAATCTTATACTGTTGATTCTCCTATTTTTAATATTATATTTGGTTCAGAATTTGTAATTTCCCATTATATGAATCTTTATAAACCTGTGAGATTAGACTTACAAAAGTTGATTTTTTGTTTACGTTTTAAATGTGTTTGTACATCTTGATCGTTGGTTTTTGTTCCAATCTCTTTGTTCAAATTTGAAGGCTTCTAAAAAGATCCAATTTGATTGGATTAACATGTTTGATGGAATTCATATAGGCTTAGAGCATAATGTAAGTTGGTCATGAAGTATGTTGAAGCAATTGTTGAGACAACATCATCCAGGTATAATTATAATAATACATATACACATTAATTGGATGGGGTGTTTGGAATCATCAGTTCAAACGCACTTTTCGTACAAATATCTCGATTTCAATCATCAGTTCAAATACACTCATGTTATTTATATATTTATTATTCTTTTTTAAGAAAAATGACAAATGGTCAAATTTTCAACAACTCAAAGATGAAGTAAGTGAAGGTTTGTGCAAGAAAAACATAAATAAAAACTGGTGCCGATTTCCCTTTCTTACACACCTAGATAAAATTAAAAAGTTGTGGCGATTTTCCCTTTCTTTTATGCCCGGATAATTGGACGGGCTGTTTGGAATACCATTAGTTGGACGGGGTGTTTGGAATCATCAGTTCAAATGCAATTTTCATACAAATATCTTGATTTCAATAATTAGTTCAAATGCACTTATATTATTAATATATTTATTATTGTTTTTTTAAGAAAAATGACAAATGGTCAATTTCTGAACAACTCAAAAATGAAGTAAGTAAAAGTTTGTACAAGAAAAACATAAATAAAAAGTGGTGGCGATTTCCCTTTCTTTCACACCTGGATAAAATTAAAAAGTTGTGGCGATTTTCCCTTTCTTTCACGCCCGGATAAAATTCACAATTGGTGGCGATCTTCCCTTTCTTTCACACCCGGATAAAACTAATTTCCATCTTTATATGATTATTGTTATTTTCGTATACCAATAAGATTGATAATTTAACAGAAAGGTCTCCAAAAATGTGATAAACATTATGAAAAATTCCTCATGTGTGTATTTTTTTTTTTGCCAAACTACGCCTTAGATGCGCTTCTTGTGCTTTGTGTTAGGCTATGGCGATGGGTGTTGCGTCTTTGTGTGCCTTGTGCTATAGCGCGCCCCAATGGCGCTTTTTCAAACTCAGGTGAAAGTTACGCCTGAGTCGTCTTGGTTTAAAAGCTGGGAATTATTTGGTATTTTAACTGAAAATTTCTTTATGCAACAAGTTATTACATTAAGTATACCTTCAATTTTAAGTTTGAAACTTGCTAAACCAATGGCGATTATGATGAATATAGAATTGTAACATCACTGGATTTTTATTATGAAAACTGAACCACACATTTTTAGAAGTGTTTGTGTTTTCACTGCATCACGCAGACACCCTACTAGTCTATATAAATGGGTGAAACTGTTTTAATCTCTTTATTTAAGGTATTTAGGATTCATACACCCCTTATTTAGGATTCATACACCCTGACACACATCAACACATCAATAGGAGGCTGCCACATACCCCAGAAATGTCACCCCTCCAGAATGTGATGTCACAGGGTGTATGAATCCCAGAACCCTTATTTAATTAGTTATATTTTTTTTTTTTTTTGAAAAGTTTTTAGTTAGTTCTATGAAATCAGTATTTTCCGTATGAAATTGAATGATAGTTGGAAACGCCAGAACTTTAATTGTAAATTCAAATGTGCAAATCAAATCGAAGCGTCCCATCATCCATTTTCCCTCAAAAAGAAACACATGTTCAACGCATTAGGAATTCGTGGACTCGATTATCGTACTTTTGTGCATGCCATGTTCTTAGACTCGTGAAAAAAAAAACGATTGCAATAGTGTGAAGAGCATCTATATTAGGTGTTGCTAAATACACCACGTTTTACTTATTTTTATTGTTTATACCACACTTTAAATTTTTTAAATAAATACAATTAAACCTTTTATTCTATATATTTCTAATTAGGTATGTTTGGCAAAACTAGTTAGTGGCTGAAAATTAGTAGCTAGTGACCGGAAGCTGGTAGTTGTATGTCTATAAATATCGACATATGCCTCGTTTGATTGTCAATGGAATTCCATGTTTAAATGTCTATTCTTTCAAATTCCATTCAATTGTGCTCATCCTAAAACGGTGATCAAATCAAGGTACCATTTAAATGTCTATTTTGAATCCGTAAGGGATTCTTCAAAGTACCAAACTAACTAAACTAAGTAGGCCCAATTCGTTAATTAATTTAGAACCGGGCTACATAACACACATTCGTAGCGCACAACACACTAGTTAACACATTATTATGTGAAACTCCAAAAATACTGAATTGGAAAGATAGATAAAATGAATCAGAAACATAAAGGGCTATATCATTTGTAGCTTCTTCATGCTTAGAATCTGAAGATGGGCACCAACAAGTACTCCACGTAGTACAACTGTATAATTAAACGAAACAATTATTTGTGATGTGAAAAAGCAACAAATTAAGTGGATTTCAAGTTCAGTTATTCTATTAAATTACATGTTTGAATGAAATATTTTAATTCTGTTAAAATAAGTTATACTTTTTATTTTATTTTATTTTTTAAGAATATTGGATTTTAATGCTCCCAACTTTCAGAGTTTGGTCGGCAATACTCCCAACTATAGAAATGTTTGCCAGCACTCCCAACTTTTAAGATATTTTCCACTGGCACTCCCAAACTAACCCAGTTAGTTTGTTCAGTTAGTTTGCTGACGTGGCATGTTGTGGAAGATGATGTGTCATCCACGTCAGCAAGCCACATCAGCAATAATGGCCACGTCAGCATGCCACGTCAGCAAACTAACCGAACAAACTAACTGGGTTAGTTTGGGAGTGCCAGTGGAAAATACCTTAAAAGTTGGGAGTGCTGGCAAACATTTCTGTAGTTGGGAGTATTGCCGGCCAAACTCTGAAAGTTGGGAGTATTAAAATCCAATAAAGCTATTTTTTATGTACAAAGAATTAAATACCTTCCAAATAAATAAGTAGAATGATTCTGTGGCCTCAGTACTTTTGAGATCTACCATTTTTGCCTTTGTCCATACAATATAACCAAGAATGCTATGAGCAATTACCTATTCACCACAATTACATGAAATAAATAGTGTAATTAGTTTCTTGGGCTTGAAAACTTTACATGCAACTATAAAAATGTGGTCACACATATGAATCCAAACCCGGCACAAGTATTTGTTAGATGACACAAATATACGACCCATTAACTAACACATCTTAATGTTGAAACCCGACCTTTTATATATTTGACCGGACGTGAACACATTTAGACTTTGTCAAACCCAAACGTTACAATACAATATGCGTATTTTTTTACATCGAAATAGAGGCAAGGTTTTCAATATGAGAAATTGAAGGTTGTATATTCGTTCTCAAGCTTGTTATAAGTAATTTATAGAAAAAAAAAGAACAATCAATAGACTCTAAAGAGTGAAAAAATGTTTTGGTTCCGCCACTGGACATATGTTTTGGTCGAGCCTTTTGACTCAAACTTGTTGTGTTAGATCTGGACTCGAGGGACGGGAAACCCATTAGGATTAGAATATACAAGCACATTACCATTAGTGGCCGGATCCACAAATGGGTTGATGATAACCCTGTTAATATAGCTATACCATATATCAGTTCAAGAAGCCATATACAAATCCAAAACATCTGCAAAAAAAAAACACCCTAACTTGTTACTAAATTTCAATAAATTATTAGATTTGGCACCGAAAGCTTATGGTAGATATATAGTTTGGCTCTAACCCGTCTCTGTCCAAATTTCGCCGCAAATGAGTGAAATCCATGTCTCTTATCTCCTTCGACGTCAGGAATGTCCTACAATGCAGTATTTTATATATCTAAAACTATATAAATGCTAGAAAAAATATATTGGTTTGCAACATTTGTGTACCTTAAACATCACCATCACCATACAGTGGATACCCATGATTCCAAATACAAAAAGAGCATGCTTTGATAGTGAGGGTAGCCTTCCATCTATGTTTGTCTGTAAAGATCATCTTTGTTACTTATATTATTAATTTATTTATAAATCTTGTTTGACATTGATGATTAAGAGGGTGTTTGGGATTGATTTTTCAAAACAGATTATTCGTTTTGGAAAAACAGGGGTGGAACTGCTTTTAGATTATTGCGTTTTGATAGCCCAAAAATCTATTTCAAAACTCAACCCAAACACTAAAAACTGATTATTTGCGTTTTTACAATAATCTAAAAATCCATTTCAAAATGCAATCCCAAACAATCAAATATATATTTGAATATATGTATCAAGATTAATTCAAATGTTCAGGACAATTTGTGTAAATAATAAACCTGAGCATGGAGGTGAAACAACATAGGAAGGGTCACCCCTTGAAATAACCAACTGCATATTGCGACAATCCAGGGATACTTTTTCCATCGTAGTAACGGTAACTAGAAATATATATAGGCAGAGTTGAGACAAATATGCTATGAAGCTAGGGAACTTGACGTTAGAATCGTTGTTGAAAAATATGAATTAGTATTGTATTAATGTAACGACTTACATGAACTGAATAAGCAGTTCCAACAGCATACCATAAGAAGAGACACAACTTTAAATGCCAGGATTTAACACTCCATCCTAGGCAGAAACCCTTATTCATAAAAAAAAATGGATAGCTTGTTAATATTGTAACCTAAGAGTTGAATATGAATTATGTATTTGTTAACAAACAAACAAACGTACCGAGTGAAATCTCACTCATAAATTAGTAACTGAGGAGGGTGAGATGATAGCAAGTCTTTCCTCTATCTCATGTATAGGAGGAGATAGGACTCTCAGGGCCAATAATTTTAATTTTTAATATACTACCCCCTCCGTCCCAATTTAAATGTCCTAGTTCAAAAAACACACATTTTAAGAAATATTTTGTTTGTATGTGGTAAAATGAAAATAATATCCTTAAAAGTTGTGATTGTGTTTTGTCTTTTATGGGTAAAACTGGAAATTACATTTTTATTTTTGAAAAGAGACATTTAATTTGAGGCAAACAAAAAAGAAAAATAGGACATTTAAATTGGGACGGAGAGAGTATATAACTATTTTAAAACCAATTTAACATTTTTGAACCCATTAACAATTTTAAAAACAAGGCCCAATAACATTTTTGTAATAAGTAAACAAGGCCCAATTAAACAAACCAATAGTTTTTTTTTCTTTTCTGTTTTAGCACATCTAAACTCCATTTAACCCAATTAGAAAAACCAAAAATTTAAACGTAATTAAAAAACTAGCTACCAAAGTTTCATAATTCCATTAACTATGTATAGCATATCATTTTTTTATAATAATTTTGGTTTTTTAAGAATCGTACAATAATTTTGTTTTGTTTATTAAATATTATGGTTACACAAGTTTACATACTAAGAGACTTTTTTCTAGTCGCACACGGCACCCAAATTCTCAGAGACGGTAATGATTGGTCTCAATGAGCTAGACCTCCGCGAAGAACTTTTTTACGGTGTAAAATTACAACTAACATATATATAATGAAAAGGAAAAGAAAAACTAAAAGACCGATAACAAAAGGCCACTAGCAATAAATCAAAAGCAACGTTAATAGTGTTGGAATTAATCTTGATTGTTAGAGGGGTCTGAATTGATGAACCAAGAAGTCGAAGGGTTAAATGGTTCATATGTGAAAGTTGGAAAATAAATTTAAAAATTATAGATAGTGAATTAAATTAGAGATAAATGTTAGTTTAATTAAACAATTTTAGGTTGTTAGATAATTAAGTATTTGAGTTAGTACTCGTTTAGGAAAGCTTGATTAGGTTTAATATAAATAGATTGGTAGGGTTAATGTTTTATGTCTGGTTTTGGTTATTTTAATAAACGTGACTTAGTGTCCAAGGTTATCTCTCGTTCTTCTCTTGTGTACAAGTTCTTTGTGAATGTGATCGATCCAATTGGCTCCAACAAATAGTAGTAGAAGAGAAGAAAAAAACGACAAAAACTTAGCATACCAAAATCGCATACAAAGAGGTGATTCGAATGCCTTCTTTAACTGAAAGTTCGCCGGATACCAATGGCAAGTATGGCTTGTTAACCTTGTCGATCTCGATATCTGAGAGTTGATTAAAGCCCACAGTATACAAATTGGCCAAACAGCCACCGATGACCGCCTAAACATTCATGTCAAATTAGTCTGATTTGAAGTGTAAAATATAGTGCATAAAGGTTTTAACTGTGTTTTTCATAAATTATTGTAGTGAGTAAAAAATAAACCTGCAAAACTCCTAGAAAAAAGGATGGGGTTAACTCTGAAACACTTTGGACGGCGAGCAAAGAAATTGAAATAATGGACAATACCTGCGCAACAAATTACAAAAGCTAAATAATTAAGCTTTCCAAAAACATTTAGGGCTTGTTTGGTAGCCCTAGAACCATTCAGCGCTGAATGGTTATGCATTCAGATTGTTTGTTTCAACCTAAAAAAAGGCTCTGAATGGAATGGTTAAGAGCTAAACATTCAGACTTTGTGCATAGCTGAACCATTCAACACTTAATCATTCAGAGCCTCTTAATTTCATTCAGACTTTTTAATGATTCAGCAGTTAATCAGCCAAACAACCCCTTAGTGAAATAAACTTTCATAACTAATTTAATTTCCATTTACTCATATAGTTATTATCACTTAAAAATAAATATAGCAATGAAAGGATATGAAACTTCAGTGAATTTTTAAGAAAAAAAAATCTAAGTGTAAATGAATAAGTAATGAAACTTGGAATAGAAGTTATACCGTCCCTTTAAGAACATAAACTCTCGAATATTTGAAAACAACATTCAACGTAGCTCCAACTGATTTGCCCTTAGTTAGTGTACCATCACTAGATTTTTCAGAGTGATTGTTTGCCTGAAAATTTGATTTTCGGTTTCGTAGTTGATCATTTCCATTAATTTTCTTGTTCGCGCTTTCAGGGAGACCCATTGTTGGCACGATTCAACGCGCAAACCTCCAAAAAACAACTTTGTTGTGTAAGTGATGTGGAAGAAGACTCGTTTAGAAGACTATTTGTACGGGAAGAATCACTAGCGTAGGGTTATATTATTTGCCGGCATGTTATATAATACAAACACTATATGGTAAAAGATACAGAATATTGGTGTAAATTACTTTGCATATGAGAAACATGGTAAAAGAGTACGTCCAAATTAAGGAGGCATCATGCATCCCAATAATATGACAGGAAGCATGTAAGTCCAAGTTTTAAACAATATCTACGGGCGACGGCCACAACGTATATATCTTTATATGTTTTTTAATATTATGTGAGACTTTCCAAGATTTAAACTCAGTCCTTTTGTATTAGTATTTAGTGTGCCGGCAATATCTTAATTCTAATTCTATGTTGATTATATTTTCAGTTTTTACTCAACCAGTGGCTTATCAAACAACCACCACAGACAAACCCCAAACCCCCACCACATGTTGACCGATTTGCTTTGATTTATTTGGTTTTGACTAATAATAAGCTAAATGTAGCTGAGGTTAAGATGGATGTATGGACACACAAGAATGAGATGGTTGGGTATGTGAAGAGGGGACAACGACTACAACTAGTTAGAGCAATCATAACTTATAACCCTCACGTACGGTCAGTGGCGGAGGGAGGGAAGGGACCAAGGGGTGTCCAACCTCCCCCAATGACCCAAATTTAATGAAGTTTTTATGCTCCACATTCAATAAAATTGAATCAAGCCTCTCTTAAGGTCCACTCCACTCTTCACTATATTTTTTTTCTTTTCTTTTTTGTATCAAACCCCCATTAAGGCTCACTCCACTCCCACTAGTAATAATAGTTTATTATGTTGTTTGATTTTTTTAATGAGTACTAGTTTAAATAATCAAAGCCTGCCTTATCTTGAAATTTTGGCTCCGCCTCTGCTCAAGGTGGAGAGTCGAGGAAGAGTAGAGGCTGGCGCAATTTGATTTCGGATGAGCGTATTCAGAAAAAATTGATAGAGTTGCACCTCTTTGAAAACATGGTTCTGGATAAGAGTAGGTGGAGATGCAGAATTAAGGTTAAGGATATTTAAGGGCGGGGAGTATTTTGTTTTTAGCTTTGCTTTTGGGGCTTTGATTGCCTATATGCTAGGTTTGTGCATGTTCACGATTACATGTATTTATGTACATATGTTGTATATGGATTTGTACTTTACTTTTTTCACCCTTTTTCCTAGTTATTGGCAGCTTTTTATGCTCTATATGGGTCTCTCTGAAAGCAATATTTTTTCTCGAGTTATAGAGGTAAGATTTGTTACATTCCACCCTCCTAAGGTTCTACCATGGTTTCGCTATATGTGATACTAGATTATACCCTGGGAACGTCCCGGGGTTGAAAAATCTAATATGACATATTAATTTTACATATAAAATAGAATTATGCGCTTTACAGTTACATGGATGAAAGCTTTGGATAGCAGCTAACCTAAAACAATTAAAAATATATCTCCAATGTTAACGTCTAACCTTAAACAATGTATAACTCTAATATTAATATTTAACCTAAAACAATGTATAACTCCAATGATAACTCATGTTGAAAATAGAATTCATATTTACTGATTTAAACATAATTAGTGACTTGCCTATACATGATTAATGATTTACCTGAAGTCCTGAACACTTTGTGTTTTTTCCTGTTTGAACAAAACCCAACAAAAAATAGTCGTTTTTTTCTCCGTTTTTTTATATAGCACTATGGTACTCGTTGGAAAGATAATAAAACGCTCGTTAATTTGGTGTAATTTTTTTCTTTAAAAAATCTCGTATATAAAAGATATTAACTTTTAAAATTATGGGAGGAAACATAAGAGAGAAAAATCTAATTTTGTTTTTAAATTATTTTTTTCCTAAAATATCTCAATGTCACATGGAATGACACATGGCACACTCAATGAGGATAATGCCTCTTTGAGTGTCATGTCATTAAAATGGCTTTGATTTATTATATGTATAGACTAGCTTTTATCCCGGAAGTGTCCCGGGGTTGAAATATCTAATATAACATAATAAAATATCTAATATGACAACATAATTAATGTTTGTCAATACATGATTAATGAATATTATTATTATTATTATTTATTTTAAACAAATTTCTGTCATAAGTTCTCATATTCAAATATAAAAAAAGAATTTCTGCCTATGAAGTTATGTTTATCGTTTGTGATTTATTAGTAGACTAAAATATATTTGAAAACAAAACCCCACAAGAATAGTTGTTTTTTTTCTCCGTTTTTTATATAGCACTACTAGCTTTTATCCCGGGAGCGTCCCGGGGTTGAAATATCTAATATGACAACATAATTAATGATTTGCCAATACATGATTAATAAATAATAATAACAATATTAATATTGTTATTATTATTATTATTATTATTATTATTTATTTTGAACACATCTCTGCCATAAGTTATCATATTCAAATATATATATAAAAAAAGAAATCTCTGCCTATAAAGTTATGTTTATCGTTTGTGATTTATTAGTAGAGTAAAATATATTTGAAAACAAAACCCCACAAAAATAGTCGTTTTTTTCTTCGTTTTTTATATAGACTATGGTACTCGTTGGAAAGATAATAAAACGCTCGTTAATTTGGTGTAATTTTTTTCTTTAAAAAATCTCATATATAACAGATATTAACGTTTAAAAGTTATGGGATGAAACATGAGAGAGAAAATTTAATTTTGTTTTTAAATTCTTATCTTTTCCTAAAATAATTATAATATATATAGATTTATTAAAAAAAACTCAAAAATTAAAAAATCCCACATGATGCCACGTGGCACATTCAAGAAGAGGGTTGAGGCCTCCATTGAATGACACATCATCATAAGTCAATTCTTTTATTAGTAGTTATAGATAGATTATAGATGGTACTCGTTGGAAAGATAATAAAACGCTCGTTAATTTGGTGTAATTTTTTTCTTTAAAAAATCTCGTATATAAAAAATATTAACGTTTAAAAGTTATGGGTACGATATATTGTTGTTACCCATAAAAACGAGGTTAGCTAAAAATACACTATATTAAACATACTTATATTGAGTAAAAACAGAGAGATGACATATCCTAATTTAATAAATAAAGTGAGTGTACATTTAAAAAAAAATAACTAATAAGCCCCTAAGGGGTGGTCATCACATCATCACTAAACATTCAATCAATCGCCATATATCATTTCAATTCTTCATATTTTATCAACATCTATCATTAAACACATTGGTGGTCATTACATCCATCACTAACTTTTTTTAAATAAACCATAAAATTAAATAACATTACACAAAATAAAATAATAACATTACATAAAATAAAACTAGAAAACATAATTAATCTAATCTAATTTTGGCCTTAAAATATGTCATGACGAAACATGTTGGCCGACCTTCATTTTGATCAGCCGTTTCAAGAAACATGCAGCAGACTCATACAGGCTTTTGCAGGCTGTGTAAGATTGTATGGTAGAAGCCGATGATTGATTCAGCGGCTTCAACATTTGTGGTTTTTTGGTGATTGAACCCCTATTTTCACTCTAAAAAATGTTAAACCCCTTAGTTATGCAAAATATTCGAGTATGAATCAAGAGGAGGTATTGACATATGATTCGATATGTATGCACGTGAAAGCGGTATGTGGTCATGATTCTTTGCGGGTTACACACTTAGGTTGTTATTTAATTTTAAAACTAGCTTTTATCCCGGGAACGTCCCGGGTTGAAATATCTAATATGACATAATAAAATATATTATTATTATTATTTATTTTGAACAAATCTCTGTCATAAGTTATCATATTCAAATATAAAAAAAACGAATCTCTGCACCAGGGTATAAATCTAGTGCCATTACAAAATATTATATAATGTCAAATGAATTCGGAAGTTCATAATCGATCATTATAAAAAGAACTAACATGAAATAAGAAAAAAAAGTTAATTATTGAAATATCGAGCGCATTAGTTTAAGGGTTATGTGATGCGTTAAAAAATTCATAGGTATATGATCGGGTATATAGTTCGGGTATTTGGGTATGTGGTTTCGGGTAATCGTTTGGTGTAATTTTTTTCTTTAAAAAATCTCGTATAATAGTCGTTATTATAAAAAGAACTAACATGAAATAAGAAAAAAAAGTTAATTATTGAAATATCGAGCGCATTAGTTTAAGGGTTATGTGATGCGATAAAAAATTCATAGGTATATGATCGGGTATATAGTTCGGGTATTTGGGTATGTGGTTTCGGGTAATCGTTTTGTGTAATTTTTTTCTTTAAAAAATCTCGTATAATAGTCGTTTTTTTCTTTGTTTTTTATATAGCACTATGGTACTCGTTGGAAAGATAATAAAACGCTCGTTAATTTGGTGTAATTTTTTTCTTTAAAAAATCTCATATATAAAAGATATTAACGTTTAAAAATTATGGGAGGAAACATGAGAGAGAAAAATCTAAATTTGTTTTTAATTCATTTTTTTTAAAATAACTCAATCTCTTTTGTTTTTTTATTACCTAATTATCTCTCAACACATGATGCCACATGGATCCTACATGGCATCTTAAGGGGGAGAATGGTCTCATTGAGTGTCATGTAGGATATATCCCTTTGGAATATTATAATAACTAGTTTTTATCCCGGGAGCGTCCCGGGTTGAAATATATAATATGACATAATAAAATATCTAATATGACAACATAATTAATGACTTGCCAATATATGATTAATGATTATTATTATTTTTATTATTATTATTACTATTATTTATTTTAAACAAATCTCTGCCATAAGTTATCATATTCTAATAAAAAAAACGAATCTCTGCGCCGAGGTATAAATCTAGTGCCATTACAAAATATTATATAATGTCAAATGAATTCGGAAGTTTGTAATCGATCATTCTAAAAAGAACTAACATGAAATAAGGAAAAAAAGTTATTTATTGAAATATTGAACGCATTAGTCTAAGGGTTACGTGATGCGTTAAAAAATTCATGGGTATATAATCGGGTATATAGTTCGGGTATTTGGGTATGTAGTTTCGAGTAATTGGGTCGGGTATCACCTAATCCCAGGCCCGACCCAAACCTACAATTTTTTTTAAACTAATACCAAACCTGACACAATACCTGTCGGGTTACAAAAAATAGTCATTTTTTCTCTCCGTTTTTTATATAGCACTATGGTACTCGTTGGAAAGATAATAAAACGCTCGTTAATTTGGTGTAATTTTTTTCTTTAAAAAATCTCGTTTATAAAAAATATTAACGTTTGAAAGTTCTGGGAGGAAACATGAGAGAGAAAATAATAAAGGTTTAATATTTAATTAGATATTTAATAGATTAGGTTAAACCATATTTAAACAAATATTTAATTAGATATTTAATAGATTAGGTTAAACAATATTTAAACAAATATTTATTCCTTTTTTTTAATTGGTCTAGAGTTGCCACATCACATCCTATGTGGCATCTCTCAAAGGAGAGATTGTATATTATTATGACATGTAGGATTATTAGCTTTGCAATATATATAGAATATAGATTATCTCTCAACACATGATGCCACATGGATCCTACATGGCATTTTAAGGGGGAGAATGGCCTCATTGAGTGTCATGTAGGATATATCCCTTTGGAATATTATAATATATAGATATAGATTGTTTGAATAAGTAGGTTTATATAGCCGTTATCAATTCCGATTCTTTTGCTTGTTACGTGATTTTTTTCTGTATTTATAAAGGTTGTAGTTCGTTGGTTTATTCATTCATATATTTCATGATTAATATGGTTATCTCTTGAGCTCTTATCTTGTTCGATATTTTACTGTGTTTAGCAAAATACTTATGAACCCAAACAAATAGCATAACTATATACACACACACATATATATATATAGTGGAAGTATATAGAGAAAACCCTTGTTATATGGTAAACTCTGGAAACTCTAACTTCCCAACTTTTTTTTTATGAAAATTTTAAGGTATGTAATATACATTTTTTTAAGCATTTTGAGCCAAAAAAATCGAAAAAGCGCCGAACGCTTTTTTTTAAAAAATAAAAAACGTCTACTGTTTACATATAGTTAACACATGGTTAACACCTCTTATTAGCGCTTAACATGTGTTAGTCAAAATTTTATTTTAGTTTTTAAAAAAAACTACTCGGCGCTTTTTTAATTTTTTTTGGCCCAAAATGCTTAAAATCATGTATCTTACTTGCCCTATTTTTTTCAAAAAAAAAAAAAAAAATATTGGGAAGTCAGAGTTTCCAGAGTTTACTGAATAAGGATGGGTTTCCAAAATATTCTAACCCTATATATATATACGAAAAATGCTCCACACAAAATTAAGCTACACCTTTGCAAACTCAATTGTGGCCTTTCCATCATGAGCTTTTCTAAAGAAATGCTTGACGTAATCCGAGTAGAGTACATGCTTATAGAGTGGTTTCTCTCCAGTTTGAAGCACTTTCGGCAAAGGTCCAATAACGTCACTAGGCTTCGGATTCACAAATATTGGGATTGATATCCTACTACAGCTTCCATTAGCACTCACACGATGCTCAACACTTTTGTACTTCCCGTTACTCATGATTTGAAATGCATCTCCAACATTGACAACCAAAGATCCACTAATAGGAGGGACAGGAACCCATTGCATAGTTTCTGTGTTTCTCACGTAAAGTCCCCCAATATCATCTTGAAGGAGTATTGTTAGTGTGGATACGTCTGAATGACGCCCCACACCAACAGTGAGCTCAGGTTTTGGACATTTGGGATAGTAGTTAAGGTTAATCCTCTTTGACCCTACTAGAATTGATTCTTTGGTTTCATCGGTCCCTTTTACATTCAGTCCATTCATGAGTATCTCCATCAGCTTATTGACGACGATTTCAGAACTCTTCATGTATTCCAAAACTTGATTCCTGCCAAAGAATGCCAAAAATACCTTTATTATGAACTTGATACATTAGTTGTTTGACACAACTAGTATTAATTACCTACGAGTTTGTTGAGCTAGGGATTTAGGGTTACCATCAATCTTTAGGGTGTTAAATCTGTAGATAATGAAAATAACCTTAAAGTAATGCCTATATAGTATCCTAAAATGATCGATTTTCAAAGTATAAATAACTCAAACCGGTAAAACTATTGTTCAATTAGCTAGAAATGAAACTCAGTAAATACGTGGTAAGAGTTGGGGGGGGGGGGGAAGCAAGCCGTAAGAGTGGAGCTAAGCCTTAACCCACGGATAAAATGTATGTTAAGACTTAGCTGGTGGCTAAAATTTAGCTAGCCTTTTACATAAGTAACGATTTGATTTGCTCTTTTCATGGAACCTCAGTAATTTTCAGAAAAATCATGGTTATAGCCATTAAGTTAGATGAAAAGCCAAAATAGTCACGTGAGATGCGTTATGAAAACCAAGACCTTTCAGGCGACTTTGAAGACCCCTCAGAGGATTTCCATGAGGGGTCTTAAGAGGCGCCTGAGGCGTCTTCAGAGACCTGATGGACTTCAGTGATGCCTGAGGGACTTTAGAGACGCTTCACAGACGCCTGAGAGGTTTTCAAAGACCCCTGGCGGAAATACTTGCCACGCGTCGTGTTTGATTCGCTGGTAGTTAAAGGGTCTTCAAAGTCACCTAAGGGGTCTTGGTTTTTGTGAGGCGTCTCCGCCTTCACGTGACTGTTTTCGTTTTTTAGAAAAATCAACGAATAAAATCAAGTTAGATTATTGTTGAAAAACAGCTTATTAATAACCTGCAAACGGGAGGCCAGTGGGCAGCAGCCTCATCATCCGAGACAAAGAAGAGACTGAGATAGTCCTTCCACTCGAGAGCTTTCTCGCATGCTGGACTAAAGCTTGTACCATAACGAACATTATTAGTAACCGATTGTTCTTTCGAGTATTTCTTCTTTTCTTCAGCCGTCAACTCAAAAAATCCATGAGTTGCTTCTTTGACATCCTCCAGAACATGCATAGGGACACCATGGTTTACTATCTGAAAGAAGCCCCATTTTTGTGCTGCATTACATACTGCTTCGGCTACTTTCGGATCATCACATTTGGACATATCAATAAGCGGGATGGAGTCATGATGTGCTTCTTGAATGTCCATATCAAACCGTTCTTGTGGAGGTTGAATGTATTGGTAGGGTAATGTTTGTAGTCCGAGGTCTGCTAAGCCTTTCACTCCATAACCTTCACTCACCACAAAATCGATAATGTCTAGCGGGTTTGAGTTAATGGTCGAGATTGAGATTGATGGAGGCATGGTTAACGAAAGATGAGGTGTGGAGATGAAGTGACTAATTATGTGATTTAGTTGCAGCTATATGTAGAAAATAGTGGGTCTGATAACTTGGAAGGTGTTATGAACATATATGTACACGACATTTTGGCTTAATGTGTTTGGTTTCTTATAGTAAAAACAAAATATATATGTTTATCGTATCATAATCACAGCCGATTGGTGAAAGAAAACAATTTTCGCCTTGTATAAACGAAAAAAATAACTCTATATAGACAAGGACATAATGAACATTTTCGTTCCTTTGAAAAGGTAATATTGTTTCATGTAAATTATAAGATAAATAACTTTGTTTACTGAAACTATTAATCAAAAAATGAAAGCTGGGCTCATGAACAATGGTGTTCTACTAGAGGGGGCGATAATGTGAGAGCTTCAAACTAGAGAAACCATGCATAGTGAACTATTGAATATTTTTTATTTACGATTTGTTTACTTTAACTAGATATGAGCTTTGTAATGATTTTGATGTTCAATGTTTGACAATAAGGTTGGGTGGTGTGGAAAGACGCCTACCGCCAACTCGGCGCGGAAGGGCCCCTAGCACCATCCCTCTGGCGCTATATAGGGACATCATCACCTCCGTTACTTCAATGGCGAGCGTGAAGGGCGAAGGGGGAGAGAGAGTGGGTCCCATGTGCCAACAACCGATCATATTTTTTTTTTATTTTTTATTAATAGTTAAAGGTTTTATTTCACACCATGGGTGTTAAGGGTGAGGCCTTTAAATCTCTTTCTACGTGGCATTGACATGGTACAACCGTGACACTAAAGAGCTTTATTCCACACCACTCAGCCTAGTTGCTAATCTCAACCATTATTAGTTATTTGACCAATTATATAATTTTTTTTTTTTGAACGGCCAACGAAATTCATTAAGAACTCCCTTCGGAGTCCCTACTCAGTCAAATCAGAACCCCTTCCACCCGGCATAGCCAGACATGTAAGGGAGCTCCTGCTTGTTTCACCAAGTCCACTAGTTCCGGGGAAAACCCGAATATCCACCCGCCCGAAAGCACGACAATGGAATAATCGGTAAAACCCGGCGCTCTCAAGAATCGAACCCATGACCTTTCAGTCATGAGCTTTCTATCATTGAGCCTCCATACCACTCCACCATAAGGTGGGTGGTTATATAATAGTACTGTAATTATGATTAAGCAACTATGTCTGCGATTTTAATTAAGTTTAAACACAAATGATTATGTTTTAACAGGATTGACTAATTAGTTTGATGTGATTCACTATGGCTATAAATGATCAATTCAACAAACTTTAATTATGCATGACCAACTTTATCGAGATTGTCCACGATTAACGAAAATAGTGTGTAAGATTTGTAGCTAACCAGGCAGGTACAATATGATACAATGCTAATTTCAATTAAATATAATCATGAGTGATGAAGTTTGATGTAACTAGCTATGTTTAACTATGATTACCTAATTCAATCATATTAGACTGTTATTCATTGGAAATGATTTAGTGCTATACAAAAACAATTTGATGTTTTTAAACGTTTAATTTTCTAGCATTCGTGCTATACATGATTATTTTAATACAAAATAATGCGTATAAAAATGTTTTGGTAACTAACATCGTGTTTCCTAGCATGAGTGTTAGAATCAAGATAAAACAAAAAGCTAAAGAAAAAAAAAGCGTTTTATGTTCCACAAAATAGAGAGGAGTGCTCTCTATTCGTTCTCTACCAACATTTTTCACCAACTTCATCATTTTTTGTAAACACGTAAGACCATTTTACTCGGTGCAACCTTGGGTGCGTGAGCCATCTCCGGTTTGTTTCAGTAGGACAAGTTTTGTATTTAAAAGAGGGTTACGACGCAGCTTGTTGTTTGTTTGCATGTCATCTTGCTGTAAATTGGAATGAAATATATTGATTAGTTAGTATATTTATATGACAAAATGTAACATGTTGCCTCAGCTTTTGTACGTTGTGAGACAGACGAGTTCTCTCATGCTTCCCTCAGACTTTGTTTTTAATGACCCATATTAAACACGAATCTTTATCCATAACTATCAAAAATGAGTTTGTTCATTTATACAACCAAGATATTACAAAGCATGGTTGAAGTTCTTTTAGAATACAACTTGAAACAATTTATTTATGTAAAATTGTATTTCCTCATGTTAGACTATATATGATCAACTAAGCTATATCGATTGTGATTGTTTTAGCTTATTCAGATTTGCTACGTTTAATTGTGATTGATTAATTTTATTTATGTAATTTGAATTGATCGATTTCGACTGTATTAGGCTATTAGCCATTACTGTAAAATGAAAAATTATTTGTATCAATCACCAATACATCATCCAATGGTTGTAGAAAGATATTTTGTTAACGTTTTTATTTGTCTTAGTTCATTGGTTTAGACTTTAGATTATGATATATTCAATTTTGTCGTGTGTCAGTTTATCGACGGTTTTAAAGCATCGTATATCTATATATATATATATAAAAGAAAGCATATATGCCCCTTGAGAGTGCCACGTGGCTTAATAATTGAGTGTTTTTGGTGTTTTTGAGTATTTTTCTAAATTTATCTCTCTATCTCTTAATTCTTAATTACTAAAATTAAATTGAGTTATTTTAGGAAAAAAGAATTTAAAAACAAATTTAAATTTTTCTCTCTTATCTTCCTCCCATAATTTTTAAACATAAATATTTTTCATTTTCGAGATTTTTTAAATAAAAAAATTACACCAAATTAACGAGCGTTTTATTATCTTTCCAACGAGTACCATAGTGCTATATAAAAACGAAAAAAAAACGACTATTTTTTGTGGGGTTATATTCATACAGAAAAAAACACAAAGTGTTCAGGTTATTCATTAATCATGTTTTTTCTTTTAAACCAGGTTCTTATCTACGATGTTGAAATTCAGCCCAATCGCCATGTTATCATTGGAATTTTACTCTTCTAAAGATCGATAGATATACTTCATCAAGAGAAGCTAGGAGAAAGATTCGCCCAACACTGCAACACATGGTGTCACCTTATAGCAAGGTTATTTTTTTATTTATTTAATTACAAGAGTAATAATTATTACTATTAGTATTAGTATTATTAAAATGGTTATATTTTTCAACCCCCATCATGAATTCTACATCTATATATATAAGTATAAGTCAAATTGTAACATATTTTAATTTACGTGAAGATGATTATATGTTGAAGGTTATCATTTTAATACTTTATTATGTTTAATATGGTTTATGCTTTTTATTTTTTTAACTTTTTAAATAAATGTTTTTTAACTAAGATTGATTATGTTTAAGTTATTTACTCTTTTCGTGATTTGAGTTTTCTTTTTTTTTTTATCATTTTTTATTAAATCATATTAAATTTTTCAACCCCGGGACCTTCCCGGGGTAATCAGCTAGTTTAATTATATTTTTAATTTTATGTAATTTATTTTTTCGATTCGTGATCCGTTGTCAATACATCATCATTCATCAAACTGTAGTATCGTGTTCCTGAACAAGAAACGATGTATCGCGCACGTTTCGGATTAAAGGCAGAATCAATAATCCAATTAGTTGTTATAAGTGAGTGTTTATGGATAAGAGAATAATAATATTATTAAGAGCACATACACAAAAACACACACAAAGGGTTGCAAGCTTGAATAGAAATGGTAAAAGTTATTACAAAGACTAAGGCATGGAGTATATATAGTAGCAGCCTTCATACGCCGCCCTTCCTTGCACATGTATGACTACAATGGCAGGCGTATGAGACATAAACATTTCCCAAAATACCCCTAAGCCTACATAATCAACTAAACGATCCCAGAACGTGATAAAACTTGATCCGACTATCATATCAAAGCTAGGGACATAGCCGAATAATGCATTTACACAAACAATCTTTTATCACTAAGCCTTAGCTAAACTAGCCAAATTAACTATTTTATTTTCTTTCTTTTATTTTTTTAGGGCACTTATGGAACTAGAACGATTCAGGAGAAGAAATGGAAGAAAAATGAGTATGATGGGTTAAGACCCGTTAACCACGGGGTACCAGGTCGTGGCCGATGGCTAAAGAAGGCGTCTATCATACCGTAGACAATGGAAACTGGAGTCGATGCTGCATTTCCGTCGTCGACGCGTTACCCTCCCATCGGCCACTACTTTATTAGTTGTGGTCGACGACCAGAACTCATTCAACAACATCATTTCAGTTATTAAGGGGATTTTATGTAACATCGCGTGATTTTGTTACTTTTACATACATTTTAAATTCTATGTTTAACAAATTCCAAGTTCGCCTTATCCGCTTTTTTTTTCTCTCCTGCCGATTCTTGACGAGTTGTTAATATAATTTAGAGTTAATAGCCAAAATCGTCCCTGAGGTTTGGTCACTTTTGCCACTTCAGTCCAAAACCCAAACCTTTTAAATCTGGGTCCGTAGGCTTTTGATTTTTTGCCACATTCGTCCCTGACACTAACCCAGTTAACTTATCTCGTTAACTCTGGGGGCATTTTTGACTTTTTGTAACACCCCAAACTCTCGTTTCGCCTAAATACGCCATTAGGCGTAATCGATAAAATAACAAAGCGAGTTAATGGTGGATGTTTTTTTTTTTACCACCGAATAAAAACGAGGCTAAACCCTTTTACCAGAGACTAATCTAGTTAGAGTAATTATCTAGAAGCAAACTCGAGACTAAACTTGAGGGGCCATAGTTGCCAATATGTCTAAGTGGGTTTTATAAAAAAAAATATAAAACAATAAAATACACACATTGTGTGTGTATGTCGTATGAATGATCAGGAGATCATTCTCCTACACCAACCAAACCCTAATACTCAAGAACAATGTCAAATCCAAGCCAAATCAAGGGGCTTTTAGATGCTTTAGCAAGAAACGGCTCATATAAGGCATAATAGACATCAAGGTACCTTTTATTGGGTAGAAATTGATGTTAAATTCGTTTTTGATCATGGTGAAAATCTAGGGTTTTGTCAAAAACGTGAGATTATAAGTTGTTGGAGGTTTCTCTAGCTTTAGGGAGCCTCAATCATACCTAAATTGCTTACGAATCACATTCTACATGTATGTTTGATTCTAGTCATATGGTTATGTGAATATGTGAAAATTTGGGTTTAACCTCTAGGTTGAAACCCTCTATGTTTAATGATTTAGTTAACTCTTAGGAGTTGTTGTAATGAGGAATTTAGGCTAAAAAGTCTAAATAACATGATATGATGATTATTAGGTAAATGGGTATGTTTTGGCCAAACTTAAACTCATGAAAATCAATTGAATTTGGTGGGTGCACACCAAGTGTTTGATGAAACGCCTCAATAGTCTTGTTTGCAAATTGAGGTGATAACTTGATTTGGATAATCATGGAATTACCCGCATATAAAATGTGAAACACATGTTTAAAATACGGATCACACCATACATGAAAAATATAGCCCAATGATAATTGGAAAGTGATAGGATGGTGTGAATAAACTCATGAGATGTGTTAGTTATTGGATATGATAACTAACTTAACTAATCTTATGAGTATAGTGAAGGTTGATCTATTCAAGCTAGGTGCAAGCTTGGAAGGAATGGATCAACGAACAAAACGGGTCAAGCGGATATGAGCTTAAACTGCAAGGAAATGAAAATGAATACAAGGTAAGTTTTACCTACACCAATGTATTATAACATAGCTTAATTGTTGAAAACATTAGTCTTAAATCTCGAGTGTGTGATAAAGATAAACCCCAAGGGGTAGAAGCTATTAATGGGTCACCTTATGTGCACTCAATACAAAACATGGTTTATGACCTTAATCGAGACAATGAGTTATGACCAAATGGTGAAATCCATCAAACGGGTCATCTAATAAAGATACGTGAGAAATGATGTTTTAATCCAAAAGAAATCATTTGAATGAAGCTGTTAAGCATGATGTTTAAATGGGTCAAGTTAGTGTCACTTGAATCACAATAAAAACTTGGGTAACATAGTATTATGAACTATGAGTCTAAACGGGTCAAATGGTGATGTCCTCACCATGTGAGTCCAACACTTGATGCTTGTATTCCAAGCATTGAGATTCAAGAGGTTAAACGGATCAAATGGAAAAGTATTATCATTTGAGTTCCGAGAAATTAATGTGTCTATCTAGAAAGCACGCAGGTAAATGCACTTGCGCATGCACGCTTGATGCTAAGAATCTTGGAGGATAAGCAAAAGGTATGGATATGGGTCAAGGCCACCCGGTAAGTCCGTAGCTAATTAAACGCCTTCGGGCGAAGCAACATGGGTACTAAAGCTACTCACATGAAGTGTGGGTGTCAACCAAGTAAGTTATTTTCATAACTATGTCTAATGCGCGCTAATGTGCTTAGAATTAATTAAATGGGAGAAATCTTTAGAAAAGGTGGGAATCTAAGTTCGGAAGGACTTAGAGGTTTTTAAATAAGTTATTGAGTCAAAGACAATGGATTTGAAACAAAAAGTGTCGCCATGAATGGCTAAATAGAAAGATTTGGCTATAAGGGGCATTTTGGGAATTTAAAAGATTACCAAAGGTTGATTCTAAGAACCGGGTCTTAACGACATAATTCGGATGATGTTTTTAGTTAAACAAGAGTCCAACGAGTTAACAAAATGAGTATTATGCCTTTTGAATGGTCTAATAAGGTTTTGTATAACTTATGGCCTTAACGGGTCAATTTGGGTAAAAGTCGCTGCACATAATATGTTTCTGACCTGAACTTCAAATATTCATATAAAATCATAGAAAAATCGTTAGGATGTGTTCTTTATACGTCTGGAAAGGTCTTTGAACGAAGCACAATCCACCTTTGAACATGTTCAACTAATTCGGACTTTAAATGGGTCAAAATGGTCAATTACAGCAGCTGAAAAAGAAATCGCTGCACATAATATGTTTCCGATCTGATATTCGAATGTTCATATAAAATCATAAAAAAATCGTTAGGAGGCGTTCTTTATATGCCTGGAAAGCTCTTTGAACGTAGCACATTTCTTATTTGAAAGTCGAAGTCGGATTATGGGTTTTAGAAGGGTAAAAATTGACCCGAACAGCTGCTGCGCCGAAAAGTGCAACAGTTTACTCTCTTGAAATGGGGTCGTTCGGCCTAGTTTGTTCCGTATCAACGTGTAACGACAATCATGCTAGTCTAAATGTATTATTGAAAATCCACTAACCATTCTTTGTGTAATGGTGCTAGGTATTCACGTGGCGGAACTTCCGGAGCAAAGATCAAGTCGCGAGAAGAACTGAACACACCCGAACGCTCAACTAACTTCCGCATTTGAAATTCCCGATTAAAACGCAAGCTTTAATACATGTTTTTAGTAAATATAATTATAAAATTTCTTGGGACCTATAATGTAGAAATCAAAATGGGTTGGATTTCATAAATATCAAAGTTCTAAATCGGGAGTGTTATTCATTAAGACCAAAGCCTGTAAGTTTTAATGTTAATCGTGTGTTTACGGGTTAGGGTCTTACACTTTTTGCCTACAAAATCAGGGGCATTTTAGACATTTTGTATTTAAAGGCTAAATAAATAAAAATAAAAATAAAAACATACTTTAAGGGAGAGATAGAGAGAGAGGAGAGGAGAGAGATAGAGAGAGAGAGCAGAGAGGGGAGAGAGGGAGAGAGCAGAGAGAGACAGAGAGAGATGAGAGAGGAGAGAGAGAGGAGAGAGAGCAGAGATAGAGAGAATAGATCGAAGGATGAGTGGGTGTGGGAGTTTAGGGTTACGATTAGGGTGGTTCAAGGCGGTGGAGGTGATGGTTGTTTAGGGTTACGATTATGGTTGTTGTGGCGGCGGAAATGATGGTTGTTTAGGGTTACGATTATGGTGGTTGTGGCGGCGGAGGTGATGGTTGTTTAGGGTTGAATCGCTGCCGGAGCTCCTTCCCGATTCCTCTCTCCCTCCTACTGCTCTATCAGATCCCTCGATTCCTCTCTCAGATCCCTCTCTCTCTCTTTCTCTCGTCTGTCTCCCTCTCTCTCTCTTTCTCTTGCCTGTCTCTTTCTCTTGTCTGTCTCTTTCTCTCGTCTGTCTCTCTCTCTTTCTCTCGTCTGTCTCTCTCTCTAGAATAGGGTGGTGGTTGATGACCGTCTGTCGTCAAAGGTCATGCAAAAACCTAAATAACCTAGGTAGCTAGGGTAAGTCAGGTATCGAATCCACGAGAGCATGTGGTTAGTATTGAACCTTTTGTTTGATTATTTAAACTAAAAAAAATTAAATCTAACTGAGTTGTAGGTTGTTTTGAGTTTTAAGAAAACGAATTTTATAAGTTGTAAACAATAATATTAAAGAAGTAACCCTCTCCGAGCTTCCGGTTCAATGATTCACCCAAACCTGGTTAAATGATAGGATACCACATAGACATGGCTTTGTTGAACGATTTTAAATCAAGTGATAACCGAACACAAATTTTTAATAATAACCTGTACAATTCAATTACCAACCCACATGTATCAATTACCCTCTCAATAAACAAACTGCCCACGATGCAAGAAAACCGAATGCGAATGATAAAAAGATAAGCAATTGAAACACACGTGAATTGTTTAAATGATTGAAATCACAAATATTCTTCAAACTAATGAAAAACAATCCAAACACCAAATCAAACACGTTTAAAGGGTTTCACCAACGAACCGTACACCCGAAGGTGGTTACAAAGAATTTAACTGTGCATGGAACGGCTTCTTCTTTTCTGTGCGGTCCTCCTCTGTGCGTCCACTCTCGTCTGCCGTCATAAATTCATAGATTCCCCCTACGAATCTCTTCCTTTCTGTTTTTATCTCCACCGACTTACGTTTCTTCTTGTGGCCCGGCCCACAAATATTTGTCTAAGCCCGCAAATATTTGTCTAAGCCCATATTTAGTTTGCTGCACAATTCACAAAGAGATTGAATCTATAACTTATCTATAACTTATAATAAAAGAATTGAACTTTGATGATGTGGCATTCAATGGAGGTCTCAACCCCTCTTTAAATGTGCCACGTGGCATCATGTAGGATTTTTTAATTTTTGAGTTTTTTTAATAAATCTATATATATTATAATTATTTTAGGAAAAGATAAGAATTTAAAAACAAAATTAAATTTTCTCTCTAATGTTTCCTCCCATAACTTTTAAACGTTAATATCTTTTATATACGAGATTTTTTAAAGAAAAAAATTTATTATCTTTCCGACGAGTACCATAGTGCTGTATAAAAAACGGAGAAAAAAACAACTATTTTGTGGGGTTTTTTTTTTCAAATATATTTTACTCTACTAATAAATCACAAACGATAAACATAACTTAATAGGCAGAGATTTTTTTTTTATATTTGAATATGATAACTTATGGCATAAATTTGTTTAAAATAAATAATAATAATATTATTATTATTATTATTATTATTATTCATTAATCATGTATTGGCAAATCATTAATTATGTTGTCATATTAGATATTTTATTATGTTATATTAAATATTTCAACCCCGGGACACTCCCGGGATAAAAGCTAGTATAATAATAAAAGAATTGAACTTTGATGATGTGGCATTTAGTAGAGGTCTCAACCCCTCTTTGAATGTGCCACGTGGCATTATGTAGGATTTTTTAATTTTTGAGTTTTTTTAATAAATCTATATATTCTATAATTATTTTAGGAAAAGATAAGAATTTAAAAACAAAATTAAATTTTCTCTCTAATGTTTCCTCCCATAACTTTTAAACGTTAATATCTTTTATATACGAGATTTTTTAAAGAAAAAAATTACACCAAATTAACGAGCGTTTTATTATCTTTCCAACGAGTACCATAGTGCTATATAAAAAACGGAGAAAAAAAACAACTATTTTTGTGGGGTTTTGTTTTCAAATATATTTTACTCTACTAATAAATCACAAACGATAAACATAACTTCATAGGCAGAGATTCTTTTTTTTTTATATTTGAATATGATAATTTATGGCAGAAATTTGTTTAAAATAAATAATAATATTATTATTATTATTATTATTATTCATTAATTAGGGGTGTTCATCGGGTTTGGTTTTCGGTTATCGGGTTATTCGGGTCGGGTTATTCGGGTTTTCAATTGTGAAAATATTACCTGATAACCGACCCAATCTAGTTAAATGGTTATCGGTTATGGGGTTAATCGGGTTCGGGTTTTTCGGATCGGGTTAAATGGTTATCGGTTTAATGGTTCGGGTGTTTGAGTTACATATTTCCTACCATTTGGGTTACATATTTCTATCCATGTGGGCTATAATATGTGTAAAATAAAACCACAACATGAGCTACAATATTTAGTTGCAAATTTGGCTAAAAAAAACACTACTCCAATATACATAAAAATATGGAAACTGGATCATTTATTTGTTTTTGAATTATTCGGTTTATTCGGGTCAACCCGAATTATACAAAACTAATCCAAAGACCGACCCTAAAGACTTTAGTCGGGTTCGGGTATGCACTTAATTGGGTTCGGGTTAATCGGGTAAGATAGTTTCTTGGGTCGGGTCACTTCGGGTTCGGTTCGGTTATTGGTTATCGGTTAAAAAGAACACCCCTATCATTAATCATGTATTGGCAAATCATTAATTATGTTGTCATATTAGATATTTTATTATTTTATATTAGATATTTCAACCCCGGGACACTCCCGGGATAAAAGCTAGTAAGTTATAGATAAGTAACACTAAGAAAATTAAACTAAAACAACTAACACAAAAGTAGTAAAAAATGGGGAAAAAGTATAAATATAACATCCTAAGAATTTAAATGATTTAACATAGTGTAGTAAAGGTGATTGGGGATATTAAAACACTAAGTTTCTTTTGGGTCAAGGTGAGAGCGAAGTTGTTCGACTTGGAATGGGAGAAATGGCGGGGCTTTAACTTATCACATATAGTTTAGTTTTCATTGTTATGCTTATGTACTTGGGTGATTATTGCTGCTAGTTTACAATAATTAAATTGTTTATTTAATGCAACATTCAATCTTGACTAATTCTCATCTCATATCTCCCGTATGCTCTTTTTTTTCTTTTCATTCACTCCCATTAATTAAATAAACACATTTAAATTATATCAAACTACTAATCTCTCCAAAGCAAGCAAATTTAAAAACGAGTTATTTAATCTATTTTATACAACTATTAGTCCATTTATAAAATATATAAAACTATTTAAGGTGTATCTAAAATACACCATTTAAACACTAAAATACATACAAAATTAGCATATTAACAAGGTGTTTACATAGTCACATCAGTGGTTGTGTGAGGGTGGTAGTGGTGTGTGATGATGGCAGGTCTAAATGGAGAAGAAGGTGGGGGAGGTGGGCAAAAAGTCAGAAATACCAAAACTGAGTTAGTATCAGGGACGAATGTGGCAAAAAATCAAGAGCCTACGGACCCAGATTTAAAAGGTTTGGGTTTTGGACTGAAGTGGCAAAAGTGACCAAACCTTAGGGACGATTTTGGCTATTAACTCTATAATTTATCCTAACCAATTTAGAAACTCATATAGTTAAGATCTTAATATATATTTATTTTAAATAAAACATATATATATATATATATATATATATTATAATAATACTTTAAGTTTGAAAAAAAAAACAAAAAAATAAAACGTGACATAATTTTGTTAGTCACTTTGACTTTATCCAACAACAACAACAACATGTACGTCGTTTTTTTTTCTTCTTTCCTTTTGAAACTCGACATTCACAACAGATTACAACAACCCTATGGTAATTAAACACTTAACCCCCACCTAATCACCTCTCAACCACTCTAATTATTCCATTAATCACCCAACTAACTTACCCCACCTATAAATACAACCCCTCCCCACTCCATAATCTCTTGTTCATCTCATTTCTCCTTAAAACTCTCTCTAATCTTCAAGGTTTTTAAGCAAACTTCCTAAAAACACATCAGTAAGTTTCTAGGCTCAAACCTTCAATTCTTTTATGTTTTTCCTTCTTTTTTCTATCCAAAACTCCTTGAAGAACCCTCTAGGATCTTCCCCATGTTTATCCACAGAAGTGTGATAAGAGTAGAGCACCTAAAAGAGGTCCCAAATGGGTTTATTTTTTGAATTGTTTTTATGTCCTAAGAATGTTTGTTGTGAAGGAACCAACCAAGTCTACTAACAATCTAATGTTAGATTATACTATGTATTATTATAAACTTACTTTCAATCTTCTATCTTATTATCCTATTATTAATCTTTGGAAGGTTTGTGGTTACACCCTACCTTACCAACTCCTTGACCCTTCTTGTGCTATGGATTTATCCACACTAGAAAGGGGAAATCCCGTGTCCAAAACCCACGTTTATTCCATAAACGAAGTGGTTATGACATGAACCTATCAAATGGATTCACATTCCTAAACTTATACCATCCGAATCATCTATAATGATTTTGTGCTTGGTCTAACTTAATCTCATGACTATCCGGATTGCCCTAAAGGCAATTTGTGCTTGGTTTGCCTAAAAGGCTTGCATGACTCTCGTGAATCTATAATCTAAACTCGAACCTAAGACCCTTTGTTCTCTATTTCTAGTTAACCAAGGCTAAGGAACTAATCTCACAAGACTCGTCTTTGGAGCCTTACTAAACGCACCCAAAGGTGAGTCATACTTGTCCCCTTTTCTTTTATCACTTTTGGGACCAACATGTATCATATGCAAAACACACTAATTCTTTCATAAACGCACATGCTCAATCTATTAAACATACTTATATGCTATTTGCCATGCTTATGATTCTTAGATACTTAAACATAATTCATTAACTATTATTAGCCCACTTAACATGTATAGCGCTATAGGGCTAGCACACCGACCCCTTTATGGGTTATTGTTAAGAATTAAACGGCCTAGCATGAATATGTTAGGTATACGTTGTGGTACTCGCGGGTTTGAGTTATGTCTTTTGTATGATTTGTATGTGCAATGCTATAGTATGATGATTCGAGTAAACCATTCTAAATACTATGTATGTAAACCAAAACTAGTATGCTCACCAATGTTTTATGTGTTGACGGATATTTTTATACATGTTGCAGGAATTATTTTGATGCGATGATTCAAGAAACTCATTAGGATTGGACTTAGAAACGCACCATTTTAATCTTTGAATTCATGAATGTTGCATCTCTTTTGAACAATTTGTACTCCTTGTTTTAGTTATATGAAATGAAATCTTTTAAATTATATTATCACAATCATATAATCATGAAGTCTTTGAACAATCTATCACAAGTCGCGCTCCGATGTATTCCGCCATCGGTTGGGGTGTGACATTTTATGGCACTTATGACTATCTTTTGACCATTGACTCGTGATTAAGGTTACAAAAACACATTTTGGGGAATCCGATCATCATCTTTCATTCGAATCAATACTCAATTATCTCTCTAATCATCAAGATCGTCACTGATCATAATCATTATTCATCTTTCACCGTAATGAAGTGTATTTTGTCCATCTTTGATGTTGATAAATATTAACACCTAAGTCTTTAAACACCTAACCCCTTAATACCGTTTGTTGTTGTAATTCCAACCCCAATTTGTGATAAAACCCTAGGCTTGTTTGTTGAACCCGGTTTGATCTCTCATTTTGTTATAATTGTCTACCACTTAGTTTTTCGGATCAATTTCCTTTGAATCATCACTTTTAGTATTCTTACAGATCTATTTACAATTTCGAATCATTCTATGGTTCACCCTTTTTCCAATAAATTCTTAAATGATACAACTTGAATACTTCATAATTAAACAAAATATTCATAAGTGATTTTTACATATTCACCAACGAGAAACTCTTCATGGTTCAACACCCTTTCTAAATATTATCTTTGACCTAACCGGACCGCGACATCCGATCGCCAACCACTCCCCATCACCACCACCAAACAACAGCAACCACAAGAAAATATTATCTTCGCCTTTCTCTTTTGTACACAACAGCAACAACAGTGAGGTATAAGGGGTGAACAATGGTGGTGTTAGGATCGTTGGAGGTGAATATGGTGGGTGCTAGTCGTGATGGTTTCATTTTGGTGGTGATAATCGGCGGATGGTAGTTAGGGTATGGTCTAACGGTATATGGTGTGGGGTTGTGTGTATGGTTCGAAGGTCAATGGTTTTTATGGGATGCGGGTTTCTGGTGGTTGTTGATGTGAGAGGTGGCTAGTTATAGAGGATGTAGGTGCGGATGTGGAAGTGGTTAAAGGTTGGCTTTGTTGGTGTTGGTGGCCAAACGGCTAAGAGAGAGAGAGAGAGAGAGAGAGAGAGAAAGAGGTGGTGGTGGTGGTGTGGATTGATGGCCGTGTTAGGTGGTGTGGGTGGGTGGTGACGGTGGCAGGGTGTATGGGTTGTTGGTGGTATCTAGAAGAAGGAGAGAAAGAAATAAAGAGAAAGAGAAGGGAGAGGAGAGAAAGGAGAGTGATTTTCTTTTATTTTATATACAAGCTTCATAATTTATTTGAATATATTTTAAATATGTGGGTAAAAATATTAAAGTACCTTTATGTGGCGAGATTTAATGACAAAAAATAACTGAATTAGGACTAAAGCACATTACATTACGTACAGATTTAGAAACATTAAGTACATAGTTATTAATTTTAAAAGTCAAAACAACCAAATCATAGGAACATATATAAAAAAAATTGTTTCACACACAAAAAAAAACCTATCTCTTTGCGAACTCTATTGTAGCCTTTCCATCATGTGCTTTCCTAAAGAAATGCTTGACATAATCTGAGTACAATACATGTTTATAAAGTGGTTTCTCTCCACTTTGAAGCACTTCTGGCAAAGGCCCAATAATGTCACAAGCCTTCGGATTCACAAATATCGGGACCGAAATCCTGTTACGGAATCCATTAGCACTTACACGATGCTCAACACTTTTATACTTCCCATTACTCATGATCTGAAGTGCATCTCCAACATTGACCACCAAAGATCCACTAACTGGTGGGACATGAACCCATTTCATAGTCTCTGTGTTTCGCACGTAAAGTCCCCCGATATCATCTTGAAGGAGTATTGTCAGTGTGGATACGTCTGAATGACGCCCCACACCGACAGTGAGCTCAGGGTTTGGACATTTGGGATAGTAGTTAAGGTTAATCCTCTTTGATCCCATTAGAATTGATTCTTTGGTTTCATCTATCTCTTTTACGTTCAGTCCATTCATGAGTATCTCAAGCAACTTCTTGACAACGATTTCAGAACTCTTCATATAATCTAAAGCTTGATTCCTGCCAAACATAACCTCAAACTTGAACTTGATAGCTTAAGATGTTTTCCAATGTACACTGCTAGAAAAGTGACATTTTGCTACAAAATTTTCTTACGAAAAAAATGCGTCACAAGTTTGAACAAAATTGCTACTAATTTGTGACGAAAAAAATCTATAATATTTTTAGCAAATTTGCGACACAATATATCTACAAATTCTTAGGAAATGCGTCACAAATTTCCTACACCATGTTTTCGTAGGAAATGCGTTGAAAATTGTGTTACAAATTGTGTAGTAATTGGTTTGTGACGAGGGTTTTTCTAACTTCAAGATTTGTAACGCATTTTCAACAAAACCTTGATGTTAGAAAAACCCTCGTCGAACCAATTACTACACATTTGTAACACAATTTTCAACGCATTTCCTACGAAAACATGGTGTAGGAAATTTGTGACGCATTTTTTCCTGTAAGAAAATTTTGTAGCAAAATGCCAATTTTCTAGTAGTGAAACAACTCAACTCATTTTATCAAAAGTTAGAACTTATTGTTGTATAACTACAAATTCGTTACCTACAAACATGAGGCCAGTGGGAAGCAGCCTCATCTTCAGAGACAAACAAGAGGCTAAGATAATCCTTCCACTCGAGTGCTTTCTCGCATGAAGGAGTAAAGCTTGTACCGAAACGAACATTATTAGTAAGTGATCGTTCTCTCGAATATATCTTCTTTTCTTCTGGTGGCAACCCAAAAAACTCATGGCTTGCATCTTTGACATCCTCAAGAACATGCATAGGGACTCCATGGTTTACTATCTGAAAGAAGCCCCATTTTTGTGCAGCATTACATACTGCTTCGGCTACTTTCGGATCATCACATCTAGACATATCAATAAGTGGGATGGAGTCATGACATGCATCTAAAATGCACGTATCAAACCGTTCTTGTGGAGGTTGAATGTATTGGTAGGGTAGTGTCTTTAGTCCTAGTTCTGCTAGACCTTTCACTCCATTACCTTTGTTCACCACGAAATCGAGTATGTCTAGTGAGTTTGAGTTAATGATTGAGATTGATGGAGCCATGGTTATAGAAAACGAGATTAAAGAGAGATCGATGATGTGTGAAGATGCAAATGAAGTGGATAATGAGATTCTCGTTGTTGCATGCTATATATATAACAAAGTTGGTGTGGTAAGGATCGTACGGTTGGAATATTCAAGCTATTAATTAATTTTAGAGGTGTTTTGAATTGGTAAAACATGCATGTTGGCTTAATGTGCTTGTTTTGTTAAAATAAATAAAAAAATATATATTAGGTGAATGGCCGGTTGGTCAAAGAAAACAATGCCATGCCTTGTGTATAATCGTATAAGTAATAATAGGGAAACTCCAAAAAACGATGTACACAACGATAGAATGAAATTTTCTTTCTTTTGAAATGGTAATGTTTCAGGTAAAATAACATAAATAATTTGTCGTTATAATGTGAACTTGAAATCAAGATAGTACATGATTCTAATTTATTTTTTTTTTATCGTAGTATGTTTCTTTTAACTAAATATAACCTTGAGTAACAGAAATAATTTGTCGTTATAATGTGAACTTTAGATCGACGATATTTAGACAAGTTTAAGCACGAATGATTATCTTTTAGTCGAGTTTAAACACAAACGAATATATTAGCATGATTGATCACTAAGTTTGAATGTGATTTACCATGCTTAACGAAGTTTGTGTGTAAGATTGTAGCTACTTAGCTACGATAATTCAAAGTTAACTTCAATTAAATATGAGCATTGTGAAGTTTGATATAACTTATTGTGTATAACAATGATGATATGTTTTTAATCGATCATATAAGAATGTTATTAGACTATGATAATTTCACTCATGTAAGACAACGATCGACTGTATATACTAGCTTGGCTGTGATTGTTTTATCCTGTCCAATAGTGTTATGTTTAATTGTGATTAATTGATTATTTTATTATGTTTGAATTGGTCATGAAGTTTGACTGATTAAGTCATTAGATGTAGAAATTGTTTGTTTCAATACAAATGGAATTATATATCACTTATAGACTATGTTAGGTTGGGTGGTTTTTACTAAACCATTGGATGGTTTTAAATGTGTTGTCAAGACATGGGGAGGATATGTGTCTTCTTCTTGTGACTAAGCACATGGGTTCTTGTGTGAGTTCGGGTTCGTAACGTTAATTAGTCCGGTCTCACAATACGTATTCTAATGAAGTAATATTTTATAAATTCAATGGTTCGTTTTTGGTTTCGCACATAACCGTATTATCTATTAGTTTTAATTAAATTAATGCGAATTTTTTTTAGGTCTCGAACCGGGTTGTTACAATATGTTCCCTTCTTAACCCCCCCCCCCCCCCAATATTTGATTCCAATGCTTTGTCATCGTGCACGCCTTTGAACATAACAAAACCAAACCACCTACCTTGTTTATCTCTCTTCCGAGCAATATACACATTGGAGATATTGCAGAAAGAGCATAATACCTCTCCTAGATCTCTGCAACTACACCCATCCGGAATGTTTGTGACGAAAAACTTGACTCCTGAATCCCCTGATCTTGTGCTACGGTGGCCTGAGAAACCTTCCTGTCTTCGGTCACCCATGAGATAAAGTAACTTTTTTCCCAAGGAAAAAGTTGAACACATCTTTATATTCATGTTCTTTAATAGAAAATTTAATGGGATAAAAGTGTAACATTGTTATAGGTTAATGGGTTAAATTAAAACTAAATTAACCTAAAAGGCAAAGAAGACAAAATAACATAAGAAAAAATATGATTGGACAATGGGATAAATAATGATTGCATTTGCTAACCTAGTAATTTTACTTTGCGCATCGAGGCAAGAGTTTTATTATCAATCTAGTATCAACACTTTGAAAGAGATAACGAAAAACCATAGGAAGAAATTGTGGTGGCTATCAATACAGTATCAGCACTGGCAAAACAACCGAAATAGATAACATAAAAGCAAGTAAAACATTATAATAAGTAAATATTATATAAAGTTTATATTTTTTTAAACACATCTTGACTTATATATATGTGTTAATCGATTATATTATACTTATTCAACCCATACAATACACAATTCTTTTTAACGATATAATTTTTTTTATTACTTACTGTATAAAATTAGAGTTATTCAACTTGTGTATAGGGCTGTTCACGAGCCGAGCCGATCCGAACGGAGCTATGCTCGTGCTTGGTTCGTTTACAAACCAAACCGAGCGGAGCGGCTCGTTTATAATCGAGCCGAAAACCGAACAAGCATTATTCGAGCGAAAATTTTCCGAGCGAGCGCCGAGCGATAATCGAGCGGAGAATAATATGGACGATTATAAAATTGGGATGTTTCCTTTGATGTTTTCATTGTCGGGTGACAACTAAGGTCAAAATGTCCGATGATAACACTAATATTGAGATACCAGTGTCCAAGGATGAGGCTTAGATTGAGGCTGGTGAGGTTTTGAGCATACGTCAGACAACAGTTGTTGCATTGTGACGTAGGTGTGATATCAAGCGACAATTAGCGATGAACGACTATTAATATAAAGAAGTCAAGACTGTCACCTCATGACTTATTGTTTTACTATTAAATCTAATGTTAATTTTTTTATTGTGTTAAGTGAGTTGATTATATTTTGTTTGCATATACTGAGTCAAATCCAATAGAATGTTATATATAAAGCCATAAATTTATCTGTAAATTGTGTGTATATTTATTATTAAATAAATAAAAATTTATTCGAGCCGAACCGATCCGAGCGTACCTTTGCTCGTGCTTGGCTCATTTACAAACCGAACCGAGCCGATCGGCTCATATACAATCGAGCGGAAAATCAAGCGAGCAATTTTCGAGCAAATTCCGAGCGAGCGGCAAGCGCCGAGCGTTTTGAACAGCCCTACTTGTGTAATACACGGAGTTATAATCTAGTACATCAATAAATAATACTCCGTCCGTCCCAATTTAAATGTCTTCTTTCCTTTTTTGTTTGTCCCAAATTAAATGTTCCTTTCCAAAAATAGAAATGCAATTTCCAGTTTTGTCCATAAAAGACAAAACACAATCACCACTTTTGAGGATATTATTGTCATTTTACCATATACAAACAAAAGATTTCTTAAAATGTGTGTTTTTAGACATGGGAGATTTAAATTAGGACGGGGGAGTATTCAATAATAATAATAAGTAATTCAAAATTAGGATAAAAAATCAGAAATGACAACAATGCCCTTTTGTGTTCAACTTGAACCATGGAGTCTTTGAATCTTGATTAGGTTGAGATAACACTAACAATGGAGGCGTTGAAGATGTGGTCATCACGTCCTCTGAGGCACTTGTTCCATGTAGCTTCTTATTCCCATCTTCCCACATCCAAATCATACCTCCCTTCTTCTTTCATACGCTGCTGTTCTTCTTCTTCTTCCTCCGCCGCCACCACCGCCGCCACCGTGCCAAAACAACAAGGTGGAAGAGGTAGAAGATCACCCACTACTCCCAACACAAGTTCTACCTCTGATAGAGATGCCATTCGTGCTATTCGACTCAAAAAGGTTTCTTTTTTATGTTTCTTTATGCCTTTCTTTTTTTTTATTATGGGTTTAAATAGGAATTTGAGTTTTCCGTTGTAATTGTTGTCTTGTTGAGTAAATTAGATTTAGAATTGCTGTCACAGGTTATTTTTTATAGTTTAAATTTATGTAATTGATATGCACTACTGCACTTGTATTTAGTATTTGCCCACCCACCTATGGCGTATCGAGTAGATGTAAATACCAATGCGATTGATTGTACACTAATGTTACGCAAAATTTAGAATAGCTAATTATAAGTTTACAACTAACATCAATCAGGGGCGAAGCTTGGTTTTTAGGGGGGGGGGGGGGGGTCAATTTACCTACGAAAATCCCAAATTTATACCACTGCGCAAAAAAACGCGCGGGAGGGGGGGGGGGTGGCCCAAGCCTGAACATACACTTATATATTACAAAATTTACAATAAGTTATTTTAACACATTACATGTTTAAGTCAAATGGGAAAAAATAGATGGAAAAATGTTGAACCTCACACGCACGTTACGGCGTGTTAACTCGAAAAATTTAGAATGAAACGTCAAACGAAAAACTTGAGAAAGATGGGAAATTTGAATGACCAAAGTTGAAAGTGAAAAAGTGTTGGAGGTAATGTAATCTTTTATATTAAAAATAAAGGCATGATATGTCAAAAAGAATATGTTTTGCGTTGATTGAAAACCTTAAAAACAAATACATGTATTCAATAATATTGAGACGGTAACGATGTTGTGTTAGTTTTTGGTATGTCGGAGTAGGCACTCGTATAGTTTGCGGCACAAGAAAAACACTTTATTTTGAGTACAACTACGTTGTCGAAAAAATGTTATGCCGGAATGTCGATAAGAACAAAATCTAAAGGCAACCGCGTTACAAGTTATTCAGTTTTTTTTAAGTTAGCGAATGCATGTTATTACAGAAAAATCATGATAAAATGAATTTGTTAAAGGCGTGTGTTTTATATAGTATAAGGGATGAAATTGAAATTTTAAAAAAATTACGGTTCATTATACTTGCACACCGATTTTTCTTTTTAATAACATATATTGTTATATGTTATGGAACTTAGGAAGTAATGTGTTGATCTATATATAGGTGGAAGAGTTAAGGAGCAAGGGATTTGAGCCCTATGCTTACAAGTGGGATAGAACACATACTGCTAATCAGCTGCAAGAGATTTATAAGCATCTAGAAAATGGTGAAGAATCAAACACTGAGGATGATCAAGTTTCGATATCAGGCAGAATTGTGGCGCGTAGGGCTTTTGGGAAACTCGCCTTCTTGACGTTGAGGGATGATTCTGGGACAATTCAGGTATGGCGCTGATAATGTGTTCTTGTTACCACTTATATGATTTGTATTTGAAAGGATCATGGTAGTGTAGCGTGTAAGCAAGTGATCATAATGTAGTTAACAACATATCTTTATGATATTTCGTAATGACAAAATACCCTTAATTTAAAATCTCACAGTTACTATTTCTATATACATAAAAAGAAAAAACAGTCATACCCAGTAAATCTCATAAATAGCAAAGCTATTGGTAGGGTCTGGGGAGGGTGACTGGACGAGATGTAGGCAAACTTTACCTCTATCCCTGAGAATAAAGAAGCTGCTTCCAGAGAGACCCTCAGCTCGAGAACAAACAACAGACATACAAACAGAACTAAAAGAACATCTAGAAAGCTACCAAATAACACAAGCAGTGATGAGAGAGTAACACAGTGGAACATAAACATATGTAATATCAAGAAAGCATACAAGGACATACATACATGAAGACAATCATACGCATAATCCCCCAAAAGTCTAGGATTATCTAAGCCCCTAAGATCAAACTAAAGAACTACTATACCATATACTAAAAGTCCTTAACCTTAATCTTGCGCCTCCACAAACTCCTGTCATGGACCATGTACTCAGAGAAATGCAACTCTAGTAAATCATTATTTTTCGTAATTATTCAAGAACATGAAACTTCTCGTATTTTTTTTTCTTTTCTTTTTTTCTCTTTCGTTATAGCTCAAGAACATGAACAAATAAAGAAACTTTCTTTCCTTTTATTTTCTTTCCGTTCTATTTAAAATCTGGAGAACACTATGTAAAAAAAACCGGTGCATCAAAAAGCATTTATATTACACAACCCTTTGTCACTAATCATCTGCATAGTGAGGCTGTTTTCTATTACTGATATATTCAGTTATGATTTCAGCTTTACTGTGAGAAAGAAAGGCTTGTACATGATCAGTTTGAGCAATTAAAAAGCCTTGTTGATATAGGCGACATATTGGGTGCAAGTGGCTCAATTAAACGGACTGAAAAAGGTTAGCTTTTGCAATTCTTTACTTAGTTTACCAAAGACAAATAGTGTATACAAGTAAAAGAATGCATATTTATTAGTCTTTATACATTTTCAGGGGAGCTTTCTGTATGTGTAAATTCATTTTTGATTCTCACAAAGTCTTTGCTTCCGTTACCGGATAAGTTTCATGGTCTAACAGACGTGGATAAGCGTTATCGCCAACGGTTAGTTTTCATATACTTTTTGCTGTAAATACATCTGTGCATTCCTTTGTAGTTTGTACTTTAATAATTTCAGATTGGCTTATTGTTAAAACAGTTTTTGAAGCAATTTTGTTTTCTTGTATAGATATGTAGATATGATTGCAAATCCCGAGGTAGCCGATGTGTTCCGCAAAAGAGCAAAGGTAGGTTTAAAACATTATGCTAAGAAATTATAAGTATTTTTAGTTAAAATGCTGGTATAAAATTTCACCTGATATGTGCTTCACTTCAGTAGATTGTCTCAGTTATACGCCAGACTGTCGAATCCGTGGGGTTTATTGAAGTTGATACACCCGTTCTTCAGGTTTTGAAATCATTTACAAACTTTGTTTGATGTGAAGATTTGATTTTTTTAAATTATTTTGTATTCTTAAAGTAATTTTATCTTTTAGGGAGCGGCTGGTGGGGCAGAAGCTAGACCGTTCATTACACACCATAATTCTCTCGGTAGAGATCTTTACCTGAGAATTGCTACTGAACTCCATTTAAAGAGAATGTTGGTGAGGTTCTAAATATTTGACATTTAATAATTAAAATATATAACAGCTACATTAACTTGGTTCAGTCAGGATTTTTTTTTTTTTTTTTTTGTAAACTTGTTTTTATATTTGTAATTGCAATATAGGTTGGAGGATTTGAAAAAGTATATGAGATTGGAAGAATATTTAGAAATGAAGGCATTTCAACTCGTCATAATCCAGAATTTACAACTATAGAGGTAATATATGTATTATTTTTTTCCTTCGTGTCATGTAACTCTCGTATATTAAAACTGTCATTTTGATCGGTTTTATTCTTAACATGAGCCAGATATATGAAGCTTACTCAGACTATGAAAGCATGATGAACATGGCTGAAGAAATTGTAACTCAATGCGCTATTGCAGTAAATGGGAAGCTTACGGTTGATTATCAGGTGTGTAAACTTTAAATTTAACGTTAGGTTTTCATTTTCTTGTTTTTATTTTTAATTGATATTTTAGAAACTACACACAACCAAACATCTATCCAAACTGACTCTTCGGTGATAACCAAGCCGTCTTGAAAAAATCCACGCACGCAACATATAGTCTTTATATTTCTCAGTTTTTTTTTTAATCAAACTAATCTCAATCATTTATTAACACCTAATCGTGAAAAATTACATCAAGATAGCGGGCAGGCGGGCAACAAGCTGCGCCGCCACCCCTTTCTGGACGGCAAACCCTAACCTACTAAAAACGAACCTATCCCCCCCCCCCCCCCCCCCCCCCCCCCCCCGCGGAGTTGAGACACTGCTATGAATAACCCGTTGGACTCTGCTCAGGAAACGGATGGCTTCCGGTGCCAAGGAGCCAAAGGTATCAAATGCCAGGGGAACGAAAACGTGTTGGTTCTCCTCACAAGCTTTAGCATGCTTCTCAGTTACTTCTTCTTTGCTAAAAAGTAAGAGAGTCAAATACCTTAAAAACGAAAACCGGAAATTACTAAAAAGTCTTTACTCTTTTCTTTTATTTGTGAGTAATAATTTAACAAAAGAAAAGTAGAATTTTCGTTTAAATCCTTTTGCAACCACCCGTATTTGTAATTTTATATATTAAACGTATGAAAGCTGTACCTTTTCTTTTCCACTGTTTTCAGTTAATAATGAGTTGAAAAGCAGTTTGAATATTACCGATTTAATGCAGGGCGTGGAAATCAATCTGGAAAGGCCTTGGAGAAGGGAAACAATGCACAATCTAGTGAAAGAAGCTACAGGGATTGATTTTATTGAATTAGGAAACGATCTTAATGCTGCTAAAGAAGCAACTTATAATGCACTCAATATGGGTCCAAATAATCAAGACAGGCATTTGATCGAAGCATGTTCATCGGTTGGCCACGTGCTTAACGAGGTCGATTTCCGTAATCTTTTTAAGATCTGATATAAGTCGAATACCAACTATAATATTTTTTTTTTGCAGGTTTTTGAGATGGTGGTAGAACCTACACTAGTGCAACCTACATTTGTGCTGGATTATCCTGTCGAGATATCGCCTTTGGCTAAGCCCCATCGGAGGTATTAAAATATTTTTTTGTTATTTAGTGATATTTTTTATATACATGCATCATCTGTCCTGATAAGAATGCAACCAAAAAGCAGAATCTTTTGCACAAAACCAATTTCACTAATGAACAAAATTTCGGTCCATCTTCAAACGAGTCAAACGAGCAAAATTTCCAAAACAAAAGCTAAAAGAGGAACTGGTCAAATGGGCTGGGTCAAATCCGTTGGAAGTCAGCCAAAGTTGGTTTTTAGTGTATACAACCTTCTAAATCATTTATTAATGTGATAGTATTTTATTTTTTTATTTTTATTTTTTGAAATCAAACTATATTTGCATATGAATAATCATTTTTCGTTTTCGACATAGGCATGCAGGCTTAACAGAGAGATTTGAGCTATTTATTTGTGGCCGTGAATTAGGGAACGCGTTTTCTGAATTAACTGATCCATTGGACCAGGTACACTCTATACAAATCCTTGTTGGCTCTACTCATCTGTATATTATCTAATCATTTAAAACCACAAAAAGTTATGTAACTAGCAAATTTCGACAGAGAGGACGGTTAGAAGAACAAGTGAAGCAGCATAATCAAAAGAGAGAAGCTGCAGCATCAAAAGCATCAGATACAAAAGATGACGATGACGACGCGTCTTATGAGGTGACTCTTGATGAAGATTTTTTAACAGCTTTGGAATACGGGATGCCACCAGCTTCCGGAATGGTACAACCGCGACTCTTTCACATTATTTGAATTAATTTTACGCCCCACTTACGGCGTGCGCATATAATGTATATATGTGTGGCCCTCGGGGGGCAAAAGTAAAGTTGCACTAGTTTTAACGTTATTTTACTTATTTCGTGAAAATAACGTTAAAAACGACGGACGGTTAATTATGCATCATGTGGTGGTGTTGATAGCCAAAAGACAAAGGGGTACATGCACCGATCGGGTTTGTCCTGATTGCTTAGTGTTTTGTGCCTTATGTTCAAGGCTTGATACCAAACCACATCGAGCCGGGGGTCTCACTGGAAGCAGCCTCTCTATTTTTAGGGGTAAGGCTGTCTACATCTTACCCTCCTCAGACCCTACCTTAGCTTTTGCTATAGGTGAGATTAACTGAGTATGATGATGATGATGATGGTCAAAAATCTTGTTTTTTTTTCTTTATTTATGGAGTAATATTAATTTCAGGGACTTGGAGTTGATAGGCTGGTGATGCTATTGACCAATTCAGCCAGTATTAGAGATGTTATTGCTTTCCCTGTGCTTAAGATTCAGCAATGATATTATTATATTATTTTACTTTTAAAATAATTGAACCTACAAGACAACAACCATTTATTCAACTGATTAATATTCCATAATATCATTTGTTGTGACATACAGAATTGACACGGACACCCTTGTTTGTCACTTGTCCATATGAATTGGATTCGATTGCGATCGATGTTTTGAAAATGTTTTATACAATATACATAAACAAAAGTATTGTTTTGGAGTTCTTATATATCAATGTTAGCATTTTAATTGTTTTAATAAAAGCGTCAAGTACAATTTGAGTCACTGACTCACTGTGGTCATACCCAATTTACTCGGTGAACCCCTAATTCTTAATTTAGGCCCCTTGACTCCTTGAGTCTTTGTCCTTTTCGACATTGGTCAATCGAGTTCCTCCTTGTAATGGAGGTTAACCATCCGTTACTCAATGAGGGTGTCTTTGTCATTTTGTGCAAGTAAAGAGGGGTGATTTTGTCATTTTCACTATTATATAAATTACACACCAATTCTGGAAATTACTACGTATACTCTCGCACTCACCACCACCAACACAATGGCGTCACCTCCACTAACCGTCGGCATACATTCATCGTCTCCACCATCTTCAAACAACCCCAACTATGTTGACATGAATGAGGCCTATGGCGCATTCGATAACTTAACCGGTGAGAGATTTGCCCCAACCATGACCCTATCTCACTTGAAGAGTAACGATCCAATGAACCCAACATACGAAATAAAAACACAAAGAAAAAACAATACATTTTTTGACAAATCTCTAATATATCATGACCATTAACCATTTATACATAACAAAACATTATCAACGTCAAGGTAAAGTCTCTTCATTTCCATCCCCATTTGCAAACACAAACCACTTCTTTGATTTGCAATAATTTATCAAGAAATACCATAAAACAGCACCCACAGTCATCAACCCGCTAACCAACAACACAATCTTGATACAGACCATCACACCATAAAAACGCAGATGGAATCAGACACATGACCACTAGCCCCGGTACCCACAATGACACCTTATACGATCGTTTCAACGTTGGAAACTTCTTTCGCAGCCATACAAACGCTGCAAACTCCAGCAACATCCCTAAACTATATATAAAGTTTAGGGATGCCAATAATCACATTACTAACATCAATTATTATCGGCCAATGGGTCGTAGGCTCGTAATCGAAATAGGGGGTGTCAACGAGCCGAGTAGAGCCCGAGCTTGACTGGGCTCGAAGTCGGCTCGTCATGCTTTTATGAAGCTCGAGCTCCAGCTTAGCTCGGTTCGAGCCTAATACTTTGAGCTCGAGCTCGACTCGAATGTAAAACCCAAGAGCTTGAGCTCAGCTCGATATAATTTTAGAACAATTTTAAAGGAGCTAAAGCTCGGCTCGTCAATGTTAAATAGTAGGTATACTGTAAATAATAATAATAATAATAATAATAATAATAATAATAATAATAACAACTTTGCTCGGGCTCGTTTAGGCTCACGAACCTAAACGGTTTTTGTATGAAAAGCTCGAGCTCGGGTTCAATAACTAAACGAGTCGTTTTTCAAGCTTGAGCTCGGGCTCGTTAAGGCTCGGCTCGTTCAAGCTTTTTACCAATCCGATCTCTGAGTAGTTATCGAGTCGTTGCGCATCATTTACACCCATAATCGAAATATATCGGTCTTTAGCCAGACCTTCCCGAGTTAACTTAAAGAGAGAAAAGAAAGGAAAATAAATGAAGGAAGAGAAGGGAAAGGAAAAGAAAGGATAAATTTTCTTTCCTTCCGTTTCCTTCCAAATCGGAAGGAAAACTAAACTAAAGAATTTTAACTAGTTTTCCTTCCATTTCCTTCCATTTCCTTTCTTTTCCCTCCTTTAATGAAACTCGGGAACACACCATATTTTGTTTTCCTTTCTTTAATGAAACTCGGGAACACATCTTTCCTTTCCTTTCCTTTCTTTTCTTTTCTTTTCTTTTCTTTTCTTTTCTTTTCTCCCGTTTAGTAAACTCTGGAACACAGAAGAGAAGCCCAATGGACTAACATATGTACTCATTTCGGATCTAAAAAGATCCGATCCAGGACGCAACTCCCATACATACATTAATTGGATGATAAAACCGATGATTATCAGCTGAAATCAGAACCCAAGTGCAGGACGTAAATGGAATCAGTTGTTGGTAGACAGTTAATGAGTAATCATACAACTTATGGTACAGTAATATCCATCACAAACCCACCAATTTCTACTCGTAAAATTAGGGCTAATCGCCACACCAATTTTCCCCTACGTTCCAAAAAATCCAACTTTCAAGGTCAGTTAAACACGATTTTTTTATTATTATTTACTTATTTTGCCTTTACTTATTTTGTTATATTTCATTTGAAGTCAAAATTCTGATTATCTAATAAAATATGATGATCACAATTAGGCTTGTAAACAAACCGGACGTTGTTCTAGTGAATTGTTCGTGAACTGTTTGGTGGGATTAAACGTTGTTTAGTGAATCGTTCATTTATGTGAATGTTCGTTCATTTAAATTCGTTTAGTACGTTTGCTAATTGCTATGTTCGTTAGTTTACGTTCATTTGTATCTTCATTTAAATTTTAGGCCCATTATACTGTTAACGAACGAACATAAACGAACACTAACACACTCATTTTCTTAACTAACGGGCACAAACAAGAAAACCCCATTTGTTTAGTTGTTCGTGTTCGATCGTTTGGTCAGTTAAGTCAAACGAACGAACATGAACATGCCTTGTTCTTGTTCATTCAGTTTGTTACAAGCAGCAGAAGCACATCCAATTATCCAAACACCATCTCTTGCAGCAATAGTGTCACAACTGATCATATGTTATTTCATATGATCATATCTTGTAATCAGTTCTAAAGCGCGGTGTCACTTTAGATTTTCAGGGTTATGCAAAGCCTTCTCGCCTTTTGCCTGCGGATGAAGTGAAACCGACCACTGAATCTTCATTAGAGAAACTGGTGACATCTTTTAAAGAAGACACACATGAATGCTTATACAAACTCACTATTCGTACGAGTAATTACAATGGATCAGATCTATCCGACTCAAACTCTGGAATATTGCTTTGTTTGGTAGACAAAAATGGCGATTCGATCTTACAAAGAATTTCAGCAACTTCAACTACAGATCAAGATTCTTCCAATTTGCTTAGTTTTCGGAGAGGTTCTGTTGATCATTTCACTTTTGAAGGACCCGCGATGGAAATGCTCGATGCTCTTTGGATTGGCCTTGACTCAGGTTAGATAATGCCTTAAATTTTTAACATTTATAAGATGGTGAATTAATAATAGATTAATTGTTATAAGTTATGATTTTTATAGGTCAGTGGAGGCTAGCAGGTACGAGCGTTACTTGTTGGTCGCGACAGAATTCTAAAGATAATGAAAATCACAAATATGGTATCTTTCAGTATGATTTCATGGCGGATAACGTATTGCTAGGGGACGGAAAAGATACTTCCATGGTAGAACTTAGACCGAGTATAATTACCAACATTGCTAGTGACAATTTAGATCAAAACATATCGCAGTTATCTTCACTAAGAAGCATGACAAATGAAGAAAGCATGAAAGAATATGCAGATTTAAAGTTCTCGTTACTGTTATATGACGCGCTCCTTATTGTCAGCGGATCAACAATTGCATCTTTCACTTCTGGTGAAAATGCTGCGTTTGCTTTCTTGACTGGTGGAATAGGTGGTTTTCTTTATCTTTTGTTGTTGCAGAGATCGGTTGATGAACTGCCGTCACCTGTTCTGGACCGAACTGGTGGTCTTGACCAAATGTTTGGGCGGTTCAAAGGTCAGGTGATCACTTTGGCTTTGGCACTTGCGTTTGCTGTTATTGTCGTTAAACTTGGTTCAGGAGATGAATCTATCGCGTTGACGCCTAAGGATATTGTTGTTGGCATGATGGGGTTTCTGTCATCAAAAGTTTCTGTCTTATTGGCCGCTTTTAAACCGTTGCCGGTTGGCACGAAACAGAGCTGATGGGAAGGATGGTGTGACTGTATAAACTAATACTCCACAAGTAGTTAAAACTTTGTATATATACAAATACAAAACAGATGTATAAATTAATAAATAGTTTCAATGATACGCGGTCGAATCTTATCACTTATCAGTGTCTTACTTGTATACATCTGTTCAAGTGATTGTATTTAGTAAATGATAATATTCCCAAAAAATAGTCTAATTGTTATGGAAAAACAAAAAAAAAACACTAAAATTGTTATGGAAAAACATAAATGCGTTTGCCGGGAGTCGAACCCGGGTCTATTGCTTGGAAGGCAATTATCCTAACCGTTGGACTACAAACGCTATCTTGTCAACAGTTCCCTTAAATACCAAGATATACTTGTCATCTTACTTTAGAAACCAAATGTTGTCTACCGTCTACGGTTACTATTTTAGTACCTTCTAAGGATCAGTCATTGAGATCGAGTATGTAGGCGTGGACAATATGCTCCACAAGATTCGACCAAAGGGCGTGGTGGGTATCTCCATAAAGTAACATCGCAAAACAAACGAACACTCACATGAAGTTGTTATATCTATGTTCAATCTTGATTTGCTTTAAAGGGTTTCATAGATTAGAAATTTTGGTAAAAAACACAACTTGATCTAGAGTTTGGTACAGGAGAACAGATTGTTTATGACCATAATGCGATGCGTAAATTAATATCAAGTGTTTTTAACTAAATAATGGTAAATAAAAATAATTATAACATCAAAGAACCCAAAAAAGACCATGAAAAGGAAAGACATGACAAACATTTAAATGTCTTTCCTCTACAAACAGAAATTAAAAAAAAAACAATAAAAATGACCAAATGATGGTGGTTATGTTTTGTGCAGCAAAGCAACTCCAGGATCCACTGCCTCATTTTCAAAATTCCATATATGTCTTTTTGGTCTCTTTATTTCCCATGAGAGAATGAGTCAGAATGCCGGTCTAATGAAGACTGCCATGTCAGCATCATAAGAAGTAATCGGGTGTTCTACGTGTCACGTCAGGCTCTCCCCTCCTTGGAGCTGGTTCAAACTGCGATTCATAATTGTATGAAACAGTTAAATCCCATTGCCTTATGATCTCACCAAATGTAGCATGTGTGTATATGCATCTATACATACACTAGGTGAAATCCCGTGCAATGTACGGGAAGACCATATCATTTTTTAAGGTCTGTTTTCTAAAGACCAAATCAAGAAGTCAAGCATCTGTTGCAAGCAAAGTCTGTTTACTAAGGTTTGTTCCAGAACAGTGGGTCTGTTAAGTGTTAAGGAGATCTGTCTGAAACAGTTGTTGCTTCAAACAGATATTGCTTCAACAGTTTGCTTCAAATAGCCTGAAATAGAATATGCACATACATATGTACATACACACGCATAATAGAATATGCACACATTGTTAAAGAGAAACCTGAATGAAAGTGTGACCCTTGCAATCATCCACTTCAAGAATTGAAGCCATATTACCACAGCGGTAACAATAATTAGGTGCGCTAAAAATTGTCACAACTTTTCGTTCCTGCATAACCAAAATTTAATTAGTAAGAAAGTCGTTTTTAAACCATAACTAACACCATCAAAATTTAAAAAAAGCAAACATAAGTATTACATGTCCCCAATTAAATCCCTCCATAACCAGCTGATGAGCTCTAGCAATTAGCTTTAAGCCATTCGTATGATTATATTGCTCGGATATATCCTGAATTACAATATAAAACAAACAAAATTTAGTAACTCCGTTACATAAAAGACTAACTGCATAAATAAAAGAAAAAATGGGAAGAAAAAAAATGATAGGGAGAGATAATTACTTGACCAAATGTGTAACCAGCGCCGCGAGGTGAAATACCCCAACCACAACGGTCGTCAGGGTCAGACCATAAGAGATCACACATGGGTCCCTCATGGGGCACTTCTTGAACACGGTCAAAATTTCTTATATTATCGAGTGTTTCAATTGAAGGGGATAATCCACCATGAAGACAAAAGATTTCAGATTCAACCTAAAAACACAACCCGTAAAAGCACAAGGGTTAAAATGGTAAAAACACAAGAGTTAATAATACTTGAGACAAGTTTAAGTGTTACTGACCAATGCAGTGAGTGGAAGATAATCAAATAGATCAGTGAATGTCTTCCATACGTTAGCACTACCGTATCTGCAAATAAGTCAGCAGTTAACTTAATAAATAAACTTGCATAGAACCTGTGGAAACAATATTAAAGAATGTTGGAAACTCACTTTCTTAAGCATTCATCATAAAATCCATACACTTGAGTGATCTGCAGAAACAACATTGCGGCTATTGTTATATACCTTAAATAATTCTTTAGAAATAGTTGTTACATGACTGCTAAAATGTTATAATTTGATTAGAAACTCATACAGAAAATAATAATACGTTAATTACAGCAAAAGGATGTACCTGCCGACTTTCATGGTTTCCTCTTAGAATAGTAATCCTTTGTGGATAACGCACTTTAAGGGCCACCAAGAGCTACGATGACAAACGAGAATTGCACGAAAAAAAGTAACTTTAAAATTCTAGCATGCTAAATTTAAAAATAAAAAGAAGGTATGGTAGTTTAACACTTACAGTCACTGTTTCAACCGAGTAATAACCACGATCAACGTAATCTCCCATGAATAAATAATTCGTATCCGGGCACTAAATAAAGAATAGAAAACAAGAAAATGAAATTTTTAGCTAAAATGTAACCGTTTTCTATACCAACAACAACTTTATTAAAAATGCCCATAAAATATGAAAACGAGAGCACAAACACACACCTTCCCTCCGATCCTGAAAAGCTCTGCAAGATCATGAAACTGCCCATGAATATCCCCACAGATTGTCACAGGGCTCTTAACAGGCTGAAAGAAACACATACGCAAAATGTTGACGAGTTCACATTTTTGTTATGGTACCACAAAATGTACATCATATAAAAGATAAAGAGGAATATCTACCTGCACATTGCTTTCTTGCATCAGGATCTCTTTTGCCGTATCACATAATGACCTAACCTACATTCATAGAGGTAAACATTGAGAAACACTCAAACAAAAGTCAAAGATTGGAGTGTTAATAAGTTAAGAAAAGAAAAGGTTCCAAACGATCACATCAAAATTTGATATGGTCATATGATCCATCCAAGAGCAGCGACATCAAAGATTCAACCGTTCGTTTAGCCCGTCTTTGAAAAATGCGTATAATATTGTACAAAAATATAAAAATGCAAGCTTTATCCCCAAAAGGTGAAAGCTTCTTTAAGAATGTAAGAGCGTTTGGATGCGCGCTTCGATTGTCCATCTGATTATTGCAGCTTCAAGTCATACTAACTAAACTTTAGCTACCATTACATAAGTCTTTAGGGGTTGACTACTAATCACTTCTCATATTTTCTATTGTTTTATCTGTTAACTTTCTTCAATATCAAGAATTTGTCAAAACATTCACATCATCAAAAATGATTATTCATTTAAGGAGCATAAGCACATCCAAACACAATCTCTAGCCCATTATATAAAAATAATCTAGTTATTCAATATAACATAATTACTTGTAAATTAGTTAATTCATAACTGTTAGAAAATAATAATAATAATAATAATAATAATAATAATAACAAAAATTATGAATATGGCAAAGAGTCCCTAAAACTCAAAAAGTAATCAAATTTCACCAATACCAAATCAAGCAATTCTGACCCAAAAACAATATCATCCAAAAAGATTATTTTTTTTTAATAAATTACCAAGATTGTCATACCTCCAAATAATTTCCAAAATTAAAAAAAAAAAAAACAGAAAAAGCTTCAGACTTTATAACAATAGATCTGACCCAAATAGATCTTGGCCAAAATTAAATCTAATATACCCAAAAAAAAATATATAAAAATAATGAGATCAATCTGAAAGACAACCCATGAAGAAAAGAAAAAGAAAATGAAAAGGGTATAGACCTCTTGTTCAGACAAGGGCTTGCACTGCATGAGCTGAGAGATATGTTCATCGACATTGTGATTGACACGTTGCATAGCTGGATCCAAGCTCATGTTTTGGGTATGTTTTTTTTTATGGATTGATTTGGAACATGTAACCAAAAGGAAATGAATGAGCGAGTGAAGAAGATGACACTGGCAGAGAAAACGTAAAGAGAGAGAGAGAGAGGTGTTATTTGTTATTTTATTGGATCGCCTCTGGTTTTCTAAATAATTTCGAAATTTGAAAAACAAAGACTCCCTTGTCTCTCCTTGTACGAGCATTCTCATCCCGGGCATCAAATTTATGTGAGTGTGTCCACCAAATTATATGGGGTGAATGTAAGTGGTTGTGAGTGGGGGATATAAAGAATATTTGGTGGAAACACTTTTTCCACCAAATATGAAAAGTTACTGTTCACCCCTAAACATATTTTAATATTTTTAGAAGTGGTTGTGAGTGAGGAGAGAGAAAATATAATGATAAAAGTATGAAAAAATATTATTATTTTAATTAGGAGAGAGAAGATTTAGGGGTGGAGTAGTGATTTTTAGTGTAATTTGATGGATGGGATTTGGTGGATGGGATAAGAATGCTCTACGATGAAGGTTATTTTATTTTGGGGGTTCTTTGTTTTCCTTTTTTTTTTCAAATCATTTTTCATTTTTGCACTCAATTCAGAAAACGGACTTTCTTGAAGGCAAGGGATCCAAACGTATCGAAAGCAAAGGGAATAAAGTCGTGTTGATTCTTATAATAGGTTGTTTTGTGCTTTGTAACCTTCTTGGACTTCGATTTCAAAACCGCCTACCCCGGCACAAACCCGGTGTACCCAAATCCTACTAGGGGGACATCTTAGTGAGGTCCACACAAGCATGTTTGTCGCCCGCCAACCAAACACGAGAACATCCACCGAGCGTAGGGTAGACCTCCCTTCAAGCGAGTGAGTCAAAAAGTTCAAGGGAGCCTCTTTCTTAGCGGGTATCCCAGCTCGCCTAAGCAGATCCCACAAGAAGTTCCTAACCAGATCGTGTAGGTACTTGAACCTCGATAGCTCCTTACGGTGAATTGTGTGCTCACAAAAATTATCCGGGCAAGCCTTTTTACAGGGAAAGGGGGGATCATAAACCAATATTTAACGATGGTCCGATACTCCACCGACAACATATGTTGTCCAAGCCCTTCAACAGGGACGACAATCAAGAAATCTTGAGCATGGGCCCCTTAGAGGTATTCAAACACTCGCCAAAGTTTTTTGGGCTTTCTTGGGGTGTTGTCCTTATCACTAAATCCATCAAGATCAAACTCAGGAAGAGATATATGAATGTTGTCCAACGCAAGCTCGTAATCAGAATCTGCCCCTACCACACCACTGCCCTAAGGATGTGGTCATGGAACTTCCAAAATTGATAGTTGAATCTAAATCTACATCATTTGCTTATAATGTGTTTATTTTTTTTCCTTGACAATGAGAGTTGAATCTTCACATTTACAAGGGGCACCATGGTAAATTAGGTGTTTTATGTATTAATTAAGTATGTTTTAAAAATGAAGTATGTTAGTATTAGAATACTCTTACAATAGAAGCATTATAAAGCACGGTGTTAGCATAAACTCCAATGTATGTATCCATTGTGTGGTTTGTAGGAAAAAGCATATCACCATCTTATGTCGTGTGGCTTAGTGACAAATGCATGGTACCAGTTTGCATCTGGTGTAAGCTCCTGTCTCCACCTACGTGTGTTTCAGTCAAGAAGATTTTGGACACTATGGTCTTTATTACTTTGCACAAGATGGTTTTACAAGGGGTCTTCATGTTTACCTGTTGGTTTCTATGGCGATTGTGTAATGATGAACTCTTCAACAACAAACCTATTCTTATGGGTCAAAAACAAGGTCCGACTATGATAAATACGTCACAATGTGCGCTTTGTAGAACTTGAACTCCCAAACTTTTAAATGCGTAGTATACCACTTAACAATTAGGATAACCATTAAGGAGTTTTTCTTATTGTTAAATTTAAACTTTTTTTTCTAATGGCTCTTTTTTATACTTCTCTTAGTTATGTACTTATGTTGGTCTCTTTTTTAGTCTTGAAATTATTATTATTATTTAAACATTTTCATTTTGCTAATCATGTGTTCCACACTTGAACAACCCGCACATGTTGTCTTTGGTTTAAATATTACGTAATTTAGTTTTTCTTTGCAACTTTTGTAATTTGAAGTTTTCATTCAAAACTCAAAAGATTTATTTGGTGCGATTGTATCAAGTATGATTGATGTTATTAACAATATTTATTTGTTGATGTTATTCAAAAGATATATTTTATAATTTGTTTGTTTAAACAGGAAAAAAAGTAAAATGTTTAGCCATGAGGTAAATCATATCTGATCTCCTAATGATTCGACTTAATCCATGATCCAACTAAATAAATCTGGATCTAACTCTTAGCCATTGGATCTTGATCCAGTTAACTTATTTAATAGTTTTATTCATAAATATAATAATTTTTTTTTAAACATGTAAAATTTATATTTTCTTATATAATAATGAATTTATAATATATTTTTTATACCACTTCCTTTGGTAATGAACTAATCCCCATATACACACACATATATATATAACTAGATTATAGTCTGTGGGTTGAGTAATGAAAATTGTTTATTTGCAAAGCATAATAAGACAAGTAGATAAACGATAATCATCCCAAAATTTGCAATCACTTACTTATTACATAATCAATACCCAGACTGTTTTTAGAGCGCTTATAACTGGAAAAACAAAACGCAACTCAAATTGAAAAATTATATAAATGTGTTTGACTTTTATATAAATGGTAAATAAAGTTTTTTGTTATTTTTTTAGAAAATAGTTTGACATTGGGTAAATGTGAGACATTATTCGTACACTAGATTAAGCATGCATTACCTTAATTACATGCATTAGAGACCCTTTTTTTAAAGGTAAACTTTTATTAAACACAAACGAGCCGCCACTAAGTCTCCAAGGAAGAGACAAACAACGGCACAACCAAACAACTACATCACTTCAAACATACACCATGAATCTCAATCTATAGAACCTTTTTTATATCTACATCTAAACCAAAGGAAACTTAAAGTTTTTATCTCCGCAATCACCTCCATCACCTTCCGTTTTTATCCGAAAAAAATCGATCATTTATAATAGCTCTCCAAATGCTCCACAAAGCTATATACATAATCCCACGGAACGCAATCCTATTATCACCTTTGAAACCCACCGATGTGTGCATAGTGACAATATCGCGGACCGAGAAAGTGAACAAGTTTGGAACACCGCACCACGAAGCAATCGACATCAAAATCCCGGTCGAGAAAATGCACCCCGAAAACAAATGCTCTGTCGTCTCCAGAATACGATCACAAAAAACACAACTCTTTTTTGGAACCTGGATTTTTCTTCTTTCAGAGCCGATGTTGTTGCAATTCTATCCATCTCCGCTCGCCACACAAAAATGTTTATATTAACCGGAAGCCATTTGCACCATTCCAAGATGAATGTCGATCTGAGCTGAGCCTCCTTTTGTAACCAATGTTTAGCCGAGATAACCGAAAAATTCCCGAATCATCTACACACTACGCCCGATTATCCTTTCTTGTCGAACATGTAATACCGGCCACTGCATTCAAACAAGCTGCCAATTCGTCCTGTACAACTGCATTCATACCACCGGCCCATTGGTTCCAACCACACGATTTATCATTCAAAGATCCAAGACACTTAGCAACCATAACGAACTTATTATTCTCTAATTTAAATAAATTAGGGAACCTATCCTTAAACAGTTCTTCACCAAGCCATATATCAATCCAAAATCTAATATTTCTCCCATTTCCCAAATTACCTTTCAACAATTCGTTTAAACTTCGGCCTTCCACTTTAGTATTATTCCCGTGCTTTACAATGTTTTTCTATGTACCTGTCAAACGGTTATTGATCGGCATTGCTCCCCATTTTCTCTTTGTGCAATCAATAGAATCAATTATTCTTCCCCATAACGCACAAGGTTCCACTCATAGGTGTTGTTTGTTTTTTCTGCAGGAAAAGGTCTGCAGTCTGCGGACCACATCTGCAGGAGAAGAGGTGGACCAAAGGTCTGCTGTCTGCAAGAAGAAGACTGTTTGTTTGTTAACGTCTGCAGGCTGCTGAAATAAACTTAAATTTAAATAAACTGAGTTTTTACAACAGTCTGGTGGTAGACGGTGGTGGTGGTGGTGGGTGGTGGTGGACGGTGGTGGGTGGTGGTGGGTGGACGGTGGTAGGTGGTGGTGGACCGTGGTGGTGGTGGGTGGTGGTGGTAGTGGTGGTGGACGGTGGTGGGTGGTGGTGGTGGTGGTGGACCGTGGTGGTGGTGGGTGGTGGATCGTGGTGGTGGTGGGTGGTGGTGGTGGGTGGTGGTGGTGGGTGGTGGTAGTGGTGGTGGACGGTGGTGGGTGGTGGTGGTGGACCGTAGTGGTGATGGACGGGTGGTGGTGAACAGTGGTGGTGGACGATGCTAGGTGGTGGTGGTGGGTGGGTGACGGTGGTGGACGGTGGTGGTGGTGGTAGTGGGTGGTGGGTGGTGGAGGACGGTGGTGGGTGGTGGTAGTGGTGGTGGGTGGATGGTGGTAGGTGGTGGTGGTGGACAGTGGTGGTGGTGGTGGTGGGTGGTGGTGGTAGCGGTGGTGGACGGTGGTAGGTGGTGGTGGACCGTGGTGGTGGTGGGTGGTGGTGGTGGACCATAGTGGTGGTGGGTGATGGTGGTGGTGGTGGGTAGTGGTGGGTGGTGGTAGTGGTGGTGGACGGTGGTGGGTAGTGGTGGTGGTGGTGGACCGTGGTGGTGGTGGTGAACGGTGGTGGTGGACGATGCTAGGTGGTGGTGGTGGGTGGGTGACGGTGGTGGACAGTGGTGGTGGGTGAGGAGAAGAGAAGAGGAGAAGACCTTTGAAGACCTTAGAAGACTTTGGTCCAAGTCTGCACCAAGAAGAGGTCAGGAAGAGCTTTTGGAGTGAAATGTCTTCCGAAAAACAAACAGTCTGCCCGCCCCAAACGTCTGCTCGCGTCTGCGCGGCGCAGACAAAAGAGGTCAGAAGTGCTTCTCGGAGAAAAACAAACACCACCTATATTTCCAAAACCCACTTAAGTAAAAGCGTACTATTAATTATATCCAACCTCTTCAAACCCAAACCTCCATTCTTCAAACCCACATGCATTAGAGACCTAATATTGTTGATTAAGTCATTTTAAGTCTAGCAAAGCCCATTTTAATCTATTGTTTATATTTAGTTATCTTGTTCGCTGTGATAAGCCTTTGTCTTAAATATGTTGGTGGTTATCCAGAATTATAAAACCTAACCCAAAATGGATAAACAGTGTTAATTCAATACGTAATTAAGACAATATTAGAAAGAATACAAAAGTGTGAGAACTACATATATATAAGACCCAAAGGTGGCTGGATAATTTATCCAACCCTAGCTAAGGCTTGGGGCCATATGACACCCAAATTTGTTTTACGTTTATACTATATATAGTAGTTGAAGTTTTTTTTAAATAGCTTATGTATAACTTTTTTAGAGCGTCATTCAAATCAGAATTTTGACGTTTGAAAAGGTGGAGAGGTTGCGACATGACATGGTGGCATCGATGTGGCGAGTTAGAATTGATATGCGGTGTTTGCAACACCATGGTCATGGGCCACTACACACGGTATTATCAAATAATCCCGCTTTGATAAAAAAAAAGTCACGTGTTGGGTTGTCAATATAACATGTTTGTGTCATAAGCAAGTCGTGTTCAGTTTGATCGATTTAACTAGACGAGTTGTTATCAGATTGGCATGTTCAACCCACTTAATTAAACATTATGGTCCGTCAACTTGTTTAATTATGTAGGTTGGGCTATGAACCCTTTATGACCATTTAACCAAATTTTTACAACCCACTAACCCGACAACGCACATTTACAACTTGATTGTCATTTCATCTGTCAACCAGCTTAACATATATAAATAGATAAAGGATTAAACTAGTTATATTCAGGTTACATGATTTTAATAGTGTATATAATGTCACGGTGTCGTCATTCGAGGCCCTATGTGGCGTTCGCGATGCTCGAGGATAAGCCAATCTGTCCCACTCTTTATCTGGGGTAAGGGTTTCGTCTTGTCTTGGACTCGTTAGGAGGGCGACAAGAATTATCGATCAGTGATGCTTTCGACACATAAACATGTATTGGTATATACACTGCCTTATTCTGCCAAGGCCATCCCTGACAAGGTCCTTAACTGACTGGTAAACCCACATAAAACGACCTTTGAACTTTTGGCCCGTGAGTCCGTGACAATAAGCTAGGATGAATGTTTGTGTTGTGAATAATTACACGAGTGGTAGTGGGTCCTCCCGACCCAAACACTAGCAAACAGGTGCCATGTAGACTATCAGGTGACAATTAGAACATCGACGACGATGTTACCGAAGGTAACTGACCACACATATCTCTCCTTTGTAACCCGCACACATGCTTCATTGGCAACCACCAACCGATAAAATCCCCGATAACCCTTACCATAATGATCGGTGGCGGTGTTAAGGATACCCGATAGTGGTAACCGAGTTACTCCAACTATTCTTATTTTGGGAGGATCTCACCCGCTTCCCCATCCCTTATTTCTACCCTTTGAAACAACCAAGACCCAAAATCATATCATACCAACAAAAAAGATTTCTAGAGAGAGAGAAACAACACAAAACAACCGCAAAGATATTTTCATTCATATCGCCTTCCTTCTTCCTCACAAAAAAATTAGGGTTTCTACTTCCTTTGTCCCCTGCATTCCGATCAACAGTTTTCCCTTCATCTTCTCGTAAGTTTTTTCCTAATCCTGTTACCCTTTTACTTTAATTTAATACCCTTTTTGTCTTTTCCTTCAATCTATGCTTCTTTTCAACAACCCATATTATGCATGTTTCTTGTTTTGCCTCTTTATCAAGATTTGTATTTTTTGATAAATTATCTATATTTTTGATAAATTATGTATCTTTTTTTGATATTGTGGAGATTATATATTTTTTCTTGAATCTTGATGTGTTTAATCTTGGTGTAATTTGATTTTGATCATAGGTTTTGGTAGAGTGCTAGTGAAAAAGATATAAAGATTGATTGATATTGAGGAAAGTTTAGAACTTTGATTGAATTAAGAAGGTTTTTAAGGTGTTTGGATTGAGGGGGTGTTTTAAAATTAGGGTTTGTGTTTGAGTATGCCAACTTCTTGGGCTGATTCAGTTGCTGCAGCTGAAAACACGGCTGCTGGTTTGCACGGTAGTTCGAATTCGAATTCTAGACCGACTTACGTTCCTCCGCATCTTCGTAACCGACCTAGTTCAGAGGCGGCACCATTTCCAGCCGCTGCGGCAAACAGTGGTTCTGCTGCTTCTGCTGTTCCTGCTGTTGGTGGTGTTAACCGTTGGGGTGCTCCTAGGAACGATTTTAGGTATAGTAGCGGTGGCCGTGGTGGTGGTTGGAATAACAGGGGTGGTGGGTGGGACCGTGGTAGGGACCGTGAGGTTAATCCGTTTGGAAATGATGACGGTGCTGAGCAACAGGTTGTTGACCAAGAGAACAGCGGGATTAACTTTGATGCGTATGAGGATATTCCTGTTGAGACGAGCGGTGACAATGTGCCGCCACCTGTGAATACGTTTGCTGAAATTGATTTGGGTGAAGCACTTAATTTGAATATTAGGAGGTGCAAGTATGTGAAACCGACTCCTGTTCAACGACATGCGATTCCGATTTCACTTGCTGGTCGGGATTTAATGGCGTGTGCGCAGACAGGGTCAGGAAAGACTGCTGCGTTTTGTTTCCCGATTATTAGTGGAATTATGCGGGGGCAGTTTGGTCAAAGAGCACCACGGATGCCCCGTACAGCTTGTCCTCTTGCTCTTATTCTCTCACCCACAAGGGAGCTATCATGTCAAGTATGTATTGTATACATTATCTTATGTCTTTGTTATATATATATTTTTTATTTTTATATGGATTTTGAATGATTTAGTTTGTAATTCTGGTATGCAGATTCATGAAGAAGCTAGGAAGTTTGCTTATCAAACTGGTGTAAAGGTGGTCGTTGCTTACGGTGGAGCCCCGATCAATCAGCAGGTGCGCTATTCATGATATATAATTCTACATATCTGTATGAAATATGATATTAATATTGTATGATAGGTTTGTTTTTCGATCTCATGCCAACATTCACTTTTCTGAGTGAAGTGTGAACTGTATTTACTATTGAAGTTGCTTCTTTGCTGACCTAGGGGGCGTTTGGATGTGCCTTTTGGAAGTTAGTATTTGATATTATATAGTAAAACAATCAGTTGTAATATGTTTTGAGTGTTTGGCAAACTCCGAACCGTCTAAGAATTTGATGGATAAAATTGTCTAATTTTAGTATCTTTTTGTTAAATGTGAGTTAAAGAATCTCAAATTAGGCAATGTTTAAAAGTATGGAATCGTGCCTACAGGCGTTTTCCCTTCGCCTCGAGGCGAACTGAGGCGTAAACTCAAGGCGGAATTAAAAATACAGCAACAACAAAGCCCAGTAAATCCCACAAATAGCAAGCTATTGGTAGGGTCCAGGGAGGGTGGGATGTAGGCAAACCTTACCTCTACCACTAGGGGTAGGGAGTCTGCTTCCAGAGAGACCCTCGGCTCATAACACATAATCAGTCGCAACAAAAAAAGTTGTATATATATACCCCCCCCCCCCCCCACACACACCCAACTACCCATAACAACAAAGGCTATGAAAAAGTGCGTATAGAAAGAATGGACAAGTATGCTATCACAAACAACCTATAAATAAATAAACAAACATACAAGAAGACAGAATATGTAAAACTCTACTTAACATAAAGGAAAAAGTAAAACCCTACTACACACCTAAAAAAAGCATGTGTCCTAACTCCTAAAAATCCTTGACCTTAATTCTATGTCTCCATAAACCTCTATCATGGATCATGTCCTCAGAGAGATGCAACCCTAGTAAATCTTGTCTAATCTGCTCGTCCCAAATCAATTTTGGTCTGCCTCTACTCCTCTTACCTTCCACAGTGAGATTTTCTACTGCTCTAACTGGCTCAGTCGACTGTCTTCTCTTCACATGCCCAAACCATCTCAATCACGTCTCTTTTTATCTTATCCGAGATACTAGTTACCCCTATTCTATCCCTAAAAGCCTCATTTCTTATCCTGTCTAGTCGTGTGTGCCCGCACATCCACCTCAGCATCCTCATCTCGGCTACCTCCATCTTTCGTGCTTGCGCCTTCTTGATTGCCCAACAGTCGGAATTAAAAATAAACATTAATATTATATATATCTTATAAAAAAAGAAATACTAACTAATTTCATCATCAAATTCATCAAACACATAAAATACACATTAAAATGACATGGAATGCTTGAAATAGACCCAAAAAGTCTAAAACATCAAAAGCAAACATCAAAAACCCCTGAGGCGCAGTTTTTGTTATCGGCTCAACCCTATGAGGCGCATTTACAAAATAACACCTTGAGGTGCCACCTCAGACTCGTTTTCTTACCGAATCTCATTGAGGCGTGCCTCGAAGCGTGCGCCTCACACGTTTTTTAAACCATGAAATTAGGTTAAGATAGGTGTTTGCAAATCTGAATTGTCTAATAAGTTTTGTTGCGTCTAATATAGTGGTGTGAAATCTTCAAAATGGATGATTTTACTTGTAAATGGCTAAACAGTCACAAGCAAAATCTCATAAGCAGAATATGTTTGTCCAATCAGTAGAAACTAATTGTTATCTTTTTCATGTTAGTATGTTACACAGCAGTTGTTTTTTTCGAATCTCTAGTTCAAATGATGGAGAGAAATTAAGGAAATATTTAGAAACATAAGTTACTTATGTTTGTATTTTGACATCCGTTCTGTTATTAACTAACCTAATTTTACTGCATCAGCTTCGAGAGCTAGAAAGAGGTGTTGACATTCTTGTTGCTACCCCTGGGCGGTTAGTAGATCTTTTAGAGCGGGCACGTGTCTCTCTACAATACATCAGGTATTTAGCTTTAGATGAAGCTGACCGAATGCTTGATATGGGTTTTGAACCACAAATAAGAAAAATCGTGCAACAAATGGACATGCCCCCGCCAGGTGTCAGACAGACAATGTTGTTCAGTGCCACTTTTCCCAAAGAGATACAGGTTTTATAAAAAAAAAAAATCTTTTTACAAACTACCCGTGAACATACAAATTATGTGGCAACAATTCATATGGTTTTGGTTAATATGCAGAGATTGGCGTCTGATTTTCTCGCAAACTATATATTTTTGGCTGTGGGAAGAGTTGGTTCAAGTACTGATTTGATTGTTCAGAGAGTCGAATATGTACAAGAAAGTGATAAAAGAAGCCACCTCATGGACCTTTTACATGCACAAAGGGCTAATGGTGCTCATGGCAAGGTAATATTTGAAGATAAACTATTTTTATTTCAGTAAAGACCGCCCACATATTTGCTGGAAATTTGTGAAATGACTAGACACACCTAAATTTAAGTTTTTGTCACATCCAGAGACGTAAAATGATGAAAATACCTCAGTATTTACTCGGAAACTATTCTTAGATGGACTCTTTAAACATATTTGAGTAGACTCGGGCAATTTCTCGTCATCAAAGTTTCAAAGAACGGAAATGAGCCTCAAGGTGTTTTCCCTTCGCATTATGAGGCGTAAGCCCGAGGCGCAGTCAAAAAATAAATACAAAAATTATGCATCTTACAAAAAATAAAATAATTGACCTAGAAAAGTCTAAAACATAAAAAACACACCAAAAATAAAATAATTGGCCCAAAAAGTCCAAAACACCAAAAAAACACATCGAAAACAGCCTAAACCACCTGAAGCGCACTCGAGGCACACATCTTCTTAGCGCCTCAGCCCTTAGAGGCGTATGTACAATTCGAACCCCATGAGGTGCGCCTCAGACTCGTTAGCGTTTCGCCTTGAGGCGCACGCCTCACCCCTTTTTTAAATCATGCTCGTCATACAAGTTTCAGATATAATAAAATTCTTGAATTTCCGTCGTTTTACTATGTTTGAAAATTAAATGCTGGAATCTACATGATTGAAATTTGAAACCACTAAATGGATACTTGGGTGGTGTATGTATTGTATTATACATAATCTGAGAAAAGAATTTAAGTTGGTTTTGTGTTGATATGTAATCACTGCAGCAAGCCCTGACATTGGTTTTTGTGGAGACGAAAAAAGGGGCCGATTCACTAGAATATTGGTTATGCATGAATGGCTTCCCTGCCACCACTATACATGGTGATAGATCACAGCAGGTACATAAACTTTTTAAAATTTTAATTATTGATTCGCACATTTTCAATATTTATGACGATTTCTGATATATATGGAACAATTGCAGGAACGTGAGCAGGCTTTGAGATCGTTTAAAAGCGGAAACACCCCGATATTGGTTGCAACAGACGTCGCAGCACGTGGTCTCGATATTCCACACGTGGCCCACGTGGTCAACTTTGACCTACCAAACGACATTGATGACTACGTGCACCGTATAGGAAGAACGGGCCGAGCTGGAAAGTCAGGTCTAGCCACTGCTTTCTTTAACGACAACAACACGTCAATGGCTAGACCGTTATCAGACCTCATGCAAGAAGCTAACCAAGAGGTTCCAGCCTGGCTTGCTCGTTACGCGGCTCGAGCTTCCTACGGTGGCGGCAAGAACCGCCGCGGTGGTGGTCGGTTTGGCGGGCGTGATTTCCGGCGAGACTCCAATTTCAACCGGGGTGGTGGAGATTATTATGGTGGTGGGAATATGAATAATGCGTACGGAGCACCTGGTGGCGGGTATGGTGGCGGATATGGAGCTTCTGGTGGTTATGGTCCTGGTGTTGCTAGTGCATGGGACTGAGTCTTGTTTCGTCCGAAATATAACTTGGTTTAGTGGATTTGTTTTTTAGTACCCCTGTGCGGGTAATTTGGGTAGTTTTTTTTATACCAGTAACTGAATTAGGGTTAAGTTTGGTGGTTAATGGGTTGTGGAATATGGTCGAGTATGTATAGAACGATAAACAACCCGAGTCGAGGGTCTGTAGATTATTGCGGGTTTGGTGTTGTGGGTTTTCTACAGAGCCTCAGCCTTAGCCTCCCTCTCTTATGGCTAAATCAAAGTGTGCTTGTTTATGTTTAACATAACTCGGTTATTGTCAACGATCCTTCTTACGCGAGCATGCGAAGCTGGTGGTTGCGGCCGCCTGGCTGGATCTTCGGTGGGTTGACCGGTCAACGTATATATTTACGTCATGAATGAGCATTTGTTGAGATCAGATTTTAAGATGTTAACACGTAGAAAATATAAATGGGTGCAGTTATGTTTGACTTGAAAAATGATAAATAAGAAACAAATAAATGGCACATGAATGAAATGAAAGAAATATAAGGAAATAATGAAGTAGTCGATTTAGTCAAAATCTACATCTTTCACATCGTTTAGCTGTCTATTATAAATGCTTTTTTATGGTATTAAATTAGTACATAACGTTCGTTCTGTGTTATAATTTAAAATAGTAACAAAAATTAAACAATTGTCAAAGTACATTAAATTAATCAAATTCAAAATTAGGGACCTTTATAGGGTGAAACAATTGTGAAAGACTAAAGGCTATCATTGTGGTTTGTAATGCTCATTGCTTTTATGTTTTTAGCACCATGAAAGCTACACAATCATCATCAAATATGTTTTACTTGATTTAGTTGGTTAAGAGAGTATTGGTAGGTCTTGTGAGTCTAGCTTCTTTTGGTTACAAACAATTCCTGAAGAATAATACGATTTTCATTGATAAAAAAAGGGTAAATTACATAAGGATGGTAGGTAGGTGTTAAAAATATAACACCATAAAACAAATATGAGCGTTTTAAAACAACATTTTAAGGATAGTGGGTTGTAGTGCCACGACATTGGTTGCCCGAGGTGGCATGGGTACCGCTGCTATGAAACATGGTCAAAACTCAAAACTGGTACCCAGTTTTGAGGTTGCCGAGTATGCCATTATGCAACTACTCATTTAAAGAAACATATAAGTTAAATTAATTCTATAAATACACAACAAAGAATCATTTTTTACAACAATTTCTTATCAATCCTTTTCTCTAAACACAAAATCCATACCTTTATCAACCCCAAAATGAACCCATCATCGAATGAAATAGACGAGTAAAAGACAAAGGTTGAACAAGATTTTTTACAATGTGATCAATTTCAAGCACAGACCAGCCTAATGTAACTTTCATAATTTTTAAATCAATGAAACATAAAATTTCCCAGTCTTTAGATTTTTTTAACTAGTGCAATTTAGTTTTAATAAAGTATTATTAGTTTTCATTTATCTTAGTTTGAGGAATAGAAGAGATAAGAAAGATCAACATTTCTATGGTTCTAGGAATGATTTATGTATGAAATGAAAATACGATATAACGCTGGTATTAGAAGCGAAGAAACATTATATATTTCCATTTTGGGATGATAACAATTTCACAATGAATACCCCAATATAGCTGTTGCAGAATTAACTGGTTACTGGTCTTACGTTTTTCTTAACGTAAAAATTATTCCTAAAATTCACTTAACGCTTATCTTATAAAACTTAAAACTTGAACCCACGCTCTTGCGGATACACACCATAACCATAACCATAGAACAAAATACCACTTCAAAATCAAATGAATTGGTCTAATACATACAATAAATTATTAATAAATACACTTTAGAATCTAGAAACCGCACATATATTTAAGTTTCAGTGTTTGTTTGATGACAGCAAAAAAATCAACAATCAAATTAAACTCTTTTCACACCAAACCAAACAACACTCTCCAATTTTAGAAACTGCTGCAAACCTCTTACTTCCACACACACATTTTAGAAACAAAAAAAAGTCATCTTTTTTTGTTCTTGAGGTTACCCTTTTTATTATAATCTTTGGATCCTGTAGGAACCGCTCGTATATAAAATAAATAAAAACAAATAATATTACGATTACAACTAAATAAGAAAACGAATGCAGAAATTAAAATACAATTACAACTTTAAAGAATCGAAATGCAAGAAGAAAATAGAAACAGAAAAGACAAGATGGCTGAGGATCGTGTTGAACACGGGGCCCTTAAAACAAATTCCGAGTCTATTAACAAAAACTCGTTTTGTTTCCCAGGGTACAACAGCCGGAACAGCAAGAGTGCTGCCGGAGAAGACTCTGACCCGAAGTGTACCTGAAACAGCAAGAAGAACACGAAACAGGATTGCTGGAGAAGGCAAGAGAGGTGAAGAATAGAACAGTGTGTTAGAAGTGTGTCTCCAACCAAAGGTCTCCTTGGTATTTATAGGAGTTCAATCCCAATCAGTTTCGGAAGGCATTAAAAACGAAAAATAAATGTCATTGAACGTCTTCAATGGCATTTATTACGTTCTTAAAGTTTCAGACGAAACTGTTTGACTGACTGTTACATTTCTGAACTGTTGCTGCTGAGGAGCTTGGAGACTCCGCGCGCGCGCGTATACCTGCGCGCATGCGCACAACGTAAGTCCCAATCTACGTCAGTGGAAGCTAGCACGCGCTACTGCGCACAACGTCTTTTACGTTTTACGTCACTCGAGCGCCTGCGCGCAGGCGCACAACGTAAGTAAGTTTTACGTCACTCTAGCGCTGACCAGGGCGCTACCTGGTTGTTTGCTCGTGCCCGCGCGCATCTACTGCCACTGGTCCTAGGCTAAGGTCCACGAGCCTTTGTTCAAAAATACTAAGGCGGCTCTCAAGCGGCTCGCGGTGATGCGAGTGTGCGAAGTGCAAAGTGCGCCATCAAAGCGCCACATTGCGCCCATCGCCCACGCCACGCGCGCGTGTGCGAGTGCGTGTGCGAGTGCGAGTGCGAGTTAGGGTGCTCCGCACCCTTCGCGAGTTCCATAGAGTGAGCTCCCATGAAACAATTAGGAAGGAGTGTTCCTCCTTATATACCACTCATGGTATTATCATTCTTCCTATGTGGGACAAGTTCCCACTTGTTTCATTTCAGCATCATATGCATTCTTCACCAATCTTTGAGCATCGATATCTCATTCATCTTAGCTCCGTTTTGGACGTGGTTTGGTTCGTTGCGAAGCTCTCACAACATAGAACATAAACCCACAAAGAAATATATAAATAAACATCTGTTTCAAATATATATTTTAGTCCAAAGTTAGGGAAAAATCATTTTCCCATATTTTGTGAAAATACTATTTTCACCAAATTTCCAACAATCCCCCACATGAATGGAGATCGATCCGTTCTTACATGTTTCCATGATACAATTCGACAGTAGAATGTTGCAGGATAGGTAGGTTTTGCCTTTGAACCTTCCTTTGTGAAGCATACTTAGCTTACTAGCGGTCAGTAGAACTTGATGTCTTTGAACTGACCCCCGTTTGTGTAAACGACAATACACTTCACACAACACCCCACTTGGTTTAGTCAACTCCTCATTGTCGTGTCCTTTATGGTCATGGACACTCCTGGTTCTGCGAGAGCTCTAGGATTTGCGCCTCCCCACAAATCCATTCGAAGCGACCCTACTTCTCTCTAACATAGGTGATTCCCATGAATCATTAAAAGCAAAAGTTAAATTGATTTACCACAATCATTAACTTATGTATGCTTAACCTCAACACACTGTCACTGATATGGAATGGACTAGGAAGTATAACTCCCTTTAGTGTTTTGGGGTGCCCCCCACAGTGACTCCCTTTTGGTCATATGATTAAGTTGTCCTATTGAACCTAGATCTTGGGATCTCCAGTCAACTAGGTTAGGTTTCCCTCATACTCCCTTTTTGCGTGGGCTTTAGTCCCATTCCTCTTGACGACTTATGTACTACCTCTTTGCTTAAGCCTTTCGTTAACGGGTCCGCAATGTTATCTTTTGACTTCACATAGTCAATCGTGATAACACCCGTTGAGAGTAGTTGTCGTATCGTGTTATGTCTACGTCTTATATGCCTCGATTTGCCATTGTACATTGAGCTTTGAGCTCTACCAATCGCCGATCGGCTGTCACAATGTATGCAAATGGCTGGTAAAGGTTTACTCCATCTTGGAATATCCTCCACAAATTGACGTAACCACTCCGCCTCTTCTCCAGATTTATCTAAAGCGATAAATTCCGATTCCATCGTGGAGCGTGCTATAACCGTTTGCTTCGAAGACTTCCAAGATATAGCAGCCCCCGCAAGTGTAAACACGTAACCACTTGTTGATTTGGAATCTTTTATATCCGAGATCCAGTTCGCATCAGTGTATCCTTCAATCACTGCTGGATCGCGGGTATAATGCAGTCCATAGTCCCGTGTGAATCTTATGTATCTAAGCACCCTTGTTATACTTTTCCAATGTTCATCACTTGGATTACTTGTATATCTACTTAGCTTACTCACCGCGTATGCTAAGTCGGGTCTAGTACATGTCATTAGATACATTAGACTGCCAATGATCCTTGAATACTCTACCTGAGCAACACCCTTTCCTCTATTTTTAACTAGATGGTGGGTGGTATCAATTGGAGAACGAGCTATAGCCTTGTCTCCTGAATTGAATTTTTCAAGGATTTTGTCCACATAATGAGATTGAGTTAGAACAAGACCATATTGGGTTCTAAGGATTTTTACTCCTAGAATAACATCCGCTAGACCCATGTCTTTCATGTCAAATCTCGCTTTCAACATGTCTTTAGTGGTTTTAACCATCTTATCATTACTCCCAACGATAAGCATATCATCCACATAGAGACATAAGATCACATAACCTCCTGGCGTGTCTTTGCAATAAACACATTTGTCGCATTCATTTATTTTGAAACCATTATCAAGCATGACTTGATCAAATTTATGGTGCCATTGTTTTGGAGCTTGCTTCAAGCCATACAAAGACTTGACTAATTTACATACTTTGCCCTCTTGACCTGGGGCAGAGAAACCCTCGGGTTGCTGCATGTAAATTTCTTCTTCTAAATCGCCATTTAGAAATGCGGTCTTTACATCCATTTGGTGAACATCCAAATTTCTCAAAGCCGCAATAGCAAGAACCAATCTTATAGAGGTTATTCGAGTTACAGGCGAATAAGTATCAAAGTAATCTAGACCTTCCTTTTGTCTAAATCCTTTGATTACTAATCTTGCCTTGTATTTATCAATACTTCCATCAGTTTTCATCTTCTTCTTGAATATCCAACGATATCCAAGGGGTTTACAACCCGGTGGAAGATCTACTAACTCCCAAGTATGATTTTGCAATATAGAATCAATTTCATTCTTAATTGCTTCTTTCCATTGAGGTCCTTCTGATGAGGAGACCGCTTCGCGGTAGGTGTTGGGCTCACCCTCAACCATGTAACTCAAGAAGTCTGGACCAAATGATTTTGCAACCCTTGGTCTTTTGCTTCTTCTAAGGTCACCCTCCTCAACCTCATGTCGTTCATGTCTTTCTTCTTGAAATTCATCGTCAAACAATGTTGATGGACCTGCCTGGTCATCGTTAATTAGTCTTGATGAACTAACATGTGTTTGTCCTAGCATAGGAAACACATGTTCAAAATACTCGACAAAATTAGGATTTACCTCCATGAAAGTATCTTTGAGTACATCGGGATTCTTGGATTCATATACAAGAAAACGATGCGCAGTACTTTGATGTGCATAACCAATAAATATGCAATCAACAGTTTTGGGGCCTATCCTAAGAGCCTTAGGAGGTGGTACAGTCACCTTGGCTAGGCACCCCCACACTTTCAAGTATTTGTATGAAGGTTTTCTACCTTTCCATAACTCATAGGGAGTCTCGTCCCTAGTCTTTAGAGGTATCCTATTTAAAAGATAATTGGCCGAAAGAATGGCATCCCCCCACATTTCACGGTTCACTCCCGAACTTATCAACATGGCATTCATCATTTCTTTCAATGTGCGGTTCTTTCGTTCCGCGGTGCCATTTGATTGTGGGGAATAGGGTGGTGTACACTCATGTATTATGCCACTTTTTGCGCATAAATCCGCAAAAGGTGCAACATATTCACCACCTCGATCGCTTCTTACGGTCTTAATTTTCTTTTTAAGTTGATTCTCAACTTCATTTTTGTATAAGGTAAACTTATCTATTGCCTCATCCTTACTTTTGAGTAAGTATACGTAGCAATACTTGGTGCAATCATCAATAAATGTGATGAAATATTTATTCCCACCAATTGTAGGAATTGCCTTTAAGTCACAAACATCGGTGTGAATTAAATCAAGTGGTTCGGTTATTCGTTCAACCGATTTGAAAGATGATCGTGTTAGTTTGGATTCAACACATGCTTCGCATTTAGAATCGGATTCAATGTGGAATGTTGGTATGCTATCCAATTTAATCAAACGACGCATTGATTTAAAATTTACATGTCCTAGTCTACCATGCCAAACATTTGAAGACTCAAGCATATAAATAGAAGTAGTAGGAGTTTTATTCATAGCATTGTTCACAACCATTACATTCATTTTGAACATACCATTAAGGGCATAGCCCTTTCCTACAAACATTCCACGCCTAGAAAGAACAAACTTGTCCGATTCAAACACTAGACGAAATCCAAACTTGTTGAGCATCCATCCCGAGACGAGATTCTTGCGTATGTCTGGCACATACAACACCTTGCTCAACGTGAGGTCCTTCCCCGAAGTCATCCTCAAGATCACATCGCCTTCACCCTTGATGTCGGCAGTAGCTTTATTCCCCATGTAAAGCTTGTCATTACCCGCAAGTTCCTTGAATGTAGAGAAAAGAGCCTTGTCTCCACAAACATGGCGGGTTGCACCAGTGTCAACGAACCATCCAGGTGGGTTGTCGCCCACCACGTTGACTTCATCATCAACCATAGCACCTTGCTCAGTTATCATTGCTACGAGAGGCATGCCATCCTCATCCACCATATGCGCACGCTCACGCTTAGGCTTCTTACATTGGTTGGCGCGGTGGCCTGTCTCTTGGCAGTTGTAACAAATACCGGAAAAAGGCGCAGGCTTCTTTTTCACAGCCCCCTTTTTCGGTCCAAGATCCACCTTCGCTTTCCCCTTGTCCTTTTTCCCCTTATTCTTGTTGCCCTTGGAGGATTGCCCAACTTCCACAACATTAGCTTTAGCCAGAGCTTGACCAAGGCTACCTTTTTGAGCAATTCTGTTGTCCTCTTCAATACGAAGACGAACAACAAGTTCCTCCACAGTCATCTCCTTTCGTTTGTGCTTAAGATAATTCTTAAAGTCAGTCCACGAAGGAGGTAACTTTTCAATCATTGCTGCCACTTGAAATGTCTCACTAAGTGTCATGCCTTCCGCATGGATGTCATGAAGTATAATTTGCAACTCTTGGACTTGGTTCATCACAGTCTTAGAATCAACCATTTTGTAGTCCAAGAAACGGGCTACAACGAATTTCTTCGTTCCAGCATCCTCCGTTTTATACTTCTTGTCTAAAGACTCCCATAATTCTTTGGCAGTCTTTATTGTATAATAAACATTATACAAACCATCCACTAGGCCGTTTAACACATAGTTACGACACAAGAAATCCGAATGCTTCCAAGCATCTAACGCGCTCTGAAATTGAACGTCGTTCTCCCCATCCTTAGGTAGGGGAGCGGTTTCAGTCAAGAACCTCGCAAGGTTCAAGGTGGTCAAGTAGAAAAACATCTTTTGTTGCCACCTTTTGAAGTTCAAACCCGAGAACTTCTCAGGTTTTTCAGCATGATTGGCCACAGTGGACGCTCCCACTGTGTTGGCAGGCAAAGGGGTACCAATAACAGCTTGGTTCACGACGTTGTTGTTGTTGTCACTAGTCGACATTCTGAAAATTTTAACCAAAAATTTATATATTTTCAGTTTATAAAACTTAACCCGTTTATAAAAAAAAAATGTCAACTTTTAAGACAAAATAAGAACAAACTGTGGCTTCTAAGTCCAACTTTGAAGTCCAACAGAGTTTTTATTTCGAGTTTTAGACAAAGGTATTAGATGTAACCGATTCTTGTTTTCTAACAAAATAACAAACCGTAGGCTTCTAAGTCCAACTTTGAAGACAAACAGTAAGTTATAATGATTCGAAAAACCAAAAAATCTGTTTTTAAAACACAAACTAAGTGAGACAAAACTGGTTTGAATCACAATTAGAAAGGTTTTTATTATACACGAACGGTGTTTTAAAAATTTGTTTTAAGATTGTAGGAACCGCTCGTATATAAAATAAATAAAAACAAATAATATTACGATTACAACTAAATAAGAAAACGAATGCAGAAATTAAAATACAATTACAACTTTAAAGAATCGAAATGCAAGAAGAAAATAGAAACAGAAAAGACAAGATGGCTGAGGATCGTGTTGAACACGGGGCCCTTAAAACAAATTCCGAGTCTATTAACAAAAACTCGTTTTGTTTCCCAGGGTACAACAGCCGGAACAGCAAGAGTGCTGCCGGAGAAGACTCTGACCCGAAGTGTACCTGAAACAGCAAGAAGAACACGAAACAGGATTGCTGGAGAAGGCAAGAGAGGTGAAGAATAGAACAGTGTGTTAGAAGTGTGTCTCCAACCAAAGGTCTCCTTGGTATTTATAGGAGTTCAATCCCAATCAGTTTCGGAAGGCATTAAAAACGAAAAATAAATGTCATTGAACGTCTTCAATGGCATTTATTACGTTCTTAAAGTTTCAGACGAAACTGTTTGACTGACTGTTACATTTCTGAACTGTTGCTGCTGAGGAGCTTGGAGACTCCGCGCGCGCGCGTATACCTGCGCGCATGCGCACAACGTAAGTCCCAATCTACGTCAGTGGAAGCTAGCACGCGCTACTGCGCACAACGTCTTTTACGTTTTACGTCACTCGAGCGCCTGCGCGCAGGCGCACAACGTAAGTAAGTTTTACGTCACTCTAGCGCTGACCAGGGCGCTACCTGGTTGTTTGCTCGTGCCCGCGCGCATCTACTGCCACTGGTCCTAGGCTAAGGTCCACGAGCCTTTGTTCAAAAATACTAAGGCGGCTCTCAAGCGGCTCGCGGTGATGCGAGTGTGCGAAGTGCAAAGTGCGCCATCAAAGCGCCACATTGCGCCCATCGCCCACGCCACGCGCGCGTGTGCGAGTGCGTGTGCGAGTGCGAGTGCGAGTTAGGGTGCTCCGCACCCTTCGCGAGTTCCATAGAGTGAGCTCCCATGAAACAATTAGGAAGGAGTGTTCCTCCTTATATACCACTCATGGTATTATCATTCTTCCTATGTGGGACAAGTTCCCACTTGTTTCATTTCAGCATCATATGCATTCTTCACCAATCTTTGAGCATCGATATCTCATTCATCTTAGCTCCGTTTTGGACGTGGTTTGGTTCGTTGCGAAGCTCTCACAACATAGAACATAAACCCACAAAGAAATATATAAATAAACATCTGTTTCAAATATATATTTTAGTCCAAAGTTAGGGAAAAATCATTTTCCCATATTTTGTGAAAATACTATTTTCACCAAATTTCCAACAGATCCTATTTAAAGATTGGGGGGCCAATCTTTTTCTTGATCTGAAACCAAAACCTGTTTCTTTTACATGAAATTTGTTGAATTGTGAGTTAAATGTCTCAGTTGTCTGAACATCAGAGGTCTCCTAATGTGCAACAAAGAGGGGTTAGAGGTAGAGCTCCATTGGTGAGTCTTTATGTCTCTTTGACTTTTTGTTGGTTATTTAGATGATACCCACATGAATTTATGCATAAATTAGCAGTTTTTATAACACTTGTTGGTTTAAAGTGTGTTATGGTTTGTGGGTTTTGTTTCTTTATTAGTTATAGAGATACCCAGATAATATTATGATGAAATGAGGAGTTTTTTTTTTTTTTCAAGAATTGTTGAGTTTAGGTTGTGGGTTGTGGTTTTTTACATCATCTGTAGGTAATTTGCACATATATGATGATACCCAGATGAAATTTTGATAAAACGAGCAGTTTTTTCTTAAAATTTGTTTACTTTAGCTTGTGGGTTTTGCTTTTTTTTTTTTTTTTTTTTACATCTGTAGGTAATTTACATACATACAATGATACCCAAATGAAATTATGTTGATTTGAGTAGTTTTTTCTTATCAAGAATGGTTGAGTTTAGGTTATGGGTTTTGTTTCTTTACATCATGTGTGGGTTATATCTTGGTTTTAAAAAGCGCGAAGCGCACTAAAGCGACGAGGTCCAAAACCGAGGCGCAAAGCGCAAAAGTGGTTGGATTTTCGTACGCAAAGTGCAAGACGATTATATAATTTTTTTATATATGCTATAGGTTCTTAGCATCATTTATCCAAAATCTAGATACAAGTAAGGTTTATATATGATTTAACTTAAATATACAACCCTTTTTGCTACATATATAACAATTTTAAGCACAAAAACACGCCCCGTACAAAAAGCGCGCGCCTCAGGGGCTTTTTTGGGCAAAAAATCGCGCTTTTCCTGCGCTTTTCGTACGATGTGCGCCTAGGGTTACATAAGGCGCCAGGCTCTGCGCCTAGATGCGCTTCGCGCTTTTGCGCGCTCTAGGTGCGCTTTTTAAAACATAGGGGTTATATACAATTTTACATATATATAATGACAACCAGATGAAAATTTGCTGATTTTTTGAGTTGTTTTTCTTAAGAATTGTTGACTTTAGGTTGTAGTTTTGTTTCCTTACATCATCTGTGTGTAAGTTACATATATAATGATACCCAGATGAAATTATGTTGATTCATAGTTTTTTACTCTCTTTCCTATGGGATTGAGGTAAGGTCTGCGGCGTCTGCCTACATCTTACCCTCCACTGATCCTACAAATAGCTTTGCTATCTGTGAGATTTACTGGGTATGGTTGTTGTTTACCAAGGAATTGTTGACTTTAGCTTGATCGTTTTGTTTCGTTACATCATCTATTGGTAATGTACATATGTATGATATGAACAGTTCTATTTTTTCAAGAACTGTTGACTTTAGTATGTGGATTTGGGATCTGTTTATTTGTGCTTCCTTTTAACAATGGTTTGTTGAGCATAAATATATGTGAACTGATTGTTCGTGTGTGCGCTATTTCTTCTCTATGAAAACAGAGTAAATTATCCGTGCATAATCCCTTTTAAAACGCGGGCCAAACACCTATATTTTAGAATCACATATTCATTGTTTATATGTTTGTATTTGATGGTTTCCAAATGAATGTGATTTCTGTGCATCCTAACTTGAATAAATGATTGCAGGTCGAATCTGTATCATGCTACTGCAAAGTCGACGCAGGCTTAAAAACAGTGGCTGGAGCCCGGAAATTCGTTCCTGGGTCAAAAATATGCATCCAGCCTGACATCAACCCGCATGCACACAAGTCTAAAAACAGGCGTCAAGAAAGAAGAGTCCAACCACCCCTCCTTCCTGGGCTTCCTGATGACCTGGCAATCATTTGCCTAGCCCGTGTACCACGGGCCGAGCATAACAAACTCCGGCTTGTTTCCAAACGATGGTCCCATATTTTATCAAACAATTACTTTTATTCCCTTAGAAGAACCCTCGGAATGGCAGAAGAATGGGTTTATGTCTTCAAACAAGACCGCGATGGAAGAATTTCATGGCATGCTTTTGACCCGATTTACCAACTATGGCAGCCGTTGCCACCTATCCCAATCGAGTACAATGAGGCACTTGGATTTGGGTGCGCGGTTTTAAGCGGGTGTAATCTTTATTTGTTTGGCGGTAAAGACCCCCTTAGAGGATCCATGAGCCGAACCGTTTTCTACAACGCACGAACAAACAGATGGCATAAAGCACACGACATGCATAGGAAACGGCATTCTTTTGGATCTTGTGTGATAAATAACTGTCTTTACGTGGCGGGTGGAGAATGTGAAGGAGCCCACCGGGCTTTACGGTCCGCTGAAGTTTATGACCCGCATCGGCGCCGGTGGAGTTTCATATCGGATATGAGCAATGCAATGGTTCCATTTATCGGAGTTGTGCATGGCGGGAAATGGTTTTTAAAAGGGGTTGGGGATCACCGTGAGGTTTTGAGCGAAGCGTATACACCGGAAACAAACACGTGGACGACGGTTAATGATGGCATGATTGCAGGTTGGCGGAACCCGAGCATTTCTATGAATGGAAACCTTTATGCTTTAGACTGTCGAGACGGGTGTAAGGTTAAAGTTTACGAAGAAGATACGAGTTCTTGGAAACGGTTTATCGATAGTAAGGTTCATCTCGGGAGTTCTCCTGCACTTGAGGCTGCTGCTCTCGTTAATCTTAACGGGAAACTGTGCATCATTCGGAATAATATGAGTATTAGTCTTGTTGATATATCGAGCCCAGATCGAGAAATCGAGAGCAATCCACACCTTTGGGAAAACATCGCGGGTAAAGGTCATATAAAAACGCTGTTTACAAATTTATGGTCGAGTATATCGGGGAGAAACGGTCAAAAGAGTCACATTGTGCACTGTCAGGTGCTTGTAGCATGAGCCACAAAGGGAAAATCATCAAGCTAGTTGACAGTTAGAGCAAGTTTACTCAACCATAATAGTCATTGAATTTTAGCCGGCCAAAAACCGCGGGCTAAGCCTTAGCGGACCCAAAAGCGTGGGCTAAGCGTTAGTTGGCGCCCAAAGCAGGGGCTATGTTTTAGCCGCTGCAACTGGCAAAACTTATTTCGCGTAAGGTGATGGATGGAATCGCGAATGTCTGTTTTGCGAAAGGATGAAATTCAATGACTATTTTGGTAAAAAAAAAAAAAAAACTTGGTCAAGTTGACTGGTTTTGGTGATTTTTCCAGCAACAAAAGGCATCAGTTTCTTCTTCATATATCAAAGGATTTGTGTATAGATTTTGGTTAGAACTTGCAACTCATGATTAATATTTGCAGTGTTTTCTTTATGTTATGGGCCTGGCTTACTTAGTTACTTTAGAATTCAAAATAATGCTTATAGGTCATTATATCGACCCAACCGGGTTAGTTAAAGAGTATATATGCAATAGGTACGTTGCCCGTCGCCCCGTCATGCCCACAGATGTCAATCTAGAGGACAGAGAGCCGCCATAGACGTGGAAGCGAGAGGGAGATGGAAAGAAGGAGAAAGGAGTGCAATGCGTGAGACGAAGGGAGAGGAGAGTGAAGACCGTGTGGCAATGACTGGACAACGTTGGGATGACAAGTCTTTAAGCCCCTCGCGCTATAGATGGTCTATAGTTTTTTTAATAACATTTTTTACACCTAAATATCACCTGACCTTACATCGTATCGTTGTGAGAGCAAATACCATACTACTAGGTCATGAGTTGCATATGGTTTATGAATGAATAAATTATTGGTGTCATGTTTTAAGATATTAAAATTGGGTTAAAATTTTTTGGAGGAAACAAGTTAAAGGTGTTAAATTACTTAAAAACATATCTATCATTGAAATAGGGTAATCGTTTATAATCAAACTTATCTATATTTGACTAAAAGTAGGTATTTGTAGGTCAACTGGCAAGATTTATTTTAATTCGTACAAACGTCATGTTTTGACATGTTCCATTTCAATCCATGCAAAAAGTCATATGGTTTGACACTTTTGTAGAGTTGTTCAATGATGATTAGGCTAAGGGTTATGGTTCCCGAATCTCCCAAGCCATATCATTATTCGCCTATTTCACCCCATCAAGCGGGTTGTGTTTCCTTTTCCTTTCCTCCACTTTTTTTATTAAAATATAATATATAAGCTTTAGTGAGTTAGGGATAAGCTACTCATTGTACTGAAATTTGAAAAGGAGTAGGGTGGGTTTGGGGGAGGGGGTTGCTCGGGTGTCACATAGGCTCCCCGATGCTTTCACCTAATCCACACCCCTCAGCCTAATATGAGTGTCAAGTTAGGAGCGTGTCACTAGAAGATGATACAAAAGACCCAGTTCTTGTTCTTGCGTTCCTTCATGCTGTAACAGACAAAAATCTTTTGAAGATGAAAGCAATGATGTATAAATGGTTCGGTTATTTGTTAATTTTGGTTAACAGTTAAGGTTTGCTCACCCTACCGCCACAGATGGTGCTATGCCATTGATGTTCTAATAATAAACCCACATATATTGTTTTTTCACATAACATATAATTTTTTCAATTAAAAAAACTATAGAAAGAATATACTCAAATTAAAGAGAATAAAATGTTATCGGGTTTAAAATGTGGTAGTTATTTTTTATAACGGGATAAAATGTAACTACTAATTAATTATCCAAAATTTTTTAAGAGAATTAAAGTGTAACAAGTGTAAAAGACTAATTTACCACTAAGCTAAAATAAGATTAATTTTTTTTTGGTATCATCGTATCATAAGCATAACAAAATCGTAAAAAAATAAAAACAAAATAATAACATGCATAGAAGAATTTTTTTGAAATGCTAATTTATTGTTCCTATGAGACTTGAACCTAACACCTCTCCCATTCAAGTGTACTAGTAGGAAACTCGCGCGATGCGGCGGGGAGCGACACTTTGCCTTGTGATACACATTTCTTATTCGAATAATATTTGTTGTGGCGTGATTATGGTGGATATACGTCATAAGCATTACGCATGGCTAGTAACTAACAGGATTTAACATTTAAATTATCAAGTACTTTAAGAAACTAACATATGAATAAAGAAAAATAAGTCTTAAACATAAAAGTTCAAAACTCAATGCTAAGTGTGAACTACCTAAATCATGATAAGATCAATTTAGTCATACTCTTTCTAAATTTGAATAATCTCATCCATAATTTCATACCATCTTTCATCAAGAGTGATCCTTGGAATTTCTTGTATCCCACAATGTTTGATGTTACATCTTTTGAGGATGAAAACAAAGGAAAAAATTAAATCATTGTAAAAAAATAATACCTATTACTCTAACATAGAAACTGTGTGTGTAGATATTAGGTTAGGATTTCAACTTCTGATCAACCTTCATATTCCTTGGTATGTGGTTTTTGGATCAATCTGTTCTATTTAAACGCAATGAATTAAATTAAATTAAAACAACTCAATCATATATGTCATGCTTAAGTTATAAATTGTGATTATCCTTTCCAAGACACTAAAAATTATCATATTTACCAATTCCTTACACTCTGTTCCAGAGTTTCATTAAAGGATGGAAGAGAAAGGATTGAGAAAGAAGTATGGAAAAAATGTGTTCCAGAGTTTTTTGTAGGAGGGAAAGTGAAGGAATGAGAGGGATAACAAAGAGGTTTTTAGAGTGATTTTCAATCTTTCCAATTTGGAAGGAATTGGAGAGAAAGGAAGAGGAGGGAGATCCTTTCTCTTCCATCCTTTAATAAAACTCTGGAACAGAGTGTTAGTCAAAAAATATAACCAGTTAACTACAACAGTATGTTTTACCTTATAAACAAATAGGAAAACATCATGAATGATAGTCATTTACACAAATAACGCCTTCCTATTTATTCAGTAAAACGAAACTCTTAAAACATGATATTTTATTTAATATGCACTTTCAAAGAATATAAAATACCCAAAATTTTAATACAGGTAAAATGAGATTGTTAGCGAACACATTTTTTTTTCCTTTTACTATAAATTTTCTTAATAAATAATGCGTTGAAATTGACAGAATTAGAGAACTTACACGGATCAGTGCACATCCAATCTCATTCTCGTAGACGGACATTTAGAAATACAATGATTAAGTAATGTGAAAATAAAAATATAATCTCAAAAACGAAAATTTAAATAAATATTAATATCACCTCGTTAAATTCACGTTGAAGACATACGAGTTACTGTACGATCTAATGGTGCAAGTCTTGATGCAGTGGTTAGATCGAACCCTACTAAATGAATCAACCCGGGTTCGATTTCATTTCGTTTATAAGGCATAAATTCGATTTACTTTACTTTTTAATCCAACCGCAATGCTTATATATGTTATATTTAGTTATGTCGGATACATCGAAACACACATTTTTACATGGGTGACATATTACATATCGTTTAGACTAATCCATTAAATGTTTGTGATGTACACGCGCGCGGGTCATATTACTAGTTTTAGTTAAGTTATAAATTTTATCGTTTCGGAAAATCCGGATAAGATGGGTATAAAACGTGCCATTTTGGTAAGTTCATGGGATGTCTTTAATGGACATGATGTTTGTGGAAAACAAATGCCATAAACGTGTTATGTATGTGGGTTATGTATGAACACATAATGCCGGACATTTTACTTGTAATGGGTTATTTTATGTTTTATGGAAGATTTATGTTAACATAGTGTTACGAATATTTTCTATGTATCCATATCAACTTTATAGATCTTTGTTACTTTAATGTATATATATTAGCAACGTTTGTCATTCTTATAAATGTTTTTAAATAAGTTTAGGTTAAAAGTTATATATAAAAACTAAAATTAAGAAATTTAGACTGTTACTTATAATACAATAGGTATTTATTTTATTATCTATATATATAATTCATGTAATTAATTGGACTGGTACAGGTAATCTAATCTACTAGTTAATTGCTGGGCTACTGTGCTGAATGCTGTGCCTGTGCTTCAAGATGTTTTAAACATAACTCCTAAATCAAAGTTTTTACTAATCAGACTCTTGTTTAAGTTGCTCACCAAAGGAGTGGCAACATGTAGACAAATAAAGTGATAAATGGGTTGAACTACCACACCATGGTATAACTCTCTTAAGTTGGCTTTTTACATGCTACGTAGGTTATTTTATTTGTTGGGGGGGGGGGGGGGGGGGGGGGGGCATATGTGCATATGTGTTTCTCCTCTTTACCTTTACCAGTGTGTGTCCATTATATTGTTGTTTTCTTTATCATCCCTGTTCCTTTTCTTTTGTTCTACAACCTTTCTTGCTTGATTATTTTAGTTTAACCTATTTCTGAAAAAGTATAAAATTTGGATGCATTAAAAAGAAATTTTGTGCACTAAACACACATATACACCTAGGAGCACAGTCACCTTGTATATATATTTATATTATACTACCCACACCATACCATTTCAGAGACACACATAATAACATACGAAGAACATACCCATAGTGTTGTACATAAATATATTCTCTTGCAAGAAATACCCAAAACCATTGTCGCCACCATAACCACCTAGACAGTACTAACCGGCAACATCACCAACCGCTGTCAGCTCGGTTTTCTCGTCAGCCATTACAGATATCCGCCGGGAGACAGTAAAGCAACATCTTCTAGCCACAACCAGGAAGCAGGATAGTATCAACCGATGACCAGAAAACAGAAGGAAGTGATGATGTCAGTGACCTGGTTTTTCCGGTTGAATCCGTGTTGACGACGACGACTGTACGACAACTCGTAAGAGGACAGACGGCAAGACGATACGATGGGGATTCAGCAACAACACAGCGTCCGCGTGGAGCAAGATAGAGGCGACACCCGCGGTTCGCTCGAACAGGGTGGAGACGGCGCACGTAATTGGCTGTTGGTGGCGGCGGCGCACGTTAGATACAAACGGCTGTTCCTTTCTAGGTTGTTAAATATATAGATAATTGGGCTGAGAAAAAGCTTCAGAAGTTGGCCAATCTTATACGTTTTGTTTTAGTTACGTACAGGTAATCTACTAGTTAATTGGCGACTGATTTACGATGGTGATTCAGCTGCAACGATGTTGGTTTCAGAAATAGCGTATTTATTACACAACTTACTTATATCTGTAAAACATCTGCTTATCAATCTGAATTTAAATGAAGGTCAGGGATTAGGGAGATTTGGGACCAGTACTTACCTTTTCCTCTTCTACGCTTTTTCTTCAATTCGGGGGAAGGATCATACACAATCAAACTTGAAAGTGAAGGGATTAGTTTCTCTGGAAGATCTCTAAGCTTTGGGCAATCGATAATTTGAAGATGTTCAAGGCAGCTGAGGTGTTGCATGCCCTCCAAAACTGATTCCAACTCCTTAAAACCATCGATTGTAAGAGAAGTTAGAGATGATGGAAGAAGAAAAGACGATGATGAACCACTCTTATCTTCTTCTGCCTTTGCTGCAAATGAAACCACTTGGTCTGAATTTTCACCACCGTATAAGGTTAGTGTAATAAGTGAGGTTGGGAAATTTTGCAGCCCCCATTCTGAAATGGACTTCCTTAACCTTCCTATTTCTAACCTACTTAAATTAAGAGGCCACAACCCAGAAGGTAAGGGGAAATCCAGACTTGGACAATCTTTTATGCTCATATCTTCCAGAGATGTGAGATTTTTCAATTGCTCATGAGGAAATGACTTTAGATTCTTGCAATAACTTATCGAAAGGTGTCTCAAGCAAAAAAGTGGAAGAAAACCATACCCATCATCTGGAATGGTTTCTATCTTATCACAATCAAAAATTAATAACCTGGTGAGATGAACTAAACAACCTTCAGGAAACAACCTTATATTTGGTATTTTTATAATCATGAGAGATTCAAGTGATGACAAGAAGTTGTTGTCCAGCCAACTTACCTCCATATTATTACATCCCCAAATTTCAAGAGACTTCAAAGACGGTGAGAGGTCGTCCATTGTTGGGAAGCTCAAGGTTGTAGCTAAAGGGCACCCACTTATTGCCAGCTTCTCAATATTATTTGGACAATGGTATCTCTCAAGACTTTGACAACCTCTAATTTCCACTTCTTTAATAGATTTCAAATGAACCTCTTTCTCATATGCCTCTGGTTCCGATTCCCACAGGTATGTGACTTTACCACAATTGAAAATTCTTATATATTCAACTGCCTTAAGATGCTGTAAAACTTCCTCATGTAGTTGAGTAAGTCCTTCAATATTCTCTATTGTCAATCTAGCAATTGATGAAGATGCACCGACCATGCTTATTAACACCGCCAAAGAAGATTCTTCTAAATGTAAAACCCTAAGTGACGGTATTGACTCCATTGCCACTAGATCTAGCTTTGGACACTTTTCTATAGATATATTACGCAGGCAAGGAAACGCTCTAGATTTATCATCACCAATAGTTGACCATTCCTCCCAGCCCTTCATATCTTTAAATTCCAAAACTTCAAGTGATGGAAATGCAACACCACATGAAGAATTAGAAGGTCTAAGAAACTCCAAACCCAGACTCTTTAACCCATAAATTCCTTCAACAAACAAGTTTTGAAGTGATTGTAGATGCCCAAGTGTTGGTAAACATGTACAATTTCTACAGCCATGTAATGTTAGTTTGGTTAAGCATACAAATGTGGGATCCCCAACCCAACCAGGAAACATTTTTCCACTATAATACAAAATCTTGAGGCTCTTCAACTTTTCGAAAGGCCTTAACCCTTCAAGTACTTCATATTCAGTTATTTCATTCCGAGAACCATCAAATACATCACTCCATGCCATCTCCAAATCACAAACACTCTTTTGTTTCTGTAAGTTTGCCTCCCTTGCGTGTGCTGCGTTTTTCACTTTGTGCAGCCCCTCAATGGAAAGTTGACCTTGAAGATGCAATAGGCCCTTAAGATCGGATATATTAAACTCATGAGCTTCTCCAATAATGACCTTGGATAGAGTTTGTAGACCCGTCAACCCACCAAATCCTACAGGCATCTTGTTCAATTTGGGAGTATTACTAATGTCAAGATGTCGCATGTTAGTTAATTTTACAATACTATTTGGCAAGGTAGACAACATATGACAACCAGACAACAACAAGCTCTGTAGATTATGAAGGTCACCGACTTGCTTAGGTAAACATGTGATATTAGTGTTAGAAAAATTCAGGTACCGCAAATGTTTGAGGCCACAAATGGATTCTGGTACCTCTTTGATTGTATAATAAGCGAGGCTTAGCACCCTTAGGAACTGCAGTTCTGGAATTAGCCGAAAAAGAACCACATCTGATAGGTAGCACCGTCTCCAATTTAGCCTTTCAACGGACACAGGTAAGAAAGTTCTTAGATGTCTAGCTCCTTGCAGTGCCTTGAACTTTGGGTACATTTCATATTGTGTACGGATAAAAGAAGCATGGTGGAATTTTTCCAAAACTTCATTCTTACCATAAACATCCATCTTATCATCCAACATAAAAAAGAACTCTCCTGCAACACTCTTCGCCAAGTCATTCATCAGGTCATGCATTGTATATAGTGATGTATCATTGTCTGAATGTTGAAAAAATGACCTTGACACCAGCTCTTTGAAACACTCTCGACCAAAACTCTCCATTGACTTCTTTCTGTTTGACTCGGACAAAAAACCTTCAGCCATCCATAGGAGAACGAGTTCATCCTTATCAAACATGTAGTCCTTTGGGAATAAGCAACAATACCCAAACATTTGCTTCAAATGCGGTGGGAGATCATAGTAACTTAGCCTTAGAGCGGGAAGAATCTTACTTTCATTATGTGAATTCCATATCTCACTATTCAAGAGCTCCTCCCATTCTTCATCACTAGATTTTGTTTTGAATACACACCCAAGTATTCTTAAAGCTAAAGGCAATCTACCGCATCTCCTGACGATATCTTCACCATGCAGTTTAAGTGTTCTATTAACATCGAAGTTTTGCTTACCCAATGCATGCTGAGCAAATAAAGATAGGGCATCTTCTTCTGACAAAAGCTGGAGAGAGTAAGACTCAACAGAGTCAATCACCGAGGCAACATTATCCTTCCGCGTTGTCACTAGAATTTTACTTCCATGAGCCCCTACAGTAAAAGGGCGTTGGAGGTGTTCCCACTCGTCGTAATTTTCGTTCCAAACATCGTCTAGAACAAGTAAGAACTTTTTCTTTGAGAGCTTTTCTTCAAGGGCCACCTGAAGCAGATTTAGATTAGCAAAGTCTTGGTTCCCCCCACCTACAGCTTGAAAAATAGCCTTGCTAATCTTAAATACATCAAACTCATCAGAAATACAAACCCATGACCTGAGCTCAAAATGATTCTTCACTTTCTCATCATTGTACAAAAGTTGGGCAAGAGTGGTTTTTCCAATCCCACCCATACCAACTATTGACACCATTCTGAAATTTTGAGTAGTTGAAGATTCACTGCCCAACAACTTCCTCAACAATGCCTCTCTATCACTTTCCCGACCTATAACATTGTTAATGGGCAAGAGCGAAGTTTGCTCACGTGGTTTACTGGTAGCAGCTCTATTCGCCATTTCAACCTTTTTAGTCAAACCCAAAATATTTATCTTTTCAATGAGGTCGCGTAATGTGGCTGTGATCCCATCTAGCTTAGAACTCATCTTATGGCCATACTTAAGGGCATGAAATTTGGATGGAATGTACTTTAATACCTTACTTGTGCTGGCATAGTGTTCTTGATTCAACTGGCGCTGGATAGCTTCGGTGGTCAAATCATCAAGCACATCATCTATTTCATAAGCCAGATGCTGAAGTTGGTTCAACCACAATTGAACTGATGTGTCTCTTATGTGCTTCTGAGCTGCATCAGCAAGCACAGCTTGGATCAGGGGTAAGGTGATTTTCAGTTTCTCAACCTCGGAAGAGATTCCTGCAGATCTAGCTAGCCTGATGACGTTAGCAGAGGCCAGCTTCTCAACCAACACGGTGATGAGTGCTCCAATAAACAGTTCACCAACAGCCATTGGAAATAAAAAGATTGCTTGTTTCTGATGGATTTTGATTTCAGAGAATTGATTGGATGAAAGCAAAGAGGTTAATAGAATTTTTGCAGATCAGAGTAAACTTCCAGCCTCATCATACTGATTAAGTCTTCGTAATATAATAAAAAATATGTAGCAGCCGAAAGTGTTGTGATCACTTTATTCTAAAATAAACCAAAGTACAACAAAAGTTCCACGTCGTTACACTGATTAATGATTATCAATTTGTATAGTTGCTCCACTTGGTATACTAACATAAAGTCTCCATCTGCACAGCTGTGTTCCATTTGAAACTTATGTTTTTTAAAACATATTCTTATGTATTGGGTATCGATAAATTCCTTGTAGTTACTATATTCTTATGAGTAAATCGTATAATCATATTGCCCTTTGTTGCTTAAAGTGATTAGTTATCAAGATCTTCATTTTAGTTAACTATAACTTCTTATGATATGTTGCTGTAGTTGGAATGCATTTGACACGAACCTGTCAAGACCCGTTTCATCACAGGTAGATTCCCTTACATGCATAACAAAATAATAGAATTATAAAACCAATATTTGCACTAAAAACTTAATTTGTATCTAATATTGTAAGATAATTTGGCTTATATATGATTGAAAACACTTCATTATCAGAATAGAAAATCAAATTTTCAAACAAAACCATGTGGGAAGTTTTGGCATATTACATGTTTGACCTGTCATCAATAATATAAAACCCAAATTGACCCTTCGGCCCTCATTAATGAAATATAACCTGAATTGACCCATTTTGATATGGGTGGGCTGGAAATTTCAAACACGCAAAAACAACCCTAATAATCAAACACTCAAAATGAAAAAAAGAACAAAAATAATTTAATATAAATAATTTAATAACAAGGTTCATCTTTCTAACCGGTGGGCTTCATATATAGAGAGTTTTCCCAAACAGAGGGAACTAGTATTATACCCGTCCGCTAGGACGGGTTTTCGAAATTTACAACATCCAAACTATATGTGTACATTAAAGATCATGATAACGTCATTAGTAGGTGCAGAAGTTGGTTAGTTTGCTTACATGTTACGCAAGTTTTTTTTATTTATTTAGTATGCAAAATTTTTATATATTGCGCATAAGACCTTTAATGTCTGATGTTTACTAAAAATCAATACTAAATGTCAAGACATATAAAGTGAACTTCTGAATCAACCAAATATATAACCAACCATTGATAGGAAGAGAAAAGAAGCCAACCATTGATAGGAAGAGAAAAGAAGTCCAAATGTTTAACAAAACTAAAATAATTGGTGACACAAAGTCTTGGTGTCCACAACCCCTTGTAACCTCTTAAATCAAAACAAATAATAGTAGCACTCTTCCTCATTTATAGTCATGTCTAATTCATTAGCATCTTTGGAATTTGACCCTATAATAATTTTACCAGTACTAAACATGTATGAAATAGTTAGGGCTGGCAAATCGTGGATACCTGACCTGTTAAGGCACGAACCTGATAAGACACGATATTATAATAAAACTTTTTCATGTCAAAAAGTTGGAAAAAACCACCTAATTTGGACGGACAAGATCAAAGCAAAAACGGTTTTTCATGTTAAAAACAACGGTTACTACCTTGGTGAACAATATAGTAATAATACCAACCATTCAAAATCTTCTATGAAAAATTCAATCATATGATATGGAAGACTATGATAAAGTTCTCCAATCTGGTTACCATACAAGTCCTTTATGAGATGAACCTGTAACAGGTAGAAAATGGGCAAAAAACAAAAGGTGTGTTAGTCATACAAAGATTAAAGTACTTAGTAGATTATAAAAAAAATACATTTTCTCGTCTATCAACATATGCTTGTAATAGGTCTCCAATGTAATCAATAAATTTCTGAAAAAAAAGCACACGTATTAGATAAGATTATAAAAACCACGAGAATTGAGGGATGTTATTAGAATTAGTGAATTACCATTGCATTTGAAGATAAAAGATCATTTCCTGCTTCACGTAATGGCAAAAAGAAAGGAACAGTATGTTCAAGGACAATCATCTTTTCAAGAAATGACTTGCTTTCAAGAACACAATGATATTGTTCACGTGGCTCACCTATAAAACCATAAAGGTAATAAACATGTATGATTTATATGTTTGCAGCATAATAAATGATATCTGACTATATACCAGCAAAAAATGTATCATATTGTATGCCAATCCGTGCTCCTTCAAAACAACAAATTACCTGTCAAAGAAGGCGTTGATGTTAACATTTGGACGGGCTTCCGGATGTAATTTAAGTATTTAGGCAAAAACTATATATATTAAAATCGAAGTGTAGTTGTTACGAAATAAAAATAGTGTGGTTACTTTGCCCAAAAAAAGGAAGAAGAAATACCTTGGTTCCAACTTTATATGTAACTTTATCACGAAATTCGGACACTGGCAGCATGTTTGCATCCTCAGGTGACTGCATTGCCTTTCTATCAGCCTCCATATGAACCTGATATAAAACTAAAAACACTTTCACTACCAAATAGAGCTAAACATTACACAAATGTAAATTTTCCCAAAATAGACAGTTTAAAAGCTTATTATTTGTATTTTTTGTCCCCTTTTTAGTCCTCCACATTGTAGACAGCAGAACCGTGTGAACAATTTTTTTCCATTTCGCTGAACCTGGACTTCTCCAAATCGCATTTGCCAACGATATAACATTATCACTATCAGTTGGGAATGTGATTCTGACCCAAGTAAGCACCTGCCACCATATACTTCTGACCGACAAACAGTCGGCAAAAGCGTGGTCAGTGTCTTCGTCTCTGTATCCGCTGTTGCAGGTCACAGAACTGATGCTGCAGCCCCGCTTGCGCAGCTCCACCTTGGTCGCCACCCTCCCCATTAAAGCCCTCCACAGCAAATCATTCGTCTTCAGCGGCGCCCATGAATTCCAAACAAAACTGTTTGTGTTGCCCGACTCAACAATAGCAGCAGTCAGCTCCTCACGAATTTCTTTAACCGAAAAAGGGTGCCCTCTTTATTCGCCGATGTCCAGCTATCTTTTTTCCCAGTACACGAAACTTGCTGCAGACAAGTTACAAGGTTACTCAGTTGCATCTTCGCCGCATCTGAATTGGGTTCCATCTTCCAGTTCCAAATCCAATGACCCCCTAAACCAACTTGTGCCCAATAGATCAGGGAAGACCAGCTACAAGGGCTCATTTGTGACACATTTATGTGGAGGTAACCAAATGGTAACAACCAGTTCATCAAAAGAGTTAAATATTTCATCTAAAGTCAAAACGGGTCGGGTCATGCTAACATGCAAACACTTTCCCTTTGCTGTTTTTAGTTATATGAACTATTTATGCGCCAATTGTAAGCATATTGTTAAAAGATAAATCTATTTTATAATAAAACTTTTTCACAAAACTTTAACTGTCAAGAGATCACCTTGCCACCTCTACTAAATGACAAATTTAACGGGTGGAAAAAAAGAAAAACCTTATTTTAGAACCAATTAAAAAGAAACAAACCTTGACATTAGAGATGCGGCAGCATGATAATGATAAAACTTATAAAACCTCATCTGCTCAAATGCAGTAGCACTCCAATGAGTCCTCAAACTCCTCTTGATCTTCAATCTGTTTTTCTATTGCCTACAAGATGTCACAATACAAAACCGGGGGGGGGGGGGGGGGGGGGGGGGGGGGGGGGGGGTCAGATGGATTAGATAATAGGTCATTTTTTGTTTGACCAAATCATTATGTCCAATAATATAAGGAACCCAACCCATATTCATCTCCGTTCCAATCTTATCAGAAGGTGGAAATGGAGCATGCTCACCTGTATATATACAGCAGCAACAAAAGGAAAGGATATCAAAATACATACACAATAGCAACAAAATCTAATACAAAAAGAAATAGCAAAACAATATTATAACAACAGCAACATGATATTAAGAAAAGCTATTATCAAAAAAATATTATCAAAAGCTAATAGCAAAACGAAAAGCGCCTCCAATACCCCTAAATCAATCCATTACAACCACAAAACCATTAGAACATCGTATTGAATCAAAGGTCAAAAACATTACTTGTGATAGATCTCCCACACACTTCTTTCGGTTCACTGTTTGCGTATAAAAAAACATTTGAGAAGAGTAGGTGATTCAGACCGGGACATTTCTCAGGCCACGAGTATGAACACATGAATGGGCTGCGATCCAAGTGGTAGTCGTGACCAAGGCGAAAGTACCCATCTGGTATGGCTACTGGTTTGAAAAGGTTGACACCTTTTCTTATGTTCTTTATATCGCTTCCCTAAATAAACTCAAATTTGGGGATTTCGCGCACTTCTGATTCTCCTATATTGATTGTTCCAGTAACAAATAATCACTAAGTGGGGAGTTTTATGGGGGAATATATGTATATAAATCCCATATTTGTAGGAACGTGGAGTCTAAAATCGATAACTGCTAGTCCAGAAAAAAAACTGCCAAATTTTGGCAATAACTACCGGATTATTGTGGTTCAGATTTAAAGTTGAAAAAAACCATCTAATTTGGACGGACAAAATCAAAGCAAAAACGGTTTTTTATGTCAAAAATGGCAGTTACTACCTTGGTGAACAATATAGTAATCTATACTATATTATAAAGCATTTCACAAGGACCTCTTAATTTTTAAGTAATACAACTACAAAAGCTTAAAGTACAACACATAATGCATATAATAACTACTTTTTAAGGGTATTTATGTCTTTTCAAACATAAGTTCACATATACCCCTTATTATTTATAATTCCCCCCTTTATCTATTTATACTATATTATAACTAGTAGTATGCCCGCGCGATGCGGCGGGAACACAACTACTTTTACGGGTATGCATAATTCGGTTCAATTCAGTTATTAGCCTTAACTAAAACCAAAGTCAACGGTTATTGGTTCGGTTAATGGTCTAACAATTTTTTTAAAAATTATTAACGTATGAAAAAATTATGACTGTTTAAAAATCGTGGGGTAGTTTCCTTAAACCAAGGAAAACATGTAACTATTATTTTTCGTCTAATTCGGTTGGGTTTTCGTTTCAGTTATTACTTAAACCTACCATATTATTTTTTATATAAAAAACTACACCAATACTATACTCAAATTAAAAAGAATAAAATGTCCGTTTATATGGTGTAATAATATTAAGAAAATATTCACGCACGAAAAAGTTATGGACGTTTAAAAATCATGGGGGTAGTTGGTTAAATTAATGGTGCAAAAGTATAATTACTATTTAAATAAAAAAAAGTTGAGTAAAGATGGAGGGACACATGTGTAAGTATTTTTTAAAATACATGTTTGCCTTAAAAAAATAGTTAATATCTGCATTTTGTTTTGTACTTTAATCAATATACTTGTAAAACTTGAATTTTAAGAGACCATTGGGAAATGTATTATATTTAAGTTTAGGTTATTTCAGTTCGTTTTCGTTTTTTTCCTTTGTTTTCGTTTCGGTTATTGCTTAACCATAACATATAATTTTTTAAAAATTAAAAAACTATAGCAGTATTATACTCAAATTAAAGAGAATAAAATGCTCTTTTATACAGTGTAATAATATTAAAAAAATAATATCGTCTGAAAAAATTATGAACGTTTAAAAATCGTGGGGGTAGTTAGTTAAAATAAAGGTGCAAAAGTGTAATTACTATTTAAATAAACAGAAATTGAGTAAAGTTGATGGGTCAAATATGTAAATAATGTATAAAAAAATAATATTGTATAGATAGATAAGGGTGGAAACTGTAACTAATAAGGGGTATATGTGTAAGTTATGTTTGAAAAGACATAAATGCCCTTAAAAAGTAGTTACTACATGCATTATGTGTTGTACTTTAAGCATTTATTGTTGTACTACTTAAAAATTAAGAGGTCCTTGTGAAATGCTTTATAAGATAGTATAGATTTTATACAATACTTACATATTTGTCCATCAATTTTACTTAATTTTTGTTTATTTAAATAGTAATTACACTTTTGCACCTTTATTGTAACTAACCACCACCCACGATTTTTAAACGTTCATAACTTTTTCAGACGATAATAGTTTATTAATATTATTACACTGTATAAAAGAGCACTTTATTCTCTTTAATTTGAGTATAGTATTGTTATAGTTTTTTAATTTTTAAAAAATTATATGTTAGGGTTAAGCAATAACCGAAACGAAAACTAAGAAAAAAAAACGAAAACGAACTGAAATCATCTAAACTTTATTATAATACATTTCCTAATGATCACTTAAAATTCAAGTTTTACAAGTATATTGCTTAGAGTACAAAACACAATGCAGATATTAACTAATTTTTTAGGGCAAACATGTCTTTTAAAAAATACTTACACATGTGTCTTTCATCTTTGCTCAACTTTTGTTTATTTAAATAGTAATTACACTTTTGCACTCTTAGTTTAACGAACTACCCCCCATGATTTTTAAATGTCCATAACTTTTTCGTGCGTAAATATTTTCTTAATATTATTACACGTATAAACGAGCATTTTATTCTTTTTAATTTGAGTATAGTATTGATGTAGTTTTTCATATAATATGATATGTTTAAGTAATAACTGGAATGAAAACGAACTGGATTAGACGAAAAATAATAGTTACATGTTTTCCCTTGTTTTAAGGAAACTACCCCCATGATTTTTAAATGGCCATAATTTTTTCATTGGTTAACTTAACTGGACTGAAAAACGACAATGTTATCAAATAAACAGAATCAATTAACCGATCGGTTAATAAGATTATTTAACCGTTGACTTTTGTTTTGATTGAGCCTAATAATTGAATTGAACCATGCATACTGGTAAAAGTAGCTGTATTCCCGCCGCATCGCGCGGGCACACTACTAGTAATTACAAAAAGTAATTACCAAAATGGGAGATTTTGAAACAAATTACCAAAATGGGTGATTTTTAGTGACCCCACCTCTTTTATTAATTTACTAGGTTAGAGACCCCGGGTGTACACCCGGTACATTCCCAAGTAAAATGAAAAATCATAAAATATACCGTTACATGTCAGGTTATACCATACATAAACCTATATGTTTGATATTAGTAGTTATGTTAGATGACAACAAACAGTATAAAATTATTTGTTTGTAACTTGTAAAATATGTATATCAATAACTATATGTTTGTAGAATCGGATATGAACACTTTGCCTAATATGTTGCAAGGAAATTATTAAATGGATAATGTATTTCAAGAATATGGTAAGTTACAAATAATATGTTTAAAAAATAAGGCATGGATGTTTTCATAATTTCGCTTACGCCTCTACAATAATATGGAGCAAAACATAGATATCCAAATGCTAAAACCACTATGCGGCCTTCATAAATGGAGCTATAATATTAAATATGTGATTTTTAATTCTAGACATGTCAAACAATCATCCCATGTGGTCTCGCATAGACCTATTAAAAAAAGTTAAATCCCAGTCTTTAACACGAATTGCAAACCCGAAACATTTAAACTATGCCTTATAATCCACACCCTGGTATACTCAAACATTCATTACTTAAAAGCTACATGACAACAATGCCAAACACCACATTCACCAACATCACCGCAGTAAGCATATAAACGTTTACACAGTTTCATATACTGATCATCAGTCTCGAAAATACCACCCAATCAAGAAAACCCCCAAAATCACAATTAAAATAAAGACTTAAACCAGATATACTCGAGAGACATCTGAGTGACTCTCTTACACTATCTGAAAACTAAGTTAGTTTATGCATGCCTTCATAGAAAAAAGACATTATTGGAAGAATATTTTATAGATTACAAATAATAAGCTAATAGAGGGCCCTAATTACCTTTACCAAAAGTGTACTTGTATATGCATAAATTTATACATAATAAAATACATGTATATTGTATTATAATACAACTAATACGGTACTAAGTTTACCGTAAACAAACACTCTAGTAAAAAAAGAAATAACATCTAATTCGCTACGTCTACCATGTTGAGGTATAGTTACTACCACTGGGGTGACGACAGGGAGGTGCATGACAATATGATAAAAGCATATCTTAAATAGAGCACATGAGGCATCAATCAATGAAACATTGGGGAGAATGCAAATTACATTAAAAGAAGACACATTAGTTAACTTTGCATTCATCAACTGTGTTTTAATGAACAACCTTTTACAAACCAATAGAAAATCGAAGAGTATCTTTCCAACCAGTTTGGGTAGTCACACAAAGTTATACAAAATAACTATGCTTGCACATTATTATTTATTTAGTTTTTGTAGCAACCTTCATAATAGTTCATACGTATACACATAATATAAAAATGAAAAGATAAACATAGAACATAAATAAATAACATCCATCCTGAAGTAAGTATCAAAACAATATACTAACACTAATTTAATTTGATAAAAAGCATAATAGGCGTTCAGTTCGGTGTCGTTAAATTTATTTATCATATCACTCCTAACAATGACATTACTACCAAGCTATTCACAATCTATAACCAACAACTTTGTGTAAAAAGCTATACGAATCAAACAGTAACCTTCCAAACACAAAGTTATATTACCAACTAATCCGTTGTTTGTTCAGAAGTTCACCGAGCACCACTTTTATTACTATCAGCAGTTGGAAAAGTGCTGATTTACTACATCAGTTTGGGAAATATTTCATCAGTAGTTTATGACATCCGCAGCTTCAGCAAAGAGATCAGTAGTACAATTGCTTAATGAGCAAAGTTCCTTCTAAATCAATCGTTTTCAACAACTTTTGGCACATCAGCTGTTTGGTGATGAGTTTATCAACTGTTTTGGAACTCGGTCCAACAACTTACATCCATACGTTACTTTTGGGGTTCGATCAGATGTTAAATTTCAGTTGTTAAATTAAGCTATTAAGTGTATCTATCTAACCTGTTACAACCACACATAAGTATCAAGAGTTGTCACATCCCATTTGATGGTTCAAACGTCATTCTCTGAAAGTATCAAGAGAAATAGTTAAAAACAAAAAAAGAAAAAGAATTCTTCTCGGTTTATAATTAAAAACAAAAGAAACCATTTAAACTTGTACCTGTTTTACGTTATTGTTCATGCTCTTCTTTTAAATTTGTTATTTGCATTCCTTTAAAGCACCGTCTAAATGTGAGGCTCGATCTTTAGCGGTTAGTTTTAACATAGTAACAGATTCTAGATGGCTCTTCAGTGTTGCAGCTTCTGCCTCAGCCTTCTCCCAACCTGAGACGACTCCTTCAGCAACTTTAGAGTGTTGTTTGGCGAAATTTTCCTGTGTGACAATCTCTAACTGGGCTTCAGAAAGTTGTTCATTCAATTCCCTGACTTCATCTTCCAAGTTCTTAATATATATGATCATAAATGATGCAAAATGCATATGTCCAGGTCATGTTTATATACATGAAAGTTATAGGGAAAAAATAACATCTAATCGTATATTAAGAAGTAACTATAACACCATATATACCTGCCATGTGCAGAAGGGACCCTTGGAGCCAGATTTCTCGGCCATTTCAACACCATTTTTGTGACATCGCAGCTCATAACCTGTCGAACAAAATTTAATTAAATATAACCAGAAACGCAATAATGTAAAATAAAAAGGAAACCGGAAAAGAGGCTCGGCGTGCATTGTTGGATTATAAGTTCAAGAAACGGGTGTGATTTTAACCTCTCGTTCGCGATATCTTGAAACGGGTTCTTCCCGTCAAATTCTGTTTTTGAGATCCTTACTTTCTTCCTCTTTCCTTTGTCATATTCTTCATCCCTGTTGGATTATAAGTTCAAGAAATGATTATGTTTAATTTATAAAAGTTTCTAAGGAGCGAAATGAAAGAAATGATTGGTTTAGGGCTCACCATTCATCTCCAATATAACCAATAGTGAGATCGCGCTTGTTCTCTCTATATTTCTGAAATGGTGTTGACGTGTCTTCGTCCCACCTAGGGACCGCAATTATAAAACACTGGTCAAAAATACTCGCGAAAGCTTTTGACTTTACAGTTCTTGAAAGGATGACAGATTATAGGTTAGTAACCATAAAACAGAACAAAGAATAAACAATAAAATATATTTTACTCACTGGTGTTGTCATCGCCTATGGTAAGCATATGGACCAGATCTTGTTGTGCCAACGCTTTTGAGTGATGTTTCGAATGGTTTGATTTTGTACAGTTAGTCAAGGTAATATGCAGTTGACAGCAACAAATTTGGATTAAATGAGCTATAAAGACTACAAAAAAAAGAGAGAGAAATAAATATACGCTAAAGACCATATAGAACTTTCATAATTTATATCATTTATACATGCTTAAGGATGCATTGCCATACATATTTGGCCTCAAAGAAAGCTAAGGTGTAAAATGAAATCATCGGCGACATGAAATTCTTTGATACACTTCTCGCAGGCGATCTAAGCGCATCCTTCCTATTCTCTTTCCCGTCTTGAAACATCGATCCATTAACAATATTTTTTCGAGCAATCGAGTTTCTTTTCATCAGATCTAACAAAACCGAACAACTAAGATCAAAATCCCAATTCACAATACTAAAACTGAACTCAAATACATAAATAAAGAACCAAGAATCTTGAATCCATACCTGTAGCAGTAGGAGTGTTTGAAGGGCTATAAGAGTTTGAGCTTTTAGGGGTTCGTATAACATTGGGTCTGGGAAAAGGGTTACTACTGAAACTCTTTCGGGTAACATTGGGAGCCAAATACCTCCACTGTACTCCCTCTCTTATACTTCATGGTCCAGAATCGTCTTCTTTCCCAAATGCACATATCATCAATTAAAGTCTACTCACATGAAATATATCGAACACTTGACGTGCTAACTTAAAAACAAACCTAATTTACTTGGATAATCTGCATTGATCCATTGCATGTAAATGGGTCTAAATTGTAAGGGAAAAAAACATTAAATGGATGTAGAACATAAGCTTACTTTGAGCTACACGCATCATGTTTTTGTAGAGCTCGATTGTGGCTCATGGTCTAGAAACATCAGCTATCGAAGGCTTTAAACCTCGACCTATTATTTGGTTTTAATCAAATAATGCTTTTGTTTAGTAGACTTTATGCTAAAGACTGATGTCTATGTTTTAACTACTGCTGATATGTAAACTACTAATCTGTGAAGATAAACAACTAATATAAGGGTAGATCCGATTAAAGAACTGATGCTAAAGAGTTGCAGAACTGATGTCAACAACTGCTGATTAAGGACTGAAGCAGACAACTGATGAAAGAACTAATTGAACAACTGATTGCGGCTAATCAATTTTTTTAATCATCATTATTCTCCAAGAGTATCAGACATACATAACTCCATAAACAACCAGGAGATTGTTTGAAGCAGACGACTGATGAAAGAACTGATTGAACAACTGAAGCAGACAACTGATGAAGCAGACCACCACCAATTGCCGTGCCATTGCAAGCTACCACATCATCATTATTCTCTAAGAGTATCAGACATACATAATTCCATAAACAACCAGGAGATTGTTTGAAAACTTGCCAAGAGTTGTATTCAGTAAGGTAAACTAAACACAATATTAGCAAATAACATTTATTTCAAAAACATTACCCTTACGTACTGAAAACTAAAATTAATGAAAATAACTCGAATTATTGCAATGCCCTTGAGAGTATTGAAGCAATAGAGAATTGAAAAAACCTATGCTGCACTATTGTCCATAGGATGTAGAGCTGATTGATCATAGACTTGTGAAGACGACGACCCACGTACAGAATGGCAGACAAAATCTGAATTTCATAGAATAATTATAACTTATGGAAAACAAAATCCAGAAACCATGACAACAGAATAGTGACAAAGAAAGGAATTATATTAAGAAACTAAATCAACATATAAAATTTTGATAGTTCTCACTTAATTAATTAATCAATGAGTTTTAGATCAATATTAATACAGACCAGATAGCTTTTAAGTCCCAACATTTTATAACTTTTGATTTTTTGGAAAAAGTTATCGAGTTTATATGGAAAAAAGAATAGCGTTTTCTAAGTACAAGACATACTGCATATGAGAAAAACTTCTTATCAAATATAAAGAAAGTAATACCAGATTAAAAGTTTGGCATTAGAGAACACTAAATAGAAAACAAAAATAAAATGTGCTTTTCCAATATACCCTTATTGAGTTGCAAACAAACAACCAATCAATCAATCTTCTTAAAAGCAAAAAAAAAAAAAAAAAAATCTTTACAAAAGTAATGACTTTGGGCAAAAAAAAAAAAAAGTAGCAAGAAACAGGTAGTTAGGTACCCAGGCCACAAACAATACTAATACCCAGGCCACAAACAATACTAATCATAAAATCAAGAAAAGATTTAAAAAGCCCAACCCCAATAGGTCTAAATTCCATAATCAGGTCCCATCAGACCCATCTATGTGTTCTTTTGACATAACATAACTACCGTTATTAAATAAACCACAAAATGTATTAAAAAAAACTCATTTAATCACAAACAAAACTGAAATGATGAATGAAAGAACCATGAAACTAAAAGCCACGATTGAAAAGAATACCTTAACAGTGAAGTCATAAACAGTTTTCTTAGAATTAGAGGCCATTGATCCAATCAGAAAGCCTTGTCTTGATAACTTTTTAATTCACATAGGACAGAAAACCCATAAAATCATAAAAGAACAAAAAACAATCAATCCATTAGGACAGAAAAACAAAAACAAAAACTAAAGCATTCCAAGGGTAAAAAAAAACCCTAATCTGAAGCAGAAGGTGTAACGAAGAACATAAGAACATTTTTACCTTTAGATGATGGACGATGGTTAAGAGAATCGGCAGAGGAAGATGACCGATTAGGGAAGAAAAGCTAGATGACCAATTGTGGAGAAGAGGCAGACTACAATCGTGTTGTTTGATATAGAAACAATATTAGGGTTTATGAGAGGCAGTGAGATGGGATCGTTGACTACTGAGAAGAGAATGAGAGAATAAATGGCTTTTATATGTTAGGTTATAGGATGTTAGATGGGTCAAGTTTGGAGCTCCATATTCAATTGGAGCCTATGTGGTCACTCTAAGAAGGCTTCATTCAACCCAAGTGACCTCAATTATTATATAGATAGATTTAAATTTAAATTAATGATAAGGTAGTAACCAACACCCTTACACCCACTGTTTGTTTTCATCATCCACGACTTAACCATCTTGGCCGGCAGAAACTAGTTCTGGTATACCTTGATTTTCCATCGACCTACTTGTTCATCACCACCAAGTGGCCACAGTCCGATAGCATGTGGTTTGATTTCATAACATAGTTTTGCTTGTAGCATAATCAATTTCTATTGTTACTCCACTTGAAAATAAAATATTGATACATATTGTATCCTAACATAAAAGTCACCATCTGCCTAGCTTTTTGAAAGTTGTGGTTTTTTTTATAAGTTTAGTCTTTTGTAAAAGAGAATTCCTTTTAGATGCAACATGTGTGACAACTAGTTTTATACCCGCCGCGCGTTGCAGCGGCGAGGGCAACCGAATTTTTGTTTTCTGTAAACTGTCTTCGAATGAGATGGCGCTCATGTGCTTCTACACGTACATATAACAAAAGCGAAGATTATGCCTTATAAAACCACAAAGATATCATGTCCTGCGCCGCACTTCCGATGACATAAATATAAATAATCACTTACTTTCACCATTTCTAAACCATGTGTATACAGAAACATATAACAATTCCAAAAGCAATCAAATATAGCATTACAATTTACAACATGAGGTAAAAAAAGAAAATGTATTACTGGTAAATAAGCTGTAGAAAATGCAAATCACAACCCACACTTCATAGAAATCCCAATTTACTCAAAAAACAGTACACATAACCCAAAATCTAGTTGGGCTTACCTGGGCCTTTTTTTTTGCTGATCGGAGCTCCGATTAGCCAAACAGCTCTGTAACGTGGTGTTAAAGTAGATGCCGCGAAAGGTGTCGGGCTCCCCTTTGTAAATCTAGGGTTTTAGATGTACCAACAATCGGCCCACCTCTCCTCTAACCGTTGCTTCCGTCAAGCCGTTGACCTCCACCTATAGTGAATCCATGACTCAGGTCTGCGAAGAACCACCCGATATGCCCGTTTCTCCCTATCTCCGAAACCCACCGGTGATAAGCAAACAACGAAACAAACTGACTACCGGATTCTACCGTCAACAACACGCAAAGAGGGGTTACACTACACGACACCCTCCATCTCTCGTTCATCCCCTCGGTTCCGACCCTGGTTTCTGACGAAACAACCCAATAACGATCACCATCAACGACCTCCGGCAACCTTCTTTTCAGACCTCTCTTTCTCTGCCCAAGTGGTTCAACGTCAAGGGATGACGGTGGTGGGTAATGACCGAGTAGCACCGCCGCCTCGCTCTCACTCGACTCTGTCTCTCCTGTCGCCTTCATAAGTTAAAATCTGCCACAATAACTTTTCGATGGGATGATGGGGATGCATGATATGGAAAAGGAAAGGTGTGAGAGGAGGAGGAGCACACAAAGAATAAGCAAGAGATATGGAGAATGAAAAGGAAAAGTGTCAGAGGATGAGGAGAGAGAACGGGACAATATACTTTCTTCAGTGCTTCATATGCTTGTACATAATAAAACCATCGCTTTAGCAACTTGTATTCAGCGAAACAGTAATCTGCTCACACATTAGAACTTGCAATTTAGAAGAATAGATAACTGCTTCTTTGGGAAAGTCAACTTTCTACTAGGGCAGTAGCTCTTACGCACAGGGACAGGTCCTACCTTGTTATATTATTCAACCTTTTTCCATTTATGAACATGCTGCTTACCCTTCAAGGAATTGTGATGTCTTTCTATGGGATCGCGGGTCTTTTTATTAGCTCCTATTTGTGGTATTTGTTAATGAGTACAAGGTAGGTATTCTGCATACAAAAAGCTAAAGTTTCCAACTCCACAACTGAACAACTTTTTGGCTTCATTGGAGCATATCTAATGACTAGCGGGAAAGCCCGCGCGTTGCTGCGGGTATGTCTATTTTATTGTCGCATGTTGTGTGACATGTTTAACGTAATTTATTTTTCAAACCAATTTGCTATCACAACTTCATGAAGAGCAGCTGAGTATTAACAAATTATTCTAGTGTGGTGCAAGCGCAATACGACGGGAAGCATAACACCTAGGTTGGTGATTTTAAGGGTATCCATAGTTAGCAAACCATCAAATAAGTAAATGACTATTGGATCTTCAAACATTTGACACACACCCAAACACCATCTATTCTATTGTAGCTCATTTAACACAAAAATAAATAAATAAATAAATCCAACACTAAAATGTACACCTGCACATTAAGACACCCAAAATTGGCCATTATTTCAATAAGTGAATATGCTACATTACACCTTTGCCATTGACTAATATATTTTTATTTTCCTATGATTTTATATTTATTTATGTGAAGGCAAGTGTAACAAGTTGTTTGAAAGTTGAGTCTAGCGAGACTTATGTATCAGGCTTTATATCAAAGATCAAAATATTGATTAGATATTGGGCTTGATTTATATCAAGCACATATATAATGAGCATTGCATATTGTACACAAGCGCATGAATGGAATAAAATAACCAAAGATTACACTTTTGTGAAGAGCCTCTTCATATGCCATCTTAAAAGGGGGAGGAAATTACTTTTCTAGACATGTCTCCTCCTTAATAATGGATGTTCCGACTGATATCATATTCTAACCTTTATGATGTCTATTACAAACCACAGCTCATTCCGGGTTTCTAACTTTTGTTCCATTCAATGAAAAAGTTTATATCCTGTTTACCTACCCAATAAATGGGTCATCCGGGCTATGTTTATTAGAACTAGATAGCTAAGCTTAATAAGTAATTTAACGCATAAACCTTCCCAAAAAATTTGCACACTGTGTTATTATTATTTAAACGGTATAATTTTTATAATCATATTCACACAAATTGGCCGTAAATGTTCTTAAACTTTATACAAATGGAGGCTAGTGGCTAACTCAGTACATTAATAATCATAGCAATCTAAATAATACATATAGAGACATGAAAAAGCTAATAAAATTATAACTGATATAGCTGAAAGAAAATATGCTCAGTAGTCTTACCCTAAACAAATCGTTACCGTACGCATCGGTTATAGTAGCAACAAAAAGCCACCTCGTTCAAAGCAACTGAAAATACAACAAGAGATTAATCAAATGACGTCATTTCTCTGCACATAGATAAAACCTACAGGAATGAAGACTTAAGAAAAGAATACGGAAATAAAAAACACCACTTCTTGATAAGGTTGATGACATCAACTATTGCATATTTGTTCTCCTATAATATAAGCAAAAATGATGTGTTTCGATTAGTGGTGTTATCTCAACACAGAAATAATTACATATAAACAACTATCAGTTTCAAAAGGCACATGAGCCATACACAAAAGATTAGCAGATAAACTTCAATGGGCACATGAAAAAGAGTTGCAAACATTTAAGTTATCTAGAGTTAATGATACACCTCGCAATGCGCTACAGGCATCGAACTTGAAGAGAGTTCACGAGCCTTGTTACGGATGATAGCCTTGAACCCAATGGAATTTGTGCGAAAAAACCGGCGAGAGAACAAAGATCAGCAAACAAATTAAAATAAAAAGAAATGATTTCTCACCTTCAAGTATACTTGCAAGGTATTACCCATTTGACCCGTTAGTGTACATCCTTTTTAGGAGGCCCCTAACAGTGAACTCTGTCTATTTCAATAGTTAAACCGCTGTTATAGCCTTAAACATGCATTACAGAAATAAAATCTGCAAGAAATAGATTTTAACATACCTATGCCAAAGATAAATTCTGCCCATAATCTTTCGATCAACTGCAACCGAAGGAACAAAAGTACAAATATAAATCGAAAATCCAACAAATGAGATTGTCAACAATTGTTATACCAGGGGAACAAATTAACAAATAGCAAAATGAAAATAAGGAAATTAGAGCGAATGGTTAACCTCACTGGAGTTGCTTGGATTGATATTTGAGGCGATAGCAACACCAAATGTTGACATTTGAATTTATGAGTACTGTTAAAGAAATTTGATGTTGAATGAACCGTAATTCTTCAAAGCAAGAAGATGAATGATATTTAATTGGCGATTTCAATGTCGATAATACACTATTGAATATGTTTCAGTCATGAGGCTGAGATTAAAATAAGAAAACTTGCAAACGAAATTTACCTTTTTAGGATTTTTTGAGTATTCCGATGAATGAAAGGTGTTATCGCGGCTTCTTATAACGGCATTGATTGTTTATAAATGGTAACGGCCATTGATAATTGATTAACATGAATATATAGCACTCTTCGATCCATTTTCCAGCTTCATATGTGATTAATGGTCCAATTAACTATGAGTTAAATGCGAAAAACCTGTGGGATCCATTCTGTAACTTCAATACTTTATCGGTTTCAAGATCAGTGATAAGGAAAGAGAGGAAAGAGTTAGCATTACTCATTTGTACAATTACCATTAAAGGTTGTACACAAGGGTATAAAGGGAAGAATGATGGAAAAGATTAGGGATTTACACTATGACTCTTAAGTTGCCATCTTAACTTTGGCACTTTTGGACGATTTTAGACATGTCTCGTACATTATAATGTACTAGTAGGATAACCCGCACGTTGCCGCGGGATCTAAATAAGTTTGCAATACAACAATGTGATTCATGTACAAAACACAAAATGCAAATTTAATAGTACAACCAAGTACCTAGCATTGTGTTTCAAACAAACCATTCTTTAAAAAAATACTTAGCTACTCGTGAAGTGTCGTGTGATCAAGTTGAATAATAGCATTACTTTTGCACCCCTTTTATTTCCTATTGACTAAGTTTGACGTGTTAACTCTAATTTGGAAGTATGTCTTACCATCCAAATGTTGAACATAGCAACACAAACAATAAATTATAAAATTATAGTTCTAGAAGTTAAATGATCAGCGAGCTGATAATATGCATATTGTGATACTTGATTACAAGTAAACATTTTTATATTTTTATTTAAAACAATAAGGTAAGTAATGCATTCATTGAAAGAAAAAAAACCCAGCAGATACATGCTTAAACATATTAAAGAAACAACGGCAACAATAAAACTTAAGTGATATATCATATAAGAACACATTTTGCATATTAACCTATAGATACTAATTTTAGACAAGGCAATCTTGGCCTAAAGCGAGGAAAATTTGTCAACTGATCTCAGCAAAACTATCGTTGATATGCAAACTATGAACAGATAAAGAAATATTTTACACAATATTTACTAAAAGTAATCACTAACTATTAAATTGAGATATAAATGTTTCACTAACCTCTGTTTCATCTTATATGTAATCTTTTACTATAGTTGTAAGAAAGCAGGTAAGTAGATCAACAAAAGGAATAAGTATATAAATATGGCACTTAGGTAACTGTAAATAAGAATTTAGGATACTTAAAAGGGTGAAGGGGGGTTGAGATGATTTTATGCAGTTACCTATAGTATGTTCAGGAGTTCAAATTTGTTTTATGGATAGTAGATCAGAGAGGAATGAGCCTTCACTTGATTTTGAACTTAGCATGGAAGTAGAAAGCCCTCTAGTGTCCGTAAAAAAAAATCATGCCTGCATAAAATAACTTCTTTATTGGCGTTAACAAATTGAAATTACAATATTATGGTCTGCAACAAAGGCCAATTGTATCTTACATAAAACTAAATTAATTGTTAAAAATAAATGAAAGAAATGATTTACCTTTCTAAGGATAGAACACTAACCTCTGTTTCATCTTATATGTAATCTTTTACTATAGTTGTAAGAAAGCAGGTAAGTAGATCAACAAAAGGAATAAGTATATAAATATGGCACTTAGGTAACTGTAAATAAGAATTTAGGATACTTAAAAGGGTGAAGGGGGGTTGAGATGATTTTATGCAGTTACCTATAGTAAGTTCAGGAGTTCAAATTTGTTTTATGGATAGTAGATCAGAGAGGAATGAGCCTTCACTTGATTTTGAACTTAGCATGGAAGTAGACAGCCCTCTAGTGTCCGTAAAAAAAAATCATGCCTGCATAAAATAACTTCTTTATTGGCGTTAACAAATTGAAATTACAATATTATGGTCTGCAACAAAGGCCAATTGTATCTTACATAAAACTAAATTAATTGTTAAAAATAAATGAAAGAAATGATTTACCTTTCTAAGGATAGAATATTCCATAGAAGACTGTACCGCCAATGTCATGATCACGCAAGGCTACATGCCGAATTAGAAATCCAAAAATTTTGAGTTGATAAAATGATCAAGTGATCAACACAAAGACTATAACATATAAAATGAGAATATCTTACCATTAGAAAGATTGTGGAAAGATTGACGACAAACGTACATATTATTATTGCAATGAAGTTTATAACTTGAACCCACCGTGGGGAATTCGGCGAATTTACAGAATTTGATGATTAATAAACCATCGTCTTCGCTGGCTACCCATTGTCTTTAGTGGGTATGGTTTCTTCAGAAAGTATGAGAATAGCGGATTCAATAGAAATGGTTGATGATAATAATAATAATCTAATTTATTGATGAAACGGATGATGATCAATCAATTACGAATGATTAAATGTCATTATAATTAACATTAGGTAACTGCCGTCTTAAAGAAACTATAAGGTCGCGTCTTACGTCTCTTGAACAAAGTATTCAAGCAAAACTAAAAAAAAAAGAATATTTTATCTCCATAGTTAGTGAACTCATGACCATTTTGTTAGCTTTATAATCTGCTTATTGATGTGGTGAATGAAAAAGCAAACTTATTCACTTCAGTCTCACTACACAATGCACATTTAAAAAAAATGATAATTAGTTAGTAATCAACTAAAAATAGAAGGCATAACTATTGTACATGTAATATAGATTATAGATATAGTTTTTCATTAAAGTGTGTAGAATAAGATAAAACATTTGATTGCTTTCAATACCTTTATCATTGAAAGCATCCAATTAAATGCACAATATTGATGTCAAAATTGTTAAAAGCACATGGTACAAGCATCTTAATGCATCACATGGTACAAGCATCTTAATGCATTTACAAGGACATAAAATGAAGAAAAGTGGTCAAGTTTAGAGAATTACACTTGTGACTTTTAAGTTGCCACCTTAACTTTGACATTTTGGACCTTTTTACCCATCTCTCCGTCTTTATAATGTAATATAGATTATAGATTATAGATAATTGCTCCATTAACATTAAACTAATTGGCATTTGGCCATATGAAAATTTTAAAAATACACACACATCACTTATATGGAATAAGACAAGAATTATATAATTACTCTAGTTATACTCTAGCTATATAACTAGAGTAATTATATAATTACTCTAGTTATATAGCTAGAGTATAACTAGAGTAATTATATAATTACTCTAGTTATATACGGCTCGCGTGTTTTTCCGTGTTTTTCCTTTGAATCGTACAGTTCGTACGAAAAAGTTGTTTGTATTTGATCTTTTGTCAAGACAAGTAATGCCAACTTGGACTGAAAATAATAATAATATGTAAAGATGTGAAACCTTTTATTATAATACTTATGAATTATCATTTTAACAATGTGTTATCTTTCAAACACATTTAACAATTAGCACATAAAATATACATATACCTCATGACAACAAAGGTAAAGGTGTTTATAGGTTGCTGACCCATTGACCGGACCGGACCAGTTTTAACCTATATAAAATATTTACTCATTTGACATTTGTTGTCCATATAGCTGACAAGTCCAATACCTTGCAATGGTTCGAGTCCATAATATTTTATTTATTTTTGATTTTTTTTCTATTGTAGAAGTCAATTTTCTACACTTATAACCATACATATTGTTACATCACATATTTTAAATACTTTAAATTTGAAATCCTGTTTATCATATGTTGCTCCTTAGTTTCTATCAAGTGATTAAGTTTTATAATAATAAGTGTACATAAAATTATAATATAACTAAACATGTTTGTGTGATGGAAATAGTTTTATGCATACATATGGGTTACAAGCATCTTGATTCTTGAAAATATGAATGAAATAATGGATCTTTTATGCTGTATTAATCGCGCAGCACTTATTAATTCAAATCTAACAGCAATTGCTCTTGTAATCTTCTACTAAGATTCAAGTACCCCTGTTTAACATCTCATGGAAACGTTTAAGCGATTCTGCACGTTGAATCTTAAGTTGGTTCCTGAAATTCTTGATGAAATCATCTGCTTTTTTGTCTATGTCGCTTTTGCCTTCTATCATATCAAATCGCCGTGGGATCCTTTTCGTCATCTTTTCGCCAGCCTTCATTTCGGCCTTTCTTGAGCTTGCATTACCCTTCTCCATTTCTGTTTATTATCTTTAGAGAGAAAGAATGTGTGTGTGTGTGTATGGGATATAGATGCATACATGTGTATAGATGTGTGTATATATATAGAAAAAGTATGTGAAACTTGAAAGGGTGGAAAGGGGAAGGAATGTGAAGGAGTGTGTGATGGTATTTGTTAATGAGTAGAAGTTTCCAACTCTAACACACATATGAATTTAACAACTTTTTGGCTTCATTAAAGCACATCTAATGAGAATTGTTGGCAATAGACTATAAAATTTTGGGTCCAATTTTTTTTTTTCCGCCTGAGGCCCAAATATTTTTTGTCGTTTTCGGAGACGGCCCTGATTGTTGCGTTGACCTTAAAGTAAATGGTATTTGACGTCAGGGGATAGCATGGTGGTAAAGTGGTGTATTCTTCAACCAAGTGGTTGTGGGTTCAAATCCTGTAAAGGACAGTTTTGGTATGGTGATTTTAGCCGATCTAAGAAAAAAGGTATTTGACCACATGGAACTTTAAATTTATGTTAAATAATTTAAATGGTAAGACTATGTGTAGTGGGGGGCTTTATGGGGCTCCATGTATAAAGCCCCCCATCCTGATTGGTCCACGTGGCTGCTGAGTCAGCATGGAGAGAGAAACTGAAAAAGGGGTGTAGTGGTGGGGCTTTATAGATGGAGCCCCTGAATCTGATTGGTCCACGTGGATTTTATTTTTTTTATTCTTTTAACTCAAAATAATTAAAATAAAAGGTAAATAAATATAAAAAAATTACAAATAATATTAAAAAACACACAATTAATATTAAAAAAAAGTTACAACTAAAATTAAAAAAAATTACAAATAATCTTAAAAAACACACAACTAATATTAAAAAAAAAAAATACACACCTCCTAAATTACTTATTTAAACATTACATATTCCTAAATTACTTAATTAAACACATAATATAATCCTAAAAGTCCCAGTCCTCGAGTGTGTAGTACTCGGGGGATAGGGAACGTGAGCTGTCCCGTCCATCGGACCTCGCATCCGATGGGAAGTAGTAGTACTCACGAGGAGGGGTTGGCATGCTCCAGAGGCGCTCCTGCTCCTCAATTTCCCTGAGGGCTTCCAAGTCCTCAGGGGTTGGCTCCCCATATTCACGGGGTGGGGTGGTCTGGTGGTGGTGGGTGGGGGTATTCTGGGGGGTGGGGGTAGGTTGGTGGTAGGGGGTGGGGGTATTCTGGGGGGTGGGGATAGGGTGGTGGTAGGGGGTAGTCTGGTTGGTGGGGATAGGTTGCTGGTAGGGGGTAGGAGGAGGAGGAGTGAAGGTTTGTGGTGCCGACAACATCAGTCGGTCCAATTGATATGTAGCCATGCCATAATCATGGGCCCAAGCCCATTCTTCATCCGTCCAGGGATCATCCTTCCAGGGATCATCCTCTTCAGGATGAGTTGGTGGTGCCACAGCAGGAGGAGGAGGGGGATTTAGCCAATGTTGAGAAGGAGGAGGAGGAAGAGGAGGTTGTGGAGGAGGAGGAAGAGGAGGTTGCTGAGGAGGATGACTTGGTAGTCTCCGGGACGGGCCCCGTCCCCGGACCCGTCGAGCGTACTGCCGGACATTAGAAGGTCCGGCAGCGCCTACTTGAAAACCGCCAGTGTTATTCATTGTGTTTAGGATGAGGAAAGGATGAGGAAGAGGGAAGAGGTGTGACTGATAAAGGATGAGGAAGGGGGTATTTATAGGGTGAGAAATATGACCGTTTGGGGGGAAAACGTTTGAATTTCAAAATTTGAAATTCAAACGTTTGGGGGGAAAATTTGAATTTCAAACGGTTTGAACAGTAACCGTTTAAAATTCAAATGTTTGAATATAATTTTTTTATATAATCTATTTTTTTTATTAATTTTAATAAATATAATTTTTTTATATAATTTATTTTTTAATTATTATTTTTTATATAATATATTTGTGTGTGTATGTTATTAATTTTAATAAATATAATTTTTTTATATAATTTACCGTTCAAATACAACGGTCAAAATTTTTTGACTTTTTTTTTCAAACCAGTGACACGTGTCATTTTCTGATTGGTCCAAAGTTTGAGAAGCCGGCGTTATCAACATGGAGCCCCGGCGCATAAAGCCCCATAGCGCCGGGGTGTTTCAGTGTTCCGGGGCGCTATAGAATCAAAATTTGCACAATAACGCCCCACTACGGGTGGTCTAATAATAAGACAAGTAGTCCCAGTTGGAGTTGGACTGTAAATGAAATGGTGCCAATAAGATGTTAGGTAGAATGAGTCGAGTTGATTTGGAATACTTTTTGTTAAAACTTCTTTTGTTCTTTATATAGAATCTATGTTTTTAAATAAAGCTAAAATACCATTTGAATAATCAACAAAGAACATGTAGTTGGGTTCTTATCTGTTTGGGATGTTACAATCTCTTTGTATATACTATATAGAGGTGTACAAAATTCTTTTTTTAATTTTTTTTACAAGCCGAACCGGTTTATTTCATTAAGGACTCAAACCTGTTCGAGTTAGGAATCAATTTACGATGGAAATTTTCAGACCTATCATACCGGTTGGGGTTGGGTTCAAAACCGGTTTGGAAAAAAAAAACGGTTTCTTGACATGTTTTCCAAACCGGTTCAGGCTCAAACCGGGTCTTAAATATGAAATCATGAACTGGTCCGAAGCCGGCAAGCTGGCTCAGACACAAACGGGTTATTCATCGGGTTGGTTTCCGGGTCGTCGTTCCGAAAACTGATTTCTTTTCTACATCTCTATTTGTATATATGTATTTTTAAAATTTTGGGCCTGTTTAAAAATTTGACAGTTATATGGACCAGACAATCATATTACAGTCTACATTCCTTTAGTATTCTTGTTTTGGGCTCGATCGGTCCAGCCCAACTTGTTCTATTAGGATTTAGGGTTAGTCCACGAATGTGACTCGTATTCTAATTCTAAGGGTCTTGTTTTGGGCTTGGTCGGTCCAGCCCAACTTGTACAACTAACGACCTTTCCAAATGTCAGAAACTTTAAAATCTGACGTAGATTAATGGAGCATTGAGCATTAAAGCATCACAAAAGAAATCAAGATGCAAAGATGTCGATTATCACACACTAAAGAAATCATTTCCATGAGTCCTCTCTTCTAAAATCCTGTTTAGTTCACCTCTCCTAACATGTGTGTGTACTCAACATTTAAGGTTGATGTTATTATTTTATAGATTCGCTCAAGCACTTACCTAGCCAATTTATTTATCATTATTTAAGTAGCTAATCCTTTTAGGGCTTGCCCTCTCCCTTCCACGCTTCCACTCTTTATGGTCTTAGTTACCATTACTATTACTATACATTTAATATTTAAAGGTCACTCCTCCATATGATATGTTTCCTCATGGTGATGGTTCAAATTCGTAAGTTACAACTTGTAAGTATAGAAATATATAAAAGGACTTCTTTAAGAAAAACAATATTTATAGCCCAAATATTGATGAAACTGAATATATTTGAAAAATACATTAAATATGTCTTCGCCTACTCTTTTTTTTTTTTTTAAGGTGAACTTCATTAAAAACGCGACATAGTCTTCGCCTACTCCTTGTCGTCAATAAACTAATTATTGTTGGGGATTCATCCCCCCCCCCCCCCCTATAAATTCAATGGTCAAATTCCACGATTTTTTCTAATCATAAATATTAATTGCACATTTAATACAACTAAATAAACTAGTAAGATTGTAAGAGTGCGTGGAAGGGGCATGAAGTCCTTCCATGTTAGACCATGTGTAATTTTTTTTTTGTTTGAGAAAAAAAAGACCATGTGTAATAGAACCAATATTGTGGCGTTTTTGGGGCAAAAACCCCCCAACCGATTTGAACACCGCCCCCTCCACCTGAATTGGGGCATTTTTGGGGCCACCGGAAAAAAAAATCCACGGCGTTGTTTTATTCTTTGGGCCAATCATATTCAAACAAAAAATAAATAATTAATATTAAATGATTGGATTCTCCATGAAATTTTTCACCTTACCACTACACCCTCATTCTAATTTGAATCCCTTAATGGTCCCACATGCCACGTGTCGATTAATGCCCCATAGTCCATGAAAATTTCACCTTTCCATTACACATGGTCTTAGGCACATCACCCCGGATCCAGCGTGGAGGCTGACGTAAGGCAAATGAGGTGGGATTTTCTATCGGCATGGGGCAAGTGAACATACTTACGTGGCGACCGTTAATTGGTGGTCTAAACTAGTCGTTTTTAAACGGTTAGCTGACTTTATATTTTTTAAATCTAGTATGTGTGTGTGTGTATACATATCAACCTATTAACCTATTCAACCATACAAACACATTCTTCATTCTTAAATTCATAAACCTATCATATTCATCATTATAAAAAATGGAAGATCAAAGTTCATCATCATCATCGATTGGCCCGAGGCTTTTATCATCTCATTTGATGTGGAAGCGGAACTAATAATATCAGTGGTTAGGAAAGTCGTTAAGTCTATCACTAAAGACCAATTGAGTTCACAAACCAAAAATAAAAAAATATGCAAGACGCACTTAGCGCGGGTTTCGACTAAGATGCGTCTACGCACACCACTAATCAAAGCAGTGTACCCACTGGTGAGCAGTTACAACTAAGTCATGAATGAATATGAGACCACATCAAATCCATTTTTATCATAATGGTGGATTTTATGAGCAGAATTAATATGTAAAATATGTTTCAATTCTTGAGAATATATATATGATTTGATTTAAATGAGAACCTTTGGTCAAATTGAGAACTGAGAGAACCATTATGGACCATAAATTTCTCTAAGGCAAATTGAGAACTGAAGCTTTTGATCTGTCCCCCCGTCAAAAGGCAGTTATTGAATGCTTGCAAAGCCCCCATGCCCAAGATTTCCTGAATGTTATCCCAATCGAAGGTTTGGGCCAAACCATGTCTGGGGTTGAATACAGGGCAATTCTTAAATATCGTTTGGTGATCCCCATGTACCATGAAGATGAAGTCTGTCCGATTTGCCGTAAGGCATGCTTGGACAAATACGGGGAACATGCGGTTCATTGTAAGGAGTTGCCTGGTTTCAAATATAGGCATGACTGGGTCCGGGACGTTCTTTGGGACATTTTAAGAAGGGCTGGGATCTCAGCCAAGAAGGAGGCTCCTGTGAATTTCCTATCGGACCCCGCAGAAGGGGGAGATCCACCCTACGTCCAGCAGACCTGCTTGTCTTTGAGTGGGCCGAGGGGAAATACGCTTGTGTCGACCTAACAGGTGTATCTCCCCTGGTTGGTTTGAGGGATAATGGTTTTGTAGCAGGGCAAGCGGTGCGGGAAGCAGAGGCGAAGAAAGTTGAGAAGCACGCTAAAGCTTGTGAGGAGAACCAACACGTCTTTGTACCCCTGGCATTTTATACCTTTGGCTCCTTGGCACCGGAAGCCATCCGTTTCCTGACCAGAGTCCAACGGGTTATCCATAGCAGTGTCTCGACTCCGGGGGGGGTATGGGTTCGTGTTTAGTAGGTTAGGGTTTGCCGTCCAGAAAGGGGTGGCGGCGCAGCTTGTTGCCCGCCTGCCCGCTATCTTTATGTAATTTTTTGCGGTTATGTGTTAATGATAATTATAAAAAAAAAAAATCGCTACTTTATATGCAGAAAAATTTTATTTTTATTTTATTTTTATTTTTTTTCAATATACACATGTGTATAATTGCAATATACACATATGTATAGCTAAAAATGTATTATACACATATGTATAAATGGAAAAAAAATATTTTTTTTTGCATAAAAACCTGTGATTAAAGCAAATTTTTTTTTTTTTGCCTTTATAAGAAATGTGTGACCCAGAATGCTTCTCTCAGTTCTCAAATAAGGGTTGGTTCTCTTAGATACCCTACCCTATATATATGTAAATATATATATATATATATATATATATATATATATATATATATATATATATATATATATATATATATATGAACCTTGGGTTCATCTTCTCGTTCTCATCACGGAAATTAGAGACTATTGTTCTAATCGTTTGAGAGGAGTACTATCAATATACACAACTTCATTTTTTCCTATTTTCACCCGGTGCAATCTCGGGCGTGAGAGCCATCTCCGGTACTACACATACTATTTTGGTTGTTGTATCCTAGGAAACAGACAGTCTGAGAGGAGATATGGAATCTGTATTAAGAGTAGCGTGTCAAACGTGTGCATCAACCAAAACCGTGAACGACAATTTTATTTGTTCTTGCAACGGTGTTTCGTACAAGATGCATGGTGCAGTTGAAGTTCTCCAATGACATCGGCTTCAATCGAGATTGGTACATGTAATTGTATTTTATATGTTCATTTTCATTAGTTTTTGTAACCTTTATCGTACTATGATATTTCCTATGAATAACGAGAACATCGTTATTATATTTCTTTATACATTTTAATAAAAAGTGAACCTGATTCATAACATCAACACAAATTTAGCAGTTGCTAAAACATCAAAAGAAAATTATTATTATTATTATTATTATTATTAACCTAATAAATGATAATGATCTGGTTGGTGTTATGCTTTTATCACTTCTTGCTAGTCTTATCAAACGTTGTGGCCGACACTGATGTATATTATTTGGAAGTTGGAACTCTCTAGGGAGATATTGTAATTCAAGTAGTACAAATAGTTACGGTCGTGGCCGGGTGATGTTCTCAAATTTAAAGAGCCATTAATTGGCTACCAATTACCTAACCTCATTTATATACATGAATCTTACACGAGCGGTACGTGTTGTTTATTTGCCATCATTTTATCCATATCAACTTATAATAATAGCCCCAAATATATGGCATAAAAGGCCATGTTACATTCACCTTCTACCTTCAATATTGTATTGCTAAATATGGGTTCAAAACATGGTTCAAACTGTCTCTTACCATGCCTAGCCATGGTGGTTATGGTGCTTTTTAGCGTTACAAAAGCCGACATAGAACAAGATAAAAACCAGTGTACGGATAAGCTCGTAGGGTTAGCCCCTTGTTTACCTTATGTTGGTGGTCAAGCACCAACAGTCCCCAAGGACTGTTGTACTGGGCTCAAGCAGGTTTTGTCGAATAGCATGGTGTGTTTATGCATCTTGGTCAAGGATCGCAACGATCCAAGTCTCAATCTCAAGATCAACGACACGCTTGCATTGGGTCTACCGGATTCTTGCCACACGCCTGCCAATATCTCTCAGTGTGTTGGTAAGTAAGACTGGACCTAGCTTGAAGCTAGGTGCCGCGTCCGTTGCTACTCAACTTCGCGCGCGTAGTAGAAAATTAGTGGAAATTTTGTTTTTTTTTTACGATATTTGGAAAACGTTACTACTAAAATGAAAATAATGAAAAACGTTACTACTGAAATTATTTTCTAGATCCGCCACTTACTTAAGGGGTTGGTTCAAACACCTTTGATCGACTTGATCGATCAAAGGATTGGAACCTGCCTCCTAGTGTTTGAAGAGGTAAACTTTAAAGATTTTGAAGATCATGCACCAACTAAATAAATTGGCTTGATGAATTATATTTTGTATATTTCAGATCTTTTACACTTGCAAAAAGGCTCACCAGAAGCTAAGGTGTTTGAGGACTATGCAAAACTCATCAAGAACACCACCACCACCACCATAACTCCACCTGCAGGTAACATAATCTTTTCCTTTATAGATGTGGCAGAATCGCGTTGAGTAACAAGTATATTTGTATAGAAAAGGGCGTACCCACATGTGACGGAAAGGGGCAGCCGACCCCTTAAAAAATAGTGTTATTTTTATAGGAAAAAAAAATCTCGATCACCCCCTTAAAAGTTCGGATAAGTCCCTTGATTTCCTTGCATGAAAAAGAATCATATATAGGTCTGCCACTGTGTACATATAATGGGCCGGTTGAATTGGGTCGCTAAAACTTTATGCTTGTCTAAAATTTCCTTAAAAACGAAGTATTATACAAGAAATCAAAAAATTGAAGTGAGTTAGGACGTTGTCACATTTTAAATACGGTGTAAAGCTACTTTTAAACCGTTCAACCATTGTTCAGTTTTACTCTTTTTTATACTAAATTAAAATTTTATATTTTTTAGAACGTCAAACTTACACACTCCCTAAATCTAATGACTAGAAGTCTCAACTCTTAAAGGGTGATACTTTACTACACTCTTAGGTACTATCATGCTACAAGCCATTTGGTTAAAATCTATGTATTTGACATTTCAATCATACTATCGACCAAATAAGGTAAAAAATTTCGTCACTAATCGAGAACCTTTTGAACATACGCGTAAAAAATCCAACTTTTAAATATTTAACTATTCTAAACAAGTTGTAACAACACGACTCACAACATTTATGAAGAATGGTGTTATTCAAAAAAGAGATTATCATCGATGATGATAATTGACGTGTTATCCAACTCATCAGAATTGTCTATGTTTTTTGTCCTCTATTAATGATGATAATTTATATTGTTTTCAAGGGGATGCAATGAAAGCGAATTCAACATCAAGTGATGGGGGAAGGAGACACATATTATCGGGACCTAACATTGTGTGGCTCTTATTTATTGTGGTGCTGCTTCACTTAAATGTGGCCAACGAGATAATGTGCACGTACAACATGATTTTTAATTTTGATAATATTTAGGTGTTCCAATAGGCAATAACTTTTTAAGATAACAATAACATTGTATAATTAAATTAAGAGTCGCCTCTATTTTAATTTTTTTTTAGATAAGCAAACTTCAAATTCTCATTCATCAACAAAATTATTTACATGATTGTATCAAGCAAAATACTAACTACAACCAACAATCATCACCCAAATACAAGTTATATATATTTTTTTTTCGGACTTTCTTTCTAGCTCGACTTCTTCACTTAGAGCTTTCACATGGCAATCGTTGATGACTTGATGGAAAAAGAGTGATACAAAAAGAAAAATAAGAGGTAGTTGACAGAGGTAGAATCAACATTTGTCTCGCCTGTTGGATAGCTTTACATGGTTGTTGAAATCAGTAGCAACAAATCAATTTAATTAAGATGTTGAATAATCCGCTCTTGGAGGAAGTCCTCACTTACCATATAGTAAAATATTTGACAACTAATGCGGATTATGTAGCCAGAGGTGGATGCACCCTTTGGGGAGGGTGTGCATGTGCCCACCGTACACCTCAACCATTGTCTAGTTTTTTTTTTTAATTTTAGCTTAAGTGTCTCTATTTCATTTAAAAGCCAAAATGCCCAAGGTAATTACATTTGAAAGTCCTAAATGCCAAAAAGAGTTTAATACATTTAACTTTAAAAGGCGCAACTACAAGACATTTAATTTTCATTTGTTTGTTATTGCGATTGAAGGCTTGAAGCTTATATTTGCGGCTAGATGGTTCGAACTCCGAAATGATCAGGTTTGGTTATGGACCGTTGGATCATGTAATGATTTGACGGTTGAAATGAATAAAAGAAAATCGAGCAATAGCGACGACACATAACATCTCTATTGCCATATTTCCTTGTAGTGTCTACCATCCATTTCTATATAACTTCATGGATAAAGTTTAATGAATCTAATACATGACTCTTTTAACTCAAACCTTATTTTTTTTTTCATTTATAATCACAAAATATGATAATTAGATGTCAATCACAGATCGGTAAAGCATACATGCAATGCAAGCAAACAGCGGAAGCCGTATAAAATAAGTATCTTTTATTATATAATTTGTTTACATAATACATTTCTAATCTTCAATCATACAAATTCGGGTGGTTTCTATGGTTTCACATTCGTCTTCTGGTTCGTCAACCGGTGTGACTCCAAGTTGCAAGCACATCCCTGTGTATTGTGAGAGATTGAATCACAAGTACGTTGTGTTCCCCCGACAAGTGCACCAAACTCGGCTAAAAATTTTTTCCAGCATGGAGCGTTGCTCCGACCACGACCACAATTACTGCTCGTTGATGCGCCATCATTGTGTATGTTGTCGTGCGTGATCACTAGCGCAATTTCCTCCTCTTCTATCCAAGTAACCATTATGTGATTTTTGTGATTTTTTTTCGTGATGTGAATGAGGATAATGAAAAGAATTTCTGTGATTTTTTTGGGTGTAGTAGAAGAATTGTGTGAATGTGACTGTAAAAAAATGGGTAAAAATATGTGTATATATAGGTAGGTGGTAATTTTTTTGGGTTAAATGACCGTTGCACAACGGCTAGCTAGCTAGCGAGCGGTGTGGGCGAGCGAGCGGGTGTGATGGATGTCACGATTTGATAAGATCGCGACCCTGATACAAATGATGGGGTTGTGTTCGTGATGGTCACGGCCAGACCATCACGGACCACCCCGTCCACCCTTTGTGACGAAGAGTGGTGGTTGTTATTATTAGCTAATATCTTTTATTGTGTATGTATAGTATAAGAATACAGATTGTAGTATACCACAACATATCATTACTCATTAATCATTCAATAAGAATACAATTAAATTAAATGTAAAGTTCATATTTCCATTATTGAGGTTATTGGTGAGTGTTGAAGAAAGGTTATAGAATTTATGTTTTTGGAACAAACATTCTATATATATTCATCATTCATTTTATTAACATTTAATTAACATTATCATTATCATTTTATAGCCAAATCCAAGATCAAAGTTCTTAAATAAAGAACATAATCAGGCACCTATACACATTTGTTTACAATGTTATTTGTTTATAAACTAATACATTATTTAATTTAATAAAGGTTAATGTATGAGATGTTTACTACTTACTAGAATCCTCAAATCCATTTTGCCTCTATTTCTTCCATCTTCTCTCTATATGTTTTCTTAGTACGTGATGTGGATGGTATAAGCGGCTGATGACTCCATTTGGTATAAGGGGTTGTCTAAATTTGTTTTCTGAAAATTATTATTATGCTTTTGTGGATCGGTTGATAGGATTAATGGATTATCTATTAAGTAAGATAATTTTACATTTATCTGAACTATTTCAGTGTGCTTTTTTTTATACATATTGTTAACAATGCATTTTGTTTTTATGTTTGCTAGAATCATACAAAATGGTTAATTTGGTCATGCAGTCACTTAAATTTCCTGACGCAACGCGCGGGTTAACGTCAACATGTTAACTCAGCAAATTTTACATTTATTATAACAAGAATACAACCTGAGTTTATTATACAACACCATTGATTAACAATCGCCGTGAAGCTTATTTAACCAGAAAATAATAACACATATTGGTGGCTAGCTTCAAACAACTCCAGTTTAAGTAGAAGCTGTAGATCAACAATTAGAACAATTAATTAGTCTATGATTTGTTGTGTATAGAAAAGTTTAATCAGTAACAAAACCATATGAAGTGAGATTGTAATAACAATAACTTACCTTAGAGAGAAGGTCGATCAGATGAGTGATCGCAAGCAACAAGGGACAAGGGCCTTGTCTTTGCAAGTGGGAATGTCCACAAACAATGAGATATCAGACTTTACACTAACAAGTCCAAGAGTAAACTGTAGGCTGCTCCCATCAACTTTGATCTCGTCAACGTTTAACCAAAACCAAAACGATTGCGCCTTGAGCCCTCTCAACTCGGTTATTTGACCGTTGCTGATCTTTCCACTGATCTCTGTGTCGAAATGAACGAGGTAATCATACTTGACATAGCATGGTTTCTTGAGGTAGACCACAAAGGTGAATGCGTCCCCGTCTGATGGGGATGTGGAGTAAGATTCAACGGAATCAGGTAAAATGCCTGCTGGGAATCCGAATTGTTTAACGATATCGAATATCGTAGGGACTGTAGAGGATGAAGCAGTGAGAGCGAGTAGGGCGACAAGGAGGAGAGACATTTGGGAAGATGCCATGTTTTGTGTTTAGGATGTTGTGTTGTGACTTGTGAGGACTATGATAGGATTGGATGTTGTATATATAGGCAACAAAAGCTACTGTTGTTATATGTATTTAAAAACAATAGATACGTTTAGAAAATGAGGGAATCTTGGTATAAACTATTATCACTAGAATCCTTTGCATAAATGAGATATGGTTTTAGAAAGCGTGATGGGTAGCCATTGGAGAAAAAAAAAACTAAAAATGGTGATGTAGCTGTTTGGTTCAGCGACATCAAGCTTATGATTCTTGCCCATCATTTGCAGCTGTACGTGTGTAAGTCTTTGTCCTCTGATGTCGCTGAACCAAAGTAAGGGATCACTTTGTGTAAGTCTTTGTCCCCTGATGTCGCTGAACCAAAGTGAGGGATCAATGTACGTGTGTAAGTCTTTGTCCCCTGATGTTGCTGAACCAAAGTGAGGGATCACTATTTATTATTATTTCGTTTTAAGTTAACATGTCAACGAAATTGATACAAATTGTTTCGTTTTCTAATTCGGTCGATAGATTAAAATAGATTAAAATATATAGGCCACTTAAATTGAATTTTATTAAACGGTGAATGTGATATTGATGAATAACCAACGATTTAACACGTGCAGGGTACATGGTAAGACTATGGCACATGTTAATCTAAACAAGGTCCAAACCAAAGTAATTAAGGCTAACTACCTTATCTTCTTAGCTCCAGCATGAGTAAAGTACAATTCTATCCATTAACTCCTTTAATATTACATGATAATGTTGTTTATTAATAAAGTTTTAATTTAATATAATAAAATGTTTACTGCCAAAAAAAAAAAAAAAAAAAAAATCTCACGTGCAAGATGCATGTACATAACTTTTTATTTTATTTAGTATTATTTATAAATGAGAAAAGCATAGAAATTGTGGAGATTGAATAGGGTTACGAACAAAGACTTAGTGAGAAGCCTTAGAATCAGCTTGTTAAGATCAGCGGCTTCAGTGAGAAGCCTTAGAATCATTTAGCGACATCATTGATCCCTCACTTTGGTTCAGCGACATCAGGGGACAAAGACTTACACACGTACAGTGATCCCTCACTTTGGTTCAGCGACATCAGGGGACAAAGACTTACACATAGTGATCCCTCACTTTGGTTCAGCGACATCAGAGGACAAAGACTTACACACGTACAGCTGCAAATGATTGGCAAGAATCATATGCTTGATGTCGCTGAACCAAACACACTACAATAATTGTGAGCAATAGAGGCGACAATATTAGATGCGACTTGTAAAAAGTCGCCTCTATTGCTCATGTTAGGTTATGAACCGTTAGATCACGTTTTAATCTGATGGCTTGGATGATTTCAATTAAAATGAGCAATAGAGGCGACATAAAGTTGCCTCTAAAGCCCACGATCCGGACAAGGGCACTACAACTGCTATGGGTCGTTAGATCTTGTGAAGATCTTACGGCTGAAAATGAATTAAAAAAATACAGCAATAGAGGTGACATAAAGTCGCCTCTAATGCTCACTTTTCTTGTAGTGACAGCTACATCACCATTTTCAGTTTTTTTTCTTCAATGGCTACCAATAGCACTTTCTAAAACCATAACTTTACCATTTATGCAAAGGATTCGTTATCACTATTTATAAACATAATAATTAAGTCATTATTAATTTTTTTACAAACTCATGTCAACAATGTATTAGATTACAAGACCGCAATCATTTACATTAAAATAGTGGTGTAGTGGTATACAGTATACACACGGTTTCTATTAACGTTCAAATTTTGTTTACACTGGTTTTATATAGTTTTACAATTTTTTGGAGGTGTTATCATGTGGAATTGATTATACGGAACTACTCAACTATCGAATACAAATATAACACACAAAATGTCACTTGATTTTAATAAACAGATCAAATCATAGAATACCGGTCAATATCAATGAAAATTTTAAAATACCAGCCTTCTCTCTTAGCAGCCGGACCGGTTGAACCGATGAATAACTGTAATATAACATTAGCCGCCACATTAGACCTTTAAATTAATAATCACTTTTTTTCTTATTTAAAATTCTCATGTGATGCTAATTTTGAGTTACTTTAATGTAGCCGCCTCCAATCCCAATTAGAATGTAGATCGAGTTTCAAAAGACTACAAACTATTGAATCAAGTATTTAAACTTTTCTTTTAAAAAAAATGTAATATGTTTTTATCTTGCAGACGTGTATTATAAGACAGATGTATGATTAGGGGTCTTTACGGTTTGGTTTTTGCAGTTTTTAGGTCAAACTGTGAATCAAATCATTAGTAACGGTTTTTTATATTTGTAAACAAAACCAAACCAAACTGTTAGTAACGGTTTGGTTTTGGTTTGGGTCGTTGGGCCTTCATACAAGATGTTCAAACTTAGGGTTGAATCCCATATGCCTTAGTGTGATATTAGATGCCAGAATGAGAAAGCTATATTTTAAAACTTATTGGCTTTTGATTGTTTAGTTTTTTTAGATTGGAAATATAGAATTTAGATAAGATACAGAAAGGTGAAGGACTTGTAGCTTACATTGTTTGGCTTTTGTAATGTAAAACGGAGTTAGCCCACCTTTGATTTTCTTAAATTTAGATGTCGGACTACTCAGGGGACACCTGGCCCCTGGGGTCAAAGGCTCCCACGACACCCATGCATGCACCCAAACACACGATGTTGAGTAGTCTAGCCCGCCCGTGTAGTTCCCAGATCGGGGAAAATCCAACTCCCACCCGTCAGGAGGCACGACAGTAGAGAACTGATAAAACCCGAGTGGAATCTGGAATCGAACATGAGACTTTTCAGCCCCAAGCCCTATCCTTCACTTCCCATGCCACTCCACCACAAGAGTGGGGACAATTATAGTTAGGTTTAATAACATATACATATTTAATATGAAATATCTTAGATAATTAATGTAATAAATTATTACATTTCGGTTCTGTTTCATACGGTTGGTTTCAGTGTAAACCATAAACCAAACCGTTCGCTGCGGTTTGAAAACATTAAAACCCATCGACCGAAAGTTACGTAAAAAAACCCGACCGTGAAACCAACATGTTTTATAGTTTCAACAAAGATTTAAATCAAAACGCATTGTATTCTCTTTCTTGTATAATTAATTTAAAAGGAAAACAAATATTTGTGATTTAGATGGAATTAGCATTTGACCCCACGCTTCGCGACGAGGTCTAATGACCGTAGGCTTTAATCTAAACAACAAAAAATAAGCAAGCAACCCGGTTGAGTAAACATGTTTAGTTTAGTGTAGAGTTAAAAGTTAGCTTTAACTTAAATAGGTTGAATAATAAAAAGAGAATTTAATCTATTACATGGTGTATTTAATGTTTTATATAGATAGTGCAAGCTTTAATCTAAACGATGTTGCAGCAGGAACACGGTGAGAGTTTGATTAGTATCGCACACTAAGGCAAAGGATAAAGAAAACCAAAGAAAGAGTCATACATTAACCAAAATAATATCTACATGTGTGTTGTTCGTTGTTGCTGCATCCCGACTCTGAACATCGAAACGTAATGAAGCAAAAACACAGTAATTTAAATAAATTGTGATCGTCCATCTGGTATCAACCATGCGGAAAAAAATTCACACCTAAATGCCTATAAAATAAGCATGTAATTAATTATGTGTTATAACACTGGGTTTTTAACTAAAAGTAATAATATATATATATATATATATATATATATATATATATATATAGGGTAGGGATCCTAAGAGAACCAACCCCTATTTGAGAACTGAGAGAACCATTCTGGGCCACACATTTCATATAAAGGCAAAAAAAAAAAATTTTTTTTTTTTTTTTTTTTTTTTTGCTTTAATCGCACATTTTTATGCAAGGAAAAAAATTTTTTTTATTTTTTTTGAATTTTTTTTTCATTTATACATATGTGTATATAGCATTTTTCAGCTATACATATGTGTATATTTCAGTTATACATATGTGTATATTGCATTATACATATGTGTATAATGCAATTATACACATGTGTATACTGGAAAAAAAAATACAAAAAAAATAAAAAAAAAAATTTTTCTTACATATAAAGCAGCGATTTTTGCAAAAAAAAAAAAAAAAAAAAAAATTTTTTTTTGCCTTAGAGAAATGTGTGGCCCAGAATGGTTCTCTCAGTTCTCAATTTAGGGAAAGGTTCTCATTTGGATTTGGTTCAAATGAGAACCTTTCCCCAAATTGAGAACTGAGAGAACCATTCTAGGCCACACATTTCTCTAAGGCAAAAAAAAAAAAAAAAAAAAAATTTTTTTTTTTTTTTTTTTTTGCAAAAATCGCTGCTTTATATGTAAGAAATTTTTTTTTTTATTTTTTTGTATTTTTTTTTTAGTATACACATGTGTATAATTGCATTATACACATATGTATAATGCAATATACACATATGTATAACTGAAATATACACATATGTATAGCTGAAAAATGCTATATACACATATGTATAATTGCTATATACACATATGTATAATTGACATATACACATATGTATAAATGAAAAAAAAATTCAAAAAAAATAAAAAAAAAAATTTCCTTGCATAAAAATGTGCGATTAAAGCAAAAAAAAAATTTTTTTTTTTTTTTTTGCCTTTATATGAAATGTGTGGCCCAGAATGGTTCTCTCAGTTCTCAAATAGGGGTTGGTTCTCTTAGGATCCCTACCCTATCAATTAAATTATATTAATTTCCTAAGAGAACCAACCCCTATTTGAGAACTGAGAGAACCATTCTGGGCCACACATTTCATATAAAGGCAAAAAAAAAAAATAATAATAATAATTTTTTTTTTTTTTTTTTTTTGCTTTATTCGCACATTTTTATGCAAGGAAAAATTTTTTTTTTATTTTTTTTGAATTTTTTTTTCATTTATACATATGTGTATATGTCAATTATACATATGTGTATATAGCATTTTTCAGCTATACATATGTGTATATTTCAGTTATACATATGTGTATATTGCATTATACATATGTGTATAATGCAATTATACACATGTGTATACTGAAAAAAAATAAAAAAATTTTTTTTTTCTTACATATAAAGCAGCGATTTTTGCAAAAAAAAAAAAAAAAAAAAAATTTTTTTTTTTTTTTTTGCCTTAGAGAAATGTGTGGCCCAGAATGGTTCTCTCAGTTCTCAATTTGGGGAAAGGTTCTCATTTGAACCAAATCCTATATATATATATATATGGGACAGTTATTGTACAAAGTAATGAAAACGTGCGAAGTGTCACTTTGTACATGATAATTACATAATGATAAATACGTAATGTTTCCATAAACATACAAAAACATTACGTAATTATCATGCACTTTGTACATGATAATTACGTAATTATAATTACGTAATGTTTTTGAACGATTATGTTTATGGTACGTGATTTTGGTAATGGAACTTTAATGATTATGTATATGGTATGTGATTCTGGTAACGAAGTAGTAATGATTCTGTCTATGGACGTATTTTGTATGTTACGTGACTTCGCACACTTAGCACATTTTTGTCACTTTTTACGATAACCGTCCCCTATATATGTATGTGTGTATAATGTATAATAAATAATAAAAAAATCTTAAAATAAAATAAATATATGGACCAATACATATATAGGGGAAAGATCCGGTAAAAATAGCTTTTTTGGTAAGAACTGTGAGAATCAAAGGAGGGTATTTTTTTTTAATTTTTTTTTTAAAAAACTTTTTTCCCCATATTGTTAAACATGTATTATAGTATTGAAAACTAAAAAAAAAAAAAAAAAAAAAAAATTTGGTGTAGAGTAATTACGTGTAGAGTAATTACATAATTACTCTAGTGTAAACTAATGTATTTACCTTAATGACGTAATTACACTAAAAATTTTTTTTTTTTTTAATTTTTTTTTTGTATTATTCATCTAGAAAGAATGTTTAAGCACATGGGAAAAAAAAATTCTAAAAAAAAAAATAAATTTTTTTACCCCCTTTGATTCTCACAGTTCTTACAAAAAAACTATATGTATTTGATCTTTACTCTACATATATAAATGTCAGTTGGGGTTTTAAAACTAAAAACAACCTAAAATAATATATATGTATAATGTATAATAAAATAATAAAGAAAGCTTAAAATAAAAATAAAATAGTATAAAATTTAGATCAATTGGGAAATACAACTGTATACATTTGTAAATGTTAGTAACTAGTATTCAAGCCCGCGCTTCGCAACGGGATAGTAGGAACGATGATGTATTTTTAATTTGGTATATCAATGTATTAATATTATAATATTTAGGTTTTAATCCAAAGAATATAAAAAATAAGTAAACAATGTAATTAAGTAAATATGTCTAAAGTTAAAAGTTAGCTTTAACTATAATAGGTTGACTAAAAAAGAGAATTAAATTTATTACATGGTGTACTGAAGAGTTAATATAGACCATGCAGGCTTTAATCTAAACGACTTTGTGACGGGGATGCAGTGAGAACTCGATCGGTATCGCATACTGGAACAACAGATAAAACGTCCAAAAAAAAGTCGTAACATTAATCAAAATAATATATACATTTGTTTAGCTCGATGTAGTTACGGCTCGACTCCAAACATCGAAACGTGATAATTTAAACATACCATAATCGGACACCAATATTAACCGCGCGAAAAAACTTCACATCCAAATGCGAATAAAAATAAACACGTTAGGCAGTTTAGTTTACTGTTAGAAAGCGAGAGTAGCCGTAAATGATTCCCTTTTTTCTTGTCCAATACCACCAGTACCAGAAATGCATCTCCTTCACCCGCCCGAGAGGAATTTTAACACTAAAAACATAAAACAATAATAAAATTTTAATATAAAAATAATATAGGTTTTTACACTAAAAAATAATATTGATATATAATAAACAATAATAGATTTCTAATAAAAAATAATATAGGGTGAACCAATACTGAATAAGAAACAATAATAAATTTCTAATAAAAAAATAATATATGGTGAACCAATAGGAAATAAGCACCGTTAACAATTGAATTTGTTAGTATAGTAATAGAAATAGAAATAGAAATAGAAATATTTGTAAATGTTAGTAATAGAAATAGAAATAGAAATAGTGTGGATCAAAAGGGAGGAGAGTAGGACAGAAATAGTGATATTGGTATCAGTTGTGTCAGGTTGACACATTGGCGGTTGGATTGTTCAACTCGAACGTAACCCATGTATTCATTCGTGTGAAAAATATCAAGCCTAACCTAGGCACACTATAAATCGTGTAACACGAAAACAGCCCGGTTAACTGTTTATCTAAATTTGTCTGGTTTGCTTGGTTGAGTATAGTAATCAAGTTACAAACGTGTTAATTAGGTTTGTGGGTTGTAATAAATGTTTTGAAGGGCTGTAGGGTTGACCTGTTTAATTAAAACGGATTAAACGAGTCAGCTAGGGCACAACCCGTTTAATCAAATATGTTAATCCGAACACAACCCATTTAATTAAACATGTCCATCCTAATATGATCCTTTTATTATGTGAGTTGGATATGATAACTAAAAGGCTAATTGTTTTTGCCTTGCCCGTGCCTTGCTGAAAATTGTGACCCCTGTTTGTAATTTTGTATCCTATCTCTGTTTTTGTATGTCAACCCAGGCCCAAAGATCAGCTGGTGCAGGTTGGTTTATAAATGAAGCAGGGTTTTGTGTTATAAGGGCTTGTTGGTGTCTGAATTTAAAGAAAAAAAAAACCACAGTTCAGTAAGGATAGTGTTTACACTTCTGTTTAGGGCACAGTTAGGTCCTAAAAGCCAAGGCGCTAGGTGCGAGTTGAGAGTGTCGCCACTGCCTCTAGCCATCTAGTGCCTCACATAGCTAGAATTATCTTTTCTTGATTTAGGGGAATTTGTAGCCCTTGAATTTTATAAGGAACATTTGCCAGTGTTGTCTCTATGAATGATCTACATGCACTCCCATATTGAGGTATCTATGGTACAATTCAGAGATGATCATGATTTACCAGCAGCTCAAAAATCTTCCGATAACTTCATCTGATGAAAATGAGCCTCATATGTTCTTGTGTCTAATAAACTTACGAGAGATGATGCTGCAGTTTCACTGATTGAGGCACTTGTCACACCGGTTTTAGCAAATTTAAAATGTGCTGTCATATGCTTTAAAATGCAAGTCATGTTTAGATTATCATCAGATTTTCTTTTAGACAAACATTGTAGCTGTTTCCACAAATGATTAAGTTTATTGACATAGTTCAAATTCGGTTAGTCTCTGCAAAGAGTCACCTGTTGTTGTAAATACAAGGTCTGAGCTAGCACCGCCTTTAGCTAGGCTCCAGCCATACCCTAATCAATGGTTCACTCACTGCCCTCCGATCCCTTCAAGGGCAGGCTGTCATCGTTTAGCCCATAGTCTGTTTTGTCTGGACCACTTGGTTCAGTTCAGCAACCCCGTATGGTTCAGATGCCAAATATGAAATATGGTTATGCTAGTCTACCTGTGAATTCTTCTTTACCAGCATTGCAGATTTTGCCACGTCAGCTTAGTTTTCTTCCAACTGGACCAGAACAGCATGTGAGACTGGTTCATTGTTCCTCAAGGAATTCCACCTTATATCACAACCAGCTGTTCATCCTCAAGCATCATAACCAGTTGCGTTTCAGACTGGTCCAACTAACCCAAGACCTATTTCATGAGTTCATGGTTTCCCTCACCAACTACACCCACATCAAGACCACCTCCAACTATAAAGGTCCCCATCCGTAAGACCGTAACCACCCCAAGAGTCCAAGGCCACAGCAGGCAGCAGCCAGCTCTAGAGATTTCACCTTTAATACCAAACCGTGCAAAAACACAATCTCTCTCATTTTATACTTCCCCAGATATCCAGAATCCTCGATCACCAATGCCACAGGAATACAAGATAGTCATCAAATGGATCAACATCACGGTCCAGGTCAACAACCAGTGTTTCCTGGGAACTTTGGACCAGTTCAGCAAAATCACCAAGAATATCAACCCAAGAACTCATCGGCTCCATTGAATCAGCGTTTCATGGCAATGTCCAACATTCTACGGGCAGGCCTGGTTCTAAACCGTCTGGAGTCGTATGACCCGTTTTCACCTGCTGCTGTAGCACTTAAGCCTGTTAACCTACAAAATTTAAGCAAACAAGAGAGTAATCCAGACTCCAGAGTATGATGACTTGATGGCATCTGTTGGAGTGAAATGATCGTAAACACTTGTAGTAGGCGTACCTTGTTTTGCGAGGGATCTATTATGTAAATCTGTAACTTGTGAGACTTGTATCGAAGCTAGAAGCAAAATAAGTTTAGTAGTTTACATGTTTGTTTAATAAACCCTTTTAGAAAATAACTTTCACTAAAACTGAATACAAGAAGCTGCACAAGATATTGTTTCTTTCTCAAATCAGGTCCATGCAACCGAGTACCCCGACTAATTACATAATCATCTTTATCCTATCGAGCATGTGCCGGTTTGGCTAAAAGAAACAGGGTGAAAACATTCTTCTAAAAATTATATTCTAACCTAAGTAATTATATCTTCACAAACCGAACATCGTTTTGCCCAAACGCCATTCCACAGCCAGGACATTTCCGGTGACGAATTTCTAAATTCCTCTGTATGCATGGATTGCAAAATAGATGATAACATTTCACAATCACCACCTGGCGCGATAAATTCTATAATTATCAGTGTTGCTATAAAATTATATAAACAAGAAATACAATGCTGTTATGCGGACTTTGCATGTGTACCTCCTTTGGGCGATCAAAGCAAACACCACATTTAAGAATAGACTTGCAATCCTTGATTTCGTCCTCAAGTTTCTGAATGGCAGTTTCCCCACTTCCTAATGTCAATTCTGTAATTTTCATGTTTAGTTCTACAAGCTCCTCATCAAGCTTCTTTCTGTCCATTCTGCGTTCAACAACAAAGTTTCCTTAGTTACCAAGTTGTCCTTTGGCCTAATGCGACAAGGACTATAAAGATAGAAAAGTAACCAGCATTCTTAAAATTTCTATTTTGAAAATATAGTATTTTCTCAAGGTGTTTGAGATTGCTAATTAGAGCCAACTATGCTTTCTGAAACAAGCAACTTCAATGTGTGTCACTGTGTCATTTACCAAGAAGGTGTTTGAGATTGCTAATTAGAGCCAACTATGCTCTCTGAAATAAGCAGAAGCAGATAATAAACAACAACAACAACAACCATACCCAGTAAATCCCACAAATAGCAAGCTACAAGTAGGGTCTAGGGAGGGTGGGATGTAGGCAAACCTTACCTCTATCCGGAGAATAGAGAGGCTGCTTTCAGGGAGACCCCCGGCTCAAAAAAAAAAAAAAAAATAAATAAAAAAAATAAAAATAAAAATAAAAATAATACATAAATAACAATAATAATAATAAATAGATAAGAATAAATAAATAAATAGAATAAATAAATAAATAAAGGAGAAAAGGAAGAGTTCTCTATACGCGCAAAAAACCCGAAAGCAGTCAGTTACCTATAGAGTCCCTCTAGAGTGAAAGCAAGTCTAAGTCCCCGAGACACACCTATAGCTATAATGGACCCTCCCTAGTGGTCCTTGAACCTAATCCTACACCTCCATGAAGCCCTATCCTGAACCATGTCCTCAGAGAGGTGCAACTCTACTAAATCATGCCTAATCCGCTCATCCCAAGTCAATTTAGGCCTCCCTCTACCTCTCCTCCCCTCGACGGAGAGGGTTTCAACCGCCCTTACTGGCGCTGATGACCCCCTCCGCTTCACATGCCCATACCATCTCAATCTACCTTCCTGAATCTTATTTGATATACTAGTCACTCCTAATCTTTCCCTGAAGACCTCATTTCTTATCCGATCTGCCATTGTGTGCCCACACATCCACCTCAACATTCTCATCTCAGCCACTTCCATTTTTCGCACTTGTGCCTTCTTGATGGCCCAACATTCTGACCCATACAACATAGCGGGTCTAACTGCCACTCTATAAAATTTCCCCTTTAGTTTAACTGGGAAACTCCTGTCACACAGTACTCCACTGGCCGCTCTCCACTTGCACCATCCACTTTGAATGCGGTGGGCTACGTCATTATCAATTTCACCATCACGTTGTACATAAGATCCCAAATACTTGAACTTAGTCACTTGTGGAACCACTTGACCCTCAATGGTAATTTGGGTATCATCCCCGCCTACGCCACTGAAATCACAGCATAAATACTCAGTCTTGGAACGGCTAATTCTAAGCCCTTTGCTCTCTAACGCTTCTCGCCAGTCCTCTAACCTTGAATTAAGGCCTTGTTTAGTCTCTGCAACTAGCACAATATCGTCCGCAAAGAGCATACACCACGGAACTGGCTCCTGAATCGACTTGGACAGCTCATCCAAAACAACCGTAAAAAGAAACGGACTCAAGGCAGACCCTTGGTGAAGTCCTATCTCAACAGGAAAGGGGTTGGTATCCCCAACAGGCGACCGAACACAAGTTTCTGTCCTGTCATACATATCCCTAATTAAGTCTATATACTTCCTAGGAAGCCCTCGACTCTCCAAACTATCCCAAATCAGTGTACGAGGCACACTGTCGTACGCCTTTTCGAGGTCAATGAACACCATATGCAGATCTCTCTTCTTCTCTCTGTACTTATCCATCAATCTCCTTAGGATATGTATAGCTTCCGTTGTTGAGCGCCCTGGCATGAAACCGAATTGGTTTACAGTTACCTGAGTTTCTCTTCTAATCCTGGTATCAATCACCCTTTCCCATAATTTCATAGTGTGACCTAGGAGCTTGATCCCTCGATAATTCCCACAACATTGGGCGTCACCTTTATTCTTGTATAGGGGCACCACAACACTATTCCTCCACTGATCAGGCATTTTTCCAAACTTGAAAATAAGATTGAACAACATAGTTAGCCATTGAACTCCTACCTCTCCCAGGCACATCCACACTTCAATCGGTATGTTATCTAACCCAACTGCTTTACCCCTTCCCATCTTCCTAAGTGATGTCCTTACCTCTTCCTGCGTGATCCTCCTACAATAGCAGTTATTCCTTTGTTGCGTATGATTGGCGTGGTTGTTGCTATCCTGAAAGTATGCCCTCCCCCCGTTGAACAGATCATGAAAATATGTTTTCCATCTCAATTTAATATCATGTTCCTTGACCAAAACACGTCCATCTTCTCCTTTGATAAACTTCACTACTCCCAAATCTTTTCTCCTACGCTCTCTAGATTTGGCAATCTTGAACATCTCACGTTCGCCTTGTTTTGTTTCCAGTCGTAGGTACAATTGCTTGTAGGCCGAGTTCTTTGCCTCCGTCACTGCCTTTTTCGCTTCTCTTTTGGCCTTTTGGTAACCTTCCTTCAACCTTGGTCGCTCATCCTCGTTTGTGCACCTCAGAAGGTCTCTAAAACGCTCTTGCTTATCCTTTATTTTGATCTGCACCTCGTCATTCCACCACCAAGACTCCTTTAGCCCAGTTACCTTTCCTGTTGTGACCCCTAGGGTCTCAGTTGCCACTTGTGTAATGGTAGTCGCCATAGCTTCCCAGATCTGATTGACGTTGACACCCTGATGCATCTCTGACGCCGAAAAAACTCTATCCCTAAATAAAGCAATATTTTCACCCTTCAAGTTTCCCCATCTGATCCTAGGCGGCGCTTTCCTATCCCTCGCTCCTAAATTTTCCTTAAGGACTAAATCTGCCACTAATAGGTGGTGTTGGGCCACGACTGACTCTCCTGGAATAACCTTACAGTCCCTCCACGCTTGTCGATCCCCACGTCTCATCATTAGGTAGTCGATTTGCGTTTTACAACCCCCGCTACAATAGGTAATCAGATGAGATTCCCTCTTCCTAAAGAACGAATTGATAATACCCAAGTCGTGCGCTACGGCAAAGTCTAGAAGGTCCCTACCAGGTTCATTCCTATCGCCAAAGCCAAAACCCCCGTGTACCAATTGAAAGCCATCATTATCCTTACCAATGTGACCATTAAAATCTCCCCCTATAAAAATTTTCTCCTCTCTAGGTATAGCTCTCACTACCTCGTCTAGACAATCCCAAAAACCTTTCTTCTCTTGTTCTCCTAGACCTACATGAGGCGCATACGCACAAACGACTGACATTACTTGCTCACCTAATACTAATCTCAATACCATAATTCTATCATTGTGCCGTACCACCTCGATCACATTCTTGTGCAATTCTATAGCCACTAGAAATCCTACTCCATTTTTGGCCGTTTTAGACCCCGAATACAACAACTTATACCCATTGCACTCTTTTCCTCTATTTCCTTTCCACCTAGTCTCCTGAAGACACGCAATATGCACCCTACGTCTTTTCAGAGCGTCAATCACCTCCAACAACTTACTATTTAGAGTTCCTACATTCCATGATGCTACACGTACGCTAAACTCCCTAACCTTACTCTTATCTGCACCTCTCGTCCTAGAACATGATCTCAAGGAAAAGTCATGCCTTATATTGTCTATGATTCCAAAAAACCAACGATGAGAAAAGTTTCTTAAAAAAACAACTCGTATTCACGAAGCTTAATTAATTAATTAAGGAGAAAAGAAAAATTATAAAAATAACGAGATCTAATGCTAATATTCCCAGATCTGGTCAAGGGTTAGTTAGATCTAATAAGACTAATAAAAATTAATAGAAATCAAAACTTGATCGGAAACACAAAGAATCAAGATTTGATAAAAAACTGAAGATAAAATATGAATTTCAAATACCTATAAAAGATTATTATTACGTAAAGAACCTCAAAATCTGTGTGTATTAGGAGTTTTGTTTAGGATCGAGTGCACCTGGGTTATTGTTGAAAATGCCATTTGACAATAACCAACCCTCAAACTGCATATATCACCCGCAGATATGCAGATAACTGCGAGTTTGTATCTTTTAGTGGACAGAAAATACTCTTGCAGTCTTGCTCATGTAACAAGTTTTGAGTCAAGTCTGGAGTCCATTTACAAAAAAAGTATAAGTACGATTTTTTTTAAATACCTCTCATTGTCCAACTCCTCCTGAATTTCCTCCGTTTTTCTATGGATTTGATCATATTCCTTCTCAGATGAAGAAAGCAATGACTTAAGACACTTTAATTCCTTATCAGCATTAGATAATTCCCACTTGCTGTTTTCCAGGTTAATTGCAATGTGTCTATCTTCTTCAGTTGACTTCAAAGCATGTGAAATGCAAGAATTCATCTACAAGATTACATGTTAGTTTAGAGAAGGATTAACTACTCACTATTAGTTAACCAAAAAGCCAAACAGCTTATAAGCAAAAAGAAACTATACCTGCTCTTCAAAATGTGCAATGCGTGATTTTAATGAGTCAACTTTTGAGTTGACTTGTTGAAGTTGTTTCTCTAGGGTTTGCTTTTCAGAAAGTAGAGACGTGTGTGATTGTTTCATCTTCACACTTTCAGAAACCACCTGTAGCAAGAAGTTGTAAATAATCCATACATTAGATATGATTGAATTCAACATTATCTTAGAAGGTAAATCATATTTTCATCGGTGTTGAGTGCACAAAGTTACAAAAATCTCTCCCAACTTCCAATATTATACTTAAAAGTCCCCGCTTTCACTGTACCGTTACGGATTTCGTCCCTAGCTTTGACAGTGTCCCTTGTCACAGACCGGGGACTAAATCTGTACAGTGAAAGCAGTGATGGGGATTAATTAACAACTAGATGCTACAGCGTCACAGACCGGGACCAAATCTGTAGCAATTTCTCAACTCTCGGTAAAACAAAGGGGTGAAAATATGTCACTCGTTCAAGTGATGATCCCAATATCCAATTTTCTATAAAAATAATACATATAATAAAATAATACCAAATTTTGAGGATTTAAATAATTATGGCATGACTATGTTTTGCACTTTTAATCTATTTGACATGTTTTTTAGCTAGCCGTTTCTATACCTTGATATTGTAGTCATCCCTCTCCATCACCTGCTGCAGCAAGTGCTGGTTTTGTGTCTGCATATCTTCATAAGCTTGACCAATAGTCTGAAACAATGAAAAAATGTAACATTATATAATTAAAAATATTTAATTAAACTTACCATATAGAACTGGTATAATACCTCAATTTCAGAAATATAAGACTCCGCTTCACCATCTTTAATTTTTATAGCCTCCGCAAGTTCCAAAACTTCCCTGTACATGAACCAAAATATTCGCATAAACCACTTATAAAAGTTACATCATGAGATGTTTATATTAATATGTTTTTGCCCGTATAGAAGTCAAACCTTTCAGAGTCATCCAATTTAGCACTTAAATCAGCAATTTCAGATTCAGCATCAGATAATCTTTGTTGGCAAGCAATCTCAGTTTCTTTGGCAGATTTAATCCTTAATTCTAGACCGTGTTCATCAAAAGCGTTTTTTAAAACCTCTGCTTGGGAATGAGCTCTCTGTTCAGATTCTTTAATTTCTATTATATCCCTGTTATCATATATCCTTTGTCCAATCATATCCAAAAATATTTGTGTTTCTAATCTGTCCCTCTGCAGCCTCTCAATCTGCATCAGGTTTGACAAATTTAAATTTATTAAAATAAAAACACCTTATTAAGTATAACATTCAAACCAGAACTTACATGGGCCTGTAAGGACTTGATCTCCGCACTCTGCTTAGAACATTTATCCGCCAGGTCCCTATGTTCAATAGTCTATATATAATAAAAAAATTATCAAAAGCAATTATCAGAATAAAAAAAACAAAATATCAAATAAATAAAATATTAAAAAGTTGCACCTTTTTGTCCACCAAGGATTTAAGTGACTGTGCCTCTTCCCGTAAGGAAACAGCTTCACATCCTGTTTGTTTCCATCGATTTAATTGTGATGTCATCATCCCAATTTCTTTTGATAAAGCAGAGGCCATGACTTGAAACTCAGCTTTAATGTCTTTCCTCTCTGTAATAATTAACTTATATTAAAACAACATACGGCAAGAGAGAAATAATCACAATAATTATACTGAACTTCACCTGAATCTTGTACAGCTTCTTCCATTTTCATTTCCAACTCGTTATTCTCATTAATGCATTGCTGAAGCTGTTCCTCCAATTTCTCAATAGTAGAATCAACAGTATCAGTAGGATTTCTTAATGTGTTTATTGATTCAGTTTTTATGTTGAGTTCTTTTTCTCTTCGTGTAACCAATGACCGCTCAGCTTGCAAGGAATCTACAAGCCCCCTAAACCGTTCAACTTCAGATTCCCAATACGGAAGTTGATCATTTAGTAGAGTGTAAGGGCGAGACGTGTAAATATATTTGCAATCTTTCAGTTCGTTCTGCTCAAATACATCGTGTTAGAGCAAACAAAATGTCAAAAAAGTCTATATACATACGAAAACGTAAAAGCACAAGTCACCTGAAGATCGTGCAACTGTTTTGATAAGCTCAAATTGTCCTCACTTGCCTCTTCAAGCTCAGAAAGGCGATCAGATGCCAGTATCTACATTAAATAAAAGGTTTAATACTTTTTGTGCAGGCACATAGAAAGAAAAGATAAGGTAAAAAATATAAACCTTTGCTTCCTCTATGGAGTCCTTTAAATCCCGTGATCTCACAGTTTTGTCTACAGTATTTTCAGGTGAAATACTTCCATTGATATTACATGGAACTGGAGTTTGCACAACAGAAGGTCTATCCTTTTGCATCTTTAAGTTTACAAGTTTTCTTCTACTTTCTTCAAGTTCTGCCATGCTGTCCTCCAGCTCACCTTACAAGCATGAACATACAAAATAAAATCATGAATCAAGAAATGCTATGTTCTTTAGGAAGGGGAAGCTGATGAAAATGCATAAAACCTGCAATTTTTTTGATTTCAGACTGATCCACAGAATGGGTATGACTATAAACCTGAATCATATCAGCGTATTCTTTATGCTTAACTTGAAGAGTTTCAATAACCATGCGTAAATGATCAGCTTCCTCTTTCATCAATTCGTCAATCTTATTTGATTGAATAATTGCATCTGAGACATACCAAAGTCAGATCATTAGACTTCAGTAGGACAGTAGGCACCCGTGATAAAGCATTAGTAAAATATATTGACCTCAAATAAGACAATACTGACCTTCTGCAGATAAATTTTCATGCAAAGATTGATCAATGCTTAAAATTTTAGCCATCAGAATTTGTATAGTATTTTCTATTAATTTCATTAATTCCAAAGTAGATGAATGCCTCAACAAAAGTGATTCTTTAATATAGACGAGTAGTTCTTCACTTCCATTTGTTCCAATGGAATCCGTCTGAAAGAGTCTGCAAAGAAATATTTCCTCTGCAGGACCCGGCGGGACTGAACCTGTATATGTAAGTTTGATTATGTGAGCTGAATCGTTGGATAACTGAGTATCAAATAAGATCAAATCATTAAACACCTCGGGAAGAATCTGCACGTTGCAATGCTTCCAAGGCACTTTGGCCTGCCCCGGCACGTGCTCCAAGTAGAATTAAGTCATCGTCCAACTATAAAGAAGGTGTTCAAATTATAATCACTAAAAGAAAACTATAACAAAAAGTGAGTGAGTATGTTAATAAGTTACCTGATTCCATAGTTGATTAATAGTAATCAAGAAGTCATCATAAGAAGTTTGACCCTGTTTTAATTCTTTAATTTTATCTTCCAGGTCATGCAACTCTTGCTTCTGGACATCTAATTGCTGGACAAGTTTCTGATTTTGATATTGTAGCACTGTCGCATCAACCTACCATAACAGAATGAACTTCTGGAATCAATCCAAATCTCATTTGTTCATATGAATCAATTGATCATTACACTTATAAGCGCCAATTGTTAATATAAATACTAAAATTCTCTCCTCTTCAGAAAACCATGAACCGTAGCAGGCAAGGAGATCCTGATCTCCAATATTTAACCTTCATATAACTGTACTATTTCTACCAGAATCCTGTGTCCATGAAAGTTATACCAATACAGTAATAATCCCTAACAAGACATACCAACTTCCACAAGATACAATTTGAAACCCTAAATTTATGTATAGAATAAGATTATAAGATTAGAAGTTTATAACTGCCAATTGTTAACATAAAAACTGTGTCTGTAATTCGACGTGTCAACATTTCACTCTTAACTGAAATAACCAAGTCACTCTAAACATTACTAATTTACCAAGAAGTCAAGAACATTTGCTCTATCAATCTCAACCTCAAATTAAAGACTATCTAGAAACCCTAGCCTTCATATAGCGGCATTCATCTACAAATATCCTCTGTCCGTAACATTCATAGCAATACAAAACACCGCTTTCCACAATCTATGATATGAAACCCTAATTTCGGACATAACAAAACCTAAACAAAGCGGCACTCTAATTCACTAAAGATCATGAGTTTCAGTAAACACACGGATATATTACGATACTAATTATCAGAAACTGAGCAGATAGAGAAGATAAACCACAAACCCCAGCTTTCATATAATATAACTGTAACATTCATACCAACACACTACAAATCCCTAACAGAACACACAAAACACATGTTTCCACAATCTACAACTTGAAGCCCTAACTTCGGAATTAACAAAACATAAACAAACCCGTACTCCAATTCACCGAAGATCATGAATTTCAGTAAACACGTGAATATGTAACTGTGACATTCATATCAACTCACTACAAATCCCAAACAGAACACACAAATCACCGATTTCCACAATCTACAATACAAAACCCTATTTTTGAAATTAACAAAACCTAAAAAAAACGGTACTCTAAATCATTGAAGATCATGAATCTCAGTAAACACGCAAACATATTACGATACTAATGAACAAAAACTGAGCAGATAGATAAGACAACCCACATACCCTAGCCTTCATACAACTGTAACATTCATATCAACACATTACAAAATCCCTAACAGCACACAAATCACCGATTTCCACAATCTACAATACGAAACCCTAATTTTAAACTTAACAAAACCTAAACAAACAGGTACTCTAATTCACTGAAGATTATGAATATCAGTAAACACTAAACTCACGGATACAACATACTGCTAATGAACAGAAAGTGAGCAGATAGAGAAGATAAACCACAAACCCTAGCCTTCATATAACAGATATATCAATACAGTATATAATAAATCGATAACAGAGCATACAAAACACCGATTTCCACAGTCTACAATACGAAACCCTAATCTAGAACTTAACAAAACCTAAACAAAGCGGTACTGTAATTGATTGAAGATCATATGAGTAAACATGCGAGTCAAGTGCGTTAATAATAATAATAATAAGGGAAGGAATGGAGAAGGATAGATACAGTGGTGTTATCGGGAGAAGGAATAGGGTGACGTGCCATGTGAGAGTGGTTATTGTTGTTATTGTTGGTGAGATGAGGACGTTTCTTGTCAGGTTCATCTGAATCGGAAGACGATTCCATATTACGACGCCGCTAGTAGACAACCGTCGGCCACCATCACCTGTTTCTTACACCATCACCTTGTGTCTCTGTGTGTGTGTGTTTTATTAGCGGCAGCGTTTGTATTGAGACTAGGAGAGTTAATTCATTAACGGACCAACTGACGGAACAGGGCTCTCTTTTGGCTTGCCTTGGCTGAGTTAGTGTTAAAAGTCAACAACATCTTGGCTCATTTACATAGATACGGTGGGTGTGGTTTGCACTTTTCAACGCATTTAATCTCCATAGCTTGGTAACTTAACTTGGATCTGCTAAAATCTTTATATTTGTAAGTTAGTTACTAAATGCATGCGTTATAAATTGCAAATCATGGAATCACCTGTGTATTTTTAAAAAGCTATGAACCAAATCCAAAATTTTAGTTAACCACAGAGGACCATCGAAGTACTTTACTCTTACTATAAAACTTGTATTGTTAAAGATATAGTATTCATACTATTAATTGGACTATTTATTGTTGTTAAATGGGTCATGTTTACAAGTTGACAGGTTAAACCCTACGTGAACCTGAAAATTTTATACAAATCTAAATCTGAAAATCGTGTCACACGCATCAACTTGAACACTTTAAATTATTTGTTTGTTTCAAAATTAAGACTTTAAAAATCTAATTTACATATTATCTTAACGTTTTTAAGCAAAAGTAATTAAGATATGAAAAATGTTAGAATAATTGTGGTTTTTATTTGGAACGCATAAGTGGGAGCCTTGCTTGTACACATGCTATCTCCAGGAGCCGCTTGAAAGTCGCCTCTGTGTTCTGTGGTTGGTTCAAGATCAACAGGAACTTGTTGCCGATGGCAGTTAGGGCCGACAATAGGTTCTTGTTGACGATGGTTGCTATGAGTGAATAATATTTGCCGATAGATAATGTTGTGTTCCCACATGATGCATGTAAAAAACGTTAAAGGGCAGCAACATGGTTTTCGTTGCTCCGTGATTGTTAAAAAGTTAAATAACAATCTGTTTAAGACGAGGCATTATCCAGTGTTACATTATCAAACTAAAAGTCTAAAAGTATAAACAAGTTAAAATGAGGCAAATTGGTAAATCGCAATAGCTTCTACCTTCTCTATTTTAAAATAATTGTTTGCCAGACGAAAACACACAACTTATAAAATATTATAGAACATAACTATAAGACCACGCAACTTTTAAAACATTATAAAACACAGTTATAAGACTACACGGTGTAGTCATGAGGGTGAAGGGGGCGTGGAGCGTCATGTGGCAGCCACGTCAGCAGAGAAGGATTTCTCCTTCAAGCCCCAAAAAAACATGGGTTCGTGGCCGGTGGGGCATGGGACAAGGGTAAATAGAATGTTTTAAGTTGCCAACGGTTATATATAAATGGTAAATAGAATGTTTTAAGTTTTTGTTAAAAAAAATAGAATAAAGAGCCATTGCCAACGGTTGTTTTGGCTCTCTCAATCTCATCATGCCATGTCACCACCATCACCCCCTCCCCCTGGCTGGTGAAGATTTCCACCCTCACTGTCCCACACCGTCGCGCACGCCATGTATGGGTGTTGATGACGTGAAAGGGCTTCACAACCTGTCCCTCCCCCACACGTGCAGTTAATATTCTGTATATTGGTTTAGGGTGTTACATCAACCATGAAGTGTTTCTAGTTGAGTCTTCCTATGAAGTGTTTAGAAGTTAGATAATCATTTTGAAGAACATGTAATCATTTTGAAAAACATAAAAATAACAAAGCTGACATTAACATGCATGCCTAATAAAAGGGATGATACTTTAACTTTTCAACTGATAATACATATGATTATATATGTTTTTTTTTTTTTTGATAAACTAATAATATTTTGGTAAAGCAATTCGCTCACATGGTTGATATGTGTATTCATGACAAAAAGTATATGTATGTGAAGGTTGGAAGTTCTTCATCATACAATTATAAGTTTATAACATGTAGAGTAAATTACTATTCTCTATAATATTTATATTGTCAAGTCCATATTGTTCTCCTCAATTTTTAAAAAATTTCAACATATAGAAATTAAGCTTTTAATTCAGTCAAGATAAAATATATATATTATTATTAGTCACCTAAGTAACAAATATAACAAAGATATCTAAAAACATTTAATCAACTTATGACATATATTGTATACGACTAGAGAGTAATGTAGTCTTGGTTCTAAGTTGTATATATAGTATAATCTTACATCATATATAAAACACTCAGAATGCATGTAAACCAACTAAAAAGCTTCCAATCCATCGATATTAATGTGTGACAGAACAATATTACTTCTAAGGGTTAAATGATTCGAGTCTCAAAGATGTAGATCTAGAGTAGAATGAAAGGGTGTGTGACGTAAGCTATTAAAAAATGTAACCTGATAAAAAAATGGTGTTTGCCACTGTTTGAGATTATATTTAGAAATGACTTATTGATTTTATTAATAAAAACCAGTAAGTCGAAAACCAAGTTTTTATATAGCATTTGGAAAAAACTTATTGACTTATCAGTTTTTTTTCAAAAACGAATAAGTTAATAACACATTTCCAAATTCAATCCAAAAAAATAAAAATGTAAAAGTAAAAGACATAGTAGAGTGTTTGGTAGAGAAAGCAACTTCCATGAAACATTCCTAGTTATAAATAATAAACAAACCTACCTTCAAATCTCCACAAAAAATGGCCAAATTTCACCTCCTCTTCACTCTCTCTCTCATCACCACTCTCTCACTAACATTTCCGGCCACCGGAACCTCCCCTAAAACCGCCAACACGAACCCGATCAAGCTCGGAACCGAAAAGCTAAGCCACTTCCAGTTCTACTGGAACGACATACAAAGCGGACCCAACCCTACCTCCATCAGTATCATCAAACCACCACTAACAACAACCTCCTCAACCACAGGGTTTGGAACCATAAACATGATTGACAACCCGTTAACCGATAAACCCGATAACAATTCGCAGATTCTAGGGCGAGCACAAGGGTTTTATGGGCTGTGTTCACAAGAGGAGATAGGGTTGTTGATGGCCATGAATTTTGTGTTTACGACAGGAAGGTATAATGGGAGTACGTTGACGGTTTTAGGGCGGAATGCGGTGGCGCAGAAGGTGAGGGAGATGCCGGTGATCGGTGGTACAGGGCTGTTTAGGTTTGCTAGAGGGTATGTTCAAGCGACCACGCATGCACTTAACATGCAAACTAGAGATGCTGTTGTTAAGTACAATGTTTATGTTTTGCATTATTGAAATATTGCATGTTATGTTTAGCTAGAATATATTAATATTATTGTATTATTGTTATTAGCGTATTAATAATATATGGTTTGTAGTAGACCTGGCAATTTCAACCTATTTGGTTGAGTTTGGGTTATTTTGGGTTTAAAATTTGACTTTGTGGGTTAAAATGGGTTTAGTATAATTTTCAAGGGGGTTAGGATGGGTAATTTTAATTGTAGGATATAAGTAAGTGGGTCAGGATGGGTAAATTAAAAAAAACAAACGGGTCAGGATGGGTATTTTTAGATAATCATATACAAATCTGAATTAAAACTCACCCAACACCAAAAACGTTAATGCCTCATAGAAATAAATGTCATTAAAAACAAAAAATTATATCTTTTGCATTTGTTGATAACCCCGGTCGGTTCGAAATCGTTCAGGTCGTTAACAGACGACCAGGTCGAAACAACACGGGTCGTTAACGAGACCGATCTCATCGAAATGGTTCTAGTCGTTAGAGGGCTTGAACGAGTCGAAACAGTCTGAGTTGTTGACCGGCCAGTTCAGGTCGAAATGGTCTGCTCGTTGGTAGGCCCGGTCGGGTTGAAACGGTCCGGGTTGTTACCAGGTCCGGTCGGGTCGAAACAGTCCGGGTCACTACAGGACGGGTCCGGTTGAAACGGTCTTGGTCGTTACCGGGCCCGGTCGGGTAGAAACGGTCCGGGTCACTACCGGACGGGTGAGGTTGAAACGGTCTGGGTCGTTACCGGGCCTGGTCGGGTAGAAACGGTCCGGGTCGCCACAGGGCCCGGTCCGGTAGAAACAGTCCGGTTCACTACGGGACGAGTCAGGTTGAAACGGTCTGGGTCGTTACCGGGCCCGGTCGGGTAGAAACGGTCTGGGTCGCTACCGGGCCCGGCTGGGTCGAAACAGTCCGGGTCGCTACGGGACGGGTCAGGCTGAAATGGTTTGGGTCTTTACCGGGCCCGGTCAGGTCGAAACGGTCCGGGTCGCTACCGGGCCCGGTCCGGTCGAAATGGTCCGGGTCACTACGGGACGAGTCAGGTTGAAACAGTCTAGGTCATTACCGGGCCCGATCGGGTCAAAACGGTCCGGCCGCTACCGGGCCCAGCTGGAACGAAACAGTCCGGGTTGCTACAAGACGGGTCAGGTTGAAATGGTTTCGGTCGTTACCGGGCCCGGTCGGGTTGGAACGGTCCGGGTTGCTACCGGGCCCATTCGGGTCGAAACGGTCTGGGTCACTACAGGTCGGGTCAAGTTGAAACGGTCAGGGTCGTTACCGGGCCCGTTCGGTTAGAAACGGTCCGGGTCGCCACAGGGCCCGGTCCGGTCCGGTCGAAACAGTCCGGTTCACTACGAAACGAGTCAGGTTGAAACAGTCTGGGTCGTTACCGGGCCCGGTCGGGTAGAAACGGTCCGGGTCGCTACCGGTCCCGGCTGGGTCGAAACAGTCCGGGTCGCTACGGGACGGGTCAGGTTGAAATGGTTTGGGTCGTTAACGGGCCCGGTCGGGTCTAAACGGTTCGGGTTGCTACCGGGCCCGGTCAGGTCGAAATTGTCCGGGTCACTACGGGACGATCCAGGTTGAAATGGTTTGGGTCGTTACCGGGCCCGGCTGGAACGAAACAGTCCGGGTCGCTACGGGACGGGTCAGGCTGAAATGGTCTGGGTCGTTTCCGGGCCCGATCTGGTGGAAACAGGCCGTGTCGCTACCGGGCCCGGTCGGGTAGAAACGGTCCGGGTGGCCTCAGGGCCCGGCCGGTTCGAAATGGTCCGGGTTACTAACGGGCGCGGTCGTTGACGAGCCAGATCGGGTCGAAACGGTCTGGATCGCAAACGGGCCCGGTCGGGTCGAAGCGAATCCTTTCACTAACGTGCTTGACCGGGTCGAAACGGTCCTGGTCGCTAACGGATACGGTTAGGTCGAAACGGTTCGGGTCGCTAACTGGTCCGGTCAGGTCGAAATAGTCCGGGTCGTTAACGCCACGGTCCAGATCGATAACGGGTCAGTCGAGTCGAAACAGTCCGGGTTGTTAACCGGCCCGGTTCGAAATGAAATATTTCGGATTCCTTAAGATTGTATTTTTAAATTTATTTTTATTTTTTATTAAATTTTTTTTTTTACTTTTTAAATTTTTATTGTTATTTTAATGTAATTTGATGTGAGCTTATCTTAATCCAAACCATCCAGGCCCAAACCCATCCTGACCCAACCCATCCTAACCTATTTTTTTAATTTACCCTTCTTGACCCACACCCATCCTAACCTAAACCCATCCTAACCCAACACCCAAACCAACCCAACCTACCCAATTTGCCACCCCTAGTTTGTAGTAGCATGAGTTCGATAATATTATTGTTGGCCTAGATTAAGAATAGTGGTGGAGCTTGAACACGTAGATAAGGGACTGAAAGTCACAAGACTCTTAATTTAGAGGCTTTGACTCAATTAGTATAAATTTTAGGATGAATAAACGTAAATTAACTACTGATCAGAAAAAGAAAAAACAGGGGGACAGGCACCCTGGTCCCAAAGAAGCTTCTCCTATGATTAAGAATGAAGCCATAAAAAACAATAATCCTATCAAACTATAATAATTGACCATGTGATAAAGGGGTTTAGAATAGTAATCGTGAATACAAAAGTTAAATAATCTTAAGAACAGATGGGTGGTTATCATACACTTAATTTGTATAATATGGTCCGTGGTCTCTATCATAATCAATATTGTCTGTTTTGTTCATAAGAAATTTAAATAATTTTTTTTATTGTCAAAATGGATATTTCGGGGTACCTCGCCATCCTTAATGGCTCTCACTCAAGAACACTCTAAGATGATGTATAACATTCATTCACAACCAATGTGATCTGGAACTTGTTGATGGTTTTTAAGATCGAACATTCATTATAAGATCAACATTTGTTATATATGTTTACGATCCATGTTAGATTTGTTCAAAGTGCTATAGTTTTAATATCTATATTTTCTCAAAAAAGTTTATGTGTAGCTAGTATGACATTTATAAAGTGAAAATGTATGCAGATTGCTGATTTAGTATTTAAGAATGATTGGTATGTTGATAAAACTTTAAATATTTTTATGAATAAACAAGCTAAATAAATCATACTCTTATTTATGGCTACAAACGAACCGAACGAACACGAATAAGGTCTTGTTCGTGTTCATTTGTTAAGGAAATTATGTGTTGACGAACGGTTCATGAACACTTGTCAAACGAAATTTTTTGTTCGTGTTCGTTTGTTAAGAAAACACTTGTGTTCGTGTTCGTTTGTTAATTTTGGTCATTAACGCACAAAAAACACAAACAAGTGTTCATGAACACAGATGACCACAAACGAACACAAAAAATGTTCACGAATGGAAACAAACACAAACGAATATATATTAACTTTCGATTAAGATATAATTCACATACATTAAGATATTAGCTAGATCCACCCATAATATAACTCAACTATCCAAACATACTTATTACTGAACATAATATTTGGTAAAACATAATAAAGTACCATCTCAAAAAACTAACTTCGCATTGGAGGTGAATGGAGGAGTACGTCAAAGGTGCATCGCATAGGGTGTCGAAGGTGGAGGGCGTTAACGCTGGAAGGTGGAGCCATATAATGAGCAAGGATACTAAAAGTAGGTTTATTGATCTTATATAGTCATATATTTACCTCACGTATTTGGGTAAAATAAATAAAAATAAAAGAAAATAAAAAATTATAAAAATTAAAAACCTTATTAAACTATCGAACATAAACGAACACATTACCAAACATTCACTAACATAAACGAACGAAAGCGACCACTGTTCATGTTCGTTCGTTTAACTGAACGAACAAAATTTTTATTTGTTTTTGTTCATTTATTAAACGAACGAGCACAAATTAACTTCCCGTCGTATTATTCGTGAACTGTTAATTGAAAATTTAGTTTGTTTGCACCCCTACTCTTATATAGTATGGAGAGCACATTATAAGTGCTAAAAGCATCTAACTTCCGTTGAATCCATTCCATATTCTTGTTGCCATGGCTCGATATGTATACACTTGTAAAAATTCACTAAAAATACTATGTTTTCGGTAAATTAATCATGGTACTTTGAAAAAGAAAAAGCATGATATCGGTTAGCATGAACTGATTTGGTTAGGTACATCATGACATTGCTGACAAATTATTTGGTGAGGTGAGTGTGATTCTTACGCGTTTTGATTTACCTATTTATCATTTGTAGCTTGTTCCATAGTCTTTTAGAATTTAACTAGTGGGATTCTTACGCGTTTTACGGTAATCTTTTTCGGTTAGTATCTATTTAGTTCATTACAGTATCAGTATGATAATTGTCATTCTATATATGTAGCAATTGACACGTGTTTTACATCGACTGAAAACCATAAAAACGGATATCAGTACCAGATCTGATGTTGTTTGCTCGGTATCGGTATTAGTTTGCCACTGTATCAGTATGAAACTGACACTTAATAAAACTTACGATACTAAAATACTATTCTATTGCATATATAACTCCATAATACAATTTTTTTATAATCACGTCTAGAAAACCATAAAAATGAATAAGGCACCGCCACCGATGTTGTTTGGCCGGTATTTGTTTCGTTCCCATCGTGACGATAAAGAACAAAAACATCAAGTATATATGATCTGTTCGAATAGATTTTTTATCCAATTGCAACGGTATATTTAGAATTTTATGAAACATTGTCTTATTTTATTACTAGAAAACGGAAAGGATAAATTGTAAAAATAATTCTATATGACACAGGTTTTATCCAGGCCTGGCCCTCCCAAAAATTTTTAATATATATATATATATATATATATATGTGTGTGTGTGTGGGGGGGGGGGGGGTAAGGATTAATAGAAAACCTCAAAAATTTGAGGAAACTTTTAGAAAAACCTACTTCCCGAGCTTTATTTTATTTGAAAAATTTAGAGCATGTAATATACATGTTTTTAAGAGTTTTGAGCAAAAAAAAAATCGATCGATCGTTTTTTTTAATAAATAAGTTTTGCAACGTAACATATGTTACCCGTGTAAACATATGTTAACATATATTACGATGCAAAACTTATTTATTTAAAAAAAACGATCGGCGCTTTTTTAATTTTTTCACAAAAACTCTCCTTTGTACAGGAACCTATATATATATATATTAAATTCTATATTTAGAATATATATTTGTTTTTTGTATGAAAGAATCTCTTTATTAGAGTTAGAAAAACCATCTTAATTTAATGTAAAGGTCTCAGGTTTAACCGTTTAAGGCTTAACTCTAGCACTACGATCCATTTTTTTAATCATTCTAATTTACCAACAAATTTGGGTCCAGTTTTTTATGTCGCTCAAGGCCCAAAAGTTTGTAAGGTTCTCGAGGACGGCCTTGCTTTTATCGGATCATAGATAAACATAAGAACCTCAAAACGATTCAAAATCTTATAAAACGTCCTATTACAATGCCAAACATTGTGATAGAACTTTGATAACATGTAATTTTTTTAGTAAATTTATTTGTGGACATAGATTAAAACAGGTATGTTCCAATGGCAATGGTATATGCAAAATCATATAAAACGTTGTATACCTTATAATAGTATATCATATTATAATCAAGAAAATGATTGTTTATTTAGTTTTCTTGGTACATAACATTGCTTATCTTTATTGTAGGTACATAAGCATGAATACATAAGACAACTAATGATAATTAACTAAAAATGTTGTAAAAAATGTTATTCAAACTTTTGGAAGTAATGTTCTCAGTTTGTTGAAGCGTCAGAAATAAGGATCGCAAAATACTATTATCTAGAATATTTTCTGTTTTCCAATACGTCCACTTGCTCTTTTTATACCAAGAACCCTCCCCCCCCCCCCCTTCAACTTGTATTGTACCACAATTATTCATTCTATCTCATTCTCCAAGGTTCTTGTCCCATAGTCGGTGCTACGTGGCACTCGTTTATTCGTCATTCCTATATCTTTACGAATCAAATGCCATGAAACCCCTAATTGATAAACGGAATCCCTTCATCAAAACAAAAATCCCAACTTCCAAATGCCATGAAACATAGGCCATTAAAGATATTTTATATTCGAGTTAATAGCCATTTTCGTCCCTGTGGTTTGGTCCAGTTTGCCACTCCAGTACAAAAGTTTTTTTTTTGCAATTCCTTACCTATTGTTAAGGTCAGGGGTAGGGTTGTTTTTTACCTATTTAATAATAATAAAAATAATAATAATAATTTCAAGTCTGCATCATACTTCATACACTCATTACCCTCATCTCTCTCTCTTTCTTTCTTTCTCTCTCTTGTTTATCCCTGTATCTCCTTCTCCATCTCACATAAACACTCAAATTCCATCAATCAACCTTTCAATGGGCAAACCTCCAACAAGATTTTTATATTTTCTCACCCACTACCCTTTCTTTTCTGGTTCACCTCCCTCCCTTCCAACGGATCTTTTTCAAATTTTGAATCGCTTTCGTTCCTTCCAAATCCCGTTCGACCCGCTGTGTTCTCCATTCGACCTCTCTCTGATTTTAAAAACCCCATTCGCACCTTTTGTCTCCTTCTTTTGACCCTCTCTCACCATTCGACCTTTTCTAATCTTTTTCATTCGACCCTTTTTTTTTCATTCGACCCCAAGTCTCCTTCTTTCGACCCTCCCTGTTTTCCTTCAAAGCAAACATTTACTTCTTTACAGTACTTGTATTGTTTTTTGGATTATTCTATTAAGGTGTGGGGTCTAGTGGTCTACCTTTTTCTTTTTCTATTTCCTTAAGTTAGTGATCTAATAATAATAATGATATAATCATAATAATAATAAATATAAAAGCTATTATTATTATTATTATTATTATGATTTATTATTTATATATTAACAAAATGATAATGATAATAGTATTACCTATAATAATAATTATTAAAATAATAATACATTTAACTCCCTCCAATCCGGCTCTACCAAGTTTTTTGACTCACTTGCCCTTGCTGCGCAGTTTATAAACGTGCACAGCCAAAACGCAATGCCTTCTTCTCGAAGGCGTCGTCAACTTTCTAGTATTGTGGCAGGTCCTTGCATTGCTGATGCAACACAGCCGTGCCCCTTTAAATTTTTTCACTCGTGTAAATTTGGTATTTCAAGCAGCGCCCGGCTGCTTGCCCACCTAAAACGCGACCATTTAGGGTGGGATGATGGAAGGGATGTTATGCGGAGCGCAATTTCTGAGGATCCAGACCTTTTTGGGGAGTTAGGGGGAGCCTTGAAGGGTATTAATCAGTGGTTGTGCGCGCGGTGCATGTCCCTGCATGCTCTCAGCAGGGGCTGTCATCACGAAGACGGTGTTGTGAAGTTCTCCCGCGCTACCAATAGCGTCGATGACTTCATTGTGGGGATTCCTAAGCCCTACCCACCGGTATCCCAAAATGTTCCTAATCATGAGCACGGTGGGAGGGTAGCTGTAGATATTAGCCTTCTGGAACAACTTTTCGCTATGCCAATAACGACTGTCAAAAGCATTCCGTCTTCCTGTCGGATGGCGTTTGCCCAGGCATTAACGGTGACCCTGCGTAGAGTTGTGGCGGCCCCTGGATCTATTGAGGCATGGGTTAAGTTGTTGTTGTTGCCTCGTTGCACCCTACGTGTTATACGACCGTCCTCTAGGCAAGAGCGGCGGTCTGGGAACCGCAAGTCCTTACAGTGCAGCAGTATCATGCGGGCATTAGCTATTTGGAAAGACGGGACTGGGATAGAGGAACTCGTCCTCCAACTTCTTAACCAATCAGATGAAGGGTTAGTTAGGGCGTCCAGCGCGCAGCCTGACTCGGATAACAGGGCCAATATAAAGCAGTGTCTGCGGAAGGTTGTCGATGGCCATTTCACGGCCGCAGTTAAGGTTTTATGTTCCTCCGGGGTTGCCCCAGTTGGGGATTCCACCTTGAAGGCCCTGATCGATAAACACCCCATCACCGAACCCCCTACATTGCCTAATGCCTTACCATCTGAGGATGCCCTTCAGGTTGATCCTGATTGTGTGTTAGGGAGTATTAAATCCTTCCCTAAAGGGACTTCGTGTGGGAGGGACGGCCTCAGAGCTCAACATATATTAGATGCCCTTTGTGGACAAGGGGCCTCGCCACCCTCTGATTTACTTTTGGCGATCACTGAAATGGTTAACATTTTGTTAATGGGGCTTTGCCCAAAAGTTCTTGCGGAGTTTATTGCATCTGCCCCCTTAACTCCATTGCTCAAGCCCGATAACGGAATTAGGCCTATTGCCGTTGGGGCCATTTGGAGAAGGTTAGTCTCTAAAGTCGCGATGCGTAAGGTTGGGAAAGAGATGGCGGCATACTTAGGTGATTATCAATTTGGGGTGGGGGTCCCCAACGGGGCAGAGGCTATTCTCCACAGCGCGAATAGGTTTTTGAATGCGTTCCATGATGACGGATCCCTGGCCATGCTCACGGTCGACTTTTCAAACGCTTTCAACTTGGTTGACAGGACGATTCTCCTGCGGGAAGTGAGCGTCCGATGCCCATCCATTTACCCTTGGGTTCAGTTCATATATGCCCAACCTGCTAGGCTTTATGTGGGGGATTCTTGTATTGGGGCCTCCACTGGGGTCCAACAGGGAGACCCATTGGGGCCGCTTCTCTTTGCTCTTGTTCTACACCCGTTGGTCCATCGGCTAGAAGAGTGTTGCTCCCTCCCGTTTCATGCTTGGTACCTCGATGATGGCACTATAATGGGAGAGGCCAGGGAAGTGGCTAAGGCTTTTGATATTATCCGAGCTGAGGGGCCGAATCTAGGGCTTACACTTAATATCAAGAAATGTGAAATTTTTTGGCCATCGTGCAACGGGGAAAAAGTGAAGCCTGGTTTATTTCCTAGCGATATCGGGAGACCAGAGGGAGGTGTGAAGCTCCTGGGGGGTGCTGTTAGTCGGGACGGGGGATATATTAGATCATTGGGTGCTAAAAGGGCCCGCCGGGCAGTGGATCTGATGGTTTCTCTGCAGAAATTGGGGGACCCCCAAAGTGAACTTTTGCTGCTCCGTTCTTGTATGGGTGTTGCTAAACTGTTGTTTGGCCTTCGGACATGTCAACCATCCTTTACTGATGAGGCCGTATCCATTTTCGACAAAGGGCTTCGTGAAGCGGTCGAAGATATTGTAGTTTGTGGGGGGCCGTTCTTTGGGGATCTTCAATGGCGGTTAGCGTCTCTACCGATACGGTTGGGAGGTCTTGGCTTGTGTTCCGCAGAGGACGTGTCTGCATATGCTTTTGTGGCCTCTAGAGTGCAGTCATGGGGACTGCAAGACCACATCTTACGAAATAGTAGGATAGTGGGGATGGACTTGGATTATGAGCTTGCCTTGGACATCGTTCGCAGCTCTCTTCCTGATTTAGATTTGGGTGGTTTTATGGATAAGGACACCGCCCCCAGCAAACCTCAAAAGTTCTTGGCGAGTGCGTTTAACTGTAAAACCCTTCAGACTATGGGAGAGAAGTTTGCCATGACTTCGCGTCAGAAAGCGGTGTTTGAATGCCTCAAAGTAGCGCATGCTCAAGATTTCTTGGCTGTCCTTCCTATTGGGGGGCTCGGGCAACACATGTCAGCTGTTGAATACCGAGCTGTCCTTAAATACAGGCTCATGATTCCCATGTTCCCAGTTGATGAGCCGTGTCCGGTTTGCAAAAAAGCATGTTTAGATAAATTTGGAGAACATGCCCTTCACTGTAAGGAGCTGCCTGGGTTTAAATACAGACATGATCTGGTCAGGGATGTTTTATGGGACGTCTTGCGAAGGGCAGGGATTTCGGCTAGGAAAGAAGCCCCGGTTAACTTTTTGACAGACCCCCTAGAAGGGCGGTCTACCCTAAGGCCAGCAGATGTCCTCGTGTTCGGGTGGGCACAAGGCAAACATGCGTGCATTGATCTCACAGGGGTGTCTCCGTTGGTGGGACTTCGAGATTCGGGGTTTGTGGCAGGGCAAGCCGCCTTGAGAGCAGAATCCCAGAAAGTTGTCAAACATGAAGCTGCCTGTCTAGAAAACCAACACGTTTTTGTGCCATTTGCTTTTGACACATTTGGAGGTTTAGCCCCTGAGGCAATCCGGTTCTTAAAAAGAGTTCAAAAGGTGGTGCAAAGTAATTCTCCAGCGACGAAGGACCTAAGTTTTATTTTTAATAGAGTAGGTTTTTCAATTCAAAAAGGGGTAGCGGCGCAACTTGTGGCCCGTTTACCCGCCTCCCACTTGTAATTGTTATGGTAATAGTGAAAATATAAAAATGTAGGTTTTTAAAAAAAAAAAAAAAAAAAAAAAAAAAAATTCAATAATAATAATAATAAAACCTAAACCACCCTTCTAGATCCATCCAACCCAGAACACGCCGGTGGATAACCGGAATCCCGCCGGAGGATAACCGGAATCCACCTGAAACCCACCACCATAACTCGCCGGAGGAGAAATAGGAATGGTGATCGGGATTCATAACAGAAACAGAGGAAAGGGGTGGGGTTCGATAGGAATATAGAAGTGGTTATAAAAAGGGAAGGTGATAACCGGAGGAGGTCCAGATGCCAAGATCCATTCGTAGCCAGTGGTTTCAAGGAGAGACAGACATAGAGAGTGTGTGTCGCTGGTCGGAGAGAGAGTGGAGATGTGACGGTGATGATGGCGTTAGTGGTGGCGGTGGCGGTGAAAGGGTGGGTATTTGGGTCCGGATTTATTCCGTCTGAAATCGGTCATCTTCTTAAAAACTTAAGGGAATTTGATCATGTGTTTGAAGAGGGAGAGATTACTCTCTGTGTGGTGTTGTGGGAGAATAATGAGGAAGAAGGTGTCTATTTTTGTGTTTTGTGTTTTGAGTTGTGTGTGTGTGTGGGTGTGTGTGTGTGTGAGAGAGAGAGAGAGAGAGAGAGAGAGTGAGAGTGAGAGAGAGGGGTGGGGTGGGGTGGGGTAGGGTAGGGGGAGGGGAGACAACTGATGGGTTTTTTTTATTAAAATAATCATAGGGTATCAAATGACAATATTGTCCTTCATTAAAGTGGGTAAAAGACAACGCTACCCCTGACACTAACGACATTTTTTAACTGGGTTAGTGAAAAGGACGAATTTGGCAAAAAAATCCAAACCACAGGTAAGGAATTGCAAAAAAAAAAACTTTTGTACTGGAGTGGCAAACTGGACCAAACCTCAAGGACGAAAATGGCTATTAACTCTTTATATTCTTTGGCAAAATGCAATCAACTTTATATAGACAACATGAGAATCGTATAACCACTTGTAAATAATAAATGAATGAATGAAAGATAACTACATTTACTAGACACTAGCACAAAGGTGTTTATCTTCTATTAAAGTTTCTATTAAAGTTGCGTGGGTTTGAGTCTTAGAAAGTGGAAATTAAGTGAACTTAAAAGTAGATTATAGAAGGTGTGTGTTTGCCGTTCAAAAAAGAAAACCTTCTTATGTACAATAGGTGTAAGGGGCTGTTTGGTAGCCTCTTAATGAAGCTCTAAACCATTCAGAGCTGAATGGTTCAACATTCAGACTGTTTATTTCAACTTAAAAAAAGGCTCTGAATGGAATGATTAAGAGCTGAACCATTTAGACTTGGTGCATAGATGAACCATTCAGCACTTAATCATTCAGGGCCTCTTAACCATTTAGCACTTAATCAACACTTAATCAACCAAACAGCCCCTAAGTGTGTATAACAATATACGATTTTTTCGTGGTTTTCTGTTTAGAAATGATTCTATTGAATATATTCTATATATTTTGAAAACAACTACGATTGCATTGTTGTGATATATATCTATAAAATACATAAGAATCTTTACTCTTCTATATCTTTCCACAAATTTCTCAAGTTGTTCTTTAATTATAAAGCATGATGGCTTAGTCTCTCAATCCTTTAACCAAATGCTTTTAGTTATTAAAAAACCATGACAAGGTACTACAACAACAATAAGATATCGTACCATGAGTATATCCAACAACTCTCCATCCCGATACACTTTTTGTTCTTCCTATGTGTTGTTTTCATCTTCTTGTGTTTCACTTGGTACATCAACTACGAGTCAAAGGTCGAGAAGTTCATGCACCACTTGAAGATCTGCCTCGTGCTCACCCCCATCGCGCTTTTGGTTATAGTACACTGCCTTTCTAGCGATTGGTTGTCGTCGTCCTTGTTGTCATTTCCTGAGAAGGATTCATTACATCGAGCTGGAGGGTCTCCATGGGGTGTAGCCATTGTGCTCGTGTTTCTCATGTACATGGTGTCTATCCGGTCATATGTTCGTGAACATTGGTTTCCTCTAAGTAGACGATGATGATGATCGAGTTATTATTTCGATACACGTTATGATTTTAATCTAACTAGTAGGTACAGGACAAAACTACCGTTTTGCCCTTCGTTCACACACGAAATTACCGCTTTGTCATCCATTCACATACTGTGTTGCGCCACGTGTTGTCATTTAATATGAATAATAATCAAGTAATTTTGTTTATAATCATATTTGTATGACTAGTGATGTGATTGTTATACATATAGGTTTGATTTTCATTTATCTGACCTAGTCGTCTAATGTTTACGTTTCAGTTATTTTTTCAGTAAAAAATTACGTTTTTTTTAATTCCGGACCAGTGGTAGATCTTGAACGAAAAACCTGGTAGGTCCAGGCTCAATCCGGTAGGGCCAGACTCAATACATATAAAAATTTTCGAAAATCTTTGTTAAAATTTACACTACGAAACGAAAAAAATTAGGTGGGCCGAGGCCCTGTCTGTCTAGCCCTAGTGAAGAACCGCCCCTTTTCTGGACCTTCGGTTGCGTATTCAAATCACCAAAATCTAACAAAAGTTCTATATGATTTGCACTTAAATCTAAAATAAAATTATGACACCAAAGTTTTACCTACTGATTTAGTAAAATCAGAAATAAATGGATCACGTGCCCATTTTTTTATAAAAAACAGTACGTAATCTTATTTTTAGATCAACAACTAAAAGATCTTAATTGATTCGATGATCATATGACTATCTATTTATAACATTACTAATAACTTTTGTTTAGCAAAAATGGCACAAACAAATAACCATATGGTGATATGGTTGTGTGAAGTGATTAACAACAACAACCTTAGTCTTGCACTTAACATCACCCTTACATTACTAATATTGGCTATCCTATGGTTCAAGTTTTGGCATTCAAGTTGCTCAAATGGTGCACCATTGTTGCCACCAGGTCCCTACTCTTTGCCGCTTGTCGGGTACCTTCCGTTTCTCGGTCCAGACTTGCATAGACAGTTCACCAACATGGCTCGCACCTACGGCCCCATCTTTAAGTTCTACGTCGGAACCAAGCTTCATGTAGTGGTAAACACACCGGACCTAGCAAAGGTGGTGGTTCGTGACGAAGATGAGATCTTTGCTAACCACAACTTAACCGTGGCTGCATCGATAATAACATATGGTGGCCAAGATATCGCATGGGCTCAGAATAACGCGCATTGGCGAAACTTACGAAAGATGTTTGTGCATGAGGTTTTGAGCAACAAAAATCTTGATGCATGTGGTTCTTTTAGAAGAGATGAAGTTAGGAAAACAATCAAGAATGTGTATCTTAAAATCGGAACGAAAGTGAACATCAGTGAGATATCCTTCTCGACTGAAGCGAACGTTGTAACGAACATGGTTTGGGCGAACTCAACGAATAAAGGGGCGAAAGATGGACATCTTGGGGCTGAGTTGCAAACAGTGGTTTCGAATATCGTTGAGCTTCTTGGAAAGGCGAACGTGTCTGATTTCTTTCCGAGTCTTGCGTGGTTTGATCTGCAAGGTGTCGAGCGGGACATGAAGAAGCAACTTAAGAAGATAGATCGAATTTTGGAGTGCATTATCGATGAGCGAATCAAATCTAACACCAAAAGGTCAGAGAATGGAAAGAAAGATTTCTTGCAGATTTTGTTAGACCTGAAGGACCAAAAAGGCGCAAACTCGCTTAACATGGTTCAAATAAAGGCACTTCTCCAGGACATTATGGTTGCAGGAACCGAAACGACGACAACAATGATAGAATGGGCTATGGCAGAGATCATAAGCAATCATAATGTAATGAAGAAGGTTCAGGAAGAGCTAGAAGACATTGTAGGGATAAACAATCTTGTTGAAGAATCTCATCTTCCAAAACTAAAATACCTAGACGCGACGATTAAAGAAACATCGCGGTTGCATCCTGTCGCACCTTTGTTAGTCCCACGGTCACCAAGCAAGACCTGCAATATAGGTGGATACACCATCCTAAAGGGTTGTAATGTATTTGTGAATGTTTGGTCAATCCAACGCGATCCTCGATACTGGGACAATCCATTGGAGTTCAATCCCGAGAGGTTCTTGACAAACAATTGGGATTACAGTGGGAACAATTTGAAATTCTTTCCGTTTGGATCAGGGAGAAGATTGTGTCCGGGTTTACCCTTGGGTGAGAAAATGTTAATGTATGTGTTGGCTTCGCTTTTGCACTCGTTTGACTGGAGCTTGCACGTAGGGGAGGAGCATGACCTTTCTGAAAAATTCAGCATTACTCTAAAGAAAAGAAACCCGCTCATTGCTATCCCGTCTCAAAGGTTGCCTGATGTGAGCCTCTATATGTAATCTTGTACAACTTTTCCACATATTTAAGATACTCTCAATAAAAGGTAGAACTTTAGCTAGAACATGTGTAACATCCAAAGGTAACTCATAAGCATTTTAAATAACCAGAGTCTGTACACTTCTTACAGAGTATCAATCCTACTCGTATCATCGATGTATAATTAATCCCAAGTAAGCTAGTGAACCAAAACAAGCGAGAGTGATCAAACAAAACGGTTTTTGTTATAGTTATTCTTGTTAATACTGGACCTCCGGTTGCGTATTTAGATCACCAAAATCTAACAAAAGGGCCATATGATTTGCACTTAAATTTTAAAAACTATGACACTAATGTTTTACCTACAAATTTAGTATTCTATATAGGAAACGAATACCAATTATGTTAAAAAAACGTGGGTAATCTTGTTATAAAATCACTCACTCTAAGATCTTGATTAATTCTATGACCATGCCCATCTATTTATAACAGTGTTCTTTATAAAAATAAAAATAAAATTGTAGCAAAAAATGGCACAACCAAATAATCATATGGTGTCAGGGTGGTGGGAAGTCAGTAGGGGTGTAAATGGGCCTAGCCGAGCTTGAGCTTGACTAGGCTCGAGCTCGGCTCGCCATGCTTTTATGAAGCTCGAGCTCGAGTTTGGCTCGAAAGTAATCCTAAGAGCTCGAGCTCGGCTCGTCATGCTTTTATGAAGCTCGAGCTCGATCTTGGCTCGAAAGTAATCCTAAGAGCTCGAGCTCGGCTAGGCTCGGCTCGAAATAATTTTAGAACAATTTTAAAGGAGCTAAAAGCTCGGCTCGAGCTCGCGTCGATAGCTTAAACGAGCCAAAGCTCGGCTCACCAATGTGAAATAGTAGGTATACTATAAATAAAATCTATAATCTATAACTTATAATAAAAGAATTGAACTTTGATGATGTGTCATTTAATGGAGGCCTCAACCCCTCCTTGAATGTGCCACGTGGCATCATGTAGGATTTTTTAATTTTTGAGTTTTTTTTAATAAATCTATATATATTATAATTATTTTAGGAAAAGATAAGAATTTAAAAACAAAATTAAAATTTTTCTCTAATGTTTCCTCCCATAACTTTTAAACGTTAATATCTTTTATATATGAGATTTTTTAAAGAAAAAAATTACACTAAATTAACGAGCGTTTTATTATCTTTCCAACGAGTACCATAGTGCTATATAAAAAACGAAGAAAAAAAACAACTATTTTTGTGGGGTTTTGTTTTCAAATATATTTTACTCTACTAATAAATCACAAACGATAAACATAACTTCATAGGCCTAGATTCTTTTTTTTTTTTATATTTGAATATGATAACTTATGGCAGAAATTTGTTTAAAATAATAATAATAATAATATTATTATTATTATTCATTAATCATGTATTGGCAAATCATTAATTATGTTGTCATATTAGATATTTTATTATGTTATATTAGATATTTCAACCCCGGGACACTTCCGGGATAAAAGCTAGTAATAATAATATAAAATTTGTTTGGGCTCGTTCGCGAGCCTAAATGGTCTTTGTATAAAAAGCTCGAGCTCGGGCTCGATAACTAAACAAGTCATTTTTCAAGCTCGAGCTCGGGCTCGTTAAGGCTTGGCTCGTTCGAGCTTTTTACCGATCCGATCCTGAGTATCTCTCGAGCCGTTGCGCATCATTTACACCCCTAGAAGTCAGCAACAGCAACAACCTTAATCTTGCACTTAATATCACTCTAACATTACTAATCTTGGCTATCCTATGGCTCAAGTTCAGACTTCAGACCTTCATCCTCACATGGTGCACCATCATTGCCACCAGGTCCATATTCTTTGCCTTGGGTACCTTCCGTTTCTCAGTCCAGACTTTTCACAAGCAGTTTACTAACATGGCTCGCACCTACGGCCCCATCTTCAAGTTCTATGTCGGAAGCAAGCTTCACGTAGTCATAAACACACCGGACCTAGCAACTGTGGTGGTCCGTGACCAAGACGAGACCTTTGCTAACCACAGTTTAACTGTGGCTGCATCGATAATAGCCTACGGTGGCCAAAATATCGTGTGGGCTAAGAATAACGTGCACTGGCGACACCTACGTAAGATGTTCGTCCATGAGGTCTTGAGCAACAGGAATCTTGATGCATGTAGTACTTTTAGAAGAGATGAAGTTAGGAAAACCGTCAAGAATGTGTATGGTAAAATTGGGACGAAAATAAACATCAGCGAGATATCATTCTCGACTGAAGCAAATGTCTTAACTCTTAACAAACATGGTTTGGGAGAACTCGTCAAACAAAGGGGATGAAAATGGTCATCTTGGAGCTGAGCTGCAGAGTGCAGACAGTGGTTTCGAATATCGTTGAGCTTCTTGGAATGCCGAATCCGTCTGATATCTTCCCGAGTCTCACATTGTTTGATTTCCAAGGTGTCTAGCGGGACATGAAGGAGCAACTTAAGAAGATAGATCAGATTTTGGAGCGCATTATCAATGATCGAATCAAATTTAACAATAAAAGGTCAGAGGATGGAAAGAAAGATTTCTTGCAGATCTTGTTAGACCTCAAGGACCAAAGAGATGCAACAACATCACTTAACTACTAATCTATAAACCATTCCGAAACGACTACAAAGATTCACACCAAGAACATTTTTATAAATTATGTGGTTCTACTGCAACCAAAGGTCATAACTCATCAGGTTGACATAACTCAAAAAGAAATTATATAATTACATAAGTTATACAAGGTGAGATTTTTCAGATCTCCAGTAGTTTCATATCAAATTCTAATAGGCTAAACAAGATACATGATAAGAGAAGTGATGGAGACCTTAGTAAATGTTTGACAATGCGTTTAGCTGGAAAAATGTGTAAAACTCATAAGCGTTTTGAATATCCGGAACCTGCACACTTCTTGCAGAGTATCAATCCTACAAAATCACATGTAATAATCCAAACATCATGAATGATACTTACAACATGTATCAGAATTAAAAAGTTTAGCCTTTTCTTTTCTTTTTTAGTGACCATGAGAACCCGTTAGGGAAAATCACGCACCCACCCAGTACCCTGGTAACTAGTGAGCCCAGGTAAAGCGCAACTTATGCATGAAACGTGACTTTCGAGGGGTTAACGTAGGAAACCAGTCGAAGCTGGATTCAAACATGATATTGTCGGTACCATGTACACAAACGTTTCCATCACTGAGCCACCCCTTGAAGGTTTTTCGTTTTGTATATAGTCGGTACCATGTACATAAACGTTTCCATCACCGACAAAACGATAAATGAAATGTACTGTAAAAGATGACTCACTACCCCTGACCAAAACTATTGGAGAGCAAAAGACATCTTTATTACCTGCACCCTTGCATACTTTACACTCAACTGAACCCGTTTCCATTTTCATCCTCCCATCATTACAGAAAACACACTTCGTGCCACCTATTCATCAAACCAGATTGTTAAAACTTAAAACACATCTTCTCATATATTTAAAACAACAATCACTACAACAAATATGCTAACTGTATGATATTGTGGCCATATTCACATATCCAATATTGTATGGAATCGTTGAGTGCACACTTTACCCTTCTTGTGCATAATTGTCAAAAAACAATTGCTACAAATTTAACACCAACCCTTTTCTAGGCGTGTTACGAGTTTTACTAGAACTGCAAAAATACTTGAACCTTTGCTTTGACTGTGACACATAAGACAAAGGCTACATAACCGTTTAACCCACTCTCTTTCGAACTCTCATTACATTTGTCAAGCACTGCATACACATGGTATTCGCGATATTTCAACTTAAAATTGGTTATGTATTAAACGCGATCATAACATATAGGAATATTTCTCATAAATTAAAGAACTTGTATCCCTTTAGCCCTAATGTCAAAAATGCTGGTTCTTCTACATTCATATAACATAAAAAAAATGCATAAAAGTACACAACACAATATTCCCATATTAATAACAGATAATTACCATTGCCAGCACATTTATCACAAGGAACAGGATCTCCCTACAAGAAACCAAATTTATCATCATTCATCATAACCCACAAACCAAATATTACATTTACACTCAAACTTTGAAAAAAGATGCTTCCTTTAACACAATATCAACAAAAAGTTTGTTAATTTACAACAATTAGTTGATCAAATACAATTAAAAAAAACAGAGTACAAATACAAACCTTGAGACCAAGAAACAAGGAGAGAGAAATAGCAACCAAAACACTAATAGTGGCAAGAAATGTTTGAGTGTCCAAAGGGGGTTTGAACCCAGATGAGTATAATAAAATGGGGTCAAGACTTAGACTTAGACTGAGTTTGTGTGGAATAATATTAAAGTGGAGTTTGGAGTAAGAAGAAACAGCAGACAGAAGAGTGGTTTTGTGAGGGTGGTCTAAAATGGAGATGTGTTGTGTGGGGTTGAAGTTAATGGAGGGTATAATGGAGGAACAGAAAGGTGAGGAAGATGATGATGATAATGGAGGATGATGAGGAAGTGTAGCCATTGATGATGGAGTAACAAAGGGATAATATTGTGAGAGACTCTGCTATGCTTTGCTTTGTGGCCATTTCTTTTTCTCTGTTTTTTGGTTTCTTTGTAATTTTGCTTCCTTTTCGTGAAAAAAGTATATTCCATATTATTTTTATTGCTTTTAAAAACCGGTTCAACTGGCCTGTACAATTAAAAATTCGGTACACCTAGTTAAACCGTCGGTCAATCGGTTAAACTGCTTGTGAGACCAAGCCAAACTTTACTGCTTATAATCAATGTTTTCAGAATCGGACCGGACGTTGAATCGGAGTCGTCACCGGTCCACCGGTCCGGCCGGCCCAAAAATCGAACCAAAACCAAAAAAAAAAATTAAAAACCGGTCGAACCGCCCCAAAATCCTGTCCAACCGCCGATCCGGCGGTTCAACCTCCGGTTCAATGCACGACTGGTTCAACGTATCAACCTAGACCGGCCAGTAGGCCTGTAAACGAACCGAACGTTCATGAACTGTTCGTGAACTGTTCGGCGGGAAGTTCGTTTATTTAAATAAATGAACGAACACGAACACAATTTTTTGTTCGTTTAATTAAACGAACGAACATGAACACACGTTGTGTTCGTTCATTTATGTTCATGAACGTTCGTTTATGTTAGTTCATTTATGTTAGTTCATTTATGTTCGTTTATTTTTGTTCGTTTAATTAAACTTAACTTTATTTTTATTATTTATTTTCTTTTGTTAAGTAACCTTAATTCATATGTTCTAAAAACTTAATCCTAACCCTAACATTCTAAACATATCACTTATCAGCGGCTCTCCACACTTCACAGCCCCACACTTCACAGCCGCTCTCAACCCTAAGCTTAACGTTCATTTATGTTCATGAATCACTATTAACTTGTTTTTGTTTGTGTTCGTTTATATTGATCATTTGTGTTCGTTTAGGTTTAAATGAACGAACATAAACGAACACGAACACGACAAATTTCTTAATGAACGAACACGAACACAAAAATGTGTTCGATTATGTGTTCGTGTTCGTGTTCGTGTTCGGTTAAAGTTAAATGAACAAACACGAACACGCCTGTGTTCGTGTGTTCGTGTTCGTTCGGTTCGTTTACAGGCCTACCGGCCAGGGTTCCGTTTCCCGGTCCAACCGGCCGGTTCAGTCCTGGTTTCAAAACACTGCTTATAATTTTTTATTTGAAAATATGATAAATTATATCATAAGTAACATAATGGGCTTTTGTATTTTTAATCATTTTCTGTCATTATATGTGAGCCACAATTTGTGAATTTTATTACCAGTTATTTAAAAGTATCAAAATAGGAGAAATATATATTTTATATGCAACTAAAGGGGCGGTGCAATATTTAGATAATTTTCTTTATGAGGGGGAGAGGCACTCTATTGAAAAAGATTTCACTTTACTGATTTCTAACAATCTTGCACCGTTGTATCTTTTCACTAAAATTGTTTTTTAAAGGCAACACTATACTGATTTACTTCGTAAAACTATTTTTTTTTAAATTAAACAAAACCATCAATTTCCAAAAGGTTTTTGTTTTATAATTGATCCCAGCTTAAACAATAAAAGCAAAAAACCCAACTAAATCCCATTACCCAAATCAATCTCAAAATTAAAAAAAAAAAAAAATTTAACACCGACAACTCCTCCTCACTACTATCTCTTCCACCACCACCACCACCACCGGAGCTTTGAAATTGAACAGACGAAGAAAACCCACAACTACCACCAATATTATTATTATTATTATTATTATTATTATTATTATTATTATTATTATTATTATTATTATTATTATTATTATTCACCGGTTTAATGTTAGTTTAGATGTGAAAATGGTCGGTGGTGGTATAGAATGTCAAGATTCTTTTGTGGAATCAGTGAAGCCATCCGTGAAGTATCTCACGTAAACCCTCAACGGATCTACTACCAGCATCACCGGCGACGGTGCTACCGTGCTGGTAGTGGGATACCCGTGTAAATCCTGGTTGTGCCCCGTCCTCCCTAAGAGGTTGTTGGTTGGAGTCTTGCTCGTGACAAAATGTCATACACGAACTAGAGGTTTTACCACAATAGGCCTTTGGGTGACGGTTTCCACTGGAATTTGTGAGTGGTCGAATAATCAGCGACGCCTGCGATCAAAGGCGTGGGTGGTGACCTTTTGCATATTTGTTTTCTTTTTCTCGTGTCATATAATTTGTTGTGCAAGCCTTAATAACTAAGTAAACCGAACTATTGTAAAGTGATCATAGACATGTCACAACAAATTAAAACACAACGTATTGGTGGCATTACACGGCCACACCAGTTATGTGATGTGTCAACTTATTTGACTTAGAGCACTTGTACTGCGAGTCTACAGGCGCCGCCATGATGGTGAAGGATGAGCAAAACCACAAAACGCCGCATTATATGCATTCGTCAGTGGGCAAAGGACAAGCGAGTATTCGTGGCGACTAACAAGTTCACGGATGAAGGACAAGCGAATACTTGTTCCCACTTATATTGTGCCACAATCATCCATATACAACACTTATAAATGTATTAACTATAAATATTTGTCGTAGATTATAAAGCGAACGCAAACAATTTCTATTGTAAAATTCTATGTATTTGATAACATTGTCCGAGAGGAAAATTGATATGAACAGATGACATTTACACCACTCTAAAAAACAAACAAGTATATGGGTCCAATGGACCTAACCACAAGATGCTCACCTCATGGGTCACTGTTGGGAAGCCTAGTTAAAACAGAGTGCTCTGGTTTGTGATCACATTCAAAGTCGAGATGAACAAATGCACGTTCGACTTCTGGAAGTTTTTCAATCTTTATTTGTAGCGTTTCTCCGATTGCATGCGCTTCTTTTAGCGACAAATCTTCTGGGAGTTCAATATCAACCTAGTTCAAAAAAACTAAATCCTTAAGAAACTTTCGAATTAAACGAAAAGCGCTTTCACTCACCATAAACACTAACCTCAACGAAGTACAGAACGCCAAATGTGTATGCGCGAACTGTGTCAACTCTCTTCACTCTAGGATGTCGCGTAACAAGGTAAGTCAATTTTTGCAGGACTTCAGGTGGTGCTGACTGTCCCACTAATGATACTGTGTAATCATATTTCATTAATATTAACAACATCAAGAAATTTTAAATTTTTTTTAAGACGAAAATCCGAAATAATCATGTAGCAGTTTTTTTTTTTTTTTTTTTTTTGAAGAAACTAATTATCATATCCATGAAACAAATTACATAAGGATAGCAGGTAGGCGGGCAACAAGCTGTAACAGTTACCTGCATTTTCCCAAACGGTTCCAGACCAGTTTACAATTGTATAAACGGCAAGAATAATAGCGCCAATAGGGTCAATCCACCAATAGAATCTATCACCAAGAACAGCAGCAACTAATCCAACGACGTTTGTTACCACATCAAAGTAATGATCCTGTTACCAATCCACCAATATTTATTAAATGTAAGTTCTCAGCAATCACCAACCATATAGCCTAACTATAAATGTACCTTTGCATATGCGCGTACAATCTCGTTCCCTGAACTTCTGCAGTACAACCATAACACAAGTTTGACAACTGTTGCAGTCAACATGATTATGTATAACCATAACAACTGAAAAGACGACATTTTCTCCGGTGGTTTATTTTCAATCAGTTGCTCTACAGCCTGAACCAATACCTGAAAGCCTAAACGAACTCAAACGTAAACTACTTTTTTCAAAACTAAAAATGTGAATAAATGGTCCGATTGCAACAAAATATGACACATACCAAGTGTAGCCATAATTGCAGCAAACACAATGATTCCAACAGGCTGCACCCTGAGTTTACCGATCGGATACTTATATATGTTGATACTTTGCATAGACAAGTGAGTGAACCAAAGGATTCCACCAGCCATTAGATCAAGCAACGAATCGAGTGTAGATGCAGCAATGGCAATGGATCCAGTCTCTATTGTAGCAAATATCTTCATAACACAATACACATTGACATAAACAATATATTAACACATCCCATTGATGGATCAAATACTTTTAAATACAAAATTTACAGCAAAAAATTATAAAAAAATACAGTTTTCAATTGAATTTAAACTTCAATTTTTTTTTTTTTTTTGATAGGTTTTTAAATGTTTTATATTTCACTAAACGCAAAACAAGTTACATTCGGATAACGGGTAAACGGATAACAAGATGCGCCGCTACCCCCTTCTGAATCGCAAAGCCTATCCTGCTAAATACAAACTTTTGGTTCTTAGGGTTCTGCGAGTCACCGTGGACCACCTTCTGCACTCGTTCCAAGAAACGCACTGCACTCGTTCAAATTCGATTCGTATGGCGGAAAATAAAGACAACTACTATGTATCATTAACATAAAGATCATTAGATAAACAGATGATACCTTAAATGCAAGTAACAGAATGTTTGCATAATTCGATATCTTCATAGCTCTTTCTTGCATAACCTGTTCATCCAACTCCTCTTCAACTCCATCAGCTAATTCAATATCATCAACTTCTTCAAAAGACTTCAACGTAGCAAACTGTTTCTCATAATACTCCTTCTCACCTGATCACAACCAAAACATTGTATAGAGAATTTGATGATGTGTTTATGTTGAATATGTTAAATAATAAATACCTTGAGTTAAGGAAGGTGATGATGAGTTTGTTTGTATATTGAAATCAGATGACTCTATGTCAACAGTAGATAGGACCTTATCAGGTAACCGAGTCAAGAAATCGGTTCTGAGTGAGTTAACTGAGTATTTCTGACTCAGGTGACCGGAGACACGTGTCTCCGGTGATAATAAGGACTGTTTTGCCTCCTCCATTCACTCTCTTATCTCAACTCACAAGCTGAACGTTTATATAATACTAATATTAAGCAATTTTGAAATGATGAAATGAATATTTGTGTTATTATATTATATGTAGTTGTCATCAAAACAATCATCATATAAAAAGTAGTCAATTAGTTGTATTTTTTTTTAACTTCGATTTATATAATAAAATTAAAATTTTAAAGATTTGAAAAACTTTAAAGTTGGGTATGTGTCCACATGTCTACTAGATTATTTATCGGCTAGAAGGGTTATGGATCAGGTTGGTTATTGAAGATTATAGTTATGGAAGAAATGAATATATAAAGATTCGAAAAACTTTAAGGGCTGTTTGGTTGATTAAGCACGCCGTTTTGCCTTTATTTAAGGACCTTAGGCTACATTTACATGTGTAATGTAGTGCTCATTTCTAATTTCTAAAAGGTTGAAAATTGAAATTGATGTAAAACTGAAGTACATTAGATTGTTGTTAGAAAAAATAAAGAATAGTTAGGGGGTGTGGAATAAAGCTCACTAGGCTGTAAAGCGTCAAATTTACGCCACATAGGTAGGGGGCTTTTAAAGTCCCCCTTAAAGCTCATTTAATAAAAAAAGGAAAATAAAAAAACAAAAATTCTTATTGGTTGAAACAATGGTGAGGTCCTCCTTTTCTTCCTCTCACGTACGCTAAGGGTTTGACGGTGGCTGTGATAGCACCCATCATGGTGGATGGGGGCCATCCCTGTTAGGGATTTACCGTGATAAAGAATAAAACAACCGGATAGTTAAAATCTCTGAAGGTACATAATCGCTTTTAGATTGAATCAATTCGACAGTTCAATCAGATACAATCAGAGATTGAGAATTTTCTGTATGATTATGTTTGAGAGAAGAAACAAAGAAAAAATTGACCAAGATAATAAAATTCGTAAAGTGAATTATAGCCCATTAACAACCTTTTAGGCAGTTATTTTCAAGGTTTCAAAATTGTCAAATTTGGTCCCTCTACCCCTTGGACCCGTTCTGTTTCGTCCCAATGTATCACTAATGTAGAACTACAAGTACATTAGTTTTTTGAACTCGAGACAGATTTTACGCAACCATCTAGCGTATATTAGTTGATACACAATAAATCTTAATAGATGATCACCGATCACGTAGCATATATCATTTGAGTTGGTATTGATAAGAAAAAGTCTTTTGTGCAATAGTACATTAAGTAAACTGGTATCTTGTAGTTAAAATGTTTTTCTTTTTACTTATTAGTGGTATCTTGTAATTATCATATAGCTATAAAGATAACACACTAGTTATGTTTTCTTTTCTATAAAATTTGTTAGTTTGTGAACAAAATAGGTGAAACCTAAAATAAAACAAATTGCATAGATGATTACTAGTACCTAACTGATTGCATAATTGAAACACATTATGAAATCTAGCTGATAATTTCATGAAAGTCAAACATCAAATAAATGCAACCATTGGTCGCACCTCTTGTATTGGAAGACCCACTATCCTACTCCAGCCAGTTATGTTATCTTAACCAGGCTTACACTGGTTTTAGAGTTTGACCGGGCGTTCACAGGGAAAACCACATAGGTACTTGCGCGAGTGATTAACAGAGAGGGACCCCACCTATATGTAAAACCTGCTAGCTCCAAGACCTGAATTCCAGACCAAAGCCGGTTTCCAAGCCTTATCATTGCCTTGATGTCCACTGAACCAAAAGGCCAGGGACACTCATTCATGATATAGTTAGTTTCGTAAAATTTCAATTATGTGAAAATTAAAGGTTAAGGAAATTAGATTCTCACTCACTTTTTTTGTTGGACTTTAAAGGTTAAGGTATTTCCTTGATGAACGGAATTACCCTTAGTGCTTAGTGGGTGTCAAATGTGTGTATAAATAAAGAGATTACTAGAGGTATTAGGTTGGTCTCTAATAGCACCATAATCTAATGTAGCCGTCGCCCACCTCTCTCTCACACGATCTCGGTTTTGAGATTATTTGCCATCATTAGTATACACACTAAAGGGAAACCGATCAAAATGATGGTATCTTCTATTACTGAGGTTCCTAAACGATTAAGCATATTAGGTACACATAAATCTTATGTTTATACCTTATTGTCTTATTAATATAATCAACAATTTAATTAATTTATTATTATTTTTTTTGATAAAAATAAAACATTTTCTTTGTAAAAGAATAAATAAAGTTCTAAAATCTTTTAAACTTTATTAACATGTGTTTTTGGTTTCAAGGCTGTTTTCAATAAACATGTTATTTGATTAAATTAAGTGATGTTACTGAATGTATAATTTGTAAATCTTTAGAAACTAAATAGGGAGTTTTTTCAAACGTATCCTATAGCTAATTAATGTTAAGGGTCTTTATATAGTTTTAAACTTTTTATTCAAAAATTTGTTATATATTTAATCACATACCTCCTAAATTAAAATGGATGATTTAGACACAATAAATAGCATAATATATATCTCGCTACTGTGGGCTAAGTTATTGGGGGTAAGGTCCCTAGTATTGACCTCCTCCTATTCGGCTTAATGACATCAACTTTTCAAGCCCTATTCAAAACTAGATTGATGATAATTTAAACAATGATAAATGCGATAAATATTAGGTGACAAAATCATAACTATTTCGACATACTAACTTGCACGTGGTTTATAAATGACTATTTTGTCCGTAATCTCTATAAAAATAAATAAATAAAAGTCCAACGGAAATGTTCTTATTTAAACTACACAAACCTAGTAATATTGTATTATTTTCTAGGTGCTTTCCAAAACAATGGTCATAACAAGTCTTGTTAAGAAAAAAAAAAAACCTAGTTAGAGTGGAGGGAGTGGGGCGGGAGAGGAGGGCGGGAAGGTGATGTGGCGGCGGGAACAACGCCCCTAGGGGGCGTGGAGGAGGGGGCGGGAGGGTGAGGCGGGGAGGGGAAGACCGGCGTGGGGGGGGGGGGGGGAGGTGGTGGGTGAGTTGTCAAAGTGTTATTGGCTGATTTTTTTTCTTTTTTTTTATTTAACTTTAACACAATATAATATTATTCCTTTCACCCCCTTTCCCCCTCTTCCACTCCCCACAATTCCCCCACATATGGGTCCCACAAGTACCACATGGCGCTTCACCCCCCTCTTTTCCGCCCCTCCACTCCCTGTAGTCTTAGAACAAGGTATGCCCCTAAAATGTCACGTCAGGCAAGACATTAACATTGCATAAAGGAAAACTAGGATTTGCGGTGTTCAATCCGGCCCATATTTCCTTCCAACTGATAAATAAGTTGGATGATTCTATATCAGAGGTTTTCAAATCTATAAGGTTTTGGTTTTACTGTGAAAAAAAAAAATTCAAGTCTAAAAACATTGTAAGGCTATATGGTATGGAATGGAGCCCCTAGGGGTTCTATTGCGTCACATCAGCGCAATGTCTGGGCCACGTAGACATGGGCTACATTATATAATACTCATGCAATGGAATAAAGCCACTTTAATTGAAAAAAAATAAACAAAAAAATGAAAACAAAATATTGGTGCAAATGAAGTGGGGCCCACGAAAACATCAGTTAATGATCGTTATCTTCTTGGCTATGCTTGGCGAATAGATGAACGGCACCATGGCAATGGTCACAAGGGCGCTATGCTGTTGATTTGGCCGTGGCAAGAGGTGAATGGCGCCCAAATACCGGAAAGCTTAATGAATCATGGGTTTGAATGAGTTTAGATAGGCTTGTGACATGAACTATGGTTGTAAGACTATCCATTATCCACTATCACAACCTAACCCAACCTAACTTTTCATTAAAAAAAAAAACTAATTTTTTTTCTCTTCCACCTACACAACCCAACCAATCCATTTTTTCACTCACATTCACAACCCAACCTAAACAAATATTTTATTAAGTAAATTGATTTATAATTGTTGTTTATTATCTAAAAAATAATGCATGAGAAGAAAACATAATATTTTAAGACTATCCGCTGTCACAACCCAACCCAACCCAACCCAATCTTTCATTAAAAAATTAATTTCTCTCTCTTTCACCTACACAACCCAACTCAATCCACTTTTTCACTCTCATTCAGAACCCAATCTAAACCAATATTTTATTAACTAGATATAATTTATAACTATTATTTATTAATAAAAAACCATTTTATAAATCATAACAAGGAGAAAATAATAAAAAATCAACTTGAGGTTGCAACCTAGGTTGTGGGAACGATTCGGTTGAGAAGCCTTACAACTTTTTACATTTTAATAATCAATATTTTTTTTTTGTCTTATTTGGGGTCTTGCAACCGATCGTGGAAATAAACCACCACAGTAAGGCTACACACTATGGTGACCTTCTAACCCAACCGGTTGTCAAAAATGCATTAAAGACAACATATTTAAAAATAAATAAATGAAAATCTTATTCAATTGCCACAACTGATTTGCGCCTGCAACCCGTGGTTGCAACCGGTTGCATATTAATAGTTCATGTTAGACTCTAGTAGATCATATTTAGTTATACACTTATACTAGAGCCATAAATAATGGATCATAATGGAGTATGATGGGTTTATGTTGGGTCTGAATCAGTTTTTAGACATGTTGGTTTCGAAATTTTATGGGTCACATTTAAGTTGTTTTTGTCCCATAATTTCGATTTTCGAGTGTCTTAAACATGCGTCCTAATGGGTCATATAATTGCCATACCAAGTCCTCTTAATGGGCCATGATGTAGCACATTATGACCAATAAACAAGGCCCGTCAATATTTATCAAACCTTTAGCAGACTAGCTGTGTTCGTTTTCCGTTGGCACGAAACCAGGACTTGTCGACACATCCGAGCCATACGCTCTCCCTTTTCTCCTCATCTAGCGTATCGATCCCAAGACTCCACACCGTAAGAAGGATGAGCATGACCCATATCTATAACCTAGCAGCCACAAGCCTCATATACAAATATTATGGTACATTGTAACAAGATAACATTTTAGTAATGTAACTTCTAATAATCCAGTACTTAAACCATAACTAATTATAAGAAGAGAACCAAATTTATACATTGTTAGATTTAAAGATAAAATTTACTCTCATTACAAAACATGATCATCTTCAATGACACAATCTATGTTTTCTTCGACCCGCACACTATCTTCCATATGAACATCTGCTAAGCGCCCAACGCCTACACCTACACCTACACCTTCTAAAACCTCCATTCCATGCACATTCTTTTCACCAACATCACATGATTCTTCATTCTCCACAACTCCTTCTTCCAATCCTTGCCTCCGCGTCTCCAACGATTGCAATCGCGCTCTCAACTTATCAAACTCCCTCTCCATCACAACCAACCTATCCTTCAACATCAAGTTCTCCTCTTCCAATTGAGCTATATGAGTACCATGATCATCAACCCTATTCTCCAATACACAATTGTTATAATCAACAACGCCATAGCTCGGGTAAACCATCTCAAATCTACTCAAACCATGATCAAAACCTTCTTGCACCTCATCATTTCCACAACACCTAACTCTAATAAGTCCCTTCATTGACCCATATCCATCAACGCCCCATTCCTCCTTCGCCACGTCAACTAAAACCTCCTTATATGGCGAAAAAACCGGCGTAGGGAGTATAGCAGGTGTAACCGGAGATGGAGTAATCACTGATGTGATTCCGCCTGATTTTTTCGATCGAATTATAAACGACGTCGTGTTCCTAGGAGCAAACGGCTCTGATTTGCTAACATGACTGAATTTCTTCTTTGAGACGTGACGCCTAACCTTTAATCTGTAACGCGATATAAAGTATTATTAATCAACTATATATGTAGTAATAATAATAATAATAATAATAATAATAATAATAAACTTAACTGATTATGTTTGTGTAATTCCTTTAGTGTTGATTTTTTCCAATTAATATTATTCGGTCTCTTTATATTCCAATTTCTTTTGTTTCGTGTCATAAAAGATGATGGAATAAATCCTGAAGGATTACAACCGATCCACTGCAACTGATTCATCGTACGTCTTAGTTTGTGAGTATTAAACCGGAAAAAAAAAGATCTAAACAATATTTAGAACGCTAGAAAATGTTATGATTGATAATAGATTGTTGATATGATTTTATGTATGAATTTTATAAAATTGTTCGTATTTATAGGCAGGTGAAGGATGAGATGGACGGTTGAGATTCAATTCGTGATGGATAGATCTGAGGCGGTTACGAGGGGTTACATATATTGGTATCAGGATTGTAAAAAATAAATTTGTTATTATCTAATTGTAATGATCAAGATAACGAGATAAATATATATTTATCACTGATTTTTGTCATCAAATGTGTTAAATGATTTATCTTTAGAATTCGTAGACATAATATGATACCAATCTTTATAATACACTAAGTTGCAATTCCGTTTATTATAACTTAGTTAAGTAATAAATACGATAATCGACAATCTTTATAATACACTAGGTTGCAATTCCGTGTATTAGACGGTTTGAATTAGTAAACTTAGTTAGTCGAATGTATTTGTGATGAACTTGATGTTACTAATGGCCCAAGCCGCGAAAGTAATCGCTGGCACAACCAAGTTTTTTTTTTTTTTTTTTTTTTCCTATAGCCGAAGTACATGGTTATATGCAAGTTAAGCAAACCCCGGGCCGTAAATCAAAAACGACGAAATGTCACACCAGTTACTAACAAATTGCCAAACCAAAGTGGCGAAATGAGAACCAAGCTAGCCCACATGAATATTTCTCATACTCAAGATTAAAAGAGTCGGCAACCCATCCATCTCCGCTTTCCAAACAAAAATATTAACATTTTTAGGAATCCTAACAATTCCAATCCATGACAAAAGGGGCATCAACGTACGAAGCATTGAATAGCAACCTTTTGCACATATTAACATGAATATGAATAAAAAGAACACAAAACTGCATGATTTATAAATCATAGTCTCAACCATTCTTTACCACCAACAAAATCTGTACCAAGAAAAGGAACTGCTTCTTCAAACCCGAATGACTTGGACCAAGATACGCGTTTCTTTCTATCTGCACCTTTTCCTCGGCACTCATATTCTCCAAAAACCGCGGTCCTTTGCCTCCATGGTTGGTTCCAGTCACTCCAACCCAAAGGATCAATAATATTATCAATATCACAATACGAATAAACAGCCCTCGAGTAGTTTCCCCATGCTCTCCCCAAAAATATAGCCGAACCACTTCCTTTTACCGAACAATTGACAAAAGAAAATCCAGTATTTTCGTCTTCTGAGTCCCTGTGATGGGCTGCAATCGCTCCATACTTATCAGCAACCGAATGCAGACTACATTCCTAAATGTAAACAAAAAATAATATGCCATTATTATTGCGCGAAATCTTAAGTTTATAAGGTTTATTTTCATTTCATTATCTATATTATCCGGGGCGTCTTTGGGAGGAGGCCAACCGGACAGTGTCCATAAATCTTGAGGGCATAATTTTAAAAAAAAATCCTATATATATGTATATATTTTTTTATATAACTCATTTATCACTTAAACTTGGGCTTAAGGGGCCTATTTTTTAACGGCTCGGATAGGGTACGTAAATTTTCAGAGACTGGCCGTGTATATTATGCATGTACCTTGTAGAGTGATCTTGCATTGCCGAAGATAAAATCAATCGATCCTTGAATGTAACATCGATAGAAGTAATGTGATCCGGATTCATCAAGAAGGGTGTCTTGTGTACCTAATATTCGTACGCGATAAAGCACTGCCTTATTACCTGCTATCCTTAACGCTACGGCTTGCATTTTATACCCTCCTTGCACTGGAACAACTGTATTCTGTGTACAATACAAAACCAAATAACCTATTTATACAACTTTCAACAATAAATCCAAACATCCTCAACTATTGGTACTATATGCTACATTGCTACTTACCTCAATGGTTATCCCAGAAGCACAAAAGTAGTCCGATTCTACGGCTACAGAAGCTGTTCTATATGTTCCTAGTTCTGAACCATCTTTGTATCTATCAGATGCTTTGTTATGCCAGCTTATAACTGTTTCCGAAGCACGGTTAGGATCTCCAATGAACGAAATATATGGTTTCGAAGGCGGAACCTTCACTTTCTCCCTACATCATCATCATACAATTAAACTCAAACTACAATCTAAATCTAACAATTGTATTATGGTAACATATGGTCGGCCAGTGAGACAATGGGGGATAATTAAGCTTCATCGTTGAGAGGAAAACAGCCCGAATCACCAGCTAAGGCCCCTAACTGACCGCTCAGTGATATATTTTAAGCTTTTTATTAATTTTTTATTTAAAAATATATATTTTAGGGCCCGAATTTTCACTACTTGCCCATGTCCAAAAGATTTTTTTTTTCTTTTTTGGATTCTCAGGGACGGCTCTGATAGCATAATAAATAAAACAAACCTGTAAACACCAGGAAGAATGTAAATCTTGACCCGAATAGAATTATTAACCGGGACCATATCAACAGCAGCTTGAACAGTTAGCGAATCACCTTCACGACCACTTTGATCAACCACAATCACTCTACTTTCATTCCCATAATCTCCATTTCTATAAGTTATCCTTAAATCTGTCGTCCTCTTGTAGTAGTGATCATTGTTTTCGCGGCGTATTTTAATATCGTCCCATGTTATGTACTTGCCTAATCCCTTGACTTGATCAAGATAATCAACACCATATATGAGCAAAAAGAAAGTGACCATCATTCTAAAATGCATGATCATGAGTTATATATGGGAACTACTTTAGATATAGCATATGTATATGTATATATATAGAGAGAGATAGATTTGTTTGAGTAGTAGTTATTATTATACTAAAGGAAGTGGAAGAGGTAATTAAATTAAAGTAGAAAACAGCGGTTATGGTAGAAGAAGAAGCTGATGATATTCTTCATGTAGAAATGGAATAGAAAATTATGGGGTTTGAGGATGCATGGACGTGTTCCAATCAAACTGTGCGATAAAATCTCCATAAAAATCGCCATGGGAGTTCACCTGATTTTATACAATTTGTGATTTTAATTTATGGGTTAAGTTATCATACTATTCATACACAGTGTAATAAAAATGAGATGAGTGAGAAGACATAATGAATCGCAGAATGACACAATGACGAAAATAAAATAAAGAAAAGATATAACGCAACATGAAAGACTAAATGATATAACACAAATTTTAAAAACTACAACGTAAAAATCCAAAAAATCGAAAACCTGAAAACTAAGATTGTAGGGTTTGATGAGACAGTGCCAACGCCACTTGTATGAGTTCAATCGTACTTCGTTTTATACTCTTTCTACGACTTACTTTTTTTTACTGTGTATTTGATCCTAACCCTTTAATTTATTTTAGAATAATAATAAGTGCATTGTATTCAAAATTTCAAATCATTAATTCGTTTGTTCTAGAAGTAGCATTGAGTTAGGAATGAGCTTCGCACCATATCAGTATCGAAAATACCGATTCCGAAAATCGCAAAAAAAATGGTACCGGTACCGAAGTAGAGATCATAAAAAAAGAAAAAAAGATTGGGTACCGGTATCGAAAGTGCTTGGTATGGTACGATTTGGTACTGGGGACCATTTGCTCATCCTCAGTTTGGATAACGGACGAAACATATAAATTTTGTTTGGGTTGATTCGAATTTGGATCGTCAAAAATGATTACAAAATTATATTATTTTTATAATTATATCAAAAAAATTTAACTAAACAATTAAGGATGCTGTATGTGTTACTTTTAAACCATTTTCTTCCACTCATATTAAGGTTAGTTATGATGCTAAATAAATTTTTGCTGCTACAGCCTACAAACACTTTTGTTCTATGTGTTGTGTTACTTACAGACATCCTGGAAATGAAAGAGTTGCATAAACTGCCTCCAGGAGCCATTTGGAACACCGTTTATCTTGTCAACGTGCCAAAACGGTGGAATTTAAAAATTAATGTTTTTGTGGTTCTAAAATGCATTCTCTTATCTACATTCGTCGATAATATATGTTTCAATGTTACAATTTGAACTTAAAGGAGCCAGAAAGATTGACATAGGTGTTCAAAACAAAGTCTGCTAATTGTAGAGGCAGCAAACTTGGCGAGGCTGCCTTAAAATGCATAGATTCTAGTGCGAGGTGAAAATGGGTCGGATTGGATTAGTCTGCAAACACTTTTTTGTCACTCTAATAAATAGAGATGGAGCGATACTAAAACTTATTCACCAAGTGGCTGCAAGCAGTTGAACACACGATTTGGGTGATTTCCTCGTAAAGGAGTTGAATTGGCATCTGTACCGCTATTTAGAGTTGTAATTTTTTACTATGCTTGTATGTAAAGCCTCAAAATGAACGGCTTTGATTCTGGTATGTTTTAATCCAACTACCCCATATCAAAAGATTACCAGTTTTGACAAGACCTGTTTTAGTTTGTTACCTAACCCACTTGACCGACGCATTTTATGGCTGTCGAGTTATAGGGCTAAGAATTTTGATGATCCTTCTTCGTACCGTAACAATTCGTTTGGCATTATACCCTCCACATGTTATATGTTATGTATCTCTTGTGTTTAAATTTAGTCAAACTAGATGAAGTTCAACTTAGGGTGAACTTGAATCACAGATGCATATTAGTCGATATACAAAATGGGTCAACTTGAACTCGCAAATCAGCTCTACTTCTGAGACGCTTCATCCATGACATAATGCTTTAGTAACACATACATACCACAATTTAAAAAAATAAAGAAGTTACTACTAATACTAAAATGGAAGTAAAAGACCTAGGTAAATTTTGATAGCAAACATTCTGTCTAATGTCAATCCTTAAATTCCAAAACATGTTGGCATAACAAGATGATGTTCTAAACAAATCATGGATGGTTGGTCACAAGTCAAAACATCACACCCCTGCTATGCGTAACTCTTCAGCACCGTGTGCAAAATGACATCTTTCACCAAAAGTACAAGACCCTTTTGTGAAGTTTTCACACAGTTTTGTCTTTAGGTTGTTAGCCGGAGGACCATTAAAGCTCTTTTGTGGTGGATGTGGCAAAGTGGATGCGCTTATGTTCCCTATAAGCTCACGAACCATCTGACTTGCTTGGTTGATCTGTTCAAATGTGCCTTCCAGCTCAATGTTTTTAAGGTTCGGATCTGACTCATGCTCTCTTATAGAAAGCTTAACTCCAGTCATCCGACAGATTTGTTTAGAGTTGACACCGTTCTTACCAATGATTGGTCCAGCAAGAGTGCCTAATACACTTATCTTTGCGGTTGCTGAGGCTCCAAAGCCAACAGCTGCTGCGTGGTTGACTGCAGGATTAAAATCCATCCGGCCAGGGCCCCCACCTCCAAATCTGCTGCCAGGTGCATGTGCCATGGCCCGTGGATCTTCATGATGAGACGGGGCTGTTGGCTTTCCTAGCTCCCATTCTCCATGGGCAAAATGACACTTGTCACCGAACCGGCATCCTTCTGCAGTGTTGTATTTGGTGCACAAACGGTTTTTAACAGCCGGAGGAGATGAACCGTCTGGAAATGAAGGTGGCACTGCAGAGTTTCTGATGGTTGGGGGTAGTGCGGGGTTGCCACCAGCCATTTGAGTGACATTTTTTACCCCTCCAGGTACATAATGCGAGAAATGACATCCCTCACCAAACGGACAGCCAGAAGTGCTGCACATCAAATCAACAAACGGAATGCAAAAGATTGCGTCAAAATCAATTAAAACATTTCTTATGACTTGTGAAAGTAAATATATCACACAACTTATGTATATAATCATTTACAAGTTATTAGTTAAACTATTTTCTACTATGAGAAAAACCAAAACAAAAAACTTGTATATGTTTCTGTGCTACTTTTAAGTAAATAACTCATTCAACATAAATGATAAATCTCAACAGAAAAAATGTGAGAGCTTTATATTCCTTTAAACTTTAAAAATAACTTAACCACAGAAGAAGAATGCACTCTCTACTATTAAAAATATTCAGCATAAATGCCATAAAAAGATGGTTGTTTAGAAATATCAAAAAGAAATTGAACCTCATCTGAATCAAATTTCATAAAGGCATATAAACGGAACAAAAAACAACGGAACAAAATCAAAGTGCATATAGAGAGACACAGAGGAGTAGCATGCTTTGTGCTTAACAATATCCAGTATACGACTATACGGTATACCATATAAGTTTACTGTATCATGACTGTAGATGGTATGAAAAATGATAATTTAAAGTTATAACGATGTCGAGTATTGCGCTTGGGTAATATTTATATCCTGTACTTATTGTTCAAAGTACTTTCATGAAACAACCATTTCTGTAGTTCTGTTCTGTTCTGTACTCCTTGTTATCATGGTTGTTATCTTGATTATGTGATGAATTACCTGTATCAAAACCTTAATTTCCATTCCATTAGTCCAAACGATACATCTTTTAACTATAAACATCGTGTAGTATGACCTCCATTCATATTTTACAAAATATAAATAATTAAATTGATTTTAGCCAAGTTAGAATTGAAACCTGAAAAACTTTGTGCATGGCTTCGATTTGCTTCCTAAACCAGATTGAAATGACTCCATGTCTGTTGCATCAAATTAATTATTTTATTACAAAACCGATTATATCCAAAACTTAGCGCAATTTTTCTTCAAAAAGCTTTACAAGTAATTCCACTTCTTTCGAATAAAAACTCAACACTAACCAACGTGTTCGAAACAAATTAAACGCAAAATCGACCTAATTAAAACCCACGATAACAACTTTACAACTAATCCCACTTCATTCAAATAAAAACTCCATACGCACAATGCCAACAAACACCAACCAACGTGTTTCAAAACATAATAACCTCAAATCGACATAATTAAAACCATAGTTATTAAAAGCTCTCGCTTAATGCACCTAGGCCCATTAATTGTGCTTCTAGTTCCTAGGCGCTCGCTTCAGCTCTCCAGGCGCACTAAATACCGATTTTTTTTTCATGCAATGCAAATTATTGATTGTCTCTACAATATAAGCTTCCACAATACCGATCTAAAGCAACTTTCATATAGACTTCTAATCCAATTTAGAACTTTAAAACTTTTAAGTTTAGTACCTTTAAAATCTTTACTATTTTATAAGATGTTATACGATAGCTATTTTTATCTTATATTTAAATCTTCACTATTACTCAAATACACAATACAGTTTTTATTTTTATTTATCTTTTTTTCATTTAAGTGCGCTTTTTTTTTTTTTGCGAGGCGAGTGCGCCTTTGATAACTATGATTAAAACCCAAGATAATAACTTTAGAACTAATCCCACTTCAATTGAATAAAAACCCAATACAATCAATAATAAAGAACACTATTTATCTGGTTTCGAAATAAATTAAACACAAAAACAGCCTAATTGAAACAAATCAAAAAAAACCCTAGATCTAGATTGAAGGAAAGAATTGGAAATTGGAATACGAACCTTGTTTGGGTTTCTTGAAGCCGTTGTTGCCGTTAAACCCAGAAGAAGGTCTGCCTCGTTTCTTAGCGAAATCCATGGAGGAATTAGGGTTAGGGTTTGAAGAAGAAAAAAAGAAAACAAAAGAGAAGGTGAAGATTAGGGTGAAAGAGGGAGAATTGTGGATCTATGATGTGAAGATTTTATTGATGGCTTTGGTCAAAGTCAAATGTTTTATTAATAAATCCTTAACATGGGCTTTAATTGAAGGGAATCAATCACGTAATGGGCCTTAATGGGCCTCTAGACTAAAAACCTAGGTTGGGACTTGGGTACAAACCAGTTTGGATTGTAAACCGATATTAGGGGGCGGGGTGCTTCACCGAAACATTTTCAACTTCATTGATTTACATCAATCCTACACTGTCACATCACTTCATTAAAACCGAATTTAGAGGCAGCACTCCACTAATTCACTTCACAATAATATTTTTTTTTAAGTTAAACAAAACCATTGTCAGCTTTGCATTTATTTCTCCTCTTACACCAAGTGTTCTTTCTCAATAGCTCACTTTCTCTTTACAGCTCATATGCTTGCTTGTTACGTGTTCTCCTCATCTCCTTGCGTTACTTTCAACCATTTCCTCACAAAACCTATAATCTCTCAAATAAGCCTAATCTCTTGCTCACTCTCTTCTCAGTTTTTCTTCGATCGTTACTCACTACTATCTCTTCCACCACCACCGGAGCTTTGAAATTGAATAGAGGAAGAAAACCCACAACTACCACCAATATTAATATTACTAGTGGGTTTACCCGCGCGTTGCGGCGGGATCCAAAAAAACTTGTAATACGCTATCAGTTTTTGACTTTTATGGTCAACTATGAAACTAATTAACATGAAAAATTCAAATTGTTTGCATTTGATACAACATTCCAAAATCTCCACAATGACTGCAAAACAAGAAGTGTCGTAACTCTATTTGGTTAAATGAATACGTCAAATAACAAGCGGGAAAATAAGACTTCATGTGCCATAAGTGGAAATGGTCAAATGGACGTGTTGGGTAATGGGTTAAAACGAGTTGTCTTTAGTGCGGGCAAAGTGGTTCATGTCAGCCGACTCGCCCCATACTTTTACAAATAGTCAATGTCAAAATATGATTAAAAAAAATTATGTTCTCACAATAATAATCTATTTTAGTTTATAAATAAAATGCTTTAGGTGGCTATAAGCTTGTAAGCACTAAAGATACAACATGGGCACTTCCAACCCATTTGACCCACTTGAATAATTTTTTTTATTTGACCTATTAGGGAAACATTATAACCCAAAATGACTCATCAAGTAAAATGCCTCAAGGATTACCATGTAAAAAGCATTCAAACCTTAATGAGTCGGTTTTTATGATAAACATTGTATCCTTGAATGTCGATATGAGCTTTTGCATCCTCGTTGAATCCCATAGTAACAACTGCAACTATCTGTTAATTAAAATATCTAAAAGATGATTATAAAATTTAAAATAATACATAAGTAACAAACTTAATAAAGACATCACATTTGAATCCTGAGAAACTCTTATCAGCACCAGGCTGATGCCGATATGTAAGCTCGTTCACTATCATCATATCATTTACTATATTATGACGTTGAATATCTTTTCCACGAAGAATCATCCGAAATCCAGGAGGAATTCTTAGATAAAGAATTGATGCATAACTCTGAAAGAAAAGGTATAATGGATGCATGATTAAAACATTATCAAGGTGCACAAATTTTTAAGAATTGTATTATAAAGAATATGATCTTTTGAGTTATTTTATTACTCATAAGTAACGGTTATTCATGAGTTAATTAAAGAATTAATTTCCTAAAAATCTAAGAAATATAAAACAAAATTATAACTATTTATTACAAATCGTACAACTTTACCGTAACATATTAATGTATAAATCTAAACTACAAAGTGTAGAAAAACCAGTCTAACAATTTTATGAATAGATTGAAGTTGAAATAATATGCTTTTTAACAAGAAAATGGTGTTGGAAGTACTTAAAACCTCTTAAATCGATGTATTCAGACTAATTATATTTTAATAATATTTTATACATTAATTATTTTTAAAATTCAAGAAAAAAGGAATTTAACTCCTTACAAATTACCCGTTCTGACCAAACCATTTTGACCCATTACACCCGCCCGACACCTAAGAAGCCCATTTTACCATCTCTAGTGATAGTAACCAAGAGAATCCACATGAACTGAATTCATTAGATAGAATTATTAGCAACTATAAAATAGAAAGGCTTACTCTCAGTGAGTGCCGATAGGTCAGATAATGTCTAGAGTTTGGGTAAATATTGGCCATACGTATATTCTTCTCATTTCGATTAACACCTCGAATTTGAATGTCCTAGAACAAATGAATGAAATGTAAATTAATATCACTTAACATTAGAAATGTAATCTCAAAGATGGTACACAAGGGTATAAATGGAAAAATGGTGTAAAAATTTAGGAATTACACTTGAGACTCTTGGGATGCCATCTTAACTTTGACAATATGGACATATTTACCCATACCTCCCACTTTATAATGTAGTATAGATTATTATTATTATTATTCACCGGTTTAATGTTGGTTTAGATATAAAAATGGACGGTGTTTATGAAGATGGGTTGATTGTTGGGAACAAGAACGCTGGCGGTGGTGGCGTGGTGGTGGTGATGGTTACAGATGGCGGTGATGATGATAGTTGGGGAAACGGTATTTGGGCCGGTTCAGAGGTGGAGGTTTGGGCCGAGGGTTGGTGGCGTGGGATGTGAGGTTGATGGGTTTGGGTTTGGGCCGAGGAATGTGGATGGGTGTGGGCCGGTGGAGTGGTGGACGGGGAGTGTGATGGGTGTTGGGCCGAGGTAAATATGGAAACTACATAAATACAATTTACAACAATATTAAAGAGGGCCGATGGTCAATGCAAGATTATCGGCTAACATGACCTATTATCACTAAGAGTAATTTTTTCAATAGGCCCTCAAGGTTTGAGACTTCTTAAAGATAACAAAGTAGATGGTAACATATATTGTTACATCTGGACCCTCTCACCATGGGTGTTACAGTGGTTCATGTTAATCTTCTCAGTATTTGGTATCGTTACATATATATTGTATCATTGTAATATGAAAACAATTTGTAACACGAAGAACAAACACCGAAGATTATGCGTTCCATAATCCATAGTCAAGCTAATCATATCTTTATGTACTAGGACATCTATGATTAGTAAACGATTTGTGATAACATGTATATAAACAGTTAATACCTTTTAGTTTATTATAGTTGATAACAGGAATTAAGAAAAAAAAAATTAGATTGAACAACAAATATAATGTACTTTATTGGTATAAGTCGCTACATTTTAACATAAGCTTTGGATATCTTAGATTATAAATCATTAAAAAAGAGAAAAAAGAAAAAAAAGATTGAAGTCTGTAAACGACTCGATTTATTCATTTATGACCAAACCACAACTCAACCGTCTCTAATCGGTATCAACACGTCTTGAACAAACAAAACAACAACTAAAACCATAAACCTTAAACCCTATAACGCTAAACTACGCGCTAGAACCATTTCAAACCACTTCACGAACTAGATGTCTTCCTTCTTCGGCTCATTACCATTCTCCTCAACACTAATGCTTTTATACTTCTTAGCACAATAAACATAGATCACGAAGTCAAACACGGTCAATATAGCAATCAAGAAATAAAACCTATCCATATGACCATGATTCAAGTTCTCCGGTATCCACCCATATCCATCCCCTCTAGCCGTGATACTCATCACTATATGAACCAAAAGGCTACTTACATAATTTCCAAGCGATATCGACGCCATACACAAGGAGCTTCCAAAACTCTTGATCCCATCAGGCGCCTGGCCGTTAAAAAACTCCAACTGCCCGACATACATAAAAACCTCGGACGCACCAACCAATATGTATTGTGGGACCTGAAAGATTGATTTAGATTAGTTTGAATGTTTAAAATTATCTAGATTGATTTAACTAGTAGAGTTAGTATTAGATTATAACTGATAAAAATATTTGGATATAATTAGTATGGTTATTTTAGTATAAATAGGGGTCTAGGTCAGGACCTGCCAAAATATACTCAACGTGCTTGAATGTTTTTCAGGAATTGCCCTTTTTAGCCTTTCGACCTCTGTGACTCCGGCCGCGACCATTGCGAAAAGTCCAATGATCAAACCAACTCCCATTCGTTGAAGCTCGGTTAAGCCTTTGGGGTTTCCACTTACCCGTCCGGCTAACGGGACCAACACTTTTCGATAGAGCATGGTGGAAATGAGGACGCTAAATATGTCGAACACTGACATGCTGGCGGCTGGTAACCGAAATGTTCCTATGTGGGCGTCCATGACAGCGCCTTGTTCGACAAATAAGGATGCCATTTGAGTGAATATGACGGAGTATATGATCGTGCATAGCCAAATTGGGAGCATCCTAATGACACATTTTGCTTCTTCTACTTGTGTTACCGTGCATAGTCTCCAGTTGTTATGTGGACCTGATAAATCTTTTTCGGTTACTACTGCTGCCTTATCTAGATACCTGAAACGTTAAATGTCACGTTACGATATATCTTTTTCGTAGGTGTCTCTTGTACTTCTTGGCAGTTCGCTCGCATATATATGGGATAACGAACCGCCTTAAAATACAAGAAGAAATAAAAATCTAGAAGTACCAATGTACCATGCTCATTCCTAAACAAGCTACACACTAATACGAAAATTTATATAAACCAACGATCAATAATATTGTTGGAAATTTGGTGAAAATAGTATTTTCACAAAATATGGGAAAATGATTTTTCCCTAACTTTGGACTAAAATATATATTTGAAACAGATGTTTATTTATATATTTCTTTGTGGGTTTATGTTCTATGTTGTGAGAGCTTCGCAACGAACCAAACCATGTCCAAAACGGAGCTAAGATGAATGAGATATCGATGCTCAAAGATTGGTGAATAATGCACTTGATGCTGAAATGAAACAAAGTGGAACTTGTCCCACATAGGAGGAGTGATGATACCATGAGTGGTATATAAGGAGGAACACTCTTTCCTAATTGTTTCATGGGAGCTCACTCTATGGAACTCGCGAAGGGTGCGGAGCACCCTAACTCGCACTCGCACACGCACACGCGCGTGGCGTGGGCGATGGGCGCAATGTGGCGCTTTGATGGCGCACTTTGCACTTCGCACACTCGCATCACCGCGAGCCGCTTGAGAGCCGCCTTAGTATTTTTGAACACAGGCTCGTGGTCCTTAGCATAGGACCAGTGGCAGTGGATGCGCGCGGGCACGAGCAAAACAACCAGGTAGCGCCCTGGTCAGCGATAGAGTTACGTAAAACGTCTTTACGTTGTGCGCCTGCGCGCAGGCGCTCGAGTGACGTAAAACGTTAAAGACGTTGTGCGCAGAGGCGCGTGCTAGCTTCCACTGACGTAGAGTGAGACTTACGTTGTGCGCGCGCGCGGAGTCTCCAGCTCCTCAGCAGCTTCAGATCAGAAGTGTAACAGTCCAGTCAAACAGTTTCGTCTGAAACTTTAAGAACGTAATAAATGCCATTGAAGACGTTCAATGACATTTATTTTTCGTTTTTAATGCATTCCGAAACTGATGAAGCATTGGACTCTATAAATACCAAAGGAAACCTTTGGTTGAGACAGACCTTACACACTTCTAACACACTGTTCTATTCTTCACCTCTCTTGCCTTCTCCAGCAATCCTTTTCGTGTTCTTCTTGCTGTTTCAGGTACATTTCGGGTCAGAGTCTTCTCCGGCAGCAATCTTGCTGTTCCGGCTGTTGTACCCTGGGAAACAAAACGAGTTCTTGTTAATAGACTCGGAATTTGTTTTAAGGGCCCCGTGTTCAACACGATCCTCAGCCATCTTGTCTTTGTTGTTTCTAATTTCTTCTTGTATTTCGATTCTTTAAAGTTGTAATTGTATTTTAATTTCTGCTTTCGTTTCTTATTTAGTTGTAATCGTAATATTATTTGTTTTTATTTATTTTATATACGAGCGGTTCCTACAATCTTAAAACAAATTTTTAAAACCGTTCGTGTATAATAAAAACCATTCTAATTGTGATTCAAACCAGTTTTGTCTCACTTAGTTTGTGTTTTAAAAACAGAATTTTTTGGTTTTTCGAATCATTATAACTTACTGTTCGTCTTCAAAGTTGGACTTAGAAGCTTACGGTGTGTTATTTTGTTAGAAAACATTTCGGTTACATCTAAAACCTTTGTCTAAAAACGAAATAAAAACTTTCTGTTGAACTTCAAAGTTGGACTTAGAAGCCACAGTTTGTTATTATTTTGTCTTAAAAGTTGACATTATTTTTATATAAACGTGTAGAGTTGAAAATAGTAACGTGTTTTGGTTAAAATTTTCAGAATGTCGACTAGTGACAACAACAACGTGAACCAAGCTGTTCTTGGTACCCCTTTGCCTGCCAACACAGTGGGAGCGTCCACTGTGGCCAATCATGCTGAAAAACCTGAGAAGTTCTCGGGTTTGAACTTCAAAAGGTGGCAACAAAAGATGTTTTTCTACTTGACCACCTTGAACCTTGCGAGGTTCTTGACTGAAACCGCTCCCCTACCTAAGGATGGGGAGAACGACGTTCAATTTCAGAGCGCGTTAGATGCTTGGAAGCATTCGGATTTATTGTGTCGTAACTATGTGTTAAACGGCCTAGTGGATGGATTGTATAATGTTTATTATACAATAAAGACTGCCAAAGAATTATGGGAGTCTTTAGACAAGAAGTATAAAACGGAGGATGCTGGAACGAAGAAATTCGTTGTAGCCCGTTTCTTGGACTACAAAATGGTTGATTCCAAGACTGTGATGAACCAAGTCCAAGAGTTGCAAATTATACTTCATGACATCCATGCGGAAGGCATGACACTTAGTGAGACATTTCAAGTGGCAGCAATGATTGAAAAGTTACCTCCTTCGTGGACTGACTTTAAGAATTATCTTAAGCACAAACGAAAGGAGATGACTGTGGAGGAACTTGTTGTTCGTCTTCGTATTGAAGAGGACAACAGAATTGCTCAAAAAGGTAGCCTTGGTCAAGCTCTGGCTAAAGCTAATGTTGTGGAAGTTGGGCAATCCTCCAAGGGCAACAAGAATAAAGGGAAAAAGGACAAAGGGAAAGCGAAGGTGGATCTTGGACCGAAAAAGGGGGCTGTGAAAAAGAAGCCTGCGCCTTTTTCTGGTATTTGTTACAACTGTCAAGAGACAGGCCACCGCGCCAACCAATGCAAGAAGCCTAAGCGTGAGCGTGCGCATATGGTGGATGAGGATGGCATGCCTCTCGTAGCAATGATAACTGAGCAAGGCGCTATGGTTGATGATGAAGTCAACGTGGTGGGCGACAACCCACCTGGATGGTTCGTTGACACTGGTGCAACCCGCCATGTTTGTGGAGACAAGGCTCTTTTCTCTACATTCAAGGAACTTGCGGGTGATGACAAGCTTTACATGGGAAATAAAGCTACTGCCGACATCAAGGGTGAAGGCGATGTGATCTTGAGGATGACTTCGGGGAAGGACCTCACGTTGAGCAAGGTGTTGTATGTGCCAGACATACGCAAGAATCTCGTCTCGGGATGGATGCTCAACAAGTTTGGATTTCGTCTAGTGTTTGAATCGGACAAGTTTGTTCTTTCTAGGCGTGGAATGTTTGTAGGAAAGGGCTATGCCCTCAATGGTATGTTCAAAATGAATGTAATGGTTGTTAACACTTCAATGAATAAAACTCCTACTACTTCTATTTATATGCTTGAGTCTTCTAATGTTTGGCATGGTAGACTAGGACATGTAAATTTTAAATCAATGCGTCGTTTGATTAAATTGGATAGCATACCAACATTCCACATTGAATCCGATTCTAAATGCGAAGCATGTGTTGAATCCAAACTAACACGATCATCTTTCAAATCGGTTGAACGAATAACCGAACCTCTTGATTTAATTCACACCGATGTTTGTGACTTAAAGGCAATTCCTACAATTGGTGGGAATAAATATTTCATCACGTTTATTGATGATTGCACCAAATATTGCTACGTATACTTACTCAAAAGTAAGGATGAGGCAATAGATAAGTTTACCTTATACAAAAATGAAGTTGAGAATCAACTTAAAAAGAAAATTAAGGCCGTAAGAAGCGACCGAGGTGGTGAATATGTTGCACCTTTTGCGGATTTATGCGCAAAAAGTGGCATAATACATGAGTGTACACCACCTTATTCCCCACAATCAAATGGCACCGCGGAACGAAAGAACCGCACATTGAAAGAAATGATGAATGCCATGTTGATAAGTTCGGGAGTGAACCGTGAAATGTGGGGGGATGCCATTCTTTCGGCCAATTATCTTTTAAATAGGATACCTCTAAAGACTAGGGACGAGACTCCCTATGAGTTATGGAAAGGTAGAAAACCTTCATACAAATACTTGAAAGTGTGGGGGTGCCTAGCCAAGGTGACTGTACCACCTCCTAAGGCTCTTAGGATAGGCCCCAAAACTGTTGATTGCATATTTATTGGTTATGCACATCAAAGCACGGCACATCGTTTTCTTGTGTTTGATTCCAAGAATCCAGATGTACACAACAACACTTTCATGGAGGTAAATCCTAACGTTGTCGAGTATTTTGAACATGTGTTTCCTATGCTAGGACAAACACATGTTAGTTCATCAAGACTAATTAACGATGACCAGGCAGGTCCATCAACATTGGTTGACGATGAATTTCAAGAAGAAAGACATGAACGACCTGAGGTTGAGGAGGGTGACCTTAGAAGAAGCAAAAGACCAAGGGTTGCAAAATCATTTGGTCCAGACTTCTTGAGTTACATGGTTGAGGGTGAGCCCAACACCTACCGCGAAGCGGTCTCCTCATCAGAAGGACCTCAATGGAAAGAAGCAATTAAGAATGAAATTGATTCTATATTGCAAAATCATACTTGGGAGTTAGTAGATCTTCCACCGGGTTGCAAACCCCTTGGATATCGTTGGATATTCAAGAAGAAGATGAAAACTGATGGAAGTATTGATAAATACAAGGCAAGGTTAGTGATCAAAGGATTTAGACAAAAGGAAGGTCTAGATTATTTTGATACTTACTCGCCTGTAACTCGAATAACCTCTATAAGATTGGTTCTTGCTATTGCGGCTTTGAGAAATTTGGATGTTCACCAAATGGATGTAAAGACCGCATTTCTAAATGGCGATTTAGAAGAAGAAATTTACATGCAGCAACCCGAGGGTTTCTCTGCCCCAGGTCAAGAGGGCAAAGTATGTAAATTAGTCAAGTCTTTGTATGGCTTGAAGCAAGCTCCAAAACAATGGCACCATAAATTTGATCAAGTCATGCTTGATAATGGTTTCAAAATAAATGAGTGCGACAAATGTGTTTATTGCAAAGACACGCCAGGAGGTTATGTGATCTTATGTCTCTATGTGGATGATATGCTTATCGTTGGGAGTAATGATAAGATGGTTAAAACCACTAAAGACATGTTGAAAGCGAGATTTGACATGAAAGACATGGGTCTAGCGGATGTTATTCTAGGAGTAAAAATCCTTAGAACCCAATATGGTCTTGTTCTAACTCAATCTCATTATGTGGACAAAATCCTTGAAAAATTCAATTCAGGAGATAAGGCTATAGCTCGTTCTCCAATTGATACCACCCACCATCTAGTTAAAAATAGAGGAAAGGGTGTTGCTCAGGTAGAGTATTCAAGGATCATTGGCAGTCTAATGTATCTAATGACATGTACTAGACCCGACTTAGCATACGCGGTGAGTAAGCTAAGTAGATATACAAGTAATCCAAGTGATGAACATTGGAAAAGTATAACAAGGGTGCTTAGATACATAAGATTCACACGGGACTATGGACTGCATTATACCCGCGATCCAGCAGTGATTGAAGGATACACTGATGCGAACTGGATCTCGGATATAAAAGATTCCAAATCAACAAGTGGTTACGTGTTTACACTTGCCGGGGCTGCTATATCTTGGAAGTCTTCGAAGCAAACGGTTATAGCACGCTCCACGATGGAATCGGAATTTATCGCTTTAGATAAATCTGGAGAAGAGGCGGAGTGGTTACGTCAATTTGTGGAGGATATTCCAAGATGGAGTAAACCTTTACCAGCCATTTGCATACATTGTGACAGCCGATCGGCGATTGGTAGAGCTCAAAGCTCAATGTACAATGGCAAATCGAGGCATATAAGACGTAGACATAACACGATACGACAACTACTCTCAACGGGTGTTATCACGATTGACTATGTGAAGTCAAAAGATAACATTGCGGACCCGTTAACGAAAGGCTTAAGCAAAGAGGTAGTACATAAGTCGTCAAGAGGAATGGGACTAAAGCCCACGCAAAAAGGGAGTATGAGGGAAACCTAATCTAGTTGACTGGAGATCCCAAGATCTAGATTCAATAGGACAACTTAATCATATGACCAAAAGGGAGTCACTGTGGGGGGCACCCCAAAACACTAAAGGGAGTTATACTTCCTAGTCCATTCCATATCAGTGACAGTGTGTTGAGGTTAAGCATACATAAGTTAATGATTGTGGTAAATCAATTTAACTTTTGCTTTTAATGATTCATGGGAATCACCTATGTTAGAGAGAAGTAGGGTCGCTTCGAATGGATTTGTGGGGAGGCGCAAATCCTAGAGCTCTCGCAGAACCAGGAGTGTCCATGACCATAAAGGACACGACAATGAGGAGTTGACTAAACCAAGTGGGGTGTTGTGTGAAGTGTATTGTCGTTTACACAAACGGGGGACAGTTCAAAGACATCAAGTTCTACTGACCGCTAGTAAGCTAAGTATGCTTCACAAAGGAAGGTTCAAAGGCAAAACCTACCTATCCTGCAACATTCTACTGTCGAATTGTATCATGGAAACATGTAAGAACGGATCGATCTCCATTCATGTGGGGGATTGTTGGAAATTTGGTGAAAATAGTATTTTCACAAAATATGGGAAAATGATTTTTCCCTAACTTTGGACTAAAATATATATTTGAAACAGATGTTTATTTATATATTTCTTTGTGGGTTTATGTTCTATGTTGTGAGAGCTTCGCAACGAACCAAACCATGTCCAAAACGGAGCTAAGATGAATGAGATATCGATGCTCAAAGATTGGTGAATAATGCACTTGATGCTGAAATGAAACAAAGTGGAACTTGTCCCACATAGGAGGAGTGATGATACCATGAGTGGTATATAAGGAGGAACACTCTTTCCTAATTGTTTCATGGGAGCTCACTCTATGGAACTCGCGAAGGGTGCGGAGCACCCTAACTCGCACTCGCACTCGCACTCGCACACGCACTCGCACACGCGCGTGGCGTGGGCGATGGGCGCAATGTGGCGCTTTGATGGCGCACTTTGCACTTCGCACACTCGCATCACCGCGAGCCGCTTGAGAGCCGCCTTAGTATTTTTGAACACAGGCTCGTGGTCCTTAGCATAGGACCAGTGGCAGTGGATGCGCGCGGGCACGAGCAAAACAACCAGGTAGCGCCCTGGTCAGCGATAGAGTTACGTAAAACGTCTTTACGTTGTGCGCAGGCGCTCGAGTGACGTAAAACGTTAAAGACGTTGTGCGCAGAGGCGCGTGCTAGCTTCCACTGACGTAGAGTGAGACTTACGTTGTGCGCGCGCGCGGAGTCTCCAGCTCCTCAGCAGCTTCAGATCAGAAGTGTAACAGTCCAGTCAAACAGTTTCGTCTGAAACTTTAAGAACGTAATAAATGCCATTGAAGACGTTCAATGACATTTATTTTTCGTTTTTAATGCATTCCGAAACTGATGAAGCATTGGACTCTATAAATACCAAAGGAAACCTTTGGTTGAGACAGACCTTACACACTTCTAACACACTGTTCTATTCTTCACCTCTCTTGCCTTCTCCAGCAATCCTTTTCGTGTTCTTCTTGCTGTTTCAGGTACATTTCGGGTCAGAGTCTTCTCCGGCAGCAATCTTGCTGTTCCGGCTGTTGTACCCTGGGAAACAAAACGAGTTCTTGTTAATAGACTCGGAATTTGTTTTAAGGGCCCCGTGTTCAACACGATCCTCAGCCATCTTGTCTTTGTTGTTTCTAATTTCTTCTTGTATTTCGATTCTTTAAAGTTGTAATTGTATTTTAATTTCTGCTTTCGTTTCTTATTTAGTTGTAATCGTAATATTATTTGTTTTTATTTATTTTATATACGAGCGGTTCCTACAATCTCAAAACAAATTTTTAAAACCGTTCGTGTATAATAAAAACCATTCTAATTGTGATTCAAACCAGTTTTGTCTCACTTAGTTTGTGTTTTAAAAACAGAATTTTTTGGTTTTTCGAATCATTATAACTTACTGTTCGTCTTCAAAGTTGGACTTAGAAGCTTACGGTGTGTTATTTTGTTAGAAAACATTTCGGTTACATCTAAAACCTTTGTCTAAAAACGAAATAAAAACTTTCTGTTGAACTTCAAAGTTGGACTTAGAAGCCACAGTTTGTTATTATTTTGTCTTAAAAGTTGACATTATTTTTATATAAACGTGTAGAGTTGAAAATAGTAACGTGTTTTGGTTAAAATTTTCAGAATGTCGACTAGTGACAACAACAACGTGAACCAAGCTGTTCTTGGTACCCCTTTGCCTGCCAACACAGTGGGAGCGTCCACTGTGGCCAATCATGCTGAAAAACCTGAGAAGTTCTCGGGTTTGAACTTCAAAAGGTGGCAACAAAAGATGTTTTTCTACTTGACCACCTTGAACCTTGCGAGGTTCTTGACTGAAACCGCTCCCCTACCTAAGGATGGGGAGAACGACGTTCAATTTCAGAGCGCGTTAGATGCTTGGAAGCATTCGGATTTCTTGTGTCGTAACTATGTGTTAAACGGCCTAGTGGATGGATTGTATAATGTTTATTATACAATAAAGACTGCCAAAGAATTATGGGAGTCTTTAGACAAGAAGTATAAAACGGAGGATGCTGGAACGAAGAAATTCGTTGTAGCCCGTTTCTTGGACTACAAAATGGTTGATTCCAAGACTGTGATGAACCAAGTCCAAGAGTTGCAAATTATACTTCATGACATCCATGCGGAAGGCATGACACTTAGTGAGACATTTCAAGTGGCAGCAATGATTGAAAAGTTACCTCCTTCGTGGACTGACTTTAAGAATTATCTTAAGCACAAACGAAAGGAGATGACTGTGGAGGAACTTGTTGTTCGTCTTCGTATTGAAGAGGACAACAGAATTGCTCAAAAAGGTAGCCTTGGTCAAGCTCTGGCTAAAGCTAATGTTGTGGAAGTTGGGCAATCCTCCAAGGGCAACAAGAATAAAGGGAAAAAGGACAAAGGGAAAGCGAAGGTGGATCTTGGACCGAAAAAGGGGGCTGTGAAAAAGAAGCCTGCGCCTTTTTCTGGTATTTGTTACAACTGTCAAGAGACAGGCCACCGCGCCAACCAATGCAAGAAGCCTAAGCGTGAGCGTGCGCATATGGTGGATGAGGATGGCATGCCTCTCGTAGCAATGATAACTGAGCAAGGCGCTATGGTTGATGATGAAGTCAACGTGGTGGGCGACAACCCACCTGGATGGTTCGTTGACACTGGTGCAACCCGCCATGTTTGTGGAGACAAGGCTCTTTTCTCTACATTCAAGGAACTTGCGGGTGATGACAAGCTTTACATGGGAAATAAAGCTACTGCCGACATCAAGGGTGAAGGCGATGTGATCTTGAGGATGACTTCGGGGAAGGACCTCACGTTGAGCAAGGTGTTGTATGTGCCAGACATACGCAAGAATCTCGTCTCGGGATGGATGCTCAACAAGTTTGGATTTCGTCTAGTGTTTGAATCGGACAAGTTTGTTCTTTCTAGGCGTGGAATGTTTGTAGGAAAGGGCTATGCCCTCAATGGTATGTTCAAAATGAATGTAATGGTTGTTAACACTTCAATGAATAAAACTCCTACTACTTCTATTTATATGCTTGAGTCTTCTAATGTTTGGCATGGTAGACTAGGACATGTAAATTTTAAATCAATGCGTCGTTTGATTAAATTGGATAGCATACCAACATTCCACATTGAATCCGATTCTAAATGCGAAGCATGTGTTGAATCCAAACTAACACGATCATCTTTCAAATTGGTTGAACGAATAACCGAACCTCTTGATTTAATTCACACCGATGTTTGTGACTTAAAGGCAATTCCTACAATTGGTGGGAATAAATATTTCATCACGTTTATTGATGATTGCACCAAATATTGCTACGTATACTTACTCAAAAGTAAGGATGAGGCAATAGATAAGTTTACCTTATACAAAAATGAAGTTGAGAATCAACTTAAAAAGAAAATTAAGGCCGTAAGAAGCGACCGAGGTGGTGAATATGTTGCACCTTTTGCGGATTTATGCGCAAAAAGTGGCATAATACATGAGTGTACACCACCTTATTCCCCACAATCAAATGGCACCGCGGAACGAAAGAACCGCACATTGAAAGAAATGATGAATGCCATGTTGATAAGTTCGGGAGTGAACCGTGAAATGTGGGGGGATGCCATTCTTTCGGCCAATTATCTTTTAAATAGGATACCTCTAAAGACTAGGGACGAGACTCCCTATGAGTTATGGAAAGGTAGAAAACCTTCATACAAATACTTGAAAGTGTGGGGGTGCCTAGCCAAGGTGACTGTACCACCTCCTAAGGCTCTTAGGATAGGCCCCAAAACTGTTGATTGCATATTTATTGGTTATGCACATCAAAGCACGGCACATCGTTTTCTTGTGTTTGATTCCAAGAATCCAGATGTACACAACAACACTTTCATGGAGGTAAATCCTAACGTTGTCGAGTATTTTGAACATGTGTTTCCTATGCTAGGACAAACACATGTTAGTTCATCAAGACTAATTAACGATGACCAGGCAGGTCCATCAACATTGGTTGTCGATGAATTTCAAGAAGAAAGACATGAACGACCTGAGGTTGAGGAGGGTGACCTTAGAAGAAGCAAAAGACCAAGGGTTGCAAAATCATTTGGTCCAGACTTCTTGAGTTACATGGTTGAGGGTGAGCCCAACACCTACCGCGAAGCGGTCTCCTCATCAGAAGGACCTCAATGGAAAGAAGCAATTAAGAATGAAATTGATTCTATATTGCAAAATCATACTTGGGAGTTAGTAGATCTTCCACCGGGTTGCAAACCCCTTGGATATCGTTGGATATTCAAGAAGAAGATGAAAACTGATGGAAGTATTGATAAATACAAGGCAAGGTTAGTGATCAAAGGATTTAGACAAAAGGAAGGTCTAGATTATTTTGATACTTACTCGCCTGTAACTCGAATAACCTCTATAAGATTGGTTCTTGCTATTGCGGCTTTGAGAAATTTGGATGTTCACCAAATGGATGTAAAGACCGCATTTCTAAATGGCGATTTAGAAGAAGAAATTTACATGCAGCAACCCGAGGGTTTCTCTGCCCCAGGTCAAGAGGGCAAAGTATGTAAATTAGTCAAGTCTTTGTATGGCTTGAAGCAAGCTCCAAAACAATGGCACCATAAATTTGATCAAGTCATGCTTGATAATGGTTTCAAAATAAATGAGTGCGACAAATGTGTTTATTGCAAAGACACGCCAGGAGGTTATGTGATCTTATGTCTCTATGTGGATGATATGCTTATCGTTGGGAGTAATGATAAGATGGTTAAAACCACTAAAGACATGTTGAAAGCGAGATTTGACATGAAAGACATGGGTCTAGCGGATGTTATTCTAGGAGTAAAAATCCTTAGAACCCAATATGGTCTTGTTCTAACTCAATCTCATTATGTGGACAAAATCCTTGAAAAATTCAATTCAGGAGATAAGGCTATAGCTCGTTCTCCAATTGATACCACCCACCATCTAGTTAAAAATAGAGGAAAGGGTGTTGCTCAGGTAGAGTATTCAAGGATCATTGGCAGTCTAATGTATCTAATGACATGTACTAGACCCGACTTAGCATACGCGGTGAGTAAGCTAAGTAGATATACAAGTAATCCAAGTGATGAACATTGGAAAAGTATAACAAGGGTGCTTAGATACATAAGATTCACACGGGACTATGGACTGCATTATACCCGCGATCCAGCAGTGATTGAAGGATACACTGATGCGAACTGGATCTCGGATATAAAAGATTCCAAATCAACAAGTGGTTACGTGTTTACACTTGCCGGGGCTGCTATATCTTGGAAGTCTTCGAAGCAAACGGTTATAGCACGCTCCACGATGGAATCGGAATTTATCGCTTTAGATAAATCTGGAGAAGAGGCGGAGTGGTTACGTCAATTTGTGGAGGATATTCCAAGATGGAGTAAACCTTTACCAGCCATTTGCATACATTGTGACAGCCGATCGGCGATTGGTAGAGCTCAAAGCTCAATGTACAATGGCAAATCGAGGCATATAAGACGTAGACATAACACGATACGACAACTACTCTCAACGGGTGTTATCACGATTGACTATGTGAAGTCAAAAGATAACATTGCGGACCCGTTAACGAAAGGCTTAAGCAAAGAGGTAGTACATAAGTCGTCAAGAGGAATGGGACTAAAGCCCACGCAAAAAGGGAGTATGAGGGAAACCTAATCTAGTTGACTGGAGATCCCAAGATCTAGATTCAATAGGAAAACTTAATCATATGACCAAAAGGGAGTCACTGTGGGGGGCACCCCAAAACACTAAAGGGAGTTATACTTCCTAGTCCATTCCATATCAGTGACAGTGTGTTGAGGTTAAGCATACATAAGTTAATGATTGTGGTAAATCAATTTAACTTTTGCTTTTAATGATTCATGGGAATCACCTATGTTAGAGAGAAGTAGGGTCGCTTCGAATGGATTTGTGGGGAGGCGCAAATCCTAGAGCTCTCGCAGAACCAGGAGTGTCCATGACCATAAAGGACACGACAATGAGGAGTTGACTAAACCAAGTGGGGTGTTGTGTGAAGTGTATTGTCGTTTACACAAACGGGGGACAGTTCAAAGACATCAAGTTCTACTGACCGCTAGTAAGCTAAGTATGCTTCACAAAGGAAGGTTCAAAGGCAAAACCTACCTATCCTGCAACATTCTACTGTCGAATTGTATCATGGAAACATGTAAGAACGGATCGATCTCCATTCATGTGGGGGATTGTTGGAAATTTGGTGAAAATAGTATTTTCACAAAATATGGGAAAATGATTTTTCCCTAACTTTGGACTAAAATATATATTTGAAACAGATGTTTATTTATATATTTCTTTGTGGGTTTATGTTCTATGTTGTGAGAGCTTCGCAACGAACCAAACCATGTCCAAAACGGAGCTAAGATGAATGAGATATCGATGCTCAAAGATTGGTGAATAATGCACTTGATGCTGAAATGAAACAAAGTGGAACTTGTCCCACATAGGAGGAGTGATGATACCATGAGTGGTATATAAGGAGGAACACTCTTTCCTAATTGTTTCATGGGAGCTCACTCTATGGAACTCGCGAAGGGTGCGGAGCACCCTAACTCGCACTCGCACTCGCACTCGCACACGCACTCGCACACGCGCGTGGCGTGGGCGATGGGCGCAATGTGGCGCTTTGATGGCGCACTTTGCACTTCGCACACTCGCATCACCGCGAGCCGCTTGAGAGCCGCCTTAGTATTTTTGAACACAGGCTCGTGGTCCTTAGCATAGGACCAGTGGCAGTGGATGCGCGCGGGCACGAGCAAAACAACCAGGTAGCGCCCTGGTCAGCGATAGAGTTACGTAAAACGTCTTTACGTTGTGCGCCTGCGCGCAGGCGCTCGAGTGACGTAAAACGTTAAAGACGTTGTGCGCAGAGGCGCGTGCTAGCTTCCACTGACGTAGAGTGAGACTTACGTTGTGCGCGCGCGCGGAGTCTCCAGCTCCTCAGCAGCTTCAGATCAGAAGTGTAACAGTCCAGTCAAACAGTTTCGTCTGAAACTTTAAGAACGTAATAAATGCCATTGAAGACGTTCAATGACATTTATTTTTCGTTTTTAATGCATTCCGAAACTGATGAAGCATTGGACTCTATAAATACCAAAGGAAACCTTTGGTTGAGACAGACCTTACACACTTCTAACACACTGTTCTATTCTTCACCTCTCTTGCCTTCTCCAGCAATCCTTTTCGTGTTCTTCTTGCTGTTTCAGGTACATTTCGGGTCAGAGTCTTCTCCGGCAGCAATCTTGCTGTTCCGGCTGTTGTACCCTGGGAAACAAAACGAGTTCTTGTTAATAGACTCGGAATTTGTTTTAAGGGCCCCGTGTTCAACACGATCCTCAGCCATCTTGTCTTTGTTGTTTCTAATTTCTTCTTGTATTTCGATTCTTTAAAGTTGTAATTGTATTTTAATTTCTGCTTTCGTTTCTTATTTAGTTGTAATCGTAATATTATTTGTTTTTATTTATTTTATATACGAGCGGTTCCTACAATCTTAAAACAAATTTTTAAAACCGTTCGTGTATAATAAAAACCATTCTAATTGTGATTCAAACCAGTTTTGTCTCACTTAGTTTGTGTTTTAAAAACAGAATTTTTTGGTTTTTCGAATCATTATAACTTACTGTTCGTCTTCAAAGTTGGACTTAGAAGCTTACGGTGTGTTATTTTGTTAGAAAACATTTCGGTTACATCTAAAACCTTTGTCTAAAAACGAAATAAAAACTTTCTGTTGAACTTCAAAGTTGGACTTAGAAGCCACAGTTTGTTATTATTTTGTCTTAAAAGTTGACATTATTTTTATATAAACGTGTAGAGTTGAAAATAGTAACGTGTTTTGGTTAAAATTTTCAGAATGTCGACTAGTGACAACAACAACGTGAACCAAGCTGTTCTTGGTACCCCTTTGCCTGCCAACACAGTGGGAGCGTCCACTGTGGCCAATCATGCTGAAAAACCTGAGAAGTTCTCGGGTTTGAACTTCAAAAGGTGGCAACAAAAGATGTTTTTCTACTTGACCACCTTGAACCTTGCGAGGTTCTTGACTGAAACCGCTCCCCTACCTAAGGATGGGGAGAACGACGTTCAATTTCAGAGCGCGTTAGATGCTTGGAAGCATTCGGATTTATTGTGTCGTAACTATGTGTTAAACGGCCTAGTGGATGGATTGTATAATGTTTATTATACAATAAAGACTGCCAAAGAATTATGGGAGTCTTTAGACAAGAAGTATAAAACGGAGGATGCTGGAACGAAGAAATTCGTTGTAGCCCGTTTCTTGGACTACAAAATGGTTGATTCCAAGACTGTGATGAACCAAGTCCAAGAGTTGCAAATTATACTTCATGACATCCATGCGGAAGGCATGACACTTAGTGAGACATTTCAAGTGGCAGCAATGATTGAAAAGTTACCTCCTTCGTGGACTGACTTTAAGAATTATCTTAAGCACAAACGAAAGGAGATGACTGTGGAGGAACTTGTTGTTCGTCTTCGTATTGAAGAGGACAACAGAATTGCTCAAAAAGGTAGCCTTGGTCAAGCTCTGGCTAAAGCTAATGTTGTGGAAGTTGGGCAATCCTCCAAGGGCAACAAGAATAAAGGGAAAAAGGACAAAGGGAAAGCGAAGGTGGATCTTGGACCGAAAAAGGGGGCTGTGAAAAAGAAGCCTGCGCCTTTTTCTGGTATTTGTTACAACTGTCAAGAGACAGGCCACCGCGCCAACCAATGCAAGAAGCCTAAGCGTGAGCGTGCGCATATGGTGGATGAGGATGGCATGCCTCTCGTAGCAATGATAACTGAGCAAGGCGCTATGGTTGATGATGAAGTCAACGTGGTGGGCGACAACCCACCTGGATGGTTCGTTGACACTGGTGCAACCCGCCATGTTTGTGGAGACAAGGCTCTTTTCTCTACATTCAAGGAACTTGCGGGTGATGACAAGCTTTACATGGGAAATAAAGCTACTGCCGACATCAAGGGTGAAGGCGATGTGATCTTGAGGATGACTTCGGGGAAGGACCTCACGTTGAGCAAGGTGTTGTATGTGCCAGACATACGCAAGAATCTCGTCTCGGGATGGATGCTCAACAAGTTTGGATTTCGTCTAGTGTTTGAATCGGACAAGTTTGTTCTTTCTAGGCGTGGAATGTTTGTAGGAAAGGGCTATGCCCTCAATGGTATGTTCAAAATGAATGTAATGGTTGTTAACACTTCAATGAATAAAACTCCTACTACTTCTATTTATATGCTTGAGTCTTCTAATGTTTGGCATGGTAGACTAGGACATGTAAATTTTAAATCAATGCGTCGTTTGATTAAATTGGATAGCATACCAACATTCCACATTGAATCCGATTCTAAATGCGAAGCATGTGTTGAATCCAAACTAACACGATCATCTTTCAAATCGGTTGAACGAATAACCGAACCTCTTGATTTAATTCACACCGATGTTTGTGACTTAAAGGCAATTCCTACAATTGGTGGGAATAAATATTTCATCACGTTTATTGATGATTGCACCAAATATTGCTACGTATACTTACTCAAAAGTAAGGATGAGGCAATAGATAAGTTTACCTTATACAAAAATGAAGTTGAGAATCAACTTAAAAAGAAAATTAAGGCCGTAAGAAGCGACCGAGGTGGTGAATATGTTGCACCTTTTGCGGATTTATGCGCAAAAAGTGGCATAATACATGAGTGTACACCACCTTATTCCCCACAATCAAATGGCACCGCGGAACGAAAGAACCGCACATTGAAAGAAATGATGAATGCCATGTTGATAAGTTCGGGAGTGAACCGTGAAATGTGGGGGGATGCCATTCTTTCGGCCAATTATCTTTTAAATAGGATACCTCTAAAGACTAGGGACGAGACTCCCTATGAGTTATGGAAAGGTAGAAAACCTTCATACAAATACTTGAAAGTGTGGGGGTGCCTAGCCAAGGTGACTGTACCACCTCCTAAGGCTCTTAGGATAGGCCCCAAAACTGTTGATTGCATATTTATTGGTTATGCACATCAAAGCACGGCACATCGTTTTCTTGTGTTTGATTCCAAGAATCCAGATGTACACAACAACACTTTCATGGAGGTAAATCCTAACGTTGTCGAGTATTTTGAACATGTGTTTCCTATGCTAGGACAAACACATGTTAGTTCATCAAGACTAATTAACGATGACCAGGCAGGTCCATCAACATTGGTTGACGATGAATTTCAAGAAGAAAGACATGAACGACCTGAGGTTGAGGAGGGTGACCTTAGAAGAAGCAAAAGACCAAGGGTTGCAAAATCATTTGGTCCAGACTTCTTGAGTTACATGGTTGAGGGTGAGCCCAACACCTACCGCGAAGCGGTCTCCTCATCAGAAGGACCTCAATGGAAAGAAGCAATTAAGAATGAAATTGATTCTATATTGCAAAATCATACTTGGGAGTTAGTAGATCTTCCACCGGGTTGCAAACCCCTTGGATATCGTTGGATATTCAAGAAGAAGATGAAAACTGATGGAAGTATTGATAAATACAAGGCAAGGTTAGTGATCAAAGGATTTAGACAAAAGGAAGGTCTAGATTATTTTGATACTTACTCGCCTGTAACTCGAATAACCTCTATAAGATTGGTTCTTGCTATTGCGGCTTTGAGAAATTTGGATGTTCACCAAATGGATGTAAAGACCGCATTTCTAAATGGCGATTTAGAAGAAGAAATTTACATGCAGCAACCCGAGGGTTTCTCTGCCCCAGGTCAAGAGGGCAAAGTATGTAAATTAGTCAAGTCTTTGTATGGCTTGAAGCAAGCTCCAAAACAATGGCACCATAAATTTGATCAAGTCATGCTTGATAATGGTTTCAAAATAAATGAGTGCGACAAATGTGTTTATTGCAAAGACACGCCAGGAGGTTATGTGATCTTATGTCTCTATGTGGATGATATGCTTATCGTTGGGAGTAATGATAAGATGGTTAAAACCACTAAAGACATGTTGAAAGCGAGATTTGACATGAAAGACATGGGTCTAGCGGATGTTATTCTAGGAGTAAAAATCCTTAGAACCCAATATGGTCTTGTTCTAACTCAATCTCATTATGTGGACAAAATCCTTGAAAAATTCAATTCAGGAGATAAGGCTATAGCTCGTTCTCCAATTGATACCACCCACCATCTAGTTAAAAATAGAGGAAAGGGTGTTGCTCAGGTAGAGTATTCAAGGATCATTGGCAGTCTAATGTATCTAATGACATGTACTAGACCCGACTTAGCATACGCGGTGAGTAAGCTAAGTAGATATACAAGTAATCCAAGTGATGAACATTGGAAAAGTATAACAAGGGTGCTTAGATACATAAGATTCACACGGGACTATGGACTGCATTATACCCGCGATCCAGCAGTGATTGAAGGATACACTGATGCGAACTGGATCTCGGATATAAAAGATTCCAAATCAACAAGTGGTTACGTGTTTACACTTGCCGGGGCTGCTATATCTTGGAAGTCTTCGAAGCAAACGGTTATAGCACGCTCCACGATGGAATCGGAATTTATCGCTTTAGATAAATCTGGAGAAGAGGCGGAGTGGTTACGTCAATTTGTGGAGGATATTCCAAGATGGAGTAAACCTTTACCAGCCATTTGCATACATTGTGACAGCCGATCGGCGATTGGTAGAGCTCAAAGCTCAATGTACAATGGCAAATCGAGGCATATAAGACGTAGACATAACACGATACGACAACTACTCTCAACGGGTGTTATCACGATTGACTATGTGAAGTCAAAAGATAACATTGCGGACCCGTTAACGAAAGGCTTAAGCAAAGAGGTAGTACATAAGTCGTCAAGAGGAATGGGACTAAAGCCCACGCAAAAAGGGAGTATGAGGGAAACCTAATCTAGTTGACTGGAGATCCCAAGATCTAGATTCAATAGGACAACTTAATCATATGACCAAAAGGGAGTCACTGTGGGGGGCACCCCAAAACACTAAAGGGAGTTATACTTCCTAGTCCATTCCATATCAGTGACAGTGTGTTGAGGTTAAGCATACATAAGTTAATGATTGTGGTAAATCAATTTAACTTTTGCTTTTAATGATTCATGGGAATCACCTATGTTAGAGAGAAGTAGGGTCGCTTCGAATGGATTTGTGGGGAGGCGCAAATCCTAGAGCTCTCGCAGAACCAGGAGTGTCCATGACCATAAAGGACACGACAATGAGGAGTTGACTAAACCAAGTGGGGTGTTGTGTGAAGTGTATTGTCGTTTACACAAACGGGGGACAGTTCAAAGACATCAAGTTCTACTGACCGCTAGTAAGCTAAGTATGCTTCACAAAGGAAGGTTCAAAGGCAAAACCTACCTATCCTGCAACATTCTACTGTCGAATTGTATCATGGAAACATGTAAGAACGGATCGATCTCCATTCATGTGGGGGATTGTTGGAAATTTGGTGAAAATAGTATTTTCACAAAATATGGGAAAATGATTTTTCCCTAACTTTGGACTAAAATATATATTTGAAACAGATGTTTATTTATATATTTCTTTGTGGGTTTATGTTCTATGTTGTGAGAGCTTCGCAACGAACCAAACCATGTCCAAAACGGAGCTAAGATGAATGAGATATCGATGCTCAAAGATTGGTGAATAATGCACTTGATGCTGAAATGAAACAAAGTGGAACTTGTCCCACATAGGAGGAGTGATGATACCATGAGTGGTATATAAGGAGGAACACTCTTTCCTAATTGTTTCATGGGAGCTCACTCTATGGAACTCGCGAAGGGTGCGGAGCACCCTAACTCGCACTCGCACTCGCACTCGCACACGCACTCGCACACGCGCGTGGCGTGGGCGATGGGCGCAATGTGGCGCTTTGATGGCGCACTTTGCACTTCGCACACTCGCATCACCGCGAGCCGCTTGAGAGCCGCCTTAGTATTTTTGAACACAGGCTCGTGGTCCTTAGCATAGGACCAGTGGCAGTGGATGCGCGCGGGCACGAGCAAAACAACCAGGTAGCGCCCTGGTCAGCGATAGAGTTACGTAAAACGTCTTTACGTTGTGCGCAGGCGCTCGAGTGACGTAAAACGTTAAAGACGTTGTGCGCAGACGCGTGCTAGCTTCCACTGACGTAGAGTGAGACTTACGTTGTGCGCGCGCGCGGAGTCTCCAGCTCCTCAGCAGCTTCAGATCAGAAGTGTAACAGTCCAGTCAAACAGTTTCGTCTGAAACTTTAAGAACGTAATAAATGCCATTGAAGACGTTCAATGACATTTATTTTTCGTTTTTAATGCATTCCGAAACTGATGAAGCATTGGACTCTATAAATACCAAAGGAAACCTTTGGTTGAGACAGACCTTACACACTTCTAACACACTGTTCTATTCTTCACCTCTCTTGCCTTCTCCAGCAATCCTTTTCGTGTTCTTCTTGCTGTTTCAGGTACATTTCGGGTCAGAGTCTTCTCCGGCAGCAATCTTGCTGTTCCGGCTGTTGTACCCTGGGAAACAAAACGAGTTCTTGTTAATAGACTCGGAATTTGTTTTAAGGGCCCCGTGTTCAACACGATCCTCAGCCATCTTGTCTTTGTTGTTTCTAATTTCTTCTTGTATTTCGATTCTTTAAAGTTGTAATTGTATTTTAATTTCTGCTTTCGTTTCTTATTTAGTTGTAATCGTAATATTATTTGTTTTTATTTATTTTATATACGAGCGGTTCCTACAAATATGCTATAAACCAACGATCAATAATATGCTAAAATGATTAAATAAATTGTTATCGACTAACTTGAACTCTTCGCTATGAAGAATCTTTCGACTTCCTTTTATAGCCGAATGTGAGCCCTCAACTTCATACAATTGCTTCTCATCATCAACATGAACTTTACATTTTCGGCACGCAGCAACAAACACTTGAGCGACGCGTGGCAAAGGGTTTCCAGACGCCTTAACATACCTATAATGAAACGAACCACACAAAAACGATAGCAAGCCTACAACCGCAGACCCCATAGACACCCAAAATCCAATTGTCCAGTGACCAATATCTTCATAGTACACAAGTATAGTGTTGGAGAACAAACATCCAATGTTGAGTGCAACATAGAAGTAGGCAAAGAAAGCCCCTCTAGCACCTTTTTCTTTATATTTTGTCTCCGACTCGTCGAATTGGTCCACACCAAGAGTGGCTAAGGTTGGCTGGTGGCCACCGTATCCTAATGCAACCATGTAGATTGATAAATAAAACATCATTGTTCCCTTTGATGATGTTGGAATGCAATGCTTTTCTCCGTCTCCACACCCGACAGGTTTCACAAGAAATAGCCAAGAAGTTAGCGATAACAACATCAATCCCTACAAAGCATGATGCATTATTAATATCATCTTATAGATGATTATATATAATTTTTAATGCATGTTTATAAATCTTGACATTTTTATAGGCTTATAAGTTTGGAGTGACGTTCATTTCAGAACCAATAATATGCGGTTATAGCGCTTGTAGTAGTGATTTGAATGTGATACATAGACGGTTAGATACCCACCTCACTTTTTTCTCTCTCACCGCTTTTGATTATATCTTATTTTCGCTATATATAGTTCTTGCAATTCTGAACATATTGCATGCCGCTATAGACTTTAACAACTTGATACAATGTTAGCCGTGTACAAATTCACTATGTTTTTTAATTGTGGTATAAACTCCTATAAAATTGTAACATCTAAACTTTTATACTAACATTATCACTTTTCTCATAAAGAGCTCACTTAGCTGTCTTTGTTTTGTTCCGGGTGGAGCCTTAAGAGGCCACTAATTTTTTAAGTACCTCACCCGAGCATGCTTAATTAGTTGCAAGGCTGGTAATTTCAAACACGAACATGATAATACGACATGAACTTACATGACCTTACAGGATTTCGTGTTTGACCTTTACAGGTTAGGTTTTATGTCTTTAACACGTCGACACGATAAGACATGTAAATTTTGGTGTCCATGTTAAGCACCCGTTAAAACAGGTTAATATTTTTTATTTAGAAAATAGGATATGTGGGGTGGAAGTTATATACATGCGCAACCAAGGAATGGAACCATAAAAAATAGTACCATGTATATATGCATTTTTTAAAACTTTTGTGAAACTTTCAACGACTTTTGTTTCACTAAACAAGTTCCTAAACATGTGATATTTATAGCTTTTCTAAACAAGCCTTATCGTGTTAACGTGTTATAAATAGGTTCGTGTTCGTGTCTAGCCCATCAGGTGATCGTGTCATGTCGTGTCTTATCGTATCGTGTTGTGTCTGACATGAACCATAATTAGTTGTGTAAATTCTCCTCATATTTACAAGTTGCGCCCAAAACACTATGGTAGTATATGAGATAGATAATTTGTTATGAACCTAACCTTTCTTTTGTAGATTTGTCTAAGATATCATACATTGTATTGTATATATAATTTTTTTGTATAACAAAGTATATATACAAGTAATTACCAGGACTAAGATAAGTTGAAAGATCATGCAGGTGAGATAACGACCCCAATAAGAATCGCTAAGAAAAGCTCCGAGGAGGGAGCACATATAGACTGTGCCAGTCCATTTGCTGACCGTATTGGCAGCATCAGCATTGCCTTGTTCCATGACCCGGGTCAAGAACAACACCAAATTAACTCCAACACCAAAGAAAGCAAATGTTGCAAGGGCTTGATTTGCTGCAAGAAGACAACGATCATTAGTGTCACAAGGTTGGTCAAATGTCGATCTATAATCATTTTGACAAGAGAGAGATAGATTATGTACCCAGAAGGAGAAATGCTGGACCCCAGCCACCGACCTTTCGTTTTGACTTGTTTAGAATCGGTTCTTGTGACTGTTACATGTGCGGACCAAATAAATATGATACGTTATATATTACATTCTTGTCCATCTACTACAATGGTACTTGTGAACCAACCGTCCATAAACAATTTCAAACAATAGAGGATTTTATCTATATTTATTTTTAAGCTTAAACTACCTACTAATTTTGAAATGTAATATCTTATCACAAGTTACAACTTTGTGTATTACACGAATTGAATATATGTAACTTTTTTTTTAACAGCCAACGAATCAATTTCCGAGCACTCTCGGGCACCCTTTTGGCGAATCAGGTACTCGAGAGTACCCGGGCCACCAATTGCCACCAATTCCCGGGAAAACCCGACCACTCACTCGCCCAAAGGCACGGCAGTGAAATAATCGGTAAAACCGGTCGGGATCGGGACTCGAACCCAAGCCAATGGTCGGGTCATCCCTCATTTCCCCTCCACCAATGTCCTCCAAATGTAGCTAGTGGGAATTGAACCCAAGCCTCCCATAGGAAACTTTAAGCCCTCAACCAACTGGACTACAAGTGTTGAACTATATGTAACTTTTTATACTAAGTAATAAAACAATTATATCTTAAAAAAAACTCATGTATTGCACAGACTGCATAAACTTGTATCATACATGGGTTGAATAAATATAATGTAATCGACTAATTATGTAAACACAACTAGTCGACAAGATATGTCTTTAAAGAACAAACTCTGATGTACTATTTAGTTATTATAACATTTGACTTTGTTTTTAGTTTGTGATAGGTTATTAACAAATTAAAGAAGAATGTGATATTTAACATTAATTGAAATGTTTTTTTAGAATATGAACGTGTTAAAAATATACAGTAATACGCATACACGATAAGAGGAAGACTCTTGTATAAATGGTTCTTATCCTATAAATAGGCTTTAATATGAGAATTGAAGGAATAGATTTTTTTTTTCTTTTGAATTTGTTTTCTCATCTTGTTAAACATGTATTTTAGTACTGAAATCTAAAAAAAAATAAAAATAGTGTAATTTCTTTAGTAGAGTAATTAGATAATTGCTCTAGTGTAAACTACTCTAATTACTTTAATAACTTAATTATGCTTAAAAAATATTTTATATTATTCGTTTAGAAAACATGTTTAAGCATATGAGGAAAAAAAATCTCCCTTCACTTCTCAAATTTAGTAGATTAAGCACATTTGTATTTGACCATTACTCTACGCAATAAAATATCACATCAAATACGAACTAAAGAATTATTCTTACAATCATGGAGATCTCCAATGGGATATTGTTTGCCATTGCTACTTTTGATCAAGGATACCTCTGAAAAAAGATAGTTTAAATAAACTTGTTAGCATAATCACAAAAGGCAAATTAATAAAGGAAAATATAACTCAACATAGGGTTCAAACATATTTCAATTTTTAGGTGATAATGGTGACTTCTAACAATTAGGTGTGATTATAAATAGTTTTTTTATCGGCGTAGTTCATCTGGGTAAGTCGTTGCCAACGAACGTACCCACCCCGGTTCGATCCCCCGTATATGCAGGCTTTTCAACCCCTCGCCCGAAGGCTTCGCATGTTTTGCATACCCCGTGTCTCGAACTCGAGACCTCCTGGGCAGGAACCCCACCAATGTGGGTAAACCTTCCCACCTTCGTTACAACCACTAGGCTACAACATCATTGGCGTGATTATGAATAGTTAAATATTTGTTTTTAGCGTGTAATTTTTGTTTACACTCCATCATCTTTAATAAAATTATATTCTTATTCTTTCTTTTTATTTAACCGATTTACACCACAACTCTTAACTTTATTTAAAGTTATTATTTTGAGTTTTTTAAAGAATTTATTGTTACATGATTCTTTATAGATTTTGATTTTTTATGTCAACGTGTTTGTTTTTTATGAAAACGTTAACAATTCAAAAATATTCATTTCTCATGATTGAAACAAGTTATATTTGTTTTATAACGAGTTGGCATTAACCCGCGCGTTGCGGCGGGTGTTGATTGTGAAAATTTTAGTATGAGTATATGAGATTAAATAATACCGGTTTTTCATTTATACAATACCACACTAAATTATTTTCTTTCAAAGATAAAAGGTCTTTCGAGGAACGGCTAGAATGTAATCATGTATGTGTGATGTAAATATGATATAGAATAGGCTAGAATGTATGTGTGTTTGTAAAATGAAGTTGGTGAAAAATTTAGATAACGGTTACGGTTACTGTGAGGGTAAACGAAGTTGGTAAAACTGGCGCTGGTGGGCATAGTATTTATATACATTAGGCTAGAATGTATGTGTGTTGTAAATATGATATAGATAAACATTGGACATGGGAGGTTTAAAATAAATGCTAAAAATGTAGCATTTTTGATAAATCTAGACTAAATAGTTATATAAGTGGATTTTTTTAATGCATTTTTCACTTAAAACAAATTCGTCACTTGAGGATTAAAACTTAAGGCAACATATGAAAAGATGGGACCATAACATGCATTTCGCTTTGGGTTATGATTCTAAGACCATGTGTAATGGTCATCAAAATTAGTGTCCCTCCTCACCTTTGATTGGCTCAGCCCTATGATTGTGTCAGAAACCAATTCTCAATCGTGAAAAATGTCACGCTCCAGCCCATTTTTGCGAGATTAGCGACCCTGAGAGCGGTGTTAGGGGCATTATGGGGCACTAAAGCCCGCTTCCGCACTTGGATAGCGCTCGACTACAGGTGGTCTAACCCGGAATCCCGGATGACCATCACGGTGGTTACATTTCAATTTTCAACCATAGAAATAAACGAACAGACAAAACAGGTAAGACATCACTATTCACCATGTTATGTTTGTTCATGTCTCTAACTTCTACTACTATAAATTGAAAGAAGGCACCGATTAATTAGACCATGTCTCTTCCAGTGAAGTTTCTAACTTATCATTTGACTCTAATTTTATCAAAAAAGACAGTGGAATTAATGGATTATGAATTCTAAAAGAACAATCCCATTTTCTTCTTCCCTGTTACGTTAAATTCTTTTCTTTTCTTCATTTGAACAAAGCCAAATGGGTATTCCTTGCATATCCATATGATTTATTTTGTATACATGCCCAATGTCTGCCGACTTCTGGCTGGTCAATTTTTTTTATGCCCTACAATATTTATGATATACAATATACCCAACACCAAATAAATACAATAACAACAAAAGTTGATAAAAACACAAATAGAGGTTTAAAAAACAGAAACACAGGCTAAGACCCGAATTGTCCAATTTCAAGTCTTCGTAACAGAGATAACACAAACCGGATGAAACAAACAAATATTGATTGGAATTCAAGATCGTTATTCATTCGTTGAATAAAAAGCGTCCACATATCAAGTCAGAAACTTTGCTATTGGTTTGTCACGATTCGAAAAGAAAAATAACAAATGGCAATTATAGAAAAGGGATGTCGACAAACATGAAAAGGTATACGCCCTGTCTATGCAATTCGAAAAGACAAATAACGATAAAAATGGTAACGGCGTAGAATTTAACCGTTTGAATCGGAATTGATTCCCTAAATGCAAATTCAAGAGAAAAAATAATGGCAATAATGGATGTTGGGGATATTGAAGGGTGTCGGTTTAAGAAAGGAGAACGGTTTGAGGATATTGAAGTTTGAAGGGTGTGTCGGTTTAAGTTTGACCGGTGGTTTCCAGTCTAATGAATTTAATTTACTAATTAATAATTAGAATGTGGGATCCATTAAAGAAACGGCAAACAAATCAGGGCGGTTTCAAAAACCTTGGGGTTTAACGGTATTCATAACGGAATTAATAACGGGAGTACATTTACATTTAAGTTAGTATTTGTATATATAGATAATATTACACTATCTGTAGAAATCTAACATAAGTTTCCAACGGTGAGTACACACAGAAAGTTCAACAAAAGCAAAAGGAACTCAAAACGAAACTAAAACTTTTCTAAAGAATATATGTTTCTCAAACCATTTTAAGGCAACCCATCAATTATGAAACTTTTATGATTCGTTCATATGCATAGATGGGCGAATTCACCCATTCACAGTTATATGACAACGATAAATATTTCTTGATGTGTTATATATATATACTTGATATTCTAGTGACATCACATTTGTTAACATGAAGACACCAATTTTAAACATCAAACCTTCTATCGCCCAGTGTTGTCCTAGCCATCGTCCCGCGCTAAACTAGCCCACCACAACTTTCTAAATTGTATGTTTAATCTTGGCTACGTTTTGTTCAACATTGTTATCATTTATCATTATCATCATACTCAGTAAATTCAACTAATGGCAATAGCTAAGGTAGGGTTGGAGGAGATTAAGATATAAACAAATTTTCCTCTACCCCACGGGAATAAAGAAACTGCTTCCAGTGAGACCCCACGACTTTTGCATCAAGCCTTAGTCATAAGACACATAACACTTAACAATCGGGACAGTATCAATGTCATCACATGACGCATGATTAACCATCTGTTGATTTTAACGTTATTTTCGCGAAATTAGTAAGATAACGTCAAAATTGGTGTAATTTCACTTTTGCCCTTTGAGGACCCTCACATATATACATCATATACGCACATCGCAAGTGGGCATATGGCTACTTTTTGTTTAATTATGATTATTTTTTATTTAGTGATTGTTTTGGTTAATTTATCTTGTTACGTGTGGCTAAGTTAAATATTATGGTGTTAAATATTAGTTTGTAGGCAGTAAAGATTGTGTCCGTTGTGGTGTATGGGTCAAGATTAGTTATTGGTGCAAGCTTCAGCCTTTCTATGCATTCGACGTTCAGGATCTTCTGCAAATGTACAAAGCAGCGGCTTGGGGAAAGATGGGAGGTGTCATCATTCATGGTATAATTTCGGTTACATGTGGGCAATTTGAAAGGCAAGAAACAGCAAAATTTTCAAAGGTTTAGAAGCTAAAGTGCAAGATGTTGTGGCCAATGTAAAATCTTAGTCTTTTTTATGGTTAAAAACCGATCTAGGTTTAAAGGGGGGGGGGGGGGGTTGTATCCTATGTATATATTGTAATTGGTTTTTGGGGCGGTCTTCACTGGACGCGCTTGACGTTTGAATGAATGTTAAAGTTAAAAAGATTTTTTTTAGGAAAGTTATAAATACTTCTTATTAATAGTATACCCTAAAAAGTTTATTTGAATGATGTTGCAATTATTTATTTTTAAACGATGAAAACTCACAACATCAATTATAAAATGTATTTCTTTCATTTTCAGTAACATTACTTTTTCAATAACAAAATAGCCCAATGATCAATCAATATAAACATTCATGGTATACGAAATATTAAATAATAGCCAAGTGCCGTTCAAAAAAAAAAAATAGCTAACTGCATTCAATTATCTTAAACACTTATCAAATAAATGTTACATTTTAGATACTACAAATAAAAAAATTAATTGAACACCAATATATACATTCACGGTATACTATTAAATAATAACCAACTGCATTCAATTATCTTAAACACTTATCAATAAAATGTTATACGTGACGTATAGTAGTGTTTGACTTGCATGTTACATATATTCATATCCTTAGAATTGGTAGCATGCTGAAACACATTTGTGCAAGATTAAATGTTTGATAATTTATCTCATCGTGCAAATATGTCTAAGTAACAATAAAAAGAATAAGAGAATGTAATTACATCATTTAGATATACATACGGGTTGAATTTTGAAGTGGGTTTTTAGATTATTGCGTTTTAAAAACGTAAATAATCAGTTTTTAGTGTTTGGGGTTGAGTTTTGAAATGAATTTTTAGGCTACTAAAACGCAATAATCTAAAAGCAGTTCCACCTCTGCTTTTCCAAAACGCACACGCTGTTTTGAAAAATCAATCCCAATTCCCAAACACCCTCTTAAAATTATAATCCGATAAAATATGTTAAATTTCATATATCCCATATATTAATGCTTGATGAACATTGTATATTATGCATTAAGAACTTGTTTTATAAAAAAAAAATGATATATTACAAGTTTAGAAAGGCATAATTAGAATTTTCATAAGTAAATATGCATCATTAATTAACATCCAAACAACAATGTATGTTCAAGAATTTCAAACCTCTTAAGGGAATTTGTGATGGAGAAGATGACAAGACCAGCAATTGATTCCGGTGATGGTGAGGAGGTTGTGTCTGTAATTACTGGTCGCGGGGCCTCCAAAGCCAACGAGTTTAGCACTAGACGTTGAGTTACAGGACCTCTACGAAAACTTGTTGTCATTTACGTTAAAATAACAATCGGAGTAGTAGATCGTACTAAACTCGCACAATCTTTTTCCTTCAAACTTCAAGAACCTAATTTAAAAAAAACGAACAACACCCTAATTTGAGAGATGGAAATTGAGATGAAGATGTGTGATGTATGTGAACTGTTAAGTGATTGAAGTCTTATATTGAAAAAGAATAGCAAGTGATTGCGTAACAAACTCCTAGTAGGTCTCCAAAATTGTCTGACAGATCTATTTTTGGGGTGTTGTTTTAGGACATATTACAACTTAAATACTAAGTCTAGTGTTTGAACTCGTCTATTTACGACTCAAGTGGATCTGCCAACCTGTCATACAAAACCATTTTTATTTGTATATAACTTGCTAGAGCCTGCGAGGAGAACCAATACGTTTTTGTACCCTTGGCTTTTGATACCTTTGGCTCATTGGCACCGGAGGCTACCCGTTTCCTGATCAGGCTCCAGCGGGTTATTCATAGTAGTGTCTCGGCTCCGGGTGGGCAGGGTTACGTTTTTAGTAGATTAGGATTTGCTATGTTGGACGACATAGCGCCTCCAACCATGCCTCCATATACATCAGTCACACCTGGTAACCAACCATTTATGTCCTATTACCCCATGCAGCCACATGTATCTGCCTCCACCAGGTGGGACACATGTTTGTATAGAATTGGCCACTACCCGTTTGGTATCACGTGTTTGTACATACACTGGTAGGAACCGTAAGAGTGTGGTGGGACAGTCTCCCCCAGGATCCATTGGCAAGTATGAAGAAATAGTAGCAAAGTTCTCTCAACAATTCAGCCTGCGACGACGACACACATGAAGTTATGCACATCAGGCAAAGGGACAATGAATCCGTGGAGAACTTTATCATCCGCTTTAATAAGGAACGTTTACAGATCCCAGATCTAGTATATGTGTTGTCATGCACAGGCTTCATGATGGGGGTAAATGATGATGGTCTTCTATGAGAACTCCACGGTCCGAGGGGATACCCTCAGACCATGGAAGAGTTGAAGACCACTGCAAACGCGTACATCAAGCAGGAAAAATCAATCGCCATGAATCATGCTGTTAGCGAAAGTCAGAGGCGCACAAATCGACGGACCAACGGGATCACCGGAACTCTAGGAATAAAGGAAAGAATGGGCCTCCAGGGCAGTCGTACTCACAAAAGGAACGAAGAGATTCCAATCACCGATCGGACATACCATGAGCCTCCTATATAAGCCGTGGGGAAGGAACACAGAAAGCCATCTTTGATTACCCTAACCTGATCAAAACGCCATCAAAAAATCTGGAAACCGAAAACTTTAAGTTGAATCACCTGTGTCCCCTGAAGGACTCACCCTCACGCGACAAGTCCAAATAGATACAAGTATTTTTGGCGGGAACTTAAGAGTGGGGATAACCTTATCAAGTGTCATGTGTCTCCACCTCAATCGTTTTATTAATAGATATAGGTATAGATAATTCCGATCCTTATTCCATCATTTTTATTTATGTATATCTCACTTATTTATTAAGATAATACACTTGTTAGTTATAGTAGTTTTTACTGAACTATATATTTTCTTCCTAGGAAGTATAATAAAATAGGGTGAATATTAAGTATTGCATCCACAGCCACAAGCCAATATAGCAAAATTTCTATTAGGCCAATCAGCTTATTATACTAGCAAAAAGAAAGCCCACTAACATCTACAAACTATGTCACCCATTAATATTATCTATCTTAATATTAGGTCTATTCATCACCCAACCTCTCTCTCTCTCTCTCTCTCTCTCTCACACACACACACCAGTCTGCCAATTGTAGGATAGATGTGTTTATAAACTGAAACTATGAACAAAATATATTATCCTCAAAAAAAAAAAAAAAAAAAAAAGATGATGATGGTTTGAGGAGATCAAGAACAAGAATTATGTGGCTCTGCTTTGCTGGTTGACCCATTTTCAATACTGGGTTGGTTTGGTTATCATCTCATGTAAAGGTAATCATAATAAAGCTTTGACCTTTCACCCCTTATGGTTTCAAGATTTTGTTATTTGTTTTGCTTTTTGTTATTTGTTATTATGAGTTTCATGTCATATTATAAACTGTTCTGTTATAGTTTCATTTCATAGATTATTGTCAATCACTGTGGTAGTACAATACATTAAGGATCTTGTTGAATAGCTTTCAAGATTATCAATATTTGCTTATTTTGTTAACATATTGATTAAAGTAGAGTTTTTTTTTTTTTTTAATTTGTTCTTGATGTTTGTTACTTTTTAGATATGGGTATAATAATATATTAATCTAAAGATTTTCAGATCTATGAGTTTAGTGATGGATCTTCTAATACAAACAGTTTTGCTTGTTTTTGGCAGTCTTTTGATGTTGTGTTTCAGTTTCATCAAATTATAGGTATTTTTTATTTGCTTATTACAACTGCTTTCTGTTTTTATTCATATAAATTATTAAGTGTTTAATAAGAATTGTTTAGATAAGGATTTATATAATAAGCAATCACAAATACCCTATTGAAAATATGTGTTTCTAATTAATCATGCATCATGTGGTGACGTTGATAACCAAAAAACAAAGGGGTACATGCACCGATCGGGTTTGTCCTGATTGCTAAGTGTTCCATGCCTTATGTCTAAAGCTTGATACCAAACCACATCGAGCCGGGGGTCTCACTTGAAACAGCCTCTCTATTCTTAGGGGTAGAGGTAAGGCTGTCTACATCTTACCCACCTCAGACCCTACCTTAGTTTTACTATAGGTGAGATTAACTGAGTATGATGATGATGTTGTTGTTTCTGATTATGTATTTCATGTGATTATGTGTGTGCAGGTCATGTTCACAGTTCTATATCATCATAAAGCTCAATACCAAAGATGGCAGATTCTTTCACCACCACAAGTTTAACTCTCTATGAGTTGACCATAAACAAGTTACATATAGCACAACAAACTAGAGAGAACAAACAAGTCATGTGTAGTTCTAGATGACACAAAGATTTGCATAATCTTTAAAATGTTAAAAACCATAGAGGGTACATTAAATTACAAGATTAAAAACAGTTAATCACATAATATTAAACATTGTACATCCACACGATGATTTGAAGTGATTATTGCAAGTCTTGACCACCAATTTTCTGATCCTCTACAGCCACTTTATTGCCATCTGCACCACCCTCACCTGCTTCATGTTTTCTTGATAAATGGTCGCGATCTTCGCGGAATCAAAACATGAAAAGCATGGAAAATGTAAAGTAGATCAGCATTTATATCAACAATTCAATGTGATTTTGACATTTTGGTAAAAAAAACTGTACAGGAAACAGATCTATCTAAACATATAAAAAATAAGGTAAGGGGATAATGATTAGAAGAATAAGGTCGAAAAGAGTTCCATCCGATAATCACTACTGATGTTTAGCCAAAAGTGGCTGATTATTTACATATTTGAACCAGAAAGGCAGAAATCTTTGTTGGTGACTGAAATATACAATTTTTACGCATATTAATTACTATGTGTAATTAATCAGTTATTACCACTTTCACCATCTGAGGCACCTTCAAGCTTTGCAATAGCGTCCACAAGGGCTTGTTCATGCTCCTATATTACAACAATAAAAAAACTTTAGTAAAAGAATAAATTCTTCCAAGAAAAGCGACGGGTGCGAAAAAAAAAACATTAAGTTCATACTTTCAGCACTTTTCTGGCTTTCTCTATGTCCATCGGGTCAGCGTTGCTTGAACTGAACACTTTGTCCAACTGTAAAGAAAGCAGGAAAGATTATTGCTACCATATTAATGTTGCATGAACTGGGAACGAGTAGAAATGGCAAAAACGGACAGTTAGGGTGCTCTGGTTAGTCAAGACTAGGGATTTTTGTTACATGTCGAAAATGACTCGGGCTAAATTGACCTGAAACAATTTTTGTTCATAATTTTTTTTTTCCTTTTTAAGCAACTATGATTAAAAACACTATGTTAATTCTAAATTGATCTATTTTTTTGAATAAAAATGATATAAGAGGTTTAATGAATTAAAATATACATTCTGCAACTTTCAATCCCATTTCTAATGTTTATAAGTAAATACAAAAAAAGATGGCCCTTAAGGCTATTCTTAACAACCATCTTATCATTAGCTTTTACTATTGATGTAAGTATTTTGCAAATATAAGTTGGTTGATAAGGACTCTTCTTAGGAAATAAATACAATGAAGTGATTAACAATGATTGATTGATTTTTTTTCCCTTTTGTGTGGTATGTGTATTCTTAGGGAATAATAACCAAGAGGTGGTTAACAATAATTGCTTGATGTTTTTTTCCTTTTAGTGATGTATATGTGTGTGTTACCTCCTTAACAAGGGTATCGGTGTGGAGTATTTCAATACTGTTCAAAGGTTTCTTGGCAATGCCGTTTTCTTTTGGGAGTGCTTCTTTCTTGGGCTGACCCTTTCCGACCGGTCTACCTCTTCCAGAACCAGAATTAGTCCCAACACGAGGTGTTGAAGCTTTTATTCCACGGCCCGATCCACTTCGCCCACCTCTATTTGAAATTCCAACGTCCTCCCATTTCCAACGAATATCGTTCGGAGATATCTATAATGGAAAACAAACAAATATTGGAAAGATTCAGAGACTAAAAAACATATCATTTATGGACCCCATGAAACTGAAAGATTTTTTTTTTTTTTTTAAATAGAGATCCAATGTCAAAGTTTATTATTTGCCAAAAAAGAAAAAAAAAACTCATTGGCTTGTTTTTCTCATTATACGCTATAAAATTAAAAACTAATTGGCCAAAAAAATGAGAAATAGGATCATACTGGCATAAATATTAATACAAACCTCTCTAAGATTAACCCATTCCCATGCTTCATTCGGCGTATTGCTATCATAGACCAGAGCATGACGACCCTGTAAATAATTTAAACCAAATTCCCATCAACCAAAGAGAATGAGCTAGAAAAATCAAACAAAGTAGCTTAAACGCAAAGTGTATTTTTGATGCATAAAATCACCTAAAAAGTTGTCAAAATAAAATTTGGTTAATACTCAAACAATATATAGTTCTTGCAATCATCTTTGACACGGTATCTAAAACCTGATCCGACCCGTTTAGACTAGCAGCATTCCGTGTTCTAATCAACACATACCTCAACAGGGTTGAAGTCTGTTATTACAGCCTCATAGAAGTTATTATCTTCGGGCCATCTTGTCCAAACCTTCCTCCCAATCAACGGATCAGAGCTTTTGTCTTCACCAAAGCCCTGCTTGGAAACTTGATCCCTACCATTGAAACTTGCCGAACCATACTGCAAAGACTTCATTAAAATACATCATTAAATCTTTGAATAAAAAGAATCTAAATTCATTAAAGGTGAGATTACGGCCTTTTTAGCTATTTTTTATTTACCCATTTAGGACAATAAACGACGACCCAATAATAAGCAAATGTGTCAAAGACATAGTTGTTAATAGCGAATAGCGGACGATAGCGACGCTACCGATACGCTACGTAGCGATAGCGATCAAATAGCGGGTGCTATTTCATATTTAGCGATACACTAGAAGAACCTTTTAGAGATGTTTTATATGAATATTAACAAAAAAATAAATTTTTTTTTACTAAAAATAGAAAAATCTCGCTATTTGTCGCTATCAACCATATGGCGTCACATAAGCGCTACGCTACGCTATTCGCTATAGCGGGCGCTATGGTCGCTATTAACAACTATGGTCAAAGACTCAAAATAACACCTCCAGTAAAAAAAGAAAAGAACTGAGGGAATTCATCTTACAGATTGTGGCTTCTTTCCCCTGAACCCTGAACCAGAGCCACGGTTCAAGGCTGATGATGACGGCTGCTGGAGGGTGGGTGGTGGTGGGCCTAAGGATGATGAAGGCCCGGAATGGGATGTCTTTTGTTTCTTTTGTGATGCAGAAACAGTAGGACTGTTTAGTTGGCCAGGTTGCGCCCCGTTTGTCTTCCTCCACTCCCTGTACGATATAACATGATACGTAATTTCCATTAATATAATCATTTGACATTATTAATGCTTAACTAAATCTACCTTATCCTCTTGATGATGTCATCATTATTAACTCTAGCTAAAAGCTTCCTGTGTTCTTCATCAGACACTCTCAGCTCCTTTCTAAGATCTGTTATCAAACTTTCCATTTCCTGTACCATATTAACAAAAGCGCCTTAAAGCATGTTAAAAGAATTTAATTTATAAACAGATAGAAAATGTTGGAAGAAATAATATTAATGCATACATCATTCTTTAGACTGGAATTCACAATCTAAGAGCCGCAGATAATCACTAGCATTAATTGCATAAAACGTCGTCATGGACAAAAAAAAAAAAAAAACCAACACGTGAGATGCCATGTCATGATTTTGTCAGACTACCTTAAATTGGATTTTTGTAAAGCTGGTTACGTTGCCTTGAATTAAGACTTTATAAACTTCGAGTTTTAGTCTGTCCTTATGAAGTTTGACTACCTAACTCAAAAACTGGATCGAAGTTGGTTACCATTTTACGAAATTAGGCCACCATGGAACATACACAGCGCCTCTAAGGCAGTGTTTGGATGTGAGTTCATGCAAATCATTGCAGCCAAAAAGCGACTATGATTTTAAAAAGAATTAATATTGAATGTCAAAAGAAATAGATGGGGAGAGGCATGCAAGAAATCTAACAACACTGTTTATTGAGATAAACGTATGAACTACGTAACCATCTCCAACGTTGAACACATGATTATTTAACTTTAACAGATTATCTTATTCCGATTCTTCAAGTCACAATAATCACTTACAAAAAGCAAACTAACCAATCTGTTAACATCGCAAACCATTTACCGACAATTGTTTAAATTTGATGTTATTCCAAAGCTTACCCAAGTGATAGCATCAGACTGAGCTTTGAATGCTCTCAAAACCGAGCTATATGCTTCTTGTTCAATAAGGTGGATTTGTGTCTCCATATCATTTTGAATTCTTGGGAACGGAGCATTGCCAACAGCCATAGTTCTTCCGTTCCCAGTACCTGGGCCCGCACTTCGGAATTTCTGCTGATGTGTCGGAGGAAGATCGTCATCTGTTCCTGCAAATACCAGAAAAAGAATAAAAAGTAGTAGTTGTTAATGCACTACCATTTGTCAAATGCTCAAATGTAACGAGATAAACGTATATCTTTATTCTTTATACACGTATCCATGAAAACGACGCGTAAAAAGATAAAAACAAAAATGTTGAATCTAGGAGCAAAGAAGCTTAATCTTTCTAGCTTTTCACAACATAAAGATAGAATCATAGAATATACCCTAGAGCCCTATTACAACTCCTCATGCTATACATATTTCATCATTCGCTTCGCTGAATTATAAAAGGTATCTATCTATCTATCTATCTAATCAGATCAAATTCAACAAGCCTATCTCGAATAACAAGTACATACAGTTACATACTTACATACTTACGTTGATGCCCGTTCCATCATTCGTGTATTTATTTAACTTCCTTATAAAGTAGCTTCCTTTCTCCCGAGATAAAACATTAAAACGTAACCCTATCTGTGTTACAAAAATGTCTGCATATTTTTTTCATGACAAAGTCTCTTCCATAGTTCCATTCTCTAACTCTCTTTATATTTTTTTTAACCCGACAGAAACCGTATCTGTAATAATCTGATCATTTAATAATAAACTTATAAACATACACCAAATTTTTTAGTGCTATCCAAAAAAAGATCTTGATTGATTAACACAAATCAGATTCTTTATACTTAGGGCTTCAATTACTTCACTACATCTAAACCTAAATCAATCCAAATCATGTAATAAAGCTGTCAAATCCAAAACCTAGATCAAACCCTAAACCCTAAAAACTCAATAATATTATCCAACCTCAAATCAAGACTTAGAACCAAAGCTTCCACCTTTACCAACCAAGAAACCACAAAACAAACAAATAAACAAATTCACAACAAACCCTAATGTTATCTCATCTTAAAAACAAAAATACCAAAAGGGTATTTTTGTTAGACACAGATAAAGATATGGGTGCATGTATGAATGTAAATGTAACATAAAGGTGTGATCTTGAACAAGAAAGACTGACTCACCACTGCTGTCTGAGAGCTGTTGGAAGTTCATGGTGAAGAGATAATAATATCATGAACAATTGGGTACATAAAAGATTAAAGGGGTTGTAAAGATTGTAGTGAAAGAGAGTAAATTAATAAACTTTAGGGTGTTAGAGGGGTGGAGAGAGGTGGTTGTGGACGGCAGCTGCTGCAGTGAGCGGTGGTTCTACAGATCGAAGGGGGTGTTAGGAAGTGAGGAATGACGTAATTGGGTCGTTGGATGTTGGATGGTTAAAAAAAGTAAATGGGGTACTGTACAAAAATGATGATGATCAAGATACGGTGCATGAACCTTGTGAGTATAATGGGTAAACGAGTCGAGTCGAGCTGAGCTGAGATGAGAGGAGGAGTAAGCAGATTAAGGAGCTGTTTGTTTGATTAAGTATTGAATCATTAAGAGATCTGAATGATTAAGTGCTTAATCATTAAATTGGACCTCTTAACGGTTAATTTGCTTGTCTCACATTAGTGGGAGAGCCTTATTAAGGTTTGCGTATTTCAGTGTTTAATGGTTAAGTGCTTAATGACTCAGCAACATCCAAAGTCTTAATGGTTCAGCCTTAACCATTACATTCAGAAGCTGAAACAAACACGCTGAATGCTGAATCATTCAGCACTGAATAGTTCAGAGCCTCATTAAGAGGCTTACCAAACAGCCCCTAAGCTAACTTAGGGGTTGTTTGACAACTTGTGTGTCACTAAATGCTAAGTAATTTAAAAAGTTTGATTGGATAAGAGACTCTAAGCTAGCAGGAGCATAACAATCATAGCTTTGACTAGTTGGTGAGGTTGGGTTGAGGAGGTGGTGCGTGAGTGAATGATCGACTGAGATTATGAACACACATAATGTTAGAATGATTCAGACATATACTCGTAATTAAATCATTTTAGATACTACAAGATAGCCCTTAAAAAGGCTTATGCTCGGCTACTTTACAACTCCTTGTCTAAAAACTCGCGTTAGTTTTGTTGTTTTTAAGCTTTAGGTTGTTTTAGTCTACCAGGAGTGGGGGTGGGGAGGAGGGGCTTGAAGCCCTCTCCAAGCCCTCTACACCACCGCCAAAGGGCGTGAAATGGGTGTTGCCCCTTTTGGCGTGGAAGAGTTCACCGGCGTGGGCGGGGCTTGGAAAGAGGTGGAGGCTTTTGATTGGTCAGGTTTTTTTTAACTTTAACACAATATAATATTATTTCCTTCCCCCCCCCCTTTCCCCCCTTCCACTCCCCACAATTTTCACCCTTCACACACGGGTCCCACAAGTGCTGCATGGCGCATCACGCCCCCCCTTTTTTGTACTTTTGTTGATTAAATAAAAAAAGTTTTTGTTTGAGATATAAATTAAATGAAAGGAAAAAGTAAGTGATGATGTGCAGGTTTGGAATGGTTTATACTTGGAGAAAAAAGGTAGATTGTGGTTTGGAATGGTTTGAAATGATGTGATATGGTGGTTTGGAGTGGTTTGCTTGACTTAGGGGATGTTTGATAGAATCTGTCTGATTAAGTGTTGAATCATTAAGAAGGTCTGAATAGTTTAACACCTCTTATTAGATGAATGATTAAGAGCTTAATGGAATCATTCAGATATTTTTTTTAGTTGAAACAAACAGTTTTAATGCTGAATTATTAAGAGATTTATTAAAAAGCTAACAAACACCCCTTAGGCTATATGGTGTGCCCCCTTTCCCCCAACTCCCCCAAGTGCCACATCAGCGCCATATCATTTCCCCCATTTTCTCCCACAAAGTTTGGAAATGCCTTCCCCCAATTCCCCCATTCCCCCTTCCTTTTTTATTCTTTTTCCTTTTTATTTAATTATATATTTTATATTTCATAATTATTTTTTTATAAAAAATGTATAAAAAACATATAATTATTTTTTTTAAACCGTAAAAATAAAAAAAAATAAAAAATAAAACTGTAATAAAAAACTAAAGATAAACTTCATTAAATTAAAAAAAAATTACAACCTACAATGCATGGAAATTTAAAAAATAACAAGAAAATTACATAAAAAAACATCTAAAGCATTTGTTTTCCAAGCCACTTGTTCGCGATGTTGTTTCTGATCGCCGACCACCCCGCTCTTTCTTGCTCGGGAAGATCGTCGATATTTTTGTCCATCATCGCAAACTCCACCTTTTCTTGCTCGTACGCGAGCCGTGCCCTCTCCAATTCTAGTCTCTCCTTCTCTAGAGTCGCGGCTACTTCCTTCTCCTTCTTTCTTTCATTCCACCTTTCTTTTTGCTCCGCCTTAAACTCGTTAAAGTTCTCAATCAACGAATCTATTTTGTCAACCACACTTAATTTCGAAGCGGAGGCCTTTCCTTTTGAGCTCGCCGCGGCTTTTTTAGCGCGGTCCCTTCCCGTTGGCCGCTCCGATTCGGGAGTTGGAGCTTCATCTTCAAACTCCGGGTCATCATTTATATCGAAACCACAACGTGCATCGAACCCCCTCACACTATAATTTTCCGACGAGCTCGTCTTCGTTCTTTTTGCTTGTGCCACTTCGTTTGGCACCAGCTTCCATTTTTCACACGCCCTCAAAATCTCATACGGTTTCATGTACAACCACCCCCTTTCTTTTTGTTAAACCTCTCAAGCGCCTTTTTCAACACATCCTCGTCACTTTCTCCCGTCTTTCGATTGTCCCAACAACTTTGATAAACACCCGCAAATTCTTGACATTTGGTGTTCATCTCCCTAAACTTCGTACCAACGGAATGGTCGGTTCGATACGGCTCGCGTTGCATTAGCTTAAAAAACTGTTTGCAAATAGCGTTCCAAAAGCTATCACGTCTTTGATTTGTACCTACAAGTGATAAATTAAATTAATTATCTAAATTATATTTCATAAATAAATTGAAAAAAATAAAAAATAAACAGAATGTGAAAAAAGGGCTTCGGCCCAAAAAAACAATTTAAATAAACCTTTAAAAATAGCCTACGGGCACAAAAAAAAAACAAAAGGTTTAAAAATAACTTACTTCGTATCGGGTCGGTAGACACGTTTACCCACGCTCGTGCTAGGGCCTCAAGCTCGACTGGAGTCCAAGGTTGGCTATCCGCCTTACCACCCCCTTTTCCTTCAACGGCACGTTTTTCCCCTATCTTGTCTTTTTTTGATGTTGGTTGAGTTTCGGGTATAACGTCGTCATCGACACCTAAGGATATGAAGTCGTGTTCGGGTTCGGTTTGTGATTGAGGCCTCGCTCGAAACATTGTCATTTGATTCGAGTGTGGCATTTGCATATGAAATTGTTGTTGATGCATTTGCATTTGCATTTGCCAAGGGTTTTGGGGTTGACTAAAACCGCCAAACCCGTATGTGCTAGGGTCGAGCGGTGTAGTGGGGAAGGGAAAGTTTGGAGCTTGTGTCGAAGGAGTAGCGGGGGTGTTCGGGTAAAAGGGTTGCGAATTTGAACGCCTTGGATCCATTTAATAATTTTTAGTGTGAAGAATGTAGGGATTTTTATAAAAATATGGTTGTGTTTAAAAAAATATGGTGTGAAATGTATGGTGAGAATGGAAGAATGTGGTTGTGTTTAAAGAATGTGGGGATTTTTATATAGGTAAATGGTTAATTTTTTTTAATTAACGGCTACATTTTTAAAGTGGTGGGGCCCTTCCTCCAACGTTCAAAAAATCTGACCAATGGCTGCCTTCGGTGCAAACGGGCAAATTGCCCCAGATTCCCCGAGAAAGAATCGGGGGGCTAGGTGTTAAAAAACGGGGACTATGCCACGTCCCTTTCCCGCTTCCCTTCCCCGTTGGCACACCAAATAGTCTTAGCATTGTGGATGCTCTTAGGGGTAGCCCTGACTACCGTTAACTTTGTCAATGAAGTATAAAATTAACACAATTTTCTTCTTTTTTTCTGTCTTATGTATTAGGATCATTGTTTTGAACCCTGGACCGGAATGGCCGGTCAAACCAGTTGGACCGGGAACTGGGGATTGAACCGGTCCGGGTCGGGGTATTGGAGCGGGGGTGCATGAAACCGGAGGTTGGACCGGTGAACCGGGTTTTAAAGGGGTTGAACCGGTTTTAAAAATTTGACCTTATTACTTTCACGGCACCATCTGGTTCTTACATCCGATCGATTCAATATCCAGTTCAGTTCTAAAAACATTGATATTGATTAGGATACCATAAGCCAACGTTAATTTACCTGAAATCCTACCTATCCTTCAAATACCCCAACTTTCATTTCATATCATGTGGTGTCCAATTCATATCCAATGAAATGTTCAAACATGAGACACAACTAAACTAAACAAAACAAAACCACCACCACCACAACCACCACCAACCACCATGCTTTCTCATTTAACCACCACACTCTCACACACCCCCACCACCGCCTTCTACCGCCGTATCCACCCAATCCCACCACCCAAACTCTTCAACCACCACCACCACAAACCACCATCTTTCTCCACCAACGTTTCCATGGATTCTATTACCAATCATTTAAACAAACATACTTTGAACCAAGATAACCACACAAACTTAAAACTTGAGGACTTAAATTGGGACCATTCATTTATTCGTGACTTACCCAGTGACCCACGTACAGATATTATTCCAAGACAGGTGAATTATTATCAATTTATCATAAAGTTTCAATCTTTTTATCTTATTGACCAAGATAAGTTATACCCACATAATTTAATGATATTGGGTGTGTGTTTTTACAATCTTTTAGGTGTTTCATGCTTGTTATTCAAAAGTATCCCCTTCTGTTCAAGTGGATAACCCTAAGTTAGTTGCTTGGTCAGAATCAGTTGCAGAGATTCTTGATTTAGATCCTAAAGAGTGAGTTGTTCTTTATTTTTTTAGGCTTGGGATATTGGCACACCCCTGATGGATTTTTTGACACCTTACGAGTCGAATAGGAATATATAGGGCTGCAAATGAACAGAATGAACATGAACAACGCGTTGCTCATGTTTGTTTGTTGAGGAAATAAATATGTTTGCGCACTGTTTATGAACGTTTACCGAACGGGATTTTCTGTTCGTGTTTGTTTGTTAATTTTAGGTAACAAACATAAATGATGCAAACGAACGCAACATGAACACAAACGGTTAATGAATAGAAGCAAACACAAACATATATTAAATTTGGAATAAAAACATTATGTAGATCCACCCAAATTGTTAATAGGTATGTAATATAGTACACTAATATTTATTAAATGGAATTTTGAAGTATTTAAAATAAAATATAAAGGGAATTATCAGACACAAATGAATATAAACGAATACGTAACTGAATGTTCGTGAACATAAATGAACGAACGCAACATATGTTCATGTTTGTTCATTTAACTAAACGAGTGAAATTTCTTGTTTATGTTCGTTTATTTATTAAACGAACAAACACAAACGAACTTCCCGCCGAACAGTTCATGATGTTTGCTGAACGTTCAGTTCGTTTGCATCCCTAGGAATATATGACTATATCTCGTATATTAATAACTTCAGGTAATATACGAGTCGTATAGGGCCTATTACCTATACGACTTGTATATCCTTTTTTACATGAACTTTACGAGTATACCAGACTACCAGTCTTACATTGGGTGTCAAAAGATCCAATTAAGTTTACGCTTAACAACCCCCTTTCTTAATTAGTTAGTTAATCCTCTACTAGTCTACTATGATAATCATTTATAAGTATGTCAAAATCTTGAAAGCTGAAACTGTTCTTGGTGTAACAGATTCGAAAGACCCGATTTTCCGCTTTTGTTCACAGGGGCATCTCCATTAGTAGGAGGGTAAGCAGAAAGCATCACTTGGTTGTTTTCAGTTGAAGTTTTATTAAAAGTTTAAGACTTGAAGTGTTAACTGTTTTCAGGTTTTCTTATGCTCAATGTTATGGTGGGCATCAGTTTGGGACGTGGGCGGGTCAGTTGGGTGATGGGCGGGCGATCACATTAGGTGAGGTTGTGAATTCTAAGTCCCAAAGATGGGAACTTCAGCTAAAGGGTGCCGGAAAGACTCCATATAGCCGGTTTGCTGATGGTTTAGCGGTGCTTCGTAGTAGTATTCGGGAATTTCTTTGCAGTGAAGCAATTTATAATCTTGGGATTCCTACAACTCGTGCTCTTAGCCTTGTAACGACTGGGAAATACGTTAGACGTGACATGTTTTATGAGTAAGTTTTATGTAAAGCGTTTTCCATTTTACATATCTTAAACGCTTCAAATTTGGACACCGTCATTAGCACAAGTAATCATGTGATTTTGCATAATTAGAATCAAATAATCCGTTTATGGTTGATAAGATATTCGGTTTCAACTTTCAACACACGAATACAGAAAGTCTGACTCTAAAACTAGAATGCTTTTGAAATACTTATCATGTGTTTAAATGCAGTGGCAATCCAAAAGATGAACCTGGTGCAGTTGTATGCCGAGTTGCGCAATCGTTCCTGCGTTTTGGCTCATATCAGATACATGCTTCAAGAGGAGAAGATGATTTTGAAATAGTTAAAACTTTAGCCGATTACACCATAAAACATCACTTTCCTCATATAGAAAGTATGAGCAAAAGCGACAGTATATCATTCTCAACTGGCCAAGAAAACGGTTCTGTCGTGGATCTAACTTCAAACAAATACGCAGGTAAACATTAAAACACATAAAGATTACGTATTTTGATTAGCGGTTGTTATCTGATGCTATCTGTACCTGATGGATGTATCAGCTTGGGCGGTGGAAGTTTCTGAACGTACTGCTTCATTAATCGCCAGCTGGCAGGGCGTTGGTTTCACACATGGTGTGATGAATACTGATAACATGAGTGTATTGGGCCTCACTATTGATTACGGGCCTTTTGGATTTCTTGACGCTTTTGATCCAAGTTTCACCCCGAATACCACTGATCTTCCGGGCAGACGGTATTGCTTTTCAAATCAACCCGATGTTGGTCTATGGAATATTGCTCAGTTCGTATCAACTCTTTCTTTAGCTAACTTGATAAACGAGAAAGAGGCCGACTATGCCCTTGAAAGGTATTTGACACTTTTGGCCTTCTCCCTCCATAAGCTGCCTGTTTGACCTTGAAGTCAAACTGCATATGTTCTTTAGTGGCTTTATTAGCGAGCTGATTTTATAACATCTTATTCTCTTGATCTGTTGCAGATATGGTATAAAATTTATGGACGACTATAAATCCGTAATGACCAAAAAACTTGGGCTACCAAACTATAATAAACAACTTATAAGTGATCTGCTTAACAATATGGCGGTTGATAAAGTTGACTACACAAACTTCTTTAGATTGTTATCCAACATTAAAGCTGATCTAACCACCCCAGATGAAGAGCTGTTGGTCCCACTTAAACCGGTTCTACTAGACATTGGTCAAGAACGAAAGGAAGGTTGGACCAGTTGGGTCAAAACTTACATAGCAGAGGTAATTTGGCTGCCGACCCTCCATTAACAATATCATGCATTTTTACATGTAATAGAAAATTTCTTATATAGTATAGTAAAGGTGGCAAAGTCGATTTTGGGCGTATTTTATCTCTGATAGGTCAAACGTGTAAAATACAAAAAATAAATAAAATGGAATGGGTCAAGTGGGTTGACTGGGTTGATTAAAGTTTATCAAACAGTTTTAAACACTTAAGACGTCTAAAATCAAATCACTTTATTATGAAAACAATTAGATGGTTTTTCTTTAACAAGCGTAACGTAATTTGATCCTTGTATTGGTATATGATTTCAACAGTTATCTGGCAGTGGAGTTCCAGACGAGGATAGAAAAGCTTTAATGAACTCTGTGAACCCGAAATACATTCTTAGAAACTATTTGTGTCAGAATGCAATAGACATGGCTGAACAAGGTGACTTTGAAGAAGTGAGACGGTTGCTTAAAGTCATGGAAAGGCCATATGATGAGCAGCCCGGTATGGATGAATATGCACGTTTGCCACCAGCATGGGCTGACCGTCCAGGTGTACGCATGCTATCTTGCTCATCATGAGTCAACTTTTACAAATCTTACGTATATGTATATAACATTCACACAATACCGTTGATAACATGCTATACATCTATGTTTGTCGCGCTATTCATTTAGTCGGTTTCAAGTTAAATATTGTAAACGTGGCGCTGGAGACTGGCTATAAAAGTATCTGAGTAATATTTTAGAAGATTTATAGCCACAGGATTTGAATTCTAGTACCCTATTCCATTTTGCAAACAATGTTCCTTTTCTTCAAGAATCTTTTGGACTCTAGGAACAGACAAATAGTTTATGTTACACGGCCAGCTAATCCTAGATTCAAAAATTATTTGTATATAACATTGCCTATAGTACAATCATACACATTAGTATCTGTTTTTTCGTATGACATGAGAAGAGTACTTATAAGTTAAAATATAACTTTATAAAATGTCACACGAAAGATGCATAATCAAAGTTGTTAACCGAGTTAGGGGCTGTTTGGCAAGTGCTGAACCAGTAAGTACTGAATCAGTAAGAGGTCTGAATGGGTAAGAGGCTCTGAACCAGTAAGTGATAAGCTAGTAACGGGTTGTTTGGTTAGACCTCTGAATAACTCTACAAAATTACTATTTTACCCTCACTTTCTTTTTACAAAAAATAAAAAATAAAATCAAGTAAACATAAAAAAATAATATCACACACAATATATTCTTTCCTTTTCTTCTTTCCTTGTCTTCAACCCATACAAACACACCAGAGCCACACACACGATTCTTTCTCTCTCTATTTTTCTTTTTCTTTCTTTTTCTTTGACCCACACAAAACACTCACACCACATAACATAACAGTGAAGTAGAGAGAGATGGGAAAAGGAGGAGGAGATGGACGAGGCGGCGGTGACGGAGGACGGTGGTAGCGGAGATGGCAGTGACGGACTGACGGATGGCAGCGGTGCAAGAGGAGAGGAAGGGGGTGGTGGCAGGCGGTGGAGGAGATGGAGGAGGCGGCGGCGCAGAAGGAGGGAGAGGGAGGTAGGTGCGGTGGTGGAGTCCATTCAGAGGAGAGGGGCAGATGAGTCAAGATTTTCATTCAGCATGTATATAAAACTGAACCATTCAGTCTTAATGGTTCAGTTCAGAGGGCCAACTTTTTGCAACCAAACACCACCCACCTCTGACCGATTCAGAGGTTACCTCTGAATGAGCCATTCAGAGGTGAACCAAACAGCCCCTTAGTGAAATAGACGAAAATAGCAAGAAAATCCAAACCTAAGGAGTTCCACTGCAAAAAAAAAAAAAAAAAAAAAAAAAAAAAAAAAAAAAAAAAAAACTTTTTTGGACTCAAGCAGCAAATTGGACCAAACCTCATGGACGAAATTGACATTTAACTCTAAACAATAATAATACTAGATTAACTCACATTTTTAATTCTATTTAACATAAAAAAGGAAAACTTTTGGAAAAAAGTGTTGACATTTTTCCCTGACTTGTATGTAAATAAAAGAATATTAAAGAACATGGGTGAGATCATGTGACTCCTAAGCATGATACTACCACCTCACCTCCCTCCTTTATGGAAAAAATCTTGATTGAATTAAACTTTCTATTACACAGGTTGGACTATATATGTTGTAAAGTTGGTGTATAATCTGAATGAACTCATCAAAAGGTAAATCAATTAGCAATTTAGTTTGTGGCGGATCTAGGATTTATTTTCTAGAGGGGATGATTAAGGGGTTTAGCCGAACTTTTAAGGTTGTGGCAATGTATAATCATTAAAACGCCTTCACACGGATAGCTTTCCGAATTTCCCATCTCACAGCCAAAATTGCCTCATTGCCTCTCTCTCCTCTCCCTCTCACATAATCCGTTTTTGCTCAAATACATTGCGCTCCTCCCTCTCTCCCCCACGTGAGCTAAAATCACCCAAAAGACGAGCATTAGAGATGCTCGTAGACTTGCACAAGATGGACAATTGCATGTTAAATGCGTTGTACCGGAGCTCAAAGGACACCTGAGTGAAGGCCCATGCTGAACCACCCGGGCTCACTAGGCCCGCAAACCTATGTTGTCAGTTGTCACAAAGTAGTCGGACCACCATGCCCATGCCATGGCTCGATCATGGCTCCCTTTTTACATATAAAGTGAATGATCTAAGACGCGTATTTGGTTCACAAAAAGCACAAAACTTTTACAATCTTCAACTCTACAAGACTACACTTTACACTTGTATGTCTTTCTTTAAAATGCTTTCTTTACAATTATTTTAATAATACTTGTGACATTTCACATGCTTTGTCAGACTTTACCATCCAGTTATATATGTTGCATTCCATTTCATTATTCAATACCATTAAGATCACATCATATAAACACTATGGCTTACAAACTAGTTGTTTTTATAATTTCTTTGGTTTTCTTTCATCATCTTGTTTGGTGCTCTCCTACTTCCATATCACTTCTTGTCAAAGATAGAAGTCAGCCAAGAAGATTATTATTAGGTTCTTCTATAACCTCAATATCGAAAGATCCATTAGGTTCACCCGCGAATGGGCCCGAGACCATGGTGGACGCGAGTTTGAGGAAACGCCCACCGAGTTCTTCAAACCCGACGCAAAACTAGTGATCATCATGTGTAGGGATGAAGAAGAGAAACTGAAATATATTTTTATTTTTCCATAATTTTCTTTGATTTTATTTATACATTTAGAATCATTTGCACTTCTAAGCGAGATATTGTTTGGGAGAGTGCAAACAGGCACCGGTTCAGGAAAAAAGTAAAAGAGGTGAAGTCGCTGAACGGTTCAGCGGCTTCTCCCTCAATCCAGGGCTTCAAACATGAAGCTACTGAACAAGATAGTGGCTTCATTGAAGCCGATGAATGAATCAGAGGCTTCACATTGAATTCGCTGACTCGATTGGAGGCTTCATGCATTCTGTCTAGGCAAATAAAGGAAAGTCCGAATGATTCATTTGATTATATTACTGTCCAAATATTGAGAGTATACGTTTGTTTCTTTGTTTTGAGTTGTGTTTGTTTAAAATCCTCTACACATACAATAATTCGGACTTTGCTTTATTTGCCTAAACAGAATGCTTGAAGCCTCAAAATCATTCAGCGGCTTCCATGTGAAGCCTCAATCCCATTCAGCGACTTCAATGTGAAGCCTCAATCCCATTCAGCGGCTTCAATGAAGCCTCAGCGGCAATGAAGCCTCAGCGGCTTCATGTTTGAAGCCTCGGATTGATTCAGCGACTTCACCTCCTTTGCTCTTTTTATGATATGGTGCTTATTTGCACTCTCCCTAAAAATAACTCGCTTAGAAGTGCAAATGATTCTATACATTTACTTTTAGTTCCTGTAGGGAAGGAGATTTTGATGTATAAAGTCTTGACTTTTAGCTATTATATTATTCTTTAAATTTGTTCATGTAATTTAGCTAATAGTATTGGACTATTGATTTTGTAAAACTAGTTGTGGTTTGCTGCATAAATATATAATGTTTTGTTGTAGTTCTTTACTTAAAATTTGTACAAGTGGTTGTTGCAGTTCTGTATAATTTATAAATTGGTTATGTATTGAAAATGTATTTAAAGTTTAGAGTAAGTGGGTAATATGTATATTTTTTTTGTTGATTCCTTAAGTCTATTTATGTCATCATCTTAGACAGTAGATTCCTGTGTCATTACCTTTAATGGAGCTAGGAATCATGTTCGTTTGTTGAAATTTAATGTCGAATAAGTCTAGATAACGAAATATCGATCACACAGATCGATCATCAACCGGAAAGCATCCCACTTTATGAGCATCTATAGTTTGAATGGGAGTGTGGGGATCGATTTGGGACTCTATATAATGGGTCGATAGGAGTTCAGTTTTTGTCATCAAACAATTAGCTAGTCTTGTGACATATGAATTTTGAAACGTGGTTGTTAGTGGTGCAATGAGGGACGCCGAGCTGGTGTATCCCATGTGGGATCATAAGCCCGGCGTCGTCATTGCACCACCGACATCTTTGTTTCTTTGAAGGACAATTTTGTGGAAACTCGTTTAAGACCCCCTGCCCCTTAAAACCTGCGCCACTGATGGTATGAATGGTTTTACTCTAGTTACATCCCTCTACCCTTATGTCTCATTTTCTAACCTTGATTACATGATAGATCTCATGATTACAGTGGCGAAGCTTGAGCGAAAATCTCAGGGGGTCGGAAATCACCGGGGGGGTCAGAAGTCATCGGTTACGCGGGGCGGGGGGGTCGAAACCGTATATACCAAAAAAATTCCATACAAATACTATATAATCAGAACTTCTGAACGAAAATTTCGAGGGGTCGAGCGCCCCCTCCTGCCCCTATGAAGTTGCGCCCCTGCTCATGAATAAAACAATCAGGTTGTCAATAAATGTCGCGTTTCATATTGCAAGTAGACTGAAGTGGTTTATGTGTTGGTTGTCTACACATGGGATGATGAGTACGACGTCTTGAAATACTTATAAAACTTGACGTTCATGACTTTTAAAATTTATCATCATACTCAACAGTCCAACGAAAGAATCTGATCCAAAAGATCATTCAAAGAGTTGGCTTATCAGAGCCAAAAGCATATATGTCAAGGGTAGACATGAAAAAAATGGTGTAACCACCGGGTGTCCTCACTACTAGAAAACTGGACATTTTTTTTATCAAAATTTTCGACAAACAAACTTTAGTTGCAAATAGGTTAAAACTCAAAATCTTAGGTTTGAGAAATACTTTCGAAAGGTCAAATATGAGAAAGGGCTTTCGCTAGAAATTATGATGTACTTAGTTACTTAGGACAGAACATGTTATAGTTATCACCCAAAATCTTAGCTTTGAGAAATACTCTCAAAAACTATTTGGACACTCACTAGATTTTTCGCTCTTTGCTACGAGCCTGTCTAAGCTTGAGCTACACATAAAGCGGCTTAGTTAACATCCATCCGACCCCTATGAATTCTCATGGTTAATGTGTAACAAAAAACAACACTTTAATAGACAAACAAATATTTTAAAAGTGGTTATTAATTTCTAAATAATTTATTAAACCCTTTTAGATCTCTACAATTAACGGGTTATCTACAACAATAGTTCATCTTCAGGGGGTAGGGTTTGTATTTGTTAGATTAGGTTTCGCAAATCAGAAATGGTTGGCGGCGTAGCTTGTTCCCTTCTATTTTGATGTAACATGGCAAATTTAAGAAATGAAATTATAAACCTCTATTTTTATTATAGCATTTATGCTAGTATACAAAGAAGAAAGCTAGTAACCCTTAGTTATTGTAATTCATGCCAAATTCCAAAACATAAAATGCAAGTATGTTAGTTTTAGTCTACACAAATTATAAGGTTAGTTTCATAGTTTCTTTTGTTGAACTTTGGATGTTAATTGTTAACCAATTTAGAACAAAATATTTTGGATATACCATGAAACTATTATCAAAGAAGAAAGCTAGTAACCTTTAGTTATTGTAATTCATGCCAAATTCCAAAACACAAAATGCAAGTATGTTGGTTTTAGTCTACACAAATTATAAGGTTAGTTTCATAGTTTCTTTTGTTGAACTTTGGGTGTTAATTGTTAACCAATTTAGAACAAAATATTTTGGATATACCATGAAACTATTATCATCACACTATATATACTTTTTCATTTTATTTTACTTGAATATCACTATTATTTCGGTTGGTAATTTACCAAATCTACCCCTTAGACCTTTTCTTTGGATTTGAATTTGGATTTGGATTTCCTCACACTCAACATACACTTATCTCACTTTCCAAACTAAGTTCCCATCTACTACACATAACACATTCATTCAGTAACCAATCACAAAACACATATCATATCTTCCCCTCCCTCTTCTTTTAATAACATTTTCTTAATATTGGGTTTATTGTATCTTACATAGTGAAAAAAAGAAGAAGAAGATAGGATCCTTTTCTATTTACAAGATATGCTTTAACTGCAAAGGTTCTTCTAGTTCTGTTACCTCACAAGGTTAGTTGATTTCTTCTTTATCTGATTGTGTTTCTTGATTACTGTTTTCTTGTAATTAAACATGTCACACATAATGAGTTTTGCACCAAATCTGTTTCTTGGATCTAGTGCTTTATTAGATTTATACCTCTTTTATGCTATCTAGGATCTTGATATAAAAAAAGGTTTTTAACTTTATGGTTCTTGATAATGCAATTGTTTGTGGTGTGTATTTCATGTAAATATTTATATGGACTTACTTTATTATTCTTTTCTTGATTAACTTGGAAGAGTTTGTTACTTGTTTTATAAGTTTCTTGATTGGTGCTAGCATGGGTAGGGGTAGAGGCAAAGGGAAGAAGTTTACTTTAACAAACAACAATGATGATATTGCAAGTGGAGAAGACGAAAAAATCCCTTCGATGAAGCGAATGGGTAGGCCTCAAAAGTCGTTAATGGATGAAGTTGAAGAAGATGTTGAAAAGATTGAAGAAGAAAAAGAAGAAGAAGAAGATGATGATGAAAGTGCAAATTCTTATGTTAATGGAAAGAGGAAACGGAATAAAGAGGGAAAGGAAAGGGGCAAATTGGTAAAAGACGAAAGCCCTAATGGAACCCGGTCTAATGGCTTTCGCCATATGGGAAGTAGAAGGAAAAACAAACCTCATCGAGCCGCTGAAGTTGGTGTTGAATGCAAGTGAGAAATGATAAGTTCGCACCACATTTGAGGCCTAGTGTCGGTTTTTAGTCATGTTTTGTTAATGTTACGTTTGTTGTTGATCCTTAGGAGGCTTTTGAGTCTTGACCAAACATTAAAGCCTGAACCGGTTACTTGCATCGTATTGGTACCACCACGTGTGTTGGTCTTATGTTCTTTGGACCAAAGAGAATCTCCCATTATTGTATCGGGTTTTTCTTCTAAATATATTGTGGCATTATGCGTGATCTTAGCCGAAGACAAACTTGTTGGATATGATATCGGGTTTGAACCAATATTTGGGCACAATAACATGGACCCACCATTTTTTAAAAATTAGTTGCTTTCTTTTTTAGAGAATTAACAAAGGGAGAGGGAGAACAGGAAACTTCAAGCGGGGGACCATTCAACAACAGGAGGAGCTTTCAGATCTCAGAAGAAGAAAGGAGGAAGAACAAGCAAAAGTCAGACAACGGAGGTATCGAGAAGAACGTGAGTGGCAGACAGTTTTGAGCAAAAAAGACAAGGTTAAAGAGAAGAAATTCCAGAAGAAAGTTGTAAGCCTGAAAAACACCACGTCATTTTTTGTTAGCAATATCCCAGATGAGTGCAATGCGGAAAAGCTATGGAAAGCCTTTGACCATGTTGAAGGTTTGGATGATGTGTTCATCCCATGGAAGAGGGACGGTGCTGGTAATCGTTTCGGCTTTGTCCGTTATAGAAACGTGACAAACGTAGACGTCTGTCTTGAAAGAATTCAGAACATTTTTATTATGGGGGCCAAACTGGAAGTGTCCCTAGCATTGTTTAATAGGGATGGGAGTAAGATGGCAATGCCAGCTCCAAAGAAGAGTACGTCAGTTTTTGAAAGAATTGAGAGTGAACCTATGGGGATAGCAGTGGGGGCTGTTCCAACTCAAACGAATGTTGCGGGATCATTTCTTGAGGCTGTCACCGGGGTCAAACACGGCCTCTCTGTAGACCTTCCCCCGGTGGTTGCCCAGGCGAGGAAGGTGTGGGAATTCAGGTCCTTGATTGGAGAGGCTTGTGACTTGACCACTGTGGAATGCATGGTAGAAAGACTTGCACCGGCTCATGAGTTTGCTTTTAAGCTGAAGTACATAGGCGGAATGAAGTTCCTCCTACAATTCCAAAGTGGCGAAAAGGCAGAAACCTTTCTCAAAGAACAATATGGACTATGGTCAGGAATTTTTTCCAGACTATATATATGGGATGGATCCGCCCCAGCTTTTGAAAGAGTAGCATGGATCAAAATCACGGGTGTGCCGATTTGCATCTGGGATAGACACGTCTTTAACAAGATTGCGGAGCGATGTGGAAGACTCATTGAAGGTGCAATGGTTTCGTCGGAGGATTACAACTTGGAGCACAAAAAGTTAGCGGTGTTGGTGAAATCGGTTGTCCCGATAAGCCAAATTGCTACAATAACATGGAAGGGGATGAAGTTCCTAGTTCGCATCCAGGAAGTGGAGGAACAGTGGCAACCGGCATGCTTAGAGGACCTAGCACCGGAAAAGTCTCCGGCTCCGGAGACGGCTCTAAAATCGGTGGTGGTAAGACATGTTGAGGCAGTCGAGGGTTCTCCAATTACTCAAGGACCAATGGATGCTCACGCATGCATGGGAACACCAGTGGAGAGGGATAAGTTAGTGCTCTCAAGTTCCAAGAAAGGGGGAGACAATATGGAGACAACGCATGAGAACATTCTTGAAAAGGACCCATGCTCTGACGGATGCAGTTTCAACTCCACTTGTAATAATAATAATAATAATAATAATAATAATAATAATAATAATAATAATAATAATATTAATTCGGTTGGGCCGAAAACGGTGGATGGTACAAATGGGCTTATGTATGTGACGTTGAGGCCCAAGGACAAGGCTAAAAGAAAGACTATGCAGAAGATACAGGCCCAAAAAATTTAATACCGGATCTCAACAACGCGGCAGAATCCGACCCGTTTAATTTGAGTGACCTGATTCGCCAAATTAATAACGAGGAAAATCTGGACCAGGTGCAAGATAATAATGCGGTGGGCCCAGAGGATAATGGTTGCTTACAAGAGAATGAAGTGGAGGAAGGTATAGTGGAAAATAATGAATAGGAGAATGTGATTGCTGTTGAAGTCCGGGAAACGATGGCTTATGGGTCTGATCTTGGAATTCACCTGGATAGCTTCGAAAATCACGTGAGGAAAAATGTCCGTGGGGAAATGGAGGCAAATCGGTTGTCATGAATTACGTTTCACTGAATATCAGGGGAATTACCGGTGTAGAAAAGCCGGGGTGGGTGAGAAGAATTCGAGCCGAAAGAAGGTGTTCGTTTGTGGCGTTACAGGAGACACACGCGGTTGGCCTTCAGGATGCTTTCTTTGGACGGTTTTGGGGTAATTCCAGATTCGAAGCTGTTTCGGCAGACGCAGTGGGTAGATCTGGTGGTTTGGCATGTTTATGGGATCCCGAAGTTTTTAAAATGCAAAGCCACATTAAAGGTCAGCACTTCATCCTTGTTTCGGGTCATTTAAACAGAGTGGAGGAGGAGGTTAATATAATGAACATATATGCCCCCAATGACAATGTTAAAAGAAGGGATCTTTGGGATACAATTATTGAGATCAAAGCGCAATCCACGGGGTTATGGATCTTCATGGGTGACTTCAATGATGTCCGAACCCCGGACGAGAGAGTTAATTCCAGGTTCGACCCGTTGGCAGCCGTTTACTTCAATAATTTTATCGTAAATGCGGGGTTGGTGGAATACAATATGGCGGGAGGTCGACTCACGTACATTTCGGATAACCTAGAGATCAAAATGAGCAAGCTGGATCGGTTTTTGTTTTGTGAAAAGTTTCAGAACGAATGGCCCCTTGCGTCTGTCGTGGTCCTAAATAAAGGAGCTTCGGACCATTGTCCGATCTACCTGTCATGTAATAAGGTAGACTTCGGACCCTCCCCTTTTAAGTTTTATAACTATTGGATTGGAGACCCATAGGTGGAGAAAATTGTAAATGTAGCGGTTAACGGTCAACTTGGAGGTTACAAGGCCGATTCTAGATGGGCAAACCTTTTGAGAGAAGTCAAAAAAGGCGTCAAGATATGGAGAAAACGCATTACTGTGGCCGATGAAGTGTTAGTGGGTTCGCTCACTAGTATTGTAGAGGAACTGGATAAAAAAGCAGAAAACTTAAGCCTTACCGAGGCTGAAAAGAAGCTTAGAGTGGATACGAGGGCGCAGCTTAGAAAGTTGGAAGTTTTGAAAGCAAAGGAACTCCACCAAAAGGCGCGTCTTAGGTGGTTACAGTTCGGAGATGAAAATACGAGGTACTTCCATCAAGTCATCAACATGAGGAAGGCAAGTAATAGGATTCATGGGCTGATGGTCAATGGGTCTTGGTCGTCTGATCCGATTCAGATAAAGAAGGAAATACACCGGTTGTTCAAGAAACAATTTTCCGAACCGATGCGGCGTAGGCCTCTTTTTGACAACTATGGTTTAAAGAAAATTGGGGATGAACAGGCGCGGATGTTAATTGAACCGTTCGGCGAAAACGAAATATGGAGGGCTATCAAGGATTGCGACGGGAATAAAGCTCCGGGCCCCGATGGTTTTTCGCTTAAGTTCGTCAAGAAGATGTGGCCAAAATTGAAGCCGTTTATTTTACAAGCCATGATGGAGTTCCATACTACGGGGCTGATTAGCGAAGGCTGCAATTCATCCTTTGTTGCCTTAATTCCAAAAAAATCGGATCCGCAAGGTGTCAATGATTATCGGCCCATATCCTTGATTGGCGTCTTCTATAAAATTATCGCTAAAGTGCTAGCGAACAGGCTCAAAGAAGTGTTAGATGGGCTAATCTCCCAAACACAATCCGCGTTTGTTGGAAGGCGATACATTCTCGATAACCCGATGATTCTTAGTGAGTTAATTTCTTGGGCAAAAAAGACGAAATATAAGCTCCTCATCTTTAAAGTTGATTTCGCTAAAGCATACGACTCATTAAACTGGAAGTTCTTATTCTATCTGATGGGTCTTATGGGATTTCCGGATGATTGGATTAAATGGATAAAGGGTTGCCTCATGTCAGGGAAAGGCTCAGTCCTCGTTAACGGGTCGCCAACGAATGAATTCAGATTTAAAAGGGGCTTACGACAAGGCGACCGTTTATCGCCATTCCTTTTCACGATCGCCGCAGAATTTATTGACATGTTGATGAGGAGGGCCGTGGACAAGGGGAGATTTCACGGGGTGCGACTACCGAATAATGGGCCATCCGTTTCTCATATTTTATACGCAGATGATGTCGTTTTCTTAGGGGAATGGTCCGACAACAATGCCGTCAGCCTAAAGCGGTTCCTTAGATGCCTTGTGCTTGTCTCAGGCCTCAATATAAACCTTAGTAAGTGCAAGGTGTTTGGAGTGGGCATAGAAGAGCAGGAGACAATACGGATGGCTAACATCCTTCGCTGCGAAGCAGGGACTTTTCCTTTCCACTACCTTGGAGTGCCCATTGGTACAAACATGAAAAGAGCATCTTTATGGCAGCCGGTAATCGATAAGTTCAAAAATAAGCTTTCATCTTGGAAAGCCAAGTACCTCTCGTTTGCAGGTAGAGCAACGTTAGTTAAAGCGGTCCTTGGCAACCTTCCCTCATATTACCTATCGCTATTCCTTGCTCCGAAATGTGTCATCAAAAGGTTGGAAGGGATTCGCCGGGATTTTCTTTGGGGTAGAGTTGGATGCCGTCAAAAGATAAGATGGGTTCGATGGGACCGCATTATCAAACCAAAGAAAATTGGCGGCCTGGGTATTGGTGGTGTGGAAGACTTCAATCTCGCGATGCTCTCAAAATGGTGGTGGCGGTACAAAGAGAACCCAAAACACCTTTGGGCCCAAGTAATCTCGGCTATTCATGGGTCCTGCCAGGGAGACAAGTTGGTACCGATCAAGAAGTCGATCACGGGAATTTGGAAGGATATAGTGTCTATGGAAGATGTTCTTGCAAAGATGGGGATCGATTTTAAGAACAAACTTAAGGTTAAGCTTGGTGATGGTGCCAAAGTGAGGTTTTGGTCCGATGTTTGGGTCGGGAATAAAACGCTTGCGTTGGAATTTCCGAACCTGTATAAATTGGCGGCTAATAAAGACGCATGGGTGGTAGACAATTATGAAATGGGTGTCCTTGGGCCGATGTGGGGTTGGGACTACGGAAGACCTCCAAATCTAGCGGAAGAAGAAGCTGAAACGACGAACCTTATGCCATTACTTCTGAGTATACAGGTTAACAAGGCGGAAGATCATTGGGAGTGGTGTAACAATGAAGACAAGCTGTTCTCAACGAAGGAGCTGCGGAAGGATATCGTTGCAGCCACTCTTAGCATTACCGATATCGAAAAGGAGTTTCCTTGGAAAGGACCAGCCCCATACAAACAAAAGCTGCTGTTATGGAGAGTTATGATGGGTCGGGTTGCGTCTAAAGCAACCCTCTGCAGCCGTGGTGTCAATCTTGCGAACTCAACGTGTGACCGATGCAACTATTGTGTGGAAGACGTAAATCACTTGTTTGTGGGTTGTGTTTTTGCCCGAAGCATATGGTGGAACATCCTTGTGTGGTTAAAGATTCCGTGGCCTTTGGATGAGCTCTCGATAGCCGACTTTGTGGAGAAGATCAGAAACAGCCCGGGAAGCATCAAGTGGAAAAGGATTGTTCTACTTGTTATTGTGGCGACTGTGTGGCGTATCTGGGATGCTCGGAATAAAATGGTGTTTGACGGACGATTCCTCCCGGTTACAATCTCAGTTGATATGGTTAAGGAGGACAGCTTCCTGTGGATTTCTCATAGAGATGGGTCGGCCAGCATTAGTTGGGAGAATTGGAAGAACTTCGATGTCGCGAGTCTGTTGTAATGTGGTGTGTTCTTCCTGTTTGGTGTTGTTTCGTGTAAGTGTTTTGATTTGCCTGTAACTTCTCCCTCCAGCTTCTTGCTGGGTCTATATATCAATATATATAGTTTTTGGCCGTTCAAAAAAAAAACATTAGAGCATCACAAGCTCCAAAAAAGCCGCCACGTCACAACTGTTGGACTGCACCCAAAGCGCCTATGGAAGCACCTCCGTTTCCCCTCCACCCTCTCTACCCGTTTTCTCATAGAACCCATTTGAGGGGGTTTCCCCCGCGAATGCTTCTCCTTCACATCGGCTGGCATCTCCTCTCTTTGTCCTCCACATTAGCTCAAAAATTCCTAGAAACCTAAACTTCGGAGATGCTGTTATATTTTTATGTTTAGTCAAAATGTATTTTGTAATTTAGGTGGTAAGGTAACCTTTTTTTTTTGAAAGAAGGTGGTAACTGGTAAGGTAACTAGTTAGTAGTGGATTGATGTTAGTCTAAAATCTAAAGTCTAAACTAGTGGGCTGGAGGCCTTGTAAGCGATGTGGGCTAACTTGAGTGGTTACAGCAATTGTAAATTATAAAGTGCAGCAATTGTATCCAGAAAGGGGTGAAGACATAACTTGTGGGTGAAGACATAACTTGTTGCCCGCCTATCTGTTATCCTTATGTAATTTGAGAAAGTGGATATAATTATTCGAATCGTATTTAAGGGAATTGGTTGCAAGAGAATTCAGGCCCAAATTAGTGGGCTGAGTCGTTGAAGGCCATAATAGTCGTGTTGATTGTTGAATGGTCACAACAATTATAGAGTCTATTCATCTAATGAGTTAGTTGCAAAGTTGAATGAGGCTTTAGGGGGTGTTTGGGATTGATTATTCAAAACAGATTATGCGTTTTGAAAAGCAGGGGTGAAACTGCTTATAGATTATTGCGTTTTGGTAGCAAAAAAACTGATTATCTACGTTTTCAAAACGCAATCCAAACACTAAAAACTGGTTATTTGGGTTTTCAAAACACAATAATCTAAAAATCAGATTTAAAACGCAACCCCAAACACCCTCTTATTCTTTAGGATTTGATTTTTGTTACAAGCAAAATTTTGCTTTAAAAGTACAATTGCAACTTCAAAAAGATTTTATATTTCAAAATATAGATGTCATTAAGACTACAGTAATATTATCAGTACAACTATGAAAGCATACATTATCATTCTAAGACCACACGTAGTCGAGCGTGAAAATAAACGTCCCTGTCCATCTTGAAAGAATTTGATTGGCTTCCAAAAAAGGCAAGTTTCACTCCCAAATCAAGTGTTAAAAATTTCACGCCAAACCGAAAAATTGAAGAAAAACGCCACCAGGGACGGTGTTCCAACGTTTTGGGGCAAAAAAGAAACCCAATTTCTTCTCCACTACGAGGTGGTCTAAGGCTTAAGCAATTGCTCATAAATAATAAAAGAAATATTTTAATTTTATCAAAAAACTACAACAAATATGTTTATTAAACCTATACATCATCTTGAAAAAGTAATCTAGCAGGGGATAAATATTATTTCCCTGATTTTTTATGGAACTATTGGGTGACAATTTTTTCATATACAAAAGAAAATCAGATTTTAGTTTACCTACCTAAAAAAAGAAAGAAAAAGTTGTTGAGTTTGAGATGTTTAATTCGTCTAATTAAAAATGTCATCCTTTTAATTAACATGTCGATCAGCCAACCCTTTTATGACTCTCTTAATCCATTTATTATAACTTATCAAAATGATCATGACCTGTTTAACGCGCTTATAAGTTGAATACAACTCATTTGCATCAACAAAACAGAATTCACCCATTTAGCTTAAATAGGTTGAAAAGATAGTATTCAGGTTACATGATTTTAAATATACTCGAGTTGGGGTCAGTGTATTTGACACAAATAAGTTTAGTATTTGGATTTAATGATTCAAGCATGGGGCATGAAACCATTAACCTAAAACGAATGTCCACCACTAGTGATTACTTCTCACATCTCAACAGTATTTTAATGAATAATTTAAAAACATAAACAAAACACTTACATGCATGTACATACATATATACGACTATACATAACACATATATCTACGGTTATACACACAATGCATGTACATACATATATACGTATAGGTCTATACGTACAGTGGCGAGGCTTTGTTGGGGCGGGAGGGGGCGGCCGACCCCCCCGAATTTTCGTGCAGAAGTTCCGATTATATAGTATTCGTATAGAAAATTTTGTAAATATAGGATTTCGACCCCCGAAACTGGTTTTCGACCCCCCGAAACTAGTGACTTCCGACCCCCCGGTGACTTCCGACCCCCCGAACCTTCGGGTCAAGCTTCGCCACTGTATACGTATAACACATACATCTACGGTTACACACATACACACAATTTAAAAGGTAGGTAAAGCATGCATTTAACTAAAGGTAGATAGGACATGCATTCCATTGATCACAAAATAATCCCACGTTTCCTGGGCTTCTTTATCAATAATTACTCTTTTTTTCAGAAAACAAAACTAACATTAGGATTTATCTTTTGCCTTACTTAGTGACTTATTTGTAATTTCGAAAATAAAAATTATGTTTAAACATACAAACACTACTAGGTAAAAACATTGTGAACATATTAAATTCGAAAAATACTAGTATAAATAACTAAAATATATAGTAAATCTTTAAACTATAGTTTAAGTAATACACAATTAGCAATAATACAATTTTAGCATACATGTTGGACAATATGACCCAAGCGAATACTTACGAATAAAATATAGCATACAAATATTACTCGAATCACTCGATTGATTAAGGTTAATGATGTGTTTTCTAAAATTAAACAACTGACCTAAAAACGAGTCTAAAGTCCCATCTCGCGATATGTGGGCATGCCCCAACAATTATACATACTGGCGATATTTCGACAACCATCAGAGTATAACCCCTTATAAAACTCAATAAATGTTTTTTACATTTTCATGGGTTTTTGTTCTCTAATAGAAAACACTATAAATATGACTTAACCTCCAAGCATTTGGTCGACTATAGATAGATACATATTCTAGTTAAGGAAATTAAACCAGTGATTAAGAATGCATTTAGAAGCCAGTTTTGGTCTCATAACAACAATTATTTATGTGTCTTCAATTATTAAAGGGTTTGAAGCAATTTCTAGTGTTGGGTTACCACCCAATTGGGCTTTAGCTTCCATCAACCGGTCTAGTTTCCCTAGTGATTTTACTTTTGGTTCGGCGTCTTCTTCATTTCAGGTAAAGTAATTTGTTTTATGTTTATAAAATATTAATAATAATTATATAGAGTTATATTTATTTATATATGTTAATATACAGAATGAGGGTGGAGCAAATGAAGATGGTCGAGGTCCAAGTATATGGGATATTTTTACTAGAAAACATTCTGGTTCTTGTTATTCATATTTTTTTAATGTTATATATGTATATCTATTGCTCTAATATATGTTTTTAACACTAACATACGTGTTTTTTTTAATGATCCTAATGTCAGATAAGATTGCTGATCACAGTACTGCGGTTACCGCCACTGATAGTTATCATCGATACAAGGTTTTTTCTTTGTAATCCTTAAAAAATAGGTTGATTAGCCAAACTGGTTTTACTTCAGTATTGTTTGGTTCAAACAGAATATGCTAGCCTAAATGAAACCAGTGACTATGGGTGTAAACGAGCCGAGCTGAGTTGAAACCCGAGCTCGGCTCGTTTGTTATTTTCTACATATTTATATATAATTTTAATTATTTTTCATAAATATTTACTTATATATTTCTTTTATATAACATAGTATATATATTATTCAGTTATTTTCATCATAATTTTATATATAATAATAATAATTACGGGCAAGATAAAATGGAAAGAATCTCAAAAATTTAAGAAAACCTAAGAAAACCTTACTTCTCAAGCTTTTTAGTGCCTGGAAATTTTAGGGCATGTAATATACATGTTTTTAAGAGTTTTGAGCCAAAAAAATAAAAAAAAAGCCGAACTTTTTTTTAAAATAAATAAGTTATGCAGTGTTACATATCTTACAGGTATAGCATATGTAACACTACATAAGTTTTTTTTTTTAAAAAAAAAACCGCTTGGCGGGTTTTTGATTTTTTGGCTCAAACTCTTAAAAACTTGTATATTACATGCCCTAAATTTTTCAGCCCCTAAAAAGCTTGGGAAGTAGGGTTTTTTTTTGGGTTTTCTAAAAAAAATAGGTTTTGTCCCTATACTTAACTTAATAATTACTACGTATATAAATATATTTAATCTACTAAACAAAAATTATATAACTAACAGGTCCGTTTAGACTCACGAGTCAGTTTGATTTAAATAAGTGAAGTGTGAGCTTGACTCGTTTATAAACAAGTCAATTTTTAGGCTTGAGTTCGAACTCTTTAATTTAAACTTAGTTCGATTCAAGCTTTTAGCGAATCGACCTTGAATAGCTCACGAACCGTTTCCAATTTAATCACTCTACACCAAATAGCCTTGAGCTTGAACTCTTTTAAACCAATCTTGAATAGCTCACGAATGGTTTCCGGTGTTTGAAACATTGGATTTATATTCGAAATTAGCTCTCTCTTTCTTTCTAAAGTGCAATATTTAAATTTAAAGGATGATGTAAAGATGTTGAGGCAAATGAGCATGGATGCATACCGTTTCTCAATCTCATGGTCTCGAGTTGTACCACGTAAGTAAAAACATATTATGCTTATTTACATTTTCTTGCTGTAATATTATACTTTTGAAAATACATGTCTATTTTAATATGTAATGTCACTATTATTGCAGTTGGGAGAGTAAGCAGCGGTGTTAATGAACATGGAATTTCATACTACAATAATCTCATAAACGAATTACGCTCAAATGGTTACAATTTCTAAATATTTTTAAGATAACATAATCTGATAAATTATATCATAATCATATACGTATTTAATTAGTGTGTTCTTCGTGATATTTAGATATTGAACCCTTTGTTACTCTATTTCACTGGGATCTTCCTCAAGCTTTAGAAGAAGAGTACGGAGGCTTCTTGAGTTCCCGTATTGTGTAAGTAATTAACTTAGAAAAACTAAAATTAAGTTGAAGAAAATACTTTTCAAATTAAATAAACATTGGTTTTTAGTTTTTACTAAAATAGATAAAAGCGTCGGCTAACGCAATTAAATTTTAGTTGACGCGTAAAGGCAAAATTTTAACTTGCACTTTTTTATATGAGCGTCGGCTAACGCAGTTAAATTTTAGTTGACGCGTAAAGGCAAAATTTTAACTTGCACTTTTTTATATGACAGCTAAAGTTTAATCTGCGTTTTTTGTAAGGCTAAACTTTAGCTGAAACCTAAATTTTGATACACACTTACGCATACAATATTTTTATTGATTCTTTCACGAATATACTTTTAAGATTTTTATGTCAGCTAACATTTAGCCACGCTTTACCACCGTAGCTAGCTAATGTGCATACTTGTCTTCTCATCAATGTTATTTTGTTATTTTTTTTTGGTTTAGCTTGTGTATTTTAGGAATATTTACTAAACTTATATGTACTTTTGAATCTGAAATGAAAACATAAATTTTGATTAAATGCATGCATGCATGCAGCGATGATTTTCGTGATTTTGCTGAGCTATGTTTTAGAAGATTTGGTGATCGGGTCAAGAACTGGATCACCCTAAACGAACCATGGAGCTACAGTGTTGGAGGTTATGAAAAAGGCTATTATGCCCCTGGCCGATGTTCTCGTTTCGTCGGTAACTGTTCTGCCGGCGATTCAGGAATCGAGCCGTATATCGTTGGCCACAATATGCTTCTTGCCCATGCTGCCACCGCAAAGTTGTACCATGATATTTATAAGGTTCTTGTTTTACTATAATATCTTTGTCACTTAAAAATATTTACATCTCATTACCTTCCAATTGACACGTTGAAAAACATTGTTAGGGACCTCAAAGGGGCAAAATCGGAATTTCACTCGTGACACGGTGGATGGTACCATACTCTGACGAGAAATTACATCGTGATGCAGCGGTTCGTGCTATTGATTTTGAGTTGGGTTGGTAGGTGCCCGTACATTACTAGAAAACTGACTTTCAACGACGAAAAAATTACCAAATAGACAAATAGTTGCTTTAGTGTTACATTTTTTGTTGATGAATATTGTTGTTATGACAACTTGATAGGTTTATGAATCCATTAATATTTGGGGACTACCCCGAGGCTATGCGAGCCAATGTCGTGAATAGATTACCTCGATTCACGACGGAAGAATCGTACACATTGAGGAACTCACTAGATTTCCTTGGATTAAACTACTTCACGGCAAATTATGTTCAACATGTTTCTGAGGCTGTCACTGATAACATGACTCGATCTTCTGATGCTCAAGCGCGATTATCAAGTATGAACGGGTTGAACAGTATAATTATACGCGTATTTGTCACGCATTTATATATTTAATGGTTGTTTTCTGGTTTAACAGTTGAAAGGAATGGAGTTCCAATTGGTGCCAAGGTACTTCTTTTGTTGATACTTTTAAATTTTTTTTTAGTATACAAAATGAAAATGAGTTGGAACCCGACTTCGATTGCAGGGCGGAACAGATGGGCTTCGATCATACCCACAAGGGCTGCATGATCTTCTCGTGTACATTAAGAACAATTACAACAATCCCATAATTTACATTACAGAAAACGGTACGAACTTAGTAATTACTCCCTCCGTCCCAATTTAAATGTCCTAGGTCAAAAAACACACATTTTAAGAAAGCTTATGTTTGTATGTGGTAAAATGACAATAATATCCTCAAAAGTGGTGATTTGTTTTGTCTTTTATTGGCAAAACTGAAAATTACATTTCTATTTTTGGAAAAAGACATTTAATTTGGGACAAACAAAAAATGAAAGAAGGACATTTAAATTGGGACGGAGGGAGTACTTTAGACAGAAAGGGTATAGTAGCTGAAACTAAAGCTTTAATCTTTTGACTTTGTCCATGTTCTTAAAGGAGTTGACGAGACTAGCAATTCATCGTTATCCCTACGAACGGTTCTCCAAGATGATTTCAGGGTACAATACTACGTTGGTCATCTCCAAAAGCTTCTACAAGCTATCAAGTAAACTACTTTGACCCGAAAATGAACCATGAAATGTGTTAGTTTAAAAATGAAATGACATAAAGTTGTTGGGTGACTGTAGTGCAGGAGTGAATGTTAAAGGCTACTTTGCATGGTCGTTATTGGACAACTTTCAATGGGATCGTGGCTATGCAGTTCGGTTCGGCCTACATTTTGTAGATTATGGGAATGAGTTGCGACGATACCCAAAATTTTCATCCACTTGGTTCACCAATTTCTTGCGCATTCGAGGCTAGAATCTAGAAAGACTAAATTTTCTTTTCTATTTCTCTTTGAATAAGAGATGGATATCATGTTAAGGTTTACCAACAAAAATCAACACGAATAATGAACTAAACTTTGTTTATTGCTACATAGCCGCTTATTATAGAGTTTAAACTTTATTAGTACAAATGCATATGAAGTAATAGACCGTTGCGAGCTCTATTTGAAACATTAAGATAATTAGATAGATATGCTGTATGGAACACCCTTTCCGGTCAGGCCAGGTTCAGAAAATGGTTTGAGAAGTTGATATGGCACTATGCCTGCCCCCCTTCGGTTCCTTAAATTAGTATCAAGGTTCCTTGAGTCTATGATAGCTTCAAGCTCCTTCAACTCACCACTAAACTCTTCAAATGCAGCCTTGATGGCCGGCTCAGCCGCCCATGAAGGCTCTATGTTTGTACCAATGTATACCTCATCTGGTGAATGGCTTGATAAAACAGCCAAAACCGACATTACTCTTGTAGCTTGAATTTGACTAGGGAAGGAATTCAATAACACATCCTCAGGCTTAGTTATGAATGCTTCCCACTCCTCAGCAGTTGGATCTTCGTTAGGCATTTTAATTCTTGCAATAGTTGGTCTGTTAGGGAAAAAACCCGCAAAATCATATTGACCAAAGTTGACCGCTGAATGGTGGCCAGAAGCCACCCACATGATTGTTGTGACGATTTTGATAAGATCTTGTTGTGTTTTGAGTTGTGGCCACCATGGTTCGTCTTTTTTGTCTCCATGTCCAACTGTCCGGATTTCAGTCCACCATGCTTGAAGTTCTGTATCCGATTCTACAAGGTTTGCTTGTGGGTAGTAGTGGTAGATGTATGTAGTAGCCCATCGTGTAATGGCATCCCAAAGAAGTAGACCATCATTGGCAAACGGATAGTCCTCAATCGTTAGTTTTAAGCCATGTGGTGCACTTTTATCTTCCACAGCCATTCCCCTGTTAATTAAGAAATATAACAATCTTTATTTCACTACTTCTAATATACAAAATATAAACCATACACCATATTTATGGGACATGTTATTGTTAGGAAAATCACCCAAATTAAGTTTATGACCGAGCAGACATACCAAAATAACCATTTGACCATTGTGGCTTCTTTACAAATTTGTGGATATTCAACATGTAGCCTAGAGTTGGTTAAATGTTTATTTTGGTATACATATAGTTCACAGTAGGGGTATGTTTCATGTTGTTTCTGTTTTTATCAGGTAAATGTCACTAAATCATAACCAAGTTTCATAACCGAAACACCTATAAGAAATTAGAATAACCTAGATGGAACAACTATAGAACTCCGTAACTGTTAGTAACGTTGCTATTTCTAAGTTGCAACTGAGGTTCCAAATATGATAGGAAACGTTACCTGCTAATTAGGTCAGCTGGAAGTGCCTCATGATCAAAACGCCACTGTTGAGCATATGCATCAGAGGAAAGTTGCATAGCGTATTTTCGGAGAGAAAAAGATGTGTCAATAGTACCACCGGCATTGATGAGGGCTAGTCGAGCTAGGCTATTAATTTGCATTGTGTATCTTAGATGAGGGCATAACAGTTGTTGTATAGGGTGCATTTTGCTTAGTTGGCGGTTAGTAGCAATTATGTAAGGTTCAGTAGCACCATGAGTTCTTAACCTACAATATTGAAGCACCATATTCAAAATACTAACACACAATAAAATAAAGTATAGACTTAACTAAATACATATAATATGAAGCAAAGAATGTAACTAACCAATGACTAACAAGTTGATGATAACCCGAATCATGAGCAAGAACATGAGCCTTGGCTAGCTTCCACAACCACGAACCTGTAGCGTCCCAACAAGGTGTGTACACATGCTTCCATTGTGGTTTCCCATTGTGTGGTGGGCACGTTAACTCAATGGCTAGTGGCCTTAGTGTTCCGGTCGATGTCATGAACATTAAGGTTCTTGAACCATAAAGAGTTGTCCCTTCAATTTCTCTTACTTTATTCACATAAGGTAAGAGGAGATCATGGTAATCCAACACGAATAACTTCTTTTGTTCCAATGCCTTTTTACAAGAACCAATAAAATAGTGAAAATGATATTACAACATGTTTTAACTATATATTATGCTTATATATTACCTCCTCCAGAGTCATGAAACCTTTTATCTCTTGCTCTACAATCTCTTTGGTGATTGCAGACTCGGCTGGTCCATAAACTTCAGGGTCTAGTTTGCTCATCAATGGCCATTCCTATAGATTTTGATTATACAATTAGCTGCATAATCCTCACAAATACTTTAGCAAGTTTTACGAATACGTTTCCATGATCTTGTATGTTACCTTAATACGGATTGTATTAGGGGCTGTTTGGTTGATTAAGTGCTGAATCATTAAGAGGTCTGAATGGTTAAGAGGTCTATAATGGTTAACAGGTTAAGTGCTGAATCATTAAGTTGGATCTCTTAATGGTTAGTTTTCTTGTCTCACATTGGTAGGAGAGCTTCATTAAGGTTTAGCCTAGTTCAGTGCTTAATAGTTCAGCAACATCCCAAATCTTAATGGTTCAGCCTTAACCGTTCCATTCAGAAGCTGAAACAAACGCGCTGAATGCTGAATCATTCAATGCTGGATGGTTCAGAGCCTCATTAAAAGGCTTACCAAACAACCCCTTAATCTTCAAAAGTTAAAATCTTTAAAACATAATAATGCAAGAAGTTTATTTAGAACATACCGTGACCAACTGTATGCTATATGGATTAAGACCAGCAAGTGTTTGTCGACAGAATTCCTCGTCCCGAACCCAAGAAAAGGAATCCCCTATAATATTACAACCATTAAAAAATGTCCACCATAATCAAAATTTAAACATAGTTTGTATAGAAATCTTGCTTACTGTCTTTTATTCGTGGAGTTTCGAATTGCAGCACACTTTTCTTACTGTTAACAAATGATTGAATAAGTCTTGGTACCGCACTTAGAAGTCCATTACCAGATGGAAGCGGATCAACACCTTCAGTATAAAGCGATCCAATATCCATGAATGATGAAAAACCCAAGTTCCTGTCAGTCAATATCGACTCTAACATAGGTATAACTCCATCCAATACTGAAAACAACGTCGTCGCCCCAAATGTTACTTCTTTTATCTCTGAAAAATCTTCATCTCTTGGCACATAAAATGGAAGCGCCGTCCTTGACTCCGACCAAGGTTCTGAAATTCCACAAAATATATTTCTCAGTTTACTCATTTCTTGTTGTTTAGAATATCAATCATCATTACACTTGTGCAGTCAATATGGTTGGTGTTCTCTTGAGTTAATAAGTATAGTTAATATTTTAGTATCCTCTATATATTATAAATACATGCAGTTTGTGGTTGATATTGTGAATTGGTCTGCTTTTAGTGTATGTTTATCGTTTAATGAGTTATGAGGTTGTCGGGTTTTCTTTTTTATGAGATTAAGCTATAAATGAAATGAAGGTAAGAAAGCTAGAAATATATCAAAATATGAATGGTTAGGTACGGTTAATTTTGGATAACCGAGGGAACACAAAAAAACTGATAACCAATTATTGATTAATCCGGTTTTGGCTAATCGGTTTTCGTTACTTTGGTTTTCGATTAATTTCGATTCGGTTTCATCAGCTTTGGTTTGATTTGAGTTAATAATTCAGTTACTGCTCGCCCCCAACCAAAACATGCATTCTTAAGGATCTATCCTAAACCACTTTTTCAAGTGATGAATTAGGCTGGAACCACAAGTCTAAATGTTTTGACATTTATTTCTTGTCTAGTTCAAGAAGAAAGTGTTTTCGAACCAATATTTAGTTTTGCTCATTTTTTATATGTAAGTTTATATTTAAGGGCCCACTTTTTTTGAGTAAACGGTTAGAATCGTCCTATGGTTTGGTCAAAAATGTCATTTGCGTATGAACTTTTGGTTCTTTGTTAAAATCATCCTATGGTTTCAATTATTTGTCACTCTCATCTCTGGCACTAACGTCATCCAATTAGTCTCAGTTAAGTCAAGAGTAATTTTGTCCATTCACGTTTTAAAGTTTTAATTCTCGAACCACTACCTGCAACTCACACCTCAAACATCAAACTCAAATCCTTAATAGTAAATCACCACAGCCATCAAAACCCATCATCGTCAATAACAAACAACCATCTCCATCACCGTTCTGGCAAACTAAAACAAACATCAACATAACCACCCTTCGGACCACCACCGTTGTCCCTCGTTTCCTCCATGAAAGTCACCCAAGATCCAAAACTGACAACATCTATGTAATTCAACTTGTGTCCGGCTCAGATATGGAAGTTGGTTGAATTAGACAGGAGGGAGTGGGGCGGGAGGCTTAGGTGGCGGCGGGAACACCGCCCCCCCCCCCCAAGGGGCGGGAAAGGTATGGCGGGGAGAAGAGGAAGGGCAGGGGGGAGTTGTGGGGCCACGTGGATGATATTGGTTGGCTGAATCTTTTTTTTTAAACTTTAACACAATATAATATTATTCTCTTCCCCCCTTCCCCCCCCCCCCCTCCACTCCCCACAATTTTCACCCTTTAAACACGGTCCCCACAAGTGCCACATGGCGCATCACACTCCTCTTTTCCGCCCATCCACTCCCTCTAGTCTTATGTTGAAAGGTTGGTGGATTTGTGGGAGAAACAGAACATGGGAGGAATAGTTTTTTAAGGTTGGTTGAATTTTGCTTGAGATGGAGTCTGGTGGCTGGTTCGTATGTTCAACCGGTCATAGTTTTTTTTAAGATGATGGGCCATTCAGATGTGTGGCGGTGGATATGGGTGGTGGGTGGGTTAGAATGAAGAAGATGAAACGGGTGAGGTAGGGATGGGACCCACTTAAATTTTTTAATATTCCTTATATTTTTTAATTTTAAAATTTTTAATTTTAGAGGAGGGACGATTTCGGCGACTAAAACTTTAAAACATGAATGGACAAAATTACCTTTGACTTAACTGGGACTAACTGGATGACGTTAGTGCCAGGGACAAGAGTTGGCAAATAATTAAAACCATAGGACGATTTTGAAAAAAAAAACCAAAAGTCTGTACGCAAATGGCATTTGTGACCAAACCACATGGATGATTTTGACAGTTTACTCTTTTTTACTTGTACAGGGTCTTAGAAGACACCTAATTCTTACGGACACCCCTGGTTTTCTGTAAAATAAAATTTCCCTTCATATTAACAGAGAAAGTAGGATTTAGCGACTCTAATATTGCTCTTAGATTATTCTAAACTAGAGTAATTAAATCATCTTTCTAATTTACTTTCCACGGTATATATTATCACTAAAATGGTTGAAGGTATCATAATCATTATAAATGAAAGTGTACGTGTTAGTACCTGCAGAGGTCATTTTGCGACCTGTTCGGCAACGCCTAGGGTAAGGATGTTGGTCGCCACCAAGAACCGGCCGAGATAGATCAAGATCAGAATCGGGATCACCGATATCATTATACGTATCGTAATCGTAAATCCTTTCAAATGTCTTACGTTCACCTTCACCATTGCCACGAAGAGATTTGAGATCTTTCTCCCGTAAAGCCTTTATACCCATTGGCGTCTCTGACGGTAGATATGACTGTTCAAATGAATTTGGCGTTAGATGTTTACTTATTTATACGTGGTTTACCCATTTTGTAATTTCCATACTTATTTATTAGAAATTACACTACCTATATTAACTATAACAAATTGTTTCACCATCAGTCCTGGTGTACCAACGGAAAAATGATTTGTAAAATTAAGAACACGTTTAGTACATGTGGGTATTAATGGTGAAGCATTTATAAAAGCTGTTACCAATGATGTTGTTGTCAATAAATAAGTAGGAAAATAATAAAACCGATAACCACATATGTACTAATCGTTCAATTACTTCTTATTTATATTTTGGTAAACATGTTTGATGTTTAAAATTTGAATTGCTTATTTTTTCAATTTAAAAACAAGATGCATAGAGATTCAATTGTTTTTAATGAACTTCAGCTCTACAGATGATCTATAATTTTTTTATTTAATTTTTATTAACTACCTATTAGATATTATCTTTTGGATTCGACCCTGTCTACATGATTTATCAAGTAAACAAGTGGAATTCCCATACATTTCGGCAGGAATTCGGTCGAAATTGGTTCGGCTTTATTAGTGGCGGTGTAGTTCTCTACGATATATACCGACATTCTCTATACTAACCAAAAGAGAAAACCCAAAAATAATATCAATATCGGTTCTAATATATTGATGACGCTACCGAGACGTAATTGTCACTTATGTGACTTATGATATATAAATAATACTCTATTTTCAATATAGTCGCGTTTCAAAAAAAAAAAGAACTAATACTAGAAAGTGGAGGAAAAAATAAACACATTCACGGGGAGTTTTCAATCAGTATTAGTTCGATTCATTATAGTACGGGTACAATGTCAGAACTCGGTATAGCAACCGAAAGACAAACAAATTGAGTACTGATAGCGGTGTGGCATGGTATATATCATGTATATTTAGAAATTTATAAAGGATTACATTATTATATTATTAGAAATTTAGAATAACAAAAAAAGGTTAACGGACTTGTAAAAAACAAAATAAAATGTGAGGTAGTTTTGATAACATGTATACGTGTGTTTCGATTACTTGTACATTATTACTCACAATTCGATTTCAAAATAAAATTTATACCGAAACATAGATAAAACATGATATCCTAAAAATTATAAGAGAAAAACAAATTACGTTAAAAATCAATTTTAATAGCTTTACTTTTGTTGTGGATGCATATTAGTATATTACAAAACTTTATACACACACATTTATATATGTGGTTGCTGGTGTTTTAACACACTAGGTTGTTACAACCACTACTTCAAAGTTCTTACAATGCTTCACTTTCATATATAGGCCTTGAAATTCAGTTTATAATGAAAAAATTAAAATGTTTTAAAATATAACTGACCTTGTTAGTAAAGAAGATACGTTTATCAGGATTATCATACTTTGAATGAATCCAAGATTCACAAGAAAAGATGACGTTCCCATCATCAATAACAATATCCTTGATGTATGCCTCTTTACGAAGTTGGTTCTCTACTAATATTGCACCTATATCCCCAAAGTCATAAGGAACCTTAAACTCACACTGGTATTTGGACAATTTGCTCCCATCATTATATGGTCTTGCATACGCTTTAACTGTCTCCTTCTCTTTTCCTGATGCTTCATCATAGAAATGTGGAAACAAAACATCATCAGGTTGAACTATATATGCTAAATCAGTATATATGTTATCTTACTGGAATAGTTCCATTAAGCTCTTAACCATTTAGTTAATAAGGGATGCTGAATCATTCAGATCCTCTTAATGATTCAGCACTTAATCAGATAGATCCTACCGAATGGAGATATACTTAAAAGGATATCAACCATGTGTTTTATATACATTGAATGGAAATCGTAAAAACGAATACCCAGGACGCGTCTGATAATAGTGATATTGCTGTCGTTGATGTTCGGTTGTTAATGGTTAGGGTCATTACCGATACAGTTATAAGGATATCGACACATGTTTTACATAAACCAAAAACAAAAAACCAAATACCGAAACCGGGTCTGCTATACTGATACATGTGCCAATGTTGTTTTGTTGGTATTAATTCGGTTTGTGATGGTATCGGTACTCAATATATTTTTTTATAGTAAATGAACACTGTATTTTGAATACAATTTCTTTTGCAATATAAATTACATCAAGATGTTGATAAACAAAAATAAATATAATTGTGTATTTAGTTTTTTTTCTTAGAAAAAAAATAGGAAATACAAATTATTAGAAAAAAAAAATAAAATTATTAAAAAAAATAAATGGATTAGATGACTGTAAAGGTTGAAATTAAGTTAATATTTAGTAAAGAGTTTTGTACCATATACGTGATGCTCTTTTATAGATCAATACAAAGATTTTTTTTCTTTCTCAAATTTAATGTACTTTTTTATAGATCAATCCAATCCCTTAATTTATAATACTACTAAACAAAGGATAAAGAAATTTATGGATGAGTTTATCTTCCATTCAATACTAATTTACTCCTTTAATTCAAAAAGAATTTTGACACCTCTAATCATATTATACTACTGGGTTGCCCGCATAATGCGACGGGCAACATAACGTTTATGCCGCTAATTTTAGGGATAGGTATAAGACGGTATGGTTCAGTTCAATTTTATAACTAAAACCACGTTAATTATAATACATTGGACTCTACCTCAAGGCCGTCTCCGAGAATCTCCGAAACGTTTTGGGCCTAAGGCGACTAAAAAAATCGGGCCCCTTATAAAATTCAAATTTTAACTTTCAGTTTTCAAATATGAGTAATTAAAATTTCAACATTTAATTATCAACATCAATACCTAGAATATATATTATATTGAAAAATAAATAAATGTTGATCTTCTTTTTTAAATGCATTGATATACAAAAATTAAATGCATGAAGTGGGATTTGAACCCAAGTTCTCTATCTTGAAATATAGTTCAGTAACCAATTCATCTTTCTATGCTTTGTTCTCATTTCCCACACCAAAATAATTTAAATACACTTTATAAATAATATATATTTTAAATTTTTAAAATTTTGGGCCTTGGGCCGTCGCCCACCCCGCCCATGCCCAAAACCGGGCCTGCTCTACCTAGTTAGTTATAAAAGATATAACTTTAATAAGATCATGCATAAAGAGAGAGCTAACAAAAATTACATATCTAAATGTGTTTATCCCAAATAACAAAGTCTTAAAATTATTATTAGTAGTTGAATTGCTCTATTTAAAATAAAGCTATAACAAGCACATAAAGCTACAATGCTTGATAGATATGATTCACCTCATAGTCTCATACTTAGCTATCTTGTAATAAAAATAAAAGTGCATAATACTAAATCAATCATCTTAGTTGAAACTTGAATTGTAGGTCGTGTCCTAGTGGGTACCTCCTTAAATAGCGATCCACAAGTTCTTTATCACAAAAATGTTTTCAAATTACTCGATACATTTACTAATTGTACTGTTAGTCTGTTACCAAATTGTTTTTTTTTTCTTAGAAAAAGTAAAGCTTTGTGTTTTTCTATTGGCCAATCATTTGTATATTTACTTTATTCATGAGTTTTAACCCTATATATATATAAACATTATCAACATATATTTCATGTCAATACCCCGCTTTGATATAATTATCAAGACATGATTAGATGATATAGTTAATCTTTTATTATTTTCACGAGGTTATCATGGTCAAGGCAAAATAGGTGTTTGTTAAACTGAAGGGAAATGAAAGTGATGTCAAAAATATATACCACAATACCTAAATACATACATACATACATACATACATACATACATACATACATACATACATACATACATACATACAAATGTTTTTAAAAGTTGAAGCCCCTATAAGATCATCAAATTTGACCAAGAGTAAACAGGGATGTCTTGTATGCAAAAAAAAAGTCATCTTTTAAAACTAAAATCCAAAAATACATAACCAAAGTAGAGACAAAACATACAACAATTGAGTAACGTTGTTTGCCGGAATACGTTCACGTCTTTCGATACATTCAAATGGAAAGCATCATGCTTGGTTGCTCTCTTTTTACATTCACATTCTATCTAACCATTATTGTTATGAAAAAAGAAATTTCATTTATAAGAGTTTGTTGTCTCTTTAGTTTTGCTCAAGTAATTAACAATCGTTTAATTATATAAGAAGTTGCATCCTTTCAGTTTCTTCTTTTTAATAGCTATCATGTTACAAAAATATGAAGATTAAAAATTTTACTATTATATAATTCAAAGCAATTTAATTGTATTTATCAATTTATCTAACAATTCATTTATCAATTTAATACTTACGTAGAAATACCATATTGCCCCTTACCAATTTCATTAACTTGTTGCACCATAAGCAAAAAATGTTGTAATTACTTAAATCTGGTTGGAATCCTTGTCTCATGCTTTATAATAATTATATATATAAGAAGTTGCATTCTTTCAGTTTCTTCTTTTTAATTGCTATCATTTTACAATAATATGACGATTAAAATTTTTACTATTATATAATTCAAAGCAATATAATTGTATTTATCAATTTATCCAACAATTCATTTATCAACTTAATACTTATGTAGAAATACCATATTGTCACTTACCAATTTCATTAACTTGTTGTACGATAAACAAAAACTGTTGTAATTACTTAAATTTTGTTAGAATCCTTGTCTCATGCTTTATAATATAGTATAGATTAAACTCTATGCAATAGTTGTAAACATTGTATTTTATTTTAGTTCTTCTCTATCCTATACATGTATATATTATACTTTATACAAAACTCTAAATTTTTTTATAAAAAAATATCATAAAAGTGTAGATAACAATCAACATGGACTTAAAATTATCAAGTGATTAATTATGATTTCAAAAATCATTTATAAAACATATAAGGTATATATATAGTCTAATCAGTAAATTTTTAAAACTAAAACAAACAAACGTTTTTAAGGTTTGCAATGATTTTTGTTGGAAAAATATGAAGTGTTCAATTGTTACTTTAATTTAAGTTGAACAAGACAAACTATTATATAAACTTATTTAAAATTTAAATTATTTCCATTTTGCTAATTTGGTTAAGAATCGGTTTGCCATGGATGTTTAAGTTTTGCCATTTTGGTCTTTGATTTCATTTTCTAACATGATTGGCGATGTTACTATAGATATAAATTAAGTTTTGCCTTTTTGCAGGTCTTTGATTTCATTTTCAACACTTAAGTGAATGGCGATGTTTCTTGATCGGATCGATATGACGAGGATGCTTGCAAGTGATTGAAGATGACATATGTGGTTTACGTGTTTGTATAATGTAAGTGACTAATTATTAGAACGATGTCATTGGAGATGGTCGTTAGTTGTGCTATCACTCTAACTTAATTATAATTTATAAGAATTCAAATCTAAAAGAAAATTCATTACGTTAAAGAAAAAATCTACATAAACGGGTCAATATGTCATATCAGTTCCACTATAAAAATTATTGTAAAACTTGTCCTAGTTAAACCTTGCAAATATTTTTTTTTTAAATTATTGTTTTTTAAATCAGATTAAAAAATATTTTATTTTGTAAATAAAATAAATATGTTTTTTTTTCAAAATTAATTAAAAAAAAAACTCAACTTAGCTAAACCGTATACCAGTAATCATATCTTTATCTTTATTATTATTTTCTTCAATTCAGTCATATATTTCTTTCCGGTACATGAGACATGTTTGTACATAATTATGCATATTATATGACATATTCCTGTTTAATACTTTTTCCTTTACGAGTACAGTGTGAATATTTTGAAACCTTCGTATGAGTGAGCTGATATATTGATAAAAACATGTTTGAAATCGTTTGGTTTCTTATGACAAAGACCACAAATAATGGATAGCCATTGTACACGCTAATGGTCCACAATTAATTTCCTTTTCAACAATAATGCAAACACATTGGTACACAAATTAAAATCTATATATAATTTAGAAAGGGGTGGCGGCTCAGCTTGTTGCCTGTCTACCTTATATTGTAATGTAACTTTCGTATTTCGTTTTAATGAAATATATCTTTCTTTACGGAAAAAAAAATAACAAATTGAGACGCTCTGAGAAACTATATGGTCCTTAACTAAGAAGTGATATGCTCTGAGAAAACTATGACGAGATTAAGGAGGCTTCATTTCTATGGATAAACATATAGAGTAAAGATCAAATACAAATAGTTTTTTGGTAAGAACTGTGAGAATCAAATGGGTAAAAAAATTTATTTTTTTTTAGAATTTTTTTTCCCATGTGCTTAAACATTCTTTCTAGATGAATAATACAAAAAAAAATTAAAAATTTTTTTTAGTGTAATTACGTCATTAAGGTAAATACATTAGTTTACACTAGAGTAATTACATACACGTAATTACTCTACACCAAATTTTTTTTTTTAATTTTCAATACTATAATACATGTTTAACAATATGGGAAAAAAAATTTTGAAAAAAAAAAAATAAAAAAAAATACCTTCCTTTGATTCTCACAGTTATTACCAAAAAAACTATTTGTACCGGATCTTTCCCCTAAACATATTATATAGAGCGAAATTAAATTGGTTAGATTCGAATTTATGGTGGAAATTTTATGTTATTAGGAAACAGTAGTTACATCTTCTTTTGTGGCTTAGCTTCTTGTTAGCCTTGCTCTTATTGATATTTTTGCCCTTAAAAAAATAATTATAACATTGTGAATGGTGGCTCTTTGTTAATAACTTTTATAATAAACTTTAGAACATAATATTCATAGCTAAAGTTGTAAATAATTTTAAAAAAGTTACAAAAACAAAATTTGAAGTCTAGAACGACGGTGCTATCCACATTTGAAACTTTCCCAGCTGGAAAACAATGTTTAAAACACGATGCACAAAATCTGGCATCTTTAATTTATTTTTTTCTTTTCTTTTTCCTTATTATTATTATTTTGCTAAAACATTTGTATATATATATATATAGTTTAAACAATTATAATTTACATGGACAAATTAATAGTTACTTTAATATCTTTTTTTTTTAAAAAAAAACTGCATGTTATTCTTTAGGGTCTATATCTTAATGGAGAAAAGTACAATAATAATATATACTCACAATCAAGATCAGCAGAAACGAGCTCCACCAAAAAAGACTTTCCTAAAAGATCAGAAAAACGATCTGCCACAGTTCCTAGGAGACCCACAGTCACACTTGTAAGTACACCACTTATGGTTGGTTGCACACTGATGACACCTTTCATTGTTGTGAACTTGCCAACAGAAGAAGTCGAGACCATTGTCTTTGTGGTACTAGCCATCGTGTTTCGAATACTTCTACTGCGTCGTTTCTTTACTAAAACCGGTTGAAAGACCGTGGTCGAGAAAGAGGTGGAGGAATATTGCTTGGCGATTAAAGGTGTACTAAGGGGAGGTAGGCTAATGGAGTTTGAAAAATATTGGTTTATGTGAGATTTCAACATGTTTATTTATCTTTTGAGTTTGAGTGAAGTACAATTTTTCCCTTTTTTCATTATTGAATGAATGGCCGCTTTTGGTATATATTGAAAGTCTCGTACCAATAATTGTACCATGCCAAGCATTGAGGAACTTGCTGCCACGCGTTTTAATAGAAGAGACAAAAGTCATTTTAAATTAATATAATGTATTTCCGGTCATTTTTTAATATATTATAGAAAAACTGAATAAAATAAAATTATATAATAGGAGTGTTCTAAACAGATTATTAAGTTCAATGAATCAAACATACGTGGTGTAATAGGAGCTTATTTCTTAGGTCGGGTGAAATGTCGTAACGCCGCCTTTAATACAGCACAATAGCGTCTAACGACGCCCCTTCACCCGTTTCCCATCCGGCTTCGGGGGGGGGGGGGGGGGGGGCGTCAATCATCATCTCTTTAACCCAATGATGAAGACCGGCGAGAGCATGTGGTGGGGCCGTGTGGTTTGGAAGCAATCAAATTTTTTTTCTTTTTTTAGTTAAAGAGATTTATTTCAAGTCATTTTGTCTAAGTGGCGCTAATGTAATGCAATGAAGCCCCTAGGGGCCTTCATTCCATACCACACAACCTCATGTATAGATTTAAAACCCATAAAAGTGCAAACCGCTTAATAGAAAATTTCACATGCTTCTTTTTATAGCTTATATTATAAATAAGATAAATTTTAACGCACCCAATTTTTAATAATATTTTACTTATGATTTATGTTTAAATTTCCCTAATTACTTTTCACGTTAACTTTTTAAAGTATGTGGTTATGTTTAATAGTTTTTGTCGACATTTAGACATGAATGGTTTTTAAAACGAATTTGTATTCAAAATAAAATGAGCCGGTGTGGTATTTTTTGCACTACTAGTGCTAAACCGATACATATCGATATAAAACGCGTTTATATATTATTATTTTTTAAGCATATTACCGGTTTATCTTTTAGTTACAAGAAATATCATTTTATTTTTGCATCCCCACGAGAAAGAAAAAAAAACTAGTATATAAATAAAAATCTATATTTGAAAAGTAAAGCGATCCCTTTCGACACGGGACGTCTTCCCAACTTGCAACATACTCCAAAACTATCTTTCTCTGTTCATGCACGACTATTCTAACTTTTAAAATGCCATACATGCACTCAAACATGTTTTACAAATATCATATATTATTCGTTGAAACCTGTTTTTAAAAGCATGTGAAGAGAGAATTTTCTGTATTTTTATGTTATAATAAACATATGTTTTTTTTCACAAGTTTTGAAAATTCAATGTTTGAAAACTCAACCTTAGAAAATTCAGTGTTCAAATATAAAAATAAGCTAGGACTATTCATTTTCTCTAAATAACTATGAAAAATGAAGATTTTTTTCGCGCCTCTGATTAAAATATACGCGTTCACAAATCTGTACGTGAAGAGATAGGGTCCTAAACTTCAGCGCGGATGAGGACCCTACTGTAGGGGTGTAAATGACACGTAGCGGCTTGAGAGCTACCCGGGATCGGCTCGGTAAAAAGCTAGAACGAGCCGACCCTTAACGAGCCCGAGCCTGAAATATGGCTTGTTTAGTTATCGAGCCCGAGCTCGAGCCCTATATACAAAGCTCAATTTGGCTCGCGAGCCTAAACGAGCCCAAACATAATTATAAGTTATTTATATATCTCTTATAATTTATAGCCCACATCTCCAAAGCCCAAGTCCTTATTTCATAGGCCCATTTAATAACACTCGCGAGCCGAGCTTTTGCGATCTCGAGCCGAGCTTTGAGCTTGTTTGAGATTGTTCTCAAATCACCTCGAGCCGAGCCGAGCTGACCTAGAGCTTTTGATTTTGCTAGCGAGCCGAGCTCGAGCCCGAGCTTCATAAAACCAAGATGAGCCGAGCTCGAGCCCAGTCAGGCTCAGGCTCAGCTCAACTCGTTTACACCCCTAACCCTACCCCACAACATACTTCAAAGTTTACAACACATCCACGGGACAACCAGTCAACGCCAAAAGAATGAAGCTGACAAGAGCCCTAAGGAGTCTCCAGCAAGCAGAGAAGAAGCATCTGCCCGGGCTCAAGCACCTGCGCAGCCTCCTCTCGTGACCACGCGGAGGACCTTTGCAGACCAATCAAAGGTTGACGCGAGGCAGAGCTGACTCAACAACTATGACCACCAACAGTGAAGTTGCAGGCCCCCTGTTCCCACCATATGCACTGATCAGCTTTGCGTCAGACATCACATCAGCTGTCTTCCAGAAGAACAAACTGCGCTGTCAAAAGAAGATCCGTCTGCGGCCATCCCTGTCGCGCCACTTGGACATTTGGCAGAGCGTTACACCTTTTCTTTCTCTTCTGGATTTATTACATCCGTTTTCAACCATCCCATAACCCGGGCCTAGGCCCATCGTCGAGGTTATGGGTTAGTGATGTTTGGCCCACTCGTGTCCTATATAAATGAGCTTTCCTCTCCTTGTGTAGGCATGCATTATTGCACAAGCAAACCAAACACCACTTTTGTGTCTGTACGTTGGAATCATACGATTACCTAGCAGTCGCCTCCTTTCATACGACCCACCATACTATTTCTTTTCAGGTTCTGGAACCCATCCTCGAGTGTGAGCAAAGGATTATAACATGCAGCGACCACGAGTTTAACACTATACACACCTCGGTTGAGGTAAGTATCGCTCGTTTCTTCAGTACGATTTTAGATTTTCTCACGTATAAGTTAGGTTAAATGTAGTTTTTGGGTAATTGTATATAGTTACTCATACGTTTGTTTTTTTAAGTTTACTTGATGATTACTTAAATGTTAAAATATCTTGGTAAATACTAATTACAATAATAATAATAACAATAGCAATAGGCTTAGCTTAAAGTGTATGCCTTTCGTTATACAAATTTTAATAAAGGGGCAATTACATATATCCCTCTCCAAACTTCATAAATTATATATATACCTAAGTCAAAATTTTATTTATATATTTCCCTTTCCCAAAAACTAAAAATATCAAATATACCCATTCTATTATTAAGCACCACATATCATTACATGTTATGATGAATGTAATGATATGAGGGCTTAATAATGATTATGTAAGAGTGTTAGAACACTCGTTTCGGTGAAATCAAGTTTTAGGATGCATGGAAACATTTTGCATGTTACATGTTCTTGTGTTCATAACTTACTAAGTTGGAAAGATCGTATGGGATATAAGTTGTAGGATGCATGGAATCTGTTATATGACTTGTTGTGAATATAGTTTAGTACAAGAATTGGGGTAAAATAGTTATTTTCCAATGTATTTTTAATAGAATGGGTATATATGTAATTTATGAAGTTTTGTAGGGGGATATATATATGTAATTTAAATTTTGAGTTAGGTATATATGTAATTATAGTTAAAAATAGGGGGATATATGTAAAAAACTATAGTGTTAAAACATGTAATTCTTTTTTAAAAAAAAGAAGCAAAATAACAAACAATTTTTGTTCTTAATGTATAGCTAGCCATACCGGGTATTGAAAATATTCTAGGTATTGAGAAAATTTGGTACCGGGTACTGAAAAATTCTTGTACGATTTCGGATATAGAATCGGTTATTGGTATAAAGGGCTGCAAACTGGGTTCGGTTCCTGGTACTTTTTTTGGCATAGGAATCTGTACCCTATACGTATCCGTTGGGTAAGGTCGAGTATGGGTCCTATTCCTAGATAACCAGTTAGAACAATACCTGGTTCCGAGTTTTTTTTTTCGGTTCCCTTTTTTGCACCTCTATTTAGGGGTGCACAAAATAAACCGGTTTCTAGAACAGAACTGTCCAAACCGACCCAACCCGAACTGGTATAGGATCGGTATATTCCAAACTGGGGTCGTTCCCGAACCCAGACAGTCGGTCCCGCATCGATCCCAACATTTTTAACAAAAACCGACCGAACGGGTTTTTCCTCAAATTGATCTCAAACCAGTTTGAATAAACCGGTAGGAAAAACCGGTGTGTATGATTAAAAAAATGCGATTTTATACAAAAAAAAAATATATTTAACAAAATTACACAATTGGCAGGCCAGAAAAGGGGGGTAAAGCTCCTTGGAGGGGCTGTTAGTCGGGACTCTTACTTTATACGGGAATTGGTAGGGCAGAGAGCCTCGCGCGCGGTTGATCTTATGAAACTTTTGCCCTGCCTTAGGAATCCTCAGAGTGAACTCCTCTTGCTCGGGTCTTGTATGGGGGTCGCCAAGTTGCTTTTTGGTTTGCGGACCTACCAACCCGCCATGATGCATGATGCGGTATCATGTTTTGACAAGGGCTTGCGGGAAGCCATCGAAGACATAGTGGTATGTGGGGGTCCGTTCTTTGGTGACCTACAGTGGCGATTGGCGTCCTTGCCGATGCGTTTGGGAGGATTAGGGCTCCTCTCAGCAAAGGATGTTGGGGTGTATGCTTTTGTCGCATCGCGAGCTCAATCTTGGAACCTCCAAGACCACATCTTAAGGAATAGCGGGGTTGTCGGCATGGACTTGGACTACGTGCAAGCCCTCGAAAGGATAAATGACTATCTCCCAGGTTTTGATATTGGCGGTTTTTCTAACAAGGACACCGCCCCCCAAAGCCTCAGAAAACTTTGGCGAATGCCCTTTTTGGCAAAATCGCACAGAGCCTGGGTGAAACTTTTGATCTGTCCCCCCGCCAAAAGGCAGTTATTGAATGCTTACAAAGCCCCCATGCCCAAGATTTCCTGAATGTTGTCCCAATCGAAGGTTTGGGCCAAACCATGTCTAGGGTTGAATACAGAGCAATTCTTAAATATCGTTTGGTGATTCCCATGTACCATGAAGATGAAGTCTGTCCGATTTGCCGTAAGGCATGCTTGGACAAATACGGGGAACACGCGGTTCATTGTAAAGAGTTACCAGGTTTCAAATATAGGCATGACTGGGTCCGGGACGTTCTTTGGGACATTTTAAGAAGGGTTGGGATCTCAGCCAAGAAGGAGGCTCCTTTGAATTTCCTCTCGGACCCCGCAGAAGGGAGATCCACCCTACGTCCAGCAGACTTGCTTGTCTTTGGGTGGGCCGGGGGGAAACACGCTTGTGTCGACCTAACAGGTGTATCTCCCCTGGTTGGTTTGAGGGATAGTGGCTTTGTAGCAGGGCAAGCGGTGCGAAAAGCAGAGGCGAAGAAAGTTGAGAAGCATGCTAAAGCTTGTGAGGAGAACCAACACGTTTTTGTACCCCTGGCATTTGATACCTTTGGCTCCTTGGCACCGGAAGCCATCCGTTTTCTGACCAGAGTCTAACGGGTTATCCATAGCAGTGTCTCGACTCCGGGGGGGGGGGGGGGGGGCATGGGTTCGTGTTTAGTAGGTTAGGGTTTGCCGTCCAGAAAGGGGTGGCGGCGCAGCTTGTTGTCCGCCTGCCCGCTATCTTGATGTAATCTTTTACGGTTATGCGACAATAAAAAATCTGAAAAACGTTGAAAAAAAAATAAAACAAACTAAATTAAACGAAAAAAAAAATTACACAATATTATTTCTACACATACAAATATATATATTAAAATATTGTAAAAATCAATATTAATTAAGTTTATGTAAAAAAAACATTTTTTTCTTAATAAAAAAATTTGCGCGCAAAATATGTTCATGAATCGCACCAGAAACCAAACCGAACCGAAACTGGTGTTCCAAACCAACGAAACACAGGGAAAACTGAACCGGTTTCAAACCAAAACCAGTTTGAAAAGGATGGTACACACCCAAACCGATGCGGGTTCTTCGTAAAAACCGTAATGTGCACCTCTATCTCTATTGGGCGGAATTATATCGGCCTAGTTGTTATTTTTTTTATATATGACTAGCCCAACCGTTTTGATTAAAGAATGTACCCCTTGTAATCCATCAAATTAACCTTTGATATTTCAAGCCCATGTCACGAGACCAACCCTTTTTATTGGTGAATTTTGATCGATGCAATTTTTTTACCTCCTAAAAAGTAAAAACAACCCATTTACTTCTTTAATTGTTTTCGTTCAACCATCTTAGGCCCACAAAGAAAAAATAATCCAATTTGGTGCAACACACTAAAGTTTTGCAGCCTAAACTTTTTTGAAACTTATGAACAAAAGGTAAAGATAGACTCTGTGATTTGTCAAAGTAACACCTTTAGTCTTTATCTTTTGGAAATTACATTGATGTTTATGTGGTTCACTCGGTTGTTACTCGGATAGTCCTTTAAGGGATGGCCGTTAGTTTGTGGTGATAAGTCCATGTAAAATTACATAACAACCCCTACCATAAAAAAATAATATTTAAAGGAATATAATTAATTTTTAGGATTTGAAAGGGGGTCGTTCTTTTATTTATTTTATAGCCTAAGCCTCAACCACCCTCTCCATCTTCTTCACACATTTCATCTCCACCACCATCATCTTCGGTTCTTCCCCAGCTCCATCGCGTGTGCTGTAGATGTCCAGGCAACAAGATACATTCAGGTGTATTTGACTTCGGCAGAAGGGCGGTGGTGGTTGTAAACGACTTTGTGTTTATATCTAGTTTTTAAGTTGAAATTTACATAGAACATTTGGTGATTGAATTGGTGTTCATACAAAAATGATTTAGAACCTGCAGTAGTACTTTATACGAGAATTTGAAAACCCTAAAATATTAAATATTGATTTATTGTAATGCTTTTAAACAAATTTAGTACAACCGTATGATCGAGTAAATGATTATAGTTATTAACCGAACATTTTAGTTAACAACCATTAATTAACAAGTTTGTATTTTGAATCAACATCAACAATAATAATTGTAATTGTCACCAATAATTAATGAATACACATGATTGATGATTATAAGGTTAGCTTATAATTTAATTTAGTTTTGGGACATTTTATCATTATATTATTCAAGAGATTAAAAAGTAGTAAAGTACTCCTATTATGGTGTCACGGGGAGGAGAAGACACCAAAGGACGTTTCAACACAATCCCTAACTAGGAGGAGCTGCAAGATTACGTAGGAGGAAAGCGGAGGAACAAGCTAGGGTGAAGGAAAACAAATACAAGGATGACAAAAGGTGGCTACTAGTTCTTAATAAGAAGGATAAGCTTAAGGAGAAAAGATTTCAATTAAGGGAGGACAGCCTGAGAAATTCTACAACTTTTTTCATCTAGAATCTGCCAAAAGGTTGCACGTATGATATCCTTTGGAGAGCGTTTTAACATTTTGATGCTTTGGATGACGTTTTTATTCCAAGAAAGAGGGACAGGGGGGGGGGGGGGACCGTTTCGGTTTCATCAGGTTTAAGGGAGTGAGAAACATAGAGGACTTGCTAGAGAGACTCCAAGGGGTTGCTATTGATGGAGCGAAGATTTCGGTTAATATTGCCATGTTTAGCAGGGACGGTTCTAAGTTGTGCCCTTAAATCATTCCGAAAAGCGCATTAGTTTTGATAGGTTAGACGAGCCGATTACCAAGTTAGTAAACAATATAGGTGGATCTCAGGGCGACTTAGTTCATGCTGGAACTTTCAGGGTTGCCCTCACTGGAGAAGACATTCAAATTAGAAGTGTCATTGGTCTTGTTAATAATCTTCCTCCAGTTGTTGCCCAAGCGAGGAAAAAATGGGAATATTATTCTCTTATTGGAGAAGTTAAAGAGCTAGATTTCTTGGACGACATGCTGAATATTCTTTCATCGGTCTGGCATTTGAGATTTTAGTTGAAGTACGTCGTGAATACTACTTTATCGGAGCATGCCATTCCGGTGAGAACAACAGTGAAGTCGAAAGCGGTAAAGGGTGGGTAGGAAAATGAAAAGTCTTTGGAAGATGAAAGGACATCAAACGTTGGGGTGTGTATGGAAAGTAACACTGATTCTGCTGTCACTCCCAAGGGTGGTGGCGCTTCTTTGCATGCCTCTGGAAATGGGTATGGCGATGAGGACCCACATAATTCAAATTCTCATAATTTTTTAAACCAACAAAAGGAGCCTAACTATTCGGATCTGGCCTATCCATCTCAAACTCCTGCTGGGCTTTCTTACGTTTCTATTAGGCCCAGAGATATGGGATAAAAATTAAACTTCAAAATCAAAACATAAGAATTCCTTATTTAAACATGGATGTTGAGTCAGAACCTTTCAACCGTGATGACATAATCCAAAAGACTTCTAGATCTTATTCGAAGGGATGGGGTGTAAATCAGGTTACAGATGAAGCCGAAGGTGCTGACAATCAAGTGGGGGAGATCTCAGACAATGAAGTTCGGATGTGGCAGGGGATGATGAGTCAGAGGGTTTTGAAAAGGAAGTGGGGGAGACTTTGGAATATGGTGATTGATTGGGAATTGAAAAGGATGGCATTGGTAACCATGTGAGAAAATTAGTCCATGGGGAAGTGGAGCTAATCCAGTCGCCATGAATTTTGTTTCTCTGAATATCAAGGGGTTTTCCAGGATTGACAAACCGGGTGGTGTGTGGAGAATAAAAATGGATACAAAGTGTTCTTTCCTAGCTATTCAAGAAACACACTAGGCTAAGATGCATGAGTCGGTTTTTGGCAGAGTTTGGGGTAGAGGAAGATATGAGGTTGTTTCGGTGGATGCATCAGGCAGATCTGGTAGGCTGGCCTCGGTTTGGCACCCAGACATTTTCTCAGTTGATTTCTATGTTGAAGATCAGAGTTTTCTTTTGGTTTCGGGATATCTAAAAGGGGTGGAAAGAAATAAACATTTTTAAGATTTACGCTCCAAGTGACTAGGCGAAAATGAGAGATTTGTGGGATAAAGTGGTTGAGATCAGACTACAATTGCCAGGGTTGTGGATTGCTTTACGAGACTTTAATGATGTCACATATCCCGATGAATGTGTTAACTTGAAGTTTGATTCGGCCTTTGCTGCCTTTTTAACCGATTTCATTAGCAGGGCGGGCTTTTTGGAATACCGAATGTCAGGTGGGAACTTCACATATATTTCAGATAATCAAGACGTTAAGATGAGTAAATAAGATCGTATCAGGGTGTATGAAAATTTTATGGGTCTTTGGCCTACAACGGTGTTTTTAGTGCTCAAAAAAGGTTTATCGGTTCATTGTCCTGTTTGTCCCTCCTGCGTGACGGTGGATTTCGGTTCGATACCGTTCAAGTTTTTTAATAGTTGGCCCGGGGCTCCAGAGTTGGACTGTATTGTGGATTCAGTTCTTTCCAATAAGGTGGGGGGGGGGGGGGGTTAAAAAGTGATGTGAGGCTGGAAAATTTTCTTAAAGAAATTAAGAAACATATCAAGTTGTGGAGGGCTTTAGTTAAAGCTGCGGATGATGTGGTGGTGGATTCCCTGTCTAAGGTCATTGATGATCTAGACAAGAAAGCTGAAGTGACGGTTCTTACGGATATGGAAAAAAGGTAAGATATACTACCAGACTACAATTATGAAACTTGGAGTTAGCTAAAGCCAAAGACTTGCAACCAAAAGCTCGGATTAAATGGTTGAAATTTGGTGATGAAAACACTAGATTTTTTCGCAAGACGGGGAATATCAACAAAGCGAACAATTGTATTAATGGGTTGAACTTTAATGTAATATGGATTACCAACCCTAATTCTTTAAAGAAAGAAGTGGCATGGTGGTTTAAAAAACAGCTTTCTAAGCCAATTCGGAGAAGCCCTAATTTTGCTAATTACGACTTGAATAGATTATCGGATGGTCAGACCTCGATATTGATTAGGCCTTTGAGTGAAGAAGAGGTTTGGATGGCGGTGAAAGAATGTGACTTGGTAAGTCGTCGGGGCCTGATGGATGTATTATAAAATTCTTTAAGCATTTTTAGAGCTCATTGAAACCAACCGTGATGGATGCCTTTTCGGATTTTTACTCGTCTGACTTAAGCAGCGAAGGTTGCACCTCTTCTTTTGTGGCTTCAATCCCGAAAATTATAGATCCTCAGGTTATCACAAACTTCTGTCCTATCTCACTGATTGGCTCCTTTTACATGATTTTATCGAAAGTTCTAGCAAATCATTTAAAGAAGGTTGTGGATGCGCTAATTTCACACTCACAAACGACATTTGTCGAGGTAGGAACATCGTTGACAATCCCTTGATTGCTAGTGAAACTATCTCCTGGGAAAAAAAAAAGAATAAATGCAAGATTATGAATTTCAAAGTTGATTTTGAAAAAGCTTACGAATCCCTAAATTGGAAGTTCTTATTCAAAATGTTGGAATACATGTCGTTCCCGGATCTTTGGATTCAATGGATGAAAGGCTGTCTAGTTTCTGGGAAGGGTTCGGTTATAGTCCACGGCTCTCCAACTAATGAGTTCCAATTCAAGAGAGGCCTTCTTCAAGGGGACCCTCTTTCTCCTTTCCTTTTTATACTCTCTTTGGAGGCGCTTGATATGTTTATGAAAAGGGCGATAGATTTAGGGCTGTTCCATGTTGTTAAACTATCTAATAATGGGCATTTGATGTCGCATATATGTTACGCCGATGATGTTCTTTTCATTGGCGAGTGTTCGGACCACAATGTGAGGAGTCTTAATATGTTCCTAAGGTATTTAAATCTTGTCACCAGCCTTAAAGTTAACCATTTGAAAAGCAAGCTCTTCGGGGGTTGGTATGGATGAATAGTAGGTTTCTAGGGTGGCTCGGATCCTAAAGTGCAAAGTTGGAACTTTTCCTTTTACATATCTCGGGATTCATATTAGCACCAACATGAAACGACCTAAGTTTTGGCACCCGGTGATTGATAAATTCAAGAAAACATTATCCTCTTGGAAGGCGAGATACCAATTGTGCTGGAAGAGTGACCTTAGCTAAAGCCGTTCTTAGAAGCTTACCATCATACTTCTTATCTCTTTTTTCGACGCCTAAATGTATCTTAAAAACTAGAAGGCTTGCGAAGGGATTTCATTTGGGGCAAAACACGCTCAAGACAGAAACTTAGATGGGTGTGGTGGTAAAAAATAAGCCAAAAAAATGAGGTGGTATAGGAATAGGCGGGATTGAGGATTTCAATTTGGCGATGTTGGCAAAATGGTGGTGGTGTTTCAAGGAAGAGTCAAATAATTTATGGGCCAGGGTTGTTAGGGAGATTCACAGCTCCAAAAGGATTCAAAATTTGTTCTGGTTAGAAAGACGGTACCGGATATTTGGCATGGTATCGGCAAAAGGGAGGACTTGACGGACTCATGGGGTTGAGACAATAATTTTGGGGTTAGCTTCTCCGCTAAAAGTCTTTGAAACGAGATTGTTGTTGCTGGCCTGGGAATAGATTCGTTGGGAATCTTGGGCCCGGTTGAAGGTTAATATGTTTGTGTGGAGCGCGTTAATGGGTCGGGTGCCATCTAAAGAGGGGCTGCAGGAAAGGGGTATTAGCTTGCCGAACACTTTGTGGAAAGATGCGGGTTTTGCTCGGAGTTGGTTGACCATTTGTTCGCTGGTTGCGTCTTCGCCAGAAGTATTTGGTGGCAAGTATTCGTCTGGATGCCGCTTCCATGGCCTCAAGATGTTGTTTCTTTGCGAGGCATTATTTAGGCGGTTTTGGAAAGCCCGGGCAGCAAGCAATGTAGAAAGATTTCCTACACGGTTGCTCTTGTTGCTGTTTGGAGAATTTGAAAGGCCAGAAACAATAAGGTTTTCAAAGGCAAATTTGTTCTGGTTCGAGAATCTGTGCAAGATATCAAGGAGGACGCCTTCATGTGGGTCGCTAATAGGTTGACAGGTGCCATTTGCTGGAAAAAATGGATCGGTTTCGACGTTTTAGATCTACTGTAATTTGTTTCCGTTTTGGTGGTTTTGTTTGTATTTCGTCATCTAGTTTCTTGTTGGGCATATATATATATATATATATATATATATATATATATATATATATATATGTATATATATATATAGTGTTAGGTTATTCTCAGAAGAGGGTTTTAGTGCGAGAAGTGCGGGAAGAAACCTAAATCTTAATTTTTATTAGTAATGGTTCATATATCTTTGAAGTTTTTACTTTGTATATATCATTGTTTATGTTACATATACAAAAACCCATAAAATTAATGCAATCAAATCATTTGTAAGGTTTAAAATCTTTCCTACACATGTGTTATATGATCCGTAGGTAAATATTCCTGCACAAAATTTGTACATGTGTAGGTTATATAAACTAATGAAATTACTTTATATACTTGTTTTATTTTCGAGATAGATGAATAAACAACACATTTCATGTGACACCTGTCACCCTTGTCTTTCATCTAATTGACGAAAATAGTCCTTCAAATATTTCCATTATAGTCCTTATAAGTTTCGTCGTTTTTTTTATTTAATTTTAGAGCAAACTAAAAATTTATCATTTATACATTATGGATCGGGTATAAGTTTTTATCAAATATGTATCTTGAAACGTGTACGCAATGGATTTTATAAAAATTTCAAGTTTTATAAAGATTTGAAAACTTTTAAGTTAAGTTAAGTTAACTTAATTAATCTTTTATAAAGAAAAATTAACCTTTTATACTAAAAACTAACAAGGCTAAACATGAGGGATCAAATCTGCCAAACCATGAAAGTTTTAAAACTCTTTCCCTCTACCTCACGATTTTCCGGCCCCTCTCCGGCCAAACTCCAGCGAATATCTGGCGAGTTCTCCGGCCACAGTTTTAAATGAGTTTTAATGCGCTTTAACGTCTAATTATGAATTCCGAATGTTTCTCCTCAAAAACCCAACGTTTTGCTATGTTTAATTCGAGCTTTAACTGTGTAATAATATGACTTTAATCGGATTATAAGTTTGTAACCACCGGAATCTTTAAACCCATTAAAACATGAATTTTACTCGACCATTATATAAATCGTTTGTCCCATTAGATTTCTACACTCGTTACCTTTCCAAACCCACAAAAATACATCGCATAAAAACGTCCAGAAGTCATCATCAAGTTATTTTTTTTTCGGTTCTGAAAAACCCTTCAATCGAGCCTTTCTTGTTCTTGTAAGTCTATTTTTTTGTGCCATTTTGATCTTTAGTCAACCCTCTTTGAAAGCCCTCTACTCCTGATCGATGATCTTGTGTAATCGGGTTTATTGATTTTAAAAGTTAGGGTTAGGGTTCTAAGTATGTAATGGGGAAGAAGATGAATTGGAAACTAAGATCTTTATATATATTTTTCTGATTTAAATTCCAAAACTCATTATAGTGTAGTGGTTGTTATGTGAGGATGGTTTCCAGAATTCTCGGGTTCGAGTCCCACATGAAGCATTTTTTTTTTCTGATCTTTTTATTTATTTTTTTCTTTATTTTAATCATTCAAAATTCATTTAAATTTTGAATATTCATAATAAATTTATTTTTGATCCAAAAATTATGAAAATTTAGGTGTAGCATGTTGACACCATAAAGAAAATTATCACACTTTTACTTTCTGGAAATTATTTAATTTCGTTATTTTATTAATTTAAATTGTTTTAATCATAATTAATAGATTAAAAATTCGTTTTTAATGATCTTGACCTCAAAATTTTAGGATAATTATTTCTAAGCATTCTAATCTGAAAGAAAAATTATTGGTTCAGAAAACTTTTATTTTTATTAATTTTCCTATTTTTAATCATTTAAACATGATTTAATCTCATTAAATCAGTTTTAAATACAAATAAGTTTAGAAAAAATTATGAAAAAATTATTTTAATTAATTTACATCAGAATGCATTCATTTCCTATAAAAATAATATTTTTGGATCATAATTTATATTTTTAGTCTTTTTTATGTTTATGTTAGACATAATTAATCATTTATTTATTTATGTTATTTAACATCTATTTTATAAATATTTTTCTTATAAAATAGAGATAGTCTTATGTTGAAGTCTTAGTTATTATTTGTTGGTTTATGGTGTAACTCATAATTATTTATTTATACATTTATGATTATTATATTTATTTAATTTAGTTAAAGAAATTAATTAAATTACTTTGTCTTAATTAATCAAACATATTTTTATATTCAATTGGTAATAATTATATTATTTAAACCATATTTACAAACTTTGGTATATTATTTTTCAATATACAACTATTATATGAATTCGACTTATCATAAAAAAACTTCGTCTTCCCTACATACGTCTAGCGAACCCTAATGCCTTAGACCCTAGATACTTTAGACTCTTAGACTTTTCCTCATTAGTATTCATATACATTATAGGTTGAATTCCTCGGAATTCCCACTACTTAGCTCACTACCGCTTAAGTTGGATCGCTTTTGCAAACTGTGAGTATATCTTTCCCCCTTTTTACTGTTTTTACTCTTTTGGGGTGACTCATGTACAATTATTATTAAACTTACGTATGTCATTTACATGCAATGTGATAAGGTCCTGGGTTCGAATCTCACAAAGGGGGTTTTCTCATAATTATGAGTTTCTTCCTGAATTGATGACTTGTTGGTGGAATATGATCGCGTGGCAACACTGGTGGCACGATGATACTCCAGTGTTCTGTGAGTGATTCCAATTTGTTTCCCGTTCAAAAAAAAACATGCAATGTGCTCTTGATATGTTTTGTGTGAATTGTATGAACGATTTGTCAAAGTCATTAACCTTTGGGCCGTACCTAACAATGAGTAGTACTACGAATTATTTCCCTTGGTTACTTACGTGAACGAGTTAAGTCCTTGGTCATTGTTATGGTTTTTCTTGAACGATGTGTGAACGATTATTGAACGATGTGATGCTTGATTTTGACCCTTTTACATATTACATTATCATGGCACATACATTGCGAAACACTTTTCTATATATATATATATATATATATATATATATTCAAACAGGGTATGCTCACCAATACATTTTTGTATTGACCAAATTATTTTCGTACATGTTTCAGGTTCTTATGAGATGACTTTTAAGCTTTTGGAATTTTACTTAGATTTTGGATTCATTGTATTTTTGTTAGTTGGCATTTAGAGTCGTTGTATTTCATTTCAATGTAATAATAAATTATTTAATCAATGTATTAATATTTACACTTTTAGTCCATGAGCTATTGAACAATCGTCACTACGTGACACCTCGATGTTTCCGCCATCGGTCGGGGTGTTACATTTCAACAATTTCCTTATATTTTTATTTTTTTAAAATGATTAAAATGAATTATTTATCTTCTTCTCGCACTTCTCGCACTAAAACCTCTTCTGAAATGAACCATCCCCTATATATATATATATATATATATATATATATATATATATATATAGTTTTTGGCCGTTGTTCGCTCCAGCTATATTATTTCTCTTTATTTTGTGCGCCTATACAAGTGATTGACCAATTAGAGAAGTTGTGCCGGAATTTCTTTTGGGGTGGGACAAGCGACATAGATAAAATGAGTTGGGACGCGTGGGATAAAGTGATTGAGCTAACAAAGTTTGAGGGCGTTGGTTTGGGGTCATTGAGAGATGCCAACTTAAGTTTACTTTCGAAGTGGTGGTGGCGCTTTAAAATAAATCAAGGTTCTCTTTGGCGTAATGTTGTGTGGTCCATTCATGGGAGTGGTAGGGGGTGGAGTTGTATTCCGGTTAAGTCTTCGCTTTCTAGCACTTGGAAGCAAACCGCATCTGTTCCAGCTTTGTTGGACAGGCTGGATTTTGATTCTACTAAGTGCATTAAAGGGAATTTAAAGAGTAGTTGTTCTATAATTTTTTGGCGTGATTGGTGGATTTTGGACAACTCTTTGCAGAAAAAATATCCTTGGCTGTTTGCATTAGAAAGGAATAAAAACTGCTTCATTTCTGAAAGATTGGTGGCGGGATTGAGGTCTGTGCAAGCTGTTTGGAGCTCGAGGGCTGCTTCTGTTTCGCTACAGGAGCAATCAGATTTGGATAGTCTTATGGGGGTGGTGACCGGCATTGTTTTTACTCCGAGATCTGACTCGTGGTCTTGGTCAGCGGGTTGGCAAAATGATTTCTCTGTTTAAAATGTTAAAAGATGTTTATTTGCTGCAACAAATGCCTTACCAGAGGTGGCTTTCGAATGTTGTAATTGGGTTCCAAAAAAGGCTGGGGTTGTCGCATGGAGGGCCTTCTTGGATCGACTACAAATGGTAGATGCGTTACTTAGGCGTAATGTTCATACGGACTTTCAGCTGTCTAAGATTTGTGAGATGAATATGGAGTCGGTAGAACATATGTTTACTGGTTGTCCGGTGATTATGGAGGTTTGGCAGCAGGTCTTCAATTGGTGTAACTGCCCGTTTCTTTTTGCCTTCCACGTTAAAGATTTGCTTACATTCCATTTGACGGCATGGAATGGCTCTCGGGTGAGAAAGGCTTTTTATGTGGTAATATGGACGACCTTTTGGAGTATTTGGAAGGCTCAGAACGAACTCATTTTTAACCAAATGAGATTGTGGTTTGGAAAATATTTGATGAGGTTAAAGTCATGAGTTATTTGTGGGTGATGAAGAGGGGGAGGATGACGAATATGTCTTGGGATGATTGGGGTAGATTTGATTTGAATAGGATGGGGTAGTTGTTCGGTTTTTGTTTGTGTTGTTTTTCTGGCATTGTATGTTGGTTTTTCGCTAGCTTCTTGCTAGCTTTATTAATAAAGTTTTGTTGGTCATTCAAAAAACAAAATTTAAGACAAATAACAAGGGTTAGTGAATAAGTCACCTTAAACCCAAGGCGTCATATTAGAAAATTTTAAACTTAAACAAATAGGAGTTATTGAGATGTTGAATTGTTACATGGCTTCTTCTTTCTATGACTATTTGTTGTGGTTAGAGATGACCACAAGTTTTATCCTCTCATATTGCGTCATGTCAGTGCCCAGTTGACAAAGTGATAAAGCTTCTGCTCACTCGCCTGATGCTGTTTTGGCTAGAGGTGAGCAGCAACTTTATCCAGATTTTTTTTTTAATTTTTTTTTATACTTTCTAAATTTGTCAAAATTATATTAAAACAAAAATAAAGTTAACTAAAAATTAGATTAATATTTACAATAAGCTATAAAAAACTAAAAACTAATCTAATACAAGATCATCGGGACGTCTGGCCCACAAATGCTCGACTAATTCATGGCGGATCTTTCCGTGTATCTCACGGTTCTTGAGATTCCTTATGTTTTCGAGTCTTTGGTTATTATCGATTGTCGATTCGGCACGTGAGACATCACCTTGCCAAAAATAGGCAGCCGACTGCCAACGGTCGGCAGCCAATGGCTATATTAACCAGCCAACGGTCATATTTGACCCGCTACCACACGCGAGTGTGGTAGCTTTGGCTAGCTCGCGAGACGGTTAACGCATGGGTGTTATGGTTCCAGCTATCCACGTGTACCACTTTGTGGCTCACGTCTAAGTTCCGAAACCGACGAGCTCGACTGACCATTATTTCCAACAACTTTATTCATAAATAAGGCTGACCAGGCTCGAGCTCGGCTTGATTTGAGATTTGTTTTCAAAGCTCAAGCTCGGCTCGTTGGTATATTCTCAAGCTCGAGCTCGGCTCATTTATTATTTATTAGTTAATATATTAAATAAAAATAATATAAATAATAGTTCGTTTAATCTCTTGAGCTTGATAAGGAAGCTCGAGCTAGGTGTAGTTTACTAAAAAAATTTAAATGAGGGTTAAATATTATTAAATATTAAAAAAAACTAATATTACATTAAGGCTCGATAAGACTCGACAAGCCTAGCAAATCTGACATGCAAGGCTCGAGCTCGGGCTCAATAAATAAACAAGCTTTGTTTTAGGCTCAAGCTCGACACGTTTTGAACTTTTTATTGAGCTGGGCTCAAGTAGCTCACGAGTGGCTATGCTTGTTTACATCCCTTGTTGTATGCTTATTTGAGGCATACTCATAATAATGGAAGAAATGTTACATGCTTATTTTAATGCCATTCATAGATTGAAGAAGCAAAAATAAGGATTAGTATGGATGAAGATAATTGTTAGGACCAGCGAACGCGTAATTCGACAATCACGGGTTTTATCCTAGAGGTGTGGAATCCCTCTAGGATGTTCTAATAACAGATACGAAGATTGAAACAATGAAACGAGTAATCACAACACACACACACGGGTCAAAAGATTATCTATTAATCACCAAAACAGAGCTCGAGTGTTTGCAGAGATCAAATCAGACGTCTATGACCAGGGGAGGGTGTTTGGAGGGTGTGTGAGGCAAGAACTGAGGTCTAGGGTTGAGAATGAGGGTATTTATACCACCCGGGTATGACCAGCACTGTATAGGCGATTAGGAAGGGTCCATAGCAGGCGATTATGGCTAATCGCCTGCCAAACCAAGCTACTCGCATGAACAGTACATGCGATTGGGCCTACAATCGCATGAATAGTGATCCTAATCGCCCTCAGCTTCTCAACGACCCCGAAACGCGTATAAACGCCTCCAAACACCCCGAATCACGTCCAAACTACTAATATACTAGCCTAGGGACATCGTGTACTAACAGACTCCCCCTTGGACCAGGCTAGTATACGTACAGAAATAACCAAAAGACATCGTTCATACCAAAAGCAAACAAACTTACAGACTCGATAAGCAAAAACAATTACAACTAAACAAAATTACAAGCAGCATCTTCTATCTTTCTCTTCAGCTTGATGTTGTTCTGACCCTCGTGATCCTCGACCAGTCGCATCCTACATGAACCTTGTTAGCATAGCAAAACCGGATCACTCTTTGAAACTTCATAGCTTGATCGGCTTCAACAGGTAGATGCATGATTGGGTGCTGATACAACATCTCCCTAGGATGTTCTTGTTAGGACCGGCGAACGCGTAATCCGACAATCACGGGTTTTATCCTAGAGGTGCGGAATCCCTGTAGGATGTTCTAATAACAGATACGAAGATTGAAACAATGAAACGACTAATCACAACACACACACGGGTCAAAAGATTATCTATTAATCACCAAAACAGAGCTCGAGTGTTTGCAGAGATCAAATCAGACGTCTATGACCAGGGGAGGGTGTTTGGAGGGTGTGTGAGGCAAGAACTGAGGTCTAGGGTTGAGAATGAGGGTATTTATACCACCCGGGTATGACCAGCACTGTATAGGCTATTAGGAAGGGTCCATAGCAGGCGATTATGGCTAATCGCCTGCCAAACCAAGCTACTCGCATGAACAGTACATGCGATTGGGCCTACAATCGCATGAATAGTGATCCTAATCGCCCTCAGCTTCTCAACGACCCCGAAACGCGTATAAACGCCTCCAAACACCCCGAATCACGTCCAAACTACTAATATACTAGCCTAGGGACATCGTGTACTAACAATAATGCTATTGATGAAATAGTTTCTTTTGATGAGGATGTTTATGATGTTTGGAATTGTCCTAAAATAAGAGGATATAATGATAGAGCTTTGAAGAAATTTGTCTATATTTTATTATTTATCTTTGTAGATTAGCTTTTAAGAATCACACGGATTCATTTTAATCAAAACTTTAATGTACACATCAGAAGAGATGCACGAAACTTGTGATTTTGTGAATTATTGTGTTCTTATTCTTGATCTACCAGTTCTTTATTAATTAAACTTCTCTTGCTAATGAATGATTTTTTTAGATCAAATAACAGAGAATTAGTGATTCACAATCCGAAAATTCATGTATGGTTATTGTTAGACACTCGTAATATTTAGTGTTGTTCAGTTAAATCTGATCCTTTTAGTTTCCCTTAATTACTCTGCGTTGTACCATGTTGTATGTTATGTTTTGTTCAATTCAACATCGAGAATTTATTACCAGACACATATGTATAGTTATCCTATGTTCTAAAACGCATAATTTTCTGAGCTTGATATTATATACTGATAATTCAACAAAGTAATCAACTTATTTCATTTGACAATAAAGCACAACTTATACTCATCCATGGATTATGACCTTATTACCATAAAGACCACTACTACAACCACCTAGATGGATATGCTATTTGCAACACCTCTCCCAGTCACACCACTTTCAGAATATGGTATAAGAAGTTGATACGGAACCAACCCTACACCATAACGATTCTTTAAAGTGGGATCAAGGTTCCTCGAGTCTATAACTGCTTCCAGCTCATTAAGCCTTCCATGGAACTTCTCAAAAGCTGCCTTTATAGTGGGATCCGCCTCCCATGTCGCGTTGGTAATTCCACCAATATACTCTTCATCTGGTGAATGACTTGATAAAACATTATAAAGCACTAATGTTTGTATACCTTGGAGTTGGGATGGGAAACATTTCAATAAAGTATCCTCGGGTCGATCTACAAATGATTGCCATTCTTCATCTGTTGGGTCTTCATTAGGCATATTGGTTCTGGCAACAGTTGGCCTATATGGGATATATCCCCCTAAATCATATTGACCGAAATTGACTGCTGAATGTTGGCCAGCAGTCACCCACATGATAGTTGAAACAATTCCAATCAAATCTTCTTGGGTTTTGAGTTGTGGCCACCATGGTTCATCTTTCTTGTCCCCATGACCAACCATGCGAATTTCGTTCCACCACACTTGAAGCTCTTCATCAGATTCCACTAGATTCGCTTGTGGGTAGTAGTGATTGACATAAGAACTTGCCCATTGTTTAATGGCATCGTAAATAAGTAAACCATCATTTGCATAAGGGTAATCCTCAATTGCAAGTTTTAAACCATGTGGTGTAGTTGGATCTTCAACTGCCATACCCCTAAACCATAGCATACAAATTACAAATTTCTATAAAATTTGTTATTATTATTATTACTTTTTTATGCAAAATGTGTACCTGCTAATTAAGTCTGCTGGCAGTGCTTCATGATCAAACCGCCATATCTGATCATATACATCTGATGAGAGTTGCATAGAGTATTTATCCGGAAAAAATATTTCCTCGACAATACCCCCCGCATTGATGAGGATTAGTCTAGCTAGAGAATTGATCTGCATAGTGTATCGATAATGCGGGAGAAGCAGTCGACTCATAGGATGCATTTGGCTTAGATGGCGATTAGTAGCAATTATGTAAGGCTCTGTAGCACAATGTGTTCTTAGCCTGCATTGTGAAAAGAAATAAAAAAAATAACTAACTAGCTCAGATACAAACAAGTGTAGGAAAAAGAACGGGAAACAACCAATGGCTAATAAGTTGGTGATAACCAGCATCATGTGCTAGTACATGAGCCTTGGCAAGCCTCCAAAGCCATAAATCAGTTGCAGTCTGAGCGGGTGTGTAGACATGTTTCCATTGTGGTTTCCCATCATACGGCGGATGAGTTAACTCAATGGCTAGGGGCCTTAATGTCCCATCAGGAGTAAGTAACATCAATGTTCTTGAACCGTATAAAGTTGTCGTTTCTATATCTCTTAATTTGTTCACATAAGGCAAGAGCAAATCATGGTAATCCAGCATGAACAATTTCTTTTGTGCTAAAGCCTGCAATAAGATGATTTTTTTTTTCCAAAAATTCATGTTCATAAAGTAATCAATTGAATTTATGTTTTGCGTTACCTCGTCAAACGTCATGAAATCTTTAATCTCTTTCTCTACAATCTCCTTTGTGATTAAGGATTCAGCTGGTCCATAGATTTCAGGGTCCAATTTACTCATCAATGGCCATTCCTAGATATGCGCACTTGTAATAATTAATCATCTCATTATGAAGATGAAACTATTTCACGTAAGCGAAACTCACTAAAATAAACATAAACATGTTGACTAAAAATATTATCAAAATAAACATCACCGACTAAAACGATAAAGCATTGGCTAAATTTTTGTCGCCACAAATGCCTTGAAAATTACAACGCGGTCCGCGAAATAAACAATCAAAATAATACATTTGTAAAGCATGGGTTAAATTTAGCTAGGGCCTAAATGTTTTCATAACCTTTTCAGGCAACGTTTAAAAGATCACATGCTTAACTTTAGTCAACCAACAAAAAGAGACCACGTGTAAAATGCAACCTTAATTTTATTCATCTAACATGTACATTTTGATGATTATTCCATCTCAAAAACATACCGTAACCAACTGTATACTACAGGGATTGAGCCCAGCAAGCATTTGTCTGCAAAATTCCTCATCACTAAGCCATGAGAACTTGTCTCCTATAATTTACACGCACAAAGTTAAAGGTTAAACTAATAAACAATGCAAAATGATACAAATATGATAAATGCTTTACTTTCCAGGGTTTCGGGCATCTCAAACTGGATAACCGCATTTTTAGTATCATCAATCTTTTTCAAAAGTACAGGCAAAGCACTTAAGACTCCGTCGTCAGGGGCCGGGACATTAACACCTTGATTAAAAAGCATGTCTATGTCTGTGAATAATGGAAATCCCTTGGTTTTATCTGTGAAAACTGATTTTAGAACTGGTACAAATGTTAGACATTAATTCTTATTTCCATATTATATCAAATATATCCTAAGTATATATTATATCCTAAGTTTAGTCAAGGGTTATGTTAGTTAAAACCCAACCGACACGTCGGTTATATAACAAGGGGACACACCCCTTCATCATGTATAAATACCCAAACATATTGTATCATTTGTGTATGTATTGAATCTTTAGTTACACATATTCTCTCTCAAATATTTCCCTCATAAATCCTGCAATCGATCCTGCGATCTACATTTGGCATCAGAGCGCAAGTTATCAATCGTTCCAATTGTTTACAGAAGAACACGAATAGAAGATCATCAAAAGGTTCGATCCTCTGTTTTTTCCTCGAAACAGAGATTTGACGCAGAAGTATTTTATACGTTGGAACAATCATCAAAGCCAATCCAGGATCAAGAGAAGATCAATACACAAGAATATAACCGTTCGAATAAGAAGATAAAGAACCGGACCGTTTTTCCGGCAAAAACTTTGTCTTCTCCGGCGAGTCACCGGAATCGAAGAACAAACCGATTAAACGCAATAGAAACGGTTATATCTATCCCTGCCCTATTAGTTTATCGTAATCGAATACACAAAGCGAAAATCCAAATCAGAAATTAAGAAATTTTTCATACTCTGTTTTTTTTCGGCAAATTTGTTTTCCCGCCAAAATTTTTTAACAAAACCAAGTTCTTGTATTTTGAAACTTGTTTCCAAACACTCCTGATACGAAAAACAGAAACGATTCTACAAAACTTTTGTCGAAAAATCAAAATCTGTTCAAGGTTTAAAGCTTTTAAACAAAGAACCAAAGTTTCTTAAACCCGTTGTATTCGATCATCTTTTGGATAAGTAATCCAAAAACCAGTTTTGGAATAAAGTTGTTGTTCCATTTTTTTGAATCCATAGAAACAAAGTTGTTTCAAAAGGATTTGGGCAGTAGACAAAATTCGTGGATAAGGTTTGACTTCTGATAAGTCAACCCACGAACGTTTGTTTTTAGTAAGGGATATTATTGTAAGGAAAATAGACATCAGTGATTTTTTGGGTTTTTTTTTTTAATCACTGTACGAAGAAGAATTATATTGAAGTCAATTATTGTATTAAACAAACAAAGGGGTTTGTTTATTTTAGAAGGGTGTTTTATAGATTGAGTGTTATTAGAAGAACACTAATCAAAATTGTTGGAGGATTATTAAGTCAAAAGGATTGACTTTTAGAAATTGAAAGGAACATTTATTGATAGTCAAAACCTATAAAACTACATAAGTTTGACAAAACCTTTTGGTATTATTGTTCAAGGCCTTACAAAATAACAAAAATTTGTTAAATCTATATAGTTTTCTTTGAATATCAATACCGTTATCGACTTTAAGAAGGGGTCGAAAAGTTGTTTGATAAAAGTGTTCGAACAAAGTTCCTAAAGCGTGGGTAGTCCATATTAGAATTGGACAATAGGGAAGAAAAAGACTAAAAGTCCGCAGAAAACTCCCATTAAACCCAAAATGTCGAAAGAGACGACATCGAAAGAGACAGTCACGAAGGAGACTCTCACTTTCAGCCTCCAAACACCGATGTTGACATCTACAAATTACACGATTTGGGCTGTTCGTGTAAAGGCAATATTGAATGCCAATGGCCTTTGGGAAGTAGTGGAACCCACAGAAGGCACGTCGACAGTAGATGCAAAGAAGGATAGGACAGCGATTGCCTATCTCTTCCAGGCAATTTCAGAAGATATGGTGATGCAAGTGGCGTCACATAATACAGCGAAAGAGATTTGGGATGCATTAAAGACAAGATTTATTGGAATTGACCGAGTCCAGAAAGCAAGACTTCAATCATTACGCACAGAATTTGAAATGATAACAATGAGAGAGACAGAGACCATAGACCAGTTTGCTGGTAGGTTAAGTGCGATTAGTACAAAGTCAAAAACCCTAGGAACGAAAATTGAAGAGTCAGTCTTGGTACGAAAATTGCTGGACTCCGTACCAGAAAGGTTCCTACAGATTATTGCGTCCATAGAGCAGTACTCAGATATAGATTCCATGACGTTAGATGAAGCGCTTGGAAGACTTAAAGCTTACGAAGAACGTCTCAAGTCAAGAGATGAAAAGAAATATGGACCCGCTAGTCAAGAGAAGCTGTTATTTACAAGGCAAGATAGAAGGCCTTTCAGCAACAATAACAAGAACTACAATCAGAATCGAGGTAGACAGAACTTTAGGAAGTTCAATAAGAGTCAAAGATATGAGAGGAAGAACTTTGACAGAAATGGCCATCAAGATCACAAAGGTGATAGAAATCCCACTAAGAATCGTCATGACGACAGTAGTTACAAGCCCAGAAAAGATGGCAGCAGTATAAGATGTTACAACTGCAATGAATTAGGACATATAGCTCCCAAATGTCCTAAACCTCGAAATAAGCAAGAAGAATCTCACCTAGTAATGGAAGAAGAGGATCCCACATTACTTATGACAGTTGGTGAAGAAAAAAGTATAGTTCTTGAAGAAAAGAAGATAATACCAGAACGCTATCGCAATGAAGAAGATGTAAATGAAGTATGGTATTTAGACAATGGTGCAAGCAATCATATGACAGGAAGACGCTCCTATTTCACAGAGTTAGACGAAAAAATAGCAGGAAGCGTAAAATTTGGAGATGGATCGTGTGTTAACATCAAAGGTAAAGGCTCAATAGTATTGGAATGCAACAATGGAGAACAAAGATTAGTCACAGAAGTATACTACATTCCAACACTCAAAAGCAACATATTAAGCCTCGGGCAAGTCACAGAATCAGGTTGCAAAGTAATTATGGAAAATGAACACCTATGGATCTACGACGCCCACAGTAACCTATTGATGAAAGTCCCAAAAGCAAAGAATAGACTCTACAAGGTAAAACTCAGAATAACTAGTCCAATTTGCTTACAAGCTAAAATAGATACACCTGCATGGCTATGGCATGCACGTATGGGACATGTGAACTTTGATTCACTTAGACAATTAAGCACAAAAGGAATGGCACATGGACTGCCAAAGATCCAACACCCATCTCAAGTATGTGATGCATGTATTACGGGAAAGCAAAGCAGACTTCCATTTCCCTCTCAAGCAAGTTTTAGAGCTACAAGACCTCTAGAACTCGTACATGCAGACCTATGTGGACCGATTACACCCACATCATTAGCAGGCAACAACTATTTCTTCCTGATAGTTGACGATTATTCAAGATTTATGTGGATCTACATGCTTAAGTCAAAAGATCAAGTTTATGAAAATTTCAAGAAGTTTCTAAGCGAAGCTCAGACAGAGACAAGTCACAAGCTCAAAAGACTAAGAACGGATCGTGGAGGAGAGTTTACTTCTAAAGCTCTTACCACATATTGTGAGGATAAAGGAATCCTTAGACAGCTAACAGCACCTTACACACCTCAGCAGAATGGTGTAGTAGAAAGAAAGAACCGTTCAATAATGAGTATGACCAGAAGCATGTTAAAGGCTATGAACGTACCACAGAACTTATGGGCAGAAGCAACAAGACAAGCAATTTATATCCAGAATCGGTTACCTACAAAAGCTCTCAAGGGTATGACACCCTACGAAGCAGTGAAAGGCAAAGCACCCAATATCAAGCACATTAGAGTATTTGGATGCATAGCATACGCAAAGGTAACAACGCCCTACTTAAAGAAGTTAGAAGATAGAAGTAAGAAAATGGTACATCTAGGAAACGAAAATGGTTCCAAAGCCTATAGATTATATGATCCCATAGAAGAAAAGATACACATTAGCAGAGATGTCCAATTCATAGAAAATGAACCATGGGATTGGAACAACAATTATTTGAAAGAAGGAAGCAACGACGAACCATCTTGGACAAGATTCAAAGTTTATGGAGATCACGAAAGTGAAGCTGTACAAGAGCAAAGTAATGAGGACAATGAAGACAGTGAAAGTGACAACGAATTCTTTAGTAGTCCAATTACAGCTACACGAACTCCAATAACAATTCAAGAAACGCCGACAAGTGATCCAGTAGCTGAATCAAGCACTCAAGAGTTAGAAGACTCACCAGGCTCCCAACATAGACCAGTACGAGCCCTTAGATCACTTAATGACATCTATGCAGCCACACAGCCTCTTAGACCAGAAGAATATGAACATCTGTACTTAGCTTACGATGAAGAACCTGCAAACTATAAAGAAGCAGCAGATTACCCACAATGGATAGAAGCAATGAAAAGCGAAATAGACTCTATAGAGAAGAACAACACTTGGACACTGACTACACTCCCCTCAAGTCAGAAACCAATAGGTCTAAAATGGGTATTTAAGGTCAAGAGAGATGCAAGTGGACAAATCACCAAACATAAGGCCAGATTAGTAGCAAAAGGATACGTACAACAAGAAGGTATAGACTACAATGAAGTATTTGCACCCGTTGCAAGAATGGAAACAATCAGGCTACTATTAGCATTGGCAGCACAGAAAGGATGGCAAGTACATCACTTAGATGTAAAATCAGCATTCTTACATGGTGAATTAAAGGAAGATGTCTACGTTTCACAACCAGATGGATTCATAAAGAAAGGAAAAGAAAATCTAGTCTACAAGCTAAAGAAAGCTCTATATGGTTTGAAGCAAGCACCAAGAGCATGGAACATAAGGCTGAACAACATCCTAAAAGAAATCGGATTTAAAAGATGTCCACAAGAGCAAGCAGTATACAAGAGAACTTCAAAGGAGTCAACAATAATTATAGGAGTTTATGTCGATGACATAATAGTGACAGGAAGTTCAATCAAGGACATATCAAGCTTCAAGAAAGAAATGCAAGGCAAGTTTGAAATGAGTGATTTAGGACCACTCACTTACTATCTAGGGATAGAAGTACGTCAAACACAAGGAAAGATACAATTGAAGCAATCAGCCTACGCGAAGAAAGTTATCAAAGAAGCCAGACTAGAAGACTGCAATCCAACAAAATATGCAATGGAATCAGGTCTAAAGCTCACTAAAGAAGATGAAAGTGAACCAGTCAACGAAACAGAATATAGAAAGCTAATTGGAAGCTTAAGGTATCTTACACATACCAGACCAGATATCACCTACGCAGTTGGATACATTAGTAGATTCATGGAGAAACCGAAGACAACTCACATGAAGGCAGTTAAACACCTGATAAGATACATCAAAGGCACGTTGAATTATGGAATTCAATACAGCAGAAGCAAAGAAACAGAAATCACTGGATACAGCGACAGCAGTTATGGAGATCAAGACGATGGAAAAGGAACAACAGGAACAATATTTTGCTACAAAGATTCACCTATCACATGGACAAGTCAGAAACAAAGTACAGTAGCACTATCATCATGCGAAGCAGAATTTATGGCAGCTACATCAGTAGCATGTCAAGCTATATGGCTACAAGGAGTACTCAGCGAACTCACAGGTGAACAACCAAAGCACATCAACATAAGGTATCACTTTATCAGAAAATGCATAGAGAACGAGCAGATACAAGTTGATCACATCAGTGGAGAGATGCAGAAAGCAGATATACTCACCAATGCACTACCAAGAATAAAACTTCTCGAGATGCGAAGTCTCATAGGAGTTGAAGACCTTGGGGAAATCAAGAATTAGGGGGGAGAATGTTAGACATTAATTCTTATTTCCATATTATATCAAATATATCCTAAGTATATATTATATCCTAAGTTTAGTCAAGGGTTATGTTAGTTAAAACCCAACCGACACGTCGGTTATATAACAAGGGGACACACCCCTTCATCATGTATAAATACCCAAACATATTGTATCATTTGTGTATGTATTGAATCTTTAGTTACACATATTCTCTCTCAAATATTTCCCTCATAAATCCTGCAATCGATCCTGCGATCTACATTTCTAAATTGTTTGAGGGTATGCGACGGTTTAGAGTGGAGGGAAAAGAGAGAGGGAGAATTGAAAGTTAGTTATTTAGGAAAACAAACTTGACTTTCTTATTTACAAATGATTACATCGGTCCCTATTTATAGTTCTGAACCGGTGCAATACAAACAGACACAACACTTCGAATATAATCAAACTTATACTAACCTATTTACTAACCGGTGTGTTATCTAACCGGTTCTAACTACCCTTCTAACTTAGGATATAATTATTAACACATGTTTATAATACAATAACATAGGAATATAAATCAAGTTTAACTTTATATCTAACAATCTCCCCCTTAAACTTGATTTTATGTTCTTCGGTTCTTCTAGTCTTCACTAGAGGATGATCGGCTTCGCTTCTTTGGAGGCATGTCTTCATCTTTCCATTCGTTCTTCTTGTGTGCGTCACTTGTACTACCTTCTTCATTAGTGATTTCAACAACGAGTTCGCGGCCCTTAAATTTTAGATGGTACCATTCCATCATTTCCAAGTATCGAATATATACAAGCCTTAAAGTTGTTGCTATCTCTTCTTTTCTTGCCAAACTCGGTAGTCTAACATTGATATAAAGCCTTAAAGTTGTTGCTATCTCTTAAAGTTGTTGTTAGACATTAATTCTTATTTCCATATTATATCAAATATATCCTAAGTATATATTATATCCTAAGTTTAGTCAAGGGTTATGTTAGTTAAAACCCAACCGACACGTCGGTTATATAACAAGGGGACACACCCCTTCATCATGTATAAATACCCAAACATATTGTATCATTTGTGTATGTATTGAATCTTTAGTTACACATATTCTCTCTCAAATATTTCCCTCATAAATCCTGCAATCGATCCTGCGATCTACATTTGGCATCAGAGCATTCGGTTCATCATTTGTTCCATTGATTACAGAAGATATAAAGAAGAAGACGATCGAAGTCCGATCCCTGTTTCTTGTTTCTAAACAGAGACATACGAATCAGATCATCAAACGTTGGAACAATCATATCAAGGCCAAACAGGATTATTAGAAGATCAATACATCAGTATAACCGTTCAAATAAGAAGGATCAGACCCGGTTAAAGTTTTTCCGGCGAAACTTCATCTTCTCCGGCGTTTACCGGAATTGACATATAGAACGCTTGAACGCATCAAAGACGGTTACATCTATCCCTGCCCTATTAGTTTATCATAATCGAATACATAAAACCTTAATCAAAATCAGAATTCAGAAAAATCGTTTCATACTCTGTCTGTTCGGCAAACGTAATTTTTCCCGCCAAATTTTTTTTACAAAACCAAGTTTTTTTTTCACTTTGAAATTTATATCCGAACGTTTCTGATACAAAAACAGACTCAGTTCTGTAAAACCGTTGTCGAAATTATCAAAGATTAAGGATTTTTACCGTTCGGGTTCGAATAAGAAAGAACCAGGATTTTTATTTTAAAAAAAAAAAAAAAAACTTTTCATATTCGATTATTAGAACAAGTTATAGAACTTGTTAAGGATCCAAAGTAATTATTGTTGGAAAATATTGTTGATTCATTTGGATCATACAAACACAGAAGAAAGTGTTTGTAAGTTTGGGCAGTAAGTCTTTCGAAGAAGAAGAAAGAAGTTGTTGACTTTTTTTGAAAGTCAAAATTCATAAAATAGTATTATAATATTGGGGGATATTATAAGAAGTTTATTAATCAGTGTTCGGGTTTATCACTGATAGTAAGAATTATTTTTTTTGAAGTCGAAAATATTAAACAAACATAGGGGTTTGTTTATTTTAGAAGGGTGTTTATAGATTGAGTGTTATTAGAAGAACACTAATCAAAATTGTTGGAGGATTATTAAGTCAAAAGGATTGACTTTTAGAAATTGAAAGGAACATTTATTGATAGTCAAAACCTATAAAACTACATAAGTTTGACAAAACCTTTTGGTATTATTGTTCAAGGCCTTACAAAATAACAAAAATTTGTTAAATCTATATAGTTTTCTTTGAATACCAATACCGTTATCGACTTTAAGAAGGGGTCGAAAAGTTGTTTGATAAAAGTGTTCGAACAAAGTTCCTAAAGCGTGGGTAGTCCATATTAGAATTGGACAATAGGGAAGAAAAAGACTAAAAGTCCGCAGAAAACTCCCATTAAACCCAAAATGTCGAAAGAGACGACATCGAAAGAGACAGTCACGAAGGAGACTCTCACTTTCAGCCTCCAAACACCGATGTTGACATCTACAAATTACACGATTTGGGCTGTTCGTGTAAAGGCAATATTGAATGCCAATGGCCTTTGGGAAGTAGTGGAACCCACAGAAGGCACGTCGACAGTAGATGCAAAGAAGGATAGGACAGCGATTGCCTATCTCTTCCAGGCAATTCCAGAAGATATGGTGATGCAAGTGGCGTCACATAATACAGCGAAAGAGATTTGGGATGCATTAAAGACAAGATTTATTGGAATTGACCGAGTCCAGAAAGCAAGACTTCAATCATTACGCACAGAATTTGAAATGATAACAATGAGAGAGACAGAGACCATAGACCAGTTTGCTGGTAGGTTAAGTGCGATTAGTACAAAGTCAAAAACCCTAGGAACGAAAATTGAAGAGTCAGTCTTGGTACGAAAATTGCTGGACTCCGTACCAGAAAGGTTCCTACAGATTATTGCGTCCATAGAGCAGTACTCAGATATAGATTCCATGACGTTAGATGAAGCGCTTGGAAGACTTAAAGCTTACGAAGAACGTCTCAAGTCAAGAGATGAAAAGAAATATGGACCCGCTAGTCAAGAGAAGCTGTTATTTACAAGGCAAGATAGAAGGCCTTTCAGCAACAATAACAAGAACTACAATCAGAATCGAGGTAGACAGAACTTTAGGAAGTTCAATAAGAGTCAAAGATATGAGAGGAAGAACTTTGACAGAAATGGCCATCAAGATCACAAAGGTGATAGAAATCCCACTAAGAATCGTCATGACGACAGTAGTTACAAGCCCAGAAGAGATGGCAGCAGTATAAGATGTTACAACTGCAATGAATTAGGACATATAGCTCCCAAATGTCCTAAACCTCGAAATAAGCAAGAAGAATCTCACCTAGTAATGGAAGAAGAGGATCCCACATTACTTATGACAGTTGGTGAAGAAAAAAGTATAGTTCTTGAAGAAAAGAAGATAATACCAGAACGCTATCGCAATGAAGAAGATGTAAATGAAGTATGGTATTTAGACAATGGTGCAAGCAATCATATGACAGGAAGACGCTCCTATTTCACAGAGTTAGACGAAAAAATAGCAGGAAGCGTAAAATTTGGAGATGGATCGTGTGTTAACATCAAAGGTAAAGGCTCAATAGTATTGGAATGCAACAATGGAGAACAAAGATTAGTCACAGAAGTATACTACATTCCAACACTCAAAAGCAACATATTAAGCCTCGGGCAAGTCACAGAATCAGGTTGCAAAGTAATTATGGAAAATGAACACCTATGGATCTACGACGCCCACAGTAACCTATTGATGAAAGTCCCAAAAGCAAAGAATAGACTCTACAAGGTAAAACTCAGAATAACTAGTCCAATTTGCTTACAAGCTAAAATAGATACACCTGCATGGCTATGGCATGCACGTATGGGACATGTGAACTTTGATTCACTTAGACAATTAAGCACAAAAGGAATGGCACATGGACTGCCAAAGATCCAACACCCATCTCAAGTATGTGATGCATGTATTACGGGAAAGCAAAGCAGACTTCCATTTCCCTCTCAAGCAAGTTTTAGAGCTACAAGACCTCTAGAACTCGTACATGCAGACCTATGTGGACCGATTACACCCACATCATTAGCAGGCAACAACTATTTCTTCCTGATAGTTGACGATTATTCAAGATTTATGTGGATCTACATGCTTAAGTCAAAAGATCAAGTTTATGAAAATTTCAAGAAGTTTCTAAGCGAAGCTCAGACAGAGACAAGTCACAAGCTCAAAAGACTAAGAACGGATCGTGGAGGAGAGTTTACTTCTAAAGGTCTTACCACATATTGTGAGGATAAAGGAATCCTTAGACAGCTAACAGCACCTTACACACCTCAGCAGAATGGTGTAGTAGAAAGAAAGAACCGTTCAATAATGAGTATGACCAGAAGCATGTTAAAGGCTATGAACGTACCACAGAACTTATGGGCAGAAGCAACAAGACAAGCAATTTATATCCAGAATCGGTTACCTACAAAAGCTCTCAAGGGTATGACACCCTACGAAGCAGTGAAAGGCAAAGCACCCAATATCAAGCACATTAGAGTATTTGGATGCATAGCATACGCAAAGGTAACAACGCCCTACTTAAAGAAGTTAGAAGATAGAAGTAAGAAAATGGTACATCTAGGAAACGAAAATGGTTCCAAAGCCTATAGATTATATGATCCCATAGAAGAAAAGATACACATTAGCAGAGATGTCCAATTCATAGAAAATGAACCATGGGATTGGAACAACAATTATTTGAAAGAAGGAAGCAACGACGAACCATCTTGGACAAGATTCGAAGTTTATGGAGATCACGAAAGTGAAGCTGTACAAGAGCAAAGTAATGAGGACAATGAAGACAGTGAAAGTGACAACGAATTCTTTAGTAGTCCAATTACAGCTACACGAACTCCAATAACAATTCAAGAAACGCCGACAAGTGATCCAGTAGCTGAATCAAGCACTCAAGAGTTAGAAGACTCACCAGGCTCCCAACATAGACCAGTACGAGCCCTTAGATCACTTAATGACATCTATGCAGCCACACAGCCTCTTAGACCAGAAGAATATGAACATCTGTACTTAGCTTACGATGAAGAACCTGCAAACTATAAAGAAGCAGCAGATTACCCACAATGGATAGAAGCAATGAAAAGCGAAATAGACTCTATAGAGAAGAACAACACTTGGACACTGACTACACTCCCCTCAAGTCAGAAACCAATAGGTCTAAAATGGGTATTTAAGGTCAAGAGAGATGCAAGTGGACAAATCACCAAACATAAGGCCAGATTAGTAGCAAAAGGATACGTACAACAAGAAGGTATAGACTACAATGAAGTATTTGCACCCGTTGCAAGAATGGAAACAATCAGGCTACTATTAGCATTGGCAGCACAGAAAGGATGGCAAGTACATCACTTAGATGTAAAATCAGCATTCTTACATGGTGAATTAAAGGAAGATGTCTACGTTTCACAACCAGATGGATTCATAAAGAAAGGAAAAGAAAATCTAGTCTACAAGCTAAAGAAAGCTCTATATGGTTTGAAGCAAGCACCAAGAGCATGGAACATAAGGCTGAACAACATCCTAAAAGAAATCGGATTTAAAAGATGTCCACAAGAGCAAGCAGTATACAAGAGAACTTCAAAGGAGTCAACAATAATTATAGGAGTTTATGTCGATGACATAATAGTGACAGGAAGTTCAATCAAGGACATATCAAGCTTCAAGAAAGAAATGCAAGGCAAGTTTGAAATGAGTGATTTAGGACCACTCACTTACTATCTAGGGATAGAAGTACGTCAAACACAAGGAAAGATACAATTGAAGCAATCAGCCTACGCGAAGAAAGTTATCAAAGAAGCCAGACTAGAAGACTGCAATCCAACAAAATATGCAATGGAATCAGGTCTAAAGCTCACTAAAGAAGATGAAAGTGAACCAGTCAACGAAACAGAATATAGAAAGCTAATTGGAAGCTTAAGGTATCTTACACATACCAGACCAGATATCACTTACGCAGTTGGATACATTAGTAGATTCATGGAGAAACCAAAGACAACTCACATGAAGGCAGTCAAACACTTGATAAGATACATCAAAGGCACATTGAATTATGGAATTCAATAAGAATCAGGTCTAAAGCTCACTTTCATCTTCTTTAGTGAGCTTTTGTGAGCTTTATATCAATGTTAGATATAAAGTTAAACTTGATTTATATTCCTATGTTATTGTATTATAAACATGTGTTAATAATTATATCCTAAGTTAGAAGGGTAGTTAGAACCGGTTAGATAACACACCGGTTAGTAAATAGGTTAGTATAAGTTTGATTATATTCGAAGTGTTGTGTCTGTTTGTATTGCACCGGTTCAGAACTATAAATAGGGACCGATGTAATCATTTGTAAATAAGAAAGTCAAGTTTGTTTTCCTAAATAACTAACTTTCAATTCTCCCTCTCTCTTTTCCTTCCACTCCAAACCGTCGCATACCCTCAAACAATTAACAAAAACCTGTGCAGATTATTAACATGGCATCAGAGCCAGACACCCGAAGAAGAACATACGGCATATTCGATGAGGAAGAGAAATCCGACGATGTTTATATGGACAAAGGGAAGAAGCCCATGTCCGAAGAAGATAGTGATCATGTGGATCAAAGTGTGTTGGCCGAGAGGGTCGAACAACTTAAGAAGGATTGTGTTAATCCTTTAGACATCAATTTCTCTCATTTCCACATCGGATCAGCGCCGCAGAAGAATGTTTATAGAAGCAGACAATCGCATCAGTCACGAAAGGCGCAGAATGAGTATAATAAGCAAGTGTTTAATGTCCCCGAATATCCACACGCCATGTGTTGTGGAAAATGTAAGGAGCCCTTCCACTATAGACGAAATTGTCCCAAAAAGATTGGGAAAACAGAATTTATGGTGAAAGGGACGGATGGAAAAGGATGGGACGACGTATGGTATGCTAGTTTAACAAGAAAAGAGCACGGATGCGGTTTCAAGGACCAATTCGCAATTTTCAGCAAATCATTTGGAATTGAAGGCCAACCAAATGGTTATAGGAGGGAGTACTTTAGAGGAAAAGGATCGGTGATCATAACAAGTGGAGGACAAGTGCATAAAATCAAATCGGTATATTTCGTGCCTACACTTCGTAAAAATGTATTAAGTATAGAAAAGTTAAATGATGATGGATTAGAAGTTGAATTCGATGGAGATATATGTCACATCCATCGGCCGATCATACAAGAGAAGAGGAGAATAATAACATGCCGAATTTGTGATGGTGAAGATCACTTCACATTTAAATGTCCCGAAAGAAAGAATATAGTGAACAAAAATGGTAAAGGCGCACTAGATGCGTTCACAAAGAAACGGGTCAGATTTGAAGGCATAAATGAAGCACTCAAAGAAGAAGATAAAGAAAGGGCGCACGTTTTCAAGAAGTTTGAAGAGTTCTCTATCGACAAGGACCATTATGAAGGCAATATGGAGAAAGGTCCTATTATGTACCCAACCAACGAATCAAGTTTGAAGGATTGCTTAGTTTTCATGGACTTACTCCATGTTACAACAACGGTTGAAAGGTACAAACGCAAGTTCGAATTAGAGTTTGAAAAGATTGTTAAATGGTTTATGCATGACTTCTTGAAAATGAGAACCGAAGCCCCTATGCCACCCCGGGACACAACCGGTTATCCAATTTGCTTATTGGATTTATACACTAGAGTGCAAGTGTTTGGTGGATATGAAAAGGTTACAAAGGATGATAATTGGGCAATTGTGGCAATGTCTATGGGTTATGGAAGAGGACTACCGAGTTTGGCAAGAAAAGAAGAGATAGCAACAACTTTAAGGCTTGTATATATTCGATACTTGGAAATGATGGAATGGTACCATCTAAAATTTAAGGGCCGCGAACTCGTTGTTGAAATCACTAATGAAGAAGGTAGTACAAGTGACGCACACAAGAAGAACGAATGGAAAGATGAAGACATGCCTCCAAAGAAGCGAAGCCGATCATCCTCTAGTGAAGACTAGAAGAACCGAAGAACATAAAATCAAGTTTAAGGGGGAGATTGTTAGATATAAAGTTAAACTTGATTTATATTCCTATGTTATTGTATTATAAACATGTGTTAATAATTATATCCTAAGTTAGAAGGGTAGTTAGAACCGGTTAGATAACACACCGGTTAGTAAATAGGTTAGTATAAGTTTGATTATATTCGAAGTGTTGTGTCTGTTTGTATTGCACCGGTTCAGAACTATAAATAGGGACCGATGTAATCATTTGTAAATAAGAAAGTCAAGTTTGTTTTCCTAAATAACTAACTTTCAATTCTCCCTCTCTCTTTTCCCTCCACTCCAAACCGTCGCATACCCTCAAACAATTAACAAAAACCTGTGCAGATTATTAACATACAACTGCATGGAGTGCAGAGTACAAAGTCCTTGCTCCAAAGGTAACTTGCTTTATCTCTGAAAAATCTTCATCAGCGGGTATATAAAAAGGGAGCAGAGTTCTAGTTTCTGTTAATGGATCTGTAATTCAACATATGATAGTTGTTAATTTACAGTAACTTTTGGATCTAGTATAATATTCATTTTAATCAAATGTATCACATATAATCCTCACTACATGTGTTATACCTGGTGAATGTGAGTGTAAGTTTAAGCCATGTACATAGAAGCAAGAGAGTTACTTTACTCTCGCTTTTACTAACCATGCGTTATACCTAGTTAGGTCCCGTGGTGTGGTGTGTCCCCGTCCAAGTAGGGTGTTTATATTAGGCATGAGTATGATGGGTGATCTTTTTATAAAAAAAAATTTATCACAAATATTTTCAAGCAATTGATTCTAATTAAAAAAAACTGTAAAGATCATTTACGAGAACAAAAAATATAATGTTTTGAAAGAAATTGGGGGTCTGTTAAGTTTTGACAAAAGAAATAAGAAAAATTGTGTATTTAGTTTTTTAAACCTAATGAACATAGTTTATCTGAAAAATATAAAATTAAATGTTAATTGAAAGAATTATAATAAAAAAAAAAATCTAGCCGATGGGAACTTCGGGAGTATTACACACCCTCACACACATAATTGGCACTCTAAAGAACACACATATGTGTGTTATGTGTGTGTATACATGTATTGAAAGCCAGTCCTCACGTTATACCTATAGAGGACATCTCGCGACCAGTACGACACCGCCTAGGATAAGGTTGTTTCTCACCACCGAGCACAGGTCGTGCTAAACTTGAGCCCTCGTCCGGATCTCCAAGATCGTTGTACAAATCATAATCGTAAATCCTTTCAAACGATTTATGCTCCCCTTCACCATTGCCTCTAAGCGATATCATGTCTTGCTCTCTTAACGACTTCAACCCGTATGGTGTCTCAGATGGAAGGTATGACTACACAAACAAATATAGAAGAAAAAAAAAAAAAATATAGACTAGTCAAAATTCATCGGCTATAACTTCGTCGCCCATGACATAAAACCAACTTATATTCCGAGTTTTTTATTACCACAAAAACCACCTGCACGGGGATTATCTTTGCCAAATAAGCAGCTTCGTTTGTTTGTTTGTTTTTTACTATATTCCGATATAAAATTTATCCAAACTCGATCAAATTGTATAAATAGTATGGTATTTTCTTATATACGAGACAAAAAAATAGTTTTCTTTGATAAAATTTAGATAGAATGTATAAAAAAAACTAAACAATAATATTATGTATGTAGATTTAAAAAAATAAAATATTAAAAGTTATTAGTGAAATTGATTTCGTGAATTCGCTTCTCACCATGCAGAATTGCTTAGTTTTACAATTTAATCGTAGACATCACCTTGAAATGCTAGTACTTTTAATACTAACAAGTTTTATTTCGTGAGAAGTGTGAGAAAGATTAATAATTAGCATGTAGGCATCATGTTTTGGATTTATGAATGATGTTTTAGGTTGTGTTAACGTGAAAAACACCAAGCACAACAATCTAAAACACAATCCAATGTATTATAGTCATCAAATTTATAAAACAGCTAAAACACACTACTTAACACTTAAAACACACTACTTAATATTCTTAGCATGGTGTTTTAACTTTTAAACCTAAAATACATTGTTTTCGGTTTTTAATTGTTATATTTGGTATTTTTCTAGACAAAACAATCCAAAACAACATGAATAAGTTCAAAAAATGATGTCTACATATCAATAGGGGTGAGCAATAAACGGTTCCGAACCGCGAAAACCGTGAAACCGACCCGGAACCGCTAGAACCGAACCGAATTAATGTTATAGGTTCCAGTTCCGGTTCTCATATTTTGGCATAATCGGTTCCCGGTTCGGTTCCGGTTAGAACCGACGGGTCCGGTTAAAAACCGTTAGAACCGTTTTGAATTAAATTAAATATTTAAATATTCTATTATTAGTTTGAAATATAATGTGTTGTTTCCTTCTTTATAGTTCTTAACACTTTTAAATTGTTTTACTTGGTAGGAATGTAGAGTATTGGCTTAGTGATGGTCACCAGTCAGCACAGCTTGTTCTGATCTGTTTAATCTATATAAAAAGAATGATCTGATCCGAACAAAACATATTTTGATACGTAAACTGCTATACTTTTAGTAACCATGGTTAACACAAACTGTTGATAATTTTTTTTAAGAAAAATCATTGTTTTTGTTTATTTTTTATTTAATTGTTAATGTTAATTTTAGGATTTTATTGACAACCGGTTCCGGTCTAGAACCGTTTCATGAGAACCGTTTCACCCGGTTCTGGAACCGAACCGTTTAGTAATTATCGGTTCCGGTTCCGGTTCTCATATTTTGGAATAAACGGTTCGCGGTTCGGTCCGGTTCGGTTCGGTTCGGTCCGGTTCTGAACCGTTGCACAGCCCTACATATCAATTTTTAATCCTTCTAACACTTCTCACGAAATATTGCCTTTGTACATGAACCTCACCCATATTATATAAGCACGCCCACTCGAGTAAACGTATTGGCGAAATGTCATGCGGGGTCAGTTGTGATAAAACCTTTGACTTCATGTAAATTGCACAAAATGAGCCTGGAACTCTTGACCTTAAGGTCATGAGATTGCTTCCTCTCAAATAAATTGATTAAGAACTCATTGTCCTGTTATCTTTTTTTAAATAAGGTATTTATAATCTGAAGATGTCATACACGGTACGAAGCCATACCAGTCATTCTTTTCTTTCTTATATTTCAATTTCTTATTAATGTATGATACCTAATAATATTCTCAAATAATCTGAATACACATTTTCATTTTATTTTTTTCCAACATCGCTATAGATCTAAATTAAAATTCAGTTGTATCTAAAACAACATACTTTTAGTATCATACGTCATTTTGTCTACAACTTAGTTTCAATAAAAAATATATTGAAATTTTGACATAACAATTTAATTAAAGAAAACCGCGTGTTTGGGAAAAAAATTAACAAATATTATCCAAAATAAAAAATAAACGAAATAATTGTTGAATAAAAGAGTTTTTTTTTTTTTTTTTCGAGAAGGGCAATCCTTCGATTACAAGATAATTTTTTTTTTTACTGTCAACAATTTTCTATAAACGAAAGTTACATGTAGACGAACAACAAACTGTGCCGCTACCCCTTTCTGAACAAGGAAAAAGAAGGAAGATGTTGCTAGCTTAAAAAACTAAAACTATTTTATCACCTACTCTTAACCGTACCCATTTTACCAAACTGTTTTTATGTTTAGCTCTCTACTAACTTATCTATTTATCTCTTTAATTAAAAAGTTACAATTTGTAATTTATAACTTATCTCATTTTCAAAGCATAAAAACTTATTTTCAAATCATTACCTAAACACTTTTTTATTCTTATTAGCTTTTTAAAAGTTATAAGAAGGGCAAATAAGAAAAGAAAACATGCACAAAAGTTCTCACTAATTCACGACATATCAGTTTACTCCAAAAATTATAAACTACTAATTGATAAAATATTTACTTAGCATCAGATATGCAAAATACTAAATATGTATCTATAATTTTAACACACTAGTTTCTTTTGAACAGTAAGGAACGACGAGTCAACTACCGTGACACCGGGCGCTGTGGTCAAGGTCGACTACTCGACCGCCGTTAGCCCTTTGGCTCTCCCTGATGTGCGGAAACCCGATCTCCACCTGCCCGAAGGCATGACAGTGGAATAATCGGTAAAACCTTGTCTCTCATCCGAGTCAAACAGGTGCCGCCCGTATTCGCTCTTCACCTGGATGCCGCAGAAAATAATGAGGAGAGTGGGAATTGAATCCGGGTCACAAAAAACACTAAGTCTTTCCCAATCACTCCACCACTACCTCATTGACCGGCTTTTATGTTTTAACACACTAGTTGAATAGAAAAATAAATAAGAGTAGTGTCGACCTTGTCCGCAAAGAAGATTCGTTTATCCGGGTTATCATTTTTGGAGTGAACCCAAGACTCACATGTGAAGGTAACACCATTATCAAGAACAATGTTCTTGAAGAACATCTTCTTGCTATACTCATTTTCTACCAACACGGCTCCTATTTCTCCAAAATCCTCAGGGACGTCGAAGTTACATTTATATGTGTAAATGCTGATGTCGAAATCCAATGGTTCATATCTTGCGTATGCTCTCAGCATCTTTTGGTTACCTTTTGCTGTATCAAGTAATTTAAAATTTTCACAACTTAGCATGTACACTTTTTAATGTAAAAAGTGAGTTTGTTTCAAATTACGTTTAGTTATGCAAATCAGGTTAGTTTTACTAAATTCTATAGGGATGGAAAAAAACCCCGAGCCCAACAGGTTCACCGAAAACGCAAAACATATGGGACAGGTATATCTGAAACCCAACGTGTATGGATTAGTTTAAATTTTTCGTGATTGCTTGACCTGTTTACTCGAAACCACATACCCGTTTACATGAACTATATACCCGATATTTTATATATTTATTTATTTATTTATTTATTTATTTTAGTAGCTTCGTTACGTGAAAAAAGATAAATTTCTTTGAAACATGTATTTATTATTCATATTTTGGGTATTGTGAATTATATACATGAAACTATGTAAGAATTATAAAGTTATTATGTATTTATGAAAAAAAACTTTAATATATATATATATATAGGATTAGGATCATATGAGAAGTCTTTTGAGTTGTGAGAACTCGACGTAAAATATAAATTTGATTTTTTTTGCACATGGGTGTAAAACGCCTAAACCCCGACGTAAAAAAATGAAAAAAAAATAATTATTTAAGACATTTTTACACTAGTGTTACGAAATCTCACCATATGTAACTAAATTTATATTTTATTATGGTTTAATTTACAACCACATATTCATTATTGAATAAAATAAGTGTGTTATTATAAAGTGAGTTCTCATGATTCTCACAACTCAAAAGAATTATCAAATGATCACATCCTATATATGTATATTAATTTATAATAGTTGTTATACAAATAAACATTAAACGTTTATTATAATAGAAAAAAAATGTACTTGGAGATCCCAATAGATATCTTTTAACAAATTAACGGGTATACCTTGTACCTGTAGATACGCCCGATACCCGACTGGTATAGAGCCAGGTATGGGACACGATTTTAAAACTAGGTATGAGTATGGGTATGAGATTATCAATACCCGACCAATTGCCATTCCTGAAATTCAATCCTAACTAATGCAGGAAATGAAGATCAACTATTGCACTTTGATACCAATGTAGGAGATGGCTCACTTGATGGGGGCTTATATTTTTTAAAAGGATTGTCATATGTTTAAATCTAGGTAAAAATGTATTTTGTGTAAAACTTAGTATGCATAGTGAGTTAAAAAAAACTATTGCAGTTTGATAAAAATTATAGTAGATATAATTTATCATGCTATATTCTTTGCATTATCATGTTATAATTTATGCTATTTAAGTTTTTTTTTTCTTTTTTTTAAAGAAGATTGATTTAGATTACCCATTGGTCCATGTGGATAGGAGGTAGCATATATGACTTTAATTTCTTTGTTGGGTCCACCACACGTGTATTAATGGAGCTAGAGTTATAATATTGTTTGTTACAAAAAATATCAAAGATACACACATATGACAAGTGGATCATATCTAAAATATGAGATGGGTTTCTTTTAGTTAGTTGGACCATAAAAATCATGGAAAAGCCTACCAAGAGAAGAAAAAAAAGTCAAGTGAATTGCAATTATTAGAAAGAGGATTGCAACAAATGAAATCTTGAAAGTATTTATCAAAAATGGGTGAAGTCTTTTGTTAAAAAAGTTCATTAAAAGGGAGGTTCCTGTCTGGGGAGGTGCACGGTTCGAATCCTATGGCTAGCAAAAATATACCCCTTGACGTTGAAAGGGCTTATACTCTCAGAGACGATGCGGAAGGGGATTCGAAACGTGGTACTGAGGTGATGTACTTAGCCGATCTAAAAAAATTCTCTGCTTGGATTTTGGCGAGTTTTCCGGCAAAAAAAAAGTAGAGCAGATACATCATAAATACAAGGCTATAAGACTATACAAAATATATCATTGTGTGATTTTTTTAATGAAATATTAAGGACTCAATATTAAACAAGGAAATGAAAAGTAACCACCAAAGTATAAGACCATTGATTGCGAAATAACAAAAAAAAATATGGTGGTTAAGTGGGTTAACAAAAAAAAAGTACAATTCATCTTAACAAAAACTAAGTATACGATGTCTCATTTACTTTATGATACATGGTATGTTATTTGTTTCCATGTTAGAATATATTATAAGCACTACACATATAATTCACAATTTTATTTATTTTTTACATTATTACATGACACCTTTTGTAATTTTTCTTAGTAGATCATGTAACTATGATCAACTCAATACATACCAAGAACATGTTGTATACTTTTCTAATTTAACTCTATACTTTCGTAATCAACCTTACATCTATGGTTATGTAATAGCGGTTTTGTAATTAAGGGTACCGCAGCATTGCGTGAGATAGATATCTAGTTTTCATCTAACGAACATAATTTTCCTAAAATAATTTGTATGAATATAAATTTCCTCAGCATTTTTTACAATTGTTATCTTTTTTCAAGATTACAAATCTTCAAACATGTAGATATGGGGGGTCCTCATTTATGAAGTTGAGATACTGTGTGTAATTTTCTTTTGGGTTGTATGTTTATTGTTTTCTAGCAGCATGCTAGGTTGGGGTTGTATGTTAGGCATTTTTGTGATTATGAAATAAATTAAACAAAGATATATACATAAATTAATAATTTGTCCAGTTCCAACTTGGGACCAATAGAAAATTGGACCCCATTCGATAAAATAATAAGATAATAATTTTTTTTTGAAATCCGAACGTAAATATATTGATTCCAGGGAAACTATAAATTAATAATTACTAAATATTCCAAAATTCTAGGATTCTCTAGTAAAAATGAATCTACATTCACTTTTTTTTTAAAGGTCATTGTTTATGCTTTAGTCAAATAGGTAAAGTGAATGGACATGAAAATTTTGAAGGTCGATGAATTAATTCGAGAGTTGCTCACGAATATAAGCCAACTCTTTAAATTAATAATTAAATTAACGATATAATAATATCTCGCTAAATTAATAAAAAATCCCGGTCCTATATTATTAATTTATAGAGGTTTTACTGTATGTTAAAAATTAAAAAATAAGAGGTATAGATGTACCATCAAGGTCATTAGAAACAAGCTCCAAGAGGAAAGATCGGCCTAGAAGATCAGAGACAACATCAGTAACTCCACCAAGACTTAACCCAGCATTACTTACGCCATCAAGGGCGGAGCTAATGGTTGGTAGGACAGTGATGACACACTTTATAGTGTTCTCCTTGGTGAGAAGGGGAATCGACGTGGCTTTAATGTTGCCTGAAACATAGGTGGATTGAGCACCGGTTGCATTGGCTTTTTTATTGGACGACTTGTGTTGGCCGATGGTGGGGGAATATGCAAAAGAGGACGAATGCTTGGCGGAGGCACCGAGGATGAATGGCTTCTGGATTGGCAGTTGCAGGGGCGAAGTATTTTGAGGGCCAGGGGTGGCCCTGGCCCCCCCTGTTTTTTGGCGCAGTAGTATAAATCTACGATTTTCGTAGGTAAATTTAGTCCGGGTTGAGTCCGGCCCCCGCCGATTTGCCACTACCGATCGAAAAAAATTGAGTTCGGCCCCCGCCGATTGGCGAACCAAGCTTCGCCACTGGGCAGTTGGTTGAGAAGAGAATGAGATTGGTTGAAATGAGGCTTCAACATGATTACACTCACTCTTGTTTTTGTAGTTTTAAAGTTGGAACAAGAACCTATATTTATGTAGGGGGAAATCCTTCATAATGAGAAAATGTCGACTGTGACATTTTTATTATCATGTATTATAAAGATCGTTGTCAGTAGTATGGGTCTTTTGAGTGTATGATGTAAAATCCAACACAAGAGTTACAAATACGGATGGTACCTAATCAATTATTATATGATATGAAACACTATGCGAAAGAATATAGCATGGTTGAGTTTAAACTTTAAACTATTTGGGCTGTGAATAAATTGGTTCGTCTAACAAACAGATTGTGTTTGGATGGATTGTAAAGAAACCGAATGACCCACCAATCCATTTTAAACTAGTGTTAGTACATTGTATATACATGTTTAGCAATCTATACTACTATATAGTGTATTTTGGACGGCTAAAATGGTCATTTCACATTATCTACATGGGTAAAATAGTAATTTTATTAATTTGGTAAAACACATTTAAAAAAACAATTAAATCTATCTTTATTGAACTCTACAATTAGATGGTTACTAAAAGAAAGTTAAATTAATTTATGCTTTGAATGTGACGTTTACTTTACCCTACCTTTCATAATTTTAATGCAAATCATATCCTATTCATGAAACTCTCATGCTTTGGTTCTCATTATGAGTCACACACTTTGGCTCACCAAATTATACAATACAAAAGTAAAACTAAGTGTAAACGAAGAAAATGATGATGCATATCTCACCTCTCTTGAAACACTTTGGTTTAAATTTGATACCTTCGCCTTCATCTTGAGGAACTCATTTTTATTTTCATTTATGTGTAAAATGATTACTAAAGTATAAAGACAACCATTGAATTTGACTGTGACTTTTACCTTACCCTACCATTAAACCACAAAATGAAACAACCATTTTATCCTTGCCATTAAATCGTCTCATCAAAACAATTAATTATGCAACAAAACCGATTTGGAACTCATCATAAACTCATGTGTAATCATAAAACCCAAGTCACCAACCATCTCTTCTCTCGGCCTCCTTGTTTCTCCAACCAAAGTTCCGGGACCATCACCACACACGCATGCATCACTTTGAGACCACCGTTCCGTTTACTTCCCCCGCACATAACCAACGTCGCCACTCTTTTTGCTCGAACTAAAGACCGGTGACCAGAATAGCAGACCACCGTTGTCGCCGGTGACTCACCTACCTATTTGTTTCACCATTGTGCGACGAGGTACCGACTCCTTGTGTTTCCTTACGTTTTTTTGGGTCGATTAATTGGGTTTATTTTTAAATTCCGGCGATGATCCGATTGTCATTTATAACCGTTAGAAAAGAAAGAAGATAAAAAATAAGGTTATTAGTTGTATCGTATGCATTTGAATGCGTGTTTTGTGTGTGTGTGTGTGTGTGTGTGTAACTTTTAATGGCGGAAACTTTGTATGAGTGCTACTATGTGACTGTGTTTGATTATGTGTATGTGATAAAAATACCAAAATCTTGCAACGTGAAGTTACTGTGATAAAAATGAATTAGCTATTATTTCAAAAAATAAATTATTTGTAAATTTGTTAAAGAGTTTTATGTGAGACTATTAAAGATACCTAAAATATATAATCTATTGACACACCAATATCTATAGTCGATGAAATTTTAAAGGGAACGATTGTTTACTTATAAAATCATGAAATTCGTATTTTAAGAGGAAAAAAATATCAGTTTGAAAGTCGCCTAAGGTGTATTTTCAACGCCAATAAATTTATAAACGGTTCATTCATAGAACGTAGATGAGTATTGGAATAAAATAGCTTTCATAATCATATTTACCACATTCAAATGATCCTTTATATGAATAAAGAAATGTTTACAGGCCTATCCATTTCAACCCGTCTGTTCCGTTATCCTTAATGTTTTCCAAAGGCAAAATTTCAAATTTAAGAATTTGATAAGGACGTGCAACATTAAAACACGTTGTCAATTGAGTGACTATCACACTTTGGGTAACTTTCACATCGCATGGTATATAATACAAACTTAACGTCTAACTCTACTCCAGTTTCTACTCCTATGCATAAAATATTTGTACAGTAAGTCAATTTTATACTTTCTTTAACATATACGCTACCTCTTCGCCAAAAAATCTATAGTAATACTAATAATAATAGTAGTATTAGTAGTAGTAATAGTAACAATAATATATATCATCACTATATAACTATATCCACTATGGCTATCTTTTTTTGCCAATAAAACATGTCTTAAAGCTAAACATATCAATTATACATATATACCAATTATATATAGTCGAAAATCGTGCAGCCCCACCGCAACGCGCGGGTTCCTGCTAGTGACATATATGTGCAAATATGTAGAAATAATTTCAGATATGTGTATGAAAAATTTTTTTTGGGTAAGAGTATGTTATTTGACGATAAACACATATGCATAACTGAAAAATGTAATATACACATATTATGTATAAATGCAATATACACATGTATAAATGAAAAAAAAAATACTCTTACAAGAAAAGCTACGAACTAGCAAAAAAAAATTGTCTTAGAGAAATGTATGGTCTAAAATGGTTCAATTAGTGATTAACTTAACAAACCTAAAACTTAAGTTATAAAACAAACTATCATAGGCTTCGTACGGCTTATGTAGTCCCGAGCTAGATCCAAGGCAAGGAAACCGGTAGTGAGACAGATCCTTAGGGTTTCTGGTATCCAACCCAGGTTCTAAGCAAAGGCTTCTGAAGTGGACCAGACCCAAGTGACAAGTTTCTGGTTCAACCAGATGTGTGAGTGACTTTCTTAGCAAAGGGAGGATTCCCTACGGGTGCACCAGTGATCTTCGGATTGCACACCTTTAGGATTATGTTCCACCTTTGTTAAGGATTTCATTCATAAGTCTTGGGGGTTAAGGGTTAAACTCGTTAAGTCACATAATCACTAATTAAACCAAATTTATATTTACCCGATCAATAAATATTTAAATTATCACTTTGTAAGGTAAATAAAACAAGAATACTTTATCTAATTCTCGTTAGTACAACGCCGTTATCTTCTTAGAGGGTCCCCCATCACATAAGTTGATGGTATGTGAGATCCTTCAGTACGGAAACGAGAGTTGAGAGAGGTGGAAGGAATTCCCGATCAGAATTAAGCCTCTACATTAACTTAAGAAGTTAAATTAGAGAACTCAGTGCTTAAAAGAGTGGCTTGGCGGTGGTTTGGGAAGTGCCTAACAAACAAGACTCAAACTTTCTAATAAGTTACATGACTTGTGTGCGTTAGGTAACACCGCACTTGTCAACCAGGAGAAGACCGGCCTACGGGCCACCAGTTCGAAGACACCTTTATAGGGACTCGCACACTTCCCCCTGTGCGTGACCCATAGAGTTGCCAAAACGCCATCCCTTGTTTATTTCTTTTCCCATTTCCTAACTCTGAAGGGACCGTTCAAAACCCGTTCTCCTCACCGATAACTAAATCTATTACTACGTTTAATATAATTAGCCTACTTATTCGGAGGATCCCCAAGACATGCATGTCTTCTATCCATACTATTTTATCTTTTATTTTAAAAACCAAAACCTTTCTCAAAAATTATTTTTCTTTTAGAACCCCTCCGTTTTATTTTCTTTTAAACCCCGATTATTCAAGTGATGAAAGGTTGAGTAGGGAAAAATGTGTTCTTTGAAAAACGATAATCGGTATTTACCCTACAAATCTATACTATACACGTCCGATTCTCAGCCCATGTGTTGGTTTTAGTTTCTAAGTAATTATCGTTTACTTATAAATTTAAAATTTGTTAAACGGTTTAGTAAAAATTCATCTTTTTTCCCAAACCAAGATTTTAAGATTGAAACATCAAGTTTTTGGCACTGGGAAAATGATAACTTTTCTAATTACTAAAGCTAGGCACATCAAGCGATGTGTCCTCATTTTCTTACACTCCACCTACAGGATAAGAGGACAGGATCACCGAGCGATGTATTAGGTTCAGGATGGGGTAAGGTGTGGTACAGGCTCACTCTTGCTGAATTTGGGATTAGACTGCGGTTATATAAGCAGAGGGAAATCTATTTGCCGATCTTCACTGAGAGCTTTATCGACTGGCCAGCTAGTATGCAGACCGTTGATTATTGGAGCCAGATCTCTGATGTTCCATACGATCGTAGGAAGGATAAAAGGTCCAGCTTTCAAGATCCACTACACAGGTGGCTTCACATGGTCATTGCCAGCACGATTGGAGGCACACAAGGATAGTACTGGGGGAGTGAATGAGAGGGGAGTTTTCTACCTATATAATATCATTGAGGGTGCTCACTGCAACCGCCCACGCGCTTGCTGAATTTTTCACCCGCTGTTTCGGTGTCACTGCTGCGAGCCACATCTTTGGTGGACCCTACATCACACGTCTGGCCACCAGTCTGGGAGTTCTCCATCCCCAGGCTGAGGCCAATCTTACCATTACGGGTCAGGCCTGCCCTCTTGATACAGTAGTGATAGAGAACATTGGTGCCGTGGAGAAGGTAGGAAAGGTATTCAGGTTGGTTGACAACACGAAGCGGATGTGGGATGAAGAAGTCGCTTTCGAGGAGCAGTTTGGGGATACACAGGATGCAGGGAGAGCAGAGTCTTCAGCCACTGCAGCAGCCAGAGCAACATCAGGGCCATCAACAGCAGCAGGAGCAAGGGGTGGCCGCCATAGCCGCCAAGGAGGAGCATCTTCCGCACTATCATGGACCAGCTTGACACACTCACGTCCCCATCGCAGCTACTCTGTTTGACTCCTCCAGGTTCAGATCAGTGATTTCCAGTGGTATTAGTTGATGGTTGTTTGTTTGTGACACTTGATTTGAGACACTCTTTTATTTTCTTTTTATGTTTGTATGGTTTTAATGCATGCTAGATGCATGCTCGGACATGTCCCACCGCTAGCGCTGGTGCGCTAGTATCTATCCCTAGCTTTAGTTTTTTATTTTTACTTGTTTTTATCGCATTTTTCTTTCTAGTTATTTAGGACAGGTTGAGGACAACGTTTTAGGACGAGGCTGATTTTTGGACGTTCTTGCTTTGGGGATGTGGGTTTCGATCACACGCTGGTGGATTCGCTGCTATCATGGGAGTACTAGTTTCTTTTGCCTCCTTTTTCCATTTATATACTTAAAATTTTTGCAAAATTTTAAGTGTGCGGTGGACCATTTTATTGCATATTTATATATCTAGTTGGTCATATTATTGTCGTGATGCACTATCTGATACCCTCTTAGCCGTTTGATACCCGTAGCACCACTCACTGTCACCTAGGGCAAATATTAGACTCATCCGAGTGGACACTATTATTCACACACAAAAAGGATAGTCGAAATATGACAATTTTTATAAATCCAAAACGTCCACTTAATATATATAAATAAAAATAGAAAGATAGGTTGCATGGAAAGTAGGAAATAGCCCGAAATTTATGCTTAAAATCTATACTTTATCCTACCTACTTGTCCATGAGAGTTTCTTGAGCCTTATGGAGCACCACGCTTACATATATATATATATATATATATATATATATATATATGGTAGGGATCATACGAGAACCAACTTTATTGTGAGAACCATGAGAACCAATGTGAACATGGGGCAATTTTGTAAATATTCACCTTCTAAACAACAAACCCATACCACTGTGTTATCTTCCTTGCACAAATTCATCAGGAATTTATAATCATCATCTTCTTCATCGAATACCCATGGTGCACAAATTCAACAAAAATTTATCATCATCATAATCATCGAAGATCCATGGTGTATTCATCGTTGCATCAGAGGCGTCGAACATTGCTCGGTTTTCCCCATCAGAGCCAACAGGTTCTCTCTCTCTCTTTATCGCTCGCTCTCTATATCTCTCTAATTCCACAACTGCTATAATTTATCTTGATGCAGAACTGTTATTGCTGCTTGCAGATGAAGAAGAAACAACAGACGACTGTCAGACCTATGTTGAAAGAACTCATCAATTTCATTCAAATCGTCAGTTTCTATACATCAAATTCATGTTCATTATAGCCATTTTCGGACTGTGTTGTTATACGCGAATCACTAGCACTCGTGTGTCTAGTTTTGCTAGTCTAAGGCCTAAATCTTTTCATTTTATATGTGAATAATACACATTATTATTATTATGCTTGTTTGAGCTTATGATTTTTGGGTGAATTGAACAAACTTGTCTATTTATATGTTGTATTTAAAATGTGCATACCAGTTGCTCGATGAAATGTCTGCTATTGTTAATCGATCTGAATCTGATTTGTGAGCTCTTGAAATTGTATTGTTAATCGATCTGGTGGAATTATGATAAGATATGTTGTTTATTATTATTATTTGCAACAGTTTACATCATGGAAACCTGCCTCGGTTATCATCTCTAAACTGGAAGAAGTTGCTAAACTTTTGTAGATGAAGATTAGTAAACGCGAAGCAGGATTGTTGAAACTGGAAGCAACGAAGGATGGTAGAAAAGGAATTTTGGCAATCGACGCTGAGATCTTCGAGCTCAATCACTCTTTTCATATGGTTGAGGTGAAGAAATCTAATGGCAATACTTTGGAATATCAGAAGGTATTAAACGAAGGTCTACGACCGGGCCTCCAATATATTGTTTAGACATGGCAACCTGAGGAAGAACCACCCGAGCAAATAGTACAACCAGAGCAGCTAGGGCCGCTGCCACATCAGTAATAATGGTTGCCATGAGCTGCAATTTCAGTTCTTCAGGTATGTCATATGTGATTCTGTTGCATATTCATATCTTATCCATTGGACCACTCATTTGTATGGCAAGTTTTGTTGTAATTTTTGTTTTCTATGGCGGTATTTGTTCAAATTAATGTTAATGCACATGTGCATGAAGGTTTAATTCTTGTCATCATTAAGGTCTTTCGCTCTAGCGCACATGTGCATATGTTATGTGGTAATGAAAAAAGTAATGTGGATAATGATTGTTTTTATGTACATATGAATTAAAAATGTTAATGCACATGTGCATAACGTAGTTGCTACTAATAAAAGTAATGTTAATGCACATCTGCATTTATACTGATATCATTAATGTATTTCGCTCTAAGGCACATGTTCATATATTATGTGGTAATGAAAAAAGTAATGTTAATGCACATGTGCATTAAGATTGAAAATTTGGTTTTATTATGTGTTATTTATTGTTTGTAGACAAAGATGGGATAAACATAAAAGAATGTAACTTTTGTGTTATAATCGAGGGAGAAAGGGTAAAAAAAAGCTGCCGGATGCGATTGAGGATGATGACATAATCGTTGATCGGGAAGTTAAAAAAGGTCGATATTATTTGTTTTATTGTGTTGATGGTTTGGTAGAAACTACATGTAATTGTATAATAAAAACAGATTGGTATAAAAAGTTTGTTATTTGAAGGATGATGCATGTACATATGTATATTGTGGGTGGTCTTTTATGGTGGTTGATAGGTTGATTATGTTTGTGAATATTATTTTAGCGTATGTAAATTCGTATGATAAGGAAATTGTGATATGCACATGTGCACAATTAAAATTAAACCCCCCATCATCCAAACACATGAACTCACCACCCAATCCCCCCAAAAAAAAACCTAACCCCTTTTCACCATACCTAAAACCTAAGTCATGAAGCTAAACCACTCGAAAAACCTAACTAGATTAGTGAAATGCACATGTGCATGCAGTACACATTTCTTATTTTATAGTTCTTATATAGAGTTGTTTTAAGTTTACTAATGTTTGTTGTCATACACTTGTCTTATTTTTCAATTTATGGTATAATATGCATGACTACGCAATTAACGATTTAGAGTGTATATAGAGCTGAAGCTAAACCACTCGAAAAACCTAACTACATTAGTGAAATGCACATGTGCATGCAGTACACATTTCTTATTTTATAGTTCTTATATAGAGTTGTTTTAAGTTTATTAATGTTTGTTGTCATACACTTGTCTTATTTTTCAATTTATGGTATACACTTGTCTTATTTTTCAGTTTATGGATAGCATGGGAGCGGATCACTCTTTCAAAAAAGAAAGGGGGCTTAGGCTTAAGTAACTTACAAGACACTAATGAAGCGCTTCTTGCAAAATGGGTTTGGAAGTTTCAGGTCGAAGATGGAAATTTATGGACGAAACTGATAAAAGCATGTCACGGTAGTCAAGCTTAATGGTCGCTCCTTCCATGTAATAAAAATTCCGTTGGTTGTTGGAAGGTGATTGTTAAGAATGGAGATAAGTTGAGGTTTCAAGGTGAGAGTTTAGGCGATTTTTATAAAGGTGTGGTGGGGCGGGGGACTAGGATTCGTTTTTGGTTGGATCCGTGGTTATTTGCAGAGACTTTAAATGATAAATTTTCTGCAGTGTTTCGGTCAGCACTCTGCAAAACCAGCTGTGTTTGCGACTATTGGACTGTTTTTGGTAACATTGGGTGCTGGGCGATTAGTTGGTCGGGTAATATGGATAATGCTCAGTTGCAGAAGGAGTGGCAGGACTGTAATGCAGCCCTCATGACGACACGAATAGAGAATAGACGCGATGCCTTGGTGTGGACAGCAGATAGCAGCGGTATAAGCTTCACTGTCAAGTCTGTCAGAATGATGATCTCAGCCGGGTCTTAATGTCAGGCGGATAGTTCGTTTCAGTGGCTATCGTGGGTACCTGTAAAGTGCAATATATTGTCTTGGAGAGCGGTGTTAGATCGAATTCCTACAACTACTGATATGATGAGACGAGGGGTGATGCTGAATGACGATTTGTGTGCTTTATGAAACTATAATGTTGAAACCATAGATAAAAATTGTGACCCTTATATATCTGTATCACGTCCATTTAATAATCATTTAGTTATGGTAATTGACAATTCATTCAAAAGTGTGATTTAATATTAAAATGCACATGTGCATACGGTATATTTCTGTATATATAATAGTGAATTGCACATGTGCATCAGGGATGACGTCATATGACGTCACAACAGCCATTTTTTTAATTTTTTTTATCGAATTAATATTGCAAAATAATCATTTTGGTGTTTTTACTTTTTTTATTTTTTTTATTTATTTAGGGTATATAATTTTTTTTTTATTTTTTTTATTTTTTGATGGAGAGGTTTTTGTAGACACCTTCATATTTACAAAAATGCCACCTGTTCACATTGGTTCTTTGGTTCTCTCCCTAAATGGTGGTTCTCAAATGATCCAAATCCTATATATATGGGTGGGGTTCCTGTACAAAGTGCATTTTTCGTACAAAGTGTGAGAAGTCCATATAGGCATTGTGTTTTAAATTTTAGGCATGATGTTTTATGTTCCTTTGGCATAGTATTATATAGAAAAACACAAAAATTAACAATTTAAAACACTAATTAACGTATTCTGGACATGCAATCTAAAACACCCTATGAAGAAAGTAATCAGTGTGTTTTAAATTTAATGTCTAAAATACATTTGATTGTGTTTTAAATTGTAACGTTTGGTGCTTTTCTATATAAATCAATGCAAAAGGAATCAAAAACATTATAGCCAAACTTTAAAACACAATGACTATATAGACTTCTCACACTTTGTACGAAAAATGTACTTTGTACAGGAACCTATACCTATATATATATATGACTTATTACTCTTTTCATTTGCTTGAGGGTTACCCGACCTTAGTCCAACATGGTTAGAACTTGTGTGTTTATACATATTCTTGTTTTAAACTCGGTAACTAGGTAAAAATGATAGAGGCATTTAGTAATTTCTCAAAATAAAACATATCCTTAGAAAACCATTTTGAGCCTTAGCCTTTTGTTTCTTCACCCAATAAAATGAGTACCAACTGTTACTCATGAGAGCAGCTTCAAGTATTGTTGTCCATCTTCGAGGTTTCGAGACAACAAGCTAGGAAAAGGTGATGCCGTCAGTAAAAAGAAGGGAGCAACACAAGATGGGGCCAAAAGGGATATCTTCTAGTTAAAAAAAAATACGTAAGAGAGAGCCCAAAATAAAAAGAGAGCTCAAATATGAAGAGAGACAAATAGAGAGCCCAAAAGCAATAAAAGTTCTACAAAGTTAAAATTTGGTTTTTGACCGGTGAGACCTAAAAAACTGGAATTTTACTCCCTCTCTCTCTCTGCTCTCCCTCTCTCTCTAGATTCTCTTTGTGATCTACCATCTCTTTCTTGCTCTCCCCCTTCGCTTTCTCAAGATGCATCCACTTGATTGCCATTTGCTTGCTTGCTTCCACTTTGCTCAACCACGTCTGCCTCCAAATTTGACACAGATCATTTTTGACAAGACTACTGAAGAAAGAAAATTGTGGCGTAGGATGGAGCAAAATTCACCCTTCTGTGGACAATCAAAGAGTGCCGTCAAGAGACGGGCCAAACGGTATGAAAGATGTGTCAAATGTGAAAATTGGATAAGGCAGGTGCAGCAAAAACATGACTCACTCACATTTCGCGTATACGATGCTGATACAGGAGGGCGCCATACGATACAAAGCTGAGCGTCGCGTCAGGAAAGGAAGCAATATCGACTACACTGTGAGGTGCGAGATAGCGATGATGAAGGACCGAGGAATAAACACCAAGCTCCTCTCAGAAATTGCCCCTAAACAAGTCGCACTCCATTACAGCACTCCACCGCGACTTGCTGTCTCTCGTTTATGACCGCCCCCCCACAGTTTGGTAACTCATCCTCCTTTTGTATATAAAAAAAGAGAGTTTTACTTTAGTAGTTTTAGCATCCCTACATTACAACCCTTTCCAAAGTCCTCTTGATTTACCTTAATTATTCGATTTAGAGATGAGGACTTGATTTGCATACAAGCCTGTGACTTGTGTTGACTTCAGTTTAGACTTGAGTGTTCACACCCAAAACTCACCAAAAAGATAAACCTTAGTGTTGAGTGAACATTGTGAGCATGTATAGTATTGAACATAATTCAAGGGTTAAGTAGGCGTGCCTTGCATCTTTAATTTTTCTTACATAAGATAACCACATGGCTTAAGGATTTGAATATTGCTATTTGCCTTAGGTAGGTTATGTTTTATTGTTTGAGGACAAGCAATTATCTAAGTGTGGGGTATTGTGATGTGCCATCATTTACACATATAAAACATGCATAATTAGTCTCATAATAAGGCAAAATTGGGTTTAAATTGATAATTAAAGCTACTTAATCATTCCTATTTGTATTTTTCAGGAAATTGGTGCTCAAACCTGAAAAGAGATGATTTCGGGTAAAAATAGCTAAAACCGGAGATTCCTTGAGATGCGAGACCCGAAGCATGTTCCAAGGATGTGTAAAGACCTTATCGGGGCTCAAAAGATGATAAAATTGACCTGAGATTGACCAAGCACGCCTATGCTCAGTAGTAGAAAGGTCTCGCTCACTAGAAGACAAAGCAGCCAACTTGGGAGACAAGAAAATAGGTTTTGTCAGCTGGCACACCCGTGCTCACCCTAGGGCACTCCCGTGCAAGACACCAAGTACAGAAAAGATAGATTCTGCAGCAACAGAACGTACATGGGGTAGGTGCACGCCCGTGCACACTCTCAAGCACGCCCGTGCATGCCATGACAACTCTATAAATAGCAAGCTCAACTCAATCATTTGGTGTTCCATCTTGTGCCCTCTTGGGCCGAGTTCCAAGCTTCTTGCAGAGAACTCTGGGTCTTGTGGGAGGCCTTAGGGTCATCCTAACATCCCTCCAAGGTTAGGATCCATCCTACCTTGATTATCTTGGCCGAGAATGGTACCGTAGGAATAGCTTACATGCAATAAACGTCGAGGGTCATGAGGATCATATTTGAGGCATTGGATCAAGGAACTTGAAGGTTTGTCTATGAGTTGGAAACATCCATGTTCTAGATTTGATTATTAATTATGGTTGTATCTATCAAGTATTCTCCGAACCTATTCGATTCGTTGGACTTCTTATATTATTAGCAATTTATTTTTAGTTAGTTGGTGTGTTTATCTTCTTAACTAATTCTTGTTTGTTTATCTTTGTGACAGGTTCAATTAGTGATTAACTTAACAAACCTAAAATCAACCTAAAACTTAACTAATTCTTGTTTGTTTATCTTCGTACAGGTTCTGGTAGTCCCGGGCTAGATCCAATGCAAGGAAATCGGTAATGAGAGAGATCCTTAGGGTTTTCGATATCCAAACCGGGTTCTAAGCAATGGCTTCTAAAGTGGACCAGACCCGAGTGACAAGTTTCTGGTTCATACCAGATGTGTGATTGACTTTCTTGGCAAAGGGAGGATTCCCAACGAGTGCACCAGTGATCTTCGAATTGCACACCTTTAGGATTATATTCCACCTCTGTTAAGGATTTCATTCATTAGTCTTGGGTTTCGGGGTTGAATTTGTTAAGTGATATAATCACTAAACCAAACTTATATTTACCTGATCAATAAATATTTAAGTTGTCACTTTTAAAGGTAAATAAAACAATAACGTTTTATCCAATTCTCGTTAGTACAACGCCGTTAACTTCTTAGAGGGTCCCCGTCACACAAGCTGATGGTATGTGAGATCCTTCGGTACGAAAAGCTAGAGTTGAGAGGGGTGGAAGGAATCCCCGGTCGGAATTAAGCCTCTACATTAATTTAAGAATGTAAATTAGAGAACCCAATGTTTAAAAGGGTCGCTTGGCGGTGGTTTGGGAAGTGCCTAACAAGCAGGACTCAAACTTTCCAATAAGTTACATGACTCGTGTGCGTTATGTTACACCGCACTTGTCAACCAAAAGAAGACCGGCCTACGGGCCAGCAGTCCGAAGATACCTTTACGGGGACTCGTACACTTCCCCTGTGTGTGACCCATAGAGTTGCCAGAACGTCATCCCTTGTTTATTTCTTTTCCCATCTCCTAACTCTAAAGGGAACGTTCGAAACCCGTTCTTCTCACCAATAATTAAATCTATTACTACATTTAATATAATTAGCTTACTTATTCGGAGGATCCCCTAGACGTGCATGTCTTCTATCCCTGCCATTTTATCTTTTATTTTAAAAACCAAAACATTTTTCAAAAATTAATTTTCTTTTAGAACCCCTCCGTTTATTTTTCTTTTAAAACTCGATTAATTAAGGTGATGAAAGGTTGAGTAGGGGAAAGTGTGTTCTTTAAAATACGATACTCGATATTTTACCTAGAAATCTATACTATACACGTCAGGTTCTTTGCCTATGTGTTGGTTTTAGTTTCTAAGTAATTATTGTTTACTTATAAATTTAAAACTGGTTAAACGGTTTAGTAAAAATTTCTCTTTTTCCCAAAAACAAGATTTTAAAATTGAAACATCAAATTTTTTTACACCGAAAAAAATGATAAATTTTTTAACTACTAAAACCAGGGACTAACATTAGGATAAAACTAGGGTGAGCATAGGGGTTGAGATATTATATATTTTAAACACAACCCAAGTGATTAAAAGCATACTTATATTAAAATGTATATAAAAGCAAATTAATTTGATTTTAAACATATAGAAGTTTATTTATTACTTTATTTAATTAATTTATAATAAGGAAATGACAACACAAAGTCATCCCATACAAGAATCGGAGTCACTAGAGTATACTTATTTCCACCACTTTATAACTTTTTTTTAACTTTTTTTTTTCAAAACTTAATAAGTTAAAAAAAGTGTTTGGCAAGTGACAAAGTATTTAATGTTTTAACTTTTGATTTGCCCATGATAAGTTGTTTTGGAAAAATAAGGAGTGTGTGACTTTTGGACCTCCACCATTTTATACCCTATAATATAGCAAAAAAACATATTTTTCAAAATTTATCACTCATTTTAAAAAACCTTCCACATCCCCTCCACCATATTTACCTTTATCTTACTCACAAACACTTATTTTAATATATTTATCGTTAAAATGCACTCACATTATTTTGATGAGAGTGAATAGTAGCTTTTTATATATAAAAAGTTAGAAGATGAATTTTTCAAAATATAATGGTGGGTGGAATGTAGGGTGTTTTTAGTAAGTTTTTTTAAATTTTAGAGATGGGGGAATGTTTGATGGAGGGGATGTGAATGCTCTTATAACTTATTAATAGATATTTCCCTACATGCCCTCCTTATATCCTTTTTGGTCATTTTATTTAAATAAGTTAAACAAAACACTTTTTTTATAAAATAACTTATCGGCTTATTGTTTTTCCCCACCACATAAGCTAATCCAACAGTTTTCTAAAAACTCTTTTTTTAAAAAGTCATAAGTTAATAAGACATTTTAACCAAAAGTCCTTTTAGACTCAATTTATCCAACCATGCCCTAACATATGCATTCATTTTGATACCCACCAAACTTAACAATCATAAAAAAGAACCGACGTATAAAACTTCATTTACTCTATGTAATATACTGAAGAAGCCCCCTTACTTCGCTGGTGATGGTGACGATGCTATGGTGGTTGGAAGACAAGCCAAGCATGTTAAAGGCAAAGGGTTTGTGGACCCATAATTTTAAAGTTTTTGTTATCTTTTAATAATGAAATTGGGGTGGGGTAAATAAGTACTTTTATGTAGACTTAACTAAAAAACTTAACCATCATCCAATATCTACGTTATGAAAGTCAAACATCATGCATATAGTTACCTAAATCGCGATTCGCTTCGGTATGGAAACGTGGTACGCAATTCGCTATGTTGGACGAATTCGAGACGGGGGGTGATAGGCTCATTTTGATACGAACCGGTACGGTGTACCACGGAGTCTGGTACGATGTAAATTTTGTTTATAAAAAAATAACTATTTATAATTTATATTTTATAGATAATATTAATTTAATACTTTTTATGTATAAATTTATAAGGGACAAATGTAAATTAGCGAAGATAGTGGGGGTTAACTTAAATGCTTAAATACATAAACTAATTTTTTATGTAAAAAAATTATTAAATTTTAGGGTCTAAATGTAAACTATATGAAGACGAAGGAGTTAAATATATAAATTACTAAAATTATCTAACCCTAAAAAACACATCTAACACATCAGTCGTTCTTTTCTTCTACTTTTGTTTCTTCTTCTTCTTCTTCTTCTTCCATGAACCAGCCCATATAAACCCTACAATCGGTTTTAATTCGTGAATTTAATGCTAAATAGAGCGATCTAAAGTCCAACTGGAACACAATTTACAGTCAGATGGGATCGACGTACAACCAAAACCCGAATCGACGAACCATCAGCGATCGGAACGCTTGCGAATTCCAATCTGGTACGTTTCGTCCCAATACGAAAATCGTGCCTCTTTGAGCGAATTCTGTGACTATGATCATGCACCATCTTTGCAATTTTAGAAAGTTGAGAATCAAACATGCAATTTTCGCAAACCACAGTGACCATCCATACACTTAACTCACTTTAAGGATATGTTTGGTAATGGTCTTTTAAGAGTTTTTAGCTTCAATCTTTTAAGAAAAAACTCATATTCAACAAAAAGTCTTGTTTGGTTGAAGAAACTTGAAACTTTTATGTTGGAGAAAAAGCTCTATATTGAAACGCTACTAGTACTTGCGTTTAAGAAAAAGCTCCTACTAGCTACAAGCTTTTAATGAATAAAATGACACAAATACCCCTTTTACCATTAAAAAATAAAAAAAAACATGCATATAAGCTTTTAGTTATGCTCATTTTTATCATTTTATACATTTTATTAAAAGTTTTAACTACTGATCTATCAAAAACCAAAATATATTTAAAAATCTACATCTACCAATTTTGAGTCACAAGCCACCAGCTAGTTTTGCAAATATACCCTGATAATATAAAATAATGATTTTAAAGATAAGAAAAACGATAAGGCCAACTGTTATGTCAGACCGATCAACTGATCGGGCAGATTTGAGACTTTGAGTTCGCCATTCAACATTGTTTTTTTTTCTTTCAATCAAAAAATAAGAGAGGATCTAAGCCTTTGATAGAAAGGGAAAGGACCCACTTATACCTATTTTTTTATTTATTTTTTTTTAAAATGTGACAAATAGGGTTAGATCCCTGATAGAAAATCCAAATTCTCAAGATGTGGATGGGCTTGGGATATGGGTAATGGACCTCCCAAGCGTGGCCCTCATTATTTAATTGTTTTTATTTTCAAATACGTAACAAATTGGGTAAGATCTGTGAGACTATCTATTTTGGTGATGTGAACGTGTATGGAAAATGATGATTGCTAGACGATAACTCATTGTCATGTAAGGTTGGTGGGTGTGAAGAAGGCTTATCCTTTGAGGATGGTTCTACGCACCAACCTTCAAGTAAGCGTGATACAGACTCATCAAGATATGGATGGGTTTGGGATATGAGTAATTAACCCCCCCCCCCCCCCCCCCCCTTTAATTAATATTCAATGTATATAAAAGTAAAATTAAAAATAATACTAAAATTAATAATGTAGCTTACATTACATTAAAAAATTAAAAAAAAACCACTACTAAAAAAAATCAAAATCAATTGTCTGACATTAAAAAGCAAATTACAAAGGGACTAGTCGTTGTGTCCGAAGTTCCAAATATATTCAACCAAATTCGATTGAAGATTTGATGTGTGTACGGGTTATGTAACGAGAACGCGTTTATATCTTGTTTTTCTAGGCTAACCGGAACATTATTCTCCTCCACCGCATTTTCTTCATACTCACAAATGACTCTACCATCGTCTTCGAGGATCATGTTATACAATAAGATACAAGCATACGTATAGTAACACAACTTTTTGGTTCAAATGCACGTGCTGGGTTTTCAATGATGTGTCATCTTTGTTGTAGAACCTCAAAACACCGTTCAATGTCATTTCTCGCCGCTTCTTGATACTTGGAAAATTTCTTTCTTTTTTCTTGGACAGGTGCAGAATAGGTTTAACGATTGTAGAGTAGGATGGGTATATTCCATCAGCAAATATAATAACGATATAAAATCTAAAAATAAAAATATAATAACAATATAAAATCTAAAAATAAAAAATATAGAATATAAAATCTAAAATTAAAAATACAATGACAATATAAAACCTAAAATTAAAAATATGATGACGATATAAAATCTAAAAGATAAGTATAAACTAACCTTCTCGGTCTCTGTTTATGGCCTCTTGTCTAGTTCGTGGTTTTGACGAGACATCTTCCTTTTTTTCCTCTACAACGATCTGTGTCGGCTGCAATACAATGTTTATAAAAAAGTTTTCGGCTTCATGGGTAGAAGATGAACCCGATGAAGATGAAGATGACATTTCTTGAAGAGAGTTTGATTTTTTTAGAGAGAGATTGAGATTTTTTGAGAGCGTGGGAGTGTATTTTTAAAAAATGGGGTTGATTGGTTATTTATAATGGGCTTCTTTTATAGCCGTTAATAAACGGTCAAATCATAACGGTAAAACAAATTGGCTCGTCAGACTCATCTTGGCAAGAGTGTTTTCGATGGGGACGCGCCCAATGGGGCAATGTGGACGAGCCCCACACCTCACAGCCTAAGTGGGAAAGGCATTCACACTCAGAGATATCTCTAGAAATAAGCCAAACTCAATGATAAAACATGTCACGTCAACATGTCATATTATTTAAAACTTTAACTCCTAATTCACGATAAACACTCATAAAAATGACAAGAAAACCTTGGAGTGAAGATGAAGATATAGTTTTGACCACCTCTTGGATTCACGTTTCCAAGAACATGCTACCAGGAACTGTAACGTCGTCGAGGCCATGTTTCTAGAATTTCGTCAACGTGTAGGCGAAACCAATCGCTCTTCGAACCAAGATGTTTCAAGGTTAAGGATTTTGTTTGTGAATGTTTGCACATTGAATCAACTCTCCAACATTGTGATAGCTCGTTGTGGCGACATAACATAGGCGGAAACGATTGGCGAGACCCTTCAGAAATACCCGTTGTAAAACTAGAATATTTACTCACATCTTGTCCTAACAATTACTAAGAAACCATCATCGTATGCATCTAGTTGTGCGTACGGATGTTAACTAAAACAGTTTGAGAGTTGATGATTAGTGTAATTACGTTCTTTGTTTAAATTTAATTAACTAATTTGTTTAGGTTCAATTATGTTGTTTTTAATTTATGTATTTGTTTTATTAATTTGTGTATGTATATATATACACACACGATTTTTATTTAAACAAATTTATTTTTTTAATTAAAACAAAATCAACTTTTTTATCAAAGGAATGCTTTTTAATTGAACCGCTTAACTAAAAATTGAATTGGGCATCCCTTACTCCACCATACGGATCTGGTGCACCAAATCAGACACCAGCCACGTCTCCTCCTCTAACGGTTTCACCAAGTTTGTTTGGGGGTTTGGGCACTAGACGAGCATCTCCTAGAATTATGGGGGATGCTCTGAAAACATGAAATATGTGTAATGATGTAACGTGGATTTGAAAATAAAGTGACTTAATATGGTCTACTTTATTTGGTTGAAAAAAAAAACAAAATATTTTTAAAACAAATCCACTCTTTCTTTATGGTCGTGCCCACACCTTAACCATTTACGCCCATTAGGAAGGGAGTAGGGGAGGTGACACCTAAGCCACCTCCCAGCCATTGGCGTAGCTTAGTTGGGGCGGGGAGGGGCGGCCGACCCCCCCGAATTTTCGCGCAGAAGTTTCGATTATATAGTATTCGTATAGAAAATTTTGAAAATATAGGGTTTCGACCCACCGAAACAGGTTTTCGACCCCCCGAAACTAGTGACTTTCGACCCTCGGTGACTTCCGACCCCCCGAACCTTCGGGTCAAGCTTCGCCACTGCTCCCAGTCGCGTCCATAACAGTTGGTATGAGGGTACTATGGGCAAAATACTCGCCCTTGCACGTACCCTAACTCGTTTACCCAAATTATTCAAAGCCACATCATTTTCAGCTAAAACATCACATCAATTACCCTCATTGATATGGGCACTATCGTCATGTACCTTCATTCATTTATTTTTTAAATTATTATTTTTGTTTACACTCAAACATAAATAATAATTCAAATCCCAAGATCTACACAAGTACTAGTTGCCTCAACTAGCTCCCGCACCATGAGCCGCAAGCCCCTAGCCGATCATTTGCGATTTTGCTGCGATGTAGCCTTGGCTACCCGCGTACCTGTATAGTACCCCTAACACCCTGGTTAGCAATCCAAATTTGTAGTTACATGCCAAAAGAGGTCCTCATCATTAATTTGATGATGAACGTGCAAGATGATTTCTTCATTTTGATATTGATGCACATGAGATTTGGCAGGTTTTAGCTTCTAGCATGTTTTGTCTATGTTTTAATGATATTTATCATTTGCCTCTCAAAATAAATAAATAAATAAAATAACACTAGATATGTATAAATTACTGATAAAAAAACGAGATATGTACAAATTAATTTTGATGTATTTATTATAACTCATACTTTTTTTAAGATGAATTTATATTAAAAACTAGGGTAGAGACCTCTGAATTTCACAGTTAAACAAAAGATAAAATCAAACGTAAAAGATGTAAATAATATAAAATATAAGTATATGTGATTTAATTAATATGCGGAAGCAAACAACGATATTGAATTATTGTTTGTCCACAAATTAAACGATAATTATGAAGAGAAAAAAACCATGAAATTCATTAATCAATAATTACCTATCATGAATGGAATTACTCATATAAATATTAAAAGACTAGATTATATCCCGGAAGCTTTCTGAGATTGGTAAATCTAATATAATGTGATAAAATATGTATTATGATATAACATAAAAATTAATGTACTATAATATGAAAAAAACAACTTTAATCATGTGAATAAGAATGAAAATATATATTAAAAAGAAGATGTATGTTTGGAAGAGAAGCAGAGCTAGAAACAACCATTGCAGGGCATGATTGAGGCGACAGTCTTGAAGGTGTGACTTTTTTATTTTTGGAAAAGTGTGGTTTTAACCTATTCTGCTTTTGATGAAAATAGAATTCCTAGTTTGAACATGATTAGTGACTTGCCTAGATATGATTAATAAATTACCTGAACATATTTTATTTTTTTCCTGTATGAAAAAAAACCAATAAAAAAACGTTTTTTCCCTTTTTGTATAGCACTATGATACTTGTTGGGAAGATAATAAAACGTTCACTAAATTAGTGTATTTTTTTTTTAAATAATATCGTATATAAAAGTTATTAACGTTTTAAAATTGTGGGGGAAACATGAGAGAGAAAGAGCCTTTTGGATGGAAATAAGGAGGATGCCATATGACACACTCAAGGGGGGGGGGGGGGGGGGGGGGAGGATGGCTTCTTTGAGTGCCATGTAGAATTTCATGCTTTGGAATATTAATATAAATAGATATAGATTTGGATGAGAAAAAACTAAAGGCGCACATCCTTCATATATCTATAACAACTTCTCATTAATGAAATTACATAATACATATTACACTAGCAGGAACCCGCATGTTTTAGCGGAGGTGCAACGTTGTTGAGCTGTTGCATTTGGTTAATGGTCTCGTTGATGTTTTTTTTGCTTGATTTGAAGCGCCATCAAAATGGTGAGGAAAGTAAGTGACAATTTTGCTGAAGTATTATGATCTTCTATGCACGCGATTGAACTTATGAAACTCTTGCCCTGTCTTAGGGATTCCCAGAGTGAACTCCTTTTGCTCAGGTTTTGTATGGGGGTTGCTAAGTTGCTTTTTGGGTTTCGGACCTGCCAACTCTCCATGATGGATGAAGCAGTGTCATGTTTTTACAAGGACCTAAGGGAAGCCATTAAAGACATAGTGGTATGTGGGGGCCCGTTCTTTGGTAACCTATACAGTGACGGACAACGTCCTTGCCGATGCGTTTGGGAGAATTATGGCTCCTCTCCACGAAGAATGTCAGAATGTATGTGTTTGTGGCGTCGTGAGCTCAGTCCTGGAACCTTTAAGACCACATCATACGAAATAGCGAGGTCGTCGGCGCAGACTAGGACTATGTGCAGGCCCTCGAAAGGCTAAATGACTATATCTCAGGTTTTGAAATTGGCGGTTTTTCCAACAAGTACACCGCCCCCAAAGCCTCAGAAAATTTTGGTGAATGCCCTTTTTGGAAAAATCGCTCAGAGCCTGGGTGAAGCTTTTGATTTGTCCCCCCGCCAGAGGGCAGTTATTGAATTTTTGCAAGGCCTCCACGCCCAAGATTTCCTTACTGTTATCCCAATCGAAGGTCTAGCTAGCATATGTCCGCTATTGAATACAAGGCCATTCTTAAATATCATTTGATGATCCCCATGTACCAGGAGGATGAAATTTGTCCGATTTGCCATAAGGCCCGCCTGGATGAATACGGGGAACATGCGGTTCATTGTAAGGAGTTACATGGGTTTAAATATCGGCATGATTGAGTTCGAGACGTTCTGTGGGACATTTCAAGACGGGTTAGGATCTCAGCCAAGAAGGAGGCCCATGTGAACTTCTTCTCGGATCCCGCAGAAGGGAGATCCACCCTGCGTCCAGCAGATCTCCTTGTCTTTGGGTTGGCCGGGGGGGGGGGGGGTGGAAGTATGCTTGTGTTGACCTGACATGTGTATCTCCTCTAGTTGGGTTGAGGGATAGTGAGTTTTTAATAGAGCAAGTGGTGTAAAAAGCAGATGCGAAAAAGGTAGAAAAGCATGCTAAAGCCTATGAGGAGAACAAACACGTTTTCGTACCCCTGGATTTTGATTCCTTTGGTTCATTGGCACCGGAGGCTACCTATTTCCTGACCAGGGTCTAGCGAGTTATTCATAGTAGTTTCTTGGCTCCGGGTAGGCAAGGTTACGATTTTTTAGTAAATTAGGGTTTGCCATTCAGAAAGGGGTGGCAGTGCAGCTTGTTGCTCGTCTATCCGCTATCTTAAAGTAATTTTTTCAGTCATGAAAAAATATTTATAATCTAATTTTTTTTTCATATATTTTGCTGAATGTTGTGCTTCTATTGTGCATATATCTGCAGTCTTGTTACCTGGATATGTGTATGCATGTAGGTTGTAGTCTTGATACAGATATATGTGCATATATCTGTAGAGTGATAAATTTTACAAAGAAAAACTTATAAAACTTTTAAGAAATCAAGATAGAGAGATCAAGCACAAGGCTTTCTATATTTTTCATTCCTAATAAAAGACTAAATATGGTTGCCTTTTTATAGGCATACAAAGGAAATACTGAATTAACACACTAGTAACTACCACAACCCACTAAATAAATGCAGTAATTAAATAAAAATTATAAAATTGAAGTAAATATTTTAGGAAATGGAAAAATGCATTAGGATCCCACGTAGATAGATGATGGATAATGTGTTGATGCATGGCAACGTGGGTAATGATAGTGATTTATGCACGTATCATAGAGGTGAACAAAACGGGTTTCTTTAGAACCTGGAACCGAGTTCAGGTTTGGTCAACAAAGTCAATAACCGGAGGGTAGGAACCGGTTTCGGGTATGTTTGGAATTTTTTTACCGGGTTTTGAACAGTTTGGCCGGGTTTTTTTTTTGTTTTGGCCGATACAGGTCTAGGTATTGACCGGCTAGAGGTGGAACCGGTTCCAGTCAGGGGCGTAGCTTAGTTGGGGCGGGGAGGGGCAGCCGACCCCCCCAAATTTTCTTGCAGAAGTTCCGGTTATATAGTATTCGTATAGAAAATTTTGAAAATATAGGGTTTCGACCCCCCGAAACTAGTGACTTCAGACCCTCCGGTGACTTCCAACCCCCCGAATCTTCGGGTCATGCTTCGCCATTGGTTCCAGTGGTTCTAGATCGGGCCTGGTTCGATTCCTTTAGTAAATTCAGGTCTAGAACTGGTTTGTACACGCAGATAGGATAGGGTAGGAACTGGTTTCGGGTCGGGTCCGGAACCGGGAATTATGTGCACCTCTAGGCTGTACCAATGTATATTCCATGTTGCCAGTGGTGTTTGAGCCCACATTATTACCTGAAAGCCCAATGTATTACTGGCCCAACATAATTTGACCAGCCCAAATAATTTTTAGTATGAAATAATTTTTCACACGATTCGTACTTCTTGTCCCGGGCCGGTTCGGGATGGTCCTGTCTAGGTTCGGGATAAAGAACCACAACTCTAATCACAGTTATGATCAAACGGTCAAATTATAGGAAATCAAGGAAGTTGACTTGTCAATACACACCAAAAAAGATATTGTATATATAGGAGCTAGTAAATACACACCAAAAAAATTAGTTTATATTATCTCAATTTGTACTTTCAAAGGGTATATTGATATAACTTGAGACTACATTAGCGGGCATACGTGCATGTAACGATTTCTCAATGGCGTGTATACGGTAGGCGAGTGGCGGATCTAGAACTTTTAGTGAGTGGGTGCAAAAAAGTCAGTGTAGAACAGTGGCGAAGCTTGAGCCGAAACTTCGGGAGGTCAGAAGTCACCGGGGGTCGGAAGTCACTAGTTTCGGGGGGTCGAAACTTTATATACCAAAAAATTTCTATACGAATACTATAAAATCGAAACTTCAGGAATGTGCTACGATCCACAACCTGTGCCATTCTTCTTCTTTTTTTTTAAACCTACACACCCCATATTCTTAGAATCATACACATACCCATGCACCTAAACCCTCTCATGAAGATCACCAGTGGTTCACCACCTAACTCCAACATCACCCTCATCACGTCACCCTCATCCTAGCAAGACCTCCATAACCATTACTAACTCTATCACCAGTAGTAGCACATTCCGTGATTAACATCATCATCTCTGTCCACAATGGAGTCGCAACCACCCACCGTAAAAAAAATATTTCTTTTAATTTTGGTAGACTCTTGGTTTGAAACTTGGGGTTTGGGGCACCTTAAAAAATCAAGATGGGGTACTACAAAAATTTGGGTCTATATTATACAATATTTACATACAAATTCAAAGTTTGAGTGGGTGCATCACATGATCACATCCCCCTCAAGCCTTAATGCATCCTCCTATGCGGTAGGCGCTTGAAAACGAGTGACAAGTTGGTTAAAAACCACTTCGCTACACATGAAAATGAGGCGCTCACACATAAGGTCACATTGATTAAAGATTTTAAATCCTAGTCAAACTGTGTCATACATGGGAATGGGTACATCAGTACTACTTTTAAAATGTTAATTAGCGACCCCCACTTCGATCAATTAGAACAATTTTTTCGAATGTTAAACATTACTTTGCATTGTTATTGTTTTACAGGTTTGAACAAAATCATGGCTATTTGGTTTGCACATTATGTATAGCAACAATTTCTTTATCCTTAGACCACATACAATGCTCCCGAGAGCCAAGGGCTTCCAAGTTCAACCAAGTGAGAAACCATGTTGCAAATGCTCTTATTTATATACATCAAACCATTACAAATCACAATCATTAATACATAAGACCGACAATCTATTCATACAAGGATCATGATCCAAATCCAGTATCGTTTTAACTACTTCAACAAATATGATCCAATGTAAAATGCGTCGATAGTTAGATAGATATGCTATATGGAACACCCATTCCTGTTACTCCAGGTTCAGAAAACGGTTTGAGAAGTTGATATGGCACCACCCCTGCCCCACTTCTGTTCCTTAAATTAGGATCATTGTTCCTTGAGTCTATGATACCCTCAAGCTCCTTCAATCCGCCACGGAACTCTTCAAATGCAGCCTTTATAGCAGGATCAGCAGCCCATGCAGCCTCCATGGTTGTACCAATGTACTCTTCATCCGGAGAATGGCTTGATAAAATATCCAAAACCGACATCACTTTGGTAGCTTGAATTTTAGTAGGGAAACAGTCCAATAACACATCCTCAGGCTTACTTATGAATGCTTCCCACTCTTCAGGAGTTGGATCTTCATTAGGCATTTTAGTTCTTGCAATGGTTGGTCGGTTGGGGAAATAACCAGCAAAATCATATTGACCAAAGTTGACGGCTGAATGGTGGCCAGAAGACACCCACATGATTGTTGTCACAATTTTGATCAAATCTTGTTGTGTCTTGAGTTGTGGCCACCATGGTTCGTCTTTTTTGTCACCATGCCCAACTGTTCGGATTTCGGTCCACCATTGTTGAAGTTCTGTATCAGATTCTACAAGGTTTGGTTGTGGGTAGTAGTGGTTGATGTATTTAGTTGCCCATTGTGTAATGGCATCCCATAGAAGTAGACCATCATTGGCAAATGGGTAGTCTTCAATTGTTAGTTTGATACCATGTGGTGCACTTTCATCTTCCACAGCCATTCCCCTATTGATTATGGTAGATAAAAATCTTAATTACATCATAATTATAGTAAGCTTTATAGCATGTGATGCACTTTAATGAAAAAAATACTTCAATAATAATTGTTAGGATAAAAAGTTAAAATAAAATTTCAAATTCTTATATAAGATTAAATAAAAACTAAAGAATACTTAACCGTAAAGATCTTCATCTGGCCGATAGTTGCGCACTCAAAGTATAAGTTTAATTTTAGAATTCTAAAAGTGTATGTTTGTTTTGAGATTTTTACCAGAACAATATTACCTGCTAATTAGATCAGCCGGAAGTGCCTCGTGATCAAAACGCCATTTTTGAGCATATACATAAGACGAAAATTGCATAGAATACTTCAATAAAGAAAAGGATGTCTCGATAGTACCACCAGCGTTAATGAGTGCCAGTCGGGCTAGGCCATTGATTTCCATTGTGTAACGAAGATGAGGACATAATAGTCTTTGTATAGGGTGCATTTTGCTAAGGTGACGGTTGGAAGCAATTATGTAAGGTTCAGTAACACAATGAGTTCTTAACCTGCATAATTAGTGAAGCACACAAAATTAATAAAGTATACATATTACTGAATATTGATAATATGGAACATAGAATGTGACTAACCAATGACTAATAAGCTGGTGATGACCAGAATCATGGGCAAGGACATGAGCCTTGGCTAGCTTCCAAAGCCAGGCATCCGTAGCATCATCACAAGGTGTGTACACATGCTTCCATTGTGGTTTCCCATTGTTTGGCGGGCGAGTTAACTCAATGGCTAGTGGCCTCAGTGTTCCGGTTTCTGTGAGAAACATTAAGGTTCTTGAACCGTAGAGAGTTGTCCCTTCAAGCTCTCTTACTATATTAACATAAGGTAAGAGGAGATCATGGTAATCCAACAAGAAGAGTTTCTTTTGTTCCAATGCCTTTTTACAAAAACAAAAACAAGGTCAAAATGAAGTAACGATATGATTTAAGTAGGTATGTTTCTTTCATATTAGGGAAAATCACTAGAAATTATTAATAAGGTATTCAATTTTTTGTTTTTTTTTTATATAATTTGAAACCGACCGGTAAGAGCATGTCATGTGTTAATTTTGTGCCACTAAGCGCAAAAGATTCATAATCTTGCGTCAAGGCGCAAAGGATCAGTATCTTGCGTCAGGCACCAGCCATTGAAACGAGACACCTTACATGATATAGAGTGAAACCAATGAACTTATATGCCACGCCATCTCCTTTTACGCAAAATAGAGCACAAACCAACCATGTTACGACACGTGGTCACAAAGTACAACCTTGATAGAAAATAAATACCATTGTTTGTTCCAGTGCGTTTTCACCGGAACAAAACAAAGCAAAATGATAATTATGGTAAAATTGTTTTTTTTCTTTTATATTACCTCCTCAAGAGTCATGAAACCTTTTATCTCTTGCTCTACAATCTCTTTGGTAATTGCTGACTCTGCTGGTCCATAAACTTTAGGGTCTAGTTTGCTCATCAACGGCCATTCCTATACAGATTGATCACACAAATTCATTACTAAATCTTTAAAACATAATAAGGCGCGCAACAAGTTGTTGTAGAACACACCGTAACCAACTGTATGCTATACGGATTTAGACCAGCAAGTGTTTGACGACAGAACTCCTCATCCCGAATCCAAGAAAGGGAATCTCCTGTAATTACAACCATTAAGTCATTAACACGCGAATCAACCATAATCAAAGTATCAAACATAGTTTGTAAATATATATATCTTGCTTACTTTCGTTCATTCGAGGAGTTTCAAATTGCAACACACTTTTCTTATTGTTGGCAATTGTTTTAACTAGTCTTGGTATAGCACTTAGAAGTCCATTATGATCAGATGGAAGCATCTCAACACCTTCATTATAAAGCGACCCAATATCCTTGAATGATGAAAAACCTTTGTTTGGGTCCGTCAATCGCGACTCTAACGTAGGTATAACTGAATGTAATACTGAATACAATGACGTTGCCCCAAATGTTACAGCTTTTATCTCTGAAAAATCTTCATCTCTAGGCACGTAAAATGGTAGTAACGTCCTTGACTCCGTCCAAGGCTCTGGAAAAATAGTATTGTTGTTAAAATTATGAATGGTTTTAATATTTCTAATACACTTTTATTGTTGTGATTTTATAAACATAGGTTAATATTAGTAGAAGGAATGGGCTGGAATATTGGATCAGCTAAAGGAAATGGGCTAAAAGATATAAAGTAGCAGATGGGCTTGCAGGAGTAGCTGTTGTGGGCCAGTCCAAATCGTGTTGATGAGTTAACGAGTCAACAAGTCAACGATCCGTGTAATATGCTGAGCTTTTATATAAGCCGTTGGATAAAGAAACACAAATCAATCTAGATCGTTGGATTTGTGTTTCTTCTGATTGATGCTCAGATCTCTATGATCCCTATATAAACGTGCATCTCGAACACTTTAGTTTTTTTTTAGATCAGTTGTTAGGGTTTCTGAGTTTCACTTGTTAAAATCTCTCTCAAAGTCATCTTCTTGATATTCTGTTCAGGTCTAGGATTTCAATCTGTATAGATTTGAGTAATCAGTGTATAGATCTTGTAGTTAGTATCTGATCATTGTGTTAATGATCTAGAAGATTGAGTGTGAGAGTTTTGTAGTGAGGTTTCATTGTAATAGTTAGTTGTTTTTCTTTCTCTTAATAAAGATCTGATTGTTTTGGGTCAAGAACTCTGGTGTTACCATAAAATTTGACATGGTATCAGAGCCTAGGTTGAGCTCTGTTCTTGGGTGATTCCGCTGTGGGAGAAAAAGAGAAGAATACTTTCTGTTGCTGATTTAGTGATTGGAAGCAAATCTTCTTTGCTCTCTGATGTACAACCCTAAGTGAAGGTTGTACATTACGAGTTGTCTGGAAACCCTAACTTGGGTAGTATTTGGTGAGATCTTTCCATATTATTGTTCTTTACTGTTTCTAGAGTTGTCCTAAGGAGTCTTGCGCTCAGAGCTTGAGTCTCTGATTTAGCTTTAGGATTGGGATTAGGTCATAGGGGGCTCCCTCGTGAGGACCTGCGTCGACACCTTTTGAGTGACGAATCGACGATCTGGAACACCCACGGGGCTTCGCCATTTTGTGTGGTTAAAATTTGTGTGTTCTTGTTCTTGATTGTTGTGTGTGTTCTTGATTGTTGTTGTGTGGATCTGTGTTTGCTATTTGAATCTCTGTGATAACTATTTGGTTGTAATCAATGGCTGATGATGATGGTGGCACTGATGATCCTAATAATAATAATAACAATAACAATATTGTTGCTAGAACACTGGTTAACAAACTTGATGCTAGTGATCCATTGTATTTACATGCTAGTGATTCTGCTAATCTTACTATAGTGAGTGTAAAACTTAAAGGTACTGAGAATTACAATGTGTGGTCTAATGCAATGCTACTTGCTTTACAAGTCAAAAACAAATTAGGATTTGTTAATGGTGAATGTGTTAAGTCTAGTGATGACCCTGTTCTTGCTAGACAGTGGGACAGATGCAATTCTGTTGTTTTAACTTGGATCCTAAATTCAGTTTCTGAGGAATTGTATTTAGGACAAGTTTATTCAAAACTGGCATCTGAGGTATGGAAGGACTTAAAAGAAACCTATGATAAAATAGATGGGTCTGTAGTGTTTGGGTTATATCAAAAGATAAACTCCTTTACTCAAAATGGATTATCTGTTTCTGAATACTATCATAAGCTAAATATGATGTGGAAACAAATGGACCAGATTTTACAATTACCTGCATGTATTTGTGATGCTTCTAAACAGTTCAATGATTTTAGTCAATTAATAAAATTAATGCAATTCTTAATGGGTCTTGATGATTCTTATCAAGCTGTTAGGACAAATTTGTTAATTAGAGAACCATTGCCCACTGTGAAAGAAGCATTCTCTGTTGTGTCAAGAGAAGAGTCCCATAGAAACTCTAACTTGACAAATGGGTCCAAAGATAATAGCCAAGTCATGGGATTCCTTTCTAAAGCTAGTCAGGTCTCTGATGCTAAGAAAAGGAATGCTAAGATGGCTAATCAAAACTTGAAATGTACCCATTGTAATAAAACTGGTCACACTATAGATAAGTGTTTTGAATTAGTAGGGTACCCATCTTGGATGAAATTCAGACCTAGTCAAAACAAAAAATCTTCTAGTAACAGCAGTGTGAATAATTCTGCTGTTGAAACTAATAATTCTTCAAGCTTGTTTACTTCTGAACAGATCAATCAGTTATTGAATCTGTTAAACAAGAAGCCTGAAGAGTCTTCTTCTACCTGCAATGCAGCAGGTATGAATGCTCATTGTTTTTCTGCTACCTGTGGTAGTGTTAGACCTGTGTTCTCTTTTGCTAGTATTAGTGGAGGATATAAATTACTAGGATGGATATGTGATTCAGGGGCCAACCAACACATGGTTATGAGTGACAAAAATATGATAAATTTAGTTGATGTTCTTGAATACAACATAACAGTTAAACACCCTAATGGTACTAGTGCTAGGGTAACTAAAATAGGTGATATCAAGTTAAATGATAAAGTTACACTGTATGATGTGTTTGTTGTCCCTGATTATGCTGTAAATCTGTTGTCTGTTTATAAACTTGCCAAGGACAGTAAGTTGGTTGTATTATTTGATGAAAGTAATTGTTATATCCAGGATTCTTTCACAAGGAAAACCCTGGTGACTGGTAATCAACTTGATGGCCTGTATTTTTGTGGTGAGTCTGCTGTGTTTTCTAGTATTAGTTGTAATAATGTGGAAAACACTAGTCTGTGGCATTCAAGATTTGGTCATCCATCTGATATAGTTCTAAAGGTCTTAAAAGATGATTTAAAATTAAAAACTATTGGTAGTCATTTACCTTGTGAAACATGTCACAAAGCCAAACAACATAGAGAGCTATTCCCTATTAGTGAACATAAAACCTTAACTGTTGGAGAGATAGTTCATCTAGATGTTTGGGGTCCTTATAGGATAAAAAGTAGAGAAGGTTATAGATTTTTTCTGACCATTGTTGATGATTATACAAGGAGTGTGTGGGTTTATTTGATGAAACATAAAGATGAGGTTTTTGATAATATTCAACATTTTACTATAAGTTTAAAAAACCAGTTTGATAAAAATGTAAAAGTTTTTAGATCAGACAATGGAACTGAATTTGTAAATCAAATGTTTAAAGGTTTTTGTAAACAAAAAGGTATAATTCACCAAACCACTTGTGTATATACTCCTCAACAAAATGGCATAGTTGAGAGAAAACATAGACACCTTCTCAATGTTGCTAGGTCATTACTGTTCCAAGCAAATTTACCTTTAAAGTTTTGGACAGAATGTGTTTTAACAGCTGCATATCTGATAAATAGAACCCCATCATCTGTTTTAAAAGGAAAAACACCCTATGAGTTATTATTTGGTTTCAAGCCTGAAATTGACCACTTAAAAGTGTTTGGATGTTTGTGTTATAGTACTGTACTAAATAGTTCTGATAAATTTGAAAGTCATGCTGATAAATGTGTGTTAATAGGATACTCAAATGAGAAAAAAGGATATAAACTGTGGTGCTTGGAAACTAAACAAGTAATTTTTTCAAGAGATGTAAGATTTTATGAAAGTATTTTTCCATTTAAAGAGTCAAAAACAGTTTCTGATTTTGACCCAGTATCTTATAAAGAAATTAATAACACAAATTTTTTTGACTTCTATGAAGGAACTGAAGACAGACATTCAGATGGCAATGGTGTTCCCAATGATGAATTTGAGAAAAATTCATCATCAGAACAAAATTGTCATGGGTCTCAGCAACCAGTTAACAGTCTAGAGACTACTACTGGTAAGGCTGAGACTCAGCAACCAAGTAGGTCTAGTTCTGAAACTGGTAGGGCTGAGGGTGATAATAATGTGCTTGATGAACAACAAATATCTGAGGGAAATTATACACCTGAACCTAATACTGAAGCTGTTAGAAAGTCTTCTAGAAATTCAGTATTTCCTAGAAAGTTGAGTGAATATGTTGTAGAGGGAAAAGTTAAATATGGTTTAGAAAGTGTTGTTAACTATTCTAATCTTAGTCCTGAAAACTTATGTTTTGTATCCATGTTAAATAAAACAGTTGAACCTAAGTTTTATCATCAAGCATGCAATGATCCTAATTGGATCAGTGCCATGAATGATGAGATTGAAGCTTTGAATAGAAATAATACTTGGGAATTGGTTGATCTACCTGAAAATAGAAAACCAATTGGCTGTAAATGGATTTATAAGATAAAATACAAAGCTTCAGGAGAAATAGATAGGTTTAAGGCTAGACTTGTGGCTAAAGGTTATAGTCAAAGAGAGGGTATTGACTATGATGAAACTTTTTCACCTGTTGTGAAAATGATAACTGTAAGAAGTGTGTTATCTGTTGCCATTCAACTTAACTGGTCTTTATACCAACTTGATGTAAATAATGCTTTTCTTTATGGAGACTTATGTGAAGATGTTTATATGGTATTACCTGAAGGATATTTTGATAAAAATGATACTAGGGTATGTAAACTAAAGAAGTCTCTATATGGGCTTAAACAAGCTCCAAGAATGTGGAATGAAAAGCTTGTTGGTGTGTTAGTTGAAAATGGTTTTGTTCAAAGTAAATGTGATCATTCATTATTTGTGAAGAATATTGATTCTGTGTTTATAGTTCTCCTTGTGTATGTGGATGATATCATTTTAACTGGAAATAATGAAGTTGAAATAGGACTTGTAAAAGATTTTTTAAAATCCAAGTTTATGATTAAAGATTTAGGTAGGCTGAAATATTTCCTGGGAATTGAGGTCATAGACACAAATAATGGTGTCTGTCTAACTCAAAGGAAATATTGTATGGAACTGTTGGCTGAGTATGGTATGAGTGGATGCAAACCTGCCAATAGTCCCATTGATCCTAACTATTTGGTAACATCTTTAATTGCCAAAGAGTCAAGTAACCTGGTGAACATTACTGGATACCAAAGACTTGTAGGTAAACTCATCTATCTGTCTCATACAAGACCAGACATCTCATATTCTGTTCATATACTTAGTCAGTATATGCACAAGCCAACCAAAGCACACTTTAGGTTAGCTATGAGGGTCTTGAGATACCTTAAATGTGCACCTGGAAAAGGGATAACTCTTGAAAGGTGTTCAGAACTTGAGTTTAACCTATCTGCCTATGCTGATTCAGACTGGGCCAAATGTCTAGTAAGTAGAAAGTCGGTCACAGGTTATTGTATATTTTTAGGCAAGTCATTAATATCTTGGAAAAGTAAAAAGCAGTCCACCATTTCACGATCTACAGCAGAAGCTGAGTATCGTTCTATGTGTACTGCAACATGTGAAGTTCTATGGTTAATAAACTTGTTAGGAGAGCTAAATATTCAGGTCAGCCTTCCTGTTACTTTGTACTGTGACAACTCGGCTGCAATTTCTATTTCTAACAATCCTGTGTTTTATGACAAAACCAAGCATTTTGAAATTGATTTATATTTTTTGAGAGAAAAGGTTTTGAAAGGTAGTATTAAGCCTGTTCATATAAAATCTGAAAATCAAATTGCAGATATTTTTACTAAAGGGTTGGCTGTAAGTCAACATGAAGTTATTTGCAATTGGTTAAACATGAAAGATTTTTTTGGCAATAAAAGTGAGGGGGGGTGTTAAAATTATGAATGGTTTTAATATTTCTAATACACTTTTATTGTTGTGATTTTATAAACATAGGTTAATATTAGTAGAAGGAATGGGCTGGAATATTGGATCAGCTAAAGGAAATGGGCTAAAAGATATAAAGTAGCAGATGGGCTTGCAGGAGTAGCTGTTGTGGGCCAGTCCAAATCGTGTTGATGAGTTAACGAGTCAACAAGTCAACGATCCGTGTAATATGCTGAGCTTTTATATAAGCCGTTGGATAAAGAAACACAAATCAATCTAGATCGTTGGATTTGTGTTTCTTCTGATTGATGCTCAGATCTCTATGATCCCTATATAAACGTGCATCTCGAACACTTTAGTTTTTTTTTAGATCAGTTGTTAGGGTTTCTGAGTTTCACTTGTTAAAATCTCTCTCAAAGTCATCTTCTTGATATTCTGTTCAGGTCTAGGATTTCAATCTGTATAGATTTGAGTAATCAGTGTATAGATCTTGTAGTTAGTATCTGATCATTGTGTTAATGATCTAGAAGATTGAGTGTGAGAGTTTTGTAGTGAGGTTTCATTGTAATAGTTAGTTGTTTTTCTTTCTCTTAATAAAGATCTGATTGTTTTGGGTCAAGAACTCTGGTGTTACCATAAAATTTGACAATTGTAGAATAATATTTCTATGTGTTGAGAGGTTACAACAAGAAGGATAGTCATACAGCTAACCAGTTAATAATAATGATAACACATTTTAATTCTGTTGGGTGTGGAGGGTTGATGATGGGCCGCCACGTAGGATCCACGTAGGCAAATGCGTCAGTGGAGGAGTGGCATCTTCATGACGATGGGCTAAGGGTGTGGAGGATGGACCTCCCTCCCTTAAAAAGAAAAAAGAAAAAAACTAAAACACCAATCAAGAGGGACGGCAAGCCTGGCATTTGGGTGATGGTCATGCCGTTGCCGCGCCTAGGGGGCGGTGTTGCCCGGCCCATCAGTGGCGGATCTACAAATGAATTCAGTAGTAACGTTTTTCATTTTTTTCATTTTAGTAGCAACGTTTTCCAAATTTCGTAAAAAAAACCAACTTTTCCACTAATTTTCCACTACGCACACAAAGTTGAGTAGCAACGGACGCGACACCTAGTTATTAACTAGGTCCGCCCCTACGGCCCATCATCAGCAAGCCGGACCTATGCCAGGCACCACACCGATTAGTCTAACTACCCTAATATTGTAGCTACCATCCTAATATTATAACGTACTAGAATTAACAAACAATATTAAGAATTAATGTAAATCGAATAATATAATAATAATAATAAATAAAATAGATAATAATCTAGGATAACATGCAAACCATTGTATGTACCTATGGAGGTCATTTTACGACCAGTTCGGCAACGCCTAGGGTAAGGATTTATCTTGCCACCGAGCACAGGGCGAGCCAAATCTATGTCCGATTCAGGATCACCGATATCATTATATGTATCGTAATCGTAAATTCTTTCGAATGGTTTGCGCTCTCCTTCACCATTGCCTCGAAGAGACTCGAGATCTTTCTCCCTTAATGACTTCAGCCCAACCGGAGTTTCTGATGGTAGATACGACTGTTTTAATCAACAGAAAATGGATTAGAGGGTATCCGATATGGAGTGCGTTATACAATTTATTTTAATTTTCTTTAGAACAGCTAAATCAAACACCCTTTAAAGCTACTTTTAAAGTTATAACATTGTCCATTACGAGAGTAGATTCTTCAACAACTTAAGGAGGGACAACAATATGTAAACTTGAAACCGCTAGTCGGGTATTTTTTTTTTTTTTTTTTTTTTTTTGTAGATAGACTTTTAGTTTTGTTAAATTTAATATGAAAATCAATTTTTGTCATTGTAATGTTAAGTTGTAAATAAGAACAGTCTATTGCACTTTTTAAGTTCGTATTTTCTAGGATAGTATCCAGGCCGGCTCAAGCCCAAGTGAAATGAGGCTAGGGCCACCATTTTTTATTTTGAAACGTTGAATTGGGTTGTGATATTTGCTACTTTTGATATTGTAAGTTAAGGGCGTTAATTGAAGTTAAGTTGTTGATCAATTTATTTTGATAAATTTAGTTTAAGTTTACTGATTGAAATTGGTATTAAAGCCCCATCGTTTGTTAGTACATACATTATTATTTGGTTTGGCTCGTTAGACACAAAGTATCGCAACACGAACTATATAAGAACTAAAAAAATATTTTATGCTTTCGGAAAAAGGGCCCCGAATTGATAATTCGCTTTAGGCCCCCTAAAGGGTTGAGCCGGCCCTGATAGTATCCATCCTAGAGTGTGTGTTGTGGGGCTTCAAGTGAAATAAAAAGTATTGTCACGTAGAATTAGCACTTTTATTTTTCATCCTTGTGAGGTTTTATTGAGATTTTACGTGAAATGTGGTATTGGGTTGAGATGTCTCTAAATGATTGATGTAATATTAATTTCTAAAAAAATTACAAAACTTGTCCCACGGCCTATGACTCTAGCTAAGCCTCCGCCCTGTGTCCCTCCGTAGTGATGTTCGTGTGCCCACACCTTGCTAAGAGTAGTTGATGGCATAATGACACCCCAACTAAGTTAAGAACACATGGTCTTATTAAAAATACATATTTAACTTTAAAAAGTACATTTTTAATGCTGTAGTACGTTGGTAGTTTGGTGCTTTAGATCGATATGAACAGAACATTTTAATATTTATTTTGTTAAAAATATTCATTGGAAATCTTATTATCAGAAATCCAGCTTTAAACTCCCCAAAAATCAAATTGAAAAATATCAAATACTCAAGAAACTTTTTAAAATTAATGATAAATTTTTTTAAAATAAGGATAAAAATTGCTAGTTGCACCGATTAAATAAAATAGGCATGCAGTGGTTTGTACTTATGGTTATCAATTATAATAATGATATTAGTGACTGAAGAATACACTCGATCAAAATAGGAAATTGTTAGAGGGTAACGAGCCAAGCCGAGTCCAAGCTCGTTAATGCCTGAACTCGGCCTGTTTAAGCTGTAGGGAGCTCATACTCGGGCTAGGCTCGTTTAGAGCTATATTTCAGAAGTTTGAGTTGGGCTCGCTAATACTTTTACAAGAGAGGGTTTGGCTCTTTTATTATTTATTAGTTATTTTATTTATATATTTTATAACTATTTACATATATTGTTACAATTATAATATTTATATATAGTAAAATGATACGTATTATTTAATTATTTTTATTATAATTTGTATATGATAATAGTTATCAATTGCTGTATAAATATATAGTTTAAAAATTAAATAGGATCTATATAAATAAAAAATCTCATTTAGTCTTGCGAGCTGGATCGAAGTCAAAAATGTGAAGCGCGGGCTTGACTATGAGCTCGTTTGTTAGATAAACCTCAGGAAAAAACTTAAGGCTTGTTAAAGCTCGGTTCAATTCAATTTTTTTCATGAGACGATCATGAATAGCTCATGGCTCAATTCATTTTTTTAGTGAGACGAGAAAGATATATACAAAGTTCTATGACGAACTAAAATGCATGAACCACATGAATATGTTGTGTTGAAAATGGGTATATATAAAAATGGACCAAATTAGAGAAATAGATGACTTATTAACATGTGGTAAATAAACGATTTTCAACTTCTACTATTTTCCATTTAAATACGTTTTGTATCTGAAAATTTAATCAAGATCACCCCTTCGATCTCGTATTTTACAATTTGGAATGAAAACATCATAAAACCTAAATAAGATGTTTTATGATAAATGTTACCTTATCGGTAAAGAAGATTCGTTTATCAGGATTGTCATACTTGGAGTGAACCCAAGATTCACAAGGAAAGATCACGTTGCCATTGTCAAGAACAATATCCTTGATGTATGCCTCTTTATGGCGTATATTTTCCACCAATACCGCGCCTATATCTCCAAACTCATCAGGAACCTGAATCTCGAATTCAAATTTATATGATTTACTCTCATCATCTAACCCGTCACAACTTGCGTATGCGTTCACAGTCTTCTTCTCTTTTCCCCATGCTTCACACAAATGTGACAAAAGTGTTAAAAAAAGACATATATAGTATTATATGGTTAGATCAACGTAAAAAAAAAAAAAACAAATTTTATTTTAAAACATGATGATTTTTGTATTTTAAATACTCATACGTTGTTTTAATTTTATATAAAAAATCTTTTGTTTTTTTAACCGCTATAAGAATACTCACAATCAAGATCATTAGAAACAAGCTCCACAAGAAAAGACTTCCCTAAAAGATCGGTAACACTGTCAGCGACAGTTCCTACAAGACCCACAGTCACTTGTGCAAGAGCATCCGAAATGGTTGGTAGAACTGTTATGACACCTTTCATCGTCGTGAACTGTGCAACACAATCGGATATAAGTTATTGTGGGTTTTCTAGTTACCAGGATGTACGTTGGTGTTTCTATATGCGGCGAAGGAGGCACGACCTGTCGATGATGATGAACAACGCACCTAGTGGTATCAGTTTGACGTTGTGAAGTTGGTAGTTTGTATGTTCCAATTGGACACGTTTATCTGCTGATTTATAAGGACAGTTACGTGCCCACAATCTTAAACATTAAAGTTGTATAATAATAATAATAATAATAATAATAATAATAATAATAATAATAATAATAATAATAATAATAATAATAATAATAATAATAATAATTTTAATGAAACACGCATGACAAAAATCAACATTAGGTATTTACCGTATTTAAATCATTTAAGTTATAGCTCAAGACTTAATTATGTTCTAACCTATCTTTCAATTTGGAGTGTGGATACCAAATGGGGTAGAGGCGGTGCTCCATGATACCAATAGGTTCTTCAACTCTTTTCATGCGAACGGTTCATTGGCTTTGCTTACAGTAGACTTCTCCAATGCCTCTAACATAGTCGACCGTACAACCTTTTTCTCCAAAAAGTTCACCAGAGTTGCCCGTCTTTCCATCAGTGGGTCGAGTTCCTTTACGCCCAGCCTACTAGGTTGTACGTTGGTAACAATTGTATCGGGGCTACTACCGGAGTGTAGCAAGGAGACCCTTTGGGGCCCCTTCTCTTTGCTCTTGCCTTACACCCCTCTTATTCTTCGGGTTCAGGATCATTGCAACCTCCGGTTTCATGCTTGGTATTTGGATGATGAGATGATTATAGCTAATGCATCTGAGGTTGCTAAGGCTTTAGAAAATAAAAAACTGACAATAAAATTAAATCAATGACTGATAGAAAATTATACTTTTGCAGATCGAAATCTGATTACACCAGAACAATAATGACCAATCTTGAAACACCAGGGGAAAAGAAATTAGAGATCCCCTTCACCCATGCACTCACCCAACACAAACACATGTTAACACAAAATTTTACGTATCCTTAGTAATTAGTATTAACTAGATTGTTGTCATAGGTCGCTCGTTGCGGCGACCACGTCTTAGTTGTTTATAGTTGATGACACATTATGTGATGCGTTAACCTATGAAAACACGTGTTATGACGTATCTAATCGAAAGTATCGCGGTTACAAAATAAACGGAATTGAACCAAGATTGGTCGTTTAGTGAGGGGTCCACCCAAGAGTTGACTACCCTTACCTTTGCTTGGAGACTCAGTAACGTGAAAACGTATAATGACTCAAATTTAGGTCGTCGAATGAAAACGTATAATATTTAGCCTAACTAGTTTCCTAAAATAGTTTAAGTCAAAACGCAGACCAACAGAAATAGTACGCAAAAATAAGCATGAAAACGTATTACATTTGACCAGACTCGTTTCCGAATAAACTTATGTAAAAACATGAATTTACAATCATTCAATTGTTCGATCTTTGTCTTTGTGAATCTGCTGTCATATATGGATGCATATTAGGTTGCCACTATGTGTTTGTGACTAGTTTGTGGATTTCTGAGCTTGAATTCCATAGGAACATTGATCGATAGTATATAGGAATTAAGTGTTCTACCTTTTCTTGAGACCGGGAGGGGAAAGGTAGTTGGGGTAGTATTTGGTGTTAGGTATTTAGGTAAAAATGCTTTGAGAGAAGGTTTCCCTAGGTTTGATAGATATACTTAGTTATCTCAAGTCTTATCAAGTGTTCTCAGGTTACTTCTTGCACTTTTTAGGGTGTATTGAGATAGTGAGACCGAGAGGTGATCTATCTGTAGTGTACTTTAGTATTGTTGGATACGCTGAGAGGTGATCCAATCAACCATTGAGTTTACATGCCCTTAGGGTTTCCGTCTATTACACTTAGTTAAAAACTGACGTTAAGTCAGGGGTATTTTTGACTTAAATACACTTGACAGTGGTGCGGTGGTGATTGGTGGTTTGGTGGTAGTAGTGATGTTGATGGTGCCATGTTATTCTAGAGATAGGATGTGGGGGTGGGGGGGGGGGGTGTAGGTGGTTGTGAGAGAGAGGGAGTGTGTGTGTGTATATGTGTGTATTTTGTTTAAATAGCATTTTTTATTTTGTATATGTATTAACAACTTGTACCAAACTTAGGTATGTTGTACCTCAGATAAAAGGATAAAAATGCTCCTCATCTTAATAGAATAAACAAATAGAGTTAGTGAAATGAACAAAAATAGCATCAAATCCAAACCTCAGGTGTTCCATAGCAAAAAAAACACTTCTTTGGACTGAAGCAGCAAACTAGACCAAACCTCATGGACGAAATTGGCAGTTAACTCTTTTCTTTAACTATCATTTAGTAGTGTTTCATTCTAGTGAATTTATTACCATAAAAATAAACTTTTCTTTTGAAATATTTATTTTGATTACATTACTTATATTTATATGCAAAGAAATACAAAATTACGTTTTGAAATATATTTATATTTTTAAATAATTTCATGGTGATGAATATATGTGTGTATATATAGGGGTGAGTTCAATGAGGAACCTCAAAAAAATGAGGAATCGGGAACCATACATTTAAAATGTTAAATTTATCATAAAAAATCAATTTATAATGTAAAAAATATTTTTTTTAGAAATTTCTATGGAGCTTTTGTATATAAACGCATGTAGAAGCCTTTTTCATAAAATAAATCAAAAATAAAAAACTTTAAAAAAATGCTTAAAACGAGCTTCGCCCCAACACCCATCACTGACCACTACCACCGACCACCGTCGCCGACACCACCACCGTGGTCACTGACCACTGCCACCCACCGCTACCGCCACCCCCATTGCCACCACGCTATGCCACCACCACTGACCACCTTTGTCGTCCCCATCGCCGCCACCCACCGCCACCTCCACCACCCATCACCATCCACCACCACCATTGACTACCATCGATGTCATTCACCGTTGCTGACCAACGCCACCACCACCCACCACCACCACCGCCGCCACCACCCACCACTGACTTCAACCGTCACCACCAACCACCACCACCGTTGACTTCCCTATCACCACCACCAATTTCATTCCTTCAGTTTTCCTACCTACCAAAGTAACAACACAATGTAATGATTTATTCCATTTCTGCATGATAACCAAACAAGATCATGAAATGGTAATGATCAATTTCATTCCTTCGTTCATTTCATTACCTCGCCCATTTAATTTTCTCATCCATTACATTACACATAGCAAACAAACCCTATAAGAGGATGTTAGTATCAAACAGAAACGTTAATCCATTTTGTTTCTTCCTTTATAGTTCAATCAATAATGTATATTATTAGAATGATTAGTATTATCACACACTAATATATAAATATAATGTTTCTTAAATATTCATATACAATAAAGTTTTTTTATGTAATATATACACTTTTGTATGGACGTATGGTTTAGTTATATGATCATTCCATCAAGTAATCTAATGTCTGACACATCTAGTCGTGGGTGGTTAAGTCACCATAATACCTAGACCACATATATGGAGAAAAATGATATCTTATAGTCGAAGAACATTCAATTCAAGAAAACGTGTGAACATATTTTCAACTAATTATTTTTGTCATACACGTAAAAGCTAATTTGTAAATAGGATGAACCGCCTCTTGTTTCTTTCACTAAAATAAGATACGTTAACTTGTAAAGTCACATAACATGTCACCTTATAAACATGAGTACGTGGTGTTTTAATTCACCCTTTATACCACAAGTAAATAAGATACGTTAACTTGTAAAATTACATAAACATATATTTTTGCAACATGTCACCTTTTAAACATGTGTACGTGGTGTAACAAAATAACCCTCTATATTATTAAAAAAAGAACAAGTATTACACGGTATTAATTCGAAGCATTAACTTTGTAAACCATATATTTGAATGCATGTATTTGAAACTAATTATCATTATATAAGGGTTTTTTTTTTTGGATCGGCTAAGCTGAAATCATCTCGATACCCCGTTTTGAATCCCCTTTTCGCATCGTCTCTGAGGGCATAAGCCCTTTCAACGTCAAGTGGTGTATTTTTGCTGGCCCTAGGATTCGAACGTGTACCCCCCTTTCACTTTTCCATTACGTTCTATGTAAATCTTAGTTTTCGATTATAAGTTATTGCCATTATCACCAAATATCATAGCATCCCATTGCCACCGCTATAGAGACCACCTACCTCCTATCTTATTGATTCCGCTCCTCTGTCATGTCGTTCCATGTCGTCTCGTCCTCGCTGCTTATTGGACTCTAGTTCTCCCGCTGCGCCGCCTGCAAGACTAAGATTCACCGTCGCGCCGCATTGGATGCCTCGTATCAAGTCACATGATCATTAAAATCGTGGATTTTCATTGATGATTAATTACAGATTGCAAGATTATGGCAGAAATTTTGACCAACAATGAAAACCGTTTATTATTATTGTCTCTCTATATTTTTGTTTTCCTAGTCCGAGCTTCTAGTTTCCATGCGCTCTGAATGCGGGGGAGTATTAAATAGTATCATTAGATTAGGGTTTGTTAGTGTGAGCTTAGAGACTTAGGTTTATAGGGTTCTTTTTGAGCTCTATATATATTGTAACCTAACTATTCAATAGTATTAATAACTATTCTATTATCTTACTGAAAAATAAGTTACATAAATTTATGAAAAATTGGATTGTAATAATCCCACCTTTGTGTTTTTGGCCAATAATAATCCCACCTAAATTTATTTTTCCCACCAGTCCCACCTTTTAATTTATTTTTTCTCATTGCACCCGCCGTAAAGTCACACTAACGCCGTTAGTTGAAACTCACAATTCTAGGTGATTGTTCAGTGGATCTAAAAGAGGGTATCGAGACGATGATATTTGTATGTTCAATTGCATAAACGGGCATGGTTTGATGGGTTTCAGGTTGATGTTCTTGTCGGAGGGGATGACCGGAACCGGCAATTAAACCATCAAACCATGCTCACTCGGCAATTGAACATACCAATATTATCGTCTCGATACCCTCTTTTAGATCCAGTGAACAATCGCCTAGAATTGTGAGTTTCAACTAACACCGTTAGTGTGACTTAACGGCGGGTGCAATGAGAAAAAATAAATTAAAAGGTGGGACTGGTGGGAAGAATAAACTTAGGTGGGATTATTACAATTCAATTTTCCTAAAATTATTCTATTAATTGTTATATTAGTTAGCAGTTAGTCCATGGGTTATACCTTAACACTAAGGGTGTCAACGGTGATGTGACATTTTTAACCTTCATTATGCACCATTCCCATCATGTGTTAAGGGGATAAGGTAGAGTTAAGGGTCGTTAAACTATTTGCTTGATGTGAAGTAGAGTGAAAGCGGAACAAGCGAAGAATGTAACATCTACATGGAGCTAAAGATAGTTAAAATATACCCATGGCCACCAATGTTCCAATCCAAACAATATTGTGACCTTAAATTTGTCCTTTCTGTTTAAATAATTAGATTAATGCTATACATTTATCAAAAATAACTATCTTCTAAAAACAAAATATATTGTATGTTTGTATGAGTATGGTTGTCTAACAGTTTGTGGCTTGATGTTCGCTTGAAAAAAGCTCGCTTAAAATATGTTTGTTTTGATAAAAATCGATACTTAATGTCATAGGGAGTATATAAGGAGTATATAAATCACAGTTAATTTACATGCATAGAATGTGTGATTCGAAAATGGTATTATTATATTAAACATTTTTGGGAGGATGTTACCATTAGGGGTGTTCAAATTCGGATAATCCGATATTTCGGGTAGTCAATATTGGGATCCGAATCCGAAATTTCGGATTCGGATTCGGATCATCCAACGGATAATCCGAAACTTAAAAAAAACAAAAAAAATGTTCTCCTTTATGTCTAAAACGTGAACCTGTTTAAGAAAAAAAACAGAAATCGAAGTTACATAAACGAAACTGGAACAAAAAATGTAAAAAAAAAACTTACCGTTTGGTGGACGAGGGCTGTTATATACAGAGAATAGGGAGCGGCTGCTATGGATTGGAGGAGTATGGACTTAGGGTTAGGAGGATTAAGGATTTAAGATTGTTTATTTTGTTATGTAGTGTATATAATATTATATATTTATATATATATATATATATATATATATATATTTTGTATTCGGATTCGGATAATCCGATTATCAGAAAATTTTCAAAATCAGGATCCGAACCGAATCCGAAATTTTGGAATATCCGAAAATCGGATTATCCGAAATTTCGGATAATTCGGATTATCGGATTTTTCGGATTCGAATTCGGATTCGGATTTTTTTGAACACCCCTAGTTACTACATGCTAGTGCATTGAGACCACAGCCTAGTTTTTCCCTATGATCGATTGTTTCGGAGATGTATATATTTTTCATACGAAACACGCTGGATCAAAATTTTGTTTGCTTATGATTCATGAATATGTAATATACTAATACTAGATTATATCTCGGAAGCTTTTCGGGATAGACAAATCTAATATCAAGTGTTAAAAAAATAGCAATGTACAGTGGTCAAATAGGATCATTTTCTTCTCGAGACCTTATACCTTTTTTTCATCATGTGGGAATTAGAATTAATTCAAGTTTATCTACTTCTATCCATGTAGGGAAGAAAGAAACGTCTCTACTCAGCCACAAAATTTATTTTGTACATGGCGGGGGTTCCATTTATCTCTTAATGGGAGTTCTGGGTGCCGGTTTATATGGTTCTAACGAACCAAAATTAAATTTTGAAACATCGGTTAATCAGTCGTATCCTGTGGCTTTAGAAATCATATTCTATATTGGATTTTTATTGCTTTTGTTGTCAAATTGCCAATTCAACCCCTACATACATGGTTAACACATACTCAAGGAGAGGCCCATTACAGTACTTGTATGCTTCTAGCCGGAATTTTATTAAAAATGGGAACGTATGGATTGATTCGGATTAATATGGAATTATTACCACACGCTCATTCTATATTTTCTCCTTGGTTGATGATAGTAGGCACAAAACAAATAATCTATGTAGCTTCAACATCTCCCGGCCAACGTAATTTAAAAAAAAAGAATAGCCTATTCTTTCGTATCTCATATGGATTTCATACTTATAGGAATTGCTTCGATAACCGATATGGGACTTAATGAAGCTATTTTACAAGTAATCTCTCATGGCTTTATTGGTGCAGTAATTTTTTCTTGGCAGGAATGAGTTATGATAGAATATGTCGTGTTTATCTCCATGAAATGGGTTGAGCAGCTATCCCCCTGCCGAAACTCTTTACAATGTTCAGTAGCTTTTCTATGGCTTCCCCTGCATTACCCATGCCTCTGTGTAAATAATCCAATATTGGTTCACAATCAATAACATCTTCACCATCTAGAGTAACAATGAGTCGAAGAACACCATGCATTGGTGGGTGGTGAGGTCCCGTATTGACTATCATGAGGTCTTTTCTTTTAGATGGTACAGTCATAGGTTTTTCCTGATTCATTCTCCCATTAATTATTGAAAGCGAAAAGAAGTTCATCAAACTTTAAGCGAATAATTCAAACAAACTCTTCAAATTACGAGTTTTTTTCCCTCGAATATCCAACTGCCCTATTAATTCTTTATAACGCGCTCTTTTTTTTTGACAAATAAGCCAACAACCGTTGACGTTTTCCCAGAATTTTCCATAGACCTCTCTGAGATAAATAAACTTTTTTATGCAATTCCAAATGTGAAGTAAGTCTCCGTATCTTATTGGTGAAACCTACTACTTGAAATTAAACAGATCCTCTGTTTCCATTGTTTTCTTCTTGTTCGTTCAAAATAACTGAAATAAATGAATTTTTGACCATAAAAGAATTTGACACTCCCATTTTCACAGATATTGATTTTATTGATCAGTAATAATAATGTTAGATTAGGAATAGACGTAATTGGACCTGCTTTTTACATATCTCTTGGGTCCCTATTCACCTCTTTGGGCTTCCACTGAATCAAGAAATAGGTTTTATTATCCATTTTTTCGATATATTGGATATCTATGTAAGGAATTTTCCGAATAATTCAAATCGAAGCAATTGGATGTCCAATTCGGGCCTATATGACATGACCGATCAATAGAAATACTCCAACACTCCACTATTTCATACATCACACTAGATAGATATCATATTCATGGAATACGATTCACTTTCAAGATGCCTTGGTGGTGAAGTGGTAGACATGCGAGACTCAAAATCTCGACAGATTCATAGAAAAAATCATGACCAAAAGCTATGAACTTAGGTGTGGGTCTTTTGTCAAAATGGAATGGCCTTTTCTTTATTATTTATCGCAAATAAGTCAAGCATTACACATAGTATGTATGTCCCCCATCAACGTATTTTTTTGTTTTAAGCGCCTACAACTCTTCCTCAGCCAGGATGGGGAAAAATAGCAGAGAAAGTATAAGTATTATATTAGTAGTATAACAAAAATGTGTTCCACGTCAATAATATGTTTGCTCGCGGCAATTGTGGCCTCTCGGTAGAATCGATGACTGCATCTTTGATGCACTGCTAGTACTAGTACATTTGATTTAAGTGGATAGATGTAAATAGCCCCAGGGCTATGGAACAAAGAAGTATCCCGGATCGACACCGGGGTGCTGACGGTGATTTTCAAATCTCCTCAAGTAGGATTCGAACCTACGACCAATCGGTTAACAGCCGATCGCTCTACCACTAAGCTACTAAGGAACAACTGGAGATTCGATCTCATTGAGTTCCATTCTCGTTCTCAACCCATGACCAATATGAGCTCGAAGCTTCCTTCGTCACTCTCGGAACTTAGTCATAGTGGCTCCCCTCCATGCCTCATTTCATAGGGAACCTCAATATGTATTATGATTTGACAAAGAAATTAATATACTACAATATGCGAATACAACAATTTTAATCATGTGAATAAGAATGAAAATGTATAATAAAAAGAAGATGTACGTTTGAATGAGGAGCAAAGCCATAAGGAACCATTGCAGTGCATGATTGCGGCAGTGGTCTTGAAGGTGTGGTTTTTTTTTTTAAATAAGTGGTTTTAATCTATTCTACTATGGATGAAAATATAATTCCTATAAACTGGTTTGAACATGATTAATGACTTGCCTAGACAGGATTAATGAATTAACTAAACACGTTGTGTTTTTTCATGTACGAACACCCACAATAAAAATTCGTTTTTTATAGCGCTATGGTACTCGTTAGAAAGATAATAAAACGATCGTTAATTTGGTGTAATTTTTTTATTGAAAAATCTCATATATAAAAGTTATTAATGTTTAAAAATTGTAGGGTGAAACATGAGAGAAAAAAAAAGACTTTTGAAAGGAAATAAGGGGGAGGATGCCACGTGGCACACGCAAGAGAAAGAATGACATCATTGATAGTCATGCAGGAAAAAAAAGCTTTCTTTTATTTTATATATAAATGCGATTAAATTTAAATAAGGAAGTAATTATTGTACCACACACATCTATAATTAATTAACTAGCAGGGAACCCGCGCGTTGCGGCGGAGTCGATAATACAGGGAAAAAACGTAATTCAAACCCTAAAACGATTAAATGAATCAATATGTAAGGTGTATGTGTGTAAGCATTTGTGCTTCGCAGTGGAGTAATTTTTTAAAGGCTACAAGGAGACATGATAGCATGCTACATACTATATACCATTTGCAATTTTATGTACATGCCAGTAAAAAAATGGAAGTAGCGGTTTGACTCGTTAGTAACTATTATTATACTAATAGTCTTACTCAATATGTTGAAAGTGCCAAATCTGGATAGATTGCTGGAGAGAAGAAATCATAGAGACCTTTATAAGATCCACATTAAGGAAATGTTGGAACAGCTCATATGTAATTAACCTACAAAGAAGCATACCCATAAGTTTTTCCATATGATAAAAGCAATCCAATACAACTGCTAATTAAGTGCACTATAAATTTCTACCAATGGCATCGAAAAGTGAAATTGGAAGTTAAGTTAGTTGAAAATATTCCACATAAGACATCCCAACCCGAGAACTTTATAGACGTCCACAGATTAGTTTGGTTCGTCCCCGGTTTCACCGGTTTCGGAGTCCCGTTTCGGTTCGATTTGGTTTGGGTTCGTGAACCAATTCATGCGCACACTATTTTTTTAAGAAAAGGCATCACAAACTTTTTTAACGTATATAGGTATATATTTATATGTGTAGAAACATTTTTCTATAATTTTGTTATATATAATTTTTTTATATAAAATTGCAATTTTTTAAATAAAATGTGGTAATTATTTAATTTTGTTTGATACCCTTCTCAAATGTTTTATAATATAATATAGATTGTATAATATAGATATAGATTAATGGTAATTGTAGGTTATGATAAAAGAATGGGGGTATTGGATTTTAATAAACCAAGTTTGGGCCATTGGCCAATAATAATCCAAACTTTTATGTTGGACCAGGATAATCCCACGTGAACATGTTGGTGTAAAAAATGAACCTTCGTTAAGTCTGGACTAACTGAGTTAGTGTAAGCTAACGTGGCAGCTGAGTTGGCATGCTGACGTGGATCAATCGATGACGTCACGTGGCAGCTGACTTGTTTTTTTAATCCCACATCAGTTTTTTTTAATTCCACACAACAAACAAACTCAAACAAACCCATATCATTTCATCATCTTCATAAGTCACTCATCATCATCATCATCATCTTCATATCCACCACCGCCACCTTCCCTCTCCTCACCACCACCACCACCTTCACCGCCACCATCCCTCTCCTCACCATCTCCTCTCTGTTAAACTGACTTCGTCTCTCTCTCTCTCTCCCTCTCTTCCCCTCTGTTAAACCATCACCCAAAACCTCTTAAACCCACCGTCACCCCAGTAAAAAAAACCGTACCCATATCGTTTTGGTCAACAAACGCATCCCCACCGTTGAATTTGGAACTTCTTTTGATACGACATCGTTTTCTTGCCAGTTTTTTAGTGGTTGTTCTGGGTTTGATTGTGGCTGGGGCTGTGGCATCGATTGGGACAAGTAGGGAAAGGATAGATAAGATAAATGACACGAGTTTGACACAGAAACTTGGTTTTGGGGTGATATTATGCACGGATCTGGTGATTAGGCAGAAAAAATTGAGGGATTTCTCCCTCAATGGAAGTTTTTTAGGTCATGGAGAAGGGAACCGAAGTGGGAGAGTGGAGATGGTGAGAAGAGGGAGGGTGGCGTTGAGATGGCGGTGGTGTTGCAGGCTGATCGATGAAGATGATGTTGATATATAAAGGTGATGGTCAAAGATGAAGATGATGGTTTTAATGAAAACTAAACACACACTTTTATAATAAAAAAAACAAGTCAACTGCTACATTATCAGTTCGTCCACGTCAGCATGCCAACTCAGCTGCCACGTCAGCTTACACTAACTCAGTTAGTCCAGAGTTAACGAAGGTTCATTTTTGACACCAACATGTTCACTTAGAATTATCCTGGTCCAACGTAAAAGTTTGGATTATTATTGGCCAATGGCCAAAACTTTGGTTTATTAAAATCCAATATATGTGTACAGGTAGGTTTTGCATGAAGGGAACAAAGGGAAAAAAAATTACATGACATTTAGGTTTTAAGCATGAGACTTTTCCTGTGTCATCTTAAAATTTATGTAAAATTACATTTTAGACATCTTTCCTCCTTTATAATGTAATATAGATAAATAGAGTAAAGATGAAATAAAAATGGGCTTAACCTACTAAACATGAGAAGTGAAGGGGGATTTTTTTCCCATCTGCTTAAACATGTTTTCTAGATAAATAATATAAAAAAATTAAAAAAATTAGCGTAATTATGTCATTAGAGTAATTACAGAAGTTTACATTGGAGTAATTATGTAATTACTCTACAATAGTAATTACTTTACACTAATTTTTTGTTAGATTTTAGTACTAAAATACAAGTTTAACAATATGGAAAAAAAATCAAAAAAAAAAAAAAACCGTCATTCACTTCTCACGTTAAGGGCTATTTTTAGGATAAAAAACATTTTTTTAATAGTAAACTTCATTAACACCGACAAGTCCTCAAAGCAAGAACTTTCGAAAAAACCTTACAAACTATAAACAGGGAAATTTACCCAATCATTCCAAACAATATTTTTAAATCTAGACTGATGTTTCAACCAAATAAACGACAAAGCATTTATCCGCGCGACTACTTCGACGACTCAAGGCGTACCACCTTGAAACATTTTATTATTTCTCTCAATCCAAATCGACCAACAAGTAATCATCATAATACCTCTAATTAACCTCCTCTCCTCCTTTGATTTGTTCGAAACGTGATGCAGCTGAAGTAACTCATCAACAGAACTAGAGTACCAACCACTAATCCTACACCAACTCCAGATTTTACTACAAACGCCAAAGACGAAACCACACCGAACCATAATATGCTCTGGCGATTCTTCATCCGTGTCGCATAAAGGGCATTTAGTATCCGGGATATTAATCTTCCTTCTAACCAAAGCTAATGGAGTCGGGATACGATCTTGCTCCAATCTCCAAATGAAAATGTTCACTTTTAACAGCAACCAAGGATCCCATTGCCTAGAGTGAAGTTGCAGCCCATTCGGAACAAAATGCATCCAATTTTTGACAACAGCTACTGAGAAGCCTTCGCTGCTGCCAAAGTTCCATGCCCACGAGTCATTTCTGTCACTTAAATAGATCTCAGACAACATTCGGATCATATCCTGTATCTCGGAGATCACTTCAACTGATGTCGTTAGAATTGACCAGCCTTTTATTAACCCCACTGCATCACCCCGGACCTGTAATCTTTGACCCACAGTAGCATTTTTATCCTGCTCATTCTCAAATAATCTCGGCCATCTATCCATTAAAGCGAACGAACCCCACCAAATATCCTTCCAAAATCTCAGACGATGGTCGTTTCCATGTTTACCTTTAAACAAAGATTTGAAGCTTTGACCATTAATAATCAAACCTTCAAAAAAACGACAAATAGACTTCCAACAACCTTGATATGCATTATTAACCGGATTGAACACCCATCTTCTTCTGCCCCCGTGAATACATTCAATCAGTCGTTTCCACATACCATTTCTTCATTTTTAAAACGGCAAATCCATTTTGCCAAAAGCACCGTGTTAACCCCATGAATTTTGAAATACCCAAACCACCATGCGTTTTCGGTCTTGTTACAACATCCCACGAAACCTAATGCAAACTTCTTCCTTCTTTACAACCGGCCCACAAAAAATGTCTCATAATTTTCTCAATATTCTCAACCACCGTTTTCGGAGCTCTAAACAAAGATAGATAATAAACCGGGAGACTAGCTAACACCGATTTAATTAATGTTAGTCTACCTCCAATCGATAATAGTTTTGCCTTCCAAGAACTAAATCTATTTCGAATCGAATCCATAACCGGTTCCCAATTGGAAATCTGATTCATGTTAACTCCCACTTTTATACCAAGATACTTAAAAGGCAACCCTCCAACTCTACACCCCAATAACTTTTCCATACTACCAATTTCCAAATCCTCTACGCCCAAACCAAAAGCACCAACTTATGAATGTTTATTTTTAAACCCGAGCACAAATGAAAAACTCTTAATAATCGATTCGTCTTTTCCACGTTTTCTTTGCTTCAAGTACCCAAGATAAGCGCATCATCTGCATCAACATGTGGGAGACAATCGGACCCACACTCGTGACCTTCACACCTTCAAATTCACCCAACACACAAGCTTTAGAAATCATGCACACCAAGGCCTCCATGACTATGAGGAACAAAAATGGAGACAAAGGATCACCTTGTCTGAGCCCTTTTTTCGCATTGGAACTCAAACGTAGGTGACCCATTAACAAGCACTGCCGATCTAGCCGATTGAAGAATCCCCTTCACCCACCAGCACCATCTATCCGGAAAACCCATCTGAGTCATAATAGACAACAGAAACTCCCAGCTCACATTATCATAGGCCTTTTCAAAATCGATTTTCATGAAAAAACCTTGTTTTTTGTTTTTCTTTACCCATCTAATGATTTCGTTAAGGACTAAGGGCCCATCCAATATAAACCTGTCTATCATGAACGGCGATTGGGACTCTGAAATCACCTTCCCAATAACTTTTTCGATTCTAGCTGCAACAACCTTAGAAATAATCTTGCTAATAGATCCAACTAAATTGATCGGCCTGTAATCTTTTAATCCCACCGGTACTTTTGTCTTCGCAATCAAAGTGATGAAAGATGTACTGCATTCTTTACTGATCTTCCCAGAATTAAAAACTCTTTAAAAATCTTCATAAAATCATCCTCCATGAAACTCCAAAAATGCATAATGAACCTGAAATTAAAACCATCAGGTCCCAGGGCCTTATCTACACCATAATCAAACGCGGCTTGTTTGATCTCTTCTTTATTAAATGGTGCAATCAACTCATCAATGTTCTCCGTCGGTACCTGTTTCAAATTATCACACAAAAAATAGGGTCTATGATAGTATGTTTCCGTAAAGTGGTTACGAAAGAAACAAAACACCTCCCTCTTGACAAGCGATGGCTTCGAAACCCAACCCCCATTAACCACCAAACCCGGAATTGCGTTGGATGTCTTCCTTCCTTTAATACAACTATGGAAGAATGCCGAAATCTCTCTCCCCAGAAACCGCCCATTTCACCCTAGATTTTTGATGGAGATCACGATTTTTAAACCAAACTAGTTTCTCCAAATCCTTTTTGCTCTCCTCCCAAACTCATATCGCATCCTCCTCTAAGTCCCGCTCCTCCATTTGCGTACCTTTCCACCAATCTCTTAAAACCCCCCTAACCGCCATAAATTTTCTTTGTAACTTCACGTCCGAAGGCCCATCTCCAATGTTATTTCCCAATGCCTCAATAACCACACTTTCACACCCGTCTCTCTCTAACCATGAATTAAACCGTCTAAAAGGCTTTGGACCGATAAAAACCATTTGTACGACAAAAACCATTCGTATAAGAACATTCATCTTAGTAAATAAGTGGTATACATCACAAAAGCCCCACCCCTTGTGGTGTGGTGGTGAAGGTGTTGGGGTTATAAAAGGAGAGGTTGGGAGTTCAAGCCTCATGAGAAGCAAAAATAAAAGGTGTAAAAATGAGAAGGAAATTAGCCATTAAAAAAAATTGGTATACATCACGCATCATAATTACTTGATTCAAAGATTTTTTTTTCTAGCTTTTCTTATTTCACATTAATCTGTTTATTAATTTGAAAAGGTTCATTACTTAAATAACGATGGTTACATTATAAATTATACTTTATAATATCACTTCTTGATTTAAATCTATATTTGAAACAACATTATTTTTGGTTTTCCTTTTCTCTACAGTAAAAATGTAAAGTCTTAACAGCAAAATATTAGTACACCAACTTACGAAGTTGGGATCATTTGAAAAAGTTATAAACCAATAAAGTCCAACGATACAATTACAAAGGTAGTATCCCCAATAAGGATCATTGAAAAAGAGATGAACCAATAAAGTCCAACAAAATAACTACTACACCAACTAGGATCATTGACCCTTGCCTCTTTATTTCAAAATAATGGCAGGAAGTTAATGCAATAATTGGCATATATCAGTTCATCTATACAGAAAAAGATTTGTAAATACTACAAAAAAATCGAATCCAAAAAATAGGGGGTTATCAAGTGGTCGAAATGAATGCTTACAATTGTTTTAGCAGCAGTTTCATGTTTGTATTGGAGCATATCGATACAAATGGTAGTGATGTGAAAGTGATGAAGGAGCCCTTACAAATATGGATATTGGAGTCATTTAACTAGAGCCGACTGCTAAGTCAAAAACCGGGATTCTCTTTGTACGGAAAAAATTTTCTTATTATCCTAGCAGGTAAAAATATGACGAAACACGTTTTGTTATTTTTGTAACATCCGGCCCCTCGCACCACCAATATTGTCCGTTTTGCCTCACAGGTCGCCTATCCAGAGCTCACGGATTTGTTTTTTGTTGCCCTGGTGGAGACTTCCCAGGAGGTCAGCCATCCTGGTACTGCTCCCACCTGAGCACGCTTAACTGTGTTCTCCTCTCATCCATTAACAATAAGCCCCAAAACGCGTTGGTGATTTAAGAGGCAAGACATTACTTATGAACCAATGATCTCTCCTGGCCACGGCCCATGTGGGATTTTCTTGAGGTTTCACAATTTTGAATACGATTTCTAAAAGGTACGCAATCATTCATGTTAAACTAGGAGTGCGTTTTATAGTTGAAAATACTTACAAGTATATTGATGATGTGCCCTCCTTGTCAAAATTTAAAAATTAAACAAAGTTAAACACTAAGTCACATATTCATATCCAATATGTAAAAAAAAAAAAAAAAAGGATAGATAAATTAATAAGAATTTCAACAAAAAAATAGTCGAGTTTTAACAGAAAATTCGAAAGATAGAGCACTGAGAAAGCGGTGATCAGAGAGAAGAATTTAATACAAATGTAGTTAGGCTTTAAGACCCTTAATGTGATTTTTTAATATAAGCTTCAACTTATTCTTTTATTCAATCGATCATTAGAAATTTACTTACACTAATTCTCTGGCAAAGCCATTTTGACCTAACATGATTAAATAGTGAAGGCTTTTTGATGTAACATGATAAGTAAGTTAAATCAAACTTGAGTTGGCTAGATACAATGCATCAGTACACGTTTTGATAGAGAAAACAGTATGAGCAACCTACTTTTTTTAATTAGAGGGGGTCTCTCTTAGGGACCACTCATTTCTTTTCTTATACATGTAATCTTGTGTTGAACATTAAAGATCTAACTTGTGTTTAAAACATGTGAGTTGAAAAACTGAACCCCATTATCAAGCTTTTGGATTTGTTTGGTTTGATATTTGAATTTTGGTTTACGGAAATTTCATATAAACAACTAAGCCCAATATACAAATCAAGCCCACTTAAAAGTCTTATACGATTAGACAATGCTACACAACCTAGTAAAATACGAAATAACAGCAACTGAAATCCATCAATCAAACTCACTAGACGAACATTACATTATCGCCCCAACTCCTTGTATCGCGCTCGGGCTTGCCTGTTTTCGGCCACAACCCTTCGTCAAATTGCCCTCTGTGGCTCCACTCCTTTGGTACATCGCTTTTCCGTTCCACTATTTCGAATCCTAGTCTAATCATACTCATATCTTGAATTTAGGATATTTGTATTAAAAAAGGTCTCTAAATTTAACTTTATTGGTTGATTATGTGCTATTATTCTTAGGTATGGCAATGGTCGGGTATCGGGTATACCTGGTAGTATCTTAAAAATATGAGATTTTCAAACTCGTTCTCTTGCCATTTTAATTATTATACGACTTTATGTTTTTAACATCTATAACAAATTAAAAATATGATTAATTACATATACATCATATCACTATTAAAATTAAAATGAGAAATTTAAATTTATGATATATAAATCTCAAAAGATAAGTTAGTATTTTATATCATAAAAATATATAAACAATGCTATTAAATACATATTTCCTAAAGAAAAAGAAACAACTTTCACATAAAGAAACTATTAGAACTAGTGGGTTTTGTTGGCGCGCGTTGCGCGCGTTGTCATTTGGTCGCCTGCACTCATTATTTTCAACAATAGCTCGTTTTTAAACTCTACACAATAAACATTCATTTTAAAACTAACATAGAACAAAGTAAAAAAATAGGGGCAGAATCAACCGGCTCAGAACATGAATATACTCATCATTGAAACAACAGCTCAATGGTGCGAAGGTTGCAACCAGAGTTCCCACCATTCGCTTCAAGGGTGACATAATAACACCTGCGCCTTCGTGCTTATCGTGCATCTTGTAATGCAATTCAAGTTCATACCTTTTATCAGTGGACAACTACTTTGAGTTACAACACCATAAACTGAGCAACATCATGGCGCCGTATCTTTTAAATTACTTCAAATTTGCCCTGCACAAAACCCAAAATAGTTAACATAAGCAAAACAAAAGAGGGCATACAAAAAGATAATTTGTTTATAACAACCCACACTTTGTCCTCATTAGTACAAAGTTCATTCCCGAGGGTGAGGCCGGTGAAAAAAATTCAACTTTAGTGAGCGATGGATCCTTCTATCTGCATTGACGATAAAATAAAGTCATATTAAAATGATGTAGCCTGCAATGTAGTTCAAATTCATGTTCATATTTTTATCAATTTTTAGCTGCACAAACTGTTTTTCTTCCTTAAGTTCTGTTTTCTAATTTCTTTCTAAGTTGTTACTTAAAAGCACTGGTACCAGATCCTTCAAAAGGTCTCATTTTTAGCTGACTCCACTTTCAATTATGCGATGAAGACTAAAGTGCAGCATACACAAAGTCATCCCTCTAAATCTGGGCTAAATCTCAAAATAAGTAAAATCCTAGACGTATATATACTAATCGAATAGACATGACTGAACCATCGTGACTTCCCATGATGATCGACACAACCCTTTGGTGTTTGGCACCCTTTCCTGATCAACACAATGTTCCTGTACGTCGCATCCATTCATGTTTAGGTTATTAAGTTTAGGTTTGACACATCTAACCATTATGCAATTACACACATACTAAATACAATCTAAACAAACTACACACTATTTACAATTTGACCCGTTAACTTTGTAACAAATTCTGATCATACTGTTGTAAGTCAACACTCACTCTCTAGTCGTTTGACATATAATATGGAATGTTTATCCAAGAATCTATGAGTTTTGTATTTCATTTTTGGATTGTGTATATGCTAATTTATCTATTTTGTTACATAAAAGGATGGAAGAATATGGAAAGAGCGCGTATCTGCAGGGGTGCAAAAGAGGGACGATTTGACTGTTACACAGGAAGAAACTGTGGCCCCTCCTGAACCCGAGACACCTAGAATAAAATCACGACCTCGAACAAATAGGATGATACTACCATCAATCAGTGCACCTGAACATAATATTCTTAAACTCCTCGAAGAGTCTGGAATGTAATTCATATGCCCAAAGCATTTTGTTGTATTTAAGGTTCCACACTTGTCCTACATTTTTTCAACATCACTTCTAAGTGAATAATTTTGAACACAAAGTATTGCATGCACATACTATACAGTGATCTTTTACTGCTCCTTAGTTTCGAGACTTTAGTGTTATCATAAATCTTTAGCTGGTACTTTAATGGCACCCGGGTCGCCTATATATATTCTTAGTAAACCATTAAAGACAAAGATCTAATTATATAGCAGCAATAACACATTTACCTTATAAAGTTTGCTAAAAGGCAAGGTTTAAAAGTACGGAATCGTGCCTCGAGGCGTTTTCCCTTAGCCTCAAAAGGCGTACGCCTTAGGGCGAACCGAAGCGTAAGCCCGAGGCGGCATTAAAAAATAAATATAAATATTATGTCTTATAAAAAATGAAATACTAACTAATTTCATCCTCATATTCATCGAAAACACACACTAAAAAGATATGGAACGCTTGAAATTGACACAAAAAATCCGAAACATCAAAAACCCCTGAGGCGCACCTGAGGCGTTACCGCCTCAGCTCTGTGAGGCGCACGTACAAAATAGCACCCCGAGGTGCCGCCTCAGATTCGTTTTCTTATAGAATCGCGTTGAGGGGCGCCTCGAGGCGTACGCCTCACCCGTTTTTTTGAACCATGCTAAAAGGGTTGATCACTTGATTGTAACTACTAATTTTACTTTCGCTTCAAAACAATATCTTTATGAATTAAGTTTTGCATTTGACACTAATTATCTATATATAAAAATCAATACTCAGATGCTTCTAACCAAGCAATCTGCAACATTAGTATGACATACACACTAATTATCTATATACAAAGACACATAAAAAGCTATATTTGCAATATGTGGGAAAAACTTATCAAGAGGGTGCGGTGGTTACCTTAATCACGAAGAGAACTGGCACAATCCATTTTACCATTTTTAACATCATGTGATAAACGATGGCAAATTGGTTAGAAATCCTACGTTCCATATTTGCTTGGAAAAAAAATGCTCCAGTGGCCTACACGTACAGGTTACCCACATTATGGATCCAAATATTAAAGTAAATTATATCCCCGTTATTCAACTTTTAACTGATGTTAGCTCAAATGAAATGAGAAAAATGAAATAATTCTCAGTTCAACAAAACCCACAATTACATCCATGATCCATCAATAAAAATGTTTTTCATCATCATACGGCTAGTTGAAGATTTCCCGATTCCCATTGCTCATTCAAGAGCCGACACCACATTGAAAATTGCTGAACCAAAACAAATTTCAGCGGTAGTTTTGTATTTCAACACGTCCTCATAGTTAATAGTTGTCGGCTCTCAAAATCTAGTAATCATGACCATATATAATCTGAATCGTAAACATAATTAGTTTTTTTCATAGACTGAAGCTAACTATCACAACTTGATAATTATCATAATAACTGTGGTCACACATCCAAACACACTGCAGCTACTTATATAAATATAAGAGAGAGCTTACCGTAGATACAAAGGACTTCATTCGGAAGGAGTAGTTGAATAGCAATCACCACAATCCTCTGCACATTAATCGAATATCATCAATTCCATGTGTTTTTGTCTATTCCGAAAAATAGAACAATTATATATGTATGTAAATCATAACCTTACAACACAGTTTCTGTTGTGATGTTTACATACATTGATTATGATGTTGCACTTTTCCACTAAACCAAGGCCAACATGTGATGCTTACATAGATTGACGATGATGGTACACTTTCCCCTACAATCCTACTAACCAAGTGCCGAAAACATATTGGACTTAAGCTTCCATGAAAGTTGCAGCTTCTTTAATGTCTCAAAAAGCGCACGATAAGTTCAATGCAGAAATGTACAGGTAGGATATGGTAGCACTTAGGTAATGCTATAAGACAGGTCAAGTTATATAGAGTCTTAGACACCATTTTAAATATGTCTATTCATGCCAAAGTTCATATTAGTACTGTAGTGATTAGAGTTAATTACATGACCAAACCTGAGATATTCTTCAAAGATTCATATGACCTTACCAAGTGAGCTAGCTTCCGAAAAAAAAAAAAAACCCTGATTTGATTAAGGATCAAAGCTTAAGAGTAAACTAAATTTAAAATCCAGAAGGAGGAGGCCAATTATCCCCAAGAATCATACCTGAATTGAAAAGGGTAAAGATAAAACCTTACACTGAGGTGTAACCGAAACCCTAACTGAATCGGTCAACCGTCTGAATGTTTGTTCACGCATCACCTAGCACCGGCCTCTAACACCAAATTACCATCTTCTTCATCCTAGTGATCTTCAAAATTCATGAATCCAGTAATCTCTCTCTCTCTCATGTACGATGGTAATAGCAGCGGAGCTAGGAGTGAGAAGACAGTTGCTGGGTTATCGATGCACATGTATAAGAAGGTAAGCAGACGCGTGGCTGGTTTTACACGTGTTATATTTCAGAGAAAGCCAGCTCCACCAAACCTCGTTTCCCATGTCCAGCTAGTTAGACCAAAACACCCCTAGAAGATTCAAAATTTACGTAATATGTGAAGCACATGACCAAAAAGCCCTCAAATAAAAAGCCTATTTACAATTCTGCCATAGCTACTGTTCAAATAGGAAGCTCTATTATAATTATATAATTTACTATATAAGTTTAATGAAAATTAAAAATACAATTTCAAAAATCGGGTCATAGTTCTGGTAAATGGGTATATTTTTTTCTTGTAATCGGGTGGGATATTATCTAATCGCATATCCAGGAAAATTTTCAAAACTACTCTCATACCTCTCCCGTGACCATCCTGAATGTGTGGTGTTTTAAGTTTGCCAATCATGTTCTGGTTCCATTGTCATCCCTAATTTTGCTAAATTATTGAATGCATGTTAGTATGTTAATATGTGTGCTAGATTATTTGAATGTCAGATTACTTATATTATTGAAACTTACTTGTACGACTAGTTATTATTATTAAGAGGGTGTTTGGGATTGCGTTTTGAATCTAATTTTTAAATTATTGTGTTTTGAAAACGCAGATAATCAATTTTTAGTGTTTGGATTGCGTTTTGAAAACACGGATAATCAGTTTTTTAGGCTACCAAAACGCAATAATCTATAAGCAGCTCCACCCCTGCTTTTCCAAAACGCATAATCTGTTTTGAATAATCAATCCCAAACACCCCCTAAATAACTTAAAAGAGTTGCTTAGGAATATTTATCTTTGTTGGCAATTTTTCAAAAGAGCAAAAATTTGAAGATAAGTGATACCTTTCTCATGTAATTGAAAGTTTGTTTAGGTCTATTTTTTTTACTAGTTTATTCTTTGGGAGGTTCTCGGGATTGACAAATCTAATATGAAATGACAAAACGTATGTACCATAAAAGTAATAGGTTGTTTATTCAGGAAAAGAAATTTGTAAAGGATCATCACTCGATAACTCATAAAAGCTACTTCTAATTCTACGTTTGCACTTTTTTTTTTTAGTTAAGACTGTATATGTTAGGTATATATAAATGTTGATGAAATTTGTATGTGTATCAACATTACATGCTTTCAAAGCTTCTTTTAATATTATATGATCCAATAGTTATGCATATCACGTACTTAATTACCAATGATCTATCATCAACTTGGTTACTGTAAAATTAAAGAATTTAGATTCTTAATTACTAAACTGGCTATATATATATATATATATATATATATATATATATATATATATATATATATATATAGTTAGCGGGTTAATAGGTTCAAAAACATATATAGTATCTTAATATGATTAGTAACTTGGATGGAGATAATTAATGAATTATCTCAACACATTGTATTTTTTCTACATGAACAAAAACTCACTAAAAAATCGTTTTTTTGTATACCACTATGGTACTCGTTGTAAAGTTAATAAAACGCTCGTTAATTTGATGTAATTTCTTTAAATGTCGTAAATAAAAGTTATTAACGTTTAAAAATTGTGAAAAAAGTACATGTGTCATGCACGTGAAAGAGAAAAAAAAACTTTTGAAGGGAATTTAAAGGTGGAGATGACATCACTAAGTGTTATATATCTCACCTCTTTTCTTTTATACACATAGGTAAAGTATATGGAGGAAACCCTCCTTATTTGGTAAACTCTGGAAACTCTGACTTCCCAACATTTTTTTTTTTTGAAAAAAATAGGGTATGTAATATACATTTTTTTAAGAATTTTGAGCCAAAAAAATCGAAAAAGCGTCGAACGTTTTTTTTTTTAAAAAATAAAAAAAACGTCTACTGTTTACATATAGTTAACACATTGTTAACACTTGTTATTAGCGCTTAACATGTGTTAGTCAAAATTTTATTTTATTTTTTTAAAAAAAATACTCGGCGCTTTTTTAATTTTTTTGGCCCAAAATGCTTAAAATCATGTATATTATTTGCCCTATTTTTTTCAAAAAAAAAAAATATTGGGAAGTCAGAGTTTCCAGAGTTTACCAAATAAGTAGGGTTTTCTCTAGAACCATACCCTATACACACACACACACACATATATATATATATAGATAGATAGATATAGATATATAGATTCAAATAAGAGTAAAAGCACAGAACGTACATAAAGATGTTAGATCGGTTGACTTGGTAGATCATGACCGGGTTATCATTTATATTAGAGATAAAACCCTTGATCTCTTTTCATTGATATTCAAGTATATATAATACATAAGACTCCCTATAATTTGGTAAGGGATAATTACAATTAAATACAAATAAATCTTATACTAAAATACATTATCTATTACACCCCCGCAGTCGAAGCGGGAGGAGGCCGAATGCTGAGACTGGACCGAAAATCTTCAAACAGTACCCGCGGTAATCCTTTCGTAAAGATGTCGGCTATCTGATATCTGGAAGGAACATGAAGAATGCGAACATGACCGCGCTGTACCTGCTCACGTACAAAATGAATGTCCAGTTCGATGTGTTTTGTACGCTGGTGCTGAACTGGGTTACCTGATAAATAGATGGCACTCACATTGTCACAATAAACCATGGTAGCACGAGAGATCGGTACAGATAACTCAAGCAGCAGATTGCGTAGCCAGCAAATTTCTGCGACGACATTAGCCACCCCCCTGTATTCGGCTTCAGCACTAGATCTGGAGACAGTCGGTTGACGTTTAGACGACCACGAGATTAAATTTTCACCAAAGTAAATGCAATACCCACTTGTGGAGCGTCTAGTATCTGGGCACCCGGCCCAATCAGCGTCTGTATAAGCGGTCAACGTGGTAGTCGTTGAAGGGCCGAGAAACAAGCCGTGGGTAAGTGTCCCTTTGAGGTAGCGAATGATCCGTTTTAGAGTGTTCCAATGATCTGTGTGAGGAGCGTGCATGTGCATGCAAACCTGTTGAACTGCATAAGTGATGTCAGGCCGGGTAAATGTAAGGTACTGAAGTGCGCCGGCCAAGCTCCTGTAAAGGGTGGGATCATGAAAAGGGACACCAGACGAGGCACCAAGTTTCGTATTGGTGTCAACTGGGGTGGCTACAGGGTTGCATGTCTGCATACCGGCACGAGAGATGATGTCAGTCGCATAGGACTGTTGGGACAGAAACATAGTGTTTTGTTGGCGGGTGACAGAAATGCCCAGAAAATAACTTAAGGGACCAAGGTCTTTCATGGCAAATTCACTTGCAAGTTTGGCTAGGAGATGGCGCCGAAGGCCGTCAGAGGACGTGACTAGAAGAATGTCGTCCACATAAAGAAGCAAGTAGGCCGTGTCTCCACCCCTGTTGAAAGTAAATAAAGAAGTATCGCACCGACTGTTAAGAAACCCCAGTTGAAGCACATAGTCTGTAAAACGCTGGTACCAAGCACGGGGAGCTTGCTTAAGACCATAGAGAGATTTGCGAAGCAAGTAAACATGATTAGGGAACCGGCTATCGCGAAATCCCATAGGCTGATGCATGTAAACTGTCTCATTAAGATTCCCGTGCAAAAAAGCGTTAGTAACATCCAACTGGTGTACTGCCCAACCCTTAGATAGTGCAAGTGATAGAACTGTGCGTATGGTGGCCGGCTTGACAACCGGACTAAATGTCTCCCCACAATCAATGCCCACCTGTTGTGAACGCCCGTCACATACCAGTCGTGCTTTGTACCGCTCAAGTGTCCCGTCCGACCTGTACTTATGTTTAAACAACCACATGGAACGAATAATATTCATAGATGACTCACGAGGAACTAACTCCCATGTACCATTTCTAATTAAAGCGTTGTACTCGGTGGTCATGGCGGAGTACCATTCTGGGGTGGCCAAGGCATCAGTGGGTGTTTTTGGTATGGGTACGACGGGTGGAGTGGTGGTGGTGTGAAGGTTAAAAGGTTGTTTAGGCTTAAATATACCGCTCATGGAGCGTGTATGGATGGTGCGGGCGGACTGAGGAACGGTCGGGTTTGAAGAGTTGGTTGCAGAGGTTGTTGAAGGCTGGTGAGTGGAGGTTGGGGAGCACGGTAGTGGACTGGTGGCAGAAGTGGTATTGGGCCGTACAGTGCTGGAAGGGAAAGGTGTTGGGCTGACAGGGTGGGTGTTGGGCTGGGATGGTTGTGAGGAGGAGTTCTGTGGGCCGGTGGGGTTATTTGGGTTGTTGGGGTGATTTGGGCTGGTGGGGTGAGTTGGGCCAGTGGGAACAGTTTGGACGGGAGAGGGTGTGGGGCGAGTATGTTTGATGTGTGGGCACAGGTTGTATGGGAAAGGATCGTCCAGGAAGTGATATGATGGGGTGGGACCCATGGCTTGGGCAAATGGAAAAGTGGTTTCGTCAAAAGCGACGTGGCGGGAGATGAGATATTGTTTAGAGGTTAAGTCGAAACACCGGTATCCTCGGTGAGTGGGAGGATATCCGAGGAACACACATGGGTGTGACCGGTGGTCAAGTTTATGGATAGTTGTGGAGGGTGTGAGGGGGTAGCATAGGCAACCAAAGACGCGGAGGTGGTCATAGGTCGGTGTGGACATATATAAAAGTTCCGTGGGGGTTTTGTGGTTTGTAGTTTTGGATGGTAAAATGTTAAGGAGGTATGTGGCGGTTTCAAGGGCAAAATGCCAAAGGTGTGCGGGTAGGGAGGCATGGGCCATCAAGGTGCGTAGCATATTATTTATAGTTCTAATTTTACGCTCGGCCTTGCCATTTTGGGATGAGGTATAGGGGCATGATAGGCGATATAAAATGCCGTTGGTGTTGAAATAGTTTTGAAAGGCGGTGTTGACGTATTCACGTCCATTGTCACATTGAAAGGTTTTTATTGTTTTGTTAAATTGTGTTTTTATTGTAGTGGCAAATTGGGTAAAGGCTTGGAAGACTTGGGATTTATGGGTAAGAGGGTAGGTCCATAAAAAATTGGTATAGTCGTCAAGGAACAAAACATAATATTTATGGCCTGAGGAACTAATAATAGGGGATGTCCACACGTCACTATGCACAATGTCAAAAGGTTGCACGGTAAAATTATTAGAATCAACAAAAGGCAAACGAATACTTTTTCCAAGAATACAAGACTGGCATACATTATTAGAATTAAAATCAAAGTTCAAAACATTGGAAGTTCGTAATTTATTCAAAGGTGCGCGTCCTGGATGGCCAAGACGGTGATGCCAGACTTGTGAAGAAATAGCAGCAAAAGCAGAAGGTTGACTGGTGGAGGATCCTAGCACCAAGGGATAGAGATCACCGCTGCTGTTGCATCGCAGGAGAGGTGCCTTGGTCTTGTAATCCTTCACAAGAAAACCAAAAGGGTCAAATTCAACAGACACCCAATTGTCCGTAGTAAAGCGACGGACGGAAATCAGGTTTTTAACAAGGCGGGGTGAGTATAAAACATTTTTAAGGATAAAAGGTGGGAATGGGTTGGGTAGGTATTTGGTGCCTTGGCCAAGCACTGGAATAGTATCACCATTACCTACAATAATATTACGAGAAACGCTAGAATTAGAAAAGGTAAGAAATTCACCTGACTCGTGAGACATGGTAGAAGATGCTCCAGTGTCCATGTATTGGGTGGGGTCCGGTTGTTGGAGACTCATGGTGTAGAGAGCCTGCTCAATATCTGTCGGACAATAGGCAGTGTGGGCCTGTTGGGGCTTGGGACCAAGTAACCCGGGCTGAGTTGAGGGAGAAAAGTTGGGCCGGTTTGTGGTAGGGTACGGGCAGGGGGGCAAAGCCCAGTTTGGTTGCTGCTGGTTTGAAGGAAAGTTAGGCAGGGTATTGGGCCACTGTTGAGTAGGCCAATATTGGGCCCAAGGAAAGAAAGGTGAATTAGCCCATGGTGGATTGGAAGGAAATCTCCCTGGACCAAAGTTGGAACGTCCACCCCTATTTCTGCGAGTGAACTTTCCACGGTTTCGTGGGTTTTGGTTTGAGGCATTGGGGTAGGTATGTGGGGACCGGTCAGTTGGTGGGTAGGTGGAGCGGTGGTTGTCAGTGGGTGGGGTGCGTGTGGTGGTGGCGGCAAGGGCAGAGGAGGCGGTTTTGGCGGCATGTAATGCACGCTCGGCTTTGTCCGTTTCTGTTTGAATAAGTTTGGAGCGGGCATTATAAAAGGAGGGTAACGGGTGTTGATTTTTAAGGATGGTGGATATACCTTCGTATTGTTCCGGCAGGCCTGCAATTAATTGCAGAACTAGCCGGTCATTATCGACCGGTGCATCCACGTTGGCAAGTTGGTCGGCTAGGACTTTTAGGGCTTGACAGTAGGCTGACATGGATGAGAAGGCATCGAAACGGGTATTTGAAAATTTCTGCATAAGGTATATGGCACGGGCACTTTTATTGTCGTAGAAAAGGTCTTCGATGGCAACCCAGGCCTCATGTGCATTGGAGGTATTATTTATAATGGTGTGTAAGAGGTCGTTGGAGATCGTACTGTATAACCATTGCAAGACAATGGCATCAATACGTTCCCACTCGGCTTGAGCAATAGAGGATTCAGGTGTGGCAGGTTCGGTAGGTGGAGGAGGCGGTTTAAGGTGGTCATCAACAAGGAAGGCTTTGCAGTGAATTTTGAAGAGGGTGGCCCAGGAGGAGTACTGTGATGATTCGATTTCGAGGGTAATAGGTACGTAATTTTTGATATTGGAGACTGTGGTGGCAGGGTGGAGTTTGGACTCCACTGTGATAGCAGGGATGAGGGTAGAGGATGCTTGGGAAGAAGTAGACATGGTGGGGTAGGATATGTGGTGGGGTAGAGGATAATGTTGGTGGCAGAAGGTACGTAAATGTTTAGGAAATTAATGAAGAATATTTGGTGGCAGAAGGTTTGCGCCGGTGAGAAGGTGCTGGCACAAGAGGTAGGGCCGGCAGGATTAAGGCAAGGAATTAGGAGAAGAGGGTAGGAGAGATGAGGGGCCTGGTCAATGATACCATATTAGAGATAAAACCCTTGATCTCTTTTCATTGATATTCAAGTATATATAATACATAAGACTCCCTATAATTTGGTAAGGGATAATTACAATTAAATACAAATAAATCTTATACTAAAATACATTATCTATTAATTTAGCCAGTCAACCATAAAGTCAATTACAATGGTGAAAACAATTAAACAAAATATAAGATACCTGATTGGTTGACTTGGTAGAAGTTGGACAATGTCAGCACTCAGCCATACACGTCTTCGACCATACATTCAACTATAAATATTTTCCAAACAATCATCATTCATCAACTATTGCTACAATCAATTCATATTAATTTCTCCAGCTTAATAAAGATTTCATTCTATTTGGTCCTCTTTAACATACATTCAATGGCATCTAATCCAGTTTCATCCATTCAGAAGAGCTTCAGTTATGATGTATTTTTGAGTTTTCGTGGTGAAGACACCCGCAAGAACTTTGTTGACCATCTCTATCATGCTTTCCAGCAGAAAAACATAAACACTTATAAAGATGATGAGAAAATTGAGAAAGGGAAAAGGATAAGTGATCAGCTCATCAGATCCATTGAAGATTCTAAATTTCACATTATTGTTTTCTCCAAGAACTATGCATCTTCGTCATGGTGCTTAGATGAGCTCGCAAAGATTATGGAGTGCCAGAAGACGATGGAGCAGACTGCTTACCCCATCTTCTACGATGTGGAGCCCACCGAAGTCCGCAACCAAAGTGGGGTAGTTGGAGAAGCGTTTGCAAAACATGCAGAGAACGAGGCTGCTGAGCCCAGATGGAGAGATGCACTCAAAGAAGCGGCTGGTCTAGCTGGGTGGGAGTTGAAAAAAAACCGTTGATGGGTAATTTCTTCTTCTTATATTCGTTAATTTCTTTTTCTCAATGTTATATTAAAACGAAATACGAAAATTACATTACAATAAAAGGTAGACGGGCAACAAGCTGCGCCGTTACCACTTTCTAATATGTGACAGTTTAACATAACAGCGGCATCCATGTTATTACTTCATATATAATAACTAGCTATTCTTGTGGAATTATGAGTATTAATCTAATTCAATCTTGTTTAACACTCAGGCATCAAGCTAAATTTATCCAACAAATTGTCCAAGACATTTCACCAAAGCTACATTTCATTAACTTCATCGTTAATGGGAAATTAGTAGGCCCATCTTTAAAAAGCATTTGCGGTGTACAAAATTTAAGAGAGCTTAGAGTTGAAGGTAGTGTTCGGGAGATGCCCAAGGATATTTGGCAGTTAGAATGTCTAGAGAAGCTATCCTTGTGTATGAAAGAGATAAAGCATATTCCCGATAGCATTTGTACTACGTTGAGACGTCTGAAATCTCTTAGACTTAGTTCTTGTTGGCGCCTTGAGCACTTACCCGAGAACATATGCAGATTAGGGTGTTTAGAGGAGTTGCACCTAATAGACTGCACATCCTTACTAGATATTCCTGATGGCATTTGTGAGATTAAATGTTTAAAACGTTTACATATCTCCTCATGTCATAAAATTGAGAAATTGCCAAAGGAACTCGGACGTTTAGAGTGTTTAGAGTGGTTAGACCTAAGGGATTGTAAATCGCTACAAGATATTCCAAACAGTATATGTAGGATGAAATGTTTAAAGAGTTTAAATCTCTCCTTTTGTCATAAAGTTGAGAGATTGCCAGAGGAACTTGGATGTCTAGAACGTTTGAAAGAGTTAAATATAGACGATGCGGGCATAAGTGGTCTTCCGTATACCATTTTTAGATTGAAAGGTCTGTGCATTGTTGGGTCCAGAAGGTGTCTTGAGACATATGGATTTAGAACTTTGACAGAAATCACAAGAAACACAGCTGGATACTACGTATAATTCTGGTTCTGGATATATATATAACAAAGGCACTAATAACATGGTCAAATAATAAGATGTATCTAAAGGAGTTTCAGGTTGTAACTTTACATTGATTTGAATTTATTTATTTATTTATATAGTAGACTATGCCCCGGGAGCGTCCCGGGGTTAAGAAATCTAATATGACATATAAATTTTACATATAAAATAGACTGATGCGCTTTACAGTTACATGCAGGAAAGTTTCAGATAACACCTAACCTAAAACAATTAACAATGTATCTCCAATGTTGATGTCTAACCTTAAACAATATATAACTCTAATATTAATACCTAACCTAAAACAATGTACAACTCCAATGCTAACACCTGTTGTAAATAAAATTTATCTTTACTGGTTTAAACATAATTAATGAGTTGCCTATACATGATTAATGAATATCCTGAACACTTTGTTCTTTTTTTCCTGTAGAAACAAAACCTCACAAAAAAATAGTCGTTTTTTTCTTCGTTTTTATATAGCACTATGATACTCTTTGGAAAAATAATAAAACGTTCGTTAGTTTGGTGTAATTTTTTTTCTTTAAAAAATTAGGGGTGCTTAACGGGTCGGGTTCGCGGGTTGGTGGGTCCAACCCGACCTGAACCCGAAAATTTTATATGAACCCGAAACCGAAAATTGTGACTACATATGAACCCGAACCCGACCTGAATACTCTCACCCCCGACCCGTTCAACCTGATTTTTTTTAATTTTTCGCAAACTAGTGTGTTAAAATTAAAATTTTACTACAAAAAACACTAACATATATAAAACATTTATGTGTTATTTATAAAATCTCATACCAATTTTCATTTTAAGTTATAAGTGTAGCATAAAATACCTAACCAATTTAATTTATAACAAAAAACATATTGTAAAAAAACAATATATAGTATAAATAGGTTAAACAGGTCAACCCGCTAACCAGCCTGGGTTGACCCGAATCAGGCCCGTTTAGTTAAACGGGTTCGCGGGTTCAACCCAAACCTGACCCGAACTCGTTTACACTAAACCTAAACCCGCTAATTTCATGTTAGGTTTGGGTCGGATTTTTGGGTCGTGTCGGAAATTCTCACCCCTAGAGAGAATGGCTACATGAGGGTAGAGGTGTACAAACCGGGTTTTTTTCGGGTTCCGGTTTCGGTTCAGGAACCTGTCCGCTAGAGTGTCGGTTCCGCCCGGAACCAGTTCCGGTTCCGTCGGTTTTCGGTTCCGGTTCCTCCGGTTCCAAAGACCGGTTTTTTTGGCCGGTTCCGGTTCGGTTCCGATTTCGGTTCCGGTTGCGGTTCCGGAATCGGTTATTTCGCGCACACTAAAAAAAAGCCGATACGAAAAAGAAATAAACATAAAATTGCGACTTTTTTTATTTTTATTTTGAAACAAGAAACATGGAAATCTACATGAAAAAAAATTGAACATTACAATGACATTATTTTTTATTAATCTTCGTCCGAAGTACTCATGTGTTGCATCGCCGCATCGTATGCGGGTGTATACGATAGCGGGTTTTGCATTCTTGAGTGTTGTGACAAACCTAAAACATCTAAACCTATTTATACTAAACCAGGGTGGCAAAATGGTGATTTTGGATGTTGAAAACGGCTAGATAACGTCTATTTTCGACAAAAAACGGTCAAAAAACGTTTTTCAAGCGAAACCGGTTCTGGAACCGGTTCCGGGACCGGTTCTTGAGATCGGTTCCGGTTCCGGTTCGGTTCCGTTTTTTGCTAAAAATGTGGAACCGGTGCTGGAACCGGCGGTTCCTAGCGGTTCCGGAACCGGTTCCACTATTTACCGGTTTGGAACCGGAACCGGTTCCGGTTCGGTTCCACGGTTCCAGTTCCGAAACCGGTTTTTTTGTACACCTCTACATGAGGGGCATGTAGGATTTAGCGCTTTAGTATATAGATATAGATTAAATGGCTCGGCCCAAACAATAATGTTTAATATTTCCAAAATTTCAAACCCATGTGAAAAAAAAAATATGGCTTCACCACACATGTACATTTTCTGTTTAAATTCTCTCTTTCTTTATTGTATTACTAGGTTAGAGATCCGGATGCATACCCGGTAAATGCCCAAGTCAAATGAAAAAAAAATCTATAAATTTTATATTATACGTTAAAAAAACCAATATATTGAAGTTTGTAGTTTTAACAAAGAATTCAATTATGGAAAGCAAAATGAGCTAAAAGTCTTAAACAATACAACTGTTTGTCGTAAACAAAATATACATGAATCTCAAATGATTAATCTTGTAATCAAATCCTATCCTGCTTTTGATGTTGCATTTGGTGTTATTATGTTTGTCTGGTCTCTGGACTTCATCTAGGTATGCTACAATAAGCCCATTTACACTCCATGTACATCTAATTAAGATAATACACATACGATGTTAATCGACACTTTTAACTACTTACAACAATGGTTACAACCGATGTGCATTAGTATTTAGTACCATGTACTTTAGTTGAAAAGTTCAAATCAGAGTAGACTTGTAAAATGTGGATTGGTTACATTAAAGAGTATAAACGTTATTAGAAAAATGACTATGCTATGTTATATTTAATTAAACCTACTGTTTGTTCCTTTCATTTGATTTGAAACACCCATATCATTTAATTTTGAGACTGCCGATGAGGAGTAAAGGACGACAATAAAGAAAAAAATATATACGTCAATGGTTCAATGAATCCAAATAAAAAAATAACAAATGTGTACAACCTGCTTCTTTTTAGCGTAGCTCGTATCCTTCTACAAACCATACTTTGTCATATTTTAGTACATTTACTCCCACAAAACGCCTCCTAAGACGCAAATTTGGGTTTGAAATTTAATACCTTAGATTGAAGTTAAGATGCCTAAACATGTGTCGACTAACAAATTTGGGTTTGAAATTTAATCAAACAGTTGAATCACATACCGATATCATTTATTTGGTGCAATAAAATAATATAGTTAAGTGCCAAACAATTTGCACTATAGAAAATTAAACATGAAGTAAATGATAAGAGAGCAGCATTTGAAAGTAACTAACCTACCTACACCATATCCTAATTCGATAGCAGAACCTCAGCATTATTGGAAATTTATTTATTCAGCATAGCAACTTCCCTGTCAAACCAAAATTCACTGTGCCAACATATATAACATTTACACTATGTTCTAGAGTTTCATTAAAGGAAGGAAGAGAAAGGATCTCCCTCCTCTTCCTTTCTCTCCAATTCCTTCCAAATTAGAAAGATTGAAAATCACCTTAAAAACTTATTTATTATCCCTCTCATTCCCTCCCTTTCCCTCCTACAAAGAACTCTGGAACACATTTTTTCCCCACTTCTTTACCAATCATTTCTCTTCCCTCCTTTAATGAAACTCTGGAACAAAGTGTTAGAGTCTACAAATGCATATCGGTCTAAAAAATAGGCCAAAAACAACAAATTGTCAAATTGCGACTTCGCCAAAGCCATCATTGTTTGTTTGTAATGAGCCAATGCTACTAAGACCCACAAATGATCACAACTTGACATCATGACTAAGCGAATATACCAACTGGTGATCTCTTGTAAAAAAGTATAGATCATGAATAAGCTTTTCTGAGGTGAGAAAAAACACAAAATATGAAATAACCAATTAAAGTTGATTGGGATATCATCCACAATTTACTTCTAACCATCTAAAGTATTGGATCTGTATGGAATGAAAGAAAGATAGTCGATTTAAAGGATAATCGTATTTAAACCCCTAACAAAAAGGAACAAAACAGACTTCGAAATAAAATTCGTAACCTATTCAACCGAAACCCAAATCATACCATGCGATTGAAGATGGAAGACGATAGGTAGAAGGGATTAGATCCGGTTGTTTTGCTCTTTTGATTGTTGATGGCAGAAGGGTTAATCAGAGAAAAGATGGTACGAGGCGAAGGAAGATGGAAGAGCGGTAGGGATTTTTCTGAATATGTTTAAGAAAAGTGAAATTAGAATATGGATACATGGGTCAAATACGGGTCGGTCCGCTTTTTTAGTCATTGTATGGTTGACACGTGGATGCTGACATGGAGCATATGTGAAGGCTCTAGTAAAGGTACAAGTGGCGCCCGAGTTACTTTTTTATTAGGTAGGGTAGATTCAACAAGACAAAGATTATCATTAATCCATGATGCCTTTTGATGAGGTTGACATTGTCATCATTGTAATTTATCATATTCATATGTTATGAAATATTTTTATGATCTCCTATCAACTTCTCATCAAAATAAATCTGATTATCTTAATCCTACAATTCTAGAGTATTTACAAACTTGACATTCATAAGGTGGTGTTCACTTGTTTGAACTCGTGTGCTTTATAAGTGAATCCCATGTTAGTAAGTTGACTTCCAAAGGCCACGAACACGAATGATTACAGACTAACATTATGTTTGGATAACAACGATAATTTTCTTTGTAGTTAACTCTAGTACCATATAAAGTCTTATGACGGGTAAATCAAAGCTTTGTTAAACTTTATATGATTGAAGGGAAAAAATGAACCAAAAATTATTAACTAGAAAGTAGTAACAAAATTTCAAAGATGACACCCTTATGATCATGGTGTCAAGTAGTTCATTAACGTTTCTTATTGCATAATTTGATGTTCCCAACCATTCATGATGGTAACAAGAATGGTGAAATGTGTTATTCCAAATTACAATAAAACACACATACAATTTAAAGTTCAACAGTGTAGATAATAATACAACAAACCACAAAAGTGGTCTTATACCAAATAACAATAAACACAACTAAACCATGGATTATGAACTTATTATTTTACCACACATAAACCACGGATTATGACCTCATTACACCACACAAACCATTACTAAAGCATTAGGAACCAAAGCAATCCAACTAGATTGATATGCTGTTTGGAATACCTCTCCCGGTCACACCTTTTTCAGAATATGGTTTAAGAAGTTGATACGGAACCAACCCTGCACCACTACGGTTCTTCAGATTGGGATCAATGTTCCTTGAGTCTATGATTGCTTCCAGCTCGTTGAGCCTTCCACGGAATTCCTCATATGCTGCCTTTATAGTAGGCTCCGCCTCCCACGCCGCCTCGGTAATTGCACCAATATACTCTTCTTCTGGTGAATGACTTGATAAAACATCCAAAACCGACATAACTTTTGTAGCTTGGATTTGGGATGGGAAGCAATCCAATAAAGCATTCTCAGGTCGCTTTATAAACGACTGCCATTCTTCGTCTGTGGGATCTTCGTTGGGCATTTTGGTTCTGGACATTGTTGGCCTGTTGGGGAAATAACCCGCAAAATCATATTGACCAAAGTTGACTGCTGAATGGTGACCAGAAGTCACCCACATGATGGTTGATACAATTCCAATCAAATCATCTTGGGTTTTGAGTTGTGGCCACCATGGTTCATCTTTCTTGTCTCCATGGCCAACTGTACGGATTTCATTCCACCATGCTTGAAGTTCTCCGTCAGATTCTACTAGACTCGCTTGTGGGTAATAATGGTTGACATAAGAAGTTGCCCATTGTTTAATGGCATCATAAATGAGCAATCCATCATTCGCAAATGGGTAATCCTCAATTGTTAGTTTTACACCATGCGGTGCTGTTGGATCTTCAACCGCCATACCCCTAAACAATACCATAAAAAGCAATTGCTTTGATTGAATTCCTTCATTACTATTGTTGCACATGCAAAGATTATAAAAAAATTACCTGCTAATTAGGTCAGCTGGAAGTGCTTCATGATCAAAACGCCATAGCTGATCATAGGCATCAGAGCAAATTTGCATACAATATTTTCCAGGAGAAAATGTTGACTCTATGACACCTTCGGCATTGATCAGTAAGAGTCTAGCAAGAGCATTGATTTGCATAGTGTAGCGAAAATGAGGGAGCAGAAGTCGGCGTATTGGATGCATTTGGCTGAGTTGGCGATTGGTAGCAATTATGTAAGGCTCGGTGACACAGTGTGTTCTTAGCCTGCATTGTTAAAAAAAACCAACAAATTGATTAATTCGGATGCACGAAGATACAAATTTGGAAATTGTAAATAGGATAAATGGAACCAACCAATGGCTAACAAGTTGGTGAAATCCGGAATCATGGGCAAGGACATGAGCCTTGGCTAGCTTCCAGAGCCATGCACCTGTAGCATCCCAGCAGGGTGTGTAGACATGTTTCCATTGTGGTTTCCCATTAGATGGTGGGCGAGTCAACTCAATGGCTAGTGGCCTTAATGTTCCGGTAGGAGTAAGGAACATTAAGGTTCTTGAACCATACAGATTTGTCCCTTTAAGCTCTCTTGTTTTGTTAACGTAAGGCAAGAGCAGATCATGGTAATCCAACATGAACAACTTCTTTTGTGCTATAGCCTACAAAGCATAATTGGTTTTCTAATATTAATGTAACTTCCTAGTCATAAGGGACCAAACAAAAGACATCATGAATTCACAAAGTAATCTGTTCAATGTTTTATAGCACCTCCTCAAGAGTCATGAAACCTTTAATCTCTTGCTCCACAATCTCCTTTGTGATTGCTGACTCAGCTGGTCCGTAGATTTCAGGGTCCAATTTACTCATCAATGGCCATTCCTACATATGTACACATGTTATAATCATTTACACAACATCTTATCTATAAAAATATAAGTGTTTAGAGTTTAGTTGATATCTGATTTATCCAAAATAAAAACATCATATAAACATACCATAACCAACTGTATGCTATAAGGATTGAGACCAGCAAGCATTTGTCGGCAAAATTCCTCATCACGGAACCACGAGAATGTGTCTCCTGCAATTAGAGTCATTAATACACAAAGACTTAACCAATAAACCATATACAAAAACATAAAAGGTGCAAAAAAGAAGAATGCCTACTGTCAATGGTTTCGGGGGTCTCAAACTTTATAACGGTGTTTGTAGCATCAGTAGCCTTTTTGATAAGTCTAGGTAAAGCAGTTAAGATTCCACTCTCAGGAAGAGGAACATTAACACCTTCATTATAAAGCAAGTCTATGGATGTGAATAATGGAAACCCCTTGTTTTTGTCAGTGACAATCGAGTCTAGAGTTGGTATAATTGCATGGAGCACCGAGTACAAAGTATTTGCTCCAAAGTTTGCACTCTTAACCTCTGAAAAATCTTCATCTGTCGGTACATAAAACGGTAGCACAGTTCTAGTTTCTGTTAACGGATCTGTAATTCAACAAACTTTGTTAACAGTCAAAACAACAAATACATTTTGTAACTTATTAAAAATCATTAAGTTCATATAATATAGTGTTTGAATGTACCTTTAGATGACATTGGGCGACCAGTATGACACCGCCTAGGATATGGACGTGCCGCGCCCCCAAGCACAGGTCGTGCTAGATCTAAGCTCGTATCCGGAGCTCCAAGATCGTTGTACACATCGTAATCATAAATCCTCTCAAACGATTTACGTTCACCTTCACCGTTTCCTCGAAGCGATTCCAGATCTTTCTCTCTTAATGACTTCAGTGCCTTCGGTGTCTCTGATGGCAGGTACGACTGCACAAATAAATGAAATCATCATATCTTCCTTCTACAACTATATTAGTTTTGTTGGATATATAGTATGTCCGATGTAATTAAAGTCAAGGTCAACAAAACCCGACACGGTACGATTCGAAGAGTAACACGATGGTACACGAATCTGATAAGTTCACGTGTCGGTGGATTATTATTTGTGAAATAATAATAGTTTTGAACTCGAGGGACTTAATATTACACCTTTATGATATTAAACAAGAGGGCTTGATGTAAGTTCTAGTTTTATAAAAAAGGGGATTAAGGTGCAAACCCTAATTACACCTTTAATCAAAAACCAACTCCTTGCCCTCCAAGAAAACTCAAGGCCACCCCATAGTGCTGCCGCCCTTGTCCGCCGCGATAAACCACTACCACCGTCGCCTTCCTTTTGCAAGTTGTTGCTCCCGGTTGGCTCGTGCTCAGTTGTGAACTTCCTATTAGCGAGGATTCATTGTAACCCGCGTGTTACAATTCCGGTATAGTCGTCAAAAGTTGATTACTAAACTCCCTATGGTTATTAATATTATTTATTTGTTTATACGCGTTTAACTGAGATCCTAATTGGGAATATTTATTAATCGGATTAATAAAATCAATTAATAACTTATATATATAAATCGGCTTGTATGTATATTGTATATATAATCCGTTTTGTTAAATATATAAACCGCTTCTGCTTCGTATTCGATACCATGATTCCCAACAAGTTTAGACGGCGACATTACAGTTATTATTATTAAAACACTGCCATTTTTGTCTAGTGGAGACTGATATGATCGGGAGATTCCGCTAGTGACACAATGATACTCTATTAGTCCGTTAGTGATCTAAATTTACCGTTAAAAAAAAAAACTTAACTTTTAGTAGTAACATTTCATCAGCCACTCGAAAGTAGTGAAGTTTTTCACTAAACAACACGTAAATTATTTTGGCTAAGAATAAATAAGATTAAAGACAGACCTTATCAGTGAAAAATATTCTTTTTTCAGAGTTATCAAATTTGGAGTGAATCCACGACTCGCATGTGAAGGTAACACCGTTGTTAAGGACAATGTTCTTGAAGAACATCTTCTTGCTATACTCGTTTTCTACCAGCACAGCTCCGATTTCGCCGAAATCATCAGGGATGTCGAAAGTACATTTGTACGTGTAAATGCTAATGTCGAAATCCAACGCTTCGTATCTTGCATATGCTGAAACTGTCTTTTGTTTTCCTTTTGCTGTATGAAATGAATTAAAAGTTACACACCTTCTAATTAATTAATACGAACTTATGTTGATATTTAGTTTACGTATTTATTTCGAAACGAACAAAATTTAACTTTTTTAACCTATATGTTCGAGGGTCTTCGCTACATTCTTGAAGTTTGTGTGTGTAAACAAACAAATCCTTGCGTATTAGGTCATAATCAAATTAATTCAGATTAATAAATTCTATATAAAACAAAGTTCGAAAAATATAATATGCAGAAATATGGTGCGTTTAAAAGTAATGATATGTGAATCCAACTTTAGTTTTAATTTGACGGATTATAAGTTGCATATTTTATACACTTTAGAAATAACTAATAAGAAAGACTAATGGATGATTAACGTGCGATATTATTATAATAATTTTCGAGACCACCTACTATCAATAATATCATATGCACCTATTATTGTTTGACATAGGTACCTACTAATTTTAATATTATAACCAGTGTTGTAAAACTCGTTAGGCGCTAGTCGGCCAGTGAGGTACCGACTAGGGATTAGTCAGGATTAATCGGATTGGATTTTTATATATATATTTCCAAATTTATACATATATAATGCTAATTTTATACCTTATATGTATAAATTTAGGAGTTTAGCCGCCAAATAAAAACTAGTAAATATGGAGGGGAGTTAAATATTAAAATATCTAAACTTAAATAACCCTAATCACCTCCATCGTTCACCATATCCCCTTTTCTCTTCCCCATTCCTTTTTTCATCATACGAAACCATCAGACGCAACTAGGGTTCATGGAATTTCTTCGATTTTGCGTCTAAATCATGGATTCTCATCCAATTTTGAGGTAAGAACTTGTTTTATTTGATCAATTTGCTCCAGTTTTGACCTGTTCGAATTCATATTTTACCTAATTTTGAGTTTTTAGGTCTGACTAATTGGTGATAAATCGGGACACTGATTAATTGAGTGATTAGCCCAAAATTAATCAGTAAAGTGAGGACTAGCGATTAATCGGTGATTAATAGGGATTTTGACAACCTTGATTATAAGCTTAATCAATTATTTAACTAAAACTAGAATAGACATGTTAAATTAAAACAAATACTATAGGTTTCAGTATTTTAACCACTTCCAACTGTCACTGAAATCTTTGTTCTTTATAAAGTGTTTTAACAACTATGGTAAGGTACTAAGGTTACTTAAGAAAACGGGTATACGTACAATCAAGGTCATTAGAAACGAGCTCCAACAAAAACGAGCGTCCAAGAAGATCAGAAACACCATCAACAACACCACCAACACCTACACCAGCAAGGGCGGAGCTAATGGTTGGTTGGACAGTGATGACACACTTGACTGAGGTCCCCTTGGAAAGAAAAGGGATCGATATGGCTCTAATGTTACCAACAGTTGAGGTGGGTCGTGCATGGGTAGCATTGGATTTCTTGGTAGACGAGTATTGGCGAAGGTTAGCGGGGGAATAGGCGTTGGAGGAGGAATGGTTGGTCGTGTCACCATGGACAAAGGCCTTGCGGGTTGGCAGTAGGTTGTGAAGAGAGTGAGTTTGGTTGATTTGAGTACTCAACATGGTTTGCTTTGTTTCCTTTAGTCACTACTCTTGTGTTTGTGTGATTTGGAAGGTGAAATAAGAACCTATATTTATAGATGGGAAATATTATATTTTAAGGTGTTTATTTAATGGGAAAACATTAGACAAGAAAGATAAATTTCCGTTTAATTTCACGTGTGTTATTATCTTCTATATTAAAATAAACACACCTCCATAGTGTCTTTTTTTTAATATATATTGACCACTAACTTTTAGGTTAACTTTATTTTCTGTCACAAATTTTTACGTTAACTTTATTTTCTTCTAATTTGACCACCAAACTTAGACCAATAAACTTTTAGCTTTTAGGATTTAAAACTTTGGCCACTAACTTTTAACTTAACTTTATTTTCTTCCAATTTGACCACCAAAATTTTAGCTTTTATGATTTAAAACTTTGACTAGGGGCGGCAATTATTGACACGACCCGAAAATCGACCCGAACCCGACACGGAAAAAAACAGATTTGGGTCAAGTAACACGACCCGTTTAAAAAAACGGGTCGGGTTCGGGTCGACCCGTATTAAAAATGGGTCGGGTTAGGGTTGACGCATATATAAAATGGGTTGACCCGTTAACCCGTTTAAGTATTTAGAAAAAAAAATCTATTATATTTTTGTTTTTCTTTTTTCATTTTTGTTTACGTGGTTAGTTATAATTTTGTTATTTTTGACACATTATATTATTTATTTGTCACACTTATATACTCACCATTAAACATTTTATTGATAACCTGCTTCAACCCAATAACCCGCTTATAACTCATGAACATGTATGATTCATTTAAAAATATGGGTTAAACGGGTCATCTTCGGGTTGACCCGGATTTTTTGTGGGTCGGGTTAGGGTTGAAATATTTGACACGAATAATAATATGGGTTGGGTTCGGGTTGCACATTTCAACCCATCAACTTGCTAACCCGCAACCCGTAAACCCGCCAACCCATCAACCCGACACGATTAACACCCCTAACTTTGACCACCAAACTTTTAGCTTTTATGATTTCAAACTTTTACAACTCAACTTTTTTAAACTTGCATTGCACTTTGGCCAAAATTTTAGCTTTTAGGCTTTCAAACTTTGACCACCAAACTTTTAGCTTTTAGCCGCGAGTATTTTTTTGAAGCCCACACGAGAATAACAGTCACTTAATATTATCTTTTATGTCCACGAAACTCTCCACGCAACATGAGCTCCCACAACGATGCGCAATCTTTAACGTCCGCCAAACACTCAACGCAAAATGAGCTCCCGCCGCGTTTCGCACAATAGTCGCACCCGCAGCGAAGCGCGGGCAACTAATACCTAGTTTACCATTATTAAAGGGTTATATCAACTAGGATTTTATTCGGCGCGCGTTGCAGCGCCGCGCTCTAAACCGAATCGTTCTATAACCTTTGTAAGATGTAAAATAACAAAAATGGTTGCATACTTCTCAAACACAATAATCCTTAAAAGGTGACCAAAGTGTAAGAAAATTAACATCGATAAAAATTCAAATCAAACAATACAGACCCACGGTAGGCAAATTCAAATGTATATTTTGCTCAAAGATTTGCCTTTTAGTCTAGACATCTTGATATGTTGGTGTCGTTGATGCTTGCGATTTGAGACATTTTACTTGCTTCTTTGTGAGTATGAGAACTTTCAAAATAGTTGTCAAAATTAAGATGGCATTGTAAATGCGCCTAACATTGATCTAAAAACCAAACTCAATGACCTATTCCTGCATATGCTCTCATTTGTTTAAGCGTGGTACCTACAAAAGATCTGACGTGTTAAAATCTTCAAATTGATGATCCGTTTCTTTTTGCTACTAATCATATTCATTTCAACATGACCCATTTCAATTATTGTAGCTCATGCTTAAGTCAAATCTGCAAAAGTAAGTAGCACATATGATTTCAAAAAAGCTTAGCAATAATTAAAGAGTTGCCTTGTGATAATGAAAGAATATGCGATCCCCTACTTGATAGGAGAAAACTCTTTAAAATAAATCCAATCCATGACTTCAATCAGTGAAAACTAAAGCATCTTCATTGAACAAAATCAAATACATTTTTTTTTATCAGATTCTCTAATATATACATACATACAAACATTTACAAAATGTGGATTGAGATTTGATGTTAAAAAACTCCAATTAATGATCTCTAAGACTAATTAAGCTAAATCACAATTTATATACCTTTTAACATAAACATCAAAAGAAAAAAAGCTCACCATAGCAAAAACTACAACAAATAGTCTTTAGCTTATCCCATGATTTAAAAAATCCTACTATTTATGATGTCATCAGGGGCGAAGTATATATGGGGCCAGGGGTGGCCCTGGCCCCCCCTGTTTTTTGGCGCAGTAGTGGAAATTTGCGATTTTCATAGGTAAATTGAGTTCGGGTTGAGTCCGGCCCCCGGCGATTTTCCATTACCGATAAAAAAAATAGAGTTCGGCCCCCGCCGATTCCGAAACCAAGCTTCGCCACTGGATGTCATACATATATATTGGTACTTATATTACAACCATTCACGTTCAAAAATCAACGACCATCATGTATCATTTGGCTACAAAATCAAGCAAACTTTTCAAATTAAAAAGTGATGCAAGATTGGACTCACCATTGATTTTGATAGAACGAATTTTGATCATCATATTGAACACACTTAAATCTTTCCTGCACTCCAAAATTAAAAGGCTCATTAAATGACATAGTTTGGAATGTTGAATGTATAAAATGGAATAAGATAAAGCATTAGAAAACATACACGGCAAAATTCATGTGACAAAATAAGAAATAAATATGTCCATATGAAACCTCACATTAATTGGGTATTGAAACCTTAAATAAGTAACATAAAGTGAACGCAAATCAGTAAATAAAATTGTGCAGGATGTTTACCTTGAAGATATTTACTCTTTGCAATATATGCTCTCTCTAACATATTTGTAAAGGTATTCTATCTACAACACAGGAATAACATGCACTTGAATACACATGTCAAACTAAAAATATGGTAATCCCAAAGGCCATGTTATCTACTTCAGGTAATAGAAAACACTTTAGAATGTATAATTTGACAGTTTCTAGAAATACTTTAATGCAAAACTACAACCACAACCTCTACCATTTCCACCTCCTCTGCTAATGACTACTTTCGAATGCAACAACAGTCTCAATTGCTCCTCTACATCAAGGAATTTTTCAAGATTGAGGATCATCTTCTACTATTTGACTTCTAAATCGCCACATTTACTCTTTAGTCGAAGCACTTCAATTAATGACGGAATCATTTGAAAAGAAAGTCATGAAGGCAAAAGTAAGGCAAAAAAGGTGTAAAATTAGAACATACATGGTAAAAAGGGAGAAAAGAATGCAAGACTAACTTTTACATCATATTTTGCTAGTAAACGGATAATCTCCGTCGTGCCGGACCACCTTAGACGGTGGCCGGCCTCCACACCATTGACCCATTTGATTTCTTTCAAGATTTATATGTCTATATGTATTAGTGAAAATGAAAAGGGAGAGGAGATGACACATCCATGAGGAGATGAAGACGTGTAGCAATATGATGATACCTTTAATAAAAGACCATGAGCAGAGCAAGACACGTACCAAGATGCTTTACAGAGCAAGACACATACCAAGATGCTTTAAAGGAAATGACCAAATTGCCCCACATCACTGTTCAACTTCACTTCTTATTAATACATAGTATAATAGTTTACAATCTACGGCTAGAATGCATTTGACTGTGGGTTGGAAAAGTCTAGTCAAATGTAGAAATTCTCGTCTATATTATATTAAAAGAAAGACACTTTAATAGTGTTTTTCTTTTAATATATATATATATATATATATATATTGGCCACTAAGTTTTAGCTTTATTTTATTTTCTGTCACTAATTTTTAGATTAACTTTATTTTCTTCTAATTTGACCACCAAACTTGTACCAACAAACTTTTAACTTTTAGGATTTAAAACTTTGGCCACTAACTTTTAACTTAACTTTATTTTCTTTCAATTTGACCACCAAACTTTTAGCTTTTAGAATTTAAAAGTTTGACCAACAAACTTTTAGCCACTAACTTTTAGCTTTATTTTATTTTCTGCCACTAACTTTTAAGTTAACTTTATTTTCTTCTAATTTGACCACCAAACTTAGACCAACAAACTTTTAACTTTTAAGATTTAAAACTTTGGCCACTAACTTTTAACTTAACTTTATTTTCTTCCAATTTGACCACCAAACTTTTAGCCTTTAGGATTTCAAACTTTCACCACCCAACTTTTTTAAACTTGCATTGCGCTTTGGCCAAACTTTTTGTTTTTAAGATTTCAAACTTTGACCACCAAACTTTTAGCTTTTAGCCGCGAGTATTTTTTTGAAGCCCACGCTAGAATAGCAGTCACTTAATATTATCTTTTATGTCCACGAAACCCTCCACGCAACAGGAGCTCCCACAGCGACGCACGATCTTTAACGTCCGCCAATCACTCAATGCAACAGGAGCTCCCATCGCGTTTCGCACAACAGCCACACCTGCGACGAAGCGCGGGCAACTAATATCTAGTTCTAATATAAAATCACAATAGATATTACATTACATAAAGTAATGCAGAAAATGAACTATTTCATACGGGTTAAGCCCATGGTACATGCAGATCAAAATTCACTTTCATATATGTAACTAGTGTTGGTTCCCCGAGCTTTGTTGCGGGAGCTCCTGTTGCGTTGCAGGTTTGGTGAACGTTAAAGATAACATTAAGTGATTGTTATTCTCGAATGGCTTCACAAAATACTCGCGGCACATTAAGTTCTACACCAGCCTTAACATTACAACCGTTGGGCTGCCTCTTTTTTCAATAAGTTTTACTAAGCCCAATTACAAATAGCTGGTCCGTATTCTTTTTTTCTTCTTTTCTGGCCCAGTATATGTTGACTTTATATGGAGCCTACAGGTTTTCAATTATGATGGTTGTTGTGTACATGTTAAAGAGATAGGAGAGGCAACGTATTTTAGTAGAAGGCACTGTTAAAGTGTCTTTCCTTTAATATATAGATATAATGGGCACATGTTATATTAATCTTTGAGTTTGTATATTTTATTTAAGGGAAAATTGCCGAAATAAACAGTTGACCAAGCATATTTGCCAAAATAAACACCTGATGCATCTAAACATTAGGGACGAGACACTCTTTTGCGTCTACCAATCAGATGATTACACATGTAAAGTCTTTAGATGCTTTAATTTTTAAGGTCCCTGCGTCTAAACTTTAGACGCGAGGCTATTATTTAGACGCAAAGAGGCTAACCTATTCTTTAGACGCGAAGGATGCGTCTAATTTCTATAATGGTGACACGTCAGCCCTGGCTAAGTTGGGGTGTTGCATATATGAATTCATATCACTAACATCTAGTAGGTTCAAGATCTCACAAAGTAGGGAATGGGTTGCCGACATGTAGCATATGCAATGCCTAAAAGCATGTTACCCATAGTTAGGCATCTATTTTCAATTTTCACTTAAAACACTCGTCAGAAACACTCTCAGGAAACTTAAAGGGACAACCATGATTAAGGATCTCAGGTTTTTATACTTGATAAAAGACTATTTGGCTTTTATGCTTGATCAAGTAAAAAGGGTGACAAATTGCAAGAAAACTTTCATTAAATTTTTCAAAAAGTTTTAAAATTTCCCAATTTTTCCTGCAAGTGTTTCCACCCTAACTTTCTCTAGAGTCACCACATCCCCACACTTGGGATAGATTGTCCCCAATGTATGGTGCTTTTAATGTTTTCCCAAGCTTCCAATCACCAATCTCAATATACGCGACTATCATCTACCAACCACCATGATTAGTTACTTAGCAATCAACCACCAAAACAAAAACACACCAAACAAGCAAATAAAAAGAAAACAAACAAAAATATTAAAATAAAGAAAATTTCGGGCTGCCTCCCAGTAATGCTAAGTTTATAGTCTTCAGCCTGACTTTACCTGTGTTCTTAATCATGGTGGGCGAGTAGGATGCTTGCATCCCTCAGCTGCTAAGCATGCATCTTCTTCACCCTGTGGTAATGCCTCAGACACACCATAGCAATGACATGGAGCTCTTACTCTCATGCCTTCCTGGTTAACCTTAGTTCGTTTCTTGAACTTCTTCTTCTTCTTACTCTCCTTTACTCCAACCTTTTAAATCCTGTCAACCATGAAACACCTTCCTTGGCGTTTGAGTCAGTTACACTTGAAAACACATTCAAACTGAGTGTCCTTTCTCCAAACCTCATATTTACCGTCCCATTGGCACAGTCAATCATAGCATGTGTCGTTGCTAAGAACGCTCTACCTAATATAACCATAGCATGTGTCTCTTTTTTTGTTAGAAACACAATCCATTACCAAAAAATCCACTGGGTAAAAACAATCATCCACCTTGAGTATTACATCCGTTAACATTCCCCTAGGACGTATCGATTTTTCCTTGACTATTACATCCGTTAACATTCCCTTGTGACGTATCGCTTTTTGATTTGCCAACACCAGGGTGATGTCGACCTTTCTCAAAGGGCCAAAATCATATTGGTCATAGATACACCCGGGAAGAATGTTAACACACGCTCCAAGATCCAATAATGCCCTGTCAATTTTAAGTTCTCCAACCTGTATCGGAATTAAGGGTGTTCCTAGATCTTGGAGTTTCGGTGGACACGTACCCAATAACGCGGCACGAACATGCGCTGGTAATTCAAACTGTTTTGGCAGCTTGTTTTGCCGGTTTTGGATACTCAACTCCTTCAGACTCTCAGCATGAGCAGGATCCTCTTTTAAAACATCAAGTAATGGTTGATTGATTTTCATCCTTTGGTGGGTTATGATCGATGTCATTGGGTCGATCAAAAATAAGTTAAAATATAGTATAGTGAAAGTGAGTCGTCTCCACAGGGAATTGGTGGACAGTCGTAGTTTTGTAAATTAACTAGTAAAATTAAATTCAAATTGTTTTATTATTTGTTTTGCGATTCAAGAAAATGAACTTGTGAGGTTGTAATGAAAACCCTACCCTTGTTTAGATGATTGGATACTACATAGACATGTTTTGTTGAACGGTTTAAGTTAAGTGATAATCAAACACAAGTTTTTAATAATAACTCGTACAATTTAATTACCAACCCACGAATAACAACTACCCTCCCGTTAATCAAACTGCTCACGATGCAAGAAAACCGAATGCGAATGACTAAGAGATAATCAATTGCACAAACGCGACTTGTTTAAATAACTCAAACCACAAATATCTTTTAAACAATTAAAAGCCAATCCATAAACCAAATCAAACAAAAGTTAACATTTCACAAATAAACCATACACCCGGAGGTGATTACAAAAATGTTTAGCCATTCATGGTAACAAGAAACAAATCAAAAGTTTGAATAATAATACCGAACTTGTTGATGAGAATCGTATGGATGAATGACTATGAATAACGATGATTGTAGCTCCAAAATACTACCAAGGATTGCTCAATTTCATCCCTGGTGGCTGAATACCTTAGGGTTCAAGTATTTTTGTTCTTTATATCCAACTAACAAACTTTCCAAAAAATACTCCATGAACCGTCGTACCCTATGGCTGAACAAAGGACCCTTAAGGCTGGCAAGTTCTGGAATTTTTTATGTTGTTAACTACTGATTCACAGTAGGATACGGCTGTTCAAGGAGGGGTTACGGCGACCAAGTGCTGAAAGTTTCTTGCTTCTTTGCTCGGTGTACCCTACAGCTAGAGCAAGAGATCCTATGGTTGGAGCATCTGATCTGTTTGGCAGGATTCTGACAAGAAGCAAGCATGATCATGCTTAGTAAGAAACATGGTTGTGCTTGCATGGAGCATGGTTGTGCTTGTATGCCATTTCATCTTGATTTCAACCATCATCTAGTTCCATTCCATTTCATCTTGATTTCTCGCATAGTATCATAAATTACCACCAAACCTATAGCACGCCAATACACATCAACTCTTACGGCCATTAGTCTCATTATTATTATCGCTTCAAACTTCGCAACTCAATCCAAGTAACTTTCCGAGCTTCATTCCTTCACATCCATGACCTTTGTTAACCTTGTTTCGCCTCACGCAATGCCCTATGAACTTCCAAACCTTCGATTCATCATCCGAGCTCGATCAATCTTATCCACGTTTAAGCTTCCAAATCCATCCAATTATGCCGTTTATCCTACAATCACACATAAATGCGTAGTTATCACATTCAAAGCATATAAACAATCAAACGACATAAAAAACACATAGTTAAGCATCTTAACACCATGATTGACCCCGTCCATCATAATTCTCAAAATAGATGTTTTATTTTGTTCCACTACAGCTAGAGGGAATGGGGCAGGTTTAACTTCCCCACACTTATCCTCAGTCATAGTGGGATTTTCACTCAAAATTTTCACAAAACAGTTTTTTTTTAATTTTTATGTGTCGTTTGTGAAATCAAATCCTATTCACCTGGACAATCTATATAACTAAATAGAAAACTTAACTTACTGCATTGATCCACACGTTCTACATCATAAAGCCTAAGGCCACATGTAGTGGCTCACCAAATTTAGTGCCACACCCAAATAGAATTATTTCATTGGCCAACACAAAATTTGAGAAATTAACGCCCAATCTCTACGCGAAAATTTTCGCTCAACGGCCCAAAATTCATATTTACCAACCCGGGGGGCGGTGTGGGGACGCGAATGGGGCATTTAACGCCCCTTTCATTTCTCCACCACGGATGGTCTAAGATAAGGTTATAACCCACTAGTTATCTTTCCCAGTTATTAAATTTTATTTTAATGTATACATAATATCTCACCCCTCATAGAATTAGCACTTTATAAAATAACTCCTCACCATATACACATGCATCATGATAAACACATACATTAGCTAAAAGAATTTTATATCGATATCATTCATTATCGTTCACCAAAACTATCTGACGTGTACCAACATTTAATATTTATGTAAACAAATTTAGGGCAATGATTGACGTGTGTATTCGAAATTTTTTTAACTGGATTTTATTATTTTTTTTTTCATTTTAAACGTGTAGTAAAACTTTGTCTGTATGTCACGGTTGAATTAATATAATATATTATACGGGGAACTAGTAGGATTATCTCGCGCTTTGCAACCGGCTTTCAATTAGTAATAATTCAGTTAATTACGGTCTAAGTATGATATCAACACCTATCAACTCGTGCTTTATGTTGATTAAAAACCATAATTAAGAAGGAATACCTTGTAAATCATATATTCAGAATTTATCAAACGTTATATTATATTATTAGAAAAAAACGAAAAAAGGTAAAGTGTAAACGACATGAATTTATAAAAAAAAAATGAACCTATGTTATACGATACCAGTATAATGGTATTGGATCGGGTTGTCACAGTAAATAACCAAAACAATCAAATATACTTGTCGGAAAAACATAAAACTTTTATCTAATCTTTAATAAAAATAAGCACATGACAATAATGATATATTAGAGTCATATAAAACATTGTATTACATTACCAAGAAAATGCAACATTACTTTGACAGCATGTAGCCATGTACCGCTTTGACCACCTGTACGTAGATAGAAAGAGGCAAATCGCAATTACATATTCCGGACTTAAGATAACATCAGATTTTAAACATTATAAGCGATCAACAACATATATATTAAAAACAATAAAATGTTGTATTATTAAAATAAAGCCATCAAAAAGACAAAATGATAAAATAAACCATAATAAAGACAACACGGAAAATAATAAAACAAGGGACGGGAAAATCACGAAAATAGCCGTTGACCACCCCCACTTTACGAAAATAGCCAGTGGAACCGTCTCTGTGAGATGGTCGAGTTACCTTAAACGATTCCTATGACCTTTGATAAAAAGAGCCACTAAGACGTCGCCACGTGTCCCAAATCCTCCGAAACGTCTTTGAGACCTATTGACGCCGTCGTGTCCTGTCCGAATATCTTGGAGACGGCTCCAGCACATTTCGGCTCATGGCTTGAGCCGAATACCAAATGGCTCGACTAGTTTTTCGGATACGTCTTTAGCCACTATTTTTTTAATTTTAAAATATATTAAGTCTGACACAGCTGACATAGTAATACCACACAGAGTAGGAACCGAGTCGGAGACGTGTCAACCGAACAGTTTTTTTATATTTTTTTATTTATAAATCTTGGTTTGAATTTTTTTATATTATTATGTCCTCACATCTGTTTTTACATTATTTTTTTACAACTTATCAAAAGGGTTGGATCGTAGTTACATTTTCACGTTGTATAAGACGTGTAAAATGTAATTTCTGTTTTGTATTTTACAATATCCGAACGATCATCCATCCACCTCCCATATCTACGTCATGGCATTAGTTGAGATCGCAACCATAAACCATGTTAAACGCAACCACAAACCATGATAAACGCAATTACAAACCAAGTTAAACGCAACCACAATAGGGATGTATACCTTTGCCATAACTAACCTATCAGATATAGGGAAATGGGAGTTTCAGGAATAATGAGCGGGAGAAAGAGGAAACCGGATGCCGTAAGTAAGCTATCAGAATTCAGATATATGGAAATTGGAGAACTAACCTTTTGTTATTTTAGATCCACGTCAAAATGTGTTTATTTATTTTTGTCCATTTAATACCGAGTAATTTGTATGTTAATCAGTCACTTGAATATATCATGATAGCAACATATAATTATGTTTTACACTATCTTGTTGTTTTATATTTATTTTTTAAAAATTAAATATTATTTCAAATCCAACATTATTTACGAGTAAAAACATAAGAAACAATAACAAAAAGCATATTTAAGATTAACCTTTCAGTCCATTAAAAAAAACATAAACAAACATTTTACACCACAATCATCACCACCACATACGTCATCATTTGCCAAAGCAAATATCACTACAATGAAAACGAACACCTGCGAAAGCTACCCGTTAAGCCTTTCCCTCATGATTTGCCAAGCAGAGATGTGTTTAAACTCTTTCTTTTGCTTGCACTGATACTCGACTTTGGTTATTGCGATGGCGACGTCTTCTGATGTGTCTGAAAAGTCTCGCAGTGTTTGATTGTGGTACGCGTTGAAGATTTGACACTTGGCATTCAAATCCGTCCATTTACGGTTTATCGAATCGATTGTTCTGTTGGAACCCCCTACCAAGCTATTGAACTCGTTTAGGATACGGTACCACTTCTTAATATCATTACTGCTGTCTTCAACGAGTTGCCATCCGACTACAAGGGCGATTTCTTCCTCTTCAGTCCAACGAGCTGGTGCCATTTATTTTGTGTTGTTTTAAACCGGATTGGGCACTTCGGATCGGATCGGATCGTTACATAAATTTCCGTCGAAATTTTTACGGTGATTGGACTAGGTGGTACATCTATATAATTATGGATGGAATTTGAATTCGATAAAAGTCATCTTGGGAAGCTTTTAGGATGGGACACGTGTAAGCATTTAGGATGGGACACGTCGATGTTATAGAGAGTGATGCGTCACTGTGTCGTCACAGAGTGGGATCCGTCTCTGTGTCATCTTACTGAGTGTAAGACATCATAAATGCGACACGTGTAAGCATGCATTTAGCTAGACATAATTTAATTTAATTTGTAAATGTAAATAATTTAATTTGTTAATAGAAAGTATAAATAATTGAATTGAAAACTGAAAGTAATTTAATCTCCAAATAATTTTTTTTATAATTTTTTTAATGTCAAACTATTTATATTTTTGTTCTTTTTCTTTTTATTAAATTTTCAATTTTAAAATATAAGAATTTGTAAAGAAAGAACGCAACTCATGAGATAAAAAAAAACAAAGACGCAACTACTAGTTTTAACAGAACGCAATTACAAATTATTAGGGTAACTTATTATACGCAAATTCAAAATTTTTACAAAAATAAACTTAGACGCAGCTACAAAAAAAATTATATTAATATTCCTCATAAATTTATTAAACAAATTTTACTTGTATTATGGTATTATCTAGACGCAAGTAAAAATAAATTCAGACGCAATTAACATATCTACAAAATAGATATTCTAAAGAAAAGGTTTAGTAGTCTAAAGGCTAAAGTCGAAAATACATACATCTTCGGACACAAATTGTAAAAAAAACAACTATATATTAAACAGAATGATAGAGATAAATAAATGTGCAACTTCTACTTTGAAATAAAAAAACCCAACAATAAAGTTCGTAATATATTTTTTTAGAAAGGGATATTATATTTCATTTTTTTTAGAATTAAGATTTGATAGTTTTCCAAAATTTGCAACTCCTTTCTATTCTGTATTATACAGTTTTCCAAAATTTGCAACTCCTTTCCATTCTGTATTATATAGAATATAGAATTAAGATTTGATATTTTATTTATTTATAAATAAAAAGTAAAATATCCAACTTATAAAATTCATTAAAATATTTAAAAATTATTATTATTACATGTATTAAAGGTACTGTAATCATCATGAGGTGTATTTGATAAGTCAATAATGTTTTCGAGGAGTAGTCTGACGGTTGAAAATATCGTCTTGTGTCAGAGGCACGTCGGATACTCGGACGGGACATGTCAGAGAGGTCACAGATTCGGTTCCTTCTCTGTGTCCTCTTACTGAGTCTTAATCGTCAGACGTTTGTATATAAAATTGCACCATACGTCCTCTAGATTTTCAACTCGTTTCCAAAATTTGTAACTCCTTTGCATATTGTATTATTATACAGAATTCCAAAATTTGCAACTCCTTTGCATTTTGTATTATATAGAATAAATTTTTTAATACATCTCACCTTTTGCTTTTCAATCCATGGCTTTTTTAAATACTCCACTTTTCCAACCGAAGCCTACCGCCTTATGTAAATGTTGTCCGATTATACTTGGATCGTTGTTACATCTGCGTAAAGATACTTGGATCGTTGCTACATCTGCACGTGGGTTAACCCCCCGTGTAGATGTTATCTTCGATTTTTGTTGCTCTACATTACTGGCAAGTTGATTCTCCTCCCCAATCTACTTCATTCTCCTCAGCAAAGTCCGTTCACATGAATGCACTGCTGCTCATCTATTGGGGAGTGCTTGCCGGTGTGATTTTCACCGATTGTAAACATCTGTCCTTACCTATATTTCTTCATCATCCGTTGATGAAGATGAGATAGGACAATCGGTGTAAATCACGTCCCCGACTGGATTCTTTATCAACGCCTGTGAGTGTGGATCCATTGACGATGTGTAAGTCGGCAAGGGTATCGCTATCGTCGAGGACAATATCATTAAATAGCAGCAGGGGACGAAACATCTAACATTAGGAACTAGTCATCAATATTATGTTATACTTGTAGTTATTACTGCTGAAAGATACGTTGAGCAAAAAAGTTGTTTGAAGCCTATTTCTTTTGGCGACAGGTACAGAAATCCCATGAACATTTAAAACCTTTCTGTAACTGTGGCCCAAAGAACTAGGCTTCAAACACTACTTTTTGCTCAACGTAGTTATTTAAAACCTTTCAGTAGTAATACTACATGTCTAACCTACTATTTATGACTAGTTCCTAATGTTAGTTTTTTCATCTCCTAATGCCCTTGATGATAACCGTACCCTTGCCGACTCATACATCGTCAACGGATCTATCCTCACATTCGTGGATAAAAAAATCCAGTAGGTGTTCTAAACGATGATTACAAAGCTTGTGTTGAGGGATTAACCATTCGGAATGGGCTGAAGATGTGTGTTGAAACAAGTAGGAAACTGCGAACATCAGGATCTAGTCTTCAATAGTTTTAGACATTTATTATAACAACACGAGAGTTGTTATTGTCTTTAGTTTGTTTGATTAGTATGTCACATATGTAAAAAATTCTATGAATTATTATATAATATATATTATTTGTTTGGCTTATTATATATTTTTCTTACTTAATGTCAAACTCTTTATGCTATTATTCTTTTTCTGTTAATTAAATTTTATATTTTAAAATATAAGTTAAACGCAAGTAACTTTATTAATGCACAACAAACTAAACGCAACTTATGATCCTTCGTTGTTACAAAACAAATGCGCAACTACGATTATTTAACAAAACGCAAGTATATATTATTATGGTAACTTGTTAACTCAAATGCAAAAAATAGAACTATATTTTTATAAAAGAGACTTACACGCAGGTGCAAAAAATAAATAACATATTAAAAATTCTTCTTTTAATTTCCTGTTTTCTAGATGGGAATATAAAAAATTCATTAACAAATTAAAAAATTATTCTTATTACATGTATTAAATCAGGTGTATTTGAAAAGTCTTGTTGTTTTCGAGGATTAGTGTATCCCTTAGTGTAACTGTTGAAAATCTCGTCTTGTGTCAGTGTGTCACGTCAGATGGCACACGTTAGAGACGTCACACAGTTGGTTCCGTCTCTGTGTCGTCTTACTTAATCTTATACGTCACACGGGGTTATTATAAAGGGATTATAAATTTGCATAATTATTTCCCCCAGATTTGTAACCCCTTTTAAAAAAATCTAACCCTTTTGCATTATGTTTCTTATAGAATAGAATTTCTTATATTTTTCTTACAATACATCTCACCTTTCAGCTTTCCAATCCATGACGTTTTTAAAAGTTGTCCACTTTTCCAACCGAAGCCTGCTACCTTTTTTAAAAGTTGTCCGGTTATTCTTGGATCGTTGTTACATATGCGTAAAGATAGTTGGATCGTTGTTGCATCTGCGCGTCGGTTAACCCGGAGAAATATCATCTATGATGTGTGTTTTCCTACATTAGTGGCATTTCCATTCCCCTCTTCGAACATCAGGATCTAGTCTTCAATAGTTTGTTAGACATTTAGTATTACAACACAATTGGTGTTATTGTGTTTAGTTTGTTTGATAACTATTTCACTTATGTAACAACTTTGAAAGAATTATGATTATGTTTCATTTGTTAGCATAAATTATTTTCTTTTTAAACTTTTAATTCTTTCCTCTTCTGAAGATAAATAAATTATTTTTTTTTTGTTAAAAGTTAGTCAATAAAATTATTAAATAACTTTTCAATTTATACGCAAATACAATTAATATTATACGCAAATGGAAAAGTTTAATTAGTTTTGTATTTTCACATTTTGGGAGACGTGTGGGAGAAGTTTAATTATTTTTTTTAAACTTACTCTACATTTTAATGTTTTTTTATTTATTATTATAAATAATTATTTTAAAGTACCTCATTTTGGTAGACGTGTAAGCATTAAGTTAGAGATGGGACATGCCAGAGACGACACAGACTGGTATCCGTCTCTGTTTCGTCTTACTTGGTATAAGACATGATATTGGGACACGTGAACAGAGATGTGACAAGCCAGATACGTCTTAGACTGGGAGGATCCGTCTCTCTTTCGTTTTAGTTACTCTAAGACATCATTTGTAAATAAATCTTATAATTTGATTTATTTTCTAAATACAAAGCATCATATTTACCTAATATAATACTGTATTGGTTTAGGTTATCCACATGTAAATATCCCAGTTGTGTTGGAGAAGTTCGGAGAGTGAGTTTAAAAAAAGAAAAACAATCCCAACAATTTATGTCCAATATCATAAAATCTTTGATTTATCTCTAATATAATACTTTTTATACTAAAATGCCAAAGGTTTGGCAAAATAGTAATTGGACCAAAACAATAAAAGAGCGGCAAATTACAGACATCACTCAAGCCACTTTTAGTTTTTAAAATTACAAAGAAAGTTCAGAACCGTTCGCTAAATTCAAATCAACACTAGATTCTAATCAACACAACTACGGTTTTTGTTTTTATCATATTTTGATTTTATATATTTTTTTAACATATACATTTTTATTGCGTCTTTCAATGTATTATGTTCTTAGTGGTTTTGTAATGACGATCCATGTAAATTTGTATTCAATATTATTTGTACTAGCATTACCTATTGTCATTGTAAATCAGTCGGCTTTTGCAGTAAAAAAAATTATAATAAGTACACACTAATAAAGAACCCTAACCTAATCTCCACAATTAACCTTTATATATAATAAAATTAGAATATGAACAATCATACCATTTTCACTTGCGTCTGCTATATTTAAATTACAATGTCAAAACGTTATATCTCTCTCCAAGAGCACCAAGATGAAGTAGACGCTGCTGATGCCCTACTATTATTGAAAAAAATTGGTGTTGTTGATGATCATATAAAACAAGCAATAGATAATGACGTTTTAGACGCACTTAATAACAAAAACAACCAAGATCAAGTTCAGGGTCGGTATGGTTTGGTGTATCATCGTAGGAATAGGAACCATTTAGTTCCTGCTCAAGAAGGAGATGTTGAAGCTGCACCGGATTTACAAAATGAAGTTGTTATTGAAATCAATAATAATGTTCAAGAACAAGAACAAAATGTGAATATGGAAGAACAACAAGAAGGGGACAACAACATAATCTATGATGTGTGGCACACTCCAGAAGAAGTGTTAGAATCCCTTAGTTAGCACATGATCATCCGACGCTGTATTTAACATTTGTTATGTAAATTGGGTGATTTTGTAATACGCAAGTGGTAATGTAGTTAAACGCAAGTGGTAAGATTACAATTAAAATTGATCAAAATCTTGCAAGGCTGATGTTTTTTCAGTATAAAAGTTTGTACAATAAAAAAAACCACACGTTAAGAATCACATTTTTTATAAGTATTAAAGTCTAAATTACATTTTAAAAGCATAAAAGTTTGTAAAAAAAAAAAAGAAAGAATAAATTAATGTATTATAAAAATAACAAAATTAACATACACCCGTCAATACATGTGATTTCACAAAATTAATTTTTTGAAACGTGGATAGTTATCATAACTGCAGACTGTTGAAGTTATTAGCCCTTGTGAATTTTGATCATTGAAACGGTAAAAGTCTTTTGAGGTAGTATAACCTAAACATTATAAAATAACGATCAATTGTACACATTTTAACACACATCTACACCATCAATCTCTCTAGAAAACCCCCAAAAACTAAAGTCACTTCAAACTCTAAACAAAAAATGGCAGCCAACTCAAGCCTAAGCATATGGTGGTATGAGCAGACTACTTTCTATCTGCTCATGAGTGATAATAAAAAACATGTGTACAAATGTAAAGAAAGTGTGCTACGAAATTGTAGCAAGGAGGTACTCAAAAGAATGTTGGCTTTAGGTATTCCATATCTAAGCCATTCAATAGAGGTGGACAAACTCTTTCACGTTTTGAAGAAAATGTTTAAGAATTGTGAGCTGAGGGGAGTGAGCAGATGGGAGTTTTTTGAAGACAGATTTGAGGTGGATGTGACGTTTGATGACGGAAGAGTTGAAGAATTCCAGCTTAAGGAGATATCTTTCTCCACTGATATGGGTTTTCTGAAAAACCTGTCGGAGAAGACACTCATAGACCATAGTGGATCAGCGTTTGGTTCAAAACTTGTTTCCATGGTCAGGGCACAGGTTGAATTGTGGTCTTGTATGGACCCGGAATCAGAATACGAAGAGGAAGAAGGAGACCTTGATGAGTACAAGTTGTATGACCCAGAGCTAATGGAGGTTGTTCATGAGGACATGACTAATTTCTCTCCTTAGTTTTTTTTTTTAAGTTTTTTTTTAAATGTTTCGTTTCTTATTAATGTAACTGAACAACTTTTTTCGTATTATTAATATGATATTAATATTAATGTTTTTTTGTATGCTTTATGATTCAATTTGAAGTCACTTATATGAAGTGTGATTAAGGCAAGAAATAAAACTTTAACGCAATTGATAAAAAATTTACACGCAAATGCAAAACAATTAAAACGCAACTTATGACAGACGCGAAACAAAAAAAATAGAATGACGCAAATACTATTGCTGTGACTTAATTCTCAAGTTCTATTTTACTTTAAGTTGTGATAAATTTAGACAAATGTGTATCATCAGTGTTGGTCTGGTGGATTTACATATAAATGCGAACAATTTATGAGAATTAAAAAACCCTAATTTTTAAGAAATTAGTTATTTAATGGTATACAATTAAGCTCTAAATATTTATGAAATTATGATTACATGTATTAAAAATTTTTAATTCCAGAGGTGCATTTAAATGAAAAGTCATGAAGTTTTCGAGGAGTCGTGTGACGGTTGAAAGGCGGATGAAATCCTTGAAAATTTCTGCAAATTTCGTCTTGTCTCAGGGGCGTGTCCCCCACGATCAGATGTGGACTGTCACTTTCCTGGATTTGGGACACGTGTCGCCTATGGTCACGTTTTGGGCTCTGAAACGTCAGCCACGTTTCTTCCACCTTTTTCGCTACATTCATTGCAGTACCTATACCTATATATATGCATCTTCCTTGAATTGATTTCTTTTTTATCACTTCACATTTCCAACTAATTGCTTTTCTTCTCCGGCCATCTTTGCAATCCTTCGATTTTTTTAACTCCGAAAAATAAATAGTTTTCTTTCTTCTCCTTAGATAAAAATGACTGAAGATAAACCTGCTAAGCCCGAGTTGGCCATGGTAGAGGCCCAGATCAATTGGTCTCCTGACAAATACACAACTCTTCTCGAAAACTATGAGATTCTGAGTGAGTGGGAGCCTGAATTTCCACAAAAGGGGAAAACGCCTATCGATGCCCCTACAGGCAAGATCTGCCTGTATGAGGCTTTCTTCAAGTATGCATGTTTTAGGATTCCGACGAGTCGGTTTCTGATTGATGTCTTACAAAAATATGGCGTGCATATAACCCAATTGAGCCCGTTCGGAATGGCGAGGGTGATGCACTATGAGGGTACCTGTCGTGCGATGAGAAGGGAGCCTGTTTTTGACCATTTTAATTGCTTCTACAAGCTGGAGGTGAAAGATAGTGGGTGGGTCTCCTTTGCTGAGCGGTCGAAGTCGGTGTCTTTTGTGATAAAGGGAAGCTCACCGAAAAGCTTTCGGGACTGGAAGAGGTGTTTCTTTTACGTTAGAAAGGAGGTGATCCCTGTAAATATGGACTGGTTCACTCTCCGGTCTGGGCAGCAGCCTCCTTCTTTTGAGTTTGACAGGCATTTCCAACAGCAGGACTGGTGTAAGATCCTGGTGTCTCATGCTACACGGTTGGACAACTTGGAACATTGTGATGAAGGAATGCTAAGGTTGGTGGGGCTGAGCCGTGTGGGTATGAGGGAGGGCATGGATGTCCTTCCCTATGGCGACGGAGGTATGGATCTAGTGGCAGGTAGGTCGTAGTTTATTTGTGTATCTTTTTTTGCTTATCTTGTAATCATTGGATGATGTATATTGTTGTCTTGTTATGTAGGTGAATGTCTGTTTGACTTTTGGGCGAAGAGGGTGTCGCGAACCATGTTTACGCCCGTCCCACAGGGTGAAGTTGCCGGTGTCGACCTGAAGCGCGCCAATTTTATTTTCCCTGCTCGGATAGAAGGTGCGCCTGAGAATCCTTTAGGTCTTGGTTTGTTACTTGATCCCGAACCCCTTTCTGCGCGAACTGCGGAAGGGGTTGACTGGGTTGTTTTGTCTGATGACGAGTCTAGCGGCTCGTCTTCTAACTTGATTCCCCGTTCACGTCACTCTGTAGGTGGCATGGCGAAGGATTGCAAAGGGAAGGAGAAGGGTAAGTAGTAATCTATACTTGTTAAGTTGTAATTTCGCGTGAGTCCCACTTACCTTGTCTGTTCATTTTTTCAGAGGGGGAGCTTAAGCGTCGTCGTCTGGTGATGACGGGGGAGGGTGACGTTGATCAGCCCGTTCAGAAGAAAACCGCCCCGTCCAAGGGTGTTCAGATTAGGCCATCAGATCCGATGGGTTTAGATCTTACTCCTCCGCCAGTACGTGAGCCGTTTGGCAAGAAGACTCTTCGTAAGCTGAGTGGTAAGTGATTGTCTATTTGACCAATACTTTTGAATATGATTGATCTTCTCTTATTATTGTTGCTCTTTGTAGGTTCTGTTGCAGCTTCTGTTAAGCAGTCTCAGGAAGAGAAGAGGAGGAAGCTTTTGGAGGTAGAGGCTAAAAAGAAGCTTGAGGAAGATAATCGTGATGCTGCTGCCGCTCTAAAGAAGAAGGATGAGGAGGATGCACGTGTTAGGGATGCTGCCATTAAAAGGCAAAGTGAGGAAAAGCTGAAGGAGGAGGAGGACCAGCGTCAAGCTGAGTTGAAAAGGCTGAAGGAGGAGGAGTACCAGCGTCAAGAGTTGCTCAGTAAGCATGCGGCGGTGGTGGCCATGAAGAGAGAGGAAAGTAGGCTGCCGTCATCTTCAGGTGCTGGTGGGTCGCATGCGGAGCCAGTTGTGGTAGATTTGGACGGGGGTGACGTCCCGGTTGATAGGTTGGTTGTTAGCGTGGCTGGTGGCTCTACTGGCCCACAAGTTCAGAATGTAGAACGGGCCAAGGCGTCTACAAGTGAGCCTGGCTTTAAGCTGGACGCTCCAGTGTATACGCCAAGTTGGCGTATAACTGACAGCTGTCGTTTCCATAGCCCATTCGTGGCTGAGGAATTTGTGAACTACTGTCTTCCTCCGGCTGAGCGAAGCTATCAACGTTCGCAGGACCGCGCAACACTGTTCTCAGAGCTGTGTATGAACTTGGCGCAATCTCTGGGAAACTTATATGCGTTGCGTCGAGAGGAAGATGATTTTGTGGATCAGTCTTCTGCTGTGAAAGCCGAAACGGATCGCTTGGCGAAGGCGAAGGAGGTTTTTGAAGGTGCCCAGCAGAGGTTGGTTGACCAGGTCAGGCAACTGGAGTCTGGCTTGCGTCAGAAGGATGTAGAGGCGGCTGAAAAGCAGAAGGCCTGGGAATCATCTTCTCAGAATATCAATAAGGAGCTTGAGCGTCGCCGACTGGCGGTGCAAAAAGCTGAATCTGCTTTTGCTGAGCAACAGAAGATTGTCGCCGCAAAGGATAAAGAACTGGAGGTTTTAACCTCAAAATATGCTGATGCCACGGGGCAGTTGAAAAAGAAAGATGATGAGGTGGTGAAGGTGACCAGCCGCGTGTCGGAGTTGGAAGGGCAGGTCGGCGCCTTGTTGAGAGAGAAGGAAGCCTGGGAGCTGGAGAGAGCATTAATGCTTGATACTCAGAAGTCTTATTGCGAGAAGGCTTTGTGGATCATGTCCGATGGGATCTCCGCCGTAAGTCCTGTTCTTCTGTTTTGCTCATCTAATTGGTATTTCTTTTTCTGACTTTTCTTTGTGTTGTAGGTCTTTGATCGTTGTTGGAACGAGCCAAAGATGGGTGAACAGGTTGCTCAGATTGTGGAGGCTGCCCGTATAACGGGCCTTCATAGTGGCTGGTTGGAAGGGTACCTGTGTGCTAAAGACGGAGCTCCTGTGGAACACCAACCTTTCCAGGATTATGATACTGAGCAGGCGCTGATGGCGGAGCTCGATAAGCTTGAGCGGATGGAGTTTCCTGTGCTCCAAGTTGTTAGGCAGTGCCTGGCTGATCCTGACCCTATTGCGCGATTCAAAAGGTGGCTGCAGGATTCTGAACGTGCTGGCCGCGAGCGTGCTGAAAAAGAAGCCGCTGATGCTTCCGCGAAGGCCAGTGGCTTGGGTAGTTCGGGGACGGCCCATGAGCCTCCCTAGTAGTTTGGGTAGGTTAGAATGGTAGTTTCGGTAGGTTAGAATGGTGAATCTAACTGTCTTTTATATATGTAAAGATGCTTATCTTATGAAATATAATATAACCTTCCTGTCATGTTTGCCCCTTTTGTATAGAGATTGGAGTTCGTTAATGAATCAACTTTGACAAGTAAAGGTAGCGCATGTTGTAAAGAGTGAATTCACATTAACTTCATATATTAGGTGTAGGGATGACGCAGCGTCACCCGCCCGTTCTACGTTGGCGCAGCATGGCCCGCCCGTTCTACGTCGGCGAGACTGACACACAGTGAAGCTTCTTCAGCAAGATAGACAAAGCTTCACCATCTTGCGTGCAATTGTCTTGTTGACGTATTAAAATTAATTTAGATATCTATAGAAAATAAAAACATTAAACTTCATTTCGAAATTACATCCATTACATTCTTGAAATTAAACATAAATATGGAGGTAACAACTGCAACGCCGAAACATATATGAAGTCTTCATCGTAGTCCAACATAAATCGGATGTAATTCCAAGAATTTCTTCTTGGGTCCAGGAGGCCTTCTTTGTTCTTTTGTGTGTGTGATATGTTAGAAACGTTTTTATGTGAAGAGTAGGTGTAAAAAATTATGTAGTTAAAATAATAGTATATTAAAATAAAATAATTTATATATTTAAATGGACAATGGCTGGTCGGACTTTATGTCTTTTCAAACTGTCTAAGACGTCATAGAGACGGGACACGTGTTAAGGATCGAGCGTATTCGATTGTCTTCTGTCAGAGAAGAGACTACTCCCGAGACGTCAGAGAAGTGATCCGTCTCTGTGTTGTATCACAGAGTCGAAGATGTCAAAAAGAGGAGTCGCGATTTTCAATGTTGTTTATAAATTGCTCCCCAAATTTGCATTATACTAACCAAAAAAATGTTTTCCGAAAATGTTTCGGTTCACATAAAATGTATGTTTTTTCGAATTATCAAACCTAATACTAGCAAAATACATCAACATTCCACGAAATTTTTTGGATCGTTGTTACATCTGCATAAAATCTACTTCGACGTTGTTGCATTTGCATGTGGTATAACCCATGTAGACTGCAACTTTAGTCTGGTAGTTTTATAACATTGCAACTATGGTGAACCTCCCATTTCTATGTCGTTGAGCGTTAAAATGACCGTACTCCACGTATGTAAGGACATCGGTGGATTTGTTTGGAGTAGTTGATCCCGATGAGTTCCTTGATCACACTTGGTGTAACGGTAATCATTATTGACGATAGGATATGGGGGAATTCGGTTTTATGATTCCCTTCAATATACAGTGTTTGTAAACATCCGATTGTATATCCTTCCAAAAACGCAACATGTTCGTGTTGTGGTTCAGGAAGAGAAGGGGATCTTTTCAAACTTGACTTATGGTCTCATCCGTTACCGGTTGCCACCAAGTCATGTTTATAAAACCCGTTCACCATTGACCGCGAAACAAATTACCAATATAGCTCATTTGGCAATTCAATGGCCATCTTGCCTATGTTGGTAATTTATTTACATTGGGTCGATGTTACATCTGCAGGAAACAAGGACGTGGTTCTTTGCAATCATCAAGTCATGAGGCAAGGTGTCATATCCGGTACACCATTCCAGTTGGAACTAGTTCACAAACTCACTTGTTACTGGAGACCTCATTATTGCAAAGGCTGTATACCACACTGAAAGTTACTATACGGACGTGGTGTATTGCAGTTTTCAACGGCGTCGTCAACAACCTAGGGAACAACCGCATATCTGTTTTCATTATTGTAATAGCATTAAGAATTGTATCATTATCCATTGTAAAATTAATGTTACATGTACGTATATATTATATTGCATATTGTATATTATGTCATGAGATTACGGTAGAAACGGTTAATATTGTACAAATTGTAACATACAATATTGCGTGTATATGTAAACACCTTATTTATTAGTTGCGTGTAAAAATTTCTAAGATCAAGTAATATACGTAGTTTTTAAAAATTTTCTGCGTTGCTAGTACTTGCGTCTGAATTTTGAACGATTGCGTTTATAATATTGTTCAAATTGTAACAGTTATTTTAATAAAAAAATACCATATTCAAGTAATATATGTACTTTAATAAAAAACTACAGCTTAACTTTTCCATACCATATTGAGTATAAATGTAAACACCTTAATTTATTAGTTACGTTTAAAAATTTCTATGTTCAAGTAGTATATGTACTTTTTAAAAATTTGCTGCGTTTATAGGACTTGCGGCTGAATGTTAGAGAATTTCGTTTATATTGTAAGAAGTATGTTATTTATACTATTTATAAACGCAAGTGTTTAAATATCAGTCGCAAGGACAGATACTATTTTTTAAAATTACAGATACTATTTGATCGGGTATAGGAATATTTTAAACGCGAGGAACAATAACTTAATCAACGGAACATTGATGTAACCAATTGTTGTTTCATCATGTTTGTTTAACGAAAAATATGTCTTAAAATTACAATAGAATTACAATAAGTTAAGCAACGTTCGGACGGGGTAAACACCGCCAAAAATACAATTTTTCGGCCATAAACCGTCTGTATGACAAACATGCTTGATTTAGATCACCATCCACGGCAATGGGTTTATCAGTGACTAAATGTTCCATTAGCATACAAATATACACCGCATCGTTACCAGATAAAGAATTGGATGCCGCAACATATTCTTCATTAAGGTTAAACGTCATACATTTTTCCTGATGGCCTGACTTTTTCCAGTATCGCATGTGGACTAACGTAGCTCCTAAATATATTTGTACCTTCGTCAACCTTGGGTGAATATTGTTTCTGTATCTTCCACCGATACAAACATCTTGATGAGCATACATGACTAGCTCTTGGGACAACAATTCGAGTCGCACGAGTAACCATTCATTATTTTCAAGTGGAAGCGGGAAAAAGACATAATCTACATCAAAGAATGACGGAAACGGTTTTACCTTACCATTGCAATACTTGACCACGTTTTTAGGAACAGATTGCAATAAACAGTCATAAAATTGTGGTGGCATTATCGTCCACCGCATATTTAGCGAACCATTTTCTTGAATCTTTCTACTCCTCCAGTTCATTAGTCTTCCAACCCATCCTTCTATATGCTGTAAATAAACGTCAACAACGTTTTAGATTATAAACATAAAAAAAAAGGAAATATCAAAACATATAGGTAATAACTAACTGTTACTGAGAGTGATCGGGTTGAATTGACTCCTAACAAAGTTCCCCAAAATGTTTTATCCAACGCCACTGTTCTTGAAAACGCTGCCGAATAACAAAATGGTGCGTCACCTCTACGGTAAAACTCAAAAACATCTTTGGACCACTTATCTGTTTCATCGTCTGGAATAGCCCATTTTCCAGTATTGTGTTGGTGTAAGCTTTGTCGATTGTGTACATATTTTCTTTTTTCAGTATTCTCTGCGGACTTAGAACTTTCCGCCCTATTTTTGGGTTGCCTCCATTGTTCTAAGATCCAATTGGATGATTTCTCTGCTGGTAGAGAAGAGTATTCCGCAGGCGGTATGTTCTTTAGTCGTCTGTCAGACATTTCGTTGGACATTTCTTTATGTGAAACACTTGCTTCCATATAACAATTCTTTGTAAAGTTATTTATAAAGATTGTCACACCATCCCCACTGGTGAACAATTACCGCTAGTTCAATTACAAAGATAAAAAAATAAGTTATAACTTCGCAAACATGTACTGGTGGACCAACATCGTGAACAACGAGAAATGACACTTGTCAATGTTTGATTGGCAAATTGTTTATTTTTTCTAAATAACTTTTTTTTTGTACACATATTTTCTAATCATTTAATTACCCAACGAAATTACTTAGTTTATTTTTTGAACATTTGGATATAAATGTTATTAAAAACAGACTTGTTCAAAAAACTATGTTTTTAGTATATATAAAATTTAAAGGGGTTTGGTTGGGTTGGGTAAAGTGGTCCCCCATCCCAATAAGTCAAACACGTCTCTCATTTTTTGATAAGAATTAAATTCGTGTCACACATTCCGAGACGTCTTCTCACACGTATACGAGTTCCTTTGCCGAGCTGTCAAAGATTTCTTTCCCACCAAGACTTGACACAAATACGGTTACCGAAATTATTTTTTCTAAATTCAAAAGTCTTGTCCCAAACCATCTCGGGACCACACCGACAACCCATCCGAAAAATCCCTGGACCACATCGCTGTCCTAAGGCAATTCCGGCACTCCTTCAACTCCGGCGATCAATCACAATTCCGGCAACTCCTTTAACTCCGGGACTCTTTCAACTCCGCCGACCAATCCCAATTCCGGCAAATCCTTCAACTCCGGTCCCACATGTAAGGACCACAACACGTTTCGGTGCTACGTCAAAACAAAGTTTGTCCAACCAACCGCATTTGTACCCGACCCGGTTTAAATAGTAATACCCGACCCGTTTGACAAGTCAAATGGATCCAAATCAAAACGATGACCCGAATCTACTGTTTTCCCCACAGTTAGAAGACCTTGCAGATCTCCATTGTCTGAATCTGCAACAGAATTATACCCAACAACAACCTATTTATTTCCAACAACCGATTTCTAACCAGCAAGCGGGAATCGATTATATGCCGCAAAACACGTTGAACTACCAGCCAGCCAATTATAATATTAACCCACCATCTATTTGTGTGCAACAGACAGCTAATTTAATGTGCCACCAAACAAATTTGGTACAGAATCAGAATGTTAACACGCAACCCATTTGTTACCAGCAACAATTTCCCAACGACGACGAGGTTCCAGTGGTAAGTTATTGTTTTTTACATTTTCTTCATTTTTTAAAATTTTATGTTCGGTTGTTCTGTTGGTTGACTGTGTTTAAACATTGCCTACTGCATAGGAGGATGGTAGTGTTAGGGTCCGAATTGCTTGGACATTTTTAGACAAATTCAAAGAAAAAATTTCAACATTAGGAGATCGAGGCCGCTCCATAGAATCCAAATTTAGGGAAACATGTTTTGGCCGCTTTCTTGATGTTCAGGCGAGGGTATGCTGTAGCAACGTCTTGTACGGTGTTCTTCAACATCAGGTTGATACAAATAACCCAAAAGACGGTATTTATTATAGAATAGGGGAACAAGAAATATTCTTTAGCCCTAAACAGTTCTGTCTAGTAACCGGTCTCCGGCTGGGGGTAACTGACTGGGTACCGCATCACCATCCCCAGTCTTTCAGAAGAAGATTTTTTGGACATAACGAATCGCGTAGAGTGGGTGTTCATGAGGTCGTGTCCCTTTTTACGTCTGATTGGACTACCTTAGGGGAAGATGATTGTGTTAGAATTTGTATTTTGATGATGATAGCGGAGTGTTTTAAAGGAAGCCAAAAGAATGCGCAATTTGATCAGAAACTCATAGATTTGGTTGATGATTTACAAGTTTGTAACAACTATCCTTGGGGGAGTTATTTTTGGGATGAGCTGTGGCCACAGTTGTATAATTTGCACCGAAAAAAAAAGAAAGACAAAAAGACTGTCAGCGTAAACGGATTTGTTTGGGCATTCAAGGTATTTGTTTACAATGATAAATGTTTTCTTTCGTTTATTCCAATTCGATTGTTTGTCTTACAAGTTCTGTATGCAGATTTGGATCTTTGAAATTTTTCCGGAATTTAAAATTGGGCGAAACAATTTTTTTATTAGACAACAAATTCCTAGATTTCTAGGATGGGGAAAATGTAGAAGATTAACTAAGGGTAGTGTTGAGACCATCATAGCGGATGCAGCTAAGGTAAATTTCGATGCTCACGGTTTTACAAAAATTTATTTAGGGTACCGGAATATTAATTGCAAACTTATCACTCAGCATGTTGATTATAAACCTCTCGAATATTTGTTGGCGACCGAGTCGGAGATGCAATCCGATTGGTACATTTCAAGTTCCGCTTTCCTGGATGCCCAGATGGCAATGCGAAATCAACAACTGCGGATTGATAATGTTACACACAATCACCAGGGCAATCCTGCAGGTGATATGCTTCAAGTTAATGATGGGGTTTATCATTATCATCAGTCGAATAATGTTGATGATTCGCAGAGTGATTTAAAATCAATAATTAAACGGTTGTTGGATGAACAAACCAACACGTTGCGTGACTTGTTTAGGGAGGTATCGTTTACTGACATCATCTTATTTTATGTAAACATAGCTAACTGAACATTTTAAATAATTTAACGATATCTTTGCTCTTAGGCACAAAAGTCAATCTCTGCGAAGTCGTCTAAACGAAAACAAGTAGAGGATGAAAAACAACAGGACGATGAGGTTTATATGATTATTTTTTTATATTACATTGCTGAACAAAGGTAAATACAAATAAATAAACCAGGTTCATTTTAACTGATTATTTGTTTTGTAGGTTAATCAGTATTTAAATCCCAATGGTTACAACGAAGAGATCACCAACATGGAAAAAGTGGGTGAAGCCAATGATGTAACTTAAAGCCACATTATAGTTTTATTGTTTAAACGTGTAAATTTATATATTAATTATTAATTTTTTTTTAATTACAGAGTGATAAGGCCAAACATGTCGAGTTGAGAAGGTCAGAACGGTTAACAAAGCCGGGGCCTAAAATGCTTTACCCGTATCATGTCGGTCCGATAAAAATCCAAAAGAGAAGAAGACAAACTTCGAAAGAGGATCAAGATAGGATAACAGAAATCAAAGCTTGGTATCCAAACAATGGATCTAGAAAATGCATCTTGACCGGAGGAAATCGGCTACCACATGATTTTTGGAGTACCTTGCTTGGTGATGATGGTGACGGTTTGTTGAGCGACGAGGTAAACAATAAAATATTATTTTTAGATACTTTGATTTGTTTGTAATTTTATAAATACAACGTAGTAACTGAAATTGGCATTGTTTAACAGCATATTGTCGGGTGGATAAATCACCTGTATAAATCTAGGAAGGAAACCGACCGCTGGAGCATTCTTCCTCCATCTTTTCACCAGGGTTTGATTAAGCAGCTCTCAACAACGACCTTTGCGGATTATTTCCACGGCTCTGCACAGTATCCATGCATCCGAGATGTTGAGGAGGTATTCTAAATATTTAATTATATTTTTTTTTATTATAAATTGTGGTATAAATTGTGCTTTATTTCATCGATATATAAAACGCAAGTACATTCAATGTCAAAACGCAAAATAGTGATATAAACCAAGTTTTGTTAATAATAGAACGATAATAATTATTAAAAAGTTACTTATTAAAGAATATAAGTGTTGACATTAATAATAAATTTATTTTTTAAACGCAAGTTGAATATATCTAACAAAATCTAAAACGCGAGGGTACATTCCTTTAAACGTTAAAGGTATACATTGGGTGCTTGTAGTAAAATATTGTATATTTTTTTTTTGCAGGTGTACATTCCTTTAAACGTTAAAGGAATACATTGGGTGCTTGTAGTATTCAACCTACTACGGAAAACTCTAACCGTATACGACAGGTATGTCACGTTTCTAATTTGGTATTATTGATGTTGTATACGTGCATTTTGTAATTATGTATTATATTCTGGGAATTTCAGTTATTCGAGTGCGCCGCCTGGAATTGCATTGGATTCCAGAGAGTCTACCTGTCATATGAATTTTGCATTTGACAGATGGTTACGGAAGAACAATTATTACAATGAAGAGCAGGAACCAAATCACTCCTGGTACCCGTTCGATAATGTTTATCCGCCTGTAGCACCTCATCAGGACGGAACACAATGTGATTGTGGGGTTTGGGTCTGCATCTTTCTTGAAAGGTTGATTAATCAACAACAAATTAATCAAGATGAAGACTGCCAAGCTGCAGAACATATGAGACGTAGGCTTGCACTGTTGTTTCGTGATAACATTTTGAATGAAGACGATGTTCCGGTGGCCTCTCCGATTCGGGAGACAAAAGATGATGTTAAAATGATGTGAACATTTATTAAATTTTTATTTGAGGTTTAGACATCTAAAAAAACACCATATTACAAGAATAATTTATTTAAAATATTTATGGAGAATATTATTAACATTTTTATTTTTACACCTGCGTGTGTGTGTAAGTCTATTTTTTCAATTGCGTTTTAAGATTTTTTCATTCGCGGTTAATAATTTTCGATACCGCTGATACGGTATTTTCAATTTATATTAAAACAAAACAAATGACGTTAAGAAAACACGGTTTCCTAAGGCATTTCGGTAACCGTGAGACAACTAAAAGTCGTCTCGGGAGCCGTGAGACGATTCAAAGTCGTAACCTACGTATATAAATACCCCACTTAGCTTCAGAAATTGTACACACACTCTATCATGTTTATTTTTTTAATTAAAACTTTATCATCCCTTGGACCTTTCCAATTCATGCGGGTACCACACCCACTTTTTCAACGAAGCCTACCGGCTTACGAAAATATTGCCCGATTATATTCGGATCGTTGTTACATCTGCTTAAAGATACTTGGATCGTTGTTGCATCTGCACGTGGTTAGAACCGTGTAGATTGCCTCTATGATGTGGTGGTCTTTTTGCATTTGCTAGTTCGCTTCTTTGTCTATGAAGAGCACAAGAGGCATTCAAGCAAATGCATATCCCAGTGAACGGATAACTATCGGTGGTCGACGTGTGCAATGAGTTACTTTACGTTGGCCCCAGCTAGCTTTAATTGTTAAAGAGGTTAGCTGTTTCAGAAGGAGATTGAGAAGGAGACTTCTCTACGAGGTGTACACCGGTGCAGATATGTTTTAAACAGGTGCAAATAAGAGGCGCCTTATAATAATGCATTTTATATTTGACCTTGTGTTTAGTTGTTGGCCAAATGATTTGTAATATGGGACCTTGTAATGTTTGTTGTGCTTTGAAAAGCAAAGTTGTAATATTGGGTCAAATTGTAATGTAATAAATTATATTAATTATATAATTATATATATATTAATAAAATTAATTTTATATTTCTAAACAGTAAATGGTTGAATTTTTTGAGATGCTTGAATCTGTTCATACTGTCTGGGACACACAATACGTCATGGTTAGACGTCTCACTAGGACCCCATGCCGTTTTGGGAGACGTCTTTTGCTTTTGCAGGTATCTTGTAGGCTACAGAGACGCAACACAGTTCTTGACCCACGTGAATGGCTGTCAAACGGACTGACACTGTAAACGGGCCATCTTGGTCATTTTACCCATCTTTAAATACCACCTACTATGTACAATGTTGTCATTACTTGAACCACCACGACCATAATGACCAACATACCTAATCCAGTAGAAAACACAAATTGGTTACATCGAACAGACAAATCAAGTTTTTGGTCGACAAATGTTCTGGAATTTTATTACGAAGGTGATAGCTCGTGTTGCTTTTCAACCTATATGGGCAGAACACCGTTAAGCAAAGAGTGGTGGGCTAGTCTTTTAGGTTATTACGGAAATGGTTTTATTCAAAAGACGGTACGTTATGAATCCAGTAAGATATACCGATGTAACTATGCAGAAATAATTTTTAATTTTTATTTATTATTTATTTTACAGCATGTGCGTGCGTGGTGTAACTACTTGATGTCTTTAAGAGATACTGATGGAGGGAGACAAAGGTCTTTTTCTAGTAATAATCGTTGGTGTGTACTCCAACCCAATTTTTATACTCTTCTGCTAGAGCAAGATAATCATGCATCTGAATATGCAGACGGTTCAAGAAGAGTCTATCCTGCCTTTTGGGAAGTTGATACGATATATATACCGGTATCCTTAGACACAAATAACTGGTTAATTTTAAAGGTTGACATGCCGTCGATGCAAGTAACTGTGTATTTCGAAAATACTTGTAGTGAGAATAACTGTGGTGACACATTCTGCGTTCACAGAAAAATTCACCAAATTCTTATAGAATTTGAGTCTGCGTTCTTATGGTTTCTAGAAGCAATAAGGTACTGGCAAAAATCTGCTAGGGACCAAATCCATTCTATACAAATTTGGGGAGAAGTGGTCTGGCCTGGCAACGATCAAAAAATAGGTCGGCATTCAGGGGTCATAGTTTGTATGCTGCTGCGAAATTTGGTTCAAAACAGGCCAATGAGGTGGGAAGAAATGAATCTTCATGATGCATGTATGAGATACCGTCGTTTTATGGCAGATGAAATTTATGCTGCCCGTTTCAACCCGTAAAATAATTCAACCTAGCAGCTTTAGTTTTTATTCTTATCTTCATATCATTATGTACGTGCGAATTAAAGTAAATTAAAAAGAAACCAAATGTATTCTGATGAGTTTTTAAAAACATAACATTATATATACAAATAAACAAATGACACATGGCGAACTAACGGCAGAATACAGTTGTTTCATCGGTTTTCCATATGACGCGCACCTCTACCTTTAATTACCAAACAAACAAACGGCTAATCATCATCCAGGTTAACTGTCGCCTCACACGTATTTTGATAAATAAATTCTTGGAAGTTTTCAGGTTCGACATAAATAGGAGACGGTCTTTCACAAACATTTACGTTCCTGCCTGAACCTGAAGGACGCCTTGATAATCTCGATTCAGATTTCGCTGGTGCTGAACATCGGTCACGATGATGCCCATAACTTTTACAGCGACTACAGTACACTGGTGTGGGTTGCTCACCTCGCGATAAGATTCGACTGTTTTCAGGAGGACGACCTGATTGTCGTTTTGTAATATGCGGGGGTTCTAAATGTATTATTCCATCGGGTATCTCCCAATCAGACCTATGGGGAAGCGGATAAATCGCCTCTTCATATGTTCTTTTGTATAGCTCATTGCTGTACCAACGAGAAGTATGATGACTACAATCATCTTCTCTTAAATATCTTGATACCGCAATCATGTGCCCACATGGGAAACCAGATATCTGAGGCACCTGACAACTGCATGTTCGATTCTGCATATCAACGAAGCCATTTTTCTTTCCATCTTCGACTTGAAAACTGTTAACCTCAACACCATGAACAGTCCACGTCCTAGACCCTTTAATTTTTTCATGAATTTTTCTCACCGCGAAGGGAGTAAGTGTGTGGGTGTTTTCAATAGCTTCCTTTCGACGATGATAGTACCAGCGCTGAAGTCTTTCTCTAAAGAATTCAACAAGGTGGGTTATGGGATTTTTTCTTGAATGCTTGCATAATGCGTTTATCGACTCTGCACTGTTTGATGTCATATAATGATATCTTTTACCCGTGCAGTGTGCTCTTGTCCACTTGGCCAATCCGATATTTAACAAAGTATCCCTTACTCGCGGGACCTCTGCACACAAGGAATTGAAGTTATCATTAAAATCTGATATTCGATAAGCTTTACAAGTTGCCCACCAGAGGTCGTGTAATTCCTTCTTTTTATCTGAGGGTAGGTTTAGGTTGACCAACAGATGGCGACAACACAACCCATGATAGGCACGGGGAAAAACAGTACGTATCGCCAAGTCTATGGAATTCGCACGATCAGAAATAATCGCCAGATCTGGATGTTGACCGATACACTCTTTAAGCCTAGACAAGAACCATATCCAACTTTCACCATCTTCTGATTTGCCGATACCAAACGCAACCGGTAAGATTTGGTTGTTACCGTCCATTCCAACCGCGAGAAACAACGTTCCTTTAAACTCACCGCGCAAGTGCGCCGCGTCAATAATTATCACAGGTCTTAAAGAATGATTAAAACTCCTAATCTATAAAAAATTTAAAAACCAAAAACAAATGGTCAGTTTTATAAAAAAAAAATAAACTTATAACAACTTGTGAAAAGTTTGACACTAACAGCAGCACCAATGGAAACAAATAGAAGTTCAAACCGACTCTTCTCATCAGTCCGGATGCGAGTAATTGTCCCCGGGTTCGTCCTTTCCAAATTGTAGCAGTAAAGTGGGAGCTCAGCAAATGAATCTTTGCTATTTCCTTGCAAAAGTGCGAGAGCGTGACACTTCCCACGCCATGCTTGAGCGTAAGTTATGTCCACGTGAAATCTTTGTCGAAAATCTACGACAATTTCATTACCACGATAGACACGACCACTATCTCTCAATTGGTCTTTTAATATGTTCCCAACAACTTTAGGGTTAGCTTGACGAAGATGAGGGTGAGTTTGAGTCTTGGAACATGTGTGATTATCATTAAAGTGTTTAACAAAAAACTTTTTACAACCTTTGAAGGAAAATGCCGTAAACCGCCAGCTACAATTCTCACTGACACATGATGCCACATAACGTGTTTTACTAGATCTTTCTACTTTATAAGAGAAACGCTCTGACAAACACAATTTCCCCAACTCCACTTTCATTAAGTCTTTGTTAGGAAATATATAACCTTCAGGAAAAGGACACGACGAGAGAGCTTTTCTTTTTCTTTTTCCGAGAGAAATATACGGGGTTGCGTTCTGATGTGAAAAGCTTGCGTTTTTATTTGAAAAGCTTGCGTTTTCATTTGAAAACAGATTTTTGTCAGGACTTGTGTAGTTTTCGAAAGGCACATTTAAATTAGGAATTTTAAAATCATTTGAAGGAAAGCAATTCGACGTACCGACACCACAATCGGAAATAACATATAACTTGAATATTTCAAGAGGATTTTCCTCAGCAATTTTAAAAAGATAGGATACATCACGGTCAGTAAGTATGTCGATTGTATCATCAAACTTAGACATTTTATATGATAAACATGAAATTGGCAAAACCTGAAAGGTATCCGCCAGATAAGATAATATACCAAGATAAGACATGCTTGATTCGATTTCAAGAAGACACCTTCTACTTTTTGAATCAACGACATATTCAAGCCTGCCATTTACGACATCCCACTTCACATTAAGGTATACGACAAACCGAACCATTATATTTTAATTTTTTTTAACTTATTTAATATAAATAACAAACAGAAGAATGACAAACAGAAAAAAGGGAAATTTCGGGGGGAAGCATTAAATACAGTGATCCGATCCCTTATATACAACTTCGCTTATGTCACAACGTGCATATAACATCTGACATACTAAAGCCTTTGAAAAAAAAAAAAACTAACATACTAAAAACGTTCGGAACTCACCAAAAGTCTTGAGGAGCCGTCTTTGTCAGCTAATGGCACTTCTCCGAGACGGATCCCAGTAAGCCGATTGACAAAATGGTAGTCGGCTCAAGCCATGAGCCGAAATGTGCTGGAGCCGTCTCCAAGATATTCGGACAGGACACGACGGCGTCAATAGGTCTCAAAGACGTTTCGGAGGATTTGGGACACGTGGCGACGTCTTAGTGGCTCTTTTTATCAAAGGTCTTGGGAATCGTTTAAGGTAACTCGACCATCTCACCGAGACGGTTCCACTGGCTATTTTCGTAAAGTGGAGGTGGTCAACGGCTATTTTCGTGATTTTCCCATAAAACAATCCTAAAAGGACAAATCCAAAATAGAATTGCCGATGGAAGTATGAAATGAAACTATTGCTATAACCCACAGTCATAATGAATGCTCACTGCCCGACTTAATTGAATTTTTGTGAGTCTAGCATTACCGGATTCTAATTTTAGAAAGAGAAAAGATGTGGGTTAATTAGTAAAGCTTAAAAAAAGAGAGTGATTCAACAACATACCTCATAACAAGCTCGAAGCTTGGACAAGCCTGCTGTCAATAAATGCGCGCGAGTCGAGCATATAGAAGCATGAAGTTAGAAAATAGTCCCTCATACAGTCGTTACAACCGAAGCCATTTTCGTAGTAAATGGTTTCCGACGAGGCTTTTTACAACATCAAGATTTCGTTGTAAATGCGTAGCAATTTTCAACGCATTTCCTACGAATATATGGTGTAGGAAATTTGTGACGCATTTTCTACGTCATTTCCTATGCAAATTCATAAGTATTTGTCTCTATTGTGTAGCAAATTTATTAAAAAAATTGAAGTTTTTTTTGTCGTCGCAAATGCGTAGTAACTTTATCAAAATTTGTGACGCATTTTTTTCTGTAGGAAAACTTTTGTAGCAAATAGCCAATTTTCTAGTAGTGAAGACATTCGTTACAACTGAAGACAATGTCAAATAAGTCCCTCATACAGAAACCTGAATTAGAAAACGAATAGAAGCCGGTTAGTACAATTAAAATGAAATTGAGTTTCAAGAACAAACCTCATATCAAACTCGAAGCTTGAATAAGTCAGCTGACAACATTATTGTGCGAGATCAGGTACAGAAATGGGATTAATAGCATACCTTTTGAGATTCCATAACATACCTCGTATCTAACTCAAATCTCAAATGAGTCAACGTTCTATTTTGGTTTCCTTACATCAACTAAGCAATCATCTTTAATGGCGAGGTCTTTCCAAGTGCATGAGGTTGGTCAACATCAGAAGAATGATCAATCCAAACTCTGATTTAGCAATTACGTCAATGATTTTGGATAAGTCGGACCCTTTAAACCACTTATTTAGCAAACAAATAATCATCACTTGTGAAATAGTGCTAGTAAAAACAAAAAGATCAACCCGTGCTTGTTCATTTATCTCAATTCCATATTTAACAATGGGAAAGAACTATCTTTATATGCTTTTAAGCAAGTCACAACTTGTCATTGACCTTGACCTTGCCTCTCTAAGTCAACCACAAAAAGTCAATAATAGGATCAAAGTTGACATCTTTTCTAGCACTTCCACATAAGAACCTATTGTGTCAGGATTGAATAAGTTGCAAATGACAATGGAGTAAAAACTTTAATCACATGATATAAATCAACTCAATAAAGAGGTAAAAACAATGCAAAACCAAAAATGGAACAGCTTTAAAGTGTGTGGAGCCAGACCGCCGCCCATCATGCTATGCATGAAGAACCACTGAAACTAAAAAAAAATGTAAAATAAAAAGAAAAGGATAAAACATGAGAATTTGAGAAGGAAGACCATTCAACCGATCACATGACCTAAGGAGTTTTACTTGGCTAGACTCCACATATTCAAATCTTAAAGTAAAGACCAAACCTGATCAACACACCTGTTTGTACCTTTGTGCTTGATCACGTACATCTCTTTCCAATAGGCAAAGACCAAACCTGGTAATAACATCACAAAGATGATCATAGAATACATTGTTAAAGTTGTATCCCAATCTGATGTGAACAAGTTTCATTATCTTTTCAATCAACCTGCTTTGACCAACAATGCCAGCCCATTTTCCATTACATGTCAACACCCAAATAAGTATTGATGTGTTGTTAAACACACCTTGTTAATATGCTAGTTTTATATATATTTTAGTGTTTGATCGGTGCATTTTATGAATTCATTATAATATAAATGTATTAATATAGTTACAAAATATATTAGTTGTTGATTGTTTTTGCATATGAATTGTAACTAAAAAATTTATCACCAATTGTGTTTACAGGTAAATGGATAAATAAAAGATGTATTTGTGTTGGATGGATCTCAATGCAACATGGGCTCGCTTATTGAACTAAAGTGGAATGAGCCACACTTATTAACATGTCCTTGATTTTTATAGCTCATGAATTAATAGGGCAGGTTCAACAAGGAGTGAATTGAAAAACAATTAGTAAGCCCATAAAAGGCCCGATGGAATCACGAATTGAGGAGGGCAAGAATTATTACGAGGATTGACTATTCTTTGACGGCAACTATTGTTTTTTTTGGAAGAGAGGATCGAACAACATCACACACAGCAAGAATTATTCTTTTCGAAGGTTTGATTGACAGCAGCAGCTTTGGAGGCACAACAACAGTCACGCACAACAATCATGAGCGGCTAAACCTTTTGTAACTTTCCCCGGGTGAACGGTTTTTAGTTTCTTTTGCATTAGACTCAGCTTATTTACGTTTGAACTGGTATAACTTGACCACTTGTGTTTGAATTGATGAAACGTTTGCTTATGTTTTAATTATTTATCTTTTACTAAACGTATTGGCAATTTCTTGAATTGTTAGCGGGTTAGTAATTGGTGGGTAATTGGTGTTTGTGAACGGATAACTAGATCGTACGGTTATTATTAAAAACTGTCTCTAGTTATTAATTCAATTCAGAAATCCCAAGGCCATGTCTATGTGGTGTTTAGTAATTAATTGAGTTTGTGTTAAAGTCTATAACCTGGATCCCGGGTGGAAGTTACTCTTTCTTAATCTGATAACTCTTTCGTTTTTAATTGTTTACTCATTTTTAATCAACCAAAATTCCAACTCAAGATCAATAGTTTATTAATTTAATTTTAAAACTTATACTGACCACGCGTTCCCTGTGGAGACGACCTTACTTACCCGTACTAGTATAGGTATTTAAGTCATAAATACTTGTTTTTTATTAGCCCACGACAGCTACATCAAGTATGCAAATGGTGTCCTACATAAACACATGGAGTGAGCATTACACCATCACTAAATCATTACCCACCAATCCTAAAAAAACAACCAATCACAATATTAAACTTCATCCCCAAACAAACCATCCACCCTACACACATTCTTTCCCGATTGCGATATACTTCACGATAATGATGGTTTTCACCGTGAAGGGGGGGGGGGGGGGGTCCATGGTATCACTAAATATCATGGTGGTTTATCACGGACCACCCTGTGTGGCCTAAGCCGATGGAGACCCATAAATCCTTCGGAAGGTCATGCCCATAAAGAGTATCAACACGAGGCACCTCGTCCCACTTCTGATGATCTAATCATTATAAAATTTATAGTAACTAAAGTTTTTTTTAAGTCTAGTCTCATCATATATTCATTTCTCGTTTGTAAACTAATACATTGAAATAGAAGACAAACGGATAACAAGCTGCACCCTAGCCCATTTTAAATAGAAAAATGAATCATTTCAAAAATTAAATTCATAGATCTTGAAGTCATAACATTACTATAAAGGTGTTTGGGATTGAGATTGGAGATGACTTATTGCCTTATTAGCTTTTTCAAAAAGCTAATAAGTCAATACTCATTTGCAAACTCAATCTTAAACACCCTATATACATGCCTCGTTGTACTCTACCAAGGGTGAAGCTTAGCTATGGCGGGGGGTGCCCCCTGATTTTTTGCTTAGTAATGTAAAGTTACGCGTTTTTATCCGAATATTTTATACGTATCGAGTCTGTTTTAAGGGTTTCATGACTTTCGCCCGAAAACAAAATTCAAACTCCACCACTTAAGTCTAAAAAACAAAGGTATGAAATGCAAATTGTATAGAATGTTTTATACAAAAAGTTTTATTTAATAAAACTTAGTTTTTTTTTTTTTTTTTTTGGAAGATAAAACTTAGTTTTTGTTAAACCATTTTTCTAAATAAATGTTTTACAGTATTTTTTTGTTGGAAACTGCCTGAAAAAAAAAAAAAAGAAGAAGCAAATGTCTTCTTGATTTCTTAATATTTATTAAAAACAAAAGGTTCCATTATCTTTTGACCTCAAATCTGTCTGCCAATGGATAGTGGCCCAGATACGTTGAACACAACACAACTATAAAAATCACAAATTTATTAATTAATAATTAATAATATATTTCTCCTCCCTCTTTTCCTCCTCCATCCTTTCTAGGGTTTCAAGAATCCCTCCTTTTATGTTACTTTCTTCAAGATTTTGTAGCTGATTCACACCAGGTAACAATTTCTACAATACCCATGTGCTCAATTTTGTTAATCTTTTGTTTAAATGATTCTTTTTACCTTTTAATTGACTTTTATAGTTAAAAGATTGAAACTTTATTGAATTAAATTGGATTCATCTGTGTTAAAGTTAGTAAAGTTTGAATCTTTATGGGGACATGGTTTTGTGCAGAGCTAAAAGATTGGAGCTTTTGATATGATTCAATAGGTTTAAGTGTTTCTTGTTTAGATTTAAGATTTGGGAATAATTGTGCATGTTAAGTGTTTGATGAAATTCCTCTGAGAAAAGGGTTTATGTGATAGATTGGGATTAATACGTTTGAATAGAAATGGATGATTATATGATTGATACGAATGGATTGGACAATGGTTCGGATATCGAAGGGGATGATATAAGGTGTGAAAATATAGCGGAAAAAGATGTGAGTGATGAAGAAATTGATGCCGAAGAGTTGGAGAGACGGATGTGGAAGGACCGAATTAAGCTTAAAAGGATTAAAGAGAAGCAGAAGATTTTAGCACAACAAGCTGCGGAAAAGCAGAAGGCGAAGCAAACTAGTGATCAAGCACGTAGGAAAAAGATGTCTAGGGCTCAAGATGGGATTTTGAAGTATATGTTGAAGCTTATGGAAGTGTGCAAAGCGCGTGGGTTTGTTTATGGGATTATTCCTGAAAAGGGTAAGCCTGTAGGTGGTTCGTCTGATAATTTACGGGCTTGGTGGAAGGAAAAAGTGAAGTTTGACAAGAACGGGCCTGCAGCCATAACTAAGTATGACACTGATTGTATTTCAAAAGGGCAAGGAATCGGCTGTCACAATGGGAACTCGAATGCCGTTCTTCAAGATTTACAAGATGCTACGTTGGGCTCTCTATTGTCGTCTTTGATGCAACATTGTGATCCACCACAAAGGAAATTCCCGTTAGAAAAAGGACTTCCGCCACCATGGTGGCCCGCCGGAAGTGAAGATTGGTGGAGTAGATTAGGGCTTCCAAAAGGCCAATCTCCACCGTACAAAAAGCCTCATGATTTAAAAAAAATGTGGAAAGTCGGTGTTCTTACTGCGGTTATAAAACATATGTCACCCGATATTGCTAAAATTAGAAGGTTGGTTCGCCAGTCAAAGTGTTTGCAGGACAAGATGACCGCTAAAGAGAGTTCGATTTGGTTGGGGGTTTTGAGCAGGGAGGAATCATTAGTTCTACAATCAAGTGGCGACAATGGTGGTTCGGCGATAACAGAGACACCTTCGGGTGGTGGTCTTGATAAAAACCGACCTTCAGATAGTTATGACAGTGATTATGATGTTGATGGTGTTGAAGATGGACGGGCATCGGTTTCATCTAAAGATCGTGAAGCACCACCACGTGTCAGTGATAAAAAGCAAAAACGATCTGAGAAGAAGAGAAAACGGGAAACGTTAAAGCCACCTCAGCAACAAATAACATTATATGAACCACGAGATGAGGTGCCCGATATAAACCAAATAGGTACATCGTTAACTGATTTCCCGATTCCAGAAAGCATACAAGAAGACCATACATTGACAGGTGTCAGACCTCTATTGGTTGATACCGGGACCGATGTTCAGATCCCTGCTAATGACATGTTATTGTATCCGCCAATTCAAGATAGCGAATATAGACCGAGTGGGGTCCAGTCTGGACCAAAAAGTTCTGACTTACATCATATGGTTCCATATGGTCTTTATACTCCAATTGAAGGACAACAGCCCGTTAACGGGTTTCAGATTGAAAACCGTAATGCAATACCGGGTGAAGGTCTGCAGAATCTTGAAAGAGATGGATTTCATAACGGCCATGAGAGACCGGTTGATAACCATTTTGAATCATCAATCAATAGTTTGTCACTAGACTATGGAGGATTCAATAGCCCATTTGATCTAGGGATTAATGCAATGACTTCACTGGATACAGATATTGATTATCTGCTTGATGATGACCTTGACCTCATGCAGTACTTCGGAGCGTAAATTTTGAGAATGATCTTTATTGGTGAATGTAAGTCTGCCTGTCTTACTTTAACCTTTTTTAATTATAGGTAGTAATCTTGACCCGTGTAGTTATGAACAAGTAGATTGACATGTGAAATCAAACGGGTCAAAAGTCACCCAAATTGTATTTTTATTGCATAAACTATTTATTTTTACATTTGGACTACTATTGAAACAATTTGGTTTTGGCAACGTGGCACACTAACCGCTTACAATAAAATTTAATTCTTTTGTACAAAACTGTTTTGACTCAAAAGTCAAAACCTTTTTGATTCAGTGGTCAACATGTCCGTTTTGCAGCCTCTGTTTTTGTCATCCTGATTGTATTCGTTTTAACAAAGTAGGTTTTTTTTATTGGATGCAGGTATGAGGAATAATGAAAAGATAACAACCATGGCGTTGATTTAAGCTGATCTGTCTGACAAAGTGACAAGAATGAAAGGTAATAGACCGATTTTGGTGCTAAAATAATGATGATCCTGAACGGTAGGTTTGTAAAATGAATGTCGTTCTGGAAAGATCAATCTTCTTTTTTTCCTTATAGTTTTATGATTCTTTTTTTGAAAGAAAAGAAAATCCTTTTAGAGTTTGGTGATGTTGCCATGTTTACTTTCTGTTGCGTCTTTCGAGATCTGTAACTGTAAAGTACTAAAGTATGATTTATGTAACATATATTATGCTCAACAACATTGAAGTATGGTTCTTGAGGCTTTGAGGATCATACATATATTAAAAAACATGTTAAACTGTAAATGAGATGTGTGGTCAACTGCACCAACAAGCTTGTGGTACAGGTAGGTGTCCTCAACTGGAGGTCATGTTAACGGAGTGATGGTAGAGACTGGTAGGCTTGTGGTTAGATGACTGTACACGATTAAAGAGTTTTTTTGGTTTTTAGATAGTAAGATACCTTGGTTGTTGCGAGTTTCTTTTAAGGAGTCAGCTTTCAAAGATTATATATGTTATGGGATAAGCTTAGCATGCTATTGATTTGTAAAACTTGACTCATTAGAATAACCTTGAAAAACTAAAGACCAAGCATATGTATATATGACATTTTTCTCCACTTGCACTCCTTTTTCGCTCATCATGGGTTTCGCTATTTACTTATTCACTACTTAAGTCAGCATCACGAGAGCGAGTGGTCAAAACCACATTCGATTGAGAGGGGGACCTGGCCACACGCGCGAAAAGGGAAATTTTTTGTTAAGCTTTTAAATGAGGATTATATGTATGCGCAAACATGAGTCACTTTCGAGTACATTATTGCAATCCTTATGGTTTATTCCTAAAGAGTCTTTAGCAAAGACGATAACTGTAATTTGACATGTTACGATTACTACTTCATATTATCTTTTCGAGTACATTTTTCAACTAATATATATACCCACATATCAGTCATTAAAAAGCAGTTGAAACCAATAAGAACCTTCCCCTCAACCACTAACTGTTGGTTACGACGTTTTGGAAACTTCAATGGTTATTTACGACGTGTGTATACACGCATGTTGTTATAGACCAAACATAAAACTCAAATCAAAAGACTAATCTAGTGGGTCAAAGAGCCCACTTGGTCAATGAACCCCACATTTGTTGCTCGTACAACAACGTAAAACAAGTCTCATACCTTGCAATGGTTTTAATCCATAACATGTGTCGCCGCCGAAGCATTAAGTCGTTGAGATGCGGCATAATGCGTCAGTCGGATCCGATCTGCAGTTGAAGAATGTGTTGCTCTGTTGATGTTAAGTTGCTAACGAATTTGACGGAGGTGAATTTAGGTTAACTTTTTACGTCTGAAATTGACAAAGGGTACAGTAATTGTATACCTTAAGGGCCTGATCACTTTTTTTTATCTGTCTGTCTAATGCATATTTTTGGGATGAATTGAAACTTCTGTCTTTTTCTCATTATCAGTTACACGCAATAACTCTAGGTTACAGTTTTGTGTTAATTTGTTCTTTGAATCGATTGTGTCTATGGTGTTAAAACCTTGGTTTTGAAATGTGATCATCACATGATGCGGTGATGAGATCGGATCTCGTAATGTGATTTCATGATGCGCTCATCACATGACGCCAATGCGGCGGCCTATGCAGTTGGCCAGTATTTGAAAGAAATTGAACTGTGATTGCAATGGATCTGAATTTTTCAAATCTGACCATCGATTCAGCAATGGGTTTGAGTATTTGAACAAAGTAGACTATCGATTGAACAAATCTGACCAGAGATGACGAGAATATATTCTACTTTAGTGTTTAAAAGTTAACAAGCTAAAATATTATCTATAAATATTTTTTTATTATTATTTTAAGTAATTAACGCCTCGCATATGTGACGCATTGCGCATCAAATCCTCGCGCGCTGTTTAAAGCCAAGGTTATAACCTAATTATAAGTATGCTCTTGGGACCATCAAAATGTAGAATCTCATCTAGGAAGGAGATGATAAGAGGTCAACATATTGCATCATCCTGTTTTTTACATATACTCAATTGCATCAAACATAATCATTGGCAAGAGATCTGCACTTTCATTTGAGGGAATTATGTGTGACCATTCCTCTCAGGCTCTCCAGTTTTATTAAGTGTTAGTATGACTCATTGGCCAGCTAGGACCACGTCGAATGACTTGAATTACCTTCAACAGGTTGCAGGATACCTCATAGTTCCTGTGGAGGTTATATATGTTTTCAATCAACTGATATCTGATTATTTTGTTCATATAAGTTTCAGTTCTGAAAAACTTACCTGAAATGTTCAAGAAAATTCATATGCTGAAATATGAACTGACATCACGCTTGTCGGCTGGTAGACTTTCAACCTATTTGATATGTTTTCCTTTAACTTACTTTTTTTTAGTTACCTGTTTGACCTGTTAGATATAAAAGAACCCAAATCGACCCATCCATAAGTAAATGTGTTCGGTGAAAATCTTGTTATTTTGTTCGCCTTACCGTGACACCATAATCCGCACCATAATATTCTTGCTCAGGTAATATATAACTTCAGTTTATAGTTACCCTCCTCACCTTTTCTTCGGCGGACTTTTATATAATAAATAAGCAAATTAATTGTTTATAACAACACTTGGATACTACTACACCTTCAGATTGTTGGGTCATAAGTGCCACCTCTAGTTTGCGGTATTGGTTTCATTGTTTGAAGGTGGATTTAGACATCATCGACCCGAATGAGTTCCTAACAATCCAAGGCCTGGAATTTATGGACTGCATTTTAGAGGAAGGGAGATGCTATATATCCCTCCCAAATGGTGGCACTATGTTAGATCACTCACTTTTCAAGCCTTTCGGTTAGCTTTTGATAGGCCGCTTCGCCAAGCCCACAAACATCCTGATCAGTGGCGAAGCTTGACCTGAAACTTCGGGGGGTCGGAAGTCACCGGGGGGTTGAAACCTTATATACCAAAAAAATTCTATACGAATACTATATAATCGGAACTGCTGAGCGAAAATTCCGGGGGGGGGGGGGGGGGGGGTCCCGCCCCTTAAGAGATGTGCCCCTGATCCTGATCTGGTAATTGCATTGTATTATCTTTATTGTTATCAATAAAATGTTAATTGGATTCTTGTTATACTATATAATCGGAACTGCTGAGCGAAAATTCCGGGGGGGGGGGGGGGGGGGGGGGGGTGGGTCCCGCCCCTTAAGAGCTGTGCCCCTGATCCTGATCTGGTAATTGCATTGTATTATCTTTATTGTTATCAATAAAATGTTAATTGGATTCTTGTTGTTTCTGTTCATTTTAAGCCTACCCATACATTTTAATTGTCTGCATGTGCATCCAACAAATTAAGGTACAACATAGTGAATTAAATCCACAGAAATAGAACATTTTGTTAGCCACTTAAATAAAAAAAAAATAAACAAAGATTGACAAATTAAGACTACTGTTTATTTTTTCAACCAGCAGTCTTATACCTGCAAAGAACCTTGCATCTTAATACCCTATCCTGCACATAGAACCCGGGCATCACCATAACCTTCACTCGGGTCGGGTTCTGAACCCGTTGTCTATCCACAAACACATCCTCCATAAACATCTCATCAAAGCTTCTATTTTCGTCCACCCTCAATATCCCCAACGCTGGGCTAAACGAAAACGCCAACAAATGTAACAACCATATGCACTTAGCCGCCACAAAAAACGCCTGCAACAACTGTTCGGGCCAAGGCCGGTTCCAGTTCAACGATGTGATTATACCACTCATTTTCTGGTCACAAAACCTACTAAAATCTTCACTGTAATACTTTGTCCCCTTCCTCAAAACCTCGTTCCAACTCAAGTTTCTAAGCGCGCAAAAAGATGAAAACTGCGCTTGGCGTTCTTGTTGCGGGTCTAAAAGCTTCGGGCTTCCATTCTTTTGAAACACACAGTTTTCAAAATCTTGATACAACGATTGGTTTATAATCGCTTCCAAATGGTATAAAACCGCTCTTGAGTATTTTGAATTCAACGATAACTTATGAGGTTGAAGAATCATGTTCAAATTCTCTAGTAAAACCGTATCCCCTTCATCGATTTGAGCTACTAAAGTCTTACAAAAATGTTTTACAGATAACCTTGCTTCAGAAACTATCTGCATAAACCCTTCAACCATTACTTCATTACTAACCGGCATGTTTTCGTTGTTTAACTCGACAGGTCTTCCTCTCGTTACCACTCGAGACTGATCATGATCTTTGGTTTGTAACACTGCTTGGCCTAAAGCCTTCTTCAGTTCTTCACAATAGTTTTCTAGATACTCCAACTTTTCTTTCAAACCACCTATTGAAGATTTCATTTCAGAAACTTCCATTAAAGCTGCGTCCCGCCTCTCATTCGCTTCAAGTAAGTCTTCCTTCAACGCCTCAATCGACATTATACCCAAATCTTTATAACAAACTTCATCCGATTCTCTTGGGTTCGGAGAGTTTTCAACATTTTTGTGTTTTTTCTTACTTAATCTAGGAAACAACCAAGAAAGACTCTTTCCTGATTTGGGTTTGGAATGAGAGTGAATCGATGAATGGGAATCGGTCATTGGTACGACCAAGTTAGAGTACTTATGACTCTTGGTACTGTTTTCTGCACCATTATTATTGTTTGTGGTAAGTGTTGCTGGCTTGCATTTGTTACATGATGAGATGGATCTGAAATCGCCTAGACTGTTCCTTCGCGATCTGGAAAAGTCGGTCCCTGGTGACGCTTTATGGCGTGTGATGTGGTGGTTTGAAGAGGCAGTGACAGAGTTTTGATCATCAGATGGGCATGTGTGAGGGACAATGTTCATTAGTTCAGGTGGCAACAATGTTCTTGATGATGTGTTTGGGTTTCTGTAATCGGATAAGAATCTTAAATCGTCGTTACCTCCTCCGTTTACGCTACATTCGTCCCAACAACTTGGAAGATTTTGATTCCTTGGTATATCATCATAACTCTGTCAAGATCAAGTTGTATATATAAGAGTACTATAAGTTAAAGTTCATTCTGTTAGGGAAAAAAAGCCTAAAGTTTATTCAAAACAATGTGCATGTATATTCAGTCAATTTGTATGCTAAGAGACTACTATCATAATCAATGTTTAATGGTTTGTATTAAAAGTTTATTCAAAATAATGCATGTATTTTCAGCACTAGGCTTCTTCTTCAATTGCCAATCACTCGCCCATCACCATCTGCAACCAACTGCCATTTTCGGCACACTACCAAACACAACTCATCAAACGTAGGGCTGCAAAAGAACTGAACTTTCAGCGAACAATTTATGAATCGTTCGGTAGAAGTTTGTTTGTGTTCACGAACAAATATTTTGTTCGTTTAGTTAAACGAACAAACGGAACAGAGGCCATGTTCGTTCGTTTATGTTCGTGAACGTTCGGTAACGTGTTCGTTTATGTTTGTTTATGTTCGATGGTTAAATAAGGTTTTTAATTTTTATAATTTGTCTTGATATTATTCTACTTTTATTTATTTTACCCAAATAAATAATAAACAAGTTATATGAGGTAAATATATGTATGTGAATTCGATTTTATTAGAAAGTTCATATATGTCCGTTTGTGTTTGTGTTTGTTCTCATTCATGAACACTTGTTTGTGTTCATTTGTGTTCATGAATGTCCGTTTGTGTTTATGTGCGTTCATGAACAAAATTAACAAACGAACACGAACATGATTGTTTTCTTAACAAACGAACACGGACAGAAAATCTCGTTCGATAAATGTTCATGAACTGTTCGTGAACAGGGGCGCAGCATTGTTGGGGCGGGAGGGGGGCGGCCGACCCCCCCGAATTTTCGCGCAGAAGTTCCGATTATATAGTATTCGTATAGAAAATTTTGAAAATATAGGGTTTCGACCCCCCGAAACTGGTTTTCGACCCCCCGAAACTAGTGACTTCCGACCCGCGGTGATTTCCGACCCCCCGAACCTTCGGGTCAAGCTTCGCCACTGTTCGTGAACACATATTTTCCTTAACAAACGAACACGAACAAGGCCTTGTTCGTGTTCGTTCGGTTCGTATGCAGCCCTAATCAAACGTGAATGATGGTATCAAACCGAAGGCATAGGAAGTGTCGATTTATATCAAAGTTTCATAACAAAAGTAGGATCACACACGCTAAAGACTAAAACCATTAAAATCTTAAACAATTCGAACTAATTTTGTAATTTCTTATACTTAAAAACGAGATATAAAATCTCTAACTTTTCTTTTGAACTTATAAAAATATATTTTACAAAAAAGACTCGAAAATAAGATAAAGTGTGTGTTGGTCCAAGTAACATGTTGTCGCACATTTGCATGCATGAAAGCCTTAAAAGATTAAATCTAATTTCTTTATGAAGCAACTTTAGTCTGAAAAGCTGTCCAACAGAAACTTAAAACTGTAACAAACAAGGTTTCCTTTTTTAATATTTTAAACAAAAGAGAATCTGCTTTATGATATACACACACTTTTTTTAACTACCCTCCTTATGTTTGATGGGGAAAGATCCGGTACAAATAGCTTTTTTGGTAAGAACTGTAAGAATCAAAGGAGGGTATTTTTTTTAATTTTTTTTTTCAAAAATTTTTTTCCCCATATTGTTAAACATGTATTATAGTATTGAAAATTAAAAAAAAATAAAAATAAAAAAAATTTGGTGTAGAGTAATTACGTGTAGAGTAATTACATAATTACTCTAGTGTAAACTAATGTATTTACCTTAATGACGTAATTACACTAAAAAATTTTTTTTTTTTTAATTTTTTTTTTGTATTATTCATCTAGAAAGAATGTTTAAGCACATGGGAAAAAAAAATTCTAAAAAAAAAATAAATTTTTTTTACCCCCTTTGATTCTCACAGTTCTTACAAAAAAACTATATGTATTTGATCTTTACTCTATGTTTGATTCTAGCCATTAGTTTTTTTTTTTTTTCGGAAAAACCTAAGTTTTGTCACTTTATAAAATTAACATCAATTTTGTAAACAAATCAGGTCAAAAATGACAGGAACCATCAAAATATCAATATCAATATCAAATAAAAAAAAGAAAGGTCTAGACAACTTTATGTTGGAAAAATGGTAGTGAAAATGAGTTTTTCACTAATTTTGGACTTAAATAAATATATTTATATATGTGTTATATAAATAATTATTTGTGAGTTTGTGTACTATATTGTGAGAGCATCACAACGAATCAAACCACGTCCAAAATAGAGCTAAGATGAATGAGATATCGAAGCTTGAAAGTTGTAGGTTGGAACAACCAGAGATGAGAAAATGGATTATGTTTTGTCCCACATTGGTGGGATGACAAAACATAAAGTGGTCTAGTACATGGCGAAAGACCAGGTAGCGTCCTGGTCTCCGCGTTGACGTAAGCCGTAACAACGAGTGACGCGCGTATGATATAGCGGTCCGCGGATGATGTGGCATTGTGCGCTCGGGTCTAGAAGTGCGCGCAAAACTGGACGATGTCCTGGTTAGCGCATGACCAGTCATAACAGTCCTCCCACTTATCAGATGTTACAAACGATGTCATAAAAGAACATGACTACATGTTTGACCACTTAACTCCATTAAATGAAATTTAATCTTGTTAATTACAAGATTAATATCTAGTTAATTGCAAGATTAATAGTAAAGGAGTTTCATCTTTGAGGAACATAAATATGAGACTTGACTTCATATTGTGTAGAGAAAAAATAGACAAAATTCTCTAAACTCCAAAAATGAGCCGAACGTGTTCTCATCATTTTTGAGAGGAGAACTCTCAATTGTTCCTACTATACTTTTGTTTTTCCTATTACACAATTATATCCGGTGTCATCTCGGGCTCAAGACCATCTCCGGCAGTACGACTACTGTTCCGGTTGTTGTATCCTGGGAGACAGACCGTCTGAGAGGAGGCGCGGAATCTGTTTTAAGGGCCCCGTGTCAAACACGATCCTCAACCAAAACCTTCGACTATTTCTTTATTCTTGCAGAGACGATTAGTAGAAGATGACGCGGTTGAAGTCTACTTGAATCAAAAGTCGGTACAGTTTGTTTGTATCTTATTTTATTTATTTAGTTTTGTATACGGTTATGTACTTTTATATTTCCTACCAATAACGAGAGTATTGTTATTATATTTATTTTATTATTTATTTTTAATAAAATAGTGAACCCTATTTCCTACACTTTATCACAGCTATGATGGACATGGAGTTATCATGGTGATCTGCAGGACCACATGATATTTCAAAAAGAAGAACCTTAATAATGTTGTAATATGTAAATATAGGGCCCAAGACCCGAACTGGCCCGACCCGACCCGAAAATTATATAATTGCTAGACGTTTTGATGTTCAACCTAATAAGTGGATGGTTGAGATTGGATATTGATTGTATCCAAAAGTAGATAAATATTGAAACCAAAGGGGTTTTATCCTAACAATATCAACATATCAAAATATGTATAGTAAATGTTTTTTCACATATAGTTAAAGGTTGTAGTCTCATAGTTGACATTAGTGTATGGTGGTGCGGACCCAGAAATTTTTTTCATGAGAGGCGATGGGGTTTAACTAAAATTTTAAGAGGGGCAATCGAGATTTCATCATATAAATAAGTAAATAACGTAACTCTATTTTTTTACATGGAGGACGGTTGACCTTATGGTTATACCATGGGTCCGCCAATATTAGTGTAGATTTAGCGTACTAAGTTTGGTAGTTAAGATGGTGTACTAGTTTTCTTTTTCTTTCTTTTAACTTTGACGGTACTATAAATGAATTCAAAAGAGCGTATGAGTTAGCCGTTCTAAAAATAAAAAAAGTATAAAAATGAAAAAGCTTACAGGGGTAAAAACAGGATAATCCTGAGCAGATAGTTGAGAAACATGTTGTGGTAGAGGTGACGCAGCAGGGAACCGAAGATGTGCAGGGCTGTTGCTTTGCAACAGCGCTGCATGAAGCGCTCGAAGCTCGACCGCTTTAGCAATAGCAGCTTGAATATCCTGCTTGCTCAAATCAGCGGTCGGGCGGTTTTCGAAGCTTTGGAACAGTTTGGATGAACCCGGAGTTCCAGCAGTAGTAGTGGTCATTTTTGGAGTGTGAAGATATTGAGGAGAGTATGAATGAATAATATTAAATGGGAAAAAATAAAACAAGGGTGTCTGAATAGAATTAACGGTTGGATTTGATTTCCAAATGTAGGAGAAGATCGATCACAGGTTTAACAGAAATGGATGAGTGAGGAGAGTGAGAGTATTTGTCATTGTTACCAATGGAATAAATGTCTAGAGCATGTGAATGTCAAGTGTGTGTTTTTCTAGTGGTCGTAGATGGTGGGTTGAGTGTGAAATTACCATATTGCCTTTGGTTTATTAACTTACTTAACCTTGGTTAGTTAATCTTTGTAAACCTTATGTAGTGTAATTGTATCGTTGTCGTATACAATACGTATATGATATACAAATTGTGTTAAAAGGGATATCCTGGTGGTTAAGTGACGTGTTTGACAATCAAAATGTTATGAGTTTAAATTCTATAAAATTCATCATAGAACATATATGAATTATTGTAGAAGATAAGACGCGAAGAGTGCATTATTGTATTATCGTATTATGTATATGTTTTTAGCAAAGTTCTAGTATAGTTTGGGGAATATGTTTGGTGAATCAAGTTGATATAAAAAAATTGATTAATCATCTAGCTAATATATCAATAAAGACCAACCAAAAATGTCCTCCGTTATATATGTTCAATTATCAAAATATAAGAATTTAACTTAAAGTCTTTAATGGTCAAATATAATTCATACCAATATTTGAAGAAATCAAGCTTAACTAAAATAGTGAAATGATACGAGGGAATAGAACATTTCGAACCGTCTAAAATATATCATTTTGTATCTTTCTAGATATTTATATGTTTGTTCTTAGACTTCAATATGTAACCACAAAAGTTAATATAATCATGTTAATGATAAAAAATACTCGTATATATTAAAAACTCAATTAAACTTTATACTAGCACGTTGTGTGTTGTGGGTATATAACTAAAATGAAGACAATTTAAAATTTAGCCAGAATAAACCGTTAATAATGTTGCAAGTAGTTTCATTATCAAACTATTCTGTTAAAAGTTTAGTTTATTCAAAAATTGAAATATTCTTTCTTTTTAGTTATATTCTTATATAAGAAACAATATTATAAAATATTTTTCTATACAGAACTAAAATATCTAAAGGATGTATTCTTGTAATTTAATAAAAAGTATTTTATGAAACTGGGAGATGGTTAAAAACTAAAAACACACATGACAAGGAAGATGGTGATGATGAGGTGTAATAACACTCCTATGTGTTCCTAAGGGACTTTAGTAACGTATCTCATCTCTATCTTAGAGGTGAAGGGTTCAAATGTTGCTAGATACAAGTATGAGAGTATTTAAGAGTATAGTAGTCCGTTGTTCGAAAAACAATAACCACTTGATGTTGGCTGGTAACGATTATGTGCATATTAGATAGAGAATTTCAGTTTATGACGATTTCTCATAGTTAGTTGATAGAGTACTCTAATTGATAATAGCTTAATTGAAACTTCAAGTAGTTGATATTTCATTTCCTGATCCTAAAGTTGCATATTTTTCCAATCTATGTTATTTATGTAAGTACAATTTTAAACTAGATAAGTAGTTTCTAAAGTTGCCTATTTTTCCAATCTATGTTGAAGATATGAGCACAAGTTCAGAATAGATAAGTAGTGGTAACATCACATTATTATTGTTTTTTATAAAATAAATTTTAGTAAAAATGTTTAATCATTTCAAAACAAATATAACATTAAAATAATAAAACTCAGGAATGCCACCCAAATCAGCAACATATAATATACTAGATAATAGAATTTTACCCGAAACAATACCAAATATATAAAGACAAATTGTTTTCCCTTTGCTTGGAAAATCATTCATGGCTTTTGCTTCTTCCATTTAATTCCCATAAAGTATTGCTTTGTCAAACACTATATATAGTTTATACTATAGCCTCCTTAGTTTTTTTTTTTTTGTTGGAGTGGATTGGTTTTAGGATATGAGAAATATGCAATTATTTACACATTATTTTTATGTAATAATTGTTATATTTGATTATTAATGTAATCTAATGAGAACATGTGAAAAAAGCATTAGACTCGATGCTTTAATCTACCAATTAAATTTTCTTTTAGCGATAAATATTATATTAACACCATCCCTAAAGGGAAATTACATCGAAATATAAGGTAAACATACAACAAATGGAGCCGCTAACCCATTTTTATAGCAAACTAAATCTTTTAAAAGCTAAAGTCATAGATTTTTGGTTCATAACATTAATTACTATGCATGACCTGTTAGAGTCGGCTGAATAATTCCACAACTTCTAGTGCAACTATTTTTTTTTTTAAAGGCGAATTTCATTAACACCAAAAACCGACTATCTCCAAGATAGAGATAGCCAAAACCACTACATCAAGTTACATCAAATATACACCATTTATGCCACTCTATCCTATCCTATAAAGGTTTATGACCTAATGGTAAAAAAAAATATGTTAATTTTAATTCAGTAGTATAAAATTAAATAAAAAACTATAGAAAATAAAGTGCATTTTCATTAAGTTTTAATGTTTTATAAATTAAAATATAAAAATAATAATAAGAGGTAAATAAAATGTGTGGGGCCGGTGGACAAATATATCCAAAGGGCTGGCATTGTACAGTTCATCTCGTGGATACTTCATTGTCATCAAGTGGGGACCAATATATACCTTCACCTAGACCACCCAACGTTGGAATTTTTGCCCACCTACAAAGACCTTTATACCCTTGTCTTAAGTACTCTCCTAAAGTATAAAATTTTTAATTTTTATACAAGGGCAGTTGTAATACATATTATTTTTTATTCATGTTATTTTTTACATAATATTTCTTTATATAAATTATATTACAAGTGTTTTAGCATGTAGTTCGGTTATGGATTAAAAACACAATAACCTATAAATTATGAGATTTTTATTGCAGGAACAAAGAAAATTACATTAAGATAACGGGTAGGCGGGCAACAAGCTGCGCCGTCACCCCTTTCTGAATAGCAAATTCTAATCTACTAAAAATGTAACCCTGCCCACCCGGAACCGAGACACTACTATGAATAACCCGCTGAACCCTGGTCAGGAAACGGATAGCCTCCGGTGTCAATGAGCCAAAGGTATCAAAGGCCAAGGGTACAAAAACGTGTTGGTTCTCCTCGCAGGCTTTAGCATGTTTTTCTACCTTCTTTGCCTCTGCTTTCCGGGCCGCTTGCCCTGCTACAAAGCCACTATCCCTCAACCTAACTAGGGGAGATACACCCGTCAGGTCAACACAAACATGCTTCCCCCCGGCCCACCCAAAGACAAGAAGATCTGCTGGTCGTAGGGTGGATCTCCCTTCTGCTGGATCCGAGAAGAAGTTCACAGGGACCTCCTTTTTGGCTGAGATCCCAGCCCGTCTTAAAATATCCCCCAGAATGTCTCGAAACCAATCATGCCGATATTTGAAACTGGGTAACTCCTTACACTGAACCGCATGTTCCCCGTATTCATCCAGGCATGCCGATAAACACAATATATTAAATTTATTTCTAAATGTTATTAAAGGACAAGGGCTTTGGTTCAAAAGTCCTTACCTTTAGTTTTATTAAAGTTTTCGATAAATACAACTGCATATACTGGTGTTCTGAAGTTAAATTTTAAAATAAATTATTATAATTTATCCATCATTAATCACACCATTAACTTTTCTATTTATCTATGAGCTTGTTGTTCTCGCCTCTTCTTAAGACCATGTGTAGTGGGACGCTAATTGGGGCCTTAATCCAATTTTAGCGCCCCAAATACCATTACGGGAGGAGGGGGTCTTGAAGGACGTTAATTTTGAAAAAATTGGCCTGGAGCGTTAAATTTTTAACGCTAAACATTGGATTCTGAACCAACTTTTTGTGGCAACCAATCAGAAAAGAGGAGCGGTGCTAATTAGCGCTTCTCACTACGGGTACTCTAATGTTCTTCAATCTTTTTATGTATTAATTATTGTAAAACATGTTTTAAGTTTTATTTTTTAAATTCTTCATTCAAAGTACTATTTATTGGGTTGGCTATGCGAATTATCAATGTTTTTAAACCCGGGGCAATTAGATTGGAAAACGGACCCCTAACCGGTCAAGGTTGATAGGTTGGACCGGCAATACATTGACCCGGTTGTTGACTGGCGACCCGATGGTCGGACCGAGAATTTTTACGGTTGAACCGGTTTTTTTATTATTTTTTTGGGTTTTGATGTATTGTTGGGCCGGTTCATTGAGCCGCCCAGATCGGTTGGATTGGTCGGACCGGTGAATCAGCGGGGGCTCCGATTTGACGTCCAGTCCGGTTTTGAAAACATTGCGATTTATGTTTCAAGTGGAATATACTATACGATAAACATTGATGGATGGGTTTTAAAATGGAATTTCAAGTGTTTAATTGTTAAATATTATATGTTTTATGTGGGTAATTGCTTAGACCGGGATAACTACGAACTATTGGGTATTCGCAAGTTGAACAAGCGATTAGGAAGCAATTAAAGAAGAAATAAAAAGATGGAAAGGTTCAAACAATGCAGAAATAAAGATTTGGGAAAGCCCATGGTCATAGTTTACAGGCTACAGTTAGGTCGTAAGATATGGCAGATTCAGTTAAGCTCTGAAAATAGGTAGAGCATGGAAATTGTGGCTTTAATGGCAATTTTTAGGGTTTTAAGGCCACATTTCCATTTCCATTCATTTGGGCGATCTTGTAGGCAATTTTTGGAGTTAGGATTAACACTATGTTCCAGAGTTTCATTAAAGGATGGAAGAGAAAGGATTAGGAAGGAAGTGGGGAAAAAATGTGTTCCGGAGTTTTTTGTAGGAGGGAAAGGGAGGGAATGAGAGAGATAATAAAGAGGATTTTAGTGTGATTTACAATCTTTCCAATTTGGAAGGAATTGGAGAGAATGGAAGACGAGGGAGATACTTTCTCTTCCATCCTTTAATGAAACTCGGGAACACAGTGTAAAGATTTTTTAAGATTCCAATCAGTCTAATCATTATCCCATCAACAAACATGCAATCCAACATCAATTTTGAAGACTCATTGACAAGCATGAGCAGCTAACCGTAGGTGGTTTCTTGCGGGTGGAGGATTCTTGTAAGTGGATTATTGGATTCAGTTTTTGTTTGCATTTGGGACACGCAATCTAAGCATTAGATGCTTGTTGCTTATTTATTTTGGTGATTAATTGTAAGTGGTTAAACTATACTTGAATCCTAGTTCTTATTCTTTCAATTTCCAAAAGTTCAAGTAATTGGGATAGTGTTTGGTTTGGTAATTTGTAATTGATAATCAAGTGATGAACTTTTTATTGTTTTGCAATCAAAGTAAATTGTCCTTGTTGTCATAATCAACTAATTACTATCATAATCATTGATTATGTGACGTTCCAAAATGAAACTGAGTTTTTGAATTCACTTTGAATCAGCTAACTCCCGGAGAAATCACTTTTCCTTATAGTTATTTACCGCATATTTATTTAATTCTTAATTTAGTTTAATCAAACTCTCAAACAATCTAATTTTACTTTTCTATCAATTTTGTTAAATGATAATAATCAATCAAACACTAACACTTTCTGCAATATTTCTTATGGTTCAAAAATTTTGTTAAATGGCAATAATCAATCAAACACCTAACACTTTCTACTATATTTCTTATGGTTTGAAACACGACTTACCCTATCTAATAAGACCTAATAAGACGCTAGTGATTGAGTTTAACTCGTATTGTTTACCGGTACTTTTAACATCGGTCAAACATGTTTCTTTATAAAATAATTTTTAATCATTATTCACACCCTTGAAAAAAGAGAATAATACATCTATCTATATATATAAAAGAAAACGTATATGCTGACGTGGCGTGCAATGGAGGCCTCAACCTCCCCTTGAAAGTGCCACGTGGCATGATAATTGAAAGATTTTAGTGTTTTTGAACTATTTCCTTTTTTAATTAAAAAAAAGATAAACATAAAACCCTAAATTAAATTGAGTTATTTTAGGAAAAAAAGAATTTAAAAATAAATTTAAAATTTTCTCTCTCATGTTTACTCCCATAATTTTTAAACGTTTATATCTTTTATATACAGGATTTTTTAAAGAAAAAATTACACCAAATTAACGAGCGTTTTATTATCTTTCCAACGAGTACCATAGTCCTATATAAAAAAACGGAGAAAAATCGACTATTTTTTGTGGGGTTTCGTTCATACAGTAAAAAAACACACAAAGTGTTCATGTTATTCATTAATCATTTTTTTTCTTTTAAACCAGGTTCTTATCTACGATGTTGAAAATCAGCCCAATCGCCATGTTATCATTGGAATTTTACTAGGTATACTTCATCAAGAGAAGTTAAGAGAAAGACTCGCGTAACACTGCAACACATGGTGTCACCTTATAGCAAGGTTATTTTTTTATTTATTTAATTACAAGAGTAATAATTATTACTATTAGTATTAGTATTATTAGAATGGTTATATTTTTCAACCCCGGAACGCTCCCGGAAAGAATTGATAGTTGCTGACGTGGCGTTCAATGGTGGCCTCAACCATCTCTTGATTATGCCACGTGGCATAATGAGATGCAATGATTACAACTTCCAACTTAAGTGTTTGTTTAGTTGATTAGGTTAGGAATTATAAGAGCCATTAAAATGTGAGAAATTAGAGAGATGTGATGAGTTTTTTAATAGTTGCAGCTTACATAAGTGATTCTTTAGATGATTATTGATTAGGTTTTAGATTAGGGAATATGAGTTATTACTGATTAGAATACTATGAACATGCAATGATTGAGAGATTTTGTGGTTAGTTAACTTGAGCCATTTGCAATAGGTTATCACGTAAAGTTAGTATTTTTAACCCCGGAACCCTCCCGGGGTAATCAGCTAGTGATATTTATAGTAATAAAATCCAAATAAACTATTATAAAATAATTGTATACGCACTTGCTACTATTTATTTGTAGTTGGTTGTAAGTATTCCAAATGGAACCCCACGTAAGATTTTTTTTAATCATATTTTTGGTACCACGCTTAACCACTCTCTTTTAAAAATAACTATAGTATTATATCATTTGGAATATAAGGGCATCTATAGTGGAGGGGTGTTATAGAGCGTTATGTGGAATAAAATATTATAAAGTAATAGAAGGGGTTTTATGGGGCGTTATGGGAAACGAGGGTCTAGTGGTATGAGGCTTTATAAGTGATTAGGTAATCATTACTTTTTATTGTTTTTTTAATAACAAAATAATAATAATAAAATTATCTGAAGCATCTTCTTCTTCTTCGAGCCCCCACCCAGACCCCTGCAACCCTTCATCATCCTCCTCCTCCAACCCTAGCATCTTCTTCTTCCTTTTCATCCTCCTCCAACCCCCTACAACCCTTCATCATCCTCCATCAACCCTAGCATCTTCTTCTTCATCATCCTCCTCCTCCAACCCCCTGCAACCCTTCATCATCCTCCTCGTATCACCTTCATCATATATGTGTGTTTGTGTAAAATGGGCAAAGAACCGTTGCCACCCACCATCAATTAATTCTCCAACGTTACAATTCAAACGGTCACCATCGTCCCTCCTCAACCAAAACGCCCGCCACCTTCATAACCTTGCAAGCCATAACGCCCCCATAGCGCTTGGGGGGGCGGTGTTCCCCGACGCTATGGGGACCAAAACGCCCTCATAACGCTGCCACTATACACACTAAGGGACCGTGTCACTTTCATCACTTAATTTTATAGCGTCGTCTATACTTTATATAACGAGATAATAATTGACATTGTAATTATTTGTCATCGTCAGAATGTATATTAAAATTTAACCATCATTAGTCTGTATTATCATTGCATTAATCCAATTTGTATAAATTTATCAACTTACAGCTCAATTAAGCAATGATTAAATTGTTCATGTTGTATTCAAAACAAGTGTATCGCTTTTATAAAACCAGGTAACTTTTTGTTACATTAAATTAAAGCCGTAAACCATACTAAGGTAGCGTTTGGTATGATAGAATGAAAGAAGGAATGGAATGAACGATTACGAGGGAATGAAAAATAGTGTGTTTGGTTGGTCATAGGAATGGAATCACCCATTCCAAAAGGCATTCCATTCCCTCAAATCCATTCCATCCACCCCCCATGTTTTTTTTTCATTCCATCCCTCATTCACCCTTCATTAACAACATCATAAGCCACCACCCATCACCACTAACACCAACCACCATAGTCACCACCCACCACCACCAACCACCATCGTCACCACCCACCACCACCACCCACCACCACCATCGTCACCACCTACCACCACCACCAACCACCATCGTCACCACCCACCACCACCACCACCAACCACCATCGTCACCAACCACCATCGTCACCACCCACCACCATCACCCACAACCATCGTCACCACCCACCACCACCACCATCGTCACCACCCACCGCCACCACCACCACCATCGTCACCACCAACCACCATCGTCACCACCCACCACCACCACCGCCGCCAACCACCATCGTCACCACCCACTACTACCACTATTACCCACCACCATAGTCACCACCCACCGCCACCGCCACCGCCACTGCCACCGCCACCACCATCGTCACCACCGCCACCACCGTCACGACCACCATCGTCACCACCCACCACCATCACCCACCACCACGTCACCACCCACCACCGCCACCGCCACCACCCCCCACCACCGTCTTCCACCACCAACATCACCGCCTACCACCCACTACCGCCTACCATCCACTACCGCCGTCACCACCCACCACCGCCGCCACCACCCACCACCGCCGCCACATATCACCACCAACTATTACCGCCACTAACCACCACCCACCACTGCGACTCACCACCGATTTTATTCCTACGCCTTTTCCTGCCTATCCAACAACACAAAGTAATGTTTTGTTTCATTCCCACATGACAACCAAACAAGACATGGAATGGTAATGATCCATTCCATTACCTTGTCTATTCCATTAACTCGTCCATTCCATTCTTTCATCCATTCCATTACCCCATACCAAACAGACCCTAAGTTGGATCGATAAATACCTACACAGTAGGACGTTTGGCACCCTTGAACCGCTTCATTTGGGCTGGCCAGTTTTTTTTTTTAACGGCTAATTTTTTACACACCTTTCATTACACTTTTTTTTACACCTTGCGTGGAAAGAGGAGATGGAGCGGCTCCGTACTTTAGTAGGATTGAGGAGTAGAAACATAAATGTGGGATCAGTGGCTTGTACATGGTGCGGAGACTATGACGAGACAAGTGAGCATTTATTCACTTCGCGTTATTTTGCATCTGTAATATGGCAGTTCATTAGTAATTGGTGTGGAGTTTCGCCAATTTTTGCTTTTCCGGTTCGTGAACTTTTAATCATGCACAAGACGATTCAATTGGGGCCACTCAAGAAGAAAGTTTTTCAAGGTATCATTCTAACGGCGTTTTGGTGTATTTAGAAAGCTATGAATGATCGTGTATTTTCAAACACGATGACTACCGAATATAAAGTGATGGAAGATATTAAATCCTTAGGATACTTATGGATGAAAAATATATCTTCCTTTAAAACCTTATCGTGGAGAAATTGGTGTAATTTTATGTTGTAGTGCCTTTGTTGGTTTGGCTCTAGGGTTTTATTGGTACCGTGTTGTTTCTAATGAAATTTGTCGTTAAAAAAACCACACGATTTGTTTCACTTACATCATATAGTCAGAATTTTATTTGTAAGAACTACGAAATAATATAAAAGTCTAAAATTTCAGTATACTAACCCAACAAAAATATAATGAATTGAAGATACATACTTGACCCGACATGTAAACTAACCCGCTTGCTTGTATTACTACATTTATTTGATTGTGGTTGTGTTATGTTGGAGCAGGAATTTTACTTGAGGACTTTAGACATGATTGGAAGCATCTGTCTCATAGTGAAAGAAGATGGGTTCAATGGCAGCTTTCGGTTGCTTTGTACACAACTTTTTCTTTTTTTTTTAAACAAAATGCCTTCCACTTTATTACAAACAGAAGAAGATGATGATAGGTAAATAACCCCAGCCCCGCCCCACCCCACCCCACCCCACCCCACCACACACTTATTCTCACAAGCTCTATACGCTGTGTATAGCAATATGGCACTACACTCAACGTATAGGGTGCACAAACTACTATATGTCATTAATGTCTATCAGTCAATGTTGCAAAAGTCGGCCTCCAAGGCCTTGGAATCGCTGAGTACTCGCTCCTCGTTAGGTCACTGAGTTGGCCAAATACTCCGAGTACTCCCCGCATATGCCGATTTGAGCCTCAAAGTACTCGCCCGATTAGGCTAAGTACTCGCAACACCCCAGTTGGCCGAGAACAATCCCAAACCGAGTTCTACAGCCATGCTATCAGTCACGAATCTATACGCCATATATAGGTCTACACAGGTCGTATAGGCTTACATGTAGCATATAGGTCCTTTTTTTTGCAATAGCTACATGGGGCGTGTAGGTCTATATATGTCGTATAGGTCTAGGTTTCCTTTTTATTACAGTACCTAGGTTTATATGTGTCGTATAGGGCTAATTTTTTTACAAACATTTTTGTACAATATAACCATATGAGTGTAGTATGGATCTCAAATAAACCTACAAATGTAGCATCGGTCCTATATAGACCTCGTATAAGCTTATGAGTGTAGTAACAGTCATGAATAGGCCTATAGGTGTAGTATAGCTATTTATAGTATAATATTATATCATATAGTCTAGCATAGGTGTAGTATAAGTCCCATACAGACCTATGAGTGTAGTATAGGTCCCGTATATATGTAGTATAGATCTCATATAGGCCTATGGGTGTCGTATAAGTCCCGTACAAACCAAATATATGCCTATGGGTGTAGTGTAGGTCATGTGTAGGCCTATAGGTGTAGTATAGATATTGAAAGTATACTATAGTGTTGTATCGTATCGTATCATATAGTCTAGTATTGGTGTACTATAAGTCTCGTATACGCCTATGAGTGTAGTATAGGTCCTGTTTATGTCTACAAGAGTATTATCGGTCCCGTATAGACCTCATATATGCCTATGGGTGTAGTATAGATATCGTATAGACATATCGGTGTAATATCGCTATTGATAGTATACTATAGTGTCGTATCGTGATGTATTCTATTTATAGTCTAACATGGGTGTAGTATAAGTCCCGTATAGACTTCATATAGACCTATTAGTATAGTATAGGTCTCGTATAAGTGTAGTATAGATCATGTATAAGACCGTGAATGTAGTATAGGTCCCATATAAGCATATAACGGCCGTATCAATCCCGTATAAACATCATATAGTTGTATCGGTCTCGTATAGACCCATATAGGTGTATTAGTGTAGTATAGATCTCGTATAGGCCTATAGATGTAATTTAGATATTGATAGTACACTATATACCATATCGTATATGATCGTATCGTACCATATAGTCCACTATATGTATATGATAAGTCTCGTATAGGCCTATAGGGTATAGGTCCTATATAGACCTCATATACGCCTATGAGTGTAGTGTAGGTCTCGTATAGACCTCATATAGCCCTATGCATGTAGTATAGATCCCATATAAGTTTATGAGTGTAGTATAGGTCCCGTATAGGCCTATATGAGTAGTGTTAGTCTCGTCTAGACCATATATGGACCAATGCGTTTAATATATGTCTCGTATAGGCCTATAAGTGTAGTATATATATATTGATAGTATACTACAGTATCGTATATTATTGTATTGTACCGTATAGTCTACTATAGGTGTATTGCAGGTCCCGTATTGGCCTACAGATGTAGTATAGGTTTTGTATAGGCCTACAAGTGTATTATCGGTCACGTATAGACTTCATATAAGCCTATGAGTATAGTATAGGTCACGTATAAGCCTATAAGTGCAGTATATATCCCATGTAGGTCTATAGGTGTAGTATAGTTCTCGTATAGGCCTCATATAGGCTATGAGTATAGTATAGGTCATGTATAGACCTCATATTATCGTATCATATATTATCATTTTGTATCGTATAGTCTAGTATAAGTGTAGTATAGGTCCCTTATAGGCCTATGGGAATAGTATACGTCATGTATGGGTATATAATTGTATATATGTAACGTATGGTATATTAATATATCGTATCATATAATATCGTTCTGTATTGTATAATCTGGTATAAGTGTAGTATAGGTCCCATGTAGACCTATGGGTATAGTAAAGGTCTCGTATAGGCATGGTTGTAAAAATCGTGCCTAGCCTCTGATTAATTAATCGCTAGGCGAAGGTTCACCGAGTAATCACCTATTAATCATTAGTTTGTGGCTATCTAGTGATTCCAACCAAATTTTGGTACATAAATCTGTAAATTTTAGCGATTAATCATATATACTTAAAGATATGAGTCGACAAATGGATTAAAAAATGCCTAGTTAAAAAAGTTATATATAAAATGTGTATATATATAATTGAAAAAAATCTCATTAATCATGATTAATCCATACTAGTCTCAATTAAAGGCTAGGTGGTACCTCACCGGCTGACTAGCGCCTAGCGATTCTTACAACACTGTGTACAGGGCTACAAGTGTAGTATAGGTCATGTATAGACCTAAGGGGTTGTATATGTCATGTAAAGGCTAATAAGTGTAGTATAGATATCGTATCATGTACCATTTGTGTCATATCATATATTATTGTTTTGTATCATATAGTCTAGTGTAAGTGTAGTATATGTCTCGTATAGACCTACGGTTGTAGTATCGGTCTCATATAAGACTTCAAGTGTAGTATAAGTCCCATATAGGCTTATGGGTGTAATATGGGTTCTATATATGCCTATGGATGTAGTATGGGTTCGTATAGGCCTATGGGTGTACTATAGGTCTCGTATAGGGCTATAAGTGTAGTACAGGTCCCGTATAGACCTATGAGTGTTGTATAGGTCAATAGATGTAGTATAGATATTGTACAAAAACAACAGACTTATATGCCTCGTATACCTGTATGTCCATTAAAATTTTGTAAAAAAAAAGAAACTAGATCTAAACGTCACATATAGACCTATATGCCCCATATAGATGTTGTGTAAAATGTTTTCTAAAATATAAAAACCTAGACCTATATGCCACTTATAGGCTGATATGGCTCGTATAGACCCATACATCGCATATAAGTCTTACCCGCCAGACAAAACTACTAAAACATTTTTATGACATCAATGATCGAACCTTATACGCCCCCGTATAGCCTTATATGTGATGTATAGAGACAAGGGGTGTATAAATAACCAAAGCCTTATATATACACACATGAAGGATAGGGAGCCTAATCCTGGCGGAGGCGGCATCCCTATCCATCTTTTCAACAAATCCTGGCGCTAACTAGTTCCGCCGCCCGCGGAACCAAGTGGCGGAACTCACTCCGCGACCAAGAACCAATAAGCACGTGATCCAGTTCACAACACTTCTCCAAAAGGAGGGGGCGCGCCCGCCCACGCGCGGAATATCCTTTCTCAACCAGCTTTTGGTACGAGGTACGGAAGATCAAAGACCAGAGGGATTTACTCGGATCTGGGATAGAGCACGCGCCAACCGGATAGCGACACGTGTCAGGGTCTGTCCAACCACCGTTGACATGAACAGCGACTTGACTGCTTCCATGCTTCCACCATGCTGTCGTAGTGTCGTCTACAGTACCCAACAAACATGCTTACCTGTTGTCAGATGTCACGTCAGACGCCAGCAGGTAAGTCAACCATGCTGTGTCAGACAGCATGCCGTCGGCGCGCACTCAGGAGGCGCCACGTGTCAATTCAGCAGAGCCATTCAACAACTCATGACGTCAGCATCATGGTCCAGCTTTTTCCCGCCATTTTGGTGGGCCGGCTGCATCAAGCCCATGCACGGGCCCAGATCGGAAGTAACCTTCGTGGGCCTCTTCAACAGCCCCACGAGCTCTCCTATAAATAGAAGACTTGAACTCTTTTGCATAGCATCGGAAAATACTCACTTGTAACATCGCTAGGTTTCACTTGTAACACTTTGTACCCTCCAAAGTTATAAAACAACCGGCCCTTCACAGTGGACGTAGGTCGAACTTAACCGAACCACTTACATCTCGTGTTCTTACTTGCACCACACACACGCTCACTCTTATTCTTCTTCTCGGGTTGAACCAACGGTTTGGGTAAAGGATTGTACTTGTAGTAACGTAAGTATTAACCACCCGGTAATTAATGATAATCTCCGGGATACTTATTGTTTCTTCAACACATGAGGTATTTTTACATAATATAAATTATTTTCATGAACAGAACGACCATTTATTAAAAATAGTGAAAGAAGATAGTATAAATGTAATAATTATAGTTTCTCACTAACCTCTTTTTGAAAAAATAAATTAGTGTTATAAATATATTAATAAAGAGGTGACTCTCCACATACATAACCTACATTACTTCATTATGTTTGTATTAATGATGTAGCCCTATATATAGTGGTTCTTGTATATTGCATGATACACTCAAGTAATAAGCACTCTCCCATTTCTCTACATCTCATTCTCTCTATGTTATCTCTATTATCATATTAGATGAGCTATTAGGTTATAGTTGATACACAACACGTTATCAGCACGAGTTGCTTTTGGGTTGGATCATCTTATCGATAGTAAGTTTATATGGTTCAATTAATTCATTATCTCATACAAAATCCATATTGTAATTTATACAATTTTGGGTTATGTTGAGATTCATTATTCATTGATGTATTTTTTTTTTTTAATAAAGAGAACATATAAACCATATAGTAGTAACTCATACAATCTTGATTAAATTGAGGCTTATATTTATTATTTCTTTATGGTTATTACTTTCGATATAAGATTTTAATTTGTTAAAAAATGTCATTAGTATCAAATAATAAATTTAACAAAACGTTGATAGAGGTTGAAAAGGTTGATAATTTGAAAAAGTTGTATTAATTTTGTATTCTATTCCATCTCCAAATATGCATAAATGTATAATTATCTTACTTTTCATACAAGATGTCATAATTTACTACATAAGAAATGTAACTTAAAAATAACGTTCTTGTCACTTCATTGATTATATAAGTATGATTTTGGTGTGACAAAGACATGATGAATTTACACTAAAATAGTTTACCATTTTATAAAATCTTCTGAACATTTGTATTATGATCAATTATATTATTTAAACTCCCTTTGTTTTAATGATATGAGATATTTGGGTTTGTGCTTTATTTATTTGGAGAACTTTGGTTGTCGTTTCGTGTTTCGTTACAACCATAGAAAAGAAATATAAAAGAGGAGTTATGATAGAATTTAAGCTTTTACGTTGATCACATCAAAAGGTATTTTATTTTCACGATATTGAATTCATATGATACTTATAATGTCTAATCTTGAAAAAATATTTTTAAAATATTGGTTATTTTTCGTCTAATAATATAGATATGAAATTGGTTGGTATTTCTTATTTAATTTCAGGGTGGTTTTATACTCCAAATAATAAAATCTTTTTCCCTAAACCAATAAAGATTTTTATATAATTATTTCGAAGAATGTAATAAGTATGAATATATTGGGATTTTAATTTTGTTTTATTTCCCACTTGCATCCATTTGATGTATATTACCATGTTAAAGGAAAGCGAAAATCAAAGAGAACATTATGGTATATTGTCACAAGTTATATGATTGAATTGTGATCAAGATTTTTTATTTATAATATGACACTTGAGTTGTCAAACTCTCTAAGGTTTATTATAAATTTATGGAAGCTTGTAAGAATTTTGATCGATAAATCGTAATGATTTGATCATATAACTTCTTCTCAATTAGTGTTTTGTGATGAGGAGATTATTTATACAAGTTGATTAGAACATTTTCCATTGTCATATCTCATATATGCTCTTGAAGTAGCAATATTATTAAAGAATATATAAGGTATAAAACGACCACCATGAAAGGTGGTGTAGTTCTCTGCCATTCCCTGAAGTGAATGTAATGAAAAATGATCGGTATAAAGGTTAAAGATCATGTACATAACTAAGGAAGTTGTAATGATTCCACCATGAAAGTTATGTAGTTATAATCCATTCCTTGGAGTGAATGTGATTATATAATGATCCGTGTAAAGTTCATGATCACGGTGGTTAAGAAAATGATTATGATGCTCAAGTTAATGAGATCAAATAAGTTAATATTGTGATAATTATACAATGATCGGTATAAAAGTCATGATCATGGTCAACGAGGAAATTGTAAAGATCATCATATTGATAATATGGTCAACATGTTAATATTGAAATCGATCACAAGAAGTTGCACACTAAGTAAGTAATTACACGAGAATAAGATATGGGAAACATGTGTATAAAAAGAATGTTTGAAATAGTGATATATTATTCTCTCGTATTTTTTGTCGTGTATTAGACAAGCAAGAGTGCAACATGTCTAATAATTTGAAGTAACCATATCCTTAAGAGAGTATGAAAAGTTTGAAATCATCTCATATTCTGGTGATTGAGTAAATAATGAAAAGTTATAAAGCTTGTTTTGTTTATACTCCATTCCCTAAATTGAATGTGACTACATATTGATCATTGTAAAGGTAATGATCAGGGAGATAATTGAGAAATTTGTAATGATGAGATTGACCATTTGGAATTGTAATGATGGTCATGATTAATAATGAGATGATGGTTTGAAGATTTCATACATACTCTCATATCTTACGGTTGTATTACATACGTGCAAGTAATACATATATGATCATAAACTAGGAATTTATGGATCATAATTATTTAATTAGTTGGCATGACCGGTAAGACCACACCGAGTCGATGATGATGTGAACATAATGAAGAACTTAAGGATTCTTCCATCTTATACATATCATGTAATGTTTGCTCAATAGTGAAATTATATATATGCCATATAGGGTGAGTATCCCTAAATATTCTGGAATAGAATAAAGGATACATATATCCTAACATGATACCACTTAGTATTTAAAATCGATGCATCGTCTAAATGGTTATAAAGTTCGCAACCTGAAGTTTTGCGTGATTTATGACTTAGCTAATAAGATAGCAAGCATATTATTCCAGAGTGGCATGTTTATTTTGGTTATAATTGTGAAGTTAATTCTCAAGTTAGTAATGACAATTAGAATACGTGTTTTGGTGAGAAAATCACTAAACATCTAATTTTTATTGCAAAGATAATAATCATGAGAGCAAAAATACACGTTTATATATAAGTACATGTGGTTATACATGACTAATAGTAATCCACATCAAGCCAACAAGTTATTTAATATTTCCCTATTATAATTGGTTTTCGGTCAGGAACCAAACATTTCTCATCTATTGTTTTGATGTGCGATATATTTTGCAATTGATCCACCACAATGCACAAAAGATGGGACTTCAAAGAATGTTGAGAATATATGTTGGATAAGAATAAGGATTGATAACCACGTACTTAGAGTTGTTAAAGGTGCGATTTGATTGATTGATTTTTATTTTAACAATCAATATTTCCAACATGAGGGGGAGATAAAAAGCAGTTGAAAAGATGAAATGAATTATCAGTTGATCCTCAAATTAAGAAGTGTGAACTGAAAGTACAAAGGATAATTCATTTACAAGAATAAATTGATTACCAGATGTATTCACTGACCTAAATATAGTGACCAGCTAAGTCACATATATCAACTGCTAGTGCTCCAATTGAATTAGTGCCCCAGAAAGGGCAACCATACATTGGTGATATATCTATGGCATGCCTGAAGCGTGGTAGACTAGTCGGCTCCAAGAATAAAAATCCTCGAAATTGGAGCAAGTAAGAAAGATGGTCAAGTCGAGGTTATAGTAAAAAGGTCTCCTGAAGAGACATTAGACATGATGGTTCCAGAAGAACCTCAGGTACCTGAAAATAAAGAGATCTCGTTATATAGTATCATGTCTACGAAATGTATGGAATCGAAATAAAATCGACGTCGTCATAAATTTATGTAATGTAGCGCTCGAAATGAGGATCAAGATTTAAGATCTGCCTATGAATGAATACAAAGAAATGATTGGCCTAAATGGAAAGACGCAAATACGGCAGAGTTGAATTTTCTATTGAAAATGAAAGTTTTAGACCAGTAGTCCATAAAACAAAAGTTGTAAAACATATAGATATGCAAAGGTCTTTTGTGCGAGTCAACATTTGAAAAGAAAATGATATAAGGTAAAATTGGTGGCACAAGAATTTCGCAAAGACCCATAATTGATTATGAGGAGACGCATTCTCCAGTGGTGGATACAATGATTTTTCATTATGTTATTAGTCTGGTAATGCAAAGAGAGAATTGAAATGCGTCTAATAAATATCATGATTTACTTGACACTGAAAGTTTACATGAAAATACCTGATGAAGGATTTAATGTGTCAAAATCTTGTAACGTAAGTTCTCGAGAACGTTATGATCGGAATAAATAGATTCAATTCTGAATATGTTATGTTTGTTATATGATTGAATTGAATATAAGTGGAACTCCTCATGAGTATCCTAAAGCAACTGAGTGCTTAAAAGGTGATACGAAACATCGTAGGATATAATTATTGTGCACCAATACACCACATGTGATAAACTGAACCTGGTGATTATGATAGTTTAATGTATAAGAATGGTACAATATATATTGGAGAAATAGATGTTATTGTTCTTCCAATTGAAGAGTTAATGCACTTGCGTAATTGGTCAAGATGGAAAAGTCCTTGATGGATTGATGATGCCTGCAGCATTGATATCAATACCTTAAGAAGTATTATGTTAAGGTAATATAATATGTATGGACTAAAATAAGGGGGTTGAGTGTTATAAAACTCATGAGACATCCCGATAATGAGCAACATAAGTTTGATTGTATTATCCAGCTTGTATCAAAAATTTCCTTTTAAAAGTTCACTCGCAGTTTACAGTGATAATGTCTGAGCATTATCGAGAGACTTTGTAGAATTTTTGAAATGGGGATTTTTGAAAGTCCTTGACATAGTGTACTTGTTGCTTGACCTACAATTCGAGTATATATGTAATGATATGTTTACCAATCCATCAAAGTATATCCTGAAAAGATGGTGGGACATTTTACAATGGACATAGCTCATACTTATGTATTAAAGGTTGTCTAATTACTTGATATGCAAAAATATTTGAATAAGAATTCTACACGAAATGGAAGTGTAACAATTGGTAGTTATCTCGAAGAAAAGAGATATGAGTATAAGGTACTCGATCATGTGTTTTATTAATTCAACAATATCATGTTTATAAAATTATAAGATATGTTGATGATATCATTATCTCGTGAAGAGATGGTACGTAAGTTGAGCATTTATTTAAGGATATTCTTATATATCAATCAAACTACATTCAAAAGATGTTGGACATTTTAATATGTCAAAGTCCATCTCTAAAAGTTTGATCATTTGGTATAAAACAAAGTATTCTTATCACAAATATTATTAGTCTATAAGTACGATATTTAAATGCAGTTGATGCAATATTTCTTGCTCGTTATACACAACTACATTTATCATTTATTTATATGATTTTATTAATAAGATATAATTTGTTTCCAGAGATGAGACATTGAAATGATTTAAAATCAAATACTTTAATACTTTCAAGGTATGAAAGACATGAGTTTACTAACCTGTAAAAAAAGGGTTTGGTTAGTCTTATTGATGCAGGGAATGTAAAACAACACGGTCGTTGATCTTATACGAGAGGAGGCACTAGAAGTCTGACATGAAGACTTTGTTTAAAGAATTACACACATGAGAGCACGGACTAGAAGCCTGAAATTAATATCATGCATCAAAGGAGAAAGAACCAAGTGTAGTTTACCAAAGTTATTTTCTATGCATAATTTATAAAAGAATGGATCGAAGTGTCGACTCAAGGAGCTTAAATCATCAGGGGGAGAATAATACGCGCTGCACTCTTTTTCCCTTAGCTATGGTTTTATCCCACTGGGTTTTCCTAGCAAAGGTTTTTAATGAGGCAGCATCATTAAGCGTATTTCATCATGTGGATAGTCAAGGGGGAGTGTTATAAATATATTAATAAAGAGGTGACTCTCCACATACATAACCTACATTACTTCATTATGTTTGTATTAATGATGTAGCCCTATATATAGTGGTTCTTGTATATTGCATGATACACTCAAGTAATAAGCACTCTCCCATTTCTCTACATCTCATTCTCTCTATGTTATCTCTATTATCATATTAGATGAGCTATTAGGTTATAGTTGATACACAACAATTAGCAAATTAGTTTTATCGTTCATTTATGTATATAACCTACATATATGTTGGTCGTCATATTTAGATAAATGGTACAAAATTAAAACACATATGAAGTTTTTGTATTTATATAAGATACGAATGTGTATGTAAGAAACACAATAATTAAAAAAAATGAACTATTGATGAACAAAGTAAACGGTTGTTTTTTGGGTTTAACATTATTTTTTTATTATATTTTTTAATTTCATTTTCAAGACAAAACAAGTTACATTTAGATGGTGGGTAAGCGGACAACAAGCTGGGCCGCTATCCTCTTTTGAATCGCAAAGCCTATCCTACTAAACAAAAACCCTTGATTCTTAGGGTCCTGCGAGTTACTGTGGACCACCTTCTGCACTCGTTTCAGCAACCGTACTACCTTAGGGGCCAGAGATCCAAATGTGTCAAAAGCAAACGGCAAGAACACATGTTGATTCTCTAAACAGGCTGCTCCGTGCTTAGCGACCTTCTTAGCTTCTGCCCTCAAAACTGTTTGCCCCGGTACAAAGCCGCTGTCACGCAAACCTACCAAGGGGGAAACCCCTATCAGGTCAACACAAGCATGTTTGCTCCCAACCCATCCAAACGCAAGAACATCCGCAGGGCGCAAGGTAGATCTCTCCTCCGGCGGATCAGTCAGAAAATTGATCGGTGCTTCTTTCTTAGCTGAGACCCCCACACTTCGAATCACATCCCATAGAACATCTCTGACCAAATCATAGCGGTACTTGAACCCCGACAATTCCTTGCAGTGGAGCGCATGCACGCCAAATTTATCCAGATATGCTCTTTTGCAAATGGGGCATGGTTTATCCGGAGGGAACAGAGATATCATGAGCCGGTATTTAAGAATAGTTCTGTATTCGATTGCCTACATCCGTTGTAAACGATTTAGAATATTATTTTGCTATCTCAATAATTTTCACCCTATAGAAGACATTTGTATTCTTGTTCTTGTTCCTTATCTATAGTACTCTTGCTTTTCAGACTATCTTTATACTTTACTCTAGTAAAGTCATTTGTTGACCACATGTTGGTCAAGAGCCGGTAATTGAATATAAAATTGGACTTTAACTAAAAAAGTTATCTCCAATTATATATCCATATTTGGATTGTCTTGTTTATATTTAAGCGTTTCTTATTTGTTTAGAAGATAAAAGTAAAAATACAAAAGTTCGTTTTATTTTAATGAAGATAATGAATAGAACATAAAAGTATTGAAAAGAATCCAATCTAAATTAGTAAATACTATAGGGCGCCTATAGGCAACGGACCATTATAGATTTTAGCATAACGGCTGTAGGTGGTCGTAAGGGTTCACGGATAACATCCTCATACCAACCAAATTAACATTTTGTAAGTTGTTATTATTATTATTTACTAAAAATTGTTGTTATTATTATTATTATTATTACTTATTACATAATCCATATTATTATTTGGTAAAGTATGCAGTACATAGAAAGCCATGTCTACCGGAAGCAATAGCCGCCTTTTTAACCCGTGACCAATTCTCAAATGAAAGTGATGTGTGGTCACCCCAACACACATAGGCACATAGCGAAACATCAAAGAAACAAAGTGAGTATAGTAATTAACTTTAGATTGAGTGAGCTATGCTTGGCAAATTGTGTGTCTGATCCCGTCGTGCCAGTTTCAATTTGGTTATGACTAATGTGAAGTCCACCAAAACAGATTTCGGGTTGAGATATGTTGTTTTATAAAAAAAATTACAAAATGGGTTCAGTTGATATGTTTGTTATTAACTTTATATGCAACGAGTGCCTAGTGGTGTACTTGTGTTGGGTGGTGGTGACTGGTATACTGGTATATGGTGGAGAATGTGATTGTGAGTGATGGATCAATCTAATTGATAAGCTCATTTGATAAACAAAAATTACTAAATCGATCCATCTCTTCACATATGAGTAATGTATGCCGAATGTAGAGTAACTATACTTTTTCACAATGGGTTAATTACAACCATTTGTATCAACTTTTACAGAGCACGAGTCCCTCACATCTATGAGGTAATAATAGTGAAACCATATTGTAAAAGTGAAAACAAATGGTTTAATGTCCGATAAATATGCTTGAAAATGGCAAATTTGGTAAACCACATATACTAGCCATGTAATTAACTCTTAATTTGACGACCTAATTTGTAAGAAAATAAATGTGATGGCTCAGTTAAATGGGCTTTCTATCATTTTATGTGTGTGATACATGATTGAGAAAATGGGCTGAACAAATGGGCTTTGAAGCTAAATAGCATTTGAAACTCCATTACTTTTTAGACTTCAATGGATTTCTGACAAATACTTTATATATGCTAATCAATGTTAACTCTAATGTTGTATATTGACTAAAGTGGAAGGGGTTAGGATGTCGGATTTTGGATCTTTCCCAGTTAAAATTGCATTTTTCAAGTATGTAAATAATAAGTAAACCAGTTAAATTTGAAATGATTATATGAAGTCAATAAGAAGTATTCACTAGTAGTGTTCCAAGGGGGAAAGGGTAGTACCCTATATTTGTTAAACATGAATGGATGATGGGCCACCATCACCTATCACATGTGTGGGTCAATTGATGCTAGCCACCCTTGTTTTGGTTATTAATAAGCAACCCTCCTAGGTGTCCTCGTGTATGTTCTGATTGACTCCTTTCAATAAACGTGTTAAATTAGCCAACCCAAAATTTCATGTCATGTTTCATGTTGCATCAGATATTGCCCCCTTAATACTAAAAATTCATTCATGTAATCTCCATTATTGACCAAGATGAAGACTCGCCTTCAGCACGGTCAGGTCTGTCAGCAGTTTGTACATTGAAAGTAAAAAAGCATGAAAAACATATAATTTTCAGAATATCGAACCAAGAGGTCGGTCCTTCCATTGATGGTTCCACCTAAAAGGAGCCGTAAGGCATAAGATAGATGCTACAACACCATTTCGCTTAGCCAAAAACTCTCTTTATATAGACATGAAAGTGCCGATTTCACTTCACGTGTTTGCTTGGGACCAAGAAGTGGCTTATGTTAGGCAATGCTCACATCAAGACACAACCCAACCTACTAGTTTCTTTGCACTTGCCTCAAGAGACTCAAACTGCATAAACGGCAACTGCACATCAAGCGGTTCCATATGGTGCAGGTTCACCAAATGACGGACCAAAGGTCAGACACGTTAGAGACACTGCAGGAGAAGAATCATTCCGACTCCATAACTTTTCAGTTCCAAATAATTTAATGTGACCGATGTATATACAAGGGTTTTGTTACATTTGATCTTACTTAGAACATGTGTAGTTGGCTTTAATTTTAAAGCCCTCACTTGGGCAAATTGCGACACGTGGCGTCTCAGTCAGCATAGGGCTTTAAATGAAAATGGAGTGAAGTGGTTTAAGACCCCATAATGCCCCCCAATGATTACCCAATTATTATTTTATTTTAATTAAAACAACATAATATTAACAGCAAGCTTTGATTGGCGGAATGAAATGGTTTTGAAGCGTTCAATTTTTAACGCTTGGAGTTGTTTGCGTTGATTAGTGTCTGGGGCCTGGGCGTGTTGGGGGCTTTAAAGGGCGCTAAATGGGCAATGACGCCCCATTTAAGGCCCACTACGGGTGGTCTTATGACTTATGATGACAGACACTGATATATACAAATGACATGAACAAACCCAAAATTTCTTTATGAATTTAACAGATAATGTTGATACTCACTACAGATTTGATATATAAACATCAATTACATAAACAAATACAACTAAACAGAAAATTACACAATTTCAATAGAAACACTAACCTTAAACATCAAGAACAAACCCATGGGCTTATAGCCTAGAGCCACCCAGTGATAAGTGTTATACACAGAGGGAAACCCATGGACTTTGAGGTATTTTACCAGGATCATAACCCTTGTGGGGTGGAATGATTAGTATCCAAAATAATGAATCTGATGAACATGAATTTAATCAACAAAAAACTAAACAGATAACACTAGAAACCTAAAACAAATCCAGCACATTTTCACAACCCAAAAATAATAACACAGGAAACGGTAACATAAAACAGATGAAGAACAGAACTATTAATATTGATTTAACAACTTGATTAACATAACACAGATTCCATAAACACAAACAACTAAACATAAAAACCATAAACCTAAACCAGATCTAAACCATTTCACAAGACGTGAACATAATCAAGCAACAACAATCCCTAAGCCCTCTCACCACGAATCCTCCTAGCAAGCTGCATATCCTTAGGCATAATAGTAACCCTCTTAGCATGAATAGCACACAGATTAGTATCCTCAAACAACCCAACAAGGTAAGCTTCAGAAGCCTCCTGAAGAGCAGCAACAGCAGAGCTCTGGAACCTCAAATCGGTCTTAAAGTCCTGAGCAATTTCCCTAACCAGTCTCTGAAAGGGCAGCTTCCTAATCAACAGCTCAGTGCTCTTCTGATACTTCCTTATCTCCCTCAACGCCACTGTTCCAGGCCTGAACCTGTGTGGCTTCTTCACTCCTCCTGTTGCTGGTGCTGACTTCCTTGCTGCCTTTGTTGCCAGTTGCTTACGTGGCGCCTTCCCTCCTGTTGATTTCCTAGCGGTTTGCTTGGTACGAGCCATTGTTTAGAATTGAAAGAGTGAGTAATATTAATGTTAATATTAATATTGAATTGAAATTGTTTTGAATGTGTGGTTATAGAAAGGGATATTTGAGGGTTTATATAATATGTGGGGGTTGGAGGGAAAGGGCGGTAAAAGTTTGAAAATTTGGTGTACAGGATGGCGATCCGTGTGCGGGGTGAAATCTGGACCGTTGGATGGGTGAAGATTATTAATAATCATGGGGATTTGGTTGTGTGTGAGATTATTTGATTTGAATATTTTGATTCATGTGCTTGTTTCCGCTTTCTGGTTACCACTTTGGCCAAAGTGTTTGCTTAATAAAATAAAGAGAATAATTCTATATATATTAAAGAGAGAGGTGCTACAAGCAGTGTATTTTAGACAAAAAAAATTTCGCCACTTTTTTTTTTTTTGATTTTTTCCTAAGTTTTTTTTAACGTTTTTGCCACCAACGTTTTGGTTAGGGTTTTTTTTTTCCTATTTTGACCACATTTTATTTATTTTTCCTTTCTTTAGGTTCTTTTTTTCCCTTTTTTTTTTTTTTTTTGATTTTTTCCTAAGTTTTTTTTTTTACGTTTTTGCCACCAACGTTTTGGTTAGGGTTTTTTTTTTTCCTATTTTGGCCACATTTTATTTATTTTTCATTTCTTTAGGTTCTTTTTTTCCCATTTTGGACACCAACTTTTTTGTTACGTTTTATTTTCCCCGATTTTCGTTTTTTTCCCCGTTTTGACCACCAACTTTTTGGTTAATTTTTTTCCCCATTTTTGCCACATTTTATTTCTTTTTTTTTTTGCGTAGTGTCCGTCTGCGTTCGTATAGTACTTTCGTCTTCGTTCGTCTGCAACACCCGCTCTTTAACCCCAAGTTGCTCTACGTTCGTATAGTGTTTTCATCTACGTTTGTATGGTATTCTTTTTACGTTGTGTTAGTCTACGTTCGTATAGTACGTTCGTCTTTGTTCGTCTACGTTTTTTTACGTAGTCTTTGTCTACATTCGTATAGTACTTTCGTCTCCGTTCGTCTACGTTTTTTTTACGTAGTGTTCGTCTATGTTCGTATAGTATGTTCGTTTCCGTTCCTCTGCAACACCTGATCTTTTCGTCTCCGTTCATTTACGTTTTTTAACGTTGTTTTCATCTACATTCGTATAGTATTTTCATCTCCGTTCATCTGTTGTGTTCTTTCTTACCGGTTTTCCTGGTTTTTGGTCGTTGTTTCGTTGCTACGTAACACCGTTTTACGCCTCCATCTTACACCGCTGTTAGCACGGTTGTGGCACAACGCGCCACAAGATATATCGCGCAGCGCGCGATCGTTAAAACACCTAGTTAAATAAAATGGTACGTCTTTTTTTTTTAAGTTTCTCAAAGTTGTGCAAAATAGAACTAGATTAGAAAATTGTGTGTTTTATGCCATGACATTGCTTATTTTGTATTTATACCTTTTTAGAGGTGCATAAAAACAATAGCTTAATCTTTGTGATTGTATAGGACTATATGGTGTCTGCACGATGTAGCAAGAAACAAGATTACTTCTTAGGGTGTGTATAGTTTTGTTCAATTTGGTTATGAATCTCAGTCAAAAGTAAAATCATTGGTTAATCGATTTTATTAACCAATCGGTTAACTGGTTCAGCTTATTTTGTAATATGTCGTTTTTAGTTCGGTATATCTGAATTGTTTGGTTTCGTTTTGGTTAATTAAGGGTACAACAACAGATAACCAATTTTAAGTTAATTCAGTTTTCAATTGATGTGGTTTTGTTTCGACTGTTGTTAGCTATTGCTCACCCTATATATTGTCAATCATGTAACACAACAATTTTTTAAACTAAAAATAATAACAATGTTGTACTCAAATTAAGTAGAATAAAATGCTCGTTTTAGGTTTTCATTCACAGTAAGTTTGAAACATAAACGTTTGTAATTTTTTATTGAAATCGTATGAATTGATTGTTAGTATTGTTTTGAACTCACGATTGTTGATATTTTCTTGCATCACTAATATTGTGAGATGAGTACTACCATTAGTTTTGATTCATATTAGGGGTTGTCCATTGTTCTTGATTTGTAAAACATACAATTGTCCAATATTCATATCATAGAAGGTTTTTTTAATCACTTACATATGATAGATGAGTGTTGTGTACATGATTAGCTTTCCAAATAGTCAAACTTGTAAAGGCTTGAACAAAAATCTAGGATCCTTAGGCAGTGGTGTAGACTGAATAACATTCCCATGAGCCTTCTTTAACAGTGACACATGGAACACATGGTGAATCTGAGCATCCTCAGGCATATCTAAACGATATGCAACTGGTCCCAACCTCTCAATAACAAGGAAAGGCCCAAAGAATTTAGGTCCTAACTTGTTAAAATGGGATGTTCTCAAAGATGTTTGACAGTAAGGATGTAACTTCACATAGACACTATCTCCCACTTGAAATTCTCTCACTTCTTTTCAAAGCAGCTACCTGTTTCATTCTGTTTTGAGCTCTCATAAGGGAATGTCTTAACAACCGAATGGTCTCCTCTCTATCACACGTCATCTCATCCACAACAGCAACTCTCACATCTTTTAGAATATAAGGGATAAACAAAGGTGGGGGTATCCATAGAGAGCCTGAAAAGGAGTGAGCCCTAATGAATTGTGGAAGTTGATATTATACCAAAACTCTGCCAATGGCAGCCATTTGACCCATACAGCAGGCTTATCCATCACCATACACCTATGATCACCATACACCTATGATATGTTTCAAGACATCTGTTGACAACTTCAGTTTGCTCATCAGTATGTGGATGGTGAGCAGTGGATAGGGCCAGTTAGGGGTGAGCAAAATTAACCGCCATAACCAATAACCGAACCATAACCGACATAACCGAACCTATTTTAACCGATAACCGACATAACCAATGGTTATGGTTATGAAATTTCTTTAACCAACTGAGCGGTTATGGTCATGGTTATGAAACTTTGGTTAACCGATATAACCAAAACCGAACCGAACTTCTAATTTTAATTCTTGTAATAGGTTTATGTTTTACACTAACCATGTAGAGTTTTCTACTAACATAAAAGTATGCTAGTAACAAAACGATTTCGATGTAGGTGACCTTTATTTTAATAAAGAATTAAACTTAAGGTTAAGCTTAGGTAAGTTTTTTTATTGTCTAGAAATATCTTATTAACAAGGATCCCCCATTGGTAGTTTAACAAAAAAAATGTAATCTTGTTAGTCTTAAAAAAAAAAAAACTTAAGCTAAGTCCACCATCGTAAGTTCCATTTTTTTATTTTGTAGACCCACACGGTTTTAATTTTTAAACTTTAGTCGAAAGTTAGTTTTAGTTGAAGTTTATGGTTAATAACCGAAATAACCATAACCGAACCATAACCGAATTCATAACCGATTAACCATAACCGAAGTTTGGTTATGGTTAATGATAAAAACCGAACCAAACCGACCATGCACACCCATAGGGCCAGTTGAATGCCTTGTAAAGCAGTAAACTCCTTATAGAATAGACTGACAAAGATATGAACTCTATCAGAGACTATTGTCTCATGCCAACCATGCAACTTGAAGACATGGTATAGGAAAAGCTGGGCACAGTGAGCTGCTAAAAAGGGGTGGTTTAACGGAATAAAGTGGTTGTATTTTGTCAACCTATCCACCACAACCAGAATAACTTATTTGCTCCGAGACTTTGGCAAACCACCAATAAAATCCATAAAAATGTCAGAGAAAATATGGTTAGGAACAAGTAAAGGTTGCATCAGTCCAGGATAGGCTACGGTCTCATATTTGGCTTTTTGGCAAATGGTGCAATTCCTTATAAAGTTCATGTCTTGTTTGTGTAAACCTTTCCATTAAAAGAAATATCTAATCCTTTGAGTAGAAGCATGGATCCCAGAATGTCCACTAGCGGCCCCACATGACAAAGGGCAATAATGTCTTTTTGCAAATTTGCATCCTTGCCCACTACAATCTTCCCATTTTTATACAAAGTATTGTTCTTCCAAACATATTTAGAATGGGACTGACCTGCTTGTAACTCTTGAATCGCTTTTCTAAGAGTATATCATCTGTCCATGAATCTTGAATTCTTTTCCACAATATCCCATCAAATATGTTCATAGTGATGTGCATTAGAGCAAGATTCTGAACTATGGATAAGGCATCAACAGCCCCATCATCTTTACCTTGTTTATAGTGAATTTAAAAGTCATATCCCATGAGTTTAGTGAGCCAAGCATGTTGTAAGGAGTAGTCACTTTCTGATCGAACATATGCTTTAAAGACTTCTGATCAGTTCTGATAATAAAGTGACCCACAGATAAGTAGTGATGCTAATATTTGACTGCAAAAATAATGGCTAAGAGTTCCCATTCATGGATAGATAATGCATGCTTTCTAGCATATAATGCCTTACTAATAAATGCAATAGGATAACCATTTTGCATAAGCATAACCCCTATACCTTTGCCATATGCATCTGTCTCAATGACAGAGGGTAAAGAGAATTAAGGTAATGCCAACATTGGAGAGGCAATCAATGCTTCTTTTAACTGATGGAAAGCCAAAGAAGCTGAATCATCCCAATTAAAGGAATCTTTTTTTAGTAAATTGGTTAAAGGCCTGGCAATTAACCCATAAGATTTATCAAATCTTCTATAATACCCCGTGAGCCCAAGGAATCCTCTCAGCTGATTGACATTTGTGGGCAGCGGCCATTGTTTAATAGCTTCTACCTTTTTAGGATCAGTTGACACAACTTTGTGAGAGATGAAGTGGCCCAAACACTCTACAGAAGAACCACCAAATGAACACTTTGATCTTTTTGCATACAATTGTTGGTCTCTTAAAACTTGTAATACTAGCTGCAGGTGTTGTAAGTACAAATCCCATTACGCATTGTAAACTAATATATCATCAAAGAACACCAACACAAACTTCCTCATAAACTCCTTAAAATAGTGTTCATCAGGGATTGAAATGTGGCCGGGGCATTTATCAAGCCAAAGAGCATGACCACAAATTCAAAGAGCCCTTCATGTGTTCTAAAGCCTGTCTTTGGAATATCATCTTCAAACATCCGAATTTGATGATACACTGCCCTTAAATCCAATTTTGAAGAAATTGCAGCCTGACCCAACTCATCAAATAAGTCTTCTACCAAAGGTATGGGGTAACTATTTTTGATACTGGCTTTATTGATTTTTCTATAATCAATACAAAACCTCCAAATATTGTACTTCTTTTTTACTAATACCATAGGGGATGCAAAAGGGCTTGTGCTTCCCCTGACCACTCCTAAATCAATAAGCTCGTTGGTCAACTTCTCAATAATTTCTTTTTGAGAAGACTGATATCTATAGGGTTCACTACATGTGATTCATCTTTCAACATAATTATCTGATCATGGGCTCTCCTTGGGGGCAAGTTAGAGGGGGTTTGAAACACATCATCAAACTGTTGTAATAAAGTATCCAATTCTGCATTTGCTGAGGTTTCTGAAACCTTAGCACCATGTTGGAACTCAGCAGTTGACTAATGCAGTTAAAAACTAAACAAATGGGACTCTACACCCTTTTCTTCCTTTCAAATAAGCTGCTCATAGTGTCAGCAGAACACAATGACAACTCATTACTAGCTACATCTTTAAGCTTACACTGAGTGTTCCCGATGGTGAATTGCTTTGTTAAGTCCACAAAATTCCATATAATCTCCCCTAAAGTCAACAACCATTGTACCCCAAAAACCATGTCATAGTTGTCTAAGGGAATTACTAGAACATAAGTTGTAAACAACATATTTTGCATGCTCCACTGAAAGTTGGGACAATAGCTGGCACACTCAATCTTTGCCCCACTTGCCACTCCAACTGTCATGTTCTCAATTGACTTGATGAGACAATTCAGTTTAAGGACCAATTTCTTGTTTAAGAAATCATGGGTAGACCCTGAATCTACCAATAGCCCAACTGAACATTGCCTATGGTACCAATTACAATCATTATAGAGAATGATTGCATACCAGTTAAGGCATGTATAATTTTGTGAGGATTTGACCATTCTTGTTGATCCAAAAGTTCTATTATTTCAATTGTCTCACTTTCCTCATCAAACCCTACTACTTCTAAGACAACAAGTTGCTTATTGGGACATTTATGACCAGGAGTTAACATCTCTGTGCACCAAAAACACTCCCCTTTAGACCTTTTAATCTCTATTTTCTTACTAGTTAATTTCTTTATGTTGCAAAACCTTTTATTAACTATTGGTGTAGGTAACAAGGGAAGGTGGAACACATTAGCCGAAGTTTTCATAGTTTGGGTATTTTTTGGTGTGTAAGAAAAGGAGTTATAGTTATACATGAGTAGGGAAGTATAAGGAATTAAAGATTTGTTGGTATTGTTATGAATCTTGGCTAAATAGAAAGCCTCCTTCATGTTGGTTGGCTTAAACATCTTCACTGGGCCACGAATCTCATGCTTGATTGCCTTGAGAAAGATGCCAACAACATAAGGTTTCGAGATAGGTACCTTCAAGAGGCATGCATCAAACTCATCACATAATTCCTCTAATGGTCCAGTTTGAACCATAGAAGTCAGCATTCCCATAACATCATCAAATAAAACTTCAGACAATCTATTCATCACTTCTATATAATATTCTGCCCATGTTATTTCAGAAATGGGTACTCCATTGGCTTTCAAGTAATTCCGGTGCCATTTTTGTAACACCCCACGCGAAACCCGGGTGATCATGCACGGTTGATACCTGTCTTAGCAGCGGAATCACAACTTTTCTTGTAAACTTGCTAATCCTGCGACATATATTTAAAAAGTTTTTACGTCAGCTTATGCTGGTGAGCTCATGCACAGTTGTATGAAAACATTCATTTAATATCATGAACAACAATACGGATTTTATTTACAGTATACACACTTGAGTTGGCACATACTTTAATAATCTATGTGTGTACGCCTTTACTTTTATTGGTGCGGGTATACATCCCATACACCCTACATATTAAACACATACCTGTACTGGGTTGACATACTGACTTACTATTATTATTGTATTTTACTACTGGGCATCCCATACTAGGAAGGCTCACTGCGGTTTCCCCAGCCTCAATACACGACGGTGGCATACTGCCTTACTATTTTTATTGTATTTTACTACTGGGCGACCCATACTGGGACGGCTCACTGCGGTTTCCCCAGCCTCAATACAAGACAGTGGCATACTGCCTATTATGAGCATATTTTACTACTGGGCAACCCATACTGGGAAGGCTCACCGCGGTTCCCCCAGCCTCAATACCTCATTATGAATCCATGGATCCAGAATACCCCAATGCCCATGCATGTATGATACATTATATCTATTTATTTGCTCAGGTGAGATGTGTTGTCAACCTTAAATGGTCTCAACACCTCCGTCACCTCACATCTATTACTCATACAAACATCCATCACAATTTTAGAAAACAATCATAATATTCACATATAATTGATAATACAAATATATGTCACAGTTTTAGAAAAAGTCATGATAACTCACCTGGTCGTCTAAGAAATTTCTCTAGCGAATCCTTTGTCAATCACTTTTTATCTCCTCAATGGCTTGGTTACAAGAGATTCGTGTTTGATACTTAACTATCCTTATAATCGGTTTTCTCACCACTCCCCCGCTACTGCTTGTGTTTTAATTCTAATAATAATAATTGATAACGATTAATCACTTTCTACCACTCTAGATTCCCTACCATTGTTTCATTTAATTTCTATATGTTCTTAATATTGAAAATACCTACTGATGTTATACGAGATCGATACATATATACAAAATATAATACAAAAATATAATAGTCGGTTAACTATAACGCATTATCTAATATGGATGGTGGCACTTTATAAAATACGTGGCGTTCAAAAGTGGTGACCACCTAAAGTCTCTATTAATATTTACTTTGCCTTTATTTAAACACATGTATTTTATCCTATCATCTATTTTATCCTAAATATATTACTTAAAAGTCTATATGTATTAATTAGTAAAACTAAATTAATTCTATTGTTACTGTACGTATGATTTTGTATATGCATATTTCCATGAAAGCTTCTAAGATTATAAATTAATCAATTATAAGATAATGATACCAAATATGCAGTTTGACATTCGTTAATCATGTTGAATTTGTCTAATAACAAAAACAATTGTTTCATCTTTTAATTACTCGTCTATAGTTACTAATTACTCGTTTGGACACCTCCTATTTCAATTAGTCAGTTTACTCGTTACTTACTTGTTCTATAATATATAAAACATAAGCTTCATATATTTTCTTTTTTTATTACAAAAGGGGGTGTTACAATTTTACAGCTTTGCCTTCAAGATGTATGGCTGCATACCTGACCTTGAATTTGTCAGGAGTCTCATCCACACTTAAGAAGTGTTCACATCTATACAACCAATCGTCAACATTATTTCCATCAAATTTGGGGAAATCGATCTTCCCTGTTCTATGCAGCCTATCATTTCTTACCAAAGGTCCACTGGTTGCAGTCATCCTACCACTTGCATCTCCATTACTGGTGGTGCCATTATTCATCTTGGATAAAAAGGGCTTAAACACTAGCATTGAGCTAGCAATCGTTTATTCAAATTTTTGCATAAAAGCGTCAATCTTCAACAAAGACCCAAAATAATCTTCCACCATTTTTTCGAGTGTGGATTTCTCTAAATCGGATCGGCTATGGGTAGTCATGATTTGAATAGGTATTGAAGAAATTAAGGAAATAATTTGGAAAAAGATTCGAGAATCAATAGATGAATTAAGAATGGACAAATCACAAATTGATCGATGCGGTAGAATTAAATGATCACAATATGATCAATTCAATGGAGTGGAATGATCACGAATTGATCAGTACAAAGGAATTAAAAGAATCGAACAACTGGATTGAAACAAAGAGAACACAAGGGTATGAAGAATCGAAGCAATGAAAAAGATGATGGGAAAGTTTAATTCTATGTTTTTCAGAGATAGTCGACGGTTTAGGGTGGTTAGTTGTGGTGGTTAGTTATTGATGTGTCGTGATTTTAGCATATAAAACATGCATAATTAGTCTCATAATAGGGCAGAATTGGGCTTAAATTACTGATTTTGGCTACTTAATCGTTCCTATTTGTATTTTTTAGGAATTTGGAGCTCCAAACCGAAACAAGTGATTTTTGGGTAAAAACTGTTAAAATACGAAGATCCCTGAGGATACGAGACTCGCAGCATATTACCTGTATGTGTGAAGACCTTTTCGGGGCTTAAACGATGATAAGGTAAGTCCGGCACAGGTGATACCGACCTGCACAGGCGTGCACACCCCCTGTGCACGGCCGTGCACATTATACGTGCTCCCCAAGGCTTCAACCGACAAAGTTTGGCAGTTTATTGACCTGCACGGGTGTGCCAAGGGTTGGCACGAGCGGGCGTATGGTGAAACTTGGTTGTGTTGGATATCAAGTAGACAAAATGTTAATTGCATGATAAAATGGAGAATCAAGTGGATTCGGGTGAATTAATAAAATGATTATCCATTAAATTGTTTAATAGAATTAATGCCTACCAGGTGTTTGATCGAATATCTAGTTGAAAATTGATTGCAACTTGATATGGTTAATTCGAAAAAATAAGCGTGTCTACTTAATGATTGATGTTGTATGTGAGAAAACATGGTATATATGTAATCCTAACAACCTAAGTGGATATAATCTACTAGGAAGTACAAGTGAGGCCTCAGGAAGCCAAGGATTTCAATGAAGCAAGGTCAATAGGGCACGCTTGAGGTAAGTCACTTATACGACTTAATTTTCATAACAATACTTGATATTTGTGTGAATTATGCCTTGAATACATGTAGTAGAATCAAAATGATAGCTAGTATATTAGTTGTTAAGTCACATAGGCTGGACATATGAAACCAATGCATAAGTGACCTACGGGTTTATATAAGCAAAGGTAATGTTAAAATGGTTGTGTGGATGATTGAGGATAAAAAGACAGAAATATGGATAATGGTATATAGGTCATCGCCTAGAGTTAGAGACTCATGAGGATTGATTAAATAGTGTATATCACTCATAACTTGGCGGTGCCGTTTTCGAAGTGTGGATTGGTGCTTATCCATTGAGGTAAGAAAGTTAACCCTAACTCTTTGGTAAGGTTCCACTAGAGCGAGATGAGTGATTTCAAAAATTAAAGTGATCGTGTATTGAAAGTTGTAACCAAAGTAAGGAAATCACTCTTATTTTTTGTGAGGTCCTTTCGTTTGTGAAATATGGATGTCTTCGTGTCTTCGTTTTGTAGCATACTTTGCCTTAGGAAGAAATGCATTTTAAGACAAAAGAAATAGATAAGGAGCAAGTAGGAGCAAATGTTTCCTGCAACATATATAAAATATTCGTTAACACAAATTATGTCGATGATCATACTAGTTTGAATACATACACATAATCATAATACACATAATCATGTTTGAAAATTTATCACATAATCATGACCAGTAGATCCTATAAGGAATATTACAGAATAATAATATCACCGCATAATCTCGGTCATGCATCTATTCCCACTCCAATAAGTCCATAAGTCATTTGGAAAAACACCAAATCTTAACTTTTGAAAATAAGTTATTGATTTTTTCAAAAAACCAATAAATCAATAAGACATTTTCCACCACAATCACAAACACCCTCTTGATCATTTCTTTCGTGGCATCACAAATTTGGACATCCATCTATCACAATCCTTTTTCACCGATCACACATTTAAGTGTTTAACCGACTCAATTAAGGTATATAACTTAAAGTTTTAATATTAAGACTTTGACCCGTTTTTACTCACATCAATACTCCTTCAATTTGACGGTTTACTTGTATTATACATATATGTGATTTGGTTTTTGTTACATATTAACTTGTTTATGGATGTACATATGTATTTGTATTAAAATTAATACCCTTGTACACAAGTTAATTTGAGTTTAATTGTCTTTGTTGGACAATGCATATGGATAGTTCATGTAGATGAACATTGTTTGTTTTTGTTCTTGTCGGGGCAACAAGTTAGAATTCTTGTTTGATTGCATGGGTTTCCTAAAATCTATCATGAATTATAGGACTAACTGAGGCCTTGGACTAACTAATGGGTCTACTATTGGACTATATGCCTTGAGATTGACCCGTTGGAACCCTATATAGCCCAACTATGATGCAAATGATGACATGTAATGCCATGAACATTGTAAGCATGTAGCTAAGTGTACGGATATGACCTGTGATTTCGACGGGTGTCACATTTAAAGACCAATTTCTTGCTTAAGAATTGTGGGTAGACCCTGAATTTACCAATATCCCCAACTGAACATTGGCTATGGTACCAATTACTATCATTATAGAGAATGATTGCATACCAGTTAAGGCATGTATAATTTTTTGAGGATATGGCCATTCTTGTTGATCCAAAGGTTCTATTATTTCAATTGTCTCACTGTCCTCATCAAACCCCACTACTTCCAAGACAAAAAGTTGCTTATTGGGACATTTATGACCAAGAGTAAACTTCTTTGTGCACCAAAAACACTCCCCTTTGGACCTTTTAATATCCATTTCCTTACTAGTTAATTTCTTTGTGTTGGAAAACCTTTTATTAACTGGTGGTGCAGGAAACAACTGAAGGTGGGACATATTAGCCGAAGGTTTCACAGTTTGGTTATTTTTGGGTGTGTAAGAAGAGGGGTTAGAGTTATACTTGAGTAGGGAAGTATAAGGAGTTAAAGCTTTGTTGACATTGTTATGAATCTTGGCTAAATAGAAAGCCTCATTCATGTGGGTTGGCTTAAACATCTTCACTAGGCCACCAATCTCAGGCTTGATTGCCTTGAGAAAGATGTCAACAACATAAGGTTTTGGGATAGGTACCTTCAAGAGGCATGCATCAAACTCATCGCAAAATTCCTCCAATGGTCCAGTTTGAACCATAGAAGTCATCTGTGTGCGTGGTTTTAATAATTAAAAAGATGTCATTTTCCCGGTGCCAAAAACTTGGTGTGTTTAATCCAGAAACTTTGGTTTGGGTCAAATGACTTATTTTTACTAAACCGGTTTTACCATGTTTTAAATTTATAAAGTAAACAATATTTACTTTTGAAACTAAACCGACACATAGGCAGAGAACCTGACGTGCATAGTATAGTTTCTGGGTAAGTATTGAGTATCGTATCCCCAAGGATCACACTTTCCCCGATTCAACCTTACATCAATTTATTGATCGGGTTTTAAAAAGAAAAATAAAACGAAGGAGTTCTTTGATAAAAATAGTTTTTGAAAAAGGTTTTGGTTTTGTAAAATAAAAAGATAAAAATAGTAGAGTAGTAATTATGCATATCTCAGGGTCCATTGATTTAATAGTTAAGTTTATTATTAGAATTAATAATTTAAGTTAGTTAGTTTTGTGAGGAAGACGAGAGGGATCTTGAAGTATTGACTCTTTTATAGAGAAGCAGAGGCTACTACTTGCGTAAAATGCTGAACCTCTCCAATGTGCATCCACCTGGGGTCTCCGCCAGGGTCTTGCGTATAGCGGGCTCCTCAAACTGCGGTCAAGTATCTGGTATTCGAGCTCATCTTCTTCTTAAAGCGGAGGCTTCACTTCCAACCTGTAACACCGTACACCTCGTCTTAGATCTCGCCTTTCGTACCGAAGGGTCTCGCCTTAGGGTCATTCCCGAGTAGGCCGACAATGACTCCCCATTGGTTAACGAACTAGGTAGATGGATCTCTCTTACAGTTGGTATCAGGAGACCGTACCCCCGTTGGTTAACGGCGTTGTACTAACGAGAACTAGGTAAAGAATCCATTATTTGCTTATCTTTATTGTTACACTTAACATTTAGTGATCAATTAAATATTAAGTTGGTTGAATTAATGATAACTTAATTACCCAACCCTTAACCTCCCGAACTGGATGAAACCCTTGATAAAGGTGGCATATGATCCTAAAGGCGTATGATACAAGAGATCACTGGTGCGCCCTTAGGGAAACCTCTCTTTACCAAGAAGATCATCCAATCAACTGGTAAGTACCAGAAATGTGTCACTCATATCTGGTCCACTTCAGAAGCCATTGCTTAGAACCCGGTTCGGATATTAGAAGCCCGAAGGATCTGTCTCACTACCGGTTTCCTCGCCTTGGATCTAGTTTGGGACTACCAGAAGCTGATTAAACCTCTAGTTATTAGTTAAGTAAATCAATTATTATTTTATATTTTTGGATGAGCTCACAAGTGCATGGGTTATTACACACCATGGGTACACTCATGAGTTCTCCTAATAAGTTAATATTGATTTTAGGTTTAAGTTATCATCAATGGAAACCTGTCACAAAGATAAACAAATAAGGATTAGAAGAAGAGGAAAACACAAATAACTAAAAATAAACTACTAGCAATAATAATAAAAGTCTACAAATCGAAATGGGTTCGTAACGATAGAAAGATACAACCATAAAACATGATCAACACAAGAACATGGCTGCTCATAGACAAGCTATCCACCTCCAAGTGATATGTAACTCTCTTGATCCTCACGACCCTCGATATTTATTGCATAACTACTCTACGATCCTCTTCTTGGCCAAGCCGATCAAGGTAGGACGAGGCCTAACCATTGAGGGATGTTAGGATGGCCAGAAGGCCTCCCACAAGACCCCAAGATCTCTGGAAGAAGCTTGGAGTTCGGCCCAAGAAAGCATAAGAAGGGATGAACAAATGGTGAGGGTTGGCTTGCTATTTATAGACCTCCCAGGGGTAGCATGGGCATGCCATGGGTGTCGAGGGCGTGCTTGCAATTACACGTACGTTCTGTTGTTGCATGGCAGATCCTGTCTGTACTTTCTTACTGGCACGGCCGTGCACCCTTGTTTGGCACGGGCGGGCATATCCTCTAGTATCTGATTTCTTGCCCTCCAAGTTTCCTGCGTTGTCTTCTCACGTGCAGGGCCTTCGTGCAGGTGAGCGTGGGCGTGCAAGGTCACTCCGGGACTGATTTTAGCATTGTTTGAGTCCCGAGATTGTCTTTTGAACATACAGGGAATAGGCTTGAAGTTTGGTATCTTCAGGAATCTCCAGTTTTTGCATGTTTTTACCCAAAAATCCTTCGTTTCCGTCTTAGAGCTCCAGTTTCTTGAGATAATCAAATAGGAACGAATTAAGCATCAATTGTAATAAATATAAGCCTAATTGTGACCTATTTTGGGATTGTTTATGCTTGTTTTATATGTTAATTCTGCGAGTTATCATCAGCATTCCCATAACATCTTCAAATAAAACTTCAGACAATCTATTCATTACTGCTACATAATATTCTGCCCATGTTATTTCAGAAATGGGTACTCCATTGGCTTTCATGTAATTTCGGTGCTATTTGACAGCTTTGCCTTCAAGATATATGGCTGCATACCTGACCTTGAATTTGTTAGGAGTCTCATCCACACTAAAGAAGTGTTCACACCTATACAACCAATCGTCAACATCATTTCCATAAAATTGGGGGAAATCAATCTTCCCATTTCTATGCAGCCTATCATTTCTTACCAAGGGTCCACTAGTTATAGTCATCCCACCACTTGCACCTCCATTAACTGTGGTGTCATTATTCATCTTGGATAAAAGGGCTCAAACACTAGCATTGAGCTAACAATCAATGATTCAAATTTTTGCAAAAAACGCCAATCTTCAACAAAGACACAAAATGATCTTCCGCCATTTTTTCGAGTGTGGATTTTTCTGAATCGGACTGGCTATGGGTAGTCATGATTTGATTAGGTATTGAAGGAATTAAGGAAATAAATTGGAAAAAGATTCGAGAATCAAAAAGATGAATTAAGAATGGATAAATCACTAATTGATCGATCCAATAGAATTGAATGATCACGAATTGATCAATTCAATGGAATGGAATGATCACGAGTTGATCAGTACAGAGGAATTGAAAGAATCGAACAGCTGGATTGAAACAAAGAAAGACGAACAGAAGGGTATGAAGAATCGAAGCAATGAAAAAGATGATAGGAAAGTTGAATTCTATGTTTTTCAGAGATGGTCGACGGTTTAGGGTGGTTAGTTGTGGTGGTTAGTTACGATGGCAGTTTTTAGTTGTGGTGGTTGGTTACGGCTGTGAAGTGGGTAAATGGTGATCGGAGAGCTGAGAAACACCTGGCTCTGATACCAATGACAAGGATCGAATCAGAGGAATTAATCATAGAAGAAGAATTAGGCTAACTGATTAGATGGTTGTATCATTATCAAATGATTCCTTATAAAGGCTATTACAATCAACCAACTACTGATAACTATTTTTCCCGCCTAAACCACACTTAACAAACTAACTATTCAATATTACAACCTTGGCCCATGAACTATTTTACACAATTGACATATTAGGCCCCTAAACTGGATACTTCTTATCATATAAATCAAGGGCAATCAAATGTGAATTTCGTGCATGAGGTGAGAACTCATCACCTAGAGTCCAACAAGCATTAAGGTAACCCTCGATTTTAGTTAAAAAGATGTTTTTATGTGTTGATGAGAATTATGATCTTTACGCCCCACTTACGGTGTGCGCATATAATGTATATATGTGTGGCCCTCGGGGGGCAAAAGTAAAGTTGCACTAGTTTTAACGTTATTTTACTTATTTCGTGAAAATAACGTTAAAAACGACGGACGGTTAATCATGCATCATGTGGTGGCGTTGATAGCCAAAAGACAAAGGGGTACATGCACCAATCGGGTTTGTCCCGATTGCTAAGTGTTTTGTGCCTTATGTCCAAGGCTTGATACCAAACCACATCGAGCCGGGGGTCTCACTGGAAGCAGCCTCTCTATTCTTAGGGATAGAGGTAAGGCTGTCTACATCTTACCCTCCTCAGACCCTATCTTAGCTTTGCTATAGGTGGGATAAACTGAGTATGATGATGATGATGATGAGAATTATGATCTTTGTGTGTTTTGTTAAGTTAATGAAATTGATAGATGATAGAGGTAACCCAAGTGTTATGGAACCTCATAAAGGTAAAAAATTACATGAAATTTGTACTAGCTTGACTCATGAGTGTGTATCTTAAAATGAAGAAGACGGGTTTAGAGAGTCTTAGTGAACCCCATCATTCTTGTGTCTTTGATAACTTTTAGGTGCAAAATTTAGGAAGAAACGTGTTAGATAAGTGCATGTTTGACATGTTAAATAGATAAGCCATGTGAATTGGTTAGCACCTTGGTATGATTATGCTTCATGTTTGAAAATATATCACATAATGACGAGTAGATCCCGTAAGGAATATTACAGAATAATAATACCACTACATAATCTCGGCCATGCATCTATTCTAACTCCAATAAGTTCATAAGTTATTTGGAAAAACACCAAATCTTAACTTTTGAAAATAACTTATTGACTTTTTTCAAAAACCAATAAATCAATAAGATATTTCCCACAACAATCCCAAACACCCTCTTGATCATTTCTATCGTGGCGTCACAAATTTAGACATCCATCTATCACAATACTTTTTTACCGATCACGCGTTTAAGTGTTTAACCGACTCAATCAAGGTAACTTAAAGGTTTAATATTAGGACTTTGACCCATTTTTACTCACATCAATACTCCTTCAATTTGACGGTTCCATTCGGCAATTCAAAACATCAAAAATTCAAAACGATAGGTTTCGTTTGAAAATAATATGAAACTCTCATAGTCCGATAGATGATCGATCTATCACAGATCTTAATATCAAAACATAAAAAAAGAAAACTGGAGGGATCGAAATGCAATTATGCAAACATTCCCCTTTAAAAAAGCTTTTATCTCATTGGCCAATACAATACTAACCGGATCACGATCCACAACTTCACTATCTTTATACACCGTCCGATTAAACCCAATCCAACGCCTCATCTTACACCTCATTCCCACAACCTCCAAATTTTTTAAAAACATCCCGCTCATCTAAAAAACATTTCCCCTATAAATCCAACCATTAATCCCTCCAAACAAATCACCAAATCATTCATTTTCTTAACATATTACTATCTCATTCCTTACAACCAAACACTACACAAAAAATGGCACGTACCAAGCAAACCGCTAGGAAATCAACAGGAGGAAAGGCGCCACGTAAGCAACTGGCAACAAAGGCAGCAAGGAAGTCAGCACCAGCAACAGGAGGAGTGAAGAAGCCACACAGGTTCAGGCCTGGAACAGTGGCGTTGAGGGAGATAAGGAAGTATCAGAAGAGCACTGAGCTGTTGATTAGGAAGCTGCCCTTTCAGAGACTTGTTAGGGAAATTGCTCAGGACTTTAAGACCGATTTAAGGTTCCAGAGCTCTGCTGTTGCTGCTCTTCAGGAGGCTTCTGAAGCTTACCTTGTTGGGTTGTTTGAGGATACTAATCTGTGTGCTATTCATGCTAAGAGGGTTACTATTATGCCTAAGGATATGCAGCTTGCTAGGAGGATTCGTGGTGAGAGGGCTTAGGGATTGTTGTTGCTTGATTATGTTCACGTCTTGTGAAATGGGTTAGATCTGGTTTAGGTTTATGGTTTCTATGTTTAGTTGTTTATGTTTATTGAATCTGTGTTATGTTAATCAAGTTGTTAATCAATATCAATAGTTATGTTCTTGATCTACAAGTTTGTGTCTTTTTGTAGATTTAGTTTCTGTTCTAGATTTGTTTTAGGTTTCTAATGTTAAGACTGTCCATTGTGGATGTGTGAGCAGCATGTTGCACATGAGGTTTTAGCGCCTGTGCTCACCCCTAGCTCCAACAGTCTCATGTGAACAGTCACGGCGCGAGCACAGGTGATGGTGGTCGTGTGGCTAAGTGGGAAAAAGTGACGTTTGGTCGCGCCGTTGCTCACCCTAGCCACAACGGGGTCAGGTGAGCTGATTATTTGATAGTCACGTCTTGGATTGCGCTGTTCGCTCGCGCGTGCACAACGGACAGCCTAGTAATGATAGTGTTATTATTATTATTTCATTCTGGGTCTTTTATCACAGACTCACAGTTATGTTAACAAACCCTTTATATGCTCTGAGATTGTGATGGATCTGATTTAGGTTACCAATTTCTATGTTTAGTTATTGTTTATGAAATTGATGTATATTAATCAAATCAGTATCTGTTATGGGTATACATTTTGTGTTAACTTCATAAAGAGAATAAACAAAATCAATCTACACATTAATTTCAAAATCATTTGAATCTGCTTATACAAATCAGTATTTGTCATCATAAGTAAGATCAAATGTAACAAAACCCTTGTATATACAGTGGGACTGAAAAAAAAAAAAACATAAAGTCATACTCACTTAACTACTCATACCCAATTATTTGGAAGTGAAAAGTTATGGAATCGGAACGAATCTTCACCGGCCGTGTCTCTAACGGGTCTGAACTCTGGTCCGTCATTTGGTGAACTTGAACTGTATGGAGGCACTTGATGTGAAGTTGCGGTTTGTGCAGTTTGAGTCTCTTGTGGCAAGTGTAAAGCCACTGGCAGGTTGGTTTGGGTTCTGAGGTTAGCGTTGCCTAACATAGCCACTTCTTGGTCCCAAGCGAAGACATGAAGTGAAATCGGCACTTTGGCATGTCGGTGTAAAGAGAGCTTTTGGCTAAGTGAGACTGTGTCGTAGCATCTTATCGCTCCTTCTGGTGAAACCATCCATGGAAGGACCTTTTGGTTTGCTATTCTTGAAATTATAAGTTTTTTTCTTGCTTTTCTAGCTTCAATGTATAAACTGCTGAGACCCGAGCGTGTTGAAGGCGAGTCTTCATCTTGGTCAATAATGGAGGTTACATGGATGAATCCCTGTGAATTTAATCATGAATATTCAGATGAACTCAAATTATAGGCATTGTTTTTGTAGTTGGTGTCAATTGTTGTTTAAAATGTTAGTAATTCAACAAGTATATATACGGGTTGACCTAAAACACGACACAACTAAGGCACGGTTTATGTATGTTAGGTTGGGATTTATGGGTCATCTTTTGGTTCACCTATTAAGGGGGTGTTTGGGATTGATTATTCAAAACAGATTATGCGTTTTGGAAAAGCAGGGGTGGAGCTGCTTATAGATTATTGCGTTTTGGTAGCCTAAAAACTAATTATCTGCGTTTTCAAAACTCAATCCAAACACTAAAAACTGGTTATCTGCGTTTTCAAAACGCAATAATCTAAAAATCAGATTCAAAACGCAATCTCAAACACCCTCTAAACAAGTTAACCCGCCAACCATAAATATTTCAATGCATTAACCCTCTAACCATTGGACTAACCTCTTCAGTTCGACCTATAGCAAACCCGAGCTTTGCATCTCCTTCTTTGATTTTGATTTCAACCGGGACCTCTCCTCCTATAGGAGCATACCAAAGGCGAACGGCTCTAACCACACCAATGTCTACCCCATGGTAATCTTCAAAACCATATAGACTCACATTCGCGAGATCCATCAAGTCTGACAAAGAACCTGCATTTACAGTAGAAGAAGCTGTCTCTCCAGAAATCTGTCCCAATCATCAAAATGTTAAAAACAATTATTAATACGACTAATCAATATCCTGCTAACCAATGACAGACAAGTTGAGTTATGTTATGTTATGTTATGTTATGTTACCTTTGTAAGTAGTGATTCAGTTTGTATGTTCATAAAAAGGACAGGGACCCCAGAAGCCTGAGAGGCGGTATGCCACGCGTTTGCTCGCGAAAGAGTGTCCTCTAGATCATTGTATCGATACGCAACCGTTTCAGACGCTTTCGGAAGAAAGAGGATGGACAGAAAGCAGCTTGAGTGTGGAATGGTTAGCAGTTCTTGCATTTTCTTGTGCCATGGGTATGCAACATATCCATCATGCAGTTTGGTAGCAGCTAATGCACTCACCATTCTTGAACTCCTTGAAGCTGCATTATTACCCAAATTAAAGTTTTAAACTTTAAATCAATTCATATGAAATAAGCTCATTTAAGTAATTGGGTTGTCAACTTGTAACTGTGGTCCCATAAGTATATAAAGTGGTTAAAAAGTTAAATAGGTCAAAAGTGGCTTAAAAAGTCTAAAATTGTTTTCACATTAACAAAGCTAATAATTTAATCATATTTAAGTAAAAAGAAAAAAGAAAAACTAATAATTCTAAAAAAATTGCTTTATTCTTTGAACTAAATTAACCAAAATTAGGTGAACCACAATTACAAGTATAACACAATCTTTTCAGGAAAAAAAAAACTTCAATAACTTATAATCATAAAATTTTAGTTATTCAAATCACATTTGGGATTTTGTTGCCCTTAAATCGACTCAGGCTTCCCTTTAATCATCTTGTTCGGGTTTAATAACAAACAAACAAAAAAATCATAGCTAACCAAATAAGCTTTATACTTTTAAACCCGAACAACATAATTAAATCGGAACCTGAGTCTACAAACACAACAAACACAAAAAAAAAAAAAAGATTGGGTTTGCGATTCAGAAAGGTGTCTCCGGCGCAACTTACTGTCCGTCTGCCTGTTTTAATGTAATTTGACCGTCATGAAAATATATAATCATAACATTTATCATTATAACTTCATAAGATTATAAAAACAAAAAAAAGTCAACGATGTACAAAAAGTCAAACACGAGGAAAACATTTTCATAATCAACAAACAAACCTTGCAACCGTAAGCAATCAGCCTCCGTCCGATCAACAAATCCAACGGTGTAATTAGGATCATCAATAGCCCTCAACATATACTGTTTCTTCCCACCACTCAACGGCACAATACACGCCATCAACTCAGCAAACTCGTCCGATCCACGTCTGACTCGGACTCGGATCGACGTCTCCTTAGACTTAAACGAGTTATGCAAAATCTTCTGGACCCCACTCTTCCCGTTCTTAAACGGCGTCGTAATACTAATATTCCCAATCTTAATCTCTTCAACAATATCTCCTGTCTGTAACATGTCACCTGTCCACTCTTCTGCCTTTGAACTTCCTTTCAAACACTCGACGGATAAAACGACGACGTTTCTGTTCCCGTCTCTGCTGCTTCCTTCCGACCCTGATTGGCTGCTTCCCCATGAGCTCGATCGATCCATGGGCATATTTTTTTATAAAATAATAATAATAATAATAATGTTTTTTTATAAGAGTTTGAAGGGTGTGTTTGGATGTGGGAGGTGAGATGATTATTAAGATTAAAAGGAGGTGATGGATGGCTATATAGTGTGTATAAGTTGATTGTTAAGAATGTCAAAGGAGATGATGATGATGTAGAAAATAATGTTAGTGAAAATTTGGAAGAGGTTTCATATGAAGAAAGATGGTTACATATTGAATTTTGATTGGACATGAGTTTTGAAAGTCAATATTATATTATCAAGGAATTAGAATAAAATAATTTCAACTTTATCGGGTTCAAAACAGTAATCCCAGCTTGAAATATAAAATTTTACAGACCTAACTTATATATGTTTTTATTTTACCTGACCAAAACTAACTGGGTTTAACCTAGTTAGTGTTCTGCCTACGTGGCATAACATAAAGTGCAAAAGAGTTAATTAAATGCATGAACCTAGTAAGTTTTGGTTTAATGGCTTAAAAACCAAGAAAAGTTAGGCCTGTTATATTTCAATTTTCAATTTAAGACTATTCTCTTTTAACTCGATAAATTTAAGATTATTTAATTCCAATTGCCTGTATTATTAAGTTTGGTTGTGTTTTAAATATCTATATTTGACACCTAACTTTTAAATATATGTGTCTAATTGTAATCAAAAGGCCAAAAGTATATTTTGTGGGTCCAAGGATAAATATATAAATTTTTAAATGACGTTTGTTTTACTTGTTTTATTCATATGATGTGTACTTGTGTTTTATTTACTTATTTATGTTAGTTTGGATGTCATTGGTATAATAAAAAATGTCGATCTAATTTGATTAATCAATTGGAAGAAGAAAATTGCTAAGTAGTTACACCTATGTGTGTGACGTAGTGGCTTTGGGGTTACTCGAAATTGAATCTGTAAAAAATTCGAACGAGCTAAGCCTTAACAAGTCTGAGCTTGAGCTTTACATATTATGTATGAGATTTTGTCATTTGAACACGTTAAATTTTAACAAATAATATTGGTGAGTCGAGCTTTTGCTCGTTTAAGCTATCGAAGCGAGCTCGAGTCGAGGTTTCATCTCGTATAAAATTGTTTTCAAATTACCTGGAGTCGAGCCAAGTCGAGCTCTAGCTCTTAGGTTTTACTTTTGAGTTGATCCTGAGCTCAGAATAGTAGGCTCAAACCGAGCTGAGCCTGAGCTTGAGCCTCATTATAGGCTCAGGCTCAGCTACTTTACACCCCTAGTAACACCTATGATCAGGAGTCACTTTGCGTCATGCATGAACTTAAATCTATCAAACACGGACTAGATACATCTATAACTTATAATAAAAGAATTGAATATTGATGAGGTGGCATTCAATAGAGGCCTCAACCCTCCTTTGAATGTGTCACGTGGCATGTTGAGGTGAGAGTTTTTAATTTATTTTTTTTATTTTGTTTTCATCCATTCTCCTACACTTATCTAACCCTAATCTCTTTAAGAATTTAAAAACAAATTTAAAATTTTCTCTTTAATGTTTCCTCTCATCATTTTTAAACGTTAATATCTTTTATATACGAGATTTTTTAAAGAAAAAAATTACACCAAATTAACGAGCGTTTTATTATCTTTCCAACGGGTACCATAGTGCTATATAAAAAACGGAGAAAAAATGACTATTTTTATGGGGTTTCGTTCATACAGGAAAAAAAACACAAAGTGTTCAGGTTATTCATTAATCATGTTTTTTCTTTTAAACAAGGTTCTTATATACAATGTTGAAATTTAGCCCAATCGCCATGCTATCATTGGAATTTTACTGTTCTAGAGATGGATATGTATACTTCATCAAGAGAAGCTAGGAGAAAGAATCGCGCAACACTGCAACACATGGTGTCACCTTATAGCAATGTTATTTTTTTATTTATTTAATTACAAGAGTAATAATTATTACTATTAGTATTAGTATTATTAGAATGATTATATTTTTCAACCCCGGGACACTCCCGGGATAAAAGCTAGTGATATTATACATGAATAACCACTTCCTTATATTTTTTATTCGTTTATCGTAAATAAAACATATGTTTAGCTAACGAATGAAATTCAGTTGAAAACGAGTTTGGTTCACGTCACATTTGTATTCTTCATCTAGGGGGGTCTATTGGCACAAAGTTAAGAAAATGAGTATATATCACAAGTTCATAAACCCACACCTCTTTTAAACACAATGAAATAATACAAATATATACACTTCAACAATCTTTTATAAAATGGACCCAGGGGCGAAGGATTGCTTGGGACAACCCCACACACACACACACCAACCTCCATGTACAAACGTTATCACCCTATCACAAGGTGAGATCATTACCCATGTTGCTATTTATGACATCTAAAAGATGAAATCAAGTCAAGTTTTGTTTCAATTACAATAGGGTTGAGTATTCTTGCCTTTTTTATGAAGTTAAAACTCCCCATACCCGTCTTAAGACAAATAAACAAGATTGAGTCTTGTTGACATCCTAACGCCTTCGAGTCTTTGACAACTTCATTAGTACTTTTACGTTAAACTCACAACTTCTCACCTTTTGGTAAGTTGATAACACATATTATAGTGCAATAAAAATATTTTGTACATTAGGCATATTTTGCTACACTTTATTATTGTTTTTATTTTTTGACCTTATCCCCTAAAACAATTTATTTTGAAACTTCAAATTAAGACTACGCAACAAGTCGTACAAAATTGATATCCAAACTAGAATTCGAATGGCATGACTTTGAAAGTGGACTCCTCAAGACGCCATTGAATAAACTTGAAGACGATGTTCTCGTCTTCTCGAAACTTTAATATAATTAATTTTTTTAATTTTAAAAATTAATATATACGAGACAATAAAAAAATGACGAAAATTGAATGACCACCCCACCTGCGGGTCGGGCCCATACGGTTGTTACTATTTGAATAAAAGAAATGAAATTTCAGTTAAGTTTCCGAAATATTATTGTATAGCTACTGAAGTTTTTATATAAAAAAGTTGATAAATTAATTTTGTTAACGGTTTTGAACTTTGAAGTTTCATGATGTTTTTACATACGCATCTGAATTATAGATCTAATGACTAATAACAATCTAAGTGCTAAGTTTTATTTTTTTAATATAGACTTTGAAAAGTTATGTAGTTTAAATTTTATAAAAGTATAAAAAAGTTATTAATTAATATAAATAGTATTTTAGAACGAGGATTATGGTCACATTGTTATTGGCTTAGCCACTTGCTAGCCGGTAGTAATAGAATCTTCTTTGCTGTTAAAAAAATATGTATAAATAAATGCGGAGTAAAAGGTTAAGTTGGTTGATGTAGACGTTGTTGAGCAATTTGTGAAATTTTTAGATGGCACGGATTCAAAAACGTTGTAAAGGTCCAAATACATCACAAATAATGACTACAATAAAACCTTTTGCCTTGCACACTAGTGCACATTGCATGTCTTCATAAATGTAGGCACTTTTCAGGTGGGCTAGATCTTTGTAGTCATGATAAAGAACCTAGTTACTATGATCAGGAGCCAATCATCTTTTGGTGGAGTGACAGCCTCATGATCTTTCAATACGAAGGTTGTGGATTGAAAACCCACTTAGAGCAAATTTATTCTAAGTTGAGCCAGAGGTTTTACCACAGTGGGCCTTCGGATGGTGAGTTTCCTTTGGAATGATGGCGAGCCGGGTCATCAGCGTTGTATGTGTTCAAGGGCGTGGGTGGCCTTTTGCCATTGGGTTTACCTGGGTGACCGGGCTTTCGTTGGACGTTAAAAAAATGACTATAATAAGGAGATACACGATGACACGATAAATGTATATATTTATGATTTTATTGGTGAATTTTATTATTTGTATAATACACGAAATCTAAACTTACCATCAAATTTCATTAGCGTATATGAAAGTTTTAGGATTTAATATAATACATATTCTAAAAGTGCATACGCTTAAGTATCTTACATTACTCTCTGTATATGCGTTAATATTATATTATGAATCGATAATAGTCATCGTTTAAACTTTGTGCATTATATATGTTATAAGATCCTACAAGACGCATGTGTGCATCTAAAAAGTGCCAACACGAGTATTGTTTAGTGTGACATATATTTTTAAAAGTTTAGAATGAACTGATTTGATTTAAGGATGCTAGTATACTACAGGACTTGACTATAGAACTAATTAATCTATATATCTATATATATTTTAAAGCCTTATATTCTACATGGCATCCAAAGAGGTTATTCTCTCCCTTGAGAGTGCCATGTAGGATTCCATGTGACATCAATAAAAATAAATAAAAAAACATGAGTTATTTTAGGAAAAAAATAATTTAAAAACAAAATTAGATTTTTCTCTCATGTTTCCTCTTATAATTTTTAAACGTTAATATCTTTTATATACGGGATTATTTAAAGAAAAAAAATATACCAAATTAAACTAGCGTTTTATTATCTTTCCAACGAGTACCATAGTTCTATATAAAAAACGGAGAAAAAAAACGACTAATTTTTTTGTAAGGTTTTGTTCATACATTAAAAAAAACACAATGTGTTCAGGTTATTCAGTAATCATGTATATGCAAGTCGTTAATTATGTTCAAACCAGTAAATATGAATTCTATTTACAGCATGTGTTAGCATTGGAATTGTACATTGTTCTAGGTTATGTTTTAATATTAGTATTATACATTGTTTTAGGTTAGGTGTTATCCGAAACTTAAAACGCATCAGGCTATTTCGTATGTAAAATTAATATGTCATATTAGATTTCTCAACTCCGGGACTCTCCCGGAATATAAATCTACTCTATGTAATAATTATAAAAGTACTAAAACCATATTACTATTGTTTCTATACCTTTTTCAAATATCTAACTCTATCCTAATACCAAATATCTCTCGGTTTGGTGGGACAAACCAATTAATTAGAAACTTCACAATCATTGAAAACAATAGCATTCAATTGTTTTAAATATCTATCCACTTAAGTAGTTGGGATTCATTTATCATATTCCAGGTCAGCTTTTCTCTTATAAAAACAAGACCATAGTAAGTTTGACCAGATATCCTTGTAAATGTTCCACATCAAGTTCACAACTTAACCTTAAATTTATAAGATATAAAAACTATTCAAGCCCACCTCTTATATTCCTTAGGCATTCTAGATTTGGTTGACTTTGAACTTGTCACATTTCTACTCTTATACCCTCCAGACACAGACTTTGACTCCTTTGACTTTGACAATTTGACCAAATCCGCTTGTTGATTTAGGGATTTCTCTTTCAGGGGAGTTGCAGGTCGTAACGGTTGTTCGCGTGAATTGACCGTAAGCTTAGAGGTACTGGAATGTGCCGGCTTTTGTGTGTTTAGAATAGCAGCATTTTGATCTTCCTTGTACATGTGATTTACTATGGGAACTCGATATTTCGATTTGACAGAGGAATCTGAATCATCAGACGGGCTGGTCGTGCTGTCCATGTCATATATTAGATTATCTGACATGGCAGGTAGCTTTTTCGAGCTCGAACTTGACTTGGAGGAAGATGGTCTTCTCAGCCTTGTGAGGTGAATTACCTAAATAAGCCACCAGATTGTATATAATAAGTACAGAATATAACAACATTTTCTAATCCTCAAACCACCCAAATATAAACAAAAAAAAAGCAGGAATTTGGTCAAACCTCATGATATAGAGCAACAATTTGGTAAAAGTTAAATAATATCTAAAAAATCAAGTGCAAAGTCTTGATCAATCTAATTATCAAGTGCGAGAATTCGGTCAAATCTCTTGCAATAGGACATGGCAAATGAAAATCTTACCACGAATACGGGCAAAGTGCATGGAAACACAATGAACTTATATTTTTAACCATACCATGCAACAGAACATACTTATATTCTCATTTTGATGCTATGAAGTCAATAATCTGTCGCCTAGATCAGTGGCGGATCTAGAAATGAATTTCAGTAGTAACGTTTTTCATTTTTTTCATTTTAGTAGCCACGTTTTCCAAATTTCGTAAAAAAAAAAAACAAATTTTCCACTACGCGCGCGAAGTTGAGCAGCAACGGACGCGACACCTAGTTATACACTAGGTCCGCCCCTGGCCTAGATTTACTTAGTTGCATGGTTTTGTAACAAATTATAAGTTACATCATACGGTTAAAAGTGTAATAAGTTGTGTATATTGTTCTCCGGCATTTCACCCCATTGATAAAGCTAGAAAACCATAAACTTGAGTTTATCATATAAGAAGTTTAATAAGGGTACACTAACCTTCTGCTCAAGGACCATCATGTCTTTCCTAAGCTTGGTGATCAACGTGTTTTTCCTGCGGATAACATCTTCCAGTTCCGCAATTCTCTATTTTATCAAGAAAAGAAATATGTCAACAAAACTGAATATAAAGAAATATTAATTTTCTTATACCATATGACAAATGGGATTGAATTGTACCTTTGAATTATGAGATTCTGATGCGTTGAGAAAATCAGATAATTCTTTGATTGCGGCATCCTTTTCTTCACATTCCTTCTGGAGTTTGCTAATATCGTGCTCAACCGGAATATTCCACTGTAAAGATTGACACTATTAGACTAGTTATGTATGTAACTGTAATTATCATAGTCAAAGAACAAACATTTTTCCATGAAACACACTTGGTTTTAAAAAGCGCGAAGCGCACAAAAGCGACGAGGTCTAAAACCGAGGCGCAAAGCGCAGAGCGCAAAACCGGTGGGCTTTTCGTAGGCGAAGCGCAAGACGATTATATAATTTTTATAGGTTTTTAGCATCCTTACCCCAAAATATAGATATAAATTAGGTTTATATGTGATTTAACTTAAATGTATAACCTTTTTAGCTATATGTATAACACTTTGAAGCACAAAAACAGCCCCTGTACAAAAAGCGCGCTTTTCTTCTTCTTTTTGCGCTTTTCCTGCGCTTTTTGTACACTGCGCGCCTTGAGTGACATAAGGCGCATGGATCTGCGCCTCAGGTCACCTCGCGCTTAAGCGCGCCTGAGGCGCGCTTTTTAAAACCTAGGAAACACACAACTGAATTTGAATCAACATAAAGCTACGATCTTAATGTTCAGAAGCTCTCACAAGCAAGATTAGATAAAAATTACACATAATTTCATCATATTTAACGCATTAACTATTCCTGAAAAATGGACAACTAATGTTCACGGGTCAACCCAAATCGTTTTGACTTCTGATCAATACAAAACAAGCCATATGCTTCTTAGCTTAGTGAGTCGAAACAGAACATAATTAGTCTGTCTTCAATAACTTAACAAGATATACAGTTTATCCATACCTGAACATCTATTGAAGAGCTAACACTTGGAGCCCAATCTGACAAATCAGACATGCGCCGTTCTTCTTGTTCAACCTCACTAGCCATTTTAGACCGAATCATATCATTATCATCAACAACAGATTTTCTACTAATATCCACCTGAATGAAAGCATAAATAATAAGTAAATCCACCAACAACTTTATTTATAAACAAAACAACATGATTTCTAATTTAGTTTCTCACTTCTTTATATTCTAATGGTGGTTGTTGATGATCATAACGCGTGCACCCGCAGCCAGAACACTCAAAACCATACGATGCAATATCCGGTTTATCTTTGAAATAATTCACCTGCTCACATAAGTTGTCAAGCTTTTCCTGCATGCCTAAAAGCACTTCATCCTGCAAATAGTTTGTCACAAAAGATACAACTTTAGCCATTTTTAAGGTCATGACAGCTGAAATTCAAGATGTAATAAATCCAAATACATCTGATTAAAGCAAGCAAATGTGTTTTTAATCAACATATGATTTTTTTATTTAAATTTTTAGTGTTACATTTTTTTTTGAACAACCAACGAAAGTCTGATCACCCGGGTAAACTAAATGATAAAAAGCCAACCACGCCTGCGAACGCAGACAGCGCTGGTGACCCGACCGCCACCATTCCAGAGGAAACTCACAACCGAAAGGCCCATTGTGGTAAAACACTAAAACCTATGGCTCAACCTAGAAAATTTCGCTCCAAGCGAGACTCCAACCATAACCTCCACCGAGTTAAACGACATTACTAAACAATCTCCATTTGTATTTATTTTATTCATTTCTACTGGCAATTGACGTATTTTTGTTATTTAAAATTTAATTTGGTTTTATCTTTTTATCATGTGACCCGACCCGACCTCAAACAACCAATAAAAAAAGCCAATGATCTCCAGCCCAGCTGGTTTGAGGTGGGAAGGTTTACCTCCTCGGAGGGTTCCTGCCCGGGTTTGGTCTCAGGTTCGATTCCCACGTTACACCGAAAAAATAACCGTTGGGTTTGAAAGGAGAAACCCGTGTGGTTCTTATGGCATTCGATCTTGGGCAGTGGTCGCTTTGCAACACCGGATTTACCGCTAAAAACACTACTCTCAAAAAAAAAAAAAACCAATAAAATATAATATATAACGCCACTGCATATGCTAACTTAATTACTACAACTTACAGAAAAATTAATAAACCCTAATTTCAGAAGTGTAACTGCTACAACTTACAGAAAAAAATTAATTAAAAAATAATAATTAAACAGGTAAACATAACCGATTAACTAACCCTGATCTTAACCGACTTTTGTAACCGAACAATAATATTATTCTTGTTGGAATTAACAGCAGCAGCTGCAACAACAGCCACAATCAAAACACGTTGCATAGGGCTAAACATATCCCAAGCCACAGCTTCTTCACGGCTCAAGCCGCCGCCGATGGCTTTAGCTGAGCTGGCTTCTTCAGCTCCAACAACCCGACCCTTTAGGTCCACCCATGCCAACTGTTTGACAGATCTTACGGGTCGGGTCGGAGGAATAAAGTGGCTGGATAACCGACGGGGTGATTGATAAGGGAATGGGGAGATAGTGACCCATGGCGGCGGAGTAACGGTGGTGGGTTCGTCGGCGTTTGTGGTGGTTTGCATGGTGGTGATTGGTGTGTGTGTGTGTGTGTGTGGGGGGGGGGGGGGGGGGGGGGGGGGGTAGGGTTAAGGAGGGAAGGGGTGGATATGTCTGATGGGTTTGAAAATAATGTTTTGGGGGGATGTATTATTGTTATTATTGGTAGCCGTTGGTATTCTCGATGTTTAAATTTTGAAGCATGTTTTTTTAGTTAGTTTTTGTCTATGTCTATGGTTTGTTTTATTTTATTTTATTTGATTGTCTTCATTTGGTCTCTTGTCCGTTAAGCTTGTAGGATGCCTAGATGGCATGTGACTCACATCGCGTTGATGGTACGGTGTGAAAAACCTGTTGAACCCATGTCTCTTTCCTACATTCATTTTGATCGTTTGACGGGTTTTCGACCATTTGACAATGGTTAAAATCATAATAATAATAATAAACAGTTTTTAATTTTAAAATAAACATGTACTTAAGATATCCTTTAAGGTTTATAAAGAGCTAAGTCATTTCGGTTCATATTTTTTTGGTGGTTTTAACTAGTTGAGTTCAAAACCAAAACCATTTGAGTACCTAGTTGATAACTCTAAATTTACCAAACCCACCACCACCATACACCTTCAGCAACCACCATTTCCACTCTCTAACCTCTTTATTCTATCTTTCCTTGAAACCCCCTTAACGTCATTCACCACCGCCACTCATCACTCACCAGTACTCTCTCTTCTTTACACACCCATATGTGTGGATGACCGACAATCAAATAGAGATAATGAGGGCGATGAGTAGGCGGGTGGAGTGTTGGCTAGTTGAAGGTTGCAGGTTGTGAAGGAAGATGGGCAAATGAAGGTGAAAATGGTTGTTGGTTGTGGGTGTTAGGGGTTTCAGAGGTTTCAATTGATGGTGGGTGTATGAGGAAACTGGATGGTTGTTGTGGTTGGTTTGGTGGAAGTCGAAAGTGGAGTGCAAGAATGGCGGAAGTGGCTCGGTGCAATATGGAGGTTGGTTTCAGTAGAGCAATGCAGTGCAGTGGTGGTGGCAATGGAGTTGAAAATGGTGGTGGTGGTGGTGGTGGTTCTGGGGTTGGTGCTGTGGTGTGGCGGTGAGATGATGAAAATATATATAGAGAGAGGTTTGTGTGTGAGTGATAGTGTAGGTATTATTAAAATGGGTAAAGTATTTTGTAAGTACCTTGGTCATTATGCATTAAAAGGTTGTTCCAAGGCGTAAAATGATTGAAATACCCTTGCACTTAACTGATTTGGTTAACGACGTTACAAATTTGGACTTTCATAGTTATGGAATGAAAACATAGGTATTCAGAATGTTAAAATTTTTAGTTTTGGATTTAAATAATTAAAACCACTAAAACAAAGGGACTCAATGGGAAATTAACCCAGGTTCATAACATATCTTATTTAGTCCTATGTTTAATATTTGTAAATGGTTTAAAACATCTATGCTAGGATTTGAGTATGACTATCTATATCTATGCTATATTATAAAGTATTTGAGAAGGATACTAACAAATTATAAGTAATTACAACATTTTTTGCTTATGGAACAACAATTTAATGAAATTAGTAAGTGGCAATATGGTCTTTCTACATAATTATTAAATTGATAAATGAATTGTTGGATAAATTGACAAATATAATTAATTGCTTTGAATTATATAATAATAAAAATTTTAATCATTATATTCTTGTAGCATGATAGCAATTAAAAAGAAGAAACTGAAAGGATGCAACTTCTTATAAAAATAAATGATTTATTAATTGCCAATGATCTCCAGCACAACTGGTTTGAGGTAGGGTGGGTTTTTCTTTAAGGGTTCCCATCCTGGGGGTAGGTCACAGGTTCGATCCATGCACACCACAAAAAAATTCCCCGTGACGGTTTGAGTTTAGGCAAGGAGGACACCGGTGTGTGGGTAGGGATTTGAACTTGGGACCGCTAGGTTAGGGTTGTACAAAGATTTCCACTGAACTAAGCCTTTAAAAAATGATTTATTAGTTACTTGAGGAAAACTAGAAGGCAACAAACTCTTATAAATGATTTTTTTTCTTTTCATAACAATAATGGTTAGACACAAGGTGAATGTAAAGAGAAAACAACCAAGCAGGATGCTTTCCGTTTGAATACATCAAAAGATGTGAACGTATTCCGACAAGCAAGGTTACTCAAGTGTTGTATGTTTTATCTCTACTTTGGTTATGTTAATTTGTATGTATTTTCGGATTTTGGTTTTAAAAAAATAACTTTTTTTATACAAGACATCCTTGTCTAGTCTTGTTCTAATTCGATGATCTTGTATGAGCTTCAACTTTTATAAGCATGTATATTTATTTATGTATTGTGGTATATATTTTTGATATCATTTTCATTTCCCTCCAGTTTGACAAACACCAATTTTGCCTTAGCCATGATAACCTTGTGAAATATAATAAGAGATTTAGATTAACTATATCATCTAATCATGTATAGATAATTATATCATAACGGGGAGTTAAAATGAATTTGATGTTGATAATGCTTTTTATATAATATAGGGTTAGAATTCGTAAATAAAGTAAACATACAAAGGATTGATCAATAGAAAAACACAAAGTTTTACTTTCTATAAGAAAAACATGATTTGTTAACAAACTAACACTACAATTAGTAAATGTATCGAGTAAAATTGAAAACATTTTTGTGATAAAGAGCTTGTGGATTGCTATTTAAGGAGTTACCCATGGTGACACGACCTACAATTCAAGTTTCAAGTAAGATGATTGATTTAGTATTATACACTTTTATTTTTATTATAAGATAGTTGAGTATAAGACTATGAGGTGAATCATATCTATCAAGCATTGTAACTTGATGTGCTTGTTGTAGATTTATTTTCAATAGAGCAATTCAGGTACTAATAATAATGATTTTTTAAAACTTTGTTATTTGGGATAAACACATTTAGATATGTATTTTTTGTTAGCTTTTTCTTTATGCATGAACTTATAAAAGTTATTTTCTTTATAACTAACAGATTAGAATCCCCAGTTTTATAACTAACTAGGTTAGAGTCCAATGTATTGTAACTAACGTGGTTTTCATTATGAAATTGAACTCAACCATACCGTCTTGTACACACTCCTACAATTAGCGGCATAAGTGTTATGTTTCCCGGCGCATCGCGCGAGCACCCCACCAGTTTACCTAAAAGTGATATGTAAATCAATAGTCGAACCATGCATCGAACATTTGTCACCTCTATTGACTTTACCTATATACCACAAATAAAACAATATGTGCAATGTTTCATATCCTCATGTGGTTGTCACAGTTTTTAATATATATGTAATTCTGAATTGAATGTACATGTGTCTCTATATCTCTCTCTATATCTATACTACATTATAAAGGAGGAGAGATGGCTAGAATAGTCACTTCATGTCAATTTTAAGATGGCATATGAAAGGTTTGTTGCTTCACACCCTAAATGTCATGAAAATCTTTCCAACACTACCCTTTTACTGCATTACCCAGTTGTACATCTTCATCCGTTCAATGTTGCTGCAATACCTATCAATTCGACATTCATGTTGAGCATTCAAAGGGATGAATGAATCGTCTGTACGTTTCCAGACTCCCCCTCTTAAGAACTCCACAACTTCATTCCTGGAACATGCAACTCATTCCAAGGATTCAATGCTTCATCTAATCATATTCCCTTCTGTATCATACACCCAATTCATTTCTACGGTTTCCAGGAAGATGCAACACGTTGATACCAAACCCTAACTGAGGTTTCATCCATCCAACTCCCATCATTACTGGTTGAAAATCAATTGCCTTCATCCATTGTAGGTGATATAATCTCAGGTCAGTTGTTGGCGGCTCTAGGGTGATACTGAAGATAGGGTTTTACAATTTATTTTTTACCTTTATTGTTATTTTCAGTTATTTTTTAGGCTTTTGTATGATATGAATGTTGGTTTTTTTTTTTTTTGCTATTAATTGATGTGAATGTTGAGGTTTTTATTTTTTATTTATTTATATTTTTGCTGTTTATTGTTATTTTCTGATATTTTTTAAGCTTTTGCAAGAAGTGATTGTTGAGGGTTTTTTTCCCTATTTCTTGTAATTTTCTATTGTTTTTAGGATTTTGAGGTTTTTTCTGCTGTTTATTGCTATTTTTTAGGCTTTTGCATGATGTGAATGTAGAGGTTTTTGTGCTGTTTATTGTTAATTTTTAGGCCTTTGTATGATGTGAATGTTGAGGTGTTTTTGCTGTTCTTGGTGTATTTTGGGTTTTTGTTGACTCCTTTTGGTTTATTGATAAATTTGTTTTGTAGATTTTGGGTTGATCTCTTATTACATATTTCTTTAATTTTAGCTTTTAATTTAGTTGTTAGTTTTATTTGTGGTTTGATAAAAAGGTTAAATCATTCTATTATTATTCTTTACGCAGGAACTACACATGGATTCACATGAAACTGATGGTAATGGAGTAGCCGGTGAGGCTGTACCGCCACCTCCACCTGTTCCAAAGGATGTGGTCCCTGAACTGCTGCATTTTGATAATGAGATTTCGGATAGATATTATGCCACTTTGTTAGGAGGACTTCTCAACTGTATATGTAAAATCCAAGGTTAGCTAAACTTTTTTGTTAGAAGTATTATGTTTAATCAAGGAAATAATTACTTTAGGTGTTAACTTGTCGGCTTGTTACAAGAAATGAGTGGTACATTAAGAGATAATATAGGATTTAAAAGTTTTGATCTGCATTTATTGTTTAATCAAGAAATGCTTATGTTTTTGAACCCGTATCATACTATCATTTAATTATTTAAATTTGTTTTAAGAACCTCGTTAAATACAATACCATTAATCAGCACTGACGGAGAAAATTTTGAACTGTTTACTTATAAATGGGTTGGTCACTTAATCGTGGTTATATTTTATCTCTAATGCTGCAAACAGGTAAAAAGATTTAGCTTAAAAGGAAATGGGTCAAATGAGTTGAAAGTCGCCCAACATGTATTTTAATGCATAAAAACGGCCTAAGTCATTTTAATCAAAATATATTGATTTGTGCAGCAAAAATATATTTGTCTTATTATATCTGACATACTAACAAAATAAATGTTACATTTGGACAAAAAAAAAGTTTTAGCTAAACAGAAGCTTACTGTTTTGATCCATTTTGACCCGTACCCAACTCATCCAGCCCGCCTAATTTGTCACCTCTTACCAGCACTTGTTTGGTGATATCGAATCTGAAATAAGTTAAACCTTTGTTTATTTGGCGAATTGGTTCGTCTTTTTCGATTATTTTTTTTTTACTTTTTTATCTTTTATTTTCATTTTTCTTTTTGTCGGACCTGTTAATTGTAAAAAGTTTTCTGTGAGATGATGCTTAACCATCCTATATGTTTAATGAGCAGGAATGGGAGGCGTCAATGATGAGGCTTTATCTGATATGACTCAATGGGTTGATGGATTTGCATGTTCGACTCTTATAATAACCTACGAAATGACAGATTACCAGGAGAATGGGTGTTTTAGTTTTAAAAAAATGACATTTCATGTATCTATTTGTTTTCAATATTACAACTTTCAACAATGTAGGCACATCCAAAGACTAATTTGTTGTGTGTGTTTGTATTACTACTGTTATCTGGTTCGCAAATGACTCGATATCACATAATCACTTTCATATTACACACATACAAATACCTCCATGATTGTTTGTAGGCACGTCCAAACACTAATTTGTTGTTTGTATTAGAACCGTTATCTGATTCGCAAATGACTCGATATCACATAATCACTTTCAAATTACACACATACAAGCACCTCCATGATTGTTTCTTTTGAGCAACTGGACATTGATCATCTATCATGTTTCAAATATTTAATAAAATCCTTATATTAACTGTGAGCACTTAATTCATTGTTTCCAGATGATACATCTAGATCTTTATTTTTTACCTTTATTGTTATTTTCAGTTATTTTTTAGGCTTTTGTATGATATGAATGTTGGTTTTTTTTTTTTTTGCTATTAATTGATGTGAATGTTGAGGTTTTTATTTTTTATTTATTTATATTTTTGCTGTTTATTGTTATTTTCTGATATTTTTTAAGCTTTTGCAAGAAGTGATTGTTGAGGGTTTTTTTCCCTATTTCTTGTAATTTTCTATTGTTTTTAGGATTTTGAGGTTTTTTCTGCTGTTTATTGCTATTTTTTAGGCTTTTGCATGATGTGAATGTAGAGGTTTTTGTGCTGTTTATTGTTAATTTTTAGGCCTTTGTATGATGTGAATGTTGAGGTGTTTTTGCTGTTCTTGGTGTATTTTGGGTTTTTGTTGACTCCTTTTGGTTTATTGATAAATTTGTTTTGTAGATTTTGGGTTGATCTCTTATTACATATTTCTTTAATTTTAGCTTTTAATTTAGTTGTTAGTTTTATTTGTGGTTTGATAAAAAGGTTAAATCATTCTATTATTATTCTTTACGCAGGAACTACACATGGATTCACATGAAACTGATGGTAATGGAGTAGCCGGTGAGGCTGTACCGCCACCTCCACCTGTTCCAAAGGATGTGGTCCCTGAACTGCTGCATTTTGATAATGAGATTTCGGATAGATATTATGCCACTTTGTTAGGAGGACTTCTCAACTGTATATGTAAAATCCAAGGTTAGCTAAACTTTTTTGTTAGAAGTATTATGTTTAATCAAGGAAATAATTACTTTAGGTGTTAACTTGTCGGCTTGTTACAAGAAATGAGTGGTACATTAAGAGATAATATAGGATTTAAAAGTTTTGATCTGCATTTATTGTTTAATCAAGAAATGCTTATGTTTTTGAACCCGTATCATACTATCATTTAATTATTTAAATTTGTTTTAAGAACCTCGTTAAATACAATACCATTAATCAGCACTGACGGAGAAAATTTTGAACTGTTTACTTATAAATGGGTTGGTCACTTAATCGTGGTTATATTTTATCTCTAATGCTGCAAACAGGTAAAAAGATTTAGCTTAAAAGGAAATGGGTCAAATGAGTTGAAAGTCGCCCAACATGTATTTTAATGCATAAAAACGGCCTAAGTCATTTTAATCAAAATATATTGATTTGTGCAGCAAAAATATATTTGTCTTATTATATCTGACATACTAACAAAATAAATGTTACATTTGGACAAAAAAAAAGTTTTAGCTAAACAGAAGCTTACTGTTTTGATCCATTTTGACCCGTACCCAACTCATCCAGCCCGCCTAATTTGTCACCTCTTACCAGCACTTGTTTGGTGATATCGAATCTGAAATAAGTTAAACCTTTGTTTATTTGGCGAATTGGTTCGTCTTTTTCGATTATTTTTTTTTTACTTTTTTATCTTTTATTTTCATTTTTCTTTTTGTCGGACCTGTTAATTGTAAAAAGTTTTCTGTGAGATGATGCTTAACCATCCTATATGTTTAATGAGCAGGAATGGGAGGCGTCAATGATGAGGCTTTATCTGATATGACTCAATGGGTTGATGGATTTGCATGTTCGACTCTTATAATAACCTACGAAATGACAGATTACCAGGAGAATGGGTGTTTTAGTTTTAAAAAATGACATTTCATGTATCTATTTGTTTTCAATATTACAACTTTCAACAATGTAGGCACATCCAAAGACTAATTTGTTGTGTGTGTTTGTATTACTACTGTTATCTGGTTCGCAAATGACTCGATATCACATAATCACTTTCATATTACACACATACAAATACCTCCATGATTGTTTGTAGGCACGTCCAAACACTAATTTGTTGTTTGTATTAGAACCGTTATCTGATTCGCAAATGACTCGATATCACATAATCACTTTCAAATTACACACATACAAGCACCTCCATGATTGTTTCTTTTGAGCAACTGGACATTGATCATCTATCATGTTTCAAATATTTAATAAAATCCTTATATTAACTGTGAGCACTTAATTCATTGTTTCCAGATGATACATCTAGATCTGGTAATGCGGGTCTTGATCAGTCTCCAGAGGAATGGCTAGCCGATTGTCTAATAAATGATACAGAAATGCATTTACACGTTGAAGATTTGTATGTTTCTTTTTACTTCATGGTAATTCATTAAGTTAACGACCCAAAATATTAAATTAATTACCAATATGTCCAAAACAGGAATTCATCTGGATCCACTGCTCTTCAGATTGATCTCACTGGTACACAAGCTACCTAATAGTTCATAGTTGCCATTTATTTATGAAATATCTCTTACTAAACCATATCCTTAATACAAGGTCAAACAATTCTGAACCTGAGAACGAATGTGGTACTGGTCAAAAGCCCCCCACTCCTACCCGCAAAAATGTCGTCTTTAAATAAATGGCATGAAGGACCAGAAGATTCAGCTTTTGTCTAATCACTTCAAAGTTAATGTGTCAAATGTTGATGGCCACCTCTTTCACTACAGTGTATGTATTTTGTTTTGTTTGTGTATGTTATACTTATTGGGTCAAACTGTTTACAAATGGTTTATTTAATATACCTACATTGTGAATCAAACAGGTTGCCTTGTTTTATGAAGATGGTCGTCCTGTGGACAGAAAAGGTGTAGGAAGGAAGGTTCTAGATCGAGTTCATGAAACGTATGGTAGTGAGTTAGCAGGAAAACAATTTGCTTATGATGGTGAGAAAAGTTTGTTCACTATCGGTTCGCTTCCAAGGAACAAGCATGAGTTCACTGTCGTCTTAGAGGATGTTACATCAAACAGGTATATCAATTCGATTTGTGTTTAGCTGATAACGGGTCAACGAGTTAAAAATATATAATATTTAACGACTTTTGCATGTTCAGAAACAATGGCAACGCTAGCCATGAAAATGAAGACAGAACAAGGATGCGTCTTCAGTATCAATAAAAAACATTCAAGGTGGAATTGAGTTTTGCAGCCAAGATTCTAATTTCCAATGCAAGCAATTACACATGCTCTGCGTGGTCAGGAATCGCAGAACTCTCAGGAAGCTAGGTTTGTCTAAATGTTATCTATGTGTGCATGTCGTAGGTGGGTCTCGTGGGTTGGGTTATGGGTCAAAACGGGTAAACTATAGCACGATGTTTGTAACGGCTCTAGGCATCCTGGGTTGGTGTGCTGACCCACCAGCATTTTCTTTTCCCATTTTTCCAATATATAAATAATACTGAAATGAAATATGATCACAACTATTTTTTAATTCCTTTTTCTTTGGCATTCGGAAGGAACTATGAGCAATTTTAAACGAAGAGGTAGCATTCAAGAATGATTCATAATTACATGTTTCAAGTGTGTGAAGGCTCTCGGTAGGTGTGTAAGTTGCTATTCCTCTAGACAACATATATAGCATCCATGTACATTTTGTGTAATTCACATTTTTGAGATAGAAATAATTAACTATTAAATTAAAATTATTGGTATTTATAAAAAACAAAACAAATGATGTGGTTTTGCTTCCATTTATACAGTTTCATTATAATTATTTTATTGAGTTTTACTTATTTTATAATACACAATAACTAATATATAGTTTTCACCATAACCACATGTTAAACCATGACAAGGTATTTGTTAAAGTTATTTCAGATACAGTTATTTTAGATATGTTCCTCTTTTAAGGGTTTTTATTTAATAGTAGCTCCATTATTTGAAAGTTTATACAATAAACAAATCAGCAAAACTGAAGGTGAAAACATTTAGAAATCAAAACAATTATGAACTAAGGGACATGACTATGTGGGGAACATGCGAATCTTATTTTAAAGGTGGTGCTGAAGTGTTATAATAAGTCATTAAAATTTTGTACGCCTTATTTTAAAGGTGGTGCTGAAGTGGTTTCAGGATAAATCAACGGACTTGTGCGATTACCACTTTCTTCATTTTATGGAGAAGAAGTGGATGATGACGGGTCCTCGAAAGAAGGTGAAGCGCTAAACAAAGTTGAGTAATTTGGCGCTGATTGGGATGAAGATGTAAAATGGAGATGCTTTCTCATTTCGAGCAAGGCCTCCTATTGAATTATTTCTACGACATTAAACCCTTTGCGCAACATGCGGCAACAAAAAAACATACCCGCGGCAACGCGCGGGCATTCCTACTAGTATGTATATATGATTTAGGATTGTTGGGTAAATATGAACCACACCAAACAACGATTTTCCAATCATAAAAAATGTTACTTTTATTCGGATCCTTTTGAACTGAACTAAAAATAGGATTTCACTTTGGCTTTGGATCGGTATTCACTTCGGTTTGAAACCAAAATATTTAGCAACTCTATCATATATGTATATATAAATACATATACATCCGTACATACATGAGTGCACACATATATATATATACTTATATATAAGAGGTTTTTCTTATACTTAATAAAATAATCGATGGAACGTAACAAATCCAACCAAAAGCTTCAGAATCTTTCATGATTGCAGTTAGAATGATTGTACTCAGGACATGATCTTCCATTGTATAATTTGTCGTTCGTGTTTGACACAACAGCTGATGTGGTGGAAAGATGGATAAGGTAGGGCAAAAAAATTTTAGAGGGCGAACGCCTATGGACAGTGGCGAAGCTTGACCCGAAGGTTTGGGGGGTCGAAAGTCACCGGGGGTTCAGAAGTCACTAGTTTCGGGGGGGTCGAAAACCAGTTTCGTGGGGTCGAAACCCTATATTTTCAAAATTTTCTATACGGCTACTATATAATCGAAACTTCTGCACGAAAATCCGGGGGGGTCGGCTGCCCCTCCCCGCCCCAAGTAAGCTGCGCCAGTGCCTATGGATAAACATTATTAGAGAAGAGATTCAAATACAGAATAACAAGGTGCTAGATAAGGCTTTGTCTTTCTAAGTAGTGAGGGGTTCAAATCACACGGGTGACTAAAAGTTGAGTTGTTAAAAAAAAATACATAATAACAACTAAATTTAGCAATTAAACCCTAACCTAAAATCCAATTTCGTCTCTTTTGTGCTAGACAACATTTGCGTGGGGGTATCTTTACATAAAACCGGAGGAGGGGAGGGGGCGGGGGGCTTTATACACTTTGAAGATAAAGTTGAGGGGTAACACATGCACCCCTTGAACTTGTGCAAGACTTTAACTTTTTTATTTTTGAAAACAACATTTTATACATCTAAAGACTGTCTAATCATTCATTTGAAAAGTTTCCAACTTTTACTATCTTTTAAAGAGCAAACACTATACCAATAAATCACTATTCCATGAGTAATAACTCTTTACCCGTATTCTTTGAAAAAAAATCTTTTATGGTATACTATTCTTGAATTTTTAGGTTTTGTTGCATTCGAAATGGGGCCAAACATTGTGGATTAGATTATTGGATTGATCCAGGCCCATTTTTTCGTGTAAATTTCAAATCAAATTTTTTTTACCCGATTCAGTATTTTAATGTAGTGACGACTGACGTGTTTAGGTTAATCGTTAACCCCATTCTTGTTCACTTAAAACCTTGAGAATTGAAGGACTTAAGCTTTATTTATTTTTATTAAAACGAATAAAGTCTAGCTACCCGGAGTAATCAAATGGCAAAAGACAACCCTATAAGTCCACGATCGCAGATAGCGCTAGGTAGCCCAAGCCCACCATCTTCAGTTCAAGGGAAAATCCGTTCCTTGAAGGCCCAGTCCGGTAAAACCCAGTTGAAATCATATCCGAACTTGAGATCTGTGGCCTTTAGTCCAAATGTTTACTTTTCCTCCAATGTCAGTTGACCTAAAGGCTGATTGGCATTGAAGGAGTTAATTTGACTTTGCTCTTAGTAAGAGATTGATGTTTACAGGAACAAAACATTTATTTATGAAGTTAAAAAGTAGTCTGAACATGAAGTTAATTAGCTAACTAAATCACACGACAAATTATCAACTCAATGTAAACACAAATCATTTTATTTCTCTTTACCAAACCTTAAAATACGTGTTATTAAATGTTAAACAATTCAATATCATTTTAAATTAAATCCATCCAGATCATATTTTTTAATTATATGCAATTTATGGAAAAAAAATCGTTGTCCCCTTTTTACCACTTCCTTTTTTTACCGTTAGAATTGCATATTCTTAATAAGTATAATTAAGCTTATCTTTAAGATAAAGTTGATTCTGCCACACCAGCCATAAAAATAAAATAATAAGAGAAGTGCCACGTTAACACCAACTTAATAACATAATCCCTTGTTTATAGTGGAAAAATCAAACCTAATTAGATATGAATCAATTAATTAGTAAAGATAGATGTGTCCTAACCAACACAATTAGGACGTGTGGCTAAAAGAGCACCCACCTTATAATAATATCACCCCATAGTTGAGACGTGGTCCAAATATACACCTTAACACGCACACACATCAAATATATAGATGTCCGGTCCCACTTTAGATAACCCGTGTTGTCTTGCCTAAATTGTAGGATCTTAATCTACAACAAAGTGTGTAATATTAGGCTATAGGGTATGGTCACGTTCCAAATTATTATCACTAGTATTCACCATCATCACATCATTTCAACCTCCATCACTACCCTGCAGGCTGCACCTTTCACATTTTCAAATTAAGGTTCGTGGCAAACGTGACAATCCTTACGGTTGCCACGTCGTGAGGGTGGATGGCTGTGTTCCGTGGCATCACTACCTACCACGGGCCTCTCACGACACGCACACCATGTAGCCTTATGTTATACAACACAGATCTACAATCCACTCAAGACATACAAAATGAGGCAAGGGATTAAAATTCTTTACCTTTTTTTTTAAATATTCACTTTCCATTTCCAAGATACATGTGAGCAATGTTTTTATAACCTAACCGTTCTCATCTACCAGCTGTTTAAATGGTCTCCTGATTACATTGATTAGTGTAGTTTAGAAAAACTAGACGTCACAGTCACAAATACATAAACAAGCACGCATGCACACATAGGTAAATATACAATTTTTTTTATCGCTCAGTGTGAACTAGTAGGTATTGGGCAAAACGGTTCGTTCACACACGAAATTACCACTTTGCCATCCGTTTGCATACTGTTACGCCAACTGTTGTCATTTAATATATATAATAATTTGCTATGCTAACAAGACATGGAGCCTGAAGTAAGGGTGTTCACGAACTAGGTTTGATGCTCACTAAGCCAAACCATGGGTTGCGATTATCTTTTAACCGGTTTAAACTAAATCACTAGTAATGGTGTGGCTTAGGTTTAAATTCACATTTTTTCTTCCTAATAGCTAGATCGATTATATATATGCTAGTCTACGTTATGTTTGCAAAGTGGTGTTAGCGAATGTGAAAACACTCTTTTAAACCGAACAGTAAACACCCCTAGCCTGAACAAGTAATGAATAAGTAAATGAGACGATTGAAGGAAAAAAAATGAAACTCCAATCCAACCACCGATTTTGTTGCCGGTGCAACCATCCAAACACCATAACCGGCGGGCCTAAATGAAGGTGGTTCAAAAGTACTCAACTGGCCTAGTTGTGTAGACGGTTCCGGTCCATTTCTAAGTACATTGTGTTTAATACCCACAACACTTTGGTTGAGTGCATCACATTATCAAGATAATATAATACAATTATGGTAATTAAAGCATATAGTTACAATAACAAATGGAGTCTTCTTATTCCCAGATTTATACATATACACCAAATACAGGTGCATAGTATTATTTCTAATTACCTGATAACGATTCTCATTTACAGAAGCAAAGACATTACCTATGCTTAAACTTGTGTTACAAGCTTCTGTTTATGCGCGCATGTACATTTTGCATGATGGTCCGAAAGTGCCTGAAAAAAATGTCCCAACGATAAACACAATTAGTGGTTTTAACAATTAACGAGTTAGTTATGCTTGTTTTTTTTTTTTTTTTTGTTCATGTCATACCTCGGCTTCTTTCTGAAGTTCTTTTATATAGTCAACGGCCAAATCCAACATGTCTGCGGTGTTTGTTTGCTGCAAGTAATCGGACTTGAAGGCTTTATCTAAGGGCTTAATAATAATTATAAGAACGTTAAAATAAGATTATTTTTACGAGATTAATCTTACCTTGTCCATATTTGGAACTAGATCTTGTAGCTTCCTCATTCTTTCACTTATTCGGGTTCGTCTTACCTGAAAATATCCAAAAAGAAGTATTCACGTACCTGAAAAGTCAGGGATGGGGCATCTCGATCCCTTTATGGTTAACGGGTCGGTTTGGGTTACCCTTTTGTTTCTTATGGGTCAAATGAGCAATTTTTACGATATGAGCAGAAATGGGAACAGATTGAAAGTCACCAAAGTGCATTGGAAATAAGGCGTGACAATTCCAGACATAAAAGCGTATTAGGAACTAGCGTAGACTACTTCGGGCCGTAAATGGGTTCCCCCTAACTCATTTAATATTGGTTGGGAAAAATGGTTCGGTTTGTTAAAACTAAAGTCTAAGATTAAAAAAAATCACCCACCAACTTAAAACCCCGCCAGCCTATTTAAATAAACATGTTACATCGGTCGGATGGACCAAGAGCATCTGGGTTAGGGTTGAGATTTTCAACAGAATTAATTAAAACGAGTTATGTTTGGGTTACACGATACCAACCCGCCAATCTAATCATGACATGAAATGCTTATTGTGATAATATAACTTTTATAGGCATATTTAGCGCATTTATTTTTATACAACTCAACAAACGACGATAAAAAAGTTGTTTGTTGTTCAGCGTGACCCACTTTGATCTGCACTAAAAATAACTGTTTTTTATACAAACTCACTTTGATCCCTTTATCCAACCAACCCGACCCACCATATATGAAAGGATGTTTACCCTCTCGGCGATACTTCTTGGGTGAGTTGCGCAACCCCTTTTTGCTCTGCTCTTTAAAGGCACATAATCTTGATGTTGCATTAATTTATCTAATTCAGCACTACTTGCAGGCAAACTCAAGTGATGAACAAGCGTAGTAGGAGCACGAATTCTCCCCACATCATTATGCTAAGCAACAAAAATAACAATCAGATTAGAAAACGACTAAAAGTTAAATAAACTCACCAAGCATACAAACTATCATCCATCATACCTGATTCTCAGACGAATTTAGACTTGATAGTTTATTCTGATCACTTTCTCCAAACTCTTTCAAAAAACTATCAGACAAAATGTCTGAATCATCCCAAGAACTCGAACCAAAGCCTCCATCATTACGCACACTTTTCACTTCCATAACTTTGGACTCGTTTTCAGGGATTCGAGGCAGCATACCAGAAGATAAGTTAGATAACTGTGACCCAGACGAAAACCCCATCTCATTTTTCATTCTCTTAGCTGATGTCATCATTGAACTCGGAACATTACTCCTACTAGCTCGAAAATCATCCATCGGTCTCATCATAGGATAACCTACAAACCAACCAGTTCAAAACTTCAACAAAGTCGTCCATGTAAAACCGTTACACTAATTACTAACAAGTGGCAGATTCTGTCTACTGAAAGAAAAAAAAAATTAATTTACTTAACATAAAACTCCACTTGCATTAATAAACATGAAAAATCAAGAATAATATGATAACTGATAAAACCATCTTCAAGATTATTGCTTTTGTTGTTAACATGTTATAAAGTACAAGTACAACAACATAGATATTAACAACTTTTTCTTTTCTTTTCTTTTTTCTTTTCTTTATTTCATAAACTTTACCAATTCAAGTACTCTATTAAAACATTAATGGTATTAATTTCTTCCCCTAAATAGCCAAACAGTAACTCATACCCAATAATTGCCTCAAGTTCAGATTTTTAACACAGAAACATAAACATAAATAAAAAAATTAATTTAGTTATATACTTATATATAACACTCCACTTGTAGTAATAAACATGGAAAATCAAGAATAATATGATAATTGCTAAAATCATCTTCAAGATGATAGCTTTTGTTGTTATAAAGTACAAGGACAACAACATAGATATTAACAACTTTATCACTTTTTTTTTTGTTCATAAACTTTACCAATTAGGGGACTCTATCAAAGCACTGTTAACACCAACATGTTACCCTAAATGTCCAAACAGTAAATTACACCCAATAATTGCTTAAAGTTCAGATATTTAGCACAGAAACATAAACATTAACAAATATTACCATGACCCATAGGCCATATCAAGATTTTTAACAATAATTGCCCCAAGTTCAGATTTTTAACATAAAAGTGTAAAAATAAATAAAAATTACCATGACCCATATCAAGATTTTTAACAATAATTGCTTCAAGTTCAGATTTTTAACAAAGAAACAAAAAACAAAAATAAAAATGACCATGGCCCATATCAAGATTAGCCACAATAATCGTTTCAAGTTCAGATTTCTAACACAGAAATGTAAACAAAAATAAAAATAACCATGACCCATATCAAGATTATTAACAATAATTACTTCAAGTTCAGATTTTTAACACAGAAACATAAAAATAAATAAAAATTACCATTACCCATATCAAGATTTTTAAAAAAATTGCTCCAAGTTCAGGTTTTTAACACAGAAACATAAAAATAAATAAATAAAAATTACCATTACCCATATCAAGATTTTTAAAAAAATTGCTCCAAGTTCAGATTTTTAACACAGAAACATAAAAATAAATAAATAAAAATTACCATTACCCATATCAAGATTTTTAAAAAAATTGCTCCAAGTTCAGGTTTTTAACACAGAAACATAAAAATAAATAAAAATGACCATGACCCATATCAAGATTATTAACAATAATTACTTCAAGTTCAGATTTTTAACACAGAAACATAAAAATAAATAAAAATTACCATTACCCATATCAAGATTTAAAAAAAAAATTACTTAAGTTCAGATTTTTAACACAGAAACATAAAAAAAATAAAAATTACCATGACCCATATCAAGATGACCCACAAAACCGGCCGGTGAGCTATTCTGCCGGACAAGATTAGTTGAAAGATGACTCATATCCATAGACTCATCAACAGTAGAGCTAGCAGTAGAATTAGAATTATAAACCATCGGTTCTTGCTTTACAGAATCCATAAACTCCGGTTCAAACCCCTGATTCACAACCTGCTGACCGGTTGAACCGGCACCTGAATCTTGAACCGAACCGGCTGCAGCAGCAAAAGATGACATGAATTTCATCAAACTCTTCTCTGTTTCAGCATTTGAGACTTTAGAATTAATAAACGGGTCGCTATCATCGTCTCCAAACAACCCGTTGTTGATCAAATCAGAGAAATATGAACTCGGTGCGGATCGGTACCGGGTCAACCCGGTGTTCATAGCCTGTTGTGGCTGCTGCTGATGGTGGCTGTTATGAATATTATTAATCATATTATGGTGGTTATTATGTTGGAAGTGGTGATGACGTTGAAGATCTGAATCCATAACTGACCCTTTAAAGAAAAAAGTAAAATTTGAACAAAATGTTTATAAATTTTGTTACAGAAATAAAAAAAAAGGTTCTTGATTTAGTTATAAATTGTGGTTTAACAGAGACCCATGATAGTGAAGTGCACTCAAAGTCTTGTTGTCGAAAGTATGGAAAACTGTGTGAAAAAAAAAACAAAGGGAAGAGAATGCTAAAAATAGGAAGGAGATGATAATATTATCATGAAAAAGAGGGGTTTGAATTAATATTAATATTTTTATATAAGTGTGAAGGGGGAGAAGTGTGGCATTGATGGTGATGAAGAACGGTGGTTTTGCACTTTGTGGGAAAAATTGGGAATAGCCTGGTGATATGATATTCTTGTATTGAATTGTGTTGGGTCAATCATCAATGGTTGGTAACAAAGTTTATAAAAAACAAACTTTAATGAGATTTTTATTCTTTTAAAATATAATATGTGTATGTATTTCACATCAAATATATAGCTGACTCTAGAAAAGAAATCTACCAATATAATACTCCCTCCGTCCCAATTTAAATGTCGTAGTTGAAAAAACATATATTTTAAGAAATATTTTGTTTGTATGTGGTAAAATGACAATAATATCCTTAAAAGTGGTGATTGTGTTTTGTCTTTTATGGGCAAAACTGGAAATTACATTTCCATTTTTGGAAATGGACATTTAATTTAGAACAAACAAAAAAGGAAAGTAGGATATTTAAATTGGGACGGAGGGAGTAAATGAATACATCTTGAGTCGAATGGAGACCTTAGAGATGGCCTCTAGGATTCAAGTATTATATGGAGCTCCATCAACTTATCTATAAAAGACGTTTTTTTTTCTTCATTCTACATTCAATCTTCATTCTTCCTTGACAAGTCTTCCAAATTTCATTCTCCATTCTTTCATCCGATTTCATTCAAGGTAATATTGCATCATTTTTTTTTTCTCAAACTTCATTTTTTCTTTTGCTTTTCATCTTGATTCCCAATATTCTACTCCTGAATAAAATCGTTTATGTTCATACAGTACATTTAGTTATTTTTTTTTTTATCAATTTTCATTCTCCATTCCTTAATCAAATCATTTCGGATATATTCAGATATTTAATTTAATGTAATCGTATTTTTTTTATTTCTCATGTATCATGAATCCATGATGCTTGGTATATTCATTCTTATTTTTGATTTATGCATGTATATCATTGATTTATGAATGTATATCATCGATTCCTGGTATATTCATTTTTTTTATTTCTGATCCCGATTTATTTATGTATATCATCGGTTTAAACATTTATATAATCCTAAATATATTGAATCGATGATAATAGTTATTTATTTACATTAATTTATATGTCGGCCAAATTTATTGTCATTAATTGAGCATTAATGTTATTTACTTACAATAATAATAGTTTACTGATGTTAATGTCATTTAATCTAGAATTTGAATATTAATCATTGTTATTTATTTACATTAATTTATATGTTGACCGAAGTTAATGACATTTATTATTATCATTTAACAATTTACCGAATTTATAGTAACATCATAATGATTGTTATTAACTTGAACGTCAATTTACCAAATACTAAATTAGTGATAAATTACAATGTTTACAATATTAGGATGTTAATGTAATTTCTAACACGTTAATTTATAGCGTAAATTATTTATAAGTCATAATTTTAATAAAACTATTCTTTTACTGATAATTTATACCGTTGATCGAAGTTAATGACATTTATTAATACATTGGCCGAAGTTAATGAAATTAGATTAGCATCATAATAATAATTGTTATTTAATGTTGTTTTGACTGAATAAATAATGTTCAGTAAAAAATGTTTATTTTTCCTACTAAATTTATTTTGCAAAAGTGTAAGCTTTCCAAAATTCACCCGATGTAATTTGTAGGCAACATCAAGCATCTTGGTTTTGGTTTTATTCCTAGTTGGGAAGGAAGGAATTTTTTTTTGTTTACATTATTTTGTCTAAATAAGTAGAGGTTGGGTAAAATTCTTTGATTTCCATTCTTTTAAAACTAAATCCATGTTATTTCATGAAAACATTATAGCATTGACACCTAAACGATGTAGATGACTAATCAGTAATCACCCCTTGAGAGGGGGGTGGGGGTTATCTTTTTTTAATTATTCTAAACGTCTCGTGATCATGTTGTTTTATGTCTTAGAAGTACAAACTCATGTTTAACACTTTTTGTTGAGCCCACAACTTCAATCTACAGTGACCTTAATTTTGTTAGTCCAAGTTTTATCGTTTCAAGTTGAGTAGTGAGGAGGTGACGCGGAACCAGCATGGTCGCGGACACGCGGGACACCATATTGTCCACCGTATACCGCTTATTTTTCGGGGCTGAGAGGATCCCTATCCAACACACACAACGGCAAGAAATGACATGCCAAATACCGTGACACCGGGTGCTGTGACCAAGGTCGACATCTACTCGACCGCCGCCAGCCCTTGGCTCTCTCAGATGCTCGGAAACCCGACCTCCACCCGCCCGAAATCACGACAGTGGAATAATTGGTAAAACCTCACCTCTCATCCAAGTCGAACTGACACCACTCGCAGAAAATAATCTGCGAGTAATATAAGGAGAGTGGGACCATTCCTCATTGGCAAGTCTTCGCATATTGTATTTGTAATGCAGAGAGTATCATACGGCAGGGACCATTCCTTTCTAAAAATATACAAAGTCTAAGTTGACGTTTGAAATATTTTTTTTTTAACAGCAAATTTCTACTTCTTGTAAGACTTGAATCCATGATCTACCCTTAGGTGTTCCTAGAAGCTTTGCTTCTACCATTGGACCACCAACCCCAATGGTCGTTTGAAATATTAACATGGCCAACAAATTAACCCAAACTATTTCACCTATAATACGTTATAATCGGAGATATTCCGCTTTTGTTTAATGAAGTGTACCTTTTTAAAGTTGTTTTTATTTATTTTTTATATTATAAATATTTTTTAATTTAAACAAGAACGAACCTAACTCATCAAGTCGGCATTCAAACATGATTGGCTCAGTCTTGTGTAGCAGAAGTTAGATGAAAAAGTAAATGAAAACCGAAGAATTTTCTTGCATAGGTTACACAAGTTTGACTTTTAGAAACTTCAACGAGACAATGACGGAAAATCCTCATCTTATGATATACCATGAATGAGGTGGAGATACGACAACCATATATTTCTTACCTTGAATACGTACCTTCAATCATTTGTTTCTAGAATTCAACTAATTACCTCGTCCTCTTGAGTATTTTGAAACCGCAGGCTAATTATGAGTAGGGACGGCAATCAAACCCAAACCCGAGGGGTAAACCCGAAACCCGACATATTTGGGACGAGTTTGGGGTTATGTAATCGGGTATGGGTCCGGGTATGGGATTAGTTTTTATTTTTTTTTGCTGGTTTGGGACGAGTTTGGGATTTGATGATATATCCGTTTACCCGACTCGATTACCCGATAAAGTATATTCGTTTACCTGATTAAATACACAATATAATTCCTAATATATTTTTTTAAATAGACAAAATTACACAGATTGTCCTTTATTTATCACTCAGATTTCATCCTATGTCCTTTGTCTTTCATTTGCATTGGTTATGTCCTTTATTTTCTCAGTTTGTTACACCTTGTGTCTTTTAGCCTAACTAGGTTAAAAAAGTTGGTTAACTTTATTTTCTAACTTTACACTTTTAACCCTTGTAGTTCTCCTAAGCCTTAACTCTTTCTTTGTGGTTTTGGTCATTAAGAGCACCCGACGATTAAACCTACAAAGTTAGCTTATATACCTGTGATTATCTTTGCAGTTATTTGAAGTAAAAAATTATTTGAAAGAAATTTATGTTATTCAGCTTCTTTTTATTTTTTTGGTTGTGTGTGACAAATTTGGTATAAACAAATCTGAATGTGTAGAGCTAATTAAAAAAAATTAAAAATATTAAGATGTTCTCTATTTCATACAGATGTGAAAAGTTAAGACACATGTGTACACTTTTATATGTGCAGTTAATTGTCCACATTTTTATAATTTTGAGATTTACAAGCAACTGATTATCCGTATATTAATGTCTTATTCAGGGAAATTTGCTGCAATTCAATATGGTACTGGTTCCATCTCTGTTTTTTTTAGCGGAGATGTTATCACACTTGGTGATCTTGTTGTGAAAGAGCCTGGCCCATATCACACATCGATAGAAGGGTGTCATATACCCTATAGTGTAATGTCACACCCCTCAAAAGGTGATGCTACTGGGTGTATGAAACCTAAAATTGTTATCGGAATACATGAAATTCTTTTTATTCTTCTCAAAATGTTATTTGCTACCTCGTTAATAATATTTGTTTTTCCATCTCTCAAAAATTGTTAATATCACAAGTTCATACCAAAATACAAAATAGTTTCGTATGTAGGGATGTTCAAATCGCTCGCTGCTCACTTAGAAAATGCCTGAAAAATGCTCGCTCGATCTTCTGCTCGGTTTATAAATGAGCTGATCGGCTCGGTTCTGCTTGAATAAATTTTTATTTATTATATATTCAATTATAAATACACCCACAAATTACAGGTATATTTATAGTTTTATATATAACATTCTATTGGATTTGGCTCAATGTATGCAAACATATATAACTAACCCACTTAACCCAATAAAAACTTTAACACTAAGTTTAATAGTAAAACCATAAGTTATGAGGTGACAGTCTTGACTTCTTTATCGCTGATCGTTGTTTTATATCACCCTACGTCACAATGCAACAACTGTTCTCTGCAATATGCTCGTCGCCTCATCCTCATCTTCGGACACTCGGATCTCAATATCAGCGTTATTATCGGACAATTCGACCTTAGTTGTCACCCGACATTTAAAACATCGATTGTGTAATATCCGCATTTGTTTTCACTTGTTGTAATTAAGATTCAGTGATAGATAAAATCGTCAAAATTTTATATATACTTTCGTTTTATTCATTTTTTTTACACGTATACATATATGAACAAAAATACATGCATATATATTTTTATTAATAACAATATTTATAGTTATAAAGGTTTTATTTATTACTATTTTCTATAAATATTTACCAATTACTAACCACTTTCATTAACTATTTTTAACCCATCTATTAACTCCTAACCACCTTCTTTATTACCCCAACCTCCATCCTCCTTATAAATACCAACCTCCACCACCTCCTAACACTTCCCACACTCTCTAATCACTCTCAAATCTCTCTAATCTTCAAGAATATCAAGCAAAAATTCTGCTCAAAATTTGTAAGTTGCAAAGCCTTAATCTTTACTTTTCTTTCACTTTCTTCACCTCTCCTCTTCTTCTAACCCCTTGGGGAAACCTCTAGGACCTTACTCTAGTTTGCTAAGGAAAATAGAAATGAGTGGGACACCGATGTCAGGCTTCAAAGGTGGTTATTTGCTATTGTTTTTATGCATTAGAATATTATTTGTAGTGATACTAACCGAGTTCACCAACAACTCAATGTTGGATGGACTTGTGTTATGGTTAATGGTTGACAAAGGAAAACCATGGCTCATCCAAACAAAGCCACCATACACTACTTTAATCTCCTAGTTATATTATGTAATATTTATATATACTTTCAAAACTTTTATTTTTCATCTAGTAATCTAATGACTTGGAAGGTTTGTGGATACATCCCTACCTTACCAATCTCTTGACCCTTCTTGCAACTCGGATTCATTCCATACAAGAATGGAAAAATCCTTTGTCTAAGACCCATGTTTAATCTATAAACAAAGTGGTCATGACATGAAACTCCTTAAAATGGTTTCACATTCCTAACTCTAACTCTCACCATCCGAATCACCTTCATGGTGGTATTGTGCTTGGTTATTAACTTTAACTCTTGACCATCCGAATCATCTTAAAGATGGTTTGTGTTTTGGTTCGCCTTAAAGGCAATGCATGACTTCCTTGAATTTATGAATCATTCCTCCGAATCTAAAATCCATTCATTTTCAACTCTAGAATAACCGGAGCTAAATCTCTTCCTCCCAAGACTCTTAACAGAATCTAACTAAATACCGCACCCTAAGGTGAGTTCATACTTGTCCCCCTTTTTACTCTTTAATACTTTGGGGCTCAACATGTATACTATGCAAAAACCTTAAACATTTTCATACTCTTATCCTCAATCTAATTAACATGTTTATATGCTATGCCATGCTAGAATTTAATTCTTACATACAACTGTCGATTAGCATACAACCCATCTTACATGTATAGCGCTATAGGAGTAGTACACCGCCCCCTTTATAGCCTACGAAAACAGAGTTAGGTCCATTTGTACATTCGAGTGTTATTATGCCTTTTGTATGGTTTTGTATGCGCAAGACTATAACATGATGATTCGAGTAAAACTTTCTTATACTATGTACGTAGGTCAAAAACTAGTATGCTCGCCAATACTTTATGTGTTGACGGATATTTTATACATGTTGCAGGAAAAAGCTTGATGAGATGATACAAGAAACATCACTTAGGATTCGGCCTTAGAAACAAACGAAACAATCTTTACTTTATGTCTATGTTGATGTATTTTCTCATAAAGAAATTGTATACTTGTTGAATCTTAGGTACGAATGAAATCTATTTTAATATATTATCACAATTTAGTGTTATGAAGTCTTTGAACAATCTATCACAAGTCGCGCCTAGATGTATTTCGCCATTGGTTGGACTGTGACAGAAGGAAACATCCCTATGTTGTCCAACTTACTCGCCGCTCGATTCTCAATCAGCGCCCGCTTGGAAAAATTCGTGCTCGAAAAATGCTTGTTCAGTTTTCGGCTCGATTGTAACCGAGCCGCTCCGCTTAGTTAGGTTTGTAAACGAGCCAAGCACGAGCAAAACTCTGGTCGACTCGTGAACAGCCCTATTCTTACGTATGTTATATATACTAAGATTGTCCGGAGTGGGGGGGGGGGGGGAGCTCTTCACGCTTGCTACACCATTCCTTCTTGGCGTGGAGGGGGGGGGGGGGGGATATCTCCACTGGCATGGGGCGAAGGTTTGGGACTAGGTGGAGCAATTTTTTTTTTTTTTTGGAAGGTGTACTTCAGCGGTGAAACCAATCGACAGACAACCCCTCGACCCGAGTTCGAATCACTACCCACGCACCGGTGTCTACTTTGAAGTTATCTCAAACCGTTACAGGGAATTTTTTCGTGGTGTGCAGGATTCGAACTCAAGACCAAGCCCGGGCGGGAACCCTCTGAAGAGGTAAACCCTCCCACCTCTCCCCAGCTGGGCTGGAGGTCATTGGCAGGTGGAGCAATTTGATTGGCCCTTGTTTTGTTTTCAAACTTTAAAACACAAATAAATCAATATAATATTATTCCCTTCACCCTCATTTCCCTTCTTTCCACTCCCCACAATTTTCACCTTTCAAACACGGGTCTTACAAGTGCTAGACGGCGCTTCATGCCCCTCTTTCCCCCTTCCACTCAGTACGGTCTTAATAATAGCTTCAAGCTTGTTACGTCATTCAGTGTTTGAAACCGATCTGATTGGTTGACTATAAATTAAGTGACAATGAAACTATTGATTTTAAATCGGTTTCGTTATTTTCATACATGATCTTTAGTTTGTTTTTCTTAAGCTTACCTTACATATGTATTAGTAATCACCTTTGAAACCTTAGAACGATACTTTTATCGGACCTAATGAAATCAAACATAACATATAGCATTTGATATGTTCACACTTTTTATGATATTGAATTTATACTTGGACAGAGAAATGCATAATAAAACCAAAAACCCTCAACCTTAAACGGTTAAACTCTTGCTTTCAGTCAGGGCCGGCTGTAGCATAAGTCAGATGAAGCAAGGGCTTTACGCCCCAAAATTTTAAGGCCCCCAATCATCGGCGGAACCATAAGTTCCAACACTCTGGCGGCTAGCTTTTTTTCACCGGAGATCAATGTTTGACTGGTTTCTTGGTGTTTGACCCTTCAAGTTGTCAGTAAACTAGATAAAATATAGCGACAAAGGAGTAGAAGGTTTAGATCTAAACTTTTTTCTCCTGTAAGAGCACTCACATTCCATCCACCAAATGTATGTGAGTGTGTCCACCAAATTATATGGGATGAGTGTAAGTGGTTGTGAGTGGAGGGAAGAGAAAATATTTGGTGGAAACATTATTCCACCCCTATATATACTTTAATATTTTTGTAAGTAGTTGTGAGTGAGGAGAGAGAAAATGTAATGATAAAAGTATGAAAAAGTATTATTATTTTAATTAGGAGAGAGAAGATTTAAGGATGAAGTAGTGATTAGTATTATTATTTTAATTAGGAGAGAGAAGATTTAAAAATGAAGTAGTGATTTTTAGTGTAATTTGATTAATGAAATTTTATGAAAGGGATGTGAATTCTCTAAATCTGTAGTAACTCGTCGTTGCAAGTATAGATGAAGGAAAAATTGCAGGGGAATAGGAAAAGAATATAATGTGCCTCTCATAAATGAATTAATATTTTATTCCTTGTGTTTGCTTTCCATATGCAACGTTTTATTATTTTAATTTCTTAAGTTTCACACTAAATTATAATTATAAACTAGAATATTGTACCCGTGCTACGTACGGGGATATACACCGCGGTGTCCACCATGATGGCGGATGATGGTGGCAAGCAGGCCTTTTGATATGTCCCGCATGAGGAAGAAGGCGGTCGCATGTTCTTTTTTGCGTGGGGCAAGAGGATAAGATAGATAAAGATTGCACATTTTTCAAACCAAAAACCTTAGTGGCCAAAATGAAACAAAAGATTCTAAACTATTAGTTAAGATGTTATGAAATAATATATAGAGTAATATAGAGGAAAGTTGTTGTATAAATGGTTTTTATCTTATAAATATAGCCCTTAATGTGAGAAGTGAAAGAAAGTTTTTTTTTCCCCATATTGTTAAATATGTACTTTAATACAAATTTTTTTTAAGGGGAATTGGATTTTAATAATCCAAACTTTGCCTCGTTGGCCGGCAATAATATATACTTTAGAAATTCCCAACAACAGTCCCAACGTTCAACGTATTGGCCGACAACGAATTTCTTAACTTTAAAACTCTTTCAGTTTTTAAAATGGGTTAGTTTTCGGTTAACAAAAGTTCATTGTCAGCCAATACTTTGAAAGTTGAGACTGTTGTAGGGAATTTTTAAAGTACACACTATTGTCGGTCAACGAGTTTGGATTATTAAAATTCAATTCCCCATAATTTAATAATACTATTTCATATGAGAGAGAATTGAGATAATCATAAAATTTTATTTATTATACACGAAAGTAATAATAAAAATTATAAATTAATAAATATTAGGTTAATTGAGTTATTTATAACCTATTGTTTTTTTTGCGTAAATTCAAGGTTGGGGAGCTGGGGATTGCCTCACCAAGTAATATGTGTCTCCACCCCAATTGCTTTATTATATATATAGTTATAGATTATTATTCTTTGAATAAGAATAATTATTATATCATTAACTATTATTTTGAAATTTCAAATATGTTAATTAACATTTTTATCTTTAGCTTTTCTTTATCTTTAGATTTGTCACTATATAATAGATAAAAACTTATGCTCACCTCTATGGCTCTATTTTCTGTTCTATTTTTATTAGATAGTAAATACTATTAAATCATAATTTTTATGTTTCTCTCCCATGTTAAATAATAATCAATATTTTTTATTTCCCTGAAAAGTAATAAATCATATATATATATATATATATATATATATATATATATATAGGGGAATTCTAGATTGGAAACCACTTTGACTTAAGAAAACTAATTAAACCCCTTTGTGTGGCCAAGATTTATCCACGTTTCCTTTGATGATAAGGCATGAAAGGGTATTATAGGTATATTACTCATTTTCATATTCCCTGACAAACATATATCATCATTGTCTCTCTTTTCTCTCTGCTTATAATTTCTTTTTCTTTCTTCTTTGACCAAACTCATATCATCACCTCCTCTCTCTCTATGCTCATACTTTTCTTTTCTTTCTTATTTTTCCAAAGTCATCAAAAATAATTGTGTATAGATTATACATAAAAATATTAGTTATACAACACATAAACTCATCAGGCACCCACTCGATCTGTCTCATCTTCTTTTTCCTTTTTTTTACCCAAACCCAACCATAACACGACAGTGGTGGTGTTAGGCCTTCAAGAATGCGCGAAATATTTCCAGATCTATAAGCCATCGAACTTTTGAGGTGGTACGGCTATGGTTTTTGAGGGTGTTGACGAGGTAGACGGTGGTGGTAGTGAACGGCTATGGTTTTTCTCTCTTTCCTTTATGGTTTAAACCCATTTCAACATTCAAATCTATGTGCACTACCACACATCTTTTCTTTGGTGTATAGTGACGGTGGAACGAGGATTCTATGGTGACTATAGATCTGTTCTTGTGTTTCTCAACTCGACGCCATGGCCGACCATATATCTATTTTTTTTGGAGCTTCTGTTAGAAATGGGAATCAAATTTCTATTGAGTTTTAGTGAAAGGAATTTTGGGTTGAACACATGAAGAAGACAAATGGAAACAAATCAAGATAAAAAATGGGTTTTACTTATTTTGCTTATTTTGTTTTTTAAACATTAACGTTCTCTGTTTTCATGTTAAGTTAAATTTTGATTCATGTGTTTATTTTTTGTTTTCTAATGTTTAGCATATTCTACAATATAGTTGTTAAATTTTTGTATTGAGTTATTTTTTTTTTGGGTTTTAATGTTTAAATCTAGTTTTTTTTGGGGGGGGGGGGGGGTTTAAAGTATTGAATGTTCTGTATAAATATTTGTTATGGGAGGATTATTTACCTAAAACCAATCTTTTCTTCTGGTTGATGTGTGAAAACATTTGTGTTTTTCATTTAAAAACATATGTTTTTGTTGTTAAATGGTTTTGATTTAGCATGAAAACTTGTTTAGATATGAAAACATATGTTTGTGATTGTAACATTTGTACATTTGTTAAACATTTGCACTTGATAGTTTATAAACATTTGTAATATAGGTTAAACATTTAGCATGAAAACTTGTTTAGATATGAAAACATATGTTTGTGATTGTAACATTTGTACATTTGTTAAACATTTGTACTTGATAGTTTATAAACATTTGTAATATGTGTTTGTCAAACATGGTATTAAAAACATGTGTATTTGAGGCCTTGAAACCCACTAAACGAAGCAGGGAATAATTTTCTTTTGAATGAATTTTATTATATAAAACATGAAAATCTATGTTAATAAAATAATATAGAGAGGAGAGAGGGAAGAGAATAAAAAATATACACAGTACCATAAAGCATGAAAAAGTGTTGGTACATCTTTGAAGAGAGAGAAACATGATATATTTAGTTGGTCAATACTACCCTTCAAGGCTTAAAAATGCATCTTTAATTTACATCAAAAGCTGTAAATAATCTTGACCATAGATCACAAGCAATGGATGGTTGTGATTGGGGTTTCATGGGTTTTCACAAGTGGGGAGGGTTTTCAAATTATCCCTCCCCTATATATATATATATATATATATATATATATATATATTCCTTTTCTCTCTTATTTATATAAGTTTTTTCTCAATTATTTATTTAATTTTTATTTGTTTAGTAGTAACAATTTATTTTTTATTAATTCAACCCCGTATACTACACAAGTTTCTAACCTAACAATATATAATTAATAACGTAAAACGTTATAATTAGTAGACGATACATTTAAGTTTATTTTTAAAGACGTATGTTGACAACTGTATGTATTAACCGATTACATTACATTTATTCAACCTATATACGCAAGTTTATTCAGCCCATACAATAACACGTTTTTTTAATATAATTTTTTATTACCCATTATTATAAAGTTACATTTGTATATTCCTTATAATACACAGAGTTTTAACCTAGTAGTTTATATATAACAAAGAGCCTAAAGTGTGTTTAATCCACCTAAATTATAAATACTTTGGGGGTTAAAATAAATAGCATAAAATTTAGTATATTAATAAACTAATATTTATAAAAGATAATCATCAAAATGCATGATTAACACGACCAAATCCAATGAGCTCTAGCTTAACTGACATTAGTAGGGAAATGAAGATTTGGATTGAAGGCTAGTCGGCTAGAGATTTCAAGTTTGAATCTGATCCCAACCGGGTTATACTACAATGGGCCTTTGGGCAGCGAGTTTTCGCGGAATCGAAGATGATGGGCTCGGGCTACCTATTGTTGGTTGCAGTTGCGTGCGTATGAGGTCATCTTTTGCCATTGGGTTACCGCAGATACCGGAATTTTATTCCTTGGTCGTAAAAAAAGGACGACCAAATTTTACAAAATCACGCGCGTTGCACGTTTTACAATCGAGATTTAGATGAGGTGTTAATCAATCAATGAATTATACAATCGAGATTTCATTTTGGTTCTAAACGTTAAAAAAATAAAGAAATCTACACATAAGGTAACACATGAAATTTGTAACGAAATTACATAAGATTATGTTATTTATATTAATAGTATATAATATAATAAATTTTTTTAATAAAATAATATGAATAAAATAATAGTATATAATATATTAATTAATAGTGTATTGTGATGTAACGTTCGTATTTCGTTTTAACTAAAAAATATAGTAATTATAAACATTGAAGAACATCATGTATGTCAAAGAATAAAGTAGTAAACTTACTCTTGTTTCATACTGTATAATATAATAAAGTTTTTGAATAAAATAATAGTATATAATATATTAATTAGGGATGAGCATACAAGGCCGAATACCGATCTCGTCCCGTCCCGATACCGATACCGTATCGAACCGATACCGAACAGAGTGGTTTCGGGATCGGTTTCGGTACCCATATTTATGGATTTTCAGTTTCGGTATTATCGGTATCGGAATGGTATCGGTATTTTAAGGTAAAATACCGATACCATACCGGTACCGTACCGATACCGAAACGATACCGTACCGTTCGGTATCAGTATTGTCAGGATCGATATAAAAGTTTTTGAATAAAATAATAGCATGTAATATATTAATTAGGGATGAGCATACAAGGCCGAATACCGATCCCGTCCCGTCCTGATACCGTACCGAACCGAGTGGTTTCAGGATCGGTATCGGTACCCATATTTATGGATTTTAAGTTTCGGTATTATCGGTATCGGTATTGTCAGGATCGGTATAATATATTAATAGTATATAATATACTATATTAATAGTATATAATATAATAAAGTTTTAAATAAAATAATAATATAAATAAAATATATTAGTTTTACTATTCATTTGAATCACTATTCAAATGAGTTGTAAAACTAATATATAGTAATTTAGCTTTGTTGAACTTATCACAAATCATCAGTTTCTTAATAAACATTGTTTTTTCTCCTCAAACGAACCTATTTCGTATCTGATACAAAATTTAAAGTTGAGCCTTTTCTCCTTAAAAGATTTATGAGCGTAATAACTAGAGACATAAACAAGCAAAGTCACGCATGAGCTACATAAGATTGACTCACTAAATGCACAAATCAAATCGAGCTCATACAAATTCAAGCCAAGTTTCACTTATCAATAAAATAATAATACATTTTCTAATTATTGAAGGATTTATTTTAATGAAGAGGGAGACCGGTGTATTAGTTTATTCTTCATCGTGGATCACGAGTTTTCTAAAATCTAAATTAGTGATCTCCTTTAATTTTGGAGGTATGACTTTTAGGAGTCAACAAAATTTGTTTATTGTAACTTGGTTGGTTTTGTATTAAATTAGTGTTTAACTAATATTAAAATAGTGAAAAATGTATAATCAAAACCAAGCTTAATATAGCTAACACAATTGCCAATGACCCCCAGCTCAGTTGGGGAGAGATGGAAGGGTTTACTCTTTAGGGACGTTCCCGCTCGGAAGAGGTACACGGTTCGAATCCTAGGGCCAGCAAAAATACACCTCTTGACGTTAAAAGTGCTTATGCCCTCAGGGACGATGCGGAAAGGGGATTCGAAACGGGGGTACCGAGGTGATGTCCTTAGCCGATAAAAAAGAAAAAAAAGCTAACACAATTAAATATATTTGATTTGACGTGGGTATGCGGTAGCTAAAAGAGACAAAAATATTAATTGTAAATTTATGAAAACAAAAAACGTCTTGCATTTTCACCGATGATGAGTTAAACCCACCCTATGTAGGGATGAGCTCGGTACGGGATCGGTACCGAACCGATACCGATCCCGACAATACCGATCCCGAAAATCCCAAAAACCCAATACCGATACCGATTATACCGGTACGGTATCGGTATCGGTTCGGTATCGGTACGGTACCGGTGTGGTATCGGTATTTTACCTTAAAATACCGAACCGATACCGATCCCGTACCGATACCGATAATACCGAAACCGAAAATCCCAAAATATGGGTACCGATACCGATACCGAACACCCTCGGTTCGGTATCGGTTCGGTACGGGATCGGTATTTTTTCGGTTCGGGATCGGTATTCGGGACCGGATGCTCATCCCTAACCCTATGTGTGGGGTCCTCCATTGACCGATCTCATAATCAACATGATATTGATAAATTGGTAAATTACAAACTTGAGAAGGTAAGTTCATCAAGATCACATTAGTCTTTTGTGGTAAAATTTAAGGAACTGATGGTGTTCTAATTAAGGCATTGTTGATTTGTATTGAAAATGAATATTATTTTGAAAGAAAATGATATGTACAAAATTTATAACTATTTAAATGAGGTTCTAATGTCAATGAGTATTTTTTTTTCCATACGCCACTTCATGGGCTTTTATGATTTTATCGGGTGATTCGGCCTAGTCACACATTTAAAGTCTTAAGTCTTAAAAAGTTGTAAGTTTATCGTATACAAATTTGAAACCACAAGTTAAACATGTTACAAAATTAAATCTACATTACCCAAACTTTTAACTTTGAAACCTACTCTAAAAATGTGACAAGTGACACTGATTTCATTTATGCAACTCTTTATAATACCATTTCCTAAAAGGAATAACTTGTTGGGTAGAAACGGTTGTTTAAAGATTTTATACGGAACATATACTACACTCATAGATGTACACTGTATAAAAATGTTTGTAAAAAGAATAAACCTATACGCTCTATATACATATTGTATAAAACAGTTTGTAAAAAACACGAACTTGACGTATGCGCCCAATATAAACCTATACACCACATGTAGGTATTTTATCAAAATCCATATCTATATCTATATCTACATCTACATCTACACTATATAATAAAAGCAAATAATAAGAGACACATGTCATTCATTATAGCCATCTATTTTTTTTTTGTTTTCCCACCTATATCTGATATTTTGTTTATTGATACTTAGTCTCTTTTAAAACTACCTAGACCAATATATTTAGTCGACAGTGGCGCAACTTCCTTGGGGCGGGCGGGGGTGGCCCCTCCTCTCGAATTTTCGCTCAAAAGTTTGTATTACATAGATAATAACATATTTAGAAATATAATTTTTTTGTGGTTTAAGTGGTTAACGATTTTAGTATTACGATGCACAAATTGTTGGCCTAGACAATTAGATCAAACACGAATACGAGATATTTGGGGAGATGAACCCGCGACTTTTCTAATCAATCAACCAAACTTACAAACAATGGACAAATAAAACCATTAACCTAGACCCCTATTTATACTAATATTAGCATACTAATCTTACTCAAACACTACTACAATTATAATCTAATACTAACCCCATATCATTACCTCTACTAATTAAATCAAATAAGATAATTCAGAACATTCAAACTAATCTAAACCAATCTTTCACTTTTGGTCCTTCAACTTTCAACTCATACGTGTTTTAGGATTAACTTTCAACATTCCCCCTTAATCCTAAAACCCAACTCAAACTTTTCTCACTTCTCCAATCTAACCACTCGGGTCTTGATCATTCTTGCTCTTCTTTCTTGAACCACATTGGTTCGTCTTGCTATCTTTCTTGATCGAACCACGTAGATTCTTAATCTTCATGCGTCAACTCGAAAATGAGTTTCTTGACTACATTCTTCCTTTCGTTCTTTAAGATCTGCTCTTGAGGGCTCATTCTTCAAGATCTGCTCTTGGAAGCACATTCATTAAGATCTGCATTTGGGGGCACATTCATCAAGCTCTTGGGGGCTTATTCATTAAGATCTGCTATTGGGGGCATATTCATTCTTTCTACGGGTTTGTTTTTTTCAGTTGGAATTTATTCCCGATCCTGAAACCAATCTCTAAACACTGCAAAACTTTCTTCTCTTTTCTTCTCTTCTCTTTCTTTCTTTCAAGAAACATTTGATTACTTTCTTTTCAAGAAACAAGTTCTTGATTGTTGGAGTTGTGTGAATGAGAGTTGTCCCACATTGGTAGTGGGATAGAAAAGTGATGAGTTTATAAGGTGAAGCTTGAGTGGAGGAATTAAACTATTAAGTTACTTTATACTCTGGCACATACCCGCGCGCGCAGGGGGGGGGGGGCTGCAAAGATGGGTTATGGTTCAGGAAAAATTCTTGAATCAACGCGACGCCCGCATCTGCGGACACGAATGCAGCTCGAAAAACCCGGGTCCGCGCGACACTGGTTTTTGCTACTCGTTTATTTTTTATGTAACTTAAAGAGAGCTTCCAGAAGCTGTAAGCTGTTTCAAGTCGCCTCCTGGTTTTCAGTGTAACAACCGGCAAAAATAAGGTAAATCCGTACGAAATAACTGATTAATTAATTAATATTTAATATTAATTATGTGCAATATTAAATTATTGTAGTGGCCTTTAGAGAATAGAAAATTCCCCATAGGATGCATAGGAATGCATTAGTTTAATTAGATGCACGGCGAAATCGCGTGCAAATGTACTTATCCGGAATGGACGTTGGTAATTACCCGTTAACAGATAAATATCTGGAATTGATCCCAAACACTCGGGATATAAAATAAAGGGTATTTTCATAAAATATTATGTGTTTTGGAACTCCAAAACAATAAGTGAAAACTCAAAATACATATCACCCGGTATTGAATAAAGTGCGCGTATCGCACCTGATACGCGTATAACTCGTAATTTCACCCAACCGAAGCCTAAATAACTTATCAACATTTAAATTAGGCTATGTTAAAGGATTTTTAGATCTGAATATAAATTCCGAATAACGCGTGATTGAAAGTGAATAAAACCCGAACGACACCTGAACAACACCCCCTTTAACACAAATATTAAATTTTAACAAACTTGTGGGTGGACCCCACCACCAAGACCAACACCAACCGGCCCCTCCCCTTTTACTCACTCCCATGACACTCCATGGTAACTTGAGCTTCCATTACCTTGAGAAATGTAGGATTCTTGCATGGTAGTTTGGATGTTTGTGTAATGCACTTGCTTTAAAATGTTATAACACTTCATACTTGGTCTTACACATTCAAAAACCCTTTCATTTGCTGCTGCTAATGCCGTGAGCTTTCTCACACACCCACACTTCTATTTTACATTTTTAAGTTACAAGAATTCACCCATACACTCCCACATTCAAACCCCTATTGTGTGTTATCAAGCTAGGAGCTTAACCCACTTGGAAGAACACACTAAACCCGTCAAAACCAAGTGTTTTTATCTTCCCTAGCCTTGTGCTAGTAGTAATTTTAATCTTGCTTTTTGTTCTTTAAATGTTATTGATTTTTCTTATGTTTTAAAACAAGTTGTACAAGGGGTTGGAAACTATATTTTTAACACATGAATTATACATTGTTACAAGACTAAAATGGAGTGTTAATAACCCATATAAGGGTCGTGAGTTGTCATTGTTATTGTTAGTGTTTTTGTAAGTTAAAAATTTTAATATAATCTAACACATGTTAAAGCTTTAAAATCATATGAAGCTAGAGTGTTAATAATGAGATAACATATGTTTTACAAAGTTTAAAAAAGATTTATAATTATTTTAATAAGGCCATGAGTTTTATAATGTTTTTATAAAATTTTTGTAATTTTTATAAGTTCATGCAAGTTATGTTTGATGATGTTTTGAGTAGCTTTTATAAATGTAACTTGAATATACTTAAAAGTGGTTTTAATCATCTTAATATAATCATCTAAAACATAATAATATGTTGGAACTTAAACATGATACAAAACATATAAAAATTACACCTTCATGAGAAACTAACATTAAAACTCTACACATGGACATGTTGGACACTTTGGACTTAATACACTAAATACATATAATAATATTCCTAATAAGAGTATTATGGACTTTTACTAGTGTAGAATTATAATAATAATCATCATGGACAAATTGATAAAAATAAGTTTACTAGTTTTGTGTAAAATTGTCATTTTTGGAAGATTTAAGTGTAAAACGTAACTTTTAGAAAGTTAAAGGAATTAATTGATAACTTTAAGAAGTTAGGGGTATAAAATGACATTTTGTAAACTTTGATCTAAAATGTAACTTTTTGAAAGTTAAAGGAATTAATTGATAACTTTAAGAAATTAGGGGTATGAAATGACATTTTGGAAACTTTGATCTAAAAATGTAACCTTGGAAAGTTTGGTGTAAAAAGTGAAAGATGTTAACTTTCCAAGGTTGTTTTGTGAAGAAATTGTAAACTTACAAAATATGTTTTTGTGTATAAAATGGATTTTTATAAAATGAGATTTTATAAAGATATGGATTTCCAAACATATAAGAAATATATTGTCGTAACCTTAGAAAATAACAAGGTACAATTATATATATATATATATATATTGGACGTCGGAAAAATAACGTTTATAACGACAAGTATTTATTCCTACAATATATATATATACACGACATATAATATTCAGGACATGAAAATATATATAAATACATAATCGGGTATAACGTATTAATATCATGAACATAATTCGGAACGGATGAGTAATACGCATAGTATAAATTCCGACAAAATGCGTATATGAACGTGGTCGCGTTTAAAGAGATGAACAAATATATATATATATTTTATGAACTAAAATATATAAGTTGGGTGATAATACGAAACACTTTCCTAAGTGTTGGAAACTTACTCGTAAGAAAACTAACACATGAATCCACAAGGATTGCACGTTTAAAACGAGCATGTGAACTTGATATCATTCGAAGCGACAAAATCCTAATATATTTATTTAATGGGAAAGTAAATATATGGTAAAGTGAGTCGGATCGAACGTTGAAAGTGAAATATCGAATTGACGAAATCTTATTATATTTATTTAATGGGAAAGTAAATATATGGTGAAGTGAGTCGAGACGAGTGTTAAATGTGTAATATCGAGTCGACGAGGTCTTAATATATTTATTTAATGGGAAATAAATATATGGGAGAGTGAGTCGAGTCGAGTATTGTAAATGAAAAGTCGATCGACAAGATCCTAGCATAATTATTTAATGGGAAAATAATTATGCGGTAAAGTGAGTTGAGTCGATAATAATATAAGACGAGTTAACTAATATGGAAATACAAGTGTAACACATAACGAGGGTAACATAACACCAACGGACCTAGAATACACAATTAATTAAACGGGGAATTGGACTAAATAGTAGCGTTGGGAAATTGATGTACAACTTGCCGAGAAACACACGCTATGGACTTAGTAATTTATACGTCTAGGATACTTGTAGGTGTTTGACCTTGGACATTCTATTCACTGTCATTTGACCCGCACGCCGCACTACAGGTGAGTTTCACGGCCCCACTTTTACTGTTTTGTTTACGGGGGAAAGATATGTTTTGTTGTAGAAATATACTAAGTGACATGTTTTGTACTTGAGTTTTTGTTGTTGTTGTTGTTGTTGTTGTTCATACACCACTCGGGGTGAGTCCTCACCCACTGTAACCAATTACTCGTATGTTGTTGTGTATGAAATCGAGAACCAAAGGAATATTTGGATAGTACTATTGGTGCCCGACAAGGCCCATCCTCAAATCGATAGCTTCGATTATGTTACGGTATAAACCAGGGATGCACATATTCTGAACTAAGTTGTTAATTTTCCGAGAAACAACTATTTTGCAGGCGTTATCTGTCTTGGGTTGGTTATAGGCTCAAGTAAATTGTAGGAACTTGCAACTCTTACAATGGTCACTACTTTAATATATTTCGAATGATGTTATCAAATGTTTTGAAAGTATAAAACCAAAAACCTGTGAACTCACCAATATTTTATATATTGACGTCTCTTTTAAACATATCTTTCAGGTAACTAGAAGCTGGAAGTTTGCATGGCTAGGGCGGTGGGATCAAGCATAAGTCGGAATCACTCGGGGTTTTATTATGTCCATTCATGTTTGGAACATTAATGGGAAAACCCCAAATTTTCATTAAGACAATGTTTGTTGAACAATGTGTGACAGTTTGCAACTAAATTCCGACATAATAAATTATGATCCTTTTCTTAATTAATTATTGTTTGCGTTGACCTTGACTTTATACTCCTTGAACGTCACGCCACGTGTTTTCGCCATTGGCGTGGTGTGATATTCAGCTTCCAAAGACGTTTCACTTTTATCATTAAGCTGCAATTAAATGATTTAGTGATCATTACTCGGTTTAAATGACCATGAATATGCAGTTGAAACTCATGTTTTCGAATTCCTATTTATACTAACAGATGGTTAGTATGTGAGACACACACAGAATATTACTCACACACCAAACAGACTCGCAAGCAAAGAAGCAGCAGCATATCGATTTCTTTTCAGGCAAGTGGGATAGTCCGCAGTGCACCGTCACTGTTGAACCAGTGTACCCTGGGAACAGACGACGACACTGTTTAAGGGAATTGTGTCAAACACAAGCCCGGTTTTCTTTTACGCTAACCTGTTTACATTCTGTCTTCCTGTTTGTTTACGGTTCTTCTCCATTTTCATCGTAAGTTTTCTAACATTGATTACATAGTACATTCTTTCATCAAACAAACTTGACAACTTTTTTTTTTTTTTTTTCAAATAACGTCCTTAAGTTTTTTTTTTTAAATGTGTTGATTTAATAGAAGATTTAGACTTTTTTTTAGATATCTGGCACAAAAGGAAGTATAGGATTAACCAACCACCTAGTGGTCTTGGTCCAACGTTAGGTTTGGTCACTTTGGTGCGCGTGCAGGAAATTGTTAAACGGAGATAAATGACAGCTTAAATTTGTTTACTTTAACAATAGCTAAATTATGTCCTAATCCACAAATGACAAACATCTTAAAATACCAACAAAAATAATTTCAGATCATGACCAAAACCTTTATGATGTATGGGATGATGTTACTGCATGTGGGGCATGTGACGATGATGACTATTATTTTTCATAAAATCTCAGAGTTAACTATATTAATAACTTGCATTAAATTTCAATTACAAATAGAGGTTCCAAATTACTAAGAAGATGATGCCAAATCTTAGTTTTATTCTTAATAACAGATTCAACATGAGTATAACACTCTGAGTCCCTGTGGTTTGTCGGGCTAACACTTTACGTCCCTTAGACTAACGGCCGTTAGTTGTTCTGTTAGTTTTTGGTGAAATGACTATTATACCCATCAATCTTCTATGAAATGACTATTATACACCCATGGCCCCATCTTCTCCAACCAACCCCACCCACCCAACCACCACCACCACTTGCACCTGCAACACCACCACCACCATCATCTCCACCGCCACCTTCCTTCCTCACCATTCTATTTCATATGTAAAATTGATATGTCATATTAGATTTCTCAACCCCGGGATGCAGTGCCGGTCCTGAGGATTCAAGTGCCATGTACGAGCCGAAAAAAAAGGCCCTTAGGCCCTAATGAAATCAGTCTCGCATGTTGTGTTTAGCGAGAGCTCCGTCGGTTTTGTTGTACTTGCTATAGTGTACCTGGAAAAAAATATATAAACAAAATATGACCGAAATTGAATTTATATAATAATGGTTTACGAGGTTTAAGCCCGCATGTGTGACACAATGATAATTGATATTTTAATCTTTTAAGGAAAACATATTTTCCTAGTTTATGAATTCTAAGATCATTACTTGTTATTATTTTGAAATTAAATTTATTAAGTGGTTATAAAAAAGTAGTAAATAACGTTGTAAAATAAACCAACTGGGCTAGCTCAGTTGGCCACCCCAAAGAGGGATAGGACGCTTGACCGAATGAGGTCATGGGTTCGATTCTTAGGGGGGAGGGTTTACCCATTTAAAAGTGGGGTTCCCGCCTGGGGTTGTAGAGGGGATCGGTCCCGCTAGAGCGGCAGAAATTCAACCGTTGGGATTCGATCCGGGGTCTCCCATAGGGAGTCCAAAGGCTTTACCAGTTGATCTACTCCTTCCAAAAAAAAAAAAACGTTGTAAAATAAATATTAAATTATCAATAAATAGAGTTTTTTAAAAGTTTACTGAAATTGATCGCACTTAATGACGTCTTGTTTCCTTATCGGTGGGCAAATAATGCTAGAACAACTAATAACATGCAAACTATAAACTAAGAATGTAAACCAAAGGTCTTTGAAAAAGAACTGAAATGGATTTAAAAAAAGGCTAACGGAAGTCGAACCCGTGACTGAGTTGTAGGGTTGCAAGCGCCTTAGCCACTAGGCCAATTCACAAGGCCGGCTCAACCGTTTTAGGGACCTAAAGCGAAATAAAATTTTGGGCCCTCCAATTTTTTTAGCCTTTTAGTTTTCCTCATTAAATCACTAACTTAAATATATTATAGTTCACGAGAATTATTGTCTTAACCGGCTATATATAAATATTCTCACGTATTCCATACATCTTAATATGATTTGTTTATTCTTCTTCTTCTTCTTCAAAATAAAGAACCTAAGATGTAAAATTTTATGTCAAATTAAACCTAACGCAACACAAAGAATATTAATATTTGTTAATGTTATAGCATAGTAACATATAAAAAAAGTGGAACAAGTAATACGGAAAGTTGACCAGATAGAAAAAAAAAAGATAAAAGGGAAAAACAATGTTTTTTTGGTTTTATCTAAAAACAATATTGAACAAAAAGATTTGCAGACAATGGGTTTCGAACCCACACGCCACTTTTACCACCAAAGCACAATGTCTTTTCAATTTCTATTTATAAAAGCTTTAATAATATCCGAATTTTGAAAAAAAAAATTAATAAATGAGGCCCTAAAATTTTGCGGGCCCAAAGCCCTAACTTTAAAATAATTGGGCTTGGGCCGGCCGGCAATTCATAACTTCTTATAAAATTTTAGTCTGTATATTATATATACAATATATATAAGAAAAAAAACAAATTTTAGGCCCCATGAAAAAACGGGCCTTGGCCGGGATGTTCCCGGGTATAATCTAATAAGTAAATATACAAAGATTGTTGATACCTTAGTGTTAGTATAGAGTGGTAACAATCACAGTGTGACATGTTTTCTAGTTTGAAAATGAAATCATCTTGCTTAACCGTTGCATTTGAGGAGTGTACTTATAGCGGGGAAACCGTTAGTGATTCCCCAGTGTTTACATGTTGGACAGTTGAGATGATCTTAGTGTTCAAACTACTCTTAAGAAGATTTCTTAAAAAAGTAAGAAAGATGTCTTGTTTTACTGGTTGGCAAGACACTTTATTGCCTTACTACCACATGTCACAAAAGTACCGGTCTTGTTTAGTGGGCTTTCGGTTTTACCATCACTGTTGTGAGTGTCGTCCTAAAGTCATAAACTTACATGTGAAAGTTCTTTCTACCAGCGTCTTTCCACCTATGCATAGAAGGCGAGTCTCATCCATCCGAGGAAAACCCTATTGACAAACATCTAGATTAATTGGTTTAATGATCTTAGGGATGTGACCGATGGCGGATCTTGAACGAAAAATCTAATAGGGTCAGACTCAATAAATATAAAACTTTTTGAAAATCTTTGGTCAAATTTACACTACAAAGCGAGATAGTTGGGCGGGCTGGGGCCTCGTCCGGCCCGAGAGAAGATCCGCCAGCAAATGTGACACCCCTCAAATTTTGTGGGTCTATTGGGCGGTCCCGACCTAGCTCATGTAGTCATGTTAAACCTCACCACTACTAAAGTTGGTCTATTTTTTTTATTCAAATATGTTTTAACTCGCAAGTCAAAGATCCATACATTTAACACGGTGAATACATAAAATTCATGTCAAATCACTTCCTAATATCATGCTCTCAAGTATCAACATCTTTGAACTTTGGTTCCCTGATTGAAGAAATTTATGCAAAAACTTAAATATTCAACATATTAACGTAAAAAAAGGAAATGAAAATTGTTTAAAAAAACATAAACCATGTAATTTGCCTTACATCATGAGTTGGGTTGGGCAGATGTATGACCGGATCCATGTTTTAGGCCGTGTTTGGCGTATGATTTACCCCTAAAACCTGCCTCCATATGATACATGATTGATGGTTTAACATATGGGCCATACTTTAACATTGGACCTAGATGGGCTTCAAGAGCCTACCTTAATTATTATTTTTTAAATCCAATTTATCTATACGAGATATCGAAAAATACTTCAAATGATTCACAATGCACATAACAAATGTAATTTATAAAATCATGAATATTGTGGTTTGACTTCTAGTAGTAATCATGATTCCATGTGTAATTAGCGAAAGCAACACTTTTCCACTTTTAATATATTAAAATTGTTTTGCCGTTCGTCAAATAATGTGTTTAACCGAAAGAGAATATATCTATCATTACTTATTATTTTTAGCTGGGGGAACTTATGTAATTACTCAATTTTTGCTTAAGGGAATGTTACGTGGTGAAACATAATCAATTTCCATAATTATGCTTCTCATATATGTGCCTATGTGGGATTAAAATCAAAATGATGAAAGAAAATCGTAAGAAAAGGGATATGATTCATTGATTTTGAAAATGGATGATTGTAAGATTGTCATGTCAAAGGGATGAATTAATAAGATGAAAAATGTTGGAAGGGTGACTTTTTCTCTCTAAATAGTGAGATGCCAATTCCGAGTTGTAAATATTTTTTTCAACGTAAACAATACCGAGTTTTGGGACCGTTCACGAACTACTTAAGATTGGCTCATGAAAACCTTAAATTAAGCCGAGCTTAAACGAACTCGTACCCAAATTTATGCCCAAAACATCGTGTTTAATAAACGGGCATAAGCTTCAACTTCACCAAGCAAGCTCGAATAGACTTGTGAGCTTAAACAAGCATGTTATCTATATAATTAAATTACATTGTTAATTATATATGATATAATATTTTGGGGAGAGATAACGTATAAAGCCCCCTTAACGTAAGAAGCGTAAGAAGCAATCTCAGCCATTAGATTAAGGATGCAGATTAAAAACCCTAACCATACCTGGGTTAAAACTAACCAAGCGTAAAATAGGAAAAAACCTTCTAACCGTCTAATTTTTTTTTTCAAATCGTAACAACATAACTAATTTGAACCCTGATTTTTCATCGTTTTCAGATCGATTCATGTTCAGAATGATTACACAATTCAAAAAAAAAAATATATCGATTACAGTGAAACAAAAACGTAAAATCAGTATTTGATCTAAAAATAATCAAAAAACAGAGGATTAAACCAATCATATGAACAATTATGAATTGTAATGGTTGTCAAAAACTCTGGATTTTGTTTCATTAAAGATGATTTTGTTTAAAAAAGTTGCAGAGGAAGAAGATGAAGTTGGTGAAAAGCAGACGCACTTATCAAATTTTCAGACGCACTCATCAAAAAATTTCAGACGCACTCATCAAAATTTCAGACGCACTCATTGAAAAGTTTGGAAACACTCATTGAAATTTTTGGACGCACTCATCAAAACTCAACAAAAAAAACAAACGCACCTACAAGAAAAAAACCATTCACCTTGTTAAATTTCAAACGCACCTTTAAACATCATCAAACGCACCTTGGCTAGTTTTGCACCTAATCATCAAACGCACTTATTGAGGATCACCACCATCATCTCCACAAAAAATCCATTTCATCCATAACCAATCCTCCACAAAAAAATCCATTTCATCCATAACCAACACAAAACCAATAAAAAAGCAAGTCGATCCACACACACACAAACACACAGTTGAAGGTGATGCTGTGTGTGAGAATACGAAGCATGACGACGAGTCTCTGTTTATCATCAGAGAGCATGTTGGTGAGCAGGAGATGGTTTCTTCTTCTTCTAAGAGATGGTTTCTTCTTCTTCTAAACCCATCAAACAATTTCGATGCGTAGGCTAGTGCCGATGACGATGAGGTCGAAGTGGTTTGAAAAGCTTGACCCAGTCGGAATATGTGTGTTCTGATGTGTTGGTGGTGTTGGTGGTCGTGGTGGTGACGGTGGTGGTGGTGGTCAGATCTATATCGTTTGTTTCAAAATGAGGATGAGGATGAGGATGAGGATGAGGATGGATTAGGTTTATAATAGGGAAGATAGTTTTAATTATGGTTTAACTGTGATTAGGTTTAATTGACAGGTGTCAATCTGTGGTGACTTCTTACGCTTCTTATTTTAAGGGGCTTTATACCGTATACTTTCTCTAATATTTTTGGCTATATACAAGATTATGATATGGTTAACAAATTTTAGTTACTAAATATAGACAAAAAAAATATAATTGTGACTTTTTATAACTACATTATTGAAGTCATCGTTAAGTAATAAGCGAGTCAGTCACTTAGGTTATAGCCTAGTGGTAGATAGAAAATCCTCTTTTTGATGAGGCTGGGAGTTCAATTAACCCCAAGGGTGTGCAAAAAGGTGTAAAGAAAGAGGCGTAAGAAATTAGTCGTTCAAAAAAACAAAGTAATAAATGAGTCAAGTACCCAAGGCATTATAGCCTAGTGGTATCTTGGTGGTGAGATAAGACTTAGGGGCCATGAGGTCCTGGGTTCGAATCTCACAAAGGGGGTTTTCCCATAATTATGAGTTTCCTCCTAAATTGGTGACTTGGTGGTGGAATATGATCGCGTGGCAACACTGGTGGCACGATGATACTCCAGTGTTCCGTGAGTGATTCCAATTTGTTGGTCGTTCAAAAAAAATAAATGAGTCAAGTTTTAGCTTGAAAAACTACTTACAAGTTTAACTTAAGCTCTTAGGAATTTAATGAGGTGAGCTCAAGCTTTAGCATGTTTAACGAAATGAACTCGAGATGAGGTGGTTTTGGACTTGACTGGGCTCTTTTACACGTTTTAGGGTGGAGGGAGTGCAGAGTGCGAGTGCTACGTGATGGGGGTATGTGAGTACTGTGAAACATGCCAAAGTGGTTCTATCTCGGTATGGTATGTGATCAAATCTACCGACGGTAGTCACAGTCGTGATGGTTGATGATTCAAGCTTTTTTGCAGGTATGAGTGTATGACATTTAGGATGTTTACATAATTAGCCATCAAAGTTTTAAATAAAACTTAAGTGATTGGTTAAGTATCAAATTTCTAGAAAACTTCTAATTCATTAATTACTGAGTTACATCATTTTTAATATTAGAAAACCTTTAAAACACCTTTAAGTAAAAGTTTTTTTTTTTATAGAAATTCTTGATTTTGCAAGAGAAATTTTTTTTTTTGAACGGCCAACGAACCAATTTCCGAGCACTCTCGGGCACCCTTTTGGCGAATCAGGTACTCGAGAGTACCCGGGCCACCAATTGCCACCAATTCCCGGGAAAATCCGACCACTCACTCGCCCAAAGGCACGACAGTGAAATAATCGGTAAAACCGGTCGGGATTAGGACTCGAACCCAAGCCAATGGCCGGGTCATCCATCATTTCCCCTCCACCAATGTCCTCCAAATGTAGCTAGTGGGAATTGAACTCAAGCCTCCCATAGGAAACTTTAAGCCCTCAACCAACTAGGCTACAAGTGTTGAACATTTTGCAGGAGAATTTTGATTTTAAAAGAATGATTCAATACTAATAGCGGTGTGGGCCTAGTTCTATCACGGACATCAAGACTTTAGGATAAATAGTACTAGTAGCCAGTAGGGCTACTTCCTTATTCTTTGAATGTGGCACAATAGCACCGGCATACACCCAATCCAGAACAATAGCATGCATGGCCATTTGATAGATACCGCAATTAAAGCGATACATTTCGTACATTTCTTTAAGCTTTAATTCTAATATATGGTATAAAACTATATCATGTTTATCTTATACAAAGTTATAATATTAAATATAATATCATCTGAACACCACCCATGTAATTAGTGATGAATGTGATGAAGTGTGGTGCAAATGAGGTGACATAATATTATTAGGTGTGATTGTGTGATAGTGTGATATCATCACCAACCACTCCATCCATCCTTATGAAATTCAAGCCTTTTCAAACCCCTAATATAACCTACATGACACTTGTCAAAAAAATGCTTAAACGAGGGGCTCTGAATTCCACCCCTACTACATATGGTCTAATAAGGACTATACGTGCCATGTTCATTAAAGATATGACTTAGAGTGCAATTAAAGTGTAAACACGCTAAGCTGTTTGTGAGCTATTCGAGTTTAGCTCGCTAAAAGCTAGAATCGGGTCGATCTTAAACGAGCTCGAGCGTAATAATAAGTCTTTTAAATGAACGAGCCCGAGGTGAGCTTCATTTCTCTAGCTCGAGTCGGTTCGCGAATCTTTTTATCTAAATACTTTGTATTTAATATATTAAATATATATTTATATCATAGTTATTAATATATCTAAAAAGAAATAAATTAATTAACAAATAATGAATAGGCAAAGTTTAAACTTATATAATTATTCACTAGCTGAGTTTAAGCTTTAGAAATAAAACTTAAACTAAGCTCAAGCTCAAGTTCAAGCTCAACCCTACTCGAGTTTGGTTTAACCGGGTTCATTTACATCCTTACAGTGCAACAAATGATCTTAAAAGCAGCCTAAAATAAGTAATGCGATATAGACCCAATATTTTACTTTTCCTATTTGTCAATATCCTGCAGAAAAAGGATTTGGTTTTTTCTTCGCTTTGCTGTTTTTCCTTTTATAAAATAAAATCTTTATACATAAATCCACTCAACCTGCAGCTCTCACAACTCCACCCCACATGCACGTACCTTGTCGTTTTTAAACACCAAAACATGCATATATATATAGAGGCTTAAACAAGTGTGTGTTGCGTGTAACACTTAAAACACTTACACAAATATGAGTACCTTCGTGTGGTTAATCGCCGCCGCGATATCATTCACCGTTTGTGTGCCAGTAAACGCCTGCCCGCCATCAGATCGGGCAGCATTACTGGCCTTCAAAGCCGGCTTACACGAGCCAAACTTAGGCATCTTCAACTCATGGATAGGAACTGATTGTTGCAACAAATGGTATGGTGTCACGTGTGACACCACTACCAAACGTGTTGCGGACATAAACCTTCGTGGTGAGTCCGAAGACCCAATATTCCAAAAGGCTCACCGAACCGGTTACATGACCGGTTCAATCTCTCCAGCTATTTGCAAGCTGGAGAGACTTTCCAGTCTAATTATAGCAGACTGGAAAGGCATTTCCGGCACCATCCCTCCATGCATTTCCTCTCTCCCATTCCTCCGAATTCTCGACCTCATCGGAAACCAAATTTCCGGTGAGATCCCGTTCAACATCGGCAACCTCCGCCGGTTAACCGTCCTAAACCTCGCCGATAACAAACTCACCGGTAGAATACCTCGATCGCTAGCCGATCTATCATCTCTAAAGCATCTAGATCTTCGAAACAACATGATCTCCGGAACAATTCCTCGAAACTTCGGGAAGCTACGAATGATGAGCCGTTGTTTATTAAGCGGCAACAGAATTTACGGACCGATACCGGAAACAATATCCTACATCTACCGTCTTTCAGATCTAGATCTATCACTAAATCGACTCTCTGGACCGATTCCTGACTCGCTCGGAAAAATGTCGGTGTTAGGTACATTCTAAACACTTTTTTTAACAGTAAACGTTACTCTATTTTACTTTACACCAAATATTACAAAATACACCATTTGCCCGGCGGACAATGTTTAAATATGGGACTTCTTCTATAATAATGTGTGTCTCTACCAAGCGGGCTAGCTTCAAATTAAAAATCAAAACACTTAGTATATGCGATAATGTGTGTAATTGTATTAAATGTTGTGTGTATTAATGCGATGGGGTTGACCCATATTTATATGACATCTTTAACTAACTATAATTACATTGTGTCTATCAGGAACACTAAACCTCGATGGAAACATGTTTACCGGTAAAATACCGGCTACATTGATAAATTCTCGAATTAGCATACTAAATTTGAGTAGAAATGCTATTGAAGGAAACATACCTGATGTTTTTGGTCCAAGATCATACTTCATGGTGATGGATCTATCGTATAATAAGCTCAAAGGAGCGATTCCTAAGTCGATATCCTCTGCGTCGTTTATTGGACATATTGATCTTAGTCATAACCATCTGTGTGGTGCGATTCCAGCAGCTGAATGGTTCGAGCATTTGGAAGCGTCGTCGTTTATGTATAATGATTGTTTGTGTGGAAAACCACTTAAAGCTTGTTCATAATATTATTAAGTTTTATAGTTGTTTCGGTTAATGTTGCTGATCGGAAAAAGTTTTCCGGCTATGTGCAAGGAGATTGTGTAACCGTGTAATGTTTACGTATGTATTATTACTTTACGGGTTTATACATATTGCATAAAAGGCTTATCTTATTATTAATGGGTCATACTATTTGGACACCCCAAAAAGTTATTTGGACACCCTAAGGGGCTGTTTGGTTGATTAAGTGCTGAATCATTAAGATGGTCTGAATGGTTAAGAGACTCTAAATGATTAAGAGCTGAATCATTCAGCATCCCTTATTAGCTTAATGGTTCAGCACTTAATCATTCCATTCAGATGCTGAAACAAACAGTCTGAATACTGAATGATTCAGACCTGAATGGTTAAGAGGCTGATTAAGAGGCTACCAAACAGCCCCTAAGTATGCCTCGTATAGAACTATATGGGGCATATTGGTGTGTAATTTTTGTCTTTTAGCTATCTGATGTTGACTAACACTGAAAACAATAAAGTTAATACTCCTCATATAGACCTATATGAGGCATATTGAAGTACAATTTTTGTCTTCTAGCTAATTAATGTTGACTAACACAGAAAACAATAAATTAATATGCCTCATATAGATCAATATGAGGCATATTATGGTCTATTTTTATTTTTTGTATATTTTTATTTTTATTGTTTTTAAATAACTAAAAATACTAAATTAACTTAAAAAATCCAAAAATTGACGAAAAGTTAGTTATATTCATTCCAATATTATTTTAACAAAATTACAACTTTCTATTACCAGTATTATTTTATAAAAAATATTTCTTTTGTTTGGTTTTGTTTTGGTTGGTATTGAAGATGTTTGTTCTGTTTTGGTGAGTTTGAAGAAATTATATAAACAATACAAAGTTTGAAGAAGATATAAGATTTGTTTGAGAAAGTGTTTTTTTTAAATCGATTGATCGTAGTATTTAATACATTTGAAACAAAAGAAAACAAACATCTTCAAAACCAACAAAAACAAACAATTAAAAAAAACGAATATGTCTCATCTTTGTAACAAAAACATCTAATTTTTTTAAAATAGAGTTCAAATCAATAAAACTTTATTTTTTTTTATTTTTTGGGATTTTTAAAAGAAATTTTAGTATTTTTAAACAATAATATTGTATTAAAAAAAATAAAAAACACCCTTGATATGCCTAGTATTGGGCAATACTTGGCATATCAAGCCTAGTATTGGTACCAATACTGGGCTTGGAAAGTGTTATGCGGGTGCCCAGATATGTGTCATATTGGGCAATGCGACCCATATAAGGGTCTTTTTTTATTTTTTTTATATATTTTCATTTTTATTGTTTTTAAATAACTAAAAATACTAAATTAACTTTAAAAAATCCAAAAATTAACAGAAAAAAAAAATTAGTTATATTCAGTCCGAAAATTCAAACACGTTTTTTCGAACACAATTTTTTACGAACACCTTTTTTTTCGAACACGTTTTTTTTTTCGAAAACGTTTTTTTAACACGTTTTTTTTCAAACACGTTTTTTCGAACTCGTTTTTTTTTCAAACACGTTTTTTTTCCAAACACGTTTTTTTTCGAACTAGTTTTTTCGAACACGTTTTTTTTCGAACACATTTTTTCCGAACACGTTTATTTTTCGAACACGTTTTTTTTTTCGAACACGTTTATTTTCAAACACGTTTTTTCTCCGAACACGTTTTTTTCGAACACGTTTTTTTTAACACGTTTTTTCGAACTCGTTTTTTTTTCGAACACGTTTTTTTTCCAAACACGTTTTTTTTTCCGAACACGTTTTTTTTCGAACACGTTTTTTTCGAACACGTTTATTTTTCGAAAACGTTTTTTTTCGAACACGTTTTTTTCGAACACGTTTATTCTTCGAAAACGTTACACGTTTTTCGAACACGTTTTTTTTAACACGTTTTTTTTCGAACACGTTTTTTCGAACTCGTTTTTTTTTCGAACACGTTTATTTTTCGAAAACGTTTTTTTTTCGAACACGTTTTTTTCGAACACGTTTATTCTTCGAAAACGTTTTTTTAAAAAAAAACGTGTTCGAAAAAAACGTGTTCGAAAAAATGTGTTCGGAGAAAAACGTGTTCGAAAAAAAACGTCTTCGAAAAAAAAACGTCTTCGAAAAAAAACGTGTTCGAAAAAAAACGTGTTCGAAAAAAACGTGTTCGAAAAAAACGTGTTCCAAAAAAGTGAAAAACGTGTTCGGAGAAAAAACGTGTTTGAAAAAAAAACGTGTTCGAAAAAAAAACGTGTTCGAAAAAAACGTGTTCGAAAAAAAACGTGTTTGAAAAAAAAAGGTGTTCGAAAAAACGTGTTTGAAAAAAAAAAACATGTTCGAAAAAAAAAACGTGTTCGAAAAAAAAACGTGTTCGAAAAAAACGTGTTCGAAGAAAAAACGTGTTTGAAAAAAACGTGTTCGAAAAAAAACGTGTTCGAAAAAAAAAACGTGTTCGAAAAAAAAAACGTGTGTGAAAAAAAACGTGTTCGAAAAAACGTGTTTGAAAAAAAACGTGTCCGAAAAAAAACGTGTTCGAAAAAAACGTGTTTGAAAAAAAACGTGTTCGAAAAAAAAACGTGTTCGAAAAAAAATTGTTCGAAAAAGCGTGTTTGAATTTTTGGACTGAATATAACTATTTTTTTTGTTAATTTTTGGATTTTTTAAAGTTAATTTAGTATTTTTAGTTATTTAAAAACAATAAAAATGAAAATATATAAAAAAAAATAAAAAAAGACCCTTACATGGGTCGTCTTGCTCAATATGACCCATATCTGGGCACCCCCATATCAGATTTCAAGCCTAGTATTGGTATTAATACTAGGCTTGATATGTCTCATATTGATCTATATGGGTAGTATAAGGTACCAAGTTGCAGCCAATCATTGCCTTGAAGTCAGTGTTCAGCTTTTTGTCCTTTATATTCCTCATATAGCCCTATACGAGGCATATACAGAGTGTCCAAAGAGATTTCAAGGGTGTCCAAATAGACAGAGCCTTATTATTTTATTGCTTTTACAATTTTCAACATTTGCATGTGGTTTTTAACGTTTAGATATATACCCTACAAATCTTTAAAATATCTTGTCACATATATATTACTTTTGGAAATTCGTAAGGGCATAAAGGTTTATCTAAAGACTTTACGAGTCTAGTGGAATCAAGATCTAATTGCCTTTCCAAGTTATGAGGGGATCAAATTCTATGAATGACCAAAAAATTAACCAACAAAAAAAAAAAAAAAAAAGAATTTACGGTCCCAAAAGCTCATCGAATTGTAACAAGTTTGGTCTTTTACACTGACCTGTTAAAAGTGTTGTTTAGTTGATCCCCTCTTACTAAGAATATTTAAAAGAAAACCCAAGGGGAAAATGGCTAAAATAGCCCGTTGACCGTGCGATTTGCCTAAATGGCCCTCTCCCCCCTCTTGAAGAGACCAGTCACGTTTCCCAATCAGTCTGAAGCGTCTCCCGAGAGGCTTCCCACATGAACCAATACAAAACCAACACCTCAGCCCTCTCCCCCCTCTTTGGAGAGACGGGTCACGTTTCCCAACCAGTCTGAAGCGTCTCCCGAGAGGCTTCCCACATGAACCAATACAAAACCAACACCTCATCAGACACTCTCTCTCCTCGCTTTCTCTCTCCTCACTCTCTCTCTCCATTTCTCTCTCCTGAACCCCCTTTCTCTCTCCTAAACCCCCTTTCTCTCTCCTGAACCGTCTCCTCACTCTCTCTCTCCCTTTCTCTCTCCTGAACAGTCTTCCACTCTCTCCCACCTTAATTAGCTGATAAACCACCGACACAAAAAGGTTACATTACTACATTTATTATTGCTTTTGATTTGATCACCAGGTTTAAACCACCGACACAGGTAGACCCTTGTTAACCAAAATGGCATCGTTCAGGTTATTCATTTTCATCTTGATATTCATCACGCAAATAAGTTACTAATTACTACATAAATAAATGATATTTTATAATGAAATGGTTTTTTAACGGTGATCGGAGTAGAGTGTACCTGAAACGACGTCGTAAAAGTGGCGGAAGCGGAAAACGTTTCCGGTGAGGTCACGGAGGAGGGAGTCAACGGTGGAGGTTGGAGAGAGTGTAAGACTGTTCAGTAGAGAGAAATGGAGAGAGAGAGTGTGAGGAGACGGTTCAGGAGAGAGAAAGGGGGTTCAGGAGAGAGAAAGGGGTTCAGGAGAGAGAAAGTGAGAGAGGAGAGATGAGAGAGAAAGCGAGGAGAGAGAGTGTCTGATGAGGTGTTGGTTTTGTATTGGTTCATATGGGAAGCCTCTCGGGAGACGCTTCAGACTGGTTGGGAAACGTGACCGGTCTCTCCAAAGAGGGGGAGAGGGCCATTTAGGCAAATCGCACGGTCAACGGGCTATTTTGGCCATTTCCCCGAACCCAATCCCCCTCCCCCTTTTGCATCTCCAATTCGTCAATCACCTCCTCTAGTGTCTGGTCTTCGAACTTGCACCCTTCCTCTCGGGTCACCTCCCATGTTGCGACCCTTGTCGGCCCAAATATAATATGTTATTCACACGGGAGAAAACATGTATAGGAATAAAATTCAAGTTTATTACATGAGCGAAATTCGATACACAACCATGGATTTTGGTATTTTATGGCTATATGTGAAAATGTTTTTCGAAGTCACTATAGCAACATAATACATCAACACTACAAGAATTTTGCTTTTTAGCGGGGACACCTTTAGCGGCGACCCGCCAAAGTGTAGCCGCTAAGGTCAAAAAGTTACAAACCGTAGATCAAACTGTGATGGAGGGCCAAGATTTAATCCTACTAATGTTATTAGCGGCGACCCCGTCGCCGCTAAAAGTCACAAAAAAACTAATTTTATTTTAACCAAGAAACACATTCGCCCGTTGACTAAACATCGCGTCAGTGAAACGGATGTTGCCTAACCATCTTACATTATTAGTAAATTAAGGAAAAATTACAGATTTCGTCCTTTATGTTTACACCAATTTTCAGTGGATAGCCATAAATTTTTAAATTGAAGAGATTTTTCCTTTACGTTTTGAAACCTTGTAGCATTTGTCCTCTATCACTAAGCTTGTCAATTTTTTCAGTTAACATTAAAATATAACCAGGTTAGTACTAAAGGACAAAGGGTCCAAGATTTTAAAATGTAAAGGATGAATCTTGTGAATTTTAAAGTTAAAGGACATGCACTGAAAATTGGTGTAAACATAAAAGACATTTTCCAAAAAAAAAAAAAAAAAATCAAAATTAGGTACATCAAATGGAAAATTTAAAAGCATATCGCATTTAAATTACAATTGATGATAATTTTATGCTTGTAAGACTAAGGGGCTGTTTGGTTGATTAAGAGCTGAATCATTAAGAGGTCTGAATGGTTAAGAGGTCTGAATGGTTAAGTGCTGAATCATTAAGTTGGACCTCTTAATGATTAGTTTTCTTGTCCCAAATTGGTAGGAGAGTCTCATTAAGGTTCAGCCTAGTTCAGTGTTTAATGATTCAGTGCTTAATGGTTCAGCAACATCTCAAATCTTAATGGTTCAGCACTTAACCATTCCATTTAGATGCTGAAACAAACAGTCTGAATGCTGAATGATTTAGAATTGAATGGTTAAGAGGCTGATTAAGAGGCTACCAAACAGCCCCTAAGGGAATGTTTGGTTGATTAAGTGCTAAATCATTAAGAGGTCTGAACGATTAAGAGGTCTGAAGGGTTAGGTGCTGAATCATTAAGTTGAACCTCTTAATGGTTAGTTTTCTTGTCCCACATTGGTAGGAGAGTCTCATTAAAGTTCAGCCTAGTTTAGTGTTTAATGGTTCAGCAACATCCCAACTCTTAATGGTTCAGCCTTAACTATTCTATTCAAAAGCTGAAACAAACGTGCTGAATGCTGAATCATTCAGCGCTGAATGGTTCAGAGCCTCATTAAGAGACTTACTAAACATCCCCTAAGGGCTTGTTTGGTAGCCTTTTAATGAGGTTCTGAATCATTAAACCCTGAATGGTTCAACATTTAGGCTGTTTATTTCAACCTAAACAAGGTTCCAAATGGAATGGTTAAGAGCTGAACCATTCAGACTTGGTGCATAGCTGAATCATCTTAATCATTTAGCACTTAATCATTCAGAATCATCCAGCACTTAATCATTCAGAACATCTTAATCATTTAGACATCTTAATGATTTAGCACTTAATCAACCAAACAGCCCTTAAGGCTGATTTAATTCTGACTTAATTAATTTCTGTATATTACGGGTATGTTTGACAAGGAGCTTTTAAGAGCTTTTAGGAGCTTCAAGCTTCAAGCAGAAAAAGCTCATACTCAATAAAAAGCCTTGTTTGGTTGAAGGAGCTGGAAGCTTTTAGGTTAGAGAAAAAGCTCTATTGTGAAAAGCTACTAGTACTAGCGTTTAAGAAAAAGCTCTACTAGTGAAAAACTTTTAATTAGTAAATGACACAAATACCCATTCTATTTTAAAAATAAAATTAAAACATTCTTTACAAGTTTTTAATTATGTCCATTTTGGGCATTTTATTAAAAGCTTCAGCTACTCTGCCAAACACCAAAATATATTTAAAAAGCTTCTAGCTACGAGCTTGCAGCTACCAGCCACCAGCTAGTTTTACCAAACATACCCTACGTACACCAACATTACTAGTAATATTATTATTATGAGATTAGATTGTAAAAATGTACATAAACAAAATGTCGGCAATTAGGAATATTAATTTTAGAAATTGATGAAATGGACAAAAATGCAAGAGAACGTCAATGGCCAAACACAAGTACATGCATGTTTCTTTGCTATAACAATTCATACCATTTCGGCCACACTAGATGTGGACTCCTCACTAATTATTGAATTTGAATTATACCAAAACATGTGATCACGTTTTTACATATCCTGTCAAAGGATAAAGCAAATCAATTATAATGTCGAGTTATAGGCTTCTTTTTAACAATATCTAAATTAGTTAAAGAAATGCGATCAAAAATTGATAAATATTCATTTCTATAGCTGGTATTTGTTGTCTCTTTAGATAAGAAAATTTTACAACATGTCACTAGGTATATATGAAATAATGTAAAGATTGGTTAAAGAGAAATTGGATTTTAATAATCTAAACTATAATCCATTTGGTGATAATATTTATATATTTACACTTTAACTGAGGCATTTTTAACTTTCAGTTTCGTTGTTAAGAGCAATTATACTCACGTAAGCATCATATAATTACACTTGACTTACAGTTGATTTCAATCGATTTCGCGCACAAAGAATGCCGCTCAAAATCATCATTGTGAAAGAAACGAGTGGTAATCAAGTGCGTATCTATGTTGATTATGATTGAGATTGCATTTAGCAAAGTTTAAAGTGTCAATGGCTAAGCTGAAATTTGGATTATTATCGGTCAATAAATAATAGTTTGAATAGTTTCAATTTGTCTTTGTTTAAAAGACGTAGTATTGTATAATTGGAGCTCTCGAACTAGGGAGACTGAAAAGTGTCTCTTAAAGATGATGAAACTCGTTCACTCTCTAAGCTAAAGCTAATGGATGTGGGCCGCGTGCTTGGGCCGGCCATGACCATCCAGGCCCGTCTAAAACGCCCCCTGGGGGGTCGGTTTGTTGAAAACAGCCAGCAAAAGACGATTTGGATGAGCCCCTTTTCGCTGCACATGCCGACTGATGGGTATGCTCTCGGGGAGATGGCTCGGGGACATGAGCTGGCTTCGGCAACGAGGATCAACACCCCCCTCCGATTGTTTTTCGTGGATTTTGGGGACTTATCACCGAATGCACCGAACCATTTGATTGGTTATTCTTTTTATATTAATATTTTTTTTAAAAGGAGGGGGAACCATATCCTTGGTTTGGGGGAGGGAGGGAGGAAAATGATGTGGCGCTGATGTGACATTTGGGAGAGTTGAGGGAAGAGAGCACCACACCAAATATTCTTATTATTTTTTTTTAAAGGGAGGGATGTCCATCTCTTACACATTTGCTCCATCTCTCTCTTAATGAGCCTACCTCACGCTGACGTGACGGATGATGTGAAGAACCTTTCTTAAAGGATGAGGCTCCTCCACACTCACCGGATTGAAGGAGCCAGATGACAAGAGTCTTCGTATACAAAGGCAACAAATTAATCAAGAGTGGTCATCCCTATAAAGAAGTTAGCCTTGACAAGACTTGGGCAAATGGTGAAACAATGGTACGACATTATAAGTGGGTCCTGAATAGGAACTAATGGATGTTTTTCCCTAATCCATAATTAAGGAACTAATGGAATTTAGTGGCTAGATTAACTATTTAAATTTTAATCTTATCAACCTAGTATAATTTAGTGGCTAGATTAGTATGTACTTTCTGATTTTGTGTTTGATTTTTCTATTCTAAGTTCCAATCAGTTCAAGATATCATATCTTAAATGTTAGGTTACGATTTTGTTGTTTGAAGGTGAGGATTTTTGGTTTAGACTCGATATTACTTATTTTAGTTTGAGTATTGTTTATCACTATTTATAGAAAGTTATAATGTTATATGGTATAAAACTATTAAAATAGTTAAAGTCATAATTTAGTGGCTAGATTAAATATTTAAATTTTAATCTTATCAACCTAGTATAATTTTTTTTTTCTGGGTTTTTTTGTCTAAAACTTGAAGTTTTAATATTATTGAAAAAATTAGTATGTTTACTTTCTGATTTTGTGTTTGATTTTTCTATTCTAAGTTCCAATCACTTCAAGATATCATATCTTAATGTTAGGTTACGATTTTGTTGTTTGAAGGTGAGGATTTTTGGTTTAGACTCGATATTGCTTATTTTAGTTCGAGTATTGTTTATAACTATTTATAGAAAGCTATATGGTATAAAACTATTAAAATAGTTAAAGTCATTAATGTCAATGATTTCCAGTCTAACTGGTCAGAGGTGGGAGGGTTTATATGCTTGCGTGGTTCCCGCTCGGAGGGCTCCCATGTTCGAGTCCCGCCGTCCATCGAAAAAAATATACCCAATAGGTTTGAAAGGGTCGGCGTGTGGGGAGGGGTTTGATCCTGGACAGGGGGCGAGCTTAATTACTAGCCAAGGAGGTTTATCGCTGAACTACACCTCAAGATTATGTAACATACTATGAGTATGTTTGGCAAGGAGCTTTTAGGAGGTTCAAACTTTAAAAAAAAAGCTTCTACTCAATAAAAAGCCTTGTTTGGCTGAAGGAGCTGGAAGTTTTTAAATTGGAGAAAAAGCTCTATAGTGAAAAGCTACTAGTACTAGCTTTTAAGAAAAAACTCTACTAGCTACAAGTTTTTAATTAGTAATTGACACATATACTCATTCTATTTTAAAAATAAAATAAAAACCTTGTTTACAAGCTTTTAATTATGCCCATTTTGGTCATTTTATACATTTTATTAAAAGCTAAACACCAAAATATATTTAAAAAGCTTTTAGCTACCAGCCACCAACTAGTTTTGCCAAACATACCCTATATGTGTATGTGGTTGTTAAGATGACATGCCACATTAACTAACTCATGTACGTGTCGATTATTTTATGAAATAAAATTACAAACAAATGTTATATATACTTTAATACGATTACATTTGTCATTTCTACAAGTATAATGTGCATTTTTTCTTTAATTTTTAAGTATGTCATTAACATAATAATTATTTAAAAGATTGCACTCGCTATCATCTAATTAATATGACTTGGACCACATGGAATCCACCTCCTACGCTCATCAATCTTAACCCATTGCTTTCGATCTCCAGCTTTTACCAATAGATCGAGATATATATCATGAATGAATGATGCATTAAATATACATAGATCTACTTCACCACATCCTTTCAAATAATTGGAGGGATATAATCAATTCCATTAGGTTAGTGGGTGTAGAGACATCAAAAAGGTGATATCTCCATGTCACCTCAACATTTTGATGTCTCAAGCATTTTAAGACATGAGTGGGGTGTGGAGACACCAACACTCCATGTCTCAAACATTTATACAAATCAAAAAAAAAAAAAAAAACAAAACAAAACCTAATTCGTTCAAATCAAAAATAAAATAATAATAATAAAAGGAAAAAACCTGATTCGTCCATCCTTGGCGTCCCGGTGAAGACGGTGGGAGGTGGGACGGAGGGAGGGGGTGGTGTAGCAATGTGGAGACAGAAGCAAAAGGTGGGACGAGGGTGGTGCCCTGTCTGTACACCTATCAGTCTTAATAACTATGCGTTTATGTGCGTTTTTTTAATGTATTATTTTTAGGTTTTTGATTTCTTATTTCAATCACCTGATAGCGTTTACGAATCGCATAATCCCACTTTTAGTTTTTAGTATTTCATGACTACATAAATCAATATCAATAATCAGATAAGACAAAAATGGTATTTGGAAGCACAAGGTGTTCATTACTATAAGAATTCCAAATTTATATATATCATAAAAATCAGGCCTGATGAATTCTCTGTATAGGGTATGTCGAACCATCACACTGATTCAAGGTGTAACGAAGCCAACCAGCTAGGGGCAGTCAAAGGCATTGCAGCATTGCCCCATGGACCCCAAGGAGGCCAGTTGCTACACCCCGCTAAGACATTGCCCCATTGGAATCCCAATTGTATTGGACTATTGGTGCCCAAAACAACAATATATCGACTTGATTGTGTGTGTAGTCCAAACCTCATGACTCGAATAAATGTATATTATGATTTCTCATTTAGTCCTCAAGTAAAATCTATCTATACATATAATAAACCAAAGCCATTTTAATGACATGGCATTCAAAGAGGCATTCTCCTCTTTGAGTGTGCCATATGTCATCCTATGTGGCATTGAGATATTTTAGGAAAAAAATATTTTAAAAACAAAATTAGATTTTTCTCTCTTATGTTTCATCTCATAATTTTCAAACGTTAATATCTTTTATATACGAGATTTTTTAAAGAAAAAAATTACACCAAATTAACGAGCGTTTTATTATCTTTCCAACGAGTACCATAGTGCTATATAAAAAAATAGAGAAAAAAACGACTATTTTTTGTTGGGTTTTGTTCAAACAGGGAAAAAAACACAAAGTGTTCAGGTAAATCATTAATCATGTATAGGCAAGTCACTAATTATGTTCAAATCAGTAAATATGAATTCTATTTTCAACACGCGGTAGCATTGGAGTTATACATTGTTTTAGGTTAGATATTAATATTAGAGTTATACATTGTTTAAGGTTAGGCGTTAACATTGGAGATATATTTTTAATTGTTTTAGGTTAGCTGCTACCCGAAGCTTTCATGCATGTAACTGTAAAGCGCATCATTCTATTTCATATGTAAAATTAGTATGTCATATTAGATTTTTCAACCCCGGGACGTTCCCGGGGTATAATCTAGTAGATTGATAAATGATAACACTTAAGTCGCCAATGTTGTTTAACGTGGTAAATGTATTTTATCCGGTTAGTTATATATTATACCAACATGTATACACCAATGATATTTTTGAGCAATTGTATTGCTATAGAAAAAAATTACATGTAGAGAAAGAGAGAATGAAAGCCGTACCACCTTAGATCATGTATAGGGATCCTCCATCCTCGACACCAATATGAAACCCGTGAACTATAAAATTATTATGTAATCGTGTATCCAGTTGGGATATGACAAATCTATAACTTATAATAAAAGAATTGAACTTTGATGATGTGGCATTCAATGGAGGCCTTAACCCCTTCTTGAATGTGCCACGTGGCATCATGTAGGATTTTTTAATTTTTGAGTTTTTTTTAATAAATCTATATATATTATAGTTATTTTAGGAAAAGATAAGAACTTAAAAACAAAATTAAAATTTTCTCTCTAATGTTTCCTCCCATAACTTTTAAACGTTAATATCTTTTATATACGAGATTTTTTAAATAAAAAAATTACACCAAATTAACGAACGTTTTATTATCTTTCCAACGAGTACCATAGTGCTATATAAAAAACGGAGAAAAAACAACTATTTTTGTGGGGTTTTGTTTTCAAATATATTTTACTCTACTAATAAATCACAAACGATAAACATAACTTCATAAGCAGAGATTTTTTTTTTATATATTTGAATATGATAACTTATGACAGAAATTTGTTTAAAATAAATAATAATAATAATAATAATAATATTTATTAATCATGTATTGGCAAATCATTAATTATGTTGTCATATTAGATATTTTATTATGTTATATTAGATATTTGAACCCCGGGACACTCCCGGGATAAAAGCTAGTGATGGAATATGATTCTACTAATAGGATTCGAGGCTTATTGAAACTCATCCTCAGCCAAGACTATTGTCCATCAATGTTAGACTTTAGTAAAAAAATCCACAATTATTGCAAGTTAAAAACATGGAAAACCTATTCACTAAAGTGCAAAGCAGACTGTGACAATATCAAGGCGTTGCTAATTACTTCGGTAATATATTCTACCTCTAATTTTAGACTTTGGATTGTGTTTTGAAAACGCAGATAATCAGTTTTTTAGGCTACCAAAACGCAATAATCTATAAGCACCTCAACCCATGCTTTTCCAAAACGCATAATCTGTTTTGAATAATCAATCCCAAACACCCCCTATATTATGATGTAAACATTGAAAATAAATGGAAATACAGAAATATTTATGAACTAAGATCATAGATTGAGATAAATCAATAATACTAAACGAAACTAGTAGGTGGTTTTAGGGAAGGAAATCAACTATGAATCTTTTTTCTTGTACAAGAGATCATAGTTATTTGTGTTTCTAAAAATGAAAATATACGATAGTCGATAGGTATTTGTGGTTCATCGACTTACAGGACTGACTGAGAGTGGTAATGTAAATTTCAAACATGTAACGGTATAACTAGAATCTAACTATGATATTTTAGACACTAATTGAGCACATATTTCATTATACGTGTAATTTTGCATACAAACACACAATGATGTAATGATAAGTTTTTCTTACGTGTTACATGTTACATATATTCCCATGTTTAAAGAGTTTCAATAATGATGATAAAAGATGCCATGAAACTTATATTATTTAGTGCTTTTATAAGGTGGGATATACAAGAAAAAGATCGTCATCGCACAAGTTGTCTAAATGGAATTATTTTGTAATGGGTTGCATATCATTTTGCTTAGTAAAGCCCAAGGAACTTGGGCTACTTTTTCAGGAAAAAAATGCTTCCCTTTGTTAATGGATCGTTGCCGATTCAACCGTGAATCCCCCACGTTTTAATGGGGTGGACCCGGCCCAAACACAATGAGATTTGAGCCCAATGAAAACCACACGCATTACAATTTACAACCTTTTATTTATTTTAACCTTAACATCACTAGTATTCAGCCTCCTATTAGTTATTACGGCGGGGTATGCCAAGGTGCACCAATGCTACACCATTGCCAGTGACCATCAATGCTGTAAAAGATCGTAAAACAAATAAATATAAAGCGAAAAACTAACACCCATCGAAAAGTAGACATAAAATCGTTGAACCACGCACGGCAGGTGCGTCGTGTTAACGCGAAGAAATTAGACCGAAACATAGAAAGGAATTACAAAATCGATCTAGAAATCGCATATTAAGATGAACCTGTCCAACAAGAAAAAATATACGTAAAAACATCAAAGTGTAGACGCACGTTGCGTCGTGTATGGAAACAAATAAATTTTTTTAAAGATAAATCAATGTGTGTTACAAAGCTAAACGCATAATTAAATAAGTGATAAAATAAGAACAAATTATAATAGAAATAAAGATAATAATAAAGTATAATTTACACTTTCTTGGCCCATAGTTATATATTTTTTTAAACTCACCAAGCATAAGGCTATTCGGTAAACAGACACAAGCCACCCCCGTCCTCCAATATTTGCCCTGTCCCCCATCGCTACACCGCCCTGCCGGCCCCGTCCCTTCCACCCCCGTCCCTCCCGTTCTCGGCGAGACATAAAGGACGGACCAATCACCATCACCCAACAATGCATCTACCAATCACGTGCCCCCGTCTCTCTGATTGCCTACACCGCCCCCGTCCCTCCCGTTCCTTTTTCCTACGTGGCTTCCCCTTCCCTCGTCTGCACACCAGATAGCCTAAGCATAAAGTGCAACATCTTTATGCATACAAAATTTGAAAATTAATACTATTAATTTTTTTTTTGAACGGTCAACGCTACACACCCATAACGAAGCCCCGCACCCTTCTGGGCCGGTTCCTGGGCCCCCCTAATGTCCAGCCCCTCATTTCAGAATAACCTTACTCTGAGTGGGATTCGAACCTGTGACCTCCAAGGGCAGGAACCCCACAAAGTGGGTAAACCTTCTCACCTCCATTGCAACCACTAGCCTACAACATCATTAGCTTAATACTATTTAAATAAATGTAAATTTACTTGATGTGGCCAGTGAAACTATTATACACTTTAATGAAAACACTCCTCCCTATGTGGAAAAGTGTTGGTCTAAGAACGAATTCATAAATGGTTTTAGGGTTCCGTTCTTATTTCATTGCCTGTTTCTTTTTTGTTCAGAAATTCTTACCTGTAACAACTTACATGAACATTAAGATTGTGTTGTCTAACGCCGCCCCACGCTACATTAGACGGTTGGGGCAGTAAACACTGTGTCAGGTCAATTTGAAGTATTGCCGGGACTCTGTACGCGGCCCCCAATGGCCGAAAGGGGCCCCAGACGGCCTCTAGTCCGTACGGACAGAGCCATTCGGCCCACCCGTCTCCTGATCCAGGGAAAACCCAGCCCGCATACCCGCCCGAAGGCACGACGGTAGTGAACTGGTAAAACCGGGAGGGATCAGGAGTCGAACCCATGACCACAAGGATCAAGTGTCTCTCCATCACTTCCCAACACCTACCCCACCGCAAGGGTGGGGGTTAATATCCATCAAATTGAGACTTATGGGGATCGAACCCATGTCTCATAAATGAGAACAAAGACCTTCTACCACTAGGCCACAATTGATGATCGTTTTACTAAAGAAATGGATTAACCACTACTAAACATATTTTTTACCTTTTGCAAAAAAAAAAAAAAAAAAAAAAAAAACTCTAATAAATAATAAGTGTTAGTGGACCCGATCATCGATGAGTTCCATCTCGAATGTATAGTTTCACTAGATTTTTTTGGTTCGTGTGACATCTTATAAAAGAATTTTTTTATTAAGATAAAACATCAATACGTTATCCCAAGAAACGTGCATTGATTTTGCCACAGATAACTAATTAATTTGCTGTAACACATTAACATAATACCATTACATAACAAGTTTACTAACTTTAAAAGTATATAATAAGATAATTGCACGGATTCCTCTTCGTTATCATAAAATTTGTCTCATGAGATCACTAAAATCCAACACAAAAAATGTCGTTATACATGGACAGTAGTAGAGACCTTCCAGCATTCCATGTGCATCCCCATTGCTTTCTATAACGCATTTTACGGATCACCACCGATTAAATCATTAGTCACCCTTCTTCTTGAGTTCGATAGCCACAACGCGGATCCAGCGACCTGTCGCCCATCATCATCCCTCATCAATCAATGCACATACAAGCTAGCTTCGTTTTCGGTAACCATTTAGTGTGACTTCCACTTGTCGGTAAGTTAGTGGCACCCTGAAAATACTTTGACCCGACCCAACCAGGGACGAAGGATTGTGAGGGTCAGTTGGTGCCCTGGCACCCTGTTTTTTGGCGCAGTGGTAGAAATTTGCGATTTTCGTACGTAAATTGAGTTAAGGTTGAGTCCAGCCCCGCCAATTTGATCTTCTAACCACTACCGATCAAAAAAAGTTGATTCCGACCCCTTCCGACTCGAGAACAAAGCTTCGCCACTGGACCCAACCCGACCTTTCACTAATGGAAATTAACATGCAAAATTTCCAAGAAAACAAGCGTCCGACAAAAAAAATTTATGTAACATGTATACCCGACTTAGTAATTTATTTGTTTACAATTTAGATAAATATATGTAACATGTAAATTCAATATGTTATAATGTGATTGTTTTTTGTTTTCTACTCTAGAGATTTTTTTTTGTCTCATAACAATGACTATTGAATCTCAAAAGCCAAACTTTTTGTTCTTATTTTGGGAATGGATGGATAATATAGTTTTGGAAGAAATGGTGAAAAGAACAGTTGTATTTTATTTTGCATACAACAACTTAAGTTATCAAAAGAAGGAAGAATCCAAATTGTCCCGAGGAGTGAGTGAGTGAGTGCCAACCATGTTCAAATGATATGGTGTTTTGGCTGCTAGTATTCATACGGGACCATTTACAAGTCACGAGATTAAAGCGATGCACATGCTGGTTAATGCACCTCCATTAAAATTTACACTCAAAAGCTAGCTTTGAACTAACAAGCAAATACACAAGATCTTGAAGCATCAACAACTAGGAAATTGAAGTTTAACTCGATTAGTATTAGATTGGCTTAAAAGGAACAATGACATATATATTAACCCTGTTACATGCCTTGTGTTGTGTATGGCCAAAAACCTAAACCTGGCTATGAGTCTGTCGGCAGGGGGGAAGCTTAAGAAGGGCCCGGGGGTGCCCCGGCCCCAACTGTTTTTTGGCTCAATAGTGTAAAATTCCTCCTTTTGTTCGAAAATTTTGTATGCATTAAGTCTAGCCCCCACCAATTTAATTTGATATTACGTAAATTTGGGTCTCGTAACTTTCGGCCTCCACCATCTTAAACTTCATGCTTCGGCGCATTTATTCTTGATTTGGAACCCATCAACCTTTGAAAATTTTAAATTGAGTAGACCAACAAATATATTATACCATTACCATCTTAATTTTTGCATTTTTTGTCGTATAAATTCTAATTTTTGAGTTACCGTCGGTAAATCATTAGATTACAGTTACACCGATTACTATACACACATTTATTGTATGATAAGTCTACAAATTGATCTTTGACATTGATAGCGCTTAAAATTAAGACAATGACAATATTTTAAATAAGGACAACTTACAACGATTGAAAGGTAAAAAAAAAGACATAATTTCACTTATTATTTTTTAAACTTACATAAGTTTTATACAAATCAATTTAAAAAGGAAAAACCTATCCTATAAAAGAAAACTTTATTATATTCACTTTAGGAATTGTATTGCCATGTTCTTTTTTTAATGACGTTTTTTAAATAATGATACACTTTAGTTGTAACAATGTTTCTAAACTACTTACAAAATGCTATCTAACTTGTCCATTATAAGTCTAGAGTGTCTGTCGTTTAAGATTGTCGAATTAAATTGTTCAACCCCAAAACGACTCATATATACATTCTTGTCATGTCAGACACATTTAAATTTTGTCATGTTCGGGTAGACATATTCAATATTCATTTGTGAATATTAGTAATACATAATAACTTAGCAACAATTTGAATAACCAACTACTTAGGCTTGCCATAAAATACATTTATTATGTCTTAATGTTTTTTTAGGTTCGAAAAAAAGTCAGTTCACTATAAGGGTGGACGAGACACCTCTGTGATAGGTGGTCGTCACGCTTGTGATAGCATGAAACACCACCCCAAGTACGAGGTTGGTTGAAAAACTCAATTTTCGTGATGTACGTCATGATCATGAAAGAAGGATGCTAGGGTTGGTGATTTGTTTGAAGATGAGGTGCAATGTTGTGATTGGTGGGAATGATTTAGTAATTGGATGTGATGAATACTTCTAGTGTGATAGTGATTTACGAATGAAATGTGATAAAATTAGGTGTTAAAAGGTGATTGAGTATGATTATGTGATAATTGTGATAGTATGATCGATAGGTGTCTCTTCCACTCTAAAGGACCGTCCTATTCCTATATATTGGACAGCTCCTTTTTGTGTAAGTCAAGATAGTGAGGAAGGTTAACACTTAACAGAAGTACATCAGGATTCAGTCCCGTAATTGCAGAACACTTTGTCTACTCCTAATCATGTTAGTTCTACCTTTTACAATTTGTTAATGTGAACAAAACTAAAATAAAAAAGAAAATTTAGTTGCATGATCGCCAAGGCCTAAAAGAGTAGTCAAATCATTCCCTAAACTCGTGTTTTAATGGATTGATTTCAAAATATTATTCTTTCTTTTTAATCATTAGAAAAGAACCATAACCCGGATTACTTGCATCATGTTCATCTATCTTAAGACAAAATGTTTGTTTGATGTACCTTTTCAGGCTATGATTAACTAGAAACTCCAAGTTGAATAACCGTAGTAATCAATCTATGTTTAAACGATCTATGATCGCAAGTTCATAACCATGTTACACACTTTACACATAATACTGATAATTCTAAAGGAAAACATATATTTCAGTGATGAATGACAATTGATGCTTAAGTTTATATTATTGTAAGCTATCTAGGAGGATTTGATTGTTATTAAACAATACCTGTCTACCACTAATGTTGCATTGCTCAGAAATTTTGTGACACTGATCTCATGTGTTAAGCAGTATAGACTATTCTGGTTGTCTCAAATTTAAAGAATTTGTGTCACTCATTATATATTTATGATAGAGTTATTTTTAATATTATTATTATTATTATTATTATTATTTTGTTTTTTATTTTTTATTTTTTTGACAAAAGAGAGTTTGTATGTGGGCAAGTACTAGGTACTTATTGGTGTGCTTAAAGTTTTATTTAGAAAGAACAAATACAAAAAAAGCGAATAATATTTCTTTTTATATGCTTGCGGTTTGTAGTCTATGATATGCTAGACTTAGACATGTTTCATGTTTGCTCATGATAATCTACAAGATAGAACATGTCTATTTCCACACTGATTCTAAAACCTTAAACGTGAAACTTGGGTAAAGACAAGACCAACAAGGTCTTCATTTCATTAAGCTAAAAGGAATACAAAACTATTGTGTTATTACAGAATGATTTGTTTGACCTTAAACTTAACTTCTTCATTGATGTTATATAGCATAAAATATTAATTCACCTCCTATAACTCCTTAGTCTTAGTGGAGCAACTAGCAACTTAGATTGTCATCATGACCTACTATCTTAACTAGTATTTGACCCGCAGGCGTTGCCTCGCGAACACGTATCTAACTCCGTAAGAATAAATATGAGTCGTAAAAAACGTCATATGTGAGAGTCGAACTCACAACCATGTGATTAGAAAGTAGGCGCTCTATCAACTAAGCTAAAATGATTTTTACGCGACTATATAAGAAAAACGATATCCAAAACACGATTCGTACACAACTCTGCAAAAATTGGTGTCAAAATTCAAACCCAAAAAGCTAACCATGAGTGGTTGAAGCGTTTGAATGTGGCCAACGACAACTAAAAGGAAAAACATATCATTACACAAATTAAAAGCATTGTTTTGTAAATGTAAAAATCATTTATTACTATCCACGTGACCACTACTCACTACATCCTTCCCCCATAAACCTCTTTCCAGTTTCCAACACTACATCTCTTACCTCCAGACACTCTCTCTCTCTAAAAAGAGCACACCCAACAGTTATAATAAACTAGTTTTTTACCCGCGTCGCGCGTTGCGGCGACGATCTAGCCTTATTACACGCATAGAGCTCCATTAGTTGCAAACACTACAGAGGAAAAACCCATGTAATAAGAGGCCTAGATAAAATTCATGAACAAACATTGAAAATCGAGCCGTAATTCATGCAGCGAAGCTCTAGATTTACCCATAACTATGTGAAAGTTTTGGAATTACCTGCGTGTTGCGGCGGAATGCCAAACATATATGTTTACAATCTGACATTCTATCGGCTAACTACAATTTTAGCTAATTCATTACAAACCAAATGCATAATGTTTTACATAATGAAAAGCACTTGCAACACGAAAGATTTGCCCTCACTATGAGTCAAATTTAACTTGTATATAAAAGACCATAAAAAACAAAAGACTAACACCTGCATATGAGTGGAGATAGATATTGTGTCAAAGGGAAAAAATAATATTTTGGTTACCGAACTTAGTTTAGATCAGTTACGCTTACCATTGCCACCTCCTATGAACACAAAAGAACCGTGCTAGTTGATGTGAACAAAAGGCAACCTGCAAAGTTGTAAAAAAATGAACATGTTGGTCTCACATAAATTACATCGAAATCAGATGAAAACTATGCATCCTACTTGGTCCATCCATGTACCCTGCAACACTTGATTTTGCTCCCACAATTGTAGTCACACCTGCACATTAACTTCATCTCCATAATCTTTTGAATCATTTGAATTTAAATGTTATTTCAATAGCTAGTTTATAATCAAATTTTTTTTTTTTTTTTTTTTTTTTTTTTTTTTTTTTTTTTTTTAGATAACTTGATTTAATATTCAGCAAAATACGAAAATTACATCATAATAGAGGGTAGACGGGCAACAAGCTGCGCCGCCACCCCTTTCTGAATTAAACTATTAAACATGTCCTGAATTAAAACTATTTCAAATATATGAGATGAACAAAATAGCAAACTTGCTTCACCAATCTTTCTGATGGCAAGATTAGTAGTGTGAGCGATTAAACATTTCCTTAATGTAGAAGATTGTCCAATGGTTTAGCAACAACAATTTAAAACAATCTTCAATAACAACATAGCAAATTGGTTCCGCATCTTCTTAATCAAATACCATTTTGTTTTATATAATACGAACCTTTAGCGACTTCATTTTCTTCGGTGTAAACATTAATGACACAGATCACTCATGCTGATTTTTATCTTGACCACTTGATTTCCTTATAACACCAATTAAAATACAAAAGAGTTTAGTAGAAACCTTCTAACTACTCTACATTTGCTTGATGATATGTGGAGTTGATGACCTTTCAAGTTGACCACTTGATTTCCTGAATGCTATAGCATCAATAGTCAATTATAATTGTTATAAATGTTAAGTAAATGAAGCTATATATCGCATTCTGAGTACATCATCTAAAGTTGATTACTTTCTTAAACTATTATAACTCTATGTCACTTAATAACTAAGTTATATATAATATCCTGAAAATGAACAGATTCACAATCAATTAAAATACAAAAGGTAGTCAAACAAACCACGGGATTAACAAATACAACCAAATCAAGACTCGTACTAAACAGATCTAACCGAAACGAAACATGCCGACCTGGATCAGGTTACCGGTATCCCTAGCCGCCGACCTATTGAACCATATCCAGGATCATCAAAGGTCATGTACCCACACCAAGGGTTTCGTATCATCGCCTGATGTGACGATTTAACCACCCTTCACCGTGCATCTACTATCTCGTAAAAGTCTCTATAGGAGAGGGTTTTCGGCGGACTCCGACGCGGAAGGTGACTGGCGGATGAGCAATGGGGGCAGCCGACACATTAAGGAGGAGGGGAGAGAAAGGAGGGTGAAAAGCTTAAACCGGATAGAGGACCCAGAGAGTTAGATTAGAGAGAAGGCATGGAGTTTTTTTTGGAGAGAGAAAGAACAGGAGGCTTGTTGTATGAAGAAGAATTTGTTAAAAACTACCGGTAACCGGATTGACTGGTAAAAGGCACAGCAGAAACGTGGGAAGATATAACCCGTTCATTAAGTTTTTTTTTTGAGATGTGTGCCATTATGATGAACAGTTACTTTTGTGAGAGCAACTGAAGTTGCTAAATATAGCATAGTCTAATTACTTGGCCATTCGTAGCAGGAAGTTGGTTGCAACCATATGTAGCAACCCAAATCCACCTCCGTCGCCGCCTACGTCACCACCATGTAAGCACCCTCGTTTACACCCAGCTACGAAGCACCTCTTACCACCACTGCCGGAAGTCCACAGCCGGAAGTCCCCTACCGCTGTACCCACCATCAACCTCCACGTCCACCTCCATACGCGAGCGGTTGAGGTCGTTGGTGAAAAACGAAATCCATCCAAGATCTGTACATGCAGCACCGACCACCGCCACCTAAATTCCGCCGTCCCTAACCACTACAGGATGCTAAAATTATACGGCAACCATTTGCTAAATGTATATATATACAATACCCATTTGATAGATAGTGGAAGACAGATGTCGCAATTTGTGCAACCACAATGAGTCAAGGAAAAAAAAAATTGGCCATAGGCAAGATTCGAACCCGGGTGGCCTCCCTAAAGAGGATCTCACTTCACCACTACACCACAGCAATAACTTATTAATATGATCCAAACCAAAGATACTTATTCTTATACAAAAATCTGTGAAAATGAAAATCACTGTTCAAATCCAAAGCCTTATTATTAGTATATAATTTGTAAGAGTTACGCATCGAGAATCAAGACATGATCATATATAGTATAAACAAATACTTTTTGTCATTAGTTTATTATTTTGGAAATAGACATGTATATTTATAAGCTTTTTTTTAGGAACTGCACCTCTATTCGACCATATCCATTGGGTACGCATAGGGTTTAGATTTTATGCCAAATACCATATACAGAACTGAACCCGATTTATACCTGTTTATGCCCGGAAGGGGAACTGTACCCGGTTTCTTTCAATACCTGGTAGCTGGTTTTCTCAATACCCGGAATATTTTCTAGTTTAATTTGAATTATGTTTTCTAGTTATTCTTGGTTTTCTAGTTATTGTCGGTTTTCTAATTTTATTTGAATTATGTGTTTTTCCGGTTAACGTCTGTGTTTTATTAATATAAATGTTATTTTTATATAGTTTATTTGAATGAAAAACGGACAAAAAAATCCTAAGTTGATACCAGATTACAAAGCATGTCCTTTATGTTTAAAACTTTTTGTACTTTATGTTCCAAAATCTTGCATCTTACGTTCTTTGACACTAACACAGTTAGATTTTAATTGAAATGTGAGGGTAAATTTGTCTTTCTACTCATTTAGGGACTAGTTGTGTCAATTCTGTGAACCCTTAATCGGATTGAATCCTCCGACCTCTATCAATTCTTTGACCATTCCACCGTCTCCCCTGAACCCTCCAGCCTCTTCCTTGAACCCATCGTCTCCCCTAAACCCACCTCCCTCTCCCATGAACCCACCATCTAACGGTTACATTACCCTTCCTCAACCGACCACCCACCTCCCAGGGCCCCATCACCCTTCCACAACTTTTTCTCCGATAGCCCCTTCCTCTCCGGCCACTCACTTCGCATCGCTCCCTTCCTCCTTCTTCCTTTCCTCCATTCCTCTCCTCTCTGACCACCCATCTCCCTTACCAACCTCGTCTTCGTCCACCCACAACCCCATCACCCTAACCTCCAACCTCTCCTCCTCCCAAATACTTCTTCGCTCTTTTTTCCGACCATCGCAAAATAAAAGGTTTGGGTTTTTTTTCCAATGGAAGGGTTGTTATATTTTTGCAAATTAGGGTAGATATTTAAGGTTTTTCTTTTCAATGGAAGTTTCTTACACATTTGCAGAGGGTGTCAGGGTCGTCTGGGGGTTTTGGGAGACTGTCGTGTAGGGGTGGTCTGGTGGTGCTGAACCCACGGTGGTGGTGGAGGATGGTGTCGTCATTGGAGGGCGGGGTAGGTGTTAGGAGTGAGGAGAGGGTGGGGTAGAGAGTGAGGGGGTATATATGTAACATATATATTTCATTTCGATACAAAGCTTTAACTTAAATACATAAATAGACCCTAAATGAATAGAAAGACAAATTGATCCTCACATTTCAGTAAAAATCTATGTGGGTTAGTGTTAAAGGACGTAACGTGCAAGATTTTGGAACATAAAGTACAAAACTTATCAATTTTAAACGTAAAGGACATGCTTTGAAATCTGATATAAACGTAAAGGACAAAACTTGTAATTCAGTAAAGAATCTAGGGTATATTGCTGAAGAAACACGGATCCTATATCACCAGGTTAAGGCTGATCTAAGTAGTGAGTCCACAGGGAAAGTGCAAGTTTGGGATAAAAGAGTGTGCAGTTTGTAAACGAGGGTCTAAGGAATAAGACCAAGGAAAAAAAGAGACAACCGATTAGAAGAGCTGAGCCTCTAAACGTTGGTGATAAAACAAGGGTTGGAAAAGTACGATATGCTCATAGGCTTTTCAACAGAAGTTTAGTGGATAAAAGATGATCCATAAAAGGAGAAGGGACTCCCCCTTTTATAGTACCTTGACGTCCAACTCTCTCAACCTATCCTCTACCCTTAATGGGGCCTGGCCTAGATAGAGGTGTCTCCTAATCTCCGGCCCAAGTTCCTAAGCCCAATTTTGTGCAAATGTATATGTGAAAAAAGAGAAAGGGGAGATGCTAACGTCGTGTCAAAAAATGCACGTGGCGTCCATCGAGGGGATCCAGAAGGTCGGAGGACACGTGGCGTCCGCCTATTGGTCTGTTGGGGTGGTGTGTAATCAGCTCTTTTTCTAGAACCGGAGACAAGTGGGGGTCGGTAAAGTCTTCGTCAGGAATGCTTTGGCTGGGGAGCTGCCACGTCGTCGTCCTTTTTGGTTTGTCAAGCCAGGCGCAGCCGATGATTGGTCGTAGACTCGGACGGGCAGTCTTCATGTCAGGAACAGTTGCCCAGGGCATGTCTGCCCTGGGGTGCGTGTCTCGATGTTGCCCGAAAAAGTATCTTTAGAACGTGTTAGGGAGACTAGACTTTCCGTGTCTATGAAGCTTCGTTTGTGTCACCCTTGCGCTGATGTAAAACGGGCGGAAAACTGGTGTTATGGTCATTGACGCAGTTATCTCCGCTGACGTAAAACAGACGGAAGAACTGGCGTCATGGACATTGGCGCAGTTATCTCCGCTGACGTAGAATGGGTGGAAGAACTGGCGTTATGGTCATTGACGCAACCCTTTGTTGAACGTTTACAAATCTTAATCAATCATTCTACTTTCTTCTTATGTCTTGACATTTTGCAGTAAAAAAAAGGGATTGTTTTTATTGATAAGATGTCATTGGTTTTGACACCATATCTCTTCATTTGCCTATTGGGCAACAAGTGTGATTCTAAAGTTGTATTTAGGGTGAATTTAACATGGCGGTTATGATTTATTTTATAGGGTACGTTAACCTAGAATATTCTTTCCCTAAGAAAGGACTCTTCTTCGCAACAGTTTGTACACTATACCATTAATATTGTTTTATTTTAGGGGAAATGACCAAAATGGCCGGTTGACCGTGTGATTTGCCAAAATGGCCCTCTCCCGTCTCTTTGAAGAGACGGGTCACGGCACCTAACGAGCCTGAACCGTCTCTGGAGAGCCTTTAGTTTACAACCAATAATAAACCAACACGCGGCGTCTCTGATCCCGAGGACTGTCACGCGTCTCCCGAGGCGTGTCAGAGCCGCCGAGTCGTCTCCCGTGGGCCCTTGAGACGTCTCACTGATTGCCGAACTCAAGCCGTCTTCGGCTAGGCTAGAGCCGTCTTCGGCTAGCCTCTGAACCGCCTCTGAACCGTCTCACCAATGTATATAAATACCCCAATTCACTTCACAAAATTTATACCCCCCCTATCATCTATGCTAAACCTTCATCAAACCTTCATCTTTCCAATCAATGACGTTTTTAAATCCTCCACTTTTCCAACAGAAGCCTACCAGCTTACGAAAATATTGTCCGATTACTTGGATTGTTGTTACATCTGCGTACAGCTACATGGATTGTTGTTGCATCTGCGCGTGGGTTAACCCGTGTAGAATGCCTCGATGATGTGGTGGTCTACTTTATTTGCAAGTTCGGTTCTTTGTCTATGTAAAGCATATACACCATTCAAACAAAGTTCAAAGCAAGTAAATTTGGGAACTAATATCCAATCAACCCTACGTCCGTCGTTGGAACTTGTCGGCATCCCCTACTGCTAACTACGTTATGTGGTCGACGTGTGGAACGGATACGTCTCGGTGGACGACGTGTGCAACGAGTTTGTTTATTGTTGGTGTAATAGTATAGTTTTTGTAATATTTGTCATGTTTTGATAATCAAGATTGTTGTAATATTTGTAATATTTGGCCAAATAGAGAAACTCGTAGAACATAATATAAAGGAACAAAAATCTATCAAAAACATAAAATAAACATAAGATTCATTGGATTAATAAAAAACTTAAACATAAGATTAATTGGATTACAAAAGTTATATAAGCTACGCGTTAAGACGGTCCCTCATCATTTGCCAAGCAGACACATGTTTGAATTCTTTGTGCTCCTTGGATTGATACTGTTTTTTTTGTATATATGATGGCCGCGTCTTCGGGCATGTCTGAAGGTACCAATTCAAGTGTCCGATAGTGGTACCCGTTGAAGATCTGACACTTCGTATTCAAGTCGTTCCACTTACGGCTAAAGGAGTCGATGGTTCGGTCTGAGCCTCCCACCAACCGATTGTATTCATGCAAGATACGGTACCACTTGTTTGTTTGGTGTGGGCTATGTTCGACGTGTTGCCACGCTGAAACTAGTGCAATTTCTTGTTCCTCAGTCCATCGTTGGGGTGCCATTTTCCTTTGAATGAATGAGACAGTGGTGGTAGTGATAGTGTTAGTGGTAGTGGAGAGTCAGACGGAGATTGGGATGGAGAATGTTATATATAGGGTTGAGGTGGACAACTGAACCGTCGGACAAGTCATCGGGACTCACTGGAGACGAAGAGACCCGAGACGTCTCGGGACCCACGAGATGTCACCGGAGACGTCTCGGGAGATGGCTGGGGAAATGTGAATCGTCTCGGGACTCATAAGCCGAACCGAAGCCGAGCCCTCATGAGATGTCTCAAGGGCCCACAGGAGCCTTCTTAACGGTTGTGACCCGTCTCGGGAGACGGCTGACAGTCCTCGGGATCAGAGACTCCACGTGTTGGTTTATTATTGGTTGTAAACTAAAGGTTCTCCGGAGACGGTTCAGGCTCGTTGGGAGCCGTGACCCGTCTCCTCAAAGAGACGGGAGCGGACTATTTTGGCAAATCACACGATCAACGAGCCATTTTGATCATTTGCCCATTATTTTATATTTAAAGGGATATAATGTGTCTTGAAGGAATTTCACTAGAGAATTGTACACATGATATGATAAGATTAGGTACAAGAATATACCATATATATATACCCAAATTATAAACTACTTTTGTCTTCTAGAAGTGAATTTTTATAATAACTAACCACTTTTATCAAATTGAAAAGTTACAAAAAACTTTCTATTAGGCTTTAATTATTAGAATTTTCTACTAAACAAACAACACCTAATCAAATTTAGACATTTAGTTGAAGAAAGCCTTAATCTAGGCTCCTCTATGCCCCACAACAATAATAATAAGATCCCAATTACACGCGCCGCCGCTACCAACTGTATACCGTCCATAACCTCCAAATACAATAAAATATACCATCTCTAAATATACTAAAATACCCCTCTTCTACTTAACGTCCTACCGTTATTATAACATATACACAGTATCCAAAAAACGAACTACAGTATTACTTAAAACTCCGTTAACGAGACGTTATATTCACAGTCATCTCTTGACGGAGAATCTAACGGTGACGGCACTTGCTTAACCTTCTTGAAATACTCCGTTATGTTGAAACTATTTAGCTTCGATTTTGACTCCACGTCATCCCTTGACGGAATAAACGGAGGCCGTACAACTTCCGTTAGTAGGTCCCACTGCAAACCGTTAAAAAACGTATGCTCTTGAATCTCACACGCGCCTCTCGCGTATCCTAACCGGCGCGTGGGCTCTTTGTCGAGTAAACTCGTGATTAAATCCGTTAACGGCGTTAATTGTCCGGTAAACTTCGGTGGCATCATTAATATTCTTCCAAATGTATCTTTACGGTTTTTGCCGCGAAATGGAGTTGTACCGTACAACATTTCGTAGCATAATATTCCCAACGCCCACCAATCGACTGCGAACTCGTGTCCGTCGCCACGGACGACCTCTGGTGCGAGGTACTCGTCCGTGCCGACAAACGAGTTCGAGCGTTCGCCATTGGTGAGACTTGCATTCTTACGTGTCATTGGTGACACGCGTGCGCTTTTCGCCTTTCTTAATTTAAGAATGCTTTGATGTTTAGTTATTTCTGGCTCTGATAACATGAAAGATTTTAACGTTTTGGGCGCTAGGGTACGTGAAAGGTCGAAGTCCGTGAGAGTCACGTGACCCGAACTTTGGATTAAAATGTTTTCGGGTTTTAAATCACGGTACACTATCCCCATAGAGTGAAGGTGTTCCAAGGCACAAGCGATTTCCGCAATATAAAACCGAATGACCGCGTGAGAGAACACGCGGTCCATCTGGCGGTGACGTAGGACGTTTAGGTCACCGCCAGGACAATATGGAATAGCCCACCCGAGTATTTCTTCCGTCTCAATCAACCCGATTATAGACGGAAGAAACGGGTGGGGGTTTTGGTTCAATTGTTCGAGAACCGAAACTTCCCAACGGGCACGGCGGTCAGCGTCCGCCTTGCCCGTTGGGGAGTGTTTCTCAACGACTTTGAGGGCGAATGGGAAATGGGCTAGTGGGTCGGTGAGGTAGTTGTGGACTAGGAAGACGGTGCCCATGGCTCCGTTGCCTAAGACTTTGATGGCTCGGATATTGTGGAGGTCTAGCTCAGGTGACAATGCAGCTGGTGCCATTATGTTGAGACTTGGTGAAGAGTAGGGGTGTGGTGTGAGGATAGGAAAGGTGGTGGTGCCACCCTTTTAATTCTTGTTGGATATGAGAATATTACACAAATTTATGCTGGGAATAACTGCATTTTAAATGAGGAATACGGCTTGGTTTGTAATTTATTGTACTGCGCCAACAATATTATTTTATTTTTATTTTTTTACAATGGACCACTAATATTATTCAATTATGTCGGTTTAATGAGTTAAAACTTAAAATGTGTAGTCTGGCCCAGGATGTTAGCCGGAGCTCCACCAGCTACACCATTTGCCGTTCAAAAAAAATGTGTAGTCTAAACCCGAGCGATATTATTATTTACGTCAAAGATTTAAACATTAACTAGCACGCACATACATACGGGTCAACAAACCCCGAACCATTTAACCCGTATTTTGAATGAGTCATTAATGTTGAAGAGTTATAAGTGAGTTATCAATAACATTTTTAATTTTTTTTTTGGAAGGTGTACTTCAGCGGTGAAACCAATCGACAGACAACCCCTCGACCCGAGTTCGAATCAATGGTGAGCATGATTGTGACACGTAAATAATATGGTGTGGCAAAACTAACATTATTTATAACTAACGTAAAATGTAAACGGAAAAACACTAAAACAAAAATATAAAGTTGTTTTCTAAATACTTAAATAGGTTGACGGGTCAACTCACTTTTCGAGTCCGACTTGTTTATTATATCGGTCAACCCGAAAATGACTCGTTTTTTTTTAAAGGGTCGTATTTCCTAACCCAAACATGTTTTTTTCCGTGTCGAATTCGGGTTAGGTTTCGGTCGTGTCAAAAATTGTCGCACATATGTATAGTGTATATCAAACCCTAAAACATATAAATAAATTAAGAAAAAATCACCAAAATGGCCAAGATTTTTAGAAATTTCTAAAATTGCGAATTTACAAAAGTAACCATTACTCAAATGCTCCGATCAGAAGCCGTTGCATCAACTAAGCCTGCATGTTTGTTAAAAAGTGGTGGCTTAATTATACTATAATAATTTAGCTTAGGATTTGAATAGTAAATATGGCAATTTCGTAATTTCTGACTATTCTAAGGGCATATCAGTCATTTCATTATCCATCATCCTTATCATCCATTATGTTCATCAAATTGTTTTCATTTACATCTCACATCGTAGACAGAAGAGAGAGAAAGTAGAGAGAGAGAGAGAAATCGCTTCAGAGAGAGAAAATGGCCGATCGGTGGCCGCCGCCTACCATGCCGGCGCGTGAAGGGCACCGACTAAGAGTTCTTGTCGTGGCAAACATGGTGGTAGTAATTGTTTGTTTGAAGATGGTACGTTGAGAAGAGAGAGAGACAAAGAACTTCATAGAGAGAAAGGGAGATCGGAGGTCACCGACCACCTTGCCGATCCACAGAACCGCCATCTTCGACTGTTCCGTCTTGATTGATTGTAGAGGTAAACCTTATAATATTATTTACCCAAACTTTTTTTGAGTTTCATGATGATGGTTGTTTTCATTTACAGTTTTGGTATCCAGAGACAAAACAAAGAGTGGAGTTTGGTGCCTGGTTGCGGTACGGTGGTTTGTTCGCCGATGTGGTATTGACGCTGGATGCGACGTTGACTATGGTGGCCGGAGCTGGTGTCTCACTATTCATACAACTACCTATGGTTACCAAGCTCTGCATTTTTTTAGGGTTTTATTCTTGATTTAACTTTTTCCTGGTTTGTATTTTGAATTTTCGTATCTCCAGAGACTACCACCGCATGGCGGTGGTCGTTGGTGGTGTGATTATCGTGTCTGGACGCCGTCGGTGGCCGTGTTTGGCCGCCTTTGGTGGCGTCTGTGTTGTGGGGTGTGGAGATGTTGCCGCCGTGTTTTGCCGCCTTTGGTGGCGTTTATGGCCGCCTTTGCATGGTAGTGTTGTCAGGTAGATCTGACCTATAATCCTGTTTGCGTGAATCTTTTGCTGGCTTTTTTCCGGCCGGCTACCATTTCCGGCGAGTGTAGACAAATATAGAGGTGGTGGGCTTGCCACGCCGTTGCCGGCGGCTTCACAGCCGTTCATGGCGGCGGCGGTGGTACGGTAAATTCATCTCTAATCATTTCAGATCCTACTGCTATATATTAATCCATTACTTAATTCTTCCGTAGATCTGATAAACTAAAACACTTACATATTCAGTGTGATATATGTGCTGTTATCCAATTTTTATTAATAATTTACAGTGATTTGTAATGAATTTGGGATATTATTTGTGACTTACTTGATTGAGAAGTGTTCTTGGTATTTATTGAGGTGTGTAATTTTTATTTTGTTGAGGGTGTTTCTTACCCTTGACGGCAACAATGGGTTTTTTTAGACCTACCATCGGTGACAGTTTATCGTCAGCGGTGTGTTTGTGGAGCTTCGCTGGCATGTTAGGGGTGCTGGCTGGGGTTTCACTGCCTGAATCAGTAACCCTCACATAAAGTTTGTCGCCGGTTTGCTGGGTGGGGAACTATGGTTTTCATCGAGGCTATGATGAGTTGGCGGGTCTGAGTGTAAAATTGATTTCGCTGTCACTTTGGCGTGGCGGGGTTTAAGGATGGCACCTCATTTCGTGCAACCTGTCCTGCAGCCAAGGTGGCGTCGTTTTTCCCCACTCTGAGCCTGCTTCGCGCTTGATGCCACATAAATCTCCATTTCGCTTGGATTGGTTTTGTTTTATGTGATGCGTATGCTACAAGTGATTTGTACGGGTATTGCCCTTCATGAGCCTTTTCTTGGCCTTACCGCAGACAGAATCTGTTAAGAGAGATTGTTGGTTACCTTGCAGACATTGTTTGTCTTCAAGGGGTGAGTTTGACTTCTGTTTGTTAAGGATCTGCTAGGTTTGTCTTGTGACTTTGACTTTTGTTTGATGATTGTTAGGTTCAAAGTGACCACTTTGAGGAATTTTCGCACCTGAGTTGGACAAACATGGATGTCAGGCTCTTTTAAGAGGAGAATTGCTGAGGTGCAAAATGGCAGTAATCAGACAATTGATGGTTGTGCTTCGTTTTTTTCGCAGAGATAGATTCGCACATGTTAAAAAATATGAACTTGAGTTTAATAAGGCTGCACAATCTTTAACTGATGCTTTGGTTCCTAATGCCCAAAGCAAAACAGCTTTAAATCGATTGGTTAAGGTGGCTTTAGATCTTTAACTGTTGCGTTAATTGTTGTTCTAGAAGCAAAGTTTGGTAATCAAGGTGTTGATACTCTTGGAAAGTGACAACTGGTTTAAATTAATATTCTGTACATGCAGGTGAAATGGAGAACTATGCAGTAAATCAACTGCCAGAAGTGGATTCGTTGCCTGGTGGATTTGTTGATAGCTCTGCATACCTTAAAAGAATCAGGCCATTTTCTATACAAATGCCAGATGGTGTTGCGGTGGCGGCGGCAAAGCAGAAAATGTTCCTAGAAAATATCGTTCGTCACATCGTTCAGGTTTGGTATATGATTGTTTGGATATATGTGATTACTGTTTTTTCTTTGCATTTGTCATCAGCAGAAGAAGATCATCAAGATGAAGAAGCCTAAGGCGAAGATCATCAAGAAATGCCATTGGTGTAGATTGACGAGACTTTGTTTACCTCATCAGAGTATGTTAACTTTCTAAATGGTCGTATATGTTGAAAATGATACATAAAAATGCATTGCTATACTGCCTTTGTTTCTTTAGCCTAATACGTCTCACATTATAATTTACAATAGGAGGCGGCTTTCATTGTTATTTACAACAAGAGAAATAGATGATATTGCAAGTTGGACCGTGTAATCAATTAGGTAACACCTCTCCTTCATTCATATTCTATACTTTGGGTGCATATCATAGTAGAGTTCTTTAGTAGCCATTAACATACTTCAATATCTGATTCATTGTTTAACAATACCTTTTTTCACAATATCAAGAAGATTTTTAAGGGTATTTGTACATAGTTTGTAAAACATTTCGCCCCACTCAATTTAGGTTTTTTCATATCGGCTCAATTCAGAACAAAAGCCTTAATTTTGAAGTATAATTGTTTCATTGGTACATTAAAAAAGAAAAGCTACAAATTGAGTTTAGGTGCTAACCATGTTATTTGTTTATTTAAATATCATTAAAATTTACAAAGTTTTAAAAAAGTTGGTATTATATTTTTTATTCTTTTGGTGGCGATGGCCTTTGGTGGAGGTCAGCAGGGTCTTTGGTCAACCTGTTACATTTTTGGTAAGCCCTTTTCTATTGTGTGTTAGGTATTTGGTTAGATCGGTTGTGATCGAACCTGTAACTGATGACAAATTTTGACAGAAAACATGACTGTATATCTACATGTTTTGTATGTTGTGCAGCTGACACGCTTGCTGCTTCCCCATCAACATTGTCGTTTGCTGCAGTCAACGTCAATCTGGAGTGCAAAATAAACTGCTGAAACATGCCCACGAGTCAAGAGCAGACTGCATCTTGTGTGGTTCGACGTGGCCTACGCTGCTTCTGTCTTTGCTGTTTGATATAATTGAAAGTTATTAACATTTATATATTGGTTAAATGGAACTTGAATTCAGGAGTCTGCAGATAAGAAATATGGAAGTGTGGCTGGATATCGACAATATAAAAAGACAACAAGGTTCAGGAGTCTGTAGATAAGAAGTATGGAAATGTGGCTCGCCATGCTCTACGATCACTCTTACCAGGTTGTTATGAAGCAACAGTTTGCTTGGCTTAATTATAATTGTTGAAAAAAACCTGGGTAACTCGGCTCAACGCTGGAGATTATGTAACATGTCAATTTAGTGATCATGATACAGGTTTTGAATAACATTGCAACTTATATTTTATAGTTAGTTGCCAAAGTTTTATGTGTATAACCTCATTCCAATTAAAAACGGCTATGCAGGTACGTGGCGCGGTATCTGTAAAATGGAGAAGGAGCTGCTGACCTATGACATATGCATCAAATCTGTTATAAAAGGCGTAGTTGGAAACGGTAATGAGGTGCGGGTGAGTTGGTAGGACAGACAAGGGCCTTTAATGCACAGGTTCCCATCGTTGTTTGCATTGGAGGAAAATAAAGCCGTTACAGTCAGACAGGGCTGCAGGATGGCGTTGGAAGTGCGAACCGAACTTGCAGCAGGAACGCACGGAACTTCTAGCTGCTGCTGATGTCGTTTCGCAGCTGCAGTTTTTGGCTGCCAATCATAAGTGGCTGTGGACACCTTATATGGATGTAGATAGGCCACGTTCGTTGAGAAAAAGCAAATTGTATACTCCTCTTTTTGTAATTTTCTTGTGTCTCATAATTTTATTTATTTAATATAGGTGCCGCACAATTTTGCAAATCATAAAAATGATGTTATTTAAAATGCAAACACGTAGAATTGGAATGAAGTCATGAACTACAAACGTAATTTACTAAATGAATAGCATCTATACTGTGAAAATATATATTATGAGACTATATATCTAGCATCACTACTACACATAACGTCATCTACGAGACTACGAAGACTTGCACCTACGCAAATGGCTTGGTCCTAATCATTCACACAAAAAATTAAGTTGTCGCTAATCAGCAACAGATGTTAGGAACGATCATGGTTACAATGGAGATTAACTTGCATTTTCTCAGTTACTTCGTGTCGGCGTCTTCTCGCAAAGCACGCTGTTCAATGTTACCCGTTCGAATGGATAACTTGGGCCCCAAAGAAAGTAAGTATCTTCATTTGGCGCGCTGACCAGGACCGAATCCCCACACTCACGACACTAAAAAGGAGAAATACTGTTCACGTGTCGGTGGTTTGCAAACTATGTAATGAGGCGAATGAAGACTCGGACGTTGCTATGTGGCTACTATAATTTATCTTGACATATGATAATGTATAGAAATGCTTGGTCTTTTGAATGGGTTAGGAATGACATTGAAATATTTGTATATGACACTACGAGCAGTTCTAAACGTCGCACGCTACGTCACTACTTAATTATTTTCTAAGTCGGATTGACGCCGCCGCAACGCGCGGCCGGATAAACAACTAGTTTGCTTTATTTGTGAATTTTATCCTCCCCGCCTCTTTAGTGATTACTTTGGTAAACCAGAAGTTCATGACCATTTTAGAAAAAAATCTTGTTCAATTTTTTTAAAAACCCAAATATACATAGATGACTAATGAAATAACACTGTGTTCTCGAGTTTCATTTAACAAAAGAAAAGAAAAGATTTGGAAGGATGTTTGGAAAAATTGTGTTCCAGAGTTTTTTTAAAGAGAGAAAGGGAGGGAAATGGAAGGAAAATTTTGGTTCATTTCCTTCATTTTTCATCCTTCCAAATTGGAGAGATTTGAAAGGAAATGTTATTTTAAACATAAAATCCTTATTTTCCTCTCAATTTCCTTCAAACTCGGGAACACACTAGTTGATTAAATCTTTTCTTTCAACTCTCTTTCTTTTCCTTCCTTAACTCTCTTTCCCTTCTCTTCCTTCATTTGTTAAACTCGGGAACATAGCGTTGCACGCTGAAGACTGAAACATTTGCTGATGCTTTCATCCAAAGATATCAACTTTGTTGGTTACACATACAAGAACAGAAGAGATAGGTGTTTCTTTACTTCAAGAACTATGAAATTGTTGGTGACTATCAAGCAATTGAAGGATCGTCAACCAAAGGTAGGTGTTTCTTTACTATAAAATTTTGCAATGAAATGGTTACATGCGCCGATCCATGGCTCCTAGATCATATACTAGAAAACTGGGCTTTTGTCACCATATTTTCGGTCGCTAAACGATAGCAATTGCTGTGTTGCCACCATTTTACCACCGAAAAGGTGGTGGCAAAAGCCCCCGTGTGAATTGCCCTAATGCCACCAAATAGCGACCATTTTAATATTTTGCTACTAAATTTTTGCCACCACAAAAAAGGTCAAGAAATTTGCGACCGCTCCTTGTTTTCTACAGTCCACCGTGTTTGCTACCGAGTTATGACGGGTTTTTTGCCACCATTTAGCCACCCATATTCCTCACCATTTAGTCACTTTGTTTGCTACCGAGTTGTGACGGGTTTTTTGCCACCATTTAGCCACCTAAATTGCTAACCGTTTCATGTTTTTTTGCGACCATTTTCATACCATAAAACCATTTAGTCACTGAAATCTGTCACCATTTAGCCACCATTTTCATTGAATATAAACATTTACTCACCTATATTTTTCACCATTCAGCCACCATTTTCATTGTAAACAATTTAGTCAATAAGATTTTCCACTTTTTAGTCATAGCATCAATCAAAATTACATTTCAATAAAATTACAAAAGTGCATAAGCCATTCCAACAAAATTCGAAAATCCCAAATTTATATAAAATATCTTTGTTTCAGTATTTACTGTTTAAATAAAAATACCCACTGAAATGTCAAATAACCGAAATCATCCTAATATGATAAATATCGAAACATTCAAAACCAAGTATTTGTAGCCTATTTTCGAACTGTAGCTGTTAACATAGCTTCAATTTGTGACATCCTATTATTCATAGCATCCTTCTCCACCTTATCTTTTTCTTTCTCAGCCAACAATTCCGCAATAATTCCATCTAACCTTTCTTTTTCTTCATTTTTTTCCTTAATGAGCTCGTTGATAACTAAGTTCAACTTTTCAATCTACAAAACAACATAAGAATAGAATCAAGAAGTCAGAATTAAAGAAAACTGATAATGGGTCAAGCTGGTTGTAGAAAAACAAAATCCAATTCTAAGTTACAATTTAAGTGCTATAAGGCTAAATAGCATGCAGTATGTTTACATACCAATAATGAAATTCTACCTAATGTCAAGTTACTAGTATATGTGATTTCACTTGTATTAGAGATTAGAAACTTTTTAATTTTAAAACATTAAGGTCTAAAAAGGAATAAACATACCTCAGGGTCTTCTCTGTCATGTACACACGGGTCACTAACACTGCCTAACCCGTACACTTTTCCTTTATTCTTGCCCACAGCTCGTGACCACAAGTCTTCATCAAATTTTGGATGTTTGCTACGTTCTTCCCCATACTTCTCCACAAGAAGCCCATCATATTTAACCTATTGGGATGAACATATAACTATATTATTCAAATTTCATTGTAATAAACTTTTTCTTTGGAAATATGTTTTTTGGATTTACTAATTTGTCAACTTACCCAAGTCTCCTTTGCCCTATCGTCAACCCAGACCAGATTTTCTGCTTGAACGTCCCCTTCTGAATCAACGTCCAAAAGTAGCGAACTGCTACAACTAGGATCTTTATCCAATGGTCTGCTTCCTTTCTTGCAGTGTGACTGCTTCCACATCTCATGAGCTGACAGTTCACGCCCAAGTATCTTAGCCTACAAATGTTGAAGTTATAGTTAATAAAATGATAATATATTGACATGATATATATACTAAAAGAGGGTAATTAGCAGTTTTTACCGCTTTTCTTTTCGCTGTCACATAGGTTTGAGATCCTAATGTATGTTTTCCGCTAGTTGGCTTACTTCTAATATCTTTATTTCTTAAAGACTTTGCTTTCCACTCAGGTGTGTTCCAATGGTTAACCATTTGTTCCCATATCTCAGATTTTATCCATGGTGGTTTAAAGTCAATAAGAACAGACATATCGTCTCCAACCTCTCTATGTTTTTGTTTCGCGATAGCTTTAGCCTCATCTCGTACTGTTCGCAACAAATTGGGGAATTTACCAGCAATGCACTTCTCCTAGTACCTATAAATTTGTGCATTGTGTTTCTTTTCTCACTGAAAATGCATCTATGAAAATAAAAAACTTTAAATACACATACAAAATGATCCAACAAGTTAAATAAAATTTCACTTATATCACACACCTGGAATCGCTCAAATAACCGTTTCATGTCGTCATTAAAAACTAAATATGCTTCGAAACAGATTCATAAATACTTTCTGTTTAACTAAACTGGATGTGTATGCGTGTGTGTGTGTGTTTTAACCGGTAATGGAAGGCAAAAAAACCAAAAGTTAGTATTATATACTAATACTAATACAAATACTAACTTAACATTCACCCCAATTTCTGTTACTTTTTACTTTTTACTAGTGGACATTGCAATTAGACCATGGAGCTGGAAATGAGTAGATTGTTTCGTATACAACAACGCATGTGTTATGATTTTCAATTATAACTAAACATCAATTACTATCCCATCACTACACTTAATTATTATCTGTTGCTGCATTATATATGTTATTGATTGTATGTAAGAAATTACTTTCATTTATTCATGTAGCATGATATAAATTTATATCTGTATAAAAAAGTAATTTTCCGTTGCTGGTAACATGATAGATAATGCTGTTGTATAACATTTTAACTTGATGATGTGATAGTGTATCTTTTTTTTAACGACGAGGATAGTGTATATAGTCACTGTATTACGTATTATAAAAAGTTATGCACGTATAATGAGAAAAAAAGGGTAAATACATCCTCAATTTGTTTGGTAACGTTCGATTATATGACGTGATATGGAGTAAAAGTTGTTCTTAGTTTTGTATTACCGTAATTACCATAACTATATAAGTTTATTGTAAATATGTACCTAAATGATGGAAAATATCTTCCTTGTAACTTATAGTGGTGTAGAAACAAAACCAAATATTATAATAAACTTATTTGGCGATAAGTAACACACGTCAGATGAATGTTGTAAACAAATAACCACGCATGAATCACATTTTCATAAAACTATATTAAAAATAGTAGGCAGTTTTTGACTAACCAAAATACAACCACAACTAAACCTTCTCGTTTGAATGGTAGTCTGATAACTTTTCTAGTTGTTGGTTTCCTTCTAAATAGGTGCATAGATCGGGTCACCATGTATTGCTCTTCGGACAAAAGGATAATCCCTAGTGAATGTTCAAATCATGCAAGTTAATATAAGTAAATTAGGATTAAAAACCTTTCTACAAAAATGAATCTTTTAGAGACAGTGACATATATCCTCATCATAAATAGGACCAAATACATTGTCTTTTATTTTGATAATTAAGAGTATCTTTTCACCATTATTAAAGCTAATTATTATAAAATGGCTTATTTATAATTCTTAGCTGTTAATGTTGAAGAAATGACATATTAAACATTATATGTATAAACCTTTCTCGTTTAATTAACTCGCAACTCACTTATGTAGTGTTATTAGAACGAGTTAATGGCTAAAGTTTATACCGTGAACAACTCAAACTGTGATTCGAACGTTTATACGGGTAAAATAGTTTAAACCAATTCAGTTAATCAAGTTTCCTAGAGAATAAACATTGAATGGTCAAATTGGTGTGCTTTTGATTTTGTGTAGACTTTTGTAATCCCCTAGCTCCTCGCTAGTTTTGTTTTTTTTAAATAAAATCCGCCGTTAAAAAAAGTTATTAGTGAATGTAAGCAATTTCTATTAATTTTCTTCATTTTTTTAATTATATAACTGAAGTACACGTGAACGGGGTGTAGAAATTTGGGTGGCGAAATGAATAGACAAAACATGACATGAGGGTGCCCTAAATCATCGGGATAGAGATTAGGGAACCAGGACAAAAATGTCTTGATTTTGGAGGAATTTTGGAATGTTGCTACATGCTAACTTATATATTCTTATAATCTAATCATTTAGTTTGAATAATGATTAATAGCAGGAAAGGTAAGCAGTTATCTATTAACAAAACATACTATATGTCCTAAAATCATACATAATTAAGATTACATGCACAATTTCCATACTTCTAGAATGAATGTACAAAGTTAATTAAATGAACCATTTGTTACTCTCTTTGACGTGCAACCTTATTCATAATTTCATACAATTCAAATCATAGTCTTTGGATTACTACAAGCTAGGTAGAAGTTTGGCGACGCTTATTAAAAAATGTAAGTGCTAGAGACTAATGTTCGTGCCATTGATCATTTCTTTATAATCTTTGGACAATTGAACTCTCGAAAAGCGGCATCTAAGTATATCATGACATTCAATCTTATAGAGAAAGTATTGGGTACAAAGTCCCTTAACATACAAAGTGTAAGAAGCCACAAAATGTTGCCACGTGGAACTTGTCTGTTATATCATAACAACTGATGAGAGGGGTAGTATAGTCAATTGCATATATCAATTAATCACGTTCATTATCAAATCCCTGTTTTATCGTGATACAATATTTAAATTTCATAACTGATTCCATAATATACGATTATCAATTCTTACCATATTCAAAAAACTACAATCATATTCGATCACTGGTTCAAAATTTTTACGAAAATCATAATCAATTTGCCGAGTTCTTCATCATGTTCAGTATGTACTCTGTTTATATTGTTTCAATTAATCGTGATCTTACTCTTAATTGTGTTTTCAGATCTAAACAATGAACCTGAATTCTTAATCGATGAAGAAGATGAAGTTGTTGATCCTAAACAACGAACATGAAATCATAATCGGAGAAGAAGATGATGTTGTCGATGCTCATAGTCTGAATTTTGAAGGTTAGTTTATACTATTTTGATTTATATTAGCAGATCACAAAAAACAGAGATGAACAGAGTTTTGAGGTTACTGCTTGGTTTAACATGCGTTTTATTATGTTTAACATGCGTTTTGAGGTAACTGCTTGGTTTATAGAAATGATTTTTATTCAAATGCGTTTTATTATGTTTAACATGCGTTTTGAGGCAACTGCTTGGTTTTATAGAATTTGTTTTTATTCAAATGCGTTTTATGATGTTTTAACATGCGTTTTGAGATTTGTTATATAAATCCTTACATGTGCATGTGAATGCTTACTATTATGTGCCTTTTTATAGTATGAACATGTCATTTTGTCATTAAAATTAGATTTTATAGTTGTATGTTTTGTGTTTTATGACAGATCTTTCTAAGAAAGATGTCCCCATTGATGATCAAACTCCAATATACAAACCTGCTGTTGCATCTTCATTGAAACCAGAAGATGCAATGAAGATGAAAACGAGATGAAAAATACATTGTTACAAGATGAAAACAAAGAAGTTGAAAGTGCTGAAGACCATGGAAATGAACACCAGGCAGATGAAGAACAAGTTGTTGATGAGTGATTTTTTTTTCAGTAATGCGTTTTATGTTTTTATGTATGCGTTTTGGTATATACTGAATAGTTTGCACATCTTCTCTGTTTTTTACAAATGCGTTTTATGATCATATCGAATGCGTTTTACTAATACATCACATATATATTTCATTTCACATCAAACCAAAAGCTTTTTCAAGCTTTTACATACATTATCCATATATATTTCATTCCATATCAAAACAAAAGCTTTTAATATGATTCATACAAAACATCAAATGAAACATGCATTTTTAATACCAAAAGAGACATTCAGGTCTAACACTGTAACATTCAACAATGTAAAGATGCAAAATTAACAAACTTATTAATCTTAAAACTTTTAGCTCATATTATCTACTCGCTTTAGCACCTTCGTGTAAACGTTTTCCATCATCTTTACCAACCTTGATGTATCCCCCGCAACATTCTCGTCAACCCTATTTGATGTATTGTCTCCAACAATTTCATCAATAACATTGTCCCAAGCAACATACTCATCAAGTATGTTTGATGTAGCATCTTCGACATTTACACACTGTCAAAAAATAAATACATGCGTTTTAAGTATTACCAAATGCGTTTTATGGATAAACAAATGCGTTGATTGATAACTTCTGATGAAGTGTTTGTAACTACTGAAGAAGAAGTTAATAACTACTGCTGAATCAAACCACTGATGGCCTAACTTCTGATGAGTAAACTACTGATGAACATTTACAAATGCGTTTTACTTTTTTGAACATTGATACACATGCGTTTTACTTTTTCTTGACGAGCAAACCACTGATGACCTAACTTCTGATGAGCAAACCATTTTACACTGATTTTGTCCATTTTTTTCATCCAAACCTGCAGAAAACATAACATGCGTTTTACTCATTATGCATGCGTTTTACTATATTTTTTTCATCAGACCGTGTTTCATTTGGTGGTTCTGTTTTAAGACAAAAAAACATGATATATTTCAATACAACTCATCAACAACCTTATTCATCATATTAACAAAAACGCCTTTTATAACTTTAGCAAAACGCATTCGATTTTTGCACTATAATGAATCACATCAAAAAACGCCTTCTTTAAAACTTAAAAACGCCATCACTAATGCAATGGATCAGTGATGGCGTTTTTCAAATCAGACCATATCATATCAACAACATATCATATCATACAAAAACGCCTTTACTAATAATTAAGAACGCCATCATTAAATCAGACCACTAAACCATCTTCTTCAACATTCATGTAAACGACTAACAAAATAGCATAAAACCTATCATCTTCATATAAATCATACCTGTATTAGTTGGTTTTGAAGCCCTGTCATGACACAACTTACTTCTTCTTTCTCGTGCTTCACCTGTTTTAGGGTTTTAAAACCAACGATTAGCAACAATTATTGTTCGATTATTGACATACGATCAAAAATAAACTAAAAACATGATCAATTCCTTACTTGATTTGCGTTTTGGAGCCATAATTCTTCTCTGATCAGTGTTATTTTCGAGTGCTCTGTTTTTTTTTTGTTAACAGAGAATGATGTTTGTGTGAGTTATTAGGGCGAATTGTTTGATTGTGTGTGTTTAATTTTTTTGATTATAACCGTCCATAAATGAGAGTGATTTGGGCGCTAATATTAAAAAAATTCAAATTACTAGAGTTGTAATTTGTCTGATTTACCCTCAACTTGATAACTGCCATTAATGAGAACGCGTGTAATTAATGTACGAGGTTGTTGTTATAAAACGCAGAAGGTGGGAGATGGAGGGCCAGGATCCCTTCTTACACTTTGTATTTTAAGGAGACTTTGTATAATAGCCCCTCTCCAATGTTCTAATACAAATCAAAAGTTGTACACTCTTATATATAAGAAAGCAACACCTACCCACCGTATTGAACAAGAAATCATATTTACGAACCTAATGCATTGTGGAGACATTGTATTGGGCTTAAAATACCTTGTTGTTACAGTAAATGTATATTTGGAGCAATAGTTCAAAAGATATATCCTAAAAATACTCCTCCTAGAGGTTCCTTTCACGTAGAAAGAGGGATTGTTAAGTTTCTTGTAATTGTAAAGTAAGAGCAATCTCTTTTGCATAAAATTAGGTATTTTACTGTAATGCAAAAATATTTTTACATAAATTTTAGAATACTAGTTAAAATAACTTACTATATCAAGGGTGAGCAAAAAACGAACCATAACTGAAAACTAATAAAACGGATGATCATTAAATGCTTATCATTAGAGGTGGTAAAATGGGTGGGTTGGGTTGGTTTGGGTGTTGGGTTAGGATGGGTTTGGGTTAGGATGGGTTTGGGTTAGGATGGGTAAATTAAAAAAATAGGTTATGATGGGTTGGGTCAGGATGGGTTTGGGCCTGGATGGTTTGGATTAGGATAAGCTCATATCAAAAGAGATTAAAATAACAATAAAAAATTAAAAATTTAAAAAGTAAAAAAAAAATTTAAAATAAAAAACAAAAGTAAATTTAAAAATAAAATCTTAAGGGATGCGAAATATTTCATTTCGAACCGGGACGGTTAACAAACCGGACTGTTTTGACTCGACTGACCCGTTATCGATCTGGACCGTGGCCGTTAACGACCCGGACTATTTCGACCCTACCGGACCCGTTAGCGACCCAAACCGTTTTGACCTGACCGTATCCGTTAGCGACTAGGACCGTTTCGACCCGGTCAGGCACGTTAGTGACCGGAATCGCTTCGACCAGGCCGGGCCCGTTTGCGATCCAGACCGTTTCGGCCCGATCTGGCTCGTCGACGACCGTGTCCGTTAGCGACCCGGACCATTTCGAACCGGCCGGGCCCGGTAGCGACCCGGACCGTTTCGACCCAGTCGGGCCCGGTAGCGACACGGCCTGTTTCGACCAGACCGGGCCCGGAAACGACCCAGACCATTTCAACCTGACCCGTCCCGTAGCGACCCGGACTGTTTCGTTCCAGCCGGGCCTGGTAGCGACCCGGACCGTTTGGACTCGATCGGGCCCGGTAACGACCCAGACCGTTTCAACCTGACCCGTCCCGTAGCGACGCGGACTGTTTCGTTCCAGCCGGGCCTGGTAGCGACCCGAACCGTTTGGACTCGATCGGGCCCGGTAACAACCCAGACCGTTTCAACCTGACCCGTCCCGTAGCGACCCGGACTGTTTCGATCCAGCCGGGCCCGGTAGCGACCCGGACCGTTTTGTCCCGATCGGGCCCGGTAACGACCCAGACCGTTTCAACCTAACTCGTCCCGTAGTGACCCGGACCATTTCGACCGGACTGGGCCCGGTAGCGACCCGGACTGTTTAGACCCGACCGGGCCCGATAACGACCCAGACCGTTTCAACCTGACCCGTCCCGTATCGACCCGGACTGTTTCGACCCAGCCGGGCCCGGTTGCGACCCGGACCGTTTCTACCCGACCGGGCCCGGTAACGACCCGGACCGTTTTGACCCGATCGGGCCCGGTAACGACCCAGACCGTTTCAACCTGACTCGTCCCGTAGTGACCCGGACCATTTTGACCGGACCGGGTCCGGTAGCGACCCGGACCGTTTAGACCCGACCGGGCCCGGTAACGACCCAGACCGTTTGAACCTGACCCGTCCCGTAGCGACCCGGACTGTTTCGACCCAGCCGGGCCCGGTAGCGACCCGGACTGTTTCTACCCGATCGGGCCCGGTAACGACCCGGACCGTTTTGACCCGATCGGGCCCGGTAACGACCCAGACTGTTTCAACCTGACTCGTCCCGTTGTGACCCGGACCATTTCGACCGGACCGGGCCCGGTAGCGACCCGGACAGTTTAGACCCGACCGGGCCCGGTAACGACCCAAACCATTTCAACCTGACACGTCCCGTAGCGACCCGGACTGTTTCGACCCAGCCGGCCCCGGTAGCGACCCAGACCGTTTCTACCCAACCGGGCCCGGTAACGACCTAGACTGTTTCAACCTGTCTCGTCTCGTAGTGAATCGGACTGTTTCGACCGGACCGGGCCCTGTGGCGACCCGGACCGTTTCTACCCGAACGGGCCCGGTAACGACCCAGACCGTTTCAACTTGACCCGTCCCGTAGCGACCCGGACTGTTTCGACCCGAACGGGCCCAGTAGCGACCCGGACCGTTTCGACCAGACCGGGCCCGGTAACGACCCAGACCGTTTCAACCTGACTTGTCCCGTAGTGAACCGGACTGTTTCGAACGGACCGGGCCCTGTCGCGACCCGGACCGTTTCTACCCGACCGGGCCCGGTAACGACCCAGACCGTTTCAACCTGACCCGTCCGGTAGTGACACGGACCGTTTCGACCCGAACGGGCCCGGTAGCGACCCGGACCGTTTCCATCCGACCGGGCCCGGTAACGACCAAGACCGTTTCAACCTGACCCGTCCTGTAGTGACCCAGACGGTTTCGACCCGACCGGACTCAGTAACAACCCGGACCGTTTCGACCCGACCGGGCCCGCCAACGACCTGACCATTTCGACCCGAACTGGCCGGTCAACAACTCAGACTGTTTCGACTCGTTCAAGCCCGCTAACGACTCGAACCATTTGGATGAGATCGGTCTCGTTAACGACCCGTGTTGTTTCGACTTGGTCGTCCGTTAACGACCTGAACGGTTTCGAACCGACCGAGGTTATCAACAAATGCAAAAGATATAATTTTTTGTTTTTAATGACATTTATTTCTATGAGGCATTAACGCTTTTGGTGTTGGGTGAGTTTTAATTCAGATTTGTATATGGTTATCTAAAAATACCCATCCTAACCCATTTGTTTTTTTTAATTTACCCATCCTGACCTACTTATTTATATCCTACAATTAAAATTACCCATCCTAACCCCCTTGAAAATTATACTAAACCCATTTCAACCCACAAAGTCAAATTTTAAACCCAAAATAACCCAAACTCAACCAAATGGGTTGAAATTGCCAGGTCTACTTATCATCTTCTTCCCTTTAGAATACAAAAATATTCTTACGCAAAGTTTATTCACCATGTATTTCGCACGCAATGTGCCAAAGTATGTACTAGTTTTATGTATTTTCGAGGAGATGTAACAAACTTCCAACTTTGCACATCATAACCGAACCATTTTCAGTTTCTAGTGTTGGAAATGAAAGATACGTGGTTAATCACAAACATATCATAGCAACGTTTCAACTTCAGGGGGCAGGGACTTGTGTTTAGTAGATTGTGGTTTGCGCTTCAGAAAGGGATCGCGGCACAGCTTGTTACCTATTTTCCTGTTTTAATGTAATTTGACAGTCACGAAATGATATATAGATATTTTGGTTTAAAAAAAACATATCTAGATGTCTTATCAGTTTTAATCGCTACACACCTTTAGCCTTCATTTTATGATTGTTAACATAATTGTCTTAAAGTTTAATCATCTGCCCTTACACCCATAGATTTATGTTTTATCCCTATTTGACCCCTCAGCCCCACGATGCTCCGTGGTAAGGTGGTCAGAATATGTTGTGGAGGTTCGGGGATCAAACCTCAACACCACTCGATTTATTTTAAAACATGTGATTCTCTCCCTTCATGTTAGCCGTAAGACTGGTTAGTAGGGGACGTGCACTTAATGGTGACGTACACCATTTTTTTATTTAATCACTAAACTCTGAGACTATAACTCCACCCTTGTCAACAAAAATCTAAAATGAATAAATGATATTCAACATAAATAACATAAATACGAATTTAAGTTATTATTTAAAATTGGGAAGTCACATGCATGCTTCAACAATTAGGGTATCATTTGTTGGTGTTAGGATACCTGAAATCAATGGTTGTGACATTGAATTGGAAAGAATAGTCATGTTACATGAGTATCGAATACCCAAGAACGGTTCGGTATTGGTACGGTACCGGTATGGTATCAGTATTTTACCTTAAAATACCGATACCATACCGATCCCGTGCCGATACCGATAATACCAAAACCGAAAATCCATAAATATGGGTACCGATACCGATCCCGAAACCACTCGGATCGGTATCGGTATCGGTTCGGTACGAGATCGGTATTCGGCCTTGTATGCTCATCCCTAATTAATATATTATATGCTATTATTTTATTCATATTATTTTATTAAAAAATTTATTATATTATATACTATTAATATAAATAACACAATCTTATGTAATTTCGTTACAAATTTCATGTGTTACCTTATGTGTAGATTTCTTTATTTTTTTAACGTTTACAACCAAAATGGAATCTCGATTGTATAATTCATTGATTGATTAACACCTATCTAAATCTCGATTGTAAAACGCGCAACGCGCGTGATTTTATACAACTAGTTGAATTTCATTTTCCAATCGTCAGTTAAAATTTTATTCTAGTCGTGGAACACGTTTGTTTTTCTTTAAGAACTATATTCTTACAGATTAATAACAGGACAAAACCTATATTATTGAGCCAAAAGAATATTATTTGAAGCAAAACTAATATAATCTATGTCTATATATTAATATGTCAAAGTACGATCTATTATTTAAAAAAAGATTCATTTTAATTGGTTATCCTGGTTTTTTTTAACGGCTAACGAATACTAAACAAACCTGGCTATTCGGATAAACTCATTGGTGAAAGGCCACCAACACCATGCAAACGTAGACTACGCTGATGACTCGGCCCGTACACCATTTAAGGGGAAGCTAACCGTCCGAAGACATATTGTAATGAAACCCATGACCCACCTGAAGAAAATTGCATCAAGTGAGACTCAAACCTATAACCTCCACATCGGAAGGTCATGAGGTGTCTCTCCCAAATCAATTTATTTTTAGTCTTAAACTTGATATTCATATTTAGCATTAGATTATACTAGCTTTTTTATATTCTATTATATTCTTTCATAGGGGGTGGTGTTGACGTCGTGGAAGGGCTTCACCCCCTCTCTCACGCCCCACACCATATAGTCTTATGCGAACAACCAAGTTATTTGTTATAGCGTCATGAGTGTCTAGATACTTTTGATCACGTGCTTTTTGCCAAATTAAATCAAACACAATATAAGTTATCAGTTCACGACAAGTATATATTCCGATGAAAAAAAAATACTATTTCAACCTAAAACTCAACGTAATGCAACGTGCATAAATGCATAAGGGAAAAAACACACTTATTCATAACCATATGTGATGTCTATGTTTGATGTAATATTACTCTTTTAATAATATTTACCCATATCATCTATATCTATATCGGTATATATATATACTATATAATACATTCTAGATGTCATTAAAGGTAATTTCACATCAAATTTAAGATGTATGAAAAGTCCCTTTACAAATCTCTATATTTTTGTCATTTCCTTCCCTTTTTACCCTTATGTATAACATATTATGCACATTGTATAATGTATATGTGTACTACATAGCAAAGATCTTTTCCACCATGTAACTTATATTATTAATACCCACATATTAAAACCCCCATTAAAGCCCACATCAATTTTAATGATTAATAAACCAAAGTAAGTAGATTTTTAAGTGAATTGAAGATGATGGATCATAAAAATTCCTAACACATGAAATTACCATTTTTAGTTATTATAGAAACTTCAATGCAATTTACTCATCTCACTCTTAACCTTCCAGACTCCATTATTTTCCTATACTAATACATCGTAGTCTCCTACACTTCACCTATCATCTTCCTTGGAAGAGCCGATTCCTCTTCATACGTGAGATATCACTATTTGGAATGATTATGTGGAAACCTATCTCGCCGAGATGAGAGTTGGTACCTCAAATTATATGGTTCAGCATTAATTAAGTAATGAACTAATATGTTTTTCTTTTGTTGTGTGTGTTTTTGTTTCTACGAGAACATTTCTCACTCATCTATGACATGATTTATTGCTCGTGAATTATTTCAGCTTGCTTCCTTACAAGAGTTGTATGTTTTCTTTAAACATTTTATCTCACCTTAAAGAACCTAATGAAAATTGAATATTTAATTACAAATGGTTTTGCTTGTAGGATTTTACATGGCAAAAAAACTCATTGGTTCAATACTAGAAAAACTTGAAACACTAAAGAACCTGAAAATTTTAGATTTGGGGATGAACCAGATATCTGGACCTATTCCTCATGAAATCGGGAATTTGGTTAACATTGTTATATTGTAAGTTTTCTTCATTGTAAAATTACCTAATTTTAAAGGTGGGATGTGAAGCGTTTCTTGCTTCACACCCAAATTTCATATAAAACTTTTTAGTAGTACCCCTCAAAGCAAAATCCATTTGTACATCCAATGATATTAAATTTATTTATTGAAAGGGGGCAAAAAATAACTTTGTGTTCCTTAACATTTTACAATTTGGAATTAAATGTTGTATCGATTTCGTTAGTATGTAATGGAAAACAAATAAACAAGTACCTGAGAGATTCGTGAGACCTGCTACTGATGCTGAAAGCGTTGAGGTCGACATAACTATCAGTCTGTTCGAGTTCCCTTTAGGATATGCAGTTATGATGGTGTTATGATTGTGTTGTGATCATTATCTCTCAACCCTAGTAATCTCTTCCTATTTATGCATACCCAGGGGACACTCTAGTTAGACCCATCTAATGATAAGTCCGTCCATCAAAGACTAATCAGATATGGGCTTAGAGTATTTAGCAATTGATCAAACATAATATAAATGATTATAATGGCTACACTGATAAATATACAAGACATAACGTATATTTATTCCAACATTCTCCCACTTAGCCGAGTAATCATTTATTATGAGTATTCCATAAGTCTCCGGAGATCAATACTCATTTTAGTTCTAAACCCAAACTGTAGCAGAAAAATACAGCCGTTAAGTCTTTATTCGACTTAGGACCCCCATTAATCATACTACAATCCAAATCTAAAACTTAACATTAGGATCAATTATCATTATGCCCTTAGTTGATTTGTTGCATTATTGTCTTTATGTCATTATGCTAGCTTAACATACTAATAGACAAACAAATCATAATGAGGAAATTTCATCAAACGTAAGTCATTATTCATAAATATAAGTCATAAGTAAACATAAGTGGTCAAATAAGTACATATGCTTATAGGCAAGGTCATTAGTAAGTCCCATCTTCGAAACGTGATCTTCGAATACCTTAGGTGGGAGACCTTTAGTCATCGGATCCGCAAGCATATCATTAGTACTTATGTGTTCGATACAAAGATTGTTTTCCTCAACTCGTTCACGTACAAACAAAGTGGTCAAATAAGTACATATGCTTCGTGCCCGTATCTCCTCACCCACGTCCCGTAAAAGATTCCAACATATAGACTTGGTTTTCACTAACTTTCTACCTTTTAATGTCTGTAGCTTCTTATGAAAAACTTATCCTTCAGAAAACTAGATCCATGGGTGATCATAATTGCGAACGATTTCCTCCAAATCATCAATCGCCTACATCATATGTTCTACTTGCACGTGTTCTATACTGTAGTTAATATTATTTATGTTCAAATCTTTTATAATATAGTAAGCATGATCAAGGTGACGAGTTTGAAAAAAAAAAGCTACATATTTGAAAGAAGAAGTAGACAAACATGAAAAAGACTACAACAATCTCAAAGAAGAGGTGGATGAAAATGATTATAAGAGTCCCGACAAAGAGGTTCAAGAACAATATGAAAAGGATCCATATGAAGACTATGACCCCGAGGTTGAAAACGGCTTGGGTTTATGATAGTCCCGATAGAGATGGTTGGTACCATGATCCATACGAAGGCGAGGATTTGGATTCATGGAGGTCGGATGATGATTGCCATTGGAAATAACTTTGTAACATCTAGATACATAATTGTCTTATGTTGTATTGGTTGACGTCGTGTTTTAAATGTCTTAGTAGATTTGTAATGTTTTCTATTTGATATGTTAACAAAACGATTTGTGATGAATTTACGTGTTGGGATATTGGATAAGTTTGCGTCAGACCATGACTAAGTATTTTGTTATTGTTGTAGTTATCTAAAAGTTTATATACCTAATTTCTACGGCCATTTTTTTACCCATGTCATTATAATCCATCAGAATAATTTGTCAATTTCAAAATAATTTGGAATATATGCATACATTTTTTAAACCCATGTCATTAAAATCCATCAATTTTTTCTGTATGATATTAACTGAATTTTCAAATAACATGTGGGAATCAGATGCTTGCTTGTTCCCAATAAAGCTTTTATTTTATGAACTGCAGTTTAGGTTTAAAGGATAAACGATAGTTTAATGAAATAGCTTAAAGTACTGCAGAAAGCTGACAGCTTTTTGCACTTTTTAGAACCCTTTTTAGATTGGTGCATATCTCCTAATCAGGTGGGTGTATATTTCCTTAACCCTTAGCTGAAAGTACTGCAGAAAGCTGACAACTTTTTGCACTTTTTAGAACCTTTGGAATATATGCATACATTTTTTTAACCCATGTCATTAAAATCCATCAATTTTTTCTGTATGATATTAACTGAATTTTCAAATAACATGTCCTTTCAATAACATGTGGGGATCAGATGCTTGCTTATTCCCAATAAGCTTTTGTTTTATAAACTACAGTTTAGGTTTAAAAGATAAACAATAGTTTAATGAAATAGCCAAAATTACTGCAGAAAGCTGACAGCTTTTTGCACTTTTTAGAGACTTTTTTCAGATGGGTGGGTGTATATTTTCATAACCCTTAGCTGAAAGTAATGCAGCAAATTTTTGCCCTTTTTGGAACCTTTGGAATATATGCATACATTTTTTAACCCATGTTATTAAAATCCATCATTTTTTTTGTATGATATTAACTTAATTTTCAAATAACATGGAAGAATAAGATGCTTGCTTATTCCCAATAAAACTTTTGTTTTATAAACTACATTTTAGGTTTAAATGATAAACGATAGTTTAATTAAATAGCTGAAAGTACTGCAGAAAGCTGACAACTTTTTGCATTTTTAGAACCTTTTTCAGACGGGTATATATCTCCTAATCAGGTGGGTGTATATTTCCATAACCCCTAGCTGAAAGTACTGCAGAAAGCTGACAACTTTTTGTATTTTTTGGAACCTTTGGAATATATGCATACATTTTTTAACCCATGTCGTTAAAATCCATCAAATTTTTTGTATGATATTAACTTAATTTTCAAATAACATGTGGGAATTAGATGTTTGCTTGTTCCTAATAAAGCTTTTGTTTTATAAACTGCAGTTTAGGTTTAAAGGATAAACGGTAGTTTAATGAAATAGCTGAAAGTACTGCGGAAAGCTGACAACTTTTTGCACTTTTTAGAACCTTTTTTCAGATGGGTGTATATTTCTATAACCCTTAGCTGAAAGCTGCATAAAGCTGATAGCTTTTTGCACTTTTTAGAACTTTTTTCAGATGAGTGCCAGGTGAGTGTATATTTTCATAACCCCTTAATTTTTTGAACCACTAATTTCTTACACCCCTTCTTTACACCCTTTTTCACATTTTTTACACCCTTGGAGTTGAACTTCCAACCTCACTTAAAAGAGGATTTCCTATCTACTACTAGGCTATAACCTAAGTGGCTATCATTACCCTTAATTAATCGCAGTTTTTGAATGTTCTAATATTATTATATTAATGCATCTTTAATTACGAGCAAAAGAAGTTATGTCCGTTTGTAAGATGCTGAAGGTAGGCTAAAATTATATTAATTTTTCAAAGTATATGTCTCGAATGAAATCTATTTATCAAACACATGATTCTAAATAAAAAACAAATGAATATCAATCAAATGTTAGTTTAATTCGTAGAACTTGACAGCTCAAGTAATGATGCGCCGCTAGCTAAACGGTGATGATATTTTTGTCTGTATGTGTAAATTGTTTTGGTGTCTAGCGACTTACAAGACACTGGTTGAGTGAAATTTATGTTGGTTTTTAAAAAAATAAATAAATATTTTTTTGGCGAAATTTAGGAGAATAAGGGAGCGAACGGGTTGAGATATCCCCGTAGTCCTAGCCGTTTTGTTCTAGCCGGTAGTCATAAAAAAGCTGATAAGCGAGCTTACCTTGGCTAGCAGGGCTCACAAAACGGGTCCAATCGTATTAAAAGGATTAACACTTAGACCTATAATCATGAACACGCCACAATTAACTATCAATCACCAAACACGAATATAGAGCCGTTAGTAAATTGGTACACAAACAAAACATGTTTAACAGGAAAAATATAAAGTGTTAACTGGTAAGTAGTCAGTATCACTAGAAATCGAAATCATAAATAAGAAGTACACACATTGTATACATGAGAGTAAATCAAATGAAAGTCAAAAGTTTGAACATAAAAGTCAAAATTAGAAATAACAAGGTACACATTTAAAAGCACAATCAAATTTCAAAAGTCACACACACAAATTGATAAGGTAGTAGTGTAGTAGTTAGGATTTCAAGAACGAGGTCACTTGGTTGATGGTAATAACTATATAGAGACAAGAGTGACCTGTGATGGGAGATGGATTGGAACAAATGATAGAAGATGGAGTTGGCCATTTGAAGTTTGAACCTGTTGATACAAACTCGACGTGAATTAGAGTTGAGAGTTTGAGAGGCACATGTATCTTACGAGTGAATAAAGGAGCTAGAGTTTATTTAGTACATATTTTATTATTTTTAAAAACGATAAATTAAATAGTTAAATGAGTTTAATCGTGTCATAAACAGGTTAGAATGGTTCTAATATGTATAAACATGTTTAAGTCATACCCAAACCCTTTATCATTGTGTCAAGCCTTATTGGCTAGGGCACGACTTATTTTGAGCCATGGGTTTTTAAACAACCCTACTTACAACAGATAAATGCAACGACAAAATCACACTGGTGCCTAATTGATAATGGCGAAATGCATTATTCTGTCGTAACTTTTCAGCTTTGTGTAAGAACCTTGTCTGATTTCGCCGTTAGTAACGGCGATGGCATTAGTTTTGAAAATGGGAAGAGAGTGACACTATTGGTGAAAAGACTTGCGGCATGATGAAATAGGTAATCAGGGTTGGAAACGCCACCTTGCTCATAATGAGAAGGGTGTTTTGAATATTCACTTGATGGATCCACTATGTTAAAAGTTAGCCTGGAGAAATTCATTATGGGTCCAAATTTAGCTAAAATTATATTGTTCAATGTTCACATGGGCTTGAGGGTTTTTTTTTTTTTTTAACACTTCCTCACTTATGGGGAAATAAAAAAAAAAGGGTTGGGCCATGTGGGGCTTATGGAGATATCATGGAAGTGGGGTATACAAGCGAAGATAGATCATATGTCGTTAAGGCCCATGTTTGGCAAGTAGCTGGTCAAACAAGGATTGTACGCTTGATGGTTATCTATGATGTCAATGTTAGTATAGTTCGTTTTATAGTTGAATGTCAGTCAAGAGCATAATATCTTAAAAAGATATTAGATGCCTTTCTTCGGAATCATCTGAAGACGTGGTTTTATGATTGTGCCTTAGTATAGAGTTACACAAGTAAATGAAGTCAAAACCATTCGCGGTCATTAGGAGCATCAATGATGGCAAATCCACTGATGTAATATACGGCTCCAAAAGTCGCATAATGTGTTTAGATAACTTCTCTATATCATCATATTCAGTCGTAAAGATCAAATGTTAGAAGGCAGAAGGCTTTTCTTTTTGTGTTGGTAATATTGTACATTTTCTACTCTATTGAATTTAGAGAAATACCACATGGATGCAAATTGCAGTTAACTCTATCAAATATGAGAGGAGAACTACCAACTAGTGAGGTAGCTAGAATTTAGAGAAATGTAGAACAGAAATGAGTGGAACCGTGGCGATTTTAAGATTACATGGACTTATAACTTTGCTATGAAGGCATAAAATGAAAATTTTCTTGTACCTAGTAGGGGTGTTTAAGGTCCACTTTTGACGGTTTTTTTAGTCAACCCGTGATTTTTTATTATTGAAAGCCAAAACCGAACCGTTAAAAATTAAAACCAAACCATCACAAACGGTTGCTCCAGTTTGATTTCACCGTTTTGGCTTTATTAATCTTATATAAAAATATACAAAATATAAATAAAATAAACGGCCCAAAATACATAATACACATGATTCAACACAGATCTTATTTGGTTCAAGCACTTCAATATATGTAACATAATAGATTTAAAGAAAGTAAAATATAGTTAAACTTTACGGTCCGTTCCGGTTTTTTACAGTCGGTTTTAGGTATAAACCGCAAACCAAACTGTTCACTACGGTTTGTAATTTTTGAAACCAACAGACCTGAAATCTAAATAAAAAACCGATCATGAAACCAAACCAATGACCGATTTGGACGGTTTCACGGTTTCAGACCAAACCATGAACACTCCTAGTAGCTAGAATATATCCGTTATATGCATTGTTAATATAGTATCTATCTATTATCTATAATAAACCAATATAAGTTTGGACATATGTCATTTACTGCAACCATTGATTTTTGGTTTTCCATTTCTTTCCCTCACTTAATTATAGATATGTATCCTTTGAAAAAAGATACGATTTCTCCTACATAATTTTTTTTTGAACGGCTAATTACATCACCTATCCCGTTATCACCTATCACCTATAAATACACCCAATCACCTATGCCAGGATTTGAACCCTTGGCTTTTTCCCCAAGAGACAATAGTCTCTACGACTGGGCTATAGCCCAAGTGGCAAAAAAGGTATTTTAAAATACCTCATTTATTATCCACCACTTTTGCACCACCACCCACCAACCTCGAACTTGTGATCCGTTGCTCAAACAACAACTTTGAAACCAACAAACCACAAGGAGGCCGGTAATAGAGGGTTGCAACACAAGGACTTCCCAGGGGGTCACCCATCCTAGTACTACTCTCGCCCAAGCACGCTTAACTGCGGAGTTCTGATGGGATCCGGTGCATTAGTGCTGGTATGATCGCTTCTCCTACATAATTAAGAGGTAAACATTAAAATGTTATTTCTTAACCATTCAGATTTAAGGTTACCTTTCAACTATTAAGATGGTATGAAAATGGTATGAACCATTAAGAGGTAACATTTTTGGCTCTTAACAGACTAGTAAACAAACCTTATAACTTGAAGGTGAAAGAGACTTTATTTTACTACATAGGAAACTGAAACCCACTACATAGGCAACTGAAGCAATATTGTGGCAATTTGGCAAATTGATATTCTATAGCATAAAATCAAAAGGCCAATTGGGCTTAATTATTGGTCGGGTGGTCTGGCCCTTTTCACACATGTGGATGAATTTTATATCCTTTTTTTTTTTCAAAGGGGTTTAAATATTCAATGGACGTTCAATATTGGGCATCTTTACGTCATAAAATCTTCTTTTGAGTATAAAATGTTAATAATGCTGATTTTATAATTTAAGAAACAAATTAATCATTTAGTGTCTTAGGAAATTGTGATTAGAATATAGAGGTGTAAATTTTATATAAGTTACTACCCTAATTTTTATCAATCCTGCATTGTCACATTATTTCACTGATTCACTACACTGAAATACAATTTGAAGACATACTACTCTAAAAAATCCCCACTAAAGCCTCAAAAAATAGTAGACCACCCTAAAACTAATATAAACTCATGATTTTTAACATATAAAATACAAATCTAAAAAATTAATAAACAATAATATGTCAAAAACGGAATAGTAAAAATACTAGAGAGTATAATTTGTTAGAGTTTTATGATGTATAAGGTAAATATGTAAAATATGGTTATGGTAAAAGTTGTAGAGACTACGGATTCTTAGATTTTGACCAAAATTTAGAAGTTTTTTTTTTCAATGTGTATATTTGTGTATATAATAATGTGTATGAGTGTACATATATTTAAAAAAATTATACATGTACAGTTTTTATTCGAATTTCGAATCGAATCGAATTTAAAATCATAAATTCGTATTCGATTCGTATACTAAATTACTGGACTCGAATTCGAATTGAATCGAATTCGAATTCTTAATAATCGAATCGAATTCTTGGTAATCAAATCGAACTAAATCGAATTTTGAATTTTTCGAATCCGAATCGAATTCTGAACAGCCCTAGTCTATATGTACTTTATTTGCATAATCTAATCTAATGTAAACACTGTCATATATATGTATACTAAAAAATATTTTTCGTATAGTTCTATTTACAAATCACAACATTTGATCTAACATATGGTATTGAAGACATATATAGGCATATAGCTATTAATTTAGCATCAATTATGCGGCAGTTGGGTTTTATAAACTCTAAAAACGTTTAGTGTGGAAATAGGTCCCAATTTTTTCAATGTCATACTTGCATTGTATAGGTGGCACTACATATGTCCAAAAAAAATATAGTGGTCATAAACACCCAACATATATATCATGGGTTGTTTGGTAACTTTTGTATTATGTTAAGCCATTAAAATGTCGGATTGGATAAAAGATTCTAAACAAGAGGTGTGATTTGGCTCGATCTGTGACTAGTTGGTGGTGGATGAGGTGATGGCCGGTTGGTCGAGGAGGTGGTGCGCGAGTGATGGACTGAGAGTTATAAACGCAGGTGACTAGATAAAGGCGAAAAAAATTCCATTTAACATCATTTTGAAACTCAATGAATAAAAAGCTTATTGACTGATTTGGAGATATCATATCATTGAATCAAACACACTTAATGCTAACTGATTCAAAGGTAGCCTTTGAATAGAATCATTAAGAGGCTTGCAAAAGGGAAAATCACGATAATAGCCCGTTGACCAAGTATTTTACGAAAATCGCCCCCTCCCAAGTCTTTGGAGAGAGGCCTTATGGTGCACGAGGCAACTCAGGTGTCTTCGGTGAGGTTTCCCGTATGAACCAATACAAAACCGACACCTCATCACTCTCTCTCCCTTTCTCCCCCCCCCCCCTCTCCTCATTTAAACTCAAAAAACACTCCTGATGAGTCACAAACTACTGTTTCCGGTCACTAGATGCGTCACCGGAAAACCACCGGAGACGTCACCGAAAAAAACACTGAGGATGCTAAAACCAAAGGACAATGTCCGATTCAAATATGGAGTTTTTGTCAATTTATTGGATGTTGATTGCAGCTCAGTTGACAACAGTATTTGTCAATTTATTGGATGTTGATTGCATATGGATTCCTAACATTATTAGGAAATATCAAGTGATGAAAATGGTCAAAGGCAACAAAATAATGAAAAAGAAACGATTGTGAGGAGTGGAATCGACTGTTACCATTTGGACTAATCGCATGTGAGGAGGGGAATGTCAAAGTAGGTGGAGACATTGTCCTTTGGGTTAAATTGTATACCGGATAAAGACATCTCACCGGCACGATTCCTCATGTCTACCTTAGCTCCCTCCGGTCTCCCTTCTTTCTCTCTCTCTTTTCCATCAGTGTTGTCTGTGTTTGAGAAGAAGCTAACACATCCTTCAAAGGGTTTCCGAGCAAGTCCAAATAGACATCAGATTAGCTATATTAATAATTTGGGGAGAGACGGAGAAGGAGAGGAGGAGAGAGAGAGTCAAGGGTTATTAATGAGGAGTGAGGAGAGTAGGAGAGAGAGAGTGTGTGTGTGATGATGTGGCGGTAAGTTATTGGCTAGATCTGAAGACGTCTTGGAATGTGTGACCCGTCTCTCCAAAGAAACGGGAGGAGGCTATTTTCGTAAAACACTTGGTCAACGGACCATTCTCGTGATTTTCCCCTTGCAAAATGTCCCTAAGTCTGACTAATCATATAAACACCTGACATTTACGAAAGTTGTGTTTGAAACCTATTCCGAGACTAGATCTTCTGTCAAGCGTCGATTTAATGCACTTTACCCTAAGGCTATCCGGTGTGGTTGACGGACCGACCATCACCACCACCACCCGACACGTAAGCCACCATGTAAGCCGTCGGGTCGGGTCATCACCAAGTGACGAGCCTAGGGTGTGGTTGACGGAGAAGCAAGCGGCGAGGAAGAAAAAGAAGCTAGCCTCGTCCTATCCGTTTGTTTTTTGCCGTTTTGGACGCGACTAGACTGTCAGGGCGGTGTAGGACGTGGCTAGACGGCGAGGTTAGCCCGAAGCCGACCCCCACACCGGATAGCCTAAGTGCTAAACAACACCCACATGGCCACAAATTTAACTCAAGTGTGTTGTACGCCACCCTTGTATTTTGCCCATTTGGGCATATGGCAAATATAACATTTACACAACATATAACACCAAGTCAAATTATATCACCTCTCGAATAACAGAAACAATCAACTTCAAGCAATCTTACCATGCAAGATCCTAATACACATGTAAAGTTCAACATTTGAATCACAAATCATATTTGTTACTCCATGAGTCGCATCGCAACACGAGATTCCTTGGCATGTTCAAGTATCCATGGAGATCTACATTTCGATGAATGATCACAAGCTTCCTTAATTCCCTTTAGATCACATACACATTGTGAACCCTTACTCTAAATTAAACTTTCAAGTTTTATGCACCAACTTCATCAATTCCACATAATGAGCATTATTAAGCCATAACCAAGAACACACCAAGAAAAACAAAGTCATTCAAACCACATGTAATAAGCACATCCTTTTGCACCAGGGTTGTGTAATTACTCACATTGCCAGTATTCGTTTTTTCAGTTTTCGATATAAATTTTGTTTGGATTTCGACATAACTAAAACTACGTTCTTTTATCTAAGCTATATCGAGTGCCGGAACATACGCTATCAATACAAACCGAACCGATTCCAATCAAATAACATCGGTACCAGTGTCAATACTATCAACACTAAAATTAACATTATTTATTTTTGTTGCTTTCGATCGTTTTTTGCAATAAGTATCGACATCATACCGACACATCCGATACCATAACAAACTGAACTGATACCGCTCGAATTGTCAACACAACAACCGAGGAAATGCCACTAGTTAGAAAGAAAACGGAAAGCCCATCCATCAGGCTTATTTAAATCTACGTTATTAATAATGAAAGTGAGATGATAGACTAAACTACTATGCTATATAGATTATTATTATTAAATTAAATTAAAATTTAATAAACAAATCAATGTGTGTGGTTCAAATGAGCAGCTAAGGTGGCCTAGGGCTGTCCAAAAAGCTCGTGGCTCGGAGCTCGCTCGAAGCTCGCTCGGATTTAGCTCGAAAAAAGCTCGCTCGATATGGCTCGGTTTGAAACTGAGCCGAGCCGGCTCGGATCGGTTAGAAAGTGAGCCTAGCTCGGCTCGGTTCGTAACGAGCCGAGCTGGCTCGGTTTGGCTCGAATAATTCTAATTTTTAATATATATTTTTTTATATACATATAATATATTACCAAAATGTAAAACATAGTGGAGAATATGCTACAAATTTAATATTTGGTAACAATGGCATGGAGATTCTTTGCTTGGGATTGAAGTTATAGCTAATCAAGTTATTTAAATAAACTTAATACTACTTTTGATCCAAGTACTCAAGTTAATTCGTATGTTGATGAACTTATACTGTATTCCATTAAAATTTAAGACTTATTTTGTACTTGCTTGAACTTGATTTTAACGTGCAATGTATAAGGTCGAACTTATTTTAATTGTGTTATTTTTAACTATTGAATAATAGTTTAAACTATTGAATTTTGAAAGCCATTTTTCTTTTTTCTTTTTATATTCGAGCCAAACCAAGCCGAGCCGAGTCGGCTCGGTTTAAAACCAAGCCGAGCTCGAGCTTTGATTTTCAGCTCGGTTTCAAATCCGAGCCGAGCCGAGCTGGCTCGGTTTATAACCAAGCCGAGCACGAGCTTGGCCTGGCTCGGCTCGGTTCGGCTCATGAACAGCCCTAAGGTGGCCGCTAAACGTAGAACATATATCTCATAGTCATGGATTTACCACGTCAGTGCTGATCTAAATTCCCTTCATTTCCCACTCATCCCACATGGCCTTTTTCGTCATTTCACTTTATTTATCACACACACCTTCCTGATACGCGTTCCAATGGTACCCATTGGACCCCACTCTCCATCACCACCATTATCCACCACTTCTTCTCTACCTCTACCTTTACGTTTATTGTTTATCCCCTCTCTCTCTCTCTCTCTCTCTAAATACACACCTTATTCTCTCTCTCTAAATCCTCTCGATCAATTCTTTCACCGTTGTTAGTCTTTGTTGTTTTCTTTGTCTTCGTTGTTGTTATTATTATTAATATTAATATTATATTAATATTATGGCTCAGAAACGAGAGAAGGAAGAAACGGAGCTAAAAGTACCTGAAACCCTAACCTTATGCACACCGTCGATTCCATCGAAGATATCCGGTTCTGATGACGTCAGATCTTCGTCATCATCACCGGACAGATCTGATCAGAAACCTGTAACCGTCGTTGAATCAAGATCGAGCTCCGGTAGCTCGTTAAAACGGCCGTTGCCGTCGGAGGACGATTCAAACAAGGTGATGACGTCAGTTTCAGCGTCGGAGGAGGATAAAAACAAGGTGATGACGTCAGCGACGGAGGACGATTCGAGCAAGGTGAAGAGACGAGTGATTAATCGGTGCTCAGGTTGCCGGAGAAAGGTCGGGTTAATGGGATTCAGATGCAGATGCGGTCAAATGTTTTGCTCCGATCACCGGTATTCTGATCGACATGACTGTAGCTACGATTACAAGGCGGCAGGTCGAGAAGCGATTGCTCGTGAAAATCCGGTGGTTAGAGCTGCGAAGATCCTTAAGGTGTAAAACCGAATATTATTATTATTATATAAACGGTTTAAAACGACGTCGCATCGCTCTTTCAATCAATCAATAGATATGGCGCCAAGGTGGAAGAAGGTATAACGGAGGAAGAAGGTTGCTTACGGCACAAGTTATCTGTTACAGGTTGCTTACGTCACGTATTTTTTTTTCTGTTAGGTTTGGTTGTTTATTTGTTTTCCGGTGAAGGGTATCGGGAGATGGGAGGTGAAGGGTATGATTTGTGAAAATTGATGAATGGTTAAGGGGTATTGTTGTCAATTTCATTAGTTATGGTAGTTAAACTTTTCTTTTTTTTTTTTTCTTTTTTTTTTGGTGTGCTTTGATTATTATTAAAATTTTATATTGATTGTTTCGCTATCATTTCCTTGCTGGCAAGTGCAAGAAAATTGAAAAAGATATATAAAATATGGGGAAAAGAAAAGTAAATAAAGACAGCGAATAATGTCGTAATATTCGATGGGGAATTGTGGGGTAGATTTTTATAACACGTAGTGCATGTTGTTGCGCATGTGATCATCACATGTTTTGCACGTAGTAATAGTAATTTAGGATTCATACTTTATGTACAAAAATATATAAACATTCACAAAGTGGGTCTAGCCCTAGAGTCTAGCCCGTAAAAATAATGGAATCTATAATCTTCTTAAGATCTAATGCTAGATTATATGTTGGTTTTATTGAACCGAAACCGTAAATGAAATCGGAAATCACTTGGATTATACTACGAGTCGTGTAATCACTATCAGAACAAACATTTGAGCGGTACAATCAAATGTTTGAACGGATTAAACGTAGTATATACACAAGAATCGGATTTAATTTACTTGAGGATTATGTACCAAAGAAGAAAACTTCGAATAGGTTTTTTTTTTCTTGAATCCATTGAATAATTAGAAAACTGTTCCATAAACTTGGAATGATTTCTTCTTATTTTGGTTATCTCTCATATGGATTTTGATGCATTCTCATCAAGCCCATATCCATAAGAGTAATATTATAATAATAAATTGATATAGGCCCAACATAAAATATAATATATAAAATAGCCCAATAATCAATTTATATATCTCTGATCCAAACCCAATCAGTTACTTAATCTCGTTAGGAACAACCGAGCCCGCATTCCTGCATCTCATAACTTGGTTAATTTCCAACAAGATCAACCTAAACGACAAGCTAATCCAATATCACTTTTCATGTCGATAACACTAAAATTACCAACATTATATGTAATAAAATCTCGTTCACATCAAATTACAAGTTATTGGGAGGGGTTTTAGGAGAGTAGGTTAACTGCAAGCTTTACCTTTAAATGAAGTCAAGAAGAGTTAAGTATTCCTTATGGCTTAAAAACTCTCTTTTGTTGAAAGTTTGGTGCTAGGATCAAATAAACAAAAACGAAAGAGTTTTTATCCAAACTAGTGTTGGTGCAAAAAGTATTTACTATTTTGGTGTTTTTATAAAACTATTTACCAAAATAGCGTTTTTCATTTCTATATTTTATTTTATCAAAGTTCAAAAAGACGGGACTTTTGGTAAACCTCACCTTGACGTTTGAATTCCATTACCGATTATTCCATTTTAATGCTTTCGGGCGGGTGGATAGTCGGGTTTTTCCCGAAACTGGTGAACTTGGTGAAACCAGAAGTTCCCTTACATGTCTGGCTATGCCGTAGGGGTGTTCAGAATTCGATTCGAATTCTAAAAATTCAAAATTCGACTTAATTTGATTCGATTATCAAGAATTCGATTCGATGATCAAGAATTCGAATTTATAATTTTAAATTCGATACGATTCAAAATTCGAATAAAAATAATACATATACGATTTAAAATTTATAATTTTAAATTCGATACCATTACCAAGCCTAAGTAAAGCACATAACTTAAGTGTTAACCTTAAACGAATTTATTCGAACTCTCTTCGAATTCGAGTTTCTAATACGAATTCGAATCGAATTCGAATTGAGTTTTGTATTCGAATTTGAATTCGAATCAAATTGGTTAGCTTTTAATCGAATACGAATTCAGTAAAATAAATAAATTATTCGAAAATTTGGATTCGAATAATCCGAATATTCATTATTCGATTCGATGAACGCTCCTACTATGCTAGTATGCCGGGTGGAAGGGGTCCTTATTTGATTTAGTAGGGACTCCGAATGAGAGGTGAGTTTCGTTTGCCATTAAAAAAAAGTTCTCTCTCTAAATTGACTTTCAAAATTTGACGTATAACATACTTTAAAAGTTTGACCTATAACAACGCTTTAAAAGTGAGCCTCCCCAACTTGTAAGCTCAAGAATTTGACTTTCAACTTTCAAGGTTGCTTTATGCATTTTCTCCAAGATTTTATATGGCCATCATCAAGAATATGACGACAAATGATCTTTGAAACTTTACAAGCGTCACAAAGTTGACATTACAGAACTCACTATAGCATTAGATTGAACGAATATAATTATCAAGACGTACTTAGATTCAGGGTTCAAGAAAAAAAAACAGATAAGCAAGTCGCGACAAAAGGTAGAAGATTTTAGTTCTAGCAACTGGTTTAGTGTCGAGTATTTGTTTTTTATTTCTTAAATAGAAAGACATTATTTTATTAAAAAAATAACATATGGTTTTTATCGTATTTTAATAAAAAAGAACCAAACGTGTTATATTTTGATAATCTATAAGCCTACACATAAAAACATTAATAATAGATTCAAGTCTAGTTATGTCTTTGTGGTTTGGCGTGAATTGCCTCATTCTACCCCCCCCCCCCCCACCCCCAATCCTTGAAGTTCCTATAATTACTAATTGAGTTCCTCCCCTAAACGAGCATTGACTCACTGCTAAACTGATAGTATCCTGACCATTTTTCTTTATATGATAAGGGTATCATAGTCTTTTCATTTATTTATTATTAGTACTGCTACTGCTACCACTTACCTGCTTCTCCTACAAGTCTACTACTATTAATGATGTGGTGGTTTAGGGGTAATTGTAAAGTAGGTTGCTTGAATGTATTTGGAGGTATAGGGTAGAGTCTGATTGAATGCAGGAGATAACGATGATGATGATTCGATTAAGAAGTAAATTGATATTTTCAGATTAACTGTTCACTAACGTCCCTTTTTTTACCATTAGGGTTGGTGGCTCAATAGTAAAAGCAAAGCTTATAGGAACACTTAAGTTGAAGAAGTCATGAGTTCAAATTCCACAAGAAGCAAAAGTTTGCCATTAAAAAAAAAAACTAAAAAGACAAAACAAAAATTAAGCCGAAAAAATGCATCTTCTAGTCCTTCAAGCGTAAAACAAACAAAAGACCAATAAAAACTAAACCAAGGCACGGATCTCTTCCATCACCGTTCTCGTCTTCTCGATCTCCTTCTAAAACCCTACAGACTTCAACCCAACTAACCAACCAACCAACCAACCAATGGCTTCTCGTCTCACCACCAGATTCATCTCACGTCTTCTCCAACACAAACCCTTAAACAATCTCCACCGTCCGATCTTCCCCACAACCCCAAACCACCCACCAATATTATCCTCTCTATTCCAATCCAAAATCCCACTATCCAACCAATCCTTCTCCACCGTCCGATCCTTCTCCACGTCACGCCGCCACCCATCTCGTCCGTCCAAACCCGACATCGGGACCCGTGCCCGTCAGATGCAAACCCGTCGTCTCTGGACATACGCCATAACCTTCAGCTGCATCGCTGGCTTTATTATTATTGTCCTTAACCAATTCGAAGACCAATTAGTATTCTACGTCACACCTACTGATGCTTTAACGAAATATGTTGAAAACCCTAATAAGAATAAGTTTCGTCTTGGTGGATTGGTTCTAGAAGGGAGTGTAACGCACCCGGCTTCTTCGCATGAGATCGAGTTTGTTATTACTGATTTGATTACTGATATGTTGGTTAGGTTTGAAGGACAAGTGCCTGATTTGTTTAGGGAAGGTCATTCTGTTGTTGTTGAGGGTTTTGTGAAGCCGATTACGGAGAAAATTAGGGATGAGGTGAGCGAAAAGAGCGTGTCGGGGAAGGCGAGGAGTGTCGAGTGTTATTTCGAGGCGAGTGAGGTGTTGGCGAAGCATGATGAGAAGTATATGCCTGCAGAAGTGGCGAATGCGATTGAGAAGAATAAGAAGAAGTTGGCTGAAGAAGCGGAAGCGAATGATCGGGTTGATGGACAGGAGACGGATGCTGCTGGTGCTGTTCCGACTGCGTAAATTTTGATTCGTTAACTTAACATTGGGTATGTTTTATGCACGCCTGGTTTTGTTTTTGAAAGGGGATTTATATGTTTATAGGGTTATACGATAATTGAAGTAGATTAAGGAAAGGAAGGAAGGATAAATTTGTTAGTATGCAAATGAGAGGGTGCGCGATTAAATCGAGGCTTTTTGGATTGATTATTGTTGTAGGTTTTTTGTAATTGACCGGGCATGGGTATGTCTGCGATTGGATTTTGATGATTTGATTAAGCTGTTGAATAAGAAACATTCTTGAAGATGTCTGATTGACATGTTGTGTTTGTATTATAAACTGATGAATTGTTACATTTCAAACAGGGGCGTCTGGAAACTTAACATTTTTCTTGAAATTGTGTGATTAATATGCGGTGTTTGTCTTATAATCTGATGAGTAGGTACGTTTTTGAAATTATTGATCATGGGCATTTGGAAAACTTTGGCTGGATGATGATTGATGATGATCCATGATAGTATATTGTTGGTATTAGGAAATTGGTTATTGGTAGCGGTCCTAACGGATTAGTATGTGTTCTTGAATCTACCATCTGCTAGAAATTTTTATGATGGACTTGTGGTTTTAGGATTCGACTTTTGGGATACAGATGTGATTTTGCAGGCACTCTGCTAATCTATCTTAGTACCCTCTGTGAAATAATTACACTAGCCCAAATCAAGCGTGTTAAATTAGCCAAACTAGCCCTAAACAAGCCTAAAACATGTCTCTAAGTGTAAATTCCTAAAAGTTGTATTTTGGACTATGCGCCTAACGCCTTGCTTTAAAAAAGCCCTTTTGTTTTAAGCAACTTGCGCCTAGGCTCCTAGCGAGGCTTGTGCGCCTTACGTGTTTGACAACATAGATCTGTATGTAATGTATTGATGTTTGGAATTTGGGATTGAGGTGCATCATGGCTGCATCAGACCCCTCTAGATGTTTTAATTTATCTGCAGTAGAAGTTTAGAGTTTAGACAGTCTAGCTAGAAAAATAGGTCTTCGGAGTGATAAGGAAGATTCTTGAAAATGTCTGATTGATATGCTGTGCTTCCATTCTAAACTGATGAATAGTTACATTTCAAACACTGGCATTTGGAAACTAAACATTTTTTTTGAAATTGTGTGATTAATATGCGGTATTCGTTTTATAATCTGTTGAATAGGTACATTTTTGAAATTATTGATCCTAGGCATGTGGAAAACTCTAGCTGGATGATGACTGATGAATCCATACTATATTCTTGGTATTAGGGAGTTGGTTATGGTAGCTGATTAGAGTATGTATGTGCTCTTAAATCTACCATCTGTTAGAAATCTCTATGATGGACTGGGGGTTTTAGGATTCGAGTTTTGGAGTATAGATGTGAATTTGCAGGCACTCTTCTATTTTATTTTAGTACTCTATGTGAATTTTTGTGCACACAAGGCGTGTGCCTAGGTGCCCAGGTGCAGCACAGCGTACGCGTCTTGCCTGAATAGGCATCTTAGGTTTAAATAGGTCTGAAACAATTTCACTAACTCTAAAAAGCCTGGTATCAACTAAAATTATCCCAAACTAGGCCTAAAACGCCTAAAACATGTCTAAAATCCCTAAAAAATGTATTTTGGACTATGCGCCCTGCTTAAAAAAAAAACTCTTTCGTTTTACGCAATTTTCGCCTAGGCTCCGGGCGAGGCCTATGCACCTTGTATGTGCCTTACTTGTTTGACAACATAGATCCGTATAATGTTTGGAACTTGGGATTGAGATGCGTCATGGCTGCATCAGACCTCTCTGGATATTTTAGTTAGTTGCAGTAGAAGTTTAGTCAGAGTTGCTAGAAAAATATGTCCTAGGAGTGGGAAGATGGGATCTTGGTTTTAAAAAGCGTGAAGCACTCAAAAGCGACGAGGTCTAAAACCGTGGCGCAAAGCGCGAAGCGCAAAAGCGGTGGGCTTTTCGTACGCGAGGCGCAAGACGATTATATAATTTTTTTTATGTATGCTATAGGTTTTTAACATTATTTACTCAAAATATAGATACAAATAAGGTATATATATGAACTTAAATGTAAAACCTTTTTAGCTACATGTATAACATTTTTAAGCACAAAACCATCATGTGTACGAAAAGCGCGCTTTTAATGCGCTTTGTTGTTGCGCTTTTTGCGCTTTTCTTGCGCTTTTTGTACACTGCTCGCCTTGGGTTACATAAGGCGCATGGGGTTGCGACTAGATGCGCTTTGCGCTTAAGCGCGCCTCGAGCGCGCTTTTTAAAACCAAGGATGGGATGTTACAACATCAAATAGGCATAATCTTAAAGACTGGTGGACTTGGTTATATACATTTGAGGATTGATGTGTATGGGTAAATATCACTAAACTTGCAGAACATACATGTAAAAGTGTCTAAACTTGCAGAACATGAAGTACCTCAGAGTCCCAGACCCCCTATCTATCTATGTATGTTGATGTGTCTAAACTTGCAGAACATACATATAAAAGGGACTAAACTATTTGCATATTAAAGCCCCAAAAACTAGGTTGACTGACTTTCCATGAAAAATAAAAAGTATGCCAATGTTTATGGCATTAAGCCTTGGTGTATTAGTGCATAAACCAGTGCCAATTCTGGAGGTGAAAAAAAAAAGAAACGAACCGAGCCGAACCAAGTTTTCAACTGGATTTTGAAATTGGTTTGAACTTGACCTTGGGTTGAAAATGGGTCGTAACACTATACATTGAAATTAGTTTGATTCTGGGCCAAACTCGACCCAAATCTCTTTAAACCCAGTCAACACTCGATCTCTTTCCCCTTATCAAAACCCGTATCCAGCTTGACCCGGTCTGACCAGAACCTGGTTTTGACTTTTGTTGAACAAACCCCAATTATTTCGGTTCAAAAAAACATGACCAGAACATGCTTGTTTTCGGCAACCATCTCCTCTGACCGCTGTTATGTAAAATGCTTTATTTGCATCACCGGTAACCAAAAGCAACATTCGAATTCTTGTAGTAAATGTGTTGTGATGAATGAGTGCATACCTTCGATGTTCAGAGGTTGAGGTCTTTTATGCTAGTGCCTAGTGGTGGTGGGCTTTTAAATATTCGTAGTTTTTTTTATGTGAATGGTGGATTAATAGTCTTTTTAACGCAGCCATGAGCCCATTATGTTGGGCTGTTAAGAACTTAAGGCTGTCTTCTTTGGATTGGCATTCATGTCTACAACATTTTTTTGACTTTTGTGGTCAAACATTAAGTTTCGTATCCAGAGATCCTTTATATGTAGTTCAACCTTGGATCCGTTTTGCCTTTTGTCACATAAAACCCCACTGGCGGCCCTCCACCTGCACCAACCGGCTTGTATGCGATGTGTGACATCACTATCTAGCTCTCCATGTCCATCCCTATGAACAAATGATCCTAAATACTTGAACTTAGTTGCCTGCGGGGCAATTTGGCCTTTAATCGTCACTTGAGTACTATCATCATGAGTTACACCACTGAAACCACAATACATGTACTCCGTTTTAGAACGGCTAATCCTTAAACCCCTGCCCTCTAAAACTGCACGTGAGCCCTCTAGCTTCTAATTCCTCATAAATGTATAGATGCAAATACTTTTATTTAGAAAACGTTGATTAAAAATTATTTGTTCGGATCACTTGGAAATGTAAGGATGCAAATACTTTTATTTAGAAAACGTTGATTAAAAACGCGATATATTCTTCATTCGGATCCCTTGGGAATATATAAGTGTAACAAGTAGAGTTGAAGGATTAACAAATGTACATACACAAATATGAGATTTATTCTAAAATTTTGTTATAACTTGATAGGCATGGTTTTTGGATTCTGCTATATGATTTTGAATTTCTATTATAGCACGTGATAAGAATAGTACGAGTCCTTGATGAATGTATCCATCCATCTGTTTTACCATACAGGTGAATAATGGACCAAGTGGGTATATCATGGTTTGTTAGATTAATAATGTTACAAATACATTAGAATGGGTAATGTCAACGAGAATAGTACGAGACAAAATATATTTTGTAAATGTTAAGGAGACAAAATCATCCAACTTCAATGAAATTTTGTAAATGTTTCACTAATGTTTATGTAAAACTAGCAAATAACCCGGGAGCTTCCCGGGGGTGAATCTCACGTATTTTACGTAAAATATTAGAATAAAATATAATATAAATAATATGGATTTGTTATAGAATAGTTATTAATAATAATGATAATAATAAGGATGTTATGTTTTTAGATTATGTGAGAATTTGTTTGTTTGTTCATATAAGAGTGCCCGTAGTGGGGCTTTATATTGAAAAAAAAATAGCGCCCCCCAACACCAAAACAGGGGGGCTCTATTTTACCAAAATGGGGTTGGGCTTTATCATTATAACGCCGGATCAATTTTTGCCCCTCCAATCAAATTCAGCCACGTCATACTCTCTCTCTCTCTCTCTTATTTTTTTTATTATTTTTTTTATTTTAAAAGATATAATAAAATATTAAAAGGGGCTTTATATATAAAGCCCCACCACTACACCCCTTTTCCACTTTATCTCTCCATGCTGACTCAGCAGCCACGTGGACCAATCAGGAAGGATAAAGCCCCACCACTACACCCCTTTTCCACTTTATCTCTCCATGCTGACTCAGCAGCCACGTGGACCAATCATCATAACTTGATGATGATGTAATTGATTATATACCTAGTACTAGCTTATACCCCGGAAATTTTTTAAGTATTTCGCGATGGCAATCGAGGCCTAAAATTTCTGCTCCGCATGAAAAAAATTTATGGGTCCGCCACTACCCGTGACCGGATCTGAATCGCCGCCTCATAGTCGGAATCATGCCGAACCATGCTGATCTATACAGCTTCTGGCGTTTTTTAAAACCATGTTATTAACAAATATTAATAATATTTACCATAGTGAGAAGCAGGGGAACCACCATTGCAAGAAGACTGAATCTTGGATTCACCACCTATAGCTTCCGATTTAAAATCGAGAGCCTACACAACTCTATCCAGAAGCAAAACAGTCGAACATCATGAAAATATCCAAACAAAAAACACCAAAATAGAGTCAGATCTAGAAACAGTTTCAAATAAAAGTTTCACTAAAATCCAAATTAATAACAACAAAATGAAATACGGTTAATAGTTAAAAGTTAAAACACCATACGTCTTTTCTTAAAATGCTCAGGCCGGGCTCCGGGTTGCCAGGGCAAGAAAAATCTGCAAGTACTCTTGCCAAAGTGCACTCCATCTATTTGGTTTGCAAGTTAACAGATGAAATCTACATAAAATCTGCAAGTATTTGGTTCAGATCCTAATCTTTCTTTCACTCATATCATTAAAAAATTATGTGTTTCAATGAGTATTTGGTTCATGAGATAAGAAGTCAAATCAAATATTTATAGTGCAGATATAGCGGAATTCAGTAAACAAACATCTACAAATTATAAAAATATGTGGATTCAATATGAATTAAAATCAAAATAAGCATACAATAAAAAACTATCAAAAGGCTTCAAGATTAATTTTTTCTTAAAAAATAAGCAAAACCCATCTCAAAAGACAACCTAAAAAGTAAACCGAGAAGCATACAATAATCAGAATCAAATAAAAAACTATACCCATCAAAAACCCTGATCAATTACACCACTGGAATCAATAAAAAAACGAAAAAGAACGGATCAAATAACCAAAAAGACACGAAATTCGAAAAGTTAAAGAGATAAACCTCACTGGCAGCATGATGAGAGAAAGAAACCGAACCGACGCATACATCTTATCAGGTTCCCAATTCTGCGCCATGATTGAATCAAAACTCCCGATTATAAACCTGAACCATATTATTCCAAATTCATATCAATTTTAAATAAATCACAATCAAAATAACAAATAACAATAATAAATTAATCTCATAGCATACCAGTAATCCAGTAGTTCAAAATATGGCATTGTAATCGTGTACAAAACCTAATGAGAAATTCAACAAAACTTATCTCTGCTTCTAGAAACAGTGAATTAACAGGGAGAGGTATGTATAGTTGTAATTGAACAGATTAAGGTTTGAAGGAAAAAGAAGAAGCATACCTCAAATCTCAATTGGCTGTAATCATATAAACTTTTTCCACGAAACCCTATTGGTTTTCCTCTTTCATAAAAAAAAGTAACATACGTAAGTTATTATCGAATGAAACTTCTGGAGCATCTCTCAAAGGGAGAGGGAAAGAAAAGAGGATTAGGGTTTTGAGAGCGTATTGTAAACGAAAAAGAGAATAATAATCGAGAGAGGGAGAGGCGCTGAAGATAAAGAATAGGGTTTTGTGTTTTTCTTTTTTGTTTAAATAAAAAAACGAAAAAATTCAAAAACACTAAAAATTTTCAATTATTAAGCCACGTGGCAAGGTTGGAGGCACCATTGAACGCCACGTCAGCAAAAGGGCTTTGTTTTATATATAGATATAGATTTGCATTTAAATAAAAAATCTTTTACCTTTCCTAAAGGGTTCTAATGTTGTGAAAAGTCACATTTAAACCGGTTTGATTCTGGTCAAACTCCCAAACCCATTTATACCCAGTTAATTCGATCACAATCGGTTACAGGCTACATGGAAGGAAGAAGACGGACAATGGAAGATGGGTTTGGCTGGCTGCTTGTTTCATTTCAAATGAAAGTCAATGGTTGGAGTAATTATAATTGTGGAGTGGATTATCAGATTAACATTAGGGGGCCCATTTGGGAGATTAAGAGATGGTGGTGCGGGTGGTGTTGGACAACGCACGTTGGAGACGTTTGGTGGGAAGACCGTGATGTGGTGATGGTGGGAAGAATAATCGTTGGGATAATTTTGATGGTAAATGAAAGAACCAGCGGTACTAGAGAGAGTTATTGGCGCTGATCTAATTTTTCATAGGCATTAGCGATGATATGTCACCTTTAAAGGCGTCGCTGCTAATGTCCATGGTACGATAAAACAACAGCCGTTGGATCCATTTCTTATCAAGGGCTAGAATCACCCCTCTCATCTGTCCTGGATTGTGAGCATTAGCGGCGGCATTTCTATTGTCGCGACTAATTCTCACATTTGTTGTTTATTCTTCTGTCAGATACCTCGGAAATGTATTAGTGTAACAAGTGGAGTTAAAGGATTTATCAAAATGTACATATACATATGCTGCTATTCTTATTTGTACTTTACAAGATATTTGAGATCTACTTCAAAATTCTGTTGTGACTTAATAGAAGTAGTTTTTGAATTATGCTATATAATGTTCTGCTGTAGTACGTGACATGAGTAGCATAAGTCGTTAAATATAGGGTTCCAAATGTACCAAACGTATAACAAATGGTTCGTGAACCATTTTGTGGAAAGTCTATTTGATCGATAACTACGAGGCCTTTTTAAGTTTCAACTGTGGGCACTGCAGTACCGGGCTTTCAATTAGGGTGGGCATGGGCTCTTCATTGGGTGGAGACTGGGTTTTGCATAGAAAACATGATGGCACAATGGATCCTAGGGTAGGCACCGACCCACCATGAAATATGAGTGGCTCCGCCACTGGAAATAAATAAATATTTAAAATAAATAAGTGAATACAGAAGATTATTTTGGGTTACTCGGGTAAATAGGGCTATGTTATCGGGTCGGGTGATCATGCATATTACAATCCCCCGACCCAAACCCACGAAAAATCTCAAAAGTCATCCTAAAGTCGTCCCATACCCTAATGGGGCGGATAATACCCATCCCAAATATTTTATGTTTCGGGTTTTCCTATAAGGTTCAGGTTTCATTGTCATCCCTAGAAGTTAACAGTAACAGTAATAGTAATAGTAATAACAAATATTATAAAGGAAAAATCCATTATAAAAGGACACTTTACAAAACAAAAAACTTAAATCAACAAACTAAAATTATAGTCAATCAAATATACCAAATGTAAAACTATTCGTGTGCTTGTTTACTAATAGAATAATAAAAACATATAATGCTATATGATTTTTTTTATTGAATGGGTCAAATGAGTATTTTTTATTGAACATGTCAAAGTGTGTATTTTTTATGGCAATTGATTAATTTACACATTTGTTAATTGAATTGAGATTGGCGCATCTGGCTTGTTAAGGATATGACTTGTATGTGATAGAATACAACCACCTTGATGGATAATTTTTATTAAACTTGATTACTTTACACGTTTGTTAATTGAATTTGGCTTGCGCATCCCACGAGTTATGTATATGACTTTTACTTGATAAAGTACATCCACCTTGATCTAAGCATCAAAACATATTAAGGATATAGTGGTGTGAATTTGTAGTGGAGTTGATGAAAATTATATGATATGGTCCCTGCCGCATACCACATATGAGTTTTTGAAGGATATGATCCGTCGTCGTCGTACTAAAATACCAAAAGTATATAAATGAATCTCGTATTGAGGTTCACTTCAATTACTAGCACATAATAAGGATGGTGATTGAACGAGATGAGTGGCATTGTATGGTACGTCCGTGGTCCAAACTAAAATAATAATTAAGGATGGTGACTCATTGATTTACCATTGTCATAATAGATGTAGCAACAATATTCCCTTTGTCATAACATAATAATGTGTTAACTCACAAGTGCCATTTTTAACTACTTACGGTACGGCAATTAGAAACAAAGATAAAATTAATAAAATATAATCAAGTACTATTTTTTTTTTTTGAAGGTATAGATCAGTTGGTTCCCCATTAGCTCGCTAACATCCCTGTTTGATGTTTAGACAAGCCACCCGAGTTCGAATCCGAGCAGGACATAAACCTACCACTCGGCCCGCCACAAATGAGCAGGACATAAACCTACCACTCACTGTGGGGTTCGAACTCGGGACCCCAGACAGGAAACCCCGAAGGGAGAAAACCTGCCTACCTCACTTGCAACCACTGGGCTACAAGGTCATTGGCAATCAAGTACTATTAGTAGCCAAAAAGTATATAAGTTCTCAAATAAATATTGTTGTTGTTATTGTTAAACCATATAATTAGCTCCTCCCTTAACTAATATGCAAAATGTATTGCATTTTTATACTCGATATTGTCTTAAATTTGATATTAAATAAAGTTTAGATTGTTAGTTTTGCATCCAGATGATATTCTTATTTGTAGCATGTTGGTTCTCTACACAAGCTTTAGCGTACTTATCCACTTTTTTCGATTCCGCCTTTCTTTAAGCCTGCCCAGCTACAAACTCGTTTTCCTTTAAACCCGTTTTCCCTTAATAAAACTCTTATTTTTTATTTAACTAGTGGTATATACCTTAATTTTCTCTCTTTTGATTCTTGTTAACATGTTAACCTATGACCAATTTAACGCTCCTTAACATGGGAATGAAGTGATATACAATGAATGTTAAAATGTCATATCACCGCTAACATCATTGGTGTTAAGGTACACCCGATGACCTTAGGCCATGGGGTGTACCTTAACACCAAAAGTGTTAACGGTGATGTGACATTTTAACTTTTATTGTAAACCACTCCCTTTCCGTGTTAAGGGGCATTAAAATGACACTAAGTTAACATGTTAACATGAATAAAAAGAGAGAAAGTTAAGGGAATGAGGTAGAATTAAGGGGCGTTAAACCTTTCCTTGAAGAAAGATAGTGTGAAAGTAGACAAAGTGGAAGATGTGATATCTAGGTGGAGATAAAGATGGTTAGAGTATACCCCATAGCCTTATTGTATTCTTATATATGATGTGGACAAAACCCGAATGTTCTCTTTATCTCCACACATTTCATAATTATGTCGTTCAACTACCGATCATATAACATGGAAAGTAATTAATCTAAAGGAAACAAAAACCTCATAAAAATGAATAGATACTTTGTAGCATCACTTTTCTTCCTAAACAATTTATGAATCGTAACGTAATTAATTATCGAGAAAGTATTGAGTACAAAGTTTCGTTAACATAGAAGTAAGAAGGATTTTGAGTCTTTATTTTAAAAAATCAATGAATGAGATTGAGAGATAAAATTGAAATTAAACTTATGCATGAATATTTTAAGGTGGAAGTGAGGAAAGGTAAAATAATATAGCCTACAATTGTTGATTTTTTTTAAGTTCACTCTAATTTTTTAAACAACCGTAACTTTTTATACTACATTATTTTTAATAAAAAACACCATAAAAACAAACATTCTATCATCTTTCATTTGCATACCTTGTTGCTATGGTTTCAAAAAAAAATTGCTGGATTTTATAACGTGCGTGATTATCAGGTATAACGTTTGTGATTATCAGGGTATAACGTGTGTGATTATTAGGTATAACGTGCGTCATTATGATGTTTAACATACGTGATTATATCACATAATTAACGTGGGTTTATCACAACATGCGTAATTATGACGACGGACAAAATATCCTTTTAGAATGTGCCACGTGTCGCGCTGTGAGTCATTTCTATCATTTGTATGTTAAGGATCCTCTATACATTATCCTTTCTCTTAATTCTCATGGCATTTTACTACTTATGTTTCTTTAATAAATATTTTTTTAACGGCTAATTTCCACATAATTTACACTTTGATCAGAAATTGATCACAAGTCTTTCCTTTAAAACTTTGCACTAGGCTACAACCTAACTGACTCTTTTGTAAACATAGTATCTACTATTGTTAGGATAAAATCAAGCTAAAATCTACTGCATGCATTACATATTTTTTCATCAATATTTTCATTTTAGGTATGCTATTTAATTGACATCACTTGTATGAATTTTAAATACCAGCTAGTACAAATCTTATACTAAGTGAAGCCTTCTAACTTGAAACAAATATCACATTCACATCTTCCCATTTGTTTCTAGCCTGCATCTACCAACATTAATTAAATATCAGTATCTAGTACACATCGCATGTACCCATAACTTAATTGTACAAGAATTTTACAAATCTTGGTCAGCTAATCATAAAAAAGTACATTAATTAATATTAATATAATATAGCAGCAATATTAACCAAATTACATATGGTCCTTCAAATGTAACTTTTGATTAACTATTTTATGGTAGGTACATTTAGCACAACCTAAGGCTAAGTGTACCCTAAGGGAGCCGGTACATTCAATAAAAACAATAAGGGTGGATACGTTTAAAACAACCCTTAAAAATAACAACCTTAATTAACAAGATTCGTTTTCTTGATGATCAATCTCAGAATTATTAGCAGCTTCTTCTTCTAAATCACAACATGTTTGATCATCATCAATCCCATAAACTGCATGCCCATTTCCAAATGCTTTTATGTGATCTTTCAAAGATCTTTTGTGCTTGAAATCCGATCCACAGCTACAATACCAAAGTTTCCCACAATTCTTCTCATGGGTTCGCCAATCACCTCGAACCGCAAAGGGCTTACCGCATTTCCTGCACATAAACGGCTTGATCCCATGTTTTCTTTTGTAATGTGTCTGTAGGGTTCTGAAATCCTTGAGCGGTTTTGCCTTCGGGTGGTCGATGTTGTTATGGCACCTTGGTGCACAGCAGTAGCATGGTAGTCTTAGCATGGCTGTTGGCTGTATTCCCTTTAGAGATTCAGGACCTCTTCTATATTGAGACCCATGCCCCCACATATGCATCTGTGGTTAGATAGATTATGCAATTAATAAAGTATACATACATTCCTATTAATTAACTGCAAAATGAAGCTAATGTTATAGCTCCTAATCTCCTAAAACTTAGACAAACGTTCATAGAGACAAAGTGACAAACATATATAGTAACATCCCACTAAGGCCATGTGTAATGGCTCGTGTTAAAAGGGCGCTAAATGCCCCAATTGGCGCCCAATTCACGCCCCATTCACTAGCTACACCGCCCCCAGGGGCTTTTTGGCCTTGGGCGTGAAATATTTCACGTGAAAACGGGCGTTAAATTCCCCTACCAATCAAATGCATACACTTGGATGGGGGGCGCTAAATTTCACTGACCATTACGGTCGGTCTAATAAGTGTAGGTTCTTGAGATTGTAAGATTGGGGCAAACCTTACCTTTATCCCAAGAGAGAGGTATTCTTCCCAATGACACCTCTTTTTTACATTATAAAATACAAATAACATAAAGGCAATCTAGGGGCGAAGTATATAAGGGAGGCGGCCCCTGAAAAAAAAAAAAATTCAAGCTACACCACTGATATACTAGCAATAGAAAGAAAAGACAAATGGGGAGGAAAGATTGTCCACGGTTAATATATTCATATTCTAAGAGGGATATTATGTTACGCCTAGCTACTAATAATAAACATAATAAAATGGCTTGATGCATGGTGCATGAAACTTCGTCAAACAATTAACTAATTGATGTAGTACAAAACATACTTAAATGTACGTTGTTTAAGATTTATAGCCTCTTAGAAAGTTTTAACTTTGTGGTTTTGTGACCCTTTTCTTATTGGTAATACCTAGAAGATTATTGGGTTGAGTGTGTCTATATATATGTGTGTGTATAACTGTATATACATTGTCCTTCCCTTTTAACATTGTAATTTATCTCATGTAGAGCCTCTTAGATCTGTTAGGTTCTCCAAGTTAAGAGCTCTTTAAATCACAAAACAACAAAACCTCCCTACTGTAGACATATAGTACTAAAAAACAAGTAAAAGAAGACAAAATGTGCATGAACACCTTAGAAAATGGATGATCATGACCTTATCTCCTAAATTATTAAGGAGACCAAAATTCTATAGGTGGTAGTAGATGAACATAGAACCAGCACAAAAAGCTCCCAACCATACAATATCCGTACGTGTTAATTACTCCAGTTTGTCGATGACTCTGATCAGAAAAGTCTTTCTTTTTCTATATTACTGTTCATCTTGTTTGGATTGCAGTTTTGACACAATTGCCAATGTGTTTATTAAAGGAGAAAAGAAAGAAACCAAAATTCAAGGAACAAAAAGCATAATTAACTTGTCTTGTTTAATCAATACATAAAGTTGATTTCTTTTTCCATTTGGAAACAGTACCCTGACCAATCTTGGATCATGGCAGTTGAAACAAACACTTGATTTGTTAAATGCCCAACAAAATTTGTTAAGACTATATAGTTAATGAAGAATTTATGTTTTTGTTTCGTTTTTGTTTGTTCTTTGGGTTTTATAGCTGGTACTCTGGCCCGTTTCTTTTCTATATATCATATAAATTTTCGCCGTTCAATAAAAAAAGAGACAATGAAGATTTGAAAAGTGAAGAGATAAAGAAAAACAAACCCTAGCTTGCCCTAATAGACAGTGATGAAAATTGGCAAGAAAGGAACTGTAAAAGGGTTTGTGTTTAGCAGGATAGGCTTTGCGATTCAAAAGGGGATAGCGGCGCAGCTTGTTGCCCGCTTACCCACCATCTAAAATGTAACTTGTTTTATCATATATGATATATATTTGTTTTAGCAGAACTGTAAAAGGGTTTGTGTTTAGCAGGATAGGCTTTGCGATTCAGGGTAGTTATGATGATACCTGCATGTTATTGTATCTGTTGAAGGTTTTGAAGCAAAGAGGGCAAGAAAACTGAGTTGGACCAATAAGAATTTGAGATGGAGTAGGGATCCAGTACTGACCCTTGTTTAGTGTAGTTGTAAGATACTCATTACCATTTGAACCTTCTTCCACCACTTCTTTACTATCCATTTCAATATCATTATGTGTGTTGTTAGAGAGTCTTGAAATAAGATCAGCTTCAGAAAGATTGTGGGTTGGGAGGCCAAGATGTAGTGTGACAGTCACAGTGTCATGATCATCAGAAAAGTTGCTATTAGGGTCAATTTCCATGAAGTGATCAGAACATGAGTCATTAGGGTTTTGTTGATGATCATGGTTGAGTGTTCTTGTTGGACTTAAGCTCAAGAGAGGAAGAGCTTCCATGTGAGGAGGAGATGGAGGTGAAGGTGAAGGTTGATAGTAGTGAGAGAGTGAAGAAGAAGAAGATGATGATGAATAAGGCATAAGATATTGTTTGTTGAGGTTGAACCATGATCCATTGTAGTATGTGGAAAAAGGGTGATCACTACTCATGATTTAAAAGCTAAGAAACAAAGATCAACTGAGTAGTAGCTTGATAGGTTAATTATGCACAAAGTGATCACATGTACATATATATGAGAAAGATATATAAGAGAGAGAGAGAGAGAGAGAGAGAGAGAGAGAGAGAGTAGAGATGACCAAAAAGGTGAAAAGGTAATAAATTGTGCAAGAACACCAATGGAGTATTGTTCTTTAAGGTCCCAACATTAATTCTCTCTCGTTCTCTCTAGCTACCATGCTTTTATCATGTAGTCACACCACAGATTGAGCTACTGATATCTTGTCTACCTATTTTTTAAGTCCATCTTTATTACACATATACTGTTAACTTTGGACCAAAATAGGTTTAAGCTTCATTAATTCTCGGATCTAGTGGTGTTGCCAGGTAACCTTAATATTACTTGTACGCCCTTTGAGGCTTTGATCGTAATCTTTTAGTTTTATTTTCAACCTAGCTTGTTTAAGCATCACCCTTAGTTAATTGAACATATCATCATTTTTCATTGTAATGGTGTTCATTATACCATACTACTACTCGTTATTTAATTACATATAGGTTTGAGTTAAAAAGTATTTGTTGGAAAAAAAAGGCCTTGGTTATCTACACAACCTACATAACTAGGATTTTTTATTTACACAACCTTGTATGGGCCATCAAGGCCTCCACGGCCCATCGAGGCACCCAACGAAAAACTGACGGGCCATCAAGGCCTCCACGGCCCATCAACAAACCCTAACACACTTCCAATCATTGGTAATCATTGGCAATGATTGAAAAATGATTGTTTGTTTTTTTTAAGTGTAGTGTGGGTGTTTAAGATGGGTTAGAGATGTGAACATAAAAATTTGGTTTTTATAAATGTTATTTTTTTATTTGTATAATATGATTTTTTTTATATGGATGTGAATATGAATGTTCGGTTTTTATTAACGTTTATATTGCCGAATAAACAAAACCAAAGATACGAACAATAAAATAAAATAAAGCATAACATTCAAACATTTACATACAAAATAAAACATGTTCAAATAAAGAAACGATAATATTCAAAATACAAGATCCAAATATACAAACTACGGACCCGACCCGTCCGGCTGACCCGACCCACCCGGCTGACTGGTGGACGCCCCACCCTGTTGACTGGTGGACGCCTCACGCGGCTGAAAACCCATATGTAATCTCCTATCATTCTCGCTCTGCACCAACCACCGTATATCTGCCCGCATCCCCTCCATATCAGTCCGAATCGACCCAATCTCACCCCGATGCAACACAATCTGATCCAGAACCTGCTGAAGTAGCTGGCTCGTGGTCTCAGGCAACCTAACAGCGTGATAAACGCGACCAACATGCTGTCGGGCATCAGGGGCGACCTCTGGCATCGGTACATCCTCCGGTGGATCGCCGTCGCCAACATGTGGCATCTCCACCTCCTCGGCATGCGGCCACTCAATATGTTCCAGCGGCTGTGGAACAAAACGCGCGCCAACATCGCCAGGTGGACCCCAAGCGCGCTGGTAATATGCGGCTGGTTTGCTGCCCGGGACCCGGGCCGCCACCTTCATCTGCTGCATAGTCGAAATATTTAATCGCCTGAAACGTACAACAATAACAATAATATTAAATAATAATAAATTATAATAAATAATAAATAAATATTAATCATACTTGGGCAGCATCGGCTTCGGTAATCTCTGGTCCTCAATATGGACCCACAAGTCGGCCGGGCATACGCGCAATGCTATGGAGGTGACCAACCCACCAATAGGAATAGTCCCGGCTGAATGCCTATGAGGGTACCCGGCAACGTAGTCAGCAAAGCACTTGTGCAGTGCAACCGGCCTCCCTCTGAGGACGCAGTACAAAAAGAAAAGGTCCGTCTGATTGACCCTTTCGTTAGAACTACACCGCCCGGAAATAGACCAGGTAATCACGCGATGTAGGTAACGAATCAGAGGGTCCCTGATGTTGCTGGCCCTGCACAGGATAATAATAAAATTATAAAAATTTCAGCAGAGTTTCCTCTGTTTTTGAACCCTAACACAAGTCGTCTAAAACAACAACAACAACAATAGTAATAATATTAATAAAGCTAAAACTTGAAAATAATAATACCTCTCGTCGTTCGCCGCATACGCTACACCACCACCGATAGTGGGCCACCACGATATCAGCCTGTCGTCAGGCAAAGTGGTCAGGCCGTCAACGTACATATCCTGGACGAGCTCGTCCTCGGTGTACCACCCTAAACACCTCGTAGCAAAATCGTCCATCGAATACGTGTGGAGGTGTCCAAACATCCTGAACTGTATCTCGGGATCGTGATTAGCATCGGGATCCGCACCGGCTGGGAGCGGCGTATAGCAGAAGGTCGAGATGAACTCGACCGTAAGCGGCCGATGCACATCCTGGTGGAGGTCCGCAAACATCCGCCCCCACGGGCTGTCGGCGGGGATCCACTCCAAAAATCTCGCCGCCCCATCGATATCCCGAAGCGCAGTCCAATCGATGCCGTGCGATCCGGACACAGGATGCGACTCCATCTTTTCCCATCGGGCGATCTCATAAGGATCGTGGTGGGACCTGTATACCCAGTCTCTCATATCACCAAACGCCATAGGATCCCCATCATTAGGCTTGGGAGCACGCTTCCTTTTAGGTGCCATATCTGCAAAACAAAACAAAGATCATTATGACAACAAAAATTTCGGCAGAGTTTCCTCTGTTTTTGTACGAACCAGACAACACAAGTCGTCTAAAAAATCCCAAACCAATAACAATAAACGAACTAAATACCAACTTTATGTTTAGGCGCGCCTAAACGTTTAGGCGCGCCTTTATGTTTAGACGTCCCATCAAGGCCTCGACGGCCCGTCGTGTTATTTTTATTTTTTTTTAAATTAAAATTAAAGGTAGCTTCCCTTGGAAGCTTTGTGTTTTGACGGCCCATCAAGGGTTCCACGGTCCGTAGTTTTTTAAAAAATTTTATAATTGAATTTTTATACGGCCCATCAAGGCCTCCACGGTCCGTACTTTTTAAAAAAAATTAATTGAATTATTATACGGCCCATCAAGGCCTCGACGGTCCGTAGTTTTTTAAAATTTTTTGTAATTCAATTTTTATACGGCCCATCAAGGCCCCCACGGCCCATTGTTTTCCATTTTTAGGCTTCCACGGCCCATTGTGGCCTCCACGGCCCAATTTGAAACCTTTTTTTTTTTGTTTTTTAGCACGTTTTATGTATTCTAAGCTTAATGTTTGTGTTTTTATAAGAAATAAAACATAAATTATTCTCATAATCATAAATTAGCGTACACAAGAATTTTTTCCCTTAAATATTTTAGTATACATGATAAAAACGGTAACATATGATAATAAGCTAGGTTAAGTCGAAGTATTGAGGTGATGGAACATCAACCCTTTGTATACGGTCGTAATATACCGTCTCCCACTCACTTGCCTCTTCATATCGAAACTTACGCCATGACGGATTCAGTTTTGGCATTGGGGTGCCTTCTGCTAACTAAATCTTGATGAAATGACCTTTGTTAACAAAAGCAAACTATACGAATGCATGTTCTTCAATGTTGTGTGGACCATCGAACATAGGGAAGTACGTCTCACTGAGATCATTCGGAGAGAGAAATTGAACAACCACCTTAAATTTCTGAGCAATCAGTAATCCTGTGGCGGGCATCTCCATCCAATGGTCAACCGTTGCTGGTCTCACTCCAATGTGATCGAATGAGTTGGAGACTCTCTCGTAACAATCGTAATCTAACTCGTTTAAAATTGGCCTCCATCGGTCTACATTCTCGACGATCTCCTCCTTAAGCTGTGTGCGGATGAAGTGCCACATATCCTCTTGCCACCCTAAGCACACAGCTACGGATCGAAACCCACAGTGACCGTCTCCATGGACATCCCGAATGTCTGTAATGTATCTATGATATGCAGGTGGAAGCCATTTCTTAAACCTGTCGATCTCCAGTTTGTACCTGTAACCATCAAAAAGTGAGATTTAATATGTGTATAAATATGTATGCATGTATGAATTTATATATTAGTAGTTTGTACCTATCCCTTTCCAACAGTGGAAAATCTTCATCGTAAACAATCGGTTTGTCCCTTGATTGTTTACCTCTTCTAGAAGGCTTTTTGCCCTACGTTGAAAAAATTATATAACAACAACAACAACAACAACAATAATAATAATAATACTAACCGCAGCCTTATTTTCCTTTTTTTCCTTTTCACTTGTTGTTGGCCGACCCCGAGTATCGGTTTGTACCTCAGGAGGTTTATGTTTAGTCATAATCGGATTCAACACCTCCTTCATCTTCTGCAACATGCTTTTTTTCACTTGCAGCGGTTGCGACCTTAGTTGCTCAGCGAATGCATTCATTTCGTGCTGAAAGTCAAACTCGGGATTCTCAGCTACTTCTGGCATAAAGTCAAGTCGTGTCCAGAAGACGTCGATATCAGCCAGTGACACTCGTGTATCTGATATATATATTCAATCACAACAACAACAATCAATAATCTACAAAAATTTTGGATTTTTATAAAAATTTCGGCGGAGTTTCCTCTGTTTTTGTACGAACCAGACAACACAAGTCGTCTACAAAACGCTTCAAACATTTATAAATTTGACTATTATATCCTAAAAAAAATAATAAGTCTAAAAAATGATGTTACCTTTCGTATCATACAATTGCAATTGACAGGAACATGGCAATCCATAAGTCTTCTTGAGTCGGTGTTCACAAGACCTCTTTTGTTCCATATAATAATTTATCTTGTTGACCCCTCCGAGCATCAAATTAAGCGCTAGATGGGAAACCCTACCGACTACGTCTTGAAACAACGGTAGTTCATGTTTCCACATTCTTGTTGATCGGCTGTGTTCGAAGGAGTGCTTTATCGCTACGCGCCGTGACTCCATAACTTTGTCTACTTTCATCACAAGCGCGTGGAGCGAGCTGTTCGGGCCTTTTATGTACCTCTTAATCAGAGCATGCTGACTCTCGACCCTGTTGGTCGTAGTCTGACCGAACGTAAGGTTTTCATCTGCCCATGCTTCCACAAACATTTCTTTATAATCTCGGAGCCAAACTGACTCCATGTAGTCATAAACCTCTGTAAAAAACAGAATAGTGATGTCAATACAGAAAATATGTACGCTTGTAAAGCAAAATAAAAAATAAAATATATACCCGTTCGACCCTGCCGCCAAAGTCGTCTGTAGAGCGCTTCAAGATTCAATTCGTAAGCCTCTTCGTCAGCAGATTTACACAGTCAACCAAAATACTGCAAAAATATTTCCCATTCTTCTTTTGGAAATCCTGTTTTATGATATTTTGCAATATTTCGTTGAATATGATACCTGCAAAGCAATAATAATAATAATAATAATAATAATAATAATAATAATAATAATAATAATAATATTTTGTTGAATATGACACCTGCAAAGCAACTTCGTAGCATCCGGGAAAACTGTAGCACATGCATTCATCAGAGCCAGATCTCTATCTGTAACAATTACACGTGGCTCCATACTCTTCTCCAGCAAATCTTTGAGCCTCTCTAGCACCCATATGTAGTTACTCGTTTTCTCTTTAACGATAAATGCATGGGCGATACAAAACGATAAGTTTGTCGACGTCATACCCACAATTTGAACAAATGGGATTCTGTACTCGTTCGTTTTGTAGGTGGCGTCGATCAGCATCACATGTGGGAAGGCACGCCAGAGATTGTACGAGACCCGGTGTGAAAAGAAAATATTCTCAACAGCATCTGTCTCTGGATTCTGCTTGGTGAAGTAAGTAAATTTCTTTTCAACCAGGATACTCTCGAGTATCTGCATAACAATAATAATAACAATATTTAATATTTAACAACAACAAAATAAATAATAGTCTATGACAATAATAGTAATTAATAATAATACCTGCATTGGGGTTTTATCGCCGTAAATTCTATGTTTAATCTTGCTTACTGTATTGTGTATGTCTCGTAGAATACATACATTATTCGGGTTTTGTGCTCTAATGGCCAAATGTATGTTTGCCGGTTGCAGGCCCTGAAAAAAAAAAGCGTTTCCACCATTTCTTCTTCTTGTGGTGTCAGCCGCCTAGCAAAAGCGTGACCCTCAACATGTATAAAAGGGTCGTGGTTATGATTCGCGTGTTTAACCTCCAACTTCCAACCCTCTTTGCGTAGCCTCCCTATTAACATAAATGGACAGTTAATCTTTTTGCTACCCGTAGACCTTACTGTGGTTGTAGTATGGTATTTGCCAGCACGGTCGCATCTCAGGTCTATCCTAATTTTTCTTGCATTATTTCCACTGCCTTTTGAAACAGAACGTCCGGTCACTAGGACGTAACCGCTAGCAAGGGCTCTATCGTAAGCCCATTGTTTCATCTCTTCAACAGACCCGAATACCTGAAAATTTATACAAGAGTCTAGTCTAAATTCATACTACTCTAAATTATATACTACTGTAAATATATACTAGTTCAATCCAACAAACCCTAAAACGTGTAAAGATATACTAGTGTAAATAAATAAACGCACCTGCTCGGTTTCATACGAAACATCCGGGTTAGGTTCAACTTTTATGTTAACACCTTCATAAGCATCTTTCTGGTTGTCATCATTCGGGTTAGAGCCGTTATAATCTTTCTCGAAGTCCTTAGCACCACTCCCGCGCGAATGGTAACTCCCGTACGTGTACTGCGGGTAGCTTGGAGGCACGAAAAATGACTCTTGTTCCTCCACATATTCCTGGTTGAGATCGGGCAGCATGTTCCCGTCATTACTACGAACCCCGGATTTAACCTCCTGTTCACCAACTTGAACCTGGGGTTCATACCCTACGCTTTCAGAGACGTAAGACTCGTTCTCAGACAGGTCAACGGTTGAAAAGCTTTGTAAATATGTCATCGTGAGACCGGGAAATCGTGAGACCGGGAAGTCGAGATGGGACGAGGGTTTTGGTGGTGGTGATTTTTAAGATTTGGTTGAAATGGGAAAGAAGCTGATAACGTTTTGGTTAAATCTGAGATTATTACGGGCCGTCGAGGCCTCCATGGGCCGTCGAGGCATTAAATGTCTAAACCTAATACATTTTGATGGGCCGTCGAGGCCTCCACGGGCCGTCGTGAAGTACTTTTTCAGACTTTTCAGTCTGAACTCCCTGCTTTTGCAGGGAGTTCAGACTGACACATCGTACCTGGTATCTTGACGGGCCGTGGAGGCCTCCACGGCCCATCAGTTTTCACTTTTTTTTATTACGATGGGCCGTGGAGGCCTCCACGGCCCGTCAATTTTTCCTGATTTGGCCTTGACGGCCCATCAAGGCCTCCACGGCCCATCGAGAGGTTGTTTAGGGTTTTTTTGAGGTTGTATAGATAATGTCACCCAAAAAAAATGATGTAAATAGCCTTTGTAAGAGTTATAAATGTTTTGTATGCCACCTTTTGAGGCTTGCTGTCCCTCTGTTTTGGTTGGGGTGGTATTTTGTTAATGAAAGTTACTCTTTAAAAAAACATATAGTGTCTTCTGTTGTGGATTACAGAAGCATCCATATTTGTCAATTTCACATTTATTATATGAACATTGATTGTATTTAGTTCTTATTTATAGTCCTTTTGCTTGCTTTGGGCTAGAAACTAACAATATAATTTTTTGTCAGACACTGAAATTTGAAACAAATTAATCACCCATAAATAGAAAGATCATATACAAACTCGGGTGAATCAAGCATATGTATATGAGACTAGTTTATCGTATACACCTTACACCCTTAACTTATTTTAACGGCCAACTAAATACCACCTAAACTGCCAGTGAATTAGCACTGGACAAATGGCTTGCACTGGGCAACTCAAGTCCACCAAGCCACCAATTTAGGGAAAAGCCTGCCGCCCAAAGGCCCACTATGGTAAAATCCCTTTGAATTAGATTCGAATTTGAGACCAAATGGTCTCAAGTTCTTATCTTCATTTCCTTATGTCACTCCACCAAATGATGAGGACACTATACACCCTTAACTAATTATAAGAAACTTGATAAATTTAAAGGAATAATTTAAACAATTATTGATAAATTAATGATATATTCCGTGTAGGATTAACTTCAAATAATTTAAACAATTACGTTTGAATGAGGATCAGAGGAAGAATCAACCATTGCAATGCGTGATTGGGATAATAGTCTTGAAAGTGTGACTTTTGTTGGAAAGAAGTGGTTTTAACCTATTCTGCTATGGATGAAAATAATTCCTATTTACTGCTTTAGCATGATTAATGACTTGCCTAAACATTGTATTTTTTTTCCTGTATGAACATACTAAAAAGTCGTTATTTTTTAGTTTTTTGTATAGCACCATGGTATTTGCTGGAAAGATAATAAAACGTTTATTAATCTGGTGTAATTTTTTTTAGAATCTCGTATATAAAAGTTATTAACATTTAAAATTTGTGGGGAAAACATAAGAGAGAAAGCAAATAGCGCTGGGTAGCCGAAGGCCCATGATAGTTCCACAAGCTAGGGAAAACCAGACCTCCACCCGCCCGAAGGAATGACAGTGAAAAATCGGTAAAACCTAGGTGGGATCAGATTCGAACCTGAGACCTTTCAGTCCCAAGCCCTAACCCTCACTTCTCATGCCACTCCACCACAAAGGTGGAGGCAAAAAATGAATAGTACATTACTTCCTATATAAAATTGTATTTATTAAACCTGTGTAACACACGACGTTCTAACATAGTTAAAGTAATATATACATACTAGCTGATTACCCCGGGAGGGTCCCGGGGTTGAAAAATCTAATTTTACGTGATAACCTATTACAAATGGCTCAAGTTAACTAACCACAAAATCTCCCAATCATTGCATGTTCATAGTATTCTAATTAGTAATAACTCATATTCCCCACAAAATCTAATTTTACGTGATAACATGAACACTTTGTGTGTTTTTTTCCTGTATGAACGAAACCTCACAAAAAATAGTCGATTTTTTCTCCGTTTTTTATATAGCACTATGGTACTCGTTGGAAAGATAATAAAACGCTCGTTAATTTGGTGTAATTTTTTTCTTTAAAAAATCTCGTATATAAAAGATAATAAACGTTTAAAAATTATGGGAGGAAATATGAGAGAGAAAATTTTAAATTATTTTTAAATTTTTTTTTCCTAAAATAACTCAATTTAATTAAAAAAGAAACAATTAAAAAACACCAAAAACTCTCCATTATGATGCCACATGGCACCCTCAAGGGAAGGTTGAGGCCTCCATTGCACGCCACGTCAGCATATACGCTTTCTTTTATATATATACTAGCTAACTACCCCGGGAAGGTCCCGGGGTTGAAAAAACTAATATGAACGGTGATAATCGCCGAACAAATGATGAGTGAATTTGATCTTACCTGACCTTGCCATTCATGTTAGATAATACAAATTCCTTGATGTGTATATGCAATCCCCATTGCCTAGCCTCAGTTGAGGTGCTACAACCAACGACATAAGCAGATAAAAACATTTACATACACATATACAATGTTACATATTACTATCCATATCTTCATTTGGCACATATACATTCATTATCAGCCTAGATTATCTCCCACTGAGAGTACATGATTTAACCACTTCTACAAATAGAACATAATCAAATAATCTAAAACAACGTACCTCATTAGCACAACCTTCAAATCATCGTTGTCGATTTATGTTAAGCCACCGCTTACGCCATGATGCGAATCGTTGCACCACCATCCTTGTGTTGCGGCTGAAACTGATTATGAACATCCAAAATCTACAAACAACAAAGTAATACACATCTACAGGAGCCTTACACACATATAGTTAACTATATATAATATTTTACTTGTATTTCTAGATCATGGTATGCAATAATAAGTATTATATGTGCTATTTCTAGATCATGGTATGCAAAAAAAAGTATTATATTAGCATCATCAAATACCATCATATATTTGTTTTCGTAGATGTTTCACAAATTGAATATTTTAAACATTTACCTACAAGGGCTGTCAACATGGTGCCTGGTACGTAGCCACCGTCGTTGACCAAGACAACCCACCCAACACCCTTAAAAAATTATCCCAAAAGAAACCCAAAAAGCTTAACAAAAAAGGGTACATAATACAATACCATACACTGCTGAAAGAAGACGGTGATGGACCGTTGACTGAAGTTGTTGACTCGTCGTTTGTTAGACCTACCAAAATATTATTCAAAAAATAAGGAAAACAACATCGGAGAATTAATATTCGAGAAAACAATCGGATATTAACTGATTAAACAACTAACTACACTAACAAACTAAATAAAAGAGATGCACCGCATCCATCTCATGCCGAAGCTTCGCATAAAGCCCCGGACTGCGATAAACCGAACCAGGAGCTCGTCTCATCTTAATAACATCAGGAACAATAAAACAATAATAACAGTACAATAAAGAACATAAAACAACTTCTAATAATCTCGGAACTGAATGAACCTGAGAAAAACCAAGAATACCATCAAAGGGTCCATGAGCCACCATAAACTCTTGGATCTTTTCAAGACATTCTTCAAAGTTATAGAACTCTTTATATTCCTACAACAATAGTTAACCAATGATATATATTATTTAATGTTTCTGAACCCATGAAGACACAAATGAACCCATAAGCTAACCGGTAAACGCTGCAAATTCTTGGCTTCAACTTTGGCTTCAAGATGTTCGATTAGTTCCTGGTCCGTTGGATCAAATTTCACTCCTGCAGGTAGACCCATCCAATCCTGCTAATATTAATTGATCATCTCCATATATTAATTAGAAATAAAACTTACAAAAAATAATCATGAAAATTAACATAAAATCCTTTATATATGTGTATATGATGGTCAACCTTGGACCATTTGACTTTCTAATGCAGTTGGAAAGAATTGAAGATAGTGTTGAGTTTATAAGGGCAAGGCCAAAACCACTTGCTGTTTATGGCTTCACAACCAATGATAACCTCCAAAAAAAGATGATTACTGAAACCTCATCAGGAGCCATTACGTTCAATGATGCCATTATTCAAGTAATTCAATCTTTTTAATTTTAAGCAGAGTTATTAATTGGTAAGGGTGGTTATAAACTGTTGAACTTAACCTTATTGCATATCAGTTGGTTAGCGATTGGTATGGTTTAATGTATATATATACACATATAGAAGAGGGATTTAAGAATTAGCATATGTTCATATTCTTTTGAATTGATTCTAGATTATATTTTCAAAGCCTAATAAGAATATTAATATTACCATGATGATCCGTACGATGGAAAGCAACATCGTAAAACATAAAAACAAACCCTCAAAACCCTACACATAAAACTTCAACCAATCACAACAATCTTAAACATAATAATAATAATAATAATAATAATAAACACAAACGAATATAATTATACCTGACACATTCTGGGTTTGCCAGATTGACGACGCTTTTTCTGAGCAATAATGGCGGCTACACGATTGGAAACCTTGGCTGACTCGCTACGAAGCTTCTTCCTCGTCGACTTGTTTTTCTTTCTGATGAGAGAGTATTAGGTTAGGGTTGTTTTTTAGGGTTTTGGGAGGAGAAAAAGAAGAAGGAAAAGAGAGAATAATGAGACAGGAGATAAGGTTATGTGATAAGAATGGGTTTCAATTTTGTATTTTTTTAATTAGTTAAAAAAACAAAAAAATTAAAAACATCAAAACCTTTAAATTAAGATGCCACGTGGCGATTTCAAGAGGGGGTTGAAGGAACCAATGGACGCCACGTCAGCAAAATAGCTTTCTTTTATATATATATATATAGATATAGATACATACGTACACTACCAAAAAGACAAGTTCAAGAAATTAGGGTTGATAATTATAATATTAATACAGATCCTCCAAATAAGAGACAGAGACCGTGTGTGGGTGTATGTATCCTTGTGTCTTTATTGTTCCTCGGGAAGCAAACGGTCTCAACTAGTTTCAAACCCGGCAGTAAGTTTTGAAGAGAGAGCTATGGTCTCCATATGCCACCCTCACACACACACACACACTTACTTTTCAACTAATTAACCTCTTGGTCAGCGTTCTTGCATATACATGCACATCACAAACACTGTTTCTTTCGTCACAATCTCACACAGTGACAGTGTAACAGAACTACAGAAGTCCAGCTGCATTGTAAATGTATAAGTGTAAATCACCGAACTACAATTGAACCTCATTTTCTTACCACAATTTTCTTTTTATCTTTCTTGGTCTTGAATTTGAATCTGCTTAACCTGTGTGTAATGGGAAAAGTTAATTAACTGCGATTTCTATTCATATAATGATATAATTTAAATTTTAAGTATAAAAGGTGTATACGATAGTTGTTCTAAAATAGTAATGATTAAACAAAAGTAATGTATAACCATAAATATGTAACATCTTCAAGAAATACATAAACGCGTACTATAATTAAGTATTTTTTTTCACATTTTTATTGATGTAATAGTATTAGGGGTATTGATTTTGTTTAAAGCGTCTATGCTGGTTAATGTGTCAAGTCACGTCACGTATATATTGGAGCTTTAACTAGCCCCACCCATAACAACCATGGTGCGGTTTAGACAACTCCCCCCCCCCCCCCCCCCCCCCATTTAAAAAAAGCATTAATAATTAGTTAATTTTAATTCTTTCGTTTATTTAAAAATTTAATGCGTGCAAACAAGGCTACAAGCATTCAGGGCAAATCATGTATTTGTTGATCATGGGCCTTGTAGAGATCTTGGATGTCGGTAAACGCCTGACTCCTCCAATACCTAATTTCGTAGAGATTGGTATTACCTTACAAACAATTATAATAGTAATAACAACATCAATACCTTCTTAGAAAAATTCAAGACTATCCTGACACACTCGTGATGTATTCTTAGATACTTATCCCATGCATGGGGGTCACCATTGTTGGTTTCAGGCCCTTATTTTACACGCACTCAATATGAACACAAGGATTGCTATCAAACTTTCTTAATGAAAACTGAGAGTACAAAAGAATACAAAGCTACTAGTACTATATACTTATAATAGTAAAAACAAAACTAAAGTCATACAATCATGCTATTATTCAACGTTCAGATAACAACTAATAACTCATGTTAGTTTACCAATAAACTCGGTCAATGGCTAACCAAATCTTCATCACATGCACCTCCACGTTCCTTTATGCCCAATCAATCTTTAGACTCTTTTTTCTTTATTAGATGACTTAAGGAAAACAAACCAAACCACTATCCATCGACTCGTACCCGTTAAACCGTACTTGACTCGTATATGACCAGAGCCGGTCCTGAAGATTCAAGTGCCTAGTACGAATTAGAAAAAAAGGCCCTTAGGCCCTAACAAGTCAATCATGCACATTGCGACGAACGAGAAATCGGTTAGTTTATGTATACTCATTATAGTAAACGGCAAAAAAGCCAAATAAAATAATAATAAAGGTAGCATGCCCACAATCGAAATTTTATATAATAAAAGTTAAAGAGGTTTATGGGCCCACGCATGAGGCAATGACAAATTAATATACATATTTTAATCTTTTATGGAAAACATTTTTTTCTCAAAGTTTATTAATTCTAAAATCATTATGATGTTATTAATTTGGAACTAAATTTATTAATAATAATCTGATATTAAAAAAAAAGAATAAAAACCAAAGCAAGGTGAAAAAGTAGTAAGAAAAATGAAAAATGGCCAAATTGTAGTTGAAGGAGACTTGAACCCAAGACCAACAAACAAGGAGACAACACCCTCAATCATTGGGCCAAACCATATTTTCCCTGTAGCTTTTATTTTTTATATTTATATATATAATGTATAATATAAAAAATCCATATTTAGGCCCCTCGGAAAAACGGGCCTCAGCCGGGGGTGCGGCTCGCCCACCCCTAGGGCCGGCCCTGTATATGACTACCCAACTTGAACCCGACTCATTAAGATTAACCCAACAACCATGTCATATGCTAGTTGACAAATTGTGTCTGTACACTTTTGTAAAGCAGAGAATCCTACTTTACTTTTAACAATTTCTTGTTGTTTAAAATGTCTATACTCGCGTTCTAAATTGCTGCTAATTTGCAAAAAAAAAAAGAAAAAGAAAGTTAGCGACTTATCTGAAAACGGTGTTGAAAATGATGATAATCATAAACAATGTGCAAAAAATAACAATTATTAGCAAACACTCATAAGCAGCCTCCCGACCATGTTCAAAGCGATGGTTGTCAAGTACGTGGTTGCTAGGATTCGGCGTCATTTTTCAAAAGTTGAATCTTCGCCTGAGTTGTTGTAATAATCAAGTCATTATTCACTCCTGACTCGGACTGGGTGCAACAATTCAGATTGCGGAGGGTGATGGATGGGCTTTGGAATGTAATTTATATGTGTTAAGTTCTACGAATGATATGTGTGTAATTGTTTTGAATTGGAGAACTATAAGAATATGATGTTTTATAGATTAAATATGAAGATTGGATGTCTTTAGGATGGCACAAACGGGTTGAAAATGAAGAAAATGGAAGAAGATAAGTTTGGAAGATGAAACACGAAGTTTTAGAAGCTTATACGAAGGTGCAAAAGCTTGGAACGTGAAAATAACGAAGAAACAAAGGTTTTTGGGAAGCTTAGGGTCGTAGCTTACGGTCATCAGGAAGTGTTTTGGCAGAATTTTCCTGGAGTAGCTTCTGCCTGTTCATAGCTTACGGCCATCGCGATTTGAAAACTCCTTAAAACACCAAAAATTAGGTTTTCAACTGTCATTCAGCATTCTAGTTGATTTTAGACGAACTTAGGTGACTTTATGAGTAGTTTTTGAAGCCTTTTCAACATTCAGTCCAATCCGATTGATTTCCAATCATCCAAATACAATTCCAATCATGTTTTGAATATTAGTCCAACATCATAAGCGGCTAATCATCGTGGTTTCCTCTGAATAAAAGATTCTCTTACTTGGATCCAGTTTTTCTTTGTAATTGGATCTAGCAATTTATGCATTCGAATGCTTTTTTACTTATTGATTTTGTTTGTTTGATTGTAAACGGTTAATTTTACTTGAAACTTAGCTTTGAATTTTTCAATTCCTGAGAATTTTAGTAATTGAGTTATATTAGGTAAAGACTTGGTTTGGTGATGTTCAATTGATAATCATATGATATTCATTATTTTGCAATCAAAGTAAAATGTACTCATTTTACCACAATCATATAACTAATATATTTAATCATGTCTATGTGATTTATCGCATTGAAACTAATTAACTAAATCCACTTTGCATTCAAAACCTGGCGGAATCATTGCTTTCTCCTATTGTTTACAACTCATTTTAATTTAGTTTTCAAACAACCGATTTTACGTTTTAGTCAGTAGTTAACTTAGTAATCAGATAATCAAAACATAACACTTTCAACATTGGTTAAAGAGTCGGAATGGGATTGCCATTCTTTATAAAAATAGAGAGATTTTCAGAGTGTTATGTAGGTTGGTTTATAAAATAAGTGTGTGTGTCTGTGTGTATATATACGGAGAGGTTAAATTAAAAACCCTCTTAAATTAAGAAAAGCATGAAAACTTATTGGAAAAAAAGACTTTTTCAAGAAAAAATTATGACATGTAATATAAATGGTTTCAAGTGCTTTGAGCAAAAAAATCCAAGTGTTTTTTTCTTAAAACCAAAACTTCGTATTTTGAATAGCTTGAACAAGACACCTAAATTTTCTGAGAAGCCAATGACGACCGGAACTCAGAGTTGTTAGTTTTAGACTAATTTCATACATCACATTTTCTTCAAAACATCAAAAACAAAATAAAATAATTATCGCAACAAATTCACATGACAAAACTCCGTCACCGACACATTTTATTAGCGCTAACTGTACCACCTTTGATGATTATTAACGTAATAGTTAGATGTAAAATAGTAAGTTGGTTTTTGAGTCATAAAATTGTTTGGTAAAGATAAAATATTTTTTGCATGTGAACTGTTGACCAACACATTCCTAAAACTTACGGACCGGTTAAAATTTACGGACCGGTCAACAGCCGACTCCAATCCATGCATGCATATAAATAATTGTCGGTAAACAGTGGTGTGTCCGACTCAGCCACGTGCCACTTCCCCGACCAACATTCATTTCTTTCCCACATCGACTTAATTAACTCTTAAATCTTAAATCTCTATAACTTTTTTTTATATATTCTGTTCGGTTTAGTTGATTATCAAATAGTTCACTACTAACTTACTAAACAATTATACTATGTATTAATTTAGAATGAGATGAATAGTAAGTTTTACAACATTGTTTCATATTAAATATAATTGATTTCATAATAAAAACCAAGTTGGCTTGGTGATCTAGTGGTATGAGCTGCATTTCTTTAATGGTATGAGGTGCATTTCTTTAATGAGTCATCATGGGTTCAAAACAATGCTAGAGCATTTTATTTTATTTTTAGTTTCCACAACATTCTTTAACTGTAAGTATGATTGGTTTCATATGAAATCATAATTTGGGTTGGTGGTGTAGTGGTTTGAGGTGCATTTCATTAATAAGTGGTCATGGGTTCAAAACATGGCTAGAGCATTTTATTTTATTTTTAGCTTCCACAACATTCTTTGACTTTAAGGGTATGTTTGGCAAAACTAGCTGGAAGCTTTTTAAATATATTTTAGTGTTTGGCAGAGTAGCTGTAGCTTTTAATAAAATATATAAAATGACCAAAATGGGCATAATTAATAGCTTGTAAGGAAAGTTTTTATTTTATTAGAAAAATAGAATGGGTATTTGTGTCATTTACTCATTAAAAGCTTGTAGCTAGTAGGAGTTTTTTCTTAAACGCTAGTACTAGTAGCTTTTCACTGTAGAGCTTTTTCTCCAACCTAAAAGCTTCCAGCTCCATCAATCAAACAAGGCTTTTTATTAAGTATGAGCTTTTTGTTAAAAGCTTGAAGCTCCTAAAAGCTCCTTGCCAAACATACCCTAAGTATTGGGTTGTTGGTGTAGTGGTTTGAGGTGTACTTGCTTAATGAGAGGTCGTAGGTTTGAGGCTGGGTGAGTGGCATTTTATATTTTTTTCCCACGTTGTCGCATTGGTACCCTAATAAACCAAAACAATAATGACAGCGAACGCGCGGCAACGCGCGCGAGAATCCTACTAGTTTAGTATTATTATCAATAAAGACATACCCAAAAAATTTGAACTAAACAAATTAGTATAATCACAAAATCACTCCGCTTGCAGTAGTGGAATCATCGTTTAAATAAAATAAAAAAATATTAATATATGCACTTATTTAACACTATGAAATTTTCGTAGGGTCTGGGTCTGGGGATAATACAGTTTCTTGGTAATTTGTTCAAGAGTTTCAAAGTTTTAAAAGGGTGGTCGGTACTCTTCAATTTTCATGAAAAAAGTCAAAAACTCATGAATAGTATGATGAAATAGTTTTTTTTTTTTTTAACATCATGCATGATGAAATAGTAGGGGCGGCAATTATTGACATGACCCGAAAACCGACCCGAACTCGACACGAAAAAAAATAGATTTGGGTCAACTAACACGACCCGTTTAAAAAACGGGTCGGGTTCGGGTTGACACATATATAAAATGGGTTGACCCGTTAACCCGTTTAAGTATTTAGAAAAAAAATATTATATTTTTGTTTTTCTTTTTCCATTTCTATTTACATGGTTAGTTATAATTGTGTTATTTTTGGCATACTATATTATTTATTTGTCATACTTATATACTCACCATTAAACATTTTATTGATAACCCGCTTACAACCCAACAACCCGCTTATAACTCATGAACATGTATTACTCATTTAAAAATGGGTTAAACGGGTCGTCTTCGGGTTGACCCATATTTTATGTGGGTCGGGTTAGGGTTGAAATATTTGACACGAATAATAATATGGGTCGGGTTCGGGTTGCACATTTCAACCCATCAACCCACCAACCCGCAACCCATAAACCCGCCAACCCATCAACCCGACACGATTGACACCCCTATGAAATAGTTAAAGGTTAAAACTTAAAAGGGTATATTGTACGTAACATAAAGTCAAGAGGACCCACAATAATTGCTTGACTGTTTAAACATCATATAGGTTTTGAGTCTTTACACACGCAATGTTGTTTGTATAGTTGTCGACAGAGACGATATGTACAAGCCTGAAGATGCAATAGTAACATAGCAGTAACCTTTGTAGGTTCCAGGTGATTGTACCCTTTGTCTTTATTCCATTTAATTCGACTACATACACACCATTCACGTCACCTCGAGTCCTCCACCATCTTTTACCGTATAACTTAACTAAAAATTATACCTTTTAAAATTTACTGTATCTTTCATTTTAAAAAATCTTTTATAACCGATCCATCATAATTATCTTTATATTACTCAGATACACTTATTTTAATATATTTCTCGTTTTTATACACTCTTAATAGGTTGATGTAGGGTATGAAAAACTACAATAACAATTTTTCAAATTATAAAAATTGGATAGAAAATGGTGGATAGGGTGTAATGTGTTTTTTTTTAGATTTTTTATGTTTTAAAGATACAAGGGGGTGTTTGATGGGTGGGAATGCTCTAAAGAAATAATAGTTTGATAATATAAATTTTCGCTTATAAATTTAGTAACTCATAATGTTTGCACTAATTTCAATCCAATATATAATATAAATATATAAAAAAATGTTGATTTACATATCATATTAACATGTGTTTTATTTATTTATCAATACTTCATATTTAGTTATTGATTAAAGTTACATATATAAGTATTTTTTCAATGTACAAAATCAGTTTGAGGTTGAGCAGGTAAATGCTTGTATGTACTTCATGGATGGAAGATAATCATATGTTTTGGAAGAGAAAGGCAAATGTATGTGTCGGATTTAAAATTAAGAATAGGTATAAGCTGCCTTATTTATCACAGTTCAAAAAAATTAGATGACCAATAGTCTTTTCTACCTAAGTTACATAGTATTAAAAAGTTGATTAGAAGGGATGATCAACAACTCAATGACGACGAAAAATGTGACAAGAACAAATATGATCACAAAAGGTTTAGCACAACAAACATAATGGCGTTATATTTAGTTCGTTTCCGATTGTCATAAGATTTTTACTGGTTTTGAACTAGAACGTAAATCAAAATTTTGAGGATAGTAAAGACCGCAGAACAAATCAATAGCTACATATGCGAATTATTTTGCTAGTTTTGGTTATGATCACTAGACCAATAGCTACGATATTGAGAATATTTATCTCTTGAGTAGGAAGTTATTGCAAACAATTTATGATCTATAGCATGGAATTAAGTGAACCTTTCCAAGCATATTACGATCTCAGCTAACTCACAATACTGACATGTTAAATGTTTTGGAATGCATACTTGGTCAATACCCTGCTAATCACTTAATCAGTAGGCACAGGATAACACAAGGGCTACAACATTTAAGTGTTTGAATCAAAAGCCAATGGAAACTTGATTTAGAGATTGGCCAATAAAAAAATATTGGACACTTAAACTATGTGTAGCCAGGCGTGAAACGCACGCCAAAGCATCTCTGTCACGTCCCAAACACCATTACGCCCTTGTTAAATGGACGCCAGGAGCCCATTGTTACCGGGCATTGAAGGGAAGGGGCGTGGAGCCAACTCAAAACCAACCAATCACACATTTTATTTTTTTTATCTTTATCTTTTTTCCTTTAATTTACTTTACACTGAAAACACACCACCCTTGTCACAGAGAAATTTAGTTAAGTGTCAACTATGTACATAGTGACATAGCACTAATCAACTCAACTAAAGAGTCTTATACATGTTTAAAGGTTTCCTCATCAAATATTTTCTTTTCTAATTATATAACTTGACAAAATCCATAAACTAATCCCAATAGCTTTTATGCAAATCTCAAAACTTATACGGTACAAGCACAAGATGCATATGTTCTGTTGTGTCTAATATTTTAGGAAACGGCAGCAATGTAAAGTACAACATTTGGAAGCACAAAAAGAACATATCAAACATGGGATATTTCCAATGAACTTAGAAGACATTTAGTGCACAATTCTGTGTAAAGTTAACAAATCAAGATCATAAGCACACGTGCAAGAGATCTAAAAGTCCATGTGCATCCACATTTTTCCTTTTGTGCTTCCCATAGTGACTTGTATATTACGTTGCACAACCAACTAAGATTAAAAAAATAAATCATAATATTTTTGTTACATTTTCTAACACATTTCATGATGGAAAAAGGGAATAATATATGATCAAAATTTGAAAGGGGTAATCTTTGTTTAGATTCAGATGAATTCAATTTCGTTGACCGACTCCAAAGTGAAACCTTCCTTTACCCTTGTCGCTGAAAGCATACTCGAGTCTAAGAGGCCCTAATGGCGAGGCAACACGCACACCAACTCCATAACCGTATCCACTTCCGGGCTTTGATCTTGGACCAGCCGGATCACCTTCATTACACAAAACAAAACATCAGGTGGTTAAGAGTTGGGTTTAAATGGTCAATTTGAGTACAGGTCAGGTTGAGTTTATCGTTATATACATACACATTATGAGCGTGAGCGTCACGTGGGGGTGTGTCAAATATGATTACATAAACGGTAATCCTACGATAAATATCTAAACCTATAAATAACAACAATTTAAGCACTAAGATTACACTTTGGGCAACATTCGGCCGATTCAACGCATTCCCTTTTGTAGCTAAGTTTTAGTATTTGACAGGTTTTGAAATAAATGCAACCCAAAGCAACCCACTCGCTCTAAACCATGATGACAAGAAATTTACCAGGAACAGTTGGGCCTGATCCAAGATCAGTTCCGTAGTCGGCAAACATAACTCCTTCTACTGGCCCCACCTGCAAGGTGAATCAAACAAGTATTAAGACGGGATTATAAACCAATAAGCCAACTTTATTAAAATTTATATCAATGATATTCGTAAGATAGTTTTTTTTATGTTACACAAGCATACCAACTTACCATTAGCACCTTTAAAGTATAAGGTCATGCTAGAATGTGTAAGCTGACAGTAAAATAGAAAAAAAAAATATAAACTATAAATGTTCAATCACCCACCAGAGGAAAAGATATTTCTCCACAACCAACACCATAAGATCTTCCTGACCCAATATCCCCTTCTTCATAACCTCTAACGCTGTTTGTTCCACCAATGGGGAATGCTTCATGAGGAGGAAAGTTACCCACAACATGACCACCTGATAAACTATAATTTTGCAAAATTACACATATTTACTTAAAATTTTAAAAGTGATAATATTGTAACATTGAGATCAAAAATAGGATAAATTACCTTAAATTAAGGCGAGCAGGGCCAAACACAAGTCCTTTCCGTGCACGAACAGTAACTCTATTGAAAACTAACCACTCTGACCATACAGGAAGTCCCTGCTCCATTGTAACTACAAACTGCAATATGTGTGGGTTGAGTAATGGGTCAAACGAGGTAATTTTTAATGGGTTGAGCCCGGTTGACCAGCAGGCACCTTTGTCCCTTCTAGAACTTATTTATAGATAACTAGTATACTAAATTAGATCAGAAAAATGTATTTCTAATTTTCCTGAATAAAAAGATAATACAATACAACCAAAATCAACCCATTTCAAGATAAGCGGGTTAAAATTTGCCACATTTTGGGCCTGCAAATAACAATGAAAGTAGGGAGAAAATATTCATGTCTTACCATTGAAGAACTAGGGTCACTAGAACCAGTATAAACGCTTTCAACTTTAGCAAGTACCATATCATCATGATTATTGCCACTACAACAAATTTAAATAAACTTATCAAGTTTGACTACCGAGCTTCATGGCTATATAAAAAAAAAAGAGAAAAAAAACTCTATGAATTTATGAATACCTTGCGGTTAGTGGGCAGTTATGGAAGTCTCTTATCATAGGGTTCCCTTTATCATCACGAGCACCAGCACGCTGTTGATGGAATGATTATTAAACAGGCAGGAATCAGTCTGTATTTTTTATTTATTTTTCATACAATAAACATGTTTTCTTAGAATTATTCAATATCCAGGAAAGATTGTAGAATTGTAGAAATACCTGAAAAGTAAGCCCTGCGGTCCCACTCCACTTTGGTCTAAACGGCCGGCTGTACTCAATGGCAGAAGTAATCCGTGTGATTGTCGGGCTACTGTTGTTGGGTTGATTTCCATGAGGCCCATGAACAAGAGTCCCAGGTGTCCTGGAGTTCTAAATCACAAAGAATCACTAGTTTATTATTTAGCATTTATATAAACATATGAAAGTGGCAACATGGATGGCTTGGGTGACAAGTCAAGATTAACATGTATCATTTTAGTATGGGTTGAAACGGTCTGGATCGGGTTGGGTTGAGCACTAAATATATATACTTGTCAACTATGATTCCAAAGACAATAATTTCACACTCTTTCATCTAAATATATACTTAAATATAAAAGAATAATTCTGAATCACAAAGGATCTCTAAATTACTATCTTGCATTCTTTTTAAAAATTTTAGGAAGTGTCAAGATGGAATAGGTCATTTTAGTATGAGTTGAAATGGTCTGGGCAGGTAAGGTTGACGCATAAAAAAATTTTGTACATTAAAAAAATAAATTAAATACTTAATAGCTTAATTATGATTCCAAAGACAATAACATCACACCCATGGTCTAAATACTTAGATATAAGTTTAGGAGGTTCTATGCCTCAAAAATAGAATTTGGGTAACTTTCAACCAATTCTGACACATTTGACATCTTCCCCTTTTTACTAAATGTTTATGTTTGACCCATTTGACACAGGTGGAATAAAACACAACCCGAATCAACCTGTTTACAAACAAATGGGTTGAAACTGTCACCTTTAATAAAAATATCATGAAAGCCAAAATCATATTCAAATGGATAGTTGCCTGTATCATTATTGTTCTTGATGTCCGTTTATCATCTCCTTCAATCCATGGATCAGTATAGTTGATACGGAAGATCGAGTCGATTTGCCCCCTCTCTAATGAAAGATTAATCTTTTGGTTCCTCCCAAAGAGGTTTCGATGATAAAGTGCACAGCTGCAATGGGAAAAAAGTTAAAAAGAAAGAAATGTAACATCATACTTCAGTTATGGAGAAGCGACATCATGTAAACAATAACGTTGCTTAAGGGTATTATCACACTCTTTCCTCAAAGGGTAAAATATTACCTCCCGATTAGTCCTGCTAAAGGGCCGCTTGTGATTCTACAAACAAAAGTGAGCAATATCTAATTAATCATTGCACATATCGTATACAATTTAAAGTGGCCATTCAAAACTCAGATCATCATTAGTACAATGTTGCTTTTGTAATCACAAATAACGCCATTTATTGAAAAGTTAACAATACACAAGAAGTGGTCAACCCAACATGAACCCGCCTGTGTCAGCATGTACTCAATGAAAAAAAAAAATCCCATTTCAATCCAAGCCCATCTTGGTCGGTTACCAACCCGTGCATCTTGCCACATTTAGTTACACTACATGGACCCACAATGAGATCACATACCCACTTGAAATTCCACCACCAGCCGATATGCCTCCACTTACACGTTCAACTGCATTAATTGTCAAGTCCACTTTCCCAGAGTCTGTAAAAATAATGTACGATCATTCAATACTCGACAAAAACGAACCTTCAAATAACAGGTACAGACACACGGTTGACAGTCCAATAACTAATTTAAATATATGTCCTTTTTTTGTTGTTGAATGTTCAAAAAGATTTCCTGCCCAAAACCATCAGATAACACATTACCTCCAGCAGGCTGGGGGACAATGCTAACATCCTCCATAATACCCATTGCTAGCAATGTATCTACATCTCTTTTTGCTTGAAGCATACTATACACCTAATAACAACATTAACATTAAATTTACATAGTATAACATATAATTGTGTTAAAAAACAAACAAATCCAAGCAGACAGCCCTCAGTCTAGTACCTGCCCCTTTTTCGTATTAAGTTGGCGAAGTATTGTCTCGGGCCTCGTTTTACCTGTAGTCGGTTCACCACTGGAATCACAAAACCAACATATATTTGGTACAAATTGTAACGTTAGCATATCATCAGAACAGTATGTCTACATAAACAGCACTACAGCAGAAATAAGGGTTAGAATCTTACGTTTTATTAAGAAAGCGTATAGATATATTGTTAACCTCTGCTTCTGACACTTGTAACCTCAAAATTCCCCCAGATAGAATCTCAACTCCTGAAACCTAATGATCTCAATACAGTTACTTGACTAATGTTGTTCTAGTCAAACAAACATTGCAACTAAAGAAAGAACAAATGGCAATGAAATCAAATGCTAACCAAGCCAAAAAGCCCACGCTCCATATACCATCCATTGATGGAGTTTATAACTTCATCCAAACGCCTTATATTTACAATTTTCCCTGCATAACTTAGCAAAAGCTCAGTTACTAAAAGAAAAGTACACAACTTCAAATTACACAATAATGACTATGGTAAACCATAAACATACCATATCCATCACGAAATTTATCCTCAACAAATTTTGTTGGTAGAACATTGGCTCCTTCACATATCAGACCTTGAAAATCTTGGTTTGGTTCTACCTTATGCCAAAATATACTAGTGTAAGTATAACTGTATAACAAGAAAGTTAAAATTCATGAATAACGATGTAAAAATCGCGCCTAGCCTCCGATTAGTTGCCGACTAATTGCTAGTCGGAGGTTCACCAAGTAATTTTCAACTAATCGGCCAATTAAACGGTAGGAGGTCAATAGATGTTGACTCCGGTCAAAATCGGCAAGAAATCGGTGGCAGTTTAGTGACTCCGGCCAAATTACAACCTGTAAATTCCAGCCAAATTCCGGCAAAAACTTGTAAATTCAGGCAAATTAATCCTATCTAACTAAAAATATGGGTCAAATAAGGTGTTAAAACATGTCTACTTAAAAAAATTACATATAAAAAGGTCTGTATATACATATAAAACCTCAACCCGATTAATCACTAGTCGGTACCCCCACCGGTGGACTAGTGCCTAGCGATTCTAACAACACTGGAGTTTGCATAACTTGTTCTCTGATCTCTTAATTCCAATATAGTCAAAGCTACTGAGAAACCAGGAATTGTATTGTATATTGATTGTAAGTATGACAGGGTAATACAAGGGCCCTGTATAGAGAATATTGTTACACCTAGATACCTTCTATTTAATGATTATATAATTTGTCTAATAACTACGGACAATTTGGTCTCTTCAAACCTTTTGTTCATATTTTTATGTAAATTTAGAACATACTATACCTACATATGTCGTGCATAGGACTGCATACTGAAAAAAATGATGATTACATAGTACATACAACTGAAACCTAAATCATCAGTACAAAAGATAAACCAGGGATCTATTGTATATTAATTGTGTATAATAGAGTTACATGTTGGCACTGCAGGCTTCAGCAACAGGGGGAGGAAGCGCAGCTAAGTGCGTTTATATTAGTCTGTTAATTATTGGGTTTTAACACTAAATCACTAATTGTATGCCTACATAATGACGTCTCCTGTGGCTAAACTTATAACCTCAATAAAAGAACACCCTAGTTGCCCCGTGACCATGTAAATCTCGTGTTAGTTTATTGCTATTGTGTGTGTGCATTCGAGTGAGCTTATAAGACCGAACCATGGTTGTAAAAATCGTGCCCAGCCGCCGGTTAGTCGCTAGTCGGAAGTTCACCAAGTAATTTTCAATTAATTGGCCAATTAATCGGTAGGCAGTCAACAGTGGTCAAATACGGTAAAAATCAGCCAAATTTGGTGACAGTCTAGCGATTCAGGCCAAATTCCGGCAAATTAATCCTAACTACTTCAAAACATGGGTCAAAGAAAGTGTTAAAACATGTCTACTTAAAACAATTACATATTAAAAGGTGTGTATATACATATAAAACTGAAAATTACATATAAAATCCAACGCGATTAATCCCTATAAATCCCTAGTACTCCACCAGCCAACTAGCGCCTAACGATTCTTACAACACTCGATCAAACATTACATAGAGAATAATGGCATATAACCAGTCTAATTTTAATATGAAATTTGAACATATGTAATGCATACTAAAAAAACTGTTTAATATACACAACTAATACCTAAATTAAGTTACAACTTCTATGAATAAATATTAAAAACCTAATACCTGAAACACCAAACGAATGCCATCACGAGTATCAACAGCAACAGGCATACACGAACTGAAGTAACCACTCCCAATAATCCGATGAACATCTTCCTGCACCTCGCGTAAAGTCAAAGCAGAGTTAGGACGACACCGTTTCAACGCAGCAATCGCCTCTTCTTCCAGATCCTTCCGTTCCAGCTCATCTCCGTCCTTATTCCTCACCAACACCTCACTTATCAGCACTCGCTCATCATCACTGTTCCGACTCACTGAGTAACTCTTACTCGACTGAGTCAACTCGGTTCCCTCCTCGTCAGCCTTTGTCAACGCTAAGGAAGCCGAACATAGTAGCGGCAGTTTTGTTGAGCGAAAAATGTTAAATAGTTTTGGTTTATTATTATTATTATTATTATTATTATTATTATTATTGTTGAGGTTGAGTTTGGTGAGAATAGGATGAGTGTTGAGGGATGAGATGAAGTGAGTAAATGAGTGTTTGGAATTGTTTATAACGGAAGAGAGGGAGAGATTAAGGTCGGCAAAGAGAGGACGGTGGTGACGGTGGTTGTGACGGTGGTGATGGTGGTGGTGGTGGTGGTTTATAGGGAAGAATTGGGGGATTTTAACGGTGGAGGAAGTGAAATGGAAGGATTTGTTTTCCGGCATTGTTTGAATGGGATGAAGGATACGTGAGAAGAATACTAAATTGAAGGTGTATGCATTTGCTAGGGTTTTGGTTTAAGAAGATGGACCAGTAGTGATACAGTGCTACATGAACGACCTAACTTGAATGTTACAAAACCTTTTATTGATTCTACACGAATTATTCTATACGACGGGACCAACATCTGAAAAACTTGTCGCTCGTAGACTCATTGCGGTAAAATTTAGTTAGGGTCGGATTTGAACTTGAGATTTGTGACCTTCAACTTAAATCTTCAATTCTCCTTAACTTTCCCTTCCTGAGTTTACTTGAGGAGGGAAAAGAACCGAAAGAAATGAAAAGAAATGATATATATCATTTCCTTCCAAATCGGAAGGAAAACTAAACTAAAGAATTTGACCGAATTTTCCTTCAATTTCCTTTCTTTTTCTTTATTAAATGAATCTTGGGAACATAACATGTTTTGTTTTCCATTTTTTTCTTCCTTAAATGAAACTCGGGAACACAATCAAATTTATTTTTTCTTTCATTTCCTTTCGCTTCTCTCGTTAATTTAACTCGGGAACACAGTCAGTTGAGCTAAATCTTATTGGTAAGATTACTAATTATTTTTTTCACTGCCAAAGAAATAAGATATGCGAGTTGTTGTTTTAAAATTTTAATTTGAAATGGATTAGTGGGTTTACTTGACTAAGAGCCTGTTTGGTAGTCTCTTAATGAGGCTCTGAACCATTCAGCTCTAAATGTTCAGCATTCAGATTGTTTGTTTCAATATAAAAAAATGTTTTGAATGGAATGGTTAAGAGTTGAACTATTCAGGTTTGGTGCATAGCTAAATCATTAAGCACTTAGGGGCTGTTTGGTTGATTAAGAGCTGAATCATTAAGAGGTCTGAATGGCTAAGAGGTCTAAATGGTTAAGTGCTGAATCATTAAGTTGGACCTCTTAATGGTTAGTTTTCTTGTCCCAAATTGGTAGGAGAGTCTCATTAAGGTTCAGCCTAGTTCAGTGCTTAATGATTCAGTGCTTAATGGTTCAGCAACATCTCAAATCTTAATGGTTCAGCACTTAACCATTCCATTCAGATGCTGAAACAAACAGTCTGAATGCTGAATGATTCAGAACTGAATGGTTAAGAGGCTGATTAAGAGGCTACCAAACAGCCCCTTAATCATTCAGAGTCTCTTAACTATTCAGACATCTTAATGATTCAGCACTTAATCAACCAAAGAGCCCCAAAAAAACTTCTTTTATTAAACTGAGTAGATGAATTAACTAAACCATAACCGAATTAGTTTAAGTCATTAGACCAAACCAAATCAAAAACTAATGGTTCGATTTAAATTTTTTGACGACCAGTTTTTATGGTTTGCTTTTGGTATTCAGTACAAAATTCAAATTTATCACTTTACATTGCTTGTGTATGGGCCAAAACAATTATACATTTATAGCCTGGATCATTATAAGAAAACAATTAACCGAGCTATAACTGATTAACCAAATACTGACCAGTTAAACAACTCCTAAAGCCAAACTTTTTGGTTGCGGTTGGGTTAGGGCTCAAAACCGAAATAATTGTCCCGTGCACACTCCAACAAGTAATAATATTTTTATTTTTATATCTAACCAAAATAGAAGAATTAAAAAGTATACAAGATGGTTCTTCAAGCCAATAGTAGTTGATTTAAGCATCATTGGAGGCGAGTTCAAGCTTAAATTTCAGCTAGCTAAGAGTTGTTGAGTCGGGCCTTCATTCGTTAACAACCTAGTCAAAATAAATGTAGGTTACATTTGGTTCACAAATAAAGATCAAACATTAATTGAACCAAATGTATCGCGGATTAATTCTAAGTTTTTAACTATTACATCAACCCATTATAATTGGAATTTTAGAAAAAATCTTGCTTCATTTGTGTTCTTGGTGATTCTTAACCTGGAGTATCATCGTGCCACCAGTGTTACCACGCTATCATATTTCACCACCAAGTCAGGAGGAAAGTTATAATTATGATAAAACCCCCTTTTGAGATTCGAACCCATGACCTTATAGTCCATAAGGCTTATCCCACCACCAAGATGCCGCTGAGCTATACTGCCTTTGGTGTTTCGTAGTTAACCAAAGTATAAACACATCGATGAAAATGAAGGCCAGAAAAGTACGTATTTGAAAGACGAATTGAACGTGTCACAAGTCACAACTGCACATTTAGGAAAGAAATTTACCCATATGAGTTTTTGTGTCAACATTGGGCCTAGAGAAGATCTACGTTGTTCAGGCCAAAAAAGTCCAGATTTCAAGATATATATAAGCTTATAAAGAATATGGGCTTCCTTAGTGGCCCAGACTAACAGAAAAACTAACTAAATCAATGTGATATTATTAGTTAACTTAGCCAAACAGCATAAAAGATACTATTAATCTTTTAATATGTTCTCTTTTAACATCAAAAAGTTAACTATGCGTATAACTAAAATGTACTTTTTTTTTCTTTTGCCAAGTTAAAACATTTGAAAGATCTCTTTAATATCATAAAAAAATGAATCAATAGTGTTACCTTATTGAACTTTAAATTTTATAGACTTATTACAAAAAGAACTAACACATATTGCTAAACCTTATATATAGATAGGGAAGAATCATTCCAGAAGACAAATTAATGTGAGAAGAATGAGAAGAAAAAAAATGTATTTTTTCAAGCTTAAAATGTTTAAGTAAAAGAAAATTGTTTGAAATGCAATGTTCATACAACTATCCTGAAATTCATAAAGTAAATATGAACAAGTTATTTTTACTCGTACAACCTATGCATATCTATATCTATACTATCTATATAATACATTCTAGATAGGTAATAAGGTAATTTCATCTCTTTTTTAAGATGGCATATGAAGAGTTTTATGCTTTACACCTAAAATGTCATGAAAAACTTTCCAATACTACCCCTAATTGCAAAACTCACTTTTACATGTCAATTCAATTGAAGACATAATTTCACATTTAATGCACATGTAATCATACATGTGGTATAATAATTGCAAAGTTAAAAACACCTAATGATAAACTTGTATTAATAAAAAAAACATTAGTTGTACATACGAACTTTTTATTGTATAAGGAGTTGTAAACGGTACAAATTAATAAACAAAATTAGTGACTTTTACCTTGTCCCACTCCCGAATAATTAGAAAAAATTGAAGCTAGAGCACATGGAAGACTGAAAGTTACCTGAGTTGTAAAACAGTGTCAATGGAATTAAACAACAATAAAATTAAAAATATCATTATAAATTAACCCGTCAGACATATAACTATGCACCCTATGACGTGACCAAATGAGCAAGTATATAAACGTATAAATATAAATAGAAATATAATATTTAGACACCAATTTCAAAAAAAAATATAAATATAACAAATTCAAGTTTCTAACGATTTAAATGTACTTTTTATTATCAATCTTAAAACTATTTAATATATTAGTAAAACCAAAATAATTGTTTACCCGTAAAGTGTCCATTACATTAATATATTAGTAAAACCGAAATAATTATTTAAGAGGGAATAGAACTGGTTTTGGCTAAGCCCCGCTTATGGTTGTGCGCATATAATGTATATATATGTGTGGCCCTCGGAGGGCAAAAGTAAAGTTGCACTAATTTTAACGTTATTTTACTAATTTCGTGAAAATAATGTTAAAAACGACGGACGGTTAATCATGCATCATGTGGTGGCGTTGATACCTAAAAGACAAGGGGTACATGTACCAATCGGGCTTATCCCGATTGCTAAGTGTTATGTGCCTTATGTCCAAGGCTTGATACAAAACCACTATCGAGTCGGGAGTCTCACTGGAAGCAGTATCTCTATTCCAATGGGGTAGAGGTAAGGCTGTCTACATCTTACCCTTCTTAGAGCCTACCTTAGCTTTGCTATTGGTGGGATTAACTGAGTATGATGATGATGAGAAATGGTTTTAGCTAAATCGACACAGGCTAGAAACCAGGATGGGCTAAAATTAAACCAAACCTCCTAAAACCGACTAGCGTTGGAGGAAACTAAAGCATTTTTTTATTTTGACAATATTTTAGTTTTAGGTTTTTTTATTAGTGTTATTATTACTATTTTGTCTACATTTCCATTTAACTTTCATCTAAAATTGGTTTATCCCGCCGCATAGCGCGGGGTCACTTCTAGTGTAGGAACATGTAGGTTATGTGTGGGTAATATAAATACACATAATTTGCACATGTAGGAATAAAGTTAGAAAAAAAAACTATGAACAAATTAAATCGACGAGTTTTTATGCTGTTGAGAAACGGTCAGACGTCTTCTTCAGATTGGCGGTTTAAATGGGAAGGATGGATCCCTATCAAAGTGAATTTAACTTCGTGGAGAGCGATGAGGGATCGGTTGCCGACTCGGGTTGCCTTAGAGAAAAGAAGTATAACAGTGACGGATGGTAGATGCCCTTGGTGTTTAGCGACTGCAGAAGACCTGAAGCACATTATGGTGGGCTGTGAGATAGCGTATGGGACGTGGAGTATAATCTGCGGTTGGTGTAAGCTGCTTCCATTCTTTGCTTATGATTTTGAGGATCTATTAATGCTTTACAAAAATGTTCATAATGGTAAATGGAGGAAAAAGATCATTCGCGGCATTGTTATGGTTACGGTTTGGGTTTTGTGGAAGGCTAGAAATGTGAAGATTTTTGAAGGTAAGGCGACAAAGATTGTGGATTTGGTGGCTGAAGTTAAGTCGAGGACTTTTTTGTGGTTAAAACATAGATCTAAATTCAAAAATTTAGTTTGGAAGGATTGGACAAAATACCCCTTGTATATGTGTATTTAGTTTTTGGCGGCTCTCGGTTTTGAGAGCTTGCCGGTGTTAATGAATTTTAAAGTTCAAAAAAAAATTATGAAACATAAATATTTGTTTGATCGATAGATATAAATAAAGAAAAGTCATGCCATAAAGATAAATGATTTTTTTTTTTTTTACAAAATGCCTGCCTATGCATCATGGCACAAATTCGCATTTGGTTTTGCATGGCTTTTGCTTTGTTTTATTTTGTTGGTGGAGGAACGAGTCGATTAAAGATTAAAAGCTTCGTCTTATATATTAAAGCTAGGCTTCATCAACCTGTCTAATGTCATAACTTATTCGTTAAGGATTTTAGATGTAATATTTAAATTTACAATGAAACCTCGTTCGTGCATCGTTAGTCAATAGTCATCAACTTCTTTGTTTCATACCTTTTCACTATAAGTTTATTTTACCTCCCAAAGTTTATACATCAATTCATATCTTTTTTTGTAAGATTTCTTATATCATATTCCTACACACTAACACACATGAAGAGGAAAAAAGTTACCTCACTGTGGTTCGGAATAAAGGGATTAGTCAAAGATGTGATGAGATTGGTTGTTTAAGCTTAGATCTGGATAACCTGTAAAATATGACATTGTTAAGCTCGTTACAGAGGAGAGAGAAGGTCTCTTTGTGACTACCATCCGGTATGAGAATAAGTAGGGAATTCTGAGAGGATAAAGTAGAGAAAAAAGTATTTGGTTCGAAGGTTTACCACTACCCACAAATGAGGGTTTCTTTGGAGTATTTATATTTTTCATGATGGGCTTTGGGAGTTTAGGGCCCATGGGCCTTCACTCCAGAGCTCCTTCATCGGAGTATAGTTAAGTTGGTTCGGACTAGGGGTGTAAACGAGCTGAGCCGAGCCCGAGCCTGATTGGGCTCGGCTCGGGCTCGTTAAGGTTTTGTGAAGCTCGAGCTCGAGCTCGGCTCGGTTCGAGCCTACAATCTTGAGCTCGAGCTCGGCTCGCTAGCAAAATCCAAAGCTCGAGCTCGGCTCGGCTCGAGGTGATTTGAGAATCTCAAACGAGCTCAAAAGCTCGGCTCGAGCTCGCAAAAGCTCGGCTATAACTTAGGCTCGCGAGCCCAATCGTTAAGGCTATAACTTAGGCTCGGCTGTAACTTAGGCTCGGGCTCGGGTTCGGGTTCTAGATCGTTAAGGCTCGATTAGGCTCGCGAGCCCAATCGAGCTTTGTATCTAGGGCTCGAGCTCGGGCTCGATAACTAAACGAGCCATATTTCAGGCTCGGGCTTGTTAAGGCTCGGCTCGTTCGAGCTTTTTACCGAGCCGGTCCCGAGTCGCTACGTGTCATTTACACCCCTAGTTCGGACCAAACATTGGTTCGGCCTTTAGCCGTAAACCACATATTCTCTTCAACACACGTATTCAAGTTGTTCACGCAAAAGTCTTGATATTTTAAATATATTTCGTTAGTATGTACATTTTTTCATATATTTTCAACCTACAAGATTAGTTAAGATCCTCCAGCCGTTCTCGTTCTCTCAATACATTAGGTATTTGTTAGATTGATAATTTGATATGCTTCTTCTTTATAAAAGCTTCAATATCCACTTTTCCTTTATAAAAGGGGGCTAATTCATGTGCCTTTTCAGTTTACACTAATGGCGCAAAATAAAAAACATTCGTGTATACAAACACGGAAAAACAAATTTACCCCTTGTCATTGGTTGCATGATCGACTTTATATATCTTATTCACATAAATCGAAAATCGTCCAAGTTCATGGGAAACGTTAACGTTGCTTTGAGCTTTTGAGTCTAAGCGGACGATGAAGAATCATACGCATACAACACTTTTTTAGGTTTGTTGGATATCGTTGTGTTACCCACATTTCGTCTTTATACAACTTTTGTTGAAGTAATATTTGTCGTTTCAAAAACGACATATTTAAAAAAGCTTAAGTAAAAAAAATCGTCTATTATCAGGCAATGTTAAAAATTAGTAGTGTAAGTATGTGTTATATACAAATAAACAAAGAGGGGGGGGGGGGGGGGGTGGTTCTGAGGTGTCCTCTGCACCGTGTAACCTCATTATTTAACGGGTTTCTTTTCTTTCTTTCTTTTTTTTTGTTAATTATCTTATGTTATACATCCGCTTGATCTCATTCATGTCGACTAGGTGTGTATGTATCCCATCTTGTGGAATGAAATGATAGATATATTTTATTAGTTATCATCAAAATTTGGCTAATGTGTCCTCTGCACCGTGTAACCTCATTACTTAACGGGTTTTGTTTTTTAATTATCTTATGTTATATGTCCTCTTGATCTCATTCATGTCGACTAGATGTTTATGTACCCCATATTGTGGACTGAAATGATAGGTATATTTTATTAGTCATCACACGTTATCTGTAGCGTTATTTAACTGATTTCCTGAAAATAACATTAAAAACAACAGACGGTTAATCATGCATCATGTGGCGGTATTGATAGCCAAAAGACAATGGGGTACATGCACCAATCGGATTTGTCCCAAATACTAAGGGGTTGTTTGGTAAGGCTCTTAATGAGCCTCTGAATCATTCAGCGCTGAATGATTCAGCATTCATCTCATTCAGTGTGTTTGTTTCAGCATCTAAATAGAATGGTTAAGGCTGAACCATTAAGACTTGAGATGTTGCTGAACCATTAAGCACTGAATGAATCCATTTTTACTTCCCCTACCAATGTGGGACAAGAAGACTAACCATTTAGAGATTCAACAACACTTAATGATTCAGCTATTAATCAACCAAACAGCCTCAAGTGTTATGTGCCTTATGTCTAAGGCCTTATGTAAAACCACTATTGAGTCGGGGGTCTCACTGGAAGCAGCCTCTCTATTCCCATGGGGTAGAGGTAAGCTGTCTATATCTTATCCTCCTCAGACCCTACCTTAGTTTTGCTATTAATGAGAATAAGTGAGTATGATGATCATCATCATGAATTCTATTACTATAAAGATATATTTATGTCATCTGCTCCTTGACTAGTAAACTGTAAATCGCTAAACCTAATCAGTCTCATCTCCCCTGAATCCTTTCCCCATTGGTAATTGATGATTCTAATTTTGGTTATAATATGTTATTGAAGTTTGTCCCTCCATCTTCAAATCTCTTTTTTCAATAATCGTTAGTGATCTATCTCAAAAGTTACAATAAAGTTCTTCTTTTTGGAAATGGTACAATGTACAATATAACATATTAAAGGCAACCTTCATCTTTACTTTTGGTACCATAGCCATATATTACAAGACATTCTCTTCATTTCCTATTTTTCTTTATTTGGAGGAAAGTACAAGACTATTTACACTTTGTAACAATTTGGATTCTATAAACAACGTTTTTAATATTTAGTCTTAATGAATACAGTTGGAGGTGTGCAAACAGAGCCGGGAAATGGTCGAATCCGTGTACGTATTATATATATCATATCAAAGCACGTATTCAGTTCATCATTATCGTGTTATTAGCTTTACTTTATTGGTTTACATTCATCTAAGGGGCTGTTTGGTTGATTAAGTGCTGAATCATTAAGATATCTGAATGGTTAAAAGGTCTGAATGGTTAAATGTTGAATCAATAAGTTGGACCTTTTAATGGTTAGTTTCTTGTCCCACATTGATAGAAGAGCCTCATTAAGTATCAGCCTAGTTCAGTGCTTAATGGTTCAGCAACATTCAAGTCTTAATGGTTCAGGCTTAACCATTCCATTCAGAAGCTGAAATAAACGCGCTGAATACTAAATCATTCAGCGTTGAATAGTTCAGAGCCTTATTAAGAGGCTTACCAAACAACCCCTAAATCATTATTCTGTTTTCAGTGGTGATACTGTATGTATGATTGTTCCGTATGGCCGAAGATGTTATGAAAACTATTCTAAATTAAATGACAAAAATATAAATCTATAAGAGTGAAGGATACACACATACGTACGTTATAGACATATTTTTAGGATTCATCAGATAGTAAGGGGCTGTTTGATAGCCTCTTAATGAGGCTCTTAACCATTCAGTGCTGAATGATTCAGCATTCAGCGCGTTTGTTTCAACCTCTGAATGAAATGGCTAAGGTTGAATCATTAAGACTTGGGATGTTGTTGAACCATTAAGCACTGGACTAGGCTGAACCTTAATGAAACTCTCATACCAATGTGGGACAAGAAAACTAACCAATTAAGAGGTCCAACTTAATGATTCAGCACTTAACCATACAGACCTCTTAACCATTCAGACCTCTTAATGATTCAGCACTTAATCAACCAAACAGCCCCTAAGAGGGTGTTTGGGATCCTAGTTTTCTCAACTAAAAAGTTTAGATATTGAACCTAGAAAAGGTAAATCATAGTAGATTGGTAAAAAGGCAAAGCAAAGTTTATCGAGTGGAAAAAAAAGGCACAAAAAATGAACGTTATCATCTTTGGTGGGAAATGGTGTTTCTATAAAAGATAAAGAGACCTCCCATGCCGATGGAAGCCAAAAGGAAAACGATTCCTTCAAACTAATATCTTTTACTTTTAATTTATCATTTTTATAAAGAAATCTATAATGTTTTTACAAATATTTTGTTTAAATTTATAAAATTTGTTAATTTTATTACATATGTTACGTTAGATATTTATATGTGGTTGCCTTTTTAATGATTTGAATATGACCACTTGGTATAATAATGCAAATAACTTAGTAATTTTATAGCAAGGGAAGAGATATTGTATAAAGCCCCTTAAAATAAGAAGCGTAAGAAGCAATCTGGACCATTAGATTAAGGATGCAGATTAAAACCCTAATCATACTTGGGTTAAACTAACCAAGGGTAAAACAGGAAAAAACCGTCTAATTTTAACTGATCGATTTCAGATCGTAACAACAAAACTAATTGAACACTGATTTTTCATCGTTTTCAAATCGATTCATGTTTAGAATGATTACACAATTCAAAAACAAAAAAAAATCGATTACAATAAACGAAAAAAAACGTAAGATTAGTATTTGATCTAAAAATAATAAAAAACAGAGGATTAAACTAATCATATGAACAATTATGAAATTGTAATAGTTGTCGAATACTCTGAATTTTGTTTCATTAAGGATGATTAAACATAAAAATTAGGTTAAAAAAAAGTTGCAGATGAAGAAGATGAAGTTGGTGAAAAACAGACGCACTCATCAAATTTTCAGACGCACTCACAAATTTACAGACGCATTAATAAAAAAAATTTCAGACGCACTCACAAATTTACAGACGCACTAATAAAAAATTTTCAGACGCACTCATCAAATTTCAGACGCATTTATCAAAATTCAAACGCGCCCTTTACTATTTAAACGCACCTTATCATCACCTTGAACTTGAAAAACAAAATAAAACAAACGCACTCTTCACAATCAACAAAAATGGCCTTCAAAAACAAACGCACTCCTTCTTGGAAACAAACGCACCTCTCACCCACTCCACTTCCTTGAAAACAAAATGCACCCATCTCATGAAAAAGAAAGCAGCAACAGCCAGGGTTCACCATCCGTCGATATTAACGAGAGGGATCAGTAGAAGAAGAAACAGTTTCAGAAGCAATGAAAAACTAATTGGTATGAAACTGTTCATGCTGCTGGCCTCGTTCTTAATTAATTCCCCTGGTGGTGCTGTTGTTACTGCAGGTTTGGTGGTGGTTGTGGTAGTGGTGATGGTGGTGGTGGTGGTGGTGGTGGTGATGGTGGTGGCGGTGATGGTGGTGGTGGTGGTCAGATCTCGAACGATCAGTTTGTTTCAAAATGATATGGGTTAGGTCTAGAACAGGAAGAGGAAAAATAGGTTTAATTGTGGTTTAACTGTGGTTAGGTTAAATTGACAAGTGTCAATCTCTGGTGGTTTCTTACGCTTCTTATTTTAAGGGGCTTTATACTGTATACTTTCTCTTATAGCAATACAAATTTAAAGCTCATCAAAGGAAAAAATGTCAAGAAAAGGTAAGTATAAAATTTGTTGAACAAGGATCACTATGGATTATTGGGGTGTTACTCCTATCTGATTTAAATACCATAACAGGATGTATATAATTCTCTTTCACACACAAAAAAATGGAGGTTAATTATTTAAAAAAGGAAAATCATGACATGTTGCCTAACAAAATTACGAAAGTAAGCATTGGATTGTAGCTAGAGACAAAATATACATTTTCATTTTCGGTTGATTAGGTTTCGTTAAACAAGAACTCCTTGTTAAGACAACTAAGAACTAGCTGACACGCAAACTAACATAAAGTACATTGAGAATCATAACTGAACCAATCAAATGAAAACATGTCTAAGACTATGAGTTGTGAGGATATGTAAAATGTGAAAAAGAAATTAACAACGAGTGTTGTGGATCACGACCAATGAGTGTTGTGGATCACGACCACTAGCTCCCATTTCCCTTTCAAACGTTGAGCACCACCACCATTCACCTTCTCCGCTCTTGCACCCGTGAAACCTCTCACACCCGACCCTCGCACCCTTCCATGGTGATGTTTGCGCTCGCACCCCAATGATATGGTACTTGATAGCTCCACAATATGTAGTATAAAAGCACAGACATGGTTTATTATGCTGGCTAAGGCTCAACCTCCTTATCCGGTGGAGCTTATCTAAAGTTATGAAACTGGTTGGTGTGTGGATTTTCCACAGTTCACTATCGAATGTATTTCAATGTGGTGAATTTCGTCAGCAGTCAATTTGACGGATTCGTTAGCCGTTAAAAAAATAAAATGACTTTTTTTTAAAGTACAAAAAAATTAAAGAGAAAACAAAAATTTTCACTTGGCGCGGTGACTGTAGTGATGCTTTTGGTTGGCTATATATACACTCATTTATAAACCTTTTTTGAATCCTCACACTTCATTCATTCATCATCATCTTCTGCTACAAAACCCTAATCACCAACACGTTGGCCATAGGTATACTACCTCTTGCTTACGTCATATATCTAGCGATTACATTATCCAGTTTCTTATTAATTATTTAATTTAATTGTTGAAGTTTAAATTGCTCCACATTTGTTACACTAATTTGTCAATGAAGTTCATTAGCTTCAGCAGATTAATATTAATAGTGCTTATTATAAATCGTTAATATGTTATTGTTAGGGTTTATAAATGTATTGTGATTAGTGCATATAGACGTGCATTGTTTATTTGTTGTCATGACAGCATGTTAATCCCTGATCCTGATGCACTTGTATACTTTTCGAGTCGTGTGGAGATCATATTCAGATTAAATTATTTTGTGTACACGCAAAATCAATAATCGGATAAGATAAACAGTTTTATCTTAGAATGTGAGGTTCTTTTCTGTGAGACTTTGTAGTGTGAAATGTGAATTATATATATATTTGGTTGAATCATTGCTACGTTTCAGTCGGTGGCTATATACAGTTAGGGACTTAGGGTTATTACCTTATTGTGACTCAGTTTCCGCCTCGGACCAGTGCCTCCTTAAAATGCCCCATAGTCTTAGGGGTTGTGCCCCCTACAACCTTAGTGGTTCTTAGTACTGAAGTCATAATAATATTGAACGAGCGTGTATTACACACCTCCTAACCCGTATCAATATTTATTATGACACTAACATCACCAACACAATTGTGAGTTGTTCACTTGTTCATGATTGCAATACTTTTTTTTTTTTAAGTTTTGCATTGCAGGAATGGGGAATAATTCAAGGGATGATATGAAGTTACCATTACTGCAACAGTCTAATGTTGTTAATTTAGATGGTTCTGGATCAACTAGTAATGTAGATCAAAGAGTTACAACCATAATTTTCAAGATTGGGGGAGTTGAATGTGCATCATGTTCAATCTCCATCGAAGCCGTGCTTCAGAAGTTAAATGGTGTCAAGAGCATCATTGTGTCACCAATTCAAGGCCAAGCTGTAGTTAAATACGTATCCGAACTTGTTAGTGTAAGTCACAATTAATTGTTTTAACACTGATTATTTGATTATTGTGTGTTCAAGTTTGCATAATCATTTTGTAGTAACTTGACATGGTAAAACTGATTCTGTTTCTATGCTCATTTAGGGGTCAAACAATATTAAGTTTAGATCGTGTTTTTAATCGGCAGGTCTGGATATGGTAAAACCATATTTGCCGAACACCATCTGTCGTAACATGTATTGACTATTGACAGTAATTTGTGATTCAGGCAAAAACAATCAAAGATACCATAGAAGCAGCAGGATTTAAAGTCACTGAATTTATAGAACAAGACATAGCAGTATGCCGACTCAAAATCAAGGGTATGTCATGTACAAGTTGCTCGGAATCAATCGAAAGCTCTCTTTTAACGGTTGAAGGTGTCAAAAAGGCCGTTGTGGGTTTAGCTCTTGAAGAAGCAAAAATAAACTATGATCCGAATGTCACCGATACTAATCGTATCATTAAAGCAGTCGTAGAAGCTGGTTTTGGAGCTGATCTTATAGGATCAGAGAATGATGCAAATAAAGTTCATATAAAACTACAAGGTGTCATATCTCCACAAGATATGGAGTCAATCATGCAATCTCTAGAGTTGCTAAATGGTGTAAATAAGGTTGAAATAGATATAAAGGAAGCCATTGTGATTGTTAGCTATGATCCGGATTTGACCGGGCCAAGGTCAATATTATCGTTCATCCAAGATTCTTGCACGGGCTCTCATCGTTATCAAGCAAGTTTACACATCCCTGAGAAACAACGCGATACAGAGAGAAACCATGAGATTAAAATGTATAGAAATCAGTTTTTCTGGAGTTGTATTTTTTCTGTTCCGGTTTTTGTATTCTCTATGGTACTTCCAATGATTCCTCCTTATGGGAACTGGTTAAGTTATAGGATTCATAACATGCTTACCATTGGCATGGTTTCAAGATTGATCCTATGCACACCCGTGCAGTTCCTAATCGGTCGAAGGTAACAAAGCTTTTTTTCCTTCTTAAAGCATCATTTATTTAAATTTTATTTACAAAAAATTCCCAACTTTTTAATAAATACTTTGTGAATTCATGTTCAGGTTTTATGTCGGATCATATCATGCGTTAAGACGAAGATCTGCTAATATGGATGTTCTGGTTGCACTTGGCACTAATGCTGCATACTTCTATTCTATATACACAGTAATAAAAGCATCACTTTCAGATAAATTTGAGGGCCAAGATTTCTTTGAAACAAGTACGATGTTGATATCGTTCATTCTTCTTGGTAAATATTTGGAATCTACGGCTAAAGGAAAGACATCCGATGCATTAGCAAAGCTCATGGATCTTGCTCCCGATACAGCTTGCCTCTTAACAGTTAACAATGAAGGAATCATTCTATCAGAGACAGAAATTAACACACAGTTAATAGAACGAAATGACATTTTAAAGATATTTCCTGGCTCAAAATTCCCTGTTGATGGAATCGTTGTTAATGGTCAGGGGTACGTGAATGAAAGTATGATCACAGGAGAAGCAACACCCGTTGCTAAAAATGTTGGTGATAGGGTATGTTTGGTTCCTTTTTCGTTTGTCTTCATTACAATGATACTAGATGTGATACAACAAACTGGATTCAGGTCAATGCGGGTTGGGTTGGTTTGACTTAAAACATCATTTCGCTAGAAAAGTTTAAATTTTTATATATAATACACTACTGACTACACTTTGGTGACTTTCGACCTGTTTGACCCGTTCATAGAAAATGTGCTGAACAGGTTATTGGTGGCACAGTGAATGAGAACGGGTGCTTGTTGATCAAGGCGACTCATGTTGGTTCAGAGACTGCACTCTCGCAAATTGTTCAAATAGTTGAGGCTGCTCAACTTGCTAGAGCACCTGTACAGAAGCTAGCTGATCAGATATCAAAATATTTTGTACCCACAGTGAGTTATTAGCATTCTTTCATATGATTAATTTACGATGTCAGTAATTAACAGTAACATATCATATTCCAAATTTCAGGTGGTTGCGGCTGCTGTTATGACATGGGTGGGATGGTTCATTCCTGGAGTAGTCGGAATGTATCCTAAAAGCTGGATACCGAAGGCAATGGACGAATTCGAGCTTGCGTTACAGTTTGGTATATCGGTTCTGGTTGTAGCATGCCCGTGTGCTTTGGGTCTAGCCACTCCAACTGCGGTCATGGTTGCAACCGGGAAGGGTGCATCACAAGGTGTACTCATTAAGGGCGGAAATGCACTAGAAAAGGCTCACAAGGTATGCACTTAATAGTTTTCAATTATAACCCGAACCACAAGTCCACAACCTCTCTAATTTGGCATTGGTTTAAGATCGTTATCTGATTCTGTAGGTTAACACGGTGGTGTTCGATAAAACAGGAACATTAACGGTTGGAAAACCCGAAGTTGTTAGTGCAATATTATTTTCGAGAATTTCAATGGAGGAGTTCTGCAATACAACAATCGCCGTAGAGGTGGGTTTATTGTAGGTCTGTAATCGAACCAAACTAACCCGAACGACTTGTTCATGTTCGTTTGTTTAGTTTTAACTGAACAAACAAACACAAACACCTAAACGAATAAATTTTCTTGTTCGTATACATTTGTTAAGAAAATGAACGTGTTTGTGTCCGTGTTAGTTTATCTTCGTTCATTAATCTTCTAAATGAACATAGGCGAACACGAACGACCATAAATGGACACAAACATACACATCCAAAACATGTTAGCACTTAGCAGTAACTAAGCATCACTATGGGATGGGCTGGCCCCAATGGTTTTGAAATGGGTTGTACTCAACTTCTTTGACTGAATATCTAAACAAACATAGCTAACTTGACATATGTTTCATGTTCTGTTCATTTGTTTAAATGAACAGAATATCTTATTACATTTGTAAACACACTTTCTGTCGAAGGGTTCACGAACGGTTCACTAATCGTTTGTTTCGTTTACATAACTAATTCATTGTTTTCAGGCAAACAGTGAACACCCGATAGCAAAAGCCATAGTGGAGCACGCCAAGAACAGATTACCCAACCACAAAACTCAAACCACCAACGGCTCAATCGTAAAGGACTTCGAGGTGCACCCAGGTGCAGGGGTTGGGTGCAAAGTAGGACCCAAAACAGTTTTAATTGGTAACAAGAGGCTAATGACATCATTCAACATCCCTATAGGCCTTGAAGTCGAAAACTACTTCACAGACAATGAGAAACTAGCTAGAACCTGCGTGCTAGTCGCCATTGACGGTAAAATAGCTGGTGCGGTTGCAGTCACTGATCCGGTGAAACCAGAGGCTGCACATGTAATATCTTATTTACAGTCAATGAACATTACAACAGTAATGGTTACTGGTGATAACCGGTCAACAGCAACTGCAATAGCAATGGAAATCGGAATTGGAATCGAAAACGTGTTTGCGGAAACAGATCCGTTAGGGAAAGCAGACAGGATCAAGGAGTTGCAGGTAGGTGTTTTTTTGTTATTTTCCTAGTTGGGTTGTTTGTTTGTTTGTTTGTTTTTTTTTTTTTTTGCCGAGAAAAAAATGACCTGATAACTAACTCAGGGTTGTTTGTTTCAGCTCAGCTCTTAGTGAGCTCTTAACAGGACAGATGTCTCAGTCAGACATAGTTTATTAAGACTGCTTGTTTCGCGAGCAGATGTCTGACTCAGTCAAACATTTGCCTCTGAATGGTTAAGCATTATACAGAATCTGAATGGTTCAGACCTGTTACTGGTTCATCACTTAATGATTTAGACCTCTTATTGGTTTAACACTTACTTACCCATTCAGAAGTTGCCAAACAACCCCTCATTTAAATTTGGGTCGGTCGGGCTCGGGTTATTTGGGTATTTGGTTATTCGGGTTTAGATGTAAAATTAAAATAAAAAAAAGTTTTTTCATCACGAATATTATCGAATTTCATCATGTTTTATAAAATTCAACATCATTTGACAATTTCATATGACAATTTTCAAAAGTCAAAACTTAACGCTCTAGATAACGAAGACTCCAAACCAAAAAACATCTGTATGGCTTTTTTTTGGTTTCGGGTTTTGAGATAAAAGTGACCCGATAACCGATCCATTTATGGTTCTGGTTAGTTGGGTTCGGGTTTTCGGGTAGTCTCTAATTCAGGTTCCTGGTCTTTGGATTTGGGTTGGGTTTCAGCATTCGGGTAAAAGTGACATCCCTGGTTAATTGCAGGAGAAAGGAATGATCGTTGCAATGGTTGGAGATGGAATCAACGATTCACCAGCGCTGGTGGCAGCGGATATAGGAATGGCGATTGGAGCGGGAACAGATGTGGCGATAGAAGCTGCTGATATAGTGCTGATAAAGAGTTGTTTAGAGGATGTGATAACTGCGATTGATCTGTCGAAGAAGACGATTGCTAGGATTCATCTTAATTACGTGTGGGCGCTTGGGTATAATGTGCTTGGAGTGCCGGTGGCAGCCGGAGTTTTGTTTCCGGTTATTGGAGTTAGGCTGCCTCCATGGTTGGCTGGTGCATGCATGGCTGCTTCTTCTGTTAGTGTGGTTTGTTCTTCATTATTGTTGCAAACTTATAAGAAACCATTTACGTATTCCAGATAGAAATAAGTACTATTATTATTATTATTAATAAATAAGTTAGTGTAGTCATATGTACTCAATTCTCAAAGAAATTGCCAAATTGTTAAGGCTATGCGCTATGGTGGTGAAGTGAAAGGTGAAAAAAAAGTTATGTTAAATATGTGACACATAGGTTTACATTTTTTTTCATCTTTCACATGACTATGTAAAATGTGATGGAGTGAACTATGAAGTGAAGAAGTATGATTGGTTGAATATTAACTAAATATATAAATATAAGATTAAAAAGAAAGAACGTGGAATTTTGATTGGTTGAACCATCCCTCGCCCGGGATTTGGCCATGCCCCAAGGCCAAGCGCCTCCCCGGATTTGGCCACGCACCAAGGGGAAGCGCCCATTGGCGCCATAGCTGTAATGGTGAAAGGGCATCCGAAAAGGCGACGTGGAGGGCCTTTGATGCCCATAATATATTGCCTTATGGTAGAATAATAGATCATGTCTTTCTATAGTAGTTTAAGCTAATTTTTTTTGAACGATGACTATATTAAAAAAAAACATAACACAATGGTTAGCTGGAAACATAGAGGTAACTATGTATGCAATAGGATCTAGTGGAAAGACAAGAAAAACATTAATTAATCTGTTTAATCTTAATTATCTTTGATATAGTTTAGTTTCTTTTTATTATGCTTGTAAACATGTCTACACAAACCTAACGTTAAATTTACATGTTTGTGTATAGTTTAAACAAGGGGAATTGAATTTTAATAATCTGAACTATTTGAAATTGGTCACTTGCACCCCCAACTAAAAAATTGGCCATATATAACCTGAACTATTGACTTATTGGAATCTAACACCCACTAACGGTTAAATCACTAACACCGTTAGTGGGTTCGCTGACGTGGCAAGATTTGCTGACATGGCATGCTGACATGTCAATCCACGTGTGCACACATCAGTGTGCCATGTCAGCAACTTGTGCCACATCAGCATGCCACGTCAGCAACTTGTGCACATCAGCATGCCACGTCAGCAACCCAACTAACGGCGTCAGTTAGTTGGGTGCTAAATTCCAATAAGTCAATAGTTCAAGTTATATATGGCTAATTTTTTAGTTGAGGGTGCCAGTGGCCAATTTCGAATAGTTTGGGTTATTAAAATCCAATTCCCACCAATGGGCTTATAGCCTAGTGGTACCCACTACCAATGATAAGTGTTGGGCATGAGAGGAGACAAGTTCGAATCTTGTGGGCAGCACTTTGAGGTATTTTGCCGGGATGATAACCCTTGTGGGGTGGGATGATCGGTATCCAATATGGATACCAGGGGCCAGAGGGTCTCCTCCACATACCCCTAAAATCCAATTCCCCTTTAAACAATTCTGAGAACACATGTAGCTAAACGCGCCAGTCTTGGTGAACTTAACCTGTTGACCCAATTTTGTATTAATAATAGATTAATTGACTTATTATATCTCAAAACTTAACATGACTGAGTATTTGTTGTCAAATCTTATAAGTTAAAAGTAAAATGACGATTGGGTTCATGATTGTCTGTCCAGCCGATTTGGTTTTCTGGTTTGTGTTCGTGTTTGTTTGTTTGTTTGGCCTGATATAATTTTATGGCTCACAATCATGTGTGTTCGACCCTCCAACCCATGAACACAAATTTTCAAACCGGCAGAAAAAAATAAGGAGAGATAAGGGATGAGAACCCGGTATTACACTCGTTATCATCTATTCGTTAAAATAACAAAGAATAACAAAGCAAAAAAAAAGAACAAAGCACAACATTACATTTTAATACATTTGATGTTGATAATACAAAAAGAGTTATATTTCAAACCTATTGCATATCTAATTACTACAATCAAAGGTCCAAAATAGTGACGCGATGGCGTGCGATTTCTCTCCTGTGACCCAATTGACTATCTAGGTTCCAAGCACCCTTGCATTAAACCGAACTTTATAACTGATCTTACAAGATTGATGGATCATGTAGCAACACTCAACTTCTTATGTGTGAGATTTGGTCTTGGTTTTGATGCTGGAGATTGTCCTGGAAATACACAGATGGATGTTATTTCTTCTGCTTGTGAATAATATCACCAACAAGCACAACATATGGTCAATGTGAGCCAGGCCTCCGGGTTGACACACTAGCACGTTTTGTGTGCGTAAAGAGTGAACCTGTATGGCCCGTTTCTTTTTAAGCTATTTTCTTTTGACATTACCCATTTGACCCATTAGAGACTAAAACATGACATAAAACGATCCGCTTATGAGTCAACGGGCTGTAACAACCACCTCTAGTTTTTGGCTTTTTTATTAGCAATTAAGGAGATGCACATGCAAACTTAAAATTGACAAGCAATGAAGATTCATATAATCTTAATAAGTGAAACAGGTCAGTTGTGGGTTTTTGCTTACCAGCATCTCTCTCTGATTTCTTCCTACTACGCCATAATAGACGAATCGGTGTGCCTGAAAATCCTGCATCAGATCTAAGTTGTTTCTCCATATAACGCCGGTATGTTTCAGGGAAAAGTTTTGCATCATTCACAAAGAAAACAAACGTGGGTGGTCTAATAGCTGCCTGTGCATGGAATCAAATAAGGTACATGAACGAAATATAAAAACAAGAGGAAACACAAATGACCACAGGAGAAACAAGAGGAATACCTGAGTGCAGTAATATAGGCGGCCTCTCTTCCCACCTCTTGTCCTAGGCGGCGACTTAAAAGCTAAAGCCTCATGAACCACTTGATTCAGTGTGGCTGTACTAAGCCTTCTAGATCTCTCCTTTTCAACTTCACTTGCGGCAACAATGATTCTAAAGTTCCATTAAAATATTTATCTTTCAATAGCAAGTTCAAAAGTATATTATGAATGATTTAAAGAGGGAATCCACTGAGATTCAGCCGTAGGTCATTTGGATTTTATATACTACTGAAATGAGAAAAAAAAATGGTTTACATTAGAAAAAAAGAAAACCTTACCTATCAACGCTGTTACCAGCTATCGCAGTTGAATAAACAATAGGTGCCCAGTTAAGAATACGAAGCTTTGTCCTCACATCATCCTCATAATGCAACGTTGTCTGTTGGTTTTTATTTGGTATTGTGTCCCACTTGTTTACAACAATTAGACAACCTTTGCCTTCTCTTTCTATCCTTTCAGCAATCTTGTAATCCTATGGCACGAAAGCAAAGTATGACATGACGTAATTAAATTTCAAGTGAATTTACCTTGGTAATAACTAACCTAACAACATTATAATTTTTTGTTTTTCCCACCATAAACTCTAAACAAAATTTTATCAAACAGAAAAATCACATTGTTTTTTACCTGTTCTGTGATGCAGGCCAAGGCCTCGATAACAAGAGCCACCACATCAGAACGACGAATGGCACGGAATGCTCGGTTAACAGATAAAGCCTCTGTTGTGCTACCTGATGAAGCTACAGCTGCCCTTTTCCTGATTCCAGCAGTATCAATCAGACGAAATTTCTGCAAGATATTCAAGGATGTATAAGATATATCAAGAAGTTGTTAAGACTTAAGATGTACTGTTATTTCTTGAGCAAATAAAAAGTGACATATTTAGATTTTAGAGTAACCAACTTTGCAAAAGTTATTAAGTAGGCAATCCTTGTAACTTAATCGGTTGTGATATATGTCATATCAGCTAACGTCACACCACTGACATGATTTCACAGGTAACCAGGACATGTACCTTTAATCAAATTTTTGAAAGTTACCTTTTTATGGCTGAGACAAATTCAAAATTGGACTAAAGCATGTTACCTTTTAATCAATTTTCCTTATCACTTTAATGTTTTTCTATGTGATTTATACAGCAGCACAACTTCAAATCAGAAATACCATAATTTTATTATACAAGAGCAAAACAAACCTGGCCATCTGGTCCTTCAAATTCAGTATCAATAGCATCTCGTGTGGTCCCACTAACTGGACTAACAATTGTTCTGTCTTCTCCAACCAAAGCATTTAGTATGCTACTTTTACCAACATTTGGACGCCCCACAATTGAGATTGAAGGAACATAACCTTCCTCATTGTTCTGAACATCTGAATCCTAAGTGTACAAATCAATAGTTGTCTGAATATACAACCAATTTAGAAGACAGCATGCTGATTACAAAAGTAAAAACCAGTGGTTTCTGATTTCTTGCATTGGGAAGAAACAATACCTCAATTTTCCCCAAACCTGCACAAACAAGATCAAGAAGCTCTCCAGTTCCAGTTCCAGAAACAGCAGATACGGGAAGTGGTGAAAACCTAAATATTCCATAAAGAATAGTTTAACAAAAGGTAACTAATTGATAAGATTCGACAGAGTCTAAAACTATGAACTTGAGCTTTGTTGATGGAAATTTACCAGAAGTGAAAAAAAAAAAAAAAATCTTACCCAAGAGACCAAAATTCTGATGCTTGCATCAACCCTTTACGTGGAGACTCGCATTTATTAACAGCTAGTATGATAGTTTTATGTGAATAGTTCTTCCGAAGCCAATCCCCAATTTCCACATCAGCTGCATTCAAGCCTGCCTGTTCAGAGTTAGTCATGTAGGGCCCACACAACAAATAGAATCCAACGCAATTGAGCAATGAAAGCGACTTGCAATATATAGTATTATTCTATTAAACAGACAAAGGGTTTTAAGGTAAATAGTTGTGATGTACTGCATAAGTGATAAGTACAAGGTGTGAGGAAGTAGGGTCGAAATTCCGCACCGCCATGAAAACAAAAAGGTTGGGAATCGTTCTAAACTCTAAACGAGCTTGGGTCGCAAATTGGTTGATCCTCATAAACTCAAGCTATAAACGAGCTGTTTTATGTTAGGTTGTGAAGAAGTGTGTGATTTAGTTCTTTCTGTACTTCAGATATTGAAGTAATTCTTTCAGTTAAGCTAGGAATACATGGTGTGGGTATAGTAACTTTTAGACACGTAGAACTGGCAGCATTTTCTCATAATATTTTAACTTATTAAGATCAACTGAGCTCTAGACCTTAATAATTCACTAACACTGTTCTAAGGCATCAAAGGGTAAAAAATTTCAAACAGAATTCATCTTTTAGAAGTAACGAGTGTTATAATCGTAATATCTAGCATGTATAATGAAACTAACATAACAAAGAAAGTGTCCACTAGAATGAAAAGCTAGTTTATGAACCACACCTGGCCGTCAACTACAAATATGATGACTGATGATTCTTCTACTGCCATAGTAGCTTGTTTCTCAATCATTGATGGCATTCTAGCAACAGCAGCTTCTCTAGAAGCAAGTGAAATACCTTCCATGCCAATGGTTGTTGAGACAGATAACTGTTGTTCCATAACATCAGTCGCTGACTTTGAAACTGTGATAACGCCTCCCGTGTCAATTACCATGAATTCCATGGCTCCCCAAAAGGCTCTGCCATACAAACGATCCCTGGTAACTCCAGGTTCATCAACTACAATTGCTCGGTTACCCTGAGATACATAATTAAAGACTAAATGAGGAAAAATAGTAATAAACCATCAAATAACAGGTGCTTGACTGCTTGTTGATGTTAATCTAAGTACAACTGGAAGAAGAGAAGAGTACTAAAATTTATACCCCAACAAGGCGATTAAATAATGCTGATTTACCAACATTTGGCCTTCCAACAATTACAACCTTTGGAAGAAGATGATCAGGTACCTGCATTCAGTTGAACAAGACTTTATCATTACTATCATTTTCCGATCATACGCACTCCTTCCTAGTAGTACTTGAACCCACAACCTCTTGGTTGGTGCACCCACCACCTTCCATACAATTAGTCTAAAGGCCTGTTTGTAAGATATTTCTTTACTCATTATTATTGTCCGTAATGTATATGCATCAGCTAGCGTAAGCATAAGAGCGACTGATATTCAGAATTACAATAATTAATTATTAGTTACAGCCAAATTTAATAACGATTCTGTTTAGAAAATAGAGTATGTGAAAGTGAACTAGTGAAGAGATAATGTGCATTTAATTTCAAAGAAAAATTGTGCCAAGCCTAAATTCACCGGACACCTTGGTGATTGCATATAAGGGCTGGCTGAGAAAGTTTGGATCAAACCATCATCTTCGTCAGCTGATATATCAAATTAAACTTTAGGGTAGAACATAACCTAAACTTTGATTGGTCTGGTGTGAAATGACATCACATAACTAGAAGCTCCTTAATTGAGGGTAAAGTAAGTTTCGAAAACGAATACCTCATGGTAGGTAATGCAAACTTTAACATTTAAGCTAGGTGAGAATTATGGTTCACAACTATAATTAAAGTCTTTACAGAAGACTCAACAATTCATTTAGACAAACTTCTCCTTATTATAAAGAAACTTCAAGACACAACATATCAAGTCCCAATCGATACTAAAACGAACATAAAACTACGGCCAACTCCCCATAGTTGTTAAAAGCCATCGCCTCCTAGGCCCATTTTTTAGGCGAGGCAATGCATTTGCGCTTTTGAGTCGAAAAAATTGCGCTTTTTAACTCTCTAGGTGATGGTTTAGGCACGAATTTAAGCTAGATTCCCAAATTCCGGAGAGTTTCCAGCCAAATTCGTTAAATTATGGCTAGATTCCAGCCAGATTTCTACTTTTATCTAAGGAAAACCACTTCTATACACTAATACATCAATATATTAAAACTTTTGATACTAACTAGATGAAAAATAGTATTATTTTAATATATCTTTACTTTATTTTCTTTGTTCCCTTTTTTTTATCTCAAGCCCTCGCCTTTTTTGCGACTCACGCCTAGGCCCCAGCCGAGGCCTATGCACCATGAGTGCGCCTAGCGGCTAGCGCCTTTGATAACTATGCAACTCCCACAATATTATTAGATCAAGAAAATCACACAAAAAAATGATTACAAATCCCTACCCAATACTTGGTATATATAGCTAACCTAACGCGTTAGACTATGACTAGGATTGTTCACATACTTATCCTAAAGACATCCAAACCTAACTCATTTAGGATGCTAGATAATTATCTAATCAATCAACAAGACATGATAATTACAACTAATACTTAAATAGTTAAATCACAAACACATTCAATTATTCATAATCATCCACTCCTAAACCTCTCCTAAACCATTGCACGCTTAGATTGGTTTTATTATTCGGAATTCCAAACATATACAGTTCTATACTTCTATCAACAACAAAATGATAATAGACGAAAAGGCGTACTAACATTAACCGCGCTGATAGTTTCCCTCCTCTTTCTTCCACGAGCTCCTTTTTCGCCAACTGGCTCCTCTTCTATAACACAAGACACATTAATCACCCAAAATTAAGCTAGCAAGATACAATACAAGTCAACCTATCACATATTTTCCACATAACCAACAGATATGAAAGAAATTACACAAAAACCTCTCTTAAACCCTAACAAACACAATTATTAAACAATAAAAAGACGCACCGATTTTCAATTCCTTAGATAAAGAAAGCGAGTATTCACGAACGGCCTTTACCGCCTCCAATTCAAGCTCATCCACATCCATATTATCCACGTCAGCATCTTCATAATCTGACTCCACGTCATCATCAATTCCTCCTTCTTCCCCTTCTTCTACTGGTTGAAGCTCTTCTTCAAACGAACTACACGATCGAAAATTAGCTAAACGATGTCGTTTTGTAAAAGATAACGCCGATAGAGAAAGCGATAGATTGAAAGATGAAGCCGGAACAAGAACCGAACAAGATGGAGACAGTCTGGAAACTGGAGAGAGGAGAGAGAGGATTCTAGAGAGAGAAACATGTGTTGAGGCATTCATAGATGACATTTTGTTTGATTTAAAAGTTTGTTTATTATTAAAGAGATGAATGAATGAAGAAGATGAAGTTTGGCGGGTAATGGGATACGATTGGAGGTTTTATCCTGTTGTAATTATTTGTTTTTCAGGGTCTATGGTGGGATATGATAACGCTTGGTTGCTAACTTACGCCTGTAGTGAAGTGAACCGGTTTGTTTTGTTTGGGCTGATTAAGTTAGAAAGTGGGCCGTGTTGTTGGATCACTGATTTTTTTATAAGTCCATTAACCAAAAGGAGGCCGTTGATTTTCAATAAGTTTTTCTAGAGGTGAAAAAAAAAAAAAAAACGAAACTGGAACCGGGAAAAAACCTGGAATCTGGTATTAAAAAAATCGTTTTTATACCCGGAACTGTACCTGAAACTACCCGCCGGGTACGCATAGGGTATAGATTTTTATGTTAAAAACCAGACCCGATTTATACCCGGTTGTACCCGGAACCGGGTTTTCCGAATACCCAAAAAGCATATATCAAGCAACGGGACTATTTGGCATTTTGATGTTGAGGCGGTCCGGGAAGGAATGAGTCACTTAGTGATTCAAGTGGGGTTGCCATTTGACCACTTCCACAACCGAGTATTAAAAAAACTGGAACCGGGTATACCGGGTATAGTTTTTTATGCTGGGAACCGGAACTGAAACCGGTTCTTTCAATACCCGGTCAAAGTGATATCCGACCGTACCCGGAACCACATAAGTTGTTGGCACATTAATTAAAAAATTAACTGGGTTAGATTACAGTTAGAAAAGGCTACGTAATTGTAACCATTTACTATTTTAATGATCCAAGCACGTGTATTACATATGTTTATAACCTATAATAATAAAAAAAAAACAAAGTAAAATGTTCTATTAAGTAAATAGTATATCAAAGTTTATTCCATAAAGACATATCTTGGCGACTGTTTGTGTCAACCAATTATATTATATTTATTTAACCCATGTAAGATACGAATTTATTTAGCTCATGCAATACACGAGTGTTTATTGTTTTATTACTTAGTATATAAAATTACGTATATTTAACTCGGTTAAGATATAAGTTATATTTAGCCCATGCAATACAAAGTTTTTTAAAGATATAATTATTTTATAACTTATTGCATATATTAACCCCTGTAATATACGAGATTGTATGTTATGTAATTACACACTATTTTATCTATATACGCAATAGGTTTGTAAGATTTGTGAGCAAATATAATCAAGTTCGGTGCTTGAAGCTTGAGTATCAGCTCGTTTTTTAAAACAGCTACAATTTTGGTTTGAGCCTGACTCGAGCTTTTTATAGCCCGTCTCGGTTTTGAGCATTCATTAAGGTGATTTCAAATAACAGTTAGTACACATCATCAATAGCTCATAAACCATACATGAGACACTGATTGAAAACTATAAACTATAATTTATTTTAACAATTTATTCTTCATTTATTAATTATCAGCATGTAATTTTATTCATTTTAAACCATCACCGACTACATAAAACGTAATTAATCAATTACTTATGTTATAAAATTCAATGAAAATAATATCTTGAGTTGAAATTATGGGTACCATGATGAAAAGTAATGTCTCCATAATTATGTAGGATAATATAGTTATCATTAAAAGAGAAACAAAGAAAAGACGTTTTGAGGTAAGAACAATGGCATGGCAACAAACAAGTCAAATAGTCAATGGTACTTAGTATATCGCTGTCTCCTTTAATGTTCTTTGAAATTAGTTATTTTCCATTGTAGATTAATATCTTATTTTGCAAGTATAACTTATATAACTTTAAAACTATCTGCATAACATTTTAATTAGCTAAGTAAGAACATGACATCTTCACGTGTGTGTAGTGAACTGAATATTGCGTTAACGAAGTGTATAGGCACAAACTTTGTATTAGCAAACAAGCATGAACATGTAGCGGTCTGTTAGCTAAGTGTATGCAATATAATGAAGCTAATCTACTGAAGATGATGAGGCACATAGACATGATAGGCGGAAAGATGAACCCGATGAAGTTTTTAAATCCGAATCAAAATGTTATATACATACTACTAGCCGATCACCCCGGGAAGGTCCCGGGGTTGAAAAATTTAATATGATTTAATAATACGGATCAATAATTCTCATTTGCGTTCACTGACCTGAACCATGAAGCAAATGTGGCGCAAGTTACAATTCCTCAGCACCACCAACCATCGGTCACCAAAGCCTACATCAATAACAATGGCATACCTACAATAACAATCATCAAGTAACTATTCGACAGTCAACCATCACCATTACAGTATCACATCCATTAAGTATTTTAGCAATTACTTAAGCTAATACGGTACCATTAAATCCCATTACCATCTATACCTGTAATGCGAATACCAACCTAAAATAATGTATAACTCTTACACCTATCATAAAGTGTAAATAAATGCATAACTCTAATATCAATATTCAATACCTAACCTAAAACAATGTATAACTCTAGCATTAGCACCTATCATAAAAGGCTAAAGAAATGCATAACTCTAATGTCAATATTCAATACCTAACCTAAAACAGCCTATAAATCCAATGCTAACACCTAATACTTCAACATGAAGAAACACTAAAAACCTAGCCGAATCGATAAAGGATACATGACATATTATATGAAGCGTCTCAAAATATTAAAAGAATCATCACACATCCCACAACCTTTTCTTTTATTTCAACTAATATACTATCACAGTCATAACTCACAGCTCACAACACAACTTCAAACCCAATTTTAAGCCTAGTAATCTACAGCTAGATAATCTTAACCCAATAACATGAACTAAACCTATATCAAGAAACACAGATCTTGGTCTCACACCTGTTTGCTTGAAAACTAATCAGAATCCTAGTCCCAGCCGCCGCCTCATGTGATCGTGGTAAACCACCATCCACAGCCACTACCACCACCATCCGCTGCTGATAATTCCTGTGACCACCACCGGAAACCCACCTCAGTCACTCAACACTTCAAAAACCACTACCATCTCAATAACCATAATCAATCCTTGCCATCATATCTAGAAAGGAGGGATTTTACCTTTGAGACCAGATCTGTCCCGAGCAACCACCGTCACCACCGTGAATCGTCGTCGCACTCACTGCTTCTTCTCCCCTTTTCTGTCCTCGCCGCCTTTCTCTCTCTCTCTCTCTCAACGAAAATATAAAAAGATATTGAGAGCAGGGAAGGAGAAGAGTGAGGAAGAATTAGGGATATTAGGGTTTGAGGGACGGTCAAAGAGATTGATGAAGAATTAGGGATATTAGGGTTTGAGGGGAGATGGGATAATATTATAAAAACGAAAAAATTAAAAAAACTTAAAATTTTCACCTCATTATGCACGTGGCACATTCAAGGTGGGGTTGAGGCCACCATTGAACGCCACGTCAGCAAAAGGGCTTTCTTTTATATATATATATATAGATGTATCTCATTTTGTCTTGAAATACAAGATGATGGTTATTTTTACATGGGACCAACAGGATAAAAGGTGTGACTTTTCATGACGCTTGAGTTTGAAACATTACCTGAAAAAATGATAGATGAGTCTTTATGTATGAATTAGATATCAATATCTATATTTATTACCTTACATAAAAATTATCAAAGAAACTCGATGGATATGTAATTTTACATCAACTTTACGATGACATACCAGCTATAGTGTAATTCCCTATTTTTTTTACCAAATTTTTCCCTTTATACTCTTGTTGTACAACTTTTGAGGCCAATAGTATAAACTACTAATGCAATAGAAAAATTAACCCAACTCATGGACCTTGAAACCATAGCACTCAACTCATCCCCTCATCAATGGCCCTCTTGAATGGTATAATAATAATTGCGGGTAATATCTCTTTTGATCAAAGCATTCATTGTTTTTAAAACCTTTCAGTTGAATGAAATTGAATCATCTTTTATATTCATAAAATTGTTATTGTGCTTAATGGCGGTAATAAAAGTCTTTTTTAATTTTAGTTTCTCAAGCTTTCGCTGTAAATAATTATTCATTGCTTAAAGATGTTATGGCATGAGTTAATATGCATATAACTTGAATCCATGGTATTTTCTCATCAATTTTTTTTATCCACCAACTTCTATATTTGATCTTTACTACATGAAATAATTAATGTTTTATATCATCAATCTCTTTAGTTGAGAAGAGTGTTCATAATATGTGCTAATGTATATGGTCATTGGAAGCATCATTTTGGTATATTCTTATTTTGTTAGAATTTATTTTCGTTTTTTGATAATTACACAATTATATTGGATTTTGAGTAGCTTTTATTGTCCGATAGTAGTTTTTCATTTTCATTTCCGGAATTTAGATCTAGTGTGTAGAAGATTAGAAGATGTTTGAAAAACTAACCCTTTGTGTTTTAAAACATGATGTATTTGGTCAAAGTTTTCCCCTAAAAGCAATTTTATTTTGTTTTGTATCAAAAATGTAAGATGATGGCTTTTTAAAGAATGCTATAAAAGGAACACCTATAACCTATATGCTATATAAGGATGCCCGGAGTGGGGCAGGGAAAAGGGGCGGGAGGGCATCTTCATGCCCCAAACACCATCCCTACATGGCGTGGAAGAGGGCGGGAGCTTCTTCACGGGCGGGGGGGCGGTGGGTGGAACGACGTGGGGCTCTGTGATTGGTCAGTTTTATTTATTTATTTTTTAAAAAATCTTACACACAATAATATTATTCCCTTCCCCCCTCTTCCCCCCTTCCACTCCCCACAATCCCCCCCCCCCCCCCACCCCACACGGACACCCACTCCGTGTAGTCTAACATCATGACATATGAAGTTGAAACATCAGTAGAAAAAAAATGATAGAAGTATTCTTTATTTATGAGGAGTCTAGTCAGGGTGAAATTGAGTTCAAGCTAAAAAAATATACGAGTAAACTTGGCTCGGAAATTTTTACTGAAAGAAGGTTGACATCTAATAATAAGATCTACTTATGGTTTTTTTATTAGATATATGTTGTGTCGCAGTTAAGCTTTAAATGGAGTGTTTTGTTTAACTTACTCGGGTATTATTTGATTTATTTAGATAAGTTTTTAATCCGATCAACACACATCTAGACTTTAAATTGTACGGGCTAATATAGAACAAACTTTCTCAAATGAATTTTGAACCATGCGCTATTTAAATAGCCCTAGATCGATGCAATGCATATTTAGGATCTTGGTATCTTTTTTACTAAGAATTGAAAATCTAGTGATTGGTGAAACTTTTTCTTTCTAAGGGGGGGACGGGGCATAAGCCCCATATAGCCTAGGGCGCACCAATCTTCTCGTGCTACGTCATTTCAACCTTAAACTAGCCTAAACACCGGAAACGTCAATCCTAAAGTAGCCTGGAACAAAAGACATCACCACTTTACTATACCCACCAATCACACACACACCATGAGATAGTCCCCACCCAAAACCCACTTTTTTCTTCTCTTCCTTAGGCCTTCTCTCTCTTCTCTCTTCGGCTTGTAGAAACCGAATTTTCAAGCCAAGAATCCAAGCTCCATAGGAAGGGACCGCGTAACAGCGAGGCTACTTAAGCCCCATGGCCTTAGTCGCTAGTGCCCAGTCTTACCTAAGAAAACTAAGTTTTTTTTTGGCGATAATTATTATCCCTTAAAAACCTATTTTAGCTTTATTTATTTGGTATTTAACTTTAAGACATGTTTGCTTAGTTTGAGGGGTATAATCAATGTGGGCAAGTGGACAAAGGCTTACACAAATAGTGAATGGTAAGATACGAAAAATATTGATGGCCTTTGGAGTGCCTTCCAAATGACCCATTCAACTTTTCTCTCCCACCTCATACTTATAAGAATATGTACAGCAATTAGTGCCCCTTGGTTTGTATTATAAATGATAGAAATGACATAGTTTGGTGAATCATAATTTGTATATATAAATCTTTAGTAAAAATGTTTTGAAAACAGACATCCCTGGTTTGATTAATTGGTTGTTTTTATTTCACTTAAAACTGTTGATTTATTTATAATGCATGTTACCAACCAAACTTGTGGTAGCTAGCTACGATTCCTGATCTAACTAGTCGAATTGATCGGTCCAGTTTTTAAAATGTTTGGTGATGATTTGAAATGATATATATAGCGATATAAGATTATAGTTCACTATATACACTTTCAGAAGTAATAAAGTAACTCGATATGTACATGAACGTTGCTAAAAAGGTATGCATAAAACTTAATTAAATCACTCGAATTCTTTTCATGTTTAACAAGTTGCTGAAGTCAAACTGTTAACTGTACTTAATTTTAAAAAATAGTAAGTTAAACTAGTTTGGTTTCGGCCATAGTGCCGGACCAAGTGACCAACCAAAAGGGTTATGTTTGGTAGATCATGGATGTTACATTTGTAATTGTTAAAAAGATAATATTGGTTTTGTAATTCAAGCAGTTGTGGGTTATGTTAAAATGTTATTATTGGACTCTTGTTTGGGCCATATTTATTCGTCAGGTGTATGTTGGGCTCAGTTGGTATAGCCCAAGTTGTGAGAAGCCCGGTCGTTTAAGAGTGTTCTTTCTCTGGACGACGAAGATTCCCTTGTATAATAATCAATGGCTGTGATTAAAGATCACACGGATCATCAGATGGGATATAAAAGCTTTTGTCAGCTTATTTTATTCATTCAAACTCATTCTTTCTTTGTATTGTTCTCTAGGGTTTCTCGTGTAATCTCTGGTCTGTATCATCTTGTTCTAGTCTGTAAGTTTGTGTATTTGATTCATCTTCTTCATGATCATCTGTTGATCTTATCAATCAGTAGAATATTGATGTATTATACCTTTATATTAATTCTCAGTGATTTGCTGAGAATCTAGGGTTTTGGTTGGGTACTTTTTTGGGTTGGTTTTAATAACAGATTTTGTCACCGTTTTGTCGCTATTCTTTGTTTATTCTTGTGGTGTGTTTGTATGATCTATTATTGTGTTTGAGAAATCCATTGTTCTTGACATGGTATCAGAGTCTAGGCTCATGGTTCTATGTTCTTGAAGTCTTTTCTGCTGTGTAATTTGGACATGATCTAATAAATAGATCTGGTCCTATCATCTAGGTCTATTAAAAATTTTTTAACAGATCTGTGTTTTGTTGTTTTAGTTTCTTTTACGTTGATGGATTTGATCCGTGTCATAGATCTTGTTCTTCTTTTTTCGTAATAGATCTGATCTTATATATAGATCTTGTCTATTACACTGTCTTTGGATCTGGTTTTACAGATTCAGGTATTGGGTATATTGATTGGTCAACCTTTGTTGATCTTGTTGCTGGAGTTGTATTCTGGTGAGTTCTTGGAATGGAAGCTTGCAACCTGTAAGTTTTCTGGTTTACTCTTTCTTTCTTTTTCTCTGTATTGATTGTTTGCTGCTGCTGGAGTACTCTGTAAGTATCTCTTATCTCTGTCTTGTGTCTAGGCGTCTTGGCCAGGTTAGGGTGGACCGGCATTGTTGGTATTTTGTGATTGATTGTTGAGTGTTTTGATTGTATGGTAATTGTTTTTTGTTTGTTCTTACTGTCTGTTACTATTTGTGTGTGTGTATATATATACACATATATAGATAATAAAAGAAGTTTTGTGTTAAGATCTGGGTGGGCACCTTTGAGTGATGAACTCACTATCTGAATACTGGCACAATTTCGTTCTTCTTAGGATCTATTGTTCTTATTAATCTGATTGTATTGGTTTAGCTTTCTTTTGTTTGAGTTGTGTGTTCTGTTTTCTGATTTAAGTATTGTTTGTTGTTGTGTTTACATGGGTGATACTGCTGTTGTTAATCCTCTTCCTCCTCAGGGTAGAGGAGGTGGTCATGGTCCTGATGTCAATGTGGTTGGGACCCTAATAAGTAAACTGGATATAGGAGACCCCCTATGCATTCACCCTAGTGACACTAGCACTTTAACTATCATTAGTTTGAAATTAAAAGGGACTGAAAACTATAATGTCTGGTCTAAAGCTATGAAACTAGCACTTGAAACTAAAAATAAGTATCGGTTCATAGATGGTAGCACTGTTAGGTCTGTTGATGATGCGGTCTTGGGTAAACAGTGGGATAGGTGTAACTCTATTGTCTTGTCTTGGTTGCTTAATTCTGTTAGTGAGGAGTTATACTTAGGACAAGTATTTTCAAAAAATGCTAGAGATGTTTGGTTGGATCTAAAAGAAATATATGACAAGGTTGATGGATCAATTGTGTTTAACTTGCATTAAAAAATTTGTTCTATAAATCAAAATGGTAGTACTGTTTCTGTGTTTAACTTGCATCAAAAAATTTGTTCTATAAATCAAAATGTGGAAAGAGTTTGATTCTATTGTTCAATTACCACCTTGTACATGTGAAGCTTCAAGAGAATTAACAGTTTTAATGGTTTGATAAAATTTATGCAATTTTTGATGGGATTAGATGAAATTTATCAACCTGTTAGAACTAATCTTTTGATGCAAGATCCATTACCTTCTGTCAAATTTATGCTTTTTCGGGACTGCAAGCGCTTGCAGGATGATACTGCACTGTAGGGATTTGCTATTCCCCGTCCTTTGCTCTTGCCTAATAGACGGTTTGACCACCCGCAAGGTACAATAGGGTGGCAACAAAAGTTTAACCCAATTTTTGATGGATCCAGGTGAAGCCACTACTTTGCATAAAAGCACATGTCAAGGCTTGAGCAAATGCCAAACGATAACTTGGAGGGATGCTCTTAACCATTTGAACGGGGAGAGAGAACGCGTTCAAGGAGGGCTACATCTCCAATAACTCCCTATAAGATTCCGCCTCTCTCCACAGCTGGGGTTTGAGGCTTTTGGATCTCAACAATGGAATCTCCGGCATCTCCCGATTCCACAGAAAAAGTATAGGCACCATTAGCATGATTGCACCTCTTGCCGAGGGCATGCATTGTCATATATCTCCTACACAACCATTTCCCCCCAACTTTAGTGTATCCCCAACATCCAATAAAGGATCTAAGTCCTTGGAGAGAGCATCTTTCAGAAAACCCGCCCGACTCTCAGTTTTAAAATGGTCCCCTTCCAAGTACGAGATCAGGCGGTTGGACCATGAGAACCCAGGTCTGCCGTCTTTACAATCGTGGAAGTGCTTAAAGGGGCACAATTTTAACCCATTGGCAGAGCTAGGACCATCCTCTCCTAGTTTTGCGTTCCGGATCCCCTTGGTTTTGGTTAAAGCCATATACCCACACGGATGTAGGGATGAGCTCGGGACGGTATCGGTACCAACCGAAACTGATCCCGAAAAAAGCGATACCGAAAACACCCTAAACCCAATACCGATACCGATAACGAACACATACTGTACGGTATCGGTTCGGTACCGGTATGGTATCGGTATTTTACCTTAAAATACCGATACCATACCGATCCCGTACCGATAATACCGAAACCGAAAACCTCTAATTGTGGGTACCGATACCGAATATCCTCGGTTCTATATCGGTTCAGTACGGGATCGGGATCGGGGCGGGACGGGACGGTATCGGTATTTGGCTCTATGTGCTCATCCCTACACAGACGTGAACAAAGAAACCCACAAAAGACGAAAAGAAACAGAAAACCTAACTCGAGCTGAGCTGAGTTGGGTTTATGGGGCCGAGTGGGTTAGAAGGGCAAATAGGTTTAGGGGAATGGGTTAGGAAGGTCGGAGTGGTGAGAGGCGAATGGTGGAGGTGGGGGCGAATAGGTTTAAACTTTGAAAAGGAGACTTGGCGGGAGGTTGGGAGGTGACGACTGTTGGGGGGGAAAGATGAAGGTGGGGGTGTTGGGTGACGTCTGGTACAGATGAAAGAGGGATGTAGGGGTGACGACCGACGATGGTGACGACAGGTGAGGATGGAGGTGGAGTGGTTAGGGATGATGACTGATGTGGGTGTAGGTGTAGGATGGTGGAGAGGGGTGGGGTGACGACCGGTGGGAGAGAGGTGGGGAGGTGACGACCGGGGAGAGGGGTTACGGTGGTGAAGGGAGGTGTTGGTGCAATAGTTAAAGAAAGTGACTACCACATAGGGGAGCCGACGATAGTGACAGCTGGTGAGGATGGAAGTGGAGAGGTTGGAGGTGACAACTAATTTGGGTATAGAATGGTGGAGAGAACACACACGAAGTTTAATTATTGGTTTTCTTAAATTTTTTTATATTCATTCATTAAGGAAGACATTTGGATTGTTTTTTTAAGAACGTTACACATTTTATTTAAGGATTGTATGAGGGTTTCTTAAAGATATTATACATTGTCTCTTTAAGGATTTAGGGATTGTTTTTTTTTTTAACTTTTTATTTTGTTGATTATGGTGCATCATTCATTATTTATGTGTTTATAATCTCATTGTTATTATTATTATTATTATTATTATTATTATTATTATTATTATTATTATTATTATTATTATTATTATTATCTATTATCTATTATATAATTGAAAGCAATAAATCGTACATGACATTTAAAGAGAGCATCCTTCTCTTTGAGTGTGTCATGTGAGTCACAAAATCGTACATGATGTGACATTAATTGATTTTAAGGAAAAAAATTTAAAAACAAAATTGGATTTTTTTCTCTCATATTTCCCTCCATAATTTTTAATCGTTAATATCTTTTATATATGAGATTTTTTTAAAAAAAATTACAAACCAAATTAACGAGCGTTTTATTATCTTTCTAACGAGTACCATAGTGCTATATAAAAAACTGAGAAAAAAACGACAATTTTTTTGTGGAGTTTTGTTCATACAGAAAAAAAAATCACAAAGCGTTCAGGTAATTCATTAATCATGTATAGGCAAGTCACAATTTATGTTCAAATCAGTAAATATTAATTCTATTTTCATCATGTGTTAGCATTGGAGTTGTACATTGTTTTAGGTTAGGTATTAATATTAGAGTTATACATTACTTAAGGTTAGACGTTAACACTAGAGATACATTGTTAATTGTTTTTGTTTAGGTGCTACACGAAACTTTCTTGCATGTAAGTGTAAAACGCATCGTTCTATTTCATATGTAAAATTGATATGTCATATTAGATTTCTTAACCCCGAATGAATGTATTGCATTAAGTTGAGCCGAAGTTTAACGAGCCCCATTTAAGTGGGTGAAATCGTGTTATGTTAGTTCCACAAGTAACTACAACTTTTTATCCATAGTTTTTAAAATCTTCACTAAGGCTTTTTATTGGGTGACACTTTTAACCCTTTTCCCTCATAACACTTTTCTAATAGATTTTCTACATAATCTTCCTAATAAATTTTCTACATAACCTAAATTAGTTATATTATCTAATGGGTAACATATATCGATATTTTACCAAATATAAGTTTGAACTAGGCTCCGGTTATATACACAACTAGGGTTTCTATTTGCACAACCCCTCCACGGGTCGTTTGGGCCTGGACGGCCCGTAGAGGGCCAAATGGGCAAAACGACGGGTCGTCTAGGCCCAGACGGCCCGTGTAAGGGCTTAAACCCTAAACCAGACGGCCAGTCAAGGCCAGGACGACCCGTCCAAAAGCATCCAATCCAAAACAATCATTGGTAATCATTGGCAATGATTAGGTGATGATTAGGTGATGATTATTTTATTTTTTTATAAGTGTAGTGAGTGTGGATGTTTAAAATGGGTTTGAATGTTTGGTTTTTGGTTTTTTATAAATGTTTGGTTTTTTATAAATGTTATTTTTTTATTTGTATAATCTGATCTTTTTTATATAATTGTGTATATGAATATGAACGAATATCGTTTATGTTGCCGAACTAAACAAGACCCAAGATACGAACAAGCTGAACAATAAAACATAAATAAGCATAATATTTCAAAAATTTACATAAAAGTAAGAGTTCAAATGTACAACCAAAATACCACCAACCCGTCTAACCCGACCCACCCTGCTGATCCGACCCACCCGGCTGATCCGACCCACCCGGCTGACTGGTGGACGCCCCACCATGCTGACTGCTGGACGCCCAACCCGGAAGTGGACGCGGCTCCAAACCAGCTTCCCGCCGTCTCTCATTCTCGCTCTCTAACATCCACCGCATGTCAGCTCCCATCATCTGCACATCAGCCCGCAACGACCCCAACTGATCCAGGATCTGCTGAAGTACCTGGGTCGTGTCATCATGCAACCTGACAGCATGATAAACGCGGCCAGGACGCTGTCGCTCATCAATGGGAGCATCTGGAATCTCTATATCCACCGGTGGGTCGCCGCCAACGTGGGGCATCTGGACCTCAGGGGCATTCGGCCCATCGAGATGTACCAGCGGCTGTGGCACAAAATGCTCGCCACGGTCGCCAGCCTCACCGAAAGCACGCTGGTAATAAGCGGGTGGGTTGCTGCGCGGGACCCGTGCTGCCACCCTCATCTGCTGCATCGTCTGAATATTTAACGGCCTGAAATGCAAAACAACAATAATAATATTAAATAATAATATATAAAATTAAATAATAATAATAAATAATAATAAATAATAATATATAATAATAATCTTACTTGGGTCTCATCGGAGGTGGTAAGTCATCCTCCTCAACATGCGTCCACAACTCGCCCGGGCAAATACACAGCGCGATGGCGGTGATGATCCCACCAATCGGAATACCCCCCGCCGGGTTCCTGTGAGGGTAGGTCGCGATGTACTCGGCAAAGCACCTGTGTAGCGCAACCGGCCTACCCCTCAGGATGCAGTAAAGGAAGAAAAGGTCATTCTGCTGGACCCTTTCGTTACAGTTACACCGCCCGGCAATCGACCAGGTAACCAAACGGTGTATGTAACGGATCAGAGGGTCCCGAATGTTGCTGGCCCTATCCATCCTGCACAGAATAATACTAACATTAAAAAAATTTTGGCAGAGTTTCCTCTGTTTTTGTACGAACCAGACAACACAAGTCGTCTACAAAATCCAAAAACAAACAACCTAAACTAAGTAACAATAATAATTAAGTAACTAAGCGAGCTAAATAACAATAATAATAACGAACTAAATGAACACGAACTAAATGAACTAAATAACAATAATAATAGGAAATAATACCTCTCGCCCTCCTCCCCATACACTGGACCACCGATAGTGGGCCACCAGGCCATAAGCATGTCGTCTGGCAAGGTCGTGATGGCCGTGGTGTACATGTCCTGGACAAGCTCGTCCTCTCTGTACCAGCAGCAAGTCGTAGCCCACTGGTCCATCGTATATGCGTAGAGCTGTCCGAATAATCGGAACTGTACCTCAGGCTCAGGCTCGCCGTCAGGACCTACTGGAGGGTCAACACCTGCTGGATGCGCCGCGTAGCGGAATGTCGAGATGAACTCGATCGTCAGTGGCCGATGCGCATCATTCTGGAGATCAGCTAACATCCGCTCCCAAGGGCTGTCGTCTGGGATCCACTCCTCAAACCTCTCCTCAGCACCGATCGCGCGTAATGCGGACCAGTCAACACTGCGTGATCCATGTATCGCATGCAGCTCCATCTTCTCCCAGCGCGCGATCTCGTAGTCGTCGTTATCGAGCCTGTACCGCCAATCTCTCATATCGCCCAGTGCAAGAGGATTCCCGTCCTCAGGCTGGATACGGCGTCTTCTGTTGCCTCTGTTTGCCATATCTGCAAAACAAAAGCAAAACACTTTAGGCGCGCGTTTATATTAAAAGGAACTAAACAAACACACTTTAGGCGCGCCTTTATGTTTAGGCGCGCGTTTGTGTTTAGGCGCCTAACCCAGCCACCACTGCCCCACCCAACCCAGCCACCACCACAGCCCCACCACCCTATCCCCACCACCACTGCCCCACCCCACCACCCACCCCACCACCACTGCCCCACCCAACCACCCACCCCACCACCACAGCCCCACCACCACCACAACCCTCACCCACCCCACCACCACTGCCCCACCCCACCACCCACCCCACCACCACAGCCCCACCACCACCACAACCCTCACCACCCAACCACCACTGCCACGACAATAATTCCCAAAAAAAAAACCCTAATAATTAAAAAAAACCCTAATAATAATAATAACAATAATAATAATAACAATAATAATAATGACAATAATAATACCTGTTGTGGTGGTGGCTGGAGGTGTTGGAAAGAGTACTTCGGTGGTGGTTGTGGTGGTGAAGGGTGGAGGACTTCGGTGGTGGTGGTGGTAGGCGACGAGAACTTCGGTGGTGATGGTGGAAGGGTGGAGGAGCCTCGGTGGTGGTGGTAGAAGGGTGGAATAGGACGGTGGTGGTGGTGGTGGTTGAAGGCGACGAGAGAGAGGGAGAGTATGGTTGAGAGAGAGAGAGAGTAAATGTGGGACGAGAGGAGGGCTGCTGTCTGTTTTGGGGGTTTTAAAATTTTCCCTACGGGCCGTCGAGGCCTGGACGGGCCGTAGGGAAGTTAAAATTTTTGAAAATTTTCACTACGGGCCGTCCTGCCCTGGACGGTCCGTTGGAATTTAAATTTTTTTTTATTTTAAAAAGAGAAGCTTCTCTTGGAAGCTTTGTGGCCCAGACGGCCCGTTTAAATTTTAGTGTATTTTATATATTTTAAGCTTGGTATTTGTAATTTTTATAAAAAAAAAGGAGTATATTTTTATAATAAGTATAAATGAACACATACAACAAATTTTTTCGTTCGTCCGGTCCGTTAACATAAGATAAGCTAAGCTAAGTTAAGTCGCAGTATTGAGGTGGTGGAATATCAACCCTTTCTATACGGTCCTCATATACCGTCTCCCACTCGCTTGCCTCTTCATATCGCCACCTATGCCATGACGGATTCAGTTTTGGCATTGGGGCGCCTTCTGCTAACTCAATCTTGATGAAATGATCTTTGTTAACAAAAGCAAACGATACGAACTTATGTTCTTCGACGCTGTGTGGACCATCGAACATAGGGAAGTACGTCTCACTTAGATCATACGGAGAGAGAAATTGAACAACCACCCTAAATTTCTGAGCAATCAGTAATCCTGCGGCGGGCATCTCCATCCATTGGTCGCGCGTTGCTGGTCCCACTCCAATATGATCTAATGAGTTGGAGACTCTGTCGTAAGTATCGTAATCTACTTCGTTTAAAATTGGCCTCCACCGGTCTTCATAATCGTCGATCTCCTCCTTAAGCTGTCTGCGGATGAATCCCCACATATCCTGTTGCCACCCTAAGCCCACAGCTACGGATCGAAACCCACAGTGACCGTCTCCATGGACATCCCGAATGTCTGTAATGTATCTATGATATGCAGGTGGAAGCCATTTCTTAAACCTTTCGATCTCCAGTTTGTACCTGTAACCATTAAAAAGTGAGATTTAATATGTGTATAAATATGTATGCATGTGTGAATTTATATATTAGTAGTTTGTACCTATCCCTTTCCAACAGTGAAAAATCTTCATCGTAAACAATCGGTTTGTCTCTTGATTGTTTACCTCTTCTGGAAGGCTTTTTGCCCTACGTTGAAAAAATTATATAACAACAACAACAACAACAACAATAATAATATTAATAATAATAATAATAATACTAACCGCAGCCTTATCTTCCTTTTTTTCCTTTTCACTTGTTGTTGGCCGACCCCGAGTATCGGTTTGTACCTCAGGAGGTTTATGTTTAGTCATAATCGGATTCAACACCTCCTTCATCTTCTGCAACATGCTTTTTTTCACTTGCACCGGTTGCGACCTTAGTTGCTCAGCGAATGCATTCATTTCGTGCTGAAAGTCAAACTCGGGATTCTCAGCTACTTCTGGCATAAAGTCAAGTCGTGTCCAGAAGACGTCGATATCAGCCAGTGACACTCGTGTATCTGATATATATATTCAATCACAACAACAACAATCAATAATCTACAAAAATTTCGGATTTTTATAAAAATTTCGGCAGAGTTTCCTCTGTTTTTGTACGAACCAGACAACACAAGTCGTCTACAAAACGCTTCAAACATTTATAAATTTGACTATTATATCCTAAAAAAAAAATAAGTCTAAAAAATGATGTTACCTTTCGCATCATACAATTGCAATTGACAGGAACATGGCAGTCCATAAGTCTTCTTGAGTCGGTGTTCACAAGACCTCTTACTTTCCATATAATAATTTATCTTGTTGACCCCTGCGAGCATCAAATCAAGCGCTAGATGGGAAACCCTACCGATTACGTCTTGAAACAACGGTAGTTGATGTTTCCACATTCTTGTTGATCGGCTTTGTTCAAAGGAGTGCTTTATCGCTATGCGCCGTGACTCCATAACTTTGTCTATTTCCATCACAAGCGCGTGGAGCGAGCTGTTCGGGCCTTTTATGTACCTCTTAATCAGAGCATGCTGACTCTCGACCCTGTTGGTCGTAGTCTGACCGAACGTAAGGTTTTTATCTGCCCATGCTTCCACAAACATTTCTTTATAATCTCGGAGCCAAACTGACTCCATGTACTCATAAACCTCTGTAAAAAACAGAATAGTGATGTCAATACAGAATAATAATAATAATAATAAAGAATAAAATATATACCCGTTCGATCCTGCCCCCAAAGTCGTCTGTAGAGCGATGCCCGATTCGATTCGTAAGCCTCTTCGTCAGGAGATTTACACAGTCGACCAAAATACTGCAAAAATATTTCCCATTCTTCTTTTGGAAATCCTGCTTTATGATATTTTGCAATATTTCGTTGAATATGATACCTGCAAAACAACAATAATAATATTATTAATAATAATAATAATAATAATAATAATAATAATAATATTTTGTTGAATATGACACCTGCAAAGCAATTTCGTAGCATCCGGGAAAACTGTAGCACATGCATTCATCAGAGCCAGATCTCTATCTGTAACAATTACACGTGGCTCCATACTCTTCTCCAGCAATTCTTTGAGCCTCTGAAGCACCCATATGTAGTTACTCGTTTTCTCTTTAACGATAAATGCATGGGCGATACAAAACGACTGGTTTGTCGACGTCATACCCACAATTTGAACAAACGGGATTCTGTACTCGTTCGTTTTGTAGGTGGCGTCGATCAGCATCACATGTGGAAAGGCACGCCAGAGATTGTAGGAGACCCGGTGTGAAAAGAAAATATTCTCAACAGCATCTGTCTCTGGATTCTGCTTGGTGAAGTAGGTAAATTTCTTTTCAACCAGGATACTCTCGAGTATCTGCATAACAATAATAATAACAATATTTAATATTTAACAACAACAAAATTAATAATAGTCTATGACAATAATAGTAATTAATAATAATACCTGCATTGGGGTTTTATCGCCGTAAATTCTATGTTTAATCTTGCTCACTGTATTGTGTATGTCTCGTAGAATACATACATTATCCGGGTTTTGTGCTCTGATGGCCAAATGTATGTTCGCCGGTTCCAGGCCTTGAAAATAAAGCGTTTCCACCATTTTTTCTTCTTGTGGTGTCAGCCGCCTAGCAAAAGCGTGACCCTCAACATGTATAAAAGGGTCGTGGTTATGATTCGCGTGTTTAACCTCCAACTTCCAACCCTCTTTGCGTAGCCTCCCTATTAACATAAACGGACAGTTAAGCTTTTTGCTACCCGTAGACCTTACTGTGGCTGTAGTATGGTATTCGCCATAACGGTCGCATCTCAGGTCTATCCTAATTTTTCTTGCATTATTTCCACTGCCTTTTGAAACAGAACGTCCTGTCACTAGGACGTAACCGCTAGCAAGGGCTCTATCGTAAGCCCATTGTTTCATCTCTTCAACAGACCCGAATACCTGAAAATTTATACAAGAGTCTAGTCTAAATTCATACTACTCTAAATTATATACTACTGTAAATATATACTAGTTCAATCCAGCAAACCCTAAAACGTGTAAAGATATACTAGTGTAAATAAATAAACGCACCTGCTCGGTTTCATACGAAACATCCGGGTTAGGTTCAACTTTTATGTTAACATCTTCATAAGCGTCTTCCTGGTTGTCATCATTCGGGTTAGAGCCGTTATAATCTTCCTCTAAGTCCTTAGCACGATTCCCGCGCGAATGGTAACTCCCGTACGTGTACTGCGGGTAGCTTGGTGGCACGAAAAATGACTCCTGTTCCTCTACATATTCCTCGTTGAGATCGGGCAGCATGTTCCCGTCATTACCACGAACCCCGGATTTAACCTCCTCTTCACCAACTTGAACCCCGGGTTCATACCCTACGCTTTCAGAGACGTAAGACTCGTTCTCAGACAGGTCAACGGTTGAAAAGCTTGTTAAATATGTCATCGTGAGACCGGGAAGTCGAAATGGGTCGAGGGTTTTGGTGGTGGTGATGTTTTAAGGTTTTGTTCAAATGGGGAAGAAGCTGATCGTGTAATGGTTAAATCAGGAAATCTCAACGGGCCGTCGAGGCCTAGATGGGCCGTCGAGGGAGTAAATGCCCTAACCTAACACATCTCTACGGGCCGTCGGGGCCTGGACGGCCCGTCCTAAAGTGCCTTTTTCAGACTTTTCAGTCTGAACTGCCTGCTTTTGCAGGAGTTCAGACTGAACAGCTGTTACATCGTACTTATACGGGCCGTCTGGGCCTGGACGGCCCGTCGTTTTTGTCTTTTCTGCAAACAAACGGCCCGTCGTGGCCTGGACGGGTAGTCCTGAAACCCTAATTTCGCTTAACGGCCCATCTAGGCCTCGACGACCCGTCCTAAGGTTGTTTAGGGTTTTTTTGGGGTTGTGTAAATAATATCACCCTTGAACTATAATACACAGTGATCTGTGATACAGGAGAGAAAAAAGTGTACGAAATTCATTTTGAGTTGGAGAGAAAAAACTTCTAGAAAAATTAATAAGACAATCTATGCACATTTAACTCATGGAGCTTTGCTTATATTTATATTATATTTATTCCAACAATATCATTAGAAATCAATAGCTTGTAGTTAAAGGGTCACGCTTTCTTGATCCCAAATCTTTCCATTTCTCAACTTTGTACCTCTCATTGAATTATTTTCTTCCATGTATCCAGCAATGTTATTCATTTAAATATCCTAAAATACACAATGAATGTTACATTACATGCATCTACACATATACATCACATAACATGCTTATAACGTTTTTCTATATCTTCCAGAAAGTAATAAGAACTCCTTTGTTTATAATATAGGACAACAAAATTCTACGACAAATTTGTTGATACATGCATAAGAAACTTACCTCGAGGATGTGCAAAACCTACAACACAAGAAGAGTGGAAAAACTTGAATATAGTTTTACACAAGGCTAAAGGAAAATATAATAAGGAAAGAAGGTTCTTCAATTATATATCATGCATGGTGATATCAACCTTTATCAACTGTGTTGATTGTGTCCAAAGCCCAAAGTAACTCATTTTAGCCATAGACAAAATTTCCCTACTATAGTTCTAATGCCATCAACATTAATTTGCTTCTTACTAAAGCACACAATGCTACGTTGTAAACATACGGTAAAGCTAAGGGCAAGAACAGAATGTCGAACTTAAAGAATTGAAGAAGGGTTGGCACTTTGGCCGGACTCTTCAATACCCAAATTCATTTATTATATATTGTTTCACGTGAAACATGCTTACGTAGTAGTGCATTGCATTTGAACTTAAATAGATTAATCATAACTATACATTATAACACCAAAGATATTTAAAAGTAGGGTGTTGCAAGTGCACATTGTTGAAAATTTATTTAAAATAATATTTTTAGATGTGGTGAATATAATAATATTTTAATTATAAAGCTAAGATTTGAATAAGAGATCTAAGCTTTAACTGTGTTTGGTTGTGAGAAATTGTGCTTGTCCTACATTGGTGGAGAAATAAATCATGTGCTAGTTTATGTGTAGAATTTTGTAAGAGGAATGTATTTCTATACAACGTAACACAACTAGTGGTAGATAAAAGGGTGCGAAGCACCCGATAAGCGCCCGCACCAGGACGTGAGCACGGGCAAGGGCGATGGGCGTAATGTGATGCTTTAATGGCATACTTTGCACTTGGCTCGAGCTTGTGGCTAGAATCAGTTAACTGGTGTGGTCCAGTCTTTTCAAGTTCCTAAAATGTCGAATTAGCTGCTGTAATTCAATACAGACCTTGTCTTTTTGAATTTCATATTCAATGAAACTCAGCATATTGTTTGGTTCAGTTTACAAATACAGAGTTGCGTGCTCTGTTTAGAGATGAAGAAGATTATTTGCAATCTATGTTCACGAACCACCAATTACTTTAATCAAGTATTTAGTTATTGGATCAAACTTCAATCGGTATTGAAACGAAAGATACTATGTGATTCTAATATTATATTACATTATGAGACAATAATACAATTAATTAGCAGGTGAAACCCGCACATTACGACGGATATATTAATAGAGTTGGCCCGGCTTTAAACAAGGGTTGGGCCTGTTTTAAATGGTAATCACCACCCTTTTAGTGAGATGTTGAAGTAATGATCACTGCCCTCTTAGTGTTACGTTGGAACAATGATCTAGTTTAGACAGTAGATACTAAAAAACAACTCTTGTTGGGAGGCCAAAGTTAAGAATGTAAGGTATGTTTATCAACACTCACCCGAACCACTACAAATCCTTACATTTTTGTGGTGATATCTTTCCAACTCAAAGGTTTTTTTTACTATTATTATTATTATTATTATTATTATTATTATTATTATTATTATTATTATTATTATTATTATTATTATTATTATTATTATTATTATTATTATTATTATTATTATTACTTCATCTTGCAGCATTCCATAAGATATATTTTTCTAACAAACATAATGGTTCTTACACAAGTCAATGAAATATGTAAAATCTGGATTCAACATACACCTTGTATAGGCCTAAATTTGAAGTATTTAAAACCGTTATCTTAACCTTGATCTTAGCCAAACTTTGACTTAACAACATTAATACCTTTCTTCAACTTGACTGGATATTAATACTAAACCTATCTAAGAAGAAGAATAGACGATAAAGAATGCAAAACAAACGAAAAAAAATATGACACATTGAAGAAACTGGATATGTTATAAACATATAATATGAAGAGATGGAATCGAAGACGACGAAGAATAAAAAGAAACATACTTTAGCACTTTCTTTTCGACAAGTGCTATAACAATGAATAAAGCAAAGTAAGAGCAGATAGTTGTATTCCACTATCTGATTCAACTTAAAAAGGAAGCGGCCCCGTATGAGATTAGGACTATATGATGTTTTGACTTCTTTAGAGAAAGGAAAAGTGTGTGTGTGTATATATATATATATATATATATATATAGAGAGAGAGAGAGAGAGAGAGAGAGAGAGAGAGAGAGAAAACCAGAAAAATGATGCAAGAAATACTAATAATAAACCTTATGTTTGAAGCCTAACACAAGACAATGTGATGAAAATCCATCATATAACTAGATATTATGGACATGACACACACATCCTGGATATGTATACATGCATGCCCATTTAGGTATGTATGAAAGAGATCCTCAATATCATATCAATATAAACTCAAGAGTTTCAAATAAAGTGTATATATCACCTAATAATCTAATCACATACACGTATCGGGGTTATCGAATCAACAAAGCCATGTTAATTTGCAGATGGCCTCTTTGGCCAAGTGGCAATAGGTTTACTCACACAAAGTAAATGTTAGACCAATTTCGGTAGTAATAATTTAGGGGATATATCTGTAAAAAAAGAAAAGAAAACCACGCTTGTTGACCATAGCAGGATCCATGGATTGTGCTCGATCACTATATTCAGAATACATTAATACCTTTATACTTTGAAGGTTATGATAGACTTACTATCTCCAATGTAATCCAAATATTATGGATCACCTTCATCACTCATTTATGAAAAACTTTGCTGTTCCATATATCCAGCTCAATCAACTTATTCATCGATCTAATCTTGTGTTTTCATTGACATGCATTAACGCATGGGCCTTTACAAGTTATTTATGCAACAAATTATATTATCATAGATAATAGCATAGTATATTTATGTAAATTGTATTTGTATTTAATTTGAATATCTCTATCCATAATTAGAGATAATGTTTGTATGATTATAAATATGATAATATCAATAGAAGGAAGGCAAGGGATTGATTTCTATCATATTTATAATCATACAAACATTATCTCTAATTATGGATAGAGATATTCAAATTAAATACAAATACAATTTACATATTACCACACCGCCACCCCATTACCAATTCCTGGACCCAAACGACTCCCCCATACCTGCCCATTTACACCCACATATTTCCCAGCCCAAACCACCTCACATAAACAGCCCAATACCACCGCCCCTAGCCACGGCCCAACCTTCTCCTACCCATTCCTCTCAATCTCCTACGGCCCAACCTCACTATCCCACACATCCCAACCCCTCGGCCCACCAACCAACAGACCCGCCTCCTGTCACCTCCCCCACCTCACCATCCGAACCATCACCTGCCCCCCCTGTCCCCCCAACTCGCACCATGCATACCCGCTCTATGAGCGGTATCTATAAGCCTAAGCAACCCTTTAACCTTACCACCTCTACCACCACCCCCATTGTTCCCATACCAAAGAACCCTACCGATGCCTTGTCTATACCGGAATGGTACAATGCCATGACTACAGAATATGATGCATTAGTTAGGAATGGGACTTGGGAATTGGTACCTCGCACACCCGATATGAATATTATTCGCAGTATGTGGTTATTTAAGCATAAATACAGGTCAGATGGGTCTCTCGAACGGTATAAGGCCAGATTAGTTTGTGATGGGCGTTTACAACAGGTTGGTGTGGATTGTGGCGAGACGTTCAGTCCGGTTGTTAAACCGGCCACCATTCGAACGGTGCTCTCTATCGCACTGTCCAAACATTGGGCCGTGCATCAGTTGGATGTCACAAATGCTTTCCTCCATGGTAATCTCCATGAGACAGTTTATATGTATCAACCGCTTGGGTTTCGGGACAAGCGATTTCCTGATTATGTGTGTTCTCTCAAGAAATCACTGTATGGCCTTAAGCAGGCCCCCAGAGCCTGGTATCAAAGATTTACTGATTTTGTTCTCACACTCGGCTTCCACCATAGTCGGAGTGATGCGTCCTTATTTACTCTTCATCAGGGCGCAGACACAGCCTATCTCCTCTTATACGTAGATGATATTCTTCTGGTCACATCATCTGACAGGCTCCGTCACTCCCTCATGCACAGGCTCTCAGGCGAGTTCGCCATGAAAGACCTTGGCCCCCTCAGTTTCTTTCTGGGCATCTCCGTGTCGCGCATTAAAGACACGATGTTTCTATCCCAGCAGTCTTACACCAATGAGATCATTGCTCGGGCCGGTATGCAATCCTGTAATCCGGTGGCCACACCCGTTGATACGAACGGTAAACTTAGTGCTGCAGTTAGCGACTTATTTCATGACCCCACATTATACCGCAGCCTTGCAGGTGCTCTTCAGTACCTAACTTTTACTCGCCCAGATATCTCATATGCCGTTCAGCAGGTTTGCATGCACATGCACGCTCCACGTGTCGATCATTGGAATGCTCTCAAGCGGATCATTCGTTATCTCAAAGGCACTGTCAGTATGGGTTTAACACTTCACGGCTCTCAGTCCCAGTCTCTTATTGCTTACACTGACGCCGATTGGGCTGGCTGCCCTGACACGCGGCGCTCCACCAGTGGCTATTGCATTTATTTTGGAGATAATCTCATCTCTTGGTCGTCGAAACGTCAGTCCACTATCTCCCGCTCCAGCGCTGAAGCAGAATACCGGGGTGTAGCCAATGTAGTCGCTGAAATTTGTTGGCTCAGGAATCTATTGCTGGAACTTCGTAACCCATTGTCGCGCGCCACGTTGGTATATTGTGATAATGTGAGTGCCATATACTTATCAGGGAACCCGGTACAACATCAGCGTACCAAACACATTGAGCTAGACATTCACTTTGTTCGCGAGCAAGTTCAACGTGGTCTCGTGCGAGTCCTGCATGTTCCCTCCAGATATCAGGTTGCAGATATTTTCACTAAAGGCCTTCCTCGCATTCTTTTTGAAGATTTCAGAGACAGTCTCAGCATCCGGTCTCCTCCCGCTTCGACTGCGGGGGTATAATAGCATAGTATATTTATGTAAATTGTATTTGTATTTAATTTGAATATCTCTATCCATAATTAGAGATAATGTTTGTATGATTATAAATATGATAATATCAATTGAAGGAAGGCAAGGGATTGATTTCTATCAATAGAGTTAAAAAATGATCATTATTGAAAACGTTAATACTCGTTATATTGTTTCCAAATAACGAATGAAAGGGGTGGCAGCGCAGCTTGTTGCTCGCTTTCCCGCTATCTTGATGTAATATTTTCAATCATGTATCCTCTTTACGTAGTTAAAACCTAAAAAAAATAACGAATATAATACTTACGTTATAGAACATACAATTGATGTTATAGCACATGAAGACCATTATTTCCATATATCCAACATTCCAACTCGATCAACTTTATTCATGTGTTTCCATTGACATACATTAACACGGTGCATGGGTATTTACAAGTTATAAGTGCAACAAATTATTTTATCATTCATATGCGATCATTATTTAAAACGTTAACACTCGTTAAGTAATTTCCAAATAATGAATATAATACTTACGCTATATATAGAACAAACAATTGATGTTATAGTACATGCCGACCGTTAGTTTTCTCTTCTGTCGTAAACCTTTATGTAAGTTCTATTATGATGAATTTTATCATATATTGATTATATAGATAAGGTAACTTTTTATCTTTTCCATTTGTCTTGTTTCTAGATGGTATGAAATGAGTCCCCCACATATTCGAGTTTTTTTTCTACCTTTTCTCTTTCTTTTTTTACAATTGATGGCTTAAAAGTTTGTACCCAAATTCGGATTATTTTCGTTTTTCTTCTAAATTACTTTTCTATATGTATATACTATAATATAATATATAACTACTCTTGTCTTCAACTACACGTGTATTATATATTATAGTTATATGTAAAGATAGCTTATGTGTAGTGGAAGCAAATATCTTAGCTTTTCCTGACAAAAGAAACCATCAAAGGTTAATTTTCCATTACCTTCTCATAACTAACTTGTAAAGGAGTCATACATTTTATTCTATGTTACTACCAGACATTAATCATATATAATCTTTCGATAAAATTAATTTCACCAAGCGTCATACAACATATATACTGTTCATTCCAAAGTAAAATCGAAGTTAAACACAGTTGGGTTTGTCAATGATCATACCTCTAGATAGGGCCGTTAGAACCCGCTCATAACTCGTTCAAAAAATGTTCCTTCGACTTTCATCTTAGTTGTAAACAAGCCGATTGGCACGGTTTGGTTCAGTCTGTTAATGAGCTAAGCACGTGCAAATGTTAGCTTGGCTATTATTATTATGACTACTACTTTTTTTTTGGAAGGCGTAGATCAATTGTTAAACCCTTTGATTATACAACGCCTAACCTCGAGTTCGAATCCCAAACAGTGTGTCTCTCCACTAGGGTCATAACACTTTATGGTAAGTCACCCGCCTAATGAAGAAATCGAAGCGAGTATCCCAGGCGGAGAACCCCAGAAGGGAAACCTCCTACCTGATCACCTCAACCAACTGGGCTGAGGGGTCATCGGCTTATGATTTCTATTAATAACGTTTTTCTTATTTTGGATTTAATAATAATAATAATTTGTTGGGGAAATGGAATTTAATAATCCCAACTTTGGGGGGCTGGAAGGGAGCAGTCCCAACTTGAAAGTTGTAATATAACGGTCCCAACTTGTCAACGTTTTTATTCTAATGGTCCCAAACTAACCGAGGCTAAGTTTTTCTGTTAAGTGCCACGTGGCAATCCACGTGGCAAAATCTGTCCAGTTGGAAAAAAAAACGTGGGCCCCCTATGACACTTGTTTTTTCAATTAAAAAAATCTTTTAATATTTAAAAAATCCTTTAATAACTTATATATATATATATATATATATAAACAGAGAGAGAGGCAAAATCTGCAAACACCTCCACCGCCTTCATTTGCAACCACCGTCGCCATCTGCAACCACCTCCACCGCCTTCGTCACCATCAACCGAATCCACCACCATCTCAACCAAAACCCAAAAAACTACCAGATCTGCAACCACCTCCACAAAACCCCACCTACAACCACCAACAACCACCTCCACCGCCGCCATCTGCAACCACCTCCACAAAACCCCACCGCCACAGCATCTCAACCAGAGAAACCCTAATTGTTTTGGGGGAGAAACCCTAACAACGATTCATAGCTTATAGAGGAGAGAGAAATGGAGCCAGGAAGTAATAGAAAGAAGAGGAGAAGTTCCGGCGGCGGCGGTGACACCCATCTCGTTCCCTTCTCTTGGTCGATAATCTGTCGTATGATGTTGTTGGGTAACGAGTCGAGTCGGGTTATGGTTGTGGATTATGACGATAATGGTGAAGACTCATTGACGATTCATGAGTTCTGATGAGACCGGCGGTGGTGGATAAGGTGGAAAAGACGACCGGCGGTGGAGAAGACGACAGGCTACTCTCTCTCTCTCTCTCTCTCTCTCTCTGTGTGTGTGTGTTTACTTTATCAGAGTTGGAGGGGGGGGGGGGGGTTGGTGGTGTTTGTAGTGGTGGTGTTTGTGGTGGTGGTGGGTGTCGTCGGAGATGGTGGTGGTGGACGGTGGTGGCAGGTGGTTGTTGTTGTAATAAAAATGATGAAGATGTAGGGGTGTGTGTATATATATATATATATATATATATAAATTCTTTTTTATTATTATTTAAAGAGTTTTTTTGAATAATTAATAGATTTTTTTAATTGAAAAAACAAGTGGGACCCACGTTTTTTGCTAACTGAACAGATTTTGCCACGTAGGACTGCCACGTGTGATGCCACGTGGCACTTAACAGAAAAACTTAACCTCAGTTAGTTTGGGACAATTAGAATAAAAACATTGACAAGTTGGGACCGTTATATTACAACTTTCACGTTAGGACTGCCCCCTTCAAACCCCTTAAAGTTAGGATTATTAAATTCCATTTCCCGTAATTCAAGTTACCAATATACATGGGCCATTAATATAACTACTATTGACGTAAAACACGTGCAATGTCTTTTTCAGCATATTACTCATTTATCTTTTGGTTGCATAGCTATTTTTGTTGTAAATAAATTTTTATATAGTACGTAACGTACATACTGGGTTCTCGGTGTATCGTGCGTTGAAAAATAACTAGTCTTTATATATAACCAAATCCATATATTTGTTTTGTTACGCGACAAACTTCTCACAACCATGATAGAATCTACCGTTAAAGAAAAATATAATATTTATACGTATGTAGGTATATTAAATTCTAAGTTTTAGTGCTCTTTAAGTTTTTAAACACGGCATTGTGAGATAAAGATTTGAGTTTATGTTAATTGTCCATGAAAATATTATATCTGGATATTTGACATATTCCAAATTATTTAAATATATTGATTAATAGTGAAGGAATGATGGAAAAGGGAAAACACAGCGTATGGAGTCAAAAGACAAAACAACCACCTCTCTTTCTCCCGACCGTTTATGCATAATCTATATATATGATGTATGATTAGCTAACGTCCACCGCCTATTACTCCAAGCCTATTTTCATGTCATCCTTCATTGTAAGATTATATCACAGGATTTTTCAGGATAAGCAAAACTAATATAAAGTTATAAAATATATATGTTAGAGTGTAGCATAGAAATTAATGTATTATAATATGAGAAAACAACAATTTTAATTATATGAATAAGAATGAAAATGTATATAAAAGAGAGAATTGTGTTACAATCTAGCATAGAAATTAATGTAATATAATATGAGAAAACAATAATTTTAATTGTGTGAATAAGAATAAAAATGTATATAAAAGAGAGAATGTATGTTTGGATGAGCCCTTCCACACGGGACTTCTGGAGCACTATGACCGACTTTCGTCTGTTCGACCAACTGAATGGCGTAATTGAAGCGCTGGTCATTCTTAAAAAATGCTCTAAAACATTCGATTCGCGAAATTGGAAAACATCAAGGATGGTTTTTCAGGCAACATTCGTGATATCAATTTAAATGACGACCCCACCAATGACACAATACTGACAAGAAGCACGAATCGAAGGTAAAATATTGAATAGTAAAGTTGCAAAGAGAAAGAAAGTTGGGTGGATGCGAGGACCGAATTCAAGTCGGCGAAATTTGTGAAAATGGAGGAGAATAGAGAACGACGAAAGATGTTGGCGAAATCCAAACTAAAAAGAGATAACACCTTCATGAAACATTTCTCAGAAGTAAAGATTTAAAGGTTAAGAGTGAATGTATGAAAACGCCGAAGAACCATATACAAGTCGATTCTCATTGAACGCAAACGAGAAATTTGTGCGAAGTGGGGTTGGGTCCTTAACTTTTATATTTTTTTTATTGTTTTTGTAGTTTTTTTAACTTGTGGTGTACTTTTAATTTAAATTTAAGCAATGTTTGTTTTAATTTATTTAAAAAAGAAAAAAAAAGTTAGTGATGGGTGTGATGACCACTCTTAATGTTTAGTGATGAACTGCGATGATTGTGATGAAATGAGATGATACATAAGGATTGATTAGTATAACTTATTTTAAGTATTGGTCAGTTTAAGTGTAGGGGTGCAAATGAGCCGAGCCTGAGATCAGGCTCGAGCTCGAGCTTGATTAGCTTATGAGAGCTCGAGTTCGGCTAGGTACGAACTTTGTTTTTAAAGCTTGAGCTCAGCTTGTTGGAAGTTTCTCAATCTTGGGCCCCGCTCGAGCTCGGATCGTTGATTACTATTGGTTAATATATTAAATAAAAATAATATAAATAGTAGGGCTCGTGAGCTCAGTAAGTGAAGCTTGAGCTCATACTCGTTTACTAAACAATTTTAAATGAGGGGTAAATATTATTAGATTTTAGTAAAACTAATATTACACTAGGCTTGACGAGTTTAACGAGCGTCACATGTCAGGCTCGAGCTCGGACTCGATAAGTAAATGAGCCTTTTTTAGGCTCAATTTCGGCTTGGGCTCGATAAGGCTCGGCTCGTTTCGAGCTTTTTATCTCGAGTAGCTCATGAGTGACTCAGCTCATTTGCATCCCTGTAATTAAGTGACAAATTAAATAAAATCGTTAATGCTAAAGTAATTAATTTATCTACATATTCATCTGTGGCACTTTACATATCTATATATCTAGTAATTAAATTTGAAAGATATAACCTGATAAATATATTGTGTTAACCAAATACTTATTAAAATTAACGTAATTTTCCTTAGAATGACAGATTGAAATTATTATTTATATGTTCAAGTATATATTTACTTAATTAAAGTCAAAATTGATCAAGTAATGCATCTTTGATACATATATATATATTAGAAAAGAAAAAAGAAAACAAAAACATAAGAACCAGGTTGTCGATATTTTATTGGCTTAGTTATGATAGCATGTATGCATACCACAGATTAATCAAATCGATTCATGAATATTCTACCAAAAGTTTTAACCATTTTTTTTCCACTTGTACTTATAAACCCTAATCCTCCCTCTCTAGATTTGTATTTATATTTCATGTCCCCATTTCTAAGCAAACCCCACTGCCGTCATGATCATCATCATCATCACCAATCCCATCTCTGTCTATAAAGAAAAACAAATGAACACACAGGTACATCTGTCTGTTTATAAAGTAATCAACTTCTCCAAATCAAAACTACTTTCGAAGCTTATAAGATTCACAAACAAAACTCTCTTTCATCTCTCTCTACCCTTGATTCACACATACACACACACACATTGTGTGTGTCGCGGTATATAACATACATACATACATATATATTTATATATATAAAGCAAATGAGGAAACCAACAGGAGGTGCATACGAGCAGAATAGTTTGATATCGAACGAGAACGCGAACGCTATGATGACGAGTACCATGAAGATGAGAAAAGGGTTGTGGTCACCAGAAGAAGATGAGAAGCTGATGAACTACATGCTGACCAACGGCCAAGGCTGTTGGAGTGACATTGCTCGTAATGCCGGTTTGCAAAGATGCGGTAAAAGCTGCCGACTCCGGTGGATTAATTACCTAAGGCCGGACGTTAAACGTGGTGCCTTCTCTCCTCAAGAAGAAGAACTCATTGTTCATCTTCATTCCCTTCTTGGCAATAGGTACGATTTATTTTCATTCAACAAGTTTTTTTTTATTAAAAAAAAATTGACGGCCACGAGTCAAGACATCACCCTGATAGACTCACCCCTCCTGAGTTTGAATCCGGCACTTGTGGGTATTGCAACCCTTTCGGCCTGAAGGCTTTAATCACATATTTTACAAGAGGCGAGGTTAATTATTTGTTTATGATGTTAGTGTATGTTTTTGACCAATTAACATGACATTAAGTTATACTATATCTTTTTCAAATTTTGATTTTGGGTTAATATTTACTTAATCTTGGTTTCTAACTTTCAGTGGTACGTATTTTCCGCCTTGTTTCAAAAGTCGAATTTATTATGTTTTTGTGATAGTGATACTAATAACAGATTAAATAACTTAAGTATACGTCTCTCTTTTTTCTAGTATTATGTTATAAACAGCATTAATGGGGTTAAGAAATTAGGGGTCGTTTTTTTCTACTAAAATTAAAATTATATATATCTTAGTTAATATATATATAAAAGGTATTTCAAATCCTATTTAACTAATTTAGTATATATAAAACATAGGAATAGAGATTTTTAACGTATACAAGTTCCCAAAACCCAAATTGCATTCATAATTTTTTTAGCATACCTTCTAAAAATTTCAATAGGCGAAATAATTAAACAAATAAATATAGGTGTGTAAGTAATAACAAAAAAAAAATAATAAAAAAAATTGAGGTTTTATGTATACACGTCTTAACTAAAAGCTACAATTTAATCATTGATCGAGTTGATTTTAATGTTTGAAGCTAAGTTAAACATTACTACATGATGTCAATCAAGACATGATATGTATTACATAACTAATATATAACAAAGAATTGATAAATAAGCAAGATGATCGATCGAGAAATTAACTAGCATGTGATCAAACACTAGTCTAACGAAACCTTGTAAATTAGCTCTGATATTTAAATAATGTTTCATTATCTTGCACTGAACGTGTGATATTATATTATAAAATATCATAAATGTAAAATAAAAGTAAGACACTAAAAGACATATCTCAAGCTACTGACATCTGTAAATCAAAATTGACTTATTTTTTAGATGAAAGATAATACTGTAATAGAATTATAACTTGTATTTAGGCTTTCATTTCTGTGTAAAAAAAAGAATGTATCTACCCATTGTTAATTATATAATGCAGTATTATATAATACAGCAAGTAAAATGTCCAAGTCATGGTCACATGATTATATATGCAACTTATGATTCAAATTTAATCTTTGTGCTTTTGACTTCAGCCGGTTAACAAAATCATTAATGGAGAATTGGGGATAACAATAATTATTTTCCATAATTGAACCAAAGAAAGAATAACTTGACATAATTATCACATATAACATGCATCATACACTTGTACAATCAATTAACACCACCAGAAATCTTTATATTTTACACAACAAATACATACACATATATATCATAATATAAGTCTAATATTTACATGTTATTCAGTGGCGAAGCTTGACCCGAAGGTTTGGGGGGTCGGAAGTCACCGGGGGTTCGGAAGTCACTAGTTTCGGGGGGTCGAAAACCAGTTTCGGGGGGTCGAAACCCTATATTTTCAAAATTTTCTATACGGCTACTATATAATCGAAACTTCTGCGCGAAAATCCGGGGGGATCGGCCGCCCCTCCCCGCCCCAACAAAGCTGCGCCAGTGCATGTTAATAAACAAGATATTTGTATTCACATTAGCATACTTTTGTAAAACATGACTGCAGTAAAATACTAAAATAATACATAATATGTTACGAGGTAAATTAAATATATGTATAGTTTCTTCATGTACGTGGTGAATAAGCAACACCCGTATTAAATTAGTTCTTTAATTTTATAATAATGTATTTGGTAGAAGGCTAAAAGTGAAAGGGATGATTGAGGGGTGTGTGTCCACATATAATCTTTGAGTTGAAGACACTCCACTGTCTATTTCAGTAGTTTGTTTACAAATGAAGCCAACCCCCATGCATTTCATGCATTCATACCGTATTTTACGTATACTATAATCATATTTGTTTACCTAAATTCATTATTTTCTTTACTTATATTGTAGGTGGTCCCAAATTGCTACAAGATTGCCAGGTCGTACCGATAACGAAATCAAGAATTTTTGGAACTCAACGGTGAAAAAGAGACTTAAAAAATCAACCTCTAACTCCTCGTCACCTAACACAAGTCTTGATTCATCATCTTCCGAACACAGGGAAGTCATGGGTGGAATGATGTCGATGCATGATTCTAGCAACTTCATGGCTATGTACATGGATGCAACACGGCAATCTTCTTCTTCTTCGTCCTTGCAAGCCATGAACATGAACCAAATGATCGAACAAATGCCAACGACCGGAGATAATGGCCCTAACATGTCCATCTTGCATCCATCATGCTATGGTACACCACAGGTTGGCATGGATAATAATGGGATTAGTTATCATGGATGTTATGAGCTATTTGGGGGGAATTTAGGATTAGAGCATGAGATGTTTAACATCCCACCATTAGAAAACATGACAAATAATAATAATAATAACCAAGGTATAAAACGTGAAAATGTAGATGATAGAAACTCCATGTTCATAACCAACAACATGAACCAATGCTACAACATTCACAAGGTACAAGCTATGACACAAGGGTTGGAAAACTGTTGGGAGGGAGGAGATGAATTATTAAAAGTTGAAGAATGGGATTTTGAGGAACTCATGAGAGAATCTTCCACGTTTCCTTCACTTGATTAAATCATACAAAAAGTAGATTTATATATTATTTTTTTCTTAATTTTCTTTTACCATTTTTTGGAAAGTGGGAACCTGTTTTAATTTTCATATTTTCTAGCAGTAACGTGTTCAAAATTGTAGAATAATTGGCATTGGATATAGGTTTAATGGGGGCATTGCATGTGCAAACTAAACTATATTGTATAGATATATCAAAGTGTACATGTACCTCATCATACAAGTACAGTTTAGCCAGCTCCGGCCAGTTGACCTCATATATGGTTGGCTAATAAGATTCAAAAGAATACTTTTTGTTACAGTAATCCAATAAAACTATATGTGAATGGTGATATAAATGTGTGTTATTAATTTTGTTATTATAACATTATGGTTTTTTATATCTTTAGAGGATTATTGAAGTGGATAAAGGGTGGGGATGTGAATGGAAAAGATATATGATCCTTGGTATCTCATGTTTCGTTACTGTTATCTCAATTAACAAAAGCAGTTTGTTGTTTCTTTCAATTTCAGGTTATAAAAACACATGCATCTAATATCATGAATAATGATTTTGTAAAACTAAAAAATGTTTTAGAGTAAATTAAAACAAATATTTGCATTGAGTTTTTTGTAAAGTAAACGGTTCACTACATAAACAAAATAGCTTGAAGAAAACCAAATTAATGTTTGGAAAAACAATTTGGTGTTGTTCTAGGGCAAATTATGTTAGAAAAGTTACAGTAAATGGAGACTATAATGGAGACTATAATAATTCTGCAAAGAAACAAACAGAAAGAAACGAAAACAGATTAACAGAACCGGGTTTGTGTTTGACACAATTCCCTTAAACAGATTTGTCGTCTGTTCCCAGGGTATACCGGTTCAACAGTGACGGTGCACTGCGGACCATCCAACTTGCCTGAAAAGAAATCAAACTGCTGCTGCTTCTGTGTTTGCGAGTTAGTTTCTGTGAAAGTGGTTTTTGTTGTGTGTATCTTCTGCACACATGGAGTCTGTCTTATATACTCAAACAGTCAAGGATGAAACTGATAGGCCATTCAACTTCGTGATTAATTCTCAATTAATCACCATCATTAGGCCATTAAACGCTGTTAATGACGCTGGAAGCTGAAGACCAGGAGTTTTTCTGGAAGAGATCTTTCAGTTACATTATTTAACAAAAGCAAAAGTGTCGCGCGGACACGGGTTTTCGAGCTGCATTCGTGTCCGCAGATGCGGGCGTCGTGTTTGTTCAAGAATTTTCCCGAACCAGAACCCATTTTTGCACCCCCCCCCCCTGCGCGTGCGGGTAGGTGCCATAGTATAAAGTAACTTAACATTTTAATTCTTCCACTCAAGCTTCACCTTATAAGCTCCTCCAATTTCCATCTCCCAACCAATGTGGGACAAACCAACTCTCATTCACATATAAAGTTTCCAACAATCCCCCACATGAATGGGAGTTATTCTCAGAAACAACCTCATTCCGATTAAATTTCAACAGTTGAGTTTTGCATACGATAGGTAGGTGTGACCCTTTGAACCTTCGCTTATGAAACGCACTTAGCCCACTGGCTCTGAGTAGAACGCGATGTCTTTGAACTCGTCTACCGTTTGTGTAGATGACAATACGCTTCACACAAAACTCTCCCTGACAACATCAAGTCCTCATAGTTGTGTCCGTTATGCTCATGGACACGTGCCTGGTTCCACGAGAGCTCTTAAGTATTGTGCCCCAACAACACCCTTCGAAGCGACCCCACTTCTCTCTCACATAGGTGATCTACTGGGACTAGTTACCTCAGTCAAATCATTAAAAGCCATAAGCTTAACCTCAACCTTGTCACCTTTTAGGAATGGACTAGGAAGCTTATTAAATTTATAGTAAGCTCCCTTTTTCAAAACGTGGGGTTTCCAACAACTCCCCCCCCCCCCCCCCACAGTGACCTTCGCCAGTTCATACAATTAGGTTGTCCTATTGAACTCAGATCTTGGGATCTCCAGTCAGCTAAGTTAGGTTTCCTTCGCATAAACTTAGCCTTTCATGGGCTTTAGTCCCATTCCTATTGACGACTTCTGAACTAACTCTCTGCTTAAGCCCTTTGTTAGCGGATCCGCGATGTTATCCTTTGACTTCACGTAGTCAACAATGATAACTCTTGTAGAGATTAGTTGTCGTACCATATTATGTCTATGTCTTATATGCCTGTTCTTACTATTATACATTGTGCTATGAGCTCTGCCAATTGCCGATTGGCTATCACAATGTATGCATATGGCCGATGCCGGCTTCGGCCACCTTGGTATATCCTCAACAAATTGACGTAGCCATTCTGCCTCTTCACCTGCTTTATCTAAAGCGATGAATTCTGATTCCATCGTGGATCTAGCAATAACAGTTTGCTTAGATGATTTCCACGATATCGCTGCATCACCAAGTGTGAATACATACCCACTTGTTGCTCTAGAATCATTCGTGTCAGATAACCAATTTGCATCGCAGTAGCCTTTAATAACTGCTGGATATCTACTATAATGCATCCCGTAATCTCGTGTGTATCTCAAGTACCGAATCACCCGTGTCATGCAACCCCAATGAGTTGAACTTGGGTTGCTCGTGTATCTACTGAGCTTGCTTACAGCATATGCTAAGTCTAGTCTGGTACAACTCATCAGATACATCAAGCTGCCAATAATTCTTGAGTACTCTAATTGATTAACAGGCTCACCTCTATTTTAGCTAGATGTTGACTCGTGTCAATGGAAGTTCTAGCCACATTACAGCAAATGGAGACTATGATAATTCTGCAAAAAAACAAACAGAAAGAAACGAAAAGAAAACAGAACGGGGCTTGTGGTTGACACAATTCCCTTAAATAGATTCGTCGTCTGTTCCCAGGGTACACCGGTTCAAAAGTGACGGTGCACTGCGGACTATCCCACTTGCCTGAAAAGAAATCGAACTACTGCTGCTTCTGTGTTTGCGAGTTAGTTTCTGTGAAAGTGGTTTTTGTTGTGTGTATCTTCTGCACACATGGAGTCTTCTTATATACTCAAACAGTCAAGGATGAAACTGATAGGCCATTAAACGCTGCTAATGACGCTGGAAGCTTAATAAAAGCAAAAGTTTCGTGCGGACCTGGGTTTTTCGAGCTGCATTCGTGTCTGCAGATGCGGGCGTCGCGCTGGTTCAAGAATTTTCCCCGAACCAGAACCCATTTTTGCACAACCCCCCCCCCCCCCCCCCCCCGCGCGCGCGGGTAGGTGCCAAAGTATAAAGTAACTTAACATTTTAATTCTTCCACTCAAGCTTCACCTTATAAGCTCCTCCAATTTAACCAATGTGGGACAAACCAACTCTCATTCACATATAAAGTTTCCAACGAATTAATTGTGATAAAACTGGATCATTGTAAACATGTCTTTTTAAGGATGTGTGATTGTTTAAGATATGAGTTTCAAAATGAAACGCAAATATGATGATGTGAGGGCATAAAGTTCTACTTAGGGAGAACTCTAACACATGTTAGAAGAAGACATCACAAAGATGATTTCAGGGATATATGAAATCACACGAGCAAGTGTTGTATGTGGATGATACCATTTGTGTTGTACTACTCGGTACAGCTTTTATAACTATCATGCTATTGAGAGAAGTGTAACCATGGTTGTTGGTGGTCGCCAGACATCAACAATTGGACTTGGAACTTTAAAACTTAGGTTCTCTACACGATTGATCCGGCCTTCGAGAGATATTATACAAGTTCCTAATATGTTAAAGGATATAATTTATGCTAGCAAGTTGCATGTAGATGGTTACTCAGTTTCACATGGACCTGAAGATCAGTGAGGGATTTTTATTCCAGTTAAATATGTCACACTCCTGCCAAGACGAAAATGTGAGAATGTAACGACCGTATATTATAACACATCAGTACAAGAGAAATATATTTTTATTCAAATAATGTCACAACAAACATCTTACATAAGTATCTACGTGAACAAGGAAATAAGTATCAATGCAAAGCATCTAAGCACAAGTCTTGCCGATGATTTCTAACCCAGCTGGTTTGAGGTGGGATGGTTTACCTCTTTAGAGGGTTCCCACCCATGGTTGGTCACAGGTTCGATCCTCGTCCATCGAAAAATCATACCCATTAAGGTTGAAAGGGCTCGGCGTGTGGGAGCATTGTTGATATTAATTGTATAGAAATAATGATGCATTTGAAAGTTGCATTGTGATTATGCCTTTACGAAAATGCGACAGCATTGTTGATTTATGAAAGGATGATTAATATTAAGAGACAAAACAATGTTGTTAATTTGGTGAAAATCTTTATAAGTGGAAAGTAAGATGTGGTCTTGTTCTTGCGCATTACCCAGTCAATATGGAGTTGGGTTAATTAGTTGTTGTCGTGTCATTTGTCTCAAGTAATTGAACGCCATTAACGTTTCCACCTAATCATGACGTTCAAGTACCAAAGATAATTCTTCACTAATTCATCATTCACTTCTTTTAAACTTTGACTTCCATATCACGTGTATAAGATTTTTATTATTTTATTGAGAAAATTACGCAATTAGTCCCTGTGGTTTGCCTTTAGTTTCACCTTTAGGTATTAAAGTTTAAAAGTTTCATGTTAAGGGTTTAAATTTAGTTTTTGTTACATAATAGGGTATTAGCACTAACGGAGGTTATTATTTAACTGAATTTACTCTCATATGACAAATGGTAAACCACAAGGACCAAATGTGAAATTTATGTGGGGCCCACCTAATAATCTAAAACAAAAAACATTCATGCTTGTAGTAGGGGTCGAACCCGCATGATAGCCGTTTCGATCTAACATCCAATGTTTCAACCAACTAAGCCACTTATTGATTTATTTTATTATTGAAACGTTTTTTTTTAATAAAAGCCGTTATCAGAAGACATCCTATACATACCAAACACATAAAACCTTCATGCTTGTAATGATCGTATCACTAAATACGTTTGGATTGAAGGAAGATGAATTGAAAATATGTAAATTGTTATATATAACATCTTAAACATATAAATGAAGAGAAATACAATATTATTCATTGAATCAGATTTCTATGATTTTATACTTACATAAACTGAATTTAATCTCCATTATTACACACACTTCAACCACACATCCAAATTCGTAACTCTGTTCATTGAAATGCTTAGTAAGTTAGTCAATTTCTTTTTAATTGCAGTATTTGTGCAGAAGAAGACCACTAAATGTTCGATCACGTCACTATTCGTCATCAAATTATGAACGAGGTCTTTCTATTATACAGTTTATGTTATGAGAGATGTTATGATACTCTTTTAACTGTTACTAGCAATTTATTTTAACTTACATTTGTGTTTTTAGGGTTTCCGGATGAACGACTGAACGAGAAATGGAGGAGGAGGCTGAGAGGAAAATAGGATGGCTTTTTAAGCTTATTTTTGCTGGGACTGCAACAATTATTGGATATAATATCTTTCCTTACTAGGTATTTGTTCACTTTATTTATGTTTGGTATGTATAGGATGTCTTCTGATAACGACTTTTATAAAAAAAAAAAAACGTTTCAATAGTAAACTAAATCAACAAGTGGCTTAGATGGTTGAAACATTGGATTTTAGATCGAAACGGCTATCAATGCGGGTTCGACCCCTACCACAAGCATGAATGTTTTTTATTTTAGATTATTAGGTGGGCCCCACTTAAATTTCACATTTGGTCCTTGTGGTTTACCATTTGTCACATGAGGGTAAACTCAGTTAAATATTAACCTCTGTTAGTGCTAATACCCTATTATGCAACAAAAACTAAACTTAAACCCTTAACATGAAACTTTTAAACCTTAATACCTAAAGGTGAAACTAAAGGCAAACCACAGGGACTAATTGCGTAATTTTCTCTATTTTATTTGTCTATAAAACTAGATATTTGCTTTAACATAGTATATTTTTTTTCTAAATGTGTTTAACCATCACTACAGAATTGTTCTTATATTGACACACTTTTAAAATCTTATGAAGTAAAAAGGCTAGTCAAACGTAACGACTATATATATTACCAAAATATTACATTATGCAATGTGTAAGAACAGTATACTAGATCTAACATTACAAATCTTCTCAAACATAGGCCAAAATAACCTTCTCGATAAAAAAATCTAAAGACTTTATAAAAAAAAATTAACTTACCAATCACCTTATAATAACAATAAATATAAGAAACCGTTATGAAAATAGAGATAGCGGAATCACTTATAGTTACAATCCGAAAGTTGGCCATAACATCATTATTAACATATGTTTCTTAATGTACTTCATTTGTTTTTGTACACTATTTGCTAGTAAAATAACATTTTTCTCAAACTAATATTTCCTTGGATGATAAACCACAAGATAAATAAATCATAATAGTACGTAATGCAAACTTTGAAATAACTCAATTAGCTTTAATAAAATAATTTTTATTATTAAGTCTTTCACTCATTCACCTATAAGGAAGTAATTAATGTTGAGGTTAGCACTTTTTTTAACGGAAAGGAACGACGTGTCAACCACTGTGACACCGGGGGCTGTGGTGATATCGAGCGTTGTGGCTTAAGGTCGACCACTTGACCTCCGATACCACAAGGGATGGGAACTACCATTTAATGGAGAGAAAAAGGAATAACCATCTCGAATACTTTGCTATTCTAAAAACTTTAACAAGATAATATTTAGCTTCTTTATCTCAGACAGGGAGTCTCTTGCTTGTTCAACCACTTTTCTAAAATTCGATTGAACACACCATAAAGTTAACGCACTGACTTCGTTTCCACTATTTATGTCTCCGAGCCCAATAGTCATGTGTAGTTATCTGACTTATACCTAGCATCTAGTATCCACCTAGGTAAAATATAATGATCAGAAGGATATCAACATGCCTCTTCTTCAAGATATATAAGATATGCTTGCATAGCATACGGTATGTTTCAAACTTTGCACTTGAACATGTGACATCTATCTTATCCGATAGAAGGAAGTTAACATTTCTCCAATATATTTTATCAACATCTGATTGTCCAACCTTATATTTGATTTCTTCTGAATTCGTGCTTATTTTCTCATGAGTTAAGTTCAATGTAGCTTTGGTCCATTCTTTTTTTAATACATTAAAGAGCTTTCTAGTGTAATGTGAAATTGCTTTTGCCTGTTTCAAATTAATAGAAGAAAGAATTGGCTTGGAGTTCATGGTCTTGAAGTCTTTATAGTAACCACAAGGGATGCTAATACTTTATAGTACACTAGCATAAAGTACACAAGAACTCTCAAGAAGTTAAATATTATCCGCCAATGAGGTTCGGTCCAACTTGTCCAAGGTGGGAGGGTTGGCACCCGTTTGTGGTTCCTGCCTGGGAGGTATCAGGTTCGATTCCCTCTGTCACTGCAAAAATATACCCATCACGATGAGACGGTTTCAATGCCGCTAGAATAAGTCTAATCTAAGTCCGATTGATACCTTTCATACGACTTCCTATGTTTAGAAGATTATATATTTGAACCTTTCACCAAGTCTTCATTAAACATCTATAATCAATTCATATTCCAATTTAACCCCTTAAGTCAGTTGCCTAGTGTTGAATGTTTTCTATTTGGCAACAAAGAATTGATGAGATCTCAAAAATTTTTGGTTCTGACTGTTATAAAAAAAAGCTATTAGTATTGGTTGTTACTTACTTGTTAACATTGCAACAATCGATACTTATTTAGCCTATTTTTGCATTTTCTATTCGGGATTTGATCATGATGCGTCATTATTTGAAACTGAGCAACAGGAAGAACAAGGTGGTACAAGTGGTTATTTTTGTTGGAGCATATGAAAATTGAGAAATGAGTGTAAGTATATGCGTGTAGCGTCTTTGCTTATTGCTCTTTCTAATCAAGTTTTCCGTGAAAAACATAAAAATAAATAAATAGATAAAATGTCTGGTAGGTTTTCTGTTATTTTTGCATAGGCTGACATATATAGTTCTAGCTATTAACTTCTGTAATGTCTATTTTATGTTCTTATATTAAGACCAAACTTAGCGGCTCACCATTTTCAGGCCTTCCAGTCCAAACGTCTAAATATGATTGGCTCACTATTTTCACCCCAATTTGCAGCGTGAAATATTTCAAGCCCTTGCCCAAAACAACCTCAAAACGCCCAGGGGGCAGTGTGCCTGGCGTTTTGGGGCGTTTTCTTATCATTCCACGGTCCACTACACCCGGTCTAATAAAGTGTTATGAAAAAATATAAACTAAAGAAGATACACGAATAGAAGAGAAAAAGTATTCTTCTTATCTAAAAGGTATAGTTCTAGTTAAAAGTTGGGAGTATTTTCCAAGAAACGTAACATATTAAATATATCTCAAGTATCTCTGATCGATACATCTCAGGAGCGTATGTCTATTTCATAAACTGTTTATAACAATATCTTTAACCTTTTAGTTAGAAAAAGTAATATTGTCGTACCCTTTTCCAATAGCTTCCTAAATGTGATTACATATATGAAAGTCTAGTAACATAACAACATTTCTTAAATTTCTTAATGTGTTTTGTTATATGTGTATGGTGATTAGTGTATGTCTTTAAGGCCCTAAAAAAATTGAACTTCAAGCAACAAAAAAAATTGGGCTAAAATTTTGATAAAGAAGAATGAATTAAGAAAAATAAGATTGTGGTTTCAAAGGTAATTTTTTAACTTTAGACCTCTACATTATATTAAGACGGTTTTTTCAACTCCACTGACAAAAGTTTTTTGGACAATAAACACAAATTTATACCTTAGACTTCTAGATGTTAAATTTCGGACCCATTAGGAGGCCGAACACAAGCCATCGCCCACCCCGCACTTTAGGCTGGGCCAGTATGTCTAGCTGTTTTTCTAGAAAATTATGTCCTTTTTGTGGTAGTGATATTTAAGGAGCCTGGTATGGGGTAATGGAATGAATGAGCGAATGAAATGGAATGGATAAAGAAATGAAGTGGGTGATTATCATTCCATGGTCTTGTTTGGTTACACGTAAGAATTGAATGAATTATTACTTTGTATTGTTTGGTATGTAGGAAAAGACAAATAAATAGAATTAGCGGTGGTGAGTGGTGGCAGTGGCTGTTGGCAACTAGTGTCGGATCATGTTGAGATAGAGACGGTGCCGGTGATTGGGAAAGAAGTTGGTGAAGAAAAAGAAGTGAATCAAGATGATGCCATAACTTCTGAAGCTCCTGCTGCTGTTGATGTTACAAGTGCTCCTATACCTTCAACTGATGTTTTTACGAATATCCTCAATGTTGTCTATGAAACGGAACAAAGGAATCCTCCATCCACTGCTCTTGCTGATACACCACTCAATGCTGACGGGGTTGGTGGTGGTGTTCAGTGGGCGGTGGCGGAAGCGACGATGACGGTGGTGGTGGTGGTGGTGGTCAGTGGCGGCGCTGACGATGAGCGGTGGTGGGTGGCGACGTTTGGTGGTGATAGTAGGGGTGGCAGTGGTGGTGGTCGGTGGCGACAGGGAGTGACGGCGATAGTAGGTGGTGGCGGCGACGGCGGTTGGTAGGTGGTAGTCGGTGAGTGATAGTGGCGGTGGTGGTTGGTAGGTGGCTGGTAGGTGGCGATGGTCGGCAATGGCGGTGGTCGGTGGTGGCGTCAGGTAGTGGTTGTGGCGATGGGTGGTGTGGTAGAGGTGGGTGGTGGTACTGGAGTCAGTGGTGATGAATGGTGACGGAGAGAATGGAATGGGAAAAAAACAGGGGGGTTGGACGGAATAAATTTTAAGGTTTTTAGAGGAAATGGAATAGAGGAGGTAATGAATGATTTCATTACTATCTTGACCAACCAAACACCTTTTATTTCATTTCATCGTAATGCTCCATTTCATTACGTTCTCATTCTTGCGTACCAAACGAAACATAAAACTCATGTAAAGGGATTTTCCATTCTATTATTTTATTATGTGGTTTTTACTTTTAGTTTTTCTTTTCGGATTTATAGATTGTTTGTATTATATATTAATGTATACTGTTTGTTTAATCAATGCTCAAATGTTCATGCGAGTCAAGAAGGTTTATAGAACAAAGTTTAATTCCATGTTGATAGTTATTGATATCAAATCAGCACGCCAATTATAAAATCCGTATCTGTGTGTATGAGAAATTATATTATATCAAATAAATTAATAACTCTAACCAAAACAAAAGGCATAAACTATGTTATTCACATAAAGCATTACATTAACAAATAGAATTTTCATTGGATGATAAGTTGACAAAGATAAGAAATTAATGATGAAGTACATATCTACTACAAATTCATTATCTACAGAAAATCAAACTTTTAATGATGATCCTAGTTAGCAATTACCTTTCATCAAGCATGTATCATTAACATAAAGTTTAAACAAAAGTTAGCATTTACTCTATTTGGGTGTCTTTTGACTATATTACGAACACTACCCAAGTTTATTTTTGAGCTAATTATAGTTGTATAGTAGCAATGCATGACCTCAATTTAAGTGTTGTTTTAGTTCTATTGAAATGGGAACATAACCAAAACAACAAAAAAAACGAAGCTATCGAAAATACGATACCTAAACCAAATAATTTAATTAATAAAGAGTGTAATCTTTTTATCAAACAATAGTATAGTCAATTTGGCCTTTTGGATGTTATCTGTTTTGCAATAGTACAGTCAATTTGCCTTTCATTTTGCTGTAACTTTTTGGATTGTTTAATAACAACAATAATCATTATGTTCTAGAGAGTATTTTGTTGAAAAGATACGTTTTGATTTAATAGCCAGATTCATGACATGTGTAGATCTTGTAACACGAAACACACAGCCAAAATTTGTCCACTAATCTCAACCTCGTATATTTAGGAAATAATTATTATTTTTAATGGAACACGATTATATTAAACAAACCAAAAATTTACAGCAAGATGAAAGGCAAACGGACAACAAGCTACGTCACAACCCTTTTTTTAATAGCAAACCCTACATTACCGAAAACAAAACATTGGATCCTACGAGTCTAGAATTTGTTATGCATGACCCTCTGCACTCTGTCTAGGAACCCAAGAGCTCTGGGAGCCCATGAGCCAAAAGTATCAAGGGCAAAGGAGATGAAAACATGTTGCTTATCAGCATAAGCTTTATCATGCTTCACAACTTTCTTCAATTATTGTTTGTCCAGCCTTCTCCCTAAGGCCAACAAGGGGGAACACTCCAGTAAGGTCCACGCAAGTTTGTTTCCCACCAGCCCAACCGAACACAAGAACACCCGTTGAGCGAAAAGTAGACCATCATGTCGGTATTTGAAACCGGACAATTCCTTGTAATGAACCGCATGCTCCCTAAACTTATCCAAACAAGCCTTGCGACAAACTGGGCAAGACTCGTCTATGGAAACAAGGGGATCATTAAACGGTATTTAAGGATGGCCGGATATTCAATGACTGACATATATTGCGCTAGTCCATCAATAGGTATAACATCAAAGAAATCTTGGGCATAAGACCCTCGTAAACATTCTAACACCGCTTCCTGGCGTAGGGATAGATCAAATTTTCTTCCAAACTTTGGACGTTTTTACTTTAATTAGCACTCGCCAAGGTATTTTGAGCCTTTGGGTGGGCATTGTCCTTATTAGTGTACTTAACCGCTGAATTCAAGATCGGGAAGGGACCTGTGTAGGCTTCCCAACGCACACTCGTAATCTGAGTCTAACCCAACAACACCACTGTCCCGCAGGATATGGTCTTATAACTTTTAGGACTGCGCTCTCGAAGCCATGAAAGAATATATTGATATATACCCTACTGAATAGAGGCCTAAACCCCCGAGACAGATTGTAAGGGACACCAATCTCCTTTGAAGACCTCCCAAAAAATGGGGTCCCACACACCATACTATCTTCAATGGCACCCCGGAAACCATTATCGAAGAGGGAGGCGACCTCCTCAATGAATATAGGCTGACAAGTATGTAGGCTAAACAACAACTTAGCAACCCCTTATACAAGAACGAAGCAACAGGAGCTCGCAAACAAGGAAGGCACCCCATAAGAGCCACGACGCACGAGGGCCTTTTCAGAGCCAACCTACTTATGTAACTAGCGTCCCAGCTAACCCACCCCCCCCCCCACCCCCAAGAAGTTTCACACCCCTCTTTGGCCTCCCAATCCCACTTAGGAATAGCCCTTCCTTCACCTCCATCACATTGCATGGCTGCCAGAAAACCTTAGTTTTCCCGATCTGATTCGTGATGTCTTATGAGATATTCACAGGCAAGCTGGGATATCGGCAAAAAAGGAGGCCCCGGTGAACTTTTTTACTGACTCGATGAATGATCTTGTGTTTGGCTGGGTTAGTGGGAAACACGATTGCGTAGACCTCATTGGTATCCCCCCCCCCCCCGTTTACCTTAAAGATAGCGGTTTGTGGCAGGTCGAGCAATGCTAAAGGTGGAGTCGAAAAAAATTGACAAGCATGCTAATGCCTGCGCGGATAATCAACATGCCTTTGTCCCTCTTGCCATTGAAACTTTTGGCTCTTTGGCCTGGAAAGCTATCAGGTTCTTTAACAGAGTACCACGTGTCGTTCATAATAAGTTCTCGCCCCTACGGACCGGGGGTTTGTTTTTAATAGGTTGGGTATCGCTATTTAGAAAGGGGTGGTGGCACAGATTGTTGTCAATCTACCTACCATCTACTGTAAGGTTGGCATGTTATTAATGATAAATAAATTTAATAAAAAATTTCGTTGGGCGAATTTACAACTTTTGGAATGGATAATTGGTCGGATATTCAGGTTCTGGATTAGTTTTGATAATTTTTACAAGTATGAGATTAGGTGTGACCAAGCCTGATTACCTGAAGAAATAAATTGAATAACTCTTTTACCCATACCATATACCTTAAAACTTTTTTAACTTTTAATTCCCATTAACCAACGGCTAATAACAGTTCATTATAGTAGTTTAATTATATAAAATATGATATTTTAGAAATATGCATTTGATAATATTATTTATAATTTTTATAACATATAATATTAACTTATCTTTTAAAATATCATCCTAAATTTTACATTTGTTATATATTGCAAACTTTTTGTAGTTATGATAATATGTATATAATTAATATAATTTTATTTGTTTTTTTTTCTAAAATACCAACGGTACACCTAACATACATTGGTATTCCTGAAACCCGATGGCTATTCATGATTACTTGGTATTGGATTGAGATTACCAATACTTGTCTGAAACCCGCCCCATTGCCATACATACTTGTTTGATTAAACATCCATTTTAATTCTCCTATCGAAACCCTAAGCTCGATATTTTTTACATGCAAGATATAATAATACACGACCTTAACAATCCATAACCTTTTTTCGATTTATACATACAAAAAATTGTATTGGACTAAAAAAGGTGCAAGTCTAGCAAATCTTATCCAATCTTCTTATCTCATATCAGTTTGGGACTATAACTATCTCCCATCCCCTCCAACTGTGAGAGTTTTTACTGTTCTACTGGCGCGGTCAATTGTCTTATCCGCAGATGCCAAAACCATCTCAACCCCCTCCTCATTTTATTATCCAAATTTTTTCCCATCTACTAAGTTTAATTTCTTTGAAGTTTTTGTATCTAATCCAACCTTGTATGCACACATATCCACCTCAACATTGTCATCTCTACAAACTCTGACTTTCTCACTTGTGTCTTATTATAACCCAACATTTCGGTCCTTATAAGAGAGCTAGTTTGCATTACAGCCATAGAATTTACGATTTCATATTATTGGGAACCTTTTTGTCATAGAATACTCCTATGATTGCCCTCCATTTGCACCAACATGCCTAAATATGATGTATACATGATTGTGAGTGTCCCCGTCATCCTGAACGAACGACCGTAAATACTTGAACTTGGTTGTTAGCGGGATAACATGGCCTTCATGGTTGGTATTGCTGAAGTCACAATAAAAGTACTCAGTTTTAGAACGATTTGTTTCAAGCTCATGCACATATATACATAATTAACTAACTAATTAGTTAATTATACTCTCTATTTATTTTATTAAAAAAAGCATTATAAAAGTATTAGGCTTGTTAAAACTCTCAATTCTAGTCAACCTTGTTATATGAAGATTGTGTTCGAGCTCATTTCTCAAATGAGCTTTATTTAAGCTTGATCTCTGAATTTCAACTTTTAAGGGTATGTTTGGCAAGGAGCTTTTAAGAGCTTTTAGGAGCTTCAAGCTTCAAGCTTTTAAGAAAAAGCTCCTACTTAATAAAAAGCCTTGTTTGGTTGAAGGAGCTAGAAGCTTTTAGGTAGGAGAAAAAGCTCTACAGTGAAAAGCTACTAGTACTAGCGTTTAAGAAAAAGCTCCTACTAGCTACAAGCTTTTAATAAGTAAATGACACAAATACCCATTCTATTATAAAAATAAAATAAAAACCTTCCTTACAAGCTTTTAATTATGCCCATTTTAGTCATTTTAAACATTTTATTAAAAGCTCCAGCTACTCTGCCAAACATCAAAATATATTTAAAAAGCTTCTAGCTACTAGCTTCCAGCTACCAGCTTGCAGCTAACAGCTTCCAGCTTACAGCTACCAGCCACCAGCTAGTTTTGCCAAACATACCCTAAATATGTCAATTTCAAATGACTTTATTTCTCTGTACTATAATTTTTTTTATATTAGGGCTTCTTCGTTTTTAAGATAATATCCGATTGTTTGTAAGTTAATATTAAAATGGATGTTTAATCAAATTTTTTTTTTTTTTTCAAATTAAACCGGTTTTTCATTAAAACAAAATACGAAAGTTACATCATAATAGCAGGTAGACGAGCAACAAGCTGCGCCGCCACCCCTTTTTGAATTGCAAACCCTAGTCTACTAAAGACAAAACCTTGCCCCCCTGGGGATGAAACATTGCTGTGGACGACCCGTTGGACCCTGGTCAAGAAACGAATAGCTTCTGGCGCCAGGGAGCCAAAGGTGTCGAAGGCCAGAGGGATAAAGACATGTTGGTTATCTGCACAAGCTTTAGCGTGTTTATCTACTTTCTTTGATTCCGCCTTTCTTGATGCTTGCCCAGCTATGAACCCTGTTTCCCTTAACCCAACCAGTGGAGATACCCCGGTGAGGTCCACACAGGCATGTTTCCCCCTCTCCCAACCAAAGACAAGCAGATCTGCGGGTCGCAGGGTGGATCTCCCTTCCGTGGGGTCTGTGAGGAAGTTTACAGGGGCCTCCTTTTTGGCAGAGATCCCAGCTCTTCTCAAGATATCCCACAAAACGTCCCTCACCCAGTCATGCCGATATTTGAACCCAGGGAGCTCCTTGCAATGAATTGCATGCTCCCCGTATTTATCCATGCAAGTTTTACGGCAGATGGGGCATGTTTCATCTTCCGGGTACATAGGGATCATCAATCGGTACTTGAGTATAGCCCTGTACTCTACTGCAGACATGCATTGACCCAAACCCTCAATCGGGATAACGGTCAAAAAATCCTGAGCATGAGGCCCCTTTAGGCATTCAATCACCGCCTTCTGGCGAGTGGACAACTCAAAAACTTCTCCCAGGCTCTGAGCAGTTTTGCTAAAAAGAGCATTCGCCAAAGTTTTTTGTGGCTTTGGGGGGGCGGTGTCCTTGTTAGAAAAACCGCCAATATCAAAGTCCGGGAGATAGACATTTAAGCGTTCGAGCGCCTGTTGGTAGTCTGGGTCTAGTCCAATGACCCCACTGTTTCGGAGGATATGATCCTGAAGTTCCCAAGACTGAGCTCTGGACGCCACAAAGGCATAGACCCCAACATCTCGAGCTGAAAGGAGGCCCAAACCACCTAAACGCATCGGCAAGGATGCCAAGCGCCACTGGAGGTCCCCGAAGAAGGGGCCGCCACACACAACTATATCTTCAATAGCTTCGCGGAGACCATCATCGAAAAGGGATACCGCATCTACCATGAAGTGGGGTTGGCAAGTTCGTAACCCAAAAAGTAACTTAGCGACCCCCATGCATGACCTGAGCAGCAGGAGTTCACTCTGGGGATCTCTAAGGCGGGGCAGTAGTTTCATGAGGGCAACCGCACTCGTAGCCCGCCGCCCTGCCAACTCTCCGATAAAGGTAGGATCTCGGCTAACAGCCCCACCAAGGAGCTTAACCCCTTTCTCAGGTCTACCAATCCCTGTCGGGAAAAGCCCTTCCTGACTTTTCAACCCGTCACACGTCGGCCAAAAGACCTCTGTTTTCTTAATATTGAGATGAAGCCCCAGAGATGGACCATGCGCATTGATAATGTCTAAAGCCTTAGCAACCTCCACTGCGTTGCCTATAATCGTCCCATCATCCAAATACCAGGCATGAAACGGTAGGTTACAGTGTTCCTGAATCCGAATGATAAGGGGATGTAAGGCGAGGGCAAAGAGAAGGGGCCCCAAAGGATCTCCTTGCTGCACTCCGGTGGTAGCCCCAATACAATCATTGCCCACATACAGCCTAGCTGGCTGGGCATAAAGGAACTGGACCCACGGATAAATGGACGGGCATCGCTGGTGAACCTCTTGGAGAAAAACTGTACGGTCGACCATGTTGAAGGCATTGGAGAAGTCTACTGTAAGCATAGCCAGAGACCCATCCGCATGAAAAGAGTTGAGGAACCTGTTGGCACTGTGAAGCACCGCCTCTGCCCCATTTGGTACCCCTACTCCAAATTGAAAGTCCCCCAGGTACTGGGCAATGTCTTTCCCAACCTTCTTCATTGCCACCTTAGAAACTAGCCTTCGCCAAATGCCTCCCACAGCAATAGGCCGAATTCCATTATCGGGCTTCAATAAGGGGGTGAGGGGGGCCGATGCAATGAACTCGGCCAGCGTCTTAGGGCAGGCCCCCCTAAGCCATAGGTTGACAACTTCAGTGATGGCCGCGAGCAACCCCGAGGAAGTCACTGAGCCTTCACCCCCAATAGCATCCAACAGGTGTTGGGCCCGTATCCCGTCCCTACCACAAGATGTCCCTTTAGGGAAAGATCGGATACATTTAAGCACACAACCCTCATCTACTGATAGAGCGGGTTGGGCGATGGGGTTAGAAGGGAAGGATGGAGGCGGCACCACTGGGTGTTTATCAATGAGGGCCTTCATGGTCGATTCACATATGGGGGCGACTCCACTAGAGCACAACACCTTTACCGCCGCCGTGAAATGACCATCCCTGACTTTTCGAAGACATTGTTTTATGTTAGGTTCGCTTGCATTGTCCTCTCCCATTTTGGCTTCTCCCCTAGATACCGAGACCTCCCCTGTGCTATCCAAAAGAGAAGAAACCAAGACCGCAAACCCAGACCCATCTCTCCATTCTCCAAGTGCTTGCATGATGCTACTACACTGCAGAGATTTCCTGTTCCCTGATCTTCGTTCTTGCCTGGAGGACGGTCTGATCACCCTCAGGGTTAACGGTGGAAGCAATAGCAATTGGACCCAGTTGTCCACCGAGCTTGGCGACGCCACTACTTTGCGTAAAGCACCTGTTAACGCTTGAGCAAACATCAGACGACAACTAGGGGGGATGCTTTTAACAGTCTGAATAGGGAGGGAAAGGACACGCTCGAGGAGGGCAACATCCCCAACCCTCCCGGTTGGGTGACGTGGGTTTGCGTCGTCTACCGTTGGACATGGTTTCCGTATCCCAACAATGAAATCTTCGACATCTTCGGAGACCATGGCGAACGATACAACCTCATCGTCATGCTTGCATCCTCTACTGAGGGCATGCATCACCATGCACCTCCCACATAACCACTTATCTCCTTCCCTGAGAACTTCCCCGACATCTACAAAAAGATCCCGATCCTTCGAGATAGCCTCCTTCAGAGATAGCCTTCGGTTTTCTGTGTTGAGGTGGGTGCTTTGGATGTGTCCAAGAAGGCGCAGAAATCCGTCATGCCCCGGTTTGCCATCTTTACAGTCATGAAAAAGTTTAAAGGGGCAGGCCCGCAGACCACTAACAGAGCCCCGCGCAGAACTACGCGACTTGGTGTTCCGGGCCCTCCTGGCAGGGGCCATGTACGAAATGTAAACCGCCAAACTCGAGATGAGTTGGGGGGCAAAGGAAACGGCGAGCAATAACCCTTTACAGGGCGTTAAGGGTAGCAACCACAAGTTGCCCGCCCTCAAAACGAAACCCCACCTAATTCCTTACCCCATTATTATTATTATTATTATTATTATTATTATTATTATTATTATTATTATTATTATTATTATTATTATTATTATTATTAGGTTATGTTATTATTATTATTATAATAATTATTATTATTATGATAGGAAACAAGTACTGTAACACTTTTGAGCTGTCCAAACTCCAAACCAAATTACAATATCTTGCAGGTGGTCAGGCGAGTAGGATTAGGAGGGGCGAGTAGGTGTGGGGCGAGTAGGGTTGGCTGGAGAGGTGAGTAGGTTGGGGAGGAGGCGAGTAGGGCTGACGGGCGAGTAGGGAGGAGGCGAGTAGGGCTGACGGGCGAGTAGGGAGGAGGCGAGTAGGGCTGACAGGCGAGTAGGGAGGAGGTGACCGGGTTGACCACGCGAGTAGGTTGGGGAGGAGGCGAGTAGGATTGAAAAAAGACCGTTGGAGGGTGGGCAAGGAGAGAGGTGAGAGGGGATTTACGAACAGAGGGTCGGAGAGGAGAGGAGATGGTGACGGGAAGGGGGGAGGAGGTGGCGGAGGGTCGGAGAGTTACGGATCTGTTGACGGCGGTGATGTTGACAGAGGCGGTGATGTTGACGGCGGTGATATTGACAGAGGCGGTGATGTTGACAGAGGTGGTGGTCGTCGGTGGTGAGGGTGGAGACGGTGGTGGAACGTGATGGTGATATCGTTGCTGGGTTTCAGATCGGAAGCAACGGAGGAGAAGCACAAAATCTGTTGACGGAGGAGGCGAGTAGGGAGGAGACGGTGGTGAGGCCCGAAGAGTTTTAATTTGAAAGATGAAAGGGAAAACTAGTATGTTATTGCAATAATTTATAAGAAAACGCTTCCACATTTCAATTATTTTGGTTATTTAAACGTACATAACCATGATCAAACCAAAAAACTCACTTATAAAAATATCATAGCATGCACCATTGGTTTCTCAATTGGTTAAAAAATCTCATGACAATATGACATGTCATATCATTTGGGTTGGCATGTAACACAGATGATGAGATCATCTTTCAAATTTTAATTCCATTTTATTTATTAAAATCAAATATATTAATCTCATTTTATATATTAAAAAGTTGATTAGTTATGAAAAAGGAGCATCAATCACCTTTAGTTGAAAGACAATACGAAAGTGGAGGGTGTGATATTGAATCATTGGGGCGTAAGAATTTAGAAGGCTCGATAACTAACTCTATGATAGTGATATGGTGACAGATTACTTACGTATATCTCTTCTAAAATTATCATATTTCATTTACGTTACCCCCTTAATTATTTTACTTTCAACCAAACTTTTATTCTTGATTTATTGAATAAACTAGGTGTATTAATACGCGTGTTGCGCGTTTTTCAGATGACGCGTTAATGCAGATTTTGGTAACCAACAAAGGCATAGAGACTAACCTTGGACAATGAGAAAATACAAAAGTGGCAGCGGCTACGCGGAGAATACCGGGAATTTCCCGCGGTCCGCGGAACATGGTGGAGGTGGCGCACGGTAGATGTGGTCAGTGGCCGGCTGCGTACGTTAGAGTGAAGCAGCTATTCATTTCGTGGTCGTTAAATATATAGATAATAAACGGACAAAAACCGAACCCGTGCGAAATCGGGTTAAAAAACGCTTTATGTCGGGGGGGCCAAAATGGAAACAAAAAACTTAATAAAAAAGTTGGTGGGCAAAACAGGAAAAAAAAACTTAAACAAAAAGTAAAAAAAACATTGTGTGGCTAAAATGAGGGAAAAAAACTTAACAAAAATTTTGGTGGTCAAAATGGGAAAAAAAAAGTTACAAAAAAAGCAAAAAAAAATGTGGCAAAAAAAATGAAACTTAACTATTTAAATCAAGATGTTTATTAATATATTGTAATAATCAGAACCCGGGTACACGTCCACAATAAAAACCAAGTTAAATCTGAATTAACCACTATATAATAAGATATAGCTAGCAATTAGACTTGTGCTTGTTGCAACGTGGGTACACTGCAAACATCGAATGAATTAGTTCAAGCATTATATGATCCGATCGCTCAAAACTCAAACAAGAAATAAGATCTATGAACTAATACGAACAAAGATCATCAACTCGATGATCATGAACACTATAACAGATCTGGACAAACGACAAAGGGTATGAGAGAGAAACTCAAAGAGATGAAAGCGACTAAATAATGAACTGAACCCTGGATCATCCCACTGCCTCAATCATCAAGATTTGGAAGCCCAGTTGACTTCTTAATAAGACCATGAGCCCAACTCCAGCTTTTAATCCAACACCTACAAGCCACATTGTAACACCCTAAACTCTATGTACAGAAAACTCGCAGCGGAAAAATACCAACCGAAAAATTCTTTTCTTAAAACAACCTTGAGTGTTTAGAAAACCGGTTCTACTAAGTATTTTGGTGTTACATCTTAAATTATTTCTTAATACATTCAACGTGACTCAACTCTATTGGTTATGTATCCGTGACCGCGTACAATCCGCCTCCTCGCTCGATCTCCATCCTTCCCTTGCTTCATTAGGTAAACCAGACAACCTGCATTCACCACGTAACCAATTCGTTAGTTCAATAGGTGACCTCATGTAATCTACTCACGACACGGACGTAACATCCCGCAATACTCTGAGATCCTGTCTATAAGTCTTCCTTCAAGTTCGGGTGGGTTACCCCGATCCGAACCTCCACATCTCCTGTAATCATGCCTACACACTTACATTTTCATCATTCTCAAACAAAGGTTAATAATCCCCACAATGTGTCCAAACATACATTTTCCTCCATATACCCTCTCAGTACATACAAGCATACACTTCCTTTGTAAGATTTCACAATACATACGAGCATGCAATTCCCTCATATAATACCACCACACATACAAGCATACAAATCATTCGCATAAATCTACAGTACATACAAGCATACAAATTCCACCTATAATACCATCATACATACAAGTATACAATTCCTTCGTATAGTTCTACAATACATACAAGCATACAAATTCCACCTATAATACCATCATACATACAAGTATACAATTCCTTCGTATAGTTCTACAATACATACAAGCATACAAATTCCACCTATAATACCATCATACATACAAGTATACAATTCCTTCGTATAGTTCTACAATACATACAAGCATACAAATTCCACCTATAATACCATCATACATACAAGTATACAATTCCTTCGTATAGTTCTACAATACATACAAGCATACAAATTCCACCTATAATACCATCATACATACAAGTATACAATTCCACCTATAACCCGAGCATGAGAACCCACATGTACATCACATCTTCAATCTACATAATCATGGTAATCTACTTATCGTATTTGATACCGTCGAATAATGCATCAATTAACTACACGCACTTGTATCATTCCGTACTATGATCCTAATTGCAAAACCGACATTACCATTACATGCTACACCCTTACATAGCCTTACATAAGGTCCAACAATATTAATTGGTGCGTTAAACGCAATTACGGGTCGCGCGCATAAGCAAAACATCAACAAATAACAAAAATTAACGTTTCTTCCCAGGGGCCACCGTAAGGGTACGGTGGCCACCGTACCCTTACGGTGGGCCTCAAACCCCTACGGTGGGTATAGGCTGCCATACGGTGGAAAAAAGGGTGCAGGGGCTACCGTAGGGGTACGGTGGCCACCGTACCCTTACGGTGGACCTGCACATTTCCTCCTTTTGCTTCTTCTTTCCATCCCTTCTTGCCCCATCCGTGCCGATCCGTCCGAAGCTGCGTTTTACCCGTTATAATCTCCGTAAAATGCCTTCCGGCACTATATCTAATGTACCATCATTTCACACTTTCCATTCTACCTACGCATACATATACATAAATGAATTCGTTATTCTAAATAGAATAGGAATTCACTTACCTCGTGTTCTCCAAGTTCTTGCTTGTTTATTGTTCCGTCTTGACCCATTAGCTTCCCATGCTTGAGTCCGTTATTCCTATCCTTTCATATCACCATATTCACATCATTGTTAGCATACATGATCATGTCACACTAACAATCATTCTCCATCAAATAACACATTGACTTTCATTAGTCAACTTCTACTATATCTACAACATACCTACACAACCACATTGGTTCTCTCATCATGTAATACCACTCATTATCATATATATCTTATAGTTTTAACATGTTAAGCATCACATAGTGCTTCTAATCACACAATTAAGTTTGGGAGCCTAACCATGTTATTCCACACTATTGACTTGGCGGAAAGTCAACTTTCTACCATTCAAACTTTCTTCTTACAAACATATGTCTATATTAATATACTAGGTCATATGAATTTTACCATAAACATCATATTCATGTCTCACTAACATACAAGATCATTCATCATACCAATTGTCCATCACATGGTGTGCATCATACTATTCAAGCATCATATACACTCTAATGCATACTTCTTATGAAATCATACAATCAACTAGATTTCTCACATGAACACTTTCTAAGACACAACTTCATGTTAACCTACTACCAATTGCATCAATTATCCCATTACTCTCATACTTAGTCAAGTTTTGCATACAAATTCATACATCATACTCATTTAGACATTTCATCAAACACATGGTGTGCGTACAACATTCTAAGCTCAATGTACAAGCTCCTAATACACGCATTCCACCAAATGAGTAATCACCTTCAATCATAACCAAAATTTCCACATGCATGTCATCTACTACACATTATTCTTACAATTACATAGATTCACAACTAATTCATCAACATTAAGCTCTAATGGAAACCCAACATCATCATCTATGCAATTAAACAAACTCTTGGTGGTTAACTCATCCCTAAACCATTAGGGATGGTTAATACCACTTACAATCAAGCCATAATACGATTTTAACGTGTTTTCTTCAAAACCCACATGTGGGGTTCGAACCCTACACGAATTATACATAAAATTCTACCAAACAAAAGGTACCTTCGGGTTCCATTGACCTCAAAGGGTCGATTTCTGGCTCATGCATGATTTCCCCTTTGATTTCTTGCTAAATCAAGCTTGTAGTTGGGTTGGGGTTGAAACCCCTTTTCTTCTTCTCCATATGAACGACCAAAACACACACAAGGTGTGTGTTTGTGGTGTTTTAAATCAAGTTTTATAATTTTAGTTGTGGACTTTTGAAATTGACATAATCCACCCTCCAAGTTATAATCTCCTAATAAAATACCATATACATATATCAGTCCCGCCTATAGTGTTTTTAAACGAAGTGGGTTTTCGGGGTGTTACACACATATCCACCTAGCCTAATTTATACAAGAAAATAAAAGAAATGAAAGTGAATGATTGTTAGGCACAAAATTATACATAATATTTATACCAAAACGAGCTTACTTTTGAACAAATTTAATTGAAATAAGTTTAATTTAGTTTATTTTTTATTTTCAGGATAAATCAACTTTTATAATTGTTACCGTTAACTAACATTTTTTGAACCGTTTCAATATTTCAAGAAATGATAACTTGGTTAGTATATATATAGATGTGCTTAATATGTCTTTCCACAGATATATTACTACATGCATTCATGCTCTAGTTTTATTTTTTAAAAGATCGATTGATATCTTGAATTATCCCAAAGAGGATTTCGTGAGAGTCAAGTCATGCACAAGGTTAAAATACTTCTTTTAAAACTATGTTTGGTCACTATATAAGAGGTGTTTGTTAGCATCTTAATAAACCTCTTCATCATTCACCTCTTAATCATTTAGCATTAAGAGTGTTTGTTTCAACTGAAAAAAACATTTGAATGGTTTCATTAAGCTCTTAACCATTCAACTAATAAGGGATGTTGAACCATTCAAACCATCTTAATGATTCAACACTTAATCAGACAAATCCTACCAAACAACCCCTAAGTTAGTATCTATGATAGTGACTGACTATCTATACAACAAGAAGCAAATTCTTCAATATCATATCCTTCAACTCAGCCTTCGGGATTCTAATTGGATATCTTCCTTCACTCCGGTCACCTCACCGACACCCCCCCCCCCCCCTCCTCTCTCACGTTTTTGTCCATGTAGGTGTCCATCCTTGTGGACTAGCAACCTTCTCACTTCTCCATTAATCCATCTAAGTCGTCACGAGGATAATGAACCATGAATGACCACAAATACGTAGGTTAGGATGCTCCTATTAACCTATCATGATCATCCTTGTATCTAATAGAGGGTTCACTTTACTTTCTCATTAAGTCATTATGTTTTAAAGATGATTAGGGTGTAGCATAAAAAGGATAGAAGAGGTTTTCTCTTATATATCTAGTAGGTAGCATCAATTTATGAGAGGATTTTATTTTTCTATTTTCTGCTGTCAAGAGAAAATATAGAAAAAAAAAAAAAAAACTAGTTTGAAATTAGTTTTGGAGAAACCCAACCTTCTCCTAGGACCTTTTGTTATATCTTTTTATAAACAAAACATAAGATGTATTGGAATAATTTTTTTTTTGGAAGATGACTTTCGTTATGAGTGACCCATTAACAAGTTAAATGCAAACCAGAAAATTGTTTAATAATTCCGTTTTGTTAATTTTAATTTTAGACTCAATATCATTAAAGTCAAATAATCAATGTATGGTTGCGTTTGCAATTTTGCATGTGTATTGATTATATTGATCACAATCAAAAGTAAAATATATATTTTATGAAAAATTTAGCTCTTTTCATACATATTTTGTCTATTTGCATTTGCTTTAATATAAAAAGGTTAAATTAAAAAGCAAAAACGTTTTACCCATGTCTATGTGTAAACATATTATTGATAACTTTTTTTTTATGATACAAAAATTACACATGATGAAAATTAGTGCTCATTATGTCTATTCTAAATTATCAAAAAAGCACTCAATTGAAATTGTGTGATAATTGATGGTGCATCACCCGTTGCAAGGGTGATCAGACTTCTATCTAATTCGTAATAAATCATGTCATGGTAATGTCCTCTTGGCCTAAGGGGACGGGGCGCTCCACTAAGCTTTATTCAACTTCACTGATTTCTACCAATCCTGCACTGCCACATCACTTCATTGATTCGATCACTTAATTGAAACAGTTTTTGGAGGTACCCGTGCTGATTTTGGTTCACGGGACCAGCCCGTTAACTACGGGTACCAGCCCGTTAACTACAACCAGATTTTGGTTCACGGGACCACTACCAGCATGGGTGGCGGCGGTGTTACCGTGCTGATAGTGAGGTACCCGTGACCAATTCTAGTAGCGCCCCGTCCTCCCTAAGTGACACCAGATATTTATCTCCATTAAAATAGTACGAGTTTGAGTCCCACATAACATACAATAGATGAATTTTATGAAGTAGACTTTTTAAGGAGTATGCATTTATTCACCTTTAAAAAATTAATGCCTCATTGTGTTGATACACCTTAACAGAAGCCTACTATGCATTAATTAGTTTTAGCAAATGATGTTTTGAAAACTAAATTGTCATGTCAATATGATGAATAACCATCGGTTTTGTTGGTTTTATATGGCCATACGGTTCTTTGAGACCAGGTTGGCTAATTGAACCTGTGAATTATCTGTCCGGTTTTAAAAAAAAATATATAGAAGGTTTAAACTATAAAGATGGTACACTTTAATGTAATTTTATCGTAGTTTTTAGGTATATGAACTAGAAACCCATATATATATAGTTCACACTTTTCACTTTTCAGCTTTAGAATATGAAATGATAAAAAAATATTATTATAAATTTTTTAAGACGAATAAGTTAAAAACATGTTTTCTAATATATACCTATATCTATACACTATATTATGGACAAATTGTATATATATACATTTAGCAAATGGTTTGCAATAGTGATTTAACGGCACGTTAAAGTTGACGGCAGGTTAAAGTCGATCTAATCGTGTCTTCCCGGTTTTAAAAATCTTATACGTGTCTGTCTTTCACATGCTTGGAAAACGTGCCTACCTCTGTCTTCACATATGTTTCTTCTTCTCAAAGCATAGAGTACTTGCAGCACCACCGTCTGACACCGCTTCAACCCCTCTCTCTCTCTCTCTCTCTCCTCATTTGGCATTAGCTCCTCTCTCTTTCTTGAATTTCCTCTCCTTTGTCTCTCTCTACCTCTGTCCACTCTCAATGTTTTCGACCGACTATATACGGTTACCACTTACCAAGGGCTGCTTTTGTTCCCGTCATCTATGGCGACGATAAACCTAAGACGGTCTCATTTATAAGAGAGAGAAACAGAGAGGAAACGTTTTCTAGCCAGAGAAACAGCCAGAGGTTTTTTCGATGATGATGGTAGCGACCGTGGTTTTCTTGGCACTGGCAGGTGGAGGTGAGGCAGTGAAGATGGGTTTCGGTGTTGGTGGTAAGTCAGTAGTCTCTTCAGTGTTCGGTGTTTGTGGTAAAACGGTGGTAGTGGGTGTTCGGTGATGGTGGTGGTGGTGAAGTCACGGGGTGATGGTATGGCTGGGTTATGGCGGAGACGGTTAATGGTGATGGTGTTGGGTACTGGTTGTGGAAGTGAATGGTGGTGATGGGTCTCCGACAAGTTTCCGTCAAACCTCTGTATGGTTAAAAGCTTACTAGCCCCTAGGTTTGATCATATAGCTTATTGTGTGTGGTTTTTATTGCTTTTGTCATTTCCTTTTGTCTTAATCCACAAAATTGATTATGTAATAAACTTGGTCACTTTATCTCTTTTAGAGAGCAAGAGCACGTATTAGTTTCTTTATGAACAAATTCTATTTCTTCATGCTTCTGTCTGCTCTTGACCAATCTGATTCGATCAACGTAAAGTTATGAATTTTAGTTGCTATTTATTATGGAACAAGCATGAGTTGCACTAAAATAACAATGAAAGTGATGATGCTGGTTATATGTATTTCACATTCACCACAAAGATGATTCGGTGTTGTATATAAAAATGACATAGTTTGTTTTCCGTTGTTATTGTCGTGGTAGTTAACTGGTCACTTGGCAAATATCAATGCCGCGACGAGTATATTTGCGCTGTCTTTTTACTAAGAATAAGCGGTTTTTGTGCTGCGATTTGTCGTTATTGTCGTGTGGGTTCACTAACAAATACCAACGTCCCGGCGCGGAGCGCGGGTAAGAATCTAGTTTATCATTAAAACACCATATTTAATCAAAAGGAAATCAAGAGTCAAATATTTACAAGAGTTTATACATTCGATATTTTTCTAATACTCAATTCTTTTTTATGGGAAACAAACCGAAATGGTGGCACAAGGACAAGTAGTATTTTAACACAATTAATTCATCCATACCCATTAAAAAATAGTTAAATTTTAGAAAACCTTGAACATGTAACTCAAATTGTATTTTTAATGTATATGTCGTGTTATGAGCTCAGGTGGTGAATGATATGGTAAGTGGTGATGGTGGTTCGATTGAGGAGTAAAAGTTATAACTTATAAGGTTTCATCGTCGGTTTTGGTTCTGTCAAAATTCTATACACAAATACTTAAAACGATTTATTATTAAACAACTTTGAACAATTAACAAAAAAAGATTCAAAGTCTCACAAACTCTTTCTAAATCCTACTCTCTATTAGAACATTAACAGATAATCTGTATGAACAACGACCTAACGGGAAAATCAAAGATTTACACACGATAGACGAAACCCTAGATCTAAACTTGTTGTAGAGAGAAAGACCCAAGAAAGAATGAAACTCGAACAATTATCTAAGCTAAAAATGAGAATGAAGAGAGAGATGTCCTTATATACAGTTGTCCAGAACATTCTTCCAACAAACACACTTTAAGCCAATATCCACCATTAGATGAAAAGAGCACACTGATTAACAAATAGACGGTGCAGATTAGTATTACTTCTGGAGCCGGGCTTAGACTTAAAGAAACCTCACAAGCTGGGCCTTTACATATACAGCCTGCTACAAACTGGACCTGCTAGGCTGCTACATGACCTGGACCTGCTGCTACAAACTCCAGCCCACAACAACATTATCACACTTTAACAAAAACGCACTCCATAACCTGCACAAGACACTTATGCAACATATTCAAACAAAGTATAAAAATATAAAATGAACATTCAAAATGTTCATATTTTTAACAGGTTCCACCAAAGTTCACTGATCCAATTAACAAGTCACCTTTTCCATGGTGAGATCGAGTTTGAAATGAAACTATTGGGAAAGTCATGGATATTGTTCATATAGCCACCATATAGGTTAACTGTTAACATGGTCCATCATTAATCAAGAACCAACTCTTTATCAACTTACCTCACAACGCGACAATTGTTATCTGTAGTATGGTGGCAATTGTTTATCAACCTACCCCACAACTCTTTATCACCTCACTGGCCTCAACTAGAGTCTCATTCTCGAACGGTCGAACCTCAGTCGTCACTAGGCATCGAGAATATTAAAGAAAACATCCAAAAATTATGGTTGTCCGAAAACACTCGCCGCTCGCTCGATGCTTGCTCGAAAAAATGTTTGCTCGAATAATGCTCGCTCGGTTTCCAGACCGATTGTAAACGAGCCGATCGGTTCGGTTTGTAAATGAACCAAGCACGAGCAAAGCTCCGCTCGGTTCGGCTCGACTCGTGAACAGCCCTAACCGCACATCACATTCTTCAGGCTTCACATCCATTTGAATCACATGTAAGTTACCACCACATTGCATAATCACTTTTCAACTTGTAAAAGTCACAAAATATTCTCTCATTCGATGTGCACTACAATCTCTTTCTATTTTTTAATCATGTTGGGTAATTGTAATTCTGTCTTTAAATTATCCTTTATATTTTCTTCTTAATCTTGATGTACTTTATTTAAAATCATCTGAAATCGGTAAATCCAAATTTAAATCAAACCGTAACCGAGCTTTTATTTACTTAATCGCTCCAGTTAGTCATTTTCCTAGTTCAATTCAATTCAATTTTTCCTTACAACCGAACTAAAAATATTAACCAATAACCAAACCGATAAACACCACCCGTTAACCAGAAGAGATTTTCTTTCAAAGGACTGAGTTTGCAAAAACCCAAAACTTAAGGGATAATAATAAGTACAAGTTGAAAATGTTTAGGACCCCTTTTTATATACCGACCCGTTTATATCTATATCAAATAATAATAATATCCATTATTTGTTTCTTCTCAGCCTGTAAACCCTAATTTTAATAGAAGAAGGATTCTTGCAATATGTTCTTCAGAGGGTAACACTCCGATCTTTATAATAATATTTATAATTTCTAGATCAGCGTATACGTTTATATATGCAAAAGTTCTGATTATTATTAATTATTATTAATACGTTTTTTTAGGGTTTGATCTTTCATTTGTATGTGCGTTGGATTGTTATATAATATTATTTCCTAAGGTTGATTTTTTAATTGAGACTGTTAATTTGTGGTGCAAATTACATGAGTTTATATAAGTGATAGTGAATATTAAGTTATGGACTTTATTGTAATCAAGAAATAGAATTTGAGTGAGGTTAGGATTGTAATGAGATAAGGTACTGCAGTGATGTGATTAGTTTGTTTGTTTGTTTTGGGATGATGGAAAGAAAGATGGTTATGACTTTAATCGGTGTGTATTTCGTTTAACTTGTTAAGTTGGCTTAGGGGCTGTTTGTTAAGCCTCTTAACGAGGCTCTGAATCATTCAGCGCTGAATGATTCAGCATTCAGCGCGTTTGTTTCAGCTTCTGAATGGAATGGTTAAGGCTGAACCATTAAGACTTGGGAACTTGGGATGTAGCTGGATCATTAAGCACTGAACTAAGCTGAACCTTAATGAGGCTCTCCTACCAATGTGGGACAAGAAAACTAACCATTAAGAGGTCTAACTTAATGATTCAGCACTTAACCATTCAGACTTCTTAAGTCTTAATGATTCAGCACTTAGGGGTTGTTTGGTTGATTAAGTGTTGAATTATTAAGAGGTCTAAATGGTTAAGAGGTCTAAATGGTTAAGTGCTGAATCATTAAGTTGGACCTCATGATGGTTAATTTTCTTGTCCCACATTGTAGGAGAGTCTCATTAAGGTTCAGTGTAGTTCAGTGCTTAATGGTTCAGCAACATCCCAAATCTTAATGGTTCAGTCTTTACCATTCCATTCAGAGGTTGAAACAAACGCGCTGAATGCTGAATCATTCAACACTGAATGATTCAGAGCCTCATTAAGAGGCTTACCAAACAGCCCCTTTATCAACCAAACAGCCCCTTAGTTGAGTACTTGAGTGTATATTTTGATTTTTTAGAGGAAGTGGATGTGTAGAAGTTTTGAAGTAATTGATTGATATTAGCTTTCAATACGCTATACAACACGAACGTAATAAATTATTCCCAAATATCAGTTGAAAGTGCCAGTCGGAATGTCGGATAAGTTCTCAGGTAAGGCGTATAGAGGAAGAAGGAAGTTTTACGGTTGGTGCTCAAGCGCCTGCTCGAGATGAAAAAAATAATGAAACAAGTATATATATAATAGACATAGAAAATCAATATATTAAGTTTTGAACAGCATTCTACATATATAATAGACATTTGTTTTTTTCCACCCACATTGCTTCATGTATAAAAATGTTGGCAGGTCAAAACATGGAACCATAAGCTCATTCTTAGTCTAGCTAAGGAAACTAGGATTCGTCTAGCTGTGTTTTAAAAAGCGCGCTTAAGCGCGAGGCGCACCTAGACGCAGATCATGGCGCCTTATGTAACCCTAGGCGCACTTCGTACAAAAAGCGCAGGAAAAGCGCAAAAAGCGCCCTAAAAGCGCAACAAGCATACATAAAAAAAAATTATATAATCGTCTTGGGCCTCGCGTATGAAAAGCCCACCGCTTTTGCGCTTTGCGCCTTGGTTTTAGACCTCATTGCTTTTGTGCGCTTCGCGCTTTTTAACACCAAGTCGTCTAGTTCAATTTTTGTTTCCTTTTTTATTTTTTTTATTTTTTTTGCAAACCATGAAAACCCATTACAAAGGAAAACTTAATTTTGTATTGGTTCATGCCAGTTTTTGGCTTTTACAGTCTAATTTTAGCCCATGGGCAGAATCAAGAGCTCGCCTTGCCTGCGCCTGGGCTGAGGGCTTGTTTAACTTGCGCCTGATGAAGATTGCTTTTCATATGTTTGAGGCGCGTAGGCCTTACCTCCTCAGAACGTGCCTCTGGCTAGCCTTTGACTACATACGTAGATCTTAAGCTATGTTTTATTTTCCTACATTTCTCTTATCTCTTCTGTTTGATTTCTCTGATTGTCTCTAGTTTAACTGTTCCTGAACTTGTTCTGCATCACAAACTGAAAATTGTTTTAGAACAATATATAAAACAATGGTGTTTTCGAACGTGCCTTAATTTTGCAGCTGCTTATTTTTATAACAACATTTTGGGTAGAGATTTATAATCTCAATCACGGCTTCTGATAATCATAAATATCCTAGATTCCTAGCCAAATTGGATATGTTTTCTCTAGGGGATAACTAATAGGACTCTGGATGGTAACTACATAATAAGAAAACCTCAAATGGAAAAATCGGCAATAAACTAAGATATCATCTTATTTTGAGAGCAATTCTAATATAAAATAAACCTGATATTTGTCTCTTATACTTATCCATAATTAAATACTGAATTTATCCCAGGTCAATCAATAGCGGTACACCGTGGAGTTATACTTTGGCACACATATACTTTGTTAAGATGCTCTAAGAATGTCAATTGAAAAATAATACAGTAATAGGGGTCAAATACCATAACAAAACCAACATACTTTCTTACTCTGTTGACAGAAGTCCATCAACCCATTTTACACATTAAAGTCCCTCTACTTGTTAAATATTTACGAACTTGTAAAACATTTGTTAATAGGCTGTTTATTGCTTATATCTCGCACATGTAGAATATAGCATGCTGATGTGGACAATCTGCATCACAAAATAGACTTTATGATGTTTGATTAATCAAACAATTATACTTTTCTGGGCATATGGCTTTCTTGTTACATCCTGTCCAAACCTGGTGTAAACTTCTCGCCTCTTATCACCTTTCCCACCTATCCGTATCATTCTTTCTATTGTCATCATTGCTCTAGGTCTACTCTTTTTCTTAGGTTCTTTGCAGGGGCGGATCTACACTGAAGAGAGGGGGTTCCCAGGAACCCGTTCGGTTTAAAATTTTTAGTGTTAAACACATAGAAAATTCTTAAGGAACCCCCAAATATATTATAGGGGAACCCCAAACCAAAATGTGTGGGTGCTCCAATGGTTTATCCTGCCCTTTATAGTCCAGAGGTCACCGGTTCGAATCCTCTCCCCGAATTGTTTTTATTTTCGTTCTGTTTGGTATATTTATAAAACCAAGTTAGGGTTTTTAGTTATCCACACACAATCCACAATCCAGATTATCCCCAACCCCTTTGTTCCTCTCTGACTCAACCCCACGGCTGTTCCACTCCAACTCCACCCCTCGACCGAACAAAACAACGGTATTCCCATATTCTTGTATAAACAAAGTAGTCATATAAAGGTTTTGGAATCACACATAATAACACACCAGCCACCATTTGAAGAAATATGCACCTAAGCACCTTCTCTCTCAGGTAACTTATTCTTCGATCTCTTCTTCAATAACATGTTGCAGAATTGTTAGCTTTACATCTTTACATTTCATAAATGATTATTTGTTTCGTTATTATGGTGTATGTGATGAAATCATTGAATATAGAGTTTTATTATTATAGCTTCTCTAATGCATAAATTGGGGTATATGGATGTAAAGTTATTTACTTTAAGGATCTTTATCTGTTCGTATCAGTAGACTTATCCAGTATTGTATTCAATTTGGTTCTTTAGGACTTATAGATGTATATGAGATGGATGAAGTTCCATAGGTGCACTTTTTGAGCAATAGTTAAACTGTTTAGAGTGAAGGGGATAGATTGTAAGCTAGTGTTGCGATTTTTGTTTGTGATTTGTTGCTATGCAGAGTATATGTATATTCTTTATTCCAGTGAGGTTATATAATAAGGATTTCGATGAAGAAGGTACCACAAAAGATAAGAGTTATTGTCAATTGATACACATGAAATGTGTGGTATTAAAAAATATTGATGTTGTATTGGTTTGAGTTGGATCAGGAAGTGCCAAATCTGCATCTTTTCTAGTGAGAATTAAGAGTGTGCAGCATCCGGTCTAGATTATCGTATTTATTTTACGTGTTAAACATATCTAATGACGATGTTTTTTTCATTATTATATCGTGTTTTTATTATGTGATGAACTTTACCCGACCCGAACCGTCAAACTAGCCCAAGAGTTTTTATGTTCGGTCATATGGCATAGGTAGTGTCTATCAACCTCACTCTTGTTTGGGGCACGATTCCATTCTGCAAAAGATGTATGCCATAATCGAAGATTTAACCAACTATTGACTATTGAGATAAATAATGTAATAAACGTGTCATCTTTGTTCTAGGCTTATCCTTTGTTGTTGTCTTCTTGGGTGGGTATGAGTCATAAGTGGTTGCTAAAATCATTCTCACTCGTGTTTAGGTACGATTTCATTCTATAAAAAGATGTATGCCTCAGCCTAAGATTTAACCAACAATTGAGATATTTAATGTATAAAAAATGAGCAGCATATATTGTTGAAACACCCATCTAGCTTCGGAAAGTTCCAGGGAAGTCATTTCATATCATAACCGACTAGTTATAAACAAAATTCAGACTTTAGTTTTTCAAGAAAATTACAGGCCACATAAGCTAAACAACTGATACATCCGGTCTCCTATCTTAGTTTTTCAAAAATACTTTGAAGTATGTTTAGATTTTACAAGTAGAGGGACTTTAGTGTGCAAACAAAGGGTTGAGGGACTTTTGTGAGCAAAATAAGAAAGTGTGGTTGAGGGACTTTATATTATTACAATTACAAATTTATATGACTATACACAGGTTTTTCTTGTATTTGTTGAACATTGGTTCTACAATTTGTTAACATGATTATTTTTTTGCCTAATTATATTTGAAGTAAATATGTGGATGCTGGTGATGGACGTGAAATGGGCTTAAAAAGGCAACGGATAATGGATCAGGGTTCATCATATTACAGTGCACCACCAGCTTCAAACTTCCTCTACAACCCACCAGCTTACACATATGTGAACCAGCCACCCGCCTTTCCTGTTGTTAGACTGCGGGGCTTACCGTTTGACTGTACAGAAACCGACATTATCGAGTTTTTTCATGGTCTTGACATAGTAGACATCCTATTTGTCCACAAACATGGGAAGTTTGCAGGTGAAGCTTTTTGTGTACTTGGGTATGCTTTTCAAGTTGAATACGCTCTTCAAAAAAACCGACAAAATATAGGGAAACGCTATGTTGAAGTGTTTAGAAGCAACAGACAGGAATATTATAAGGGGATTTGTAATGTTGTTGCTGATTCACGTATAGCCCGTCCGCGGTCCCCACGTCGTGCGCTTCCAAAGCGTGATCCCTCAAAGGATAATGCACAGCATACGGGTGTGATTCGATTACGCGGGTTACCATTTACGGCTAACCGTGACGACATTGTGGACTTTTTCAAGGGTTTTGTTTTATTAGACGATTCAGTTTATTTTATGGTTAATTCAGAGGGAAAGGTGACTGGGGAGGCATATGTGAAATTTGAAAGTCCTGAAGACTCTAAAGCAGCCATGATGGAGGATGGAACATGTATTGGGAATCGTTACATCGAGCTATTCCCATCAACACTTGAGGAGTGGCAGGAAGCGGTTACAAAGGGCAGGTATTTTTTTTATACTTTTGCTTTTATATACAACCTGCTGTGTAGTTGTATTTTGATATTTTGAATGGTTATGATTTTCAAAAAAAATAAAAAAAATCGGATCGAATCATTTTAGTTGAGGGGTGTTTGAGTTTGCATTTTGAAACTGGTTTATCTGCTTATTCTTGCATTTTAGTTGGGGTAACAAGTTCTGGTTCTGATTATTTAGGGTTCGAATAATGGCTATCTGATGATTAAATATAATAGTCGCAACAGACTTACTGTCAAAGGGTAAAATGAAATTACCCGATTGCCCCTTCTCTTAGTCTAATTTGGAGACATTTACACCAATCTCACAAGATGTTATTTTTGGTCATGTTATATATTATTAATAGACAAATATTCTGAATTCTCCGAATTCTTAATTACTAATATTACAACTTTAAATAACAAAAGAGTATTCAAACGCTGCACTTGATTATTGGTGACTGTGAGTTATTCACTTATTTGATATCACCTAATCCCACATTCCTTTAGACGCAACAAGATCCATTTGGTTAGGGTTTGGTTTAAAAAAGCGCGCTTTAAGCACGCCTAGGCTCAAGGTGCAACAAGGCCCCTGTGATTCCTTGGCAGAAAATTGACCCTGAGGCACACGCCTAATGTTCTTCCATTGTGCAACAGGCTGCTGTTGTATAACATGTTTTTTAGTTTGTACATGTATGTAATTTCCATAATAGAACATATATAAACTCTAAAACTTTCTTGTCTTCAAATATTGCTTAAATTATGCTAGAAACCTATAGGAAATATATAAAAAATTGTATAATTATTTGCTCCTCGGGTACGAAAAGCGGTGCGCCTCGTGCCTTTCTGCATACTAAACCTAAACCCTCACGCCCTTATATATGTAATTTCCATACTATACATAAAGTTTGGCACTTTGCGCCTTGGTTTTAGACCTTGTTGCCTTTTTGCGCTTCTCGCTTTTTTAAAACCAAGGGTTACGGTCATTTGACCTATAGAGTTGACTTCATTATCCATTTTTGTAAAAAAAAAACGAACTTGTAATGAATTGATGTTTTGGGTATCAGGCGAAATGTTCCAAAACCAACAGAAGAAGATACAAACGTGCTGCGCATGAGGGGATTGCCATATTCAGCTGGAAAAGATGAGATTCTTGACTTCTTTAAAGAATTCACATTATCTGAAGATGCGATTCATATACATCTTAATTCAGAAGGAAGATCAACAGGAGAAGCTTTTGTGGAATTTGCAAATGTGGAAGACTCGAAAGCTGCGTTGGCCAAAGATCGGATGACGCTTGGTAGTCGTTACATTGAACTGTTTATGTCATCACCTGAGGAGATGAGAGATCCAGTTTTAAGGGGTTGATGATGATTTCGTTTTTTTTTAGAAAATCTTTTTATTCGACTTTTGTTGTGCTGTGATAAATAATTTATGAACTTTGGACTTCTGTTATGGGTATTGTGATGAGATAAGATGGTTGTTATTTAGTGACAAAGCATGTGGAATCATATTCATAGGAAGTAAAGATGCATAGGCAGCCGTTCATTTTAAGAACCAATTTCATTTTTTGTTCCTGCATGTTTTGGTTTAAGAACTATATTTCATGTTGGTGTTTTACCCTATCGATAGGGGTAAGGTTTGCCTATCGTGGGTGGGATTTACTGAGTTCGGTTGTTGTACATCTTGAAACACAAATTGTTATCGGGTACTTTTTGTTGCAAGAAAATTTGAGTTTAAAAATTAGATGATTTCCCACTATCAGGCTTTGGAGATGGCGACAAAGAAAAAGAGGGTTGTATATAGGCGTGCAAACGAGCCGAGCCGAGCCCGAGCTCGACCAGGCTCGAGCTCGAGCTCGATTAACTTATAAGAGCTCGAGCTCGAGCTCGGCTCGGTTCGAGCTTTGTTTTTAAAGCTCGAGCTCGGCTCGTTAGTAGTTTCTCAAGCTCGAGCTCGGCTCGTTTAGTGTTTATTAGTTAATATATTAAATTAAATAATATATATAATAGGCTCGTTTAGGCTCGATAAGTCAAAAGCTCGGCTCGGCTCGTTTATTAAACAACTTAAAATGCGGGTAAATAATATAAAATATTAATAAACCTAATATTATATTAGGCTCGATAAGGCTCGACGAGCCTGGCGAGCTTCATATCCGAGGCTCGAGCTCGAGCTCGATAAGTAAACGAGCTTCGTTTTAGGCTCAAGCTCGGCTCGAGCTCGATAAGGCTCGGCTCGTTTCGAGCTTTTTACCGAGCCGATCTCGAGTAGCTCGCGAGCTGCTCGGCTCATTTGCACCCCTAGTTGTATACATGCTATTTTATGATGACTTTATGGAGGCTTTGGATAAATTGAAATGAGAATTGGTGCAGTTTTAATGGTTAGGTAGTTGCAGCTCCTTTGTTGGTGTAATGGTGTTCATGTTTCTGCTTTTAGTGTGTTTGGTTCACTGTTAGGATACTTTTGAATCAATCCGTAAGCCTTACCTATTAGGTTTCTTGAATAGATTTTAAACCCCTTTTTTCCGTTCACCTGTGTTTGTGACCTCTAGGCCGCCACTCACGCACCACCTCCACCACCAACTAATCAGGCCGAATCAAGTAATGTCTCTTACTGGTTTAGAATCTCTTACCCAATAAAACTTCTTAATGACTTAGCACTTACTACGCAAAGGTTATTAAACAAAGCCCCGTAGACTCCTATTTGCTCTAGAAAGTTATTGCCGGTTTTATTATGTACTTAATTTTAACATTTTTGACAATGTGTTTTTAAGTAGAACAAGAAGGATCTACATTTTCTACAACTATTAAGGTGGAAACCTCTATTTTAAAATACTAAACTTAACTAAAGTATGTAATGGCACTAACTTTTGGGACGACTTTTGAGAGGTTTAATATTTTGTTTCCTAAAAGTAATTTCTTAGTGATTTTTAATTTTTTTATCTGGAAACCTCTATGTGAAGTACTACTTAACTTAACCAAACTATTATTAGTTTTCTACAAATAAATTATTTTATTTGAAAATCTGGATGCCCACATTTACACAAAACAAGTTTATGGGGAAGCAAAAAAATGAATTCTTGATAAAAATTAATCAAACAAATCCCCAAATATTCATGTGCATATGCACGTGTGTATTTAGAATCTGTCATTGAAAGATTGGGTATCCTAGGCCTTTGACGTGTCTGTTTTTACCCACATACTGTATATATTTTTTTCGAATGCAAAATCTGATTAAATATTATTAACAGACGCCTCCTAGCAAACTGCTAGCATGATGCCATACCAAACAGAAAAAACTACATGTTACACAATATTGAAAGGGGAAATGGAATTTAATAATCCCAACTTTGGGGGTTGGAAGGCAGCAGTCCCAACTTGAAAATTGTAACACAGCAGTCCCAACTTGTCAACATTTTTATTTTAATGGTCCCAGACTTAACTCAGTTAAAAAACTCTGTTAAGTGCCACGTGGGCATCCCACGTGGCAAGCCTATGTGTCAAAAAAGTTGTATCTGTAAAAAAAACGAGGTGGGGCCCACATGTTTTAATCAAATATAATTATTTTTCAATTAAAAAAAACGAGGTGGGGCCCACATGTTTTAATCATATATACACACATATACAATAGTTGTCTTCGTCCTCCTCACCTGAACTCACCACCACCACCACCAACCACCACCAACACCAACACAAACACCTTCCTCTGTCTACCTCCCTTCTCCTCCTCTGTCTACCCTCCCTCCTCCTCCTCCTCCTCCTCCTCCTCTGTTTTCCCTCCAACAAACACCCTCTAGACGACCCACCATCCGCTTCATCCGATGACGACGACGAAACAGAAGACGACGAACAAGACCACAAAACATTCTACACATCATCTGAAGAACAAGAATACGAAAACCCCCAATTCACAAACCCTAATTCTAACCCACCTCAATTCTGATTTTGCTATCAAACCCTCCAAAAAAATTGAATCTTTTGATGTTTTTTATAAGACTCCGACGTCAAAACGTCGTCGTTTAACCGGAGCAGAGAGTATTATTAATAATAATAATATGAATAAGAATGGTAAGAAGAAGACACAAGTTGAGGTTTTGAATGGAGGGATTGATGAGGAAAAGAAGGCTGTGGGTAAAAGGGTTTGGACTGTTGATGATGAGCTTATGTTATTGCAAGGGTTTATTGATTATCAGATGAGAATTGTGGTGGTGGTGTTTGTGGTGATGGTGGTGGTGGGTGTCGTCCGAGATGGTGGTGGTGGACGGTGGTGGCAGGTGGTGGCAGGTGGTTGTTGTTGTGGTGAAGATGATGAAGATGTAGGGTGTGTGTATATATATATATATATATAAATTCTTTTTTATTATTATTTAAAGATTTTTTTAAATAAGTAATAGATTTTTTTTAATTGAAAAAACAAGTGGGACCCACGTTTTTTGCCAACTGGACAGATTTTGCCACGTATGACTGCCACGTGTGATGTCACGTGGCATTTAACAGAAAAAGTTAACCTCAGTTAGTTTGGGACCATTAGAATAAAAATGTTGACAAGTTGGGACTGCTGTGTTACAATTTTCAAGTTGGGATTGCTGCCTTCCAACCCCTCAAAGTTGGAATTATTAAATTCCATTTCCACATATTGAAATAACACCAATCTTTTCAAAGACAAAAATGTGAATTTGATCTACTTTTTATCTCTATACCATTTTTTTATGATAACCTTGATATCCATTAAAACCAACAAGTAAGGTGGCCGGCTGGTAAAAAGGCTACAAGTTACGCCACTACCCCATTTTGAATAGAAAAACCAACTCTATCGAAAATAGAACTTGGGTCCTTGGTTGTCCGGGAGTTACTCTGCGCCACCTTTTGACTCTCTCTAAGAGCCAGATTGCTTCGGGGGCAAGACCTCCAAATGTGTCAAAAACAAAGAGCACAAAGACGTGTTGGTTTTCCAGACAAAAAGCTTCATGTTTGGCAATTTTCTATATATCTTGTTTTGTGCCGAAAATACCGATCAATGTTAACATATTTTTATTATCAATTTTTATATTCTATTAATAACCATTAGGCTTAGTTATAAATATGTTAATCTATGTATCTTAGTGGAAATTAAAGTGTTACATGTACTGTGTTGTTCCATTTTATGTCATTGTTCAGTAGCGAAACCTAAACATTTAAATCGATTTCTATATTTTAACTCTCGTTATTTTTTTAAATGTAACAAAAAAAAACCCCCCTCTACAACCGCAAAGGCCAGAGATTGGGATGAAAATGTGGACAATTTCTCTAAAGAGCATCATAAGATAAAAACTTAATTGCTACTTAACAAAAAGGTTCCTTTTTATTAACTATATTACAAGTCATGGAATTATGTGCCCTAAACAAGGGCAGTGGTATCCAATAATTTCAAATTATTCTGTCCATGTGATCATAAAATCAAACACCAGATCTTAATTAATTAGAGTTAAGATAGACAATAGTGTTAAATTTAGCATATAATAATAAAATAAATTGCCAATTAAAGCAGACAGAAAGCAGACCTGTCATTAGAAAACACAATATTCTTTTATAATTATATTGTGATAGATATTTAGTATTTGTCGCTTTCCGATTTCAGACCAAATACACTTCATTTGCAATGACACGTCTTGTCCTAATTTGGTTATAGGTGTCCTTTTGGATTCATCGGTGAATCCGGCACTCTCGAGTGCCTGAATTGGCTAAAGGGTGTCCGAGAACGTTCAAGATTTGATTCGTTTGCCGTTCAAAAAAATAGGAAGTCTTGAAAATCCCATTAGCTTCGTATCATTATGAAGGTTGTATTACCTTTTTTTACGGCAAACAACTTTTATTCATCTCCCAAAATATACACTGCATTGTAAAAGCAAGACACTAATACACCCGAGTTATCAAACTGTTACTAAGGGTTATCAAGCTGTTTAAAAACTAAACTCGTACCGAACCGGAACAGTATTACTTATGGTTTGGGGTTCAAGTAACTTTGGCACGAGGAAGATAATGAGAGTTATTCTTCCTTGTTTATATATATATAGCTAGATTGGTAGCACCTTAAAATCCATGTGTAATATTTATGTTGATATATTGAGAACAATTACATAAACGAACTAATTAATGAGAAAAATTATGTCTAAATATGTTGTATTTGAATTCTCGGGTATAGGAAAAGTTGATTAAATCGCAAATGATAAGGAATCTTGAAAATAAATAGTAGAGAGACCATTGGCACATTGGGTCAATAATCTAAACTCGTCCCTACACTTTGATAAAAGAAAAATTAAAAAAACTTAAAAAAAAAGAAGTAAATAAATCAGGAAGTGGAGAGGGCACAGCCGGCCCAACCCTTTTGGAGGCCCAAAGCGAAACGAAAACTCGGGGCCTCTTTTTTTAATAATATTCTTACCGACCATCTTTCTTTATCTGGGTTCCGATAGTTATACACTAACGATACCAAATTTTGAACTTTTATAACCGCATTAAGCATATGATTCACTTAGCATTTGCATTTGCATTTTGATTTAACAAAATGGGCGGGTCTCAAGTTAGAACTGATTCGGATTAGAACGCTCAGTTTAGAATACATTTTTTTTAATGGCTAATTTCTTTTCTCCTTATTTTTCACCTTGCCTGAGATTTGAACCTTAGTCATTCCCCAAAGAGGCTTTACCTCTCATCACTGGGCTATAACCCAAGTGACGGTTTTAGAATAAAGTTTTCTTACACTTAATAAGAAATTGGAGCTATGATAAGAAAAAAAACTATTGAATTCTATTACGAGACCATTAATGAATTTAATGAAGGAAATGGAGAACAAAATAAACAAATAAATTAATAGTGAGATACAAGAGGGCTTGACCCGTTCCCCTTTGGTCTTCCATTTCTAAAAACTCTCCTATAAGGTTGTAGCCCTCATTTTCTCCATTTTTTGCAGATCTAAACACAATGGGATTTCAAGGTTTTTGAAAAAGATTTAAACAACCATTACACTGAAGTTGGAAGAACATTGGCTGCGCAGTGTTGCAAAGACGAATGAAAGGAGCATGCTGATTATTTGGGGCCCTCTCAAGTTGGGGGCCCTAGGCCATAGCCTAGGTTGGTTATGCCATAGAGCCGGCTCTGGGAGAGGGAGACATGACTAAGCTTAGCAAGACTAAGCTCGAGTCGACTTCAAGCTCTAACCTAAACAAGCCAGCTTTGCTCAAAATTTCATAACAAGCTATAGCTAATAACTAACGCTTGAGATCAGATAAACCTAAATGTTAAACTGAAATAACTACTATGCTAAAAAGGCAACTAAGAGAGAGCCAAATGAGTATATATATTGAAGATCAAATGGTTCAAAGGGTTTGAAAAAACAAATTGAACTGTTCATTTCCAATTGAGGAGGTTCTTTTCTAGCAAAGAAGATCAATTGTGCTAAATTGTTTAAAACTAAGTTGATTTCGAGCGAGCATCAAGTAAGTCACTAGCTTTTTGGACACCCGTACGCAAACTAGAACCCAAAAGAAAGTAATTCCACAAAATCAAGGTTTTAAAGTTCCTTAACTATCACTTAAGAGTTCTTTAAAGCTTTTTACTAATAAGCAAACATCCATGTTTTTTTTATTATTAGTGTTTTTGTAACGACAACTCAAATATATACACATCTAATCTACTTATAATTCTACTTAACATTCTATAGCGAAACTCTAACCCTTTGTCTCTGGGGTAAGGGGCACCATTCAACACAAAGTCACCATTGTGCTAAATGCCCAATCGTAGCAATCATCCATATCTATTGGAATGTCCTTTAAAATTTTAATCGAAATGAAGTTATTTTTTCACTTCATTATATCATTGTGAGACCTTTTTTGAAGTTTTATTATTTTTAACACCCCTAGGCAAATTATTTGTGGACAAATGTTGGGTTCAAAAGGAATACTGGACCTTGAATATCACCAACGCATTTTGGCTACATTAACTATGGATGTTATCATAACCCCACAGTTAAGCACATTAAGGTGAGAGTATTACCACAACGGTGACCTCATGGGAAGACTCCAACGGGAAACTAATAACAAATATGTGAGATCCTAGTGGGCAAAACTGACAATATTGATGGTATAACAAGCTGAATGTTACAAATGGTATCAGAAACACCCTTGTGCCATTCAAAATGATATGGTCAAACCTCATTGGCGTTGATGAGTCCGCGAGGATGTCCAGATGATACATTAGGTAAATCCCACACCTTTTATCGAGATGTTGGGGCAAACCTCATCAAGAGCAATTAGTCAATAATGGGGTGGATGTAGTACGTGATGGGATTGGGTGCTCACCACTGCGCAGAGCATACCCAAACCCGGAACACAACCCGCGGAGCAACACCCCGCGCACAAGAGAAACTTCCCCAGCAAGCTAAGTAACAACGGCTCTCCTACAATCACGGAGCGATGCTCGCGCGCGTAAGCGGTAAAAGCGGTAATCGTTCCATGTTTCCTTACTTATAGCTATTCCATAACTACTTTACTAATATAGTCTTCGGGTAGTGGAGACAACCCTAATCGGGCCTGGCCCATTATGATTAGGGTTTTGGGTAATGGTGGCATACGTCCATCTCTATATAAGGGATCATATCCCTAATAGAAGGACACTTTTGGCTAACCCTAAGAGCTATCACACTTGATAGTATCCCCATTCACCCACGTTTTTGTTATAAACTACTACCTTGTGTAGTCGTCTCCCTACCGACTAAATCTTACTTGCAGGTTACTCCAATCCAGGAAGTGCTAGTGAAGGATCAATCCTGTGGTTTCATTTAGTCTATCATCCCCATAAGGAGGTTAGACTACCTGTTTCTTCATTGGCGCCATCCCTTACGGTTTCTTAATCTTTCAAACTAGTGCTAATGGATTCTGGAGCTGAACAACGTAATGATCCCATCAATGCTGATGAGGGAGTTCAAACGAATCAAGATGCTGGAGCACCAACAACGGTGACAAAGAATGTGCATCAGAAGCAGGCTGCCACAAACTTTCAACTGTTTCCATCAAGAAGGCCGGCATCAACATCACAAAAGAAAACAGTTGAAGAGCCTGTGGATGATCCAGAGGAATGGCTGGCTCAAGAAAGTGCCAGGAGAATAGCAGAATACCAGAAGAAACTGATGGCAAAGGCTCGATTGGAATCGAGGAAAACGTTGTATTTTGATACTGAAGATGACTCTCAAGAGGGTGAACAACCTGTTGTTCGTCCTACAGCCAAGCCCCGGCAGGCGGTACGTGGTGGAGAACGTGGTAAAAGTACTCGCGTTCAGGACCACGTCAACCTGACTGGGGAACCTGATGGCTATGAGTCCGAGAATGAGATCACTTCTGATCCTACTTATAAGCCGAGAACAAAGTCTGTAGCAAGTAATCAGACTAACCCAGATGACGATCTCAATAAGCCGTATCGTCCTAAGTCATTTGCAGAAAGATCAAAATTTTGTGCAAGAATCGCGCTGGCACCCATGCCAGTCGAATGCAAGCTGCCGAACACGATCGGAAAATATGATGGCTTACGTGATCCTGACGATCACCTGCACGCGTTTGATTGCGCAGGAAGTTCTAAGCCATGGCCGGTCCAAGCTTGGTGCCACCTGTTCGTTCAAACCCTAACGGGCGCGACACGGGTTTGGTATGAAAGTTTGCCGGTTGGAAGTCTTGTGGACTTTGACGATCTGATTAAGAAGTTCAAGAATCACTTCTCCCATCTTCGGAAACACAAAAAAGACAAGGCCCAAATCTTGTTGTGTTCCCGGAAGGACAATGAGAGTCTGGAGGATTACATCATCCGCTACAACAAAGAAGCCCTGCAATTGGGGTGTGGCGAGGAGCTCACTAGGGCCGCATTCATTCATGGAGTGCGGAATGACGATCTTATGAGATGCCTGACCGGAAAGGAAGGTGTTCCCGAAGCATGGGATGAACTCATCGAGGCAGCAAAGGTTTACGCATCATCGGAGCGCTCGTTCACACGCTCGAAAAATTTCCATCACAATGGCAATCAAGGTGCGCACACGCACGACAAGGGGAAAGGAAAACAGTCAGTATGGTCTCGAATCTCAGGTGCCACCGATGAAGGGAAGTATTCCTCGGGGCAAGATGCGCGGCATTATCTTAACAACAAACACCCGCGTGATTCAAAACCACCAAGTAAGAAGAATTATGACTGGACCCCATTGTCAAAGACACCTTCGGAGGTTCTGAAGACGGAACAGATCCAGTTTCCAAAACCAAGGGAGTTAAGGCAAGATAGAAGAAATGTCGACACGTCCAAGTACTGCGAATACCATGAAGACTATGGCCATCTAACAGACAACTGTTACAGTCTAAAGATGGAGATAGAGAATGCAATCAAGTCGGGACAGCTATCGCACCTAGTAAAGAATATGCGGAAGAATCCTAGAGATCCACAAGGGGATGCTGATCCCAATAACAAGAAGATCAAGAATCTCAACGCGCATCACGTGCAACGCTCAAATCGCCACAGCTGCCACATGACTCACAACCGGAGTCACAAGAAAAGAGCCTACTCTATAGCGCAAGATGATTCTTGGAAAGAAGCACCTGTTGTCATGCCACGCGTCAAGGGAGGAGCGTCCTCCACGACACCGTTGATCATAACGGGCGTCATTGGACATTATCGCACAAGGTATATGTTCATTGACAACGGGAGCAGCACAGATATTATGTACCAACAGTGTTTTGATCAATTAGATGCGGAAGATAAAGAAAAGCTCGTCCCAACTACGGAACCAATATCTGGATTCATTCACGAGGTGATCATTCCGCTGGGCATACTCACACTGCCTGTCACATGGACAGATGGACAGCTCTCTCGCACGGAGATCTGTGATTTTATGGTTTTACCGGTGAGTTCGTCGCACGATGTTCTCATCGGGAGAGAAGGATTGGCAAAATTTAACTGCAACGCGTCTACACCGCACCAGATGGTTGGTTTCCCAACGCGTGGAGGTGTGGCTTTCATACGCGGAAACAAAAATTGCCACGCAACAGATACGTGCAAGCCTCCCAAGATCATGAAGCCATCAAACCGCACTGATCCCGAAAAATGGGTCATTAACCCTAAATTCCCGGATCAGACGGTTGTCATTGGCCCAGTAATCTCCGACACCATACGGGTACATTTAAAGCAACTACTAACTACGAACATGGATGTCTTCGCTTTCCAACCTGCGGACATGGTCGGTGTTCCCCGCCATATTGCAGAACATAAATTAAATGTTTACAAGTCTGTGGAACCAGTCGTTCAGAAAAAGCGCAGTATGGGGCCGGAGAAACAAAGGCCATGAATGAGAAAGTTGCCGAACTCTTAAACGCAGGCATCCTGCGAAGAACGAGATATCAAACTTGGGTTGCTAATCCAGTCATGGTCGGAAAGTCCAACGGGGGTTGGCGGATGTGCGTGGACTACAAAGACATAAATAAAGCATGCCCGAAGGACTGTTACCCACTTCCTGAAATTGATTTGATGGTTGACTCTTTAGCACCATTCAGATTCAAGTGCTTCCTCGACGCTTACAAAGGGTACCATCAAATCCAGATGGCCAAAGAGGATGAAGATAAAACATCCTTCCGCACAGACACGGGCACTTATTGCTACACAAAGATGCCGTTTGGATTGAAGAATGCAGGGGCTACATATCAGCGCCTCATGGACGCGGTGTTCAATGCACAAATCGGAGTTAATCTCGAAGTGTACGTGGATGACTTGGTCATCAAAAGCACAGAGGAAGACCAAATGCTCGCGGACATCCAAAAGACTTTTGATCAGCTCCGCACAGTCCGCATGAAGCTCAACCCAAGCAAATGTTCTTTTGGAATAGAAGAAGGGAAGTTTTTGGGAGTGATCGTCACCAAAGATGGTTTCCGCGCGAATCCTGACAAAGTGCAAGCAATCGAGCGCATGCCATCCCCGTCTTCCATACGGGAGGTTCAGACACTCATGGGGCGTCTTGTAGCCCTAAATCGTTTTCTCTCAAATTACGCATCGAAGTCATTCCCCTTCGTGAACACCCTGAAGAGTTGCCTCGAGAAGTCAAATTTCAAATGGACAGAGGAAGCTGAGGCCGCCTTCAAGGAAATGAAAGAGTGCTTGAGCCACTTGCCAACGCTCACAGCGCCACTTCCAAAAGAGCCATTAACGTTGTACTTGTCAGTAAAAGAAAAATCAATCGGTGCCGTTCTCCTGGTTGATCGTAAAGGCGTTCAAACCCCAGTATACTACGTAAGTCGAACCTTACTTGATGCAGAGACTCGATACTCCACGATGGAAAAGCTGGTACTAGCATTAGTACACGCATCAAGAAGGTTGCGGAGATACTTCCATGGACATCCTATAAACGTCCTAACAGATTTCCGTATTAATGACATCCTGCGCAAACCGAAGCTGTCGGGGCGCCTGGCCAAGTGGGCCATTGAGCTGGGAGAACATACAATTGAATACAAGACCAGAACATCATTCAAAGGGCAAATCCTTGCAGACTTTGCCGAAGAGGTCCCTCCCGAAAGCGTAACCGAATGTCAACAAGCACATGCCACTTCGCCAATTCCCGAGTCTACAGAGAAGTGGGAATTATATACGGACGGAGCATGCAATGACGATGGCGCGGGAGCGGGCCTGCGCTTGATCACACCAGACGGGAAGGATTTCACTTATGCAATCCGCCTTGATTTCCCAACTACAAATAATGAAGCGGAATACGAGGCATTGCTCGCAGGATTGCGCATTGCAAAGAAAATGGGTGTGCAACACTTAGACGCTCACGTCGATTCTCAGTTGGTGGCCAACCATATCGATGGCTCATACGAAGCACGAGAAGCATCCATGATTTTGTACTTAGAACAGGCCAAGGCCCTCATGCGTGACTTCACGTACTGCAAGGTTCATCATATCAAGCGAAGTCAAAACAAACCAGCAGATGCGTTAAGCAAGATGGCATCAACGGTTTTTGATCATTTGGCAAAGGATGTGCGGGTGGAAGTCTTGGATCACCCATCAGTGCCTCCAAAACAAGTCAATGTGGTACAGACTGGCAAGACGTCCTGGATCACCCCAATCAAGGCTTATCTCCTCAATGGAACGCTTCCAGACAACAAAGCGGAGGCTCGAAAGCTCCAAAACAAAGCATTGCACTACCAAGTCATCGACGGAATGCTGTACCGGCGCTCGTACTTAGGCCCTTTATTACGTTGCGTTGACTCCGCAGAGGCGACATATCTTATAAAAGACATACATGAAGGGTCGTGCGGACTACACGCAGGGCCAAGGATGGTAGTGGCCAAACTGATGAACGCAGGGTACTATTGGCCCGGAATGCACATGGACGCCATGACAGAATTGCGCAAGTGCAAGTCCTGCCAACGCCATGCGCCGGGAACATTACGACCCAAGAATAATCTGGTCCCCGTCACCGCGGCATGGCCATTTCAGAAATGGGCCATTGACCTTGTGGGACCATTCCCCGCAGCTCCTGGAAACGTAAAATACTTGGTAGTGGCCATTGATTACTTTACCAAATGTGTAACATCTGTGCCCCTCACACTTTCATTATTTACAATTTCGGTCCATGTACTTTATCACGTTATCATGTTTAACCTTCGTATGCAATAAAAAAGGTTTATTCGCTATTAAAATCGCATATTCAGACTTATATAATATCATGGTTACATAAATATAACATTTGAACTCATCAATTATTTTTCCCGACGCTTGAAATCGCAAGTTACGGCCCGAAAATCAACCCGAAAAGCAAGAAATCAAGTCTGGGGGCTAAATTGCAATTTCTGATTTTTCTTTAGCGCCGCGGACCGCGGAGGAGTTACTATACCTCCCGCGGTACGCGGCAGGCCATTATAATCAGAAATTAATATTTAAATCCCCGCGGACCGCGGAGGACTTCTTAATCCTCCCGCGGTCCGCGGCAGGGCTGTCTGCAGATTCTTCAACCTTCATTAATGGCATCTCGAGCTCAACCCAATTTTTGCGCCCCCAACGCGTTTTAACGTGTTTTAGACCTGCAAAGCTACTCCTTGACTGTCTCCCTTGTCCCATAAACGTCCAATTCGTTATCAACAACACAATTAATGAGTTTTCATCCAAAATCACCTATAAATACCCACTAAACTTGACCATTCCAATTCGCACCTCAAACGAACGAGTTAACACAATTAAACACACACACACATTCATACATTCTGGTCTATCATTTCTGCACAAGAAGACCCGTTTATTATCTCGCAAACTTGGCGAATTGGAAAGCTTTTCTTTGGGTATTTTTTTTCGGTTTTCTTTCTTCGATTTGAACAACCAAAACCGTGAGTTTTTCCAATTCCTTTTGCATAATCTTTCATTTATATCAGTAGTTTAAAAGCCCTCTATTAGTTGTATCAAACATAGCCTCTAAGGGTTCCAATTGCAAAATCTAAGGATAGGGTGTTCTAGGTATTTTTGGGTATTTTCCATTTAAAAGTTTATAGAACTTTAAAATTCAATAACTCGCGTGATACTGCTCTAAAAATTATGAAACTTTGTAGACTTGTTCATATAACTGACTAAAAGTTTTAGAAAAAGTTTCGGAATTTTTAGAAACCGTTTAGTATTTTTAATCATTTTTAATATACTTTAATCATAATTAATTTATATAAAATCGAATATAATGAGTTAAATCATGAAAATTTCCAGGAATGTATTCCAACATGTTAGAATAATTTCCAAACCATGTTCCCTCTGTTTTGATATGATTACATAGGTTATCCCATTTTCTTTTGTTAAAATAGTTTTAAACAAATAATATTCATATTAAATAGAGTTCTATCAGAAAAATTCTATAAAATTTATTGGGAGACCTTCCAAGTCAGTAGACTAAGCTTTTACAGAAACTTGTATTTTTAGAAAGTTTTTAGTATTTAATCCGAATTTATGGGCTATTTATCATATTTAATTCATATAAATTCGTATTTAATTCATTTTATTATGAAAATTGGTGGAAATATATTTTGACATATTATAAACATTTCCACATCAGTTTTACCTTGTTATAAAATGTTTTCATACAATATCACATTTTAGTTGATAAATTAGTCTTTAAAAGTATAAAATTCATGTTAAATAGATTTTAGTCACCAAAACTTTTATAAAAATTATTTTGAGACTCTTGGGGTCAGTATATAAGTTTTCCACAGAAAACTTTATTTTTACAACCATTCTGACAATACAAATTAAATTAATACTTTTATATAAATTACAAACTATTTTCTGAATTAATTTCACTATTTTACAAACTTAGAAAATATCACATTTACCAAAACACTTATTGTTTTACCATCTCATTATCAATAGAATTATTTATAAAACAAATATAGATAATTATAGTTATATTATCAAACTTAAAAACCCCAAAACCTAGACTTAACATCCTAGATGCCTTAGATTAGGAACCCTAGACTCTCTTAAGCTCAAACACTTAATTCGAACACTTTGAACATTAGGTTGAGTCGTTGGGATTCACCTCGCTTACACCCGCAACGTTAGCATTTTACTCGATTAATCAAGGTGAGTTTACATAACCCCTTTTTCACTATTTTACAATTTTTGGGGTGAAACATGTTATAACATCAATATACAATTCAATCGCAAGTGTCCATGTGTTATTCTATGTTGCATTATGTTTTGAACATTTCTATGGTAATCATCGCATTCTAGCATAATCATTAACTCCGTACAAGCCAACGATATACAATGATAGATCTATTGGACTGACAACCCCACCCGGATACGTGTACCTCCTACATAGGTAGCGTGGGTGATTGTTATCGCATATAACATAATCGAGTGGACCATAGGTTTATGGCCTCGATCGCGCTAAATCTCGTCAATCAAGGTTTGATTATGCACTCGCTTTACCCTTAAGTAGTTGTGTTCTCATATATGGACTAGACTAACGTGACACACCGAATTGTACAACATTTTTATTCAAAACCTATGTAGTTCTCACCAACATTTTGTTGACCCAAAATATTTCCAAAATTAACATGTTTCAGGGAACAATGAAGCCGAGACTTAGAGTATGCTAAAGGAACTATTATGAAGTTATTTGAAGTTATTTGTTTGTTTCGTATTATGTACTAGAAGTTGTTAAACAATGTTTCATTTGGATCTTATGTTATTAATGAAGTATTTAAAATTTCAATATACACCATGTGCTACTGAACAATCATCCATACGTGATACCCCGATGTTTCCGCCATCGGTTGGGGTGTTACAGATTGGTATCAGAGCCTTGGTTATAGGGAATTAGGTTATTAGAAAAATAATCTAGTCTATAACCTTAGGAAATTAAACCAGTATTTGCTTCTCTTACTTGAAATCCTAACTGTTTCCCTATTCTTATCCATATCCTACACCCTATACTACTCAAAGCCTCGCAGGTCGCCTACTCTCGCTCGTCTGCTGCAATCCTGGTCTACCTTTAGATTAATAGGACAAAAATCCTCAGGTTTAGCCTGAACCCCTTTGAGATCCCGTCGAAGCTCTAGATTTTAATAACGAACACGTGCAATTTGGACGGGTGAACGCCTGTATTCTGAGTCTTCTGTCTAAGGCCTGGCATTGCGCATATATCCCAATCAGACGAGGGACCCGGATGCCTACCTGGGAATTCTCGGGATGAGCGATCCCCTATAAGCCAACGCATGTCTTCACTATGTTATTATAAATCTAGAATCTTTGATAAGTCAACGTTTTCGTTATTCATTTTAATTAATGAATAAACGATTACACTCCTTATTATACCTCATTACCCTTGATTGAACCTTCATTGTGTCTTTTTCAGATCATGCCTCCTCGTCGCAGCAACCGTGTTAACAATAACAATGTCAACGAACGTGAGGGCGAGAGCGTCAACCACAACAACCACAACAACAACAACAACAACAACAACAACGACAACAACAACAACAACCACCCCGACAGTGCCCAACTCGCCGCTATTATCTCTCAAAACATGGCTCAACAAATGGCGGCTATACTCCCTAATTTGGTAGCCCAAGTTACTCAAGCCAATGGAAATGGCAACGGAAATGGCAATGGAAACGGGAACGGGAATGCTCACCCTACCCTCAAACATTTCAACACATGCAACCCTCCCAAGTTTAGTGGCGACGAAGGACCCACTGGCCTCCTTCAATGGTTCGAGGGCATCGAGAACACCTTCATCAACAGCGAGTGTCCTGACAACCTCAAGGTTCGCCATGCTATGAGCGTCCTCCAAAAACGGGCACTCACCTGGTGGAACGAGGAGAAAAGGACTCGTGGAACCGAAGCCGCGCTAGCTTTACCCTGGGAACAAGTCAAAAACATCATGAAAGAAGAATTTTGTCCTCGCAACGAGATCAAGAAGTTGGAAGATGAGTTCCATGTTCTGACCCAGGAAAGTGGTGAAAATCTGGCCTACAACATCCGTTTCCACGAGCTAAGCCTGCTGTTACCTCACAAGGTCACACCCCTATCCATCGCAATTGAGAAGTACATTGGAGGTCTACCCATGCAGATTCAGGATACTGTGTGGGGAAGAAATCCTACTACTCTTGAGGATGCCAAACGCCTGGCAGCTACCCTGACTGACAATCATGTGAAAAATGGTACACTCGTTCGCAAGAGCGAAAAGAAAGCTGTGGTGAAAGACACTCCTCAACCAGCTGTCATGGTTAAAACTGAGGCCTCAACCAACAAAAGGCGCAAGGGAAGAAACTTCGCAATAGTTGCCACTCCCCCGCCCAACAAGAAGCCTTACACCGGACCTCATCCCTTGTGCAACAACTGCAAGTATCACCACCCACACCAAGTGCCATGCCGCCACTGCACCAATTGCCAAAGGGCTGGGCATACAGCAAACGTTTGTCGATCCCCTCCTGCTAATGCCCCTGCTGCCCAGAATAACCCCGCAAGAAACGCCCCAGCTCCCAATCACCACAACAACAGGCCTGCTCGTGGTCAGTGTTACGAGTGTGGCAGCCCGGATCACTATATCAACGCCTGCCCGAACCGTGGAAACCGCAACCAGAACCAGAACCAGAACCAGAACCGTAACCAGAACCAAAATCAGGGCGTTCGTGGTCGCGCCTACAACATCAATGCTGATCAGGCCCGCAATAACAACGAAGTGGTTAATGGTACGTTTCTTGTTAATAACCACTATGCTTCCATACTTTTTGATTCGGGTGCTGATAAATCATTTGTGTCACTTAAATTTGAACCTCTACTTAACACGCCTCAAACCAACCTAGAAGAACCACTAGTAGTAGAAGTAGCCGACGGGAAGTCTATCTCGATCGATTCTGTTGTTCGAAACTGCGTATTGAACCTTGGTGACCATACTTTCCTTATTGATCTCATTCCTATGCACCTTGGGAGTTTCGATGTCATAGTAGGCATGGATTGGTTGTCAACCCATCGTGCTGAAATCTTGTGCTTTGAGAAGGTTATTCGAATTCCTCTTGTAGATGGTGATGTTTTGAAAATGTACGGCGAGAAACCTTGTGGTGATCTTAAACTCATGTCTTGTGCGACTGCCCAAAAATACTTACGAAAGGGGTATATAGCTTTCTTGGCTAACGTAATAGAAAAGAAAGACAAGGGCAAAAGTATACAAGATATTGCAATCGTTCGGGATTATCCTGAAGTCTTTCCAGAGGACCTACCTGGTTTGCCTCCTGTTCGTCAAGTGGAGTTTCGAATCGATCTTATACCTGGTGCTAACCCAATCGCCAAAGCTCCTTACCGTCTTGCACCCTCTGAGATGCAAGAGCTTGCTAGCCAACTCCAGGAACTCTCGGACAAGGGTTTTATCCGTCCTAGTTTTTCCCCTTGGGGAGCCCCTGTTTTATTCGTCAAAAAGAAGGATGGATCCCTCAGAATGTGTATCGATTACCGTGAGCTTAACAAACTTACCATCAAGAATCGATATCCCCTACCAAGAATTGACGATCTTTTTGACCAACTTCAAGGAGCAACGCATTTCTCAAAGATTGACCTTCGCTCTGGTTATCATCAGCTTAGAGTCCACGAGGAAGACATCCCTAAAACCGCTTTTCGCACTCGTTATGGTCACTACGAATTCATGGTCATGCCTTTCGGACTGACCAATGCTCCCGCAGTGTTCATGGATTTAATGAATCGGGTTTGTAGACCTTATCTTGACAAGTTCGTAATCGTATTCATTGACGACATTTTGATCTATTCCAAATCAAAACCCGATCACGAGCAACACCTTCACCTAATCTTGGACCTCCTAAAGAAGGAACAATTGTATGCCAAGTTCTCAAAATGTGAATTCTGGCTTAAAGAGGTTCAATTCTTAGGTCACGTCGTCAACAAGGACGGAATTCATGTCGATCCCGCAAAAATCGAAGCTGTCAAAAACTGGAGTGCTCCCAAAACTCCAACAGAAGTCCGTTCTTTTCTTGGTCTAGCTGGCTATTATCGTCGATTCATTGCTAATTTCTTTAAGATCGCAGTTCCTCTCACTGCCTTAACTCATAAGGGTAAACCTTACGAGTGGGGACCAGACCAAGAGGAAGCATTTGAAACTCTTAAACAGAAGCTCTGCAAAGCTCCTGTCTTGTCCTTACCCGAGGGTGATGACGATTTCGTGGTCTATTGTGATGCATCAAACCAAGGTCTTGGTTGTGTTCTTATGCAACGAGGCAAGGTTATTGCTTACGCGTCCAGACAGCTCAAGACCCACGAAAAGAACTATACCACTCACGACCTCGAATTGGGTACAGTCGTCTTTGCTCTCAAGATTTGGAGACACTACCTCTATGGTACCAAATGCGTGATCTTCACAGACCACAAAAGTCTCCAACATATCTTCGACCAAAAGCACCTTAACATAAGGCAACGACGTTGGGTTGAGTTGTTTAACGACTATGATTGCGAGATTCGCTACCATCCCGGCAAAGCGAACGTTGTGGCAGACGCACTCAGTCGTAAAGAAAGCATCAAGCTTCATTGTACAAGAGTTCGCACCGACCTTCAGGATCGTATCCTCCAAGCTCAACATACCTCAGTCACCCAAGGTAACATGTACGAGGAAATGTCGTGTGGTGCTGAGAATCAACTTGAGACAAAATCTGATGGTCTACTTTATTTCCTCAATCGACTTTGGATCCCTGACCGCGATGACCTTCGTACTTTTCTTTTGGACGAGGCTCATAAGTCCCGATACTCCATTCACCCAGGTGCCGACAAAATGTATCAGGATTTGCGACTCATGTATTGGTGGCCCGGCATGAAAAAGGACATAGCTCACTACGTGGCTAAGTGCCTTACTTGTGCCAAAGTTAAAGCGGAACACCAACGCCCTTCTGGCTTGCTCGTGCAACCGGAAATCCCGATGTGGAAGTGGGAAAATATTACTATGGACTTTATCACCAAACTACCACGTACCTCTCGTGGTCATGATAGCATTTGGGTCATAGTCGACCGCTTAACCAAGTCCGCACACTTCCTGCCCATCCGCGAGAAATACTCAGCCGAGAAATTGGCTAAGATTTATGTTGACGAGATCATCTGTCGTCACGGCACCCCGCTAAGCATCATTTCTGATCGTGACGGTCGTTTCACCTCTCGAGTTTGGCAAACTTTCAATGAAGCACTGGGAACCCAACTAAATCTTAGCACAGCCTACCATCCGCAAACCGATGGGCAGACCGAGCGAACCATTCAGACTCTGGAAGATATGCTCCGAGCCTGTGTCATTGACTTCGGTGGGAACTGGGACACTCATTTACCTCTGGTTGAATTTTCTTATAACAACAGTTACCACTCTAGTATTCAAATGGCACCATTTGAGGCTCTGTATGGTCGCAAATGTCGTTCCCCTATCAGCTGGAGCGAGGTTGGTGATACGCTAATCACCGATGGGCAGACCGAGCGAACCATTCAGACTCTGGAAGATATGCTCCGAGCCTGTGTCATTGACTTCGGTGGGAACTGGGACACTCATTTACCTCTGGTTGAATTTTCTTATAACATCTGTGCCCCTCACACTTTCATTATTTACAATTTCGGTCCATGTACTTTATCACGTTATCATGTTTAACCTTCGTATGCAATAAAAAAGGTTTATTCGCTATTAAAATCGCATATTCGGACTTATATAATATCATGGTTACATAAATATAACATTTGAACTCATCAATTATTTTTCCCGACGCTTGAAATCGCAAGTTACGGCCCGAAAATCAACCCGAAAAGCAAGAAATCAAGTCCGGGGGCTAAATTGCAATTTCTGATTTTTCTTTAGCGCCGCGGACCGCGGAGGAGTTACTATACCTCCCGCGGTACGCGGCAGGCCATTATAATCAGAAATTAATATTTAAATCCCCGCGGACCGCGGAGGACTTCTTAATCCTCCCGCGGTCCGCGGCAGGGCTGTCTGCAGATTCTTCAACCTTCATTAATGGCATCTCGAGCTCAACCCAATTTTTGCGCCCCCAACGCGTTTTAACGTGTTTTAGACCTGCAAAGCTACTCCTTGACTGTCTCCCTTGTCCCATAAACGTCCAATTCGTTATCAACAACACAATTAATGAGTTTTCATCCAAAATCACCTATAAATACCCACTAAACTTGACCATTCCAATTCGCACCTCAAACGAACGAGTTAACACAATTAAACACACACACACATTCATACATTCTGGTCTATCATTTCTGCACAAGAAGACCCGTTTATTATCTCGCAAACTTGGCGAATTGGAAAGCTTTTCTTTGGGTATTTTTTTTCGGTTTTCTTTCTTCGATTTGAACAACCAAAACCGTGAGTTTTTCCAATTCCTTTTGCATAATCTTTCATTTATATCAGTAGTTTAAAAGCCCTCTATTAGTTGTATCAAACATAGCCTCTAAGGGTTCCAATTGCAAAATCTAAGGATAGGGTGTTCTAGGCATTTTTGGGTATTTTCCATTTAAAAGTTTATAGAACTTTAAAATTCAATAACTCGCGTGATACTGCTCTAAAAATTATGAAACTTTGTAGACTTGTTCATATAACTGACTAAAAGTTTTAGAAAAAGTTTCGGAATTTTTAGAAACCGTTTAGTATTTTTAATCATTTTTAATATACTTTAATCATAATTAATTTATATAAAATCGAATATAATGAGTTAAATCATGAAAATTTCCAGGAATGTATTCCAACATGTTAGAATAATTTCCAAACCATGTTCCCTCTGTTTTGATATGATTACATAGGTTATCCCATTTTCTTTTGTTAAAATAGTTTTAAACAAATAATATTCATATTAAATAGAGTTCTATCAGAAAAATTCTATAAAATTTATTGGGAGACCTTCCAAGTCAGTAGACTAAGCTTTTACAGAAACTTGTATTTTTAGAAAGTTTTTAGTATTTAATCCGAATTTATGGGCTATTTATCATATTTAATTCATATAAATTCGTATTTAATTCATTTTATTATGAAAATTGGTGGAAATATATTTTGACATATTATAAACATTTCCACATCAGTTTTACCTTGTTATAAAATGTTTTCATACAATATCACATTTTAGTTGATAAATTAGTCTTTAAAAGTATAAAATTCATGTTAAATAGATTTTAGTCACCAAAACTTTTATAAAAATTATTTTGAGACTCTTGGGGTCAGTATATAAGTTTTCCACAGAAAACTTTATTTTTACAACCATTCTACAATTTATTTCCAATTTATGACATTTTGACAATACAAATTAAATTAATACTTTTATATAAATTACAAACTATTTTCTGAATTAATTTCACTATTTTACAAACTTAGAAAATATCACATTTACCAAAACACTTATTGTTTTACCATCTCATTATCAATAGAATTATTTATAAAACAAATATAGATAATTATAGTTATATTATCAAACTTAAAAACCCCAAAACCTAGACTTAACATCCTAGATGCCTTAGATTAGGAACCCTAGACTCTCTTAAGCTCAAACACTTAATTCGAACACTTTGAACATTAGGTTGAGTCGTTGGGATTCACCTCGCTTACACCCGCAACGTTAGCATTTTACTCGATTAATCAAGGTGAGTTTACATAACCCCTTTTTCACTATTTTACAATTTTTGGGGTGAAACATGTTATAACATCAATATACAATTCAATCGCAAGTGTCCATGTGTTATTCTATGTTGCATTATGTTTTGAACATTTCTATGGTAATCATCGCATTCTAGCATAATCATTAACTCCGTACAAGCCAACGATATACAATGATAGATCTATTGGACTGACAACCCCACCCGGATACGTGTACCTCCTACATAGGTAGCGTGGGTGATTGTTATCGCATATAACATAATCGAGTGGACCATAGGTTTATGGCCTCGATCGCGCTAAATCTCGTCAATCAAGGTTTGATTATGCACTCGCTTTACCCCTAAGTAGTTGTGTTCTCATATATGGACTAGACTAACGTGACACACCGAATTGTACAACATTTTTATTCAAAACCTATGTAGTTCTCACCAACATTTTGTTGACCCAAAATATTTCCAAAATTAACATGTTTCAGGGAACAATGAAGCCGAGACTTAGAGTATGCTAAAGGAACTATTATGAAGTTATTTGAAGTTATTTGTTTGTTTCGTATTATGTACTAGAAGTTGTTAAACAATGTTTCATTTGGATCTTATGTTATTAATGAAGTATTTAAAATTTCAATATACACCATGTGCTACTGAACAATCATCCATACGTGATACCCCGATGTTTCCGCCATCGGTTGGGGTGTTACAGATTGGTATCAGAGCCTTGGTTATAGGGAATTAGGTTATTAGAAAAATAATCTAGTCTATAACCTTAGGAAATTAAACCAGTATTTGCTTCTCTTACTTGAAATCCTAACTGTTTCCCTATTCTTATCCATATCCTACACCCTATACTACTCAAAGCCTCGCAGGTCGCCTACTCTCGCTCGTCTGCTGCAATCCTGGTCTACCTTTAGATTAATAGGACAAAAATCCTCAGGTTTAGCCTGAACCCCTTTGAGATCCCGTCGAAGCTCTAGATTTTAATAACGAACACGTGCAATTTGGACGGGTGAACGCCTGTATTCTGAGTCTTCTGTCTAAGGCCTGGCATTGCGCATATATCCCAATCAGACGAGGGACCCGGATGCCTACCTGGGAATTCTCGGGATGAGCGATCCCCTATAAGCCAACGCATGTCTTCACTATGTTATTATAAATCTAGAATCTTTGATAAGTCAACGTTTTCGTTATTCATTTTAATTAATGAATAAACGATTACACTCCTTATTATACCTCATTACCCTTGATTGAACCTTCATTGTGTCTTTTTCAGATCATGCCTCCTCGTCGCAGCAACCGTGTTAACAATAGCAATGTCAACGAACGTGAGGGCGAGAGCGTCAACCACAACAACCACAACAACAACAACAACAACAACAACAACGACAACAACAACAACAACCACCCCGACAGTGCCCAACTCGCCGCTATTATCTCTCAAAACATGGCTCAACAAATGGCGGCTATACTCCCTAATTTGGTAGCCCAAGTTACTCAAGCCAATGGAAATGGCAACGGAAATGGCAATGGAAACGGGAACGGGAATGCTCACCCTACCCTCAAACATTTCAACACATGCAACCCTCCCAAGTTTAGTGGCGACGAAGGACCCACTGGCCTCCTTCAATGGTTCGAGGGCATCGAGAACACCTTCATCAACAGCGAGTGTCCTGACAACCTCAAGGTTCGCCATGCTATGAGCGTCCTCCAAAAACGGGCACTCACCTGGTGGAACGAGGAGAAAAGGACTCGTGGAACCGAAGCCGCGCTAGCTTTACCCTGGGAACAAGTCAAAAACATCATGAAAGAAGAATTTTGTCCTCGCAACGAGATCAAGAAGTTGGAAGATGAGTTCCATGTTCTGACCCAGGAAAGTGGTGAAAATCTGGCCTACAACATCCGTTTCCACGAGCTAAGCCTGCTGTTACCTCACAAGGTCACACCCCTATCCATCGCAATTGAGAAGTACATTGGAGGTCTACCCATGCAGATTCAGGATACTGTGTGGGGAAGAAATCCTACTACTCTTGAGGATGCCAAACGCCTGGCAGCTACCCTGACTGACAATCATGTGAAAAATGGTACACTCGTTCGCAAGAGCGAAAAGAAAGCTGTGGTGAAAGACACTCCTCAACCAGCTGTCATGGTTAAAACTGAGGCCTCAACCAACAAAAGGCGCAAGGGAAGAAACTTCGCAATAGTTGCCACTCCCCCGCCCAACAAGAAGCCTTACACCGGACCTCATCCCTTGTGCAACAACTGCAAGTATCACCACCCACACCAAGTGCCATGCCGCCACTGCACCAATTGCCAAAGGGCTGGGCATACAGCAAACGTTTGTCGATCCCCTCCTGCTAATGCCCCTGCTGCCCAGAATAACCCCGCAAGAAACGCCCCAGCTCCCAATCACCACAACAACAGGCCTGCTCGTGGTCAGTGTTACAAGTGTGGCAGCCCGGATCACTATATCAACGCCTGCCCGAACCGTGGAAACCGCAACCAGAACCAGAACCAGAACCAGAACCGTAACCAGAACCAAAATCAGGGCGTTCGTGGTCGCGCCTACAACATCAATGCTGATCAGGCCCGCAATAACAACGAAGTGGTTAATGGTACGTTTCTTGTTAATAACCACTATGCTTCCATACTTTTTGATTCGGGTGCTGATAAATCATTTGTGTCACTTAAATTTGAACCTCTACTTAACACGCCTCAAACCAACCTAGAAGAACCACTAGTAGTAGAAGTAGCCGACGGGAAGTCTATCTCGATCGATTCTGTTGTTCGAAACTGCGTATTGAACCTTGGTGACCATACTTTCCTTATTGATCTCATTCCTATGCACCTTGGGAGTTTCGATGTCATAGTAGGCATGGATTGGTTGTCAACCCATCGTGCTGAAATCTTGTGCTTTGAGAAGGTTATTCGAATTCCTCTTGTAGATGGTGATGTTTTGAAAATGTACGGCGAGAAACCTTGTGGTGATCTTAAACTCATGTCTTGTGCGACTGCCCAAAAATACTTACGAAAGGGGTATATAGCTTTCTTGGCTAACGTAATAGAAAAGAAAGACAAGGGCAAAAGTATACAAGATATTGCAATCGTTCGGGATTATCCTGAAGTCTTTCCAGAGGACCTACCTGGTTTGCCTCCTGTTCGTCAAGTGGAGTTTCGAATCGATCTTATACCTGGTGCTAACCCAATCGCCAAAGCTCCTTACCGTCTTGCACCCTCTGAGATGCAAGAGCTTGCTAGCCAACTCCAGGAACTCTCGGACAAGGGTTTTATCCGTCCTAGTTTTTCCCCTTGGGGAGCCCCTGTTTTATTCGTCAAAAGGAAGGATGGATCCCTCAGAATGTGTATCGATTACCGTGAGCTTAACAAACTTACCATCAAGAATCGATATCCCCTACCAAGAATTGACGATCTTTTTGACCAACTTCAAGGAGCAACGCATTTCTCAAAGATTGACCTTCGCTCTGGTTATCATCAGCTTAGAGTCCACGAGGAAGACATCCCCAAAACCGCTTTTCGCACTCGTTATGGTCACTACGAATTCATGGTCATGCCTTTCGGACTGACCAATGCTCCCGCAGTGTTCATGGATTTAATGAATCGGGTTTGTAGACCTTATCTTGACAAGTTCGTAATCGTATTCATTGACGACATTTTGATCTATTCCAAATCAAAACCCGATCACGAGCAACACCTTCACCTAATCTTGGACCTCCTAAAGAAGGAACAATTGTATGCCAAGTTCTCAAAATGTGAATTCTGGCTTAAAGAGGTTCAATTCTTAGGTCACGTCGTCAACAAGGACGGAATTCATGTCGATCCCGCAAAAATCGAAGCTGTCAAAAACTGGAGTGCTCCCAAAACTCCAACAGAAGTCCGTTCTTTTCTTGGTCTAGCTGGCTATTATCGTCGATTCATTGCTAATTTCTTTAAGATCGCAGTTCCTCTCACTGCCTTAACTCATAAGGGTAAACCTTACGAGTGGGGACCAGACCAAGAGGAAGCATTTGAAACTCTTAAACAGAAGCTCTGCAAAGCTCCTGTCTTGTCCTTACCCGAGGGTGATGACGATTTCGTGGTCTATTGTGATGCATCAAACCAAGGTCTTGGTTGTGTTCTTATGCAACGAGGCAAGGTTATTGCTTACGCGTCCAGACAGCTCAAGACCCACGAAAAGAACTATACCACTCACGACCTCGAATTGGGTACAGTCGTCTTTGCTCTCAAGATTTGGAGACACTACTTCTATGGTACCAAATGCGTGATCTTCACAGACCACAAAAGTCTCCAACATATCTTCGACCAAAAGCACCTTAACATAAGGCAACGACGTTGGGTTGAGTTGTTTAACGACTATGATTGCGAGATTCGCTACCATCCCGGCAAAGCGAACGTTGTGGCAGACGCACTCAGTCGTAAAGAAAGCATCAAGCTTCATTGTACAAGAGTTCGCACCGACCTTCAGGATCGTATCCTCCAAGCTCAACATACCTCAGTCACCCAAGGTAACATGTACGAGGAAATGTCGTGTGGTGCTGAGAATCAACTTGAGACAAAATCTGATGGTCTACTTTATTTCCTCAATCGACTTTGGATCCCTGACCGCGATGACCTTCGTACTTTTCTTTTGGACGAGGCTCATAAGTCCCGATACTCCATTCACCCAGGTGCCGACAAAATGTATCAGGATTTGCGACTCATGTATTGGTGGCCCGGCATGAAAAAGGACATAGCTCACTACGTGGCTAAGTGCCTTACTTGTGCCAAAGTTAAAGCGGAACACCAACGCCCTTCTGGCTTGCTCGTGCAACCGGAAATCCCGATGTGGAAGTGGGAAAATATTACTATGGACTTTATCACCAAACTACCACGTACCTCTCGTGGTCATGATAGCATTTGGGTCATAGTCGACCGCTTAACCAAGTCCGCACACTTCCTGCCCATCCGCGAGAAATACTCAGCCGAGAAATTGGCTAAGATTTATGTTGACGAGATCATCTGTCGTCACGGCACCCCGCTAAGCATCATTTCTGATCGTGACGGTCGTTTCACCTCTCGAGTTTGGCAAACTTTCAATGAAGCACTGGGAACCCAACTAAATCTTAGCACAGCCTACCATCCGCAAACCGATGGGCAGACCGAGCGAACCATTCAGACTCTGGAAGATATGCTCCGAGCCTGTGTCATTGACTTCGGTGGGAACTGGGACACTCATTTACCTCTGGTTGAATTTTCTTATAACAACAGTTACCACTCTAGTATTCAAATGGCACCATTTGAGGCTCTGTATGGTCGCAAATGTCGTTCCCCTATCAGCTGGAGCGAGGTTGGTGATACGCTAATCACCGATGGGCAGACCGAGCGAACCATTCAGACTCTTGAAGATATGCTCCGAGCCTGTGTCATTGACTTCGGTGGGAACTGGGACACTCATTTACCTCTGGTTGAATTTTCTTATAACATCTGTGCCCCTCACACTTTCATTATTTACAATTTCGGTCCATGTACTTTATCACGTTATCATGTTTAACCTTCGTATGCAATAAAAAAGGTTTATTCGCTATTAAAATCGCATATTCGGACTTATATAATATCATGGTTACATAAATATAACATTTGAACTCATCAATTATTTTTCCCGACGCTTGAAATCGCAAGTTACGGCCCGAAAATCAACCCGAAAAGCAAGAAATCAAGTCCGGGGGCTAAATTGCAATTTCTGATTTTTCTTTAGCGCCGCGGACCGCGGAGGAGTTACTATACCTCCCGCGGTACGCGGCAGGCCATTATAATCAGAAATTAATATTTAAATCCCCGCGGACCGCGGAGGACTTCTTAATCCTCCCGCGGTCCGCGGCAGGGCTGTCTGCAGATTCTTCAACCTTCATTAATGGCATCTCGAGCTCAACCCAATTTTTGCGCCCCCAACGCGTTTTAACGTGTTTTAGACCTGCAAAGCTACTCCTTGACTGTCTCCCTTGTCCCATAAACGTCCAATTCGTTATCAACAACACAATTAATGAGTTTTCATCCAAAATCACCTATAAATACCCACTAAACTTGACCATTCCAATTCGCACCTCAAACGAACGAGTTAACACAATTAAACACACACACACATTCATACATTCTGGTCTATCATTTCTGCACAAGAAGACCCGTTTATTATCTCGCAAACTTGGCGAATTGGAAAGCTTTTCTTTGGGTATTTTTTTTCGGTTTTCTTTCTTCGATTTGAACAACCAAAACCGTGAGTTTTTCCAATTCCTTTTGCATAATCTTTCATTTATATCAGTAGTTTAAAAGCCCTCTATTAGTTGTATCAAACATAGCCTCTAAGGGTTCCAATTGCAAAATCTAAGGATAGGGTGTTCTAGGCATTTTTGGGTATTTTCCATTTAAAAGTTTATAGAACTTTAAAATTCAATAACTCGCGTGATACTGCTCTAAAAATTATGAAACTTTGTAGACTTGTTCATATAACTGACTAAAAGTTTTAGAAAAAGTTTCGGAATTTTTAGAAACCGTTTAGTATTTTTAATCATTTTTAATATACTTTAATCATAATTAATTTATATAAAATCGAATATAATGAGTTAAATCATGAAAATTTCCAGGAATGTATTCCAACATGTTAGAATAATTTCCAAACCATGTTCCCTCTGTTTTGATATGATTACATAGGTTATCCCATTTTCTTTTGTTAAAATAGTTTTAAACAAATAATATTCATATTAAATAGAGTTCTATCAGAAAAATTCTATAAAATTTATTGGGAGACCTTCCAAGTCAGTAGACTAAGCTTTTACAGAAACTTGTATTTTTAGAAAGTTTTTAGTATTTAATCCGAATTTATGGGCTATTTATCATATTTAATTCATATAAATTCGTATTTAATTCATTTTATTATGAAAATTGGTGGAAATATATTTTGACATATTATAAACATTTCCACATCAGTTTTACCTTGTTATAAAATGTTTTCATACAATATCACATTTTAGTTGATAAATTAGTCTTTAAAAGTATAAAATTCATGTTAAATAGATTTTAGTCACCAAAACTTTTATAAAAATTATTTTGAGACTCTTGGGGTCAGTATATAAGTTTTCCACAGAAAACTTTATTTTTACAACCATTCTACAATTTATTTCCAATTTATGACATTTTGACAATACAAATTAAATTAATACTTTTATATAAATTACAAACTATTTTCTGAATTAATTTCACTATTTTACAAACTTAAAAAATATCACATTTACCAAAACACTTATTGTTTTACCATCTCATTATCAATAGAATTATTTATAAAACAAATATAGATAATTATAGTTATATTATCAAACTTAAAAACCCCAAAACCTAGACTTAACATCCTAGATGCCTTAGATTAGGAACCCTAGACTCTCTTAAGCTCAAACACTTAATTCGAACACTTTGAACATTAGGTTGAGTCGTTGGGATTCACCTCGCTTACACCCGCAACGTTAGCATTTTACTCGATTAATCAAGGTGAGTTTACATAACCCCTTTTTCACTATTTTACAATTTTTGGGGTGAAACATGTTATAACATCAATATACAATTCAATCGCAAGTGTCCATGTGTTATTCTATGTTGCATTATGTTTTGAACATTTCTATGGTAATCATCGCATTCTAGCATAATCATTAACTCCGTACAAGCCAACGATATACAATGATAGATCTATTGGACTGACAACCCCACCCGGATACGTGTACCTCCTACATAGGTAGCGTGGGTGATTGTTATCGCATATAACATAATCGAGTGGACCATAGGTTTATGGCCTCGATCGCGCTAAATCTCGTCAATCAAGGTTTGATTATGCACTCGCTTTACCCCTAAGTAGTTGTGTTCTCATATATGGACTAGACTAACGTGACACACCGAATTGTACAACATTTTTATTCAAAACCTATGTAGTTCTCACCAACATTTTGTTGACCCAAAATATTTCCAAAATTAACATGTTTCAGGGAACAATGAAGCCGAGACTTAGAGTATGCTCAAGGAACTATTATGAAGTTATTTGAAGTTATTTGTTTGTTTCGTATTATGTACTAGAAGTTGTTAAACAATGTTTCATTTGGATCTTATGTTATTAATGAAGTATTTAAAATTTCAATATACACCATGTGCTACTGAACAATCATCCATACGTGATACCCCGATGTTTCCGCCATCGGTTGGGGTGTTACAAAATGGGTGGAGGCAAAAACCTTGGCCTCCATCGACGGGAAGAGTATCAAGAAGTTCATTTGGGAATTTATTATCTGTCGCTTCGGCTTACCAATGGAAATTGTAAGTGACAATGGCACGCAGTTCGCGGACCAACACTTACAAGAATGGTTGTCTTCTATGGGTATCAAGCAGATATTTACCTCAGTCGCACATCCGCAAGGTAACGGCCAAGTCGAACGTGCAAACAGAAGCATCGTGGAAGGAATAAAAACCAGACTTGGCACAAAACGCACTGGTTGGGTGGACGAGCTCCCTCATGTCCTATGGGCTCATCGCACGTTGTCCAAGACAAGCAATGGAGAAACACCATTCAGCCTTACATACGGGACTGAGGCTGTCATACCTGCGGAAATGCACTGCGCTTCACCAAGGATTTTGTTGGCAAATCACCGGGTCAATGACACGGAGCTAAAACTCAACCTGGACCTGTTAGATGAGCGCAGAGATATGGCGGCTATCAAAGAAGCCAATTATAAGAGACAACTTGAGAAGTATTACAACTCAAAGGTTAAGGCAGAGGCCTTCCGCGTTGGAGATTATGTTTTCCGCAACAACGAAGCATCCAACGCAGAAAAGCCAGGCAAACTTGCGCCAAACTGGGAAGGACCATACAAGGTGCAAGAAGTTTTGGGGAAAGGCGCTTATGCTTTAGAGCGTTTGGATGGTACCCCAATACCGCGCACATGGAACGCTGCCCAGTTGCGCATTTGTTACATGTAAGGCATTCTCTAGCAATGTAATAAACAGCCTATGGCTATTATCATTTCAATTTCAATAAAGAGAATTTTCATTTTCATTCATATTTCTTTCAACTATGGATTACGTACAATTTCATTCATAATCAAAAAAGGCAGTACAAAAAGCCATCAACAAGTTACAAAGCCAGCCCTAGTGTTATATCTATACCATTGATCAAACCAAACAAAAAAAGCAAAAGCAGTGGCAACACATAGGCTTAATCTATACACTATTGGCACCACTGGCTACCTAACAATAGCCCCCATGCATGGTGGTTCCACTAATTTGCATGTTCCCAACCGGTGGAGGTTCGACGAAGCCTAAGCTTGGGAGTCTTCGGCACATCACCAAGCTTGTCCAACTTCTTCACCTTCATTGGATTGACAGAAGGACCTTGCTCTCTTTGCTGGTGCACTTGATCTTCTGTCAATATAATGTAACCACAATAAGTGGCAAGTTGATGCATGGCAGTCGGAGGGACCTTGATCACAGGGGGATGATCAGGAAGCATCAACATCCCTTAGATCGCTTCAACTTCACTTCTTGTAAGTCTTAGAGGAGAAGCCATAAAGACGGTAAAGGAAAAGAAAGAAGAAATTATTGCCAAAATGTTAATCAGCAATTACCCTTTTATAGACATGACACGGCAACCCATTAATTACCATTAATGGCTAACACTCGAGTATGGATGCCAACAGTCACATCAATCAAATGGAAGCGCCGTCAAACCTGTCAGATGACATCAGCAGACTGACACAGGTGGCTCCCTTTTCAAAAGTGACCTCAGACAATCATTATGGCAAAATTCAAGAGTCACAACAAGCATAATTCAACAGAATTCTAAAAGACAAAGTGCAACAAGTCATACAATTGTTCAACAAAATCAGAGGAGTTAAAAACAATAAAGGAAGACAAACTACATTTACTCATAATCTATGAGATCAATATATGCATCGTCTTCCACTCCTTCATTTAAAGCGCTGGAGCTTGCACCAGCAATGGATGATTCCCCTCCTCCCTGCGCAGTAATCCTCCGCGCCTCCTCTTCCTTCCGTTCTTTCTCCTCCATCTCAGCCCCAAGGCGATCGGACTCCTTAAAATATTTGCGTAGCTGACCAATGGGATCCTCAGTCTTCAAACATTGATCCACCACATCAAACACATCAAAAGTGAGGGTCTCAAACTCCTCCTGCGCAGCTATAGCTTCATTTTCATATGGCTTGCCAAAGTGCTCCCCATCTTCAAGTGCCAAGCCAGCAGCATGATGATGATAACCTTCAGTAAATCCTTGCTGTAAACCACTACGCATGGATGTAGCCCCAATCTTCGCCACAGCGTCACCAAACTTGGGCTCATTCCATATACGCTTGAAGACCTGCGGAACGCACAGAAACAAGTTAACAATAACATAATATAGCTAAGTTTACAACAAACACCAAGGGAGATCTTACCCCTTGAAGACCATGCTGCATCATCCAGGACAGCCGTTCGCGAGCAGCTAAGGAAGTTTGCACAGAGCCTTGAAGTTCATTCTGAGTTTGTTGGAGGCTTATCTCCAATTGCACGCGCGACGAATCCAGCAATGCATTCGTCTCTTCAAGTTGAGATTTTTGATCAGCGAGACCCTTCATCTGCTCTTCTAACTCAGACATTCGCGTTGTAGCAGTCACAAGGGCTTCATGCTGATCCTTCAACTTACTCACAGCATCAGCTAGCTCAGCTTGCTTTGCGTCAAGCGCCTTCTGTTTCTCTTCCGCTTCAAGAGCGACTTGGGCAAGATCATTCTTTAATTTCTCAGCAACTTTCCGACCGCGCTCCAGCTCTACATTCGTGCGCTCACAAGAGTCTTTCCAGTGCTTGGATGCCTCAGCTCTCTCATTTTTCAACTTTTGAATTTCGCCTTCTGCAGCCCGCAGTTGACCCCTCAACTGGTCAACCTCCCCGCGAGAATCGGCGCGGAAGCGTCGAAACTCTTCCTCCCTCCTTTTTTGTGCATCTTCTGCACTCTTTAAGGCTTGCCAAGACTGCTGAAACTCTTCTTCCCGCCGCATAATTGATCCATAATTGCTGACACACAGGGCCAAGTTTAGGCTCATGTCAGACAACAAGGAGCGCCGATCAATACCATCCTGATAATCTCGTTCACTAGGCGGCACAGCACAGGAGATAAACTCCTCCGCATCTAGTGGATTGGTCAAACGAGTCGTCTGCCTTATGTCCCAGAGGGGCTGATAGGGCCTGCTCGGATCATAATCCGGGGGAGCCAACCTCCTCCCACTACCACCTACGTTTCTTGCACTCCGAACCGTTCCCGTCGAACTCTTTTTAGGAGTCGAACAAGATTGCATCATCTCTGCAGATGCCTTCTCTGCAGTAACCTCGGCGATAACAGGCTTACTTGACTCAGGAGGTTGCTCCACGCGCAAGTCTTTCCCGTCAAGCGATGTGTCCGCAGACACCTCTGTAGCATCAACATCTGTTTGCAACGGCTCAAGCATTGGACGCTTCTCCGCTTTCTTACCAGCTTCCGGAGACAGCGTCAGATCTTCATCGTGCGCAGACACCTGGGTCTCCAACGCAGACAAGTTCGTCCCTTCCACATTCTCAACCACAGGCTCAAGAACTTTCTTAGCAGGCATAAGTGGTTTTTTAAGGGTCCCCTACAGTGCAGGACCTTTACCTGGAAGATCAATTCAAAGAGAACGTTACTTTCTATCCTAAGTAAAGATGAAGAAAACAAGTCAGGCGGAGAAACATACCAGAAGTCTGCTTAACAGATTTCACAAATAATGGCTGCCGTCTAGGGGGGGCTTCACAACCATTTTTCCATGCGCAGACATGGCACCCGTTTCCCCACCAGTGGTCAAGTCTACATCCACAGTTGACGACGTAGCCTTTTTAGTCTCCGTGACTGGTTTAGGAATTTGCACCTGTTTTTGGGCAAGGTCTTCTAAACGCTTGTGATACAACTCCGTAGACACCTCAACGGAGTCGTCAGTGGGCGTTGGTTCACGAGTACGTCGTCGCTTGACCTCCTCATCCGACTCCGTATCTTCATCGTCTCCCTTGGAAACGGTAGAGCTAGATGCTACCTTCTTTCCTTTCCGCGACATCTTTTTACGACCCGGGGGAAACCTCCCCCGAGTCAACCCCAGTTTTCTTCACAAGATGAATTCCTGCGCCTAAAATAAAGGGCACGTTGGATCAGTACACGCGCCACGCGGATTACAACGCACCCTTTAAGCACAGGAACTTTCCGCAGGGCAAAATGAATCAACAATTGTAACATAACTAAGTACATAAAAATCACCTGTGCGCGCATAATGACGCGGAGCATCTTTGAGTTGAGGCATCAAGAAGTTGCGCTCCAATCGCTCCATCACAGAAGGAGCCCCGGGGGGTACAGCTGTATAACTTAGCTTCGCCGCACCCCGTGCATCGAACAAATCAAATTTCGTCATTCCTGCAAAGACAACAACGTAAGAAAAGAACACAGCATGGAAATAAGGGATTGAGAGTGGGCAGAGGAGATATGTCACTTACTAGCATCAGACGCAGTGGGCTCATAGCCTTCGGGATTTCCCAAACGACTGATACCCAACATCACCAAGACTCCTTCAGGACATTTCTCCATAGACAATGGAGTGGAATGGGAGCACAAAGTCTCATACCAAGGTTGGTTCATATAATCTTTCATGGGCGGAAACTCCTTAATCCTCTCCTTCACTCCAACGCTCATCCATTGCAGTGCGGCAGGAATCACCCCCCTGTGAATGTAGAAAAACTTCTCTTTCCAATCATATATCGATTTTGGACTCTCAGAAACGATTTGAGTCCGATTCCTCCTGGGTGCCACACTATACCAACCGGGCCCCCCACGTGCCTCTTCAAGAACATAAAAAACATTCAACATGTCGAAAGTAGGCTCCAAGTCCAAGGACCGACAGTTTGCCTCAAAATGCACTAGCCTAGAAAGGCCAAAGGGTGTCATATGTGTTGGATGCACTCCATATTTCATTAAGACATTTACCAAGAACTTGGTAACCGGAAGACGGAAGCAACATCGAGTGAAAAACGCTTCATACAAGGCAATCTTACCAGAGGAGGCCTCCAATGCCGTCTTACCAGCAGCCGGTAATTCTGGCTCCCAGTCGGCCTCAATCCCGTAATGATCGAGAAAGGTGGAGAATGAAGAGGCGTCCCACTTGATAGGGGTGGTGCTGATACCTTTCTCTGTTTTCTCTGCTTTCTCAGTGGCCTTCGATTGATCCACAGGACAAGAAGTTTCTTGAGACATGTTTGGATGGTTAAAAAACAAAGAAATTAAGTGAGGACAAGAAAGGAATTTGAGAGGTCTGGAATGCAAAGAATGGGAATAGTGAAACTTGAAAAAATTTGAAATGATTATATACGATGTGCAATAACTGCCAATGACGTCAGCATTGGTAAAGGAAACGACTTTACACATGACACGTGGCACTGGAAAGCTATATAGGCGGCACACGCGCCATACACGCGCTTAGCACGCGCCTGACTCAGCCGTCTGCCATAACTGATGGGACGCTCACTGACACAAGTGTAGCTTGTAACAGACGCTACCCACCATCATTCGCTAACGTAGCAGACACCTGTCCTCCACCAAGGTGACGCGCCACGCGGTCGCGGAGAATTAACGTCAAACACAATCACCGTTCTCCGCATTCCGCCATCTCAGAACTCCGCACCCTCAGTAACACGCATGAACTTCCATGCCCATATAACTCAACGCCAGCATCCCAGTTTTCACTACCAAAGAAAGGATGAGCTGTCATCCGCGAATCACTATTATGAGTCCAGCATCCACCCTCTTCCCTCATATACTCGAGAAAAGGGTACACACTGGACTAGGGGGACTTGATGGGATTGGGTGCTCACCACTGCGCAGAGCATACCCAAACCCGGAACACAACCCGCAGAGCAACACCCCGCGCACAAGAGAAACTTCCCCAGCAAGCTAAGTAACAACGGCTCTCCTACAATCACGGAGCGATGCTCGCGCGCGTAAGCGGTAAAAGCGGTAATCGTTCCATGTTTCCTTACTTATAGCTATTCCATAACTACTTTACTAATATAGTCTTCGGGTAGTGGAGACAACCCTAATCGGGCCTGGCCCATTACGATTAGGGTTTTGGGTAATGGTGGCATACGTCCATCTCTATATAATGGATCATATCCCTAATAGAAGGACACTTTTGGCTAACCCTAAGAGCTATCACACTTGATAGTATCCCCATTCACCCACGTTTTTGTTATAAACTACTACCTTGTGTAGTCGTCTCCCTACCCACTAAATCTTACTTGCAGGTTACTCCAATCCAGGAAGTGCTAGTGAAGGATCAATCCTGTGGTTTCATTTAGTCTATCATCCCCATAAGGAGGTTAGACTACCTGTTTCTTCAGTACGGTAGGCAAATCCCACATCGTTTGTGAACCGGAGAGATGTTGAGTTTATAAGGAATACTAGACCTTAGATGTCACCAATGTGTTTTTGGTGCATTGACTATGAAAATCATTAGACCTCCACTGGTTAAACAAACGCAAGCGGAAGTAATACCATGATGGGTGACCTCGTGGGAAGTCTCCACATGACCAACAAATAAATACATAAGCTTATGGTGGGCAAAACGGACAATATTAGTGGTATGAGAGGCTGATTGTTACATTCACCTATTTTGAGCAATCAGGGGGTCAATTTGGCTGGTTTTGATTTTAACTAAATAAATTTTGAATGTATAGTTGAATGTGTTGAAAAGTTGTCTGGTGACTTTGATTTATAAAGAGAATTCTTGCGAAAACTATTTGAAACATATGTCAACGAATTTAAAGTTAAATAATTGGCTAATTGGGCACATGATAAGTCTACATGATGACATATCAACAAATTTAACATGACTAGGCTTCTAGGGACATGAATATAATGGTTTAACATGTATGGATCGATTCTTATGCTTAGTAATCTCCTTGAAGGTATGTTGCAAAAAAAATAAAAAACATAACTGAGGTAAGTCTTTAGCAATTGACTTGAAGCAAAATGTGCCACAAAGTTTGTAGAACATCACATATCAAATACGATTTTGACTAATGATATTGGAATACGAGTAAAGAGTCAGATGAACTTCTTAGTAGTCTAATGTCTTAAAATGAAATTAAAAAGTGTTGACTATTGAGATAAGGTACGTATAACTTGGATTTTGATAAGTTATCATACCTCTATATGGTTTTTAGTTACTTCTAAAAGGTTCTTATTGTGGATAGTTTTACACATATATAGGCTAAGAAGCCACATGAAAAGGAAATTATGAATGGCATGACTTTTTATATACGTGGATAAATCTTCAGTAGGAGTAGAACATTAAAAAATTAAGTGGCCGTGAGAGTGAATTTCGAAGATAAATTTACTTCTAAATTCTATATGTGACATGTCTCTCTAACAAATCACTATTCCTAAGAGAAGATACACGGATAAAAAACAACAAAATTTAAAAAGAAAACACGTGGTCAAAGGTTATAAATCAGTTTGAATGTTATATGAAGAAAATAAAATGGAACAAACAAACTAGGCGTATTGAAGACGTAACATGATCTTCGAAATGGAACAAACTAGACGTAACATGATCAACACAGGTATTGAAGACGAACATGACATGATAACAAGATACTTGCCTATTACAGAAGCATTTTTATAAGTAAAAACTAGGAAGCATTTATTGAAACATATCATTACTACAAAAGCATATCAATATACACATAGATGGAACGAGTGATGGATTTGGTGTCTTGCGATTTGAAGGAGAACTGGCTTTGAACTTTGAGAGATTGTGAGAGTGATGAAAGAAGGCGATTATGGTTTTGAGTATGACTTGAAAAAATGATTTATTATTTAAGAAAAATCATAAAATAAAATTATTAAATGGATTTAAACATATCATAAGTAGGTTAGACGGTTTTAATCTGTTTGGACGCGATTCTAAACTTTTTAGTCATGTCACATATGACTCACCTGTACAGACATGAACATGAACATGTTCAAGTCAAATCAAAACCCGTTTAACCATTTAACCGGAAATGTAATAAATTGTTAGCCGTAATATTTACCACGGTATAATTCTATTATCTCTTTTCTTTGCTTATCAAAAAAGAAAGATAAAACAATAGTAATCACCATTATTAGGCAATAAACAATTGCAATTGCATCCCTTTAATTGAACAACTTCAAAAATTAAAATCAATCAAGTTCTATAAACCATTTGACCATTAAAGAAAAAGAGAGAGAGAGAGATTTAATTCCGGGCAGCGGGCAGCACACACGACTCAAGTCTATCACTATATATACCCACTACCTCACAACTTGCCCCCTCTCTCTCTCTAGGGTTCCATATTGTTTAGCTTTCTTTTACGCGTAGATCTTCTTCCTCCATTCCTTGTTCCTCGTACTTAGGCTTTCTGCTTAACTGATCAGGTTTCACCAGATTTAGAACCGAATCTTTGTTCTCTTTTCCTCAAAAACAATACTACTAGAGTACTAGAACAACAACTCCTTTTATTTGTAGCCTTCCAAAAGCACTTACTTTTTCAGTCAAACAAATTTTTGTAGTGTTTTCCATATCAAATCTTCTTTTTTATATATAAATGGGAAATCTACTACAATCCCTTTTTTTCCACATTTAGATTAGACTTCACTATTTCAACAACTTTTTTTTTTATCTTTTTTCACAACTCAATATAACAATATTCTTCCTAATTTCAATGGCTCCAACAAGAAAAACTGCAAGAAAGACACTAAAGAAGAAGAAGAAGATCACTGACAGTGTTAATATAGTAAAAGAGAAAGATGAGATTAGTAATAATATTGGATGCACAACTCCTAAAGCACAAAAGTATCAAATACCAGAGATTTTAACATGCCCACCTGCTCCAAAGAAAAGAAGGATTGTTACAAGTTGTAGTTTGAGAAGGCCCATTTCGTTCTTTGATCCACCTGATATAGAGCTCTTCTTTGCTTCTCATTTCACAACAATTTATAGTCATGTTAATACTCATGTAAGATGATCATTGTCCTCTATAGCAAGTTTTCCTTAGTTAGTAACAGGCTTAGTTACTAATTAATTAGAAGTTTGTTTAATTTCTCTTTATATTTTTGTTTGAAATATCCCTTTAATGATGGAGAAAGAGAGGGAGATATATAGAAGTGTTAGTGTGTGAAAATCTGAGGAACCGTATGTGGTTTTCCATCATTTTTTTTTTTTTTTTTTTTTGTTATTTGAGGTTGTGTGGTAGGGTATGATCATTATGAAGTTAAGCTAGCTAAATGTATTTGCTAACTTTTAAAAGTTTAAGCATGAGTGCAATGTGTGGTTGGAGTACTATATATATATAAATATTGGTCTTCTAATGAGTATGTCTTCTTTTTTTAATTTTTATATATCTTCAGTTCTTGTTCATCGATCTTGATATGTTCAGTCACTTAAATCTATAAAGACTCATTTTGATGTGTGTTTATATGTATATGTATTAAGGGAAACTGCTTTTATTTGATGAATCTTATAAGAAAGCAATATAAGTTGTCTGAGTAATATATGGATCAAGTACTGACATTATAATACTTTATTAATTGAGGCATATATATGACTCTTGACACAAACATGCAAATGTTCAATGAACAAACTTGCATTTGCATGTGAGGGAACCTATATATGCAAATCATTAAAACAATATTGATGCATATGTATGTATGTAATATACATGCACTTACTTCATATAAGGTCCACTATGCACCCCAAGAGAGATATAAGCAATGGCCCCTTCACAGAACTTTTGAGGCTTTAATCAATGCATTGAAAAAGACTTGTTCAAAAGGGGTTTTCTTTTTCTTATTTTCCCACTTTTGCAGTATGAGTTTATGGAAAATAAAAACATTAAGCTTTCTCTCTATCTCTTGTAAATTGCCATGACTTGAGGGGTAAAACAGTCAGTTTGCATAAAGACTAGTCCTTAATTAAATTAAGGGTGGGGTCAATGGACTTAATTGGAATGTTGTTGTTTTCAATATAGGTTAAGTTGGGTTGAGATCATGGTGTCAGATTGATTCTATCTGTTTGTCTGTGATTAGGCCAGCATGAACCATGGAATCCAAGAAGGAGCTTGTCTTCCCAACTCTCTTTTAGAGAGATTAATGACTTATTATGTTTTTATTTTCATCAAAAACAATACTCCGTAATATATAGTTTGAAAAAATATTTACCTATATATATTGTTTAGTTCATTTAGTTGGGGTTCAAATCTTTGTTCGAGCCTGCTGTTAAAAAAAAATTGTTTAGTTCATCTAGTTGGGGTTCAAATCTTTGTTTTGGACTTAATAATAAACTATAACTTTGACCTAGATTTTTACAAAAACAATTCATACAATTAAGCTAACGTTAACAAGGGGGTTGTTCAGTGTTCTAGTGGTATTCATATGACTTTCTTTACGGGAGGACGCCGGATGGAGTCTCATTCGTGACTAAATTTCATTTGGGAGCTTGGGGTTTTACCCAACTGGGACTTCTATGGGTTTCTTGCCAGTGGCGAAGCTTGACCCGAAGGTTCGGGGGGTCGGAAGTCACCGGGGGGTCGGAAGTCACTAGTTTCGGGGGGGTCGAAACCCTATATTTACAAAATTTTCTATACGAATACTATATAATCGGAACTTCTGCACGAAAATTCGGGGGGGTCGGCCGCCCCCTCCCGCCCCAACAAAGCCTCGCCACTGTTTCTTGCAGAAGTGACGGAGAGCTGAGTCATCAGTGTTGTCTGCAATTGCAAGTGTGAGAACGTGCCCTTTTGCCTATATATAGGTGTACCAGGTATTCAGACTTCGTTAGACTTTAGAAAAAAACTATGAGTAGATTTACCCTTTTATCACATATATATGAACCATATCAATCAATAATAATATACATAATTTTTGATAAGTTCTATAATATAGATCAAAGTAATTACATTTTATTTTATAGAGGGTGATATTTTTCTCACGGAGAATTTAAATTTGTTACTCATATTACAAAAAATATTATAAAACTTTATAAACTACTTGAAATATATGGCCATTTGCGATCATGATTTCGATTGTAGATCTCATATGTTAAATTTAAAACCGCTTTTAAAGTCGTAAAAATGTCCATTTGTGTACTAGTAGTGATGCATATTGATTTTTTTTTTATTGGTATGAGTTATGACTATATATTAGTATTGTTAGTTATGCATAAGTTGATGCCAATGAGTGTAGTAAAGTGTTCCTTTTTAAGTGTCAAAGAGTTTTGATCGTGTTATGGACATTAGTATAAACCAACCACCCTATGATAGAGTGGTATGGAGGCTCAATGATAGAAGTTCTTGATGAATTTTGTTGGTCGTTCAATGAACATTAGTATAAAATTTAGAGTAAATTTAATGGGTAACGAGTAAAAAAAATTGAATTAAGTGAATGCATTTAATAAACGGTCAAAAGTTTAACTTTTCAACACTGATATGGTTGGATTGATCATATTGAGTTATGCAAATTCCTAACATTAATTATTAGTCCAAAAGTTTTTCTGAAATCATGGTACACGTCATTTCTAATGTTTTAAGAATTTTCCATCTTGCATGTCCCACAAATATGCTATTCCTTTCGTCAATTTACGCGTTAAGTAATTAACAATGGTATAGTGATATGTAATTATGGTCTATTAGCTTTTCCATATTTTTTTTAATAAAGTGATACTTATGGACTTGATAAACAATGGAAATGTTTATCAAACTGTGAACTTGTTCACACATTAAATTCTTTGGGAACAAAATAATTGTTTTGGTGATTTTAGTTTGAAAATATATCTTAATCCATGGTTTCACCACATAGAGATGACACCTACGACAATTATTGTTGGCATTGGCATTGTTTAGCCTATAGAGATGACGTCTCTATACGGTTTTTCTGCTTACACTACCAAAAAATAAAAGAAAAAAAGCTTTTCACTTATACGATTCAAAAGGTGTTTTCAACCTGTTTTGACAAAAACTTAGATGTTACCCATTTTAGTATGATCCAAATTTGATCTTTATATCGCGAACTACTTTTTTTGGTGGAAAGTTTAATTTCTATGATATATAGAAAAAACGGGTCAGCATAGTGTCACGGGTCAAAGTCGCAATGCTGTAGGCTGTGCTTGAACGCTTGGGTCGCTGGACGAATCCTGGACTTCATCAGGGACGGTCTCAGCGGAATAAGGCGAGTCGTGTCTAGACATGTCTATGTGTCGAACACACCACTGGTCGAGAGCTGTCGCCGCTCTCCTGATGAGACTAAGGCAAGACGAAACCAGTGACCCAGATTAAAGAAGCGGGAAAGTTTGGCTTGTCCCCGAAGATTGGGGACGCCACACGGGGATGAAAAGATAACCCCGTGACAATAGGCCGTAAAACCCAAGGTACAAAAAAAAACAAGATCAGTGAAAAACTAAGGTACTATATTACTAATATTTATTCGCCCCAACTCTCCCATTTTATATCGCAAACTACTTATCTTGCATTGTTAGGATGATAATAAGTTCACGTACCACCTGAATTAAAGGATGCTTATGTATTTATTTAAACTATGGCTCTATTTTATATTAGGGCTAGTAATAAAATTGAAAATATTAAGTAATTTACGGTTAAAAGAAACACGGTCGCATTTTTTTTAAAATTAAGATGACAATAAAGGAGGAGTCAGAAAATGTGTGTGATTTTATTCTCATTTAGTAGTTGTACCTCATGCTATAAGTATTGGTACATTAACAACCTCCATTTATGTTTCTCACCACTTGTGTGCAAGACTTCAATCACACCTTTTACTGCATGGGAGGTGGGCCATTTTCATCAACTAAATTACGCTTAAGAATAACGAATCTAAAATGGCTACAAATTGCAACATCATTGCTCACTTATTCCACATCTTATCATATATATCATACATGATTCTTCAATAAATTTCAACATGGTCCTCTTCTTTTTTCTCCCTTTCTTGAAGCAATTATAATCTTTAATCATGAATTATATCTTTATACATATATAATTAATACTTCATAGTCAAATAATACAATACTAGTACCCCCTACCTTTATTGAACTACAAAAAGTTATCATGTACACCTTATAATTATTGCTAAAGAATAAAAAGATGAAATTAGAGTTTAGAATTTTACATAAAGATTAAATCACGAGAATATTCATATTTTTAGTGCATTTATATGGTGGTATAGTCGTGAAATACGTGAACAAATATTATGTATCCGTTTTATGTTTATGTACATAAATGAACTGAAAGTTTCTATGAATAAGTAACAACCATTTAATCTACACAAACCTTAATTTTGGATTCATATGTTACAATTTCAATTGCAAATATTGTCCACTGCTTTAGATTGTGAGAGAATCAAACAAAAGAAAGACAAAATGTTGGCATGAGGGACATGATGAGAATGAGAGATGAAAAGCTTTAAAAGAAACTAGCTAGTGGCTAAAGCTTTAGGATTTTGTTATTCTTTTTATGTGTGTTTGGTACTTTTGGGGATGTATATATAAAATTGAATAAAGTTTGTTAAAATTTGAAAATGAAGGGTACTGTTTTTATTCAAGTTAATTATGTCTCCTACTGTGTTTGGTCTTCTTTATTGCTCACTATCATCATTATTCTTATCCTTTATTTTTAACATCTAGTAGTCTAGTGGTGTAGGTGAGACCACTAAGATTCCATAGCATGTTAAGAAAAAACTGGCGAGAACCGAACCTAGACTCAAATGGTTTGACTATGAATCAAAATAAAAGTTGACTCAAGATAACATGCTTAACGATAGCAAGCTTCAATGAGTACGTTGAGTTTACTTTTAGGTTCCTATGGGATATGGACTCACATGTTATCGACTATAAGTGTTAGGTTTGTGAGTTTGTAAGGAAAAAGAGGTACGAGGTCAAAGGTCTTGGTGAAGTGAAACCAAACATGCATGGCTTTCAAAAACGAGTACCACAAATAGGTAGCATGGTTCAGTAAATCAGAGGAATTCGACGGTTTGAGAATTATCTAAGGGATGTGTTATAGCTACACCTAGTTTTAGTAAATTAACACCCTATATATGACACTACATGTGTCATATAAATTTCAAAATTTTCAAACAATATAGACCACATATTACACTATATGTGTCATATAAATTTCAAATTTTTGTCCTTTTGCCTATTTGCCGCATAATTCCTTACATGTGTCATATGTGACACATAAGCCACATATTACACTATATGTGGTGTATAAGTGTTAGTGCACGATGTTCCTAGGCTAGTATATTAGTTGTTTGGACGTAGTTCGGGGTGTTTGGAGGCGTTTATACGCGTTTTGGAGGTTCTAGGGTGCTGAAGGCGATTACGAATATGCTGCTGGCGTTTAAGGCCCTACTCGCCAGTTAAATCATGCGATTGTGGTCTGTTATCAGGCGATTGGGCTTGAGCCTTAGGCGATTAGCCCTAATCGCTAGGCCTAATCGCCTGCAACGAGCTGGTCGTTTCCGGGTGGTATAAATACCCTCATTCTCAACCCTAGACCTCAGTTCTTGCCTCACACACCCTCCAAACACCCTCCCCTGGTCATAGAACGTCTGGTTTGATCTCTGTAAACACTCGTGCTCTGTTTTGGTGATTAATAGATAATCTTTTGACCCGTGTGTGTGTTGTGATTACTCGTTTCATTGTTTCAATCTTCGTATCTGTTGTTAGAACATTCTAGAGGGATTCCGCACCTCTAGGATAAAACCCGTGATTGTTGGAACACGCGTTCGACGGTCCTAACAATAAGGGTCATATTACAATCTATGGGCACTTATATGTCGTATAATACCCTATACATGTCATATAGGTAACCTATATACATCTTACGTTATCTAAGTACGGTACGATAGGAACCGTTATTATACATTGTATGTGACATATAGGTGGGCTTATATGATGCATAAAATGGCTGAAGATAAAAGTTTTGAGACTCATATGTCAATATAACACCATATGTGTCCTACAGGTGTCGGCCGACACTGACAACTGACACATACTACTTTTTCAGTACGAGGTTACTCTATATATGACATATAACCCTATACATAACATATAGGGTTACAATATGTGGCATATAATGCTATCTGCGTCATATAGGGTTATAAGAGTGTCAAGATAACCAAGTAGAGTGTGCCAATTGTATCACCTCCCTTATCTAATAGGGTACTAGGTGAGTTGATTTGAAATGTTTCTAACCGTGTCATTTGGTAGTTACATAACTAAAACATATACCATTGTTGGAGGCTCTCTCAAAGGGAGGCATAACCACCTAAGCACTAATCCCAGTTGCTACTAATATGGCGTGTTCAGCAGCAGCGCAACAACATTTGAAAAACCAAACATCATTGAAACTTAAACCAACCGAGTCTATTGGATTTTTGGTACTTGGATTTTTCTTATTATCTTTTAAAGGGTGTTAATTTAGTGGGTTTTTTAATGAACCCAACAAGACTCGTATATTTATTTGTGTCATGGACATTAATCGTAACTTTGGCACGCTTAAAACCAAATAAACCGAATGTGTTCCATGTCACTGAATCTAAACGGGTTGGCAAGTCGCATGTTAATGATTTGCTATCAAGCCATACATGCTTTAAACGGGTATTAATAAAATTATATACATATTATACAAATGGTAAACAAGTTAATACATTGACGGGTCCAACCATTCGGTCATGTTTAATTGTACTAAAGTCTGAAACAGAACGGTTGGTTTATTGTTTCAAGCATGTTCGGTTAGACATATTTATTAATTATGGTCCTAGTTTAAACATATTGACGAGCCCAACCATTCAGTTTTAGCACAACCTGAAACATGACGTCATTATTCACGGAATTAGATAAGTCCAACTGAATATTCAATTTTGATCAAGGGTTCTGGGTTTCATACACCCTGTGACATCACATTCTGGGATACGTGACAGTCTCCTATTGGTGTGTGCTGTGGGCAGGGTGTATGATTCCTAATTAAGGGATGTATGATTTCTAAATAACTTTAATCAAACATATTACATTGACCAACCCGAAATCCAATATTTTCATATTGGGTTTGAGTTGTGCCTTGTATTATACCAGCAATAAACATCGTTATTTCTTCAAATACAAAACGGTAATGTGGGTCCAAGCCTTTACTAAGTAGAAAGTCTTTTGAAGGCTGCAGCCATGATCGAACCTAGTGTAGAAACAAACAACAAACATACGGACCAAAAGTTTGTGAATAAAAAAAATGGATACTTATGGAAGCTATGTATTTGAGGCAAGACGTGTGCACTGTGGTCACGAGTGGCCTGCACGTGAGTGAGTAGAAACGAATCCTTGGAATGAGGAACCTGAATGAATCAAGCTTTATTTTTATAAAAGAAAAGTCTTCATATGGATTGATGTTTTCTTTTACAAATTGTCACTTTCACAATACTCCAAATGATGTTTTCTTCTTCAGTAGACATAAATTATTATTATTATTATTATTAAAACCATGTACCATCTTCCACATAGCCTTTTGCTTTGATTCCCTGCTGAGGGACTTTTACTTTTGATTTGGTAAAATATATTTTTGGTTATAAAATACCAACCAAACATTAAAAACTTTTCTGGAATCCTAGGTTGCTCCTGTTTTTTCCACAAAGAAAAAGGGCTTAAAACCCACCAAATATGGTGTAACAAGATTTCTTTATAAGAAAATAAATGTCATATTTTAAATGATTTTGTTTGCCATACAGCATTTAAACACTTAAGAGTTTATCTGTAATATATTGTAATACATTTGAGGAGGACAAGATTTGTTTACATTAAGTTTTAAGAGTTTAGGGGAACAAAATTATCTTTTATTAGTTTGACTACCTAAATTTTTCTTTTACACACAAATGTCAATTATGTGATTAAAAAAAAGTATCTGAATAATATTTTGATTATAAATACCATACATTAGTTACACGACAACTTCAATTGTGTAGCTATTACAATTAATATCGAAATTTCTTTAGATATCTAGTTATGTAATCAATCAATTTTCGTTTAACTAAATCCTCAAAATAGTTTTTTTTTTTTTTTATTTCATATGATTTCATGTTTATTTATAAATTTTCATTACTACTTCAAATCTATATGATAGTTTGTGCTTTTACCAAAATTTGTGTTAGTATCTTGTGTTTCCGTCGCAGTCTCACCATGAAGGTAACGTATCCATATATATATATATATATATATATATATATATATATATATATATATATATATATATATATATAGGGGAAGGTTTAAATAAAAACCCACTCAAAACGAAGAAACCCGGTAAACCAAATATGAACCATTGATCAATCTAGATCAATGGTCCAAATTTAATGGATGCTTTTTCATTTAAAATAATAGACTAGATGACAAAAAAAGGGCAAAAGAGTCAAATGCCATTTTTCTGAAAAAGCAGATATGACAAGTGGAGCCCACACATGTCACATCATCTCTCTCATACTTTTGTGACAATGGTCCTAAATCTGCCAGATGCCTGTGTTACATATGTAACGGTGTGTTGTGTTACGTAGGTTAAAACTGAGTTGCCAGTTTATATTATTTAAAAAATGCTGATTTATTATTTTTTTTTATTAGACCATATTTTTTTAGTTTTATTGTACCAGCACCAGCATTGTTGCATACGTAACGAGAAATGATATGGTTATATGACTTTTGTTACTTACAAAAGTGCTAAAAACAAACAAAATGGTTGTTTATAAGTATATCAACAACATAATATTGTTCATCTGCCTACAACATACTACTGAAAAAAATATATTACACTAAAACTGTATCAACAAACAAAACATATAATTAAAAGATTCATACCCCCCCCCCCAACCCTTCCTGCATGCAATAACCCCGACATCCAGCGCTGCAACCACCAGTAACTGACGGCATCCGATAACCATACTTTGCATAAAAAGCCCACTGTGCCTCAGTATAACCTATACCCTCCCATTCAGCCCTAATCCGCCGACCTTCTGGATAGGTGAACGGCCACACGGGTTTGTTAAGTTTGGGTTCATATGGTTCTTCATATTCAGCCCCTGGGTCTGATTCGTATCCAACCGCCCATTCAGGTGTGTGCTTTACATCATACACGTCATCCTCCGGTGTCATATAGTCTTCTGGTGGCGGATATTCTTCAGGGAAGACATAATCATAGGCCGCATTCCAATCGAAATCTTCATCACTTTCAAAACCACCGTCCGCCTGTACTACGGGGATAACCGGTGGGGCTGGTTCAGCGGCTAATTGCGGGATGTCCGGGGCAACGGGGGCAGCGGGTTCATGATCGGCTCCAACAGGAGGGATGTCCAGGCCAACCGGTGGGGCTGGTTCAGGGACAAATGCAATGTCCGGTTCATTTTGAGGTGGCTCGTGTACAATTGGGATGACATGGTGACGCTCCTCAAAAACCTCCGAAGGCGGAGTGGTGGGGTTCGAATTCATGGTTTGACTTAAAACAGGACCTGTAACATATGTTATAGCAGAGTAAGTGTTGACACTGGAAAATATGAAAACAATGGGGAAAAACTATTCTCTGTTAAAAACATATAAGTAACAGAAAAAACTCATACATGCAAAAACCAAAAAAAAAAATCTATAACGAAAGGTGCAAAAAAGAGGAGTGTTACATGTGTAACATGGTTTATACCAACTTAGTTCTGTTGTTACATACATTCCACACATTATAATACTCACACAAACATGCACATACTGGAAAAAAAACAAATCACCAATTTTGATTAAAAATGTTGCATATGTTAAGGCACATTAAAAATCACCAAATGTTATTAAAAAAAACATATTAGTAACAATAACACATAAACCTACGTGTTAACGTATGCTACTTACGTGAAAAGTTGATTAGTTGTGGTGTTACGTACGAAACATATCCAAACATACATTTTCAAAAACATCACAAAAAACTTCTTATTACCAAAACACTAATTCGCTCAAATTCAAACTCTAACCACTAATTGTTTACTAAACCCTTTAAAAATTCTGCTATAAAAATGTTTTATGCTGTTACATACGCAACATAGAACAGAGGAAAGTTCAAAATTTCAGGTCAACAAAAAAAATTTAAAAAAACCCTATTACTTCAAAACGATAAAAAGCCCAGTATCTCAACAAAACCATCACAAAAAACTTCTTATTATCAAATTCAAACTCTAACCACTAATTGTTTTCTAAACCCTTTAAAAATTCTGCTATAAAAATGTTTTCTGCTGTTACATACGCAACATAGAACAGAGGAAGTTCAAAATTTCAAGTCAACAAAAAAATTTTAAAAAACCCTATTACTTCAAAACGATAAAAAGCCCAGTATCTCAACAAAATACCCTTAGACCCAAAAAACTGTCTAATATTTTTAACCCATCCCAACATTTTAAATGACCTAACTTTTTTTAGGATTACCAAAACCAACTACTTTTTCTAATAATAAAACATCTAATTTTGAACATAATCAAATGTTGTTACTAAACAACTTATTTTTTAAAACAAACTAATTTTTAAAACAATCAAATGTTGGTTTTATTAGTTAAAGAAAAAATCCGATATACATTGTGCTTCCAAAAATCCTTTTCTGTTTTATTTAATTTCGTGCTTCCAAAATCCCACGAGCCCATTAACCGACCACTTCAGACTTCTGTTGCACCACATATCCCTAATAATCTCCCACTGATCATATTTAAAAATACAAAAAAAAAACTCAGGAGAGAGAGACTTGGAGAAGAAAGAACCTCTGTTTTGGGCTTGGTAGAACAGAGACTTGATGGAATCTTCTTTGTCTGCTACAAACCCTCTAAAACGATGGAATCTTCTTTTGGGACGACAGATGGTGGCTGATTGTTGTTAACAGTGACGGCAGGTGATGAACAGGGGCGATGGGTGGAAAACAGGGACGACGACGGTGATGAACAGGGACGGTGGTGGCTGTTGTCTATGGTGGTGGTGGCAGATCGGTATGGTGGTGGTAGTGATTAATATGTAAGAGAGAGAGTGTATGTATGTGTTTATATAGGTGGGAGAAAAAGAAATTCAAATTGAATCAATGAGAGGGAAATGTCAAAAGACAAAAATAACCTTTAAGAATTAAAATAATAGATTCTTTAATGGCCTATGTGGATTAATATTGTCCACTCATTAGGTTTTCATTAGTTTTTTCATTTTAGAGGGTTTTGTGTGGATACTTAGCCTATATATATATATATATATATATATATATATATATATATATATATATATATATATATAGGGGATGGATATATAGAAAACCCTATTTAAACGAAAAACTCCAGAAAACCCTACTTCCCAAGCTTTTTTTTTTTTTGAAAAAATTAGGGCATGTAATATACATGTTTTTAAGAGTTTTGAGCCAAAAAAATCAAAAAAGCGCCGAGCCGTTTTTTTTTTAAAAAAAAATTAAGTTTTCCTGGTAACATATGTTATCAGTGCTAACATATGTTATGATGCATAACTTATTTTATTTTTTTAAAAAAAAACGGCTCGGCGCTTTTTTGATTTTTTTGGCTCAAAACTCTTAAAAACATGTATATTACATGCCCTAATTTTTTCAAAAAAAAAAAAGCTTGGGAAGTAGGGTTTTCTGGGAGTTTTTCGTTTAAAATGGGTTTTCTCCCAATACTTCCACTATATATATATATATATATATAAAAGTATTTCACCAAATTAAAAATTGACCAAAAAAATATTATATTTTAAACACTAATTTTGGAACACAACAATGTAGAAACTTGGCTGGATTACTAATAGGTCTAGGCATTTGGACCTGAGCTGGGTGGTTTGAGTTAAAGCCCCATTGTACTGTTTGTAGTTTTTGCTTCTGTTACATAGATGTGTTGTTCTTTTGCCTGGCTGCTCACTAGCTTCTTGCTAGATTCAGCATGGCCTTTGTTCTAATGTAATTTGCTTGCCTCTCAAAAGAAATTGAACACTCATTGCGGACAATATGACCAAAAATTCGCCGAATGAGACCTGTTCCACAAAAATAAATTTCATGGCAGAATGGAATTTAAATGTCTAAATGTAAATTCATGTACGATGGGATTTAACCAACAATAGTTTCATGGAATGGGACGGAAGCTAATTATACAACCGGTCTACATAAACAATAAAAATATTAATATAAAACGACAATAGTTTCCTGCCCCATTTCGTGAAACTGTTATGGGTTAAATCTCATCGAACATGTTCGAGTGAGAATTTCATCCATGTGTCAGCCATCCAATTAGGTCTTAAGGCTAATGTTTAAGAATATTGATTTTTTTTTCAATATTTAATTAAACAACATATATAGCTTTGTCAACATGTTCATTTGGTTTTTAAGAAGTACAATCTTATCTAAGATTGTTCGTAGTGGGTTAAGGCCACATGCCCTTATTATTGAAGGCCGCCAAAGCCCCCTTCCGTGATCAATTAATGGGTGCCAAGCCTTAAGAGATGGGGTTAACCCTCTTTCGACCAATCACATCTTTTATTTTCAGTTTTTTTTTTAAATTTTAGTTAAACCACTACACTTAGTTATTGTGTAGTTTAATTATTGGTCTAACTCCCTATACAACAGTGGCTTAGTTATTCATTGTCTTTAACACTCTACAGTCATGAACAAAAAAGAAGCATTCTGGTGATTTTCGTTTTCTTTTAACTTTTGGGTCAAACCATTTATGATTTAATGGCTAACTAGTACACCCACATATCTTTGACCCCTGATTGACCACTACTGACTCGTGTTCTTTTCTTTAAATCAATTGCTTCTTCAGCCCACTCTATTGTTTAGCCCAATGACCAGTTATATAAAAAGTTAACCAGTTGCATAGTACTTTCTCACTCATAAAAACACAGCAAGCCTTTTTTTTTCCTTCTTTCTATTTCAGGCTACTTGTAGCCTTGTAGGTAGGTAGTAAATCAAATAACCATTTGCAGTTATCCCTTTTCAACAACACACATACCAGAAAATAGGAAAAGTTGAACTAAAGCTCCCAAAATGGAAAACACTTAAAAGTTCCTAAATACAATCTATTTCAAACTTTCTCTTAAGGCTTATTCTAGTGAGACGCCCCCAAATCTATTTAAACGAGAGCCTATATGCTCTATAATAGTCAATATGGAGCATATTGGTAGGCAGTTTGTCTTTTAACGCCCCCAATATACTCCATATAACATATTGACCAATATGGAGCATATTGGTTTGTCTTTTAGCGTAAAATGAAGCATATGGAGCATGTTGGGAGTGCCAAAATAAGGTTTGAGGGGTGTCCAATATCAAGACTTTGATAGAATTTGACTAAAGTTCGATTACATTTTTTGCAACTCTAGAAAAATCAAGAAAACCATAATAAAAAAATTAAAAAATGGAGGTAGACTATTACATAACCGTCGTATTTATCACATTTAAACATATGTAGATGTTCATACAATTTTATGGTTCTACAAATAAAAAAAATGTATTGCTCTGATGAGCCCATAATCAAGAAAACTGAAGTGAGCAGCAGAATACACACATTGAAAATACTAAACATGACAAAAGTACATGGCGAAAGTGCTTGAATCCTTACGAGGTTGAGGTTGAGAGTTCTAATCTCATTGTGGACATATTTAGGAGTAACATGCTCGTTTAGTCGTTTAGTCTCATGAGCCATCTCAAACTCGATAAGTAAAGCTCGGCTCGTTTATTGAAAAAACTTATTTTTAGGCCTGAGCTAGGCTCGAGTCCACCTCAAGTAGCGCAGTGCACGCTCTTAAACCTGGTGCACTAGGCTCCTACAAGTGCGCGATCCAAGGGTTTCAGACCAACTTGGTCAGATGTACGCATCCTTACCTAGTATTTCTGCAATAGACCCACTCCATGACCCGAATCCATGACCTCTATATGACTGTAATAAGAAAAAAATACCAATCACTAGAATTAGAATACGTTTAGATGTTTAATAAAACAAAAATATGTATAAATTCCATGTTTGGTACCATCCTACAAAGAGAAACTCTAAGGTCAGATATTAAAGGCCCAGAATCTCCTTGTTGGCCCCTTCTACAGCCCAACAAAAATGAACTTCAAAAATCAAGATGATTTTGTATCACATTAACATTTAAATCCTTCCAAGAGTTCTAACAGTACTACAACTTTAATGTGTCAAGGTCGATTTTTATGACCCAAATAAGATCAAACTGACCTACGCAACCCTTTGTAAATGGATCGAAATGGTCACCTCTACCTCAAGATATTAAGATATCTAACATGGATGCAATGTGCTCGATTAATGCATGTACTCCTTGTCTTTTAACTATCAACGCCACCACTAAAGAAATAAATATGGGCTTAAGTATTGTTTATAACAGCCCTTGAAAAGAAGAAAAAATGAAAAAAGAAACGCTGAGCCCAAGAAACATATAAAGGACTTGGATCCTGATTCCTGAGTTCTGACATTAAATGGAGTGGGCTTAATTTAATTATTTGTAAATGGGCCGAATCAATGAAATTAATTTTAGGGAGACAACATTAATTTAACTTGTTACCATTAGGGGTGAGAATTTCTGACACAACCCGAAAACACAATCCGAACCTAACACGAAATTAGCACGTTTAGGTTTAGTCTAAATGGGTTCGAGTCAGATTCGGATTGAACCCGCGCACCCGTTTAACTAAACGAGTCGGGTTCAGGTCAACCCGGGCGGGTTGACCCGTTTAACCTATTTATACTATATATTGTTTTTTTTACAATATGGTTTATGTTATACATTAAATTGGTTAGGTGTTTTATGCTACACTTATAACTTAAAATAGAAATTGGTATGAGATTGTATAAATAAAACATAAGTGTTTTATATATGTTAGTGTTTTTTGTAGTAAAATTTTAATTTTAATACACTAGTTTGCAAAAAAAATAAAAAATAATCAGGTTGAACGGGTCGGGTTCGGGTCAACCCGAGAGTATTTAGGTCGGGTTCGGGTTCATATGTATGTCACAATTTTCGGGTTCGGGTTCATGTAAAATTTTCGGGTTCGGCTTGGGTTGGACCCGCAAATCCGACCCGTTAAGCACCCCTAGTTACCATGGAAATGGGTAATTTCTTTTTCTTATTAAATTAAGTAGTTCCTTTGTAATCGTCACCTAGTGTAGAGTTTAGTTGTATGTATCAATTTAACTTGTGAATTTTGCTATACATGAATGTGCTTTTTGTTATTTTCACTAGTGAATAATGATTTGAATATATTCATGTGCTATCATATGGTGTTATAGGACAAACTATTTTGAACACTTCATTGAATTGCTTTTTGCTATTTGGTCTTAATCGATAGAGAACAAGATGTTTTAATTGTCGGTGTCGGATAGTTAGTTGTTAATTAGTAATGACCCCATCGTACATCGTTAATTATTCAATTTGATATCATTAAAGGTTGGTTTTTTGATCGAACAGTGTATTAATTATTGATCATTGTAGCACTGGAACGGAAACGGGAAACATCAAAACTCAAAAATCCAAGATACGAGTACGACAATAAAAAAATATAAAAAAATAAAAATATATTAAACAAATTCCAAAATAGATATATATTGGTGTAAAGTGTAGGGGTGTAATCGAGCCGAGCCAAGCCGAACCAGGCTAAGCTCGAGCTCGAACTTAAACGAGCCAACTCGGCTCGGCTCGTTTTTTCGGGTCGAGCTGAAAAGCCGAGCTCGAGCTGGTTCGAGCCAGCTCGTTATTTTTTTAAAAATATTTATAAAATAAAAAAACAAAAAAAATAAAAATAAAATTACACATATACATGTATATTTTTTTTATTTTTCTAATATTTTAATGAATGAAAAGCATACTAAAAGTATTATTTTTATAATTTGTGTTTTTTTCTATTATTTTTCTTATTTTATTGATTAATTCCAAGTATTATTAAGTATATAAAAGATGTTTATCGAACCACGAACCGAGCCCACGAGCCAAGACCCCTAGCTCGAGCTCGGCTCGATTACAAATCGAGCCGGCTCGGCTTGGCTCGATAACAAAACGAGCTTTTTCGAGTCGAGCTTTTTTTGAGCATTTTTCGAGCGAGTTACGAGGCGCGGTCATTTTATACACCCCTAGTAAAGTGTAAACTCCAAAAATACTACATCTTCCACGGGTAATTATCAATAATCAAATCATTTTCAAATTCCGGTTCATTGATAAGTGATGAACATACTGATAATCAATGATGATTCACAAAGGCGCCTAATATGTATGGGTTATTTTTCTAATGGCCGGTTATGGTTTACGGAATTTGAAAGGGCTAAAACCCTAAATTAAATGAAAACGGCCCGGAAACATCCCCTCAAGTCTAGAAACGTTTAGGAAACGTCATCGTGGCGTTTATGTCCCCAATAAGTCTCAAGACGGTACGGCCACCTAAATGGTATCCCCGTGCTACATAGACATAGCTTACCATCGTATTTAATTAATTAAGGACCGTATAGAATAATGGTGAGTGATTTTAGAGACATCGAGCTCTTTGGGCAATTATGAGTTACTTATAGAGAGTAATGGGAAATGAGAATGTAGAATGATAAGAGTTAAAAAGTGTGGAATGCAGACTAATTAATAACTGTACTTATTTCATGCAATAGACATTAGGGGGATAAGGGATTGGATCTGCTGCCTTAATGAAGTTTCATTGGAAATGCCTTGAACCAGCATGGATGGCTTGTAGCTTCGTAGAAAATCACCTTCAAAGTTGCTAGAAATAAGTGGCTAGTTGTTACTACACGGTAGTAACTTAGTTATTAAAGTTGATCAGTAACAAGTTGATACTTCATGGTAGCAACTTTGTCTATTGGCAACGAGTTGCTATTGGTAGGTAACAAATCTAATATTCGACAGGCAATCTAGAACTTATCCTCGGTACCAATAGACAATCAATGTGATGGTTCTTCGCATTATATAGAACACACAAGTCTCTTTCAAGATTAGTTAATGAATACTCATAATTTCACATAAAAGAATGTCTCATTCTGAAGTATCTGAGTCAAATGCAATCCTAAAGCCTACAATAATGCTTACATTCTATCTATGTTATTTAGGTTTTTACATTGACAACAATCACTAGCCATAATAATCGAAATTAGTAACATGCTATTTGATATATTTTATTATATTAAATTACGAGTCTTATATAAAATGCAAACATCAAGAAGAAAAAATCATACATCATACGTCATGTATATAGGTTATCATTTTACAAATTTAGAAATGTGTACATGTGACATAACTTTTTTGAAAACTCTATTACATCATTTTATTACCAACCACCTTATGTTGGAGTGGTATCGAGGCTCAATGATAGAAGACCCATGGCTGAAAAGTCATGAGTTCAATTCTTGAGAGCGCCGGGTTTTACTGATTATTCCATTGCCGTGCTTTCGGGCGGGTGGATAGTCGGGTTTTCCCCGGAACTGGTTGACTTGGTGAAACCAGGAGCTCCCTTACATGTCTGGCTATGCCGAGTGAAAGAAGTCCTGATTTGATTGAGTAGAGACTCCGAAGGGGGTTCTTGGTGAATTTCGTTAACCGTTAAAAAAAAACATCATTTTATTATTATGATGAACATGTAGCTTAATAATAAATATCTCAAAAGTTCAATTCTAAGCCTAATTAATAGCTAAAAGATGTATGTTCAACATGAGCACTAGTAGCCACTGATACATACGTAACACTTATTAGGGTACATTCGAGTAGGTGATAAAGAATGGTACAAGATATAGATAGTCATGGCTTTGTGCATAAAGTTAGCGACATGTGTACACAACACTATATATTAATAAGCAACGACTTGTTAAGGTCGTGGTGCATCATGCATGTGTCGATGCTAATCAAATGCCACCCATACACAACAATATTTGCATGATCGACACGTGTCCTCAACCCTTCTACTTATACTACACTCTTCTACGGTTCTATACCAACTCAACTCACTCAAAAAAACATGGCTAAAACATCAACCAAATGGATGTTTTTCCTACTAGCGGTGGCAGTGGTTTTCGGAGTTAACGGACAACAAGACTACGGCCGTGGCGGTTATCGCGGTTATGACGATCGTGAAGGTTATGGTGATCGTGAAGGTGGAAAAGATAGAAGGGCCAGCAAAGTCTTCCCTCCGGAAGAAGACTACGGACGTGGCGGTTATCGCGGTTACGGCGGTTATGGTGATCGTGAAGGTGGAAAAGATAGAAGGGCGAGCAAAGTCTTCCCACCCGAGGAAGACTACGGCCGTGGCGGTTATCGCGGTTATGGTGATCGCGGTTACGGTGATCGTGGCGGATACGGCGGTCGTGGAGGCGGAGATGAAGATAGAAGTGCGGGAAAAGTGTTTCCACCCGAGGAACAACGTGGTGGGAGAGGGGGAAGGGTGTTTCCACCCGAGGAAGAGCGCGGTGGTGGGACGGGTGAACCGGGGGGTGGGGGAAGGAGGGGGTGGGAAGAGACGAGGCGGTATATATTGTCGGACTCGAGACGGGTTATTGCGACGGATGCGGGTGGGATGAGGGTGGTTAGGGGTGTTGAAGGGAGGTTTAGAGATAGCCCCATGCATATTGGGTTTATTACTATGGAACCTAATAGCATGTTCATTCCACAGTATCTTGATTCTAGTTTGATCCTCTTCGTCGAAATAGGTATGATTACATTTTAGGCTTGTAAATAAACCGAACGGAAACAAAGGTATGTGCGTGCTCGGTTCATTTAACTTCAACCGAACACGAACACATATTTGTGTTTGTGTTCGTTTATTAAGAAATTTATGAACGAACATAAACGAATGTTCACGAACATAATAAATGTAAATGATTTTGTATTATTAAAAAAAACTTAATTACTAGTTTGTTATATTTATAAAAGTTGCTAAACCAAATTTATATTTATATTTATATAAATATAATTATAATTATTTATGTAATTAATATACTTAAATGAACATAAACAGACATAAATAAACGAACATGAATGAACAAATATAAATGGACGAACGTAAATGAACGCACACAACGTTTGTTCATGTTTGTTCATTTAACTCAACGAAAAAAAAATTGTTCGTGTTTGTTGGTTTATTAACTTCCCGCCAAACAAGTTCACGAACAGTTTATGGGCGTTAGGTTCGTTTACAGGCCTATATGTCATCTTTTATATAGGAATAATTATATGTCATCTTTTTATTGTTGATGTCCAAATTCTTCGTTTTTAACAATATGGTACATAGTAGGTAATTCGGTTAGTGACATGCTAATGTAGCGACACTGACTACTCTTTAAGTGAAAACTATTACCAACATATGGGAAAATAATATTCATTTACAATTATTTACCAACATACTGAAAAATTATCATTTTTTACCGGTCAAAATTACCAAAATGGACCAACACCGGCTAAGCCTTCAAATTTAAAATTTGGGACCAAGCGGCGTTTATGCCCACAAAGGTCGCAGGCTTAGCCGGTGTTTGTCTATTTTGCTAACCTTATAATAAACGTTAGTCAAATTTTTAGTTTTGTAATTTTCCACCCAACATATTATGCAACTGATAATTGGTCTTTTTGCTTATTTTTCGTTTATTCTACCTTTATTTGATATTGTTTTTGTCTTTAATTATTGTTACATTTAATTATTATTATTATTATTATTATTGATAATATTACTAGTAGTAGTTTTGTTTCTGGCTCTAATATTGCATTTTTGTTATTGTTGCTATTCGTCTCTGATCCGTTGGAAAACAGGCAGATTTTAAACATTACCGACGAGGGTAATCCGTCGTAGTTTTATTTATTTATTTATTTATTTTTAAAGAAACTTTGTTTCCTGAAGAGCAGAAACAAAAAAAAATAATAAAACAGAACATAAATCCATGGAAACTTAGTTGATAAATAAAAAATAATTTGCAGGTGAGGCGCGAATTGGATCGATCTATAAAGACAACCTGGTGGAGAAAGATCTAAAAGCAGGAGATTTGTACAGAATCCAAGCAGGTTCACCATTCTATATAGTCAACATAGCCCAGGGTCAACGGCTACATATCATCACTAGCATTGACACCGCCGAGAGCATCGACTGGAGTTCTTTCGAGGTACTTGCATTGCATCTCCAATGCTCTTATAACCATAACTGTTATACAGTTCATAACACACCTATGATTACTTTGATTTGCAGTCTTTTTCCCTTGGTGGAGGCACAAATCCGAGATCAGTACTTGACGGATTCGATAAGCATACTCTAGCAACCGCGTTCAATGTGAGTAACTATAAAAGATACATTAGCTAATGTTTTAAGTTCAATTGTTTTAGTTTGTAATTGTTCTTGTACAAATAGGTTTCGCATGATACGATTGATGAGCTGCTATCGAGCCGACAAGAAGGGGAGATTGTGTTCTTGAACCCTGATAGCGAGTCTACGGACCAACCGAGAATGTGGAAGCGGTTCTTGGAGCTTGGACCACAAGAAAGGAAAACTCGGATGAAGGGGATAGTTAACGTAGGAGAGAAGATCGACGAGGAAGCAGAAATGTCGCCGTGGTCAGTAAGGAACCTCTGGACTTCCTTATTTGGAGAGAATAAGGATGATGACTTAGATTCCTACAATATCTATGGTGATAAGGCGGATTTCAAAAACGACTATGGTTGGAGCCTCGAAGTCAATGGTGACGATTACAAACCACTTAGGTTATCGGATTTTGCTGTCTATCTTGTCAATCTGACCGCGGTAAACAAACCATGTTAACCGTTTATACTTGAACTTAAAGACTGCTTTGCTCTTTCTATTCTTGATCAAGATATGTTGAAACATTACAGGGATCAATGATGGCACCACACATTAATCCAACAGCAACAGAATACGGTGTCGTATTGAGCGGAACCGGGAACATTCAAGTCGTGTTTCCAAACGGAACATTAGCGATGGATGCACAAGTGAACGAAGGCGACGTGTTTTGGATTCCACGTTACTTCCCATTTTGTCAAGTGGCGTCACGGTCAAGCCCATTTGTCTTCTTCGGGTTCTCCACATCTGCACGCAACAACAGGCCACAGTTTCTTGCGGGTCAAGGTTCCGTTCTGCAGACCATGATGGGTCCAGGGGTTGCAGCCGCATTTGGGTTGAGCGAAGAAAGAATGGCCGAGATTATTAATGCTCAATCTCAAAGCACCATCTTGCCTTCAGTTACCGCCTCTCCAGGTGGGGGAGGTGGAGAGATCCCGCAGGGCGAGGGTCAGGGTGATCCGGCACAGGGTGAAGGTAGGGGTGATCCGGGTCAGGGCAAGGGTGATCGAGGCCAGGGCAAGGGTGATCGAGGCCAGGGAAAGGGTGATCGGGACCAGGGCAAGGGCGATCGGGACCGGGATGAGGCAGGGTTGTTGATGGGGTCTAAAACAATGATGAACAGCTCTGAATAAGAAATGTGATTTTGTTATGGAGGGTTGTAAGTAGGATGTGTAGGAGGCTCTGGATGAGCTTGTATTATGAGATGTATGTTTGTGTGTTAGCTGGCTTTTTTGCATGGCTTGTATGTGTTCAGAATTTGTTTTTCTTGTAGTAAATAATAATAATCATCATGGTGTGTTTTTATAAACAATAAGGCTGGGTTAGGCCAGATGTTCCTCCATTCTTGTCATGCCCATTATGTGGAAAATGAATTTAAGAACTTGTCATGTTCCTTTAACAAAATTATTTATTAAGAATTTGTCATATCCCTCTTTTAGATAGAGTATTTATATACTTTTTTACCAATTCATCCTTATGTTCTTTGAAATGTTCTCGAGTTTCATTTTAGGAGAGTAAAAGATCTGATCTCTTTCTTTTCCTCTCTATTTTCTTCCATTTGGAAGGAAGAATTTTGGGCTAAAATTCAAAAACGTTTCAAAAACATTTTTCTAACTCGTACTTTAGAACGTTATTAAAAAAAATAAACATTAACGTTTCTTGAAAAACGATCAAAAAGTTGTTGTGTACTGCAAATTGTTTGCCGAAAAGTTCTATCGGTTAACAAAGGGATTTCTGAAGAAACTAGTTTGTTGATTTAGTTAAAGCGAATAATCAAATTGGATGGCTTTAATTAAGTAGATGATGAAACCAAAATAAAACGGAAATGGGTAAACATTAGAGATCTAAATGTAAAGATGTTTGTATAGGACTAAAGGATGATAGATTAGAAAACAAATTGGTGTGCAAGCCTTCAGTCCACAAAGACCCACATGAAAGCACAAGGACTTCACCGGTTTTCAGGATATGAACCAACGAGAAAACTTTTGTGACAGAGGGGGAGTTGTGGAAGGTCTACAGCTTTGTGGGATTTTAGCCACAAAAATGACATTCGTGTCTTTGTTGATATCGATGATCTAAGCATCTGTTTTAGCTAACATGGAGAGAACGCATTCCCCTAACGGCTACACCTTAAGGTAGTCTCTACCAAATCTATTGGTGTGTGTTACTGTGTTCTAAGAAATATAGTGACGGTAGTGGGTAGCGTGTAATAAGACCAATACCTCAGAGTAGCGTTTAACACCCAGCACGCTTAAGGATGGAGGTTCTTATGCACAAACAAATGATATGAGAAAGGATTGATAGGCAGAAGGTATGTTAAAGAGGTTGCAAAACTGTAACAATAATTGTTTCTTCGTCACTCAATATAATTTAACCTAACCTGCTTCTTTAGATTAGCTTTAAGGCATCATTAGCAAGCACAAAACAAAGAAAATCAGGCATAAAAAGAAAATATGTCTAGTAAAAGCATAGAAGTTCAACATAATCAACCAACAAAAGCTGGCCCCTGGATAACTTGCACCGCCGTCATCAAGCAACTACAAAGTTGCTCAATACCTCCACCCATCCTCACAAGTGAGGCTAGAGTACAGAAGTGCAAGCTCCAAAAAGACCAATTACCAAAAATTCTTAACCAAATATGAAAATAGTTCCAAAATACGATAAAAACTTCATAAAATATAAAACCGTTTCATTTAGCTCCCTTCTTGGCTGCAGCCTTGGTCACCTTAGCTCCAGTTGGGTCCTTCTTGTCAACACTCTTGATAACGCCAACAGCAACAGTCTGACGCATGTCACGAACAGCAAACCGACCAAGTGGTGGGTACTCAGCAAAGGTCTCAACAACCATGGGCTTTGTCGGAAGCATCTTAACCATACCAGCATCACCATTCTTCAAAAATTTGGGCTCCTTCTCCAGCTCTTTTCCAGACCGTCTGTCAATCTTGGTCAAAAGCTCAGAAAACTTGACAGCAATGTGAGATGTGTGGCAATCCAAAACCGGAGCATAACCGTTTCCAATTTGACCAGGGTGATTCATGATGATGACCTGTGAGGTGAAACTGGCAGCACCCTTAGCAGGGTCATCCTTTGAGTTGGAAGCAACGTAACCACGTTTCAAATCCTTGACTGCAACGTTCTTGACATTGAACCCAACGTTGTCACCAGGTAGAGCCTCTTGTAGAGCTTCATGGTGCATCTCAACAGACTTAACTTCAGTGGTCAACCCAGATGGTCCAAAGGTAACAACCATACCAGGCTTGATCACACCAGTCTCAACACGTCCCACTGGCACAGTTCCAATACCACCGATCTTGTACACGTCCTGAAGTGGGAGACGAAGGGGCTTGTCTGAGGGTCTCTTGGGCTCGTTGATCTGGTCAAGAGCTTCAAGAAGGGTTGGACCCTTGTACCAGTCAAGGTTGGTAGACCTCTCAATCATGTTATCACCCTCAAATCCAGAGATGGGCACAAATGGAATTTTGTCTGGGTTGTAACCAACCTTCTTCAAGTACGATGACACTTCCTTCACAATTTCATCATATCTAGCCTTTGAGTACTTGGGAGTGGTTGCATCCATCTACAAATTCAAAAGATAAAACAAATAAGCATCTTCAGTAATATTAATTGCAAACAGGTAGTAGATTAATATTAAAGTTATGCTTTGTCACCACCAGAAACGGGTCAAAACAACTCAAGAATAACGATAACTAACGAAAGTGTAAACATACTGAAAACCCTTCAAATATTTTTACACAAATAATAATACAAATGTTATCATATCTTAAAAACCGATAGATTAAAACTACAAGTGTTTTGTGTCAGCCAGCCCATATCGCCAAAATCTGTTACACATGTTACCTGACCCACCCATTTAGCTTCAGCCCCTCTATAATCAGTTACAAAACTAGCGAGAATAAAAACGCTAAAGCAGAAATAAACAGCAACAAAATATCACCTTGTTACAACAGCAGATCATTTGCTTCACACCAAGAGTAAAAGCAAGCAGAGCATGTTCACGGGTCTGACCATCCTTGGAAATACCAGCTTCAAAACCACCAGTGGTGGAGTCGATAATCAGAACAGCACAATCAGCCTGTGAAGTACCAGTAATCATGTTCTTAATGAAATCACGATGTCCGGGAGCATCAATAACAGTGCAGTAATACTTGGTGGTCTCAAACTTCCACAGAGCAATATCAATGGTGATACCACGTTCACGCTCAGCCTTCAGTTTGTCAAGAACCCATGCGTACTTGAAGGACCTCTTGTTCATCTCAGCAGCTTCTTTCTCAAACCTCTCGATAACCCTCTTGTCAATCCCACCCAACTTGTAGATGAGATGACCGGTTGTGGTCGACTTACCGGAGTCGACATGACCAATGACGACAATGCTGATATGAATCTTTTCCTTACCCATTTTTAGATTTCTGGAAACGCAGTTAATAATAATATCAGTAAAACTAAACCCACCAAAGTTAACAAAAATAAAAACAATAATATATTGCACAAAACTTTACATAAAAACAATACCCCAAATTATTGTTAACCTAAAAACCAAGTATCATATACACAAAAATTGAAGATTCAAACTATTTATATGAAATCAATAACCTCAAATAAAAAAAATGATCATACTTAATTACTTATAATAAACACAAAACCATCTAGCCCTATACCATGACTAACCTGAAAACATAGTAAAACCATTTAAATAAATTTAACAACCTAAAGGGATAACACTCATATAAACATAATGAATAAATTAAGTAAAATTATAATAAAAACAACCACATCTAGCCCTAAATCATGACTAACCTGAAAACATAGCAAAACCATTTGTAGCACAAAACATTATATAAAAAAACTAAACCTCAAAGAATAACATTCATATAAACATAATGAGTAAAAATATATCAATTATCCCCAAATCATGGTTAACCTAAAAACTTAGTTATCAAAAATATATATAAAATCAATAACCTCAAACAAAGGAATTAATAATACTTATAACTATAATTAGAATAAAATCATTTAGTCCTAAAACATGGTTAATCTGAAAACATAGTTATAACAGTAGCTCAAAAAGAGTATATTTCACTTAGATCTGCAAGAACAAGACATACATCTATCATCTGAAACAAGTATCACAACACTCAGAACAATCAACAGAACTAAATCATCTGATTGCTTCATCAACAAGTAATATCAACAAACCCTAATCGAAAACCATAAGACAGATCTAGACAAAGAGAATCGATACATAACAGAGTTAAATGATTGAAGATCGAAGGGTGAGTGATTACCTTTGTGATTGATGTGAGCGGTTCGCCGATTAGAGGAGATAAATTGTAAGGAAATAATGGAGACTGCAAAGAGGCTTTATAATCGGTGGTGATGAAGGTTTAGGTTAGGGTTTTCTAGGAGCCGTTGGATTAAATGATCTGACGGTTGTGAGAATATGTGCGGGTTTGTCGTATTGTTTTTATTATCAGCCGTGGATTCGACTTTATTGCCCTACTCCCTGGCCGGTTATTTTTTATATACGTTTAGGAATAGGGCGTCATCAAAATTGGTCACGGGTACCCCACTACTAGCATGGTAATATTACTGTCATCTACACTGGTATTGATCCCGTGAACCGTTTACTAGTTCTTTTTAATGAGTTGGTAACTTGTTTTTTTTATTTTGATTTAAAATAATACTTTTAACCGTTTTTTTAATATTGTTATATTATATTAACCGTTTGTTTTAATATTGTTTAAATTTAATTAAAGCATAAAAATACATTAAAACCTAATTAAATAAAAAAAAACATAAAGAAGAACATTTAAAATAAATTAAAGCATAAAATTAAAATACATTAATATTAAACATAAAAGAAAAATACATTAAAACAAAGATAAATAAACCCAGGGTTGGCGTAACAATTGTCATGCCTCGACATGGCCAAAAATGTTGTCGTATCGAGCCTCATAGTCCATATGAGTGAACTCGATAGCCAACTCCTGGTCGAAGTCCGGATCCTCCCTCAACGTGCACTTGTATAGGGTGGTCCACTGATCATACTTTATGTTGAGATGGGTCCACTTCCGATATAGGCTCTCGATAGTATGGTCGTTGGTGCTGACGTGCTAGTTGAAGTCGGTTAACACGCGGTCCCATAACCCCTCCCGGTGGGAGCCCAAGCCCGATGCCCTAGAGCGTTGTTGTAAAACCTGGCCGTGTGTTGTCACACAACGCCAAGTCGGAAACGCAAGACGTAACTTTTAAAGGTTTTCAAACACACAAGTCATGCAAGCATCAATTTCATAAAACAAGAAAAACGACATTGTTTAACAAAAACAACTAAAACATTGTCTTAAGAATTATAGTTAAAATGACATTGTCTAAAATCATTTAATCAAAACAAGGTCCATAATATCCCCAAGATGCTCGTGTGTGACTCCAAGTTCCATGATGCTCGATTAATTGTTTGAAAAACATGCAAATAAAATATGTCAACAATTAAGTTGGTGAGGTCACGAGTTTTGAGTTCAATGTATACCATGGGTGACTGGATCATTGCCTAGCTAAGACAATAATCGTTATGTAATTGTCATGAGACTGTAACCAAACCTTGACGATTGTTGTGCCTCACTCATTGTACACTAAAGACAATGAATGTAATGTGAAATACAAGCACTCTTTTGATATGTGTCACACCCCAACCAATGGTGAAAACATCGGAGTGCAACGCAATGATTGTTTAAAAGCTCAAGGTAATAAATTGAAATATTATTAATCAATTTATTTTGAACATGGTAAGAAAACACATTGTCAAACAACGGAAACAAATACATAAGATTTAATTTATTGAACTAAGTCCATGAGTCCTATGTGATCCCGTCTTGACAAAAGTAACTCAAGCATTTCATGTAAACAATGTGTAAAGTAAAGGTCAACAAAATAAATTGTTGGCGAGCATACAAGTTTAGTATATGTAAGTATCAAATGTTTGGGTCTCGTGATTTTCGGTTCCCACCACTATTTTTTTCAAGCTACGCTACTGATGAAAATGGGTTGACTTGTCACATAGGTAACGCTAATTCCTAATCGTCATCGACCGTATTTTTTAGACTACAACTAGATGTCGCCCCCCGCGCGTTGCGGCGGGGGTCAATCTGATAATCTTGTTTTATATATGCGCGCATTGCAAAGCGCGCTAAATGGACTGATTTTAGGACACCGCAGCCGACCAATCCTGCTACGTCTCCTTGTTTTGCAGTTGTTGCTGCCATTAAAAAGAGCATGATTTTGCTATAGTTGTAGGCCATGTCCCAGTCGGTTAGCCCAGTTCCATAAGCGTTACAGAAGGCTAATGATGGTGCGATGATATATAAAGCCTTCATGGTTTGAACAAAATTTTAATGAAATTGAGCCGGTGTTTGAAATAGTTGCTTGGTAATGTTCCGTGGCCTCGTTTCTTCCTGCTAAAAACACAGGATACAATTTTTGAATCCATCTTTTCTATAGAACCTCCGGATGAAAATTAAAAACATATAGGTAGTTATTGGAAAAGATCATTTAAAAGCACATTAAGTCGCGAATTTGTAAGTAGTTGTATGTAACTGAGAAAGCAGCACAAACATCAGCAAACACATTTGAATACCTGTAGGAATGGATATGCATGGTCAACGCCTTTTCCAAATTTGAGTTGTCTTTAAGGTTTGTTGCGTATCATGATCCAGGCACTACTTGGCCATAGAATCTACATTAAGAATATTATAAGGGAACAAAAATATTATGCTTAAACGATAGTTTAATTGCTTTTCATATAATAAAATTCAGTAAATGTGAAATACATCAGATCCAGATAAAGAATAAAGCGAAGCAAATAATCAAAATTCACCAGGGGGCAAGGCTTCAGCTAACTAATTGGCAGAATGGGGAAGTATTGGAGAAAACTCGAAATAACAGAAGCCATGGATTGGTATTTATGCATACGAAATTTCCCTAGGTGTCTTGCGTAGCTCTGAGACCTGTCGCATAGGGTTGAAGGTGTCGATCCATTTTTTTCTAAAATGTGGCATCCATGGTCTTGTATGCTTATTTGAGTGTCACTGGTGTTTGCATCAATACTTCCTAATAGCCCATTAATTCTCACACTTTCAATGTAGTTTCTATAAGCAAGGCAAAACACAAATACCTGCACTTTTAAGATATTAGGCAATTGGTGGAGATTGGTAACTGCATAACGATAAACGTTGTACTAAAACAGTAAATTCAATGACAAATGTATTACTCATACGATGATCGATAGCTAAGTGTTTACTTAGTAACAAAACACTTTTACATGTATCGTATTCCATATTTTGGTAGAAGAAAGCTTACACTTGTAGATGAGAGTGAAACACATCTTCACCACCACCATCTCTAATCAATAAAATATCCAGCAGATTTTCAATACCAACCTTTCAAGATCTGTGACAAAATAACATAACTATTACATAACTAATGATAACAATGGAATGAGTTATGATAACAGTAAAAAATTCAAATTCCATAAGCTCATAGATTTATTGCTTTTGAAAGTTCCACTTTGCAAATTTTTAGGCCAGATTTATAGCATCGACCAATACCCAAGTTATAAGGCTTCGTTTTTATTCATAATACATATAAGTTACCGATGATAGTTAAATTATAATCAAAAGCCAATTCATGGACCTGGTTAGACTTTATTTGGTCCATTTCCAGATCCATGAGTACAAAGTCTAATCTAGGTAATTTTAATCTTTCAATCTGCATCTTGTATGAAATCCGCTTGTGGTTATGTTTTTTTTTTCAATCTTAGATTGTATGATCTTGCTGATCTCTGCAAAAATCATTGTCATTTAATTATTTATTGATTTGGAACCAAGTTTACAAAGCACGTCTAATTTCATAATGTTTTTATTAAGAAAAGAAGGGAATTAATTAATAGCAACATCGTTTTACAAATAAAAAATAAAAGTTATTATCAATTATGATAATAGTTTAGTAAACCAAACTGTCTATCCATGTAAAACTAATAACAAACAGAAGAAGCAATGTAAACAAACAGCCAAATTTGGCGCCCAAAGGTAAGTAACAAACAAAAGCTTTACTAAACTAATATCACAAAGGTGCAGGGTTTGTGTTTAAGAATTCAAAAAAGAAATGTAATTAAAATAAAGAGCTTTAAAGAGGCAACGAAGACCTGTGGCGATCGTAATTTTGGCTTGAAGAAGCAGCAAAAAGAGTAGGTCATATATTTCAATCTCAGCTCCATTCGATTCGCACCACCGCCGCTAGTGTTTCATTGCAGAACCTTCGCCGACGACCACCAGTAGAAACCGCCAAAGCCTCTTTCGACATTGCTGTTGTGGGCAGCCACATCTGCGTCAGAATCGGAGCAGTGAGAAACACATCTTAGTCTCAATCGGAGCGGTGGGAACCTTCAGGCGGAATCATTGTAGTCTCTCTCACTCGTCTTTCCTCTTTCAAATTTATAGTACCCTGCAGCACCACATACTGTAATAATCAGTACCAATTATCACACGACACACCAATACAACAGCTTACAAAAACAAATCATTTTCACTATAAATAGAACATGAATTTATACCTCCTCATCTTCATCTTCTTGAATGTCACTCTTTTTCCTAAAACTTTTCGCCTTTTTATCAGTCTTTTTAGACTTAACAGAGCTACCAGGTTCGCCACTTATTGGAGATAATTCCTCCTAGTTTTCCTCCATCATGATCTTACATTATGCACCAAAATATTTGCCTCTATGTATTATGGCTAAAGATTAGTCATTACTTATTTTATGTATTTTCATTCTTGTATTTAAGGAACCGAGCCGCCCTTGGCGGCGGGGCTGAAACCACTTTGCCATTTTGAAAGTCGGTCAATAAGAAACCGCGCCGCCCTTGGCGGCGGGGCTGAAACCCAATACAAAACCGCTTCCGCTAACCAAATACCAAAACGTTTCCGCTAGAATTTTACACCACTATCATCATCATCATCCACCAGCTTATAAGTCCTCTGCTGTCGAGCTAGCCTTGCTGCAGCCTCTTCTTGTTGTCGATAAATCTATTAACAAATAATATATTAACAATAATAAGGTACCACTAACATGCCATTCAAACTACCTAAAAAGAAGAGGGGAACTCACATACTGTCAATTTAAGTAATAGAGCGAGACCAGCCTGCTCCATTAAACACGTATCTGATTCATAGGTTGTTGTGTATCCATCTTCCTTAGTATGCGTGTTGACCAGTTGATATCTTGGTTGTGGTTGGCTTGGTAGACTGAGTTGAGTTGGCTACTGAGTTTGGCCAGTTCTTTGTCTTGACTCCATTACAGCCCTAAATCCCGCTTCCATCGACTTCCAAGTATCACCAACCTGTTTCCAATACAACCACCACCAATTAGTTAATAGTTTTGAAAGAAAAACCTTTTAATAAATCATTAAAAAGCGTATAACTGATTAGACATTTTAAGAAGCAAGAAATAATCTTCCAAAGCACAGATAAGGCTTCATTCTTTAAATGCAAAACATAAATCAAGGTTAAGCAAAATTTACAGCTCCTTGCAAAACAAAACAAAGTTATCAATCACCTCCAGGTCTTTGATCATACATACAGTCCAAAAAATAATTAAAGAAAAAAGATATTTTTGTTCAAGCTCTCAAGTATTCAAATTGTTTGTCCAATGCAAGTCCTCGGGTTTAGTATCACTTGAAAAAATGCACAAATATCTTATTTTATTCCCCAAAAAAACGCAACAATCGATCAATTCAAACTATAAAACAACTTACAAAAATATAACTTGTGATTGCTATAAAATTAGAGCAAAATTGTGCACCTTTGATAAGATGAAATATAAAGGACGATGAGAAAACATCAGGAGTCCCCATGATTAAAGTGCTTGCTAACGACCATCGATTTGCTGCACTTTCACATAATAAAATAATGAGCACATTTATTAATTCAAGCAACATAATAAATTCAAAATCAATTTATCAACCGTCCATAAAATCGTTGAAGTGTCAAACTCAAGTAATGACTTTTCTCTACCTTATAAAACTACAAAGAGGAAACAAACATCGAGTTAAGCCCCTTTGTTATCAAATAATTCCGCCGCATATCGAAACCGTCATCACTGAGGGGTGTGAACGCCAGGTTGTACTTTGTCGGAAATCCACAAATCGGACCTTATCTTCCTCGTGTATTATATGATGGGTGATGCTTTAGGCGGCGATGATGGTGGTGTCGGTGTGAGGTTACAAAGAGAGAGAGAGAGAGAGAGAGAGGAGAGGTGTCTGAAAAGAGAGCAGGGAAAAAGAGGTGGAGAGGAAGGAGAAGAATACGCGTGTATAGGTGAGGTGTATCTGTAAGTACAACTCTCAACACGGATGGTACAACCAAGCAAGCACAAAACACCCTTAAAGCTAATGGTACAACACACAACTGCATAAATGGTTTGATAATTAGAATATTTTAAATGATGAAAATGGGTTGACTTCCTAAGGCTAAGCACCATTATTGATGTATTCTTTATTCGAACGTGAAGAAGGAATGCATTTTGGGACTTTGTCGATGAAACTTAAATGCATTTTGTTCCTTTTTTTTTCCTTTTTAATTAATTTAGACAAGTTTAATATTTGTATATCCGTTTTGCTATTCGAATCCGTATCCGAATTTTCGGATATATGAAAATCATAGTAGAATCGACTATCCGAAATTTTCGGACATCCGAATTTGAACACCCCGAGGTCCTTTTTGGTTTATGAATTCGTGGCTATTCAGTTTCGGTCAGTTCCGATCCAAAACCAACAATGAGTCTAATATTCCGATATTGTGTTAAACTTTATACATAAGAGTTTGAATACAGACAAACTAAGCAAGCATATATAAATACTTGCAAAATCGTAATATGGCAAAAGTATACAAACTAAAATGTATCACTGTCACTATCATTTTATGTGTGCACCGAACATTGAAACAATTTAAAAAGTCACTATATCTATCGTACCAAGTCACTATATCTATCGTACCAGTCAAAACACAACCGATCATGACCGGAACACGCTAAGATCTATCTAGTCCAGTATTTGGTTTAGGAAATTTTTATATTTCCGATTTGTGTCTGATTCGGTCCGAGCTAGGCCGGCCTGAAGCCGGACCAGTCTGCTTTTGACGTACCAATACCCCCTAAGTCAATTAACAAGCAATTTACAATGAGAATTTGCAATTTGATAAAAAAAATATTTAACATCACAACAATAATGTAATTGAACTTGTCGAGTGAGTTACATTCCAACCGACCTAATAAGTAATGACTATAATAATGTAACTTTGTGAATGATAATGTTCAAATTTATGAGTTTCAATTTAACATCCTACCAAAATATATGAAGCGCTTATGTATATGGTTGATATCATAAACATGAATCTTGAAACACCGAATATTTGTATTTCACACTCATTTGTACTTTCACATTACATGGACGTAAAGATGAGACATACGAAATGAATAAATATAGTGGAGTACTATGTTAGAGTCCCGTGGGGACCCACGGTTCACCAGAAAGTAAAATGAAAAAAGTAGGAAAATAAAAATTGTATTATGCAAGTTGTTTTGGTTACTAAATGTTTGATAATGCAATATGTATGAATTTTTATGTTAAATGCAAAATGTCATCTAACAGTTTAAAGCAAGAACGATACAAACAGGACTAAACGTACCAATTCATTTGTAACAGTGCATCCAAAACCAGGTAAACCATCGTAGTTAGATACTTGAAATTGTTGCATATTCAAAGTCATTGATTGTTGTAAAACATTGTTAGCTTCTTCTAAAACATTGTCAGTAAGAACTTTGAATAATTTCATTTGACGACCATTTTTGTTAAAAGTAATAACATGAAAACGGTTGAATTACTTTTTTTCAAAACAAATTAGATCACCAATATGGAGACGAAGATCATTTAGGAATTTCACCCAACCATTACAAAAACAATTGTTACGGCCAATCTTTTTAATTGACATGTTCCAATGATGTTCGTCATCTACATACATACTAATTGGCAAGTTAGGGAGTCTATCGGGATACTGATTAGCAACAAAGGAATAAGGTAGAACCTGAAAGAAAAGTTATTGTACACGTGGACAATTAAAATCCGATATAATCTTATATAAAAACGTGTAAAATAAAAAAATTGAAATTAATAATCTTTACCATTGTTAATTCATGTTCAATCATTTTACAGAATGAGACATCCAATTGCATAGATGGAGAATGATTTTAATGCTTTATTAGGAACGTATTTGGACTAACATAGTTGAAATGATATAGAACATTGAAAAACACAAATCATTAACAACTTTAGACCAACCATTTGTAAAACAAAAAACATCATCTATCAATTCTAATCGGACCAACCAAGATTGTCCTTCATATGTGGCAACTGTAATGTTACTGTTGTGTATGTTTTTAGACAACAGAAATTTGTTCATGCCCTTCGGCACAGTCTGGATTGACACGTTAAAAACAACATTAAAAAAGAAAGAATCATTTTTTTAAAATTAAATAGGCATATGAACATGAAAATAAGAAACATACCAAAACTGTTGACGAAGGGTCATGCAAAACCTTGAAGAATTGAGAACCATAGGGATAAGACATAATAGCGTTTGTGTATTCGGATCAAATCCCGGTTTTCATATATATATATATAAATCAGATTAATATATATATGACGATTGAAATTTGTTAAGGGACAATATGTTCAAATATATATTTATTGACCGAATTTATGTTTACCATTAAACATAATTTTGTAAAAATAGATTAAACATAATTTCGTATTTAACATAAATTTGGTCAATAAATTATGGTAAACCTAATTTCCGGGTTAAATTGATTCATAATCAATCAGTTATACAAAAAAATAAATGAGATCTATTATGGTAAACCGAATTTCGTATTAATAGTAATATAAATTAATGAGATTAAAAAATCGTAATAAATATCATTAAATTCGGTCAATTATTGTTAATGACACCAAATAATACATATACATAATTTCGTACTAAACATAAATTCGGTCAATAAATTATGGTAAGCCTAATATACGGATTAAATTGCTTCATAATCAAACATTCATACAAAAAAAATAAAAGTAAATGAGAGCTATTATTGTAAACTGAATTTCGTATTAATAGTAATATAAATTAATAAGATTAAAAATTGTAATAAATAACATTAAATTCGGTCAATTATTATTAATGACAATAAATAATATATATACATAATTTCATAAAAATAGATTAAACATAACTTCGTATTAAACATAAATTCGGTCAATAAATTATGGTAAGCCTAAATTACGGGTTAAATTGATTCATAATCAATCATTCATAGGAAAAAATAAATAGAGTTGTTATGGTAAACCGAATTTCGTATTAATAGTAATATAAATTAATTAGATTTAAAAATCGTAATAAATAACATTAAATCCAGTCAATTATTATTAATGACAATAAATAATACATATACATAATTTCGTAAAAATAGATTAAACATAATTTCGTATTAAACATAAAATCGGTCAATAAATTATGGTAAGTCTGAATTACGGGTTAAATTGATGCATAATCAATCATTCATACAAAAAAATAAATGGGAGCTATTATGGTAAACCGAAGTTCGTAGTAATAGTAATATAAATTAATAAGATTAAAAAATCGTAAGAAATAACATTAAATTCGGTCGATTATTATTAATGACAATAAATAATACATTTACATAATTTCGTAAAAATAGATTAAACATAATTTCATATTAAACATAAATTCGGTCAATAAATTATGGTAAGCATAGATTATGGGTTAAATTGATTCATAATCAATCATTATACAAAAAAATAAATGAGAGAAATTATGGTAAACCGAATTTCGTATTAATAGTAATATAAATTAATGAGATTGAAAAATCGTAATAAATAATATTAAATTAGGTCAATTATTATTAAAAAAATAAATAATACATATACATAATTTAATAAAAAAAAGATTAAACATAACCGTCTACGAAATTGAATCGTCGTATATATTCATTTGTGTCATATATATTGAATCGAATTTATGTTAAATACGAAATTATGATAAAACCGATTCGTACATATGTAAACATATTGTACCTTAACAAATTTCAAGCGTCGACATTGACTATTAGCTTTTTATATTTTTCTAATGACACAAAATTCAACAATTACTATGTATACAAGCATAAGGACATAATACGTTTTCTCCTTAAAATGCGACAGTGGCTGTGTTGAACTAACCTTAAACTCTAGGTAGCCACTGAGATTACATTAACGCTATAAGACAATGAGTCTCAAAATAACTATAAGACACCGAGATTACCTTAAACTGTAGGTGCAGTTAGGGCTCTATTATGAAAATGGGATATCAGCAACATCCTCTTTGTAAGGAGCATTTGTCATAGCATGAATGAAGAAAATTGATATGCAACAGCTTCCAATTATCTAAAATGATGGAGAAAAAAATAATGTTGCTTTCTTGGGTCAATCTCAATTACATTTCCATCATCGCCCATTATGTTGTCTTATGAAGCAAACTAATTGGAATTTGTGAACATAAGCCTATAGCAAAAAGAACTATCCGGTTAAATTTTTTAACTCAAATGCATATTCCGATAATCCATAATACTCGTATAAAACTTAATAATATTTTTAGCTAAGATTCTATGAATTGAATGCCATAAACTTACCGTCCTAAGTCATCAGCCAACCTCAGGAATGGCATGACAACTTCAACAAATTCATTATCAAAGTAACTGTCTTGCAAGAACATGATTACACAATAATGGTGTTCTTTCGTTACATATATTTGCTAAAATGGTAAAATTATTTTGTAAAAATACCTCATCATCTCGATTAGGAAACTTAAATTCCATTCAGTTTCAACCAGTGTTGTATTAGCATCGTTTAGTTTAATTACTGTCAACTACAAAACATGTATAAGGGAGCAAAGAAGTTTGTTGGGCAATTGGAACAAAGAAGTTTGGCATACATGGCCTCATTCCAGGGACCAGCTGTTGTTGGTAACCAAAACCAAATAAAAGATACCATCAACTAACTGAAAGTCCCAACAATACAAAATTGACAAAAAGACAACATATACGGATGACTGGAAGACGACGCGGTTGTGGATTGTGATATACAAGATGGAATACCCTTATACGAAAGTTGTGTATAACTCATTTAAATTACCTGGTCAAAAGAGTCGAGTGTTTTCGCTTCCCTAATTGGAAAAAGAAGGCTGCCATGAAACCATGCATACAAGAAAAAAGGAAGTACCAGAACTGCAATGATCTGCAAAAAGAAAGGCAAAAGTACACAATTATTAAAGATTTTATTCACTCGGTTACTCATGAAGCTACAAAAAGAAAGTGGCATACCCAAAACCAATTGATTACACAAAATTCCAAATGTGGCTGAAAAATTAACCACTTCGCTTACATTCCAAGGGAAGCAAAACATGTAGCAGTCAATGGAGAAAATGAAAAAGAACAAAACAATATATTATTCTTTACTAATTAGTAATTTTATGTATTAAGCGAACTACTTAAAACAACTATCTTACCTTGGCTCCATAGTAAACATATATCTCATCAAGGGGTTGATATGTAAGTCTCACCAGTTCAAAGTCCAACATTTCAGAAGCCATTTTCTCATGGTTTCGTCTTCACAAACAAAACGAATGTCACTTATAAAACCATGATGACAATTGATACAAATATACAATGTGCAAAAAAAATTAGTTAGGGCCATACCATGGTTAGGAAAGACATTTTTTACAATGGCTTCTTTTTCCCGTTTCCACACAAGAGATTCCCCGGCTCCCATCTATCATATCTACAGGAACTGTCTGCAACGTATATCAAATTAAAAAAAAAGGAAATCAGTACATGATATACTTTATACACTTAAAAAAAATTGTAAGATAAAACAGATTTGGGTACCAATACTGAAAAAGACGGGTCATACAACCTTAAAGAACTGAGTGCCATTATGGTATGACATATCCAATAAACTGAAAAGCGAGTGACAATCGAAAAACATAAAACCAAACAAATAAAAAAAATAACCACACATATCGGAACACAAAGAAAGAAAACTGTACATATAACCGGAAACATACCGGAATATATATAATAGTTTTATAGAAAATGAATCGCAAACATTTTAGGGACCAATCCCAACATTATAATGGCTTTTTGGAAGACGAATCCAAAAATTTTAAGAACGAATCCCAAACATCTAATCGAAAACATAAGTGAAGATTCATCCCTAATCTATAAATCTAAACCATTAAAAAAATAACTACACATATCAGAACATAAATACTCATGCTCTTTCACTGAAAGAACATTTCTGCTACCATTCTCTAATGATTATCCTCCAACTATTTGATGGGCATACATATTAAGGAATCTAACCGATCGCTAAAAACAAATTATAACATTTATCAACTACCATTTGATCCCTTATCAGCACAAACACATACCATTAGCTGATAAGAAGAAAAAGTATAAAACATGTCTCGTCTAGCAGTCTAGGAGGCGGTTTCACAAAAAAAAAGATAATATTTATTATCCCAACATATCATCGGTCACTGGAACAACAACACACAAAAAAAAACGGTCGTCTATCAACGTCTTAAATAACATGCTCTAAACATAACCCCATTCATCTAACAGAAAACTAAAAAACCTACTCTGGATATAAAAACTACAATATAAATCCAAGAAAATGTGGAAAAATAAATAAATCATCCCAAAGTCATGAAAACTATACCCTGATCAGTTGTGATCAGTGAACTTTGAACTAAATTGAATACGGCTGAACTCTAATAACGGTCTAAATGAATGTTTCTTTATAAAAACTAATGAAATGATGAAAAAACAAATTGTGGATGCATGAATCAACCGGAACGACAATAAACTAATGCGCGTAACGATTAATCAAACCGTAACATGTTATGATTTAAAAACCAACCTGTATCCAAATCAGGTTGTACATCCGCATCTTTAGAACAATTATTTCATCTTCCATAAGCTCCATGATAAAAATGACTCGTATCGCCCCTAGCGTGCGTTGAAGAGCTGTAATCATTACGACGGAAACCTTGTATGCTTTTCTCTTCAAATTCCTGGTTTTAGTAATTCAATATTAATACAATCACGCGCCACAATGACAGTAACATAATAGTTGACATTAATGAAGAATATTTATATACCTTAGAGAATTGATTGGTAGAATCCACTGGGAGGTTTTTGCATATTTTTAAGTCACGAATGAAAGGAAAAAATATCTAGTGTACGAAATTCTTGGCTTCCTGAATTATTATATAATATAAATTATTAACCCAAATTAACATTGAACTTAAAGAGAACTTTAACGAATGAGTATCGATAAAGTGAAGTGATTACTTTTCGGATTGAATAATGGATTGAGATGGCTCTATATCTGAGCTGGCATCTTTGTTTGTCAAACTCATTTTGCAGTATCGTTAAAATGAAGTGATTACTTTTTCTGCTGTTTGATTCCCAATTTTCAATAAAACTGCAATGAACTCAACGATCTACAAGTAGGTAGATATAAAATTCACTATCTAATATTCACATAAACCACAAAACCAGAGAAAATGTGATATTTACCGGCTAAATAAAAACAACAATCAACATATAACCTTGTCTTAGAAGATGAATACAACAAACAACAATCAATCGTATTTTAAAAGAAAACAAAAATACAACAAACAATGAAAACACATATCGGCAAATCCTAGCAAGTAGCAACATAACAAATATTTTAAAGATCACATTATTGAGCTGATTCACTTGGCCTATTAGCCACCCCAACACCTTATTTGTGAGAGACTCGGCGATTAAGGAAAATCTTGTAACGAAATACTTACACAAACAATTGGTAAGGCACCATGATTTGTGGCCATTGCATGATATGACCAAACCAGTAACTTATATCAACAATCAAAACACTTAAGCTTGATTGAAGATGTTTTAAAAGATTATACATGTATATGGCTATAGTTTTAGATTTAATTAATTTTTATTTAATTATTTAAATCTATAAAACATCTTTTTTTAACAGCTCGTAAATATGTCCACCTTAAACTAATGAACACCAAATCATTTTTTCTAGAACACGTATCAACGGGAGTTCGCTTAGCGCCGGTCTATACACAATAGTTACACCTAAAACTTGATCAATGACCTCTACCTACATCTTAGATCACAGATCACAAATCAGAAATTAAGCTTATACGCACTAAAAATCACATCTTCAATCAAGCTCATAAACAATTTTCAAGGTTAAACACATATCATAAACTAACAATCTAGAAAAGTAAACATACAAATAAAAAAAACTAAAACTAAAATTTTAAGGAAAAAATTAGCTTATACCTGTAATCGGGGAAGAATGATGAGAAAAAAAAATCGTCAAACACCGCTACTTTCTAACTTCCTCGGCTCCATCTTTTTTGCTCTATTGATAAGCTACGAAGACGCCATGGCGAGAATTCTTCAAACCAAAATAAAAATTATAAGGATCCTACTTAAAACAATAATGTGCCTTTTAACCACCATTAATAAATACCAAAAGTTAAAGAGAGTCAAGAAAGAGGACCAACCTCGACAAAGCCAAAGGCCATATAAAATTACACAATCATGTTTATTAATTTAAGTAACTGTACTCAATCAATCCCCATTTCACCTAAAATACCTACCAAAAAAATTAACTTACAACCCCATATGATGATCAAGACATGCAGAATGCTATGTAACCCGAGCGGTCAGTAATGAACGTGTATGTATATGAAAACCTAGGCACCATGTTAAAAAAATGAAGCTAATAAAAGAATATTCATAAATGGACTGTAAAAATTTAAAATTTAATGATGTATAAGATGAAAGAGTATCTCTCATTTTCATAAAGCTTTACATTAACATCCCATGGAAACATGAAACAACAACAAACTATGGTAATGTAAAAACAAAAATTTACATATTAAGGTAAGTGTTAAAAGATTATATGAACTGACACAGAGTTTTAACTATTTCAAAAGCATCTTTCATAGTATACCATTTCCACTTTGCATATACACTTTTCCATAGCTTTGGATATGTAATCATCTATGATGTGCCAATGTAGAACATAAGTGACAATATCAGAAACATGTGCAATTAACAGATATATTTCAAATAATTATATTTTCAGATAACAAATATGTTTCAAATAATATAAAATTATAGTTAGAATCGTCACCAAAATCCTTGATATATATTCTGTCCTCCTGACAAAACCACCCATATCTTCATGGTTGACTCAGATCATTTGATTCTAATATGACTCGAAAAACTCAAAATTCGATTCAACAAAAGACAAAAATGAATAACATAAAAAAACAGCGGCATATAAAAAAACAAATGAATAGAAAGGGGGGATTTGACCTCCTTGCTTGCAATAGAAGAGGAAGAGTTTTATCATGGAAAATATCACCTGCATACAGATTATAGATAGAAAAATTATACCAAAAATCAAATCCATATCCAACAGTAATCAAAATTCAAAACAAAAAATAAAGTTCCATCAGAAATCAGAACCCGATATGAAACAAAAATCAAGTTCTTTCGAGCAATCCGTGAACATGAAGGATGTAGTTTTGTAAAGATTCAACAAAGTTAAAGTAAAACCCTTTTATTCACGGGTTGAAAATTTAACCAGATTAATTACTTTATTAATAAATTAGTTAACTCTTGATTGAAAATAATGCATATGGCACAGAGAACCCCACATTGCAAAATGCTTTAAATAATGCAAAACAGCTACAGGTAAGAGAACATATCTAAAATTGTACAAATAAATGCTGACACAATTTACGAATTTTGTTTAAAGCCCTTAATTTACGAATTTTGATTACATGAAAGATTTTATCTTTATATACTCATTAATATGGTATGTGTCAATCCGTATGTGTCAAATCAAATCCTTGTTTAAAGCCCTTAATTTACGAATTTTGATTACATGAAAGATTTTATACCAAAAATCAAATCCTTGTTTAAAGCCCTTAATTTACGAATTTTGATTACATGAAAGATTTTATCTTTATATACTCATTAATATGGTATGTGTCAATCCGTTTATCAATCCATGATTTTAAAACAGTTAATTATAGAAATTAATGTCTAGAATCCTATAACCGAAATAAATGTAACTTTTACATAATTTCAGTAATTAATGTCTACAATCATATTTAAGGAATGACTAATACGGTTTGAATTTTTTTAATGTTATTAAATAGGCGTTTTTTTTTATTTTTTGAAATTTATACTCGAATTGGAAATTATGACACATTACCACCTATCTATCCTAAAATTGATCGCTTGTTTAAAAGCCTTAATGAAGATTGCTAATTTTTAGCCTTATGTATTGATAAATATGACCTAATTAATATAATTAAAACCGTAAATTTGTATTATAATTAGTAAATTGATTATGGAAATTACAGAAATTAATGTCTAGAATCCTATAACCGAAATAAATGTAACTTTTACATAATTTCAGTAATTAATGTCTACAATCATATTTAAGGAATGACTAATACGGTTTGAATTTTTTTAATGTTATTAAATAGGCGTTTTTTTTTATTTTTTGAAATTTATACTCGAATGGGAAATTATGACACATTACCACCTATCTATCCTAAAATTGATCGCTTGTTTAAAAGCCTTAATGAAGATTGCTAATTTTTAGCCTTATGTATTGATAAATATGACCTAATTAATATAATTTGAGATTAATAATGCTTACCATAAGTGTTGTCAGCTCATGTTCAATCATTTTACAAAATGATAAATCCAATTGCATGATAGGAGAATGATTGTAATGTTTCATCATGAAGGTATTTGGACTAATAAATTCGAAAATGATGTAGGACATTGAGAAGCATAAATCATGAACAACCTTAGACCAACCAGTTGTAAAACAAAATAAATCATCTATCAATTCTAATAAAACCAACCAAGACTGTCCTTTGTATGTGGCCACCGTAACGACATTGTTGTGTATGTTTTTAGATACCAAAAACTTGTTCATAGCTGTCGGCAATGTCTGGATCAAACATTAAAAACAACATTACGAGAATTAATATAATCAGTTTGCTTAAAGTTAACAAAGATAATTATCAAAACGAAAATTACAATCATACCAAAACTCTTGCGGAAGGGTCATGCATGACCTTGAAGAATTGCTCTCCCTTGTGATAAGCCATATTCGCAACTTTGTATTCGGATGGTAGTCTAGCATTCAAATGACAAAACAATCAAAACATTCGCGGCATATCATATTTGACTCATAAATATAAAGATGACAATGAATCCTCTCTGGATCTCAAATGAAAAAAAGATCAAACAACAGTTAATATATTTGTTCCGTTTCATATACAATTATTGACTTAAAAATCTGATCTTGCTTCCATATTGCGGATTGTATTCAACACGTCCATATTTAATTAAAACGCTGAGAATGAAGATTTTCTCTTCAAATATGAAAATGGTTACATATTAAATATTGTTTACAGATTGCCATGCGTTAATAATAAAAACGATGACAATATGGACTTGTTCCACAAATCGTTAACTGGTTCCATATTATCACTAAAAGTTTTACAGGTTTGAGATCCATTTTTGTTGGCTATATTTAACGTTTACGAATAGGAAAACGTTACAATGGTTGATCTTGCTTCGATCCAAATGAAAAAGAAAACATACCTAGAATGAAGAGTGAATAAAAAGAAGAGTGAATAATGTTAATTGAAAGATTTGTTAGTTAGGTATTGGAGGAGTGTAATGGAAGAATGTATGAATGTAGAAATAAAAATTAGAAAGAGTATTTATAGGGAGCTAGTTGGAGCTCCATATTGAAAATGGGTACCTCAAACACTCTCTAAAGCCTCCATTCAACCCAATCTCACCTCAATTATTATATAGATAGATTCGACCCACCACCACACACTAGTAGGTTTGATTACAAACCAATAAATTTTTTTTTTTTGAGAATGCCAATTTCTTAAATCTTATCCTCTTTACGACTTAAACTCAATACCTTCAAACCTAGGCGTTCTTAAATCTTTTTCTTTGCCAATAGGCCACCAATCCCATTAGTACAAATCGATAATTAAATTATAATTTTAAATATCCAAAATGGTTAAAACATAACTATCATTGTTTTTCCTCTTTGGTTATTTTCATACTAGTAATTTGCTAACCTTTTTTATGTTCCATGGTGTTGTACATGGAGGGGTTTTTTTTAAATGTGATTTTCCGCGTCTAACCCAAAACCTTTCAGTCTTTTTAACTTTTGACCCAACGATTATGTCTTTTACAATTTCATCCCAATACTCTTTTACTTTCAATTTTATTTTCTCATACACGCATACTTTCAACTTTCGCAAGTTTTTTCGTTTGCATATCGTTCTAAATTTTGTGAGTTAACACTTTGCAGCGTGCGTGTGTGGTTCAACATTTTTCGTCCATTTTTTCCTGTTTGATAGGCCCGTCGTAGCGTGTCTATTTTCCCCATTTGACAGGTCCGTCGCAACGTGCAGGTCCTAGATCAACTTAGTTATTCTTTTCTATGTTTTACGTTTAGGTCTAATTTTTTTCGCATTAACATGTCATAACAGTCATGCATGATTCAACGATTATACATCTTTTTTCATTTTTTTATTTGTTTTGTTTTACGATCTTTTTCGGTGTTGGTTGTCTACTTGGCATGTTCTTACGCCTCGCCTCAACACAGCAACTTAATACTAGTTAGTTCAGTATTTTCAAAATGTACTTGTTTTTGGTGAACAGGATTTGCAATAATATATTTAGCACTTTTAAAGATATTTTCCTAAACACATAGTTCAAGGCACACAATATTGCAACAACAAATTTAATGCAGACATAACAAATCACCATCAAAACCTTCAAGTTCAAGACAAAAATTGATAACCGAATCAAGAGATAATCGCACAATGATCTCGATAATAATAATAATAATAATAATAATAATAATAATAATAATAATAATTTCACAGATCAAACACATAGACCGATTCATAAACATCACAACAGATCTAAAACCTAAAAATAATATAAAAAAAAAGGCAACACTAAACACCTAGGCAGCTTTAGCTGCAAAAGTAGAGTTACGACGATCATGATCATGATCTTGACGGTTATCGAGGTTAAACATGTTAGATACATAATTCTTATTTCCCATATTACCTCCTATATCCTAAGTATATATATATATAGTGTGACATATTACTTTATCCTAAGTTAGATTATTAAGGTAGTTACAAACAAACCGACACGTAGGTTAGTCTAGAAGGGACACACCCTTTCATTTGTATATAAACCTAATACATTGTATCATTTCATTGTATGTATTGTTTCTTTCAATAATAAGAATTCTCTCTCAAATCCCTTCACCCTCAATCCGATCCTGTGTCCTATATTTGGCATCAGAGCGTTGGTTATCAAAAATCGTTTCATCCGATCAGAAACAACACACGCAGAAGACGAAGATCACAAGAAAATCTTGTTCCCTGTTTTACCGAAAACAGAGTCAGACAAGAACGAAGTATCAATCGAAGGAACAGATTATTCAAGGCCAAACCAGGATTGATAAAGATCAATACATCACCCCTCAATAACCGTACAGAACGAAGAAGACAACCGGATAGACTTTTCCGGCCAAAACAGAAATTCCGGCGATTCATCGGAATTCACAGACAAGTCGTTTAAACGCAATTATACGGTTATACTATCCCTGCCTCTAGTATATAAGATAGTATCGAATACATAGAATCTTAATCAAGTAAAAAAAATCAGATTTTTTTCTTTACTCTGTTTCGTGTTCGATTAAACTTTTTCCCGCCAAAACCTTTTAATCAAAATTAAATCTTTCAGAACATCAGTGTTGTTTATCAAACGTTTGTATATACAAAACAGAGTCATTTGCAAACAGAAACACATAAAAGGATTAAGGTTTCGTTAGAATAAAAAAAACCCGGGAAAATTTTTTTTCTGAAATTTATTTTTCCTTTCGGTATTCGATCGTGTTTGGATTAGGATCCAGACATAAGTTGGTTGTAGAACATAAGATTAGAAGTTCTATCACTGTTTTTGATCAAAGGGGATCAAAACCAGAAAATTTGTTTGTTGGCAGTGGGTTCGAAAGAAAGAAAAAGAAGTTTGACTTTTCTGAAAGTCAACAGACCTTTAAGGAATTATTATTTTATTGAGGGTATATTGTGAAGGGTATTATATCAGTGTTTGTTTATTGGAATTTATCACTGATTAAACAAAAAAAGAAAATAGGATTGAAGCATAGTAGAAAAACAAGTGATTTGTTTTAGAAGGGTGTTTTTAGATTGACAAAGGGTGTTATTGCAAGACACTAATCAATCATTGTTGGAGGATTATCAAGTCATAGGATTGACTTTTAGAATTGTTTAGAGGAACACTAGTGATACACGAGATTATTATAACGAAGATCTTGGTACTTTGTTAAAGCCGGCTACAAAGATCAAAACTTTGTTAAGCAAATAGTATCTCTCGAAATTATCATAGTAGAGTTTGACAAGAGTAGTCAAGCAAAAGTTCCATTAAAGTGTTGGGTAGTCCATACTAGTTTCGGACAATAGGGAAGAAAAAGACTAAAAGTCCACAGAAAACTCCCAGTAAACCCAAAATGACGAAAGAACAGACACAGAAAGAGACAGTCACGAAGGAGACTCTCACTTTCAGCCTCCAAACACCGATGTTGACATCTACAAATTACACGATTTGGGCTGTTCGTGTTAAAGCAATATTGAGTGCAAATGGTCTTTGGGAAGTAGTGGAACCCACAGAAGGCACGTCAACGGTAGATGTAAAGAAGGATAGGACAGCGATTGCCTATCTCTTTCAGGCAATTCCAGAGGATATGGTGATGCAGGTGGCGTCACATCCTACAGCAAAAGAAATTTGGGAAGCATTAAAGACGAGATTTATTGGAATTGACCGAGTCCAGAAAGCAAGACTTCAATCATTACGCACAGAATTTGAAATGTTGTCGATGAGAGAGACAGAAACCATAGACCAGTTTGCTGGTAGGTTAAGTGCGATTAGTACAAAGTCAAGAACCCTAGGAACGAAAATTGAAGAGTCAATGTTGGTGCGAAAATTGCTGGACTCCGTACCAGAGAGGTTCCTACAGATTATTGCGTCCATAGAACAATATTCAGATATGGATACCATGACGCTAGATGAAGCGCTTGGAAGACTCAAAGCGTATGAGGAACGCCTTAAGTCAAGAGATGAGAAGAAATATGGACCCGCAAGTCAAGAGAAGCTGTTATTTACAAGGCAAGATAGAAGGCCTTTCAGCAACAACAATAAGAACTACAATCAGAATCGAGGTAGACAGAACTTTAGGAAGTTCAATAAGAGTCAAAGATACGAGAGGAAGAACTTTGACAGAAATGGCCATCAAGATCACAGAGGTGATAGAAATCCCACTAAGAATCGTCATGACGACAGTAGTTACAAGCCCAAGAGAGATGGCAGCAGTGTAAGATGCTACAACTGCAATGAAATAGGACATATAGCTCCCAGATGTCCTAAACCTCGAAACAAGCAAGAAGAATCTCACCTAGTAATGGAAGAAGAGGATCCCACATTACTTATGGCAGTTGGTGAAGAAAGAAGAGTAGTTCTACAAGAAAAGAAGATTATACCAGAAAGCTATCATAGTGAAGAAAATGGAAATGAAGTTTGGTACTTAGATAACGGAGCAAGCAATCATATGACAGGAAGACGCTCCTACTTCACAGAATTAGATGAAAAGATAGCAGGAAGTGTAAAATTTGGAGATGGATCATGTGTCAACATCAAAGGTAAAGGCTCAGTATTATTGGAATGCAACAACGGAGAACAAAGACTAGTTACAGAAGTCTATTACATTCCAACACTCCAAAGCAACATCTTAAGCCTCGGGCAAGTTACAGAATCAGGATGTAAAGTAATTATGGAGAATGAATATTTAAGGATTTATGACGCCTATAGCAACCTTTTGATGAAAGTCCCAAGAGCTAAGAATAGACTCTACAAGGTAAGGCTCAGAATAACAAGTCCTATTTGTTTACAAGCCAGAATAGATTCACCTGCATGGTTATGGCATGCACGTATGGGACACGTGAATTTCGATTCACTACGACAATTAAGTATTAAAGGAATGGCACATGGAATACCAAGAATCAAGCACCCATCTCAAGTATGTGATGCATGTATTACGGGGAAACAAAGCAGACTTCCATTCCCCTCTCAAGCAAGTTTTAGAGCAACGAGACCTCTCGAGCTCGTACATGCAGATTTATGTGGACCGATTACACCCACATCATTAGCAGGCAACAACTATTTCTTCCTTATAGTTGATGATTATTCAAGATATATGTGGATCTACATGCTTAAGTCAAAAGATCAAGTTTATGAGAATTTCAAGAAATTCCTAAGTGAAGCTCAGACAGAGACAAGTCAAAAGCTCAAGAGATTAAGAACGGATCGTGGAGGAGAATTTACTTCTAAAGCACTTACCACGTATTGTGAGGACAAAGGAATCCTCAGGCAGCTTACAGCGCCTTACACACCTCAGCAGAATGGTGTAGTAGAAAGGAAAAACCGTTCAGTAATGAGTATGACAAGAAGCATGTTAAAGGCTATGAACGTACCACAGAATTTATGGGCAGAAGCAACAAGACAGGCGATTTACATACAAAATCGGTTACCTACAAAAGCACTACAGGGTATGACACCCTACGAAGCAGTGAATGGAAAGGCACCCAATATCAAGCACATCAGAGTATTTGGATGCACAGCATATGCAAAGGTAACAACGCCCTTCTTAAAGAAATTAGAAGATAGAAGTAAGAAAATGGTACATCTAGGAAACGAAAGCGGTTCAAAAGCCTATAGATTATATGATCCCATAGAAGAAAAGATACATATCAGTAGAGATGTCCAATTCATAGAAAATGAACCATGGAATTGGGACAACTACTTGAAAGAAGGAAGTGAAAATGAACCATCTTGGACAAGATTTGAGATACATGGAGACTCAGAAAGTGAAGCTGTACAAGAAGATAATGACGAGGACAGTGAAGATCAAGAGAGTGATAATGAATTCTTCAGCAGTCCAATCACAGCTACAAGAACTCCAATAACGGTACAAGAGACACCGACAAGTGATCCAGCAGTTGAGACGAGTACTCAAGAGATAGAAGACTCACCAGGCTCCTTACATAGACCAGTTCGAGCCCTTAGATCACTTAATGACATCTATGCAGCCACAGAACCTCTTAGACCAGAAGAATTTGAACATCTTTATCTAGCATATGATGAAGAACCTGCAAACTACAGAGAAGCAGCAGATTACCCACATTGGATAGAAGCAATGGAAAGCGAGATAGACTCTATAGAAAAGAATAACACTTGGACACTGACTAAACTTCCCTCCGGTCAGAAACCAATAGGTCTAAAATGGGTATTTAAGGTCAAGAGAGACGCAAGTGGACAGATCACCAAGCATAAGGCCAGATTAGTAGCAAAAGGGTATGTACAACAAGAAGGTATAGACTACAATGAAGTATTTGCACCCGTTGCAAGAATGGAAACAATCAGGCTACTACTAGCATTGGCAGCTCAGAAAGGATGGCAAGTACATCATTTGGATGTCAAATCAGCATTCCTACACGGTGAATTAAAGGAAGATGTCTACGTATCACAACCAGATGGATTCATAAAGAAAGGAAAAGAGAACCTAGTCTACAAGCTAAAGAAAGCTCTATATGGTTTGAAGCAAGCACCAAGAGCATGGAACATAAGGCTGAACAACATCCTAAAAGAGATCGGATTCATAAGATGTCCACAAGAACAAGCAGTGTACAAGAGAACTTCAAGACAGTCAACAATCATTATAGGAGTTTATGTCGATGACATAATAGTGACAGGAAGTTCAGTAAAGGACATATCAAGCTTCAAGAATGAAATGCAAGGCAAGTTTGAAATGAGTGATTTAGGACCACTCACATACTATCTAGGAATAGAAGTACGCCAAGCACAAGGAAAGATACAATTGAAGCAATCAGCCTACGCAAAGAAAGTTATCAAGGAAGCTAGACTAGAAGACTGCAATCCAACGAAGACTGCAATGGAACCAGGTCTGAAGCTCACCAGAGAAGATGAGAGTGAACCAGTCAATGAGACAGAATACAGAAAGCTAATTGGAAGCCTAAGGTACCTTACACATACCAGACCAGATATTACTTACGCAGTTGGATACGTGAGCAGATTCATGGAGAAACCAAAGACGACTCACATGAAGGCAGTTAAACATTTGATAAGATATATCAAAGGCACATTGAATTATGGAATTCAATACAGCAAAGGTAAAGAAGCAGAAATCATTGGTTACAGCGACAGCAGTTTCGGAGACCAAGAAGATGGAAAAGGAACAACAGGAACAATATTCTACTACAAAGATTCACCTATCACATGGACAAGTCAGAAGCAAAGCACCGTAGCTTTATCATCATGTGAATCAGAGTTTATGGCAGCAACATCAGCAGCATGTCAAGCAATATGGCTACAAGGAGTACTAAGCGAACTCACAGGTGAAAGACCAAAGAAGATAACTCTACAAGTAGATAACAAGTCAGCGATACAACTCATGAAGAATCCTGTGTTTCATGGAAGATCCAAGCATATCAACACAAGGTATCACTTTATCAGAGAATGCATAGAGAACGAGCAGATACAAGTTGATCATATCAGTGGAGAGATGCAGAAAGCCGACATCCTCACCAAGTCACTACCAAGGATAAAGTTCATAGAGATGCGAAGTCTCATAGGAGTTGAAGACCTTGGGGAAATCAAGAATTAGGGGGGAGAATGTTAGATACATAATTCTTATTTCCCATATTACCTCCTATATCCTAAGTATATATATATATAGTGTGACATATTACTTTATCCTAAGTTAGATTATTAAGGTAGTTACAAACAAACCGACACGTAGGTTAGTCTAGAAGGGACACACCCTTTCATTTGTATATAAACCTAATACATTGTATCATTTCATTGTATGTATTGTTTCTTTCAATAATAAGAATTCTCTCTCAAATCCCTTCACCCTCAATCCGATCCTGTGTCCTATAAAACATAACCAGATCTAATGATCTGAAAACAGATTGAATTTCTGTTACCTCACCGTCGATTTCATTGGCCAGAATCATGTTTCTGTGCTCCGTTGTTATCGCTCGCTTCATTTCCTTCCGTCTCCGGTCATGATCTGCAATCCTGTAACATATTATATGTCAAAACACCTCATAAACTGTGTGTGTATTGAGTGTGTCGATAAAAACTAAAAAGAGATAACTAGAGAGAGAGAGAGACTGTGTAGAGAGAGAAGGGTGATGGAATGGAGTGATGGTGGAGAGACAGAGAGGTAGGCCGTAAGTGGTACGGATGTTGATCATGGACTGCATTCTTCTTCTTCTTCAATGGAGATGGCTAATGGTGGATAAAGATGTGTGTGTGCTAAAAAGGGGGGAAACAATAATAATAACAATAGTAATAAATGGAAGAAATTAATGGTGATTTAAATTGAGGAAGAATTTTTAGGGGTGGTGGTGGGCTGTACTTTGAGTCTAAACCCTCTTTTTTCTTTATGGCTATGCACGGATTTAACATTGCCTTTCCCGTAGTGCAGATGAAGTGAGCTTAATTGGTGAAAATTAAGGGAGAGCCAGAGTGAGTGAATGTTATGTGAAGGTTGAGGGTTTGATTTCTGTCGGAGCCATATTTATCACATATGGGGGTTTTACTTGAGGAGATCCCCAATCTAGGTGGGATGGTAATTAATATAGGCTGGCTCAGGGTGTTAACCGGAGCTCCACCGGTTGCACCACTTGCCGTTAAAAAAAACGTTGCTTTTCCCCCTTTTTATTTGTAGATAATCTTTCGGTTTTCGATTTTTGCTGGCTCGGTTTCTATATTGTTATATATAGAAGTTTGCAGTTTAAAAAAGAAGATAACAATATGTTTTGTATTTGTATTTGATATACATTTATAAAAATAAAAATAAAAAAATATATGAAGGTTGTTTTCAGTATAGGACCCAAAAATTAGGTATAGAAAAAAACCATAACCAGTGCCGGCTCATAATTTTTGAGGCCTAAAGACAATGGCGGAGCTTAAAACAAATATGCATATATGGGAGCGAAAGTCGTGTGGCCTAATACAAGGGGGATGGACTCAATACGTATAATTTTTTTTTACCAAATACGTGTAAGTTTACACTACTGTGAAAAAGACAGTGGAAGACTGGAGGTTAGGACACCTTAACTTTTTTGCCCAGGCCGAAAGAGGACTTAACTCGGGCCCTTTTCATTTAAAAAAAAAACAACTTTTTTGCTTTAGATACTGTGATTTAGGTATCATTAATTTATATAAATCATAAATATCAATGTTAACAACCTTTTTTTTTTTGAACGGCCAACAAAATTTTATTAATCACCAGTGCTAGCGGGATACTAGCAAACACCCGATACAAACCATAAGCTACACAGCCACCAAATAACAAAACATTACATCAAATAAACACACCCACATATACGCCTACCACCCTATACTTGAGAAGTTGAAACCACGCCATTTATCCCAATCCAATCCTTGTTGTTTCGCCCTCGCTTTAACCCAGAGATAGCTTCTTGCTTTAATTTCACCAATCATACTTTGTAGTGAGCATTGTCTCTGATTAAAAACCGTTTCATTTCTACATTTCCATATGCACCAAATAGTTGTTAACGGCACCGCGTAGAGTACCTTTTTTTCTCTTTTGATCCCCCATAGTACGAATGCATTGTAATTAAATCTAAAAAGTCGAAAGCAAATATGTTGTTCACCTTGCACCACTGTGAGATGATATGCCAGATCGATTGCGCCAACGAACATGAAGTAAACAAATGGTCGATGGTTTCAGGCTGATCCAAACACATCGGACATAGATTTGTACCCACATTTATGTTTCTTCTGAGGAGAGCCGCACGTGTTGGAAGTCTACCAAGAGCTGCTCTCCACGCCACAATCCAAACCCGCTTCGGAACCCAAGAATTCTGCTTTACAGTCGTCGAAGTCCCCTGGTTAGTATGCTGAAAACGGCTGCCCAGCAGCTGCAGTTTAACATCCCCAACCCTGAACCCCAACCCACTTGTTTCACCCAAAGCCCACACCCACCTGTCTTCATTTGGCAGCAGTAACGGACAGGTAACAGACTGCAGAAAAGCCTGCAGCTCCGCTTCTGCAGCCGACCCCAACCCCATAGAGCCCCAATTCCAGACCCAACCCGATCCCACAGGTGAAACCCGGTCCGCCACAGCAGCAAATTTGTTGCTATCTGCAGCGAAGAGAGCTGGAAATCTAGTAGCTAGAGGAACCTCTAACGCCCAGACGTCCAGCCAGAAATAAGTACCCAACCCGTTCCCCACCACCCCTTTAATTGCATGCTCAATGTCAACACCGTTTTCTTTCAAGAGATGTATAGATCCAGCAATATTCTTCCAAGGTCCTGGAGCCGTCAGCCTAACCGGAATCGGGTTCCAATCCCTGGAAGTATGATGGATATTCCAAATCACCTTTCGCCATAGGCCGTCTTGATCCGTCTTGAACCGCCACCACCACTTTGCTAACATGGATAGATTTGCATCCTTTAATGATCCAAAACCAAGGCCGCCTCGATCCAAAGGACCAATCACCTTTTCCCACGCGATCCAATTCATACGAGCTTTCTCCTCCGAACCTCCCCAAAAAAACACCCTCCTCATGCGGTCTAAATCCTCCAAAACTTTCATAGGGGCCTTATATAGAGAGAAGAAATATGTCGGAAGCGAGTTTAGCACCGCCTTTATAAGAGTTACCCGGCCTCCGAACGAAAGATTCTTGGCCTTCTATATGGACAATCTATTACGAAACGCCTCCAATACCGGTTTCCAATGTTTGATGAGGTTCATATTCGCACCCACGATAAGTCCCAAATACGTGAATGGAAACATGCCCGGCTTGCAGTTGAGGATACCTGCCATATCTTGGATTTCCAGATTTCCGACACCCGTACCATAGACACAGCTTTTCAGCAGATTAACCTTTAAACCCGAGGCCAAATAGAAACACCTGAGTATCCGTTTTAAATTCTGCGCATTTGTTTCGGACCATTCACCTAGGAAAACAACGTCATCGGCATAAAGCATATGGGTCAGCACCAAACTTCCATTTCCACATTCCAATCCTTTATATAGCCCCACCTCACAGGCTCGTCTAATAACTCCCGACATCGCCTCCATGACAAGGACAAATAAGAACGGTGACAATGGGTCCCCTTGCCTTAGCCCGCGGGAGCAACCGAACTCGTTTGTTGGGGATCCATTGATGAGTACAGATGCGCGGACTGTTGTGACGATAGCCATTATCCACCTGATCCAAAGTCTCGGGAAGTTCATTTGCACCAATACCGATTCCAAGAAGCCCCAATGTACAGAGTCGTATGCCTTCTCAATATCTACTTTGAAAATCATGCCCCTCTTTTTCATACGTTTCAACCAGCCGATAACTTCGTTGAGCATTAGCGGACCATCTGTGATGCTTCTACCGGACAAAAAAGCCGATTGTTCCTTCGAAACCAATTTACCAATCACCCCTTTCAATCTCGCCACCAATACTTTAGAAATAACCTTATTAATAACACCGACCAAACTGATCGGTCTAAATGCGTGAAAACCCAAAGGATTTGCAACTTTTGGAATGAGAGCAATGAACGAAGAGGAGCAATAATGACCCAGAGTTGGCTGGTCAAAAAAATTCTGGAATAACCGCAGAAAGTCAGCTTCAAATCCCTCCCAACATCGCCTAATGAACTTGAAGTTGAAACCATCGGGGCCCGGCGCCTTATCTCCATCACAATCCCACACCGCATTCTTTATTTCTACCAAAGTGAAAGGTTGTATCAGGGCGTTTGCTTCCCCATCTGTTAACCGATTCACATGTGAGCAATCTAGTGAAGGTCTATCATCCATCGGCTCCTTAAATTTCTTTTCAAAAAACTCAAACGCTAAGTCCTTAATCAAGCTCGGACAGGTCACCCACTCCCCTTGGTGTTTGATACCGTTAATCCTATTACTCGTGGTATTTGCGTTTATCATCCCATGAAAAAAAACCGTATTCTCGTCTCCCTCAATTGCCCACCTAATTCTCGCTTTCTGCCTTGCATCCAGTGCTCTACACCGATCCTGTTCAAGTACAAACGTCCTGCATTCATTTCGAACCTCCAGCTCAATTCCCGTCAGTGGTCTGAATTCAGCCAAACGATCTAACCGACCCAACTCACTGGTCTTTTCCTTATATGATTCCCCCGCTGCACGACGATGTTCCTCTACCCACCTTTTAACTTTATTTTTTATAAACTTCAGTTTAGTTGCTAAAGCCAAATCAGCCGGGCCATTAAAAGTGAAACTGGAACAGGCCCCAAGTACAAATTCTTTAAATCCCGGTAAGTCGGGCCAAGTATTAAAAAACCGAAATGGTATGTGCCCAAAATCCGCATTCATGACCGATAACACAATTGGACTGTGGTCCGAAACATACCTAGACAACGCGGTTACCGACGCCTCTGGCCACCGTTCTACAAAACGGTCACATACTAAATACCGATCAAGCTTACTTAGCTTAACACCATTATCTGAGCAGTAGGTAAATTTATGACCACCCATGTTAAACTCTCTAAGGTCCGCCCTACTGATGAAATCATTGAAGAATGTAGCGTTCGCTCGCACGAACTCAGTATTTAATCTCTCCGACTCCCATCGAACATCATTAAAATCCCCAAAAATAACCCATAAACCCGGCGTAGATTCCTTAAGAAGTATTATTTCTTCCCAGACACCTCTTTTAAGAACAGCATCGTTTGGCGCATATACATTCATGACATTAATTATTTCACCCGAAGCAACTAAAAAACCTGAGACTGTAAGAAAATACCTGCTTTTAACGACACCTGTCTTCTGGAACACCGATGGATCCCATAGGCATATGATTCCCCCAGATCTTCCTACCGCTGGAACCATCTCTGACCTGAAACACGATTTCCCCCAAAATGATGCCAATAAAAAATTTGAATCCGAACCTAGCTTGGATTCCTGAATTCCAATAAAGTGAACCCCATGACTTGTTTTGAGACCCTTTACCCAGGACGCCTTCCGGTCATCCCTCACCCCCCTAAGATTTATGGATAAGAAATTCATCTTGAACCATTGGCGTCCCCTTCTTCTTCCACCAATGCTTGTACCTTCTCTTTGAACCTCCCGAGTTCGACCCCAAGTAGTGTCCCTGTGTTAATTGTTGCATCCACTTCATTTACAGCCCCATTTACATGTGGCTCAACTTGACCCAACCCAGAACCCAGCCCCACCACGTTACCCTGTTGCACTTCCACCGCATCATGATTATCATCCGGATCATCCTCTGGTGTGTTAGGTACCACCGTGTTAAAATGGGACCCCTCATCTTCGGTATGATCGTTGTGAGAATTATTAGTTTCACACCCACCCACATCCTTTTGGAACACTGGTCTCACCTCGTATGTCTGTTCATTCACTATCTCAGGTCCCACCTCTTTTGGCTGTTTTGCTCTTTCAACAGGAGAGGTAGTTGGGCTCCTTTGAGCCCTTAGTCTTTTCTTGGATCTTGGGTCTGTCTTCATAGTCAAAGTTGGCCCATTTCTATCTTCACCAGAGGCCCACGATACATTCAAGTCCAGGAATTGTTTTTTAAAATCTGCGGCCCCACCTGTATTAAATAAATTATCCACCTTTAGTGCTGACGTGGATTGACCCACTGTTTGGACTTCCCCAAGCAAGTCCACCTCCCCATGCATGTCCCTTCGATTACCTTGTACCGGCATATGTTCCGGCGACTCCCGACGTAACTCCGGCGACTTCCCTCCCTTTCTAAATTCACCCTCTTCCATTTCCTCTCCAGACTCATCAGCCACTGATTCTGCAGACACACCCGGACCAGGACTATCAGGCATCGATAAGTCCCTCGGAACAGAGTGCATGATATTACTTTCTTCCTCAATAACCCAAACATGGAACGTATTATCATTCCATTCCAATACAACCTCTGAATGGACCCTAGCTAAGTCCTCCACCAAAACCCAAACTCTCCCGTCCCCATTATCAGTTGACAACCACGAGAAGTTGCAACGTTTGACTATTCTTCCGAAAAGACCACCAACCCTATCGTACATGTAATCCTCTCTAAGTTGTAATGGCAAACCTGAAACTCTCAGGCAAGCGACCCTACCAGGAGGGGGAGTTTCCCCAACCCAAAGGATAGCTGAAGTCAGAACATCACCCCACAAGTCTTGTTTCCTGCCTATGAATTCTAATGCAGTTCGCTTGTCTCTAAACACACACAAAATCTTCATGCCACCAATAAAACTTACCGGACTTTCAGTATAGCCTCCTGATATCATCATTGGTTTCACCTTCTTGAAAGACTCTATATCCTTTAGCTCCCCGATAACCGACCTCATAATACAATGATTAGGATATATCGATGCTCTCTCCGTCACCACCAGCCTCTTCACCATTTCCGACGGTTGTCCAGCCACCCCTATACCTGCATCATTGGATTGTCTTTCATTTGCACCATCCCCCGGCACTTTCCACGCGAAATGTCTTTGTTGAGAGTCAAACGTCGGTCTTCTAATTGGTTCCTGCTTTTGTTTTTGAAACTCTTAAACACCAGGGGGCACCTCCCTTGTTGAACCCTTCGCAAACTTGGCAATTGAGACGTTAACTTTTGCATTAAAGATCTTTACTGTGTTCATATTTCTAAGCACTTCATTCACATCTTTCACCCCCATAAATCTGACGAACCCGAACCAGTTGCCTCTAGCATCTCTTTTCCGAGCTACATAGGCGTCTTTGATGACCCCGTATGATCTGAAGGAGGTCCATAATAGCGAATCTGGGACCCCATCTGGTAGATTGCTGATGAAGAAAGTCGTAATCGGCCTACTGTCATGAACACCTTGGAATTTTTGTTGACGGAAATTATCGCCTCTTCGGCTCCCACTCATGTCGGCCCCTAAGTTGCTATGAAAGTGAAAACTACTCAATGTTAACAACCTTAAAGCCAAAATCACCCATGTACAATAATTTCTTTTATATATTTCAGGCCCAAGAAAAGTAGAGTGCCCAAAAACCTTGCATTGTTTCACTCCTCTTAAGACAGCCACATAACCATATAACTGATTCATTGGTTCAATAATATTAGTTTGATTTTTCAGTTATGATTCGCTTATTTAGTTTTTTCACTATCCTCTCAAAATAACAAGTCAAGCGGGAGATATTGTACTTTAAATAGGTTTAATTATTTCAAATAAAACAAATAAGAATAGACTAATTACCTAACTATGTAATAAAATATTTTATGGATTGCATTTTATTAATACAGCTTTAATCTTCTAATGCTGTTTAAAAATAAAAATAAAAAGGAATATAATACTAGACTGATAACCTAATTATGTAATAAAATAGTTTTTATATGAACTGCATATTGTAATAGAACCTAGTGTTTTATTGTTGTTTGAAAATGAAAATACTAATGAATGAATTAGCTACGAGTATCCATCAACATTTGAAGTATGGTATATACATGTGAAGCGTATGAAACACTCATATAATGGTGTGTGTTTAAAAGAAATTATTGGAGAAAAGGGTGTTGGCGTCATTTGTCAATGCACGGATTTTGACGTATCGTGTGATGTTATAGGAAGTAGGAACTGTTTATTGCCATGCCCCAGTGTTGAGGTTATCATCGTTCACGCCTATTTGTTGCTCACTAGATGGTTGCCGTTATCCGCGCTCTGCGGCTGGCAACACTTAAGTTGTTTATAGGTGGTGGCACGTCATGTGATGCGTTAACCATATGAGAATGTACAATAACTCGATTTTATAATGAAAATATTTTATATTTGAGCCGACTTGTTTCCAAACACATTTTACATTAGAAACGTAGGTAACTCGAATTTATACCGTCGAATGAAAACGTTTTATATTTGAGCCGACTCGTTTCCGAACACAATTTACGTCAGAAACTTAGACCAACTGAAATCGTACTTATAAATAAGAATGAAAACGTATAGTATTTGGCGATAGTCGTTTTCAATGAAACCTTATGTCGAAACGTGAATTTTTATCGTTTATGTTGAAACATTAATTTACACCAACACGTACGGCAAAACATAGACCAACTGAAAACGAACATAAAAATAAGCAAAAACGCATTATATTTGGCCCGACCCATTTCTAGAAAAATTACATCGAAACATGAAATTTATACCGACACATACACAACAATAAGCACGTGAGAAAATATTTTTTTTCCTTTAACATAAGTCATGAAAATACGGTAGGCAAAACTGAAAAGTTGGAACTCAAATTGGTGAAAATAACACTTTATAAAGTTTCTAAAAAATGCATGGTGTAAATGCCAATTTTGAAACTTGAGGGTTGTTTGTGCATATTTGTCATTTTTGTCTTCTAGTGTTTTTGTCCTCATTTGTACCGACCATACCTTTTAAGTATATATAATTCGTGAAAAATGATTAAGGGGTTTAAATGTTTAATAACGATATCAATAGTATGTATAATATGTATATATTTACTAGTTAAATTTATATGCTCAAGTATTGCATGCATATGTTTTTTTCTATAGAAAATTTAAGATATAAAGGATTGTTATCTTGTGAGGCGTATAAAGTGAGTGTACAAGGTGGGTGATTATGAATTGGTCGTGCATGATTTTTTAAAAGTTGGTCAAGCGTGATTTTGATTACGTAGGGGCTATGGGTACATTTTACCATAAGTGCCGACATTAGAAGGTGTAAGTGGTTACGCAGGTGACGTTGAATGTCGATACAGTGATGGTGGTGGTAGATGGTTTTCAAGTGTGTGGATAACAATGTCCGATGAAGGTGGTTCACAGGTTATGGAGCGAGCAGTTGCAGCTGGTGGTTGATGTTTGGTGGTTGCCGATAGAATGGCCGGTGATGATGTTGCAGGTGGGTGGGAGGGTGACGAGGAAGATGAATGAGGTAGTTTGCAGGTGTGCATTGCGTAAAACATCCCACCCTCAAAAACCAATGGTGCGTGATTTTTCTTGATCATGCATAATTGTGAATCACTCCTGCATACACTTTGTATAATGAGCGTAATTTTTAGGTTAACTCACCTCTAGCTTTCTATTAATTGTTTAGTTTTTTTATTATTTTCTAATTTTTCTATAATAGCTGAACTAACAAACCATCTAAGGGGTTGTTTGGTAGCCTCTGAATGACCATTAAGAGGATACATCTTAATGATTCGTAGCCTCTTAATGATTAAGATGTAACTTAAGGGGCTGTTTGGTTGATTAAGTGCTGAATCATTAAGATGTATGAATGGTTAAGAGTATTTGAATGGTTAAGTGCTGTTTTGTTTGACCTCTAAATGGCTAGTCTTCTTGTCCCACATTGGCTGGGGAAGTAAAAATGGATTCATTCAGTGCTTAATGGTTCAGCAACATCCCAAGTCTTAATGGTTCAGCTTTAACCATTCTATTCAAATGCTGAAACAAACGCGCTGAATGAGCTGAATGCTGAATCATTCAGCGCCGAATGATTCAGATGCTCATTAAGAGCCTTACCAAACAACCCCTAAGTCTGAATGGTTAAGAGGGAACATCTTAATGGTTGCCTCTTAACCATTCAGACTTAAGGTTGGCTCTTAACCATTTAGAGGTTATGGACCGTTAAGAGACTACCAAACAACCCCTAAATGTACTCTTATATATACATAAACAACCATCATGGGACTAAAACCCTAAACCACCTATGGAGGAACATATTTAGGGGTGTGTAAATTGCGGATCGGTAAGTTCTTACCCTTAACCATAACCGAGATTCAATTTTAATTAATCGATTATGGTTTGGTTTTTGTTAATTAACCAGGCTAGGTTTAAACTAAGGGCCTGTTTGATAGCCTCTTAATAAGGCTCTGAAGTCTGAACCATTCAGCTTTGAATGGTTTAACATTCAGGCGGGTTTTTAACTTAAAAAAGGCTCTGAATGGAATGGTTAAAAGCTAAACCATTCAGACTTGGTGCATAGCTGAACCATTCAGCATTTAATCATTCAGAGTCTCTAAACCATTCAGACCTCTTAATGATTCAACACTTAGGGGTTGTTTGGTTGATTAAGTGCTGAATCATTAAGAGGTTTGAATGGTTAAGAGACTCTTAATGATTAAGTGCTGAATGGTTCAGCTATGCACCAAGTCTGAATGATTCAGCTCTTAATCATTCCATTCAGAGCCTTTTTTAGGTTGAAACAAACAGTCTGAATGTTGAAACATTCAGAGCTGAATGATTCATAGTCTCATTAAGAAGCTACTAAGCAGACCCTTAATCAACCAAACAACCCCTAAATGAATATAAAAGAATAATAAATGAAATAAAACAAATTGCATGAAGGTGATACCCACTGCAAAGATGATAGCTAGCAACTCTCTTTCATAAACCGAGAGAGATTGCTGCCTAGCAGAAAAGGCCTTGCTAATGAAAGCAATTGGGTGCCCATCCTGCATAAGCATTGCCCCTATACCATTCCCCGAGGCATCAGTCTTAACAATAAATGGCTTTGTAAGATCTGGTAAAACAAGTATAGGAGGAGAAAGCATTACCTCTTTTAATTGATTGAAGGCTTGAGTGGCTTGATCAGTCCATATAAAAGCATCTTTTCTCAACAAGTTTGTTAATGGTTTGGCCAACAACCCATAAGACTTGATAAACCTTCTGTAATAACCAGTCAACCCAAGAAATCCCCTTAGCTGTTTTACATTAGTAGGAACTGGCCACTCTCTAATGGCTTGTATTTTATTGCTATCAGTTGAAACACCCTTATTAGATATGATATGACCCAAATATTCTATTGAATCCCCACCAAAAGTACATTTATACTTTTTAGCAAATAATTGTTATTTCCTCAATATTTCCAAAACTACCCTTACATGCTGCAAGTGTAGTTTCCATGAGCTGCTATAGACCAGGATGTCATAAAAAAAACCAAGGCAAACTTCCTCAACTGATCATTAAAAACACAGTTCATTAGGCCTTGAAAAGTCGCAGGAGCATTAGTTAGCCCAAAGGGCATAACTACAAACTCAAACAACCCTTCATGAGTCCTAAATGCAGTTTTATGAATGTCTTCCTCTTGCATCCTAATATGGTGGTAACCAGACCTTAGGTCAAGTTTAGAAAACACCACTGCATTACCCAATTCCTCAAACAATTCTTCAACCAAAGGAATGGTAAACTGTTTTTGATGGTGGCATCATTGAGGTTTCTGTAATCAAATACAGAACCTCCATGTACCATCTTTTTTCTTAACCAATACTACTGGAACAACAAAAGGGCTGCAACTATCCTTGATAACTCAAGAATCCCTTAATTCTTTAGTCAATTTCTCAATGACATCTTTTTAAGAAGATTGATACCCATAAAGTTTAAAATTGACTATTTTAGTCTCATCTTTCAAGGGAATTTTGTGGTCAAATGCTCTCTTAGGAGGCAGGGTAGTAGGGGTTTGGAACACATCATCAAACTCTTCTAATAAGTCATTCATCTCTTGACTCCCCCCCTCACATTTCACATTTACTTGATGTTGAAAATCAGGCTGTTGTGCCTGAATTTGCATACTCAGCAATTGTGTCTCAACTACTTTGTCCTGGTGTCCCAATAGTAAATCCATAAAATTAGCAGCGCAAATGGACATTTTATTACTATCTACCCCTTTAAATTGCACAAGTTCCCACCAATAATAAATTCTATAGTGAGATCCTCAAAATTCACTATAGCCCCTAAGGTCATTAACCCTATGCGCCTCCGCCTACCGCTAGGGCTGTCCAAAAAGCTCGTGGCTCGGAGCTCGCTCGGATTTAGCTCGAAAAAAGCTCGCTCGATATGGCTCGGTTTGAAACTGAGCCGAGCCGGCTCGGATCGGTTAGAAAGTGAGCCTAGCTCGGCTCGGTTCGTAACGAGCCGAGCTGGCTCGGTTTGGCTCGAATAATTCTAATTTTTAATATATATTTTTATATACATATAATATATTACCAAAATGTAAAACAAGATGGAGAATATGCTACAAATTTAATATTTGGTAACAATGACATCGAGATTCTTTGCTTGGGATTGAAGTTATAACTAATCAAGTTATTTAAATAAACTTAATACTACTTTTGATCCAAGTACTCAAGTTAATTCGTATGTTGATGAACTTATACTGTATTCCATTAAAGTTTCAGACTTATTTTGTACTTGCTTGAACTTGATTTTAACGTGCAATGTATAAGCTTGAACTTATTTTAATTGTGTTATTTTTAACTATTGAATAATAGTTTAAATATTGAATTTTGAAAGCCATTTTTCTTTTTTCTTTTTATATTCGAGCCAAACCAAGCCGAGCCGAGTCGGCTCGGTTTAAAACCAAGCCGAGCTCGAGCTTTGATTTTCAGCTCGGTTTCAAATCTGAGCCGAGCCGAGCTGGCTCGGTTTATAACCAAGCCGAGCGCGAGCTAGGCCTGGCTCGACTCGGTTCGGCTCATGAACAGCCCTACCTACCGCATTTGATAACTATGATTAAGGGTATCAATATTTTCACACAAAAACTACATAAAATTAACTACGGTCAAGTCCTTAAACTCAAAGTGTTAAAACATGAAACCTCACAAAACAAAGGTATCAAAAGTGGACAAAAGAAGACAAACTTTTAGGGATGAAAGTTGCATTTGAGTTGCTGGCTCTATTTATACAGGGGAATTGGATTTTAATAACCTGAACTATTTGAAATTGGTCACTGGCACCCCCAACTAAAAAATTGGCCATATATAACCTGAACTATTGACTTATTGGAATCTAACACCCACTAACGGTTAAATCACTAACACCGTTAGTGGGTTCGCTGACATGACAAGATTTGCTGATGTGGCATGCTGACATGGCAAGATTTGCTGACGTGTGCACATGTTAGCGTGCCACGCCAGCATGCCACGTCAGCAACCCAACTAACGGCGTCAGTTAGTTGGGTGCTAGATTCCAATAAATCAATAGTTCAGGTTATATATGGCCAATTTTTTAGTTGAGGGTGCCAGTGACCAATTTCGAATAGTTTGGGTTATTAAAATCCAATTCCCCATTTATATACATAGATGTTTGCTGTTCAAAATATGATAAACTAGCCAAAAAAAAAAAAATAAAAAAATAATAATAATAAACTCGGCAAAAGTGAAGTAGGCGTCGTACGGCTCAACAAAACGACTCCGATTCACCCAATCACCCCTCATTTGCAGGTGCCCTAATAATAATCTCTGTAACTTTTTTTTTTAATAAAATTGTTTATTTTGTAACTGTTTCCAAACCTACCTAACAATGCTTTCTATTTGAATATATATACTGCGTTTCTTATTAAACCGATCGTTAATTTACAGGAAGCAGATGGATTTGGTAATGAGTTACAAGGTATTGTTTTTAATTTTGTTTGTTCATGATGTTTGTTGCTTACTGTTTCTTGTGTGTCTAAATGTACTGCCATTGTGTTTGTTTTATGTTGTTGTTGTTGTTGTTGTCAAACTTTGTAAATGTTAAAAAGTTGAATGCTTTATGACATTTTGTGTGTTGCTATCAAGACACCATTAGTCACACGGGCCGTATGATCCATACGACCCGTGTGATAGTGAGAAAAAAGGGTAACACGGAGTGTGTGACCTTGTTAGTGAAAACCTGATATGGGTCGTATAACTTGGCTCTCATACGACCCATATGATAATTTTTTAGTCCTCTCGTGCAGGCGTTTGACTACTTTTCGCCCATTTCATACGACTTGTTACGTTTGTATAGCAATGTGGCCCATATGACATGTCAGTGGTCTATGGATAGTGTGTCAATGGTGTTTGCATAGATAGCGGTACCCTTCTAGAATTATGTTGTGCACGAGACACATGATTTGTATGATTTGTATCCCTGAATAGTACCCAATTTATGATTGTGACATAAGAAACAAAGGCTTTAATCAAATACGAATCTACATTTTATGATTGCCTGAGAAAATAGCTTTTGACAATATCTTTTTTACTAATCGTTTGGACTAATATGGATCCTGAGTGAAACTAAAAGCATCATATGGCTAGGCTCTTCAATTTATGACTACCTTGCATGTGTTTTTTGGGCAAAAATGGACATCTTTTAATGTTTTTCTCATAGACAAGAATGAATAATCTTTTGTGCAAGCTGCAAGTTTCTTGCAGTTGCAATGTTTTTATGTCATTTTGTTATTGTAATTTAGGAAAAGCTTGCACATTTCCGGGTAAAAGATCTTAAAGACATTCTTACTCGACTCGGCCTTTCCAAACAAGGAAAGAAGCAGGTTCAACGTTTCACTAGCTTGCTTTTCAGTTGGCTTATTATGAAGGAATCCAGTTCCTTATCAAGTTATCGTTTTTTTTTTGTAGGATCTTGCTGATCGAATATTAACAATTATGTCAGATGACCGAGGTAAATGGTACTTTTCTCCTCTTTTTTTTTTTTATTTTTTAATTTAATATGAGTAGATATCATGTTATGTATTTGTGTTCATTAGGACAAGCCTTACAAATTTGATCAATTCTTATCTTGTATTTGTGTCTGGACTTTTGCTTGAGGTGGTTATAATATAACTTATAAGGTGATATGGTTTCACGGTTTCTATGCTACAAATCTACAATAAGTCCCACAATAGTTGATATGGATATATTCTTATCTCATTATTTAGATTAGTCTATATAAGTATGATTAGAGCCTTTTAGAGGAATAAAAATCTTTGCTTATATTTTATTTTTCTAGTAGATATATTCTTGGTTAATATCATCTTTTAATATTCTTAATAATTTATTAATATGTTATCTATTCTCAACTAATATGAACACACCATTCTTATTTCATGTTGAGAAGTATCTGGATTGTGGGCCAAAAAACACGTCGTAAAGAAGGAAGAGGTGGCAAAACTAGTTGATGACGTTCACAGGTTCTATTTTTTTTATAATGATCCGTCTTATTAAGGTTTTTTTTTTCTTCTAAAGAAATAACGCCTTACAGTGTTCGGACACACCTTCCATTACCTGTTTGTTACAATATCCTGATTCCCGACACTTTTTTTTAATTCCTTTGTCCCCAGAAAGTTGCAGGTTCCAGGGGCAACTGACTCGCCATCAAAAAGTCAAAACGCATCAAATGTCACAATTGATACAGCAGTCAAGGAGGATGTCGAAAATACTTTTCAAATAGAAAAAGTTCGCTGTCTCTGTGGAAGTACTTTACAAGCAGATTCAATGATAAAGGTTTCAATTTACAACAATCGATTCGCTCTTCATCATTCTCTTTTCGAAGTTCATGATGTTTAGTATGATTATATTCGGTTTTCTTCATGCTAATATTATTATGTTTACTCATCAGTGTGAAGATAAACAATGCAATGTGCAGCAGCATATTGGTTGTGTTATCATACCAGAGAAACCAATGGGGGGTATTCAACCAATAGCCCCCACAACTTTTTATTGTGAACTCTGTAGGCTTGCTCATGCAGATCCGTAAGTGACTTTGTAAAACAAATATTAGTAGCCGTATAATGTATTTGTTTTTCATCTGCTTAAGAAGAAATGACAAACTGATGCACATTTTTATAATGGTTTTTGAGCATGCAGGTTTTTGGTAAGCTTGGGACATCCTTTATATCCTGTGAAATTGAATATTGCAAGTGTCCCTACAGATGGGTGAGTCTACAAGTTTATTTTCTATAACTTTTGATCCTTTTCCATGTTTTTAGGGACATTCGACCCATATGTTGGCAGTGTCAGTATTTTATTAGAGAAATCTTCTTTTCGTTGTATTTGTGTGTACAAAATGGGTCAAGTAACAAATTAGGGCCTGTTTGCTTGCGTCTGATGTGGATGTCTGATTCGGTCAGCGGAAGGGAGAGTCCGACTGTTTGGCTGCGACGTCTGACCGGAACGGAATGTCTGACCAGCCCACTGTCCGAGTCAGACTTGGGATCAAGTCTGACTGATCCATCGCGTGTGTGTTGCTGCTGCTCGCTGCTGTTTCGTCCCCGGCAAAAACGAAAACGAAAAAAAAAAAAACCAATGCGGGACAAGAATATTTAGCCATTCAGATGTCCAACCAAACACCGCTTAATGATTCAGCACTTAACCATTCACAACCTCTTAACCATTCAGACCTCTTACTGGGTTAGCACTTACCCATTCAGACGTTGCCAAACGGCCCCTTAGTCTGTCAAGTATTATTACACTAGTTATGTTAATTCAACAATAATATAACTCTAGCAAAATGATTTTGGGGGCTTTATGCATTAAAATACACTTTTGGCGATTTTCCATGATTCTATTTGTTTTTGACCGCCTGACCCCGGTTCTATTTTAGCTAGTATATTGGATTTCCCTGTTTAACCCGTTAGGTAGAAAATGAACCAAACAACTTATACCTAAGTATTCGATTCAAAATTGTCCCCTATATTAGTTTGCTGCTGCTGTTGACATGCATTCACATTTATTTTCAGTACAAGTCCAGTGCAGAATGTTGAAAAGACTTTTAAAATTACAAAAGCTGACAGGGATTTGTTGGCAAAACCAGATTTCGATATTCAGGTATAATTTATCACCATAATCTTTTCATTGGTTATCTATATTCGCATAGATAATCGTAATATGTTGATGATAACTGACTAATCATAAATAATAGGCCTGGTGTATGCTCCTAAATGACAAGGTTTCTTTTAGAATGCAATGGCCACAGTATCCAGACTTACAAGTCAACGGTATGCAGTATCTGTTCTGTTGTCTTAACAAATAGTTATGAGGAGAGTTTGAATTTAATTTATTATGTTTTTGGATTTGGCAGGTATGCCTGTGCGAGCAATCAATAGACCTGGCTCCCAACTTCTTGGAGCAAATGGGCGTGATGATGGCCCTGTCGTAAGTTTGAACCTCAACATCTGACAAATTTCTATGCCATTTGTATTATTCTTGTAATATGGAGTGTTGGTTACGTTTGTCTTCTTTTTGCCATTTTCAGATCACGTCATGCATCCATGAAGGAAGTAACAAAATTTCATTGACAGGCTTTGATGCTCGTGTATTTTGTTTGGGGGTCAGAATTGTGAAAAGGCGCACAGTTCAACAGGTGAAATAAAATTTAACTGGTTTTACTCATGTTTTTTCATTGTTTTAATATTGTTTTTGTTACACGCCAACGTATAAAGATTCTCAACCTCATTCCTCGAGAGAGCGATGGTGAGAAATTTGAAGATGCTTTGGCACGTGTTTGTCGGTGTGTTGGTGGTGGTGCTGCTACAGCAAATGAAGACAGTGACAGTGATTTGGAAGTTGTTTCTGATTCTATACCAGTTAATTTACGGTGTCCTGTAAGTAACACCATGGTTTCTCTCTTGTTTTTACCAAGGTTTTCAGAACTGGACCGGACGTTGAACCGGACCCCCGGGCGGTTCACCGGTTCGACCTGTCCAACGAACTGGCCCAAAAATAAAAAAATAAAAAAATAAAAAAAAAACCGGTCCAACCTCTTTGGATCACATTGCTAATGATTTTAGCAATGTGAATAAAAAAATAGCACTGGCGGTTCACAGCACTGGCGATCCAACTATCTAACCCGGACCAGCCGCGGGTCCGGAGCCCGGTCGGTCCGGTCCGGGTTTCAAAACATTGGTTTTTACTCTCTACAGTTATAGGGTATTGACTATTTTGGGCAGCGAGGATATGTATGAAGTAAGGCTTAATGGGTTGGATTTGGATCACATTGCTAATGATTTAACGTGGTCCGTTATTTTATAGATCTTGATCTGATTCATGACCACAACTAATCTAAATAGACGGGCCACGATCCAAAATCTAAATATAATTGCTAATGATTTAATGGGTTGGATTTGTATGCTACAGATGAGCGGTTCAAGAATGAAAATTGCTGGAAGATTCAAACCTTGTGCTCACATGGGCTGCTTTGATCTTGAAGTATTTGTGCAAATGAACCAACGTTCTCGAAAGGTAAGCATTATACAAAAAGAAATTATTGCATTTCCACACGTTTATTACTTTATTCATTTTCTGTTCTTGGGTTATTTTCAGTGGCAGTGCCCTATTTGTCTCAAGAACTACTCCTTGAAGGATGTTATTATTGATCCATATTTTACTCGTATCACAGACATGGTATTGTTTCTATGGATTTTCTATTTTCAATTTTATTTATTGATCTTTTTGTTGCTTCTTTTTCTTATTTCGTAATTTATTTTTGTAAAGATGCGGAATTGTGGAGAGGATGTGACAGAAATTGAGGTGAAACCGGACGGTTCTTGGCGTGTAAAGGCCGAACATGACCAAAAAAGTCTAGGGCAGCTTGGGCAGTGGCATCTACCTGATGGTACTCTCTTTGTTTCAAAGGAAATCGAGTCTAAACCTAAACCAGAAGATTTAAAACAGCTTAAACATGAAGGTGGTTTCGAAGGTCATAATACAAGTTTAAAACTGGGGTTTAAAAAAAACAGTAATGGAATTTGGGAAGTCAGCAAACCCGCAAATTTACGTTCAGTTTCGTCTGAAAAAAGTGTGAATAACGGGCATGACAGGAATACTAACGGTTTTCTTAAAAGCAGCAGTGCTACTGTTAGTGGTAGAGATGGTGAAGATCCTAGTATTAATCAAGATGGTGGAGGGCATTTTGGTCATTCCACCACCAACGTTGCTGATTTCGGTTCTCTTTCACCAAACATGGATCCCAACCTAAACCCGTCAGCTGCAGGTGCGGTTGCTGATGTCATTGTTCTGAGTGATTCAGATGACGAGACTGAAAACCAAATGTCGTCGGCACCCGCTTGTGACAAAAACGGTACAGAAACAGTTTCTGTTCTTCCACAAACTGTAGATATTTCTGGTGGAAGCGCATGTTTAGGTCTTTTCAACAACTTTGACGATGATTTCGGGGTACAGTTTTGGTCTTTACCTTCGACAAAGCAAGCAGGGACCGGTTTTGAGATTTTTAATTCAGACGAGAATGTGCATCACGGACTTGGTGGTCTTGCTCCGATGGACGACTTCACATTGACCGAGGAAATCGGATTGAATATGGCTCCACCACTGTGTCCCGATTCTTCACTTTACCAATCTAATCTTGACACAAGTGATGGTGACGGGTTGATTGATAACCCCTTAGCTTTTGGACACAATGACCCGTCACTTCAGTTGTTTCTACCTAAACAGCCGCCAGTGGTGTCAGAGCAGGTCGAGTCAACCGTGTCAAAGGGTTCGAACGTTGAAGATTGGACGTCCCTCCGATTAGGTGGCGATGGCGATGGAGACAGTGGGGTTAGTTGTGTGCCTGCGCCCGTGAATGGAATCAACTTAATTCAGCAACCACCGCCTAAAGATAGCGACATGGATACGCTGACAGATACTGGTATTGAGTTTTAAAACAATGAAGTAATTAGTTCTTCCGCTTCTTCGTTAACAGTTTGTAGATTTTGTAGTAAACTTTGATATTACACATGTATCATCAGGTGCAGCCGCAGCCGCAGCATCTTTGCTTCTCGGAATGAATGGCGAGACAAGAAGCAGGGAAAGTTCTGATGACCCGTTTTCGTGTCCTCGTCAAAAGCGTTCGAGACCAAGATAGCGTCTATCTGTTCAAACTGACTCTTAACCAGTCGGATGATATTATGCGCTCTCCAAACATCATCTGAAGTTGGTTGGTATAGATATTTTTGACTGATCTGGTGCAAGAAACCTATATATTGTGGGTATAGTAAAGCCTTCTGGTAGCAAGTAGTTTGTAACTGGCATATGCTCAAACTTGCATCTTATTTAATATTATACAGTTCTTTAGAAGTCAAATATATTTTCATACAATTTACAGTTATATTAAATTAGACAGTAAATATAAACCTAATAAATTAAACAGGTTTTGTTTGATTAAGATGCACTAGAGAAACCGACCTCCAAACCGGTAAAACAAGAACCCATCCCGGTTTCATTTACGACCTTGCGGTCCTGCATCGATTCCCCACCCCTGCTGCACGAACTGACCCGAACCTGTTTTTATGCCGTTAATCCTGAACCGGTAGGAAAAACTGGTCCATATTATAAAAGGTTGCAAATTTATATATATGTATAACCAGTGGCGAAGCTTGAAGATCAAATCGGCGGGGCCGGACTCAATTTTTTCGTATCAGTAGGGGCGGAAGATCAAACTGGTGGGGGCCAGACTCAGTCCATATAAAAATTACCTACGAAAATCGCAAACTTCCACCACTAAGCCAAAAAAACGGAGGGGGCCGGGGCACCCGCTAGCCCTCGCTAACCTTCGCCAATGTGTGTAACAAAGTTGGTTTCCACACTTACAAAAATATGTCCATACACCTTAATCGAATTATGAAAATCAATAAAAGTTGAATTTTAAGTGTAAAAAAAAGACAAAATTGCAGAAAACGTCCTTTATGTTTACCCAAAATTGCAGGTTTAGACCTTTAACTTTAAAAGTTGCAGGATACCTCCTTTATCCAACTTTTGGCTGCAGGATACCTCCTTTAATGAACTTTTGGTTGCATAAAACATCCTTTACCACTAACGCCGTTTGATTCTGCTGTTAAGTTACCCTCACGTGCCAAGCATGTGAGGGTATTTTCGTCAATGCATATATAAAGGACCTTTTCTGCAATTATCACAAAAAAGCTCATACTCAAACCTTTACCTCCTGTCATTACTCTCTCTCTCTCTCTCCTATTCTACCGCCGGCGACCACCACCATTGATTTAACTACTTTTTATTTTTTATAATAATAATAATAATAATAATAATAATAATAATAATAATAATAATAATAATAATAACTAGAATGTGATCCCGCGCGTTGCGGCGGGTTATTGTGCTTCGTGGTTGTTTCGTCTATTAAAGGGGAATGACTTTCAATACTGAAAGAGTGAAGCCTATTAGAGATGTCATTCTCAGTATCATATACATAAATCTGCAAAAAGTGAGGTCTCTCGTCACATGGCGGGCATAGGATACCAATCCGGCGATGAACCAGGCCAAAAACGTTGAAGACACACGGACCGAAGCCTTGATTTAAAGTATGGTCTAGGATCTCATCGTTTTATATTTTATTTTGCATAAAGTAGTATTTATTATAATTAGTTAAGTAACCATGTAGTCATTTATACCTTACTTTGCCCTCATTTGTCCAAGCCTGGTTTGTGTTATGCTTTTATCCAAAACGACCACAACTCCTTTTAGCAGCTTCATATGGTCAATGATCTCAAGTTCATCACCATCGGCAACTAATCCTACCAACAATCTCCAAGGTTCCATGAATCAAACATTAGGTGTCTAACTTGGAATAAAGTAAACATAAAGAAATAGATCGTGTCGGTGTCGGGCCTTACCTGAACTCAAGCCTATACAGCCCCTAATGGTACATCTTTGGAACCCATATTGGAACTCTAGAACACTATCACCGCCGTCATCATATACAAGATCTAGAGACCGGAATCATAACCACCTTCACCTTGTTTCGGTTAATGTTAGCACTTGGAATCACCCCAATCATCCGTTACTCTTTTATCATTAACCACAACCGTAATAATCACCACTCACCAAAAGAAGCCGACGTTCAACCGTGTGTGGTGGGGCACCGCCATGGACGACTGGAATCCCGCCGGTCTCTTCCACTTTTCCATCTGGTCCCATTCTCTCTCTCCATATGGATGTGTGTGTGTGTGAGCGCATCGTTGAGAGCAGCTCCGTCGTTGGTGGTGGCCGTAAGCCTTCCGATTTGTCTTCGCTTCCTCATCTCAGCTTCTCTCTCTCTCTATATATATATATATATATATATGTTTCTCTCTCTAAGTAGATTGTGTGTTGAAAGATTGAAACAATCATATGCAAAACCATAGAAGAAACAAAATCATGTACAACTAACACAAAGCTATGTACAATATCATAAAGCACACAACATCAATTAAGCATGGAGTACAACCCTACAATGCACAAACCATTTGTAAATTAATATACTATATAATAACCATTTTGCAAAGAAGCTTCATTTGGGCACCTGTTTTTTTACATAAAGATTGCAAATTTCTCATACCCACATTCATTTAAAGATTACAACAGTTTTTTTTTCATCAAAGAAACTTCAAGTGGGCATCTGTTTTTTCACATAAAGATTGCAAATAGGTAACGACTAAATAGGTAACGACTAAAATTCAGATGCGTAAGGTAATTTGCAGTAACAGTGAGCCCTAACAATATGGCTTCTTTGCAAATCAAAACAGATCGAAAATTATACAATAAGTATAATAATTAAATCAACATACTATAACGGATAATAACAACAAACCCTAACTCAACACAAAAAATATCTAAACAACAAACACTACAGCTAACGCAACAACTACAACAGATCCAGCAACAGCTCTGTTCAAGCTACCGGAGTTAGGTGAACCGGTAGGCGAACCGGTCGGAGTGGCTGAGATTGACGGCGGCAGAGCGGTGGGAGACGACGGAGCGAGGGAGGTCGGAGCAGATGGAGATTCCGTCGGAGAAGAAGTAGGTACGGCGGCGACAGGCGACGGTGGTGATGTCGTCGGAGTTGCTGTCGGAGACACCAGGTTACGGGTTGAGGTTTATTATCGGGTCTTTAACAGAATCAAGGAGGAGGAAGGTTTGTGGTGCTCACCGGAGAGGAGGGAGAAGGAAGACGGTGGCAGCGGTGGTCGGAGGTGGCCGGAGAGGAGGGAGAAGGAAGACGGTGGCAGCGGTGGTCGGAGGTGGCCGGAGAGGAGGGAGAAGGAAGACGGTGGCTGCTGCTGTGTTTTGTCTTTGCACACAAATGTGTGTGTGTTTTGATGATAAGCAGAGAAGAATAAGGGAGGAGGAATTTTATAAAGGAATTAAAATAGAGGGTGTTTGGCAACGAGGATAAATACAAATTGACGAAAATACCCTCACATGCTTGGCATGTGAGGGGAAGTTAACGACAAACACTAACGGCGTTAGTGTAAAGGATGTTTCCTGCAACCAAAAGTTGGATAAAGGAGGTATCCTGCAACTTTTAAAGTTAAAGGTCTAAACCTGCAATTTTGGGTAAACATAAAGGACGTTTTCTGCAATTTTGTAAAAAAAAAATGAGCGCAAGAATTGATTAATGAACCGAAATCAGAACTAAACCGAAACCGGGTTTTCAAACCGACAACACTTGGAAGGAACCAAACAGGTTTCACGTTTGGCAACTTACAAACAAATACCTGCACCCACACACACTCCTATCCAAAACCAGCCTCTCCACGCCTAACGCCACCGCCAACGGCCCACCCTCTCCTCGCACCGGCGCCGGCCTCCCGCTACCACCCTCTGTCCCTCTCCTCCACGCCACCATCCACCATAGGTTTCTTATAACTCATTATTATTATTATTATTATTATTATTATTATTATTATTATTATTATTAGTAGTAGTAGTAGTAGTAGTAGTATTATTATTATTTGTGTGTTATAGATTTTTTCAGTTTGTGTTTTAAAAACGTGAGTATGAACGGACATTCGATGTCCAGTGAACTTTGTGATGATGATCAAGTCTTAACTAATGTAAAACACCTTCATTGTTTCAGTATCCTGGATGATTGATTATTGTTCCTTTACTTAATAACCTAATTAAGGAATAAGGCTATTATTGATTTAAAATACCTAAACTAAAAAAGAATGCCTTTTATCCATTTACTCATACAACAATTTAAAGTAAAGTATGATCATATAACATTAACATTTGAATCTAATAAGCCCACTCTATCGACAAGCGATACCATATTTTGTAGATCAATCTATTGAAAACTAGTTGAAGGGGCATGATGTTCCGTGAACCTACCCGCCACATGATGTTTCGATGCAGGATCGCAAGGTTGTAAATGAAACTGGGATGGGTTCTTGTTTTACCGGTTTGGAGGTCGGTTTCTCTGGTTCCGGTTCAGGAACCGGTTTTTTTGTTCACCTCTAGCCATAACTCTGATAAAAAACAATAAGATCTTTGAGTTTTGCGAGTATTTTTGGGCCCTGTGTTTTGTGTTTGTGATGGTAGATGATCTTTGAACCTAGTATGATGGTTGTATTGGGTTGTGTGGGTGGCGAAGATGACGGTCTAGTGATGTGACGATTAATCGTTAAGAGCACTTCAATAATAAGTAACAAATATTTCACATCTCGAAAACTTTAACACATGGTTGTGAATGTTTGACCACCAAAGAAAGGGAACCCAGAAGAAAAAAATTCGTGGATCCGCCACTGCTCACTTCTCTATTTTCTTTAATTTATCCTTTTTATTTTTATTTTTATTTTTAATTGTTATGGTTAATATTAAGCAAGACCTAGATGTTGAAACCTTTCCGTGAACCAGAAATCGTAATTACTTTTTCTTTTTATTATTATTGACAGGGTGCTGTAGATTGTAAAGCAGCCGAAACTCTGAAGTTGGACTCTGATATCTATCTGGATTGCACCTCTCTTATAAACTCATGATGGTACTGTGCCCTCAAAACCCCCTTCTTCGTGTAACAATTGCATTCCACTTAATGCTACTAAACATAAGTATACTACTATTTATTCAGGCAAATCTTGAAGATTCTTTTCTTGCCGATCTTGACGATCTTTCTGACGATGATAACGATAATCTGGTCAGCTTAATAATAATAATAATATCTACATCTTTCATTCTTGTCATACGTAACCGTCTAATCGAAATAACAACTGCAGGCAATTGATTTTCTTTCTGTGTTTTCTGTTCTACAGGATGAAGACAATGGGGATGCAGACCACATGGAAGAGGATGTTACTGGAGACTTGGCTGATATAGAAGCAGCCCTCAATTATGATGATCTCGATAGTGTCTCCAAGTTACAAAGGACTCAGCGTTATACCGATATTATCAAGGTTAATAATAGATTATTATATTTTATTAAAGTAAAGTTGCACTAGTTTTAACGTATTTTACTAATTTCGTGAAAATAACGTTAAAAACGACGGACGGTTAATCATGCATCATGTGGTGGCGTTGATAGCCAAAAGACAAAGGGGTACATGCACCGATCGGGTTTGTCCCGATTGCTAAGTGTTCTGTGCCTTATGTCCAAGGCTTGATACCAAACCACATCGAGCCGGGGGTCTCATTGGAAGCAGCCTCTCTATTCTTAGGGGTAGAGGTAAGGCTGTCTACATCTTACCCTCCTCAGACCCTACCTTAGCTTTGCTATAGGTGGGATTAACTGAGTATGATGATGATGATGATGATGATTCGAGTTTAGTTTTGTCTACTTGAAAAGGCTGTATGAATATGCTGTTTTAACATCTTAATATTATTATAGGTCACAGTTTCGACTTTCGACTGCATTTATCTTTTTTCATTAAGGGTACCCATGTATTGAAAACTTAAACTACTCAATAGGATATACATGTATGCACCTGATTTCATTTATACTAGTTCGAGCTATAAAAACATACCGAATGGTGAAAGTTCCCTTAAAAGATTTGAAAAGGCAAATGTATCTTTGTCGAGTTGTCTACAACTTGTAGGTTAAAGTTTTCTTTTAAAAAAAATCAGGGCATATTCATCATCTGTCACATTTTTGGCTACTCTTGGTATATATGAAGCCATATACGTACTTGGGTGACCTACAACCCTTACGTAAAAGGTTGGATACTTGGGTGGCCTCCACAAACTTTATCCTTAATTTTTTTAAATAAAAGGGAATCGATTGAGCTGGTCTAGTGGAATGTAAGTCACCCAAAGTCTATTTTAACTTATAATCAAATATATGTGGAAAATGAACCATTGCCCAAGTGTCCAACCCACCCGTACTCTAGGTACCAAACTGGTCGAGTGTCACACTTTTTGTTTTCCAGCATATTTTCTTGATGAAAGAAATTAATTGCACTTCTTTTTTCTTTTTTTTGGTCATTAACATGAATAACATTTTTATGTGGCAGAAAGTTGAGGATGCTCTTGAGAAAGGGTCAGACATGTCAAATCAAGGCATGGTTTTGGAAGATGATCCAGAATACCAACTTATTGTGGACTGTAACACATTGTCCGTTGACATAGAAAACGAGATTGTTATCATCCACAATTTTATTCGTGACAAATACCGTCTGAAATTTCCCGAACTTGAGTCTCTTGTTCACCATCCAATTGATTATGCACGTGTGGTCAAAAAGATCGGGAATGAAGTTGACTTAACCCTAGTGGATCTAGAAGGTCTGCTACCTTCAGCTGTCATCATGGTGATTTCTGTTACAGCATCAACCACCAGTGGCAAACCGCTTTCCCCGGATATCCTGCAGAAGACCATTGAAGCATGTGACCGTGCCCTCACACTTGATGCATCAAAGAAAAAGGTTCTAGATTTCGTGGAAAGTCGAATGGGCTACATTGCACCGAATCTTTCTGCCATTGTCGGTAGTGCAGTCGCTGCAAAACTCATGGGGACCGCTGGCGGGTTGACATCACTTGCAAAGATGCCAGCTTGCAATGTTCAGCTTCTAGGCACTAAAAAGAAAAATTTAGCTGGGTTTTCCACTGCAACGTCTCAGTTTCGTGTTGGTTACATTGAGCAGACAGAGGTTTTTCAAACTACGCCGCCTGCTCTCAAGATGCGTGCGTGTCGTCTTGTGGCGGCAAAGTCAACTCTTGCAGCACGTGTTGACTCTATCAGAGGTGATCCATCTGGAAAGCAAGGAAGAGCATATCGTGAAGAAATTCGTAAGAAGATTGAAAAATGGCAAGAACCACCCCCCGCAAAGCAACCTAAACCACTTCCGGTCCCTGATTCTGAACCTAAGAAGAAACGAGGTGGTCGCCGCCTGAGGAAAATGAAAGAAAGGTGTGTAAACAAATGGATTTCTGCACAAACTAATTTCTGCTTTTGTCCTGTTTTAGCCGTTGTCCTTTTTTGTAGATTAGAGTCATTAAAGATGCTTTTTGTTGTGTTTCGGTCATTATAGGGTATTTTAGTTGCTAAAATGTAGAAAAAATGAAATGGCTAAAATGGGAATAATGTGTTAGTATGTAAACCTACGAACTAAATAGCAGGCTATTAATTAGTTATGTTATTTTTACATTTTGGCCAGATATGCTATTACCGACATGCGGAAACTGGCAAACAGAATGCAGTTTGGAGTACCTGAAGAAAGTTCACTGGGTAAGTATTGTCTTAAACCATGTTAAAATTTAATCAACTTTTGGCTCATGGTTCCTTGTTGAATGTTGCTTATAAATTAATATGCGGTGTTTAAAGGTAACCTGTCCTATGCTCACTAAATCTGTGTCTGTTCTAGTAATAGCGCTTCTTTTAATATATTGTTTATAGGGGACGGGTTAGGAGAAGGATATGGTATGCTTGGTCAAGCTGGAAACGGGAAGTTGCGTGTGTCAGTTGGTCAAAGCAAGCTTGCTGCCAAAGTTGCTAAAAAGTATGCTTTCTTAAACTTTGAGTCACTTTTTTTAAATTTTGATTTATCTATGGTCTTTTCGTCCCTATGGTTTGGCCATCTTAAGTAGTTTAGTCCAAGTTGAAACCTTTGTCATTGTGGTTTCATTTTTTAAACCATCATCGTTCGTATGGTTTCCATTTCTTTCGATTTAAATTTAAATAACTAACAGTGAATTGATTAAAAATAACCTTAGTAAAGACTAATAAAAGATAAATACAATGTATCTTTTTAAAAAAACCCAAAATCCTCCACTCTAGTCTTTCTCGGCTTTCTCTCCTACCCAACCCCCTCTCTCTTTTAACCCTTTCTTTGTTGTCCCCACTTCATTTTGTCAATGCCAATAACACCACCACCACACCAGTTTGGCGTAAGTCGATAGACGATTGATCCCCTCGTGCCCATTTCTGCGTATGGTCCCTATTATTATGACGATCGATATGTTGACGCATGATTGAAGATGCATATTCTAGCGTTCAGAGAGAGCCGAATCAGTCATTGTGTGAAGATTGCACAGTAGCGCAAAAGCAAGGGAATATACCCTAGTTTCACTTGTGTGTTTACGATGAGGTTATTGTAGGTGGTTTCCAGTCGCCGGCGGGGCCAATTTGTTGCCCACGGTAAAAGAGGCTTTAGCTATATGCTACATTTTTTTAGAAGCAAAGAGGAGGGTGACCGACTGACCGGTGATGAGGACGAAGATAAAGAACTTGAAACACGGGTGCTTCAGGTTGATGAGAATCAAATTCTATTGAAAAGGATTAAATCAATTTGAAAATGGGAAGATTCAAATTCTCCGGATCTTCATTTCTTCACTGATTATGGTGGAGATCACCTTTTGAGTTGCTTCCATTTGAATTACATGAGCCAAAAACTGAAGAACATCCAAGCATTTTTTTTAAGAGATCGTTGATTATCTTCACCAGGAAGCAGAAGCAGCAATGAAAAAGTAGCCATGAATGAACAAATTCCAACTTGAATTTACAGGAGATAATCTGCTCTTGAAGTTCGGATAATCGGATTGGGGTTGGGGATTAGGTCCGAGACGAGGGGGATGGGGTAGGGTTTTTATTTCAGGGTATTTTGGTCATTTAATCAAAACTAACTAAATAAACTAATAGAGTTAGTGCTAGGGACGCTAATGGTTTAGAAGTGAAAACTATAGGACTCTCGGCTGAAGGTTTGGGTTTTTAACTAAACTAGTTAAGAATGGCCAAACCACATGGACGGAATGAGAACTTTACCGTAATTTCTTATTGAATACGCTTGATTGTAAATCCTCAGGTTCAAGGATAAACAATACAGTAGTGGTGGGGCTACCTCTGGACTGACTTCAAGTTTGGCTTTCACACCTGTGCAGGTTAGTTTTTTTTTCTTTTAATTTGGATTTGTAAAATTATAATTTCGACCTGAAACTTGATGTGTGTTTGTGCAGGGGATTGATCTGATAGATCCACAGGCAGATGCTAATCGACTTGGGAGTGGAACTCAGAGCACATATTTCTCAGAAACAGGAACGTTTTCAAAAATCAAGAGGACCTGAACCCAATCTGTATGCAATTGCACCTTGTTTTTTAGACAGTTTCGTGTCATATAAATGTTAGATTTTGAATCTTATGGTTACCTTGAAAAAAAATGTGAAATTTGTGTTATGTTTTAGATTCAGTTCTCATTACGCTGTTGGGCAAATCTTGAACTTACGCTTTGAGATGACAATCTTTCATTTAAACTACCCAGGCTACGTTTTGAAACCACTACTTACGAATGAAAGTCACTGTTTTGAAACCGCCAGCCACCTTGCCGGTTTGTTTTGCATAATATGGACCACCAAGAGTTGAGCCGCCTCGTTGTGTTTCCCTGTTGAATCGACGGTCATGCCATTTTTTAAACTTATTTCATGTTTGCTGACTTGTTTATTTCTATTATTATTAAGACCTCTGAACTTGTTTATGTTCAAGTTATCAAAGCTCCAACTTTTGTTTGGTTTTTATGTTTTTTTGTAGTGTTAAATTAACCATGACTTTATTCTATATTATGTGCTGGTCAACCAGTGGACAGGTAGAATGCAGGTGATTCAGTTTTCATTAGCGTTCGAGACCAAGATAGCGTCTATCTATCTAAACAGACTCTGAACCAGTCAGATGATATTACGCGCTCTAGAAACATCATCTGAAGTTGGTTGGTATAGATATTTTTGACTGATCTGATGCAAGAAACATATATGTTGTGGTATAGTAAAGCCTTCTGGTAGCAAGTAGTTTGTAACTGGCATAAGCTCAAACTTGAATCTTATTTAGGGGGTGTTTGGGATTGATTATTCAAAATAGATTATGCGTTTTAGAAAAGCAGGGGTGGAGCTGCTTATAGATTATTGCGTTTTGGTAGCCTAAAAAACTGATTATCTGCGTTTTCAAAACGTAATCTCAAACACTAAAAACTGATTATCAGCGTTTTCAAAACGCAATAATCTAAAAATCAGATTCAAAACGCAATCTTGAACACCCTCATAATATTATACAGTTTTTAGAAGTCAAATATTAATTTACACTTATATTAAATTAGACAGTAAATAAAAACCTAATAAATAAAACAGGTTGTGTGTAATTAAGATGCACTAGGAAGACCCAAGTCTACATCTTAGCTGCAAAAGTTAAACTTCCAAAGTTTTGTTGCACAAAACACTTGCATAAACATATAACCTAAACCAACACCATGTTAGTGGTCACTGGGAATTATTCCGGCATGCCTAGCGGTGTAGACTTCGCAGTATCCACCATGGCGGGTGCTTCCTCCAAGCAACTGGTGTCGTCACTAATCACACCGCCACTCATTAGTTTCTCCACTTCTTCCTTGGTGTATATGTGAATCTTTGTAGCTATCCTTGCGAACTCGCTGCATTAACATTCATGGATTAATTTCATACAAACACTTCCTGTACATCCATCTAAATTACGCATGAAATAGTGGTGTACTATGCGCGTAAGGACTAAGGACTTACTCCCATGGATCGTCACCAACAACCATCATGTCGTTTTCTTCATCAGTATACAACAGCTGCCATGCACCATCGCGATTGGTCAAAACACCTTCCATCTGAAATAGTGACTCGAGCTCGCTAATTAGCTCGTGATAACTTGACATTTTAGAGAGATCAATGGCGCGTCCAACTTTACTTCCTTGTTTGTGAACCTAACACCAAAAATAACACGAATTTGAAGCTCTACTATATAAGCGAACACCTATGACTCATAACGGATACGGATTAATCTGCCTCATAGTTCCATTACAAGTAACAGATCTTACCTTAATGCAACTTCTCTTACTCAAAGTTTGAGCATCTGCCACTGAAGGAGCTCCGTTTAAACGAAAACCAAATAATTTACAGCTGCTCCCATTGCTATCAGAACCGCCATCATCTTTCTCACTACCCGAATTGCCTTCTATGATTGGATTCGGGTCAACGGTTGTTTTCTCAAGGTCAACAGGAACCTGAAGTTGCTTTAGCCCATTAATATTATTATCCCTTGTAAGCCCGTTTCCAAAAACGGGCTTATGAGCCGGGAATCCAATTGTGGGCATGACAGCGGCCGGGTTTGGAAAGCAAAAGTTTCTACCACCCTCAGAACCAAGTGGATAAAAAGCAGGATTATTTGGTCTATGACGAACGTTAAGATCGGTTCTTGGTGGGCCCCATGAACCGTTTGCATTCCCGGTTAAAGATTTCAACGAGCAAATTTCTTGACCTTGCAAGACCTTTGGGAATCTAGTGTTGTTAGATCCCAAAAAGGTCGGGTTTGGGGTGGTGACAATGTTTGTGGCTTTTCCTGTTAATAATAAGCGATTCGGATAAAAGCCCGCATGCATTGAGGGTTGCACCCCGAAGCTAAACGGGTTGTTCATTTTACCAACTATATTTTCTTGACCTTGCAAGACCTTAGAGGATCTTGTTGACTCCCCCAAGTCTAAACATCCACCCCATGCTGCCAAAAAACATACAATTTTACTATTAATGTCACAAGAAAACTTCCAAGATTCTAATTGAAGGTGGTACAATGGGTGGGTTGTGTAACGGGTCAAACCAGATCGAGTCGGATTGACATAAAACATTTTTTGTACAAATTTTTTAATCAATTATGAAAAAGTAATAATCTAGTTTTTAATATAATGATATTTAGGAGGTTTTATCAATTATGCATTATAAACTATGCTTTCACTTTCGGCTACTTTAAACACATTTGACCCGTTAGAGATAAAAACAACCTGAGTCGACCCATTACATAAGTAAATGGGTTGAAATTGCCAGGTTCAATTCTTAATTCTCTAAAACTTACAAGCAACAAAGTTGCATACCGGAACCAGGGTGTTCAAATGGAGTTGAATGAAGATCTGTCCGCAGTTTCTTGTATCCTAAAGAAGAATGAATACTTAAAAGTGGCATAGAAGAACCGGAAAGATCGACCTCCCATGGAGATATTCGTTCTTGGTTATTATTACCAACATCTTCATCCCACCTCACCTGTTGAATTGAAACAAGCCATAACATAAATAAAAATAAATAAATAAACAAATGGAATAGATATTAGTTTACTTTAATGAAACTGAAATGTGATGTACCGTTAGGCATCTCCATTTTGATTTAGGCCATTTGTAAGGATCCATGTCACTTACACCAATCACCGCACCTCTGAACCTGCAAAAAGATGATCAAGAATATTCATTTTAACGGACAACAAACAGATAGGTTTGTTGAACCGCTACAATGTTTTATAACTAACTAGTTTGTCATATGTCATATAACAGGTTCTAGGTGTTATGCATAAACAACAGTTTTGGACAATTTTCGACCCATATAACGTCTTTCATTTTTAGTTAACTTAAATGATATTAATAATTTACAATTTGACCCGTTAAGTAAAATCAACTGATTAATAAGTAAAAGTAAATGGGTCGAAACTGCCAACTAGGAAAGATACCTTCTTTCAGGAGATTCATCCATACTGAACTTCATCTTGAATCTTGTTCCAATTGTTATCATATTGCTGATGCAATTCATATACTTCACATAAGGAACTACAAAATCGGCCCGGTTAGACCTGCATTGCATTTATAAGTTCAGAGTAACAAATAAACAAAGGGAGTTTGATTTAGATATAGAGAAAGGATGTGATCCTTACAATGAGGTTTATGGGGTGTTTGGATGTGTGTTTTGAAACTAAAATAGTAATGAATCACAAGGATTATATAATCAACTGTAATAAAAAAAAAGCAGTGCAAGAAACAATGTTTGGATGTGCTTCTGCTGCTTAAGGTTATAATCCTGAGATAATCAGTTGTTTAAGTGTTTTTACACATTCTAGTGGTTTGAAATAAGCTTCTTATATGTTGTTTTAGTGTTTAAATTTAAAATAAAATACAGTATATTTTCTTTTACCAAATTTAAAAGTACTTTTGAAAAATTATTATTAAATGTTTTTTTTAGAAACACATTTTTTATTAACACACAATCGCGAAAAATTACATCTAAGATAGCGGGTAGGCGGGCAGCAAGCTGCGCCGCCACCCCTTTCTGGACGGCATCAAGATATTAAATGTTTTTTTTTTAATTAAAATTTATCATATATAATTCCAATAATTAATCTGTTTTCCTTAGTAACATTATTATGAACTAACATCCAAACACCACCTTAATGATCTTAGATTTTACCTAGGACTGTAAAAAACATCAAAGGTGGTGTTGGTAGCTACTGCATTAGCAACAGGGGCAAGAATGTCCATGTAAGAAGTCGAGTCTGGCATGGTTGTATCCGGAAGAAAGTTTCTTGTTCGAGTGGCTCTTCGAGTTCCCAGCCGCAGTTCACCATCTTTGCCCCTAAAATAACCAACAAAAGTTTATTGAAACCTAAAAACTATAGTAGAGCCTTTTAAGCATTTTGGTTTAATTTACTAGGTGTTCTTGCTTTTGAAAAAATAAAGATACTGACTTCAAAATGGTTCAAACTTTTCATTTCCAAGCAATTGAATAACTGATTAACTATCGTCATATCTATATAAAAAATAGCAAAATAAGTATAATAACGCGATAAAAATCGCTTTCAATGAAAAAGTTTTAAACCAAAAGTAAAAGAAGAGGATATGATTCTTTCTTCATTATTTACCTCCTTTCTTGCTACAAATAATAAAAAAATAAAAAAATAAAAAAAATTGAGGTGCTACTAGCACCATTCCCTTGGAATATGCCTAAAGTGTTTTAGACACTTTCATTGTTTCCTTTATGAGACCAAAAGAATAATCTTCAAGTTCTTGTATTCATACACATTACCAACCTAACATATTTTTGTTATTTTTTTTTTCTAAATTTTTTGTAATTAATTTCTTTATTTTTATCTCAGTTTAAACTAGTAATCCACATATATATGCCTACATATACATATATGTGCTTCTTTAATTCTTGTTTAGAAATCCAAGTATAGATAATGATACCTTAGAAAGAGAACTGCATCCCCAGAAACAAGATGCTTTTGGCTTACAAATATGCACCATCCAGTAGTAAGCAAATGCCGCCTCGGTTGACCTGAAAAACATCACCCAATTCTGAAACTATGAATTATATTGTTAACTAGAGATGGAAAATGAGTATGGTAAGTTAAAGGGCGACCGCGGCTTGAGCCAAAATGGGTCATTTGTTGTTACAGGCCGGGTTGGGTTGAACAAAAACACTTATGTCCAAACTTGTTTACAAAAAAGTTAAGAATAATCTAAAATTTGGATATAATAGATGCTACTCATTAACTATACAAGTTGAGTCAGTTTCGACAGGTTTGACCCGTTTTATCTGTTTCCTGCTAAGTTAATCTTTTGATTTGACCCGAACGACTTACATGACTAGAACAGCCTTGTTCATAAGAAAACGAGTCGAAATTGAACCCTATAGTTCACTAAAAATTATGGCAAAAACAAATATATTTATGAAAAATCACCTCTATAAATATGCCTAAACTTCCATTCCACTCCATGAAGGTCCTTAGCAACTAGCTCTTGGTTAGGCCTCTGCTGCTTATAATCCTAAAATGAAAATAATGTAGTTACAATTACAAACCTTAGTAGTTTAAATATAAATTTACTTAATTATTAAAAACTCTTTAAATTTTTTTTTTGGGGGTTAAGTCTAATACTTTCATTTCAGGACAAAGAAAATTACATCAGGATAACGGGCAGGCGGGCAACAAGCTGTGCCGCCACCCCTTTTTCTTAAAAATAAGAAAAAAAATACAAACCAGAGGTGGGAAACAATCTTCAGCAGCTCTTCTAGGCACAGAAAATCCACCATGAGTAGATGTATCAGATGCAGTCAAGGTTTTGCAGAACATTTGAGGGGTTGATTTTGTAACTGCCACATCACCACCTTCTTCCTCCTCATCCAATTTTTTACCATCAAACTACACATTATCATCACTAAAAAAAATCAAAACTTTACTTCATTTTTTCAAGAAAATACTTTAAAACAAACATTTCACATATTTACTAAAATTAACAAAAATTACAAGTGAATTGTGAACCAAACATACCTCAGGTAATGGAATAAGAGTAAGTTTTGTATAAATTTCATCATTCTCTTTGTTGGCCTGTTTCAAGAATTGGGTCAAAGTCAAACATCAAAATTCAAAAGCAAATGAGCAAAAATAATAATAATAATAATAATAAATAAAAAAATTAAAACAAAGTGAAAAATTTGAGATAATAATAATAATAATAATAATAATAATAATAATAATAATAATAATAATAATAATAATAATAACTTACAAGCAACTGAACATCAACAACTTTACAAAAGATTTGAGGTTGAAGGCCAAAAGAAGGGATTTCAGAAGGTGAAAACTTAAAACATGATTGAGAAGCAACTTGTTGTATATGACCTTGTGGAAAATAAACAACCACATTTCCTTTATTTGGCAAAGTGGTTAGAGGGCCAGCACAAGCATGCCAAAGTTCCATGCAAAGTGAAGGTTGTTCACAATTAAGATTTGATGAATTTGAAGAAGCAGATAAAGATGAATCTCCACCATTGTCAAATGAATTATTTACATGGTTCAGATCAATATCCATTACATGAATTTCTCACAATTTTTTATTTAAAAAAACTTGTTGGAATTAACAAAAGATGGAAAGAAATGAATAATAATTAATAAAGGGTGTGAGTTTTAGATAAAAAGAGATGAAGATTGTTGAAGGGGAAAGAGAAATAATTAAGGGAAGTGAAGTCAAATCAAATCATAAAACATGTTACATATGACATGTTCTTTTTATGGTACACAACAAGATGATGAAATGAAACAAAAGAGGATAAGTTGATCAAAGAGTTGAGGGCATGAGTGCCACCTCATTGTCTAGTTTTTAAAAGCTAGTGCTTGTTGGATTTGAAGAAGGGAGCAAGACATGGACAAATGCATAGGCAGCACAGAAACCAAAGACACAATGGGTTAGTGTCTTTCTACCTTTTTTAGGGAGGAAGATTACAGTATTTTTTTTATCATTAAATTATTTCCTTTCGTTAAAACAAAATACGAAAATTACATCACAATCACAATACAAGGTAGACGGACAACAAGCTGCGTCGCCACCCCTTTCTGAATTGCGAACCCTAGTCTACTAAAGACAAATCCTTGCCCCCTAGAGATGAACTATTGTTGTGGACGACCCGTTGGACCCGGACCAAGAAACGAATAGTTTCTGGCGCTAGGGAGCCAAATGTATCAAAGGCCAAAAGGATAAAGACATGTTGGTTCTCTGCACAAATATTAGTTTATTTTTTTATTTTTTTTAGAGAAATGTATAAATGTTTATACTTTTTGTTTCTATTATACACAAATGTGGCCATGTAAATGGATAGTCACTTTTCTTTTGTAACTTTTGTTAATATTTCATAAAGAAACTATTAATGAAGATGAGGACTCTTCACCAAAAATTTAAAGTGGTTTTGGAATTATCCAATTGAATGCCATATGCTATAACTCCTACAATTTAATTGCATGGTGATGGACAATACAAGCAACAACCCCATTATAGTTTTATGAGATAACCTTTTATTTGACATTATTCATAAAACTAATAATAAAAAACAGCGATGGTTATCTTTTAATTGGCATATTGATATATACAGAACAATTGATTGGATAAGTTAATGATTCTATTTTATTAATTTTTTAGGAAAGTGGTTTTGGTTAAGCTGAAATTGAAACATTTTATGTTCATTGTATGTATGTGGTAAACAAGACAATTAGGGTGGATAGGGTGGTGAGTGATAGAATCACATCATCACACTTAATAATATTGTGCCATCTCATTTTATCACATTCTATCATATTTTATCACTAAACTCATGTAGTGGAATGATACAATCACACTCAATTTTTTTCAAATAAAAATAAAACATCACATTAAATAAAAAAATAAAAACAAATTACATAAATAAAATAAAAAAAAAGTTACATTAAATAAAAAAATACTAGAAATTAAATAAAACATTACTAGAAAATATAAAACCTAAAATTTGTTGTGTAGCATTCGCCACGACGAAACATGTAAAAAATCCACACCGACCTCGGTAGCATAGTCGATTTTAGCAAAGTCTTCTTGCATATTTTCTGTGTCGTTGGGGTAGTTTCGCCTCGCTTCCTTAAAAAAAAATTCGAACTTTTGACACTTGGATTCGAGGTCCGCGTACTTGTGAGAGATTGAATCACACGTACGTTGTGATCCCCCTAACAAGTGTACGAAACTCGGCTAACACTTTTTTCCAGCATGGAGCGCTCCGGTCACGGCTACGACCATGACCACTGTTCATTGGGGTGTACGGTGTTGTACGCGATCACGAACGCTATTTCTTCTTCTGTCCACGTAACCATTGTGTGTGATTTTTGTGAAGATGAGAAGAATTATTTGGATGTGTGTAAAAAACAAAGGGGTAAAGATGCGTATGTATAGTGGGGGTGATTAATTTTTAGGTTTTTTTAATGTTTTTGACCGTTGGCTAACGGCTAGCCAACAGCTAGCGAATGTGATATGCATCGCATAGTTATTTGTTCGCGGGCGTGATTCAGTTGACGAATCGGTGTTCGTAACCATCACAGTCATCACCGGGTGCCATCACAAACCACCCGGTCCCCCTTAACCTTCTTAGGTAAGCTCCCCGTTGTAGTGGAATATTCCCCTCTCTATATAGGTATATGAATATACTTATTTAAGATAGCATAACTTATATTTTTTCACTTATAAAGACATGTATCAACATCAAATACATTTGTTTATTGAACCATATATATATATATATATATATATATATATATATATATATATATATATAGGATTGAGATCAAATAGGAACCACTACCCTAGTTAGGAACCTTAGGAACTAATCCTGACCATTCATCTTCAATCTTGATCATAAGGGTAAAAGTGTAAAATAACAATCAATTCTTTTAATTATTTTAATCAGTTAGTTTGTTTAATAATCAGTTACATATTTAGAGATACTCTCTCCTAATCAAAACCCTAATTCCTCTTCTTCATTAAAGATTCATCCGTCGTTTTATGAAAAGTATGAAAAGTATTTAAAAAAAAGAAAAGAAAAGATGAGGGAACATTCATCGAGAACAGTGTGAGATAATAACATCGGTGGATGGCGTCATCACGAGGTAACATCGGTTGAAACATAAGGTAGACATATTTTTTTATTAATTTTTTTTTGTTGTTATTCAAAATTATTGTATATGGAGCGATTGTAGGATTTTTTTTATTTTTTATAACTGAGCGATTGTAGAAATGAAACACGTTTGTTTGGGTAATAGTTATTCGAACCGTTTCGGGAGGAACACAAATAAATTAACTCTTTTCATTCTTGGTACTGATAATATTTTATTCCAGATTCATGTTTAGATTTTTTATTCCCCTGAAAGTTTATATTGTATTCATCGTGTATGCATATATACACTATATACACTTGTGTACCTTCAGTTTTGTTTTACATTACATACGTTTTTAACTTACACTTATGTATGTTATAAATTTATACAATGATGTACATAGCTGTATTTATTTTTATACTGTTAAATGCATTAACTAATGTTGATTAATAATACTTATTTGTTGTATACACAGGTGTATTAAGTTTCATATAGGTTCCAGCCCAGATATACACCAATGTATATTTCATTCATATATAAAAAAGAAGAAACCTCAACATTTATAGTCATGTAAGCTGGATAAAAAATGGATATACACCAATGTATATCTATCTGTGTTGATGATGATGAATGAAAGAAAAAAAAAGAAACTGATATACACCAATGTATAGATGTGTCAACGATGATGATGATAAATGAAAAAACAAAAAAGAAACTAATGTACACCATTGTATATATGTGTCGATGATGTTAATAGTCAATATACAATTACCACATTGTCCTTTGATTTAATTAAAGATTTAATTAATGTTTTACTTATTTACAATCATGCCATTAGAGATCAATGGCTAAGATTGGTTCCTATAGTTCCTACTTAAGGTATGGTTCCTATATGAAGATGATCAAATTAAAAGAAACTTAATGTGAGAACAAAAAGAACAAATAACATAATGATAAATATTAAATATTTTAACTTTACATTAATTATTATCTCTCTAATTAATTAGTGTTTAACATTTTATCCTACACATTATCCAAATTTATCCTATACATATCAAAATTCGTCCAACTTTGATTAACAGTTACTTTTATATCATAAATCCATAATCAACTTTATAAAAAAGAAAACTGCAAATTTATGTAATTTTTATTTATCAAACACCATTTTTGTCTTATGTCTAGGATTCTTCAAAATACAAATGCAAAACTAGAGAACAAGCAAAGTTGTCTAAAATTTGATAGGGTATGTTTGGCAAGGAGCTTTTAAGAGCTTCAAGCAAGCTCCTACTCAATAAAAAGCCTTGTTTGGTTGAAGGAGCTGGAAGCTTTTAGGTAGGAGAAAAAGCTCTACAGTGAAAAGCTACTAGTACTAGCGTTTAAGAAAAAGCTCCTACTAGCTACAAGCTTTTAATGAGTAAATGACACAAATATCCATTCTATTATAAATATAAAATAAAAACCTTCCTTACAAGCTTTTAATTATGCCCATTTTGGTCATTTTAAACATTTTATTAAAAGCTCCAGCTACTTTGCCAAACATCAAAATATATTTAAAAAGCTTCCAGCTACCAGCTTCCAGCTACCAGCTTGCAGCTAACAGCTTCCAGCTTACAGCTACCAACCACCAGCTAGTTTTGCCAAACATACCCTAGAAATAAGAGAGGGGAGAACATGTGAATAAGAGAAGGGCCACATCATCTCACGCATGAGCCTGTTTGATCACACCGTATGGTCTTATATATTTGTAGGTGAGGTAAATGCTTTAGGCTTGACTTTCAGCGCGACCCTATTTACCATATTATACAATTTTGTCGACGTAAAACAAGGATTTATTGAAGCTGGGAGCTTAAAGAGAGCAACTCATCTTTGAGATAGCGGAAAATATCGTCCTAATCCTACCGTTGCCAAACTCTACAAACAACTCTACTATAAATTATACTTTTTTTTGAGAAGTAAAATTCATTAGAAAAACACCTGTCGGGCCACCCTATCTCGAGGAGAGAAAGGGCTGCCAAAGCAAAATGATTATTACATCACGTCAAAGTTACACCAAGACAACTAATCTACCGATATTGATAGCATTCCAACAAGTCCTTGACCGAAAAAGCGTAAATTTGAGGGATCTTGCACCATTCCGAAACCGCGTGCCACACTCCCATAGCCATTCGACATTCCGTAAACAAGTGCTCACAAGACTCCTCAAACTCACCCCAAAAAATACATGATGGATCTTCAATCCGAATATTCCTTCTTATAAGATTTTGTTGAGAAGCTAGCCTTCTCATTTCCGCTCTCCGCATAAAAATGTTACACTTACTTGGCAACCACTTGTAACATTTCAAAATATAAGCGCTGGACCTTGTCTCTTCTTCAATAACCAATTTCTTTACCCTACTGAAAAACCATCCTTATAGATGTTATTTTACTAGGTATGATTGTATCTAAGATGAATCTGTACATGCGTTACAAATGAGTGAGGTTGATGATAGCTATTATAGATCCCCATACATAATCCAAACACTTTTAGATTTTTTATCAAAAGAAAGTTATAATTATATATGTGTATGCATACATATATTAAACATAAAAACTTTAGAAAAATAAAATGGTAGCTTATTATAAGGCCAATGAAAGAAACAAGGGGAAGAAATACAAAAGACTGTTTGATGTTAAAAGAGGAGGTTGGGTTGGGACCCAGAAAGGTTTTTGACAGCAACAATGGCGGGAGGTGTACATTTACAGTATTATTATTGACTCAGTGACTCCAATCGTTGTATCTACTTTTAACGAATTTCCTTTCTCTCATCAGTCATATCACACGCCTGTTTGCTGTCCAGACGCCAAATTCACGCACTCTTTTCAACTTTTTTAAATATTTGTCACTTATTATTATTGTTATCAAAATAATGTTTCAAAGGTAACAATGTGTAGCCTTTTTTACAGAGGCCGGCAAATCTTGTCTTAATGGGTTTAATAGGTTGGTGACGACGTGAAAAATACAAGTATCAAACATATGAATACGATTTGTTTAACTACTTTATATTTTATGTCTGTAACATATTTGTACGTTTTTATATACCAAGAAGGAAAAATGATAGCCTAGTCTTCTAATTTTAATTAATTTAAAAAAAAGATAAAAAATTACATAGTGTACTTTTTCTTGAACAAATTTTATCATGTTTTAAACAGGCGAGGAATTGTCAGTCCTAGATTTTATAAGTAGGAGTCTTATACCGGTTAGGTATTTAAGTACTCATTGTCTATTGGGTTTGTCACGAATTTCCATTAGTAATAGGATTTCTCGTTTATTAGTGGTCGGTATGAAACCTCTTTCTACCCTATGTTTCACCAATCACGTATTGTCAACTCACTTATACCTTAAACTACCTCAAAACACCTTAATTTGTGGCAACACTACCCTACCACTACCTTAATACCAGGGGTGCAAATGAGCCGAGCCGCTCGCGAGCTACTCGAGCTCAACTCGGTAAAAAAAACTTAAAATGAACCGAGCCTTATCGAGCCCGAGCCGAGCTTGAGCCTCAAACAAAGCTCATTTAGTTATCGAGACCAAGCTCGAGCCTAGCATGTGCAGCTCGCTAGCTAGGCTCGTCGAACATTTTCGAGCCTGAGTGTAATATTAGTTTTATTGATATTTAATAATATTAACTCTCATTTAAAGTTGTTTAGTAAACAAGCTTGAGCCCGAGCTTCACTTTTCGAGCTCACGAGCCTATCCGAGCATATTATTTATGTTATTTTTATTTAACATATTAACACCTAAATAATAAACGAGCGGAGCTCGAGCTTGAGAAATTACTAACGAACCAAGCTCGAGCCTTGGAAACATAGCTTGAACCGAGCCGAGCTCGATCTCTCATAAGTTTATCTGGCTCGAGCCTGGTCGAGCTTGGGCTCGGCTTGTTTACACCCCCAACTTAATACCACCTTAAAACATGAGTCTCATCATTTTACACAAACTAATCACTAGTACTACTCACTACTCCATCTATCTATCTCTCACCTACACGTTATCTACCCCTGCTTCTACCATCCGTGACCACTACCCACGACCCCTACCCGATGAGGCTGCAATGGTGTTGCAGCATGGGTAGGGAGTACCCACAACCGATGCCAATACTTTCCACCCTTAGCTTTTTACGTGGTAAAATTTTGTTAATGGATGACAATTGCTAACATGATCTAAAACAAATATGAAAATAATTAGATTTTAAGCCGTGTATATATATAGTTCATTCAGTACTCGTAACTTTATAAAATAGTATTTTAATAGTTACAAGAGAATAACTAATTATTTACTAGTGGGGAGCCCGTACGATGCGGCGGGGTGGACAATCTACAAGTATAAGTATAATTGTGTAGTTGATAATTCCACGGGATGAGCGAAAATATAATTAATCTAAATCAAATATTTTGAAAATATTTATAAAAAAAAAACATTTTGAAACATCACCCAAAAAATTAGATTCAAAATGCATAAACTATGACAGTAGTAAATATAACATTACACTATAAATAAATAGATAACTCTAGAATTCATACCTTAATGGCGAGTCGTATATCTTACAATAAGTTGTCTCCGCTTAAACGTCACAAAAAACTACAGTTTTATCGTATTTTTAAGTATGTTAATCTAGAGATCATGCGTTTAGTTGATCTATCTTGTTGTACTAATTTGTAGATTATGGGTCATTTAATTCGTTAAATAAAAATCGTGTGTGTAGTGTATTGTGTGTGTCTGTTTGACGTGTGTAAGATATGGATGTGTATGTATGAAGATTTGATTGAGGTTTACTTAAAAATAACTAAAGGTATAATTAAAATATCTCTGAAAATCGTCATGAACCGAAAAATAAAACAACGTAAAGGACCAGAAATGTATACATTACGAGAACAGTAAATACTAATTAAATGATGAAATACCACTTTGTAAAGATCAAACTAATAATCAGGTTGTTATTCATCATATATAATTATTATTATTTCTTGTTGACTCTACGAATCCCTTAAAAGCCTTCGAATTTTAGATTGTATTAAATCCCAACTCAATAGTGTTAAAACTTTAATTTGGGCCAATATTTTATTTAATACAATAAGTGGTAAATAAACAATAACAAGATGAAAGTTCTTTTATTTGATTGACGATTTCAAATAAGATAAGTCGATAATTACAACACCTTATATTTTGATTTCGGTCTCGATTTTGATTATAAAAAGAACCAGAACAAGAACGCAACAGAAGATGGTTGGACTTTGAATATTGTAATTTTACTATTCATATGTAGAACATTTCACTGTTTCTACACGATTCGATTTCTAGTCCCCACTTTCCCGCTTTCATTTTTTAACCTAACCGCATTGCCTTTAAAAAAAAACGTGCTACAATCCAAGACTACACAAACAAGTTCAATACAAATATAAAATAACATATTATAATGTGGCCAAAAAAGATGAGGCTCTAAGCCTATGTTTTAATAGACTTAAATTTTAGTCATAGTTTTGTTTTGCTTATTAACAAATTTAACTTAACTCGACTGAAAACCAACAACCTAATCAAATAAACCAAATCAATTAACTGATTGGTTAATAAACTTATTTAACCCATGACTTTGGTTTTGGTTGAAACTAATAACTGAATTGAAGTGAACCATGCATATCCGTAAAAGTGGTTGTGTTCCCTGCTGTATCACGCGGACAGTCTGCTAGTATTTATAAAAATATTTACAATGTGTATAAATGAAAAATATGAGATTTATATATAGATTAGGTTTGCCATTTACTTCCTGAAAATGCGAGTGTGGGTATACGATAGCGAGACGAGGCCTGCGGTTTTGACGCTGACACTGACCCAACCACTCATTCTATCCTGTCATTTTCGTTAAGTTTCATACAAAAATGTTTTCACTTATCTTTAAATAAATGTAAAATAATAGTAGCATAAGTTTTAAATGCTATTTCATTTTTTCATATATATATGCTATAAGAATATTAGTATCTTCTTTGAATTCGGAACTTACGTCATTATCATTAATTTTGGTTATTAATATTTTGTTAATAGAGTAGGTTTTGCTATTTAAAAGGGGTGGCGGCGCAGCTTGTTGCCCGCTTACCTGCCGTCCACTTATAATGTGTTTGTGGGTTTATTACAAATGAAATATCAAGTTTTTTATTTACTTAAAAAAAAAATATTGTACAAGATATCTAATTCGTACAGCGTGTATGAGACATTCAAAACCAATTGTATCATAGGAAGATTCAACATTGTTAGCTTTATAAACACACTTCCTTATGATTTTTAAACGTCCATAACTTTTCATACGATAATATTTCATATGATGGCTTAAGAGTCAACTACATGTTCCTATGTTTTCCCCACTTGTTACACTAGTTTTTCCCTACATTGTTAGATTTGGGGGACTACTCACTCTTAATCAATAACATCTCCTACACTTCGTATACTAAGGATTCTTGTATTTGAACCTTTGCCTTAATATTATTACTACTTGTGCTTCGTTAACTATTATTACTACAAATATAAGATTGCAAGTAGTGGACTCAACCCCATGTAAGTGGAGTGTTTTCATTGGCTCAAAGCAAAATCCACACATATCGAAGCATCTACACTTCACGCCGGTTACCACTCTCACAACTAAATGAAAGGTTTCATTTGTTGCATATGCATATGGGTGATCCGCTATTAAAATTATTTTAATAGTGTGATGACCCATATTGCATATGCATATGGGTCATCACACTATTAAAATAAAATATGGGTGATCCGCTATTAAAATTATTTTAATAGTGTGATGACCCATATGATATCTGAAGTTTTATAGGTATTTATTTATCTTTTGAATATCAGGCAACAATTACACAAGTAGTCCCCTTCCAAACAAGGCACGTGACATTGATCTTTCCCTATCCTTCATTATTTAAGTGTCTTCTTCTTGAAAGAACAAGGCAACAATTCTCATCGTTTTTTTAATACTATATATTATCATTAAACTATTTTCTACTCAACACAATAATTATCACTTCGTTATTTACCGCAAATTGTTCAACCTTTTATCGAGCAACTAATATGTTCGTGTCGAGTTATTATAAATTCAAGCTTCAAATCTATACACACAGGCTTATTAGGGTCGCCTCGAGATGTTATTGTTTTTTGAGCGTTATGTTATATGTAAATTTACATATAAGACCATCCGTAATGGTTAATGATCTCTAAGGGACTTTTACCAAAAGCCTGAGCAAAGATCATAAGCTTATTTATCAAGTAAAAAATTTAGTTGAAGGCTGCTGATTGGGATGGCAAACTATCTAGTTTCACTCATTTTTTATTGCCCACCTAGTTTCATTCTTTTTTTTTTAATCTCAAACCACCCATTTATGCAAAAAATTTCTTTGAGAGCATTATGTGAGCTGAGAGAATTTTGGGAGTTGAGAGAATTGTGGAATTTGAGAGCATTGTGAGTTTTGATAGAGTAGTGGCAATACCAGTTGATAAAGGAGCTCGTTTGTAGCTTGATTGGTATAATACGGGTTCGTATCGTCATCAACTAGTTGACAGTATGCTAGATGTAGATGGTTCAGATGGAACACGTTAAGTTGTTGTTTGAAAACATGGTGAAAAGTTTGGATTTTGAGAGCAGAAATGACGTGGTTGAAAATTGTGTAGGTTAATATATACATGGAAAATGAATTATTATATTTTAGTATGACCGTTCCAAACGGTTAGATAGTTGTTAGTCGTTAGGGGATCTATGGCCTCCATGTATAGCGCCGGACGGGGTGGTTTGTGGGGTGCTATCCAACTGATGTGGTTGGGGGCGTTAACTGACACCGTCAAGTCATAGAAAATAGGAGGCATTTTCTTGACGTTGTAGTTTAAAAACGATAATTGTTTGATTGGATTCTTCAATCATTTTGCTAGAAGGATTTTGTACTATTTCTTTTCATTTTTATATCAGAGCCATCGTTCAAAAAATTATGTTTATCCTTAACGGTCGTAGGGGGAGGGTGTTTTGATGGCGTGCCTTATAGCACTAGAGGGGTAGCGTGTTGGGGTTGTGATTGAGGACACTACTCCACACCGCCCGGTCTTATAAGGGATATTTTTTAGTTTTTTTCTGGAATGATTTTGTACTCTTTGTTTTCATTTTTATATCAAAACTATCGTTCAAATGCAACATGTTTATCCTTAATATACATAATTTTCTATTGATATTCTAAGACCATGTGTAATGGAAAGAGTATTTGGGGGGCAAAAACGCCCCCTAGTAGGTGATTTGGGCGTTTTTTGAAGGGGGGGGGGGGGGGTGTGGAATTCTATGGCGTTTTGTTTAATGGATTGGCCAATAACATGCAATCTAGCTTTCTTTATTATTTTTTTTATTTTCAAAAAAAAATAATAATTAATATTAAATGATTGATGCTCCATGAAAATTTTCACCTCCCACTACACCTCTATCATAATTTGAATCCCTTAATGGTCCTAGGGATGGCAACGGGTCAAGTATGGGTCAGGTTTGGCTAATACATACCTATACCCTGTTATAAAATCTCATCCCATACCCGTCCCATTACCCGTCGGGTTTTTGGCGGGTATTACCCGTCGGGTATAGAGCATACCCGCGGGTTTCGGGTATGCCTGTTAGGATTTTCATGTATATATATATTTTTTTACTTTTTTTTGGTGTTTTATGTTTTAGAAATCTATAATATATTAAATTGTAATAAATAACATACGTATGATCATCACCATACTAATATTTGAAATATTTAGAATAAAAATATATATTATAATATGTATCTCAAGAAATATTTTTATATTTTGTAGCATATAAATATAAATACTAATGTCATTAAACTATAAATTTTTCAATAATGAATCTATTAAAATGAACATTAAGTGAAGAAAAATATATATAAAACTTAAAAATTAGCGGGTATATGTTTCGGGTAAACGGGTATTTAGTTTCGGGTAATCGGGTCGGGTATCACCTAATACCATACCCGTCCCATACCCGCGAAATATTTTTTTTCCAATCCCAAACCCGTCCCATACCCGTCGGGTATCGGGTATACCCGTCCCAAATGCTTCGGGTTTCGGGTATACCCGCCGGGCTCGGGTTTTTTTGCCATCCCTAATTGGTGCCACATACCACGTGTCGATTAATGTCCAATGGAGCTTGAAAATTTTCACCTCCCACTACACATGGTCTAAACGGTGAGGCAATTGATAAATCAATCATAACTATTTGACACCCTTATTATTCACTCTCCCTCTATTTATATATTTTTTTAACGACAAACTTTTTTAACAACCTTAATTTCATCTTTATCTTGTATTTGTAAGGATTTAAACTCACAACGTTACATTTATAAGAGGGGACACCATACCACTAGACCAATAAGTCATGGATCTCTTTATATCTATATTTATATATGTATGTATATAAAGAGAGATAGAGCCGAAATATTGTATTCTAAATGTATATTGTTAATAAGGATTTCGTTCATTTGAAAACTTTTGGTCAAATTGAGAACTGAGAAAATCATTTTGGACTAAACATTTCTCTACATAATTTTTTTTCATTTATACATTTATGTATATACGTGTCTAAACTACAAAACTAGTGTTATACATATATGTACATACATGTTTTGTAATGTACACACATGTAGAAATGATTTCACATACATGTATAGATAAAAAGATTATGGGTAACAACATGTTATTTTAATGTACATACGTGTCTATACGTGTTATAATTTAAAAAGTAAGTATCATCTATTAATATATTAATTATTATTATTATATATAAAAGAATTGATAGTCGGTGACGTGGCGTTCAATTGTGGCCTCAACCCCCTCTTGAATGTGACACGTGGCATAATGAGGTGAAAACTTTATTATTTTTGAATTATTTCGTTTTTATCTATTAATAAAAAGAAAAAGGATGCCATGTGGCATTAAGATATTTTAGGAAAAAAATTTAAAAACAAAATTGGATTTTTATGTCTCATGTTTCCTCCTATAATTTTGACAAAATTACACTTTATGTCCTTAATGTATCACTGAAATAATGAAACGTGTCCTTTAAAATTTTTTTTTTGCAATTTATGTCCAAAATTTGTTTTTTTCTTGCATTTTATGTCCTTTATGACTAACTGGGTTAGTATTCTCAGTTAACCTCAAAAGCATCAGGGGTATTTTTGTCCATTCACCACATTAAGGACACAAAGTATTATTTTTTCTTTTTTAATATAGTTTAGTTTATTTGTGGGACCCACTCACCACCACTTCATCTTCAACCCACCACTTCTTTTTTTTCCTTGATTTTTTAACAAATGAAATAATATATTTTATTATTTAATCAAATCAAACCCACCACACCCTACCTCACATAAAACTCACTGGCATGTTGTTCCCTCTTACTCATTATTCTTTCACATTACAATCCATAGTCCTCACAGAATTATGATCATCATAAAATACGAAGTAGCAGCTTTTAACAAATATCTTCATACAATATCGTCCACTAAAAATAGGCATATTTAGTAGTATATTCCAATTAAAGAGCCAATTAATCAATCAACAACCAATAACTTTAACCTGGAAATTAAATTGTATATTAAAGAGCTAGATAGAGATCTACGCTACCGAATAATAACCTGGGGCTGGGGATATGAATTGAGTTTAGAAGGTGGTGGTTGTGGGCATTTGGTCAATCGGAAGTAACACAAAGAAACTTTAATTTGCAAAGTAAATGCAAAGATATAACGGATCGACCATTGATTCACGATTTCAGTGGTGACAATCAAAGCTGGAGGTGTCGATTGGGAGAGGGGCGGTGGCGGGTAAGATCGAGTGTGGTGGTTGTGTGCGATGGTGAGGTCAGTGGGAGGTGGGGACTGAAGGGGTTAGGCAGAATGGGAGGTGTGGGTGGTTACTGGAAGATGTTACGGTGTCGGTGGTGAGGCCGGAGGGGAGGATGTGGCTTTCAGGTCGAAGAGGTAGAGAAGGTGAGTTTCAGGTGATGGGGGTGTGGGGAGGTGGAGGAGGTCATTGTCAGATCTAGGAGGGTTTTTTTATCATTAACACAAGTATGGTTTATAAAAAGAGGTGATGGGTGGAGGTTGAAGATGAAGTGGTGGTGGGTGGAGGTTGAAGAATATGTGGTGAGTGGAGGTTGAAGATGAATTGGTGGTGAGTGGGTCCCACAAATAAACTAAAGTATAATAAAAAAAAATAACACTTTGTGTCCTTAATATGTTGAAGGACAAAAATACCCCTGATGCTTTTGAGGTTAACTGAGAATACTAACCCAGTTAGTCATAAAGGACATAAAATGCAAGAAAAAAGCAAATTTTGGACATAAAATGCAAAATAAAAATTTAAAGGACACGTTTCATTATTTCAGTGATACATTAAGGACACAAAGTGTAATTTTGTCTATAATTTTTAAACGTTAATATCTTTTATCTACGAGATTTTTTAAAGAAAAAAATTACACCAAATTAACGAGCGTTTTATTATCTTTCCAACGAGTACCATAGTGCTATATAAAAACGGAGAAAAAACGACTATTTTTTGTAGGGTTTTGTTTATATAGGAAAAAAAAACAAAATGTTCCGGTTAAAAGCTAGTACATGTATAAAATTATTCTTGCAAAAAAGCTATGATTTAACAAAAAAAATTACAAAGAAATATGTAATCCAGAATGATTTTCTTATTTTCTCAATTAGTCTGATATTCTCTAAGGATCCTACCATTGTTAATAAAATATATTATCCATTACTATAACAGTTATGCTTTATTAGACCAAAGGGTGTGGGGGGCGGCATAGGGGGGCATGGCTATGCCGGGCCTCTCTACACCACCCCCTTGGGGCGGCATAGCCTTTGGAGCGGCGTGGGTGGCAAAATTTTGCCGGTGATGCCGGGCCAAAATTATTTTTCAAACAAATGGTGGGGCGGCATGGGTATGGGGGGCGGCACCACACCCACCGGTCTTAAAATCCATCATTTTTCATACAACTGGTTGACCAAAACCCAATTTGTTTGATATCAGTTTAGGTCGTTACACTATCAATATTTGATATTATTTTATTTTGAAGGCCAAAGATAATAAGATACTAGTGGAAATGCCCGCGCGTTACGGCGGGTGTTCCGACTTATATCAAATTTAATTATAATGTTTATTAAGAATCACAACCCATTCCAGGTTTCCAACATTTTATTTCATTCAACGAAAAATAGACGTAGAACCTATAAGGTCACAATGATGCTAAGAAAGTCTAGAATTTCCATATGAAGGACCAGATTTATTAAACCATAAGAACTTTTCATCAAAATCGTCATTGTTAGGTTTATCTACAATGTTCCAGATTACTGATGAAACTCCGACTAATAATTATGTTAATCAAAATACCTTCTTGCATGAGGTCTCTTTTTGTTTATGTTTCTCAATTAACTGTCATCAAGAACAACAAGAAGCACTAAAAGAATAATCATCTGAAATCGCAGTTATAAAATTTCCTTATTCAAACCAACAAAAATGTATGAATACCATCACCAAAAGTACAACAATTGATAAAAAAGAGGCCAATCGTAAATGAACTAAGCGGAAGTACCAAAACAATATATTACCTGAATTAGAAACCTGACTACAATAACAAATGACAAACCCATCATACCTGAAGATGAAACCATAATCAAGAAACAAGGAAACATAAAACGAATGGAATTCATAGATAATAGAACGAAGCTGAAACCTTAGAATAGACAATGAAATTGAAACCTCAGTCACCGACGACCTAAATCCAAGTTTGTATGACGTCTTTAATGTCTTAATGTCATGTATTTGTTCAAATGAATTGTCAGAAATACAACATGATACCAGATAATCTCAAAACTTTATTAATAAAAGAATCAAACTAAACAGATCTAACCAAAGTCTCAACAGATCTAAACAAAAGACTCTGAAAATACAAACACTCTCAAGAACCAACTCTCAATACCTATCAACAGATTACAATACACTGGACAAGATCAAATACAAGATGTATACGATCAGACTCAATGATAACCCTAAACTGCTTAGACGAGAGAGAGAAGTGAACAAGAGATAATCAGAGACCAAGACGACTAAACTCCTAACAAGAGACGAACAGGCTTTATATAGCCAAGCATGAGGCTCGGGAGAAAGCACACCCGAGCCTATGATCACCGTTGGATGAGATACAAAGAAACACACTTATAGTTGATCTCAGCCATCCATTAGCTCTGGGGATTGCCAAGCTGGCAATCCTTTCTCTACTCAATCAGCTGGGCCATCAAATCATAACTTGGGCTTGACGGGCTTCAATCACTTGGACAGTCTTCTTGGGCCGCATCCATCAGTCTAAATCCAGCTTTAACAAGAGGTCCAAACTTGATCAATTCCCAAGCCCATGACCTGCATCACTTATGCAATATATTATAACACATGACAAATAATTTGTGACACTTATGTTTACCCAAACCATTTATATTGACCCATTTATATAGAATTGAATATTGAATATTATTATACAATTTTAACACCCCCCCCCCCCACAATTCTATTACCCAAATGGGTCAAATAGACACAATCTTTTACACAAAGACTCATATGCAGAAGCCCAAAGTCCTTTTGTAAATACATATGCAATCTGATCCTTGGTATTTATTGCCACAGGTTTGATAATACCTTTTTTAATCTGATCTCTAAGAAAATGGAGATCCAACTCAAAATGTTTAGTTTTATCATAAAAGATAGGATTTTCAGCTATTGAAATAGCAGCATCATTGTCACAATGAATACTAACAGGTATTGTAACAAACACTTTAAGTTCTTCCAATATATTCTTAATCCAGATGATTTCACAAGTGACAGCACACATAGCACGATATTCAGCCTCAGCTGAAGATCTAGAAATAGTAGACTGTTTCTTACTTTTCCATGAGACTAAGTTACCTCCTAGAAACACTCCAAAACCAGTAACTGACTTTCTAGAATTGGTGCATTTAGCCCAATCAGAATCAGAAAATGTCTCTATGTCCAACTGATCAGATTTCTTAAACCTTATACCTTTTCCAGGTGAAAGTTTTAAGTATCTTACCAATTTAAAGGCAATTTTCAAATGACCTTTCTAAGGATTATGCATGTTTTGACTCAAGAAATGCACAGTATATGAAATGTCAGGTCTGGTATGAGAAAGGTAAATTAATTTACCAATCAGTTGTTGATACCCTGTAATGTTGCTAACTGGTTCAGATTCATGAGTTATTAAGGATGTAATAACATGATTCTGTTCAATAGGAACATTTACAGGTTTACAGGCCAGAAGCCCATATTCAGAAAGTAAATCAGTACAATATTTTCTCTGGGTTAGTATTAAACCATCTTTTTCATTTATGACCTCTATACCCAAAAAAAATATTGTAATTTTCCTAAGTCTTTTATTAAAAATTTAGACTTAAGACAAAGTTTCAATTTTTCAATTTCATCAATGAATTTCCAGTAACAACTATATCATCCACATATACAAGAAGGATAACACAAATTGAATTAGAACACTTAAAAACATAGAATGGTCACATTTGCTTCTTTGAAAGCCAAATTCAAATAACACATTCACAAGTTTTTCGTTCCACATTCTAGGTGCTTGTTTTAATCTATAAAGAGATTTCTTAAGTTTACACACCTTATTATCATCTTTGTTACCAAAACCTTCAGGAAGTTTCATATAAACTTCCTCATTTAAATCACCATACAGAAATGCATTGTTTATGTCTAACTGATAAAGACTCCAACCATTAAACACAGCCATAGACACAATACATCTAACAGTGACAATTTTAACAATAGGAGCAAAAGTTTCATCAAAATCAATTCCCTCCTTTTGACTATAGCCCTTAGCAACTAGTCTAGCTTTATATCTCTCAATCTCACCATTAGCCCTATACTTGATTTTATAAATCCATTTACATCCCACAATGTTTTTATTTTTGGAAGTATCAACAATAACCCAAGTATCATTTCTGTTTAAAGCTTCTAACTCATCATTCATGGCTTGAATCCATTCTGGACTGTTAGAAGCTTCAGTAAAATTCCTAGGTTCATGATTTTTGGACAAAGTGGAAGCAAAACACCTTGACTCAAAGGACAGATTATTCATATTGACAAACTTTTCAATACCATACTTTACTTTTCCTTCAACAATATACTCATTGTATTTTGAAGGAAATATAGTATTTCTGGCAGACTTTCTAACACTACTAGGACCAACAGACTCTGAAGTATCACCCTCAGAATTTATATGGCTATCATTTGTGGTAATCACATGGTCTGCCCTATCAGTGTCATTGACTCTGATGTTTGACTGCTGTTTACCAGCCAAGTCATCAACACCAGATTGACCATCTGATTGCAAATCCTCATGTGTTCCCACATTTAACCTACCTGCACCCTTTCCCTCATCATCGGGATCATTTACTTCAAAAGTTTTTTGAGAGTCTGTGTTTTCAAAATTATCAAAAAAGTTTAAACTATTAATATGTTTTTCAGGATTAGAATCAAATGACTCAAAAATTTTACTTTCTTTGAATGGAAAACAGTTTTCAAAGAACTTAACATCCCTTGAATAACCAACAGTTTTACTATCAAGACTAAAAACTTTATACCCTTTTTTCTCATTTGAATATCCTATAAAAACACATTTTTCAGCTTTACTACTAAACTTATCTGATTCATTTAATATAGTGCAAAAACACAGACACCCAAATAATTTCAAATGATCTAGAAAGGGTTCAAAACCATATAACAATTCATAAGGTGTTTTTCCTCTAAGTACTCCAGAAGGTGTCCTATTTATAAGATAAACATCAGTCAATACACATTCAGACCAGAACCTAATAGGAATATTACTCTGAAATAACAGAGCTCTAGCAACATTAAGAAGATGCCTATGCCTCCTCTCAACAATCCCATTTTGTTGAGGAGTATAGGCACAAGTGGTTTGATGAATTATCCCCTTTTCTTTACAAAAACCAGACATTTGATTATTAACAAATTCAAGGCCATTATCACTTCTAAAACATTTGATATGCTTATTAAACTGAGTTTGAATGATGTTAAAAAACTCTTTAACATTTTCAAATTTAATATTTTCAAAAACTTCAGTTTTATTTTTAAGTAAACATACCCGAACAGCCCGGGAATAATCATCAACAATAATAAAAAAATACCTAAAACCATCTCTCTAACCACCTTATAGGGTCCCCATACATCTAAATGAACTAGTTCCCCTATTTGTGTAGATTTGTGATCACTTAGTGGAAATGGTTCCCTGTGTTGTTTGGCTCTGTGACAAACTTCACAGGGTTGACTTTTGTCATGACTTCCTAAGTTTAGTTTAGTTTTAAAAATATTTACAGCTTGATTAGATGGATGTCCTAGTCTAGCATGCCATAATTCAAACAATTCAGAATTGAAACACACCTTAGTATTTAAACATGTATTTCCACACAGATACAAACCATCAAGCTGTTTACCAGTCACCAGGGTGCTCTTGGTTAACTGGTCCTGTATATAACAGGTATCCTCATCAAAACTAACAAACAACTTATTATCCCTAGCAAGTTTATGCACAGAAATAAGATTGACCTTGTATTCAGGGACAACTAAAACATCTTTTAAAACCACACCATTAGCTAGATTAACATTACCAATTTTAGTTACCAAAGCTTTAGTACCATTAGGATGATTAACATGAATATTTAATTCAGAAACTTCAACATAGTCAGTTAATTCAACATCATTAGAAACCATATGTTGACTAGCCCCTGAATCAACAATCCAATCAATTCTAATCTTATTTCCTACATGACTTGCAAAACCAAACACAGGTTTACCATAGACATTTGCACAGAAAAAAAACTACTTGAAACATTGCAACTTTGTGGACTTTCTTTAGTTTTTTCATTCAACAGACTCAACAGTTTTGAAAGTTGTTCATTTGTCAAAGAAGGAACAGAAGAGTTAGGATCTATGTTAACATTATTAGAACTAGCCCTTCCCCTTTTTTGACTGATTTCCCCTTGATCTCATCCAAGGGGGATACCCTATGATTTCAAAACATTTTTCAGCCAAATGACCATTCTTATTGCAATGTGAGCATTTTAAAGCAGACTGATTACCAGTTTTATTACTAAATCTTTTATTAAGCTCATCAAACTGATCAGCCTTAGCAAGAAAACCCATAGTTGTTTGAGTTTTCTTGCCTTGACCACTAGAGTTCCTATGTGACTCTTCTCTAGACACAATAGAGTAAGCCTCCTTTACAGAAGGCAAGACTTCCCTAGTTAACAAGTTAGTCCTAACAGTTTGATAACAATTATCCAGCCCCATAAGAAATTGCATAAGCTTGATCATTTGACTGAAACTATTAAAGTCTTTAGATGCTTCACAAGTACATGGAGGCAGTTGGAGTATTTGATCCAACTGTTTCCACATAACATTTAGTTTCTGATAATATTCAGAAACAGAAGAGCCATCTTGATGAAAACTATTAATTTTTTGATACAAATCAAACACCACCGAACCATCAATTTTATCATATGTTTCTTTTAGTTCTTTCCAAACATCACCAGCAAGTTTAGAAAAGACTTGTCCAAGATATAACTCTTCAGACATAGAATTTAAAATCCAAGTAAGAACAATAGAATTACATCTTTCCCATTGCCTAGCTAACACAGGATCATCAACAGATTTCACACATTCTCCATTTATGAATCCTAGTTTGTTTTTAACTTGCAAACCTAAGATCATAGCATTAGACCATACACTGTAATTCTCAGTACCCTTTAGTTTAATACTCACGATAGTCAGATTTCACACATTCTCCATTTATGAATCCTAGTTTGTTTTTAATTAAATTCACACCTATATTTTAATTAAACATTAATTATAATATAACACACAAGAATCCCATGTTCATTTGAAGGAAAATGAGGTAAATTCAACTCACCCCACCAGAAAATTGAACTTAAAGAAGCATCTAACCAGAATTAGCAAATGAAATGAAGAAGGGATAATCGACATACCTGAATTAGTATCGTGGAGCTGTTTAGGGGGAATGAAAGGTCGTGTAGGGTATGTGGAGAGAAAGAGAGAAGTTTCGATGATTTTTCCAGGCTTCAAGAGTTCAAGTAGATAAAGAGGTGTATTTATGAGTGAAATTTATGTACTCATTGAATAGAATAATGGTAGCGGCCGGTGAAGTGAACCGACGCTTATTTAATCACCGCAGGTTTCAAGGAGGAGAAGAACCATTCAGGGGTAGGGAGGGAAATGAGGGGTAGAAATGTAAATTTGTTTTGATATTGTAAAGAAGAGGATGGTGAAATGTCTAGATTACCCTCCTAAGTGTCTTAATTGTCACAACAATCCCCATAATACCCTTAAATTTCTTGCTTAATTAAATATGTTGTACATGTTGCTTCTTAACTTGTACGGAAATGAAAATACCTATGTTGGCCATCATTCCTCCTTAATAAGATAATATAGATAATTGGTGGATTTATATAACATATATAGTCTAGTTCTTAATATTTCGTTAAGGAAACAAAGATTTTTTAATTGATTCTATTACTTTTATGTCTTTTTTTTTGGTGTTACAGCCGTAAATGTAATTTTAAATTTGGGTGAACTACGTGTCTACGTGGTTGAAAAATCCGTGTCTTTTTATATATTTGTTCAACGTGTTTTCCCAGTTTAGTAGTTTGCTAGCCGGGCATGTGGTTTTAAGTTTGGCTTTTTATAAATGTTTTTCAAATGCATAAATTTATTTTGAAAATTGTAATACGAACACATATATATATGAGAAGTAGTGTTTGAAGAGCTAGGCAAAAAGAAAAGGAGATGCAAGGGGTCGAACCCAGGACCTATAGTTTGAACTTTGAAGGTTAGAATCACAACATTTAACCAACTACGTTGGTTTCTAGTTTGAAGCAAGCACTGCAAACATTTTAGATATTAAATAAAAAAACTAAGTTAATGGATGTCATATATATGACACCCACTGACAATGACGAATCTAGAAGAAAATTTCAAGAGTAACGGAGAGATTTTTATTTTTATTTTGCTCAGAGATATCCGATACATAAAGCGGAGTAGAAGAACAAAATACACACTAATTTTCCACTTCGTTGACAAAGTTGAGGGGTAGCGTGTGCTACACTGGCTCCCAAATAGATACGCCCTACACACTGATTGGTACCACCGACTTCATCAACCAATCAAAATCTGTCACTCTATATCAAGAGGGTGAATGTTAGCATATATAATTTTTTTAGCATAACATATATAGGTTATGGAATGTCTATAAGTTATAGTTTATGTAATTTATGCATGGTTTAGTTGTATTCAAAGTTTAAAATTATTATTTCACTTGAAACATTACCACACATTAAAATCAAAATCCTAATGATATTGCTTTAGTAATGCCAAGAGAACAGCAGTCTTCCATATACTCGAAGACTTGTGTTGTCTAATATAATCATTTTAGCTTTTGAAGAAACATAAATATAGGTTTCTTTATATCATTAACAACCCAATAAAAAGATTTGATACTTTAATATATTGCAATTTGATAAACAACATGATTTAGGCTTATCCACTTAACACTAATTTGACTTAAAAAATTATTGTTCAAACATTAAAATATATACTAAAGGTTATAATGCTTACGACCTATTAAATAATTTTCTCTAAAAAATAAAAAATTAACTTTTATTAAATATAAGATTCTAATCATATGTATTACATTACTTATTTAAAAAAATTGAAATCTATGTTGATACGCATGGACAGAATTTCATTTGGGCAAGGGCAAATTAATGTCTTCCCTCAAAATTTATTTTTTGAAGTATATAGTTTAACTCAATAACTTTGAAAATATTATCTCTATATTTTATGCGTAAGAACACTAATTTTAATTTCTAGTACCATTGTAAAAACAATCCTTAGTTTTCAAAACCGTTATATAGTTTATTCAAGCTCCCCGTCTTATATTTTATTTTATTTTTTTAAATTCTATGTTAGTCCTTTAAAAAGATACAACGATAAAATTTTATTGATAAATTTAAACTTTAAAAGTTTAATAACCAAATCATTCATCAAGTAATAGATATGATAAATTGAAAATTGTGTTTGATTTCCATAAGACTGTCTGTTGTGATGCGCGACCGAGCCGGCGCGAACGAGTTTCTGAACCACGTGGATCGCTGGAACCACAACACCTTCACGTTAACGACTTCGCGAGCGAGCAGACGTGAGCCGGATTGCATGGGCTAGCGAGGAGGAGAAATCAGGTTTGTTTAATTTTTGTTCTATTTTTGGTGTTGGAAGAAGAATTTGATGAGTTTTGTTTTGATGTTGAAGATGATTGCAGAGAAGAGGAAGAAATGACGAGGAAGAAGATGCAGAGAGGATGAGGAAGAAATGAGGAGGAAGAAATGAGAGATCTAGAAGATGAGTTTATTATTATTATTTTTTTTTTTTTTATAATGTTAAAAAAATGTAAAATGTTATGTAAAATATTATTTTTAGAAATGTTATGTAAAATATTTTTTTAGAAATATTTTTTTTAAAATGTATGTAAAATATAATTTGGTAAAAAATGACCCGCTCACCTCTAACCACAACGGGATCAAGCTATCAACCCGCGGTCGCGAGCCAGTGCCACATCGACGCCTACATGTCACAATATTATTCGATAATGTGTTGGCTCACCTCTAGCCACAACGGATACTCTAAGGATCGCAAATAAAATTAAGTTTAAAAAAAATAACAGACAAAAGAAAAAGAGCTGAAAGATGAGCACCACCTAATTGTCTAAACCACCATCTTTAATGAATCATCTTTAATGAGTTTGAAAAATTCTTTACTTTTAAAAAGTATACATAATTTTAAAATTTTAAAAGCTGTATATATTTCTAAACCACTAAATCACGTATATACCGTATTAGAAAACACAATTAAATAACAAATTCAAGAAATTATATAACTATAATAGAGGAACCAGTTTAAACAGTAAATTTTAATTTAATAGTTTTTAATTATGTGTTGTACAGTTGTTTCTCTCTAAGCTTGAGGGTGTACACCTGTCTCCCCACCTCATCACATTTACATACCTCTCTTCTACACACTACATACATCTGCATGCCTCTCTCTTCTCTCTATCGCCTCCCACCAAAACCACCTTCACCGGAGTTTAATCCAAAGCCCAGATCCGCTCTTCATAAAAGGCGGTAGGCGGAGCAGCGCGGCCTCTCTTCTTTTCGATCGGAGGTGCCTTCAATCGATATCGACACCCATATTTTCTAAGAGAGAGAAAGAGAAACTAGAGAGAGATCGTTGAGAAAGAAGGGAATCGGATCCAGATCTGAGAATTAAAGAGGAGGACGATGGGACCATGGACAACTGATACCACGGCGACGCTAGGGAGGAGCACGACAATGATAATATTTGGTGTCAGCAGTGGTCTTGAGCTTCTGAAGGAAGCTGTCGATGGTAAGATTGTCAATTGAATATTTCTATCTTAATATTATTATTATTAATTGTTATTCATTTTTGCTTCCACTGATTCCAACGGATCTCTATAAATCACAGTTTTCGTAATCCTTATTCATCCCTAATTCACATCAGCAAAGTAAGTTATCTTTCCAAATTTATTATTTTGTTATGCATATATTTGTTATTTCATTTGATTTTGCACGGATTAATCAGTTGCTTTTGTTTTTTATTGTATTTAGTTAGTTGGTTTCGATTTGATTTGGATTCGGGTTCGGACTTGCAATATTTAAATCGGTTATTGTGTGTGAGTAATAAGTGATGTGTGGTTTTCGTGATTGAGTTTGTAACTGGATATGGGTGGATTGAATTTAGGGTTAGGGATTTGGTTATATCCTTGAAAATCATTAACAACAGGCTGGTGATAATGTTGTTAATCAGTTAATGTGATCTTTGATCGGTTATGTTCATAAGATTTAACATTCTTTAGTCTTCAAGTTCAGTTGGCTTTAACTAGATTTATTTACCATTAAAGATAACTTTTATTTTTTGGTGTAGTGTCTGCTTTGGTCGTTGCACTGCTGCTGCATATAACAGGGGGCTTTTTGGATAGGAAGCGGAAGGCAGCGGTAGTTCATCTTACTGTTAGGCAGTGTTGTATGGTCCTGCTCAAGTTGATTAAGAGTTTGTAGCTCAATTGGTTAGACGATCAAGTCTGGTAAAGACTAAAACGATTCGGCGCAACATGGATAGTGATCCACCACCCGCCCAACCTGATGTTAATGGAACCGGTTTTCGCCTAATGGAAAGTTCATCCTTCTAGGGACAGTCGATTGCGTTGGTGAGCAGCTTAGAATTATCCCATCAATTTATGTATTATACTTGCAATTATCTCCTTTATCATAGATATTGGGATTAATATGTTGGTGTTTGCATAATTACTTGTAGGTTGGGAGAGTCAAGTATAACCAAGGCTGATGTTGCTTTGGTTTAATGATGAAGTTCAAATGGATAAGAAAGGTAAGGCAACCAATTTTTTGCTTCAAACATTGTGGTGTTGGTAAATTCTCACTGGAGAGATATATGTGTCGATTATGTAATGAATTGTACAATAACAGACTTGATGGATATAGATATATATATCCAAACGACCCGATGTATATTAACCCCTTAATAGAGCATATGTTAAAGGAGCTAGAGATATTAACCGTTAGTTGTATCAAAAGTCGATGTTTTACTATCAACTAAATAAGCCTAAAATATTTGTCCGTTAGGCTTATTTAGGTCGCTATTATCAATGTGACAGCAACTAGACTTGCATAACTTATAAATGTTCTGTTTTGCAAAACTCAACACTTACACACTAATAGCATGCAATAGGATACAACTTATAGTTGAAAACGCTATCTTGCATTGCTGCTTAGTGGATATTTTAAGAGGCGCTTTGTTAGGAGAATATTTCCGAAAAAAAAAACCAAGTCAAAGAAACTGATACCATTAACAATGAAACAGGTATCGAAAAACAACCGTGTACGACAACAACAGAGAAACAAGTGCAGTGATATTTGTTTCCGCAGGCAAACACCTGTTAAGAATGACAATGTCAAGAACTAGCCATGACAGAGGACCCCATCATTAATGACAATCAAGACACAGAGAGACAAGAAGACTCCGACTCTGAAATGCGTCATCAACAAAGCATCTTCCATATCAAGTGTTTCGTGTTCGTGTTTTAACAGGTTCGTGTCTTAACAGGTTTATATTAAAAATTGCTTTTTATGCACACATTTCTTGATATTGAAATCTTGAAGACACAATTGAAGTCGTCGAGGTTGTGGTAGCTATGCTAGATAATAGTAATAATAATCGAATGGAGCAAAACGTCAGCGTTTCGCTGGTTAGTAACCAAGGCTGCCAGTGTTAGCAGTTCACCCAATAGTAACTAAGTTTGAACTGATTTTTGCAATCATGAATATGATACATATACACACCTGCACATTTAAAAAGTAAATAATTAAAAGGGTCAGACGGCTAATTCAGTTTACACGACCACCTCAAACACCAAACCAGCAGCGAACCATTAAACCACTAAAGTGACAAAATCAAATTGTGCTACCTGGATAACGTATATTGGTTCTTTATTTTCAGGTGTCCTCAAAGCCGACTGCGAACATCTTACTGCAGCTGTTGGTGGTGGTGTTGAAGACGTGTATGGTCAGGATAGCGCCACCAAGGATCGGTCTATTACTCCTTTGTTTGTTCTGGTGCAAGGTAAGTAGATGCGATGGCGGAATCGTCAGGACCTACAAATGGTCTCTGGCCATTCACTATGGTATATTCTCACTGGAGTCACGTGCAGTCAAGATGGGTCATGTGTCATCAGTCTCTGGCTTCCTGGAGTTGGGTTTCATGGCCATATTTTCAGCTTTGCAGATCTTAAGCCTCAAATACAACGGTATTGCTGGCCCATTACCTCTTTTGCTTCCGCTGTTTGGAAGATTAACGATTGTTAATATTTGAGTTGATGAGTAAATAATATTTGTGGAATCCACATCTTAAGCCTTAGCTGCACGCTGGTTGTACTTTTGTAAATAATATTTGTGGATTCTATTTTATGATGCTTTTTATACCAACTATTTGAATCTATATCTGTGTTCAATTTATACATTGCAGAAAAAACATGATCTTTGAAGAAAGGGTTATACTTCGGAACAAGACAATGACATAGATGCTTCCTTTGATCACCACTGATGTGGAAAGTAGTAACGTAGTAGAATAGGGTTTACGTCACTGCATTCCGTTTGCAGCATTTTATGATACTTAGGAAGGTAAGTTGGTTTATTTATACATACAAATATATATATTTAAGAGGAGGAAAAAATGATTCATGGTGTAACGGGTCGAAACATTTGTTTTTTTACGCGTTAAGACGGGTCGGGTCAGGTTGGGATATAATACTATTTGTTTGACTTTGTTTTTTGGCTGCATGACAACTTTTAAATATGTTGAAAAAGTTGGTGTTTTGAAACAAACGATTTATGGGATTTTGATGGTTTTTTTTGGCATTAGAAGCCCCTTTAGACCCATCTAGCCAATTTAACATCTTTCATTTCTTGATATATTTTGGTTTTCCAACTTAGAGATAAAGAATAAACCTGCACTATGTTGTTGAAATAGGTTTAACTTGCCACCCGTACATGAACCAAATCGACCCATTAGAGAATTTTAGACAAGTCATTCACCTCACTAACAATTTATTGCTTATTAGATAATAATTTCCAATTGGGCTCCTATATTGATTACTAGATAATAAGCTCTAAGTGGTATTCTAAAGACTAGCTGTCAATTTGCTATCGTAAATTAGAAAGAAAAAAAAAACACACATTGGACTTCGAAAATCTGGAAAAATAAAATGTTAATTCCTATTATGTTCTGTTCAACGCCATCAATGGTGGTGGTTAATGTTACTTTTCTTCCTTCGCTTTGTTTTTGATAAAAGTTTTTATTATGCTCTATTTTTTTGTGTTGTGTAGACAGCGCGGTGATTCAGGTTTTGGATCAAGGCGCCACAATGCGACATACATTTCTGTTGAAGGAAATATTGAGATGTGGTTGTGAAAATTCCTGTTTTTATTCATTTTTGTTTGTAGGGAAGCTGGCGCTTTCTCAAATCCTCCACATCTTAGAAGAAACGCATCTTTGTCTACTGAGTTGGTCATTTTTAATGTAGATGATATGTTATGTGAAAGTAATTATTGCGTCATGTCCTATTACACTACGAGCTTAAGTGAAACATAAAGCATTTTGAGTTTAAAGTATGTTAGATTTAGTATTGGTGAGAATACGTATAGGTCAGTTAATGTTTATTTTCTGTATCAAATCTGGTCCATGTCTGTTTACATACAACACTTAAAATGCCTAAAGAAAACATTTTTTTGGCATCACATGTTTTTCTTTACACAGCCATGTCCGCTTTCCTTGCCATCTCTTAACGTTTCCATTTTCTTAGGCCATCTAATGTGCAAGCCTGCTTTCAAGTCGCGCAGCGCGCGACCGGTTACAAACCTAGTTAAATTAATTAACCACTAAACACATTTTATTTTAAATGATTGGCTACCACACAAGTGGGAGCCCTACATAGGAGACAAATCGTATCCCCATCATCACAAGCTTGCAATTGGGGCATCTTAACAACATTAACGTTTTCCCTTTTTATATCTTTATTTGTTTACTTTTTGTTTCTCCTACAATAATCCATTCTGGTCGATAATGTACCTTTAAGTTCTTTTTTTTTTTTTTGAACGGGAAACTTCATTTCATTATCACCCAATACGTACAAACATATGTACCTTTAAGTTCTTAATTAAAGTTATATTCTCTTCAATATTTTCATTGATAAAAAAGGGTAAATTACATAAGGATGGTAGGTAGGCGGGCAACAAGCTGCGCCGCCACCCCTTTTTGAATAGAAAATCCCAATCTGCTAAAAACAAAACCCCGCCCTTGGGGGGTGGAAAAGTTGCTATGCACTACTCGCTGAACCCGAGCCAAAAACCGCACCGCCTCCGGTGCCAAGGGAACGAAAACATGCTGATTATCCTCACATGCTTTAGCATGCTTTTCCACTTTCTTCAATATTATTTTAAAATTTAAAATACAAAACTTGATTTATGTTGTGTGTGTTTATATTCTCAATCATGTACCTTTGTGTTTATTTATGTTATGAACATGCACACGTTCGTGCTTGATCGGTTCATTTACATGCCTATACATGTATGTTTCAGTCAAACATTCGATGAGCTATATCGTTTCTTCGATTTCTCGGGATTGGTTATGTGTCACCACAATGCTAAATGCTTATCTTATACACGGGAGTCTTGCTTGCCTAAAGGCTTCGTGTGATTGTTCACTCATTAACCAATCAACATCAATGAAGTTCGACTTGATTCCCGCTATAGAGAGGTCCAAAAGAGTTCCTACATCATCGAGCCTTTACAGTTGTAAATGTGAATGGTGACCGTTATGTCATGGTACAATTAGAAGGGTATCCAATGCGTACCATTACACCGTTGTGGAGACACTATAAACATTTGCGTGTAGTTAGTTGGGAAAACATGTACATGCGACGTCTATACATTTATATTAATTTGATAGGTGTGTAGTTGTAATGTTGATTATACAAATTTAGATATGTAAAGAATTATATTGTATTGAAATCAGTCTACAATTTGTAATAAAAACTAGTGGGATACCCCTGCACTACGTGGTGGAAATTCGATTGGTATTAGTTCGTTTTATTACGGTACTAGCACTCATTATACGAAAAAGGATAACCCGAAATCAAAGTTACTATATTTCCAAAAGAATATCATCACGTGTTTTACGTTGATCACAACTATAAAATGAATACCGGTACCGGTTCTAATAATACCGTTTAGAATCTACACGTATCGATATTGTTAGGTCAGGATCGGTTGGTTTGTCATGGTACTAATACATAAAAGTCTACTTTTAATACAACTACGTTTTCAAAGATTATACTGAAATGGTAAGAACAAAAAGTAAACACATCTATGGATTCAATGTTTGCAAAAAGTTAACAAATGCAAGTTGTTAGAGAAAAAATATTGTTCAGAATCTACATGCACTGATATTGTTGGTTCAGAATTGGTTGGTTCATCACAATGCCCTTACCAAAGAATCTACGTTGAATACAACTACATTTTGAAAAATCTACTTTGAATACAACTACGTTTTCAAAGAATATACCGATACGTCGAGAAAAAAAAAACATCAAACGCTGCTACAAATTCAATTTTTTGTTTCCTAAAAATTAACAAACGCAAGTTGTTAGAAAAATAAAACTAAATAAAAATCAATAATTTTACAATAATAATAATAAAACAATTTGATAATAATATAACTAATTCTACTAACCAAAATAATAATAATAACAATAATTAACCAAATTAACTTTAAATCGGATATCGATTTTTTGTACCATCGGCTAACCGAACTAAACCATTAATATGTTTATATATTTCTAGCTTATTGACATTAGATTCATGCATTTCATGTTTCATACCTCAATTTCATGTATTTATAAATTCAGTTCATGTATTTATATATTCTTTTCATGGACTTCTAAACATAATTTATAAATTTGGTTTTGGTTGCTAACCAGAATTAACCGAACCAAAAACCATCAAAAAAATTGAATAGGCTGAATCGATCAAATTGACCAATTACTTCGGTTTCGATTTTGATTGAAGCTAATAACCAAATCAAACCGTGTAGATCCCTAATATATAGTTAGATCCTTTGTGAAGAAAAAGGAAAACAACATAATAATTGGGACAGGCAACTTGTCATGATCATACCGTCTAAAACAGGTTATTACTTGTTAGGCAGGCAGACATTTAATTGTTATACATAAGGTGGGCCGTCAACTCTTCAATAATGGTACGAAACTTTTGACTTGGGCCTGATCTGTTAATTCTTCGTGGGCCTTCCCATTGAATATCACTCTCTCTTTTATTGTTCATTATTTTTCTCTATATTTATGGTATATGGGATGAGATGTCCTTTTAAAGCATAAACATATTCGACCGTGTTTATGCTTTATGGTAAAGTAAATACATATGAAAGTAACCGACCAAAAAGGTATCAAAAGCACATTTGTAACATGGGTTCAATCAAATGAAATGGTTGCTACCTTACATCAAACTTTTTCTTAATCATACTTGTAATGTTTCTCTACTTACACGTATTAATTACTTTCGGATGAACTTGAAGTCTTAATCAAGCTATCGATCGTTCTAATAGTAACCTTATCCACCTTAATCGGTCCACACCACAAATTTGTTAAGACTCTTAAAGCGAAGGTAGCTTTCATTTCTAAACTTTCTTGTGGCTTAGATCACAAGAATTGATAAAAGAGTCCTAAGCAACCACATATGAAAAGTATAAGTATTATAAAATGAAGATCACAAAAATGAAGTTAATATGTTAAATATTAATATAGACTCATATTTGTGTACATATATCAGTTTATAGACCTTCACATAAATAGTCACTTCAAGTTTAGAGTTTGTGTGTTGAAGTTCCCTTGTGGGTCATGTTCACCAATTGTCAAAAACTATGGATCTAACCTCTAACGATAACAACAACACAAACAACGACAAAGAACAAGAGAGAAGCGACAAAACGGTGACCAAAATCTTATTATTAAACCAACCCTAAAACTCCTCCCAAATACCCAGAGATTAAACAATAGATGAATCTCAGAAATAACAAAGATCAGTTGATGTCTACTGATTATTTAGATCAGTTTACACAACTGATTAAGAACAATACAAACACTTACAGTGTTTAATACGAATACAGAAGAAGAAGACGACTAAAACAATACAGAGAAACCCTAATACACAACGAAGAAAATAAAAGTGAATTAATAATAAAATGAGCTGATAGAGGGCTTATATAGCTCTTGATCGCGATCCGTGTGAGATTTAATCTGAGCCACACACTTCTTCCCAGGATGATCACAACCGTCAATAACAAACACACATAAATGGGCTAACTTTTATCCAGCCTTCAAATGTCACAATAAGCCCAACCGTTAAGCCCAATCTCCTTTATTAAAACCTGAAACAAATAAGCCCAATACAAGTGGTCCAGCTAAAGGATTTGAATTATAATTATTATTATTATTTTCAACATTCCCCCTTAATTCAAATCCTTACTGAACATATCAACCATACCAAGTTTTTTGCACAACATATCATGTTGTGACCCATTAAGACCTTTTGTAAATATATCAGCTATTTGAAGATCAGAGCTGATCTTTACAGTTTTAACAATTCCATCAGATATTTTCTCTCTAACAAAATGTAAGTCAATCTCAAAGTGTTTTGTCTTCTCATGGAAGACAGGATTAGCAGCTATAGAGATAGCAGCCTTACTATCACTACTAACACTAACAGGCAGACTGCATTTAACATGCAACTCTTTCAACAAATTTAATACCCACATTATTTCACATGTACCTGAACATAAAGCTCGATACTCAGCTTCTGCTGAGGATCGTGAAACAGTGCTTTGTTTCTTACTTTTCCAAGATACTAAAGACTCACCAAGAAATAGACAATACCCAGTCACAGATTTTCTCGTGACTAGACATTTTGCCCAGTCGGCATCAACATAGGCACTTAGTTTAAAATCACTTGACTTTTTAAACTGAATGCCTTTTCCTGGTGAACTCTTTAAATATCTAAGGAGTCTTAAGGCAGTTTGCAAATGCCCAAAAGTGGGCTTATGCATGAACTGGCTTAAAAACTGAACTGAATAACTTATATCAGGCCTTGTTAAAGATAGATATATAAGTTTACCTATCAACTTTTGATAACCAGTAATGTTATCTAACAAGGCCTCATTCTTTCCTGTTTTACTTGATACTATATAGCTTAACTCTATAGGTGTAGAAACAGGTTTGCATCCTAAGTACCCAAACTCAGTTAAGAGTTCAAGACAGTACTTTCTTTGGGTTAGACATAGACCAGACTCATTATGTAATACTTCAATTCCCAGAAAGTATTTTAAAATTCCCAAGTCTTTAATTTGGAAATTTTGACTCAGAAATCTTTTAATTTTATTAATTTCCTGTTCATTATTTCCAGTTACTATAATATCATCCACATACACAAGCAGGATAATAAAAACATCACTTTCAGATTTAATAAACAAGGAATGATCACAGACACTCTGTTTAAACCCAAATTGTAATAAAACACTTGTAAGTTTTTCATTCCATTTCCTAGGAGCTTGCTTAAGCCTATATAAAGATTTTATCAGTTTACAGACTCTGTTATCAGAACTAGAATGATATCCTTCTGGTGGTAACATATAGACATCTTCAGTTATTGACCCATATAAGAAAGCATTGTTAATGTCTAACTGATACATGGACCAATCATACTGAACAGCAAGACTCAATACACACCTAATAGTAACCATTTTGACAACTGGTGAAAAAGTTTCACCAAAGTCTAAACCTTCTCTTTGATTATAACCTTTAGCAACAAGTCTTGCTTTAAATCTTTCTATTTCACCATTAGCTTTATACTTTATCTTATAAACCCACTTACACCCTATAGGTTTTCTACCTTTAGGCAACTCAGTTAGTTCCCAGGTATTATTCCTATACAGTGCTTCCATTTCATTATTCATAGCTTCTACCCATTTAGGGTCTTTAGAAGCTTCTGAATAAGAAGTGGGTTCAAAAGATTTGTTTAAACTTGAAGTAAAACAAAAATTATCACTAGACAGATTAGAGTAATTAACAACTTTTTCTACTCCATATTTAACTTTACCTTCAACTATATAATCACTAAATCTTTTTGGAATACTAGACACTCTACTAGACCTCCTAATTGATCCCTCACATGGGTTATACTCATCATTAGAGGTTTCAGCATCCTGGTCTACCATATCAGATGTCCTACAACCTGGACTGCCAGGCTGCTGACTACTAGAGTCTACCCCCCCAGCAGCCCTGGGAGGAACAACTGTTTGCAGACTAGCCAATTCCCCCTGAGTAACATTGTTTCCCCCTTCATCATTGGGAACCTTTCCTGATTCAGTCATATTATAACCAGTAGACTCTGTGGTCTCATACAAATCAAAAAAGTTTAGACTATTAAGACCATTAATTTCACTAAAACCAGTTGACTGTTTTTCTGAGAGTTGTTTAAAAGGAAATATTTCTTCATAAAATCGAACATCTCTAGAATACTCAACTGTTTTTGAATCAAGACACCATAATTTGTAACCCTTTTTTACATTTGAGTACCCTATCAAGACACATTTTTCAGACCTACTGGACAACTTATCAGAATTATTAAGTATTGTATTAAAACACAGACACCCAAAGGTTTTAATATGACCGAGAGTGGGGGGAAACCCATAAACAACTTCATATGGACTCTTTCCTAACAGAACAGATGAGGGAATCCTGTTAATCAAATAAGTTGCAGTTAACACACAATCACTCCAAAATCTAAGTGGTAAACCACTCTGAAAAAGCAGAGCCCTAGCTGTGTTAAGAAGATGCCTGTGCTTCCTCTCAGCAATGCCATTTTGCTGAGGAGTATAAGCACAGGTTGTTTGGTGAATGATACCATTTAACTGACAAAAAACCTGAAACTGTTTATTAACAAACTCAGTTCCATTATCACTCCTAAAGATTTTAACCTTTTTCTTAAACTGAGTTTTAATTAATTCATAAAAAATAACCAAGTTTTCATACACCTCAGTTTTAGTTTTTAACATATAACACTAAACAGTCCTACTAAAATCATCAACTACTGTTAAAAAATACTTGTATTCTTTTCTACTAGTGATTCTATATGGTCCCCAAACATCTAGGTGAACAAGATCACCTATCTGTTTGGTTTGATGATCACTTATAGGGAATGGTACTCTAACTTGTTTGGCCTTATGACATATCTCACAAGGCTGTTGGGAGTCTCTGTGTCCTAAGTTCATTTCATTTCTTAACACAGCTAAGACTTGATCAGAGGGATGACCAAGTCTGTTATGCCATAAATTGGCATCATCAACACTATTAAAACAGCTATGATTAACACTTACATTTCTACCAACAAAATACAGACCATCAGTCTGTTTACCAGTCACCAGGATTCTTTTGGACTTGGAATCCTGAATGAAACAATTTTGTTCATCAAACAAAACACTCAACTTATTGTCTTTAGCTAATTTATGAACAGATAACAAGCTAACACAATAATCAGGAACAAGAAACACATCATACAGGATAACACCATCAGCTAATTTTATATCTCCAATCTTAGTAACTTTGGCACTAGTGCCATTTGGATGTTTAACCAAAATGTCATATTCAGAAACTTCAATACAGTTAATCATATCTTTGTCACTACTAGTCATGTGTTGGTTTGCACCAGAATCAGTGATCCAACCATGACTAATAGCAGCCTTGACAAAATTTGAACAGTTTGAAAAATTTTTAAAAATATTTTCAAGATTAGAGATTTTAGACATGCAGGAGAACCCATTTATAAAAACACTCTTACCTCCTGCATTGTGTGTTTGAGTCTCATTTCCACCTTTTTCACTGATCAGACTCATGAGCTTTGATATCTGTTCAGATGAAAAAAGGCAAGCCAGATGAACTAGAACTAGACTGTTTCTCATTAGAAACATTAGAAGACATATTGGACCTAGCATTTTGATTTAAACCTCTTCTCCTAACCCCTAGAGGATACCCAATAAGCTCATAACATCTATCCACAGTATGACCAAGCATATTGCAGTGTGTACACTTAAGGTTTGGATTGGGTCCTCTATTACCAGTTGTAAAAGAATTAGAATTAGAGTTCGGATTATTACTAGACCCTTTATTACCAACCCTCCTGTTCATGTTCCCAGTATTGGACCTAGTCAGAAAAGACACATTTGCTTCTTTAGCATTACTACTACCAGATTTCCTATGTGACTCTTCTCTAGAAACAATAGAGAATGCATGTTTCACAGAGGGTAAGGGGTCTTGCATCAATAAATTTGTTCTTACAGGTTGATAAATTTCATCTAAACCCATTAGAAATTGCATAAGTCTTATTAACCCATTGAAACTATTGAACTCTTTTGAAGCCTCACAAGTACAGGGAGGTAATTGAACAATGGAATCAAACTGTTTCCACATGGTGTTTAATTTGTGATAATACTCAGCAACTGAAATACCATTTTGACTCATAGAACAAATTTGTTGATGCAAGTTATAAACCACAGACCCATCCACTTTATCATATGTGTCCCTTAAATCCAACCAAACATCTCTAGCAAGTTTTGAAAACACTTGTCCTAGATATAATTCTTCACTAATAGAATTTAATAGCCAAGACAAAACAACTGAATTACATCTATCCCACTGTTTGGCTAGAATATCATCATCAGTAGGCTTAATAACAGACCCATCTATAAACCCAAACTTGTTTTTAGTTTCAAGAGCAAGTTTCATAGCATTAGACCACACTTTATAGTTATCAGTTCCTTTAAGTTTTATACTGATGATGGTTAATGAACTAGTGTCACTAGGATGGATATACAAAGGATCTCCTATATCCAGTTTACTGATAAGTGTTCCAGATCCATCACCACCTGACGTGTGCGTAACTATACATATTTTACAACGGATTTTAACACACGTTTTGCTTTAATATTTATAAAAATGGTTTCGACCTTAATATTAAAACACACACAATAGGGCAAGTGTACCCTGTCATATATGTAGTAAGAACAGATAAGAACCAAGTATCGATCCATGGACGCGCGCGGAGCAATTGTACTAAGACTCTATCACCGATTTACCAGTAGGAAAAGATAAGTGAGTTTGTTTAAGTTCTAACATATGTAAATATGTAACTAAGACTCCAAATAGAAAATATAACTATATAAACTATAATACGCCAATCCTAGCATGTTATCTATATATATAAATAGAAATAAAGGCGTGATCAACATTCCCATTTTCCGACAGTTAGTTTCCCTTTCGGGTATCCTAACATGACAACTATACAGAAAGCTAACACGAATACACACGTTAACCACTTCAAGTCGTTCATTAGCGAGCAGCTGATATTATCTCATGCAGATCTTTTAAAGATAAGTTAGTCATCTGTTAAGAGTATTCTAACCTCACTAATTCGGGAAAGCAATACCGAGTACACAATACAGCCACCTAAACTAGCATAAAGTAGAGCATTTCACAACCTATTCCATTTTACCAACTTTGAACACAAATCTACTAAGATCGCCATTTTCACCAAAATAACTAACAAAGATAATTGACCGTGTCAAAGATTGGTAACAACACCATTAAGCTTTTAAAACTCTTTTACGTGCCGGTAAACATTCATACTTGTTATTCAGGCGACTTTAACCAAACCAATACCCGGTTACAGTTTCATGGTGTAAACTATTTAACAAGTTAACTAGTTTACTACCGGACGATTAAACGGACGGTTTTTCAACATTTACCCGCCTAACACATTCGATAATCGCAAAAGTCATCCAAACACAACTATCAATCCAACAACAACGAAACAAGGTTGCACTATGATCATCAAGATCTAAACATGAAAAACGCCAAATTCTTACAAAACATGATTACATACTAAGGATCGTTTTTTCGACTAAAGATTACTAAATACGAATACTAGAGGCTAATGTAATACATAAACAACACAAACAAGTTCTAAATAACAGATTTGAATCGATAAAAGCTTAAAGGATCAAACCAAAGAAACTTGAATGTGATGGATTGGATGAAGATAGATGATTAGGATGAGATCCCGAGCTTGTTCCACTCCTTTCCAGCAGCTTAGATCGTCCGAAAAATCGCCCAAAATCGCTCTCCAAAACCCAATAATCGATCAGTGGGTTGAAATGGCAGATTTATACTCGAACAGGGCCTGTGAGCGGCCGCTCGAAGCCTGTGAGCGGCCGCTCACTTTTCAAAAAGTGGCACAAGTTGGTCCGTGCATGACGTAAGCCTTCTAGAAGGTTTCTACAAATATCTGGAGGAGCGAGCGGCCGCTCGAAGCCTGTGAGCGGCCGCTCACAGGACCCGAGGTCCCGTTTGCGCGCCGAAATCTGCGTGTTTTCTCCTGTTTTGCTTCCGGGGTATCGTTTAAGACCTGAAACAGTAAAGATACACAAATAAGCACCAATTCCTGTGTATAAGGTCAAAAACGCGTGAAATTTGGGAGTTAAACGGGGACTTTTATATGTGTAAATTAACGTATATCACCACCACCACCAGCATTATTTGGTGGTGGTGGGTTAACAATAGCATCACCCATAACAATCAATCAAATTAGACAATATACACACAGAAACAAGACAAAGTACCAGAATACAGAAGAAAACCTAGAAGAACGAAGCTGAGTCAGTGTACAGATAGTGGATTCGTCACTCAAGGTGTCCACCCAGTTCTTAACTCAGGAGTTCTTTTATTAACTAGTATATGTATACTAATAATATGTAAACACAAGAAATACACACAAGCAGAACAAGATGAACAAGAAACAACCAAATAGCAAACAAGCAATAGACACAACCACGTACTGAGCCAATACCGGTCCTCCTAACCCGGGCCTTGCTCCTAGACACAACAACAATTTAAACAACAAGAATGGAACAATCTCACCAGATAACTCGTAGCCTGTAACCTTCACTTAGGGTTACACGGCCAGAGAGCAACAGCACAAATGTCCAGCCCAACACCACGTTCCAGAACCAAGATCCAGAGCCTCCAGCCAACAATAGTTGACAAAACCCTAGATCTACAGAAGATACCAGACACAAGTAATAGACAAGATCTACACAGATCAGATCTACTACTAATAATACCAGACACAAGTGACAGACAAGATCTACAGAGATCAAATCTATCACCAACGAAAAAGGTCAAGATCTAAATATCAAGATCAAAACCCTAACAACCAAAAAAATACAGACAGCGGAAGACTAAGACCAGAATCAAAGAACCTGGCTCTGATACCATGTCAAAAACTATGGATCTAACCTCTAACGATAACAACAACACAAACAACGACAAAGAACAAGAGAGAAGCGACAAAACGGTGACCAAAATCTTATTATTAAACCAACCCTAAAACTCCCCCCAAATACCCAGAGATTCAACAATAGATGAATCTCAGAAATAACAAAGATCAGTTGATGTCTACTGATTGTTTAGATCAGTTTACACAACTGATTAAGAACAATACAAACACTTACAGTGTTTAATACGAATACAGAAGAAGAAGAAGACGACTAAAACAATACAGAGAAACCCTAATACACAACGAAGAAAATAAAAGTGAATTAATAATAAAATGAGCTGATAGAGGGCTTATATAGCTCTTGATCGCGATCCGTGTGAGATTTAATCTGAGCCACACACTTCTTCCCAGGATGATCACAACCGTCAATAACAAACACACATAAATGGGCTAACTTTTATCCAGCCTTCAAATGTCACAATAAGCCCAATCTCCTTTATTAAAACCTGAAACAAATAAGCCCAATACAAGTGGTCCAGCTAAAGGATTTGAATTATAATTATTATTATTATTTTCAACACCAATAATATAAAATACTTATGAATTAGGAACATATATTGTTTGCTACAATAGCAATACAATTGCTCGCTATCAATAAATAATACTTAACAAAATAAGAATATATACTACCTAGTACAGTAGTACCTACTGTCAAAATGTTTGAATATATTGTTTAAAAATAATGAATATTATATATAAAACCAAGACATGACAAGCCAATATGCAAGATTCAACAAAACAAAGTCTATGGGGCCGGAAAAGAATGCTGAAGCAAGTGGAAGTCAAGGATTTAAGATTCAAGTTCATGATCATGAATATGTTTTTGATTGTCCAAACTTTCTTGGTGTTTGGTAGGCTCACAAAATACCGGACCTTAATATTGAGCCATTAGGGTTTTGTATTTTGTGAGCATGCAAAACTCATAAACTATTAAACAACAAAAGAGTTTATTAATTTATTTAAACTATCCTATTTATTGTTAACATATTATTATTATATGATATTAAAAAGGTATAATTACATGATACTAAAATAAATCGTCAAAAAATATTGACTTTATAAAATGCAAAACAAAGTTGGATTAAGTTATTATACACAGTGTAACAAAAATAAGAATTACGAGAAAGATACAAAAATACAAAAAACACAATAGATCACGAAATATAATACAATGAGTCACAAAATATAACATAAATATATAATGTCAATAAATAAACACAATACTGAGGAAAAAAGACTCAATAAATCGCAGAAATGACACAATGACGAAAATAAAGAAAAAACACAATGATATAACACAGATTCTAAAAACTACAAGTCAAAAATACAAAAAATTGAAAACCTAAAAACTAAGATCGTAGGGTTCGGTGAGACTGTTCTAATGCCGCTTAAAATGAGTTCAATCAGACTCCGTTTGATACCCTTCCTACGACTTTCTATTTTTTTTTCACTGTGTATTTGATCCTAACCCTAACAATGTTACCCATCACATATTATATTGTACCTAAAAAATATACTCTAATTGGAAAAATGTATATTATTACTGATAGTAAATAAACGCTACTGGATCTAGGCACATGAGACTGAACTTGAACTTTGCTACACACCAAGTCATAGAGACAAAAAAGGGGGACCTTTGCTACACACCTAAATACAGGATGACACAAAGGCATCTTTCTAATGGAAAAAAAAATCCATTTTGCTACTTGCAAAGAAGAGACAGTCTAAAGATAAATCTGACGATGATTTATTATGTGACATATCGGTTAAGGGACAACACTTACTATTTTTGTGAACTATTATTTAAAAAATATTATATGATATGTTGAGTTTCATAAGATCATACACAATGCAATGTATTTTGAGGTGCATCTGTAATTTGTAATATAGATGCTGAGTTGGAGGAGATATAGAGAGACTGAGAGAGAGTAGAGTAGAGACATGCTTGAAAAACCCTTGGCTAAGTGCATGTATTAAAGACTAGAGAGACAATGTGATTTGCAAATAGTGGGGGAAGAGAAAGAGAAAAGATATTAAGTATGATATTAAGCAGTGAGGTGAATAATTTCTTTTGCAAGAATTTTAGTCTTGCATTGTTTAAAGTCTAAATATCTTATTTTTGCATTGTTTAAAGTCTAAATATCTTATTTTTCATTATAATACTTATTATTCACATTCACAGGCTCTTTTTATTAAAAAAAAATGATAAGTTTGTTTTCAAATGATAGGTTTGTGATGGTTTTGACATTTTTACAAATGAATGAAGATATAATAAAAGTAGCACTAAAGTAGTGGTGCACGAAAAACCAGAAACCAGACCAGATAATAAAATCTGAAACTGGACCTAATAAAAAACCCGAAACTAGGTTTTGTATGCCTGGTTATTGGGTACCCGAACCCATCCCTACTCATAAGGTACACATAGGATATGCATTTCAATACAAAAACCCGTAGCCGAAATCGACCCATGCCCATTCATATCCGAAACCTGGTTTTTTCCATACCCCATATATAAATCTATGTTTTTATGTTTTTTAATTTTTTATCTACTCTAATATTTTTACTTTCTAATATACATGCAGGTATATATATAAGTTTATGCAATAAAATGGACTTAGAACAAAGCGTGCAACCTCTTAAAAAACCTGATTTATACTTGAAAATAAGGTATTTTATATACCATAAATGGGGTATTAAAATACCTAAGTATAGGTTACCCAGTTCTATACCCTACCTGAAACCGGTAACACCAATTATGGTTTTTCAAGTCAATACCTGATTTTTCCATACCCAATCAAACATGTACTCTTAGTTTTAAAAAACGCGAAGTGCACAAAAAGAACAAGGTTTAAAATCAAAGCGCAAGGCGCAAAAGCAAGGGCTTTTCGTACATGAGGCGCAAGGTGCTTATATAATTTTTTTATGTATTCTATAGTTTTTTAGCATTCCTTACCCAAAATATATAGGTATAAATAAGGTTTATATATGATTTAAGGTATAAATCATTTAAATGTACAACCTTTTTAGCTACATGTATAACACTTATAAACACAAAAACACCCCAATCATGAGCCTAAGTGGGATTTTTTTTCCAAAAAAAACTCGCTTTTTATGCTCCTTTTACATGGCTCGCCTTATGTTACACAAGGCGCAATTCTTTGCGCCTAGGGTCGCTTCGCGCTTGAGGTCCGCTTTTTAAAACCAAGCCTATACCTAGATCCATACCCGAAACCAAGTATTAAAAAAGCAGGTTTTGAGTCGTTTTGTGCACCTTTGCCCTAAAGTCCTAAACTAAACCATGGGAACACTAATGACAATAAGCCTTGTAACGGGCTTGATAAACCAGTGCTCGAAAGTCAAGCCCATTGGGCTTTGGGTCAAAAACACAAATTCTTGGGTAGAATTTAATATTTTCCGGTAGAGGTGCACAAAAAAAACCGGAACCGGGTATTAAAAAAACCGAAACAGAGTATACCCGGAACCATACCCGACCCTACCCGCCGGGTACGCATAAGGTGTAGATTTCTATGTAAAAAACTGGACCCGAAACCGGACCCGATTTATACCCGGTTGTACCCGGTTTTTTTAAATACCCGGAACCGGGTTTTTCGAATATTCGGCACCGGGTTTTCCGAATACCCGAAACCGGGTTTTTCGAATACTAAAAAAGTATGTGTCAAGCGACGAGACTATTTGGCATTTTGATGTTGAGACGGAACCGGGTATTAAAAAATCGGAACCGGGTTTTCCGAATACTCAAAAAGTATACTTAAAGAATTCTATAACCACGTTTTAATCATCTAAGTCGCACTACCCTTCGACGTGATTGTATAAAAAGAATTCAATACCCGATATACCCGAAACCGGGTATTGAAAAACCGGAACCGGGTATTGAAAAACCGGAACCAGTATACCGGGTATGGTTTTTTATGCTAGGAACCGAAACTGGAACCGGTTCTTTCAATACCCGGTCGAAGTAATACCCAACCGTACCCGGAACCTGGTACTAAAAAAACCTGACTTATGCTATTTTCCAGTTCTAAAAATTAATAACATCAAAATTATTTATTTACAGTAAAGGTATCTGTGATCGTAGGTATTTTAATAATATTTTATCAATCAATATCCATAAAACTAGTGAAAAAACAATGCTAAATAACTTTAACTTACGAGTAGGCTTTAAATACTACCTATTCGATTTCTTGGATCTCTTCTACAATTTCATTATTTTCCTTGGCGAGACGAGAAGTGAACTCCGACGGACTCGGTGCTCGACTGTGTTGATCCATGGCGTTGAGTTGAATAACCATGTTTGATATCGGACTATCATTGGGTGTATGGGTTTGTTTTCTTCGCTTTTGTTTCACCTCCTTGTGCCATTGCTTTATCATATGTATCGTTTGATCTTCTAACACCGCGCTTTTATATGTTGACCCCATCTGCATATTTGGAAAGTCGTTCCAACGGTCAATGGTCTTACAGAATATTCGTAACATATAATATAGCGTATAGTTAAAATTAAACGCTTAACGATGTAATGTGTATGAGGTTACTTGTGTATGATGTATAACTAACTTTTTTTTTATTAAGGTCAAATGTTATGTATTCAAAGGTCTCATACACACACATATATCATTAAGTACACATATATCATTAAGTACGTATTATTACAGATACATCAAATTCTCATTGTTATAATTGAATAATTCTAATACGTTTTTTTACAAGTCAAAATCTTGGTCAAGGTCATAGTCCTAGGTAAAGTTGTTATTAGTATTTATTATTCGTAGGTTATGTCTCTTCTCCATTGTAAATATATTTTATGTTAGTTACGAATAAAGACACCAATTTTAATATGTGATATCTCCATCCAAAATTCATCAAAAATTATTTTTTGAATAAAAAAAAATATACGACTTATTCATCATTTGATATGAGATGACAAGCTAACAATGGTGGACCCATGATTTTTTTTACGGATATTATTTTCTGAAAATAATCGGTGAATCGATATAGCTACCGTGCATTAGATAAATAACACATAATAAAACTAGTGTCCGATACTATGTAACTATGGCTATAAATAACATATAATTTTGTTTTTTTACCGATGTCACATATAAAGAATAAAAGAAAGATGCAAACCTGAGTCACAAGAGCATAGAGTGGAAGAGTAATGTAGCTACAAATTACTTGAACAAACACCCTATAAACAAAAATCCCTGATTGCATTTTAGTCAAGGTTCATGAATATTGGAAGTGGTTAAATGTAATTCATCAGGGTACGTAGTGAAGTGTCTTTATGTAACTTACGCTAGCACAACTCTTGATACAGCAATAGTAGTTGTTTCATGGAAGCATGAATTTATTCCATATTGCAACTGCATAATAACACAGATTAATAATAACAAGGAGTTTTTATATAGTGTTAAACCAGCGTTATTTAGTTTGTATATATACATGGAGTACAACAAGCAAACAGAAGTTTGCACTTTTATGCCGAATACGGTTTGTAATTTAGAAAGGGGTGGTGGCACAACTTGTTGCACATTTACCTGTCATCCTCATGTAATGTGTTTGATCATTAACAAAAACTAATGCAGTTTTCATCATGTGGTTTGCACCAACTAACAGGTTCAGCACGAATATAGCACTCTGAGTCCCTGACTTTTGTCGGGCTAATACTTTACACTCCTCATTTTAACGTCGTTTAGTTTTCTGTTAGCCTGACAAAAGTCAGGGACTCAAAGTGTTATATTCGTGCTGAACCTGTTAGTTGGTGTTAACTACAAGTACCAACACTACAATTAACTCATTTAGTTTTTACTTTTTGGGGATTTGATTCTTTGAACGCATCCATGAGTCAGTTTTTCATCGGTTAGTCATTTTTCAGGTAAGGAATGAACGTACCGAAACCCAGACGAAAAATGCAAATTCGAACGCATTCTGCAAAAAAAAAAAAAAAAAAAAAAGATGCATAAAACATAAGGGCTAAGGCCGATCGGTCTAGATAAATTAATGTTATCATTAACGCATAAGCGAATTGTTACCACAAAGAGTGTGTAGTGCAATAGAGTTAGAACGAACTGAGGCTTGCTAAACCAGAAAAGATCGTCGTTAGGCGTAACCACGGGTGCTCCTATGGTTACTTTGTTTTGTTCCTTGAGCCGTAGCGCCATTCTAGCGACGATCACTTGTAGTTTGGTTCCAAGGACCAACACAATCTATATCATATTAACAATACAGAAAAATATGTATCACAAGGATTAGTTTGTGTCAAAATTCAAATCTAGCTAGTGCAACAATTAAGCATACTACTATTATAAAAGTAGTAAACTAACGAAAGTTTGCGACGACAATAATGGCGACTGACTTTGCGACGGTTTCTTCTCGTTTCGTCGCTAGTTTTTTTTAAGGAATAAAAATAACCGTTGCTACATGGTTTTAGAAACCATCATAAATGTAGTGATGTTATTTTTTTTGTCGTTGAAATTTAAAATAATTTGTCGCAAAAGACTAGTTTTTAACTCTTTAAGGCTTATTGTCTCGACACAAAATCGTCGCAAACTATGATTTGTAGTAGTGAACGATGGGTGAAGTTTAGTGATATACTTACAACGAGCGGAAGTAGTGCTACCCACAGATACACATGCCAACCTAATTAAAGTCCAAGATACAATAATTACTTTAAGCTTTATATATTTTTCTACAAACTAATGAGATGAGTATACTACTCAAGAACATTTAGTTTATAAAAAAACTCGAATCGATCTGAGCTTAAACAAGCTCAATCCCAAGTCTGGGTTTAAAATAGAGCTTAATTAATAAATTAGCTCAAGCTTCACTAGAATTGTGAATCTAAAAGAGGAGTTATTATTATGTAAATGTATGTACTAATTTTTTTTTTATACATGATACATGGTATTATATATATTGTCATTAAAAAGAATTCTAAATATTTAATAAATAATAAACGAGTAGAGTTTGTTCGAGTTTAAATAACTAATAAAAAGGGATGAAATTTATATATACATACCATGGATGTCCGTAAGCATCAAGATAACAAGCAGAAACCACATGAGTGGACTGTCCAAATGATGAAAAGGTTAGCTACGTGATCAGTTGGCTTAATTTAACATTTAAATGTGTATCACTTTTTCTCTAAAGTATATGTATTAGAAACGTTATTATATTATATTATATTATATAGAATAATATAGTAAATTGATACATATTATACAAGAGTAAGGGGTGCTATTATCAAATTTTACCTTATGCTAACTACAACTTTGAAGTCATCTTCCAGTGAACGTTGTATGTACTTGCGGAAATTAAAATAGTTGTTTGTTGATAGATGAGCCTACAATTATTAAACCAAAAAATATATAAATTCTTTTATACCCTAAAAGTATTTACTATGATCGATACTAAATTATCATCATTTCTATTATATACGAGTGTACTCACCGATATAAATCCATGACGCAAGGTGAAGTAGTCGACTTTAGCTACCGAGTGAAAGAATTGTCTAAAAAAACATTTCTGTTTCAATGCATTTCAAGCACTTATTACAACAATGAGATATAAAAATTCTTGTGAAAGTAGTATAATTTTGTTGAACTTACAATCCACAATACAATCGTCGTGTTGACTGAATCACTCATATGCCTTCTCCCAAATGTAGTTTGTCTTGTAAATCTAAATCGGCTAGGATCTTATTCAAAAATAAATAAACATGTTAATATTCCATTCATTTAATATCCTTTTGATGTCATTAACATAACAGATGTCATTTCTGATTTGTTTTATATTATTATTAGAAGTCAGGTAATACGTTTTTTCTAAAGTTTGTTTTATAACATATTACATTAGATTAAAAATTTATAGAATTTGATTATTTATAATACCATTGGCCACCATGTATTCAAGTGTCTGAGTTTCTTGTTCCCAAGCTTTCCAACTCCTCATCTGTGTAAAATAATATTAAAGGTTTAATTATTAACTTTCGGGAAAGCTCAAGGGGCTAACTGTAAATTTGGCATTTTGATTATTTCAACATGGGTGCCTCACTTTTGTAAACATTGCATATTAGCACTAATACTTGACAGAAATCAACAAAAGGAAGAATAAGTACCTTGGCTCTCCCCAAAGCCATGGTAACAACACTATATACTATTTGCATGATAGCCAAAACACATATGAAATACTTTAGTTGGTTTATTCCGTCCTCGGATATGAAAGACGTCATTCCCTGTACAGAAAACATGTTTTAGAGTCAATGGTTTCGAAATCGAACCAGAACTAATCTGACCAAGAACTAGCTACCAGATTAGTGTAGTTGAATCTATATGAACCGTTTTCAATTGAACTGACTGGTTCAATTGAACCAATGAACCCGGTTAGATAGGATGCTGGATTGGATATCAAAGGTTTTTTTTTCTTTATACAATATAATAACCAAATTTCTCAAGTGTAATTAAACTTAGTAAAAGTTCTCTTTTCCTTAAAGTAACTCGGCATTCATTTCATATGTATTTTTATACTAAAAATATTAAAATTAAGTGAGACAACTAAAATATAGAGGAAGTTTCTTGTACAAATGGTTCTTATCCTACAAATAGTTCTTAACGTGTGAAGTGAAGGAGAATATTTTTTTTTATTTTCCATATTGTTAAACATGTATTTTAATTAGTATTGAAATCTAAAAAAAATTAGTGTAAAGTAATTACGTAATTATTGTTGTAGAGTAATTACGTAATTAATACAGTATAAATTACTGTAATTACTCTAATGACGTAATTAAGCAAACTTTTTTGTTTAATTTTTTATATTATTCATATAGAAAGTATGTTTAAGCAGATGGAAAAAATAATTCAAAAAAAAAAAAATTCTTCCTTCACTTCTCATGTTTAGTAAGTTAAGCCGATTTGTATTTTATCTTTACTCAAAATATATATGAATCTTGGATACTAGTTAGTATTTAGTGATATGATTATTTCCTTATGAATTTGACTTAAGTTAACAATTCTAAAACTTGATTATTATTTTTTTTTACTTTACTATTACCTTTTACTTCAAATTAACTGGAAAAAAATATTACTTATTAGCAACCAAGATTCATATATGTTTCACAGGATGAAAACACCTAATTAAAATTGATTGATTTTAAAAGGAAAAAAAAAATCTTTGAGTGACTTTAATGAAATGCCTAAAAGCATGGTTACTATTGGATGTAATTTCCTTTAATACACTTCATGTGTTGTTAAAGTTGCAAATACACACCAAAAATTATAGTAATTACATATTTGCTTTAAATTGGTTATATATACATATAATCATATATTCTTATATAATCAAATTACCTTTGAAGCACAGTGACCAGTTGAATTATAAGAGGCAGAAGCCGAATCTAACCGTCTGTGTTTTGATTGGACCATGTTGTCTTCAAAGGTTACTGGTTCAAACCGAGGAGAAGTGGCATAAGGAAGTTCATATGCTTCGGTTGTTTGCATTGTTTCCTCATAGATTCTGTGACAAGGTAGCATGGTATTTGCTACTTTGTTCGGTATGCAGATTTTAGCGATTGTTTTTTGAGTACTCACTAGTATTAGTGACATTAATCCAAGAAGCATCAACGCTGCAACATGTACAAACACAAGTTTACATCCAAAAACCAACCGTCAAAGTTTTTAAATTCGATCTTTGTCTCAAGTTCTACTTTTGTTGGATAGAAATCCTCAATAAGAGTTTCTTTATTGCTCACTATACAATATACTTATATACAAAGTGTTATATATAAAATTAACATAGTTTTATTAATAATATTATCTAACAACTTTATGCATTCTTACCTGATTTAAGCTTCTCTATTGCTTCATACATGGATGTCTTCCTATGTTCCTTAAGCCACTGCATTATCATGTCATACCATACAATACCATACCATACCAGTAATTAGTCAAAGATTTTTGTAAAACGTCGGTAAGTAAATAACGTTAGAAAGATAGAATTAATGGATGCTAACATGTGACACAATATCAAATAGATGTTCGATGAGAAGTCCAAGACAGATGAAGACGAAGCAAACCGTAGCCACAGCCCAAGTGGGTGTGGTTTGTAGTGAATGTGCCCCTACCATTTTTGCTGCGAAAATGAGGATGTTGTATGAAATATAGATGAAATATTGAGTTTAAGTAGGATGAAGTAGAGGAGACAAGTTCAAAGTCGAGGTGAATATGTCAATGTATTTGTAATTAGGGTGATATCGACAAAGGAAGGTTGTATGTAGCGTAATTCTATGGATGTTAAATATAGACAAAATTAATATCACTTTCAATTGATATAGATTTGCATGTGGACCAAATTTTTTGATTTTCTAATATCCAAATCCTCCTAACAACCAATATTACATGATTTCTAGAGATCAGGATTATGTTTAACTTTCTAAATCACAACCAATACACTTAAAACATTTTGATAATATTTTAGGTGGCACATTTCTTATGTATCCTACAACTCTACCGTATGACTTATGTAAAATTTGTCTAGCTAGTGTGTAAGAGATGATGAAATATACAATTATAAATATAAACTGTTTTATAACTTTAATTATTGTTTATGCTTTTTATGTCGTAAGATATAGGTGGGGAGGAGTGAAGACTTTTTTCAAGCTTCATTAAACATACCATCAATAAGGTGTGAACTCCTCCTCTTCTTTTCTTTAGGAAATTCGTTTGTTTTTGACTTTGTGTGATTACACAACCGACAGCAAACATTGTTTGTCTGTGTGTACGTATATATTAAATAAGTGTGTATACACTATTTTTTAACGTTTTAGTATCAAAACGTATACATTACCGTCCACAAGGGGCTATAAAATTGTTTTTATACGTTCACCTAATTGTTTCGAAATCCGGACAGGGAAGAGTCAAACCGAAACCGATATGGGTCAGGGTATTGAACTAGGTGTGCAGTGAACTGGGGGTTGGACCGGTGAACCGGCGGTCGGACTGGGAAGCCGAGCGGTTGAACCGGGTTTTAAGGGGTTGAATAGAGTTTTTTTTTTTCTTCAGATTTTAGCTTATTAATTTTACGACGCCATCCAGTTGCACCAGTCGGACTAAAGGAGACCGGTTTAACGTTGGGTCCGCATCTAAAAACATTGGTTTGTCTGCCTCTATGTATGTATGTATGTAAAAGATTAATTTATGATCATCAAACTATCTCATACATCTTTAAGAACTTTAAAATCATGTGCTATTTTAAACGTGATTAAGCTCATCTATCTAATATGTGAGCACTATGGATTTATGTAAATTATTCTTCTTTTGAAAGTTGAACAACATTTTATTTTATTACACAATTCAATCTTCGTTCACTCACATACACGTATGTATATGCATGAAGCATTTTCAATTACAAGTAATTCAGATTTCATTGACAAAAGTTTTATTATCTTCAAAACTTGATCTTTACTATTTGTTCATTAAACTAAAAAAATAAAAATAAACAAGTTTAAATATAGAAGGAAACGTATGTATAAGAAAACACATCAACAAACCTTTAACTTTGATTCTTTTGGAAGACTAGCTCAGTTGGGAACTGCCCAACATATTGCAATGACACAAGTCACGTTTGATCCGCACAAGGCACAGGCGTGAGGCACCGAAGCACCACAGTCACCACAATTACTTGCCAGTTGGCTATGCGCAGGCCATGATTCGAACTCATAACCAACCCGGTCAAGAACTCCAAGGTGGTATACCTTACCATATCCACCTTGGACCACTGAACCAAGACATCATCGGCCTTTTGGATGTATGGAAGTTGGAAAGTGGGTGGTGGCCGGCGGGTCACCCAAATGACCCATACCACTATTTAGTACCCATGGTCCTCTTTCATGGAATTTAATATCGTTATTTCCACCTCTATACTTGCAATGGATGTTGATGTTCTTTCACATCACATGTCACATAGCTAAATTACTCCATTCACATACATCTCTTAATTTCAATCCCAACTAATACGCTTAATGTTCTTTTCATTCAAGAAGTTTACAAATCAATGTCTTGTTTCTAATAAAAATCACTATACTTATAATTATGATTAATTAAACATTTGATAAGGATATAACAGCTATTTAGGATCATTAATTTCAATTACACATGAAAAATTTTATTGATGTGCATGTAATCCCGGTGCATTATATCCAAATATTTATGCATATGGGTTATGAGATGAACATAACAATTTGTTACTACAATTTTGATCTTGATAAATATATTTCCCACATAGGCATATATATTGAACGGCTAATACACACACCCACTTTTCATACATCAAAGTTCAAGGTTTTTAAAGGGTTTCATCTTATCACGTGGTTGAGGATACGTACTAGTCTAATGATGGTATCCTCGACCACTTGGTATGATGAAACACTTTTACTACACTTCTTAATATCGCTATTTTAGAATCCCTTCGCTATTTTCCCCTTTATATAAAGGTGTGTTGATTGCTGCATATGAAATTTACTCTAATGCACAATCCATATTTATATTATAGACATTTTAGACAACGACTTTCGAAATCCTTTGTCATCACATATGGGGAGGGGGCAGCTTCGTGGGAAAAGGGATCAGAGAAGCCGGACACGCCGATGTGAAGGGTGGTTAGTGATGCCCCTCCTCTGCATGTTGGAGAAGGTCTTATGATCACTTAAAAGATTTTTTTTTAAATAATAGTTCTGGTCATACTTCTAACTTCTTTTCATTTTTTTACTGTGAGGAAATTCCATCAATGCCCACCTGTCAACTTATAGCAGAAAAAAGTTGGTTTTAACCGCGAGAGATTGGCTATAGGGATTGGATGAGAAATTTGTACATCCAGGAATGACTACCGAATAAAGAGAAATAGTTTAGTGGAGAAGAAGTCTTGGTTGACGACCAATTAGTTAAGCTTGCATATCAATGATCACTACAGTTTAAAGATAAACTTAGTGGAAAAGAAGTCTTTGTTGGAAACCAATTAGTGGACATATGGTGGATTTGTGGTGAATAATTTGTGATCTATTTCGTCACACATAAAAATTTACAAATCAACTAAAATCTTGACTTCAAGTCTTCCTAAAATTTAAAATTTTTAACTATAAATCTATATTTTTATTTTACTTATTCATGTTCTATTTTGTATTTATAATTAAAAAAAAGTAATATCCATATATACTAATACTAGATTATATCCCGAAAGCTTTTGGGGACAGATAAATCTAATAATATGTGATAAAATATGTGTTATGATAGTAACATAGAAATTAATTTACTATAATATGAAAAAACAACAATTTTAATCATGTAAATAAGAATGAAAATATATGCTAAAAAGAAGATGTATGTTTGGATGAAGAGCAAAGCTAGAAACAACCATTCCAGGATATAATCTAGTATATTTACATATAAGAACCTGCTAACTACATATATATTCATAAATGTAGACATTTTGGTAAGAATCTTTTTTTTTTTGTATTTTGATTGGTGTTGCTAGGAACATTTTTTATAAATATTGCTAAGCCGGTTAGATGTAGCCTATGATTCTTATATACCAGGTAAATCTCTAGCTGATAAGTGATAGTTAATCACCCCATCATGCATGTCTCTTAAATCAATCATCATCATCATAACATATCATTTGATACAAATTTGGTGTTTTTTCCCAGGTTCACATCACAACTTTATAATGTTTCGAGAAAGTGACAAAGTTGTACAGAGACTTCATTCGAGCAAGATGTGCACACATAGAATTAGAAGTAGGTTTTATAAGTTATCGAGTGTTGATCATTTTAAAAATAACCTATTTCTTTTATGGTACACAAATTTAGTCACTTCATATTAGATTTGTCTATCCCAAGAAGCACTCGGGGGATAAACTAGTTTATATTAATAAATTAATATAAATATATAAAAGACCATGGTCTTAGAACCATGACATTTCTTTGGGTTTTGAGTTTGACCACTAAACTTTGTTTAATGGTTAAGTTTGGCCCCCTTAAATTTTTTGTCTTGTAATGAACTGGCTTTTTCCTTTTTCTCGAGTTACAAGCTGGTCATTTTTATCTCCCGCTTTGTAAAAAATTATACAATATCTTTTTGCCCCCCTCTACTTTCTATTACGTCGTATTAGGGTATTCGCGGTTCAGTTTTTACGATTTTTACGTTTTTTAGGTTAAAGATGAACCAAACTGTTAGTAACAGTTTTATACTTTTGTATACCAAAACTAAACCATAGAACTTGAAACCGTTAGTAACAGTTTGAGCTTGTTAGAGTCGAATACTTAAATCATTAATACGTTACCATGGTAATCGACAAGTGAGGAGAAGCAGCTAGGTTTGAAATGTTTTGATTTTCTAACATCTGATTAGTTTTATTAAAGTATTTTAGACATGGAATTTTGAAAACACACAAAACTTAGTTTTTTTTCGGGGGGGGGGGGGGGGGGGGGTTGGGGGTTGGGTTGGTGGTTTAATAATGTGATATTTTGATTTGCTTTATTAACTAGTTAAATATAAAACTACTTTACTTTTGGCCATAACTAATAATATGTGTATATATGTGAAATATTAGAAAAGTTTAATAATAAATTTGTACGGCATAGTCCGGTTGTATACCGATTGGTTTTTGGTATCAACCATAACACAAACCATTCACTAGGATTTGTAAACATTAATGACCGGTTTGGACGGTTTCATTGTTTGAAATCGAACCGTGAACACCACTATTATGTATCGATATAATTTCAAGTTCAAACACCAAACTTTGTTAGTTGTCACACTTGATCCCTCAAGTTTTTTCCATCTTTTAATGAAATGGTTTTCCCTTCCCCTAAAGTTTTAAAAGTGTCACTTTTGCCCTAAGTTTTCTAAAAGGTTTATAAATTTTCTCTTTCAACCTCAACTTTTTAATACGTGTTGATATAAGTTCCACGTCATCTATGTTATAAGTTATGAGACCATGCGTAGTGGGGGGCTTTATATATAAAGCCCCCCTTTCTGATTGGTCCACGTGGCTGCCGAGTCAGCTTGGAGAGATAAAGTGAAAAAGGGGTGTAGTGGTGGGGCTTTATTTATAAAGCCCCGGTCAAAGGGTCAAACCCATGCATTTTGTCTTCTCTGCCATGTGTCACGTGAGTATTGGAGGCAAGCAAATGGGGGGTAGCGCCATTTCTATAACGCTCAACCGGTTTTTTGGCCCATAGCGCCACACCGTGGTGGTGTAGCGGGCGCGATTTTTTAAAAGTGGGGGCATAGCGCCCCCCACTACACCCGGTCTGAGAATCACTTGATGTAATAAATTTGTGTTATGGTTTTATAAGCTTTTTCGTGGTTTGGCTCCTCAATCTCTCATTTATTTAATTAATTTTTGTTAATTACACATTATATTTTAATCAAGAATGATTAATGACACAACTCGTCTTTCAGCTGTCACACATAAAAAAATAAAAAATGAAAAACTCTCCCCTACACTTCTATCTTCACTTTTCGTAAACCTGTAGATTCAATCCAATCGCAATCACAATCGCCATCAATCAATTCATTCATTCATCCATCCATCACATAATCGACTAATCTCCTCAATATCATCATAATAATCGTTTATTCATGGAGGTTCGACAGGAAGCAACAACAACAACAACAATGGATAATCTCTCTACACAAGAACGCCAACAGCCTCATCCGTCTCCGTCAAAGCAGCCGAAACCTTCTCCGCTCCCCGTCGATACCAATTCCGTTACTCAGAGGTCGCCCTCTCAATTGCGCTTTTAATTCTGTAATTGTTATTCGTTATCAGCTATATTCTGATTTAGTTTTGTTGTTATATGTTTTTTTTTGCAGGCTGCAGAAAGAACTTATGGCTCTTATGGTATGTATTATTTAGTCCTTAATAAGTTAGTTATTGTGTTGATCAATTCTTTAATAACAAATTAACAATACAGAAAGATGAATAAATAAATCAGATATACCTGATGCTCTAGAAATCATGGTGACGCAAGACGACATGTTGTTGAGACTGATCCGATTCCGTTTAGGGTGTACAGTTAGGATGGTAAAGTAGGTTAGATACCTACGAAATTGAGAGACGGAGAGAAAGAGAAGAGGGGAAAATTATTACTCCATTCGTCTCATTTTAAATGTCCATTTTTGCACTTTTTATTGTCCTAAATTAAATGTCCATTTCTAAGCAATTTCCAATTTTGCCCATAAAACACAAAACACAATCAAAGATTTGAAATAATAACTTGAGGATATTATTGTCATTTTACAATATACAAACAAAGATTTCTTAATATGTGTGTTTGTGGGCCCATGACATCTAAATTGAGACGGAGGGAGTAGTTAAGTTGGTGATTCATTAGATTTTAATCCTCTCAGTGTAAGCTCTATTTATACAACCAAGGGGAAAACACTACTTGTGGTTCATTAAGATTTAAGGGTAATTATGTGCATCAAGTATATAGTATATACCGGTTAAACTAATAGGGTATTCGGGTCAATGATCATTAGATGAATGATTATAATGGTCATATTATATATTTATTTATATAATATTTAATCTTGCATAATGAACAATATTTAATTTGATATATATGATGCTTATTGTCAAGTAATCAAGGTTTAAAGATCATGCCTCGAGGCGTACGCCTCGAGGTGAACCGAGGCATAAGCAACGGCTAGGTAACCATTAATCAAGTTGTTTGTGATCGCGCGTGTGGGTGGCCTTTTGTCGATGGGTGTACACAGGTGGCCGGGCTTTGTTGGGCGTTCAACAAAAGAACATAAAGAGAATTTTGAGAAATTTGCAATACCTATGAAGCTAGTACTCTCTCTCTCTATGATCAATTGATCATTGATGATGATACCTGTGATTATTAAATTTGATTCCTGTGATTGTGTATAGTAAAAGTATATATTTACATTGCATACAGTCATACAGATGATAGAAACAAATACAAGCGCTAAACTTATTGTTTTGATTTAGGTTGTCGATAGAAATTTGCAATACTTAGTAGGCTAATACTATGTCTCTGTGATCAATTGATAATTAATGATGGTGCCTGTGGTCAGTGGCGGATCTAGAAATGAATTTCAGTAGTAACGTTTTTCATTTTTTTTTTCATTTTAGTATCAATGTTTTCCAAATTTCGTAAAATAAAAACAAATTTTCCACTAATTTTCCATTACGCGCGCGAAGTTGAGCAGCAATGGACGCGGCACCTAGTTATACACTAGGTCCGCCCCTGCCTGTGGTTATGTATTGATGATACCTGTGATTATGTATTGATGATACCTGTGATTATGTATAGAAAAAAGATATGTCACTTTCCATACAGAGGATAGAAACACATACAAGTTTTAAACATATTACTTTGATTTAGGAGGACTAATTTTATACTCGGACTAATTTCAATCGAGAAAGCTGTATGTTTAACTTTGACATTGGTAATCAAGTTGTTGAGTAACAGTTAAGTTGTTGATGTGTTTAGATGAGTGGAGATCTTGGAGTATCTGCTTTTCCAAAAGGAGAGAGCATATTTACATGGATTGGTACTATTGAGGGCGGGAAAGGAACCATGTACGAGGGTTTATCGTATAAACTCTCTTTACAGTTCCCGTTGGACTACCCCTTTAAGCCCCCTCAGGTTAAATTTGAAACGATGTGCTTCCATCCCAATATTGACCAGTTTGGTAACATCTGCCTCGATATCCTTCAGGTATACAGTGGCGGATCTAGAAATTAATTTCAGTAGTAACGTTTTTCTTTTTTTTTCATTTTAGTAGTAACGTTTTCCAAATATCGTAAAAAAAAAAAACAAATTTTCCACTACGCGCGCGAAGTTGAGTAGCAACGGACGCGGCACCTAGCTTCAAGCTAGGTCCGCCCCTGCAGGTATATCTCTTTATATAATTTTGTTCATCCCAATTTTAAGATAATCTTATGGAATATTTTGATCCAACTATATGTGGATGAGTTGATATCATTGCAGTATATCTAAAGTATTTATTATGAGGGTTATATTGACTCGAACATAAAAAAATTAGCTATTTTTTTTTCTAATTGCAGGACAAGTGGTCTGCAGCCTATGATTGTCGAACCATTCTTTTGTCTATTCAAAGTTTATTAGGAGGTTTGTAAAACCCTTCATGAACTAGTATATTTGATTCCGGTTGGGGCTCATTGTTTTGTTTCAATAGTTTATCTTTCTGATACAGAACCAAATATTGAAAGTCCTCTCAACAGCTCTGCTGCTTCTCTCTGGAGCAATAAAGAAGGTGAGATGATTTTTTTTTTTTTTTTTTTTTGGTATTTAACTGTAACAAAAAAGTTCTAAATTGCAATATATCTCAGCAACAGTTTGTCAGCATCCATAATAGTTCTACCTACATATAGAGTCCACTTCAACGAATTCTTTTAACCAAACGTGTTAGGAATAGAATTCAGATTCCAGTTCTATTGCTTAAGTGATTCTGTCCTATAATCTAATTTCTGTCTGATGTCCTGCTGATTGTTCGAACATATTCCTGATAAGTTCTGAGATTGATATAGGAATCCTTGTAGCTTTATGGGCATTGAATATTATTGCTCGGTTGTTTTATGGAACCTAATAATAACCAATAAAGTCTTTACTGTGTTCCTCAGATTACAGAAGAATGGTACACAAGCACTATGCTGCTGGAGAAGCATGTGAGAGCTGATATAAAAAACGCGGGTATACTTTTTTATTTATACGCTAAATTATAGACGAATTTTATTTGTGAAAAATAAAATCGAACATCAACCATTTTATATATCATGCCCGCAACTTATTATAGACACTGTCATACGCAACATAATAGCTAGTAAAGTCCATCCTTGATCAAAAGTAAAGTTCAATCACACTATGCTTAAATAATCCATCCTTGATCAAAAGTAAAGTTCTCTTTATAAGTTGCTCCATTTTCATATTCTAGACAAGTGTTGTAGCCTTGAAGTAGCTTGGGAGAACATGTTTTGGTCAGTGAAGGAATACGTTGACCCACAAGAATCGAGGCCATCAGTTGAATCTCTTTGAACCTATGGTTCGAGACTATGTCCAAACTTGGGTTTGTAATCATGTATGGTGAAGGGAGCTCGTGTTCTATGTTTGGAGTTTGACCATGCATCAACTTTTTTTTCGAGTACTCTTGTACTTGTGAAATGTTCTTTGAGTTGTTGCCTTTTTGGCGAATACGACACAACACCCAGTCATCCAACTGCTAATACACATATAACCAAATAATCAACAGATGTTTATTTTGAATGCCTAATTTTTTAAAATTATTTGCCGAGAAGAATTTTATTACCCTCATCGATCTGGATGACTGGCTAGACGACTCAAGCAATCTATACTCGATCATGATCCAGTTAGTCTTGATGCTGCTTGTAGGGCTGCCAGTAAAGAAAGCCAAAGCTTTCTTTAGCCCAATTCTTATCGACCCTGAAGAACCAAAAATCGGGTTATCTTTTCCTGTAGCCTTCCAAAATCCTGAACCTGCAGACCTGTTTGGCCTTGATCCATTCGGGTACTTCTTGTCTCTCGGGGTGAAAAAAAACCATTCATCCTTACCAAACAACGCCTTGTCTGCCAAGTTAGAAACCACATCAGTCTATAGTAAACCCGTCGATAACACAAAAACACAAGAAACTTACTAGGAAGATCCCACGGGTCGAAATGATAAAGATTGATTTCAGCTATGATCGAGGCAGGAAGCGAACGTTGTTTCACTTTGTTGCGCAGATAATGAACGATGAGTTCTTCATCCGTCGGATGAAATCTAAAACCGGGTGGGAGATGCAGAAAGTCTTCTCCCATCTCCATGGTTCAGTCGAACAGGAGAGGGGTTATGAGAGCATGAACACTGCGTAAATAACAATTAACAAAGGTTTAGGGACAATGTAAGACAATACAAAAATTAAAGATGTCAATTTTGTTAGATTATCATATAATATCCTTAATTTTAGTGTGAAGATGCGGTGTTTAACTTTTATGTTGGTTACATTGCTAAACTCGCAGTGGGGCATGTGTCCTTGTCGTTTGCAATGGTGTAAATAGTATATTTTATAAGTAATAGGTTTAAATATCGTGTATTACACGTGTTGAATAAATGTAATATTAATATATTATATACTTAGTAATACAAAATATATTTTCAAAAACTTGAGTATTAAACATGTTGAATCCTAAAAAAATATAATGTAATATGTTAACACATACAATCAGCAGAATATGTCTTTAAAAAATTGAAATTTGAAACGATAGTTGTAAATTTTGTTAAGTTAATTTTTAACACATTTTATTTTTCAACGGGTATTAACTTTTTTTTATGTAAATGAAAAATGTTAATTTAGTTAAAGTGTATTTGATCCTTTAAATATCCTTTTTAGTACATTTACAACCTCCCGACTTTCTCAAAACTTTGTAAAATGTCATTGTCCCCTATTGAGTTTCTTAAGTTTGATTTCCTATGTACGTGTCGGTATAAATTAAGTTGGTTTACGTTTTGACGTAAGAAAAATTCGGAAATGAGTCTAGGTAAGATATAACAGCTTTTCGTTCTTATTTTTATGTACGTTTTCAGTTGGTTATGTTTGACGTAAATTTTCATGTCATTTTGGTTGTACTACCACTTTATATTTATAGTTTTCCCTGTTGGTTGATAACGGTATTGTATTTAGGTATCCTCTTTAGTTTACTATGTTGAGTTTCAATGTAATCGAAGCACATACGTACATATTATCCAATAATGATTCGGTATAGTGCGCCACAATGCGGGTGGGTTAAATCTTAGCTATTGATTATATAATATACTACATATAGTTCTTAAAATCCAAACCTCTTACGTGCATACGATCACAGACAATATATTGTTGTATTGAATTAGTTTGATGCTACTTCACAACTTTTGATTTTGTTATTTTTTGCTTTTAACTAACAAATAAACGTTATGGTAAACTTAAACCATATTTTGTTAAAAAAAGAAAAAGAAAAAGAAAATGAAAACCGTGTTAAATTGTAACGAGGCCAGGAATTTGCTACAAGGTCAAAGCCCAATCCAGAAAGTTGAAGTTGGGTAGTTTTACTTGTTATCTTCTATTCACGTGGGCTGAGTGGTACCAGGACCATCATTGGGTTTCATAAAACAAGCCCATATAGCATACAGATGAATATTTTGACTTGTGAAAGTCAAGCATAAATGTATTAGATGTTATCTACTTTATTTCATAGGGGATGATCTAGAGGGGTTGAGGGGTAGCCATGCTACCACTCAACTTTCTTGGCAAAATACATTTTTAGTAAAAAAAAAAAAACAATATTCTTCGGTTTATGTATCAGCTCCCCATTGAACGAAATTTCTCTAGCATGCGCTACCCCTCAACTTTTGTTTTAGATCTGCCACATCTAGTTCGTGATGGAAAATTGTATGATTTTGGATAGAGTTGGTGTAACAGATTTATAACACCCCATAATAAAAGAAAACGTTTGAGTATTTAAGGATTCTAGATGAAGTAAAGTTGATGCTAGCAAATCAACACAAGTTGCAATTTAAAAAACAAAATAGAACATCAATCTAACCAACATAAGTTACTGATAATTAGCCCTAATTTATCCAGTTAAAAGGAAGTTTGAAGTCTTCCATTGTCTTCAAAGGAGCGCACACATGTTTTTTAAAACCTAATGCATTTCTTGCTTTCCAAATCAATTAAATCGTCAAGTAGATTAATGCAAGCCTGGTTTTGGAAGGCACTTGATCTCCGGCTTACGGTTGTGCAAAGACATAAGGTTGAACCTGCTAAGCGAAAATGAATGCCAAAGGCTGTACCAAGAACCTAGCCAATTCCAAATGTCTGGCATGAAGCTACATCTGAAGAAAACATGATCAATCTTCTCGTTGAGAGTTCAAGCCTCATAGGAGGCAAAAAAGAGGTGTGAAAAATGGAGAGGAAATTAGCCGTTCAAAAAAAATCTCCCTGTTGACCTAAAATGAATTTTGGTAAATTGATAAATATGGTGGATTTTAATATAGGAAACATACAAACTTTAAAAAAGAGTTACAATACGTTAATTTAATATTTAAAAATGATTTAGAGTCGATTCATTTTGGTAGATAAAAATACGGGTGTTTAAAGATAAAAAAGTGTTTAAAGTCGACTTGAGAGTACCAAATAAAACAAAGGTTTATTAGGTATACAAGGTTTGCTGATGTATTTTACACCAACTGAAAAGAAGCTTTGGTTTGACACTTTGACTGTGAAAACGGTTGCAATAGCAAACAAACTCGGATTGATTTAGAACAAATGTGAGAGAGTGATAAACTCCGGGACTCAGGACTTAGGAGAGATTCTTGGTTAATAAGACATGCCTCGACTCTTCACCAACACGTTATGGGCGCTTTGACTGTGGGGCATATGAAATGTCCGCAATTAAACGTGCTCAAGTGAGAGTGGTATCAGGGTGACCTCCTGGAAGGTCTCCATCGAGACAACCAAAAGCAAATCCGTGAGTTTCTGAAGCTCACATCAAAGGCAAAATAGACAATAGTGATGAATCTGCGGTCGGATGTTACAGTGTTGTTTCGCATTCAATCCTAGTGTCAAATTCTTAAATACATTGGCGGGCCCACATGTACTTGTGTTTGTGTTTTTTTTTTTTGGGGGGGGGTTTAAAAAATAGTGTAATTTGAAGTGAAAATTCGTGATCGCCTTATTAAAAAATCGGATAAATTTTCCGTTGGTCTACTCGGAAAATAAATCTTATATCCACCACTACTTAAATAATGTTTGCAGGGGCTTTAAAAAATAGTGTAATGTGTAGACAAAAATCTCGATCGCCTACTTGGAAACTAAGTATTACATCCGTCACTGGTTAAATAGTGTTTATATTTGTAAAAGCAGATAATAATATTTTATTTCCATGTCTATTCTAACATAACATTCAATTTGAGTTGTTATTTTCAAAATTAAAAGTTGCGTATATTACTTAAGTTTCTTTAATTGCTAGCATATGTTGAGCAAGTTAGTCGGACCAATGAAAGAGACATCAAAAAAGTTGTTTTCTTATAAAGCTAGAAGAAAATAATAATCAAATACCACTTAATTATAAAAAAAAGTTAGCAAATAATACAAGAGATTGCATGAGCTCGACTCTAACTCCTATCACTAAATTTTGGTTATTTTTCTCGGACCAGTTAAGCAGCTGTGTCGATTCTTCCCCGTTTCTCTTCATAGTTAATTTGTTACTTTCTTTTAATTGAATTTATATGGTTTACGGGCTTAGATGTAGGGCTAAAGTATTAACACTACTAGAAAACTGCTAAGTTTGCTACGCCGTTTTTTGTGGGAAATGCGTAGGTAACACCCGTTTCCCACAAATTTCCCACGGAATTGAGTTGTAGGAAAAAGGGCCCTGGGAAAACTATTCTAACGCATTTCTCACAAAATCTCCTACAACTTTCCCACAAATATTTTTCGTAGGAGAGTAAATTTAATTTCCCACATATTTCCCTCGGAATTGAGTAGTAATAATAAGGTCATTCTGACGCATTTCCCACAAAATCGCCTACAACTTTCCCACAAATATTTTTCATAGGAGAGTAAATATAATTTCCCACAGATATCCCACGAAATTGAGAGGCCATTCTGACGCATTTCCCACAAAATCGCCTACAATTTTCCCACAGATTTCCCACGGAATTGAGTTGTAGTAATAAGGTCATTCTGACGCATTTCCCACAAAATCGCCTCCAACTTTCCCATAAATATTTTTCGTCGGAGAGTAAATTTAATTTCCCACAACAAGAAATACAAGATGATAAAAAAAATATGATTCAAAACCACCATTGATAAACATATAATCGAAACTTGTTTCAAGTATAAACCACCAAAACAAGTAACATGGATTCGAAACCTGTTTCAAGTACAAAACACCATTGTTAAACATAAAGACCCGAAATACTTAAAAAAACTACAACTAAGGACTAACAGGGTGCTCGAGTTTCCCATGAAATTGGATCTTATATCAAATGCGTAGAAAATGTGTGGGTTATTCCTACACATTTCCCACGAAAACACTATTTTTGTTTTTTTATTATATTTTAAAAGATAATGAAAAAAGAAACAAAAATAATGTTTTGATTGTTTTCTACACATTTCCCACGGAATCGTAAAATAAGATACTATTATGTGGGAATTGCGTGGCAATTTTCACATGCTTTTCCTACAAAAAAAAATTCTGTTGCTTTTTTGTAGCTAGTTTTGGATTACTATTTGTTTCGTAGTAATTTCGTGGGAAATCAGTAGGAGTAGACATTCATGGGAAATCCGTAGGAAATTTTCATAGGAAAATACCCCATTTTCATGGGAAATCCGTAGGAAATTTTCATAGGAATGAGTTGTATTTTTTAATCGAATTTGAGCTAAATGAGCTAATGGATTATCTTTTTTTTTTACAAAATGTGGGCTTAATAAAATACTATTGTTTAACTGAAATATGGGTTAAGGTTCATTGTTAAATTTTACAAGCTAAGTATCAACTGGTTCCCTAGCAAATGAATATAAATTTCAGAAGGGCTTATTCGAAACAGAAGGTTTGGGCTATTAAATCAACATCTTCGCATTTTTTACATTATCAGATTTTGTCGTAACGCACTGGTAAACTGACTAGTAACATAACAAGTAAAAAAATCAATAACAAGTGTCAGCTTATCCATGTTACATAACAGTGTTTATGTTGCATCAACATGAAAATAAATAAAAATAAATTGATGCTACGAATAAAAATGAAAATTGAAAATAACTGTTATGATTATAAGTCGCCACTTATTGCTTTTAACCTCTTATAGAAGACATGAAGAATTTTGTGGGGCCAGTGACACATTATCACGTCACATCCAAGGTTTTTTTCACCCGTTGAGGGTCACGGACGGCCACCGTCCTTAACTTTTCGTATACAAAATCGCTACCAATTATAACCAAATCATTTTCTTTTACCTTAAAAGTTGCCTCACTTTTTATAATACTATTGAATTTTCTCCATGAACGAAATCTAAGTTTAAGTTACGTCCCTACACTGCCCGTTGTTATTAAGAATCAGTGGCGAAGCTTGGTTCGCCAATCGGCGGGGGCCTGACTCAATTTTTTTCGATCGGTAGTGGCAAATCGGCGGGGGCCGGACTCAACCCGGACTAAATTTACCTACGAAAATCATAAATTTCTACTACTGCGCCAAAAAACAGGGGGGGCCAGGGCCACCCCTGGCCCTCAAAATACTTCGCCCCTATTAAGAATTGTTTTTGATACCAAACTAGTGCAATTTCCTCGTTCAGTCATGTGATGGGGCAAAATTTGGTTTTAGTTGGTATCGATACATATACGGTATCCACACCTGAGTAGCAACCGAAATAGAAAATAAAATTTGATATACTCAAAAGGATATGGACACGTGTTTATTGATTGAAAACTATAAAAACTAGGGTGATAAATCAACGCGCGTTGCGCGTTTGGGTGATGTGTTTATAATATTTGATAAAAACATGTCACATAAGTTAAAAATATTGGTATATAAGAAGTAATGAGGGAAGTTACACAACATAAAATAGGGATATGTTTAGATGAGTGTGTAAAAAAAAATTAAAATTTTTTTTAGTGTAATTACGTCATTAAGGTCCCGCGCGTTGCGGCGGGAATTGAATCGTAACATACAGCATTACATAAAAGTCGTTCAAAGAAAAAAATATTTTTAAAATCTAGAAGGGTTTACACATTAGCATGTCTCAAACAGTTGATGAAAACAAAAACATTCAAGTCCTGTACTAATGTTGCAAACAATCTTGTTTAGTGCATGGTCCTTTCACAAAACTACAACAAATACATTTTAGTAGATAGATGTGACTATAGCCATTGTAAACAGTCTACATATAAATCAACTTTAGATGATTAAAATAGGGTCAAGGTAAAAGCATATTATGAGTTACACACATTACAAAAGACCACAGACAATTACCATTAAGAAACTACTTTGATTACATCCACCTGTTGCGTCACAAACTGGCCTTCCTCGAGTATCTAAACCACATTTTGATGTGCATCACACGTCTGGGAAAAAAAATACTTTACTAAATGACTAATTCATCAATCGAGTATATTTCAAATAGATCTCAAATTGAGTCCAAATCAAATCTGACAATATTGTCGAAAAAGATCATCACCAGAGGTTGAATCAACTGTAGTATGACATTCAAGAATTCTAAGGAAAGTGGAGACCCAGGCATCAGTACACAGGTCTAGCTTGTAAGCTTGGTAATAGATATAATTAACTAAACTAAATTTAAGTATCTTACCTTGTTGGGTATACGGTTGACATGGTGGAGGAAGAAGCCACCCAATTTCTCAATATCGATCAACATCCATGGCTTTAAAGGTCTGTATGTTACTTTATTCATATCTGAAATGAAACAAAAGCATATGAACCATATTAAGATCATTATTCACACATATAGCAACTTTTAACATCTAACTTCCAATTTGTAGCACTTGTTATTTGGCAAATAAAATAAGATTAGACGGGGAGGACTCTGAATCACATTCACATTTTGAAATACCACATGAAAGCTAAAAATTCAGAAGCTATAGGCTGCAAAAAATAGTCAATACAATTTTGCACAGTCCATTTTACTACAGCAGGTTACATCACATAATTGATATACCGTTCCATACTTCCATTATTAGCTAGTTTTCGACATTTGATATGCTTGACTCTAGGGGCAGCAATTCTTGACACGACCCAAAACCCGAACCAAATCCGACATGAAACAAAAAAGGTTTGGGTCAACTAATACAAGCTGTTTAAAAAAGGTTGGGTTTAGGGCAACATGTATTGAAAACAGGCCGGTTCGCGTTGAGTCACGTTAAATGAGTGGTGTTTGGGTTGACCTGGATTAGGATATATATATATATATATATATATATATATATATATATATATAGGGTGGGGTTAACATACAATAGGTGTGTTTTGTGAGAAAGGTAAGAAAGAAGTGTGTCCATTGGATCAAGTTATTGGATGGTTGAGATTAGATAGGGGCCAAACATGTAAATTGTGTTATAAAATTAACTAATAAATTAATGGTGCAAGGGCAAACTTGTAAAAACACACATACCAATTTAAAAACCCCACCCTCATCAGCGATCATCTAGTAACTGTCAGAGGATTCTTCGGAGCAAAACCAAAGTGTGTTAACCGTAAAAAATGGAACAAAATCAGCGAATATTGTGTGTTTTCATTGCTCGATTTCTTTCTTTATGGGTTTTTTTTGTCCTGTTAATGATTACTCAGAAACGATGTTAGTTTATTGATGATCATTGATGTGTTTAACTGGTTATATTATAAACTTAACACAAAAAGTGTTTGCTGGTTCCAGTTAGGTTTTTTTTATTTGGGGGTTGTTGCATGTAATCGACTGATGATATTGTTGGGGTTTTTTCATGTAAAAAAAACTGATGTGTTTTAAGTTGGTTCGATTGGAACATCAGACAATACATGGTTAGTGGTTAAATTTAGGTTGTGTTTTTTGGGTTTTGCATGTTATCGATTGGTCTGTTTTTAGGGATATGGTGAATGATTACAAAAACACATAACACATAACACAATTGAAAAAACACAGTGGTATTGTCTGTAAAAACACAGTTAGATAAAAAAACACATAACACAATTGAAAATATTTTGACATTCGGTTATAAAAAAAAACCCACGAAAGTTTTTAAAAAGTGTCCTATAATCACTCCCCATTAATTAAAGAATTAAATTAATTATTTTATTATTTGGTTAAAATTACATTTTTGTCCTTCTTGCTAGTGACACATGTCACTATGACATCCTTTCTTACCCTTCTCACAAAATATAGTTTTTGTATTGTAACCCTTACCTATATATATATATATATATATATATATATATATATATATATATATATATGTTCAGGTTAGGATTGAAATCTTTGTTATGAATAATTAACATGGGTCGGGTTTCGGTTGCACATTTCACACCACCAACCCGCAACCCGTCAACCCATTAACCCGGCACAATTGACATCCCTACTATTAATTCATTACTCGTTCCCGTATAAAAGGGTTACGATATCCATCTCTACATAAAACTAATGTAAGAATTGATAAATAAGTCATTCTCATGATGGGCCAAGTTCACCAAGATCAGATCGTATGTAATCACAGAATAAAACAGCTAGAAATCCAAAAGCCACAATCTGTTGCAAATCACGCCACTCACAAACTCACAATAGACCAGCTATATAAATTTAAAAAAAAGTTAGGACATTAGTTTTCAACTTTCAAACGTTTTATGTAGATCATAAGCAATGCTCATAACTCTACTTTTAAAACTATCCATTACAGATTTCTATGGTTCATTCTATTATAGCAGACTGCATCATATAATTGATAGTTAGCTAATTTTTAATATTTACATGCTTGACTTGTTATAAAAGAGAAATTTGGCAGTTATGTTATGTTACCTTTGCCTGAACAATGGCTTCATCAACTTCTTTTGTAGCTTTTTCTGTCGTTGAAAAAGATTCTTAAAACAATAGAGCACATCAGAATACACCAATTACAGCATGACAAATTAAAAAAAAAAATCACAAAAAATTGCTATATGAATGAATTATATTACCTTCACTTCCTTTTCGGTGGCTAGATCATGAGCAAGTAACACTTTTCTTATTCTCTCAATAGGACCATGCTTCTAGAACCGGATAATTACCTTGCAAAAACATATGAAAGAACCTTGTTAATAGGGTATAAAAATTGAATAACCACCTATAAATATGAACTGAAAGAAAAGTGTACTAAGTGAATCATTGATGAACCTGTATATACATTGAATCATTGATGAAAGCAATCTCCACCTGCAAATTCCAATTATATAATTGATTCAATGAAATACATTAGATTTAAAATAAAACTAAGAGAGCAACATGTCATGAGAAATTGCATATGAATTTTTTTTTAAATAGTATCTTTGTCTTTAAAAGAGAATTGCAAAACGGCCACAGATTTTCCTGAAGCAGCCATTGTTTGATGCAACTTGTGTGGAAATCGTGCCCACAGTCCAATGCTCTCAAATCATCTCCATTCGCGTATTCCTCCCGTTCAACTATAAAAATGTTAAGACAATAGCCTACACAGAGAATATCATTTAGTGACAATAACGGGTACCTGACATATGCAGCAAGCCTAAGCATCCGGCTGACCCGTTACACCTGCGTATGTTTTCGGTCTCAAACAGCTGGACACTTTTCTCGTAAATGCAACACCTGGAAATCTATTTAATGATCCTTTTAATTCTTGTCGTCAACCGGTATAATGCAAATAAACACCAGGTTACTACTGATCCAATCTATACACATCAATTTTCACCAAATACTAATGGACAAAATTAGATAACCTGGCCAAAATTTAACAACTGTATATAAAAGTAATAACCAAACCAGATTCGACATATGATACAAGCACGATCAAGCGATTTTTTTTCCAGAAACTAAATGAAATAATAATAATAATAATAAACATACCGTCATCATCATCAACCATCCCAGATCCACCGTCTCCCACCGTCATCTTCATCATCATCACCATCGAACCACCACCACTAAACCACCCCGTCTTCAACAAACCTTTGCAAAACCCCCACCACCGAACCAAAACCCACGTCCCTCCGCTGTCCTCAACAATGAAACACATCCAACCAGCCCTGAAAAACATCGAACCACCGCAAAAAGAAAACCCACAGCCGCATCGCTACGCTTCACCGCAACAATGAAACACATCCAAAAATACCCAATAATAATAATAATAATAATAATATTAATAATAATAATAATAATAATAATAATAATAATAATAAAAACATGCATACCGTCATCATCATCAAGTCTCCTACCGTCATCTTCATTAGCAAACCCTCTGCAAAACCCCACCACCGAAGCCGCCCTCAGCCCTGAAACCCATCATCTACCACCCAACGACCACCCCTCTACCACCGCCCTATGCACCATCACCATCACCATCAACAATAAAAACCCACAAATCTGGTTTCTTCTGTTTTTTTAGAGAGAGAATGTGTGTTTGTTTGTGTGTCTGAGATGTGTGTTTGTGTGAGAGAGAGATATCTAGTGATGTGGTGAAGACATGTGAAAGAGAGAGACATGTGGTTGTATAAGCCTAAAATACAAACACGTGGCTAAAAAAAAAGAAAAAAAAAGAAAAAAAATACTGTTCAAATCAGTTGCCTTATTATTAGTATATAATTAATAAAAATTAACAAAACCCTGATATACTGAAAATGATAGTTATAACCAAAAAACGAAAATTATTACTAGTTCTGATATTGCTCAATTACCGATGTCGATATCTGTTTGGTTCACCACAATATAACTTTGTTTTCAGACGTCGACAAAAAACAATTAACACCACTGTTTTTCTAGAAAAAAAATAACTAAGTTAAAAACCTACAATATTTGTAGTATAAGGAGTGAAACTGAAAAAACAAACAAAAATATGACATGCTTTCATGCAAAATAATTAAATAAAATGTGTACTAACAACAAAAGGTATCTCTTGTAATTAACCAAAAAGATAAAACAGTAATATGTAAAAAAAAGATAATTAACGTGAGTGGCGAAACTTGAAAAAACTTTTTTTGGGATGGAAAGATACGGGATTCTTAAAGCATTGACGTCCGGATTCAATACATATATAATTTTCGAACGAAAACACTTAAATTTACACTACTTAGAAAAAAAACGATGTGGGCCGGGCACCCCCAACCCCAACTAACCGTCGCCCATGGAACATGTATTAAATTGATATGTATCAATAGTACCAAATGGATGCAAAATGCCAACCGAATTCTAGTCGTATAAAAAATGAGAAACATAAAAATGAACACAAGTATCAGTACTTATATCATTTGGTCAATATAGGTTTGGATTATTAGAGTGCCAGTAACCGACTCATATCGAAACCAAAAACCATATAAATAAAAATAGGCACTCGTATCAATTCAATTTGGTGTATCGTTACTAAGAGATGTATCATAAATTAACACAACAATGTCTAAAGCTCCATGTATTGGCACACCCTCAACACTTAGGCTTATGGGCGTGGGGCTCTTCCCCGGGTCAGCCTGGCTTGGTCAGGTGCGTCAACACCGCCCCCTTTGGGGTCGGCTCGTCAAAATCGTCCAAGGCAAGACGGAAATGACGGGGCTAATGTTGCTCTTTTATTGTTTGTTCTATTTTTTAAATGGAGGGATCAATGTCCATCTTCCACGCCCTTGCTCCATCCCTCTCTTGATGAGCCTACCCACGTTGATGTGGCGGTTGATGTGGAGGACCATCTCCAAATGATGGGGCTCCTCCACACTGACCAGCCTTATTTGCACACCCTGATGCTCGATACGCCTCGTATATGATCGTATCCGGCGTATGTGTAGTCTGACAATGAGAATGTTGTGTCCCCCTATACGTCACATGTAGGCCTATACATCATACATGTCATATCGGTCCTGCCTTGACTCTGACTGATAAGCACTAATGACGCGTGGGAGTTTGTGCAAGCTTCTATACGCGACGTATAATAGAACATGTATAGACGGGTGTGCGAACAATTCTGAGATTGTATCATTACCACAATCCAAGTCAAAGTGTATAGTAGGTGTTGCGCGTCATATCCTCAACTACTTGATTCTTCTGTCAAATGGTTTTTCCCTCAATAGTACTTTTTAATAGTCTATAGATATCATTATTTTCAATTTTCTTTAAAGAGAGAATCGCAGGTTGGTCCCTGTGTTTTCCAGATATTGCATTCTTGGTCCTAGTGATTCACTAATTACACAATTGGTCCTGAGGGTTGTAAACTTATTACTAACATGATCCAAATGTATTAATTCGTTACCATGTTGGTCCCTGCCCCTAACGGTGTTTAAAATTCTCTGTTAAATATATATAATATGTCTATTTTGCCCTTATAAAAATACACAAATATTATAAATAAATAACTACCCCACCAGACCCCCACCTCTACCTTATCTTCTTCCCTAACCCACCACCTCCATATATCACCTCCTTCTTCCCCCTCTTTCTCTCTCTCTCTCTGTCTGTCTTTCTGTGTCCCTCCCTCTCTCTCTCTCTCTCTCTCTCTCTCTTCTCTCTTTCTCCCCCTCACACCATATCACCGTCACTACCTCCTCACCTCCGGCTCAAACCAAGCTGCCACAACCTCCATCCAGCTCAAGCTACCGACCAAAGATGCGAATGTGTGAATGCCAACCACGTGTTGAATGTAACGTTGGCATATGGTAAATAACTTAGAATATTGGATTTAAATACCCTCAACTTTCACAGTTTGACCAACAATATTGCTAACTACGAAAATTTCTATCAACACTCCCAACTTTTAAGGTATTTTCCATTGGCACTCCCAAACTAACCTAGTTAGTTTGTTCAGTTAGTTTGCTGACGTGGATAACACATAAGATGACACATCATTTTCCACAGCATGCCACGTCAGCAATATTGGCCACGTCATGATGCCACGTTAGCAAACAAACTGAACAAACTAACTGGGTTAGTTTGGGAGTGCCAGTGGAAAATATCTTAAAAGTTGGGAGTGTTGATAAAAATTTTTGTAGTTGAAAGTATTGTCAGCCAAACTGTGAAAATTGAAGGTATTTAAATCCAATATTCCAAAAAACCTTGACAAATGTATTATTGCAATATGAGGGAAACGTTTGACCACTAATCCTGCCTCTTTTGCTCCCTTTGTATGTTGCAATGGATAACTGGCCAATTGACTTTGTACCACCAATTAAAAACACTAAATTGCACCCATTTATGTTGGTATCATGAATACATGCAATTTGATAAGTTAAAAACGCTACATAATACTTGTATAGGTAGTTGTTCCATACACTACAAACCAACTATGATTGATTCGATTGTGGAGTCACATGTTTCATAACTATATATAGACATAATCATTCCATAATATCTAACACATTAGAAAAAAAATAGTTAAAATAGAAGTCCACACCAAATTAATTATCAACAAATCTATTAACATTAATTAATTCTAAAAATTCCAGTGTAATAATAATATGTAACTATCATGCTTTATACACAACCAGCGTAAGATATGGCACTCCAAGTGAAGTCTATCATGTCTGACCGACTTTCTACTCAACCAGTGTAACTAAGATAACCCCAATTCTCTCTCTTCTTTATGTTCTCTCTCTCTCTCTGTCTCTCTAAGATATTCTCTTCTTTGCTACACTCATCATATGCATCTTTTCATTCATCAAGATAATTCATACATATAACTCAAACATGATGAAGATCTATGTAAATTTCACATAATTAAACAAATGTTCCAGTAACTCCCATCTTCATCTCATCTTAAAACATGTCTGGTCATGAAGATCTTTCATCATCTCAATCATCTCTCACAGCTTTCATCCAAGACCCCATCACAAACCCTAACCCTAATTCCACTCATTCATCCAAACTAAAGCGTAGCCTACGTGGCACACCAGGTAACTAAGTCTACTCACTCAAAACCACTTAACTTTGCTTATATAGATCTTCTTCTCACCAAATCTTTTATGTTTAGATCCAGATGCAGAAGTAATAGCCTTATCTCCAAGAACCCTAATGGCGAAAAACCGATTCGTATGCGAAATATGCAACAAGGGTTTCCAAAGAGATCAGAATTTACAGCTTCATAGAAGAGGACACAATCTACCATGGAAGCTTAAGCAAAGAAACAAACTTGAAGCTGTGAAGAAGAAGGTTTATATATGCCCCGAGATTAGTTGTGTTCATCATGACCCGACCCGAGCTCTTGGAGATCTAACAGGAGTTAAGAAGCATTATTTTCGTAAGCATGGTGAGAAGAAATGGAAGTGTGAAAAGTGTTCGAAGAAGTATGCAGTTCAGTCGGATTGGAAAGCTCATAGCAAGATTTGTGGTACTAGAGAGTATAAGTGTGATTGTGGAACACTCTTTTCTAGGTAAGTTGTATATATGATTAATTTGAATGAATCTAGGTAAATTTTGATTGATCAAATAAAGAAGGTTGCATAATTTGATCATCACTTTGATCATAATAATTAAAGATCACAAAAAGAGAATGAAAATCATTAATTAATTGATTAATGATTAATATGCATGTGTGTCTTAAATTCTTAATATTTTTTTTCACAATTTATTATGCTATATGATACATTTTGAAGTTTTAGTTGGGATTGTGGCTTTACTTTAGCTTTTGCTATAAATTAGATTTTACTGAGTATGTTTGTTTGTCTGCCTGTTTTAAATTTAGGAGAGATAGCTTCATAACGCATAGAGCATTTTGTGACGCTTTAACCGTAGAAAATTCGCGATTGGCTTCTTTTCCGATTATGTCAAGTACCGAGAATCTCAACGTTCGACAAGACGGTACCCAGTATATCCCACGTATAGCAGATGGAGGTGGTGCAATGCGGTCTATGGGGATATTTGGGGGTAGGATGTTGGAAACAAATAACTACAACAATAACCGTACCCAGTATATCCCACGTATAGCAGAGATGTTAGGAACCAATCTAGGCGCGGATATGGAAAAGCCAAGATTACCAATTTGGTTAGACCAAAATGGGAGTGATTCGCACTTCGAAAACCCTAATACGTCGTCGTTTTTGGGGCCTTCGAGCTCGAACAATAGCAATGTCGAAATGCTGCCATCAGAAACCCTAATGCAATTCAATTCTTTGTATAATAACTACACTACTTCAACTATCAAGCCGCCACCGTCTCCTCATATGTCGGCAACCGCGCTATTACAAAAGGCCGCTCAAATGGGGTCAACAAGAAGTACAACCGACCCGATTGATCACACCAATCGGGTCGGGCTCATGGGTACAAATCTATCGAATTTTGATTCATCGAACAATAACGACATTAATGATGACAAATTCATGATGATGATGATGAACACGACGCAACCGAATCAAATTAAAGGAAACGGATTAAATGAGTTGCATGATTCGGATTTTACTAGGGATTTTCTTGGTGTTTGAGGAAATGGAAAAAGAACGTACAACCTACAACAAAACATATTCAAATTATTCAGTGGTTGAATGAATGCATAATTGAAGGATGCATGAAATAGAGATAATGATTAGAAAGAAAAGCATGTGATGATGATAAAAGAAAAGAGACAAAGGGTAGTCACAAGAAGGGAAACAGTACAAGGAGGTGGAGCATGTTGCATGTTTATTGTTGCAGCAGAAACAATAGTTTTCTTAATTTTGTTTTAAAGAAACTTGTCTATGCATGGTCTGGTCTGGTCTGGTTTGGTCTTACCTGTTGTACAGCTTTTGATTGCAGTGTGAACTGTTGACTCTGTGACGAGAGAGAGAAACAAAGATTCCTTGATAATAATTCGTGGTCCTATGAGCATGGACAATAAGGTTAAAACAATATTTTATTAAGCAATCTTGTGTTCATCTCATACTTATTATTACCTTTTCTATATTGTCAATAGTTTTTACCTTTTACTTACTTTTTATGATACACCTTTTTTATAGTACACTATTCAAATTTTTTTTTTAATATAGTATAGATGATATGACATTACGTTTAGATATTAAATAAGAATTGATGAATATCTCGTATAGATGATATGATAAACGAACATAGCTAGGCCTGTAAACGAACTGAACAAATATGAATGGTCATGTTCATATTCACTCATTTAACTTTAACCGAACACGAACACGAATTTATAATCGGACATAATTTTCTGTCCATGTTTGTTCATTGAGAAAATTATATGTTCGTGTTCGTTCATGTTCATTATTTAAAAAAGCTAAACGAACAATTCAAAAACGTATACTAACGTAAACAAACGAATAAAAATGAACATGCTTGAACAAACATATATCACAATATGTGTGTTTAATACATATATTTGAGGGAGTAATTCATTGAATTTGTGATATGATTCTGTGAAGAACATACACACTTTCAACAATTTGGCAACAAACATCCCCGAAACTACCCAATGGTGTTGCTATTGATCTCTTTGATCTTTATATGCTTGTTGAAGAAATAGGTGGAAACAAGAAAGTTTCAAGTGAATTGAAGGCAAGTGGCCCGAAATAACTAAATGGCTTGGTTTGAACGAGACTCGTGGTCCAAATCATAACATCATATACTATGTATTTGGAATTGATGGCTTGGAAGTATGGAATGAAAAAGAACAAACAATGTATATTTGGTGAAACAAGTAAGATGGTGACTAAAAGTACAACTGATAGATAATTCTTAAAGGGAATTAGGCTCTATAAGAAAACAAGATTAAAGAGTGGATTTTGAGACAATTTTCTGCATATTTTCATTAGCTCAAAACATTACAACTTAAATAGGAAAATGGGGATACAAGTCCACTATGCCACTAAGGCATATACACCTTATCATGCCCTTATTTTTAGCCATGATTTCCCACTAATTGAGAATATGAGTCACTACTTGCAACTAAATAAAATAACTTGACAAACAAATAAAATAAACTGAGAATAATAAGTCTTCCACTTCTTCCTGACTTTCGAATCAAGGTTGGAATCTTACTGGGCTCCTGATTGTTCATTTGGGCCTACCTTGAGCTGCTGGGCCTTGTTGTTGTTGGGCTGTGGAGGATGAAGCTTGTTGGACTCAGTCCATATCATCTCCTCCCCCTTGAGAAGCTACATTGTCCTCAATGGAGGTGAAATTTGGAAATTTTGTTCCAATGTTTCTTTATCTTCCCAAGTCGCTTCCTCCAACAAATGTTTTTCCCATTGTACCAAAACTTGTGTTTTCCCGTTAGCATCCAAGCGAACATCCAAAATACTTTCCAGAAAGTACCCAACATCATGTTCTTTGCCGAAAATTTCCAAATCGCCTTTGTTGGATACATTGCTTCCTTGCTAAGTTTTAATAGAGAAACATGGAAGACCGGGTGGATACGAGATCCTACCGGCAATTCCAACTTATAAGCAACATTGCCTATTCGTTCCAAAATTTTATACTGGCCATAAAAATGACGAGCCAACTTGTGATTGATGCGAATTGCTACCGGTTTGCCGGTACTTATGAAGACGCAAATAGACATAGTCGCCTACCTCAAACTCTTTGGCCATACGATTATTGTTAGCATACTTGACCATCTTCTTTTTTGCGATTTCACTTGAAGCTTGTAACTGAGCAATAATACGCTGGTGTTCCAGCAAAGAGGACTCAATCGATGCTGTTTTAGTTGAACCCGGAATATAATCGTGCAAGGCAGTAACATCGCGACCATATACGGCTTTGAAAGGAAAGATTTGAATTGTCGAATGGCAAGTCGTATTATAAGAGAATTCTGCCAGATACAAGTATCGCTACCTTTTTTTGGTTCGTCAAATACAAACGTCCTTAAGTACATTTCCAAGCCCCAGTTAACGACTTCAGTTTGACCGTCGGTTTGCGGGTGATAGACACTAGAGTGTAAGAGTTGAGTGCCCATGATTTTGAAAAGTTCCTTCCAAAAACTACTAATGAAAACCCGATCTCAGTCAGACACAATGGTCTTAGGCAACCCATGAAGGAGATAAATCTCGTGCATAAAAACGGATGCTAAAGAAGCCGAAGTATATCCCGATGAAAGAGATATAAAGTGCGTGAATTTGGAGAGCCTGACAACTATCACCCATATAGTTGTTTTGCCTTTCAAAGGAGGAAGATTTGTAATAAAATCCCTTGAGATGTCATGCCACGAGTGCTCTGGAGTCGGAAGCGGCTACAACAGTCCATACTACTTGTGATTTGGGCTCTTGATAGCTTGACAGACACCGCATTTTGAAAAAAAGTTAATGGCATCTTTCTTTAGACCCAACCAAGTGAACGTATCCGAAATTCGTTTAATGGTTGAATTTATTCCTGAGTGGCCGCCTAAAAATGACGAGTCAAATTCTTACAGGAGGCGGTTACGAAGATGTGTAATCGGTGGAATGAGGAGCTTTTCGTACATAAACTAGGCCGTCTTGAAACTTTTGATGAGGAAATGATGTCGCATCCCCTTGAATATCTTGAACCAATTGTCTGCCCGCGATGTCATTCGAGTAATAAGAGCGAAGTTCATTTAACCATGTGGCTGTGAGATGTGAGATGGCTAGCATGGACGAGATATCGACACGGCTAAGAGCATCCACTACTTGATCCTTTTTTCCCGGTTTGAAATGGATTTCGAAGTCGTAACCCATTAATTTTGTTACCCATTTTTGTTGTTCTGGAGTCTAAATTGTTTGGGTGAGAATGTGCTTTAGGTTGTGATAGTCAGTATAGATCTTAAACTTGCGGCCCAGAAGGTACTGTCGCCATTTCTTGACTGATTCAGTTATGGCAAATAGTTCTTTTGTTTAGGTGGATTGAGCTTGCATTGTGGGACAAAGTTTCTTGCTAAAAAAAGAAATTGGTTAGTTGTTTTGTGATAGGACCGCACCTATGGCTGTTTCAGACGCGTCAGTTGTTACGTCAAACGGTTAAGAAAAGTTTGTGAGGGGTAAGGTTACGAGGGATTTCATGTGGTTTATGAGTGTGTTAAAGACTTGGTGGGCTTCGACGTTCCACTTGAAGTCTTTGGTTTTGAGGATACCGGTTAGAGGGGAGGCAATCTTAGCATAAGATGTGACAAATCTTCGGTAGTACCCGGTTAGGCCAAGGAAAGCTCGAAGTGTGGTGAATTAGGATGTGGGAGGCCATTGTTGAATGGCTTGAATTTTTTCTAGTTCGGGTGCCACGCCTTAGCCGAAATTTTATGGCCCAAAAATGAAAGTTCTTGGACACCAAAACACATTTAGAAGCTTTGGCATGGTAATGGTTAGTGACAAGGGTGTCGAGGACAAATTGCAAGTGGTTGTAGTGATCGATTTGGCTTGTGCTATAACTGATAATATGGTCGAAAAAAACAAGGACAAAATGTCGAAGTACCTTTCGAAATAAATCGTTCAAGGCAGCTTGAAAGGTTGATGGTGCATTCGTGAGACCGAATGGCATGACGAGGAACTCGTAATGTCCATTAGTGGTGTGAAACGCGATTTTATGAACATCTTTTTGAGCAACCCAAAATTTGATGATACCCGGAGAGTAAATCTATTTTTGAGAAAATCGTGGCCCCATGAAGTTCATCAAGTAGTTTGTCGATTGTTGGAATTGAAAAGCAGTCACGAACCGTAGCTGCATTTAGAGCTCTATAATCGACGCAAAAACACCATGACCCATATTTCTTTTTCACCAAAAGTACTGGGGAAGAGAATGAGCTCTAACTTGGTTGAATGATACCATTTTGAAGCATTTCGGATATGAGTTGTGACATGATTTGTTTTTGGTAATGAGGGTAACGATACGGTTTGACACTGATTGTTGTTGATTCGGATATGAGGGGTATGTGGTGGTCATGAAAACGATTGGGAGGGAGGTTTTGAGGCTCGAGAAATAATGTTTGAAATTTGGTCAGAAGGTTGTTTACGTTAGGGTCTTTGTGTGGTGTTGGAAGAGGTATCTTAGAAGGTGTTGTAGGTTTTGGCTCATAAGTTAAAGTGTGAAGGGAAGCTATCGAAAAATTGGCCGATAAACGACCAAATGATATTAAGTGACGCCCAAAACAACCCCTGTCCCTTTAACCTAGTAAAACATAAAAAGGAATTTGAAAGGAGGCTTTTTGAATCTGAAAATTGACCGAGGGGCAGAAACCGTCACAATGAATTAATTCTCCGTCGCCTACCATAACTTTGAATTGCGGAATTGGAGTGGTGAACAATTGTAGCAGCGTTGCGACTCGTGGTTTGACGATATTGTGTGTACTTCCGCAATCTATAAGGATGGTAACTGGTTGTCCGTTGATGTACCCGGTTGCGCAGAGAGTTTGAAGTGCGGATAGGCCAAAGTAAGCGGCATCCGATAGGGATAATATATAGGTGAGATGCGGGTGTTGGTTCTGTTGTCATGGTTTCGGTTTGGGGTGTTTAGGCTTCAATGGGATCCTCACGGTCATCGTTATCGACAATGAGTAAAAATTGAGGTGGTGAACACTTATGGCCTTGGAAGTATTTAAATTGCAAACCACCTAGACGCATCGGCAGGGATGCCAATCTTCATTGGAGGTCACCGAAGAAGGGGCCACCACACACAACTATATCTTCAATAGCCCCCCGAAGGCCATCATCGAAAAGAGATACCGCATCCACCATCAAATGGAGTTGACATGTCCGCAACCCAAATGGTAACTTGGCGACCCCCATGCATGACCCGAGTAGAAGGAGTTCACTTTGGGGATCCCTAAGGCAGGGCAAGAGTTTCATAAGGTCAATCGCACCCGAGGCTTGCCGCCATGCCAACTCCCCATAAAGAGCTAGTATCTCGGCTAACAGCCCCACCAAGGATCTTAACCCCCCCTAATCTGGTCTACCAATCCCTCTCGGGAAAAGCCCATCCCGAACTTTCACGGCGTCACACGTCGGACAAAAGACCTTTGTTTTCTTATTATTAAGATGAAGCCCCAAAGATGGCCCATCCGCGTTAGTGATGTCTAAAGCCTTAGCAACCTCAGATGCATTGCCAATAATCGTCTCATCATCCAAATACCAAGCATAAAACGGGAGGTTACATTGTTACTTAACCCGTAGAATAAGGGTGTTGGTACTGGATATTTTGAAGATGTATTCTGCTAAAATATCTGAAGATACATCCTGAAGATATCTATTATGTTGTCATGTTCAGGATACAACAGTATAATATATTACGAGTATCCTGAATGCTACTAATTGTTTTTGTCGAATTAAGCCATTTATGCAGGCTCAATTCAACTAACTACCTGAAGACTCTGTCAAGTACCTATTTCAGAAGTCGGTTGATAGTTGAGCTCTTAAAAACGTGAAGACTTCCAACGGCTATATGGATTTAGTCTTTGCCATCCCTAGAATCTCGGGAAGTTAGTTATTTCTTTTCAATATAAATAAGACCATGACTGAACAATTTAGGGACGACACACTATCTCTTTTTCACCAAAAACACACTCATTTCAGCTTATACACACACTCAAATTCATTGTAACACTTAGTTCGATCGGTCATTGGTTTCTAAAGTTGTATCATTTACATTTTTTATTAATAAAAACATCAAGGCAGGTGACTTTCGTCCGCTCCCGAGGTTTTATGCCGGTAATCTAAACTGATCAAGGGCTTTCCTCGTACATATTATGTCTTGTTCTTAATTTCTTTCATTATGGTTCTCATTGTCATCTCGAGGCTGCCACTATCCTGATTCTTTTCATTTTAGTGATATTCTGGGCATACTTGTTAATTTTTACGAACTATTTGCACCCTGATTATATATCAAACATCTTATTTACGATTTCAATAACAAACTGCTTCACACCCAAAAAGAAGGGAGCTACGTCTGAGTTAAACTTGGAGATGCACGGTTTTTCACTAAATCAGCATAGCACTCTACCTCACAAAACTAATTTGGAATACAAAATTTACTTGTTAATTTTTGACCAAAACAAAGGGGGTGTGAGGCAAGAGCAAAGAGAAGGGGCCCCAAAGGATCTACTTGTTGCACTCTGGTAGTAGCCCCAATACAATCGTTACCAACATACAACCTAACAGGCTGGGCATAAAGGAAGTGGACCCACCGATAGATAGACGGGCAACGCTGGTGAACCTCTTGGAGAAAGGTTGTGAGATTCAATATCCTAAAGTGAGGTGAAGCTAACTGAGAGTTTATACTGGGTAAATGTTATGTGTTGTCTAGTTGGATTCACAAATTAATAGACATTGAAATACATAACTATTCATTACATTGGTGAGTGTTAGGTGGTTGCTGAAACATAGGAATATTAATAAGAAGAAATTTGGATGATAGTTAGGAATAATGTGAGACAATTCACAATTATAAGAGATTTGCTATTGTCCTAAATATGTTCGATCAACCACCAAATATTAGGATTATACAATTGTATATGCAATATATTCTTTTTTTTAATGGCATAGGGAGTTATCAAGACACATTTGGAAATTTATAAGTTGTTGACAGTGATTTCTTTTAGGCTACGTTTTATTTGACTAATTAGAGACAAACATAACCTCAACCTACGTATACTCATGTTAAATAGAAACTGTGAAAGGAAATAAAATTAAACTAGATCCAGATTTTTTACATTCTTTTGGATTTTAAAATGATTTGGGTCGCCCTTTGTGTGTAACATAATAACAATACATATCATGTTGTGTGGTGAAATTAATATTAGAACATGTGTTATGGGTGTGAAGGAGAGGCGTGGAGAGATAAGGTGGCACTGCGAGAGAGCGGGGAACACTGTGCTCCCCCTATTTAATTAAAAAAACTAAAAAAGTGAATGGTGAATGACGAGTATAACTGTAACATAGGTCGGGTGAATGGGTGATGAATGGTGATGTGGCGTTGAGGCGTGGCAATGAGTGATTAGTGAAGGATATGTATAACATGGGTATAACAAGTTATTCATCCTGATCATTTTCAAAAAACAAAACTCTCAAATGGAAGAAAAAAAAAAGTATATATTTGATATTCAATTATTAGTACATATGTTCTCATATAATCCAACGACAAAAATAAAGACATAAGTTGTTATTGGTAATAACTACTATTAATCATCTTTAAAAAACCTCAAAGGTGCATAACCATTGTCTATATCCACAAGTACAACATTGTGATGAAAGCAACCGCTACAATGGACAATCCATGCAACTGACTACCAAAACCAAGTGCACGAGAAGCATCGGCACTGGCACTACCATCATCGGCAGCTGGAGCGGCTACATCGGCCCCTGATTTCCTCTTTTTCAAAGGTTCTGGTGCGGGAGCAGGAGCCGATGGACCAAACAAGCTCATGGGTAACAATACTTTATCCACTTGATACACTGCAAGTGAACCATCAGTGTAGATACTATTTGACACAGTCGTGTCAACAACGCCTGTTGACACATTCACTTGATTGCCAGAGGAGGTTACATTTAAAGGGAATTTATTTCTAGCAGTATCTCCAGCTTGTGTCCTTAACGGATTACTAACGGTTTGTAGTTGTGAAGTAGTAAGGTAGGAAGGAACGACATGAAATTGTAACAATGAGACTTTCTGTTGGTCCGAGAGCGAATTAAGTGCTCCTGGTTTCATGGAGGAGAATGCATTGTCGGTTGGGGCAAAAACTGTCATCCCTTGGTTAGAGTTATTAAGTTGTGTGTTGATTTGATCACCTAATTGTGTGGCTTCCATAAGGCGGATGAGGGTGGTGAATTGGCCGGCTTTTTCGAGGATCTTGGTGATGTTGGTGGGACCGGTTGGTCCGGGTGCCGGTGCCTGAGCTAGGGTGGTGGTGCATTGGAGGAGGATAAGTGGTAGTAGTAAGAAAATGAAAGTGTTAGATGATTGAATATTTGTTGCCATTTTGTTAAGAAAATGAAAGAGGAAATGTTGAGAATATGGTATCATGTGGTGAGGGTGGTTTTAAGGAGTGGAGAGATGTGATGGTTAGGTGAGAAGGGTATAGTTTTTAATTGGAAATTAAGGTTAGATTGAATTGTAGTTGGTGGTGTGTTGCATTTTTTGTTACTTTGCCAACTTCATTGCTATGAATGATCAATGAATGACATTTAAGTACCTTTAAACGTTACTTATTACAAGTCATAATTAAGTTGGTTAATGGGTGATTTGAAAACCTAACTGTCTTCTCATTGCATTTGTCCATACCATTTAGAAAAACCGGATATCTTTATAAAAAAAAAATATTTAGTTTAAAATAGTAAAACTTTTTTTTGTTGCCTGTCTTAGCGTTTTTGCAATCCTTTATGGCTACTATATGTGTTTTCTACTAATGATAGATTCACTTGGTTATCATAATCACTTGAGTTCTATGATTTGAACCAAGTTGAAAAGGCTCTAATCTCTGCCTTTGTTCTTTGAATGAAAATTTTGGTGTTGAAAGTGTGTTCATCCAATATTTTGCTAGTGAATTTTAGAAACAAATTGAGATCATCTTGCACTGCTAGTTTCTTGATATCAAGAACGGGTTAAAGCTAGCACTCGAAGACGGTTTGAAAATACGCAATCGGTCCTAGTGTTGATCCAGTCTTGTTACTAGAAGAATGATTGTATTTTGCTTATGAATACGGGAATAATAAAAGTTATCATGTCAATGCCTGGTGGGGTGCTTGCTAACTTGGAACAAAAGCTTATTGTTACTTTGTATTGTATCCCACTCATATTTTTGCTAGCTTAGAATAATTTTATAAAATGCTTATGTAAAAATTATGTCATAGAAACTTACAATATCCCCATGTACTTATGCACCATTATATGTATCACATATTTAATTAAGTATAGTTATACATACAACACCTCAACACCTCGTGAGTTATTGAATAGCCATAAAAGTATGGGGAAATGGAATTTAATAATCCCAACTTTGGGGGTTGGAAGGGAGCAGTCCCAACTTGAAAGTTGTAATATAACGGTCCTAACTTGTCAATGTTTTTATTCTAATGGTCCCAAACTAACCCTAGTTAAGTTTTTCTGTTAAGTGCCACGTGGCATCACACGTGGCAGTCCTACGTGGCACAGTATATATCCAGCTGGCAAAAAACGTGGGCCCCACTTGTTAAGTGCCACACCACCCCACCTACACCACCACCAACACCACTACCAACCACCACCACCCACCACCCACCACCACCACCAACCACTTGCCACCACCACCTGCCACCACCACCAACCACCAACCACCTGCCACCACCACCAACCACGAAGAACCCTAATTCTATACTCGATCAATTGACCAACGATTTGAACCTGTTAATCAAATAATGTTAGGGCTACTATAGAGAAACGAATTCCGAACAAAACCATACTAAATAATCACACTAACCTGTTCGTTTTCGAGGTGTAATCGATTAAAAAGGGTGTTCGGCCACCGAGCATAAAACCAACGAATTAGAGCTTGATTTGGATGTTTTTGATGGGGGTTTTTGCACAGAATGGATCGACTAAGATGCAGGAATGATTATATGGCTTTAATTCGTGGTATTTATAAACAATTCGTGGTATTTATAAGTGGGTTTGGTGAAGATGGTAGTGGTGGTGGTGGTGAAGATGACGGTGGTGGCAGGTGGTGAGTAGGAGGGAAACAGAATTTTTAAGGTGGTGGTGGGTGTCGTCGGAGATGGTGGTGGTTGACGGTGGTGGCAGGTGGTTGTGGTGGTGGTGGTGGTGGTGGTAGTGGTGATGGTGGTGGTGGTGGTGAAGATGACGGTGGTGGCAGATGGTTGTGGTGGTGGTGGTGGTGGTGTTGGTGGTGGTGAAGATGATGAAGATGATGGAGATGGTGGATAATGGGCCCCCGTTTTTTATAAATAATATTAAAACAATAAAATTAATCTGATGTGGACATAGCCCCACCTTTTTTGACAGATAATCACTTTTTGCCACGTAGGAATGCCACGTGGGATGCCCACGTGGCACTTAACAGAGATATTTAACTGAGGTTAGTCTGGGACCATTAAAATAAAAAGATTGACAAGTTGGGACTGTTGTGTTACAACTTTCAAGTTGGGACTGCTGCCTTCCAACCCCCCAAAGTTGGGATTATTAAATTCCATTTCCCCTAAAAGTATTAGGTCCAATGATACCAATCATCCTATTCATAATGTAATGTCATGTTGGTGTATCTGGAAAGTTCATAATAAGTTTGTCTTCTAAAATAAAGAAGTGTCAATTGCAAGACCGCTGGATTTTTGTTGGTGAAAAAGAGGTCCAAAATACAAACTCTAGAGTGGTCTAATTGGTGTAGTTTTTACCTTTCGGAAAATGTTACTTCTATTCTATTTTACACCCATAATCATAAATTACACCATTGTCCAGGTTTGAACATGGACTTCCCATTGAAGAGACAAGTGCCTCTACGAAGTGTGCTAGCCTCACATTAGCTATTTAATGTATCTGGCTCCTGTCTAGTTGTCTTCTTTTTTTAGTAAATATTCGCCGCTTTTAAATGTATAATTTCTTTTAAAACTAGTAAGGTGCCCGCGCGATGCGGCGGGAACCGATCTTTTCGATTAGTTATGGATTAATTATGCAAAGATTTGCACGGTTCTGCAAGAGGAATGTTCAATTGAAAGGATTGAAATGTTTGAAGCCGCAAACATACATACAGACAAATGTCTAACTTGCAAGTTTGAACCATCTTCATGTTTTTCCAACAACAACAGAACATTTTTTGCTTCATCCTCTTTGATGGTTGATTCCAATGTTTCTTTCTTTTGTTTTTATTTAATCACAGTAGGTGGTATACATACAGTAGGAGGTGTCATCTTGACAGAACGATAGCAACCCATGAAAATTGTGAGGCATGCGATCAATATGACATTTACATTTGTATCTACTTCTATAGCTAATAGTGCCAACGTGAGACCTGCATAAGGCTGGATAGATAAATAATCTCTTAAGAAATTAGTCACTTGGAAATATACAACAAGATAAATACAAATGTAACAATAAATTTTTGTATTTAAAAAGTTGATAATTAGATATGTTTAATTGAAGAGAAATATTTAAACTTGCTAGAGCAATGTTTGTGGCACGCTCACCATTCTTCATTGTCAACACTACAAATAAGTAATTTTAGAAGAAATCTAGATAAGAAGTAAATCTTTGCTTGCTAGATGAAAGCTCGATCTATTGCCTACAACAAATACAAGCACAACTTCATAAGAATGTGGGTTAAAAACTTAAATACATAATGGTTATTGTGATTAGATTTTTTTAACAGAAGGGAACCCATATATATCCACGAACAAAAAAACACTATCTAAGGTAGAAAGCAAATGTACAGAAACTATTACATAAAACCATCTAGACCCAACTAATTTTCCAAATTAACTCCAAGTTTCAAACCATAAAAAAAAGTGTACTCCTTTGTAACTCACTGAATTTTGTCAACTCAACACTCATAAAAAAAACACAAGATGCCATTACTGTACCACCGTTCAATGGTGATGCTTTCCATCTTAGCACGATGCTTCATCCACAAAAGTGTATTTTCTTTGATGCTTTCCATAATTTTTGCTGTTGAAGGGGTGATTTTTTTTGAAAATCTTGTCATTCCGATGTATCCAAATCAGCCAAAATATTGCATATACTATGCACCAGGATGCCTTTTTTGTGACTTTGAACTCTTTGTCGCCTTGACCGATTTTAGCACTTCTTTAACTGTAGAACAGCTCCCAAGGACCGAACAGTTAAGCCATACCCCGACTTCACACCATACCGATCTTGCCAACGCACATGAGACCAAGAAGTGGTCAACCGATTCAGGAACGGAGTCGCAGCACGGACAACAAATATTATTAATCTGCACCCCTCTTTTAGCAAGCTCAACACGAGTTGGGATCTTACCTGAAATACATTTCCACACCAACATGTTTGCTTTAGGAAACGCCTAGTTACACCATTTAAAGGAGATGTCCCCTTGAACCTGATTCATACTTGCGGCTAAGTCTTCTTTGATTGTTTTAACTACAAAATATATACCACCATCGGACTTCCAACCCCAAGAATCTTTCCCCGGCTTCATCCTAATAGTCCTCAGCAGCCCCAATAGTGCCAAGAATTGAACCCAAGATAGAGCCTCAACCAGTTTGGACTTCCATTTCCAATCCCAGACCAAACCCGGGCCTACCATTACATAATTTTCAGCCACCAGCCTTCTTATTTGCTGCCAATTTGTAAACTTCAGGAGACGACACCTTTAGAAATTTATTCGGAATCCACTCAACGTACCAAAATCTGCCACCCTGTTCATATTATGATTAGATAAATCTTGTGATTTGTCCATTACAAATAAAACAAGGAAAGCAAGGAAAGCTTGATCTTAAATAACTGTTGTCCATCATAAATCAAACAAGGAAAGAAAGTCCAATTCCATAATTCCATGATTCCATGAAAAAGAGGGAATAGCCCAGGATGTTTTATCATTAATATAATAATTATATACCTTGAGATCCATTTGTATATTTGCAGAAGAGATTGCTTAGCTTTAGAATGAATTTGGTAAGATTGGCCTACAAGAGACTATAATCACAAGCATACCCATCATGCATCAGCAGTAACAAAGTGGGAGGCTTATGGCCCAAGTGTTCACAGTGCAAAACCAGTACATGTCCTTTTCCACACTTTAACAAGCTGAATTTAAACTACAAAAATAGTCCAATGGGAAACCACAAAACAAACATTCAGATATGTTTTTTAAGTACAAACTTGATCACACATTTTATCAACCTAACTTTGGAAGACATTACTACTAATAAATTTGAGTTACTGCCATTTTTTATCGCTAATCCAATAGTTGTCTCCTTGTTTCATGCATCTCCAAAATTAGAGGTGTTAAATGGGTTGTGTTCCCAGCTTAACGGGTCTAACCCGACCTAAACCTGAAAATTTTACACAAAAACGAACATGACCCAATGTATAGACATATGAACCCGAACACGACCCGAGAATTTATTGGTTGACCTGAACACCAGAACACGACTCGTTTGACCCGAATTTTAACGATTTGTTTTAGGTAAATCTTATGTCAATTTCTTTTTAAGTTATAACTATGGCATAAAATACCGCCACAAAAAGAAAATATAATACAAGTAGGTTAAACGGGTCAACCCACCAACCCATATGGATTGACCCGAACCTGTTCTGTTCACTAAACGGGTTGGCGGGTTCAACTTGAAATTGACCCGAACCTGTTTAGACTAAACCCGAACCCACGAATTTCGTGTTAGGTTCATGTCGTGTTTCCGGGTCGTGTCGAAAATTCACACCCTTATCCTAAATGATCAAATTTGGTTAAATAACTTAGAGCGTGTCCAAATATTAGTTCCATAAACAATTATCTTCCAAATGCAAACCATCTCATAGAAGATACTCATCTGACTACGTATCTACTTAGATTTAACCCAAACAGTTGACCTAATTGATTTAAAAACGTCAACAACCACCAATTACATCCATCAACACACGAACTAAACCACTAAACAAACAGTAAAGGGTACTGCTGCTACTTAGCAGTTGTTTAGTCCAAAAATCTATGTTCCAATATTTTTCTTAACAATTTATTGTAATTCATGTCAAATTTAGAATTCAAATCCATCTATTTTGACCAGAAAGTAAATATAACCCCTTTATAAGAAAAAAAAACAAAAAAAGCTTCAAAAAATTATCTGCCCTTGTAACAGAAAATGACAACTTACATCTTTAATAGAATGTTGGCATCATCTGCCCTCGTCTAAGAATGACAACTTAGCCTTCACTGAATTTAATGCTTGAACTTGTTGTGCAGTGATCTTAATCACATGTGATCCCACCTTTATCATGCCAGTCTTGATGTATTTATTAACTGGATCACTTCGACAAAGCCGAACAACGCCTTGTATACAAACTACATAGTCAAGTCTCAAGTCATTCACCATAAAATGTATAACAAAATAACTTACTAAACTAAATCTATACCTAGAACCATTCATGTACTTGAGTGAGCCAACAAAAGGGTTAAAGTAACAAACATTGATATGTCCGAAACTCCTAAGACGCATTTCATCGAGCAGGTTGTAGGCATATGGTTAACGCTATGTGTATATATCAAACTCGAGTGATTTCTCCATCAATTCTAACTAAACTTAACAGTGCATTTGACCTAAAGCGAAAACAACCTCATATGGCATAGATTTAAAGGATGTTGTTGCAATAATCAAAATTACACATCTTATAATTTCGAACACGACATGAAAGAAGCACACTACCACACATAAACATACAATTACATTCATAGGCCCATAGCATCTAATATGCTCCACAAACATTTCCGTTAAACAAAAAAGATGACTCGCGTCTTCAAAAGTTTCAAAACATAGATACAAAATAAGCTGATTAGCAGAAATAGCCATGTTGTTCCTCATGACGTATACTCACATCATGAAAAGCAATATTGTCACCGGCTTTATGGCCATTAGGATCTGTTTTGGAGGCAGCAACTCTACTCGTTGCATCGTCATTCTCATCACATAGCTACCACAACAACAAATCAATACTAAATATCATTGATCATCAATTTATCATATAATTTTTAAAAATGTATCAAACATGTTGCAGAGAAGAAGCATATGAAGGTTGATTAAGAATCTGATTACGTTGTTCTTCATTAATAGCCACATTGGTGCTCCGGCTCTCATTTCTTGCAAACTGCAGATCTGCAAAGCAAAGCAAAGAACACATATCAACACCACCATCTATTGCATGTCGATTCTTAAAATTCAGAGTAAATAAAAATCAAGAATGTATATTTGGCTTTATCTCTTTGATTTTTCTGTACAATGGGGAATTCAAAATATGAATGTGACTGTGAGTATTTAGGAATGATGATAAAGTGATTTATAGGCGGGAGAAGTTTTTTAATCTCTCCTGAGATCTTGCTCCTCTTCCACGTATTTCGGTTTATAGTTTAAGTTTTTTAAAGTGATTTATAACCTCCTCTTGTATGCTATGCTTCTAGAAGCAATTTTATAGTTTAATTTGTTAGACACTAACTAAAAGACATATTTACCCTTAAAAATTATTTTTTATGTGTATTAAGTGTTGTACCTTAAGCAATTATATTTGTATTACTTAAGATTTAAGAAGTCCTTGGCTCATGCATTATAATATAGTATAGATAATATATTTGAACCCATTGTACTAACGAAGAGTAAACTACACTTTGCACAAAAACTTTATCTAAAAGGCTTTAGAAATGTCAAAAGTGAAGAGTTTTGACAACAAAAATGTTGTTGTAATATAAGTTCTGTTTAAAGTTTAAAATGGAAAACGGTACATGACTACAATGGCCCATAAGGCACATCCGAATCTCGTTATACGGGCTATGGACCCAAAGCCTTTGGATGTTCAAGGGCCCGCTGTTATAATTGTAATTGTAATCCATTTTTTCCCGATCGAGACAAGCTCCACGTCGGACCCCGAGCCGAGTCATTTCACCGAGACCACACCAAATGGTCTAATAAAGTTAAAAAACAAAAGACCAAACCACAATCAAGCATTAAATTTACTAGATTGACTATATATACATTGTTTAGCGAAAATCATTTTGTATGAAAGGATAAAAGTGTTGGTTGAACCATTCGAGCCACAATTGCGGCGGACCACCAAGAAAACTACAGGGCTGCGTATTTCAAACAATCAAAGTCTAGGGAGTGAACAACACAATCATAAAACATATTGTAGCTGATTTTAATTATTGCGTTTTGGTAGCCTAAAAATTTATTTCAAAACTCAACCTCAAACACAAAAAACTGATTATTTGCGTTTTCAAAATGCAATAATCTAAAAATCAATTTCAAAACTCAACCCCAAACACCCGCATTTGAATTATGTTTTCTTTTCTTTTTTTCTAACAAGAATTCCTAGATTTTCTCAATATATATCTTAAACTCTTAAAACTTTTGGGTTCTAAAGTTATCAATTAACCATCAAGATATTTCATATGTTACTTTTGGATAATGTATATCTATTATATAATTGCGTTCAATATATGTGCTTACGGCGTCTATATAGTAACCTGAATATTTTTAAATTAAAATCATAATTCATGGATTTTTGTTAAAGTGATCATATTAGAGATAGTAATGAGAAAAATAATATATAAATATTTAGCTAGGAAGCAGATATAGATTATATTTTGAATAAAATATGAGTTCCAGATAATTAATTGTCAAGTTAGCATATATAGGTAGGTCGATATACTTCTAATACTTTTAAAAGTAAATAAATATTTTGGAATATCCGTAGAACATGTAGGAAATTTAAATTTTGAAATCTGTTTTATATTTATTTATTTAATATTTAATTCCTCTTGCTTTATCCACTATTCCTATTATTACTACGGTCTTACTCTATAAAACCTGAATTAAACTATTGTTGAACCCACAATTCGGATCAACGCTTTAAGAGTTTAAGGTACATAAACACTTTTTTTTCTTCAAAGTTTTACATGATTTGCAAGTTCATGATCCTTGGAGTCCAATGTTTACAAATTTATATGTAAACTTTACATGCATGTTCATGAGGGTTTTTTTTTTTTTTTTTCAAATCTGTGTGTTACGTACAAGTTACATGCCTGCTCTAAGTTTTTAAGCTTATGATTTTAAGTTTATAAGTTTTAAGTTCTCATGCTTTAATTATTATTATTCTTGTTATCTACTAGCTTTATGTGCATGCTAGCTTTTGGTTTGTTGTTTTCATGCACTTCTATATTAGCTTAATTATAAGATCTATAAATGCTTACAGAAATAATCAGTGGTTGGAAATTGAAATAAAAAAATATTTCTAGTTTTAAAACTAATGATTTAGTTTAGTTTATATATCTATATAATTAAGATATATAACCATATAGCCATTTAAAAACTGATATTTGTAACCGTCCACGTAACTCTGTAGTCTGTAGCTTTCCATGTAACCTTAATTATCAAATAATTTCTTTAACAACCAAAACAAAAGTTTCACCATCTTTATAATGCAACAAAAGTTGCAGTCCAACTTATATAATCCATTATAAACAATTCCAACAATATATTATTATTCATCATATGCAATGTGACATTTGTCTTTCTGACTGATCAACATGATTCACTTGATCAAGAAAATATAAAACCATCTTTTAAGCATTTGATTATTTTTTTTAGTAGGAAACATGAAGAGGTTATTAATTCATTGGCTTTTAACTGCGGCGATGGTGACCGCGGTTTTGGGTGTGAATGTAACATATGATCACCGCGCTGTGGTGATCGATGGCAAGCGCAGGGTGCTGGTTTCTGGCTCAATTCATTATCCTCGTAGTACTCCTGATGTAAGCACAACTAACAGCCCACTGACCCACATACATTGTTTTTTTAGCTTTCTGTTATTAAAAAAATGTAACTTTTTTTTTAAATAAATTGCAGATGTGGCATGGGCTTATTCAGAAGTCGAAAGACGGAGGATTGGATGTGATTGAAACCTATGTTTTCTGGAATCTGCATGAGCCTGTTAGAAACCAGGTGTGTTTTTTTAAGGATTAATTTTTTTATTTTTTTTTTTAGTATTTTGGATCAAATATTAATGCTGCAAAATCTTTAAACTCAACAGTATGACTTTGAAGAAAGAAAAGATTTGGTTAAATTTATCAAACTGGTAGCTAAGGCTGGTCTTTATGTTAATCTTCGAATCGGGCCTTATGTTTGTGCCGAATGGAATTATGGGTCAGTATCAATTTCACTTCTTTTGATCTTTAGTTTTCACAATGCTTGGCTTATTATTTTCTTGTCAATAACAGTGGGTTTCCACTCTGGTTGCATTTAATACCTGGAATCGAGCTTCGAACGGATAATGAACCATTTAAGGCGGAAATGAAACGGTTTACAACCAAGATAGTCAACATGATGAAGGAAGAGAAGTTATATGCATCACAAGGTGGACCTATAATCTTATCTCAGGTTAGTTAGTTAGTTAGTTATTTTTTTTTAAATTTTTTTTTACATAGATATGAAATGTTATTTGTGGCTCTTTGATGACAGATTGAGAACGAATACGGTAATGTTGACAGCAGCTATGGTTCTGCTGCAAAATCTTACATCAACTGGGCAGCAAGTATGGCTACATCTTTGAAAACCGGAGTACCATGGTTGATGTGTCAGCAAAAAGATGCGCCTGATCAAATTGTAATACTTGAAATACGAAGACCTGAGTTAAAGTTAAGTTAATCTTTTGACCCGTTAACATGGATTAACATATCTTTTGTTTAATTATTATGAATACAGATAGACACTTGCAACGGGTTCTACTGTGATGGATACAAGCCAAATGCTGATAACAAGCCTACAATCTGGACCGAAAATTGGACCGGGTGGTTTCTTTTATTTGGTGGGGCCGTGCCTTATAGACCCGTGGAAGATATTGCATATGCAGTTGCGCGTTTCTACCAAAGAGGCGGAACCTTTCAAAACTATTATATGGTTAGTCTATATGTTTTTAACGCCAAGTTTAAGTTATTCAACTTTATTATGTGAAAGATGTTTAATGTTTGTCATGTGTTGCTCGCCTCGTTGCAGTATCATGGTGGGACTAATTTTGGTCGAACGACTGGTGGACCGTTCATTGCAACAAGTTACGATTATGATGCTCCACTTGATGAGTATGGTAAGGCTACTTCATTACAGCTGTTGGTTATTCAAATAATCATATCACATAACCTCTTTTGAGTTATTAATTGATATATATTCATGATGATGCAGGAGCGCCTCGGCAACCAAAGTGGGGTCATTTGAAAGATTTACATAAAGCGATAAAGCTTTGTGAAAAGGCGTTGGTGGCAACCGATCCAACAACTACTTCTCTTCGTAATAATGTAGAGGCTACTGTTTATAAGACATCATCAACGTGTGCTGCGTTTCTAGCAAATGTTGATACAGAAAATGATATAACGGTGGACTTCAATGGAAATTCTTATAATTTACCTGCTTGGTCTGTTAGCATCTTGCCTGACTGCAAGAATGTAGTGTTCAACACTGCAAAGGTTAGTTTTACAAGTCAATCTTATCGCCTATCGATTTCATACATCACATTGGTTTGTTTACAAATAAAACATAAAAAGATACTTTTGAATATTATTTGTATAAGCTTTGATGTTGTTATCAAATTTCTGTAATGAATCCGAATAATCAAAGGCGATTTATTTTGACCAAAAGGTCAATGTTTGCTGACCCATTTGAGATTTGACAGATAAACTCTATGACTACTATTAGAAGATTTGTAGCTTCAAGTGATTCAAAGGCGATTTCTTCGGATTGGAGTTATGTTAGTGAACCTGTGGGGATCTCAAGTAATGATGCATTCGGTAAACAAGGATTAGTGGAGCAACTTAACACTACAGCTGATCAAAGCGATTACTTATGGTATTCAATAAGGTAAAAAGAACTTTATAGCTTAAAAAAAAGTTAGTCACACCTGGTAGAGTTTGCAGTTTTGGCCCATTACGTCGTAATTTTTGGAATAATATTGTTTTTGTAGTCATTATCTTATCAGTTACGTCGTGTTTATCTTATCAGCATTGACGTTAAAGGTGACGAGCCCTTCCTTCACGACGGATCTCAAACAACTCTTCATGTAAAATCACTTGGTCATGTTTTTCATTTGTTCGTCAATGGTCAACTTGAAGGTAAAATTAAGCGAGTAACAACAAATAAAAAAGAAAGTTGTTATTATCTTATTCTTGACGAATCTTTGTTGTTTTTAACGTGTAGGTAGCGCGATTGGCAGTTATGACCACCCTAATTTATCCAAGGATTTTCCTATCACTCTCAAGCATGGAATGAACAAACTTGATCTCTTGAGTTTAACCGTTGGACTTCAGGTTTGACTTTTATATTATTTCAAAGATTTTGATATGAGTAACAAGTAAATAGGTTTGTAATTCATGTTATCTGTTTGTACAGAACTATGGTCCATTTTTTGATAAAAAGGGTGCGGGTATCACGGGTCCAGTGGAGCTCGCGGGCTTAACAAACGGGTCAGTCGTTGACCTTTCATCTCTGAAATGGACATATCAAGTTGGACTCAAAGGAGAAGCATTAGACCTGAACATTGGTGGTTCATCACTTTGGATCTCCGGTTCGCCTAAAAGTCAACCTTTGACTTGGTACAAGGTAATATCAAAGTCAAACTAAAAAGTCAAACTTTGACATGAGTTTTATATGTTTAACAAGAAACTATGTTGAAACAGACCAACTTTGATGCTCCTGCGGGTGATAATCCAATTGCGATAGACTTCACGGGAATGGGAAAAGGCGAGGCGTGGGTCAATGGTCAAAGCATCGGACGTTATTGGCCTACTTATATTGCACCAGCTAGCGGTTGTTCAGAGTGTAGTTACAAAGGGTCATATGGTGCATCAAAGTGCCAAATGAGTTGTGGAGAACCATCACAAAAGCTGTAAGTAAACTCTTTATTAAACATACTTTATAAAGTTTGTAACTTTTTAATAATTAAATAAATCTTGTAGGTACCATGTACCAAGGTCATGGTTAAAATCAAGCGAGAATGTTTTGGTCTTGTTTGAGGAAATGGGTGGAGACCCGACACAAATCTCTTTCGCGACACAAGAACTTGAAAGTGTGTGTTCGCACGTCTCTGAATCGCACCCACTCCCCATGGAAGCATGGAGTCAAGATAAGTTAAGAAGAAAGTTCATGTCAAAGTCAAAGCCGAGAGTTTCGCTTGAGTGCCCTCATCCTAATCAAGTCATATCTTCTGTCAAGTTTGCTAGCTTTGGAACTCCTCAAGGGAAATGTGGAAGTTTTAGTCATGGTGAATGTAGGACTGCTGATGCACTTTCAATTATACAAAAGGTAACTCTTTTAACTTTTTTTTTAACATATGTTAAAAACAGTTTCAGCTTACAATGCTGAATATTACAGGCATGCATTGGAGCAAAAACTTGCAGTGTTGAAGTCTCAACAGCCACATTTGGTGACCCGTGTATCGACGAAGTTAAAAGTTTAGCCGTAGAAGCTTCATGTGCATGAAAAACTCGCAAATAGGACGCATGATCATAGGATAGGTTTTATTTTAATTTTATTCTTTTGAACAATGGATAAGTTTTATTATTTGCATTACAATTGAATTCTGGATGCTTTATTTCCCTTATGAAATGAAATTCTGAAACTACAATAAATTGATTAGTATTGAGATATACCGATATCGGTAGCTGTTGAAGTTGCAGCTGACTGAAACCTGCATAGTTTGCAAAGAGGGGAAGTTAGAGATGGAGTTTCATATTTGTCTTCGCCTCCCATTATTGGCATGGCTATCCCTCTCTTTACCGGGCTAACATATCCCGGTCTATACGTTTTTCCCAAAATACCCTCCACGTCGTTCGATAGATTCGAGAACTCAAACTGTAACTCGAAGTGGGCATAAGCATCATTTGATGGTAACTGGTAATTATGAGCTTTGTCATCTTCTTTGGTCACGGGGACCGCTTTCATGTGAATCGATACCAATCCACCAACACTGACTTTCACGGCGTTGGTGTCATCAGTCCTCTCGACCGCCACTTCTCTTCCAGTGTTGGTTTTCCATTCGGCTTCTCCATCAAATGGGACGGTGACTTCTTCACCGCCCCATTTCATGAGTAGCACGTCCACCTTGTCATCCCATTTTGCTACCTTCTTGGCCGAAATGATGAGTGCATGGGTGTCGAACATGATCGAGACTGACTGGACCCATGTGTAGTCGCGACGCCTACCATTAGGTCGGCTACCTATGAAGTGTGCGTTGATTTGAAGGTTGGTATCTGAGACAAGAGCAAAACTATGTCCTTTACTGCCATGGAAGTAGAACATAACTCCATCACCGCCAATGAACCTTGGATCATAACATAACGAGCCGTATCCGTTACATTTAGGCCTCCTCCCTGCAAAAGTATGAATTTGGTTAGAGATTAGTTGAACAAAAGTATATATATGATCATGCATAAGGAAGCACTTGAACGAACAGGTTGCTTACATTTGCAAGTAGCTTCACATTTGCTCCCACAATTGATGAAACACCCTTTCTTTTTCTTGCTCTTCTTAGGCTTCCTCTCTGGGCACTCCTTCGGACAAGTGAGTGCCTTGCAGTAACATGCCCCTTTCGCCTTGCAATACCCTCGCTCTCGCCCAGTTTTTGGTTCTGGTGTTAACTCTAAATAGTTAGTTTCATCGTCTTGAGAAGGCTTTGGCGTTGGTGCTGGTGCTGGTGCTGGTTCTGGGGTCTTGGGATTGGGCGCTGGTGTCTTAGGCTTCGGTGCAGGTGCTGGAGTCTTGGGCGTTGGTGCAGGTGCTGGAGCCTTGGGCTTTGGCACCGGCTCTGGAGTCTTGGGCTTTGGAGCTGGTGGTGGAGTCTTTGGCTTTGGTGCTGGTGGTAGAGTCTTTGGCTTTGGTGCTGGTGCTGTTGGAGACTTGGGCTTCGGTGCTGGTGCTAGAGTCTTGGGCTTTGGTGCTGGCTCTGGAGTCTTGGGCTTTAGCGCTGGTGTTGGACTCTTGGGCTTTGGTGCCGGCTCTGGAGTTTTGGGCTTTGGTGCTGGTGGTGGTGTCTTATTAGGCGCAGGTGCGGTTGTAGTTGGATTCTTAGGGGCTGATGTTGGAGTCTTGGTGGGCTGCGGTGTGTTCTTAGCTTCGTTAGCCGCGGTTGCTCCTATGGAGATGGAGATGAGTAGGAAAGCCACCAAAATGATGACTAACTTCTCCATATCAAAACCTCTATGTAGTGTTTTTATATATATAGTTCTTGTTAAGTAAAAGAATGAAAGAAAGATGCATGGAATGAGAGGAAAATGTAGATATTTATAGGAGGATAAAGTAGGAGAATCCATAGAGTTTGTAGTACTCAATCCATGTCAACTTTGTTTACCTTCTTTTCACAAAATTACAAGACAACAACCAATCCTTTGACTTTTTATGCATACACAATTAATAAATCACCATTGTTTAAAACATATACACTACAATCCAGTTAGATTTGGTTTGGTTGACCACCATGTATTTTCTGTTTTAACACATAATCAGGTTATGTTTATGATCAAACTACAAGTTAAACAGCTAGTCAATTCTTTTAACCATTATATATATATATATATACACACACACATATTCCATCTTTTTCATTATAAATTTGTTAATACATAATGATTTTACCGTCAAATTACCAAAACCACCATTAAAATGACAAACTGGTAAAAAAAATAGGCCTCGCGGATCTACCCAACCAGCCAGTTTGATTTTTCATTTCTCAAAATTGTAGTTAAAGGGGCGAACCTCCATTCTAAACAACGGCGCAGCTTTCTTGGGGCGGCCGACCCTCCAAATTTTCGCTCACAAGTTCCGATTATATAGTATTTGTATAGAAATTTTTTGATATATACGATTTCGACTCCCCTGTTTTTATGAAAAAAAAAATAATTATATACTTCCGCCCCTCAGTCCGGATTTTCAAGCTTCGCCACTGATTCTTAAGCTAGTTAAAAGTTCTTTTCAAAGAGTGATTCACTTTTAAAAATAAAAGTTATCACTTATCATTCTTCATCTAAACAAGTCTGTAATGTTATTTATGATTAAAAGGGTTTTTATGTAAAAAAAAAATAATAATTACATTTTAAAGTAAATTTGAAGATTATGAATATTTTGAACAACTTTGAATTTGTTAATATATTAAGCATTTTATTTTGATAATTAGATGCTTAATTTATATATCGAATAAAAATAAATGGAATAATAACGTGATATATAATTGTAGCATATATATTTCACATGGGATAGTGTTAAAATGGGTTAATGAAGATAACATTTTCTTAACACAATTTAACACTTATGGTTCTTGGGTATAAATAAATTTTAGGTTAATTGTTAGTTGAACATGTTGCATGAGGTGTTTTGTAGGTTGTTGATCAACTGGACTGGTAGCTGGATAAATGGATCGCACATGGGCAAGATAGCTGGACTAATCAAAGATATCAAGAGCCCAAGAAGTTGAGCCCAAGAGGAGTTGTTGCTGATAATATAATTGCTGGCCCAAAATTGTGTCTGGTGGCCCAGCTTATATACGAGTGCCAGGTTGGCGATCCTCGTCAAAGAAACACAAAGTTTTTGTGATCGTTGGATTCACTTTATTTCAGCCGTTGATATTTTAGAGAAAACACAATATCTCAGCTATAAATAGCTGAGATATTTTCACATTTAATTTTTTTTTTTTGATCTATCGTCTTGTTTTCTCTCAGTGTTATACTCATCAGGTCTTCAATTAGGGTTTATAGTGTAAAGATTCGTCTTGAGTCTTTTCTGTTCCTTGATTAGGTTTGGTCTCGAGAGTGAGTGTGATTGTAGAGAGGTGTGTCTGTAATAGATCAAAGATTTGTTTAGGGTTTTTTGTTTTTTATTTCTTTCAGTAATAAAGGTCGTAATCTTTTGGTTATTGCTTTGATTCATGTTTTATAACATGGTATCAGAGCCCTGATTCGATTTCCTGATTGGATCTGTTCCTAGGGTTAGGGTTTCATTGTGTCCGCTGTGCGTCCTGATTCCTTGGGTTGTGTGATCTTGGGTGATCATTGGCTAAAGATCAAGATCTTCTTGGTATTGTGTGCTGGTTTAGAAATAAAAGAAGTGGTACTCTATTTTTAGGGTTTGTGGTGAGCTGTTTCAACCAAGGTTGGAGTCCTGATATCTTTGAAGGAGATTGACAACCCTAAGTGAAGGTTGTTGGTCTTTTCGTGTTGGGAGTGCTTTTTTTCTGTTCTTGACTTGTAACCCTAAGTGAAGGTTACAGGTCTTGAACGTGTTGGGAAGCTGTGCAACCGGTTAGATCGTTCCATCCCTTTTATTCCTTGTTTTGGTTTGTCGTTTGAGTCTAGGAGCAAGGCCCGGGTTAGGAGGACCGGAATTGGCTCAACTATTTGTGCTTTGTGTGTAGTCTTATCTGTGTACTTGTTTATTTTGATTACTTGCTTGGGTGGAGTAGTGTGTGTGTTTAGAGACCCAGACTCCCGTGTTAAGACTTGTCCTGGCACCATTGAGTGACGAACCAGGAATCTGGAACACTGACACGGTTTCGTCTGTTTAGGATTGTGTTAGTATAAATCTGTTATTGTTCTTGATTGTTTTGTGTGTTGCCTGATTAATTCAATATGGGTGATAAAAAGGATGGGGATTCTGATTCGAATCCTGGGAATGATGGGCAGGGTAACATAACTTTAATTAGTAAGTTGGATGCAAGTGATCCACTGTACTTGCATCCCAGTGACTCTGCAAATCTAAGCATCATTACAATAAAACTTAAAGGAACTGAGAACTACACAGTCTGGTCTAATGCACTACAATTAGCTTTAAAAGTAAAAAATAAATGGGGTTTCATTGATAAGTCATGTGTTAGGTCTCAAACTGATGAGGTTTTAGCAAATCAATGGGAAAGGTGTAATTCCATAGTTCTCACCTGGATCTTAAACTCAATAAGTGAAGATCTCTATATGGGTCATGTGTTCTCAAAGCTGGCCAGTGAGGTCTGGTCAGAATTGAAGGAAACATATGACAAGATAGATGGATCTGTGGTTTTTGATCTATATCAGAAAATTAACTCTTTTAGTCAAAATGGATTGTCTGTTTCTGAGTATTATCACAAGTTAAATATAATGTGGAGACAACTTGATCAGATCTTGCAATTGCCTGCTTGTGTGTGTAATGCAGCTAAAGAATTTAATGACTTCAGTAATATGATCAAATTGATGCAATTTTTAATGGGACTAGATAGTTCATATCAGTCAGTTAGAACTAGTTTACTGATTAGAGAGATTTTACCAACTGTAAAAGAGGCATTTTCTGTGGTATCCAGAGAGGAATCCCACAGAAACTCAGTTACAGGAGGTAAAAAGTCTCAGTCTATGGTTTTGATGTCTAAAAGTAATCTAGAGTTCAAAAGAACTAATAAAGTTGCTAATCAAAATTTAAAGTGTTCTCACTGTGGGAAAATTGGTCATATGTCTGAAAAGTGTTTTGAAGTTATTGGTTATCCATCTTGGATGAGACCAAGAGGTAATCAAAACAAGAAGGCAGTTGCAAATCAGAGCTCCACTTCTGATAGTTCTGATGTGACACTTAAGAATTTAACTAGTGATCAAATTACTAAACTGGTAAGTCTAATAGGAGAAAAACCAAGTGAAGGAAGTCAAAGCTGTCATGTGACAGGTAGTCTTTCTACTTCTTTTTGTGCAAATAGTTGGTTTAAACCTGTGTTTTGCTTTGCTAGTGGTATGAGTGGTCAGAATAAAGGGTGGATTACTGATTCAGGTGCCAACCAACATATGGTTAAAGATGACACTGAATTAACAAATTGCATTGATGTTTCAGAATTTAATATTAGGGTTAAGCATCCAAATGGAACTGATGCCCTAGTAACTAAAATTGGTAATGTAAAACTTGCAAATAATGTCATTCTTCAAGATGTTTTTGTGGTACCTGAGTATTCAGTAAACCTTATATCTGTGCATAAACTAGCAAAGGACAATAAACTATTTGTTGGTTTTGATGAAAACACATGTTACATACAGGATTTACTCACCAAGAAAATCCTGGTGACTGGTAGTCAGGTGGATGGTCTGTACTACTGTGGTCTATCTAATGTAACTAATAAGGTGTGTTTTAGTTCTAGCATTAATACTGAGGTGTGGCATAGTAGATTGGGACATCCTTCTGATCAGGCTATTAGTAGGTTTAAAACAAAGTTAAACCTAGTTAATCCTGACCAACATGGTAAACCATGTGAAGTATGTCTCAAGGCAAAGCAGCATAGAGAACCATTTCCACTCAGTGATCACAAATCTACTGAGTTGGGAGAGGTTATTCATCTAGATGTATGGGGTCCATATAGGATAAGTAGTAGAGAAGGATTCAAATACTTTCTAACTATTGTGGATGATTTGTCAAGGGCAGTATGGGTTTGTCTGATGAAGTCTAAAACTGAAGTGTTCTTGAATGTTCAAGATTTTTATTATATTCTTGAAACACAATTTAAAAGAAGGATAAAATGTTTTAGAACAGACAATGGTACTGAATTTACAAATTTTCAATTTGAAAAATTTTGTAAGGATAAAGGTATTGTTCATCAGACATCTTGTACTTACACCCCTCAACAAAATGGCATAGTAGAAAGAAAGCATAGACATCTATTGAATGTTGCTAGGTCACTTTTATTTCAAAGCAATATTCCTGTTAGATTCTGGTCAGATTGTGTTCTGACTGCTGCTTATTTGATTAATAGGACTCCTTCCTCTGTTCTAGGTGGCAAGACTCCTTATGAGGTAGTATATGGTTTTGAACCTTTATTAGACCATTTGAAAATATTTGGGTGTTTGTGTTTCTGTACTATTTTGAATAATTCTGACAAACTTACTAGTAGGTCAGATAAATGTGTCTTTTTGGGTTATTCTACTGAGAAAAAAGGGTATAAAGTTTTTAGTTTAGAAACTAAGGAAACATATTTTTCAAGAGATGTAAAATTTTTTGAATCAGTATTTCCTTTTAAGGAAGTTGATATGTCAAAAAGTATAAATGAAAATAACATTTTTGATATAACAAACTTAAATTTTTTTGATAACTATGAAAACTTAGACCCAAATATAGAAGAACTTCCCAATGATGACAATGGTCATAATAAGGATACAGAGACACATGGGACTCAACAGTCGTCTGTTGGTCACAGTCCTGTAGGATTGGCTCAGCAAGGACCCTCAGGGTCTGAACAGCCTAGCACTGCTGAACAGAGACCTTCAGGATCTAAGCAGTCTAGTGCAGTTCAACAAGGATCCTCAGGGTCAGAGCAACCCAGAGATAGTGTCAACAGTCCAGACAGGGTTGAGGGTGTGACATCTGTACAGGATAAAAACCTAAGTTCTGAGGGAAATACTCAGAATCAGTCACATTCTCAAACCATACTCAGAAGGTCTGCCAGAGAGTCAGTCTTGCCCAAGAACTTAAATGAATATGTCTTAGGAAGTAAGATTAAATATGGAATAGACAAGGTTGTAAACTATGCTGCTTTGTCCTTTGAACATAAATGTTTTGTCACTTCCTTAAACAAAGGATATGAACCTCAGTGTTTTAATGAGGCTGTTCAGGATCAAAACTGGATAACAGCCATGAATGAGGAAATAGAGGCCTTAAATAGAAATAATACCTGGGATTTGGTAGAGTTACCAGCAGGTAGGAGTATTGTAGGGTGTAAGTGGGTATACAAAATAAAATATAAATCTACTGGAGAAATAGAAAGATATAAAGCTAGGTTGGTGGCTAAAGGTTTCAATCAAAAACCAGGGATAGATTTTGAGGAAACCTTTTCCCCTGTTGTCAAACTTGTAACTGTAAGGGCTATATTAGCTATAGCAGTTGAGTATGAATGGGAATTGTGTCAACTAGATGTTAATAATGCATTTCTCTATGGTGATTTACATGAAGAAGTATACATGGCTTTACCTGATGGATATTTTTCCAAAGATGAAACAAGGGTTTGTAAGTTGAATAGGTCTTTATATGGTTTAAAACAAGCTCCACGAATGTGGAATGAAAAATTAGTTGGTGTGTTAACTGATTTAGGTTTTAAACAGTCTAGATGTGACTATTCCTTGTTTTATAGTTTTAATCATAATAAAATTGTCTTTATGTTGGTGTATGTTGATGATATAGTTGTGACTGGGAATGATATGAATGAAATAGTTAGAGTAAAAGAATGTCTAAAATCAAAATTTTTAATAAAAGATCTAGGTGAGCTAAAATATTTTTTAGGAATAGAGGTCATTAAAACAAATAAGGGTATTTGTCTTTCACAAAGAAAGTATTGTTTAGAGCTTCTTAGTGAATTTGGAATGACTGGTTGTAAACCAGTTAATACTCCTATTGAGCAACATCATGTTGTTACTCAGTTTTGTAATGATCACAGTAAAGTTCTAAAAAATATCACAGGATATCAGAAATTAGTAGGAAAACTGATATATTTAGCTCACACTAGACCCGACATTTCATATAGTGTTCATTTTCTTAGTCAACATATGCATCAACCAACTGAGGGACATTTAAAAGTTGCTTTAAGGCTTCTTAGATATTTGAAAAAATCTCCTGGTAGAGGTTTATTGTTTGAAAGGTCTGGAAATCTGATAGTCAGGGCCTATTCTGATTCAGATTGGGCCAAATGTCAAGAAACTAGGAAATCCATAACTGGATTCTGTGTTTTTATTGGAAAAAACTTAGTTTCATGGAAAAGTAAAAAACAAACAACTGTTTCAAGGTCATCAGCTGAGGCTGAGTTTCGGTCCATGTGTGCTACAGCCTGTGAAATTATTTGGTTAATTCATTTATGTGAAGAGTTGAATCAAAACATTAAGATTCCTATTGAACTGTTTTGTGATAGTTCCTCTGCTTTGGCCATAGCAGAAAACCCTGTGTTCTTTGAAAGAACAAAACATTATGAATTGGATTTATTCTTTTTAAGAGATCATGTAACTAAAGGTCTTATTAAACCTATGAAAATTGAATCTGCTTATCAGGTTGCTGATGTTTTAACAAAAGGATTGTTGGCAGGCAAACATGATGAGTTGTGTCAATTTCTAAATTTATTTGACCCATTTGGAGTGTCAAATTGAGGGGGGGGTGTTAAAATGGGTTAATGAAGATAACATTTTCTTAACACAATTTAACACTTATGGTTCTTGGGTATAAATAAATTTTAGGTTAATTGTTAGTTGAACATGTTGCATGAGGTGTTTTGTAGGTTGTTGATCAACTGGACTGGTAGCTGGATAAATGGATCGCACATGGGCAAGATAGCTGGACTAATCAAAGATATCAAGAGCCCAAGAAGTTGAGCCCAAGAGGAGTTGTTGCTGATAATATAATTGCTGGCCCAAAATTGTGTCTGGTGGCCCAGCTTATATACGAGTGCCAGGTTGGCGATCCTCGTCAAAGAAACACAAAGTTTTTGTGATCGTTGGATTCACTTTATTTCAGCCGTTGATATTTTAGAGAAAACACAATATCTCAGCTATAAATAGCTGAGATATTTTCACATTTAATTTTTTTTTTTTGATCTATCGTCTTGTTTTCTCTCAGTGTTATACTCATCAGGTCTTCAATTAGGGTTTATAGTGTAAAGATTCGTCTTGAGTCTTTTCTGTTCCTTGATTAGGTTTGGTCTCGAGAGTGAGTGTGATTGTAGAGAGGTGTGTCTGTAATAGATCAAAGATTTGTTTAGGGTTTTTTGTTTTTTATTTCTTTCAGTAATAAAGGTCGTAATCTTTTGGTTATTGCTTTGATTCATGTTTTATAACAGATAGCATCTTAAAACACTTTGCTTCACCATGCAATCGTGCACTTGTTCTGGGTCTTGCTAAATGCTAATGCCATCCAGGGGCGGACATATGTGAATCGCAACAGGTAGCGCACGCTATCCCTCAACTTGTCTGTGTAGTGTAAATTTTTATATTTTCTTCTACGTTTTTTGCATTATGTTACCCTTGAAAATTATGTAACGTTACCCCTCAAATTTTTAAGAAATCCAAACACCCTTAAAGTTTTCAATATAAGCACAACATCAAAAAGGATAGAAGCCTATAGGCCATAACTCATTCCATTTATAATTTCTTAACTAAAAGATACAAGCCCATGGACCTAAGGTTTTAAACGGGCAAAAACAAAAGAAAATAATCAAGAGCGGGGGGAAAGAAGTAATAGTGAGTAGTCTACCCTCACTCCAACACAACATAACCTCCCTGTAACTACCGAGATTGCCAATCGGAGACCGCCCGAGCCGACCATGCCTTCGCGTCTCTGCCCTCCGGCCACCATTCGCCTCCCCCATATTCTAAATCGGATATCTATAATTTTTGTTCTAAAATCGATTGGATCAATGTGCAATTGATTTTACATTTAAGGGTTTATGTGCAACTGATTAGCGTTTGATTTGTTTATAGTTAACTTTTGTTTATGGTTTATGTGCAATTAATTTTAGGTTTGATTTTAGTTTTTTAGGGTTTGTGTGCAGTTGATTAAGGTTTACATTGATTATGGTTTGCATTTGACTATGGATTTTGGTTTATGACTTTATGTGCAATTTATTATGGTTTTGTTTATGTGCAATTGATTAGGTTCTTGAAAGATGTTATTTAAAATGGAGCTTATCAAGACGGATTACGGAATCATGGGTGATGAGTATTTGAACAATGTTCTAACTTGTGAGGTCGAAAGAGAAGCTTTTTTATAAAGTAAAGAACAGGGTATAATGACCTTGGTTTTAAAAACCGCGCCAAAAACACGCCTAGGCACGAGGCGCACACCTCAACGCCTTATGCAATCTGAGGCATAAGCTGCACAAAAGTGTAGCTGGGGCATGCGTTTTAGTGAAAAATCGACTATAAGGCGTGCGTGCCTCTGATTTAGACCTCGTTGCTTTTGTGCACTTCACGCCTTTTATAACCAAGGTAATGACTCGATTTCACGGTTTCAAAAACCGAAGAGAAAAAATCTATTAGGTATGTGTTTAACGTTATTTATTATGTTTTTTTTTATTTTTGTTTCGTTTACATTGTATGAAAGTTCGGAAAAAAAAAATTTGAACATTACCCCCTAAAATTTTAGTCTAGATCCGTCGTTGATGCCATCTCATTAGTAGGGTGGCCAATTGGCCATGGCTCACCCAAACTTTGCTATAGCCATATGAGCTTAAAGAGTGTCTAATAATAATCGCTTATGCTTTGTTTGTAGCTTTGACGCTCATAAGTCATAAATAAACGACATAAACGCTTCAATATGTTCAACGCTTGGGCGAACAGCCATAGGCGATTTAATTGCCTAACTCCTTCCTGATAAATTTGTAGCATGTCGAGTTGTTTTAGTTTAAGTTGATAAACTCTATTTACTGACTTACAAATTTTCTTTTATTTTTTTATATATAAATTTCATGTATTCATTCATTTATCTTTACCAATGTTTGACATGAAAAAGAGACGTTCCAAGTGCAAAAGTGAAGGGAAATCTGTTTTATGTTGAAGCGAGTGGTTACCACTGTCTTGGTGATATTTCATCCGTGACAAGTAATTTTGAACCATGTTGTAAAGTACTTTTAAGTGACTTGGTATAAAGACATTATTTCTGGTACCAATGTTAATCATTATCTTTATGGGGTTTTTTTTGCTAGGGTAGTATTGTACATAGGCTTTGTGGTGTCGTACATAATTCATTCTTGGGATTTCTATGGGTTTCTTTTATACGTAGTTATCCTCGGCCTCTTCCGTGCTAATACCTTCTGTTCATTCCGACAACTAAATTCCGGCTCTACCATCAGTCACCGTTCGTCAGTTCTGACTCCTTATCGCGAATGTATTGTTTTCGTCAAATCGTCGGGGTTAGTATAAGAGGTGATTCAGAATGCGTAAAAATAGCTCGATCGCTTTGCTTCTAATCATGTAGTATTTTATGCTTATTGCTCTAGCTCTTCCCTTGCTGTTGAAAATCAACAGCGTATAGGTAAGTAGAGTAAAAATTAAGAAGTTAACTACAATTTATCGATTGATATTACATGAAAACATTGGTTCCATTACTCGAATCCGAAGCAAATAATATGATTTGGCCTTTTTTATTTACCATTTTCTAACGCATGTGTTGTATTCGCGTTTAAGCTTTGGTTGTTGGGGTATAAATGGAAAAGTGACACCAACTCAAGTAGCAATCAACACCATTGGATAAATGTGTGCTTATGTTCTCAATCTATTTGTATGACTCATTATAAAGTGTAGAATTTTGAACTTAGAATTTGGTTACATGATGTCACTAATGTTTATAAAGTCTTTTGAAATGTATATGATGAGGGCGTGTGAGGTTCTTACCTTTTTAGTGAATTCATGTGTTCGTGAGTTCGTCGCATTATAATCGGTTGTTAGTGGTTGTCTATAATGCACATGACGGATTCATGTTTTCGTGAATTCATCTGACTTTTTGTTCCATTTCCCGTGGAGTAAAATTCTCATTCATTTAATCTTTGATAAATCTCTACTGCGTTTTTTATCTAACTAGGTTTGGGTATATCCGTCTATCCAAGGGTTTTATTTGGGCCTTCTATTGATCGCACTAGGTTGAAGTCACTAAAGAGTATATATGCCACAATTTTGAGGTCTTTCAAGGTTTCGGTAGCGTTTGAACTTTAAATTTGATAAGCTTTGTGTCCTCATTCTAATCAAGTCATTATCTTCAATCAAGTTTGCTAGCTTTGGAACTCCTTAACAGAAATGTGGAAGTTTTAGTCAAGGTGAATGCAAGAGTACTGATGCATTTTTAACTCTATAAAAAGTCAACTCTTTCAATTTTACTTTTTAGAGGGTGTTTGGGATTGCGTTTTGAATCTGATTTTTAGATTATTGCGTTTTGAAAACGCAGATAATCAGTTTTTTAGGCTACCAAAACGCAATAATCTATAAGCAGCTCCACCCCTGCTTTTCCAAAACGCATAATCTGTTTTGAATAATCAATCCCAAACACCCCCTTAACAAGCATATATGTTCAATACAGTTTCATCCTAATCAAGTCATTATCTTCAATCAAGTTTGCTAGCATTGTGCAAGAACTTACAACATTGGACTTTGGGAGTCTCAAATATCACATTTAGTGACCCATGTCTGTATAGACGTAGTGAAAAGTTTAGCCGTAGAAGCTTTGTGTGCATGAAGACACGATAATACGACACATAATCATAGAATAAAATCACATTATTTTCATAATAATCAAATTTTGGGGGATTTATTTCCCTTATTAACACATTTCAATTGCGAATCAAAAGATGAAATTGTGAAATTACAACAGTTGATCAGTATTGAGATATACCGATATCAATAGCAGTTGAAGTTGCAGCAGACTGAAACCTGCATAGTTTACAAAGAGGGGAGGTTAGAGATGGAGTTTCATACTTGTCTTCCCCGCCCATTATTGGCATGGCGATCCCTCTCTTCACCGGGCTAACATACCCCGGCCTATATGTTTTCCCCAAAATACCCTCCACATCATCCGAGAGATTCGGGAACTCAAACTGTAACTCAAAATGGGCAAAAGCATCATTTGATGGTAACTGGTAGTTGTGAGCTTTGTCGTCTTCTTTGGTCACAGGGACCGCCTTCATATGAATCGATACCAACCCACCAACGTTGACTTTCACGGCGTTGGTGTCGTCGGTCCTCTCAATGGCCACTTCTCTTACTCCAGTGTTGGTTTTCCATTCGGCGTCCCCATCAAATGGGACAGTGACTTCTTCACCGTCCCATTTCACGAGAAGTGTGTCCACTGAGTCATCCCATTGTGCTACATTCTTGGTTGAAATGATTAGGGTGTGGGTGTCAAACATGATCGACACCGACTGGACCCATGTGTAGTCACGACGCCTACCATTGGGTCGGCTTCCTATGAAGTGAGCATTGATTTGGAGGTTGGTGTCTGAGACGAGAGCAAAATCACGTCCTTTACCACCATGGAAGTAGAACATAACTCCATCACCACCAATGAACCTTGGATCATAACATAACGAGCCGTATCCGTTACATTTCGGCCTCCTCCCTGTCAAAGTTTGAATACGGTTATAGGTTAGTTGAACATAAGTTATTTGGTTATGTATGTATTGTTCGAACAAATTGCTTACATTTGCATGTAGCTTCACACTTTCTACCACAATTGATGAAGCACGCTTTGTTCTTCTTGTTTTTCTTGGGCTTCCTCTCTGGGCACTCCTTCGGACATGTGAGTGTTTTGTAGTAACAAACCTTTGACTTGCAAAAAGCGCGTTGTCGTCCGGTTCCCGGTTCTGGCGTCAAATCGTCATAGTTAGTATCATCGTCTTGAGGAGGCTTTGGCTTCGGTGCTGGTGCCGGAGTCTTGGGCTTGGGCGCGGGTGCTGGAGTCTTCGGCTTGGGCGCGGGAGCCGGTGTCTTGGGCTTTGGCGTGGGTGCCGGAGTCTTGGGCTTGGGCGCGGGTGCCGGAGTCTTGGGCTTGGGCGCGGGTGCCGGAGTCTTGGGTTTTGGAGCGGGTGCCGGTGTCATGGGCTTTGGAGCGGGTGCCGGTGTCTTGGGCTTTGGAACGGGTGCCGGTGTCTTGGGCTTTGGTACATGTGCATCATTATTGTCATCCTCATCTCCATTATTATCATTATCATTATCATTATCATTATCATTATTATTATCATCATCAGAAGGCTTGGGCTTGGGTGGCGGAGTCTTGGGCTTTGGTGCATCCTCATGCTCATCATCATCCTTTTCACCAGGCTTGGGCTTGGGCACGGGTGCAGGAGTCTTGGGCTTTGGTGTAGGTACATCCTCTTCAGAAGGCTTGGGCTTAGCCACCGGTGCTAGTGTTGGCGTCTTAGTGACCGGATGTGTGTCGTCAGCCATAGTTGCTCCAATGGCGATAGAAATGATCAGCAGGAAAGCCACCAAAATGATAAGTGACTTCCCCATATCGAAACCTTTGTGTGGTGTTTATATGTATAGTTCTTGTTGTGATTTAAGTAAAAGAATGAAAGAAGTATGAATGGAATGAGAGGAAAAGGTTGATATTTATAGGGGAATAAAGTAGGAGAGTGCATGGAGTTCGCAGTACATAATCTATGTCAACTTGTTTACCTTCTTTTGACATAAACGAGCATTCACTGTCAAGCAAATATACCCCCTTGACTTTTCTGATTTTAATACTAACTATCGTTTAAACAACAATTAGATTTGGTTAGGTTGACCACCACAACATAGTTTCTGTTTTATAAATACATAATCATCTGCTTATGTTTATCAACATCTAAGTTGAAAATGGTAGGCACACTTGATATTTTAAATTTTTTACTGAAACCCTCGTCTCTGTCGGAAGGTGTCCGATCGTAATTTTGGTGATGACGGACAGCATGGTGGTGGGTATATTAACATTAAATCTTGTTATTTAAACTTATATTTGTTTCATTTGTATGTTTGTTTCTTCTGTCACTATTTATTTTGTTATTGGTAGCTTTCTTTTTTATTTGCTAGTTCGGTATTTTTGCATGTTTCTCTTGAAGCAGTCTCTCTATCTACAAGGATAGAGGTAATGTTTATTTACATATAATCTATACTAGACCTTTTTAATAACTTTGCTATTTGTGTGATTTACCGGGTATGGTTGTTTTTGTTGGTGCATTTCAATTTGGTTTACAATGTTGTAAAATGAATTTAATGTAAATTTTAATTGGGATTAGTTGCAATTTCACATATTCAATCTATTTGAAACTCTTCAATTCCTTCAAAAAATAAAAAATAAAATCAAACCAAACGGTCACTACAGGTAGGTTCTTCTCTAAATATCTTAGTTATTTTGTAGAGTTCTTGGAGACGTTTGCTCTAAAGAAATAAATAGAATTATCATTGTTCAACTAAACAATACTCTAAATTTATATATATGATTAAAGGTTTGTTATCTAAAATAATAATTCAATACTTTAAATTAAAGTAAGTTAACTTTACTGAGATGCTTAATTTATTTATTGATTATATATCACATATGTGTTTGCATATCAATGGAATAACGTGATATATAATTGTAGCATATTTCACATGGGATAGCATCTTAAACACTTTGCTTCACCATGCATTCATGCACTTCTTCCGGGAAGCTAAATGTAAAAATAAGAAAATGGTTTGATTATGATTTATGCCATCCCAATTAGGGATCTAAAATCAAATTGTGATTTTCAGAAGTAACAACGGGTATGGAATCATACTTAATTTGAAGTAATAAGTATACGGTTCGAACCTTGTGAACTGAATTTATGATACGATACTTGATATATTCTATAAGCGAAGTTAAATTGGTCTTATCTGAATCAGAACTAAAAATGGATTATGATACAAATTAAGCTGGTCTCTATGAGTTAACATACTCGTTTTTGTACCAACTAGATAAAGGCATGTGATCAGCTAGGAAAGTGTTCAACTTGAAACAGGCATAACTTTCGCTTTGCTTGGCGTTATGATGCACATAAGTATTGGACGAAAATGCCTTATTGTCTAACGCTTAGGCAAACAGCCATAGACGACCTGCATAACTCCCGGGTTCAATTTCTACGTACAAAACACCGAATTCAAAATCAACTCTTTACCCCTAATTTAAACGATTATGGTTTAATTGTTTTGATTGCAAAAACACGGTAACATTCTAGTTTTCGATTATATGAATTTAAAATATTTAACTATAATGATAAATATTATTTTGTGACACATTATACAAGCCTAATTATGTGATATCAGGGTCCAGAAAGTTAAATCATAGCAATGATTAGACTGTGTGGTATGAGGCAGCGCGTCATGCAACATCAGTACAATAGCGCCCCTTGAGGGTGTCGTCAAACCAACAACGGGCGCTAGCTGCTCTTATGGGTTAAAATGATTCACCGAAACAGTTTAGTTGGGTGTGCGCAATAACTAATTCTTATTTCTTTAACATGACATTTTCAACCAACTGTTTGTTGATCTACACGTATATATAAATAATTAAAAAAAAAGTATAAGGTATGTATAAATAATTAAAAAAAGTGTAAGGTATGCATATGTACATGGAAAAGTTTAAAACAATAAAAAATCAATTCTAACTTCTAACAAGTGTTGTAAAAATTATGTTTTCTCATTGGACCACCCGTAATGGTTGGTCAAAGGGGCGTGAAGTGGGGCATTTCACTCCCCTTTCACGTCCTTGGAGCACCCACCCCCATGGTTAAAGGGGCGCGAATAGGGGCCAGGTGAAAATTTTCGCCGAGTGAAAATTTTGGGGGACCAATCATAAACTGCCACGTGGCAGGTGTTTCATAACCTGCCACGTGGCAGGTGTTGAATAAAAAAAACGAACGTTGGCAAATTTCAAACGGTATTATTTATAGCCGTTGGGCTATTTTAATAAAAAAAAATTATTTAAACCTCACTATATAAACCAAACAACATTCAACCATTTCTCACCTCAAATATTTATAAAATCCCACTATTTTTTAAACTATCAATCAAAAAAATGCAACCATTCCGCCAACCTTTCGGTGTTCCATCTCTCGCCCGGGCAACCCAAACGTTTATCGCCCGAATACCACCCAACCTCAACAACCGTATAACATTCAAGATTTGGACACGAGCAACATGGGGTTTTCGCAATTACTAAACATGCTCCAACAATTCTTCCAAGGTCCAATGGGATACGCTAATATGAATATTAGCGTTGGGGGTATGTCGGGGTCTCAACAAGAACCCGAGCAAGTGCCGGAGACGCAAGCTTCTAAACAACCCGAGAGCTCCCAACCATGGACGAGGAGCTCGTGCTCGCCCGAGCGTGGCTAGACATTTCGGAGGATCCAGAAGTTGGTATGTTTTTTTTTTCTTAAAAACCGTTAGTTTTAAGTTATTTTTTCTTAAAACCGTAAGTTTTTTTTTAAAAAAATCGTATTTTTTTTAAATCGTAGTTTTTTTTTGTATACTAATATATGTTTTATAATTTTTTGTAGCGAACTACCAAAATTTACCTCTTTTTTGGATACGAATTCGCGAGACGTTTTTCAACGCGATGGGTAGAGGAGAATATCGGGATAGGGACTCGGTTTTGGGAAAATGGACGGACATCAATCAAAAATGCCATGGGTTTCAAGAATATTATCAACGTTTGAAGGATAACTGGGGTAGCGGTCGTGGCGACGTTGATATTTTGACGAGAGCGTTGGATGAGTACAACGCCGATCGTGGGCCATTCCCGTACATGAGGTGTTGGGAGCTTCTAAAGGGAAGCCCTAAATGGGCAGACGTACCAAGCATGACGGGGGGTAGGCGCAAAGCCAAACGGTCGAAAACCTCTTCTTCGATTGATCCAGACACGCCCACTTCGGATGGTCGGACCGTGGGTTTAAATGAAGAGGGTGATGAAGAAGAAGAAGAAGAGGAGGAGGAGTTGCCTCGACCGCCAGGAAGAAGAAGCATGTGAAAGGGTGGACGTGCGGAGTCGTCTTCGACGGCTGTCGAGTTGAAAGACGACTTTGAAGAAATGAATCGACGTCTTCAAGATATACGAGACCTTGGAGCGAAGCGGTTGGAGACCATGCAACAGAGAGCCGCCGAAAACAAGAAGTTCGTCGAGATTCAATAGGCGCGTCAAATGGAGAAGGACATCGAGTTCCTGTCGAAATCGTCCGAGTGACTCACAGAAGAGGCACTATTTTTATTTAACCTTCGCAAGCAACAATCATAGATCAGTCTTTGGCTTTTCATCTTTGCCGCCACTGTAAAAAGGATTATGTTACTTAATTGGGTTTAAAATTTTGGTTTTCAAATGGGTGGTCGGCCATGGTCTATACGTTACCTCGACAAAAATGACGTCATGATAAAGGATTATGAAGATTTTGTAAGTTGAATCCAATCGAAAAACCATGGCCTTGCTTGAGTTTGGTAATTGGTATGATTGAGAATAGGAAACAACATATGAGGGTCCAGTGCCGGCTCAACCTTTTTGGAGGCCTAAAGCGAATTTTAAATCAGGGCCCTTTTAGTGTCACCCGACTCTAACGATATAGACAGGGCGGGTTAGATAACAGATCATGAGTCATGACGTAGCGATTTAAAAGGTTCACCGATGACAAAATTATGGACCATATGCAGTATTTTTTTATCCTAATAAACATCATCAACACACTAATTAATTGATCATAAGTAATATGACTAACAACCCATACCATTAAACCTAAAAAAGATCAGAAACACTAAAACATGACAACAAATAAGACCTAATAAAACAAAAAAAATAAGAAAAAAATGAGATTAAATCTAAGACTAATTTGAAATTTTGAACACCACAAATTCATGTTAATTATTAGTTTGATCAACTACCTAGCCTTTTTGTTCTTTTACCAACCACGACTACAAGTGCATTAGCAATCCAATTATTTAGGTATTGGATCCTAATTACCTAAATTTGTGGGCCTTTGAAATTTGGTGGCCCTAAGCTAGGGCTTTGCCTACTTACAAAGAAGAGCCAGAGGGTCATGTGTATTCATTGGGGACACATTACAAACGATAGTAACATACGATAGTGTATCACACTCGTTTGTAGAGAAATTATTGTTTATAAAATATTTGTTGGACTATGCATAAAGACCTTCAAGTTATCAAGTATCTTAAAAACATATTCCAATTAAAAATCACTCATATTAACAAAACTTTTAAGACTATCTGAACATATATAGGGTAAGGTTATTGTATAAATTTTTAGGTATTGGATCCTAATTACCTAAATTTGTGGGCCTTTGAAATTTGGTGGCCCTAAGCTAGGGCTTTGCCTACTTACAAAGAAGAGCCGGAGGGTCATGTGTATTCATTGGGGACACATTACAAACGATAGCAACATACGATAGTGTATCACACTCGTTTGTAGAGAAATTACTGTTTATAAAATATTTGTTGGACTATGCATAAAGACCTTCAAGTTATCAAGTATCTTAAAAACATATTCCAATTAAAAATCACTCATATTAACAAAACTTTTAAGACCATCTGAACATATATAGGGTAAGGTTATTGTATAAATTGGTTTTTATCTACATATGGGTCTTAATGTGAGAAATAAAGAAGAGATTATTTTTTTCCTTTTTCGAATTTCTTTTTTCGTCTTTTTAAGCATATTTTCTAGTCCTTATTATCTTTATAAAAAATTGTGTAATTACTCTATAGGAGAGTAATTACAATATATTTTTCATCTAGAATACATTTTTAAATAAAAATTCGAAAAAAGAAAAAACACTCCCGTTTAATTCTTATATTTAGTAGGTTAAGACTTCGTTTATATAAAAATCTTTACCCTATACATTAGTCAAATATTGTATGTGCGCATAAAACTTTACAAAAATAATGATAAAATATAAAAAAAAAAAAACAAATAAAATAAAATAAAAAATGAACGGGCCAAATCAAAAGCTGCTGCTTTTAGAGAGACACGGACCCGATAACCAGAGGTCCAAACCCTAATCAAATCTCATAGTAAATTACGAAAACACCCCTCAGCCCATCACCTTCCTCTTTCCCCATCATCATCTTTTCAGCCCATTAACTTCTTCACGCGCACGCCACGCGCCGCCCTAACTTCCTCTCACCGCACAATTGTTTATAAAACTTCAACTTCTGTCTCCAAACGGTGTCGTTTGCACCTTTTCTAGCCCTAATCTGTTTCCTTCAGGTAATAATAATAATAATAATAATAATAATAATAATAATAATAATAATAATAATTCACGCGTTTAACATTATTCTCCCTCATCATATTACTATTATTATTATTATAATTGTTGATAGTTTGTACCTGTATGAAACTTCTCTATGTGCAACTTGTATTAATAATAATAACAATTATTATTATTATTTCTCTCCTGGACCGTCCATTATTGTTAAGAGCTTTTTTATATGTTGTTTTCCATAAGTTGTTGTCTGTATACAGAAAAGCTAAAGGAATTGTTGTTGATAGATGATGTTTTGTTTGAATTGTTGTGCTGTTTATTTCATTAACTTCATTGATCATATAATATGATGCAAAGACTTGAGAGGCGTTGTCGGTTTATTCGCGGTTGTTTGTTTGTTTGTTGTGCAGGATTGGTTTAATTTAAACTGGTTAAGTGTTGTGCTAGATTGTTAAAAGGTGTTAGTGATACTACTCTGTCAAGGTTCAAGTATCCATGTTTATTAAAGGACAGTCTATTGCTAGTGTGGCGGAGATGGGCTGTTGCGGTTGTTTCGGGTTTGCGTTTGCGAAAAAGCAAACGAAAAGTACGCCTAACTCGAATGTTCGGGATCACATTGCACAAAAGCTGTTGTTAAATGATGAAGTGGAAGATGACGAGGATGATGATGAAGAGGAGGAAGAGGAAAATGAAGAAGAAGAAGAAGATAATTGTTCCTATGGTGATGACATGTCTGAAGCTGAAAAGGGAGATCATGGAGAATTTAAGAACCCATCGGAGCGATCGGAAGATATTCTTTTGTACAGAACGCAAAATGGTTTGATTTGCAGGGAGTTCCCTGTTAAGGAGACCCGAACAGTTGTCCGGTCAGAGGTAATTAAATTTGATGATTGATATGAACATTAGTGCTTGTGCTGCTTGCTTTTAGAAATAAATAACTTATTACTGGTTTATTCTCGGTATGTTATTTGAGTGATCATGTGCTTAGATTTAGACAAGGTTATAAGGTTTTGATTCCTAAACGAAGATAAGTTAAGAAACATTTTGATTCTTTATTTACTCACACTAGCATCTCTAACATCATCAATGTTACCTTTTGTTATATGAGCCTGTCTAATAGTGTTAATGCATTTAAGTAATCTTGATGTTGTTTTATATGGGATAATGTATGTTGACGCCACCCAAGTATTCAACTTTTTTCCTTTAACTCATTTATTGAAACTATTTATACGCCACCAAAGTATGTATCTGGTCGGGCCAAATACAATCTGAATGACGGGAATTCTCTAAATATTTTGATGAGATACTATTACATATTGACATCGCATGAAAGGTATTTTTGAATATTTTCAGAAATTTAATGGCATTTTCATGTTTTTGGTCAGAATTGGTATAAACGGAACGAAATACATACTTTTGTGTCCAATTAAGTAGTATCATACGTAGATAGGCTGCATTGATGTAAAAAAGTTGAATATTTTGGTGGCCTCAACATATACGTATGTATTTAATGCTAAAAACTGTATTCATCTCCGTTTTTTATTTATATTTTTTTGGCTCTTTGCTCTAGGATGAAAACGGGAACAAGATGGTGAATGAGTATGTTCGTGAGTACAAAATTGGTTCTGGTAGCTATGGGAAAGTGGTAATTCTCATAATTTATACATTCCACAAACTTTCTTTACTTGACTAAAAAAATGTTGATAATCCTCACTTGTTTGGCTTGTATCTCTTAACAGGTTCTGTACAGAAGCCAGGTAGACGGGAAGCATTATGCAATTAAGGTAGTGTACTAAAACTTGGGAATTTGATTTTTTTTTAATCCTGTGGATTGCTCTTGTTACATTTTATGACAAAAGATATAATGTATGAATACAGGCATTTCACAAGTCTCATTTATTAAAGCTAAGAGTTGCCCCATCTGAAACTGCAATGACTGATGTTCTTCGTGAGGTATTTTTCTGTTTTCTCATATGCATTGATTTGATACTTCATTTAAGGTGAAATTAGATTACGATAATTCTATCGGTTAATGATGGCTTGTTCATAAACTGACCTGCAGGTTTTAATTATGAAAATGTTAAATCATCCCAATATAGTAAATCTAATTGAGGTTATTGATGACCCAAACGCCGATCATTTCTACATGGGTATGAAAGCTCACTACCTTTTCTTCTTCTTTGATCAATGTTCTTTTCTGTTCATTAATTACTATGTCTTTAAACCTTGTTTTCAGTTCTAGAATATGTGGAAGGAAAATGGGTCTTTGAGGGTGCTGGACCGCCTGGTGGCTTGGGTCAAAATGTTTCAAGGAGATATTTGCGTGATATAGTTTCCGGGTTGATGTATCTCCATTCTCATGTAAGATTTATCTTTAACTATAATATTGTGTGTTACTATCCTCTTCTTAATTGGTTTATATATATTTTAGTGATATAACGTTTTGTACCTGTACCTTTGTTTTGTTCTTATTGAAGTCCACAAAGAATAAAGTTAAGAAAATTGTTTAAGATTAAGCAATCAAGCAGGCCTATATTTTTTATTTATCAAAATTCCATACAAAGGGGTGTGGGGTAGTTTAGTAGAATTACAGGGTAGACAATTATTTATCTTATATTTTTATGTCCATATATTGCTTAATGTTTGTAGTCTTGAAAGACGAGTGCTATTTTGAAAGACGAGTGCTATCTTGCTAAATGTTTGTAGTCTTGAAACACGAGCGCTATTTAGTTTTTTTCTAACTTTGAAGGATAGTTCATTACTTGTTTTTTGAATCTCAGAATATTGTGCATGGTGATATAAAACCTGATAATCTTCTTGTTACCGCTACTGGCACGGTTAAGATTGGAGATTTCAGTGTCAGCCAGGTTTTTGAGGTAATATATTCGTCGTCTCATATTTTCTTTCCTTTTATATATAATAATACATCCAAAAGATGGATACCCAATCTTTTTCTTTTTCATTAAAAAACATTATCATGCTGTCTCCAACATGTTCTATCTTCTTTCAATCAATTTAATTTAATTGATCCTATTCAATAATGGAAAATGTGTCTTTTCATGATTTGTATACCTCAACAAAAACATACAGAATCCATATCATTTGATTTCAATTATTAATGCATAGGATGAAAAAGACGAACTTCGCCGATCCCCTGGCACACCTGTTTTCACTGCTCCGGAATGTTGTCTAGGTAAGAAGGTTTCGTTAAACTTTTGCGACTTTTTTTAGTCTAGTTTATCATTTATAAAATCAAACTCTCATTAATTGAAACAAACACCCTTGACATTTTATTCAATAGGTCTAACTTATCATGGGAAAGCTGCTGACACGTGGGCGGTTGGTGTTACCTTATACTGTATGATTCTCGGACGATATCCATTTCTTGGTGACACTCTACAAGATACATATGATAAGGTGTGCCACTTAGAATTTATATAGAGTCCTCATAAACTTTAAGAGTTTTTTTTTTTTAATGTCTTGGCTTGTTTCCCAGATCGTTAATGATCAAATATGGCTCCCCGAGGGTCTGAACCCTCAACTCAAGAATCTAATCGAGGGTCTTCTCTGCAAAGGTAAGCAAATTTTCAATAACAATGCTGGAAATAGTAGATACTTTGAACTTTAGTCAAAATGCCTCTGCTCTGCTGATATTCGATTGTTTTATATATTGAGCAGACCCGGCACAGAGACTGAGTCTAGAGATGGTCGCAGTGCACCCGTGGGTTGTGGGAGACGTTGGCCCAATACCTCAATTCGTATGTTGGTGCAAACGTAATAAGTTAAAAAACGAGCAAATATCCGATGAGAGTATAATTATTGATACAGACTAAAGAAACATTTTGTATGGTGCTAAAGGTTTATTTTGTATAGTAAAGAGCTTGTTTTCGGAGCTTTAAGTAAATGTTTTTAAGGTGATTTCCAAGCATTTGGTTATGAGTTAAGGCTAAAGTATAAAGCCGCTTTGTTCGAATGGTTACTCCAGTAATTTCCAGTTTTGGCTCGAAGAAAAAACGTCAGTTTATAGAGTAGACGAGCATCGTCAACATAGGAAAAACCAAATTATAATGATTTTCCACACACATAACCATAGTTAAGTCATAAAACTACAAGCATCGACAACATAGGGAAGAGCGCTTGTCCAGATCTGAGATGTGCGCCAGCGAGAACAGAGTGGTGAGTGAGTGAGAGAGTGAGGTAAGTCCAGCCGCCCTGGAACTCGAACCAGGCTCGGATGAGGAGAAAGAGCGGACAGGGTGGCAAGTTATTGTGATGTAGCGGTAAGAATTGGTTCGTCGATGGAGATACTCTTAGAGGGTGTTTGGGATTGCGTTTTGAATCTGATTTTTAGATTATTGCATTTTGAAAACCCAGATAATCAGTTTTTAGTGTTTGGATTGTGTTTTGAAAACGTAGATAATCAGTTTTTTAGGCTACCAAGACACAATAATCTATAAGCAGTTCCATCTCTGCTTTTTCAAAACGCATAATCTGTTTTAAATAATCAATCCCAAACACCCCCTTAGTCATGAAATGCATGTATAACCATAACTGAATCATAAAACTAAGTTTCGAAAACAACCGACATCAATTTCTAAATCAGTTCGATTATTTTGGTTCGGGTTTTTCAGTCACTTGATATTCTGCTTCTCCATACTTTCAACCCATAAATAAATATATCAAAGATGTCATCTTTACCACATAACCATTGTGCCACATGTTTAAGAAATTTGGTATCATACTGAACCAAATGTTTTATGGAATTCACTTGATATCAATTAAGACCCACAAGTGTATAGTGTAAAACAACTTAAAAGTTAGAAACAATAAGATACTTAAACAAACACACATAACATTAAACATTACAACTTAAACATATTCATGTCCTCTTGGCATGAAGAAACAACATTAACAAACACAAACACAAACACAAACACAAACACAAACACAAACATGAGGTTTTATACCGTCACACGGCTTATAACCTCGTTTTATTCTCCACATAACACATAAAAAAGCTAATAAAGCAAACGGCTCGGGTTCACTCACCAAACCATTGGTGCACATACACACCGGCATTTCTAAGGCCATTATAGAGACTAACGCAGTCCCTGCAGTAACTTGCTCGGCAATCAATCCCGTCAGAACACCTCAGAAAAAGCTCATCAACATGACATATCGCTCCACTTGAGAACAACTCAAACAAAACCTTCATCTGTGTGACTCCAGCATTCATCATAAGAACGACAAAGTCCCCATTTTTTGCGGTTTCTTTAAACCAGTCGATAAACTCAAACGGTTCATCATGCAACGGAGCTTCAAGATAATCGACAGACATGAGACTGGACTCCGTTTTATCATCTTCAACAAGACCTGGATGATAAACAAACGTAACACCTGCCTTTTTCACATGTGAAGTCAGTGCAGATACATTATGATCAACCACATAAACATTGAATGCATCAGGATGAATAGGATAACTTCGATCAAACTCCCCTCCTCCCATATTGATATAAATTAACCTGTTTCTCGTCGCAACATTCATAAACGTCGGCAAATACGAAAGATTGCTCGCCTGCATCGACTTCTGTTCCACAACAGGCTCAAGATACTGCATAAAAGGCTTGTTCTTCGATATAGCCGGGCAGTCATTCGGAAGCTTGTAGTCGCCAAACAATGCAACACTCTCCAACTGCTTCTTAAACACAATTAGCGTAAACGAGCTAATTCCACAAACATGAACAATCTCCGAACTCCTTAACAGCAACGAAACAGGCGTTGCAGATCTCACCAAGTTACGCGTACGAAAGTTTCCAGGACCCACAAGCATCGCCCCAACACCACCAGGTCTCAACACGCGCTCAATTTCTAGAACGACAAGAGCCGGAACAAACGCCCTACCAACAGTTCTAGAGAACACAAAGTCAATCGAATTCGACTCAAACTCAATCTTGTCCTCAAACTGCTTCTGTAAAAGGGATAATAAACTGTTCCTTTGAACACCAAATGCATTGGTGAATCCTAACTCTCTTAATACCGATACAACCGACTCCGATCCCTCACCGACACACAATGCTCTTGCATCTAATGATATCATCTTATTCTCAATCAGCTCTGTAACCACTTTAACAGTGAAATTCCTTCCATTCACACACGAAACCGAACCGATTTTCAACGAACATTTACCATCAAAATTAACCAACATCGGATCAGTCGAATCAATCGGATCAGTATTTCGAACCTCGTTAGCAATACGAGTGAACGACAGAACAACAATAGCTAGAGCAAAGAACATTGTTCTGAGAATCAATCGCCACGTCAGCGATCCTCGAAAGATATGCCATTTCAAGGCTTTGAGATCCATAACAGGATTGATAACAGTTTTGCAAACTAATTAACGCTTTAAAAAAAACTCTAAAGGTTGAAGAAGATTGATAACAGATATTAAACAACAGATTAATAATAATAAAGATCTAGCGAGTGCAAAACCTGGAGGAGGTGTGGTTTCCACCCACGAGTAATACTATTGAGTTTTGGAACCCTAACCAAGCCCTAATTGGAATTCTTTTCCCCATTGTTGTATTGAATATGTTGTTGATGATCATGATAATAATTGATACACCTTACATGATGTTTTTGTATGTATATCAAAGGATTATTACATGATAATAATAATAATAAATAATAATAACAATAATAATGAAGAAGAAGAAGAAGGTGAAGGATAGAACACAATGTATGGATCTGGGAGTGTTGTTGGGATGGGTGAAGGAATTCTGTGGGTTATGTAATGTAGTGATAATAATATATTACTATTATTTTTTTATTTATTTTTTTTGAACGGTATATATTATTTTATGTAATGGTAATGAGGAAGGTTCGTGTATCGTTGTGTAGTTATTGGACCTATATTGTTTGCATGTGACAACTGTAAATGATTACTGAGTTGACTCGGTGTGAGTGAGTGAACTGGGGAATATTAAATGATTACTGAGTTGACTCGCTTTGGGTCGGACAAAACATCGTTTTTGTTTTCGGAGGTTCGTTCACACCTCTTCACACTTCACACTTAACTAGTATTTTGTACTATTATTATTATCAAGTTAAATATAAAAAAAGTAACTTGTGGTATCAAAATTTCACTTTACTGATTTCAACCAATTCTACATTATCACATTATTTCGTTGATTTACTTTATTGAAATACAGTTTTGGATGGATCATTTCACTGATTCTTTTATTTATTTTCGTTTAAATTTAATAAAGTAATCATTACCTAAATTTCCAAGCGGTAATATTACCGTTTCCTAACGGCTATAATTTTTGGCCCTATAAAACCTCATAATTTTCAAGACCAAAACCAAAATCATTTTTTAAAAATCTTGTAAAAATGGCTCGGCGGAATGTCATTGAGGAGATCTCGTAAGTGACGGCGTGGGTAGATGTCCAAAATCGACATCATCCTCCCAGTTTAAGGAGGGCTTCATTTTGGCGCAATGTGTTGGTGGAATTCAATCGACTAGCCGGTACAAATGACAATACCATTGATTCGCTCGTTTTTAAGCGGGTGGATCTCTTCGCCAAGTGTAACCGATGGAAAACACTCTTTGAAGCCACGATTGCGGAGCACCCTGATATTGTCGAGGATATGGCAATCCAACTCACACAAGTCATCTATGTGGCTACGCACTACATCAATTTCACCCATGCTGCGGCATGGCAATCGTTGCGTTAGGTTAATATAATGTAATTTCGATGATATTAATGTTTAATTTCTATTTTAATTATTTAAATTTCTATGATATTAATGTTTCATACATTTCTAACATTAAAATTATTACATACCTAAAATTAAAATTATTACATTCTTAAACTTAAAGAAATACACAGCTAATAAAAGAAAGAGTGCGCAATTGACTCGGGCGAAGAGCATTCACGATCACTATCAATATGAGCCCAGGGCCAAGTTAAGGGGTGCCTCCACCTTAAAAATTCAAAACCATAGCTGTTTACTACACTTCTTCCTCTCTCTTTCTCTCGTCTAGTCTACCTCTCTCTTAGTAACACACAAGTAAACCTATCCCTCTCTATATAAACACTAAACCAAAACATATTCAAAACCGGAAAATATTGATAATGGTGCTTGAGTGTGGGTGCTGCAGGTGGATTGTGATGAACATCAGTAGTTGGAATGGTTAGGGACGGTGGTGGCGTTAGGTGGTGTTTAGGTTGCATCGAATGGAGTTAGGGTCTTCTATGGAGGAATGGGTTATGGATGACGTACAGGTTGACGCAGTGTTTGAGTAGATGATGGGTGTAAATGGTGGTGAACGAGAGGTCGGAGGATGGGGCGGTCATTGCACCATATTTATGTAATAAAGGTGCAAATACAATTTAAATAATTATAAATTAAAACAATAAAAGTAAATGACCATATTGCCACTGCATTTAACATCTCAAGTTAACAGAGGTTGGATTTTGGATGGATTTGACAATCAATAATTAACGTGAAGGGCACACGCGATTGAAAAAAAGATTTTTGAATAGATCTAGCAATTTTAGTATAAATTCAGCAACGAATTTAGCAATTTACTCTAGATTATCCGATTGAGCTTTCGATAAACATCATTAAAATATTTTAATCTGGAATTTGAGTGATTAATATTTAAGAGGAAGATCCAATCCTAAAACCAAAACAATTGGTCAATTATACCTTAAATTTTAAACTTTAGAAGATGCACCATCAAAGAATGATACAATATAATATAAAACCTATACTAGAGTTTGCCCCTTCATATGAGTAGCCAAGTAGGTAAGTTTTGGGCGAGTTGACTTGAGAGAGCGTCGGTGGATGGAGTTAATGACTTCATGTTAGCCGTTTAACTTGGAAGACCCACGTGTACACCAATCAGACTTCAATCATCACTTGGTCGAGTCCTACCAATAATTTTAAGAGTAATTAATAATAGTACTTTCTGCTTTCAAAATAATGCAACAATTGCCTCATATTAAAAAAAGCCTCCATGTATTGACATAGCCCTCCCTTATTTGCATATCATGTTGTACTAGATAATAAGTATGTTATGGCCTACTATACGTTATGTGCAGGAATATACGTCGCGTGTATAGGCCTATACGCGACGTATAAATCTTGACATGACTCTGACTGATAGGTATTAATGAAGCGTAAAATTTTATGCAACCCTCTGTATACTACGGTGTATAAAGCTATACGCTACGTATAGAGGATTTACAAACAATTTTAGGGGTGTATTATTACCATCACCCTTAAAAAAATATCAAATAGTTTAATTATAATCGGCCACACTCTATATATTAGCAAGTCAAATAATTGGGTTTGGGTTCCACTTCAACCTTAAAACTACGACACGTTGATTCGACTTGACCACTCAACCGATTGTATTGTAGATAAACTTATGTGAATGGTCGTTCTTTTTGCGTCTAAAATGCTGGTACCATGATCGTTTCACGTATGTAATCATAACCTACATGACCCAATAAGTTCGCCCATTCTCAAATATGAGAAGACAATTTGTTTCATGAAAAAAAAATATTAAATGAACATACGGGAATCATATTCATAATATGGTTTAGTAATAAACAAATCTAAATGTACATGCGTGAATCATATTTATTAGGGGAATCATATTTATTAGGGAAAACAGATCTAATTGTGTTAAACATGTCAAAGACGACATGATTAACACAAATATCAAACATGAAAACGACTTGTTTAACTATTTTATTTATCAAATCTATAACTTTTTATATGTTATATACACCAAGAAAGAAATGGATTTTAACCTCATAAATTTAATTGTTGTAAAAAAAATATAAAACTATATAGTGTACTTTTTATTAAACAAGTTTAACCATGTCCTAAATGGCTAAAAAGATCAGAATCTTTATTAGCTCTAGTATTTATGTATTTTTCTTTAATTTCTTTTGATTAGTCTAGATGAAATTCCTTGTTGTTTAGGAAAAAAATAAAAAATACATTCATTAATTATTGCACGAGTGAGGGGTTGCATGTCAATGTAAAATCATAAACATGGTATTGTGTCCCGTATTAATAAGTGTGAAAGTTAAGTTAATGTCAATGTCATATGGCCATTTAAAATGAATGATACATGAGTCAAGTTCACATATTTCCCTTTTAAAATGACTAGTGGAATGCCCGTACGTTGCGGCGGGTGTCTCGATTGACATCTTATGAAACGCGGTACTCATTTTTGTTAGTAGTTTATGTTAGTTTTAACGTAATATTTGAAAAAGACGGTGATTAGATTATGTAATTAAATTTTACGTATTTGTATCCGTTCATTTTATTTTTTATATCAATAAAATTTGCTCAGGTTTTAACTTCTTTCACAAAAAAATAAACTTTCACAATTAAATGATAAAAAATGCCATAAATAGGCAAGTCCAGGCAAATGACAATTACAAGTTATTTGCTAAGTGTTCGTTCGGCCAGTTATTGATGTATTGATGATGAATTGATGTATTGATGATGAGAACATGTTCTGGAAATGATGATGCGTAACTCATTTTTTAACATAGACTAGTGGGAATGCCCGCGCGTTGCTGCGGGTTCATCTGTTTTGTCGCCTCGTAGTTGTTATTGGGGTTCGTGGTGTGTACGGCATTTGTTGGTGATTCTTTATGGTGACGAATGGTTTATGGGTGGGTGACGTGTTGTGAAACACACCTTGTTAATATGTTAGTTTTGTATATATTTTAGTCTTTTATTGTGTGCTTTTAGTTGGTCTTAGTTATTTATTAGTGCACATGTGTTTTGTAGGTGTTCATGGACGTTGGGGCGTAGACGAGAAATTTTGGTCGAGCGAAGAACACCCGAGTCGAGAGCCTGGAGTAATAATAATATATAATAATAATAATAATATAAACTTGACAAAGTAAAAAGGGCCGAAGCCCAATTAATAGAAGAAAAAGAAGGATGGATAAGGAGGTCATGGTTCTGGAACAAGGGATGGGATTTTTTTTGGACGGCAACTTAAATCCTTGGAGGAAATTTATTTTCAATCGAACGGCAACTATTTTTTTGGGATATACATCGCACGACAAGAAAAAGGAGAGGAGGAAGCAGCGATGATGATCAAGACGCAAGGTTAAACTCATTGTAATTCCCTCTAGACTAACGGTTTGATTAGGTTTTGCATGTTTTCTATTTATTTTCAGTATTGGATTTTGTTTTGCTTTGCTTGTGATGACAAACAATTAAAACATTATTGATGCATTAGTTATTAAACAATTGATTTGTGTTTTGAGTCCTTTCTTTACAACTTGTTCGGTTGATGACAAAACTTAGTAGCGGGTTGGGTGACATAAAGAGGGTTGACTTGACGCTTACAATTGGGTAGATAATAGGGTTTGATGACAAGAACTTGTGCTACCAGTTAATTAACTAATTTCCAGAACTATGTCTATATTGTTCTCAATCTATAAACTGAAAACTGTGTAAAACCTAGAACCTGAAGTTTAGAGGGAGTTACTTCTTTATTATTATTGTTTTCTATTCAAATCATTTAATCAACTTTTGCAAGCACAGCAGCATTCTACTTCATAAAATATATTTTTAATTAATTAGTTTAACTGATAAAATTGCTATTAACACTAACCACATACTCCTCGTGGTTCGACAACCCTACTCCCTATACTACAGTCCTTGTAGCTAAGGAGTTGTTTTTTTTATTAGTTTTTTATTAGCACTTCGACACGCGATCAGTGGGATGTGTGGATTCGGAAAAGAGGGACAGTTTTTGGCTTTTAGATGCTCTTATGTTTTATGCTATTCATGGTGATCAACCTGCTTGATTCATTGTATCAAAAAATATTCATATCATGTCATAAGCAATTTAGTTGTCCATAAAATGGTACATAAACACGATTAACCATAGTCTAGTTCAAAGTTTATAGGTTTAACTCATAGTTATTAAAGGCGATAGGTAGACTCAAGTCGCATAGGCCTTACCTAGGGGCTGGGGCCTAGGTGTGCAAGGCACAAAAAAGCTAGGGTCTGAGGAAAAAAAAAGCAAAGCACACTTATATGAGAAAAAAATAAAAATATATTACGCATTAGCAAAATAAAAAATATATGAATAAACAAAAATATTATATAAGATATAACATTTAATATCATCCAATTAGTACCAAAAGTTGTAAAATAGTCAAGAAACACGAACCAGCACGGAACTGACCCAAAACAAGGTACAAAATTATAACAAGTCAACAAGTCATTCACCTTAGATTGCCAATACCACTTATCATCTATACATATAACATAGCCATAAGGAACCACCATTTTAATAAAACAGAGATAGTACTGCAGCACCTGTTGTCTAAATAGCTTTAAGTCTAAGGGTTTATACGGAACAATCTGCTAATGTCTTGACTCTTGATAGCCCAAAATGTGATCCGCAAGTGGGGAACAAGCAGGGGAATTTTTTTGCTTTGTCACCTGTGAAGTATCTTGTTTGTCTTGTGTGGAAATAAATAAATGTGTGACTTTCTTGCTATGGTTCTCCGGTGGACTCTTAATTGTCTCCGGCACCTATTTCTTTCCATCATTTAACTCCAGAAGTATTAAACTGAGCTCATGGCAAAACATTTCTATAATGTTGATCCACAACCATAGTACTGCTCTTTAGATTGGTTCACATCATTTACTTCTCATATCTTCTTGTTTTTTGCCTTTATGGGATTTTTTTGGCATAAATAAACATAACCCAAAGGAACCCATTTGACCCATTTTCATTTTAGTTACATATTTTAACCTCACCTATGTGGCTTGTTATACTTAAAACATAACCCGAACCCATTTGTATATTAACAGGTTAAAATTGCCACCTCCATTAGAGTTGTGAAACATACCTTCTCACTTTCTTGTTTGTTAAAATGTCGAAGAACATCCCTAGCAGCTTCTGTCATTAGTGGCGGCCTTCCAATGCCTACAGATGTCAACGACTCATTATTACATAATATATTAATAATGGTAACACATAACTGGTAACAAGAATTAAAAGGTGATCAATAACATATTCTTAGACGAGTAAAGTCACGAGTCCCTTTAAGATGATTGATCATACTCCTCATCCTTCAAGAACATAATAATCAGTAGCAATAAGACAGATTGGGTAATGCCTACTCTTTCAAGCCCCTACACCGCCCCCACCTCCGTTAAATGGGCGCTAACCCTTTGCCCGTGAAATATTTTGCGGCGTGAATTTGTTTACTTTTTGACTGACCAATAAAATTAAAGAAACGTGGGGGAGGGGCGCTAATTTTTACTTTCCACTACGTTTGGCCTGATATGTAAGGCAGGGCGGGGCACTACCCCGAACTTCACTGAACTACCCTGATTTCCACCAATCCTCTGCCACATCACTTCACTGATTCCTACACTGAAACATAATTTTAGAGGTAGCACTACCCTTAACCACCCAACCCATAAAAAACAAAAACCCCACTCTCAATCCATCCGTAGTCTACAACCCGTAAAACATACCAACCCCATTACCCATGCCAATCTGGACGGTGTTACCCCACGGTAACAGCCCCATTTGTTGGTAGCACTACCCTTACTAACCCCACGGTTAGTAAGGTACCAGCCCCATTTGTTGGTAGTGCTCCGCCCCCTCTAGTTTAAATGGTTTAGATATGAGCTCAAAAACATAATTAAATTAGCTGTTGGTGATGATCAAAGTAAACTTCCTAACCATAATAGGATTAAAAAGAACCTATAAAAATAAACTTTTAGGCCCTGACCCTTGAATACGGAACATTGCAAGTGTGGATCTCCATCTTCTTTTTAAGTGTCATCAGTAAGTTAAAAGGCTAGATGTACAGCTGCATATTTAATTTTTTACGTTTTTCTTTGTTAAAGTATCCAATTTGAAACGCACCTTAAGAACCAAGAAGCTATGAAAGATTGCAAAGACAATGATAGTTTTACCTCCTTCATGAACTTGCTTCCAAAAAACCTGTGAAACCAAATTATCAGTTCAAATGTATGGTGAGGTTAACTATCTTGTTTGCATACATAAGTTTGAGTAACCTCAACTATCTTGTTTGCATACATAACATGTAAAACTAAGCAACCTGAGCAGCCATAAGTTTGAGCGACTCAACTATCTTGTTTGCATATGAAGTAGTTGAATTCTACTCTTCCTACAATACAATGTAAACATTCGCTCACTAATTTGTATTGCGTACCATATCAAAGGTAGGGGTTTCATTTTTAATTGAGACCCTTACCCTATCAAGCCGGCCTAAAGTAACCCGAACCCAAATAAACTTATAAAAGCAACCCCTAAGGCTGGTCTAGGTCTAGGGGCTCCCTTGTGAGGACGTGCGTCGGCACCATTGAGTGACGAACCGACGATCTGGAACACCCACTTGGCTTCGCCATTTGTCTGGTCATCTTATTTGGTAGTTTGGTCTAGCTTGTTTTTCTTTGATTGCTTGACTGTTGTGTGGTTGATAGTGTGTTCTTTGTGTTAGTTTACTGTGACTGATTGATTGTCTGATTAGTTGCTTGTGTCTGATTGATTGTCTGATTAGCTGCTAGTGTACCTGGTTATCTGTAAACTAGTATTTGTTTGCTATTGTAGTCATGGCTGATGATCCTGATCCTAATAATAATGCTGTTGTGAATAATGTTACATTGGTTAGCAAACTTGATGCTAGTGATCCGTTATACTTGCATGCTAGTGACTCTACTAATCTTACTATCATTAGTATAAAGCTAAAAGGAACTGAAAACTACACTGTATGGGCTAATGCTATGATCTTAGGATTACAAGTTAAAAATAAGCTAGGGTTTATAAATGGAGAATGTGTTAAACCTACTGATGATGCTGTGTTAGCAAGACAATGGGATAGGTGTAACTCTGTGGTGTTAACTTGGATACTTAACTCAATATCTGAGGAACTTTATATGGGTCAAGTGTACTCCAAACTTGCTTCGGAGGTTTGGAGAGATTTAAAAGAAACTTATAATAAAATAGATGGGTTAGTTGTGTTCAGTTTGTATCAGAAGATTAACTCTTTTAGTCAAAATGGTTCATCTGTGTCTGATTACTACCATAAACTGAATATTATGTGGTTATAACTTGATCAGATTTTGCAGTTACCTTCTTGTGTATGTGATGCATCTAAAGAATTCAATAACTATAATCATATGATAAAGTTAATGCAATTCTTGATGGGTCTTGATAATGTGTATCAAAATGTTAGAACTAATTTGTTACTTAGAACTGAGTTACCTACAGTAAAAGAGGCTTTTGCCTTAGTATCTAGAGAGGAGTCTCATAGGAATTCAAGCAATTCCAATAAGACTACTCCAACTGTTGGTTTCTTGTCTAAAGTAGGACAAAGAAGTGAAACTATTTTAAATAATAAAAAGTTCACTAAAGGTTCTAATCAAAATCTAAAATGTACACAGTGTAACAAAACTGGTCACACTATTGAAAAGTGTTGGGAAGTAATTGGGTATCCTAATTGGGCAAAACCTAGAGGGTATCAAGGCAAGAAACCAGTAGTTAATAATAATGCTTGTTCTGATTCTACTAATCCTATTACATCTTTGACTAGTGAACAAGTTTCTAAACTACTGAGTTTGTTGGGTGAAAAATCTGATTCCACCACTACCTGCAATTTATCTGGTAATGTATTTTGTTCTCATTCTGTGGGTACTAGTGTGTACTGTTTTACTAGTGCTAATGGGAAATTACTAGGAATTGGGTGGATAATAGATTCTGGGGCAAATGAGCACATGATTAATAATGATAAGGATTTGTTTGACTATATTGATGTCTCTGATTTGAATATAAAAGTTAGGCATCCAAATGGAACATCAGCTTTGGTTACTAAAATTGGGAAACTAAAATTGGCCGAGGATGTTGTTTTAAAAGATGTGCTTGTTGTGCCTGAATACAATGTTAACTTGTTATCTGTTCACAAATTAGCTAAGGATAATAAGTTGTTTATAGGGTTTGATGAGAATAAATGTTATGTACAGGACTTAACAACAAAGAAAGTCCTGGTGACTGGTAGAGAAATTGATGGTTTATACATGTGTGGAAATTCTAATGTGTCTTCTAAGGTGTGCTTTAACAGTGTGAGTATGGTTAATATGTGGCACTCTAGGTTAGGACACCCAGCCAGTCAAGTCTTAAACATGATCAAACCTGATTTAAAACTTAGCAATACTAATAATGAACCTTGTGAAGTTTGTCAAAGAGCTAAACAACACCGTGAACCTTTTCCTTTAAGTGATCACAAAACAACTCACTTAGGTCAAGTAGTGCACTTGGATGTTTGGGGTCCTTATAGAGTGCCAGATAGGGAAGGTCATAAATATTTTTTGACAATTGTAGATGATTTCTCTAGGGCTGTATGGGTATGTTTGATGAAAAATAAGACTGAAGTGTTTGAACATGTAAAAGATTTTGTTCAAATAATGTCTAATCAATTTAATAGTTCTATGAAAAGTTTAAGAAGTGACAATGGATTAGAATTTGTTAATAATCAAATGAAAACTTTTTGTAGAGAAAAGGGTATTTTACATCAAACTACTTGTGCTTATACACCCCAACAAAATGGGGTGGTAGAGAGAAAACATAGACATTTGTTGAATGTTGCTAGATCTTTGTTATTTCAAAGTAACATTCCTATTAGGTTCTGGACTGAATGCATTCTTACTGCTTCATATCTTATTAATAGGATTCCATCATCTGTGCTAAATGGAAAGTCTCCCTATGAGTTAGTATATGGTTTTAAACCCTTCTTAGAACATCTTAGAGTCTTTGGTTGTCTGTGTTTTTGTACCATTTTAAATGAATCAAATAAGTTAGAAAGTAGGGCAGAAAAATGTGTTCTTTTTGGTTATTCTTTTGAGATAAAAGGTTATAAAGTTTACAGTCTGGAAAGTAAAACTATTCAGTTTTCCAGAGATGTAAAATTTTTTGAATCCTGTTTTCCTTTTAAAGAAAAAACCTTTTCTGATAATAATGAAACTATTTTTAAAGAAGTTACCACTTTAAACTTTTTTGATATGTTTGAAAACACAGATCATCAACAGTCCTTTGATGTGAATGATCCCTATGATGATAGGAGGGTTTCAGGTAATAGGGATTTGGGAACACATGAGGGTGAGCAATCTGAGTTCAACACCACCAATGAGGGCTTGGCTGTTGATCAGCAACCCATTGGGGTGAATAAGGAACCTGATAAGGCTCCCCATGTGAGTACTGAACATGATCTTAACATAAATTCTGAGGGTGACACTGCTGTTGATGAAGTTGAGTTGAGTCAGTCTAGAAGGTCTACTAGAACTGTAGTTTTTCCTAGGAAACTGGGTGATTTTATTATTGAAGGGAAAGTTAAGTATGGTTTAGAAAAATCTGTAAATTTTTCAAATTTAAGTTTTGAAACAAAGTGCTTTGTATCTTGTCTTGATAAAAGCATTGAACCAAAAAGGTTTCAAGATGCTATAAAAGACCCTAATTGGGTAAAGGCCATGAATGAAGAGCTTGAAGCTCTTCATAGAAATAATACTTGGGACATTGTTGATCTTCCTAAGGGAAGACATAAAATAGGCTGTAAATGGATTTTCAAAATAAAATATAAGTCCACAGGAGAGGTAGATAGATATAAAGCTAGGCTAGTTGCTAAGGGTTATAGTCAGAAGGAGGGGTTAGATTATTATGAAACATTTTCCCCTGTGGTTAAAATGGTGACTGTAAGGCTTCTTTTTAATATTTACCCGTTTGAGCTTACCCATCACGTGCGAGTAGGCTGCAAATAGTCTACAAATTAAATTAGGCTAACAGTATTGGCTTCTTTTTAATCTCACTTTTTTCAGGCTTTCCCATATAGACCTTGAAGTTGTATTAGACTAACTAACGCATCAAGTTCTAATATGAGCTGTGCATAGCAGAATATTTGCATAATTTTGATGTTTTTATTCATGCACACATGATGATTTTTAATTAGTAATGACATTTCAGTTCATAGACAAAATAGAAGTTTAACTACAAAGAAAGTTCCATCTTACTGCGACTTGTGTTATTGGCAAGGAACCGGGTAAACTATCCTTGGCAGGGTTCAGGCCTGCTCGATGGGAATGCTATTGCTACGCCAGGTCAGAGCTGGGCATTCTTGGACATCATGGTTAGGTGTCGAGTAGATGGCTGCTGCAACGGGTTGTACAACTAAATCTTTGTATATTCTCAGTTCGGCTTTTAGATTTCTATATGCGATCAAGATACAAGTATAAAGATAAAATCCCATTAGTCATTAGCAATTAAAATCACAATTTTGCGCGTGTAATAAAGTATACAACCTTTATACTTGCCTCATATGTTGTAGTATAGTAAATTTAAATCTCTACTTGTTCTTAGCCATATAACAACCAACTATTGATATTGTTAAGTTGACCATAGTCCACAGAGTTTCAAACTTTTATCAAAATTATGTAAAAACGATAATTCGTACCCAAGCTACACTTGCAGCTGGTATTTCATACAAATAATCAACGATTATAGTCTCAGGCGCTCAGGAGCCTGTGCTTGTAATCCATTGATATTCATAGACTGGATCTGAGAATATGTTTTACAGTCAAGATTAAGCACACCCACAATATAAACAAAGAACACAAAAGTTTAGAACTCCCTAATTTATAAAAGCAAGTCCCATTTGACAATTTCAATTCATGAAACAGTCACTTCTGCTACTACCGATTATGTCCTGATAAACTTGAAACAGAACCTTAAAATGAAAAACACTATTAACTTGCATATCATAGATGAAATTCACACAAAATGAAATTGATTCAACAACGTAGAAATTGAAGTTCCAAATTCATGATTAAAGAATAAATTCCAAATTGAAACAATCCATACCTGTAGAGACACCGAAAATGGCGTCGTATACGATATTCCTACCATTCGCCATACTCCAACCCCTATAATCATAATCAGAACAGAACAGAATTAGGACGTTGATAATCTGCGACTGAATCGATTGGAGGTGTATACATAATGCCGAGTTGGAACCTTGAATAACCAGGTAAATTGTGGTGGTCTTTTGGGTTCTCAACTGATGCAAAGTTTTAAATGAATGAGTTATGGAGGGTTACTAAAGTTTCAGGGAAGGTGAAAGGAGAGAGGGGTAGGAAGGGAATGTGATTTTAGTTTTTAACTAAAAAGTAGGTGGGTGAAATGTCTAGATTACTCTCTAAAGTGTCTTAATTGTCACTAGGGGTGTAAACGAGCCGAGCCGAGCCCGAGCCTGACTGGGCTCGGCTCGGGCTCGTTAAGGTTTTGTGAAGCTCGAGCTCGAGCTCGGCTCGGTTCGAGCCTACAATCTTGAGCTCGAGCTCGGCTCGCTAGCAAAATCCAAAGCTCGAGCTCGGCTCGGCTCGGCTCGAGGTGATTTGAGAATCTCAAATGAGCTCAAAAGCTCGGCTCGAGCTCGCAAAAGCTCGGCTATAACTTAGGCTCGCGAGCCCAATCGTTAAGGCTATAACTTAGGCTCGGCTGTAACTTAGGCTCGGGCTCGGGTTCGGGCTCTAGCTCGTTAAGGCTCGATTAGGCTCGCGAGCCCAATCGAGCTTTGTATCTAGGGCTCGAGCTCGGGCTCGATAACTAAACGAGCCATATTTCAGGCTCGGGCTCGGGCTCGGGCTCGTTAAGGCTCGGCTCGTTCGAGCTTTTTACCGAGCCGATCCCGAGCCGATCTCGAGCCGCTAGGTGTCATTTACACCCCTAATTGTCACCAACATTCCTATAATACCCTCACTAAATAAATTTTATCCTCTTGTACTTGTTGCTTTAAAAGTTGTATCAATGACAAAATTACAATATGATACATCACTCCTCCTTTATAATGTATATTATATTATAGATTATAGATATACACCAGTAATAATTATCTAAATGGGCCTGTAATCATATGATGGCCCACCATATACACAAATTATAAATGACTAATCAACACTATTTTGGCCCAAAATATGAATAATCGGCAACAACTCGTCAACTGTTCAACTCTATATAGAGTCATAGAGACATCATTTCTTTAAATTATTTTGTTGATTTGTGATCATCTGATGGTAGTACTAGTCGCATATTACTTGATGAATTATCAATGCGTTTAAGCTTACGAGTTACGAAATTTGTCGATATACGAATCTAACCTTAAAACTAGGGTTAACAATTCCTAATATGTTTATAGAGTAAAGATCAAATACATATAGTTTTTTTGTAAGAACTGTGAGAATCAAAGGGGGTAAAAAAAATTTATTTTTTTTTTAGAATTTTTTTTTCCCATGTGCTTAAACATTCTTTCTAGATGAATAATACAAAAAAAAAATTAAAAAAAAAATTTTTTTAGTGTAATTACGTCATTAAGGTAAATACATTAGTTTACACTAGAGTAATTATGTAATTACTCTACACGTAATTACTCTACACCAAATTTTTTTATTTTTTTTTATTTTTAGTTTTCAATACTACAATACATGTTTAACAATATGGGGAAAAAAATTTAAAAAAAAAAAATTAAAAAAAAATACCCTCCTTTGATTCTCACAGTTCTTACCAAAAAAGCTATTTGTACCGGATCTTTCCTCTATGTTTATAACATGTTCATGCGTGTTTAACCAAAATTGCACTATGTAATTTTATATATTTAAAAATAACAATAATTAAAATTTGAAGGTTACACTTTATCATTTCACCTTCTTAATACATAAAACATACAAATTTGTTATAGACATGAGATAGTAAATGGTTGAACGAGTCATTTTCATATTTTTTTACGTGTGTTAATTGCAATGGCGGAACTTGGAAAAAAGTTTTCGGAGGGGGTGAAAGTCCGGACTCTTAAAACGGGAGAGGCTAGACTCAAAACCCATAAAATTTTTGGACGAAAATAGGGGTGTAAATAACGCGTAACGGCTCGAGAGCTACTCGGGATCGGTTCGGTAAAAAACTCGAACGAGCCCGAGCTCGATTTCGAGCCTGAAATATGACTCGTTTCGTTATCGAGCCTGAGCTCGAGCCTTAGATACAAAGCTTATTTAGGCTCGCGAGCCTAAACGAGCCCAAACAAATGTTATATTATTTTTTTATGTATGTGATTTTATCTTTTGAACATGTTCAATTTTAATTAATAATATTGGTGAGCTGAGCTCGAGCCGAGCTTTTGCTCGTTTATAAGCTATTGAAGCGAGCTTGAGCCGACCTTTTAGTTTGTTTATTTTATTTTTTAAATTACCTCGAGCCAAGCTTAGAGTAGTAGGCTCGAACCGACCCGAGCTCAAGCCTCAAGAGAGCATGACGAGTCAAGCTCGAGCCTAGTCAAGCTCGGGCTCGACTCAGCTCGTTTACACCCCTAGACGAAAACACGTAAAGGTCACCTTATAAGCTTCGCCTTTGGTTACCAGCGTCAACTTTAATAGAATCAAAATTTTAAAACATAGGACTAGTAACGTTTCGAACCTTTCGCGAGGCGCGCCTGTTAACTTTTTTTACGGTTTACTTTTGGCAACGTCTAAAAAACGAACTGAACCCGCTCTAAACGACTAAACCCTAAAAACCGTTACAATAATGGCAACCGAAACCCTAAACACTCCGGCGACTGAACCACCACCATCCACCGTCACCATCACCGGCGAACCAAATCCGCCGGAAAACACCGTAGCTCTCTCTCATCCATCTCCAGACACAAAACCACCAACCGACGACGAACACGGAGAGAAACGTAAACGAACCGAATCCGAAACCGACGAACAAACCGAAAAAAACGGTTCGGTTCATCCGTTATGGAAAACGAGCCTCTGTTCGTACTTCAGACGGACAGGTGAATCATGTAGCCACGGAGACACCTGTAGGTATGCTCATGGTGAAGCGGAGCTCCGAATCCGACCCGATAATACTTGGGATCCGACTTCTGAGAAGGCGAAGAAGATGAAGGTGGAGACAGAAGATGGAGATGTGGTGACGGAGGAAGGATGTGATGATAATGTGGTTGATAAGTGTTTTCTGAATGTTCCTATGAAGTGGACTTCTGATAAGCTTAAAGAGTTTCTTAATGATCAGGTTAATTGTTGTTGTTTATATTGCATTTGTTATTATTGAGTTAAACTGAAGAGACGATGTGATTGACACAACTATAAAACATGAATAGCTACATATTTAACAACTTTATATCTCATGTCTATAATACTTGTGTATGTTTTATCATTTATGTATCAAGAAGGAGAAATGATGGAACCTGTCTCCTAATTTTAATTAATTTAAAAAAAAGTATAAAATTACATAGTGTAATTTTTATCAAACAAGTTTATAGGTTAGGAATTCCTAGCCCTATTTGTAGGGTTGGGAAAACAGGTCTATAATCGTGTTAAAACAGGTTAGAGAGATGACGCGATTAACACAAGTCTTAAACATGAATACGTTTTGTTTAACTATTTTGTATGTCATGTCTATGTACCAAGAAGGAGAAATGATGGAGCCTAGCCTTCTAAATTCCAATTTTAATTATTTTAAAAAATATATAATTACATAGTGTAAACTTTTATTGAACATGTTTAAATGTTTAATTGTGAATTAAATAGGTCATAACTTGGCAGCCCTTCATTTTTGAAGGTTTTGATTGATTATATTATCAATTAGGGTTGATTTACATAAATTGTTATCTACATTACATTTGTTCAATTTATAAGGTTTTGTTTGATTATATAGTTAATGACGGTTGATTTTCATCACATTGTTATCTATACTGCATTTGTTCAATTTTGATTTTTTTTTTAATTATACAGTTAATTAGGGTTGATTTTCATCACATTGTTACCTATACTGCATTTGTTCAATTTTGAAGGTTTTGTTTGGTTATTTAGTTAATTAGGGTTGATTTGCTGATTTGCATGATAATATGTTACAGGGAGTTGAATACAAGTCAGCTAAGACAAGGAAAGGGATGGTTGTAGGGTTTGTAAGCTTTGAAACAGTAGAGCAAGTGAAAGCTGCAACTGAGGTATCATCTAGTTTTGAGTTTGATATGGTTTTTGGTAAATACATAGGATATTTGCAGCTTGTAATAGCAAAGTAGTGAATGTTTGTTGTAACAGAAGCTTCAGGGCAAACCAATTGGGAATAAGAACTTAAAGATAGTGGATGCAGCTCCCAGATCATTTGAAAGAAAGGTGAAACCATCATTGGAATCAGACAATAAGGGTGAAGATGAAGGGTTGGTAAATGACGATTCTACCCCTGGAAGTTTGGTATCGAAGGGTAGAAGTGCTCGGGATGCGGTAACTCCACTTGCCCACATGTCTTATGCAGATCAGCTGGAGCATAAGAAGAAGAATATCATGCAGATTTTGAAAAAACTTGTAGGCAACACTTATGCCAATTTATCATTTGAATTCGATGTCATACTTGATGCTGTTAGAAAAGTTATATTTTTGCTCCATTTTGTAGGCTCGAAATGGTCGCAAAGCTTGTCCCGATGGTGTTGCACAACCAGACTGGATAGTTAAATCCAGGGAAATTGGTGAGTTTTAAGATTGCTGTTTATATTTTGTTAACCAAGTTCCTTTCAATTTTGACTGCTTAATCGAATGACATGTGACTCACCATTCGTGTACTCTAAACCTTCAGACCTGCTTTGTACTGAAATATGTATAAAGGAGGAAGTTGACAAAGTAAGCAAAATTGATTATTTATTTCTTTTGATGATTGCAGGTGGTCTTGCTTGCAAACTAGAGGGTATAATTGAATCACCACTTGTTAATGGATATCGCAACAAATGTGAATTTTCTGTTGGATATTCTCTACAGGGAAAACCTACAGTCGGATTTTTGCTTGGGAACTTCAGGTTTTTATATTTTGGTATTCAGTTGTTAGTTTGTTTGTTTTTGTTCATGAATTAAGATTATTATGAATTAGGGAGGGCGTGACAGCCGTTGAGGAACCGTCAGATTGCCCCAATGTTTCTAAAATTAGTTGCAAGTATGCTGAAATCTTCCAGAATTTCCTACAAAGTTCAACATTTCCTATATGGAATAGAATGACCAACACTGGATTTTGGCGGCAACTAACAGTAAGTGAAACTTATTTTTTTTTACTAAAAAATTATAAGCGAACATTTACGTCTGAATAATTAGTTTCTAACACTCTGCGGGAACAATTAAACTAGGTCCGAGAAGGAAGGAGACAAGGTAGCATTCCTGAGGTGGACCTTGATGAATCAAACATTGCAGAAGTCTTGCTTATGGTTCAGGTTGAATTTAGTTTGTAACTAATATCTTTTTATATGAGTTATGTTATACAGTATCTGATTTTCGATACACAGATTTCATCAGCAGGATTTGATGATGAAGCTATTAATGTTGAACTTGAGAAAATGGCTGAAGCTTTTGTGGTGGGAGCTTCCACAAATTCACCACCTTTGCCTCTTACAGTACTTGTTGTTCAGGTATCATTTTCTAAATAATAATCTTCTTTTATAACATAACACCAATATCTATGTTCTCTCCTTAATCTTTTTATAATTTATATGTAGGATCATCAAGGGGTATCCAATGTGGCACCAGCTGATGCGCCATTGCGGTCCCTCCCCCTTGTTAAATCCGAAGTTGTTGCAGAAGCAAGGATTCAAGATTATATAAATAATCTTCGGTTCTGTATATCTCCAACAGCTTTTTTTCAAGTATTGCCCCTTTCACTTTACATATATCTTTTATGAAGTGTAGAACTTTAATTTTGAACTTTAAAATCTTGCAGGTGAACACCCTTGCAGCAGAAAAGTTGTATGCGCTTGCTGGAGATTGGGCTTGTTTGGGACCTAATACCTTGCTTTTTGATGTATGTTGTGGGACTGGAACAATTGGTCTTACTTTAGCTAACCGTGTTGGAATGGTAATGTACTATCGCTGTTTTTTCATTATTTTGATGATAGGTTTCAAAACGTGAATCATGAACTAAAACTATTATGGGGTTGGTTAGATTTGCATTTTGACAGTGTTTACTTATGTGATGTATAATTATTATAATCAGATAATCAACAGTAATAAAATAAGCTGTATAAAATAGTTTCAGTTAAAGTTACAACAATAAGATATTTGAGTGTTAAGTAAATACTTATTAATTATGGCACAGTAGTAAAATGGACCAAAAATGACATATTTGTGAAGGAGACATCTTTGCAAATTAAGAAAAGAAGTTTATTGAATCAGGTCAAAGGAAGGGGTAATATATAACTTGGTTTTACCCTAGATAATCAGCAGCAGACATCTTTGCAAATTAAGAAAAGAAGTTATGTAGCTGCTGGTATGAAATTGGTTATTTGACTCTAAATAATCAGCAGCAGAAACTGTGCATAGAAACATTATTAATTTGGCTTGCAATCCTTTTGCTAGGTTGTTGGAATTGAAATGAATGCTTCTGCGGTAGCTGATGCAAATAGGAATGCTGAAATAAATGGCATAAGCAATTGCAGGTTTGTCTGTTCAAAGGTGAGGCTAAGAAGATGAAAGTTGATGAAATTCAGTTTAACTCTTTCAAAATTAACATATTTCAGTACATTTTTCTAAAACGTTTTTTGGGCATTGTGCAACAGGCCGAGGATGTGATGGGATCTATACTAAAAGAGTATTTGACAAAAGAACCAGATGCTACTAAAGAAGAAACAAGTGCCCCTGAAGACAAATCACCAGATGCTGAAGATAGTCAGACGCATCATTTTGATAATGTTGTTGCCATTGTGGATCCGCCCCGTGTTGGACTTCATCCCACTGTGAGTAATGATTTTCCGCCGTATTTATGAATTGGTTGGTTTGGGTAAAGATTTATCTTTAAAGTGATACAAATGTAGTTAGAAAAAGTAAACGGTCAAAAAGTCTCCAATGTTTGTTTTTTAACACATGAAACCTCCTGAAAATATGTACATGAATTAAGTCTCTTAAAAATATTACTGGACAAAAATGTTCTCAGTCAAACTGACACGACCCATTTCAATTGTTGCCTAACTTGCAGATTATACCATTTCTATTTACTGTAAAGTGTTATGTTTTATGGAATTTAGGTCATGCATTGGACCATTTAACTTTATTGTTTTATGGTTTTGGTGACTGCAGGTGATTAAAGCTCTCAGAACTCATTCGGGTTTAAAGAGGCTTGTGTTAGTTTCCATCTTTTACCTTTCTTTATATTATTTATTTATAACAATATTATATGATTTTCAACTTAACATCAATTCTTTTCACCTTAATATACAGTTATATTTCTTGTAATCCTGAGAGCTTAATGGCAAATGCTATTGAGCTTTGCGCTCCATCTGCTGATAAAACTGAAAAAGGGAACAACCAAAACAGAGGATGGAGAAATATGAGTAGTGCTAGTTTGGCCCGCCAGAGAGCCAAGTCTATGCCCGTTTCCGACCCGTTTCAACCAGTTAAAGCCATGGCGGTTGATCTTTTTCCCCATACTCCACATTGCGAATTAGTAATGCTTCTTGAGAGGTAATAAAATATCTATTTAACATCACATGAGCCAGAAACAAAACCTTCCGTCTGTTGTTTATTTATTCACACTGTCAACTACTTGAATAGGTAACACCAAAATTTTGTATTTTGTGCCATTGTGGTGAAAGAATGAGAACTCAGTTTTGTATTTTTACTTCACATTACGCTTCTTGCAATGATAGTGGCGATATGGTGTATATCATAGATAGCAAGGTGGATGGATTAATAGTGGGTTTGGGTTCAAACGTGTCATCGTTATTGCATCAAAGCCAGGATGAGTTGACCTATACACTTGTCTGCTTTTAAGATATTTTGATAAATAATGAATCTGTAAGTTGTGATTACAGTATAATATTATTATAGCAGTCCTCTATTTTGTTTAATAAAACAATTTAGGGCGACTCAGTCTGTTTCCTTTTGAACTGTTTTATCGAATTGACACATTTGATATTAAAAAAAAAAAAAAAACCAAATCGATTCGTTTTAAGCTGATGGAAAAATAAGTGAAGAACCCAATTGTTGGAAACTTTTAGACCATCTTCTTTTGCTTTTGCAGGTATATATGTTGACTAGCAGTTGGTGCAATTTATATGCATCTTTCTTCTAGTCATGCTTATAGTTCCTTTTTCTTTTGTGTTCTTTTCATCTTTGAGGCTGTCCAGTAAGCAATAACAGTAGCAAAATGGGTCTTTTTTTTTTGTGTGTGTGTGGGGTCCTCCAGTTGATTGTTAACCATGTTTCTCTTTAGAATTCGTTCTTTACGCTTTTTACTATTTTAGTCTCTTGACCGTTTGTATAAAAAAATCGCAGCTGAATTTTGCGAAGCGATAAACCAAACTGTCTGGGTTGGGTCTAACTGTTTGGATTTGCGGTTTGAATTGATTTTTGTGTTTTTTTTTTCAAACCTTCAAACCGTTATAAGTTGGTTTATGGACTATGGTTGTGGTACATATACATAACTACACATTACAAATACCTATATAAGACGAAGGGGTGTGAGCACGGTATGGAGGACGGAGAGCTAATGTGTCACTCCTCCCACTCGGGGAACACTGCTCTCCCCCTCTTCAAATTTCGTTGCCAACTGTACTCTCACCCCCTACCTCTTCAAATCTATTTGACAAATACCAATTTCAACTAGACTAGATAACATAAACTACTTAATAATGATAATATTACTTAATTAATAACAAATGATGTATTTGTATAATTAGTGGTGTGAATATCTTAATAGATTATCCTCAATTTTTAATGTGATAAAACGTCTTTAAGAAGAATCATTGGTAGCATACGGATTGGTTAAATAATCTATATATTAATGCTTTGTGAGAGGAATGTTTGTAGTCAATTTTCTATTTTTAAAGTCACTTTTTCATTTTGATTATTGTTATCAACTAGTAGAGTAGCCCGCTGTCACGGAGTAACTCTCTTGACTCACGTGCGGCTCTTAGACTCCTTCTAAGATCAGCCTTTGACCCAACTATGATGCGATTCGGAAGCGATAGATGCAAGATAACAAGATTGGTAATCAACTAAACCTTTATTGATTACAAGGAAGAGTAATACAAGAGCTTTACAATGCTTTATAAGGTGAATGCTTAGAGATTTTGGAGGTGATTAGCAAATGAGCCAGTATCACCTATTTATATTAGTCCCTCCCGTTCTAGACTATTCTAGAGTTTTCTGTACATAATATCTATGATATTTACATGGATCTTTCTAGAATCTTGACCCTTAATATCTTGGATATTTTATTGGATTCTTTTAGGACCTTCCTGAACTTTTCCATGCTTTTAGGATGGTCTGGTGCAGCCTAGAATGTTCTAGAATGTTGCTCCTTGGTGTAGCCCAAAAACATTGCCTTCTGATCAGAATTTGGTGCTGTTTGAGCTGAATTTTGAGCGGGTCGTGACATTCTCCCCCACCTAAACTCACGACGCCCTCGTCGTGTATCATTAGTGGTGTTTGACCCACTCTCCTTAGTCACGTCACGTTCATGTCTATTGTTGGTCCCGAACACAAGTCGCATGGCTGACACCGTTTTACCTTGACGCTTAGTGTCACGCTCCATTTTTACCATGCGCATTTGGCCACCATCCATTATGCATAGAGTATCCATAAATGGTATTGGAAAGGCTTGTACCTGCGAGAGAAAGTCCATCCCGAGTACCAACTTATAATCGTCCATGGGAACAACTGATAAGTCCATTGTGCCTTCCCAATCCCCGATCTTGGCTTTGACCCCTTCCACCATACCCATCAATTAGTTTGGGGTCCCCGTATGCAGCCTTAATCCATGCCAACTCCTTAGTCGCTTTGAGCCCGAGCCTTGCTGCCTCATCCTTTGCAACATAATTGTGACTTGCTCCTGTATCGACCATTGCTCGTGTTGGCACCCCGTTTATCTCCATGTGTACGAAATGAAGCCCGGTGGCTTTTGGCTCTATAGTCGGGTTCGTAGCATCCACCTTTGCCACTCCTGGCCCCGACTTGCTAGTGCATCTGTTGCACTTAGCTCCTTGTGGTTCTCCGACCACCCGGCCTTTGGTACGCTTTCTGGTCCTCCTCTTGCGTCCCTCAGGCTTTCTCTTCGGGTTCGTGGCTTGCCCATGTGCCACTCCTAGCCCCGATTTTCCCATAGAGTTAAGGAGTTGTATCACCCCAAGTCGTGCCTCTTGATCCTCCTCTTTTTCCTCGGCAATCATTGCGTGCAGGCTGGCCTTCTTCGGACAAAACCGAGCAATGTGTCCTTGTTTCCCGCAAATGAAACACCCATCATCTTTATTAGTGGCGTTACGTGCATCTTTCTTTCGGTTTTGATCCCCCTTAACTCCCCCACCATGCTCATGATTATTCCTTTCATTTGTTGGTTTAGATGGTCGAACCTCCCTTAGGTCGTGTAGACTTTCAGCAGCTGCAATGGCTGAAGCTAGATCTTCAACCTTGCGGCGCTCTAACTCGGTCTTTGCCCAGGGTTGTAACCCATCTAGGAAGTAAAACAGGGCATCCTCATCCGAAAGGTCCGGAATTGCCAAAGTTAGAGTAGTGAATTCAGTTACATACTCTTGAATTGACCCTTCGTGGTTGAGCTTACGAAGCCGACTCTTTGCCTCGTGTTTAGCATTTACCGGATAGAATTGTCTTTTAAGATCTCGAATAAATTCAGCCCAAGTATTGATAGTGCACGTACCTCGCTCGACATCAGCGTGTCTACGACGCCACCATAAAGCCGCGGTATCCTTCAGGTACATTGTGGCCGTCTTGATTTTAGTCGCATCGTCCACAATGCCGACCCCCTCCAAGTATCGCCCTATCTCCCAAACGAAGTCGTCAACAGCCCTTGCCTCACGTTTGCCTTCAAACGGACTTGGTTTAGGGACTTTGACCTTCGGAGCGAAAGGGTTAGCATCCCCCTTCATGCTAACCAAGGCCTTGCCGCATTCATTCACCTTGACCTCTAACCCGATCAAGATTCTATGGCAGTCTTGGGACAACTCGTCCATGTCTCGACGCAACTTGGCGATCTCCTCTTTAACCATCGCTACTACTTCATTGCGGAGTACTTGGACAGCCAACTTCAAGCCTTCTCGCAGCTCAAGAAAATCGTTGCCTAACGAATCGAGCTGCTCGAGTGTGTCGTTGACCTGCAAACCCATCCCAGTTATGCTTGTTTCCATGTCCCCAAGTCGTGTTTCCAAGGCCATCTCCTTGGACACGCTTCTGCCCTTTTTCCCCAGCTCCTTGGCGTGTTCTTTCCCGACCACGTCTTCCTTCTTCATGTGCAACATTGTCAATCGTCGCAGCATCAACCTTGTTTGGATCTGTCGCCATCCCAACGAATCGACTTGCTCTGACACCACTTGTCACGGAGTAACTCTCTTGACTCACGTGCGGCTCTTAGACTCCTTCTAAGATCAGCCTTTGACCCAACTATGATGCGATTCGGAAGTGATAGATGCAAGATAACAAGATTGGTAATCAACTAAACCTTTATTGATTACAAGGAAGAGTAATACAAGAGCTTTACAATGCTTTATAAGGTGAATGCTTAGAGATTTTGGAGGTGATTAGCAAATGAGCCAATATCACCTATTTATACTAGTCCCTCCCGTTCTAGACTATTCTAGAGTTTTCTGTACATAATATCTATGATATTTACATGGATCTTTCTAGAATCTTGACCCTTAATATCTTGGATATTTTATTGGATTCTTCTAGGACCTTCCTGAACTTTTCCATGCTTCTAGGATGGTCTAGTGCGGCCTAGAATGTTGCTCCTTGGTGTAGCCCAAAAACATTGCCTTCTGATCAGAATTTGGTGCTGTTTGAGCTGAATTTTGAGCGGGTCGTGACACCGCGCTTCGCGGCGGTGTCATTTCATAGTTCGCGGTAATATTGACAAAATGCGAGCGTAAAATTTGTATCGTACTAAAACAACAAAATAAAATGTAGATAAATTAGTTATAAAATAAAGAAATTTTATATATTTCCTCTTTCTAAAAAACAATTTTAATAAAACACCTGGTGAAATATTGTAGCCTTGTTTTGTTGTCATCTAAGACTTATCGTATTTATAACAACATATGGGATCTCAATATTTAGTTAAGAAATTCTAATTTTATTAGAAGTTTGATGACTCCTCCTTCATTTCCTCTCTAGTCTCGATCAAGTGTGCGACTTTTCCCTTTTTACACACTTCGTCCGCACATAGCCTTAACACTCCGGTAACCACCGTCAAGCGGGTTACATCGGGGAACACAGTGAATATGGTAGCAGATGTTGCCGACGGTGGGGTAGTATATGGCGGTGGTGGGTGGACTATGCAGAAATAAGTAAAATAAGTATAAGGATAAAAAAATATAAAATAAAAAACCTTGCCTACCATAATAATGCACCACGTAGCATGAACATCCAATAAAAAATAACTACTGTTTACGCCATTTCAAATTGTATATAGGTAGAATAAATGATTACTTTTATAACATATAACTATTCAATACATAACCAATTTTAAATAAAAAAGACATTATAACCGTGACTTGTAACATGCAACATGTAACCTGTTGGAATTTGATGAAAACATGGATCCCCTGGCTTTTTATTTGGAGTAAAGGTAAATAAAAAGGACATAAATGTCATGAATTCAAAAGTAGACATACTTGATATTGTAATTTTTTTGTTCAAAATATGATTCATATAAGTTTTTTTAAAATATATATATAAATGTTAGAAATTCAAAAAACTAGTATTTTTGGTGATGTATGAAATTATTTTTTCCTAAAACAACGTTGCTTTTGGGGAATTATGGTTTATGGGGTATGTTGTATTCATGGCACTAAGTGCATAACACATCATACATTCACAATACACATGGTTATAGTATCATGGGGATTGACTTTATCTTGCTACGGTTAATGATCATCACAAATTTAACATCCAAATTTTGATTTGTTCACTAACACCATCTCTATCATTCACATATTACTTGTGTGCTTGTTCTACCTTTTTTCATGACATAATTTCTTTTCTAATTCTGTGTTTTTATTTCTTATTATCTTTATGTAATATTAATTTAGTTGGCTACATCTCTTATGGTGGCTCAATTTTGTCAACAAATATTTTAGACAATTGTCCGTCTTTTTTATTAGATTACACGTGCAAGCCAAAGAAAATTTGTATTAACTTTTTCGTTAACAAGAAAAATTACACACGCAAAGGAAAACTTGCATTGATACTTTACATGACATACACGTTTTTATGCTAAAGGAGTTATGATGCTTATGACACTTTAACCGACATTCAACTTGCGTTAGATAGTAGCTATTTACTGTATATGGCTATAGTGACGGATCCACAACAAAATTTCAGGGGTAACGTTCAAATTCATTTTTTGCCGTGCTTTCATGCAATGTAAACAAAACAAAAATAAAAACAAGATAATAAATAACTCCAAACACATATCTAATAGATTTATTCTCTTCAGTTTTCGAAAGCTTGAAATCAAGCCATTACCTTGGTTACAAAATGCGTGAAATGCACAAAAGCGACAAGGCTAGAACAGAGGTGTGCACGCCTCAGATTGTATAAGACATTGAGATTTGCGCCGCACGCCTAGGCGTGCCTTAGGCGCGGTTTTTAAAACCAAGGTCATTACATCCTGTTCTTTTATCTTTACCAAAAGTTTCTCTTTCGACCGTACAAATTAGAACATTGTTCAAATACTCCTTACCCATTGAGTGAGAGGTTGAGTGTTCACTATTACTTGTTCAAAACCTTAACTATGGTTCATTGACTTGTATCTTTTAATTAAGAAATTACAAATGGAATAGTTATGGCCTATGGGCTTCTATCTTTTTTATGTTGCCTTTGCATTGAAAACTTTTAGGGTGTTCGGGTTTTTTTAAAAAAAAATTAAGGGGTAACGTTACATAATTTTCAGGGTAATGTAATAAAAAAGTAAAAAAAAAAAAAAATTGCACTACGCGGAAAAGTTACCCTACCATCCACATATGTCCGCCCCTATTTGGCTATAAAATAAAATCTTAAATAGTAAACGATCCAACATAATTCTTATTAAGTCTAATAAAGTCTGCTCACCCATGTACACCTATAGCAAAAGGCCATCTAAGTCTGCGATTGCAGATACCGTTGGTTACCCAACCCATCACCAATTCCAAGAGAAATCTACCGTCCGAAGTCCCACTATGATAAAACCCCTGACTCGCACATGACATTTTGTCACAAACGAGATTCCAACCAGCGACTTTCGCTAGAGAAAGTAATTCGGATACCGATAGAGCACTATGGTGATCCAAAATAACTAATGAAATACATGAGGGACAGTGCTACAGAGGTCTCCAAATTATTTCTATTAGAAAAAATAGTGCAGTTATCTACATGTTTTTCTACTAGAAAAATAGTGCAACAAGAAAAGAAACCAACAATGGGTCACTATTAACCTTTTGCCCTCTTTACCATAATTTACGAAAAATGGGGTCACTTGAGACTTCTCTCTATATATACACACACATAGACCGTGTGTGTGTGTGTGTGTGTGGGTGGGGGGGGGGGGGGGGGCAGGTGTTGTTCTGTGAAGATTATAAAATATTGCAAGAACTGCCATAACAAAATAAAACATTCATTTTCTCAACTTAGAATTATTAAAAGTAAAAGAAAATGATATAAAGGTACGTTTATTGCTTTTTACTTTAAAATACAAAAAAAAAAAAAAAACTTAATAAGTTAGTATGATTATTTTTGTTTATGTATATAACCTATACATGTGTAGGGTATGATAAATATTAAAAAAAACATGTGAACACATAGTTTGATGGTTAATATATATATATATAGTGTTAGGTTATTTTCAGAATGGTGTTTTAGTGCGAGAAGTGCGAGAAGAAACCTAAATATTACTTTTTATTAGTAATGGTTCATATATTTTTTAAGTTAAAACTTTTTTTAGATCATTTTTAGGTTATATATATAAAAACTCATTAAATTAATGCAATCAAATGTTTTTTTAAGGCGTAAACATTTTTCCTACATATGTGTTATATTATGCGTAGGTAATGTTCTTACACAAAATTTGTACATGTGTAGGTTATATAAATTAATGAAATTGCTTCATATATTTGTTTTATTTTCAAGATAGATGAATAAAAAACACACTTCAACAATTTTCTTATGTTCATATTTTTTTTTAAAAGTGATTAAAATGAATTATTAATCTTCTTCTCGCACTTCTCGCATTAAAATCTATTCTGAAATGAACCATCCCCTATATATATATATATATATGTATATGTATACGTGTGTATGCAAAAAGCATGACAATTAAAAATTAATACGAACCCTTGATAAAATATTAAGCGATTTAGATTTATTGTTTTAGTTCTCGTAATATTAGAAAACACATGTGAACACATTAGTTTGATGGTTTTTATGTACATAAATGTATATACGTGTATGCAGGAAGCATGACAATTAAAAATTAATACGGACCCTTGATAAAATATTAAGCGATTTGGATTTATTGTTTTAGTTCTTGTAATAGTTTAGTAATTTATAAAGTCCACACCATAGATTATACTAGATGGTTTGTAAACTAATAAAATGTTGATCTTTGTTTAGGTATAAAAAATTGAAGCCTTGCTTGCATACTATACAGTCTACACATGCTGCTCAAAAAGGAATGTATGGTTACAAAGTAGTCCATGTGATCTTTGTTTAGGTATAAGAAAGTAACATTAACAGAATTCTCCATTAAGCCATTGTGACATCATTATCAAGATTCTGTGATGGACACAATTGAAATAAAGGGAAAATTAAAAGGAAAAGAAAAGAAAAAAAAAACATTTAGAAAAGAGGGGAAGGGGGGGGGGGGGGGGGGGGGGGGGGTGTTGGATGGTTGTGACTAATGTTAAAAAGCCATAATATAGAAGGATATATATGAGTATGAGTATGGAAGTAGGCCCATTTCTCAGTTTTTTGTATGAGAACAAATGAGGGATTTAAATGACACCACCATACCATCTATATGATTATATAGCATTAAAGATACCCTTCTTTTCTTTCTGTCTCTCTCATCTTTCACCATTTTTTTTCTTCAAGATTTTCATATCAAGTGTCCAACATAAATAAAAACTTCATATGAAATCTGAAGAGAATAACAGCATCATGTCTATAGCTGAAGAGCATGATTCAAGTTCATCACAGAGTGAAGAAGTTGTCATCCCTATTCACAAGGCTGGTTTCCACTTTCTTTCCCTGTTCTTTTGATCTTTTTTCTTGATTCAAATCACTGAACTATGCTTAATCATATGTATTCGTTTATGGGCCGGTCTTTCGTAATAAAGTCATTTATTGCAGAAGTTGTGATCTTCTTAAGTTTCTAGCATATGTGTTTGTTTGTTTGTGATGTCAACTTCATGGAGCTTCATGCTGATCAAGTGTTAGCTATATCAGTCATTTATAATCTTAAAGACACAAATTTTGTTATGATAATATGGTTATTAAGATGAATTGTTAGGATTGGAATGAAGTTCTCATACACATTATTTCCATTGCATTTTGCACAAGGATGATGTGTGTTTATAACATTAATGAAATGATGGCTTTATGCTAGTTTAAGATGATAACTTTTATGTGTGTTAATGTTGTCATATAACTTATAGTTATTTCTTAATTTTTTTATGAGTAAATGTGTTAATTAGTATGAAAGTTTGCCTATTTCTTGGAGGGAAGATCAATGGAGTTCAATTCAGTCTTTAATTTCAATGCCAAAAGATTTTAAATTTGTTGCCTTTATGGAGTCATGACACTTTTTCAGATTCATCATATATAGAGAATTTTCTTAGGAACAACAAATTATTGCTTTTATTTAAAGTTTTTTGGACCAAAAACACTTTCTCATCCATGCCAGCAAACTCTCTTGATTTTCTAATTTTAATTGATTTTTATAAAATAGTAAAAAAATAAATTATTATTAATCTCTAAAGTAGGTTACAAGATTTGTATCCCTAATGATAGGGGTGCTTTAACTAATCAATAATTCAATACACAATATGATGGCATTCATATTTGCAACATATACCAAACAAACACACGATCTGTCAACTTATGATTTCCACTTGAAAGGTAGTGAAATCATTACTTTAACTGATCAAAAGACGTTACAATCTGAGGCGTTATCATTGTTCGTTTGTATAACGAGGATGAACATGCATAACATGTGAACTTGTTTATGTACTTATATTAGAATTCAAATTATGTTAATAATCTTAGGTGTAAAGTTCCTGATTTGAGGGAATAAAAGCAAGCACAAAAGGCTAATCCTTGTTTAGAGGCAAAAAGTAATCTTGCTTTTAATTAACTTTTTAATCAACTTTTAATCCCACTTATATATCCTTATGATCACAAGTTTACATCACTAAGAAACGGTTAACAACTATTTATCACTAAATTAGTGGCATACTTTACGCAACTCGAAAAGCGAAAAAGCTATATGTGCTTTCGACTTGACATTTCTGTTCTTGTGATGAGCTTGATATAAACTCAACTTAGTGCAAAATGATTTGGATTGCATTAATTTATCAAACAAATCTTTAAAAAGAACCAAAGCTTCTTTCCTCTTTGCAATCCAAACTAGTTTTTACATGTGGGTATTTCTTAATTTTTGTGAGTTCAAAAGGCAACACCTTCCTTGTCATGGCAATGCGCTTTGAAAGTGATTACGCAATATAGAATCATCAAAATAACATTATCAACTGTAGCCGAACATATTGTAGTAGATAGTGTATGAATGTGCTTCTAGTGTTTTTCTATTATTCGCAGTAGAATTCTACTTAGATATTCTATTATGTGTGTTATAAATATATTCACCCATCTATATAAAATGTGACAAACACTTAAAAAATGTTATGGTTACCTAATGTATGAGACTTCAATACATGTGTTATATTGTTTATTTGTTCGTACCCATGAATTTTGTTCATAGTTTCAGGTTGAAGAAGAGATTTCTACTGCGAATACCGGTTCACCAAGTTGGAAAAAACAAAATCTGTTCTTGGAGATACCATCAAGAACAACACAACCCTCGTCGTCTCAAGAATCAGTTCAAGTCAAGATACCCTCAACACCGACTCCTAAGAAAGTAAATTTCAATCTGGCAACACAGAATAGAACAAATGCAAATGCATCTCCTGCAAACTGCTCTTCAAGAACCAAATCATCAAAGAAGAGTGTACTACCAAAACTAAACTTTATAAACAGGAATACAAGTCTTGATGTAGAAAAGACTGATGGTAGTTATGTAATGCCAGCAGCTTCATCTTCTGTAATGCATGAAAAGCCTTCAATACCGCGATCATGGTCACTTACCAAAATCTTTACCCCTCAGAGGACATCTTCTTTGCCTGTTACGCCCATTGTACAGTCAGATCAAGAATCTGTACTGGGAAACTCAGGTGGTTCGCTTAATTTGGAGGTACGTTGACTTTCATCCCATTAAGTTCTATGTGTTGACTATAGATAGTAGGGAAATGGGTCAGCTTTAGTTGTGTTCTATTTCAACCGGTGAGACAAGAAAGTGATAGTTAGAAGGTGAACGGGTCAAATGGGTCAAACTGGTCAAAGTCACCCAAAAGTCTATATTTAATGCATAATTGCATATAACATCCAAAAACGTTTAAAGAAAAGTATTCCAGGTCACCTTGCTATTTCAAGCTCAAGTTGTTTTGACCCATTACCCAACATGTGCCACCCGACCCATGTAGCAAGCTCTCATTAATGATAATTGTATCTGTAGACATGTAAAATGTTGCGATTCTTTTTTCGTGTGGTTTGTTTGTAGACTAAAGTCCAAGTGCATATAGCGAGGTCACGTTCAGTCCCAGTCCTGAATAAAGATATAAGTATCAAGAGAATGGATTCTTTTTTCCGCGTGATTCCTTCAAATCCGCGAGTGAAAGATTCTGATACTGTTTCACCAATGCCTTCTCCAACTAGCGACAAGGGTGATTATAAAGCTTGAATATTTGAGTCATATTTTCATTTTTGGATCTTTGATCATAAAGCTTGAATCTTTAACCATTATTCTTTAGATAATGAGGAAGGGGATGGTGAAGATATACCCGAAGAAGAGGCGGTTTGTAGGATATGTTTGGTTGAACTATGTGAAGGAGGAGAAACACTGAAAATGGAATGCAGTTGCAAAGGCGAGCTTGCGTTAGCTCACAAAGATTGTGCTGTAAAATGGTTTAGCATCAAAGGTAACAAGACTTGTGATGTGTGTCATCAAGATGTCAAAAACCTACCTGTGACACTTTTAAGGATACAAAGTACTGTCAGAAACCGAAACATTGGTGCAAGTAGATCACAACAAATGGAAGTAAACGGATATGGGTTAGTTAATCGTAACCATTTCTTTGGGGTCATTCTTCATCACTTCCGGTTTTTAATTTGATTTTTGGCTTTTGTATCTAAACCATTTCCATTTGAATTTGGCAGTGATGTCTATAGGGTGTGGCAAGAAGTGCCAATTCTTGTTATTGTTAGCATGTTGGCTTACTTCTGCTTCATTGAGCAGCTTTTGGTAAGGTTTATCAGAATATCATTTAAGCTTTGTTTGGGATTGCGTTGAGAAACTGATGATTTGATTATCGTGTTTTTGTATAATCAGTTTTTGAGTGTTTGGACACAAATGGTTATCTTAGTATTCTAGAGTGAAACAGTCAGTTTAAAACGCGATCCCAAACAACCCTTTAGATGAATTCGGATGTTAAAAGCATAGAAATTTTGACAATGCTACATTTTTGTATGAAGGTTGGGAACATGGGCACAAGTGCAATTGCGCTCTCTCTTCCATTTTCGTGCGTGTTGGGTCTTCTTTCATCTATGACCTCTTCAACCATGGGTAAGTACAAGGTCAGGTTTTGACAAAAGTTATGGGCATGCCCATTAGCTATGGTTTTGCAAAACAACAAACCAAATCAGGCGAGTTGGCTATGTCGGCGGGGCTTATTGGTTTGATGGTTGGAACCAAGAGGGTTTTTTTTCAGAATTAAGAGCTTAGTGTCCATGTGATTAGCCATTTAAAAGAGAAAAAAGTAACAAGAAAAAAAATTAATTTTCCTTTACACAATCGGTTCCAAGTTCCAAACCATTGTCTGTATTGGTAAATCGTCAAAATTGAACCGTGAACCTAACCGCTTAAATCTCAAACCGGCCAGCTTGCTTCGATTTAGACGGTTTGGTTGGTTTCTACTGTTTATTAACACCCTGTGATTTGTGTTAACCACTGTAGCATCTATTTAATATCTCAAATATTCTGATTTCTTTACAGTAAGAAAAAGATTTGTGTGGGTATATGCTTCGATTCAGTTTGCTTTGGTTGTAATCTTCGCACACATTTTCTACTCTCTGGTAAGCACCTAGAAACTGTATCAATATCTCTCTCTCACACACACACGAAAACACACTCACTGTATAATTAACATTTCGAATGTCGTTTCCAGGTTCATGTTCAGCCAGTTCTGTCGATTCTTCTAGCAACATTTGCAGGCTGCGGGGTTGCAATGAGCGGCAGCTCGATTGTTGTCGAGATTTTAAGACTAAAAAGACAGTGGTGGCAAGACAGATCTGCAGATCAACAAATAAACTCCCAAATCGTTTTACGTCCTGAACCAAGACGCACCCAAACTACATCCTCATCACCTCACGTCATTCCTCAACAGGAAATCGAAACCGAGGATACAGAAGCTCACAGAGGAAGCTAAATCATAATTAATTCAATGTCTCAACAGTTTTAATTGAGATAATGAGTGTATGTTGCCAAAATCTAGATCCCAATATTGATTATTGAAGAACAATATACACAAGCATCATGAAAAATTAAATCTATTGATGTATTGTGATTGTTATCAATGATGTTCTAGAGATTTATCTTATATGAGTTGCACAACAAATTGATTTCAAATTCAATCATCTAGTACTCTGCTAGTATGTTATAAAATTAATCTTAAAACATCATGAAAATATTAAACTGTGATCAGCGTTGTAAAAATCGCTAGACGCTTTGATGGATTAGAAGAGATTAATCGGATTGGAATTTTTATATGTAATTTTCATTTTTATACTATACATATATACATACATTTTTATATATGTAATTTTTTTAAGTAGACATGTGTTAACCCCTTCCACTACCCGTATTTTTAACTAGATAGGATTAATAACTGGAATTTACATATATTTGCCGGAATTGCTTATACCGCCACCGATTTTTGCTGATTAGGACCGCCTAGTGATTAATGAGCCGATTAGATGAAAACTACTCGGTAAAGCTCCAACTAGCGATAATCGGCTACTAATCAGAGGCTAGGCACGATTTTTACAACCAGGAGTGTCACGGTTATCAATGATGTTCTAGACATTTATCTAAATCAGTTTCAGAACAAATTGACTTCAAATTCAATAATCTATCAGCATGAATTAAACTAAACTATTGAATTATAAATCAATATCAATAATCATAAATAAATCTGTAACAATTACTCAATCAACACGCTAATAACAAGACATAAAACTCGAAGTAACTTTTGTATGTAAAGAATACCAGATCCAAAATATGTGACTAAAATCTACAGCTTAATAATAGTAATAATAATGTAATGAAATATTAAAATAATGATTATATTGTAACCTTGAATAGATGTAGATGTAGATCTAGAAAATGAAGATGATGATGATGATGATGTTGTGTACGGAATAATAAAGGTTTAGAGAAACTCTCTTCTGGCAGCAGAACTAAACTCAGCTCGTCGAATATTCTGTTGACGTTTCTTGTACAACAAGCCACCAAAACCTACAACACACGCAGCAGCAATCACTCCTATCGCTATTCCAGCCTTCTTTCCGCTGCTCATACCACCGGATGAAGAAGATTTATCCGATTCTTCGTTCTTCAACTTAGCTGACACGTCACCTATTAGACAACAAAATAATAATAATAATGATTAGTTAAAGGTTCATTGCGTAAATATAAACTATTAGATGATAGTCTATGTAACTTTTAAGCAATATAAACAAAATAATAATAATAATAATAATAATAATAATAATAATAATAATAATAATAATGATGATGATGATTAGTTAAAGGTTCATTGCGTAAATTTAAGTATTATATTAGATGATAGTTTATGTAAGTTTAAGTAATATAAACAAAATAATATTATTATCATTATAGAAATATGAGAATTATAGACACTTACCGGTATTATCCGCAGTGTCTGCCGGTGCAGGTGAGGGACTAGGAAGTTGATCGGAAGCAGATAACGGTGACGGAGATGGAGAGAGATCTGACGGTGGAGAAGGTGACGGAGGGGATGCGGACGGCGGTGATACGGCGGAGGGGAGCGGCGGTGAGTCATCGGAGCCGAGTAAGGGAGGGGGAGCAGGAGAAAGATCTGAGGAAAGAGAGAGAGTAATGAGTAGACTCAGTAGAGTGAAGGTTAGTAGATGATTGAAGGTGTTGATTGACATTGTTGGTTGTTGAAGATGGAATGCAGATAGATAGATAGATCTGTGAGGGTAAATTGAGAAGAGAAGATATAGGTGTGGGGGGTCGAATCTAAATAATATTATTGTTAGTGGAGAATTAACCGTGAGGGGATGGAAGTATTGGTGCGTATTAAAAGGTGAAGGCCGGTTGGTGAGCTGGCATTTATGCTTTTTGTTGCTACTCCACCATATAACTATTTTTTTTTTCTTTTTAAATAAACTAGAATCGATTCTCCGCGTTGTGGTTCGTTTTTTCAAAGTGATTGAGTGTGCCGATATTTTTTTTTTCCGCTTTTTTTTAATTGCTTATCAATCAAAACGTAGATCGTCCGAAAAAGTCCATAAAAATAAGCATGGAGGCTTATTATCTTTGACATGATTCATTTCCAAAAGAAATGTTACGATTATTAAAATCCAATAACCATATATAAATTTTAATACATTGTTGTTGTATATGAGAGTTATTGAGCACTACATAACATCTTTTTTCAACATAAACATTCTCATCTATTATTAAGCTTAAAAGATTCGTAATGTGTTATTGCCTTAATCCCTTAGCTAGTTGTTTTAACAACCATGTGACAATTGGAAGCAAAACAAGGCTTGAATGTAGTACATGTTGTTGGGGTCGGGAGGTGTCCCGTCTCTCTTCGTTTTTTGCTTAGTAGTGTAAATTTACGCATTTTTCTTCGAAAATTTTATACGTACTGAGTCTGCCAATGCATCTAATATAATTAGTTATTATGGAGTACGATAGTTATAAATTCATTTATTTTGAACTTGCAAATAAATAGTTTGAGATTTGAAGTCAAGATTTAGCTCTAGGATTGGGATAGTTATAACTATCTGAATTTGTTGGCATGTTTGGGATTAGTCAAAGGCTGATAGCATCCTACTTAGTGTTTAAATTTATGTGTATTTCGTTCGAAAATTTTATACATATCGAGTCTTCCCATACATTTGTATGATACAGATGCAGATGAACTGAACTGATTGTCTATTTAACAAACGAAAAAGACATGTTATATGCACAAATAGGTGATTTGAGACAGGAAGTTGCCTCAATCAGGCAAAGACTTTACCCATGGTACGTACTAACACACTATCACTTAAATTCTTTGTCAATAAGTTAACTAATTTCTTCATTTGCAAATCTGCCAAGGTTGAAGAGTAACAAAAATATGAAGAGAAGCAGAAAAGTAAGGCATATCTTGTAAATTAATTTTCTCAGAATATATAGCAATGTAGATCAATGTCTTGAAGAAATACTTAAGCCTACTACGTGAGTCATCACATGAAAGAAAAAATACCTCAATTGAACCCATTAGATATTTGTTTCCCCTTGTAGTTTGGGAATACTGACTCTTCTCATATGTGCAGGTATAAATATTAATCCACAATGTTAACATATGTTGTACTCGTAATACTTATGCTAATAGGCAAATAAAATATTAAATATTCTAAAATCACTACATCAACCGTTAAGCAAATTTTTAATACTTAGTTTGAAATGAATTAAAATACAGTAACTATAAGACAGTTGTAAAATTATAGAAGTCGTTACGTAAAATTACAAGCTATAGTATTATTTTACACGCGCCTAAATATTTTTTCTCCACCAAAACATACAAACAATGCTTTATTATGTTTCACTAGATACCTAATTCACCAAATTTTATGATTCTGAATAGTTGATTTTCTCGAACTTAGCTTTTGCTAAAAAAAGATATAAATAAACGACAAAAATATGGCCCATGCAGGTCTCGAACCTGCGACCTTCGCGTTATTAGCACGACGCTCTAACCAACTGAGCTAATAGGCCATTTGTGTTAGCTGGCTAATCTTTTATCTAAAAGTTCGGTTTTGTTAAACATGAACCTGTTTGATGCGTGTTGAACAATAGTTTACATCTTCATTATAAATAAATAAAATAAAAGGTTCCTTAGTTCATTTTAATGTAAGTTGTTTTACTTGTTTGTTGTTGGTTTGAACTTTGAACTAACTAGATAGATGGTAAAATACTAAAATGATTAAATTGTGAACATATTAGATTGTTTGCAAAATGTTATAAAAAAATGTTTGTTTAGACTTTGATTATTCGACTTCTATTCGTAGTTTTGTCTAATTATTGTTTCAGAATGTTAATTAGCTAAATCATATGTTTTAAATGATGGTTAATACTGACGTTGGCGACCATTAAACCTACGGTAGAAGTATAATTGTTTGTAAATGAAGTGTCGAACTCTCGGGACACAATGTAAACTAATTCGAGTCGATAGGTTCTTTAAAGTTAAACTGAATAAAAAAAAATGTAAGTGAGACATAATAGCTTTATCATATGATTTGAAAATTGTAGCATGCACAATGTTTCTTTGAGTTTGTACAAATGGGAATGAAATGGCCAAACATAAAGCACAAGAAGAAAGCATTTGTATTCAAAGCCATAACTTTACAATGTACAACAATGTATAATTTAATAACTATATTATATACCTCTCTAAACTCTGTCCATTATGTAGTATGGGTGTGTTCCTTTCTATGCTAAGAACAAGATTCGGCCTCGTGTCGTGTTACTAGGGACATAAACATTGTGTATGATGGTTATACTATACAATCACAAGGTAAAAACATATTACTTTCATTTGAAAAACTACAATAAATGTAGCAAGAAACCAAGAATCATGATGAGGGTCTGCTTATGAAGTGTATTATGCAGTGAATTTTTATTATTCCATCCGATCCGTTGACCACCCAAGTCATAAACAACGCTCTTGTCTTTCAAAACAATGTCTGCATAAAAAAAAGATGCCGTTGAAAGGTAAACAACAACAAGCAGGTCATGTGACGGGTCAAAATATGTTTGGGTCAAAGCAGGTGTGGTGGGTGCCCACGAACTTCATTTCTTAGATCAAATTGTAAATAATTAATCTTTAGCATGAAAAATGAAAAAAATATTAAACTAATGATGTGATTTCATTTCAATGAGACGATTTACGATTTTGTAAGCAATATACATGTTAGATGATTTCTTTTGACTTGTTTAACTTATTCAACATGTTTAACTTTTATATTTTACCTAGTTGACCCGTTACCAGATAAATACCACCGATAGTAATCAAAAACTTAGAAAATATTAATTTGAATCTCTGTACCTCCTAAGATTGTGAGTGATTGACCCTTAACCGTCTGAAATCCAATACACCATGATGTCTTATCACCCTAAAAAGATTTAATTCATGTTAAATTTTACATAAAAAAAGAAACATATTCACTTGTCGTATTAATGTACAAAAAGTAGCTTATGGTATAGAGCATGAAACTACCACAGTCTTCTGTTTCAAAAGGTAGTTCTCCGGTTTTAAAACCATAGAAGCATCACCCGCAAATTTAAAGCTCACATTAGGAAAAGCCTTAGAGACATTGAAATGATACTGAGATTAATAAAAGGAAATAATAATAAAATCATTAATTGATTAAATATAGACATGAAATATTCACCTATCTTTAGTTATATAGCACCGAAATTCCTTTGTATCAAAAGGCTGGACAGACTGCGAAACAAACTTTGTAATCTGCAAACATCATTCAAGACTGTTGAATCATTAGGAGAAACGTAACAGGTTATGGCGTCATCACATGTTTGCTCTTTTGTTCTTACAGCGGTTACAAAAGGAGCATAGGCCTCTTCTGCTAGGTATGCAAGAGTTGTTCCAGAATCAAGTACTGTTCCTTTTCGGTTATGTGATGTTTCAAAAACTGATGGATCAATTGATAATGTTTTGTCATTAACAGAAATACTTTGCAGATTTAGATGTGACACCCGGCAATTTCCGATCTACACTGACGTGACTCATGATTTAAAACAAATAAATAAATAAATATTGATTTCAAATATTGCTAATTATTTAGTTTCAGAAGTTTACTGACCGTTTTTACAATCGAAACTGCGACCGATTTAATTAACGCGATTTAAACGCGCGAACTGAAAGCACGCATCGGGTAACGAAAATATTTATATTTTTGCTCGGTTTAAGGTTATGTGATATTTCGAATAAAACCGACTACTTTCTATAATTAATTAACGAGCCTAAAATATAAACCGAATCGTATTTCGTTATAACGGGTTCGAATACGCGGGTCCACCTACCCAAACCCTAGGTATTTAAGCATCTCAACTTCTCCTTCCCTCATTCCATCTTGCAGCCACCAAAACCCTAACCCCTCTCTCTCTCTAAATCGGTTCCTCTCTCTCTCTACCCTCTCTCTTTCACCCTCTCTAGAACTCCCAAACGGCCGACCACCACCATTGCCGGTGGTGGCGGCGCTGTAAAAGGAGACGTGGATGGTTGTTTATGGCTCAGACGGTGGTGGTTGTGTCTCAATCGGGGTCGACTGTTGGTGTCCATGGCTGCAGAAGTGGGTGCAGGTTCGTGGAGATAGTGGTGGTTCAAGAGGACAGCGGCGGCGGCGGTGGTTTGTTCCGATGGGGCTGGTTGGGTACCAGGTTGTTTTGGGTTCGGCACTGCATGTTTGGTGTTCAGGTTAGGGTTCGTCTTGGGTTTCGATCGGGTCAAGTTTGTGGGTTTTGGTCCGGGTTGTTGTGGGCCGATCTGTTTCTGGCTAAGGGCTTTGGCTCAGGGGTCCGATTGTGGCAGGAGTGGTGCTCGCTGGCTCACTGTTGTGGTCAGGTTGTTGGTTTCGGGTCAGATCTGCTCGGGTTTATCAGTGGTTATGGTTGGGTTATTGATGTCCGGTTACGAGGTTGGATCTTGGCTCGTGGTTATGGCAGAGTTCGGCTCTTGTGGGTCTGGTTCAGCTTTCGGTTTGGGTTCCATTCGGATTCGGGTTTCAGTCGCGGTTACGGTCAGCTCGGGTCAGAATCTTGCGGGCCAGATTTCGGGTTACGCGCGTGTGTTTCGGTATACTTTAAATTGTATTTATTATTATTTATATATTTATAAATATTGTGTATTTGTAAATATTATATATTTATGAATATTAGATACTTATAAATATATCGGTATGGACGAACTAGTTTTGACTCGCGAACGGACCGAATAATAATAAACGGTAACTATATAAACGAACGATTTGGTAAACGATTAACTTGACGTGACTTATGGTTTTGAACTCGGACTAAATATAATTGGACTATATTGTCGGACTATATTATATATATATTTTGGTATATATATATTTATAGGATCAAGTATAGATAGATGTCGGAACGTATAGTCTCGTGAATCGGAAATGTGGATTAAAGGATTTGATAACTTGTGTTTGTAAGTTGATTTTGGGGAAAATTGTAGACAACGGGTGTTGTCTGGTTGGTACAAAAACAGAGGAAACTCTGCCCGAATTTTTATAAACTCAAAGCGTAACGAACTGCTATTATTTCTATAAGTAAATTCTCCTAAGTGTTTTGGACAAGTGTATTATATACAAAATCAAAAGGTTTTCAAAGACTAACTATTTGTGACAATAAAGATGGTTTTCAAACAATATTTGAGATAAAGTAACAATTGTTATTAATCGGTTTTAATAACTAAACATGTATTTCTTAAAGAGCATTTTTCCTAAAAGTAAGTGTACTGGACACACATTTATACGGATTACGAGACGAGCTAGGATTCAGGATAATTATACGTTTCGGGGTGTTAGCCCAACTTGGTTGCATACGGATAGCGACAAGTGTGCAACTTGGGTGCTATGTAATACGTGATTTAAGATAAGTCATGATCGGTTCGTCGAGTTGAAACGTTTTGAGACTCGTGTTGGTTAATAAGCTAGGCTTATGTGTGATAGACTGTTAAGGTGTCCTTTATTGGTAATTAGGGCACGAGGAAGTCGGTCGAGGTTTCAGGCTTTGTTTGCTAGCTTAACATGGACATTAAGGTGAGTTCATACCCCACTCTTTACTGTTTTTGTAAATGTTTTCGGGGGGGAAGACATGCTTCTGTTATGAAAAACTGAGGAACTTAAAGCGAAACAAAGTTTTGGAAAAATGAAACGGGTTGCGTGAGTTTACGGCCCCACTTTACTTGGTTTTCGTTTTCGGGGGAGAAAACATGTGTTAAACAACTATTTGGTAACAACTGTCATACTATGGGTTTTCAAACGGTTTACTATACGATCTTTGGAAGTCCCGGGGGGAACCATGAATGTGCTGGTTTGCACAACGTGGAAATGTGAATAGCGCTATTGGGAGTGACCAACCCCACCCGTCGGCATGGAGCGCCGGGCGGGTGCATATTGTCTCAAACAGGAACAGGTTTACTATTCGGGCACAACATCTGGTTTGCGAGTTAGTAATGGTTTTCCAATCGTAGTAGTAATGGAACATGCGCCTAGCTAGCGTACTTTGGTTTACATTTTACATAGTATGGACAGGGTGAACATGGTAACACTATTGGAACTTTTGGTAACATTTTGCAAAACTTATGAACTCACCAACTTTATGTTGACTTTTTAAGTATGTCTTTCAGGTTTAAACTTTGGTAACGGCACGGTTGGAGTAGGTGACAGTCGGGATCGGGAATCCTAGAGGGTTAGCAATGGCGTTCAGGAAACAAGAGTCTTAGATGCAACTTTCCGCTGCGTTGGCAAAGGCACCAAACGTCACAACCGACTAGGGGAAAAGTCGGGGTGTGACAGTTTGGTATCAGAGCCATAGGTTTTAGCGAATTAGGTGTCTGGGTAGATACCTAGGCTTTAACCTGAGTTTGTTTTGAAGTAGGGACCAAAATTTCTAAGACGTAATATTTAGCATGAACGCCTAGGAACTGAAATTCCAACCGTTGCCAAGTGTGTTACATGACTTGTGTACTTCACGGGTGACTGGTGAGTCATCGCATTAGATATCAGAGTGGTTATTCACATAGAGTAGCTGAGTCATTGTTTCTTGGTATGAGAAACAATTTACTTGTTTATATACTGTGTGTATTTATGTAAAGTATATATAGTACGTATCGCCAATGGTTGTCGACTCAATCTTGGACGTATTGGGGACGCACACATGTGTCACGTTTGTTGGACGAGTTTTGCCAATGATGTTGCGAAGCTGGAATGCAGTCGGGAGAAGCACTCGGAAAGGTGGCGCACACGACAAACATTATATTATGTGATATATACGTGCTATTATGTAAATGTGACGCTTGCTTGTGATACAACTCATGATGGAGGTTAATAGGATGATCTTGTGAGGTAAATTTTCGATAACGTAGACGTCACGTTATCGAAAATCTACAGGCACTTGGTAGTTCTAAGAATTTCTATCGTGAGGGTATCTATATTGTTATGTGTTGTTGTAAATATTTATATTTATATATATATAAATAATGGATAAGTGTTGATCATTCTTTTGTTGTTGCGGACGTGATTGCCAATTCTCCCCTGTTCGTGTCATTTGTGACTTCGTTTTTCTTGAACCAGTTTAAGATCTTGATGATCTTGTTCCTTGAACTTCTAAGGTTCCTGTTTTAGAACCTAGTTATATCTTTTGGGTATGATTCACTTCTCTCTTCTTTTGTGTTTGTGGCCTTCAACATTCAATCGTAAAGGAATCTAATTTTTGTTGATTCCTTATTCTTTTCACAGAACTAGACACGTCTTTTGTACACACGTGTCAACTATTGTATGCTTGGATTCTTTAAACTTGTGAAGGTCCATTGTAGGGCTTCACATCGAACAACCGTTTCATTTATGATTTGTTTATCATTGCATTGCTCGTAATGCTTGTTTCCTAGTCTTGATATGTCAGGCCGTTGTGGGCAATGAATCTTTTGATACTTCGTCGATGAGTTTCTTTAGAGTCGACACTTCAGTTAAATCGAATTGTTGGAATTTGATACAGCACCTTGTGGTGAACTCGACTAGTGATAGTGGATGGTTTTATTTGGCTTGCCTCATTTTCATCAGTTTGTTTGTTATTGTCCTAAATCGAGACACGCCTTGCGGTGTGTAATGAAAGGTTGGCGTACTAGTTGCTTCGTTTTGATGTTGTTGCAGGCATGGATTGGTTGTCTTTGTATCGCGCCGAGATTGTTTGCTACGACAAGGTTATTCGGATTCCTCTCCCTGATGGAGAATTTCTTTCTGTGTACGGTATCAAGAGCGGTGCTCCGCTAAGTCTCATCTCCAGCATGAAAGCCCTTAAGTATCTTCGAAAGGGTTATTCGGCCGTTTTGGCACTCCTATCTGTTTCCTCTACTAACGAGAAGAAGATCAACGATATCCCTGTTGTAGTTGAACAAGGTAACCATCAAGAACCGTTATCCTCTTCCCCGTATTGATGATCTATTCGACCAACTCCAGGGTTCTAGCTACTACTCTAAGATTGATTTAAGGTCCGGTTATCACCAGTTACGCGTAAGGGAAGCTGACGTTGCAAAGACTGTCTTTCGGACACGTTATGGCCATTTTGAGTTCTTGGTCATGCCTTTCGGTCTCACTAACGCACCGGCGGTTTTCATGGATTTGATGAACCGCGTTTGCAAACCGTATCTTGACAAGTTCGTCATCGTGTTATTTGATGACATCCTGATTTACTCCAAGAACAAGGCCGAACACGAGGAACACCTGCGTTTGGTTTTGGAACTTTTGCGACGGGAACAACTTTACGCTAAGTTCTCAAAGTGTGACTTTTGGTTACGCGAAGTTCAATTCCTAGGACATGTGGTTAATGAACTAGGAATTAATGTCGATCCAGCTAAGATCGAAGCGATCAAGGACTGGGAAGCACCAAAGACGCCAACTGAGGTGCGGCAATTCCTAGGCCTTGCGGGCTATTATCGTCGTTTCATTAAGGGGCTTTCGAAGATCGCTCAACCCCTCACCACTCTTACTCAGAAGGATAGAAAATTCGACTGGGGTGAACCACAAGAGTCAGCATTCCAAGAACTGAAGTCTAAACTTTGTTCTGCTCCTATTCTGTCATTGCCTGAAGGCACTGACGATTTCGTTGTTTACTGTGATGCTTCTATTCGTGGTCTCGGTTGCGTGTTGATGCAACGCGAGAAAGTAATTGCATGTGCTTCTCGTCAACTCAAGGTGCACGAGAGGAACTACACCACCCATGACTTGGAGTTGGGTGCAGTGGTATTCGCGTTGAAAATTTGGAGACATTACTTGTACGGTACCAAATGCACCATCTACACCGATCACAAGAGTCTCCAACATATTTTCGACCAACAACACCTGAACATACGACAGCGTCGTTGGGTTGAACTCCTGAATGACTATGAGTGCGCCATTAAGTACCATCCTGGCAAGGCGAATGTGGTGGCAGACGCCTTGAGCAGGAAGGAATCAACAAACCCTCGTCGCGTTCGGGCGTTGCAGCTCACCATTCATTCCTCTCTACCTGACCAACTCCGTTCTGCTCAGTTAGAAGCTTTGAAGGAGGAAAACCTTAAAGCTGAGACTATGCACGGTGCCGACAAGCACCTCGAGCGAAGGCCTGATGGCCTGCACTACTTCGCAGAACGCATATGGGTTCCTTTATTCGGGGGACTTCGGGAGCTTGTCTTAGATGAGGCTCACAAATCCCGGTATTCCATTCATCCTGGTTCGGATAAGATGTACCGAGATTTAAAGATGCTCTACTGGTGGCCAAACATGAGGTCGGATATAGCCTCATACTTGAGCAAATGCTTGACCTGTGCTAAGGTCAAGGTGGAATACCAGAAACCGTCGGGTCTCTTGCAACAACCTGAAATTCCGGAGTGGAAATGGGAACGGATTACAATGGACTTTGTCACGAAACTACCTAAGACACCGAGCGGGTGTGATAAGATATGGGTGATTGTTGATCGGTTGACGAAATCAGCCCATTTTCTCGCCATTAAGGAGACCGACATCATGGATCGTTTGGCTCGTCTTTATCTGAAGGAAGTTGTTTCTAAGCACGGGGTGCCGGTTTCTATTATTTCGGATCGTGACTCCCACTTTACTTCTCACTTCTGGAAGTCTTTGCACAAGGCTTTGGGTACCCAGCTAGACATGAGTACAGCTTATCACCCACAGACTGACGGTCAGAGTGAACGCACGATTCAAACCCTAGAAGACATGCTTCGGGCATGTGTGATCGATTTTGGCAAAAGTTGGGAAGCTCATCTACCGTTAGTAGAATTCTCGTACAACAACAGTTACCACACAAGCATCAAGGCAGCTCCGTTCGAAGCACTGTACGGGCGGAAATGCCGGTCCCCTCTTTGTTGGGCTGAGGTGGGTGAGAGTCAACTCACTGGGCCTGAGCTAGTGTACGAAACTTCGGAAAAGATCGTACAGATTCGTAACCGGTTGGCAGCGGCACAGGATCGGCAAAAGAGTTATGTCGATCAGCGTCGCAAGCCATTAGAATTCCAAGTTGATGACAAAGTACTTCTGAAAGTTTCACCGTGGAAGGGCGTCATACGCTTTGGGAAGCGTGGCAAACTTAACCCTCGGTATGTCGGATCATTTACGATCCTGGAACGGATTGGACCGGTGGCATATCGACTTGATTTACCGACGGAGCTCGGCAACGTACATAACGCCTTCCATGTGTCTAACTTAAAGAAGTGTCTGGCTGACGAGTCTCTTATTTTTCCACTGGAAGAGATCAAGGTTGATGATCGTCTTCGGATTGTGGAGGAACCTGTTGAGATTCTTGATTACAAGATTCGTAGCCTACGTCATAGCAAAATTCGCATTGTTAAGGTTCGCCGGAACTCGAACCGGGGACCAGAGTACACTTGGGAACGGGAGGATCAGATGAAGTCTAAGTATCCTCATCTTTTTCCTAAGGAAGCATTCGAATCGAGATATGTTACCACTGCAGCTGAATGAATCTCGGGGCGAGATTCCTTTTTAACGTGGGGATGATGTGACAACTCGGGTAAATCTCTCTCTTGGTTTCTATCTTTTGTTTGTTTCTTTTGTTACTCCTTTTGGTACTTGTGCAATTTTCGGGACGAAAATTCTTTTAACGTGGGGATGATGTGACACCCGGCAATTTCCGATCTACACTGACGTGACTCATGATTTAAAACAAATAAATAAATAAATATTGATTTCAAATATTGCTAATTATTTAGTTTCAGAAGTTTACTGACCGTTTTTACAATCGAAACTGCGACCGATTTAATTAACGCGATTTAAACGCGCGAACTGAAAGCACGCATCGGGTAACGAAAATATTTATATTTTTGCTCGGTTTAAGGTTATGTGATATTTCGAATAAAACCGACTACTTTCTATAATTAATTAACGAGCCTAAAATATAAACCGAATCGTATTTCGTTATAACGGGTTCGAATACGCGGGTCCACCTACCCAAACCCTAGGTATTTAAGCATCTCAACTTCTCCTTCCCTCATTCCATCTTGCAGCCACCAAAACCCTAACCCCTCTCTCTCTCTAAATCGGTTCCTCTCTCTCTCTACCCTCTCTCTTTCACCCTCTCTAGAACTCCCAAACGGCCGACCACCACCATTGCCGGTGGTGGCGGCGCTGTAAAAGGAGACGTGGATGGTTGTTTATGGCTCAGACGGTGGTGGTTGTGTCTCAATCGGGGTCGACTGTTGGTGTCCATGGCTGCAGAAGTGGGTGCAGGTTCGTGGAGATAGTGGTGGTTCAAGAGGACAGCGGCGGCGGCGGTGGTTTGTTCCGATGGGGCTGGTTGGGTACCAGGTTGTTTTGGGTTCGGCACTGCATGTTTGGTGTTCAGGTTAGGGTTCGTCTTGGGTTTCGATCGGGTCAAGTTTGTGGGTTTTGGTCCGGGTTGTTGTGGGCCGATCTGTTTCTGGCTAAGGGCTTTGGCTCAGGGGTCCGATTGTGGCAGGAGTGGTGCTCGCTGGCTCACTGTTGTGGTCAGGTTGTTGGTTTCGGGTCAGATCTGCTCGGGTTTATCAGTGGTTATGGTTGGGTTATTGATGTCCGGTTACGAGGTTGGATCTTGGCTCGTGGTTATGGCAGAGTTCGGCTCTTGTGGGTCTGGTTCAGCTTTCGGTTTGGGTTCCATTCGGATTCGGGTTTCAGTCGCGGTTACGGTCAGCTCGGGTCAGAATCTTGCGGGCCAGATTTCGGGTTACGCGCGTGTGTTTCGGTATACTTTAAATTGTATTTATTATTATTTATATATTTATAAATATTGTGTATTTGTAAATATTATATATTTATGAATATTAGATACTTATAAATATATCGGTATGGACGAACTAGTTTTGACTCGCGAACGGACCGAATAATAATAAACGGTAACTATATAAACGAACGATTTGGTAAACGATTAACTTGACGTGACTTATGGTTTTGAACTCGGACTAAATATAATTGGACTATATTGTCGGACTATATTATATATATATTTTGGTATATATATATTTATAGGATCAAGTATAGATAGATGTCGGAACGTATAGTCTCGTGAATCGGAAATGTGGATTAAAGGATTTGATAACTTGTGTTTGTAAGTTGATTTTGGGGAAAATTGTAGACAACGGGTGTTGTCTGGTTGGTACAAAAACAGAGGAAACTCTGCCCGAATTTTTATAAACTCAAAGCGTAACGAACTGCTATTATTTCTATAAGTAAATTCTCCTAAGTGTTTTGGACAAGTGTATTATATACAAAATCAAAAGGTTTTCAAAGACTAACTATTTGTGACAATAAAGATGGTTTTCAAACAATATTTGAGATAAAGTAACAATTGTTATTAATCGGTTTTAATAACTAAACATGTATTTCTTAAAGAGCATTTTTCCTAAAAGTAAGTGTACTGGACACACATTTATACGGATTACGAGACGAGCTAGGATTCAGGATAATTATACGTTTCGGGGTGTTAGCCCAACTTGGTTGCATACGGATAGCGACAAGTGTGCAACTTGGGTGCTATGTAATACGTGATTTAAGATAAGTCATGATCGGTTCGTCGAGTTGAAACGTTTTGAGACTCGTGTTGGTTAATAAGCTAGGCTTATGTGTGATAGACTGTTAAGGTGTCCTTTATTGGTAATTAGGGCACGAGGAAGTCGGTCGAGGTTTCAGGCTTTGTTTGCTAGCTTAACATGGACATTAAGGTGAGTTCATACCCCACTCTTTACTGTTTTTGTAAATGTTTTCGGGGGGGAAGACATGCTTCTGTTATGAAAAACTGAGGAACTTAAAGCGAAACAAAGTTTTGGAAAAATGAAACGGGTTGCGTGAGTTTACGGCCCCACTTTACTTGGTTTTCGTTTTCGGGGGAGAAAACATGTGTTAAACAACTATTTGGTAACAACTGTCATACTATGGGTTTTCAAACGGTTTACTATACGATCTTTGGAAGTCCCGGGGGGAACCATGAATGTGCTGGTTTGCACAACGTGGAAATGTGAATAGCGCTATTGGGAGTGACCAACCCCACCCGTCGGCATGGAGCGCCGGGCGGGTGCATATTGTCTCAAACAGGAACAGGTTTACTATTCGGGCACAACATCTGGTTTGCGAGTTAGTAATGGTTTTCCAATCGTAGTAGTAATGGAACATGCGCCTAGCTAGCGTACTTTGGTTTACATTTTACATAGTATGGACAGGGTGAACATGGTAACACTATTGGAACTTTTGGTAACATTTTGCAAAACTTATGAACTCACCAACTTTATGTTGACTTTTTAAGTATGTCTTTCAGGTTTAAACTTTGGTAACGGCACGGTTGGAGTAGGTGACAGTCGGGATCGGGAATCCTAGAGGGTTAGCAATGGCGTTCAGGAAACAAGAGTCTTAGATGCAACTTTCCGCTGCGTTGGCAAAGGCACCAAACGTCACAACCGACTAGGGGAAAAGTCGGGGTGTGACAGTTACAATATTTATAAATATATAAATAATAATAAATACAATTTAAAGTATACCGAAACACACGCGCGTAACCCGAAATCTGGCCCGCAAGATTCTGACCCGAGCTGACCGTAACCGCGACTGAAACCCGAATCCGAATGGAACCCAAACCGAAAGCTGAACCAGACCCACAAGAGCCGAACTCTGCCATAACCACGAGCCAAGATCCAACCTCGTAACCGGACATCAATAACCCAACCATAACCACTGATAAACCCGAGCAGATCTGACCCGAAACCAACAACCTGACCACAACAGTGAGCCAGCGAGCACCACTCCTGCCACAATCGGACCCCTGAGCCAAAGCCCTTAGCCAGAAACAGATCGGCCCACAACAACCCGGACCAAAACCCACAAACTTGACCCGATCGAAACCCAAGACGAACCCTAACCTGAACACCAAACATGCAGTGCCGAACCCAAAACAACCTGGTACCCAACCAGCCCCATCGGAACAAACCACCGCCGCCGCCGCTGTCCTCTTGAACCACCACTATCTCCACGAACCTGCACCCACTTCTGCAGCCATGGACACCAACAGTCGACCCCGATTGAGACACAACCACCACCGTCTGAGCCATAAACAACCATCCACGTCTCCTTTTACAGCGCCGCCACCACCGGCAATGGTGGTGGTCGGCCGTTTGGGAGTTCTAGAGAGGGTGAAAGAGAGAGGGTAGAGAGAGAGAGGAACCGATTTAGAGAGAGAGAGGGGTTAGGGTTTTGGTGGCTGCAAGATGGAATGAGGGAAGGAGAAGTTGAGATGCTTAAATACCTAGGGTTTGGGTAGGTGGACCCGCGTATTCGAACCCGTTATAACGAAATACGATTCGGTTTATATTTTAGGCTCGTTAATTAATTATAGAAAGTAGTCGGTTTTATTCGAAATATCACATAACCTTAAACCGAGCAAAAATATAAATATTTTCGTTACCCGATGCGTGCTTTCAGTTCGCGCGTTTAAATCGCGTTAATTAAATCGGTCGCAGTTTCGATTGTAAAAACGGTCAGTAAACTTCTGAAACTAAATAATTAGCAATATTTGAAATCAATATTTATTTATTTATTTGTTTTAAATCATGAGTCACGTCAGTGTAGATCGGAAATTGCCGGGTGTCACATCATCCCCACGTTAAAAGAATTTTCGTCCCGAAAATTGCACAAGTACCAAAAGGAGTAACAAAAGAAACAAACAAAAGATAGAAACCAAGAGAGAGATTTACCCGAGTTGTCACATTAGATGATAATGTTGCCTGCCAAAAATTGCAGGATACTATATAAATGACCCTTTGTATGCTTAGAAAAACCATTTGTGGGTCGTGTAGGTTCGGTAACAGCACAAAACATGTTATTTTTTTACCGGGTCGAAATGGATCACCAGATAAACTATTTTTAATTTCAAATCATAAAGCACAAAACAGGTTATTTCTAGATCTGAAAGACATGCTTAAAAAGTAGCATAAAGCAAGTGAGTTCATGGTTTTATGTTTATTCTTCATAACCCTTTTTATTTCAAATCACTTAGGGAAAATATTTGTAAACATTGTTGAGAAAGCTTATTTCCTTTACGTAAAACATTATTTGAGAAAAATACATAGAAAAATCCCATTTCAATCCTTACTGGGCAGCCCATTATTATCATCTTCTTCTTCAGGCACTCCATTACCGGCTACTTCTCTTTCAACAACAGCAACATTACCGACTACTTCTTCTCTTTCAACAACAGCAACAGCATGAGGCAGTAGTTGACTTCTTCTTGACCAAATAACCCGTGCACGGTTGATCTCCGACAAAGCGACTAGATCAGAACCCACAGGCAGGTAATCCGGACGCCGTCGGTAAACCCGTCGGCCAAAGCTAGAGGGATATTGTGTGGTTTCTATTTTGAGGTCGACCAGGCTTCTCTTCACGATGCCCACAACCCTAGTCATCTTTCTTATCCCCCACCCCTGAACAACAGTAGGCAACCTCTGTCTTCCTAATGCGTATATCCTCCGGTGAAGTTCGCCGGCAAGCAGGCGGTCAACCTCGTCACATATCCTGTTCAAACCTCTTTTAACCACAACCTAAGGGGTTGTCTGTCACACCCCGATTTTCCCGTAGGTTGTGAACATTTGACACCTTTACTATGCAGCGGAATATTTTAACCAAGACTTCTACGTGTTCCGAACGCCTTTTCTAAGCCTTCTAGGGTCTCCAATCCCAAGACATCACTTAGTTCCAATCATGTTGTTGTCAAAATCTAGACCTGAAAGTCATGCTTAAAAAGTCAGCATAAAGCCGGTGAGTTCATGGTTTTATGTTTATTCTTCATAACCCTTTTTATTTCAAATTACTTAGGGAAAATATTTGTAAACATTGTTGAGAAAAGCTTATTTCCTTTACGTAAAACATTATTTGGGAAAAATACGTAGAAAAATCTCATTTCAGTCCTTACCGGATATTTCTTTCTTAAACGTCGACTCGGTTCACTTTGCCATATATTTACCTCCCCATGAAGATAAATATACCCAAGTGTTGTCGATCGAACATACGTATAAAAAGTCTCCTAAATTCTTATAGGGTATTCCTTTCTTAACCTTCGACTCGACTCACTTTGCCATATATTTACCTCCCCATAAAGATGAATATACCCAAGTTTTGTCGATTGAATTTTTAGCCCAAAAAGGAGACTTCCACAATAGCTTTTGAAAAACTTTCTCAATTAAACCACATTCCCCCATCGGATTCCTCCCTGGACATCCGTATTTATTACTATGAAAACCATTTTTCTCCCGGACAAACACGTACGCCGAAAGCGGAAAGGATCAAATAAACAACCATTATTTGAAAAGTTAGTGCACGTAACAAATATAAGAAATGTGCTACATAAAACTTAGGGTTGCAAATCCTAAAGTCGATGACGTCCCCATGAGCCCATAACCAAAACCAGACTACTTACTTTTGCCCGCATGTTGTTATAGTGGTAACAACAAGTTTAGAATATCATAACACCCCTTGGTCCATCCGAGTTCACGCTAATCAACCGGGGGTGGATCCCCGTCAAGGACAGATAGTACTATCCCCATATTCTATGGCTAGATCACTTTTTATAATGGTTACAGTTAACTGCGGAGACTGCACATCCCACTAGACTTTCCCGTTACCCATGTGCCCATCTTATAATTTCAAAATTCCACAGTTACCGAACATTTTAATACTTTCTTACTTACACGACGTTTATTTCCCTTTTTACCCACGTACGATTTTATAAAAGCTTTTGTACTTCACAAGGTTTTCATAAACTTTGTTATGCTTTAAAATAAACAGGTTTTCATTAAACAAGAATGTCTTCCCCCTGAAAACATTTACAAAAACAGTAAAAAGTGGGGTCATGAACTCACCTTAATTTCCTTGCTTAGCTAGCAAACAAAGCCCGAAGCTTTGACCGACTTTCTTGTGCCCTATTACCAATAAATGACACCTTAAAGGCATTTGTCTTGTACGTTAGGTTGAGAAAAGATAAAACATAGAGTATGATCTTGAAGTAAGGAACTCTTGATCCCGGTTACAACCAAGGACTTCCACTTAAGCCGATGAAGGCCCGAGACCTACAGGTAATAGAGTGTGATTCCATATGTAGTGGCAGTTAAAGCCATCTTGGTTGTGGAATCAGCATGGTTGTAAGTCTCTATTAATGTATGGCAGCAGCTTGCGTGCTCAAGGCTTCAAGGCTTCGGACTGCTGCTGCTGAAAGTATTATTAGAGAGATTAACTCTAGAGAGTGTTTAGAGAGAGAGAGAGAGTGAGAGAGGTCAGATGTCAAGACCAATCTGAGTTGGATGTGTGGTTTGCCTTTCTATTTATAGAGTGAGGGATGTGTTAAAACCCTAGTGGACTTTCTTATTTGGACATGGGCTTAGCCCAATATATTGATTATTTATTTTACTACTTAATATATTGAATTTGGCCCAATGGGTACCCTACATCATTAATATAGTTTGCGAATACGGACTCTTCTCATTCTAATATGTGCAAGTATAAATATTCTATATATATACAATTCAAAAAGGTGAACAGTTTTAATTCTTCATTGGTTGATTTTCGAGATGTGATGCATATTTAAATAATATAATTAGGGTGGGAATCGCATACATGTTGGTGGGCTATTGGTTGCACTTGCTGCTACCTTCACAAGCTTCCCATGTTATTCAAGTATGTTGCATAATTTGTTTTTAGGCTTTTCTTAATTTTTTTTTCCAGAGGTGGAGTATCTTGGTAAATACCAATGTGTATGTCTATATTCGTTGTGTACGCTTTTTCTACTTGTAACAAACGTTTCCTTATGTTTAATATTTAGATAAATACAATTTTATAGCATTCTCCAAGAATGTTTAATAAATTATAACATAGTATAATTTCTTAAATAAATTTCTCAAGAACCTTTAACTTTACGCGCCACAACGATATTGTAAAATTCTTTTTACTGTTTTCAGTCAATTTCCTCTTGTGTTTTGGTTGCTATATCGAGTGCAGGTGTCATATAAAACCGAATCGATACCGATAACCCCGCTGCGTAGCGCGGGAATTTTCGCTAGTTAATCCACAATGTTGACATATGTTGTACTCGTAATACTTATGCTAATAGGCAAATAAAATATTAAATATTCTAAAATCACTACATCAACCGTTAAGCAAATTTTCAATACTTAGTTTGAAATGAATTAAAATACAGTAACTATAGACAGTTGTAAAATTATAGAAGTCGTTACGTAAAATTACAAGCTATAGTATTATTTTAAACGCTCCTAAATATTTTTTCTCCACCAAAACATACAATGCTTTATTATGTTTCACTAGATACCTAATTCACCAAATTTTATGATTCTGAATAGTTGATTTTCTCGAACTTAGCTTTTGACAAAAAAAAAAAGAATGACAAAAACATGGCCCATGCAGGTCTCGAACCTGCGACCTTCGCGTTATTAGCACGACGCTCTAACCAACTGAGCTAATAGGCCACTTGTGCTAGTTATTAACATGAACCTATTTTATGCGCGTTAAAATAAAATAAAATAAAATAAAAGGTTCCTTAGTTCATTTTAAAGTAAGTTGTTTTACTTGTTTGTGGTTGGTTTGAACTTTGAACTAACTAGATAGATGGTAAAATACTATTAAATTGTGAACATATTAGATTGTTTACAAAATGTTATTAAAAATGCTTGTTTAGACTTTGATTATTCGACCTCTATTCGTAGTTTTGTCTAACTATTGTTTCTGAATGTTTAATTTGCTAAATCATATGTTTTAAATGATGGTTAATACTGACGTTGGCGACCATTAAACTTACGGTAGAAGTATAAATGTTTGTAAATGAAGCGTCAAACTCTCGGGACACAATGTAAACTAATTCGAGTAGATAGGTTCTTTAAAGTTAAACTGAATAAAAAAAATGTAAGTGAGCCATAATAACTTTATCATATGATTTGAAATTGTAGCATGCACAATGTATGTTTCTTTGTGTTTGTACAAATGGGAATGGCAAAACATAAAGCACAAGAAGAAAACATTTGTATGCAAAGCCAACACTTTACAATGTATAACTTAATACCTATATTATATACCTCTCTAAACTCTGTCCATTATGTAGTATGGGTGTGTTCCTTTCTATGCTAAGAACAAGATCCGGCCTCGTGTTACTAGGGACATAAACAGTATGTATGATAGTTATACTATACAATCACAAGGTAAAAACATATTACTTTCATTTGAAAAACTACAATAAATGTAGCAAGAAAGCAAGAATCATGATGAGGGTCAGCTTATGAAGTGTATCATGCGTTGAGTTTTTATAATCCGTTGGACTAGCATTTGGCATCCTTAAGGGACCACTTGATTTGGTAGTAGACACGTTAACCGGCTTTTTACCTGAGAACATGATTGAGAATCTTAAACAATGTCTATGTTTTACATTATGTTAAATGAGTAAAAGTTTGATGGACTTACAGTCATGATCAACCCATCCGATCCGTTGACCACCCAAGTCATAAACAACGCTCTTATCTTTCAAAACAATGTCTGCATAAAAAAAAAAGATGCAGTTGAAAGGTAAACAACAGCAAGCGGGTCAGGTAATGGGTCAAAATATGTTTCGGTCAAAGCAGGTGTGGTGGCTGCCCATGAACTTCATTTCCTAGAAATTTTTTGCAAATAATTAATCTTTTAGCATGAAAAAAAGAAAAATTATTAAAGTAATGATGTGACTTCCTTTCTTTGAGACGATTTACAATTTTGTAAGAAATATACCTGTTAGATGAACTTTTTTTATCTGTTTAACTTATTCGACTTGTTTCACTTTTATATTTTACCTAGTTGACCTGTTATCAGACAAATACCACCGCTAGTAATCAAGAACTTAGAAAATATTAATTTGAATGTCTGTACCTCCTAAGATTGTGAGTGCTTGACCCTTAACTGTCTGAAATCCAATACACCATGCTGTCTTATCACCCTAAAAAGATTTAATTCCTGTTAAATTTTATATATAAAAAAAGAAACATATTCGCTTGTCGTATTAATGTACAAAAAGTAGCTTATGGTATAGAGCATGAAACTACCAGAGTCTTCTGTCTCAAAAGGTAGTTCTCCGGTTTTAAAACCATAGAAGCATCACCCGCAAAATTAAAGCTCACATTAGGAAACACCTCAGAGACACTGAAATGATACTGAGATTATTAAAAGGGAATACTAATAAAATCATTAAATGATTAAATAAAGCCATGAAATATTCACCTATCCTTAGTTTTAGTTATATAGCACCGAAATTCCTTTGTATCAAAAGGCTGGACAGACTGCGGAACAGACTTTGTAATCTGCAAACATCATTCAAGACTGTTGAATCATCAGGAGAAACGTAACAGGTTATGGCTTCGTTACATGTTTGCTCTTTTGTTCTTACAGCGGTTACAAAAGGAGCATACGCCTCTTCTGCTAGGTATGCAAGAGTTGTTCCAGAATCAAGTACTGTTCCTTTTCGGTTATGTGATGTTTCAAAAACTGATGGATCAATTGATAATGTTTTGTCATTAACAGAAATACTTTGCAGATCTAGATGATAATGTTGCCTGCCAAAAATTGCAGGATACTATATAAATGACCCTTTGTATGCTTAGAAAAACCATTTGTGGGTCGTGTAGGTTCGGTAACAGCACAAAACAAGTTATTTCTTTACTGGGTCGAAATGGATCAAGCCCGGTTGACCAGATAAACTATTTTTATTTTCCTGAAATATATGATTTTATAAATAAATTAGTGTGTAAAATATGACTAGATAATTCATATAATCTCAATAATAATCCAAGTTATTTTGAGTAAAATTTATGAGTTGTACTACCCATCTAAACCGTTTCCTTTAAGCTATGTTTTTTCTTTAGCCGTTTGTCTTGTAAAAAGGTATACATAACCCGAATAGGACCTTGAATAAGTAATCATCCCATTAACTGCAAACACATTATTTTTACAAAAGCTTACTTTGATGGGACAAGTGGCGTATACACCATGTTTGGATCCATGATTTGACCGAAAACCAAAATACCACCTCCATCACCATCACCAACAAGACAATGAGAAAATGCATCCGGCGCTGCTCCTTGTGAAGCAAGTTGCGAAATTACAGATAAACCTTGTTGACCAAACCCGAATATTCCATCCACCGCTCTATCAGGCATAGATAACTCACCAGATTGAGATGTGCTGCAACTGTTTTATAACTCTGTTAGATCAAAAAAGGTTTCACCATTTACTAAAATGCATTAAAAGTTGTTGTCCACTTTCTATTTTATTTTGTCCTAAAATAATTATTCACCTAGGAATATCGAATATGCAATTATCTCTTATTTAAGTAACTAACTTACCCGAACATAACTGTGGCCAAAGCATTTGATGATGAGTTGGTATTATCAGACATCATTTCCAAACGAAGTAAATCAGACACATAATATCCTGATGTTGCACTACCATCTCCATAGTCAAATTTATAAGTGCACTGATTGTTTGAACAATCTGCATCACCACATTGGATTCCAACAGAACATCTTTTGTCTGAACAAGAGATTAAAGAAGATGTTGATGAACTTGCATGGTCATACGACGCAACTGGAATCTGTTTCGATTCAAAACACACACACACGCGCGCGCGCGTGCGCACACAGCGTTATCAACTAATCATTTAAATGTCAAACTACAATGAAACTGTAGAATAAAAGGTGTGTGAACAATACTTTGAGTCCACTAGATGTAGGGCAGCCTTTGCAGTCTTTGCAATTGACCCATAATATATCACTGCCTGTATCAAATTGTACATAATATTCCTTTGGAGGAGAACCCAATTGGACTTTTGTGTAATAAAGCCTAAATACACATAAAAATCTTTAAAATAAAGAAAATTGCATATTAAACAAAAAAAAAACAGTTATACAAAATACGGAAAAAGATTGCAATTTTGTAACAGAGAAACATCTTTCTTATGTTTGAAGGATTGTAAATGAACCAAATGTTCAACATACAGTTCGTGAACCGTTGTGACGGGAAGTTCGTATACGTACGTTCGTGTACATATGTTCGTTTATAAAATGAACCAACGTGAACAAAGAATTACATTCAATTAATTCAATGAATGAGGTGGCATTCGTTCAATTATGTTTGTGAACATTTGGTAGTGTGTTTGTTTATGTTTGTACGTCTACGTTCATGTCTATTTGTTAATGTTCCGTCATTAAAGTTTTTTTTTTTTAATTTTTAGTTTATTACCCTAACATTTAATTATGCTAAGTAGTTAAAGTTTATATATATGTCTCTATGGAAACAACATTTCTATCCTCTTAGATAGAGGTATGGTTTACCTACGTCCCACACAAACTAGACCTTAACAATAGCTTTGTTATTGACGAGATTTTACCAGGTATGATTGATATAGTGGTTAAAGTCTATATTTGTTTTGGTTGAATATGTGTGTAATCCTTGGGATTAAGGATATTGACTTTTATGTTTAAAATGAAAGGATTTCTTTTATTATATTCCACAATAAAAGGGCATTTTTACAGCATGATCGTGGATAAACGGGCAACAAGTTGCGTCATAATCCCTTTCTGAATAACAAAACCTATCCACGTAAAGCAAAACCATGATCCGTATGGACGAGATATTGTTGTGTACGGCCCTCTGTACTCTGTCTAGGAAATTGTAAAAATCTATAAAAATAGAGAAATAAAGATGAAGAAAGTATACCCAACATAATAAGGATCATAAGTGCCAAGAAGTGGGAAATCAATAAAATCTTTAGATTTCAAGAATCTACGGTGCCTTGAATAATCTCTATCTCTAATATCACTTAACTCCACAAGATTCAGATTATTATCATGATGTGGAAAAGCTCTTTCTAGTTTAAGGGTCGCGGGATAACTACAAACAACAACCAACCCATGTAACAACAACAACAACAAGGTGGCTGCAATAATAAAAGCCCGCATCCCTTTGAGGACTTTTATTATACAGCATATATATGTGTACCCAAGAATCAATGAATTAATAATAATATGCACACAATGTACGTATATGTATATGAATATATGATATGATTAAAAGAAAAGGTTTCAAAAGTGGATGTTGTTGGAGGAATGATACGTGAAATGCATGTTTGGTGTGTAATAATCATTGGTGTTGCATGAACGATGAGGAAGAACCACAAGTTTTTTTTTTTTTTTTAATTAGATGACACCCATCATAAGTTTCTAAATACAATATTCATCCAATTGGGTTTCCTGAAATAGATATCGACATCTTTGTGGTTTGTTTTTTATAGATTTGCTTGATGGATGACTGAGTTTTTGCTACAAGCCTACGATCTTGAATTTTTTGCAGGAATAGGCGATTTGTTTAGGGTTAGAGTGTTTCTAGGTGGACGGTGAGTTAAAAAGCATAAATAGGTAAGTCGCTAACTTGGTTGGCGACTTTGAACAAGAAATTTGAAAGTCTTACAATTAATTGGGGACCTTGAATTAGAATTTTGAAGATTGCTAAATCGATTGGTGACTTTGAACAAGAATTTTGAAAGTCTTGAAATCAATTGGCGGCTTTGATTCATAACTTTGAAGGTTGCTAACCTAGTTGGCGACTTTCCATCACAAGCGCATGGAGCGAGCTGTTCGGGCCTTTTATGTACCTCTTAATCAGAGCATGCTGACTCTCGACCCTGTTGGTCGTAGTCTGACCGAACGTAAGGTTTTCATCTGCCCATGCTTCCACAAACATTTCTTTATAATCTCGGAGCCAAACTGACTCCATGTAGTCATAAACCTCTGTAAAAAACAGAATAGTGATGTCAATACAGAAAATATGTAAGCTTGTAAAGCAAAATAAAAAATAAAATATATACCCGTTCGACCCTGCCCCCAAAGTCGTCTGTAGAGCGCTTCAAGATTCAATTCGTAAGCCCGTCAGGAGATTTACACAGTCGACCAAAATACTGCAAAAATATTTCCCATTCTTCTTTTGGAAATCCTGCTTTATGATATTTTGCAATATTTCGTTGAATATGATACCTGCAAAACAACAACAATAATATTAATAATAATAATAATAATAATAATAATAATAATAATAATAATTTGTTGAATATGACACCTGCAAAGCAATTTCGTAGCATCCGGGAAAACTGTAGCACATGCACTCATCAGAGCCAGATCTTTATCTGTAACAATTACACGTGGCTCCATACTCTCCTCCAACAAATCTTTGAGCCTCTCAAGCACCCATATGTAGTTACTCGTTTTCTCTTTAACGATAAATGCATGGGCGATACAAAACGAGTGGTTTGTCGACGTCATACCCACAATTTGAACAAACGGGATTCTGTACTCGTTCGTTTTGTAGGTGGCGTCGATCAGCATCACATGTGGGAAGGCACGCCAGAGATTGTACGAGACCCGGTGTGAAAAGAAAATATTCTCAACAGCATCTGTCTCTGGATTCTGCTTGGTGAAGCTAGTAAATTTCTTTTCAACCAGGATACTCTCGAGTATCTGCATAACAATAATAATAACAATATTTAATATTTAACAATAACAAAATTAATAATAGTCTATGACAATAATAGTAATTAATAATAATACCTGCATTGGGGTTTTATCCCCGTAAATTCTATGTTTAATCTTGCTCACTGTATTGTGTATGTCTCGTAGAATACATACATTATTCGGGTTTTGTGCTCTGATGGCCAAATGTATGTTTGCCGGTTCCAGGCCTTGAAAATAAAGCGTTTCCACCATTTCTTCTTCTTGTGGTGTCAGCCGCCTAGCAAAAGCGTGACCCTCAACATGTATAAAAGGGTCGTGGTTATGATGCGCGTGTTTAACCTCCAACTTCCAACCCTCTTTGCGTAGCCTCCCTATTAACATAAATGGACAGTTAATCTTTTTGCTACCCGTAGACCTTACTGTGGCTGTAGTATGGTATTCGCCAGCACGGTCGCATCTCAGGTCTATCCTAATTTTTCTTGCATTATTTCCACTGCCTTTTGAAACAGAACGTCCTGTCACTAGGACGTAACCGCTAGCAAGGGCTCTATCGTAAGCCCATTGTTTCATCTCTTCAACAGACCCGAATACCTGAAAATTTATACAAGAGTCTAGTCTAAATTCATACTACTCTAAATTATATACTATTGTAAATATATACTAGTTCAATCCAGCAAACCCTAAAACGTGTAAAGATATACTAGTGTAAATAAATAAATGCACCTGCTCGGTTTCATACGAAACATCCGGGTTAGGTTCAACTTTTATGTTAACATCTTCATAAGCATCTTCCTGGTTGTCATCATTCGGGTTAGAGCCGTTATAATCTTCCTCTAAGTCCTTAGCACGATTCCCGCGCGAATGGTAACTCCCGTACGTGTACTGCGGGTAGCTTGGTGGCACGAAAAATGACTCCTGTTCCTCTACATATTCCTCGTTGAGATCGGGCAGCATGTTCCCGTCATTACCACGAACCCCGGATTTAACCTCCTCTTCACCAACTTGAACCCCGGGTTCATACCCTACGCTTTCAGAGACGTAAGACTCGTTCTCAGACAGGTCAACGGTTGAAAAGCTTTGTAAATATGTCATCGTGAGACCGGGAAGTCGAAATGGGTCGAGGGTTTTGGTGGTGGTGATGTTTTAAGGTTTGGTTCAAATGGGGAAGAAGCTGATCGTGTAATGGTTAAATCTGGAAATCTCAACGGGCCGTCGAGGCCTCGATGGGCCGTCTAGGGATTAAATGCCCTAACCTAACACATTTCTACGGGCCGTCGGGGCCTGGACGGCCCGTCCTAATGTACCTTTTTCAGACTTTTCAGTCTGAACTGCCTGCTTTTGCAGGAGTTCAGACTGATCACCTCGTACATCGTACTTCTACGGGCCGTCTGGGCCTCGACGGCCCGTCGTTTTTGTCTTTTCTGTGAAAAAACGGCCCATCAAGGCCTGGACGACCCGTCCTGGAACCCTAATTTTTCTTTACGGCCCATCTAGGCCTCGACGACCCGTCCTAAGGTTGTTTAGGGTTTTTTCTTGGTTGTGTAAATAATATCACCCTTAATTAATAATAAATAAGAGGGAGACATGGGTGGGGGTGGTGTGTCATGTCCAAGACAACAAGAACATGCAACCTTATTGGCTCATCCCATATGTCTCTGTGGAGATGGGAGAGACGGAGACACACAAGGGGGGCGGTGTGCGAGACAGAGACAAGACCAAAAAGGGTGGACGAGAGGTTTTTTGTCTCCACACCCTTCACTTAATCATTATTCATTCAAAATAGGGATGAGATCGGTACCGTACCCGTACCCGTATCGAAAATACCCGTACCGAATTTGAACAAAAGTGGGTACCGAGTACCGTACCGAATATATAGGTACCGTATGGGTACGAGTACGGGTATAGGTACCGGTATTTCAGTACAGTACCCGTTTTGGTACCATTTTGTTATTTTTTTCTTTTTTGAGCACTCGTACGGGTACCAAGTAGGTAAACAATTACGAGTATCAATACTATACGGGTACCAAATTGAAAGTTTTGGTACGGGTACCAATATGGTACATGTACCAAATAGGTAAAATTGATACGAATATCATAAATACCATAATACGAAGTAAAACATATAATCAAATTCAATAGTATATAGAATTTGGTACCAGTACCATTTTTACCCGTACTCGTACCCGTACCGATACCGAAAGTACCGAATACCGAAATCAGTAAAAGTGGGTACCGATACCTATACCAAGTACTCAAAATCGGTACGGATATGGGTACCGGTACATGTACGGTATGGGTACGGGTATAGGTACTCGGAAAAAAATGTTCGATCCCTAGTTCAAAAGCTTTTGTCCAACAATATCAGTTACTGGTCATCGGAATTTCAAACAACCCTCTATTCATTCTTGTAACAGTCCTCAATTTGAGTTGGCTTAATAACCAAGCTACCCAAATGTTCTGATTCATAATCTAAATTTTGAGACTTGGGTCAAATATAACAGTAAAGCTCATAGTTAGAGGTGTACAAAACCGGGTTTTTTGAATACCCGGGTTCGGTTATGTACCCGGGTTCGGGTATGACCGGGTAGGGTATAACCGGGTATTACGAAATAATCGGGTCGGGTTCGGTTAGGGTATTTTCGTGAAAAGCCATACCCTATATACCAAATTCAGGTCGGGTTCGGGTTTTCAATACCCGGTTTCGGGCATACCCATTTTCGGGTACTAGATATCTATTTTTCAAGTAAGCGTGTGAATTTCCGACACGACCCTAACCTAAAACGAAATTAGCGGGTTTAGGTTTAGTCTAAACGGGTTCGGGTCAAACCCGTGAACCCGTTTAGCTAAACGGGTCGGGTTCGAGTCAACTCGGGCGGGTTGGTTATACTATATATTGTTTTTTTACAATATGTTTTATATTATAAATTAAATTGGTTAGGTATTTTATGCTACATTTATAACTTAAAATAGAAATTGGTATGAGATTTTATAAATAAAACATAAATGTTTTATATATATTTGTGTTTTTTGTAGTAAAATTTTAATTTTAATACATTAGTTTGCGAAAATACCCTACGGGTAGGGTCGGGTTCGGGTATTAAATAACCGGGTAGGGTCGGGTTCGGGTATTAAATAACTGGGTTTTAAAATACCCGGGTTCGGTTATTTTTTCGGGTTCAGGTATTTTGTACACCTCTACTCATAGTTGTCGGAAATCAATTTCGTAAAATAAAAAAAAAGAGATCTAGAATTTGATAGAATTCGAAACATGATGATATTGTAGGTTTGTCACGTTTGAGTGGAATTTATTGCTATTTTCACGACTCATTATTAAGGTACGGTTTCGTTACCCGTTTTCTTTTAAGTATCAAAATAATTGTTTGGCCTATTCGATTTGTTGGACCCTTCAACATCCGTTACGTTCTTTCAATTTGCATTCCGACATTGTTACACATGTGATACAATTATACTCGTTATCCCATGTTCTATTATTTGTGACTTAAGATGATATTGCATTAGACATTTGATTGTGACCTATCATATCTGAAATTGTTTTGACTTCGATACCCGAGCAAATTAAGCCTCCGGTAGGTTGATCCTACCGGTGTGTCATTGGGGCATCGATGGCGTAGCACTTTCCGTGACGGTGTGACTGGTTCACGGCGTCTCTTAAGTATATGGTGTGTTTGGGGATTTGAAAAGGCGTATGGATCGATCCTAGGATAATTTGATTTGTTTTGGTGAGTGATGGAGTGTACCCACATACAGCTCACATTTGGTACAATAGGCCGACGGGTCTATGTACACCATCTGTTATGTTATGTTCTGTTCTGTGCTCAATGGGTATTACTCCTGACCATAAGACTTATTTGACTATATATATTTGTTTCTTCTTATGTATATTTGTTTATTTGTATGGGTCTCTGTATAGGCATTCGCTATGGTACGTTTGTACATGTTATGTTCGTAATGATTTTAATCGTATTGCTTCTGCTGCCATATGACATTGTTTATCACCGTTACCCTTGACATTTTTTTTTCAACCTCATTATATTACTATTGTTCTTTTCGTCACTGTTTTGCTCAACCGTATTTTCTTTTCTTGTTTTCTTTTGTTTATTCGGCAGGTACACATTGGGATCATGGGATGTGAGAAGAGAGTAAAATCAACTACTTAGAATTTGTAGCTAAAGTTTTTGGGGCAATTAAATTGACTTTGTTCATTTATTTTCTTCACAAGCCATTTTATTTAATATTTTTGGAAATTTGCTTTGTTCTGATTTCTATAATGGTGACACGTCAGCCCTGGTCAAGTAGGGGTGTTACAAAGAGTCTTCCTTCTCATCGGTTTACTAAGTTTCGTAAAATGCTCCACATTGGTCCACCACCATTCACTTTGCGAGGAGATGTTATACTATGACATATTAAGGTGTACTATTGTAATTTATATAGTCTTTAGGTAGTTAAGTGTAGTTTGTACATCTTATATTGTAACTCTATTATCATTAGAAGGTAAAACATTATTAATAATAAATGTCAAAAAAGTTTAAATATTACATCAAAAAATTGTTAAATCTTACAAAGAAAAAAAGAAAGAGAAAATTCTTGAATTTTATTGTTATAAATTAATAACGTTTTCAAGATTATTTATAAAACTAAAGGGACTACTAGTTATTCATTTTATATTCACTTTGATATTAACAAATTTCTGAGCATAGACAGACCCACACAACGCATCGATGTCCAATATTGTCCATTGCCCGCCTACATGCATCCGTGACACCACATTGCGATGCTTGAAAAGACGATCAACATGCTGGATCAAAAAGAAAAGAGACTTGTAGTCGATATCACCATTAAATACATATATGGCTGCTTCGTATTCTCTGGTAGATTGTAACACTAGGTGATACTGAAAAATGTGGCCCAATAAGGGTTATTGATGTTACATGTATTTTATATCAAAATTCAAGAAAATGTGAATGTCATGTCATCTCTTTAGTATAAGAACTCTCGTGCCAATCAATATTAACGCCGCCACCTAAACATGGTCTAACCATAAACGTGTTAGTGTTATTTGAAGCCATACATGAAACCAATATATCTCGTCTTCACCACTAATATAAGATTCGCCTAAGGTGTTACAAAACAACCCCTAGTGATCCATCGTCTTCGATGAGGCCAATCGTCTTGAACATTAGAGAAGTTGGCCTAGACGCTGCACCATTTATCTACATGGTCTAAATTAATATATATTTTTATGTAAAGAAAAAACAGCTCTATCATTCTTCTATTAAGACTTAAAAGGCAACAAGATGCATCTAATCATAGACTTTGAAGCCCATAGTTCCAAAATATAAAAAAAGACATGAATGTTGACATGTATTATTATAACAATCTTTTAAGAATTAAAAAGCTTTCGTTACCATCATTCTTCTTCAAGCAAAGATGAGGCGCATGATAGAAGCGAAGATAATTCATCTGGTGTTGCCAATCCAAAACCTTGCCAACGTATTCTACCAAATTTGTCCAGCAAAAACATGTAACTGTGGATCATTAACAATAACAAAAATTAATTTAAAATGGATGAAGTATCATAACCTAAGTAGAAAGATAGAGCAGAATAGAAAAATAGATCGATACCCAGTTAGAAGGTTGAGTATTTTCAGCTCTTTTCTAAAGTAATAATGATCACCAAAAGCATACGCGATTTGTTTTTGCAACACACCATTTTCTTCGGGTTTTGACTTCTTCAACATTAGAAGTAAAAGCTTCTTTATAGGGGTTAGAGATAAAAACCAGGATTCAATGAATGATATCTGAAAAATGAGAAAAAATAAAAATAAACAATAACTCATAATTTCTAGAAAGAACATGCAAAAAGACCTACATCATATAGAAAAACTAGGAAAAAGAAATTATGATATTGGGAAGTGATAACTAAGTCGCAATAATCATATTTAGAGTGCTAAAAATGAAGTGATAGATGCTACTAGAACTTAATACCTCATATAACCGAACTTTATTCGAGTCTTTGAAAGCTTCAACAAAAGGACCACTCCAAGAATCAATCATTGCCTGTAAAAAGATAGCATTTTACATGTTCACTATTTCAATTCTATTCAATGAATATATAATATTCCATTTTTTTCATTTACATTAAACTGTAAATCATATTTCATATAATGTGTGACAATCCAGAAATTTGTATATAAAGATGCTCTCCAACAGATTTATCATTAATTATGATACAACATAGTTATCAAAGGCGTGAGGCGCACTCAAGGCGCTTAGGCTCCGCCTGTGGCCTAGGCGAGAAGCGCAAAAAAAGCGCGGGCCGGAGAAAAAAAAAGCACAAATAAAAAATAAATAAATAAAGCACCAAATCATTACAAATAATAATCATCTTATAAAATAATATAAATATAAACTGATTGATTTAGCCATACCTGCTAAAAGGATTAACACGCCTTTGATAACTATGTAGTAAACAAAATCATTTGATGGTAAATCAATGAGTTGAGGTGTTTATATATTGAAAAATAATTCAATATCTATAAGTGTTCTAAAAATCAAATATATTAAAAAAAGGTTTGATTGATATTTAGATATATCTCTATAAATTGGTAAGTACTGGTCAATTATATTAGTCAGGGATTAGGTTTTAAAAATCAAACCGTGGCTTTTTTTTTATCTAGGAGGGAAAAGCGGGATCTGGTGGCTTCTAGGAAATTGGTCGCCTAGGCGGTCAAGGCGATGGCTTTTGATAACTATGTGCTACAGTTAACAAATATTCGTAAGAAGTTTGGAAAAGACAAGGCATAGATATTAGATATATCATATATGAATGTATACATGTTTGTTAACTTTTAAAAGAAGAAACCAAGAGAAATAGAATGGAATAAAGCGGGTTTGTTCTAGCAGGTAGCTGCTGACCCAATTAGTTTTTCTAACTGAATATGTAAAGTATATATGTTTCAAGTACATCGTAAAGTCAAACCAAAATTTAATAATTAAGGAAGAGATGCAGGCTGAAAGTCTATAATGTTACAAGTTGGAACACCGTGAAATTTGCTAGGAATCTTGCAAAGCAAACGAAGGGGTGTTACAACATAATACTAACAACTATGTTACCTTGGTTTAAGAAAGCACACCTCAAGGGCTTAGGCAGCGCTTCATTTACATGTGGGTCAAAATTAGGGTGTGGAGGAAGCTAACATGTAAAAACGACTAAAAAGTAAAAAGGGTGATGACATTATGCCTGGTTTACTAAATGTCTAAATGTGATACGTAAAAGAGATGCAGCTTTTGGTTGTACATAATATTTGGTCATACAAAGAGCAACGTGTCACACAAAGAGCAACGTTCACGTACGTAAAGCTCTCACCTCGCGCCTAGGCTTATAGGACCTAAACGCCTCAAAGAGTCTCTGTTTGGTGCTTTTAAAAACCAAGCATGTTACTCAACTGCCTTTAGGAATACGCATGTAAGATAGTAATCAATTATCATGATGCCACACAGATTAACACATATCCTTACACTAAATTGATGAGAGAAGAAATAAAATTAGAACCTGAGAGGTTGCTCGGAACGATAGACACATTAAGGTAACTTTAGGGATATCAGCCTTCATTGATTCAGCGTCAGTTCCAAAACTAGTGATTGGTAGTTTGAAACAATTAGCATTTGAAGAATTTACTTCTATCTGAGGAAATTTCACAGCTGCCATTGCTGGGATGATAACCTTATTTGCTGTAGCAATCTGTGCACACATAGCATATAAAATAAAACCCTAAACCCTAAAACAAATCATATAATCTTCATAGATCAAAACACTTCTTATTCAAAAAACAACTTACCTTACCACCGTGTTCTTTGAGCTCTGCCATGTCAGCAAAATACCCCCTATTCATTTCATCTTTACTGCCCTAAATCACACAAAACAAAAATTAACCACAGCTTACAATATGATCCACTCAAGAACAAACTACATTTACAAAACACCAAATCCAAAAACTTACAGCCGAGCACGCTCTTTCTCAATCGCCTCCTTATTCCCGAGCTGCATTAAAATTAGACATCATTACAAATCAGAAAAGAGAAGCGCTAACAATTTTAGAAATACAACACGCGGTAATTGCCCCTTTCATATCACTCTAAACCTCTGTTGTGAAGGACTGAAGGCTCTCACCCAGGTGCACGTCTAAGCCCACTTTTCAGGCCCAGCGCAGCCGTCTCGCTTCATTTCAAAAGCCACACTTTCAGGCCTTCAGGCGCTTTTTCAGCCTAACTTCCGAAGAAATTTGGGCCAAAAATCGTATGAACAGATCTGAAACAATTATACCAACCCAAAACAAGCCTCAAATCAACCTAAACTAGCCCTAAAGTAGCCTAAAACATGCCTAAACCCCTAAAAATTGTATGCTTATACTATTTGTTTCGCCTCGCTTTTTAAGCGCATTACACTTAGGCATTGACAACAACGCTATAATCCGATCAAATTAACTTGATACGAGTTCATTAACGCCTACGCGTTCAATTCCAAACATAAATGCATAATTCAAATAAGCATTTCTTATCACAACAGATAAACAACCCTAACATTTTTAGCATGATCGGTTTTGCTACTCAGCTTGTTGCCAGTTCACCTGCCACTTCATCGTAATCGTCCGTCTAATTGATATACAAAAGGAATCAATAATTTAAACCATTTATTTACCTAAATCACAACATATTGATCATATTCAGTTAATAATATGGAACTTCAGTTACCTGATAGAAATCGAGGAATCGATTGGAGGTAAACCGTGAAGGGATATTGGCTGGTAAAAGATATTTATCTTGTTGTTGAGTGAATAACAGTCTAGAGCTTAGAGTAGTAATTGCAGATCTGTAAGAGCTCAGATGCTTTAGCCTCAACATCTTCTCTGTAGCTCCGTCACCGGTGATGGTGTTGTTGATGATGAAGGTGATTAGGTGAGTGGGTTTAGGGTTTTGACTGAGTCCTGCATAACCCGAATTTAGTCCCACGGATCTTGGGTCGGGTATTTCAATAGACCGTAAACAAAACCCGGTTTGGGCCCAAGCCAGTTTAGTCGATAAATTTAGTTTGGTCTCAAACCGGTTTGGCATAAACAGATTTCGGTTAAAACTTTAACACACACAAATCAATTTGGATCGGGTTTAAAACATCTTTTAGCGTTTAAAACAGTTTTTTTAATCAATTTTTATTAGGTGCGATCAAACGAGTTCAGGTTGGAACCGATTCTCAACACATAAATCCTCGACTTGTACCAAACCGTCAGGTTGTGTTGGACCCGAGGGTTTTTTACCAGGTTGGTTTGCATGTGCCCCGCCCAAACCGGTTTTTTCCACCTGTGTGTGTTAGGATGTGAAAGTGTGTTGGCCCAGATAGAGTTCGAGACCGATTTGTAGTTTAGCTGGAGCCCAAACAAAGAGGTTTTATTACTTTTACCATGTTAGATTTTTTTTTAGTTCGGCTCAATTAAGTATGGTTAATAAGCAAAACCAAACTTTGGCTAAACTTTTTGCTTATAAATACATGAAATAGATGTATAAAGTAAAAAATATATGAAGACTTAGGTTTCAGTTTGGTTGATTTCGGTTAACTAATAGTATAAAAAAACGATTTAAAGTTGGGTTGCACAGTGGGCAACCATTTGTCCAGTGCTGACCCGCTGGTAGTTCAGGTGGTATTTAGTTGGTCGTTCAAAAATAAATAATAAAAAAAGTTGATAACTGATTTGAAGTTAATTCGATTGTTGATTGATTTCGGTTTGGTTTCGCCTGTTTTTTTCTTTGTTCCAATTAAGGGTTTAGTTATTGCTCACACGTAAATGTTCTTAATCATGTAACACATCAAATATATTAAAAAAATAGCAATGTACATTAAAGCTTTAGTTATTGTTCACTCCTAGAAAGTAATGGTATATAAGAGGAAAACTTTACAATTAAACGTGCTCGGAGTAGAGCAAACTCAAGATGCGTTGCCTAGGAAGTTTGCACTTGGGTAACAAAATAAATATTTTACAAGTTTCTTGTTGACAAATCATATTGGTTTATATAAGTGGCTTAACGTTGTATTATTTTTGTTATTTGGGTGTGATTTTGACCAAATTTTGAATTAATGAAAATGAGTCAATATTTGGTTAGCCTATAAAGTAGTCTCACTCATTCTTGTTCAAATTTTGATAATGGTCTTACTATCTTCAGTTTTAGTAGGACTTGGTATAGTGAAGTAATTAATTATTTAACAAAATGATTTAGGGGGTTTATGCGTTTGATCTTAATATCTACAATCTAGCTATATTCTTAAAGAAAATCTAATAATTTCATTCATTTGACTTCATTTGAAATAAAATTTAGCACAAACGACTGATTTATAAGTAAAGGGGTCTAAGTTACATCATCTTCTTGTTTTCTTTGTATAGATTGGTCCGATAAATACATCACTATTTCTTTTGAAAACATATTAAATGGTAAAGTTACAAATTTAGATTTTTCTTTACGCCCAAAACACATAAGCCGATATCTGAGAAACATGTTGCGATCTTGATAATAACTTTTGTTTTTATAAATGGTGACGTTAATGAAAACAATAAATGGTCACCATGTAATTATCCTTTTAATGTTGATATTAAGCATGTGTATACGTTGCTAGCCATCCTTCAATGACTTTGATCTCTGCCATTCGTTGTGCAATCAACCATTCAGGGTCACTATCCATTGGAGTTTGCAAATCCCAGCAATGATGACCTAATCATTTCCACACAAACATATGTTAGTGAATAATACAGTAATATTCTAGGTTTCAAATGATGAAAATAGTCTAACTATGTCTATGATTGTGGTTCATGCATACCTTCTTTCGTATATATAGCAACTATAGTTTCCGATATGTTTTCAAGAACTCTGTCATTTAAAAAAAAAAGTTTAAAGGTCGTTTTATTTATTATAAATAATTTTATAACCGTATAAACGTATTAACTAAGTCGTGTTTCTTACCCTCCTGAGCTATACGGATCTCGTAATCCATTAGAAAAGATGATGTTACTTGCAAATTTGTTCAACACATTTTTAATATCCTGCCAAACATATAAATCTATAACTTTTAGAGGAGGATCAATTAAGAAAATAAAAGATTAACATACGTTAAAATAAAAAGAAAGATTAACTTACATGGCCTCCAAACTCTATTGGTGCCCAATAAGGCCTTGGTGTAACACTAAACACTTCCTCACATTCTTTTGTATAGTTAGCCATATCAAATGGTTTCGCCTGAAACATCGTATCATTTTCGCCACGTCCCATTGGCATTACCATTTCGGTACATGACTACATAAAACACATTTGTATATAGCATGTTACATTATAAATATAAAAACGTGACGCACTAACGCCAAACATAGTTCTAATGTATACAAAGTAGTGACTTTTTTCCATATAAGTGTCAACGCATCTACCTGCCAATCCCATCCGAAATCCTTGCTTCGACCGAATGAGGAAACTGGATTACATAATTGACCATACACAGTGAAGGGATAGGGAGCCTAATCCAGGCGGAAGAGGCATCCCTATCCCCATAACTCAGCTTCCGCGCGCCAATCAGTGGCGCGAGGAACCAACAAAGCGCAACCAGCAATACATGCAAGGAGGCGCGCAAGAACAACTGATAAGCAATAACATCACCTGATAAGCGCGTACCATCACACGCGGAATCTTCCCTTGACAATCATCGTACAGAGTACACAAGACAACAAAAGGAAGATTCACAAAGATTACTGACAGGGTACGCGCCAATAGGAAAGCTACAGGTGGCAAAGTGGTCCAACAACTACAAGACAAGGACAGCAGCATGGCTGCAGCCATGCTTCCACCATACCAGCGTCTACAGTAAACAGCAGACATACCTTGCTGCTGTCAGAAGCATGGTCAACGACTGACAGGGGGCGCCGTCTGCCAACCACGGATCGCCACGTGTCTGCCTCGAGCAACAACCATGCTGCCCCGATGACGTCATGAACAGTGCACCTGTTCTCCCGCCAATTCTAGAGAGAACATTGGATTTGGGCCCAGGTCAAGCCCAATAAAGAATGGTTACTCGTGGGCCTCTCGATCAAGCCCACGAGTTCTCCTATAAATACAAGGATACCTCTCCTTGCCAAGGGATCCAAAAAAATAGTCATTGCTAGCCTAGTGTTACTTACTTGTACTCTTTATATTCGATCATCAATAATACTATCGGCAGTTCACAGTGGACGTAGGTCAACACTTGACCGAACCACTTACATCTCGTGTTCTCACTTACTTTCATCACACACGCACTTACATCATTATCAAACGGGTTTGACCTTGTGGTTTGGGTAAAGGATTAACCTTGACGACCTTAGGTATTAACCCCACGTGGATTACTCGTAATCTCCGTGATACCTATTGTTTCTTCATTGGCGCCATCCAACGGTTAGAACCGCTCTTTTACTCGTCTTTTCAACCCACCCATGGCTGAACCCAACCCTAACACTGCTGCCATAAATCGTTCCGGGGAGGGAAACACCCAGCTCCCGGAAGACCAAATAACACCACCCACAGTCGTCAAGAAACCTACTTCCAGGCTTCAAAGCCAAGAAGTTGAGGTTCGGGACGCTAATACTGACGACGACAGCAGTGCTAGCTCTGAGGAGGACCTTGACCAATGGCTCCTCCGTCAGAACACGAAGAACGCTGCAATCTACCAGCGTAAGCTCTTGCAACAAGCAAAGAAAAAGGGCAAGGCCCTTACTTATGACATCCCGCCCAAAAAGGGGAAAGACACAGCTGTCTCGGGTGCTGGTCGTAGCGGGGAACTCGGCGGAGACGCCAGGGTTCGGGGCTACGCAAAGCAACGAGCAGAGCCTGATGGCTACGAATCCTCCAGTAGCGACTCAGGCTACAAAGGAAAGAAAAGTCATCATCGCTCGCGCCACGACAATGAGGATGATGACTTGGTCAAACCATTCAGACCAAAGGCTTTCGCCGAAAAGTCAAAATTTGTCGCTCGTATAGCGACAGCAACAATACCAAGAAAAGCAAAACTCCCTAGCAGCATCGGCAGATACGATGGCCTGCGTGACCCAGATGACCACGTGCACGATTTTGAGTGCGCGGGAATGTCGGTTGACTGGCCCGTACAGGTTTGGTGCCATTTATTTGCGCAAACTCTGACGGGCGCAGCAAGGGTCTGGTTCGATAACCTCCCTGCGGGGAGTGTTAAAGACTTTGACGACCTCACCGACAAATTCAACAACCATTTCTCGCATTTGCGCAAGCATAAGAAAGACAAGGCGCACATCCTGTTGTGCCGCCGAAACGACAATGAATCCATTGAGGACTTTATTGTTCGGTTCAACAAGGAGGCCCTGCTAATAGGGTGCGGGGAAGAACTCACAAGGGCAGCGTTCGTGCATAACGTGCGCAGCCCAGAGTTAATGAAATGCCTTACAGGTAAAGATGGCATACCAGAGTCCTGGGATGAACTCATCCACTCCGCAAAGATATATGCCTCGTCTGAGAAGTCCTTCAGTCAGACACACAATTTTCAACACCATCATAATAATAATAAAAATAAAAACAAGTCAGTCTGGAGCCGTATCTCTGGTGCCGCGGATGAGGGAAAATATTCCCCAGCCGGGGATGCCAGGCAGATAATCAGTCCCAAACAAACGCGGGACCAGCGCGGTCATTCAAAGAAAAACTATGACTGGACCCCGCTGACAAAGACACCATCTCAGGTCTTAAAGACTGAACAGGTCACGTTGAAGGCCGCCCCTCCCCTGGCCAAGCGCAAGAATGTAGACCGTAGCAAATACTGTGAGTATCACAACGACTACGGTCACCTCACAGATAATTGCTACACCCTCAAGATGGAAATCGAAACCGCGCTGAAGTCAGGGCAACTCGGCCATCTGGTGAAGAACGTGCACCGCACGGGCAAGAATCAAACAGGTGACGAGAATCAAGATGAAGGATCGCGAAAAAAGATCCGCGACCTGAATACTCATGCTGCCACATTGATCCCGCGTCACCACTGCAACATGACAAAGAAGGGCAAAAGCGCCTACCAAGGAAAGCGCGCCCGAGCGCCACCTCCAACCGATTCATGGAAAGAGGCTGACGTCCTCATGCCAAAGATCAGAGGCGGCGCCTCATGCACAGCCCCTCTTGTCATCACCGCCATTTTTGGGCACTATCGCACGCGATACATGTTCCTAGATGGCGGCAGCAGTACTGATATCATGTACGAGCAATGCTTCCAACAATTAGACCCGGAAGACAAAGCAAAGCTCGTACCAGTCAACGAACCAATCTCCGGTTTCATTCATGAAACCATCATGCCGCGGGGTATGCTGTCCATGCCAGTAACATGGTCGGACGGCACCCACGAGCGCACGGAGATATGTGATTTTATGGTTCTACCGGCTAACTCCAATCACGACATTCTTCTTGGACGGGAAGGCATCGCACGCTTCAATGCCAATGCTTCAACGGCGCATGCGATGGTGGGATTCCCAACCAAAACAGGCATCGCTTTCATCAGAGGCAACAAAGACTGCCATACCACAGAAACCGCCAAGCCGCCAAAAATGGTAAAAACAGACACCCGCGCCGAGCCGGAAAAATGGGTTCTTAACCCTAAATTTCCGGAGCAAACGGTGATCATCGGCCATGAAATCTCCGAGGCCATTCGAAACCACTTAAAACAGCTTCTAATCAGTAATATTGATGTGTTCGCGTGGCAACCAGCCGACATGGTTGGGGTCCCGCGTGACATAGCGGAACATAGACTCAATGTCTACCGCTCAGTGGAACCAATAGTGCAAAAGAAGCGCAGCATGGGCCCGGAGAAAACAAAGGCCATGAACGAACAAGTCACCGAGCTGCTCAACGCGGGTATACTTCGGCCAATCAGGTACCAGACATGGGTAGCTAACCCAGTCATGGTAGCTAAAGCAAACGGCGGCTGGCGCATGTGTGTCGATTATAAAGATATCAACAAAGCGTGTCCAAAGGATTGCTATCCTTTGCCAGAGATCGACCTAAAGGTGGACTCTTTAGCCCCATACCGCTTTAAGTGCTTCTTAGACGCGTATAAAGGCTACCACCAAATCCAAATGGCAAAGGAAGATGAAGACAAGACGGCATTCCGCACAGACGCGGGCATTTTCTGTTACACCAAAATGCCGTTCGGTCTGAAAAACGCGGGAGCCACTTACCAGCGCCTCATGGACACCGCCTTCATCAATGAAATCGGCGTACGGCTTGAAGTGTACGTCGACGATCTCGTAATTAAGAGCAAAGATGAGAGCGACATGCTTAAGGATATCCAACAAACGTTCACACAGTTGCGCAAAGTGCGCATGAAGCTCAACCCCAGCAAGTGCTCCTTCGGGATGGAAGAAGGCAAATTTCTAGGGGTCATCGTAACGCGCGATGGGTTCCGCGCTAATCCAGAAAAAGTACAAGCCATAGAAAGAATGCCTTCACCCGCTTCCATCAAGGAGGTACAAACACTCATGGGCCGCCTCGTGGCCCTCAACCGGTTTCTATCCAACTACGCTTCAAAGTCATTTCCGTTTGTGGACACTTTGAAGAACTGTTTAAAGAAAAGCAATTTCCGTTGGACACCAGAGGCGGAATCGGCATTCAAAGAAATGAAACAATGCTTAATGAACCTTCCGACGCTAACAGCGCCCCTCCCCAAAGAGCCATTGACACTGTACCTCTCGGTCACGGACCGCGCAATAGGTGCAGTCCTCATGGTGGAGCGCAAGAACGTGCAAACGCCGATATACTATATCAGCCGCACGCTTCTAGATGCGGAAACAAGGTACACAATCATGGAAAAGCTAGTTCTCGCTCTGGTGCACGCATCCCGAAGGCTCCGCAGATACTTCCAAGGGCATCCGATAAACGTCCTCACGGACTACCGGATAAACGACATACTCGCCAAACCCGAGCTGTCGGGGCGGCTGGCCAAATGGGCCATTGAACTTGGGGAACACACGATCCACTACAAGCCCCGCCCCGCCATCAAGGGCCAAGTCCTTGCGGACTTCGCCACGGAAATTCCCGCAGATAAAGTGCCCGAATGTCAAGCGGAAGAAACTCCCGCGTTAGCGCAAGACCCATCACAAAAATGGTCCTTATTTACGGATGGGGCCTCAAACGAGGATGGCGCTGGCGCGGGATTGCGCCTTATCAGCCCAGACAAACAAGAGTTCACGTACGCCATCCGCCTCGACTTCAAAAGCACGAATAACGAGGCGGAATACGAAGCGCTGCTGGCAGGCCTCCGCATTGCGGAGAAAATGGGGGCCAGGCACGTGGAGGCACACGTGGACTCACTACTTGTAGCGCGGCAGATCAACGGGGTTTACGACGCAAAGGACGAGACCATGGCGTTATACCTCGAACAGGCCAAACAGCTGATGCGCCGATTCGACTCATGCAAAGTCGAGCACATCCGGCGCAGCGAAAATAAGCCCGCCGATGCGCTAAGTAAAATGGCATCAACGGTCTTTGAGCATATGGCCAAAGAGGTCCGCGTCGAGATCCTGGACAAACCATCTGTTCCGCTGCGACAAGTCAACATAATCCAAACAGGAAGCGCATCTTGGATGGCTCCGATCAAGGCCTACTTATCATCCGGCACCCTGCCTGACGAAAAGTCAGAGGCCCGGAAGATCAAGAACAGGGCCCTACAGTACCAACTCATCGATGGCATCCTATATCGCCGCTCTTACCTGGGACCGCTATTACGCTGCGTAGACTCCGCAGATGCTTCCTTTCTTTTACGAGACATACATGAAGGGACATGCGGACTACACGCGGGCCCAAGAATGGTGGTGGCGAAATTAATGAACGCGGGGTACTACTGGCCGGGGATGCACGTGGACGCGGTCAACGAGTTGCGCAAATGCGACAGTTGCCAGCGCCACGCCCCGAACACCTTGCGGCCCAAAAACAACCTGGTGCCAGTCACAGCGGCATGGCCGTTCCAAAAATGGGCTATTGATTTAGTAGGCCCATTCCCGACGGCTCCAGGAAACGTAAAGTACCTAATCGTCGCCATCGACTACTTCACAAAGTGGGTCGAGGCGAAACCACTAGCAAAAATTGACGGCGCACACGTCAAAAAATTCATCTGGGAATTCATCATTTGCCGATTTGGTCTACCGCTGCAATTGGTAAGCGACAATGGCACACAATTTGAAGACCAATCCTTACAAGAATGGCTATCTCAAATGGGTGTCCAACAAATCTTCACATCTGTCGCGCACCCTCAAGGCAACGGCCAAGTCGAACGGGCCAATCGTACTATTGTTGAAGGTATCAAGGCACGGCTGGGTACCAAGAGAACAGGGTGGGTAGACGAAATACCCCATGTCCTATGGGCATACCGCACCCTCACCAAAACAAGCAATGGCGAAACGCCATTCAGCTTGACATACGGAACGGAGGCGGTCATACCCGCCGAAATCGGCTGCCCCTCTGCAAGAGTACTCATGACCAACAAAAGAGACAACGACAAAGAACTCCGCCTAAACCTTGATCTCCTAGATGAACGACGTGAACTCGCCGCAATCAAAGAGGCGAGGTACAAAACGCAGCTAGAGCGCTATTACAACAAGCGCGTCAAAGCCTGCACATTCAAGATCGGCGACTACGTTTTCCGAAACAACGAGGCTTCCAACGCCGAAAAGCCCGGAAAACTAGCCCCTACCTGGGAAGGCCCGTACAAGATACAAGAAATACTCGGCAAAGGCGCTTACGCGCTAGAAAGGCTTGATGGAACACCTATCCCCAGATCTTGGAATGCAGCACAATTGCGCCGCTGCTACTTGTAAAACACTTGTAATTACGGCTACACATGCCGCGTCTATCAATGAAAATTATTCCCTATATCTGTCATTCTACTTGTTTTTCCGCGCCAAGGTCTTCAAGACTTAAGCAAAACTATCGTCGGACCACAAACAAGGCGGTGCTAACATGATAAAGTCTTCTAGACATGCTTCGCGCACGTCGGACTTATAAAATCATACACCAACGCCACATAAGATGGTCTTCAAGACAAGTTTACTTGCCGGACTTAAAGACGCGCGCCGCTAGAACAAACTTAAAGCCTTGTCTTCTAAACTTGTAAAACAAGTTGGACAAAGAGCAAACTAGTTCAGCGCGCAGTCATGGGTCTTCTAGGCAAGGCGCACACGCGCTTAACTCGGACCTTATGGCACAAGTCGCGCCCCGCTATAGTCTTCAAGGCAAATACTTTAACACGCCGGACTATCTAGCAGGACGCGCGCCTAATTTTAACTTGTTAAATCAGGTGACGACTTGGTTAGATAAGTTAAGTTAGGACGAGAAACACAAGATATAAGGAAAAACAAAATTTTCATTCATCGTGAGGGACTTAAAAACCCTTAGTAATTACAAGATATTTACAAAAAGAAAAGAGAAGACAAGCGCCTATTAAACTAAACATTTGAAGTGCCTTCGCCACTGGCTCGTTGGCGCTCTTCTTCAAGGCGCTTGCGCTCCTCCTCCTTGGTCAGCTCATCAGATTTGTCGATGTAGTACTTGAGGGCGGACAAAGGATCAGCATTTTTGTTGCAGTCTGCAACCACTTGAAGTATTGGGAAATCCACCTTCTCAAATTTGAGGAGCTCCGCCTCATAATCATCCTTCAGGGGCTTCCCATAGTGTTCCGCATCCTCGATCCGCCCACCATTTTGAGCTGCCAAGAAACCATCTTCATAGCCTTCACCATACCCATAAGCATGGGCGGTGGCGGCTATGGCAGCGACTTGGTCGCCCAGATTAGGCTCTTGCCAAAACCTCTTGAAGACCTGCAAAAAGAGTTAAGTTAGCATGAAAACTTCAAAAGGTAATGCAAAAGGCGCTAAAAGAGATACACTTACCCCAGTGATCCCATCAGTCATCATCCACTTGATGGCATCCTGTGTCTGCGTCTGGGCGCCCATCGCTTCTTCCAAAAGACGCTGGGCTGTCTCACACTCCTTGACAGCCGCAGCGCGGGCTTCCTCGGCCGAGCCAAGGTCTTGCTCCAAATCCTCCTTTGCATGAAGGATCTGGACCCTCTCCTGCTCCAAGAAGGAGACGCGCTCAGTAGCTTTAACGAGATCCGCATCCTTGGACTCAAGCTCCAAGCGCTTCTCTACGACTTGCGCAGTCCGTTCAGAGAGGGCCTTGCTCTTCTCCTCCACTTGCCGAGTCAGCACCCTGCTCTCCTCTTGCGCCTCGGACAGAGCCTGCCTTAACTTCATGGTTTCAGCATTTGTCTTTTTGCAAGACTCTGTCCATCGGCGCTTATCCGCCGCCGCGTCCCCTTCCAACTTGGTGATCTTAGCCTCTGCATCATGGGCGCGGCGACGGTACTTGGTAATTTCAGCCTTGAAGGCAGCCTCTTTCTCAGCGAGGTCTGCCTTCTCCGCCTCCAAGCGCTGGATATCTCGCCACACCGCCGCATCTCGGCGGCGCAGCGAGTCAACCATAGATAGCTGAGTCGCCTGATTAACGCACAAAGCAGCCATAAGGTCTGCGCGACTCAGCATATCTTGATGTGCGCGCTCGTAGGGAGGCACCACCTCCCTAACAAACTCCTCGGCGGCCAAGGAGTTGGAGAATAAAGTATTCTCCCTGACCGCCCACCGAGGGCGCCAAATTGCATCGCCCCCGGACCACCTGGAGCCATCATACCCGCCTGATGGCTCCCTATCATCAACCCTGGAGAACTCGCGCCGAGCTTGACGCGAGCCCTCCGCACTGCCACCAGCGCCTGACGCCAAAAGGGCCCTCTCAAACCCATCCATTTCATGAGAGCCCTCGGCGCTGGTACGAGCACCCTGCTCCGCTTGTTCCTTCAACTGGCGAGCCTTCTCCTCCAAGAACTGTTGCTCTTGAAGACGAAGGCGGTCCGCCTCAGCTTTCTTAGCCGCCTCAGCCTTTCGCCTGGCTTCATCGGCGGCAGCCTTCTTCTCAGCCTCAGCTCTGCGCAACGCTTCATCGGCCGCCGCTTTCTTTTTGGCCTCCGCCCTACGAAGGGCTTCATCGGCCTCAGCCTTCAAGCGGGCTTCCTCCCGCTGCGCTGCCTCTTGCTCTTGAAAGAGCATATCCACCTCTGTCCTACCCGCCTCCGCAGATGGAGATGTGGGAGGAGGAGTTGGCACAATCTTCGGCGCAACTGCAGAAGCAACAAAGTGTTAAGAGCAATTAAAGAAAAAGACATCAGAAAAAGCAAAAAGAAATTAACTTACCAGGGGCTTTCTTCTTCAACAGCTTCTGGAACAGAGGCTGACGTGTAGGCGCCGCACCTATACCCACACTAAAAGTGGGGGCAGTCACCCCTCCAGCGCTGGAGCTCTTCTCTAGCACCACCCCTTGCGCCGGTGACAAGGGGGAAGCAGTGGTCTCTGCAACAGGGGTTTCAACCCCACCACTCTCCCCGCCGGTGGCAGCAGCAGCTTTCTCCAAGTTGGCAGCCGCGCTGCTAGAAGTGGCGCCAGTGGTGCGCCTCTTCTTCCTTTTCTCCAACTTGGAGGGCTCTTCCTCCTCCTCATCCTCTGACGCGGGCCCGTCCTTCCTTCGGCGCCGCCCCTTCACCACTTCACCTACTGAAACGGAAGAGCCCGAATCAGAACTTGTCAAAGGGCGTTGGCGACGTTTACGTCTCCGCGGAGCGTGTTTCCAACGGCCACGCCCCGCGGGCGCCTTTTGAACCTCCACAATCTCCACTGAGGAGTCAGAGGCATCATCGCCAAACAGGCTAGAAAACAAAAGTTGGTGTGACTCACCTGTGGTGTAATAGGGCTTGGGCGCAATGGTCAGGTCAGGATAATAAAACCTATCCACAAACGCCTCAAGGCAAGACGCCTCTCCCTCCGCCAAGCGCCTCCACTTTATGCCCTTCTCTTGACGAGCGGCATAAAATTGAAACTTGCTCACACCTGCGCAAGAAACAGTTAGCACAATATGACATACAATTCAAAGACAATTAAATGAAAAACTGTGCTTACCCTCCGCAGCAATGTAGGGTTCCTTTCCTGGACCCTGAGTCAGACAGCTCATCCCCAGAAGGCAAAAGATGCCATCTGTGAGATTTTTGAACTCAAGCTTGGTGGCGTTGGCGGTGAGGGTGGTGAACCAGGCCTGTTTCTTGAAATCCTTCATCACTGGTATGTCAGCCACCCGCTGACCGTCTGCAATAACTTTCCAAGGCAGACTGATGGGGATAACCCCCCTCTTCACAAAGAAGAATTTTTCCTTAGCCCAATGAAGAGACTTGGGGGTATGGGTGGCCATTGGAGGCACTTTTGGGCGCGGCTTGAACGAGAACCACATCTCGTCACGCGCAAGAAAGTAAAAGACATTGAGCATCTCCACAGTAGGCTCAATGTCTAAGGCGCGGCAGGACGCCTCAAAATGTACCAACCTCAGCATCCCAAAGGCGGTAAGCTGGGTTGGCCCAACACCATAAGCAACCAGAGTATCAATCTGGAAGCGGGTGCAGGGTAGCCGGAAGCCACACTTGGTGAAGTGGGCCTCATAAAGGGCAAGTTGCCCAGGTCCAGCAGAGAGCACATTCTCCGTCGGAGACGGCAGAGTTGGCTCCCACTCTGGCAAAATGCCATAGCCCCTGCAAAAGTTATCAAAGGCCTCTTCAGACCAAACACAGAAAGTGTTTGTCATGAGCTTTCGCTCTTTGATTTTTCCGTGCTCCACCTGCACCTCCTCCTCCACCTCTTCAATCACTGGCTCCTTGCCGGTAACATCGCCGGAAGGAGACCCAATGTTAGAAGCTTCTGACATCTTCAAAAAGGAATGAAAGAAAAGAAAAGAAATCAAGGTAACTAACTGGAAATGGTTGAAGACTCGCCGGAAAACTCAAGAAGTTCGCCGGAAAACTCAACAGATTCAACGAACACTTTGAAGATCAGTCGGAATCTTCAAAGAAAAACAAAGAAAAAGAAAGAAACTAAGAACAATCAAAGAAAACGAAGAAGATCAACAAGAAGTTTCACAATAAATCTTTGAAGATTGACTAAACAATCTTTGAAGATTCAAAGAAAACTTCAAATGATCGGAAGTGTTTTTTGAAATTGAGAGAGTGCAAGCAGAAGGGATGAACAAATGAACGAGTAACCGTCCAACATGCATCCCAACTCATATATATACCCACTGCATTAATGGCAGTGGGGCCCAAGGAGAAAAAACGTCGTCACACTTTTTCAAAATTTGGAGAAGCAGATGACGACACGTGTCCTCATGCGCGAGTGAACGGCTAAGATCAAACAAGGATAAAACAATCCAACCGTCACGCGACGGATGGCTGACACGTGTCACCAGATCTCACCAACGTAAACTGACCAGGCGCGTGAAGCATCACGCGTCTGACAAACTTCACGTGCCACTCGACACGTGGCAAAAGCACAACCACACCAGCAACAAGTGGGGCGCGTGACAACACACGCGCCTGACACAGACGAAATGTTGGTAACTGCACCATAATGAGGGGACAGCCAACAGTCAGCACAGCAGACGAGGCTGACTCGTCAGCAACCCTCAAGCTTCCATCACAAGTAACTGATCATTCGAATTCCAGGCGCCTTAACTCCTATTTATGAGAGACAAATTAAATGCCAATGATTCAAGATTTATTGCAACTGCGGAAGAACTGCAACATGGCGCAAATTTGACGTAAAACCAAAAAAGACGTTCTCCGCACAGCGCCTTAACAGGTCTTGGCGGCAAACTTCTTTCCTGGCGCAAATTTGACGTAAAACCAAAAAAGACGTTCTCCGCCCAGCGCCTTAACAGGTCTTGGCGGCAAACTTCTTTCCTGGCGCAAATTTGACGTAAAATCAAAAAAGACGTTCTCCGCCAAAATTTGCAGAGGAACAAATTTCAAGACACACCAGCAGATGAGCTTTCATCCGCGACCTCATACTTTGAGTCTAGCGCTCCACCTACTCTTCACAAAGAATAGGAGAAGCCCTAGACTAGGGGGACTTGAAGGGATAGGGAGCCTAATCCAGGCGGAAGAGGCATCCCTATCCCCATAACTCAGCTTCCGCGCGCCAATCAGTGGCGCGAGGAACCAACAAAGCGCAACCAGCAATACATGCAAGGAGGCGCGCAAGAACAACTGATAAGCAATAACATCACCTGATAAGCGCGTACCATCACACGCGGAATCTTCCCTTGACAATCATCGTACAGAGTACACAAGACAACAAAAGGAAGATTCACAAAGATTACTGACAGGGTACGCGCCAATAGGAAAGCTACAGGTGGCAAAGTGGTCCAACAACTACAAGACAAGGACAGCAGCATGGCTGCAGCCATGCTTCCACCATACCAGCGTCTACAGTAAACAGCAGACATACCTTGCTGCTGTCAGAAGCATGGTCAACGACTGACAGGGGGCGCCGTCTGCCAACCACGGATCGCCACGTGTCTGCCTCGAGCAACAACCATGCTGCCCCGATGACGTCATGAACAGTGCACCTGTTCTCCCGCCAATTCTAGAGAGAACATTGGATTTGGGCCCAGGTCAAGCCCAATAAAGAATGGTTACTCGTGGGCCTCTCGATCAAGCCCACGAGTTCTCCTATAAATACAAGGATACCTCTCCTTGCCAAGGGATCCAAAAAAATAGTCATTGCTAGCCTAGTGTTACTTACTTGTACTCTTTATATTCGATCATCAATAATACTATCGGCAGTTCACAGTGGACGTAGGTCAACACTTGACCGAACCACTTACATCTCGTGTTCTCACTTACTTTCATCACACACGCACTTACATCATTATCAAACGGGTTTGACCTTGTGGTTTGGGTAAAGGATTAACCTTGACGACCTTAGGTATTAACCCCACGTGGATTACTCGTAATCTCCGTGATACCTATTGTTTCTTCACACAGCATTGTATCCAGCCATGGTTTTGTTAAGAACATATTCCTCTTTATCAGTTGCATCAGATGCATTACAAAACGTAAATATAGAATTATCCTCATTATACTGAGCCATATGATCATATCGATGTTCCAAATTGTCTTTCAGCTCTTGTGACGTGTTCAACATTCTTTTCAAAGAAAAAAATGATTATAAGAATAAGAATTAAAATTGAGATAAAACACAACTACGAATTTGGGAAATATACGATGATTTTTGAAGGGATAATATAAGTGAAGGCCATTATATCGTATCACAAAAGATTAGTTACATGGTTAGTCCCTATGCTATGGTCATGATATAACAACTTTGATACATATTTATTCGAAACTATACCAATGGTCCCAAGTTATGCATAAACGTGTAACAGGGTTGGTCCCTTATCCTTGGGGACCAACTATGTTACATTTATGCATACCTTTAGACCAACCATGTAACTTTATGCATAAGTTTGGACTAGTGAGTGTAAATAAGTGTATACCATGTCATTTCTATATAACTCAAATGCAAGGTTTGACAAATAAAACTCAATACTATATTTGATGCAAGTGTCAGCATTGAAGTACTTTAAGACCGTTATCTTCTAAAAGCAAAGATGTTTGATTATACATGTTTAGTTCAAACTTAATAAAAACAATACAAGATATATCTTTTGATGCTAGATATGATATTTCAATACATATTTGATGCAACTATGTAACATGCAAGGATGTAGCAACTTACAAGCAAGTGTTGAATATTTGAGAAAGGTTCGAAAGCCCATTGGGCTGAGCAGCAACCCTATCAATTTCGGCCCAAGAATCTTTAATAGTTTTGTAGCAAGTCTCACTTGTACTCTGTGTGTATAAAAAGTTGTAACAACAATATCTCGACATAATTAATAATTCTAAGTTAAATGTTTTGTTTGCTTACATTGAAATCATTTGAAACCACACGTGCATATCCATTTTCGGGAGTGAGATCTTTAAAATAGAGAATTGGAGCCGATACCGCTAGTGCACCATAAGCGATGTGTGGATACTTCAGACGAAACCATGAGGCTAACACTAGACCCAAAACAAATAAATAACTTTTATTTAAATATTTAAATAAATATGAGCATTTGTTTGATAATTTCGATTGTTATCTTACATTTTTTTTTCTTAAACTTGTCAAGTTACATTAAAATAGAGGGTAGACGGGCAACAAGCTGCGCCGTCATCCCTTTCTAAATCGTGAACCCTAATCTACCAAGTACAGATTAAGTTTATGTTAAAATTGGGGATGCACATCAATAGTTCATGATATACATGTATCATATGAAAATTACGATTTGAAAATTTGCATGAAAATGCTTGTTCCATAATTTGTTTGTAATAACCGCTTTAACGAATACAAAAAATTAAGCGAAAACTTAAAAATATAATTAAGTTATATACAATTCAAGTCATTTGTGGGCTATATTAAAATCGACATGCTAAAGCTCGAATCGATATAGTTTTAGCAAAGCCCAAGCTTCTTATACCAAGCTTTACTATACTTTTTTCTTAGTGGCATAGCTAGGCTTTTTTTATCGAGAGGTCATCATAAAACTCTCTTCGGAGTCAGAGGGTTATTAGACCTCTTGACCCTCCTCTAGTTCCACCTTCTACATAATAAATATTATTGTATATATAATTATGTATATATAAAAATAACCAACAAATAGTAAAAGACAAGAGTTAAGTAAAGCTGAGTTCGAACTTGAAAAATGTACTCAAGATCTAAGTTCGAACTTTAATATAGAACTTAAAACTAGCCGAGTTTGATATCTATTTTTAAGTTAAACAAGCCTGCTTACACCTAAAAATATAACTTACTTCCACCATAAGATCCTCCAACAACTATAATGGGACAATTTTGTGCAGATAGATTTTGTTTAAGATTAAGGATTATCTGGGCATAGTCGGCTAAAGCTTGTTCCGAGCTAAAGTATCCAAGACTATTGGCATCCTTATATGCTTCGTCTTCCGATCCAAATGGCATTGAAGTCCCATAGTATCGATGCTGCAAATGAATTAGATATCATTGCATATATGTTTTACAAAGACTATAAAATCAGCAAGTAAATTTATTTATTTATTCATTATGGTATTGATTCATTATTCAACCAACTCCTTTTTTTTCTTTTATGAGATGAAAACATTTCTCACTTTCTTATATACATTGGGACCTATGGATCTTATAAGTCTTGTCGTCCTGTAGAGCTAATGTGTCAACTTTTAATTGGTAGAAATGAGCCTGATTACTTTGGAAAAGTTTAAAAAGAATGTGCATGTTAGGACAAAATTTTGTCTAACAATGAGTATTTTCGTAATTATTCCTTTAACAAAATATGTGGTTAAAAGACGTCAGCAGTAGGTCTCAGAAAAATCAATATCGAACATTATGCTTGTATGAGAAAAATTCTCCCTACAGAATGTCTCAGCTGCATACATCACTACACTTTGGTTAGGCGCCAATGAGCACATTGAACTATCTATGTGGCTGAGAGCCCTCAATACCATTGTTTAAGAGAATATTTTTGTTGTAGAAAGTCTCAAATTCAGGATCTCCCGCCGTGCGAATTTCTTGAGAAACGAAGTCATAGGCACGTAGGTACAAGGCCATACGGACTATTTGTGCGTGTATGAGTAAAAACAAAACATGCTTAGTTATGATTATTGAAACCGTACCTCTATATACACCAAGAGACCATGGAACCGCGAAGCAAGAACCGGAAAAAATCCGGCAAAGGGCACTTCAGAAGTAACATCTATCTCGGCACCCATGTAAACAAAGATTGGCGAACTCGTATTGGGCCCGCCCCAATATTTGGAATTTACGATATAACGTTGTTGGAACGTCATGTTACTTTCGGGCTTATAGTTGAAATGGTCAAGAGTTTGTGTATAGTTATAGAATACAAAATCAGGAGAAAGGGGCTCGTTGTACTTGGGATCAAAAACGGACTTTTTTGTTAGAATGCTTAATCTTGGTCTATTGGTTAGTGTTGCGGTAACAGATGTTCCGATGAGCATCGATAACAAAGCTAATAACATAAGTAATCTTCGGTTCATTTTCGAATTCATGTGTTTGGTGTTAACAGAATAGAGTTCGTTTAGTGGATTTATAGTTGTTTCTCTTGTTGTGTTTGGAGTTGTAACATTGGACATTTGTTTGTTCCTTGATTATAGAATTGTAGTCGTTATTAGCAAAGCAATATTTGAAACAACTTAAACATAGTATATAACGATTTCCTAGTTCGACTATGACTTCAATATTTTTAAAGAGAGTTCAACTAATAAAACAATAACAAAAAACAGAGGTTACATATTTGGGGGTTTCACTTTATGTTAAGGACAATGGTTGAGCAACAAACATTTAAAACAAAAATACAAAAAAAATAACCTAAGAGCATAGCCAAAAGAAAAACCTAAACCAAAACAGCTGAGAAACGGCTTTTTATAACTAAATTTTATAGTTAGGTTATGATTTTAGGGAAAAGGGTAAAATAAGAACATGGTTGAGTTGGAAGAACAGAAAGAACTTACTTTATAACAACACACTTATTTTATTCAATAATGAATGTGTGGTTGTAAATTAAAGCATGATAAAACCAACAAATGTTAATACATTTTTTTATAAATAATGTATCACCTGTCTACTCCATTTTATTGTTTATTCTGTAACACCTGACTGGATTTATTAACTGAAGGGAATTTGAATTGACACCAACCATAACCTATCAATAACTGGACATCTTCCCTTGTAACCAATATGACCATACTATATTGTTGATCTGTTATGAAAATCTAAAAGAAAAACATAGGATAAAATATATTCTTACATTACAACAGAAGATGCAACATCTTCCGCCTGCTCGGGTTTTTGATTTGGCTTCCATGGATTTTAGGATGGGGGCTCGCTCCATTGGATTACTTCCCTCGTTGTTCATGTTGGAACGTGTTTCTTGTTCTTCATTGCTGAGATACATTGCTCGTCTTGCTTCTTTGTAATATTTTACTAGCAGGTTGACAATATCCGCCTGACAGCATCACGTTGACAGATTATTAGTAGTGGCAAAGTTGGCGGCAAGATGATGGTGGTTCAGTGGGGTTCAGCTTGAGAGTTGAGATCTGATTTAAGGTTTGATTTGGGGTTAGCTTTTGACTTCTTTGTCGAAGTTCTTGTAGATTTCTTGGAGGCTGGTGTCTCATTAAACAAACTCTTGTATTTCTCCAGGACTCTTTCTTTCTCTTCAACTAACCCCAAAACCTCATATGCATCAGCAACTTTCTTCACTATCTTCTTATCCCTCGGTTTTCTTTCAAACGCTTCTAACGCCTTAAAAAGCTTAACCGCCCGTTCCATCATATTGTTTCTGCAATACACCCCAATCATTTGGTTGCATAGCTGCCATGGGACTGAATGCAAGTCCACAGCAAGCTTCTTCACCCAAACTTCGTGTGCTTCCTCTGCCCTATGATCGTTATCTAGTGCCCGGACCAACTGCCCGTACGTTCCAGTTGTTGTCCCTTGACCTTTGCTCAACATCCATTTTATAACATGAATGATTCTATGCCATTGATGTTCGTTCTCAAGACCAATTAACGCCTGCTTCAAAGGTCCAATCGGGAAATCTTGTTCCCATGCTACCCACGCATCAAGCGCATTGTATACAGATTCTTTACTATTATCAAGGTCATTCAAGATTTTATCCAAAAAGTTGACTTTCTCATTTCTTGACACGTTTTCACCTATGTGGCGTTTGAAAATGGGCTTGACAGTGTATAGATTAAGAAGTGTTGTAGTAACAGTTGGCTCGTTGTGGATGCAAGCAACGGTCTGAGCCCGAACGGGTCCAAGACGACTGAATTGTCGAACCAGTTTAGCCATCAATACTGGCCTCCACATTGTGATGGACCTTGGATTATAAACAAGACGATTTTAGAGTAGGTAGCAGCAACAACAATGGAATCCCCAAGACCCTGTAATGATGGTCAGATTTACTGAATCAATCCCCGCCCTTTTTCCTGATTACAACATCAATTTTATAGTATTGCATTAGAATAATCGAACTGAAAGAACACGAAGAAGGCGTTTGTGTTCGTATATTTAACATTTACCGAACAAATGATTGAACATGAACAAGTAAACAAACAAGGTTTACTTGTTCATGTTTGCTAGTTAAGAAAGTGAATGTTCTCATGTTTGTTTGTTAATAGTATAAAACGACTGGTTCACGAACACAAACAAACATACAAGAATGAACATAACTAAGCGGACACCAGTTAAAATGAAAGTTAACATCAATCAGTCAGGGGGCCTAAAAATATAATAAAACTAAATTGTAATGGACCTAAAAATTTACATGAATATATAAACGAACGAAGTTAAACAAATGTAACCTAAAAAACATAAGCGAATAAACGTAAACAAACACTCAAGAACACAAACGAACGAACAAGACATGTGTTCATGTTCCTTTTTTTAACTAAATGAACAAAAAGAATTGTTAACCTTCATTTGTTTATTAACCAAGTGAACATATAAACCCCCCACCCCCATTAAACATTCGGTTCATTTACAATCCTGTACAGATATGTGCCCACGTCTCCATGACAGTAGTCATCCATTTATGTATTCCATGTTTTGCATTTAATGAGTTACTTGTATATGTAATATTGGGTTAGTGGGTTTAGTTGGTTTTGGCATTTTATCAACCACCTGAGCTGCAATACAAAGACATTATAGTACAGCGGTATTTAGGCAATAATAATAATAATCAAACTTTACAATATTGAGATACGAAGAAACAAGAAAAATAAATAAAAGATGAAATGAATTGATGGGAGATATCATCAAGATATACCTGATTAGATGATCATAAACAACCTGAAGTTATTGTTAGCGATTTCGATGACCCAAATGGATCACATATCCATTCGTTCTGTTTCTCCGGCAAGTATGTTGGATTTCAAGTAGACGATTGTTGTTGTGGGTTCAGACTAACGAAATGAACCGATTTGTTGGGTAGTTAGGAATGGATTTAGTAACCTACCAATCGTCCGCTATAATCTATGGATGAGCTAATCTATGGATGAGCTCGGTATCAAACTGCACTGAACTGACTCCGATACCAAAAATACCGATACTGATTGTTGTCAAAACTTGGTACCAATCCTGAAAATGTGATAAGGTGTCGGTATTTTAAGGTAAAATACCGCTACACGATACCGAACCGAAAATACCAATACCGATTTGCGCCAAGTTTGGTACCAAAAATGAAACAATATCGGTATTTTCGACATCGAGAATGGTAGTTTAGGTATTCAATACCAATATCCTCATCCCTACTATAATATGAGTATAAAAAGACTAAAATCTATCTATCTAATAAAAGAATAAAATCGGAGCGAATGGAGGCCTTAGAGAGTGTCTTCATTGGATCCAACTGAGAAATGGAGCTCCGAAATTTAAGTATATAAACCGTTTTTTTTTTCATTCTCCAAAACATAACTCTCCATTTCTTCCTAACAAAGTTTCTATCCTCCTTCTTCATTTTGCATAATTTTTTGATTCTCCACAACCAATTCAAGGTAATCATCGATCCCAAGGTAATCATCGATCCTACTGTTCTAATGTTGATTCATATTATTATTTTCACTTCATTTTTATTCTTAACATTATTACAAGTATATCAATCGGATTTAATCTTATAGAATCATTCTTTTGAAATACCGGTTTTTTAGATACATATTGAATCTGATTTAAACATCCATTTGAATAATTCATTCAATATTTTTTAACAGTGATATTCACTCGGATTGAATATTGAATCGTTTTTTTAATACCATGATGAGGATTTAAACTGATTTTGAAGTTTAAAATTACAGATAGTATTAACCAAGTAAATAAACTGGGCACATATAATCACAAGAGTGTTTCAAGAAGTTTATCAATTGGATTTATTCGGATTTAATCATTCTTTTGAAATACCGATTTCTTAGATAGATATTGAATCTGATTTTATCATTCATTTGAATGATTCAATCGATTTTTTAGATACATATTCAATCGGATTTAATCATTTTGTGTTTTAACATTTAAAAAAATCTGAATGAATATCAATGTTAAAAAATATCGAATGAATGAATATAATCACAAGAGTGTTTCAAGAAGTTTATCAATCGGATTTATTCGGATTTAACCATTCTTTTGAAATACCGATTTTTAAATAGATATTGAATCTGATTTAATCATTAATTTCAATGATTCATTCGATTTTTTTAGATACATATTCAATCGGATTTAATATTCAATCGGATTTAAATGAATCAATGAAAATCAAGATTAAATTTACGAATGGGTACGCGTGGTCTGTGCCGGTGCGTGTAGAAATTGCTTCTCAAGTCCCTAGGTTTGTTATTTGCATATTCAAGATTTATCTTTACAATATTCTTATTTTATAATTAGTTAAACATTCTAAATTATTCTATACATAATGCTTCTGTAAAGGTTTAGTGTGGTTGGATGACCTGATTTGCTTCAATCAAAAGATATTTCAATTGGCGAATATTGTGTCTTCTAATGGTGTTCAATCCAGAACAAGATGTTTGTTTCTAAGGTTGCACCACAAGACTCTTTAATGGTTTTATAGCAACTCTCACTTGTACTCTGTGCAATAAAGATTGTATCAACAAGATCTTGACATAATTTTTTTTAAGTTAAATGTTTGATTTGCTTACATTGAAATCATTAGATACCACACGTGCATATCCGTCTTCAGGAGTTAGAGCATTCACAATAGGGCCTCCATATTAGTGTGAGGGGTGCCTCTAAGTTATATAGAGTGGGTATAAGTGGTTGTGAGTAGAGGAGAGAGAAAATATATAGATGAGACACTGTTCATCAGTAAGTTTGAAGGAGACATTGTTCACCCTCTATAATTTTTTAATATTTTTAAAAGTGGTTGTGAGTAGAGGAGAGAGAAAAGGTAATGATAAAAGTATATAATAAGTATTATTAAATAGAAAAGGAGAGAGAAAAGTAGTGATTTTTAGTGTAATTATAGAGATGAAGATGGAGGATTTACTGTGAATGCTCTTAGACCTTTAAAATAGAGAATAGGGGCAGACGTCGCTAGTGCACCATAAGCTATGTGTGAATACTTTAAACGAAACCATGAGGCTAACACTAAACACAAAACAAGCCGAGCTTGAAAATAAGTTAGAAACGAGTTTGAATTTTAATATAGAGCTTGAAACTGGCTGAGCTCGAGTTCTATTAAATTATACATGTACGCTTACACCCATAATAGAATTTACCTCCACCATATGATCATCCAACAACTATAACAGGACAACTCTGTGCAGATAGATTTTGTTTAAGATAAAGAAGACAACCAGTAAGGATACTAGGAGGAGGGAAGCCGCTTTTGGAAAACGGCACAAAAGCCCTTACAAATCTGAAATGCGCGGTAGACATGCTTTTCCCAAGAATCTTCAAACTTTTTGCTTATGTAACGGGGGTGGTACCATGAAACACAAAAACTGCAACTCACAATTGCATAAGTGATCATAGAAACTGCGGCCAACGGGAGTAGGCGTAGGGATACGGTCAGGATCACTCTCTCGCCTGACAAATCTTACAACGTTGGATTTCTCTGGGAATTTGCTTACTGGTCTCAACCTCAATCTTTCTGTCTTCAACATTGTTTTTCAAACTCAAAGCACATGCCGCGTTTTATTGGGAAGGATCGAACCATGGGAACGAATCTACAGGGCTATCACCTTCTTTGGCCAGATCTTCCAACCTTCAGGAATTACTTAAAAGAGAACCTTGCACCAGAACGAGGGTCGATGTAATTGAGCTCTTACTTCGGGATAGCTGCTTTAGAACCTAACCTGATTTTGATAGTCTGCTAAAACTTGTTCTGAGCTAAAGAATCCAAGACTATTGGCATCCTTGTATGCTTCTTCTACCGTTCCAAATGGCATTGAAGTCCCGTAGTATCGATGCTGCAAATCAATTAGATATTACTTGGAGGTGGGAAGGTTTACCCACTTTGTGGGGTTCCTGCCCTGGGAGGTCTCAGGTTCGAATCCCACTCATAGTAGGGTTATTCTGAAATGAGGGGCTGGACCTTAGGGGGGGCCCGGGGACCGGACCTGAAGGGTGCGGGGCTTCGTTATGGGTGTGTACCGTTGGCCGTTCAAAAAAAAAAAAAAATTAGATATTACTTTACTAGTAAATAAAATCATGCTTGGTTATGATAAATGGTCACCAAGGGACATAGTGTGGTGCTAAAGTGTTTCCCTCTATCCAAAAGGTGGAGGGTTCAAATCCTGCAAGGTGTAAGTATATATATTTTTAGAAGTAGGTTAGTTTGCCGTTTAAAAAAGTTATGACTAATGAAACCGTCTCTAATAACTTACTTCTATGTACACTAAGAGACCATGGAAGTGTGAAGCAAGGATAGGAAAAAACCCCGCACCAAGCACTTGGAAAACAACATCTATCTCGGCGCCCATAAAAACAAAGATTGGCGAACTCATATTGGGCCCACCCCAATATTTGGAATTTACGATATAACGTTGTTGGAACGTAATATAACTTTCGGGCTTATAGTTGAAATGGTCAAGGGTTTGTGTATAGTTATAAAATACAAAATCAGGAGTAAGAGACTCATCATACTTCGGATATTCACTTAGAATGCTCAATCGCGGTCTATTGGTATGTATCGCGGTAACAGATGTTCCAACGAGCATGAAGATTAAGGCTAATATCAGAAGTGGAGTTCATCTCATTTTCGAATTCATGTACGTTTAATGTCAATGGAATAGAGTTTGTTTAGGATTTATAGTTGTTTCTCTTGTGTTGGCAGTTTTAGAAAAACAGTAGAGCAAGAAACATCTGTTATGAAAATCTAAAAGCAAAAATATGTTCTTTGTCTCGACTCGCAACTAACTTAACCAACCTATAATCACCCATATTAATAACTTATAATAGAAATAAACTCTTACAACAAAAGAGTAAAAAATAAAAATAAAAACAAGACACCTTTAGTTACAAGGAAACATGATTTTTTCTTGTGTAATTTGTTTTACCTGTAGATGAGTCAAAGAATATTAACTTAGTATTGCGCCCATAAACACAACAGCAACAGCAGCTTCTCACGAGTCCATCTCTCAAATTTAACAACAAAAAGCCTCATTTTCTCACCTGACCACCATTAAATAACACCAATACATAATATACAAGTGACACCACAATCATGAATAAAAAAAAACAAACACGTGCACAAATCAACCACCGGCTGCAGTTGTACACAAGATGCACCGCATCCGAGAGCCACCCGAAGGGGTATCTTGGTCATTTTCATCGTCTTCATCCTCCATGTAATCCCCATTGGAATAAGAGTTACCAGATGTGACTCCTGTCCCTTTCTTGGTGGTGATATTATTGGTGGAATCCATTAAACAATGCAAGTGGTATGCGTGACAGCAAAAGAAAACAATCATCGATGCACCCTGCAAGGATAAAGGGTCGAAGCAGATGCAACATCTTCCGCCTGCTCGGGTTTTTGATTTGGCTTCCATGGATTTTAGGACGGGGGCTCGCTCCATTGGATTACTTCCCTCGTTGTTCATGTTGGAACGTGTTTCTTGTTCTTCATTGCTGAGATATATTGCTCGTCTTGCTTCTTTGTAATATTTTACTAGCAGGTTGACAATATCCGCCTGACAACATCACGTTGACACATTATTATTAGTAGTGGTAAAGTTGGCTGCAAGATGATGGTGGTTCAGTGGTGGGTTTAACTTGAGAGTTGAGATTTGATTTAGGGTTTGGCGTGAAGTGGCCGTAGGCCAGAGATGGTGACTGGGGGTCATGGTGGTGATTTGGCTGTTTGGAGGTGGCGAGGAGAATGGTGGCCATGATGATGTGGGGTAGCAGGTAGTTCAACATCTACTAACTTTAGAGGGGGTGGTTCATATTCTATGTTAATAATAAGATAATAAGCATTATTATTATTAGATTCGTTTAATTTGAGGGACCAAGTGTACCTGATGGGGGGAAATGGTCAATTCAGAATATTTAACAGCTGAGATGTAAAGAATTTTACGGACCAAAGACCAAATTCGCAAGCAAACAGTGAAAATAGGGATGAAATCCGTAAAAAGTTTTGACAAAGGACAATATTCAAGTATTTGACAAAACCACAAAGACAAATGATGTAACTTACTCAAAACAATACTATTTTAATAATAATATAAATTTTTATAAAATAAACAAAACGATGTATGGATTAAAAATGCAGTTGGGCAGCTTTTGACCCATTTGTGACCCATTCAAGTAACTTGATCCCAATATTTTTTAATTAGTTTTTTGCAATACCCTTTCACCCATAAGAGATATAACTTAACCGAATCAACCAATTTATTATATTAGTAAATTGGTTGATATTGCCTTTTTTACAGATCTCTTATGAAATAAACCGGAACTAGCTGCTGCAAATTGGAAAATTTTCAAATACCTTGAGTATATCATTGCAACCATGTCTCAGAGAAGTTTCTGTTCTGTAATCTGTTATAATCTTGACTAAACGATCTCTCAACCTGAAATTAATGGATCAAGTTGATTAAAATCTTCGCATCAATAAAAAAGATACCGAGATATGCCAAAAAGCATGGAAGTTCGATTATCTATCACAAAGATTGAAAACAAAATTGCATCAAACAAATATATAATATCAAAGCAAGCAATAATTAATACTAACCGAGGGATCTCCAAACCATTTGGTACAATGTTGACGATATAAAGAGGATCAAGATTGCCAACAGTATGCTCTAACAAAACACCAACCTGTCGTGCAAAACAAAAAAAAACATTTCAGAAGTATAAAATTGAGCAGGTCAGGTAGGTTGGGTTGGCCAGAAACATCTGTCAGTTTGTCCTAATTTTTAATCTTCTTTGTATGTAACTAGCTCCGTCAAGTATGATAACAAAAACTATATTTTTCTAGTAATAAACCTAATTTTTAAATTAAACAATTTAAAACTTGGACAGTGCAAGGAGCAAGTATATACCATTTCGGGTTTATTCATACATTGTCTAATAAGTTCTTCCCACAGGTCGTCATCATGCTGCATACTGACGAATTCTACTGCCTGTAAAAAGATTATGTTATATTACTTTTTTTAAAAGCAATCAACACGGTTGAAACCCAAATGAGAAAAAAAAATGTCAAGAACCTCTTTTATATCCCCCTGTTTGTCAATGATAACAGCAAGGGCTTGCTTTGTGTTTCCCATTCTACCAAGAATGAAAACTTGCTCACTTAGTAAATCTTTATTAACACAAACTTCATAGGCCTAAACATCACATTTTGGAAACATAATGTTAGCAGTTAGCATATTAAAATAGATCATGGAATATAAAAAAATTATAGTCATCAATTTGGCAAACCTTTTCAAGCATATAGTGTTGACTGCTACGAAGAAAAGGAAGTAGCATTTTCTTATCATACTCTGCATAAAGCTCGACCTGAAGAAATAACATCATAAATTCTAGGAGTATGATCATACATTTAAGAGAAATCTAAACTACATAGGATGATAATGAGAAGATAAAAAAGTGATAATCATTAACCCATCAAGAACTGCAATGGTGGATCCCTCGCTAGGTTCGGGATTTTTGTAATCACTACTTCTAGTTCACAAACTATAAGAACAAAAAATACTTCTATGTTTTATTCCCTAATGATCATTCACATTTTAAAAAACTTGCTGATGAAGCAATTTTTGTTTAGAAACTATTCTATATTTCCTCAACTCAGTGGAAGTGTCTCATTTAGTTGCATCTAGCAACACGGTCAAAACAACTTGCAAGTATGACGACAACTAGAGATGGCAACATGGGCAAGCCTGGGCTAGATTGGGTAACAGGTCAAAATGGATTGGATTAGATTGGGTTGAATTGGGCTGAGTCAGGTTGGGTTGACCCAAAAACACATTTTTGTCTATTCCTTTTTTTTTTCAAAATTGGAGGTTCGAGGCCTTAAAAAACAGACTTGGGGGACTTTCAACCAGCTTGACCTGATCCCTTTTTAGCCATTTTTATAATATGAAGCATCACAGATAAAACACAACCCATTAACAAGAAATAGATCTGTGGAGCAAAATGAAACCCAACTACTTTCGTAACGTTCTACTTTCGAGGGGGAAAATAGTAATGTAACTTCAATTTTTCGATCTAAAAAATGCAAAATCTTGTGGTATGGAAAAAATTCTACCGGTGTTTAAATGTGATCTTTAAGATGTAAGGTAGCAAAATGTTTTTTTTTTTTTGAAGTAATCAAATTTTATTTTAGTGGTTTACACCTTGAAATGATTTTAAGTATCCAAATTTTAATTCTTTCCATAATGGAGATGGCAAGATTTTCAATCTGACTGTAATCTCTTATACTAAGAAGCAACTAAGATAAAAGAATTCTTGATCTGAAATCTTCACAGACCTGCATGTCATGAAAATCTCTGCCACCATGTGGACTAACTTCAAATAGTGAATGCAAATACTCATACAGAAAATATCTGGAATCACATTGCTTTTTTGAAGCCAGAAGTTGGGAAACAACTTCAGCAGGGGTGATTAAATCCCTGTACTGGATTAACAGTGAAACCGCACGCTTATGATCAATCTGCATTAGCTGGACAACCTGTAATTAATAAGAAAATGTTCACAAATCAGATGATTGAACAAATATGTGGAAAACATGTAAGTTGTTCCAATTTCTGAAAAAAAAATATGGGCATTTTCCACTTTAATATAGAATAAAAGAAAATCAGGTACTCGAATGTATAATTTGCTTGTAAACATGAACTTTCTCGCACCTTTTCACGAATGGAATCATGCAAGTTATGCTTCTCAATAAACTCGAAGATATCTGGTTTCATAAGCTGAAAAACAGAAGTTAAAAAAATGCAAATGAGTTAATGACATTTTAAGTGAGACCTTCAGAAAGCAATAATTCATATGGTGAAACTTCTACCAATTTAAAGGTGGCATTTTCAACTGACTTCTTATGCATGGGCTGATTTTGGGTTATCGGTAATCTCAAATGAACGGGCCAATAGTCACCCGTTGGCTACCTTTAATTCATAAAACCTCCTAAATGCTTCTATTCAAGAAGCTGATTTTTAATGTAATTTGTAATATTATATTTTTGTAATCATAATTAACCTACTTTAATAAAAAAATCATGCACATAAGTGTTTGTTGGCAAACCCAACCCAACCCAACTCGCCCAGTTTTGACCAGCTCCCTAGCTCTAGGTACCATGGGTATACAAGTTACAAGTGAGCCCTTACATCAGCATAGATTGCAAAAGCTTTCTCATGTTGCCCATCAATTTCATAAAGCACTGCCAGGGCCTGACATAGCAAAAAAAAAAAAAAACTGAGATTTAATATGTATATTATATACTACAAATAAGCACACATGGTATCAAATAATGCTTGTTCTCACCTCTTTGAGTTCATCGCTCATAGATGACGTGTTAAGTTGGGGTTCTATAGCTGCAATGACAGGTGATGCAGAGTATATTGCAGGTGGCCAAGATTTCACAGCAGATAAAAGATCCTTGTGGGAAGATGGAATTGTTGCCAGAGCTACAAGAGCAACCTGCATTTTTAAACAGATTAAACACCATCACAGTAATCAACTGATATGGCATTTGTATAATTTAAACATTAAGGCAGCATTTTTACCCGTTTACTTGCCAATAAGTTGATATGGGTTGTGTTTTATCTGTAACTGGTCAAATGGGTCATGTAAAAAATACCCCCTGCCCCAAGAATAATGTCCACAAGCAAATAAAATTTGAAACCCATAATTTGCAGTTTAAGCAATTATCAGTTAATAGTTAATACAATGGCAATTTACCCCAAATGCATGTAAGATACTAATGGCTAGGAATATTTATCGTAAAGGTAATTACAGGTAAAGTGAAATTAGTAAATAATAATTATTCATTCTCAAAAGCGGACAGTCTAATATAGTAGCCTGGACAACAATTATGGGGTGAACTGGTGAGGGAAATTAAACAGGGATTGATCAAATAGGTTGAAAGTCATCCAAAGTCTTATCTTAATCCATACATTTCCGAAGTTACATTATTCAAAGATTTATAGTATTGTTTCGTGATCATAATTAAAGCCTTAACTGCATTTAAAAATTAGATGCAGATAATAAAAGTGTGAGGTGTGCACCCCAGCCCAGCTGGGGTGAGGTGTGCAGGTTTTCCCCACAGGCGGAGGTTCGACTCCCGTTTGTGGCGGTTTCCTGCGCTGGGATTCGGGGGTTCGTTCCCACGCGTCTTTACGCGGGCTTGCAAACGTTGGAGCCGGGGTTCGAACTTGCGCGGTTTGGGTGTTACTATGGGTGGTTTACCGTTCCGTCTGAATGTTCAAAAAAAAAAGATAATAAAAGTGTTTTTGGGGCAACCAAACCTGACCCATTACTCAACCTGCTGTATATCACATACCTCATAAGCAGTATCACGTAGCACTGGGTTCTCTGTTGGGATGTATGGAACTAGCACAGGAAGCTGACGGAGATGAGCAAAGTGGAAAACCCATCTGTGAGAGTTAAACATTTTAAATTTTATTTTTCCTTTTTTTATAGCTTCACTTGCTGAAAATATTCTACGATAAACATTTAATTTGTGATCTATTTTAAAAACCTTTCCCATGCCGCAGCAGAACCTCGCAACACTTTGGGGCATAAAGATGCTGCTTCAGCATATTTCCTTTCTACAATCAAATGATCCAGATACCGCGACCCTACCTACAATAACATATTACAAGTCATGGTTAGATAGGAACTGTATGTACTAAAATGATAAATATTTGTAGTTAAATTAGTTTCTCAGTTATGCCTAAGTGCTGATGAGGCAAATTCATTACTCATTCCAGTAAGGCAGTAACTTTAATAATTACAGGTTTTACATAAATTTGTAGACAAAAGAATCTTGATAAATTTTAGCCTTCAAATTATGAATTTACACTTGAAATAAGTAAAAAAAAAATACCTCATCAAGGAGCTCACTACGCCCTTGTCCAGCTTCAACGGCTGCTAAAGCTTTCTCATGCCATCCATGTTGAAGAAGCCAATTAATATGATCTTCTGCATCCCTGGCAGTCAAAAGCATAACACCATTTTACGTTAAATAATATTACACGGGTACCTTATATCTAACAAATAATAGCAAAAAATTCAGGCCAAATCAATAGCTTGTAGAGGGTGTTCATACTAAACTAAAGCACTATGCTTTAGTCTTCTAAACGCACTTAAATGTAGATATCAATCAAGATGACAGATAAAATTGGGTTAAATAGTTGATCCTTCCAAGCGGTCTTAGTCACTTCTTAGGCATCAAATTCACAAGATATTAGATGTGAAAATATAGAAATCGGTCAAAAAAAAAAAAAACAAACGTGACCAATATTTGGCAACCATGAGCTGAAACATGTCGAGTTGACTCGCATAAACTTTTATGTCCAATATTAAATATCATTATAAATAGTTAAAGTGTCACTTATGGTTACAAAAAAATATAATACAATACTAAACTATATTTTTAAATAAAATGATTTAGGATATCATAATATGCATTGAAAAGTTATGATAAGACTTTGGGTGACTTACAATGATAAGACTTTGGGTGACTTACAATGATAAGACTTTGGGTGACTTACAACCCCCGCATATCTTTTTTAATTTAACCAGTTAAAAATAAAACACAGCCCAAATAAACTCGTTCATAAGTAAATGGGTCAAACCTGCCACCACTAGGAGCATGAAACGATATAGAAAACAAGTTTCTTTTGTAAAGAGCTACTACTTACCTAGGTTTGGCAATAACTACATCTTTTGGGGACACAACGTAGTATAATGGTTCATCACCAGCTGCCCACTGACCCCCTGCATAGCTGCTACCTACATCCAAAATTTGTAAGTAACTTATGCTTTATGAAATAACTAGAGATGAGCCTGAACATGTACCAGTGAAAGGAACATGAGCAAGAGAATAATCTTTCGCCTTGTAATGCTCAAATCCAAGTACAGGTAATGAGTCTGTTGCCAATTCATCATTGTTCCAAGTCACTACATGCACTTCTGGTCTTTGTGCATTTCCCTGCTTACAGTAGATTCACACATGTTAGCGTATATTCATTTTACCAAAAAAGCAGGATTAATAGAAGCATGTTATATTTCGAAAAAGCATTTGACAAGTATATTGAGATCAAGGTTCTAGGATAGATAAAAAATTATGGGGTTAAGATGTGTATTAAAGGACCAAAAACCACCAAGAATGGACTATATTTATGAGTGAAGTACATTTAACACCATCACATGTATGATCAAACAGTATTATAATACTACAATCTACACTCATGCTACTATGGGGGAACGGTTGCAAGTGAACAATCGTATTCTCAATTTCTCATAGTAATTTTGGATTAATTAGAAAATATATATGTATATGCAATGTTGTAGAAGGCGCTAGGCGCTAGGCGGGCGGTGGGGTCTAGCCTAGGGACTAGTCGGGACTAGTCAGGACTAGACGGAATTAGGCGTTTTTGAATTTTTATACGTATTTTATATACATACACACAAATTTAGGTATTTTTTGAAAATATACTAAGAAATACACACATAATATTTATAAAAAATTCATCCACATTATCACATATATGGTATTGACTATTATCGAGTTGCTTTATGAAAAGTTTTATATTGTATTATATAATCTAATCCAGAAAAATATACATACAACACAATATCAATAACTTTATAATATTATACTTAGTGCAGTTATGTTCCCAAAGACTTTTCACTACTTTTAATATCTTTATATTTATTACCTACCCTCAATATTAAATGCTTTGCTCTTATCGATTTCTAAACACAGACTTTTATCTCTCACCTCAAATATAAACAAACTCACCCTTCGTCTCATACTCTCACTCCCCCTTAAATCCTCTTTCCTCTTATCGATTCACACAGATCACTACATCAATGGCTCTGCAAGCTTCGTCAACTTAAGCCCATCTTCCAAACGCCTAGCACCGCCTAATCACGCCTAATCACCGCCTAATCACGCCTAAGAACCGCCTAATCCCAAAAACGCCTAATCTCCCGACTAGGTCAAATTTCCGATATTAACCCTCGCCTAGCGCCTAGGCGGCCGCCTAGAGCGGCTTTTACAACCTTGTGTATATGACAATCAACACCAAGCCCTTTGAATTGAGATTTGAGAGTGTGTTTTTAAATTAGATATTGAAACACTTGAAAATTGGGTTTTCTCCAAGACCGCCAAGGGGTCGGGTATGGAAAAGTCACTCCAATCATTCCTAGAGGATCCTACATTTCATCCTCGTGAAAAAATTATCACCACCACTCCTCTAATACACAAACTAAACATCAGTCATCCAACTATCAACCCCATATCCATACTGATTCCTGAACGCAAACCAAACGCCACCTACAGATAAAGAATCAGGCTTGAAAACATTACAACATGAGGGGAAAAAAGAAGAATTACCTGTCGTGATGGAACACTACTACTAAATTCCCTCTCTCCATCTTCTTCACCAGGTATATAAGCTAGAACAACCAAAGTGTCACCAAAGGGGGCAACTCCTGATATGAAATAACTGGTTTGAAAAGATGCCACAATATCAACTTGATTCATGTTGGAGGTCGTAATTTGTCTGTATGACCCATTTACCCCTCTGGCCTGATTAGTTTTTATTGAAGCAATTTTTATAGCTGTTCCCCAACCAATAACAAGAAGGGTATCATCCTGAATATCATCATACACCATGGTTTAAATATAGCGACTACAAGTAACAAGTTTATTGTCACTTATGTAATAAAATCAGAAATCTTTTGCTTACTTGCCAAACTAAGTGGGGAAGAAGAAGCTCGGGTCGTGGGCTTCCTCTAGGCCTTTCAATAAATGTAACACGTTGATCATTAGCAGCATCATATACTTTTACTCCAGCATCATTAGCCCATGCAATTAGACTTGTTCTCCATTTCACTGCATGTATTGGACCTTCTCCAGAGTGCAAAATCTATGCAAAAGGATGTATTATGTTTTTAAGTACAGAAAATTTAAAGAATGACATAACCAACCCCCCCCCCCCCCCCCCCCCACACACACACACACACCCACCCATACCATTTTCTAACCCACATGAGGTATAGTACAGACAGAATAATGGACGTCTTGTTTTACATCAGGTGATGGGTCAAAATGGGCTCAGGCCAGAAAGAGCAATTTTGAAAAAACAGGTCAAACGGTTCTGGTAGGTTGGCATGTTAATTATCTAAACAATATCAAAAAATATCATTATAAAATTTGTTATATATTTATTGAAACATAAGAACTTGATCTTATTAGCAACTTTGGGTATCATTAATAAAAAAACAAATAAATAATACTAAAAGTTCTTATATTAATTTCACGTAGGGATAAAGAAAAGTTGAAACAACTGCCAGATGATGTCTAAATCTTATCCACACCCTTGTTCAACAAATAGCTCATGTAACCCAACTGCCAACCCAGTTTGACCTGGTCGGGTTGCTAACTATGAATTAAATTGAAACTTCTGCCAATTTCAACTGTTGGGAAAGTTTTGTGACACAAAATTGCCTAAACATATACAAATTCAAAAGAGGTCATTTGGATTGTTTTTACAAAATTAGGACAAAACTTGCCCGGGCTAGGGTAAATGAAAAAGTGATAAATAACAAAATGCACAAGGATACCTGATCGCGGTAGCCTAACCATTTTTTAACATTAAAATATAAATTTCCAGCCAAACCACCAGCAACAAATCTTCTAGATGCTTTCCTTGCATAATCCGGATCTAGTGCAATAGCCTTCATAGGGCGGTGATAATCAAATTTTTGTTTCTCATCTGTGAATAGACTGATAATTACAACAGACCCATCATCTGAACAGCTTCCAATGAATTCACCGTCCAAGTCAAAGCAAAGGTCATTGACCGCAGCAGTATGAGCCTTAAATTCCTTAATCTGTCAAGAAAAATCGATATATAGAGTTTCATATATATGAAGAAAAATAGTATTGACGTGGAAATTTATTAGAACTCAAAAGGGATGTTACATATAAAAAAAATTAAAATTGAAGCTATGTGTTAATCTCTTGTTAGATATTGGCAAGTGGCAATACATGATACAGTCTTGTCATTCACAAGACATGCATCTATAATTTGCAAATCAGTAATTATGAAGCATGGTAGCAGCAGAACTTTTGTTCTCGGTCATCTTGATTTACATGCACAATGTTTCCATATACAAATTCCTAAAGAAGATTGGTGATTGTTTTATAAGATATGCTGAAATGAACAGTATAGCTAGCAGACCTAATACAACTAACATAAAGAGACACCAAATCACCAATGTTGATCAAGCCATCCTCACGTTGACTTTTTTTAAGCCTGAAGCAACCATGTCTGTAAAAGACAAAAGATGAACCTCGGTCCACAGTCAACCACTGAACCTTACAGGCTGCACAATAATCCTATAAATATCATCTAACACATTCATATACCAGAGTGCTCTGATCATTACTTCATCCCTTAAAAAATCAAGAGTTCTAATCACATCCTCTTTTCTCTATGCACTAAGGCCCTAACCAACTAATAAATTCAAACTGTCCAAAAAAGCCTCCACATAAATGACCAAATTCAATTATGTGTACAAAACTCAACTAGGAATGGTAGGCTAAAACGATAAATGTCACAGAAACTAAGCTTCAGATCTCGTATCAAGCTACTAGAAACTCAATCAATCAAATTCCTAACATAACATACAACATAATTGAATTCCAAACCTTTCCACCAACAGCAAACACGTATCGGAAAGCAAAATTAACCTATCTGATCGGATGAACTCAATCAATCAATACTGCATCCCTTCAACAATCAAGTGTTTCAATCCCACCCTCTTTTCTCTATGCACTGATGCCCTAAGCCACTAATAAATTCAATTTGTCCAAAAAAGCTTCCAAAATAAACAACAAAAATAGTCCAATACTTATTATGAAACTAATGAAAGCAATGAAAGCTTCAGATCTCATATCAATCCACTAACAATTCAATTCAATCAATAAATCAATCAAATGACCTAAATTAACATACAACATAATAAAATTCCAAAACCGAACCTGATTCCCTAGAAAATCGAGGATATGAACGGAACCGTAATGAGTACCGAGAGCGATCATGCGTTCGGCAACAGCGACACAGGAAGCTGCGTCACTCGATAACAACGAAGGCACGTCGTTTGCCATTCTCTGATACTTAAGCCTCGGTTCATCTTCTTCTTCCTCTTCGTAGTTGTTGTCCTCTTCGGTGTCTTCTTCTTCATCATCTTCTCGCTCGTCGTCGCCTTCGGTTCCGTTCTCTGATGGCCTGCGAGACATTGCCGGTGATTTAGAGAGAGAGAGAAAGGTTAGAGAGAGAAAGAAAGGCGTGGGTTATTATTATTATTAATTGATTGATTGAGACTATGGTGTGGTGGGTGATTGTGTTAACGCTTTTCTGGACCGAGTTGAGGGACTTTTGTGTTTGGATGGGTTCGTGTTTTCAGTGTTAGAATAATAGAAACTAGAGGACATTGATAAAGAAATAACCGTTCTAGTTGGGATTGGCAATTTTACATTATTTATTTATTTATTTTTTATTTTAAAAAAAAAATCTATATTAATTTTAAGACACTTGAATAGTGTCAGACCACTAACATATGCCATTTTGTCTCCATTATAAGCCACGTGTAATTATATATACTATAGCCCTTGGTAAATTTATCAAAGACGAAAATGATTTGTTTGACACAAAACTTTGACCACTAACTTTGTTACTAACTTATGTATTTTAATTTCTTTCAATTTGACCGCCAAACTTTGACCACCAAACTTTTAACTTTTAGGATTTTAAACTTTGGCCACAAAACTTGTAGCTTTTAGCTGCGAGTATTTTTTTAAAGCCCACGCGAGAATAACAGTCACTTGATATTATCTTTTATGTCCACGAAACCCTCCACGCAACAAGAGCTCTCACAGCGACGCGCGATCTTTAACGTCCACCAAACCCTCAACGCAACAGGAGCTCCCACCGCGAAGCGCGGGATAATAGAATCCTAGTTGTTATTATTATTATTATTATCATCAAAATAAAGATACTTCACCCGTAAACGTTTCTTATTGGTTAGGAGTTTAATGACTTCTTTTTGTCCACTATTGCTTCGTTATAGTATTTTAGACGTATTATTTTGTAGCTTTAACATATGTTTTCCCCTTCTAATTTTGGGTTTACACATGTGCTGTCTTCTCACTTCTTTATATAACTTCTTTGTTTTTGTTTGGTTATGTTTAAGGCAACGTCCAATGTTAATACTTTTGTGTATGTTGCACATGCTTGGGTGACTCTTTGATTGGAGTTTATTTACAAGTCAGTCACACCAAGATTGTGTTTGTCTTCTTATGCTTTTAAATTTGACGCTTTGTTATTTGTGATTGTGGTTACTTTTTTTTTCTCTATTTGGACATCATCAATTACATCTGTATGTTGACTCTAAGTACATACTAGATCATCAATTACATCTGTATGCTTTTAAAAACCCCTCGAGCCTTGACCATAGGAAAAAGCTTCATGCGTTAAAATTGTAATCATACTAGAAGATAAATTGTACTCCGCTTTTCTAAGAAATATAAAAGTAGCCCAAGTAACATAGTTTAATAAAAAAACATGTATGCTATAAAGAATAACATATGTTTGTATAACTAACTCCCTCACTTGTATGCTTTCTCGATTGTTATATGTGGAACCCATTTAGTTGTTTATGTCATACTTCTGAATGCACCTGTAACTTTACAATGTTATTTCTGTACTACACTTAATAAATACTTACTTACACTAATACAACTTCTTTTTTAGGTGCAGTTTGCAATAAAAGAGCGCCGCTGACCCAATAGAGGTCAAGATACTTAGGAAGTGGATAACCAATGGATATAGACCTGAGTGTGCTATCTCTTGATCGATAGAGGTACATTCACAAACCAAAGGATACTACCATAATGCTACATTGTTTGTCTCTTACATTAAAAATAAATAGTTACACTAATAACACTTCTAACCAAAATTAATGACTAATTTGCAAACAAATAGAACAACTAGAAAAATCAAAAGATTGTATGTATCTTTTTTTTTAATAGAGAGATATAAAATTATATGTATTATATATATAGTTCTTTTAGAATATAGAAAAATGAAGTTAAGTAGGAGGCCCTTTCACAACTAAAACTGACGATAAGCTTTTCGGCTTGCAACTGATCAAACAAGCAACACTTATGTAAATGTTATAAACTACAGAAGGTAACACACTTATTAAATGCAGATGGAAGTAGTCATTAGACAACAAATGTCATGCAACTTCAAACCTACACACAATGCCCCCATCAACTCTAGACATAACTACCAACCCCGTGGTGAAACGTGGGGCCAGCTTAAAACTCAAGTTAATTATTATATGTAAGTAATTGATTTAAAAATAAAACAAGAATAATATTATGTTGGTTCACAACTTGCGCAACCCAAGTCATCCATGAATGACATTAAAAAAAACAAATTAAACAAATAAAGAAAGAAGCAGAAGATGGCTCGTGGGGAATAAAGCATTCTTGGGCTGCCTTCTTGAGACCAGCCATGCATGGCCCAAAGGGGTTTTTAAGCCCAGGAGCTGCATTTTTTTATAACAACGTTTTAATTAAAGTTTTGTCATTATAAATCAACCCTAATCGCCCCAACATTTTAATTACGAATTTTTAACCCTTAACATCTGTCATTATTATACTATTGTTCACCATGCATGTAACCGTCGATTTTGTCACTTCTAACCGTTTTTGGGTTGATCTTGACCATCTAAACTAAAATGTTATTTCTTATATGTAATATGAACCGTAATAATTAGGTGGTTATCATCAAAATTTGGCAGTTATTTTTTAAGAGGACCAGTTGTGCATTTAGGGTATGGTTTCAACCCCACCCTTCTCTCGTGATTTCAGCATTTTTTCCTCCCACGTTTTCTCTTCAACCAACCAACGCTGTCCATTATAACCCCCAACACCCCCATCTGACTCTTTCAACCTCCAGACAACAAAAAAATGGCTCCTTTCCCCTTATTTCACATCTTTTGTACTCATTTTCTTAGTGGTCGCGATCATCATCCACAATTTTGCAATTAGGTATGTTTCAAAATCTTTTCGTTTTGTTCATGGTGAATGAAATTGGGGAACTTAGATTCGAAATTGCAACTCCTCTCCCCGTTACATCAACTTATTCTCTTCTCCGATCTCAACATCTCAATATCACAGTAAGTTTTATCAAATCTTAGCATCTCCTTCTTGTCCTTCTGTATCTACATGCTAATTGATCCTTTGAGTTGTTTTCTTTCTTATATATTGAATGTATCTTCAGGCATTTTGACTAGATTAGAAATCGATAATCGTGTTTTATTAAAAGGCAGAGAAGCATCCAATTGTTTACACCCAATTGAAACTGTCATTGACTTTTGGAATGGTTCAGCTCTTAATCATTTCATTCAGAGCCATTTTTTAGGTTGAAACAACCATTCAGAGCTGAATGGTTCAGAACCTCATTAAGAGGCTACCAAACAGGCCCTTAATACACCAATTTAATTCTATTGATGTTTAACTTAGTTCAAGAAAAAGGAAAAAAAAACAAGAAATTAATGGTTAATCGGGTATTAATACAACAATTAACTTATATTGATTAATAGTTGAAGTTTAAAGAAAGAGCCAAAAAACAAGATACTTTTTTTGAACAGCCAACAAATTAATCCTGATCATTCACGAAGTACCCACTGGATAAAGGAGTACTCCGAGAGTAACCCGGGTCCACCAATAATTTCACACCAGTTCCCGGGGAAAACCCGCCGCCCGAAGACCCAATGCGGTAAAACCCGGCCCACCAACAGCATTTTGGTGTCGGTAGAACTCGAACTTCCCACCTCCCATAAGGAAAGCAAGGAGGGTGCCACTCTGACATAAGGGGATTGGCGCCAAAAACAAGATACTAAGAAATAGTTCGTATAACATTACACTATTCACAATTTTAAAACTAGATCGACACCTTTAGAAGAATATGTATGTATTGTGTACATTTTGTCTACAATAAATTAACCGCGAACAAATTCACATGTAGCTTATATAATTCTTAGAGTTAGCCCATGCAAATTGACAAACAATTAGCAAGAAAACACTTTATCCATCATGCTTTTGGGTAACAACATAATATTTTTTGTACCTATAATAGAGGAAAATTTTGATCAAATTATGAGTTGGTTTGAATCTCTATAATATAACAGGTAAAAACAACAGGTGGAATATGGATGTTTAGAGCGACTGTTTTCAGGTTATTTAAATTACAATTTGATCCATGTTTGAATTCGGATCGATCTATATAAACAAAATTATATATATGTACTTTTGAATAGTCAGGTCCAATCGGGTCGAAAATCACAAATTTGACCAAATGCAACATCCATACACTTTGTAGCACCGCCGCAATGCACGGGTTCATGCTAGTATACATAAGTTCTGTAATAATGGTATCACCTCGTACGTTGCTCGCGGAACAATCAATATCCGTCAAGAACCTTCTCCTAATGTAGCCCGCACAATTTTTTTTCTTTTTTTTTTGAACGGCCAACAAAAACTTTTCATTCCAAATCGGCTACCAGGATGATAGCCGAAGCGCCAAGATGTTACATACACCAATATCGATAACAGGAAAAAGACAAAAACAAAAACATAAAGGATTACAACAAAAAAATTTACCCTTATAACATTTTTTATTGTTATTTTGTTTAAATGTGGTAAAAGTTCAATGTGATCGACCTAATAACAATGTTCTAAAATTGGACCAGCTATTAGATTAATAGATCGGTAGCTCTGACTATCGAATTTTTTGCATAAATAGGTGTTTTACCAAACAAGTAAGTGTTTCTAGGTAGTGTGCGGGAAAAAAAGCAAAAATAGGTATGTCACCAATTGGTTTGGCGACATTGAATTAAAAATTTTGATTGTTTACAACACATTTGGCGACATATATTAAAAAATAGGATTGTCTTACACTGGTTTGGTGACATTGAATTGCAAATTCTATATCCCCATATGGTTTAGCGATATTAATAAAAAACCAAAGCAAATTGGCGACATTGAAACATTGTTTCCAAACCATATTGGCGACATTGAGTTTTAATATTTTTAAAAAACAAAGTCACGGCAATTATTTATATTAATTTGATTGTATAATTCTGGATTGGCGACAATCAATTTTTTTTTGAATGAATCTATATTGTTTAGCGACATTGAATTTTTTTATTTGATTGTGTATGAATAATTTGGCGACAATGATTTTTTTTATTTGAATGTATATGAATCCTTTGGCGACAATGATTGAATTAGGGTTCAGGCATTTTGATTTTGAATTTTTTTATTTGATTTTATATGTATGAATTGGCGACATAATATGATAATTTGGAGTTATTCAATTGTCTTCATTCAATTTGGGGGGACAATGATTTAACTTGACACACTAAAGTAGTCACAAGGTGAGATGGGTTTTGTATTTTATTGATTTTATTAATAGGTAAGTAGGTTGAGATGAATAGGTTTGCAGTGAATAACCTTTCATTTCATGCACGATGCCAACCTTCTTAAACCTAAAAAATAAGTCACGGGTTTCTCTTTATTGCATTTGTGTGTATGACATGATTCTCTTCAGTGAATAATCATTTCGTGAATAGAGGATTTGCAGGAAGATGGATGAGATGGATGATAAGAGCTTGTTATATAACAATAGAGGAGGTCTCAAACTCAAGTTCAAGTTCAGACAATCATCTCAGTCTCAAAATCTTTCAAAGTTTGATATATTTAGCAGTGATCGGAAAATGAATTACAACTTACACCCGGGTCCTCTTGAAGACAATGTGTTGTTTCTACACAACGATCACCGTGCGTTGTGTGTTTTCACAAATCCTGAAAAATACAACGAACCCCTAATGGTGAAACGCGGTGATAGAAGTTTATGGAAATTTCTGGCTAAAAACCCGCTAGGTGAACGGGTAAAAAGTATCATACAAGAAGCCGGGCTTGGTGGGGTGTTAAGCTGTGGTTATCGGTACCTGGACCACTCACTGATAACTGCGTTGGTCGAGCGCTGGAGGCCAGAAACGCACACATTTCATCTACCTATGGGTGAAGCCACCATCACCCTACAGGATATCAACGTGTTGTGGGGATTACCGATAGAGGGTGTTGTGGTATCGGCTCCTGAAACTCCTATTACAGAGCAGCAGGCCATCAACATGTGTGAAACTTTGTTAGGTTTTACCCCCGGGCCAAATGATTTTGTTGGCAAAGCTCTTAAGTCACCTACAATTATAAGAGAGTTAGAGAAACCATTTTCTGAAGTTGAAGCAAGCGACCAAGAGTGCATTATCCGTGCACGGTTGATAATATTTTATCTTATTGGTTGCACAATACTTCCGGATCATGCCAACAATAGAATTTCGTTGCACCGTCTAAAACTTTTAGATGATCTACGAAGATGTTCATTGTACAGTTGGGGTAGTGCAGTTTTAGCCTGTCTGTATAGAAACCTGTGTGATGCCACAGCACCCGATGCAACGGCCCTTTCTGGCCCAGCCTTCATTTTACAAGTTTGGGCATGGGAAAGGTTTCGAAGCATAGGCCCGAAGATAGACGTAAATTTCGATCATTCCGTTCCGTTGGCAGCTCGGTAATCTACAGTAACAAACTTATAGTACTATGCAAATTACGAAAAATATAATAGTACTCATGTTTTTGTAAATTTATACATGTTCATTGTATAGGTGGCAAGAGCATAAACTCAACTTCTCTGGAACCCCGTCACACTGCTTGAGAACATATCGTTCTCAACTGCAATCATTACACCGGAGCCACGTAATTATTTTGTGGTCATCGTATTTTATCTTGTGTTCAATTCTTTGTAACTAACTATATTTTTTTTTTTTGTAGTTTAACTGGACCCCTTACAATGATATCATTGAAAAGCTGCCACCAATCTGCAGAAGTGGTATGAAAAGCTGGATGAGTACCTGCCCATTGATATATTGGGCTATTGTCGAACATCATTATCCGCAACGGGTAATGAGACAATTTGGGATGGTGCAACAGGTGCCGCACCCTATCAGCATACAGCCTAGTGAGCATAAGAGGTTGCACAAGTTAAACCGGCAAGGTAAAACCGGGACTAACTGGCTCACTACGCACGCTGAGTATGTTAGCGGGTGGAACAACCGTGACAAAACTCTTGTCAACGGTGAAATAATTAGGACCCGATCCGTTGACCCCGACTACATGCCGTGGTATAATGCGCGCACAGTTGTATACGTATCTGATCCCAGGGAAGTACCTATGCCTCCTCCTGCTTTTCAAGATGACGGGTGTAACATTTCGCATTAAATTCCTTGTACGTTACGATTATTATTAATAAAACGTCAAGTTTCATCATTTATCGTCTTTTAAAAATATTTCGTGACGCATTTGGACCCCTTATACTATACCATATACTTATAACATCTTATTATTATTGAAATAATTATAAAAAATTAAAGGCTTGGGCCGGGGTTCGAACCCGAGCCCATAGCCGATTCAATGTACACACACCACACAACCAGCTGGTCTACACCACACTTTTGTTTAAACTTCAACACATATTATTTATATATCGAATCTGGATCATAACAGTTGACTCGAAGAGTCAACTGTGAAGAACAATTTACCATAATCAATCCATTCAAACGCGTTTTAATCCTGATATGGAATGATTGAGGATTCATTTGACTTATACGCGTGCATTACACAATCAATTATCGTCCAAAACCTTCCAATTTTACACCAATTAACGCGTCATCATCTTCATAGCGAGTCAACTTTCCAATTCGTCAACCCGAACCCTCACCCTATAAATTGATCACTTCCTAACAATCTCTACTCGCCGATACATCCCTCTTCATCTCCAATTTTTCTGATAATAATCACTTCTTAAGCTTCAATTCATCGCGTGTTGACTTTCTGTTTGACTAAGCTCTATATACGAATACGTTTTTGTAAGTTCAATTTTTTTGATGGGTTATGTTCATCGGCCCTTACACAACAATAACCCTATGATCAATTGGGTTATTGTTCTGTAAATCAGTGTATTGCAAAGTTAGGGCTCGATTGGTTCGAATTGGGGAAGAACACGATTGCAGGCTTGTGTATTTAATTAAAACAAAAAGAAACCAAACACAACCACTGATCTAGATCAAGTGGTTGTGTCTGTTGTTTGCTAAACTGAGAACACGGGTTCGATTCCCAGCATCAATAAACGTTTTTTTTATACCATTTAAGCTTTATATATATTCACTTGTATTTTTAAAATTAGTTTTAAAATACTAAAACTCCTTTAAAAATTCCACAAAAATTATTTTATGTTATTCTAGTAGAAAAGTTTAACATACAATTTTTAGTTTTCCAAAAATTATTTATTTGATATATATAATAAATATTTCAAGTTTATTCTATTTTATTTATAAAATCCTATAAAAATATCAAAACGATTATATAAATTTCCACAAAAATTGTCCTGAGTTTATATAACATTAAACTTCTCCGAAATGATTTTTATTCCTGAAAAATCATTTATTTAACATTTTTAATCAATTTTTGTTAGTTTTAATCATAATTAAATCATAATAAATTCAATTTTTAATATTTTTGCACCAAAATTTTATATAAATTATTCCTGATTATTTAGAACAGAAATATAATTTTTAAACTAATAATTCTTTAATTTTAGTATTTTTAAATATTTAAGTTAAATTTTGATAATTTGTTATAAATAGAATTAATATTCTATTTTAAAGAAAATAATTTTATAAAAATTATTTTTATACTTTAAACTCATTAATGTGACCATCTTAAATTCAAACTTTATAAAAAGATTCTTGTTTATTTATTTACTAAAATTCTCCCAATTATCAAACATTTTTATTATTAATCAAACGGGCATTTATCCCCAATTCGAAGCCCTAGAATATATACATTTGTAGACTAGATAGACTTAGACATATTTGTTACCTTATACATAGGGTAACACTTGGCATCTTTGGGGATACGCTTATTCTATTTTCTTTTTGAGACTTAACGCTTTGCTAAGGTGAGTTTACATAACCATGTTTGTGCAATCCTTTATACTTGAAACTTTATACTTAAGCAATTCTACATACATGTCTAGTTGTAAACTTTAATGCCTCATGACTTAGACAAATACTATTAGACTTAAACTTAAACTTACATAATCATTAGCTATGGCCAAGCCGGCGATATTCAATGATAGATCTATTGGATTGACAATCCCACCCAGATTCGTTGACCATCTTTTATGGGGAGCGCGGGTGATTGTTATCGTTCCAACGTGATATTAAGGTGAACCGTGGGTGACGGGATGGACCTAAACTTTGTCGGAGGTTTGATTATGTGCATACTATACTATCATGTTTATTCATGTAGACTTAAACTTACGATAGACATATGAATTGCTAAACTTTTATACTTAAACTACTTGCTTGACATGGCTTATGTATTCTCACCAACTTCTAGTTGACCCCCCCATTTTTCCAAACTCAACAGGAAATACTGATGCTTGAAGTCTAGAGCTAGCATGAGGAGATATTTGAAGCTTTGTTGATTACTTGATGTAGACTTTAATGTAATTCAATATTGTAATGTATTAAAGGATTATTTAAACTTGTGTACTACCATGAGCTACTGAACAATCATTCATACGTGGCACCTCGATGTTTCCGCCATCGGTTGGGGTGTTACAACGGGGCAAGACTTCAAATGATGGTATGCATATGAACTCCTTACATGTGTTGCTTCATGATCTGGTTTTCCATGCTTTAATGTGTATGGTGCTCTTCCCTTTAGTAAATAACTGCCAAAGTAAAAGTAGCCATGTGAAGACGTATCACCGCATAATGAAGTACTGAACGTATGTAGGAAAAATGATAAAAATAAATAAAAGTAATATCTTACTGTTCCAATGCACTTATAGCCATACCAGGTAAAAGTCCATATTCAAATGCCTGTAGACATACAACATTACGTATTTACGCGCTAGATAATGAATGATGAAAAAGCCTTCTTTTTCAAATCTTGAAAGAACATTAAACCTTGCATCATTCCGATCAAAGCACCTCACCTCATGTTGCATTGCTACTGAGTATAGTTTCTCAAACTTGCTCCAAATGCGAGGTGGTAGAGAGGAGTTGCAACTGTGAGAAATCTCAGTGTGCTTAACATACTGCTCGATGTCTCTGCGAAAGGTATAGTCAATCAGAGCTGTGATTGGCAGTAGTCGGGCTTCACGCAATACATTGTTCATGGACTCGGAAATGTTGGTCGTTAGGTTACCCCAACGACGATGCTCTCTATCATACTTGACCGTCCACTTACTCTTATCAATGTTCTTAAGATAGTCCCAAGCCTGTTGATTTTGCGCCCTCATTTCGCGAACAAACCACCGATACTTTGCTGACTGAGATGTGCTACCAATATTCCAACAGAGTTTCCGTAGCTGTTTATTCTTGAACCTCCCACTGAAATTGCTTCTAACGTGACGAAGACAATAACGATGGTAGGCGTTGGGTTCCATCCAGCCTGGAAGGTTTTCCATTGCATTAATTATGCCGTTGTGTCTATCGGATATAACACACAATGGACCCATGCTACGAAGGGAGACATATTCTCCAAGATTATGGAAAAACCAACACCAACTATGTACGGTCTCTTCGTCGACCACAGCATAAGCCACAGGCATGATGTAGTTGTTGGCATTTTTTGTTACAGCAATCAACAACTTACCTCGGTACGGTCCTCTTAGATGTGTCCCGTCAACCGAGATGACAGGCATGCAGCGATGAAATGCGCGGATAGAGGGTGCGAAGGCCCAAAACACATATTTAAATGTGGGGTAATACTGCTCTCCCTGTGGATGGTTATAGAAAGAAACAACCGTGCCTGGGTTCCGATCCTGCAACCGAGTAATATACGTGGGTAGCGCCTCAAAATTGCTGTCCCAGTCACCGTAGATAAGTTCTATTGCCTTTCTTCGTGCTCGCCACGCTTTAGAATACGTAACATCAACGTTCAAATGTTGCTTGACATACGTTTGAATCTGTTTGACCTTAAACTTAATGTCCGCACGAATTTGTGGGAGGATGTGTGTAGCGATAACCTTCGACCGTAAACTTTTGTTGCTGTTACGTACCACCGTTGAATAGCATGTGTGTTCGGGACCCCACACAATAATTCGCCAATAATGCGCGTCAGGCTTTTTGGTTGCGGTGCAACGCCACTCGCACTTTCGAGCACCACCGAAAGGATTTACAAATTTTGGTCTTCTGCTGTAACATACGACCTTGTATAATTTTTTTTTGCTTTCCTTTACGAACATCTCTCGACCATGTCGAACGTTCCACTGTCTAACTGCACCGTCAACCTCATCTTTGGATTTGAAATACATACCAACACGGATATCTTTCATACGTGGGTTCCATAAGACAAAGTCGTCATCTTCGTGATCCGGAACCATGTAATCAGTTACCTCCACATCATCTTCGGGAACGTTGTGTTGATGTGGAAGTAACTGCAAAGCTAATCCGCCAGTTTCTTCGGTCACGGGGGGCGGGTGGGGCTGACTGGCTGAGGCCTCGTCTTCAGAGGAACTTTCATCTGATACGGGTGCTTCGGGTTGACTATCTTCCGTGTCTTCAGAGTCCCCACTTCCGGACTCGTCGAAACCGCCGTTCTGCTCGTTACCGGCAACATATTGAGGTTCCACAACGGTTTCTTCATTCGTCATAGGGGAACCTACCTCATCGTTTTGGTCGTTACCGGCAGCAACTTGGATTGATTCCGCATCAATGTGAAAATCCAAGGGCGCATCAACATTTACGTTGGCCACGTCACGCAGCAAGTTAGTAAAACTAATATGCTGTAATGGAGGAGCTTCTTGCCATTCAACGTAGATCTCCGCAACAAAATGGCCACGTCCCTCTACGGCCAAATAGTCCATCATTCGAACCCCATCGTCGTTGAAGATCTTGGATGTTTGAGAGGACCCTTGGAAAGTGAAAGCAAACAGTAGTTGAACAGTAATTGATTCTTTGTTAATGTTAATATGACTGCATACGGCTTCAACTAGATCTTCAAATGACATCTCCGCTCGCATGATAAAGCTAGTTGTTACCAGACAATCATCATGTTGAACAGCCCCGTTAACGTATGAAAAACGACCACCCCAATATAATCTAACCAAGTACGGACAGAATGAAGCCATCGGTTGTGGTTGGAAGGTTATGGGGGGAAGTAGATTTTCTAAAAAAAATGTTGTTTTTAAGACTGATGGTTTATTGTGCAAATTTTGGCTTGGGGTCTATCCCTTAAATAGCTGAAAAATCGTAGAATTTTGGAACTTTTTTAAATACTTTTATAATATTGGAGTACAATTATTGTGAAAGTATTGAAACCAATTGGCGCCAACGGTACAATTATTGTGAAAGTCTTGAAACCAATTGGCGCCAACGGTACAATTATTGTGAAAGTTTTGTTAGTAAAATGTCGCCAACCTTCCTAAACCTAAACCCTAATTTTGATTATACATTAAACAGAATAAGAATAAGTAATAATTCAATGTCGTGAAAATGCCTAAACCCTAATTCAATCATTGTCGCCAAATTATTCATACACAATCAAATAAAAAAATTCAATGTCGCTAAACAATATAGATTCATTCAAAAAAAAAATTGATTGTCGCCAATCCAGAATTATACAATCAAATTAATATAAATAATTGCCGTGACTTTGTTTTTTAAAAATATTAAAACTCAATGTCGCCAATATGGTTTGGAAACAATGTTTCAATGTCGCCAATTTGCTTTGGTTTTTTATTAATATCGCTAAACCATATGGGGATATAGAATTTGCAATTCAATGTCACCAAACCAGTGTAAGACAATCCTATTTTTTAATGTATGTCGCCAAATGTGTTGTAAACAATCAAAATTTTTAATTCAATGTCGCCAAACCAATTGGTGACATACCTATTTTTGCTTTTTTTCTCACACACTACCTAGAAACACTTACTTGTTTGGTAAAACACCTATTTATGCAAAAAATTCCTGACTATCTATTGAATAGTGAGTAAATAGACAAGTTCTCACTAGTTTTGTTATTATTGTTACCGGTTTTTTCTAGGTTACTCAAAACCTACAAATTTAGTTATCATCGGGTATTACTTCATAATCAAAGTAGCACATACTATTTTAATCGATGTCGTCCGAATTTCTAAAACATCAACCAAATGGATAGAACATATAAAGTTTGAAAACGTGTTATTTCTTGATAAATTAAACTGATAACATTTTTTTTTAAAGATTTCAATTTACATTACACTACATTATGAGAATGAATAAATAAATTTGTAGCACCGAATTTTTATGTAACTTTATTTGCTAAAGCCGTCTAAAGCTTAGAATGGGATTTCGTTGGAAGCCTTCATGATCAAGAAAGGATTCACAAAAGTTGGGAAGTCCAAACATGAATCAAAGGATTACTTGAGAGTTCCACTTATTCATTCTTCCTCCATATGCAAGTTAAGCATCATTCATCGTCCCCCTTTTTTTGTCCAATCTCTCTTCTCTCTCTACACATATACAGTATATACATAATAATGATAATAATAATAATAATAATAATAATAATTATTATTATAATTATAATTATTATTATTATTATTATTATTATTATCATTATAGTCTAAAATTAAATCCACATTTTTAGTACTTTCAACACACGTACATTTTTCACATACATAATTACACACACTAGGGAGAGAGATTGCATAACGTTGAAAACATCCGAAACAATCAAAATGTGACACATGTACTTTAGGTTGATAGCAAAAACGTTCGTTAAATTAAACTTGGTTTCACATGTGCCGTTGTAATGGGTTAGACGCACCGATGCAATATTGTATGATGGTTGAATGTGCCATTTGTCAACAATGACACATTGCATCTTTCTTTATTCAAAGCTACACTGATATTTTAAAATAAACCGCATTCTGTATTTATGGTCTTAATTTTTTTTTTATAAAAAATAAGATGTAAAATTTATCTTAATGAAAATTGATAGTAGTAGATTCAAATGTATACATCAATGGGGAAGTTTGATTTTTTTTTTTCTTTTTGCCTTTTCAACCATTTTCAATACCTATTTAGGATTTGGTTAAATAACTCGATAACCATTGAATAGTGTGACCATTGTAGTTTAAACATTCTTCCTCTTGTTTTAAAACATGTGTGCCGTATCATGGATCATTTGTAAGTTTCTTATTTTTTTTTATCTTTATCTTTTTTTTTTGTGGGGGAATTTTCAAAACAAGACGTTCACATACAATACAATATCTCATCATTTTTTTTATGCACATACATTATTACTAGCTTGTCAACTATTATTAGCAAACGTCATACTAACATATATTCTTTAAGTTTTGTATCATGTATAAATGTATGTATGTACATTTTACAACATCGTAAAAGAAAGAGGAAAGGAATTAATGAAAAGAAAAAGTAAAGACTTGGTTGCAAGATATTCTCTTGAAACAAAATTCCCTCCTTTTTGCATAATATAAATAGCCCAAACATAACTTCACCAAGTTGTCAAATTCTTTGAAAAAAAAATGGCTACCAATGCTAAGCCCCCAACCCAAAATCCGGTTGGGCGGTCACACTCCAAACTTATCCGCCTCATTGCAATAATCTTGCTTGCACTCATAGTCCTTGTTGGTCTAACCATCCTCATTATTTGGCTAACCATCAAGCCCAAAAAGTTAGTCTACTCCATCGATGACGGCTCTATCCACAACTACAATTTATCCAATACCAACCACTTAAACGCGACCTACACCTTCATCCTTCGAGCGTACAACCCTAACAAGAAAGTTTCCATCTACTATGATAAAGTTGATATAAATGTTTTGTATGATGATGACACCATTAGTAGGGGGACTATTAACCCATTTCACCAGCCTAAAAGAAATGCTACCCGATTTACGTTGAATCTTGCATCACATGATGTGCCATTGACCGAAGGGGGTGCACATGATCTTAAAACAGAAAGGTCGTCGGGTCGGGTAGAGATGGTTGTGAAGTTGAAGGCTAGAATAAGGTTCAAGGTGGGAGCATGGAAATCAAGACACTACCACATGAAAGTTACATGTGCACCTATTATGGTTCACTTTTCTTCTTCCTCAATGGGTTTCCAAAGGACCACTTGTGATGTTGATATTTAATTTTAGGGGTTAATTTGTGTGTGTTTTCTTGAACATGACGATCTGTTTTGCAATTTCTTTTGTTATTTTATGTGGATTTGGTTGATTTTAAAGTATTGTAATTTGTATGTGTGATTTATTTACATTACGAAATTAAATGTAACCTTTCTATATATTTACTTGACGATATTAAACTCTTTGTCATACAGTTTACTTCATATAGAACTTCTTATAGTTTTCTTTATCTTTGTTGCTACAACGAATATCTGTCTAACGATGGTTCTGAGTCACGAGGGAGGTTCAGGGGTTCAAGGGTTCCGATCTGCCTAACGCAGGTCGTGGTGTCCTTCTACGTTGCAAACGTAGAAGGAGGTTCAAGGCTTGTATTGTTTATTGTATATGCTTTAAGATTCTGATCTGAGATGAACTCAAGACCAGAAGTAGAAATTCTTGGAACTCGAGTGAAGAAGATTGTTCTTCCCACGTGAGAGACCAAGAGAATATTTAGAGTGAAGTGAGAGTGATGGATTTTGTGTGTAGAGAGCTGATTCTCAGCTTCTCATTTATAGAGAAGAGGGTCTTCTCTAAGGGGAAAGCATATTACCTTGATCCTATCTGCAACTAAAGGACATTCCACAAAAAGCAAGAGGCTGCTATGGACCTGCGGTCTATAGACTGATGTTACTCCATCAGTTTTGTTTGTTTAGCTCGATGAAAGGGACGACGTGACAAGTCATCTTTTTGACTTGTGATACCACCGGCTGTGGAACCTTTGTAGGCTCCAACCTTTCAAGCGTTTGTTCGATAATATTGTTTATTCGTTTTTGCTTTAAGCTACCCACGTCATCAGCCCCCCAAGTCAGAAGGTTTGACGAGTTATCTTGAAAGCTTCTGACTGTTTTCTTAGTCTATTCCTTGCTTGAAGGGTTCGAGGGTTCGCTGTGATTTGGGCAGTTAATACTCAGTGTTTTAATTTTGATTGGACCCTGATGTGACATGTGGCAGTCTGTTCAGGGCTTATTACTGCATGTCATTATGACAGTTACATTTTTAAATATTATAACCGTTCCTTTTTTTCTTTTTAACCCCTCTTCATTTTATTTTCACTTTACTTCTTTCACTTTTTTACTTTCTTCTCCACAACCGTTTCCTCCATCATTAGGGTTTCGTGATTTTCAATCATCAGGTTAGTTTCTTTTCTTCTTGTATAGTGTACTGATCATCCTTTTTAAGCACAATGGGCGCTAAGAAGGACATGGTCGTTACGTTTTCAACCCTTTCTCAGAAAGAGGTTGAATCGTTCTATTTAGAGTGGGATATAGACCTGTCTTTTAATCCTGTTGCTCCAGCCAAGCAACTTGCTGTTTCTGATTGTCCGTCTGGTTCCATTGCTTTATATTGTCGTCACTTTGAGTTTGCAAATCTTCGTCATCCCTTCTCTGTTTTTCTATTGAATGTGCTTGAGTATTATAGGGTTTCTCTTGGTCAAATCCACCCACATGGTATGGTATTGGCCGTGTGTTGCATTTTGAATGTTTATGTAGAGCCCTAGGTTATGATCCCACTTTGCTGATGTTTAGGCGATTCTTTCGCCTTGCCAAGAATGGTGACTGGTTCACCTTCGAGGGATCATCAGTGGAGACAAACCTCCTTTCTTCCCATGTCACAACTGTTGGGCAGTGGAAGACTAAGTTCTTCTGGGTTTCTGATTCGATTTTTCCTTTTAAGCCTATTTGGAGGCATCCTGAGGCTGTTCTCAATGAGGGAGAACCTTCAGAATCTGAACTTGATCACAACTTTTTAACTGCTCTTAGAGCCTGTCCTTCAAGGCTTCGTCCTTTTGCTGAGCCATTCCTAGTGTTATCCGGTGTTAGCGCTCGCTGGGACAAGCCTGGTAGAGATCCCGTTATAATGAAGGATGATCAGGGTATGAGTTTTTGTTTGTGATTGGTTTCGTTGTTTCTTTTTGCTTTGTCCTTATACTTTGTATATTTTGCAGTCATGTCGGCTCTAGATTTCATTAAAGGTGATGATGCTTCAGGCGTTGTGTTTGCTGATGCCGAAGCAGCAGATGGTGAAGATGCTTTAACCAAGTACGAGAAAGGTAGGTATGACGGGACCAACTATGTTGCCGTTCCAAACGTCAAAAGTTTTGCTAAAGCTAGTTCCTCGAAGGCTTCAACAAGGAGGTCCAGCAGACGACTGTTAAAGGCTGCTAAGTCTGCGGACCCTTCTGAAGCAGTAACTGTTAGTGATGATATTGAGGAATCTGATGATGGGAAGGATCAGACGGTGGATGACACTCCTGTGGATGTGGTTGTGAAGAAAAGCAAGGGTAAAAAAGTTAAGGTGGTGAAGGAAGCAGATGTGTCTGGTAGTTTTGATGAAGAGGGTGTGTATGTGCCTGGGTGGAATGTAAAGGCATCTGACACTTTCAAGTCCTCTGCTGTGTGTGAGGAAGTTTTGGCACACTTTGCTACTCCAGGTGCCAAGGCTTGCCTTGAGGGTTTAGATGATGATGCTCTTCTAGCAAAGATGATGGTGGGAACCTGCAACTTGGCCGCTATGTTACCAGAAGGGATCAGCAGGTTTAGGAAAGTCATGGGTGAATATAGTGAATTTACAAAGAAGAAGAAGGAAATGAAGCAGTCCATAGCTGACATGAAGAGAGATGCTAAAGAGTATGCCCAAAAGGAGATCACTTTGATTGCCCTTATTGATGAGCTAAAGAAGGGACATGAGGCTGAGATGGCAAGGCATGAAGCTGCCAGGTTGAAGGTGGAAGCAGATCAACTAGCTTTGGAGGCAGAAAGGAAGGCATTTGAGAGTGAGAGGAAAGAGTTAGAAATCTCTCTTGCTGCTGCTCAGGGTGACAACAAGTGGCTAATTGAAGAGGGCTTTCAACAAGTTGTTACTTACCTCCTTCACTCTGCAGAATTCAATTCAGCCCTCGGAGAAGTGCACACCAAGCTATTGACCCATGGTAAGCATGCAGGTTTCCTTGCAGGGTTCAAAGCTTGTGAGTCTGGTCAGGCCTTGGAAGAATCTCCTCTTTATCAACCCAACTCCTTGGATGTGTTCAAGGAGACTGTGCTCAAGATGGAACACTCCAGCTATCCTTATGTGGCCCAAGTCTCTTCCCTTTATGGGAAACCCTTGAAGGAGCTGAAGGAGTTAAAGCCTGCTGGTTTGAATGAAGCCGTATCTGCTAAAGTGCTTCAGGCTGTTTCCAAGAAGAGGGCACACTCGGGTGATAGTGAAGAGACCTTGGATATGACTGATACACTTTCTAAGGATGCCAGTGTTGAAGCCTCTGAAGCTGGTTTGGTGGAGAAGCTGCCCAAGAAGGGAAAGAAGGCAAAGAAAGCAAAGGTGGTCAAGGCTGGGAATGAGGATGAAGCCTCCAAGCCTTCAGGGTCTGGTAATGACGCCTGAACCCTTTATTCGTAGCTTTCTTAGCATCTTTGGTTTGTAAAAACAATTAACTATGTGGTTGTGTCTTAAACACTTTTTATCTTTTGGTTGAACCTGTGATGGTTCGTTGGTGGTTGTGGGCTGAAGCCCTTTGAACAATTTATGTTGTTGCTTGGCTTTTGTATAAAGCCTGTTAATGTTAGGCCTTTAGGGCTGTTTGTTTAAGTTTTATGGTTGTTCGTTCTTACTTTGTTTTTTGTTGTGTGTTTGTTTGTCTTTGTTATTGTTTGGGAATGTTTATCCGGTAGCACCTTCAAAGGTTGAATGCTGCAGTCATTCATCCTTAAGGTAGTCTAGGCAAACATGTCACCAGCTATCCTATATACACTTATATAAGTGTTTGTCATTTTCGTAAGTTTGTTTTTTAAACTTAAGGAATGATTGGTGTAGGTTGTTCAAGCCTGTCGATGAGACTTATAAAACTATTTTTGTTTATCTCATGGAGTCGAATTGATTTAGGAACTCACCCCTTATATAGGTCCGTTCAACCCTCGAACCTATTGAGCGAAATGGCCTGGGAGCTCATCCCCTTACATGGCCCCTGCCATGGAGTTTCTTGCAAGGTTCTCAACCTGATCATAGGATAGAAAGACAATATTTCCAAAAGAGGATTCATGGATCCTTTCATTCATTAGATGATAGCATTACATAAGTTTTTTGAAAAGAACAACTTGTCTTACAACTTAAACAAAGAACCTTTTAAGGTTCTTACCATTCCAGTGTCGAGGGAGCTTCTTGCCTTCCATGTTGGCAAGCTTGTAAGACCATCCTTTGTGAGACTCAAGGATGGTGTAGGGGCCTTCCCATTTTGGTCCTAGCTTTCCTTGATTCTCTTTCTTGCTTGCATCATTGTTTCTGAGAACCAGGTCTCCTGGCTTGAAGCGTTCATGCTTGACCTTGGCATTGTAGTAAGACTCCATCTTTTGCTTGTACTTTGCTTCTCTTATTGCTGCCAAGTCTCTTGCTTCTTCTAGTAGGTCAAGATTGAGTGATGTTTCATGCTCGTTAGCCTGGATGTCGACATGAAGGGTTCTGGGTGTGGTGACCCCAATCTCAGCAGGTATGACTGCTTCAGATCCGAAGGTGAGGCTGTAGGGTGTCTTCTTGTTACTTGTCTTTTCAGTGGTTCGGATTGCCCAAAGAACACTTGGCAGTTCTTCCAACCAATTTCCCCCTTGACGACCCAATCTGGCCTTGATCCCTTCAACCACACTCCTGTTCATCCTTTCAACCTGCCCATTGGATTGAGGGTATGCTACAGAGCTGAAAACTTGTGTTATTCGATACTCTTTGCACCAAGCACTGAACGGCTTTTCTGCGAACTGTTTGCCATTGTCTGTAACTAACACCCCAGGCAAGCCGTATCGACAAATGATACTTTCCCATACAAAATCAATTGTCTTCTTTCCAGATATCTTTCCCAATGGTTTCACTTCTGGCCATTTCGTGAAGTAATCAACAGCAACCAACAAGAACTTGACCCCCCCTTTAGCAGGTGGGAAGGGTCCAACGATATCCATTCCCCATTTGTGGAATGGCCATGCTGAAGTGATTGGAACCAAATCATGCTTGGGACTCTTTGGGACTGGTGCATGGATCTGGCAGGCTTCGCATTTCTTCAACTGTTCTGATGCATCACGATGCATGGTAGGCCAGAAGTAACCAAGGTTCATGAGTTTTGCCACCACTGATCTTGGACCACAATGAGCCCCACATATTCCTTCATGAACCTCTTTGATCAAGTACCTGCTTTGTTCAGGACCAACACATCGAAGCAATGGAGCCAAGTACCCCCTTTTATAGAGTATGTCATCTTGAATTGTGTATTGCTTAGACTTGATCCGAATCCTTTCAGCTTCAACAGGATCTTGGGGTAGTTCACCTCTTTGCAGGAATCTTTCAAATGGAGTCATCTAATTTGCTTCACTTTCAGTAATGACATCTTGAACCTCAATTTCAGATATTGAAGGATGCTTGATCACTTCAACCAACACTTTTTTAGTAAGGTGAGCAAAGTTTAACGAAGCAAGCTTGCTAAGAGCATCAGCTTTCTTGTTATGAGACCTTGGGACCTGTTTGATCTTGCAACACTGGAAGGTGTTCATGATTTCTTTAGCCTTCTCTCTATACTTTTTCATGTTAGGTTCTTTAGCAATGTAGCTATCATTCACCTGATTGGAAACAAGTAACGAATCGGTGAACACTTGAAGCTTGTGAACCATCATCTTTTTTGCAAGCTTGAGTCCTGCTATCAAGGCTTCATATTCTGCTTCGTTGTTTGTTGTCTGAAATTCCAAACGAAGGGCATATGTGAATTCTAACCCTTCAGGGTTAATTAATACAAGGCCAGCCCATGATCCTTCAACACTGGAAGCTCCATCTGTGTAAAGCTTCCAGGCTTCAGGGTCGATAGATTCGTCTATGGTGATGTTAACTTCGGCCGTTTCCACCTTTGGAATTTCAGCAATGAAGTCAGCAAGTACTTGTGCTTTAATTGCTTTTCTTGGGACGTAGGTGATTGTGTGTCCACCTAGTTCAACAGCCCATTTGGCTAGTCGTCCCGAAGTTTCAGGTCTTTCAAGCACATTTTTGATTGGTTGGTCAGTGGCCACTTGTATGGGATGTGCTTGAAAGTACCTTCGAAGCCTTCTGGCTGTTTGCACTAAGGCTAAAGCCAATTTTTCCAAAGGAGGGTACTTGACTTCTGCTAACTTTAATGTTTTACTGAAGAAATAAACGGGTACCTGAGCTTTGTCTCTTTCTATGGTGAGAACAGCGCTAAAGGCTTCATCAGTAACTGAAAGATAGACAGAGATCGTCTCCCCTGCCTCAGGTGTTGCAATGGTGGGAAGGGAAGCCAGATGATGTTTCATGCTGTTGAAGGCTTCCTCTGCTTCTTCCGTCCACCTGAAGTCTTTCTTGTCAGTGCAACCTTTGAGGGTCTTGAAGAATGGCAGCGATTTTTCAGCTAGCTTTGAGACGAAACGCTTCAAGGCAGCAAGTTTACCGTTCAAGCTTTCAACCTCCTTCTTGGTTTGAGGCGACTTCATGTTGAGGATGGCTCGAACCTTGCTTGGATTGGCCTTTATGCTTTGTTTTCCTACAACGTGACCCAAAAATTTTCCTTCTTCGAAACCAAAGGAACATTTAACAGGGTTCAGCTTCATGTTGATTTCTCTGAGTTTGTTGAAGGTTTCTTGTATGTCAGCAAGCATTTGATCTTCAGTTTTGCTCTTGATGACCAGGTCATCAACGTAAGCTTCCATTTTCTTGCCAATCTGCAAGGAAAAGGCCTTGTCGACCAACCTTTGATAGGTAGCACCTGCATTTTTTAAACCAAAGGCCATTTTTCTATAACAGAATATACCCTTATCAGTATGGAAAGCAGTTTTTTCTTCGTCTTCCTCCTTCATTTGTATCTGGTGATAACCTTTGTAGGCATCCAGAAAACACTTGAAGGGGAAGCCTGTAAGCGAGTCTATTTTCAGATCAACCTCAGGCAAAGGATAGCAATCCTTGGGGCAAGCTTCGTTGAGGTCTTTAAAGTCGATGCACATCCTCCAAGAATCATCAGGCTTTCTAACCATCACAGGGTTTGCAACCCATGATTGATATTTCACCTCTCGAAGGATACCAGCTTCAACTAACTTGTCAACCTCTTGGCATGCAGCCTTGCTTCGTTCTGGGGCAAGACTTCTTTTCTTCTGAACAACAGGTTTGACATTGGAAGGGATCCTTAGTTCATGTTCAGCAACATCTCGTGGGATCCCTGTCATGTCACTTGGGCACCAAGCGAAAACGTCCATGTTATCTTTTAGCAACACTTCAAGCCTAGTGAGAGTGTCACTAGGAAGGGCTGTGTTGACTCGTATCCTTTGATCAGGATACCCGGGGTTGATGCTGAGACCAAGTTTGCTGTGATCTTCATCGATGGTTAACACTGAAGTGGAAGGTTGGAGGGTTCCAACACCCTCTTTGGTGGGGAATTTTGCACTCTTTCGGCTAATGGAGACCGTCATATCAAAGATTACTACCCCAGGCCTTCCAATGATGACGTCATAGCTAGACGGTAGGTCCAAAACCACGAAGGTTAATGGTTCAGTCCTTCGTAGTTGACCATCAGAAAAGGTTACATCAAGTGTTAGTTCGCCCAGAGGCTTGATAGGTATGTCAGCAATGCCTTTTATGGCAGCTTCAGCAGGCCGTAGCATGGAGCGTTCTTCAGGGCTTAGAAGGTTGAAATATTTAGCGAACATTATTTCAGTAGCAGCTCCAGTATCTATGTAGGCCTTTTGTGTTTTGGTGGAACCTACGAAGGCTTCAAGCACAAGTGGATCACAGTGCTTTTCTCCCTTAGTGTAAGGGAAGTAGATGCCTTGCCGTTCCCAATCTTCCAATCTTTGCCTTTTACTTGGGGTTTCATTCTCAACAAAGACCACGGCAACATCTTTCTTTTTGCCATCTGCCATGTTTTCTTTCACACCTTTGACCAGGTGGGCCAGCTCTCCCGTCTTGACAGCTTCTTCGATTCTTTTCTTGAGTTGGAAGCAGTCGTTGGTGTGGTGTCCCTTCTCTTCATGAAACTCACAATACTGGTTTGAGTTCTCATTTCTTTTACTTTTTGGTAAGGGACGAGGAGGTCTGAAGGTGTGTTTGACCTCTTCGGTTGCTAGAATTTCTTGAGGAGTTTTGGTGAGGGCTGTGAAATTGACGTTCCTGTCTCTACTTGGAGGGTTCCTACTTTCAGACCTTCGTGACTCAGATCCTCTGGACCTTTTGTCATAGGTGCCATAATTGCTCCTCTTTCGAGAAGGACTGTTGCTCCTCCAGCTGGAACCTCTTTTTCTTTGTTCCTTGATGTCCACAGCCTCTTCTCCTCGAATGTGAGCTTCAGCTCTTTCTAAGGCCTCTTCAAGGGTTCTAGGGAGACTCTTGTTGAACTCCCTGGTTAAAACTTCGAGTTGATAGCATTCATGAACCTTGCAACCTTCATTTTTTCATCAGCACCGACATAAGTGAGGCCTTCTTTCTTGTACCTTTCAATGAAGCTTTTTAAGCTTTCGTCATCTTTTTGTTTGATCTGGAAGATAACGGTTGCATCCTTGACACAACGTCTTTGTTGTGAGAAGTTGGCCAGGAACCCTTTACCGAGCTCGTCAAAGGTTCGGATGCTTCCAGTTGCTAAACCGTTGAACCAGATTCGTGCAGATCCAACAAGGGTTTGCATGAACATCAAGCAACACTCGGGATCACCCCATTTTTCGATTCGGGCAGCTCCTGAGAAGATCTGGAGGTGATCTTCTGGATCATCAGTGCCATCATACGTTCTTATATGAGCTGGCATCTTCAGCTTGTTGGGAAAATCATAATCTGCTATCTCAGGTGAGAAGCAAGACAGGCTGTTTGGCTTGTAGGGTTGGTTGACGGTGTGCTCAACCCTGTTGTTGGTGATCCCTCCAGTGTTTCCTTGTTGTGCTGCGATGGCTTGACTAATGAGTTGCTGCCAAGGGAAGTTAGCCATCATTTGAGATATCATGTAGGGCATAAGGTTGAAGCCTTGAATGCCTTCAGATGCTACAGTGTTGGTTGCCACTGGGAGGCTCATAGAGGCGTTTCTGGCCATGGGAAGTGAAGCCATGGCTTGCTCCCAGGAAGTAGCCGTTGGAGGTGGGACGCTGGTCACCGGTGACTGCAGGAGTTGATCCAGAGTCAGTTCGTGTCCCAAAGGCATGCCGGTAGTGGCAGCTTGAGTGGTGAACAAAGGGAAAGCAGTAGGACTGGGCCTTGCTTCATAGTGGGAAGCAGTGTGAGTGTTGCTGGGACCAGCATTGTTGTTTCTGGGTGAAGGTCTGCGTCCATAGGTAGCAGTGAGAGGGGGAGGAGGTACAGGAGAGAGTGAGATCTCTTCCTCCTCGTCATAATCAAGTCGGAGACGCACTCCTTTGTCTCTTTCCCTCATAACATACTGGTTCAGGAGGGACCTTAGCTGCAAGAAGTTTCTTTCCACTCCCTCAGGGGTAAGATCTATACGGGGTGGAGTTTGTGCAAGATCAGGGAGAGGAGACATTACCCCAGAACGAGTAGGAGGTGGAGTTTGCAGGTTTGCAGACGCTGGGTGAACAGGTGAGGACTGAGTCCCAGCTGAAGTTCCTCCAGGAGTGGAAAGGACACAGATCTGGCCGGAGAGGTCTGATCTGTGCTAGGTGAGATCTGGTTGACCTCCTCTGGAGACTCAGGGTCAGACATGGAGAGAGTCGGAGCTACACAACTTATTTCAGGTAAAGAAAATGGCGCAGCCCCACGGTGGGCGCCAACTTGTTGCTACAACGAATATCTGTCTAACGATGGTTCTGAGTCACGAGGGAGGTTCAGGGGTTCAAGGGTTCCGATCTGCCTAACGCAGGTCGTGGTGTCCTTCTACGTTGCAAACGTAGAAGGAGGTTCAAGGCTTGTATTGTTTATTGTATATGCTTTAAGATTCTGATCTGAGATGAACTCAAGACCAGAAGTAGAAATTCTTGGAACTCGAGTGAAGAAGATTGTTCTTCCCACGTGAGAGACCAAGAGAATATTTAGAGTGAAGTGAGAGTGATGGATTTTGTGTGTAGAGAGCTGATTCTCAGCTTCTCATTTATAGAGAAGAGGGTCTTCTCTAAGGGGAAAGCATATTACCTTGATCCTATCTGCAACTAAAGGACATTCCACAAAAAGCAAGAGGCTGCTATGGACCTGCGGTCTATAGACTGATGTTACTCCATCAGTTTTGTTTGTTTAGCTCGATGAAAGGGACGACGTGACAAGTCATCTTTTTGACTTGTGATACCACCGGATGTGGAACCTTTGTAGGCTCCAACCTTTCAAGCGTTTGTTCGATAATATTGTTTATTCGTTTTTGCTTTAAGCTACCCACGTCATCAATCTTTTTTTTTTCAAACGGACTTACACTCTTTATTAAAACACCCCATCTACAATCGAATGGGTTGAGTAAGAACTATCACATTAAACAAACTAGACTGGTGTTTAAACGATGTTAAGCATACAAGCTTTAATTTTGGGTAACATATTTCAACTATTGGGGTCGCCGAAGCGACACCAAAGTTTTGAGAAAACGACTGATATGCGGATAGCCGAAAAGATGTATACATGTTTCCTTCATCAAATGATCAAGGTTGATGATATGCAATATAATTTAGCAAGCTTATCACCTTTCTCATACTTGGATAATAAACCTCAATTTGACTTGAAAGGTACAACCTTACAATATAACCAAAATCTTTTGGATACAACTCACTAAACGTCACTAACTTTGATGTTTGATGGGTCAAAATTAACAAACAATAATGTTTTCAGCCGTAGTAACACTCCGACATGTGTTATTAAACATCCATTATAACATAATACCGAGGAATATCTATACTACAATATTATGTATTCTTTTTTTTTTGAACGATCAACAAAACGCCATTTTATTAAATCACCAAAACGCTAGCGGGATACTAGCTACAACCCCAAAACAACAAAACCAAAAGTGCAAATTTTTCTTTGTTCGAGTATGCAAATAAATTGCGAATACGATCCAAGTAATAAAAGCCCAAGTTTCCTTTGGATCCCAACTCCAATATGATCCCCATGCTTCATTAGCCCATACTGCTCCTGAAAGAATACCTATGGTTAAAAAGATAAATCCTAGGCTAATCACACGATAACTCCAATAATCCAATTTTTGAATAAATTGGGCCTTGTAATAATTCTTATCAGGAAAAAAAGAAGTTTTTTGAAAAATCTTGTTTCTTTCATTCTTGTATTGGATGCACCTAAACAAAACCTTTACCAGCCCACTTTGGATAGCTTGAAACCCCTCCAAATCTGCCAGTCCAAAGCCGAACACATGGACCTAGTCTTTATCCACAAGAAGCTCTTAGATTTAATCTCACCTACTGTCTTAGACAAGTCTGCAAATTTATGCGCGAAGACAGCCTCGTTCCTGCAGTTCCAGATAGCCCAGATAGTCGTTAAACATACCGCGTGTACTGCCTTTTTATACTTATCCGACCCGCCAACGAACCTATGTAAATCGACCAAATCTGCAAAACTGAAAGCGTAAAAGGAATTCCAGCTGCACCATTGAGACACGATCTGCCAAACAGCCTGTGCAAAGCCACAAGACACGAACAAGTGCTCCACAGACTCATCGAACTCCCCACATAACGGACATGTGACCGAAGAGACTTGAATACCCCTTTGTGAATTGTGACAGCGCTGACAGAGTAGGAAGCCTCTTCAAATCCGCTCTCCATGAGACAATACCCATTTTTTGGGACCCAATTGCACCACTTGAATACACGTTGAACATTATCGTACCGAAGGTCGTTAAGAACCACTTTCAAGCTTTTAACAGTAAAACCACCCAACCCACCCACCCCCCCCCCCCCCCCGGATTCCAACCCAGCGATCCCCAGCCCCATTAAGAATTTGCCCCCCAACCCATTGTTCTAGTCTCCCCAGTTCAGATGATTCCCAAACCGAGTGTATAGCCCGTTTCCAATCCCACCCGAACCCAAATGAACCCAACCCCAACCTGTCCGCGACCATTGCACTTTATGTATTCTAGATGGCCAAGATAGTCATTTTATATTCATCTAAATGAGTAAAATTGTAATTTCATTTACAAATTTAATAAAACAAATTTAATCACAATTAATTGCAATTAATTAGGTGGTGAATGACAAATTGTCCATACCATAAGGGTCTTTATGTAAAGTTATATTATATCATATTAATTGCTCTATCTTCTTTTAGGTCATTGTAACTGGCTATGACCTTTCAAAGCTGAGTAACCCGATCGATGCGATAGGATCACTCATTTTGCTATGTTATAAATCGCTTGCCCATTCTCTCACCTCTGCTCCTTAATTTGCCACCACTTCCACTTCTGCCATCGCTGCCATCCCCGATGAGTTACTATTACTAGCGATGGCAAAAAAATGTAGCGGAGGTCGGAATAAGAAGCGAGACTGAAGAGCCACAAAGGGCTTTAATTTCATAAATTTCAAGGCCTTTGATTTCGGTTTCTTTCTTTTGTCTCGAATTGCAATGTTTGTTATCCCAATTCTTTTATGGGTTATCATGTGTTTATGTATATGAAATCAAGCACAAATTATTTTTTGGAAGGAAGAACTGAGATTTCATACATCTAAAGAATAAATAAGTGCTTGATTTCATATACATAAGTACATGATAACCCATAAAAGAATTGGGATAATAAACATTGCAATTCGAAACTGAAGAAACAAACCGAAATCAAAGCCCTTGAAATTTCTGAAATTAAAGCCCTTTGTGGCTCTTCAGTCTTGCTTCTTATTCTGACCTCCGCTACATTTCTTAACCATCATGAGTAACAGTAAGTCATCATCATGAGTAACAGTAAGTCATCGGGGATGGCAACGATGACAGAAGTGGAAGCGGTGGCAAATTAAGGAGCAAAGGTCTACCAAGAGAAAGGAGCAAGTGATTTATATCAATATGTTTGTATAATGTACAACACCAACAATGTGATTGACCAAATGCCACTGCCAAACACAGTGCAGCCCCGCCGCAACGCGCGAGTTCCTACAGGTATCTTATATTTCTTGGCATATGTGAAGTGGGTTAGGCTAATAAGCTATTAGTCGTTTTTCAGGTTCTGTCTTTTGTGTCGTATATGCAGTTTCCTTACCAGTGGTTGTGAGACTTGGTACAGAGATGTGATAAGTTTTTGAATGGTTACAACTTCCAACTTAAGTGATTGTTTAGTTTATTAGGTTAGGAATTATAGGAATCATTAGAATGTGAGCGATTAGAGAGATGTGATGAGTTTTTGAATAGTTGCATCTTACTTAAGTGATTATTTAGCTGATTACTAATTAGGTTTTAGGTTAAGGAATATGAGTTATTACTGATTATAATACTATGGACATGCAGTGATTTAGAGATTCTGTGGTTAGTTAACTTGAACCATTTGCAATAGGTTTATCACGTCATGTTAGATTTTTCAACTCCGAGACCTTCCCGGAGTAATTAGCTAGTACTAATATATATACAAGTGTTTTCAAAATTCTTCGAGTTACCTACTAATTGCAAATAATTATGTATTTAACGATTCAAATGTATAAATGTATATGATACATCCAGCCTTAAAAGTTATAATCTATATTGTGGTTTTAGAATCATATCTTTGTACTAAATACTCGTTGTTTGAACTTTCCAAAACACACAAACTTTCTTTTTGGTATGTGGAGAGTAGATTTGAAGAAAGTATGATTCAATGTGTCCAACGGTAACTTGTCATTATGATTTCAAAACTAGATACTTTTTAGTTTTTTAAAAGTTGTTGTATTATAAAACATACCCATATCGATTTTGAGCCGAACATGGGCCACATGGCACCATATATAATTACATCTACGTATTAAATACTAGATATTATATAGCTTTAAGCTATACAATTATTTTATATACGGACGTAATAATGAAAATCGCTAAAACCTCAAACACAAACACTAGATACATTGTCTTTCCTTTTCTTCATGCCATCATTGCATTAAAAAAGTAAGCCCATGGTCTTAAAATAGTTGTTAGAAGTCCATAAATCATTAGTAACTTCTAAAATTGATTAAATCTTTCATATCAACCCTAATTGAATTCACTATTACAATTTACAATGAAAATGTATAATAATTACTTAAAAAGGTAAACCATCATTTCACCAAGTAAAACTTGTAATAGGTATGATTTGCTTAAAAAATGTGTGGTTTTTTTAGATGGATTAAACTTAAATAACCGCAAAAAATTACATCAAGATAGCGGACAGGCGGGCAACATAGCCGAGGGTTTTTCTAGTTAGGACAATTGACTTGTTTAAAGGTTGTCGCATCCATGTAATGTGTTTTGAAATCGGTTTATGTATTCATCTTAGGTTTAACAAGTGTGTGGGCATGAGTTAGTGACTATGTGAGACTGATCATTGATTTTTATGTTTGTTCGTGCATAAATAATTTTATCTTTTAATGTTTGATTGAATCGCATGCATGTTACTTGTTTAATTTTCTAGTTTGATTGGCTATTTAGTTCAATTTATGAATCTCATGTACTTTTTTGTTTATTTTATGTTTAACAAAATCCTTCATTTGATTTCGGGTTTGTGTCGATTGAAGGCAATGATGAAGCTTGATTTTTTAGGGGGCGAGCTCAATGCTTATAAAATTTTCACCTGAAAACGTGTAAAATTACACCACGGATAAAAAAAACAGGGGACATCCCCTGACCCCAACTAAGTTTCACCCTTGATCGAAGGCAATGCTCAATACTGCTAACAAGTAGGTGACTAGATTTTATACTATTGTTTTTGCTGTAGATTGTGTTTTTTCTGAGTTGCCTCTGTGTTTTTTTATGTTCAAGTCATATATTGGACTCAAAGTCAATTTAGTTTCAGTTGCTCATATGTTTTATATTATTTATATATCTAGAGAACTGGAAAAAGAAAACCAAAGTGTAACTTCTTTTTATACCCTATATTATGTTTTGACTTAATTTATCGAAATTCAGACCTGTTTAAGTTTGTTTTTGGATGATTGCTTCCATTTTTGTCACTTTGTCATACGACTTTACTTTGGCGAGTGTTTCCTTTTTGTTTAAAGTTGAGGTTGGGCCATGATGGCTTTGTATAGGTATTCACTATTCAGTGTGTTCGTGTTTATGTAATCCATTAATCATGTCTAAGCAGGTCACTAATCATGTTCAGATATCATATATGTTTTTTAACCTACTATTACATATAAGAACCATCTAACTGCATATATATTCACAGATGTAGTTAGTTTGGTAAAAACGTTATTTTTTTTGGTGTCAACAAAGATGATCAATTGTATATCCATAATAAAGATTGAACAATCTATAATAAAGATTGAACATGTATGTCATTATTTCATATATGCTCACTTTACACATCAGAATCGTCTATCATCGTCGTCATCATCATCATGACATATAATTTGTTGCCAATCTGGTTCTTTTTTTTCATGTTCACATCGCAATTTTAGAGTGTCTTGAGGAAATTACAAAGTTGTATAGAGCCTTCACTCGAGCAAGAGGTGTATAAGTAAGATTAGAAGTAGGTTTTATGAATTATCAAGTGGTAATCCTTAAAAAAAAATGAAAAAATGACATATTTTTTTAAGGTATACACATTTACCACTTTATTTTAAATTTATCTGGGGGATAAACTAGTGATGGATAGTTCCTACCGAGGCATGGTTCAAACCGGAGGGCAACCCGGTTTTACCCAGCTGTTACCCCAGCGAGTTTCTCGTGTGGGGGCAGTATGGTTTCCGGGCGAAGGTCAGTTTGCGCGGCGGCCGGGGCCCGATAGAACATCGCGTTCGCAGGCGGAGCTGACGGGTAATGTCTTAAACGAAACCGGTAACCAATTCGGTCCAGTACATAGAAATTCACCAAAAAAGATATGTTGATCGTTTATTTGTTTCTTCCTCTCTAAAGCTTGATTGAGACAAGTGGAATATGTTTGTTGTGCTTTTCCAGTTAAACAGCATAAAATATTTAACAAAATTTCTATTTTGTTCTAAAAAGAGGCAAGCAATTAAAATTGACAACTTGCATCACCTTTACATGCACATGCAGTTGATATTTTTTAAATTTATTATCTTTAATTCTATTTATTATATAATTATAAACTAAATTTAATGCTTCACAAACGTCGACTTTCTATCGAGCCACTAAAAGGGACATTAGTACATTCAAAACCCGACAATTTCAATACACAACCATCCAACTACCCCGCCTCACGACCCACGTCTATATTTCTGTTTATATATGTTTTGTATACGATAAATAAATATATACTTTTTTTAAACATGGAACTTAATTTGGTAGAAAATAAAATTTTATTTTATGGGTTACAAAAAATGACAAATAAAGAGTTTAAAGTTTAAAAATCTTAAGTATAAAAATAAAAATCCATCATGGGAGATGAGTTTGCATTGTTTTTGTTCAGTTTCTTTCTGATTGACTCTTCTATTTTTAAACTTTTAATTACCATTTGAAGTGTCAATTTAAGTTATTCTATTTACCAAAGCTATTGTGCAATGCTAGGTTGTACCATAAGCTTTAAGGGTGGTCAGTGCATTAGATGGTTGTACTTTATGGCTTTAGATGTTGTACTATTGTTTTATAAAATCTGTGGGTGTTAGCTGGTTTTTTTCCTTTCCACGGTCCCTTTTCCTCCTTCCATATGTCATCTTCAAACCCTTATCTCTCTTCCTCTCTAACCATCAAACTGGAAGTAGACAGAGACGAAACCACCTTTGTTGTTCTAAACACCTTCCATCAATATTGGTAACTGTGTAGTTGAAGGAATTTGGCGTGCAAAACCTAGGGTTTTGAATTTTGATCGTGTTTAAGAGTTCACCGCCGCCATACGCCAAGAATGCCGGTTGCCCCAATTTAAATTTTGTGAGACTAAATTGTGGTGCTGTATACAGGTTTCTTGAATTAACCTAAGACCCATCTATTTTGAAGCAATACAGAGAGCTCATAATGATTTTGAATTGGGCTTCCATTCTCTAAACCCAGGGGTTTAATCTTCACTATGATTAATTGTTTAATCGTATAATTATGGTTCTGAATTACGTTACGAGTTATGCGATTATACATATTAACGTGTGCTTTGTTGATTCTACACCACTGAGTTGTGTATTATATGTATTGATGCCATGAATTTGACAAAACATTTCATTGTCAGCCAAATATATGTATTTGGGTTGTGGTTTTTTTATTTGTTGTTATGAAACTGATGAACCAGAACTTCATATACGACTTGCTAATTTGTGGTTCAGTTTAAGGACGGATTCATCGTGCCCTACGCCGCCTCCACCTTTGTTGTTGGTTACCAGAGGTGGACGATGGCGATGATGTGATTCGGGTGTTTGTTTTATGCGTTGTAACCAATCATTGACTATGTCATGTGTATCTGTTAGTGTGAAGGACGGGTTCCTGTTGCCCGATGCCGCCTCCACCTTCGTTGTTGGTTACCAGAGGTGGATGGTGGAAATGGTGTGATTTGGGGGTTTTCCTTTACGATGACCTACTATCAGTGTCTTCCTTCTCTTGATCATTAATATACGGTGGGCTTGAACACTCTTCATTTATCAACTAGCTCTAGGTTTAATCTGCTTTATTTTAGAGAAAGCGTGCAGTGGTACTTTCTAGGATGTGGATGGAAGTGATTGATTTTTTTTTATTTGCAGAACAAACGAGGTGTGAAGATCAAGTTGCAATTGATTATAATGCCATTTTTTTAGTTTGATCATGAAGAGAAGGGAGATGCTTTGTATGGTAAGTTTTGTATTTACCTTCTATGTGTCACCAATTGGATTAGTAGTAACTTATAAACTTATCAACTCATGGTTGTTTTTAACTGTTTTTGATCCAGCCATGGAGCTCGCGTTGTCATTGGAAAAATTGACGAACGAGAAACTTCTAAACCTCCATGAGGTGCGTAACTTCTGATTACGAAGATTTTAAATTTAGCATAACCACAACTAGATTCATGTTTCTAATATGAAATTTGGAATGGAACAGGTAGTCAATGAGAAAAATGATGTGCATTTAGCCGATTTTGTGGAGAGTGGGTCTTGGTGAACAGGTGAATATCAATCTTAGTAGTAAATTAACCACTAGATTTACAGTGATACTGATATCTATTGTTCAGATCGTAGGTTGAAGCCATCAAGAAGATATCCGAGTACGTTGCTCAAGTAAGAAGAGTCGGCAAAGGGCATGGTAAAAGTCTCAAAATTAATTACTTTAGAATGTCTAGGTGTCATTTATTGTAGTTGATAAAAACGGTTACTCTATACTCAAATTTCAAGTGTTTGGCATCATGACCCGTTATAATTTGAGATACCATGGAGCATATCCACCAAAAATAGTAACCGTATTCCAATTTCAGGTGTTTGGCAATATAGAGTGGTCTACATGCCTCTCACATACATTGTTCATGGGCTTCGCCATCATTCAGGGCCCTAATCAAGAACGAGAAGCCCTATTTGTGAAACCCGCTTAATCAATAGTTTATGCTTTCGGCAGATAAGTTCTTTGTGGTGGCTGGCGGATGACGATGTTGTAGCCGATGGCTATTTGGTTGCTGCTTCAATATCGTAGAAGGTAGTCTCTGAGTTGTTTCAGCATCAGTAGTGATCTATGTTTGTTAATTTCCATTTTCGCTATGTTGATTATTGGGTTAGCGTTGGCGTTTTGTGACTGCAATTACCTTAAGACAGTGGGTTTGATGTGTTTTTTTTCTATGTTTTTTGGTATAACCACTTAATGATTGTATACTTATGCTATTTTGGTGTAGATGGTGATGTGGTATAACAGGGTATGATGCAACGATTCATCAAATTAAGCAGGTGAATAATAACACTTGCTCAGCTTTACTTTGTTCGTTGTCTTCATATGTTGTATACCATATAAAATAGTATGATTGATGCATAATTGGAGTGGTTTATGTTAATGAACTTTTGTATCATTGTATGATTTAACAACTTCAGATCCTTTATCCACTAGGTGCTAGATCTTAAGAAACTCTATACTTGAATTATTTCTCATGTGGTTGGCTTCTTTTGTTTTATCTTAGGTGGAGTTCGTGCTTTGCTTTCAACAATCAAGAAAGAACTGTTCAACATCCATATGCGGTAAAACTTAAATCTTTAACATCCTTTTAGTTTAAAAATCTGAATGAAAATTAGCATCTGATCGTATTATATGCCGTGTTAAGGCATACCAGTGAGATCTGATCTTCTTCCAGTAGCGAGGGCTCCGTCTGTGCCCCCAGTTCAACCCACATGACCAACTGCAGCAGCAGCTCCGCAAACCGGACCAAATACAAATCCTTTGAATCTTTTTCCTCATTTATGGGAATCGGTTCATTAATCGTATTTTCATCTTCTTTAATAAATTTGAATGTGTTGCTTGATATAATTGTTTGTTTAGGGGTAGGGTCTCCCTTACATGGGCGGACCGAAACAAAAGACATTGTGTACTCTGAATTTGTAGATGTTCCTTCAAAGACAATGCCTTCACATGTTCGTTTACTTCAAAAAGACACAAGATTGTCCCCCGCCGCAACGCGCGGGGGTCAACATCTAGTTCAATTTACAAAGCAAACGTGTTGTTTACAATATATAGTTTTGGGAGAGATCTTTAAAAATAGGGTTTGCCTAAGTAGCTCAAGAAAGATTTAAGAGATGACATATGACACTCTTTAGAATTAGGATTAAAAGATATTTTGGTCTAACAACACACACTTTTTGCCTTTTGTTTTTTAAAAATCCATCAAAAAAAATATATTAAAACAACTTTAGTACAAAACAATGTAGTACAAAAATCCAGCATAAAAAATGTATTACAAAAATTTTTTGTCAAAATATTTAATAAAGCACAAAATGTCATACGACATAGAGTTGCAACACATTCTTGAGTTTTTTCCCAAACTAGTGTAGTTAGAAAACTTATTTACCAAAATGGGTAGTTTAAAAAATATTTACCAAAATGGGTAGTTTGGTTATTAAATTCAAGGAAAGTCTAACTTTGTACATTCTCACTCCTAATCTAATTGGTTAATTTGTATTCATCAACTAATTATTCATTTAGTTACTTTTAGCATAAATATTATAAGTTTTTTATTCTTACTTTTAATTTGGAAAAATAAATTATAATGCATAAATAAATTTTTATTTCTAGTCACGTTTTTTTTTCAATTTTATATCTACGTCTTGTTTTTTTTTAAATTTATTTTAGTATTCTTAATTTTTTGGGTTAGATTTAGTATTTTTCTTTACGTTGGTTTATAAGAAAACGTTGTATAGGAAATTAGTTATTTTTTCATAGATTTCTAATTTAATACCGAAAACAAAAGCTGGAAAAATAGAATAAAATAGCTTAAAAGTAAGGGTACAAACAAGCCGAGCTACTCCCAAGCTACTTGCGATCTACTCGAGCTACGCTTGATACGACCTGTGCTTTAACGAACATGAGTGCGAGCTATAACAAACTCAAGCCTGAGCCCAAGCCTAAAAACAAGGTCGTTTAGTAAACGAGCCCGAGCTTCGCTTATCGAGCTCAAGCTGGCTCGCGAGCCTAAACGAGCCCACTATTTATATAATTTCTAATTATGTATTAAATATTTATTTGAATAATAATAAATATTATTAATAAAATAAACGAGCTCGAGCTTTTTAAAATAAACGAACTCAAGCCTAGTTTGGCTCGGATTCGCTTCGGCTCGTTTGCACCCCTACTTGAAAGTAAAAAAACATAAAACGTTTCATGTTTTAACATTTCTTAAATAAGAATTCTTTTTTAGAACTAACACATATATTTTATATTTTTTAGTTTTAAGCTTTTTTTATTCTATTTTTTATTTTGTATTTTTGGTATTAAGCAACTAGCTCTTTATTAGAATTTTTCTTGAAAACTATTTACTCAAAAATAAAACCTAAAATGTGACCCAAAATTTTAAGCATACTAGAAAAGATTATTGAAAAAAAATAACAGATAGAAGATGTTGTTTGGTAAAAAAAAAGGCCAAAACGAGAAAAAAAAAAAGAAAAACCAAAAGAAACGTGACTAACTGAAAATAGAAAAAAAATTATTTATACATTATAATTTATTTTTCCAAATTAAAATTAAGAATAAAAAACTTATAATATTCATGCTAAAAATGATTAAATAAATAATTAGATGATGAATAGAAATTAACCAATGAGGTTAGGAGTGAAATGTATAAAGTTAGACTTTTCTTGAATTTAATAACCAAACTACCCATTTTAGTAAATAATTTTGAAACTACCCATTTTGGTAAATAAGTTTTCTAACTACACTAGTTTGGGAAAAAACTCCACATTCTTTTGGGTTTTGGATTTTATGGTGCATCCTTTTCTTTTTTTTCTTTTCTTTCTAAATGAGGTTGTATGAAAAATGTTACGAAGGTTTAAAAAATGAGAGGAGGGGGAAAGGGGAGGTGAGAAATATGCTTGTGCCTTGCATGTGTAAAGATAAAGTCAACAAATAAGTTATTATTAAAAAATACACTTACTACGTCATTTTTTCTGATATTTTCATCTTAATAAAAGGTTAATATCATTTCTTATCCTACTTAAGAAAAATCAACTTTTTATTTGATCAAAACCCTATAGATTCGTATATCTTCTTTTTCTAAAACTTATAGTAATTTAAAATAACAATTAAATACATTAGTAGAATATAATAATATCATATGAGTATATAATTTTTTTAACGGCTAATAGTAGACTACTCCTACTCTTTACTAAATTACACCAAATTATCACATTGTTTGAGAGTAAACCCAAGGCCAAAGCTCTGCCATTCATTCGGGTTACTACCAGGTCACCTTTACGATTGATTTATTTGGAGCAATGGTGTGCATTTAACTTTGATGTCTGATTGATATTAATGTATGGGTGTCAGTGTGTGCTTGTCTGTTTGGTGTATATTGTTTTTCACCGTTCCTGAGTTTTTGGTTCCAACAAAGTTCTATTTTGCTGGTTAAAAAAAAGGTAAGAGACTTTATCAAATAAGCTAGCCTCACATTGACATTTATATTTAATAGATGCTACATACAAAATACATGATATCATGAAAATTTTACGCTTTATTCTTCTAAATATATGTTACATATCCCGTTTATTCTTCTGAATTATACACTTTTTTTTTTCTACGCGTCAAGTAGATTTTACTTTATCCATTTTAAAAAAAAAATATAATTACTAAGAGTTTTATAAATAAAACTTTATATGCAAGACAGTTAGTGATTTTTTATACAATTGTGGTTATTATGAAACACATCTCTCCCTCTCTACATAGATACACGCATGTTATAACAAGATACAAAATGCATTTTAAAGATAAACAATTTCATGCTCTTCGGTATTATGACTAATATTCTTTCTTGGAGAACATCACATACAAGTCATGAACGATATATATACACGTTGCTATACTATATATACACACCTATCATAGATCTATTACGTTTTTGTCTGTTTGTGCTTGTGCTTGTGTAGCATATTGATTGCTATTTATAACTTGTCTAATATGATTGAAAAACATGTGGTGTTTATCTTGCAATCTCTTGATTTTTATTTAAAAGAACTTGATGCTAGTGTAGATGTATACATTTTGGTAAGATAATAATTTTCACTTGCCTTAATGTTAAGGTCCGGGACGTGTCCCATGATGTAAAAGTGTCGACTCTAATCCTAATCAAGTTTATTTTGTCTTTAGTTTACAACTTTACATGTCAATCTCCCTTTGTTCCATTTTTAAGTTGAAATAAATATATATATTTTTAAAATGATTTATATCATGTAATAAAAGTTTCTCAAGTTTTAACCGTAATTTTTTTTTCCTACTAAATCAGTTAGCTCAAATTGTTTTTATTTTTTAAAGTTTAATATAAAGGAACAAGACTTGAGTTTATCATATAGATCGAGATCAGGGGAACAAGATGAAAAGAATTTGTGAATGAGAGAGAGATGTAAAACTAGTTTGTCAAAAACTATATCTAGAAACCTTAAAATTTTAATACCTTTTTCAATTCTCAAACGATATATAAAAAAAACCTTTAAACTTAAATTACGTGGAGTGGGGCGTGAAGAAGGGAGGTGAGCACTCCCCATGCACCAATGTTGCCCTTTGAATTTGTTTCAGAAGTTTTTTTTTTTTCAAAGTCATTTTATGCCTCCCCAACACCACCACATGTTTTTTTTTTATAAAGGGCAAACCACTTGGTCTACTCAACGTCTACGTGGCAGGGCGGGACTTTACCTTGCACTCGCCTCATGATCCCGTGTCAACACATTTATTAATCGCACTTATCATCAGATATCAGATATATCTATCTACCATCAGATATCAGATATACTCGTACTTCACGGGTAGCTCAGTTGGTGAATGGACCAGGGATCTCTCTTGGAGGTCTCAGGTTCGATTCCCACGAAGGACATAATGAGAAATGATGGATGACTCATGGCCTATGGTCATGAGTTCGAGTCCTGATCTCTCCAGGTTTTACCGGTTTACTACTGTCGTGCCTTCAGGCGGGTATGTGGGTTGGGTTTTCCTTGGAAGCGGGCTAGGGGCTTCGTGCGTCCGGGGTGGGCCGGGCTGTGCCCCTATCTTTGCCACTGAGAGGCCGCGTACGAAATACCTGGCGTTGTTTAGTTGGATGTTAAAAAAAAAAAAAATCCTTACAAACAATCTCTATTCTCCACCCACCCTAGTCGTGACTCATCATCACTCGTCTTACCGTTGAATATAAGTAAAGACTCCGTAAATCGCGTAGTTGAAGCAAGTTGAAAAGACGGTCCACATTCCACAACTATTAAAAATACACCCACACCAAAAATTAAAATAAAAAAAAATATGAAAATTCTAGAAGGGCAAAATAGTCAAATGTGAAACTTTTTCCGTCAAAGGCTCCTTCTCTTCATACTCTTTGACAGAAATATAGACGTTACAGCTACGCCATAATTTATGCACCTCTCAACCGAAATACTTGTTTCCCTCATTTATCTCTCTCTCTCTCTACTTTCTCTCTCTGTATCTATCTCTATCTCTATATACTGTGTGTTTGTTGTGACTATATAGTTTTATATATATTCACCTACTCTGACTGATCAACGACTAATAATAATAATAATAATAAACTTCATCAAATCTTTTGATGAATTTTCAGAGACCAAAACCATTTCACAGGTTCCTTATTTTTTCGTCTCTAATTCTGATTATATATTATTGTTTCTAGTAACTTTTTTTTTCGAACGGCTTAAATTACACTAAATCCGCCTTCAGCTTTGTTTCTGGTAATCAGCTTTCAAAAAAAAAATAACTTCTAATGTTTTTTTTTTCGTATTTTTTTTCGATTTATATGTTTTTCTTATATTTTTTTTTCGTTTTAATTGATGTCGGTGAATTTTTATGCGTTGAATATTATTTACATTTCTATTAGTTCTATCTCTTTCTCTGAGTTTCATCATCATGATTAGTTCAGAATACGGTTTTTTTTTGTGATTTGAATTTTAAATGTTTAGATATGGAATTAACATATGGTTTAACATTTTGTAAATTTTAAATTTAATGATTGTGTTTTTAATTGACATTTATTTCTATTATTATATAATTGTTTAATATAATTGTTAACGTGTTCGCATGTTAGGTTTTGATTAATAATAATAATAATGCATAGGCATATGAAATTATTCTCTGGAAATTGTCGAAATTTTATAGATTTAGATTCCTTTATTATATGGAAAATTCCTGGATGTAGAGAATTAAGATTTAAGATTTAATATTTAATATTATATAGCCATTGATTAATGGCAGCTAATTGTAAAAAAAATAAAAAAAATCCATAGCTTGATTATTTTAAGTTTTTTTTTTCAGCCAAAAAAGTAATTTTATGGTAATTTACTAATTTATATGGTTTATTAATCTTCTAATTTAAAGTAGTGATATGTTTATGTATTCAGGACATGGATGATGATAACAGTTAATGCAGAATTATAGTGGTCAAGTGTATAACAACAATGGCTGTTGCTGGAATAAACAATGTTTCAGTGCTTGAATATTTTGGTGATAATTATTCTCCAGCTTCAAGGAGATGGGGTAGTCAAGAGAAACCGATCACTCGTACGTCTTTTATCCGGAAATTGTGGCGGGATCTTGAAGATGGGAGCGGAGTTAGAGATACACAAAGGAAACAGACGAGTGTGAGTGCGTTGGTTAATGATAATATGGGAAGCCGGTGTTCGTGTTCTTCAGAAGATGCAGAAAGTGAAGATATGTCGATAAATAGTAGTGAAGTTGAAAATGAGTGTCCGTTGGATGAGAACCAAATGGCGGTTTTGAATGAACAAGAGGATAATCTGAACTTGTGCTTACAGCAATCTCCTGCTATTGGTTTGGCCGATAAAGAGCGTGTGAGGCAGGTTTTTCGTGAGTGGGGAAGTAAGAATAATAGTGGGCGAGGAATGAATGTTGCGCATAGGAGTAACTGTTCACAGGGTCGATCGGTTTGCGAAAATGAATCCAAGAGGGTGAGGACAGTGAGGCAATGGTTAGAGTCAAACACGCAGCAAGCAGAAACTGGCCAATCTGTTGTTGAAGAACAAGATGGATTAGGTGTCGGTCAAACTAGGGTCGGTGCACAAAGGTCTGTTCGTTTGCGATATGGCAGACATGCCCTTCTTGACTTGCTAACAAGGTTTGAGATGGAACGGAAAAAAGAAATGCAGAGTTTGCTGGAAAGTCGACCTGTATCAGCTTTTGCTCATCGGAAACGGATTCAGGTTTGAACCTTTTTATGCACTTACGGCATCCTGTGGTTTTATTACTGTTGATACTTTGGTCAGTTTGTGAATTATGATCAGCCACATTCTAATTTATAATTATTATTAATTATAGTAGGAGTTCATTTCAGTTAAGCTTCCTCATTGTATAAAAATACAACTTCCAAAATATGCAACCAAAGTTTAAAATCAACTTAGTGTAACTAGTTTACAAGCAAAAGAATATTGTTATCCGAAAATAGTTAATGATGTATCTCAAAGCTTAGCAATAATACTTTTTGTGGTGATTAAGTAATTTAAAAGATTAGGTTTCACTTATTGTCTTTGGTAATTCTGTGGCACAGATGATATTATTGATTTAAATGGTATCTTTTTTATGTTATCAAGCCTATTATAATTTTATTCATCCATAAGCAAACATATACCATGACTTCAGTAGCTTGAGGTAACTTGTGATCTGGCTGTAGGTATTGCTTAAAGGTAGATTTCTGTGGAACCAAAGATTTGTACAAGATGAAAAGTCTGCCTCTACTGCAAAAAGCGAGTTGGGATTACTGAGGCAAACACAAACAGTCTCTGATTTGAGGTATGCTATGTTTTCGCTATTTTTTTTGCACATCTGGCTGAAATGCGGAGAATAATAGTCTTTCAGTGTCTTGCCAGTGAAGACTGTCTTTTTTAATAATAATAGTAATCAAGAATTGAACTTTTTTGGTTGTTATTCTTTGACAGGAAATTGCCCAATTATTTAGAGTTGATAACATTTAATTATTATTTGATGTTCTTGTATTTATTTTTTAAACATTAGATGATGTGGTGGCAAACTTTAGTATGAGAATGCATATACCATTATAATGTACTCATTTTTTAATCTTTTATGGAATGTTAAGTCACTTTTATTACATTTGTTTGAAGCAGGAAAGGGTTCCTTTCCAGAGTGAATAGCCATGAACAAGCTCATGACGGGCCCCAATCTGATAATTTATCGGACAATGGCATAAAATATCAAGAAAATGATCAACTTGAAGATGTTGTCAATGAATCTGATACGTCATCTGAGAATGACATGACATATCAAGAAAATCAGCTACTAGATAATATTGTTGATGATAATGAATTCGAGGGACAACAACTACCGCCACCAACACCACCACCAACTGAGATTTTTGAAAGCCGGGACCAGGACCTTGACCAGGGGGAGGGTTCAGTGGAAAGGAATCACCGTGCACATCAAATCGAACCTCAACAATCTTTGGAGCTTGAGAGTCGGTATGAGTTGGATGGTGATGAATCTGAAGTTGATGAGACATTTGACCATCTAAATCCATTAGAAACCGAAACAGATATATTGTCTTGGCGAGAAGAAATTGTAGAAGCAGAAGACAATTTGACGATTGCTGAGTCAATCCAAAGTTTTAATGCAAATTCAGTTGAGAACCAAGATGGTTGGATGTACCAAGAAAGAGTACATGATGGGTGGTATGATAATCATCCAGTTGTCACAACAGATGCATTCTATACACCTGATGATGGCGATGGGAACAATACCAGAGTTGAACTTCAACGACTTATGAGCAGGTATTTGACCATCTAGTCTCTATAATCCAATAACTCTCTTAAATAAGATTAAACTGATAAGTTTAATCCTGTAGGAGACAAGTCTCTAATCTTCTTCAAAGTGATTTCCGTGGGAGACTCGACCAGGTGATACAATCCTACTTGGCACGCCAAGATCAAGCTTATGAGTCCGACGAAGACTGGATGCTAGAGGCGGAGCACCAAGATCCCTATCAGCAAAGCGTAGATGAAAATGAACACGAAAATGATGAAGCTGCCGAGAGTACAGACCCTGCAGACAGCTGGCAACAACACCCTGAAACTGTGAGTTTTACCTATCAAATTGTGAAACAGGAAACAGATATATACATTTGCTTATAAGATATTTTCATAACGTATCAGGAACTGGAGATCATCAATGGTCTACGCATGGATATGGTTATGCTTCAAGAACGAATGAATAGCATGCAGAGCACTCTCGAGGCTTGCATGAAGATGCAATTTGAGTTGCAACGATCAGTGCAACAAGAGGTTTCATCAGCCCTGAATCGTTCATCTAATTCTGGTTAGTTTTATTCTACTGCATCATCATGATCATTCTTTTTATCGTATTCCATGAAAGTCCGTCCTCACACTGTTGACCTCATGTTAGGTGAAGAAAGCTTGCAATCTTGCTTCCTATGCTGCGACAGTGGGTCTAATTCTTCACCCAATAGGTAAGAATGTTAGCCTGGCACAACTGTCTGGTGATGTGGGGTAATGGGTCAAATGGGTCCCAACCAAAGTGGGTTTGGGTCAAAACGTTTTATAATAGTGGCCCAAATTTACCCGTTGTATGTTTTAATAGACCCAGCGAATCTATAAGCAACGTTTTTTTATCTAAATGGAACTTGTTGAAATCTAATATATCTTTTTTCTTTATTTAATTTGTTAATGTAGTTGTGGACACGTGTATGTATGCTCACACTGCGCAGAGAAGATAAACTGGTCAAAAATAAAAGAAAGTGTCGGGCACCCTTAAGCTGAGGTGGACACACAGAACAACACATACTCTTACTAATACAATTTTAACACCGTGAAAAAGGATAACTAGCAGTTGGAATGACAACAGGGCAGACAGATGGTGAGTTCCTATTGGATCTTTTACTCCTATTTATGAAGCTGACAAAGTTAAGGTTGTTGTGGTGATTGAAGAAGATGCCCAGCCTTTGTTGAATGGCAAACTGCTTATTTGTTTTTATTGTCATGATAAGTAGACTTCACCAGGCCTTAACGCTATTGTCCAGTAGGTTATACGACGACTTGTAACTCGCCCATAGCAAGTTGTGCTTTGCTGGAAGCTAGCTCTGTTTGGAAACATTCTACTGTACTACTTTTATATCTAATAACAAAATGACATGGATTCTAAAAGGACCTAATGAACATTACTTACAATTATGTTACACATGAGAATGAAACCCTCGCGTTAGATATATTATGAGTTAACTGTCACTGCATCAGGTGATGGCAGCAGAGTAGTGGACCTAGTGGTTGCGCTGACACACAAGAGTGGTTGTGTGTTACCCATTGTTATATTAGGCCACAAGTATAATATCATGTATTGTTACATGTCATTGTCAATAGGATATTGGCCAGTTGAGGCGATAACCGCTGTGATGTTGACATCTCTATTTTGATTAGTAATCGTGCATTTCATGAAACCATCCACTCTAGCAGGGTTTCGTAATGCGCCTGGCAGGGTTTAGGCTCAATGGGTTGTCCCGGACCCAAGTTTATAAGTCTTGCATCTAACTCAACAAATTTTGTAATGGTAACATGAGATGAAATTGACCCACCTTATAAATTTATCTAAAATCAGTACACTTCATCGAACTCAGCGTCCAGCTCATGTTTTAGCTCTATCGCCTATCTGTTAACCAATTCTCAATCCGTCATCTTTCAACTTCACCTTAGCATCACATCACCATATCCTCAATCTGGATCTAAAATCTGATTTGTTGAAGAATAAAGATGAAACATGAACACAAAAGATATTTCATTAAAAACCCCACTAGATCTGATCTGCAAAAGATAATACAATGGAAACCCCAAATCTCTAGTGTTTGTGTTTTTTAAATAAAGAGAGACTACATTTTTAGTCTAATGTTATCAACCTCTTAAAAAAGGCTTGAACTTCAACTAGTCGACCCAAGTGATCTTCGTCACCAAAACGTTCAAGTTGGTCAAAACTTTAAAGCCTCTTTATTGCAAAAGAATCTAAACTTTTCAGACCCGACCCAAACAAATTTCACCCACTCCAATCTTGTTTGCGACCCACCTTGCAAATCACTTGCCCCACTTAAAAATTAAGCTTAACATCCGGCCATGTAAGCAGCCTTCATTAATCAATAGTCTTGACCCATATTGAAATTAAAAAAAAAAAAAAAGAAAACTCAAAACGCTTAGGCTTCAAACACACGTTCCACACAAGAAATGATTTTGAAAAACTTGATTTCAAAAGAATCAGAGTGTTTTTGATAACCGTATCGCATAAGTGATAACATCATTCCCCATTGACCCAACAATTTTCCCTTAGGTCTATTATTGTAGTGTAATTAGAGGTGCACAAAACCGGGTTTTTCAAATACCCGGGTTCGGTTACGTACCCGGGTTCGGATATGACCGGTAGGGTATAACCGGGTATTACGAAATAAGCAGGTCGGGTTCGGGTAGGGTATTTTCGTGAAAAACCATACCCTATATACCATGTTCAGGTCGGGTTCGGGTTCGGGTTTTCAATACCCGGTTTCGGGTATACCTAGTTTCGGGTACTAGATACCTATTTTCGAGTATAAAAAACCCTATCCGTGTGTTTTTTTTCTTTTTTATAGTTGTTTGTGTTTATTATTTTTTTTTGTTCCTACGCTGCTATATTGTCATATTCAACAGTCAACACTATATTAACATTTAAAATTCTTGGACAAAATTGTTTAGTCAACACTCAACACTATTTTGAAAGATTGTTTGAATCAGAAGCTGAAATCAATAGCAGCTCTCATTACTACAACAAGATATTATAGTTTTGCTTCTTCTATATTAATTTTTTCCTTCTAAATAAACAGTGGAATGGTGTAATGGAGTACAAAAATATAGATAGTTAAGTCTTCGTTGATAATCAAATAGCATTACAAGATACATCAAGTCAAGTGATAAAAAACATAAATAGTTAGTCTTCGTTGATAATGGAGTAATTCATCGTCTTTATTTAACGCCTTCGTTTGATAATAAATATCCGGGTTTTTATTTTAAAACCCTACGGGTAGGGTTGGGTTCGGGTATTAAATACCTGGGTTTTTAAATACCCGGGTTCGAGTATTTTTTTTGGGTTCAGGTATTTTGTGCACCTATAAGTGTAATGTTATCAACAAAGTCAACTTTAACAAAAGTTATAGCGTAAGGGGACATGAGAAGTTCAGACATGGATTTGAAGCGTGAAGTGCAAGTGATGATCAATATTATTAGTCTTGCTAAAATAAATATATTTTGTTTAGCCAAATTTATTTATTATTGTTTTGGCCTAAGTATGTTTAGTGAATTGTTAATGGAGGGATTTGATTTTAATTAGCCTAAAGTTTGTTTAGGCTATAATAAATAAAAAGAGAGATTGGTATTTTAAAAACACAAACACAGGAGATTTGTGGTTTTATTGGCTATAAGTAGAAAGGGATATCAGGGTTTTAAAAATATAATATCGTACCGATCAAAATTCGGTACCCACTTTTTGGTGTTTCCAGGATCGGTAGTTTCGGCTTGGTACGAAACTAGTTGTTTGCCGATTTTTAACTTCGAATATCGTAACTTTCTATACCGATCATTTTCGATAACTGTATTGAGCTCATCTCTGTTTTTACTCATCAGTCAACATTCAACTCATTATTTATAATATTTAATATGGTTTAAAAGAGAGAAAGGAGAGCAAGAGCATGGGCGAAGTATAAGAGGGGCCATGGTGCCCCGCCCCTCTTGTTTTTGGTTCAGTAGTGTAACTTTAAGTGTTTTCGTCCAATAGTTTATACGTATTGAGTCCGGTCCACCCCATTTAATGGTCCTGTGACTTTCAACTCCCTTGAAACTTTTTTTTCAATCTCCGTCAGTGTGAGAGAGAGTGAAAATCGGTTGAAGAATGCGCCGGATGGGGACATGCCCTTCCCAAATTTTGCGGTATGAGTGATGTGGCATGGTGTTCGATGGTTGCCCTTTCATCCTATTAGTCCACCTAATGACCCGTGTTTCATATTGTAACCATAAACATGTAGCCTAATAAATATAAAATAAATTTTATAGAAGTTATGATTGCGTGATCTACTTATGATGAATGATTGGGGCCTTTGACATTTAATGAGAAATCTTGAATGTTCGCATACAATACAAGGAGCTAGAAAATTCTTGGTGGTTGAGTGATTCCAAAGGTTAAATTTATTACTACCTGTTTATATCGAAACTATATACCACTTTGTTTTTGAGTGCCGATCCCCTTAGGTGGAGTGACATTCTCCTTGCTTTTCTTATGAGAGATGGGGAGTTTGAGTCCTGCCTGCACTAAAATGTTGCTGGTGGGCCGGGTTTTACCACAGTGGGCCTTCGGGCAGCGAGTTTTCCCTGGGAAATGGTGTGAAATTATTGGTGGACCCGGGTTACTCTCGGAGTACTCCTTTGTACAGTGGGTACTTCGTGAGTGATCGGGATTGATTTGTTGGCCGTTAAAAAAAAAACTTTGTTTTTGAGTATTTGGCAATAAATGTATAAACAAGATCTATAAACATTTTTTTAGAAAAATCAAACAAGTAACATGTATATCTTCGAAAAAGAACGATAAGAGCTTGTTTCAAAATTCTATTTTCATCAATACAACATATTTTCTCTTTTCTTTTACTAAGTTACTTTCCTTTAATGTTTGAAATTAAAAAAAAACTGTTAAATCACATATAAAGTGTAAAACTAAAGGGAATATAACGTTCAATCATACATCTCATTGTCCAAATCAACGTACAATAAACATGACCCAGTGAAATATTTGTTATCAAATCCTAAACCATTCACATATAATTCCAATTTCACATCTTACAAGAAAAAAAAAAGTATAAAGGAAATTCGTATATAATTGTGGTGGTCATAAAACATTTCTTATTGCCAGCTGGCAGACTTTTTTATTTTTTTAACGGCTAATTTCCTTCCTGTTTTTACACCCTTTTTATTATACCTTTTTGCCTCCAATGAGGCTTGAACTTCAAACCTCTCATTTACAACCCCAACACCTTTACTACCACACCACAATAAGACTATGGGGAGTGGAGGGGGGGGGGGGGGGGGGGGGGGGGAATTGCCATGTGGCACTTGTGGGGTCCATTTGGGGGGGGGGGGGGGAATTGTGGGGAGTGGAAGGGGGGGGGGGAAGAGTGGGGGGGAATTGACATGTGACATTTTTTTTTTCTTTTTCTTTTTCTTTTTTTGTTTTTTAAGTAATAAAAATAACTTTTATAATTAAAAACTAAATTAAAATTCATAATAATTAAGATTAAAACCTAGAAAATTAAAAAAAACATAAAAAATAAAAACAAAAAAAACCGAAAAAAAAAATACAAACCTAGAAAATAAAAACCTAGAATGGGTTGGTACGGGACGAACCGGTGGCGTATTCGGGTTCGGGACGTAGGTGAATGGGTTGTTCGGGTCAAAGCCTCTGTTGTATGGGTTCATGGTTTTATAAAATATATGATGAAATGTATAAAATTTGGAGAAGAATGGTATAAAAATTGAGAAGATTGGAGGTTGGGGTGAAGTGTAGTGGTTGTTTTTAAATAAAATGTGGGGTTTAAATATAATTTTTTTTTTACCGTTTAAATGCCAACGGTTATATTTTAATTTTTTTTTTTTATAAAGTCAAACGGTCCAATTCTCCAAACCAATCAAAACATGCCACCTACCCAACCCACACCCCCCACCGCCCGGCTTCCCCCCACCGCCCCCTTCTCCGCCCCCCACTTACCGCCCCTCGGGCCGGTGTTCCCGCCCGGGAAAGGAATGCCGCCCCCCACTCACCGCCCCACTCCCCATAGTCTAAATTACCTTTTTGCCTCTAATGAGGCTTGAACTTCCAACCTCTCATTATAACCCCAACACCTTTACTACCACAGCACAATAAATTGGCCCGCTGCCAAACTCTTATTAGATAAAATGTAGTAGGTTGCACAAAACACATTTCAATTTCCTATCACTAAAACGTATTACACTTTTTGCTATTTAAGTTTTTGAGTAAATAATTCGCTTTTAAATGATTGGAGTTGGTGAGACAACTTTTTAATACACTTAAAATAATGTGAGTTCTTTAGTTCAACTCTCACAAGAAACAAGAAAGTCACCTTTCAAATAAATAAATAAATAATAATACGCTTTTAAACTAAAGAAATTACAACAGAGATAGTCATATATATGTTGTCACACGAGCTTGAGACTATTTAGTCATAAGTTCGAATTTGATTTAAAGGGGTTTTACCGCAATAAACCTTCAGACATCTGGTTTTCCCTCAAATAATGGCTTAGGGCACTTGGGTAACCATTTGTTTAGTGTTAACCCACCAACAATTGAGATAATATTTAGTTAGAACGTTAAAAAAACTCTTAAAAAACTATTCAAGTATCGAAATTATAACTAATAACCTTTTAGTAAACACATTACATCTAATCTTACTCATTACTTCATTAGCAACATGCAATGCACTTAAAATATTAAAATCAATAAATTAAAAAAACAAACCCAAAAAACAGAAGTGTACATTCTTTTACATGACGTAACACGTGCCACTCTCCCACGTGCTTTGCTGCAAAAATGTTTCCCGGCAAATTTGTCTTACCCGTTAAAAACACATCACCGGGCCCCACATACATCCCCTTCACGTCGACTCATCACCACCGTCGGATATCATCTTATCCGGTACCTGATCGACTCTCATCAACGGCTGGAAACAATTGAGTAGACCTACACAATGGACAAGAGACGTGCGATGAAAGCCACGTCTCAATGCACATAGGATGGAACCCATGACGGCAGTACGGGATTATTTTTACAGTTTCTCTCTCCTCAAACTCCGTTAAACATATGGAGCATTCGCTCCATATTTTATAATAGTCTCCACCGTACGGGACATTAGGAAGCGCCCGTACGGTGGAGGGGTCAACCCCACCGCGTTGTTTACGTGGTGGGGTTGTTTCACTAACTCCGGAGACGGAGTTTGGTCTGTCTCCGGAGTTGGAAGAAAAACGACGGATGTAGAGGGAGAAAAAGGCCATGAAAAAAAGGACGGTGAGGAGGACGAGGATGGTGAGGATTAAGGAGGAGTCGAAAGGAGATGAAGAGGAAGAGAAGGAGGTTGTTGGTGATCGGAGGAGTTTGTCGGAGTCTTCTTCTTGAAGTAGGGTTCTCATGATGAGGGTAAAGAATGATAAGGATGGAGGGTTTTGGTTTGCAGGTTGTTATGGTGTTGGTTTTGTTATGTTGTGAGTACACTTGTTTGGAATGTTTTGTTATGTTTGGTTTTCCAATCGTTTTCATAATTGTTTCTACTTTTAGGGATATGTAGACGTAATGGCGAATTTTGAAAATCCGAACCGAGGGTTGAAAGTATATAACTAAATTTTTTATAGAAATGGGGTGTTGAAATTGTATATACAAAAAAATTTCTAGAATACTATGTAAACGAAAATTTTGAGCGAAAATTAGGGGGGTCGGCCGCCCCTTCCCGCCCCAAGAAAGCGACGCCACTGTGTAAACGAGGTAACTCATTTTGACTCGTGTTTAAGTGTATAGTTTATATTTTATACCGATACACCCTTTCACTCTCTAGAGACACTTGATCCTTGTGGTAATGGGTTCGATTTTTGATCCCTCTAGGTTTTACCGGTTCGCTGTCGTCATGCCTTCAGGCGAGTATGCGGGCCAGGTTTTCCCTGGAACAACAGACGGGTGGGCGCGGGGCCCCGTCCGTGTGGGTTAGGCCATCCAATGGAGCTACCTTTCGTTAATGGGTGCTGCATACGGAGTTTTTCGTACGATTCAGTTGGCCGTTAAAAAAAACGAGAAAACAAAAGTATTTAATAATGTATAATTTAGACGCATATCATTATTTCATTACTATTCAATAAGGTATTCAATACTTTTTATCGTTGTCTGATTTATGCCGTAGCCCATAGGTAACATATGATAAAGAGTTTAATAGGGTGTTCGTGATTGATTATTAAAGTATTTATTAGTTATGTTTTTACGATACCTAACTTGAAATAAATATATATATTTAAATAGCTTTCAACGTACGTAACTTGTTATTGTGTTTAAACATAAGAAAAAATTAAGTGAATTGAAACACCTCTCAGTTTTAATTAAATTTTTATCAAATCAGACTCAGTAACATGTCTCTTTAATGCCAAGATATATCCATACATCATACGAGATTTTAACAAGTCTTTTCATAGCCCAGATTTGCGAACATGGAAGGTTTTACATTTCAATTCGAGGTTCCCGTATCCGTGAAATATTGAATCACAAATACGTTGTGTTCCATCGATAAGTGCACTAAACTTGGCTAAAACGTTACTCCGGGATGGAGCGTTCCTCCGACCACGGCCACGACCACTGCTCGTTGATGCCCTATCGTTGTGTACGTTGTCGTACGCGATCACTAGCGCAAGCTCCCCCTCTTGTATCCAAGTAACCATTTGTCGAAATTGTGAATTTGATGAGGATGAGAAGAATTTTGTGATTTTTTAGTGTATGAGAAAAGAATTAAGTGTGAGTGTGGGCGTAAAATTAGGTAAATATGTATATATATACAGGTAAGTATTTTTTTAAACGGTCAAATGACCGTTGTCATCAATGCAACGGCTAGCGAGAGTTCGTGATAGTGGCCGCATTCGCGACGAATTTGGGCATCACGGAAATGATGGGGGCGGTGCTCGTGATGATCACGGCCATCACGAAGTGGCCATCACGAACCACCCTGATAGCAAATGAACCCACGACGGATAGATAATTTGAAAGTAAAACGCAACGGATAGATCTAACGGTCTCTTGTGATGCAGAAACACCACACAAGAACACGATATGGCAAACTAAACGAGAATCAAGATACAGATACACCACTTGACTCTAATTTAGGCTCCAAGAACACCATCCAAGATGCCACTCTTGAACTAGCATTGAAACAATTAATCAACCTCAAAATCCATTGAGATAAATTAACCAAAAGAGAAAACTCTCAAACTCAAAATACACTGCCTTTTCATTTACATAAGGATAACAAACATATAGAAAAGTGGAAAATAAACTACCCTACGTGCATCCTATTCTTTAGGAAATGGAAGGTTAAAGTAATAATAACAATGCATATCTTACAACTAAAAAAGCATAAAGAAAATGGCAATAAGAACATAGGTAAAATGCAATGCAATAACTGTTGTGACTGACGTGAGCATGAGAGTGCATGGGTCTTCAACATCATGGGCTTCAAACTATCCATTTTCACACATGTGGGTATTGACCCATTTGTGTCCTTTGACCCGTTTACTAACCCACTGTCTATCACACCCCGTCCACCATTAAAGATGATAATTTCTTTTAAGTCTCGAACACTTGATATTCAAGGAAAGCTCTATTTTAACTCGTGAGTTATGTTTAGTTGTAATTTCTTTTGAACTTTCAACAAAGTCTTGTCACCCAGATCAACCCATAGACAAAAATACCATCAACAACCATGATCGCAGATAGTGCTAGTGACCCAACCTGTCCCTAATTCCAAGAGAAACCCATTGCCCGAAGGCCTACTATGGTAAAATAACTAGCTGACGCATAACATTTTGTCATGAACGAGAATCCAACCAATGATCTCCCTTAAAGAAAGATACTATAAGCACTACCCTTTGATCTTCAAACCTAAAGTTTTTCAAGGGTGGTCATTATGTGACCTTAATTGTATGGTTGTCGTTATCCGTAGAACGATATTAGGATGGTGGGGTGCCACTGTGATGGGTGGCATAATGGCCCCATCACGTGTGGAACACCGCTGACGACTCTTTTCCCCACGTGATGATGGCCTTAAACCGTGGTCACTATCGTGGTAGTGATGGGGTGGGTGGATTTTTAGAAAGTGTAAGGGATTATCATATGTAATGTTGTGGTTGGTTGATTTTTTTTATTTTTTTTGGTGGGAATAATTTAACTAGTGATGAATGTGATGGGTGGTGCAAAAGATTTAGTCATGGTGTGATGAAATGTGATACAATGATATGACAACTTCTGATTGGTTGATTTTTAGTGATAATATGATTGGAGTAATGGGTGTCCCTCCACCTTTAATTGTATAAGGCTAATGGGTGAGATGATTGTCTTTATCACCATCAGCACCCTCCACATAAGCTTCATGTCATAATCCTCCTCTATCCTTATCCTCCCTCGTTTAGGGCTGTTCAAATCGCTCGCCGATCGTGGCTCGCTCGTCGCTCGTTCGGAAAATGTTCGAAAAATGCTCGCTCGATCTTCCGCTCGGTTGTATATGAGCCGATCGGTTCGGTTTTTAAATGAGCCAAGCACGAGCAAAGGTACGCTCGGCTCGGTTCGGCTCGAATAAATTTTTATTTAATTAATAATAGATATACGCACAATTTACAGATAAATTTATGGTTTTGTATATAACATTCTATTGGATTTGACTCAGTATATGCTAACAAAATATAACTAGCCTACTTAACTCAATAAAAAATTTAACATTAGATTTAATAGTAAAACAATAACTCATGATATGACAATCTTGACTTCTTTATGTTATTATGCTGCTTGATATCACACCTACGTCATAGACGTATGCTCATCACCTCTCCAGCCTAATCTAAACCACATCCTTGGACACTAGGATCTCAATATCAGTGTTATCATAGTTGTCACCCGACAATGAAAAAATCGAAGGAAACATCGCAATTTTATGATCGTCCATATTACTCTCCGCTCGATTCTCGCTTGGCGCTCGCTCGGAAAATTTGTGCTCGAAGAATGCTCGTTCGATTTTCGGCTCGATTGTAAACGAGCCGCTCTGCTCGACTTGTGAACAACCCTACCCTTATTAGCCTTAAATATGGTACGGGAGAGTCCCGGCCCAAGCATAAGTAAAAGGAAGCTAGGGCTTTGGGCCCCCAAATTTTTGGGGCCTCATTTTTGAATTTTTTTTAACCATATAATGTATATATTAAATTCGTTTGATGATTTTTGAAACAAATCTGTTCGTAGTCTGATGGTAAGAATCACGTTCATCACTAAAAGCTGGCTTGGTTCGAATCCCAACCGCCACAATCTCAACCTACATCTTTTTAATTCCTATGCCTTTAGCACTTTAGGCCACATCTTCTTAGAAAACCCTTTTTCCCCGTGAGATTTTGGTTCACATCCCACCAATGGAAGAGTCTCATTCAATTTGTTGTTTCTCATAAATCTTAAATGGTTATCATTTATCGCTAATAGCATTTACAACGCTTTGTTTTGGTGGAAAACAATTTAAAAATCATCATTTCAGTATTTTAAAGAACAGGTTTCTCTTAATCTCAACCTACTTCTAAATTATAAAACTTGCAATCAAATGTGTGTTAAAAAATAAAATTTGTCTTCAGCTTGACAAAAATTAAACTGCAAAGGTTTTTTAAGAACAGAAGGGCTTGGCATTGTTAAGAATTTTTAAAATGTCGGCTACATATAATTAATCTGCAGGATTTCGAAAGAATAGACCAATGAGTTGTTTTCAAAAGAAAAGGAAGGGCTTGGCAATCTAACTAAGAATTAGACATGATGTTACTTTTAGATCTTAAATTGTTTTTGCTATGCCCACTTTTAAGGTGATATGTTTGAGGGCATTGAAAATTTTCTGTATATTAGAATAAAATGGTATGGTCCATAATTATAACATTAATGAACCTTTTTAAAATCGTATCCGGACCCAACAAGCCATTTTACTAGACTAGGATGTTCCGATTTTAAAGTATGCATAAGCCCTTGGTTTGCGTTCCTAGCCCTCCACCGTCTTTGTTAGCACCTCCACAACCCTCCCACACTCAACGTACGCAACCTAAGGTATTGACAATTGACCATTAACCTGACCACGTACGTGGGGTGTCATCGTGGCCCAAGTCCAATCTTGAATCATCATGTCGGGTCGGTGAAAGTTTCAAGCTAGAGCATTATCAACATGGTATCTGAAGATAATATTCTAGATGAAAAAGAAAAGGCTTTAAATATTTATACTTTATAACTCACTCATGTACATTTCAAGAAATTACTAGAAAGTAGAAATGCTTCTAAAGACGGTATATCTCACGAAGAGGGATGGTTCCTTGCAATCTTGCATCAACAGGGTTGTAGCCCAATGTCATTGGGGGTGTTAAAGTGACATTAATAATATCCACTTACATTGCCAGTCTCTGCCTATTGTACCACATAATATAAAAGTTGTGCAATATTCGACATTCCCCCGCTCCACACAAATTAAAAAAATGCACCACTGGAAACATAAAATAAAACCATCTTTAAAAACAACATACCGATTAAACCTAACATGAAAACACACACACAACGAAAGAAGGAAAACATGTGCAACGTTAGCAATATTACATCTACAACACATATTCCTAACACAAATCCTAGACACCTAAACTAATCTTTAAACCTAAGACCTAATTCTACCACCACCACCACCACGACCACCGTAAGACACGTAATTTGTAACAGCTTTAGTCCCTTCCGCAATCGCATGCTTCCCAAGCTCTCCAGGCAACACCAACTTAACCGCGGCTTGAATCTCCCGCGACGTCAACGTCATCTTCTTGTTGTACATCGCCAACCTAGCTGCCACCTCCGCTAACCTCTCGAACATATCCCCCATCAAATTATTAATTATCGTCATCGCTTTCGATGATATTCCCAAATCAGGATGCACTTGCTTTAACACCTTATGCACATACCTCTTATACCCTTCTCCACCACTCTCTCCTAACTTCCTCCTCTTCTTTTTCCTCTTTTCGCCACCCGCGACGACGATGCCCTCGCGGGTGGCGGTTTTCTTACCCTTTTGTTCTTTTTTAGGCGTGGGCGTGGGAGTGGCGTCTTGGACTTTGATTTCTCGCGTTTTGTGTCCGGTTACGACGTCGTTTTGTTCGTCGTCCATTTGGGTTTCGTCATCGTCTTCTAGGGTTTCTTGTTGTTGTGGGGTTTGAACGGTGAAGATTTCGACCTTTTCATTGGATGAAATATTATTAGTGATTGGTGTTTGGGTGGTTTGGTCGATTACTGAGACTTGGACGGTTTCTCGTATGGTTTTTCTGGTCGTTTTCACGACTGTTTTCTTCTTTGGAGCCATTTAACGTTATGTTTTGTGTTTGTGTTTGAACTTTGAATGATGATGATGATGTTTTGTCGGAATTTAGTGGTGTGATGAGGGGAATATATCTGGAAGTTGGTAGAGTGTATGGGTTGGAGGGTTGTAACGATGACACGTGGAGGACATGTGTCTAGACATTCCTGAGTTTAATTGCTACGTGTGGTAAAACTGTTAAAAGTTAATATAAACATTGCACTTTGGAGTTAATATAGTTTTTTTTAAGAGAAAACCATTAAAAAATAAGATCTCATGATTTTCGACACCTATCAATCTATCATGTAAAAGTTCAACCTTCGTCGCTGCTTATGTTTGTCATAATCGACAGAAAATCAATAAAGGTCATAGTTAATTAACTCATTGATAGAGAAATGTGGGTTGACCAACAACCAACATGCAAAACGAGTAATATATCTTGGATCTAAAACGGGTCACCTGAAATGTTTTTAAGTTAAAGTATAATGTTTAAAAAAAAAACAGTTACCCCTTTGTCAGGTTTAATTTAGGCATGATATTCATCTTAAAACATGCAATTTGATTCACTTGATATTGGTAACAACCTTGTTTTGCCCATAATATAAATCTAGATATCAATGCCTTTGATGAAACATCCTATACATTATGGTTGGTCTTAAATAAATAATATTGTTTAGAATACAAAGTACCTTATGTCATGATACCTTTAATCTGGTGCACGTAAGGTAATCTTTACCCTGTATGATTTTTTTTTTTTGTTTTCATTACCTTGGTTAAAAATGTTTAAACTCTTTGTTAGTTGTCAAAATTATTGTTTTTGTATTGGTGAATAGCACCTGAAATGGAAAACATTAATCATACTATTGATCCATGGTGCAAGCTTGTGTCTTTGGATTATAGAAAAACCAACGTTTATAACACCCTAAATTTTAAAGCTAGGTGATGCTTAAATGAGAGGATTCAACCTTCTTTTGATGGTTCTGCTTTTATCAATCTCAGTTGGGATCTACAAGTGATATTGGAGTGATAAATTATTATTCAAAGATTGATGGCTAAATAAAAAAAAAGAGGAGAAAACACGTTTGGACACACCATGAAAGAAGTAACAGTAAGATCACCCGTAGTGGCTTCTAATTTGGGCGTTTTCTTGCTCCCAAAACGCCCAGAACATCGCCCCTGAGGGCGTTTTTCTTTAAAAAATTTGTTGGGCACGGGATGTAAAATGCCGGAAAAGGGAGGATTTTTTTGAGCCAATCAATCTCTCCATTTGGGGAGGGGCGTGAAGGTTGTAGCTAATGACTATATACACTTTGTGATCGAGTTTGACAATGGAGGGTAGCACAAAAATTGAAGCAAATTGTTGTCTTTCGCTTATTTTTCAGTTTTTCTACGCATTTTTGGTAGACAATTTGATTCAGTTTTCATTGTATCATATTGAATTCCCGAACAACGGACAATTATAAGACTAGGAGATCAAATAAGGAGTCACAACGATATAACATGTGTGTTCATGAAACATTTCACTCATTTTGGCTTTTATTTAACATTTTTTTTTGGAAAGAAAATTTCAATCACCAAAAAACCGCACAATTGGTCCTCAAATCAAGGACCAACCGGTGACCCAACAAAACATCTCAATCCAAAGGATACACATACCATCTAGGCCACTTTACCTCTTTCCTTCTATATCTATTACAAATCCAAAAGAAAGTAGTATACTTGATCGTCTCAACTATCTCTATCGGTCTTCTTAGCTTGTTGTTAAAGATACGGTTGTTGCGCTCCTTCCATATCATCCACAAGGCTGTATACACAATACCGCGCAGAACTTTCTTTGCAGCCTTTGGAAGCGAATGGGTCTCCGGTATCTTTAAAACATCTTCAATGTCAAAGAGGATAGTCGCGGGTAACCTGCACCATTTTTCAAGTCTATTCCACACCTCCTGGACGAACAAACAACCGGTGAAAAGGTGGATGTCCGTTTCCAGCTCATCCTGACAGAACGTGCAGCAAGAATTCTGTGGACGGACGCCTCGTTTTATCAGCTCTGCAATTGTCGGTAACCGTTTTAAAGACGCCCTCCACACCATAACCTTACATTTGAGCGGCACCCATGTCTTCCAGCTAATCTTCGGCCTTTGGTCGGCCACAATAGAATCGGACAGCATTTGTTTTGCGGATTTCACCGAGAACAAACCGTCTTTTGCAAACTTCCATTTCCATTTGTCCACTCCACCCCTCCATTCAAAATCATGAATATCCGACAGAAGCTGAAATAACTCCGCAACTTCTGCAGCTGTACTTGGAATTGAACTCCAATCCCAGGATAAAGTCTTTATGTTATCATTGACTGAAACTCTATCGGCTACCTTTACCCATTTGTTCCTTTCAAGTTTGAAAAGATTTGGAAACGCCATTCTAAGTGGAACGTCTCGAAGCCACGGGTCACCCCAAAAGGTAATAAAGTTACCATCACCAATATCACCTCCGAAGAAGGAATGGAAGTTTGACCCGTTTGGTGTAATTTTTTCCCCAACTTTAACTATGCGTTTCCAACACCTGTTTGAAGAAGCAATGCACGGGAGCAAAGCCCACGGTCTACTATTACCATGACAAGCCATAATAACTTTCTTCCACAAACCATCTCCATCGTTTTTAAATCTCCAAGTCCATTTCAAAAGAAGCGCATCATTAACATCTTCCAATCTAGAAACCCCCAAGCCTCCTTTCTTTTTGGGATAGGTAACAATATCCCACGACACCCAATGAATCTTCTTATCTATACTTGCACCCGCCCATAAAAAGCATCGCATAATAGACTCAATCGTATCAATAACGGCCTTTGGAGCCTTATAAAGAGAAAGGTAGTAAACGGGAAGGCTTTCTAAAACCGATTTAATAAGGATGAGACGACCACCAATGGAGAGATTTCTAGCTTTCCTTGACACAAGTCGGTTACGAACGACTTCCACAACCGGCTCCCAATTGTAAACACGGGACATTTTAGCCCCCACTTGAATACCAAGATAAGTAAATGGAAATCCGCCTCTTTTACAACCAAGGAAACTCATCATATTATCCACTTCCGAATTCTCCACACCAACCCCATATATATTCGATTTATGGAGATTAATGCGAAGGCCGGAGCAAATGTAAAAAATACGAAGGACTGTAGCAATACCTTGGATATTATTCTTCGACCATTCTCCCATAATTAAAGCATCATCCGCATAGAAAAGGTGTGTCAATTCCAAATCGTCTTTCGTAAACTCGACACCTTTAATAACTCCAATAGATTTGGCTTTATCTAACAACCACGATAAAGCCTCCATAACAATCAAGAAGAGAAAAGGCGATATTGGATCGCCTTGGCGAAGCCCCTTTTCACACCTAAAATCGAAAGTGGGGGAACCGTTAACCAGAACCGCGGCTCTAGATGAGTGACAAATACCCTTTATCCAATCGCACCACCGAGAATGAAACCCCATTTGGGACATAATAGATAACAAGAAGTTCCAATTTACATTATCGTAAGCCTTCTCGAAATCTATTTTTAACAAAAAAGCCTTTTTCTTCCGCCTCTTCAAACAATCGATAACCTCATTCACCATCAATGGCCCGTCTAAAATGAAGCGACCCGAAATAAAAGCGGATTGTGAATAAGAAATGACATTACCCAACACCTTTTTGAGACGATTAGCAAGGATTTTAGAAATCACCTTACTAATCATACCAATCAAGGTAATAGGCCTATAAGCCCTAAGACCTAAGGGAGTTTTGGTCTTTGGGATCAACGTGATAAAAGCCGCACCGCATCCCGGACTGATGGTACACGAGCCATGAAAATCCCTTAGGATTTTACCAAAGTCATCTTCAAAATAATTCCAAAATGTTTTGACGAATCGAAAATTAAATCCGTCGGAGCCCGGCGCTTTAGTCGAACCACACTCAAAAACTGCATTTTTAATCTCTTGTCTAGAAAAGATTGCCACCATTTCCTCGCAATCCTGCTGGCCGATTCTACTAATATTCGAACAAAGTAGATTGGGCCGATTATCATTGTCATTGTTACTTGACATTTTAATTTCACCCAACTATATTTACGTTATTATGATCAATGGCCCACTTAAAGACTCAACGCATCTAATGCATTGAAATTGCTTCCATCCTTGCTTTGCCATGATTTTAGGCGTAATTTATTACATGTAAACATATATATATTTTTGTTTAGAATGTAAAGAAAAAAAAAATACTAATATCGTTATGACATATAAAGATACCCGATTACAGGACGAATATAGAACTAGTTAACTACACTAATTTTTCATAATAAAAAAAATACTAATATCGTTATGATGGGCCTTTGAGTTGGCTTTGGGTTAGCTAATGTTCTTAAGCTTGGTAAGGAAACAAACCAACAATACAAAACTATCAGACGATACAACTTCTTTGTTCACCGTTTCACCGTACTAAACTAAAACAAACCCTTTTACTCGATTACTGACCAGAGGTGCACAAATCAGGTTGCCACCATCCCGAACCGGATCAAATCTGGTTTTGTCCTCCATCGGTTTGTGGTGAAACCGGTTTGGGGGAGAAACGGGTTCGGGCCCGCACTAGTTTTATTAGTTTAAAACACCGGTTGAAAAGAGCAGTTTCTGTTTGGTTCAATTTCGGTTGGGCCAGGGGGAAACATGATTGTGTGGACCTCACGGGTGTATCTCCTTTGGCTGGTTTAAGAGAAAATGGGTTTGTAGCTGGACAAGTGTCAAGAAAGGCGGAATCGAAGAAAGTAGATAAGCACGCTAAAGCTTGTGCAAAGAACCAATATGTCTTTGTCCCGTTGGCCTTTGATACATTCGGCTCCCTAGCATCAGAAGCTATCCGTTTCTTGACCAGGGTTCAACGAGTTGTCCATATTCAACGAGTTGTCCATAGCAATAGTGCATCTCCACAGGGGCAGGGGTTTGTATTTGGTAGATTAGGATTCGCGATTCCAAATGGGGTGACGGCGTAGCTTGTTGTCCGTCTACCCTCTATTTTGATGTAATTTGGCAAGTTTAAGAATTGATAATATATGGAGAAAAAAAAATTATAAATGTGTAAAAAAAGAAAAAAAAATGGGTTCGTAAACGAGTTCATATGTGCATATATTAATCTGCTTTTTTAGAACCATTTTTTTTACATATAGGATTCAAGTTTTAGTAGAGTTTTCACAAACAAGAAAATCAAATATTAAAAAAAAACATAATAATAAAAGTTACAAATATTAATGATGCATTTCTTAATTTTGTTAGTCTTTGTTCTTCATCCGAACTATTGTTTATATGCATCATAGACGAGTTTTTTATCGGATGGAGAACCTGTTCCATAATTCACTTATTCGTCGTGTATATGTTCTTCAACTTTTATTTCATCTTCGAGACTTGATTAGTTTTGTATGTGATCCACCGCATCCAAGTGTTCCTGTAACCTTATGCACATTGCTAACGCCAACAGAGTGATCTTTGTTCTCTGTGTCGATAAAACCATGTCACTAAGAGAAAATGCAGATTTACGTTTAGTAAATTACGGGCCTTAGCGGCTAGGATCAGTAATTAGGATTCCTTACCTTTTCACCAAGATTCCAAAATTTTCAAATTCTTCTTCCCTCGTACCATTAATTATTTTTTTTTTTATCCTTATACATCCAGTGCCGCTAGTGAGCCTACAAGATATTTACGAGCTAAATTTTTATTTTTAGAATAACGAACTCAAACCGAGCTCAAAAGGTAAACCACACCAACAAAAAGCCGAGCTTAATTATGTTATAACTTCACTTCTCAATTGTTAAGTTGGGATTCAAATAACAAATTATAGTTTGTTTCAACTTTCATTTTATAACAGTGACTTAGTGGTGTTGTATCATGATGTTTACGCTTTATAAATGTAGTGTGACTTTAAGTGTAAAATTATGTAGTAATTAGGTGTAAAAAATAATCGTGTTAATTCGACTTGAAACAAGGTGATGCACTAAAAAGCCTTGTATAATCAATTCAAAAGACTGTTTATTGATTATACATGTAACAAAATAGAAGTTATACATGTAATTTGAATTAATGTATTTTAAAATTTTTGTTCTTTTTATTTTTATTTTGTTCTAATCGGATATTAATTGGATTTGAAATTTATAAACCAAATTCATATACTAAACACCTCTAATCCTATCTTCTTTTTGAAAATTTAAATTATAAACAATTAAAGTTTTATCAATATATTTATTTAAAGAAAAAAAATTAAAAAACCGTAACTTAACATAAAGGACTAAAAACGAAATCGTAACGAATGAACCTTGTTTTCTGGAGGGATTATTCTGTTTTTGTTGATTGTAGATTGAGTGCAGAAAGTACACTCATAGTTTAAGTTAATCGTAAAGATTTGACCAAAGAAACAGTTGAGTAATGTCATTTTCTTGATAGTAACTTACCCTCCTTTACACTCAATCTCAAACATTTATTTTACAAAAAAAACTGCATTTGTTTCATTTTATTTAAAAAAAAGTGCATTTGTTTGATTCTTTCAGCTTTTTGGAGAATGAGGAAGTCCTATCATGTTGCTGTATACTGTGTTTCATTTGTGTTATTATTTCTTCCACTTTTGAATGGAGGATTGGCTATGGCTGCAGGGACACCGGACGGGTCCGAAAAATGGGGTTATGTTGAAGTCAGGCCTAGTAAGATTAATAATTCCAGTTTTCTTGTTTAACCCATTTTCATGATTTAATGTGTTAACTTGTTTTTATGTGTGTTTAATGTTTATGAACATAGAAGCTCATATGTTTTGGTGGTACTACAAAAGTCCTTATAGAACTCATGATCCAAACAATCCTTGGCCTATAATTCTTTGGCTGCAAGGTGGACCTGTAAGTACTAAGTATACATGTTTAGTTTACGCAAGTTGCGCTTTTTTATGGTTTAAATTCTAAAATGTGTGTGTGTTTGATCTTTAACGAATAAAAACGTCGGTTTTAGATCATAAACTTGAGCCTTGGAAACTTTCATAAACTAGAATTTACTCAGGTATTTATAGGAGTAGAAACTTATAAGTTATAACTCAAGCAAGTTAATCCTACTCTAACTATTGTTCATATGACTCTTAAGTAATAACTTAAATGAAATTCATATATTAAAGACTCCTAACCAACTTGTTTGAATCTTTATTCTAATCCATCCAACTTGTGGATTAAGTTAATCCAAGTATCGAACCGACTAGTGAACAAAGTCGGCCCAACCCGAACCACCTTGTTTGAGTCGGTTATTAAGCCCAACAATCTTCACACAAATAATAAATGTAGGGTGCATCAGGAGTTGGGATTGGAAATTTTGAAGAAGTGGGCCCACTGGACTCTTTCTTGAAGCCCAGAAACTCTACATGGCTCACAAAAGCAGATCTATTGTTTGTGGTATGTAAGTAATATGTTATAAGTAACTCTTGGAAATGTGAAGAATTATTATAGTGTTATTATTTATAATAATATTTTGATACTTTTTGCACGAAATTAGGATAATCCAGTTGGGACCGGATACAGTTTTGTTGAGGATGAAAAACTGCTTGTGAAAACTGATGAAGAAGCTGCAACAGATTTAACCACATTATTGATTGAAATATTCAATAGAAATGAAACGTTGCGAAAAAGTCCTCTTTATATAGTGGCAGAGTCTTATGGTGGCAAATTCGCGGTCACTCTTGGACTCTCAGCTCTCAAAGCCATTGAAGATCAAAGATTAAAGCTCATTCTTGGAGGTATATTTATCATATTGTTTTAATTATTATTTTTTTTAAAAAGATTACATTCTTTTTAGAATTTTATTGATTTTGTTTTATATTTAGGAATTGGGCTGGGAGATAGTTGGATCTCGCCTGAAGACTTTGTGGTGATTTTATTTAATTTGGTTATGTTTTTAAAAGTGTCACTTATAACAAAAATAAGACTTTAAAACATATCAAACATGAAAAGTGTTGCTAAAAACTTTGAAACTAAACTATCAGGAATCATGGGGTCCACTTTTGAAGGATGTTTCAAGGATGGATGATAACGGTTTAACCGAATCAAACAGGTTGGTATTCCTGCATCAATAACTTAATATATCGTCATGTTTTTGTGTGTGTTATGGCTATCGAGACTTGATCATTGCGTTAGACAATTAGATCCATTGTCGGGTTTTATTTTATATAAGAAACCTATGTCATGAAACAGTCTAGTCGAGAAAATCAAGCTGCAAATATCCAATGGGAAATTGAAAGATGCGACACAGACTTGGAGCGATCTTGAACATGTGATTGGCGGCCATAGCAATCGTGTTGTATGTTCACTTTTATAATCTAAGACCCCCGTAGTGGGGCGTTTTTTTTTGCAATTTTTTGAAAAATAACGGGGGGGGCGCTATGTGTACATTTTAAGCAGGGGCGTTTCTTTAATAGCGCCAAACACCTTTTTGATTAACAAACAAAATAAAGCCACCCGTGGAGTACTTGTAAGAAAAATTGAAGGTTGACCTTTCATAACAATCAAATTGTAGGCCACGTGCAGCTGAATTCAGCTTTTTTTTTCTTTTTTTTAATATTGCGCCTGAAATTTTCCCCACCCTACACCTTTATTTTGAATTAAACCCCCATGCTGACTCAGCTGCCACGTGGACCAATCAGAAAGGGGGGCATTATATTTACCCCCCCCCCCCCCCCCTACACATGGTCTAATGGCAGTGGCAATATAACAAGTAACATTGTTTTTATAAGATCAGTAGGATGAAATATGTTTTAAAGAGTTATATTAAATATTTCATTAGCAAATTCATTTTAAACATATCAAACATGAAATAATCTCTTTTTATTAATTGTAGGATTTCTACAATTTTTTGCTGGATTCGGGAATGGATCCGGTGTCGATGGCAGCAACAGAGGCAGTGAGAGCGACCCCGAGAAAGAGGTATTTAAGATATCTTGATTCATTAACGACTTCTCCAGATGAAAATGGTGATCTTGGTCTCTTGATGGATGGTGCCATTAGAAAGAAACTTGGGATTATCCCAAATGATGTGAAGTGAGTTTATAGCAAATTCTCTTGATTTTCCTCGAATTCAAAACAAATACGGAATATATGATTTTGAGTTGCGTTTTCAACAGTTGGGGAGGACAGTCGGATCTTGTTTTTGGGTACTTAGAAGGCGATTTTATGCGACCAAGAATTAACGAGGCAAGATTTTAAATATCAATAAGAAAAAAGATTAAAAACATAGATAAAATAATATGTAAATTTACATTCGTTGTTATAATTTGATTGTTAAATAGGTTGATGAACTCTTGAACAAAGGAGTTAACGTGACTATATATAATGGTCAAGTAAGATCCATTTCCTCTTTGAAAGCTAGCTTGATGTGCAATGTTACCTATAGAAGAATATTAAACTGTTTTGAATTGGTGTTGTTTTTGTAGCTTGATGTTATATGTTCAACTAAGGGAACTGAAGCATGGGTTAAAAAGCTCAAGTAATTTCATATTTACCCTATATATTTTAATGGTATGCATCTAAAGAAGAGTTACAAGTTTACCCTTGTGTTTTTTTTTTCTTTCATGACAAAGGTGGGATGGTCTAAAGACATTCTTGAACACTGATAGAACACCATTATATTGTGGAGATGATTTAATCACAAAAGGGTTTACTAAGTCTTATCGTAATTTACATTTCTACTGGATTCTCGAAGCTGGTCACTTTGTAAGTTGTACACTCACACCCCTTATAAACATTTTCTTTGTTTATGACATAATTGTATTAATCATAAAGTAATGTGATGGTATGATTTTTAGGTACCAGTAGATCAACCATGTATAGCATTGGAAATGGTGGGTAACATCACTCGGTCAAGTGTGTCCACCAAGTAAAAGAGGATATCAAGTGATGAAAGTTGAAGACATCAATGCTCTTATCATGAAAAATCATTATGCACAAAAAAATTAAATAATTACAATTAGAATATATTAATAACCATTAGACTTTGAACAGTGATTTCAATTTTAGGCTTTTTTTTTAAAACTCTGTAAGTGAATATGTACCATTATTTAGAGATTAATCTCAAATGTTATGTGGATGGCGTGGTGGTTAGGTGCTTTATTTGCTATTATTAAGAATACGCGGGTTCGAATCCTGGCTTCCCCCAAAAATTTTTTTGCTTCTTATTCTGTTTGGTTACACGTGGCAGCTGGATTTGGTACCCATGTGTTTTCCACTACGGCTTTTATTTCCCAGAAATATATTATCACTTGCTTCTCACGTGTCCTTCCTGCTTTCCACCACCTTCTTTCATTTTCAGCCACGTTTCTTTTCTATTGTACACCTCAAACTTCATCTCGCCACGTTTCTTTTCTATTGTACACGCCAAAGTTCATCTCGATTATATAAATAGAATACAACGTGAGATTCAAGGACAGGTGATGGTGGTGGTGAGGGGCTTTCCTGAAAGGGTAAGCAGATTTTTTTACTCCAACCACCAGAAACACCATAGTGATGCCGGCGGTGAGTAGTTTTCTTGAAATAGGGTGGTTGTTTGATCTATATTTTCCGTATGCGTGACTTTCTTAGCATTCATACCTTTAGTCTTCGGTTTTATCCTCTTTTCGCAAACATTGATATTGAGTTTCAGATGATTGATTTTTAGGGTAAGAAATTTTCAAATGTTGTGGTAAAGCAACATATAAGTGCAGTTGTCAATGGTGGAAGAACTATGCATCTGAATGAGATCTGGGTTTTATGAAGCATTAACAGGACACGGACGTTGTCGTCCTGTGGTGATGGCCGTTAGATTGAGGCGCTGTTGTGGAGGCGGCTAGGTGGTTGGTCGTGTAGATCTTGGTTGCGGTGGTGATGGGTGATTATCAGAGGCACGGTGGTGAGATAACGAGGGAGTGAGATAAAAAGAGAACTGATGACTCTCTATTGTCCAAATAATCCCAATCTATATTTAGTCTTTACCCAACGAACCATCCACTAATAGAGCACTTTAAGCTTTTCAGAATATTTAGTGTTTTTTTTTATATTATGTATCTTCAATTCGTAAGTTTATTTCTTGTCCAATGCTACTGCATTAGCAAAAATGAGATGACAATACCTTTATCATAGATTACCGGCTAGGTTACATTAATCATCTTCATTTTAGTTTAAATTTTATTAATGTTTCTTATTTTTAAATTTAGTTCATTTGTTATAATCCTTTTGAATTCTAAAGAATAAAAGATGTGTGTATGTGCTAAAAAAATGTTTTTATTGTTGCAAAGTAATATTTAACTATTTATAATTAAATCGACTTATCGACTTATGATTCTAGAAGGAACAACATGTTCCGTTAATTAATAGGTTTAATAGTGATATTAGTGGTTGTTAAACGTGATGATTTTTATAAGCCAAATTGGTGGTTTTGTTTTGTAAATTTCCTCGATGATTTGACTTACATCGAGATGCCGTTATGTGGTTACGTTGTCTCGGTTGACTTGAGATTGTTTAGTAGCTAACACCAACATCTATACTACGTCTCTTTTCGGTAACATGAATCTATTTAGGCAAACATAACACTGGTCAATTTGCTGATATGGCTTGGCGTTGTTGCTAGGTACTCGGATTGTTGAAAGCCTTTTTCTTGGCACGTTCATCTTTAAAGGCTATAAATGGAAAAATGTGTTAGTGTGGTTGTATTGATGGTAAATATACCTTCATATTGCATCAAGGAACGTTTAGCAGCAGCATCTGGTTGGTTTATCATGGCAGGAGCTGTTCTGTCTAGAACAGATGAAGATGATGTCGTCGTTTTGGGGAGTGGTGTTGTAGGGGATTGCATTAGTTCGAGAGGAGGATTCAGGATAAGGAGTCATTGGTGCTGGCGCAGTTGTTATTAGGATGTTATAATCAGTTTCGTAAAATACTTATGTAATCTTATTATGATGTTATGTAGTCTGTTAATCTATATATGTGTAACGTTTTGCTTCTCACTTGACAAATACCTATTCCAAAAATTCCAAACACATAACATTAACGCGCAACGCGCGTCTAGTTCATAATAAGAATGAAAAATCAATGCTCTTATCATGTACTCAATATTTTCGTATTTTGTTTATTTTTTTAAATTATTTTCAAGTGAAGATGAATATGAAAAGTGAAGTCTTATTGCCGGTTGCTCCTTTGTTAATTGACGAGCTACTTTGTTTCATGTTTTAAAAACTTACACCCATTATCAAATATGTTGTAAACTAATCTTTGAACAAATCTCATATTAGTTAGGTTTCAGTAAATGTACGCCATGATAACTAGGGTCAAATTATTCTACATAGTGTAAAACAAATGATAAGAGTGGGAAGAATACATTTGGTCCACAATAGATCATGAACGATATCATAGTGAGTCACAAAATATAATACAATACCGAGAAATATAACACAAAACCAAGGAAAAAGACACAATGACAATAATAAGAAAAAAACGTAATGTCACATAAAAGATACAATGATTTAACACAAATTCTAAAAACTTCAAGCTAAAAATCTAAAAAAGCGAAAACCTAAAAACTAAGATTGTAGGGTTCGATGCAACGGTTCCAATGTCGCTTAAATGAGTTTAATCGGAATCCATTTGATACTCTTTCTACGATAATTATGTTGTGGTTAATTTGGAATTAGTTTTATATTTTATTTTGGAAATGATTATTCTAACATCCGAGAGCATTCACATTTGGTCCATCAAATTTATGTTAGTGTTTTCCTTAAATTATATGTGTTGAGTATAAGTGGAGGCGAGATAAAATATATGGGGCCCGGTTAAGACAACGTAGTCTAGGGTAGACCTTGCTTGACTAGGGCTGCCGATTTGGCAATGCGACATTGGGTCACTCGTATTAAAATCACCGTTCAAAAAAAAATTATCTTCTTATAATATTATTAAAAACCTAAAATTATATTTTCTGTTATTAGCATATGAAATATTTTCGTTTTCTTCGATTTTATAAGGCTACCCGGTGTGCAGACAAACCCAGCCCCCGTCCCATACCTTTTTGGCTTGTCCCAGACAAGAACACCACCCCCTTCCTTTTGTCTCACCCCTGCCCCGTCCCCCACGAGACAAAACGGACGCTCCAATGGCTGATTTTTTTTTTTTTTTGAATCTAACGGTAACATTACCAATGGCTGATTTTTTTTTCGAATAAAAAAATTAATAGTAATTAATGCTAGAGACATGGAGTGGTTTAGTTTCCCCACCCTATTAAATCTCAAAATGTTTGAGACTAAACTAATCCTATGTGACATCCTAGTGACATTGAGACAAAACCAAAGTTTAATTAGTCTCCACACCTACTAGCCTAAGTGTAGTTTTTTTTTTTGAACGGCAAATTTCCACTCCTTGTGGGACTTGAGTCCATAACCTCCCCTTAGGTGTTCCTAGAAGCTTTGCTTCTACCATTGGGCCACCAACCCCAATGGCAGCCTAAGTGTAGTTAACTATGTTTTTTGCTTTTCTAAAATAGGAGGAAATGCTAAAAATGGAATTAAAATTATGAATCTTTATTATCGGAGAGATTGACGGGCCTTTTAACTGGCTTAATGTTGGCCCATTGTTCCTGTACTTGGTTAAGAAACAGACCAACAGAAATAAGTTCTTTTATTGCCGTTACCAAACTAACACAACCCGACCCGAACCGGCCAAAATACATGTGGTCGGTTACTTGGTCCGACCGGTTATACCTCACCCCTAATTTTCACGTATCTTGTTTAAGTAATTATCTCTTTGCCCTAGTGAAAAAGACCAAAAGATTTGTTAGCGGGTACACTTTGGTGAGTAAAAAAAAAAGATTGTTTGATATATATACACAAGTGAATATGTGATGCATACAATATGGGCAACTCGGTGCACGAGGATCCTGCATGCGTGGGACTTTGGGGGGGGGGGGGGGGGGGGGGGGGGCTCAGCCTCCACGACTTGAACCTGTGACCTTCATCACATGATAATAAATTTACCGTTTCTCCTAGACTCACCCATGTGATGCATGAAGAATCACCAAAAAGTATAGATGACGTCACCACTAATCATAATTCTACTTCTCTTACTAAGTTTATTTTAGTGAGGAATTTTAATAAACTTCATGGGTCAACTAGCCAAACTTGTTACTTTGTGGTGACATAAGGTGTTTTTGGGTCATTCAATGTTGTTTATGAGCCAAAAAGGTTTTATCTTTCTCCTTGTACATATGCTAATCCTCTCATATAACCTTTTTTTTGTAATATCATCCAATTTTTTGAGACCGGTCCGATCAATAAATTGATAAAGATGGTTATAAAAGATTGAGTCAGTTCTAAAACTATTAGAGTTGGAAAGCAAATAATAGATCACAGTTTGTTACAATCATTGTATCTTCTCTTCAAATTTAGAAAAAAAAACTAATTTTGTTAATATACTAATTTAAAAAAAAATATAGAAAGGGGTGGCGGCGCTGCTTGTTGCCCGTCTACCTTCTATTATGATGTAAGTTTCGTATTTTGTTTTAATGAAATTCATATAAATCATAACTTCATGTTTAAAAATACTCAAAAAGAATAAAAAACACAATTCCAACGATAAACCTTAATTTGTGGAGTGATTTTTCTGTTTTTTGTTAGATTGAGTGCAAAAAGTATATTCTTACTTAAAGTCATTTTATTGACAGCACTTGGCCATCCTTTACACTCAATCTTGAATCTTCACTTCACTTATAAAACTCCCTTGTATCCAAACATTTATCAATGAATTTGGTAGGTTTTCTATTTAGTGATTTAAATTATAATTTGAATTGCATGCATTTGCATATAATTCAAATAAACAGTCATGCATTCCTCAATAATTGCCTTTTTTCTTGTGTTGTTATTTCTTCCACTTTTGAATGGAGGATTGGCCATGGCTGCAGGGACTCCAGATGGGTCAGAAAAATGGGGTTATGTTGAAGTTAGGCCTAGTAAGACTTATAGTTCTAGTTTTATTTTTTAGCCCATTTTCAAGATTTAAAAAAAAATGTGTCAACATGTTTTTATTTGTGTTATATTATTTATGAACACAGAAGCTCATATGTTTTGGTGGTACTACAAAAGTCCTTATAGAACTCATCATCCAAACAATCCTTGGCCTATTATTCTTTGGTTGCAAGGTGGACCTGTAAGTATATGTGTTTTATCATTTTTATGCAAATTTAATTTTTATATTTTTTGTAACTTCGGTTGCAAGGTGGAGTGGTGGACTAGTAAATATAGGTGGGTGCACAAAATTCCACGCGTAATTAATGCCCATCAGTCGTCAGACCTATATGCCGCGTAGGGTCATACGCGGCGTATTGGCCTGGCAAGTGAAGTATAGGGCCACAACATTATCATTGTCATTGTCAAAGCTCCCATACCCCGCATATGACCCTATGCGCGGCATATAGAGGGAGAGGGTGTGCAAATAAAAGTTGGGAGTGTGCCAATACATCGAGCTTTATGAAATGTGGGTATGATATTCACATAAATGATAAATGTAGGGTGCTTCAGGAGTTGGGATTGGAAATTTTAAAGAAGTAGGCCCACTAGACACTTCCTTGAAGCCTAGAAAATCTACATGGCTTAGAAAAGCAGATCTATTGTTTGTGGTATGAAATTTTGGAAATTTTGAAGAATCATCATAGCATTGTTTTTTAATAAATGGTAATATTATTTGATATTGGGTGGAAAATTACTCAATTAGGATAATCCAGTTGGGACCGGATACAGTTTTGTCGAGGATGAAAAGTTGCTTGTGAAAACTGATGAAGAAGCTGCAACAGATTTAACAACATTATTGATTGCAATATTCAACAAAAATGAAAGCTTGCAAAAGAGTCCTCTTTATATTGTGGCAGAGTCTTATGGTGGCAAATATGCAGTCACTCTAGGACTGTCTGCTCTCAAAGCGATAAAAGATAAACGATTAAAGCTCATTCTTGGAGGTATATTCGTTATATTGTTTAAAAAATTCCCATGATTCCATATGTTTTATGATTTTTGATTGATTAGTTGGTTGACTAGCCATGTTTATTGTACAAAATTATTCATTCTTGTGCATTATAATGTTTTTATTCATCTTTTAATAGGATGATAGAATGTTTGTAGGAAAAAAATAGAGTCCCTTGTTTTGATTTGGTTTTATGGTTCATCATAGGAATTGTTCTGGGAGATAGCTGGATCTCACCTGAAGACTTTGTGGTGATACTATATGATCTCTTATCTATTTAAGATCAGATTCTCTAAAATAATTTTTTTTAACTTTGATTTGGTTATCTTTTTGTGCTATTGGGATTTTTTTAAAATTCACCTTTTGAACATGAAAATTATTTCTAATAATAATACATTTAAATCTAAAATTATCAGGCATCATGGGGTCCACTTCTGAAAGACGTTTCTAGGATAGATGACGTGGGCTTAATCGAATCAAACAGGTTGGTGTTCATGCATTTTCAATTGTGTGAATGTTTGTGTTCCTGTGTGTATTATGGTTATGGATATCTCATAATTTCTTTAGATTGGATTGGGTTTTATTTTATGTAACAAATTCATGTCATGAAATAGTCTAGTTGAGAAAATCAAGTTGCAAATAGCAAAAGGGAATTTGGAAGATGCTACAAAGACATGGGGAGTGCTTCAACGAGTGGTTCTCGCCCATAGCAACGGTGTTGTATGTTTATTGTTTAACTTCATTGGCAATATGGATAGGCAGGACGGATTGGGTAACATGTCAAGACAAGTAATTTATTTTAATGAATCCGCGAAATTGTTAAAATGCATTATGTTATTTCAATAGCAATTTGTTTTCTAGACCCAAATATATAGGAAGTAACAATACATCTCACTTTCTTCCCTTTCATAAAACCTTTTCTCCAATGAAATAATTTTTTTTATATCGATTGTAGGATTTTTACAATTTTTTGTTGGATGCATGGGCGGATCTAGTGTCGATGGAGGTAACTGAGCTAGTAAGATCAACCCCAAAGAGGAGACACTTAAGATATCTTGATTCATTAAAGACTTCTCCAAGTAAAAATGATGATCTGGATCTCTTGATGAATGGTGCCATCAAAAAGAAACTTGGGATTATCCCAAATGATGTGATGTGAGTTTGTATCACATTTTCTTGATTTTCCTTGAATCCAAAACATATATGAAATGTATAAATTCGAGTTGTGTTTTTCTAATAGATGGAGAGACCAGTCGGGTCAAGTTTTTAGATCCTTAAAAGGCGATTTCATGCGACCAAGAATTAAGGAGGCAAGATTTTAAAGATGGATAACAAGCTGATTAGAAGTTTTTTTTTTTTGTGTGTGTGTGTGTGTGGTGGGGGGGGGGGGGGGGGGGTGGGGGGGGGGGGGAGGGCTCAATTTTCGTTTGCTCATTTATTCTTTGCTAAATAGGTTGATGAACTCTTGAAGAAGGGAGTCAATGTGACTGTATATAATGGTCAAGTAAGATTCTTTTCCTCTTTAATAAAAGAATGCTGAAAATATATTGTTTTTAATTTGGTGGAGTTTTTGTAGCTTGATGTTATATGTTCAACAAAGGGAACTGAAGCATGGGTTAAAAAGCTCAAGTAAAGCCCTATACTTACCCTCTATGGTAAATTGGTAATGATATGTATCCAATGAAAAATTACTATTTTACCCATGTGTTATGTTTTCTTTCATGTCAAAGATGGGAAGGTCTAAAGACATTTTTGAGCATTGCGAGAACACCATTACATTGTAGACATGGTCTCATCACAAAAGGGTTCACAAAGTCTTACCAAAATTTGCATTTCTATTGGATTCTTGGAGCCGGTCACTTTGTAAGTTTATACCAACACCCCTTACTTTTTTAGAATACCGTAAAACAATTTATTGTTTTTTACTCGTTTATGACATAATTTTGTCATATAAGTATCGATGGGCTTCTATTAATCATAAACAAATCTCTGAGTATTTTCCTTGTTGGTGTGATTTTCAGGTTCCGGTAGATCAACCTTGTGTAGCATTGGAAATGGTGGATAACTTCACTCGGTCTCGTGTGTCTACAAAGTAAAAGAGGATGGATAACAAGAGATGAAAGTCGAAAAAAACAAACTGCAAAGATATATAAGAAGTCATTACACCTACAAATCTAAGTCATTACAATTTCTAGAAATGAGAAATGAATACTCTATGTAGATGTGCATATATAATCGCACTCCACATATTTCATATTTAAAGTGAGTTTTATGCTTAAGCTTGAAGTTGTCACCTTAAACACATTTAATCTCCATCTTGTCCTGTTTTTACATTTTTATTTCATCAAATTATCCATCATCAGTAACTATCGAACATATCTCAATCCTTGCAAATATGTACCTAAGGAGTAGAATGTAATGCACGTTTTAGTTTATTATATTCCATTAGAGTTTCATTTTTTGTAGTCTTTGCGAACATGAATCCATGAAGATATCATAATTTTCAAAAGATATATTCCTATGACCTAGAGGGTGTTTGGGATTGCGATTTAAATCTGATTTTTTAGATTATTGCGTTTTGAAAACGCAGATAATCAGTTTTTAGTGTTTGGATTGCGTTTTGAAAACGCAGATAATCACTTTTTTAGGCTACCAAAACGCAATAGTCTATAAGCAGCTCCACCCCTGCTTTTCCAAAACGCATAATCTGTTTTGAATAATCAATCCCAAACACAGTGTTAGTCTTCGTAAGAAGCAATAAGACCCCTATTCGTAGTTATGTATTCCTTGATTTCTTATATACCCTTTTAAAAATTTAAACTTGTAATGACCTCTTCAAGTTTCATTATATCGTATTTACTTTAGAATACCAATAATCTTATATTTGCATTTCTTATAAGGGTCATGTTATTTACACGAGGTTTTTTAGGGTTTTACGACCCTCTACGGCTCGTAGAGGCCTCTACCGGCCGTAGAGGTGTCAGAGCCTTGAAAACCACATCCCTCTACGACTCGTAGAGGCCTCTACGGGCCGTAGAGGTGGGTGTCCACTGCAATGATTGACACAGGCCTTTACAGCTCGTAGAGACCTCTATGAGCCGCAGAGGACCCTCTACAGCTCGTAGAGGCCTCTACGAGCTGTAGAGGCCGGTGCAAAAAAGTTTTGGGGTGGTGCAAATAGGGGGGGGGGGGGGGCTCTTATAATACATTAATGTTATCTATTAATTAGCAAACCGACACTTAATTCTGGCCATCCACGTGTAAAGCTAAGATCACCCCATGTGTCCTGTTGTATTGTGTAACGGTGTCTTTGTCGTTGTCACCCATGTTTCACTTTAAACCCCTTTTTTGCTTTTCGGAAGAGAGAGAGAAAGAAAAAACGGAGAGAGAATAGAGAGGGGCGGTGACCGGAGGGTCACCACTGTCACACCACCATAGTGACCACAATCTCCACCGATTTCATCTTTGTGTCCTTCCGTCAAACCACCATTGCGGTCTCCGTTAAACCACCAAACCATCCGAAGTCTCCTTTCTTACATAGTGAATAGTGATTGTAACACGTGTCAGTAGTTTATTGGTTCTTTTAGTTATTGTAAATCGTATAAAAGCCAAATACTATTATTTTTTATTTATTCAATGGTTCATGTTGTAAGAAGTTTTAATGTACGTCATTTTATCTATATTATATTATAAAGCATGATAGGAGGATACCTGACAAATTTAAGTAATTACAAGTGTGATTGCTGTTGATGTATTCGATAGGGTAAATCAAACTTTTAGTCATAAATAGAGAGGTTAAAGAGTGTTAAATTGAAGAATATGAAGAGAGGTAAACTTGTTTATACATTAATAGACAATCATTAATTAGATTAATGAACAACCATCAATTCACGGGGCAAATGATAAATGCATGGGGCAAATGAAAGACAAAATGCATTTAGTAATTAACCCTCTGAGAGATGGCAGAAATAATTGTTCATACGTATATGTGGATCTTAATATTTTTAAGTAATTCAAAGGTTTAGCGATGATTATTCATGGCGACTGAGGTTTAGGCTGTGTGTGGCGACTGTTGAACCACGAGAAGAGGAACACAAGTACACAACTGTTGCCGGTTGTAATGAAAAGCCGAAGGTGTAGCAACGATGGCAACTAACAGTTTCGAGGTCTGATTCGATAGTGGTCTTTCTATCGGTTCATGATGGAGAATTATGTTTGCTCGGAGCAGAGTTCGGAACCGAAATCCCCGGTTTAATGGTGGAGGTAGTTCGGTTGCCTATAGCTTTACTAATTGATTGAGGTATGAGTGATGTTAGTCAGATACGTATTGTCTTAATCTACATAAACATCTATGTCACTGCGCCGCATAATGCATTATATTCTCCCAAGTTAACATCTATGTTACCTTACGATTAACCCTATCCATTGGAGTTTTTGATAAATGCATTTATTTCTTGTTCATAAGTGTGATTAGTAATTTAGTATGTTGTTAAATAATTGTTTCTAACAACATCTGAGCCATATGTTAAGTACTACTTTTTGATAGATCTTTGAGTTTGGTACTGTAGGTGTGTATCTCACTCTCATGTGGCTTTGATAACTATGATAAAGTGCATAACCATTTTGTGCCAGTAATTTTTTCTCCCTTCTAATTTGGTTATTAAAAATTTGCTAATGTTGGTGAGATTATCTCAAACATCAAGTTGCTATTAAAATTGCTCTTTACTTGGGGATATTTAATATTGACAGTGAGATTACAAGAGTTGCAATCTCTTGCAAAAGAAGAACGCCCAAGATAATTATGTCACATCGGCAAAAGAAGAACGCCCAAGATAGTTATGGCACACTGGTTACATGCAAGTTAGTATATGTGACTTCAAACGTCAAAAGTTTTAGGTATTAACTTGGTCAGGTGAGACCTTTTGGAATGCTTGCTAGGGCTTTGGAATCATTCTAATATTTTTGTTATTTATTTATTTGCTAATCCTATAAAGTATGAACAAGTTGGTTGTTTTTAGGCACCATCAATTATATTATACATATAATTTAACTTGTTAAGCCAACATTTATTTAACTTTGAATCATTTCTTTAGATAAAACATATATTATGTTATTTCAAATACCACCTATGTGTACATGAGCAACAAAATCAGTTACTAATTAATCGTCTTATTAATTGTTGAGCCAATTTTTATGATTTATTAGCTTTTTTTAGATTAGATAAAATGCATACATTATTTATTGGAATTTACATTTGCATAATCTTACAAACTTATTTAATGACATAATTTTTATACTTAATGTAACACCCAAAAAATTAAACAAGTTATGCTGAAGTTAATCTTTATGTGGTGTCATGCCCTGAATAGTTTTTTAAATCAAATTGTGGAGTCAATTGTGGCAACGATAGTAGAGGGTGTCGTGGAGGGGGCGACAAGAACGAGGGTTGTAGAGGCAATGGTGGGGATTAGTAACAGGTGGTGGCGGCACACGTTGGTTGTTCGTGGTGCTCGCTCGTTTTAGCCTACTTTTAACTAGCAAGTTTTATATCATGTTGTAAATTTTTGCCCCGCAACAATGCGCGGGTTTCCCAGTAGTTTGTTATAAGTAAGTATATAAAGGCAAAATTTTATTTTTCTAAAATGATATATGATATTCACCAAGTCCTTCATTGACACTAGACACCATGTTTCCGGAAATACCATATTTAGTTATTTACACCCCCATCTAAATTTTCAACTAAAATAACATTTGCATTTTTATAGCAAAATTCATTGATTCCTCATAAATCCAAAATTCCTAAAAATACTATGCATGCCAAACATGGGTGTCCTATAATTATTCTGATGCCGGTATGGGTTAAGGACGAATTCACAACTTTTAAATCAAATTAATTTTACTAATAATGGTTCACATTTCAGTTTCTTGTCTCACTCACCATATTCTTGACATCTTCAAAGTTTTTTCCATCAACCTATTAGTGTGCTTAATTATTTAATTATTTTTTGAATTGTAAACTTTTAACGTGGTTTAAACTCTATATGGAAGATTAAAATGTTTTCAGTGCATTTAACAAATTTTGTATGGAAGATTAAAATGTTTGTTATTTGTTTTTCAAATAATTAAATTTACTTATGGTGACTTACCCTCGCAATCTAGTTATTAAGCAACTTGGGGTTTTTCAAACAATCTACTTAATATTTCAAAATAAGAGACTAAGACCAAACGAAGGAAACTAGAGGTGCAAACAAGTTGACTGTCTCGAGCTCAAGCTCAATTAATTTATGAGAGCTCGAGCTCGGTTCAAGCTTTGTTTTCAAACCTTGAGCTCGGCTTTTTGGTGATTTCTTAAGCTCGAGCTTGGCGTGGGACTGAAGCTGATTTACTATAACAAATAATACAAATAATAGGCAAGCTAGGACTTACTAGCTCACTAACTGAAGCTGCTTTACTATAACAACTTATTTTATCATTTCCTAAAACAACTTATTTTATGGTTTGAGATCGACTTGTATACACGTTTAAATAAGTTCGTCTTGGCTCGTTTACTTAAAAAACTTTAAATGAGGTGTAAATATCATTAAATAATAATAAAACTAATATTACACTAAGATTCCACAAGGCTCGGTGAGCCTAATAAGCTTCACATGCTCGAGATTGGGCTTGATAAATAAACGAGCTTTGTTTTAGGCTCAAGCTCGGTTTGGGCTCAATAAGGCTCGGCTCGTTTAAAGTTTTTTTTTTATCAAACTGATCTCGAGTAACTCGTGTACGACTCGACTTGTTTGCAACCGAAAAGGAATGTCTTTCCCAACTTTAACTTAAAACTGATTATGTTTGTTTTTCCTATAACATATTTTATACGCATATGTATTTTTCCTATTAACATTTGTTATGGGCATATGCAATTTGATTACTAGACCTAGTCGATGGTGTATCTTTTATATATTTACTTTAAATATTTATATTTATTTTTATGTACTTTTAATATTATAACTTTTATATACATGCAACATCGTATATACTATTTAATAATTTTTGTATTTTTAAATAATAATAATAATAGTAATAATAATAATAATAATATCAACATAAATAACGGGCTCGGTTATATGAGTCTGTTTGAGCTCAATAAGTAAAGCTTTAGCTTGAGCCCATCTACTTAATTAACAAACTTATTTTTAGGATTTAGAATGCCCTCAATGTCGTTTACACTTTGCTTGTTTTTTGATCTTTTAGTAAGTCGACTTTGAGTAGCACATAAGTGGCTCGGAAACTATACACCTATTAATTAGCCCTACGGTTTGATATAATTTTATGTTATCCAAATCGGTGTTAAATCCACTGATGATAATATTAAAATCCGTTGCCACTTTTCAATAAATCTTTAATATCCTAAGTAGTAAAAGGAGGATTTCGTCTCTTTACATCTATCTACTACTACTAACAACACTTTGATGTGTATAAATACTCTCATTTCTTCCTTTTTGATGGTGCTTGTCTCTTCATTGTTGTGAAAAATGATAACCCACATGGTGAAAGCTCTATTTTCTTTACTCTTCATTATTTCATATTTGTATGGTGGAATATTGGCCATTGGCATGGGAACCCAAGATGGATCAGAGAAATGGGGTTATGTTCCAGTTAGGCCAAGTATGTGTTTGACTAAAATTCTACACTAATAGAATGTTATAAACCGCATATTTTACTTTCATATAGTTATATACTTTCAGTATAAATTTACTTTAAGATTAAGATATTAATGTGTTGGAAATTGTATGAAAACAGAAGCTCAAATGTTCTGGTGGTACTATAGAAGTCCTTTTCGAACTCAAGATCTTAACAAACCATGGCCAATAATACTTTGGTTACAGGGTGGACCAGTAAGCAATTGCATCTCTTTTTATTTGTTTAAATTTTCAATTATTTATAAAAAGACATTACTATCTACTAATTAACAAACTCATTCGACTAAAGCGTTCTTTTACTTTTACTTGTGTTTGTGCAATGTAGGGTTCCTCAGGAGTAGGGTTTGGAAATTTTAAAGAAATAGGGCCGTTGGACACATCTTTGAATCCTCGATGCTCGACGTGGTTGAAGAAGGCAGATCTTTTGTTTGTGGTAAGCCAAATCACATATGAGATTTTGTGTTGTTCTCATTACAACACTATTTTACAAATTTTTTTATAAGCAATGTATTATTAAGTAAAAAGCGTTCAGCATATAGACATGATCATGATAACATTTTCACACTATGAATCCTTTGAGACTATATGTAAATGATACTCATTTTGTTTTAAATATATAAGCAAGTACATTATTATAAACATACTATATTCGTCATATTCTTAATTTTGTTCTTTTATTGTTGTGACTTGGGATGTTCTCCCTCTATGTGGTTTTGCTTAAAAATCTTTTGGTGTGTAAAAATAGGATAATCCAGTTGGGGTTGGGTATAGTTTTGTGGAGGATGAAACATTATATGTGAAAAATGACGAAGAAGCTGCAAGAGATTTGACAACATTGTTGATTGCAATATTTAATGAAGATGAGAGCCTTCAAAAAAGCCCTCTTTATATAATGGGAGAGTCCTATGGAGGTAAATATGGTGTTACACTTGCACTCTATGCTCTCAAGGCCATTCAAGCCAAACAATTGAATCTCGTTCTTGGAGGTATTTAAGTCGCCATCAACTTTAGACCTTTGTTACTTATTATTATGCTTAACGCCTAAAAAATATTCTAGTTGTAGAAATTGTTATATTCATATTCACTAGTTAGACGTGTTGAGGTATATTTTTAGATCAATTCAAATAATTTCACTACTTTTCCTATTGTTACATAATATAACTATATTGCATTTATTTTTGAATATATACCATGTTTAACAATTCAAGTTTTCAACTTATATTTTGTTAATTGTTTTTAGGAGTCGTGTTGGGAGATGCTTGGATATCGCCGGAAGACTATGTGGTGATGGCAACATTTACTTTCTTAAAAAAACAACTTCCGTTAAATATCTAATTATTTGTTTTTTTAATTAAATATAATAATTTATAATCAAATTAATATAATACGGAATAGGACAGAACTTACTACTTTATAAATATAAACCAGATTTACTGAACTAACATGATCTAGCCAGATTTAACGAAAAAAAAAAACTGAATTATATTAGGGTAAGAGGACAAACCATTCAACATTTTGAAACAAAAAGTATATAACCAATCATTTTTAAAGTAAAGGACAGACTTTGTAATTAGCTATAAATATAAAGGACAAATTTTGTAATTCAGTCTATAATAATCTTAAAAGTCAAATTTGATTATTTTTTTTGAGGGGGGAAGGGTCACGAGACCATTAAAACGGTAGGGGCTGGACTCAATACGTATAAAATTTTCAGACGAAAACACATAAAATTACATAAGAAGCAAAAAATTGGCGAGGGCTCCACCTTTGTTAAGAGTGAAGGAGTCTAGTGTAGTTATACTTTTTTATATTAATTATTTAGTATTATATTTTTTATTGTAGGAATCATGGGGTCCTCTTCTCAAAGATCTCTCAAGGCTTGACAACAATGGCTTGAAGAAGTATAATAGGTTTGTATTTTGATATTATTAATTACATTAGCTTATACACATGACGGAATTATAATCTGTTGAATATTACCCGAGACATAAATGATAAAACTTTAATAATTAAGAAATACTCGATCATTAGAGAAGACTGGAATATCATTGGTGAAAATTGAGGGAGCTAGAGTGGAGATCATGTGGAGGTTGAGGGTTTGATTCCTGTCGGAACCATATTTACCACATGTGGGAGTTTCACCTGGGGAGATCCCCAATCCATGTGGAATGAGTAATCAGTACAGGCTGGCCCAGGGTGTTAGCCGAAGCTCCACCGGTTGCACCACTTACCGTTCAAAAAAAAAAAAAAAATCATTGAATGCATTCCGAGGTTAGAATAGAATTCTTTCATGGGATATGTAATATGTTAACCATCCATAGCTAAGAAATCAAATTGCGATTTGCTTATCAAAAGAAAATAAAGAAAAACCTTCAATCAAGTTGAAATTTATTGTCGTTTTTTTTTTCACGTCAATCACACTTTCATTGGGTTATATCTTATATGTCTATCATGAGCTTCAAGTTCTTTTATTTATTTATTTTTCCTCATGTGAGATTGAGATTGCATCCAACGTTATTTACTTTATTTTGGTTTTAATTAATTTTGTTTAAATGACTTTTATTGTTAAAATAGCTTAGTCGATGAAATTAAGGAGCAAGTAGCTTATGGTAATTTTGAAGATGCAATTCGTATGTTAAACAACATAGAAACGGGACTCCAGACAGATACCAATCATGTGGTAAGTTTTCTAAAAACCAAATTATAAAATTTGAATAAGTGATGAATTGTATAAAACCCTTGTTCGGCTTGAGTAATGTAGTTGTTGATGAACTTATAGAATTTCTATAACTTTCTGTTGGATGATGATTCTGCTTCATCGACAAAAACTATGCCATTGGAAGAAACACCTTCCGGCGATCTTGAAAGCTTGATGAATGGTGCCATTAGAAGCAAGCTACAAATTATTCCAGATAATGTGAAGTAAGTTGTTGTTATTATTATTTTAAAAAATTGAAACTAAAGGAGATATAAAATTGTATTTTTCAGGTGGAAAATGCAGTCTCCTCCTGTTTTCAAGCATATGCGAGGTGATTTTATGAGACCAAGAATTAATGAGGTAAATAAATTTTTTTTCAATAGATTTTGACCAAAGAATACATAAAACTATAAATTTTCTATATCTTTTTAATATGTAATTAGGTTGATGAGCTCTTGAAGGAAGGCGTCGATGTAACCATATACAATGGGCAAGTAAGATTCTATATTTAACCATATTTCTCACTGAATATTCCTATATTTTTTAATTGTTTATATGATTAATTGTATTGGTATAGAAAAAAATACTAACTTGAAATTTGGATCACTGTTTGTAGCTTGATGTTATATGTGCAACCAAGGGGACAGAAGCATGGGTTGAGAAGCTCAAGTATGCCACACATCTCTTCCTATACAACTTCTTAACCATTTTCCCAACAATATTCATTATTAAAATCATTAACTAACAATTTAATTAACATAATTCCTTGATCAATTATGTTTTTCTAATATATAGGAACATGATATATAAAAGAACTAATACCATAACATAATTTTTACTTGTGTATTTTGGTTTTATGCTAGATGGGAAGGTTTAGAAACATTTCTTAGTAAGGACAGGACCCCATTATATTGTGGAGAAGAAAAAGTTACAAAAGGATTTACAAAATCTTATAAAAATCTACACTTTTATTGGATCCTCGGAGCTGGCCACATGGTGAGTAAATCCACCGTTCAATTAGTTTCGAATCGCTTATATTGAATTTTGTAAAATTTAACCAAAAGAAGAACAATTCAAGCAAGTAACAAGTCAACTTATGGCTAAAGTCACCTTAAATATATTCAATAAAAAATGATGTCATATGTCACGAACTAGCAAGTATATTGACTGACCGGTATAATATGTATGTTTGCAGGTCCCCGAAGACCAACCCTGTGTAGCATTCAATATGGTGGGTAACATCACCAATTCCTCATGACCAGCCACCTTCCAAACACATATACGATACAACAAATATATATCACATAAATAGTTAGTGAATAAAACCAAAGCTAAAGTTTGTTGAAATTTATAATTTCTTATCTTGAAAATTATAATTGTTATTATCATCTTACTAGTTATTACTAATTTATTCTAAATTTGCTATTGTTTTAATATTATAATTAAGGGTATTACACATGTCGGTGTCCATGGATGATAGTTGACCCAATACGAATTTGAAAAATTGACACGAACATGAACACGACATGAAACCAAAAATCACATCACTCAAAACGCAATAAGCATATTTGCGGGTTGACATTAAAATGAGCAATTTAACCCGAGTTTTTTAATATTTTGCACATTAATACTCTAAAATTATAAAATTGACAACAAAAAGTTCAATGTGTATAAAACAACTCGAGGACTTACATTTTCGGTTTATGTAGTTTGAGTCAAATTACGGATCCGGCCCGTGTGTCAAAGTTTTTATGGATACAATATTTTTGAAACTTTTATGTATTCGACAAGTGTTTGTTAAAGTTAGATGAAATGACTCGTTTATTATATAGAAAATACATCTTGACCTCATGTTATTGTCAAGTTAAAAGAAGTGTATAAAAAGCCCTAGAAGGAGCCATTGTCATGGCCTTAAGCAGTTGGCATGCTAAACAATAGTCATGTGAAGAGGAAAAAGTTCAAAGAAACTCAACACACCAGGAAGTAAAAGTTCTGATAGAGGACTATATGATTCGGTCACATGATCATATGAGCTCGAGGTAAGTAATTCAAATGATGATACTGTATAGATAGGGTTGTTATGGCACATAGATTAGGTTGTTATGGCACACTCCATTGAAGTAGCAAGGGCATCAGGTTACAAAATAGAAGGAAGTATGTCGTTCTTGAGAAATTGCTTAATGAGTTTGGAATTTACTTATTAACGAATGTGTAGTAGTTGGTGGAAGTGAGAAGTGTTAGGAATTTTTAATATTGTGAATGGATATTTAATTAACAAAATTTATTAATTAATGTATTCATAATGTGAATTGAAGAAAAACTCTTGAGTAGAGTTTTTTATTTCACTTGATTAACTTTTATTAGAGTGTTAAGTCTCTAATTAAAGAGGAAGACTTTTCATTCATCCTCAACTCTTGTATTAGTAGTAGGCTATGTGCCTTATTTGATACTAGAGGAAACTAGTGTGAATGCCCGCACGTTGCTGCGGGTGTCCCGACTGATATGAGATTTAATTATGATGTATTTTGTACCGAATTCACTTTGGTGTCGACATTGGTGATTATGTGAGTGTGGGGATCGATTTAGAATTTGTTAAATCCTTCAAAGCCAATATGAAGTTAATCAAAATCTATTTACATATTGCTTCAAAACTTCGATGCATGTCAAAATTCCAATGTATACATCTCCCAGTCAGTTACACTTCATTTTAGAAATGCACAAACAAACCTAGGTGCGAGACGAGTCCTGGGCCCGGCATGAAAAAACATTGTTCCTTTAGACCGGTTGAGCTTGAAAGTTGCATATTGGTTCTAACATTTTAACCAAAGCTCCTGGCTAGGGCTGGTCGAAGGATCCTTTAGTCTCCGTTCCTCAAGCCAAAAACAATAAATTGTTTTTTCCAAGTCGTAGATATTTTTTTTATTTTCATACACTATCTAATCTTTTTGTTAGTTGAATTATTTTAATATGTAAATATATATGTTACAAAAATATAACTTTGCATACTTCTATGGTCCACAAGACTAACTTAGGATAATGGAAAATGGTTGGTACAAGCATCTTAATGCATTATGGTACAAGTATCTTAATGCATTTAAGGGTAATTTGGGAAAGATTTATATGACATTTGAGGGTTAAGGCATATGACTTTTCAAATGCCATCTTAAGTTTGCCAATATGGACACATTTAACCATCACTCCTCCTTTATAATGTAGTAGAGATAACATACCTGAATACATGAAGGGTTCTTGGAGAAGAATAAAGACTTCACTCATGTGTTGGGTACATAGAGATGAGTACTTTCTACCAAATTCCATAAGTTCTAACATTACAATTTTACCTGATGTAACCTCGGGCGCGTAGCCTTTTCCGGCAGTACAAATTGCTTCGGCTGTTGTACCTTGGGAGACAGAAGCGTTGTCTTTAGTAGATGCGTGAAATTTGTTTTAAGGGAAGCATGTTGAACACGTGTCTCAGCCACAACAGTCAACATTATGTTTGTTTATTCTTGCAACCAAGAATGAGTGTACAAGAAGAAGTGAGCAAAGATTCATATAAGAAGACGTAATTCAAACTTTTGTTGAAGACTTCGGTTTGAATCAATTGTGTTATATTTCCTTTTATTTCGTTTGGATTTGTACACGGTGCATGTACTACAATTTTCCAAATATATAAAGAGTGTGTCTCTATTATTTATGTTAATATTATTTTAATAAATTCATGACTCATGTCCTTCAAGAAGTGGGTTCTGTCAGGTGTGATGTTTCAAGCTTTTGGTATTGTGGGTTCGGGATGAGAAGGCAGTAGTTCTTACATGCACATTTTCTTTTTGTATCATTTTCATAGGTTTTAATTTGTTTGACTAGCTAGTTCTTTACATGTGTCGTTAGTTAGCATGGTTTCGGGTTGTTCATTTTGTTTTTATTCTTGTAATAGTTATGTTTCATCCCGGCTAGTTTCTTGCTAGTTGCTAGTCATTTTCTATAAAATTAAGTTGTTCAGGTCAACATCCCGATCTGTTATCCAACTTATCTTAACCATTTAAAAAGAATGATTTAAAAGTTTTGGATAAAATGTGTTTCGGGTCAACCCACTCTGCTTATTTTGTCACCTATACTTTACACATGTTGGCACTTACAATACTTTGGCTTTTAGATTAACCAGTTTGATTTGTTTGACAAGTTTCATTTTCCCCTTCTTATCAAAGGAATATCATATAAACATTCAATTAACACTAAAAACATATATATTAAGCTATGTACCAAGTCAAAACATCATATTTCTTTATAGTACATAGCTGATGATTAACATGAGTTTTGACAAGAAACACAATTCGATCACGCAAACAAAGTAGAGTATAATAATTGGTTTGGTTTTATGTTGCACTTAGAGCAATACCAAAAGAACGTCTATCAGTTGATGGTGTTCCAACGAACCTCAGTGGTGTACGTGACTGTCTGTCCAGAATAGTTACTGTTTGGTTAATAAATAGTTAAGTGTTGTGGGTCCCGTTGTGTCATGCTATTCCCAATTCGCTATATCTAAAATCATGTAAAGTTTTTTGGGTTTGATAGATATAGTTTTTTTTAGCGACCAACAGAACTAATGCCCGACTACTCTGGGACGCTTGCCTCTTAGGTGAAAGCTTCCCATACGCTCGGGTTTACCCATAGCGCTGGAGAAAACCTTCCCGCCTAAGCCCGCAACTTGATACATTTCAGCCGCGCACTAACCCACATTTCCTATGCCACTCCACCACAAGAGTGGGAGCAGATAGCTATAGTTATATTCGGAGATGCGATTGCATTGTTGGATTAATATTGATTTAATTATTAGTTTTTCTTTAATGTTTATCAAGTTGTTAGGATTAGATAATTATAGGTATTATGTTATTATCTATTAAAGTGTCATGGTCTAGTTAGGTTAGGATTTGATAACTTGGTGATCAACTTGTGTCTAGTATATATAGGGTTCAATGCTTTGTTATTTTGTGTGGTGGTTTGATATTAATAAAATAAAAGAGTCGTGAATGTGTTTCTCACAAAATCCGGTTGTTTGTTTGTGTTTGTGACCCAATTGTTCCAACAATTGGTATCAGAGCACACACGATCGAAGGCCTGTTGAATCACCACCAAAGAAAAGTGAACCTGCGACGGGTTCAAAGAGAAGTCGTCATCGAACTTGCGACGGGTTTGAAGGTTGTTGGTTTGTTACGAAGTTGCTGAAATTCGATCTGTGAGAGCTCGAAATTGTGAAAGCGGCTGTGAAGTTTTCAAACCGTTCAGGTTGTGCGAGGCAACTACTAGAGATATCGATCTGAGCGAGTTGGATCGAGTGAAAATTTCCATACCTGCGAGAGGTGTGGTGTTTACCCGAGTGATTCGGGGTGTAGCGGTGCGATACTGGTGAAGAGCGAGTACGGTGTGATACCGGCAAAGAACGAATTGGTCAATCCGTGATAGATTGATCAAAGGGATAGGTTTGTTTGGTTTGTCTTGCGATTGGATAAACAAGTAGTGGCTAATATTTTTGTTGTTTTTGCGATCGGGAAAAGCACAGGGAGGCATCGGAAAAACTAGTGGAGATTTAATTGAAGAAAAAAAGGAATTTAGTTGTGATTTTATGCAGAAGTAAAAGGAAATTAGTTTTATTGTTTGGTGAATTGAACATCGACGTCACAGATTGCACAGCCACTTAATTTTTCAAGGAGTAAATAAATAAATAAGGATGGCTAATCCAGGAGGAGATATGATACCAGCCCGTGAGTCCAACAACGTGACGTTGCAATGTCCGAAATTGACGAAAACAAATTATACGGCATGGTCTATCATGATGGAGACTGTTTTGGCTGCACATGGTTTGCGAGAAGCCATAGATCCTGTTACCGGGGGAGAAGTAGAAGTTAAAAAGAAGTTTATGGCTAAGGCGATGATATATCAATCAATTTATGAAGATGTTCTCCTTCAAGTTTCGAAGTATTCGGATCCGAAAGACGTGTGGGAGGCGATTCGAGTTCGGTATTTGGGTGCTGATAGAGTCTAAAAGGCACGCTTACAAACGTTGAGGAGTGAACTAGGGATGATTAAGATGAAAGAGACGGAATCGATTGATGAGTTCGCTGGCAAGTTAAGCGAGATGCAGTCAAAATATAAGAGTCTTGGGTCATCATTGGAGGATGAGGTACTTGTAAGAAAGTTTTTAAACTCTATGCCGGATAAGTATTTGCCAATAGTTGCTTCAATTGAGCAATACTCAGAGATTGAGTCAATGCCTTTTGAAGAGGTAGTGGGGCGTTTAAAGGCTTATGAGGAGCGAGTGAAGCCAAAAGTTTTAACTGAAGATGTTCGTGGTCAACTAATGTTTACTCGTGATGATAGAAAAGGTAAAGTGAACAATGATGGGTGTGGTAACTGTGAGTGTTGCAAAAACCGTGGCAAGAACAAAACCGGTGGAACTAATGTGGGCCGTGAGGGTCGAACCGAGTCAAGTGGTAATCATCGAGAGCAAGGTGAAAATCGAGGGCCAAAAAAAGGACAAGACAAGTCGCGGGTCAAGTGTTTTCGATGTGAAGAGTTTGGTCATTTTGCATGGGAATGTCCAAAGGAAAAACCGAAGTATGATGAAGCGAACTTAATGAAAGAAGATTATGAGCCGACGCTAATGTGATGTTAGACGAGGATCATATCAAGATTAAGGGGGAGAATGTTGGATTAATCTTGATTTAATTATTAGTTTTTCATTAATGTTTATCAAGTTGTTAGGATTAGATAATTATAGGTATTATGTTATTATCTATTAAAGTGTCATGGTCTAGTTAGGTTAGGATTTGATAACTTGGTGATCAAGTTGTGTCTAGTATATATAGGGTTCAATGCTTTGTTATTTTGTGTGGTGGTTTGATATTAATAAAATAAAAGAGTCGTGAATGTGTTTCTCACAAAATCCGGTTGTTTGTTTGTGTTTGTGACCCGATTGTTCCAACATGCATTGCTTCCAAACGTCTCTTGTTTGATGCAAAAGCGCTTAGTTTTGGATTATTTTTTTTTTGTAAGCCCAAATTTAAATGGAGTGCGTTTTCACATGAACTTTGACTAGTGGAGTATGTTTTCACACAGTACATACATGTTCATTTTAAGATTTTGGAAAGTCACTCTTTATTTTTGTATGAAAAGAAAAGTAATATATTTATATTGGGTAATAAGGTCCAAAAGGTTTATCGATCCCAGGGGGTGTAGATACATAATAGGCATATAGAAATTATTGTACATCAAATAACATCAAAAGTGTTGGTTTCTTTTCTTTTGTTTGAAAAACCAAACTAAACACAAGTGTAGCATTTTTCAAATGACCTTGAGCGTCTCAAGCGTGTTTTAGGCACGTCTGGACGCTATTTTTATAACTAACTAGAAACCAAAACACTATAAGCAACAACATGAGACATATATAGTCACGGCGATTTATTTAGTACATTTAAATTTAATCACTAAGTTGAAAGTATTGTGGGGAATCTATAAATAAATTTATGATAAAGAGTATACAATAACTTGTAGCAAGCCTCAACATCGCCTAACCACTCATATCTTAAAAGCTAAAGGCTAAGTGAGTATTCTATTCTAACGAGGAATCAAGCTTATGAGGCATGATTAATGCTTTGCAGAGGCATCTTTTGAGCAATAAACATTGCTTAAAGAACCGTGACATAAGTGTCGGTATGCTCGTCACACAAAATACACAAATATATATAATAATATAATTGTTAACCTTATATGCATTTACAAATATAGTACACTTTGATCTAATATTCTCTCCCGTTAGACAATACTGTTAGAAAGTGACCCGTTTGTTATAGTTATATAGGTTTTCCTATTTTACATGTTGCCAATGTAAAATTATACGATTCGTTATTATGTAACGTTGTACACGCTTACATTCTATTTCATAACTAAAAATAAATAATAAAATAAAATTAGACCATCAAACGAACCAAACGTTTGTGTACTGTTCATGAACTTTTTAGCAGGAAGTTTAGTTTCTGTTCGTATATTTAATAAACTAATAAACATATTTACTAAAAAAATGGACATGAACACATCCAATCTGTTATTAGTAAATCCAATCTGTTATTCTATATATAATTAAAATCTGTCGAGGCTTATAAACAGTAATAAACTTGCCATTCGTTTTACTCTTATTTACCAAACTGCCATCAAACATTTCGTGGCATTTTTGTAATTTCGTAATCAGATTTTCCAGTCTCAGGTAGTCGTAGGTGTTGTCGTTAGCGTTTAATAACCGATCACCCTGTCGTAGGAAACCCTAACATTAACCAGTTGTTGGGTTGTATCGAGACGAAGCAACAAACATCACAAATGATGTTTGCCGGAGATATTTACCTGTGGTCCGGTGTTCACATGTGCAGGAGGATATCGTTGGCTACGGTTGTTACGTTGGTTTGAGGTCCGATTGTCGTACTTACATCAGTCGGGTGGAAGTTGCAGAAACCGTGGTGCTCGACAGCCGGTGGGCGGCAGGGCCGGTGATAAGGGGGTGCGGGGAGGACTCCCGGCCCGGGCCCAATTTCTAAAGGGGCACTTTGAGCGGCAATGAGTGTTTTCTTTCTGCAAGTATTTTTTTTCTGTTTTCGACCCGAAAAAAGATTTCATCTTGATCATCACTGGATATAAACACCAGAAGGTGAAGAGTAGATAAGAAACAAGATAAGTCATACATGAAAAACTAGATTGGAAAGATACGACAGAATTAAAAAAAAATTGAAGTGTGTTACTTGAGATTTGGGTTGTGGTACAGTAGTTGTGCAGCCTTTGCAGTAATCGGCTCACGTTTTTGCACATGATGCAAGTCAAATTCATATTTTATTAAAGAACTTTTGAAATCTAGACATAAGATAATGGCCCTTCAAATTAATATGAAATTTTAAAAAATTGTGGTTTTTTTTTATGAGCCAATTACCCAAACATATTAATTTTTATAATTATTATGACACTTTCAGTTCTATATTAAGGACACCAGTTTAACGTCCGCTTCGGTTATGAAAACATTGCTTAAAAGACCTAAGACTAAGAGGCACATATTTCGTGGCTCGGCCCGGGCACCTGAATTTTCAGGGACGGCCCTGGTGGGCGGTGGTAGTTATGGTGGCAAATTTGTGTGATGCGCAGCCCGAACGGTTTCCCGATGCCGGAAGTGGCCTCCACCGGTTGTTCCACACACCACTCTCTCTATCCCCCCCTCCCTCCCTCCCTCCCCCTCTCTCTCTCTCTCTCTCTGAATGGCAGATCGGTTACTGCCGTTTGAGAAGATGATTTTAAAGAGGTTGGAAGATGGCTAGAGGGACCAAAAAGTTGAGAGCTCCTAGAGAGACAGTTGAGAAAGCTTTCAGAGAGAGAAAGACTGAGATGATGGGGTTTCAGTTAAGTTTATGTCTTGTGTGCTGTGTTCTTTTCAAATGTTTCAATTTCAAAAGAAAATTAATTATATCCTACGCCTCTAGCTTCACGACCATGATATATAAAATTACCACCAATGATTTTGCATTTTGTAGATGTGAACCTTTTATGTGGTAACACATTATATAACAAAAAAAAATAACATCATTTCTCATTCTTCAGTGCTCCAAACCTTGAAGTTTGATATAAACTCATGAAAAAAATAGAGTTTTGGTTAACAAATTCTGTCAGTATGACGTTACATTAAGGTTTACATAAAGGTTTTGTTTGATTTTATAAAGTTTTAAATACATTGCTTATTCGCGAAGCTTAAGATCAAATCGGCGGAGGTCGGATTCAATTTTTCGTATCGGTAGGGGCCGAAATATCAAATTGACGGGGGCCAGACTCAATCCATATAAAAATTACCTACGAAAATCGTAACTTTCCACCAGTGAGCCAAAAAACAATGAGGGTCGGGGCACCCTCTACCCCTCACTAACCTTCGCCACTGCTTATTTTGACGGTTTAATGCGCGACAACGCGCGCGGGATAATACTAGTTAGTAATATAATCAAACCATCATGCATCAATTATCGGCCAATTAACATATTCATTTTCTTAACAAAAGAAGAAAAAAAAAAGAATTCTCTCATTGTTTCATTTTTTTTAAAGGAAATTAAATTATTTAGATATGAAATATAATGATGGGCATATAAACCAAAGACAGCCAATTACACGTGATACGTAGGTAAACGGGCCACAAGTTGCGCCGCTACCCCTTTATGTATTGCAAAACCTACTCTATTGAAAATAAAACATTGGCCCTTAGCAGCTGGAGAATTACTTTGCACAACTTTCTCCACGCATTAGAGGAGCTTGATTGCTTGCGGGGCCAGCGCTCCAAATGTATCAAAAGCGAAGGGCACAAACACAAGCTGGTTCTCTAGACAAGCCGCTTCATGTTTATCCACTTTTTTTCTCTCGGCTTTCAAAACTGCCTGCCCAGCCACAAACCCCGAATCCCGGAGTCCCACCAATGGGGATACCCCAGTAAGGTCAACGCATGCATGCTTGCCTTGCGCCCATCCGAACACAAGAACGTCCGCTGGCCTCAAGGTGGACCGCCCGTCAAGTGGGTCCGTCAAGAAATTTACGGGAGCCTCTTTTTTGGCAGAAATCCCTGCCCTTCGTAACACATCCCATAGAACATCTCTAACCAGGTCATGTCTGTATTTAAAGCCTGGCAACTCCTTACAATGTAGGGCATGTTCTCCAAACTTGTCCAAGCGTGTTTTTTTACAGATCGGACACGGGTCGTCGACGGGGAACATGGGAATCATCAGTCGGTATTGGAGGATCGCCCGATATTCGATAGCCGACATATGTTGCCCGAGTCCGTCAATTGAGAGTGTAGTGAGGAAATCTTGAGCACATTACTATTTTCCAATAGGTATATGCACAGTGACTAAATCAACATCACCCATGATGGTGCATTTGTAGGGTTATGTTAGAAATGATGATGATGAAAGCCAAAATCTATGGATTCATTCATCTAAGTACTTGAAGAATAAGAAATCAGATTAATTAGATTACTAGCCGGTTAACAAGTCAAACCACTTGGTCTTAGAAGAGAGCTGGATGACAAATTGCTGGACCATTCTAGCTGTTTGATCATTCCAATTGTTTACCTTATAATTTCAGATCCTTAAGTTCCAGTAGTTATTACATTGTCTCCAAATTGTTATGGGTCACTTTCATTATGACGTTACCAACACTTTCCTCTCTTACTACAAATAAAACTATACACTCTGTAATTTGTAACTCTTTTAAGCACCTGACTGAGATCACTCGAATCCACCACTTAAAAACCAAAGTTAGAGAGAGTGTGTGCAACATGCATGTGAGGGGAAGTGATTATACTTTGATTACTCTGATTTTCAGCAATACAAATCTGTGTTGACATCATTCCTAACTATCTCTATTTTGTTACGTCGATGTATGTATTAATTACTTGAAATTACTTGTCGGTTGTAATTTGAATTTAATTATCATTCAAGTTATTATTAGAAACGCACACACAAACATACTCTTAGATCCAACACTAACTCCCATAGATGCCCAACATCCCTAACGCTAAAAAGAACCATGACATGACTAAAAAATCTCCAATGCCTCTAGATTTAAAAAAACAAAACACATCACGAACCCTAAGGCATGATTCAATCTATCCATCTTAATCTATCATACTTAAATACAAAATACATATCTTCACACTTGACCTTTGTTAAGGTCCCCTACCCCACCTTTCATCTTCTTCTACTCTTGACATCCTTAATTAGGTGTTTATGTTATCCAAATTCCAAACCTTTGTTCCAATAGTATCTTTTGATCACCGTTAGTAATACTATCTTGATCGACCTTATCACTTACGATGATCATTTCAAGACACCTAAGCTTGCACTGAAATCATTTTCCTTTCGTTTTCATCTTTCTTCTATTCACTTTGCCTACAATGCATTTTTTTAATAACCTCGCCTCATCGTTTTTTTACCCAAACTTATATTGGCCCACTGGCTACCTTCGGCTCCATTGTCACATTGTCCTTAACTGTCGGCTTAAACTCCAATGGCTCGATCTTGACCCAGCGTTCTTTCACATCAACTAAATAAAATCATATGATGAGATTGAGATAATTGAGATAGCCGCAAGTCTAACCTCAATCCCCCCCCCCCCCCCCCCAGTTACTAGATAGTTTAAATTTCACGTGCGTATGTTCCATCTACACCCTTCTTAATTCCCAACATTTTTGAGTTTTGACCGATGTTGTTGATGTACAACTATTTAAAGAAACATAATATGTGCGAGAACAACTAGCAACATGTACTCATCTTCTGGGCTCTCGTGTGTATAGTAATTTATAAGGTAATAAGTATTGAGCATTTTTATCATTAAATGAATCAAAGGAGGGAATATTCATTATTCATTATAAAAGAAAAATATTTTATGATTTCGTCCCCATAGTAACATCGTTTGTTAGGTGGTGTATTCACCATCAAAAGGTTGGGAGTTCCAATCCTGTAGTGTGCATGCCGTGATGTGTAGTATATACATATACATATCACGATGAATGAAATTTTAGTTAATTATTAACTCATGTTCTCTTTTTATATATAATTGTGTGAGAGCGAGATATATATGTAAGAATTTGTAAAATATATACAACTGTTATCACTATTCATTATTCAATAATTGACTAGCTTAAAACAAATTTTATCCACTAATTATTATATTTCAGCTAGTAACAACTTTCAATCAACGTTACATATCACTTTCCTATAAAAAAAAAAGTCAAAGAATATATCTATAAAAAACAATGGAGCTTACTTGTTCATAGATTATCACAAAGGTAGGTGATTCGCATACAACAAAGTTATTTACAACATAATTAACACATGTCGTGTGTTGTTGTACAATATGCTATTCGACTATTGTATATGATGTATCCAATAACTCTTGTTGTATACAAATCACATTAGGTAATAACTACATATTTGACTATTTAAAACAAGCTTAATTACAAAACAAATTCACCTTCCTAATTTCATTGGTTATTGATCAAAGAACCCTCATCAACAATAACAGGTGTATGCCCGATGAACAATCCAACATGACCCATGAGTTTATCTTTCCTAGAAAACGTCGTGCCACACGAACACCTCCATTTCACGTCTCCACAGTGTTTCTCATGGGTTCGTAAATCCGAAAGCACGGAAAACTGCTTTTGTTGACACCTTTTGCACGAGTACATCTTCGGACAATGACTCCTTTTGTAGTGATTCTTCATGCATATCATTGACTTCAATGGTTGAAACTTTGCGTGCTTACGGTTCCATCTACACCCTTCTTGTGGGCACGAATACTTTCGAGCAATTTTTGTCGACGAATTACCATTTGATGAAATGGGATTGGCTAGAGCCGCGCTAGACTTGTACTCGTCCCCATGTGCCCTCATATGCATCCTAAGGTTCGCGTCTCGCTTGAACCCTTTACCACATACTTGACAATAATGTGTGTATTTCGCGAGCAAGTCAGCCGCATCCATTTCTATGATGTCATAGCTTTTTGGTGACAATCTTTGTCCTAAAGTCGACCCTGATGTTGATCCTGCTCCCTTGTGTATATCTCTTTCAACTTGAAATTGTTTTCGCTCCTCAAAACCGCTATTTTTGTTTCTTGTATTGCACGTTACGCTACCAAAACTATTCTCAACACGACCTCCACCACCACCTGGCCACTCAAACATTATGTTTGACTGAGTCAATTGGTCAAACTCAAGCGTGTTGTCATGTTCATTGGCCGTGGGGTTAACATGGTTAACCCCAGGACCAGTGTTTTGGCAAGTGAACATGACGTTAGACGCGATAACAATAATCTCTTGGAGCAAATTCGCAATGTTCTCCATGCTAACCGATGTCGAGTTAGAAACCATTGATTGAGTTTGTGATTGGGAAAAGAACATGGAGGCTGTAGAGTGAACATGTTGGGCTTTTTCTTTAAGGATGGATAGGTTAAACATGATCATAGAGTCATTTGTTGTTTGGAGAGATGAAGCTAGAACATCCTCGTACGTGTTTGTGAAGCAATAGTTAGGTTCAGCAGCCATTTGGCCAGAGATATCAAAGGTTGTTTTGTGAATGTTTTTGTTGGTGGGGTGTTTATAAGAAGTTTATATAAGTTGAAGTGTCAAATTGTTAAAAAAATATTGGATAGAGTTGAAAAGTGGAAGTCAACTTTTGAGCTTAGTTAAACCCATCACCAATTGCAACCTTCCTCAGGTAACACCAGAAACACATACGTCATGTATTCTTATTTTTCAAAATTATTTTTCTTTGTTAAGATGTTGTGGGAAGTTTGGAATAAAAAATGGAGCTGGAATTAGAGCAAAATAGACATGTAATAGTTATTTACATATTTAATTCGAATTATTGGTTGCTGGATACATGTATTTTGTAATTGTTGTAGTGATGCTATATATCATACTTATTAATAATTTTTATTTTGTAATTCTTTTTACTAGATAAGTGAAATAGGATGAAAAATGGGTGATAGATTGGTAATATCTATCGTTATTCGAAGAGACAACACCAAATAATGCATCCCAAAACTAATGATCGTGTGATTCAACCATTCCATACAATCTATACTACCAACCATCCTGGAGGAACCATTTTATCATCATAAAACTCAAAATTTTGTTGTATGTCACTAAACATAAGTTTCTCAATTATTTTTTACTTATGGTTCAAAAATAATGACCTAATCCGAAGCAACCCAAAACCATATGACACTAACATGAATTACCGAACCTGATTATTATTACCAATAATCAAACCTGACATTCATCCTTTATATAGTTGTTGCAAAATGGGTGATTGATTAGTAATATCTATATTGTTAGCCGCGCCACGCAGTTAGATGAAGTTCTCACTCCCATTCCATACAATCTATACTACCAACCATCCCGGAGAAACCATTTCTATCATCATAAAACTCAAAAATTCGTTGTATGTCACTAAACATAGGTTTCTCAATTATCTTTTTACTTAGAGTTCAAAAGGATACTCACAAAAATAATGAAAACTTTCCCTCGTCACTCATTTCAACATTTTTAAATATTCATCAATTATGTCGGAACTAGTGCCATAAGCTAATTACCTAATAGTGGCCGTAACTTTTTGCAACATGGTAAATCCCATATACCATGCGCCTTGGGTTTTTGTTGAAAATATTCATTTTTTTTCTAAATCATTTTCTATTCTTAGAAATAATCGTTGGCTCATACGAAAACGTCGTCTAAAATTATTATGATCATATAGGGGATGGGTGAAAATAATCACATACCAATAGTCCATGTGTGACAACCTGATCGAGTATTATATATTTTCTCTTTTTTGGTTGTGAACTCCCGACATCTTCAACGGTAGATGATGATTATAAACTTGATGATGCAATTTTTTTAAGAAATAACCAATTTTAGGGTGATAGAAGTTGTATGGAGATATAGCATTTTAGGGTGATAGAATATTAAAGGTTCTAAGAAAATTTTGTATACTTTAGTCATTATTAACGGCTATATTCGGAAAAAAAAACCTAGTGTGGGTTGCTTTCTAATTAAGTTGATATTGATCCATGGCCAATAGAAGTTGAAACCATGTTTTGAAATAACCCAATTTTAGAAAACATTAAGGGGTTGTTTGGTAAGCCTCTGAATCATTCAGTGCTGAATGATTCAACATTCAGCGCATTTGTTTCAACTTCTGAATAGAATGGTTAAGGCTGAATCATTAAGACTTGAGATGTTGCTGAACCATTAAGCACTGAACTATGCTGTGTGACAATCGTCACCCTCATCTTTTATAAATGTACACATCTGGTTCCTCATATATTATTTAAAACTTTTATATAATTCTTAGAAAATAAAAATCGTGATTTAAATAAAAACTTATAATTTTTATAGAGGGGCATATTTTATTTTCCAACCATTCAAAAAATATATATATATATATTTTTATCTGCCCCGCGGACCGCGGGAGGGTATGTTAATGCCTCCGCGGACCGCGGCGGCTTAACTGACGGGTTGTTTGTCTTCTTCAACGTATGCAGCCTCGAGCTCAACATTTTCGCGCCCCCAATGCGTTTTAACGCGTTGCAAATATGTTACCCGACCCCCAAATCATTCTCTAGTGTCTGGTATCATCCCACATGCATCCAATTACACAATTATTAACCAATTTCTTCAAAAACTTTATAAAAACCCACATCCTTAACCCACTTCGAATTACACCTCAAAACGAATGTGTTAACTCAATTAAACATACACACACATTCCTCTCATATGGTCTATCATTTCTGCACAAGAAGCCCCGATTATCATCTCGCAATCTTGACGAATTGGAAGCTTATTCTTTGGGTTTTAACTCGGTTTTCTTTCTTCTTTTTGAGCTAGCAAAATCGTGAGTTTTTCCAATTACTTTTGCATAATCTTTCATTTATATCAGTAGATTAAAATCCCTCTATTTGTTGTATCAAACATAGCCTCTAAGGGTTCCAATTGAAAATCTAGGGTTTCGGGTGTTCTTGGTTATTTGGGGATTTTTGAATTAAAAGTTTTAAGAACTTTAAAATGCCATAACTCGTTTGTTACTGATCTAAAAATTATGAAACCATGTAGACTTGTTCATATGACTGACTAAGAGTTTTAGAAAAAGTTTCGGAATTTTTAGAAACCGTTTAGTATTTTTAATCATTTTTAAGGTACTTTAATCATGTTTAATCCATATAAATTCATATATAATGTATTTAAACATGAAAATTAACAGGAATATATCATTATGTTAGAATAATTTTCAAGTCATTTTCCCTCTATTTTGGTATGATTTCATATGTTATCTCATTTTTATTTGTTAAATTAGTTTTAAATAAATAATATTCATAATAAATAGATTTTTATCAAAAAAGATTCTATAAAATTTATTGGGAGATCTTTCAAGTCAGTAAAACAAGTTTTTATCGAAACTTTTATTTTTAGAAAGTGTTTTGTATTTATTTCGAATTTATGTATTATTTATCATATTTAATTCATATAAATTGTATTTAATTCATTTCGTTATGAAAATCTGTGGAATTATATTTTAACATATTATAAACATTTCTACATCAGTTTTACTCTGTTTTAAAATGTTTTCATACAATATTTCATTTTTGGTTAATAAACTAGTTTCTAAACATATAAAATCTATAATAAATTGATTTTAATCAAGAAAAGTTCTATAAAAATTATTCCAAGACTTTTTAAGTCAGAGGAATAAGTTTTCAAAGGAGATTTCATTTATAAAACTATTTTTTTATATTTTAACTCATTTTTTGTCCATTAAACTAGTTTTGAAACAATAAAATTTATATTAAATAGATTTTATTCACCAAAACTTTTATAAAAATTATTTTGAGACCTTTGTGGTTAGAATATGAAGTTTTCACAGAAAACTTTATTTTTACAACTATTTTACATTTTATTCCAAATTTATGTCATTTTGATAAGACAAATTAAATTAATACTTTTATATAAAATACAAATATTTTCTGAGTTAAATTTATTATTTTATAAACTCAGATGAAGGGATAGGGAGCCTAATCCAGGCGGAAGAGGCGTCCCTATCCCCATAAGTCAGCTTCCTCGCGCCAGTCAGCGGCGCGAGGAACCAACGGCGCGCAGCCAGCAGTGTGTGCAGGGAAACGCGCAAAGACAACAACTGATAAGCAATAGCACCACCTGATAAGCGCGTACCGTCACGCGCGGAATCTTCCTTTAACACCTATCGTACGAAGTACAGAAGACAACAAAAGGAAGATTCACAAAGATCGTTGACAGTGTACGCGCCAATGATAAAGTGACAGGTGGCAAAAGTGGTCCAACAACTACAGACAAGGACAGCAGCATGGCTGCAGCCATGCTTCCACCATGCCAGCGTCTACAGTGACGGCAGCCATCCCTTACTGATGTCAGGAGCGTGGTCAACGACTGTAGCAAGGACAAGTGCGCCGTCTGCCAACCACAGCATGCCACGTGTCCGCCTCGAGCAGCAACCATGCTGCCAAATGACGTCATGAACAGTACCTGTATTCTCCCCCCAATTCCAAGGAAGACTTTGGACTTGGGCCTGGACCAAGCCCAATGAAGAAAGACTACTCGTGGGCTCCTCGACTATGCCCATGAGTTCCCCTATAAATACAAGAGGACCTCTCCTTGCCAAAGGATCCGAAAATTATCACTTGTAGCCTAGAGTACTCTCACTTGTAACTCTTGGTATTTGCATATCAATAACATTCCGGCTACTTACAGTGGACGTAGGTCATTACTCGACCGAACCACTTATATCTTGTGTTCTTATTTACTTTCACCACACACTCACACATATTATCATCACGAGGGTTTAACCATACGGTTTGGGTAAAGGATTAATCCCGACGAACATAAGTATTATCCCCACGTAGATTACTCGTAATCTCCGTGATACTTATTGTTTCTTCATTGGCGCCATCCAACGGTTAGAACTGCTCTTTTACTCATCTTTTCAACCCACCCATGGCTGAACCCAACCCTACTGCTGCTGTCATGAACCGCTCCGGAGAAGGGGACACCCAACTCCTGGAAAACCAGGTAACACCACCCACTATCGTCAAGAAGCCCACCTCAAGGCTCCAAAGCCCAGACGTCGAGGTTCGGGACGACGACTCTGACGATGACAGCAGTGCTAGCTCTGAGGAGGACCTCGATCAGTGGCTCCTCCGTCAGAACACGAAAAACGCTGCAATTTACCAACGTAAACTCTTGCAGCAAGCCAAGAAAAAGGGCAAAGCCCTTACTTATGATACCCCATCCAAAAAGGGGAACAAGGATAAGGACTCAGCTGTCCCGGGCGCTGGTCGTAGCGGGGAATTCGGCGGAGACGCCAGAGTTCGGGGCTATGCGAAGCACCGGGCAGAGCCTGATGGCTACGAGTCCTCTAGTAGCGATTCAGGCTACAAAGGAAAGAAACACGATCATCGCTCGGCCACAACGATGAGGATGATGACTTGGTCAAGCCATTCAGGCCAAAGGCTTTCGCGGAAAAGTCAAAATTCGTCGCTCGTATAGCGACAGCAAGGATCCCAAGGAAAGCCAAACTTCCCAGCAGCATCGGCAGATACGATGGCTTGCGCGACCCTGATGACCATGTGCAAGACTTTGAGTGCGCAGGTATGTCGGTAGACTGGCCCGTGCAGGTGTGGTGCCACTTATTCGCACAAACTCTGACGGGCGCAGCCAGAGTCTGGTTCGACAACCTCCCCGCGGGGAGCGTTAAAGATTTTGATGATCTTACCGACAAATTCGGTAGCCACTTCTCGCACTTGCGCAAGCACAAGAAAGACAAGGCGCATATCCTGTTGTGCCGCCGAAACGACCATGAATCCATCGAGGACTTCATCGTCCGGTTCAACAAGGAGGCCTTACAAATAGGCTGTGGGGAAGAACTCACACGGGCAGCGTTCATCCGCAACGTGCGCAGCCCGGAGCTAATGAAGTGCCTCACAGGCAAAGATGGCATCCCAGAGTCCTGGGACGAACTCGTCCACTCCGCCAAGATATATGCCTCGTCTGAGAAATCTTTCAATCAGACGCATAATTTCCAACAACACCATAATAATAATAAAAATAAAAACAAATCTGTCTGGAGCCGCATCTCGGGCACCGCGGACGAGGGGAAATATTCCCCAGCCGGGGACGCCAGGCAGATAATTAGCCCCAAGCAAACGCGAGACCAGCGCGGGCACTCAAAGAAAAACCACGACTGGACCCCGCTGACAAAGACACCATATCAGGTCTTAAAGACTGAACAGGTCACGCTGAAGGCACCCCCTCCCTTGGGCAAGCGGAGACATGCGGACCGAAGCAAATTCTGTGAGTACCACAACGACTTCGGTCACCTCACAGCAATTGCTACACCTTGAAGATGGAAATCGAAACCGCGCTGAAGTCAGGTCAGCTCGGCCACTTGGTCAAAAACGTGCATCGCACGGGCAAGAATCAAGCGGGTGAGGAGAATCAAGAGGAGGGATCACGGAAAAAGATTCGTGACCTCAACACTCACGCCGCCACGTTGATTCCCCGCCACCACTGCAACATGACAAAGAAGGGCAAAAGCACCTACCAAAGAAAGCGCGCCCGGGCGCAACCACCAAGCGATTCATGGAAAGAGGCTGATGTCCTCATGCCCAAGATCATAGGCGGCGCCTCATGCACAGCCCCTCTTGTCATTACCGCTATTTTCGGACATTATCGTACGCGGTACATGTTCCTAGATGGTGGCAGCAGCACTGACATCATGTACGAGCAATGCTTCCAACAGCTAAACCCAGAAGACAAAGCAAAGCTCGTACCCGTCAACGAGCCTATTTCCGGCTTCATTCATGAAACCATCATGCCGCGGGGCATGCTGTCCATGCCAGTAACCTGGTCTGACGGTACCCACGAGCGCACGGAGATATGCGACTTCATGGTCCTACCGGCCAACTCCAATCATGACATCCTTCTGGGACGGGAAGGCATCGCACGCTTCAATGCCAACGCTTCAACGGCGCATGCGATGGTTGGATTCCCAACTAAAACCGGCATCGCCTTCATCAGAGGCAACAAGGACTGTCACACCACAGAAACCGCCAAACCACCGAAAATGGTGAAGACTGATACCCGCACCGAGCCGGAAAAATGGGTTCTCAACCCTAAATTTCCGGAGCAAACGGTGGTCATTGGCCATGAAATCTCCGAGACCATTCGGAATCATTTGAAGCAGCTTCTGATCAGCAACATCGACGTGTTCGCATGGCAGCCAGCTGACATGGTTGGTGTCCCACGCGACATAGCGGAACATAGACTTAACGTCTACCGCTCGGTGGAACCGATAGTACAAAAGAAGCGCAGCATGGGCCCGGAGAAAACAAAGGCCATGAACGAACAAGTCACCGAGCTACTCAACGCGGGTATACTTCGCCCGATCAGATACCAAACATGGGTGGCCAACCCAGTTATGGTAGCCAAAGCAAATGGCGGGTGGCGCATGTGTGTCGACTACAAGGATATCAACAAGGCATGTCCGAAGGATTGCTATCCTCTGCCAGAAATCGACCTAAAAGTGGATTCCTTAGCCCCTTATCGCTTTAAGTGTTTCTTAGATGCGTACAAGGGCTACCACCAAATTCAAATGGCAAAAGAGGACGAAGATAAAACGGCATTCCGCACAGACGCCGGCATTTTTTATTATACGAAAATGCCATTCGGGCTGAAGAATGCGGGCGCCACGTACCAGCGCCTCATGGACACGGCCTTCATCAACGAGATCGGCGTACGACTTGAAGTGTACGTTGACGATCTCGTAATCAAAAGCAAAGATGAGAGCGACATGCTCAAAGATATCCAGCAAACATTCGCACAGTTGCGCAAAGTGCGCATGAAGCTCAACCCAAGCAAATGTTCCTTTGGGATGGAAGAAGGCAAATTTCTGGGGGTCATCGTAACGCGGGATGGGTTCCGCGCTAACCCGGAAAAAGTACAAGCCATAGAAAGAATGCCTTCGCCCGCTTCCATCAAAGAGGTGCAAACGCTCATGGGCCGCCTTGTTGCCCTCAACCGATTTCTATCCAGCTACGCCGCTGCTACTTGTAAAATATTTGTAATTACGGCTACACATGCCGCGCCTATCAATGAAAATTGTTTCCTATATCTGTCATTCTACTTGTTTTTTCCGCGCCAAGGTCTTCAAGACTTAAGCAAAACTATCGTCGGACCACAAATGCGCGGCGTTGACACAATAAAGTCTTCTAGACATGCCTTGCGCACGTCGGACTTATGAAAACTGTACAACAATGCCGCACAAAATGGTCTTCAAGACAAGTTTACTTGCCGGACTTAAAGACGCGCGACACTCGCATAGCTAAAAGCCTTGTCTTCTAAACTTGTAAAACACAAGTTGGACAAAGAGCAAACAACTAGCCGAGCGCGCAGTCGTGGGTCTTCTAGGCAAGGCGCTCACACGCTTAACTCGGACCTCATGGCACAAGTCGTGCCCCGCTATAGTCTTCAAGGCAAATACTTAACATGCCGGACTATCTAGCAGGGCGCGCGCCTAATTTCAACTTATTAAATCGGGTGACGACTTGGTTAAATAAGTTAAGTTAGGATGAGAAACACAAGATATGAGGAGAAACAAGAAATTTTCATTCATAAGAAGGGACTTAAAAACCCTTGATAATTAAAAAAATATTTACAAGACGAAGCAAAAACAAGCGCCTAACAAAATCTATACATTAGAGGGGCCTTCGCCGCTGGCTCTTTGGCGCTCCTCTTCTAGGCGCTTGCGCTCTTCTTCCTTGGCCAACTCATCAGATTTATCAATGAAGTACTTGAGGGCGGAAAGAGGGTCGGTATTTTTGTGGCAGTCAGCAACCACTTGAAGGATTGGGAAGTCCACCTTCTCAAACTTGAGCAGCTCCGCTTCATACTCCTCCTTCAGTGGCTTCCCGTAATGTTCCGCATCCTCAATCCGCCCGTTATTCTGAGCGGCCAAAAAACCATCCTCATAGCCTTCACCATACCCATAGGCTTGGGCGGTGGCGGCTATGGCAGCGACTTGGTCGCCCAGCTTCGGCTCTTGCCAAAACCTCTTGAAGACCTGCAAAAAGACTAACAGTTAGCACTTAAAGCTTGAGAGAGAAACAAAAAGCGTCAAGAGGATATGAACTTACCCCAGTGATCCCATCAGTCATCACCCATTTGATGGAATCCTGCATTTGTGTCTGGGCGGCCATCGCTTCTTCCAAAAGGCGCTGGGCTGTCTCACATTCCTTGACAGCCGCAGCGCGGGCCTCCTCGGCAGAGCCAAGGTCTTGCTCCAGATCCTCTTTGGAATGAAGGATCTGGATCCTCTCTTGCTCCAGGAAGGAGACGCGCTCAGTAACTCTGACCAGATCTGCATCCTTAGACTCGAGCTCCAAACGCTTCTCAACAACCTGAGCAGTCCGGTCAGAGAGGGCCTTGCTCTTCTCTTCAAGCTGCCGGGTCAGCACCCGGCTCTCCTCCTGCGCCTCGGCCAGAGTCTGCTTTAACTTCATAGTTTCAGCATTGGTCTTCTTGCAAGACTCTGACCACCTGCGCTTGTCCGCCGCCGCGTCCCCCTCCAGTTTTGTAACTTTGGCTTCAGCATCATGGGCGCGGCGACGGTACTTGGATATTTCAGCCTTGAAGGCAGCCTCTCTCTCAGCAAGGCCTGCCTTCTCCGCCTCCAAGCGATGGATATCGCGCCACACCGCCGCATCGCGACGGCGTAGCGAGTCAATCATGGACACCTGAGTCGCTTGATTCACACACAAGGCAGAAATCAAGGCATCACGACTCAGCATGTCCTGGTGAGTGCGCTCATAAGGAGGCACCACCCCGCTGACGAACTCCTCAGCAGCCTAGGAGTTGGAAAACAAAGTGTTCTCCCGGATCGCCCAGCGGGGGCGCCATATGGCGTCACCACCAGCCCAATGGGAACCATCATACTCCCCAGATGGCTCTCCTTCATTAACCACAAAAGGTTCGCGCCTAGTCTGACGCGAACCTCCATCGCCGCTACCAATGTCCGCCTCCAACAGGGCCCTCTCAAACCCATCCATCTCTTGAGACCCCTCAGCGCTGGCATTGGCGCGCTCCTCCGCCTGTTCCTTTAAACGGCGAGCCTTCTCCTCCAAGAATTGTTGCTCTTGGAGGCGAAGGCGTTCCGCCTCAGCACGTTCTGCCGCCTCAGCCTTTCGTCTAGCTTCATCGGCGGCAGCTTTCTTCTGGGCCTCAACCCTTTGCAGAGCCTCATCGGCCTCAGCCTTCTTTTTCTTTTCAGCCTCCGCCCTTCGAAGGGCTTCATCGGCTTCAGCCTTCAAACGGGCCTCCTCCCGTTGCGCTGCCTCTTGCTCTTGAAAGAGCATATCTACCTCCGTCCTGACCGCCTCCGCAGATGGAGACGTAGGAGGAGGAGTTGGTATAATCTTTGGCGCAACTGCAACAGAAACATAAAAAGATAAGAAAAAGAATAAATTGAAAGGCTAAGTAAACACAGAAGGAAGTCAACTTACCAGGGGCCTTCTTCTTTATCAGCTTCTGAAATAGAGGCTGACGTGTGGGCGCCGCACCTATGCCCACACTAAAGATAGGGGCATCAACCCCTCCAACACTTGAAGAAGTCTTCTCCAACACCACCTCCCGCACCGGCGACAAGGGGGAAGCAACAGTTTCTGTAACAGGGGTCTCAACCCCGCCACCCTCCCCGCCGGTTGCACCAGCAGCCTTCTCCACGTTAGCAGCAGCGCTGCTAGAAGTGGCACCGGTGGTGCACCTCTTCTTCCTCTTCTCCATTTTGGAGGACTCCTCCTCCTCTTCATCCTCTGAAGCGGGCCCATCCTTCCTCCGGCGCCGCCCCTTTACAACTTCGCCTACTGAAACGGAAGAACCCGAGTCAGAACTTATTAAAGGCTGATGGCTACGCTTACGCCTCCGCGGAGCATGTTTCCAACGGCCACGCCCCGCGGGCGCCTTCTGAACCTCCACAATCTCCACTGAGGAGTCAGAAGCATCGTCGCCAAAGAGGCTAGAAAACAAGAGTTCACTGGACTCACCTGTGGTATAGTAAGGCTTGGGCGCGATGGACATATCAGGATAATAAAACCGGTCCACAAACGCCTCCAAACAGGACACTTGCCCTGCGCAAGAAACAGTTAGAAAGACACCAAAAAAAAAAAAAAAAATCAAACACAAGGGAGATACACTTACCCTCCAGAGCAATATATGGCTCCTTGCCAGCGCGGATGCCCAGGCGGCTCATCCCCAGAAGGAAAAAGATACCTTCTGTCAAATCCTTGAACTCCAACTTGGTGGCGTTGGCGGTAAGGGTGGTGAACCAGGCTTGCTTCTTGTAATCCTTAAGCACTGGAATGTCTGCCACCCGCTGCCCATCCGCAATCACTTTCCAGGACAGACTGATGGGGATCACTCCCCTCTTGACGAAGAAAAACTTCTCCTTCGCCCAGTGCAAAGACTTGGGGTTATGAGTGGCCATAGGGGGCACTCTAGGGCGCGGCTTAAACGAGAACCACATCTCGTCGCGCGCAAGAAAGTAGAAGACATTGAGCATCTCCACAGTGGGCTCAATGTCCAAGGCACGGCAGGACGCCTCAAAGTGCACTAACCTCAGCATTCCAAAGGCGGTCAGTTGGGTTGGCCCAACGCCATACGCTACAAGAGTGTCAATCTGGAAGCGGGTGCAAGGCAAACGAAACCCACATTTAGTAAAGTGGGCCTCATAAAGGGCAAGCTGCCCAGGTCCTGCGGAGAGGACAGTCTCCGTCGAAGACGGCAAGGTTGGTTCCCACTCCGGCAGGATATCATAAATCCTGCAAAATTGGCTGAAAGCTTCCTCACTCCAAACACAAAATGTGTTGGTCATTAGCTTTCTTTCCTTGATTTTACCGTGCTCCACCTGCACTTCCTCCTCCACATCATCCACCACCGGCTCCTTCCCGGCAACATCGCCGGAAGGAGACCCAACGTTTGACGCTTCAGACATTTCAACAAATAAAGTGAGAAGGAAGAAGAAAGAAATCTGGAAATCTTACTGAAACAGTTGAAGATTCACCGGAAAACTCAACAAGTTCACCGGAAAACTCAACAGACTCAACGGAAAATTTGAAGATTGATCGGAATCTTCAAAGAAAAACGACAAACGAAAAGAAACTGACACTGAACACAAAGAGAAAGGAAGATCAACGAGAAGTTTCACAGTAAATCTTGAAGATTGTTCAAACAATCCTTGAAGATTCAAAGAAAACTTCAAATGATCTGACTGGTTTTTGAGAAAAAGAGAGTGCAAGGGGAGAAGAAGAAATGAGCAAAATGGACAAGTAACCGTCCAAGATGCCTTCTCACTCCTATATATACCCACTGCATTAAGGGCAGTGGGACCCAAGGGCAAAACAACCGTCATCACCTTTTTTCAAAAATGAAGAAGCACGATGACGACACGTGTCCTCATGCGCGAGTGAACGGCTGAGATCAAGCATGGATAGATGAGCCAACCATCACTCGCTGGATGACTGACACGTGTCACAAGATCTCACCATTTTAAAAACTGGCAGGCGCGTGAATTCTCACGCGTCTGACGAACTTCACGTGTTACTCGCCACGTGGCACAAACACAACCACACAAGCAGCAAGTGGGGCGCGTGACAGCACACGCGCCTGACACAGACGAAATGTTGGTAACTGCACCATAATGAGGGGACAGCCAACAGTCAGCACAACAGACGAGGCTGACTCGTCAGCAACCCTCAGGCTTCCATCAGAAACAACTGATCATTCGAATTCCAGGCGCCTTAACTCCCATTTATGAGAGACAAATTAAATGCCAATGATTCAAGATTTATTACAACTGCTGATACACCTCCGCGTCAACAAGGGAACCACAACATGGCGCAAATTTGACGTAAAACCAAAAAAGACGTTCCCCGCCCAGCGCCTTAACAGGTCATGGCGACAACCGTCTTTCATGGCGCAAATTTGACGAAAAACCAAAAAAGACGTTCCCCGCCCAGCGCCTTAACAGGTCATGGCGACAAACGTCTTTCATGGCGCAAATTTGACGTAAAACCAAAAAAGACGTTCTCCGCCAAACTTTGCAGAAGAACGAATTTCAAGACACAACAGCAGATGAGCTTTCATCCGCGACTCCATGCTTTGAGTCTAGCACTCCACCTACTCTTCACAAAGAATAGGAGAAGCCCTAGACTAGGGGGACTTGAAGGGATAGGGAGCCTAATCCAGGCGGAAGAGGCGTCCCTATCCCCATAAGTCAGCTTCCTCGCGCCAGTCAGCGGCGCGAGGAACCAACGGCGCGCAGCCAGCAGTGTGTGCAGGGAAACGCGCAAAGACAACAACTGATAAGCAATAGCACCACCTGATAAGCGCGTACCGTCACGCGCGGAATCTTCCTTTAACACCTATCGTACGAAGTACAGAAGACAACAAAAGGAAGATTCACAAAGATCGTTGACAGTGTACGCGCCAATGATAAAGTGACAGGTGGCAAAAGTGGTCCAACAACTACAGACAAGGACAGCAGCATGGCTGCAGCCATGCTTCCACCATGCCAGCGTCTACAGTGACGGCAGACATCCCTTACTGATGTCAGGAGCGTGGTCAACGACTGTAGCAAGGACAAGTGCGCCGTCTGCCAACCACAGCATGCCACGTGTCCGCCTCGAGCAGCAACCATGCTGCCAAATGACGTCATGAACAGTACCTGTATTCTTCCCCCAATTCCAAGGAAGACTTTGGACTTGGGCCTGGACCAAGCCCAATGAAGAAAGACTACTCGTGGGCTCCTCGACTATGCCCATGAGTTCCCCTATAAATACAAGAGGACCTCTCCTTGCCAAAGGATCCGAAAATTATCACTTGTAGCCTAGAGTACTCTCACTTGTAACTCTTGGTATTTGCATATCAATAACATTCCGGCTACTTACAGTGGACGTAGGTCATTACTCGACCGAACCACTTATATCTTGTGTTCTTATTTACTTTCACCACACACTCACACATATTATCATCACGAGGGTTTAACCATACGATTTGGGTAAAGGATTAATCCCGACGAACATAAGTATTATCCCCACGTAGATTACTCGTAATCTCCGTGATACTTATTGTTTCTTCATCAGAAAATGTCACCTTTACAAACTCAAGATTACTTGTTATTTTATCATCTCATTTATTAATCAATATAATTGTTTATATTTAATAAAACAAATATAAATAATTATAGTTTAAAATTATCGAACTTATATTCAAATATCATTACTCATATTTCATAACTTGGTAAGTATTTTACAATATTAGCCTAAGTTATGCACGTGAAGCTTTTCATAGACTTTCTATCTCGCGACACTTATAAACTATTTATTCGACTCAATGCAATACATTTTCGTTACCAAACTTAAAAACCCCAAAATCTAGACTTAACATCCTAGATGCCTTAGATTAGGAACCCTAGACTCTTTTAAGTATAAACACTTACATTATACCATAAACTTTTGGTTGAGCCTTCGGGATTCACATTGCTTTCACTCGCCGCTTAGCAAACTTAGCGAATGTGAGTATATCCTTCCCCGTTTTCATGTTTTATTTTTGGGGCTATTCATGTACATTAAATTCGAATCATTTACAAAGTGCAATTCTTATGAGTGTTTACCTTGTGTTCATTGTGTGTACTCTTGACTCGTTGAATTCACATGTTTCTAGCATTTATCTTTGTGTGGTCCGAAGTATCGATCGTGTGGTGGGTTAGCTGCGGTACACCCTATATATAAACACGAACGATACTATGTCATTTATATTTCATGTCTTATTGTGGTGGTTGTCATTGGCATATACATGATACTTGACTCTTGTGGCATTGACTTAAACATTGGTGCAACTCTTTACATACAGTATACAACATATGAATTGCTAACGCTTTTCCTACTATACATAACCAAAACAGGGTATGCTCACCAATACATTTTTGTATTGACATATACTATTTTCGTACATGTTTCAGGTTATCTTTGAGACGTATTTTCTTTAAGCTTTGGACTAGTATTTTGGATTTCTAGTACCTTTGTATTTCTAAGTTATTTGTTTTGTTCCTATAACCTTTGTATCACTCGTATTTCATTTCATGTAATAAACTATTTAAATCAATATATCAAGTTACACTTTAGTACCATGAGTTATTGAACAATCGTCACTACGTGGCATCCCGATGTTTCCGCCATCGGTCGGGGTGTTACATGCTGAACCTTAATGAGGCCCTCCTACCAATGTGGGACAAGACAACTTACCATTAAGAGGTCCAACTTAATGATTCAGCACTTAATCAACCAAACATCCCCTAAATAATAATAATAATAATAATAATAATAACAACAACAACAACAACAACAACAACAACAACAACAACAACAACAACAACAACAACAACAACAACAACAACAACAACAACAACAACAACAACAACAACAACAACAACAACAACAACAACAACAACAACAACAACAACAACAACAACAACAACAACAACAACAACAACAACAACAACAACAACAACAACAACAACAACAACAACAACAACAACAACAACAACAACAACAACAACAACAACAACAACAACAACAACAACAACAACAACAACAACAACAACAACAACAACAACAACAACAACAACAACAACAACAACAACAACAACAACAACAACAACAACAACAACAACAACAACAACAACAACAACAACAACAACAACAACAACAACAACAACAACAACAACAACAACAACAACAACAACAACAACAACAACAACAACAACAACAACAACAACACCACAAAGAATTTGGTAAGAAATATAAATTATTTGTATGCATGTATGCATTTACTTACGAGATAATTGAGATTGAACACCAAGGATATGTGAAGTTCGTTTTTTAACGGCCAACAAAAATAACATTTCATTATCACCAAACAACTAGCCAACCAACACTTAGCCACGTACAATCACCAAGCATTTACATTACAAAATTATACACCCATACAATTAAGATCAAATGAGCACCAATCCTTCCATGTGAGACTTCGGGCATTTGCTCGATTCCGAATTCATAAGAAGTCAGGTACTTTTATCTCCTCGATGAGCCTACTAAGGCTGACCTGCAACTAATTCAACACCACATTATTCCGAGTTTTCCAAATTTTCTCAAAGAGCGGTCTGAATCACCAAATACGATACATCCTTCCATTTCTTTGGCCCTTGCAGTTTAAAATGATAACTCAATAAGTCCGCTGTGCTAAAGGCATAAATTGGCTTGATTCTGCACCAACTAGAGACATGATCCCAAACCTTATGTGCAATATCGCATGAAACAAACAAGTGCTCAATTGTTTCGTCACCCAAATCACATAATCTGAACGAGGAGTCGGGAAGTAGTTCGGATAAGCAAAGAAGGACATCGGAATCCGGGTCACACTTTTCTACAGGAAATGAGGAGTCGGGGGCGCCAACCGGTTCTCCTTCAGTGCCGGACTTAAACGAAGACACTCGCCTGGCACAACCTAGGAGACGAGAAAAGAAACAAGGCGGGTTGTCTAACAAAAGTGGATTGGGCGAAACATTCTCGGGGTACACAAAGAATAAACAAGCGGCACTTAAGAAGATGACGAAAATGAAAAGGAAAGTCATGGATGAGTATTTATCGTTACTCGCGTCACAAATGGCGAGTGTCAAGAAAATATTATTAACACCGACTTTGAGTTCTTTAACAAACCGCATGACAATCTTAGCCGCCTGATGAAGTAAGTAGCCGTTGCGCCTAAATGGGAAATTGCGTTAGCATATAATTGGCTAATGGATGGACTCGAGTCGGATGAGGATTAGTTTTATTTTTTATTTTATGTTTCGTATTTCTTATTATTGTATTGATATTTATTTTATTTTATTTTATTTAATTAATGTATATATGGTTTTATTTTGTTTTAATTAATTAATATTAAAAAAAAAATTAGGCTACTTTAGGCTAGGTATTTCCAGTGTTTAAACTATTTGGGGATAAAAATGACATGGCAGTGTGGTTGACTAATATACTCTAAAAGTAGGGAAAATCACGGAAATACTCATTGACCGAGCTAAATCACGAAAATACCCACCCCAACCGTCTTTGAAGAAACGGTTCCCAGATCCCGAGGCCTCGAAACCGACTCCGAAGACGTGGGACATGCTGACCAATCAAAACAAGCCACGTGTCCGAAAACCTGCGAAACGTCTCGGAGTCGTCTGAGCGCCGCCAAGTGGGAAACATCACAGGCTCAATGGAGACGTCATAGAGACGTCTCGACAGGTGGGAGACGTAACAGGCTCGGTGGAGACGTCACAGAGACGTCTCGGCAGATGGGAGACGTCACAGGCTCGGTGGAGACGTCACAGAGACGTCTCCGGGGGGGAGAACCTAAGGTATGAAAGCAAGGAAAGAGAGAGAGACACCTCACGGAGAGGCCTCGGGATCTGGGAACCGTCTCTCCAAAGACGGTTGGGGTGGGTATTTTCGTGATTTAGCCTTGTAAACGGGTATTTTCGTGATTTTCTCCTAAAAGTATTTGCACTTCTCATGTTCTAGTGGTTGACTTGTCGAGGATTCGTATACATTTTGCTTTCTGTATTAGTGAATATATTGGTCTAATGGACTCTAAGGTCCAATATATACATCCACTATTAATTTGATAAAAAATTACATATAATCGGCCCAAAAACTGATGTATCGGATTCCTGTAATAGTCTGGCCCAAAACATATTTACGCCCGCAGGCAAACCTGACCCGCCCAACTCCTCAAAACCGAGAGTCCGAGACTGATACACTCTTTCACGGTCCGCTTCTCTGCCCAATTTTTCAGATATTTGGTTTTGGGCCTGTGCCGGTTATGATCCAGATGGTGGTTAGAGTGGGAAGGCCCCGACAAATACAAGGCTTGATAAATAATTTAGATTAGGCTCCATGTTTTTGTAAAGGCTCCTTTAAAATTTTTAGAAGGCCCTTAATTCCTGGAGTAGGAAGATGTAAACCTTGTTGGGTAAATATAGTTACGTTCTTTGTATTAGTTTAATTATGTTGCTTAATCAAACTTAGTTTAAAGTCTAAACATATTACACATCAATCATCTTAAATGATTCTTAGGCCATACGGTGTGGTCACACCCCCACTCCACCATCACTGCCCTTCACGTCATCACCAAATCACTCCATCCTTTATCACTACTATCACCTTCCATTATGGTATCACCCATATGGTCATTATCCTCCACTACCCTCCATAACATTCCAACGTTAGAAAGCAAGTAGCATGTGGCAAACGTGATAACCCTACGGTTGCCACGCCGTTAGTGTGGGGAGGGACGGGGCCAATGTTCCCATGGCCTCAATGGCCGGTCACGGCCCTGGTACCGTGTGACGGAAGCAACCAAAAACATGTAACTGAAAGATCAATTTGGTTTCATAAATGAAACTTATTTTTTATTGTTTTTTATATATTTTTACATTCTATTAAAACTTAATAACTAAAAATAAATATATTGTTTATCAATTCTGTATTTTTGGAGTACAAGAAAAGGAGTTGTTCCTACACAAGTGGTGAGAGATGCTAACAGTAGCTGTCATTGCAACCGCCCACCTTATCATGTGGACTATCCTCACTTTTCTTAATTATAAATGTATAATCAACCTTAACGCCTAATTTTCATTTAATTTTATTGTTACTTATTACAATTTTATTAGGTACAGCTATCTATAAACAACCACCAACCTTCCTTAACCTTTTCTTAATATCCTTTAAATAATTAGTTGTAGTTGATTAGTTTCATATTCTTTTCGAAGGGCAGTTATAGTTGATTAGTTACATTACCATTTACTAATACTAATAATAATTTGGACTTCAGTTCATTACCTACAATAACTTTCAAACCAACTTGCTTATATACAGTCATTTTAAAAGAAAATGTGTTGTAAGAAAAGAAAAATAATAAGTTTAAAAGCTATATAATTCTTGGGCAACTCAAGAGGTGTTTTAACTGTTAAAATTTAACACATTTCCAAAGTGACTATGTGATGAAATAATTAAAGTCAAGATGATCAATAATTAAATTATAAGTTGTTTAGTTCTTAAATTTGATTATATACAAATCTACTTGTAAAAATAAAACTAAGTGGTTAAATAATTAAATAATGCTCTCTATTGTACCTAGTTCAACATACTATATGTAATTATTAAATGTTAATGCAATTTTAAAGCATGTTATAAAATGTTAAATATGATTGAAAACTACCTACTTAAGTTGCGTTTAACCACGTTGGATCTTAGCTAGCTCCGTTTATTTTTAAGGATTGTTTCAACGATTAATGAAAAGTGTACACTAAAGTGTCCACGCTTATAAGGTCCTAACAACTGAGAGTTGAGCCATAATCTCTTAATGCATCCATAATATGACGAAACTAACGAGTCTTAAATTATAAATGGGAAGTGGAAGGCAGGTACTCCATGACAAATTGGACACTCAAAACCAGTTAATTACAACTTAAATTTTAATAATTAATAATCGAGTGATTATTTTTATAAGTAAATGTCAACACTCCACCCTTTTATTAAATAGAAATAACTGAACATAATGTAATGTAATTTAATACATGGATGGCGTTGGATGGAAATGGGAAAGGCATGCGGTTAGCCAACTCATCTTTGTTTTCCAACCATATATTGATGGAGACCCCCTCACCAATCACACACACTCACTCACTCCATGTGTGTTCTAGTGACACAAACCATGTGTGTTTCTTTCCCTTTAATCATTCTATACTCAAATCATACCATCTTCTAACTTTAACCATTCTATACTCCAATTATACCATCTTCTAACGTTACATTTTAAGTACACTTGCAAACACGTTAATACAACATACTAGACCCAACACATTATTAATCGCTTAGTGTGAGAAAATCGAACACGCAATGAAAGTAAACCACGGCTTTCGGTTATGACTTATGATCACGGTTGTATCATCGAGCCGTAATCATACAGTTTCTCATCTCACGCAATCTCTCTTTTAATCATTTCTCTTGCATATTCGTTTGTTTGTTTTGAGTGTGTGATACACATGACGTGTGTATTATATTTTCATACTCTTTTTTAGAAGAAAAAACAAAAAAAAAGCATAAAGGGGTGACCGAAAACAAGAAACTGAATGCTTTCTTTTACATTTTTATACGTGTAATTATGTATATCATGTGATCTTCTAAATATGTATAATGAGGATAAAACCATAAAAGTACATGGTTGTTTATTTTTGTATTTTTAAAATAAATAAAATGTAGAAAAGGAAGATGCCAATATGTATGTATCACTCACACCATCAGTCACTTTTCGTGAATGAAAGGCAACCTATGAAATGCATCATATCCACTGTATAACAACTTACTCAAAGTATTTCACACTCACTACACTTCACAATACTTGAATTTAAGTCGAAGTAAAGCATTTTTTATTATTTCTACAGAATATGTTTTTTTATGAACACAACAATTTGTCATAAATTACTAATCCTATAGTAATTACCGAGATGCACTTACACAAGAGAATAAAACATTTGATGCATATTTAATATCACATGAATACAATTTATGCTCTATAAATATATCGGGGTGAATATCTTGTTTTTAATTAATAACTATCTATTTTTATTAAAAAAAATCTTTGTTTATTAACATGATATTTTGTGTTAACCTTGTATTTTATAGTAAAATAAATAAAAAGATTGAAGCAAGATCCTACAAACTATAAATGTATAGTTATTCGATGCAGTAACATGTATCGAATAACCTTATTAGATGTCTTATACTAAAACCGTCTTCTTCAACAACTCTCCAATAACATAATTAAATTACCATCTACAGTATGATCTTCATATTTCTAATGATTGTATATATCTCCTATATATATAGTTTTTCTCTAATCTTTTTAGTATTATCATTAGTCTCTCTAACCAAGTTAGAAATAAAACTTACAAGTTACAACGACTATTTATATTTACAATCTAATACAATCAAAATAAAATTGTATCACACAATATTATATGTATACATTAATTGAAATTAATCCATATAACCAACCTCTAGATCTAAAAAAAATGATCTAGAACCTCAATTAATAATTTGATGTGATGAGTTCATGCCACCAAAGTGGAATTTAAAACTAATAAAAACAATTCAAGGCATGGTAAATAAGAATAATCGGTTTTGATTAACTAATTATCAATTCATCAATGAATAATAACAATAACGATAATAATAATAATAACAATTGAACATGTAATATTTCACATTTATGGACCTGTTTTCTTCCTTCTTTCTTTCTTGCTTCCTTTCAGTAATGGCAATCTACCAAAGCTGGAGCAGAAAACACCATATGTGGTTGTGAAGAACTGTTGGTGAACTTAAACTTCGATTGAACGACGTCGTCTACCATCTCTGGTGGCGGAAAATTAAGATCTAACGATAACATACAACTCGAATTACCTCCTTGAGACTTCTCCGTTAACCGGCTAATGGAAGGAGCAATCGGGCGGTGTTTTCTCATGTGGCCACCTAAAGCTTGGCCAGATGAAAACTCCGACCCACATATCGAACATTCATGAACTTTTGTTTTGTTGTTTGTTATTCCTGTTTGGACTAAACCTAGTAAAGGTGTTGAAGACTTTACTAGGTTATTGTTGATAATTGTAGTTAGTGTGTTTTCTTTTTCTCCTAGTAAAGGTGTTGAAGACTTTACTAGGTTATTGTTGATAATTGTAGTTAGCGTGTTTTCTTTTTCTTCTGCAACAACTGTTTTATGTTGATCATTTTCTTCGTCAGAAGAATAATACTGAACACTTACCGAACTAGATTTTTTCTCTTCCAGTACGTTAACCTTTGGCTTTTTATGACTCGCTCTATGTCCGCCTAACGCTTGAAAAGACGGAAACGTACGGTTACATGTTTTGCACTCGTAAACATATAAACCTGATTTTTCATTTTCACCTCCTCTTGTAGCTGTGATCATTTCTTCGGTTTTTTGACGAATCGGGTCGGATTTGGATTCGGATTCGTCTTCCTTGAATAAAGATTCACTTTGAGCTAGCATAATTAGACAATTCGCCATGTCTTCATCTTCTTCTGATGACATAAATTGATCAATCAAACAGTTAGGGGAACAAGGCCTTTGGCGCTTCGTGCGCTTGCCTTTGATAATTTTTTGAGCTCGAGCTTGACTCGTGTGGTCAGTGAGTTCTGGAATGAACTCTACTTCCATAGTGATTATGTGTGAATTATGTGTGTAAAGTGGGTTAGAGAGAGAGTGTGTGTGAGGAGAAAAGAGTGAGGAAGTTTAGTACAAATATATATGGATAATGAAAGGGGTAAAAGTGTAAATAGTGAAAGTAGTGGATAGAAAGAGAGAAGGGGGTAAAGTGTAAGTTTTTTGTTGAAGTAGTTTGTTGCCAACGATGTTTCTTGCTTGAACAAGTGCTGCTTTTAACAAGTTTGGTCGAGTGAACCTCACGCGCTTGTTTATGTTCTTCGCGTGCTCTACATACAATCTCCCACTCTTGTTTACCTTTTTATGTATTTTATTTTTCATAATAAGCATTGTTAAGTTACACTTTTGACCTTCACTTAACTATTAAAATATTTTCATCTAAGTATGAAAGTTGATTACATGGACATTTAAATGAAACTCAACGAATGAAAAAGTTTTTCATGATACTATTATTTTTTATTTTGTTAACCATTAACCAATTACATGTATGAAAACTGTATTACACTCTACGCTAATTATAAGTGATTTGTAAACTGTAAGGGTTGATAAAGAGAATGCACGTTAAAGGCACGCTATCCCCCCCCCCCCCCCCCCCCCCCTATTCGTCCCATGTCGTCTTCATCTAAAAGCTTTCTATATTCCTTTTCTTTTTTGTTAAATTCATTCATTATATACACACATATGTATGAAAGCTTATTTCACCCAATAGAAGTAGGAAGCAATGATGCGACAACATGTGTATATAACTTTTTTAGTGGGCGAGGGTATTTGCATTCATATATGTGTATCTGCATCGTATAATAATTGGTATAATTGCACCATATTAATGCGTAATCAAAACTAATTTCAGACTTGGGCACACATGTTCAATGTATAAATACATTAGTAACATACATGCATATTTAACAATCGCCAATAGGTATAACCGCATAGGTATATCCTAGTTAATTACACTTTATTAAAGTATCCTTTAAAAGAATATATAACAATGTTTTAATCATGTTAAAGATAATAAAAATCCCAGTATATATGGCATAATGTTTATTTGATAACAAATTATATACTTGATATTCAATAAGGAATGTATATATGTATAGTATGGGTTATGCTCTCATACGTTACAATGTTATGCATAGTACTTATAGTACATTTTGATGTAATTGAATTAAACAACCCGATCTCTTGTATGTCAAATATACAAATGATTTATCATTTATATTAGATAAAAGTACATATGAGACTTGTCAACCATAAACATTTGTCTAACTTAGTTATGAGATTTGTCTCTTGAGAGTGGAGGCATTTCTTTATGACGTCCCTAGTCGATTTATTGGGTTTCAAACAAATTGGTTTGGATTTCTTAAACATGTGACATCCTATAAAAAGTATATATTCAGGCACGGGTTCCTTATTCTGGTAGTTTTAACATCGCTAAGGATATCATACATTTCATAAAGAAAAAGGTGTCATTACATCTTATATGACTTATCCTTAGTAATAGTATTTATACTAAAAATCATCATTTTTTTAAATAAATGACAATATATCAATTTAATGATTATTGTAACTCCTAAAACTTTTCTTGGTTATTCTAATACAAAGTTAATATCTAAACCCTTTTTCCTTCCAATTAGGCATATATATTAAAGAAAGGTGGGATATTGTGATGTAGAGTGTGTCCAACATGGCCATAATACATTTCTTCGTGATTATTCGATTGCTCCCACTCTCTTCCTTCACTTCCTCTTTCGTATACTCTTTAATAAACTTCTTTAACTTTCATAATTGTTATAAAGACAAAATAATTGAATTTAATTGCTAAAAGTTATAGCATACCATAAAAAGTTCAAACATCAAACAATTGATTTGTAATTAGCTCATTAACTCAAATTTTCACTCTATACAAATATTAGTTGGCTATATGTGTTAGTATGTGCTTGATCTAAAGGTTATTTAGTCGTAGGTTTATCATGTCACCAACTATTCATTTTTTTTTCTATATTCGTTTATAACAAATTAAGCCAAAAAACATGTCATATTGCAAAGTGACGAACACCGTAGTTTTTTTATATAATTATTTTTTAATAGATCGATAAAATGGCATTTTTCATTTTGGAATTGTTAAGGAGTCTGCTTCATATAGCATGTTTTAAATCGAATTTGTTCAGGATAAAACCTGATACATATTTGACTGACCTATAAAATAAATTAATTTTAATATTGACTGGTTAAAATAAAACATGAATAAATGACTCCTCTCAACTTGTATAGTTTTTAATTATATATAGGGTGTAGTTAGTTACTTTGTTTACATATGAGTGTTTTTTCTAAGAAGCATAATAAGTGTTTTGACCCATTGGATGAATTAATGATTAAGACTGAATAATGATAAAATTATAATTAATATTTTAATTTAAGTAGGTGTTTGAGATTAAGGTAAAAAATTGCTTATTGACTTTTTGGACTAGCCAATAAATCAATAAGTCATTTTCAAAAGCTAGGATTTGTGGCTTTTTCAAATAATTTATAGGTTTTTTCAAAAACCTAATAAGTCAATAATCAATTTTCCAACTCATTCCAAAACACCCCCTTAACTGATTGATTTGACCGTGTAAGGGTATTATCATTAGGGCTATAAACAAACCAAACGTTCGGCGAACAGTTTGTGAACGTTCGGCGGGAAGTTCGTTTGTATTCGTTCGTTTAATAAATGAACGAACACAAACAAAAAATTCCGTTTGTTTAGCTAAACAAACGAACATGAACAGAGGTCGCGTTCGTTTGTTTATGTTCGTGAACGTTCGGTAACGTGTTCGTGTATGTTTGTTTTTGTTCGATAGTTCATTAGGGTTTTTAATTTTTATATTTAATTTAAGTATTTCAAATTTCTCAGTGGTAGATTATTTAATAGATATTAATGTATCACATGTTAATATCACTTTAACTATTTTGATTGTTTTTATAAGACATTATGTGATCAAGATTATGTCACGTATATTTGGCTAATTTGATTAGTATATTATGGGCGGACAAAGTTAGTGATAAAAAATGCGAATTTTCATAATTTAATGTGCTAGTTTGTGCTCGATTTTGTTCAGTAATGCCTATCTGTGTTCGTTTACATTCATTTGTGTTTGTTTATTTTCGTTTTTTACCGACACCTTAATTTAGCAAATAAATACAAGCGAACACGAACAAAAATCTCGTTCGTTAAGTGTTCATGAACAGTTCGTGAACACGTTATTTTCTTAACAAACGAACACGAACAAAAAATCTCGTTCGGTAAGTGTTCGTGAACAGTTCGCAAACACGTTAATTCCTTAACAAACGAACACGAACAAGGTCTTGTTCGTGTTCGTTTGATTCGTTTACAGCCCTAATTATCATTATTTGGTGTGTTCTAAATTCAAAAACTCACATCTGACACACATGTAACTTCCCATGCCTTTTTAAACGCTAATAACTTTTTATACGTAATTATATTTTTTGAATACTTCATAATAATGTATGTTTTTTATCTTTAATATGAGTACCATATTGCTATATATATATATATATATATATATATGAAAATTTATGTTTCAACTTGGTGTTCTAGTTACAACAGGTACACGGTGTTATATTTTGCAAGTAACCAAATATTTATTAGATGGTGTTTTATATATAGAAGATACACAGTGTTTTATTTGCAGGTAACAAAGGGTATATGGTGTTTTATTCGTATTTGACTAGTTGTTTCAATTACTCTTATACCATTCACCCTCTAATTATAATCATTGTCACATGTCCAATTTCTATAACTTTTTAGCCTTATTAGACTAAATGGTGTGGCACACCGATTATCCGATCCACCTCACCTTTCCACCTCTCTTCCCCCATCAAATGGTGTGGTGTTCCCCCTTCCCCCTTCCCCATTTTCCTCCACTTGCACACAATATAATAATATTAAACAATCACTCGGTGAGATCGGTGAAATATTCCCGATCCCGATTCAGGGGGGATGGTGTTCCCCATCGAGGGAGATGCCACATAGGATCCCAACCCCCCTTTCCCGATAGCCGATACCACACCAAACAGCCTTAGAAATTTAACCATTTTTACATAAACCTTATAACACATACATGTAATGTATATACGTACATACATGTAAAATAAGGGTACTCATGGCCAGAGGTAGCTTAAGGTTTTTGGAGACCCAAAGTGAACAAAAATGTGGGAGGGAGGTTCAAATACAAAAAAAAACTCTGATATAGACGTTTTTTCACTTTACACAGGCTTAGGATTACAAAAATTAAAGAAATAAGTTTATAGTTGGTAGAGTTAAAAAAAGTTATATCTTGTGTATAAATATGTTTAGTTGAAATTTATTTTATTGATTTATTTGACACCTCATCAACCTTGTTTGAAACGGCCGAAATCGGCATCCACTTGCGCAGGTTTTCACGTGAACCCATGGGAACTTGCACCATGTGTCATCTTCCACACAATGTTCAACGCCACCTTATCATTTCGGGTTTTGGTATCCGTTTGAGCTTACGGAATAACCATGCTTGCTGGTTGTGCCTTGTGGCGGTATGGGCTAGCTACCCGCAAGGCCCCAAGTGATGCCTCATATACCCTAACAATACAATTTCATATGTGCTTGTTTAATTATAGCAAATACAACGAGAAATGTGTCAGGGTATTGTAAAAGGTATATATAATACGACTTCAATTTTTATAGTGTAATGTTAAATTTTGATATATTGATACAAGAAAAATAAAAGGATTTCTTTAATATGTTTCAACTCTGATTTGCTACAAATTAGCATGAAATGATTTCAATGTATAAAAGAGTTATGAGAAGTGGGATTGGTTTTTGTCTTTTTTTTTCAAATGTAAATTCGGTTTTCATTTCAATAGAAGGGACAAATTACATAAGAATAGCAGTTAAGTAGGCAACAAGCTGCGCCGCCACCCATTTTAGACAGAGACCCTAATTTGATGAAAACAAATCCTCTCCCTAGTGAGTCGAGAAATGGTCTTCACATGTATTATTCTTTTAGTTATACAAATAAAATAAATAAAACGTCTTGTTTTATGCCCCTTTATTCATGAGGGGTTGTTTTTGTATAGTTATCCACAATGGGGATGGTGTGCAACTGGGCAAGAGATGTGTGAGCTCATCATATACACTTTATTTATTCTTTCGTAAGTTCGTTTGCTTTTAGAGTGTCCAAATAATTAAAGCGAAAACAAGTGCAACCAATGCAACTATAAAATTGATTTTGGCAGTTGTACAACGTTTTAAATTCAACGGTTTGGTACAAAAAAAGTATTTGTTTCGGTATGTATGTAATTTAAATAAATCTATTATTGTTGTTCTGAAACTTCAAAATAAAGAAAATACTAAAATTTTAGTTTTCTTATATTTGATTTATTATAGCATCATATATATTCGGATAAAATAATATGTATTTAGTTTAATATATATGTAACGTTGATAGAAATCTAAAACCCATAACAAGAAAGGGTATCACCTAATTGTTGAATTATTTACCTCGATACAGCCCTTTTGATTAAAGTGTTTTAGGTACATGCCCTTAGTGTAATGTTGACAAAACTGTCTTGTTAAATAGTCAATATCTTGATAATACAAACTTGACCTTTGCTTAACACTCAATTAAAACAAAGATTAAATCAACAATCAACATAGTAAACATGAAGTGTTTTCCTTATTGCATCATATTTAATACAAACAAAGATTAAAACAAAGATTAATACAAACTTGACATTCAGAAAGGGTGGTGGCGCAACTTGTTGCCCATCTTCCTGTTGAAATATTTGATTGAAGAAAAATATTTGATTGAAGATTTTTAGGATCAGTACACATCATTTCCTATTTTTGGATAATTGATTCTTGGAGCTCAAGACCACCATTATCGCCTAATGTCCAGCCATGCCATTCATTGTATTTCCATTTATAAAGTCTTTGTAATATCTATTTATACTCTGTACGTGAGATGTAGAGAACACACAACAATATACAATACAACTTTTCTAATTCTCTTTCTTTATTCATCTTTGATTATCATGTTTAACACTTCCCGCTATCTTGTTGTAATTTGTAATGGTTTTTTATTTAATGAAAAGTGATGGTGAATTATAGATCAATATATGTTTCCTGTTATGTTTTATGGGTTTTTATTATTATTATTACAACTTAAGTTATGCATTTAAATATTTAATGTTTTGTTACCAACCACTCATAACTTTTAACTATAAACTATATTAAAATTTAAAAGACGGTTTTAAAGATAATCCTTACTCTCTAGTGTCGTTATGAAATCCTTTATATATTGATCAGTAAAAAAAATAGATGAATAATTAAAATTTTCAAAAGTTCAATTGTTTTTAATATGATTTTTTTTATAGAAAGCAATTAGTTGAGGTGGGAAGTGTTTAATATGTGGAACCACCGAGGTCCAAACCCGATGACCTGCTCAGCCGACATCATCACGTATAATAAACTCAGGTCAGAACATCGGTTGTTTCAATTCCTTAATGCTCTAGATAGAAAATATGACTCCCTTAAAAGGGAGATACTCCGATGGGAACCTCTACCGTCCGCCGAAGCCGCGTATGCGGCTGTCCGAAAAGAAACCGCACACCAGAATATTTTCGGAAACCCATCACAAGGGGCGGCAGTAGGGTCACATACCACCGGAGATTCTATCGGACTAGGGCTTGCAACAAGGGGCCGCCGGTCAGAACAGAAGGCCAATCCGTCGTCATCCCGGGTAGATAAAAGTCATCTGAAATGTGATCATTGTGGTATGAATGGACATAAGAAGGAACAGTGCTTCAAAATCTTTGGATACCCGGACTGGTGGAACGATGGACACAAAAAGGGGAAAGAAGGCAAAGCTGCTGCAGCCGTGGGCAATCCGGGGACTACCAGCAGCGGCGGCAACAGCGAACCTCACCAAAAAGTCACCGGAAATCATGGTGAATCGGAAACAGGGAACCAGGGAGCTGCTTGTTGTGTAGCGGCGATTAAGGAAGAAGAACAAGGGGGAACATCAGGTATAGGGTTTGAAATTAACATTTCAGACCCTACTTTTTCTAACTCTTCTCTTTTAAAGCACAAAGTTTCAAATAAATCCCTTGTGAACCCTCGTTTTTTTAGCCCTCAAATTCTTGACTTATTAAATGAGTCACAAGTATTAGAAGATACCAACAACACCCCTTACACTCCTAACTTAGATAGTAAGGAGTTTAAAAGGCCTCGTAATAATAAGGAGTTTAAAAAGTCTCGTAGTATTGGAAAAGTTAACATGGCAGCACAAAAAAACCAAGAAAAAGACTCTTGGATATTTGATTGTGGTGCCACTGATACGATGACTTATGAAGAATCTGATATATGTTCTATGTCAAAACCCAAAAAAACCAAGATTCATACTGCAAATGGGGAAGTCCTTCAAGTAAAAGGAGGAGGGACTATCCAAATCTCAGAAAAAATGAAACTATCAAACTGTCTTTATGTTCCATCTTTGTCTCACAAGTTGCTGTCAATCAGCCATGTTACGAAAGAACTAAATTGTATTGTGCTAATGCATCCTACTTTCTGTATTTTACAGGACATCAGGACGGGAAAGATCATTGGGCGTGGTACTGAACGTCAAGGGCTATACTATGTGGATGAAGTGACTCGACAAGGTACTGTGATGCTTGCTCATGGGTCAGCAGACAGGGAAGCTTGGTTATGGCACCGAAGATTAGGTCACTCATCTAGTGGTTATTTACATCGTTTATTTCCCGATTTATTTCCAACAAATAAAGTCTTGAATTGTGAGACATGCTTTTTTGCCAAAAGTCATAGACACACCTTCAAATCAAATGATACTAAAGTTGACTCTCCTTTTTTATTGATCCATTCGGATGTGTGGGGACCAGCAAAAATTGTGGGGGGGCAAAATTTCCGTTATTTTGTTACATTTATTGATGATTGCACCCGCATGACTTGGATTTATCTATTAAAAAATAAATCGGAAGTTTTTTCAAAATTCACATGGTTTTGTGCCATGATTAAAACCCAATTCAAGAGCGAAATCCAAATCCTTAGATCTGATAATGGGGGAGAATTTGTGAACACCTCAATGAAACAATTCTGCCAAGAAAAAGGAATACTTCATCAGACATCGTGTGCTCACACTCCCGAACAAAACGGGGTGTCTGAAAGGAAGAACCGTTTTCTTTTAGAAATAACTCGTGCTCTCATGATTGAATCCCAAGTCCCAAAATCATTCTGGCCCGAAGCTCTTGTCACAGCAAACTATCTTATGAATCGTCTTCCAACCAAAGCTCTCGACTTTAAAACCCCTCTTCAAGCCCTTGCTAAATACCATAAACCCCCGTCAGATCTTACCCTTGAACCTCGTATCTTTGGATGCTCTGTGTTTGTTCACCTACCCAAAACAGACCGTTCTAAGCTAGACGCATGTGCCGAGAAATGTGTGTTTGTCGGCTACGGGGTCAATCAACATGGTTACCGATGTTATAACCCCAAAACGCGTCATATGTATACCACAATGAACTGTAACTTCCTTGAAACAGAATACTTCTACTCTACCCAACACACTGGTCAGGGGGAAAAGATAACCAATGACACATTGAGTTGGTTACAGTGGATATCACCCTCAGAAAAGGGAGTTAACCAGGAAGTCCAAAACTTGTCACAATCCACTAGCCCTGAAGAAAGTACCACCAATAATGATCCTCCCAACCTGATGCCCGAGGTAAGTAACTCTCAAACTCAAGGGTATAATAATTCATCTGATACATTTACTAACTATGAAGAACATGAGCATGTCGAACATGAGCATGTTGAAACTATTGAGTTTTCTGAAGATGAATCTGAGCAGGAAGCACCAAACGTTGAACCGGAAAATTATGTTCTGCCCCCAAGATCCAACAGAGGAGTTCCTCCAAAAAGGTACTCTCCCGAGAAGGAAGCTCGAAGCTCTCGATATCCAATGGCGAATGTGGCAGCAGGAAACTTATCTCCAGAAGCAAAAGCTTTTGCCAAATCTTTATGTTCTGAAGAAATACCAACGACAGTCGAGCAAGCTCTTGAATCTAAAGAATGGAGAGAAGCAATGGAGGTCGAAATGGATGCTCTAAGCAAAAATGACACATGGGAAAGATGTACTCTCCCTCCTGGAAAAAAACCAGTTGGGTGCCGATGGGTCTTCACCATAAAATACAAACCAGATGGAACTATTGAAAGATACAAAGCCCGATTAGTGGCTAAAGGGTATACTCAAACATACGGAATTGATTATTCCGAGACTTTTTCACCAGTAGCAAAAATCGATACAATCAGGGTTCTATTCTCAATAGCTGCGAACAAAGGATGGCCGCTCCTTCAATTTGACGTGAAAAACGCCTTCCTACATGGAGAACTCAAGGAAGAAGTCTATATGGAAGTCCCTCCTGGACTCAGAAAAGATTCCAACACTAAAGAAGTGTGTCGCTTGAAGAAATCTTTATATGGATTAAAACAATCTCCTCGCGCATGGTTTGGTAGATTTACCTTAGCCATGAAAAAATATGGCTTCAAGCAAAGCAACTCAGATCATACTCTGTTCCTTAAACGAAGGAACGGACATGTAACTTGTCTAATTATTTATGTTGATGATATGATAATCACAGGTGATGATGAAGAAGAGATAACAAGATTGAAGGCAAGGTTATTCAAAGAATTCGAGATGAAAGATCTGGGCCGACTCAAATACTTTCTTGGGATTGAAGTCATGAGGTCAAGAAAGGGGATTTTCATCTGTCAAAAGAAATATATCCTTGACTTGTTGGCAGAAACAGGGATGATCGATTGCAAGCCTGTAAATACTCCTATGATGGTGAACCAAAAGCTCTACATGGAGGAAAATGCGAAGCTAGCTGACAAAGGGGAATACCAGCGGATAGTGGGAAAGCTGATCTATCTCTCACACACTAGACCTGACATTGCCTATGCAGTCGGAGTTGTGAGCCAATTCATGCATCAGCCTCAAGTTACCCATATGGAAGCCGTATGGAGAATTATCAGATATCTCAAAGGGACACCTGGTCATGGAGTTCTTTTCAAAACAAATGGACATCTCGAAGCCCACATATATACCGATGCAGACTGGGCAGGAGATAAGGGAAATCGAAGATCAACATCTGGTTACTTCACCCTTGTTGGTGGAAATTTGGTTACCTGGAGAAGCAAGAAACAGAAGGTGGTAGCCCTGTCAAGCGCAGAGGCAGAATTTCGAGGTATAGCACGCGGGTTAGCAGAGATACTATGGATACGAAAACTCTTGACAGAAATTGGATATCCTCCACCTCAGTCCAGCAAAATCTTGTGCGATAATAAAGCAGCAATTCAAATTTCAGAAAATCCGGTCCAACATGATCGCACAAAGCACATTGAAGTTGATCGTCATTTCATTAAAGAGAAGCTCGAGGCAGGGATAATTGAACTTCCATTTGTCCGCTCAGAGAACCAACTCGCAGACATTCTAACCAAGGCCGTCAGCGAAAAAATCTTCAATCATTGTCTTGGCAAGTTGAATATTGAAAATCCCACTACTCAACTTGAGGGGGAATGTTGAAATATTTGATTGAAGAAAAATATTTGATTGAAGATTTTTAGGATCAGTACACATCATTTCCTATTTTTGGATAATTGATTCTTGGAGCTCAAGACCACCATTATCGCCTAATGTCCAGCCATGCCATTCATTGTATTTCCATTTATAAAGTCTTTGTAATATCTATTTATACTCTGTACGTGAGATGTAGAGAACACACAACAATATACAATACAACTTTTCTAATTCTCTTTCTTTATTCATCTTTGATTATCATGTTTAACACTTCCCGCTATCTTGTTGTAATTTGTAATGGTTTTTTATTTAATGAAAAGTGATGGTGAATTATAGATCAATATATGTTTCCTGTTATGTTTTATGGGTTTTTTTTATTATTATTACAACTTAAGTTATGCATTTAAATATTTAATGTTTTGTTACCAACCACTCATAACTTTTAACTATAAACTATATTAAAATTTAAAAGACGGTTTTAAAGATAATCCTTACTCTCTAGTGTCGTTATGAAATCCTTTATATATTGATCAGTAAAAAAAATAGATGAATAATTAAAATTTTCAAAAGTTCAATTGTTTTTAATATGATTTTTTTTATAGAAAGCAATTAGTTGAGGTGGGAAGTGTTTAATATGTGGAACCACCGAGGTTAACGATCTAACTAAAATATTAAGCAACAATTATTTCTTCATTTCTACTCTTTATATCCAATTCTTTTGACTTAACAGGCATTTAGCCCCTTAACTTTTCAAACATCTCTGAATTACCTCTTTTATGTTAAAACTTACATGCAGTACGTGGCCACTTGTTTTGTTTTCAGGATCATTGGGCTCAATTTGCTTTTATACCTTTTTAATTAATAAAACTGTAATGAATGACTTATTTTAAGAAATAAATTATGTAAGTATTGGTTGCAGACTCGAATGACATATCTTTTATATTAAAATAAATGTTTGTATGTAAATTAAGATATTTTTTTCTAAATTCTTATAACTATAAACCAGTATTTAGTTTAAGCACAAGTCCAGCAAATAGCAGAGAGCTGCTGTATGTTACGCTAGCTTTTTGTTTATATACATGGAAGAGTTCAAATTAAAATTTCGCTTAAACAACAATATATATTGGTTGGGCCTCATCTGGCAAAGAGTGTACATGTTGCAACATGTCATTACAACATATTTATTTCATTTGTTACATGTCTGTGTTGACTGTTTTGATATGGTTTAAATAGGGTGACAAATGTATCGGGTGATGAGTTGAACTAATGAATCTAGATATTTCTAGCTAAATTAACTCTAGGATATATATTTATATATATCCATTTAATTTGAAATACAAAAAAAATTACACTTAGAAAATTACATAATAGTGCCCGTAACGGTCAACAAGCTATGTCGCAAGCACACTTAAATTCGTGTCATACTCATTAACATTAATTCGAACACACTTGAATTTGTGTAACTAAAACACAACTTGTATAACTTATTTAACCAAATGAGTCAAACCTGTTGGAGAGTGTTAAATCATTGTAATCAAGTTGTAAACGGGTTGTTGTAATACATGGGTTACATGGATCATAAACATGTTTATGCGTTGACATTATAAAATAAAAAGTTGTTAATTGGTCGATATGTCTAATTAAAAAGGTTAGTTAGACCATTCCCAGAACGATGTATTTATTAAACAAGTTAAACATGGCAACTTACGCTCTAAACGAGTAGAGCCAAACATAAGCTACCTAAGATTGATTCGCTAAAAGGTCAAATCGAAGTTGAACTCAAGCCTAGATTGAGGATCACTATGCTCGCCATCTTAAACAATCATATTTATTATATAAGTATGGTACTTTTATTTAAAAATTGTTACATATATGCTTATAAACAAAACAAGTACATAAGTAATAAGTTCGAAATGAGCCGAACTCGAACTTAAGTGAGTTCAACCTTTGATTCACACAATCACACCTAACTATAACCAAATTAAACCTAGCTAATTACTTTCATTTCGTGTCTGAAATACCATACTTATGTTTAAGCGATAGACATCTTTTTTTTTTTTTAATTATGGGTCTTTTGTTTAATGCGCAGTTTATACAAGACCACTATAAGGAAACACAAAACACCTACCTAACAATGTGTTTAGTCAACTGTTACATTTAGAAAACTAAACATCCTTTAAAGACACAAAAAAATCTCACCAAATAAGGAACCTAAAAACATTATCAGATTAGCACCACACATTACAATTTTGAGTTTTTAAATCATAAAAATTGAAGCCTAAACCCTTTCTTTTATCACAACAATAACACCTAAATATGATGTCACCCCAAAATATGATGTCACGGGATGTATGAAACCCAGAACCCATAATAAGGTATTTAGGAATCTTATAATAAAAGCAATGCGCGTTAAAACGGCGTTCAATTAACTTATTACAATATTAAATAAACCTTTGAGGGAGCTAAAGAGGCAATAAATACAAAATATTAAAAAATGTTTCTAAAATTTTTGATTCAGAGCTAAAATTATAATAAAGCAATCTTTAAGAAAAAATAATTGGTATAATAAGTTTATAGATGCATGTTATTGGCTTATTGCTGTATTTTATTTTGCATCTGATGGAGGTATTTTAAAAAATATATAATTAAAAAAACAAGTGGTGCCATGAGCTTCGATGATGGCCAATCAATCACCAAATACCATGGAACCTATCATCGGAGTCAGGAGTGTGCTTCACACGTTGGTGTTTTGTTGGGCCCTCTATTTAAATCATCTTTTTTAAACATTTTAAGTTATTGTTTTACAACTATTTTTACATACCTAAATTATATCTTAATAAAATTATTTTGATCCTAAGTTAATTATATATTACCTCATTTCTAGTTTAACTTTATTATATCGTTTTTCAGTGGTTACATTTAGTAGCTGTGTGAAGTAGCTTTTGAGGCACTCAGTGAATGATTCTGTCACAAGTTGCAAGTACGTCAAGCAACCACATCAACTTTTTAATACGTTTAGTTCAAAAGATGTAATAAAAAACAATTCAAAGGAGCTAAAATGTTATTAATATGACTTCAGATGAAAAGTAATAAGATTATATGTTAACATTATCAACATTTAAAATTATTAACATTATATAAAGTTTTTTTCTAGTTTCACCATATTATGTATGTTAGTGCTCTAAGGATCTCAACCTATAAATTACCCCAAAACTACAAATCTAATGTATTAATTGTCTCAAATAAACAATAACTTAGGGGTAATATTGCGTCAAAATAATGGCTTGATTAGACAAACTATTAATAAAATTTGTCTGTTTGTTATATATACACTTGGAATCAGTGACAAGTCGAACTATGACTGTATGACATAGCATAGTTTAGACGGAATAACGTTATCAAATCAGTCTTGATTGGAGCCACATAATTATAAACCTAGTTCACTATTTATAAATGGGTGGCGGCGTAGCAGGCCGGTGATAAGGGGGTGCGGGGAGGACTCCCGGCCCGGACCCAATTTCTAGAGGGGCACTTTGAGCGACGATGAGTGTTTTCTTTCTGTTTTCGACCCAAAAAAAGATTTCATCTTAAACATCACTGGATATAAACACAAAAAGGTGAAAAAGTGGATATAAAAACAAGATAGTCATACATGAAAAATTAGATTGGAAAGATACGACATAATTAACAAAAAAAATTGAAGTGTGTTACTTGAGATTTGGGTTGTTGTACAGTAAATTTTAATATATAGTAGTACTACAAAACAGTAATTGTCTCACGCTTTTGCACATGGTACAAGTCAAATTCATTTTTTATTAAAGAACTTTTGATATCTAGACATAAGATAATGGTCCTTCAAATTATTATTCAATTTTAAGAAATTGTGGTTTTTTTTTTTTTTGAGCCAATTACCCAAACATATTAATTTTTATAATTATTATGACACTTTCAGTTCTATATTAAGGACACTAGTTCAACGTCCGATTCGGTTATGAAAACATTGCTTAAAAGACCTAAGACTAAGAGGCATGTATTTCGTGATTTGGCCCGGGCACATGAATTTTCAGGGACGGCGGGCGTAGCTTGTTGCTCGTCTATCTTCTATTTTGATGCAACTTTGCAAGTTTTAATAAATGAATAGAAGAGCTTTGATTTTTGTGTTTTCAAAAGTTAAGATCAGTCAAAATCGTTCTTTAAGTTTAGTCAGTTTTGCTTGTTACATCCAAAAAAGTTTTTTCTTTTCAAATGGCAGAACCAAAGGGATGATTTTAGCTTTTGTATTAAAGACATTTTTTGGATGTAACAAACAAAACTGGCCAAAACTCAGAGACGATTCTAGTTGTTAACTCTATCTATTATATATCTATGTTATCTTAAAATACAACTCTTTGTGACAAAAATGTAACTTTATCACGATTTTAAAACACTTAAGGCGATTTAGCGTCTTAAAATCAAGGTGAAGTTTCCCTTCCATCCTTCTACTTAACCTATATATTAGAGTTCATGAACTCTCAAACACATTTTGTCCCATATCGCTTGTCTGGTGAAACGTTATCAAAGAAAAACGTTATAGTTAGAGAAGAGTAACTCGACAAAGTTCATTAGCGGCAATCTTCAAGTGCGTTGATGGTCCATTTGTCTTGTTTAGCTTTAATTTTTCTTGGTTCATTGACCGGTTCAAAACTGAACTGTGTTGAAAATTTTGGTTTTGGTTATGTTTATGGTTATGACTCAAAACTGAATTAAAGCGTTATGTGCATACCCTTAAAATCACCAACTCCAGTATTATTTTCCCACCCGCAAAGCACGCGCACCACACTAGCATTTTGACATAGAATTCTTGTATAGATACTAATCTAAAGTATGTTTCATTTATTGTAATTTAACAACAACAAAAATGATGTACTAGGTATGATTATATATTATAAATACATGTTAATTCTATATGGTGGTTTTATCTTGATAGATGACCATTCCACCATTTGTTCTTTTTTTTTTTTCAGTTCTATCGCAAACAAACTTATTGTGTACATATAGCAAATAGGAAAACTTTGGATCGTTCTAATAACGATATATGACATATTATTTTCTCTATCATTAGCTCGTCTCTTGGTTTTATCACTTATCCTGGTCTTATGGTTAAAAAGAGAAGGATATAACATTACTCGAATAAATACTCTCCCATCATCTAGCGGACCACCATCACTATCCCTCACTTTGAGTTGATAAGCATGATGCATTAAAAAGCAATTTATGTGACTGTTGCAACAAATATTTAAAAAATGTATTGAAATTTGTACATAATATTACTTTATCATTATGGAATAAAAATGATTGAGCGATAAGGTGTACTTTAAGAAGTCAACAACTCGATAAGGTGTTTTGAGTAAGAGGGTTAAGTAGATCACTAACTGCATCTAATAATGGCGCTAATATAAAAAATGGGTCAACGGGAGTGGAGCTCCAATCAGGTAAAATCGCACGTTATCTTTGAAAACAAAAGTTTGTTTTATGTTTACATATATTTATTATTTTATATAATATGTATATAACTAGTATTTTACCGAAGTCGCGCGTTGCTGCGACAGCCTAGTGGTAATATTAGTGTTTGACTTTCTCACGCCTTGTGGCGACAACGTACCACCAGTACACGCATTACGATGATAACACTAACATACATGCGTTGTTATACGATGTATAAAACAAAGCCGCAACTTGGTTTTGAGTTGTTAGGCCATTACCCGTAGTTAGCGACAAAGCCTATATGTATTATTTACGCATTCAAACACCCTTTAATCCTACATGTAATTTTACAACACACAAAGGAATAGCAAGAAATTACAATATTGATCACATATATTATCAATTTTCTTTTGCAACTTGCATTAGCTACATCAAAGTGATTATTATATGATTACAATCTATTCATTTATCAAGTATTAAAGGTACATACAAACATGGAACAGAATACCTGGGAAGTACTTCCAAGTTCCAACATCCCCTGCGTCATAATTCAACCCTGTAACAGGTTGTAAAAAAATAATTTCAATTTAAAACCAACAGCCCGTAGACGGATGAAGCAGGCCTTTATAAGTAAGCCAGAGGCAACCGAGTTAACCGGAAAAAGAGACGCAACAGACGATTGTTCAGGGGGCCTCAATCCATTTGACTAAATCCCAGCTGTTGTACTCCCGACATGGTGATGTTAACGACAACGGCGTTGGCTGCAAACCTGGAACGTGAGATAGGGTTTCGAAATCCAACTCGACAAAACCACCGTTATCACCAACGCCACCTATGGCGGCTGGAGAGCGGTAACAGAGAGGGAGACATTCATCCTAATCAAAGCAGGAGATTCTAGCACCATCGATTCGTTACCCCACTTTTTTTGCCGCCACATACCTGGCCCTTCGCCTCCATCGTTGTCAGAAGCGGTGTCTTTTAACACGCGACCTGTCAGAAACCACCATCTCCTCCGCCTCCATTACCGACGCCTTTGAACCACCGGACAAAACCTTACACGGTTGAACGGCATCAAAACCAAGCTTTAAAGGATTGTATTAACTGAAACAGTAAGTCGTCAGCAGAAGTTGGAATTTGTGTATATATCAGTGACCGTAACCGGAAAAGAAAGGTAGAAAAGGGAGCATGAGACAGAGATGTAGAGATATCAGGTTAGGTTTTGTACCTAGGGATTATCTAGAGCGACGAGATGAAAGCACGTAGGAGGAAGCACTAACGTGGAAGAATATCAACTGTTCAGATTGCTACAATAACTCCCCCACACATAGAATTATACTAATTGTATTCTTATATAATATGTATATAATATATACAATGTATATAACATTATTAAGTTATTTTGAATAGATAGATAATTTTATATTAAAATTAAGATGCATATGTCTATGAACAAACTATGTTTCATCCAATTTTTTTTTCAAAACCTACCTTTCCAACCTATTAAAATGTATTTATGAGATTAACGATTTATATATTCACTTTTAAAGATTAATGATTTATATATTTGTTTTTATTTAGTAATTTAGGTTGTAATTTATCTGTTAAATTCTAATAATAATTTGATGAATGTTCCTTCAATGGGCTGTTTGGCAACTTCTAAATGGGTAAGTGCTAAATCAGTAAGAAGTTTGAATCATTAAGTGCTGAACCAGTAAGTGGTCTGAACCATTCAGACTCAGTATAATGCTTATTCATTCAGAGTAAGCATATCTGACTGATTCAGACATCTGCTCGTGAAAAAAATTGTGTGAATGAACTATGTCTGACTGATTCAGACATCTATCTCATTAAGAGTTGATACAAACAGCCCCTAATTTTTTTTATGTTTATCATTTTGATTTACATATTTATGTATTTTACTAATATGAGAATTTTCGAGTCAAATCATAAAGGAACTTTGTGTTTTTAACATCTTGATTTTTATAAATAATACTATACATTTTTGCATTATAAAGGTTAATATTAACATACATGCATATTAATATCTACGTTTGATAATATAAAATTAAACCTGGTCTTATACTGACTAATTTCCTTTACCTTTATGACAAATGTATTTTTTTATGTTTTGATGTAAGTTTTATTCAAAATAGAGCCGACTCAATATATTATATTTTGACTTTTTACTCATCTTAAGTACAATTTGTTGTTCTTTAACATTTATTTCACGATACACATAATTTTGTAGCTCTTGGCCTTTTGTTATAAATTCATTTTGGTGCCTTTCCTGCAGCAACGCGTGTGGGAATTTTACTAGTGTGTATCAATGTATATATGATTTTACAAGTTAAAGACTTAAAGGGTATTTTTTTAACGGCAATGTTTTTTTTACCAAGACTTGAATCCGTGACCTCCCCAATTAGCTACTCCTAGAAGCTTTATTTCTCCCATTGGACCACTGAAGGAACATGGTCCCAAATCTTAGCGCGAATAAGGACCCTATCCCACAACATCGCTCAGAGTTATAAGACGTCCGTGGGTTAACCTATCAGCGCTAAATATAAAGCCATGAAGATGAAGGTAACAGACCTCCGCAGAGTCTCCCTTGCGTAAGGGAAAGCATCTACGCAGGTCTCCTGCGTGTCATAATGGGGATCCCCCTGTTCAACAACTCTGACCACCAACAGTGAAGGTGCAGCCTCCATGTTCCGACTCTGTTGCATTGTTCAGCTTTACATCAGACGCCACATCAGACGCCTTTTAGAAGAAGCAAACTGGCACTGTCAGAAAGGATCTGGTTGCAGCACTCTTGTCGCGCCATGTGGACATATAGCAGGGCGGTATACTCTTTCTCTCGCTTCAACATCAATTGCGCTAAGTGTTATCTCATTACTTGGTCCAATCCTAACTGATTGGGCTGAAAGGAGGCAGGCCCATAACCCGGGTCGGAGCCCATCGTCGTGGTTATGGGTTAGTGATATTTGGCCCATGCAAGCACTATATAAAGGAGGTCTCTCCACCTCGATAGGCATGCAATATTGCACTTAGCAAGCTAACACTATTTTTGTGTCTGTACGTTAGAATCATATCGATTACCTAGCAATCGCCTCCTTTCGTACGGCCCATTTGTTCCTTTCTATTCAGGTTCCGGTTCGAGCCACGAGTGTGTGCAAATGATTATACCCTGCAGCAACTACGAGATCAACACAATATCCACCTCGGTTGAGATAAGTATAACTCGTTGTTTCTTCAGCCACCAACCACAATGATGATTTAACGGGTATTGATATTAATTATTAATGGCAACTAAATAAAATTCGGGGTTCAGTTGTTTAAACTTAATTTGATTAAAGAATGACTAAATAAAATGTGTTAAGAAAAACAAGAAAAATACTTGATTTTAGATATTGGTATATCTAAAAACATGATATATTTATGCAAACTCTTTCATAAAATAAAATAATTGGATGTAAAAAGGTTTAGATTATTTCATATGCTTTCAATACGAGAGTCACTTTTACGGATTTAAGTCATATTGAACATTCAAGTTTTTATCCAGAATTCCAGATATTCTCAAGGTATTTACATGAAGTCTTGTGTGTGATTGTGGTTTTATTTTCTAATGATTAATTGGTATTAATGGTTGAATGGTGATGCTATAATGATGAATCTTTAGGTACACTTAATATGCAAATTTACTCAAAGTGCACCATCTTAAAGAAAGCATTGCCAAAACTAGGGTATGGTGTAAGCCACCATTAATAACCTTCATAGTTCGTATGACAAAAAGGAAATTGAAAGGTGATTTTTTACGTACTAGCAGGAACCCGCGTGTTGCTGCGGGGTTGTACTGTGTTTGGCGGTTGTGTTTCGGATTCAAAACCGGTTCATTTTTTTAAGAAAGATTAGAGCCGGTATTCATTTTTTATTTTGCGAAATCGGTAAAGGCTAAAAACCGGGATCGGCCAAAACTAAACCAAACATCAATGGACCCACATCAAGATTACTCACGCGATACACACATCAAACATCGACTCGTGAAGGGGCAGCAAGTTTGGTTCTTAGAGGCAAGGTTTTGCGACTATGACGAAGCTTATTTATTAGGGCGAAGTGTGACGGCAATTGATTGTTGTGTGGACTGAACAAAAAACTTTGGGAGACCCAACTATGTAAGAATACCTTATCATAGATTATTGGTTACGAAGACAAATGGTTACTGATTTAATCATCAATTCTAATCATGGTCATCTGATACAAAACGGAGAATACAGACGATTTCATCGATAAACTTGCTTCCGGTGTAGGTTATGAACCATCGGTGAAAGCGATGAGCTGCTCTTTCCATTCTCTAACATTAATGGACTTAAAAAACCCATTGTCTCAAGGTTAAATCAGTCTTCGAAAGAATTGTTATTAAGTGTTCAATTTTGCCTTTTCTTGTTCTCCTTTTCTTTTTTTAAATAATAATTCTTTCAAACCCAATATACATATTTAATATTCACTAAAATATTATCTAACTTATTTTATAAAGGTGTAGTGAAAAAAATATATACTTTCAAGAATCTTATATTCTTTTTATTTGATTTAACATCTTATAAATTTACACTAACTTGCATTTCCACTTTGGTATACTTTAGCCATTTATTAACATATATCATTTGAACTTATAATAATATATCCTTTGAATTATTATCATAATTTATAACTTAAAGCATAAGTTAATTATTATTTTTAATTAGTATAAAGTTATTTAATAGTTGCATTAATTTTGTCTTGCTAATATAATAAAATCACAATTTTGCCCATATACGTGATAATGAAAAGACTTTTTTGCTCATCCAGAACCCATTATATAGTAGTATAGATGAAGACATTATCCTTTAATACACACTATTTAATTGTTTTACTTTTTTTTAAAAATCAAGAGTTAAGTACACTCTGACTCATTTGTGGTTATAGCGAGCTTAATCTAGTGGTTGAGTCCTTAATTCTCAATTTAGGTCCCATGAATCTCCATTATTTAAGAAATTGGTCAATCGAACCTCTCCCGCTAACAGAGGTTACTTCGCTGTTAGAAATGAGGGGTATTCTTATCATTCTTTGTTGAATTATGAAGGTGTAATAGTGTTGTCAACTACTACTACTACTGTTGTTGTTGCTCTGCTCCTGCTTTTGCTCCTATACTTCTGTTGCTGCTACTACTACCCAAGCCTCCCACCCGAACCATTTGCCCAAAACCCATATCCAAATCATCATCATCATCTTCTACCCACCAAATCACCAAAAATAGTTACCCACAACAATAACCACACGAACAATCATCACCATGACAACAATGACCCCCCCCCCCCCCAAAATGCCTACTACATGGTTTCGATCATTATCAAGTGGCAAATTATTACGAAGCTGCTTTTGTACATCAAAAAATCACCAGACTGTGTGCACCCATGATTTGTTTCTACTTTTACAGATTTTAGATCTTGTTGAACCTTACATTGTTAACAAACCATTGCATCTCTATTATTGAAATTAGGTTATGTGGGGTCATTGTAAGTTGGGAAAATATGATTGAAGTTTCAGGCTTTTGGGTTGATTTATTGGGGTATTCTTAATTAGCATCGTCATCATCATAATCACCATTACCACCCGGGATTTTACCCCATTTTCTTCTCTCTCCCCCTTCCAACCACCACAATCACCACCTAACCAATACCTCCACCATCACCACCTTCACCACCTAACCGCTACCACCACCGTCATAATCTGCCACCACCACCCACCCTATCACCATCACCCTCTTTAGCCTATTACCACCACAACACCACCTCCACTACCGTCTAAACCTAACCCATCACCATTGCCCAAAACCCATATCCAAATCATCATCATCTTCTACCCACCAAATCACCAAAAACAGTTACCCACAACAATAACCACACGAACAATCATCACCATGACAACAATGACCCCCCCCCAAAAAAAATGCCTACTACAGGGTTTCGATCATTATCAAGTGGCAAATTATTACGAAACTGCTTTTGTACATCAAAAAGATCACCAGACTGTGTGCACCCATGATTTGTTTCTACTTTTACAAATTTTAGATCTTGTTGAACCTTACATTGTTAACAACCCTTTGCATCTCTATTATTGAAATTAGGTTATGTGGGGTCATTGTAAGTTGGGAAAATATGATTGAAGTTTCAGGCTTTTGGGTTGATTTATTGGGGTATTCTTAATTAGCATCGTCATCATCATAATCACCATTACCACCCGGGATTTTACCCCATTTTCTTCTCTCTCCCCCTTCCAACCACCACAATCACCACCTAACCACTACCTCCACCATCACCACCTTCACCACCTAACCGCTACCACCGCCGTCATAATCTGCCACCACCACCCACCCTATCACCATCACCCTCTTTAGCCTCTTGCAACCACAACACCACCTCCACTACCGTCTAAACCTAACCCACCACCATTGGGTATGTTGAAATTATGGTTTATCTCAAGAGAATTTGTTTGTGGTGTTTTGAAATGTAGGTGAACGTGAGATTGAAAGACAATGATATTACACAATGCACCCCTGAGGGTAATATAATCATTTCACCATATTTGTTGAATAGAACTTTATATTGTACCAAAAAGAGCAAGCCTCCATTTTAAGCGTAAGATAGAAGGTTAGTAACCATTATTTTTTTTATTATTGACTATATAAAAAAAGTGTTTAATCGCGGCTTTTTGATCCATATGAGTTACGGGTCATATACTTCCAAATATAGAGTTGGCACCTTTAAGATGACCATCTCTCTTCTATGAGCAAATAATTTTATAACAAAAAACGTGACAGTTTTGGCAGTTAGGGCTGAGCAGGATTGGGTATGACTTAGTAATTCAAATACTTAGGATGGACACAATACCAGACCGGTTAACCTTTTTCCGTTCAATTCTTGACTTACTTCTAGAGTAAATTTGGCTTTTCAGCTTGGTCATGTTTCTACCCGACGCACACCCCTAGTTTTAAATTATGAATTGCTTTCTAGAGTTATGGAACTATGTAACTCAAAGTCTACTGTTCATCATTATGTTTTCATGATTAACTATCCCGGAAGCAGCCCAAATGACAAAAACAGCCTTAAAAAACCACACAAATATGAAAATGGCACTATTATCTCAAAAATGAGAATAATCCAAACAACAAAAACCGGTTGCAAGGCTTGAACCGGGGCAGACCGTCAAACACAGTAGCAACCTCACCAACTGAACCACCAACATTTTTGCTATAATATCCGTAAACTACTATATATATATACGGTTAAAACAACGGAAGGTCAATAAAAAAAAACCAACCAGCCTCTGCCACGCGTGACAGAGGCACTATGCGGCTATGCGCTATTCATGAATGTTCATGTTTATATATATAGGATAATTTTCTGAACTAAATAACTTTTTTTTTTACAAAATCATCACAAATTTCGGTCCAACAATAATCATCTCAAAAATCAAAATCAAGGTTTAGAAACCCAACAGCTAAGATTCGGTCCTGGCCTAGCCCAAATAGATTGAGTGGTAGTGGTCTCTACTCTCTACCCTACCTAGTGACACACACCCCTATCTCAAAATCAAGATTTCGTATTCTGCTCAGTAAATATCTTTTTTGGATATGGTCGATTGGTCTCTAAGTGACAGTGGGCTGGGTAGAAGCATTGGCCCGATATCTACTATGAATTATTATTGGCTAAACATGATGTTCAGACATTTCACCCGGTAAAAGGATGTTCACTACGAGATATATTGAATTCGAGCCGACAACACTTGCATTTTTCAAAGGGTAAAAGATTCGTGTTTAGTAAAAGATAAAACCAACAAAAGTTTATAGAAATGAATCTAGATAGTGCATGTATAATTATCATACCACAAGCAAGGTTTCCACTTGCATTTCCGGTGAAGAGGCTAAGGGTGCGTTTGGTTAACAGAATCCGATGGAATTAAATCTGATGTTATACAGCTGTCAAAAATGTGACGTGGCCATGTCTTTTGGCACGTTATAATCAGGAAAAATATATCGTGTTGACAATGTCTTCCTTTATAATGATTCATTTGAAAATTTTAAATGAACTAGTAACGAGATAAAAGTTTCCACAATTAACAAAAAAAAAAAAGAGTACATTATATAAATACTAGTGTGAATGCCCGCGCGTTGCCGCGGGTAGTTATATGGCCTATTCAATCCTCAACTCGATTTTAGAAACTCAAAATAACTGAAAAATAACTTGTCAAATAACATAATGATGAAGATAACATCAGTTTGCATTCACAGTCGTGGGAATTTAAGTGGTCTTAGGCCAGGCCCTTATTTCTTTTAAGACGAAAATGTTGTATTCCTATATTCATGATACACATTTTGTACCAACTCTGACGCAAAATTTCCCACGTAAATAAGAACAAAACATTCGTTTCTAATAGAAAATATAATAAAGCCCGCTACTTGTTTTAGACGTCCAAAAATAATAATAAAAATAAAAAGCAATGCTTTAGCCCCATAACCATGAATCAAACTTTTAGTTATTACATAATTAATGGAAAATGGTTGGTACAAGCATTTTAATGCATTATGGTATAAGCATCTTAATGCATTATGGTACAAGCATCTTAATGCATTCAAGGGTAATTTGGGAAAGATTTACATGACATTTGAAGGTTAAAGCATATGGCTTTTCAAATGCCATCTTAAGTTTGCCAATATAGACATATTTAGCCATTACTCCTCCTTTATAATGTAGTAGAGATTAGAAATTGAAAAACCTCCTTATATTTAAGTGTGCCCCGAAAGTTGGCAGAGGCAGACTCAATACACATAAAATTTTCTAACGAAAACATCTAAATTTGCACTACTGAGAAAATGGTAAGGACAGAGCACCTTTCGACCCCAACAAAGCTTTGCCAATGCCTTTACAGTTTTCATCTTTGTTACTCGGGAGGGTGTTGTGGGAGTCTTACTGGCCGGTTGGTCTTGGGCCATTCTTTGGGCTTGAACGAAGTAATCACTGGACTACTGAATGGAGGAAGACTAGAGCTCATGTGCACCACTTGAGCCTGAGGCGTATAATCTGGACTACTGAGACGCTTCGTACCTTCTGAGCCCATAACTCTAATTATCTAAAGTCTAAACACAATGAAAGTTATGTCCTTGTAAGGTTGACCTATTTCTTATCCATTCGACTAATTTTTAATTTACTTGGCTTTGTCTAGTTGGTCCAACCATAAATCCGCTTTGCTAACTTTTGGATCATTTCTTCATTGCTAATAGCTTGGCTTTAGTTTTAATCTATTTATGACCAGTTTGTTTCTAATCGTATACGTCCCGCTTACCGTACGCACATATAATGTATGTATAGGTGGGCCATTAAGGGGCAAAAGTAAAATTACACTAAAAGCGGCAAACGGTTAATCATGCATTAGGTGGTGGTGATGATAGCTGAAAGACAAAGGGTACATGCACCAATCAGCCTCTGTCCCGAGTGTTGAATGTTACGTGTCTTATGTCCATGGCCTGATGCAAAACTACTATCGAGCCGGATGTCTCGCTAAAAGCAGATAAGACTGTCTATATCTTACCCTATTTAGACCCTACCATAGCTTTGCTATTGGTATGATTTACTGAGTATGATGATGAAAAAGAAAAAGAATATTGTTTCTAAACATATTAACAACCAAACGATTTTTGAACGGGCAACTCCGTTTTTTTTTTCCGTTTTTGAGGTTTTTGGAGTTTCTTAGAATTCTTTGTTTTTTTTTTTTCATTTTCCTTTTTATATTCATTTAGGTTTATTTTTTGGGTTTTAAGTTCAAGTTTGACTATTGTTTATGGGGTGATAAAGAAAAGGTTTATAAGATGCTAGAATTTACAAAATACTATTAAATTTTATGAAATGTTTAATTTTATAAAATGTGACTAAAAATCCACATCATTGCCATGCAGGCAATTTTGACATATTGTCATAAATATACTAACATGGGTACAAACCTACCGACTGTATCGTTATTTTCGTATCTAATACGACACCATCACAGGCAAATTAATATATTGTTTTGAGTTTTGACGTATACTTAAAATGCTACCCTTGTGGTGGAGTGACATCCGGGTAAAGATTGGAATTGAAGAGTTGAGAATGCTATTTGGTATTCAAACTTTCTTGACTTTGTAGCGCAAATGTCTTGAATGCCCAATAGCACTCTCATCTCTTCAATTCCAATCATTATTTCGTCTTTAGTGTTTCTTTTCAGTTAACAATCGAGCATTTGTTGAAGAACAGTCGAAATTGAATGAAAAGTTCGGATGAAGAAAGAAAAGCCCAATATGGCCTGATAAAGAAAGAAAGAAAGACTAGCCTATCTGTGAGTTTTGGGTTAAAGTCGGATTGTCAAGAATGTTTGAATGAGCAAAGAACGAAAATAAAAGTGAGCAAAAAGAACGTGAAGAATGAAGTTGTATCTAAGATGAACGTGGAAGATTTGAATGATGAGCGTGAAGAACCTATTAAAAAGGTTTGTTAGAAACAACTAAAAAGAAAGGCTAAAGACGAAACAATGATTGGAATTGAAGAGTTGAGACTTTTACTGGGTATTCAAGAATTTAACGGTACAAAGTCAAGAAAGTTTGAATCAAGTTTTAGGATTAAGGGGGAATATTGAAAGTTAATCATAAAACACGCATTAGTTGAAGGTTGAAGGACCAAAGTGAAATATTGATTTAGATAAGTTTGAATGTTTAGAATTATCTGTTTGATTAAATTAGTAGAGACAATGATAGTGAGTTAGTATTAGATTATAATTGCTAGTAATATTTGAATAGGATTAATATGGTTAATTTAGTATAAATAGGGGTTAGATTAATGTTTTTAATTGTCCCTTGCTTTATAAGTTTGTTTGTTCGTTTGGTTAAATAGAAAAAGCCGCGGGTTCGTCCCCCCAAATATCTTGTGTTTGTATTTGATCTGATTGGTTGAGCCAACAAACAACGAATACGGGTGGCGCCAGTTCGACTCGAATGGGAGGCAAAGTTTTACTGATTACTCCACTGTTGTGCCTTCGGGCAAGTTTCCGCACATCTGGGAGAGCCAAGTGGTTGGCGGCGGTCAAGTAATCGACCTTGGCCACAGCGTCCGGTGACACGGTGGTTGGCACGTCTTTCCTTGCCGTTCAAAAAAACTTTAAAAGAAATCAACCACTCGAAAAGCAAAATGTTAAATGAACTAAAAAACGAAAACATCATCATCAAACCAATTTCAGTTAGGGAATTGTTGACCGTACCGACTTTTTGGCGTTTTCGGTACTGGTACCGTACCATACCAAACATTTTCGGTATTGATACCCAATTCTAACAATTTTTGGTACCGGTACTAAGCTTATACATAATTTTATACTTTCGGTTAGTGAATTAACAAGCAAGTTAATATAAAAAATAGAAATAATTTTGTTATGTATATTTTAATGGGCTCAGAATTAAACAGAACATTACATTATTATACAATGCTCGATACTTCAATAGTCGATAGTGACTCAAAGTAGACCGACCAGATCTGGCCCACAGGCCGCTCTACAATAATGACATGACCAAACCATAGAAGATACAAATTCATGATACTATTGGAGGAGCTTGGAACAGGAAAAAATATATAAGCATTAATTCACAGCGTTATACCTTCTATCGATGGACACATGAAATTTTAGAGAGCTGCTATAGATACACTAGTATGGCAATGCATGCTAGACGTTATCATACATCTGGTGTGACGGGACGAAAATGGTCATACGGGCCTTATGACTTTTGTCCAGGACGTGTACCCTTATGTGAGCGTACTATATTATATAGGCCGACATGCCATATAATAAGACATCTCCAACTTATAGGGGGAAAGGGTGCTCATAGTTTTTAGTTTTTAGTTAACTGATTTTAACCAATCCTGCACTGCCACATCACTTCACTGATTTACTTCACTGAATCACTTTTTCGGAGGCAGCACTCCACTGATTCTTTCATTTATATTTTCATTTAAATTCAAAAAAGTAACCGTTTTTAAATTTTCAAACAGTAAGTAATTTTCTAACCGTTTAAAAGTAACCGTTACAACCATAATTCAAGAATTCTTACCGTTAGATTTTGTTATATAAAAACCCCATAACTTCAATACCAAAATCACACCAAAACCGGTTATCATACTTTAATCGTATCGTTAAAATGGTCTCGTGGAATGTAAATGAGGAGATCGCGTTAACGAGGGCATACTTGATAGTGAGAAACCATGCTGTCGATTTCCAGATAACTTCGTTATGGAACCGGGTGTCGGTGGTGTTTAATTAAATAAGGGAAAATGGATTTTACTACTCCCAACTATCGTCTGTTGGCGGATAATACTCCCAACTATCACTTTGGCCATTAGCACTCCAAACTTTCAACTTGTTGGCCATTATCACTCCCAAACTAACTGGGGTCTAACCCAGTTAGTGTTTGTGGTCAAAATATAAAAAACAAAACTTAAGGGGTATTTTTGAAATTAAACCATTAACTTATAAAAACAAAACTTAGTGTTTGTGGAGCTGCAGCAGACCCCCTCCCCCTTCTCTCTCTCTCTCTAAACCACCACCACCACCCTCACTGGAAACCACCACCACCACCTACCACCACCCCTCACCGGAAACCACCACCTACCACCACCTTCAGCGGACAGAAAGGAGGAAGAAGACGACGGTGAATGTCGTGAACCCTTCTCCGGTCATCTTCTTCGGGTAACACCTCGGCTCCGGTCATCTACTTGTATTCCCCCTTCTTCGTGCCCTTCTGCTTTATACTCGCCGGAACCCTAATTTCTGACCACCATATTTGAAGTATAAAGCTTGAATCGCCGGAACCCTACTTTTATTCGATTTTTCGTGCCCTTCTGCTTTATACTCCAGGTTCAATCGCTGGAACGAGCCAATCACGATGATACAATACTTGAATCTATACAATACTCGCCGGAACCCTAATTTCTGACCACCATATTTGAAGCTTTATACTCCTCGATTTTCGTGCCCTTCTGCTTCTTAAAAATCAAAATATAGATTAGGTTAAAGGTTGGTGAAAGGTGGTGGTTGCAGGTCATAGAAGGGGGTGGGTGTCTGTCAAAGAAGAAGAAGAAGAAGAAAGGTGGTGGTAGAGGGGTGGTGGTGGGCTGAGGCTGATGGCAGATGGTGGTGATGGTGGTGGTGGTGGTGGTGGCGGGGTGGTGGTGGGGTGGTGGCAGATGATGGTGGTGAGTCTCTCTCTCTCTTTCTCTCTCTGAACTCTCTCTCTCTCTCTCTCTCTCTCTCTCTCTTTGAATTCTCTCTTTCTAATAATATATAGATATAGATATGTCTTAATAATATATATATAATATATAGATAATAATAATAATTATTATAATAAAAAGTTTCAAAAATGGCCCAAAGTTTTGGTTTTTACATTTTGGCCACGAAAACTAATGAGGTTAGACCTCAGTTAGTTTGGGAGTGATAAAATCCAACAAGTTGAAAGTTTGGAGTGCTAATGGCCAAAGTGATAGTTGGGAGTATTATCCGCCAACAGGCGATAGTTGAGAGTAATTAAATCCATTTTCCCATTAAATAACCGGCACAAATGACCGCCCCAAGGATTCGCTCGTTAGTAAGTGGATTGTTCTCTTGTCTATGTGTATCCGATGGAACGCCCTCTATGAAGCCACGATGGCGAGGTACCCTAACCTTCAAGAAGACATTGCAATCCAAGACACGCGCCGCGACTATTACCATGCACACGGGACTAACTTCATCCATTTTGCACCATGGCGAATGTTGCGCCATATATTTAGTAATTAATGTTTAATGTCGTTTATTGTTTAATGTTTAATGTTGTTTAATCTTTAATGAAAGTTAACCGTTAAAAAAAATAACACTCAAAATACAAACACAATTAACCTAATTAAAACATTAATTAAACATAAACATAAACCTAATAAAAATACTACTTAAACATAGCTAAAAAAAGAAAGAATATGCAATTGACTCGGGCGAAGAAACGTCACGATCACTATCATGCCCGTCCGACCTCTCGTAGTGATATTGACATCCCTCACTTTTGGGTGTCGAGCAATACATTTCTTCATCCGAATTATTTACATATTCGGCCCCGGGATCATTTTCATAACCTTCATTCGGGGGGTTTTGTACCGGGACCGGTGGGTTTCGCACTATAGGAGGATTGACACGCTCCGGCACTCGTACAGAATCTCCAAGCCGTATTGTTCCTAGTTGTACTAGAGCCATTACGTAATCATATACGTAAACCAATTCTTCAGTGGTCAAATCGTCAGGATCTTGTGGCTCATAATATTCACATGTGGGGGGAGGTTGTGTAGTCGGTGGGTGTGTAGTTGATTGATGTGTTGTCGGTTGTGTTGTTGGTGTGTGTAGTCGGTTGTGTTATTAGTGTGTGTGTGTGTAGTCGGTTGATGTGTTGCGGGAAGGGATGATCGTCTTCGTCGACGACGATACGTATTCGGAAACATACTACCACCACCCATTTGTGTAAAATTTTATGTGAAGATATGATTTATATAGGGTAAAAAATAAAAAAAGGGTCAAAATTTAAACGGTCAAAAAATAAAAAACGGTCAAAATTTAACGGTCAAAGGAAAAAAAACATGGCAACTATTTATTGGTCAAGAAAAAAGACCGTTTTTTTTTGTACCAGCACGGTAACAAGAACCAGAAATTGATTTACGGGACCCCTACCAATACGGGTGATGGCGGTGTTACCGTGCTGGTAGTGAGATACCCGTGAACTTTTCTGGTGGCACCCCGTCCCCCCTTATGGCCCGTTATATGCCTGGTCTAACATGTTATACGACCCATTGGACTATTTTCATCATGTTATACGGTTTGTATGACACGCCAATGATGTTCCTTGGGCTATTGAAGTTTCCTAAAACAATATTATTTTGTGATATAAAGTCAAATCCGTAAAAAAAATGTTATTTTTGTAAATCAACATCAAAACAACATTCATCATCTCTACTACGTTAAAGAACTCGATCGAATCTCACTTAAACAAAGACACGCCTTTGAGAGATGAATTAATTTTTTAAATTGACCAAGAATTGCTAAGGTTAGTATATGTATCAGAGTATCTTACTGTGAAACACACATGTATCTTGAAAGAAACGATCTAAAAAGAGAGGGAAAAAAACTATGTACGAATCAAACCATCTTGTTACCAATTAACTCGCAGTGTTACATATATGTAATTCCGAGTACATACATGATACATGTAACACTTTAATGTTTGGAAAAAATATATGCAATAAATTTACATTCACTTTGAAACATAAATGAAATCTACGTTAATTTACATGTGTAAGAACTAAGAATATTTAAATATATGTATACAACAAAAAAATGTAGATCTTTACATATATGTATGTGAAACCAGTATCTATATATCCATATTGAGTCGATCTTCAACTTCATCTTCCTCGATTTGAATAACATAACAAATAATCAACCAAGTAAGAGGCTCAATACTATTCAGATATGGAGATAAATAGATAATATTGTCATCGTATAACACAAAGCCTAAATATTTTAGATAGCATGCGCAAACACCCTTTTTACACTTCTTACATAACTTCTTCTTTTTAACCGATCTTTAAACTTTGTCTAGAATACGTAGATGTACATTTGGTTGCATGATTGATCTCACTTCATACGCTTCGCATAAAAATTTAACTTGTTACAAAACTACACATAAGGGTTGTAGCGCATTTGTTTAAGATCCAAATTTGCTAGGTCTGGTTGATTTTTTTTAAACTCGGCGTTTTAAAAATCATTAAAGATAAAACCAAAACCATAATCGGTTTAGGATTTAAACGGAACCACTTATGTGTGTAGGGCAACATGAATCCTAAGGCTACACGGTGCGGGGGCTTGGCCCCTTGAGTTTGACGATTTCCACCGGCGTGGGGCAAAAGATAAAGGTGAGGTGGATGGTTGTGATTGGTTGTTAGATAAATGAATGATTATGATTGGTTGTTTGATTAAAAAATATTAATAAAACCCCATCCACACTACTATCGCACGTCACCACCACCCCATGGTTTTTTGGTCTTGAAGAGGAATTCCATATGTTAGTTCATGCCATCTTGCAAAAGCATTACCATACCGTGTAGACTAACAATTATCTCCTTCATTGATATAAGTGGGGCGACACTATATGAGATCTCGAAAGATCATGTCATCTTTAATGTTTTTGCATATTTTTCTATTATAATTTATTGTTTCATTTATTCAATTGATTTTTCTTTTCTGAAAGATAAGTTTATGGATATATAAATACGTATGTGATTACATTATACGATCAACGGTTCGCACCGACCACGATATGGCGGGAAGGAGTGACAAATTTGACCATCCGGTGACAAAAATGAATGCTACTGACAAGACAACGTGGCCTTTATCCATTGCGTACACGTGTCAGTCCCTCAGTAGTTTGGAGGTGATGCTTAGCTGTCACTCCTATTCACACACCTATATCCACCACTCTTTTGTTTTTCTATGTTCCCTACGATCAATCTCATTACTAATTACATAAGAGCCCCTCAAGTTACCATCTTTTGTTATTGTTAGTATTTAGAGCATTCACATCCCATCCACCATTTTTTACCCTATAATTTAACTAAAAATCATACTTTTTAAAATTTATCTCTCATTTTAAAAAACTTCCCACATCCCATCCACCATTTTTATCTTTATCTTACTCACAAACACATATTTTATTATATTTCTCGTTTTCATACACTCACAATAATTTGGTGGAGGGTGAATAGTAGCTTTTTATATATGAAAAGCTAGGATAACAAATTTTCATAATATAAAGATGGGGTATAAAATGGTGGATGGGTTGTAGTGTGTTTTTAGTAGGATTTTTTAAATTTTAAAGATGGGGGAAGGTTTGATGGGTGGGTTGTGAATGCTCTAAAACTTAGACTATATGGTGTGCCCCCTATTCCCCCAACTCCCCCAAGTGCCACGTCAGCGCCACGTCATTTCCCCCTTCTCCTTCCCTAAACTAAGGAAATGGTGTTCCCCTTCTTTCTCCTCCTATTTTATTATTAAAAGTTTGATTTAAAAAAAAAATGCCCAATCATAGAGCTCGGTGGCCACGGGCTTTTTCCACCGGTTTCCCCGAAAAAAAAAATGGGGGGGGGGGGTGTTTGGCATTCTCCCCGAGTCCACCTCACCTCCCCTGCCCAACTCCCCGCATGCACACCAAACAGCCTAAGAGCATGTACACCGCATACTTCCTTGGCTAGTTTGGATCTAGGTGGAACTCCATGGAAGGGGTGAATCTCCCCGTCTACGGACTTGGCGATTTGGCTGTGGTTTGTTGCATCGGTTCATGGAGTTTGTCTAGATTTCCAAACCTTAAACCGCAGACTGACATATTAAAATTTCAAATTTGAAAAGTATGTGATAACATAGAGTGTGAAGTGCATGTATGGTGGGTAGATGTTTGATAAATGCACATAAATATATGCATAACTGACATAATGTAGATTATATGCAATATTTATAACTAACATAATTTTGATTCTATGCATTGTGTATATAAATGGAAAGTGAATTAAACTATTACACCATTTTACGTGCATGAAGAGTTGCCCAAGATTGCCAAATTATGGTCAGCGTAGGCATACATGTTTGTTTGAGCACTTCCAACGGAGGTGAGGTGTACAAGTTCGGAAATTCCAGAACGTTGTCCTCAGAGATGAGGCTAACCTACAAACTCTTTATCTAAGGTCTAACTCACATATTCCAGCTACTATGTTTAGACACAAATTCTTTATCTAAGGTCTAACCCATAAACTCTATGTACTATATTTACACACGAACTTTCTGAATCTAATCTCCAAACTTTAGACGAGTCATCTTTTTAGACCCAAACTCCACTTCGCATCATCTCTTTAGATGCCAAGTATTGTACGCAGCTTATATTTAGATTTCAAGGGACAAGCGGCTAAGAGGATTCTATGTTTAGACATCAACTATCGTCCCTATTGTTAAGACTCCAAGTATATTTATTTTGGAGTATGAGAGTAGTGAAATGTTTATTTTCATAATTTTCCCTCGAAATTTGATGTAGCGTAGCGTGCTGACATAGAGAAGATTCTATAACTTAGATTTTCAAATAGAAACGCAAGGACCATACTTGTTTCTACACTAAAACACAAGGTTCTTTAAACCAATTAACCGCTCATTTAATACTACATCAACTGTCTCAAGTCACAACCCTTCCATAATATTACCGACAACGGGCTACACCAGTCACCCCTAGTCCACAACCTCATCAATATAAACCACTAGCGATCTTATATTCTTATGCCCTTTTAACTCGACCACTTTCATCACACTTATTGATTTCCCGACAATGCCACAATTCCATCGCCAACTCGTAGACCGAGTCGCAGTCGGGCGCTACCAAGAAGAGGTAGCGGACCCAGGTGCGATCAGGGCTTTTGTAGCCGAATTTATTAGTGTCCTTATTTTTGTTTTTGCGGGACAAGGTTCGGGTATGGCTTTTGGCAAGATAACGGGTGGCGCTGATACTACTCCGTCGGGTTTGACCGCGGTTGCGATCGCGCATGGTTTGGGGCTGTTTGTTGGTGTGGCGATTAGTGCTAATATTTCTGGTGGCCATGTTAACCCTGCGGTTACTTTTGGTGCGTTTGTTGGTGGCAACATAACGTTGTTACGTGCGATATTTTATATTATAGCTCAGTTGCTTGGGGCTGTTGTGGCTTGTTTGCTACTAAACTTCTCTACTGGTGGTTTGGTAAGTTACTCACATTTTTTGTCATAAATTTTAACAAAGGTGACTAACTAACTTATTATAAGTTCAATAATAAAGTTGATTTATTTTAGCAATAATATATTTAAAACTTGTATATGATGTGATAGAATATGTGTTGATCATGTGTAGCTTTTGTTTGGTATTGGTATGAGTTAAAACCGAACCTATAGCTGATATTTCGGGTTTTGGATTTTCGTTATAAGTTGTTTGGTAATTGAAAAGAATGGTTAAGTTAATTCAAATAATCATAGATCAAGCTGTCGGCTTTGATTTGGGTGGATTAAAGCTAATTTCAGCTATCGAATAAAATGTTAGTAATTCATCTAATTTATAAAGGAGAATAAACGGCAACTAATATGTTATTTTAAAACAAATCTTAAAAACTAACATAATAAATATTTAAAGAAATAGAAAATATAAGGATTGATTTTAGTGTTTATTTTATTCAGTTAATTTGACTCTTTATACACATCTATTGTGATGTAATTTCGTATTTTGTTTTAATAAAAAACATGCTAGTTAAATGAAAAAAAAAAAAAAAATTGGTTCAATTTAATGTCAAAACTTTATTTCATTATCACTCTCGATTCTCTGACTCGTTATTATAATTTATATTCTTAAGTAAAACGTGTACGTACTTGATACAATAATTGGAGGTAGGTAGGCTAACTTCTTTAACATTTTAGAAATTACAAAACAATAATATATTTATGTTGTAACAATTAACAAATATGTAAATTTCAAAAGTTAAAAGATGAAATGACTAATTTAGTAAGAAAAGATGGATGCATTCAGTAAAAATACTAGATTTATTTTGTAACCGGTCAGTGATAACATTTTTTTATAATAAAACGCAGGCCACCTCTGCGTGCTCCTTGACCGCGGGACTATCAGTATGGAACGCCTTCGTGTTTGAGATCGTGATGACATTCGGGCTGGTTTACACAGTCTACGCCACAGCCATTGACCCGAAAAAGGGTACCGTTGGCACCATTGCACCGTTAGCTATCGGTCTAATCGTTGGAGCCAACATTTTCGCGGGCGGTCCGTTTACGGGTGCAGCAATGAATCCAGCTGTAGCATTTGGGCCAGCTTTGGTTGGGTGGGACTGGGGCAACCACTGGATTTATTGGGCTGGGCCCCTCATTGGTGGTGGGCTTGCTGGGGTCATATATGAGCTTGTGTTCATTAGCCGTTCACATGAGCCCTTACCTGGGTCAGACTTTTAAAACATGGGAAAAGACTCTTCTGCCCTTGTTAGTCTTGAATAATTGTTGTATGTTCTTCCACTTTGTGAATTGTGAATTCGTGTTGTATGTTTGTTTTGTATTTGAATATTCCTATCTAGTTTGAATATTAGTCTTGTTTTATTTAAAATATAACCCAAATAAATGATCTCTCTCAATGTTATACAAAAGGATGAGGCTAATTGCTTATGGCACATGTACCATCAACGTGAACCATCGTATATGTGTCACGTATCTATGATTACATAGAACAATGGCGCAATACAATTGTTCACGCAGTTGTGTTTTGTTATATAGACTAATATATTTTTAGATTGAAAATAGCGAAAATGTATTTTTTTAACGGCCAATTAAGAATCGCACGGGAACTCTGTACGCAGCACCCATTGGGCCATTGGCGAAAGGTAGCTCCATCAGGCGGCCCAACCCGCATGGACGGAGCCCCGCTGTGACACCCGGCAAATTCAGGTTAACAACGTTGTCTAGATTAAAGTCTACCTTAGCGAGTCACGCATATACTGTACTTAACTGGGTTAGTTGAGTCGTGTTATGGTTCGGGAACTGTTATGTGAGTCTAGGGAATCATTAAATGTTGGCATAGAGGATCGTTAGATGTCAGTCCTTAACCAAGTGTACAAGGGGTGACGATTCGGAGAATCGTCAAAGCATAGGGAACATGCAAGTCTCGAGTCCCGGGAATTGGTGAACGAGTGTGAATGTGTTTATTTGCAAGTGTTATGTGTTTACAATCATTATGTGACTTGTCGGTATGTGAAAATGTGTTAACATATGTTAAAACGGGGTTTAACGCGCAAAATACTTGGAACCATACCCTATAGGCGATTAGGGTGAGGTAATCGCCTATAGGGAGGCATCTAGGGGGCGAGTAGCATGTCCAGGTGGCGAGTAGCATGAACCTTTAGGCGATTAGGGGGCTAATCGCCTAAGGGGGGTGGCGATTAGCAACCCTAATCGCCTGCAACTGGAGCCTAATCGCCTGCAACGTGGGTTACGACTAAAAACGACTATAAATACAATACTTGACCTCCTAAACATCATAATATCAACCCTAGTCGCCCCACAACTCGTCCCAACACCCACACAACCTCTGGAACACGATTTTGGATCAAGCAACTTGTTTTCAAGCCTATTTCATCAATCAATCATAATCTTAAGGTGTGGTTTTCATCCATGCAATCTTTACTAATGTTTTTATTGAATCCCTAATGGTCCAGACCTGTTCATAAACACTTGTGTCTTCTGTAAATCGTTAATAATCGTTATTGTATGGATTCTATATGCTATGCATGTTGTATGTGTAGGTTTTAATTTAAAGATAGGATTTTTATGATTCAAGAAGGGTTATTAACATGATATTAGGGTAGTTACTGAATTATAATGATGGTTTGATGTGGTAATCTGATTGATTGTTCATTAGGGTTGTGTTTACGCATGTTAGTGTGATGATTCATGATACTTGTGTTATGTTTTAGAAACATGGTTGCATCCAGGACTGCTAGAACAAGGTTAAACGAAGTATTTTGGTTTAAACATGTTTAGGATACTTGTTTGATTGATATTGGAGGTTTACACACGTTCTAGGTTTGATTTGGAGTGTTAAACGCGCGAAAAACCGGAACAGACCTGCAGGTAGCGATTAGCAGGGCTAATCGCCTAATGTACCAGAAGGGGCTAATCGCCTACCCTTTAGGTGATTAGCATGCTAATCGCCTGATATGGCTTGTTTTTGCATGCTGCATGACCCTAATCGCCTAATGAGTTCTGAAATGCATGTCACATGACCCTAATCGCCTACAAACTCCAAAATTAGCATACCACATGACCCTAATCGCCTAATGTATAGGCGATTAGCATTCCTAATTGCCTGTTGACCAACGTAATTGCTAGTTGACTTTTCCTAATCGCCTGTACTGCTGCAGTAAGTGTATTTTAGCATTCCGAGAACCGTTTTGACACCTAGGAACATGCTAGGAACCCCGTAACATGTCTAATAACTCGGTAACATGTGTTCGAGTCAATAATGTGTTAATTGAACTATGTGCTAGAACTTGTCGGACTTTAACGTATGTTAAGTGTGACTGCATGATTATGTGTTTGTGAATACTAGTGTAACACGGGAAGTCTCGGGTCACCAATGGGATGTCGAGTCTTGTACGTTTGGTCATGTTAACAGTAAACGTGTTGTCAAACAAACTTGGTTATGGTCTGGACATCTAGGGACTAACTAACCTACGGGTTATTAGTCTAAGTACTTGTAACTGTCATATGTTAGGTCGCCGCTTTACGGGGCTAGCATAGCTTGTTGACTTATTCTGTTATCTGAAGTAACGCAACCTAAGGTGAGTTTACGGCCCCACTTTACTTGGTTTTCACTTTTTGGGGGAGAAAACATGTGTTAAACAACTATTTAGTAACAACTGTCATACTATGGGTTTTCAAACGGATTACTATACGATCTTTGGAAGTCCCGAGGGGAACCATGAGTGTGCTGGTTTGCACAACGGGGAAATGTGAATAGCGCTATTGGGAGTGACCAACCCCACCCGTCGGCTTGGAGGGCCGGGCGGGTGCATATTGTCTCAAACAGGAACAGGTTTACTATTCGGGCACAACAACTGGTATGCGAGTTAGTAATGGTTTTCCAATCGTAGTAGTAATGGAACATGCGCCTAGCTAGCGTACTTGGTTTACAATTGTTATAGTATGGACAGGTTGAACTTGGAACTTTGATTACAAACCTGTAAACTCACCAGCATTTTTGTGCTGACGTAAACTCTTACATGTTTTCTCAGGTCGCTAAGGTAGCACAATGGAACTAGGGCGCACGCGTCTGCACGGCGTCTAGTTAGGGTCGCATGGTCTTTGAACATTGAACATTTGGTTTTTCTTTGGTTATGTAACGATATTTAGCTTCCGCTGATGTTTGGGATTTTTAAACTATGTTTTTGAAATTCATTTAGTATTGTTTATTGTGATCATTGACTTGGATCCTGGTTTGTCATGCGCCTCGCGGTAAAACTCCGCAAGTGGATTTTGAGGGTGTGACACCCGCGCCCATCCGTCTCCTGTTACAAGGAAAACCCGACCTGCATATCCTCCCGAAGGCACAATGGCAGCGAACCGGTAAAACCTGGAGGGATCAGGAGTCGAACCCACGACCACAAGGATAAAGTATCTCTTCATCGCTTCCCGGTACCACTCCACCTTAAGGTGGGTGAAAATATAAATTTATTAATAAATATATTTTTAAATATATTTTTAGAGTCTTTACAAATAGTTTCAAAATTTAAACTTTATATGCTTTCAAACACTAACCAAAGACAGTCAATTACAAGTGATACGTAGGCAAACGGGTCACAAGTTGCGCCGCTACCCCTTTTTGTATTGCAAAACCTACTCTATTGAAAATAAAACATTCGGCCCTTAGGCCACTCTATTGAAAATAAAACGGGCCACTCTATTAAAAAAGTTTCAAAATAAAACTTTTTGTAAATAACTTGGTACTCTTTCGTTGGCCCACTCTTAAATATCATTTCGTATGACCCATTAAGTTTTAGCACATGTAAGTTAATAAATACGGGTTTGAATACAAGATTCGTCATACGGGTCAAAGATATCACCCTGTAATAATGTATGTACTTTTCACTTCGAGGACAAGACTTTGCAAAGGAAGCTTGCCAATTTAAATTTTTGCCATTCACTTTTATAAATGACAATATACTAGTATATGTATAGTTGATATTATATAAAATTAATGTTTTAACCACTATTATGGTATTCACACTTTGGTTGTGATAAACTCAACCTTGTTTCTTTAAGCTATGATTTACTAGACATCTTCTTAAATTTGCTACATGTCGCAATACAATGATAACTTATAGAGGATACATATTTGATGAGCAACCCGACTAACGTTACTACACTGATTTGTTTTTCCAGTTTATATAATATTCTAGATTCATTAGAACCGTTTGTTTATATAATATAGTTTTTTTAGTATTAGAAACTTGATATGTTTAAAAAAACACCCTTATGAATGGTTAGCAAAATTGACACAATTTTGCAAAATTGACACAATTTTGCTAAGGAATCAACGTGATTGCTTCTCTATGTTATATTACATATACATTTGTAGAACATGTAAGGATCAAGTGTAAGGTATTTTTTTAGTGAGAACGAACATTTGAATAGATATGTTTATGACTTTACATACTTATCCCTTCTTTTAGAAAACAAATGAGCTAAGAACTAGTAAACCTGTGCTCTAGCGGTATTCGGATGAGTTCCACTAAGGGTGGTCGTTGGTTGGAGTCTCGTTCGTGACAAAATGTCATGCGCACGCTAGAGGTTTTACCATAGTGGATCTTTGGACGGTGAGTTTCCCCTGTGATTGGGGACGGCCCGGGTCACTGGCGCAGCTGGGATTGCAGGCGTGGGTGGCCTTCTAGCTATGGGTGTACCCGGGAACCAAGCTTTGTTGGACGTTAAAAAACTAAAAATTATTTATCAAATACCTGATTAAATCTTAGAGAAAATACAATATAACAGGTGATGTTTTGTTAATAGTGTTTTATAACATTTGCTGTATTTAATATGAAACGGTTGTCCATGTGTTCTCATATCGTAGCATTAACAATTGTTGGCCCCATTCCATTAAATGTATCATTACATTAAATGCATAACATGTGAAAATATGTTTTTTTTTTAACTAAAAATGGTGGTTTTGGAAGCTTTCTCTAAATATGAAGAGGCCACGGGGAAGGATAGAAGAGGGGAGGGGGTGTCATGTCTCCCTTGTTTTTTTTTTTCTCATTAATGTAAATTTATTAGTATTCTACCCGAAAGTTTAATACGTATTGAATCCGGACTCTCTTAATTAAAGGTCCCGAGACCTTCGGCCCATCCGAAAATTTTGTCATAGTAGGTTCCTTTTATTAGGCATATCACTAAAATGGAAGTTAACATTGACTATATTTTATTAGCAACCTTTTACACCAAAATAAAACCTAACTTTGCACTTATAAAGATCATAACTCACAAAGATTACCACTAAGGGCAAGCAGTATACCACCATATCACTAAGTAATGAATGAAAGTTAACATTACTAAGTTATTACTTTTTAACAACAAAAAAATGCTTTTTTCCCATTGATTAAACACTAACATGTGCATCTTTGAACAAAGTGACTAAATTTTGGCCAATAAAGCAGACAAACTTGCCACTAACACATGTTCTCATTGGGCTAAAGTTAGACAGGTAGGTCATGTGTGGGCAAAAATTACACCAGATGAGCCACATCAGGAAAAAATTTACATACTTATGGCCACATGTCGCACTCTAATTGGCTCTCTCATAAATACTATGTTTTTTTAGAAAGGTTAACTTCATTAAAAACACACAAACGGACTATCTACAAAACGGACTATCTCCAAGACGGAGATAAAGACATTAAGATTATTTTACAATTTCATAAATCATAAATACTATGTAATTACTCATAAAGATGGGCAGGTGGCTCTTTGTGAGTAAATTACATGATCTTAGCCACGTGTCATTATTTAATTGGTATACATCATGGGCGTAACTAACATACTCGAGTACAGATCATAAATGACATTAAGATTATTTTAGAGCATTCACATCCCCTCCACCAAATCTCATCCATCAAATTACACTAAAAATCACTACTTCAGTACTTCACCTTTAAATCTTCTCTCTCCTAATTATGATGTAATTTTGATTAATTAGCCATAAATAGTATATTTAAATTAAATAGAATAAAGTTCTCCTAATTAAAATAATAATACTTTTTCATACTTTTATCATTACATTTTATCTCTCCTCACTCACAACTACTTACAAAAATATTAAAGTATATATAGGGTGAACTAGAGGTGTACAAAAAAACCGGTTTTTAAAAAAAAACCTAAAACCTAACCGAAACCGGTTTAAAAAAAACCGGTTTTTTAACAACCGGTTAAAAAAAAAACCTATTTTAAAAAAACCGGTTTTTTTTTTTCAGTTTTTCAGCACCAAGGATGAACCGGTTTTAAAACCGATTTTAAAAAAAAAAAAAAAACGATTTTTTTAATAAAAAAAACCGGTTTTTTAAGATAAACCGGTTTAAAAACCGACCCTAACCGGTTTCACCGGTTTGGGTTTTAATCACTAAAAACCGGTTTTAAAACCGGTTCGGTTTTTAAAAAAACCGGTCTTAAAACCTAAAAAAAAAACCGGTTTCTAAAAAAACCGGTTTCGGTTTTAAAAAAAACCCGATTTGTACACCTCTAGGGTGAACAGTAGCTTTTCATATTTAGGGTGGAACAGTGTTTCCACCAAATATCTTCTCTCTTCTCCACTCACAACCACTTACACTCACTCCATATAATTTAGTAGACACACTCACATACATTTGGTGGATGGGATACGAGTGCTCTTACAAGTTAAGTTTTTCATTCTAGTTTTTGAAATTCACTATTGGTGTAACTTAACTTTAATCTTGCTAAACAATAGTAAGCTATGGTCTTAGATGCCAATAGAATATATGCCATGAAGATAACAGAATCTGAAGATTGCATTTATAGTTGTAAAGCCAAAAAAAAAGTAAAAGAGTATAAAAAGGCAGACCAAGAATCAAAAAGGGAAATGACACCCCACTTCTTAATAATTAAATTAGTCACCTTTTTTCTTGGATATTTTCATTCTTTTTTTTTTCAAATATACAGACCCAATTTACCAAAATACCCACCGACAAATTCTAATTCACTGGTTTATAATTTAAAAACTATCTTGAGTTAACACCACCTACAAGTTACCTGCTTCAAGTGTGGATGATAACCTTAGCTCCTGAAGCAAGCCTGTTGGAAAAAAAAAAAACAATAAAAAACATGAGCTATATGCAAAAAAAAAAAAAAAAAACAATGAGTTAATTTGGAGATCAGATCATAACTTAACTTTCTTCGACTTTGATCGCGTTTTCCTTCTCTTCCCGAAAGGATTCTAACCGGTCTGAATGTTTCTTGGAAGAACACGGGTCAGTGGTTATTCTTTTGCTACTCGAATTGGAAGGGCAAGGCGATACAATTCGCGAACTGGGGCCTGCTTCTGATGAGATACATTGACCCTCAAAAGCTGCGGATTTCATTTGTTCATTTTTTGAATTTTTACTGAGTGACGGTTTGAGTGATTTTGGTATGCATTTTATAAGCGTTGCGCTTTCCTCTTTGTCTGATACATGATTACCTTTATCGGTCCTGCATTTCATAAACTATTAGCTTAGAATGTGATTATTCCATATCACATGATCACATTCAAAATGTGATTATTCCATATAAGAAAATACAAACCTGTCAGCATTGTAGGAAGATGATCTTTTTAAAGTTGCAGTGCCTTCTTCTTTAAGCAGTTTGCTCTCCACTACACTCCCACTGAAGTATTCTTTATCTTCTAATCTCATGCTCATAAATCTTGAATTATCCGAATGGCAATCAAGCTCCCTCAACATAACAGATGTTGAAAATAAAGGTGACTGAAATTTTGAATCCGATAATCCTGGTTTATAAGATGGAATTAGGCCAAAACTATGATCTTTCACCGATATTGACCCACACGAAATCAGTTGCATTAACATATCTGCAGCCTTGAGCTTTGAGTTGACCTGTGTTTGACTTCCTTCTAGTCTTCTTCTAAAATTATTATACTTACTAGCATCGGCTATGATTAAAGACTCCAACGTCTCGGTTTTTCCAACAGATGAACTTGTACCTGATGAACATGGAGGGGATGGATCCAACTCAGGTACGATGTCATCAGTTGAAACGCCACGTGTGCAAGTTTCTCGAGCTTTATTAGCCTTAGTATTTTCTTCTGTTTGCGTGGAAGCATCGGCAAGACTATCAGTTTTGAAGATTTTGTATTCTGTTAAGCTAAGACCGCCGTTTGAAGCTGTACTTTTTCGACCTCTGGATTCTGGGGACACGCCAGATGAACCAGAATGCCTAACTGGAGGGGACAAGTCGTCATCTTGAGAGTTTTTAGTATCTCTTACACTCATGCTTGTGGATGATGATGATGAGTCATCTTGACTTCTTGCAGATGGCGGTTCAGGTAATTGTTTTAGGTTCTGTAACTTTACACTAGGCGCAAAACCATCTGCAGATACGTCGTCACGTTTAAACTTGTCAAACAAAAAGAAACCATTCAAACGTTTCGAGTTTTACAAATGTACCTGAATTTGATTCTTCAACAAGCTCAGAGCCTTTGAGAACATATTCGTTGCCATTAACCGGAATAATTATATCATCTTCGCAAAGATCATGCCAAACAAACCCATGTTTGTAGCTCCTGCAGCATCAAGCAAAACAAGATCCACATTCATCAAGCTTTTCGAGCCCGATACGCAAAAAAACCGATGAAACAGCAAATTAAAAATAAAAGTAATTATTAAAAAAAAAAATCAAACCTCTTGCAAGACCATGAGTACATTGAAGCCATGCCACTTCCTCTAAGACCATTAAGCTTTTCAATCACATCTACATTAATCATTTCCAAAACAAAATTCCGCGGTTAACTATTTCATCAAAACACACAATGCTGGCTGCTGCATTCAATTGTAGCCCGTTTACCCGCCGCCCACTTGTAAAAATTGTTGATTTTCTTATTATATTTATTATTGCAAGATAATGCATTAATTTGTATTATGTACAATGTTGTAAAAATCTGGACTAGTTTGCGATTAATCGCTAGTCGGTTACTGGGACCTAGTCGGCCAGCCAAAAAGTCGGCCATTCCAACCAGATTCCGGCCACAACCTGTAAATTCCAACCAGTTTCCAACCAAACCAGGTAGATACCGGAGATTAATCCTATATATTTAAAAAACGGGTCGAGGAGGGTTTAAAACCTGTCTAATAATTTGCATTATGTACAATGTGTACCGTGTGTGTATATATATTACATATATACACACACGACTGAAAATTACGTATAAAAATCCCAATCCAATTAATCCTATTTAATCCCAATTAATCACTAGTCGGTACCCCACCAGTCCACTACCGTCTAACAATTTTTACAACCATGATTATGTATATTCATATACCTTTCAAAAAAAGACCTTGAGATGAACTGAGAGACACTTCAATAAAGTGAGGATGATCAAGCTGTCTATTTTTACAAAGATAATAAACCACAGCCACCTTCCGGCTCTTCGGCTCCTGGACCGCCTCAGGCTGCAGCTGTTTATACTTACAAGACCTCTCCTTCCACACTTTAGCTCTGTCTGGACTCAACTGCTGATGTTTTTGCCCATACTTCCTCACTTGTCCCTCCATCTAAACCTTAGCTCAGTTCAAATAATAACTGTACACATATAATTCAGTTCAAATGAAGTGTAATCCTAGCAGACAACATATGTGTAACAGTAGTACAACATTTCAAATGAAGTGTAACAATACCTGAATAATGACAGATTTGGTAGGGATGGTGGAGTGAGTGTACAATAATAAATTCAAAAGTGGAAAAACCTGACAATAACTAAAGTTTGTTACTTTCTCTAAATTATGTCGCGGGTCTGGAGTCTTTTTCGTGATAAAATATTGGGTTTTACGTTTTTATTAAAGTGGTGCGGTAGGTTTTTTCCTGGATTTGGTGACGGGTTACTAGCGGTGTCTGTGATAACAGGTGTGGGTGGTATTTTACCAATTGATGTACCCGGGTGACGGGTTGTGTTAAAATAAATTAAGCTAAAAAAATCTTTTTGTTGTATTAGAAAAAAAAACTAGAATAAGGATTTTTTTGATGGGTTTCTCCTGGAATTGGTGACCGGCTTAGCGCTGTCTATAATAACAAATGTGGGTGGTATTTTGTAAATGGGTGTACCCGGGTGGCCGAAACTTTGTTGGATGAAAATTAAAGATGATTTTTTTTTAATGTGTTAGCATAAAAAGAGCAAATAAATACAAGAAGACGGTCACTTAGATTACAGCCTAGCGGTATCCTGGGTGAGGTTGGGAGTTCAACAAATGTGTGCAAAAAAGGTGTAAAGGAGTAAAAAAAGTTGGGTAAGAAACTAGCCGTTCAAAAAAAATACAAGAAGACGGACAGGCGGATGGGTTTCTACTATAATTGGTGACGAGTGTTGTCTATGATAACAAGTGTGGGTTGTATTTTGTCAAATAGATGTACCTGGGTGACACGGCTTTATTTTTGCATAACGTTAAAAAATAAAGTTAAAAAAGTCTTTTTACTGTTTCAACATAAAAATAGCAAATAAATACCAAAGACAGACTGACTGACTGATACATTAAGTGATGGGGATGAAGTAGGTGTTAAGGATTGAAAGACGAAAGGGACGGATCTGGTGAGAGGTATGTTTCAAAAAGTAGAAAGAGAGAGGTGTTTAATAACCTTTTTATATTATCTCACCTTTTCATTGCTTGTGATGCACATAAAGTAGAGGTTCCATGGTTGAGATTTTGAAGAAAGTGAGATGAAGATTGTGAAATGGAGAGTGGAGCATGGAGCTCTGAGCTTCTCCTAACCTGTACCTCTGTTTCAGATTATGTATTTTAAATGTTACATGGTACATTGGTTAAAGTAATACGGACTCCTGTGATGGGGTGGGAGTCTAGGCCTGTAAACGAATCGAATGAATATGAAAACAGGCATGTTCGTGTTATGTGTTCGTGTTTGTTCCTTAAGAAATTTGTCATGTTCGTTTTCGTTTATGTTCGTTCATTTAAAACTTAAACGAACAGTTCATAAACATAAACGAACACAAATGATCAATATAAATACACACAAATTAACATAAATTAACACAAACGAACACAAACAAAAATTTCAACCAAGTCTAATACCTCACAATTCAACCAAAACCAAATCTAAATTAGTAGTTTGAATGTACATGGCTCATTTAAAATATCTATCATGTATCTACAAAAAAAAAAAAAAGGTTCACCATGATTCATCCAAAAAAATATCCATGCATCCACCGTCCTTCCTCCTGTGAATGACTTGAGACAAGGCTGTGAGGGCTGAAGGTAGGACTGTGGAGGTGGTCGTCCGAAAGTGCAATCTTTAAGAAGCTCTAAGCCTACTAATTTATTGCATTTGGGTAAACAACAAGAGCAAACAGATTGACAACCCCCTTCCTCAACAAGAACAACACATGGACTTTCACTCTAAACAACCTCTTATTGACAATCTATTTAATTGAAAATTCATAAAAAATGATGATATTGGTCCAACTCCAAGTCCAAAAAATATTACTAATAATAATGATATGCAAAGTAATGATGATATTGGACCAAATATTCCTTTCGGTTCAATTCCTTCAATATGAAATACAGTTGATGTGAATGCTCTTCTTTCATATCCCTCTGATAAAAATCATAAAAAATACTGCTTTTCCTTCGGTTTATCGGATATTGAATGTAGCATTAGTTTTATAAGTTGCAACCGTAACCACGACCACAACCGATGAAAGATGTTTTTTTTTCTAAAACGAAGCTTATCAAGATGAATTTACGCAATCGAATGGATGAGGAGTATGTAGGAACCGCTCGTATATAAAATAAGTAAACAAAATAAATAATACGATTACAACTAAATAAATAAATGAATGCAGAAATTAAATATGATTACAACTTTAAAGAATCGAAATACAAGAAGAAAATAGAAACAGAAAAGACAAGATGGCTGAGGATCGTGTTGAACACGGGGCCCTTAAAACAAATTCCGAGTCTATTAACAAGAACTCGTTTTGTTTCCCAGGGTACAACAGCCGGAACAGCAAGATTGCTACCGGAGAAGACTCTGACCCGAAGTGTACCTGAAACAGCAAGAAAACTTCGAACAGATTGCTTGGAGAAGACAGACTTGGTGAATATTCAGAACAGTGTGAGAAGTGTCTGAGGTGGTCTCAACCAAAGGTCTCCTTTGGTATTTATAGAGTCCAATGCTTCATCAGTTTCGGAATGCATTAAAAACGAAAAATAAATGTCATTGAACGTCTTCAATGGCATTTATTACGTTCTTAAAGTTTCAGACGAAACTGTTTGACTGAACTGTTACACTTCTGATCTGCAGCTGCTCAGGAGCTGGAGACTCCGCGCGCGCGCGTATACCTGCGCGCATGCGCACAACGTAAGTCCCAATCTACGTCAGTGGAAGCTAGCATGCGCTACTGCGCACTTTACGTCACTCGAGCGACTGCGCGCTGGCGCACAACGTCTTTACGTTTTACGTCACTCTAGCGCAGACCAGGGCCCTACCTGGTTGTTTGCTCGTGCTCGCGCGCATCTCCTGCCACTGGTCCTATGCTGAGGACCACGAGCCTGTGTTCAAAAATACTAAGGCGGCTCTCAAGCGGCTCGCGGTGATGCGAGGTGCAAAGTGCGCCATCAAAGCGCCACATTGCGCCCATCGCCCACGCCACGCGCGTGTGCGAGTGCGAGTGCGAGTTAGGGTGCGGAGCACCCTTCGCGAGTTCCACAGTGTGAGATCCCATGAAACAATTAGGAAGGAGTGTTCCTCCTTTTATACCACTCATGATATCATCACTCTTCCTATGTGGGACAAGTTCCACTTTGTTTCATTTCAGCATTAAGTGCATCATTCACCAATCTTTGAGCATCGATATCTCATTCATCTTAGCTCTGTTTTGGACACGGTTTGGTTCGTTGCGAAGCTCTCACAACATAGAACATAAACCCACAAAGAAATATATAAATAAACATCTGTTTCAAATATATATTTTAGTCCAAAGTTAGGAAAAACTCATTTTCCTATATTTTGTGAAAATAGCATTTTCACTAAATTTCCAACAATCCCCCACATGAATGGAGATCGATCCGTTCTTACAAGTTTCAACGATACAATTCGACAGCAGAGTGTTGCAGGATAGGTAGGTTTTGCCTTTGAACCTTCCTTTGTGAAGCATACTTAGCTTACTAGCGGTCAGTAGAACTTGATGTCTTTGAATTGACCCCCGTTTGTGTAAACGACAATACACTTCACACAACACCCCACTTGGTTTAGCCAACCCCTCATTGTCGTGTCCTTTATGGTCATGGACACTCCTGGTTCTGCGAGAGCTCTAGGATTTGCGCCTCCCCACAAATCCATTCGAAGCGACCCTACTTCTCTCTAACATAGGTGATTCCCATGAATCATTAAAAGCAAAAGTTAAATTGATTTACCACAATCATTAACTTGTATATGCTTAACCTCAACACACTGTCACTGATTTGGAATGGACTAGGAAGTATAAACTCCCTTTAATATTTTGGGGTGCCCCCACAGTGACTCCCTTTGGTCATATGATTAAGTTGTCCTATTGAATCTAGATCTTGGGATCTCCAGTCAACTAGATTAGGTTTCCCTCATACTCCCTTTTCGCGTGGGCTTTAGTCCCATTCCTCTTGACGACTTATGTACTACCTCTTTGCTTAAGCCTTTCGTTAACGGGTCCGCAATGTTATCTTTTGACTTCACATAGTCAATCGTGATAACACCCGTTGAGAGTAGTTGTCGTATTGTTTTGTGTCTACGTCTTATGTGCCTCGATTTGCCATTATACATTGTGCTTTGGGCTCTACCAATTGCCGACTGGCTGTCACAATGTATGCAAATAGCTGGTAAAGGTTTAATCCATCTTGGAATATCCTCCACAAATTGACGTATCCACTCCGCCTCTTCTCCACATTTATCTAAGGCGATAAATTCAGATTCCATCGTGGATCTTGCTATAACAGTTTGCTTCGAAGACTTCCAAGATATAGCAGCACCCGCAAGTGTAAACACATAACCACTTGTTGATTTGGAATCTTTTATATCCGAAATCCAGTTCGCATCAGTGTATCCTTCAACCACTGCTGGATGACGGGTATAATGCAGTCCATAGTCCCGTGTGAATCTTATGTATCTAAGCACCCATGTTATACTTTTCCAATGTTCATCACTTGGATTACTTGTATATCTACTTAGCTTACTCACCGCGTATGCTAAGTCGGGTCTAGTACATGTCATTAGATACATTAGACTGCCAATGATCCTTGAATACTCTACCTGAGCAACACCCTTTCCTCTATTTTTAACTAGATGGTGGGTGGTATCAATTGGAGAACGAGCTATAGCCTTATCTCCCGAATTGAATTTTTCAAGGATTTTGTCCACATAATAAGATTGAGTTAGAACAAGACCATATTGGGTTCTAAGGATTTTTACTCCTAGAATAACATCCGCTAGACCCATGTCTTTCATGTCAAATCTCCCTTTCAACATGTCTTTAGTAGATTTCACCATCTTATCATTACTCCCAACGATAAGCATATCATCCACATATAGACATAAGATCACATAACCTCCTGGCGTGTCTTTGCAATAGACACACTTATCGCACTCATTTATTTTGAAACCATTTTCAAGCATGACTTGATCAAATTTATGATGCCATTGTTTTGGAGCTTGCTTCAAGCCATACAAAGACTTGACTAATTTACATACTTTGCCCTCTTAACCTGGGGCAGAGAAACCCTCGGGTTGCTGCATGTAAATTTCTTCTTCTAAATCACCATTTAGAAAAGCGATCTTAACATCCATTTGGTGAACATCCAAATTTCTCAAAGCCGCAATAGCAAGAACCAATCTTATAGAGGTTATTCTAGTTACAGGCGAGTAAGTATCAAAATAATCTAGACCTTCCTTTTGTCTAAATCCTTTGATCACTAACCTTGCCTTGTATTTATCAATACTTCCATCAGTTTTCATCTTCTTCTTGAATATCCAACGATATCCAAGGGGTTTGCAACCCGGTGGAAGATCTACTAACTCCCAAGTATGATTTTGCAATATAGAATCAATTTCATTCTTAATTGCTTCTTTCCATTGAGGTCCTTCTGATGAGGAGACCGCTTCGCGGTAGGTGTTGGGCTCACCCTCAACCATGTAACTCAAGAAGTCTGGACCAAATGATTTTGCAACCCTTGGTCTTTTGCTTCTTCTAAGGTCACCATCCTCAACCTCAGGTCGTTCATGTATTTCTTCTTGAAATTCATTGTCAACTAATGTTGATGGACCTGCTTGGTCATCGTTAATTGGTATTGATGATCTAACAAGTGTTTGTCCTAGCATAGGAAACACATGTTCAAAGTACTCGACAAAATTAGGATTTACCTCCATGAAAGTGTCTTTGAGTACATCAGGATTCTTGGATTCATATACAAGAAAACGATGCGCAGTACTTTGATGTGCATAGCCAATAAATATGCAATCCACAGTTTTGGGGCCTATCCTAAGAGCCTTAGGAGGTGGTACAGTCACCTTGGCTAGGCACCCCCACACTTTCAAGTATCTGTATGAAGGTTTTCTACCTTTCCATAACTCATAGGGAGTCTCGTCCCTAGTCTTTAGAGGTATCCTATTCAAAAGATAATTAGCCGAAAGAATGGCATCCCCCCACATTTCACGGTTCACTCCCGAACTTATCAACATGGCATTCATCATTTCTTTCAATGTGCGGTTCTTTCGTTCCGCGGTGCCATTTGATTGTGGGGAATAAGGTGGTGTACACTCATGTATTATGCCACTTTTTGCGCATAAATCCGCAAAAGGTGCAACATATTCACCACCTCTATCGCTTCTTACGGCCTTAATTTTCTTTTTAAGTTGATTCTCAACTTCATTTTTGTATAAGGTAAACTTATCTATTGCCTCATCCTTACTTTTGAGTAAGTATACGTAGCAATACTTGGTGCAATCATCAATAAACGTGATGAAATATTTATTCCCACCAATTGTAGGAATTGCCTTTAAATCACAAACATCTGTGTGAATTAAATCAAGAGGTTCGGTTATTCGTTCAACCGATTTGAAAGGTGATCGTGTTAGTTTGGATTCAACACATGCTTCGCATTTAGAATCGGATTCAATATGGAATGTTGGTATGCTATTCAATTTAATCAAACGACGCATTGAATTAAAATTTATATGTCCTAGTCTACCATGCCAAACATTTGAAGACTCAAGCATATAAATAGAAGTAGTAGGAGTTTTATTCATTGAATTGTTCACAACCATTACATTCATTTTGAACATACCATTGAGGGCATAGCCCTTTCCTACAAACATTCCACGCCTAGAAAGAACAAACTTGTCCGATTCAAACACTAGACGAAATCCAAACTTGTTGAGCATCCATCTCGAGACGAGATTCTTGCGTATGTCTGGCACATACAACACCTTGCTCAACGTGAGGTCCTTCCCCGAAGTCATCCTCAAGATCACATCGCCTTCACCCTTGATGTCGGCAGTAGCTTTATTCCCCATGTAAAGCTTGTCATCACCCGCAAGTTCCTTGAATGTAGAGAAAAGAGCCTTGTCTCCACAAACATGGCGGGTTGCACCAGTGTCAACGAACCATCCAGGTGGGTTGTCGCCCACCACGTTGACTTCATCATCAACCATAGCACCTTGCTCAGTTATCATTGCTACGAGAGGCATCCCATCCTCATCCACCATATGCGCACGCTCACGCTTAGGCTTCTTGCATTGGTTGGCGCGGTGGCCTGTCTCTTGACAGTTGTAACAAATACCAGAAAAAGGCGCAGGCTTCTTTTTCACAGCCCCCTTTTTAGGTCCAAGATCCACCTTCGCTTTCCCTTTGTTCTTTTTCCCTTTATTCTTGTTGCCCTTGGAGGATTGCCCAACTTCCACAACATTAGCCTTGGCCAAAGCTTGAACAAGGCTACCTTTTTGAGCAATTCTATTTTCCTCTTCAATACGAAGACGAACAACCAGTTCCTCCACAGTCATCTCCTTTCGTTTATGCTTAAGATAATTCTTAAAGTCAGTCCACGAAGGAGGTAACTTCTCAATCATTGCTGCCCTTTGAAATGTCTCACTAAGTGTCATGCCTTCCGCATGGATGTCATGAAGTATAGTTTGCAACTCTTGGACTTGGTTCATCACAGTCTTGGAATCAATCATTTTGTAGTCCAAGAAACGGGCTACAACGAATTTCTTCGTTCCAGCATCCTCCGTTTTATACTTCTTGTCTAAAGACTCCCATAATTCTTTGGCAGTCTTTATTGTATAATAAACATTATACAATCCATCCACTAGGCCGTTTAACACATAGTTACGACACAAGAAATCCGAATGCTTCCAAGCATCTAACGCGCTCTGAAATTGAACGTCGTTCTCCCCATCCTTAGGTAGGGGAGCGGTTTCAGTCAAGAACCTCGCAAGGTTCAAAGTGGTCAAGTAGAAGAACATCTTCTGTTGCCACCTTTTGAAGTTCAAACCCGAGAACTTCTCAGGTTTTTCAGCATGATTGGCCACAGTGGACGCTCCCACTGTGTTGGTAGGCAAAGGGGTACCAATAACCGCTTGGTTCACGACGTTGTTGTTGTTGTCACTAGTCGACATTCTGAAAATTTTAACCAAAACACGTTACTATTTTCAATTTATAAAAACTCTACACGTTTATAAAAAAATGTCAACTTTTAAGACAAAATAAGAACAAACTGTGGCTTCTAAGTCCAACTTTGAAGTCCAACAGAAAGTTTTTATATTTCGTTTTTAGACAAAGGTTTTAGATGTAACCGAAATGTTTTCTAACAAAATAACCAACCGTAGGCTTCTAAGTCCAACTTTGAAGACCGAACAGTAAGTTATATTGATTCGAAAAACCCAAAAAAAAATCCGTTTTTAAAACACAAACTAAGTGAGACAAAACTGGTTTGAATCACAATTAGAATGGTTTTGTTATACACGAACGGTTTTAAAAATTTGTTTTAAGATTGTAGGAACCGCTCGTATATAAAATAAGTAAACAAAATAAATAATACGATTACAACTAAATAAATAAACGAATGCAGAAATTAAATATGATTACAACTTTAAAGAATCGAAATACAAGAAGAAAATAGAAACAGAAAAGACAAGATGGCTGAGGATCGTGTTGAACACGGGGCCCTTAAAACAAATTCCGAGTCTATTAACAAGAACTCGTTTTGTTTCCCAGGGTACAACAGCCGGAACAGCAAGATTGCTGCCGGAGAAGACTCTGACCCGAAGTGTACCTGAAACAGCAAGAAAACTTCGAACAGATTGCTTGGAGAAGACAGACTTGGTGAATATTCAGAACAGTGTGAGAAGTGTCTGAGGTGGTCTCAACCAAAGGTCTCCTTTGGTATTTATAGAGTCCAATGCTTCATCAGTTTCGGAATGCATTAAAAACGAAAAATAAATGTCATTGAACGTCTTCAATGGCATTTATTACGTTCTTAAAGTTTCAGACAAAACTGTTTGACTGAACTGTTACACTTCTGATCTGCAGCTGCTGAGGAGCTGGAGACTCCGCGCGCGCATGCGCACAACGTAAGTCCCAATCTACGTCAGTGGAAGCTAGCACGCGCTACTGCGCACTTTACGTCACTCGAGCGACTGCGCGCTGGCGCACAACGTCTTTACGTTTTACGTCACTCTAGCGCAGACCAGGGCGCTACCTGGTTGTTTGCTCGTGCTCGCGCGCATCTCCTGCCACTGGTCCTATGCTGAGGACCACGAGCCTGTGTTCAAAAATACTAAGGCGGCTCTCAAGCGGCTCGCGGTGATGCGAAGTGCAAAGTGCGCCATCAAAGCGCCACATTGCGCCCATCGCCCACGCCACGCGCGTGTGCGAGTGCGAGTTAGGGTGCGGAGCACCCTTCGCGAGTTCCACAGTGTGAGATCCCATGAAACAATTAGGAAGGAGTGTTCCTCCTTTTATACCACTCATGATATCATCACTCTTCCTATGTGGGACAAGTTCCACTTTGTTTCATTTCAGCATTAAGTGCATCATTCACCAATCTTTGAGCATCGATATCTCATTCATCTTAGCTCTGTTTTGGACATGGTTTGGTTCGTTGCGAAGCTCTCACAACATAGAACATAAACCCACAAAGAAATATATAAATAAACATCTGTTTCAAATATATATTTTAGTCCAAAGTTAGGAAAAACTCATTTTCCTATATTTTGTGAAAATAGCATTTTCACTAAATTTCCAACAGAGTATTTGAACAATGTTGTAGTTTGTGTGGTCGAAAGAGAAACTTTTGATAAAGTAACAGAAAACGATGTAATGCTTGATTTCAAGTTTTCAAATGCTGAAGAGGGGAAATGTATTAAGATTGGTTTGACTCTATTTATTGTCGTGTTTTGTTTTTCGCTTACATTGTTTGCATAACGGTAGATTTTTTTAAAGTTACCATTGAAATTTTATTCCAAATCCACCACTGACTAAACTAAATGAAGAGTAAACGTAAAAATATTGAACTACACATACACTTTGTAGCTTGTAACTAAAAAAGGTAAACAAGCAAATGAGTGTAAGCAAAAGTGGTCCACTATACACCAAGGTTGGGTGGTGGGGCTCCATTGCATTGCGTCACCTCAGCTCCATGTCATCAAGGGGGGCTTCATTTTTTGCTTCCAGTGGTGCCCAGTAAATGGAATGGCGTCCCCATCCACTATTTTCGGTTTTTAACTACTAACTACAAACTTTTCGACTACAGGATCCTGTTAGTATTGTAGGGTATCCACTTGGGGGAGACACCAATTTAGTGACCAAAGGGTAAACAAGCAAATGAGTGTAAGCAAAAGTGGTCCACTATACACCAAGGTTGGGTGGTGGGGCTCCATTGCGTTGCGTCACCTCAGCTCCATGTCATCAAGGGGCTTCATTTTTTGCTTCCAATGGTGCCCAGTAAATGGAATGGCGTCCCCATCCACTATTTTCGGTTTTTAACTACTAACTACAAACTTTTCGACTACAGGATCCTGTTAGTATTGTAGGGTATCCACTTGGGGGAGACACCATTTTAGTGACCAAAGGATTAAAATGTGTAAGTGAGGCCCACCAAACATGTCTGTCGGCGTTCGTTATTGAGGTAACACCCGGTCTGTGAGTTTGTAATTATAAAAAAAAAAGTGGTCATTAGCCGGTTCATGTTCACATTTACTTTGAACTTGTCTTTTAAGTAGAAGCGAAATTTCACCATGATGAACTATAAATTGGACCGCGACTTCAAATGCACCATTGGCCTCAGATGAATAACCTTGCACTTGTAAGGATTAGAATCCACGCTCTAAACCGTCACGTTGAGAAAATTAGAAAATACACAACCATGGAGATTTTGTTCATATGCAATTATGCATGGATTGGACTCAACTTGTTGAACAGTAGGTCTACAAAAATCCTTACAAATGAAGCCTTAACTAAAGATTATCTGCATTACAACAACTGGTTCCAAAAGACAATTTTATCCTAAAACATAAACATTTCAAGTTAAATTTTTAATTAACCAGATATTATATTATTTGAGTTAATATATACACCAACGTGTTTATAATACAAATGCGACGGAACATTTATTATAAGTTATTATATATAAAAAGATGAACTTTTTTTGTGTCAAAAGTGTTTCGGGTCAGCCAAACTCATCACATTCCGACCCAAAACAGGAGTTAGTTTCTAGCTTTTCTCATGTTTTGCTGCAAAGAGGTATTACATAAAACGTACATACATTAGAACAAGTTGGAACAGTTGGAAAAATCTTACAGCTTTCGTTTGTTTCAGAGGATTACAAAAAACAGTACATAAATTAGAACACTTCGAATTACGAATGTGTTATTCTGGTCTTCTCATTTTGAGATTAACAGGAACTTCCTTGTAAGACTGTACTTTCTCAGCAGCTCTTCTTGATGGTCTACCGAACGACATTCTTTGTGACTTTTGAGGTTCAAGTTTTGAACCGCATTTGTCATGTTCTTGTTCAATATCCACTTTGGATGTTGGACCATAATTTTCATGTTTTATAAGATCTTTAATCTCAAACAAATTCTCATCCGGTTCATGTTGTGATGTGAACCTAGCCGACTGCCTCCTCACACGCTGTCTGTATTGTATCCACATCAGCATAATATAAAGTGCAAAAATTAAACACAGTAAATATATCCAAACATTATGCTATAACCTTTTGTTTTCGACCATTTCTTTCTCAGAAACTTCAACTGTAGTCAACTGGCCAATCGCTGCAATAACCATGTTATAGACAGTTAAACATCAAACTGTAATCAATAATAAATTTAAGTAGGTTGCAATATGATTTATAACATGTTTACATCGACTTCTTCCTGGACGAATGCGTCTACTCGCGTTCTGTTGGTTGGTAAGAGATTTTTCACCATCCTTCATGTACCATAACAGAAAAACCGGTATTAGTTTTTTCTTCAAAACAGATATATAAAAAGAAAAGATAAATTAAAAATAGTAAACCACCTTAGATTCACATTTTTGGTCGTTCGTTGCACGCTTCACCTGAAAATCCAAAGTACTCGATTAAATTTTTAAAATTCATGCTACTTGGTTAAACTACCTTCATGCACCATAACCGAAAAACAATATTATCAAAGTTTAAAAGAACAGAGACGAGCCTTGAGACGAACTGAGGCGTAAGCACGAGGTGTAGTCCAAAAATAAATATAAAAATTATGTATCTTATAAAAAATAAAATACTTGACCTAGAAAAGTTTAAAACATCAAAAACACACATCAAAATAAAATAATTGACCCCAAAAGTCTAAAACACCAAAAAGAAAATACATCACAAACACCCTTAACCACCTGAGGCGCACTTGAGGCGCCCATTTTCTTAGCGCCTCAGCCCTTTGAGGCGTATGTACAATCTGAACCCCATGAGGCGCGCCTCAAACTCGTTTTCTTAGCGTTTCGCCTTGAGGCGCGCCTCGAGACGCACGCCTCACCCCTTTTTTTAAACCATTATTATTATTTTTCTACAAAAGAAAAATATAAAAAGAAAATAAAAATGAAAACTGGTAAACCACCTTGGATTCACATTTTTGGTCGTTCGTCTCACGCTTCACCTGAAAATCCAAAGTACTCCATTAAAATTTTAAAATCCATGCTATAAGGTTAAACTATGCCATATGACTCAGTCATAAAGAAATGAGTTCATGTGGATAACTTTTATTTAGTTATGGGTTCATTTAGGTGTATTCAAATTATACAACGGGTCAAAATATAGGTCTACTCAAATTTAACATATATATAAAAAAAAAGTGTTACCTGAAACTCGGTATTCATGGTTTTGATCAAAGCATCTTTGCAAGCAAGTTGATGTTCTAATTCTTTTACCTTCTTTTTGCCTAAATTAATCTCCTGCAAATAAATAAAAAAAACACAATAATGTCAACATTTCTGTAAATAAAATCTAGTTAATGTTTCAACTATTAATAAAAAAGATTGATGTTTGTGAAAGCAATGTACGAACCGCCATCATATGACTGTTAGATTGAGCAAGGTTCCAATTCTGCAGTTGTAATTTCTGAAGAACAACTCGCACCTTTTGAAGCTCGATTCCATTCATCTCTATGACTTTGCTATTCTCATCCATATCATAAAGAAAAATCTCAGTTTGACATAAATCCAAAATACAAACTTTTACATTTTAATTCTATATTTCGATGGTAACGAAACTTACTTTTTTTCTGTAATAAGTTTCGTCAGTCCTGCATTTTCCTGCTCGTTTGATCATCAAAAACAAACACAATCATCTAAAGTTTGATCTTCAAAGATCTTCCTAACTTTTCAATTTCTGAACGCGTTCAAACTAGAATTTCCTTTATCAAATCTATGAAGCTATTAAACCACTAAATGATCGAAATTCAAATTGCAACATTGAAAATATAAATACTCAAATGATCAAGCCCTGAGTTTATCGAGCCATGGGTCTCTGTGGAAGCAGACTCTCTATTCCTACGGGGTATACGTAAGGCTATCTACATCCTACCCTTCTCTGACCCCTACTTTAGTTTTGCTATAGGTGGGATTTACTGAGTATGATAATGAAAAAGATGGCAGCTTTATTGAAGTTGAAAAGCTCATATTTCTAACATTTTATTCAAAATTCAAAATCTGAATTCGAATCACTTTCTAAGTTGATTCAAAAATTCAAAAATCGAATTCGACGTTGTAAGTCAAATTCAGTTCACTTCAAGTTTCGAGCTTTTCGAGTCTGGTTTGAACACTCTCATTACATAGACTATTGCTTACTTATAAAACCATAAAAAGTAGATTGAAATTTATAACCTCTATTTATAATCTTATATACAACACTATGACTAAGGGGCGGTTTGGTAAGCCTCTTAATGAGGCTCTGAACCATTTAGCGTTGAATCATTCAGCATTCAGCGCGTTTGTTTCAGCTTCTGAATGGAATGGTTAACACTGAACCATTAAGATTTGGGATGTTGCTGAACCATTAAGCACTGAACTAGGCTGAACCTTAATGAGACTCTTCTACTAATGTGGGACAAGAAAATTAACCACTAACACTAAGAGGTCCAACTTAATGATTCAGCACTTAACTATTCAGATCAGACCTCTTAATGGTCAATAACCTCTGAATGGTTAAGATGTAACCTTAAGTCTGAATGGTTAAGAGTCAACCATTAAGATGTTACCTCTTAACCATTCATACTTAAGATTACATCTTAACCATTAACAGACTATGAACCATTCAGATGTAGCCTCTTAATGACCATTCAGATGCTACCAAACAGCCCCTTAATCAACCAAACAGCCCCTAAACTTGGAAAGAAAAAATAAACCTATATTGGGAGACTAAGTTAATCCTAACTCATAATAATCTAATGTCTATAAAAAAACAAGATAAAGAATTAAAGAAAAGATAAGACAACCAAACAAGATTTTACCTTTACAAGATGATCAATCTGCTCTTTACCCAAATACGACGATCGATCAAAAAACAGTGCAGATTTGTTCTGTGAGTCATGATTTGTGATATCCGAAAACCGCTTTCTAATAGACTTCCCAAAAGATGATCCTTTAGCCATCTTTTCCTCTCCCATTACCACTACCACTTCAAAACCCTTTGAAAACAAGTTATTGTTCTTGGGTTTTGCTTTAAAACCCAAGAAAACACTTAATAATATCAAAGAAATAATCTTTTTGGTGTGAAACAATGAGATATCAAAGTACCCAAATCTTGAAAGGGTTTTTTTAGGGTTTGGTGTAATAATAATAATAATAATAATAATAATAATAATAATAATAATAATAATAATAGTAAGATGATGATGAAATTGATTTAGAGAAATTGGGTTCGATGGGTTGCTGTGAAAATGTTTTGAGTTGAATAATATTGTTGAAGAAGATACATACAAAAAGAGTAACCAGAGGAATATGAAAGGGTGGGGTATAAAGAGGTTCGGGTACCCAACGGCTATCCGAGCCTAGTTTTTGTGTTTGTGTGTTCTGTTGGAGCCTGCCTATTTTAAACTTTCAAGAAAAATATTATTATGAGCGGGTGGTTAATTATCCTATATATTGATTTTTTTTTCTGAATGTTGAATTTGAATCACGGATGACTGGAGTATTATGTATCACTAGTGTTACCAAGTCACCAATTCAGGAGGAAAATCATAATTATGAGAAAAACTCTCTTGTGAGAATCAAACCCAGAACCTTATAGTCTCTAACTCTTATACCACATTACCACCACCAAGATGCCGTTGGGATATATTGCCTTTGCAATCCTATATATTGATACTTGTTACATCAAATAAGAAAGGGATAACTTTGGTACCTCGTAATCATCCAAAAAATTTAAAAACGTAATATTTGTTGAAGGGAAATGGACAAGTTTCTTAAAAGAATTCATTATTAAACTTTAAAAATTAATAAATTATGATTGTGGGGTGGATAAGGGTGTCCTGCCATTTGCTTTCGACACATTTGGATTCCTGACCCTGAAGCGGTGCGTTTCCTGAAAAATAGTGCAAATGGTGGTTAACTGTAACTCGCAGAGCTCTAAGAACCAAGGTTTTGTATTCAGCAGAATAGACTTTGCCATTCAAAAGGGGATAGCGGTGCAGTTTGTTGTCCGTTCACCCACTATCCAGATGTAACTTGTCTTATTTATCAATGAAAACACTAAGGGGCTGTTTGGTAGCCTCTTAATGAGGCTCTTAACCATTAAGCGCTGAATGATTCAGCATTCAGCTGGTTTGTTTCAGCTTCTGAATGGAATGGTTAAGTCTGAATCATTAAGATTTGGGATGTTGCTGAACCATTAAGCACTGAATTATTAAGCAATGAACTAGGCTGAACCTTAATGAGGCTCCCCTACCAACGTGGGACAAGAAAACTAACCATTAAGAGGTCCAACTTAATGATTCAGCGCTTAACCATTCAGACCTCTTAATGATTCAGCACTTAATCAACCAAACAACCCCTAAATTTTTATCCTAAAAAAACATTGATTAAATAAATGGAGAGTTTGCATCATCCCGCGTACGTAATGTTGGAGAGTCATGATCTTGTATCTAATGAGTTTTGGATGGATTATTGTACGTGAGTTTTTGGTGGGCAAAACAAACATCGTTATTTGGTATATTACAATTGGCATTAAAGATGCTTATATGTTGGTCGGGATGGTAAAGCAAACCTCACTGAAAATTTTGTACCTTTGAAAACCGTGTTTGTGACTTCTTAGGCAAATCATACATCCCTTACTAATTTGGATGGTGGGTAATACTTAACCAATGACGATGAATCGCTAAAAGGATATTTCTATTGGGAAAATTTTCAAATTTTGACAAAAGATATATGTGTTCTTTTGTTAAGTCTCAAGAGAAACACGAAACTAGTTCACAGGAGTCTGGTTCTTTCCATGAAGAGTTGTGATTGCCAAATGATGTTTTTTGATTGATGGTTACCAATGAATTGTTATGACTATTGATAAAGGTGCCAATTTGAAGTAACAAAATAATCTTTTGATAGACATGAAAATTCCTAGGTAATAGATGAACTCCCTCTCTCATTCTCAACTTACATAACCCTTTCATTGACAAAAGTAATGCAATCACTGATCACTAAGCAGTTATGTTGGTCACTTGGCTCAATCACAAACTATGACTAACAAATGTACGATCACTAAGCAGTTATGTTGGTTCAGTAATAGTACTTTAGTGATCGAACATAATTAGTAACTGAATAGGCTGAATCTCTTATGACTGTAAGAATCGACAACACTTCAGTCTGAATATTCATTGTCACTGTTTGCTTTAGGAACTTAACCAATGTTTTAGTTACAGTTTGGTTGTTAGGTCACGAGTAACCTTTTTAGTTTAAAACTCCTTTTCTTCAGCATACCAGATTGCTAAATAATCGTGTTAGGGTCCAAATACAACCATTTGTTTACTTGAAATCCTTGAAAATCCAGTAAATTTAATCGGCTTATCACCATCGACGCAGTGTTGATAAGGTTTCTACCCACTACATTGTTCGATTCTATGGTGGGGGCAAAATATCCCCGAGGATACAGATCACTCCCTTTAAAGCAATGACTTGGTAATTTCAGTTTACATTTGATATAACCATAGCCAATCTGTAATATTTTACGAGTCATTAGGCAAATCTCACATTGGTACAGTCGTCATTTTGATCACCTTGTTAGAATCATAAAGTTCGTCCAATTCTACAAGTGAACATGTTTGGTAATTGGTAGTATTAGGATGGAGATCGCTAGGTAGTCTCTGACCAACCGAGTAAGCAAAAAATAAAAACTAACATTGGTTGATTGGCATAGACGACTGATAATTCCATTGTTACTAGATTATTAAAAAAACATTAATGACAACAATCTGTATACTAATAACCAATAGTGTTGGTCATTAACGATAACCATCTCATGGAACAAAGTTACACACATACAATTACGCCATTCTCAGGCACAATGTTTACATGCAAAAGCACGTACGAGATTAAATTGTTTTTGAATGTCGAAATATATTATAAGAAAAAGTAGCAAGAGCTGACTACGGTTTTGACTCTAAACCACTTTTAACAGATTTAACCCACTGCCCAACTAGCATGACCAACACTACAATAATCTATCAGTGGTGCCTTGAAGAAGATAAGAAGCTTTACTCCTAACCTGCATTGTTGTACAATATTTCTTTCATATAGTAATTATGTTTTACAATTTCACTTGATAAACAAACAGAAAGGAAGCGGGTCAAACGTCACTGAACTAGTAACTTTAACGAATAAAATTTATTAAATTATTTTATTATGAAAAATTAAATTCTTATTGATCTAATATCTTCATTTTGTAATCCTACCCACCCGTTATGACGTGTTACCAATCCTACCGACCTGCCCATTTTGTCACCAGTAAGTAAGACTGTAAGAGAGTTATGTCGTACCTTTGGAGCGTAAGACCTTGAATCTGTGATGTTGATTTGGCAAGAACAATTTCGGAGAAACAGACCCCACATTTCATTCAATAACTGGTTGTCTTCCAATAAGGGATTGTATAAAAACCAATTCTCCGTCAACACCAAATATATGTAGATTTTAAATAGATCGCAACTTTTGTCTTTCAAATTGATTAACGTAAGTTGCCTAATGACCTCTTCACCATCTTCTACCTACAACAAGTTTAAAGCAAAAATGTAAATTCTATTATGCATTGTTACTGCCTTTTAACCAATAATGCTTCGCTACAGCTGACCATCATTCTCTGTGGTGCCAAGAAAAGGTGAGAATTTTGACTAGGTTGTAATAAACGGGACACCTCGGGTTGCATATCACCCGAAGTGTATTTATAAAGCGTAAAACCTCCAAAGTCATAATATTCAAAAGGTTACTTTACAGTTGGCACATTATAATTTTTGTAATCATGTTTGATCGCTATGTGCCTTTGACCAGAACAAAACCTACCTGTTTTGACACTAACCCTTAACCCCAACTACTCAGCCCACCCATTTTGCCCCCCTCTACAAAAGAACCTATAGCTTATAAGACTACTGATTGTAGATGAATTATGAAGATGTAATGGGTCAAACAGGTCACAATAATCTGTTTTCAATAAAACAATTAATGAGGTTTTATTAATACAACCCATGTGCCCCATATCTTTTTAATGTGATCTTTGGTATTTTTTATGTTTGACTGGATAGAGATAAAGCATTTGCCAAATAATTAATGAAGTTATGCACCTTGTCAAAACAACCAAGAAGAATACGTAACGCGATTTCACTTCTAAGAAGCTTGGTGGGCCCATGAACTGCAGGGATACATTCCACTGCCCTCAGGCTATTCATATCCTTCGGAACCCTGTTTTCAATCAACCAAGAAGGATATAGCATGAAACAAAAATTAAATCATTAGGTTAAGCAGATATTATAAATAATTTATTAACTGAATTTTCACTGATAGGTTTTTCTATTTCGCTAATTAACATAAACCAAAGAAAACTATAATGTTAATTCAAAACCTTGAAGCTACTGATTTTGCCACTTGTACGCAGCTGAAATTCCATTCATCATCCGTGAAGAAATTAACTAAAGCTAGCATGCATTCATTCAGATCTACGGATAACCCTAGTAGCTGTCGATCTAATAAAAGACAGATTATAACAACCACCAGCTCTTCTGCTTCTGATATGGTAAAAGTACAATGAACATTCCTACAATAAAACGCATAAAAATATCATACTGAGCAAAAATCATAAATAAGAAACGATTAAGAATTGGTATGTGCCATTTGGCTAACCTATATCGGCTAAAAGCAGCCACGTATTTAATCCATGTTCTAATGTTTTGAGGTGCCTCACCGCTTTCCGAATCTGAAAATAAAATCAAGGTTTTTAGTAATCAACCCAACTGGTATTAAATTATTAATACATCCTACATAAACGTATATTTTCCGAAATAACTTATAAAAGTCATGAGGATATTACCTCCAAAAACCATTTCAGTGTCCAAAGAATCTTCAGTAGGTGAATGAAATAAGAAACCATAAGTTTCAAGAGCAGCTTTGAGCCCTGAATAGCCTGGTAGCCAATCAATCTTTATAGACGGTGATTCGCCCTGTTTAAGCCATGACAATAGTTTTAAAAAAGAAATTACATACAATCATATATTTAAGCAACTAAAATAAATTTTCAAAAGATTGTCACAGAAACCTCATTTTTCAGCAATAAAATAGCACACCAAAAGTCAACCACAGCACTTCTGAGTATTTCCTTTGATGAGTATAACACTATAAATCCATATAGAATAGAATAAATACAATATTAAGTTATATATTAACCACGTAGTATCAGATGAACAACATACTCAGATGAAAAGTCCATTTTGCTATAGAATTTTCTACTTCGCCGCATTTACTGACCAATTTCAATAGCCAGCCATTTGTCAACAAACCTTCAAAGAACACTTCTCCTGCAATGAGAAAACGCAATCCAATTAATATCTACCAACATTTACATAACAACTCATGTACATATGACTAATATTGTGCAGCCATGAGATGTTACATGAATAGCTACACTTTTACGCATAAACTGACCTGATTCGGTACTAAGTTCAACCAGTGAGTTCACTTCATGGTTCACAAACAAATGAAAAAGTGAGCAACTTGAAAGCTCACTAAATACAAATGATGGCGGGGTTTTCTGTAGATAGCATGGAAGACCAACTGTGTTACAATGTGTGTTTAATAACAAAAGCTGTATAAACTGTATTGACAAATGATTGGTTAAAGCGTATTTACCTGTTTCCCAAAAACATGAAGACCCCAATGGGATACATCATCTTCATCACCTAGTTGAGTCATCTACAGATGTAAACTCATTAGCTTACATGATTATGACAAAAACAACAATATCTTATATCATTGAGATTAAAACACCAAAACGAAACAAAACAAAAATGAAATCAAGTTATGTGCCTTCTCGTGACAATCGTTGACATATTTCGACAGTTTAGCAACACGACCGTCCTCTTCATCATCAGAGTTGTCGGTTTTTTTAGTCTTGGCCAATTTAGCTTCTCTCTCAAGTTCCTTACTCTTCTCCTTGTAGTGATCTGCAAGCAAATCATCCAACCCAAGCACTTTCTTCCTACAAAATCACATAATATGGCTTTAGCATGTTAAATTAAAACCTACCTAATCTGAAAGTAGAAGAACAATCCCAATTCACATATTAAAAACTATTTAACCTAGACAGTGGCGGAGCTTAAACAAATATATATGTTGGGGGGGGGGGGGGGGGGGGGGGGGCTCAATGCGTATAAAATTTCTGGACGAAATACACGTAAATTTACACAATTGAGCAAATGTACACATCAAGTTTAGATAATCTGACGGTTGTAAATAACATCAAGTTTTTTCAAACGGATAAAATTCGGACCAAAATTCTGAATCACATCAAGTTTAGAGAATCTGACGGTTGTAAATCACAATTGAGCAAATGTACACATCAAGGGGGGGGGGGGGGGGGGGGCTCAAGGTTTTTTTAACCGAAAATCCAGAAATCACATCAACTTTAGAGTTGAAATGTACCATATTGTTGTGGAATTCTTGAAAATCACACTTGGAATTGGATAATCTGACGGTTGTAAATAACACTTACAGTTACAGATCGAAACAACACGACAGTTCACTCTATTTTTTTCAAAGGGATAAAATTCAGACCAAAATTCTGCAAGAACCTGTATGTAATATGTGTGTCTTTTCGAGAACCAGTAACAGCCTAATAGCAGTTAATTCTTGTAGTTCAAAATTTGCTAAAATGGAGCCAAAATTCGGGTCGAATTTTAAAGCCAATTTTAAGAAAATAATTTTTCTAACGCATTTTTTATTACTTCTCTAATATAATTTTTCTGCCCCTTGGAACCCTCGTAATAAACTCAAATATGCGTGCACTACATTCCGCAATCTCCTAACTTACTTGATGTATAATAAGTCAATCCAACTACACTAAAATATCTAACACATATTTGCACTACAAAAACAATAATAATAATAACAACAACAACAACAACAACAACAACAACAACAATAATAATAATAATAATAAATCCAAACCCTAACAATGCAACTTCTCAACAAAAGTAAAAAAAAAAGTCAACAATCAGATAAAATAAACCCTAAACTATCAAATTCTACAATAAATAAGAATATCCATAAATAATAATTTCGAGATTAAAAACAGTAACAAAAAAGGGAATTAGTGTTACTTTCGCTTTGGGGCGACAACGGGTGACGTGGCGAGTAGAATATCCGATTCGAAATCAAACGGGTCGTCTTCCATCTTCGATATATTTTATAAAATTGTTGTGTGGTTTTAAACAATTTGTTGGCCGTTCAGAAAAAAAATTATTAAACAACACACGCAATTAACCGCGCCAAAATTGGGGACGAACCCTATTTAATTTGTAGGGTCAGACCTCGACCCGAATACAACCTGGGTTTTAAGTGACTTGGCCCGTGTTTATTGGGCTTTACTTGTTGGTCCAGTGGTCTCGTGTCGTGGTATTCATTAGCTGGGCTTTCGTGTATGGCTGTTATATATTTCTTAACATTTTTTATTTTAATATTGTTTAGGATTTTAGAGATGAACAAAAAGACGGTTTGGGAACTGAAACCAGTAAAATCGACCTGAACAGAAAGCAGTACAAATGGTTTCGTCTGAAACGGTGAAACCGGTACTAAAAGATCTCAAACCGCAACCGAACCAAAACCAGGCTAAACTGACGCCAAAACTCGCAAGCGAACCAGAACTGGAATCGAAACCGTTTAGGAAAAAGCTCCTACTAGCTACAAGCTTTTAGAGAAAAAGCTCTATAGTGAAAAGCTACTAGTACTAGCGTTTAAGAAAAAGCTCCTACTAGCTACAAGCTTTTAATAAGTAAATGACACAAATACCTTTTTCTATTTTAAAAATAAAATAAAATCTTTTCTTACAAGCTTTTAATTATGCCCATTTTGGTCATTTTATACATTTTATTAAAAGCTCCAGCTACTCTGCCAAACACCAAAATATATTTAAAAAGCTTCCAGCTACCAGCTTACTGCTAACAGCTTGCAGCTACCAGCTACCAGCCACCAGCTAGTTTTCCCAAACATACCCCTAGTCGAACTTTCTAAGATGGAAACATTTGTTACATTTGTAGTTTTTTTTTTCACCTAAACAAGTTTGTGGAAACCCTATGTTGAATTTCAAGAATATGCATAGCCTAGGGTCATTGTCTTTGCATAAAAGTCTCACAATAGGACCCCCTCTATGGGGTAACCTTAGTCCTGGCATGGCATATGTTTTTGTGACTTTTTATTCAAGTATTGGGATAGGACACAAGACCCTACATGGCTTGTTCATTCCTTTATGGCAGTTATAATTATTAAAAGAATATATGGAATGTTAGAACAAATTTCTTTCATAAATCAGGCCTACCTACAAAAATGAATGAAATAATTAGCCAAATAGGACAATCAGAAAGGGGCCTTATGTTCTTGGTACTTTGGTGGTTTGATTATTGATGTGATTGGTTGCACTTCATCTATTAGAATGTGATAATTATCAAAATACATGGTTATGTGAAAATAAGTGAAAGAATGCCGTTTAGAGTATGAGAGGGCTAGCTAAACACATCACTTATGTTATCCTGCTTTGCCACACACACACACACACACAAAAAGCCTAAAAATGTGCGTCGGCTTAGCAAATCATTTTGTAAGTTATATCATGTTTAACAGAATAACATGTGTTATACCATATTGTAACAATTGTTTACTCGTCTAGAAATAAATATTCATATTTCTATTTTGTTTTCAGTAAACAGAGAATGCATACTATTGAAAGAAATTTATCATTTATCTAGTTTGGTGATGAAGCTAGCCCAGCCGGTAGGGCAATCTAGTTTTATCTGCAAAGTCATGAGAAAGGTTGGATTATTAAGTGAGCATTTTATCACCAACCATTTCAAGTGAGCATTATTTTACCTTATGGAACTATATAATTCTATGTGATTTCTATTTTTTTAAACTATTTTAAAGATTATATAAAAGACTTTTTTCATGGATATAAAATGGACTCATAATAAAACAAGTTGTAATCTAGTAATTCTAAATCGGAGAACATAAATACTTTATTCTCATCTCAAAAAGCGTCGCTTGCATGTTTCTTAATGCTAACTTTTTACAATGACATAAATTTTTCTTAATTTCCGAATACACCGCCTGCGGTTTTTTATATACGTCTATTTTTACAAATTTGTCATATTGTGGTTTTTTTTTTTTTTTGAACGGCTAATTTCTTACACCCCTTTCTTTACACCCTTTACACCTTTATTTTTGCACATCCTAGGATTTGAACTCCCAATGTCACCAAGAGAGGAATTCCTCTCTACCACTAGGCTATAACCTAAGTGGCACATATTGTGGTTATTACAATATATATATGGACGAGCTCTTTGAATAGTTTATTTTTCAACTTTATGATTTGGCCAATTTTTTTTTCTTTTTTTTCTAAAGTTTTTTTTTTTACGTTTTGACCACCAACCTTTTATTTAAGCTTTTTTCCCTTCGTTTTGGCCACCAACTTTTTGATTGAGTTCTTATTTCTTTTTTTTTTTTTTTTGCTTTGTTTAATTTCACCGACGTTCGTATAGTACTTTCGTCAACGTTCGTGTTTTTTTTTTTCTTTTTTCAAAAAATTTTTTTCGTCTTGATCACCAACTTTTTTTTAAGTATTTTTCCCTTCATTTTGGCCACCAACTTTTTGGTTAGGTTTTTTTTTTTGCCCTTTTCCCCATTTTTTAAAATTTTTCTTCCTATTTTTTACCCCGGCTTTTTTGTTATGTTTTTTTCCCCGTTTTGGCCACCAACTTTCGTTTACGTTCGTATAGTACTTTTGTCTACGTTCGTCTGTCTTCGCGTACGTTCGTATAGTATTTCGCCAACGTTCGTACGCGTTCATATACTTCATTCGTCTACGTTCGTATAGTACTTATGTCTCCTGCGTTCGTATATTACTTTCGTTTACCTTCATATAGTACTTTCATCTACGTTCGTTTTTACGTTTTGACCACCAACCTTTTATTTAAGCTTTTTTCCCTTCGTTTTGGCCACCAACTTTTTGATTGAGTTCTTATTTCTTTTTTTTTTGCTTTGTTTAATTTCACCGACGTTCGTATAGTACTTTCGTCAACGTTCGTGTTTTTTTTTCTTTTTTCAAAAAAAAAATTTCGTCTTGATCACCAACTTTTTTTAAGTATTTTTCCCTTCATTTTGGCCACCAACTTTTTGGTTAAGTTTTTTTTTTTTTTGCCCTTTTTCCCGATTTTTAAAAATTTTTCTTCCTATTTTTTACCCCGGCTTTTTTGTTATGTTTTTTTCCCGTTTTGGCCACCAACTTTCGTTTACGTTCGTATAGCACTTTCGTCTACGTTCGTCTGTCTTCGCGTACGTTCGTATAGTATTTCGCCAACGTTCGTACGCGTTCATATACTTCATTCGTCTACGTTCGTATAGTACTTTTGTCTCCTGCGTTCGTATATTACTTTCGTTTACCTTCATATAGTACTTTCATCTACGTTCGTATTACGTTCGTATAGTACTTTCGTCTACGTTCACGTGCGTTCATATAGTTCTTTCGTCCGTCTACGTTCGTATAGTACTTTCGTCTGCGTTCAAATTCCCATTGCGTAGAGCATGGCCAACGGCGCAACGCGCCGTCTTCCGAAAACACTAGTTTGATATATGATTGATGAGTTTATATTATAGGAAGAGGGCCCCATTTTTTGGTCTCGCCCGAGGACTAAAAGTTTTTTCCATTTTCGGAGACGGCTCTGTAAAAATGTATTAATTGTGTACTAAAATTGTCCTTCCAAGAAACACTAATTTTGGAATGGGTAACGTAACTAACTACATATAATAACAAAAACATAAGAAAACTATTTTTATCCTTAATAATCCTTAATGATATAGTATTTATTAAAATGGCAAATTAAAGAAATCCCTTTCTCCAAAGCTACGTATGTGGTAGTCATTTTTGTTAATTTATTTGAAAGCTTTACACGTGACATTCATCAATAACAAACTTTCCAACCCAACAAGTATCCAATTCGTACACAAACTCGTGTGATTGAACTTGATAAAGAACGGGGGTTGAAAATAATTTGTGTTGCATTCTTATTGAACAAATTGTCTATGTTACATAGAGTTAATCCTACACTTACTTAAGTCAACAAAGTCGTTACATATAAACTGTATCAATTATAAATGGTTATTAATATGTCGTTCTCATGTGGCGTCAAAAGTGATCAAACCGATCCATGAAATATATAGTCGTTAGGAGGCTTTCATTAGGTTATGGTTATTTAAAGTTTTGATCGCTAAAATTGATTTTTACCTAGGGCTTTTAGTGAGTATGTATTTGATTAGTACTTAGTGACGTCGACACTCACATAGCATGCTGATGTGTAACACCCAACCCTACCTTCTTCTTTAGCCATCCACCAGTATCATCCCCACCACAACACCAGACCATTCTTGCCACTACCCCACAATTATCACCCACTACCAACACCAACCACTAGGCGTCACCAACACTAACCATCAACCCCCCCCCCCCCCCCCCCCCATCTCTGCTTCTAAATTGCAACCACCAACATTGTCTTCATCTAAGCAAAAGCTAACCCTCCACTGTAGGGCTCCTATACCACTTCTCACCTTCCCCGTTGTAACTAAAACTAACACTATCTCCGCCACCTTTTTCAAATCCCTTAGCAATCTGACCTCAATTCTACCAACCTTCTTGTTAACTAAATCCATTTTGACTTCATCCTCAAATGACCTTTAGCTTGGTTAGTTCTCAGTTAACGAAAGTTCTTTATATTAAAATATTTTAAAAGTTGAGACTATTATGAGGAATTTTTAATGTACGGATTAATGTTGGCCGGGGCAAATTTTAGATTATTAAAATCCAATTCCCTTATTTTATAAAATTATTTCTCCCTTTTTCTTGGCATGAATTTGAAAATCTTTTAATGCGATGAATATTCTTCGAGCATATTAAGTCCAAAGCTTTTTAAAAATGACGGTCTCCATTCATTTCACAAGTATGAAGTTTGATTATTCAAAAATCAAATCAAAACTAGAGGTTTGCGTGTAATAACGTGCCAGATCAATGGAAGTATGTTAAAGACATTTCAAAAGTTACACTAGGAAACAAACTTCCATCGATAAAAACTTTAACGACTTTATCAGTCATTGATTGTGGTTCGCGAATTGATAACACAAAACCTCTAAAAATGTTTTTTTTAAGTCCGCCAGTGCTTTTGTAAACTAATGCGGAATTCCGAGTCGTTGAAAGAGTAGTCAGGTTACATAACAACAACATGCCCCGATCCTTGTTGTGGAGTGGTAGAGACAAACATCTCTTATAGAAAAGGTCATGTGTTGGAGTTCAAGGTGATATAAAAAAATATGTTTAAAAGGGATATGAGAAATTAATGTTAGAAAACTTACATTGTGATCGCCTCAACGCCTCTTGTACATGAAGCTCGCGTATTTCCAAGTCTCTGTACTTGCTGCAATAAACTATAACAGAAAAAACGAAATCATAGAAGTTAACCGGGCTTGTGTTTGACACAATTCCCTTAAACAGATTCTTCGTCTGTTCCCAGGGTACACCGGTTCGAAACAGTGACGATGGTGCACTGCCGGACTATCCCACTTGCCTGAAAAATAATCGATACTTGGTTGCTACTCTAGAGTTATGAGTGTTGCAAGAGTTTCTTAGTGAATATTTCTCTCATGTATATTCTTATGTGTATTCCTTTCACATATATGACACAAAAGTCTCTTATATACAATAGTCAATGGTGGATGAAGAGTCTAACATAATTAGACATTTAATTTAGTCTTTAAACCTTAATCAAGTGTAATAAATAAATTAACTCTACTAAAGAGTTTCAATTCACAACATGAAGAGCTATACACTTAATTTAGTCTTAAAACTACAATCAAGTGTCATAAATAAATTAACTCTACTAAAGAGTTTTTCTTCAATTCACCACATGAGGCGTTTTACCAATAATTATAATTTCATTAGATTAAACATCCATTCACCTTCTAAAATTCCAACAATTAACCATTAAAAAATGGGTTACATTTTTTTTTAACAGAGAAGGAGATACTTTTATTTCACACGAAAAACCAAAACGTCAGCGAGTACAAAAAGTTTCCTAACCAGAGGTTAGAAACCGGGGTAAAAAGGAAAATATATACATACATGACACTCGCCTATCGAATACAAAAAACTACACACCCAACCAAAACTATGGAAACTAAAACAACCGGAACCACTTGGACTAAAATTATTAGAGGATACGCCCTTCATTAACTTCGACTAGAAACCTCGGCACCTTTCACGCATCTAAATCGCCACATTTCCACAAATTTAGCTTCGTTATACCAAAATTTTGGACTACTCCTTTAATGTTAGCAAATATTCTTCACAACTGAAACATCTTGAGACCAAAAGTTGCAGCTGAAAGCCAATAAAGTATCTCAATAATTCCAATAATGTGCAGCCAAAAACAGGATTGAAATGCTTGAGCTAGATCTTATCACATTTCCACAAGATGACCTCCATAATTCCAATATTTTTAGAACTTACTCTCTGTAGTACTTTGACTTCCAAGCTTCAATTTCAAACCACCCTAAAATCCTTAGAAAAAAAGCCATATTCCAGTATATTTGCAGCAGAACAGAGATCATGTTGCAGCGAATTTGCAACATAACATAGCCAAATCATTGCTGATTCGCCACATTAAATTCGCCATGCTGGAAATCGGCATAGGGATGAACTTTACTAACCAGGCACATACTTGTAAACTTCATCTATCACTACATGAGACTAATCAGCTTGCACTTATAACGATCTTCGGGCTGCCCTTGTAATAAATTAGCACACAAGGTACTACTTTCCTGTATAAAATCTCAGCAGACCCTATCGATCCACACTTCATTTCCAATCAAAATCACTCTATAATGAACCCAATAACCCAAAAATAATCCAAAGAAAAAGAAAAAAAGAAGACGCACACCACGAAAACGAAGGGAACACGAAAGATATAACAACGTAAAAGAACTACAACTTTTCAAAACTCCGTTGTTGACCTTAATTTCAAAAATCAATTGACGGATCTTTATTGAGACACTACGGGATAATAATAATAGAATCTAAATGTTTATTTGCTGGTTCACTGAAAGGTTTAATTGATGAAACTTTTTTATATAATTAAATAAGCTGCATAGATATTAATTAAAGATATAATAAAATTATATTAGTAAAATATCTTGAATTATTATTGTATCTTGATCTATGTCCCTGTCAGTACATAAAGTCCTAAAATGAATGTGTTCCACGAATGATGAGACTACGACTTGCTTAAGCTTCAAGACAATTAGACAAATACATATTTTGTTATCAAACAAATTTAAATGACAAAAAATTATGTCTAGCCAATCGTAGAATGAGTACATTTTAAACAAAAGTACGCCATATATAATATGTGTGCACGTTTTGTACACCACATCGCATTATTTACTATATATTAACTTATAGAGTAAAGATCAAATACATATAGTTTTTTTTAAGAATTGTGAGAATCAAAGGGGGTAAAAAAAATTATTTTTTTTAGAATTTTTTTTCTCATGTGCTTAAACATTCTTTCTAGATGAATAATACAAAAAAAAAAAAATTTAGTGCAATTACGTCATTAAGGTAAATACATTAGTTTACACTAGAGTAATTATGTAATTACTCTACACGTAATTACTCTACACCATTTTTTTTTTTAGTTTTCAATACTATAATACATGTTTAACAATATGGGGGAAAAAAATTTTAAAAAAAAAATACTCTCCTTTGATTCTCACAGTTTTTACCAAAAAAGCTATTTGTACCGGATCTTTCCCCTTAACTTATAAGTTGTTGATGTATTGACGTATGGTTAGTCGTAAGATTTACATAAATGGTTGTACTTTATCTTTTTTTACCTTTTAACCCTTATGCTTTTCAAATTTTATAAGTTTGTTACAAAACTTTTTTCATTTTTAACCAAATACTTTTTCATTTTCAAATTTGTACCCTATACTTTTCTTCTTTTACAATTTTTCAATTTAACGTTCCAGTCTAAATATTTGAGTTAACACACTGCAATGTGCGTGTATGGTTCTACATTTTTGCGTCTATTTTTCCCTTTTAACGGCTTTGTCCAATACAGTATCTAAGTCGACTTGGTAATTCATTTCTATGTTTTATAATTTGGTCTACTTTTTGCGCCTCAACGCAGTAAGAGTGTGTGTTAAATGTTTTTACGTCAACTTTTCGTTCGGTTTAAAGCGCGGGTCCAACGTTTTTTCAACACATGGGTTCTTTAAAATGTTCCAACATTACCTTTTTTTCACAATTTACATCCCTGCCGTAACATGGGGGCTTAATCCCAGTTGACATGTTAATTATAGAAGTATCAAGGAATTTGTAATACAATATAAACTACCAATTTCTTTTATATATAACATTTTTTTTATTTTAAAATCTAAAATGATTATACCTGAAATTTCTAGATTGTCACTTCATCAAGACACTTTATAGCTGAGATGTGAACCTGAAAAATAAACAAGCAAATCAGTATCAAATGATACGTCATGATGATGATGATAGGTGATTATGATATGTAAAATGAGCATATGTGAAAATAACATATTTGTTAAATCTTTATTATGGATATACAATCGATCACTGATGTGCCGAGATTTTAACATGTTTTATGCACATATTTTCACCCGTAAAATCATGCTTTTATCTTAGTTTTATCATCATTTATCTTTCTTTGTTGATAATTGCAGGATTTGAGGTCAAAAACTGAAAATAAGTGAAAACGGCACAAAAAAAACAAGGAATTAAAGACTTGGAAGGTGTGCTAGATGCAGCACGGTCGTGCTCACGGCAGTGCAACATGAGGGCTTAATACTAGTTAATTGTATAATAAACTACTTATGATTTAATTATTAACGCAACATGTTAGTTGATTGTAATTCTATATATAATAGTATTATAATAGTATTTATGTATTATGTATATTTGTGCTCTTTTGAGTGTAAAATGACATAACAAAGCTAAATGTTTGATAAAATGACAAAGCCAGCGAAAGTTTCTGATGAGAAACTAACCAAATTCTAACAGGGAACACTATTAATGTTTTGAATATATCTATTTGTTTTTTAAACAACTTATATTCCATTAAATTCGTCATGGACGGGACCACACTAAGGGTCTATTTGGTAGCCTCTTAATTAAGCTCTGAACCATTCAGCTTTGAATGGTTTAGCATTTAGACTGTTTGTTTCAAGGCTCTGAATGAAATGGCTAAGAGCTGAACCATTCAAACTTGGTGCATAGCTGAACCATTCAGCACTTAATCATTCAGAGTCTTTTAATCATTCAAGTCTCTTAATGATTCAGCACTTAATCAACCAAACAGCCCCTAACACCTTAACAATATTAGTTAGCTATGTGCTAAATGATGTCAATTCTAACCACAACCATATTAATTTTTAAATATGTTATCTGAAAAATATTTTGATCTGACGATGTTCTTCTAAAGTATCAAACGACGATAGAGATGCTTTATTTTATAAATAATCACATAATTAACTCTTTGGCCCCATTAAATACTCTTAATAACACACACCCCTCATGCTCCACCATGACTTAGAAGATAATATTTTTTTACAATATTGCGGTGAGACAAACCCATCTCTCAATTATTTACAAGTCTCCTCAGATTCATTCGCTCCCTTATTATTATTATATTCAAATCTCTCCTTTTTTTTTTTTTTTTAACGATCGACTAAAGTATTGCCGGGTACTCTGTACGCGGCCCCCAATGGCCGAAAGGGGCCCCAGACGGCCTCTAGTCCGTACGGACAGAGCCCTTCGGCCCACCCGTCTCCTGATCCAGGGAAAACCCGGCCCGCATACCCGCCCGAAGGCACGACGGTAGTGAACCGGTAAAACCTGGAGGGATCAGGAGTCGAACCCATGACCACAAGGATCAAGTGTCTCTCCATCACTTCCCAACACCTACCCCACCACAAGGGTGGGGGTTAATATCCATCTAATTGAGACTTATGGGGATTGAACCCATGTCTCATGAATGAGAACAAAGGCCTCCTACCACTAGGCCACAATTGATGGATCAAATCTCTCCTTTTTATTCCAACTTTATAGATTATGGTATCATATACTTTCACAGTACTTATTTATTAAACTATGTGCATGCTGGGTAAACTTATTTTCCCTCCTTGTAACTTATAAAATTCTTAAAAAGTTAATAAAGAGAAAAATAATGTTTGAGTAATGGTCTGAAAATAAGTTTTGTGCTTTCAAAAGGAGATAGGTTAGAAATTTGAAATAGTGACTTTTTTATTAAAGAGAAAAGAAGGTAAAAAATGAGATAAGTTAGATGGAGAGCTAAACATGACCTATTCACCCTCTCATATTGCGCTAACTGAATGCTGAGTTGGCACTGGATAAAGCTTCCGCTCAAGTCACTTGACCATATTGTGATCCAAGTGAGCAATGACTTTATCCAGTTTTTTTCTTTTTTTAATTTTATTTTTATGGTTTCTAAATTTGTAAAGCAATATTAACATTAATAGAAAATATGACATTAAAATTAGGGGCGGCAATTATTGACACGACCCGAAAACCGACCCGAACCCGACACGAAAAAAATAGATTTGGGTCAACTAACACGACTCGTTTAAAAAAACGGGTCGGGTTCGGGTCAACTAACACGACCCGTTTAAAAAAACGAGTCGGGTCCGGGTTGACACATATATAAAATGGGTTGACCCGTTAACCCGTTTAAGTATTTAGAAAAAAAATATATTAGATTTTCATTTTTCTTTTTTCATTTCTATTTACATGCTTAGTTATAATCATGTTATTTTTGGCACACTATATTATTGATTTGTCACACTTATATACTCACCATTAAACATTTTATTGATAACCCGCTTACAACCCAACAACCCGCTTAACTCATGAACATGTATTACTCATTTAAAAATATGGGTTAAACGGGTCGTCTTTGGGTTGACCCGGATTTTAGGTGGGTCGGGTTAGGGTTGAAATATTTGACACGAATAATAATATAGGTCGGGTTCAGGTTGCACATTTCAACCCATCAACCCGCAACCCATAAACCCGCCAACCCATCAACCCGACACGATTGACACCCCTAATTAAAATATAACACTACAAACCAACAAATATAACTAGTCTAATACAACATCATCGGGACGTCTAACCAATAAATGCTCGACCAATTTATGGCAAAGGTTTCCGTGTGGGACATCACCTTGATAATTTTGACAAATAGTCATGCCTTGGTCTTCCTATCATATGTTGTTTAGATTTACACAAGTATAGACGATGTCCATTATTTTCTCTCGTGTCCAAAACCTTATTTGGTTGGCAATCAAGTGAAATCTTTTCCTCAGAACTCCAAATGCTCTTTCAGTATCTTTTCTTGCCGATTCTTGCTTCTTTGTAAAGTATTTACGTTTATCTTCAAGTTGAGACGAAAAAGCTTGAAAAAGTGTCGACCACTCATTGTAAATACCATCAACCAGGTAGTAGTTTTACTTGAAATGTTCCCTATTAGCATAAAACGCTTGAGCGTGCTCAGTCCCGTTGATGATGTCATCGAATATAGGTGATTGGTCGATAACTTTTGGGTTGTTATTAATTTGACCCAACCCCCCCCCCCCCAAAAAAAAAAAAAAAAAACGCATGCCAAAACCAAAGATCATGCGAGGCCACCGCTTCAAGTATAACACTCAAGCCAGGGCAATCACCTCGATGAAACTGACCTCGCTAAGCCGTATGAGACATAGTCCATCCAACATGTGTACAATCGAGACTACCAAGCATTCCGGGAAAACCATGTTTTTCACTGTGAACCCTATATATTCATTGGATATCAAACAATGTTGGTTTAAGCAAATATCTCTGTGAGTAAATGGATATGATCCCAGCATAAAGATATATAGTTTAAACAATGTTAGGCAAATGTACGCTACAAGTTTAAAAATTAAAAACAGTAAGTAAAAGCTAATATACCTTAACAAAAAAAATGAAGTGGATCTCGTGTGATTTTTTTGGACATTGATATATATTCATCCATTGCGTCTGACAAAATCCCATATGCCAGTTGCCGAAGAACGACTGTACATTTTTGTATAGAGGTGAACACGAGTGGACCTCTTGCATCTTGTCTTTGTTGCAAAAAAAACTCCGACGTCTTTGAGACCGCTCAATCAAGTAGTTATTTGTTGTCTTACTTGTTTGAATAATCAAATCGTCTTCCTTGGAAGAACCGGATAAAGAAAAATCATTCTATTCCGTGTTTTGTGTTGTGAGTGAAAGTGAGTAAAATTTGTTTTATATAATGTTTTAGGTTGAAGTGAGAGTGATTTGATTATTTATAGAAATTTAAATGTTTTTTTATAATTTCCAACAGTCAAATATGACCAAAAATCTCAAATTCCAAGAAAAAGCAGTCGTTACCCATGTTACTAGGTCAAGATGGCTCGCTCATGCTGACCCTCACCCAAGGCCGTCAGGGTGTTCGTGAGCCCGTGGCTCTTTTGCTTGGTCGCGTCCAGTGATAACGTGACCATAACGCCTAGTCTTTTTTGGCATGAGAGGTGTAACAAATATTGATGATCTTTATTAAGAGGTGTTAAGTTATTAAATGACTTTCCTAAACATGTAATGTTCTCATAAAATTTAATTTTCTGAAACATACATATTTCATTTTTTCCCATTTTATGAAGTAATCCTTCGTTTTTGGAACTTTAAACAAAAATATACATTTTATTGGATGGCCTTTTAAAGATTGTCATTAAACATAGATGCATAGAAATTATATTATCCTTGGGTGGTGGTGGTGGAACATATGTTTAATGGCCTATAAAAGTTACATATGTTTAAAAGGTAAAGGAAAATAATTTTCAGAGTTAAAGCTATAAGACTAGTGGGTGTGGAGACATCAAAAATGCCATGTCTCATTGCCACCTAGGACATGGATCATGTTCTCTTGTTTAGGACATGGATTGGGTGTGGAGATATGAGATAATATTAAATGTAATAATAATAATAAAGTAAACAAAAACAATACTCCCTCCGTCCCAATTTAAATGTCTCATGTCTAAAAACACACTTTTTAAGAAATATTTTGTTTGTATGTGGTAAAATGACAATAACATCCTCAAAAGTGGTGATTGTATTTTGTCTTTTATTGGCAAAACTGGAAATTATATTTCTATTTTTGGAGAAAGACATTTAATTTGGACAAACAAAAAATGAAAGAAGGACATTTAAACTGGGACGGAGGGAGTAACATTAAATCATGAATTTAATGTGGTGAATGGTGATTGGCTCGTCCCTTATGTCTCTGTGGAGACGTGAGAGACGGAGACGGCGGTGAGTGGCGGTGTGCGAGACGGGGACGGAGGAGAGAGGGTGTGAGACGGGGTGTCTACGTCTCCACACCCATTATTCTAATAATATAACTCAAACTCTAAAAGTATATGTTACGATTCCATAAAATCAAGAAGCAGATTGGGTGGTGGAGATCTACTAACCACATTATATATACTAGGATTATCTTATAAAATAGTAGTAATCAATAACAACATACTAAGTCAAGAGTACAACCCATCAATCCACATAACACATTTAAGATACTCAACCCAAAGGGTAAATTAGTCATTTCCAACTCAACGGTCTTTTCACAAAACCAAGACGAACTTCCATATTAGATCATCTCGAAAACACCATTCCTCGACCACCTTTGTTTAATGTTCGATCATAATAATTTTTTATCTTTTTTTTTATAAAAATCACTTACAAGTTATAAAAACACCTATTGCAATAAATGTTCAGTTTCTTTATTCAAAAGAAAACGGTCTTCCAACAAACCCACCACTACCATCATATTATTTTTTCGTGATCTCTACTTCTACAACTCAACTACAATCGAAAGCTTCCCTTCAACCTATTCCAATACCCTCGTTCATCTTTCACCCATGATTATTATTATTATTACTATTTAAACATCTAACATCTATTCAACATGGCGGACCTTCATAGATCCGCCAAAAAACGTAACGGGTTCTACGTTAAGATGAAGTTTTTTCCACCAAAAAATTCAAAGCCAGAAAACTACTTTATCATCAAATACTTCAAATGGTTTCTATGGTTTTCACTATCCTTTTATTTTTTCGCTAAGTTTTTAAACAATCATGAAACCGATACCTATACCCATACCCATACCGCTGTTTTGAAGACAACGATCATCAACCACTCACACAACGCTCTAACCGAGTCAATATTTCATCAACACAAACATAACATATTAAACGACTTAAAGGTATATGTGTACGAGTTGCCATCGAGGTATAATAACGATTGGCTATCGAACGAGCGATGTAGGAACCATTTGTTTGCTTCTGAGGTTGCGGTTCATAGAGCGTTGATGGGTAGCGATGTTCGAACGTTTGACCCGACGAACGCTGACTTTTTCTTTGTTCCGGTTTATGTTTCGTGTAATTTTAGCACGGTTAATGGGTTTCCAGCTATTGGGCATGCGCGTACGCTTTTGTCATCAGCCGTTGACTTTATCTCGTCCGAGTTACCGTTTTGGAATCGGAGTAATGGGTCTGATCATGTGTTTGTTGCTTCTCATGATTATGGAGCTTGTTTTCATGCCATGGTAAGTTATTATGTGTTTTTTTACGCCTCTTTAAACCTACTTCTAAATTTACTTTACATCAGTTTATACATACGTTGATGTCGCTAGTTATTATGTGTTTTTTTTACGCACTCTTTAAACCTGCCTGTCTGGAGAACCAACACGTTTTTGTGCCATTTGCTTTTGACACATTTGGTCATTTGGAGGTTTAGCCCCCAAGGCAATCTGGTTCTTAAAAAGGGTTCAAAAGGTGGTGCAGAGTAACTCTCCACCGATGAAGGACCTAAGTTTTATTTTTAATAGAGTATGTTTTTCTATTCAAAAGCGGGTAGCGGCGCAACTTGTTGCCCGTTTACCCGCCTCCCATTTGTAAGAGTTATTTGTAAAAGCTTAATATTCAACATTAAAAAAAAACTTAAAAATATTTATTCATGGATTATTGAATGATTGTGGTTTTTTTTTTATGTAATTAGGAGGATCGAGCAATTGCTAATGGGATACCTGAGTTCATGAAGAATTCGATTATATTACAAACATTTGGTGTTAAACGTCCACACCCATGTCAAAATGTAGAGCATATCGTTATTCCGCCATACATTTCACCGGAAAGCGTTAAGTCAACGCTGTCAAAGTCGCCGATTGATGGTCAACGGGATATTTTCGTGTTTTTCCGAGGGAAAATGGAGGTTCACCCGAAGAACGTCAGTGGGCGTTTCTATAGCAAGTAACTTAAAAAATTTCGTTAATTTTGTTACATTTTGGGTTTTGTTTTTTTTTAATTACAAATTTTATAGATTTTTTTGGGATACGCAGAATACATGAACATTGCAGGATTTGATAACTCCTAAATTTTTTGCTACCGTTTGGTTAATTCGATTATTTGCTCACACTAGCTGTTATGCAGGCGTGTGAGGACACAGATACTGCGGAAGTACGGAAATGACAAAAGATTTTACTTGAAGAGACACCGGTTTGCGGGTTATCAATCCGAAATCGTTCGATCGGTGTTTTGTTTATGTCCATTAGGGTGGGCACCATGGAGTCCAAGGCTGGTTGAGTCGGTGGCTCTAGGATGTGTGCCCGTTATTATTGCAGATGGTATTCGTTTACCATTCGAGTCCACCGTGCTGTGGTCGGATATATCTCTATCGGTTAGGGAGAATGACATGGCAAAACTCGGCCGCGTACTTGATGAAGTGGCGGCAACGAACCTATCAGTGATCCAGAGGAACTTGTGGGACCCTAAACTCCGCCAAGCTCTTTTATTTCATGATGACTTGGAAACTGGTGACGCGACGTGGGAGGTGCTTGTTGCGTTATCTAAGAAACTAAGTAGGTCCCGTCGAAGGTCAAGGGTTTCTAGCGAATGAGTAAAATACACATGGCAAATTTTGATTTGAAATGGTGTTACTTGGCACGGGTTAGTGGGATCCATTGGCTGATTTGGCAAGTGGTGAGAGGTTTGGTGCTGCTTGTGGGACCCACGAGTTATAGAATACGTATTGACTCGGGTGGGGGGATAAGTTGGAATGGTCCTCACGCTTCATACTTCATAGTGTAGGCCCACTTATTGGATAGGGCTACTTTGTTACACTTTGGTACAATTTGGTATTATATATACACGTTTGGCCCTTGTAAATACAAATTGCTATAGTGTCAAAACTAATGTTTTAATATGCTCATCGAAATTATTGAAGTTAGGGGTGTTAAACATGTCATGTTATTGCGTTACTGACTGAAGAGACATGCAACCAAATATTTGATATGGCATGAATGAAAACTAGATCAGACATATGAACCTAAAGACGAAATGAGGTTTTACGGTCGCAAACTTACGTGTGAAAATGAGATAGGAAGCGTGAGATTGTGAACGGCGGGAAAAAGGATAGCAAAATTGTAAACGAAAAGTGTAGGGTTAAAACAGGAAAAAAGATTTATGTGTCAGAAGTTTATAAATTTAGAAATTGCAAGTGGGGGAGACATGTGGTTTTCAACGGTCACGGCTTCTTGATGTTTGGCTTAAATAGCATATTCTTTTTATAGAATCAAAATTTTGTTATTTTTAACATCGTTTTATGTTGATGTATATAAGACTATATGGTGTGCCTCCCCTTTCCCCTAACTCCCCCAAGTGCCACGTCAGCGCCACGTTATTTCCCCCTTCTCCTCCCCAAAGTTTGGAAATGTCTTCCCCCATTCCCCCTTCCTTTTTTATTGGATAAAGGTTAATAAAAAAAAATAAAAATAAAAATGGGCCAATCACATGAATCGGTGGGAGAGGGGAAGATTCCCCGAAATCCCCGGAAAATTCACGGGGGGGGGGGGGGGGGGGGGGCGGTGTTCCCCGAGTTCCCCGAAGACACCTCAGCACCCCGTCCCCTTTCCCCGCATCCACACCAAATAGTCTAATCTAGACATAGGATTTATAAAATAATTTACGATCTGCTTTTTTGTGATTTACCATACAACTGATTTTTACAACCTAAGAGCATTCACACTAGCTTCTCCATATTTTCTCCATAATTACTCTAAAAACACTACTTTTTCTCACTTCTTTCTATTTAATAATATTTATTCTATACTTTTATCATTACCTTTTCTCTCTCCTCTATTCACAATCACTTTAAAAAATATTAAACAATTATGGAGGATGAACAGTTCCATATCAAATTTGCTGATGAACAGTAACTTCTCTATATATTCTCCATTTCCTCTACTCACAAACACTTATACACACTGTATCTAATATGGAGGCCCCTCTCACAAAATTATGGAGGCTCTACTGTGAATGCTCTAAAGCATTAATTCAATTCAATAAATTTATTTGAATTTTAATTATTATCTAACTAGATTATACCCCGGGAACGTCTCGAGGTTGAAAAATCTAATATATATGACATATTAATTTTACATATGAAATAGAATGATGCGTTTTACAGTTGCATGCATGAAAGCTTCGGGTAGCAACTAACCTAAAACAGTTAAAAATACATCTCCAATGTTAACACCTAACTTCAAACAATGTATAACTCTAATATTAATATCTAACCTAAAACAATGTATAACTCCAATGCTAACGCATGTTGAAAATAGAATTCATATTTACTGTTTTGAGCATAATTAGTGACTTGCCTATACATGATTAATGATTTACCTGAACACTTTGTGTTTTTTTTTCCTGTTTGAATAAAACCCAACAAAAATAGTCGTTTTTTTCTCCGTTTTTTATATAGCACTATGGTACTCGTTGGAAAGATAATAAAACGCTCGTTAATTTGGTGTAATTTTTTTCTTTAAAAAATCTCGTATATAAAAGATATTAACATTTAAAAATTATGGGAGGAAACATAAGAGAGAAAAATCTAATTTTGTTTTTAAATTATTTTTTTCCTAAAATATCTCAATGCCACATGAGATGACACATGACACACTCAAAGAGGAGAATGCCCATTTGAGTGCCATGTTATTAAAATGGTTTTGGTTTATTATATGTATAGATTGTTAAGTTTACACCGTGTTGGGGAGTTAAAATGGGGTGTGAGAAACCCTTTCATGTTAGCCCACCACCTTGTGTCTAGCGTGAAACATGACGTGGGGCAACAATTAAAGGTGACGTGTACAGTTTTGATTGGGGGATGGTTACGGTGAGAAAAAAGTTATCGTTGGTCCCTCCACCCAACGGTTCTTTTTTTTTTTTTAAATTAAACCAAATTCATTAAATTTTACCCTTATATATAACATCTTTTTAATTCAATTACCCAACACCACAATTCTATTACCCCATACCACAATTCTAATACCCCACCCCAAATTTTACCAAACCGTTTACTGAAGAATGTTGATGTCGTGGACCGAAGAAGAAGAACCATCCCTAACGTTGGCTAGTTAAACATACATGAGAACACTAGAGTCTCTAGTACACTTCGTTCAACCCCGTTTTGGGGTAAAGTGTTGGTCGAATTCAGGGTTCTTATAAGCGGCTAAACAAACCGTGATAGTGATTCTCTTCATCATAAGTGGTTAGACATCAAAGCAAAGTGTGAGGAAGACCACCCGAAATCAAAGAAGTCGGCCACTGAAATGACTAAATCGACTACACTTTTGTGTTTAGCCAGGAGTTCGAGTATGTTTCGTCATGGCAATTGTTACGCTCTAATTATATATAATTTAAATGTTTTAGTTTATGTATTTTAAATTTATGTTTTTATGTAATGTTTTAGTTTTACTTATTAATTTTTAATATAACGGTGGTTTTATGTAATTTAGTGGGTTATTAATTAAAAAATACAAATGCAAAAATTGAAAAAAAGTAAATTAAAAACGGTGACTTGGTACTACCATGGACCCACTGTCCATGCCACCACCAATCGCCGTTTTTGTTACATGCTCCAATGATGATGTGGATGCCGAATGTCGTTTCATGCCTCACAAGGACTTGACCACATTGTGTAGTCTAATAATAAGTTATTTGAGATATTTATAGATCGAAGTTATTCACAAAAACACATGTGTTTATAATAATTCTTTTCATCATTAGTATATATTAATTTAAGAAACATGAAATAACGTGGTTTAAAAAAGTAACAGAATACAATCATTTAAGTTATATTTCTAGAGGAACCAACATTTTGATTAAATTATATTCATTTGGACGTCAATGATGGCTTGTGGCTTAAAGCCAAAGTCTTTAAACGTGTGTTCTTTAACTTGTAACATATATCTATACTTCTAGAAAGACCACTAGACGAAATCATTTCCTATCGATCCAAAATGTAGTCCGACTTAGGTTATCAACAATGGAAAACCAATGGCACATATAGGCTGAGGTTGAAGAGAGCAATGACTTACGTGGAGAAGCGGGGAAGGTTTCCCAAGACCAAATTTTGGCCACATTGACGGTTTGTTGAGAGAGGGTGTGTGAGGTCCATGGTGGGTTTTGTAGGTTTCCGCCGTGTAATCACAAATCGGTTGTGAATTGATACCGCCAATGTAACTTTTTATTTATTCGATTGTAATCACAAATCGGTGTAAATTCATATGTAAACCAGTGTTAATTGACTGTGAATATACAATATCGTAATATACCTTAAAACTAAAGAATTACTCCCTCCGTCCCAATTTAAATGCCCTAGGTCAAAAAACACACATTTTAAGAAATCTTTTGTTTGTATGTGGTAAAATGACAATAATATCCTCAGCAGTGGTGATTATGTTTTGTCTTTTATGGGCAAAACTTGAAATAACATTTCTATTTTTTGAAAGAGACATTTAATTTGGGATTTAAATTGGGACGGAGGGAGTAATAAACTGACATAGCATTTTTTATCGATATATAAATAAGTCAAACTTATATGAATCCCATCAAATAGTCGTTTCTCATAAGAAAAAAGTTATAAATTCATGTAATTATGTAAATAAAGCGGAAGGCTTAACCTTTTGAAAATTGATTTGACTATTGAGTATATATCGAAACAACATTTTGAAAAGCAAACAAATATAAACCAGCTTTTACTAAATAGATTGGGACATTGGGTGATGAAAGAACGGTAAGGCTCTTAATGAGCATCTGAATCATTAAGCGCTGAATGATTCAACATTCAGCTCATTCTGCGCATTTGTTTCAGCATCTGAATAGAATGGTTAAGGCTGAACCATTAAGACTTGGTATGTTGCTGAACCATTAAGCACTGAATGAATCCATTTTTTACTTCCCCTACTATATGGGACAAGAACACTAACCATTTAGAGGCCCAACAAAACAACACTTAGTGATTCAATACTTAACCATTCATATTCTCTCAATTATTCAGACTTCTTAATGATTCAACAATTAATTAACCAAACAGCCCCTTAATGAGTCCACGCCCATCGGCCATCACTGACCGACCCAATAGGATTAAGCCCAACATCACTTATTATGTAAGTAAGGACTGGATCAAATTTGTGAGCAATTAGAAATTTAGAATGTTCAATTACTGTCTCGTAATATATTTGCATATAAACTTACAATGTTCAATGTGTCTTTTCGCAAAATTTGTTAAAATTGGTCATAGAGCCAATAAAGCAATAAGTAGGGCTTGGATTGACTCATGAACAACCCTAGCATTCTAGCAATAAGCATAAACAACAGGAGCCTTGTGAAGGAGCTGTTAATCTCATTAAAATTGGGCTTTCTTAATCAGGGTCTCATACGAATGATCCAATATCAAGCGGGTTGTATTTTCAAAGGTTACATTTATGACCAATTCTTTCCAATTCCCATTGATCTTTTACCAATAGCTTTTACAAGTGGGAGGCGGGTAAACGAGTCACAAGTTACGCCGCTACCCCTTTTGAATAGAAAAACCTACTCTGTTAAAAATAAAACTTAGGTCCAATGCTAGAGCAAGTCTAAAATTCAGATCCGCCACCTTAGCAGTAGTGGTGTTTATTGGGTTAGTTATTTGGTTATTAGGTTATTCGAGTCGGGTTCTTTGGGTTTTTAGTAATGAATTATTACCCGATAACCGACCCAATCTAGATTCGGGTTAAATGGTTATGGGGTTAATCGGGTTTGGGTATATCAGGTCCGGTTTATGGTTTGGATTTTTGATGTCTTAACAGAAGTTTGTTGAGCGAATAACTTACCTCATTTTCTTTGTTTCCAGCATCACTAAAGACTAGATCCTGCTCAATTTGACCAAGATATCCATGCCCTTCCTCAGTTATGTTTGCATTAATTTTCCAGCAAGTTGATTTATAAGCAAATAAAGTAATAAACCAACCAATCCACAAGTTTTTAAGGTTTTTTTGGAAGGAAAGGATTGAGGTGATTTAATTGTTTTTGAAAATTAAATGAAATAGGTTATGGGATTAGTCGGATTTTATTGTTACTTTTACTTCTTCACGTTATTCGGGTCAACCCGAAACAAGAGAATCCAATCCATAAACCGACCCAATTAACATATGTTGGGTTCGGGTGTGACCATTTATCGGGTTCGGGTTAATTGGGTATGCTGGTTTCTTGGGTCGGGTTCGGTTATCAGTTAAAAAATAAATTTTCTCCAACCCTAAATCATTTCAAACATTGCCTGCACACTTCACTTTTATATAAAAAGTACATTAAAAAATTATATTTGTGTGTGGTCCCCATCTCTTGAGTCCGAAGAGGTCGTCTGCACCAGACCACTCCACATCATCACCTCCAACGCATTGCACGGTCCAGTTCTAAAATCGAAATTTCAGACTTGGTTCGTTTGTAGATGCTCTAACTCTTTACATATACATAAAAAGCCCAACAAAAGAAAGTTGAAGAGAGCCCTAACTCTACGTAAAAAGCCCAACAAAAGAAAGTTGAAGAAAGCCCAAATATGTAGGAAAAACAAATTCGATGTTTCGACTATACGCTTAAAATAATACGCAATACAATCACTAATAAAGACAAACACTCGTATATAATAATTCATTCCTCCACACTCATTCCTTTACTTAGTTTTATTCCATAATGACAAATATAACACACCAAAAGAGAAAAAAACATACAAACAAACAAACCAAGCATGCATGCAAATAATATTAAAAAGCCTTTGCACCCATGTCAACCCTAAGCTTCTTTAGAGAAACAAAAAAAGAACTCCTTTTAACACTCAGGTGTTTGGCTGTGGTCTCTTTTTGGGTCCAAACAATAATCATACACTTTGTATCTTTTTTGAACCCATTGCATCGCCTCCACTTGCTGGAGGCTCAGCCCTCCAGTGGTAGCTGGAGAACCAGATGGAGGGCGGCATGTTTGTGCTGAGTCCGCTTCACAACCTTTGAGCTTGAAGTTCCTATACCTACCAACAAAAGGTTGGTACCCATAGTTTGCTTTATATTTACCGTCTTCAGTGGCCCATGAAGATGCATCCCATATCGACCCGTATACGTACATCGGTCTTAAAGGAAACGTTGCATCACTTTTCCTTGGGTAACTTCTAATTGGCACATCATCCACGAAAAATCTGCATTTCATATTAAAAATTGCAACGTTTAAGTTATGTTTCTTTTGTCAAATCTTGGTTACACTAGAATCCAAAAAACCGCAACCAATTGGATATTTTATGAGTAACTATATAACACGTGGATGGTGACAAATATTACTAAAATCACACATGCACATACATATAGTAACATATATAGCTATAGCTATAACTATTGTGAAGGGACCATGACTTTTGTAAACCCCGGGATACGTCATTTCTTTTGGGGTTGTAAAGTGAGGTTGAGAGTTTAAGCCTCATATGAAGCAAAAAAAAAATGTGTAATAAAAAGGGTGTAAAAATGGGGGAGAAAATTAGCCGTAAAAAATGGTGATTTTTTATAAGCATGCAATATACTAGTATATATCAATATATAATATCTAGGTTATGTCTTATTTCATTATTAATATAATAAGATTATGCAACATAATATGTAATACATACTTAAATGCTTAGAAGTTCAGATGCTAAATTTATAAGTTCGATAAATACTAATGAAATATGATCACTATCGACCAAATCAGTGGCGGAACCATAATTTTTTTTCTAATGGGAATAAATATGATCATTACTCATTAGAATAAACACATTAAAAATACTATGTCATCGCTTTAGTTAATATGATAAGATAAAATTGGTTTCTGTTCAAGAGATCCCTTAAAAAGTCTTCCAACTAATAACATAATTTAAAGAGTCATAAAACAGTAATAACAAGACTCAAACTAATGATCTCTTAGTTGGTAAACAAGGGATTTACAACTTCACCAGTTCACCCGACTTAATTACCATGATACTATGGGTCCCAAGTAATTGCTTGTATGAGGTCTTTACAAAATTTACCGGTTCTACCACATTTTTAAAAAACATCATGGCTTCCGGACCACAACCCACATAAGGTGGGTCCCCCAGGATCTAATCACAGCATAAAAAGTATGAATATTAATCGCTTATCCCTTTTTTTAACGACTAATTTCTTACCTCCCTTCTTACACCTTTGAAGTTGAACTCCCAACCTCACCCAAGAGAGGATTTCCTCTCTATCACTAGGATTAATCGCTTACCTACTAAAGTAATTTATGATAATCATTTTAAGTAATAGGGAAACACATGTAGATATGTGTTTTTTGTTATTTAATGTTAAACCTGTATGAATTAAATATGTGTCACGTGACTCACAAAATAGAATTTCATAGAAAAAGAGACACTTCCAAGTTAAAGAGAGAATAAGAGATATTAGAAGAAAATTAACTGACATTATTTCGTTGGGTGTCCATAATATTGCATAATCATGAAAATCTTGGGTCGGGTCGAACCAAAGATGAATTCGATGTTCACGTCCTATGATGTTCCCATCTCCACTTCCTCTCATGTAAACATTGGTTTGTAACGTGTACGGTTTGTCCGGTGTTGTCCCAAGAAACTCTATATCGATTTCGTCATGGTCTCCAGGATGATCCTCGCTATTAGAAAGCTACACAAACATTATGAAATTAAATTTCAATGATTATGTATGTAAAAATCGTTTATATAACTTCATATATACGTACGTAAAATGATGTGATGACTCCAGCTGTGTAACCAGGGTGAAGCTTGACCGATGTCCCAAAGTAACCCGATCTATACGATTTTATCGACTTGAAACCACTTCCTGTCACAAAATTTAGAATACATGATCATATGCATTTGTTTGCACATCATATGGTATAATATTGAGAGAGGTGTGAATTTCTAACACAAAACGAGCCTAACACGAAAATTGCAAGTTTAGTTTTAGTTTAAATGGGTCAGGGCAGTTTTAGGTTGAACCAGCGAACACGTTGACATGACAGGTAGTGTTTTTGTGAGCCGGAAGACTCATGGGTTAACTCATTTGTTTACCTTTTCATTTTATTTGTTTTATTTGATAAGTTAAACACTTAAACTATTGGGGTATTTTCTAGCACAAAATTAAAATGTTGAAAAATAAGTACTTTACATAGTAATTTAAACTTTAAACATATATAGTTGCTTAGAAAATGATATGTAAAGTAAAACCACTTTATGTCACACAATTTAAAATATACGATCATATATCCTATGGTATAGTATCAACAACACAATATTATAAATCTTACTGACCGGAAGACTTATCAAGCCAGATGGTGAGCGAGCTTTGATCGAACCTCTGGTTCTGTTGGCCCCATAAGGTTCGATAGGCTTGATCAAATGTTACGGTGTCAACCGTCGAACTAGGGTTGTAGCCAGGTGAGGGTGGGTTGCCTTGAGCATCGGTCGAAATAGTGAACATGAAAAGAAGAATGGACAAAAAGAAAGCCATGGAATGAATTGAAGAGTTTTATTTAGTGCTTAAAAGAAAGTAAAATTAATAGATTTAATGGAGAAATAATTGGAGGCATGTAAAAAGAATACGTTAGAGATGGTATAAATAGGGAGATTATTTGGGACCCATGCATGCAGATATATGTTGATTTTTTAATAAAAACAAAATGACGGTTATGTTATATTTATATTAACTAATTATTTTCTCCTTTTTTGGTTGATTTCCTCGATCATGATTGGTCGCCTTTTCAAGAAACAATTTGATACGGTCATTGAACTTATTTATGTAAGATTTGCAAATATGTTATATTGTATCAAATATTAAAAACCTCATTAACTTTTTAATAGTATTAGACTTATAGTTTATAACTATTGTTTTGTGAGGTTTGTATTGTATTTTAATGACGTCACTACAAAATTTGTAGTGGATAAATCAAATTTTTATTTGTGTGTGTGTTACAATCTACGTCTCTACTGCACTTAAATATATAAGAACTTGTACCTTGATTCCTTGATATTCGTTAACTATACTAAACGAATCAATTTTTATGTAAGTTTGTCATGGATTTCTTCGTTTTAATTTATGGGTGCTAGTTTCTTTCTTTTTTTTTTCTTTTTTTTTTACAAAAAATGAAACGAAAGCTCCTATATCTATACTATCTTATAATACATTTCCCAGTGACCCTATATAATTTATGTTTTATAAGTATAATTGGTTAGAGTACAACACACAATGCATATATTAACTATTTTTTAGGGTAATATATCTTTTATACAATACTTACATATTTGCCCACTCAACTTTACTCAATTTGTTTATTTAAATAATAATTACACTTTTTTACTATTATTTCAACCAACTAAACGCCCATAACCTTTTCATACATTAATATTTTCTTAATATTATTACATCATATAAATAGACATTTTGTTCCCTTTAATTTGATTATATCGCTATAGTTTTTTTTTAATTTAGAAAATGACATGTTAGGTTTAAGTAATAACCGGAACGAAAACAAAGGAAGTGAGAAGTTACATTTGTACATGTAACTTCTCACTTCCTCAGACTCACCCTAATTTTTTGCATAGCGTATCACATAAATTGTTGCTATGTATATATTCATGTGCTTGCACTTCCGCTAGCACTTATGATTCGATTGTGGTAAAAAAAATTTATTTATTGAATTCAAAATTTTGTTTAAAAATTGTTTACCACTTACTCGGCCGTTATTATTCATTAATGTCGGAATTTTATCTCAATTGTATTTGTAGAAAATTTTTGTGTATAAGTTATTGAATGAGAAGATACACGTTGTAACATAGTTCTCAACTTGATTTCTTTAATGAAAAACACTAAATGTTGTTACCCGCCGCAACGCGTAGGCACCCCACTAGCAGTTACATAAAACAGCTTTACACTTCTGAAAATAAATGCATTATAATCTCTATCTCTACTACCTTATTAAGGAGGAGAGATGGGTAAGAAGGTAATTTCACCATCATTTTAAGATGGCATACAAAAGGTCACAAGGTAAACAACTATATTTTTGCCAAATCCTTCCCTTTATGCCCCTATGTGCAACATTTGATTACAATTGTACAAATGACTAATGCAAGTCATCTCTATTATTATTATTATTATTATACTACAATGTCGGTGCTACAGTACTACTGTAGCAGCTACAGTTTTTTTTTTTTGTGGTGGTTTATTTATTAACAAAACGAAAACCTCAAAAAAAGATGGGGGAGTCGTTTTCCATTGGCGAGTAGGGATGGTAATCAAACCAGAACCCGATGGGTAAACCCGAAACACGACACATTTGGGACGGGTTTGGGGTCGGGTAATAGGGTATGGGATTAGTTTTTTTTTTTGCGGGTTTGGGACGGGTTTGGGATTTGATGATATACCCGTTTACCCGGCCCGATTACCCGATAAAGTATACCCATTTACCCGATTAGATACCCAATATGTTTTCTTATATATCTTTTTAAATATGTATGCATAATATATCTAATTGTCTATCTAGATTGCCATCTTGTGCTAGAAATTACCAAAACATAGTATATACTATTTGTTATCTATGTCTTAGAGTGTTTTTATATGAGTTAAATATTTTATATTCATACATTGTAATCATTTAGACGTATATTAAATAATTCTAAATGTAATTGGTTAGTAGTTATCCAATAGATACCCGACCGGTTTATGGTCGGATATACCCGATGGGTAAGTTTTAAAAATTAATGGGTTGACCCGAAACCCGCGGGTATACCCGAGACCCGATGAGTAATTACCCGACATAAACCCGATGGGTTTTGGGACGGGTTTTGGGACAAGCATACCTAATCGGGTATGGGGTTGGGATTACCTAAACTCGTCCCAAACCCGACCCATTGCCATCCCTATTGGCGAGGCACGCAAAGGACGTGACGAGGAGGGAAAAGAACCAACGACAGATGAATGGTATTCTCTGTAAGTGTAGAGGTTGGCGGTTGGTGATGGTGGCGGCTATGGGTTAAGAGTTTGACAGCTGAGTCTGAGAAAACGGTGGTTCACAGATCTTTAGCGACGGTGGCCTGGTGGTGGGTTGCGAAGAAGTCGTTTCTCATATTGTGATTTTTTGCCGGTGTCCGTCGCCGGAGGATGACGACCAGTAGGATGACATATGTGCCATAGAGTGGGGGTTCATTCCGGTGGCGATGACGGTGGCTTTTCCTTGGTAGAGGAGAGGGTAAATAGAAACTATAAAGAGATGAAGATGATGTTTTAAAATACAAAAGGACAAACGTGAAGCAAATATAAATTTGATTTGACTATTTGAGTTAAAATAGTAAAACGTGATGCTCTAAAGAGCTTTTACATTGTTGATTTTGTAAAATTATAAATAAGGATATTCATTACGTGCAATTTATGGATTTAGTTAAATTTGTATATTTTAAGTTGTTATTATATATAAACATAATCATTATACAAAGTTTCCATCGGCTCTTTTTATATTTAGTTTTTTTTATAAAGTATTAACAGAAACAAAATTGTTTCTCCTTTTGTAATTAAAACAAAAACTAAAATATACGTTAACCCCTCACTCATAGAATTTTATGACACTTGATTATTGACGTTGATGGTTTTATTATCTTTAAATTAAACAATTATATTGTTATTATTTTCTAAATGTAAATTTTGTATGGATTCGAGTTGGTATAACTTCGACTTATTATGCGTTTCGATGATATAAATTCGAGTTATCGTACGTTATGATGCCGCCGCAACGCGCGGCTGGTAACATACTAGTATAATATTGTTTACTAGAATAAATTTAATAGTATTGGCGTATAGCTGTTCCAAGAAAAAAAAAGTATTAGTATAGATCAATAACAAAAAGCGAGTAGGTTTTTTTATTACTTTTCATTTGTATCTTAAGTTTTTCACAAGATTTATGAGTGATGAAATGCATAATAATATATTTCATCCAATTATATGGACTCTTATCATACTTTGTAAAATTGTAAAATGAATATGACGTCACATATGGATTTTTATTCAAACATAATGCTAAGTCATTGGTGATAACAAATTTTAAATGTGAATTGTGAAGTATAATAAAACTTCAAAAACCAACCACATGAATACAACCGTACTTTATTTCTGACTCTGGTTAGATACTTAGATATATATATATATCCACCAAACCAAACACCAATTATAAATGTATTATACACTTTCTAAAGTTTCAATTTGATCTTGTTTTAAAAGTGACTAACTATAATATATCAAACACGATCGGGCAATAGGCTGATGTTAGTTTTCTATTGTATCAAGATATACAAAATTTCAAATTATTTTACTCATAAACTAAACCTAACACACAATATGATTAAGTAATTATATTTATCTGTAACATGCTCAATAATTAAATTAATTTGTTATTTATGATAAGAATATAAAAGTTTATAGGTTATGACATCATAATCGCATTGGCCATTTTTATTTACTAAATAACTTTATTTAATTAGTCTTTGCATATCTAAACTATTTATTTATTTGTTTTTTGGGTTTAAATTAATTTATATTCATAGATAATTTCCACATGTCCACTGTGTCAACTGTCAAGGGGACACCGGCATTGCTCCTATTTTGACAAATATTATGTACACGAAAGATATTGCGATTGTCAAAGTTTTGAATAGTCTACAAAAAATTATATGGAGGGTGCACAATTCTTCATTGATGTGTGAAGTCATGCATATATCCCCCATTCAGATTCTTGTCTTACCGTTTTCTACGAATAGGGTTGAAAGGTAACAATCAAGTTATCCGTAATTCGTTTATGACTACCTTGTAATCAGGGACGAAGGTTTCTAAGGGCTAGCCCCCCCCCCCCTGTTTTTTGGGGCATTAATAGTGAATATTTGCGATTTTCGTAGGTAAATTGTGTCCGGGTTGAGTCTGGCCTCCGTCGATTTGCCACTACCGATCGAAAAAATTTGAGTTCGGCCTCCCCGATTTGAGAACCAAGCTTCGCCCCTGCTTGTAATTAGCTCGTTAAAAACTTTACTAAGGCTGTTTTGACTTGTATAAACTTATGAGCTAAGTTTGGGTTAAAAACAGTTATGTCGAATAGGTTTTCATGTTTCATGCAATAATAGTTTATAATGGCATCGGTATATCATTCATTTTATATTTGTATGATTTGATTATTTTAAGTCACTGTTTGACGTGTATAAAAAAGTAACATGATGGACAAAGTCAACTAGGTTCATATCGTTAGAAACTAGAGTCTGAACTAATGTTGGTTCGGAATGATTGAATTCACCAGTTATAACATTTCTAACTACGAGCAATATTGCGTTTTATAGTTATTAGGCTATATGGTGTGCCCCCCTTTTCCCCCAACTCCCCCAAGTGCCACGTCAGCGCCACGTCATTTCCCCATTCTCCTCCCCCAAAGTTTGGAAATGGTATTCCCCTTCTTCCCCCTTCTTTTTTATTATTAAAGTTTGATTTAAATAAAAAATAAAAAAAATAGCCAATCATCTTATCCGGTGTCCTCGGTGGTTTTTCCACTTTCTCCCCGGAAAGTTTACGGGGGGGGGGGGTGTTCCTCGGTTCCCCGGACGCCACCTCAGCTCCCCGGATGAGGTCCCCGCATGCACACCGAAAGGTCTTAATCCATGCATAAGTTTCTGGCAACATATTGCAGTTATTTTTTTTAACGGCTAAGCCATACACCCTCTAAACCAACTATTAAACCTACATCAAACACCCTTTAAACCAACTATTAAACGCACATCAATGTTCACTATATGAGCGAAAACCCTCTAATCCGTTAAGTGATAATATGACACTACTTATTCTAATATGATTTATTAGAGATAATCCCTTGATCTTTCTCATTGATTATGAAACTATATATAATACAAGTTTATCTCCTAACTATAGGAAGAGATAAATACAAATCAATTACAAATTTAAACATTCTAGATATACATTATCACATTATCTATTATACCCCCGCAGTCGAAGCGGGAGGAGACCGGATGCTGAGACTGTCTCTGAAATCTTCAAACAAAACTCGAGGCAATCCTTTAGTAAAGATGTCTGCCACCTGGTAGCGTGAAGGGACATGCAGAACCCGTACCTGTCCGCGCTGGACCTGCTCGCGCACAAAGTGAATGTCCAATTCGATGTGTTTGGTCCGCTGGTGCTGTACCGGATTCCCGGACAGATAAATGGCACTGACATTATCGCAGTATACCAGAGTGGCACGAGTAAGGGGAAGATGAAGCTCAAGAAGAAGATTCCGTAACCAGCAAATTTCTGCAACAACATTCGCTACCCCACGATATTCAGCCTCGGCACTGGATCTAGACACTGTAGATTGACGCTTGGATGACCAAGATATAAGATTATCACCAAAGTAAATGCAGTAACCGCTAGTAGAGCGTCGTGTATCTGGACAACCGGCCCAGTCCGCGTCAGTGTAAGAAACAAGCGATTGAGCCGGTGAGCCGTGAAGAGTAAGACCAAATGTCGCGGTACCTTTAATATACCTGATAATGCGCTTAAGAGCGTTCCAGTGATCAACCCGAGGAGAATGCATGTGCATACAAACCTGTTGGACCGCGTAGGAGATGTCAGGCCTGGTAAAAGTGAGATACTGTAGCGCACCTGCTAAACTGCGAAATAAAGTCGGGTCATGAAACAGATCGCTCTGCACGGCGCTGAGCTTACTATTGGTGTCAACGGGAGTAGCGACGGGGTTACAAGACTGCATGCCGGCTCGAGAGATGATGTCAGTGGCATAAGTATGCTGGGAGAGAAACATGGTGTCATGCGTTCTGGACACCGAGATGCCCAGAAAATAGCTGAGGGGACCTAAGTCCTTCATGGCAAACTCTGCAGCCAACTTAGCCATGAGAGACTGTCGGAGGCGGTCAGATGAAGTGACAAGAACAATGTCGTCAACATAAAGCAGAAGATAAGCCGTATCAGTGCCCTGAAGAAACGTAAACAGAGAGGCATCACTCTTGCTATGATGAAACCCAAGAGATAAGACAAAATCTGTGAACCGCTGGTACCAGGCCCTAGGCGCTTGTTTCAACCCATACAATGACTTCTTCAAAGAACACACATAATCAGGAAACTGTTTATTTCGAAACCCCATCGGCTGGTACATGTAAACCGTTTCATGGAGATTCCCATGAAGAAACGCGTTGGTGACATCCAACTGGTGGATGGACCAGCGTTTAGATAAAGCGATGGAGAGTACCGTCCGAATGGTGGCTGGTTTAACAACCGGGCTAAATGTCTCTCCACAATCAATACCAACCTGTTGAGTACGACCATCACACACTAACCGGGCCTTGTACCGCTCCAATGAACCATCCGACCTGTATTTATGTTTAAACAACCACATACTACGTATAACATTCATATCAGGTTGTCTAGGTACTAATTCCCAAGTTCCGTTTCTAACTAATGCATTGTACTCAGTGGTCATGGCAGAGTACCATTCCGGGATAGACAAGGCATCGGTAGGGGTTTTGGGAAGTGGTACGATAGAGGGGGTGGTGGAGGTGGTTAGGTTAAAAGGTTGTTTGGGTTTAAAAATGCCACTCATAGAGCGGGTGTGGACAGTCCGGGTGGGCGGCGGTGGTGGGGTCGGGATGGTTGTATGGGCCGGAGGGTGGGAAGTGGTCGGGCGTGATGGTTGTAGTGGGCCGGTTGTGGGTGATGGTTGTAGTGGGCCGGTTGTGGGTGATGGTTGTAGTGGGCCGGTTGTGGGTGATGGGCTGGTAGGCGATGTGGTAGTAATTGGGCTAGGTGGGACGGGTATTGGGCTGGTAGGGGCTGGGGCGGCTGGTGTGTTGGTCCGGGTAGAGGTGGTCTGGATGTGGGGTGAGAGGTGATAGGGGAAGGGTGTGTCCAGGAAGTCATATGTGGGGGTGGTGCAAATGGATTGCCTAAAGGGAAATGTCGTTTCATCAAAGGCAACGTGCCGTGAAATATAGACCTGTTTGGTAGTCAAGTCGAGACACCGGTATCCCCTATGGGTAGGAGGATATCCGAGAAAGACGCAAGGATGAGAGCGGTTTTCAAGTTTGTGAATAGTAGTGGAAGGTGACAGAGGGTAACAAAGACAACCAAAGACGCGAAGATGATCGTAGGTGGGTGTGAGAAGATAAAGAAGTTCAGTGGGGGGTTTTGTTTTGGGTGGACTTATTAGGGAGGATGTTAATTAAATAGGTGGCGGTTTCAAGCGCAAAGTGCCAAAAATGGGTAGGGAGAGAGGCGTGAGCCATGAGGGTGCGGATGACGTTGTTAATGGTGCGAATTTTTCGTTTGGCTTTGCCATTTTGAGGTGAGGTGTAGGGACATGAAAGGCGGTAAAGTATGCCATTGGTCGTGAAGAAATTTTGAAACGAATTATTAACATATTCACGACCGTTGTCACACTGAAAGGTTTTAATGGTGCGTTCAAATTGAGTTTTAATGGTAGTGGCAAATTGATGGAATGCTTGAAACACATTGGATTTATGGGTGAGGGGTACGGTCCACAAAAAATTAGTGTAATCATCCAAAAACAAAACATAATATTTATAACCAGATGAACTGACAACGGGTGAAGTCCAAACATCACTATGAATTAAATCAAATGGTTGCAAAACACTAGAATTAGAAGAAAAGAACGGTAATTTAGTACTTTTACCAAAAACACATGAGTCACAAACTTTATTATGCAATGTAAAGAAACAGAAGAAATATTTTTAAAATAATGCAAAGATTGACGTCCTGGGTGGCCAAGACGTTGGTGCCAGAGGTCAGCAGTGATGGCAGCAAAGGCAGTGGGAGAGGTGGAGGAGGACCCGAGCACCAGAGGGTAGAGATCACCGCTGCTGTTGCATCGCAGGAGTGGAGCCCGCGTCTTGAGGTCCTTCACAAGAAAACCAAACGGGTCAAATTCAACAGACACAGAATTATCTCTAGTGAAACGACGGACAGATATAAGGTTTTTAACTAGTTTTGGGGAGTAAAGGACATTTCTAAGGATAAAAGGCGGGAAAGGTTTAGGAAGGTATTTTGTGCCTTGACCTAAAACTGGGATGGTATTACCATTACCTACAATAATATGTTGAGGAATGCATGAGTTAGAAAAAGAATGGAAATCACCTTGTTCATGAGACATTGTGGAGGAGGCACCGGTGTCCATGTACTGAGTAGGGTCAGGCTGCTGCAGAGACATAGTGTAGAGGGCCTGCTCGATATCAGTGGGACTGTAGGCTGCATAGTTGTTTTGCTGAGGGCGAGGACCTAACAAACCCGGCTGCTGGGCCGCTGAAGCTGCGCTGCTGGGCCGGCCTGAGGTGGGGTATGGGCATGGTGGGGTGGGCCAAGGGGAGAAAGGTGAAGTGGGTGGAAAGGAGTAGTGGGCCGTAGCATTGGTTGAGGTGGACGATGGGTTTGGGCCGTAAGGGGTGTTGGGCCAGGTGAAAGGCCACGGGCTGAAGGGATTGGGCCAGTAAGTGGGGAACGGAGACCGGCTGCCACCGGCTGCCACCCGCCTCGGCCACGGCCCCGGCGGGCTGGACGGTCACGTGGACGGCCGGTGGTGGCGCGGGCAGGCGGACGGGATGGGTCAGCGGGTGGGGGGCGGTGGGTGGTGGCGGAGAGGGCGGTGGAGGCGGTTTTTGAGGCGGAAAGGGCGCGTTCGGCTTTATTAGTTTCGGCTTGGATGAGTTTGGAGCGGGCGTTGTAAAAGGAAGGGAGAGGGTGGGTGTTTTGTAGGATGGTGGAGATGCTCTCGTATTGTTCGTTTAATCCCGCAAGGAGTTGAAGGACTAAGCGATCATTATCGACGGGAGCATCGACATTGGCTAGTTGGTCGGCTAACACCTTGAGGGCTTGACAGTAGGCGGACATGCTAGAGAAGCCATCCAACCTAGTGTTCGAGAATTTGTGCATGAGATGAATGGCGCGAGCGCTCTTGTTGTCATGGAACAAATCCTCAATAGCAACCCAAGCCTCATAGGCGTTAGACACATTGTTTATGATGGTGTGTAAGAGGTCGTTGGAGATCGTGGTGTACATCCATTGTAAGACAATGGCGTCAAGACGATCCCATTCCTCTTGGGTGGTGGAGGATTGAGGGGAGGTAGGGTCGGGTGGTGGTTTGAGGTGGGACTCGACCAGACAAGCTTTACAGTGAAGCTTGAATAGGGTGGCCCAGGTAGAGTATTGGGAGGACTCGATTTCTAGGATGAGGGGTACGTAGTTTTTGATGTTGGTTACGGTTGTGGCAGGGTGGAGTTTGGAGTCGGAAGGGGTGGTGGGATTAATGGTAGATGAGTTGGGAGAGTCGGGAGACATGGTAAAGCTGGGAAAGGTATACGGCATGAGGGAAGAGAAGGGGAGGCAAGGGACAGCAGCAGCAGCGCCGAACAGTGGCAGCAGCAGACGAACAGTGGTAACAGCAGACGAACAGGGGCAGCAGCAGATGAACAGAAGCAGTAGCAGAAGAACCGGAGCAGCAGCAGAAGAACCGGAGGGCTGAGAGAGAGTAACCGACTGCAGTGGGCGGTCGGCGGTGAGGGATGGTGGCCTAGAGTAAGGAACCTAGACTCTTGATACCATATTAGAGATAATCCCTTGATCTTTCTCATTGATTATGAAACTATATATAATACAAGTTTATCTCCTAACTATAGGAAGAGATAAATACAAATCAATTACAAATTTAAACATTCTAGATATACATTATCACATTATCTATTATGATTTATTTTTATCCATTCCTATAAATCTTAGTCGTTTTCATATTTGATTTGTTTAACCCATTTAATCTATATGTTCTATTAAAGTCAAGTCGTTCAATTAATACTTGATGTACGGATTCATATTATCATTTAAAGCACTAATATTTTTTTGCCCAACTATTCTAAAAACAACTAGGTTCATAAGCCTCTATTATAGACCAAAGGGAGACGAAATATATTGTTTGGTTTAACTTGGGCCTACTCTTAAATGCTATTATCCGATTATGATTGTTATGGCCGGTTGATCTCTTATACCGACAAAAACTTCTTATTGAGTTATTGGTATCATTATGTTTTATTTTCGTATCTTCAATATTTCTTTTCTTACTGGGCCGGCTCACCAAAATTTCAATAATTATGATTTAGAAATACATCTATACATATAATAAACCAAAGCCATTTTAATGACATGGCATTCAAAGAGACATTCTTCTCCTTGAGTGTGCCATGTGTCATCCCATGTGGCATTGAGATATTTTAGGAAAAAAATAATTTAAAAACAAAATTGGATTTTTCTCTCTTATATTTTCTCCCATAATTTTTAAACGTTAATATCTTTTATATACGAGATTTTTTAAAGAAAAAAATTACACCAAATTAACGAGCGTTTTATTATCTTTCCAACGAGTACCATAGTGCTATATAAAAAATGGAGAAAAAACGACTATTTTTTGTGTGGTTTCGTTCATACAGGAAAAAAACACAAAGTGTTCAGGTAAATCATTAATCATGTATAGGCAAGTCACTAATTATGTTCAAATCAGTAAATATGAATTCTATTTTCAACATGCGTTAGCATTGGAGTTATACATTGTTTTAGGTTAGATATTAATATTAGAATTATACATTGTTTAAGGTTAGGCGTTAACATAGGAGATACATTTTTAATTTTTTTAGGTTAGGTGCTACCCGAAGCTTTCCTGCATGTAACTGTAAAGCGCATCATTCAATTTCATATGTAAAATTGATATGTCTTAATAGATTTCTCAACCCGGGACGTTCCCGGGGTATAATCTAGTTAAATAATAATTGCGTAAACATTGTCTCAATTCAACTTGTGCTAAGACACTAAAACAACTTTCAAATCATTCAAATTTTTTTTTTTACCTAATTAATATTTAATATAATTCCAGGACAAAGAAAATTACATTAAGATAACGGGTAGGCGGGCAACAAGCTGCGCCGCCACCCCTTTCTGAATAGCAAATCCTAATCTACTAAAAACGTAACCCTGCCCACCCGGAACCGAGACATTACTATCATTCAAATGGCCAGACTAAGTTAAGTATTTTGTTGGCTGTCGTTGATCTACGAAAACATAGACTTTTACTATTGTTATTGTACGTATAGCTTTGTAATTTACGAACTCTTAATTGCCGACATTTGTATAATCGCCAAGGTTAGTGCTAAGTGTCATGAGGTTTAACTCCATATTAAAACTTTGTTAGTTAAGTTAAACTTCGTGACACTTAGCGCTAACCTCGGTGTAATATTTCATTGAACTAGCAAGTGTGACAAAATGGTAAATGACATGTTCTTTATGTACAAAGAGTGATATCAAATATATTACAAATTTTCTTAAGTGCCTTAAAATTTGAGTTAAATTACAAGTCTACCCCAAAGATATACGTAATTTATAGAGTATTTAGTTACAACTTACAAAAATATAAATTGTAAATGTAGCTCTTTTGAATAACGTAATTTAACCTAACCTGCCTTAAATACTGTTTTGACCCAAACAAAAACAGGCATTTTTATGTGACATGTTCTGACACATCATGTTGTCCGACCTGACTCAACCAATACGTACTATTAAATACCAGATGTATTATTAAAAGAAAAATGAATAAAAGAAATATAAAATTAAAATATTAAATTAAACTAATTTATAAATATTAAATATTAAGTTATAAATACAATTTATATTTGTAGGATTTATTAAGATTTAACTTTATATTTACTATTTATATATTTATACCCAAATGCTATTTAAATTAAGCATTAGAATCCTTAAGTATACAATTACTAAATATGTACATAGTTGTAACAATAATACCCAAATATTATCAGTACCTAACACATGTTGGGTTAGCTTACGCTTTCGAGAAGAGCTACATTACTATGTACAATTTTATAATAAAATATTACTTAAAGTAATTATTATCTTATTTAAATAATGAGTATATAATTACCATATATTTATATGGTTACAATAAGGCTAAGTGGTGCGGTCCCCCCTTCTCCCCCTTAAGTATACAATTACTAAATATGTACATAGTTGTAACAATAATACCGAAATATTATCAGTATCTAAGACATGTCGGGTTAGCTTACGCTTTCGAGAAGAGCTACATTACTATGTACAATTTTATAATAAAATATTACTTAAAGTAATTATTATCTTATTTATATACTGAGTATATAATTACCATATATTTTATATGGTTACAATAAGGCTAAGGGGTGCGGTCTCCCCTTCTCCACCTCAGCGCCACATCACACCCCCCCCCCCCACACAAGAGTGTGGTTCCCCCTTCCATATTTTTAATTTCTTTTTGTTAAATGCAATGGTAAAATATTGAACGGGGAGGACAGTGATTATTCCCCGGTTACACCTAACAAAGGGTGGGGGAGGGGTGTTTCCCGGTAGGGGAGGGTGCCACTTAGGTGGTGTTTGTTTTTTCTGAGGCAAAAGGTCTGCAGTCTGCGGACCACATCTGCAGGAGAAGAGGTGGACCAAATGTCTACAGTCTGTAAGAGGAAGACTGTTTGTTTTTTAACGCCTGCACCTAAAACCATAACCATAACTATAACCTATCACAACCCACCATAACCAGACCTACCACAATAATAATAAACATAAACATTCAAAACACAAAAGAATCTTTTCACCGTAACCATACCTACCACATCTTTTGATTCTTTTCATTATAGTATTATACGTTTCTTTTTTTTCTGTCCATATCCATCTTTTCACAATAACAAATATCATTTCCATCATCTTTCTCTTTCCTTTTGATTTTGAAGCTCTTCTTTGTTTCATTTCCTTTAAGGTTAGTGCCTCTTTTTCTTTGGTAGTGATTCTGATATTGGTGAGGTTAAAGATCTTGACTGATTTATTGGGTGTTGTTTGGAGCGGTGGCAGGGCGGCGGTGGGAGGAGGGGGGAGGGCGGCGGTGGGAGGAGGGGGAAGGGGAGGAGGGAAGAGGGAGGGGGAAGAGGGCGGAGGGCGGTCGGCGGCTGAAGGCGGAGGGAAGAGGGCGGCGGAGGGTGACGGGGATGAGCGGAGGAAGAGAAGAAGAAAGAAGGAGAACTTGCTGATGATGATGTTGTGCTGCTGCTGAGAAGGAAGAAGAGAGGAGATGGTTTTGTAGAAGAAGAGGTTTGGAGAAGTGAGAAGAGGTAGGCACAAGTCTGCTTGAGGAAGAGGAAGGGCAGAGGTTAGAAGAGGTTATGTCTTCTGAAAAACAAACGAGCTGCGAGCCTCAAATGTCTGCCCGCGTCTGCGCGACGCAGACATAAGAGGTTAGAAGCTCTTCTCACCGGAAAACAAACACCACCCTAGGCTCTCCAAGCCACTCCCTGAACTCACATCCTTCAGCCTAATAATAATAATAAAATAATATTAATAATACCACGCAAATATAATAAGTGTTTAAAAGATGTTGGATTAGATGTGAATACGTATACCAAAGATTATAACTTAAATATATTGGTTATTTAAACAACATTTCTTTTTACATGTAGACACCTATTGATCTTTACATCAGGGATATAGACTCACACAATTTTTGTGGGGTTAATGAACAATGCTACTAGACCACTAGGCCTTGTATATACAATAATCATCACTTATATCACTTATATCACTCCAAAATAAAATGAAATACGCATCCCGTGTTAAATGACAAATCAAATTGCTATTTCGTCCGTAACATCCTTTATTTGATCGAACTACAGTGGTTTTTTTTGCATATGGGAACATTCACATTTAAAAAATGTTTTCCATTTGTAGTTGGTAGTTTATTCAGTTTTTTCTATTGAGCATTTAATGTTTGACAAAATGCTAGCAATCTGTCCTTTAACTTCCAATTTCAAACACGTCACCTTTAATATATGTCATGTTTTTTTCTTGATGCTCGTATATTTTTCTTCAAATATATCAGAAAAGATGTTGTAAAACACCAAAGAAATCAAAAACACAATATCAACGATCAAGAACAAATAACAACTCAAACGATTCTTTATTCAATCAACGAATTCGTCATCACAGATTAACAATGTTGAGACGAATTTAACAATGAAAGAAACTAGAAAGAAAAATGTAAAACGAATCGAATGAGATATTCGAAATATGCCTAAGTATTATATAAGCCCCAAATTTGCCCCAAATCAGAAACCCTAACAAACATTAACGACTTCTGATTTGTTTTGGCAATAATGGTCCTCCAGCTTTCAACACTTATTCATATGCGAAGTAAACTAATAAACTTTGATAATTGTCAGAAATAGCCCCTTAACTTCCCTGCACCACTGAATTATGACTTTATACTCAACAATCTCCACCTTAAAGCATAATCAGTCATCAAGTTACCCCAAGCAATCCTTTAAACTCATTAAACTTTGTTCCAGGCAATGTTTTAGTCATCATATCAGCTGGATTCTCTTGAGTGTTAATCCATTTCACATCTACTTCCTTAGCATTCACCACATTTCTAATGAAAAACAATTTCACCTTGATATGCTTGGTCCTTTCATGAAACACACTGTTTTTGGACAACTGAATTGCTCCAGAATTATCACAAAACACTTCTGTATGTTCCAGATTAATGCCCAAATCTGTCACCAGCCCTTTTAACTATAATGACTCTTTTACCCCTTCAGTCAAAGCTATGAATTCTGCTTCTGTACTTGATAATGCAACCACATGTTGCAACTGGGCCTTCCAACTTACTAAATTTCCCAAAACAAGGAAAGAATAACCAGTTATTGACCTTCATTTATCCAGGTCTTTGGCATAATCAGAATCCACAAAACCTGTGACTGTTTTGCCCCTCTCACTGATTTTATCACCAAACACCAACCCAACATCTTGAGTACCCTTCAAGTACCTCAAAATCCATTTTACAGCCGCCCAATGTTCTTTGCCAGGATTTGCCATAAACCTGCTCACAACACTAACTGCATATGCCAAATCAGGCCTTGTGCAGATCATCAAATACATGAGACTGCCAACTGTGTTTGCATATGGCACCTTCTCTAGGGATGGCAATGGGTCGGGTTTGGGACGGGTTTAGGTAATCCCAAACCCATACCCGATTAGGTATGCTTGTCCCAAACCCGGCCCAAAACCCGTCGGATTTGTGTCGGGTAATTACCCGTCGGGTATCGAGTATACCCGCGGGTTTCGGGTAAACCTATTAATTTTTAAAACTTACTCATTGAATATATCCGACCAAAAACCTGACGTGCATCTATTAGGTAACTATTTACCAATTACATTTAGCATTATTAAATATACATGTAATTGATTTCAATGTATAAATATAAATACTTTAATCATATAAAAACAATCAAATACATAGATAACAAATAGTATACACTAATTTTTGGTAATTATAGCATAAGATGACAATTAGACGGACAATTAGAAACATTATGCATGCATATTTAAAAAGATATATTAGAAATTATATTGGGTATCTAATCGGGTAAACGGGTATGCTTTATCGGGTAATCGGGTCGGGTAAACGGGCATATCATCAAATCCCAAACCCGTCCCAAACCCGCGAAAAAAATAAAAACTAATCCCATACGCGGACCCATACCCGATTACCCGACCCCAAACCCGTCCCAAATGTGTCGGGTTTCGTGTTTACCCATCGGGTTCGGGTTTGATTGCCATCCCTAACCTTCTCCATGAACTTCTTCTGTTCTTCTGTCTTAGGACAGTTCTCACAGGACAACTTAAAATGTGCACCAAGTGAAGTAATAACTGGTTTACAATCAATCACACCAGAATTGATTAACACCTTCTTGACATAAGAGCTTTGACTCAACTTCAGTTGTTTGAGACGCCTGTTTCTTCTGATCTCCATACCCCATATCTTTCTAGCCTCTCCCAATTCTTTCATATCAAATTCCTTCATCAACAGCTTCTTTGTGGCTTCTATCTCACTTTTGTCTTTGCATGCCAACAACATTTCATCCACATATAGTAACAAATAGACAAAACTGCCCTTCTTGTACTCCTTGTGATAAACACAACTGTCATAACTGCTTCTAGTGAACTCATTTGCCACAATGTAATCATCAAACCTCTTATACCACTGTCTGTGTGACTGTTTCAACCCATACAGTGACTTCTTCAACAAACAAGCCTTCTCTTCATGACCCTCAACCTCATAACCCTTTGGTTGAGCCATATAAATATGTTCCTCCAGATTCCCATGTAGAAAAGCTGTTTTAACATCCAGCTGCTCCAATTCTAAATCAAAAGCAGCTACCACAGAAATAATCACTCTAATGGAAGTGTGTTTGACTACAGGAGAAAAGATCTCATTGTAGTCAATGCCTTCTTTCTGTGTAAAGCCCTTAGCCACCAGTCTGGCTTTATACCTTGGACCTTCACCTTCTTTGATACCTTCTTTTAGCTTGTAAATCCATTTACATGACACAAGCTTATTATCTTATGGCTTGTCAACAAGCTGCCAGGTTCCATTCTTATACAATGAATCCATCTCTTCATCCATGGCAACCTTCCACTTCTCACTTTCATCTGAATTCACTGCATCTTCATAGGTGATAGGTTCATTCATACTATCATTCTCAGCAGCCATAAAAACAACTGCTGAGATGTTATCATCTTCTCTGAACCTTAAAGGCTTCACTATTTGCCTTCTTTCTCTATCTCTTGCAATACAAGGTTCTGAACTACCAGTTTCTTGATTGTCTAATAATCCTGAGGTGTTACCCTCATTGTGACCAGTCTGCACTTCTTCATACTGATTTCCCAATGGCTCCACCTCAATCTGAATACCATCATCAGTATACTTTGTCTTCAAAGCTTTCTCACCAATCAAGTCTTTGTACATTATATCTTCTTTGAATGCCACTATATCTCTACTCAGGAACACTTTAGAACCCTCACCATCCATCTTCCATAATCTGTACCCCTTTGTACCATCAGGATATCCCATAATAACACATCTGACTGCTCTTGGTTCCATCTCCCCTTGACTCACATGTGCATAAGCCAATGAACCAAACACTTTGATGTTGCTGTAGTCTGTCTTTTCTCCTGTCCAGACTTCCATAGGAGTTTTACTTCCTATTGCAACTGATGGTGACCTGTTCACAAGATAGGCAGCTGTTGTGACAGCTTCTGCCCAAAACTTCTTTGGCATTCCTGCACTGATTAGCATACATCTAACCTTGTTTAACAAGGTTCTATTCATCCTCTCAACAAGACCATTCTGTTGAGGGGTTCCAGGCACTGTTAGATGCCTCCCTATACCATGTTTCTTACAAAACCCATTGAACTCAGTTGAACAAAACTCAAGTCCATTGTCTGTCCTCAGTCTTTTAATTTTCTTCCCAGCATGATTCTCAATTAATGTTTTCCAATCTTTAAAACTGTTAAAAGCTTCATGCTTGTGTTTTAAAACAAACACCCATACCCTTCTTGAAAAATCATCCACTAGGGAAAGAAAATACCTGGCACCACCAAGTGATGCAGTCTTTATAGGTCCCCATAAGTCAGCATGCACATAATCAAGTATTTCCCTGGTCTTGTGCTTGCTTCTGGTGAACTTTACTCTATGAGCCTTTCCCATGATGCAATCTTCACAGAATCCTTCACACTTGTCTTTAAAACTGATAAGCTGCTGCTTTCTCAGTTCTTGCAGCCCTTGATCAATGATGTAACCAAGTCTTCTGTGCCACAAGGTTGCATCATTCAGTTCATCATGCTGGACACTACAGTTCTCACCCATCATCACTGTTCCATCAAGAATGTAAATATTGGTATCTTGTCTTGACCCAGATAACACTACCATAGATCCTTTTATCACTCTTGCTTTACCATTCTTCAGACTGACATTTAAACCTTCTTTTCCAAAGGTTCCTAATGACAACAAACTTCTCTTCAACTCAGGAATGTATCTCACCCCTTTCAGTTCAAACTCCATACCATCTTCCATCCTGAACACCACAGTCCCAATACCTTTTATTGCACAAGACCTGTCATCCCCTAATTTTACAAAACCATAATCACCATACTTAATTGTTTTGAAAAATATTTTGACATGGGTCATATGAAATGATCCCCCTGAGTCCATGACCCATCTACTGATCACTTCATCACATGACAGGACCATCAAAACATCTGCACTATCATATCCATCAGATGAATGTGAATCATCTTGTGCAATATGACTATTCTGCCCTTTGGTCCCATTTGCTTCTTGTTTCTTTTTCTTCCACTCTGGACAGTCCCTTTTCAAGTGACTATCAGAGTTGCACACATAACACCTTCTCTTAAACTTGGACTTTGATCTTGATGGATTTCTGCCTTGTTTCTTGAACCTCTTCTCAGTCCTTCCTCTTACCAATAAACCTTCTCCACCTTCCTCTTTTTGATCTGATCTTTTCTTTAACTCTTTAGAGTTCAGAGCAGCCAACACTTCCTCCATAGAAAATGTATCTCTTCCATACATTAAAGTGTCTACGAAGTGCTCAAAAGACTGAGGCAAAGAAGTAAGAAATATGATGGCTTGGTCTTCATCTTCTAGGGTAACTTCAATATTTTCCAGATCAAGAATGAGTTTGTTAAACTCATCTGTGTGATCTGTGATTGTCTTCCCTGGATTCATCTGAAAAGTGTACAATCTTTTCTTTAGATATAATCTGTTAGCTAAAGATTTAGTCATGTACAAGCTTTCCAGTTTTGCCCAAACACCAGCAGCAGTGGTTTCTTTAGACACCTCTCTTAAAACTCTATCACCCAAACTTAAGATAATAGCACTATGTGCTCTTTCCATCATCTCTTTCTTTTCTTTATCAGTAAGATCAACATGTAAGTTGGCTTTACCCATCAGGGCATCCACAACACCCTGATGAACCAACAAGGCCCTCATCTTCAGCCTCCAAAGGCTGAAATCATTCTTTCCATCAAATTTCTCAAGTTCAAACTTTGTTGACACCATGATCGTCTCCTACTCCTGATCACCCACTTCTGATCAATTAATGACTTCTTTAAGCGAGCCACAACTTGGGCTCTGATACCAATTGTTGTAAAACACCAAAGAAATCAAAAACACAATATCAACGATCAAGAACAAATAACAACTCAAACGATTCTTTATTCAATCAATGAATTCGTCATCACAGATTAACAATGTTGAGACGAATTTAACAATGAAAGAAACTAGAAAGAAAAATGTAAAACGAATCGAATGAGATATTCGAAATATGCCTAAGTATTATATAAGCCCCAAATTTGCCCCAAATCAGAAACCCTAACAGACATTAACGACTTCTGATTTGTTTTGGCAATAATGGTCCTCCAGCTTTCAACACTTATTCATATGCGAAGTAAACTAATAAACTTTGATAATTATCAGAAATAGCCCCTTAACTTCCATGCACAACTGAATTATGACTTTATACTCAACAAAAGACATGCTTATCTATATTTATCCTATGCATGGATATACATTAAACTGTGAGGGAATGCACAATCGTAAACCAAATAATTTTTTTTTTCCACATTGACGCTATTTTTATTATAAAAACATGAGTATGAGTCGTATGACTCTATAGGTAAAGAAAAAACAACTTTATTGTAACTTTGAACAACAAATCATGACCCTGCTACTATCGCACTAGAAACAACCACTATAAATCTTGGCTCCAAAACTGTCGAATATGTAATGTCTTTGGTAAAAAAGGATTTGTAAATTTATTTTAATCCTTTTGTTATATGAAATTAATACATACTTCTATTCATTAGTTTCTATGTTAAGATACAACTAGTGGGTTTACCCGCGCGTTGCAGCGGGATCGACAAATGGGTTGCAATATAACATTATGATACTTAGGTTGTTTGCCGCAAGTTAATAAAAAAGAATAGAAATATGCACACTATGTTTTAACACGTATTCGTAGAAAGAAAAGAAAAGAAATGTGCACCGCCACTTACAACTTACAACTGATTGCAGTTCACTACAAAAACCATGTACTCATTTTTGAACAAATCTTAATAAACTAAAGGTATATTACTGTAACACACCAATATGAACATAAACATCACTCTTGTGTAAGTTGTCTGGTCATTGCATATCCACATAATCGTGCCGTTGAAGACACCTTGCTAAATGATAAAGTTCATTTACATGACAAAAACATGTAGTAATAATATGATATTGTATACACTATCATATGAAGGTCATTGTCCATTTAAAAATTAAAAGTTGTTATTTGTAAGTTTGTAATAGAGTTACCCAACTTGACCCAACAGCTAAAAAATTGACCAATGTAGCCAGTGAGCCGAACTATCCCGTTCACTTTGCCGCTGGGTAGACGCATATATATGAAAAGGGTTTATAACATAAATATTATTATGGCAAAGTTTTAAAACTCATACAAGTTTAGCTGAGATAAGATTGTTCATTGTAGTAACATAAATTATTATATTTCATCGCCATTATATGAAATTTGTTCAAAAATATTGCTATCCCGTGTGTTTATTTAGTTTGGGTGAGTTCCATTTTCATATAAAAGTTAATTATCTTTCAGGGGCATTTAGGGAAGAAAAATGGTAAAATTTAGAAAATTGTAAAGAAACTCTTGGTATGTCATCTTAACTTTGCACAATTTGGAAATATTTGCCCATGTCTCCTCCTTTATAATGTAGTATTGACTTGATGGTGATGATTATAAGAAGAACAAAACGCCTGATGGTTCACCATAGTAGAGATGCGTGACCTAAAAAAATAAATAAAGATAAAGAGGGAGCAAGTATAAAGATAAAGATAAAGTAATTTGTTTCAGCAATTCTCATGATGAACGACACTGTATATTTATATAAACATATGCAATTTTAAAGAAAGAAAGAAAATCTAAAATTAATATTTGTTGAATATAATTATTTGAAGCTTGTGGTCATACCACATCACATGATATTATATATAAGAATTTGAACAGATTTTGCGAGCAAATATAGAAACTTAAGTATCTAGAAAATAAACCTTTATTTATCTCTACCACATGGTACAAGTATCTTAATGCATTGAAGGGTAATTTGGGGAAAATTTATATGACATTTGAGGGTTAAAGCACATGGCTTTTCACATCCCATCTTAACTTTACCAAGTTGGATATGTTTGTCCATTGCTCACTCTTTATAATGTAGTAGAGATTAATTATCTAGAAAATAAACCTTTATTTATCTCTACCACATGGTACAAGTATCTTAATGCATTGAAGGGTAATTTGGGGAAAATTTATATGACATTTGAGGGTTAAAGCACATGGCTTTTCACATCCCATCTTAACTTTACCAAGTTGGACATGTTTGTCCATTGCTCACTCTTTATAATGTAGTAGAGATAACATTTTGTTCTACAAATACACCTTTAGTAGAGGTGCATAAAAAACTGGGTTGGGAACCGAAAACCCGACTTCATTGAACACGGTTGAAATCGGTTTGTTGCTCTTTATATTGAAACCAGTCAAACATGAACCGAAACGATTAAATGTTGGTTTCAAAGCGTTCGAACCCAATCCTATCCGCTTGACAACCGGCGTCAACTTGAACGGGTTGACTTTCTTTTACTGAACTTGATCCAGCTTTGACTCGGAACCGGGTTTTCTGAATACCCAAAAAGTATATGTCAAGCAACGTGACGATTTGGTTTTTTGATGTTGAGGCAGTCCGGGAAAGAATGGGCCACTTCGTGATTCAAGAGGTTTTGTCATTTGACCACTTCGACAACCCAAGATTGACGTGTCTCATCCAAAGAACTCTATAATCGCGTTATAATCATCTAAGTGGCACTATCCTTCGATGTGATTGTATAAAAATTCAATACCCGACATACCCAGTTTTTTAATACCTGGTGTACCCATTTTTTTATCGATACCCAGTATATGACACCCCAGAAAAATCCCACATCGGTCGTGGCCAGGAGAGATCATTGGTTCATAAGTAATGTCTTAACTCTTAAATCACCAACGCGTTTTGGGGCTTAATGTTAGTGGATGAGGGGAGAATTCCATAGTTAATCGTGTGCTTAGGTGGGAGTAGTACCAGGATGGGTGACCTCCTGGGAAGTCTCCACAAGGGCACCCAAAAACAAATCCGTGAGCTCTGAATGGGTGACCCATCGGGGCAAAGCGGACAATATTGGTGGTGAGAGGGGCCAGATGTTACAGATGGTATCAGAGCCACTCCTGTGCCGTTCGGGATGGTGGGTGCATACCTCATCGGGGACGATGAGACTCTAACAGGGGTTGAATGTGACACCCCAGGAAAATCCCATATCGGCCGTGGCCAGGAGAGATCCTTGGTTTATAAGTAATGTCTTGCCTCTTAAATCACCAACGCATTTTGGGGCTTAATGTTAGTGGATGAGAGGAGAACTCCACATTTAAGCGTGCTTAGGTGGGAGTAGTACCAGGATGGGTGACCTCCTAGGAAGTCTCCACTAGGGCACCCAAAAACAAATTCGTGAGCTCTGGATGAGTGACCAATCGGGCAAAGCGAACAATGTTGGTGGTGAGAGGGGCCAGATGTTACAAAGTGTAACCTGAACCGGTTCCATACCCGGAAACCGGTATTAAGAAAATGGAACCGGGTATTGAAAAACCGAAACTGGGTATACCGGGTACGGATTTCTGTGCTGGGAACCGGAATTGGAACTGATTCTTTCAATACCCGGTCAAAGTGATACCCGACCCGACCCTACCTGGAACCGGTTCCATACCCGGAACCGGGTATTGAAAAAACCCGGTTTATGCACCTCTACATAAATAAAATAAAAGGGCTGGGCAGAACCGTTGAGCCCCACCAATCCGACGGTTTGGAAACAGTTCAAGATTTCAAGGAGCCGAATTAGTTTGGTCCTGCTAAAAAACAGGGTAGGGGGATATCAAAAATCGATTCGTCGGCCACTCTTAACCACCAATCACCATTGTAAACCGCCCGCCTTGCCACTGTCACAACCATCGCGTCATCAAAACTCAAAAATTAAAAGCTAATTTGTTTCAATCCCTTAAACCATAAAAAAGAACCGGTTTGTGAGATGTAAAAAATCCGGTTTAGAACCTGACCCTAAACGATTTATATGGAGTTGGGATTTTTTTTAATCAAAATTGATTGGTAACCCAAACCATTTTTTCTTCAAACCGAGTTGGGCCTAGAAAAACAAAACTCGATTAGGTTTGGGACTAAAACCATTTTTTACACTGCTACGTCTACCCATAGAGTTTAGTCCCAAGGGAAACTATGTAAACGAAGTCGTGTAGCACGATAACGAATTGCTTCATCAGGCTTTGTGGATATCACTTGCCAGATAAGGTTATATGCAAAAACAAGCTTATACCCCGGGAGCGTCCCGGGGTTGAAAAATCTAATATGACGTAATAAAACATAAGTTTTTATTACTAAGAATCCTTTGTAAACAATCAACCATTTCAAGATTGTATCATCAACAAAGTTTCTTATCTGAAGAATTACCATCTTTGCCATTGAAGTTAAAATCATGATCTTGGTTTTTATACATGGGACTGAAAATCTATATAAAAATACCTTATCTTGGAAGGTTGCATGGACGTTTTCTAAACCTTTTGAGCCTGCAAATTATCGTATGATACCAATTTATCTTATTAACTACATTCAATATCGCGATGATGATGATAGTTTAATATTTTGTAAACCAACACTATACGGGCAAACTTATATAACGAAAAAAATATGATATTACTATGATTGTACCTTGCATAGAAGCGTGTCTTCCTCTTGTGACCTTTTTTAAAATCAAAATTTAAATAAGTAAATATCAATCAAATCCAAGTATAATAACATACCTTAATAAAGAGAATAATGGATCATAACATAAAAATATAGTAAAAAACCAAAGAAAACACATGTAACATTATTGCATACCTTCTTTTGCATTGTCTTGTAGTTTTATCCTTAAACATTGATGCAATAATAGCCCAACTGCACATGACACTCATCAATTTTATTAATCCAATCATCAACAGATTTTCAAAAACTTAAACATGATTTAAAGATATATAATCCTACTTGTTGGTTCCATGGATACCGATTTGTTGCCTCAATATATCATCTTCCTGAACAATTAACATCCCACAATTTAATCAAACAAAAACATCATACATAAAACTTCACATCAGTTAAATGTTAAATCAATCAATCAAAACAAACCTCTTGAGACCAAGACACTATATACCTCTCTTTCCGCTTCTGCACTTCAACCCCTCCATTATCATTATTATTATTATCATAATCTTTCTTCTTCTTCTTCTTCATATCCTATTCCCCCTTTTGCTAGTGGCACTTGTACTCACGGAAACTGCTGAACCTTTTCTTGTCCTAGTCATGAATTAGAGCACTTGGTAATGTAGCATACAAATAGTATAATAACATTATTACTAACTACATACAAATTGGTACAGTAAAAGAATGAGCATAAATATGCATGTATGCGCGCATCTTACCCGGTGGTGTAAGCACTCATTCCACTAAAACTATTGCTAGCTTCTGAAACTGCGTCATCATCCAGTTCATTTATGGATCTCTCATCAGCCCGAAGCTTAGCCGCAAGCGATAACCGTCGCTGCCGGACTGCCAGGTACCAGAGGCGGTCCTGAGAATTTAAGTGCCTCAGCCGAGCCAAAGAAAAAGGCCTTAGGCACTAGCGAATCATGTATATAAGAGGTATTTTTTAATGGACAATTAACGTTATAGCAATAAATATAGCAAAAATATATTATTATTTAGATCAGATTAGATGATTAGATATTTGGAATATTTGGATCAAACTACACTCAATATAAGTTATAAGGGTTTAGATTAATCATAAATGACCCAAGACATTTTAAGTTTTTATTTTTTTTAGAGATGACCCAATAAGTTTTTCGTTTTCATATACACACAATGGTGGATCCAAAAATTTTGTTGAGGGTGTGCACGATTCACGAACATGTCCGACCAAGGATTAAAGTAAGCTTGGCAAAACCAACGGGTCGTGTTAAGTTGGGTCACGTGAGCCGATGGAATTGTTTTATAATATATACCATACTAGCTTTTATCCCGGGAGTGTCCCGGGGTTGAAATATCTAATATAACATAATAAAATATCTAATATGACAACATAATTAATGATTTGCCAATACATGATTAATGAATAATAATAATAATATTATTATTATTATTATTATTTATTTTAAACAAATTTCTGCCATAAGTTATCATATTCAAATATAAAAAAAAGAATCTCCGCCTATGAAGTTATGTTTATCGTTTGTGATTTATTAGTAGAGTAAAATATATTTGAAAACAAAACCCCACAAAATAGTTGTTTTTTTCTCCGTTTTTTATATAGCACTATGGTACTCGTTGGAAAGATAATAAAACGCTCGTTAATTTGGTGTAATTTTTTTATTTAAAAAATCTCGTATATAAAAGATATTAACGTTTAAAAGTTATGGGAGGAAACATTAGAGAGAAAATTTAATTTTGTTTTTAAATTCTTATCTTTTCCTAAAATAATTATAATATATATAGATTTATTAAAAAAACTCAAAAATTAAAAAATCCTACATGATGCCACGTGACACATTCAAGGAGGGGTTGAGGCCTCCATTGAATGCCACATCATCAAAGTTCAATTCTTTTATTATAAATTATAGATAGATTATGTTAGAATGTGCTTTTAACCCATATTGTTAAAAATGAAATTTTAATTATATTTTTTCCATTCCATAGGTATTTTAGCAAACATCGTAAAATGACATCATTTATTTAATCTATATAAATGAACGTAAAAAAAACAATAAAAGACAAATATATATCTTTAACTCTTATCATCTTTTGTTTGACCCACATTATAATCATTTTTAAGCTAAATATGTAAATTCATTATATCTCTCTCTTCTTCTTCAAATGCATCTTCTCAAAGTCTCCACCATTTCCGTCTCCACCATTTCTCAAACAAACAAAAAACAGAGCAACATGTATTATTTAACCTCTTTCTATTTTTAAATTTTGTTTTCTTTCTTTATCTCGGAACTATTCGTTGGGCCTTTAAATATTTTCAATGTTTCCTTGTTATTTCTGAAGGGGATTGTTATAATTTTTCCACAAACTTTTAGAAATTTTTGTAGTAAAAACCCATGCCTTTGCACCTCCTGAACATAGCATGCATCCACCCCTGTATATATAACATAAAATTTTGGCCCCTTTAAAAATCGGGCCTCGGCCGGGGGTGCGGCTCCCCCACCCCCAAGGCCGGCCCTGCCAGGTACCGTGACAAATACTTACAAATTTTCTCCAACCCCTCTTCATATTCTACAATCAAAACATTTCCGCATTCAACCGCACAAATTTTCACATCTGAAATCAAGTCCTCAATTCCATGCATTAAACCAATTCTCAAAGCTTATTCCCATTCCCGTGTACTAATTAAAAGACTAATCCCATTTTTAATATCATTACAATAATCAAAAGAAATTTTCGCAGCTTCACTTGGTTTCCCAATAGTTTGAAGTTCTACACAAAGCTCATACACCATTTGCATTATCTCTTCTTTTGGTAATTTCATGAGACACGCAACAGTAAGTACACCACCCCAATTATTAGAAGATCTATAAGATTTTAAAGCTTTTTCTAGATTATTGCAACATAAATATGTAGTAGCAGCGTCTTCAAAGCATTTGATATTGCTCAACTGATCTCCCCATACACAAAATAAATAATAATAATAATAATAATTAATATCACATTACCTTTGATGGCTCTACGGTTTTAATGATGGAATAGTGAAGTATATCTACAGATTTGAATTTCATTTTAATGATTGATTGAAAGAGCACGTCGTTTGAATAGGAGAACATGGGAAGGCAACAGACTTTTGATTAGGGTGAGCATAATGGTTTTTAAGTTAAAACCCTAGCTAATGTGGGTTTTAAGTTATTAAAAAACTAGCTTTTATCCCGGGAACTTCCCGGGGTTGAAATATCTAATATGACATAATAACATATCTAATATGACAACATAATTAATGATTTGTCAATACATGAATAATAATAATAATAGTAATATTATTATTATTTATTTTAAACAAATCTCTGCCATAAGTTATCATATTCAAATATAAAAAAAAAGAATCTCTGCCTATGAAGTTATGTTTATCGTTTCTTATTCAAATATAAAAAACCCTAAGTAGTGATTTATTTGAAAACAAAACCCCACAAAAATAGTCGTTTTTTTTCTCCGTTTTTTATATAGCACTATGGTACCCGTTTGAAAGATAATAAAACGCTCGTTAATTTGGTGTAATTTTTTTTCTTTAAAAAATCTCGTATATAAAAGATATTAACGTTTAAAAATTATGGGAGGAAACATGAGAGAGAAAATTTAATTTTGTTTTTAAATTCTTATCTTTTTTCTAAAATAATTATAATATATATAGATTTATTAAAAAACTCAAAAATTAAAAAATCTCACATAATGCCATGTGGCACATTCAAGGAGGGGGTTGAGGCCTCAATTGAATGCCACATCATCATAACTCAATTCTTTTATTAATAGTTATAGATTATAGATTATAGATTATAGATTATAGATATAGATTAATTACACATAGATGCCACATGGCACATTCAAGGGGGAGAATGCCTCTTTGAGTGCCATGTCATCAAAATTGGTTTGGTTTATTATATGTATAGATAGATATAGATGTTAAAGGCCCAATGGACAATCTTTTGTACAAATGATAAAGTAGTTAGTTTATTGGGCTCTATTATTAAATTATAATTGGTCTAGTTGGGCTTTAAAGTAAAGATAAGAAAATCTGTTATGCGTAGTCAAAGTCAACCGTCAAGTTCCATTGAACTCTACATGCATTGTAAATTGAGGGGAAAAATGTGCAATTTTTAATTTGAATTTTGTAATATATAACATTTAGAGGAACATTAACATGAAACTAAAGTAAATTCCATTTGACATGTTGCTAACTATGCAACGATCAATGTCTCGTTTTACTGTTATAGAATGCATTTCTCCACTAGAATCCAATGGAATTTGGAAATGAAGATATTTTGATTTGAAAATGATTTCAATTCAAATAAAAAATGCGTGCAGAACGATCTATAAATCAATTGATACCGTTTCATTCCTCAACTAAATTAGGAGTGCTTCTAAAGTCCACTTCTTCCCCATACTATGAGTGAAAGGGAAAATGTAAATATTACCATTAAAGCAGCCCAAACAAGACTTACTATATCCATGTAAATGATGTCCCTGACAGATGCATAATTTTTTTTGTTAGTAAAGAAAAAAAATGAGTCACGGCTAACATGTCAAGTCAAAATGGGTAAGACTAGAACGAAACAAACTAAAATGGGTTTCCCAAACTCTATGTAAATCCAAGTTCAGTCAAAGGGTTAATGAATCATTGGCTAAACAAGAATTCCTGTTAAAACCATCTACATCGAGCTCAAATCATTTCGATCTACCCTCCCGATACTCAACTGCAACAACATTAGGAAGGCATTCCACAACCTAGCGGCTTACAAAACTACCAAAACAACTCCCAAGCCTTTGCACAAACACAACCAGCCTAAGAAACTGCATCACCAGGCCACACAGGGCGGTCCGCAATAGACCACCCGTGATGGCAGTGAGGCTCAAATTGTATTACGAAAGCAATGTACATCACGCCCGCAATAGTCTAACATAGCAGTTTGGCAACGGTCATTTGTCTGTTTATTTAAATAAAAATAAAATAAAATTTACGTTATATGTAAATATATCCTATCAAATTTTTAATCCATTCACAATTTTACAATTTTCAACTCTCATCCCAACCAGTTTCAATCATATATTCAACCATTTTCAACTCTCAAAACTAATTTTGTTTCAACAATGGTGTGTTGGTCCGAAGAGAAGGAAATTGCGTTAGTAATTGCCCATAATAACGTACACAGAATACGGGCTCCTCCAGTCGGGGCAGCCCGACTCCTCATTGGACTAACGTTTTAGCTGAGTTAGTGTCCTAGTCGAGGAAAAAACGCACATGTGATTCAATCTCGCACAAGTGATTGTATCTCAAAGGGAAGTGCGAAAACTTTGAAAAAATGTTTAAAAAAATCAAGGATGAAGACCCCAAGACAGCCGAAGACATGGTTATAGTCCATGCTCATGTCGAGTATGTTTCTGAGGTCTGCCAAAATTTTAAACATATTTCGGTGTAGCAGATGTTAAGGCCAAAATTACGTCTGGATAATTATATTTTCTAGTTATTATTTTATTTTATGTAATGTTATTTTACCTTAGTTTATGTAATGTTTCTTTTTTATTTTATTTTATTTTATTTTGTGTAACGATATTTATTTTTTAGTTTATTAAAAAAAATTTAGTTAGTTTATTAAAAAAGGTTAGTTATTTTGTTAAAAAAAGGTTAGTGATTGGTATGATGATCACCTCATGTAGTCATGTAAAATGTGATAGATGTGATAAAATGTGATAAGATGAGGTGACACATGGAGATTGGTTAGATGTTTAGTGTGACGTGATGACCGCCCCACCCACCCTCACCCGATTTTGTTGGTGCGCCTCCACCGAAACAAGCCCCTTCAACATGTTAGCACCAAAAGTCGCAGTCGAACCACCACCAGTTTCAGTAGCCGCAACACCATCGACCCCCTCAGCCCCAACCTTTACACCAACACTGAATGCACGGGAAACTACCCAAAACCTACACCATATTCCCACATTAAGTTTGACTCATCGAAAACTCCTGAAAAAACCGTCCGCCTTCACCGTTAGTGTAATTGGACCACCATTTTAAGGTACCAACCTATGTTTGCTGGTAAATAACGGGACCCCTGCAAACATAGGTTGATGCTCAAGCATGGCGCCAAACCGTTGTAGAAGGAAACTGACTAGCTCGTAAAACTCTGACTTGCTTTTCAAGAGAAAATTGTTGGCAACAAGATTTAGGGGTTGTTTATTGATTAATGCTGAATCATTAAGTTGGACCTCTTAATAGTTAATCTTCTTGTCCCACATTGGTAGGAGAGTCTCATTAAGGTTCAGTCTAGTTCGGTGCTTAACAGTTCAGTGCTTAACGAGTTTTGACGCATTTCGTCAAACTACTGGATTGTTCAGACAATTAGTTTCATTTTAGACTGGACCCAAAACCCATCAAACCATATCGACGGTTTTGGCCATTTACTCTAATAAAAAAATCTATGAAATGATAAATGAAAAGAGTACAAAATCTATACATATAATAAACCAAAGTCATTTTAATGACATGACATTCAAATAGGCATTCTCCTCCTTGAGTGTGCCATGTGTCATCCCATGTGGCATTGAGATATTTTTGGAAACAAATAATTTAAAAACAAAATCAGATTTTTCTCTCTTATGTTTCCTCCCATAATTTTTAAACGTTAATATCTTTTATATACGAGATTTTTTAAAGAAAAAAATTACACCAAATTAACGGGCGTTTTATTATATTTACAACGAGTACCATAGTGCTATATAAAAAACGGAGAAAAAAACGACTATTTTTTTGTTGGGTTTTGTTTAAACAGGAAAAAAAACACAAAGTGTTCAGGTAAATCATTAATCATGTATACGCAAGTCACTAATTATGTTCAAATCAGTAAATATGAATTCTATTTTCAACATGCGTTAGCATTAAAGTTATACATTGTTTTAAGTTAGATATTAATATTAGAGTTATACATTGTTTAAGGTTAGGCGTTAACATTGGAGATATAGTTTTAATTGTTTTAGGTTAGCTGCTACCCGAAGCTTTCATGCATGTAACTGTAAAACGCATCATTCTATTTCATATGTAAAATTAAGAGAGAATTACACAGATTGTCCTTTAGTTATACATGAAATTGCATCCTATGTCCTTTTTTCAAATTTTTGACACCTTATGTCCTTTGTTTTATACACTTGTTACACCCTATGTCCTTTAGGCCAAACTAAGTTAAAAAACTCGGTTAAGTTGCTCACGTGCCCCTCACGTGAGGGGCAAATCTGTCAATTCACCCTCGTTAAAGGACAATTTGTGTAATAATAATAATAATAATAAAACAAAAAGTTCAGTTGCCCAAAACCCATCAACCCAAACCCACATTTACTGGTACTGTCATGTAAACCCGAACTCAGTGAAGAGACCGAAGAAAATGTCATAAACCCACCTCCTGAACACATAATCCTTCCTCCTGATGCCGATGTTCATGACCTTAAAGTTGAAGCATCAAAAGCATTTCAAGAAGTTTATTTGATTCTGAGACGGTTAGCAGAGGAGGTTGTTGGATATAGAGGTGTTGATGAATCCACCCAAATCAAGCTTCTGGTCGGGTCAAACATGGAGACAGTGGTCAACCCTCCGCCTCCCTCCAACCCACCGCCTACATCACCACCGCCTCCCTCCAACCCTCTGCTTACATCACCACCGCCTTCCTCCAACCATCCTCTGTCAATTAGGGCTTCATTTTAAGAATCCCAACCATTCTGTGGAGAGAGAGAGAGACTTAGAGAAGAGAGAGAGAGAGAAAAAAGGAGGAGCAGGAGGCCTCCAACGCCGGAGTACAGTGGTGGCGAACGACGATTGGGTGATTCAGTGGTGGTTCGTCATGATTATAAAGGCGGTGGTGGACTCCGAGGGGTTCAAATATCACGTTCTCTCTCTTTCTCTTTCTCTCTCTTTCTCTCTATCTCTCATGGCTGTGGAGGTTTTTAGGGGTGGTGGTCATGGCTGTGGAGGAAGAGGGAGGTGGAGGCGATGGCGAATGGTGGTGGTCTAGACTTGAAGATTAAGAGGAGGAGTTGACCTGGTCAACTTACCAGTCAATTCAGATACATAAGGGGAGAAGACATGAAGTGGTGAATTGACAGATTTGCCCCTCGCGTGAGGGGCACGTGAGCAACTTAACCGTGTTTTTTAACTTGGTTTGGCCTAAAGGACATAGGGTGTAACAAGTGTATAAAACAAAGGACATAAGGTGTCAAAAATTTGAAAAAAGGACATATGATGCAATTTCATGTATAACTAAAGGACAATCTGTGTAATTCTCTCTAAAATTAATATGTCATATTAGATTTTTCAACTCCGGCACGTTCTCGGGGTATAAACTAGTCCCAAACATAAATTGAGTTGAATGTTAATAGTCAATTGAGGATTAGGTTTACGCACTACACCAGGATTAAAACCAAAGCGCGTCGAAGAATCTTGTTCTTCCCCAAATCTTAAGACTTCATCATCATCGACACCAACGTTTTTACCAGATCTAAAGAGTATCCAGTCCCTTAAAAAAATCTTAACCGGATTATTATTATTATTATTATTATTATTATTATTATTATTACTCAGCGTAGAAGATGGAGAAAGTGATGAACATAATAAAACCAAAACCCAATCCACAACAGCTCTTACGCGACTGGCAACGTCGTCTCCGCCAAGAGTGTCGCAACATCGATCGCCAGATTCGCGGTATCCACAACTTCTTTTAATTGTTTATAATAATATCTTATTATTGTTGAAAATTGTGATCTATAAACAAACTGATTTCATAAGTTTATTTATTATTATTATGTGGGTATTATTAATTAGAAATACAGAAAGAAGAGAAAAATGTTCAGAAAGCTATTCGAGAGGCTGCCAAGAGGAATGATATGGGTTCTGCTAAGGTATCAAATATTAGGGTTTTTCATTGATTGATTGATTTTGTATAACATTGCAGTTAAAGTTTTGAAATTAGTTTATAATTTTTTTAAATTGGAATTGTATTATTTTATATAGGAATTATCTCTAAATTTATTATAAGGCTTTATTGATGTCACATCTATGGTTGTTTGAGGTGCAAGGCGCAAATGGTGAGTCTTGGGCCTCGGCGCGCATAAAAAGCGAAGGCTTTGTTAGGCAGATGTATAGTATAAAAATACAATTTTAAGGGGCTTTAGAGTTTAGACATGTTTTAGGATTCTTTAGGGCTAGTTTAGGTTGTCTTATATTGATTCCAGGCTTGTTTAGATTTGGTATACTTGTTTTAGACCTTTTTAATCATGTTCGAACGATTTTGGCTGGATGTTCGTCAGAACGTGGCCTGAGAAAATGTGCTTGAGGGCCTGAAGGGGGGTTTAGAAGTGAAGCGAGAAGGCTGCGTTGGGCTGGGAAGTGGGCCTAGGTGTGTGCCTGGGTGAGCCTTGACAACATAGGTCGCATCTAGGTAGGGTTGGCTAATCGGCTAGTTATTCCGATCTACTTGTTGGGCAAGTTTACCATATCTCTAACGACGCGAAAAACACAAGTTCTAAACATGAACACAAGTTCTAAACATGAATACAATTCATTTAGCTATTTATATCCCATGTTTATGACATAGTCATATGTTTTATGCATCAAGAAGGAGAAATGATGGGTCATAGTCTCCTAATTTTAGTTATTTTAAAAAAAGTAAAAATATCACAGATTCACAGTGTACTTTTTCAGTTTTTCAATAAACAGATCTAATCGTGTCTTATACATGTTACCTATTGTCAGCAGGGCTCATAGATTACATTTGTATATGGTGCTTTGCTAATTTAGTTCTTTTTCATGTGAATGACCGCAGTCACTTGCTAAAGAAATTGTGAGCTCTAGAAGAACTGTGAACCGCCTCTATGAAAATAAAGCGCAGTTGAATTCGATATCAATGCATCTAGGTGAAAGCGTTGGTATGTTCATCACATTCAATATCAAATGTTGTGTATTTGTTATGCGTTTATATGATACTTGAGAAGTTGATTTTGCAAGATTTTTAAGTTACTTAGATTAGTCATCTCTAAAAGGTTTTTGATTATTACCGTGTTGGTTTGAGTTCGCTTTTAAGTAAACTGAATTTGAGGTTTTGCAGCTATTGCGCGTACGGTTGGGCATCTATCTAAGAGTGCTGAAGTCATGAAGCTTGTTAATAATCTGATGAAGGCTCCAGAAATGGCTGTTACAATGCAAGAATTTAATAAAGAAATGACCAAGGTACATTGTCGAACTACAAAAAGGTTATAAATTATTTTTGTGTTAAAGTATAATTACAAAGAATAATGCTACTATATTGATCCGATTTTGAACAAAAACGACCCAATGATGAGTAATGTTATTGATTGTACCAATTTAAATGTTAATTTGGTACTAAAATGGTGTAATTTATATAAAGTCAAAGAAGGGATAAAGAGTCTAATTAGGCTAGTTTAATTAAGGTAGAATCAAACTTTTATATTTGAGTCCAGAATTTTTGTGCTGGGCTAGAGCCTAGAGGTCACATCATATTTTTCGTTCTCGGTGATAGTGTTTACAAGTGGTATTAGCGTAACCTTTGGGGATTGTTGGGCTTGTGAAGGACATTGAGTCGAATTGTGGGAATGAGGGGTGATAAACATCCTTGCATTATATAGATAACTTCACACATCTTTGGCAAACAAGGGAGTTGGGTTTATGCGTAAGCCTTGGCCTTACTAGACAGAACACTTTTTAGGTCCATAAGCACTTGCAGACCCTTCAAAACTCAGCATTTCAGCCTTCTTGTTAGAGAGTAGTAGGATGGGTGACCCTTTATGACGTATGTTCTTGGTTGCCAAAAACAAACTCATGCACCAAGGGTAAAGCTTATAATATTGTTGTCATGGGGGTGGGCCGTTACAATAGTAATTCATAGGGTAACATTATTAGGAATGGTCGGGATAGAGAGAAGCAAAGTAAGGTTTGCGCCTTTGTCGAGGATAAAACTCAGGGATTGTGCATTAATCTAGTTTTTGAATAATTGATGCGTTAACTTTCATTACAAAACATGAAGTGTATTATTATATTTATCTGAATTTTGAATAAAAATTTCCCATTTATAGGTATATAGGTCAAAATCTTAAAAATATCTTTTATAATATAGAACTATTATTAGAGTTAAGACCAAGTCATTTTTTTAAAGATTTGGTAAACTGAACTCCATTATGTTTTAATTTTGCAGGCGGGTGTTATTGAAGAGATTGTGAATGATGCCGTTGACTCAGCATTGGATTCAGACGACATAGAAGATGAGATTGATGAAGAGGTTGATAAGGTGTTAACGGCAATAGCTGGCGAGACTGCTGCACAGCTTCCGGAAGCTGTTAGGAAAGAACGGTTAAAACAACCTGCTCGGGCAACTGAAGATGCAGAGGTACCTTTCCCGTCCCTTTATAGTTATATTTTCAGTTTCTAAATTCTAAGCTCAACATTTCGTATAGAAAATCAATTGTTGATATGATATTGTAGGATGAGGGCATTGACGATGAGGAAGAAATGGAAGAAATAAGGGCTCGACTCGCTAAAGTAAGGTCATGATCAACTTTCCATGACTTCATCTTCCGCATTAACTTGTGAGTTGATGTGTATACTATATCGAAGAATTAAGATGGCTGCAATCTTAAAAGTATTATTCATAAGAAGTATTTGTAGCCATATGAATACCATCTTCATGTAAACAGGATTTTCTTGCTTGCTATTAATGTAATATCTTGTTATGTTCATCCCTCTGGTTACTTTGGTATGCTTATTTGTGATAACATATAAAAAAATGTTCTGAAAGGTATCTGAAATAGTTTAATCTTCTTTGTTTAAGTAATGGAATGGGCTAATTCATGCATAATTTAGATTTTTTTAACTGGGTGCAGTGATTGTGATTTAGGATGATTGTTTGGATAAGTTATTTGTTTTGTAAGTTAGAATGGCAAAAAAATATTATTTACCCCCTCTAGTGGATTCAAGAAACCCTTGAGTTTGGTCACTTACCATGTGTATTTTGAAACTCAACTGTATGTGGAAGTACAATTTGTTATTTGAAACCATAGTTGCATCAAGTCATTAACCAATGTAAACTTTGGGCAAGTATATTAATACTTGATCGAAGAACTAGATATGCCCGGTTAATTTTTTAAGGCACTCACTTGAATTGCAATGAAGGGTGTTCCCGGATCTTTGAGCTTGGGTCGCAGAGAACTTGACGAGATGAAAATTGTGTGAGTTGTTTAACGAGCTTTTTGTTAGCTCGTGTTGCTGTTTTTAGTACAAATACTTTGCATAAGATGTAACTTAATGTATAGCAGCTACTGAAGGCTAGTTAATTTACACTTGCTTAAATGTCTCTCACATCTACTCGGCTTCTGGGCCTTGTTTACTATACAAAGTTTTATCCCATGCTACTAATGCGGGTCAGGGCACTGATGATTTTTGCCTCCAAACCTCTACCCCTAAGGTTAGTATAGGGGTGAGCAAAATTAACCATAACCGACATAACCGAACCATAACCGATATAACCGAACCGATTTTAACCGATAATCAACATAACCAATGGTTATGGTTATGAAATTTCTATAACCGACCGAGCGGTTATGGTTATGGTTATGAAGCTTTGGTTAACCGATATAACCGAACCGAACCGAACTTGTATTGTTAAGTTTATGTAATAGATTTATGTTCTATATTTACTATATAAAGGTTTTTTTTTACTATAATAAAAGTATTTTATTAACAAAATGATATTGATGTAGTATTATTTTTTTTATGATGAATTAAACTTGTAACCAAGAGGTTAAATATGTTTTTTGTTAATATCTTATTAAAAAGGATCCTACATTGGTACTTTAACTACAAAGTGTAGTCTTGATTAACTTATAAATAATAACCCAAGCTAAGTCTATCATTGTAGGTTCTGAGGTTTTAAGACCCATGGGCTTTTAATTTTATAATTTAGCCGAAAGTTAGCTTTGGTTGATTTTTTTTGGTTAATAACCGAAATAACCATAACCGAACCATAACCGAATTCATAACCGATTAACCATAACCGAAGTTTGGTTATGGTTATGGTTACGAAAATCCCATAACCGAAATAGCGGTTATGGTTATGGTTAATGGTAAAAACCGACCCAAACCGACCCATGCACACCCCTAGGTTAGTAGCTAGTTTCAGTTCGCAAATTATTTTGACAACTTGGTTTTGCATAAAGATGATTTGATTGCTTCTTGTTTAAAGTTGGGTTCACCTCATTTTCGGTATATATATAGGGTAGGGATCCTAAGAGAACCAACCCCTATTTGAGAACTGAGAGAACCATTCTGGGCCACACATTTCACATAAAGGCAAAAAAAAAAAAAATTTTTTTTTTTTTTTTTTTTTTTTTGCTTTAATCGCACATTTTTATGCAAGGAAAATTTTTTTTTTTATGTTTTTTGAATTTTTTTTTCATTTATACATATGTGTATATGTCAATTATACATATGTGTATATAGCAATTATACATATGTGTATATAGCATTTTTCAGCTATACATATGTGTATATTTCAGTTATACATATGTGTATATTGCATTATACATATGTGTATAATGCAATTATACACATGTGTATACTAAAAAAAAAATACAAAAAATATTTTTTCTTACATATAAAGCAGCGATTTTTGCAAAAAAAAAAAAAAAAAAAAAATTTTTTTTTTTTTTTTTGCCTTAGAGAAATGTGTGGCCCATAATGGTTCTCTCAGTTCTCAATTTGGGGAAAGGTTCTCATTTGAACCAAATCCTATATATATATATATATATATATATATCATCCTTAACCATACCCTCAATGTGATGTGATTGAGAATTAACCTTGTGATATAATGAAGGATACTTGCCTCATTGACATGCACATTGCATGAAGATTGAGATCTTGTTTCTTGATATTGTGGATTGAGTTTAGTATCAGTTGGTAGTTTGCCGTGAGTAGCAACATCTTCAGCTAATTGTCCAACTTGCTTGCTCAATGAACCTATGGCGTTCTAATTAATATCTTGTTTCTGATTGAGATTCTTCACGACTATACCATTGCCACCAAATTGGCCGCTTAATTTGGGGTCTTGCTAGGCCTTCAGTATATCCTTGAGATGGGCTTAATTTGGGGCTCTTCCTTGGTCTTCGGTATATCCTTGAGATTAGGGATGAGCATATTGTACCGAATACCGAACCGATATCGATCCCGAACCGATCCCGTACCGTCCCGAACCGAGGGTGTTCGGTATCGGTATCGGTATCGGTATTCACATTTAGAGGTTTTCGGTTTCGGTATTTTCGGTATCGGTACGGGATGGGTATGGTATCGGTATTTTAAGGTAAAATACCGATACCATACCGGTACCGTACCGATACCGAACCGATACCGTACCGTACCGTATGTTTTCGGTATCGGTATTAGGTTTTGGGAGTTTTCGGGATCGGTATTTTCGGTATCGGTATCGGTCGGTACCGATACCGTCCCGAGCTCATCCCTACTTGAGATGTATTACATTGTGTCAGTTTTATCAAAAGATGTGTAACGGGGCATGCAATGCCCCTTTTCACACCCTACACCCTTCCCTCTAGTGACCTCCTAGCATGTGAAATGGTCATTCGTGGTTTGAGTCACGTACCAACTTCACACTCCAACAGACACACACATATCTATATTAAATTATTAAGTATGCTCTCTCTCTCTCTCTCTCACACACACACACACACATATACGAGTAATAATTGAAGGGGCATTAAGGGCATGAAACCATTACGGAAAAACAATTTTCGTATTTGATTATCCCTGTATACACGGAAGAGAGAAGCGTGCGTCAATGAGTCAATGATATTTGACAAAACCCATTTGTCTCATTGTTTTGTAGAGCCCATGTCCTTCAATATAAATATCATTTATCTTTTTTTTTTTTTTTTTTTTTGAAAATTGAACTTCATTAAAAACAACCACCACCGACCACTATCTCCAAGACGAATATAGAAGCCGAAAGCCAAAAATACAAGGGAGCAACAATCACATTACATCAAATAAACACCATCTATTCCAATCCACCACCCCCCCCTTTAAATCTATGCTTATACCAAAGAAATCCCAAGGTCTTGATATCCGTCACCAATTCCACCACGTTAGGGTCTTTGTTTGCAAACACTTTGTCATTCCTTGCCCGCCATAATCTCCAAGAAGCAATAATAACAATCCCATGAATGATCGTCTTCTTGTTACATGTTAAACCGCTTTGATGTTGCAACTCCACCAAGTCCTTTACATGGAATACAAACGGTCTAGGAACTTTGCACCAAGACGCAATCGCATCCCACACCCCCATAGCAATCATGCACCCGGTAAGCACATGTTCAATATTCTCCTCATACGCCTCACACCAAACACAAAAATTATTATCAACATTAATATTTCTACGAATAAGAGCCACCTTGGTTGGAAGACGATCTAAATACGCGCGCCACATAAAGATATTACACTTGTTAGGGACCTAAGAGCTCCAATTAAAGCCGAATGTAGCTGCATTATCACCCAACCCTCGCATCCATCTTTTGACAGCTTTAACTTCAAAGTCAACATTGGAACCATGCGACCAAATCCACCTATCGCTATCAACAGTCAACACAATAGAAGACAACAGACCTTCCAGCGACTGTTTGTCAAAAACCTCCACAGGCAGCAAGGGTGCTCTTCTCCAATCCCAATTTATACTATTACTGGAACCCGTAACCTGCAGCCTATCAGCAACCAAGACACCTTTGAACTTCTCTAGCGCAAAAATAGAAGGAAACTTATCTTTTAGCGGCTCATCACCCAACCACGAATCTAACCAAAACCTGATCTGACGACCATTACCAATTCTACCACGAACCACACTATTTAAACCAACTCCATCGGCCTTATATTTGTTCCAGAAAATGACACAATTCTTCCACAACCCCGAAATAGCATTGTTCAAGGGTGTAACCCCCCAACTCCGCGTAGAACCATGGATGGAAACCACTACTTTACGCCACAGAGCATCAGTTTCGTTCAAAAATCTCCATAACCATTTAACAAGAAGCGCATTATTATTAATTTCAAGATTAGCGATCCCCAACCCACCATCTTTGATACTTTTGGTTACCACATCCCACGCCACCCAACTCATCTTTCTGCCTTCCTCTGAACCACCCCAAAGAAAACGTCTCATCAACCCCTCCAAATCGCTTATAACCTTCTTTGGCGCCTTGAATAGAGAAAAGTAATACGTTGGCAAACTGTCCAACACTGACTTGATAAGAGTTAAACGACCGGCAATAGAAAGAGAGTTCGCTTTCCACTTTGACAGTCGTCTTTTAAACGTCGTCAAAACTGGCTACCAATTCGACACCCTATTCATGTTTGCCCCAACCTTAATGCCCAAATAAGAAAACGACAAGACACCCGCTTGGCAGCCCAAAGCGGTTGCCATCTCCACGATAACATCCTCTTCCATTCCCACCCCATATAGCACGGATTTATGAATGTTAATCTTTAAACCTGAACACAAGAAAAAGATACGAAGGATGCGCTTTATATTAGTAAAATTAAAAGACGACCACTCCCCCATTAACATTGCATCATCCGCGTAGAGCATATGCGAGACCACCGGTCCATCATTAGGTAATCTAACCCCATGAAAAGCACCTATGTCACAAGCCTGATTTAACATTCCGGAAAACGCTTCCATCAAAATAATAAACAGGAACGGGGATAGAGGGTCTCCTTGGCGAATACCTTTTTGAAAACCAAACTCAAATGTGGGGGAGCCATTCACTAGAATAGAAGCTCTAGAAGAAATCAAAATACCGCGGATCCAGTCACACCAAATAGAAGAGAAACCCATCTGCGCCATAACCGACAACAGAAACTCCCAGTTGACGTTATCATACGCCTTATCAAAGTCGATTTTGAATAAGAATATCTTCCTATCTCTCTTCTTAGCCCAGGAAATAATCTCGTTTGTCATCAAGGGGCCATCAAGAATATACCTCCCAGAAAGAAAAGCCGACTGTTGTTCCGAAACAATCTTCCCCAGAATCACCTTCATCCGGTTAGCCAAGACCTTCGACACCACTTTAATCACACTACCAATAAGGCTAATGGGTCTAAAATCTCCAAGCTTAGACGGATCACTAACTTTTGGAATTAATGTAATAAAAGCGGAACCAACCCCCGAGCTAAGATGTCTCTCCTTATGAAAATGCGCCATAATATCACCAAAATCATTAGCAAACAAATCCCAAAAATGTTTAATGAACCTGAAATTAAAACCATCAGGACCAGGGGCTTTGTCTGCGCCACAATCATCTACTGCTCGTTTAATCTCTTGGATAGAGAACTCCCTAGCCAATTTGTCATTCTCCCCAGCGCTCAAAGTGGATAACCCGTAGCAAAGTAATCTCGGCCGAATTCTAACTTTTTCTTTAAACTTGTCCCGGAAGAACCGAAACACCTCCTGTTTAATAATCACCGGATTAGATTCCCACCTCCCATTAACTTCCAATCCTGGTAAATGGTTGGAAGCCTTACGTTTATTTATAATACCATGGAAATACCTCGAATTATCATCTCCGTGAGTCGCCCAATTGCAACGAGCCTTTTGTTTTAAATCATGATGATAGAACGCCTCCATTTCACCAAGACGCTTCTTAATTTCCACCAATGACCAAGATTCCTCCTCTGACAAGTCTCGCACCTCCATTTCTTGATCAAGAATATTTAATTCATGTTCCAACAAGTCTCTTTCTTCTGATTCTTTAGCTTTACATTCGTTAGCCCAATCGGAAATCGATCTACGAAGAGACTTGAACTTGGCAAGAAGCTTGGAGTTTGGCAACCCCGTAAAAGTACCACCATCCAACACCTCCCTGACCACCTTATCAAAGTCATCCCGCCCCAACCAAGAATTATAGAACCTAAATGGTTTAGGTCCAAAATTCCTAGAACTAATCTTTAACAGAATCGGACTGTGGTCAGATTTAAACCTCTCGAGAGCAATGTATTCAGCCGAAGGCCACTTTGAAAAAAATTCCCAACTGACGAGAATCCTGTCAATTCGGCTTAATTTCTCACCTGCAACAAACGTAAACCGCCTCCCTTTCAAGGAGTACTCATGTAAATTCGAATCATCAATGAAATCGTTAAACTCGTTAGCCTCAGTGACATTATAAATAGAATTCCGTCTTTCCTCCACGTTTCTAACCGCATTAAAATCCCCCGCCACAATCCACATACCATCCCCTTCCCCTATTAAACTTTTAATCTCAGTCCATAAAACCCGCTTATCCACTAAATGCTGCGGCGCGTACACGTTGAGCATATGAAAAAGACACCCACTACCTTTAACCATACCAGAAACTAGAAGCCAATTCGAATTTTTAACCACCCTTTCCACACCGAACACTTGAGAATCCCACAACGATAACAAACCCCCGGATCTTCCCGTAGAAGGAACCATTTCATATTTAAAATCCCCAAACCCCCAAAATTTCCCAAGATTCACCGTGTCCAAAGATACAAATTTCATTTCCTGTAACATAAAGAAACTAACCTCAAAATGGGCACGAAGACGACGAACCCAATCCGCTTTGCCTTGATGACCAATACCATGAATATTCAATGAAATAAGATTCATTGAGCACCGTCTTGATAACCTTCAGCGTGCAACACCTCACGGACTTGCGAACCAAACTCATTCATATTCTCTACCCCCAATGCTTCACTTAGGACAACTGTAGCATGCAATTCCTTCTCAAACAAATTCCCATCATCATCCACCATGTCTATCACCTCATTCTGAATAATAGGATGTCCATTAACCGTGCCATTATCAAACCTCCTATTAAGATCCGGTGTCAAAAAGACTTCGTTACCATCTGCCTCAACCGTCTCACTGTACTCGGGTTGGTTAGAGAAAATGCCAATTAGTTTATCCAGCCCGAAGATATCATTGTCCTCCCTTTGTCTCTTCTTCGGCCGATCATTAGACCCGCTACCCTCATTTCTGTTTTTAAATAACGATTTGCGTCGAAACTTCTTCCTACTAGTTGCACCTGTGGAGTGATTCCCATTACCTTCTTCCACATTATTCTCAACCATTTCGACTGGAACATTCCCGTTGTCAACTTCATTCGTATGTACCTGTTCTCGAAGCACCTCCCCCTCCTCATGTTGAGCATGCGTACCTTCATCCCCATGCATAATCTCGTCTGTCTTGTCCTCCTCATCTGCAACAAGCGAACTCTCCTCCTCATAATTCTCTAAACAATCCGGGACCCATTCTCCCACATCTTCATCAATCCAAACATTAAAAGTTTGCCCCCTCCAAGTAATATCAAGATGATCCACTATCCGTTTGCACGATTTGGACAACACTTCGATAAGGGCATAAGAGTAATTATCCACATCATGCGACTCATTACCACCTTGCACCACCTTCCCATACCTGCTTCCAATCAATTCATACACCTCACCTAACATCAGTTGAACCGGAACGCCGTGCACTTGCAACCATGCTATACGATCATCGACTCCAACAACATGACCGTCCCAAGGTTCAAGCTCTTCAAACCACGAAGACCATCGAGACGTATCATTATAAAAGCCTTCCGCTTCTTCACTTCCCTGGAAAACCAACACCACACTAAACCCTCCCAAATACTTAATAACCACCTTACCCTCTTTGTTGTTACGGAGTAGAACATTAAGATCACATAAAGTTTTGAAGTCTCTCACCCTTCCTACTACTGCAGATCCTTTCCATTGTTGAAAACTCTCCACCACATCATCCACATGAATGACGTCCACTTTATTCCTGTTAAGAACTGAATCCAAAAACGATCTACCCTGACCCGTCCCCACATCATTGGAACTACTAGGTTTGGAAGACTCTCCCCCTGCGTCTGCTCCCCCCAAAGTAGGGTTTGCATGCATCCTCTGATTAACCACTTTCGACTTACCCTTAGGATCGCTGACCGGTTTACCAACCTTCTCACCATCAACAAACCGAGCAGCCGTAATAAAAAGCTTTTAAGAACCCATCCAGACGTCCGTCATCTCTTCCTCCATCTTCTTCACATCGGTGACTTGTGAAAAAGATACGAACGCAAACCTCTTACCCCATTTATCTAATTTCCGAGCGATGTAAGACCCTTCATAAGTACCAAAACCTCCCAATACCTCCTTAAGATCCTGGGAAGAACCTTTCGGAGGAAGATTTGAGACGAAGAACTTAGTGATTACCTTGTTATTACCCTTCTCTTGATGATCGTTTCTCCTTCCTTTCCGTCGTTGAACTTGCTCCAAATCTTCTGGATCCAGCCGTCGTGAGTCGCCCGACATGTTCACAGCGATTAGGGTTTCCCGGTCGTTAACTTGTAGAAAGTAATTATATAATATCATTTATCATAATCAATAACATACTATCGTTTCAAAACCTACCAAACAAACACACTTAATGAACGTATCAAACAAGTCGTGAGGGTTAAATAATAATTAGTTTGCTAATATAAATAATGTATAATTGTGTTACATGGTTTTACAAATTACAACTATCATTTGAATAATTGAATATGTTAGCAGTGACAAATAACTTTTATAAGACTATATCGGGTGTGGGGGTCGGCTTGGGCTCGTTGAACGCGGCCGGCCAACATCGCCCCGGCTGTCCCCAACCCGTCCAAACCGTCGAATATTGGACGATGAAGACTGAGGCATTGATTGGTTTGTTTCAAAATGGCGGAGCCCTCAAATGGCTAAGTTACCGTTTCATTTTTTTTTACTATTTTTCACCTATAAAACTATCCATATTTCTTCACAATTTTTTTAAAAACCATTCGCATTTGTTCACCTTTCACCTATAATCTTCACCCCTTTTTTATAAAACCACCAAAAAACTTCACCCTCTTCTCTAAAAAATGACTTGGACTTCGGATGAGGAGATCAAGTTGGTGACGACCTGGATCAATGTGAACCTAACAATGGCCGAAAATGCAAATACGTCTTCTTTTTGGATCATTGTTTTGGAGGAATTCAATCGATTAAGCCAAACAAATCACCGCAACGTGGATCAGCTCGTTTATAAGTGGCGGGAGCTATATAGAAGGTGTATGAGATGGAACACATATTTCAAGCCACGATGGAGGCGAACCCCGGTATTACCCAACGAACAACAGTCCAATGCACACAAGAATACTATCGGGCTGCTCACGGCACCAAATTCAGCATCCTCATCTTAGATATAACTATAACAATTATATATTTATATTTTGCTTAATGTCTATAAAATAAGTTATTATAGATAACAATAAAAGAACACAAAAATAGTAATAAATTAGATGTAACTATAACAATTATATATTTATATTTGTTCATGAAGAAAAATAGAAAATCAATATAACATGGGATGATAATTTAAAATAGTATATCTTAATCTCATTTCATAAAGTATTCAACTTTTTAATCGATGAATACAACACACCAAGGAACGTTAGTTCAACACGCATAAATAAAAGATTTATGTCATCTACTCATCTCTTTAACACCAATATAATTTTATAACATTATTTTTTAACTTCAAGATAAATAGAAAATTTGTTGTTGAAATAAAATCATGTGTTGGATAAGAATTTGTCTTAGTTTAAGTTTTATGATGAACAATATGTATAGTTTACACTTTAGTAGTATCATTATTGAGTGTGAATTGTTTAACAAAAGCTGAAATTAAAATATCTATTAAGATTTAGTTAAAGACTCATAAAGATATACAACTTTCAATTTCCGGGGTTTTCTTTAAATAAAGAAACATTCAAGAAAACAACGCATGTGAAATGGTTGATGTTTTGACAAAAATGATAAATACATGTTTTTGTATTTTAATCATTATGATTAAATTTAACTGGTATTTAGGACTCCCGATTAACCGTTAAACTAAACAAAAAATAAACGTAAAAATATTAAGCCTGGCACGTTACGTGTTAACTTAAAAAAATTATATGTTACATCATGGATGATTTGTACATATTCGAAAGTCGATATGTATGTATGTTGTGGGAAATGAATTGAATGTTTCATTTTTTTGTATGTTTTAACAAAAGAGAAATATATTAAATACAATTTGAATTAAATAACTAAATCATCAAATAAGTTAAAAAAAGCCTTTCAAAATAATAAGTTTAAGAACCAATCTAATTTTTAAATTTAAGAAGGTATCAAAAACGGCAAAAATAAAAGAACCTAAATAAGATAATTACTGTAATTACCCTTTTTATTTAATAACTTCTGAAGTTAAATGTTTTAAACTAAAAAATAAATAAAGTTAATATTTCAAATATGAAAAAACTACATGAAATAAGTGATAAAAATTAAATACATATTGGGAAATGAATCATATAAACTTGAAAAGAGGCAATCGAACCAGGATTGAGTTTATTAACCCTAACTATGGTTTATATGTGTTATTATATTGTGATTTCCTACACTTCCTATGTTAATGAACTTTCTACCGTATACTTTCTCTAAATTAATAATCTATTGTCATTGGAATTTAAAATTTTCAAAACAAAAAGATATAAATAATATTATTATCTTAATTAGGAAATAAAAAAGCAATATTTAGAATTTATTAACGATTTTAAATTACTGTTGTATTAGAATATCTTCAATAGGCAATTATTAATAGATGTTATCTAAAAAGATATCAACTTATAATGAAAAGAACATAGTCATGTGTCATTTTATTGTGAACGGCAATGAAGAAAGAAAATGGGTTTAGTAGCTTGTCACATGGACAAAGTGATTTTGTTTTATTATAAGATATAGATTATAGAGGGACATCTCACACAAAATTTAAATAGTTGTTACCGTGTCAAATATAAAGGAAAAAACGATGAATTAGAGTGAAATGGTTGGGAAAAGATAAATACATATTGAAAGCTATTCAATGACTAAGTCACAAGATAATGGAAATAACTAACATAATCTCTAATTTCAAAATTTTCTCTCTCACACACACTCACCGTGTGAAACAAGAGAAAAAAAATCATTCACAACACAAACACAATCAATCAAACATCAAACACTATATATATATGCATACATCACGCCCCCACACACCACTCAAAACACGACTCTTAATTTCTTCTATCTTCAAAATCATGGATGCACATAATATTCTCAATCTCATTCCTCATATTATTCTTGTTTTCATTTCATTATCTTCTGCAAGAACCATTCCTTCTTCGTTTCATCATTCAAACTCTTTGAGAAAAACTGGCCACCAACTCATCAAAGATCTCAATTTGCATCCAAATCTTGATGTTAATATCCTTAAGTCCTATAACCATTCTTCATATCTTGATCAAGAACTCAAAGTTACACAATCCGGGATTGTCGAAAAACGGTTATCTCTTTCGATCATTGGTGACTCGGGTGCCACCGTTCATGATCTTGCTCAACATGCTGGATATTATCGCATTCAACATACAGTTGATGCCCGGTATGTATTCCTTAATTTTAGTCATAACTTTCAATTTTAAAATATATAAAGTTGTTGTTCACTTGTTTGTGGACTTGAGCAAAGATTATATGTTTAAAATAATGTATTTATGCAACTTATATTGTGTTTAAGGTCAAGAAAGATTGACACTAATCACTTTTAGTTTATGAGTATTATGTAAAGATTCCAACTTTTGGAATAAAACCTGCCCTTTGAAAATATCTTGATGATTAAGAAAAAGTTAGGAATATTGGGTGGGAAAAGTGCTTTATTCTATTGGTTGGTAGCTTTTCTTTTCTTCATAATCTTTTAAAATATTAGTTAATGATTGGAGTATGTATTGGATTGATGCATCTTTGAAAAGTCTAAATATTCATACTTGTAGGTCGTAAATTCAATCAACTGTCTTGCCGTGCTTATTCGGCTTATATCTCTTAGTCAACTATAATTCACAATGTGTTTGACTCGATGATATAGATATATGATATGTTCAAATACATATATGGGTGCTTACACTGAAAAATAATAAAATAAAAGAGATTTTTTTAGACGACTAGATCACCTGGTAAGCACGTTAGGCTTACAGACGTCACACCCCAAGTTCGAATCACATGCACGATGCGGGCATCACAACCCTTAGGGGCTGTTTGGTTGATTAAGTGCTAAATCATTAAGAAGTCTGAATGGTTAAGTGCTGTATTGTTGGACCTCTAAATAGTTAGTCTTCTTGTCCCACATTGGTATGGGAAGTAAAAATGGATTTATTCAATGCTTAATGGTTCAACATCATCCAAGTCTTAATGGTTCAGCCTTAACCATTCCATTCAGATGCTGAAACAAACACACTGAATGATCTGAATGCTAAATCATTCAGCGCTAAATGATTCAGAGGCTCATTAAGGCATTGCTGTATATTTTGCATGGTGCGGGGATCGAACTTGAGACCTCCCATACATGAATCTCACATAAGTGGATAAACCTTCCCACTTCCCTGTTGAAACACTGAAACAACATATCATTGTTAATAAAATAACGAGAAACTGAATGCCACACCTGTATTATGGGATGAAGGTAGATGCGTCCAACTAAAAATGTAATATTTTGACACTAAAAACTCATTGGGCTAACAAGCAGTCATATGAGTTAGACATATGCTAGTTTTATATATATAAAAAAAGTTGTTATAGATGGTGTATGACACAGGTTAGTGAGTTTTTTTTTATGTTTTCACAATTTAATTTGATTTTCATTTTGAGAAACCCTATGAATAAAACCCGTAAAAATTCACTCAAGTTGTGAAAACCCTATGAAATTTTTTTATAAAAAAATAAATAAAATAGCGCGGATAGATTTTTTTAAAAAAATAAGTAACATATATGTTGTTTAGTGTTACACATGTTTTTTATTACGTTTTACTTAAATTTTTTTAATATAATCCTTAGGAACGTATTTGATTTTTGTTTGCTAAAAACGCTTAGAAATATAAACTCAACTTACAAACATGTTTTTAAGTGTTTTGAGTAAAAAATAAAAAAGAAAAATCCTTCGGCGTTTTTTTGATTTTTTTTTACTCAAAACGTTTATGAACTTTGTTATGCAGTATATATATTCTAGTTGTGGGGTCTAACTAAAAGCTTCCATAATTTCATATTAGATTGGATTATAATTAAACTGACATTTGTTGAATATGAACTTGGTTATGCAGTATGTTCTATTTTTTCTTTGAATCAAGAAAGTCCAAAGCTGACCCAGTGGTCATATGGCTAACCGGAGGACCAGGATGCAGCAGTGAACTCGCTCTTTTCTACGAAAATGGACCCTTTAAACTCACCAACAACTTGTCTCTTATCTGGAATGACTATGGCTGGGATAAGGTTCATTTAACCAAACCAAAACTCTAATAACATTTCGAACCATAAACCTTCAAGTGTATATATATTAGTGACACTCACCAACTAGTTTTCGTGACAGGTTTCTAACTTGATATTCGTTGATCAACCAACAGGAACCGGTTTTAGTTATAGTTCTAGCGATGAAGACATCCGCCATGATGAAACTGGTGTTAGCAATGATCTTTACTTCTTCTTACAGGTTTGTGATTAGATTAATTTTTGATATATATCTTTGTCAGGCGAAAGTTGGGTAGACATCCCTTGACGCCCTGCATGCGCTAGCCTCGTGCACCAGGTTTGACCTTACATCATTTGTTGATCATATGGATTAATCTTTAAATTTTTGCATGAATTTAGGCATTCTTCAAGGCGCATCCGGATTATGTTAACAACGATTTTTACATAACCGGAGAATCATACGCTGGACATTACATTCCAGCTTTTGCTGCTCGAGTTAATGAAGGAAACAAGAACAATGAAGGGATTCATATAAACTTGAAGGGTTTTGGAATTGGAAATGGGATTACAGATCCTGAAATCCAGTATAAATCTTACACTGATTATGCTTTGGCTAATAAGTTGATTTCGCAATCAGATTACACACGAATAAACCAGCAAATCCCGGATTGTGAAGTTTCAACTAAAGAATGTGGTAAACGCATATTTTTAGCTATTTTCACATAATTTTTCCTTTCAGTACCACTTTTGGTAAAAATTCGAATCTTGCTCATAGTTGTTAAAAGCCATCGCCTCTTGCGCCTAGGCCCATTTTTTAGGCGAGGCAATGCATTTGCGCTTTGAGTTGAGGAAATTGCGCTTTAATTCTCCAGTTGATGGTTTAGGCGTAGATTTCAGCTAGATTCTCAAATTCCTAAGAGTTTCCAGCCAAATTCATTAAATTATGTCTAGATTTCAGCCAGATTTCTACTTTTATCTAAGGAAAACTACTTCTATACCATAGTCATCAAAAGCCATCGCCTTGACCGCCTAGGCGACCAATTTCCTAGAAGCCACCAGATTCCGCTTTTCCCTCTTAGATAAAAAAAGCCACGGTCTGATTTTTAAAACCTAATCCCCTGACTAATATAATCGACCAATATTTACCAATCTGTAGAGATATATATAAATGTCAATCAAATCTTTTTTTTTAATATATTTGATTTCAAAACACTTATAGATATTGCATTATTCTTCAATATATAAACACCTCAACTCATTGAATTACCATCAACTGTTTTTGTCTACTACATAGTTATCAAAGGTGTGTTAATACTGTGGTCTGTGTATGGCTAAATCAGTCAGTTTATATTTATATTATTTTATAAGATGATTGTTATTTGTAATGATTTGGTAATTTTTTATTTTTTTTATTTGCGCTTTTTTTTTCTAAGGTCCACGCTTTTTTTGCGCTTCTCGCCTAGGCCACAGGCAGAGCCTAAGCGCCTTGAGTGCGCCTCATGCCTTTGATAACTATGTTCTATACACTAATAGATCAATATTTTAAAACTTTCGATACTAACTAGATGAAAAATAGTATTATTTTAATATATTTTTACTTTATTTTCTTGTTCGCTTTTTTTTTTTAATCTCAGGCCCTCGCTTTTTTTGCGTCTCGTGCCTAGACCCTACGCGAGGCCTATGCGCATTGAGTGCGCCTTTGATAACTATGATCTTGCTTGCTATAACCTCTTGGAAGCCACCTGGCCTAGCGCAAGCTGCGATTTACCTGACCATGTTTGTTACAAAAGAAAATGTAAAGTAATTATAGTGATCATTTATGCCATTGTGTCTATAGGTACAACGGGTACAACCACTTGCATACAGGCGTTGAATGATTGTCAGAAAATTTTTGAGGATATATTAGACATTGCGGGAAATATAAACGTAAGAACAAACAATGCTAGTTAGTTACCCAACAAAAATAATTATTAAATGTTACATAAATGATTTCTTATTCTCTATTTGTAGTATTATGATATCAGGAAGCAATGCGAGGGGAGTTTATGCTACGATTTCTCAAACATGGAAAGTTTTTTGAGACAATCGTCGGTGAAAACAGCGCTAGGTGTACCAAATGACATAGATTTTGTTTCATGTAGCGACGCAGTGCACAATGCAATGTTAAATGACTGGATGAGAGATCTTGAAGTTGGTATTCCTACACTTTTGGAGCAAGGAATTGAGTTGCTTGTATACGCAGGAGAATATGATCTAATTTGCAATTGGCTTGGTAATTGCTTGATCCATAATAGTTTTTAAAGAGGCGATTAATTATGTCATATTTGTTAACGAATATTGTGACAATTCAGGAAATTCGAGATGGGTTGATGCGATGGTGTGGTCTGGTCAGAAAAATTTTGTTGCGGCGTCAAATGTTCCATTTGTAGTTGGAGGGAAAGAAGCTGGAGTTATGAAGAATTATGGACCGCTTACGTTTCTTAAGGTTCATAATGCCGGACATATGGTTCCAATGGATCAACCGGCTGCTGCGTTACAGATGCTGCAACTATGGACTACTGGAAAACTTACTAAGTAAAAATAGGATGCATAAAGGATTTTTACTTTTAATTGTTTGAAGTATTTGCAATTTTTATGAGACAAAGATTTACTTGTAATTAGACATCAATTTGTTGCCTGATTTTCGTTTAAAGTTTTTATACATATATGAAAAAGAAACTTTGACAAGTAGGTGCATTTCATTACTTATGTCTATTGTCATTGATATGGTGAGGTGAACTATAAGTCTTGATAGATCAGTTTCTATGGCTGCTAGTCTATTTGGCTGAGTATCAACTGATAATAATGTATAATCTGAAGCCTTAGAATATGAGGCGGGGATAGCTCAGTTGGGAGAGCGTCAGACTGAAGATCTGAAGGTCACGTGTTCGATCCACGTTCACCGCAAACATATTTTTGTTGTACATTTATTTATAGCAATGACTATTGTTAAATCTAAGCTTTTTTTTCGGCATGCCGTTGTTTGGATTTCTTGATGTTTTTCAGTAGGATTTTGCAAATGAATCCTGATTGTCAACATTAAAAACGCGCACACACACACACACATATAAATAATTCGTGTCAAATTTGGTTCAGTCTTTTTAAATCTGACATAAGATGAAACAATTATGCTTCCTATGTTTGTGTGTTGCAAGGCCTGTTGCAGACAATGCTTGCATTATCAGGACCAAAAACCACAATTTTGGTAATTACTGAACAATTTATTACTTAATCGTTCGCAGTCAAGATGTTCGTTCAACAAATGTTCGTGTACAAACGATTCAGCCATGGAAAAAGCATTTCTGAAGTGAAAATAGTATAGTGCCTATATCAAAGTTATAATAATTTTACAACATGGTTTTTTCATAATCGATATTCAAGGCTCTTTTTCCTCCACATATAAATAAGCAATCAGTGGGTCTGATCGAGACTGGTTGATAACAAGCCGTAGGCCCTGTGTTTTCACCATTTGGAACCGTAAAAGCCTCCAGTATCCAGCCGTGGTCCCACTAAAAACTTCTGACCATACACCGTCTTCACTGACAATGTCTACATGAAACTTAGCAATTATTTGCCCATTTGAATCGGCTCTTTTATTTAGGTAATCTAAGAAAACAACTCATTATGTCATTTTTGTTAACGAATATAGGGAAGTTTGCAGGAAATTCAAGATGGGTTGATGCAATGGCATGGTCTGGTCAAAAAAGGTTTGTTTCAGCTTCAAATGTTTCGTTTGCAGTTGGTGGGAAAGCTGGAGTAATGAAGAACTATGGACCGCTTACGCTTCTTAAGGTTCATAATCCTGGACACAGTTCCAATGGATCAACCTGGATCAACCGATAGGCGATAGCTTCCTTGCAAATGCTGCATCTCTGGTCTATTGGAAAACTTACTACCACGACTCCACGAGCAAGGATGTTTAGTTCCCATAACTGAACCAAAAAGCATTGAACACAAATGATATTTACTTGTAATTGTTTAAGGTATTTGTTGCAACGTTTGGAGTATTTACGCGTAAGAAAGAACGATATCAAAGACTCTAAAAGTGTTTTCATTTCTTTAGTATATTTTTGCTCATATGGCTAAGGTGAACTGTGACGCTCGATCCATCAGTTCCTAAGGTTGTTGGCATCAACTTGGCTGAAAATATATCATTATAACATTTTATCAAACTTGTAACACGTGAAGCGGGGATAGCTCAGTTGGGAGAGCGTCAGACTGAAGATCTGAAGGTCACGTGTTCGATCCACGTTCACCGCAAACTTTTTTTCAAATATGCTTACTGTACATTTATTTATTGCAATGACTATTCTGTAAATCAAAAAACGGCATGGCATTTGCTTGGATATTTCCAGGATTTGTGTCAAATATGGTTCAGTCTTTTTAACTTTGAGATATGCTTAGCTAGAACATTCTGATTCCTATGTTTGTATTGCAACATTAGGATCATTGAAAAGCGCAAGGTGCCGGACTCGGATATCATCGAAGCTATTAAGGAATGCATTTACTTTTGTCTTAGATAGGTGGTATAAATTTGACGTAAAACTGTTCTAATATTTTGGCGATGTATTGGTGGAACTTTTCTAGTCGGGAAGAATGCTTGCATTATCAGGACAAAAAAAACACAATTTTGGTAATTACTGAACAATTTATTGCTTAATCGTTCGCAGTTACGATATTCGTTCAACAAATGTTCATGTGCAAACGATTCAGCCATTGAAAAAGCATTTCTTAAGTGAAAAAGCATTTAAATGTTCTTTTATAATCAGAGATTCAAGAGTGTTTTTACTGCATAGATGTACATTATCACTGTATCAGTATCCACACACACAGCTTTAATCATGACTTTGAAGGGATCACGAATCTTGATCCGACAAAAGTTACAATCGACACATCAGGATATAACTTAATTCGACGATATCTATCGACAATTACCACGAAAGAGACTATATCGAAGAAACACGAGTCTGGTTATAAACAACTTGATGCAGAACTTGACTGCCATTAAAGTTAGAAAATGACCTCGTGTTACTCTTCATGGTTCGAGTTATAGAAACTGTATCAACATGAACTCCTAAATAAGCAACCAATGGGTCTGATCGAGACTGGTCGATAACAAGCCGAAGCCCCTGTGTTTTGACCATCTGGAACCGTACTAGCCTCCGGTATCCGACTGTTGTCCCACTGACAACTTCAGACCATATACCATCTTCGTTGATAACGTCTACATGAAACTTAGCAATCCGCTGCCCCATTTGAATCGGTTCTTGTATTTGTATAACATTGAAACTCATAGGTTCTTGAAAATCAAGATATATTTCCCAGGGAGACTTGCTCTTATTAGGCGCCCAGTAAGTAAAAATACCTTCGTCTAAGATCAAACGAGAGGCGAACCGCGTATCATTATAACCACCGCGTGTACTGCTAGCGGAAACTACAGCGGTTTTTGCTAGATTATAAGAAAAAATTGATCTTCTTAGGTCAGTAAACTCTCTAAGAACTTTAACATCTTCTTCAGATATGAGACCCGAGGAATTCGGTGGCACGTTTAGTAGTAAAAGACAGTTTCGCCCTACTGAATTGTAGTACAACTCAAGGAGTTCAGTAGCGGATTTAGGAGACTCAGACGGATGCCAAAACCAGCCGGGTCTGATGGACACATCACATTCAGGCGGTACCCAGTCGTGTCCTAGCTGATCTCCGCCTTGCGAGTATCTGGTATCGGTGCCGCCAATGGCGGCATTACTACAGTTGAAAAGGGACCAACAAGTGGTGCTTGCGTACCCACCCTCGTCACCAACCCATCTGACATCTGGACCTGCATCGGAGAATATGACCGCACCAGGTTGCAGCTGGTGGATCAGGCTGAACCAGTTGTCAAAGAAATATTCCATATCTTTCTCTCCTTCCCCTTTAGCACCATCTAACCATACTTCATTTACATTCCCATATCTGTCACATTCAATTACTAACCAATTATGTGAATAATCAAAATCAGTAATGTTATACCAAAATTATATTTAAACATAAAAAAACCAGAATAACCCGAACCAATAAACTCGAACCCAATTAACCAGAACTACATTGGTTCAACTTTTGGCTTGTTATCAAGAATTAGTGAACACACACTAACCTTTCAAATAGTACAAGGATTATGTTCATGTCTTTAAATATATTAACTTTCCAAACAAAATAAGGTAGCGTTCGCTTCATGGATTGTAATGGAGTTGGAACTAGAATTCACGCGGGACCTGTAATTTGATTTGGAATTTATGCATATTCGTTTCACATAATTTAATGGAATCAGGATGGAATTGGAATTTTGATTCTATTCCGTATGTTGTTGTTCAATTACAATTCTTTCGTTTGTTGAAACGAACAACACAAGAAATAGTAATATACATTCCAATTCAATCCGAATTGCATTCCATTCCGTGAAACAAACAAGAGTTTGAATCTTTCGGACCAAAAGTGCAATACATAAACCAAAACTTCTAAAACATAACAAATATGCTCAAACCCGAGCTACCCGAATAACCCAACCCGACTGGGATACGATCGGTCCTTGGATACAATATCATACACAAAAAAACCAAATCACCCGACCCAAACTATTACCCAAAACCATGGTTGCAGAACTCGCTAGGCGCTACCAACTCGGCCGACTGGGGAGTTGCGAGTACTCGGCCTAGTCGAGCGAGTACTTGTGGGTTGAATCGGCCTATGCGGGGAGTACTCAGAAAATTCGGCCAACTCAGCTATACTCGGTGACCCACCTTGTAGCGAGTACTCGGCGAGTAATCGGTCAACTCGGACGACTTTTGCAGCTATGCCCAAAACCCGATCAACACTCCATATTCAAATCATATCTCCTAATTACATAGACACAATTACACTAAACCATAACTAATATCACCCAATTGGCTTCAACAACATGAAAACATAACCATTACCTAGTAAGCAACTCAGTCATTTGAGCCATATAATACTCATTATACTCCAATGTCTTCCCATAACACCCTTCATGTCTATCCCAAGGAGAAAGATAAAGCCCCAACTGGACCCCACCTTCTCTAGCAGCCATAGCCAACTCTCCAACCACATCACCACTCCCATTTCTCCACACACTCGACCTCACACAATAATCTGTGTAATCCGACGGCCATAAACAAAACCCATCATGATGCTTTGCAGTAAGAATAACCCGAGAGAACCCGTTTTCTTTAGCAACAGTGACCCATTGGGTTGCGTTGAGGGAAACCGGGTTGAAGATTGATGGGTCGGCTTGACCCGTGCCCCATTCGGTGTCGGTGAATGTGTTGGGACCGAAGTGGAGGAAGAGGGCCATTTCGGATTGTTGCCATTGGAGTTGGTGGGATGTGGGTAGGGGTAGAATTGGAATTGGTGGTGGTTTTGGGAAAGAGGTTGTTGTTGTGGTGGTGGTGGTGGATAGGAGGGTTAAGATGGTGATGAATGTTATTCGGGTTATCGGGTTGAGGAGAAGATGATGATCTGGTTTTTTGATCTTCATTGTTGTTGTTGATTTTGTTGGATTGGAGATGAGTTGACTCAAGTCTTAAAGTAAGTAATACGAAGTGGTTTGAACTTTGAAGACATTAAGATTGGATACAATTTAGGATTAAGTTACTTATAAAGATGATTCTTGTTTTTAGATTTGTTCTTTGTGTTTAAAAACTAAAAAAGTATTATAAACATTCCAATTTTAGGTTTCATTTTAGTACGCCTAGTTAAATCGTTCGTTGCTCGTAACTCGTAACTCGTTCGAAAAATGTTTGCTTGATTGTATGCTCGACTGTAAATGGGCTACTCGGTTCGGTTCGGTTTGTTAACGAGCCAAGCAAAGGTCCGCTCGACTCGGTTTGGCTCAAATAAATTACTATTTATTTATTAAAGAATAATTATATATATAAACACAAATCAAAGTAATATTTATAGCTTTATATATGACATTTAGCCTAGTATATGCAAATAAAATATAATTAATCGCTTAGTCCAATAAAAATTAACACTAATTTTAAGAGTAAACCCTAAGTGGTTAAGTGACAGTCTTACCTTATTTATGTTATCAGTACTCTTCCATCTCTAATCGTCGTTTGATATCACCATACCCCATAATGCGATAGTTGTTCTATGCAGTATTCTCATCGACTCGCCAACTTCTATCTATGCCTCATCCTCGAACACTTAGACCTTAATATTAGTGTCATCATCGAACAGTTTGGCCTTAGTTGTCAACCGACAACGAAACATTGAAGGAAACATCCCATTTTTATAGTTGTCCTAATTACTCTCTGCTCGTTGCTCGCTCGGAAAAATTCATGCTCGAAAAATGCTCGCTAGGTTTTCAGCTCGATTCTAAACGAGCCACTCTGCTAGGTTCGGTTTGTAAACGAGCCAAGCACGAGCAAAGGTCCGCTCGGTTCGGCTTGCCTCGTGAAGAACCCTACATTTTAGTATATAACAAAGAGAAATTAAAACTTATCAAGGATTTGTTCTACACTTTTAAACAACTTAACTTTTAGAGGTTAATTCTTGGTCTCAATCTCTTTCTATTATCAAGTCTATGAAAAGGATGCATCTATAAACTCTTTATGTACAAATGCAATCGGTATAAATGAAATGATTGTGGGTATAGAGGTAACACTCATGAACGGCTAGAAAATGATCTATGAGTTGATTCTTACGCATATTTGGATCATTCATTATAAAGGATGGTGAAGGTTGTGATGTTGGTTATGGTCGCCATGTTGGTGGGGGTGGCTAGTAGCGATAGTGGTGATGGAGGCGTGGACGGCAATGATGGTGTGATGGTGGCAGGTTGGGGCAACGATAGGGTGGCATATACGATAACAATGATTGGTCAAGAACCATTAGGAAACTCAATTTTATAACGACGCCTAAAAGTACACTAAAAATACGGCTTTAAAACTAAATTTTATAACGATGCCTAAAAGTACGCTAGTAGTTTCAAAATATTAGGGACTAAATATAAGTTAGGTAATTTTGCTAGTAGAACTATTAGGAAACACTAGGAACATCGGTAAAATATTTTTAATTTTTGACTAATAAGATAATTACAAAAGAAGAGGTAGGTGAAGCTATTGTCACTTAGACATGTACATAACGATTGGAACTAACTGGGATTAAGTGACTTAGAAGTTGAAGCAAATCATAAAAATGGTTGGTGGTATGTCATACTTGTAGGTTTAGTTTTTGTTTTCGATGACATACTTACTTCTACCGTTTTTGAAATTACACATTACGCATTTATTTTTTAGAAACTTCTAGAAAGAGCTAGTTAACTACGTCATTATGTAAATATGTCCCTGCTATATGAGTCATATTGCCTTATACGATTCATGCATGTGACCCGGTCATGGTATTGAGAAAATAGGGGTGGTGTTCATTTATATGGGTGGCAGAGGGCGTTCCACTTAATTATCATGATTTCCACCAATCCTGCACTGACATAACACTTCACTGAAACAAAGTTTTGGAGGCGGCACTTCACTTCTCTAATTCACTTCACTAAACCCGCACCCGAAACCGGTCTTGAGCTCGATCATCTTCCCTTACTAGTTGAACCCTCTCATTTTGAGTTAGAGATCCCCTTCTACCCTTTGTGACACTCCAATCCTTTGATATATTTACAATAATGTCACCCAATCCTTTCATCCATGGTTTTTTTTTCTTCTATTCATCCCTTCAACTTTTAGCATTGGTCTTTACATTCCCTCGGTTTTAGAAAAACTTTGTAAAATTTCATTCTGATCTCATGGAGTTTTACGTGCTTATTTTTTTCTACATTAGCCAAATATAATACGTTTTTATGCATATTTTTATGTACATTTTCTGATAGTTTATGTTTTGACATATGTTTGGAAATGAGTCGGGTTAAATTACGTTTTCACTAGGCGGTATAAATTCGAGTTACGTAACGTTTCGACACCTCCGCAACGTGTGGTACCATTCTTTAAAGTAAACAACACTATTTCTTAAATTTAATTTTTAAGTATGTTTTGTTGTAAATTCATGTTGATTTATGTTTTGACGTAAAATTTTCTCGGTAATGAGTCATGTCAAATATAATACGTTTTCGTATATATTTTCATTTGCGTTTTTGTCTACGTTTTGACTAAACTTTTGTTCGAAACAAATTTGGTCGAAACAAATTCAGTCATATATTTGATAATATAAATTCGAATTACTGCCAGCACGCCGCACACACGATGAGTAAAAATTCTAGTTGCTACTAATATATATTGGTGTTTTTAGTGCCTCGGTAATACTGGTGGTGTTTTTAATAAAAGTTCTGTTTGAATGTTTAAAAAAAAACTAATCTATGTTACCTTATTAAGGAGGAAAGATGGCTACAAAAGTAATTTTACACTAATTTTAAGATGGGAGTTAGAAAGGCCTTTCACAAATGAGTAATATTTGACCATTTTCTTCCATTTATACCCCTTGTGTACAACATGTAAAGCCTATTATATGTATAAGTAATACACATCTTTATCCCCCTCCATATGTAAACCCCTCCTTAAATTCACAATAATAAAAAAGAAATAAAACCTCTTCATCAATTTCATTAAAACACACATCTAACAAATAATTGAGGGTAACCAATGACTATTAACCGAAACCGTCATTGTGCGTCTCCATGTGTTGGAACTCGAGTGTATGAATGTCAAGGCTTAGTGCCGGAGTACTAAAGCATACATACACGTGGCAAATTTTCTTCTTTTAGAGCTTGATATTAGAAAAACTTTCAAGATTGACCCAAGTATGGAACTTCTTTTAAAAGATATAGTTATTATTATTTTTGTATTTGGAGAAAACTATATAATATAAATTCAATAAAGTACAAGCTTTACTTTCTGTGTGTATTAGGCATATTAATTGTTTTTTCCTAGCTTTGCCTTTGAAGGTAGTTGTTTTTACGATTGGTATTTTTTATATTGAAAGTTTGCATGTGTATAGCACCAATAATTAGTGAAAACTACTTTGAAGGTTAATATGAATTTGTTACAACTTTACTTTGAAGGTAGGTATGACAACTTGTTTTTGGACCCCGCCGCAACGCGCAGGTAAACCCACTAGTATAATATTATGCCTCCACATCTTCATCTCATTTTCAAGCATTGTCCTCCCCTTTTTACCTACCATTTCCTTCTCCTTTCTGTGCGCAGCCTCTTCATCTAATTCACTCACAATCAAATTCGTAGACAATTTATTATAAGTATCCCTTCATCAGATTATTTGCATCGCCTCAACGGAATATTCCGCCGACCTTAGGAGCCGCCGACCTTAAGCACTGGAGAGAAGACATCGTGCAGCGGCTATACTTCCAAAAACATAACGTGGAATAGTGAATTAACGTTAACGGAGGTAACGGACGTCACAAGCACTCTCTTTTTAAAACAATTTACACATTCGCTTCTGTTTCATCGTCTAGAAATTATCGTGACATACGGAACAGAGAGAAGCAAGAGAGAGCAGAGGACCCGGCCGCGCCTGATGATGGTGGTGATGTCGTTTGTGGTTTTACACTTTACATCGGCGCTGTGGTTTCCGGCGAAGACACAACGATTTGAAAATCCATGAGAGAACAACGTTTGTGAGCGCAGGGCGGCGGAGGGGAACTCCATTTTGCGGCGAACCAAAGAGTCCAGTGATGGTTGGTTCGTGGTGGCTAGGTGGTTTGACTGGTCGCGCTCGGTGTTGGCGGCTCAGTGGTGACGGTTTGGTCTTGCTGGTGTTGATAGACGGCCGATAGTAGTGACTGTGTTAGGTGATAGTAATGACATTGGTGGAAATTCTTGCTTCCGATATGAAGTTGAGTGGAGATTGTTTTCTAGGTGTTTAGAAAGTGGCCCCAGACCCCGCGCGAAGCGCGGGTGTTTACCACTAGTTAATATAAACTTTTAAGTCATATAGTGGAATTCAAATGAAATTTACCAAATATCATAATAGATTTTAAAAGGGAAATCAGATTAAAATACCCTAAACTATTGCTTGTTATGTCACCCCTATTTTGGAATCAGGGGCAAGTTCTGATGATGTGGTGTTTGCATCTTAGTTTGGGGGTGATATAAGCAACTATCACTTTGACTACCAATACTCCTAACTTTACACTTTATTTGTTATGTCACACGCATTTTGGAATCAGGGGCAAGTTCTGATGATGGGGGTGCTTGCATCTTAGTTTGAGGGTGACATAACAAACAAAGTGTAAAGTTAGGAATATTGGTAGTTAAAGTGATAGTTAGGGGTGATATCGGCCAACAAACATAGTTTGTAATATTTAAATCCAATTATTATATATATATATATTAATTTGAAACGTAAAGAACCACAGTAAAATTAACGGTGCGGAACAGTACTTTAACATTGACGGCGTCATCTTCACGAGATTGCCATTTGAAAATAATATAATATTATGCGTCCACATCTTCATCTCATTTTCAAGCATTGTCCCCCACTTTTTACCTACCATTTCCTTCTCCTTTCTGTGTGCAGCCTCTTCATCTAATTCACTCACAATCAAATACGTTGACAATTTATTATAACTATCCCTTCATCAGATTATTTGCATCGCCTCAACGGAATATTCCGCCGACCTTAGGCGCCGCCGACCTTAAGCAGTGGAGAGACGACATCGTGTAGCGGTTGTACTTCCAAAAACATAACGTGGAATAGTGAATTAACGTTAACGAAGGTAACAGACGTCACATGCACTCTCTTTTTAAAACAATTTACACCTTCGCTTCTGTTTCATCATCTAGAAATTAGCGTGACATACGGAACAGAGAGAAGCAAGAGAGAGCGAGAGAGAGAGCAGAGGACCCGGCCGCGCCTGATGATGGTGGTGGTGTCGTTTGTGGTTTTACACTTTACATCGGCGCTGTGGTTTCCGGCGAAGACACAATGATTTGAAAATCCATGAGAGAACAACGTTTGTGAGCGCAGGGCGGCGGAGGGGAACTCCATTTTGCGGCGAACCAAAGAGTCCGGTGATGGTTGATTTGTGGTGGCTAGGTGGTTGACTGGTCGCGCTCGGTGTTGGCGGCTCCGTGGTGGCGGTTTGATCTTGCTGGTGTTGATAGGCGGCCGATAGCAGTGACTGTGTTAGGTGATAGTAATGACATTGGTGGAAATTCTTGCTTCCGATATGAAGTTGAGTGGAGATTGATTTAGTAGGTGTTTAGAAAGTGGCCCCAGACCCCACGTGAAGCGCGGGTGTTTACCACTATATATTGTATAAAAAGAAAAATGTTGTTTTTTTTAAAGGTGAACTTCATTAAAACACGCTAACGGTCCTCAAAACAAGGACCGAAGCAAAAGCAAACTACAACATATACAGTGGAAAAACCGCCCAGTCCTGCCAAGTTATCTTTTTAAATCTAGACCGGGACCTAAGCCAAAAGAAAGATATGGACTTAACCTTTAGTACAAGTTCACCTATTTTAACTTCTTTACCTCTATAGGGAAAATGGAGTAATGTATGGATAAAGATGGGGCAAGGGATCAGCTGGGTCAGGTTCCAATAGACCAATCAGCCCTATGGCTAAGCTAGGCTAGCCAGGACCATGAGCCGCCTGAGCCTGAATCTTTATATAAAATAACCCAACCATGGGTCCTTTTTGACGTGATGAATTGGACTTAGAGGAGGATGTGTCATGTGTGTGCACACATTTCTACCAGTCAGCTCAACCTATATACGCAATTCATAGCTTTCTCACGTCATCATTGTAAATACGGCCACCCAAACTATCTTGTCATTCACTCGTGTTATGGGATGCCTCAAATCCAATCATAATTAAGACATATAAACTTTGATTCTTCTATCTCAGTTCCAGAATAATAAGCAAAAGGTGTATTAAATCTATTAAAGTGGTGGCTTAATAAAGCTAGTAATAACTAGTTGAGAAAATTTCCGTTTCCGTCCCTGAGGTTTGTCCATTTTAACTAGTTTAGTCCAAAAATCTATTTTTTAACAGATCCAGCCTTGAGGTTTGCATTTTTAACGCTTTTCGTCCAAATAACTAACTGAGTTTGTTTTTTCTGTTAAGTATTGGTTAATTGACCAAAATGCCCACAGGGACTAAAATAGAAGTTCCTTCTTTTATTTAAATCTCATATATTATATCTTATTCATAAATATTATATAAAAAATACTATATGTAGGTATTATTGTATAAATGTTAAAAACGCATTTATATATAAAAATGTATATAGAATCGTATTGATATATTATTTGTAAAATGTATATATATGTAAAAATAATATATAAAAACGTATTTATATGTAAAAATAATATAAAAAACGTATTTATATGAAAAAATAATATATAAAAATGTATTTATATGTAAAAATAATATATAAAAATGTATAAAAACGTATTTAAATATTATTTATAAAACGTATATGTAAAAATAATATATAAAAACGTATTAAAATATAAAATGTATATAAAAACGTATTTATATATTATTTTTAGAACGTATTTACATGTAAAATAATATATAAAAACGTATTTTATATGTAAAAATGTATATATAAAGACTATATATTAATAACTTTAAATACGTTTTTTATAAATAATATATAAATGTGTTTTATATACATTTTTATATAAGAAAACTAAAAAGAAGTGTCTATGTTGTTAAAAAATATAAAGAGTTAAAGTTTACACTAATCGAATCTAGTTATTAATATATAGTCTTTATATATTCATTTTTACATATAAATACGTTTTTATAAATAATATATAAATACGTTTTTATATACATTTTAATACATAAAAAAACTAAAAAGAAGTGTCTATGTTGTTAAAAAATATAAAGAGTTAAAGTTTACATTAATCGAATCTATATTAACTGAATTCTCGCCGTAACGCACTTAGAAATTTTAGTTTTTCATCAATGATATGTATTAGGAAAATGATTTTGATTTCTTTTTACGTTGTTATATCAAGTGCCGACATCGTAACAAAATTAACTAATAACGACGAAATTCTCGCGGCGTAGCGCGGGGGTTGTTTACTAGTTATTAATGCGTTTTTATATATTATTTTTACATATACGTTTTATAAATAATATTTAAATACGTTTTTATACATTTTTATATATTATTTTTACATATAAATACATTTTTATATATTATTTTTTCATATAAATACGTTTTTTATATTATTTTTACATATAAATACGTTTTTATATATTATTTTTACATATAAATACATTTTATAAATAATATATCAATACGATTCTATATACATTTTTATATATAAATACGTTTTTAACATTTATACAATAATACCTACATATAGTATTTTTTATATAATATTTATGAATAAGATATAATATATAAGATTTAAATAAAAGAAGGAACTTCTATTTTAGTCCCTGTGGGCATTTTGGTCAATTAATCAAAACTTAACAGAAAAAACAAACTCAGTTAGTTATTTGGACGAAAAGCGTTAAAAATGCAAACCTCAAGGCTGGATCTGTTAAAAAATAGATTTTTGGACTAAACTAGTTAAAATGGACAAACCTCAGGGACGGAAACGGAAATTTTCTCTAACTAGTTTCTAATGCCGTTAAAAAAAACTAGTTTCTAATGGGTGGTGATAATTAAATCTCCTTGTTTTCTATTTTCCATCCTCTCAAAGCGTCTCGCTATGGTCATAGTGAGACGCTGTACCCCACCAGAATTTGCCGATATATTCATTTGATTCGTTCGATATTATATCGTTCGTTTTCATTTGACACTTAAAACTTTATGCTTACCCAAGATATAAAAATTTTATCCACAATTTATAAGATGTCGTATTACGACTCTATTTTCGGTGATTCTTACAACGAGTCTAAACCAGATAATGTCGAGGAGGGTTACTCTAGCATTCGTTACCGTAACAATACGATGCAACTGGACTTGAATACAACCTTGGAGGGCCCGTATGCACAAGACTATCACCGTCAACCCGACTACGATTACGGTGGTGAGCCACCATTTGGTCAAAAGAAACATCTTTATTGCTGTAATACTTAAAATGCCCCTGAAAACTTGAGAAATACCTCAAATGCCCTTCTACATTAAATTACCATGATCTTTTACCATTTGTTTTCACTAAACTAGTTATATATCTTTCACATCTTAGTATTAAATGCAAACCATCATTACTATCAGTTATCACCCAGGCACCGCCAATCACTTCTAGTCTACTCATCTTCTCTTAACTCAAAACCTTTCATTTCTTTCTCACCATTTTCTTTCAAAAAAAAAATAATAATGGAAGAATGTCCCTCTCTATTGAATCCTCACACCCCACCCTTTTACCTTCCAACGCTAGTATTCATCCAATGTTATTGTTTCTAAATAATTAAAAATACCAAAACATGCAACGTTCTAAAAATCCATAAAAATAATAAAAATTACGTGAATTGGTCTTATTTAATATGTGATCTATATTGATTTAGGTCGATGCCTTTTGCTATTTGTCAATCATACTTGCAGTGTGTATGTAAGGTCTTAATTTGAATATCATGCTTGAATATAAATAGGATATTGGATATATAGAATTTGATGCTGGAAGGCAGATGATACTTATAGTGGTAAATGGAAGGTAGATGAAGCTGTTTGGATGATGGATGCTGCTCGTACTATCTGAAAGGATGCTTCTATTTGGGAGTTGGTTGGTGCTAATGTTGCTGTTTGGAAGCTGGAAGCAAGGAAAGAGGCGAAGATTTTAGTGTTTTATTATATTTGTTTTACGTTTTTGTTGAATTATGTTTTTGGTTTGTTATGATTTTGCCATTTGTGGAGATAAAACCATGAGTAATGTAATTGATTTCATAGCACAAAGTTATATGATAATTTCAGGTAATAAAGTTTGCATCTTTATCAATCTTTTAGCTTGACTTTAAGAATTCATATAGATTTTGTAGTTGAAAATGAACTGGTTTGACATTAAAAGACAAAACAGTATTTGTTTTAATGATTGGAAGCGTATTACTATTTTGTTCATGGGTAATTTGAGTAATAAAGGTCTGCATCTGTTGAGCTGGTTTGGACAATGGTCATTTTAACAGTGGTTTGTAACAGATCTTGATTCTTCATCAACAGAGCTTCTATGACAACGGACCTTGATCATTGTAAAGTCTGTTGAACGTCTGTTTTGTCCAACAGACCTTAATGTGCATCTGTTGAGCTGGTATGGACAATGGTCATCTCAACAGTGGTTTTTGTAACAGATCTTGATTCTTCATCAACAAAGCTTTTATTACAGCAGACCTTGATCATTGTAAAGTCTATTAAACGTCTGTTCTGTCCATGGCACTCAAAGAGGCGACTAATAAACTCTATTAAGCTTCTATCACAACAGAGCTTCTGTCCGTGTTTTCATAGAGGATTTCACCTAGTTAATATATATATACTATATAGAATATGCACTTTGTTACTGCTGTATAGATTGGGTTGGGCCATCATTTTATATTATTTATGTAACAATATGGAAATTGATTTAAAATAATAAAAGGTGGCCCAATTAATTATTTTTAATTGGTTTTTACTTTTTGATTTAGGTTGTTACGATTACAATATCTATTTAAAAAATAATAATTATTGATGTCGTCTTATGTATTCTTGAAAGATATTATAAAATTTCTGTTATATTTGTATAATAAATGATAAACTATTAATTTATAAGGATTTAAATGCATACTACATATATGTTTTTTATTCTTTTTATTACTGCGCCTTATTTGAATAAACTCTCGCTTTTTTTACGTTTTGCGTCTAGGCTCCGGTTAAGGCTTTTGCGTCTTGAGTGCGTCTTGAGCTTTTGCCAACTTAGGTTGTGATTAACAATCACTCTTTCCACACACTTTTCTTTAATTTTTCCAAGCTTTTCTTTATGTTACTGTTTTGTTTCAATAATTTTCATAAATATTTAATAAATATAATTTTTGATAGGGCTGATTTTTTTTAATTTTAGAGAAGAAGTTATTTTTATTACCATGGTTACATAATTATGATCCATATATATTTTTTTAAAAAAAAAACGAGCTGTGAGTAGTATTTCCTTTTAATGTGTTCAATATTCACCATTAACTTTAATTATATCATACAAATATTAAAGTAGTTTTTAATTTTTATCTACATTCCGATGTAATTTTCGTTTAGTTTAAAAAGGAGTTACACGTGATAATATACAAGTTTATCTATGAATAGGTGATGTACAAAGCATTAATGTTTTTTAGATCTTTTTATTTATTTTTTACGTGGGTTTTTCTACTTAGTTACTATTTTCTTTGATAATGTTTACGCTTCGGTCTAATTTGATGAGTTAACACGCTATAATGCACTTGCGTGGTTCAATTTTTTTATATTTGTTTTTGTTTGATTTAACGGTGTCGCCGCAACGCATGGTCCTAATCACTAGTTCCATTATAATAGCAAACTTTTGGAAGTTACAGTCTACAAATCACCAACAGTTTTCAAAGGTAAGTAAATTATATTGTTCAACCACCGAATTAATTGTATTTTTTCCTAATTGATGAGTTCAATCACATTTCGTTTTTATTATTCAGCCCACGTAGAAACATGTGTCTAATCTAGTCTAGTTATAGTAATAAAATAAAATAAAATGGTCAAGCTTCTTAAAACGAATTTGAGCGAGTAGATAAGATGGAAAACATTGAAAGTTCTTGATTATTTGGTAACATTTATTATTGTAGTTTTCACATAACTGAACCAAGAAATGGCACACGTTTTCTCCCTTATCACTTGGACCAAACAGCAAGAGCAAGACAATGAAAACTTCAAAGATATTTTTCTTCTCTGTCTCCTTCCTTTCTTCATACATCTCTCGTAGACATATAACAGATTTTTATATATTAGACAATAAGATTAAGATTAAGATTTTGGTCTCAACTTTTGAAATCCTCTAATAAGTAATATTAAATAATAACTATTACTCACGTACACATTACAAATAATACTAATGAGTCAATCAATAACAAGAGGCTCTTGTTTATTTGTTTCTCTTTTCTGTAATTAAAAACAAAAACATTTATACGATGATGATGATGTGTGTATGTATATTGAAGAGAAACCTAAATCTACACTATTTGCCTACAATGAGTCTTGAACCCTTATCGTTTGGGAGAGTACCTGTTCGATCAACATCTAGTTATCATGGGACTACATGCTCTTTGTGTGTGTGTGTGTGTTAACACCTTGATACCATGGTGGCAACATGCCCTTGGTGTGTGTACGTGTGTTTAATTATAACGAAAAAAAAATATGGGAGTGTTCTGCTGTGTTCCCGAGTTTACTAAATAAAAGAAAAGAAGAGAAAGAGATATTAAGAGAGAAAAGAAAGGAAAATATATAATTTTATTTCGTATTCCCGAGTTGAAAAGAAAAGAAAAAAACTAAAGATTTTATGTGTTCCCGAATTGAAAGGAAGAGAAAAGAAACGTATATTTTACAATTATACCCTTTGTAGATTTTATTATAGGTTAAATGAGAGGGTAAATTGGTAAATAATATACTTTAAATTTTTCTTACTTTCTTTTCCTTCCGCTTCCTTCCAATTTGTAAGGATTGTTATTTGGAGGAATTTTCCTTCCTCTTCTCTCCACTTCTCTCCTTTAATAAAACTCTGAAACACAAAATTGTTCCCATTTCTTTCCGCTTCATTTCCTTTCCTTCTATTTTTAAACTCTGGAACATAGTGTTCAAGTTAGAACAAGGAAATATGTTAAGAATTGTCATAACCGCATAATACACTTATACATGTGCTTTGAATGTGAGACATAAAATGGTTAGCTAATCGTCACATTTTATGATGATATATACTTGATTAAAAACGACAATAATATTTATTCACATTTAATTTTAGAAAATAAGCGGTGGACGCTAAAGATTGAATATTGACTTTCTGATATATTTATGTATGCTTCATTATTTATTACTTGTGAATCAATTGACCTCTTTTAAGACTCTTCGTTTGTAATTAAACACATTATAAAATTTCCATTGAACACTAAAATAAAATTTCCATTGGACACTAAAGGTTGAACATTGAAGAGTAGCCATCCATGTTGTAATTTTTTAGATCGTTGTAATTGATTGTTAATGTTAAAAAATGCAAATTTGTTTTTTCCTATGTATGTAATCCATATGTATTTTAACAATTTCTATTCCAATAACTTAAATCACAAGTTTTAGTTATATCTATTTAGGAAGGGCCATTGAGGTTATGTTTCTCCTATGTGTGTAACCATAATTATGTTTGATATCCGGAACTTTAAAAAGTGGGATTATTACATACATCCCCTTATTTATTATCTTTCCAACGAGCAACATAATGTTATATACAAAAAAGGAAAAAATGACTTATTTAGTGGGTTTTTGTTTCGACCCATTTCATGGTTTCCACCATTTGAGGTCCTACCTTTCAAATTTCCCATACATAATCATAAAAGTAAACCATCATCTACAAAGTGATTCTATTATAAAATATGTAAGTATTACTTACGTTGTGTCCTTGCGAGCTTCATGTTTGAACTTGTATTTGTTTGACCCGTCCTTTTGATCGATGTCGTTGGGTCGGTCAAAAATAAGTTAAGATATAGTATAATGAAAGTGAGTCGTCTCCACAGGAATTGGTGGAAAATATAGTTTTGTAAATTAACTAATAAAATTAAAACCTAATTGTTTTGTTGTTTGCTTTGAAATTTAGGAAATTGGATTTAAGATGTTGTAACAATAATGAAAAAGAAGTAACCCCCTCTGAGATTCCGGTTCAACGATTCACCTAAACCTGGTTAAATGATAGGATACCACATAGACATGGCTTTGTTAAACGATTTTAAATCAAGTGATAACCGAACACAAGTTTTTAATAATAACCTGTACAATTCAATTACCAACCCACATGTATCAATTACCGTCCCAATAATTAAACTGCTCACGATAACAAGAAAACCAAATGCGAATGATAAAAAGATAAGCAATTGAAACACACATGAATTGTTTAAATACTTAAAATCACAAATATTCATCAAACTATGAAAAACAATCCCCAATACCAAATCAAGCAAGTTAAAGGGTTTCACAAACGAACCGTGCACCCGGAGGTGGTTACAATAGTGTTTAGCCGCTCATGGTAACAAGAAACAAATCAAAACTTCAAATAATAAAACCGAACAGGTTGATACAAACTAAAAGAATGATTGAAGGATGATGATTGTGATTGATTCCTTCTCAAAAGCCCCCAAAGATGAGTAAACGTCGTCTATGATCGGCCATGAAACCCTAGAGATTGAAAAAAAAACTTTTTATATCAAAATCCAACTACTTTCCATAAATCCCTCAAAGTCGTTGTAGCCTACGACACTAAGACGTAGGTTACGGCTCAGATATTCGACCCTCCTTTGTTTCCTGGCAACCATATCTTACAGGACCAAGGCATAGCCTATGCCTCCAACCTTCGGCAACAATCTTCTTGACTTCATTAAACCAGCCGTAACCTACGGCACTACCCCGGTAAGCTACGGCGTAATCTAGAGCTTCATCAAAACTCAATTTCCTTTCACAATCCTTTATCTAAACACCCTCTAATCTTCACATCTTCTATCCAATCATCATCCAAACATCTTTCAAACACCTTTGCAACTCCAATTCGCTTCCATTGAACTCCCGAACATCTCGATAACTTTGAATCTTCAACTCGATTACTATGCTTCATGTTTTCGGCTACTTTCTTCTAATTTCACGATTAAACCTAAAATAATCCAATCTTGCATAGTTATCTCATTCATTACAATTAATCATCATAAGCACATCAAAAACACACAATTGGGTATATTATTAACCATTCAATAACCTGCTTATCACCTCTCCAAGCTCCTACCTAGCTTTTCAGATTTAAACTACCGCATCATATCCACAAGATGATTAGTTTAGTCAATCATTAGCATGACCATCACACCTTATGGATTCACACAAACTTATTCAAAAAGCATGCTACAACTACTTTTTGTACCATAAATCTTTCTATTCACTAATCGTTTGAACCGTTAATGAAGTTACTTATACAAACTAGCTAGTAAGTGATTTTAAACACTTTAAGCATGCTACATAAAGTGCTATTCATTCATGCCTAAAGAAAGTAGATAGAATCTCATGCCTTTTTTTTATTAATGATACCATTATTAATGTTCAGCGATTTTCTATTTAGCTACTGTAATTGACCATTTTAACCAATTTAGATTCTAAACTAGTTTAACATGTTACGTTTTCAAGCATATAAGGTACACCCTCTAACGATTTTTCTATAATTTTATATGACATCATCATAATTAATGTGCAGCGATTTTCTACTTAGCTGTTGTAATTGACCATTTTGATCAGTGTTGCAAAACTCGGTTTAGGCTTGTACTCTGCGACCTACCCTAGAGGTACTACTCGGCCTAATCGGGGGAGTACTCGGGGCTCAAATCGGCCTATGTGTGGAGTACTCAACCAACTCGGCTATACTTGATGACCTACCCTGGAGTGATTAATCAGTTAACTCGGCCATGTTTTACAACACGATTTTAACCTATTTAGATTTCGAAATAGTTCAACGTGTTCCAAGATGGATCGAAGATTATTCAAATACGTTATCAAGCATATAAGGTACACCCTCTAACGATTTTTCTATGATTTGATATGATGTTTGCAAAATCAGGACAACAATATAATTAATGTTGCAGCGATTTTCTACTTAGCTGCTGTAATTGACCATTTTGACCCATTTAGAGTCCGAACGAGTTCAACTTGTTCAAAGATGGATCAAAGATTATTCAAATATGTTTTCATGCATATAAGGTACATCATCTAACGATTTTTCTATGTTTTACATGATTTTTACAAAATCAAGATAACAATATAAGTCCTTGTTATTATGAACCAAAACTCATTTTTCAACCTCTAGCCATGTTCATAATCTATCCTACGCATCATAAACATATTAAACCATGGTTTCCTTCATTCCACATCGATTATCACATACTCACACATGTTTAACCTCTAGCCAGGACAAAGCACAGCCAACTCATTCCGCCTCACAGTATACTTCTCAATTTCCGACCCAGACATTTTGAGGTTCCACACCTCGTGTTCCAGCTTTTGAATCTCCTCCCTGGGACAGTACTCCCTCTTCAGCAGTTGCACAAAGTTTTCCCAAGGCATAGCATAAGCCTCCCCTATACCCATAGTCTGGGTGATATCGTTCCACCAGGTCAACGCAACATCCTGGAGCAACCCAGCAGAATACTTGACTCGATCCTCAGGAAGACAATTACACATCAGGAAAACAGACTCCACCTTCTCCAACCACCTGAGCAAACCTACTGCACCCTCAGTACCCGCGAACTCATGGGGCTTGCAGTCCCGAAACATTTTGTAGGTGCACATGGGTGGTGGTGGTGGATTAACATGACCACCTGTAAAGAAACACGTAAGAAAACCACGGGAAATGTAAACAAGTTCACCGATGAGATAGGAGTGGTTAGGTCAACTTACCGCCATTGTGCCCTAGCTGGAAGGCAGCCTGCAGCAAGTTGTTCAAGTCATCCTGTGTGAGGTTCACACCCCCACGACCACCATTTCCACGCCCACCATTGCGACCACCTCCACGTCCTCCTCGTGCTCCAGACATGATTCTGGCAAAAAGGACGAGAAAATTTAGTTTCACAGCTAATGATAAACACTAGCGTTTACAAGATCAAAGCTAGATCCAACCCAGGACTATCCATTCGAACCCAGAGCTCACTAGGGCTTTCATGCATTTCGGTTTATGATTTTGCGTGCACCCAAAATGATAAACCGCTCTACATGGTCCTCCCAGTGTCCTCCTAGTTCAAAGTTCAAATCACCGGACATAGATTCTTAGCTATACACCGTAATACTACGGTATTTCATGACAAGGGTTTCTATTGGGGTAGGAAGGGAGATGTCCGAGTCTTGGACCAATCTCAAGAGTATACAGTTAACCCCAATGTACCTCACTGTCTAGTAAGCAAGTAACCCAGTAAAAGAGTCTGGATGATGTAACACAGAAGGACAAGATGATTTAGAGACACCCCGACAAGTCTATGAGTAACCCAGTATAAAGTTTAGTACCATGTGATCATCTAGTGTGTGCGACTCAGTTATAGACTAGACTCTACATGCAGTCCTAGTTCACTATAACCTGGCTCTGATACCAATCTGTCACACCCTCAAAATCCACTTGCGGAGTTTTACCGCGAGGCGCATGACAAACCAGGATCCAAGTCAATGATCACAATAAACAATACTAAATGAATTTCAAAAACATAGTTTAAAATCCCAAACATCAGCGGAAGCTAAATGTCGTTACATAAACAAAATAAAACCAAATGTTTAATGTTCAAAACCATGCAACTCTAACTAGACGCCGTGCAGACGCGTGCGCCCTAGTTCCACTTTGCTACCTTAGCGACCTGAGAAAACATGTAAGAGTTTACGTCAGCACAAAAATGCTGGTGAGTTTACAGGTTTGTAATCAAAGTTCCAAGTATAACCTGTCCATACTATAACAATTGTAAACCAAGTACGCTAGCTAGGCGCATGTACCATTACTACTACGATTGGAAAACCATTACTAACTCGCAAACCAGATGTTGTGCCCGAATAGTAAACCTGTTCCTGTTTGAGACAATATGCACCCGCCCGGCGCTCCATGCCGACGGGTGGGGATGGTCACTCCCAATAGCGCTATTCACATTTTCCCATTGTGCAAACCAGCACATTCATGGTTCCCCCCGGGACTTCCAAAGATCGTATAGTAAACCGTTTGAAAACCCATAGTATGACAGTTGTTACCAAATAGTTGTTTAACACATGTTTTCTCCCCCAAAAAAGTGAAAACCAAGTAAAGTGGGGCCGTAAACTCACGCAACCCGTTTCATTTTCCAAAACCTTGTTCACTTTAAGTTCCTCAGTTTTTTCATAACAGAAGCATGTCTTCCCCCCGAAAACATTTACAAAAACAGTAAAGAGTGGGGTATGAACTCACCTTAGGTTGCGTTAACTTCAGCTAATAGAATAGTTCAACAAGCTATGCTAGTCCCGTAAAACAGCGACCTAACATATGATAGTTACAAGTACTTAGACTAATAACCCTTAGGTTAGTTAGTCCCTAGATGTCCAGACCATAACCAAGTTCGTTTGAAACACCGTGACTGTTTAACCGACCCAAAGTACAAGACTCGACATCCCATTGGTGACCCGAGACTCCCCGTGTTATGTTTACGCTCCAAAACATGCAATCATGCAAGTACCCTTAACATACGTTAACACACAACAAGTTATAGCACATAGTTCACGTATCACCGAAATACATCCAAGCATTTGTTACCAAGTTATTAAACATGTTACGGGGTTCCTAGCATGTTCCTAGGTGTCAAAACGGGTCTCGGAATGCTAAAATACACATACAGCAGTAGTACACGCGATTAGGAAAAGTCAACTAGCATTTAGGTTGGTCAACTGGCATTTAGGAAAGCTAATCGCATGTAACTACTAGCATTTAGGGCTAATCGCATGTAACAGCTAGCAATTAGGGCTAATCGCATGTAACAGCTAGCAATTAGGGCTAATCGCATGTAACAGCTAGCAATTAGGGCTAATCGCATGTAACAACTAGCAATTAGGGCTAATCGCATGTAACAGCTAGCAATTAGGGCTAATCGCATGTAACACCTAGCAATTAGGGCTAATCGCATGTAACAACTAGCAATTAGCCTGCTAATCGCCTGTAACCTTGCTGTTCCAGTTTTTCCCGCGTTTAACGCTCCAAATCAGATCCAGAACGTGTGTAACCACCCAATATCATCCCAAACACTATCCTAAACATGTTTACATCAAAATCCTTCGTTTAACCTCGTATAATCAGTCCTGCATGAAATCAAGTAATCCAAACACCATACACATAGCATGCAATCATCATACTAACATGCATAACAATAACCCTATAATCAATTACTGAGATTCCTATCATCATAATATCAATATCAACACTGATCTATCATAATAACATAGCAATCATCATCATGAATCATAAAAACCCTAGCTTTTTAATCATACACACTCATAACACATGCATATTAGTTATAATCCGATTAACAACCCTTATTGACGATTTTCAGAAAGCTTTTTCGTTTAACAACAGGTCTGGACCCTTAGGGATTGATTAAAAACGTTTATAAAGGTTTACGGATGAAAATCAAACCTTAGAATTATGAAAGTATGATGATTCAAGCTTGAAACCTTGAGTTTTGATCAAAAATCGCCTTCCAGAGGTTGTTTATGTGTTGGGGCGGTTTATGGGACGATTAGGGTTTGTATAATGAAGTTTAGGAGGTTAAGTATGGTATTTATAGTCGTTTTTAGTCGTCACTTACGTTGCAGGCGATTAGCTTCCAGTTGCAGGCGATTAGGGCTGCTAATCGCCACCCCCTTAGGCGATTAGCCCCCTAATCGCCACCTTGAGGCAGCTACTCGCCCCCTGGGGTGAGCTAATCGCCACCCTGCAGGTGATTAGCTCACCCTAATCGCCTGCAGGGTCCTGTTCCAAGTATTTTGCGCGTTAAACCCCGTTTTAACACATGTTAACACATTTTCACATACCGACAAGTCACATAATGATTGTAAACACATAACACTAGTAAATACACATATTTACACTCGTTCACCAATTCCCGGGACTCGAGATTCGTACGTTCCGTATGCCCTGACGATCCTACAAATCGTCACCGTTTGTACACTTGGTTAAGGACTGACATCTAACGATCCTCTAGGCCAACATCTAATGATTCCCTAGACTCATATAACAGTTCCCGAACCATAACCCGACTCAACTAACCCAGTTAAGTACAGAATACGCGTGACTCGCTAAGGTAGACTTTAATTTAGACGACGTTGTTAACTTGAATTTGCCGGGTGTCACATCATCCCCACGTTAAAAGAATTTTCGTCCCGAAAATTATGTAAGTACCAAGAGTATGAACAAAAGAAACAGACAAAAATAGAAACCAAGAGAGAGAATTACCCGAGTTGTCACATCATCCCCACGTTAAAAGGAATCTCGCCCCGAGATTCATTCCGTTGCAGTGGTAACGTGTCTCGACTCGAATGCCTCTTTAGGAAAGAGATGAGGATACTTAGACTTCATCTGATCCTCGCGTTCCCAAGTGTATTCCGGTCCCCGGTTCGAGTTCCATCGAACCTTAACAATACGAATCTTACTGTGACGCAGACTGCGAATCTTGTAATCAAGGATCTCGACAGGTTCCTCCACTATCCGAAGACGATCATCAACCTTGATCTCTTCTAGTGGAACAATGAGAGACTCGTCAGTCAGACACTTCTTCAGGTTAGATACGTGGAAGACGTTATGTACGTTACCGAGCTCCGTCGGTAAATCAAGTCGATATGCCACCGGTCCGATCCGTTCCAGGATCGTAAATGGACCGACATACCGCGGGTTAAGTTTGCCACGCTTCCCAAAGCGTATGACGCCCTTCCACGGTGAAACCTTTAGAAGCACTTTGTCACCAACTTGAAACTCCAATGGCTTACGGCGATGATCAGCATAACTCTTTTGTCGGTCCCGTGCCGCTGCCAATCGATTACGAATCTGTACGATCTTCTCAGAAGTCTCGTACACCAGTTCTGGCCCAGTGAGCTGACTCTCACCCACTTCGGCCCAACAGAGAGGAGACCTGCATTTCCGTCCGTACAATGCCTCGAACGGAGCTGCTTTGATGCTCGTATGATAACTGTTGTTGTAAGAGAATTCTACTAACGGTAAGTGAGCTTCCCAACCTTTGCCAAAATCGATCACACATGCCCGCAGCATGTCTTCTAGAGTTTGAATTGTACGCTCACTCTGACCGTCAGTTTGTGGATGATAAGCCGTACTCATGTCTAGTTGGGTACCCAAAGCCTTGTGCAAAGACTTCCAGAAGTGAGAAGTAAAATGGGAGTCACGATCCGAGATAATAGAAACTGGCACCCCGTGCTTAGAGACAACTTCTTTCAGATATAAACGAGCCAACCGATCCATGGTGTCGGTCTCCTTAATAGCAAGAAAATGAGCTGATTTCGTCAACCGATCAACAATCACCCATATCTTGTCGTTCCCGCTTGGTGATTTAGGAAGTTGTGTGACAAAATCCATAGTAATCCGTTCCCATTTCCACTCTGGAATTTCGGGTTGTTGCAGTAGACCCGACGGTTTCTGGTATTCCACCTTGACCTTAGCACAGGTCAAGCACTTACTCACGTATGAGGCTATATCCGCCCTCATGTTTGGCCACCAGTACAGTATTTTTAGATCCTGGTACATCTTGTCTGAACCAGGATGAATGGAATACCGAGACTTGTGAGCTTCATCAAGAACCAGCTCCCGAAGTCCCCCGAATAAGGGAACCCAGACGCGTTCTGCGAAGTAGCGCAGGCCATCAGGCCTTTGCTCGAGATGTTTGTCGGCACCGTGCATAGTTTCAGCCTTAAGGTTTTCCTCCTTCAAGGCTTCTGACTGCGCAGAACGGAGTTGATCAGGCAGAGAGGAGTGGATTGTGAGTTGCAACGCCCGAACGCGACGAGGGTTTGTCGATTCCTTCCTGCTCAAGGCGTCTGCCACAACATTCGCCTTGCCAGGATGGTACTTAATGGCACAGTCATAGTCGTTCAGGAGTTCAACCCAACGGCGCTGTCGTATGTTCAGGTGCTGTTGGTCAAAAATGTGCTGGCGACTCTTGTGATCGGTGTAGATGGTGCATTTGGTACCGTACAAGTAATGCCTCCAGATTTTCAACGCGAACACCACCGCACCCAATTCCAAATCATGGGTAGTGTAGTTCCTCTCATGCACTTTGAGTTGACGGGAAGCGTACGCAATCACCTTCTCGCGTTGCATCAACACGCAACCGAGACCATGAATAGAAGCATCACAGTAAACAACGAAATCTTCAGTGCCCTCAGGCAAAGACAAGATAGGAGCAGTGCAAAGCTTAGTCTTCAGTTTTTGGAATGCGGACTCCTGTGGTTCACCCCAGTCGAACTTTCTATCCTTCTGAGTAAGAGTGGTGAGGGGTTGAGCGACCTTCGAGAACCCCTTAATGAAACGCCGATAATAACCCGCAAGGCCTAGGAATTGCCGCACCTCAGTTGGCGTCTTCGGTGCTTCCCAGTCCTTGATCGCTTCGATCTTAGCTGGATCGACATGGATTCCCAGTTCATTGACTACATGCCCTAGGAATTGGACTTCGCGTAACCAGAAATCGCACTTCGAGAACTTGGCGTACAGCTGTTCTCGTCGTAAGAGTTCCAAAACTAACCGTAGATGTTCCCCATGTTCGGTCTCGTTCTTGGAATAGATCAGAATATCATCAATAAACACGATGACGAACTTGTCAAGATACGGTTTACAAACGCGGTTCATCAAGTCCATGAAAACCGCCGGTGCGTTAGTGAGACCAAAAGGCATGACCAGGAATTCGAAATGGCCATAACGTGTTCGAAAAGCAGTCTTTGCAACGTCAGCCTCCCTGACGCGCAGCTGGTGATAACCGGACCTCAAATCGATCTTGGAATAATAACTAGAACCCTGAAGCTGGTCGAATAGATCATCAATACGTGGAAGAGGATAACGGTTCTTAATGGTCAATTTGTTCAGTTCTCTGTAGTCCACACACAATCGGAAACTTCCATCCTTCTTCTTAACAAATAAAATCGGGGCTCCCCAAGGGGAAGAACTAGGTCTGATGAAACCCTTATCCAAGAGTTCCTGTAACTGGTTAGACAATTCTTGCATCTCAGGAGGTGCAAGACGGTAGGGGGCCCGAGCAATAGGAGCAGCGCCAGGTACAAGATCAATACCGAACTCAACCTGACGATGGGGAGGAAGACCAGATAAATCATCAGGAAAGACATCAGAAAACTCGCGTACAACCGGGATATCGTCGATCTTCTTCTCGCTGGTAGTGGAAACAGATAAAAGTGCTAGAACAGCCGAATAACCCTTCCGAAGATACTTAAGGGCTTTCATGCTAGAGATGAGACTTAGCGGAGCACCGCTCTTGTCCCCGTACACAGAAAGAAATTCTCCATCAGGGAGAGGAATCCGGATGACCTTGTCGTAACAAACGATCTCAGCGCGATACAGCGACAACCAATCCATGCCTATAACCACGTCAAAACTACCCAAAGGTACCGGCATAAGGTCGATAGGAAAAGACAAACCCGACAACTCTATGCGACACTCCCGAAGAACGCAAGTAGCTTCTATCTTCTTACCGTCAGCCAATTCTATAATATATTTAGCCTCTAAAGGAACAGGTACTACATCTAACAAACGACTAACTTCCACAGATATGAAACTTTTGTCGGCACCAGAGTCAAATAAAACACTAACAGAGCGATCGTTGAGAAGAAACGTACCAGTGACTGTGTAAGGGTCCTGTCTTGCCTCTGCAGTCCCAATAACGAAGGCACGTGCGTTCCTGTTTCCGCCCCCGTTGTTACCATTTCCATTCCCATTACCATTCCCGTTTCCTCCCTGCTTCAGTTTTGGACACTCCTTCTTATAATGCCCCGTTTCCCCACAGTGAAAGCATCCCTGTTTACCCGCAGTCCCCTGAGTAGTAGAAGTCGGAGTAGTAGCTGGGGTCTGAGTCGATGGAAGAGTCGCCCTACAGTCTTTGGCAAAATGCCCCAACCTCTGGCAGCGATGGCAACGATTGTTGTCACAATTCCCATGATGATGGCGTCCACACTTATTGCATTTCGGTAACTTCCCTACATACCCACCACTTGGCTTAGAACCCGATGAAGATGAACCCCCACTATCAAACCTTTTCCCCTGTTGAGCTGGTGCTGGTGTAGAACTCTTCACATCATTATCCCACTTTCGCTTGTTGCTCTCTGGAGCCTTAGCAGTTGAACCTTTGGCAGGCAAGATACCCTCACTCACCTTCAAGTTAGTCATCCTATGAGCAGACCGGACCACCTCCGCGTAGGTAGGAAGATTCCCCGCAGCCACCAACCCTGCGATTTCTGGCACAAGACCCGAGATATAATGCTCAATCCTCCTGTATTCCGGCACATGTAGATCAGGACAAAGCACAGCCAACTCATTCCGCCTCACAGTATACTTCTCAATTTCCGACCCAGACATTTTGAGGTTCCACACCTCGTGTTCCAGCTTTTGAATCTCCTCCCTGGGACAGTACTCCCTCTTCAGCAGTTGCACAAAGTTTTCCCAAGGCATAGCATAAGCCTCCCCTATACCCATAGTCTGGGTGATATCGTTCCACCAGGTCAACGCAACATCCTGGAGCAACCCAGCAGAATACTTGACTCGATCCTCAGGAAGACAATTACACATCAGGAAAACAGACTCCACCTTCTCCAACCACCTGAGCAAACCTACTGCACCCTCAGTACCCGCGAACTCATGGGGCTTGCAGTCCCGAAACATTTTGTAGGTGCACATGGGTGGTGGTGGTGGATTAACATGACCACCTGTAAAGAAACACGTAAGAAAACCACGGGAAATGTAAACAAGTTCACCGATGAGATAGGAGTGGTTAGGTCAACTTACCGCCATTGTGCCCTAGCTGGAAGGCAGCCTGCAGCAAGTTGTTCAAGTCATCCTGTGTGAGGTTCACACCCCCACGACCACCATTTCCACGCCCACCATTGCGACCACCTCCACGTCCTCCTCGTGCTCCAGACATGATTCTGGCAAAAAGGACGAGAAAATTTAGTTTCACAGCTAATGATAAACACTAGCGTTTACAAGATCAAAGCTAGATCCAACCCAGGACTATCCATTCGAACCCAGAGCTCACTAGGGCTTTCATGCATTTCGGTTTATGATTTTGTGTGCACCCAAAATGATAAACCGCTCTACATGGTCCTCCCAGTGTCCTCCTAGTTCAAAGTTCAAATCACCGGACATAGATTCTTAGCTATACACCGTAATACTACGGTATTTCATGACAAGGGTTTCTATTGGGGTAGGAAGGGAGATGTCCGAGTCTTGGACCAATCTCAAGAGTATACAGTTAACCCCAATGTACCTCACTGTCTAGTAAGCAAGTAACCCAGTAAAAGAGTCTGGATGATGTAACACAGAAGGACAAGATGATTTAGAGACACCCCGACAAGTCTATGAGTAACCCAGTATAAAGTTTAGTACCATGTGATCATCTAGTGTGTGCGACTCAGTTATAGACTAGACTCTACATGCAGTCCTAGTTCACTATAACCTGGCTCTGATACCAATCTGTCACACCCTCAAAATCCACTTGCGGAGTTTTACCGCGAGGCGCATGACAAACCAGGATCCAAGTCAATGATCACAATAAACAATACTAAATGAATTTCAAAAACATAGTTTAAAATCCCAAACATCAGCGGAAGCTAAATGTCGTTACATAAACAAAATAAAACCAAATGTTTAATGTTCAAAACCATGCAACTCTAACTAGACGCCGTGCAGATGCGTGCGCCCTAGTTCCACTTTGCTACCTTAGCGACCTGAGAAAACATGTAAGAGTTTACGTCAGCACAAAAATGCTGGTGAGTTTACAGGTTTGTAATCAAAGTTCCAAGTATAACCTGTCCATACTATAACAATTGTAAACCAAGTACGCTAGCTAGGCGCATGTACCATTACTACTACGATTGGAAAACCATTACTAACTCGCAAACCAGATGTTGTGCCCGAATAGTAAACCTGTTCCTGTTTGAGACAATATGCACCCGCCCGGCGCTCCATGCCGACGGGTGGGGATGGTCACTCCCAATAGCGCTATTCACATTTTCCCATTGTGCAAACCAGCACATTCATGGTTCCCCCCGGGACTTCCAAAGATCGTATAGTAAACCGTTTGAAAACCCATAGTATGACAGTTGTTACCAAATAGTTGTTTAACACATGTTTTCTCCCCCAAAAAAGTGAAAACCAAGTAAAGTGGGGCCGTAAACTCACGCAACCCGTTTCATTTTCCAAAACCTTGTTCACTTTAAGTTCCTCAGTTTTTTCATAACAGAAGCATGTCTTCCCCCCGAAAACATTTACAAAAACAGTAAAGAGTGGGGTATGAACTCACCTTAGGTTGCGTTAACTTCAGCTAATAGAATAGTTCAACAAGCTATGCTAGTCCCGTAAAACAGCGACCTAACATATGATAGTTACAAGTACTTAGACTAATAACCCTTAGGTTAGTTAGTCCCTAGATGTCCAGACCATAACCAAGTTCGTTTGAAACACCGTGACTGTTTAACCGACCCAAAGTACAAGACTCGACATCCCATTGGTGACCCGAGACTCCCCGTGTTATGTTTACGCTCCAAAACATGCAATCATGCAAGTACCCTTAACATACGTTAACACACAACAAGTTATAGCACATAGTTCACGTATCACCGAAATACATCCAAGCATTTGTTACCAAGTTATTAAACATGTTACGGGGTTCCTAGCATGTTCCTAGGTGTCAAAACGGGTCTCGGAATGCTAAAATACACATACAGCAGTAGTACACGCGATTAGGAAAAGTCAACTAGCATTTAGGTTGGTCAACTGGCATTTAGGAAAGCTAATCGCATGTAACTACTAGCATTTAGGGCTAATCGCATGTAACAGCTAGCAATTAGGGCTAATCGCATGTAACAGCTAGCAATTAGGGCTAATCGCATGTAACAGCTAGCAATTAGGGCTAATCGCATGTAACAACTAGCAATTAGGGCTAATCGCATGTAACAGCTAGCAATTAGGGCTAATCGCATGTAACACCTAGCAATTAGGGCTAATCGCATGTAACAACTAGCAATTAGCCTGCTAATCGCCTGTAACCTTGCTGTTCCAGTTTTTCGCGCGTTTAACGCTCCAAATCAGATCCAGAACGTGTGTAACCACCCAATATCATCCCAAACACTATCCTAAACATGTTTACATCAAAATCCTTCGTTTAACCTCGTATAATCAGTCCTGCATGAAATCAAGTAATCCAAACACCATACACATAGCATGCAATCATCATACTAACATGCATAACAATAACCCTATAATCAATTACTGAGATTCCTATCATCATAATATCAATATCAACACTGATCTATCATAATAACATAGCAATCATCATCATGAATCATAAAAACCCTAGCTTTTTAATCATACACACTCATAACACATGCATATTAGTTATAATCCGATTAACAACCCTTATTGACGATTTTCAGAAAGCTTTTTCGTTTAACAACAGGTCTGGACCCTTAGGGATTGATTAAAAACGTTTATAAAGGTTTACGGATGAAAATCAAACCTTAGAATTATGAAAGTATGATGATTCAAGCTTGAAACCTTGAGTTTTGATCAAAAATCGCCTTCCAGAGGTTGTTTATGTGTTGGGGCGGTTTATGGGACGATTAGGGTTTGTATAATGAAGTTTAGGAGGTTAAGTATGGTATTTATAGTCGTTTTTAGTCGTCACTTACGTTGCAGGCGATTAGCTTCCAGTTGCAGGCGATTAGGGCTGCTAATCGCCACCCCCTTAGGCGATTAGCCCCCTAATCGCCACCTTGAGGCAGCTACTCGCCCCCTGGGGTGAGCTAATCGCCACCCTGCAGGTGATTAGCTCACCCTAATCGCCTGCAGGGTCCTGTTCCAAGTATTTTGCGCGTTAAACCCCGTTTTAACACATGTTAACACATTTTCACATACCGACAAGTCACATAATGATTGTAAACACATAACACTAGTAAATACACATATTTACACTCGTTCACCAATTCCCGGGACTCGAGATTCGTACGTTCCGTATGCCCTGACGATCCTACAAATCGTCACCGTTTGTACACTTGGTTAAGGACTGACATCTAACGATCCTCTAGGCCAACATCTAATGATTCCCTAGACTCATATAACAGTTCCCGAACCATAACCCGACTCAACTAACCCAGTTAAGTACAGAATACGCGTGACTCGCTAAGGTAGACTTTAATTTAGACGACGTTGTTAACTTGAATTTGCCGGGTGTCACATGACGGTCCTCAACAAAGTCCATCACATCATAATCCACCTTCCGATTAATCAAACGAAACATGTGGTTCGTCTTCTTCCGGCGAACCCACACGATCCTTGTGGAAGGGTTGTGGCTGACCTCCGTGACGTCAGTTAAGGGGATCAAGCCCTTTAGGAGGGAGAATTTGGTTAAAGTTCGTGGGATTTTTGCTTACAGAGAGCTCCGCCGGTGAAGATATCGGCGTTTTCCCGGTGGGATTGGATCAGTTGGGATGGCATTTTTTTTGGTATGAGCTAAAAATGATAGGCTTTGGGGAGTATAAATGTTAGGATGTGAATAGAATGAAGGCGGAGTTACGCTTTTTTTAACTTAGTAGGTGAAGTAATTAAAAAGACATAAATGCCCCTCACGTGATGGGCACATGGGAGCAAACAGACTGGCGAACCCACACGATCCTTGTGGAAGGGTTGTGGCTGACATCTGTGACATTAGTGAAGGGGATCAAGCCCTTTAGGAAGGAGAACTTGGTTAAAGTTCGTGGGATTTTTGCTTGTTGAGAGAGAGCTCCGGTTGTGAAGATATCGGCGTTTTCCCGGTGGGATTGGATCAGTTGCGATGATATTTTTGCGGTATAAGCTAAAAATGGTAGGCTTTTTGGGGAGTATAAATGTTAGGATGTGAATAGAATGAAGGTGGAGTTAGGGTTTTTTTTTTTTTTTTTTAACTTAGTAGGTCAAGTAATTAAAAAGACATAAATGCCCCTCACGTGAGGGGCACATGGGAGCAAACAAACTGGGTTATGGATGGTGTTAGACAATTCGACTAGAATTGTTATAGACTATTAAACTATTAGATTGTCTACAATTTTAAATTATTAAACTAAAACTGTTAAAATAAACAAACTACATGGATGAAAACTAAGGTTTACTCTAGTTGCTACGTAGGTATCAAGCATAATTTGAAATAGAAGAATAAATAAAGATTAATGATTCTCTATAAGTTATATAGTTTGTTTTTATTTTAGAGTTAAATGCCAAAATGGCCCCTGTGGTTTGACCCAAATTGCCACTTTGGTCACTTTTTTGAATTTTTTGCCAAAACCACCCCTCAAATATCGAAAAGTGCCAAAATGACCCATATTTAACTGAGTTTCTAACTGAGATGGAAAATCAGTTAAGTATCAGGGGCATTTTCGTCATTTCATTTGTTCATCTTCTCCAACCTCCCTTGAACTGAGTTTCTAACTGAATCTGTCAACAAAGCTTCACTCTTTGCAAGAAATACATGCTTTTGAATTATTCCCTTCTCTCTCTAACTTTAGAACAGATCAACAACATCCAACCTTTGTACCTCCTTTTGTTCAAAAAAAATCACTTTTGATGAATAAAATAATACTAATAACTTTACATGTTCAAAAATTGATCACAGAGGCAGAATCGTATAAATATATATAATAATCATTTCACACTCATGGAATTAGAACAGATCAACAACATCCAACCATTAACAAACCTCCAGTCATCCACCTGTTTCGTCTTCTTAGGGTTCCCAATGGACTCTGTGTATTCGATTAACCAAGGTAAGAATCCTAACCCATTACATGTTACTCCGTCTAAATCACCTTGTACGACAAATTCTATAGCGGCTGCTATCTAGGTCACCGGAGATGGTGACCGGAGTTGCAGAGTCGTCGGAGACAACCACCGCAACCACCATCGATCCCCACCGCTACCACCTCCTTCGACCACTTTAATCCTTCAACTGCTGTCACGATTCCACCCATATGGTGACTCAGCACGAGTTGAAGGTTTTGAGAGCAATTGGAGTTGAAGCACGAGTTTGATCTGCACTCACGGTGACTCAGCAGTGGAGTTGAAGGTTTTGAGAGCAATTGGAGTTGAAGGTTTGATCTGCTGTCACGATTCCACCCATATGTATGTGGGTGTTGTTTTGGTGAGGATAAGAGGATGGTGAGGAGATAAGTGTACGTGGGTTTTTAAAAGTGTAAGTGTTGGTGTGTCTCTTTATAATCAAAGGTGGGTGAGGTGTGGTGGGTGTTGGTGATTTAGATTTGTTAGTAGGTGGTGGTGGAGGGTGAAGGGTGGTGGTGGACGGTGAAGGGTGAAGGGTGGTGGTGGTGGTGGTGGCTGGTGAAGGTTGTGGAGATGGGTGGTGGTGGTGGTGGCTGGTGTGGTTTGCAGAAGAAGAAGAAGAGGGGGGGTTGGGATGAAAGGACGAAAATGCCCCTGATACTTAACTGACTTTCCATCCTCAGTTAGAAACTCAGTTAAATATGGGTCATTTTGGCACTTTTCGATATTTGAGGGGTGGTTTTGGCAAAAAATTCAAAAAAGTGACCAAAGTGGCAATTTGGGTCAAACCACAGGGGCCATTTTGGCATTTAACTCTTTATTAATACGTAGTATCTTTGTTGATTTTGTATACAATGACGTCGATTACAATATTAAAGAAAATTAAGTCAATTATTTATGCAATTGTAAAATGGTCTTCAAAGAATGTGGATTCTTTACGTTTGTGGATTCAAAAAGTATTCAGGAAATGTGATTTGTCAAAATGACCCCATTTGTTTCAAATATGTAACAGTTATTTCGTTTATCTAAAATGACACTTCAGATCGGATTCCAACCTGTAGAAATAATACGACATTGTTAACTCGAGACTTAATATCAACATTTTGAAAACTGGCATGGATTGGTTAGTTTTACCGCTAAACTAGAAACCGTCGATGTTGCCAGTTCAGCTACGAGCTTCTGGATTGGGCACAAGTGAACGTACTAGTTTTAAATGAATTGGTTAAAACCGATGAAAAACTGTTGAAAAAACGAATTGAGCGAATGCTTTGTTCGTGTTTGTTTAATAAGAAAATAATGTGTTCACAAACTGTTCATGAATACTTAACGAACAGGATTTTCTGTTTGTATTTGTTCGTGTTCGTGTTCGTTTGTGTTTGTTTGTTTGTTAATTTTTGTTACTGGACAAACGTGAACGTAAGCAAACACAAATGAACGTTCATAAATATAAATGCACAAAAAAATGAAGTAATACTAATATGTAATACATGACTAATATTTATTAAATAATAGATTAATAAAAATTGAAGTGCTTAAATTAAAAATAAAAGTTAAAGAACCTAATGAACTATCAAACATAAATGAAGACGTTACTCAATGTTCACAAACATAAGAACGAACACGGCCTCTGTTCGTTTTCGTTTGTTTAGCTAACCGAATAATCACTTTTGGGTTTAAAAACCCACACCCACTTGATTATGCATTCTGGTTTCTATCTCATGTTTTGTAGGTTGTAACTTTGTTTTACTTTTTTTTAATATTTTTTCTTTACTTTTAACCCTTATAGCTAGTTTCATCTTTTACATTTGTTAGGACCGGCGAACGCGTAATCCGACAATCACGGGGTTTATACCAGAGGTGCGGAATCCCTCTAGTATGTTCTAATAACAGGTACGAGATTGAAACAATGAAAACGAGTAATCACAACACACACACGGGTCAAAAGATTATAGATTAATCACTAAAACAGAGCTCGAGTGTTTACAGAGATCAAATCAGACGTCTTAGACCAGGGGAGGGTGTTTGGAGAGTGTGTGAGGCAAGAACTGAGGTCTAGGGTTGAGAATGAAACTATTTATACCACCCAGGTACGAACAGGTCCATATAGGCGATTAGCAGACACAGTATAGGTGATTAGCAGCTAATCGCCTATAAAGATAAGGTACTCGCATGAACAGTACTGGCGATTAGGGCCCTAATCGCATGAACAGCCTAAACGCCTTCAGCCTCTCAACCACACCGAAACGCGTATAAACGTCTCCAAACACCCCGAATCACGTCCAAACTACTAATATACTAGCCTAGGGACATCATGTACTAACAACATTCAGCCTAACATTTTTTTCATTTCAAATTTAGTCCTATATACTCTTAATATAATGCATGGTTTAATGTTTTTACATTTACTTTTCTTTCGGTTTTATTTTTTCGTTTTTTATTTCTTGTGCTTTATGCCACAAGGTAACATTGATGTTAACTGACATAGCTTTACGTCCAGTGGCGAAGCTTGGTTCTCGAATTGGTGGGGGCCAGACTCAATTTTTTTCGATCGGTAGTGGCCAAAAGATCAAATCGGTGGGCGCCAGACTCAACCCGGACTCAATTTACCTACGAAAATCACAAAGATCCACCACTACGCTAAAAATCGGTGGGCGCCGAGGCACCCTCTAACCCCCAAGATGCTTCGCCCTTGTTTACGTCTTTGCCACGGTGCGGCGCCTTAATACTAGTTTTATAAAAAAAAAGTAAAGTATTATTGTTAAACATCTACATAAATGTTCTAGAAAGTGCGACAATTGATAGGCATGTCTATTCTATAGCCATCAAGTTGTTATTTTGATTTCATAATCACTTGACTTTATGTTCTCTTGTGGAAGAAGTTAGAAGGTATGTATATATTACCACCAGCTGCAGCATCATGTATATATTACCACCAGCATCATGTATATATAGTAAATTAGTAACATATATGAAATAGATCAGTATAATTTATTTTAGGCATTTATTTCAAGAAATACAAATCGAATAACAAAAATAATGATTCAAGTATTAGGCCACACGATATGGGACAATTTTTGTGTTTCAATACCTCATATTTTCGTGAAGGGAAGTAGTTGATTCACCGATTATATTGCGTTCAAAACCCACACCCCACTTTTTTACATAGTTAATCATGTCAGGCGAAACATTTTTTTTTCTTCTTAATTTTTATAATAGCTGGTTGTTGGATGGGTGAGATAAAAAAGATAAAATACTGATTCCCTTTTTGGATGGAAAATACAAGTTGATTTTTTTTATGACATGGAGTAGAGAGACTTATGGGATGAATGAGGTAAAAAAAAAATAGATAGACAATTTGTGGCCTTATATTAATTCGCATTACTTTATAATAGTTAATAATTTTATATTTCTCTAGCGGACGCTTAATATATTTGTGACATAGTAAAAAAAAAAACATAAAACTCAATTGCATTAAGCTGTTCATTTTTAGAGAAAAAGTATTAATATTAAGAACCACAACGATGATATTAGAAAGAAACTGGGTTAACTAAGAAGTAAATTATTATTATTATTATTATTATTATTATTATTATTATTATTATTATTATTATTTAGGCTAACAAGGTCGTTACGGACCTTTGTGAGAGTTCCTTTATGACGAATTCAGGACACTCACGGGTTACCCGGTTCTCCAGGTCCATCAATCTAGGGAAAACCCGATTTATCTACCAACGCCTGAAGACACGACAGTGAATAATCGATAAAATCTGATATCCTTCAAGACTCGAACTTATAACCACTCAACCCCAAGTCACCTATCATGAGGCACGTACCAATCACTCTACCAGGAGGTGGGGGATAAGAAGTAAATTATTTCGTTTAAAAGAATTATATATACTATAACTAATTAAACAAACACACGTGTTATTCAGCTTAGGGAAATTTAATTGTAAGATTGGTTTATAATGACCGTGTTTGATTTGGCCACTTGAAGAGACTTGTTTTTTTTAGTCCACTTTTACCTCTTTTTCCCTTTTCATAGTTGTTTACCTTGCTTACGTAACTATTTCATTAATTTATTATCATACTTAAATCCTGTAAACCGCTTGACAAATATATAATTTTATCCTACAATAGTTTTTTTTTTATTATTTCTTTCCCTTTTATTATATTTTATAGCATTTTTTAAATTATTTAAGTCACCACTTCATTAATGTAGCTAGTATTTTCAGTGCTGAAGCTTAGAGATCGAATCGGCCAAGGTCGGACTCATTTTTTCCGATCGGTAGAGACTGGAAAATCAAATCCATGGAGTCCAGACTCAAATTATATAAAAATTATTTACGAAAATTGCAACATTCCATATGTAAATAATTGTATTTTTATATTAAAATCATTCATCGTATTAATCGTTAATAGATTAATACATTTTAGGTGTTTACATGTATAAATGTTGTGAACTTTTTAACTTTTGAATTTTATTAGCATTAATATCATGTGAGCGACTCAAGTTCGAATATGTGCATGTCATATTTCCATTTAAACCAAATTGATTTACACCGAAACCCTATCACTTAGTGTGAGTATTTTTACTAGTGTACATTTATGTTTCTTGCTAATAAATAGTATGAAACCGTACTAGTCTTTGAGTTTGAAAATGACAAAATAATTTTCAATTGTGGGAAAGATGTTACAACAAGCAAACAAAACTCGGAGGACATACATAAATCAAAACTTTATTAGAAATGAATATTTATTTATTTAATTAATTAATGAATATTTATTTAAGGGTTCTGAGTTTTATACACCCTGTGACGTTACATTCTGGGGGTGTGACATCACATTCTGGGGTACGTGGCAGCCTCCTATTGGTGTGTGATGTGGACCAGGGTGTATGAATCCTAAATAGGGGGTGTATGATTTTTAAATACCTTATTTAATTAATAGTTTATATCAAAGTTTAATAAGCCAATCCCCTTCTTTGAGTTTGACTTGTGTTACCATGTTCTTTATAATATCTTTTCTTTACTGACTTTCATCCTACATAGGCAACCAAAGTCTCTTCCTCCATAAAAAGCCAACTAGCAAAACCACCAAACTTATCTGTCAATTCACTTCAAGAGAGAGAGAGAGATTTCTTCTGGAGAAAAATCCAACTGAGATACACTATAGAGAGAGAGAGAGAGAGAGAGAGAGAGAGAGAGAGAGAGAGAGAGATGGGAAGAGCCCCTTGTTGTGACAAAGCAAATGTGAAAAAAGGACCATGGTCTCCTGAAGAAGATGCAAAACTTAAACAATTCATTGAGAAAAATGGAACTGGTGGTAACTGGATTGCACTTCCTCAAAAAGCTGGTATTTTTATGTGTGTTTCTTCAAGTAACATAAGTGTTTAAGACTCTAATATGTACTATATGTGTTTTGATCTTGTGCAGGTCTTAAAAGATGTGGAAAAAGTTGCAGGTTAAGATGGCTAAACTATCTGAGACCTAATATCAGACATGGTGAATTCTCTGAAGAAGAAGACAGGATCATTTGCAGCTTCTATGCTAGCATTGGTAGCAGGTTCATTTCATCTTCTGAATAATATCTTCCTTTTCTTTTTTTTTTTCTTTCTTTTTATTTGTTTTCATAAATGATTGCTATCACTGAAATAATATGATTTAGGTCAAACTCCATGTGGAGAGAGAAAATGTCTTCAAAGAAAATTAATGATTGATTAATCTCTAGAAAAAGATTCTATAATATCTTGAAAACTATAGGTGCATGCATGATAAGATAATACATATGTAATGAATAATGATCAGTCTTTTATTCATGTTAAGTCTTAAGGCTATGTGATTGGCTACTAAATTTAATTCCTCCTAAAAATATATATGCAGATGGTCGGTAATAGCAGCTCAGCTACCAGGAAGGACTGACAATGACATCAAGAATTACTGGAACACAAAACTAAAGAAGAAGCTTTTAACTATGCTTCCTTCTCTTCAAGAAAAACCATCTTTTTTTCCATCTATACCCTTTCACCCACCACCACTACCACTACCACCATCAAATGATCATCTTACATCACACCAGTTGTTAAACAATCCATTATCATTTTACACTTTTACCCCTAAGTTCATGAATGTTGACAACACTTCTAACTCTCTCTTTGTTCATGAGCACACTAATGTTCCATGTCTTCTTCAGCCAACAGTACCTCATGCAAACAGTTTGATGTGTAACAACAATATTACTGATGTTAATGATTATGGCTATAGCATGTGCAATAGTCCAATGCAGGAGTATTATCACACTTCATCAGCTATGAAAGAAGGAATGTTCATGTTTGGAAGTTCATCCTCTGAAGGTGTGAGTTACAATAAAGATTATGAAGAAAGGCAGAAGTATCAAATCAAGGAAGAAGATTATGAAACAACCCTTCATGATCATGTTGTTGGTGATCAAGTGGTTCAAGGCCAAAGTTTCATGATGAAGAACCATGTAACTCCATTGCAAAGTGAGGTTGAGGAAATGAAGCAACTCAACTTCAGTAGCTACTTGTTCCATGATGGTGATGAAAACAAGACAACACATTATCAAAAGGGGATGTGCTCTTATTATTATTGATTAGGTTATTTAGTTGAAATGTGTTGTAATTAGTGGTATTTATGACAAAGATGATCAGGTAGGTTATGATTTGAAAGAGCATTGAGTGCCTTTTTTGGACAAAGTTTCATGAGGTTTGTGTTGATTTGTACTTGATGGTGGATATCAATGGAAAGCTACTAAAAAATTGAAGTTATTTTCTTTCTATAATTAATGGATTTTCTGACAATCATGCTGAAGCTAGTTTTAGATTAGTTTATGTGCAATTTCTTTGGGGTGTTTTCTATCGGTTACCTATAGTTTTACGGCACCTACAATTAACAAATCTTGAGCAGTCTATAACTTTCATAGTCATCCATGCATAGTTTTGTGTTCTTAATAGCACTATGATTTAGCAATATTAAAAATGTTTGCAATGTCATTATGTCAAGACGGCACCAGAATAACAAACACACAATTTAAAAGTGTTATCTAAACTATGTATGGTTTTGATTAAATTGAGTATAACCCGTTAAAGTGTCACCTTCACTTCTAGATGGTCAAGGATGCATTCATTTGTTTATATGGTAACTTGAGAATATGTATAAGATCATGTGTGACAAAAGTATTTTGTCATTTTCCAAAAAGACCATGAATTGTATAAGAATTGCATGAATTTTATATATAAACTAGATGGTTACCCGCGTTGCGGCGGTGACGCCTAGGTTGTTTATACGTGGCGACACGTCATGTGATGCGTAAACTGTATGAAAATGTACAATAACTCGATTTTATACCATCGAATGAAAAATTTTATGTTTGAGCCGACTCGTTTTTTTTCGAACACAGTTTACATCAGAAACGTAAGTAACTTGAGTTTTTACGTTCGAATTAAAATGTTTTATATTTGATCTGACTTGTTTCCGAACAAAATGTACGTCAGAATCGTAGACCAACCAACATCATACGTAAAAATTAGAATGAAAACGTTTTATATTTGACCGGGTTGGTTTCACAAAAAAAAACCTATGTTAAACATGAATTTATATCGTTTATAGAGAAGTTTGGGGATACATTAGGTTACATGTCAAAAGTTTGATGGTAAAAAAGAAATTAGAAAGTAAACGTGTCTTTTTTGTCAAGCTAGGAAGTAAATGGGTCACTTTTGTCAAATCATAAACTTGAGGGTGAATTTTGTCACTTTGAAAAAGTTGAAAGGTTAGTAATTAAAGAGCATGGTCACCCGATATACAATATAACTAGATTATGGGGGTGTTTGTTTTTTTTCCCAGATGTGCTTCTGACCTTTTTTGTCTGCGTCGCGCAGACGTTTTGGGTCTGCAGATTGTTTGTTTTTAAGAAGACCTTTCACTTAAAAACGTCTTCACGTCATGTTCTTGGTGTAGACATTCACCAAGGGCTTCCCACCTCTTTTCCTCTCTTTTCTTCTTCTATTTTCTCCTCAAACTACTGCTTCCCTTTTTTCTCCTCTTCTTCACTGTTCTTTCTTCTTCTCCCTTCTCTTCCCCTTTTCTCCTCCTCCTCGTCCCCTTTGCTCCACTCCCCCCCCCCCCCCCACACACACACACAAAAAGCTCTAGAGAGAGAGAGGAGGAGGAGAAGCTGGTGGAATGGTAAACTATGATAAGATATACTTTGGCAAAGATTATATATGATTATATTTGTGGTTAATTACGATGGACTTGGGTTTAGGGGTTTAATGGTTAATTATGATAAGATAGTGATTCGTTCTGCATAATACACGCACCATTTTTGTGAGTGGTTGTGGTGGTGGAGGGCGGCGGAGGGTCTTGGTGTTGGATTATGGGTGGGTTTAATGGTTAATTATGATAAGATATACTTTTGCAAAGATTACATGTGTGGTTAATTACCTGGGGTTTGGTTTTGATTTTACAAAGATTATACTTAATTTTGCTATTATGATTCTACAAAGATTATACTTTTGCAATTATGATATGATAAGATAAGATAGTGATTGTTATGGTGGCTTGGATAATAATATTTGTGGGTTGTGGTTATGGTAGGTTATGGTTATGGTTTCAGGTTACGTTGCAGACATTTACAAACAAACAGTCTTGTTCTTGCAGACTGCAGACATTTGGTCCATCTCTTCTCCTGCAGATGTGATCCACAGACCGCAGACATTTTACCTCTTAAAAAAACAAACAGCACCTATATCCAGGATGCTTTCCATGATAGATAAATTTAATATGAAGTGATAAAATATGTGTCATGATGTAATATAGAAATTTATGTACTATAATATGAGAAAACAACAATTTTAATCATGTAAATAAGAATGAAAATGTATATTAAAAAGAAGATGTAGGTTTGGATGAGGAGCAGAGCTAGAAACAACCATTGCATGACATGATTGAGGCGGTAGTCTTGAAGGTGTAACTTTTTTTTAAAGTAGTGGTTTTAACCTATTCTGCTTTTAATAAAAATAGAATTTTTAGTTTTAACATGATTAATGAATTATCTAAACTAAAATTATTTTTAATATAATTTGTAGGGGCATATGTGATGTGAGATGAGGAAAGTTGACCATTGTTCAGCATGAATAATTTTCTCTTTAGCATTATTGTAGGCTGCTTATGGTTACAGTTGGATCAAACTTTGGCAAGTTAATTATATATATTTTAATCCTTTTAATAAACTATTTGATTACCTAATAAACATTTTAAAGTAACGAGGAACCATGCATTAATTTAACTTAACTACGTTGATCTCATGATCTGTTATTCGTTAACAATAACATTATGTGGTGTTGTGTTGTATAATGTAAAAAAATATGTTAGGCGTAGGCATCACATGAGCAGTTAATGGTTTCAAATTTCACACCAAAGAACATATGCTTTGGCAATGTTAATTTTTTTTAGAAGGTGTACTTCAATGGTGAAATCCTAGTCCTAACAATCCCGTGTCCCAAGTTCAAATCTTCCCACACGTCGGTCCCTTTCAACCTTAATGGGTATAATTTTTCGATGGACGAGTATCAAACCTGAGACCTAACCTTGGTGGGAACCCACCTAGGTGGTAAACCCCCCACCTCCAACCAGCAGGGCTGGACATCATTGGCAAACTTTGGCAATGTTAATGGTGAGTCATTTTGTAATTGTTGGTTGATCTTTGTTATTAGTTTTAAACTATTTATTTAATACTTTATTTTGAAATAAAATATTAAAATTAATTAAAAATGTAATTAAATAAATATACATATGCTATTTTTTTTTATCGAAACAAAACTATATATTGATGATCATCCCAGGCACTTTCAAATTCGAGTTCATTTGTCTTTTGTTCTCTAATCTATTAAGGTCTTTAATCAACGAGTTTTGATTATCCTTTGTATTCGGTTTCAGCTGAGGATGTTGCTTGTTTCCCTTTTGTATTCCTCCAGGGCGCGAAACCACTTCACGTCGGCCAACATCGACACACACATCCACAACCTTCCCCTCCGCCCCTTCATGTGTGGTTAGAACCATGCCTTCTCTCTTTACGCCCACCGTTGTAGTGTACACGCCTCGGACATGCAAAAGTGGTCACTTGTGCTAAGTTAAATTATATACATATGATGCTAATTTCTAGTAAAGTGATTTTTCAATGTACGTATACTAAATTATACATTTAATAATGTAATGTGAGATTATATATAAACTTTTTAATGGTCGACTAATTGGATTGCCAACTTTTTATGACTTTTATAACAAAGGGAAACATGCAATGTAATTTCTCGCCTCACTGTACATGATGTAATATTAGTATGGAAATATGCAATTGGATTGCCAAACTTAAAGCGTTTTTATGATGGTTACTTGTTTTGTTAAAAGTAGCAACTTAACAATTTTGTTTAGATTGTGTTATATTTTAAAAAAGAGAATAAAATATTTATGAGAATTGAAAGTAAAAAAAGGTATGCAAAGTACTTGTGATATGTGAAGTGAATCTAATACCTTTGGGCAATATATCCCCTATGGGAAGCAACCGTGATGCGGTCCAAAATATCATATGATAATTCACAAGATTTCCTTAACATCATATTACCCCTACTCCATGCCAGCCTAATTTTGTACCAGCATATAGGTTATCAAAAAAAAAAAAAAAAGCCTCAAAGTTATACTCTATAAAAAAAATTAAAATCATTTTATTATATATGTATGTGTATGTGGAAAAAAATAAATAAATAAAATAAAGAGACTAACGAACCAACATGGATGATATATGATCCGGCATATATTCATCTATACAAAACCTTACTCTTTTAAGCTGGACTGTGCTCGGTTTAAATACATGTTTATTGATAAAAACTAAAATTACATAAAAGATAGTGGATTAATTTCGCACCGTTATAAAAAAGTATGGTTTAACAAATAAATATTTATATAACATATCAAACCAATTTTTATGATCTAGGATTCTAGGCACAAATTATAACATAGTATAAATGTTTGTGGTTTCTTTGCAGAAAATTTAAACAGTTATTTTTTTATAAATATATTAATTACGCAATGACATGCCAAGGGTAGGTCTTTTCCAGTGAAGTCTGTGTTTTAAGGTGAAAGGGCATGGACCATAATGACAAATGAGACAGGCTGACAAATAAGTCCCATAAATTTCATGAATAAACTTCACATCTGGAATAATAAGCCTTTAGTAATAAATTAACAATTTTTTGTCACATAAAGTTTTGGAAATTGGCAGAGATAAGAAGTGTGCTGCATAGAATTTTGATTCTATGTCAAACCATCATATCAAATTTATCTCATTGACAGAGGGGATAATATTTACCATGATCTTTTCCGGTCTACTTCAAATATTGTATTGGTACCACAATTAAATAACTTGTCATCAAAATTACGATCACAAAACTCTTACATTTACACTCACCTAATAGGAATCACACCCACAAATTTTTAAATGTGAAATGGAGTAAACGCAATGATATGAATAGGTGAGAACATTTAAGACACATGGAAAACAGATTAAATTTCGAAACCAAATCAAAGTTCGCGGTTTGTCCTAACCTTTTTTCTCTCGGATTTTAAGTTGAGTTTTGAATTTAGTTTGACAGATTTTTAAAAAATAATAAGTGTTATGGTATACACAAATGATAATTTGAGATTGCTAAAACATATTGCTTGAAGGAGAAAGTTCTAGATTATTTAATCATATGATAATTAATTTGAATCCTATGTGATATCGGGCTAGCATATTGTCAAGTACATGTAGCATAAATGTTAATACAAAAAGCTATGTAGGTCGCATGCGAAGTATCCTAGTAGCTATAAGTTGCATTCTTTTTAACCGGTAGGGGGCACTAAACAAAAACAGTAGTTGGTTTTGCTATCTTTATAACTGATAGTAACTTTAAATATGAGAACAAATAGGGAAAATGCATCGTGAAGTACATATTAGGTAGTTCCACACCTAATCCCAGGAGTTCCCATTATGGTATCCTTTGAAATTATCTTTATTTGTACCTTAAGTGGTGTATAAATCTTGCACAAATGATACTAACGTATGGACAAGTGATCATCCAAACACAAAAGTACATGTTCTGAAAATGAAGAATAAATGTACAATTAGATGTCTAATATCAACCAATATTCAATATTGTATGTTTTGCATACAAATAGAACACAACTTTATTTTTGGTTTCCAAGGTGAAGGTTTCTCACCAATTCTGGAATTACTCTCCAAACTCATTTAACTATGAAGTTTCTATCTTCTACAACCAGTGCTCCCAATATGCATTGATGTATTTGAGGCAAAGTATTTCCTATGTCCTAGTATTTCTCACATGGGTAGAATGATATGAGGGTGGAAGGGGTCCTACCATAATATGTTTACAACTTTACTGATTTTAACCAATTCTGTAATGTCACATAACCTCACCTCACTGATTTGCCTTACTGAAACATTTTTTTGGAGGCAGCACTTAACTGATTCAATTAACTGAAATCTTTATTTTTTAGTTGTTTTAAAGAAACATTAATTAAACATATTATTAAACTAATAAAATAAACTTCCAATGTTGATGTGTCTTCCTCTGCAGCTCGCTTGGCAATGTCCATGATAAACTCAATGCTACTATCGGTTGAGTTTAAAATCGGGTGCACTTCGAGCGAGGGAATGAAAACTTGATCATCTTCGACGTCAATGTCAGTCATTTTTTTTTAAATTATGGCACAAAACATGAGATAATTTCTATTTTTTTATCTTAAACCGTGGCATTGTTTTCTTTATACATAACCATTTGGAATATGACCGTTTGAATTATTTAAAACGTTCAAATATGGAATTCAAAAACATTTAAATTCGACCGTTGCAATTAATATCATCGTTTACCAGCCCGTTAGATACAATCAGAATTTGGTTTACGGGTCCACTACCAGCATGGGTGGCGGCTAGGGCTGTTCATGAGCCGAGCCTATCCGAGCGGAGCTTTGCTCGTGCTTGGCTCGTTTACAATCGAGTCGAAAACCAAACGAGCATTCTTTGAGCGCAAATTTTCCGATCGAGCGCTGAGCGAAAATCGAGCGGAGAGTAATTGTCGATCATAAAATCTTAAAAAAAAATAAATATATAATATACATAAATAATCTAAAAAATATAAAACGTACTTTCTCGGTCTCTGTTTATAGCCGCTTGCCTAGTTCGAGGTACCGAGTCGACTTCATCTCCTTCCTCCTCGGCAATGATCTGCGTCGCTTGCGCCACGACGTTTATAACAAAATTTACGGCTTAGTTTTTAGATGATGAACCCGAAGAAGACAAAGACGATGAAGAAGATGTTGATTACATAGTTGTTTGAGGGTTTGGAATTTTTATAAATAATGATTTTGTTTAAATATATTGAGAGGGTTTGAGAGAGTGTTTAAAAAAATGTGAATGAAAATGGAAAGGTTATGATGTATTTAATTAAAAAAAACCTTTTTTTAAAGTTTCGACCGTTTGTCAACGGTCTGCAAGTCCCAACGTTCACATAATAATTTGGCCCGTCATGCCCGGCTTCCTCTCGGTGCTCATGCCGTTGCCGGCATAGGGGCGGTGTACGCCGGCCCGGCATACACTTTCCGGCCCTATACCAGCTCCACACCCTTCAGTCTAAATGGCATAATAATAAAGTTCCAACCAAGTGTGAAGTTATAGTGTCAGTGTCGATCAAATTCGAATATGTTTCCTGCTTGTTGTCTTGTGTTCCGCAAGGCGCAAGCCCAAAATGCCTGGCGTTACATAAGCCACTAGATAACATGAAAAATATGAAATCACCATGGACGAAACTACTCTATAGGGTTCGGTGTCAACCGAAGCATATGATTTTTATATAACGGGTATTATTGTTTTTCAACTAACCCCTAAGATTCTTGAACGTCGATCACAAAATTTTACAACTTTTTAAAAAAAAAAAAAAAATTCGATTTATTCATGTTGCATTTGAAAAAAAGTATCAAATTCGATTAAGTCCTTGATTACTTTTTACGTTATAAATGGTTAAGTTGTTTTACATTTATGTGGTGATTAATCTATATTATCTTATTAAGGAGGAGTGATGACTAGCAAAGTCATTTTCATTTCCGTACAACTTAAGGAGCAATAGGTACAACATATTTAAGCAAGAAAATTAAGGGTATTATGGGCATAGATAGGACAATTAAGACACTTAAAAGGGTAATCTAGACATTTCACCATCCTCCTCCTTTACAATATCAAGACTCTTTTACAATACTACCCTCACTCCCCATTCTGCCCTCACAATCATCATTTGCCTTCAATTCCTCAAATTCCTCACATTCAATTCGTTTGATGATTTGTAAACGGTTTAGGTTTTGAAACGATTCAATTGAATACTACCAATTAAATCAAAACCCAATTTAATGGTTACAGCAAATTGAATCGTCCTTTTCATTTAATTTCTAGAGCCACCCCAAATTTCAGGGTTTTATAACCGTAACCTTTTTCCCATCTTCTTCCTGTATTTGTTCTTATAGCCTCATCAATCACTGTTCATGGTAAGGATTTAAGTTGCTCAACTTCAATATTCACTTCAGTTATTCGATTGAATATAATTATCATCATGTTTATTGTTTGCTAAAATGGTAGTCTTTTGTAAAAGAGTGGCTGCATATAATATTTTGTGATAGTGTTTGTTGACAGGTGATCATTCACTTCAACTTGAATCATCCCTGGACTTGTAAAGTTCTGTGATTATTTTATTTTGGGTGATGGTTTCTTGTTAATATGATCAGATAGCTGTACTAGAGGAACAAACTAATGATGCACAGACTGATGAAGCCAAACCCATTGAGAATGACCCAATTGCTCCAGAAGCTGAGCCATCTTCCAAAGCTGACATGAATGATGTGCCAATGGAAGAGAATCAGGTAATGCATTTGTAAAAGAATAAACAAATAGAAATTTATCGAGTCCTTTGTTGACATTCACATGCTCAATTTGCTGACAGTAATGAACATATAGTGGTGGCATTAGAACCAATTTCGTAAAAAATAGATTTATATCTCGTATACTTTTCTAACATGGGCTTTTTAATAATTCTTATCCCAATATGAATGTAAAAGTTCTATATGCGGATGTCACAAAGCAAAGTCAGATTTTTCTTTTTTTTTTTTTCCTCTAGCAAACTAAAATCATCAGAGGATATTGAAAAAGATGATTGGTTTTTTACTGCCATGGTTTGAGTGAGAGGCCTTTTGAATTCCATAGTGTTTGCCTATGTCTGGTCAAATTGAGTTATTTGTTCTTTCAGGTTTCTGAGAGTAACCACGCAAACGCTAACAAAAGCACTGTGGATTTAAGTTTGAATTTGAATGCCCGTGATGATGATGACGCTGATGGATATGAAGAGCAACCCAATGACGGTGGATTGGATGGAGTGAGAGAATAGCCAGATGCGGGATGAGCTGGCGATTATTTTTTTTTAACAAATACCAGACAGAAATGACTGTGAGCTAGATTTTAAGAAAATAAAATGGGGTTGGCGATATTGGGAGGAAAAGGATAGTCTATGGTGAAGCAATTGGGTGGTCGTGGTATTAGGAAATTAGTTGATACTAATGATGCGTTACTTATCAAATGGGGTTGGCGATATTGGGAGGAAAAGGATAGTCTATGGCGAAGGATCATTGATGCTTGTCATTAGAGCCAAGTTGTTTGGTCGGATAAGCCTTGTAACAAATATGTTATTAGCCCGTGGAAGAAGATAGTGCAGCAATGTGAAACGGGTCGTTTTCAAGGAAAAAAAATTTATTCTCAAGTTTGCACAACGCCAAAGAATAGGACGTCCATTCAGTTTTGGCAGGTAAAGAATTGAGCAGCGGTAGAGATGTTCGGACCTGGTGTGTTTCGGGTCAGACAAGTAAAGAGTTTTCTATAGGTGTTTTGAAGACAGCCATGATAGGAGAACAACAATAGCTCGGGTTTGGGGTTTTTTCGGATCAAATGGGTTCCGATCAAGTGTATGATACATGCTTGGAGGGCAGCCGAATATCGCCTTCCTTCCAAGACAGAATTAAGGAAGAGAGGCTGCTGTTTTGATTCTGTTATGTGCAGTTCCTGTGAGGAGTATGAAGAAACAGCCGAACACATTTTCAACGGGTGTGTTGTGACTATGGAAGTGTGGTCGAGGGTTGCGGCTTGGTGCAACATTCCGCCTATATATGCATTTGAAGCGAAAGACCTACTGAAGCTTTATAAAACCGCCACTGGAAACAAGAAAAGGAAGAAACTTATGCACGACATCATCATAGATTCGTTATGGGTTATATGGTTGGCGCGAAACGACAAAATCTTCAACAGGAAGGAGGCGAAAACTATGATTATTGTTGATAAAATCAAAGCTAATTCTTTTTGGTGGTTTAAGAATAGGAACAATTGTAACAATCTTGATTGGAATGAGTGGTCGAGGAACCTGATGTACTTGATGCAAGTTTGTGCTTAAGCCCTTGCTTTGAGGCCTTTTGCTTTGTTTAACGAAATTGAATGTTCAAAAACAAAAAAAAACAAAAAAAAATTCTGGACTATCAATAGTGTGTGAATGTGCACAATTCTTACATAGAAAGCAATTGAACAACTTTTGACTGATTTGAAATGTTTCTCAACTCAGACAGGAACTTAAAAGAATTCTGAATGATAGTTTCTCCTCTTTATATATGGAACAATGTTCAGTGTTTTTAAAAAACTTGCTGTGAAATTCTAAAATAAGTCTAGGGCTCTGGGTTAAAACTTTAACGGCCTCAAATTATGTATTTTTCTTGTTTTTTATTCAGTTATATCACATGTGAGTTATTTGACATCATTTTGATGTAGTTATGAACAAAACAATTAAAAGACACTAAATCGCAGGAAGATTGCATAGTGTTTGCATATTATGATATTATCTTAAATTGAATATTTTTTAGTACCTTTTATATATTAATTCTCAAATAATGTATTTTTCTTGTGTTTTTAATCAGTTATATCACATATATAACTTACATTGTAAAGGAGGAGACATAAGCAAATATGTCCAAATTGACCAAAGTTAAGATGGCATACCAAGGGTTTCTTTACGATTTCCTAAATTTTACCACTTTTATTCCCTAAATACCCCTATAAGATAATCAACTTTTATATGAATTAAAATGGAACTCACCCAAACTAAATAAACACACGGGATAACAATATTTTTGAACAAATTTCATATAATGGCGATGAAAGATAATAATTTATGTTACCACAATGAATAATCTTATCTCAGCTAAACTTGTATGAGTTTTAAACTTTAAAAGATAGGGAAAAAGTTAAAAGATAAGCTAACCACAACACCTTTTTTTATATCATTCAACACAATCATTTTTGTTTTCAATTATCTATACTACATTATAAAGGGGGAGGCATGTGCAAATATGTCCAAAGTGTCAAAGTTAAGATGGCATCCGAAGAGTCTCAAGTGTAATATTCAAATTTTTACACTCTTTGTTCCATTTATACCCTTGTGTACCACCTTTAATAGCAATTGTACAAAATAATAATGCAACACCTTTCCTTAATACAAAGTCTTAACCTCCAATCTAAGTGTTATTACTACTATTTATGAATGATTTAATGAAACCCATTCAATGAATCATCCAATTGAATTGTCCATGAAATGATGATATACTTGATTGTGAATGTAGCTAATATGACCGAGGCCTTGTTATTTGTATCACACTTCATGGGAGACATTCATCAGGTATTCCATTTTTTTAATATTTTTTTGGCAAATTTATATTCTTGAAAATTAATTAAATCATTTAAATTATCAGCCAATGCATGTTAGATTCACTAGCGACGAAGGGGGAAATACCATTGATTTGCGATGGTTCAGGCATAAATCTAATATGCACCATGTAAGTATCCACAACGTAAATTTGTTAACTAATTTAATAACTATAATTATACAATACTAATTCAATAAACTCATAAATATTATTTGTTTTACATTTAGATTCATCTTTAAAAAGTTAACACATTTGCTTTAGAAAACTATTTTTTTAGAACACCACCAAGTAGGGTTGACGGTTGGACATGGGCAGGGTTGATGGATGGACATGGGCAACGTATTGTACGTGCCTATCAGTACCTAAACGGTGAGGAAGCATCCGTGACAACGGATGAACCTTGGAGTTTGGACTCTAAAGTTCATTTTTTCTGGTTGTTCTTTTAAAAAAAACTAATAAAGTCGTCCAGTCTTAATTTAATTTAAGGATAGAATGGTAACTTACCGGTATTATTTATATATAATTTTTAATTATATTTTATGGATTATAATTTATAAGGTTGATGCTAAAATTAAAACAGGTATGGGACAGAGAGATCATTCTTACAACTGTAGCACAATTCTATGACAAGGATATGAAGTCTCTACAAAATGTCATTCAAGCTAATTTCATTCATCTAAGAAACTAATTACATAAATATATAAAATCTTTAATTTTATAAAAATAAATTTGTATATCGTATTATGAATCGTTAGGGATTATGGTCGGATGATGTGACCTTTTGGAAGGATTGTGATGATATTTCCACATGCGTCAACAAGTAAGTTGTTTTCCTTTACATTGTTATTTATTTATGGACCGACCGCAATCGTTTGTTTGACGTATACATTAGTTACAAGATTATTCGTTGATTAAGAATTTATGTATTTTAAAATACGATATAATCATATGAACAAATTGTCATTTTAATCTAAATTCATATATATATATATATATATATTGATTTTAGGTATGCGAAAGAAAGTATAAATTTGGCATGCAAATGGGGTTACAAAGGTGTTGAGGCTGGCGAAACTCTTTCAGGTGATCACAATACTATGTTTCAATTTTTTCCTTGTGTAACGAACCCGCTGCAACGCGCGGGCATCACCACTAGTTACCTAAAAAATCTCACTGTTGCTTTTATGTGGTGATAAACAAGGTTGTAGTTCGCTTGGCCCAACCATTACAAACAACAATGATCTGGTTTGGGCTTCAAGTTAACCGTTTGGCCCAACTATCACGGTCTTTTTGTTAAATTTATACTAGTACTTCTTTTCTCAATGTATGCAATGATAATAATTTTAAATTTATAATTTGGCCAAATATTTATATCAGAAAAATCATTTGTTAATAAAGACACTACTTCAAAAATAGTATTGTATATTATTGCTTCTGTGGTGTCCCTTTTTAATATGTTTAGTTGACATGAAGATTTTTGCTAAATTAAGCGTTACATTACATTGCTCTTCATAGGCTTTAGGAATGGCTGTTGAAGCTGTTGTGTTTTATCAGCGAGCTCTACAGTTCAAACCTGATTATGATATGGCTTATCGTAAACATTATTGTTCTATTTTGTGTCTATCTTCTATATTCTCTAAATGTTCAACTACGTTTTTATAAGGTCCTATTAGATTTTCTAACCTCGGGACGCTCCCTGAGTATAAACTAGTAATATGATAACAAAATATATATAATCAACATTCGTGTAATAATATATTTTACTTGCATTATTAATACATTTAAATTTAAATAAAAACAAAATGCTTATATATACATTCGTGTAATAATATATTTAAATTAACATAGTGAAGTAGTTGTACTCCGTGATTTAGCTTCTGGGTATAACGCCCGCGTTTATCATTCGATATCCATTACATAACAACACATGCATTAGGGTTTTCGTCATTAAACATTTGAGAGACATGCATGTAATTAAACGTATACTCCGGCCAACTTACATATTGCGGATACATGTATTGACCTTGACCAGTAAAATACTCCATCCTAAGGTTATGCCCCGCCACTATCGGCCCACAACTATCACTTTCCTTCCCCTTCACGTCATCACCACCATCACTTTCCTTCCCCTTCACGTCATCACCGCCATTCTTCCTCTTCTTTCCACCGCCGCCTTTTGTCGGGACAATTTCGGCAGTTTTCCCTAGTTTTTCCTTGAGTGCCTCCTTCAACAAGTCCATGTCCACGCTACCTTTCACCGTTACCAAATCATTGTTCTTATCAATTGACATCTCCACAAACCCTATAAACATTCACAACGTTAGTTAACAACGTTAAAAGACGGTTAATCGGTCTCCTTAGAAGATGATATCCATAATTACCCTCGGTCTTCCTGATCAATTTTTGAATCCTCTTAATGCATCCACGGCAGTGTAATTCCACCTTCATCACCGTCGTCGTCACCGGAATCTGATTCATATGAAAATTGCACAACATTTATCAGTATAACACCAAAGGCCCTTTGGCCAACCAAATACTAAAGTGTTTGGATAAGGATTTGTCTTTTCAAGTGTTGAGGGTTAAATCCTAATGATGGGTACATATGTGTAATTTAGTTAGTAAATTTGGAGAGTGTGTTAGTTGCGGTTTAAAAAAAAAGACATCAATTATCAATTATTAAAAAGTAAGTATCCATGAAGCCTAAGAACTAACATACGGTTTGCTGTTTTTGTTGATTATCCTTTTCTCCTTCACTGCCATTTTTCTTTTTCGTTGGCAGAGATACCCATTCCACATTCTTTTTTGTTTTTTCCTTAACATTCTCACAAAGTTTGACCGGGTCGACTTTACCAACCACCGTAATTTTCATCCAATCATTATCCTCTCTCTTCACTGATTCCACACCTAAATACACACCCAAAAAATAAATATCATACATAATCGCAAACAAAATGTGACATGTTATTTGCTACCTTTATTTTAATGTTAAGTTTGTTACCACTAGTGGTCCTAGCGTTTGTTAGTGAGTCCTTTGTATGCAAGTCTCGTATCAATAAGAAGACTTGTCTTTGTAATTCTACTAGTACACACATTTCCATTTATCTCTATTTCTCCTATATGACATAAACCAAATTGTTTAGGAGAAATTATCAATGAACAATTGGATTACCGTCTAGAGAATGAACGAATTTAACAACTTTTCGTGCACAACATTCGCAATTCATGTCAATTTTGAGATCTACTGTCACAGTACCGTCACTCTCTTTGTTTTCGTCGATCTGCTTCTGGTTCTTCTTCTGCCATATTCAAGAACATAAGTATTAAATACTCGACTCGAGTAACGTTAATTACATTTTCATTGAGATTAAAACATAGAACTACCTTTGCCATTGATAGATGTAAATTGCTTGTGTGCTAAATGAAATGGAAGTGAAAAACAATTGTAATAATTGGTTGGATTAAATGGAGATTGAAGACATAATATGAAGACAAAAAATATAAAGTTAGAGGAGGGTGCATGGTAGTTACTAAGAAACTACGTTAAAAAGAAGGGGAGCATGACTCAGAGTCCAAACCACTAGTTCTATGGACATTGACTTTAAAGTCAAGGGTCAGTCACCTTTGCCAAAAGAGAAAGAGTAAACCACTTTTTCCTTTGAAGATTATTACTTTGGTGGTCTTTTTTCACACCAAAGCTTGTCTCCAATTGAATACAACTGTCAATTAACTGATATGCTTGTTGGAGTGCATACATAGAGAGTTGCAGTTAGAATCATGATTATTGTCAACGATGAAGATAAGTTTTATTTTTTATTTGGATTTATCGAGAGATGTACTTATGGATCGCCATATCATATGAATGTTGAGAACTTGAGATGCGGTGCATGTTGTTTTTTTTGTTTACAACAATACTCTATGATTTATAGAACAAGAGCGAGGAAAGGTTGTAAAAACCCAAAAGTATAACTATTACAAATTTAAAAATCCCATTTGTTTTCTTTTCTAGTTTCTACTCAAATTACATGGTTTAGCTAGCTTTTAATTATAACACGAGTCTATCATCCGTTACATGACAACACATGCATTTGGGTTTTCATCGTTAAAAATTTGTGTGGCATGCATGTAATTAAACATATACTCCGCTCGATTTATGGATTGCGGATACGTGTATTGATCTTGACTAGCGAAATACTCCGTCCTATAGTTATACCCCGCCACAGTCGGCCCCCCATTGCCACCACCACCCGTCCCCTTCTTTACACTGCCCCCTTTCCCATGGGCAACTGTCGGACCCCGACCACCACTTTCCTTCCCCTCGATGTCACTATCGCTTCCTTTCTGCTTGATGATTGTCGGCCCCTGACCACCACTTTCTTTCCTCTCCCTGTCACCACTGTCGCCTTGCCTCTTGACAACTGTCGGACCCTGACCATCATTTTCCTTCCCCTCCCTGTCACCACTGTTGCCCTTCCCTTTCTTTCTGTCGTGGCTCTTCACCTGTATAATCTCAACCCGTCTTTTCAGTTTCTTCTTAAGCACGGCTGCCTACAAGTTCATGTCCATTGCTCCTTTCACCGTAACCAAATTGTTGTTGTTATCAATTGACATCTCTACAAACCCTTTAAAGTGTAAACATTCAACTGTTAGTTAACATTGTTATGAAATGTCTCTCACACTACTTAGAGGATCACCAACGCTTAAAAAATGTGTCACATTAGCTGCCAAATTGTTTTAAATTACAAACACCCTTTTCATCTTCAACACTATATTATATTTGTAACATCATTTTACATATTGAAAACATGTGTGTTAGATGTAAGAGAGGTGCCTTCATTTTGGGACAGGGGCGGATCTAGAGGGTGTTGAGGCGTAACTTGCACTACCCCTCAACTTTCTTGGCGAGATACATTTTTAGTGTAAAAACTTTTTATTTCTCCATTCTATAATTGTTGGTGCTACATATGTTTTTTTAATGGTGCGGTTATTGATCCAACAGCACCTTTTATTCAATGATGATTTAATGGTGGTGTTGATTTTATTTGTTGGTGCTAGTAGCATAAAATAAGCATAACATTTCTCCAACCCCATTTAATGATTCTATGTATAATCTTTTGATAGTGCTGTCACATTTTAAAATAAAATTATAAAATTCCAATTGTCATGTTTATATATATATACATATATATAGTATCCCCATATATATATATATATATATATATATATATATATATATATATATCAACCTTAACAACTATATATATATATATATATTATTCTTCATCTTCATCGTATACAACCTCTCAAACACATTTATTAATCTACGATTTCTATTATATTTAAAATTGTTATGTATTAATTGAATGTTTTTTGATGTTTTACTTAGGTAAAAAGCAAATTACTCAAGTTTTTGTAGTTCCTTCAAATCACCGAGTAAAGGTATGATAATTTTTATGGGTTTAAATGATGTGTAGTGGTTCGAGAGCTATTTGAGATGGGATCGATAAAAAGCTTGCGAGGCAAGCCTTAACGAGCCCGAGCTCGAACTTGAAGTTTAGGCTCGCGAGCCTAAACGAGCCCAAAAAATTTTATATTATTATTACTTTATTTATAGTATACCTACTATTTAACATTGGTAAAGCCGAGCTTTGGCTCGTTTAAGCTATCGAAGCGAGCTCGAGCCGAGCTTTTAGCTCCTTTAAAGTTGCTTTAAAACTATTTCGAGTCTAACCGAGTCGAACTCGAGCTTTTGGGTTTTACTTTCGAGTCGAGCTCGAGCTCAAAGTATTAGGTTCGAACCAAGCCAAGCTTCATAAAAGCATGACGAGCCGAGCTCGAGCCCAGTCAGGCTCGGGCTCAGTTCGACTCGTTTACACCCCTAATAATTTTAGATGGTATTTGCAATTTAATACATGAAGTAAATGCAGCAAAAAAGTAATTGTTCTAAGTTAATAGTTCACTTTTAAGATCAGTTAATGCTCCTCCTCAATACATGAAGTAAATGCGCCACCCACTATCGTCGCTCACCACCTCCTCCTCCACCTGCCACCGTCACCTACGATAGTTGCCTCTACCTACCTCTACCGCTGCCACCCACCACCTCAATACATGGACAGTAATAGATCATACATGTCTTAATCGGTCATATTGGGCATTATAGGATCACAATGGGAAATGTTAGATTGTACAAGGCTTAATGGATCATATTGGCCTTAATGGATCACAGTGGGCAATAGTAGATCATACATGTCTTAATCGGCTAAATTGGGCCTTAATGGATCACAATCGACTATAGTTGATCATATATGTCTTAATCGACCATATTGGGCCTTAAAGGATTGTTATGGGCAATATTAGATTATACATGTCTTAATGGATCATATTAGGCCTTAATGGATCACAATGGACAATATTAGATCATATATGTCTTAATCGGTCATATTGGGCCATAATGGATCATAATCGACAATAGTAAATCATATATGTCTTAATCGATCATATTGGGCCTTAAAGGATTGTGATGGGCAATATTAGATTATACATGTCTTAATGGATCATAATGGGTCTTAATGAATCACAGTGGTCAATAATATGTCACACATGTCTTAATTGGTCAAATTGGGCCTTAATGGATCACAATGGGTAATAATATATCATACAAGTCTTAATTGATTAAATCGAGTCTTATTATATCACAATGGGCAATAGTAGATCATACATGTCTTAATCGGTCAAATTGGGCCTTAATGGATCACAATGGACAATAATAGATGATACTAGTCTTAATTGATCAAATTGGGTCTTATTTGATCATAATGGACAATAGTAGATCATACATGTCTTAATTGGTCATATTGGACCTTAATGGATCAAATGGGCAATAATAGATCATACAAGTCTTAATTGATTAAATTGGGTCTAATTGGATCACAATGGGCAATAATAGATCATACAAGTCTTAATCTGAGCTTAACTAGCTTAACTTAACTTGTAAAGAGCAGGGGTGTAAACGAGCCGAGCCCGAGCTTCACTAGGCTCGAGCTCGGCTCGTCATGCTCTTTTGAGGCTCGAGCTCGAGCTCAGCTTGAAAGTAAAACCTAAGAGCTCGAGCTCGGCTCGGCTCGCCTCATGGTAATTAAAAATAATTTTAAACGACCTAAAAGCTCGACTCGATCTCGCTTCAATAGCTTAAACGAGCTATGTATGTAAGGTTCGAGCTCGGGCTCGATAATTAAACGAGTAATATTTCAGGCTCGACCTCGGGCTCGTTAAGGCTCAACTCATTTGAGGTGATCCCGAGTTTCTCTCAAACCGTTACGTGTCATTTATATCCCAAGTAAAGTAAAGAGTTTTTAAAAAATTTTCGGCTCCAAAAATTCCCTCCCAAACCCTTTTTCCAATTTCAACTCCCCCCCAAAATTTTCAGCAGAGCACATCTTTCCCCCCATAACTGATAACCCTAACCTCTCCTCTTACAAAATAGCGCCCAATCTTCTGCAAAAAAATTTTCTCTCTAACCCTAACCTCTCTAAAAACCCCCAAACCTCTCCCATCCACCTACAGAAACCCCCAAACCTACAAGAACTGCCTTAAAAACCCCAAATCTATTATCATATCCGGTATTCTCTTCTTTGTTTTAGTAATTCATTGAAGTTTGGTTAAGTAAACTCAAGAACTGACACTTGCACGGAAGGTAGATATGTGTTAATTAGCAAATCTATTATGTATCTGTAGTTGTTTTTTCTCAATCTTTTATGAAGTATTTAAACCTCTATTTTGTTGTTAGTAATAAGAATTATGTAATCATGCCTGTTGTCTCACATTAAGTTATAAAAGTTAGATTGATTTTGATCTTTCTTAGGAATTTATGGTGTCCATATTGAAGCCGTATAAATAATAGTGATATTTATTATAAGATGATACAACTGTACCTTTTCTACAAAACAAATGGTTTTTTGCAGTATCATTTGTTTCAAGAGGAGACACAGTTGCATGGGGTATGAATTTATGATTTTAGTATAGATTGTATTAGTGGTGTATCAAGTAGGAGTGTTTATAGTCGCGAAGACTCTCGATTAATTTTGATTGCGCTGACACCGATTTCGGCTTTCTAACCATCCCTTTGATATCTATATTTGAATGAGCTTAGGGGGAGTAATTAATGGTGTATGAATTCACAAAAGCACTGTTTTAGGCAATATGAAATATGAATGCATTATTGTTGTCTTAGGTAACATGATCGCATTAATGTTTTTTAAAACAAAAGTCGTTTATTTTCTCATTTAAACTAAAGTAAAGTTCTTGCATCCATGGCGGTAAGTTCGCTATACCGCATTAAAACTCTGTCCCCCTTGCTCTCTGTTTTGGCGATCAATTTGTTCGTTCGTTTCAATCAAGAACTGACTTGGGTTTTATCTTGCAGAGAGGAGACATACAAATGTTTTGATGTGATAAAATAAAAATATAATTTTCAGGTAAGCTTCTTTGTAATTTAGATTGTCTGTCTTCACTAAACTTCACTTGTAACTTCTTAACTACCACAAGAATATGATTAAACAAATAGAAAAACTCTAGCAGATCTACTTGGCCATCAAAATGTAGGCAAATGTGCTCAAACATATGCAGCTATACATAACCTCAAACGAATTGTGATATACACAGTTTATAACTTTCAATCATAGTAGCTTTGCCTTTCCCCACTTAATGCGTTGTGGAGGTTTTGTTGGTGGTCGTAGGGTTACGACCATTATGTATGTTATGAACAATGCATTTTTCTAATCCGAAATTGATTGTTTCTACACAATACAAAAACGCGTTCATAGCGCGCAACGCGCGTCGCTTAAAAACCTAGTTGTGTATATATATTCATAAGTTTTGTCTATTGTATTATATGTATTTACAGTCTCACCTTTTTATTTCTTTGTTTTTAGTTATGGAAAGAAGATGAGAAACATCCGCAATCAAAATTCAAAATCGAAGAATTAGTCTTAAGGTTGATGCCCAGATTGATTCACAAGGCGTTTTAATGATCCGAAATGAAAACGTCAAAAGCGCCTCAAGGTTAGCCCAAAATTTACCCTCTAATAGTTAATTTATCTCTAACATGTCAAATAAAAACTCGTTTTTACATATGTATGTAGTATAAATATATTAGATATCTATTATTGGCGAGTATCTAGGAGGAGGATCTCTTGTTTTGGTCTATTCAAACATCAACTTAGATGTAGGGAGCTTTCTTCTTTATGTGCAAACTCATGTGCTTTTAAGTACACTTGGTAGAATTGATACATTCACTTATCAAATGTGTGCACCAGGTTGTTTTTCTTTGAACGACTTATGTTTAAAATAGACTAGCTAAAGAGGCGAAAAAGGTCATTGTGTTCAGAAGTCAGAAACCGTATTAATCATATTTGACTGGTTATGATTTGCTGATGGTATGTTACTTATGTGGCTTTACTGATGGTTATGATTTGCTGGTTATGATTACCATTTTGCTGGTTATATTTGATTGACTAGTTATGATTTGCTGATGGGTTTGGAAACCATTTTGTTTGTTCTCTATATACAAGGCTGATTTTGTTCGTTCCTTATGTATGTTTCTTGAATTTGTGTTTTCAAAACACGCAACGCGCTTCGCTGAAATACTCTAGTTTTGTTAACGTTGCATTATTTTTTGTTAGGCGATTTCTACAGATCGGGTTACAAGGTTTGAAGAGATTGGTTTGGGCTGCAAACTGTATGGAGTGGACGGGTCAACAATTTTTTGGCTGCAAACTTTTTTTCGATTCATTCAGAAAACATGTATTGTATACGTTTGTGTTTCATTCGAAAAAACGTACGTTTTTTTTGTAAAACGGGTTTAATATTTGTTGTTTTTGTTGTATGTTATTTTTAACTTTTGCCTTGATATATATATTTGTGTATTGACTATTTCTAATCTGGAAGGGAAGAAAGAAAATAGATTTCTGGAAATTTAAAATTATAAAAATATGTAATTTTTGGTTGAACCTTTTGGTGATGCGGTTGTCAAAGTCCATGTGTCACCATATTATTGTAGTGGGGAATTCTTTGTTGGTGCTGTGGGAATTTAAAGGGGGTGGTCCATGGAGCCGCATCATCACTTATGTAATTTGTTAATGCCCTATCTATTGATGGTGTTATTCTACCGCATCTCTAAACTTAAAACACAGCATCTTCAAACCAATTCTGTACTAGTGTATGTAGTGGCTATCTCTGACCAATTTCTTTTAGCTCGCTATACCCTCAACTTTTCTTCTAAATCCGTCACTGTTTTGGGTGTTTGAAATTCCAAATCCATCCGCGATGTCCAAATTTTATGCGACATCATGGACTCTAAAACCTCACAAACGATGCGTTGAAGGTGCTCTTAAAAGATGATATCCATACTTACCATCGGTCTCCCCGACGAGCTTTTGAATCTTCTTGATGCATGCCTGGCAATTCAATGACACCTTCATCACCACAGTCGTCACCGGAAACTGATTCACCCAAAAATCACACAACATTTATCAATAAAATGTAACTTGACAAAATACACTATTACCATAGGAACTAACTTGTTTGTGATCATTTTCGCCTTTAACTGGTTTGCAAGGTATCAATTTCACATTCCTGTTAAATTTAAGCTCCATGATCTCGCTTAGTTTGACCGGGTCAACGCTCCCAACTACCGTGATCTTCTTCCAATCATTCTCTTTTCTCGTAACCGATTTCACACCTAAACACAAACCAAAAAATTCATAAGTCATAACCAAATGTTTCCCACGAAATTATCAACTAATAAATATATTACCATGTAGAGAACCAACGAATTTAACGACTTTTTCGGCGCAACGGTTGCAATGCATATCGAATTTGAGAACCATTGTAATAGTACTGTCATTCTCTTTGTTTTTCTGGCCACCGTTGGTCTGATTCTCATTGTCGGTAGTCTGATTCAGGTTCTGCAAGGATAAAAAATATGATTAATGTTCGGGTTTGTTTTTGTAATCTTGGAGTGCTTTCAGTGGCTTGGTGACTTTTTATATATAGCTATAATAAAGTGATTGTTGTTAAAAAAAATAATAATAAAAAAAAACTAGTGTTTTATTAACACATAATCGCGAAAAATTACATCAAGATAGCGGGCAGGCGGGCAACAAGCTGCGCCGCCACCCCTTTCTGGACGGCAAACCCTAACCTACTAAAAACGAACCCATGCCCCAGGGAGTCAAGACACTGCTATGAATAACTCGTTACACTCTGGTTAGAAAACGGATGGCTTCCGGTGCCAATGAGCCAAAGGTATCAAATGCCAGGGATAAAAAAAAAACCAGAGAAATACCTTGGACATTGATGGATTTGTTTGGAAGAGTTGCTTGATCGAATGTATATGAATTGGGAGTGGGGAATTATTATTTATAATGGTGATCGGTGTATGATGCTGTGAAATTAATAATTGCAATTGGTTGGATTAAGTGGAAATTGAAGATGAAATATGTTAATGTTGAAGAGGGTTCATGGTAGTTATTGAGAAATTTCAATTAAAATGGGAGCATGCATGGCTCCAAAACCACACGTTCTATGGAAGTTGACCTCAAGATGTCACTTGCGAGTTATTACTTTGTTTTTAATGGCAAAGTAATATATTTCCAAACAACCTTATTTGTTTAGACTAATCGGTGTGCATGCGGGAACCTCATCCGGGGAGGTGAGGTGGCGTCCGGGGAACACCCCCCCCCCCCCCCCCCGGTTGTTGAATTTCCGGTGAGTTCGGTGAGATTTCCACTTTCTCCCCGGATTAAGTGATTGGCCCATTTTTTTTTAATCAAACTTTATCCAATAAAAAAAGGAAGGGTGAATGGGGGAATTGGGGGAAGGCATTTCCAAACTTTGGGAGAGAAAATGGGGGAAATGATGTGGCGCTGATGTGGAACTTGGGGGAGTTGAGGGAAAGGGGAGGCACACCATATAGCCTTATAGTGGGATTTTAATCCTTACTGTTCGGAAGGTATCATATCAGTGACAGATCTAGGATTTTACAATATGGGCCAGCCAAAACAGGTCGGTCAAAAGCTAATGTTACGATAAAAAATATAAGTTAAATGGTTTGTTTGCCGCCTTTGCTTTCTTACTTTGAAAGTGTATATTTTTTTCTTCTAATAAATTCACACAAATCCTAGTTGATATGAATGTCAAGAAACAAATAACCAACAAATGGTTGGATGCTGGAATGGTGTACGTGTTGGTACCATACCAAATTTGTACCGAATGGTGTAGTACCAAAACCAAATTTATATAAATCTTAATACCGTAGACCGTACAATTACCAAATAAAAGCATATCTGGGAATGGTACGTGTGGGTATTTCGGTATTATCACGGTTTGATGTATTTTACAACTTATATGATCCCACATACTCTAGAAATCGGGCATGGTAATACCAAGCTAAAGGATAGAAATCAAATCTAGAATCGCCGAAAGAATTTTTTAGCGGTTAGTTTTAAGAAAATTGAGCAATATGGACCAAAAAGTAGGCAAAAATGAAGACATCCAATATGAAAAAAGCAAAATACACATTGTTTCCGGTCCATGGACAAGAGACAGATTTTGCATAAAATGATTTAACTATTGTTATAGCATGATTCATTTATATACTACTGCCTCTTTTTTACTATTTATGAACAATTTCAGTAACGATTTTAATGTAACAGGACGTTTTCAATTTATTAATTGGGTTAGTGGGTTGAGTTTACCGCTAGCCTGGCAGGTGCCTCTTGAGGGGCTTTTTGAACAATACAAAGGGGCCCAAGTTTTTTCATATACAATTTAACACTAAATAGTTTAACCTAAGCTATTTACAATGAAAGAAAGTGAATTGCAAAGGTGATGTGTAATGTATTTATTTGATTAGGGACATAAGTGTCCGTCTATATATACAAAAGGAAACAACAATTTATATATGAAATACCTACTCGTAATATTTTAACTCGTTAAGGATTGTGTTACGAAGATATATTATATATCTTCAGCAAATGTCACATTAATCGGAAAAGAATAAATGCTAGCGTCTATTAATCTTTGTTGCCATCACATGATTAACAAAAACCGGTGCCATGTGAAGGGCAAAATCGTAAAATGTAATGTGTAAAAGCAATGGAGGTAACTTTTGGGACTTTTCACTCGTCTTTTCTTGCCCGATTCCCTTTCCCTTGACATGAAGTTTCAAGCTTACCCATCGACCACCACTTAGCATTGCAGGTTACACCACACTCGAGTGAGTTATTGATAGAATGATACAATTTAAAATACGATTAAAAAAATACAAACACCTGTTATCTAATAGTTGAAGTTCTTTTAATTGTTTTATCAAAATGTATTCACTGAAATAAAAAATAATGTCAATCTGAATTGTTATAGTTACTTATCTATTTTTCTTGTAGAATCCAGACAAAAGAGTGCACCAAATAACAAGGACAAATTTAGGACACATTAACAATGTTGAATAGTGAAAGATTTCAAATAACAAGTGGCTTTGTACCGGGGCAGGCAGTTTTGAGGGCAGAAGCTAAGAAGGTCGCTAAGCACGAAGCAGCCTGTTTAGAGAATCAACATGTGTTCCTGCCGTTTGCTTTTGACACATTTGGATCCCTGGCCCCTGAGGCAGTACGGTTTCTGAAACGAGTGCAGAAGGTGGTCCACAGTGACTTGCAGAGCCCTAAGAACCAAGGGTTTGTGTTTAGTAGGATAGGGTTTGCGATTCAAAAGGGGATAGCAGCGCAACTTGTTGCCCGCTTACCCACCATCTAGATGTAACTTGTTTTAGAATAAAAGTTGAAATTCACAATTTAAAAGTGCTAATTGTTCAAAGAAATTAAATAGGTCATATTTCGATTATTCAAATGTTCTTTCCAGTAAATTCTTATTTTTTTTAGAATGCTAAGCTTTTTTACACCTAAGTTTCATATTATCGAATTTAAACCCGTTTTGTAAATATCAAACACACCAAAATGTCAAACGTCAATAAATTCTTATCTTATAACCCAAACATGTTAAAGAATGAAATTCAATAGTTTAAACAATTGCCAAAGGCATTATAGCCTAGTGGCATCTTGGTGGTGAGATAAGACTTAGAGACTATAAGGTCCTGGGTTCGAATCTCACATAGGGGGTTTTCTCATAATTATGAGTTTCCTCCTGAATTGATAACTTGAGGGTGAAATATGATCGCGAGGCAACATTGGTGACACGATGATACTCTAATATTCATACGGGTAATAAAATCTATATTATATAATAAAAGAAAGCAATTTTAATGACATGGCATTTAAGGAGGCATTCCCCTTTTTGAGTGTGCCATGTGGCAAATTAAAAAAAAAACAAATAATAATATAAAACCTAATCTACTAAAATTAAATTGAGTTATTTTTGGAAAAAAAGAATTTAAAAAGCAAATTTAATTTTTTCTCTCTTATGGTTCCTCTCATAATTTTTAAAAGTTAATATCTTTTATATACGAGATTTTCTAAAGAAAAAAATTACACCAAATTAAAGAGCGTTTTATTATCTTTCCAACGAGTACCCTAGTGCTATATAAAAAACGGAGAAAAAACGACTATTTTTTGTGGGGTTTCGTTCATACGGGAAAAAAACACAAAGTGTTCAGGTTATTCATTAATCATGTTTTTTCTTTTAAACCAGTTCTTATCTACGATGTTGAAATTCAGCCCATTCGCCATGCTATCATTGGAATTTTACTCTTCTAAAGATGCATAGGTATACTTAATCTAGAGAAGTATTAGTATTAGTATTATTAGAATTGTTATATTTTTCAACCCGGGACGCTCCCGGGATAAAATCTAGTAAATAAATAAATAGAAATGGTGAGTTGCAAACAAATGTGTCTGGATACCTAAACGTAACTTAAGGGTACATAGTAAGATACGACACGTGTACCGCTTTTTCCCATATAAAATATCGTAAACCTCCTTTACTCATTCTTCCTCTCAAACCCTCCTACTATTTCTGAGGCGTCTTCTTCTTCCTCCTCTCCTTCACACACCAAACCCCATCAACAAATCTAACCGTTGATTCCTTCAACAACCCCGATATCAACCCTTAGATCCTTCCCTCTCCAATCTCAAGGCACAGATCTAATCCAATATTATTATTATTTCTCTGTTTTATATATTATTATTATTATTATTAATATTTGTTTTGTGGTTTCAGATGGTGTCTGATGCGAGCAAAAAGAAGGCGCTACAGAAGAAGGCAGCCGCCGCTGCCAAAAGAGGAGGTAAGGCTGCTGCCGCCGCCGCCGCCACGTCAGCTAAGGCGGCGGCTATGAACGGCAGCTCTAGCTCCGATAACCTGGCCAATGAAATGGGCTCTCTTATGATCTCTGACCGTACCTGTACTGGTGTCCTTTGTTCTCACCCCTTGTCTAGGGATATTAGGGTATGATACTCATATTTTATTTTAATTTTTCTAGAAATTGATTTATGTTTTTATGTATATTTGGGGGTTTTTATTTATTTGAATTGATAAAGCATTAGAAAATAGTTATTGTTATAATCTGTGTTGACATGTACTATTATTAGGGTTTGTAGTTTATAGGTCAAATACTATAGGATTTATAGCATTTCTTGATTGGTTTGATTGCCTGTACTGTTAAGTTTTGTTGTAACTAACCGTAAAATATGTATAGTTGACGGATTATAGATGATTGCAAGCTTTAAAAGTACGGAATCAAGTATCTGATGCGTGATTAAAAAATAAATATAAAGATTATGTATCTTATAAAAAATGAAATACTAACTAATTTCCTTATCAAATTGATCAAAAACATAAAAGACACACAGGCTAAAAAGACGTGGAATGTTTACAATTGACGCAAAAAGTCCAAAACATCAAAATCAAACATTAGAATTTCTCGAGGCGCAGGTTTTCTTAGCACCTCATCCCCATGGGACGCACATACAAAAGAATTACCTGAGGCGCTGCCTCATAATTGTTTTTGGGCGCCTCAAACGTCTTTTAAAACTATGGAGGATAGTTTGTGTTGGAGGATAGTTTGTGTTTTACACCGCAAAGAAAAAAATATTTCTGTTGGTTTATAGAATCCGGTTATGGTTAGTTCATGTGCAGTGCTTTATTATGTTTGGTAATCTGCTTTAGAGTGCCGCAAAGGTATAAGCTTTGGGTTGAGTGAGTTTATGGTTTTACCAACATGCATTTACAGTAATTTTGTTAATTATGTTCTTTTATGCTGTTGGTACAGTGCTGATACACCTGTAGAAACTACATTAAGTGGAAAAAATCTATCAGTATGATCGCAGTTTTCTTATTTTTTATAAATTAATAATGTTTTTATTTCTTCACATGGAAAGAACAAGAATTTTATGCTTATTTTTCATTAACGTGTACTAGTTTTAAAAACTTAATGTGTATGCTATTATTGATATTATGGACTCTTAGTAAAGATATCTAAATGTTTGGTATCACGTATCAAATTGGTTAATTGGCCAGAGATATTTCAATGTTTGGCATCGTTGTTACCTAACTTTTATTGAAGATATTGTGATGTTTGTTATTACTTTATTAAACTATGTAAACACGTGATTAATGTTCATCGTCACTTTAGACTAATTTGTAAACTGACACATAAACTGTGATATCAGATTGAGTCTCTGTCTTTAACTTTCCATGGACACGATCTTCTTCTTGATACTGAGCTGGAGCTTAACTATGGGAGGTTTGCATTTCGCACCATTTTCTTATGGCATATTTTTTGTTTTCTGTATGATTTTTTATACATTTCTTACTTATGTTGTTATTTTGTAGACGTTATGGTTTGCTTGGGTTAAATGGCTGTGGGAAATCAACTCTCCTTACTTCACTTGGATTGCGTGAACTTCCAATCCCAGAACACATGGATATATTCCATCTCACAAGAGAGATAGATGCTTCTGACATGTCGTCACTTGAGGCTGTAATGAATTGTGATGAAGAGAGACTGAAATTGGAAGAGGAAGCTGAACGCTTAGCTGGCCAGGTTTTAACATAACTAAAAAATCAAGTTTTTGTTTTTTTTCATTGAGTAGTATGTAATTTAGTTAATTTGCTTGTCGATTTAGGATGCTGGTGGTGGTGAAGCACTCGATCGTATCTATGAACGCTTGGATGCTATGGATGCATCTACTGCTGAGAAACGTGCTGCTGAGATCCTAAATGGTTTAGGGTTTAACAAACAAATGCAAGCAAAGAAAACACGAGATTTTTCTGGTGGTTGGAGAATGAGAATTGCTTTGGCACGTGCTTTGTTTATGAACCCAACCGTCTTGCTGCTGGATGAACCCACAAATCATCTTGGTGAGTAATTTTTTTCTTTAGATTTAAAAGAAAGATAATAAGTCTCTGTTTGATGATGTGTTTTGAATGGACTGTAGATCTTGAGGCCTGTGTCTGGTTGGAAGAAACGCTAAAGAAGTTTGAGAGGATACTTGTGGTTGTGTCACACTCCCAAGATTTCTTGAATGGTGTATGCACTAACATCATTCATATGCAAAGTAAGAAATTGAAGATTTATACCGGTAATTTTGACCAATATGTTCAAACCCGGTCAGAACTTGAAGAGAATCAGATGAAACAATACAAATGGGAGCAGGACCAGATTGCTAACATGAAGGAGTACATAGCCCGGTTTGGACACGGGTCGGCTAAGTTGGCTCGACAAGCTCAGAGCAAGGAGAAAACTCTAGCCAAAATGGAACGTGGTGGTCTAACTGAAAAGGTTGCTCGGGACAAGGTTTTGGTTTTCCGTTTTGCTGATGTGGGCAAGCTTCCACCACCTGTACTTCAGTTTGTTGAGGTTACCTTCGGTTACACACCTGATACCCTCATCTACAAATCCATTGACTTTGGTGTCGACCTGGATTCCCGTGTGGCTTTAGTGGGACCCAATGGAGCTGGTAAGAGTACTCTTCTGAAGCTGATGACAGGGGAGTTGGTTCCTCTTGACGGCATGGTGAAGCGGCACAACCACTTGAAGATCGCTCAATACCACCAACATTTGGCTGAAAAGCTTGATTTGGAAATGTCTGCTTTGCTTTATATGATAAGGGAGTATCCGGGGAACGAAGAGGAAAAGATGCGGTCTGCCATTGGAAGGTTCGGGCTGACCGGAAAAGCTCAAGTGATGCCCATGAAGAACTTGTCAGACGGCCAAAAGAGCCGTGTGATATTTGCATGGTTAGCTTTCAGACAACCCCAGATGCTGCTTTTGGATGAGCCGACTAATCACTTGGATATTGAGACGATTGACTCGTTAGCAGAGGCTTTGAACGAATGGGACGGTGGTATGGTGCTGGTGAGCCATGACTTCAGGCTAATCAACCAGGTGGCTAAGGAGATATGGGTGTGTGAAAATCAAACCATAACGCGATGGGAAGGTGACATTATGGGCTTTAAGGCGCACCTAAGGAATAAGTCTGGTCTATATGATTAGATCATATTATCATAGTGTCCACATAATACCAAGCTCAAGGATCAAAAGGTGCATCCATCCTTATGGACCAGCATGCTGTGGTGGGACTATGACATAATAGGATGTGAAATTTAGGGGCTCTTGAACTTTTTTCGTCACATTTTCGGACACATTTTAATTTTAGTTGTTGCACTATATTTTAAATTTTGTTTTGCCAACAAAGAACATATCATATGCCTCCGGCTTCTCTACTTATATTGCTACAATTTTATTGAAGAGTGTAATGACTTACTTCTAAGTTTATTCCAAAGTTTTTATTTTGTTTGTTTATTGCGCTCTGTGCTGTATTGAAACGTTTTTAGACATTTGCAGGGCAAGCTGTTACAAGCTTGAGCTGTGAGAAGTAGCCAAGCCAAACTAAGCTAAGACGTCTAGTTTGATCTAGTTACTATGCTTAGCTTGACTCATTCGAATCGAACATTAAGCTTAGTATGAATTGGTTGAGTTGTGGTTCTGCTTGTGGACTCACCTCTTTTGCGTCTAATGTTGGAACACAAATAGATGGGTGGACTGACAGCCAAACACCAAACACACTACCGGTCTAGTTTGAACTTTAGGGCTGTACACGAGCCGAGTCGATCCAGGCTGAGCTCGAGCTCGAAACTAAACGAGCAGCTCAGGCTTGGCTCGTTTTTTTGGTCGAGCTCGGCTCCTAAATGTTCGAGCCGAGCTCGAGCTGGCTCGAGCCATCTCGTTTTTTTTAATTTTTTTCACAAAGATTTATAAAATTAAAAACAAAAAAAATGAAATAAAATAACACATATACATGCATATTTTTTCATTTTTCTAAGTTATGCTTTATTGGATTATGAAGAGGTGAGGTAGATAGGTAGTAGGAGTGGGGTTTTCAAAATTTGAATTTTAGAATTGGGTTTGGAGCCAAAATATATTATTTTCATCTATATATTAATTACACATACACAAGCCTGAGTCGAGCCACGAGCTGAACACCCCTGGCTCGAGCTCGGCTCGATTACAAAACGAGCCTTTTCGAGCGAGCTTTTTTCGAGCGAGCCTCGAACCACGGGCTTTTTGTACACCCCTATTGAACTTTATAGATCCATCAAAGATTGAACCATTGAAAAGTTACTCAACATCCCCTGCTAGATCCATGAAAGATTGAACTTTCTACAAATTTAGGGTGTGTTTGGTTTGCGGAGTGGATTGGAATTGGAATTATGTAGGAATTGGAACTAGAAAGAATTGGATTTCGAATTTGAACATTATAATTGGAATTGGAAATTGGAATCTCAATTCTATTATTGTTGTGTTTGGTTGGTTAATAAATTGGAATCTAACATCCTTGCCCCCACCACCCAAACCGTTTCGACCCGAACCATTTCGACTCGTACCGTTTCCACTGGTACCGGCCCGAATGGTTTCGACATGAACCGTTTCGACTCGTACCATTTTGACCCGAACCACTTTTCCCCCTTCAAAAACTACTTAATCTCATAAGTCACAAATTGTGACTTATGACTTTTCCCCCAATTTCTCCTTTTCAAAACACAAAATCCTCCATAAGTTACTTTTCAAACAATCATCCAAACACTTTTGTTTTAACTTATGACTTATTAGATAAGTCATAAGTTAAAAGGAGGTGTGGAAATGGAGAGCCAAACATGTTCTTAGTTTACCAACTAAGAGTGGTTTATAACGCGGACCGGTTTCGGCTCAATTGATTTTTACCAAGGTTGACCTACACGGTTTGGTTTAAAACAGAATCAGTTAAAAAAACACTATTTACTATTTGTACACCTCTAGTAGTTAGCTTAGAAGTTAGAACTAGAAAAGCAAAGTTGGACCTTGTCAATGGCCTAATACATCACAGGGCTCAAGTTTTCTTAACAGTGAAGCCTTCTGTCGGCTCTTGCTGGGCCGTTGGCTAGGTCCTTATCCATTATTTGGCTTCAGTCTTGACTAACTTATCCTAATACCATTATTAAACAATTTTGTCTTGGACTCAAAACCATAGCAAAAGCTCATTAAGTGAGTGTTCTATGTGAGTAACAGTTGGATCTATTGAGCGCACTGTCTCACCTAGTCCACTCAAGGCAAGTAATTTTTTTTTGAAAAGCATATAGTTAAGTGTGTTCATTTGTCGATAATACATACTAAGAAATCAAAATCAAAATGATAATCATCATGTCTACAAAAGAAATGAAAGTATAAACGACCAGAGTTGTGAAAGTACAAATGATACGGGTGATAAAAGAAATTAAAGTGCAAATGATAAGGGTTGGATATTCAGTGAGGATGAGCAATGCTAAACGGGAGTTCTCTTAATCATCGCTCTTCTGATTCTTTTCTATCTTCCCTGTCTTTCGATATAGGGAATCTCATTTTTGATTAATGTACTTTCGAAAGTAGCAGGCTTCATAGGGGTGAAGGCACTTTGCTTTTTATTAAGATGGGCTGCTCCTCTGCTCTAGCCTTCGTGATTGGCTGTGCTTTTTAAGCACTCATCACTACGGAAGTAAGCCCCTCTCTGACACATTGGATGCTTCACAATAATAATGAACATACATAGTTCAACAATTTTTATTCGATGATATAAACAACAAATCAGTTTAACTACAAAATCATCCTTTACTTTGAACCCTATGCAACTTGATTCAAAATTACAAAATTGGATACAGTAACTATCCACTATGGTGTTAGAGCATTCACAACCCATCCCTCATCCCCAACCATATAATTTAAGGAAAAATCATAGTTTTCTAAATTTGCCACTCACTTTTGCAAAATATCTCACATCCCATTCCCCATTCATATCCCATATAAGTTTTTTTATTATTATTTTATTTTTTTACAACCAACATTAATTCACTCCACCTTTCATTTGTATTATTTTATTATTATTAAATGATATAGGGGGAGGATGGAAGACCCCATATATGGGGGCTCAACATAGGTTTTTTGTAAATTTTAGAAATGGGGTATGGGGAAAGGGGTTGGGATGGAGTGAGTTTTTGTAGGATTTTCTTAAATTTTAAGAATGGGGGAGGGAATGGGGGATGGGTTGTGAATGCTCTTACATGAACTCCTACCAACAAATCGTTGTTTGTGTTCCGTCACATCCATTATATTAACCCAAATTATAAACCCCGCTCATCGGTCTTAACCCAAAATTAGAGGCCACAAATAGGTGGATTAGTTCGTTCAGATTGGATAATCATGGAATAATCATGGAACACACACAAATTTGTCTGATTACTCCTTACATACAACAAAAAAATGAGCGCCAAACACAAAGTAGAGGTAGAGGACTAACTTAAATCATGTAGGGGTGTAAACGAGCCGAGCTGTTTTAAGATCGGGTCATAAAAAGTTTGAAACAAGTCGAGTTTAAATTAGTTCAAACCCAGGATCGATCATAAATTAAAGCTCATTTAATAACAATCTTTGATTTAAGCTCGAGAGCTCAATAGCTCATTTAATAACGAACTTAAATCGGAGATCACCAGTTCACTACAATCTATGATAGGATATGGGCCAGAACCCAAGCCTGAGCCGGGCCCAAGCGCATATCCGAAGGACAAGAACAGTTAGTTGGGCTAGAAGCCCACCCGCAAAGCTCAACTGAATGCCAAGCAGGCACATGGGATGGAAGCTAGCGATCTAAGTAAGCAATAGCGGTGTGTAACCAATCAACGCCCGCGCTGTCACACCCCAAAATGCCACAACGGAAGTTTAGCATGGTGGTGACGGAGGTTGGTAATCTAAAGTGCTTTAGGAATCGTGTGACCCGTTCGGGTTCAAATCAATCGAACCCATTTACCCCGTTTATTATTAATCGTATTTTATATATATTATTTTAACACAAATAATATTAATAACATTTATCATTAATCAAAGCGGAAGCGTGTAATACCAAAACAATATATACTATTAAACCGAATACGCGATCCTAATCCAGTGATCCATATACAAATCAAAAGCAAATAATATAACACAACCATTGGGTGTTTAGAAAAACTATCTTTGACAAAACACCAAATAGATCGCACGATGGATCTACGAACGTTACGCTAGTTAGCAAATCACCAAACTTCAAGAATCCGAAAACACCCGAGGGCACCCATGTGGATCCCTATCAACACGAAACACGAGAACACCAAACGAGACATGCACACGACCTGAGAACCCATCACGCAAACCAAGGCAACCACACGCCTCAGTCTCGCCGCGCGTGGGTCGAGGAAATGAGAATCGTGGAACAGCAAACAATGCACAGTAGCGGAAAGGCTCAAGAATCGTGGCAGCGCTAGTTTGGTAAAATGGGTTTGGAAACGAGAACCAATAACTAATGATAAATTGACGGAACTACGAGAATTGACAGAACATTCATTACAGGTGGCATGTCTGATAACCAGGATACTTGGAAGTGGGTGTTCAAACTGAAATGAATCTTTTCTGTGGCATCATGTAAAAATAAATCATCAGCCACTGTAGCTCCATATTACCCTTATGATTGGGTTAAATGGGTGCCTAAGAAGGTAAATCTACTAGCGTGGAGAGCGGAACAAGGAAGACTACCTACCCTAGACGATTTGACACGAAGAGGAATTGTCAACACAACGGCGTTATGCATATTATGTGAAGAAGTTACAGAGAGTGCGGAACATCTTTTCGTCCATTGCTACGCAACTGCAAATTAAATCTATGGAACAAGATCGGCGAGTGGTGCAAAATCCCCCTAATTTTCGCCTTTTCATTCCGTAACCTATTGGCGATCCAAAGGAAGACCGAAATGAACAACCTGAAAAGGAAGGCGGCGCAACTTGTCATGCTCACCACGGTGTGGGTAATGTGGAAAGGAAGGAACGACCAAATCTTTGTGGGCAAAAGGGTTGTGTTGGAACAAATGCTATGTGAAATCAAGGTACTATCATATATGTGGGTGAAGAATAAAGCTAACAAGCATGACATCAATTGGGAGAGTGATGTACTTTTAATTTATAAAGTAATTGTAATCAGTAAAAGAATATGGGTTCTGTAGAGGTTTAATTTCTATGTAGCGACTTGCTTATAGAAAATTTTGTACATATTTGGTGAAAGAATGAAATGAAATGTTGTTTGCTGATAAAAAAAATACACATGTACAAGACCTACATCTATTATTAAAATATTTTAAGAAACTTGAATAACATATAATATTAATCAAGTTCCTTTTCAATAATTAGAGTTATCAATGGCATTAGGCCATGTGTAGTGGTACAAAAATTTCAAACATCTCAATTAGGCATTTTTTGATAAGTGGCATGCGGGTCCCACTAGGGGCTTGAAAGAGTTTGAAATAAAAAAGGGGTATAATGGTGTGGTGTAGTGTGAGTGTGTGTATATAAAGATGTTAAAATTGAATTAAAAAGAAAAAAAAATAAATTATGGTGGGTGGCTTCTGATTGGACAAAGGGGATGAGAGCACACGTGTGGGAATGTGATTGGCTGGATGAATGTTTGCTTTGGCGTAAAATATTTCGCGTTAGCCCCTTTAGAGCCCCTTTCACAGAGGGGGGGGGGGAGGCGGTGTGCTGGGCGGTTTTGGGCGAGAAAAGCCCCATTTCACGCCCATTTCATATACCACTACGGGTAGTCTTATCTGGTAATTTAAGTTTAGGAAATAAGAATCATATACGGATGTATAGATGTTAGTATGCATGCATCCAAGTATGTAATATGCATTGAAGGATATATGGATGTATTTGTATTTGAAATATCTACGCATGCATGCAACTAATTATTGAACAAATAAAGTCTAATTAACCAAGTGGGGGTGGCCTTTTGATTAAGGTCGGGTCTTTTTCTCTACTTATACACCTCACCCCACCAAGAAAAACATACAAACATGAAAACAGGGACTTGACCGAGTTCAATAATATGTCAATCACTTTCATATATGGTGTTGTTTATATAGACAAAATTACAGAAAACGTCATTTATGTTTACCCAAAGTTGCAGGTTTCATCCTTTATCTTTAAAACTTGCAGGATACATCCTTTATCGAGGTTTTTGTTGCAGGTTTCATCCTTTACACTAACTCTGTTACTGTTTGTCGTTAACTCCCCCTCACGTGCAATGCATGTGAGGGTATTTTCGTCAATTTGTATATTAAAGGACGTTTTCTGTAATAAAAGTCAATTTGTATATTAAAGGACGTTTTCTTTAAACCTTTTGCATAACAATTAGTGTCTTGACTATAGTTACATAAGTTGTGATGTTTCCTTATTAATCTGACTTTTTAAATATATTAAATTATGAAGTTTTACGTATCAAAAATAACTTTCCACAATCCAAAGTATTTCCTTTTTAGCTATTTTTTTTAAATACCCATTTGACCCATTACTAATAAAACATTACACGAATCAATTAAGTAATATATGTTGAACTCCAACATGTTAAATGGATCGGGCCAGCCAATTTAAGCACATGAAACAAGTGTTCCTGGATAGCACATTATTGAAAAAATAGTTTCTGATATATGCAGTTTGTATATGTTTTGTTGAATTTTTGTTTGAGATAAAAAAAATACAAAGCCCACCCAAATTGACCCGTTACATGTTTTTTGCTGATTCTGTCCGTTTAGGTAGCGAAGTCGCCCTAAAAATTGATCATATAAGCAGGGTAGATTGAGTTTTTGTAAATATATTATGTTCAAATATGTTGCCATTGATGATTAGTAAGGTAGTCAACATACAAATTTAAGATTCAACAAATAAAAATATTAGGATAGAGGATATATTTTATATATATCGTTCAAAATTTGATACTATCCTAGATACCATTTTTAAACATACCAATTCCATAGTATATAAAATTAAACCGTTGACTTTTAAGAGTCTGTTTCGCTGAAAAACTGAATATGAAAACATATGAATCGTCTCAGCTCATAATTTTATTGTCATGGGATGTAACAACTAATTTTTTTTATTTATATATACTATAGAACGGAATATATAATATTTTTAATGTTTTCGAAAGAGAAGATATGAAATTGAGAGATTAACACTGAACATATTTGTCAATAAAACAGAACTGATGTTTAGCTATGCCAAGATTTCTAGAACGAATGGAACTGTTTAAATAAGCTGCTGGGGGCTATCAGGCTAACTGAAAGGGCCGGTCGATGGAATTGGGTCTGTGATAAAACTGGACTCTTCACTGTGCAGCCGGAAAAAAAAATGTTGCGACAAACACAATCTACTGCACCGGAATGGACAGAATTCCGCCAGTTGAAGCGATGGAAATGGGTTTATGATAAAATTGGACTCTTCACTTTGACCGAAGCTAGAGGTTGAAGTATACAGTTTGTTTTAAAGCTCCACTGTTTAACAAGTCGAAGTAAGTATGGGTAAAAAGTAGTTAGCTTTTTGTTATATTGTTGTATTTGTTTTTATTACATAAAACGTCCTTTAATATACAAATTGACTTTTATTACAGAAAACGTCCTTTAATATACAAAATGACTTTTATTACAGAAAACGTCCTTTTATATACAAATTGACGAAAATACCCTCACATGCATGCATGTGAGGGGAACTTAACGACATAATTAAACACCGTTAGTGGTAAAGGTCGTTTTATGCAACCAAAATTTCAGTAAAGGATGAAACCTGCAACAGAAACCTCAATAAAGGATGTATCCTGCAAGTTTTAAAGATAAAGGACGAAACCTGCAACTTTGGGTAAACATAAAGGACGTTTTCTGTAATTTTGTCGTTTATATATGGTCAAAGCTTTTGTATTCACCAAAAAATTGAGGGGGGGGGGGGGGCAGAGGTGGTTGTTTACTAGGGTTGGACCGACCTGTTTATTTGTTTCGTAGTGTAAATTTTACCGAAAATTTCCAAAAATGTTTATATGCATTGAGACCAGTCATACCAGATTGAGTCCGGCTCTACCATGTTTTTTGTTCAAGATCCGCCACTGGGGGTTAGGGTTGTTCCCCATCAGTGGGTGATGCCAACTCACCTCCCGACCCCCTCCCCGTGTCTCCGTATCCCTTAATTACCTAATAGAGGAGTACGTAATTAAGAAGTAATAAATGATAATTAACAATGGAGTTCTTTTTTTCCAATTGGATGATTAAATGTACAATTCTTGTTCGATGGTATAACTAACAACAAAACAATTGAACTACAAAATCATCCCTTTGAAGTCTATATATACGTAATCAACTTATCTAAAACTGAATTAGATTCAGTAACTTTCCACTATATATCCAACCCAAATCATCTTTTGAACCCGACTCTATCTTTGTCAACATCAACTCAAGCTCGCTTGGCCTACAAGGCACCACAAGTGCACCCTGATGGTTGAACCCATACTCCTCAGCTGCTCTCTCCAACAATCTTTGAAACGACGGTCGATGAAGGTACGCTAATGGAACTACAAACCTCCTTTCTTCGTCATCATCGGATGCAATCACAGCGAAATGCCCTTCTTTCACATCTCCAGGGACTGTACTTTGGCCCGACTCGAAGCCTAAGTTCCTAGGTCCCCAACGCTTGGCGTGTAAAAGACTCTTTTGCAACTTCTCTATCAACACTTTAAACTTCAACATTCCATTGTTTTTCTTTGCAAAACTTTGGATCTTTAAGTTTCCCATCTTGTTTACAATATTTTTTGATCAGACAATGAGCTAATGTTCTCTATTTGTCAATGTACATGTTCACTAGTTTTACATCCTTTTATAGGCTACTTAAGGAAAAGACTAAACTTATCATGATTCATGCATATGCACCGTTTGTGTGTGTTGAATGAAGGTGCATCAAGTGCATGTGCATGGAACTTAACTAACCATGAATGAAGGGTCATTGTTGTGTGGAGTCATATACTTGTCCATTATATTTTTGCAAATTAATATATCATGACATCTGGGCCAGGTATGTCCGAATTGGAACAATAAAACCGGAGGCGACGAATACGCGGATTAGGTCCAAGTAGCATGAGAGAGTGTAAATAGGTGCACATAAGATGAAGACAAGAATCATATTGATCGAGGGTCCAAGGGGTTGGGTAGGGCTTGCACATTGTGGGTTAGTAGGGAGATAAGGGCATAAGGCAAGTGTGAGTGTGAGGGACCTATTAATATTAATTTGGATGGATAAACATAGCTATTTGGATATTTGTTTTTCTTAGATAGAAATCCAACCACATGAATTTTTTTCTCTTAACTTTTAACCATTATTAATCCACTTTCTTTGATGCATACAAAAAAAAGTCAAAAATACAAATAAATATGCATAAGATAGATTGAAGAACTGACATCTGCATTGCTAAAACAAAGCACTCGGGGTGAACCCATCTAAAAGAATTACCGGATGTCAATCGGGTGGGTTGATAGGTTGACGGGTTTAAATTCTTCAACTCTAACTTGGGTGATATATATGTTTGTGTAGTGTTATGTTGAACCCATTAAAAATGTGTCGAGTTCAGGCCTGTTTGTAAATGGCACTTATCGAATAACAAAAGCAATAAACGGTTTAGAGGGAAGAGAGGAGGGAAATTTGAAAGTTGGTTAATAGATAACACAAACAATCTATATTGATAAATGATAATGTACAAGTATCGACCTATATATACATATGTATCGGTGTGTATGATAACCGACATGACCCTTTACAAACTAATATAACTACCACTTGAACCGGTGTAACTATAACCGCTTCTTTATTGGATCTAGACTTAGGATATAACTTAATATAATACTTAACATATGTATATACTATTATTAACATATGATATCTAATGTTTATGTTAGATTAGTGTCTAACAAGGCCCTGTTTCGTGTCAACCTGTTTAATGTTCACTTATGAATATGAACACTAGCTAGTGACTTTGTAACAATTTCAACAATCAATTACTACGACTTAAATGAAACATTTTGTAATTGTGCATTTAAGTACTTGTTTTTGTTTTTAATCTCTCATTCCCAATTTCAAACTTAGGTTTATATACTTAAAGAAACAGTAGCACTACAAGAAATTTGGACAATAGCGTCGACATCAATAGCGGCGACGTCGCCGCTATTGCTCAAAATCCGTGTGATGCCTTTAAGAAACAGATTTGGCCGTTGGTTAGCAAAAGAATCCAATGGCTGGGATTAAATAGTACAAAAGAGCAATAGCGGCGACCCGCGTTAGCAATAGCATCAACTTAAGTGGCCGCTATTACTCTGTTTTGTTGTAGTGTAGTTAACCTACAAAATAAATATGTTAGATGTGAAGAGTTAATGGAAGATTTGCATATGGAACAAATTGAGTGATTTACTTCTTTAACCCCCTTTGATCAACTTTTACTAACGACTAAACTAACCCCTAGATGGCTAGATATGGTCCTAGATCCCTGCGGGCCAAGGCAATACCATATCACAACCAAAAAGCTTGACAATTGGCTAACCAACTTATCTACGGGCCCACCCGCACACATCAGATACACATGCAATGACAAAGTGAAGTGTGTTCAATCAAGTTTCAAGGAAGAAAATAATGTGTTACAATGGTTTTGAATCTGAATGAAGAAAATAATGGTACCGAAGATGTGACTTGGACCAAACCAGAAGAAGTATTTATATAGTTAACTCTCATGCATAAAGATCACAACAATGCATGAAAACAATATTTAAAGGAAATGATGAGTCAAAACCTTTCAAATTCAATCTTGTGAGATGATGGAGTTGGGGTCCATGTTATAAATATGTCGAATCAGGCATGATCCATGCAAACCCAACAAGTATCGTAAATACGCGTTATCATCATTTACGTGTCTAAATTTCTACAAAGTGACAAGTACACATGTACATGGCCTACATCCAATATATAAAATATAGACGTAATATCATATAATATTAATCAATTTCTTTCTAAATAGTTATATAGTTAGTACTTATTAGACCACAAAAAGCAGCCCACAAAACACCATACTCTGGTGTGGAAAACATCACGCTCAAACCATTTTTTAACCAAAAACTCCCCTGGGACGGTGAAATACACCAGCACCACTACACCCGGTAGTAGTGGCATTAATTACAAAAGAAAAATTGGTCGTAAATGTAGCCAAAATTAGCTGCAGACATATTAATCTATGATTTTGCTACAGATATCAAGTTGCAAACAATATCCGTCACAGAAATGAGAAAATAAAAATAAGTTAATAAAATCAGTACCAAAATCATGAAAATAAATTGTTGAAATCTAACTAAAGGTTTAATAAAATCCAAATTGAGATTTGTAGCAAAGTTGAGAAGATGAAAATCTAAATAAATAATTAAATAGTAATTTTTTTTTCAATAAATGATATTTCATTAAAGCGATACCAACAAGAATTACAAGTCAGGCGCGGGTAGACGGGCAACAAGCTGCGCCGCAACCCCTTTTTGGATAGTAAAGCCTACTCTATTAAATATAAAGCTTGTGTCCTTGGCCGCAGGAGAGTTACTCTGCACCACCTTTTGCACTCGATCTAAAAACTGTATTGCTTCGGGAGCAAGGCCCCCAAATGTGTCAAAAGCGAAGGGCACAAAGACGTGTTGGTTTTCAAGACAAGCAGCTTCATGTTTGTCAACTTTCTTGGATTCAGCTTTTAAGACTGCCTGCCCTGCCACAAACCCCGAATCCCGAAGTCCCACCAAAGGAGACACCCCTGTGAGATCAAGCACGCGTGCTTGCCCTGCGCCCAACCAAACACAAGGACATCCGCTGGTCTTAGGGTGGACCGCCCCTCAAGTGGATCCGTAAAAAAATTAACCGGGGCCTCTTTCCTAGCTGAAATCCCTGCTGTTCATAAGACGTCCCATAAGACATCCCTGACCAGGTCATGTTTGTATTTAAATCCTGGCAGCTCCTTACAGTGAAGGGCATGCTCCCCAAATTTATCTAAACAAGCCTTTTTGCAAACTGGACACGGCTCATCAACTGGGAACATGGGAATCATAAGTCTATACTGAAGGATAGCCCGGTATTCAACAGCCGACATGTGTTGCCCAATCCTATCAATGGGAAGGACAGTCGCAAATCCATACCAAAATCGTAAAAGTGTATTTCAAAAATAACCGTTTTTCTGGAAAAGACGTCGCAAATCCATAGCAAAAGCGAGAAGACAAATACTTAAATTAATAATATCGGTAGCTATAACAAGATTTTTTATTTTTTTTTCTCAATCTAAGTTAGCAGAATCGAATGTTGCAATGTATAAGTATTCAAGAGAACAAATAGCCAAAGTATTCAAATACGCATTTTCCATTTATAGTAAATAGAGTTAACGAACATAATTACATAAATTATTAGACAAAAACAAACTAATTAATTTTTTTTAATAATAATTAGGAACCATTCATTCATAAACACATAAACGCGACTAATTACATCAAGATAGCGGGCAGGCGGGCAACAAGCTGCGCCGCCACCCCTTTCTGAATGGCAAACCCTAACCTACCAAAAACGAACCCATGTCCCCCCGGAGTCGAGTATAGACGATAAAAAATAGCAACGATGGAACGTACCTACATAGCAAGTTGTATATAGATTGGAAGTATCCATGTATGTCATACGTATATAAGAATGGATGCATTTGTATATAAAAATATCTACGCAAAATTAATACATTATTGAACATATAATGGCTAACCAAGTGACAGCTTGGTCTTTTAAGGTCAAGTCTTTTTCTCTACTTGTACATCTCAACCCCACCAAAGAAAAAAAACATACAAAAATGAAAACAGGGACATACCCGCGTTCAAAATAATATGTCATGTACTTAATTTCTGTGTTGTTTATATCTGGTAAAAGCTTTTGCATATTTTTTTTTAACGGCCAACTAAATATCACCTGAACTGTCAATAAGTTAGCACTGGACAAATGGCTGCCCAAAGCTTTTGCATGGGTTCAAGTCTCATAAGGTGTAGAAAATTTACCGTTAAAAAAAGGATAATTTAAATATTCTAAGATAAAATTTATATTTGTACATGTTTGCTCAAATCAATGCAGATATGTACTATGTACATTAATATTAAACATAGGATTAAATGCCTTAAGTGTTCTAGTTTTAATACATTTCGGATTTAATTTTGTAACTTTTTTCCGAAATATTTAAGGGTTTAATATTAGGGTTGGCAAATCGTGTATACCCGACCTGTTAATACAAGAACCTGTTAATACACGAACATGAAACATGCATACCCGAACACGACACGATAACCTATCGTGTACTTTTTTCGAAACCTGAACACGAACTTGTTTATACCTGATTTACACAATAAGACACGATAATACCAGTTTATACCAAGTTAACACGATAAGACACGATAATACCTTTTTATACCTGGTTAATATGATAATATACAAACATGTTTTCCAAATCAGACACGTTAAATGGGTACAATCAAGCATTATAAAGGTAGAATTCCACCTATAAAAACGTATAACTCCAATACTCCACCCCCACAACTTATATTATTTAAAAAAAATCCTTAACATGTCTTAACGGGTGCTAAACAGATAAACAAGTATTTAACTTGTTTAGACACGAAAATTAACAGGTATAATTCGTGTCTACTTGTTTAGGACACGAAACCTGTTAAGGTTATATCTGTACCTATTAAAATCATGTAGGTTCATGTCGGGTATTCGTGTTCGTGTCTGAAATTATCAGCCCTATTTAATATATAGTTGTGTTCTTTTTAACATAATATATAGTTGTGTTCTTTTTAACATACTACTACAACTTAAAAGCTTAAGCGGACATCAATATTTCATTTCGACAAATTATCTTAAATAATATCATAAATTGCTTTTTAATTTAATAATAATAACGACGATGATATCAATAACAATAAAAATAACACCACCTGTAGTGGTCATAAGAATTTGAAAATAAACTGTAACTTACCAGGTGACATCTCTACGTCACATAAACAGAGAGGGAAACGGTGTGACGCAGGTTGTAAAAATTACTTAATCATTGTTTCTTAATTAATTTTAAACAACCAAATTATACTAGTAATGTAAATTTCTGCCATTTTCTATAAATCATAGAAATTTTTGCCGTTAAAAAAATGCTATAACTTGAGTTTTTAATCTCTTGTCAAATTTGGCCCCTCAAGTTCACCAAACTTGTGACTTACACCCATAACGTTTGGAATTACCGCCAACATTTAGATGTATTGAATATCATATTAATTTTATAGTAAAAAAGTATTCTCTGCTTCAGTTCTACTTAAGTTCATGTTTTGTCATTGATCTTGCGTTTACAACAAACTAACCCAGTTAAGGTAAATTTCTTGACATGAATCTGCAGCAACAAAAACACAAGAACTCGATAACCGAGAACCATAAGCGAAAGCATCATCAAATTTTTCCACTTGGAATGATCATTTGCAGGCACGTCGTATACATTTTGAAGCGCTTCATACGCAGGTATCGTCCTCACCTGCCCCACTGTAAATACAATTCCATTGTATTCATTCTCTAAGATTCCCTGAAAGAAAACAAAACATGTTAAAATTCCTCAAAACACTTGAAAAGAAAATATATTTTGGCTATATATTTGAAACTATGCATGCAAAACTGGCAGCCCGGGTAACAGGTCTGGGCAAGACGGGTAGTGATGAAGGGCGGAAGTGACAGAGACAGGTCGAGGTTCAAGCGAATGACTTTCCGAACTCAAGTTTATACATGTTTCAATAAGAACTTACACTAGGTTCTTTCATGGATCAAATATAGTTGACCACAAGTTATACGGTTATACACCTGGTGCCACTAGACCAAGAGGCCATTGACGTTCATGGTTAAATATTTCTTGAAATTCCAGAAAGTTTTCATGACAACTTAAAATTTTGAAATATTGACCGTAGTTATTATTATTTTTTTTAGATAAAATATTTTCATTTCAACAAAAGGGTCAAATTACATAAGAATAGCAGGCAGGCGGGCAAGCTGCGCCGCCACCCCCCCTTTTGGATAGAGATAGAGTATTACGGAACCTGAATCGAGAACGTATGGAACGCAATGTAGGACATAGGGTACATCCATACAAGCCCAGGTAAAGCACTTCGAATTCTAAAATAGCCAGCCGAAAGCATCATCATCATCTGCAAGTTAATAAACACCGACTTTTAATCCAAAAAAAGATAATTTCAACAAAATCAGGCATACGAAAAACGTATAAATATTGACCTGACAGACAAAAGTTAACATTTTTTTATGCAACTAGGAACTTGTCAGCATTATAAATAACAAAAGGAGAAAACTTACATGGAGAAACACTAGAATTACTATACTCGAAAACATATCTTGCAAAATGGTGGCAACTAACAACACTAGCCCTTCATTGACCAGAAGGCAAATGAAACAGTTGACCACAAAATACATCATATTACTGAACTCGTTTCTAAGCCCGATAAGGAAGTAGAAGAATAGACTTGATGAAATGGAGATGAGAAATAAGAACGGTATGCTAGCCAAGAATTGTCCTGTTAAGAAAACAAATGCTCCCGAATGTTTATTTGAATCTTCACAAGCATACACCTGCATTACATACAACATTCTTTTTTAACTTGAACTGAGATGCAGCCTACAAAATGGTGAAAATAATAGCCAAAAAGAAAACAGGTCATATAGGTAGAACGGGTCAAAGCAGCTTAAAGTATTGAAAGAAAGTTTTATGACCCATCCGAGATCAAAATAACATGTTATGGTCCAAACTCATTTTGACCCGTTACCTGGCTCGTCAATTTACCTTAACCTCCTTCAGTTGTGCAGGTACCCCAACGATGCTCAATAGTGAACTAAAAGATATAAACAAAAATATTGCAGCAACTCTTGCCTGCAACATTGATTGTGAACCATCAAAATCAATTTACAATGCATTCTTTCACTTATGACGCGATTTTGAGTAAAAAAACGCATCAAAAACATTTTAAAAAATATAATCCATGCAACTCACCCCCACTGACGTTAGTGAATGGCTTAATCCAGAAAAAAGAGTACCGATACAGAGTGTAAGAAGCATAGAAAGAAATAACCGAAACCAATAATAGTTCCATTCTCTTGACATAATCACTAACGATCGCCATGTCAAAGCTGTAATTCTTGTTGCACTACTTGCCTTTCCTTTGCTTTTGAGAGATGGGCCTTCCTGATCAATATCCATCAATAATTAATATAATTATTAGTAGAATAATCATCCGATTTTTCTTAAAAGAAGCGTTTTTCATTAATTTTACTGGCTATCAGCAAAGATTCTAACTTGCAATAGAAAATGGCATTTATATTTATTGTACCCTTTCGGTTAATCTTGATATCATTGTTTCAACTGCTGCAGCATCAGCGGAGGATTTATAGGTTTTTTCAAGTGTACGAATCGCTTCACCAGTGTCCATATTAACAGATGAAAGATCCCCATGATCATCCTGCCAAAGTTAGTACAACGACTATAATGAAAAAATCATGATATGTCACACAATGACACAAATGATCAGTTATTAGAAAATATACATAAAATGTAAATACAATACCAGACGTAAGCAAAATTACCTCCAAGTTTCGGCACATTGATATAATCTGGTCAAATTCTGTGTTTATTGCACGAAGAAAGTGATCAGAAGGACTTTGCATGATTGGGCAAGGAAATCCAGCATTTGAGAAGTGCTGCATACCGCATACGGCGTGGATTATTTACAAAATAATATAACTTTCATAAAAAGAAATGGGATTACTAACGAAATGTTGTGTGGACAAATTCTCGATTTTTTAATTGAAAGAATGAAGAATCTTACCTGCAAACAAGCCAATGTTTCTCCAAAAAATAGTGTTTTTCCATGCGAAAGAAGACAAATTCGGTCAAAGAGGCCAAACACTTCAGTGCTACTTTGGTAGATAGTGAAAATAAGGGTGCAGCCTGTGTTTGCTAGCTTCTTCAGGGTCACCATCATCGTTAGCGCAGAAACACTGAATATGAAGGGGTATTACGCAAACACCCAATGAGAAAAATATAAACAAAAAGTGTTGTTTTAATCAAGTAAAGTTGACCTGTCAAGGTGATAAAGAGGCTCATCGATAAACAAGAAATGTGGTTCCATCACGAGCTCCCTGGCTATGCTGACGCGTCTTTTTTCACCGTCAGAGAGACCCTTTGTACAACAATGGCTACCTATGAGGTGGTTTGCACAATCACCCAATGACATGGCAACAATGGCATTCTCGACAACACTTTTCTTCTCACACAAGAAACCAGGAAGTTGAAGTAGTGCTGAGTAGTAGAGATATTCACGAACAGTCAATGAGCCGATTAGCGTGTTTTTCCTCTTGACAAATCCCTTTTAATGACAAAAGGTTATGATCATGTTATGTAAAATATTAAACTTTTCTATATAAATAAATACTTAACTTACATAAGTTCCATAGTTCAATGATGACTTTACACCGTTCACAAACACCTCACCATACATATTCGCTGAATCATCCAACCTTCCTAAAGGAGACATGAACAACAATTTGCTAAGCTTACATAGTTTCTTGGTTTTAAAAAGCGCGAAGCGCACAAAAGCGACGAGGTCTAAAACTGAGGCGCAAAGCGCAAAAGCGGTGGGCTTTTCGTACGCGAAGGGCAAGACGATTATATAATTTTTTCTATATATCCTATAGGTTTTTAGCATCCTTACCCCCAAAATATAGATATAAATAAGGTTTATATATGATTTAACTTAAATGTGTAACCTTTTTAGCTATATGTATAACACTTTGAAGCACAAAAACACCCCCTGTACGAAAAGCGCGCTTTTTTTGCCAATTTTTGTACACTGCGCGCCTTGAGTGACATAAGGCGCATGGATCTGCGCCTCAGGTCGCCTCGCGCTCAAGCGCGCCTGAGGCACGCTTTTTAAAACCTATAGTTTAGCGAACAAAATATGATCGTATCATCTATAAGTTGCTAAAGAACAAAACATTCCAAACTCTAAAACATCTAATTATCACAATTTTAGACAACAGAAACAAATCCAAACACTATCTCCCACAGAACTAGATATAACAGAAAACTGCCATACCTGCAAGGGCCCTCAAAAGCGTAGATTTCCCCGACTTTCTAGGGCCCATGATCACAGTCATTGTGCCAGGTAACGCATAACCATTCGAGCTCTTTATGACTCTATCAGAATACTTTCTTTTACCCTTTATAATGACAGTTAAGTCCTTCCATACAATTGAATCACCAGAAACATTCCGTATGGCGACGCTGACCTCAGGTTGAGGTGGTGATGATAGATAGCCACTATCTGAGGCGGTGGTAGTGTCGGCAATATTATTGTCTTTACTGTCCTCAACCTTGACCTCAACATTTGTGTCATCCCAATCAGGTGAATCCTCAAATGAAATTGGTTGTCTTAAAGAACCTGGTTTTCTTAAGTAGTAAAAATTATTTAATGGTAGTCTACAAACAGGACTGCTTGCTAAAGATGATGCTGATGATCTGTAATTATCTGACTGAGACTGTATTTCTTCCATTTTAGTGATTTTTCAGCTTACAATATCCAACCACCTACACAAATGTAAATTATTTTTTTGCATCACTTAACTATAAAATGATGTAAAAAAAACATAAAGTTTTCAGGGGTGTTTGGGATTAATTATTTAAAATAGATTATGCGTTTTGGAAAAGCAGGGGTGGAGTTGCTTTTAGATTATTGCGTTTTGGTAGCTTGAAAAACTGATTATCTGCGTTTTCAAAACGCAATCCCAAACACTAAAAACTGATTATCTGCGTTTTTTCAAAACGCAATAATCTAAAAATCAGATTCAAAACGCAATCCCAAACACCCTCTGCCAGGGACAAGTAGGCAAGTTACATACTTACATTTATCTTTTCTTATTACAATTTCTTACAATAATCAATAATTAATAATTATAAGCATGATCACTTCTACCTAAATACTCAGAAAGTGAATAATCTTTACAAAAAAAAATTAAAAAATAAATCAAATAAAAATAAACCACTGCTCTTAATAAGTATTTGTAACCATTAGCCACAATATGCTTACAAAGAAACCTAAAGACTGAATCTTTACTAGAACTAATAACTAAAAGAGTCCATAATCAAGAAATTCTTATTACAACTTTTCCACAATAATCATCATCACTTCTACCCAGATGCTAAAAATGTTAAAACTCATAAGCAAAGCAACAAAAAAGAAAAAAACAAAAAAAATAATAATAATCTACTGTTCTTTACAAGCTGTTTTAACTTTTAACCATTAGCCACAAAACACCTACAAAGAAACCAAAAGATTGTATATTTACTAGAACTAATAACTGAATGAGCTCAAGCACACTGAAGACATTATATATAGTATATACCCAATTTGTTTAAAGTGTGTTTTTTTAAGGACCCAAAAGAATGTTCACCAACAAAACCAATTAGAAGCATATAAACAATGGCTACCAAATATATATTAATAAGTGAAGTTTGACAAACATTGAGCTAAAATTTGAAAGCTAAAAAAGGGTAGAAAGAGACAGACCTGGATATGGAATGGGAGTGACAGTAGAATGCAGAAGTGAAGAGAAAACCAAAGACAAAAGAGTAGTGTCCAAATTAGAGAGGGACCTTACTCAAAGCCAATTTATGGGTTAATATGTTCTCCTTCAAAATTACCCTTTTCACATTTGATTTCAATATTATTTGTGTGAAATGTCATATTTTGATAGGTAAATGTTATTGTTTATCTTTATATTTGTTATGATATTAGTTACTCTTTATAGTTTTTTAGTAGTTTTTAAAGTTATTGTTAGTAGATGGTATAGAAATGTAATGGTATAAAGGTATAAAAATTTTAGTTGAAAATGAGAGAAAAAAATAGTTATTTTTAGTGTAAATATAGTGATAAAAATGCTACTGTAAATGCACTAAGTTTATGTTTTTATTTATAATACAACTTTTTTTTTTATTTTCTAATATAATAATATATTTTAATATACATGTTTTAAAAATTTAAACTTTATAAAAAAATTGAGTTGCACGAAATATTAGAAATTCTCCATATGAATTTGATCACTATGTATTATCTAAGGGAGGAAGGGGAACTCAAATGGAGTACCCATGATCCCAACAATCTTGTAGTGTTATTTCACCGTTAATATCAACTATTATAAACATCTTAATAGGTGATAGCACTATCTTAAACCATGAACTTCACCTTTTTTACTTTACTCTTTGTCTTTGTCTTTCTCTATCTCTCTCCTACCCAAATCGTTAAATAACACCCGACTTCACTACCTGATTTGGGGTACAATACTTGATTAACAAACAACCCCCCCCCCCCCCCTAACCAAAAAAAAAACAAAGAGGTTTAGGTTTTTTTTTTTTTCCTATTTAAAAAAAACACATCGAAAAACAAAAATAAGTGTATCATAAAGTGATACTTTGCTTTATATAAACCTATCATATACTAAAATTTATAAATAAAAAATTGTATTTTAAATAAAAACTCAAGCAAATAGCTAAAAACCTGACTAGATAACTCAAATAAGACTGTAGAAAAGAACAATACTTTTACTACTAACAGATCATTACTTCAAAAGAATTCTTTATATATAAAAAGAAAAGGTTGTAGAAAGTATTGGCTCCTTTGCTTATGTTTTCAAATAGGTGGGTTCTTAGGAACCCTTTTTGAAACAACAAATTTCTTTGATTGCGTGATTAGTGGCTTTAAACGGACAAATTATGCTTTAGATCTTGTGTTTTTTTTGTGTTTGATGATTGGACAATTATCTTTAGTAATGATTGTTTCATGTTATTATAGATAAGGTTAGGCCGATAGGGAGGTGGTATTAACGTTATATTAGTGTTGCTGAACCATTAAACACTGAACCATTAAGCACGAAACTAAGTTAAATCTTAATGAGATTCAACTTAATGAGCACTTAACCATTCAGACCTCTTAATGATTCAGCACTTAATCAAACAAACAGTCTCTAAGTCTAGTGCCTGACTACCTTGTCTAGTTTGTAACAGAACTTTTTATACACGAGTATAAAGTTTGAGTCCCTGTATCAATAAAATTCCTTTCGATCCTATGAATATTATATCACCCTCTATGTATGTATACTAGACCGCAAAATCAACGGCCAACAATTTAAACACCCAAATTATCTGTACATAATTTTATTTTGTCTTTTTTAAGAATTTTGGGCCCTTAGAGAAGCGGGGCCAAGCTATTGCTTTATTTCACTCCCCTTTTAACCGCCCCGTGGTATATAAGTAATCTAACGATGTCATGACCCAAAGAAAACCACAGTATTAACAAGATTGACTTTTGATTTCAACGGAGAATTGAGTTTTGACTTTGTTGTGTTTTTCAAATGCTAGCCGAGAGAGAATCAGTTTGTGTGATTCACCATTATTGGTGTTGGAAAATAGTAAGCCAGAGAGAGAGTCATAAAGTGGGTTTCATGAATCATGTGGATTGATGTTATATTAAGTACACCCATGCCATGCATCTGGTGTTAATTCTTAGATCTTTTGCAGCCTTGCTGCAGGAATAATATACAAATGCTGGATGGTGTAGTTAATACACCTGCAGATGGTTCGTGAATTTAATACACTCATGCTACACTCATTGTTGCCCCAAATTTCAAATATTTAGGATGATCAACATATCTCATATATGATGCATGATTGCATGTAACAATCTTAGTTCATTAAAATTTAAATAAAATTACAAATTCTAAATACATTTCGTATAGGAGCAGCTTGAATTGTCTTTTTATTCCTCTAAGTTTTATAGTTACATCCAAACGGACCAAACTCATCCCAAAAATTTACATCCAAACTCAGAAGTGTAGCATTAAGGGGCAGGGAGGGGCGGCCGACCCCCCGAATTTTCGCTCAGAAGTTTCGAGTATATAGTCTTCGTATATACTTTTTTTGGTATATACGGTTTCGACCCCCCGTTTTAAAAAAAAGATAGTTATATAAACCAAAACTTAAACCCAAAACAAAGTAAATGTAAAGCCCAACAACTACATGAGCGGGATAATAGATTCAATGAGCAAGCGATGGAGTTGTATTTAGTGTTTGACTCGACCCGAATTGAATCACCGACCCAAACATATCAACCGAACCATAGCTACAGAAAAAAAAAAATTTAGTTCCTGTCCCGTGAACGCTGACTTCTGACCCCTCGGTCCAAATTATCAAGCTTCGCAACTGATCCAAACTCATCCCAAAAATTTGTATTTATGAGCATTAGAATTAAATCAGTTTTGATGATTAATGATAACCAAATAACACAGCAATAGCTATATTTCCCTCCAAGGCAGCCAAAGAGTTGATTGAAAATCCAAAATTTCACCCAGACTAACTATTAAAATAGGGGCGTGTTGTTTTCATAACCAACTAGTATGTTGAGAATTTCGATACGTCGATGCTTGCATAAAACACGTGTACACAGTACATTGATGCTTTAATGAGATAGTGGGTAGAGGGTTACATTACAAGTGGATTATGCGGTTTTCACAGTTCTCAACATATTTATTTTTTATTCTGAAGTGAACGCCTTGTGTAGAGCTCGTATAAAAGTTTAGTATTTACTTTGAAATTACAAATAAATGACGAGTTTCATAATTTTTTATTGTATGCAAGTATTAATCATCCCAAGGTTGCCTCCAAAAACTGGTTCAAACGATTGGGAGCATTTAAATTTACAAATCCAGTTAGGTAACTTAGATTTCTTTCTATGCACGTGAACAACTCTAAAACAATTGATTTTAACATTTGTTAATTACGACGACTTCCAACATTGTCTATGTACGGTTAGTATTATCATGAGTCTATTAGGCTCTGTCATTGCATTGTGTTTGGGATTTCATGTTTGTTTGTGCAATGGTTGTTGTTTGAAGCATTGACCCTCTCGTTAACAAAGTTTTCTGTAAATTTTTCCCTTTTGTTTGATAAAAAAGTACAATATGGGTATGTTTGGCAAAGCTAGCTGGTGGCTGGTAGCTGGAAGTTAGTAGCAGGAAGCTCGTAGCTGTAGTTTTTTAAATATATTTTGGTGTTTGACAGAGTAGCTGAACTTTTAATAAAATGTATAAAATGACCAACATTGGCATAATTAAAAACTTGTAATGAAGGTTTTTATTTTATTTTTATAATAAAATATGTATTTGTGTCATTTACTCATTAAAAGCTTGTAGCTAGTAGTGATTTTTTTTAAACGCTAGTACTAGTAGCTTTTCACTATAATTAGTTTTTTCTTAAATGTGTGAAGCTTGAAGCTTTTAAAAGTTCTTAAAAGCTACTTGCCAAACATACCCTGTATACGAAGTTATTGACGGCAGATTAATTGAAATGGACATAGAAACTATTACTATGACCATCAGACCTCTTTGGTTTTGCTTAATGTTGTCTCTTTTAACGGCTAAAGATCATTAGAAAACGGAACTAACAAGCTGACTACTACCATTTACCAAAGTACAAAATACAATAACATGCCACCTTCTGAACTTCTCTTCAACTTTTTATTTTTTTTTTACAAGAATTCAACTTAATTTGTTGAAGGTATCATTAAATTAATTATCTATATATGTTTTGCCCACAAAAACATAATATATAACAATATATATCACATCTTTTGAAAGTCATAACTTTGGCAATGTTTTTTCAGAATGATCCATAAATTATACTTTTTCATCTTTAACTTGACATAGGTAACGTGTTTGGACCTCAATTTTACCATCATTTAATTTGTTTCAATATAAAAAAAATCACGGAAGCTCGACAATAGTTACATATTATTAAAAAATAAAAATAATAATTACTCGAGTACAAAAAATATAACACATGTATAAACCTAAAACTAGCATATACCAATATTCCGCAAACATGTATTTTGTTATCATACATATCGCATACAAACTCATGACTCAAGGTCTAGCCACAGTCGAGCATCCAACCGTATGGAACAACGGTTGGTTGTTCACATATCTGCTAGGAGCCGAAGAGCGTCTACGCCCTTTTGGCATACAACCACTCACTTCTTTCCCATTAAAAACCCGACCCTTTCGTGTCACAAAATCTTGAACATTGGGCTTTGCCATCCTCGATTTGATGACGTTGATAGGCCCGTGACCTCGCCCCGCGGATTCTACGTATAGGGGTGACGACATAACAAGAAGGTATATAAAAATGTGGATGATACTAGTAGTTGACATTTTTGAATGTGTAATGTGTTTGGTTATAAGTTATAAATTGAAGTGTGGTATTTATAAGAGGAGTGAAGGGAAATAAATGTTGGGAGGCAAGAGGAGACTCGTGAATTTCTGAGGCAGATAGATATTGCACAGCTCAGAGTTGAGAGTACAAGTTCATAAAGCATAATTGATGAGTTGTTCTGTATTCCTTCTTTGCCCGTGAGTTCCAGTCATGCTAACTTTAAACTCAAAGTCCATCATCACAATTCACACGTCACCATTTTCTCTCAAAACTTCTCCATTTGTTGATTTGTTTCAGAAAAAAAAGATAGTGCTCTTCTTTCTTTTCTGTACTATATATTTTTTTGTATAGATAAAAAAACTTTTTTATAATAACATTATTATAAATTTAGTAATTAAGGCAAAGTATTCTCAGCTAGTAAATTTAGTGTCTTATCTGAGTCGTTAAAAAATGTGCCCTTAATTTTGAGTTTTATGTGTTAATATGTTTTGAGTTTAAGCTTATAAATGTGTTCGGGTGTGTTTAGTTCGCATGAATTGAATGGAATTCAATGGAATTGGAATTTGAATTCCAACTTTTGAGGTGTTTGGTTCATTGAATTTGTTGGAATTGGAATTTCAATTCCCATCTTGTGTGTTTGGTTGACATATGAATTGTAATTGGAATTTGGTATGAATTCCTTCAAATTCCTTTAACTAAGAGAATTCAAAATCCTTCCAATAGTAGAAGGAATTCAAGTCAATTTATTGGAATCTTCGAACGGTTGACGTCATTTTGACTCGAACCGATTCGAACCATACCAGTTTCGACCGGTACTGTTTTGACCGGTACCGTTTCACCCCGTACCAGTTTCGACCAGTACCGTTTCGCCCGAACCGTTTCCGAACAAACCGTTTTCGGACCGTACCAGTTTCGAATGGTACCGTTTCGGACCGAATCGTTTCGGACTGTACCAGTTTCTACTGATACCGTTTCAACCAGTACCGTTTCAACTTGTATAGTTTCGCCCGAACTGTTTCGGACCGAACCGTTTCAGAACATACCAGTATTGACCGGTACTGTTTCGGACCGTACCAGTTTTGACCGATACCGTTTCGACCGGTACCGTTTCGACCTGTACAGTTTCGCCCGAACCGTTTCAGACCATACCAGTTTTGACCGGTACCGTTTCGGACCAGTTTCGACTGGTACTGTTTCGATCTGTACCGTTTCGACCTGTACCGTTTCGCCCGAACCGTTTCGGAACGTACCAGTTTTGACCGGTAACGTTTCGCCCCGTATCAGTTTCGACCGGTACCGTTTCGACCCAAACCGGTACGGGTCGAAACGGTGCACGTCGAAACGGTACAGGTCAAAACGATAGAGGTATAAACAGTTCGGGTCGAAACGGTACGGGTCACAACGATGCGCGTCGTGGGGGCAAGGTTGATAGATTCCAATTTATTAACCAACCATACACAATAATAAAGGATTTGAGATTCCAATTTCAACAATTTCCAATTCCTTTTGGATTGTTTAATTTCCAAATCCAATTGTTTCTAATTCCAATTCCTACACAAATTCCAATTCCAAACCATTTCACGAACCAAACGCACCCTAAGGTTTAAGTTTTGAATGAAGTTTTATTCGACTCAAGTTTTATGTGTCCTACCCGCGTAGCCTCCTCGACTACCATAAGAGCCGACCCTGATCTCAATGACACTTCTACAAGTGTTATTTACAGTATTCATATTGTTTTAAGGAAATCGCTAAACCTTTCTCTCCTTGAAGTGATTAGTCGTGTTTTAACAAAACCCAATTGTAAGGTTTAATTTTCTATTTGCAAATTACCATCATATCATCTAGTTGATGTTTTTATTTTCTTGAAATGTATTTTATATGTTGGAACAACTCATGGGGCAACTCTAGCACGGAGCATATGTGAACAGACATGTTCTTGGAGCTCATGGTAAACAATCACTTGTAACAACCTCGGCTCTACCTCCCAAAGCTTTGGAGTTTCATACTAGCTTCAGCATAATAGAGTGGCCCATATTGCTTTTAACGCTTTTTATTTACTAAATATAGTGTGTTGCTTTTGTTTTACCAATACCGAGTATTTATTCATTTTGTGTCAGCTATCTAAAGGACACAAATTACCGTTTAAATATATTTAGATCGTTCTTTACATGTTTTGGGCTTAATTCAGTTAGATTTATGGGGTCCAACACCTATTGTGTCTACAAATGGTTATCTTTGTTCTACCCATTAAATGCAAAATCGGATTTTTTTATCAAGTGTCATGGTCTTCTTGCGTCTTGTACAAACATAGTTCTCGGATCATCCCATGGTTCTCTATAATAATCATAGTGGTTATGTATTCAAACGACAGACGGTTAATCATGCATCATGTGGTGGCGTTGATAGCCAAACGACAAAGGGGCACATGCACCGATTGGGTTTGTCCCGATTGCTAAGTGTTTTGTAATTTATGTCCAAGGCTTGATACCAAACCACATCGAGCAGGGGGTCTCACTGGAAGCAGCCTCTCTATTCTTAGGGGTAGAGGTAAGGCTGTCTACATCTTACCCTCCTCAGACCCTACCTTAGCTTTGCTATAGGTGGGATTAACTGAGTATGATGATGATGCTGCCCATGTCTCACAAGCGACCTATGCTGTTGATATTGACTATCGCTTCGATTCGAGAACTTGTATCCTCCGGTCAATTATACTAATTTTGTTCATGTGAAGCTTCAATTGGAGGACATATCCCCTCTTTGATTATTTTTGCACCAAGCTTCATATTGGACTACCACCTATTAGCTTAAAGGGTACATTAGCGATAAGACTGGACATCAAGGATTATATGATATGTTTGTTATATATTTGATTACACAGATTTATCATAGATTAATTTACTGTAGTTTGTTACTCATCCTAATCCTAAATTACACTGTTATGTATCTTTTGTATTATACGTAGTAATTAGTGTTGGAAATTCGTAGAAAATGGAATTTTCACAAATAGATAAATGAGTTTTTCTTAATTTTGGACAAAAAAATATATAGCGGAAATTGAGGTTAATTTATATATTTGTTTGTGGGTTTATATTCTATCTTGTGAGAGCTTCGCAACAAATCAAACCGACTCCAAAACAGAGCTAAGATGAATGAAATACCGATGTTAAAAAATTAGTGTTTCAAAGTAGCAAAGCCTTTGAAATATTGGAGTGGAATGGGAAAGTGGAACCTTGTCCTACAAAGGACGAGAGACAAAACTTGTGGTGGTATAAGTAGGGGTGTAAATGACACGTAGCGGCTCGCGATCGGCTCGGGATCGGCTCGGTAAAAAGCTCGAACGAGCCGAGCCTTAACGAGCCCGAGCTCGAGCCCGAGCCTGAAATATGGCTCGTTTAGTTATCGAGCCCGAGCTCGAGCCCTAGATACAAAGCTCGATTGGGCTCGCGAGCCTAATCGAGCCTTAACGAGCTAGAGCCCGAACCCGAGCCCGAGCCTAAGTTATAGCCTTAACGATTGGGCTCGCGAGCCTAAGTTATAGCCGAGCTTTTGCGAGCTCGAGCCGAGCTTTTGAGCTCGTTTGAGATTCTCAAATCACCTCGAGCCGAGCCGAGCCGAGCCGAGCTCGAGCTTTGGATTTTGCTAGCGAGCCGAGCTCGAGCTCAAGATTGTAGGCTCGAACCGAGTCGAGCTCGAGCTCGAGCTTCACAAAACCTTAACGAGCCCGAGCCGAGCCCAGTCAGGCTCGGGCTCGGCTCGGCTCGTTTACACCCCTAGGTATAAGTAGGAACTCTCCATTATTGTTCCACGAAAGCACACTGGTGAAGTTTTCTAGGGTGTGGAGGCTCCAAACTCATGCTCTCACACCTACGTTGCTTGGGCGATGTTTTGCCTTGATGCGCACTTCGCAACGCTGCGAGCCGCTTTAGGGCTGCCTTTATTTTTTTTTTTCCGCATGTGAGTGGTTTAGTACACAGGTTCTGCGAACCAGATGGCAGGTGGTGTGCGTGTGGTTCAGTATAGGGTTGTGTGGACCAGGTGGCGTGCGCATAGCGTATAACGTGGATTCCATATGGCACGGAGGACCCAGACTTGCATTCGCACTCGTGCGTGCACGTGGCGTGGGTGATGTGGTGCTTTGATGACGAACTTCATTACGTCACGAGCTGTTTGAGAGCCGCCTTTAGCTAGGTTAACCACCTGTAAATGATCAAGTGAAAACAATGAACCAGGTTTTGCTTTTTTTAGGTGTTAGAACTTACTGTATGCAATGTTGCAAATGTCGCTAGGCGCTCCCTAGTTAGAGTCGGAAGTACTCGGGGAGTTCTCGGCCTAGTTGGAGGGTACTCAGGGAGTACTCGACCTAGGCCTAGAGTACCCGGGCATTGGCAACCTATCTTGTAGTGATTACTCGGGAAGTATTCGGCCTTCGAGACCTTGTTTTACAACATTAACTGTATGTAATGTATCATATGAATTGGACACATCAATGTTGAAGTGTATTGGGTGATTTCTCCATGATTTTATCAAAGCTCTAAAGGTATACTTGTATATCCTTCTTAAAATAGTAATTAGTAAGTATATAAGTGTATAACTTAATTATGATATTATTCGGGTGTTGTACATCGCTTGTTTCCTACCCTGGAGTGCCCGGTTCGAAGCCCACATCGGCCGGACTATGCTCATGTATAGCCCTGAGCAAGATGCCGTTAAAAAAAAAAAAAAAAAAAAAAAAAAAAAAAAAAAAAACCCACTAAGGAAGTTGGTTCAATGAATTGGTAGTTGGTTCGATGTTTGATACAAATTTTCAAACATTGCATTAATTACAAAAGGCGAGGGTGGCAACACTTTTGAAATCTTGTACCATGAAGAGATCTTGAGAAATGACACGTGTCCATTAGATGGTTGGAAAAGAAGTCAAAGTTGAAGCATATGCATGCATAAATGAAAAGTCAAAAGTGAACAAAAAAGTTAGGCTTAAAGCAAAATATGGTATATCATTTCAACGTACTCAAATCATGTCACATCTTTGTAAGGGTAGGATACCCTGTCTTCTCCGGCATAGTAAAATTTATTTTTTTTTAAGGGATTTGTATGTCACTACTACCTTTAAACTTTTATAACTTTTATTTTTGTTACTCATCAAAATATGTTACCCCTCAAAAAAATTTAGTCCATATTTTAACCCAATACCATATTACTCCATTTAAAAGTTCCACTAGTTAAAAGCCCAACACTATAATCACCACTCATAAAAGTTAAAACTTAAAAAGCCCACACTTCCACAACCTACTAAAGGTGAACAAATCATTTTTTTTACAAACCGTGGCTTTGAATGGTTCCAACCCAAACCGGTTTGGCTTCTTCCTGGTTTGGTCAAAATAAGTTATTTTATCCGGTTTGTTCTACATCCGCCACTGACTGAAACCAAAATAAGTTATCCGGTTTCAAAGCTTGTAACGAAAAGACGAAGCTAAATATCTCAACATAGAATAGTTTTTTTATATTTATTTTAGTATTATTTATTTTGTTTGTAATATTTTTTTTATTTTCGTATTTTTTAATTTCGTTTGTAACTGTTTTAACTTATTTTAATTTTTGTTTTAATGTTTATTTTTTTAACTTAATTATTTTATATGTTGATTATAATAAACATTTTTAAAAAATAAATGAATTATATTAAATTGAAAAGAAATAAAATAAATGATTAGGAAATGATTGGATGAATTTATTTCACAACAGTTTAGTTAAAGAATGAGCTTTAAAGACCTTCACCATCTACATGGCATAGACGTGACTTTAAACCACACCCTCTAGCTTAAAAGCCTTATAAATACTGTTATATCGGTCATCCAATCTTTTCATTTGGTATTGTTGATAGGTAACTAAATTGACTATCTTGCCAAAGTCATGTCCCTAGTCTTAATCATGATACTTGGGTCCTTGTGTTTCATTACGACGAACCTCTAAATCACAATAAATAGCCAAATAGGAATTTCATTTTCTTGTTTGATTTTCTTATAAAGGTTAAAAAATCAAATAAACTAGGGTTAAAGTAAATATATTGGATTACTAGAGTAAAGTAAACATGGTATAAATCATCTCATCTCATATCATGTCACATCTCGAGCCAAGTGGCCACACAACACCCTCTTGACATATATAATTTTATCAATTTAAGATATTAAATTCAAATTTATAATATGTTAATTATTGAACATCTTAATGCAATAGCTAAGACTTATAGTTTAACTACTCATTCATGATGTCAACGATGGGTGCTTCCCACTATGCGGGAGTGTTGAGTCTATATCACTGGCAACGTATTGACCGTGAAATCATATATAAAAAACAATGCTGACGCCTTTGATTCAATAATAGTGATTTTTAAAGGATATCGACGTAATGCTATAACGTGTATGAACAAATATCTACATGCGGTTCTGGATGGAGTTGTAGACGATCTAGTCCAACTGATTTTGGACGAGAATATGAGTTGAACCAATATTTGCGGTCTCAGATTAAAAAAAATAGACTTAATGGTTAATTTGGCTAGACATGGCAAACTCGGCGAAAATGGGTCGGTATGGACCGGTTTAATGGTTTGGACAAGTTGGGCTTAGACGTATACATAGTTGTCTTACATCAAACGCTAGTAAAGTTACATGTATCTACAGAATCCACAACTTATTGCTTTAAGGTTGAGTCACAGACTCACAGTATCCCTTCTAAAAAATTTTGATATGTTTGCCATCCGATTTATTCATTTAATTCTTATTATCGAGAGGGGTGATAAATTAATGTGACATAAACTACTAGAGTTGGTGCGTTGTAGTTTTAAAGTGGCGTAATAAAAGTTACTATAGTCTATGTTTCATTTTTTTTTTGGAGTGCAACAATTATTACTCTACAACAAAATGAATTAGAGTAATATTTTGTGGTAGAGTAAATACTTATTATTATTATTATTATTATTATTATTATTATTATTATTATCATCATCATCATCATCATCATCATCATCGTATGACCATTGTTATTATTGTATGACCGATTTCTCGCAACAAGAATTGAATTACTCGGGTATGTCTGAATCGAATGTGGAAATCGACGATACAGATTGTGATTACTCGGGTAAGTAAAACTAAGGGCGCAGCTCTTAAGGGGCGAGGAGGGGCACCCGACCCCCTGAATTTTCGATCAGAAGTTCCGATTATACGGTATTCGTATAGAAATTTTTTGGTGTATAAGGTTTCGACCCCCTGAAACTAGTGACTTCCGACCCCCCCGAAGTTTCGGATCAAGCTTCGCCACTGAGTAAAACACACGCACTTCGACGTGGAATTCAATGAGATGCAAAAGTTACAAAAGAGGAGCACAAGTGTCATATATATATAGACACATCCCATACTCATGTAGGCTTCCAGGCGTATGGCCTCCTACACCCAAGATGGTTTAGGTGTATGGACTCCATAGGTCTGACCCTCACAAGGTTCAATATTTAAACGTTATGAATACATCGGAAAGCTATCGAAACTATATAAATGCATTACGAAACATATCTAGACTATGTAACAAGCTAGCTAGGGACACAATCGGAGGTATAACTACAATTACACTGCAAAAGAAAAATGGAACAAAGTAATTTTTATTACGCCACTCTAAACTATAACATACCTTATGTTGTTATTTATGTCGTACACACATTAACTCTTATTTGTTGCATATCTCACCCCTCCGTAAGCCTCAAGGGTTGCAAACCAACTTACATCACTTAAGAGCAACACATTACTACTGTCTTTATTACTGTCAAGCGAGAACCCTTTGTCATTAAAAAAAATTATCTAAAACCCGATTTATTTTTAATACAATGTTTAAACTCTAAACAACAATTTGTTTAAACTCAACCCCTTTTAACCGTTTAAAGTCTGAAAAAAAAACATCAAAATGTTTGAACTCAACCCAATTAACCCCTTTTAACCACAAGTGCACTATGTTGCCAACTTGGGGATCAAGAGGTTGTTGTCAATTAAAAATATCCAACTTTTTTATCAATTTTTTCAAGTGACGTTAACCATTCAATATTTTCTTACTTGTTTAAAACCGAAGACTTTGGAACTAGTCCAAAATGTCAACTATGTGATCGTGTATGTTTTGCTGTCATCATCTGATCACCAGCTGGCTATAAGTTATTAGTTAACAAGATCCACTAAGATTCTATTCTACATATGAAAAGTATCCTTTGGTATATACAATAAGGTTCCCACCATCCATATGTGGCAAACAGGAGTTTTTACAAGTTGCAACTTTTGGGCATCCCCACAGGCCATACATGTCTTAATTAATCTTGTTTATGATGTCAACCCTTTTACTTAATAAAATAGTTAATTAAACCCTAATACTATACTCAAAATTTCTATATAAACACTCCCCTACATACTCAAACTATCTCACACCAGATCTTAATTCAACTAATTAAGACATTAACTAACTTTAAACATAATCAAAGTTTAATCTAATGGTTGAGATTGAAGGATCTCCAGGGAGTTCAATGCACGGAGTCACCGGCCGAGAGCCGGTGCTAGCATTCTCCGTAGCATCTCCGATGGTGCCAAGCGATAACACCGCGAAGTTTAAACTTCCAGTGGATTCCGAACACAAGGCGAAAGTCTTTAAACTTTTCTCATTAGCAAATCCTCACATGAGAACTTTTCATCTTTCATGGCTATCATTTTTCACAACCTTTGTCTCCACATTCGCGGCCGCGCCCCTTGTCCCCATTATTCGGGACAACCTTGATCTCACCAAATCCGACATTGGGAACGCGGGTGTTGCGTCCGTGTCGGGGAGCATTTTCTCTAGGCTTGTTATGGGCGCGGTTTGTGACATGTTGGGACCGCGCTATGGATGCGCGTTTCTAATAATGTTATCCGCCCCCACGGTCTTTTGCATGTCGTTTGTGGAAAATGCTAGTGGGTACATAGCGGTTAGGTTCATGATTGGGTTCTCGTTGGCGACGTTTGTGTCGTGTCAATATTGGATGAGTACTATGTTTAATGGTAAGATTATTGGGTTGGTGAATGGGACAGCCGCGGGTTGGGGGAACATGGGGGGAGGCGCGACGCAACTGCTGATGCCCGTGTTGTTCGAGATTATTAAGAAGGCGGGTGCGACCCCGTTCACGGCGTGGAGGATAGCGTTTTTTGTACCGGGATGGCTTAATGTTGTTATGGGGATATTGGTGCTAACTCTTGGTCAAGATTTGCCTGATGGTAACCTTGGTGCTCTTCAGAAAAAGGGTGATGTTGCCAAAGACAAATTTGGAAAGGTATATATAAATATATAGTTAGACCATGTACTAGAGCGCTATTCAAAGCGTGAAAACTAACATAGCTCCCCCAACACCACTACAGGGGGCGCTATGTGCTAAAAATGGGCCAAGGCGTTATGGTTTTAGCGCCGGAGATCACAAATATCAACCAATCATTTTTCGACACCTCAGCTTCTCTCTCCTACTCTTTCATTTTCTTATTTTTTTAATTTAAAAAGTATAAACAAATTCGCGCCCCCCACTACACCCCCATTTTGAATTAAAGCATATGCTGACTCAGCTGCCACGTAGACCAATCACTGAAGGGGGCCTTAAATTTTTTCCGCCCCACTACACATGGTCTTATATAGTATATGTTTACATTTGCCCATTGATTTAAGAAATAAGTCCTAGGTAGACAATTTGGTTGTGACTAATATAATTATATGATTCTAATTTATTTGTAAATTGGACAGGTTTTATGGTACGCGGTAACAAACTATAGAACTTGGATCTTTGTACTCCTCTATGGTTACTCCATGGGTGTCGAATTAACCATTGATAATGTCATAGCCGAGTACTTCTACGACAGGTTTGTTATCATTTTATATTGGTAACTTTTATAGTTGAATTAAATCGTTAATTAGAGATTTGCGTTATTAATTTTGTTTATTTGTGATTATAGATTTGATCTAAAGCTTCACCTAGCTGGAATTATCGCAGCCACTTTTGGAATGGCAAACATCTTGGCTCGACCATTTGGAGGATTCACATCTGATTTCATGGCCAAAAGGTATGGAATGCGCGGTCGTCTCTGGAACCTATGGCTCCTCCAGACCGCGGGAGGGATATTTTGCCTATGCCTCGGTCTAGTCAACTCATTACCATTAGCCATCACCTTTATGATCCTGTTTTCCATTGGAGCACAGGCAGCATGTGGTGCCACATTTGGCATCATCCCCTTCATTTCCCGACGATCTCTTGGGATCATCTCAGGAATGACGGGGGCAGGTGGTAACTTTGGGTCTGGTCTAACCCAATTAGTGTTCTTTGCAAACGCCTCGTTCTCAACTGCTAAGGGGTTGTCGTATATGGGTATCATGATCATATGTTGTACACTTCCGGTTAGTTTGGTTCACTTCCCGCAATGGGGGAGCATGTTCTTGCCACCTAGTAACGACGGCGTAAAAGGTAGTGAAGAGAATTACTATGTTTCGGAGTGGAGCGAGGAGGAAAAGCTTAAAGGGATGCACCAAGGTAGTCTCAAGTTTGCTGAGAATAGCCGGTCTGAACGTGGTGGGAGAGTAGCGTCGATTGCAACACCACCAAATGTGACTCCTAACCATGTTTAGTTATTTGTTTTTCTAAATTAGAGTATGAGAGTGTATTACTTTTATAGTTATATGCAACATGTGAGACCACATGACATAAAATGTGATATATGGTGTGTGCGTGTGTGTTTTAATTTGTAAAATGTATGTCAGCATATGTGTATAACCTTCTAATATAATATATACTCGAGCTTGGTTTCGGTCCTTCATACATGTTATTTACTTATTATATATTGCATGGGAGGCTCTTAGGTTGTCTTGGAGAACCCATGTTTAGGGCCTGTTTTATGTTGGGCACACTTTTTATACATTTCCTATATACATATGTGTGTGTGCATGTACACGTATTTTTTTTTTTAATAAAAATCTCATCTAAAACTTAAAAATTGGGCACATTGAAAACTCATATAAAACTCAATAGCTCATTTATAAGCCCAATATTCACTTAAACTCAAAACTTAAGTTTTATTAAGATACATATTTTTTAATGGTTCGGATGTTGCACCTAATTATACGAGTTCTTCATGTTATAATACAAAATATATACGAGTTTTAGAAATGTGATGAGACGTTTAGTCCTATCGTCAAACCCGCAACTATACGGACGGTTCTCAATCTAGCGGTCTCGCGCTTGTGGCCAATTCATCAACTAGACGTAAAAAAATGCTTTTCTCCATGGTCACTTGAAAGAAATTGTTTATATGCATCAGCCACCAGAACCCGGGCCCAAGCCCATTACTTCAATTATGGGCCGCAGCATCTGGCCCAAGCTTTCCCTATAAAAAGGAGGCTGCTCCTCCTTTGAAAGGATGGAACACAATATCCCTCAAACACATACACTTGTAATACACTTGTATCTCTTTCTTTATACTTATAACCTTTTCGAGAAATAAAGAGAATCATCTATTTTCAGTGGACGTAGGTCAACGAGACCGAACCACTTACATCTTTGTATATTTGCTTACGAGTGTATCACTCTCCCTTTTCTCTCACGGGCAGTGGTGAAGCTTGACCCGAAGGTTCGGGGGGTCAGAAGTCACTAGTTTCGGGGGGTCGAAACCCTATATTTTCAAAATTTTCTATACGAATACTATATAATCGGAACTTCTGCGCGAAAATCCGGGGGGGGGGGGGGGTCGGCCACCCCTCCCCGCCCCAACTATGCTGCGCCACTGCTTACGGGCCAAAAATCTACTTTTGGTGTGAGCAAAGGATTATATCCTGCAGCAAATACGAGTAGCCACCCCAGATTCTATACCCCATTATACTCGTTGTTTCTTCATTGGTGCCATTTCTAACGGCTGAAAACCAAGTTTTCTAAACCACGTCTTTTTAGCCCACCCATGGCAGATCCCAACCCAGCCGGAGCTCTTGCCTTCGCCCCATCCACTGTGATCCCAAGTCCAAAGGTGGGAACGTCAGGCACTCCGGAGAATCAAAATAAAGAGCCTGTTGTGTGGGCTCGGAAACCAGTCCGCACATTAAACCACTCATACCTGGATTCTGAGGATGAGCCTGAAACGCCCATCGATCCAGACGAGTGGCTTTTCCAAAAGTAGATGAAAAATACTACTATTTACTAGCGAATGCTTGCAAAGCAAAAAGCTGGTAAAACAATTAATCTTGGCTCCCCTTCGGCGAAACATAGCCGGAAGGGGAAAGAAACAGAAACTGACCGGTCCCAAGGTCGTGGTGGAGGTCGTGGTAGAAATACACACGATCAGGACCACGACAACTCGACGGACGAGACCGACAGTTACCAGTCTACCAGTGATTCAGACTACCGTCAATCAAGCCACGACCGGACATCGCGCAACACCTTCGCGATGTCGCACAGGAAGGCGGACGATGACCTCAATAGGCCATAAAGACCTAAGTCGTTCACAACAAATTCCAAATTTTGTAAGCGGATAGCCACCGCTCCTATTGACAAGTAAGCCAAACTCCCCCGCAACATCGGCAAGTACGAAGGCTTGTGCGACCCAACGGATCACCTGCACGATTTTGAATGTGCGGGTACCACAGTCCTTTTGCCGGTTCAGGTCTGGTGTCATCTATTCGCCCAGACGATCACCAGAGCCGCTAGAGTGTGGTTCGACAATCTCCCTGAGGGAGGAATCGTGGACTTCGATGATCTCATCAAGAAGTTCAAAGACCATTTCTCCCACCTCATGAAGCACGAGAAGGACAATGCGCATGTCCTATTATGCCAACACACTGATAATGAGTCCATTGAGGACTACATCATGTTATACAACAAAGAGGCGCTGTAAGTCGGATGCGGCGAAGAACTCACGCGCGCAGGCTTCATTCAATGAGTCCGTAGTGAGGAACTCATGAAAACCCTTACAGGCAAAGACGGAATCCTAGATTCTTGGGATGAAGTGATCAAGGCATCCAAAATCTTTGCATCCTCTGAGCGCTCCTTCAAACAGGCGGGCGGCCACCAGCAGAACTACAACAACAACAAGAATAAGCAATCTGTTTGGTCACGCATCTCAGGTTCAACACACGAGGGCAAGTACTCGTCTGCTAATGACGCCCGCCAAACGCTTAGCAATAAGCAATCGCGGGAACAGAGGGGACACACCAAGAAAAACACTGATTGGACCCCCCTGACCAAGACACCTTCACAAGTGCTCAATACTGAGCAAATAACCTTCAAGGAGCCCAAGGCCCTTGGAAAGCGGAAGAATGTGGACATCACAAAGTTTTGTGATTACCACAACGACTATGGCCACTTTACAGACAACTGTTACAGTCTGAAGTTGGAAATAGAATCCGCCATCAAGACTGGCCAGTTGGGCCACTTAATCAAGAATGTCCACAGGGGTGGGCTGGGGCACAATCAGGATGACAACCGCGAAGAGGGCGGGGGGAAGCAGATCCTCAACCTCGAAGCGAACATGATCCACCGCCCCCTACGCCGCCACTGCAATATGATCCGAGGGAACGCCAAGCACCAAAAACAGGGCAAGCGTTCCCGACAGCAGAACAATGACAGTTGGAAAGAGGCTGATATTCTCATTCCCAAGGTCCCTGGTGGCCCATAATTAACGGCGCCGCTAGTAATCACGGCCATTTTCGGACATTACTGAACCAGATACATGTTCCTAGACGGCGGAAGCAACACTGATATAATGTACGATCAGTGTTTTTCAGCATCTGGCCAAGGAAGACAAAGCCCGCCTCGTTCCAGTCAATGAACCAATCTCAGGCTTTATTCATGAAGTCATCATGCCATTGGGCATGATATCTTTTCCGATCACATTGACCGACGGTAAACATGAGCGCACAGAAATGTGCGACTTCATGGTTCTGCCAACGACGTCGCATCACGATATTCTATTGGGACGGGAAGGTCAGGCGCGCTTCAACGCGAGCGCGTCAACACCACATCGGACCATTGGCTTCCCTACCCGCACCGGCGTCACCTTCATAAGGGGCCACAAAGTCTTGCGCTCGTGGCCAATTCATCAACTAGACGTCAAAAATGTTTTTCTCGATGGTCACTTGAAAGAAATTGTCTATATGCATCAGCCACCAGAACCCGGGCCCAAGCCCGTTACTTCAATTATGGGCCGCAGCGCCTAGCCCATGGTTTCCATATAAAGAGGTGGTTGCTCCTCCTTTGAAAGGGTGGAACACAATATCCCTCAAACACATACACTTGTAAATCGAACCAATCATTTAACATCTATAAATTATTCGATTTTCATTTTAGGAAAATGGAGTTTTGTATATGCATTTTAATAATGCGTTATCCTTTCCTTTTAGAAAAACTAGCAAAATTCATCGCACTACGCGACGGGAATTTGATCAGTATGAAGTCGTTTTGTTACTGTATCAATACAGTATCGATATTCGGTATAGTAGTTAAAAGAGAAAATATTAATAGAAAAGAAAAATATGTCGACAGATGTCTACATTGATTGAAATATCTAAGATGAATCGGTAACGGTTCTGACATAATCACTACTCATGGCAGTGTTGTTCAGCTAAAATCCACATAGTACTACATTAGAATATATTATAATAATATAGTTACAAAATGGCCATGAATAGTAACTAACTAGGGTTTGGTTATACCTAACTAAACTACGGTCAGCTTCTTTTGTCTTCTTTATATAGTAACTAACTAGGGTTTGGTTATACTTAACTAAACTACGGTCAGCTTCTTTTGTCTTCTTTACCATCCAAAGTTGACTGCTACGTTGACCAACGTTTAACATTTCTTCACCGACTCAACTTATTGGTATAACTTGCACTATTTTTAAGAATCAAATAGGTTAAAGAATCATATATGTGGAGCCATTTCATGATATATATATATATATATATATATATACACACACACACCTATACACTCCTAAAAACATACTTATTATTGACACTACTCCACGTGTGAATCTCCATGCAAATACATATTAGAATATAAATAAATATAAGGTACACCTTATGTTTCTTCTAATAACATATCCAACTACCACCACCACATCCAATCAACACAACAACCTACAATGGCAAAACTAACACTTGTCTTGCTCACCTTTGCTTCCCTTGTAGCCTTCGCTACATCACACAAAACCATCATCACTACCACCATCGATGATGGGGAGTCGGTCTCAGAATAAAGGCGGTGTAGCCAACGGTTACAAGGACAAAGGTTGTCTTTTAAGGTAACATTTTGCAAACTTTCAAAGTGGATTAGCTTTCTTCATAAACAAATCCGATTACCACCATCCCCGCCGCAACGCGCGGGAAACCACCTAGTTAATAAAGCTTAGGATTTAAATAGTTAAGTTTCACTTTTTTTTATTTTTGCCACATTTTTTTTTGATTTTTTTGTTAACTTTTTTTTTCTCATTTTAACCACAAATTTTTTGTTAAGTTTTTTTTTCCTCATTTTGGCCACACAATGTTTTTTTTTACTTTTTGTTTTAAGTTTTATTCCCGTTTTAGCCACCAACTTTTTATTAAGTTTTTTTTCACGTTTTGACCATCAACTTTTTTATTAAGTTTTTTTTTCATTTTGGCCCCACAATTTTTTTTTTTTTGCTTTTTTTGTTAACTTTTTTTTTCTCATTTTAACCACCAAATTTTTTGTTAAGTTTTTTTTTCCTCATTTTGGCCACACAATGTTTTTTGTTTAAGTTTTTTTCCCGTTTTGGCTACCAACTTTTTTATTAAGTTTTTTTTTTCATTTTGGCCCCCGACATAATGCGTTTTTACCTGATTTCGCACGGGTTCGGCTTTTGTCCGTTTATTATCTATATATTTAACGACCACGAAAATAATAGCTGCTTCACTCTAACGTACGCAGCCGGCCACCGACCACATCTACCGTGCGCCATCTCCACCATGTTCCGCGGACCGCGGGAGATTCCTGATATTCTCCGCGTAGCTGCTGCCACTTTTGTATTTTCTCATTGTCCAAAGTTAGTCTCTATGCCTTTGTCGGTTACCAAAATCCATATTAACACGTCATGTAAAAAACGCGTAACGCGCGTATTAATACACCTATTTTGGTTAATATTGTATCAAGTATCAACCACTCGATTGGGTTCCCGAATCCAGCCAAGAGTTATGGACTTATTGATCTACGATTAATAAAAAAAAGATATATAAACCATGCACAAAAAATAAATTTTGACCCTTCGATTTCTTAATGCTTATATTTATACATGTGAGTCAAATATATTTCGTGTTTATTTTTAGGTACATTTTCAATTGTACTACGTTTTGACATAAGGCTATCCGATGTGCAGACGGGGCACCACCCCTATCCAACACTTTTGGTTTGTCCCAGACTTGCTACACCACCCCCACCCCCCGTCCCACCTCTCCCCCGTCCCCCCCGTCCTCACCGAGACAAAACGGACGGACTAATCATGAATTTTCTTTTTTTTTTTTGAAGTGAAAGTTGGGTAATTTTTGGCCAATCAACAATTTAATAATTAATTAATAATAAAAGGGGGAAGTGTTGTCTCCACACCTTTGGCTTGTCCCAAAAAATAGAACAACCCACTCATCCTAGGTGGCATCCTATGTGGCAAGGAGACATCCCATTTTGGATGTCTCCACACCCACTAACCGAAATTTTGTTGGAAAATGAGTGGAGTCATATAATACATTTTCCTAGACGTATAAATTCAAGGTACTTTATCTATCTATGCCACCGCAACGCGTGATACCACTCTTTAACTTAAAAAACAATATTTTCTTGCGTGCTTATTTTTAGGTACGTTTTAACATGAATCCAAGTTTTACGTTTTCATGCTTTTTTTTTGTACGTTTTCAGTTTATCTACGTTTTGACGTAAATAAGTTAGGTCAAATATTTGATAGCATAAATTCAAGTTATTTTATGTTTCGATGTCGGCTCAAGGCGTGACAGGTCAAAATACTAGTTTGTCATTACCCTGGGTTAAATTTTCAGAAAAAGCACAAAACACACAATTATACTTTCAAAATTCAAATTCTATACCACAAAACACAGTCTACATTGATTACATCCATAAACCCAATTCCTCCCTCTCTCTCTCTCTCTCTCAACCAAAAACCCTAGTAAAATCTCCATGGACCCACCACCACCGCTACTGCCGCCACCTTCATCTTCCACCACAGACAACCAACAACAACTGTGTCCACTTCCAAATAAAACCAACCCATCAAGAAACAAGGACCGCCACTCAAAGGTCAACGGAAGAGGCAGGAGGGTCAGGCTTCCAGCAATGTGTGCAGCTCGCATATTCCAACTAACCCGTGAACTGGGTCACCGAACAGAGGGCCAAACAATCGACTGGCTACTTCACCATGTTGACCCATCTTTGTTCCCTTCATCTGTTACAGCAAATGGGTCTCAGACAGTGGGTCATGAGAACAAAGATGGTTTGTCTGAGTTGGACCTGTTTCCAAACATGTCGTTTACTTCACTGTTGATGGAAGTTGAAGAAGATATTGAGGAGGAGAAGAAGATCAAGATTCAAAAAGTTTAGACCTTTGTGGGCCTTTAAGAAATCTTTATGTTAGTTACTTGGGAGTTGACTTTTTTGTAGGACCACTAATGTGTACTAGTAGTTTTATAAACATCTCTAACTTAGTTTCTTGATTTTATAGTTACAAATCAAGAGACTATTGTCAACAATGTATGTCACTTCCAGTTCCATATATATATTTGGGCATGAAATGTAAGATATCTTATGTTAAATGTTGACTTTTTGAAGTAAGAAGTTGACTTCTTTTGTAGGACCACCAATGTGTGCTTACTTGTATATGTATCCTTGATTTTAGGCTGGTGGGTGTGGAGTGGTGCCCCACCTCCACATCAGCCGATAACGCCACAAACACAACCCCACTGCCCCTAAAGGGGAGCGTCATCATTCCCTTAGCGAGAGCCATTGGCGATTTCCTTATTTTTTTTATGCGGGGACCACCCTTGAGCTAGCCAATCTGATTTTCTTTTTTTAAACCTTTGTTAGACAACACCATGCTAGTTAACGTCCCCACCCCCTGCGGCCATTGACGTGGCACGATAACTAGCATGTTGGGTTTTAAAAAGCGCAGCCTAGGGCAACTCGGGGCTTTGCGCCTACCTAATGACATAATTAAGCGAAATGATTCCTTTTTTATAAAGGCCTATTACTTAGTTTCTTGATTTTATAGTTAAAAATCAAGACTCAGTTGTCAACAATGTGTTTCACTTTCAGACTTTCAACTCCATATATATTAGGTCATGAAATTCAAGAAGTGATGATTATCTGTACAAATTAAAAAGAAAATAAAAAAGTTTATTACTTGGGTTTTTTTGTTCATTCCAAGCTAGCCAACCAGTCTAATCTTCTTTGTGCAGACATTGCCATGAACATTTCTCTCCAGTCCACATCTTTAAACATTTTGAGTGCCTTTATGTATGTAGCAGCACTAACATCTGGAATTAACTCCAGACACTTAACACAGTTAGTGATCGAAAACAAACTAGATTCGGTACACCCTTCAGGATTCTTGAACATTTGGGTCCTATCACTTACTGGGTCAGACCCTTGTTTGTTAGAATATGTAAGTTTAATCGCTTCCAAAGGTTCATCATCGGTTCCAGCTACCTTTGCTTCTTTGTTCTTGTGAAGATGGTGTGTCTGTGTTGGGGTTTCAGACGGACGCTTTCTTGTTCCAAAATCCTGGGAATCTTTATCGGTAGTTCGATCATCAGTTGGGAGAGCTTGAGGGGTTTCGTTAGTTGATTCATTTTCGAAATCAATTTTTTGATCACTAAGAGAAGGATATTGAGCAAGAGGATACGCATCTTTGTAATCTATCGTAGTATCTCCAAAAATGATCATGAGTTCATTGTACATCGGGCAACCTTTTTTCCGGAATCTTCTAGCTTTTTTGTTTGTCTGCATTTGAACACAAAACACATCATTCAATCACACTTTCCATATAAAAAAAACAAACTTGAACTGATGAAAGATTAGAGGTGTTGTGTTTTATCTCAATGTGATCACATAAGGTTTATATAGCCTAAAACGAATTAGGTCACACATATTAAAAGTTGTATAAAGTATATTTTTAATGCATACATGATACAACCTCCTAAAATGTAATTATACTGTCTTTATAGTGTTAAGTCACAAACTAATTATCAACAGAAACATGTAAAAATGGGACGAACAAGTATGCGTAGCGTCAACCTGACCCAGCATGTACTAAAATGACTTATTTCAAACCACCCCTGTTTTGATCATTACTCAACCTGCCTAATCAACCTATGGAGACCCCTCTGTAAGAAACCGTCTATGGTTTTATAACAATTATTTAGAAACCTTTTGAAGTGCAATTTAGATCATAGTTGTTAAAAGTCATCGCTTATTGCGCCTAGGCCCATTTTTTAGGCGAGGCGATGCATTTGCGCTTTGAGTCAAGGAAATTGCGCTTTAATTATCCAGGTGATGGTTTAGGTGCAGATTTCAGCTAGATTCCCAAATTCCAAAGAGTTTCTAGCCAAAATAGATGAAAAATAGTATTATTTTAAAACTTTTGATATTAAATAGATGAAAAATAGTATTATTTTAATATATTTTTCTTTATTTTCTTTGTTCGCTTTTCTATCTCAGGCCCTAGCTTTTTTTTGCGCCTACCGTCTAGGCCCCAGGCAAGGCCTATGCGCCTTGAGTGCACGTAGCGCCTTTGATAACTATGACTTAGATCAGGATGTGAAGTTGTCTAGTACTCCCTCACCCCAGACAAAACATACGTATCCAGTAAAACCACACTCATAGCAAGCCACTGGTAGGGTCTCAGGAGGGTAGGATGGTAGCAAACAATTCCTCTATCCAAACGAAAGAGAAGCTGCTGCCGCTGAGAGTCCAGTGCAATTTCAGTTTCTAGGTTTAAACATTAAATCTCACGGTTTTCAAACATTGAAAATATCGAATATGGTAATTAACATCCCTAACCACAATCCCAAACCCCCTCTTCTCTCAACATCATTTGTTAAAACAATAGTTAACCAAGCGTATGAATCCAAAACACGAAGTGTTTACCTTCAAATACGCTTCCCATACATCATCATCCGCAACTGCATTACCAAGCTTAGGATCCCAAGTAAAGCCAGGCTCTTCCAACAGCTTACTAAACCACAAATAGTACATCCTTAACTGGTTATACTTATTCCTGAACTGCGAGTGATTATACCTCCTATTCGTTTTCTCATAAAACTCTTGCTCGATAACCGCCCAACTTGATCTTGAAAACGTTGTCGAGTAACGGTTTCCCCTTTTCACCTCATCAGCCATGATACTAATAAAAATATTCTCCTCTAATACGGTCCATGTAGCAGGATCAGACATACCCTCTAACTGGTCATCACCATCACTTGGTCCCATCTAATCACACAAGCAGAATACAAATAATCAAATAATTAAAATATAGAAATGTTATTTATTTATTTTTTTCTAACGTCTAACAAAGCCTGCATACTCGAGGCACAAGACGATTATATATTTTTTTTGTATATCCTATAGGTTTTTAGCATACTTTACTCAAAATATAGATATGAATAAGGTTTACACATGATTTAGTCATTTAACTTAAATGTACAACCTTTATAGCTACATGTATAACATTTTAACGCACAAAAACACACCGTGTACGAAAAGCGCCATGCTCCGTTGTATATAAAAATAAATGTTATTAGATTGAAGATAATAATCTTCAAAGTTGATTAATAAACAAAAATTGATGCGTAAGTAACTCAAACAATAACGGAATTTAAATAAAAAAGAAAAAGTGGTACCTAAAATAAGGAATTGGAACCGTTGGATCGATGGAGGGGGGTTTGGGCCCTAATTTTTTCAGGCGAAAAGAAGAATGAAAAGAGAGTAATCGAAGAGGTGAAATACAATATAAAATTATAATGGAAATTAAAGTAAAAAAAATGAGATGGGAAATTAGAGTTAGTTTACCTGCAATGTGATGGTGGTGGTAGTTGGGTTGACTCACCTGCCGGCTTATGTACCAAACTACCGAATAGGATCGCTAAATGTAACGTTGACAGGTTTGTTTGTTTGTTTGTTTTTAACAGCTTCGGTCAAGATACTTTCTACTTGTGGTTGGAAGTGGATAGCCGCAGGCATGGTTGTAAGGTCGGCCCCGGATCGAAGCTAATCGGGTCTCTATACGGAGGTGCATAACACAGGCGTACGGACCTCTACACGTCTTCACGTGAAACTATGCCGTCGACTGTCACTTGCCATACGTTGCGCCACGAAAAGAGTTGAGACTCTCTGACATAACGTATGGTGGGATGAAAACTCGTGTTGGCTCGGATTCGAAGTTGTGACATCCAAAGGTGGGCTAGTTCTTATTTTCATTGTCTTTGTCACTCCACTAAATATTGAGGATCATGTAACGAGAGTTGGGGCTGCTTTTTTTTTTTCCTGCTAATTTCTTTAAACTTCTCTCATTATGTTTGTGACTTAACCATAACTATGATGCAAACGAGCTGAGCCGAGCCCCAACTCGGTCAGGCTCGAGCTCATTTAACTTATGAGAGCTTAAGCTCGGCCTGTTTATTAGTATTAGTTAAAATATTAAATAAAAATAATATAAAGAATAGGCCCGTGAGCTCGATAAGTGAAGCATGACCTCGTACTCGTTTACTAAACAACTTAAAATGAGGGGTAAATATTATTAAATTTTAGTTAAACTAATATTACACTATGTTTGATAAAGGCCGACGAGCTCAACGAGCCTCAGTTAAAAATATTGTATTTTACATTTTTTAGTAATTATATTTTACGAATTGTGTGTAGAAATTGTGTCTTATACATTGTGTCTTAGTGTCTTGGGTAGTATGTTTTACATTTCGTGTATTACTGCACGGTTTGACTCGGCACGGGTTGCCGCAACATGCGGCAAGCAAATACCAGTATATACAAAATGCATGCTCTTGGGCCCTTGGATATGAGCTGGGCTTGGCCTTGTGTACGTTGTTGTGTAATTTGAAGACTGATGGTACATAGACGTGAATTTAACTTAGGCAAAGCCCAAAGGTGGAGGTGCCCCAAACTACAACAAAAACAAAATTGCAATGTTTGGATAACTGTTTCTATATATTTAAAAAAAAAACCACTTTCAATACTTTTCAGTTTTATTGTTCAAAATTAATTACTTAACATTATGTGCGAGTAGGTTTTGTGATTCGTCAAGGGCTTGAATATCTTTGATATTGTGTTAGGTTGGTTGACATATTATAAAGTATACCTAATCACCCTTATCCTAAGAAAAATTGAAAAAGCCTAAATATAATATTACCTTTAGCTGAGCCATCTTGATGTCACTATTTTATGCGTTTATACCTTTTGAATTTTCTTCTTATTATTTTTTGTGTACTTTGGTCTTCATGATAGATGGCCAAAATATTCCAAGTGCAAGCTGGAAATCAGCAAATGCTAACTAAGAAAGCTTAAATAATAAAGTCAAAAGAACCAGTTAGTTAAAACGTATACACTTGACTCAAAAGTCAAAACTGCATAAAGTCATTGATAAAACAAGAGGTAGCATTTTATAAAAATTATTTTAAAAGATAACAAAAAAATGTTTTAGGGGTAACATTTTATAAAAATATCTTAAAAAACCAAAATTTTCCAACTTCGCCAGGATAATTGAGGGATAACAAACGTACCCCCTGAATATACACTGTATCCGCCCCTGGGGTGAGCTGAAAACCGATTAACCAATCCTTAACCAAAACAACTGCTCTAGATAAGCTAACAACGATTCGATTAAGCATTTTTTTTTACAATCAATTCGTAACCACAGCTGGAGAGGACCGTCCGAGAAGAGCCCTTGGGCAAGGGCGGGTCAATCAAAGAAGGTGGTGTACAGAGAGAAGGATAGAGAGAGATGGTCTGATTGATGTGAAAGTGGGCAAGTGCTCATCAAGAGGGAAATATTATTGATGGTCTAATGACCCTTTGGTTAAAAAAAATGAATGACGCGCATATAACATATTACACTTTTTTATGTTGCAATCTTAGAAAACAATATCAAAATGTCATAGCCCCCTTTAGGCGACATTCAATAGTCAAACCTATACTATAATAAAATAAAATATCCAATCAACAAATTTATAATATTTTTAAATGAAACGTTACAAATAAATTAAAGGGTAAGAATTAGGGAGGGTTAATGGCTACATAATCTACCATCTTGTGGCAAAAGACGACATCACCTTGGGGCAAAAGATGTCGTAAAGTCGTTAGGTTTCACAAAACTATCCGCCCACTTTCTAGAGTCCAAATAAAGCTTCGATATCTTACCCGACACGCGGCTCATGCTAGGCCTCATATTCGGATCTTCCGCAACACAATCCAATGCTATTCGGGTCAACTTCTCCGCCACCGTCACCGGAAACGAATCCTTCAACCTCCTATCCACCCATCGTCTCAACCTCCCTTCAATCTCGACTTCCCCTCCACCGTCGTCTTCTACCGTCCACCTAGCCGTCTCCACCACCGACGTCCTCACATGCTCCCCCGTCTCCTTATCATACCTTATTAGACAACAAAGTAATTAGCGATAGCCAGAGACCATATTATTCAAATCCGCCTTACATATAAATATAATTACCATGGGCGGAACTTCATAGCGACGACGGCCTCAACCCCTAACTTTATCTTTCAAATGTATGGATTAACTAATTTGTTTGGAAAAAAAAAATTATTTCTATTTGATTTTTTTTATACGTGACAAGTACTGTATAATCGATACTTCTGAATGAAAATTTGGGGTCCCTGCCCCTCAAAAGAATCGCCCATGGTCAACGAAAATGACCATTAAGAGTTTAACATACCTATATTTCACCGGCTCTTCACCGGACAACAACTCCAAAACCACCACACCAAACGCGTACACATCAAACTTCTGCGTAGCCAAACCCCTAAACTCGGGCGCCATATAACCATTAACCCCTTCAAACCGCACCGTCCGACTACTCGATCTCTCCAATTTCTTCTCTAGCAAACCTTCCCCCGACTCAACCTCCACAATCTCATCATCATTCCCCCTATCTGTCACAACTTTCGCCTCGATAACCGTCTCGCCACACAACTCCGCAGTTCCAAAATGACATATCTTCGCATTAAACGACGGTTCCGTAACAATCACGCTACTCGACTTCACATACTTATGCACCAAATTAATCTTCAAACCCGCTTTATTATGAATATAATCCAAACCCGAAGCCAAATCCGTAGCGATCTGCATCCGTGACATCCATGTACTCAACACCGTAAACTCAGGATTACGTTTATTACGTAAACAATCCGTTAGATTACCACCAGACGTAAAATCATACGCTAGGTATATATACCCACCAGATATTGACGCTCCAACGAGCTTAATAATACTCATATGATGACTTCTGTAAATAACTGACAATTTATCACGTAACTCCGTCTCCTGTATCGACCGTCGATACTTACGTTGGAAAAGAATCACATCTTTTCCACGTAGACTACACCGCCATGACGGTGTACGACCTGATGAAAACCTTTTAGCTAAAAAATTATTAGTTGCTAATTGAATTTCGGAAATATTATATATGTGTGTGTTTTCAGGTAATGAGTTACGGAAGCTAGAGAGCGATGTGGTTGAGGATACTGAGGCGTCTGCGGTTGCGGTCGAGCTGTTGAGACGGTAGCTTGAGCCGTAGACTGAGCCGGTTCCAGAGCCGGTTCGACCGTCGTAGGTGTAACCGGTTACGGATGAGGTTGTAATGCTACTAGATGATGGAATTGTTGGTGGTTGTGATCGGGTTGATGTTGCGGCTTGTGTTGATGATCTGGAGCTTCTTCTTCGTGTTAGGTTATCGGGTTCGTCTGCCTTTACGGCCATTTTGTTTCCGCACATGTGTACGTGAAACTTTAATTGAGAACCGTAATAACCATTCTGGATGAATTATAAAAGTGTCAGTTGTAAATTTGGATGACTGGCCGGTGGGTTGTGGATACCGGCGTAATGAATGACGTGTATATGTTATTGAATAATTTTCTTTTGTTGAATTGAAAGTGGTAATAAATAATGGAGAAAATAGTGGGGAAGCAAATAACGTATAAAATTATTATTTGTAATGTTGTGTGTAACCGACGTTAGTGGATAACGACAGGAGTCATTTGGGTTCAAACGACATGGCACACCCGTGTAGAATATGTTTTCTTTATGGGGTCTCTCACTGTTTTCTTTTTTATATTTTTTAAATTTTTATTGTTTTGATAGTGATGAAATTGTTTTGGAAAACATATGTGAAGAGAATATATGGTTGAAGGTCGGAGCCTGAGCCATCACAAAAGGGCCAGGCCCGAACCTAACAGAAGACCAGGCCATAAACCGAAGCTCGGTCCATTATAAAGATCGAAGCTAAAGTAGGGCCGAACACTTAGCTTCGACCATAAGGCCTATGGGCCTGGGTTTACCGAAGCCCACTCTGGAAAGTATAAATACCTCCCCAAAATTCTTCATTTGGTAACTTCACTCACTTGTACTTTTTGTACTTTTCGTACTTACTTTCCACTTCTTAAAACCATACTTATTCTCACGCCGGAGGGTGGTCACAGAGAGACCCTTCCTCTCCCCTGTGACGAGCCTAACGGTGTTTTGTTTTGCAGGTTAATCTCAGATCTACTCTACTGTCACTCTTTCTCATCTCATCTCTCAGATCTGGTTCACCGGACCAACTAAGGGGTAACTTTTTTCCTCTTCAATTGGCGCCATCCGTGATTTGCTGTGTTCTTTTTTTTTTTCGAGAAGAGCAGAGTAATCTCTACCCATGACGGCACATTCTGAGGGATTCGTAATTGAAGACGTGACGGCGAACGAAGTTAACGACGATCAGGTGGTTATCACCTCGTCGGCGACAGCTATCACCTCCACTGGCACACAGGGAAGTGCTCAGCAGTCATCTTACTCTATTGGTGCTTCGGCCGTTAAAACAAGTGCCTCACTGATAGAGTTCGATGATGCTTTCCTCCAGAAAAACAGAGAGCTGTTGCTTCGGCTGAAGGAACAACAAAGCAGGGAGGCAGTTCTGCAAAGTGTGAAAACCAATCTATTCTCCACCGGTGGACTCGCTGCTTCGGCAGAGTTATGCACCGGTCTGGGATCTTTCGCTACTTACTCCACTGCGGTCACCACTATGCAGATCCAAACTCCACAAGGGACACTGGCATCTTCTGGTTATACCGGACCGATGCAGGTTAGCATGCCCTTGTCAGAAAGAATGCCAATTCTAACAGGAGGAGACGATGAACTTACTGCTCCATATCGTCCTGCTCACATGACATCGTTCTCCAAGTTCTCTCAAAGAGTTGCAACTGCACCTCTTCCGGTTAAGCTGAAAATGCCAGCTACTGTTAAAACATATGCCGGAACCTCCGATCCAGATGACCATGTCTTTGCATTCGAAGGAGCAGCAGAGATTGAACTATGGCCCATGCCAGCATGGTGCCACATGTTCGCACAAACCCTCACCGGTGCAGCAAGGGTCTGGTTCGATGGGTTATCTGCTGGGGAAATTACCAACTGGATCGAGTTCAGAAAGTTGTTTTTGATAAACTTTGCAAACCAACGACGATGCTCCAAGGACATCACGGAAGTACACAACATCCGGAGGAAGGATGGTGAATCCTTGGAGGCCTTCATTGATCGTTTCAGCAAAGAGAGTATGCAAATCCATGGTGCTATGGATCAGCTCCGAGTTTCGGGCTTCTGCCACGGAGTCCGAAACAATCAGTTGGTAGAAAAACTACATGAAGATTTGCCGAAAACAATGGAGGTGCTCATGGAACGAGCTAGAGCCTTCGCCAGGGGGAAGAGTGCCTGTGGGCAATCTTCCGAAGGAGATTATAAGAACTCTGGAGGACGCAATGCGTGGAAGAAAGGCTCTCATAACGCAGATCGAAACAGTCATTGGAACAAAAACAGACAACAACCATATGATCGGTCGGACCGAAACAGTTCTTCTAAGTCTCAAGGTTCCGGAAGAACCACTGATTTAACCAAAACTCCTCGAGACATCTTGTTAACAGAAAATCTGCAGCTTCCTACGCCTGCTAAGCAGCGACCTTCGTCCGACCGAAACTCCAAAAAATACTGTGAGTATCACCGAGCAAAAGGGCACAATACTGATGATTGTTGGTCTCTCCGGCAAGAAATTGAGAAAGCGGTTCGGTCTGGAAAACTTTCCCATCTTCTTAAAGAAGTAAAGGAAGGGAAGCCCGGAGCAATCACCAACACCAACAACCAAGCAATAATTAACATGATTCAAGCCATCACACCACATGGCATTAAACGCTCCAACTCTCACCTTGCTTCATTTATGGGCCAGGTGGGTGAGAGACGTTATACGTATTAGTATTTTTCTAACCAAACAATCTCCAAAATATTGCATTGCTTTTGGTTCTAAAACGATTTATCTCTGTAACAGGCAATATCGTTCCCTGAGGTAACACCAGATCAGTTTCTGGAAGGACCAATAATTATTTCTGCCATCATTGCTGGACATAAGGTTCAACGAGTCTATGTAGACAATGGCAGTGCTTCGGAGATAATGTACCATCATTGTTTTCAACGATTGGCACCTGAAATCCAGAGAAGGATGGTACAGGTAATCACAGACATTCGTTCCGATCACATAATTCGTCCGGAACAATTCTTTCCGACCTTCGGAATAATGGTAATAACCTATGTTTTAAATGACAACAGGTCTCCATGCCATTAGTCAGTTTCTCAGGAGAGATAATTCAACCCATGGGACGGATCACCCTTCCGGTAACCTTGGGCGCTGAAGGCCGAAGCCGAACAGAAATGTTAACATTTCTAGTGGTAGGGGCTCATTCCGTGCATAACGTCATCTTGGGACGCCCAAGCATGTGTGCCTTCGGAATGGTTGCCTCTTCCATACATGGAGCTATCAAGTTTCCAACAGAAGATGGAATAGCAACTGTTCATACCGAGCAGATGCAGATCGTAGCCGAGATTCGTCAAGCTTCGAGCTCCCAAGCTGCTCCAGTTACTCAAGAATTGTCAGAGAAATGGTCGATTAACCCATGCTTTCCGGAGCAAAAGGTAGTCGAAGCAACTAAAAGTATCTAAACAACCTTACCAAAATTCTTTGCTAAATCCATTTAAAAAATTGGCAGGTAACTGTTGGTGCACAGCTCCCACCCGATTATAAAGCTGCTTTATGGAACCTTCTAACTGAGTCCCTAGACTCTTTTGCTTGGCAACATTCGGACATGAAGGGGGTGCCTAGGCACTTGGCCGAACATAAGTTAAATGTATATCCTTCGGTCCGACCAGTGCAACAAAAGAAACGGAGTATGGGGTTGGATCGAAACAAGGCTATTGCTGAGGATGTGCGAAAGCTCCTTGATGCAAATATCATCCGAGAGGTTCAGTACCAGACCTGGGTGGCGAATCCGGTTTTGGTAAAGAAGCAAGATGGGGGATGGCGAATGTGTGTTGATTTTAAAGACCTTAACAATGCATGCCCCAAAGATTGCTATCCACTCCCCGAGATGGATGTCAAGGTTGATTCACTGGCTGGCTTTCGACTGAAATGCTTTCTTGATGCATACAAGGGTTACCATCAGATACAGATGGCAACAGAAGATGAAGACAAAACTGCTTTTATCACCGCCGAAGGACTCTACTGCTACACCAAAATGCCTTTCGGCCTTAAGAATGCCGGTGCCACTTATCAGCGGTTAATGGACAAGGCATTCAAGAATCAGATTGGAAGAAACATGGAAGTGTATGTAGATGATGTAGTGATAAAAAGCAAAGATGAAGCTGATATGATGACTGATATCCGAGAGACGTTCACTTGTCTCCGGAGCATCAACATGAAGCTGAACCCAGCCAAATGTTCCTTCGGTATGGAGGCAGGGAAATTCCTGGGTGTTATGGTTGCTAAGGAAGGAATCCAGGCAAACCCGGAGAAAGTTAAGGCAGTGATGGATTTAAAAGCTCCAAAAACAGTCAAAGAAATTCAATCACTAAATGGTCGATTAGTAGCTTTACATCGTTTTCTTTCTAAAGCAGCCGAAAGAACTTTGCCTTTCATGACAGTGTTGAAAAATAGTTTTGGAAAAAATGAATTCAAATGGACCGAAGAGGCCGAACATGCATTTGGTGAGCTGAAGCAATGTCTTAGTTTGTTACCTACTCTCACCGCACCGAAGCCAGGAGAAGTGCTCACCGTCTATTTGGCAGCATCTCAGGGGGCCGTTAGTGCAGTCCTCATGGTACAAAGGCACTTAGCCCAAGTACCAATCTACTATGTTAGTAGGGCCCTCCGAGATTATGAAACAAGATACCCTATGATTGAGAAGCTAGCACTAGCTTTGGTCCATGCTTCGAGAAGGCTACGAAGGTATTTCCAAGCACATGAAATTGAAGTCCAGACTGATAAAAACATCCAGTATGTTCTCCGAAAGCCGGAGGTTTCTGGTCGATTGGCCAAATGGGCCATCGAATTAGGAGCCTTCGACTTGACTTTCAAAACTAGAGGTGCCATGAAAGGACAAGCAGTAGCAGATTTTATTGCTGAATTACCAAGTGATTCCGACCAGCCGGAGGAACAATCTTCGGAAGAAGAACAATCTGAAGCATGGTCTCTATACACCGATGGTGCATCAAGTGTTGAGGGCTCCGGAGCTGGCCTTGTGTTAACTAATCCAGATAACACTGAGTTCTCATATGCCCTCCGTCTCGAGTTCCCAAGTTCGAACAATGAGGCCGAGTATGAAGCATTATTAGCCGGTCTCCGAATCGCACAGAGGTTCGGAGTCAAAAACATCAAAATTCATACCGACTCGTTACTTGTGGTTAACCAACTTCGAGGGGAGTACGAAGCAAAAGATGAAAACATGATGAAATACCTCCGAAAAGCCCAAGAACTCGTAGCTTCTTTTCAGACGTATAAAGTTTTTCATGTCCCAAGGGAAGAAAATGCCCAGGCCGATGCTCTCAGTAAAATGGCATCGACCAACACATCTGCTTCTACCCAAGGCACAAAGATTGAAGTGTTAACAAAACCGTCAATTGACGAGAATGAGGTCCTACAAGTCGAAATTCAAGAAGACACATGGATGACTCCTATTATGAAGCATATCACCGAAGGTTGGGTCCCAGAGGATAAGGCCGAAGCTCGAAAGCTCAAAGTCAAATCCCTACAGTACCAAGTTCAAAATGGTCAGTTATACCGAAGGACCTTCTTGGGACCAGTCCTACGATGCCTTTCCCTTACCGAAGCTTCATATGTGATTAAAGAAATTCACTTTGGTGTATGTGGCATACATGCCGGACCAAAAATGATCGTCACAAAGGCTATGAATGCTGGGTATTATTGGCCCAACATGCACCAAAGTGCCGTGCAAGAGCTTCAGAGTTGCCAAGAATGCCAGAGAAACGCTCCGGTCAGCCTTCGAGCAAAGAACAATCTGATCCCAGTAACTGCAGCCTGGCCGTTCCAAAAATGGGGCATCGATATCGTCGGACCATTCCCAAAGTCCACTGGAGGGGTTAAATATCTGTTGGTAGCTATCGACTACTTTACCAAGTGGGTCGAAGCTAAGCCAATGGGTGACATCACTGGCCATCAAGTGAAGAGGTTCGTTTGGGAAAATATTGTCTGTCGTTTCGGATTGCCACTCTACATCATCAGTGACAATGGGAAACAGTTCGCTGAGAACCCTTTCAAGAAATGGTGTTCGGATTTGGGGATCAAACAATTGTTTTCATCGGTAGCCCACCCTCAGGCCAATGGCCAAGTAGAAAGGGCCAACCGAAGCATTGTAGAAGGAATCCAAAGACGCCTGGGTGGAAAGAAGGCTGGATGGGCAGATGAGTTACCCAATGTCCTATGGGCTCACCGAACCATGCCAAAAACGAGCACCGGCGAAACACCTTTCAGCTTGACCTATGGCACTGAAGCTATGATACGAGTCGAAATCGGTGTGATCAGCCCTCGGAGGGCCAACACCACAGACAATGATCAGTCTCTTCGGCTCAACTTGGATCTTTTAGAAGAAAGAAGGGAAATGGCTTCCATCAGAGAATCTCGATACAAAAAAGAACTTGAAAAGTATTATAATGCCATAGTGAAAAAACAATCATTCAAAGTCGGAGACTATGTCTTCCGAAGTAATGAAGCTAGCCGAGCCGAACCCTCAGGGAAACTGGCATCGAGATGGGAAGGCCCCTACCAGGTTACTTCCGTCGGAGAAAGAGGGTCATATACCTTGGCCAAGATAGATGGCACTCCAGTTCCCAGAACTTGGAATGGAGTCCACCTGAAGAAGTGTTACATGTAAAGCCTCGAAGACCGAAGCTGTCGTTTAAGTTTTATTTTCAATAATTTTAATCTGTTAATCGGGATGTGGTTTACCCCGAATCTTTTCACTTTTTTGCTTGTAACTCGGGATGATGAATACCCCGAACCCCTTTTTTCTCGATAGTGGGATGTGTTTACCCCACCCATAATAAAAAGTTTGGTGCAAATTATTCATAGCATTTGATTATTTAAGTTCAAAACAAAATGACACCGAAGCTGGAAAAATAATAAGAAACATTACGAAAAGGTCGGATCAAGTTGTTTCTAACAACAGGACGCCCTAACAAGTTTTTAACACTTCAACCTCCCAGCAGAAAAAAGAAAAAATGTGCCAAAACTCATGATAACAGACATAATTTGTTAACATGAAGCCTGAAGGCCGAACGAGATAAGGCACAATGAAGGTCGAAGCATTCGAACCTATTCTCAAAAATTGCCTCGTAAAAAAAAAAGAAGGAAAAATCATGCCTATCTCACATAACATAAAAAAAAAACCAGTATGTGCCGAAGCACATTAATGTATATACACAAACGAAGCATGCAAACAAAACCTATCGACGTCGAGGAAAGATAAGTTTACCTTCTACTTATTAAAAATCACCGAAGGAAACGGCTCCGGTAGAAAGGCTTAAAAAATCGTCGAAGCCACAACCAGGTGTACCAAAGGTCAATCAATGACCTTATGGTTTAAAAACATGAACAAAAAACTTGCAAGTATAAAAATACAATTTTGCTCGAACCGAAGCATATGGACGCATATCAAGGTTCGACACAAAAGTAAAGGTTGAACAAATCCTTAAGTTTATTTTGAAATATTCAAGGCAACACCTCTTCAAGCCGAAACAGAAATTTCTTTCAAGGCAAGAACCATTCGGCTGTGAGAAATATAAATCATAATATAGGGCCAACACAAACCCTTCAAATGCACACAAAGCAATACCAATTAAAAACACAAGACATTCAAAAGGTGTTCCGAACCAGAAATGGTTCGATCAAAATACACATCAAAAAACAAAACATTGTCTTAACAATATTGCCGTTGTGGCTTACATCATCATCAAAAAACAAGTAAACAACTTCAGGACGAAGGGGGCTTGAACAAATCGCCAGAGAGGCCTGCGGCTTTGATCACTTCCAGAGGTTCGGAGAGGAAGCGCCCTGTATGTTGAAGGAATGGAAATTCCAGGGCATCGAATTTGTCCAAGGCATTGTTTAGCATCTCATCGGCGTTCGGCTTCAGCCTCGGTACCTGCTCCATCGGCATACCCTTCGAGGAGTAGTGATAACCAGCCTTGATACCTACGTTGACACCACAGGCATTCATGGCGTTGTTGATAGCACCAACGACCGTCTTAAGCTCTTCACTAGTTTGGATCCTCCGAGCTACGAGCAGCATGCCCTCAGTCATCAACCATTCCTTCAACTCCAGAAGCTCCTTAACTTGGCCGGTCAGCTGAGAATTGGACTCGGTAAGCTTAGACACTTGGCCATCCATCTCCTTTTTCATCTGATCTAATTGGCTCCGGAACCGGGATGCTTCGACCTCAAACATTTTCTTCTCTAAAAAATAATAATAAAGAAAGAGTTAGGAGCAGGAAGAACATAATAAAAATCCTAAGTACAAAAAAGGGTTAGAAACTACTACCCTGCACCGCAGCATCCCTATCAGCTTTCAGAGCCTCCACCTCCTTCAAAGCTTTCTCCCTCCCCTCCGAAGCAGAAGCTATCGCAGCACTACTTGACTTCACTTGAAGCAAGGCCTGATTCAGCCTCTCTTCCAAGGACTGCTTCTCTCCAACCAAAGCTTCAAGCTTCTTACTCCACTCTCCGACATCCTCTCCTCCGATCAAGGAACTTACCTTCTCTTTTTCTATCTCCAATTCCACCCAGCGACGATACACCTCAACCACTATACCATTCGACTGTGCCTGATTAATCATCAAGGCATCAGCCAGAGCCAAAGGAGCAGCTTGTCGATACCGGTGCTCTTCAGCTGGTGTATTAATGTTCAGAAGCATGGTACGAGCAGTCAAGGCATCAATTATCTTATCCTTGTTCTTCAAATCCCAGTTTGGGATAAACTTGGCTTCGGCCACCGAAGGATCCAACTCCATTGAATCTACAATAACAGGGAAATCACCCACTTTAGACTCTGGACTAAACCACAGACGTTCAAGGTAATCCTTTGAACCTTCATCGTCTGAAGTACAGTACAGAGGGAAACGGTCCGTATCGTCATCATACTTACCAACAGGGCTGGAAGGGCCGGTCAGATGTGGCTGAGAATGCAACGGAGAAGGGTTGGGGTGACTTGGAAATTCTTCATTAAAAGAAATAGGAGGTTCGTCACGAGCCGACTTCCCACCATCCAAATGATCCGACAAAGTTTCCAATAAAGTAGATGGAGAAGCCTGACCACCAGGAGATAGTTCGGTGATTGTGGCCATGGGAGTCTTCGACCTCTTTGGAGTGCCTTTAGCTTTCCCTCCTGAACTTTCCTCCTCCGATACCTTCCTCTTCCTCGAAGACTTCTTCTTGTGCTTCGACACCTCAACAACAACGGATGGCTCAGGCTCACCCTCGGGAAGTTTCCCAGAATCTCGCTCCGGCATATTGACTGCTGCGGAAGATGAGGCACCCTCTGTACCCACCGGAGCATTCTCTTCGGGTTGCCTAATTTTAAAAGACGGAGCCTTTAAGAGTTCCAGAAACGGCTTATCCCCTGGATTCTGTTGATGAGAAGTATACTCAATATCATCATCATCGAATGATTCCAGATGGAGCATATCACGCAAAGACATGTCTACAAAAGAAACAACAAGGCATCGTTAGTCAAAAAGTTCAAAAAACTCACAAAAATTTATATCATACAATCAATAAACGAACCTATGTTGTTTCGTCTAACCACAGGCCACTGATCCGAGAATTCCCAGTTTCTACTCACACAACCAATCACCAACACATGCTCCGGCAAGCGTCTGATGTCAAATTTATTGGACACCAGAGCAGCATACAGATTTTTGTCTACAGCAAAATCCTTCGGCAACTCACCTTCCAAAGGATCATCCTTCTTCCTCCACACCATATTCTTCGGTAGGCACAAATCGTCCAACCAAAACCATCTGTCCTTCCAATCCTTCAAACTCGAAACCTCCCAACCTACACACTCTCGGTCCTCCTTCTTCACCTCCGACTTCTTGTCCTTCGGTTGTCGCTTCTCAAAGGTATACCAATTCCCTGAGCGATTCAACCGATAGAACGCCCTAAAAAGATCTAAGTTGGGAACAAGGTCCAACGACCGACAAGAAAGTTCAAATTGATTCACCCGACTCAAACCAAAGGGTGTCATCTGGGAGATATGGACTTTATGAAACTGCAACACTTTCATTAAAAATCGAGTAAAGGGCACCCGATAGTTTGCATAATTACACACCCGTGTGTAAAATGCAAACTTCCCAGGGGGGAAGAGGGTATATGGGAGTCCTCGGAGCAGGTAGGGTAGGGTGGAGATCTACAGGAATCCTAAATTCTTCTATAAACTCATCGAGTTTCGCTTGGCTTAAAACGCTAAATGATACAAGCATATTATCTTTAGGCATGATGTAAAAAGATGAAAGGAACAAAAATACACACCTCGTGAAGAAGAAGAAGACGCCTAAGATGATCCGGGTGAAAAACTCGAAGAAAAAACTGGAGACACTTGAAGAAATTTAGAGAAGATGAAAGGAAAGGTAAAAAGGAAATGAAGGGTAAAACCCACTTATAAAGGGGGAAAAATGACGGTTGGAGTAACCGTCCAATCAAGGGATGTCAAAACTGACCACCTCGAGCCTATAAAAAAGGGATCTGCTAAAATGATCGGACGGTGAGGCAACAAAAAGGGTGAAAGACAACAGTTGTCATCCACTTACATAAATGAATGACAATAGCTGTCATACACTAAGCATACCGAAGCTCGAAGGAAACTCAAAAGTCAAAACCCCTGAAAAACCTCAAGTCCTTTTTGAATACCGAAGCATTCAAAAAGACTTCGGGGGACTTGAAGAGAATATATGGTTGAAGGTCGGAGCCTGAGCCATCACAAAAGGGCCAGGCCCGAACCTAACAGAAGACCAGGCCATAAACCGAAGCTCGGTCCATTATAAAGATCGAAGCTAAAGTAGGGCCGAACACTTAGCTTCGACCATAAGGCCTATGGGCCTGGGTTTACCGAAGCCCACTCTGGAAAGTATAAATACCTCCCCAAAATTCTTCATTTGGTAACTTCACTCACTTGTACTTTTTGTACTTTTCGTACTTACTTTCCACTTCTTAAAACCATACTTATTCTCACGCCGGAGGGTGGTCACAGAGAGACCCTTCCTCTCCCCTGTGACGAGCCTAACGGTGTTTTGTTTTGCAGGTTAATCTCAGATCTACTCTACTGTCACTCTTTCTCATCTCATCTCTCAGATCTGGTTCACCGGACCAACTAAGGGGTAACTTTTTTCCTCTTCAATACGTAACTGAAAAAATATCATTTTTTTTTCTTTATTTCTAATCATGTCACATGGAGCCGCATTGGACATAAAGGGAACAATTAGGCGAGTCCCACATCTCTCATTCAATGAAAGGTGCTTAAATGCGACTCGTGGTCTAGGTTGGGTACGATTGATTGAGCCAGCTAGCTTCACATACCCGACTCAATTATGCCAGCCCCGTCGTATTACTACTCGGCACGTAGTTTCAATGAGCGGCTTCAACTACCCTTGAGTTAGTTTTTTTTTATATATAAAAATCTCTCTTTTTCAACGTGAGCCTATTGTGATCAAATCACCTTGCGAACAAAACTAGTTTGATACTTGTTATAGAGTGTTTTTTTTAAATCAATGTATTTTAGGTAGTGATTGAATTAAATGACTTATAAAAATTGTATAGCATAAGTGTATGTCCAGTTTAAGATTCTTAATTTGATTCAACTTGTACAAATACATGATATATAACATGGATCCATCTAGGAAGTTAGACATGTTCTATGAAAAAATAAAGTTTTAATTTAATGGATAATATAAAATTTTGATAACATATTTTGGATCGATGATGCAATCTGTCCCTTTCTTTTTTATTGGCTCTGTCTATTTGGACACCCTTAAAATCTATTTGGACGCCATGTATATGCCTCGTATAGGGCTATACGAAGAATATAAATGACAAAAAGTTGAACACTGACTTCAAGGCAATGATTGGTCCGCAACTTGGTACCTTATACGACCCATATAGCTCAATACGAAGAATATAGGGTTTACATTTTTAATTTTTGAAACTTAGGGTTTGGTCTACCATGTGGATTGCCTTTTTCTATTTTTTTTAACGAGTGCAATACGAAGAGTACTTACAATATTATTACATATACTTTTTTTATTTTTTTAACGAGTGCAATACGAGAAGTACTTACAATATTATTACATATACTTTTTGAAGTTGAAAGAACTCGTCTCAATACGTCAATAACAGTCTGAATAAATTACGTATATTTTTTGATGTTGAACGGACTCATCTCAATACGTCAATAACAGTTTGAATATATTACGTATACTTTTTGAAGTTGAACGAATGCGTCTCAATACGTCAAGAACAGTCTGAATATATTACGTATATTTTTTTACACTACTAGAAAATTGGGCTTTTGTCACCACATTTTCGGTTACATAACGGTAGCAATTGCTCTGTAGCCACCATTTTGCAACCGAGAATGCGGTAGCAAAAACACACATGTCTGTTGCCCTAATGTCACCAAATAGCTACCACTTTTGTATTTTGCTACCGTATTTTTGTCACCACAAAAACGGTTAAAATTATTGCTACCGCTTCTACAATGTTTTAGTAAGGTCTTTTGCTACTGTTTTGGTACCATTTAGCCACCGATATTGCCACCATTTAGACACCATTTTTATTGAAAATTTACACATTTTTTTTGTAACCATTTTGGTACCATTTAGTTTGCAACCATTTAGTCACCGCTTTCATTGAGAATTTACTACCATTTAGCCATCACTTGTTGAAAATTTGCTACCATTGAACTACCACTTTCATTGAAATTTTGCTACCATTTAGCCACCACTTTATTGAAAAATTGCAACCATTTAGCCACCACTTTCATTGAAAATTTATTACCATTTAGTCACCACTTTCATTGAAAATTTGCTACCATTTAGCTTTGCTACAGTTTTTTTCCGCTTTATTAATTCAATTACATTTCAAGAAAACTATATTATATAAAACAGTCAAATAATACAAAATCTCAAATTATATAAATAAAAAAACATCAAATAACCGAAATTATCCATGAAAAACTTCAAAACATTCATGTCTAAGTGTTTATAGCCTATTTTCCACCCATAGCTGTTAACCTAGCTTCAAATTCTCCCATTCTATTGTTCATAGCCTCTTTATCCGCATTATATTTTTCTTTTTCAGCCACCAAGCCTGCAATTATTTCTTCAAACCTTTCTTTATCTTCATATTTTCCCTTAACAAGCTCTTTAATAAACAAATTCAACTTTTCAATCTACAAAACAAGCAATGAATAGAATCAAGAAGTCAGAATTAATAAAAATTAATAATGGGTCAAGTAAGTTGCACAATAACATAATCCAATTGTGAGTTAAAATTCTAGTGCTAGAAGCCAAATAACATGTTTAGAAAAATTAGGGTGCCTATGCTCATTATTGAATTCAAAGTTCAAGTTGAAATAATATATATCATATCTACATCACAATCTCCATATCTACCTCACGTTTACAAGAATCAAGGCGAACATAAATCATGAGAAAGCTTTGACATCCTACTATAAATTACTAATGTATATGATTCCACTTATGTTAAAGAGTAAATAATTCTTTTATATATTTTAAACTACTATCAAGGTAAAAAGGAATAAACATACCTCGGGGTCTTCTTTGTCATGTACATATGAGTCTCTAACATTGCCTAACCCATACACTTTTCCTTTATTCTTACCCCCGGAAGCTTGGTACCACAAGTCGTCATCAAATTCGGGATGTTCTCTACGCTCATTTCCGTACTTCTCCACAACATAACCATTATATTTAACCTGTTGGGTTAAACATGTAACTATATTATTCAAATTTCAATGTTTTTTTTAAATATGTTTGGATTTACTAATTACTGAACTTACCCAGGTTTCCTTTGCCCTATCGTCAACCCACACAAGATTTTCTTCATCGTCCCCTTCTGAATCAACATCCAAAAGTAGTGAACTGCTACCACTTAGATGTTTATCTAATGGTCTGCTTCCTTTCCTACAATGTGACTGCTTCCACATCTCATGAGCTGATAGTTCACGCCCAATTATCTTAGCCTGCAAATGTAAAAATTAGAAGTTAATAAAGATGACAGTATTGACATGGTACATATGGTAAAAGAGGGCGATTAACATTTTTTACCGCTTTTCTTTGCGCAGTCACATAGGTTTGAGATCCAAGGGTATGTTTGCCCCCGGTTGCCTTGCGTCTAATTTCTTTATTTCTTAAAGACTTTGCTTTCCACTCTGGTGTGTTCCAATTGTCAACCATTTGTTTCCATATCTCAGATCTTATCCATGCTGGTTTAAAGTCAATAAGAACAGACATATCTATATCTTCTTCATCCCCTTCAAGTAAATGTTGTTTTTTCGCCGTATTTATAGCCGCATTTCTTAACCCTCGCAACAAAAGGTGTCAACATTTGCAACCGATTAGTTACCTTATCTTATAATACATATTTTAGTGTAAAATCGGTTGCTAAATTTGCTACCATTTTTTCTAGGTAACCACTTTTGGTGACAATAGCCCCCTTTTATCGTAGCTAATATGGTAGCAATTTAGTCTCAAAATTTACCACTGATTAGCTACCATAAATATATGTCTAAATATATACATTACGTTTTAAAAAGAGGTCCCTAATTTTGCTACCGCTAAGGTGGTCACAATTCAATAGGTTTATTGTTTTTTTTTATAAATTATTTTTTTTAATTCTTTTTTATTATTTTTCCCACGAATTTACCACCAAAAATAAATAATGTCAAAATTTGCAACCGATTAGTTACCATATTTTAGAATACATATTTTGGTGTAAAATCGGTTGCTAAATTTGCTACCATTTTTTTAGGTAGCAACTTTTGGTGACAATAGCTATGTTTTCTAGTAGTGTTAAGCTGAACGAACTCGTCTCAATACATCAATAACAGTCTGAATATAATTACGTATATTTTTTGAAGTTGAACGGACTCCTCTCAATACGTCAATAACAGTCTGAATATAATTACATATACTTTTGGAAGTTGAACGGACTCCTCTCAATACGTCAATAAAAGGGATATGAATTTATTACATATACCTTTTGAAGTTGAACTGACTCGTCTCAATACGTCAATAACAGTCTAAATATATTACGTATACTTTTGGAAGTTGAACGGACTCTTCTCAATACGTCAATAACAGTATGAATTTATTACGTATAGTTTTTGAAGTTGAACGGACTCCTCTCAATACGTCAATAACAGTCTGAATATATTACGTATAGTTTTTTAAGTTGAACGGACTCCTCTCAATACGTCATTAACAGTCTGAATATATTACGTATACATTTTGAAGTTGAACGGACTCTTCTCAATACGTCAATAACAGTATGAATTTATTATGTATACTTTTTGAAGTTGAACGGACTCTTCTCAATACGTCAATAACAGTATGAATTTATTATGTATACTTTTTGAAGTTAAACGGACTCGTCTTAATATTAAACAGTTGGTTTTGTTTTTTAAATATTTTTTTCCATTTTTTTAAATAGTTTTGATTTTTAACAATTGTATATACAACACAAACACAAATTTACATCACAAACATAAATAACTGAAACTGATTGTAACCGAATAACTGATCAAGAACCATTAACTGACGTAGGGTTTGTCGTATACCCTTATCAAAAGAAATTTATAATGCAACTTTTTAACTCACAACTAATGTAAATAGGGAAGTAGGGTTGTCGAACCACGAGGAATGAGTGGAAAGCTTGAATGTAACTATGCTAGATTTTAATGTCACAATTTTTATAGCTTTTATAATTTTTAACAAGTAAAGTAAAATTCAGATTTTAATTGTTTGGTTTAAGATTTGTAAAATAACAATAATAAGAATTCGGATTATAACAATATAATTAAAAGAGAAGCTTCCACCCGGAATCCTATTCGTATGTTCTACTGACAAGTTTCTATTGTTGCTCTAAACACTTCCTGTCACGAAGCCTTGAGATATAGTATCGAAATAACAACTAGTGAGCTATTATCAGTCTAGTTATCCCTATGCAAACATTCACCAACCTCCTTACGGTGTCGGATACGAAAGACCGTAATTAATAGATAATTTGATTTATGCAAACAAGGTTTAATCAATACACACAAGTAGTCAAAGAGCTAGTTTATGCAACAATAATAACAAATCAGTTACAAACATACAAATATTCACCCGGGGAGGAAGCTACTGTGAACGGTTTAGCTCCGCATCTTGGAGCCAGGAGCTTCAATGGTGTTGTTTCTTGATTCCATAGCTTCTACAATGATCTTGGATATGATTTTTGAGAGTATATTGATGAATTTGGTGTAAGAACTCGTAAGGAACCCGTCTGGTCGTCTTCTCAAGTGGTTTGCGAGTTGTATTAATCAAACTCGTTAGTGCAGAAACAAGCTGGAAAGGAAACATGTCACGATCGCATTAATTGGTGTCGCGGACCGCTCCAGAATTATTAATTCCCAAGGCGGTCTGCGACACTCTAAAGTATTCCAGCTAATTATAAACCTTCGGGCGGACCGCGGTGGATTTATTAAATCCCAGGCGGTCCGTGACAGGCTTGGTAATTCAGATTTATAAATTTGTTGACGTTTTCTTCCGTTTCACGCATCGTCTTCTGTTCCGACTCGTGTTTTCTCGCTTAAGGCTCGTAATTTCACCATTTTAGTATAATTTCCATCTTCTACATCATTCTCCTTATTGCAACTAATTCCCGGTTAAACTACACACAAACAAACAAAAAAATACCAAATTAAAATATAAAGATATGGACCTTTCGGCCTCACATCATTAACACCAGTAAATAAACATCACAAACATATCAACCAACAAGTTCATACAAAAGAAGTCATAATAGTACTGAATACAAACATAAAAAACTACTGACCTGCGTTGGGTGCCGCACGTGGCGCGTGTGGCGGTCTCTCTGGTAATCCTGCTTCCTGTCTCCTCTCCGCCTCCAAATCAGCAAGCCACCTAATCCAGTCAAGAATAGCCTCCTGACCACGTCGCAGATCCCGAAGACTGCCCTCCATACGGCGCATCCTGTCTACAATGTCACGAGGGACACCCCGGTAAACGTGAGCTGGGTACTGAGGCGGCTCTGGAGGCGGTGCCTCATCCTCTACCTCTGGCTCCAGGTCAACCTCAAACGGACCATCCACGTCCTCCAACATATCCTCCTCAACATCCCAAGGATAAGGTGGGATGACCTCCGGTAACTCCACCGGCTCAAAAAGCTCTCCCTCAGCATTCTTAAAACGCCGACCCATCCCAGCGAACTTGCGTGTAACGCGCATGCCGATAATCGTCCTACGATCCAACCGAGATGGCTGAAGCGGAGGTCCCAAGTGGGGGTCACCATAGGGGAGAAGCCCCAACTGACGGGCGAGGACGGTGACATACGCACCACCGTATAACTCTCCCCGCTGCTCACGGTGGTATGCAGAGGCAAACCAATCCGTCATACAACGTGCGAGCGCGCAGGGCCTCCGATATAATAGACAGTAAAGGTAAAAGAGGTCTGTCCTCGTGCACCACTCGCGAGAGTTATGGCGTGGCTGGATCGACGTAGCGATCAACCGGTGCATATATCGGTGAAGGGGGTCACGAATGGCGGTCACCCTGCCCTTATCCTTCTGAAACCGGTGACCAGGAGCTACGACCGCCCAAAACCCAAGCAACGTAGGCCTAGACGTCGCGCGTATACCGTCTCGATATAACGCGGTAGCCGTCTCAGGCTGCGTGTAAAACCCCAACCGCCACGCGAACTCGCGTAAGGACATCTGGAACGTCTGCTGGGCAAGACGGAAGGTGATCTCGTAGAAAGGATCCGCAGGATCATCGTCCTCCTCCGGTCGATCTGCTGGTCGGGCGGTGAAAGTAAATGAAGACAGGAACTCCACGGTCAACTCCCGATATGTCGGAGTATGTGCACTACCAAATAGACGACTCCAGGGCGTATCAGTGTCGATGATATCACGTGCCCGTGCCAGCTCACCAAACTCCTCCAACGCAGCATAACAAATGGAATTGTGTACCGCGACCTGCATTATGATAATAACAACAATAATAATAACAAATAATAAATAATGATACATAATAATAATCAGAAATAATAACAATAATAATAACAATAATAATAATAATAATAATAATAATAATACCTGCATCCTCCTAAGCTACTGACAGCGGCGCCACGCCTTGCTGTCAGCAGGAAAGTCCAAGTACGGGTGACCCAGAAGTGGGTCAACCTATGCTCGTGGTGGTGGTGGTGGTGGTCCCGCTACCCCTCCTTCCTCCATGTCAAAGTCCTCCTCCTTGTCACCAAATAAATCCGCCATACTACGTTGTTTAAAAAAAATATTTTTATAAAACTTATGTTATTTTAAAATAATGTTATTTTAAAGAAATTTATATTATTTTAAATTAAATTATTTTAATAAAAATTTATGTTATTTTAAAAAAAAAATATTTTAAATAAAAAATCTGCTTATTATTATTATTATTATTAATTTAAAAGATTAATAAAATTTAAAAAATATATATATATGAATGAATAGGCCTCGTATTGCCCTGTATGAGGCATATTCATTCATCTTCAACACACCAACCCAGATCTGATCATCGAAATCAGCCCCAAATTCAAGTTCCATGAATGAATATGCCTCGTATAGCACTGTATGAGGCATATTCATTCATCGTTCATCATCAAGCCCAGGTCTGAGCCCCCAATTAAGCCCCAAAATCAAACCTAGATCTAACCTAAATCAATCAATCAACTAATCTAACCGATTGTGTGAAAAAAAAAAGAAAGAAAACGTACGTTAATCGAAGCAAGATCTGACCACCGAGTGTGTGTTTTGATGAATCGAGTGTGTGTGTTTGAGTTTGTGTTTTGATCTTGTGTGAGTGTTTGAGTGTGTGTTTGTGTGGTTCGTATGCAGATCTGACCAGCGTATAGGGGGTGATATGGGTCTTGATATGATTCGTATAGACCAATACGAAGAATGTAAAGGTCCAGTATCCCTTACAAGCCCAGTATCAGACTCAATACTAGGCTTGTTGTATGCCTCATATTGGGTTATACGAGGAATACTTAATTTTTTTTTAAACTTTTAACCAAACAAAATAAGCAAAACAAAACCGTAATGCATTGTTGAATCGATTTATGAAAATACAACACCTTTCGTAAACACTTGTGAATACAAACGATGAATCGATTAACGAAATAAACCACTTCTGATATAAACGGATCAACCTCAGTAAAAATTTAAAATTTATCGACCGGACTGGAAAACAACGATCAATCGATTTATGAAATACAACACCTTTGGAAAACACCGAAATGCATCGATTAATCGATTAACAAAATAAAACACTTTTCATTAAACGGATCAAACTCGGCAAAACAAAGCAAACATCTTTAAAACCTAACAAAATGAGCTAACCTAAACAAAAAAACTGAACACGCATCGTATCGGTAACAAAATCTAAAAAATTTAATCAAATAGGATTGAGAAAAATAAAACCAATTTTTTGCAATTTTTTTTTATTTTTTTTAAAGTTTGTTTATTATATTTAATATTTTATAAAAGAAAAAAAACTGGTATTCATCGTATAGCCCAATATGAGACACATAGCAGGTCTAGTATTGGTTACAAACCTAGTATCAACCCAATACTAGACCAGTATATTCTTCGTATAGCCCAATATTAGGAATATAAGGGTCTAGTATTGGGATGATACTAGGTTTGTAACCAATACTAGACCTGCTATGTGCCTCATATTGGGCTATACGATGACTACCAGTTTTTTTTTTCTTTTATAAAATATAAAATATAATAAACAAACTTAAAAAAATAAAAAAATTACAAAAAATTGGTTTTATTTTTCTCAATCCTATTTGATTAAATTTTTTAGATTTTGTTACCGATACGATGCGTGTTCGGTTTTTTTGTTTAGGTTAGCTCATTTTTTTAGGTTTTAAAGATGTTTGCTTTGTTTTTGCCGAGTTTGATCCGTTTATATGAAAAGTGTTTTATTTTGTTAATCGATTAATCGATGCATTTCGGTGTTTTCCAAAGGTGTTGTATTTCATAAATCGATTGATCGTTGTTTTCCAGTCCGGTCGATAAATTTTAAATTTTTACCGAGGTTGATCCGTTTATATGAGAAGTGTTTTATTTCGTTAATCGATTCATCGTTTGTATTCACAAGTGTAAATAAACAACATAAACGTAAATAACCAAAACTAAAATAAGTTTTATAACACATAGGAGGCGGTTCTACATACAAAATTACCGACATAGCGGTTAACCATAATAACTAAGACCAACCTCCTATTTATAACACATAGGAGGCGGTTCTACATACAAAATTACCGACGTAGCGGTGTACCTTAATAACTAAGACCAACATCCTATTTATAACACATAGGAGGCGGTTCTACATACAAAATTACCGACGTTGCGGTTTTGCGTTTATAAATAAGATTTCAACCTGGCCCCCATCCAGGTTCATCTGTAGTGACCGCTACATACAAAATTTGAACCTGATCCGGAGTTCTTGTTAGTGTTGGTTTAACTAACAAGAGCACCCCATGCAGGTTCATCTCCAACAGACAAAGGATCCCTCGCCTGCATCCCGACGACCGTCACCATCTTCAAAAATATTAGCGGCGTCCATCGGTTGATACAGTCCAACGGACAAAGGATCCCCTGCCTGCACTCCGTTTTCCGCTAAAAATAGAAAGTCATTAAATCTTCGGTTGCTGGATCCGGTGGATCATCATCATCATCTTTAATTTCAATCGCCATTGCTGCAACAAAAACAACAATAATAAATAATATAAATAAAAACAACAAAAACAACAACAACAAAAACAAAAACAACAAAAACAAAAAAAAAACAAAAACAACAACAACAATAATCAACAACAACAACAACAATCAACAACAACAACAACAATAACAATAATAATATTATTATTATTATTCGTATAATAATAATAATAATAACTAGTAGAATTCCCCCCGCGTTGCGGGGAGCGTAAAACCGTGTTACCCGAACCAATCTCACGTATTGCGACGGTTCGGTTGAACCACCTGGTACAACCGGTTAAATCATCCGACAAACCCGGTTGAAATATACGATATGGCCGGTTGAACCAATCTTTCTAACCATTCATACCGTCCGATTAAAGTGGTTGAACGATCTAATACAACCGGTTGAACCATCCGACATACCCGGTTGAACCGTGCGTCATGGAGTTGAATATAGTAAGTTAACTGAGTTGAGTAGTAAGTTAACGGAGTTGAAAAGCAACCTAACGGAGTTGAATACTATTTTAACGGAGTTGATGATGACCTCGGTCGTCACGGGTCATGCAAAACCTAAATAACCTAGGTAGCTAGGGTAAGTAGGGTATCGAATCCAAGGAGCATGTGGTTAGCGTCACACTAGCGGTTTGTTTGTCTAAGTTATTTACAAAACAAGTAAGCAAAACAATTATGAAGTTGGCTTATTATGAAGCTTGCTATTTTTATCTTTTTCTTGGTTTTGAAGAAGTTGGAATTACTTAGTAATGAAAGCAACAATAAAATTTAACTAACACTCACTCCCGGGTTAGAATATGTAAGCAACTAGGATTCAAGGGTTATTATGAAAGATTTGCAATTTCACTTGCATGAATCGCTAGGACAGATAATCAAGACTTAGGCATCAACAAATAGCTACTAGGCCCTAAGTATGCTTCATTATCTAGTTCACCAAATCCTATATGTTGAGTTAAGGCATAAATGATAGAATTCATCTTATGAGCTTAAAAACACAATGGTCTCTAAACATGCAATAAGTCCAACCCAATACCAAGACAATTAAGCACAACAATTAATTCATACAAATAATGTCACGATCACAAGTAGATTTGCAAGATACAAAAACCTTTAGTCATATAATGAGTCTAACCCAATATCCCAACTTAAGTGATAGGGTTTATCTCACAAGTCTAAAGATAATGTTGAATCAAAACTTAATTGACAAGATTCATCTCTATGGTTTAAGCATACAAGAACATACACAAGGTCCAACCCAACATCAAAAGCTAATTGATGGAATTCATCCCCATGACTCAAGCACAACATAAACATACACAAAGTTCAACCCAATATCAATGATTCATTAAGAACAACACTTGTTTCTTACAAAATACAATCATAATAACAACATAATGAATCCTAAAACTTACAATCCTTCACCCGGAAGTGAAGGGGAACTTAACCAATCATGGTTTTGGAAGCTTGGATGATGATGAAGAAGGTAGGAGAATAAGCCATGAGAAGTATGGAATGGAGGTTGGGTGTTCTTAGTGATTGAAGATGAATGATGGTGAAAGTGGTGAGGAAGTGGATGAAAGATCTTAATGATTGATGATGATATGGAATGGATTGGGATGGATTGAGATGATGAAAAACCCCCAAAAATGTGTATTTTGGTCGCCCAAATCTCCCTAAGGCGGCTCTCCCCGAGTTAGGGTTTCTTTTCTTTTGTTTTATAGAAGAAATTGGTGAAAATCTGCAGCAGCCGTCGCTGACGGCCCTCTGGCCGTCTCTGACGGCAGTAGCCGTCGGTGACGGCCCCCTGGCCGTCGCTGACGGCCAGACAAATCCTGACGCCCCAATTCGCGGCAGACGGCCGCCCAGACGGCTGGAAACTTGTTTTCTTCATAACTTTTTCGTTTCAACTTCGTTTTCCTCCATTTTCGCGGCCACGTTTTCGTATTTCAACCCTTTTTCATTTAATACAAAAATATCTCCATTTCAAATCCAATAATTTTTCCAAAACACATCCACTCTTCATTCTTTGCACTCGGTTGCTCGTTTCTTCGCCAATTTAGCACTTATAACTTGTCATCCATCAATCCTCGGCTAAGTACCTAGTTTCGGACAAAGCTACACACAACAAACATTAAAAATACAAAAATAAACTATAAAAATGTGTTCTTTTCGGACTCACATCAGTTGAATTGTAACTAACGGAGTTAAATAGTAACTACGTTAGTACTATTTTAACAGAGTTCAATAGTAACTCCGTTAGTACTATTTTAACGGAGTTGCATAGTAACTAACGGAGATGAATAGTAACTAACGGAGTTACATAGTAACTAACGGAGTTGAATAGTAATTAAATAGTAACTTAACAGAGTTGAATAGTGACTTAACAGAGTTGAATAGTAACCGTTAAGTCACTATTCCCTAAGATGTTGTCATTTAATATATATATAGTAATAACAACAACAACAATCTATCCTAATCAACAACAACAACAATCGGACTTAAAAAAAACAAAAAAAAACGAAGAACTCAACAATCAACAACAACAATCTATCCTAACATTGATGAAAAGATCAAAAAAAAATCATACCTTAATCGATTATAGATGAATCGGGTGTGTTTGAATCGGGTCGGGTCACCTCCGATTGACTCGGGTGTGTTGGACTCGGTGGGGTCGATCTGTGTTGAGAGGTTTTGTATGTTTGTGTTGACTCGTATGAGACCAGTATATTCTTCGTATAGCCCAATATGAGGAATATAAGGGTCTATTATTGGGTTGATACTAGGTTTGTAACCAATACTAGACCTGCTATGTGCCTCATATTGGGCTATACGATGAATACCAGTTTTTTTTCTTTTATAAAATATAAAATATAATAAACAAACTTAAAAAAAATAAAAAAATTACAAAAAATTGGTTTTATTTTTCTCAATCCTATTTGATTAAATTTTTTAGATTTTGTTACCGATACGATGCGTGTTCGGTTTTTTTGTTTAGGTTAGCTCATTTTGTTAGGTTTTAAAGATGTTTGCTTTGTTTTTGCCGAGTTTGATCCGTTTATATGAAAAGTGTTTTATTTTGTTAATCGATTAATCGATGCATTTCGGTGTTTTCCAAAGGTGTTGTAATTCATAAATCGATTGATCGTTGTTTTCCAGTCCGGTCGATAAATTTTAAATTTTTACCGAGGTTGATCCGTTTATATGAGAAGTGTTTTATTTCGTTAATCGATTCATCGTTTGTATTCACAAGTGTAAATAAACAACATAAACGTAAATAACCAAAACTAAAATAAGTTTTATAACACATAGGAGGCGGTTCTACATACAAAATTACCGACATAGCGGTTAACCATAATAACTAAGACCAACCTCCTATTTATAACACATAGGAGGCGGTTCTACATACAAAATTACCGACGTAGCGGTGTACCTTAATAACTAAGACCAACCTCCTATTTATAACACATAGGAGGCGGTTCTACATACAAAATTACCGACGTTGCGGTTTTGCGTTTATAAATAAGATTTGAACCTGGCCCCTATCCAGGTTCATCTGTAGTGACCGCTACATACAAAATTTGAACCTGATCCGAAGTTCTTGTTAGTGTTGGTTTAACTAACAAGAGCACCCCATGCAGGTTCATCTCCAACAGACAAAGGATCCCTCGCCTGCATCCCGACGACCGTCACCATCTTCAAAAATATTAGCGGCGTCCATCGGTTGATACAGTCCAACGGACAAAGGATCCCCTGCCTGCACTCCGTTTTCCGCTAAAAATAGAAAGTCATTAAATCTTCGGTTGCTGGATCCGGTGGATCATCATCATCATCTTTAATTTCAATCGCCATTGCTGCAACAAAAACAACAATAATAAATAATATAAATAAAAACAACAAAAACAACAACAACAAAAACAAAAACAACAAAAACAAAAAAAAAACAAAAACAACAACAACAATAATCAACAACAACAACAACAATCAACAACAACAACAACAATAACAATAATAATATTATTATTATTATTCGTATAATAATAATAATAATAACTAGTAGAATTCCCCCCGCGTTGCGGGGAGCGTAAAACCGTGTTACCCGAACCAATCTCACGTATTGCGACGGTTCGGTTGAACCACCTGGTACAACCGGTTAAATTATCCGACAAACCCGGTTGAAATATACGATATGGCCGGTTGAACCAATCTTTCTAACCATTCATACCGTCCGATTAAAGTGGTTGAACGATCTAATACAACCGGTTGAACCATCCGACATACCCGGTTGAACCGTGCGTCATGGAGTTGAATATAGTAAGTTAACTGAGTTGAGTAGTAAGTTAACGGAGTTGAAAAGCAACCTAACGGAGTTGAATACTATTTTAACGGAGTTGATGATGACCTCGGTCGTCACGGGTCATGCAAAACCTAAATAACCTAGGTAGCTAGGGTAAGTAGGGTATCGAATCCAAGGAGCATGTGGTTAGCGTCACACTAGCGGTTTGTTTGTCTAAGTTATTTACAAAACAAGTAAGCAAAACAATTATGAAGTTGGCTTATTATGAAGCTTGCTATTTTTATCTTTTTCTTGGTTTTGAAGAAGTTGGAATTACTTAGTAATGAAAGCAACAATAAAATTTAACTAACACTCACTCTCGGGTTAGAATATGTAAGCAACTAGGATTCAAGGGTTATTATGATAGATTTGCAATTTCACTTGCATGAATCGCTAGGACAGAGAATCAAGACTTAGGCATCAACAAATAGCTACTAGGCCCTAAGTATGCTTCATTATCTAGTTCACCAAATCCTATATGTTGAGTTAAGGCATAAATGATAGAATTCATCTTATGAGCTTAAAAACACAATGGTCTCTAAACATGCAATAAGTCCAACCCAATACCAAGACAATTAAGCACAACAATTAATTCATACAAATGATGTCATGATCACAAGTAGATTTGCAAGATACAAAAACCTTTAGTCATATAATGAGTCTAACCCAATATCCCAACTTAAGTGATAGGGTTTATCTCACAAGTCTAAAGATAATGTTGAATCAAAACTTAATTGACAAGATTCATCTCTATGGTTTAAGCATACAAGAACATACACAAGGTCCAACCCAACATCAAAAGCTAATTGATGGAATTCATCCTCATGACTCAAGCACAACATAAACATACACAAAGTTCAACCCAATATCAATGATTCATTAAGAACAACACTTGTTTCTTACAAAATACAATCATAATAACAACATAATGAATCCTAAAACTTACAATCCTTCACCCGGAAGTGAAGGGGAACTTAACCAATCATGGTTTTGGAAGCTTGGATGATGATGAAGAAGGTAGGAGAATAAGCCATGAGAAGTATGGAATGGAGGTTGGGTGTTCTTAGTGATTGAAGATGAATGATGGTGAAAGTGGTGATGAAGTGGATGAAAGATCTTAATGATTGATGATGATATGGAATGGATTGGGATGGATTGAGATGATGAAAAACCCCCAAAAATGTGTATTTTGGTCGCCCAAATCTCCCTAAGGCGGCTCTCCCCGAGTTAGGGTTTCTTTTCTTTTGTTTTATAGAAGAAATTGGTGAAAATCTGCAGCAGCCGTCGCTGACGGCCCTCTGGCCGTCTCTGACGGCAGTAGCCGTCGGTGACGGCCCCCTGGCCGTCGCTGACGGCCAGACAAATCCTGACGCCCCAATTCGCGGCAGACGGCCGCCCAGACGGCTGGAAACTTGTTTTCTTCATAACTTTTTCGTTTCAACTCCGTTTTCCTCCATTTTCGCGGCCACGTTTTCGTATTTCAACCCTTTTTCATTTAATACAAAAATATCTCCATTTCAAATCCATTAATTTTTCCAAAACACATCCACTCTTCATTCTTTGCACTCGGTTGCTCGTTTCTTCGCCAATTTAGCACCTATAACTTGTCATCCATCAATCCTCGGCTAAGTACCTAGTTTCGGACAAAGCTACACACAACAAACATTAAAAATACAAAAATAAACTATACAAATGTGTTCTTTTCTGTGCTTCTTCATGCCTCTCTACCATCCAAGTTTTGGGTTAAGGCCATCCATAGTGCATGTTACCTTCATAACATTTTACCCACCAAAACTCTAAATAATCTCACCCTGTGTGTTGCCTTGTACCGTCGCCATCCATCCTACGAACACTTACGTGTCTTCAGATGTGCATGCTACCCAAAAGAGTCCGCCACTCGCCCACATAAGCAGGGGCAGATCTATCATTAGGGGAGGGGTTGCATCCGCTACCCCTCAACTTTTACGGCGAAGTGAGAATTTTTTTTTTAGATTTTCTGTAAAACGTTACCCCTCAAATAAATTTTATGTTATATCTAGAAAAAAAGAGGGTATTTGAACTAAAATAAGAAGAAAAATGGAAAGCATGTTCATCGGAAATTTTTTTAAGTTGCAGCAAAGTTTTGAAGAAGATGACTAGCTTGTGAAGGAGAGCTAGGGGTCATTTTGTAAATATAAACATTAACCAAAAAAGAGGTTGAGTGGTTGACAATAACCTGACTAGGGCTGCAAACGAACCGAACAAACACGAACAAGGCCTTGTTCGTGTTCGTTTGTTAAGGAAATCATGTGTTCACGAACAGTTCATGAACACTTTCCGAACGAGATTTTTTGTTCGTGTTCGTTTGTGTTCGTTTGTTAACTTTATTCATGAACGTATACGAACACAAACGGACATTAATGAACACAAACGAACACAAAGAAATGTTCATGAACATAAACAAACACAAACGGATATATATTAACTTTGGAATAAAAATAATTCTTAAGATATCTGCTAGATCCACCCAAAATATAACTAAATTATCCAAACATATTTACCTTACATATATTATTTATTTGGGTAAATATAAGAAAATAAAAAATTATAAACCCTATTGAACTATCGTACATAAACGAACGAACGCGACCTCTGTTCATGTTCGTTCGTTTAACTAAACAAACAAAAAATTTTGATCGTGTTCGTTCATTTATTAAACGAACAAACACAAACGAATTTCCCGTCGAACGGTTCATGAACTGTTCGCTGAAAGTTCATTTCATTTGCAGCCCTAAACCTGACACATGAACCTTTTTAATTATGATTTATTTTATTTTAATATAAATTTACATGAACTTATTCATTTTCTTTAATCTTTTGACGACAATTTATTTTATCTAATTTAGTTTTTAAATAAGTATAGTTCTCAATATTTCCATCAACAATTTCAAATCTGTTTATGTTGATGATATCCATTTAATGAATTATTGGTTAGCTATCACTAGTGTTGTAAACATTGTCAGGCGCTAGTCGGTTGGTGAGGTACCGACTATCGATTAATCGTTATTTACTTGGCTTGATTCGAGCTTTGTTTATGAAGCTCAAGTTCGGCTCGTAGGTAGCCTTTTAAAGTTCGGGTTCCTGCTCGTTTATTATTTATTAATTAAATTGTATTACTTATAATTATTATATTATATAAAATTTAGTTTTTTCCATAATTTTGTATACATTATTTAAATATATATGTAATATATAAATTAAAAATTATATAAACAATGGGCTCGCTTAGACTCTCGAGCTCGATAACCAAAGCTTGGGCTCAAGCCCGTTCAAGCTCAACTCATTGTGAGTTAGCTTGAGTAGCTCATGAGTAGCTTGGGTTGTTTGCACCCCTAGAAAAAAAACTAACGAAAAGGAGCAACATCGAACATAAAAGTCGACAAGAAGCATTAGATGACCCTGCGCTCCAGCTACAACCACCCTGCTAGGCGCTCGCGTCTCCCACCTTCTCTGTCCTATGACAGCGCGACCCTGCTTGGGTAACTTTATTAATTATTATGTGTGTGTTTTGTTTTTCGTTGGCATTGTATGAAAGTACGGGAAAAAAAAAATTTGAACGTTACCCCTAATTTTTTTTATCTAGATCCGCCACTGCACATAAGCTTCACCCGAAATCCTCCTTATGTGTTTTTTATAGTCTACCCTGCTAACTAGAGGGGGTACCGATGCTTAGAATTGGCCACAGAAAAATCATTTTTTCCTGTCACGCCACCTTTGCCGAAACGGTGTTCCCCTTGACCAACTCCCTAGATCCTAAGCCGTCCCACACTTTCTGTGATGTCTCTCCTCCTGCTCCTTTTTCTTTTCCCACTTCCTTCGGCCCACACCCAAATACCGGCCCACCCAACCACCTTACTCCTTTCGGCCCACCCCCTCACACTGACCCACCTAACCAGCCTTCTCTTTTCGGCCCAATTCCCACTCCTGCTCATCCACCTTCTAGTCCACCCCCCCATCCATCCCCTGGCTCAATGAGAATATCAACCATTGATAAACTCACTTATTTCCTGTTTCATATGAACAATATATTTAGTTGTATTAGAAAAATATCATCAAGCATGCGACATATGTGATATAAATATTAGTATCTAAGTCTTATCTGTTACAATAATAATATTTACGTTGACATTTTAGGCCTACTTATATAGAATGAAAACGACCTAACAAATATAATATTACTTTTTTTAAATCGTTATTGCTACAAGATGTTTAAGATTGATGATATCACAAAAATGTAAATGAATTGAGCTTTTGTACAAGAACATAAAGGGGAATGGAGATATCAATTTATCTAAGTGTGGGTCATTTAGGTGTTTGTTTATCGGAGTTACGAAGGTGTCGTTTTTGTTTTGAATTGCCTAGTTGACCCAATGTAAAAATTGTTTTACCAATACGTTAGATTAGGATGCTTATTCATATGATTTCATTTTAAGAAAACCAACAAAATGCCGAAAATATTTAAAAAGTGACGACAATTTTTGACTTTTTGTTTCCTCAACTCTAAAATAGTATTTAACCATGTGTTTGACTTTGATTGTGGATAGACGCAGACACCGTTGAGGCGTTGACTAAAGCAAGAGTTCCACATCTTTGACTTTCATATGCTTTCCCCATATTTATGTCTTTCAAAAGTCGGCTCAAAGTTAAATCCATACCTTAGGAGACAACATACACAATTTAGTTATACTTTGATCATCACGTAGTAACGAATCCGATCAAATTGTTCAAGAATCACCAACATACGTATGCATATACGAAATTAGCACAACCTTTAATCGTTAAAGATAGTGATGGATGGACATCGGAGTGAATGGTTAGGTAATTGTTTTAGTTTTATATACCACAATTAAAATAAAAAAATATCCTTAAGTTTTAGGGAAGGTGGAGAAGATCTAGGGAAATTTGTTTTCAACTTAGTGTGCAAGTTTTAGATAAGTTTAATGTTGTAGATAAGTCTAAAGTTTAGTTTATATTAGCTTATAATTAAGAATTCGTATTTGAGTAAGATTGAAGAAGGGTGCCTATATAAACCCATAGCTAGTCATTTATTTTTCATTGTATTAGTTCCTTTGAGTTTTCTAATAAAATAAAGTCGCACGTTCGTTTGTGCAAACCGATCCCTGTGTGTGATCCACTTGTGAAACATTCTTAAGTTGCAATTTTTTTTTGAACGGCATCTCGCTCAGGGCTATACATGAGCATAGTCCGGCCGATGTGGGCTTCGAACCGGGCACTCCAGGATAGGAAACAGGCTAAGCCTGAAAACCTCCCACCTCACCTGCAGCCAGTGGGAATCGAACCTGACTCTCTAAGGAGAAACCAAGTTCTTTCCATCACTAGACCACATGGTCATTGGCTTAAGTTTAGCAAAAAAAAATTTTTGAACGGCGAAAAAATTGGAATCACTCACAGAACACTGGAGTATCATCGTGCCACCAGTGTTGCCACGCGATCATATTCCACCACCAAGTCACCAATTCAGGAGGAAACTCATAATTATGAGAAAACCCCCTTTGTGAGATTCGAACCCAGGACCTTATGGCCTTTAAGTCTTATCTCACCACCAAAATACCACTAGACTATAATGCCTTGGGTAAAGTTTAGCAATTAATGGTTGTAGTTTGATACTTTGATATCATTTATTTTCCGGTCAAAAAGAAAGGTCAACAAAATGATGTAACGATGAACATGTATATTCAATTGGATGTATCACTTCAACATGTGTGATTAAAGCTGTACGGAAAAAGGTGGGACATGGTGGCAAGTTGCCAACTAGGTTGTTAAGGGTCATAAATTCACAGTTGAATAAATAAGGTCGGTATTATTGATTTGTGTTAGTTATATGTAACTTGACAAGTAGAAAAATAACAAGAAATTAGGGACCGGGTTTATATATTTGAAAACCGCCCTTCAAAAAAATATATTTGAAAACTATTTATTGTTCATTTTAAGTCCACCCGTAGTGGGGCGTCACCCATGCAAAATTTTGATCTATAGCGCTCGGAACACCATTACGGTGGGGCGCTATGAAGTGATTTTGGGGGCACGCGTTATGTCTATAGCGCCGGATCAAAAGTGGACCAACCAATGAAATTGTGCCACGTGGACAACTCAAACGGTAATATTAGACCATGTGTAGTGGGGGGCTCCATATATGGAGCCCCCCTTCCTGATTGGTCCACGTGGCTGCTGAGTCAGCATGGAGAGAGAAACTGAAAAAGGGGTGTAGTGGTGGGGCTTTATATATGGAGCCCCCTAATCTGATTGGTCCACGTGGATTTTATTTTTTATATTCTTTTAACTCAAAATAATTAAAATAAAAGGTAAATAAATATAAAAAAATTAGAAATAATATTAAAAAACACACAACTAATATTAAAAAAAAAAGTTACAACTAAAATTAAAAAAAAGTTACAACTAAAATTTTAAAAAAAAAATTACAACTAATATTAAAAAAAAATTACAACTAATATTAAAAAAAACCAAACACACTAGAGGTCATATTTTTTCAGGATTTGTTGCCTGTGAAGCATAGCGAGGCGTAGCGCGTCTCCGTCGAGGTCTTCGATCGATTTCGACAAAAACTCAATGTCTTTTTCCATCTGCCTCGCCTCTTGGAGCTCGACAAACCTTTTATTCTCCACCACTCTCTGCTGCATCGTCTCCAAACGTCTTTGGCCAAGGTCGCGAATATCTTGAAGTCTACGGTTCATTTCTTCGAAATCATCCTTCAAGCCATCGCCTGCTGCCGAAGACGACTCCCCCTTCCCACCCTTTGCTGATCTTCTACCGGGTGGTCTAGGCATATCCTGCTGCTCCTCCTCCTCCTCCTCCTCATCCTCGTCCTCATCAAGCAAATTAACATGATCACCTAAACTCACATAGCGAGCATCGGATGACGGTGTATCCGGATCTCGCGTCGAGGAGGAGGTTTTGCTACGTTTTGATGGTCCTCCTCCTCCTGATCCTCCTCCTCTCCTGATCCTCCTCCTACCACCCGACCCCATAGGCGGTACCTTAGCCCACTTAGGACTTTTTCTCAACATCTCCCAAATTTTCAAATACGGGAACGGTTGGCGGGTAGATCTCATCTCGTCCAACGCTCTCGTCAACACACCATCATCACCTTCCCCACTTCCCCTGTTGTCCATACAACGCTGGTAAACCTGAGAAAACGCGTGACATCTATTATTTATGTCCGACCACTTTCCCGATACGGAGTCGTTCTCTCGATACTCCCCTCTACCCATCGCACCAAAAAACAACGCTCGAATCCGAATCCAAAACTCAGGAAGATGTTGATAGTTGGCTACAAAAAAAATTTATACGATTAGAAATATATAACGAACAATATATATATAAAAAATAAATAATATATATAAAACACAAACAATATATATATATAAAAATTTACTTACAAACTAGTGGATCCTCCGATACGTCGAGCCAGGCTCTCGCTAAAGCATATTCCTCGTCTTGGGCCCAACGTTCTATTTGTTTTTTTGACGAGGTTGGGTAGCATCTTTCTTTTTATGCGAGCGTTTCCCGCGCCCGCTCCCACTCCCACGCCCGCAGCCCCCCCGTTGAGAACCCTATGGTTCGTCGGTCTCCACTTGAGTTTCTGGCACAAGCTCGGCCTCCTCTTGAGAACCTTGGCCATAGTTTGGTGGAGGAAAAAATTGGTCCGGTTGTCCATAGTTTGGTGGAGGATAAAAGTGACCCTGGAGTAGTTGCGCGTATTGCATTGTGTTCGGGTCAAACTCCGCCCAATTGGGTGGCAGTGGAGTAGTAGTGTTTGGCCTCGAACCAGGGCGACCAGGGACCCCGAATGGTGAACCGTATGGAAACATGTTTAGTAGATGTGTGTGTTTTTTAGTTTGGAAAGTGTTTATGTTGTATGTGTATGTTGTATTGTGTTGTGTATATATAAAAAATTTTTTAAAAAAAAAGTTAACCGTTCAAAATTTATGGTCCCCAACGGTCAAATTTTTTTGACCGTTTTTTTTGTCTTCGCCACGTGTCAACATTTGGTTGGTTGTTTGATTTTGAATATGGCGTTATAGCCATAAAGCCCCCGGCCAAATTTTGAGCATAGCGCCCGGGTGTGATGGTGTTTGGGGCGCTATAGTTCAATTTTTTTGACAAATAGCGCCCCACTACGGGTAGTCTTACCGTTAATATTTGAACGGCTAAATTTTTTTTTTTGATTTTTATATATATACACTACACACATTACACTACACACATTTATAAAAACACATATATTTAAACACAAAATACCACATTCAGTTAAAAAAAATGGGTTCCCCCGCGTCCTCATCTGTTGCGAGAGAATACTATAAAGAGTTTCTAGCCGACGAGGGTGATTCGACAGACGAAGAGTTGGAGCAAGATGCGGTTACGAGTGCGTTTGCGCTTGCGTCAAGATATATGGAACAAACTAGTGCGCCTACCGCACCAAAACTTAGTAGGCAGTATTACGAACGAGATCGGGCTTTGGCAAATGCTCGATTGATGAAGGATTACTTCGATGAAAACCCGACTTATCCCGACCCTAAGATGTTTAGGCGTCATTTCCGGATGAGCAAATGTTTATTTCTACGTATATCCGGAGATTTGGAGAACGCGTTCCCTTACTTTCAACAAAAACCGGATGCTAGGGGGAATATGGGATTCACGTCTATTCAAAAGTGCACCTCGGCACTGCGTATACTCGCTTACGGCAACTCGACGGATATCAACGACGAGTATTTAAAAATGGCCGAGAAAACAACACGCGATTCTTTGGAGTATTTTTGCCAAGGTACATCACTTTTTTATATATTTTTGTATATAGTTAGATCAATTTTTTTTATATATTTTTATATATACTTAGATCAACTTTTTTTATATATTTTTGTATTTAATTTTTTAGGAATAATAAAGTTGTACGGAGCCCGGTATCTTAGAAGGCCCACTTGGTACGACTTACAGAAAATTTACGAGGTGCATAACAATGAACATGGGTTACCAGGAATGCTGGGTAGCATTGATTGTCGTCACTGGCGTTGGTATAATTGCCCAACCGCTTGGCGAGGTCAATTCACACGTGGTGACCAGAAAGGACCATCAATTATTCTTCAAGCGGTTTGTTCAGTCGATCTTTGGGTTTGGTCGGCCTTCTTTGGCGTTGCGGGTTCATGCAACGACTTAAACGTTTTTGAGGGGTCGCCTATTATTGAAGATTTCATTTCTGGCGGGGCGGCAAAGGCATGTTTTTACGCTAATGGAAACTACTACCCACACGGGTACTATTTGGCTGACGGTATATATCCGAGGTATACCATTATCGCTAAGACCTTCAGTAACCCGTACGATGAAAAACGGGCACACTTCAAACAGGTTCAAGAGGCGGCGCGGAAGGACATAGAGAGATGTTTTGGGGTTCTTCAACAGCGTTGGCATTACATAAGAAATCCTGCTCGTGCATGGACCACAGACAAGCTGCGAGATGCTATGTATGCATGTATAATCATGCATAATATGATACTAGAAGATGAAGGTAAAGCGATATGCCAAAATTATGTACCGGAAGCCGTTCAGGATCTACCGCAAGCCAATCAGGAAGAAAGAATACAAAACGCATATGCACTTCGTGACCATGAAGCCCATGACGAGTTAACGGCGGATTTGGTCCAACATGCGTGGTCGGTTAGGTATATTCCAAATGAAGGCGAAGGTGGAGGCGAAGATGAAGAAGAAGGTGAAGAGGAAGGTGATGATGAAGAAGAAGAAGAAGAGTACGATGAAAGCGGAGATGAAAATTAATATTACTTGTAATTTTTTTTATATTTATTTACCTTTTGTTTGTGTGTTTTTTAATATTAGTTGTAACTTTTTTTTAATTTAATTAATATTAGTTGTGTGTTTTTTATTATTATTTGTAATTTTTTTATATTTATTTACCTTTTATTTTAATTATTTTGAGTTAAAAGAATAAAAAAAATAAAATCCACGTGGACCAATCAGATTCAGGGGCTCCACATATAAAGCCCCACCACTACACCCCTTTTTCAGTTTCTCTCTCCATGCTGACTCAGCAGCCACGTGGACCAATCAGGATGGGGGGCTCCATATATGGAGCCCCCCACTACACATGGTCTAATGTTGGTCTACTATAGTAACTAGGTGTATTAATTAATACGCGCGTTGCGCGTTTTTCACATGACGCGTTAATACGGATTTTAGTAACCGACAAAGGCATAGAGACTAATCTTGGACAATGAGAAAATACAAAAGTGGCAGCAGCACGCGGAGAATACCAGGAATCTCCCGCGGTCCGCGGAACATGTTGGAGATGGCGCACGGTAGATGTGGTCGGTGGTCGGCTGCGTACATTAGAGTGAAGCAGTTATTCATTTCGTGGTCGTTAAATATATAGATAATAAACGGACATAAACCGAACCCGTGCGAAATCGGGTAAAAAATGCATTATGTCGGGGGCCAAAATGAAAAAAAAAAAAAAAAAAAAAAAAAACTTAATAAAAAAGTTGGTGGCCAAAACGGGAAAAAAAAACTTGAACAAAAAGTAAAAAAAAAACATTGTGTGGCCAAAATGAGGGAAAAAAACTTAACAAAAAAATTGGTGGTTAAAATGAGAAAAAAAAAAGTTAACAAAAAAAGCAAAAAACAATGTGGGGGCCAAAATGAAAAAAAAAAACTTAATAAAAAAGTTGGTGGTCAAAACGTGAAAAAAGAACTTAATAAAAAAGTTGGTGGCTAAAACGGGAAATAAAAACTTAAACAAAAAGTAAAAAAAAAAACTTTGTGTGGCCAAAATAAGGGAAAAATACTTAATAAAAAATTTGGTGGTCAAAATGAAAAAAAAAAAGTTAACATAAAAGCAAAAAAAAAAAATGTAGAAAAATGAAAAAAATTCAAACCTCACTATTTAAAGTGGAAGGTCTATTATATATAATAATATAATTAAAATAAGGAGTAATGAAAATAAATAATTCCAACTATTTACTATTGATCAATAATAGGCCTAACTACGAAAATAACCACTAGCGGTCCCAACTTTCGACATATTGGCCACCAATGGTCCCAGTTAGTCTGATCACTAACTCCGTTACTGTGATGATGACACGTAGGATCATTTTTGCCATGTAGGATGCCACATAGGATCATTTTGCCACCTAAGCATGCCACATCAGCGTCACACTAACGGAGTTAATCTTAGTTAGTTTGAGAACATTGGTGGCCAATATGTCGAAAGTTGAGACCGTTATTGGTTATTTTCATAGTTGGGATTGTTAATGGCCAATAGTAAATAGTTGAGATTATTTATTTTCATTACTCCTTAAATTAATCATGAAATTCAAATAGTATTTCAGTTTTGTACGTGCAGAATCAATCCAAAAACACGGAATATTATGACACAATCCATTCGTAATAGTTCGACCACAAAGCTGAAAGCTCTACCCAGATAGTAGACACGTTAGCGCGCAACATCAACGCAAAGAAACACAAGTATCCGGAATTTGCAAATTAGTAAAGTATTGGATTCACATGGGAAGAAAATAATACAAAGTTACAAAAGGTGAAAGGCAAAAGGCATGCCCAATATTGACAACACAAGGATTGCTTGTTTGGTCTAGCAATGACTAGCTACACCACAACAACATTAGTAAATCCATATTATTGTTTTCAATGAGATCAATTATAGTTTAAGATGTATTGTTGGAGCCTGGAGGATTCTTCACTTAATATAAACAAAGTTTCAAAGAATATGTAAACGTACACTTTATGTTGCTTTGCCCAAAAGTCCAGGACTAAATCTGTAACTATCTTGAAAGAAAAAAGTAATTAAAAGTTAAGTTAGATGGATGAATGAAATCATATAATATAAATCTAAAGTGAGATGTTATACAAAAGCTATTAGAGCATTCACAGTAGAGCCTCCATATTTGTGTGAGGGGGGCCTCCATATTATATAGAGTGTGTATAAGTGGTTGTGAGTAGATGAGAGAGAAAATATATAGATGAGACACTGTTCATCAGTAAATTTGGAGGGGACACTGTTCACCCTCCATAATTTTTTAATATTTTTAGAAGTGGTTGTGAGTAGAGGAGAGAGAAAATGTAATGATAAAAGTATAGAATAAGTATTACTCCTAAATAGAAAAGGAGAGAGAATGGTAGTGATTTTTAGTGTAATTATAGAGATGGAGAAGGAGGATCTAGTGTGAATGCTACCATTCATGCATGTGGCCAACTATTTTTTATTTAAAGTACTTAAAAGTAGTGGAAGTTACTTCATACGATACATTGAACATATGTATGAATAGATTATATCCTAAAAGTTTTCTAGATAAATTTAATTAAAATGATAAAATACGTGTTGTTATGATGTAATATAAAAATTAACGTATTATAATATGAGAAAACAACAATTTTAATCATGTGAATAAGAATGGAAATGTATATTAAAAATAACATGTATGTTTTAATGAGGAGCGAAGCTAGAAACAACCATTGTAGGGTGTGATTAAGGCGGTGGTCTTGAAATTGTGACTTTTATTAAACGGGTGGTTTTAACCCATTATACTCTTGATGAGAATAGAATTGCTAGTTTAAACATGATTAATGACTTGTCTAGAGATTATTAATGAATTACCTGAACACATGTGTTTTTTTCCTATATGAACAAAAACCCACAAAAAAATCGTTTTTTGTGGTGTAATTTTTTTTAAATATCATATATAAAAGTTATTAACGTTTTAAAATTATATAGGAAACATGAGAGAGAAATAGACTTTTGGATGGAAATAAGGAGGAGAATGTCAAGTGGCACACCTAGGGGAAAGATGACCTCTTTGAGTGTCATGTAGGATTTAGTGCTGTGGTTTATTAATATATATAGATTATAAAATAAAAAAAAATATTTACAATAATATTGGGTTTAGTTATACAACGTTTTCATGTAAGGGAAAAATAAAGTCGCGACATGCCTAAATGGATATCAACACATTGTATAAGTTGATTGAAAGCCATTATATTGAATACCTTTATTGGTACCGATATTGTTTGATTAATATTGATTCAACTTAGTAAGATACTGGTACACATAAAAACCGGCACTGATGATGTACAATCAGTGTTGCTTCAATTCGTACGATGTCAATATGGTACCGATACTTGGTATTTGCGATATCAAAATATACTTTATATTGAATACAACTCTATTTTCAATAAAATCTACATCGAAATTTAAAAAAAATAAGTATACTAGTTAAAAACGCAAGCTGTTTGATTTTGTGGGTGGGCCACTGTTCATTGAAGTTTCTGGATTTTTTTTAACAGCCAACAAATCAAATCAGAGCACTCTTAGGGCACTCTTTCGACAAATTCAGTACTCCGATAATACCCGAGTTGTCAAACACCAATTCCGGGGAAATTCCGGTAACCCACCCGCCCGTAGGCACACGATGAAATTACCGGTAAAACCCGTCTGGCTCAAGAATTAAACCCAAGATCCTCGGGTCTTCTATCATTGCCCACCAATATCTCTAATACTACACTGCAATGACGAAGTTTCTGGATATTAATTTATCATTTAATCCTCAAACTGCCTATTTCTGTTTAATATGTTATTTTAATTCAATTATTTAGGATTGCTTATTTTAGTCCAAAAGTGGTTTTTGTGAAAAGAGTTTATTGAGTTATGCTTTTGTTAAATGAGTGTTTAAAAAAATGTTTGGATTAGCTTTTGTGGTAGAAAATGTTAATAAGTTATATTTTAAAAAGTTAGCTTATCCATAAATAAACAAAAAGGAGTAAAATGTGGGTAGTTTGGTAGTTTGATACTAAGGGTGTTCATGGTCCGAATCTTGTGGTTTTTTGGTCAAACCATGAACCAAACCGTTAGTAACGGTTTCTTATTTTTGTAAACCATAACCAATCGTAGAACTCTTAAACCGAACCGAACCGAACCATTAATAACGGTTTGGTTCCAGTTTGATTTCACGGTTTGAACTTCTTAGGCCTCTATACAAGATGTGTGTGTATATATTTTTTTGAATAGCCTCTATACATAGAAAAGTTGTGGGAAAAAAAACAAAGGCTATCTGGAAAAAGTTTTACAAAAGTAAAAAAAACAAGTTAGCTATATTATGCACCAAATTTAGAAAAAAATAACATGATCCATTCACAATCCTTCAAATATCATAATTTCTGTTTTGAGTTTTCAAATCTTTAAGCAAACAACTGTATGAAGATACGAAAAATATGAATATGGGCTTAGATCACTTTTGATTTACTTTAATTAACCTAGAGCCAAAACAATATTGATTTTATTATGTCTAACAATATATATATATATATATATATAATATGAAGTATTTAAAAATTTAATATAATATATTCATACAGTCCGGTCCGGTTTAGTACGGTTGGTTTTCGGTATAAACCATAAACCAAATCGCTCGCTATGGTTTAAAATTATTGAAACCAACCGACCGAAACTTGAGTAAAAAAGCCAACCGTAAAACCAAACCAATGGTCGGTTTGGACGGTTTCACAGTTTGGAACCGAACCATAAACACCCCTATTTGATACTCAAAAAGCCAAAAACAACTTCAAAAGACAGGTTTTGTGCCTTTTAAAAAACCACTTTTTTAACTCATATGAAAAAAAAAACAAACAAAACAAAAAGCACTTTTAACAAATCCAAACTACTTATTAACTTACTGGCTTTTTGTAAAAGTCAATAAGTTGTTTCTAAACTCAATTCCATGGTCGGCCCTGAGCATGGTCCGGGTGGTCACCGGCTTAGGGCCCAACCCTCAAGTAGGCCCGAATTTTTTTTAAATTATATACATTAAAAAAAATCAACTAGGCCTATTGTGATTTCAGATTTTATAATTGCAGTTTTCAATAAGCCTAATATTCCACTAATATTATATTTGTTCACAATTGAAATTAATCAAAATCTAGGGCCAATCCAAATTTTAAACCCGGTAAAACCATTGTAGGTTTAGTTTATTATATTGTGGTGGATAAGGCCCAATTTTAATCTCGCCGAGGGCCCAAACATATTTTAAAGTTTTTGGAGCCAGCCTTGCTCAATCCAAAACATGCTCTAAAGGTTCAGTTTGTGCAAGATTTTGATATACGGTAACAATCTGGTATCCTGTTTGTCTAGAGGAGCAGTCCAAGGAGAAGATGGTTTCGGTTCAGTTCCTTTTTTAGAGGGCCCGGGGAGCCGGGGAGGTTTCCCGAATGGCACTTGGACCGTTAGCCTTAATGGACTTGACTTATCACTTAGTTTATTAGATTTGGGCCCATATTGCTGGGCTTAGGTTTAGTCATGAGTGTAGCTCATCAATATTAAATAATAATTATGATTTATGATATATGTATCATTCATGACCGGCTGGTAAATTTTTCTTAGCTCGATTTGTGACCTTGTAAATGAATCGAGGTCATGTAGAGCATTCAGTATTTTGTATTCATGCTTGTATATCATCACAATGTCTTGAGGTGAGGATCATCTACCTATTGTTTCACCGTTGTACAATTTAGGGTTCATTCAGCGATCTTTTTGTTGATAGTAGGGGTGAGCAAATTCTGGGTCGGACCGAAAAAAACCAAAAAGTAGACCAGTGTGAGACCGAAACCGAACCGAGTTTTTATACTTGGGTACGTTATCGGTTCTTATATAGTGACCAATTCAATACCCCGGTCGGTCTGGTCTAGGCATCAATAAAACAGAAATGAACACGTTTTTTTTCTCAACTTTATACCATCCATTTTTACAATTTTTTGTTTAAAGTTTAAAAACGTTTTCTTTTAACTAAGTTTTCTCATGTCCCTTGTGGTGTGCTGGTAAACGTTTTGATGTTTTCAAGAAAAGGTTGAGAGTTCAATTCTTATAAGAGGCAAAAATAAGTGTACTTAAAGGGGGAAATTAAGTGTTAAAAAAAAAGTTCTCACATTTATGGGAAAATCACCAAAATAGCCCGTTGACTGAGTGATTTGCCAAAATAACCCTCTCCCCTCTCTTTGGAGAGACGGGTCACGGCTCCTAACGAGCCTGAACCGTCTCCGGGGAGCCTTTGGTTTTACAACCAATGGCCAACCAACACGTGGCGTCTCTGATCCCGAGGCCTGTCAACCGTCTCTCCATACGGGTCACATTTCCCCATACCGGCTAGCCTTCGGTTCAACCGTCTCTCCAGACGGGTCACATTTCCCCATGAGGGCTCGCCGTCTCCCGAGACGTCTCGGGTCTCTTCGTCTCCGGTGAGTCCCGATGACTAATCCGACGGTTCAGTTGTCCACCTCAACCCTATATATACCATTCTCCGTCCCAAACTCCGTCCCATTCCCGTCCGACTCTCCACTACCACTACCACTAACACTATCACTACCACCACCGTCTCGTTCATTCAAAGGAAAATGGCACCCAAACGATGGACTGAGGAACAGGAAATTGCACTAATTTCAGCGTGGAAACATGTCGAAGAAAGCCCAAACCAAACAAACAAGTGGTACCGTATCTTACATTAATACAATCGGTTGGTTGGAGGGTCAGACCGAACCATCGAGTCTCTTAGCCGTAAGTTGACCGACTTGAACACGAAGTGTCAGATCTTCAACGAGTACCACAATCGGACACTTGAAGTGGTACCCTCAGACATGCCCAAAGACGCGGCCATCAGATATACAAAAAGACAGTATCAATCCAAGGAGCACAAAGAATTCAAACATGTGTCTGCTTGGCAAATGATGAGGGACCGTCTTAATGCGTAGCTTATAAAACCTTTGTAATCCAATTAATTTTATTAATGGAATGAATCTTATGTTTATTTATGTTTTTGTAATATTACAACAATCTTGATTATCAAAACACGACAAATATTACAAAAACTATACTATTACAACAACAATAAACAAACTATACTATTACAACGACGGACGTAGGGTTGATTGGATATTACTTCCCAAATTTACTTGCTTTGAACTTTGTTTGAATGGTGTATGTGCGTTACATAGACAAAGAACTCTTCTTGCAAATAAAATAGACCACCACATCATCGAGGCATTCTACACGGGTTAACCCACGCGCAGATGCAACAACAATCCAAGTAGCTGTACGCAGATGTAACAACAATCCAAGTAATCGGACAATATTTTCGTAAGCCGGTAGGCTTCGATTGGGAAAGTAAAAAACGTCATTGATTGGAAAGATGAAAGGTTTGGGGGGGGGGGGGGGGGGTGGGTACAAATTTTGTGAAGTGAATTGGGGTATTTATATACATTCGTGAGACGGTTCAGACGGTTCAAACGCTAGCCGAAGACGGCTTGAGACGACTCGGCGGTTCTGACCCGTCTCGGGAGACGGTTGACAGGCATCGGGATCAGTGATGCCACGTGTTGGTTGTAAAACCAAAGGCTATCCGGAGACAGTTCAGGCTCGTTGGGAGCCGTGACCCGTCTCTTCAAAGAGAGGGGAGAGGGCTATTTTGGCAAATCACTCGGTCAACGGGCTATTTTAATGATTTTCCCTTTAATTTTATCATTAAAGAAAAAGATTTCTCGAAAATATAATCAAATCATAATCTTAAATAAATAAACGATATAAAACTGAGATGCTACTACAACTTACGTCAGTAGCAAAAGAGCAAATGTAGAGTAGGGGATACGGATGGTTACGTCATCACTCCCTGTCGTTTTAGTCTTTCCTTAATTCCTCAATTACTTTGTACTCATTCTTTGTTCATACCTACTTAGAGGGTGTTTGGGATTGAGTTTGGAAATGCAAAAGTGCTTTTGGTCAAAAGTGTTTATTGGCTTATGACTTTTTGAAAAGGAGTTTTAAAAAAAGTGTTTGGATTAGCTTTTGGGATGGGAAACGTCAAAAAGTCAATAGATTGTTATTTTTTTAAGTGTTTCGCTTAACTTATTGTGAATATTGGTTGTATGGGTGATAAATTTGTAATTTTTTTCTAAAAGTCAAAAGCCAAAAGCCAAAAGCCAGGATTTGTGACTTTTTGAAAACAGCTTTTTAACCTATATCAAAAAGCCAAAACCAAAAGTGCTTTTGTGGTATTTTGTGGCAGACAAACAGCTTATTGACTTATTGGCTTTTTGAAAAAGCCAATAAGTCAATAAGCTGTTTTGTAACTCAATCCCAAACACCCTCTTAATTGTACGAAGTATTTTTCATGCAAAAGAAATCCAAAAAAGAAATACTTCGCTGGTTTTCTTATATGAAGTTTTCTATCGTTTGGTAGCTTGTTAAGTATCATTAAAAGGCTAAGGGGTTGTTTAGTAGCTTGTTAAGTATTATTAAAAGACTAAGGGGTTGTTTAGTAGCTCGTTAAGTATCATTAAAAGGTTAAGAAGGTCTGAATAGTTTAATATCTCTTATTAGCTGAATAGTTAAGAGCTTAATGGATCTATTCAGGTGTTTTTTTTAATTGAAACAAACACTCTTAATGCTAAATTATTAAGAGGTTTATTAAGAGGCTAACAAACACCCCCTAACTCTTAATCTTAATGGTTAATAGGTTTAAGGTTACCTCTTAGAGGATGTGCAATATGGCTTCGTGGAGGTGGTCGTCATCCTATGTGGATTCGTGGCCACGACAATAACACCGCCCTCACTCTTCTGACCGTGATGAACGTGAAGATGGTCACGAGAAGAAGTTGACAAAAATTGAGTTAACAGGTGATGGTGAGGGACAGTGGGAAATGTTTTGAAAACGAGTTTTAAATCATACCGAATTTAGCTAAAAAATAGTTCAACCAGTTGAACTGGGTGGTTCAACCGGGTTGACTATTTGACTCTATAAATCCATAAATTACAACATCAACTCAAAAAATAATCTAAGGTATTATCTCTTTTTTCTAAAGAAGATCTATGCAGGCTCCTCTATATGTGCCGCGCAGACATTGCCATCTGCAGACTGTTTATTTTTTTTAAGACGTTTCATTAAAAAAATGTATGCACGAGCTTTTCTTGTATGATTGGTATAACCGGCCATATGTACTAGTTTTTAAAATATTGGTAGGGGGTGGAGAAAGGGGTGTCATGATAGTAAGGGTAGTGACCACACCAAATCTTAGTAAATGAGAGAGATAGCGAAAGGGGATGCTGATGTAGCCCTAAGGTTGAAATCCTTCGATAGTGACCACACCGTTTAGCCTTAAACCTTAATTAATAAGTTGTGAACCAGATAGCCTCATAATCACTACAAAAATAACAAAATATTATGCTTTATTTATAACACCCCGCTATAGAAATAAAGTGACTGGTGTATTCATTATGAAAAGCATATGAGAAATCATAAGTATAATCATAATAAGGCTGTTTGGTGTGCCCCTTTTCCCCCAACTCCCTCAAGTGCCATATCAACGCCACATTATTCTCCCCCTTTACTCCCCTAAAGGTTGGAAATGGTATTCCCCCAAATCCCCTTCATTTTTTATTATATAAAGTTTGATTTAAAAAAAAAAAATTAAACCAATCATCTTGTTCGGTGGGAGCGGTGGTTTTTCCCTGAATTCACCGAAAATCCAACAGGGGGGCGGTGTTTGGCAACCTCCCCGAGTCCACCTCACCTCCCCGGCCCAACTCCCCGCATGCACACCAAAACAGCCTAATAACTAAGTAATAATTAAATGTTTAACACACATTCTAAACTTATTCTTATTCAGCAACCAATGCCTTACATTCCTTGGCCAGAATAGAAGAACTTGATTCCATTCTTTCTTCGTTCGTACAAATAGGTTTAAAAACCCCAATTTGCTTAAGCCTTAAGGTATTCCATGCCATCTTTTTAGGGTTCTACTCGTTTAGTCTTTTAGTCTTTTGTTATTTTCCTCGTGGGAATCTCATTAATGATGATAAGTGACAAAAATAAATTACGTTTTACGGATATGACCTAAGGAGCCCCATCTTTGTGGTGTGGTGGTAAAGGTGTTGAGGTTTAAAAAGGGAGGTTGAGAGTTCAAGCTTCATAAGAGACAAAAAATGGGTGTAATAAAAGGGAGTAAAAATGGGGAACTGAAGCTGTTGGACAATAGTTTAATTCCCGAGTTTGAGCTTATGAACCTGATGGACCGGACCCGAGCAAATGGGCAGGAAAAGACCCAAGCATATGGGCACGCGGAATGATCGAAGAACCCAAGCCCGTGGGAACTGATTTTGAAGAAGATAATAATTGTTTTTATTCCTTATCAGTTTTAGTAAACATAGGATTTGATTTATGTAATGCCCCAAAATCCATCATACGTGCTATAATTCTATTATTAACAATTTGGGCTTAATCAAGTCAAACAAATACTAAATGATACGAAATACTCAACCTTGTAGTTAACTTGGTTAAATACCATGAGACTAATAAGGGAAATTGGATTGTATCGCACTCAACTATTTGGGATTGGCCGATAACGCACTAAACTATAAAATTAATCACCAACGCACTGAACTTTAAACCTCTTGGATTGTGTCACACTATGGCTGTGTTTGACCATGTCCAGAACCACTAAAACGATTACTTAGTGATAAAGAGGTTTAAAACGATTACTTAGTAACAAATTAATACAATTAACACATATGGATTCTTCCATTTGGACCTTGTCAAACACAGCCTTAGTGTGACACAATCCAAGAGGTTTAAAGTTCAGTGCGTTGGTGATCAATTTTATAGTTCAGTGCGTTATCGGCCAATCCCAAATAGTTGAGTGCGATACAATCCAATTTCCCGACTAATAATACTAAGACCATTACTAGAAACTAACTTGGTTAGTGGTTTTAGTTACAACAATTGCTTGTGTGTAGTAGAGGGACCCGAACTGTCATAAGGCCATAATGGCTAAACAAATTAAAATAAATGAAAAGGAAGTCATCTCCATATCCTGGAGATTGACTTCAACACACACGCTAACACAAACCCCCAATTCTTACTCAAATCAAGCCAAATTCAAAGGGGAAATCCGTGCATTAATAAAAAATGGATCATCTAAGATCCAACACACCCAAATGTATCAATTATTTGGTTCAATTTGATGTGTACTTCATGTATGAACATGGTGAAAATTCTTGGGTGTTTTGTAAATGCTAAATTAGTGATCATCAGAGGTTGTTCTAGCATTAGGGAACCTTAATCATGTTTAATCTAGTCAGAAGATGCTAATACATGCATGAATTGTGTGATTCATGTGAAATTGTAGAATATGTGAAAGGTGGGTTTTATCATTAATTGAAGACCACACCTAATTTGTAATTGTAGCATCTTCTAAGCATGAAGTTGTGAAATTGTGAACTAAAAAGTAATATTAACTTGCTAGAGGTAATAATCTTGACTATTGGTGGATCCATGAGGTCCCCAAGTCCTAAAGATAAGTCTAGAAAAATAATGCCTACAAAGTGTTTGATGAAATGCCACAATAAACTCAATCGTATTTATGCATTGAAAAGTTTGATGAAAACTTGTGTGGTTATATGAATAATGTTTAAGACCATGTTTTTAATCGCATATGTGGATTACACATCTAGGTGCGACTACCAGAGACTTTGTTTGGTCAAGAATTCTCGGAATGAGGTAAAGGGAAAAACTCATAAGGTAAGTCACTCGATAACTGTAACTCATTTAGATATCAAATAAGATATTTGCATATATATATATACCTACATATAACATATCCATGCTTGAAAATTTACTAAAGGAGCTTCTCAAATGGAAGCTTAAACTATAATGCAAACTTGACAAAAAAACAACCTTAGTCAAAGGGTGAAATCGTCCCAATTAGGCTAATGCGTCAAATGGGGAAACACTAGTTAGACAAGGACCTTAATTCGATGGTCAAAGTGAATTAAAGTATAGGTATTTGTTGTTTGCTTGACTATAATCGTAGGCCATTATGTAAACAATCTCAAGTGAGCCCCAAGTGAAATAAGCATGAGTAAAGGTAAGTCCTAACCATAGTCACATAGTTCGCTCAACAAGGCACGATTTACGTTTTGGTACATCCGACCCACATCGCGGTACGAACACGATCCAGGAACGCTCGGGATCGCATTTTCGACCACCACATGGTTTGCTAGGGCTTCGTTAATTAGATTTGGGTTCCGATTTCGGTATCCATTGGTTGCATATAAGATGGAAGAAAAATGAAATTAGGGTTACATAGGGAACAAAGAAGATGGAAAGATAGAAGGAAGACAAGAAGGTTATAAATGGAAAAGAAAGGTTAAAGTGGTCTCGGGAAAAGACTAGCGTTCGCTATTCAAATAGGGGTGGCGGCACAGCTTGTTGCCTGTCTACCTTCTATTGTGATGTAACTTTCGTATTTTGTTTTAATGAAATGTACAACATACAAGTTACCCCTTTTCAACACCAAAAAAAAAATTAAATCCATTTAAATTAAATCAATTTTGAAATAAGTTTTGTAGTTAATTTGATGTCCGTATTTTTAACATGCATCCTTACAAAATTTCATATTTTAGAATCTTTTATTTATGATAATTTAATAACACCAAGTATTTGGTATTTAATTCAAATTTATAACTTAATCATTAAATTTTACCAAAACTACTATTTACTATAAACACACTTTGAATTAATTTTGAATTGAGGTTTCCAATTAAAATTTACGTTATTTAATATATTTTGACCGTTGAAGTTTTTTTTTACTTATGAAATTTGATTTAGAATAATAACTTCAAGTTTAACTGGTACACTCTACCACATTATATGGTACATCGTACCGGAGCGATTTGAAATGAGCCTACCCCCTATCGTACCGAATTTTAGAGACCTAGTTAATTGCGATCCCATTCCACGTTCCGTACCGAAGCGTACCACGAACCATGTGACTATGGTCCTAACCATGACTTCATAAATATATGTATAATTCGTAATTATACAATTGGGAGTATCGTAGGAACTGAAATGCTGTTGTAGTTCCCAAGAGGCTCATAATTTATAAATAAAAATGTATCATAAGTCATATGGGCCGGCCGGACGGGTAAAACCGAGAGAAGTGACACATGTGGCCATGGACACGAGGCATTGCCACAACGATGGAGTGGCTTGGATGGATGCACACCTTGTCAAGTCAAGGCTTGATTAGTCGTTCGTAAATCACAAATACAAAATTGGGAATCACAAGTGATGATGTTTCAAAGGTGAGAAATTGTCATGATATGAATATGCAATAGTTTAGATAATCAAAGTCATTCTTTGTTGATCCTTGCATGTTAGCATGTATACGTTACATGAGAACGGGTTGAATAAACTAATTGACAAGTTTTTGAAATCTTAGGATTTCACCAAAATTCGTTCTTGGTTGTTCCTCACCGAGTCAAGGGTCAAAAGGAGCATAAAACTCATTAAAATCTGCATAAAAATCCGGTTAAAGAACATAATTCGTAAGTTGTATATGATACTGGCGTCCAATACTCTGGTTTGGGCGTCCAAAGCGCCGCTTAGTTTCGGCCACCAGCGTCCTAGACGTTGGTCTGGACGGTGGCTGCTGGTTTTCAAGTTTCAATTATTTTGATTCTATTCGATTCTTTATCGATTAACGGGTTCTTTGGCCTTGTTTAACCCTAGGTATGCGAAGAACCTAACGCGCATATCTCATGAAACGCTTCCGCATACTTCTTGTTTATAAATATTGTATGGTAATGGGGTTTGAAACTAACTTGTAAACGCATGAAACCATAGACACTTATTTGTAAATCTTATTTTAATTGGTCAAATCTTTGGGAATGACGTCTAAGTTTAAAAGCTTGAATTTAACCCCAATGTGTACAGTCTAAATCATGTGATTAAGTCACTAAACCCGTTTACTCGGGTTGGGTCTTACAATTTATTATTATCTTTTGTATTAGATTAGGATTGTTAAGCATGTATCAATTCCTATATAAACACCATCTGATCAAGCTTGTGATAGAGGTATGAGATAATCAAGTTTTGAGTTATTTTCATAATTAATAAAAGACAAAATTACACAAATCAACCTTTATGTATTACCAAAACTACAACCTATACCTTTCAGTATGAAACTCACTCAAAACAACCTTTTACTATCATTTTGTTGCCAAAATCGACCTTTATCACTAACACCGTTAGATTTAGCCGTTAAGTCACGTCACATGCTTTGCATGTGAGGGTATTTTAGTCTTTTACAATGCTATTTTAATTTTTTTAATATATACCTTACATTTTAATCTCTAAACATGTGCTTTGTTGATTGTACCCTCTGTAGTACCCACCAGGACCACCACCATTATCACCATCCCATCAACACCACCACATTCGTACTCCCACTCACCAATCACAACCCATCACTACTCGTTACATCTCTCTTGCTCCTCTCTCCCACAGTGTGTAGCTCCAATTGAAGCCATTAGATGTATAAAGTGAAGAAATATATTTGAACAACTTCTAACAACAATGAAATAAAAGAATTTGTAATTAATTTCGATTTTAAAACAAATATATTTTTATTTGGTTCTTAATAGTCGTTAAAGGGATTAGATTTTAACTATTAGTATGGTGCTTTCTGGTTTTAACTTTTGTTTCTGACTCGCCGGAGAAAAACTATTTTTCCGAACGGTTACTTAACAACTGATCATTTGTGTTTGGTTGTTGGCTACAACGTTTCCTGAATCCTAGATTGTGTTTCTTATTAAGTTTTATGTTCCATTTCGCTTCTGCGTTTTATCGTCCAAAACAGAGGATGATTCTTTTCTTGATGTAGACTGGATTTGTTTGATTGATACTCTTTAACCTTCGCTCTGATACAATTGAAGGACTTTCTTGATCAATAAAGTGTGGATCAATATGGATGGGAGTATGAATATGTATATATAGGGACTCACGAATGAAACAGAGGGTGGGAACAATGATAAGCAAACAAGCTCTAATAATATCCACACCTTACAAATGATATATCAGAGTTGCCGATACAGGTGGTGGAGTGTACCGGTGACTGGCGGTGGTGGTTGCAGGTTGACGGTAAAGGAGGGGATGAGGAAATTGGTGGTGTTTGATGTTGGTGAGGTTGACAGTAAAATGGCGGTGGTTGAAATGTGATGTAACGTAGGATGGTTGTAGGTGGAGAAGGAGGTGACGATGATGGTTATCGGGGTGTGGTTTTTCATTGCCGGGAGATGGTTGTGGATGGGACTATATGGCAATGGTGAGAGGTGGTGGAGATGGGTGATTTCGGTGGTGGTTTGTGATGGATCTGGTGGTGGTTTGGTAAGACATTAAAAAGAATAAAATAATAACATTGAAAAGACTAAAATAACCTCGCATGCAAAGCATGTGAGGTGACTTAATGGCTAAATCTAACGGTGTTAGTGATAAAGGTCGATTTTGGCAACAAAATGATAGTAAAAGGTTGTTTTGAGTGAGTTTCATACTGAAAGGTATAGGTTGTAGTTTTGATAATACATAAAGGTTGATTTGTATAATTTTGTCTTAATAAAAATTGGAGAGCTTATTCCATCTAAGTGTGTTTTGATTACTCAATTCAAACCGTGACGAGCTACGGTATTTGATTGCTTGATACCTATTTCCTACTTCGGAGATTTGCTTCATTTCTACTTATGATCACATAATCTTATAACACACTGGAAAAATAAGCAACGATTTGCGAATATAAAATATCAAAGCATGAAACTAGTATAAAAAGAAATTATTTGAAAGTTTAATGAACAAAATAGCAAAGGTTTATAAGGGGGACATAGCATAACCAGAAATGATCACGGGTACTTCACTACCAGTATGGTAATATCGTCGTTAGTGGTGTTGGTAGTGGATCTGTGGATTATCTGCTGGTTGTATCTAACGGACCGTGAAAAGGGTGTTTGTTTTTTTATGGATTTAGTGGTTGAGAGTAATGTTGTCTTCAAAATTGTATTTTAATGAAGTGAATCAGTAAAGTGATGTGATGTGACAGTAAAAGATTGGTTGAAATCAATGAAATGAAAAATTATTGCTGGTAGCGTCCCGCCCCTCTAAGGGGACAAGGGGTGCTCCTAGATTTTTAAGTTTCTTTCACTGATTTTTAACCAATCCTGCTTTGCCACATCACTTCACTGATTTACTTCACTGAAACACCTTTTTGTAGGCAACACTCCACTGATTCTTTTTATTCATGTTCATTTTAATACCCAAACTTTTTTTTTACATTTTTACACGGTTTAACAATTAATATTACTATTTCAACCGTCTCACCAAACGGTTGACCAAATTTAAGTGATTATCTTGAAAACATCGAGTTAATTGAATTTTGCTCACCAAACGGTCAGTAAATTAATTACACTATTCCAACCGTGCCACCGTCGTTGTATATAAAGTGATCAAACGGTGGGGTTAAAAGTCACAACTTACCACGGTTTAAAAAACCAAACACACCAAAAATGAACCCGTGGACCGACGAGGAAGAGATGAAACTTGTGGTTAGCCACAAGGATGCGTCGAACGACCCGGAGATTCAACAACTCCCTTGGGAGGAAGGGTCCAACTACCCCCCAGAGGGGTTTTGGGATCGGGTTTATAGTGATTTCCTCGTGCAAGTTGGCGGCAACACCATCGAGACCGTCCAAGACCTCCAGCTCAAGTGGGCCGACCTCAACATCAAGTGTGAGAGGTGGACCACCCTATACGAGGAAACGGTGAGGGATGATCCGGAGCTTAATGAGGAGTTGGCTATCGGCTTCACTAACTATGAGTATGAAGCGCGATACGACAAGGATTTCAACCATGTCGAAGCATGACGATTGTTGCGCCAACTCTAAGTTTTTTATCTATGATTTAATGTATTTTTATTTTATGTTTAATATTATTTATGTTTAATTTTTATGTTTTAATGAAATGTTTTTTATTTATGTTTTTATTTCTTTAAATGGTTAACATAAAACAAACGGTTAAAATAAAAAAACACTAAAACATACGGGGGGTAAAATGAAAACTTGACATTTATAAAAAACACAAAACAGCCGGTACAAACATGGTAAAGAGCACCAGCAAAACGGTCAACGGGACCACTACCAGCGTGTATGACGACGGTGATACCATGCTGGTACTTAGTACCCGTAAACAATTCGGGTGGCACCTGGTCCCGCTAACATCATATGTTGAACAAAGACATTCATATGGACTGAGTTACAGTGAGCAGGCTACTCAAATGTATCAGATAGGCACTCCTTTAGAGAGATGGAGAGAGAGGTGTGAATGATGTAATGTTCACAAATTCCAAAATGTATTTCTGAGCGATTTTACTTGCAGTTCAACTTCAAAACTGACATTAATTATATAAATATAATTTTTCAAATAAAAAATGGGATTGGGGATAATTGATTTGATTTGATTGGTCATGAATGGTTACATCACACTTTTTGATGTGTGTTCTACCCCACAGCCCATGGGCCCACCCCAACCCTAATATTAATTTTTCAAGTATTCAAATATTTCATTCAATCTTTCATTATTCTTTCACTTGATGAAAGGTTGCAAACTTACAATCATCAAAAAGTATTAATATTACATATGTTAGAGAATTTACATTCCCTTCATCAAATCTTATCCATTAAATTACACTAAAAATCACTATTTTACTTCAAAATCTCCTCTCTTCTAATTAAAATAATAATATTTTTTCATACTTTTATTATTATATTTACTCTCTCCCCATTCACAACTACCTACAAAAATATTAAAATATATATATGGGTGAACAGTAGTTTTTCATATATAGGGTGGAACAGTGCTTCCACCAAATATTTTTTCTCTACTCCACTCACAACCACTTACATTCACCACATATAATTTGGTGGACCAAATGTGAATGCTATTATATTATTATTAAATACATCCTTTATAACTATAGTCGAATGTTTATATTATGCATTTTAGCATATCAAATTACAACGCCAAGAAAATATCAGATGGTTATTAAAGCCGTTTAAAGGAAAGAATATGTGAAGTATAGTCCCACAGGACGACTATCATCTCATAGTCGGACAATGACGCGACAAGGTTAACCGAGTAGAAAAGAGAAGAAGGTAGAACGAGATTTGTAAAATATATTGGCCGTTGTGCCACCACGTCTAGTCTAGACAAACTGTTTCAATCAATCGTTGTAAAATATAATGTAAATTGTAATAGTATTTTTGTTTGTAAATAAAGTTATGTATAAAAAAAATTAAAGTATGTGATTTAAATTTTTTTTATATATATAGATACGAATGGAAATTTAATTTGATGTTTGAAAATTACCATTTTGCAAGAGAAAAATAGAGAAGTGGGCTTGATATGAGGAAGACCCTTAACCCATCTTATTAGGCTTGATCAAAATATATTGGTAATGTTCAGTTTCATGTTAACATGACACTAACGTCACCTTAGTGAGGATCGGTATTTGTGTCATGTTTATCAGTTTTAATTGACGGGTCGAAACTAATGAACCCATAGATGGTTGTATATTTATTCGTGTAAAAATATCTATCATAATTGCAACACATTTAAAAGACGTAATACAAGTATCACCTGTTAAACTCTTATACTTAAACAGGCACGAGGTTACAAGTTTCAAATAAGTTATAATAAAGTTGTAATCATGTCATAACTAACTCTAAAAAAAAAGATCCTACACGGGTTAATAACACAAAAACTATAAATCCAAATAGAAATAAAATGTGTTTAGTACATGTCAACCATGACTCGTTTGTTATGCAGTGAGAAAAAAGTAGTGTTTTTAGAGTAATTATGGAGAAAATACGAAGAAGCTACTGGGAATGCTCTCAGACATATGAATCCAAATACTAAAGATATGTATTCAAGTTTTACTGACTAACTAATAAATTTGCTCTATTCACGTGTCTTGTCACCAATATTCACCCATACCACTAGTCTAATTAATTAAAATAAAAATAAAATAAAAAATGGTATACACATCTAAACATGAATCACATGATAGATTAGTAAATAAATTCGGGACATGCTAATAATAATGAAAAAAAAATCGACACATTAACTTTTTTCCCTCCTCTCTTTGTTAAATTGAGGTTTTATAAATATACAATTGTTAAAAAAACAACTAATATTTTTTAATGACAAACTAATATAATTTTTTAAATACTTATATATCTTTATTTTCTAATATTTTTTTTAAATGAATAACACTCTCATTCCATAAAACCAAAAAATACATCAAAATAGCAGGCAGACACGCAATATATTGCCGCAATCACCCGATTTGAATTATTTATAAATAAAAAAAGAAATATCTTACCTTACATCATGACACCTAATCATGTGCCTTTGGGACAAAAGACAGCTAATTAACAGTCTCTAACTACAAAATGAACATTTCATGTCTAGATTTCATAGAATGACAATGATTTAAAATTTTTGAATTAAAGGAGCTTTTGGGTATAAAATTGTGATAATATCCCCTACAAGGGGGTGGGGTGATGGTAGGGTTTACTTTAATAAGTATTGAATTCAGACCATGGGGGGGTTGAGTAAAAGCATAATCAGTCACTTTTCCCCCGTTTTCCATGGGTTCTTCTGCATTTATTCCTGCCACCCAACTCAATTTTCTTTTCACTACTTTTCTCACCTTTCACTTTTCTTCATCTACCTCACGGTCCTTGTACCATTCCAACAACAATCACAAACTATGAGTAGTAAGCAGGTGATGACGTGGGTAGCTTAAAGGAAAAACGAATAACTAATATTAGTAAACGAACGCTTGAAAGGTTGGAGCCTACAAGGGTTCTACAACCGGTGGTGACACAAAGTCAAAAAATGACTTGTCACGTCGTCCCTTTCATCGAGTCAAACAAACAGGACTGATGGAGTAACATCAGCCTATAGACCGCAGGTCCATAGCATCCTCTTGCTTTTTGTGGCATGTCCTTTTGTTGCAAGCAGGATCAAGGTTTTATGCTTTCTTCTTTGAGAAGATCCTTTCTCTATAAAAGAGAAGCTCAGGATCAGATTTACACACACCAAATCTATCACTCACTTCTCACTCTAAATTATTCTCTTGGTCCCTCACGTGTGGAGAACAATTCTCTTCACTCGAGTTCCAAGATCCTCTACTTCTGATCTCGGGTTTATCTCAGATCAGAATCAAAAAGCATACATAATAAATAATCCAAGCCTTGAACCTCCTTCTACGTTTGCAACGTAGAAGGACACCACGACCTGCGTTTGGCAGATCGAATCCCTTGAACCTTTGAACCTCCCTTGTGACTCAGGACTATTGTTAGACAGATATTTGTTGTAGCAACAAGTTGGCGCCCACCGTGGGGCTGCGCCATTTTCCTTACCTGAAATAAGTTGTGTAGCTCCGACTCTCTCCATGTCTGACCCTGAGTCTACAGAGGAGGTCAACCAGATCTCCCCTGGCACAGATCAGACCTCTCCGGCCAGATCTGTGTCCTTTTCCACTCCTGGAGGAACTTCAGCTGGGACTCAGTCCCCACCTGCTCACACAGCATCTGCAAATCTGCAAACTCCACCTCCTACTCGTTCTGGGGTAATGTCTCCCCTCCCTGATCTTACACAAACTCCACCCCGTATAGATCTTACCCCTGAGGGAGTGGAGAGAAACTTCTTGCAGCTAAGGTCTCTCCTGAACCAGTACGTTATGAGGGAAAGAGACAAAGGAATCCGTCTCCGACTGGATTACGACGAGGAAGAGGAGATCTCACTCTCTCCTATACCTTCTCCTCCTCTCACTGCTACCTATGGGCGCAGACAGTCACCCAGAAACAATAATGCTGGACCCAGCAGCACTTACACTGCTTCCCACCATGAAACAAGGTCCAGTCCTACTGCGTTCCCCTTGTTCACCACTCAAGCCGCCACTACTGGCATGCCTTTGGGACACGAGCTGACTCTGGATCAACTCCTGCAGTCACCAGTGTCCAGTGTCCCACCTCCAACTGCTACTTCCTGGGAGCAGGCTATGGCCTCACTTCCCATGGCCAGAAGCGCCTCTATGAGTCTCCCAGTGGCTACCAACACTGTAGTATCCGAAGGCATTCAAGGCTTCAACCTTATGCCCTACATGATATCTCAAATGATGGCTAACTTCCCTTGGCAGCAGCTCATTAGCCAAGCCATCGCTGAACAACAAGGAAACACTGGAAGGGTCACCAACAACAGGGTTGAACATACCGTCAACCAACCCTACAAGCCGAACAGCTTGTCTTGCTTCTCACCTGAGATAGCAGATTATGATTTTCCCAACAAGCTGAAGATGCCAGCCCATATAAGAACGTACGATGGCACTGATGACCCAGAAGACCACCTCCAGATCTTCTCGGGAGCTGCCAGAATCGAAAAATGGGGTGACCCCGAATGTTGCTTAATGTTCATGCAAACCCTTGTTGGATCTGCACGAATCTGGTTCAACGGTTTAGCAACTGGAAGCATCCGAACCTTCGATGAACTCGGTAAAGGGTTCCTGGCCAACTTCTCACAACAAAGACGTTGCGTCAAGGATGCAACCGTTATCTTCCAGATCAAACAAAAAGATGATGAAAGCTTGAAGAGCTTCATTGAAAGATACAAGAAAGAAGGCCTCACTTATGTCGGTGCTGATGAAAAAATGAAGGTTGCAGGGTTCATGAATGCTATCAACTCGAAGTATTTAACTAGGGAGTTCAACAAAAGTCTCCCTAGAACCCTCGAAGAGGCCTTAGAAAGAGCTGAAGCTCACATTCGAGGAGAAGAGGCTGTGGACATCAAGGAACAAAGGAAAAGAGGTTCCAGCTGGAGGAGCAACAGTCCTTCCCGAAAAAGGAGCAATTATGGCACATATGACAAAAGGTCCAGAGGATCTGAGTCACGAAGGTCTGAAAGCAGGAACCCTCCAAGCAGAGACAGGAACGTCAATTTCACAGCACTCATCAAAACTCCTCAAGAAATTCTAGCAACTGAAGAAGTCAAACACACCTTCAGACCTCCTCGTCCCTTACCAAGAAGTAAAAGAAACGAGAACTCAAGCCAGTACTGTGAGTTTCACGAAGAGAAGGGACACCACACCAACGACTGCTTCCAACTCAAGAAAAGGATCGAGGAAGCTGTCAAGTCTGGAGAACTGGCCCACCTGGTCAAGGGTGTAAAAGAGAACATGGCAGATGGTAAAAAGAAAGATGTTGCCATGGTCTTCGTTGAGAATGAAACCCCAAGTAAAAGGCAAAGATTGGAAGATTGGGAACGACAAGGCATCTACTTCCCTTACACTAAGGGAGAAAAGCACTGTGATCCACTTGTGCTTGAAGCCTTCGTAGGTTCCACCAAAACACAAAAGGCCTACATAGACACTGGAGCTGCCACTGAAATAATGTTCGCCAAGTACTTCAACCTTCTAAGCCCCGAAGAACGCTCCATGCTACGGCCTGCTGAAGCTGCCATAAAAGGTATCGCTGACATACCTATCAAGCCTTTGGGCGAACTAACACTTGATGTAACCTTTTCTGATGGTCAACTACGAAGGACTGAACCACTCACCTTCGTGGTTTTGGACCTGCCATCTAGTTATGACGTTATCATTGGAAGGCCTGGGGTAGTAGTCTTCGACATGACTGTCTCCATTAGCCGAAGGAGTGCAAAGTTCCCAACCAAAGATGGTGTTGGAACCCTCCAACCCTCCACTACAGTACTGACCATCGACGAGGACCACAACAAACTTGGTCTCAGCATCAACCCCAGGTATCCTGATCAAAGGGTACGAGTCAACACAGCCCTTCCTAGTGACACTCTCACTAGGCTTGAAGGGTTACTAAAAGATAACATGGACGTCTTCGCCTGGTGCCCAAGTGACATGACAGGGATCCCACGAGACATTGCCGAACATGAACTAAGGATCCCTTCCAATGTCAAACCAGTTGTCCAAAAGAAAAGAAGTCTTGCTCCAGAACGAAGCAAAGCTGCATGCCAAGAGGTTGACAAGTTAGTTGAAGCAGGTATCCTTCGAGAGGTGAAATATCAATCATGGGTTGCAAACCCTGTGATGGTTAGAAAGCCTGATGATTCTTGGAGGATGTGTATCGACATCAAAGACCTCAACAAAGCTTGCCCCAAGGATTGCTATCCTTTGCCTGAGGTTGATCTAAAAATAGACTCGCTTACAGGCTTCCCCTTCAAGTGTTTTCTGGATGCCTACAAAGGCTATCACCAGATACAAATGAAGGAGGAAGACGAAGAAAAAACTGCTTTCCATACTGACAAGGGTATATTCTGTTATAGAAAAATGCCCTTTGGTTTAAAAAATGCAGGTGCAACCTATCAAAGGTTGGTCGACAAGGCTTTTTCCCTGCAGATTGGCAAGAACATGGAAGCTTACGTTGATGATTTGGTCATCAAAAGCAAAACTGAAGATCAAATGCTTGCTGACATACAAGAGACCTTCAACAAGCTCAGAGAAATCAACATGAAGCTAAACCCTGTCAAATGTTCCTTTGGTTTCGAAGAAGGAAAGTTTTTGGGTCACGTTGTAGGAAAACAAAGCATAAAGGCCAATCCAAGCAAGGTTCGAGCCATCCTCAACATGAAGTCGCCTCAAACTAAGAAGGAGGTTGAAAGCTTGAATGGTAAGCTTGCTGCCTTGAAGCGTTTTGTCTCAAAGCTAGCTGAAAAATCACTACTATTCTTCAAGACCCTCAAAGGTTGCACCGATAAGAAAGGCTTCAGGTGGACGGAAGAAGCAGAGGAAGCCTTCAACAGCATGAAACATCATCTGGCTTCCCTTCCCGCCATTGCAACACCCGAAGCAGGGGAAATGATCTCTGTCTATCTTTCAGTTACTGATGAAGCCTTTAGCGCTGTTCTCACCATAGAAAGAGACAAAGCTCAGGTACCCGTCTATTTCTTCAGTAAAACATTAAAGTTAGCGGAGGTCAAGTACCCTCCTTTGGAAAAATTGGCTTTAGCCTTAGTGCAAACAGCCAGAAGGCTTCGAAGGTACTTTCAAGCACATCCCATACAAGTGGTCACGGACCAACCAATTAAAAATGTGCTTGAAAGACCTGAAACTTCGGGACGACTAGCCAAATGGGCTGTTGAACTAGGTGGACACACAATCACCTACGTCCCTAGAAAAGCAATCAAAGCACAAGTACTTGCTGACTTCATTGCTGAAATTCCAAAGGTGGAACTGGCTGAGGTTAACATAACCATAGACGAACCTATCGACCCTGAAACCTGGAAGCTGTACACAGATGGAGCTTCCAGTGTTGAAGGATCAGGGGCTGGCCTTGTGTTAATCAACCCTGAAGGGTTAGAATTTACCTATGCCCTTCGTTTGGAATTTCAGACAACGAATAACGAAGCAGAATATGAAGCCTTGATAGCAGGACTCAAGCTTGCAAAAAAGATGATGGTTCACAAGCTTCAAGTGTTCACCGACTCGTTACTTGTTTCAAACCAGGTGAATGACAGCTACATTGCTAAAGAACCTAACATGAAAAAGTATAGAGAGAAGGCTAAAGAAATCATGAACACCTTCCAGTGTTGCAAGATCAAACAGGTCCCAAGGTCTCATAACCAGAAAGCTGATGCTCTTAGCAAGCTTGCTTCGTTGAACTTTGCTCATCTTACTAAAAAAGTGCTGGTTGAAGTGATCAAGCATCCTTCAATAGCTGAAATTGAGGTTCAAGACGTCATTACTGAAAGTGAACCAAGTTGGATGACTCCATTTGAAAAGTTCCTGCAAAGAGGTGAACTACCCCAAGATCCTGTTGAAGCTGAAAGAATTCGGATCAAGTCTAAGCAATACACAATTCAAGATGACATACTTTATAAGAAGGGTTACTTGGCTCCATTGCTTCGATGTGTTGGTCCTGAGCAAAGCAGGTACTTGATCAAAGAAGTTCATGAAGGAATATGCGGAGCTCATTGTGGTCCAAGATCAGTGGTGGCAAAACTCATGAACCTTGGTTACTTCTGGCCTACTATGCATCGTGATGCGTTAGAACAATTGAAGAAGTGTGAAGCCTGCCAAATCCATGCACCAGTCCCAAAGAGCCCCAAGCATGATTTGGTTCCAATCACTTCGGCATGGCCATTCCACAAATGGGGAATGGATATCGTTGGACCCTTCCCACCTGCCAAAGGAGGGGTCAAATTCTTGTTGGTTGCTGTTGATTACTTCACAAAATGGCCAGAAGTAAAACCGTTGGGAAAGATATCCGGAAAGAAGATAATTGATTTCGTGTGGGAAAGTATCATTTGTCGATACGGCCTACCCGGGGTGTTGGTCACAGACAACGGTAAACAGTTTGCAGAAAAACCGTTCAGTGCTTGGTGTAAAGAGTATCGGATTACACAAGTCTTCAGCTCTGTGGCATACCCTCAATCCAACGGGCAGGTTGAAAGGATGAACAGGAGTGTGGTTGAAGGGATCAAGGCCAGGCTGGGTCGACAAAGGGGAAATTGGTTGGAAGAACTGCCAAGTGTTCTTTGGGCAATCAGAACCACTGAGAAGACAAGTAACAAGAAGACACCCTACAGCCTCACCTTCGGATCCGAAGCAGTCATACCTGCTGAGATTGGGGTCACCACACCCAGAACCCTTCATGTCGACATCCAGGCTAATGAGCATGAAACATCACTCAATCTTGACCTGCTGGAAGAAGCAAGAGACTCGGCAGCAATAAGAGAAGCCAAATACAAGCAAAAAATGGAGTCTTATTACAATGCCAAGGTCAAGCATGAACGCTTCAAGCCAGGAGACCTGGTCCTCAGAAACAATGATGCAAGCAAGAAAGAAAATCAAGGAAAGCTAGGACCAAAATGGGAAGGCCCCTACACCATCCTTGAGTCTCACAAAGGAGGGTCTTACAAGCTTGCCGACATGGAAGGCAAAAAACTCCCTCGTCACTGGAATGGTAAAAACCTTAAAAGGTTCTTTGTTTAAGATGTAAGACAAGTTGTTCTTTTCAAGAAAGCTATGTAATGCTATCACGTAATGAATGAAAGGATCCATGAATCCTCTTTTGAAAAATTTTGTCTTTCTATCCTATAATCAGGTTGAGTACCTAGCAATAAACTCCATGGCAAGGGCCATGTGAGGGGTTGAGCTCCCAGGCCATTTCGCTCAATAGGTTCGAGGGTTGAACGGACCTATATAAGGGGTGAGTTCCTAAATCAATTCGACTCCATGAGATAAACAAAAATAGTTTTATAAGTCTCATCGACAGGCTTGAACAACCTACACCAATCGTTCCTTAAGTTTAAAAAACAAACTTACGAAAATGACAAACACTTATATAAGTGTAAATAGGATAGCTGGTGACATGTTTGCCTAGACTACCTTAAGGATGAATGACTGCAGCGTTCAACCTTTGAAGGTGCTATCGGATAAACATTCCCAAACAATAACAAAGACAAACAAACACATCACAAAAACAAAATAAGAACGAACAACCATGAAACTTAAGCAAATAACCATAAAGACCTAACATTAACAGGCTTTATACAAAAGCCAAGCAAAGTCATAAATTGTTCAAAGGGCCTCAGCCCACAACCACCAACGAACCACCACGGGTTCAGACAAAAGATAAAAGTGTTTAAGACACAACGACATAGTTAATTGTTTTACAAACCACAGATGCTAAGAAAGCTACGAATAGAGGGTTCAGGCGTCATTACCAGAACCTGAAGGCTTGGAGGCTTCATCCTCATTCCTAGCCTTGACCACTTTAGCTTTCTTCGCTTTCTTTCCCTTCTTGGGCAGCTTCTCAACCAGACCAGCTTCGGAGGCTTCAACACTGGCATCCTTGGAAAGTGTATCAGTCATATCCAAGGTCTCTTCACTATCACCCGAGTGTGCTCTCTTCTTGGAAAGAGCCTGAAGTACCTTAGCAGAAACGGCTTCATTCAATCCAGCAGGCTTTAACTCCTTCAGCTCCTGTAAAGGTTTCCCATAAAGGGAAGAAACTTGGGATACATAGGGATAACTGGAGTGTTCCATCTTGAGCACAGTCTCCTTGAAAACATCTAAGGAGTTGGGTTGATAAAGAGGAGATTCTTCCAAGGCTTGACCAGAACCACAAGCTTTGAACCCTGCAACGAAACCGGCATGCTTACCATGGGTCAACAGCTTGGTATACACTTCTCCAAGAGCTGAATTGAACTCCGCAGAATGAAGGAGATAGGTAACAACTTGCTGAAAACCTTCTTCAATCAACCATTTGTTGTCACCTTGAGCAGCAGCAAGAGAGACTTCCAGTTCCTTTTTCTGACTCTCGAAAGCTTTCCTCTCTGACTCCAAGGCTAGTTGATCTGCTTCCACCTTCAATCTGGCAGCTTCATGCCTTGCCATCTCAGCCTCATGCCCCTTCTTCAGCTCATCGATAAGGGCAATCAAGGCGACCTCCTTGTCAGCATACTCCTTAGCATCCCTTTTCATGTCAGCAATGGACTGCTTCATTTCCTTCTTCTTCTTAGCAAACTCACTATACTCACCCATGACCTTCCTAAACCTGCTAATCCCCTCTGGTAACATGGCTGCCAGATTACAGGTTCCCACCATCATCTTTGCTAAAAGGGCATCATCATCTAAACCCTCGAGGCAAGCCTTGGCACCAGGAGTAGCAAAGTGTGCCAAGACTTCCTCACATACAGCAGAAGACTTGAAGTTATCAGTCGCCTTCACATTCCACCCAGGCACATAAACACCCTCTTCATCAAAACTACCAGACACATCTGTTTCCCTCACCACTTTAACCTTTTTCCCCTTACTCTTCTTCACCACCACATCCACAACAGTATCATCCACCGTCTGATCCTTTCCATCCTCAGAATCCTCAATGTCATCGCTAACAGTTACTGCCTCAGAAAGGTCAGCAGATTTAGCAGCCTTTAGCAATCGCCTGCTTGACCTCCTTGTTGAAGCCTTTGAGGAACTAGCTTTAGCAAACCCTTGACATTGGGAACGGCAACATAGTTGGTCCCATCATACCGACCCTTCTCATACTTGGTTAAAGCATCTTCACCATCCGCTGCCTCAGCATCAGTAAATGCAACACCAGAAGCATCATCAGCTTTAATAAAATCCAGAGCAGACATGACTGCAAAATAAACAAAGTATAAGAACCAAGCAAAAGGAAACAATGAAACCAATAACGAGCAAAAACTCATACCCCGATCACCCTTCATTATAACAGGATCTCTACCAGGCTTGTCCCAGCGAGTGCTAACATCAGATAATACTAGAAATGGTTCAGCAAAAGGACGAAGCCTTGAAGGACAAGCTCTAAGAGCAGTTAAAAAGCTATGATCAAGTTCAGATTCTGAGGGTTCTGCCTCATTTAAAACAGCCTCAGGAGACCTCCAAACAGGCTTAAAAGGGAAAATCGAATCAGAAACCCAGAAAAACTTGGTCTTCCATTGACCAACAGTAGTGACATGGGAAGAAAGGAGGTTTGTCTCCGCTGATGAACCCTCGAAGGTGAACCAGTCACCATTCTTAGCAAGACGAAAAAATCGCCTAAACATCAGCAAGGTAGGATCATAACCTAGGGCTCTGCATAGACATTCAAAATGCAAAACACGGCCAACGCCATGTGGATGGATTTGACCAAGAGACACTCTATAATATTCAAGTACATTTAAGAGAAAAACAGAGAAGGGATGACGTAGATTTGCAAACTCAAAGTGACGACAATATAAAGCCACAGAACCAGACGGACAATCAGAAACAGCAAGTTGCTTGGCTGGAGCAACAGGATTAAAGGAAAGGTCTATGTCCCACTCAGAACAGAACGATTCAACCTCTTTCTGAGAAAGGGTTGAAAACGTAACGGCCATATCCTTCTTAGCACCCATTGTGCCTATGAAGGATGATCGGTACACTAGACAAGAAAAAAGAGAACTAACCTGATAATCGAAAAATGAAGAAACCCTAACGATGGAAGAGACGGTTATGAAGAAGAAAGTGAAAAAGTAAGAAAGGATTAAGTAAAAATGAAATAAAAAAGGGGTTAAAAAAAAAAAAAGAAAAAGAAACGGTTATATTATTTAAATATAACTGTCATAATGACATGCAATAATACAGCCCTGAACAGACTGCCACATGTCACATCAGGGTCCAATCAAAGTTAAAACACTGAATATTAACCGCCCAAATCACAGCGAACCCTCGAACCCTTCAAGCAAGGAACAAACAACAAAAACAGTCAGAAGCTTTCAAGATAACTCGTCAAAACCTTCTGACTTGGGGGGCTGATGACGTGGGTAGCTTAAAGGAAAAACGAATAACTAATATTAGTAAACGAACGCTTGAAAGGTTGGAGCCTACAAGGGTTCTACAACCGGTGGTGACACAAAGTCAAAAAATGACTTGTCACGTCGTCCCTTTCATCGAGTCAAACAAACAGGACTGATGGAGTAACATCAGCCTATAGACCGCAGGTCCATAGCATCCTCTTGCTTTTTGTGGCATGTCCTTTTGTTGCAAGCAGGATCAAGGTTTTATGCTTTCTTCTTTGAGAAGATCCTTTCTCTATAAAAGAGAAGCTCAGGATCAGATTTACACACACCAAATCTATCACTCACTTCTCACTCTAAATTATTCTCTTGGTCCCTCACGTGTGGAGAACAATTCTCTTCACTCGAGTTCCAAGATCCTCTACTTCTGATCTCGGGTTTATCTCAGATCAGAATAAAAAAGCATACATAATAAATAATCCAAGCCTTGAACCTCCTTCTACGTTTGCAACGTAGAAGGACACCACGACCTGCGTTTGGCAGATCGAATCCCTTGAACCTTTGAACCTCCCTTGTGACTCAGGACTATTGTTAGACAGATATTTGTTGTAGCAACAGCAGGCGTGTTCATCGGGTTTGATTTTGGTTATCGGGTTATTCAGGTCAGGTTGTTCGGGTTTTTAGTGGTGAAAATTAATACTACCCGATAACCAACCCAATCTAGTTAAATGGTTATCGGTTATGGGGTTAATCGGGTTCGGGTTTTTTAGGTCGGGTTAAATGCTTGTCGGTTAAATGGTTCGGATGTTTAAGTTACATATTTATAGCCATTTGCGTTGTGTATTTCTAACCGTTTAGGCTACAATATGTTTAAAATAAAACCACAACATGGTTACAATATTTAGTTGCAAATTTGGCTACAAAATCATTACTCCGATATACATAAAAATATGGAAACTGGATTATTATTTATTTTTGAATTGTTCGGGTTATTCGGGTCAACCCGAATCATAAAAAACTAATCCGAAGACTGACCCTAAAGACTCTAGTCGGGTTTGGGTATGCACTTAATCGGGTAAGGTACTTTCTCGGGTAGAGTCACTTCGGATTCAGTTCGGTTATTGGTTATCGGTTAAAAAGAACACCCCTAATAGTAAGGATATAGGAAACAATATATATATTTGAATAACTTACCCTTGCATGGTTTTAATGATTCAGTAATTAGTAGCTTAAATGGTATGGATAACGTAAGATAATGTCCATCATGTAAGTGTGTCAAGTATACGAATGAAACTCAAAATTCGGTTAACCAAACACAGGTTGTGGAGTCCCTGTACGTTGTAAATATAGATGGGAGATTCAATAGTTTTTGTTTTAATTGTTACTATTCTGATTTGGAATAGACCCAAAGTTAGAATTTTGATGTTATTATTTTAAGTTTGTGATAAGTGAAGTAGAGAGAATTATCACACGTGAAGCATGGTCATAGAGAGGGAATAGAGGAATGTGTAAGGGACAATCAGGATGATTGTCTGAGGCTCCTCTTTATAGAAGAGGAATCTTCTATATTGGGAATGTCAAAACTCTTGATCCTAGTTACAAACAAGGACTTTTCACTTAAGCCGATGAAGGGTTGAGACCTGCGGGTAATAGAGTGTGACTTTCACACGTGAAGGCTGTGGCCAGCTGTTAGAGTCAAACGAGAAATTAGTGACAAGACATGTCGGTGGTCCATTCGTCTGACTTCTTTTGCTGATGACATGTATTACTTTATGATCCTTTTTAACTTTCAACCTTCCAAGCAAGTTGTGTTGTGTGATTAGTTTTTAAATTCTGAAAAGGCTTCAAGTGTTGAAAGCTTCATTTGGTTTAAGGCGGTGAAGCCTTTGGATTTGGATTTGGATTTGAATTTGAATTAGACAGCTTATGTGACATGTGGCAGGCTGTCAGGTGGCGGTTATTAATTTCTTTGGCCATGATTATATCTATTGGTTAATATTTAACAATATAATTTTACTTTACTTAATCATTTTCAATTGGCCTTTTGAGATTATTTTTTCACATTCCAAGTTTTTCCTCTAAGGTTTTGTTTCGTCTTCATTAACAGGTCAATCTTTCTTCTTTATTTTTCATCTGATCATCCTTTCAAGCATCAATGGGTGCTAAAAAGGATCTGGCTATTAGTTATTCGTCCTTTACTCAGGAGGAAGTTGAGGCATTTTGCTTCGAATGGGGAATCGATCTGTCTTTTAACCCTTTTGTTCCTGGGCTTGATAAATCAATCGATCAGTGTCCCCAGGGTTCGATTGCATTGTATTGTCGTCACTTTGAGTTTTCTAATCTTCGACACCCATTTTCTATTTTTGTTTTAAACGTTTTAGAGTATTATCGGGTTTTTTTCGGTAAGTTGCACCCTCATGGGTTCTTCATTTTGAGGTTGTTTGTCATGCTTTGGGTTATGACCCTAGTTTGTTGAGGTTTCGTCGTTTCTTTCGTTTAGTAAAGAATGGTGATTGCTTTACCTTCGAAACATCTTAGATTGATGTTGGACTGATTTCTTCATACGTTACCACTGTTGGTGCGTGGAAAACTAGGTTCTTTTGTATTTTAGAATCTCTTGTTCCGTTTAAATTAGTTTGGAGGCAGCCTGATGCCGTTTTGAATGAACTTGAACCGTCAGAGTCTTAGTAAGATAAACGTTTTCTTGAGGCTCTTCGTGAATGCCCTTCAAGGCTTCGGCCGTTCCATGAACCCTTCTTGGTTATGTCTGGTATTAGCTTCTGTTGGGATAAAATGGACCGGGATCCGGTTCCTATGAGGGGTGATCAGGGTACGAATCCTCTTTGTTACCTTTCTTGTTTTTATTTTTTGCTTAACTCTGACATCCTTGTTTTGTTTATCATGCAGTCATGTCTGCCTTTGATTTCATTAAAAGCGACGATGCTTCGGATGTTGTTTTTGGGGATACTAAAAGCAAATCCAGGGGAGGATGTGGTGACGAAGTATAAGAAGTGTAGGTACGATGGGGTTAACTACACAAATGTACCAAATGTGAAGGGTTTCACGAAGCAAGGTTCCTCAAAACCTTCAACCAGGCGTTCTAGCCGTTGTTTGTTGAAGAATACCAGTCAACCAAGCAGTTCTGAACCTGTTGAAGTTAATGATGAGAATGAGGTTTCAGAGGACCAAAAGGGCCATGAAGGTGATCAAAGGAATGTTGTGGAAAAGTTGTCGAGTGTTTCAGGGAAAAAGGTCAAGGGAAAAGGTAAAAAGGTTGCCAGTCCCAAAGCTGCTATTTTGAAGAACGTTGAGGGTTCTATGAGTGTTGAGGGTGAGAGTGTGTATGTTCTAGAATGGGGTGTGAAGGTGAGTGACAATTTCAAGTCATCGGGTGTTTGTGAAGAGGTGTTGGCCCACATTGCCCCTCCGAATGTGAGGGATACTTTGGAGGCCATGGATGATGACCTGTTGCTATCGAAGATGATGATGGGGGCTTGCAATCTGACTTCTATGCTTCCTGAGGGGGTGGCAAGGTTTAGGAAGAGGATGTCAGAATATCAGGAATTTTCAAAAAAGAAAGACAAGATGAAGGCTTCTATTTCTGCTTTGAAAAAGGAAGCTCAAGGTTTTGTTGAAAAGGAGAAGACTTTTGTTACTTTGATTGATGAGTTGAAGAATAAGCATGAGGCTGATAAGGTTAGATATGATTCTGAAAGGGCCAATGTGGAGGCTGATAGGGTTGCGCTCGAGGTTCAGCAGAAGGCTTTTCAATAGGAGAAAGGAGATTTAATGGCTTCACTTGCCCAAGCTTCCGAAGACAATCAATGGCTGATCAAACATGGTTTGGTTTCCACTAGGTGGTGACTTACCTCCTTCATTCTTCCGAATTCAATCCAGCTTTGGGGGAGGTGTCTACAAAGCTGCTTAACCATGGGAAACACTTGGGGTACATGGCTGGTTATAAGGCTCATGAAGCAGAGCAACCTTTGGAATAGTCTCCTCTCTATAGCCTAAAGCAATGGATGTGTTTAAAGAATCAGTGCTGAAGATGGAGCGCCTAACCTGTCCTTATGTTGCCAAGGTATCTACTTGTTATGGTTAGCCTTTATCCGTATTGCAGGGACTGAAAATTCCTGGCCTCAATGTGGCAGTTTGTGTTGAAGTCCTTGAGTCCCTTTCAAAGAAGAGGTCATATTCAGGTGATAGTGAAGAAACTTTGGATGTTGGTGAGGAAGGTTCGAAGGACGCGAGCTTGGAGGCTTCGGAGGTTGCAGGAGATGTTGGTGGGAATAAATATAACAAACAGAAGAAGGCTAAGAAGGCGAAGGTTGATGAAGCGGTTGTGAAGGAAACTGAGGCTTCGAAGCCTTCTTCTTCAGACGCCGCAGTTTGAACATTTATGCCTTCTAAATTCGTAGCTTTCTTAGTATATGATTTGTAAACAATTTAAACTTTTTTGGGTCTGTGAACAACGTTTCAGCTAGGGAACCTTGTAGGGTTCTATGGGTGGTGGTTGGCTTGTTAAAGCTCCTGAACAATTATTAGGATTATGGCCCTTACGGCCTTTATTATGGCGTGAAGGATGTTGGCCCTTAAGGCCTTTTGTTATATATGTATGTTTGTTTAGCTTGCTTGTAGTTCTATTTTGACAAAATTGCAGAAAACGTCCTTTATGTTTACCCAAAATTGCAGGTTTAGACCTTTAACTTTAAAAGTTGCAGGATACCTCCTTTATCCAACTTTTGGTTGCAGGAAACATCCTTTAGGCTAACGCCGTTTGTCTGTGTCGTTAGATGCCCCTCACGTGCAATGCATGTGAGGGTATTTTTGTCATTTCAGATGCTAAATAAATTTTAAAAATAAATGCTAATAAATACCCAACCGTCTTCTTCCTTCTCTCATCCCTACACACACTCATCCCCTGTACACACACTCAGTGAACAAACACGATGAAGGCAGATGAAATCAGGGAGTATATCAAACCCAACCGTCTTCCCAACCGTCTTCTTCTTCGTCGCACTGTATATGGTAAGTTAAAACCCTAATTTTTTCTAAAATTTTTGAATGTTAAAACCCTAATTTTTTCTAAAATTTTTGAATGTAGAAATATTCAGTATTAATATGCATCATGGAGGGTTTTTCAGTTGATTTGAACGATTTAGGGTTTTTCAGTAGGATAAATTGTTGGATTGTGAACGATTTAGGGTTTTTCAGTAGGATAAATTGTTGGAATGATGACGATTTAGGGTTTTTCAGTAGGATAAAATGTTGGATTGTGAACGATTTAGGGTTTTTCAGTAGGATAAATTGTTGTTGTTGTTGATTATTGTTGTTATTATTATTATCCGAATAATAATATTATTATTATTGTTATTGTTGTTAGGAATGGCGATTGAAATTGAAGATGATGATGATCCACCGGATCCAGCAACCGAAGACTTGACTTTCTATTTTTAGCGGAAAACGGAGTGCAGACAGGGGATCCTTTGTCCGTTGGGCTGTACCAACAGATGGACGCCATCAACACTGTTGCAGATGATGACGGTCGTCGGGGTGCAGGCCGGGGATCCTTTGTCTGTTGGAGATGAACCTGGATGGGGTGCTCTTGTTAGTTAAACCAACACTAACAAGAACTCCGGATCAGGTTCAAATTTTGCAAATATGTGTTTGAAGATAAGGTTCATCAAGCACTACAGATGAACCTGGATGGTAATTTTGTATGTAGGACCGCCTCCTATGTGTTATAAATAGGAGGTTGGTCTTAGTAGGGTTTAGGGTTTATGTATGTAATCATATTTTGGGTCTTGGTGAATTAGTTTGCAAATATGTTAATGTAAACTTTGTTTTATGATTAATGTAATGGTTGTTATGATTAATGTAATGGTTGTTATGATTAATGTAATGGTTGTTATGATTATTGTAAACTTTGTGTTAGTATGGTGTATGATTATGGTTTGTTAGTGTTTGTTAATGGGTCAAAATGGGTAAGGTTTTTTTAACAGGTTTGTTATGGTAGCAGGTTATGTTAGAAGCTTTCTTAATGTTGTTAATGGGTCAAAATGGGTGATGGGTCAAAATGGTTTATGAGGGTTTGTTTTAGTAACAGGTTTGTGGTTATGGGTCAAAATGGGTCATGAGGGTTTGTTTATGTAACAGGTTTGTGGTTATAGTTAGTATACAAAAATGGGTCAAAATGCAGCCTTTTGTAACTAGTTTGTAACAGAGTCATCATCCAAATGGGTCCCAAACATGGTCATTACATTAACAACTTCTAAATTGCATTACAATAACCAAAACAGTCATTACATTAAGAGATTCCAAACCTAATTTCCTAATTTTCATTACAATAATAACTTACAAACAACAACCATAACAATCATCCAAGAAAAAAACAAGTATTTCTTCAACTTTGCAACTTCAGTTTCAAGCTTCTTGTTCGAATCCTGAAGGTTCTTGTTTGCAGACCGTAGGTCATTGTTTGAAGCTATTAACTCAGTGTTTGAAGATCTTAGTTCATTGTTTGAAGCTATTAACTCAGTATGCAGATCGTAGCTCGTTGATTGATGAAAAACCTTAGCTTCAGCCCATCCAATGAAACCTTTACCACATTCAGATGCCTATGAACATTAAATTAAAACAAGTTAACTACCTTGTGCATAATACATATCAGATTTAGGGAAAAACTTACGTTAACAGGACATGAGTAGAACCTTCGACCAGGGTTTTTTGATGTTCCAGAGGTCCTGATTACTGCAGCCCTACCACAAACACAGTAGACCGACGAATTAGGGTTTGATGTGCTTGATGATGTCTGTGAAGCCATCTTTGATCGATGAATATAATTAGAGTTTTTTTGATGAAACGAATTGGGGAATTGGGGGGCGGGAATGTTTTTAATTGTTAAATTGTTGATGTTGTTAATATTACAGAAAAGGTCCTTTAAGATGATGATTGACGAAAATACCCTCACATGCTTGGCACGTGAGGGTAACTTAACAACAGAATTTAACACCGTTAGTGGTAAAGGATGTTTTATGCAACCAAAAGTTCATTAAAGGATGTTTCCTGCAACCAAAAGTTGGATAAAGGAGGTATCCTGCAACTTTTAAAGTTAAAGGTCTAAACCTGCAATTTTGGGTAAACATAACGGACGTTTTCTGCAATTTTGTCTTCTATTTTTTTTCGTTTGTTGTCTTTGTGTTTGTTGGGCATGTTTTACAGGTAGCACCTTAAAAGGTTGAGCACTGCAATCACATAACCTTAAGGTAGTCTAGGCAAACAATAGGCCACCTATCTTGTGCACACCACTTAGTCTATTCTTATTCCGTAAGCTGTTGGTGAAGCTTAAGGAACAGTTGGTGTAGGTTGTTAAAACCTGTCTATGAGACATGTTAAAAATTTGTTTAAGTCTCAAGGAGTTGTATTAATATAGGAACTCACCCTTTATATAGATCCATTCAACCCTTGAACCTATTGAGCGTGTGGCCTGTGAGCTCATCCCCTTACATGGCCCGCGCCATGGAGTTTCTTGCATGGTTCTTAACATGATAATAGGATAGAAAGACAAGTACCAAAAGAGAATCTCTAGATTCATTCATTGAACACTTTGATATTACATGAGATAGACCAATTCTTACAACATTCTTTTAAGAGACTTGAGCTAAACAAAAAACCTTTTGAGGTTTTTGCCATTCCAATGGCGAGGAAGCTTTTTGCCTTCTGCGTTGGCAAGCTTGTATGATCCTCCTTTGTGTGCTTCAAGGATGGTGTATGGGCCTTCCCATTTGGCCCAAGTTTTCCTTGGTCTTCCTTTCGGCTTGCTTCATTGTTTCTCAGGACCAAGTCTCCTGGCTTGAAGTGTTCATGCTTGACTCAGGCATTCTAGTCTGATTCCATCTTTTGTTTGTACCGAGCTTCTCTGATTGCTGCCAAGTCTCGAGCTTCTTCCAAGAGATCTAAGTTCAGCAATGTTTCATTCTCATTAGCTTTGACATCCACATTGATGGTTCGTAGTGTGGTAACCCCAATTTCAGTAGGAATGACGGCTTCAGACTCGAAGACAAGGCTGTATGGGGTCTTCTTGTTGCTTGTTTTCTCTGTTGTCCGTATGGCCCATAGGACGTTAGGAAGTTCTTCAAGCCATTTTCCTCCCTGTCAGCCTAATCTAGCCTTTATCCCTTCAACGATACTACGATTCATCCTTTCAACTTGATCGTTGGATTGAGGGTAGGCAACCGAGCTGAATACTTGTGTGATTCTGTACTCTTTACACCACAAGCTAAAAGGCTTCCCAGTGAATTGTTTGCCGTTATCGGTGACCGACACTCCAGGGAGGCCGAAGCGACATATTATGCTTTCCCACACGAATTCGATGATCTTCTTACCTGAGATCTTCCCTAAAGGCTTCACTTCAGGCCATCTTGTGAAGTAATCTATGGCCACAGGCAGGTATTTGACTCCTCCTTTGGCTGGGGGGAATGGTCCAACGATGTCCATTCCCCACTTGTAGAATGGCCATGTTGAGTTGATATGAACCATATCATGTTTCAGGATATTGGGGACGGGAACATGTATATGGCAGGCTTCACATTAAGTTGCTCGGTAGCATCTCGGTGCATGGATGGCCAAAAGTACCCGGGATTCATGAGTTTGGCTACCACCGATCTTGGACCACAATGAGCCCCACATATTCCTTCATGAATTTCCTTGATCAAGTACCGACTTTGTTCTGGACCCACACATTAGAGCAATGGAGCTAGGTAACCTTTTTTTTATAAAGATATCATCTTGCAACACATATTGGCTGGATTTGATCCGAACTCTTTTAGCTTCAGTGTGGTCAGCAGGTAACTCACCTTCCTTAAGAATTTTATGAAGGGGGTCATCTAACTTGGTCCATTATCGGTGATCACATCTTGCACCTAAAGCTCTAGGACTGAAGGAGATCTGAGTACTTCGACGAGCACCTTCTTAGTGAGGTGAGCAAAGTTTAAAGAGGCAAGCTTGCTTAAAGTGTCCGCCTTTTTGTTTTGTGAACGAGGAAACTGTTTGATTGTGCAAGATTGAAACATGCTCATTGCTTCTTTTGCCTTTTCTCGATATTTCTTCATGTTTGGTTCCTTGGCAGTGTAGCTGGAAACTAACAATGAATATGTGAAGACTTAAAGCCTTCGAACGTCAATCTTTTTAGCAAGCTTTAATCCAGCCATCAAGGCCTCATATTCGGCTTCATTGTTGGTTGTCTGAAATTCAAGTCGAAGAGCATATGTGAATTCCAACCCTTCAGGGTTAATTAGGATGAGACCAACCCCTGATCCTTCAATGCTGGAAGCTCCGTTTGTTAAAAGCTTCCAGACTTCGGAATCGGGGGGTTCATCAATGGTGATGTTAACTTCAGCCACTTATTCCTTTGGAATTTCTACAATAAAATCAGCAAGTATTTGTGCCTTGACTGCTTTTCTTGGGATAGTTTTCACATAATTCGACAACCCATTTGACTTGGAAGGTTGATCAAGCACACTTTTGATAGGTTGGTCAGTGACCACTTGTATTTGGTGTGCTTGGAAGTGCCTTCGAAGCCTTCTGGCTATTTGCACTAGGGCCAATGCCAGTTTTTTCCAAAGGAGGGTACTTGACCTCTACTAGTTTTAGAGATTTACTGAAGAAGTAGACAGGTACCTGAGACTTGTCTCGTTCTATTGTAAGAACAACACTGAGGGCTTTTTCAGCAACCAAAAGGTAGACAGAGATCGCTTCCCCGGGTTCAGGAGCAGCAATGGTTGGGAGGGAAGCTATGTGTTGCTTCATTTGGTTGATTGAAAGCTTCCTCCGCTTCTTCAGTCCATCTGAAATCTTTCTTATCAGTGCATCCCTTCAACGTTTTGAAAAAAGGCAGGGAGCTTTCCGCCACTTTAGACATGAAACGCTTTAGGGCTGCAAGCTTTCCATTTAGGCTTTCCATTTCTTTTTTCATTTGAGGAGATCTTGTGTCCAGGATGGCTTGAACCTTGTTAGGATCAGCTTTGATGCTTTGTTTTCCTACAATGTGGTCCAAGAACTTGCCCTCTTCAAAACCGAACGAGCACTTTACCGAGTTAAGCTTCATATTGATCCTTCTAAGATTATCGAAAGTTTCTTGGATGTCTTCAAGCATTTGATCTTCGGTTTTGCTTTTGATCACCAAATCATCAATGTAAGCTTCCATGTTCTTGCCTATTTAAGTTGTGAATGCCTTATCTACCAATCTTTGATAAGTGGCATCTGCATTTTTTAAACCAAAAGACATTTTTCGGTAACAGAAAATACCTTTGTCAATATGGAAAGCCATTTTCTCCTCATTTTCCTCTTTCATTTGAATCTGGTGGTGACCTTTGTAGGCATCCAGAAAACATTTGAAAGGGAAGCCTGTAAGGGAGTCAACCTTGAGATCAATCTCAGGAAGGGGATAACAATCTTTAGGACGTGCTTTGTTGAGATCTTTGAAGTCTATGCACATCCTCCATGAATCACCAGGCTTCCGAACCATCACGGGGTTAGCTACCCATGATTGATATTCCACTTCTCGAAGGATTCCAGCATGTACAAGTTTGCCCACCTCTTGGCAAGCTGCCAAACTTCTTTCAGGTGCAAGCCTTCGTTTTTTCTAGACTACAGGCTTAACATCATGGGGAATCCTGAGCTCGTGCTCGATGATTTCCTGTGGGATACCAGTCATGTCTCCGGGACACCAAGCAAAAACATCAACGCTGTTTTGCAGTAACCTTTCAAGCTTTAAGAGTATGTTTTTGGGAAGCCTGGTATTGACCCTAATCCTTTATTCAGGATATTCGAGGTTAGTACTTAAGCATCGTTAATCCCTTTTAGGTTCGTTACCCTTTATCATGAGTGCTTCTATCGAGAGTTGAAGGGTTGCTACCCCGTTTTCAGTGGGGAATTTTACACTTTTCTGACCGACGGAGATGGCCATATCAAAGGTGGCCAGTCCTACCCTTCCGATGATTATATCATAATTGGAAGGCAGGTTGAGAACTACAAAGGTGAGAGGTTCAGTTCTCCCAATCATTCCTTCAAAGAAACTAACGTTAAGTGTTATCTGCCCCAAGGGCTTAATATGTATATCGGCTATACCTTTGATGGGGAAAGCAAATACATGCAAAATAAATACTACATAATTAACATTTTATTACGTGCAAAATAAAACTCCATTTAGCTGCCAAACAAATAAACAAAACAAAAATGCACCATAGACTAAAACAACTAAACTAGCAATAGAGAAAGACGCATATCAATTAAGTCATCAAAATCTTTTGATTTTCATAAATTACAAAGTAAACACGTGAATTAACCCAAAATCATGATAGTAAGCAGATGTCACCAAAGAGTCCAACATGTTACCAAGTGGAAAAAAAATAAAAAAATAATCCAACCAGAAATCGAGTACATTCAATTATTTAATAATAAACGTCAAATCCACGTGGCCCCTACAGAAAGGTAGGCAATCATAACACTCTCGTAATTAAATGGCCTGACTAGGGGCATATTAATATTATTATTATTATTTCTACTACTATTATTATTTCCCTCAGCTCCCTCCCTTCACATCCATCCAACCCCCGTCAACTCCGCCGCAGGCAATCTAAATATCATCGTAACGCCGTTAAATATCTCTCTAAAAAGCCATCTGCACTTCCTTATCTACCTTTGCAATCATTGTCCTCTTTAACACTCCTCCTTCCCCTTCTTTCTTCACTACCGACGACATCGTTTTACATTCTTCCATTCATTTTTCAGGTGAACTTGTTAGTGAATCTAAAATCTTTAATTTTCTAGGGTTTTCATATGTTAAGTAAGTTACGTTACTACTTTGGTTTCAAACTTCTTCTTATTTTCTTTATAACTTAAAAAGTTAAGAAGATAAGGTCTTGACATTTTGTTTACATTAAAGTACACGAACACGTGACGGGTATAAAACTAGTTTAATTTCGTTGTTTAAACTGTTTTAAATTAAATGGCAGGAAATTTGGGTATACTTGTTAGTGAATCTTTACATCATTTATTTTATAGGGTTTTCAGATGTTAAATAAGTTTGTACTTTGATTTCAAACTTATTATGTTTTTCTTTAGAATTCAAAGAGATAAGAGTCTTTGACATTTCATTACTTTAAAATACTACCGTCTACCGGACAGGTATAAAACTAGTTTAAACGGTTTTCATATGTTAAATTTCTTTGTTTAAACTGTTTTTCATGCAGGAAATTTGGTCATACTTGTTAAGGAATCTTTACATATTTACATGGATTCTAAAATCATTAAATTATAGGTTTTCAGATGTCAAATAAGTTGTACTTTGGTTTCAAACTTATTATACTCTAAAGAAACAAAGTCTTCACATTTCATTACCTTAAAATACCAGACCACCAGACGGACGGGTATAAAACTAGTTTATAAGGATTTCAAATGTTAAATAAGCTGTACTTTGATTTTAAATTTTTTTTTTTTTACTAATAAATTTGTCTTGACAGTTCCTTGTATTAAAATACCGGACGGGTATAAAACTAGTTTACAGTTTCAAATGTTAAATAAGTTTGTGCTTTGATTTCAAACTTATTCTGATTTTCTTTAAAATTTAAAGAAACAAACATTTCACATTTCGTTACATTAAAATACCCGAGCACCGGAATGTTTAATTTAACTTTTTAAACTGTTTTTCATGCAGGATATTTAACCGTTGTTAATCATCAAGTTATAAACTTTTGTGAGTTTGATGGATATGAACAATATAAGATCAGAATCTCATGTAGCCCAGAAAATCCGGCGACATAAGTTAAGGTTTCAGCAAAACTCCGACGACCCGACCCATGTACCCGTTTCTTACGACCCGAATGTATTCTCTCAAGAGATGCTTAGTTCCATTGCTATGTTACAACATTCTAACCATCCTTTTGTAGATCAAGAATCTTGTTCGGGTTCCGGGTCTGGTTCGGGTCAAGCCCACCCGCAAACCGGTGGGAACTGGAAAAGTGTTGGTAATGGTTGGAGTGTTGTTGCTCCTATGAATATTAATGATCAAAATTATAATAATAATAATAATAATAATAATAATAATCAAGATTTGCAAAATATTAATTTGGGTGATCAGAAAATAATATCTGGTGAACTTCAAGTGTATGGTTGTTCACCTTATTACCAAAATACCCTTCAAGAAGTTGTAACATCTGCAACCGTTGGATCACATGTTCATCAGTCAATGCCATGTTGGATGAATAGTACTGATCAGTTAGGGTTTGTTGCTACAAGAAATAATGGTCATAGTACAATAGAGAACAATCACATCACACAAGGGTTATCTTTGTCTTTATCATCGGTTCCTCAAGCTAAAAGCGTGTACCCGAACCTGCATTCGGGTCCGAAAGCGTTAAAAGTTGAGCATGTAACGAGTCCGGACCCGAAACAGTTGATGGGTATGTCTTCTTTTCGAAGTATGGGCCCGCTTGGCCCGTTTACGGGTTATTCAACGATTCTTAAGAATTCGAAGTATTTGGAGCCTGCACAAGAGTTGTTGAGTGATAGTTGTAATGTTGGGGGTCATGAGTTGGTTCAAACATGTGATAGCACACACAAGATTCTTGAAGAGGAAATGAGTCGGGTGTCGGGTGAGTCGGGTGCTTCGTCTTCGACTATTTATGGTGCTAATGAACATGTTACGGGCCGAAGTAGCGCTCTTTCGGAAGCGTATCTGCCGGAGTTTCATCATAAGAAGGCCAAGTTGATGTATATGCAGGAAGAGGTATTAATCTATACTCTTTAATTTATGAATATTGAGCTTTTGTTGGTTTAAAGTTTGTTAAGGGTTATGTTTTTAAGTGATTATTATTTCACTCTGATAATGAGTTTCATCCAAACACCATGTGTGATTTTAGAATGTAATAATAAGATGTCATGTTATGTTAGTTTATAATGGACTATCTTCAATGCAAACTCTTTTATCAGTTTTTACATTTGTTTTCAATAATCAATAATAACATATTTTTTTTACCCATTTAATATGTTTAAAATGATTTTTTTAATAAACTGATTTTATACGTATCATAAAGAGTAAATTACATAAAATGATTAAAAAATTTAAAACAAATGGCGTGTACAAGTCTAAGGACTCGAAATTAAATTGAAACATAAAATAATACATTAAACTAACTCGCGCCCAACCAAGTTTCAGCCCTTGGTGCCCTTCACCAAGGGCGAGGAGCTCCAACGCAGCCCTTCCCATGGCCGGTGCCACATGTGACAAGGGGGCCCTCAAGTACGCCCAATGGAGATGGTCTTTTTTTTTAGCCAAACATATGCATTTGTCCTTGTATCATTCCTCGGTCCCACCTTATATAATAAATATTGTATTTTGCAACTCATGGCCCCACTCGCGACCCATGGATGTCTGGCCTCGCGACCCATGGATGTCCTTTCAGAACGACGAAAGTCCATATTTTTTATACCGTGGCGATTGGTGGCCTACTCATTTACATCTTTTGCTATGCATTGTGGATGCTATTATGTTTCTTATCGGTTTCATTGACATTCTTTATAGTCTTTAGTGATTCCAAGCATACATTTTGGGTGTTGCATATTTTTGTGCTGTTTATGTTCTTTTTTTCCCAAATGGTAGTGGTAGAAGAATAAAAGATAGATTCTTTAAGTTTATGAAACAAATAATATAACTACATAAATGTTATATGGGATTAGTTTGATTGTTGCTCATAACTTGTGTTGTAAATGCATATATTTAACATATGTTTGTAAATGGTCCATTAACATATGTTTGTAAATGGTCCATAGTCATGAAATAGTTGTAGCATGTGATATGATTGCTCAAGATATGTACAATGACTACATGCCAATTTGAAATAACCTCTCAAACGTAACGATCCGACAATATTAATATTAAAAGGAGAATATTTGGTAGATCTAAAGTCTAGCAAGATGCATGGAACTATTAAAACTCTTATCCAAAGACCAATTAAACCAACTTTAAACTGTAGTTACCCCACTATCAGGTCACTTTCAAGCTCCCTAATCTCAGCATAATTGAGGTTTCACATGCTATGTTTTCTATCCCATCAAACTTTTTGTTACATGTCCAAAAATTAAGTAGATATCCTCCCCACTGACCAACCAAACTGTTACTTGAACTATCGCTTAGCGATTTTTTTTAATGAGTTTCACCTTAATGTTTAAAATCTTTTGATACTTTTGTTATGTTTCAAAAAGGTATGCAGAAGATACAAACAATACCATCAGCAGATGCAAATGGTGATTTCGTCTTTTGAAACAGTTGCGGGACTTACTACAGCAACACCTTACGTTTCTTTGGCTTTAAAGTCAGTTTCGCGACACTTTCACTTTGTGAAAAATGCCATTTCTGAGCAACTAACACAAATGAAGAAAACCTTTGATGATATGTGTTCTCCAAGTAAAACTTTTGATGCTAACAATGCAACTGATTCGTTGAGGTCTATGGACCCTAACTTTCAAAGACATGGGAAATCTAGTGGTGGAACAGGCTTTCCAGGAAACCAACAACCTCTGTGGCGGCCTCAACGAGGCCTTCCTGAACGCGCAGTCTCAGTTTTGAAAGCTTGGTTGTTCGACCATTTTCTTCACCCGTAACAACCTATGCTTTCTCTATGCATATCTTCTTGCATTTTTTATATACATATGTGTTGATTTTTTATTTTAAATGTGTATTTGTCTAGGTATCCTTCGGATGCAGATAAGCATATGTTGGCAACTCAAACAGGATTAACAAGAAATCAGGTTAGAAGTTAAGGTTTAATATGCATCAAATATGATTACAAAATACCAAAAAAAAAGTGCTCGAAATAACTTTTATGGTTATTACTACATTAGGTTTCAAATTGGTTCATAAATGCGCGAGTACGCATTTGGAAGCCGATGGTTGAGGAAATCCACACCTTAGAAACAAAAGGTTTAGCCGACTCAAGCTCAAACAAGCCTCTAGCAGATGGCCAAGACACGAGTCGCGTGGACATGGGCTCAATGACAAACAAGCAACAACCTGAGTGTTCAAGGACTTCTGGAGCCTTAACCGTGACAAACGGTCAAAATGAACCAAATGAGCAACAATGGGATCACGAGAAACGATCAAGGCCCGACTACCAGATTCCTCAAGCCACCATGGACCGGTCGTATGCAAACATGATGCCCTACCCAGGAGGGGTTGGGCCCGTTTCGCTTACTTTAGGACTCTGGCAGAATGCGGAACATGTTCAGCAGTTGCAGCAGCATGAACATCAGTTTAGACAGCATTTTGGAGGTCAGTTGATTCATGATTTTGTGGGGTAAGTTTTGTAATTCGACTGAGAAAAAAACACTACAGTGGCATCAAGAAATATGCCTACAAGATGCATAATATAAATTGTATTTTCAGGAATTTAATTAGAATTAGTGAGGTGGTAGATTGGCATATTGGTTAAGTTTCATGGTTTATGTTTGTTTTAGAAACCTTAATCCTTCATTTTGTAAGTTTCTAAATTAGCAACCACTTTACTTTTTTTTTATAGTAATAATTAATAAAGTTTGTATGAAGTAGCAATTAAGTTTTGGTGTAATTATTATATGATATTTATTAGAACATGTGACAACTACAATCTGTTCTCAAGAGACTATTTAGTTGACATTTTTTATGATTACGGCTGTAAACGGATCGAATGATTGTTTGTGTTCATGAACATTCATCAAACAAGATTTTCTGTTCGTATTCGTTCATCAAGGAAATGTGTACGCGAAGGCAAATAAAATTGGTGGAGGGAGCCACGCTTGAACTTGAAGCCCTAATTATGAAACGAAGTTCAATTGTATTCGTTGATGTGAATGACATTTGAATAACGAGAAGGAATGGAGCGGTGCATAGACAAGAATCTTTAGTGAAAAGCACAAACAAATGAACATGAATTAACGTGATAAGTAAATAAGAAGTAAAGGATAAAATCTATAATAATAATCTATAATCTATAACTTATAATAAAAGAATTGAATATTGGTAAGGTGGCATTCAATGGAGGCCTCAACCCTCCTTTGAATGTGTCACGTGGCATATTGAGGTGAGAGTTTTTAATTTATTTTTTTAATTTGTTTTCATCCATTCTCCTACACTTATCTAACCCTAATGCCTTTAAGAAATTTAAAAACAAATTTAAATTTCTCTCTAATGTTTCCTCCAATCATTTTTTAACATTAATATCTATTATATACAGGATTTTTTAAAGAAAAAAATTACACCAAATTAACGAGCGTTTTATTATCTTTACAACGAGTACCATAGTGCTATATAAAAACGGAGAAAAAACGACTATTTTTTATGGGGTTTCGTTCATACAGAAAAAAAAAACACAAAGTGTTCAGGTTATTCATTAATCATGTTTTTTCTTTTAAACCAGGTTCTTATATACAATGTTGAAATTTAGCCCAATCGTCATGCTATCATTGGAATTTTACTCTTCTAAAGATGGATAGGTATACTTCATCAAGAGAAGCTAGGAGAAAGAATCGCGCAACACTATAACACATGGTGTCACCTTATAGCAAGGTTATTTTTTTTTATTTAATTACAAGAGTAATAATTATTACTATTAGTATTAGTATTATTAGAATGGTTATATTTTTCAACCCCGGGACACTCCCGGGATAAAAGCTAGTAAATAAATATACAAAATTCTTTATTGAATAACACAAACATATGAATGTGAGTTTACACAAATGAGCGAAAGTCCACTAACACATTCGAAAAAATAAGACTTATGTTCGTGTTTGTTTATTTAACTAATTGAATGAAATCTCTAGATCATGTTCATTCGTTTAGTAATCGAACGAATATTTTGACTAACGATTCACAAACTGTTCGCTATACGTTTGATTCGTTTACAACCCTATTTATGGCATATTTTGATAAGTAAATACCATAATACAAAAGTAAAGATTCAAACTACATATATGTGGGTTCTGGCAAAGGGTAAGGTGGCGTGACTGATAACACAACAAAAGTGGAAGCACAACGAAGTGGAAAACAATTAAGTTATGCTTGTTAATTATACACTTGTTGAAGGATCGAATGATGGGATTGTACGAAAGATTTTTGACGCACAAATGAATTCCACTATCTTAGAGAAATATACAAACTTGAACTGAAACATTAATTTGGAACAGGTATTGAGTATTAAGTCTTTCATTAACAAACAAAGCAAGACAAAACAAGTTACATTTAGATGGTGGGTAGCCGGACAACAAGCTGCGCCGCTATTCCCTTTTGAATTGCAAAGCCTATCATGCTAAACACAAACCCCTGGTTCTTAGGGCTCTGCGAGTCACAGTGGATCACCTTCTGCACTCGTTTCAGGAACCGTACTGCCTCAGGGGCCAGAGAGCCAAATGTGTCAAAAGCAAACGGCAAGAACGCATGTTGATTCTCTGAACAGGCTGCTCCGTGCTTAGCGACTTTCTTAGCTTCTGCCCTCAAAAATGCCTGCCTCGGTACAAGGCCGCTGTCTCGCAAACCTACCAATGGGAAAACCCCTGTCAGGTCAACACAAACATGTTTGCCCCCAACCCATCCAAACACAAGAACATCCACCGGACGCAAGGTAGATCTCCCCTCCCGCGGATCAGTCAGAAAATTGACCAGTGCTTATTTCTTAGTAGAGATCCCCGCACTTCGAAGCACATCCCATAGAACATCTCTGACCAAATCATGGCGGTACTTGAACCCCGGCAATTCCTTGCAGTGGAGCGCATGGTCGCCAAATTTATCCAGACATGCTCCTTTGCAAATGGGGCATGGTTCATCCCGGGGGAACAGAGGTATCATGAGCCGGTATTTGAGAATAACCCTGTATTCGATCGCCGACATTCGCTGCCCCAGCCCTTCAATAGGCACGACAGTCAGAAAATCTTGAGCATGAGCCTCTTGAAGACATGCAAACACTGCCTTTTGTCGCGGAGTCATATCAAACTGCCCCTCCATAGTCTGCACGTGTTTACCATAAAGAGCACTCGTCAAGGTTTGTTGAGGTTTCTTAGCGGCGGTCTCCTTATCGGTATAACCGCCTAGCTCAATTTCCGAAAGAACTGTTTAAATATTACCAAGTGCGAGGGTGTATTTAGAATCCACTCCCATCACACCAGCACTCCGCAGGATGTGGTCTTGTAATTCCCACGACTGAGCCCTTAACGCTACAAAGGCGTATTTAATTGTTATATTTTATTGGGCATTGGACGAGCATGATATTAAAAGTATTTAATTGTTAGGAGTGTACTTGATGTTCTTTTTAGTATGTATATTGTATGATTTGTATCACACATTAACATAATGATAATTCTAGCTTTTGAAGATTTATTTACATCTAAATACAATTTTAACAGCTTAGATTACTAAATCCTTTTTTGCGGGGTTCAGACCCTTGACCTCAAGGAAGTAACACGTTAATTCTAAGACTCATGTCACTTTTACGGAGAGAACAAACACCATACTACCAGGACGCTAAATTAATAGATTTGAAAATTCTAACCTCTAAACTTTATGATAATGAATAATAAGTATTTGATATGTACAATAATTGGATAATCAAAACCCATATCACACATGTTCGATTTCCAGCCCTACACCAATATGGTAGAAGATATGGATTAATTACATTCAACCCTACTGGACACTATAAATAGTTTTACTGATTGAGATTTGTGGGGTTCAATTGTTTAAAGTATATTAGTTGCTATTTACTATGGTTGTCCACATAAGTGATGCAATCTTTTTCTTCCTTTCTTTTCTTTTTTTTAAAGACATACATTTTCCTAAAATTTACTCCTAAAATCCGCTTATTATCTACTTTGTGGGACTTGAACACTCACGACTTTAGTAAAAATAAATAGTGATACCAGCTATGCAATCTTCTAGCATTTCTTGGCTTAATTATGTAGTGACTGATTTAGTAATAACGTTTAGCATATATGTTATTAATTGTTTGAACTAGGTATAACCTCGCGCGCGTTGCAGCGCGTTAAACTAAACTGTGTAAAATGATTTGTGTTCAACACTTTAGTTACTAAAGGTTCTGACCCATCAAGACCCGACCCGGAACCATAAAAGGGGAAAATATAAGAACCATACACGGACCAATTAGTAATGTAAAGGTTCGGATCCTAGGAGGGTCTCACGGGTCCTAGACCCGTATGGTTCTGTTGGACCCGTTTATTAGTATTGGGCCTGCACATTTCATTATATGAAGGAAAACATAAATAGCCTAACATCATTCATTAGCATACTAACAGTAGCATAAATTCAAACACACCACACAAATAGCACTAATCAAACCAATCTCCAAATTAAAAGCATAAATAGAAATGGAACAATAAATCAATTTTTCAAACCAATCTTCAAACTCGCACCATATAACGAAATGGAATGTGGTTATTCCATGAAAATAAATACATCTTTTCAAAGTCTTCATTCAATCTTCATCTTTTCAACCTCACACCATAAAACCAAAATAAAAACTCAAAACTCACACCATAAAACCATTGTTCATTCAATCTTCATCTTTTCAACCTTCTCAAAAACATCTAAAAAAACCACCAGTTAGAAAAAAAAAAGAACAATAGGAATTTGTTTAACAAAATAATAATACTTACCTTTTGCAAATTCGTCGAATTTCTCATTTTCCTCTTCCTCGTGTATTTCTTTCCTCCCCTTTCGAATCCAATCCTGTGTGCAAATCTAGTTCCCAGGATTTGACTCCCATCTTCTTTGATAAGTCCCGCTCTTTCTCAACATCTGTTTCTAAAGAAGCAACTTTTGAAATTAACGATTCCAACTCGAGGTCCTTGATAGTGTGCAACTACATACCCATCTTTGCAACCTTCATTATACACTCGTTCTTCTTTTTCGTATCTTATTTCTAAACCATTCTTTTTTAAATCTGCAATCCAGCTTCCCATAGCCATATCTTCCAGCTTAAACATCTGATCATATATATTCCGTTAAAATCCACTCTCACAACATAATTTGAACTTTGAGATATTTATTATTTCATATCTGAAAAACTTGAAACAAACCTTTTAGCTCTCCCTTCTTGAGTTTATTGTTAATTGCCTTTGCAATGTCATGGGTCACAACATAACCCGGCCCGTGAGCCCATGGAGGGTATTTTTCTTCAGGCCATTCCTAACATAAACAGGACAAATTTTCAAACCTAATTATCATAACGGATCAAAACGGTGATAGTGGTCATGTCACCAGCAGCTTGAGGGTGGCAGCCATAGACATTTAGACTCGTTCCAAGTTAGCTAGTTTAATAGGAGCGACCCATTTGGATCCATTGTATACTCTGGATATCCAAATCAACCCAATAATATAAGAATGGGTCATCACTGCCAGGTTTAGACTAATTTCAGAACAATAACATACCTCAGGGCTGATATACCACTTGCGGTCAGGATTGTGATGGGGCTGAGAATCTGAATTAATCAAACCTTAACGTAAAGCAATCCTTGATTCGCGTTGATTCGTTTTAGAGAAGCCAAAACATCATCTATGCGAACAAATGCATCATCATCGGTTTTCATGACGTATTTCGCTGAGATAACTTCTATCTGGCATAGACACATATCTAGTCAGTAGCTAAACATTATGAAAATCTTTATGTGATAATAGATGTATATAAAAAAATTACCCCAAATATACAAATGGCTATTGTCTTCCATGAGATTAGACTATAGTAGTCAACAGATGGCATTAACTGAACATCTCCATAGGTCTTTGCCTCATTCCAAAGTTCCTCATTCACCACTCTATTCTTATGCTGCAACATTAATATTAGTATTTATATTATTAAATCATGTTAATCTAAGATAAATTATCAATATATGAAAAAAATAAATTAGATACTTACCAGACCGACAAAAAAACGGAGTGCCACCTCTCCAGATTTAACTTGAGGATATTGTATCCATGGTCTTCGAACAGCCATTCGGCGTTTAAAATTATTTGCAGTGGAGAAAACTCCAATTAATAGGTTAATCTTCTTATCCAACTCCCGACATTTGGCTCCTAACTTCCCTTATAAAGCACGCTCCTTTTCGACCTCTGTTTCTAAGGAATCAACTTTTGAAATCAAGGATTCCAACTCAGCTTCCAGTGTTGCCACCCCTGATTCTGCCTCCATTTTCTTAGTGTGGGCATCTTCAAGTCGAGATTCTAAAGCCCTAGATAAGTTATTCTGAGGCACGCCTTTTAAATAGGTTGACCCGTCGAGATTCAAAACATATCCAGGTTGGTATGTTTTAAATCGTTTAATTAAATGGTCAACCCGTGAACCTGTTGACGGACCGTTTAACCCATTTATTACAACATTTTCCTACCCGTATAACACTTTTATAAATTTATTACAACACGCCAATCGTTAACTCTTTTAGAGCAGTGATCAATTATAAGCGAAGGCACACCTAGATTAACAAATATCTTTTGATGCGGACATGCACAACATTATCTAATATCATGTCTGTAACCAACAAACCTCACAATTGATAGGCCCCTATATAATAATATAATACAAAGTTAAATACCTCACCCAATAACTTCAAGTATCTTGCTTCAAATAGGTGAAGTGTCTTGGCCTCGAATGGAACTTAAACCTGCATATGCATATTATTCATAAACAACATTATTCGATGACATTGTAATTTCTTATTACGACAGACCCCTGCATCTTAGCATATATTCAAAAAAGAAATGAAAAAGATAGTTAAAATAACGAATGCAAACCGAATTCACCGTGAATGCCCAGAGGCCCATCTCCGTGAAGGAAACCCGGTGGCGCCGCCGCCTCTAGACCCATGGCAACAACACCATGCCACCACCAGACATCCAATGACTAACCGGAATCTTTGGCGGAACCCTAATTATCGCTTTCAGCACCACCGCCATTAAAGTCTACATGTCAGCCTTGATCAATTCATCGTCTGAACGTTAGGTTCGGTCATCAGCACCTACTCGTGCCGTCAATTTCTCCGTCTCTCTCTCTCTCTCTATCTCTCACACACACACATACACACACTTACTTTCTCACTCTAACTTCTTAAAACATGAAGTGTGAATGTGTGTGTGGGTATTGTGAAAGAAGAAAGAAAAGGTGTGTATGTGACCCAGGGGAAGGACACGTATGTCTGCCGCCCATACAGGCTTATCAGTTATCAGAGAGCACCACCATCACATTCACCTAATTAGAAATCATCCTTGCAATACCAGGATATTACCAAGATGCCATCACACTAAAGAAAAGTAAAAAAAAAAACCGAAACAGGAAGAGTCGAACCCAGGTAACATTTGAAAACAACCAAACAACACACCACTACAACACCAAGCAGTTTCATTAATCAAGTTAGAAACATTGAGTATATATGCATTTCTGCTGCACAAAAGATTACTATTCATCTTTAGTTTCCAATAATACATAGTATAATATTGGTAAAAGTTTGAGTTGGATTAAGAAAAGGTTTTGTGTGCTTTTCTATTAAAAGATTTGATTGATAATGAAATAGACTAATGCTAGATTAAGTTGCAATTTAACTAAGAAACAAGAAACAAGCGAAACACACACAAAAGAAAAACAAGGTAAGAAACATGCAATTATTTCCCCTCAAGGATCTAAGCAATCCCATAAACTTGTAATTTCACTTGAACATTTGACATATTACATAAACATAGTTATAAATGTTTATTATTAACCAAGTAGATTGAAGTCAATCAATTATGTAGGTCATAATACAACACAATAGATTCTCAACGTAATATAATGAAATCTTGGTGATTCAACAATAAACTACAACGATCTATAAGTCTATACCGATTTAGTCATATAGAGACATAATACAGTCATATAGAGTTTCTCTAACGAAGAATGCCCGGTGAACCAATTATAAAACGTATTTTAGATTAAAACATAAAATTAATTTTCTAAGATTAAACACATCAACAAACCAGGAACTTACAAGTGATCAGTTAGAACTCAATATCTGGTTAGCCAAATATAAAAGAATCACTTACTTTCACCCTAACATTGTTGAATTCCATATCAAAAGTTCAAAACTGCCGTCGAAGTCGGCGAACATCTGCGATCTACGTCTCATTATTTTTTATTTCGCTATTTCGAATAGGCCCAAAAATCCGATTGGCCCAAAACCAATATGGTAACCAGCCCATTCATTATTTCTTGCATTCTTCTCGTGAGACCTGCCCAACGCATTGACAACTATTGAACCCAAGTTTTTTTTTTTTTTTTAACTAGAACTTTCATTAAAACCGGCTAACTCTCAAACCGAGAACCGCCAAAAACTAAATACACATATACAATGGGTATTTTGCCCAATCCTTCCAAACAATCGTTCTAAATTTGGACCTATTTTTCAACCAAACAAAAGACCTAGACTTTATTTCGACCACCACATCAAAAACCTTTGTAGACTTGTCTTCAAATACTTTCGCATTCCTTGTGTTCAAAAGTACCCAAGTAGTGATCATAATAATGCCTCTAATAATCTTTTTCCTCCACTTTCCGCCATGAACATTCTTATAAAGCATCAATAAATCATCACATTCATAAGCAAAAAACGGATCCAACTTACACCATTTACAAATATCACTCCAAACACCATAAGCGAAGCCGCAGTCAACCAACTATTGAACCCAAGCGACGTTATTTAGTTTAGCTTTTTTTAAATTAACCTAAGAATGTCAGTATTTTGTTCTTAGGGTAAACTTTTGAACATTGTGTCAACCACACAAAATTTAGAACAAAACGTAAAAACATTGAACTACACACATTACGCTGCGTCAACTCAAAAAATTAGAATGAAACGGAAAACGAAAAAATTGGGAGGATGAAAAGTAAAGTATCAAAGTTGAAAGTAAAAAAGTTACGAGTTTAAATAAAAAAGGATGAAAATTTTTAGGTTTAAATTAAAAAAAAAACTTAAAAAACAAAAACACTCTAAACATAAACATAAAGTACAACAACTCTGTACATTAAAAAGTTATAAATTAATAAATTTATGTTATATTATTTTAAGAGAGAACTACACAATTAGTCTTTGTGGTTTACCATTAGTTTCACCTTTGAGTATTAAGGTGTAAAAGTTTCATACTAAGGTGTTAAGTTTAGTTTTTGTAACATAATCGGGTATTAGCACTAACGGGGGTTAATATTTAACTGAGTTTACCCTTACGTGACAAATGGTAAACCACAAGGACCAAAGGTGAAACTTAAGTGGGGCCCACCACCAACCTCAAATGTGAAACTAATGGTAAACCATAAGGACTAATTGTGTGATTCTCTCTAATATTTAAAAATTTTAGTGAGACCCACCACCCACCTCCTTCTTCACCCTCACCCACCACCATCTTCACCTTTCACTACCACCCTCACCCACCACCCACCTCATTTTCGTGGAGGAGATGGTGGTTGATTGTAACTTATTCTCAACTAAAAACTCGAACAATCCAATCTGAAAAATAACTCGAAAAACACCCTTTTCCTTAACTATAAATGATAATACACAAAAGATGATTAATAGCACATAATTTTATTTGAAAATTAATCTTTTCGTAACAACAATAGCAGAAACTCTTTTTGAATTTGTTTCATTAAATTGCGAACTTTTGGCACGATAATAGAAGAGAATTATGTAGTAAAGGCGATCTAAGAAGGAACAAATGTGGGACTTTTAAGTATACAGCTACACAATCATCACTGATATAATCCAAGCCTAATATTCAATTAACCTCTTTCGGTATTTTGTTTATTAAACGACAATAATGTTTTCTACAACCTCCTTTCTTCATCTGGGTATCATATTCCGAATCTGAAAACAAGGAGTATGCTTCAAGAACCCTCTTATCTGACCCGCAATAGGATTTGTTATGTGCCTTCTTCACCATGAACCGACATGGGACTTTGACACACGACCATAACACGATTATTGGGCAGCAAACACATACAAACGCGCTACAAGCGAATTCCGTCGCTTTGTGACAACACTTTTGTTTCTTGTAAGAAGGTGAATGATAAATAATAGTAGTAGAAGAAGAAAGCGTTGAGTTCATCTTTCGTGGAGGAGATGGTGGTTGATCACTTGATTGTCGTAGGGAAAGATAAAATGGTGGTGGGTGAAGGTGAAAAAGGAGGTGAGTGGTGGGTCTCACTAAAGTTTTTAAATATTAGACAGAAGTACACAATTAGTCCTTGTGCTTGAACATTAGTTTCATCTTTGAGGTTGATGGTGGGCCTCACTTAAGTTTCACCTTTGGTCCTTATGGTTTACCATTTGAATTGGCACATGAGGGTAAACTCAGTTAAATATTAACACCCGTTAGTGTTAATACCCTATTATATATATATATACAATTACCAACTTTGGTCACCTTCAAAAGTCACCACTCTTTCCCCATTAATTGGCACCTTTTCACAAATTAACAAACATGAGTCTCATCCAAGAGTCACTACTCTTTCCCCGTCACTTGGCACCTTTTCATAAATTAACCACCAACATGAGTCTCATCCAAGAGTCACTACCCTTTCCCCATCGCTTGGCACTGTTTCAAATATTAATTACCAACACAAGTCTCCTTCAAAAAGTCTCCATTCTTTCACATCGCTAAACACCGCTTCAGATATCATATATATACATAACAAAGCAACATGAACCACCACTTTCTAAATATTTTAGTTTGAATATATAACATCTTTATTTGAACAAGGAAAAAATATGCCAAAGGGATTTAACTGATATTCTTTTGCACCTTTTCATGGCACCGACCATTGATTAAGTGGCCGTTTCTTTTTTCTTCTACAATTTACAACTACCACGTAATAACCGTCAAGCCTCAAACCTATACATTCATATCTTCCACAATCCACACCCATAAGTCTCTTATTCCCCAACCATCATCTTCCATCACACCACCACCGCCTCTGTGTAAGCGCACCTTGGTCGAGAATACCCCCGGCAGTTTGGGTACCAATTAAACGTCCACTTAAATGTGTAAAGCACATGACAAAATCCCCTATATGCCCGTTTGCGGTGAAAGAAAAAAGATACATATGCCATGAAAAGGCACCCACATAAGATGGCAATCAATAAAATAAGGAAGGCTGCGGGCACTCTTCTTCATGATTGAACCGCCAGATTGCTTGCTTTAGGCATTTTTTTCCAGAATTATGAATGATGCAGATTCCCCATGCTGGCACTCTTCTTCATGGTCGAACAGACGGTGAGTCTAACGCCCAACAGGCGAGATGAAAAAAAAAATTGAAGCATAGTAAAAGATCATAATCTTAAAAAAAAAAAAAAATTGAATGGTAAGAATATACATAATTTCGCCATAGATGAAAAAAGTGATACTGAGATTGTTGTTGTCACGATGAATTTGAATGAAAATGTAATGTGAATGTAGATGTAGATGCCACGGAATCTAAGGTTAAGTTCTACAATGGGGTTATGTGTATATTAAGGGACGTTCTTACAAATCATAAAAATTAAGTACATGCATAAAATGTTTTTCCAGGATTTATTAGTTGGGTTTGGTACATTTGAAAACAGTTCTAAGGGTTGATAACCAAAATGGAGTCGTGATTTGTTTTTACAAGTTTTATAGATACATAAGTAAAAATTGTAACGTGTAGACATACTCGATTAATGGACAGATAGACAGGGCCGGTCCTATAGCCTTTCAAATCCAGGCAAGGGCCTAGGGCCCCCAATTTTTAAGAAGATTTTATATAATAGATGTGTAATATGTGTTAAACCCAAATGAACAAAACAAAAACTATGTTGATTGAAGACCCAACTACATAACCAATTCTAGAATAAAAAAACCCAAATTCCAACTCCAAGCAATATGCAGTTCGTCTTTAATTTAGGCAATTATTGTCATTTTGGCTAAATGTAACGCAGTGAGCTTGTTCAATGGCACCGCCAATAGGGGAGAAATTAGGGGCAAAATTAATGGTGTCGCAAGGATAATCAAGGTTTGTTAATGACTATTTTTTACAGTAATTTGTATATATTGCGATTCACTCAATCATTGTTTGCCCTAAATCACTAGTTGATACTTAAAATCTTTGAATTTTGATATTGAGCTTGCGAATGAGATTGTGCTTGCGAATTTGCGGTTGAGGCTTGGAAGGCAAAAAGACAAACTCATGTTTTTTATACCAATTCAAAAGGCCCCCGCATTTGTAGTTCGTTTAGGGCCTCCAAAAACGTTAGACCGGCTCTGCAGATAGATACCACAAATCTATCACAAGAAATTAAACAAGTATATGTATAAAGAAAGGGAAAATATTGTTTTTTAAAGCTTCTTTTAAGTTCATAAATATCCTCGAAACGTGTTACATTTTTTAATCAATATCCCGCCGCAACGCGCGGGTAACGTGAACTCGTTATGTTACAAAAACTAAACTTAACACCTTAACATGAAACTTTTAAAACTTAATACTCAAAAATGAAACTAATGGTAAACTACAAGAACTAATTGTGTAGTTATCTCTTATTTTAAAATATTCTTAACCTACAACATACATAACAAGTGACACGCTGTACAACGCTTTAATAATAACATATTTTTTAAACATAAAAAGTTTATTTATGTTGGTAAGGTTCGAATATAAAACCTAATAATAAAAAGCAAAAGGTCAAAAAAAAAGGAGAAAAAGATGAAAAAGACGGGGATCAAACCAAAGGAAGGCTATCTATGATACGGATAGTTGGACACCTGGCCAATGATAAAATTCCAGCCTTTTTGTCTTTTTCCAAACCACACCTTCTTTCCTAACTTGCACATCACGCAACAAAAATTGTACATTGATCTGGAATACTCACTTTAACCCCTGGAAAACTACAACCAATTTTTATTTACAAAGTCCGATCACCTAGTCACACCCATAGACGAAATGTCACCGACTTCTGGTCAGTGGCGAAGCTTGGTTTCGGAATCGGCGGGGGCCAAACTCAATTTTTTCGATCGGTAGTGGAAAATCGGCGGGGGCCGGACTCAACCCGGACTCAATTTACCTATGAAAATCGCAAATTTCCACTACTGCGCAAAAAAACAGGGGGGGCCAGGGCCACCCCTGGCCCCATATATACTTCGCCCCTGCTTATGGTGGAATCGCAAACATTATCAACGATCTAGCCGTCACCACAAGAAACTAACTGTAACAAAACCTTTGGCTCGCACATGACATTTTCTCACAAATAAATCTCGAACCAACAATGTCTCAGAAAATCATTCGGACACCGCTCCAACACTACCCCATTATGAAAAAAAACAAAACCAAATGAAAAGATAATATTTTAAATATAAAAGCATTAAAATATTATTATGCCCGCACTCGAATATTAAAAAAAAAAAGCTTTCGAAATTCTTTCGATCTCTGAACAAGACGACGCTATCTTCCTCATTCTCTCCACACACACACGTAAACACCCGTAAGCATCTTAATATCCCAGATTGTCTGTAACTATGTTTTATATTATTATTTATTTTGTTATTTAAATACTGAATATTGATGTGTGCAATGCTATGTTTTTGTTACATTACAAACATTTTATTGTTGTTGCAATTATCATTGTTATGATCGTTTCGCGTTATCGTTACGCCCTCTCATGGGCGTAACATCACTGGGGCGAGGTGGGCCCTGCCATTTTAACCGTATAGTTTAGCCCATTAGCTTTGAAAAATATTATTATTTATTTGTTTTTTTTTATGTGTTAGAATTTGTATTTTAATATTTTTTTTTTTACTTTTGGCCCTACAAATTTAAATGTTTAAGTTCCGCCACTTAACCGTTTGTTTGAAGTTTGTAGGTAGTGTCAGTGGCGAAGCTTGACCCGAAGGTTCGGGGGGTCGGAAGTCACTAGTTTCGGGGGGTCGAAACCCTATATTTTCAAAATTTTCTATACGGATACTATATAATCGGAACTTCTGCGCGAAAATCCGGGGGGGTCCCCCCCCCCCCCCCCCCAACTAAGCTGCGCCAGTGGGTAGTGTAGTTGTAGATGTATAGATAAAAGGTTTAATAAGTAGTAATGGTATATCTACAAGAAGTGAGCTTTGTGCCTGTTACTTTTAGGATTTAATGAAATTTCTTGTTTTTTAGGTTTATATTAGATTAAATTATTCTACGGTTTGTTCGGTTTGGAGCTGTTTCTGATCTTTGTGCTCTTTTGGTTTGAATCTTTTTTTATTGGCATTATGAGCTAAAGGTCATCGAAAGGGCTTCTGTTACGCGTTATTGCCAACTTTTCGAAAGATTAGAGACTGTGTTATGTTATGTTCTGTTTTTTTTTTTTTTTTTTTTTTTTTTTTTTTTTTTTGCAAATGCTAGTAGGTAAATTTTATGAAAGTTACTGCAGTTTTTGTTATAAGATGTTAAATGATCATTCACCATGGTCGTAAAAGTTGCTAGGCGCCAGTCGAGCGGTGAGGTATAATATGTGTGAAACTGTGAATTGTGGAAATTTTGCGATTGATCGTCCGAGTTTTGTCAGTGATACTCTCTAGTTTGTCATGTTAAAGGACATTTTATAAATAGATAATAATAATATTTCTGAAATGCGGAAATTTTGCATTTCAAATTGATAAAATGATGATCTTGGTCTTTAAAGTTTTGAGCAAGATGTTCATACTTCGGGTTTGATTAGAGTATTACAATGAAGGAAACTGTTTCCAGTAGAAAGGTGAATCTAATTACTGAGTTTTGATGTCAATGGTTAGATATCTACTGCAAATAGTAATTGAGTAGTTGCATGATATTTGCTGAACTGAGCACAATGGTGGTTACCCCGACCAAGCGACTACACACACACAAATCCATTTTAACATTACAAGTTCACTAGATTTGTTTTGTCATGAAAAAGGAAACCGTAGCCTATTTTTATCCAAATTTTCTCTTTACCATTTTCTTCTGCTGAGTTATGGATTTAAAGTTAACGTGTAATTTCTGTTTCTGTCTCAGCGTTACTCTTGTATGTGATAGTTTCATTGACATGTGTGATATACTGACAGACTCATACTTACCCTGCATTGTCAGGTTCATTCTACGGTGGTAACAAAATTTTGTTACGCATCAAATGCTCGGTAGTATTGCACACATAATTGGTTTGACCTAGTTCTTGACATTTAAAGTTGACATTTTTCGGATCAATGAAAAGTTTGTACAGAAGGTTAGTAGTATGATATTGCTATAACTTAGTTCAGCTCTTGTATGTTTGTCTATATGACTTGTAACCGAAGCATAATTATCTTTTTCTTATTAACCTAGTGGTTTTTTCAAGAAGTCAAATGATAACGGGAGAATCGTTTTATCTGCAATCTTGGGGATGATCTTAGGATACTTCATTGGTGTATCTTTTCCATATCTTTCTTTTACTAAGGTAATTGTTTTTCTAATTTTTTTTTTAAATCTTGGAAATATCATAATCGTCAACCGTTTAGTTTAACTATTACATCTTTCAGATTAACTTACTTCCAGTCATCCACTCGCCATTTGATACAACGATGTATACTCCTCATGAACGCAGTTTCCCTGAAAATCTTGGTTCATCTAACACACCGAAACTACCGCAGGTTTATTTTTCTATATTTCCGAATTTATTTGTTCCATACAAGAATTTCTGCGTATTGCTTTTTATTTGGGGTTTAGTAAGGTTTAGTTGTTAAAAGCCATTGCCTCGTGCGCCTAGGCCCATTTTTTAGGCAAGGCGATGCATTTGCGCTTTGAGTTGAGGAAATTGCGCTTTAATTCTCCAGGTGATGGTTTAGGCGCAGATTTCAACTAGATTCCCAAATTCTGGAGAGTTTTCAGCCAAATTCGTTAAATTATGGCTAGATTCCAACCAGATTTCTACTTCTATCTAAGAAAAAACTACTTATATACACTAATGCATCAATATTTTATAACTTTTGATACTAACTAGATGAAAATAGTATTATTTTGATATATTTTTACTTTATTTTCTTTGTTCGTTTTTTTATCTCAGGCCCTCGCTTTTTTTGCGCCTAGGCCCTAGGCGAGGCCTATGCGCCTTGAGTGCGCCTATCGCTTTTGATAACTATGGTTTAACACATGTTTTTTGTTGTCAGATTTATGTTGCAACGAATCCTCGTGGTGCAGAGACGTTACCTCCAGCAATTGTAGTTTCAGAGACTGATCTATTTTTGAGAAGATTATGGGGTGACCCTTCCAAGGTATGGAACCGAAATAATTTTTATATGGCAACGCAGCATACTTATTCCGTCTAGGTAAATTATACATCTCGGAGAAATGTACTTGATGTTGGCATTTCAGGATTTGAAGAAGAAACCAAGGTATTTGCTAACTTTCACCGTAGGATGGGATCAGAGGAAAAATATTGATGCGGCAGTCAAAAAGGTTACGATTATTTGCAATATTTATATATGCTTTGTATGTTATTTTGAAGATATTACGATATAATTTTTCGTAATTCACAGTTTTCGGATGATTTCCAAATCGTGCTCTTTCACTATGATGGTAGAACAACGGAATGGGATCAGTACGAGTGGTCAAAGCAGGCAATCCATATTAGTGTAAGGAAGCAGACTAAATGGTATGTATTAATTATGATGTTCGATATTGGCTATGTTGACTATTCTGTCTTCCTTTTATATGAAAACCGCTTCATTTGTAGGTGGTATGCAAAGAGGTTTTTGCATCCAGATATCGTAGCATCTTATGATTACATATTTCTTTGGGATGAAGATCTTGGTGTCGAGCACTTTAATGGAGACAATTATATGCAGTTAGTTAAGAAACATCGTTTGGAGATATCTCAGCCCGGACTTGAACCCAATGAGGGATTAACATGGCAAATGACTAAACGGAGAGGTGATAAAGAAGTTCACAAGTAGGTTACTATCTTCTATTTGTTTTTCCTAATTGTGGTACATATACTGTAATGATTTTGATTACTGACAATTTCGACCCATTTACTTATAACAGGCTAAATAAAAGTTACCTTAAAAATAAGTGACTCAAAAGTATATATCTCATAAAACCAAAGTTTAAAAGAACGGAAACGAGCCTCGAGGCTTTTTCCCTACGCCTCATGAGGCGTAAGCCTCGAGGCGAACCAAGGCGTAAGCACGAGGCGCAGTCAAAAAATAAATATAAAAATTATGTGTCTATAAAAAAGAAAATACTTGACCTAGAAAAGTCTAAAACATCAAAAACACACATCAAAAATAAAATAATTGACCCAAAAAGTCTAAAACACCAAAAAAAAACATAAAAAACACCCGAGGCGCACCTGAGGCGCACATTTTCTTAGTGCCTCAGCCCTTAGAGGCGAATGTACAATCTGAACCCCATGAGGCGCGCCTCAGACTCGTTATATAGAGTTTTGCATCGAGGCGCACCTCGAGGCGTACGCCTCACCCGTTTTTCTAAACCATGCATAAAACCTTCTAGCTCTATGTCGTTTTATTTAAAAGAAAGTTAGATTATGCTGAAATAATGTAATATCGTAGTCATAGTTGACATACTAACAAGTAGCAAATTTGGACAAAAAGCGTTCTTGGTCAACCGCACCCACCAAGCCCTTGGGCTTATAAATACTGTATTGCTTGCTAGAATTTGTATTTAAAGTAGTTTTGAAATGTTCACGACACTAAAGTTGTAAATATTTGACTTGGTAAACAGGGTTACGGAGGAGAAACCAGGATGGTGCAGTGATCCACATCTGCCACCATGTGCAGCGTATATTTCGCTTTTAACTAAAAAAGTAGTTATAGTGATTCTCACTCGGGTTTAGTACTCATTGCTATTGCTTACATCCAGATTTGTGGAAATTATGGCTCCGGTTTTCTCTCGTGATGCTTGGCGGTGCGTGTGGTACATGATTCAGGTAAAAAAATATCCATCAAGAATAAATATTTCATTGTAAAATGCTGCATATGCATATTACATACTCTTTTTTGTCATGTACATGCAGAATGATTTGGTGCATGGATGGGGTTTGGATTTTGCACTTAGAAGATGCGTAGAGGTGAATTTTTTTTTTGTTTTCGCCTTTCGTTTTGTATTTTCTAGTTTCCACTGGTGCAGTATCATATATAACATGTTTCTTCTCACAGCCTGCACATGAAAAGATTGGTGTGATTGATTCACAGTGGATTGTGCATCAACATATTCCTTCACTTGCGGGCCAGGTCAGACGTCATAACTCATAATTTATATGAATATTCGTATACTACATTATAAATAATGGCTTGCGAAATGACAGTCTGTTGTATTTGTTTAGGGGGAGCATGAGAAGGGGAAAGCTCGGGAAGGGGTAAGCATGTTTTACGCGTATTTATCAATGAATTTTCCCCCTCTAGCATACTAATGAGTGTGCTAAATTATTTTGTTTTGAGCTATAGGTAAAAGAAAGGTGCAGAAGCGAATGGGCTCTTTTTCAAGATCGACTTGAGAACGCGGATAAAGCTTACTTGAAACAGAATGGGACTAAACTTTAACTTGCATTTCCTTACCTTCTCTTAAAAGTCAACCCATTTGGCTCCTCATCCACATCTCGGGAGTTGACTTTCATGCTGACTTTTTTTTTTGTCAAGGTTCATAGCCAGACATATAGGCATGATTAACTAGGTTGTGCGCATGGTTCTATATTCTATATAATTACGACGTACTCAATTAACCAGGCGGTACGTAGTAACCTAACCTTATGGATTCAGCCTGATATATAGAAGATCAAGCTGAGCATTATTGAACCTCTACATAAGCACCATCTTGTTTGAATGTTTAGTATTTTGTAGCATGTTTAAGGCACTTTGCAGGTTGTGTGAGTCAATCCAGCATAATAATGTTACAAGATAATTATGAAATGAATATATATATGCATTTATATAAACAGAACCATACATTTGCCTATGACAACTTTATGTTAAAAAAAACTGAATTAGTATTTAAATAAGTAAAACGTTTGATGATGTTGCATGTACAGTTTACGTATTAATGTTACATTCTAAGTTTCTAACATGTGACTCTTGGGTCTTGAACTCACTATAATTGTATACCGTTCAATTAAAAAAGTCAAACTATATATAAATACATTCTAACAGATGACTATTGGGTCTTCAACTTAATGTATTTGCAACTTTATCGTGTTATAACAATGACTTGTAATCAAGTGAGGCCTTATAACTTTGGATTGATCTTCAACATTTCTCCTTTCAAACATTCAAAACAACTTAATATATTAGAATCCTAGCATATACTATGTATAAAAACAAATGTGTAAGAGCTTGGGCAGTTAACCACATGACGAATAAATCTTTGATCAAACATGAGCAAACTAAGTACACAAGTGAGAGCAGCAAAAGAGAAGCCCCAACTATAAATTAAAGAGCGTTTCTTATGTAATCAGTTGACTTCAAAAGTCAATGTGTCTTCTAAATCAGTTAGGTGTTCAGCAAACGACTCAACGAAAACTTTGAGGTCCAAAATGTATAATGAATAATGTTTGAATATATATGAAAACTTGACAAATGGCGATTATCAAATAAGATGCTTATGGGTGTGACAAAACAACGCCCCACTTACGGTGTGCGCATATAATGTATATATGTGTGGCCATGGGGGGCAAAAGTAAAGTTGCACTAGTTTTAACGTTATTTTACTAATTTCGTGAAAATAACGTTAAAAACGACGGACGGTTAATCATGCATCATGTGGTGGCGTTGATAGCCAAAAGACAAGGGGGTACATGCACCAATCGAGTTTGTCCCGATTGCTAAGTGTTATGTGCCTTATGTCCAAGGCTTGATACAAAACCACATCGAGTCGGGGGTCTCACTGGAAGCAGCCTCTCTATTCTCAGGGGATAGAGGTAAGGCTGTCTACATCTTACCCTCCTCAGACCCTACCTTAGCTTTGCTATAGGTGGGATTAACTGAGTATGATGATGATGATGATGGGTGTGACAAAACCTTAAAGAAAGAAGTATTAATTCATTTCCACCCTGATGAAAAATACTATGAAAATAACAAAATTGAGTATAGGTGTAAAAGGTTATACTAATGATATGTATTGAAAAAAATAGAATCCCACAAGCCATCTAATATTACAGTTGGAACACCAATCACAATCTATACAACTAATTATAGAAAGTTGCATTTTGGTTGATTAAGTGCTGAATCATTAAGAAGTCTGAATCGTTAAGAGGACCTGAATAATTAAGTGCTGAACCATTAAGTACTGTGTTTTTTGGCCTCTAAATTGTTAGTCTTCTTGTCCCATGTTCGTAGTGGAAGTAAAAGTGGATTCATTCAGTGCTTAATAGTTGAGCAACATCCCAAGTCTTAATGATTCAACCTTAACCATTTCATTTAGATGCTGAAACAAACGTACTGTTAGTTTTTTATATGTTTTAAGAACAATTAAAATGGCTCAGGGTGAAAATAAGTGATCAAAACCTAGTTCCAAGAGATAATTAGGTTGCACACTCACACCTTTTTTTTTGCTAAAGTAGTTAAAGTTATTTTTCTTCATAATCAGCTAATTTAAAACAACATCAATCATTTTTAAGCATAAGTCACCAAAGCCTTTTAATGTTGGAGGTGGCGAGGTTACTTTAGTACAGCTCAAATTATTGTGCTTGTAAAACTTCAAATTTGAAAAAAAAAGGTTGTGTATCAAGGAAGATAAGTGGTCCGGTAAGAGGGTTTAGCATCATTCCCGTAGCGTCGGGTAGATATCTATAGATAAAGAGAGAGATCCGCTGCGTGAGCAACCCGACTATATTGGTTTTCCGATAGAATTTGGAGCTTCGAGATGACAAAAAGAGAAGATGAAACAAATATCATTATGAACAAACAGTACGGTATTTATCAAAAGAGATAGTTACTAATATATACTTGCATCTTCATTGAGATTTAAGAATTCAATTTCCGTATTGATTCTTCCTCATTGCCTAATTAAGAAGGTTTGTTCCATTAATTTGAATCATGTTTTTTCTTTTTCTTTTTCTTTTTTTACATGCAATTTGGGCCCTTCGGAACATAACCGGTTATTCTTCCCGCTTGAGGGATGTCCTTCTCAAAGAAGGTGCATTGTCACAACTGTTAGCAAATTTCAAAATGCCCGTCAGACTTTCAATGTCTAGAAATGTGGCTGGTGCCATACTAAGTTCCTGTGGTACTCCGATACCCCCGTTTGAACAGGTAGTTTAGTTTTTATGTTCAGGTCAAAGTGAACTTTTTATAACAATCTAACTTTTATTTTGCTTTCAAGACAAGGTCAACAATCCCTGCCCTTAAGCAACTCCTAGTTTTAAATGATGAAGTAGTTCTGGAAGACCCCTGCTAAGCCTTATATCATCTCTCAAATGGTAAAGATGACCGTGTCGGTGCCCTCCTTGATAGTAATGCTGATGTTTGTTTGAGGCTTGTCAAACTCTTAAGGTGAGTTCAACATTTCATTATTTATGATCAAAATAATTCAGATGCTAACAACTTGTTTCCAGGAACCCGTGTGAAGAGATCCTCATCGATGCCCTTTCAACTCTCCATAATATTACGACAGGTGGAACTCAGGGCCAGATCAGGTATAAACTGACTTAATATTGAAAATGTTATCGAATATGATAATAAACTAATACCAATATATGCTAGCAGGTCTATTGCAACTCATAGTATAGTGCCCTTATGTGAACTTCTTACAAATCAGGAACCCGGGGTTATTTTTGCGACTCTCGAAGCCCTACATAACTTACAGAAAGTAGGTGAGCCGTGACACTTGTACAAAAGCAGAGCCACTACCGTCTACGCCGAGTCAATAAACATATGCGAAGGGCTTGAAAAGATTCAACAACTGCAGTCCCATGAAGATAACAATATCGTAGAAAAAGCTGTAATGCTCTAGCAGAGTTACTGGCGTCCTCTGGAAGAGAATTAAGTGTGGTTTAAAGTTTTGAAGAATGATGACTCAGGAAAAAAAACTCTTGATGATAGCGATAGCCGATAGGGAAAATATGTGTTTCCTGTATTTAGAATTTTAGGGTTTCAATATATAAACAACAACCACTGAGCCAACATAAACTCAGAACCATGAACAACAAAAGTAGGCGACAAAACAAGGTGACAAAATCTTATTAACCCAAACCAAAACGTTCCCCCAAATACCCAGAATCTCACCAAATAGTGAGACTCATAAAATAAGAATGGTAATCAACTGATTGATAAGATTAGTTGATCCCAATAGTTCAATTAATACAAATACAACAACTTACAGACCGGACGAATAGAAGATCGTACACACACGATCATACAGAAGGTTATTGATGATGAATAACCCACAAACCACAAGACGAAACCATAATCTTCAGAAGATTGTAGAAGATTAGAGAGAGAGAGAATACAGATGATCAAAAGAGAAAGAATGAAAAAACCCTAGAAAATATCTTAACAACAATCTATTTATACACCACTCAGCTGGGCCAAAGGCCAACCAACTGAGTCTTCTCAGCTTATGCAAACGAGCCCAAATAGAATATGCAACCCAATAGAGTAGCCCATATTATTTACCTGAAACAAACTTAACCACAATAAATAGAATAGGCCCATACAATAAACATAGTAACATATTATTTAACCCAGTTATAATACTTGTATTATATACACATATATTTTTAACACTGTACTTTTAGATGTTACAATTAGCAAAACTTATAAATGATACAGTTCAAGTGATATAATAATAGATACAATTGGCATCTAAATGTTTTTGTGTTGGTAGATTTTTTGTACTTTTTCTTATATAGATCCTGCTCGTTGGCGGGGGCGGGTAAACGAGTTATTGGTGCAGGTTGAAACTGTACATGCTAGATCGGAGGGAAAATTTTAATCTTGTCAATGATTCATTACCAATGTAATTTCGCTTTGCCAATGTACATCCTGGTTACCAATGTAATTTCCTTACCAATGCACATACTGGTTACCAATGTAATTTCGCTTTGCCCCATTTTAGTCACCGTACTTTTGTATATATGATTCGTTAAAAGATGGTGTATGTCTCTTTGGAGTCAATATGTGGACTGAATGTAAAAGTTTTTGTCTTGTTTGTTATAATTAAAAAAAAAAAGTCATCTTTTAAGGACTCAAAACGTATATAGAAGCGTAATTGTTAAAACGGGGGCAAAATGAAAGTACAAGTTATGCAAAGTACACAAACTCAAGTATCCTCAAGACGGCCATATTCATTGATTGGGATACATGCAAGATTATTACACTATTTGAAACAATTAAATGCAGGTTATGAAGTAATATGACATTGAAAGCTTAAACCATTATTGTTAAATGAATATATTTGAATATTTCAATAATTATAGGAGATAATCAGGTACCATCATGATTATATATTGGAATACAAACCCACTCTTGAAGTGTGGTTGACTCAAATTTATTATATGGTATCAGAGTTTGCTGGTTGCTCTTCATCAATTATCGGCTCCTCTGTTCCACCGTCGGCCACCATTACGATTGGTGACAAAACCACACCGAACCTATATTTGGCAACTTGGACCACATCTGACCAGAAGGCTGCCCTTCTTCTTCTTTCTTCTTTCACTGAGGAGGCGGTAGCTGAAGTCCTCGGCCTTACCTCTTGCGTCAGATCTGGCTGGCAGCTGAATTCTCTCGTCGTTTTCACATCATTTGTGAACAGCTTGCCGCAATCGGTTATCTGGTTGCTGAATTGATAAGTTACACTGGTGGTTAATTGGTGAGAGGACAATGATGAAGGATTACAGGTGGTCGGGTGGGGATGATGGTGGTTGGTGTTTATGATGGTGGCCGGTGGAGGTGGCGACTAGCGTTATGGTTGCAGGTTGCAGTGGGATAGTGGAGGTTAAAGGTAGAGATGGTGGTGGATGATGGTGAGGGTTAGAGGTGGAAATGGCGGTGAAAGTGAATTAGACCTGAGAAAGGGGGTGAGAGTGACGAGAAACATGACATTAAAAAGAAAAACCAAATTATCACCTCAGTTGCTACGTTAGCTTACACTAACCTAGTTAGTTCATATTTAATATGGGTTCATTTTTTGACATCCAAATGTTTAATTGAGATTAGCATGATCCAGCGTTAAAGTTCGGATTATTATTGTCCAATGGATCAAACTTTGGATTATTTAAATCCGTAGCCGAAGTTAAAAAAGAAAGCAATCCATTCATTAATTTGCCATAGTTGTTGGACCGACATAGATATGGTTCCTGTCAAATCTTTGATTCAGTTTAGATGCAATGATGCATTTCAAAACAGTGGAAGTCTCTGATCGACAGCCCTGAGTTTACTGACCATGATCGCAGACTCAACCAGACTCATCTGCTGCTAGTAATGTAGAACAGAGCTTCTGAGGTCGAATATGTTCCCCTTTTTTATGATGATAGTTTCCCGCATCACAAGTTCTCTCCTGCTGTTACTCCGGCTGTTAAGCCGCTTTGGTTTCCAACGTTGCTCGGTTGCTCTCACGGATCGGTATGTTTCTTCGACTGTTGCAATAATTTGATTGTTCTTTGGAATCTATCTATTAGGAAATCTTTACGTATAGTATTACCGACTGAAGCATATGCTCTTGGCTTTGGCCTTTCTCCTATAACTTTTGACCCTAATCTTTTCAAACTTGCACACACCATCCGTGGTTACGAGACTGTCGTTTTCACATTAACATCTGTGGCTTGGAGAACCATTTCAATGAATCTCTATATGCCTAATGAATAAATGCGCTTTTCGGATAACGCTGTAGATATACATGGGGTTATCCATTGGGTTGTCTATGATTTAATTACAAATTAAAATCGGGTTGTTTCATTTGATTTGACAACCGAAGAATTCACACAAGTAGATCTTCCTGATAGTTTAGCAGGCCCTAGATATCTCGACATATCTAAGCTCAAGGAGTCTCTTGTTGTGCTTGACTACTATTGAGGTGATGCAGGGCAGCCAGTTTGTGACGTATGGACTATATTGTTGAAAAACGGCGTTCTAGAATCCTCCTTTACAAACCTATTCACTCTTAAGCATGTTGGGATTAAAAGCATAATTGGATTTAAGAAAAATGGACAACCAATGCATGCAAGTGTTGGTGAACTTGAAGTTTATGATCACGCCTCAGAACGCATGAATGGTCTTGGGATTAATGGTTTTATCTTCAAGATGGCCTCCTACACAGAGTCCCTACTTCTACTTAATCACCCCGATTCTATCACTGAATGATGATGGCGGTATCTCCTAAACATCACAGACCCAACCAAAGGCCCAAACAGTTTTGATGATATTGTTTCGTGTGATTCTATTAGCCGGTTTTCTTGTAATTGTTCACTGCCCTTGTAGGTATACTTTTTGTAATATTGATATTGTTGTCTAGTACAAAAAGCTTCATGATATTGTTGTTTGATTGAACTTTATTTAAATTTTCATGAAATGGTTTGCTACTTTCATAGACCATTGTATCAACTACAGCAATTATGAAAAGAGCTCAACACCCCCAACCAATGTATGATTAGTATCATCAATTCTGAAGTCAAGTTTGAAGTTTGAACTCAGTATCACACAAAGACTTGGAAATAACTGTTTCATTTTCGATGTCTATATTTGACCCGTTTAACATTAATTCACATTTTTTGACACTTTCGATTTATGATAGAAATCAGCCCTGTTCGCATGCTATACTACTTGGTTAAAGGATGAACATTATATGATTGTTGAGTATGCACATCGCTGATGTGCAGGGACTCGCAAAACAAGAGACAGAGGGTGGAAAATGAGAGAATATGCACACACTTAATATGGAGTGAACTAGAAATTGGAAATTGCAACACACAGATCTAGAGAGGAAGGGAAAAGAATTTTATTACTCAAAGGATAGAAATGGTGATGAGATGAGTTGGGAGAGAGAGTATAACAAACTATGACATCATTTTTCATACCCCACCTCACACTAAACATTCCTCTATATAAGGACCACTCACCCCACTAAATAATTAATTAAATAAATCCACCCATGTGGTGCCTTGACTTTCATTCCTTCAACTTGCTTGGAACCATTTTGATCCGATTACCTCTTCTCAATTGCACCACATTGTTTGGTTGAGTCATTGTAGTTGAGCCTATGGACTGGTCTGTTGTATTCACAACATTTCCCCCTCTTGAACACTCACCTTGTCCTCAAGGTGTAAATCAGGAAAAGAATGAAGTAAAGAGTCTTTATCTTCCCAAGTGGCATCCGAAGCAGGCAAGCCCTCCCACTGGACCTGATATTGAATAACCGATTGGTTGGCGCGAAGTAGAGTCCTTTGATCCAGAATAGCAGCAGGTTGTAGGATCAACTTAACATTAGTATCAATGAGGTCCAGTGGTGTAATTTGATGATCTGGTTGCCCCACGCATTTGCGAAGCATGGATACATGGAACACATTATGAATCTTTGCATCTGCTGGAAGTTCCAATTTGTAAGCTACGGGACCGATGCGAGCTAGAATTTTATATGGGCCAAAGTAGCGGTGCCCCAATTTGTGGTGACGACGAAGTCGTAGAGAATTTTGCCGATACGGTTGAATTTTAATGTAGGCCCAGTTGCCAATTTCAAAGTGGACATCTCGGCGACGAGAATCAGCATATAGTTTCATACGTTGTTGTGCCTGTTGTAAGTTGTGTTTTAGAAGAGTCAAAACTGCATCACGTTCCAACAACTGAGAATGTACGATAGCATTTCCACTGTCATTCTTAACATACCGGGTAATCATGGGAGGTGGGCGTCCATACAAAACCTCGAATGGTGTCATCTTTGCTGCAGTTTGGTAGGATGTATTGTACCAAAATTCTGCCCACGGTAGCAGCCGCATCCATTCTTTAGGCGTGTCAGCTACAAAACAACGTAGATACATCTCTAAGCACTTGTTCAAGGATTCGGTTTGGCCGTCGGATTGAGGATGATATGCGGTGCTAAAGGATAAAGTAGTACCCTGCAAGCGATGTAATTCCTTCCAAAACTCTGACATAAAACGGGGGTCCCGGTCAGATACGATGTCAAGTGGTATACCATGTAAACGAACAATATCAGTGACGAATGCCTCTGCCACTGTTATGCTTGTAAATGAGGAAGGCAACCCAATGAAGTGACCATATTTTGATAGGCGATCTACGACAACCATAATGACGGTTTTCCCTTGAGAAATAGGAAGACCAGTGATAAAATCCATGGCAATATTTTCAAACACCGAATGTGGAATCGGAAGGGGCTGAAGCAACCCGCTTGGAGGTAAGAATGAAGACTTCATTTGCTGGCAAATTTGACATTGATTAATAAAATTCTGCACATCTTTACGCATATTTTTCCAATAAAAGTTGGAAGATAATCTATGAAAGGTGCGTGTAATGCCGGAGTGGCCACCGGTAATAGACGCATGGAATTCTTGAAGAAGTTGGTGACAAATAGGAGATCCAGAAGGCACCACAATTCTTCCCTTGAACAGTAGTAATCCATCATGACAATTATAATCTGGGTTTTGAAGAGGGTCGGTACATACGGTGGTGATCAAGGCCTGCATATCTGGGCATTGTTTAGTGGCCTCACGTAAATCAGAAAGGATGGTTAGTTCTTGGCTGGAAAACCCCAAAAACTGAGCTGTCGGAATACGAGACAAAGCATCTGCCGCCCCATTCTGGTTTCCCGGTCGATAAATGATTTCAAAGTCATAACCCAAGAACTTGATCAACCATTTTTGTTGATCCGGAGTTTGAATCACCTGATCCTGAAGGTTGCGTAACGATTGCTGATCAGTGATAATTTGAAAACGCCACCCAAGCAAGTATTGACGCCATTTTGCCAAGGCTTGGGTTATGGCGAACATTTCTCTTTGATAGGTTGATGAATGTTGCATACGTGGACATAACTTGTGGCTATAAAAAGCAATCGGATGCTTATCTTGAGAAAGAACCGCGCCAATGCCGGTCCCTGAAGCATCAGTTTCAATAACGAACGGTTTTGAAAAATCCGAAAGTTGAAGTACGGGAGCGGAACTTAATAAAGCCTTCAAATGCTCAAAGGCAGTGGCGGTTTGCGAATTCCAACAAAACGCGTCCTTACGAAGTAGATCCGTAAGTGGGCTTGCAATAGAGGCATAATTGCGGATAAACCGACGATAATAACCCGTCAACCCAAGAAAGCTACGAACGTCTTTAACGGATTTTGGTGGAGGCCATTGCTGAATACATTTAATTTTGGAAGGGTCCACTGCCACTCCTTGAGCTGATATGAGATGACCCAAATAACCCACTGCTGTTTGCCCAAATAAGCACTTGGAGTATTTTGCAACCAACTGATTGTCCAAAAGAGTTTGAAAAATCACCCGAAGGTGACTCAAATGATCATTCCATGTAGCACTGTAAATAAGGATGTCATCAAAAAATACCAAGACAAACTTACGCAGATAGGGGCGAAAAACATCATTCATTAATCGTTGAAACGTGGACGGGGCGTTGGTCAAACCAAAAGGCATGACTAGAAATTCGTAATGACCATCATGAGTGCGAAAAGCCGTTTTAGCAATAGCACCCTCCTGAAGCCGAATTTGATGATAACCAGCCAACAAATCAAGCTTAGAAAAGAAGTGAGCACCGTGGAGTTCATCAAACAATTCATCAATCGTCGGAATCGGAAAACGATCCCTAACAGTTATTTAATTTAATGCGCGGTAATCGACACAAAATCGCCAAGTGCCATCCTTCTTGTGCACTAGTAAAACCGGGGATGAAAAATGGCTGGTACTAGGTCGAATAATGCCCTGAGTAAGCATTTCTCGCACCAAACGGTCGATTTCCTGTTTTTGGAAATGGGGGTAACGGTATGGTCGGACCGCCACCGGAGCAGAATTTGGGAATAGCTCGATATCATGATCTTGAGAGCGAGTCGGAGGTAGCCTAGTTGGAGGTTGAAAAATCTGAGCAAATTCAGTTAACAACGGACGGATATCAACTGGACAGTAGACTTCATTTGGGAAATCGGGTGACAATAAAGAAAGGTGATAAAGTGCAGCGATAGCATCCGTGTTTGCTAAACGACATAAGCTATTCAATTGAATCGGTTGTACCGAAGGACTACGGTCACCCTTCCATGAAATGCGAGAGCCCCCAAGCTGAAATTCAAAGGATGCAGTAGCATAATCGGTCACAACTGGCCCCAAAGTAGATAGCCAGGAGACACCCAACACCATATCCCATCCTTGCAATGGTAACACAAAGAAATCCACAAAAATAGAAGAGTTCTGAATTACTAATTCAACATGTTTAGCTATACCAGAACAAGGAAGGCGCTCACCACTACCCACTAGAACAGAGAAAGGGGTAATAGCTTCAATCGGCAATTTCAGAAAAGAAGCGATACGCGTTTGAACGAAGCAATGAGTGCTTCCACCGTCCAATAATACTTGGACCTGCTTGCCCTTAACTATACTAGTGAAACGAAGCGTAGCCACCGAATTATCACCAGCAAGAGCATTATAAGAGATGGTAGACTGAGTTTTTACCTCTTCCAACTGTAGTGTCTCGGCGAGCGAAGTATCGTTCGGTGAATCGGGTGGTGACTCCCGTGGAGAATCAAGAAGCGTCTCTTCATCAAATAAAAGGAGCTGAGGGCCAGTTTTACACTTATGCTCAGATGTATACTTCTCATCACACTTATAACATAAACCCTGGGCATGTTTCTGCGCCAATTCCGTAGGAGTAAGCCGTCGAAAACCAATGGGATTTGTGGGAGATTTAGGGTTAAGGGTGGCTGGCGGTGTAAAATTAGAAGCCTGTGAAGCCACAAGTTTAGGAGTTGGTAAAATGGGTTTTGAATGTGGATTAATAGTCAATCGACCTATACCTCGTTCTAGATCAATCCGGTTTTCGTGTAACTGGGCCAAACGCATAGCCTCATCAATTGAAGTAGGTTGATGCACCAAAACAGATTGTTTAATATCCACTCGTAACCCTAAAATAAAACATTGAACAAGGAACTCTGGCGGTAGCGCCATTGTTCTAGTCGAAACTTCCTCAAAACGGTGACGGTACTCGGCCACCGTCGATGTCTGGAACAATTTCAACAAAATACCTTCAGGAGTTTCTAATTCCCGAGCCTTAAAACGTTGAATCAGAGCTTGAGTGAAAGGAAACCAACCTAACGATGGCTGATGTTTGGTCATCCAATCGTACCAATCCGCCGCATCGTCATCCAAATAGAAGGATGCAATCGTAACCCTATCCCGATCATGAATCGAATAAAACTCAAAATACCTCACAGCTTGGGCAACCCATCGTTCTGGATTGGATCCAGAAAAACGAGGAAGATGAATCGGTGCAGGTTTATGACGTCCTAAAATGGAATCACCAGTGTTGTTTGACCCAGAAAACTCACCGTCACCTGAAGCCTTCGATTTAGGAGATAATAAACTAAGTTGTACAAGAACCTTGTTTAAAACCTTGTTTAAAACCTTCTTCTGATCCTCCATAGAAGACGCAATTTGATTAACATCAGCTGGAATCGCTATTTGTTCAGATTGGGTTTCCTGATGAGTTTCCTGTAGGGCTTTAATGGCCTCATCCAACAACTTGAATCTAGTACCTTCGGCCATGGAAACCAAAGGAGAATGAAAGCACCAGTTGGAGTGAACTAGAAATTGGAAATTGCAACACACAGATCTAGAGAGGAAGGGAAAAGAATTTTATTACTCAAAGGATAGAAATGGTGATGAGATGAGTTGGGAGAGAGAGTATAACAAACTATGACATCATTTTTCATACCCCACCTCACACTAAACATTCCTCTATATAAGGACCACTCACCCCACTAATAATTAATTAAATAAATCCACCCATGTGGTGCCTTGACTTTCATTCCTTCGACTTGCTTGGAACCATTTTGATCCGATTACCTCTTCTCAATTGCACCACATTGTTTGGTTGAGTCATTGTAGTTGAGCCTATGGACTGGTCTGTTGTATTCACAACATAATATTATTTCCACACACTACAAATGATACATGTTTGGGGTATTTATACCCAAGATACTTGGCGGTTAAATAACTGCCTTTGTAACTAACCGACACTACTAAACATAACCGACATGGCGACATAATAATACAGACATGACTTTCTGTTTTAGCGCCTTTGACTTTCTGCAGTTGACTTTTTTTTTTCATTTCTTGATTACCAAACTTCTAACAATCTCTCCCCTAATCAAGAAATGATAATCTTGTTTACTCTGTTCATGTTCATCCACGTTTATGCAGTCTTTTTGTCTTCTTTTCTTCTTAATTTGATCTTGAACCATTCTTCTAAAACTTCTAATCTTTGATGATGGAACGATATAAAACTATTGAGAAATTGATGTTAAGAGGATTATCACAATCCTTTCTTTCTTCTATAATAGCCCTCACGGCTTTCAACGGTTGATCCTCACGATCAAAACTTACTTCGGAGATTAACGGTGCGATCCCACTACACTCGTCTTCTGTCTCCACACAATAAACATCTTCTGATTTCTCTTTAATATCGTATAAACTACGGGTTCTTGATCGAAATTCCGGTCTTCTTCTCTTTACCGGAAACTTGGCCGGAAAACGTTTTTTTGTTTGTTTTCATCTTCACTTTCTGTTATGGCCCTTCTTGACTGCATCTCTTCTAATTAATTGATGATAATAACCAAGTATGAATCAAACATACACCCACTAATGTTCGATTTTCGAATCTGGATAATCTTCTGATAACTTTGCAAAACAAGGACTTAATTGGATTTTTTTCACACAGGTTTATTTCTTCTTCTTCTTCCCAGGATTTTTAACATGGCGCTCTGATACCATGATAGAAATCAGCCCTGTTCACATGCTATACTACTTGGTTAAAGGATGAACATTATATGATTGTTGAGTATGCACATCGCTGATGTGCAGGGACTCGCAAATTTAAACAGGAAACAGAGGGTGGAAAATGAGAGAATATGCACACACTTAATATTATTTCCACACACTACAAATGATACATGTTTGGGGTATTTATACCCAAGATACTTGGCGGTTAAATAACTGCCTTTGTAACTAACCGACACAAATAAACATAACCGACATAATAATACAGACATGACTTTCTGTTTTGGCGCCTTTGACTTTCTGCAGTTGACTTTTTTTTTCATTTCTTGATTACCAAACTTCTAACAATTTAGACTCGTATAGTGGAAACCATGAAAACACTATCCTAGCCATCCATTTCATTGGATCAATGGATGAGATCAATTGTGAAGACTTTTTGGTAAGGAAAATATTATTACAATTTGCGTTTGAGGATGTGGTGGTGGTGTAAGATGGTGAGGCTATGATGAGTTATTACTTTGAATGTAAGGTTGATGCAAAAGTTGCCTTGGCGTGGTAGGGTCAAGGATCGCAGCTCATTACTTGCAGCCTTCCCTGCAGCTATACTTGTGTTGTTTTTGCAACCCATGTTGCAGCCATGGTAAATTTCACGTTTTGATTAGAGAATTTAAAGTTGGGCATTTTAAAGAGCTGGATGTTTTTGGTGTTTCATGTTTTGATCTGGGTTTTTGTTGGGTGACCATGTAACGTTTTGATTTATGGTTTTCTCTTCAATTTTGAAGAGTTGCAGGTTTTCTAGGTGATAATATTGAGCCTGCGATCCTCCTTATTGATATGTTATTAGTGAAAGGTATTACAAACAATTAGGTAATAGTTTGCGCACTCGAAATTGCTTTGCTTGATTACCGTAGGCGTCCAGTTTCATTACATTTATGTTGTATTTTTGTCGTTTTTTGTCTTTGATTTTCCGCCTTTGTAGTGTTTGTTTGTGTTGGTGTGGTGGCTCAGGTGTCTGCCTTGGTCAATGAGTGTACGGATTCGAGTCCAGTTGGTATGACCCGCCTACTCATCAGCATCATGTACAAATCTGGTATCATCGCCATCTTCTACAAACTTTAGATCGTTTTGTTTTCCTTCTTTACAGATTAACTTTAACTCAGTTTTTGTAGCATGGCATTTTCGCGAACATCTCCCTTGCATACTCAAATTCAGGTTGTATGTTTTCCCCGTGTTTCAGGTCCGACTTTGTTTCGTATTTTACTGTTGATGGTGTTAAATGTGCTTCATGTGTTGTTAACATCATAGTCATTGGTTACAAAGCCTTTTGCGTGTGAAAATGATCTCCGTTGTTGGTTGTTTATTGGTTACAAATTCGCTAAATTTTAAGAAGTGTATTGTAAATCGACACTTCAAGGGATGGTTTATGTCGTGGTTACAAAGTTTATATTCCAAGTTATAATGTAGTTAAAGTTTAATGTTCTAAGATGCATACATCTATGTTCTTAGATGCATACATCTATGTTCTTTATACAGTTATTATAGTTAAATGTGAGGGTGCTAGGTTGATCTTCAGTCTTTACATGATAATGTCAACAATCTTTAGTTCAACTGTGAATCATGTGAGATTTATTTTGCCGTGAATCCATGGCAACCTTTAACAAGATTGGTTTATGTGTTGTTAGCATCATAGTCATTATTCTTGCTACTTTTTTTTGGTGTTGTTGCTAGCATCATAGTGTATGGTATGTAGCAACTAGCAAGCTCTTTCTTCTTCAACTTTCTTTTAATTTTTTATTTATTTTCTCAAGTTGTTACCTCGGTCCTCACTTCCTATTTCTGCATATTCAGCTAGGACAAGACCAGAGATTTTTCGTGTAACTCAAGAGGGTGTCCAGATCGATCATCGATTGTTGTCTCGTTTTGTATTGTAATCATGCAATGAACGATGTTGAAAAACACTAGTTCGTATAAAAGTTAAGTTATTTCAACGAAAACAAATTCTCTAGTAGCCTCTACATAACATATAGATGACTAGATGAAGCATGTAGGAGACAGAGACAAATCAGATAAAGTATTTTAACTAATATATTTAATATTTTATACACTAATTATATTTGAAAGATTTTTCATAAATCATATAGTTTTTTTGTTAATATAAAATCCACACCAAGTTCACATGCGTGACAAAGGGATCTTCCATTTCATGATCCTTGGTAAAAAAACAAAGACAAAATTTCCGTTAAAAATAATAAAATATATAACCATCTATTTAACGTGCTATGGGAATATACATGTTTAAAGCATTGATAGCACGTACATAAAATCTTTTTCATCAAATTACACTAAAAATTACTACTTAACCAGTTAACTCTTAAATCTTCTCTATCCTAATTAAAATAATAATAATTTTTTATATTTTTATCATTATATTATTTATCTCTTCACTCGCAACCACTTACAAGTTACAAGAATATTAAAATATATATATGGATGAACAATAGCTTTTCAAATATAGAGGTGAATAGTGTATTCATCAAATATTTTTTTTCTCTCACAACCACTTATACCACCCCATATAATTTAAGGAAACCCCTTACATAATTTGATGGATGGGTTGTGAATACCCTAACAAGAATGAAGTTTCCTAAACGTAAAAATCCACTTTCATACATACGTTAACATAAAAAAAAGACTAAATTAGTAAGGGTGACCGGTGAGGCTAAACAAATTCTTTTAAATGGGTTAACTCGTTTCGTTTGTGGGTCAACCCGAACTATTTTTAAAGCATGTCAACCTGAATCTGATCCATTTTAAAAACAGATCTTATCAACCGACCTAATACTTGTTTTTTGTATCGGATTCCGTTGAGTTTTGTAACACCCGTATTTTTAATACAGTTATTATACTACTTTCTTCCAAAAATGGTCCCATATTTTTTTTTTCTTTTACAGCGGAAGCAATTACACCAATATAATGTGATAAAATAACACCTTTGATAATTCACATTATACATTTATTTGATAAGTTGAGTAAGCTTACATAACCAGCCTATATTTAAATAACCCATGATCGATATACCCAAAAAGGGTTATAAACATAAGGTTCGATCCAACAACTAACCGAGGCTCGGCTTAACTTCTCTAGTCCCGTACCGGTGATTTACCTGGAAAACATTATTTAAACAACTATTAGCCATGCTAAGTGAGTTCATTTATCAACAATATAAAATAATGTTTTCCAAATCACAGTTTTAACCACCAATCCACCTCGTATTCTAACTATGGCAATATGTAATTTATAACATATGAATTTAAACCCTTTGCCATCATGACAACTTTATCACATAACTGTGATTATCCCCCACCACTATACACGCGTGGCAAAATTCATCACTTTATGGTGATTTGACACCCACCACATTACATCCGTGGCAAAATTTATCACACTATGGTGATATAGCACCCACCACATTACATGTGGCAATATATATTTTCCCCATTATATTACCATAACATCATTTGTATCACTTATATAAATTCACGTATACACAAGTTTCATAACACAAATAGCCTTATAAGTAATGCCACATAGAATAATTTCATGGCAATATTTTATTGCACAATACTGATTTAACTCCCACCATGTTACCTTGTGGCAATATTTATCACACAATGGTGATTTAACACCCACCACGTTACACTTGTGGCAATAATTATCACACAATGGTGATTTATCACCCACCACGTTACACCCGTGGCAATATTTATCACACAATAGTGATTTAACACCCACCACGTTACACTCGTGGCAATATTTATCACACCTTGATGATTTTGATGATTTAACCCCCCACCACAATGCACATACAACCATATTTATTTTCCCCATTATATAACCACAATATCATTTATATTCACTCATATATATAAATCACATATACACAAGTTTTGCAACTCAAATAACCTTATAGATACTATCACATAAAATGATATTTGGGGAGTCGTATGAACTCACCTGGATGTCTAGCTAGAGTTAACTTTCTGGTGAATCCCTTATCAAGTGCTTCTTATCTCCTTTAGGTATTGGTGACTCGTATACACAGAACCCACTGCTTGTTTCTTATGAATGCAAATATGCAATATTACTCAACCCAACCGTTACTACACGTTCTTTCTCCGTACATGTGTATATGTATATATATTTTCGTTTACTACCAAGTTTATTCCCGTTTTGGTTAATTCTACAGCCCCCTTGTTCTCTATTACCAAAACATTAGATATGTTGTAGAGAGATTTACGAATACTTATATAGATGGTTGCTTATGGGGTAAGGAAACTAGGATAAGGCTATTCGGATGTATCAGTAAGAATAGACTTTAGTTATTGAGAAAATTTCCGTTTTCGTCCCTGAGGTTTGCTCAATTTAACTAGTTCAGTCCAAAAATCTAATTTTTAACAAATCCTTCCCTGAGGTTTGCATTTTCTAACGCTTTTCGTCCTAATGACTAACTGAGTTTGTTTTTTCTGTTAAGTATTGACTAATTGACCAAAATACCCCCAGGGACTAAAATGGAAGTTACTTCTTATATTTAAATTCTTATATCTTATATATAATTATTATATATTATATGTATTATGTATTATATGTATATATAAATACCATATATAAAAAGGTTAATTCTTATATATACATATATTATGAGAACGTGTAAAATAAAATAAACATTCATTTTATAATACTCCGTATGTATTAATTAAAATTTATGATAAAAAGAAAATGTTAGAAATGTAACTTATATTATCCTATCCTAAAATATGAAATAAATATATATGAGCGACTTGAGTTATATATATAACCAAAGGCATGTGTAGGTTATATTATCTATATGTTTGTCAGTAAACAATTACAATTACAAATTTAAAATCGTATGAATAGATTAGTTAGATTTTTTATGAAGATAAATATATACATTTATATGCAACAACTAAGAAAATTTAAAATTATGAACCACTGATCAAACAACTAAACGATTAGGTTTGTTTATCTTATTTTCTTAACAATATAGTGTTTTGTAGTCTATTTACCATATTTTTAGTAGTTTTTCTTGTTGCTGTTTAGATTGGCTGGAGCCACTTTTTATTTTACATGGATACCATATTAACATGTCAAGAAAGAGTTTATAGAGCCGGGGCATCGATCAATGACGCAACCTCTTTATCTTCTTCTCTAGAGGAAATTTTGCCCACATTCCACCTTTTCCCATAATGTATCAGTAACATTTTTCTAAATCTGAGATTTTTTTACTTGGGATGTTTGTTATTTTTAATGAAGTCACCTAATTAAGATAACTTGAATCATATAAAAAGATGTGTATTTTTGGATATTTTATTTTAATTTTATTGTGTATACTTTATATAAGAACTTAATAAAGCCCAAACCGGAACCAAGCCGTTTGAAATTGTTCGGTTTGGTTCGATTTTATTTTTGAACGGTTCAATTTTGGTTTATATATATATAAAAAAGAATTAATGGTATTTATATATACATATACATATAATATATAATGATTATATATAAGATATAAGAATTTAAATATAAGAAGTAACTTCCATTTTAGTCCCTGAGGGTATTTTGGTCAATTGGCCAAAACTTAACAGAAAAAACAAACTCAGTTAGTCATTAGGACGAAAAGCGTTAGAAAATGCATACCTCAGGGAAGGATTTGTTAAAAATTAGATTTTTGGACTGAACTAGTTAAATTAAGCAAACCTCAGGGACGAAAACAGAAATTTTCTCTTAGTTATTTTATGGTTTAAGGAATTTGACAAATGCCACATTTAATTGAAACGTGGCACTAATAAAATGAAATTGTGAATCATGAGTTGTCATGATTTTAGTTGCTCATTTTCTATATAAAAATTCTAAACATATATATGTACTAATAATATTTAAAAGCTAACCATAATCAAAATTTTAAAATGGTAAGCTACTTGAATATACATATATAGATCCATTAATATGTATAAAACCTTATCAAATAAAATATGGCTTAAATGGTTACTAATCCTTTTATTTAAGTATACGCTGAACTATTTAACAACTCAAGCGGTCGCTTTCCCCATTAAACGCTCATTTAAGGATACTTGAATATTTTATAACATGGAAAACAGGATGTTACAAGTTTTAAGTCATATCAGAAATTACCGCGCTTACTATTTATAGGGGTGTGTAGTCTTATTCCCTCCTCCTCGCCACCATATGTCATCGTATTCACACTCGGTTAATCCCGACAATAACAAAGCTAAGGTAGTCTAAGGAGGATAATATTTCCTTGAGTACGTCATTACGTCTAGCACAACGTTCACCAAAGTTGGCCTTTAATAGGGGCGGCGCGGGCGACGACCTTAGGCCCAAAAATCCCGACAGCCGAAGTTTTTTTTAAAGAAAAAATTATATATATACATTTATGTGTTGTAGGTTATTGTGGTCATTTTTTAACATTAACTCATCTAATAAGGCCCAAAACCACTAAATTTTTAAATCTATCAAAAGAAACCCAACCAAAATGAAATTTAAACATTTTAAAAAACAATTTTGTGGGCCTAATACGTGAAGGCGGGGGAATTTTGAAGGGAAGGCGAAGGACGTGGGTTCGGTATCATATCAGAAGGGAGAAAGGTTTACAACTTTGCACAAGTTTCGGACTTTAGGTCTATAGGCAACCACCCAGCCGTAAGCCATCATCAGCCAGCCAGCTTCTAGCAGCCGACTGTCGACCACTCTGACTTACCACCGCACGTTCGCACTATGATTTTTTTATAACTAAAGTCGCATTATAGTGTTTTTATATATGATGATTGGGTATAAATTATAGCTGCCCGAGGCTTAAAACATATTTGCAGTTGTCGAAAACCGCCCTGACATTCACAACCATAAAGTAAAATATTTAAAAGCAATAAAAATGGAAAGGTTTTATTTTTATATAATTACATATTACTGTAAATAAATTAAATAAAATTTGGAAAAAGAAGAAAAAAGAAAATTAGAAAAGGGTTGAAAGGGACTGGACAAGAGCAGAGAGTAAGAAGGTGATATGGGTGGAGTGTCAGCGTTGCGTGAATACCCAACGGAATATCCTCCCCCTCTTTGCACGCACCCATTCCCCACCATCCCATTTATTTATTTTATTTAAAAAATAAATTATGCATTCCAAATAAAACACCTCTTTTTTTTTTTTTTTCTGTTTTTTTTACTTTCCCATTTTTACTCAATTAATGATGTGTGACCATATACCACTACAGTAAACTTGTACACTTGTCTGCTCTGCCCTGCCCACAAGATTTTTGCTCTGCTGTAAATTTTTTTTTTGGAAGGTGTACTTCAGCGGTAAAACTAATCGACAGACAACCCCTCGACCCGAGTTCGAATTACTACCCACGCACCGGTGTCCACTTTGAAGTTATCTCAAACCGTTACAAGGAATTTTTTCGTGGTGTGCAGGATTCGAACTCAAGACCAAGCCCGGGCGGGAACCCTCTGAAGAGGTAAACCCTCCCACCTCTCCCCAGCTCTGCTATAAATAATATGTACATATAGTATACATATGTATTAAAAACTCACTTTTAATAAAAAAATAGCTTAAAAATATATCTTTCATTGAAAGTACGTTGCATAAGACGGTTACAGAACTATCTAAATCACTCTCTTTTTAACTCTTGTTATACCTTCTAAGACTCAAGGGAGTGGGGCGGCAATAGTTTCCCGGGCGGGAACACCGTCCCGTGGGGCGGGAAGAGGAGGGCGGGGAGGGGGGGGGGGGCGGTGGGGGAAAGCCGGGCGGTGGGGGGTTTGGGTGGGTGACGTGGCAGTTTTTGGTTGGGTGTTTTTTTTTCTTTTTTTTTATTTAACTTTAAAACAATATAATATTATTCCTTTCACCCCCTTCCCCCCCCCCCCTTCCACTCCCCACAATTTTTTTTCCCCCCACATGGGTCCCACAAGTGCCACATGACGCTTCACCCCCCTCTTTCCCGCCCCTCCACTCCCTCTAGTCTAACATTATGTACAAATATATTATCAGTTCTCATTAACACTAGTTATATCAAAGTAGGGTGAAGGTGCTCATGTGACCACACGGGTTTGTAGGGAACAATGTGCTGCCCCTTGTCACGTAAAATCGCAGTGTGAAGAGCACCAACGTCTCACTTGTCACACGAAAAGGTAGGATCTGGTAATGATACGGGGAAGGAAGCCAATGTGAAGGTGTGGGATGATAGGGAACATCACGCTGCTACTGAGGGAAAGAGCGGGAAGTGGAAAAACACGGATGTATAAGGTTTAACCTAACAGGATAACTACACCTAGCCCCTAGTAGATCGTAAATAAACAAAAGTCACTACTATGGGGTATGGTCCCCTTCCCCCTTTCCTCTCCCCTTCTCCACATCAGCGCCACGTCATATTCCCCCTTCCCCTCCCCAAACCAGGGAAATGGTTCCCCCTTCTTTCCCTTCCCCTTTCCTTTATTTTAATATTTTTTATAAGGGAAAAAGACAAAATAAGAAGAAAAGACAAAAAAATAATTAAACAATTTACAAGATAAAATGATCGGGGAGAAGGGGAAGATTTTCCCCGTTTACACCGAAGGGGGAATGACGGGGGCGGTGTTCCCCTTGGGGAAAGCCTCCATGTCACCTTTCCCGATCTCTTTCCCCATCCACACCCCTTAGTCTAATATGTTATTAGTGTCCGGGATCTGCCAACTAGTAAGGGATATACCGTAGGGTTGACATAGGGCATTTCTTCATGCTAGGATAATGACATGTTGCAAACAAAGATAGTTGTACTATTTAGTAGTTAGGATATAAACTAGATGGCGTCCCCCGCGCGTTGCGGCGGGGGTGTTTCGCGGGGGGCGATTTGGCGATAGGTAACATGATTTTGTATATTGCTAGTAATATATTAGGTTGTTGGGTGTTCAATTAGATTTCTACATTGTCAAGTGCCATTATATCCTTAGATGACATAACCCAATGTCATCAAATGTCATCATCCCTAACATTGTCAAATGTGTACATTCTCAAATGCCATCATATCCTTTGCCCGCTACACGTTGCGGATGCCAGCGGCACAATGCCTTATTTAAGTAGCCCAAGGAGACAATTAATTTTATAGAATGACAAATAATCTATTACATGAATGGTAAATGTATTACATAGATCGTTAAGTCAATACAACATTATATTTCTCAAGGAAGTCGAATATTGCTTGTATTCTTTACAATGTAGCTATATGGAGGATATGTTGGATGTGCAGACTTTTGGCCTCGCACACTTCACAAAAATAACCCAACCGTACATAAACTGCAAATACAAAACAAAAAATTTAAGATGATCATCAATCTAAACCAGCAACATAAACACCAAAATAAACATCTTAACTATACCAGCCGTGGCCTCAATGCCTGCAATAGCCACTTCAAGGGTCGAGTAACGTACATAACCAAACCCTAACAACCACTTCAAGGGTCGAGTAACGTACTACTCTAGATGCATAAATGTAACACGGAAAATAAATAATTAAACGATCATTTTGTTTGTCCAAAAAGTTGCATCTCCTACCAATATAAACAAACCGTTGACATGATCCATGGACTTTGCGATGCTAATAACGACAAATTGCCCAAATAAAAACACGAAGGACATTCATATGTAATTAGCTTAATACATGATTTCAAAGTTAAGTACAATTCCAATTAGCATGTAGCCAAAGAATTTTAAAGCAGGCACAAATAAAGTATATGACGCTTTTATTCACATAATTCTTTAGGCACAAACCAAATGATTTCAACGTATAAAGATAATAAAGTAAATAAGTAATGAAACATATGCAGTTATGCTCAAAATCTGCCAATTGTTTCCTCGACATTTAGTAACATAGGCTAAAGATCAAAAAAACATGGCGGTCGTTTTACATAATTAATAGTCACAGAGAAACAAACTCACCAGCTTATTGTATGCTTCCAAAAGGCGAGTATCACGGGAAATAGCTTGTTTACATTGGTTAATTGCCATCTCCAAGTTACCTTGCGCATAATACATGCTAGCAAAATTTCCTAAAAATACCAAAGCACTACAGAAAATGACTTTTGATTCATGTGGAACATAAAAACAAAATATTATAGCACCACTCACCAAAAGCCATGGCATAGTCTGATTAGACTGAAGCGCACATTGATAACATACAATAGTTTCTAGAACCAATCCCAACCCAAGTAGACACCTTGCATTCCCGTCTTTTAGGCTACGTGCTGATTTCAAAATACTTTTGAATACGTATTAAGGCTTGTATATATCCACCTGCAGAATTAGATAGCTCAAGTGGACAATTTGAAATACAACCATGTGTGCAAAGTTGGTAAAGCATAGTTAAACAGTCTACTCTACTGTATCGAGAAGTATAATTGCATTAGAGGGCATCATAAGGCACACATTAACTTATGTTATAAACAACGGATTTTCTTTTCAATCAACTTTCTAAAAGCAAAGTAGTTAAGAATATATTAGCAATGTCAAAAGGAGGAATAATTTTTTAAATACCTTATGCCCTTGATCTAAAAGCTCAACCGCGTTTGACATGGCAGTAAGGGCCTTCAATTTGGGTCCGCAGTACTGTTAAGGTTCTGACGGAAATAATCCTTTCGGAGCTGGTTATACAGTAATACAACAAATATATACTCAGTACCATGTCATGCTACTAAAATAAACATGATATAAACTAATAATTTATCTTATCATCACACTATTACAACAACGTAACAGTTAACACCTAAATATTAGGCACAACCACAATCCAAAACAGTAATTAATAACCTAATAAGTATTAAGCATAAGCACAATTTCACTATTAATCCAACCAAATAACAGTCAAAACATATATAAACATCACGCTCGTCTTTTAAAAAGTATAGTTATACGAAATTAGATTAACCCATCAACCCCTACTCAATAAAACTAAACACCAGGTTTGTAACAACAAAAAATAAATAAAACGATCCAATTACCTTATCCCTTCAAGCATGGTTGCAAAAGTCGCTAGGCGCCCCCTAGTCGGAGTCGGGAGTACTCGGGGAGTTGTCGGCCTAGACGGAGAGTACTCGGGGAGTACTCGGCCTAGGCGTAGAGTAATCGGTACTCGGCAACCTACCTTGTAGCGATTACTCGGGGAGTACTCGGCCTTCGAGACCTTGTTTTACAACAGAGCCTTCAAGTTAGCCTAGAGATTAACTGAAGCCAAGTTTTATGCCCATCATCTCGTCATATAAAAATATGAATTCATTAGTAAAATGATTAATCAAACAAACATCTATAGAAATAACTAACTTACATGTTGCAACTATAAAGGTAATAGATGATAAACTTACCTTCTTCGTGGCCAGATTTGCTTACCAATGTAAGACCCATTTGTAGTCATTATTGGACCAAATAATTCGCCGACGACCATCATCGCCTACATCAAGAAGAGTACAACCATAATATAAGCTGAGATGTTTGAGTTTTACCTCGATTACTGATAACCTCCGTAACCAGACGTAGTTGTACAGTTGCTTTGTAGCTAAAAATCAAGCAAAATCACTCATAAAAAACATTAAATCAACCTTTATAAATCATTAAAATTAGCTAAAATCTGAATTTAGGTACTGTACTCCGGTAACTCCGCATCTGCTCGAGGTCGAATGGCAGGTTAGCAGCTAAATAAAAATGTGTAATTTCCTTCCAACAAAGACATAAATAACCCAATTCTACAAATTATCAAGAAAAAACCCCAACAAAAATAAATCAGTATAACCTTATCAACATTCAAACATCATTAAAAATGCAAGAAAATAACAGATTATCAAGAAAGATTATAAAATTAAGTAGATTAAGCTGAATGAAGGTCCAATTAAGTAAAATGGTTGAGATGTAAATTGGGGAAAATGTGAGGATCATTACCTAACTGCAAAATTGCAACAATTTGATCAACACCAACTGTTTTGAGGGGATTATTATTATGAACTGGTGATGGGTAATGTTGAGGTTATATACATGTGTGATCGGAGACAGAGAGTGGCTGATTATTATTGGCTATATAATCAATCAAATGAAAATAGAATTTGAGACATTAACCGATAATGCGTGCAGGTTAATCGATCGCCATCTATCACGAATTTGAGGAAAGCATCTATAGTTTTCGTCACCGAAGCGATGGCCGGAACCCTCCACACGCCAGAGCAGAGGTGATGCGGGTGTAGGTTTTTTGTCGCGCCGGCAGTCGGCTACCGTCTGCTCAATTTGCTTTGCTGGAGGACTCGGTGAGTCGACTTCACCGTCGGCGGCGGCTAGTTTTGTAGATGGTGGTAGTTTTGTGGTGGTTGTGTTAGGTGTTATGTAGAGAGAGAGTCAGAGAGAGAGAGAATGAAAAAGAAGAAAGAAAGGTCTAGCACAGAACACCATTCATGATATGGATTGTACAACCCATCTTGCATAAAGTATAACAGGAGAAAGCATAGAACACCATTCATGCACACCTTACAACCCACCATTGCACAAAAGCTTTGGTTTTTAGAATATTATAAATTAAATAGAATTATTTTATACATAGAATAATACCTGATAGCTGTGATACATGTTTTCAAAGTTGATATAATATTGATTAAAATACTTAATAAAATAAAATATATTAATACGCGAGTAAGAAAAAAGTGTAGAAATTTTTTACGCGTATAAAAAATGATACAATTCACACAATCTTTCCTTGCTACAAAAGGGTAATAAATAGTGTGTGAGAAGAGACAATTAAAACAAATGCGAAGACAGATGGTGACAAGGGTAACTGTGGTCTCAAACCTGACAACTTTAACAAAATTTATTATCTATTTTTTCATTTAATGTAAAAGCTCATATAATATTGTACAAACTCCATTTTATTATTAAATATTTATAGATTGTTACTTTTTATTGCTTGCCCCTTCATAAATTGAAATCATATCTTTATTAAGGAGGGGGCATTATCAGCGGAGCATCCGTGAGCACCTACACCGTGTCAATTGCAACCCGTCACCTGTACCACTACTCGTGAACCCTCTAGCCGGCAACACCATCCGTGACTTTCTGGTTCTCTCTCTCCCTCCTCTACACACATAAGTTAACCCAGTGAAACTCTCTACTAGACTACTAGAAATCCACTACCCGTGACCACAGCAACGATGAACCCGTAAAGGTAATAGGGTACTAATGTTATTCACTGTTTGCACACCACTTTCCCTTACTAATACTATAACATTTACTTCAAATATATTCACTTTTTCTCTTTGGAAAAGTAACACCCCCTTACAAAAAGTTATAGTTTATTTATCGTTCAATAAAATCACTGGGGTAATTCATGGACAAAAGATAATTAACCTACACAATCTTTAGACAACCCTGGTTACCAAGCTCGTCGTCAATTTCAGAAAAAACCGACAACCTACTTACAATAAAACCTCTAACTTACACATAACATTTTGTCACAAACCAAGCTTTAACTAGCAACCTCAATTAAAGAAAGTCATCAGAAGATATTGTAGAACAGTGCCCACTTGCTAAAAAAATATCACTAACTTTTTTTTTTAACAGAGAAGGGGATACTTTTATTCCACACGAAAAAAAATCAAACATTAGTGAGTACAAAAGTTTCCTAACCAGATGTTAGAAAACTGAGAGTAATAAAAACAGCACACATACATGTCTCTCGCCTATCGAATACAAAGATACTATCACTAACTTAAAACTTCGAAATCACCTCCGATAAAAAAAAACACACACACACAATATCTATATCTATACATATAATAAAAGAAAGCCATTTTAATGACATGGCACTCAAAGAGGCATTCTCCTCATTGAGTGTGTCATGTGTCATCCATGTGGGATTGAGATATTTTAGGAAAAAAATAATTTAAAAACAAAATTAGATTTTTCTCTCTTATGTTTTCTCCCATAATTTTTAAACGTTAATATCTTTTATATACGAGATTTTTTAATGAAAAAAATTACACCAAATTAACGAGTGTTTTATTATCTTTCCAACGAGTACCATAGTAATATATAAAAAACGGAGAAAAAAACGACTATTTTTTGTTGGGTTTTGTTAAAACAGGAAAAAAAAACACAAAGCGTTCAGATAAATTATTAATCATGTATTGGCAAGTCACTAATTATGTTCAAATCAGTAAATTATGAATTCTATTTTCAACATGCGTTAGCATTGGAGTAATATATTGTTTTAGGTTAGATATTAATATTAGAGTCATACATTGTTTAAGGTTAGGCGTTAACATTAGAGATATATTTTTAATTGTTTTAGGTTAGCCATTACCCGAAGCTTTCATGCATGTAACTGCAAAGCGCATCATTGTATTTCATATGTAAAATTAATATGTCATATTATATTTTTCAACCCCGGGACGTTCCCGGGGTATAATCTAGTTAATTAATAAAAAATTCACCTATTTTCCAAAATTCCCAAGATAAAATAAAAAGAGAAAAAAGTGATAAGAAGAAACAAATTTAACATTTGCAGGTAGTAGGGTCAGAGAGAGACACTGTCTGTTTTAGAGAGAGAAACCTAGAGAGAGAGAGAATGCTTCACTTCACCTCTTCTTATGGAGGTATCTTCCTTCCTTCCATCCATCCCCACTCCTCTCTCTCTCTGAATTTCTTATTTCCACTTATTATTATTATTATTATCGCTATGATCGTACCGTTCGATCTGTTTGTTTTCTAAACTGATTTAATGTTGCAATTGTACAGTGTCGGCCACTCGATGAACGCTTGAACGCTTTCTACAAATCCTTATTATTATTCAGGTTATTAATGCTTTATTATACTAAGTTATTATTATTAGAACATATGCTTTGTTAATTTTAGTGTGTAAATTGCGGTTACTGTTTATTAGAAGTTATTACTGTACATAATGACTACTATGTTAGTTAGTACTGTTTCACTTGTGGTAGGTAGGTAGGATGATTGTTAATGCGGAATTGCTTTTGCTATGGCCGTGCACACTGCGCTTCGGTTTGGTTTTAGCTGAAACCGAAACCGAAGTCGTCAGTTTATCTATTTTATTAACTAATCGGTTTTCGGTAAATCGGTTCAGTTTATTCGGTTGATTTGTTGGTTTTAGGTTTAAATTGTTTTCTTAAAATACATGAGATGGAGGTATAGATAAATGAAATGAATGTATAAAACATAAAATACAAGAAATGGAGGTATAAAATCTGGAGATATATCAAAATATGAACGGTTCGGTTAATTTTGGTTAACCGAGGGTACAAGAGTTTGGTTTTTGGTTCTGTTTTGTCGGTTTTCGGTCTAGTTTCGGTTATTGCTCACACCTACTACTTTTTGCATACCATTAGTTATTATTGTAGAAACTATTTGAATCTGTTTTAATTTTAGTATATGTTATCTGCCTACAGCATTTACAAGTGAAACAGCCTACATAGAGTACATCAGTACAACTGTGCTTTTGATAGGTAGAGATTTGAGTAATAAGTATGAAAGAGGTAGATAAGAGTGTGGACTCGAGATTATGGCATGCTTGTGCTGGTGGAATGACTCAAATGTGTTTACCGAACTCGAAGGTGTTTTACTTTCCGCAAGGGCATGCAGAACACACGCTTACGAATGTGGATTTTGCTGGGATGCCTAGGGTGCCGCCTTTCATCCTTTGCAGGGTGATTGATGTCAAGTTTTTGGCGGATTTGGAGACGGATGAAGTTTATGCTAAGATTATGATGAGTCCACTTGGAAATGATGTCAACTATGATAATTTTGATGATGAAAGAAGCATGGTGGAAAGTTATAATGTTTCTGATGCCTTGGATAAACCGTCATCTTTTGCGAAAACTTTGACACAGTCGGATGCTAATAATGGTGGAGGTTTTTCTGTCCCTAGGTACTGTGCGGAGACGATTTTTCCTAAATTGGACTATTCAGCAGATCCTCCTGTTCAAACTGTTGTAGCTAAGGATGTTCATGGTGAAATTTGGAAGTTTAGGCACATCTACAGAGGGACACCGAGGAGACATCTGTTAACTACTGGATGGAGTTCTTTTGTGAACCTAAAAAAGCTTGTTGCTGGTGATTCCATTGTGTTCATGCGAGCAGATAATGGTGAGCTTTATGTTGGAATTAGACGTGCTAAAAGAGCTGGAATTGGTGGTCCCAACTGCACCTCAGGCTGGAGTTCTTCCCTCTTTCGGGAAACTGGGAATAAGTTGATTACAAATGGTAGAAATGTTAATTGTGGCGGAAGGGGTAAAGTGAGGCCTGAAGATGTTATTGAAGCTACATCACTTGCTGCAAATGGTCAAACATTTGAGGTTACTTATTATCCTCGTGCAAGCACTCCAGAGTTTGTTGTGAAGGCTTCTTCTCTGAACGCTGCATTGTGTGTCCAATGGTGTGTTGGAATGAGGTTCAAAATGGCTTTTGAAACAGAGGATTCATCTCGTATAAGTTGGTTTATGGGAACTGTGTCTTCTGTTCAAGTTGTTGACCCGTTCTTTTGGCCTAATTCTCCATGGCGTCTCCTACAGGTACATTAAATCTTTCAACCTTTAAAATTATATTTTCTTAACAATTTAGCATTGTGTTATGGATGTGGTTAGTATGATTTTTGATGCATATTTGATACAGCATGTGTTTTTATCAATTGTCTTGACTTTTACTGAATCCAGTCCAGTCATATACGGTTTGCTTATAGATAATTAAATTGTTGTCTTCGGCATGAAATGTGTTTGACATCATGATGAACTCTTTTTACTGCAGCTTCAGTCTTTACGTTTCAGTAATTTCTTTCTGGTTTTAATAGAGACTACTTATTAGTTTCACATTTTGTTTGAAATGGAAACTACTTAAAGTAATTTCACTAGTTGGATGTATTTTCTAAGAAATTGGAACTCCTGGCAAGCTCTTTTGCAGAATAGATTCTATGAAAACTCAAAAAGGCGATCCCAACGATGGTCAATGGAATTCTGAATTAGATTATTTATTTTCTTAAACTTAAGATAAAAACAATCATTTACTTAAGTCATGTTTTAGTTTTCATCTTTTTAAGAATATAATAAATTAATGAATATAATATGATGCAGGTTGACTGGGATGAGCCGGACCTGTTACAAAATGTGAAGCGCGTAAGCCCGTGGCTGGTTGAATTAGTGTCAAACATGCCACCAATTCATCTCTCACCCTTTTCTCCACACAGAAAGAAGCTAAGATTACCTCGAACCCCAGATCTACCAAAAGATGGTTTTGCCCTTCCACCATCCTTTTCAGTCAACCCTCATACGCCCAGCAGTTATTTTTCTGCAGGCATACAGGGAGCCAGGCATGCTCGATTTCAGATCCCATTTTCGGATCTTAACCTAACCCACAAACTTCAGTTAAACCTTTTCCCTAAACACTTTGATTCACCTAACGGTCCTGATGATGTCATTAATTGCAATAACGATGACATATCATGCTTGTTGTCCATTGGTAATCCTGGCTATAAGTTGGACCCAAATAAAGACAAAGTAAAACCACCTATTTTTCTACTGTTTGGTCAGCCAATACACATTGAACAGCAAAGTCCACAAGTTATGCATTCATCTGATGAAAATGCTGCTCACAAAGAGCTGGTTTGGGGTAATCATTGTGAAGTATTCTTGGAATCTGAGAATGTGGGTCGAACTCTCGATCTTTCTGTTATTGGGTCCTATGAAGAACTTGATAAAACTCTAGCTAATTGGTTTGGAGTTGAACTGTTAAATAATTCGTCATGTGTGATTTACAGTGATTCAGAAGGTGTTGTAAAAAGAATCGGTGATGAACCTTTCAGGTACTCCCCTTATTTCAACTGAGATAATTTGTGTTCGTTACTAAACTTCATAACATATAATGATTCATAAATGCATTTAAGCTCTCTTTTTATTGGTGTAGTGAGTTTGTGTTGAATGCAAGAAGGCTGACCATTCTAATGGATGTGTGTGGCCGCGATGATGGAAGGTAATTGTTTGCGCTTTACATTACATAATCAACATCATATTCGTACAATTAACTGCCCTATGTTAGCTGCTGTTTTATTTTATAAAATAATCTCTCTATTATAGTCTGTAGGTTAAATAAACACATACTTGAATCAACTTAATATTGGACACCCCCTCCCTCTCTGTCTCTCTCTCTGTATATACATATGTATATATAGAGAGATAGAGAGGGAGGGGTGTACCAAACTACCAATATTAACACCCTTTTATAATTGAATCAACTTAATTTATATTATATGGTTGCAGAGAACTGATTACAGTGGTGGGTGGCATATCTCAAGAGACGGGACATGCGAGCATATTTGTTTAGGAACATGGAGTTGGTTAGTAGTTAGTAATGGACATTTTTGTGGTGTTGGAATGGAACCATATGGATATGTTGGATGGGCTCTGTATGTTTCCTTTGCTATTACTAGACTAGACTAGACTAGAGTACTAGACTAGATAATTCATATGCATATGAATGTGCATGCACTCTGAACAATCAATTAGATTGGTGGTGCTACTCTTAATAGCCATTTAATCATTGACTAATACCTAGTCAACCTACCAAATGGATTTGAAATGCTACGTCATCATCAAAAAAAAAAAAAATTCAATGCTCCAAAGTTGAGATAAATTGAACCATATGTAAGTTCAACATATACAGATTGAAACATAAATGTGTTGGTTGAAACCATGGTTTTGGAACTCGGGCCGTCCCGGCCGGTCGGAGCGGGAAACGGACCCACGCCCGGTCCGGGTCAATACGTTGGGCCGCTGCTGCATTGAACCGGAGATTGACCCGCTGGACCGACAGTTGGACCGGATTTTGGGGCGGTTAGACCGGTTTTTTAATTTATTTATTTTTTGGTTTTGGTTCGATTTTTGGGCCGGTGACGATTCCGGTTCGACGTTCGCTACGGTTCTGAAACGTTGGTTGAAACCAACATTATGTAAATCATAAGTAAATCAAATCGAACACAATTTTGGGAGAAATTGATGGAAGTTAGAAATTAGTCTTTAGGTCACTAAACGTTTTCATGCACCTCCATATACACGCATTAAGATTTAAGAGGAATAAGAGCAAGAGGGCGATATAGTGTCTTAATTTAAATAGTAAAAACAAATCTTTTATTAGGCCTAGGGACTAGGGAGTATTGACCCAACAAGTGTACATGGTTTCGAGTTTCGACTTTTAAAACTAGGCCTTTTGGTTAGAGGTGCAAAGTGGGTGTTGACAGGTTTTAAATCAAATCCATTTCAGTTTGAAATCGGTTTGGTTCCGTACCGGTTTGATTGGCCAAAGATAGTTTTTTTACCACGTTTCAGCTCAGTTTTCATTCCGGTTTCGGTTCCATTCTGATTCACGTACTTATTTTTTAAAATCATATAAATAAGATAACATTTAACTTTTATTAACTTTTAGGGTTTTGTAAAAAAGAAAATTGAATTTTAATAAAAAAAAAAGTTTTATTTGTGTATATGGCCAAAAAATTTTTTTTTCTTAAACCGGTTTTTACTGGTACTGGTTCCAGTTCGGTTCCGGTTTGTGTGCCGGTTTCGGTTCGGGTTCGTTTGACCGGTTTTCGGTTTGGGATTTTTTAGTACCGGTTTCAAGTGAAAGTGATTTTGACCGGTTTCGTTTTGCCAGTTTACCAGTTTTGGTTCCCGAACCTTTTTTTTTTTGTACCTCTACTTTTGGTTCATCTTTCCATTTTCCAAGTCGATCCAATCCATTCGTTCGTAGAGCTATTTACTCGATCGCAGACATTTCTGGAACACCTCTAACAGAGGGACAACTAGTCAATTTTGAAAGAACTTATTGTCAACCTCTTTCAGATATGAATCTATCTGATTCAGAAGGGAAGAACTTGTATCAGTATCTCAATTTCAATTCAAACATGGGTTTGATTCACACTCAAGAGTTTCCTAACAACACAAGCAAGATTTTTTAAAGTATTGGCATAGATGCCAAAATAGAAATAATGAAAACTTTTTTTAAGAAATCTGCACTACATTGCATGTTTATTCACCTAATATATTGTTTCACTTAGTTAAAAACTAGATTATTTTTAGAAATTATATAAGAACATAGAGAAATGAATAAATTGGGCGTATATTCATGAGAAATACATGAAGTTTAAAGCTGTATGATGGTCATGTTTAGGTGAGTGGAAACCCCAATCTGTGGCTTAAAGCACTGCAATTGCAATTCATGATCCATTCTTTAGTTTGTGGAAAATGATCTTTTTAGGCACTAGTCTGATTTGCGTATAAAGACATTAACAACATTAGTTAAAAAATAAAAAGATAAAAAGATAAAAAGCATGTCAACACACCTAGATCAAATCTCAATGGACCACATGCCACACACTAACCTATTTTAAAATCATGTAAAAAGCCATTAATTGGACCATTAAGATCAAGATTATTTAAATGACACACCATAACACTCAGGATTGGAAATCTAAACAAAGGCCTAAAATAGCAAAGGTAACTATGAATGCTTGTTAATAATCTTGTATATGAAAATTTGGACCAGGGGGCGCGTTCTTTTCATAACCAAATTTATGTTGCCAATAGTGAGAACCGCATAAACCACTTGTACGTAGTGCTATAATTAATATTAATGAGATAAAGCGGTAGACAAATTATGTAACGCCTTTTGTATCACACTTAAGTAAAAGGTACAAGAGTATTATGTGGTACTCGCAATTCAAAATGTATTATTGGTTTTGAAATCAGAAATCAACGCCCCTGCCTAGATAACGATCATGAATATAGGCTTAACAACCGTTTGCTTATGTTTCGTACTTGAGTAATTACCATAGCAGTTAGTCGGTTACATTTTCTATTAGATAGTTATGGTTGGCTTTCGTTTGTCACACCTCTATAAATACTTAAATAGAGGTGCATGTTTCAGAGTTGTGTTAATAAATAATGCAACATAAGTACTTTACAGTTTATTTCTCTATTGTACCGATGAGGTGGGGTCCGGTTCAGCTAAACCGGTCCACACCTCAAAACACCAATAAACCTGGTTCATTTTATTCAAACGATACGCTTATATCAATTTCAGCTAATAAAGCCAATCTCCTGATCATAACAAACTCGAGAGCCTTTCGCGAAGATCTCTGTATCTGATAAGGCTTATCTCCATATCCTCCGGAAGAATAATATTCAAAATACAAATATCAAGAGTTATCGCTAAACTGGGACAACCATTATAAAAGGAGGTATGAGGTAAATGGTAGATTCTTTCTGACTCTCACAATCATACATTTACTTTCTTTCATACCAAATACATATTCTCACGCCGGAGGGTGGTCACAGGAAAACCCCCCTTCCTATACTAGACAGCCTTACCTCTACCGCGTGGGAATAGAGAGCCTGCTTCCAGTAAGACCCTCGGCTCGATAGTGGTTTTGTATCAAGCCTTGGACACAAGACACATAATAATTAGCAATCGGGACAAACCCGATTGGTGCATGTACCCCCTAGTCTTTTGGCTATCAAGGCCACCACATGATGCATGATTTATTGGGATTCATGGTGAAGGAAAACTAGGATGAGGAATTATCTCCAATATGATTAACCGTCCATCATTTTTAACGTTATTTTCACGAAATTAGTAAAATAACGCTAGATAGGTTAATAATAAACTTACTTGATCTTGAACATCGATTGACCATTTTCGTTAATGAACTAGCACCAAGTCTCGGAGTCCACCATATGTCTATTGTTCAGATTACAAAAAGGTTGTCTTCCATACAGTTTGACAATCTTCGGTTTAACATAACTTTTCTAATTACCAGTTTTAACTGCTAACATAGGTTAAAGGTTGATTGTGGCCAACGACTTGGTCGTGTAAAGGGCTCTATTAAAATTGCCTCAATATTGTTTTTGGCTGAAATATACGTTGTAGTAGTATTGTTTTAGATTGTGACACCTAGTACTTGTTTGCCGACATGTTTGTGTCGATTGCAGGTTTGCTAGTTATGTTTTACCTTCACACAAAATTGAACGGAACCATACTGTACGCAAAAAAAAAAAATGTCAAAAGCGTTCCAATTAAGGTGTCAGGTCGAGTCACATTGGCATGTTAGGAAACTTGTAACGGCATGAAGACGAATGTTGTAACACGTGTTATAAAAAGCTCAACTTTGGTCGAGTCACGTGTTAAACCCAACCAATGTCACACCTCGAACCACGCTTAACATGAAGACCTGACCAAAATAGAAGTTCACGTTTAAAATTTGTTTTAGAAGAATACAACACATATAGTGTTCATTCGGGTTGACTTATTATTTATTAATGACAAGTGAACCAAGTTTAATGATAAAATATGAACCCAGTAACAGATGTACGGATATCAAGAGTCCCACTTATAAACATGCTATCTATCCTTGATGGAACCAAAGTTCTAATACAACAAAAAATGGAACCACTGGACCCGAATAACGAATGCTTCAAAGTACATACAAAAACAGAATCCTAAACATTTTTTTACTACAACTTCACCAATGGGCAAAGGGTGCACTGAAAACATAAAAATTACAGAAATGACCAATTGACGAACGAGAAAGCAAGACAATGAACAGTACTTTCATCTGCTGCAAGAACCTTCCACGCTACGGCTTGTTCATATGTTATATGACGCCCCATTGCCGACATACAAATTCCACCAGGCAAATGTGCATATCCCTGAGATATTTATATAAAATATAGAAAGGGTGGTGCATATTCATCATCTTTTATTGAAGAACATGCATAAAGATATAGGCTTTAACTAAAATAATGCCTAAAGTTTTGATCTTTTTAGTTTGAGTTAATAAACGGCATAATAAAAGTTAAATGTAATATACCTGTTGCATTATCTTTGCAAATTCGGGAACTAATGCTTTTCGTCCAGATTCGTCGAACATTTTATCCAAGGTGATGTCTTGTAAAGAAACAAGAGTTGTCTCCAACATGTCAAGCCCAGCTTGATTTGCAAATATGAAAACTGGGTGCGACTGCAAACCACAACAGATACATTTTTTCGTTAAAGAGGGCAATCTCAATTCACGTGGGTGTACAATGGGTCGATTTTGGTTGTACTTGGAACATGTTAACGGGCTACATAAAAGTAGCTAAAACAGAACAAGACAATGCATAAAATATTCTAAATCTTTTTACTCAAAAAATTAAATTGCTATGGGAATTACATAACTTTTGTAACCATATCGCTGCTCATTTTGACCAAATACGTTTTAACCTGTTGCACCCCCCCCCCCCCACCCACACACCCTGCCTGACACGCCAAAACATCACACATCTGCGAGAAAGATAAAAGGCTCGTGTTATACCTTTAGAGAACAGCACAAAATGGCATCTTGATGTTGCCAAAGATCTTTCAATAACGATTCGCCAACCACCGAACCTGTACTTAACAAATCTGCCCCTAAATGATACCTGAAAGAATAACAAATCGGAATCAAATGTTTTCAAAATGTTGGGATATGTTAAAGAAGATAGTAAAATTTACATGTAGCTCTGGCAGATCCATTGAGCTAAAGTGACTGCTTCAGGTGAGCCAGGAGATGGTTTGGGGCCCACACATGGGCTCAAACCAGAAGGAGATATAGCCATGGCAACTCTCTGAACCGAGTTGATCACACTTCGAACATATTGTCGAGCCATTGCGGCCACACTTTCGGCTAGACTATTCTCAAAAGGGAACTGAAAGGTGATTGTTAGAACCGATCTTGTGGTTTGGCATGTTGACATGTCGGTTGAACCATGGTTAGCTGTAGGTGTCACGTCTAGACTCGAGGTTAGGTCAAGTGTTCTATGTGTGGTTACCATTGCATTCTTAGCATCACCCTGGTTAACATTGATCGGTTAGTCAAACGGGTCAATGGAGAGAGAAGGAAAAAAGAAACAAGAAAAAAGAAAAATGAAATTATGAACTCAACTGATTTCGGATCTAACGGAATTATACGAAATCCTGATGGTATGAGTGGTGCATCATCAGGAAACATTTCATCAATCGGAGCAAAAATGAGTTCAGAACAGGCTCCCACAGAGTTTTCTTCAGTTCCGTTGCATAACTAAATAAAAAAGATAATAATAAATCAAGAAAGTGTATAAAACCAATTATTTGACAAATTATAAGAAACAGATATACAGTGGCGAAGCTTGACCCGAAACTTCGGGGTGTCGGAAGTCACCAGGGGGTCGGAAATCACTAGTTTCGGGGGGTCGAAACCGTATATACCAAAAAATTTCTATACGAATACTATATAATCGGAACTTCTGAACGAAAATTCGGGGGGGGGGGGGGGGGGGGGGGGGGGGTCCCGCCCCTTAAAAGGATCGCCCCTGAATAAAGATAAAATGTTGAAAAACGAACCTGCAAGAGATGAATGTCACGTGATGTAAAAGGATCCTCTTGTCCAAGTGCTTGACCTTCAAGTCTTACAACTTCAAGCATCTACGCGTAAGTAAGCTGCTTAGAACTGTACACATACATTTATAAAAATAAACATGGAAAAAGATTTTTTTAGATACCTCTTCGTGTTCAATTGTGTGGCCAAGCGGCATAATAATTTGGCTTCCCGTGAACCGTGTAGGCCTCATTCCTGGATATGTGTTATACGGGGATTTAACCGATGCGGCAGAATAAGCATCTACATTAAAATCAGCCCATTCTGACCGATGCTCCCTTAAAAACCGAACCAGCACCGCTGGTGGCACGTTCTGGATAATAAATAAAAAAATAATGTTAAAGAAAATAACTAAAAAGAAATGAGTCAAACAGGTCGCAAGTCGCCCAAAATGCTTTAACGCAAACCTTAAAATTAATTTATTTAAAAATGGATTATCATTATCTAACCTACACAAGTTTACAACCTTTACCAAAATGTACCCGTTTCGACCCATACAAAAAATTTACTAGCTTTCCCTACCCAACTCAATACTCACTTCGAATAGCATGGAAGCCTTTGCACAAAGAATCCCTCCAAGATATGGGGGAGAAGTAGAGGGATTCATTGAGTTGTTAAGATTCTTGGTTGAATTCACTGCAACAATTACGTCTTCCGCACCATCACAATTCATTAACGACCACCCATCATCACTAAATCCGTTTACAGCATCGTTGAAGCCTCTGTGATCGCAAAAAAAAAATATATATATATCATAATAAGAATGTTACCACTTAACATATAGACATATATCACAACGTTATTCAGTCGGCACCTGCTTAATCTTTGACTTAAAGTTCTCAAAACAGCCGGTTGCCTTCCCAATCCATAAACTACCTCTCCACTTGACTCCTGAGCTATTTGCCTAATATACCGCAACGCCTAGATACAGAAGTTGAATAAATAAAAAATATAAGGTAAAAAGCTAAACAAAAAAAAAAACATTTTTACAAAATGAAAATTTGTTAAATGACTTTGAAAAAGATTCTTCTTACCGCAATGGTCATTTTTTGCGCTACAACTTTGGAGGACTCGTAAAGTGGACGGAGAACCTCTGGCACACTCCATGCCTAAGTAAAAAGTAAACTCTGTTAGCAATAAGTTTTAAATTTATGGTTATGAAACTAAATAAATGCATCATGGGTAAATCATCGGTTTGTTAATATGAACCAAGTAAAATATTTATAGTAAAATAACTAATTTACCTCAAGATTCAGGTGATCAACTATGTGTATAATGGAACCACCACCTTCACAGGGGCGAATAAGGTAACCACTTGGTAGCATTTCCGCTCTTACAAACTGTGTAGCAGCAGCCGGATTCGGGCCAGCACCAGAGCCTGATAGTGATCTCTCACACACCTTACATGTAGGAAAATTGCATTAGATTTAAATATAGAGAAACTGATAAAGGGAAAAATAAAATGATCATTATAAGCATACCACAAGACTTCCGTTTTCTAAACTCGTCGTGTATCTTAAGGTCCAGAAATCCCGTGCAGGAGCAAGTGTGGTTGGAGCAAAAATCTAAAATGCAAAAATAATATATTAACTTATTTGAAAAAAAAAAAAGATTACAGAAACAAGTATATATACAACTATTTTTATATACTAATAAGTTACCTGTGTATATACAAGTTCAATTGTCCCCCCATTTCCAGCAGGAAACATTGTAAAAACTTCAAGGTTGCGGCAGTCGCGGAACCAAGAAGGGCGATCTTTAAGGATCTCTACAATCTATAAACCATGGAAACAAATTATAAATAAAATCAATGTCAAATAAAACCTTTTAGCTTGTTTATAATATTAATTAAAGAAGAATAACATTACCTTTGCGGGCTCTAAACTTACGAGACCGCAGGCTCTAGCTGCCACTCCACTGCAACTCTGTGAAATGGCAAAGATGCCAACCGAATCCGGACCAGGCTACAAAAAAAAAAACAAAAAAAGATTATGATTATGAGCTCTGGCACTTTATTTAAGATATTGCAGATTAAATAACCAATTAGTTTCTTAGTTCAAGATTACCAATTTTGACATTTTAATCAAGATTGTCATGATATTATTACAATTAGAGTAAAATAATTTTAATTTATATAACTAAAAAACACCTTCATCCCAGGCATCTGGACCCAATCAACAGCAGTTCCTGTGGCCTTTGAAAGGAACTCTGCCAAGGTCTCTTCTGCAATTGAGAGAAGTCTGCCAAATTAACAAATAATAATCACATCACAAATACCAAATTACATAAAAATGAACTTTAAAAATAACAAATGATAATTTATTGAAAGCCCGACGACTTACCCAGCCGGGTTATTCGCATCTCTTAGAGACTGCTGTGGAGTGGTAATCACAGATTCGCAGCTCGCATCCGTAGCCGAACCCTGAAACAAAACCGATTTTCATTAACATTAGACAAATACAAAATATACTTTAGTTCATTTATTTTTTAATTAAAAGTTATATAATATAACATACTGTGTGCAAATGTTGGCGCATATATCCGTTTTCGCATACAAGCTGAGACACTTGTTTTTGCAAGCGATCATTTTCCTCCATTAATAACTTGTTCATTGCAGATAGCTTCTTGTTAACTGTCTGAAGCCTAGAAGACTCTTTCCGTTGCTTCTCTCGACATCTAAACCGCAGTAAACGCAAACTTATATAACAAAACTATGAAAAATGAAACAATTTTATATACATTCCATTTTCCAATTTTTACTCTAAACTAGAAAAAAAAATGTAAAATCACATATGAAATATAAAGATAAAGATTCTCTCTAGTCACTAAATTATATAAACAAAATAATAAACCTAAAGTGTAAAATGAACCAATTTTACCTACATTCTATTTTCCTATTCACTCTAAACAAAAAAAAAAACAAATCAAATCTTTTTTTTTTTTAACTTTCATTCCATGACCAAGAAAATTACATCAAGATAGCGGGCAGGCGGGCAACAAGCTGCGCCGCCACCCCTTTTTTAATAGCAAACCCTAATCTACTAAAAACGTACCCCTGCCCACCCGGAGCCGAGCCACTACTTCTTTGAATAACCCACTGGACCTTGGCAGGCGGCGCACCTTGTTGCCCGTCTACCTTCTATTATGATGTAACTTTCGTATTTTGTTTTAACAAAAAACTCTACATCTAAACACAAAATAACAAAACTAAAATGCAAATCACTAAACAACTTTACCTACATTCCATTTTCCCCTTTTGATTATAATAATATTATTTTATATACTAAAAAATGTAAAACCTTATGTTCACACTAATCAAATTACCATACATACAATGGAATTTAAAGATCCAAATTTAGTGCAACACAAATTATAAATAAAATAAAATAAATAAATAAAACAAAAATTCTCAAACCAGCATATGCAAAATCCTATTTATATATGTATATATCTATTTGTTTATTTATTTATTTATACCTGCGATTTTGGAACCAAACTTTGATTTGTTTAGGTTCTATATTGGACAAAATAGGACACTCTCTGATCAACTGTTGTCTCCTCAAAGAACTAGGTTTAGGACACTCTGCATAAACTCTTTCCAAAGCCTCAACTTGTTCAGTTGTATACCTTACATATTTTCCATTATCTAACTGGTGTTTTGTGATACTATTATTACCACTGATCTCCTTGTACTGCTGATGTTCAACTGCCATAGCCATCTTTGACCAATACCCACCTCAAAAAATCACTACTTTCGTTTGTTACTTAATTCACAAACTGTTCCAAGATTTTATTTTTTTTAATAAGCTTGATTAGTAAAAGATGTTCAGGAAACATAAAAAAGATTAAATTTTGAGCAAAAGGGTGTGATTTTGGAGTTGATTTAGACAGACCCAGAAGAAGAAAAAATAAATAAATAAGTAAATAAAAAGATTTTTGAAGGGTGTGAGTGTTTTAAGTGTTAACTTCCAGAAGTGAAGAAGATATGAAGAGGGGTTGAAAGGGTAGACATGGTGTGGGTGACAGGTGAAAATTTAAGTAGGAAAACAAATGCAGAGAGAGAGAGAGAGAGTATTTATGAATCAAAAATGGAGGAATGGGGCAATAGAGACAGGAATTGGTTTGTATGAAGAGAGAGAAAGAAGAGAGAGAGACAGGTATTGGAAATCCAAAAAATGACAGGGTTATATGCTGCTGGTGTGACCAGCCTCGAGCCAGGCTTTGCCTTTGGTTTGTGAATATTAAATATAAATTTTTTTTATTATTTTATTTTTTCTTTTAGTATAAAAGACTCGCTTGTACTTTGTTAATCTTTAACTTGTATTGTTTTAGAAGTTAACAAGGTTTCTAAAGATATAATAGTTGTACCTGAATTGCTAGTTGTTATGAGTTTACTCTAGTTAAGATCTTATGTTCGAATTCTTTCGCTACCACACGTGAGCTTGCTCACTTGCCATCGCTCGCGCCAGCTATCAAGTGTGGATGTTATGGATCAGGCTAGCCACGTGGATCAAGTTGTGGCTCGCGGCTCCTCGCTCGCGGCCCACAACACATAGTCTAAGGTTGAGGGGTGTTGTCACTGGCCTCTGACTGTCATGTCTTCATCACCATCTTCACCTCATTTACTTCTAGGAGAGAGAGAGAGAGATGGTCGGGGAGGACGGTGAGATTTTCCTGGTTGCACCGAAGAAGAGACCGGGGGCGGTGTTCCCCGTCGGTGAAGCCTTCCACCTCACCGTTCCTACATCCCTCAGCCTAACAGGGATGAAATTTTATAGAAAATGCTAGTCAGCAGCTAGAAATAGAAATTCTATTTAGGGTCATTTACATCTTTAGAGCATTAGAACAAGGCCAAAACCAAAATCCGTAACTCCAGCACCCGTACCATTTCAAATTTCAACCTAAAAAAGTTACTTTTTTCCTTCAACGTTGAAACTAATTCGGTCCTCCATCTCGCACCCCACTTTTATATGTGAAATAATATATAAAATTGTGTGTGATTGTGGCCCGCCAAACTAGTCCGGGTCAAGTCCGCTGCACTGGACCCGACCAAGCAATGGCTGTGCTCCAACGCGCCTCCATATCGGTTTCAAATCTGGAGCAAATGGACTACCTCCGCTTTCATGCGGTGAAAATGAATTGTAACTTTAGTAACAAGCCAATATCATCTTGTTTGTACCAGACTACTAGTAACTTTGTATTGTACTTGTTTATAAATAAGGAACTCAAAATAAGTACTTGTAAACTATTTAAGAATAGTTTTATTAATAAATAATAATGTAAAGCAACTATGATGTGATTTATTACTGTAAAAAGAAAATGAAAAAGGCTATAACCCAAATACCCAAACAGCCTCAACATATGCATGTTATAATATTTATTGCATAAATAAATCTTGTAGGATCATTGTAATTATAGCATATTTTTCCTAAAAGAAACAATAAAAGATATGGGAGATGGGGTTGGATTCTATTTATTGAAAGGAAATAGGAGTGGCAGGACAGGGTCTCACAGTATTTGGGTCAAATCCCATCTTGACGCAGCTCCGCCTGGCCCATCACCTCCCCTACCATTAGCCCTTAATTTAGTAGCACCCTTTATTTATACTATATTCGGCCGTTTTTCAGTTTTAGCAGAAACTAGTATTTTTGCTGGCGGATGACGGGTCGAATCGTGCAGTAACTAACACACGAATGGTAAGACACAATGCGCTACACACGATTGGTTCAGTCCACGTGTTATGTGATGTGTTAAACACATGAAGACGTGTGCTTCACGTATCCGATCTAATTCAATGTAACTTATATAAGCATCGCAGTCGGATAAAAAAGTGAAGTAAATCGATATTAGACTATACAAAAGAAACGGAATTGACCATGGGTTGGTTCTTTCGGTGGGGTTTCGCCTAAACACTACACCTCCTTTACCATTGCATCAAAACTTAGCGGTGTCAAAACATACAAAACTCGAATTTTTACAGTCGAATGAAAACGTATCATATTTGATTCGAAGCGTTACCAAACAAAATTTACGTCAAAACGTAAACCAACCGAAAATGTACCTAAAAATTAAGTATTGAAACATATCATATTTAACCCGACTCGTTTTCGAAAAAAATTACACGGAAACATAAATTTATATCGTTTACATCGAAACGTGAATCTATTATGACATGTACATAAAAAAACACGTGAAAAAATAATGATTTTGTTATATACTTCAAAACATAGGCTAACTAAAAAGGTACATAAAAAATAAGCATGAAAACTTATTATATTTGACTTGACTCCGGAATTTTACCATTTGCGTCAAAACGTGAAATGTTAGAAACTCAAGGGCGTGAAAATGACATTCCATAAAGTTTTTAGAAAGTGTAGGGGGGTATAACTGTCAATTTTGAAGGTTTTTAATTTACATCAAGATGTAAACCAACTAAAAACATAAATAAACGGAAGCATGAAAACGTAATATATTTAATTCAACTCATTTAAAAAAGTTATGGCGAAACATCAAGTTATATCGTTTATGCCGTAACGTGAATTCATACTGATGTATAGAAATAAACACGTCAGAAAATAAACTGAAGGGCGAAAACCCATAAACAAAATAATAATATGTTAGTAATTTTTCTAACTCGGACAAAGTTATAGACTAGATATGTAACTTTTTGTGTTTGGATGATTAAATTTCGAGGAATATCTACAAAGTTAAGGGATCGTGGACCAAGGCAGATGACACAAGACATAAGAGCATCTGTAGTGGGGGCTTTATATATAAAGCCCCCCTTCCTGATTGGTCCACGTGGCTGCTGAGTCAGAATGGAGAGATAAAGTGGAAAATGGGTGTAGTGGTGGGGCTTTATATATAAAGCCTCTTTTAATATTTTATTATATCTTTTAAAATAAAAAAAATAATAAAAAAATAAGAGAGAGAGATAGCTTTTGACATGGCTGCATTTGATTGGAGGGGCATGAAGGGATCCGGCGTTATTGAGATAAAGCCCAAGCTGATTTTTGCCCTATAGCGCCCCCCGTAATGGTGTGGGGGGCGCCATTTTTGTCCACCTCAGCCCAGGCGCTATATTTGGAGCCCGAGTACACATGCTCTAAGTATGGTTTCTTAATTCCGGACCAGCATTATACAAAACCCATTTGTGCTTGTAACATGGTCCCACTTTTCATTATTTTCTCATACATTTTATTTTTCTAGTTTGCATTGTTATAAATAAACAAGCATTAAAAGTACATAATAACATATGTAACGTCCCAAACAGAATCTGTTCATAGCACCATTCCATCATATTACAATTTACATGTTATGTTCTAAACATTAATATGTTAGCAACTCTCAAAGTCCTACAAGTCACAAGGATGTCAAGTGGCTACCACATCTATACATGAGTTGCATCAAGGGCAAGAGTGTGAGGTTCAGCACGACAAGAACCTGACATTTAATTCATAGGTTTGGCCGTTTGGGTCGAGTACTAGAAGCTCAAATTTGCGAATAAGTTTAACTAGACGAGTTGGTAGAGTCAGTCGAATCCTTAATACACCAGTAATGTAACACCCCTAAATTGACATGTGTTGTAAAGATGTGTTTTACTTAGCTAATTATATAATACCATTTCGTTTATAGCTTTTGAGCTTATGAAGCATTTTTTATTTCCAAAAGCACCTCACACTAGATTTTTTAAACAAATGTTTAAAGGGTGTGTTATGTAGGGATGGCAATCAAACCCCGAACCTGATGGGTAAACCAGAAACCAGACACATTTGGGACGGGTTTGGGGTCGGGTAATCGGGTATGGGTCCGTTTATGGGATTAATTTTTATTTTTTTCACGGGTTTGGGACGGGTTTGGGATTTGATGATATACCCGTTTACCTGATAATATATACCCGTTTACCCGATATAATTTCTTATATATATCTTTTTAAGTATGTATGCATAATATATCTAATTGTCCATCTAGATTGTCATCTTGTGCTAAAAAACACCAAAAATTAGTGTATACTATCTTTTATGGGTAAGGCTAACGTAAAAAGTAGCTTATGGTGAGAAGCGTAAGAATGAATAAGGGGCTGACACATGTCCCTAGCAAAAAAGAGTATTATTGTCCATCACCATAATTGTTGACTTTTTTCAACTTTCACCCCTATTTTTAAAACGGTCATAACTTTTTCATACGACATTATTTTTTTAAAAAAATTACACTATAAAAACAAATTTTTCATCCTCTTTCATTTCCATATCATATCGCTATATTTTTTTTCAATTTTTTTTGATGGATTGATAACTTGCGTTTTATTGAGAGTATACTTGCGTTTTAGAAACGCAAGTTATACCTGATAAATGATAATGCAACCTGGTAAAACAACCTTATCAAACGCAAGTTATAAATGATAAAACGCAAGTTATACATGCTAAAACGCAAGTAATATCAAGTTTTTACATTTTGACGCAAGTTATTATTGTTTAAACGCAAGTAGGTAATATCGGGTTTTTACATACATATAAGCAGGTTTACAGATTGATCAAATAAGTAGGTAATAAGGATTCTCTTTCTTAATAAATTAATAAAATTAAAAGGTTATCTCTAGCAATTTTATCATACTATTAGAGCTTGCCATAGAAACTTTGGACTGAAAACACTTAACTTCAAATACTTATGAGATCGAGATATTGAATATGCTTATTTGTTAACCATTCACTCAAAATTTCTATTTATTACTTGCTCGAACAGCAGAGCAGCCTATTATTTATTCTATTGCAATTATGTCCCAACTATTCTAAAAAATGGCAACAAGTGGATCTAATTATGAGACTGAAGTAATTTAACATCCTTGATTCGAAAGCAACAAAAATAATTAGCGATAAAATCAAATTGGTCAATTGATCCATTTGATATGAGAAACAAACTATCCAAAATTATTACTGTTCTACATTGATTCAAATTGATTTCCCACCTCGTGGCTCTCCACCTAACAAATAAACAAACTAAAAAAACAAAAAGCTATTGTTACATTTAGAATGTTTAAACGCAAGTAATAATATCAAGTTTTTACATTTAGACGCAAGTAGTATCAACCCGGCAATTTTTTTTAAAGTATAGCAATATGGTATGCAAATGAAAGAGGATAAAAAGCTTGTTTTTATGGTGTGTTTAAAAAAAATAATGTCGTATGAAAAAGTTATGGACGTTAAAAAAATAAGGGTGGAACTCAACCATTGTGGGTTATACCTATTTTGCCTTTCTCCTCCTCTTTTAGAAACTCAGCGTATACTTTTCCCTTTTTAATCTCATTCATTGATTTATTTTGATCAAAAGCCCAAAATATTTCTTGTACTTTTTATGTTAAACTACTTTTTACACTAAACTTTCTCATCTTTTATTTATATCTGTGAGTGTTTCTATATGATTTTAATATTTTACGTTTATACACTGTAATCATTTACATATGTATTTAATAATGCAAAATGTAATTAGTTAGTAGTTACCGAATAGATACTTGTAAGGACAAAGAGGATTGACGAAACCACTTTTGATGTCTTAGTCTAAATCATATTCTGCAATATTATTCTAAGTATAAAAACTGCTGAAGAAGAAAACTGAAAGTACTGAAGAAAAAGACATTAAGTACTGAAGAGTAAAGATCAGAAGTTCTGAAGACGAAACCAGACAACTCTTTGAAGAACTATTGAAGACAAACTACTCATTAGTAGTTTGTCACTCATCAGCTGTTTTGATAGAAGCTTCCCACCGCCTTAGTACTTCAGTAGTTTAGTATTAATTGTTTTGTTAAAGTCTTTGTACAAGTTCCAATACTACAGCCTTAGATGCCCGCCCACATGTAGCATTGGGTAGCAAGAACCTACCAAGCCACCAGTTTCGAGGAAACCTGACCTCACACCCACCTGAAGGCACGATAGTGGAGAATCAGTAAAACCCGAAGGGATCAAGGATCAAACCTGACACCTCAAAAAAGCTAGGCTCTGCCCATCATTTTTCATGCCCACATCACGACAAGAGTGGCGCATCTTACTAGCATTTACATTTGCCAACGAAATTAATGTGTTGGCTCTACGAAATGAAATTTTTATCTCTGATTGAGATGCATTATAATCAATTGGTTTTTGAGTTTGACAATATAATAATTTGTTTTCACGTGTAATGTTTTCTAGAAATTATTTGTTACTTTTTATTTTTTGAGAAAAAAACAAAAATAACAAAATACGCATATCAAAAATCAACAAAGTTCAATACTATTACAAGCTATCCTGAATACAATTGCATATGAATTAAGGCCAAGTTGAAAAACAACCAGCATAGACAGACAATTTGTTGGAATTTTAGAAGGTGAATGAAGGTTTAATCTAATGAAATTATAATTTAGTGAAATTATAATTATTGATAAAACTCCTCATGTGGTGAATTGAAGAAAAACTCTTTAGTAGAGTTAATTTATCTATGACACTTGATTGTAGTTTTAAGACTAAATTAAGTGTATAACTCTTCATGTTGTGAATTGAAACTCTTGAGTAGAGTTAATTTATTTATGACACTTGATTATGGTTTAAAGACTAAATTAAGTGTCTAATTATGTTAGACTCTTCATCCACCATTGACTCTTGTATATAAGAGACTTTTGTGTCATATATGTGATATGAGAATACACATAAGAATATACATGAGAAATATTCACTAAGAAACTCTTGCAACACTGATAACTCTAGAGTAGCAACCAAGTATCGATTATTATTCAGGCAAGTGGGATAGTCCGGTAGTGCACCATCGTCACTGTTTCGAACCGGTGTACCCGGGGAACAGACAAAGAATCTGTTTAAGGGATTTGTGTCAAACACAAGCCCGGTTCACTTCTATGATTTTGTTTTCTTTTTATATTTTGCTGGAGCAAGTATAGAGATTCTGATGCATGTGAGCTTCATGTAAGAAAGGCGTGCGGCGATTACTATGTAAGTTTTCTAACACAATTAAACTCTCGTAATCATAAAGTGAACTTATCTGTGACTTAACAAATCCGATGGAAGAATACTCCAAACACAACTTCTAACTATGACTACGGTGCTTCTAACAATTAGATTATTACACGCTCGTAATAGCAAATGAGAATTTGGGAAACACCAACAAATACCCAGATGGGGGACGGTAAATCTGAACAACTAGAGAGAAGTTAGGGCGGGAAGGTAAATCTAAGACAGCGGATGATACGAATTAACAGATTAGTCAATTACATTATATTTATTCATCTCGTGTATGATACGAGTTTATTCAGTCAGCGTAAAAAACGGGCTTTTTATATATGTAAACTTCATATATTCAACCCTTGTAATACATGAAACTGTAACATAGTTATTAATATAAACATATTCAGAAGTGAGTATTATAAAAATATACAAATGATAAAAGGTTAAATGACCGGTTTCAATGTACAAACTACTTGTTTCAATTTTCAAACCACCAGTACAACTATTCCATAAATCTTAAAAGTCAAATTGAACCGAACTGTATACACTATAACTTATATCAACTTCACCAGCTTCTGAATATGCCTAATTAAGATTAAGATATAGCATTAATCGAGTTTTAAACAAATACACACATATTTTCCTAATATAAAAACAAATTGCATTTTTTTACTATTAATTTGGCGCCGCGAGCCGGGCCCGTTTCCTTGTCACGTTGCCAACTTTCCGTCCATAATATTTTATTATTTATCAATTATTATTAATTTATCATTAACTTTTTCTAATTTGATAAAAAGCTAAAACACTACCATAGTTATTAAAATATGGAAAAATGGAAATAAATAATCTCAACTATTAACTATTGGCCGATAACAGTCCCAACTATGAAAATCACCAATATTGGTCCTAACTTTCGACATATTGGAAACCAACGGACCCAAACTAACGGAGTTAGCCTCCGTTAGTGTGATGCTGACGTGGCATGCCACGTTGGATGCCACGTAGGATTATTTTGCCACGTGGCATGCCACGTAGGATGACACGTAGGATCATCTTGCCACCTAAGCATGCCACGTCAGCATCGCACTAACGGAGTTAGCCTCCGTTAGTTTGGGTCCATTGGTTTCCAATATGTCGAAAGTTGGGACCAATATTGGTGATTTTCGTAGTTGGGACTGTTATTGACCAATAATCAATAGTTGGGATTATTTATTTCCATTTTTCCTTAAAATATCATAGATCTTCATACAGATACCTACGTGATTTCTAGCTCTCTCTCTCTTTTGTAAAAAAATATAAACTAATTATATATATATATATATTAAACGGAGAGATCTTACAAATAGTTAATTTCAAACATTTTCCTTTTCGCCTCTTTTTTTTTTTTTTGCTTTCTTTATTAAGTTTTTTTTTTTTGCGTTTTGACCACCAACTTTTTTATTAAGTTTTTCTTTTTCTGTTTTTGCCACATTTTCTTTTCCTTTCTTTAGGTGTTCTTTTTTTTTCCTCATTTTGGCCACCAACTTTTTGGTTAAGTTTTTTTCCCCCTTTTTTTCCACATTTTATTTCTTTCTTTTTTACGTAGTGTCCGTCTACGTTCGTATAGTACTTTCGTCCCCGTTCGTCTGTAACACCCTTTTTGGTTAAGTTTTTTTCCCCTAATTTTGCCACATTTTATTTCTTTCTTTTTTACGTAGTGTCCACCTACGTTCGTATAATACATACGTCTCCGTTCGTCTGTAACACCCGATCTTTAACCCAAGTTGCTCTACGTTCGTATGGTATTTTCGTCTACGTTCGTATAGCAATTTTTTGTGCGGCGTTAGTCTATGTTCGTACAGTACGTTCGTCTCCGTTCGTCAACGTAAGTTGTTTTAATTTTCTTTCCCAATTTGGACACCGACTTTTTAGTTAAGTTTTTTTTCCCATTTTCGCCACCAACTTTCGTTTACGTTCGTATAATACTTTCATCTACGTTCGTCTACGTTCGTATAATTCTGCCGTCTATGTTCACGTTCGTATAGTTCTTTCGTCTACGTTCGTATAGTACTTATGCCAACGTTCGTCTGCATTCGTATAGTACTTTCGCATACGTTCGTGTGCGTTCATATAGTTCTTTCGTCTACGTTCGCCGATGTTTGTATAGTTCTTTCCCCTACGTTCGATCTCCCATTGCGTAGATCATGGCCAACGGCGCAACGCGCCGTACTTCGAAAACACTAGTTATATTAAACAAACTATATACAGTATATGTTTGGTAATAAAATAATATGAATGATAAAATATAATAACAAGGATTTTAGCATGCGGGAAAAGAGTCTCACGTGCTCCCCACCTGTCAGTGTTATATAAATTCAAGTGTTATATAAAAGAAAAAAATATGTATAGTTAATATAGAGTAAAGATCAAATACATATAGTTTTTTTGTAAGAACTGTGAGAATCAAAGGGGGTAAAAAAAATTTATTTTTTTTTTAGAATTTTTTTTTCCCATGTGCTTAAACATTCTTTCTAGATGAATAATACAAAAAAAAATTTTAAAAAAATTTTTTTTTAGTGTAATTACGTCATTAAGGTAAATACATTAGTTTACACTAGAGTAATTATGTAATTACTCTACACGTAATTACTCTACACTAAATTTTTTTTTTTTTTTTTTTTTTTTAGTTTTCAATACTATAATACATGTTTAACAATATGGGGAAAAAAATTAAAAAAAATTTTTTTTTTAAAAAATACCCTCCTTTGATTCTCACAGTTCTTACCAAAAAAGCTATTTGTACCGGATCTTTCCTCAGTTAATATATTAGTTATTGAGTTATTTCACATATTTTCCTTTTTGTCACAACTTATCACTTGAAACATTCAAAACCAACCAGTGATATTTCCAGTACACAGTGCGGCCGAAATTCAATACATGAGAAACATAAAATAATATTATAATACTATAAATAAAAGTTACAAACATAATTTGCGAGTTACAAAGTTATATTTGTCTAGGTAGCGAAACAATATCGAAACCAACTTGTATCGTAACTACAAATCATAAAACATCCGTACTGTTACCGATATTGTTCGGTCAGTATTATTTCAGCAAAAACTTAGGCGTACTAAATGCTAAAAACATTATATATAATGGTGTATTCACACAAGAGTTGTCGTATATAATTCAAAAAAGTAAAGTTGTGATACTGATAAAGCTAGCGATGTTGTTCGACCGGTATCAGTATTGTTTGTTACGGCATCGATACTGATCAGTATAGTTTACGATACCAAAAAACTATATATATATATATATACACACACACACACATACACAATCGTTTAGTTACACAAAGTTGTATGACGTAACCCGAAAAAATAAGTTCATGTTTTACATTGATAAAAAGCGATAAAACCGAACATTGATACTGGTTTTGATGCTACCGATAACGGTGTTCTTTGATCGATACTGGTTCGGTACATCACGAAACTGATACTTTATGTAGCTTATAGTACCTAAAAATACTCTATTGAATACAACTAAGTTTTTAACAAAGCTCGTATTGAAATATCAAGAAAAAAATTTAGAAACAACCTCGTATTTGTTTTTATGTTTTTAAGTTAATGAACAAAAGTTATTAATACAATTTGGTTTAAGTGCGCCTAAATTACATATAAAAATAGCCTAAATTACATTTCAAACTCGTTTGTATAAGAGTTAAAACTATTCAATAAACAAAGTAGAATTGTTCGTAAAAATAAAAGTAGAATCGTTTGTAAAATAGTATAAATAAAATATTACGTAGTACACAGTGGCGCAGGTTTGTTGGGGCGGGGAGGGGCGGCCGACCCCCCCGGATTTTCGCGCAGAAGTTCCGATTATATAGTATTCGTATAGAAAATTTTGAAAATATAGGGTTTCGACCCCCCGAAACTGGCTTTCGACCCCCCGAAACTGGCTTTCGACCCCCCGAAACCAGTGACTTCCGAACCCTCGGTGACTTCCGACCCCCCGAACCTTTGGGTCAAGCTTCGCCACTGGTAGTACAATACACACAAAATTGATAGGAAAAAAAGTAAACTACAATATGTATTAGGACTACAATTAAATAAAATTGCACGAACAAGATGTTGAATGAGATGTTTCAAATAAACAAAGTAGAATCGTTCGTAAAATAATATAAATTAAACGCTTTAGATTAACTACAATACACTAAACTGATAGGATATAACTCAATCAGAATATGTATTACGATTGAAATTGAATAATGCAAAAAAACAAGATGAAGAATGAGATTACGTTGACAAAGAATTTGTGTTAAACACGGTCCCATAAAACAAATGACGAGTCTTTGAAGAGAATTCGTACATTTTTGCGGTACAACAACCGAAACAATCAGTACTATTGGGAAAGACTTGAGCATCCGAATTATTCCTTAAATCGAGTTGCGAGAATTCTACTTGTTTTTCTCAGTTTAGAATCACTTGACCTTTAAAACTAGCAAATCAAAAGTCAAAAGAACCATGTCCATAATTAAATAAAAAAAATAAAATTAAATGCTGCAGTTTATTCATGTTAATGTGGGGACTACTTAGCACCAGTGGCAAGCGAGTAGTGGTAACGATCTCAACATTATAAGCTAGCGAATAATTGAAATTGTTGCCCACCAGGGGTAGTGAAAACGAGCTAGCAGTTGCAACTACTAGACAACTTCATAAGTGAACTCTCACCGTCCAGCTTTGTAGCAGCTGAATCGCAACCACAATTGCTGCAAGCAAGACAACATTCATAAATACAAGGTGGCTCTTAATCGGATACGATGACACGAGGGTGCTAAGTGTACCATCAAAGTGTCACATTGCACCAATCATCTATGCCACACACATGCAAGCGTGTGTGAGTTAGCGTGCTTCGCATACTTGGGGTTCCCACTAGTTTCTTTGTCTAACAAAAATATCTACGGGAACCTCTCGGCTCTCACTTATATGCTACATCAAGGCCTGTTTGTATACTACTCTAATGCTTGTTTTTCTCTTACATTGGACAAGATCATGCTCATTCTCATTTCCATTTTCGTAACTTTCATAGCTTCAAACACACAACCTCAAATATCGATATCTCATTCATCTTATTTTCATTCTAGACACGGTTTAGTTCGTTAAAATGCTCTCACATAGTATAACACAAATCCAATAAACAAAAATGATATTACAAACAAATGAACGATTTCTTCTAGGCTTGAATCATATTTTAGTTAATAGTTGACATTTCGCCCTCTTATTGTTCTAGGATCCATGATTTTCGATCATTTTTCTTCCTTAGTTTTCGAAGACTGAATAATAAAAAAAGAAACATGTTTCTCAACATTCATAAACCAATTTCTCCTATTTCGTTTACTTTTTCGGTTAGGGTTTGATTTTCTTTCTCTCTCTTTTTTTAAAACTAAGCCTTAAAAAAATACGAAGTGCTTTGCTTATTTATATCATATAATTTGTACTTTTAGAAATTATTTATAGCCTTTTTAAATAACAGTTACGATGTCCAATAAAAGCAGCTTTGATATCTTTTATTGCATCTCAAGCAATGAAGCAAAAAAGGGAGTCAGAATAGTATTATTCTGTAGTGGCATAGGGTTAAACTTAATCTTTTGGACTCAATGATTTGCATATATTATTTAATATTTATTTATTAAAAAGTGGAATTATAGAGTTTGATCAAACAAATCAAAGAATCTTTGATAATTAAACTAGATAAATAAGTGATTGAATCCATGGTATGACAGAAAGGGATCGATAAACAATTAAAGAAACAAAAGAACATGGGTAGTCTATGAACGTAAACCAAGATAAAGCAATAACAAGTATATAGATTATGTAGGAGAATCATACGAGAAAAAACTTAACGTGGGAACAAAAAAAAAAAAGAAATTAAACATTAAATACTTTTAACTCTTATTACATTAATTATTGTCTTTTTAATTAATTAGTCATTAATACTTTATCCTACATATTATCAAATTTTGTCATACGCATATCAAAATTCATCCTAGATATATCAAAATTATCATGCGTTTATCCTACACATATCGAGATTATCATACGTTAATCTTATATATATAAAAATTCAACCTACATTTGTCCTACACATATCAAAATCATCCTTCACTGTAAATTAGGACTGCTATGAAATAATATATTTTGAAATTGAATTATAAGTTTTTGTTAATTTAACTACTTTACGGGGGGTTACAAAAAACTAATCATTTATTTAACATTAACTATAATTATTATATAGAGGATTCCCTTTGGTTTAAATTTGTTCTTTTTCTTCTTATAATACTTTTATTCTCATTTGAACTCTCCACTATAGATTATATAGTACTTTTATCTTTTATCTATGATTTATAAAAGCTTTAATTTCAGGGTTTTTTTATAGATTTATTTTTACATGTCACATTTTTACTCTTTCCCAACGTTCATGTATGGGTTCTATAATTTTATAAAGAGTAAACCGTCAAAATCGCCCTTGAAATTTAGATACAATTTTGTGAGATCCATCAAAAGAACTTTTATTTTCTTAATTGAACCACTTAGGTTTCACAAAAGTTTATCAGATTAATCAATTTCCCTGACACCGTTAAAACCCATGTTAAATGAGGGACATGTTTTATGGATTTGACAAAAATACAAACCTCAAGAACGATTTTGTAACATCCCACATCGGTTGAGAAGGAGAACAAACACTTCCTTATAAGGGGTGGGGGAACCTTCTCTACCAGACGCGTTCTAGCGTAGCCTACCACACGTTGGAGGTGCGACTAGTTGAAAACCTTGAGGCTGACCAGACTACGCTGCTGGCAGACCAAAGAGGACAATATCTTGAAAGGGCCCAGTTCCGTTGTGCAACCCTGATAGACGCGTTTTGGCCAGTCCTTCGGGGGTGAGACCAATGCAAAACCGTGAGTCTGGCACCAGTCTGATACGGCTGGGCGGGCAAAGCGGACAATACCGTGGTACGGGTTAGCTTGGGCTGTTACAGTTGGTAACAGATCCGGGGCCCGGATCGGTGTGCCAGTCGTGCCCGTGAGGACGTTGGGCTCCCTAAGGGGGGTGGATTGTAACATCCCACATCGGTTGAGAAGGAGAACAAACACTTCCTTATAAGGGGTGGGGGGAACCTTCTCTACCAGACGCGTTCTAGCCAGTCCTTCGGGGGTGAGACCAATGCAAAACCGTGAGTCTGGCACCAGTCTGATACGGCTGGGCGGGCAAAGCGGACAATATCGTGGTACGGGTTAGCTTGGGCTGTTACAGATTTTTACAGTTTAATCTTTTTAGTGTTTTTTTTTTCTAATTTTTATTAAGATTTATTATAACTCATGCTTAAATTTTGTGGTCCGCAAATGATATTTTGAAATTCCTTTTAACTAATTAGTCTTTTTTTAACAATTAAAATTCTACGTTATACTATATTAATAAACAAGTGTATTTGAATAGTGATTTTATTATTATTTTATTCCTTTTGTTATGTTAAATATCTATATTTTCAAATATTTTCAACATCTTTATTAGTGGTGTGGCGGTTGTGTTTGTTGGTTTATATGGTGAATACCAAAGTTCCATTCTTGCAACCATCTCTCTTTTTGCCTTTTTTTTTGCTTGCATTTTTTACAATTGGGTGTAGAGATATAGAAAATTCAATATATCTTTTTAAGTATTAAAAGACAATTAAGAGAGATTGGTAATACAATTAAGTTTGTATAGTAAATTGACTAAATTATTTCTTTTCCTATGTTTTACTCGGGTTAAATATTATGCCTACAAACTTAAAAATGACGCAATTATTAAGGATGCTTACCATAGAAATTTCACGAGCATACGCAATAATTTAGGTGGAAAGTTTATGTATGATAAACTAATATCACGAACACAATGACAATTGATTTAGGTTTGATTTGGAATTTGAAATGTCGCAACGCTATGTCATTACTTAATTATTTTCTAAATTATATTGACGGCGCCGCAACGCGCGGCTGGATAAAAACCTAGTTATTTTTAAAGTTAAATAATAAGTTTCTTCTTAGCCTTGACATTTAATTTAGCTTTTTCTATTCAAACATCTTTAGTAGTTTCAATAATAATTCTATAATATAGTTTTATAATATTTCTTTGATATTGTAATTCTTGTTTTTTATATAAAAATGTTTTTAGAAATTTGACTTATTATGTCCTTCATATATTTTTAACTGCTTTAAAAGTATAGTTATCTTGAGTAAATACCCCCAGGTTACAATCTTTTATGACAGGCAAATGTATAATATTAATGAGTCAAATTATAAAGATTTTGTTTAACTTATTTGTTAGTAAGTTTTACATTCTTGTGTGGGAAATATTTGGTACATTAGAAAGAAATTTATAAATATGAGTATGGAAAATGATGTCATTTATCAAATAAAAATATATTGCGATTCTTAATAATAACTCGTTTTGTCAGCAACAGAAACTATAGTTTGGTGATAATTTTTTTAAAGAAATTAAAAATAAAACATTTATATTATAAAATGGTTTGGAAAAAAAGTTGTAATAAAATGTTAATAAAGTACTAAAAAACATTATAGAACTACCAAAATCGTCCAGAGGTTTGCAGTTTTGTCAGATCCATCCAAAATACCCCTACTTTAACGTGAGGTTTTAATGATGTTAAAGAAATGGATGGATCTGACAACTTTTGTGAAACCTTAGTGGTCCAGTTGAGCAAAAAAAAGTTTGGATAGATCTGGCAAAAGTGCCCCAAACCTCATAGACGATTTTGGCAGTTTACTCTTTTATAAACAAACTAAGCAAGGTTAATGACACATTGCATACATATATCAACGAAGATAACCAATGAAACTTTTAAGTTTCACAATCGAATTTAACGTGGAGGTCATGTGTTCTAGTTTCACATGAAGCAAAATTAGTATGCATTGACCTAAGGGTTCTATCACACTGAGCCTTAGGACAGTTGGTTTCCTCTTGAATGATAGCAAGTCGGGTCATCAACGTCGTCTATATTTACGGATGTGAATGGTCTTTTTCCATCGGGTACCCAGATGATTGGAATTACTTTAGGCGCTATGAAATAAACACCAAATTTGTTGTTTCGCAACTTCCATATGCGTTGTTACTATTTAAATATACATTTTTTGTTATTAGAAGATTTATCCTATCTAATATGAAGTGTCCTAATCATGTTAGAATCAAATATATTTCTCACATCAAGTGTTTTTTGTGAATGTGAAATGTGAAAAACACACACATGTCACTTAAGCGCCATGTATGAGGTGGAGTGTTTCACATTTCACACAAAGAACATGTGTTGTGAATAAGTGAAATGTAAAACGTGGCAGTGAGTTAAGTGACTCTAAATGAATGGTGTGTCACGCCCTCACCACCTGACCTTGCTCCTCCACGCCCTAAATATCTCGCCCACAACATATGACCTTATCATGAATATAAATACATAGTTAAAGGTTCCTATACAAGGGTAAGTTTTGTGAGAAGCGTAAAAAGGACTTTGGTGATGTTACTGGTGGAGGGTAGACTTGTAATTGTATAATTAGTCAATTATGTAAATTTCATTTAGTTATGTGTTAGAAAATTTTTAGGAATTAAATTTGAAACTATCTGAACCTTCTTTTCTCGACCAGATCATTCACTAACAATACAATAATATATTTGGAGCAGCAAATTAATTTCTTAGTTCATCTCCTCGTGTTTTATTGCTGGCAATGGCAAATACATATCTTAGTATATGGTGTTTTCTGTGATCACATACAGAACATAGTATATTGTGTTTTATCACAAACACGGAAGGTCATATAACTTGTTGATCATAACACACAACATGATCAAGATAAAACATTAGAATTTTGATTTAATCTTGCTGAAAATAAAACATAACACGATGATCTTGTTGAACATAAAACACGACATGTCATATAACTTGCTGAACATAAAACACAACGGATCATATCACTTGTTGAACATAAAACACATCGGGTCATATAACTTGCTTAACATAGAATTTTGATTTGATTTTGCTGAAAATGAAATACAGCATGATGATCTTGTTGAACATAAAACACATGTCAGATAACTCATACTAGTTTTACTGTGTTTTACAAAAAAAGAACACATTCACCAAGTTTAAACGTAATTTTTTATGTTTATATTGTATATATGACCGGGGAAGTTACATGTGCCTTGTATATAGGTTTTTAAATTTAGAACACATCAAATTACTATTATATCCCTATCTAGTCAAATTAGTCAATCAAAATTATAACACATATTACAAATTTATCATTGATTATCTACACCGCTATTTCTAGATCAATCCATGATCACTTCTTACACTTTTTAGGAAAACACACTTTCTAACCTAACCAATATCCATAACTATTTAACTCAATTTAATTGATTATTCGATATCAATATTTGCCAAACTAATCACGTGTGTGTATAGATAGAGAAGGTAAAAAGGGATTGCATAATTATGGTTTATAACTTCCATAATTTGTGTGATTTTTACGTTCATGCGCAACTTGCATTTTAGTGCATGCTTAATAGCATGCGAAATTTTGGTTTTCCGGTTCCTTTTTGGGTGAATTCTATTCGTGCGTAATTTTATTTTTGTACTTACGTAATTTGAATTTGGCCATTCGTAAGATAATACTTTGTACGTTATCTCACCCCTATATATATCCACTGGGTATCTTATCAAGTATACATGGTAACCAGTTCTTAGAATTTGATCTATATTTGTTAACTTCATTTTAATGTCTCGTAAAGTTACCGAAACTAAACTAAGTAAAAACAAAAGGAAAAATGCTGACTTGATTGTACTATAATTAACTTAACCTAGCTAGTCACTTTCAAAGAAAAACTTAGAACCACTTATCTATGTTATCTATGTTACCTTATTAAGGAGGAGAGGTGGGTAAAAGAGTAAAATCATCTTCATTTTAAGATGGTATATGAAGGGTCTCAAGCTAATCCTACCATTTTTTACTAAGTTCATCCCTTTATGCCCCTATGCTCTTCCTTTCATTTCATCCATCCATCACATAAGACGTCATCCTTTCATTCATCAAAAGCTATCTAATTCAATGCTCCATCAAGTTCTTTATAAAGTCTTTCATTGATTCCTCTTAAAACACTCAATTAAAACTCCGAATTCAACCGGGGTCTCTTGAAAACCTCTGAATTCAAGCCTCCATCAGTTTCCTAATTCAGAGCGAGGCTCTTGAAACACTCCCGTCGGTTATGAGATTAAGCCTAATTTAATGGTCTCCATCAATAAAACCATCCATTGCTTCAGTTTCACTTCAACCTAATCAATCTATATATCTATGTATATATATTCTTACAAAAGAGATTTGTTTCTCAAGTGTCAACACACAAGCCATACACCTATGGTTCGAAGTCGCTGGAATAGTTACACCGCCGGCGTTAAATTACCGCAATTGAATCCATATGTCGATTCTGAGTGGTTATCTTTTCTGCTCCAACTCCGCCGCTCCCCATCATCCGTCAACGCGAACACCGAACACACTTATGATTTGAATTGTCGCGCCGTAGCCACCCTGTTTACCGGCATCACATTCGCTCGTTCTGATTTGCAAATTACCTCCCTGTTTGTGTTTTTAATTTACTTTTTGGAGTCCCTTCATAAGCAAATGAGAGAAGCCGCTTCAATAACGGGTGAGATTTGGCTTCTTTTCATGTTTTTTAATTACTGAATTTTGAAAGTAATATGTTCATTTGTTAAAATTTTACAGGTCAAGTTGGTTTCTTAAGAAGTTTTTTTTGTAGAGATCAACTTTGTAAATTGATTGCTTTTGTCTTCTTGTGCTTATGGTCAGCAATTGGGGATATCTCACATTAAAATAAGGTATTCTTTATAGTTTTACAAGCTGTAGGGTTATTCAATGTGTGCATCCTTTTTAGTATATGGTGTTTGGACTTTGGAAATTGGAAATTATATACAAGTTATTATGTTGAATTGTTAAACACTTCTATTTAGCTACATGGTCAGCTAAATGTGGAATCTTTTCAATGGGAAAATATTCATTGGGAAACAAATGGTTCTACTTATGTCACGAACGAAGACTGAATATTAACAAGTAATTATTTTACTTTTGGATTAGGTAAAGTAAAAGCAAGCAAGAGCAAAAGAGAATGTTGCTACCAAGACATGAAGTGCAACACAGAGGTAATTGAAATGTCATTGATTCGGTTTACTTTCTTGTCATATAATTTTTAATTTATTTAATTCTTTATATTTTGAAATTAAAGAATAAGTGATTGTAATCTTTGTTATTCTCATTGTAAGTCCATGTCTTGATGAAACAACAAGAGTTGATTTTCGGATACGAGATCAATGTAAATAACAACAAACAGAAATTTGTGCAGTTGATAATCGTTGCGGTTTGTTGGATCATATGGAGGCGCGCAACGGACTTATCTTCTCAGGTAAAAAGATATGCATTGAAGGATTATTTTGGGAAATACAAGCGATGCCATTTTTATGGGTGAACCATATGGTGAAGCATAGCAACTTGACTTGGGAGAATTGGGTTGCGTTTAATGTCCCAATAACGTAGAATAATGTAATAGTTTCTGTCATGGAGAGTCCTAGGTGATTGTATTTGCTGTGGTCTAGCTTCTTGCTGTAAACAGATTGTATATATCAATTTGGGTGGAGTAGTAATATGCAGAAAAAGTATTTTTTTCAAAAGTTATTTGCATCAAACGCGCGGTGTTTAGGTTGACACGCGAATTAGTTGTATGTGGTCGACCTGTTTAATTATTTGTTTTGGTTTAGGTTCATTTAACATTTCTAGGTATGTGTTGGTTCATAACTAAACCTGTGTAACAACTCGAATTCTATTAGACTAGAAGACATTGACAATTTGTAAATTTGTATGTTTTGTGACAAGGAGGTAAAATCTAAATGTGATGTTATGACATCATGAATTGTCTTCATTTTGCTATTGACAATTAGTAGAAAATAAAGCTACCAAATGTGCTAATATTAGTTTCCCTTAAAATTGATCTACTTTATTGCATTTGCAGGTCTTAGAGCACTCACATCCCATCCATCAAATGTATGTGAGTGTGTCCACCAAATTATATGGGGTGATGTTAGTGGTTGTGAGTGGAGGAGAAAAAAAATATTTGGTGGAAGCACTGTTCCACCCTAAATATGAAAAGCTACTGTTCACCCCTATGTGGCTATGTATATTTTAATATTTTTGTAAGTAGTTGTGAGTGAGGAGAGAGAAAATATAATGATAAAAGTATGATTATTTTAATTAGGAGAGAGATGATTTAGGGGTGAAGTAGTGATTTTTAGTGTAATTTGATGGAAGAGATTTGGTGGATGGGTTGTGAATGCTCTTAGGGACGACGTATTGGCCTTAAATTTGGTACTGAATTATTTTTAACAAAATAATAACTATACGAGAAAAACATGATGTGCAGTTTTGTAATGATTCACATATGCATAATGTCGTCTACTTTTTCGTATATTGTTGTTTTTCATGTCAATTCTATTGTTAATGCTCAAATTTTCTTAGTGAATTGATACATTAGTTATATTAGCAAATTAATTTTACAAATAAATTACGTGAAATCTGCCATGCAACGTACGACAATAAAACATATGTCCCCGCAGCAACGCGCGGACATTACCACTATGTAATTAAACGAGTTTAGTTGGGCTCTGGTATAAAGTGGAACTCATTTGATAAACAAGCTTGAGCTGAAACATGTGATGTAGAGTACTGTAAACACAACTATATTAATAGGCATAAGGGAAATGGATTTTAATACTCCCAATTATCGTCTGTTGGCGGATACCCCCTTCCTTCCTTCCTTCCTTCCTTCCTTCTGGTGGCAGACCCACCCCCACGCTTCTCTCTCTAAACCACCACCCTTCACCGTCCACCACCACCATCACCCTTCACCGTCCACCATCTAAATGAAAATCAATCAAACAACTTTAGTCACCTAATTCATAACCTAAACCACCTTAAACAACTTCAACTCATCAAACACACATTAGTTCCAAAATAAAACCTACTAACAGATCTAAACCAAAAAACAGAGCCTGATTCACAAACATACCTTCGATTCACAAACACACCAAAAAATAGAGCCTAATTCACATACCTTCGATTGGTGGTGGTAGTTGGGTTTAATAGGTGGTCAATGGTGGTCGTTGCAGGTCGGTTTCCCTCTCGTCTTTCTCTCTCTACCTCACTCTCTCTCTAATTCAAGGTCGATGGTGGTGTTTGCAGGTCGATTGGGGGGGGGGGGGGTATTGAGGTCGATGGTGGAAGATGTGGTTGTGGAAGATCATGATGATGAAGATGAGATATGTGTGTCTGTGTGTAGATAATAATAATAATAATAATAATAATAATAATAATAATAATAATAATAATAATAATAATAATAAAATGTTTCATAAAGGTCCTTAAGCTTTGGTTTTTACATTTTGGTCACGTAGAAGTTTAGGTTTTTACATTTTGGCCACAAAGACTAACCAGGTTAGACCTCCGTTAGTTTGGGGGTGATGGAACAAACTAAGTTGAAAGTTGGGAGTGTTATTGACCAAAGTGAAAGTTGAAAGTGATATCCGTCAACAGGCGATAATTGGCAATATTAAAATCTATTTCCCCTATATTTTAACTTGTTTGTATACTTTAAATATGTTTTATCCATATTTTCGTATCTTTCAACCATTGACAACTTTTATATAAAGACAAACCGAACGTTGGAAGGACCCACATAATCTTACAATTAAAATCATAGTCAATACGAACTTCATTTATACCAAAAAATAAGAATTACAAATATATGGTAAACTAGCTGATTACCCCGGGAGGGTCCCGGGGTTGATAAATCTAATTTTACGTGATAACCTATTACAAATTGCTCAAGTTAACTAACCACAAAATCTTCCAATCATTGCATGTTCATAGTATTCTAATCAGTAATAACTCATATTCCCCACAAAATCTAATTTTACGTGATAACATGAACACTTTGTGTGTTTTTTTCCTGTATGAACGAAACCCCACAAAAAATAGTCGATTTTTTCTTCGTTTTTTATATAGCACTATGGTACCCGTTGGAAAGATAATAAAACGCTCGTTAATTTGGTGTAATTTTTTTCTTTAAAAAATCCTGTATATAAAAGATATAAACGTTTAAAAGTTATGGGAGGAAATATGAGAGAGAAAATTTTAAATTTATTTTTAAATTCTTTTTTCCTAAAATAGCTCAATTTAATTAAAAAGGAAACAATTTAAAAACACAAAAAACTCTCCATTATGATGCCACATGACACAAGGTTGAGGCCTCTATTGCACGCCACGTCAGCAAAAGTCTTTTCTTTTATATATATATATAGATATAGATGCACTTGTTTTGTATACTAAATTCCTACGCATTAATATTCTAAGTGATTGCAAATGAGAGTATCTGTATAGTACTTATATTTGGAGTTTAGTTGTTGGGGTTAGCCATACACATACACATATACACTTCATGAGTATCGTATCTTTCGTTGGTAATAATAGTTCATATCTTTCGTTGGTAATAATAGTATCATATTTGAGCTTGTTTTATTTGTTAACCAACATTTTTTTTTTTACCGAAGACAAACGTGACTTTACGCGTTGTCTCCTCTATGCCACGCGAACAAGAGAAAAGTTAAAAAGACAATTTGACTTGTATCCCACACCCAAAAGTCATTACACCAGTGCACTAATGGGCTTCTCTTTTTGGATTTTGATACATATTTATTTATATTTATTAAATACATATATTAATAAATTGACATTCGTGTGAGGACAAAACATACGATAATAGTTTTTGAATGTAGACAAGATTTTGTTACTTTTATAATGGTTTAAAAAAGAGTAATTAATTTTTAAAAATACCTTAAATTTAAATTAAGCAAAATCCATAAACAATAAATACGATAAATAAAGATATTCCCCCACATAGAAACACAAATTGGAATATTGGATCACACATTTGTTTTCATTCACTTTTTATTCACTTTAAACTTAAAGTGGGATGGGATGAACATCCTTATACCTTGTCTCCTTAATTTGTTTTCATGTTTTTTCGAGTTTTTTGGTTAAAAAAAAACAATGCAATTATAGTGTTCATAGTGACACAATCATTACACAAATAATTTAACATCAAGATCGGAAAAATCACCTAAGCACTTCTAGTTTTTTTTTTAAATGTGATGCTCCAAACAACTATACACATGACTACCTGCTCAATTTTTTTTTCATTCGAACTCATATAATACTGTCAAACACTACGTACAAGTGTCTTATGCAACCTTTACGTTTTTTTTAACATAAACCGGTCCTGTAATAAACCAGTCCATGTGCGTGTATATATTACACACACATGTGTGTGTGCGTGCGTGTACGTACACACATAGATAAACATGTGCATTGCTTGTACCTATGAATACGTTACACTGAAAAGGAATAAACACTTACTATATACATAGTTATATACATAGTTAATTTTAATATTATTTTCTGTGACTCTAACCGGTTTTTCAACATTTCCTAATCTCGATTTGTGTTACATTTAACAAAAATTGCAACCAAAAAAATACAGATAAAAAAATGAGTAGTATAATAATATTTGTGAGAAATTGTTGTTACATGTGACTTTTGGCATCACCCATTGCCTTTTTCGGTCATAGGAATGGGAATAAAAGGGGAGTGGTCTTAAGTGGGTCCATACTGAATCTTGGTCCAATCAGCCCATTTAAAAAGGGCCCACTTAGCCTATCATGTTGCGTAAATGTCTAGAAATTGAAGAAAAAATGTACGAGAGGAAGTTAAATTTTGGCTTAAATAATAATCAAAATACGTGGTAAATTAAAAACATAGTTGATAATAATTTTAAATTAAATATAGTTTTTTTTTTAAATATTTAACTTGATAGGTTAGTGGCTTCAAGTGGAGACTTGGGCCCACTAATAGGATGTGAATGTGAGCCAACTCCATACATGATACACCGACACATTCACTGTGTACTTTAACCTTTGCTTGTATTTCACACTTGAACCCTTCATTGTTTTAGTCCCTTACTTTTGTAATCTAGTACACGTTTTATTTGATAACGAAACTTATTTTTTTAAGTTGTGGGGTGGAAAAAAAAATATATTTTACTACGAATTTTAGATTAGGAGGGTTAAACCAAGTAATAATAATTTTATTCAAAGGTGATAAGCTAAACTTATATTTTTCTAAGTATAAGACTTACACTTGTATGTATAAAAACACAGGGGGCATGGCCCCCTACCGGCTCTATTGATGTCCCGACCCTGCTTTTAGTTATGTTATGAAAGGCCAACGTATTTGACTACATTTTCATGTTATTAATTTTGTTGTAAATTACTTATTTAGTTATTGATAATTACAAAATTGTCTAAGTCTCGTCTTAGTTATTGATTTACCTTGATTAAGCCCATCCGTAACAATAACCCGTCCGTATGGGCTGAAGAACACCTGCCCCAACTCCATTTATACATGCTCTCTCTTCTCCTTTACATCTTCCACCCCTCTCACAAAACCAACGTCCAACCCATGGGGGGCTGGTCCACGTTGGCTAAGCGCGGGCTCAACAGGCCAACGTTGGAGATGGTCTAACCATCTCTAATTGAACATTAACTCGAGGCTAAAATCACGCTACTTGTGTTTCATCTTCTTAATTAGGTTTTTGGTTTTTCTGCCTTTAATTAGCTTCTTGAGATATCAATTCAACAAACCACGAGCTTATAGCTCAGTGGTTAGGGGATATGACGGAAGATTTATGACCGCTTGGTCAGGAGTTCGATTCCTGATCCAACCGGTTTTACCGGTTCTTTACCGTCGTGCTCTCGGGCGGGTGAAGGGTTGGGTTTTCTCTGGAATAGGTGGCTTGGTGTGTGTTAGCTACCCGGCGCATTATGGGGCGGACACCTAGAACGTGTCTTCACCTAGGAGCATATGGGCGCTTTCATGATTGTTGGGTGCCCGGGTAGCTAGCACGTCAGTTTGTTGGCCGTTAAAAAAAAAAGATATCAATTCAACAATCACTAACAGGGACCAATGTGGTTGTACCTTCTGGTTTAATGTTTGTACTTTAGTCACATCAGTTTTATGATCAGTACTATGGAAACTTCAATGTAAATAAGGGGTCTTGTTCCATCTAAATTTACAAATCATCATATTGGATATGGGCCCAGCCCAATAAACCAAGGGTTGGATCAGAGACCCAACCTGAGTATGTTATGACCAACTGTTGGCCACAATTTTAACAAATATCATACAACATTAAACATAGTAGGGACAGCTACACTCACATTATCAAAATTTGATACATCTGGAGCTATCTTAACTAGCAACACCAACTGTTTTTACATTAGTTTCAAACTGAAAGTAAAACATATGCCATTTAACAACATTGGAGAAATGATCATTTTACCATAATCTCATCATAATTTGAGATTTTGTAGGCATTTGATCGTGTCGGATTCGTTTAACTTTGGCACCTCTTCTTTCTTAACGGGCGGAGCTGAGAAAACTGGCACGGCTTGCCTTACACATATGGGCGGAGCGATCTTTACAGGCCTAGGTGCTGGTGGCATAGGTGGTGCTGAGAAAACTGGCACTGCTGTCCTCATTGTGACTGGAGGTGCAAGGCTGTGGTGTGGTGCACGGTAATGGCGAACCGGGACGTAAGGAGAGAAATGCGGGCTAATGGGTCGGTTTTGACGGGCCGACGATGGTGCTGCAGCTACTGTTGTGGCTGATGGTGATGGGTCACGTGGTCCAGGAGAAACGGGCCGGGCCTGGTAGATCAATGGGAGTATTTTAGATGCGGTCAGTGGCGGTCGTTGTGGGCTCTGTGGTCGTGGCGCAGGTGTTGTAAACTTTCTCTGGAACGCAACCGGAAGATCATTGTAGCTGGCAGTTTTGTTTCCAGTTTTTTGTTTTAATTTGTAATTCAAAAGAGCCCTTGCAATTCTAATCTGTTCTTGTTCATCATTGTTTTCGGGTTCACTAGATGAACTTGCATCTTGTTTTGCCACTGTACAACACACCCAAACCAAATCAATAACAAAACATAGTTTCTTTGACTTTTAACAGTCAAAGTTAAAAGTGGGCTTGACTCACATTGTTTGAGAGAAGACCAAGCTGACATGGCAGCATTTTTTTCTGCTTGTTTTTTATTTTTAGCCGGTTCACCGGTGAATGTGATCCCAGCCAATTCTACCATACCCGTAAAAACAGGTAAATGACCCAGTCCAGATCTGTAAGTTGTATAACGCGGCAATGGGGCACCAACTCTTTGTGAAATTTCTTGTAAAAGATTCTTGTAAACTCCGGTCTCATCCTACAAATCGTTACATAAGTCAACAAACGTCGTTCAATTGACCCGGTCTATACCATTATTATAAGTTATAACATAACTAGTCTACAAAAAGATCAACACAAGACGGAATGGAGAACGGGTCAAGAGGGTCAGCTGACCCATCTAAGTTTTTATAATCAAACATGAGTTGGACCCCTTAGTTGTAGTCGGTAAATAAGTTATAAAAGTTTGGTTGTGCCACTAAGCAACATCAATTGCAGCAATAAATACAATGACCCAAATATAAGAAGATGGGCAGGAAGGCACATGCATGCTGCAACAAAGCATTTATAAGCATAGTTATACTATGCAGACAGATGCCATAATTCATAATCTGGGCAATCAATAACTTTCCCATGTGCCACTTTTTATAACTTTTATTATTATTATTATTATTTTTTATTTATTTAATTTTTTTTTTTGACGGCATGTGGTGCAATAGGTGGAGCTCCGGCAAACACCTTGGGCCAGACTGTACTGATTACCCATCCCACCTGGATTGGGGATCTCCCCATGTGGAACCCCCTATTATTATTTATAAATTTCTTTGAATTTGTGATCTAGGGATACTAGTCATTAATGGCCATTTAGTGTTTGAATGAAAGAGCAACAAATCAAAGACCATTTCAAACTTACAATATAGGTATCAAATTGGTCAATATTTTTAAAGTGTTCCCACCTTGCCTAACATTTTTTATAAAAAAAAAAAGAAGCAAACACACTTGATTATTCATCTCCTAAATAAGTCAACTTTTACCATGAAGACAAATAAATGTGTGATTTCTATATTGTTGTGCTTGATTAAATATTAGATAAACTTATATTGCATCACATATAAAATAAAGATAAGATAAATATAATCAAACAATGAGGCTATAATTAAGTACACCACCAAACATAACAACAAATGTTGACCCTATTAAAATCTCACTTCCTATTTTCACACCAAACACAAACCTCTTGTTATTAAATGCTACATGCATCAATGACTTGTACGTTGACCAAAATATAGATGTATGACCTTACTAGATATGAGTTGGTGCAAATACTTAATGGTAGTTTGTTACAACGTTTAATGACTGAAATACCCTTCACACAACAATCTAATTACCCAGTTTCCAAATCCTCAGGGTTTGGGTTTACTCCATAAATCGCCGTTAAAAAACATAAATGGTAATTTGTGATGCGTTAAATGACCAAAATACCCTTCACAGAACAACCTAAACACCTAATTACCCAGTTTCCATATCCTTGGGGTATGGTTTTACTCTAAAAATCGCCGTCAAAAAACATAATGGCAATTTGTCACTGCGTTGAATGACCAAAATACCCTTCACATAACAACCAAATTACTCAATTTCAAAATCCCACAAGTTTGGTTTTACTCCATAAATCGCCATTAGAAAAAATTAACGGTAAATTGTAGTGTTTAATGACCATAATACCCTTCACATAACAACCTAATCACTCAGGGGCTGTTTGGTAGCCTCTTAATGAAGCTCTTAACCATTCAGTATTCAGCATTCAGCGCGTTTGTTTCAGCCTCTGAATGGAATGGTTAAGGCTGAATCATTAAGACTTGAGATGTTGCTGAGCCATTAAGCACTGAATCATTAAGTACTGAACTAGGCTGAACCTTAATGAAACTATCATATCAATGTGAGACAAAAAAAAACTAACCATTAAGAGGTCCAACTTAATGATTCAGCACTTAACCATTCAGAGCTCTTAATAATTCAACACTTAATCAACCAAACAACCCCTGAGTTTCCAAATCCTCGGTGTCTAGGTTCCCACCAATGATGTAATTTCCAATAAATAGATACGAAAATAACAAAATACGTAACCACAAATAATAACCATGTACTTAATTCAAATACTAACCGAAAATATGTCACTGCATTTAAATGACCAAAATACCCTTCACACAACAACCTAATTTACCCGGTTTCAATTCAAATACCAATTGAAAATTTACCACTGCAACTACGTTAAATGACCAAAATACCCTTCACTTAACAACCTAATAACCCAAAATCACCACAACCCCTAGGAAGAAATGAACAAATTACACAACCACGCATTGTTAACTTGTACAGTACAACCCCTAAACGCATCCATTACCCGGCGATTATAAACCATAAAAACATGATCGGAAAAAACAAAAAACAAACAAAAACTTACGAGGATCTTAGCGGCAAGAGAGTGAGAGGAGAGAGAAGAGAGTGCCACCTCAGCAGCAGCATGCTCAGCCTGACGGAGAGTAGAGAAATAGTGAGGGCTTTCAAAGGAGTCGCCGTTAAAGTTAACGACGGCTTTAAACCGTGGCGCGTGGTCGGGACCTTCCCGGATACACGTGTACGATGGCAGGTTGAAGCAGCTTCTTTGTGCTAGCTCTTGCAGTTGATTCTTGTACATGTTTCTTTATTATTATTATTATTATTATTATTATTATTCGACGGAGAGTAGTAATAATAATGATGATAATAATAAGGGTTGCCGGAGAAGAGAATGAAATGAGTGGAATGGAAAGGAAGGAGGGAGGGTTTTGGTTGGGTTGGGGTTGGTAATTGTTTAATGAAGGATGTAACGTTATTAAGCCTTTTTCTTCACCTTTTTCTTTGCATGGATATGTGTTTTTTTTTTCAATTTTTTTTCATTATTTTATTTTTATTTTTTTTAGTTTTGGATTAAGTATTATTTTTTTTAAAACTTATATTTTTAGTAAGATGATGGAAATTGGGTGAGGTTAAACATACTTTTGTTGTATTTATATTATAACGTAGATAAATGATGTGACTAATATAGCAGGACAAGACTTTATAACTTAAAACTATATTTCGTTTGAAAATTGTTAATGGAAGTTTAATTTGTAATTTTAATCAGCATACCGCACGTAGTAATGTATTTATTTTAGAAAATATAGAAGTTAAAGTTAAAAAGTTATTTAATAAAGCTTATTTATTATGGTCTTTTTGCTATTTAAGGTTATAAAAACGAGGGTGTGATTAAAAAGATATTGATATTTTAAATGAAAATATGGGAAAAAAAAAGAAGGAAAGAAAATTCAAAATTGGGTGGGATGAAAAAGGCAAGATTTGGGGTTAAAAAGAGGTGAAAATGCAATATATGAGTGGAGCAATAATGATGAAATGAAGCACCACTACAAGCAAAAAGAGGCTTATCTTTTTTGTTTTCTTGGAATATTGGTGTTATGTGAATTGGTGGGAGGTTCATTCATTGGATACCTCCAACTCCCAATGCTTTCCTTTTTCTTTTCTTTTCTTTTCTTTTCAATTTCAACTCTATGTATTGTGTCCATATTAGATCAAACTTTATAATATGAATGATAAAGCAATTTCAACAGTCAACAATGAATTAACTTTATTATGTTTTTGTTTTTGATATAAAACTATTTTGAACACAAATATCATGTATCTATATCAAGTGCTATAAAGCTGTTATCAATATTTGACCCACCCACTAAATCCCATTATTGTTCTACACCTTATAAACATCGAAAAATCTGAATTCAAATGTTGTATATCACAAAAGAGATTATTCCAAAAAGTTAAATGCGTGCATGCTAAATCTTTTTTAAGGGTTTTTTTTAGTATTTTTTTTTAATACGTTTTACTTTTGTCATGTATACATCATCTTCCTCCTAATAGAATGTTCTTAAAATTTGAATACAATAGTTATCGATGCGACATTTCACAAGATCCACTTGTTATATGTTAGATGTGTTGACGGTGTAGGTTGTGTGGCCAACTGTCTAACCCGGTTCAACAATAGATGGTAAATCGACTTGTTTTGCTTGTAAGAAGAAATGCTTATTGTATCATAATTTTCGCGATACGTGCTCAATCAAGCAACTATGTCATATGAACTTATATGCTTGCCACTTGACATGCCACCAAGCATTACTAATGCTCATCATTCATTTTAAATGCATCATAATTTTAACATTAGTGTCGGTTTCGAAATCTGTAAGCGTGTTGAATTTTACACCCAAATGATAAACTATATATTATGTTCCAGAAAAATGATTTAATTATTTGTAGCTTATGCAAGCAAGGGAGATAACAACTACTATATTTCTTGTTGACTTTGACCGAACAACCAATATTTGATCAAGTCATCAATCACTTTCTTGTGGACTTTTGAGCCCAATCTGGCTTCTATTCATATTACTTTCAATTTTCAAACCCTATAATATGTAGTCTTTACATCTTAAGAGACCATAAGGCATAAGCAATTGCTTTTGCTGTATGACATATAGGCTGATGTATTTCTACTTGTATATATTTTCTCTATTAATATTGTGTCATTATTAATGCTTTGATTTTAATGATCGTTACCCTAGTGAAAATGTCACACATCCAATCCAAGGATAATAAAATAATACGAGTATATAGGAGTGTTTATAAAAGGTTAGTGCGATCATAACAACAAACATAGTTGGAAATCGTTGATGAATCCATGTATTATTCGATTAGTGTCGCTAGAGGGACCAATGGGCCCCCAAAGAGACCAGTGGGATGTCTGTCACTCGATTTCAGATTTTTCAGTCTGGGTTCGATTCAGGCTAATTGGTTTTGCATGTATCAGGCTCAAAGTTGTTCTTAATTACTATGGCTAACATTCAAATATTCAATCTAAACATGAAGCAATTTTTTTTAATAGTAATTTTTCAGATTTCATTACTTCTAAACAAGTTACATTTAGATGGTGGGTAAGCGGGCAACAAGCTGCGCGCCCTGCGCCGCTATCCCCTTTTGGAAAATTTGTAAAACCATAAAACTTTTAAATTAATCTTTTTTTGTGTAGCTGGTAGAAAGAATTTGTGAGCGATGTAAATAACATCGTATGTGTTACTTGGGATATGATTAGATATTAACACATAAAACAAAGTTCATGAGTGTCGCCGTGATGGGACAAGAAATACTTACCCCCACGGCCCACCCTGGTGGCTGGTAGGGACATGTTGGGTTAATGCACTTACATTATATCGTAACAAACTTCAAGTTCTAGTTAAGTCAGGCTCTTTCGTCCCTCTTTGGGTTCTGGTAGGCCCATAGTGGAAATTAGACAATTAGTTAATGAATTATGAAATATCAAGTCATTTGATCATAAAAAGTAGTCAACACACAATAAAAGTCATACCTTAATGAAATATCATAGTTTAGTGGAGATAGAGACATGATCATAGATTGATGGAGATCAGTGGTGGAGTTTGAATTTTTTTTTTTTTTTTTTTTTTGAGTGGACTAAAAGTCACGAGACCCTTAAAACGGTAGGGCAATGTTCAATACGTATAAAAATTTTATACGAAAATACGTAAATTTACACTATTCAGCAAAAAAAAACGGTACAGACCGGGCACCCCGCGGCCCTTAATATTCTCCGCCCATGATGGAGACAGAGACATGCATACACAATTGACCAAGGCTCTTAATCTTAAGCTCAACCTCAACTAACGCAATGACCAAACTAATTATTAACAACTAACAAGAAGTGACAATGGGCCTTGACTTGAAATTTGCCAGTTGTCAAAATTATGGTATCAAAACTGTAAACTCTAAATCTTTATTAATGAAACTGAAAGACCATACAAAGACTCTTAACATACAGGGAAAACCCTAACCTATACAACCAGTAACAATACAGATTAGCACCTGATCTACACGACTAGAGAATACACAAACAAGGATCTGAAACAAGATGTTTTACAGATCAAACCCTAGATAGATCAACTAAACAACTGGAAAGGTGTATGTGAGAGTTTAGAGAGAGAGCACGAATGAATGAAAAATCTGAGTTGTAACAAACACAACTCTTTATATTCTGACAAGAGAGCTCTCTCTCTCTTTGATCAACGATCACAAATAATCCACAGAGGATTGAATCAACGTCCAGAAGCCATTTGTGCTTCTTAACCACAGATTGCCAACGTGGCAGTAATCTTAACAGACTTTGGGCTGTAAACACGGACTGGACTTATTTTGTATACACAGGCCCACTTTAGAATTGATAGCCCAACATGTAAACTATTAGCCCAACTCTTGAACAACTTGGACACACGAACACTTGTACAGTCAGCACCAGCTTCCACCTCAGCATCCACCCTCACAAGCTGTGCCACATCATCTGCCACCTAAGCAACCTGCAAAGACACTTATGCAAAATATTTTAACAATGTACATATACCCATTAAGCTATTAAACTATATTTACAAGTATTAATTTTAACACCCCCCCTTAGTTTAATAGCCAAATGGGTCAAACATTTGCAGCAGTTTACACAACTCATCATGTTGCCCAGGATTTAAACCTTTTGTAAAAATATCAGCAATTTGATTTGCTGATTTAATATTACAAGTTTTGACTAATCCTTTGGAAATCAAATCTCTTAAAAAGAAAATATCAAGTTCAAAATGTTTAGTTTTATCAAAGAATACTGGATTGGCAGCTATAGCCAATGCAGCACTACTGTCACAGTGAATATTCACAGGTAACTTAACATCTATACCAAATTCTGACAAGAGATTGATTATCCACAAAACTTCACAAGCAACTGCACACATAGATCTATATTCTGCTTCTGCAGAAGACCTTGAAACAGTTGATTGTTTCTTACTCTTCCATGAAACAAGAGAACTACCAAAAAACACACAAAACCCAGATACAGACTTTCTGGTTTCAGTGCATTTAGCCCAGTCAGAATCTGAAAAGGCTTCAAGATCAAAACACTTTGTTTTATTAAATTGAATTCCTTTCCCAGGGGATTTTTTCAGATATCTCAGAAGTCTCATAGCAATCCTACGATGACCCTCTGTAGGCTTATGCATGTACTGACTTAAATAGTGTACAGCATAAGCTATGTCTGGTCTGGTATGGGAAAGATAAATCAATTTTCCAACTAGTTTTTGATAACCAGTTATGTTTTCTAAAACAGTATCATGATCTTTACATAATGCACTCAGAACATGATTAGGTTCAAGAGGGTTACTAACTGGTTTGCATCCTAACATACCATACTCAGTTAGTAATTCCATACAATATTTTCTTTGAGATAGACACAAACCATTGTCATTTGATATAACTTCTATCCCTAGAAAATATTGTAACTCCCCTAAATCCTTAATCATGAAATTAGACTTTACATTTTGTTTAACCAGTTCTATATCATTAACATCAGATCCAGTTAAAACAATGTCATCAACATACACAAGTAGGATAGTAATATTAGATTCAAATTGTTTTATGAACAACGAATAATCACATTTACTTTGTTTGAATCCTAACTCCTTTAATACCCCTACAAGTTTCTCATTCCACATTCTAGGAGCTTGTTTAAGCCCGTAGAGTGATTTTTTCAATTTACAAACTTTATTATCATTACTTGAACAATAACCTTCTGGTAACCTCATATATACTTCCTCATTTAGGTCACCATACAAGAAGGCATTATTGATATCAAGTTGATAAAGTTTCCAGTTATTTTTGACAGCCAAAGAAAGCACACATTTAACAGTGACAAATTTAACAACTGGTGAGAAAGTCTCATCAAAATCTATACCTTCCTTTTGACTATAACCCTTTGCCACAAGTCTAGCCTTAAACCTTTCTATTTCCCCATTTGATTTATACTTAACCTTATAGATCCATTTACAACCTACAATACTTCTACCCTTAGGTAAATCAACTATATCCCAGGTGTGGTTTCTATTTAAGGCTTCTATTTCATCATTCATGGCTTTTATCCAGTTTGGGTCACTTATAGCTTCTTTATAAGTTCTAGGTTCATAGCTTTTATTCAACACAGTTGCAAAGACCTTGTTATTATATGACAAATTAGAGTAGTTAACAACTTTATTAATGCTATACTTAACTTTATTATCCAGAACAAAATCATTTAACCTCTTAGGTAGGGTAGAACTCCTAGAAGACCTTCTAACTGTGTTTGGTTCATTTCCATTCTCATTTGAACTTGCTGAGTCCTTGCCCTCAGAATTGGAAATGTTTTCATTGTCATATCTCATATCCACAGCCCTATCTTCAATCTCTTTACCACTATGTTGCTGATCAGCAACATTTGTGGGAGATTGTGATTGCTGTGACCCATATGTTTCTGACTCATTCTTACCTAACCCCCTTCCATCATCATAGGGCTCATCATGTTTGGATGTTTCATACAAATCAAAAAAGTTTTGGGAATTTAGATGTTGTAATGTATTTTCATCAAAATTTCTAAAAACACTCTTTTCTTTAAAAGGAAATATTTCTTCATAAAACTTTACATCTCTTGAGAAAAAAATAGATTTATTTTCAAGACTTAAAATTTTATATCCCTTTTTTTCATTTGAATAACCAATAAAAACCCCTTTTTCAGCCCTACTATTCAACTTATTTGAGTCATTTAAAATAGTTGCAAAGCATAAACATCCAAACATTTTCAAATGATCAAGGAAGGGTTCAAAACCAAACATCAATTCATAAGGAGTTCTACCATTCAGCACAGAAGAGGGTGTCCTATTAATCAAATAAGCAGAAGTTAACACACACTCAGTCCAATAACAAACAGGTAGGTTACTTTGGAAAAGTAAAGACCTAGTGACATTTAATAAATGTCTATGTTTTCTTTCTACTATCCCATTTTGCTGTGGGGTGTAGGCACAAGAAGTCTGCTGAAAAATCCCATTAGTCTTACAAAACATGGTCATTTGATTGTTTACAAACTCAAGACCATTGTCACTTCGAAAACATTTAATAGACTTATTAAACTGATTTTTCACAATGTTTGCAAATTCTACAACATTTTCAAATACTTCACTTTTTTGTTTCATTAAGCACACCCACACAGCCCTAGAGTAATCATCTACAATAGTGAGAAAGTATTTAAAACCTTCTCTACTTTGAACTCTATAGGGACCCCAAACATCAAGGTGAATGAGTTCACCTACACATGTACTTTTGTGATCACTTAAGGGAAATGGTTCCCTATGTTGCTTAGCCTTGTGACACACATCACAAGGACTATCTTTAGCAACAATTTTGTGACCAATTACATGTTCCAACTTTTGTAAAACAATATCCGAAGGATGTCCTAATCTAGCATGCCATAAGTCAACAGTTTTACTAGAATTATAACACACCTGACTACTTATGGCAGTTTGACCACAAAAATACAATCCTTCAGATTGCCTACCAGTCACCAGGACTTTCTTTGTGTACAAGTCCTGTATGTAACAACTATGCTCATCAAAACCAACATATAACTTGTTGTCTTTGGCTAACTTATGAACAGAAATTAAGTTTACAGAGTATTCAGGCACAAGAAACACATCATAAAGAACTACTCCATTTCCAATTTTAACATTTCCAATCTTTGTTACCAAAGCACTAGTTCCATTAGGATGTCTTACTTGAATATTTAAGTCTGACACATCTATATAACTAGTTAATAACTCTTCATTATTTATCATGTGTTGATTTGCCCCTGAATCCACAATCCACCCAAACCTTATCCTCCCATTTCCAATTTGAAAACAGAAAATTGGTTTAGTATAACTATTTGCACAGAAAGGAACAGACAGGCTACCTGACACATTATAACTTTGAGGAGTTTCACTAGACTTGTCACTAATCAGACTTAACAGTTTAGCCCACTGCTCACTGTTCAAGTTTCCAATAGAAGTATCAGGTTTATCATCACTACAACTAACATTTGCAACAGCCCTTTTTCCTTGCCCCCCTCTTGGTGGTTTCATCCAAGAGGGGTAGCCAACAAGTTCAAAACACTTATCAATAGTATGACCTACTTTATTGCAATGAGTACACTTCAAACCTTGATTTGAAGTTTTACTAGACTTCTTACCTAATTCAGTAGGTTGATTAGATTTTGAGAAAAAACCCATAGTTTGATTTTTCTTAGAAGTTCCACTAGAGTTTCTATGGGATTCCTCCCTAGAAACTATAGCAAAAGCTTCTTTAACACTAGGTAATTCTTCTTTCATTAATAAGTTTGTTCTAACCCCCTGATAAGAACCATCTAAACCCATCAAGAATTGCATTAGTTTTATCATGTGATTAAAACTATTGAACTTGTTTGCAGCATTACAAGTACATGAGGGTAATTGCAAAATCTGGTCTAACTGTTTCCACATAATATTTAATCTATGATAATATTCAGAAACAGTTAATCCACTTTGAGTGAATGTGTTGATTTTTTGATACAAATCAAACACTACAGATCCATCCACTTTGTCATATGTTTCTTTTAATTCAGTCCACACATCACTTGCATATTTAGAGTACACTTGACCCATATACAGTTCATCACTCACAGAGTTAAGAATCCAGGTTAAAACAATAGAATTACACCTATCCCATTGTCTAGCCAGTATTTCATTAGTTTCAGATTTAACACAAGTTTTATCCACAAATCCCCATTTGTTTTTTACCTGAAGTGCTAGTGTCATTGCATTTGCCCAAACCGTATAATTTTCTGACCCTTTAAGTTTGACAGACACAATGGTAAGATTACTTGAATCAGAAGCATGCAAGTACAATGGATCACTAGCATCTAATTTGCTAATTAAGGTCTCAGTTGGTGGTGGTGGAGGTACAATGACTCCACCCTCATCAGGGCCTTGGTTCACATTATCATCCATATTGTACTAAACACAGAGTCAATCAGAACACAGAGTCAATCAGAACACAGAGTCAATCAGAACAGTAAATGCACACACCAGTCAACAATCAAAACAGACAGAGAAAACACAGTAGACCAACTCAATCAAGAACTCAAAAATTCCTGATTAGCGAAGCCAAGCCAGGGACAAGTTCACAGGTTCATCACTCAAGGGTGCCTGCGCATGCCTTAACTTGGGAGCTAATCAAGAAACCCTAAGACCAGTCTTAACAGCTAAACAGGGACTCAAGCCCTGGCAATAGACTCCTTAAGACAACTCTATAAACTGAAACAATAAGAAAAGGAAAGATCTCACCGAGCACAGCCCAAGTTAGGGTTCGCCTAACTCACAACCATATAACCTTCACTTAGGGTTATACGATTGGAGTGCAATTGAAGCTAAAGAAAAACTCCAATCCAGATATCAACTCGAACACCAACACGTGCAGATCTTTAACCAGCTAACCCAGAATAGATCCACGAACAATAAACCAGCGGAAGACCCCAAGATCCACAGAAAGATCAACCAATCTTTCAATAGACCAAAAATCAGAGATCGATCAAAACCCTAGAGCTCTGATACCATGTCAAAATTATGGTATCAAAACTGTAAACTCTAAATCTTTATTAATGAAACTGAAAGACCATACAAAGACTCTTAACATACAGGGAAAACCCTAACCTATACAACCAGTAACAATACAGATTAGCACCTGATCTACACGACTAGAGAATACACAAACAAGGATCTGAAACAAGATGTTTTACAGATCAAACCCTAGATAGATCAACTAAACAACTGGAAAGGTGTATGTGAGAGTTTAGAGAGAGAGCACGAATGAATGAAAAATCTGAGTTGTAACAAACACAACTCTTTATATTCTGACAAGAGAGCTCTCTCTCTCTTTGATCAACGATCACAAATAATCCACAGAGGATTGAATCAACGTCCAGAAGCCATTTGTGCTTCTTAACCACAGATTGCCAACGTGGCAGTAATCTTAACAGACTTTGGGCTGTAAACACGGACTGGACTTATTTTGTATACACAGGCCCACTTTAGAATTGATAGCCCAACATGTAAACTATTAGCCCAACTCTTGAACAACTTGGACACACGAACACTTGTACAGTCAGCACCAGCTTCCACCTCAGCATCCACCCTCACAAGCTGTGCCACATCATCTGCCACCTAAGCAACCTGCAAAGACACTTATGCAAAATATTTTAACAATGTACATATACCCATTAAGCTATTAAACTATATTTACAAGTATTAATTTTAACACCAGTAATAATAATGTGGGCCTTAGATTAAAAGTTCACTGGGCCTCGATATAAAAATGCCCATTAGTAGTTAGTACAGAAAGAAGCCTATTGAAGCCTTCAGGCCTTAAGCCCATGAGCGTTCAACCTTTAGATCCAACGGACTGTGTAAATTGTAAAATATCATGGGATTTTGATTTTGGTGAAACTGGAAGTCGGGAAATCTATCTCAGATGGTGCTTGGTTGGAAAGACGAATTGAACTCAAAAACTTTTAGATCCCAGACCCCCACCCCAAAACCGATTTAACAGAAAAACGAACCTAAACCGAAAAACCGATTTAACCGAACCAGAAAAAAAAACATGCCACACAGAAATCAGGAAAAACCGAACAAAAAAAAAACGAACCGAAATTAGCGGTTCAGTTTCGGTTTTGCATTTTATAAAAACCGAACTGAATAACCCAAAATTTCAATTTTTTTAATGTTTCTTATGCATTGATTTATGAATTATTAGTTTAATTTTTGAATGTTAAGTATTTATAATATGAACATTAGGGATGGCAATTTAGACACGAACACGATAACCTGATACGAATCTAAACGATTTTAACATGTTTCGTGTTTGGCCTTAACAGGTTTCGTGTCTATAACAGGTCGACATGTTAAGACCTGTTTATTTTCATATTGTGTTCGTGTCTTATCGTGTACGTGTCTTAACAGGTCTTATTGTGTTTCTTATCATGTCTTGTCATGTTAACTTATTTTACTAGGTGTTCCTTATCGTGTCTTATCGTGTTAACCTTTTATACACATGTTTGTGTTCGTGTTTGAAAAAAAATGACACGATTAGATTTCATGTCGTGTTCGTGTTTACAGATTTCGTATTTGTGTCTTAACAGGTTCGTGTAACCTGTTATGCCAGCCCTAATGAACATTAGAATGTTTATTTATTTTTGAAATGATTAATTTATTGCCTACAAAAGAAATACCAAAATTAAACAAAAAATAATCTATGTTACCTTATTAAGGAGGAGAGATGGCTAAAATAGTCATTTTACCACCATTTTAAGATAGGAGTTGAAGGGTTCCTTAACAAATATCTAATCTTTAGCCATTTTCTTCCCTTTATACCCCTCATGTACAAGTACAACATGTAATGCCAATAGTACATGTGTAACACACACTTTATCTATACTATCTATAAAAAAATTTATAATTTATAAATCTTATATACATCTGTACAATAAAAGTGATTTATTTGATGCAAACTTTTCTATCTACTTTTCTTCTTATTTTCATTGTTTATTTTCACTGAAATGCATGCTTACTTCAAAAATAATATTGTTAAAAGATACAAATGTCTGGTTAACTTTAGTCAACGAACATATGATTTTAAAAAACAATTGAATAAGTTAATAATGTATATTACCGGTGCTGCAACAAATAGAAACGATGCCAAATGTTCACTTGGTTCTCTGATTGTTTTAGTGTCTAAATTCATGTCTCATTGATAGTTTTGATAGTTATATTTCAACTTACAAATATTTTACTCTTATTTATATAACACGTTGATTGCTATATAGAGTACGATTACCGTACTGAATTGAACCGATGCTAAACAAAAGCCCGCTACAACGCGCGGGGCATATTACTAGTTAATTTTTAAAGTATTACGAAAAAAATGTCTTAATAAAAACTTTAGAAAAAATATAAAAAGTAGTTTAGAATGTTCAATCTATGAATTCAAAAGGTTAAATAATCATTTAACTAACTTTTAAAGATAATTAATGTAAGAACTCAAATTTAGTACAAAATAAAATCACTTAATTAAGGTGTTGTTTGGTAGCCTCTTAATCAAAAGTTTACATCTGAATCAGTAATAATTAGGTTTGTTTTGGTTCGCCAGAAGGACACATTTGAATCAAGCATCAAGCTTCTTGCCCATTAACTTTTCAAAATAATATTGAATGAAAATTTTGCCCCTTTGTTATTTCACTTGTGTTCATAACCCTCACATGGCCACTCATGCATGATGCACCACCACTTTCTTGACCAAACACCACTTCCTCCACCACCATATAGGCGTAGTCTTACTGGCTCATCAGTTACTGAATCAAATTCTCTTATTTAGACAAACTTCTTACTAGTTCAGCTCGTACTAACACAAAGCTCGGCAAACAGCCCCTCAAACGTTAACCTTATAAACAAACATATTTGTATGACTATTACCATACAACACGTACTATTTGTGTTATACTATGTTGCTACAACAAATAACTGCCTAACGTTGGTTTTGAGTCACAAGGGAGGTTCAGGGGTTCAAGGGTTCCACTCTGCCTAACGCAGGTCGTGGTGTCCTTCTACGTTGCAAACGTAGAAGGAGGTTCAAGGTTATTTTTATTGTTTGTATATGCTTTAAGATTCTGGTTTGAGATGTACTCAAAACCAGAAGAGGAAGTTCTTGAGATCCGAGTGAAGAGGATTGTTCTCTCCACGTGCAAGACCAAAAGAATAATAAGAGTGAAGTGAGAGTGAGTGTGATAGTGTGTCCAGAGCTGAGGAATCAGCCTCTGATTTATAGAGAAAAGAGAACTCTATAAGGAGAAAGCATCTAGCCTTGAGCCTTGTTGCAACTAAAGGACATCCCACAAATGGTAAGTGGCTGCTATGGACCTGCGGTCTGTTGACTGATGTTACTCCATCAGTTTGTTTGTTTTGCTCGATGAAAAAGATGACGGGACAAGTCATCTTTTTTACTTAGGATGCTGCTGGTTGTTGAACCCTTGTAGGCTCCAACCCTTTAAGCATCGTTTAGTAATATTGTTTATTTATTTTTGCTTTAAGCTACCCACGTCATCAGCCCCCCAAGTCAGAAGGTTTTATGAGATAGCTTGAAAGCTTCTGACTGTTTTCTTAGTTTATCCCTTGCTTGAAAGGTTCGAGGGTTCGCTGTGATTTGGGCGGTTATTACTCAGTGTTTTAATTTTGATTGGACTGTGATGTGACATGTGGCAGTTTTGTTCAGAGTTGATTACTGCATGCCATAATGACAGTTTTTAAATTAAAATAACCGTTTTCTTTTTCTTTTTTAACCCTTCCTTATTTCAATTTTTACTTTACTCTTTCCATTTCTTCATCTTCTTCCTCTCAAACATTTGATCCATCTTAGGGTTTCGTGATTTTCAACACAGCAGGTTAGTCTTTCTTCTTGTTGTTTTGTTTACTGATCATCCTTTTAAGCACAATGGGCGCTAAAAAGGACATGGCCGTTACTTTTTCCACTCTTTCTCAGAAAGAGGTTGAATCGTTTTGTTTCGAGTGGGATATAGATTTGTCTTTTAATCCCGTGGCTCCTGGCAAACAACTTGCTGTTTCTGAATGTCCATCTGGTTCTATTGCTTTGTATTGTCGTCATTTTGAATTTGCAAACCTTCGTCATCCTTTTTCTGTGTTTTTGTTGAATGTTCTTCAGTACTATAGGGTTTCTCTTGGTCAAATCCATCCTCATGGTGTTGGCCGTGTTTTACACTTTGAATGTCTTTGTAGAGCCTTAGGGTATGATCCCACTTTATTGATGTTCAGGCGATTCTTTCGCCTTGCCAAGAATGGTGACTGGTTTACCTTCGAGGGATCATCAGTAGAGACAAACCTTCTTTCCTCCCATGTTACAACTGTTGGGCAGTGGAAGACTAGGTTCTTTTGGGTGTCTGATTCTATTTTCCCTTTTAAGCCTGTGTGGAAGCATCCTGAGGCTGTGCTTAATGAAGGGGAACCTTCAGAGTCTGAACTTGATCATAACTTTCTAACGGCTCTTAGAGCATGTCCTTCGAGGCTTCGTCCATTTGCTGAACCTTTCTTAGTATTATCCGGTGTTAGCACTCGTTGGGACAAGCCGGTAGAGATCCTGTTGTGATGAAGGATGACCAGGGTATGAGTTTTTGTTTATTGTTGATTTCATTCTTTCTTTTTGTTTTTTCCTTATGTGTTGTATTTTTGCAGTTATGTCGGCTCTAGACTTCATTAAGGGTGATGATGCTTCGGGTGTTGTTTTTTCTGATGCTGAAGCAGCAGATGGGGAGGATGCGTTGACCAAGTATGAGAAAGGGAGATATGACGGGACCAACTATGTTGCTGTCCCTAATGTCAAGGGTTTTGCTAAAGCAAGTTCGTCCAAGGCTTCAACAAGGAGATCCAGCAGACGGCTTTTAAAGGCTGCCAAGTCTGCTGATCCTTCTGAAGCGGTGACAGTCAGTGATGACATTGAAGAGTCTGACGATGAAAAGGATCAGACTGTGGATGATACTCCTGTGGATGTGGTTGTCAAGAAAAGCAAGGGTAAAAAGGTGAAGGTTGGGTTGGTGAAGGAAACAGATGGTTCAGCTAGTTTCGATGAGGAAGGTCTGTATGTTCCTGGGTGGAATGTGAAGTCAAGTGATAACTTCAAGTCTTCGGCTGTTTGTGAGGAGGTTCTGGCACACTTTGCCACTCTTGGTGCCAAGGCTTGTCTTGAAGGTTTGAATGATGATGCTCTGCTAGCAAAGATGATGGTGGGTACCTGCAACCTGGCTGCTATGCTGCCAGAGGGGATTAGCAGGTTTAGGAAGGTTATGGGTGAGTACAGTGAGTTTGCCAAGAAAAAGAAGGAGATGAAACAGTCTATTGCTGATATGAAGAGGGATGCTAAGGAGTATGCTCAGAAGGAGATAACTTTGATTGCCCTGATTGATGAACTGAAGAGAGGGCATGAGGCTGAGATGGCAAGGCATGAAGCTGCTAGGCTCAAGGTGGAGGCAGATCAGTTGGCCTTGGAAGCAGAAAAGAAGGCATTTGAAAGTGAAAAGAAGGAGTTGGAGGTTTCTCTTGCTGCTGCTCAAAGTGATAACAAGTGGTTAATTGAAGAAGGCTTCCAGCAAGTCGTTACCTACCTCCTTCAATCTGCCGAATTCAATTCTGCCCTTGGAGAAGTGTACACCAAGCTTTTAACCCATGGTAAGCATACTGGTTTTGTTGCAGGGTTCAAAGCTCACGAGTCCGGCCAAGTCTTAGAAGAATCTTCCCTCTATCAGCCTAACTCCTTAGACGTGTTCAAGGAAACTGTCCTCAAGATGGAACACTCCAGCTATCCTTATGTTGCACAAGTTTCTTCCCTTTATGGGAAACCTTTGAAGGAGCTGAGAGAATTGAAGCCTGCTGGTCTGAACGAAGCTGTATCTGCTAAGGTGCTTCAATCTGTTTCAAGGAAGAGGGCACATTCGGGCGATAGTGAAGAGACTTTGGATGTGACTGAAACACTTTCCAAGGATGCCAGCGTTGAAGCCTCTGAAGCTGGTCTTGTAGAGAAGCTACCAAAGAAGGGGAAGAAGGCAAAGAAGGCAAAGGTGGTCAAGGCTGGGAATGAGAATGAAGCCTCCAAGCCTTCGGGGTCTGGTAACGATGCCTAAACTTCCTATTAGTAGCTTTCTTAGCATCTTGGTCTGTTGAAACAATTAACTCTGTGTTTGTGTCTTAAAACACTTTTTATCTTTTGTTGGAACCTGTGATGGTTCTTTGATGGTTGTGGGCTGATGCCCTTTGAACAATTATGCTTCTACTTGGCTTTGTTAAAAGCCTTTTAATGTTAAGCCTTTAGGGCTGTTGTTTAAGTTTTATCGTTGCTCATCTTTTATTTATTTCTTGTTGCTATGTGATGTGTTGCAAAACACATATAATTTCCTATGCATTTTGTAGTAATTTTCAGGTCTTTTTATTAGTGTTTTTATTAGTTTTAGGCTTGTACTTGTCTATTTAATTTATTTTAGCGTTTTATTAGTTTTTATTCGTTTCGTGTCATTTTTATTATGTATTTATTTATTTTATTATTTTATAGGTGTTCGTGGAAAATGAGCTCAAAACGAAAGAATTTTAACTGAGACACGAACACTTGAGAGCATGTGTTCATGGACGTTGGAGCATAAACGAGCAACTTTGGTCGAGCCAAGAACACCTAATACGAAAGCATGGAGTAATAATAATATAATAATAATAATATAAAAAAAAAAAAAAGAAGGAATTGCTTGGGCCGTAGCCCAAGCCAAACCTAAACAACACAATTGCAAAAGTCAAAGTCGGTCAAAGAAAAACATATATGGAGATATGTTTTGACGGCAGAGAAGAGATTAATATATCATTCGACGATATTTTTTCCATTGGACGGGGACAATTATTCAATTGAAGTGGAAGCTGCCAGTTGACCACGAGAACAGCTTTGGAGTAGAGAAGATCCCGGGCACGTTAAATATTAATATTTAAAGAGCCTCGGGTTTGCTTTAGTTTTCGTTTATTTTCTTTATAGACATGATCAACACTATTTTTATTTATTTTGTGATGATGTTTTTAAATATTATGAGTAGCTAAACCTTTTATTGGTGACTTGGGATGATGAACTAGATTATGGTTTTTAATTAAAGAATTATGTTTCCCGTTTTGGATGTGTTGGGTTACATGATTTAATTTTTATGTTTGATTTTGAATTTTTGTGTACTGACGTTTTTTGATTTGATTACTTTTTGTTGGTTTTGATGTTCTAGGCATATAGGAATATCCCCTAGATCTAGAAATCATTCTAGTTTGATTAACTTTTGTTGTCGAGCTAGTTCTTGCAGTTAGGAATAGCGCAAGTTTAACAGGTTTTTAAAATCAATTAGCTAAGGTGTGCAATCCCTTCCCGAAGGTTAGGAATATAATTCGGGATTGCTAGGTTGACTAACTAGGCATTGTTTGGTAGTTTGGTTATCGCTGGGGCGAGACCGATTACTTATTCGTGTTTAGAGTTTTCCTAGGATTTCATTCGTATTAGTTAAGTCTGTTTCACAGTTTGGGAGTTTTCGATCCAAGAGTGGTTGATTAAAGGATTACTGTGGGATTTGGTTTCGCTGGGGCGATCCACTTTCATTTTAGCATCTCAATACTTGTCCCGCCTTGAGTCTAGTCGGCTATCCTTGACAGGAGGTTTATTAGATAAGAACAGGGTCTCCAATCGGATTACATAAGTCAGCTTTTATAACCAGAGTCTAGGGATTCTACCCAGGTTACCAGCCTTCTTCCTATCTGATTTCTCCAGTTCCTTAAGTTCGTATTAGTTGCCGAGTTAAGTTAAGTTTAATATATTTAGTTTAATTAAGTTTATAATTATTAGTTTAACCCCCCATATAAGTATTTATTTATTTAGGCTAGTATTCGGTAGAGGTTGTGATCTAGAGTTGCATTCGCGTATTTGGGTTCGATACTCGGTCTTATCTGTTTACTGCTTTGCGACCGGTACACTTGCCGTGCGTGTGTAGTTTTTAGGTGAGTCGTTTTAATTAAAGCTTGTGTTATTTTTATATATACATTTACACACATTACTATGTGTGTTTGTCTTTGTCGTTGTTTGGGAATGTTTATCCGGTAGCACCTTCAAAGGTTGAATGCTGCAGTCATTCATCCTTAAGGTAGTCTAGGCAAACATGTCACCACCTATCCTATATACACTTATACAAGTATTTTTAATGTATTTTCGTAAGTTTGTTTTTTAAACCTAAGGAACGATTGGTGTAGGTTGTTCAAGCCTGTCAATGAGATTTATAAAGTTATTTTTTGTTTATCTCATGGAGTCGGATTGATTTAGGAACTCACCCCTTATATAGGTCCGTTCAACCCTCGAACCTATTGAGCGAAATGGCCTGGGAGCTCATCCCCTTACATGGCCCTTGCCATGGAGTTTCTTGCAAGGTTCTCAACCTGATCATAGGATAGAAAGACAAAATTTCCAAAAGAGGATTCAGTGATCCTTTCATTCACTTGATGATAACATTACATTGCTTTTTCAAAGAGAACAACATTTTCTTACAACTTAAACAAAGAACCTTTTAAGGTTCTTACCATTCCAATGTCGAGGGAGCTTCTTGCCTTCCATGTTGGCAAGCTTGTAAGACCCTCCTTTGTGGGATTCAAGGATGGTGTATGGACCTTCCCATTTTGGTCCTAGCTTTCCTTGGTTTTCCTTCTTGCTTGCTTCATTGTTTCTAAGGACCAGATCACCTGGCTTGAAGCGTTCATGCTTGACTTTGGCATTGTAGTAAGACTCCATCTTTTGTTTGTACCTGGCTTCTCTTATTGCTGCCAAGTCTCTTGCTTCTTCTAGCAGATCGAGATTGAGTGACGTTTCTCGTTCATTTGCCTGGATGTCAACATGAAGGGTTCTGGGTGTGGTGACCCCAATTTCAGCAGGTATGACTGCTTCAGATCCGAAGGTAAGGCTGTAAGGTGTCTTCTTGTTACTTGTTTTCTCAGTGGTTCGGATTGCCCAAAGAACACTTGGCAGTTATTCCAACCAGCTTCCTCCTTGACGACCCAGCCTAGCCTTGATCCCTTCAACCACACTTCTGTTCATCCTTTCAACCTGCCCATTGGATTGAGGGTATGCTACAGAGCTAAAGACTTGTGTTATTCGATACTCTTTGCACCAAGCACTGAATGGCTTTTCTGCGAACTGTTTGCCATTATCTGTAACTAGTACCCCAGGCAAGCCATATCGACAGATGATACTTTCCCAGACAAATTCAATTATCTTTTTCCCAGATATTTTTCCCAAAGGCTTCACTTCTGGCCACTTCGTGAAGTAATCAACCGCAACCAACAGGAATTTGACCCCTCCTTTTGCTGGTGGGAAGGGTCCAACGATATCCATTCCCCATTTGTGGAATGGCCATGCTGAAGTAATAGGTACCAGATCATGCTTGGGACTCTTTGGGACAGGTGCATGGATTTGGCAGGCTTCACATTTCTTCAACTGCTCTGATGCATCACGATGCATGGTAGGCCAGAAGTAACCTAGGTTCATGAGTTTTGCCACAACTGATCTTGGACCACAATGAGCTCCACATATTCCTTCATGAACCTCCTTGATCAAGTACCTGCTTTGTTCAGGACCAACACATCGAAGCAATGGGGCCAAGTACCCTTTTTTATAGAGTATCTCGTCCTGGATTATGTATTGCTTGGATCTGATCCGAATCCTTTCAGCTTCAACAGGATCTTGGGGCAGTTCACCTCTTTGCAGGAACCTTACGAATGGAGTCATCCAATTTGGTTCATTTTCAGTGATGACGTCTTGAACTTCAAGTTCTGATATTGCAGGATGTTTGATTACTTCAACCAACACCTTTTTGGTAAGGTGGGCAAAGTTTAACGAAGCAAGCTTGCTAAGGGCATCAGCCTTCTTGTTATGAGACCTTGGAACCTGTTTAATCTTGCAACTCTGGAAGGTGTTCATGATCTCCTTGGCCTTCTCTCTGTACTTTTTCATATTAGGTTCCTTGGCGATGTAGCTATCGTTCACTTGATTGGAAACCAGTAGTGAGTCAGTGAACACTTGAAGCTTATGAACAGCCATCTTTTTTGCAAGCTTGAGTCCTGCTATCAGGGCTTCATATTCTGCTTCGTTGTTAGTTGTCTGAAATTCCAAACGAAGGGCATATGTGAATTCTAACCCCTCAGGGTTGATTAGTACAAGACCAGCCCCTGATCCTTCAACACTGGAAGCCCCATCTGTGTAAAGTTTCCAGGCTTCCGGATCCATGGGTTCATCTATGGTGATGTTAACTTCGGCCGTTTCCACCCTTGGAATTTCAGCAATGAAATCGGCAAGTATTTGTGCCTTTATTGCTTTTCTCGGGACGTAGGTGATTTTGTGTTCACCTAGTTCAACAGCCCATTTGGCTAGTCGTCCCGAGGTTTCGGGTCTTTCAAGCACATTTTTGATTGGTTGGTCAGTGATCACTTGTATGGGATGTGCTAAGGCTAGGGCCAATTTCTCCAAAGGAGGGTACTTGACCTCTGCTAACTTTAACGTTTTACTGAAGAAATAAACGGGTACCTAAGCTTTGTCTCTTTCTATGGTGAGAACAGCGCTGAAGGCTTCATCAGTAACTAAAAGATAGACAGAGATCGTTTCCCCTGCTTCAGGTGTTGCAATTGTGGGAAGGGAAGCCAGATAATGTTTCATGCTGTTGAAGGCTTCCTCTGCTTCTTCCGTCCACCTGAAGTCTTTCTTGTCAGTGCAACCTTTGAGGGTCTTGAAGAAAGGTAGGGATTTCTCAGCCAACTTTGACACAAAACGCTTCAAGGCAGCCAGTTTGCCATTCAAGCTTTCAACCTCTTTCTTGGTTTGGGGTGACTTCATGTTGAGGATGGCTCGAACCTTGTTCGGATTGGCCTTTATGCTTTGCTTTCCTACAACATGACCCAAGAACTTTCCTTCTTCAAAACCAAAGGAACACTTGACAGGATTCAGCTTCATGTTGATCTCCCTGAGGTTGTTGAAGGTTTCCTGTATGTCAGTGAGCATTTGATCTTCAGTTTTGCTCTTGATGACCAAGTCATCCACATAAGCCTCCATGTTTTTGCCAATTTGCTTGGCAAAGGCTTTGTCAACCAACCTTTGATAAGTAGCACCTGCATTTTTTAAACCAAAGGGCATTTTTCTATAACAGAAAATACCATTGTCAGTATGGAAAGCAGTTTTTTCTTCGTCTTCCTCCTTCATTTGTATCTGGTGATAACCTTTATAGGCATCCAGAAAACACTTGAAGGGAAAGCCTGTAAGCGAGTCTATTTTCAGATCAACCTCAGGTAAAGGATAACAATCCTTGGGGCAGGCTTTGTTGAGGTCTTTAAAGTCGATGCACATCCTCCATGAATCATCAGGCTTTCTAACCATCACAGGGTTTGCAACCCATGATTGATATCTTACCTCTCGAAGGATACCGGCTTCAACCAGTTTGTCAACCTCTTGACACGCAGCCTTGCTTCGTTCTGGGGCAAGACTTCTTTTCTTCTGAACTATGGGTTTGACGTTGGAAGGAATCCTTAGTTCATGTTCAGAAACTTCTCGTGGGATCCCAGTCATGTCACTTGGGCACCAAGCGAAAACGTCAACGTTATCTTTCAGCAATGCTTCAAGCCTTGTGAGAGTATCACTAGGAAGGGTTGTGTTGACCCATATCCTTTGATCAGGGTATTTGGGGTTGATGCTGAGACCAAGTTTGTTTTGATCTTCATCAATGGTTAACACCGAAGTGGAAGGTTGGAGGGTTGCAACACCCTCCTTGGTGGGGAACTTGGCACTTTTTCGGCTGATGGAAACCGTCATATCAAAGATCACTACCCCAGGTCTTCCAATGATGACATCGTAGCTAGACGGTAGGTCTAGAACAATGAAGGTTAGTGGCTCAGTCCTTCGCATTTGACCATCAGAGAAGGTTACATCAAGCGTTATTTCGCCCAGGGGCTTGATGGGTATGTCAGCAATGCCTTTTATGGCAGCTTCAGCAGGCCGTAGCATGGAGCGTTCTTCAGAGCTTAACAGGTTGAAATATTTGGCAAACATTATTTCAGTAGCAGCTCCGGTGTCTATGTAGGCCTTTTGTGTTTTGATGGAACCCACGAAGGCTTCAAGGACAAGTGGATCACAGTGTTTTTCTTCCTTGGGGTTTCATTTTCAACAAACACCATGGCAACGTCTTTCTTCTTGCCATCTGTCATGTTTTCTTTAACACCTTTGACCAGATGGGCTAGTTCTCCAGATTTGACGGCTTCTTCGATTCTTTTCTTGAGTTGGAAGCAGTCGTTGGTGTGATGTCCCTTCTCTTCATGAAACTCGCAATATTGGTTGGAGTTTTCATTTCTTTTACTTTTTGGTAAGGGACGAGGAGGTCTGAAGGTGTGTTTAACTTCTTCGGTTGCCAGGATTTCTTGAGGAGTTTTGGTGAGGGCTGTGAAATTGACATTTCTATCTCTGCTTGGAGGGTTCCTGCTTTCAGACCTTCGTGACGCAAACCCTCTGGATCTTTTGTCATAGGTGCCGTAGTTGCTTCTCTTTCGAGTAGGACTGTTGCTTCTCCAGCTGGAAGCCTTTTTCCTTTGTTCCTTGATGTCTACAGCCTCCTCTCCTCGAATGTGAGCTTCAGCTCTTTCCAGGGCCTCTTCAAGGGTTCTAGGGAGACTTTTGTTGAACTCCCTGGTAAGGTACTTTGAGTTGATGGCATTCATGAACCCTGCAACCTTCATCTTTTCATCGGCACCGACGTAAGTAAGACCTTCTTTCTTGTATCTTTCAATGAAGCTCTTCAGGCTTTCATCATCTTTTTGTTTTATCTGGAAGATGACGGTTGCATCCTTGACACAACGTCTCTGTTGTGAGAAGTTGGCCAGAAATCCTTTACCAAGCTCGTCAAAGGTACGGATGCTTCCAGCCGTCAAGCCGTTGAACCAGATTTGTGCAGATCCAACAAGGGTTTGCATGAACATCAAGCAACACTCAGGATCACCTCATTTCTCGATCCGAGCGGCCCTTGAGAAGATCTGAAGGTGATCTTCTGGATCATCAGTGCCATCATACGTTCTTATATGAGCTGGCATCTTTAGCTTGTTAGGAAAATCATAATCTGCTATCTCTGGTGAGAAGCAAGATAGGCTGTTTGGCTTGTAGGGTTGGTTAACAGTGTGTTCCACCCTGTTGTTGGTTATTCCTCCAGTGTTTCCTTGTTGGGCAGCGATGGCCTGACTGATGAGTTGTTGCCAAGGGAAGTTAGCCATCATTTGAGATATCATGTAGGGCATAAGGTTGAAGCCTTGAATGCCCTCGGTAGCCACATTGTTGGTCGTCATGGGGAGGCTCATGGAAACGCTTCTGGCCATGGGGAGTGAAGCCATGGCCTGCTCCCATGAAGTGGCCGTTGGTGGTGGGACACTGGTCACAGGTGACTGTAAGAGCTGAACCAGAGTCATCTCATGTCCTAGTGGCATACCAGTGGTGGCAGCTTGAGTGGTAAACAAAGGGAAAGCAGTAGGACTGGACCTTGCTTCGTAGTGTGAAGCAATGTGGGTATTGCTGGGACCAGCATTGTTGCTTCTGGGTGAAGGTCTGCGTCCATAAGTGGCAGTGAGAGGGGGAGGAGGTACAGGAGAGAGTGATATCTCTTCCTCCTCGTCATAATCTAGCCGGAGACGAACTCCTTTATCCCTTTCCTTCATAACAAACTGGTTCAAAAGGGACCTAAGTTGCAAGAAGTTTCTCTCCACTCCTTCAGGGGTGAGATCTATGCGATGTGGAGTTTGTGCAAGATCAGGGAGAGGAGACATCACCCCAGAACGAGTGGGAGGTGGAGTTTGCAGATTTGCTGACGCAGGGTGAGCAGGTGGGGACTGAGTCCCAGCTGAAGTACCTCCTGGAGTGGAGAAAGACACAGATCTGGCCGGAGAGGTCTGATCTGTGCTAGGAGAGATCTGGTTGACCTCTTCTTGAGACTCAGGGTCAGACATGGAGAGAGTCGGAGCTACACAACTAATTTCGAGTAAAGAAAATGGCGCAGCCCCACGGTGGGCGCCAACTTGTTGCTACAACAAATAACTGCCTAACGTTGGTTCTGAGTCACAAGGGAGGTTCAGGGGTTCAAGGGTTCCACTCTGCCTAACGCAGGTCGTGGTGTCCTTCTACGTTGCAAACGTAGAAGGAGGTTCAAGGTTATTTTTATTGTTTGTAGATGCTTTAAGATTCTGGTTTGAGATGTACTCAAAACCAGAAGAGGAAGTTCTTGAGATCCGAGTGAAGAGGATTGTTCTCTCCACGTGCAAGACCAAAAGAATAATAAGAGTGAAGTGAGAGTGAGTGTGATGGTGTGTCCAGAGCTGAGGAATCAGCCTCTGATTTATAGAGAAAAGAGAACTCTATAAGGAGAAAGCATCTAGCCTTGAGCCTTGTTGCAACTAAAGGACATCCCACAAATGGTAAGTGGCTACTATGGACCTGCGGTCTGTTGACTGATGTTACTCCATCAGTTTGTTTGTTTTGCTCGATGAAAAAGATGACGGGACAAGTCATCTTTTTGACTTAGGATGCTGCTAGTTGTTGAACCCTTGTAGGCTCCAACCCTTTAAGCATCATTTAGTAATATTGTTTATTTATTTTTGCTTTAAGCTACCCACGTCATCATACTAAAAATACACTTTCGTTTGTAAAATGAACATGTTCTTTTAATGCATTTATCAAGTTAAAATTGTATAATAAATTAACAATTTAATTTAATATTTTGAAACATTTCTAAAACCTTTATACTACTTTTATCTTTAAATAAGTGTGATTATATTAAAACCCCTCACTTCTATTTTCACCCCCTTAAAAGCGCCTCGCTTAGGCCAAATATGTTGGAGCATCTTTGATCATCTTCTTGTAATTTCTTTCACTTGATCTTCACGCTTGCTTTTGGAGCTCTGATCTTCTTCCTATTATCTTTGTTTATTATATTTGCAACACACACCTTCAACCCATTCCTGGTAAAGTAGGGAAAAATGGCTATAGTTAAACACTTCAAGATTATGGTTTTGTTTTGCGGATCAGATGAGGACTTGCCTGTGTTGTTTGAGCATTGCCTAACACACACAAGACGAATGTTGCAACATGAGTTCGACCAAGATGACACGTGAAGCTTTAGACTCCAAGCAGATCTCTTGATTGCCAACTCACCTCCTGTAGAACATAGGCCTCTACAAAGTTTGACTGATTCGCTTATTTAATGAAATTTAATGCGCATACCGCATTCGAAGATCAAGTTTTTCACATACTTGAAATCGATTGGAAGGTAAACAATAACTAACAAAAATTGTACAACAAAAGAAGAAAGTGTTAAAATCTTTGACTATACATGGTTGACGATGTCAAGTTTAAGTCGTTGATTCATTTGGAAATCGAAAACGCCTATAGATGTTTGATTAGGGTTATTACTTTGTTTTGTGTTAAAATCTTTGACTATACGTGGTTGATGATGTCAAGTTTAAGTCGTTGATTCATTTGGAAATCGAAAACGCCTATATAGACGTTTGATTAGGGTTATTACTTTGTTTTTTTAAATTTTTTTAACTTTTTAAATTATTATATTAAAAAAGAAAAAAAAAATAATAAAAACCAATTCAAAACATCAAAAAACTACTCCAAAATAAAAAAAATTATTCAAAGCGCCTCGCTTAGGCCAAAGCGAGGCGCTTCGCTTTTAAAAATCCGCTTTTTCTGCCCCCTCGTACCGATCTACTCAAAATGGGGGCAAAACGCCTCGCTTTGGCCTAAGCGAGACGCTTTGAGGGGAGTTGAAACATACGGAGCCTTAAATAAATAACTTAAATAATTCTTCTTATTCATCCCATTGGCCATTAGGCTATGGGGTGTGAACCTTTCCTCTTTTCCACATCAGCGTTACATCATCTATCCTTTCCCCTCCCCCAAATAGGAGAAATGATTTCCACTTACGCTTCCCTTTTTTTATTATTTTTCATCATCATCATCAACAGTTACAATGCTTCGGGGAGGAGGGGATTTCCTTCGTTGGCACCGAAATGAGGTCAGGGGGCGGTGTTCCCCGACAGGGACGAGCTCCACTCCATCTCACCGATCCCTTCCACGTCCTATACCCCTCAGTCTTACAAATTTACCACTGACCGTCCACCACTATCGCACAATAATCTAGAGACTACATGTCTGGACTAGAAACCGCCAACTCATGCCCACTTTTTAACCCATTTGTAATCTGAGTCATCAAGAAACTTAGTGGGTCTATAATCTATATATTGTTTACCGCACAATAATTAACATAATGATCTTAGTAAAGTGATGTTATAGGTAAAGTCATTTGAGATGTCTCAAGCTAGACAAACATAATTTAGAAATTATGTTTTTTAATCTATCAATAAAGGATCTGATAATAAAATAGAAAAATAACTATTTAGATAATTAGTTATAACTAGTTAAAATATAATATTCGATATGTGTGTTACCTTTCTAAACACTCTTTAAAGTTATCACCATTAAACCTTATTAAATAAATTGAAAACTGTTTCGAAATGCACATAAAAAAAGAAAAAGGCATGAATATTTTTATAAGCAATGGATGGTCCTCTTGTTCTTAACGAGGTTTTGGCTTGGTTAAAGCGCAAAAATAAAAGGGCTTTTTTGTTAAAAATTGATTTTGAAAAGGCGTATGACAATGTAAATTGGGGTTTTTTAATGTCGATGATGGAGCAAATGAATTTCCCGGCTAGATGGTGTATGTGGGTCTTTGGTATTATTAAGGCGGCTAGATCGAAGGTGTTGGTTAATGGATCTCCTACGTTTGAGTTCTCTTGTCAAAAAGGGCTTAGACAAGGAGACCCGTTATCTCCATTTTTGTTTTTGATTGTCATGGAAGCTCTTTCCCTGATGATTTCAAAAGCGATTCAGGAGGGTGATTTCAAAGGGTTAAAGCTTAATAATGAGGGTACGGTAATCTCTCATATGTTTTATGCGGATGACGCTCTCATTATAGGGGAGTGGGATAGCGAGAATATGGTAAACTTGGCTAGAATATTGAGATGTTTTCATGTTTGCTCGGGGATGAAAATAAATATCTCAAAATCTAACTTGTATGGGGTGGGCACGTGTGTGGGGGAAACGGAAGAGATGGCGTTGACTTTGGGATGTAAACGGGATGTTCTCCCTTTTGATTATTTAGGGATAAAGGTTGGCGCTAATATGAATAAGGTGGCGAGTTGGAAGAAGGTTATGGAGGTGTTTGAGGCTAGATTAGCGACTTGGAAGGCGAGACTTTTGTCCATTGGTGGTAGGTTAACACTCGTTAAAGCGGTTTTAGAAAGTCTTCCAATCTACTATTTTTCATTGTATAAGGCGCCAAAAAAAGTTGTGGAGAGATTAGAAAGCATAATGAAAAGGTTTCTATGGTCGGGTACAAGGGTCGGAAAAAAGATTCATTGGGTTAAATGGGCTCGTGTCACGTCCCCTAAGAAGGTTGGAGGGTTGGGTATAAAAAGGCTGGAAGATGTCAACGAGGCGCTTATTTTTAAATGGGCTTGGAGATATCGGCAGAGTAAAGATTCGCTATGGAGGAAGGTGGTCGAGGCTTGTCACAAAAGTAATAATATGTGGGAGTTTCTTCCAATAAATAAGTACGCGACCGGGAATTGGAAGGCTATTGTAAAAATGGTGGCTGGAACGAAGACTAGAGATGGTCCGCTGCATACTCGTATAAGGGCGAAGGTGAGAAATGGGGAATCAACAAGGTTCTGGCTTGATATTTGGGCTGGAGATAGCGTTTTAAAGAATCGATTTCCGCTTTTATACCGGCTGGAAGTTCAGAAGAGTTGTTTAGTCTCGGACCGAACAAAGATTTTCAATAATCAAAGAATAGTTGTGGCTGACTGGATTGATTGTTTGCAAGACACAGATGAGCTGATTCAGTGGGTAGATCTTTGCGATCTGGTGTCTAAGGAAAATGTGATTCTGGGCCCAGATGTGTGGTATTGGGCTGATGATAAGAAGGTGGGCTACTCTACAAAGGGTGTGATAGATCTACTGATTCATAGAACAGAATTCGAGCCCTGTTTTGTTATTAAATGGGTGTCTTGGATTCCAACGAAGTGCTTGATAATGGCGTGGAGAGCGGAGATGCATAGAATTCCGACTAGAATGGAGTTGGTTAAACGCAATGTGGGCCTAGAGGATAAAAGTTGTCCTTGGTGTAAAGAGGTGGACGAAACTGTGATGCATATTTTGTCCGAGTGCTTGATCGCTACAGTGGTGTGGGATTGGATTGGGAAATGGTGCCGGTTGGATCCTATTTATGCGTTCGAAGTAAAGGATATTTTAGAGGTGTATAAAACGGTTAAAGGTGGAAAGAATTGTAAAAAGATTGTTCATGGGATTATGGTAGCTACGATGTGGTCGATATGGAAAGCAAGGAACGATACAGTTTTCAGTGGGAAGAAGCCTAGTGTGGATTATATAGTTGCGGGGGTGAAGTCGATCACGTTTCTTTGGGTCAATAGCCGTTTTAAATGTGATAAGGTTGAGTGGAGAGATTGGTGTCGTTTTCCTTTGTATATGTTTGTATAGTTTGTGCCGCCGGTCTTGATTTTTAGGCCGGTTTTGGCGTTGTGTTTATGAAAGCATTTTTTCAAAAAAAAAAAAAAGAAAGATGCATGTACGCATTAATTTAAAAGAAAAAAATCATCCAATCAATCATATTCGTATATTTTTTCCAATAACAAAAAGTCTGTAAAGTATACTTGTTATAAAATTCTATCAAAACTCTAATTAAAATCTTATATTTTGTTTTTCCTTAACAAATTTACCAACCAAACACTACACATATAATCTACATGCGATTAATTGGGTTTCGACTTTCGATTCAAATGCGCATACGTGAGTTTTTGTGGATTTGGTTTAATTTTTGGTGACATAAGAAGGATGCTCATGCTTTACATGTGCTTCTACATGCCTTAGACTATGTGTAGTGGGGGGCTTTATGGGGCTCCATGTATAAAGCCCCCCATCCTGATTGGTCCACGTGGCTGCTGAGTCAGCATGGAGAGAGAAACTGAAAAAAGGGTGTAGTGGTGGGGCTTTATAGATGGAGCCCCTGAATCTGATTGGTCCACGTGGATTTTATTTTTTTTATTCTTTTAACTCAAAATAATTAAAATAAAAGGTAAATAAATATAAAAAAATTACAAATAATATTAAAAAACACACAATTAATATTAAAAAAAAGTTACAACTAAAATTAAAAAAAATTACAAATAATCTTAAAAAACACACAACTAATATTAAAAAAAAAAAATTACACACCTCCTAAATTACTTATTTAAACATTACATATTCCTAAATTACTTAATTAAACACATAATATAATCCTAAATTACTTATTACAACCTAAACCTCCCACTACGGAGAGTAGTTGTCCCAGTCCTCGAGTGTGTAGTACTCGGGGGATAGGGAACGTGAGCTGTCCCGTCCATCGGACCTCGCATCCGATGGGAAATAGTAGTACTCACGAGGAGGGGTTGGCATGCTCCAGAGGCGCTCCTGCTCCTCAATTTCCCTGAGGGCTTCCAAGTCCTCAGGGGTTGGCTCCCCATATTCACGGGGTGGGGTGGTCTGGTGGTGGTGGGTGGGGGTATTCTGGGGGGTGGGGGTAGGTTGGTGGTAGGGGGTGGGGGTATTCTGGGGGGTGGGGATAGGGTGGTGGTAGGGGGTAGTCTGGTTGGTGGGGATAGGTTGCTGGTAGGGGGTAGGAGGAGGAGGGGTGAAGGTTTGTGGTGCCGACAACATCAGTCGGTCCAATTGATATGTAGCCATGCCATAATCATGGGCCCAAGCCCATTCTTCATCCGTCCAGGGATCATCCTTCCAGGGATCATCCTCTTCAGGATGAGTTGGTGGTGCCACAGCAGGAGGAGGAGGAGGAAGAGGAGGTTGTGGAGGAGGAGGAAGAGGAGGTTGCTGAGGAGGATGACTTGGTAGTCTCGGGGACGGGCCCCGTCCCCGGACCCGTCGAGCGTACTGCCGGACATTAGAAGGTCCGGCAGCGCCTACTTGAAAACCGCCAGTGTTATTCATTGTGTTTAGGATGAGGAAAGGATGAGGAAGAGGGAAGAGGTGTGACTGATAAAGGATGAGGAAGGGGGTATTTATAGGGTGAGAAATATGACCGTTTGGGGGGAAAACGTTTGAATTTCAAAATTTGAAATTTAAACGTTTGGGGGGAAAATTTGAATTTCAAACGGTTTGAACAGTAACCGTTTAAAATTCAAATGTTCGAATATAATTTTTTTATATAATCTATTTTTTTTATTAATTTTAATAAATATAATTTTTTTATATAATTTATTTTTTAATTATTATTTTTTATATAATATATTTGTGTGTGTATGTTATTAATTTTAATAAATATAATTTTTTATATAATTTACCGTTCAAATACAACGGTCAAAATTTTTTGACTTTTTTTTTCAAACCAGTGACACGTGTCACTTTCTGATTGGTCCAAAGTTTTAGAAGCCGGCGTTATCAACATGGAGCCCCGGCGCATAAAGCCCCATAGCGCCGGGGTGTTTCAGTGTTCCGGGGCGCTATAAATCTAAAATTTGCACAATAACGCCCCACTACGGGTGGTCTTAAATTTATACGAAAATACAATATTGAGTTTTCTAATAAAATAAACAATAATAATTAAGTTAAATCCTACTTAGTACATGCACCAAATGTGGGCACACAGATAAGGTCACAAACAACAATTTTTTTTTCTCAAAATAAACCAACAACTATAAAATTGACTGATTAAATGAAGTCGTACAACCTTTTTCAATAACATAGACCAAATAATTTTATAACCTAGTTCGTAAATTTATATCCATAAATACGGGTGTCTTTAGTTATTTCACTTTTTTTTTTTTTTTTGTGAAAGATAAACTTCATTCAAGAAAAAACACGACGGCGCAGTCCTCAGAGAGAGGACCACACACGCCAAAAAATTACATCATGTACAGCGGGTTTTTGACCCAATCAAACCAATCAATCCTATCATACCTAGATCTATACTTTAACCAAATAAAAGACAATTTCTTGATCAAAGCAACGACTTTCGGCACCTTAGGTTCGCCATTTTGAAAGACCACCTTGTTCCGCTCTTTCCATAAGGCCCAACTAGTAATCCAAAGGATCCCTCCAATGATCTTCTTACCCTTCGTATGACTGCTCCTCAAATTAGGCCATTTGAAAACCGAGTCCATGTCCGGAAACTCTGCAGCATCCAGGTTACACCAATTCCAGATACTCGACCATACCACTAAGGGTCATCATCAGACAGCCCATTGTTTTTTGGACCCTTAGTGGGCCTGTCATTACTGCTTGAATAGTTACCCCCAAAGGCACAGCCCACTTCAACATATTTAGACTTGGACTTCTTTCTCTTAAGCGTATTGACCGAGTCAACCACCTCAATAGTATGACAATTATTTCCACAATCATTGCCAAACTCAGAATTTGCACCCTTTTGACCAATGATTGGGCTATTAATGCCCTCATCATTGTTTCCCGTATTTACCTCCAAAATACCAGCATTCTCTCTCCTGTCAACATTACACTCTACATTTATTGCCTCCATATCTACCTCCCTTTCCATATCTGGCTGCATCACCGGAACAGGCACCGATTCCTCCACCGAATCTTCTTCCTGGTCGTCATCGTTCATCGGAACCCCAGTCCATTCAACGTCTATGTCATTCACGAACTCCGGTATCCAGTTTTTACATCTTCCTCAATCCAAACTTTAATCGTTTTTCCACGCCATTTAAGATAGATGGTCTCTTTCACACTCCCACCCTGCTTCATCAGAACCCCAATGGAATAGACTGACATATCTACCTCCACCCTTTCCATGCACGGCTTGTAGACCACCTCACCAAAGAAGTTACCAATGTTTTCGAATATCTTTTCGTCTGCCATGCATAACGGAAGACCCACCACCTTCAACCATGCAACACGTTCAAAGGGCATCACTTGCCCTTCCCAAACATCCACAGAAGAAAACAATTCCGGTCTGCCCTTTATCTCATCTCTGGCCATCATTGCATGGTCCTTTGTCAGAAAGGATATCAGCACCATCAAACCACCCATACATCGGACCTCTCCTTCCTGTAGCCCCATTTCTTTCAGCAACCGCCTGATGTGCTTAAGTATCTCTAAAGAACACAGTCTAACGACCAACGATCTCCCTTGTAGAGATTCACAAGCACACAAGTTATCATCGATTTCGATCGTTTTTCCTTTAGATTCCCCAGAAAACGCTTCCTTGAATGACATTAAATTAGTTACGAATCCCTTCTGACTCTTAAACCCTTCATCCGCACTGAACTGAGGACAAGATCCACCATTCTTGGGAGGGCCATTAAATCGTTGCTTGTTAACTTCTCCTTCCTCCAAGACGAATCTTGCAACATTTACTTTAAGCTTAAATTCTCCCAATCGTATGGAAGACAAAACTTTCTCCATCTCGCGACGATCCTTAACGTCCAGCAGGGAAACAAAGGCGAAACGTTTCCCCTCCCTATCCCTTTTCCTCGCTACATAAATATCGAAGATCGACCCAAAATTCCTAACTTCTTTAGCCAAATCTGCTCCACTGCATCTATCTGGAATATTTGATACGAAGAACTTCGTTATTCTAGCCGATATCTCCACCGGAATAGGTTTCCGGCGAGAGCCCATAGAGAGAGTTTAAAGCAAATTTTGAATACGAGATATCAGTTTATTGTTGATATGTTCGGGTTTTAGATTTTAATAACTGGTCGGTTTTGCTTAAAACAATTGTTTATTTCAATTATAGATTAAGATGATTCGGCTCACCATCGGTTTTTTTTTTTTTTTGACTTTCGATATGCACATCCATTAATTAAGAAGGTTAAAAAATTCTTAATTTATTTAAAGTTCAAAAGTACAACAATTATAACAAGTAAAATTCACATGTAACTGAAAACTCATTTGCCTGACAAGTTGTAAGTACTCGGCCATAGTTAGGGAGTACTTATAGATTACTCGCTGAGTACCCAACCTAGGTTGCGATTACTCATTGACTAATTGACGCCTAGCTGAGATTTTTACACCCATGTTATAACAAAGCTTCTAGTAAGATCCAAGAACGGTTAGATGTAATGCCATTGTGTATGCTCACAGCCTTCATTCCACTTAGGCATCTTTAACACGCACATTATCATAACGTCCTTCACGCTCCACAAAAAAATGGTCCACCTCCATTAACTCCCCTAAAAAATAAATATTAAACTTATTGTGTATGTAAAAAAAAAATCTTTCACACTCGTTAAGATATTAACGAATGAGTGCATTAGAGTATATCTCAGACCAAAACAAACAAACATTATATTATATATACACTTAAAAAACATGGTCGGTGGACAATGTTTTTTTTATAATCTACCCTCAAGTTTTGTCAAATGACAAATTTCATCCCTTAAGTTTTCAACTTGACAAAACCAATTTTATACCTTGACAGAAATGACCCCTACCTTTTAAGTTGACAAAAATGCCCTTTTTACTTTGTAACTTTTTTTAACCCGCAAACTTTTGGTATATAACTCATTCTATCCCCAAACTTCATTGTAATGTCAAAAGTAACCATTTAACTTTGCAAATGTCACTTTGATCCCCCACAAGTTTGTAAAGTTTCAAGCTTATCGTAAAACTACTTTCTTATGTTTTTATTATTATGGATGCGTTGATATAAAATCGAGTTAACTTTCCTTGAAAACGAACCAGGTCAAATATAATATGTTTTGATTCGATAATAAAAATTCGAGTTACATACGTTTCAGATAAAATACACAAAGAAACCTTTAACTTTAGAAATTGACATTTTGCGCCTCTACACATTCTAAAATTTTTATAAAATATCATTTTCACCCATTTTGAGCTCTAACTTTTCAAATTTATCCACCGTATTTTCATTATTTACGTTAAAAGAGAAAACATTTTGTCACGTGGTTATTATTGTGTATGTGACAGTATAAATTCACGTTTCGACGTAAAATTATTTTTATGTATGTTTTCCGTTGGTCTACGTTTTGCCGTACATGATGGTATAAATTCGTGTTTCAACGTAAACATAATAAATTCACTTTTCGACATAAGGTTTTGGTCAAATATAAAACGTTTCCATTGTTCTTTTTATGTATGATATCAGTTGGTCTACGATTCCGACGTAAATTATGTTCGAAAATGGGTCAGATCAAATATAAAACGTTTTAGTCCGACAACAAAAATTTGAGTTACCTATGTTTTTGACGTAAACTGTGTTCGTAAACAAACAGGTCGGAATATAAAATATTTTCATTAGTTGGTATAAAATTGAGTTATTGTATATTTTCATACGGTTAACACATCGCATGACGTATCGCCACCTATAAACAATTTAGACATCGTCAATGCAAGACGCGACCTGTGACAACCATCTAGATACCTCTTTTCTATTAAATAGAGAGGCAAAAGTCTGTAATATTAAAAGAATTCTGGGTTTGTTACACTCCGTGACATCACATTTTTGGTATGTGATATCATATTTTAGGGTATGTATCAATTTTCTATTGCTGTGTGATGTAAGCCAAGATATATGAATCCTAATTATAAAGCGTATGATTCCTAAATACCTATTAAAAAAATATAGCTTTGTTGCTTCGCTGTTCAACTTTGGGCGCCTTCAACATTCGAAACCTTCCAACCATTATTGAATCATAAAAAGCTCTAAAAAGCAGAGCCACAAAAGTTTAAAAAAATATCCCACAATTTTAATTTTAATGAAATTCATCAAAAACGCCTCAAAATTCTCATCATTTCATCTCAAAATTCGAAAATTACATCATCAAAATCACTAGAAAAATAAAATATATGAAACCAAAAACGTACGTAGTACATGCACCTAAAACTCTCAAAAAGTTTATAAAAATCCGCAACACTAAATAACCTAAAATTAATATCCGAATAATAATAATAATAATAATAATAATAATAATAATATTAATCCTGGAACCCAATTTTCTCCCAAACAGCATTCCTAACCCGACTCAGATCCCGTCCTTTCAACGTCCTCCCAACTCCTTCATGAACCGAAAACGACGTCGTTCTCGCCGACTGCCTCGCCAAAAACTCATGCGGCGGTACCCTTTTCCCGGCGCCGTCATCTCCGTACTCAAACTCATCAAAATCGGCTTCCCGCCGCCGGTGTTGACCCAAATCTTGTTTCAGAATCTTTGACCAGTCCGGCACGTTGACCGGCAACGACGACGGCGTTCCTCCGACAACCTTTGACTTGGATGATGCTTTGTTCTTCATCCGGGGACTGGGTACTACCGGGTTGTGGAACTCCGGCGATGACGTCACGTTCCAGATGTCGGATTCGTCGAGCTCGAAGATGGAGTCGGGTGTGATGGGATGGTCTCGTTGGGTGAATAGGTACCGGTAGTTTGATGATGCTGCCATTGGTTCTCTCTCTCTCACTCTCTCTCTAGAGATATATGTTTCTCTCTCTAGAAATAGAAATGGAAATGGAAATGGAAATTTCTACTGTGTGTGTTTTGGAGTTATTCGTTTGTGGGTTTAGGCTGCTTTTTATAAATGGTTTTTAGTGGATAAGGTTCCTTTCTCATTTGCTTAATTTCTATTTAATTAATATTTTAAAGCAAATAGCTCTCCTATTATATATTTTTTCTCAAACCCTCCACTTTTGTCGTGGAGTGACATCTAGGTGAAAAGCGAATACGGGTGGCTCATGTTTGTTTCGGTTTTGAGGCGAGTATTTACCGATTATTCATTGTAAGCTTTCGGGAGGGTGGAGGTCGGGTTTCCGCGCATCTGGGAGAGCCAAGCGATTAGCAGCGGTCGAGTAGTCGACCTTTGTCACAGTGCCTGATGTTACGGTGGTTGACACGTCGTTCGTTGTTGTTCAAAAAAAAATATTTTTTGTCAAACCAAAATCCATCATATATATAGTTTAAGAGTACCTACAATATTGAGATTTTACTTGTTTGGGTTTTACGTAGCCTTGTCCGGTAACATTATGGGTCTTGTCTACCCACTCTCAACTTTCAAGTATGCCTTCTCGACCTTCTTGTTTTTTTATAGATTATGAGGGTTTGGGATTGAGTTTCAAAACAACTTTGGCTTTTTGGAAAAGCCAATAAGTCAATAAGTTGTTTGTGTAACCCAAAAGCACTTTCTGTTTTGACTTTTGGCTTTTGGATTTAAGGGTGGAAAAACTGTTTTTGAAAAGTTAGAAATCCTAGCTTTTAGCTTTTAGAAAAAAATTACAAATCTACCACCCATACAACCAATATTTACAATAAGTTAAGCGAAACACTTAAGAAAAAAACAATTTATTAACTTTTTGACGTTTTTCATCCCAAAAGCCAATCAAACACTTTTTAAAACTCATTTTCAAAAAGTGATAAGCCAATAAGCACTTCTGACCAAAAACATTTTCCAAACTCAATCTATAACATTATATACAACACCATTTACACAATTACATTTCAACTAATGGATTTGAAAACTTATATCATAGTACACAAAAGAGTTGAAAATGAATTTTACTAAAAAAACTCATATAAAGTTTACAAAATAGAGTCGGTGTTCATATTCCATGAAAACTAATTAATTATTAATTATTATTAATATATAATAAAATATAAAAATACAAAAAAATGTGTAAAGTAATCGCCAATATGAGAATAAGAAAATGGACAATTGTTATTGGCATAAAGTAATGATCACGGTATTCGCTGTAATATATGAATTAATTTTATTAAATAGAGAAATTTTATAGTTATAAAATTATAGGTCATCCAGCTTGAATATTCTCGATGGCGCGTTCGATTGATTGCTTCGAGGCATCTCCACCGTTGTTTATCCAACCAGCTCTCCACGTGTGTCATACAAAGTATTACGTTACATAAGATTTCCTTTTACAAACTAGTTATATAATAATAAATACTTATAAAATAGTAGATCTGTTTACATACAATAATCAAGATAGTGTATTAAATAAGGTGTTATAATTTATGCATAAGTAATTTAATGACGATAAACACATGATATCATTAGTCGAATAGGCTATTGGCAAATGTTAGTATTTCTAATATGTAATGCAACAAGAAAATTTGTTAAATGGATGGTTCATATGTTGGTTAAAAAATAAAATGTACATCACTAATTTTTATTTAAGTAAATTTAATTGATATAGAGTACACATCTTAATTATGTAACTTTTCATTAGTATTTGCATTGATATCTCGTTTATACTTCATATGTATAAGGGTGCATATGAGCCGAGCAGCTCACGAGATACTCGAGCTTGGCTTGGTAAAAGGCTCGAATCGAACCGAGCTTGAGCCTAAAACAAAGCTCGTTTATTAATAGAGCCCGAGCTCAAGCCTGGCATGTAAGGCTCGTCAAGCCTTAGTATAATATTAATTTTATTAATATTTAATATTATTTACCCCCTCATTTAAACTTGTTTACTAACGAGCCCGAGTCGAGCTACATAAATCGAGCTTGCAAGCCTAATATATATATATATATATATATATATATATATATATATTTATTTAACTAGTAGATAGTAAACAAGCCAAGCTCGAGTAGAGTTCGAGCTTAAGAAATTTCTAACGAGCTCGAGCTTTGAAACTAATACAATTATTACTTTATATATAAATCAGGGTAAATATAGGCGTGTAAACAGTGAGTTTTGTGATATAAATTAAAAAACACAAATTTGACAATGGGAAAAACCAAAACTAATACAATTATTAATATAAAACCTTAATAACCATATAAGTTAGTTCTCATACGATGAACACTCATTTCTTATTTAAATAACCAAAAGAAAACGAAAGGAAGACAATTTAAACTCTAGTCTTAATCCTTTTGGCGATTATTTGCGTACAAAAGTTAATATTTCATTGGTTTAGGTAAGCTGTTGCCTACAAACCAGTACATGGAGAAACTATGGTGAGTATGGTCCCAACAAATTGGGAGCAAAGACGATGACACGTGTCTATTTATGGATCGGGACATGTGTGGTGTGTACTACATAGAAGCCACGTGAAGTGGAGCCCACTGGATCCAGCTCGTTGTGGTTCTGACAGTTGGCTATGTCTTCTTAAATGGGACATAATAACGATATCATGTGGTGAGATTTTAGATTGGTTTGAAAATATCGCATAAAGATGAGATATTACCTAGGGTAAGGGGCACGCTTTTGTAATGACTACGGTTCACGGGATTATCATGTTTTACTTGTGACTACTTCTTAGAGTTGGCTCTCTTCACTGTGGCCCGAGCCGACTAGATCCGAAACGAAAATAATCAGAATTTAAATTGTCATATTTTTTAACAGTAGATGGTATCTTACGTTGGTTACTTCTACTCTACACCAATTATATTAAAATCTGAAAGGCTGAGACTTACCTTTAAAGAGGCACATGTCTCATAAGTCAGCCTCACATTGGATTAGGTTGTTGTATTTACCCCCATATAATTAATAAAGGGGTTTGGGTTGATATGTTTAAGTAGATAGAGTGTGTTAATATTGACTTGTTTAACATGTTTGATCAATTAAGGTGACCCGTCAACCTAGTTATATAATAGATTAGAGAGAGGCTATTGTACAAAGTAGCCTTAAAATACAAAGTGTAAGAAGGGATCCTGGCCCTCCATCTCCCCACCTTCTGCGTTTTTTACAAATTACCTCGTACATTTAATACACACCTTCTCATTTATGGCAGTTATCAATTTGAGGGTAAATCAGACAAATTACAACTCTAATTTTTTGAATTTTTTTAATTGCAGCGCCCAAATTACCCTCATTTATGGACGGTTTCTAATTGACGTATCAGTCATCAATATCATTCATCAAAATTAAACACACACAATCGAATCATTCACCCTAATAACTCACACAAAATCATTCTCTGTTAACCAAAACAAAACAGAGCACTCGAAAATAACACTGATCAGAGAAGATCTATGGCTCCAAAACGCAAATCAAGTAAGGAATTGATCATGTTTTTAGTTTATTTTTGATCGTATGTCAATAATCGAACAATAATTGTTGCTAATCGTTGGTTTTAAAACCCTAAAACAGGTGAAGCACGAGAAAGAAGAAGTAAGTTGTGTCATGACAGGGCTTCAAAACCAACTAATACAGGTATGATTTACATGAAGATGATAGGTTTTATGCTATTTTGTTAGTCGCTTACATGAATGTTGAAGAAGATGGTTTAGTGGTCTGATTAAATGATGGCGTTCTTAATTGTTAGTAAAGGCGTTTTTGTATGATATAATATGTTGTTGATATGATATGGTCTGATTTGAAAAACGCCGTCACTGATCCATTGCATTAGTGATGGCGTTTTTAAGTTTTAAAGAAGGCGTTTTTTGATGTGATTCATTATAGTGCAAAAATCGAATGCGTTTTGCTAAAGTTATAAAAGGCGTTTTTGTTAATATGATGAATAAGGTTGTTGATGAGTTGTATTGAAATATATCATGTTTTTTTGTCTTAAAACAGAACCACCAAATGAAACATGGTCTGATGAAAAAAATATAGTAAAACGCATGCATAATGAGTAAAACGCATGTTATGTTTTCTGCAGGTTTGGATGAAAAAAATGGACAAAATCAGTGTAAAATGTTTTGCTCATCAGAAGTTAGGTCATCAGTGGTTTGCTCGTCAAGAAAAAGTAAAACACATGTGTATCAATGTTCAAAAAAGTAAAACGCATTTGTAAATGTTCATCAGTAGTTTGCTCATCAGAAGTTAGGCCATCAGTGGTTTTATTCAGCAGTAGTTATTAACTTCTTCTTCAGTAGTTACAAACACTTCATCAGAAGTTATCAATCAACGCATTTGTTTATCCATAAAACGCATTTGGTAATACTTAAAACGCATGTATTTATTTTTTGATAGTGTGTAAATGTCGAAGATGCTACATCAAACATACTTGATGAGTATGTTGCTTGGGACAATGTTATTGATGAAATTGTTGGAGACAATACATCAAATAGGGTTGACGAGAATGTTGCGGGGGATACATCAAGGTTGGTAAAGATGATGGAAAATGTTTACACGAAGGTGCTAAAGCGAGTAGATAATATAAGCTAAAAGTTTTAAGATTGATAAGTTTGTTAATTTTGCATCTTTACATTGCTGAATGTTACAGTGTTAGACCTGAATGTCTCTTTTGGTATTAAAAATGCATGTTTCATTTGATGTTTTGTATGAATCATATTAAAACGCATTCAATAAATACTAAAACGCATTTGATATATGGAAATCTATTTAACTGGTGATGTAAAACCAATACATAAATACCATTGTCTACCAAAGGTCTGAAGATACAAGGTCTGTTGGAGTCAACAACACTTAGGCTCCAACAGATGATTCAAGCAAACATAGTTTATTCCATCAGCTGTTACACATCAGAGGTTTAGTCATCAGAGTTTTCAATGTATGTAAAAGCTTGAAAAAGCTTTTGTTTTGATGTGGAATGAAATATATATGGATAATGTATGTAAAAGCTTGAAAAAGCTTTTGTTTTGATGTGAAATGAAATATATATGTGATGTATTAGTAAAACGCATTCGATATGATCATAAAACGCATTCGTAAAAAACAGAGAAGATGTGCAAACTATTCAGTATATACCAAAACGCATGCATAAAAACATAAAACGCATTACTGAAAAAAAATCACTCATCAACAACTTGTTCTTCATCTGCCTGGTGTTCATTTCCATGGTCTTCAGCACTTTCAACTTCTTTGTTTTCATCTTGTAACAATGTATTTTTCATCTCGTTTTCATCTTGATTGCATCTTCTGGTTTCAATGAAGATGCAACAGCAGGTTTGTATATTGGAGTTTGATCATCAATGGGGACATCTTTCTTAGAAAGATCTGTCATAAAACACAAAACATACAACTATAAAATCTAATTTTAATGACAAAATGACATGTTCATACTATAAAAAGGCACATAATAGTAAGCATTCATATGCACATGTAAGGATTTATCTAACAAATCTCAAAACGCATGTTAAAACATCATAAAACGCATTTGAATAAAAACAAATTCTATAAAACCAAGCAGTTGCCTCAAAACGCATGTTAAACATAATAAAACGCATTTGAATAAAAATCATTTCTATAAACCAAGCAGTTACCTCAAAACGCATGTTAAACATAATAAAACGCATGTTAAACCAAGCAGTAACCTCAAAACTCTGTTCATCTCTGTTTTTTGTGATCTGCTAATATAAATCAAAATAATATAAACTAACCTTCAAAATTCAGACTATGAGCATCGACAACATCATCTTCTTCTCCGATTAAGATTTCATGTTCGTTGTTTAGGATCAACAACTTCATCTTCTTCACCGATTAAGATTTTATCTTCGTCTTCGTTTACGATTTCAGGTTCGTTGTTTAGATCTGATAAACAATTAAAATCAAAATAAAGCTTACGATTAAGTAAAGTTATAAAAACAGAGTACGTACCAAACATGATGAACTCTGCAAAATTGATTATGATTTTGGTAGAAACTCTGAACGATCGAGACGGAATGTTGAATAAGGTATGAATTGATGAAGAAAATCGTGTAATCAGTTATGAAATTTTGAATTATGATGAAACGATAAAACAGGGATTCATGAAATCGTAAATTTGAATGTCATTTATTGATAGATGCAAATGTCAATATTACCCCTCTCATCAGTTGTTATGATATAACAGACAAGTTCCACGTGGCAACATTTTGTGGCTTCTTACACTTTGTATGTTAAGGGACTTTGTACCCAATACTTTCTCTAATAGATTAATAGGTAACATGTAAAATTGAAACTTTTAAAAGCAACAAAGGATCATCCATCGGTTAATAGATTCTCTTATCCAACATTAGTTTATTAAAAAATACAATATTCTTTAGCAATAACACCAATTACTCTTATTATATCATACAACTTGATAATACAAAATAGCAACTAAACCCAAACATCAATATCTTTTAAACTACGATCTCATGTGAAACCATTGCGGGTTTACTAAAATATGTTCTAAATTAGCTTTAACAATTATTAACAAGCTAACTTTTAAAATGATATATCAAACTAAGTGTCAAGTTATTCTACACAGTGTAACAAATATAAGAAAGGTGAGAAGGATACAAAAACACAATGAATCATGAAATATGACATAATGAGCCACAAAATATAACACAATGCTGAAGAAAAAATACACAATGAACTGAAAAAATAACACAATGATGAAAATAAGAAAAAGACACAATGGTACATAAAAGACACAATGATATAATGCATATTCTAAAAACTACAAGCTAAAACCCCAAAAAAACGAAGACTTAAAAGCTAACGTTGTAGGGTTTGATAAGACGTTTCCAATGCCGCTTAAATGAGTTCAATCGGAGTCCGTTTGATACCCTTTCCACGACTTCCTATTTTCTTTCATTGTGTATTTGATCATAACTCATCAAACTAAATCTTATCTTGGATATGAAGTTTTCAAGATGCAATAGTCATGCTACGAGAGCGGAAATTTACTACGCGATACTTTTTTCGTTAGTTTATCATTCATCTCATAAAATTTTGTGTGGTACTTCTGTTAATTTTCTATTCGTATAATATTTTACAAAAGTTTATTATTATTAGTAGTAGTGTTTTATTTTTTTTAATGTTTTCGAGTTAGTAACATCAGTTCGTTCTTTTATTGTTCTCAACTTACATTATTATTATTACACAGATTGTCTTTATTATTATTATTATTACACAGATTGTCCTTATTATTATTATTATTACACAGATTGTCCTTATTATTACACAGATTGTCATTTTGAGGGTGAAAAGACAGGATTGCCCCTCACATGAGGGGCACATGACCAACTTAACTGAGTTATTTAACTGGGTTTAGTCTAAAAGACATAGGATGTAACAACTGTATAAAACAAAGGACATAATGAGTCAAAAATTCAAAAAAAGGACATATAATGCAATTTTAGGTATAACTAAAGGACAATCTGTGTAATTTTCTCTTTAACTTACAATAAATTAGTTGGGTCGAGTCAAACACAACTTATTAACAATACATGACTTCCGTTCAGTGGCGGATCTAGAAATGAATTTCAGTAGTAACGTTTTTCATTTTTTTCATTTTAGTAGCAACGTTTCCAAATTTCGTAAAAAAAAACAAAATTTCCACTAATTTTTCACCACATGCGCGAAGTTGAGCAGCAACGGACACGACACCTAGTTATACACTAGGTCCGCCCCTGCTTCCGTCCAATTTGAACTGATAATTTTTTAACCAACTTATCCCAACCGGTAATAACTAAACCATTTTTTAACCAAAAATTAAAAGTTTCCAATCGTTTTTTATCTATTTTTTTTAGCTGATTAGTAATCAGAGATAATTTTAGAACGCTACAAGATATGTTACCTTCAATAAATATATTTTAATTATGTGTATATAATAACAAAAATATAAAATATAGTTGTATTTTGATCCAAGCATTTTATTTTGAAAGTTAAATAAAATATTCTGATGGTTACTTTACTAAAATGTCAGTAAAATAATATCATCCCTGATTGAAATCGATATAACCTTTGAATGCCATATTTGATCTTTGTTATGTTTTTTTAAATGGATACTTCGTTAAATATTCATGTAGTATAATATTTACATTTTACACAATTATTATAAACTAGATATATGCCCGCGCGCTTCACGACGCACTTTTTTTACCGGTCTAATTACGTAGACATGTTTTAGTATCTGTGATCTAGTTGGTCACGCCGCGCTACCCGACGGTTCTTGGTAGCATTAAGTAATATGATACACAGACTTGACGGAGTTGAGTACTAAGTTAACGGAGTTGAATTGTATAGTAACGTGACGAAGTTGAATAGTAACCGAGTGGTAAGCTAACAAAGTTGAGTAGCGGAGTTGAATAGTAACTTCGTTAAGTTACTATTGACGGGGTTAAATAGTAACTCTGTTAAATATGGGGTTAAATGGTAACTAAACGGAGTTGAAATGTAACTCTGTTAAATGTGGGGTTAAATGGTAACTTAACGGAGTTGAAATGTAACTCTGTTAAATGTGGGGTTAAATAGTAACTTAACGGAGCTGAATAGTAAGTTAACGGAGTTGAATAATGACTCCGTAAAATGTGGGGTTAAATAGTAACTTAAGGGAGCTGAATAGTAACTTAACGGCGTTGAATAGTAACTTAACGGGGTTGAATAGTAACTCCGTTAGTTACTATTCATGAATAGTGAGTTTTGTGAGGGGAAGGAAAGTTGGTAATTATATATATAATAATAACAAATTATGAAATAAATGGTGTTTGTCTCATATGGAACTTATATACCACTCTTTATGTCTTATGTCTTAGAGCCTCCGTAGTGGAGGCGTTATGGAGTCCAAAAAAAATATAGCGCTCCCCCAACACCGCTACGGGGGGCTCCATGCTATAAAAATCAAGCCTCGCGCTATGGAGGAAACGCCCGGAAGAAAAAACCCCCCACCAATCAGAGCATGCCACCTCATCCCCTCTCTCTTTTTATTATTTGTTTATTATTTTTTTATTTTAAAAGATATAATAAAATATTAAAAGGGGCTTTATATATAAAGCCCCACCACTACACCCCTTTTTCAGTTTCTCTCTCCATGCTGACTCAGCAGCCACGTGGACCAATCAGGATGAGGGGCTTTATACATGGAGCCCCATAAAGCCCCCCACTACACATGGTCTTATGCTTTTTTTCACTTTTTTCTTTTTCCTCCATGATGTATGTGAGTATGCAACGCATAACATGATATACCCATGGAATATGCCATCCACTTTAATTACATTTTCAAATCGTGTCACACAATATTTGGAAACTTTAACTTATCCAAATGTATGTTATAAAGTTTTGAATTCACTATTTAATATCATTGAATAAATATGTCGTTTTTGAATTAACCTTGTCTAATTCATTAAATAAGTAGTGTGTTCGAGTTATCTGCCAACCTTATTCATGATCTAAAATAACATAATCAAAAAATTCTAACTTATCCTTTGAAATTCTACTTTGGATCATGAATACTTCAACAATTAAATAGATAAAAAAATCATAACTTGCTTGATACGGCTATAAAATATGAAATACGAACAAATCTAGATAAGTTTAAAACAACTACGAGTAAAATATTTATTTTTATAAGAATCAAGGACATCAAATTGTGTTTGTTTATAAAGAAAGGAGAAAAGGAAAACAGATGGACCAATCGCGAATAAATATGAGGAATTAAAGATAAACACGATCCAGTTGCCTCATCACGGTTCATCGTTACTTTCTTTCTCACTTTTGTTTTCTGCTTTTCTAAACTAATCCCTGAAACTAAAATGCTAATTAAGAAAGACATTATTGTAACCACGAGCTTAAAGCCTAGTGGTTTGGGATATGATGGAAGACTTCTGGCCTCTTGGTCAGGAGTTCGATTCCTGATCCAACCGGTTTTACCGGCTCTTTACCGTCGTGCTCTCGGGCGGGTGAAGGGTCGGGTTTTCTCCGGAATAGGTGGCTTAGTGTGTGTTAGCTACCCGGCGCATTCTAGGGCGGGCACCTAAGACGTGTCTTCACCTAGGAGTGTATGGGTGCTTTAACGATTGTTGGGTGCCCGGGTAGCTAGCACGTCAGTTTGTTGGCCGTTCAAAAAAAAAAGTCATTATTGTGATTCCTAAAGTCCTAAAGTAATAAATTTGAATGTAAAAATAGACACGGTTTTTCTTTTAAAACTTTATTATTTATATATACAGGTAAGGGTTCAGGTACAAAAGGCATATTTTGTAATGTGTGTGAGAATGATCAAGAATTAACATATAGGCAGCATGTTTTGGATTTAGATATGATGTTTTGGGTTGTTTTTGCTAGAAAAATACTAAACACAACAATTTAAAACACAATGTAATGTATTATACACATGAAATTCAAAACATCGTTAAAACAAACGGTTAAAACACAACAATTTAGAACACATGTTCTTAGCATAGTATTTTAGGTTTTTAATCCTAAAATAAGGTTTTTAATTGTTATGTTTGATATTATTTTAGCCTAAACAATACAAAGTCCAAAAAATAATGACTATATATAGTAAATACATGTAAGATTGAAACTTTTAAAAGCAACACATGATCATCCATCGGTTAATAGATTCTCTTATCCAACATTAGTTTATAAAAAAATACAATATTCTTTAGCAATAACACCAATTACTCTTATTATATCATACTACTTGATAATACAAAATAGCAACCAAACCCAACAATATTTTTTAAACTACGATCTCATGTGAAACCATTGCGGGTTTACTAAAATATGTTCTAAATTAGCTTTAACGATTATTAACTAGCTAACTTTTAAAATGATATGTCAAATTAAATCTTATCTTGGATATGAAGTTTTCAAGATGCAATGAGAGCGGAAATTTACTACACGATATTTTTTTCGTTAGTTTATCATTCATCTCATGAAATTTTGTATAGTACTTCTGTTAATTTTCTATTCGTATAATATTTTACAAAAGTTTATTATTATTATTATTATTATTATTATTATTATTATTATTATTATTATTGTTTTATTTTTCTTAATGTTTTCGAGTTAGTAACATCAGTTCGTTCCTTTATTGTTCTCATATTGAGCGTTTAGAAGGGAGTGATAAACTGATTGATATTTTTTGAGAAGTTATACTAGTCATCGCAAGGAAGACAAAGGGTTTAGCGGTGGCCACATCGGTTCGTAGTTACCAAACCAAGGTCATATAACGTATGTTCATGATTTGTTTATGGTACAACGTGTTCGCATGGCTAGCTAGGTCGGGTTTGCAAGTGGATTTGTGGGTGAACTCGATTACACCGAGTGCTAGCGCGAGCAATGAGCATCAACTCGGGGACGGTTATCTCGTGCGAACACGAACTGGTCATGATGCCATGGGGCGAAGCTCAATCCATTCGTGTTATCGTGTATTTGGTTGATGGCATGGGTTAACTTTGCAAATGTAGGGGTTACTAATGATGTTAAGATGGTAGGATATGTTAAAATTATAAACAGCTCGGTTTGGGTGAAGTTGATGTAGATGCTTAAATAATCCAAACACACATTCGATGATTATGGTGATGCTTGTGTTCACTGTATATGTGCATGAAAAACCGTTGAGATTTTTGTTGTAAACGGGATTAAAATTGAGGGAGTGGTTTAGTAATCAACCTAGCTAACAAGTACCTCAATTATATCGATAAGAAACACGCTAGCAAGCATACATACACCTTAATTAGTTAAGCTTGCTAGCACACACCTCAATTATCTCTCATGTTTATTTTGGTTTTATTTGTGTACTATTGGTCCGATGTTTAACGAAGGTTCTTAATCGTCTAGGGTTCGTTTTTTTCTTATCGTTAGCTTGTGAAAATTTGAGCATGAAGTAAAATGTGAGTTCTTGAGCCCACTCTTATAATAGTTTTAAATCTTTTGGGCTAATGTACATGCTAAATTTATGATTATTATTACTAACGAAGCTTTAAACTTTAGGCGTATGTGAGATTTCATGTTTATTCCTATGATTTGAGGGCATGAAATGTAAGAAGGGTTATATATACTTTTATATACTTAGGGGATGATCATTTGAAAAGAATTTTAATGTGAAAATAAAAAGAATAAATGACATGATGATAACACATTAAATACCATAACTATTCTCACATTAATTATTATTTCTCTAACTAATTAGTCATTAAAATTTTATGCTACAAATATCAAAATTTGTCCTACACACATCAAAAATCATCCTACATGTATCGAAATTATCATAAGTTTATCCTACACACATCAAAATTCATGCATTAAGCTACCTGGACTTGTGAAGATGACATTTCTAGTCGAAGACTCAAATTTGTTTAATAAATGATTTTGAAACATTTGACCATTTATTTTCGTTTGAACGCCACTCATGTTGAAAATTTTATTTTAAATGTTGTGCTTTATTATTAAAGAAGTTTATTGAATATTTTTGTTGTTGTACTTTTAAGAAGTGACGATCCAACTTTTTGACACCCGATTTCGAGTCTTACACTTTCGTTGGCATTTCGATAGCACTTGTGGATATGGGCGATGTGATACCAAAGATGCATGTGGTGGATGAAGAAGTTGTGTTTAGACTTTAGAGTCAAACTCGTGGTCATGAGGACCCAGATGGGGTTCTGGATGCGATTGATGCAGCTGGATAAGTTTGTTTTTTTACATGTTAAATTAAACTTTTATGATACATTTAACATGTTAAAATGCGTGATTTCTTGGTATTTCACCATTTTGACGTTCTTTATTGAAGCCTCCGATATATCTATTTAGGACTACGCGTTTAGGGTCCAAAGTTTAACTTTTAAGGTTTATATTGAGTGGCCATTAAACCAAAAAAAGGGATAAACCTAAAACTTGTGCTAGAGCGGCTAGAGGGTTAATTGGGCTTAAACATTGATTTAACTCGTTTTGGGCTCACACTTCAGCCCAATACTTTGAAAGAAAATAAATGTACGAGTAAACCAACGGTCGAGAGAATATTTGCGTACGCTTGTGTATTTGGATATCATTTATAAATTTAAAGCTTCTTTATTCACAGGGTTTTTAGAGAGAGAGAACGAACAATCTCCGAAAAGAAGACCGATAATAGAGAGAGAGAGAGAGGAAGAAGACAAGGGACATGGAGGATTGAAGCGATTACTGATTTATTATCATTACAGAATTCTATTACATAATTGATGATTAATTTCCTAATTAGCCTCTATGTATAGTGCTTCACTGCTTTGACTTGTTTGGCTGAATGTAGAGTAGTGGACAACTAGATTATATATGCTAGTTTGCTGTTCACATGTCTAGTCTGTATTTGATTCTTGTTTTCCTAGTGTATTGCCCTGATTCTGTGTTCACTAATTTGCTCCGACACTATACAGTGCCGGATCTAGAAAATAAAACAAGGGGTAACATTTTATAAAAATTAATATAAGGGGTAACAAAAAAATATTTTAGGGGTAACATTTGATAAAATACCTTAAAAAATAATTTTTTTCCACTTCACCAGGATAATCAAGGGTTAACAGATGTCCCCCTGGTTTGTAGCTATATCCGCCCCCGACACCATATAAACTTTAGAAACAAGAATGTTTGTTTGTGGTTGAAGGGTAAAATGGTTAGAATATGCTAGTGGTTTTATTGCATGTCTATTACATATATGAGTTCGGAGATGCTTCAAGGTTATGTTCATTTAGGCTGGGCGGTGCCGCCGGTGCAAGGACGTTATCCTTGCCACCTCAGCTTTTTCTTCTCAAATTGCGCCCTCCCCTATTTCCTGGGCACAATTGAAGGCTCGTTAGCTCAAGAACGAGCGCCAACGAAAACGTTTGGTGGGCCCCACTTTAATTAAACTAATAAAAACTGAAAATACTGGATGGGGGGCGCTATTCCAGTTCTTGGGCACCATTGGAAGCAAAAAATGAAGCTCCTTGATGACGTGGAGCCTTCATCGGGTTTTCTGTCTACTAATATCAGTTACATGTATAGATAATACACTGACCCTTTTCGCTCTTGCAATTCCCAACATAATACTGGTTCTGAAAAGAATTTGTCCCTATGTGTGTGTGTTTTGCTGGTCAACATTTTCAGGGTAAATGGTATAAATCAAGTATATGGAGCTGTTGCGCTTCTAAATTTAGTTCTTGGTGGAATGAATATCTGTAAGTTGCTTTACATATTTCCTATTACCCTTCTTTATTTGCCACATCACACACTTCTTCAATATCACAAACATAAATATAATTTGAAAAAAAAATGGCTACTTCTTAAGAATGGTTAGTTAGCAAGTGGTCCAATGATCCAAAGGGAAGAAAAGTGGCATCCATTTTATTAGTACATTCATTTTAGAGGAACGTAGACTTTAATGTTAACAAGTCCTCTTGTTAGCTTCCTTGGACTAGTTGATGGTGAAATATCACTAGTCATGGGTTACATCTACGAGGCCATGGACAGGGATACAGACTACAGAGACTATTAAAAGTGGTTTTAAAGAGAAAGATGAGTTCTATAGTTAGACTTTTGATATTATAGATCGTAGATGGGAATGCCATCTTCATCGACCATACCCCCAAAGGTCTATCCACTTCACTCCATCTCAAATCCTCACCGATAAACGCCAAATCATCATCATGCTCTTCATCTTCCATTGTTCCCATCAACCACTCGTTGCATTAATCAATGTCTTCCAAAAGAGTTGGGTCGATAGTTCCCTCCCTTTTATGCTGGCGTTACATAGCACGATTGAATTTTACATACACCATGTCATTCAATCTAAAGTATATAAGCTTAACATAATTACTTGATCCTCTGTATTACGATTTGGATCTTCTTAAAAGACTGATGGGTTTTGGTAATGTCAAATGGCATTCTATGGTCGATCAAATTGGCATTGCCATTTACGGTCTATAATATAAAAAGTATCACTATAGAACTCATCTTTCTCTTTAAAACCATTGTTAATTGTCTCTTTTTAGAATTGGTACAGACTTTGTGGGGATGAATATTCTTTTCTTGTAAATTGAATCACAAAGGATACAAGGATACAATAATATAGTGGGAGACCCATAATCTTCTCCACCAATTACGACATGCATAAAAGAAAAAAACAATTAATAAGGAAAAATACAAGGTGTCAATCAAGGAATCCCAAATGGTAAGTCAATCATACTCAATATTCAATACTCCCCCTCAAGGTGGTGTGTGTAGGTCTCGAACACCCATCTTGCCAAGAAGAAAACGAAGGCGATCACCATTAAGGGCCTTAGTGAATATGTCAGCGAGTTGCATTGAGGATGCAATCGAGCAAGGCATAATCTCATTTGATTCAACTCTTTCTCGAACGAAATAACAATCCATCTCCACGTGTTTAGTTCTTTCATGAAAAACGGGGTTGTTCGCAATGTGACGGGCTGCTTGGTTGTCACAAAACAACGGTGTTGGACCTGATTGTGTGACACCAAACTCTTTAAGAAGCCATCGTAGCCATAATACTTCACTCACAGTGGCAGCCATAGCACGGTATTCTGCTTCAGCGGAAGAGCGGGAGACAACCGAATGTTTCTTTGTTCGCCAAGAGATAGGGGCGCCGCCTAGAGATATAAAATATCCTGTTCGCGATCGGCGTGTCATCGGACATCCTAACCAATCAGCGTCAGAGTAGGCTTCCAATTTGAACGAGTTATTGTTTGGGAGTAAAATGCCTTGGCCGGGTGTAGCTTTTAGGTACCGTAATACTCGGATTACACCATCCATGTGAGATTGACGTGGTTGTGCAACAAACTGGCTAAGAATGTTTGTGGCATATTGTATATCGGGCCGTGTGACCGTTAAATACAATAGTTTTCCCACTAAGCGACGATACCGAGTAGTTTCAACATGAGAATCATCATCTTTGGTATCAAAACGCACATTGGGTTCCATAGGGAACGAACTCGGGCGGCATCCTAGAAGCCCGCTTTCTTCTAAAATGTCAAGGGTGTATTTTCTTTGGCTAAGAACTAGACCATCCTTGGTTCGTGCCACTTCGATACCAAGGAAGTACTTGAGAGGACCCAAATCTTTTATGCTAAACTTGGCATCCAAAAGATGTTTTACACTTTGGATTTTAGCATTGTCATTTCCGGCTAGAATTACGTCGTCTACATAAATGAGTGCTGAGACAAAAATCTCTCCTTGACACAAGGTAAATAATGAATGATCAGCCTTTGATTGCTTGAATCCAATAGTAGTGAGTGCATGCGTGAACTTGTGGTACCAATTTCGGGATGCTTGTCGTAACCCATAAATTGACTTGTGTAGTTTGCAAACTCGAGTATCACCATTTTTAGCGAAGCCTTGTGGAATTTTCATGTATACTTCTTCATCTAAATCCCCATGAAGGAACGCGTTGTTCACGTCAAGTTGGTGAATAAACCAATTGCGTTTAGTGGCAATGGCTAATAGTGTCCGAACGGTTACAAGCTTGGCAACCGGTGCAAATGTTTCATGGAAATCGACGCCTTCTATTTGTGTGAATCCTTTCGCTACCAATCGAGCTTTAAAACGTTCGACATCTCCATTTGGTTTGTATTTTACCTTATAGACCCATTTTGAGTCTATGGCCTTCTTTCCTGGTGGTAGTTGTTCCAAGGTCCACGTTTTGTTGGATTCTAAGGCGTGAATTTCCCGTTTCATTGCTTCTCGCCACTTCGGGTCTTTTACCGCCTGTGAGAAATGTTTTGGCTCATCATGGGAAGTGATTGCCGCTAGATAAGCTTTGTGGTTAGTTGAAAAATTATCATAAGATATATAGTGAGCTAGCGGATGTACCGTCGAGGTTTCTGATCTTGGAATGGGTCGCGAATGGTCTAGAGAGTTGGGAATATCGACTTCGTAATCATCAAGGTGTTTTGGCCTTTGTCTTTCTCTGGTGCTACGTCGATTATCCGTAGGATACACTTGGTTTTGAACTTCTCCTTGTTCATCTTGCTGTTGATTCACTTCTGTTTCAATATTCTCGAAAGAATGAGTTTCTTCACCAACTTGTGTCCCTTGGTTAGTGTTTGGTTCTTGACTTTCTGTTGGAAGTGTGTCTCCACTGTCTTGATTGCCATATTCTTGGTCATTATGATTCGTTTGGACACCATCATTGGTTGGAGGCACTGGAGCTTCACATTCATCTATATACTCCCATGCACCATTTGGTTCATCATGTTTTGTTTTGATATTGCCAGTAGTGGAAAAAGGAAATATGTTCTCGAAGAATTTTACGTCTCGAGATGTGTATATTTTCTTTAGCTCCAAATCATATACTTTGTACCCCTTTTGTCCTTGAGGGTACCCAACAAAAACACATGGTCTACCACGTTCATCGAATTTGTCTCCCCCTTTCTTCGTGTCCCGGGCGTAAACAAGGCAACCAAATACTCTCATGTGGTCGTAAGTAGGCACCTTTTTCAGCAAAACTTCATATGGTGTGGTTCCATTTAGAACTATTGAAGGCAAGTGATTTATAATATATGTTGCCGTTAAAATGCACTCACCCCAAAATTTTATTGGTAAGTTGGCCTGAAATCGTAACGCTCTCGCGGTATCTAATATGTGCCTATGCTTTCTTTCGACCACTCCGTTTTGTTGGGGTGTGTCCGTGCAAGAAGTTTCCAAAACAATTCCATTTTTGTGATAAAAATCGGAAATGTAGTGTGATTTGAACTCGGCCCCATTGTCTGTCCTGATTCTCTTTATGGTCTTCCCATATTGAGTTTTGACCATGTTAAAGAAAATGCGCCACCTCAGACTTATACTTCATAAGAAATACCCAAACTCCTCTACTATAATCATCAACGATTGTTAAAAAATAATGTGCACCTGTAAAAGAGGCAGTTTTGTATCCTCCCCAGATATCACAATGAATTAACTCAAAACAATCGGATGTTTTTATTGAACTAGTAGGAAAAGGTGAGCGCGTTTGTTTTGCTCGCATACAAGAATCACAAAATTTATTAAAGGAACAAACATGTTGGAGTTTCTCTTTTGAAGCGTGGCCCAACCGTCTATGCCATGTTTCTGGATCTGTTGTGGCTGCCAAAGCCAACTTCACTTTCTGAATCGGCTCTAGCCAATATAGACCATCGCGTTCCTTACCCATTCCAATCAGTTTCCTCGAGCGTAAGTCCTGCATATAACAGAAACTCGGAAAAAAGGTGAAAGATGAGTTTAGACTCTTGGTCAATTTGCTAACCGAAAGTAAGTTGCATTTGAAATCGGGTATTTCAAAAACATTATTAATTTTTAAACCATTTGGCAAAGTGACATTTCCAATGCCTTTAACAGGGACCCTTTTGCCATTTGGTATTGTTACTGTCACATTTCCTTTAGAATGTGATGAATCAAAAATTCCTTCTTCACAAGTAATGTGTTCAGTCGCTCCAGAATCAATTATCCATGGACGACTTAACGGTAACTTACCTGCCATGTTTATCGTTGGGAGTTCCTCATTGCTGTCTTCCTTAGCATGTTCTCGAAAGAATTGTGCCATCAAGGCGAAGTCTTCATTCGAAATTCCTTCGATTGGACTCGATTTGACATGTGCGGCTTTGCCCGACCTTTTCGAACCTTCATTTCTTGTTCCCTGTCTTCTGCCATCATCTCTAACTTGATAGTCTTCTTTTCTTTTTGGATAACCAACAATAAGATAGCAATCTTCTATTCGGTGGTTTGTTCTCCCACATTTTGCGCATGCGACTTTCTCTTTCTTTTCTGTATACTGAGTTTTGTTTCTGTTTTGGACTTGAAAAGCCGCGGCTTCATTGTTGTTAGGACGTGTAGCAGAGGCGATCTCCCGCCTCTTTTCATCCTCTGAAACAAGGTGATAGGCGGTACCGAGACTCGGTGTTGGTTTTGTGGTTAATATTTGTGTCTTAATGGTGTTGAAGACCTCATCCAGTCCCATGAGGAACTCATACAACTGCTCCTTTTCCCTGTTCTCAATAAATTCTTTTGCTGCCGCGCATGTGCATTTGGGTGCGGGGGAAACGGATTGGATTTCTTCCCATATCCCTTTCAGCTTCGTATAATAAGCGGATACTTTCATGTTGTTTTGACGTGTTTGAGCAAGATCTCACCTTAATTCGTACGCTCGAGGAGCATTTTCAGTGCCAAATCTTTCCGCTAGGTTGGTCCAAATTTGCTTTGCAGTCTTGGCATATCGAATGCTACTTCTTATTTCTTTGTTCATGGCTGTGCTCAGCCATCCTCTGATCATGGCATTGCATCGTCTCCATGACTCGTAGTCAGTATGTCCTTCTTCAGGGATAGGGACTGAACCATCAACGATTCCCAATTTGTTCTTGGCTAGAAGAAAATTACTCATCTCATCTGCCCATTCTGCATAGTTCCCATCGTGTAGTGGTTCGGTAACATGAAGTTGTCCTGGACAATCGGATGGATGTAGGTAGAAAGGGGATTTTGTTTCGGCATTTTGAGCACCACTCGAAGTGGAATTCTTGTCCTTTTCGGACATGGCGTTGTGTTTAGAGTTGATTGAAGTTGATGATAGTATGGCTTAATTCTGCAGAATCGAATATTGCTCTGATACCATTTTAGAATTGGTACAGACTTTGTGGGGATGAATATTCTTTTCTTGTAAATTGAATCACAAAGGATACAAGGATACAATAATATAGTGGGAGACCCATAATCTTCTCCACCAATTACGACATGCATAAAAGAAAAAAACAATTAATAAGGAAAAATACAAGGTGTCAATCAAGGAATCCCAAATGGTAAGTCAATCATACTCAATATTCAATACTTTCCCCCACAAATGGCCTCATAGATATAACCCATGGTCGACGATCTTTCACTATCAACTAGTCGAAGGACCCTAACAAGAGGACTCACTAACTTTAAAGAATATTCTATCTTCCTCCAAAATGAATCTAGTAATAAGATGGATGTCACTTTTCTTCCTTTTGGATCATTGGACCACTTGTTTTCTAACCATTCTTGAGAAGTAGTCGTTTTCCAATTATTATTCTGTTTGTGAAACTAAAGAACGCTGATGAACGATGTAGCGACCGCATGCCTATGCAATTTTTTAGATTTGTGAACTTTCTCATCAAGTTCACTAGACCGCATGCTTCACTTGTTTTTTAAGTTTAAGGCGTGATATCGGGAGTGCCCTTTGTTTATAACTAGTTTAGCAAGCATACCACACGTCTTACGAACTCTCCCCATAACTCGTGTGAACTCTCATAGTATTGTGATTATATAAATATTGTAACTATATAGTACAAATAAATATGGGCATCTTATTATGTAGAAGAACATCAAACTTACAAGAGAAAATATAGAACACATGACACCTTAATAATATAACACGTTACAATATTGATTATATAAATTGTTACTATTAACTTTTATGGAAATGACCAAGAGGACTCTTAGTGATCAAAGAGTAAGCACACTGCAAAAAGATGGTTTTAAGATACAAGAGAAATGCCATCAACAAGTAAGTCATCTGCTAAAATCTTGTTTGCTGCTTCTGATGGATGAAATCCGTCCCAAAACACATATTCTGAAGCGTTTTTGCACGTTCCTGGCGATTCCTTGTTGCATAGAAACGACGTCTCCACCAACCCTGTACCACAACACGCCTTCCTTGCTTCAAAGAACCCTGCAATATTAACTGTTATGTATATGTACCGCGTACATAGTTATATGTTTATATAATGTATAATGTATACCATAATCGGTAGGCTTTTGGATGAGGTCGAAAAGAGGATGGTAGATATCCAACACAACAAGATTAAGCCCCGAGAGTTTGGACTTGAGACTTAGAGATGTCGCATTGAGCATTTTATTAAAGTATTCGGCTACTGAGTTCATCTTGGTAACACACTCGTTGCTATCTTCACCAAATAGCGTAATGGAAGCTGGTAGACAACCTATCGGTGGTAGTGTCGACACCCCTATCTTTCTTGCTCCTAGTTGATATAATTCCTGTCACAAAAAAAAAAAAAATAAGTTTATTTCATCTACAAAATATTTAAGTGTCCATCTTAAAAATTACCACATGATGTTCTTTTTGTAACATTTGGCCTCTCATACGTACTATACTATGCACGCTTAACTGTGGAGTTATTTTCCCATCCATAGCTAATGCGCTTAAAACACATTAGTTTTCTATTTGTCATCTTCATACTTATAAAGTCATATTTACCTGGATGAAGTGAGAATAGGCTTGGATAAGGATGTCGGCGAACTGGTGAGGTGTATAGACCTTGTAAAGGAGTGGATTGACATAGTAGTTCTGGACAAAATCACTGCTTCCTGAGCTAATAAGGTATATTGAACCTTTGATTATTGATGTTGCATTCGAATGCCCTGCGACCCCGACTAGCTTCTTTTGGTATTCCTTGTAGTACCCAAGTTGCTTGCTCAATGGAATTGTATTCTACATTCATTTTAAAACAATGCATAATATGATCATTGCGTCATTATGATCATATAGAAGACAGAAAAGGGTGTTAGCCATACGTATAGCTTGGCAGTGGTGTCATAATATCCAGAGCCACCGGACGCGAAGTTGGCTCCAAGCAAGAGGTTCTTCCCTTTGGCTTCTTTGCTTAGTATGGGTGGTGGGTATGAAGTGAATCCAAGATTCTCACCTGCACAAAAAAATAATAATAATGGTAACATGCATAATTTGGGTCAATTTTAATTTAATAAAATTTTATAGCGCGTCAAAACGTATCACTTGACCCTTTTGTTTTTCCTAAAAAATTGATTCAACCCAAGACCATTTGGTTGCACCTGTTTGATTTGAACCAATTCAATACTTTTTTTTTTTAAAATGACCCGCGCGCTTTGACCTGGATTCGTTTTGCCAGGCTTAATGACATGCATACATACACATGATATGCAAGAGAAAGGATAGTACTTATTGCTAGTTACATTTGACTATCACAATAAGTTACACATGACTTGTAATTAAGAGAGCATATATACTTTTACCTGTAAAGTCGGATGCAAGTTTTCCATTACAAAACCGACCGGTGGCATGATGGTTGATGAAGTCTCTACCATAAGGAGGGAAATTGGACTTGACAACTGTTTCGAGGTAGTTATTGTTTCCAACGTCGACAACTGAGTCTCCGAATATGAACATTGCTGGAACTAATGGCTGACTGTTCCCTTTCATACTTGATAACATTACAATGAACAAAATCAGCACAAATAGATGATGAACCTTTATATATGAGGTTTCAACAATGCCCATTTCACTTCTTTTTTGTTATCTTTTAAAGAGGAAACCAATGAGTGAAAATGTGTTTTGAGTATTAGATAGAGGAGATTTATACAAAATTAAAAAATAATATTTAATTTGGTATGGTGTTGTTATTTGAATTGTTCTTTGGTGTCTAATTATTATTATATATGTATTGAAATATATTTTAGAGTTGAATGTTTAGTTGGAAGAAATGGAGTAACTAAATCGGTATTAGAGTAACTAGAAGATGTTAATTTTAGTTATATAAAATTGTAGTTAGTTAGATATCCAAATTTTCACTTCAAAATACTCTTATATATAGTGTTTCATTAAACTGTACCATTTAATTTATTCATTTCCCGCCAAATTTAATAAAAATAAATTATGGTAGTTCCAACCTCTAAATAATTGCTTCTGACTTTAACTTGTTAGACTATGTGTTATCACCACGCTGAAGAAGGCGTTGAAGGTCCAGCTCAGCAGTTTCGTGCCGATCACACCATCACAGACGGGCTTGGTTGCAGGCGCCAGGCAGGGAGGAGAGGGCAAACCACGGCGTGGAGAAGAAGAAAAAGAAACATGAGAAAGAGATAAAGGAGCTTTGACTTTTTGGATTAAATTGCAACCACTCATTTTTCTCAAAAAATTAAATAAAAAACAAATCTTCTCACTCCTATTTATTAACTAAGCCTCAAACCAAGCCCCTTCCATTACACCCATCTTGACTATTTATAGTGAGAAAAAAGTGTGCTTATGTGTCACTTAGTTGACAACACTTTTTTCTCATCCAAGCCCTTAACAAAGCCCCATAACACATAGCCTAGTAGTGGTTTTCCAAATTTCGACTTTTATGATATTGGGACTTGTGGGTTTCATATGAAGTATAGTACTAATTATGCATATAAACTACAAACTATATATAGCACAATGCAATTCATTGACATAAAAATATAAAATACCAAGAACATATTATTAGCAAACTATTATATAATAACAAATGAGGGTGCGTATGAATAGTAGATGTTTTGCCACTTGATTCTTTGTAGAGAATTACATGAGCAATAAAAGTAAACAACACTGATACTTTATAATACTACTAAAAAAATACGTCGACGTCCCTATGAGGGTGCACGGAGTCCATGTGGTGAGGTGGTTTCGGTGAGGTTTGGCGTTTGCATTCCGTCGTGGTCAGTGAGGTGGGTTCGGCAAAATGGATCGGTGGGGCTTGTCACTAACTGTTAAAACCGATCAAAATTTGAAATTTGAGGTGGGTCTCAAACCCCAAATTTAGTCATTGGCATTAAAAAAAACCATTTCCATTTCTTAATTTAAAAATATAATTTAAATAATACATTAAGTTAAAGATACACAATTAAACTATAAAAATACATAATTAAAGCAGAAAATACAATTTTTTTCCAATAAATATGAAGATTTTCCATTTGATTAACACGACAAGTTACATATGGATAGTGGGCAAACGGACGACAAGTTACAAATGGATAGTGGGCAAACGGGCAACAAGTTGTCGATCTCTTTTTTAATCGCAAAGTCATTCTGCTAAATACAAAACCTTGGTTCTTCGAGTTCTGCGAGTTACTGTGGACTACCAATCATCATCATCATACTCAGTTAATCTCACCTATAGCAAAGCTAAGGTAGGGTTTGAGGAGGGTAAGATGTAGAAAGCCTTACCCCTAAGAATAGAGAGGCTGCTTCCAGTGAGACCCCCGACTCGATGTGGTTTGGTATCAAGCCTTGGACATAAGGCACAAAACACTTAGCAATCAGGACAAACCAGATCGGTGCATGTACCCTTTTGTCTTTTGACTATCAACGCCACCACATGATGCATGATTAACCGTCCGTCGTTTTAACGTTATTTTCACAAAATTAGTAAAATAACGTTAAAACTAGTGCAATTTTACTTTTGCTCCTCTAAGGGCCACAAATATATACATTATATGCGCACGCCGTAAGTGGGGCGTTTTACTGTGGACCACCAAGAATATGCATAATTAAACTAGACTCAAGCTCTGGCCCTCAAAATTTTCCACGCCGCAATGTGGTTAAAGCTCTAGTCGTAAATATCTGTGTACCCGACTTGAGCCCCTTTACGTTGAATAACGAACCTATTCCTCTGTTGAATATCAAATTGAAGAAACTTGAACCACAAAGTAATTTTGATATCACTTGGATTTCTGTAAGAATTGTGTAAGAATCACTATTAGTAGTTTTGTTGGCACACACAAATTGAATAATGGGATTAGACTTAGAGAATCAATTGAACGAATTTGTTGTTTTTGAGAAGTTTATAACCGTGCCATTCTATTTCATTTGTTCGACCAATCCCACTGTATGTATATGTGAGTTTTATTTGTAAAACCAAAAACCTTTTTGGTCTTTTAAATCACCAGCAAACTTGGTCGTATAACTCTTGAGCCCAATTTAAAAAACATAATGGCCCAAAATGGTTATAGCCACTAGAGGTGCAAATTGGAACCAAAAAAAAAAAAAAAAAAACGGGAACCGGGTATTAGAAAAACCGAAATCGGGTATACCCGGAACCGTACCCGACCCTATCTGCCGAGTACGCATAGGGTATACATTTCTATGTAAAAAAACGGACCCTGAACTGGACCCGATTTATACCCGGTTGTACCCGGTTTTTTTAAATACCCGGAACCAGGTTTTTCGAATACCCGACACCGGGTTTTCCGAATACCCGAAACCGAGTTTTTTGAATACTCAAAAAGTATGTGTCAAGCGACGGGACTATTTGACATTTTGATGTTGAGGCGGAACCGGGTTTTCCGAATACTCAAAATGTATACTCAAAGAAATCTATAACCACGTTATAATCATCTAAATCGCACTACCCTTCGACGTGATTGTATAAAAAGAATTCAATACCCGATATAGCCGGGTTTTTTCAATACCCGATATACCCGAAACCGGTTCCATACCCGGAACCGGGTATTGAAAAACCGGAATCAGTATACCGGGTATGGTTTTTTATGCTAGAAACCGGAACCAGTTCTTTCAATACCCGGTCAAAGTAATACCCGACCATACCCGGAACATCAGTATTAAAAAAACCCGATTTGTGCACCTCTAAATTAGCCACCTTTGGTCTATATTTATATGAAGATTTATTGAAGTTAAACAGGGCCCAACACATAATAAGATGTTATTTATTTATAACATTTAATTTGTAGCTTAATCATAAAACCAAAACTGATACATACACCAAATCTTATTAAAGTAAAACGAGTTTGCACTCCCGTATCTCCTAACTTTAGTCGACGAGTTAATCCAATATCATCAAAATATGTCGATAACACTAAAATTACCAACACTTCAATCGCTATGTATTCGTTAGGTCAACCTCACCATTCATTGCCTTGTCGAAGAGCAGCTAAAATCTTCCACACTTATTACATTTGAGTTAATTCGTTTAACTTTGCGGTTGGTATTCCCCAATTGTTTACGAAATTGTGCGAAAATTGTATTCCAAAACAAAGACCTTCTAGGTGGCCTTTCTTCTTGGACATTCACCCTAGCCGCAGCCAAGGCTATCTTCTCTTCTTCCGCGCAACTTGTCATTTGAAAGCCATATCCATTCAATGATGCTTCATCTAATCATTTATCTCTTCAACAGGCTTATAGATGGTGATGTTTATGCCCTTGAACACTTTTCCGTTCCTCAAATTTTATAAACTCCATAAAGTAAGTAAATACATTGCATAAGTGACCTTCTTCCTAGTCGTGGATAGACCCAACTCACTAATACTTCGCATGAGATCACCAGTGGAATCATACTTATGCCCCATATAATCCTTGAGCAACATAAATAGTTGTTTCCAAACTGAATTTGCAACCATGCATCGAACTAATACATGATTAGTTGTTTGATTCAAAAAAATCGCACAACCAGCATCCTATGGTTTGAAGTGGCATGCCTCAGTTGAATGAATATGATAGTATTCATATGCACACACACATCGGAATTATAAAATTATAAATACATGATACTATTTTTAATACCATTGGTTAAGTGATAATTCTAATACATTATATTATATCTATAAGGGTATATCCACCACCACCACCTCAACTTTTACATTTACACCAATACACCACTCAACTATCAGCTTTTACATTTTGCTTTTTTTAATCCCTCAAACTTTGGAAGTTTGTTTTTTAACTCTCAAGTTTGAATTCAGCCATCACCACCTCAATTTTTAATCTTTGTATTTTTACTCCCTGCACTATACTCCATTTTTACGCCACTACCCTTGCGTTTTTATAACTCACCAATCACCATACTATGAAGCCACTACCACTACACACTCTTTTTATATAAAGCCCCACATTTCACTTTATTAATATGTTATTGTATAAAGCCCTCGTTACACATGACCTAACTATTATATTATATCTATCTTAAAAAGTGCGTTGGTCGTATTTCCACCACCACCTCCTCAACTTTTACATCTTGTTTCTCTGCAACGTCAATTCTTAACTTTTGCATTTTGCTTTTTAATCCCTCAACTTTGAATGTCTGCTTGTTTAACCCTCAAGTTTGAATTTTGCCACAAACCCCTAAATTTTTAAACTTTGCATTTTTACCCCTTGCACTATACTCCATTTTTTACGACACTACCCCCTTAAGTTTTAAACTTTACGTTTTTACCCCTTGCATTATTATCCCCTCATTTAAACGTTGTGTTTTACCTCTTGCATTGTTACTCCATTTTTACCGCCACCACCCTTGCGTTTTTTACTATTTGCGCTATTACTTTATCATATGACGTTTGAACTAATCCATTAGATATTTGCAATATACCTATGCCGTAACACGAACTATACCCATGTGAAATCAAAATAAAAGACTAATCAAGTAATTAGTACATTATTGAAAAACATGTAAGCTTACCCAAATCATTCACTTTCATTTATATATTTCCATTAGGGGGAACGGGGTGCTCCACTTAACTTCATTGGTTTTCATCAATCATGCACTGCCACATCACTTTACTGATTCACCTCACTGGTTTCAGTTTTGAAGACAACACTACACTGAAGCACCACCCACAAATTTCAATGTTCCCATCCGTTAACTAGAACCAGCAAATACCTTCACGGGACCCTTATCCGTTACCACGGCAAAGATGTTACCGTGTGAAAACTGAGATGCCCGTAAGCTTTACTGATAGCGTCCCGTCCCTTTATCTTTGGGGTTTTTTAAGTTGTTATTCTAACAAATCCGTTGAAAAGACAATAATGACGATAAAGTGTACATCTCACAGCTGGATGACCACACAGACGTAATAATAATGATACTCAAAACCTCATTTAATTTAATTCAATTTAATTTAATAAAACCAAATTCCACATTCTTTTTTTTTAACAAACCCAATAATAATAATAGAAAAAAAGAAACAAAAAAATACAAAAGTCTTCTTCTAACCCGCCGACGGCTATTCCAAAACTCTCCTCCAGTCCACCCTCCCTTTCTCTCTCTAAACCCTTTCTCTCTCTAGATCCCACCTTTTTCTTCATATTTTTCTTCCGATTACAGTTGCTACCGAAGCTTGTTCATCTTGGATTAGGATCGAGAAACGAACGGACAGGATCTAGAGAGAGAGAGTGAAACGCCTCTCTGATAGGATCTAGAGTGAGAAACGATGGCGTTGTCAGGTATGAGAGGCTTGTCCGTCTTCATCTCCGATGTCCGTAATTGCCGTAATAAAGAACAGGAACGTCTTCGTGTTGATAAGGAGCTTGGTAATATCCGTACTCGCTTCAAAAATGAGAAGGTTAGTTTCGTCATTTTATTTTGCCTGTTCGGTTTACGACACGATAATACCTGTTTAATAGTAAATAGTACACTGAGTAATATTATACTTTATTATTTATCCTGTTTATTACGGACATGAGGTATAAAGTAGTTAAACGAGATATGACCGTGTTTTCCGAGCCGTAGTTTTTAGGTATTGTATAGTTGGAATTGAGGTTGTGAGGATTGTTAGGGTGAGATGAATTGCAATGGAACATGAGTTTTAAACTAACTAGGGATGGATGCATAGTTGTTATGTATGATAGAGAATTATTAGAACTAAATAGTAGTCAAATTTGGTGGACAAGGTTAGGAGAGGGATTAGGGCTGCAATGTAGTTATAGTTAAATGAAAAGTATGAAATGCGGAAGTAGGAGTAATAAGGATGCTTAAGAAAGGGGGCGGGAGTGAGATTATATGACTAGCGTGTTCGTACTTGGGTTATAAAATGGAGTAATAAACATGCTGCCTCTTGCTTAGCAACCTCACTGGGGTGTCCCCGTTGGTGGGGCTGAGAGATAGGGACTTCGTTCTCGGACAGGCGGTTTTGAGAGCGGAAGCTAGGAAGGTTGCTAAGCATGAGGCAACATGTTTAGAGAATCAACACGTGTTCATTCCATTTGCATTCGACATATTTGGATCCCTAGCCCCTGAGGCGGTTCGCTTTTTGGAGCGGGTGCAGAAGATGGTCTACAGTGACTCGCAGAGCCCGATGAACCAAGGGTTTGTATTTAGTAGAATAAGCTTTGCGATTCAAAAAGGGATAGCTTGTTGCTCATTTATCGTCGTTTATCCAAATGTAACTTGGTTTTTATTGTGGAATGAAATTATATTTCGTTATAAAATGAGAAGGTTAGTTAGGGTTTTGGTTTATTTGGTGTTATGAACTTTCTCCTTGTTGATATGTAGTATGTAGTTTCCGACGTATTGAATTTACAGGTTAGGTTTAGTTGGTTTTGAGATTGTGTGGATTGTTTGGAGTTGTTAGGATGACTGATGAGCTGAATGGCCATAGAATATTAAATTTAAGTCATAGATGCATAATTTTTGTGTTCCTTAAAGAAATATCAAACCTAAACGGCAGTAAAACTTCTGGACAAGGCTAGGAGAGGGATCAGTGCTGCAATGTAGTTATGGTTAAATACTTAAATGAAATACGGAAATAGGACTAATAAGAATATCTAAGGGGGTGAGGGGGTATTTCATTAGCATCTCTTATAAGGAGTTCCCTTTATCCCTTAGAAGTATGTATTTTATTGCTTTGGAGCTGGACCGTTACTGCAAAAGTGATAGGTTGACAAGAATGTTTGTTATACTACATTACTACCATCACATGAAAAATGCACCAATTACTACTTTAGTATATCACATGTTAAATGCAAGTTTTACTTTATTGTCAAGCTTTTATGCTTTTGAGTTTTGCCTCAACTCAGTTTTACAAAGTCATTATGTACTTATGTAGTGATTGTGGATTTGTAGTTAATACTAGTAATAGATGCATTAGCTTGGAAACTAATATTTAATCCTAAACCATGTTAAGAAAAGCGAAATTCTAACATCTACCATTTAGAGATTGACTAACAATCAAACCTCAATGTGAATATATCCCTGAAAGCAATGTTAGGCTGTTAGCTTGGTTTTAAAATGCGCGATGCGCTCTGATGCGTTTTGATCCCAAAAGCCGATGCGCGACGCGTGATGCGCGCGCATCACGTATACGATGCTTCTTTTATGTAAAAAATTATATATAGATAACATTTTAACTTGTTAGCTTTGAACACTAAAACTTTAGAGATTAAAATAAATAAATGCAAGAAAATAACTTTAGTACCATGAAAAAAGTTCAATATAACCAAAATAAGCCTTAAACCCTTATGTGTACAAGTAGTCTATGCAAAAGGTACTAGTAATCTATGTAGGAACTCACTTAACAACTTTATCAGCTCATTGTACAAGCTTGTTAAGCATATTCTACTAGCTCATTGTACAATTTTACTCTATAGTGGTTGGTTTAACAAAAATGCACACATCAGGGCGCATTATGCGAGCGCGTCAGGTGCGCATTATGCCATTTAGAGCGCATCATCCTCGCATCACGTAATAGTTGCGCATCGCATTACCTGATGCAATCTCATCATCGCATCACGCATTATGCGCGCATTTTAAAACTAAGGCTGTTAGCAACTTTTAAGGGGCAGATGGGCTAAATAGTACACAATGGATGAATCTGTCACATTCATTAGTGTATTGCATGATCGTACGTTCCTATAAATTTTGAGATGTAGTTTCACTTAAGAAGTAGCGCAACATAAGATGGATGGGTGTGAAAGTACAAGATGTATATGTAGTATTGTAGTCACATGAGAATATGAGGGATTAAAAATGAGGATATTGAAAGGTAACTGATGCACGAACTGAGTGGATATTGACTTATTACGTGATAGGATTTAGAGCATTCACATTGGAGTCTCTAAACATTCTTTATCTTTAAAATTAAAAAAACATACATAGAGAATGGTAAAAAAAACTACCTAATTCCTTCCTTCATTTGATTCTCTAATAATAGAGAAAGATATTATTCTCTAATAATAGAGAAAGATATAGAGATGCTACAGTGAATCTCTAGATATAGAGATGCATTATTTATATAAATCTCTATAATGTTTGTGAGTGGTTGTGGGTACAAAAAAAACCGAATAAAGAAGTATTATTAAATTGAATAGAGATAATAGAGAATCGGACGTGGAGGGTTTTTAAAAGATGAATAAAGTTAAGAGACACGGGTAAATTTTAGTTAAGTTATAAAGATAGAGAAAGAGAATCCAATGTGAATGCTCTTAGTTATGTTATACTCGTGTGGATGCAACCCTAAAGAATGGTAAAAGGAGATCCGATGATAGACAAAAATAGCATGAGTTGCATTAGCGTATAGGGACTTCATAGACTAAACTACATTTAAGAGCCTTGACCAGGACAAAAATATGTGGAATTGTGGATGCATGCATTATACAAAGTCAAGCACTCAAATTCATCTTCTAAGCTAGGTTTGAACGTAGAATAAATGATTACAAATATGTGGTAAGGTGCAAAAAGACAAATATGGCTACTTCTTACAAAAAGATAAATGGTTACAAATATGACTAGTTATGAGAAGTGCTCACAATAGCTTTTTGTAGAATGGCAAACTCACATTCCAAGTGCTCATAATAGCTATTCTAATGAATTTTTGTTATTTTTGTTCAGCTTTATCTACTTAGATATAACATTATAGCAAAAATAAAATAATGCATAGGAAAAGGCATGACATAAGTAATAACTACCTAGTTTACAAACCAGAGCATTAGACGTCATTAAAAATCCACCCTACAAATCCTTTCCAAGTATGCGGTAATATTTATCCTTTATGTTCTTGCTTTGAATGGATACGAACATAGTTATCAAAGGCGCTAGGCGCACTTAAGGCGCATAGGCCTCGCCTGGGGCCTAGGCGCAAGGCGCAAAAAAGTGAGGGCCTGAGATAAAAAAAAAGCGAACAAAAAAGTAAAGTAAAAATATATTAAAATAATACTATTTTTCATTTAGCTAGTATCAAAAGTTCTAAAATAGTGATCTATTAGTGTATAGAAGTAGTTCTCCTTAGATAAAAGTAGAAATCTGGCTAAAATCTAGCCATAATTTAACGAATTTGGCTGGAAACTCTTCGGAATTTGGGAATCTAGCTGAAATCTGCGCTTAAACCATCACCTGGAGAATTAAAGCGCAATTTCCTCGACTCAAGGCGCAAATGCATCGCCTCGCCTTAAAAATGGGCCTAGGCGCAAGAGGCGATGGCTTTTAACAACTATGGATACGAATATGTGTGTATACCTTGTTTCAAATATCGCTTCTCGTGTTCCAAGTTCTTTCATATTACTTGTTCTAACCACACATGCATTCCTGTAATAGAGACCTCATGGTATGATTTATTTATCTAGCTTAACTAATCATGGATTCATAACACTATATGTAAATGAAATTATCTGGTGGATGAGTCCAATTAAAACTCTAGTCAGGGTTCTACTTTGGAACTATAATAGTAGATTCATGCAAAAGAATGTTTATAGTCAGGACATGGCCTGACTTTGACCTGTCCTCGACTCCTTGGCCATTGTTCTTATGTACTTCTTCTACACTTATAATCACAGGGTTTGACACCATATGAAAAGAAGAAGTATGTTTGGAAGATGCTATACATATATATGCTAGGATACGATGTTGACTTTGGCCATATGGAAGCTGTTTCCTTGATATCTGCTCCAAAATATCCTGAAAAACAGGTTGGGTATATAGTGACATCATGCTTACTCAATGAGAATCATGATTTCTTGAGATTAGCAATAAACGCAGTCCGCAATGATATTATCGGCCGCAATGAAACTTTTCAGTGCCTGGCATTGACACTGGTATGGATCTAGTAACGTAATCATGAATATTTAAAATGTTAATATTTTATTTTTATAAATGTATGATCAAATGCTAGAGTTATAATTTTTATTTTACTTTTTTTTTTTGCATTGGCAACTTAAGGAAATTCGTTTCTTACAGGTTGGGAATATTGGTGGTAGAGAATTTGCTGAATCACTGGCACCCGATGTTCAGAAGTTGCTTGTAAGATGAAAAATACATGTGGAATTTAATTGTTATGTAATCAACTTTTGATACTTACTCTGTTTACCTCAGATTTCAAGTAGTTGCAGGCCACTTGTGAGAAAGAAAGCTGCATTATGTCTATTACGGCTATTCAGGAAAAATCCTGATATTCTGAATATTGATGGCTGGTATTGCTTGTTTCTAGGATTACTGTTTTTCAGAGTTGGCAATTATTACTCATTTTCTTATGAGTGGGTCCATTTGGATCTGTTTCATCTCGAAAGGGTTCAGAGTCGCTTAAAGTCTATTTGTAGTGTATACAACCACATATATCGTTTTTATTTAAGAATATTAAGTATTATTATTGATTTTCTGTAATGATATTGTTTTTACAATCATAATTAACAAATACCCTGTTATAATAAAAAGAAAATAGACAAAACAGCGATTATGTGTCAAGTTCGAACCCCACATAAAAATTACCTGTTTTAATCTGAGCGTTGCACGACCACCCATCTTGCTGTCTCTAGTGTTTCCAAACAATTTTTTAGCTTTCCCTCTGATTGTGTAATTGTGGTTCAAACTTTCAGGTCAGATCGAATGTCACAACTTTTGGATGAACGTGATCTTGGTGTTTTAACATCTTCGATGAGTCTTTTTGTTGCTTTAGTTTCCAACAACCATGAAGCATATTGGAGTTGTCTTCCAAAATGTGTTAAAGTTATGGAAAGGCTTGCTAGAAATCAAGATATCCCTCAAGAATACACATATTATGGTATTCCTTCTCCATGGCTTCAGGTTTGTGCCTCCCTTAATACAGTCACAGATGATATATGTAACATATCTGTTATTATTATCTATAATACAAGTGGGTTTCTGCAGGTGAAAACAATGAGGGCACTTCAGTATTTCCCAACTGTTGAAGATCCAAGCATTAGAAGAGCATTATTTGAGGTATATATTAGTAGGATTTGTTCTCTCTCAGTCTCTCTCTCTCTCTATGTTAAGTTTTGGATAAGGTAAGACTGCTCAACTAATTGAGCTTATTTTTAATGGTTAGGTTCTACAACGAATACTCATGGGAACAGACGTGGTGAAAAATGTTAATAAAAACAATGCTTCTCATGCCGTTCTATTTGAAGCTCTTGCTCTTGTAAGTTCATGTTTCCATGTTTCAACCCATGAAAACATAATTCAGTGTGGACCTTTTCTATCGTGTTAAGCTTGATTTTTTGCTTCTACAACATGTTGACAGGTCATGCATCTTGATTCGGAGAAAGAGATGATGTCTCAATGTGTGGCATTGCTTGGGAAATTTATAGCTGTTCGTGAGCCGAATATCCGGTATCTGGGTCTGGTAAGCTATGAAGCAGTCTAGATTACTTTTTGTATTTTTGTTTGCTATCTGATGGCAATACTTGGTGAAAATGGTTTGTGCAGGAGAATATGACTAGAATGTTGATGGTTACAGATGTTCATGAGATAATAAAAAGACATCAAGCACAAATTATTACCTCATTAAAAGATCCCGACATCAGGTAAATTTTGATCACTTGTAATCACAAATCATTTTTTTAATGTTTTACATTTTGTTATTTGTATATAATCTTTTAATGAAAAATGCAGCATCCGGAGACGTTCCTTGGATTTGCTTTATGGTATGTGTGATGTCTCGAATGCCAAAGACATTGTTGAAGAGTTGTTGCAGGTATACATTTGCAAGATATAAATCTTCTCAGCTCTATTTATGTTTTCATCATAGATTTGACCTAGAGGTGGCAGAACGGACGGGTCAGGTCTGGTTGGGTGACTTCTCAGAATGGGTTAGGGACTTAGGGTCAAACAGGTCCGGGTTGAAACAAGTCACTTTAAAAGAAGGAGAGGTGGCAAAACGGCCTGCTGTTTTTCAAAACAATGCAAGTTCAAATTTTACATTTCTACCATCATTTTCTCTAAAACTATCTATGAAAAGTAATTTGTTTTTTCGTTTATTGGAAAAATGAAATATCAAACTTTCTTAAGTAAAAAATTACAAATTTCATCCCTGTAGTTGGTAGAAAGTATGGATTGTGCTCTCAAATTTCATTTATTAGACTGGAAACTCTTATTTTTTTAAGGTTGGGTAACACTTTCGGTGATTCAGTCTCTTATTCAAGTAAAATGAAGAAAATGGCTTTTATCTTCTTCAACATCGTTGTTCAATCTTGATTTTTTGACCCATATTCTCATAATAAAAAACGTTAAAAACCCAATAAATTGTATGTAATATTATTGAGCAAAATCATAATTATTGTTAAAATTAAACCCAAATATGATCGTCATCAAAATATAACAATCTATAATCTGCCACAAATGTCTTTTAGAAACAAAAAATCAAACACAAATTTTTATCTTCCATTTAATATAACAATCTATGATCAGCTATAGAAAATTCCATTAATATTTTATTGTTGATTAGATTTTTATCTAGTGGATCATGCTACTGACACACCTTCTTTAGTATCTTGCCACAGCAGATTTTGCAATGCGTGAAGAGTTGGCTCTTAAAGCTGCCATTCTTGCGGAGAAATTTGCCCCCGATTTATCATGGTATGCAGTTCCATCTTATCAATCACATCTAAAAGCATAACTCTAGAATTTGTTGGAACTTTTTTTAAGAAGTCTATTTTGTACACAAATGTAAATCTGTTTTTCACTTTCTATTTTATTCAGGTATGTGGATGTTATACTTCAGTTGATCGACAAAGCAGGAGATTTTGTCAGTGATGACATTTGGTTCCGTGTAGTGCAGTTTGTGACGAACAATGAGGACCTTCAGGTACCTTCACATCATACATTAATCTGATATCCAAACTTATTTTGAGATCTCCTTTTTTTTTTTAATTTGTGGTGGACATGCGCTTATCGTATAATTGTGTATTTCATTAGCCTTATGCAGCACTGAAAGCCAGGGAGTATCTTGATAAGCCCGCCATACACGAGACAATGGTGAAAGTATGTAAATTCATTTTATAATTATATATTATACTAAAGTTAGAGGTGGCAGTTACCGCTCGTTCGATTCGTATTATGTTTTATCTTTAGCCAGTTAAATGGGTTTAACGTTTCTGGAAGTGTACTTTTAATGCACAATACCTTCTATACGTAATATTTATAAATACTGCCAGCTTTCAACCCTATTTGACACTAATGTCTTTTGAGCAAAATCTAGAAATTTGAACAATAGGTGTCTCACGTCAACCCAACCCGTACATCATCTTACTCGTTTAGACTTAGACCCGAACCCAATTTTGACTAACCCATCATTTGACTGCTCATATTTAGCTAATATTAATGTTTAGATGTTTTAAAATGGGTTTACTTGTCTGAACAGGTTAGTGCTTATCTGCTTGGAGAATACAGCCATCTCTTGGCCAGACGGCCTGGTTGTAGCCCAAAGGAAATATTTGGCATCATACATGAGAAACTTCCTACCGTGTCGTACGTATACCTTTTTTTTGTAACTTTATTCTTTTTTTGTTTTTATCAAATAAACATCTAAGACCTGCTTATTTGTTCAGGACACCTACAATCCCTATTCTGCTTACAACATATGCAAAGATTCTAATGCACTCACAACCACCGGACCCAGAACTACAGAATCAAATTTGGGCAGTATACAGCAAGTCAGTTAACAATTACCTTTAACTCGCTTCATATGTTCTTTCCAAGAGTTCACAGTATTTTTTTTGAACACAAATTCTCATCAATTTAGGTATGAAAGTTGCATTGATGCTGAAATACAACAAAGGGCAGTTGAGTATTTCGCATTGAGTAGGAAAGGTGAAGCTTTAATGGATATATTAGCTGAAATGCCTAAATTCCCAGAGCGCCAGGTGATTATCTAATAGCTTTAAAACTTTATTATTGTCCTTTATGGTGATTTTTTATAACATTAATGTTCTTTTTTGAAGTCCTCATTGATTAAGAAAGCTGAAGATACTGAAGCTGACACAGCGGAGTTAAGTGCTATTAAGTTAAGAACACAGCAGCAGACATCTAATGCCCTGGTGTTGACAGATCAGCGCCCAGCTAATGGGGCTCCACAAGTGAGTCAGCTTGGCATGGTTATGGTCCCTAGCACGAGCAACGCGGTGAGAATATATTACATATACGAATTTTAGGTTTTGTTAGGCGTTGGCTTATAATTCTGTGTATTTACAGGATCAAAATGCTGTTGACCAACGTGTAACGCAGTCCAATGGGACTCTGAGTGTTGTTGATCCTCAGCCCCTTGGTCAGGATCATGCTCCTGCTGGTGATATTCTTGGGGATCTGTTAAGCCCACTGGCTATTGAAGGCCCTCCTGGTGTATCTCCTCAATCAGAGCTTAACGGTGTTCCTTCTCATGAAGGTTCAGTTGTTGCAAATGACGCTTTAGCCCTTGCACCTGTTGGAGACCAAGAATCTACTGTCAAGGTACTGAGACGGGCTGTGTAAAGGGTTTGGGTTGTAATTTTTTATTATGTAATATCGGTAAAAAAATGGTCTGGCCTGGCTGGGGGGGGGGGGGGGGGGGGACCCTTATAACACTTTTTTGTCCAGTTCTTTTTACAGTTTTAGAGTAATTCATGGCTTATGACTACAAAAACAGTATTATTGCAATAGTAATCAAAATCTTAAGTAAAACCATTAGGAGGTTTGTACTTTGTGTGCATTATAATTAGACTATGTGTGACCCACTTGACTGTTTTTGACCTGTTTGAGGTAAAACACAATCCAAACTGACCTATTCATAAGTAAAAGGATCGAACTTGACCTCTACTTATTGGTCCCTGATATCTCATTACTGTGAGTTTAAACCATGTGTCCATGTTTTATGCTTTTCACAGCCAATTGGAGATATTGCAGAAAGATTTCAGGCTTTGTGCCTTAAAGATAGTGGAGTACTCTACGAAGATCCTTATGTTCAGGTGATTTATAATGCAACTTAATATCATATTTTCTATTACACTCCAATGGATTCGAGGTAATAAATATTATCAAACATTGTTTCCAGATTGGTATCAAAGCAGAATGGCGAGGTCACCAGGGCCGTATGGTACTCTTCTTGGGGAACAAGAATACTGCTCCACTTGATTCTGTACAAGCAGTGATATTACCTCCTTCCCATTTAAAGTTGGACATCTCTCTAGTACCAGAAATTATTCCTCCACGAGCACAGGTCAGATATCAAATTGTCTTCCTGGCTTCCTTTTTCTAAAAGTAAGTTTTATTATTTTATTGACTTTTTTTTTTAATTTTTATTATGAAGGTCCAATGCCCACTTGAAGTGGTAAATCTCCGCCCGAGTAGGGACGTTGCTGTTCTTGACTTCTCCTACAAATTTGGAACTCATTTGGTATGTAGTAATGATTTTTTTTATTTAATCTGCGAGGTTGTGTTGTAAAGATAATTAATTATTTACATTTTTCAAATCACAGGTCAATAATAAACTTCGGCTTCCTGCAGTCTTGAACAAGTTTCTACAGCCTATTCAAGTATCAGCTGAAGAATTTTTCCCCCAGTGGAGATCACTGCCTGGACCTCCATTGAAACTTCAAGAAGTGGTTTGTGCATTTTACCAAATAACTTTATTTATTTTTCTTATTTTTTACTTAGGGAAATTGCATATATCCGCTTATTTTAAAACCTAATTACATATATCTCCTTTTACTTGATATCAACCGAGTTAAGTTGTATCTTTTAGCCGTCTCTAAATGTTACCCTGCTACATGCATGGCTTTCTTTCTTACAAAATAAACGTAACCATGTCAAATCAGTTTCAGGGTAAAACAGGCTGGTCTAGTACTCTAATTGAGTTAACCCTCACACGTTTTTTTTTTCCTTCTAAAATTTAAAATGGATAATGTGTTGGTTATGATTGCAAGACATTGTTATTATAAGTAATTTTAATGCATCAACAGTGTTTTTGATTCACTTGCTTAATAGTGTTTAGTGCATGTTTTGCTTCATTGTTTTTTAATCATTTTGCATTACATAACATATTTATATGACGAAACAGGTTAGAGGTGTGAGACCCATGCCATTGGGAGAAATGGCAAATTTATTCAACAGTTTGAAGCTGATGGTTTGTCCTGGACTGGTGAGTTATTGATAATATTTTAATAAACTATATATCCTTTTTAGTGTTGTTGGTAATAACTAATAAAGGCAAGCTTTTTATGCTTTTTCTTATGTTTTTGGTTCTTTTCAGGATCCAAATCCATGCAATTTAGTTGCAAGCACAACCTTTTATTCTGAAAATACCCGAGCTATGTTATGTCTGGTAAGTTCATATGCATGTTTTGAACTTTTATTTAACAGAATCGTAGTATTGTTTATTCTTCTACACTTTTAAGTTCAACATCAATCTTTTTTGGTAATTGATGCTTTGTTCGTTTGTGTAACAATCAATACCCCTAAAATATAATTATATTCGTATGAATTAAAATGAAAAGAAGTTCGTTAAGACTTTTAAAGTCAATTCTGGGCTAAAACTTGGCATTCTCTCTTTCAGATAAGAATTGAAACTGATCCAGCTGACAGAACGCAGCTCCGCATGACAGTTGCATCAGGGGACCCAACACTAACGTTTGAGTAAGTTTTGAGTTTCATACCAATAAGATAACGAATTGTGTAGCGGGTTGGGTCGGGTCTGATAACAGATCAACATGATTTTGGGTCAAATGGGTTGTCTTACGTGCATGTTGACTCACATGTATAACTACAGAACTATAACATAATAGTATAATACTTGTTCCGTTTTTTATATTCATCAAATCTGTCGCATGTTTACACAGGTTAAAGGAATTTATCAAGGAAAATCTAGTCAGCATTCCTACAGCTGGCAAGCCTCCTGCACCCTTGACTCAACAATATCAACCAAATAACCAACCGATTGCATCATCAGACCCGGGGGCTTTGCTTGCTGGTCTGCTTTAGAAAAACCTTAAAACATTGTATTATTAAAATACATGCCCATTTGCCAAGAAAAACTGTAAAATTGTTATAAAAGCAGCTGTACAACAAAAGGGGCAGATAATGAGACAAGCGTGGGCTGGCGGGATTATAATGTAAGCTTACAAAATGAGGGGGATAGTCTTAGCGTCGGTTTGTCGTGTAACATGTGGGATATTGTGTTATGAGGTCATGCTTTTTTTTTTCCCCTCATGTTTGATGAGGGTTTATTTGTTTATACAAGTTTTGAACATTTTGGCGTGATATAACTAATATATATATAGGGAGTGGTTGCATCAATTGGTTTATGTAACATGGATAGGGTGTGAAGAAGTTTAAAATTGATTGTAACATTATTGATTGCATTTGGTTGTAGATGCATAAAATATTTGATCCTCTTTTTAACCTTTATGTTATCTGTGAACATATTCTTGGTAAATCCGGGTTAGTAAAAATCGGGCATGGTTCATATCGTATAAACTTTTAAATAGAGCTTGAGCTGAAGGTAATTCATCCGAATAAACTAACTAAAGGGTTCAATAATTCCGATTTCTTTCTTAGACACGAGTAATGGTCAACTTTTGGTGAACTGGTATGTTTTGCTACTTCATTCATTGTACAAAGAGAAAAGGCTAGCTAGTGTAAATCACAAGCAGGGGCGTAAATTTTAAACATAACATGAATCTAACACGAAAAATTTGGGTTTGAGTATGGTCTAAGGTTGGGCTGGCTGCGACGCGTGCATCTATCTAAATGTCTCATATTTGGGTAGACATGGCGGGTTTAGAGATAGCATGTTTACTTATATAGTTTATTGCATAACATCTAGGCCTGTAAACGAACCGAACGTTCCATGAACTGTTCGTGAACTATTCGGCGGGAAGTTCGTTTATGTTCGTTTATTTAAATAAATGAACGAACACGAACACAATTTTTTGTTCGTTTAATTAAACGAACGAACATGAACACACGTTGTGTTCGTTCATTTATGTTCATGAACGTTCGTTTATGTTCGTTCAGTTATGTTCGTTTATTTTGTTCGTTTAATTAAACTTAACTTTATTTTTATTATTTATTTCCTTTTGTTAAGTAACCTTAATTCATATGTTTAAAAACTTGACCCTAACCCTAACATTCTAAACATATCACTTATTAGCTGCTCTCCACACTTTACAACCCCACACTTCACAGCCCCACACTTCACAACCGCTCTCCACCCTAACCCTAATGTTCATTTATGTTCATGAATCATTATTAACTTGTTTTTGTTTGTGTTCGTTTATGTTAATTTGTGTTCATTTATATTGATCATTTGTGTTCGTTTATGTTCATGAACTGTTCGTTTACGTTTAAATGAACGAACATAAACGAACACGAACATGACAAATTCTTACTGAACGAACACGATCACAAAAATGCGTTCGATTATATGTTCGTGTTCATGTCCGTGTTCGGTTAAAGTTAAATGAACAAACACGAACACGCCTGTGTTCGTGTTCGTTTACAAGCCTAATAACATCTAAAGAAATATATGTTTAATTTATGTTGCAGAAAGTGTACATACAAACAATCTCATTAGTAAGATACTGATATCACACGTTAGCAAACAGTTTATAAGTCTTGGCATCTAGACTTATTTGCCTTACCGATGCAACCGCGGCACTAACTCCAACCATAGAGAATATAACTGCTATGCTCGAGTTCAACCAAAACAGAGGGCTTCGTTTTGACGGCTTAAATGTAAGATTATATAACACAACCGGTAACACAAAATCAAGTGGTAAAAAACCGAATGCTCCTATCATTGCATTAATATCTCCAAAAAAAGGCAACATTGCTGCTATTGTTGTTGCCAATATCACAGATACTGATCTTGAAATCACTCGTGGAATCACGTTTCTTGCTGCGAATTCGCTCCTTGTTGGATCAGCAAATGCGCGTTCAAGAATTTCGTTTGTTGGTTGCAAGTAAACCTACCCAAGTGCAACAACGACATAGTTTTAAATCAAATGTTTAAAAGACCATCTTGTATTTAGTCAATGACATAGTTAACATACTTACTGTTGCAACAGCTGAGAGCTGAAGTATGGTAAAAATGTTGATCATTATAAAAAACCATCTTGGAACTAGTGGGTTATTATCATGGTCAATAAAGTTGCTTAGAATGAGGCCTGCGGATTCGTTACCAAAAGCCCAGTACCCGGAAACCGAAACACTAAAGAATGTTGTTGTGATCACTGTGTAGCATACACACAAGCCCTTAAACATCTTGCCTTTAATCGGTGGTAAAAGTGTTGCCTACACACACAAGCGCGCGCGAATGAGTCTAAATGCAAAAAATGGATGCCTTGGTGTACCAAGACTCATTTGTAGAGGTGACAAGACGAGTAAGTCAATGGATTGCGTAATGGGTCAAAACATGGTCGAGTAATAGTTTACTTGTATCTCTGGAATTATGCCGTTTCCAAAAGTTGTGGCGATAATCGCCATTGCGTTAAAGCTTCCAAAAATTCGTGTTTCATCATTGTTGCTCAAGGAGTAATTCTTACGGGGTCCTTTTGAGGAATTGCCTAAAAAGAAACAAATAAATAACAAAATAGAATGTAAAATAAATGATTTTTTTTTGTTATAATAATTTAATTAAAAACTTAAGAAAATTTAGACCTATGTAGATAGAAGCAGCAGTAGCAGAGGCACTGTAGAGCAGACACAACACTAGAGAAATGAGGTTTATATGACGTAGGGAATGAAATGATGGGATTTGTGCTAAAATCAACATTAAAACCCCAAAAATAACAACAAATTCGTATAGCTTCATTGTTCCATTTGAATTCCACTGTATGTATATTGCCTGCACATCAATAGTGTTTATTATTTTGTCAAAAATGACTTAATAAACCAGTGTTTATACTTTTTTTTTTGAACGGCTAACAAATCAAACCTGAGCACTTTCGGTGTACCCTTTCGACAAATTCAAGTACTCCGAGAGTACCCGAGTTGTCAAACACCAATTCCAGGGAAAACCCGGTAAGCCACCCGCCCGTAGGAATGACTATGAAATTACCAGTAAAACCCGTACGGCTCAAGAATCGAACCCAAAATCCCTAAGTCTTCTATCATTGTCCACCAATATCTCTACCACTAGACTCTAGTATTCACAACATGTGTTTATACAAATTGCATGTCATAAAGCACTTACCTTGAGGCATTGACCTCCCAAAAGGTATAGACCCACCACTGTACCATAGCAGGCCATGAACTGGGCTGGGCCCACATAATATCTACTCCATCTAGGGCCTGTAGAATAGATTCCCCAGTTAGACATACATCCTGTTCCACAAACTAGGTATTCTCTCTAATTGGTTAGATTAACCTAATCGTCAGTTATTTTTTCATTTTCACCTAAATTGGTTCGGTTATTCAATTTAACTGGTTTGGTTAATAATCGATTATTAAAAAAATCGTTGTTTGGTTTTTTCCCTGGTTAACAAGTACATTGATTAAAAACTGGTTATTTCTAAAAGAGACCCTAGCCGGTTACTAAACTAAGCAGGGACGAAGCATTGTGAGGGCCAGGGGTGGCCCTGGTCCCCTGTTTTTTGGCGCGGTAGTGAAAATTTGCGATTTTCGTAGGTAAATTTAGCACAGGTTGAGTCTGGCCCCTGCCGATTTGTCACTGCCGATCGAAAACAATTGAGTCTGGCTCCCAGATTGGCGAACCAAGCTTCGCACCTGAAACTAAGGTTAAAAATAATCACCAATCAGTTATTCTTCGATCGGTTATTAACCAGTTATGGTTTCGATTAATAACCAACCGGTTTAAGTATAATCGATTACCCCTCGATCGGACATTAGTGATTTAGATTTAATGACTACTAAAAACACTCTTTTTAGAAAATGAGATTCGATTTCTAGACATGAAAATGTAATATACAAATTACGTCCTATCAAATCTTGATGGTTGATAATAATCTTGTTTAATGCAATAACATATAATGACTTTACTTTTGTAATTTATGTCGTTACAAATCACTATTGTTCTAATTATATTTATACTTGTTAAGTTTTTAGGTCTATAATATGAAATACAACGTACATGAAAATAAAAACGTACGCTTGATGAAAATTAAATAAAAGGGTAAATGTAGAACGAGTGGTATAACTTATGCTGAATGTCCACAAAAGGGGATATGGTTTATTGATCTAAAATCTATAAATTGCTAGTAAAAAACATAGGTTGAATGATAAGTAAATAAATAAGGATATATGACGTAATGATTTTTTTTTTTGAACGGCCAACAAATTGGAATCACTCACGGAACACTGGAGTATCATCGTGCCACCAATGTTGCCACGCGATCATATTCCACCACCAAGTCACCAATTCAGGAGGAAACTCATAATAATTATGAGAAAACCCCCTTTGTGAGATTCGAACCCAAGACCTTATGGTCTCTAAGTTCTATCTCACCACCAAGATGCCGCTGAGCTATAATGCCTTTGGCGACGTAATGATCTAGTAGTATGATTTGTGCCCCAAAAAAGTGGTGAGTTCAAATCTTAACACGTGTAAAGTTAGACAGTATTCAGGTATAAAAATTTGTTGTTTAAAAACAAAGAAAATGAATGAATAAGGAGAAGTGACATAATCCCCACTCTGTAGCTCAGTGGTTGGTGAGCCTCTCTCACTTTGGTGAGAGCAGTGTTCGATCCCCATGGGATGCAAAGTGTGGGTATTGCCAAGTGATGGTCGAAATTAGCCTACTTGTAGGTGCTAGGTTCGATTCTGATGGCCCCCCGATTTTCTAGTACCGTGCATTTACTTCAGAGAGGCTTGCCTCTTGTGAAGGGTGCAACATCTGTCAAGTGATAGGTGGCGGGAAATTTTCCGGGTGGTAGCCCTAGCGTCCTTTGCACAGAGGGGCACTGCCTCTCCAGGGCCGGCCACTCCCGCGACACCAGGCTTTGACCTGATAATGCTGTTGAGTGTGTGGCTAGGGACCTCAAATACTTTTGGAAGATGTGATAGACTCTACCACAAATAGAAAGTCACCTGCTACAAAAAATGAGAAGTGACATGACAATAAGATGACACTGAATGATGTGATTGATGTCTCTCACTCACTCGGTATAACACATACCTTAAGTATCTTAAATTGTAGAGAGAATTACACAGATTGTCCTTTAGTTTTACCTGAAATTGCATCCTTTGTCCTTTTTTTGAATTTTTAACTCCCTATGTCCTTTCTTTTATACACTTGTTACACCCTATGTCCTTTAGGGTAACTTCTGTTAAAAAACTCCGTTAACTCAGTCATGTGCCCCTCACGTGAGGGGCAATCCTGTCTTTTCACCCTCAAAAGGACAATATGTGTAATAATAATAATAATAATAATAATAATAATAATAATCAGCTTCATCTTCCTTCACCAAACCTGACCCACCATAACCACCACCGTCCTCATCTTCCTTCACCAAACCTGACCCACCATAACCACCACCGTCCTCATCTTCCTTCACCAACACCCTCTCCACCGCTCACAATCGAAAACCAGATCCAGATCCAGATCCAGAAACCACCAACAAAAACCACCATCACCTCCAAACGCCAACCCAACTAAGACCAGAAACCACCAAAAAAAACCACCATCACCTCCTCCACCCACCCCTCACCTCCTCAACACCCCACATCTATGATTATTACTTTAGAGATAGAGAGAGACGCAGAGCCGAGAGGAAGAGAGAGAGGTAGAGGAGAGAGAATGAGCTCAGAGGAGAGAGAAAGGAGAAGAGGAGGTGGTGGTGGTTCCTGCAGCGGCGGCGGCGGTTCACGGTGGTTGTTTCAGATGGCAGCAATGGTTCTTAGCAGCATCTAACCCTTTTGTTAAAAGCATCTAATCTACCACAAAACAGCTGCGGCATTTCAGAAGTCCAGTCATCGGAGCTTTGGTATCCGCCACCATCACCACCACCAGACATCCTGCGACTTTTCACAATTCTGGCCTAGTGGGGCTTTCATTCCGGCTTCTGCTCGATGAAGTTGAAAGTTTAGGTGAGTCTGTTGCTGGAGTTCCCATATCCTTAGTTTTATGAAGAAGAAACGTTCCAGAGAAAATAGTCACAAAACCACTGAGTTCAGATATGATCTGAGATGCATTTTGATGATCCCAGTTCTGCAGTTGTTAAAAAGTTGACTTTTTAGGTGTCAAGAAACATGATAAAAATGTTAAAAAGTTGATTTAGGCGCTGGTGACAAGGGTTTGGTTCGGGTTACAAGAGTTGTGGTGGTGGCTGTTAATGAGAACAAAGTAGTGTGTGTGTGTTTTGAAGGATTTTGAGTGGTGGTGGACTGGTGGCTGCACACAAATGGGAAGGAAGATGATAATGAGTGAAATGACATGTTTGCCCCTCACGTGAGGGGCACATGACTGAGTTAACGGAGTTTTTTAACAGAAGTTACCCTAAAGGACATAGGGTGTAACAAATTGATAAAACAAAGGACATAGGAAGTTAAAAATTCAAAAAAAGGACAAAGGATGCAATTTCAGGTAAAACTAAAGGACAATCTGTGTAATTCTCTCTAAATTGTATTGATGGTCACTCATCATCACTATTCACTTAAATTTAATAAAATGATCCTTGAAATGGATTTTTTAACAATTTGTATCCATAAATATGATAACTTACACTTGCAACAATTAAACTCACTTAATTTGTGTGTAATTACGATACGACAAGTACACACTTAAGTCATGGGTGATCCCTTAAATGGACGAGAGATATTTATTGAAGTTAAACTCCTAAAATTTTTATAAAATAAATTATTCCACCAAACCCACCAAAAGGTCTTCTTTGGTGTCTCCACCGTCGTTGGAAATCAATTTTCCTGGGGCCCACTTTCTTTTGGTTACCATCAGTGTAATTAACCTAGCATAAAATTTGTTATATGAAGACAAAATATTTACGATACGTTGTCTATATGGACACACTAGATTAATTTTTTTTTTTTTTTTTGAACGACCAACAAACGCCCGGAGACCCAATGGCAAAGGCATCTCGATCTCGATCACAAGTGATCCGGACCCCGGCCCACCCCGGCGGCACGAGTGCCGACCGAACCCGGAAAAACCCGGCTCAGACGCCCGCCCGAAGGCCCGCTGCGCTGAACCGGTAAAACCGGCTGGGATCAAGAATCGAACCCGGGCCTCTCGGCCATTGGGTCTTCCGTCACTTCCCGGTGACCAACTGGAGCCTACACCTTTAAATCTTAGACCAATAATATCCTTCAATTTTGTATTTTATTATTTTTTTTTTGTATTTTTAGGACGGCAACCTACATATTTTTGTTTTGTAAAAGTTGAACCTAAGACCTCTAAATGAGTATTTTTAAAGGCTTTGCTGTCCGCCTTTGTCAATAGGCCACCAACCCATTGATACTTATATAGTTATATACAATGTTTTCAAAACTAGACATTTAATCGGTCTCCTTCACGTTTCACTAATTCAACCAATTCGATTAGATATAAGAACCGAACAGTGTTGTAAAATTATAAACATTAATAGGGTAAATTTGAACAAAAAAACTAGTCGGTTTGTCAGTCCAACCTCCTGATCCAAACCTGTCAATGTCCCAATTCTCGGTCTGACCGCTGGGTTTCAATACCTCTGGTTACATCTTCCAAATTAAAATTGGCAAATAGTTGTCACAAATTATGATTTAATAGATTTAAGCTACATTATGTGTTGCGGTAAGTTGGTAAGAAAACTAAAGCAGGTTACTACTTTTGATATTTTTAAATTATATTATTATCAATAAATACATGGAAGCATATTTAAATTTCACGCAATCATCCCAATTAATAAAGTGCGATTTTACCTAAGACATCATATGCCATGTCGCGAAACCGAAGATGTCTGCGACCCAACTCGGCTTGGTGTTCAAGGACGAGAGAAATAAGGTTATATGAATAGAAAGTCACGATTGCTCCAATCACCAACGACAACACTCCTGCGGTCCATCCCAGTGATGCAAATGCAAATGGTAGACTCAACAATGACGGTGCTACAATGGATGTCGTCAAATGATAGCCACTATGCCACCATGACCCTGTCACGTGTTATATTAGATCTTTGAAGTGGATGCATAATCCTAGGATAAGTCGTGACAGTGTAAACTAAATTAAACATACTAATCCTACAACATGATATTTCAGTTATTCTAAGTGAGACAAATATATCAATAGTTCTAACATGTTGTGCCATAATGTATTGGATTAAACAATGATATATTCCTCCTGAGTATAATTGACAACTTTTAAAGACATTAATATATTTACACAACTTTATATTATATATATATTTTATGTTTACAACCAATCTCATACCCAAAATCCTTGTTTGCCACCCTCTCTTCTTTTCCTTTTATATATATTTAATTTAATTTGAAGAGGTCAAAACAAAACAATTTTGCACAATATTATATCATTAAAACCAAACAGAACCTCACATCATAGTATCATACAAAATGGAGTTTAAAAAAAAAAAAAAAAAACAAAACAAAAAGATAACAAGTTAAACACCTTATTTTAGCCGGCATCACTAGTTAGTATTGATCTTTTCATCTTTAAGTTATGGGATTAGTTTATTGTTTCAGGGAACCGATCGATAGATAGTTTAAATTCATGAACTTTAACATGTAACCATCCAAAAAAGGAGACGATCATGTACCTTTGGATTTGAGGACAAAAAGAGCACCAGCATCAAGTTTTTGTTTGTTGTGGTTGGTGATGGTAGTGGAAAATGCTTTGATGTTTTCTTCATGAACTGATCCAGTGGACGTTGTGCTAACTGTGCCCATCTCTCTCACACATACAAAGAGAGAGACTAGCTAGAGAGAGAGAGAGAGAGGGGTTGAAAATGGTACCCAAAAGAATATTATTCATAGCATACAAACAAAGTGTTGTCTAAATCAAACTTGACTTGCAAGGTTTTCGTTTTAGGTTTAAATTGGATAACAAATTAAAGGATGGTGTTGAATATAATGTAATGGCTCATTTGAGCATAACTTAAAGTTGATGTATTTCTTTAGCAAGATGAATTCTTCTTCGCTATAAAAGTGATCAAATGATGCGGTGAAAGACTTTCAACTATATTTTTAGTCCTCTACTTTTCTTCCTGATTATGATTAAAAAAATCAGTTTTTAGTATTTACCCGTTATACTAGGAGTGTTTCAAAAGCTCACTGTTTGCTTGAAAAAAGCTTGAAAAATGCCCTGCTTGTAAAAAGCTTGATTTGTAAATGTGCCGAGCTAAGCTGGGCCTGGCTCGGCTTGTGAGCTCATGAGATGGCTCGAATTATTGGATTTTATATATAAATTTTAAATTTGTATGTTTAAAATAAATATATGTGGAAAGAGGTTGAAGTGCCAACACATTTTAAATTTAATTAATTAATAACATATAAAAATATTGCGAAAAGAACAAAAATTAGATGTACATACATAATACTTTTCACATGTCTTTTTGTCTTTATAATATTAAAACATAAAAACAATATGTATATATGTGTAGTTTTATTTTATTTATTATTTTAATAATATTTGAAAAAAAATAATAAAAAAACTAACGAGCCGACTCGATTTGGCTCCAACCGACTCGAATGTTTTACGAGCCGAGCTCGAGCTCAACTTTTTGTCTTGATAAAATAAACGAGTCTCATCGAGCTGACTATTTAAGTTCGAGCTCGAGCTCAACCTAGTTTGGCTCGATTACAACCCTATTTATTAGAAATCTATTTTAAGATACTTGAAGATTGAAAGATACTTAGGCATTTGATTTTTTTTTAGGTTTTGTCGTCAAGTGTTCTTTGTAAAGGGACTAAACAGGTAGAACCATAAGGGTGGGAGGGTCGTCAACCTAAAGTACCTCAAACGACCCTGATTTTCTCCAATCTTGTATTGCCATATTATTCTACTGAAACACTACACTAAAATGTTTTTTATTTTGTTAAATAAAATAGACATCTAAATACATACCTAAATTAAAATTAATACATAAATAATTAGACATTTAAACACACAATTAAATAAATCAATTCTAAATATTACATTGAAGTATATATTTTACATAGCTATATACATGCATACTTTCGATAAAACAAAACCAAGTTCTTATCGGTTCGTCAAGTTATAAATATTTTAAGACGTGTATTCGTTTAATACGAGTCTATGTAGCTGGATAAACTACCTTTACAACCAAGAAATGCAATAAGGTCATCTGCATTAGAATTTAAGGCGTCTTTCACTTGTACTAGTGCACAAGACTTAATCCAAGTTCAGACATTGTGAACTTTCACAGTGAATTTCAGGTGAGTATACTTGACCCATTTTACGCTTTAAAACACTTTGGATTGCAACATATACAATTATTAAATTCACCACCATGCACACAATCAATCAATCTTGTGCAATTACTCAATAATTAAACATGCTTACTTGTTATGTTATGCTACTTGTATGATTCATGCTAGAATATTCTTATGCTTAACTACCTATCTTTAACTTTGCAAGCCTACCTTAACATGTATATCGTTATACGAGTAGCACACCACCCTATTTGTAGGTCATTGTTAAATTATTCATTCAATCATGCCTTCGGTGAGAAGGGGGGGGGGGGGATGCAGAGGCCACTCCTTCATAACTGCAAGAGTAAGGATAGTTCGGACAATGGTGTGGTGGATGTGAGGCCTCTATGAATCATATAGGGGGATCTCAAAATATATGTCTAAATATTAGCACTCGTAAAAGGTATAAAAAGTATTATTTTAATTGTATATGAGAGAAAAAATATAGTGACTTTTAATGTGATATTTGATAGGGATGAAGAACATGCTGTGATTGCTCTTAGTACCTTTGTACCTTTTTTGTCTAATAAAAAAATATTAAAAAAAATAGGTATGAGTGTATATTGGAGTATGCTACCATGTTGACTTTTAGTTATTCCTCTATTAGGTTGGATGGTGCATAATGGAACTCTTAAGGGCTCTATTCTGTCATTTTAGCGTCACGTCAAAAGGTGTTAGAATAAAGCCCATCCTAAGGCTACACGGTGTAGTCATGCCTTTAAGAGAGAGATGGAAGGATATGTGGCATCCACCTCACTTTTGGTATAATTGTCCTTCAAGCCAAAAAATGGACGGGGTTGTGGTGGCGTGGACGATGACTAGGTGGCCTCCATGTCACCTGGTGATATATATATATATATAAACATAACAATAAAATATTGCATTTTTAAATTTAAAATTAAACATCTAAAAAACATATATTTAAAACACATAAACTAAAACTTAAATAAAATTTGGTCGTAGCATTTGCCACAACAATAGATACTCAAACTCCCATCGATACTCAATAGCGTAATCCACTTGACTCAATTGTATGGCAACTTTTTCGGAGCCTATTGGATCTTGAAGCATATTGGCTATAAACACCACCTCAAATCTTATGCTCTTTGTTTTGATGTCTCTAAACTTGTAACTGAGCTCATCAATATTGCGGTTTGTGTACCCGTGAATCTAGTGTGGGTGACTATGTTAAGCCACCCTAATGTTAGGGCTAGCTCTTCTACTTCAGTCCACACATTAGGTCTCCTACGGTTCACCATTTTGCTTGATTGTGGTTTGGGTATAGAATAAAATTGTGGGGTAAAATGGTGTGGAACGGTTGGTTATATATAGTGTAAAAAATAAATGTGATTTGGTGTAATTCAAAAAACAACCTTTGGGGGCCAACGGTATAAAATAATCACTATGCATGGCCGTTCACGAATCATGAAAGGACACCCCATACTCTCTGTTTGCCACACGCCGGTGGAAATTCCCCTCTGATGTGCCCTACGCTGGTGGAAATTCCCCTCTGATGTGCCCCATGCTGGCCACGGTGTGGTTGGCTAGTGTGGAAGGGCTTCACGGCCTATTTGCGCACCGCCACACTGTGTAGCCTAATAACTACTAGAAAATAAAATAAAGCTTTTTAAATCATTACCCAATCAGTTCTTTGTTTTTTTTATGTATTTAAATTTAACAAAAATACATAAAAAAATACATCACATTAAAAATAAAAATATATAAGATCAAAAGAAAATATTAGTTTGTTTTTTTATTTTATTCTTTTTGTATATATAAATATTATTTATTTAGAAAAAAACATTTATACTTCACTACCATCATCCTCTTCCTTCTCCATCTTCGTCCCCCAAACCCTACCATCACCACCCCCACCTCAACCACCATGCAACCACCACTACCGTAACCATCACCATCACCGCCACCACTGTCCGGAACCCTCACCACCACCGTCATCCTCTTCTTCATCTTCTCTTCTTCTTCTTGACAAAAATAAATAAATAAATAAATAAACAAAACAAAACAAAACAACAACGCACACAAAAGCACATGACCCCCACTTCTTCTCCCTTTAACGCTCGCCCTTCTGCTCACGAAGCTTCAGTGCCTCCTCCGGCCACCCACACCCCACAAATGGTGCCCAGGAAATGGAAGAGGGGGGGGGGGGGGGGGTGTACTGTCGATTTTCTATCAACTATTTGACTTTTAGTTATATAGTCAAAACTGTAACTATGTTGGCTAGAGATCATATTTAAGCCTAAATAGAGATGGAGCCTCATGTGTATTATGATGAACATAATATAATGATTGACCCCCCTCTCTCTTTCTCTCACTCACCTCTTAAAATCGTTACGGTATTTGAAAACATTATTCAATCCACAAGTATTTCAGCATATCTAAAGAAACCTACATTTTTAGAAATTGTACATAGTTCAAGCAGTTACATTACATTAAAAAGGTGATAACATCATATATTAGCAAACAATTTATAAGTCTTGGCATCTAGACTTATTTGTCTCACTGCTGCAACCGCTGCCGTAATTCCAACCACCGAGAATATCACCGCTATGCTCGTGTTTAACCAAAACAATACCCTTTTCTTTGATGGCTTGAATGTAAGATTAAAAAACACTACTGGTAACACAAAGTCAAGTGGCAAAAACCCGAATGCTCCTATCATTGCATTAATATCTCCGAAAAAAGGTAACATTGCTGCTATTGTTGTTGCCAAGATCACAGATATTGATCTTGAAATCACTCTAGGAATCACATTTCTTGCTGAGAATTCACCGCATTTTGGATCCGCCAACATTCTTTCAAGTACTTCATTTGTTGGTTGCAAATAAACCTATAAAAGCATGAGACAGTGCAACGGTGATGTTTTAAATTACTAGTTTAAATGAAAGATTCGACCAAAATATCGGTTATATACTTACCACTGCAACTGCTGAGAGTTGGAGTATGGTAAAGATGTTGATCATCACAATGAACCATCTTGGAACCAATGGGTTACCATCTTGGTCAATAAAGTTGCTTAAAATGAGGCCCGCGGATTCGTTTCCAAAAGCCCAGTAACCAGAAACCGCAACACTAAAGAATGTTACAATAACCACCGTGTAGCAAACACATAGGCCCTTGAACATTTTCCCCTTAACCGGCGGGGCAAGTGTTGCCTACACACAAGTACGCCAATTAGTTCAAACAGAGGCCTTTGAATATATTCCCCTTTTCGACTTCATTTTTTATATGATAACTATTAAGAGGTAACCATTAAGATGTTATCTCTTAACCATTCAGACTTAAGAATGTTACCTCTTAACTATTAAGAACCATTAATAGGAAGCGTTAATAAAAATAATATATATGTTTGGATATAATATTAGTGGATGTTAAGTGCTAATAGCTTACTTGTATTTCTGGAATGATGCCATTTCCAAAAGTGGTGGCAATAATAGCAATTGCATTAAAGATTCCAAAAATCCTTGTTTCATCATTGCTACTCAAGGAGTAGTTCTTATGGGGCCCTTTAGAAGAATTCCCTAAAGAGAAACAAACAAATAATAGTAAATATATAAAATTATAAAATCCTTGTTGATATTGTAACTTTAATATACAAACTATAAAATTTGAACCTATGTATATTGAAGCCGCAGTAGCAGAGGCACTGTAAAGAAGACATAAGACTAAAGAAATGAGGTTGATATGGCGGAGGGAATGGAAGGATGGAATTTGTGCCAAAATCAACATTAGAAACCCAAATATAACCACAAATTCGTATAACTTCATTGGCCCATTTGGATTCCATAGCACGTATATCGCCTGCATCGTAGGGTGTTAGTCATTTAAATAGGATTTTAAAAAAGTCAAAATTTAAACGACACTACTGTAATCGGCTTCTTTTGAGGAAGTCACACTTTTTTTTTAAACTGTAAACTTCATTAAAAACGACGAGTCCTCAAAGCGAGGACCGCCACCAAAACCATTACAACATATACAATGGGTACTTGCACATAGATTTTTTTTTTTATCTACATTACTAAATTATTTCCTCAAGGTTCGATTTGTTAGTAGAGAAAAACGTAAACAAACCTTGAGGCATTGACCTCCCAAAAGGCATTGACCCACCACTGCACCATAGCAAACCATGAACTGGATTGGGCCAACATAGTATCTACCCCATCCTGGGCCTGCCGATTACACACTTTAATTTTAGAAACTATTCAGTATTCAGTGAATCAGTGTGCAAATATATTCATTTTCCTTCTAAAGTCCAACAAAATACAAATAATGCAATATTTTAGATTGTTTTTTCTATTGTTTTTTTTAATTAATCACCATCCTTTCATTAAAACTAAATACGACAGTTACATCACAATAGAAGGTAGACGGACAACAAGCTGCGCCGCCACCCTTTCTGAATTGCGAAACCTAGTCTACCAAAGACAAATCCTTGCCCCCTGGAGATGAACTATTGCTGTGGACGACCCGTTGGACCCTGGTCAAGAAACGAATAGCTTCTGGCGCTAGGGAGCCAAAGGTATCAAAGGCCAAATGGATAAAGACATATTGGTTCTCAGCACAAGCTTTAGCATGCTTATCTACTTTCTTCGATTCCGCTTTTCTCGATGCTTGCCCAGCTACAAACCTTGTTTCCCTTAACCCAACCAAAGGAGATACCCCTGTGAGGTCCACGCAAGCATGTTTCCCCCTCTCCCAACCAAAGACAAGCAGATCTGCTGGTCGTAGGGTGGATCTCCCTTCCGCAGGGTTTGTGAGAAAATTTACAGGGGCCTCCTTTTTGGCAGAAATCCCAGCTTTTCTCAGGATGTCCCACAAAACGTCCCGCACCCAGTCATGCCGGTGAAAAATAAAAACGAAATCTACAACTTATGTCCGATGAAATACATACTAGCCTTTTATATATATTTTTTTATCTTGTGATTTTGTAGTTTTGAGTAAAAACTTATCGATATTCCATAGGATCTTTGCAAACATTTCGTATATTGCATATTTGTGAATTAGAGGACTATAAAAGAGTAAACTTTATAGAAATAAAATAACATCTAGACCAACCTACTAGCTGACTCATAAGGTTTTATAGCGTTAGACTTAACTAATAGATATTAAATAGTAATAATTTTTTATTGAAAATATAAAATTACACTTTAATATGGTCGGGCACATGTGTAAAACAAGAACCAACTTAAATACATAAAGTTTGTTAGATGAAGATAAATAAATATTGTCAGCGTCACGTTATCTTCATTGTGGTCCGCTCTTTATGAACATATTGACACGCCTTTGACCAATAAGATAAGTTATTTAACTTCCCACATATATCCATGAATCATTATAACAAATTTCTTTTTTATAATTTTAAATTATGTTATTATAATCAGTAATATATATAATATAAAAGATATGTTCTTATTCATCCCGATAGATAAAATATGATGTTACCTAAGATATCATATGCCATGTCACGAAATCGTAGATGACGGTGACCCAACTCAGCGTGATGCTCAAGGACGAGAGATATAAGGTTATATGAGTAGAAAGTCACCATTGCTCCGATCACTAGTGACAATATTCCAGCGGTCCATCCTAGTGATGCAAATGCAAATGGTAGGCTTAACAACGGTGGTGCTACAATGGACGTCGTCAAATGATAGCCGCTATGCCACCATGACCCTGCCACGTATTACATTATATCCATTAATTTGAACTGAATGAATAATTTTAAGATAAGTCGTGACAACATAGTAAAAGGTAATTATCAAACTAGTTTCTTAGTGGCATTATCGCCCGTCACCTAGGGATTAATCCCTCAAAACCCTATTATCAAACATACATCCTAGATTCATAATATGTCATCACTATAAACATTTAAGAAGTCACGTGATGTTATTATGTAAACTCACATGTTCAGTTTAGAATTACTATACCACGTTTTCAACCTCATTGCAGGAGTTATATCTCATTAATCTGTATTTTTATTAAGTTATAAAATTCATACTCATCAGTCATCACATGGTCCATAACACGTTAAAGTCAAATAAATAAATAAATATATAGATAGTGTGGCTAAGTGGCTTTAGCTTATCCCCAGTCTGGAATAATATTGGATACAGTGGAATGAGACGATACCTAAATTTACGTATATACGTGTGTGTAGCGAAACCATGTATTCACACATAACTAAAAATAAATAATTATAATTATAAAGTTATAATAAATCTATGTGATGTTATTAAAAAATCTAAAAATGCATTTATGGTAGCTTTGGCATGATATAGTTAGATAGAGCCTTTGATATACTAGTGTTGGACACTCTAGATATTGTTCAATGAATATATTATATGATCTTTTAAACGAGATAAAGACATGGATATTTACATACCCATACAACTATTATAAAGATATTGAATTGATAAAACACTATATATTATATAAAATTCTTGGAATCCTTGTTTGCTAGCACTTTTTCCAAACAGGGGAAAAGAAAACAAGTACTTCTAATGAATCAACAATTTTGCTTTCGCAAGACCAAACAAACTTTATTCAGGGGTGTTCATGATCTGATTTCTACGTTTTCTTAAGTAAAATATAAGCAAAAAAGCATTAGTAGCACTTTTTAATAATTCAAAACCGAAAATGAACCATTGAACTCATAGTTGCAAAAGTCGTTCGAGTTGACCGATTACTCACCCAGTACTCGCTACAGGGTGGGTCACCGAGTATAGCCGAGTTGGCCGAATATTCCGAGTACTCCCCGGATAGGCTGATTCGACCACCGAGTACTCGCAACTCCCCAGCCAACCGAGTTGGTAGCGCCTAGCGAGTTCTGCAACTTGAACTTGATAAACCAAACCACGAATATTTTAAAATATATTAAAATCTCACCTTAGGTCTGGTTTCAAACGGTTTGAAAGTTTTAAAACCGTAAACAAAACCATTCGTTACATATATACGATTTGAAAATTTTGATAACAATCAGCCATTTTATTAACAAAAATTACAACCAAACTAAACAGATGATTGCTTTGGATGGTTTCATAGTTTAAACCACAGTATGAAAAAATGAGTGTGATTTATGTTGATGCATCAGATGTCGGGTCACGTAGTAACTTTTATGATCACGATAATCAACTAAGAGGAACACCAAAATAATAAAGAAATAAGCATAATTAACTCAAGAACTTGAACTTAGCATCTAAAGTAGGAAATGATGTATACCTTTGGACTTGAGAACAAAAAGAGCACCGGCATCAAGTGGCTGTTTGTGATGGTTGGCTGCGGTGGTGGAAAATGCTTGAGCTTCTTTCATGTTTTCTCCGTGCACAGCTCCAATGGAGCCTGTGCGAATTGTGCCCATCTCTCTAGACACAAAGAGAGAAAGAGAGAGAGAGATGAAAATGGTACCCAAAATGATTAGTTTTTTATAGCTGCAAAGTGTGAGGCCTTCTCTTCTCTAGCCATACTATTTCTTTTTGTCATGACTTCAATCAAAGCTTTGTAATCAATGTATTTGACTTTAGTTTTTCTTTTAGGGGCTAACGAGTTAAAGCCCGGCTACTTGCAAAATGCGACCCCATATGTTCGTGATCACAAATAACGCTAGGTAGCCCAAGCCCATCATCTCCAATTCCAGAGAAAATCTGCCGACCAAAAGCCCACCACGATAAAATCTGGTTGGGATCAGATTCGAACTTGACTTTAGTTTTAAGTTTCTTTTATGAAACATTTTTATTTTTTAATCATAATAGCATTTTTAATTTGTGTTTTTTTACTTAAACTAATATAAAAACTACATATATACAGGGGCGGATCCACGAGGTTCTGGGGTTCATGTAACCCACTCGGTTTGGAAAATTTTGATAAATTTGGTGGAAAAAATATAAATTTAGTGAAAACTAGTGAAAATTTATAAAAGGAACCCAATGAAAATTTACAAAAGAACCCACAGAAAATAAATCCTAAATCTGCCATTACATATAAATATACATATAGAGTAAAGATCAAATACAAAGTGTTTTTTTGGTAAGAACTGTGAGAATCAAAAGGGGTAAAAAAAATTTAATTTTTTTTCCCATGTGCTTAAACATACTTTCTAGATGAATAATACAAAAAAAAAATTAAAATTTTTTTTAGTGTAATTACGTCATTAAAGTAAATACATTAGTTTACATTAGAGTAATTATGTAATTACTCTACACGTAATTACTCTACACCAATATTTTAAATTTTTTTTTTTTTAGTTTTCAATACTATAATACATGTTTAACAATATGGGAAAAAAAAATTTGAAAAAAAAAATACCTCCTTTGATTCTCACAGTTCTTACAAAAAAATACTTTGTACAAGATTTTTACTCTATACATATATATGGAGTATTTAAAAGAGGAAAACATGGGTGTTAATTAAAAAATACTTTTATAAAACAAATAAAAATTCACATCCCACATTATTGAGTATGGAAATGGAAAAAAAGTACTAAAATAGTTCTCCAACTCAACCTTTGCAACTAATTAGGCCATCTTTGAGAATCCTGAAAGATCTTTGGCCTAGACGGGAAGAAAATATGGACCCTAAAATATGAGTTTTTTTCCATAATGGTGTTGGTGGAAAAAGTATTTACTAAACTAGTGTTGTTAGAATAATATTTACCAAACTAGTGTTTTTGAAATCTATTTGTTTTTCTCTCCTAACCTTATTGGATAAATCCAATTTATTAATAATTATTGATTTAATCATGTATTTGGTCTCTAACCAATTTTTTTTTAAGAAATTTGAATAAAAATTATTTTTATATCTGACTGCATTACCCAAAACCATGATTACACCATATAAAGTTCAAAAACACCACTTTAGTTAAAACGTAATATGTATAAAAAGTGACTTCATTACTTTACTTAAAGAAATGAAAAAACAATATAGTGAAATAAACAATATTTTAAAAAAATACGTGCATTACGATAGGATATTTTTTTTCAAAAAAATGTTTTTGTTAAAAAGAAATAAACAATTTAGTACGTCAAATATTTACATGTTTTGTTAATATATTATGTTTTGAATCAATATAGCAAGTTATCAAATTTTGCAAGGTCCTTTCTCAATAGAGATGAGCCAATGCTTATGGGTACCGAAACTAAGCCGCTAGTGTACGGGTACTAAACGTATTGTACCGGACAATTTTTTAAAACCAATTCGGTAGCTACTTTTTGCGTTTTTCGGGATTGGTACTTTTAGTTCGATACCGGTATTTTGGATTGATTTACCTTCAAATACCGTACCGTACAAAGCATTTTCAGTATCAATAACCATATTTTGTGATTTTCGGGATCGGTACTTTAGGTGTGATTATGATACCGAGCTCATACATAATTCTCAATGTGTTGCATATATCTTTAACTAATACTGTTAGTTTAAAAAAAATGTACTATATATTGTTTTTTATATAAAAAGCCATAAGTTATATAAAAATGACGATATATAAATTTGTGTGAATTCAGTTTTTTTTTATTGAATACCTGTGTATGATGTTATAACTAAAGTTATTAGAGTATCACACGTAGGTTTTATATATACATATATAAATTAATATGTTTTTTTTCAAAGTATATAGGTTTTATAAAAATAATTTTCTTTTTTCAGATTCTTAAAAAAATATTTAGGTTAGAGACCAAATATCATGATTAAATCAATAATTATTTAACAAATTGGATTTATCCAATAAGGTGAGGAGAGAAAAACAAATAGATTTTCAAAAACACTAGTTTGGTAAATATTATTCTAACAACACTAGTTTGGTAAATACTTTTTCCACCAACACCATTAAGGGAAAAAACTCCTAAAATATAAACTTTTTATAAGAATATTAAAAGACTTTGAAATAAATATAATAAAAATTTAAAATATATAAAAAGGGGAATCAACCGTGCATTTCGGCATACTGGTTAAGCTAAAATTTATATAGAAATGTAGATAAAACTCACGTTACACGCATGTTTGCACATCAAAACCTAGAAAGAAAACACGTTGAAAGGGTATATTTAAGAAATACGGAAAAGTTACGTTGTAATTTTAAAATCATATGAAACCACCGTAACCTATCAAAATTTATTAAACAAAACATATAGTAAAAAAAATACAAAATAATAGTTCTTTAATCAAAAGATATATATTGAGTAACTAGTGGGTTTACCCGCGCGTTGCGGCGGGATCCAAAAATGGGTTGCAATACAACAATATGATAATTCACAAAACGCGTAGATGTCGATTTAATAACACAAATGTTATATTTTGAATAAGTCCTTCTGAAATTTATACGCGGTTGCTTGAGAACCATTGGGTACTGTTTTATTCAATGGATATACTTTTTGACCAATTTGAAAAACATCACTACGGTATATAGGTTTGCTAACTCCCATCTAGCCAAAGTATATATATGAATTCGGGAATTAGGGTTATTAATGAAATTAAATATGTAGAGTATCTTTTATTCGACTCTTTTTTGTACTAAAAAAGTTTAAAAGCTATTTTGTATAAAACTTTTAAATTTATAAAGTTGTGGAAATTGTCCGAAAGGTAACTAAAAAATGGATTTGATGTATTATTTAAAAAAAATATATGTTTTCATCAAATCAAGGGCTGAAATCATAGATTAAATGGAAAATGTAGTCAAAAGGTATACTGAATGTTTAGGATTTAATTTGCTAACTTTTTTTTGAAATGCATTTAATTTGCTAACTCAATGTTATTTTTTAGAACTTCATTTGATTGGCAAATGGCAATTTATAAATCATAATACTCCTTAGAACTCGTGGGAGCACAAAAGCTGAATTAGTCAATTGTAGGGGATAGCATTCTTTTTAACATCACTGTCAAATCATACGAGTTCCATGTATTTACTTTTTTTTTACAGCAAAACGCTTTATAAATATATATATATATATAAAGAGCCAGCAAGGAGCTGGAAAGATTACAAACACCAAAATCAAGGCGAAAGCCCAAAAAACCCGACCCCAAACAAACAACAAAGCATGTATTTCTAGTTCTTTAATTTGTAGTTTTGGTTTTGGGGTCAATTTTTCGATGAACTATGCAATTATTACAATTGTTGCGTTCCAGATTACTCTACCCAAATTTGATTTAATTTTTATAAAATTATTGACGATGTAAAGTTCTGGTTGCGTCACAAGGATTCATAATTTATGTTATTATAAACAAGTAATCATATGTATTTATAGGTTTACCACATTAGTAAATATTACAGCAACTCACGTTGCCCTACAACTGGATCTTGGTGATTCAATAATAGAAACATCTCATGTTTCTCAACTATTTTCTAGTACCAAAAATTATTAAAATGCATTAAGCTGTATAATTGTTTATTCACTTTTGCCACTGATGAGAAAGATGGGTTGATCCATTAAAATGAGTTCTTTGCCCTTGTCGACAAATCTTTCCTCAGTATTACTTCTACTGGTGGTCCATTCACTACCCTTGAGTACTCCAGTAATCATTGAGAACATAGCTTTAAAATCCAATCAGCTGGTTGTTGGATTGCAACCATATAGAAATTCTCATTTCTTAAGTGCTTCAAATACTGAAAACCCACGCATTATTGACATTCTTTTCAATTAACAGAAACAAACGCTCAACAATTTGTATAGGTTAATAAAGAACCCAACACCCTGTTATAAGATTGTTAGCAATGCTTTAAATTTTGTTAGTAATGGCTTCACTATTGGGTTGCGGCTCGTCTTTGGTTTGTACAGGTAACACTGCAAACAAACATCAAAAGCTGATGCAGCAGTAAACTTATATGTGTGGAAGCACAATCAACGACAATTAACCAAATAGGAGCTGATATGGGAAGAAGCACAATAAACAAGAACACTCACTCATGTTGCAAATCCAAACAGAAACAAAGACCATATGGAAGGTTTTATCACATAATGCCTATGTATTTGGTCAATACATGTAGTCGTTACAATGGAATTAGTTTACCGTTGCGAAAAGTTGTTATTTTTTATATATAAACGGAAACCTAATCAACGCTTTTTAGACTATGAGGCACAGAAAGTCTAGGAAATTAATTAGATATGAAAATAGTTAAAAGATAAAAAAAAATTACAGAGATAAAATAAACAAAGTTATTTAAATACTAATTGAATACAAGCATCAAAATACACACACAAGTCTCAAACATCAGCCAAGAAAGGAAAATCCATATCAAGAATTGACATTTTAGATATCTAACACAAACTCAAAACATCTAGGAAAACACATAAGCCTCAAAGTTTAGCCAGGGAAGGAAAACCCATATCAATAATTGGCATTTTTTATCACAACAAAAGCTTAAGATAGCATAAAGACACATAAAATTAAACTTTTTTATGTGACCAATTGAGTAGCAATGCAGCCGTGAAGGGACTAAAAAAGTAAACTTTTTTATGTGTTAAAATTAGTAGCAACGCAGCTGTGATACAGTGGCATATTTTAATTTTTTACCAATGTATGACTTTCTATTGCTGGTAAAATAGTGTGTACAGGTCAGTAGCAAGATACAGTGGCAAAATTATATGGCCAGTGACAAATGACAGTTGTCACACCACGCCAATGGCGGAAACACGTGGCGCGACGCTCGAAAGCATATCAAAGTCAAGATTAACACAAACTATATTTAATTAGAAAAGATCATTATACTAAGATGTCGGGAAGGAGTACCTGGTTTCAAACATTACTTAAAACCACAGACATTAAGTTTTGAAGTGGGGTGTTTCCGTTTATGTCCCAACCCGAAGGTAACAATAGATGAAACCCCCAACCATTGTCCGACATTCCAAATTCCACCGTACTAGCCGCATACCTGTTCAGCACTTAGTTACCTGAAAGATATGTTTAAAAAGACGTCAATATATAAAATATTGGTGAGTTCACAGGTTTTAGTTTCGTAAATACGACATTTTTACATCTTGTGCAAATCCAGCACATTTTTACATCCTGTGCAAATCCAGTACATTATTATATCCTGTGCAAATCCAGCACATTTGTGGCCTTTGTATGGAGTAGCTAGCTCCTACAAATTATGATGATGAGCAATCCCCTGAGTCCCATAACCAAACCAAGACTAATAAATATGCCCCGCTCCAAGTCGTTTCTCGGCACCCAACGACTTAAGTTCAGAATACGTGCACCCCAGGCATACGCCGATGCATAATCGACGCTATCGATTAGGGGTGGGCCTTGTCAGGCACCAATAGTACTATCCAAATATTCCTTCAGTTTCATTTACCTGAATTAATGGTTACAGTAGCGAGGACCCAACCCCGAGTGGCGACCAAAAACTCAAGTACTCATCATGCCACTTACCACATTTTAACCTTTGAAAACATTTCAATATGTGATAACTTTTGACAAACATATCTTTCCCCCAGTTAAAACAGTAAAATGGGGCCGTGAAACTCACCTTGATTTCCTTGCTTAGCTAGAAAACAAAGCCCGAAGCTTTGACCGACTTCCTCGTGCCCTAATTACCAGTAACGGACACCTTAAAAGTCTATCATATATAAATCTAGCTTATTTTCCGGTTAAAAGATAGTTTATTCAACTATCTAGACTCGTGTGTACTAACCCGAGTCTTTAAATGTTTTAACTCGACGAACCGATCGTGACTTATCATAATTCATGTGTTCACATACGACATAGTACCCAAGTCGCGCGCCTGTTACTATTCGTGTGTAAACCATGTTGGACTATTACTACGAAACGCATAACTCATCCCGAGTATTAGCTTGCCTCGTAAATCGGATAAATGTAGTTGTCTTGTATTATTATTTTTGGGCAATATACTTTGAAGAAACATAAGTATAATTATTAAAATTGACTAATAATATTTGTTATTTCGCTTCCCAAAATCCGAGTGTTTTATGTGTTTCGAAGCATTGCTTTCAACTACTTTTTCCCAAATAAGTTAAGCGTCTACGTATTTCAAATCCGCATTTTTGACAATGTTTTGGTTACCAAAATAAACCATTGAAGTTGACACAATTGACGCTCGACAAAACTATATATTTGTTGTGCAAATATTGTTCGATGATTGTCTTTATTGTCGTAAGTAATCATTTGTCGAAAATGTCACAACTTTGGACAAAGCCATTTGTTTAAAACACTTGGAAAATTCATTTATGAAAACATACACAACAATATTAACCTCGTTGTGCTTCGGATTTTATAAATTTCGGCAGAGTTTCCTCTGTTTTTGCAAGAACCAGACAACACAAGTTGTCTTCAATTTCCCAAAATCAACACCTAAACAAAAGACGACATTATATGTATCCGCATTTCTAATCCACGAGACTTTATACGTTTTGACCATTATATAAATCATACTATTTATATAAATATATATGCGTATAGTCCAACAATTTAGTCCGACGACAAAACACAAGTCACGTTTTAATATACAAGTTTTTGTTTATTTTCGTATATGGTTCGCCGCGAGTTAACACATCTTTTATGTTATATTTATAATATGCTTTATAAATGTAACGAAGAATAAACACGATTAAATTATACCGAAATGCGCGTGCGTGACTAGACACGTCTTGAACGACGCGTTGACCGAGCCAAAGTTTGACCGGAGTTGACCGAACCGAATCTAACCCGTCTAACCACGGGTTCACCGGATCTGACCGGATCTAACCCGAGACTACCATGCTTGACCCACGACTAGAACTTGAAGAACAATACGCGAACCGAGCCAGATCTGACCCGAACCGAAGCGGACCAGGCTCAAACCGAACCAGATCTGGCTTGACCTGAACCAGTACCGACCAGATCTGATTCGAACACGAACTCCAAACCTGACCCGGACTCTATCAGCCCCGAAACACCTGGATCTGACCCGAAACGCCCGGATCTGACCCGAACACCAAATCTGGACCCAATTGACTCACACCGCACCAGATCTGGCTCGTCTGACTCGGAGAGAACCAGATCTGACCCGAGCCAAAGCCTTACTCGGCTAACTCTGTCGCTAGCAACCACCAGGAACCACCACGAGACCACCACCTTGTCCGATCAACAACAGAACCACCACTATAACAAAACCCATCTACAACACAGCTTGACCACCAGATCCGGACATCTATCCAGGACCCGAGACCCGAACCTGGTCCCATTGTGAGCTACCACCTGCTAGACCACCATAACCACCATCATCGGGCCACCTCAACCACCATCGGCCACCATAAACTCGTCTAGAACCAGTGTCACCATCAACAACTCCACGCGAGCCACCCCTTGACGGACTGAAACCACCACTAACCGTCACCCTCTCCACCTGAATAACCAAAATCTAAACCCGAACCTGTCCATTTTCTTCACTGTTTCTGCCCGTTTTTGGGCTTAAAACCACCGCACAGCCACCACCCATGGTGGTGGCGGCCGATCTTGGGCATGGCGAGGAAGAAGGAGCATCGTGGGTCTTGTAAGTGTAGAGAGAGAGAGTGATTCGGGTTTTAGAGAGAGAGTAGAGAGAGAGAGCAGTAGCGGCTGATGAATGAAGAAGAAGAAGGAGTAGAATAAGAGTATTTATAGCTAGGGTTTGTTGGTAGGTGGGAGTATACCGCGTATCGAACCCGTATAAACGTTTTTCGCTTCGGTTTTACTTTGGGCCCGATAATTAATTACAAAAACTAGTCGGTTTTATTCGAAATGATAAACATAACTAAACCGAGCAATTTAAATGTTATTCTCGTAACTCGACGCGTGAAAACGGAACACGCGTTAAAATCGCGTTAATCGATTCGGTTGTGTTATCCTTCATTTAGACGACCTGTTTACCATCGAAACTTAACAAATGAAATTATTTATAATAAATAATTATTCCGAAAGTTCGATAACGGTTAAAACCACGCGTTTGGACGTTCGAATCCCACGTCAGTTCCTCTCCGCGTTCTCCAAAACGCTGCGTTTTTGGCCGTTTACCACGCCGATTTCACATCCGTTCGCATCGATAGTAAATACGTGCCGTATTTACATAGAATAAGCTTATGTTATTCCAGTTTGACAAATTTTCACTGATGTCAGTTCGTTACGTTAAATACGCGAAGTCTTTCTTTAAAGGCATCAAGGCTTCAACGAACTTTCAAAAGGCCATCGTAGGACTCATATTAGCTCAACTAATCATAATTAACCTTAAACTATGTTAATTACTTCTAAAACATGATTAGAATCACGTTAATCGTTGTACGAAATTTGCCGGTTGTCACAACAGTATTTATGTGTTCTAGAAGAAAGAACAGTTGGTGTATATATAGAAATAAATAGGAAGGGTATGCACATGAATAATGAATGATAATAGCTATTCTTACCCAAATTTCAATGTTCTCATATTCTGCGATGTGACTGTAAGTAGCTCTCCTCATGCCATTGGGGTTGGTGGCCCAATGGTAGAAGCAATGCTTCTAGGAACACTAAGGGGGAGGTCATGGGTTCAAGTCCCATAAGGAGTAGAAATTTGCCGTTCAAAAAAAAAAAAAGTAGCTCTCCTCATAAGTCATTCTTCATTTACTATTGTTGGTACTTAGTATATATTTGATCTTACTAGTGGCGAAGCTTGACCCGAAGGTTCGGGGGGTCGGAAGTCACCGGGGGTTCGGAAGTCACTGGTTTCGGGGTTCGAAACCCTATATCTTCAAAATTTTCTATACGGATACTATACAATCGGAACTTCTTCACAAACAAACCTGCGCCACTGGATCTTACCAAACACACATCCACTTCATGGACCTTTTTGTTGATGTGGTAGTGTGCTATGTCACAATTAATCTGATAGTTAATGCTTCTGAAAATCAGCGAGGCCGCTTCAGAATAGGCACCTGGAAAAAGTACTCATTAGAACGCACAACCCCAATATCTGAACTCATAAGACTCCAATTAGCGGACCATGTGAGTACCCTTAACCTCCAACCACGGTGCGCTGCCAACGACCGCCATAATTCATCTAATTGCCATCGCTTGACCCATTATGCCATTATTTTGCCAAATATATAATCTTACAATACCTCCAACGCCAACCTTCACATTAAGAAAAGTCAGTATGTGATTTACAAAATATAACATTTAAGAATGCTTAGTAATATTATCCGGTATGTGGATACATACAATTAAACTCATAGCTGGCTCCTAAGTGGTTTCTCAGTTCTCACACTAATCCGATCCAGAAAAGAAAGGACCATAACCATGTGCTAAGTTAGATTCTCAAACAAGCAGCCCAAGATGACTCTATCACTAACTCTAATAATTGGTTTGGAAAAAATAGCAAGTTAACATACATTTTGATGCACTAATTAGTTTTCATAGCTTTAGCAGCAGCACTTGACCGCACGGAATTTTGTAATTTAGTCTCCATAGTCAGCATCATAAAGCATGTCTTCCGTGTATATTCAGGCTGCAAACCAAACAAATTACATGATTTTATATAGTTATGAAAACCTTGTAAATTATTATGTAGTATTAATCAACTATATACATGACTGCAATAAGGGTGATCGTAAATAAAACCTAATGAAATTATAACTCCTAACTAAAATCTTAAATCTAAAAGAGTTTTGATCCGCACGTGTATAACAGACACGATATCAGTTCGTTGTCCTATACAGTTGCAAAATCTTCATTCCAAAGCAGCAAAATTTACAAAACTATTTATATAATAACAATAATACAAAGAACAAAATAAACCTGGGTTGTGGCAACAGCAAAAATCTCTTGCTCAACTCCCTCAGCTATTTTCTTTAGTTGCTCTAGTCTATCATATCTAGAGAAAGGAAGATTTGTCTTCAAGGTATCCATTCTACTTTACACAATGCCAGTCAAAATAATGCAAATATTTAGCACAAATTTCAAGAACATTATTATACAAAATTCTTGAAACATTTTTTTTCCTATGCCTCAATTGTATTTCTCTTCATCTTCCTTTGACCCCTGTAAATAAACCAATTATTAAACTCTTAACTGCCTGGTTAAACGACATCAAATATCAAAAGGGCTTTTTGACCAATAAAATCCATGTCTATTTACTTGACTTCGTATAACTTTTGCTAATAAAAAGATGACGCTTGACCAAGTTACCTAGTTTTGTTTTAACAAACAATTGATTAAAGAATTGATCCATTACATTTGCTTTCATGGTGACGCCACCTGAATTTCAGAGATTTAAAACAATTGATTAAAAAGAGAGGGGAAGAAAAATTGGAGTTAGAGAAAGAAAGAAATGTAAATCAACACAAAATTCATGTTGGTATTAATGTTAAATCAAATTAGATCAACAACAGCAACCATAATCATCACAACCTCATACTTAATTTACACAATAAAAAAAGGGTGGAATACTACTGACCTGAATCGGAGCACCCAGAATCCCTTCTCAGATCCAGAATACGAGCAGAACAGCAAGGGTTGAAGGTGTTATGAAGGAGATGGGAGCATACAACACTTACATGCATTGATTATCATCAACACCTTTGGGCTAATCCAAATCAAACACATGAATAAAAATAAACCAACATCATTGAGGCTGTAACAACACTAACAACATTAGCCAAACAACTTAAATAGCAAAACCATAAAATAAGATTATACACTTACAACCACTGGATTATTGCACCAATCGATTTCTGACCTAATTGTCTTCTTAACTAAGCTGGGTTGCCTCTTGAATGGAATTGCTGAGTATAAAGGGGTGGGTCTAGAAGTGAAGGGGCGTAATAATGGGGTTGTGGCGCTTACAATTATAATATTGAATATAGGTCTAAACACTAAACGGTTACAGAATTCCATTGAAGAGGAGATGCTTCATCTGCATCATTGTGGGGGCACGGATGGAAGAAGAAGGGTATTATTGTAAAATTGATTTGATATTGTAAAGGAGGAGTTGAGTAAAATGTCTATATTACCCTCCTAAGTGTCTTAATTGTCACATCTATTCCCATAATACCCTTAAATTTCTTGCTTAAATATGTTGTACATGTTGTTTGCTAAGTTGTACAAAAATGAAAATTACAATGTTGGCCATCACTCCTCCTTAATAAGATAATATAGATAACAATTTGTAAGTTGACAAAATTAGGCAGATGATGCAAGTTTGCATTTTGATGTGTATCAATGTAATTGATGTCATTTACATTTAATGAATACAACTAACAAACAAAAGAAAAGGATCCAAAAATTCAAGTGAAACTGGAAGAAAATTAACCTATCAATTCAATAACCACCATACCAAGGGCTTGTGTATAAATTACATTTGATTCAGCTTATACGTATAGCAAGTTTTATAACGTGAAATATATATATAGGGTTAGGATCAAATACATAGTGCAAAAAAAAATAGGAAGGGTGAGAAGGAATAGGATTTTGACACCTGGCTTTTTTTTAATCTGACTTTGATTTATAGTTGAAGGGTATTTTTGGAACACTCCCCTATTTTTCCAATCCCCTGTTTTCTTTACAACAGAAAATTTTCACAATCATATACACTAATCGAAGCTATCAGAAGATTCTAATCCAAGCTATCAGAAGATCCTAATCGAAGCTATCAGAAGATCATATACGTTTTTCTGTTGAATTGATTGATAACGATGAATGATGATGATGCATCTGGTACGTTTTTTTCTTTTTCTTTTTTTTCCCGATTCGTATTTGTTTTGCGATTGATTCTTTTTCTATTGAATCGATTCAATGCTTTGAAGTAATTACATAATTCGTATTCTACTGAATAGGTTTTTATTGTATTTGATTGAATTCTTTGAATCAATTAGAGATTTCGTATTTTATATTGAATTGCATTGTGTCTAACTGACGATACACGTTTTAGTGTTTTAGAACAATATATTGTGTCATATTGTGTGTCATGTTGTATTTGATTGAATTCTTTGAATCAATTAGAGATTTCGTATTTTATATTGAATTGCATTGTGTCTAACTGACGATACACGTTTTAGTGTTTTACAACAATATATTGTGTCATATTGTCCTGTAATGTGTAATTTAGTGTATATCTTTATGTGACGTTGTTTTTAATTCACGCAGATGTTAGAATTTACAAGGAAGTTGGTGTTCAACGTGTATCACCAAATTCTGGAAAAAAATATTACACACCTGTTGTGGACCAGTCAATTAAACCTGTTCTTGGTATGGTGTTTGGTTCTGTTGACCATGCCTATGCTTTTTATCTTAAGTATGCTCATTCGAGTGGTTTCTCAGTTAGGAAGAACACCTCATACAAGAATAATGGTGTTGTTAAGTTGAAGTATTTTGTCTGTTCTAAACAAGGTTTTAAAAAAGGACGTGTGTTCAATACTTTAGATGATGGTAAAGTAAAGCGTAGGAAACCATCTAAGAGAATCGGATGCGATGCGCATATTAAGCTGCGTTTAAATGATGATTACAAGTATGAGATATATGTTTTTCAAGAAGAACATAACCACAGTTTTGTGCATCAAGAAGACATTCAGTTTTTGACATCTACAAGAAGGGTTGATTATGTAAAAGAAAGTGCTATTCAAGCGTTGACTAGCATGAATCTAGGGCCTGTAAGGGCATTTAATATTCTGAAAAGTTTGTATGGTGGTTATGAGGACCTAGGTGCAACGAAGACTGATTTTAAGAATTGGAAGAGGGACCTAAATGAATTCATTGGTGACCATGATGCGGACATGGTCATTAGACGCCTTGCTAAGAAAAAGGAGTATTGTCCCAATTTTTCATTTGAATATACTATTAATAAAGATGGAACTTTAGGTGGTCTTTTTTGGGCTGATGAGGATTCCAAAATGAATTACTCGGTGTTTGGAGATGTTGTAGGATTTGATGCCACATATCGATCAAATAAGTAAGCTGAAAAACTTCATTGTGTTTTCTTAATAATTGTGTTATGTGTGATATTTGTTTTAACTTTTAAACTTTTGTTTTTAGGTATGATATGGTGTTTGTTCCTTTCACTGGTATAGATAACCATAATAGGAATGTTACGCTTGGTGCTGCACTTCTTGGAAATGAAACTGCTGAGTCGTATAGATGGTTATTGACATCCTATGTCAAAGTGTTTGGTTTTGCACCTAAGGTAATTGTTACTGACCAAGATGCAGCCATGAAGAGGGCTATCCAAGATGTTTTACCCAATAGCCATCATAGATTATGTATGTGGCACATATGGGAGAAATTGACTGACAAGGTATCATTCTATATTGTGTCTTTATTATGTTTATTTACTATTGTGTCTTTTTAAGCTGATGTATTTTTTCATTATAGTTATGTGTGATGTAGGTTATACAAATGTTTGGTGTGTATTGTGTTATTTATGTCATTACTATGCTCTATTAGTTTAATTTTTTCATTTTTCAATTTTTGTAGGTTGGTCCAGTTTTATGTAATACCACAAATTTCAAAAAAGATTTGGCTCAAATTGTGTGGTCAGATTCAATTACGCGTGTTGAGTTTGAGGAGAAATGGCATTCAATTCTTTCTAATTATGGCTTAAGTGATCATGTTTGGTTATCTGATATATATAATATTAGACAAGATTGGATACCCGCGTATTATCTCGAAGAAAATTTGTCTGGACTTATGCGCACCACGTCAAGATCAGAAAGCGAGAACCATTTCTTCAATCAATTTTGTAATACAAAGTCAACCTTAGTTGAGTTTTTTAGTCACTTTGAGACAGCAATCGAGGGCCAAAGGTATCTTCATAGAAAAAATGACCATGAAACTAGATACGCTGATCCTGAGATTTGGAGTAATTTCATACTTGAAAATCAAGCCGCACAATTGTATACTCGAACAATTTGTTTAGATCAGCAGTTGGAGATAGATGATTCCATTCACAATTGTGCTTCTGTGCACAAACAACCAGTTGGTGATTTTATGAAGTATGACATTGAGGATTTGTTGCAGCCATACTCTTTAATTTTTGAGGTACGCATTGTGTCTTATGTTCCTGTAATTCTGTATTGTGTCTTATGTTCCTGTGATTTTGTATTCTGTCTTTGTGTTTCTGTATTTGCATTGTGTCTTATTTTTCTAGCATATACATTGTCTTATGTTTATGTATCTGCATTGTGTCTTATGCGTCTGATGTTGTTTATGTTACTGTTTCTTTTTTCGTTGTTGTCTTGACTTACTTTATATGCATTGTGTCTTTTGTTTATCCTTGGTTCTTTATTCTTTCTTTTCTTTTGTTTTGAGTCTGTGTTTTTTGTGTAGGTTATGTTTCGAAATGAAGATCAAACTATATCATGCAACTGCAGAAGGTTTGAACAGTTTGGATTGCTATGTCGACATATTTTCTGTGTTCTTAGACTTTGTAAGATAAAAGAGTTCCCAAAGAAGTATGTGGTTAGGCGTTGGAGCAGGGAAGCTGTTCTAAATAGCTCACTTCGATCTGTTAGGTCTGACAATGGTGACAATGTTGAAGATGTTCTTCGTGAGATTAGGGTTGCAAATGAATATGCTATAAATCGCTTGATTAGGGACAAAGACCAGTTGTGTCTTTATAGAGATTATGTCAAAGATTACATGTCTAAGGTTGATGAGGTTCAAGTTGTCGACCCGCCTACTAGCAGAGAGAGATTTGCAGAACTAACCGGAGGGAGCGAAGCATGTGGTGTTGCAATCCGAAATCCTATTAGATCAAGAACAAAAGGTTGTGGTAGTCATAAACGTTTGAAGTCAGCTCGTGAGATAGCAATTAGTCAAGCAGGGAAGAAGCAAAGGGGATGCAGTTTTTGCAAAGTTGTTGGTCACAATAAACGCACGTGCGAGTCATACATACAAAGTATTAAACAGAAAGAAGCATCAACAAGTTCAGGATTTACTTCTTTGCAAGATTAGAGGGTCTACTATTTCTATTTTAGAAATGTACTTTAAGCTTTCTATGCTTCTTGCCATTGTGTCATAATGAGTAATTGAGTCTAGACGGAAAGATTTTTTTAAGAACAGTTGATTTTTACCATATATTCTGTTATCAAATAAAATACATATTCTATTACAAAATAATGTCATCAGAATGTATATATCCACCGTGTTATATATACCATGCCAATTTAGCCATTATGTTATATTTCTTACATTGTGTTATATATAATCAGAATGTGTAGTATTTCTTCCCGCTATGTTATATATACACAATAAAAGAAAAATACAAAGTCGTAGAATTTACGTTATAGCATTGTGTCTTTTTCTTATTTTCATCATTGTGTCATATTTTCGGGCTTATTGTGTCATATTTCGTGATCTATTGTGTTTTTATATCCTTTTCACCCTTATCATTTTTGTTACACCGTGTATAATAACTTGACCCATTCAAACAAACTTGGATTGAACTCATTCAAGCGACATTGGAACCGCCTCATCGAACCCTACAATCTTAGTTTTTAGGTTTTCACTTTTTTTATTTTTAGCTTATAGTTTTTAGAATTTACGTTATATCATTGTGTCTTTTCTGTAGCATTGTGTCTTTTTCTTATTTTCATCATTGTGTCTTTTTTTCTACAACATTGTGTCATATTTTGTGATCTATTGTGTTTTTTATATCATTCTCACCCTTCTCATTTTTGTTACACCGTAAAGTATAAATAGACCTCACATTATCCTAAGTACATGTTCTTATAATTTGTTATGCAACCTATAATTTTTATACATTACGTCACCATCTCCAATTTTCATCTAACTTTTCATTGTGTAAAATGAATCATACATTGTATGTGTCCATGTTAACAATACACACTTCTTCAAATCAAACTTCATATTGTACTAAATGCATCAAGTTCATATTGTTTTCAAACATTCAAGCATCAAGTTTAACAAAACACCAAAAGAGATTCTAAAACATACAAGCATCAGGTTTAACAAAACACCAAAAGAGATTCTAAATTTTCATTTTGATTCATCAAACCAACTAAACCTTTATTAATTTTGCTTCTTCATTCAACCTTTTCATGATTCTCTCTTTTGCATTTTTTTGTAGCCTCCGTTTTTCTGCAGCTGGCTCTTTCAAATATTTCTTCACCATTTCGATAACAAAAGCTTTGTTTTCATTTATATCATGTAAAAGAATCTTTGTGGTGTACTTTCGGCGTAAATCTATGATTTGTGCTTCATGCTCGTTGGAATTCTCTTCTGCAAATCCACATGCCCAATTCTTTGCTTTCTCTCCCATATAAGTCTCCATGTGCCTCATTAGAAATATTCCACTATCAACATCATTACTTGACGTTCTCCATGGCATTTCTAGTATGTTTATGGATGTGTCTTTCATGCTTTTTGCCTTTGGATGTGACATATCATCAAGGTATCCTTCAAAAGCATGTTTCTTGCCAAAAAAAAAAAAGCAATTGTGTTATTTCTCAAACTATGAATTGTGATTTATTAATTATAAAATTTTCATACACTTACCATTTTTTCTGGGCCAGCCATTGTACATATCTTCAACATTCCCTGATGCAATGTTGTCAATTAGGATTGTCTTTGGTTCTTTGATGTTGAAACACATGAGATAACAGTGTTTTGACTGAATGATTGGTACAAAGACAAGGTCAAACTTTTTGATAGTTTTCAAATTTTCTTTTCTTAAAACGTCAGTCATATTTTTTGTGAACTCATCAACTCTGGCCTGCTCATCTTTATCGTAGGTGTCCTTTTCCTATACAGAGTGAATTAGTAAGTTTATGTTATGCAACATAACACAATATAATAATATGTATTCCATTGTGTCATAACTTGTTGTGTCATATTCTGTGTATGGCACAATGATATTATGTTACTTACAATCATAGGAGCAGTGCAAAACAGCCGGTAGTCAGACTCCCTTGACTTTTTCTTCTCTTCTTTGTTTAAAATATGAGACCATGCATTGATAACGTCTTCATGAATTTCAACTCCTGGTATCAAGCTTTCCAATTTAACTCTTGACACAAGGATAACATCTGAAATAAGAAATAAAGCATCCCTACAAAAAAAATTATGACAATGTAGCACTTATTAAAGTAATAGTTTTAATATTGTGTAATAAAATTTTAGAATGTCATGTACCGAATGTTTCCATTCCCTGTAAACAAATATGTTGAAACATTATTCTCAGATACGGTCCTTTTTTCAGCCATTGCAACCTCCCTTAGAATGTAAGGAGAACATAAGGCGTCTGCGAAATTCTTATTTCTTTGAGGTCTTTTAGTTTTGTTTTCCTCAAATTGTTGTGGCTTTACACTTGAAATTGGTTCCACAAAGTGCACAATGTTCTTAGCTGGTGTGGTGTAGCCATCTTCTTGTTGTAAATTTGGCAATTCCTTTATGACAGTATCAACATCCACCTTTTCATTGTGTTTTATCCCTTCCATTGTGCTTTCCTTCACATTATGTTCTTCCACTTCATTCATTCCAGCTTCCTCATTGTGTACTTCCACCACTTCTTCTGGTGTTGGTTGAGATAAACCTAATTCAAAGCTTGGTGGTTCAAAAAAATTAACAATGGTTTCTTTTTGCGTTTCTGTTTTCTTTGTTAAGGTGGCTTCTTGTTCCAAGCGAATCAACTCAATTATTTCAGATTCGCTTACTTCACAGACTTGAATATCCAACTTATCTTGAATACCTTTCACTACGGCACAATGTTTGTAAAATGTGAGACAGAATATATAATATGATATGACACAGTAGAATATTATATGTACCTTGGTTATGAGCTTCATCTTGATGAGTTGGAATAACACTATCATTCTCTTTTAGCCCTTCCATTGTTTTTTCATCAACAATATCTTCTCCCACCTTATCTTCAATACCTATCATTATGACACAAATATCTTAGATTATGAGACATAATATACAATAAGATATGACACAATAGCTTATGTTACAATGGAGTATCATATGTACCTTGGTTATGAACTTCATCTTGATGAGTTGGAACATTTTCATTATGTTTTGGCCCTTCCATTGTGCTTTCCTTCTCATTTTTTGATCCTTCTTTTACCAAGTCTTCTTTTCTTTTAACCACATAAACATTCTCAGCAACCTTTTTCATTTTTTGTTCCTCGAGAGTCTGTTCTCCTGCTTTTGCTTGAATACTTTCATTTTGTTCAGTTGTGTCAAGTGTAATTCCTTCAGTTTGTCCGATTTTTTGATATTTCTTGACCAACAATGCCCATTCTCTTTCTTTCTGTCTAACCAGTTTACCGTCTGGGAAATCATTGATTGCCTTTTGTAATAACCTCTCAATTTTTTTTCCATGTTCATCAAATATCATCAGCTCTTTTTTTAACATCTGGGCCCTAATCTGTTAAACGAAAATAAACTTCAATTATCATCTGATATGTTCCATTCAATGCACATGTATAATAAATGTTTAATTTTCATACCTCTTCTGTCTCCATTGTGTCATCTTTAGACGATTCAATTTCAAGTACAACATCACCTTCTCACAAAACAGAATATTACACAATGTTGTTAGTATGAAACAATGTAACATGACACAACGCTGTAACATCCAGTAAATTATGACACAATAGCAAATGACACAATATATTTTGAAACAATATAATATGACAAAATATAGTATTTACCTTGATTATGAGCTTCTTCTTGTTGAGGTAAGACATCAGTGTCTTTCTTTTTCTTTATAACATCACCTTCTCACAAAACAGAATATTACACAATGTTGTTAGTATGAAACAATGTAACATGACACAACGTTGTAACATCCAGTAAATTATGACACAATAACATATGACACAATATATTTTGAAACAATATAATATGACAAAATAGAGTATTTACCTTGATTATGAGCTTCTTCTTGTTGAGGTAAGACATCAGTGTCTTTCTTTTTCTTTATAACATCACCTTCTCACAAAACAGAATATTACACAATGTTGTTAGTATGAAACAATGTAACATGACACAACGTTGTAACATCCAGTAAATTATGACACAATAACATATGACACAATATATTTTGAAACAATATAATATGACAAAATAGAGTATTTACCTTGATTATGAGCTTCTTCTTGTTGAGGTAAGACATCAGTGTCTTTCTTTTTCTTTATAACAACTTTCAGTGATCTTTTAGATTCTTTAACCTCTTTAACCACCTTATATGTTTCTTCCTTTGTATTTGTTCTCTTGTTAATCAAAAAATTGTCTTCAAACTCTGCTAGTGTTGTGTAGTCAATCTTCTCAAGCATGTTACCCCTTTTACGCCATTTTCCCTTTGAACAAATTTGTTGTCTCTTGTAGATATATAAAATCTGTTCAACATAAAAGAAACAATAATTAACAAAAATATGTAAGTTCAATTGTGTAATTGTAATTGTGTAATATTTATCTTACCGCAAGAGCAAGCATAGGGCCAGTGTATAATTCATTTACACCACCAGACCATGTAAGTCGTGTTCTTACGAGACAACCTAACATGTAGTCACACCAATTTAGGCTTCTTACATCAGTTTTTGTTGTTACTGATCTAAGAAATCTTTGGTTGACTGTGTTACTCATCATTGCCTCCCCCATTACTGTGAAAAACATTACTAGAAAGTTCAACTTGAACATCCTCCCCGAGTCTGTTAACTTTAACACATATTCACTGAAATCTTTAATAAAAATCTTCTTAGGTACATTCTCACCAAACTGACTTCGCCACTCATTTATAACTGGATCATTTGAATTGGGTCTAAAATTTGTTTCCACTTTCAATCCACCGTTTGGTATTCCAAAAACTTCATTGATCAAAGAAGTTGTTATTTGGAAATTATGAGTTCCATCATTCACTATGTTTGTTGTCGGATCATAGTTTTCAAGCAGCCAAAAACCAAAAGCAGTTGGTATCGTGTGTATATTTATACACAATGTTTCTCCGAATCCCATTTCAATAACTGCTTTTTTCTGATCTTCATTTAAGCTTTCAATAAAATTAGTTAGATTTCCTGGTGAACACCTCAGGTTCATTTTTTGATGTGTAAAAGGAAAATATTTCAGTTCAGCCTTTTCTTTTGGTTTTCTAGTCACTGCCACTGATGCTATTTTCATTCTCTTTTCCTCTGGTATGATGTCTTCATGTTCTTTGCTTTTCTTCCGTTTTTGTTGATTGGTCTCTTTCTTTGACTCTTTCTTTGACACATTCTCTTTACCAAACTCTTTAGTAGCCTTCCTCAAATCAACATTGTCAACTACACAATTATTATTACCCAATGAATTCAAATGTATAACGCTATATTGTGCTATATACTATTACCAACTATGACACAATCATGTTAGTAAAATACACAATAAAATATTACAAAACTGTTTGTCTATTGTGTTATATACCATTACCAACTATGACACAATCATGTTAGTAAAATACACAATAAAATATTACAAAACTGTTTCTATATTGTGTTGTCCTAGGTATATACCTAACTAATTTACAGTTTTAAAAAATGACACAATACATTTCCACTATTTGTGTTATCTTAACTGTTTATAAACATTCAATGTATTGTTTTAAAAAATGACACAATGTTCTACAAACAAACAAAAGGCAACTTAGTTTAAAACAAGCAATAATACACAATCACTTTAGCTTGTTTTCAAGCTGCTGTGTCACATTCTAAATCAATAATCTAGAACTAGAAAAAAAAAATACAAAATACACAATCACCTTAAACCGATAGTAATGCAGATTAATTACACAAACAAACAAGTAAACAAACCTATAATCATAATCATAATCAAGTAATCAACTATAACTACCTGTTCAAAACAATTCAATCAGCCTAAAACAAAATCATGTTCAATCATATCTTCAAGTCAGCAATTCTAACACCAAAACAAGTCTCCAAACTCCTATAGATCTATAAAACCTTAAGCTATTGTGTCATATTTAAGCTATTGTGTCATACTCAAAGTTACTAACCTAAAACGAGAAAAAATACACAATACGTTTTCACTATTGTGTTATCGCAGTAATAGGCTTAACTAATGTTCATTTTACTACTCTTAAACGACTAATTTTATTTAACACAGTGATGATACATTAGACACAATGTTGAACAAAACCTAAATTTAAAGTAATGTACCAAAAATTGAAGTTTCCTCTTGCGTATTCTGTGATCGTTTAACTTTTTTGTTACTTTTTTCCGTCGTTGGTTGCTGTTCTTCGGTTGAAACCACGGTTGTGCCTTTTTTTCTGGAAATCTTCTTTGACGATGGAATAAGTGAAGAAAGAGGTTGAATCGATGGAGAAGGAAGTTGAATCATTGAAGAAATAGGTTCAATCGTTGAAGACAGAGCTTCCATTATTGAAGACGCCATTGATTTTTTGTTAGTGTGTTATGTAGATGGTAGGTGGTGGTATAGTGATAATGAGGGTTTGTTTAATCGATGAAGAGGTGATGAAGAGAGTGAATGTGTTTTTCATTTTCCGTCTTTACCCTTGGTGCTTTCTAATATTACAAAATTGCCACCGCCTCATTTAGAGCCATTGATGATGTATAAAATCTGATCCAAAGGCTACAAATCCTTCTCACCCTTCTCATTTTTTTGTCCCTTTGTAGAATAACCCAACCCTATATATATATATATATATATATATATATATATATATATATATATATATATATATATATATATAGGATTTGGATCATTTGAGAACCACCATTTAGGGAGAGAACCAAAGAACCAGTGTGAACAGGTGGCAATTTTGTAAATATGAAGGTGTCTACAAAAAACCCCTCCATCAAAAAATAAAAAAAAATAAAAAAAAAATTATATAACCTAAATAAATAAAAAAATAAAAAAAGTAAAAACACCAAAATGATTATTTTGCATTATTAATTCGAAAAAAAAAATAAAAAAAATAAAAAAAAATTAAAAAAAATGGCTCGTGACGTCATATGACGTCATCCTGATGCACATGTGCATTTCGCTGTTATATATACAGAAATACACCGTATGCACATGTGCATTTCACTCTTAAATCGCACTTTTGAATGAATTGTCAATTACCATAACTAAATGATTATTAAATGGACGCGATATTATATATAAGGTGTCAAAAATTTTATTCAATGATCCATAAACAGACGCAAAGTGAGATATAAAATACACTCGAACTCGTCAATTGTTTAGTCATTCATATTATAACATAAATTTAAAATAAAACACATGTAGGACAACAAACATGAATAAACTTAGAACAACTCTATATAAGAACTATAAAATAAGAAACGTGTACTGCATGCACATGTGCATTTTACTAATATAGTTAGATTTTCTTAGTGATTTAACTTTCGGGCATACATATATGCATGCATCATCCTTCAAATAACAAAGTTTTTATATCAATTTGTTTTATCATACAACTACATGTAGTTTCTACCAAACATATTAACTCAATAAAACAAACGATAACAAAAAAAAATATTCATATTACAAACCAACTATGTTAACCACCTACATACAAATTTCCAATTATCTCACAACCTCACGTTCACCAACATAACAAAATGTTAAACCAAACATACATTACACAAAATGTTATACAAACTTCTTTGTTTGTTTGACAATTTCCTTATCCCCAACCAAAGTTGATGTGGTGTAACGCGTGTTTGTTCCAAACGCCAATTTGCTTTTTTCATAACCTTCTTTTGAGTTGACTTCATTACCACCGTTTCAACACGCTTTGATGTTTTTTTTTCTTTTTTGCACTTGCATCTGCACACATATTTGTCATAAAACACAATATATCACGTTCATCCATAATTATGCACATGTGCATAATCAATAATATATGTTAAATATTGCGCAAATTAACATACCATCATTATTCGTCCTTTCAATATGTTTCCGCTTGTTTAACCTCGTTTGAACCTTCCTTTTTGATTCCAAATCTGCACATAGTATATCTTGTGTGAGTAAACATCAAACATTTAATATTTCAAAAGATAAAACTACGCATATGCACATGTGCATTTCTATATAAATGTACTTAATACATAATAACAACCTGATTCAACTTCTTGATAAACATCCATTACATTATTAGCTTCCGGTTCTGGGATATCAAATGGAGTTCGATTAGTTTTTGCTATACAACAACTAAAGAACATAACTAATAAAATGAATAAAGTAACTACCAAGTACATCCGGACTAAACAAATAATACCAACCTGATTAAAACTTCTGATCGACAATCGTGTCACTATCTTCAATTGCATCCTGTAACCTTTTTGTTCCTTTATCCCTCGATTGTAATACAATTGTTACTTTCTTTGATTTTTTCCCCATCTATTAGCTACAATCAATAAAAAACGCATAAGAAAACCGATAATTCGACTTGAATGCACATGGCAACACCATTACTTTGTTAATTACAACAAAACACATGCAATTGTGCATTATTGTTACTTACTTATACCAATATGTGCTATAACATTAATTTAAACATTATAAATTACGTTTTGCACATGTGCATTAACAATCTTAATGTACATGTTTCGACATTCAATTAACACCTAACCTATTTGACCCTCAACACATAAGCTAACAGACCCTTTTCTCACCAAAACCCACCAACAACTATTAGTGTGTAGGACTAGCCCGATGCAACCTGTTTCGACATTCAACTAACACTTAACCTATTTTGACCCTCAACCCATTTTGACCCGTATACTCAACCCGCCCAATCGGCCCATTTTGCCAATAATAGTTCTAAGCCATCATCAGAAATCTCATTCAACTAACACTTAACGATTATGCCATCATCCTCAATCACAACCTGTAGTTTTTTTAACCTTTTATCCCTCGTTTATAACACAAAAGTTACCTTATTCGACTTTTTTCTCATCTTTAACTACAAATAGTAAACAACACATAAACAAAACACAATTTCAATCTTAATGCACATGTGCATTAACGTTATTTTTTCATTACCACATAACACATGCACGTGTGTGTTAGAATGAATGACCATAATGATATTAATATAAATGCAGATGTGCATTAACATTACTTTTATCGATAGCAAATACGTTATGCACATGTGCATTAACATTCTTAATTCACATGTACATATTAAGAAATTGCACATCTTTAACATGCTTATGGTAAAACATATAAACATAGAACAAACATACCTAAATTCAATCAGAACACATCTCTTTCCAATTCCTGTACAAATCAGAAAACAAAGGGATCAAAACAATCAACAAACATGGAGACTATATCTCAAACATACCTAAATTCAATCAGAAACATATATGTCTAGTTTCTCATTCTAATCAGAAAACAAAGGTATCAAAAACAATCAACAAACATGGAGACCATAACTCAAACATACCTGAATTCAATCATAACACATATCTGTCCAGTTCCTGGTTCAAATCATAAATTAAAGGGATCAAAAACAATTAACAAACATGGAGATCATAACTGAAACATACCTAAATTCATTCAGAACACAGTTCTGTCCAGTTCCTGGTCCAAATCAGAAAGCAAAGGGGTAAAAAACAATCAACAAACATGGAGACCATAACTCCATCAACAACAATGGCAAAAGTACTGCCATTAGCATCCGTTTCTCAACAACCGTACGTCTTCGAAGTCCTTTCCTTCACTCTCGATCGCCTCCACAAGGAACCAAAGCTTCTCCATGTCGATGTCGACCGAATTCAAAGAAAAATGCAATAAATGCACATGTGCATTATGGTAAAACAGATAAAAAAACAAACATGCCTACATTGAATGTTATTGTTTCCATTACAATTACTAGCATCCAGCAACGAATCCATAACCATCACTCAATAACTAATATCCAACACTAACATCATATCTAAAACAATCAACAAATTCAGAACAAATGATCTAACAAAACACTCAAAATCATTACAATAATAATAATCAAAAGAGCAAAAAATTGATTCATAACTAAACAAAAAAGGCATCACAAAATACTCAATTTTACACATATATTTAACAAAACCAAATCAACGATTATTACCATCAGAATCAATGACCTCATAGCAGTAACAGATCTGTAGTGCTGAACAATGGAACGTTCGAACGAATTAATCCAATCCTCTTCCCCTTCTCAGAGTCCGCAATAACATACAGTATCAGATCTGGTAGATGGCTCAAATGCAAACTATTTATTAATGAAAACATAGACGACTCAAATCACTATAAACAAGCAGGTCTTGGTTACAAAGTGTCGCAACAGAGGCGAGAACAGCTGGGATTTAAAACTGGAAATTGCAACCGACATCAGCAGAGGAGACGCAACAGTGAGCTGGACTTCAACAATTGCTACATCAGTTTACACTTCACAGCAAAGATAGTTAGCTGGAAGTGCGTTGGAGGCATAGGATTGATTATTTCTCTTGATGAAGAAGAAGATGCCATTAAAATGATTATGAAAGAAGATGGGGACACGAGATTTAAGATAGATAGCTGGAAGTGCGTTGGAGGCATAGGCTTGATTATTGCCTTGATGAAGAAGAAGATGCCATTAAAATGATTATGAAAGAAGATGGGGACACGATAGTTATCTGGTTGAAGGATAAATATATTGGTGAAGAAGATGGATCTTAGGATGGATGATTTATATATTTTTTATTCTTTAAGTGATATTTACAAAATTGCCCCATGTTCACATTGGTTCTCATGGTTCTCTCCCTAAAGTTGGTTCTCGTATGATCCCTACCCTATATATATATATATATATATATATATATATATATATATATAGGATCCGGATATTTTGAGAACTCTCCTGAGTTGCGAGAACTTGAGAACTCCCCTAACCCAATAATAAGATGACACATAACCCACTTAAGATTATTATAATGGAGGGCATTTTAGTCAAAATACCACCTCCCCTACCCCACCCCACCCCACCCCACCCCACCCACACCCACCACACCATTTAATCTCGTTTTTTTTTAATCAGTAACCCATCTCTCTCTCTCACACTTTCTCTCTCTCTCTCTAAAAAACACACACAAACCCCCCCTCTCTCTCTCTCTCTCTCTCTCTCTCTTTCTCTCTCTAAAAAACCACAAGAACAAGGAGCAGATCTGAAGGTTTTTATCGATTCTTTGGTCGAAGATGGAGGTGGGAGACGGTGCAGAGGGTTGGGAAACGGGGGTTGATCGAAGATGGAGGTGGGAGACGGTGCAGAGGGTTGGGAAACGTCGTTTCTCTCTCTAAAACACACACACATACCGTCACTCTCTCTCTCTATTTCTTTCTAAAAAACAGAAAACAGAAGACGACGACACGGGAGGTGGTGACGGTGGGTAGTGGCGACGGTGTTGATGGTGGTTGGTGGTGGATCTGACGGGGTTTTGGGGTTTTTTGGTGGTGGATCTGTGTTTTGAAGACGGTGGGGAGGGTTTTGAAGACGGTTTTCGAGGGTGGTGGTGGCTGAGGGGTGGTGGAGGAGATGGTGAATGGTGGCGTTTTACGGCGGAGGACGGCGGAGATGGTGAACAGGTTTGTTGTTGTAGTTGTTGTTATTATTATTATTATTATTATTATACATTCATTTTTTATGAATCTTTTGTTTTGCAGATGGTGAACAACTTTAACACGGCGGAGGACGGCGAAGTTTCTTTTGTTTTGTAGGATGTTGAAAAGTTTCCATCCTTTTTCACCATATCCTGTATGAATCTTTTTGTTTATTTAATCTTTTTTTGGGTTAAAGTTTATGATCTTTATTACTTTTTTAGCCTTTTTTATGTTCTTTGTGTATGAATGTTATTAGTCTTTTTCTCTTAATCTGTTACGAGTGAAGTAAAAATGTGACTTTTTTGATGTTAAAGTTGTTGTAGTTCATTGATCTTGAAATGTTTGAAAATCTACATGAATTGCGTTTTTTTTTTTTTATAAATGTTTGGTTTGTTTTACATTGATGTAATACACATTTTTCTTGATGTTTTGTAGTGGTTTTTGTTTTGTGTTCATGGATTCTGTTTGGGGTTTTAATTTTTTTGATGGATTATGAAGGTGGTCAGGGGTGAGTTTTTTTTGTGCAGAACAGGATCTGAATTGTTGAAGATTTTTACACCGGTCTAATTGCTTGAGTTAGTGGACAAGATTTTTGTTATGTTTTGTGCAGACCAGGATCTGAATTGTTGAAGAGTTTTACACCGGTGTATTTGCTTGAGTTAGTGAATTAGTTTAGATGTAGGTTTCTTGTATTTTTTTGTGGATTAGTAAGTTGGTTATGTTTTTCGTTTTTCTTACACTTGTGTAATTGTTTGAGTTAGTGGCAAGTTTTATTGCAAGTTTGTTTGAGTTAGTGGCAAGTTTGTTTATTTTACATTGGTGTAAGGGTATATTGCATGTATTACATTGTTGTTGATGATGTGGTAATACAATATTAATTTTGGTTATGTTTTTCCGTTTTCTTACACTGGTGTAATTGTTGAAGTTAGTGGTTGTATTTTAAAAAGTAAATCAGAATTAAAAAAAGAAGTTAAAAAAATCTGATTTGTTTAATATTTTAAATAAAATATTAATATAATATTATATTTGTTCTTCTTCTCTCTCATGGTGTATTTTACTAAATACCCTTAAGCCCTATTATTTTAATAAAAAAATCTTATTATATTTTTATCATCCACAAAAAGACAAAAGAAACCCAACATTAAATCTTAGCCCTTGGATGACAAAGATCAATGGTCAAAAAGTGGTTCCTATGGTTCTCACAACTCACCTTGGTTCTCAAAATATCCTAACCCTATATATATATATATATATATATATATATATTTTAAATAGTAAAATATCCATTAATAATATGTTTTCTAAAAGATTCAAATCATTCATAAACACATAAACGCGACTAATTACATAAAGATAGCGGGCAGGCGGGCAACAAGCTGCGCTGCCAGTCTGCCACCCCTTTCTGGATAGCAAACCCTAACCTACTAAAAACGAACCCATGCCCCCCCGAAGTCGAGACACTGCTATGAATAACCCGTTGGACTCTAGTCAAGAAACGGATGGCTTCCGGCGCCAAAGAGCCAAAGGTATAAAATTTGAAAAACATTTGGCCTTGAGGAGAGCGGGTCCAGAGTCGTCGACCACCCGACCCACCCTTAGGCCGCACCTGACAACTAACATGTCAATGCAATAACCTTCTTTTGTTAAAATGATTAATATACATTAATTGTTGACATGTGGTCATCTTACAACACTTTCACACACATATCTATTAGATACATGATTTTTTTGTTGCATATTACCTTTGCTTGCGTATCCATACAATATGTCTTTGTCTGTTTATAACAAATACTTGACGAATCAGATTTGCTTATCTGATTTATTTTTAGTATTTAAAATATATCAGGATTCTTGAAATATAAATTATAAACAATTATAGTTTTATTAGGGTATTTACTTTATTATCTATACTATATTATAAAATATATAAGGACAAAATAGTAATTTTGCCATATTTTAAGAGTTTTATTTAGATAAGTTGTAAAGCACAATATACAACCTTTCAAAGCATAACATTGTATAAACTTCTTATAACTATTACATTATTTAATGACCATTAGATTATTTAATTCACTACACAAAATATTTTCTTGTCAATTTTTTTGAACGGCTAATATTACCCCATGATATTTTACATCAAATACATCAAAATTTCTTCAGCAATCATTTTTTGATTCTTTAATTTCGTTCAATCGCTTCATTAATTCATCAAAATGTTTGCTTAGTTGATCCCAAATTTCATAAATAGATTTAAAGTAACTTGAGTTATCACTACGACAACATTCATGACAACGGGTATGGGTTTTGAAGTTATGATTGAAGATGATCCAATTGTGGTGAAAAGTTAATGGTAGCGGTGGTTCCAAGGTTGTGATCATTTCTATTGGTGGTCGTCAAAGACCTATAGCTAGGAGTCCTCCATGAAACGCTGGCGGTGGCAATGTTTTTTCATCAGAATCGGTAGTGGTTACATTAATTCTAGGGTTCCGGTGGTTGATAAATTCTTCGGCGAAGCCTTAGGCATGTGGTGTGCCTACATATTAGTAACTCCCCAGACACCTTTAAAACGATAAATACATTGGTTTCCCTCGTCTTGGTTACATTTTTCCGGCAATTGTTAACCTACCGATATTGGTTTTGGACGGTTTAAAAAATTGGTTCCTTAATGGTAGGCTAGGACTCACAATTCAGGATGCAAAATCTTGTTAGTTTTTTTCTCATGATCCTTAATTAGACAATATCGTTATCATATATACACATGATGAAGAGTGATAAATTATGTTGTATGTATAAGGTTTGGAGCATTCATATTAGCTGTTTCATCTCCATCTCTATAATTACACTAAAAATCACTATCTTTCTCTCTCATTTTCTATTTAATAATACTTATTATATACTTTTATCATTACCTTTTATTTCTCCTCTACTCACAACCACTTTTAAAAATATTAAAAAATTATGGAGGATGAACAGTGTCTCCTATAAATATTTTCTCTCTCCTGTACTCACAACCACTTATACCCACTCTATATAATATAGAGATAACACTCACATCATTATAGAGGAGCTAATGTGAATGCTCTTATTTAAAAGCATGTGTTAAGAATGTTCATTTAACTGGCTAATTCAACCAGCTAATTCAATCGTCTGATTAATAATAGGTGATGCACACAGGTTCGTATTATATGCCAATAAATAAAGATAAGACATTTTGATGTAGTTATGTAAATTTGTGATAAATGGAATATAAAATTGGTCAATAAGCTACAATGAATATCTTAGCTTCTTTAGTTCTTTTTTATTCTTAAAACACCCTTTAGTGAATTGCAATTACATAGTGTTATATGCATATAGTTTTAGGAGCTCATTGTTTTAGCACAAGGCATTTACGAAGGCATGTATACTAAGGAGATCTCAAAGTTTCTTGCTTGAAGGTTGGTTTTTAGTGTCAACATATGTTTTGCAAATAGTCATTTCGTAAATCGTTATCTAGTGCTAGATTTATAAAACTATAAACAAAGCTTTAGAAGTTTAGGAAATCATTTATATGAATATAGTATATGGAAGCCATTTGTTGGAGATTTTTGATTAAAAATAGTTGTAAGTTTTTCCTTTGTGAGGTAGTGTTTGTTGTTTTTTCTCCATGATTTTTAAAATGTTTTACAAGGGTATTTTAAAGATTGGTTTAGTTAATGATGTTTACTATATACAATTCTGCATAAAAAGTGAACATATTGTTGGGTTATTTTAGAACTGCTAATGATGAAAGCCAAACTTATGGATCTATTCGTTCAAGTACTTGAAGAATAAGAAAAAAAGATCAATCTGATTACTACAACAATCCTCCCTTGAAAGCTATAACAAACAACATTCTCAACTGATGGTTTCTAAAACTATTGTACTTTAAAGACCAAAGAGCTGGACTAATAAAGTTGGATTGATAACACAAACAGTTGGACTTGCAACTGCTGGATCATTCCAGTTGTTTGTCAATCCACTAGTTTTCTCTGTAATATCTAGCAATTTAATATCCAGTCGTTTGCAATTTTCCAGTAGTTTCACAACTGTTGGCAGTTACAGTGTTTTCAGGTGGTTGGAGGTCGCTTTCATGGTAACGTCACCAACACTTTCTCTCTTCTATAAACAGAACAGTTGTAACTGTACTGATTTCTGAGAAGATTAATATGGACCATTGTATGACACCCTAGGGAAATCCCACATCGGCCGTGGCCAGGAGAGATCCTTGGTTCATAAGTAATCCAAAGCCTCTTAAATCACCAACGCGTTTTGGGCTTAATGTTAGTGGATGAGAGGAGAACTCCACAGTTAAGCGTGCTCGGGTGGGAGTAGTACTAGGATGGGTGACCTCCTGGGAAGTCTCCACCGGGGCGACCAAAAACAAAGCTGTGAGTTCCTGGATGGGCAACCCATCGGGGGCAAAGCGGACAATATTGGTGGTGAGAGAGGCCGGATGTTACAAATGGTATCAGAGCCACTCCTGTGCCGTTCGGGATGGTGGGGCAAACCTCATCGAGGACGATGAGTCCCTAAGGGGGGGGGGGGGTGATTGTAACAGTACTGATTTCTGAGAAGATTAACATGGACCATTATATGACACCTTAGGCAAATCCCACATCGGCCGTGGCCAGGAGAGATCCTTGGTTCATAAGTAATCCAAAGCCTCTTAAATCACCAACGCGTTTTGGGCTTAATGTTAGTGGATGAGAGGAGAACTCCACAGTTAAGCGTGCTCAGGTGGGAGTAGTACTAGGATGGGTGACCTCCTGGGAAGTCTCCACCGGGGCGACCAAAAACAAACCCGTGAGTTCCTGGATGGGCAACCCATCGGGGGCAAAGCGGACAATATTGGTGGTGAGAGAGGCCGGATGTTACAACAGTAGTTTCCTGCAAATGTAATAACTTGTGTACCTGATTGAGATCACTAGAATTTAACAGGAGAAAGCCAAGTTGAGAAAGAGAAAGAGAGAGAGAGAGAGAGTGTGTGTGTGTGCGCGGAGACTGTTTGTAATCAAATTGTATTCAATTCCATATATATAAATATTTGTTGACATCACTCAATCTATCTATCTTTGTTTCTATTTATGTTTATGTGAACATGTGTATGAATTACTTGATAACTTTATGATTAAGAACTAATTTGATTATTAATTCAAGTACTAACTCAGAAAGACACACCCAAAACACATTTTAGATCCAATAATTGGTATCAAAGCCACGGATCTCTGAATTTACTTAATAGTCAATTCAAGCGATAAACCTAGACTCAATTGATAATCAAATTGTGAGAAATCGAATCAAATCAAAAGAGAACACAACCACTCTGTTTTTTAGAATTCAATAGAACTTAGGAAAATAAGATAGAGTGCTTAAAAAAATAATTTTCCGCTTTAACCTTATAAGATAGTAATTTATATATTTCTTTTAAAAGGAAAATAATTTAAAACAATTTTATCTAAATTAAATTGGAAGGGTTTTAAATGATTAAACTTACAAAAATAGTTTGATATGATTTTTCATAAATTTAATCTATATTTTTGTTTTATTATTTAAAACATAATTTATTATTTATTAGAAGTTAACTTTTTTTCGGGTTTACGCTTTTATCAAGTAGCCCCACGTTAATACCTTTTTACTTAATATTAAAACATTCACCCACTTCATATAGGATTCTATCTCAATCCAATTTTTGGTATAAATGCATGGGTACTATGGGAACAGCTACCTCCTCCTCAGACCATTATTTGTCCAAGGACACTGTCCAATTTAGTATCCTACCGTTTTCACCATGTTTGAAATGTTGTGAAATGAATAACATTTAAAAATACATAATAATTATTTATAATATTGAGACGTCGATTTTTTTGGGGGGGAGACGAAGACAAATCAAAGACTAATTGGGTCGCGTGGGAAAGAGTATTGGGTCCTACGACAAAGGGGGGACTAGGTTTTGGAACTTTAAAAGCGATGAACGAGAGTTTAATCGTTAAGTGGTGGTGGCGTTTTAAGGTGGAGAAACATGCTCTTTGGCGAAGAATAATCGTTGCCATCCATCATTGTCAAAACACAACTACATATCTCCCGGTTCGTAGGGGAATGTCTGGGGTATGGAACGCAATTGTTAAAGTGGGAGATATCGTTTTGGAGCAAGACTTAAATATTCCTGCAAAAATCAAAGGTAAAATCGGCGACGGGGCGGATATTAGATTCTGGATCGATTGGTGGGTGTCGGATGGGCCTCTAAAGAACCGGTTTCCAAGGCTGTTTGCTATTGAAAGACACAAATCAGTTTCGGTGGCTGCTCGGCTTCAATCCTGGGATTGGATTCGAGCACCTAGCTCTAACGATGAATTGACGGATTCGCAGCAGTGCTCGGCGCTGACTGCTGGTACCTTACTGAACTCATCACGGGACTTGTGGGAATGGGCTGGGTCTACGGATGGGCTGTTTTCAGTCTCCATTTGTAGAAAATCACTGCAGAATTATGCGACCCCTTACTACCCCTTTCATTGGGTAAAAGGGGTCCCGAAGAAGGCTTCTATCTTCATGTGGCGAGCGGAACAAGACCGAATACCAACTAAGAAGGCGTTGCTGAAAAGAAAAATAACTCAAGGGTCACCGGAGTGCAAGTTGTGTGGTGAATACGAAGAAGACGCGGATCATCTACTCACATCATGTTACATCGCATCATGGATTTGGCAAAAGGTCGCTTCGTGGTGTAATATACCGCCTGTGTTCGCTTTTTCTGTTCGTGATCTTATAAAGCTGCACATGGATCGGAATCTGGAACCAAGAAAAAGGAAATGGATTCAAGTTATAATAGTCGCGGCATCATGGATCATATGGAAGACACGAAATGCGGCAATTTTCCAAGGAAAGAGAGCAAACTTGGATGGAATCTTTGGCGAAATTCAAGCGGTTTCTTTTAGTTGGGTTAATCACAAGCTCAAATCGGCCGGATGGACATGGGAAAAATGGAAGGCTTTCGATATACCGGTAACGTGAAGAAAATGTTTTTTTTGGCTATTGTTTTGAGACCTTTATGCGTTTGGCGATTTTTGTATAGATTACGACTAGTATCTTGTTAGTATGTAATCTTGTATATATTATTTTGGGTGATATAAAGTGAAATTTGCCGATCAAAAAAAAAATTATTTATAATATTAATGATTATTGACATTATCGATATGTTATAATTGACTAGTTGATTTAGGACAAAACATATGTCAAACTGAATTGCCGACAATTCACTAATGCAATGACAACCACAGCCGTTAACTTATATACAAACTAACAATAACAATAATAATAAGAATTTTTTTCTAATATAATTTTCGGTTTGTTTAACAAATACGATTAGGATCAAATACACAGTGAAACAAAAATAAGAAGTTGTAGGAAGGGTATTAAACGGACTCTGATTGAACTCATTCAAGCGGCATTGGACCGTTTCATTGAACCCTACGATCTTAGTTTTTAGTTTTTCGCTTTTTTGGATTTTTAACTTGTAGTTTTTAGAATTTACGTTATATCATCGTGTCTTTTATGTTGCATTGTGTCTTTTTCTTATTTTCATCATTGTATCATTTTTGCGATTCATTGTGTTTTTTTTTTCTTCAACATTGTGTTATATTTTAAGGCTCATTGTGTCATATTTCGTGATCTATTGTGTTTTTTGTATCCTTCACACAATTCTCATTTTGTTACACTGTGCATGATAACTTAACCCTTAACAGATAACTTGTTATATAAAACAAACTATTTAATATGTAACGGGATTTCATTTTAAGCAATAATATTTACTAATCCTCATATACGAACCTTTCTAAATATGTTAAAACTGTGATTTTGGATGACGTTAATAGAATTACTAAGAATAGTTTCAATGATTATTGGTGCCATTAAGCTTATGTGGTAAAATCATCGACATTAGGGCAACCCATAACGAAGTCATCAGCTTCGCTAATCTCATGAATTGCAGGGTGGAATCGATATGTTCACTTGTCTAGGTCTTCCCATCGGGGGCAAATATGGATTTGTCAAAACATTGGTAGCCTATTATAAACTAATTCAAAACTAAACTTAACGATTGGAAGGCTATGCTTCTCTCCTTTGGAGAACGTCTGTCTTTAATCTAATCGGTGTTGGCAAGCAAACCATTTGTATTTTTTCACTCTATTTAGTGCTCCTAAAGTAGTGATTGACACCTTTGAAAGGACTAGAAACCAATTCATGGGGGAGAAATAATGGCTCAAACATAATACACTTGGTTACTTAAAACATCAAACATGCATGCCAATTTAATTTAAAAGTTTGGAGACGTACTTCATCATCGGTGGCGGATATTCATTCTTTTCTGCCCTGATTTAGATGGATCGGGGCTTCAAAAACGGTCAAAATGTTTTGGTTTATATGTGTTTGCAAAACTATGGTTCTTGTGGAAAGCCCATTACGATAAAGGTTAAGTCGAAAATTAACTCTGTGGTGGAAGGATATCAAGGTGCAACTTTTGTCCTGGATCCTTAACTGAACAACACTCTAGTCAATCTGCTGGATTAAGTTTGATGCAAATCGGCCTTCAAAAAAATAAGTTATAGGTTTTGTGGTAAATTTATATGCTAAACCGAGCTTTACCTTTGTGGGTATAGTTTTATAGTTTCGGTCTGGGCTTTTAAATTGGACTACCAATTTAATTCAAAGCATTACTATCCTGATATTGGTTTTATTTGTCGAGACCAAGTGGTAAAGGTGAACAAAAATAACCTGAACCTAAGAAACCAAACTGAACTGGTTCGGTTCCAAACTGGTAAAATGAGAACCGATCCCGGTTTCATTTTTGAGACGACGGTCCCGCGTCGATTCCCCATCTTAAGAAAGTGAACCTCAAACCACTACACCAACAATCAATATTGTATTTTAATATGAAACCAATTATATTTAATATTAAATGATGTTGTAAAAAAAAGAAACAAAATGATCTTGCCTAGAATCGAACTCACAACCTCCTTTCTAAGAAAGTAAATCTCAAACAACTACACCACCAATCAATCTTGTAATTTAGTATAAAAACTTACTATATTTATTTATACTTACTATATTTATTATCAAATGATGATGTGGAAAACAAAAAAAAAGAAAAAGAAAATGGTTACTATTTATCAAGTACGTTTTCAATAATATTTTTAATTGAAATTTACATGAGATAAAACTATAATTATAATAATATATCGAGATCATCTCAAATTATGTGTTTTGGGTACATTTTTATCTAATACAAAATTTAACTTATATTGATACATACTCTCTCTCTCTCTATATATAGGGTAGAGTTTCTGTAAAAAAATTGGTTTTTGTGAGAAGGATTAAAAATTGATGTGTATGCATCATTTTTGGACTTATTTTGTGGTGTTTTGCATTAGTTTGCCTTGAAAAACACCAAACATAATAATTAAAAACTAAAAATAATTTATTTTAGGCTTAAAACTTAAAACACTATGCGAAAAACACTAAGCAGTTTGTTTTAAGTGTTATTTAGTGTGTTTTTTTCTGTTTTATTTGTGTTTTAAATTTCATGATTATAGTAAATTGCATTGTGTTTTAAATAGTTGTACTTAGTGTTTTTCAAGCCAAAACAACCCAAAAGAGCATTCCTAAATCGAAAACATGATGGCAACATGTTAATTCTTAATCCTTCTCACACTTTTCACGAAAATCAATTTTCCTACAGGATCCTAAGAGAACTATTCTGAACCACAAATTTCTCTACAACAAAATTTTTTTGCGCTAAATCGCAGCTTTATTTGCAATTTTTTTTTTCATTTATACATATATGTATGATACTTATTTTTTTTCAACTCTAACACGTATAGACATGTATGTACATTAAAATAACATGCTCTTACCCACAATCTTTTTTTTTCCATACATGTATGTGAAATCATTTCTACATATTTGCACATGTATGTACATTACACATATGTATAAATAAAAAAAATATTCTTGTAAAAAAACCTGCGATTAAGCAAAAAATAATATTTTTTTGTCTTAAAAAAATGTATGGTCCAGAATGGTTCTCTCTGTTCTCAATATGGCCAAACGTTCTTATTTTAAACCAAATCCTATATATATATATATATATATATATATATATATATATATATATATATATAGGGGAGGGTTATCTTGAGAACGCTAAATATTGTGAGAACCATGAGAACAAGTAAAAAAATCAATCAAAATCAATTTTTTTTAATACAAACCTCATTATAATCAAAATACAACATTAATAAATGAATGTTCTTTTCAAATAATTCATTTTTTCTTGCAAAAACACTTTCAAATTAACTTTTTACACATGTGTAAATGAAACAGTTTACACATGTATAAATAGTAAATTTACACATGTGTAAAAACAATTTATTTTCGTATACGTTTGAATTTTTACGCGTAAATTATGTTTTTGGGATTGTATTTTAGTAATAAAGATAAATGTAAAAAGAAATTTTGAATTTGAATGGTTTTAGATGTCGTTCTCACGGTTCGCACGAAATATAGGTGTTCTCAAATTAACTTTCCCCTATATATATATATATATATATATTTAAAATAATAGCTTATTTCATAACTTTCAACTAATATTAGACTGTCTGTTGTGGTTTGCGGTGAGCATCGGCGTGACTCTCAAGTAAACCGGTCACGTGGGGTTGTTGTGGCTGGGGGTGAGTATCGGCGCGATCATAGCATGCAAATCCAACACAAATAGTTTCATCACGCCGTGATCCTGCTCATGTTGGCTCGTGCGGGGCTATCGCGCCAGGGTTCTCGTGGGACTGTTACGGCTAGGGGTGAGCACCAGCGCTGAAACCTCGCTCGTGCCGGGTTGTTCGTGTGTCCACAACGGACAACCTTAACTAGTCATACATTCATATTTTATTTTTTGTGTTTACCATAAAAGCAAAGACATAAAGGTGCAAATTACTAGATGATTGGGCCTCAAATATAGTCACAAGCTGTGATTGTTCATACTACGACCAATAAAACGGTTGAAAATACGAGAATTCGGAACATCGAGCAAATCATGGTGTTTGAAGAAACCTATGATATAAATAGAAAGTCTGCCTATTCGTGGCTTCATTACAATATAAACGACCTCCACAAACATCTATTTAGAATTTAATGGTTGAACAAAAAGGGGGAAATGGAAAAATGTCACATAGGAATCTGAAACCTCCCAAAGGCAGATCTTACACCTCGTGTTTCTTCATCCCAATCCTTCATCCTCGATAACAACTAGACACATTGGAAAAAGAAGGGTTGGTTTGTCGTTAAAAGAATCAAATTTAGAGTTTCTGACTTGAAACGACGCCAAACCCAAGATAACCCTTATTATCTTGGATTAGGCTTCATTCCAAGCCAAGGAGCTCGAATTAGCTGGCTGCATCCTCAAAATAGGTACCCCCCCCCCCCCCCCCCCAAACTATATATTTTATTTTGTTAAAAGCGAAAACAATTGTAACGCATCACAGGACTATCATGAGTAATTTAGAATTAACATATGTAAGCAAACCGGGCAATATAATAAATCAGAAAACAATTATGATATAATCATACGATTATTAATATCTATTAGCTATAATAAGAAGCTTTTTTGAGTTCAGGGGTGTGAATTTATACACGTTAAAAAAAACGTAATAAAAATTCTCATATTTGAATTTGTCTAAACAAGTTCGGATTAATTTCATGCCGAACTCCCTAATACATTTTGATTAACGTTTTGGGTTCGATTGACTAGGTGAGTTGACTCGTTTATTTTGTTAAATGTGTTTTTATGTTATAGACTAACATCAAAGTTATTTTTCAACATGATTGTTTTCTATACATGTTTATTTTTATGTAAATTTATAATGTTAAATTATTAGTATGCAAAATAATTGGGTTAAACATATACAATTAGCAAACACCCCTATCATATTTTTGGGACTACGTATTTGACACAATTTTCTGGTATGTAGCGTGCTAAACTTGGGTTTATGTCAAATTTGATTCAGCAACTTGTAATAACGGCTCGTTTTACACCCTAGTTTACTTAGGGCATTCTCATCCCCTCCACCAAATCCCACCCATCAAATTACACTAAAAATTACTACTTCACCCCTAAATCTTCTCTTTCCTAATTAAAATAATAATACTTTTATCATTATATTTTCTCTCTCCTCAGTCACAACTAATTACAAAAATATTAAAATATATATAGGGGTGAACATTAGCTTTTCATATTTAGGGTGGAACAGTGCTTCTACCAAATATTTTATCTCTCCTTCACTCAAAACCAGTTACACTCACCCTATATAATTTGGTGGACACACTCACAATATATCCCTTTCATTTCCTCTTTGTTTTTTTTTATATAACTAATCTTAATGTTTATATAATCCTTTTTATGTTATTTCAAACAAAGTAGAAAGTCACCAACTCTTGCTAGAATGGTCTAAACGAATGCACTAAATAAAATCATACATTTATTTTTTTAGCAGCAAACTAACCTACTTCTAAATACTTCATTTTGTCCGCAATAAGACTTAAATTTGGTATCATTAGGCTACAAGCCCTTGATAAATAAAACCATATATATCAGTCAAATTTGAGTGTTTAAATAAAAACTAAAATACAGAAGTAAAACTACAAGGACTAAATTAGTTCTTTTAGCACAAAGGCTCTTTGTTAGACCATCTCTATTCACAACCCAACATTTCAATAAAAAATAATTTATATTTCTTCCATCTACACAACCCAACCCTAACACACATTCACAGCCCAACTCAACCTAAAAATATTTTTTAAACGAACTCGGTTTTCAATAAAATTTATATCGGGGTGTTCACAAAAAAAATTAAAAAATACAGTGTATTTATTTTTCTTCTTTAAACTTGAATATTATAAATTATTTAAGTAATTAAGTTAGTGGGGGTTTATTTGGGTTGCAACCAAGGTTGCCACCACAACCGGATTGTGAGGTTGCAATCTTTTGAGTTTTTTAATATTATTTTCACCCACGATCCCAGGCTATGATCACCAATGGGAGTGGTCTTAGCTCTCCGAATGGAATTCTCCCCTCTATGCATGGGCGAAGGATAATGTGGGATGGAGATGCCCCAACCCCAACCGATTTTTGGCTCAGTGGTGGAAGTTTGCGATTTTGTACGTAATTTTTATATGAATTGAGTCCGGCTCCACCGATTTGATTTTCTGGCTCCCACCGATAGGAAACATTTGGGTCTCGTGATTTTCGACCCCTACCACTATTTTTTTTCAAGCATCGCGGGATGAAATCCGTGACGCACCCTTCCCTCTCCTCATCAATGACTATCGTATGCATAAAGACGGAACTTCCTCATAGGAATGCCTTTATGATCGTTCTGAAACAATTTATCCAAAAAAAACAAAAAGCTCTAAAAATACACAAATATAACACTCCCATTTATAATAATTATTGTGACACAAATGAAAATAAAGGGTTATAACGTGAAGTATAGACTATAGAATAAAACATATATTTCAAAACATTAAAAACGGTTACCGTTGAGCCGTATGGGATCACAATTTACCTAAAACAAAGAAAAATAATACACTTAAAAAACAAAAACCGAATATAAATACACCTCTTATGTTTTCTCTCCACCACACTTTCCCTATTTTCAGTAATTCCTACAACAATGGCTTAATAACACTAAACAAAAACATAGTACTGTGCTTTGCATGTTTCCCTTAACAAATACTTTCAAATATTACACGCATTTATTAAATTCAACACATTGTAACAGTCTTCTTTACAGTTTCTTTGTTTCAGGCCAGCTTTTGATATAAGGAGTAACAATGGAGTACATTGTCTCCGAGACACAATTTAGAATGTTATGGAAGCTTTTAAAGGAGCCATTAATAGTCCCATTGCTGCAACTTGCAGTGTACATATGTTTAGCCATGACAGTAATGCTTTTTGTTGAAAGACTTTACATGGGTGTTGTTATTATTCTTGTGAGACTGTTCTGGAAGAAGCCCGAACAACGGTATAAATGGCAACCGATTTATAAGGATGTAGAAATTGGGAATTTGAGTTTTCCTAAAGTTGTTATTCAAATTCCTATGTTCAATGAGAAAGAGGTTTGGTTTTGGTTTGATTTGTTGGGTTTGGATCGACTTGTGTTTGGTTTTTTGGATTTAAGGTTGGATGTTTTGTGATTTAGGTGTACAAGATCTCAATTGGTGCAGCATGTTGTCTGTCATGGCCCGTGGATCGCCTTGTTATTCAAGTTCTTGATGATTCTATTGATCACAACATTAAGGTACAACTATTATGATTTAACCAGTGACGCTTCTAACTTTCATTTTCGTTACTAAACGCAATGTCAGTTGCATAAATATCTTATGCTCATTTGCAACTCTGTTAGAATGGTCTAATTGGTGTATTTTTTTTAATTTTCCTTGATTTTCCGTTGTTTGTGTTTCTAGCTTCTTGCTAGTTTTATAATATATCGCCGTTCCATATGTATAAATAATTTGATTCCACGCGATTTTTCTCACAAGGAAGGTAGTTTTGCTCATAATCATCTTTGTGAGCGAAATGGAGTGGTAATCATATGTATATCCTCAATGATTATGCGACTGAGATTGCCCTTAGCAACGAAAACTGAAAGTTAGAAGTGATATAGGTTAAAGTGGCACTATGCATTATTATTGATCAATAAATCATAGTTTGAGTTATCCAAAAAATCAATTTGCCTATTGTTTTTTTTTTTTTTTAATTTTGTTAAAGTCCTGGAACATATGGTTTTATAGCATATGATTGAGAACGAATGCCAACGTTGGGCTAGCAAAGGAGTGAATATATGGTACCAAATCAGAGATAACCGGGTCGGGTACAAAGCAGGTGCACTTAAAGACGGTTTGACTCACGATTATGTCAAAGAGTGTAAATATGTCGCCATTTTCGACGCGGATTTCAGACCTGAACCGGATTTTCTCCAGCGAGCCATCCCGTTTCTTGAGTTTAATCCCAAAATCGCCCTTGTTCAAGCTCGATGGCGGTTTGGTAATTAATTTGTGATTAAGTTTTATAAATTTTCAGGGGTATTTAAATACTTATGTTTGGGCTATGTTTGCAGTGAACTCAAATGAATGTTTATTAACAAGAATGCAAGAAATGTCATTGGATTACCATTTCACAGTTGAGCAAGAAGTGGGATCTGCCACTCATGCATTTTTTGGCTTCAACGGTAACCAAATCATTTCAAATGAATTACTTAACTAACCACCACATTCCAAAAAAACAACTTAAGGACAATATTGTCATTTGCTATAGGGACCGGCGGCATATGGAGGATTGCCGCCATCAACGAGGCCGGTGGGTGGAAGGACCGTACAACTGTCGAGGACATGGATCTTGCGGTTCGAGCTAGTCTCCAAGGATGGAAATTTCTCTATCTAGGTGACCTTCAGGTATTTACTTTTTACAACATAATTGCGTTTAAGCCTTTATGTAAGGGTTGTGCTAAACCTACGTCATCTCCCCCCCCCCCCCCCTCTTTACTTGTTGCACTCTCTCTTTCGACTTGTTATATGAGTAATATTCGTTACTTTTCACATTAAATGCAAAAAAAAACCCCTCTTGATATGATGTTTTTAAGGAGAGGGTAAAATGAAAATTTAGAGGGGTACGTTTAGTCAACCCTTATGTAACATGTATTCATGTAAGATTAATTATGTCTAGTGAGTTTACGCAGGTTAAAAGCGAACTTCCTAGCACATTCAAAGCATTTCGTTACCAACAACATAGGTGGTCTTGTGGGCCTGCTAACTTGTTTAGAAAGATGGTACTTGAAATCATTAGAACTAAGGTTAGCTACCTAAGATCATTAACCTCGTATCGCTTCTTTTATATCTGCGCAAATTGGTTATTAACGCGAGTGTTGGGTGGCGATTGTTACAGAAAGTGACGGTATGGAAGAAGTTGTATGTGATCTATAGTTTTTTCTTGGTGCGAAAAATAACCGCTCATATGGTAACATTTTTCTTCTTTTGTGTCGTTCTCCCCGCTTACCATCTTGGTCCCCGAAGTAGAAGTCCCGACGTGGGGATCCATCTACATTCCTTGCATCATCACCACGTTGAATTCGTTCGGGACACCAAGGTTATATATATGTGAATTTAATGTTCTAAAATGAACGCCCCTCTATCAGTACTAGAAAAGTGGCATTTTGCCACAAAATTTTCTTATGGAAAAAAATGTGTCACAAATTTTAACAAAGTTGCTACTCATTTGTGACGCATTTTTTTCAGTAAGAAATTTTTGTTGCAAAATGCCATTTTTCTAGTAGCGTATATAATGCTAATGTGGTCTTTGATGATTCAGATCATTCCACTTGTTATTTTACTGGATTCTTTTCGAGAATGTCATGTCATTTCACCGTACAAAGGCAACAATTATTGGTCTTCTCGACGCGAAAAGATCTAACGAATGGGTTGTCACCGCGAAGCTTGGAGATTCTATAAAGAACAAAAAATCAAAACACAAAACACTCAAAATTAACTTTGGGGACAGGTAAAGCATAAGTATATATACATATGCTTAATTTCTTATGGAGTTTTATTACCAAATAACTCAATACTAAAAAAATGTTTGTTCTTTTTGGTGTTTTTGATGGTTCAGGATCCATATTACTGAACTGGGATTCGCGGGGTTCTTGTTTTTCATCGGATGCTACGATTTCATGTATGGAAAGCACCGATACTTCATATACTTTTTCCTCCAAGTGATTACATTCTTGATCGTTGGAGTAGGTTATGTGGGCACAGTTGTTCCGAGGTCTTAGAGATCACAAGAATTATGCAGGAATATTGTAGTTCCTCATACGCGCGCAATATCTTTCGATCCAAAGTAGTTACTACATTTGTTTCTTCATGTGGCAACAAGTTAAAGAAAGAAGCGGAGAAACACATCCAGACTTAAATGTCTGTGACAATAAGTAGAGTGTAGTATGCAGTTAATAGAAAATTGGTTTAGAGAGAAGATTAAGCAAGAAAATTTCTTTACTGAATTTTGCATTAGATTTATAGAATAGAGTTAGAATTAAGCTAAGTTTTCTAGTCCAAAAATAAATCAATCACTTCCAAACATTAGTGTGTTGTTAGGAGCTTATCATGAGTGCTTTTTTTTTTTTTTTTTTTCCTATTTTGCTCCTTATAGAAGGGGTTTCTCTGTAACCTAGTTGAAATAATAAAAGCACTGAAAATAATAATCTCTTTTACCAATCTCTTTTACCATAGCAAACATTTAGAGCATGGCTTATAGTTATGAGAAATCAATCCATGTTCATCTAAATTCCAACCTTTTCCCTAAAATCTAAACCAAAAAATTCCAACCCACAATAAAAAAACAATGGCCGAGGGCAATAACAACCGAAGTATGGTCATACATGATAAGTTAGCCTTGCTTGCTAAGAAACGGACTTGTGAATCTACTTCGGAAGATGTCCTGCTAGAGGTAAACAAATCTCAAGTATATAACATTGTACAACCTAATAATGTTAGTCATGATGAGAATTTAGACAATTTGGGTCTAGAAACATATTGACAAGCAAAATCAAGGACCAAAAAATATTAAAATAGGCTCAGAAGTTGTACTTGGTGTTTTTTATGTCGAAAGAATATTACATTGGGATAATGAGAGAAAATTCGAACAATCTATTACGTGAATAATAATGGTAAAAGTGGGATCCCGTAACACTTTGAATACATAGATTGAATTTAAGAAGTGAAGCCATCATTGTGGTTGGTCACTTTAATCCATTATCTATAATCTATAATACATTATAAAGGAGGAGAGATGGCTAAAATAGTCACTTCATGTCAATTTTAAGATGGCATATCAAGAGTCTTAGTATAAATCTATAATTTTTGTCCAATTTCTTCCTTTTATACCCTCTTGTACAACATTTAATGCCAATTGTATATGTATCTAATACATACTTTATATTCATCTCAAGATGTAACTCACCCTTATAAAACACAATAAATCTTAATTGAATGCTTAATATTAAGACCTTTGAGTGTCCATGAAGTGTATATGTATCCTCACCTTCTCATGTCTCAAAAATTACATGCTTCCCATTCTTCTCATCTCCAACTATAGAGAAATAGAATATGCTTCCCATTTATCTGTGAAAAGGGACGACCAAGCATGTGGACATAGGTTAGTGCCTCTTACTAGCAGGCTTTAATGGATGCGCACATGCATATCGAGCGTGAAATGGAACGATTTATGATTTGTGAAAGGGAGACAAAGACGAAAGCTTTCTACCTGGGTCATCAGCCTAAAACGGTATGTATTGCATTACTTTTTCCCAATAAAATATTGAACTTTGGCATACGTTTTTACTTTGTATTGGCTTAGTAACTTCATTTGATAAATTGTAAAATATTTGAGATTTAAATTAATTATCGTGAAGTTTCTTTGTTGATTATCTTTTGTAGGACCCAAAGGAGATAGCCAAATCAGGGACTAGAGATAGTTAAACAATATGGTATGGCATTATTTATCCTATCTAATGGCCTCCTCTTTTTTTTGCTAGAGTTTCGGTCTTCTATTATTGTTAAGTAAAAATTTCTATGTAGGAAATTAAAACAATGAGAGATTTAAAGAGAATGTGTTTTGAAACAGACGCATCAACTTAATTGATACATTCGTGTTGTATATAATGTTATCTTTTCCCTAAAACTCGCTAATCTTATCATGTAGCTTTTGGGGTTTTATATCTTTTTTATTGATACTAGATTTTTTTATTTAATTATCTTATTCCTCATAACCACCAAGTATGGCTTCAATATAACTATACAGTATTTTCCAAATAACTTTCTATAAGTCGTTACATGTGCAAACCTTTTTAACAATTGGATTTGGCACATAGGCTCATTTTTTTTGTTTTGCTTTTAATCAGAACTATATGTTCAGGACATGGAGCTAGGGGTGTGAGTTAACACGCCATCAATCCAACACAAAATTTTTAGGTAGGGTTTAGTCTAAATGGACTCGGGTCAGTTTAATATTGGTGGTCCCAATTCTTATCAATTCAATTCAACTTATTAACATAATTAATTTCAGTTTGCGGAAAACAACCAACCGGTTGAACATAACAACACAATACTTGTTAAATAAACTACATACAATGAAAAAAAATTATAGAACTTACTAGGAGTTGAATTTTTTGTCTGCGTCATTTTTAACTCTATATTACATTTTAAAAATCTATGTTATAAAGCTTTGTTTATATACAACATAGTTTTATAAATGTCGAAATATCACACAGTTATATAAAGTATCCAACGGTAGTTTTATAAACTTATTCAAGGTACTCAAGAACTCATGGATACTAAATAATTTATAACTAAATATTAGGTTGTTGCTTCCTACATACTTAATATCACGATAATGAATCGTCCATAAATGCCATACACGCACCACAAACACCAACAACAACTTTGAGGCAACAAAACAAACGCACCCGCAACAACGTGCGGGCATTCCCACTAGTTACATTATAAAGAGTGAGCAATGGGTAAAAAGGTCCAAAATGTCAAAGTTAAGGTGGCAACTTAAAAGTCACAAGTGTAATTGTCTAAACTTGACTAATTTTCTTCCTTTTATGCCCTTATTAATGCATTAAGATGCTTGTACCATGTGCTTTAACAATTTTGACATCAATATTGTGCATCTCTACTAGATTATAATGAAGATGCAAACGCTGGTTTTGTCTGGTAACTTTAAGACACTGGAGGTTACACATCACTGATGAGCATTGATGGTAGGCTTCAAAGATAGTTGTGGTGTTTGGACTCTTCATGTTACCCCATGGCCAGTTAAATCATTTAAGAAGCCAATTAAACTAGAATTTGAGTGCAGTCATTCTAACAATTTGCATAAATCATCAATTCTCCCTGGCTTCTGGTTCAGTTTGACAACACACAAAAACCATAAACACCACCGATTCTTCGACGCAGGGGACCCACCACAAACCAACGAAACGCCGCCGCTCGTCTTCACTCGCCCGAGCCTAGGAACTACGCCATAGCCGCTGCAATCTGTTATTCCAAATTGCTTCATCGTGGGTAACTTTCTAACTTAATTCAAAAACCTTAAGCACTTTATCGAAATCTGGTCTTGATTATTAGGTCTCAGAATTTTTATTGAATCATATTGAACATCAATGGAGGCTGTCGTTTTAGGGTTTAACAGGGAAATCAAAATATGAATACATTTTTGGCTATTCGGGCTAAAGAGGTATTTTGTTTTGCTTGATTCTTGATTTTCAAAGTCACAATGTTGATTTAGAGTATCTAATTGAAATAATGAATTAATTGTTACGATAAAATGCCCATTTTATTGTTTTTTTTTTTCCTTTAGTGTTCCGTCCATATTTCAGTCAACTCATGAAGCATGGTTATTGTTTTTATATACGTGGTCAACTGCTAAATATTTTGTATATAAACTATACTTCTCTCAACCACATCACAAATTTTCAACAAGGTAAAACAACCATATTCAAAAGTTCTTTTGATTGATATGCTTGTATTTGAAGTTCATTTGTTTTGGGGGCATTTTATTTATAAATTATAAAGTTCATCATACTTACTTGTTTTACCCAGGTATAGCAAATGCAATTAACCTAATCAAACGTGGTACGGTTATATATGGCTATTGCTTTATCAAAGGCTTACAAATCACCAACAGTTATACAATCCCTTCCACATCATCAACAGGTACCGCTTTCTTACAATTAAAACCAAACTAATCTTGCTAAACAGTTACATTTAGAGGTCGTAGTCTCGACCCATTTACTTATGGACGGGTTAATTTAGATTGTGCTTTATCTCTCAAAAAAGGATCAAATCAACAGACAAACAAGGTTTTGTGTTTGGGCCATTGGTGGGATTGGTGTTGGAGCCTGGGGAAGAGAGCCAAGTACGGAACAGGAGTCAAAAACAGGTTGCCGAGTGGCAGAAGTTGCTGAAAAATCTTACCATATCACGTGCTATACTTGACTGGGAGATTCCAAAGGAAACTACACGACAAGGTCTATGAAAATAATTGTTGAATGATAGTAGACAAGCATCTCAAAGCTGCTCTTGAATCCAATGAGAAGCCTGATATCACCAGGCTCGTGCTCTTGGAACAACTTCTTTTATGAATTTTTGTTGTTCTTTTATCGTGAAATGATTAAAACGTTAGTTCTTACGTTAGCTAATTATTTGCTCCCACATTTAATCTTCTGTATTCATTAATAGATTCAATTTCATTATATTCCCACCACCCCGGACTCGAACACAATAGTCTTCTAGAAACATTGTTCGATGAAACAAAAAAAGGTGAGACGCCAAGGTGAAGTTAAAGCCCTTTAGAATTTCCATGGAATTGTCTCTATTGAATCTGCATAGGTGACTTACTATTGAGTTTCAGACTATCAAATCATTTAATTTTGTTGGTCATTCGTGCTTGAATTATAACAAAAGTTTTCTTTTCTATCATCACAGCTTATTGAAGAAGAAGAAGAATAAGAAGACGAAGAAGAAATTGATGTTCCGGTGAAAAAGAACCATCTAATAGAAAAACAAAGATGGATTTGGATAAGGCCCCAGCTGATGTGTCTACAACAATTGAAAACGTTGTAAACATGCAGGATGCTTTTGGGACATCGTCTTTTCATGTCGAAGACACGGGTTCGATTCCCGTAAGGGATAGGTACTCATTCCCGGCCACTTTCAGTTAGTGTTCATTGCTGAGTGATCACTCGCTATCTGGCTGGAAAAGGTCCTTTTGGGCTGATAATGGTGTTCTAGATACAAGAGCTAATCCTACTCAGATGGAGACTTATGCAAAGGTTAGTAAAATATATCCTGTATACTTCATAATGAAAAATGCTATAGGTTGCAAGTTCTTTATTGATGCCATTCAAATTTTTAGTTGTAGTGGTTAAATTCTGATGGTGACTAATATTATTTGTGGTGGCTAACTTATCTAAGTGACTAACCATTTACCAGTCAAGCGATTAACTAAGAATTTGATATTTAGTGGTGGTTAATGGTTTGGGTGGTCAACAGGTTTGGAAAAAACTTTACCATAAGTCTTTCGATTTAGTGGTGGTTAATGGTTTGGTTTTTAAATATTAGAAAACTAATTCAATTTACTTACATTTATTCTTTATAGAACGCCAACGTAGGATACTAATTGAATCGAGATGTTGCATCACCATGGAAAAAATGTGGACTTGACAACAAAGGTCGTCGGCTGTTGATGCTCTGTTAGTGAATCATGGTTATATTTGATGTAATTCTTAATGTTTTACTGCGTGGTCATTTGGTTGCTACATGAGTACATGGCACAGTTTTCCGGCATATCCCGACTTATATACGAGTGACTTTAGTACGATAACATGTCACAACTTTAATATGAATGCATGTATCGTCGAACTTCCGTTACATTATCCAAATGCTCCGCAACGTGCGCGGGTGTAATTTCTAAAGGTTTCATCAAGATCCAGTTCTACTTTAGTATATATATGACTGCTTGCGTTATGTTTTGTTTTGTATGCTGCTATGGAGCATGTGGTTTTAGTGTTTTAAGACAATTAGTCTCAATGTTGGAATTTAATAGTTGGTGCTAAAATTTGACATTCATATAACATCCAAAATCTAAATGCAAATGCATCATTCTTAGGTTTCGTGGATACAATACCCCTTACGAAATTCACGACCCGCCGCAACGCGCGGGCTACCTACTAGTATATAAAACAAGAGTTGAGATCCGGTACAAACCATATTAATTGTAAAAACTGTGAGAACAGATCTGAGCCATCTAAAGTTTTAATCCACGGATGATATTGATTACACATAAACCCTTACTATTAATTAGTCATGTTAATTAGTAGTTATAAGGTTATTTTAGTAATTGTGTTTACTGTATTAAATAAAAGGATTAAAACTAATATTGATTTTCAACAAATCCCTGTAACATCGCATGGGTTTCATCAACAGCCCTGTTCACAAAATCGAAAATCATCTCACGTATATCTCACATATTTGTTCAAGCCATGATAATGCACTTGTGTGTTTACTTGATTTCTTTTTTTCCTTTGCTTGATTTCTTTTTCTTTTCATTTGTGTTTTAATTTTATTTTTTCGTTTCTCGTCACCCCCTTGTTTCAATCATGGAGGAAGCGAGATCGTGTTGTTAATCTATCGAAAAGGATGGAAATTGGTGGACACTAGGCAACTCATTCTGTTACACGCGAGTTTTTTTGTCATTCAATTGTTTCTGCTTTGTATGCAACGATGTGCTAGAATTGTTTTTGTATTTTTAATCGTCTAATCGTTTTTATTTTTTGCTTGTATGCTTGATTACACGTGAGTTTAACCATTCAATCTTTTTTTTATTTTCCATTCATCTTCTATAATTTTTTATTGTGATTATGGGTTTCGATAATGCTAGCACAATCAAAGCGATATCAACACACATGGATGATATTTACACTATATGTTGATTGCTAGTGACGATTACAAACATAATAATAATTTTATGATATTAGCACAAATCTAATTATATCAATTCTATATGATAATAATAGGTGTTGGTTATAAACATGATGATGCTAGCACAATTAGAATGATAACAACACAAATAAAATGATATTAGTACTATATTTTGATTGTTGGTGATGATTCCAAAGAAACATGATTAATTTATGATGATACCAGCACAATCCATATGATATTAGCACAAATAAAATGATATTAACACCATGTCACCAATATGATGATTTTCCGTATGATGATTTTCCATATGATGATTTTGGGTTTTGATTACAAATGAATATTATTAGCATAAAACAAAATGATATCTTTAGAATCATGGATTGATTTTCGGAAAAAGGTTTTAAAAATGAAGATATGGAAATTATAATAATCATTCAAGAAAAAGTAAAGTTGCATAAAAATAGGAATTACCAAAACTAACATGAAAGTAAATGTACAAAAATACCCATTTGTATAAATTAAATAGAGGCCAAATGACGGCTTAGTATTGGTTCCTACTGTTTTTACACATAACTTGGTTTGTATTTGATCCTACTTCTATAAAACAATATCTTATAACCCAGAATTTCTTGAATTTATGGTTTATTAAAAAAAAATTAAAAAACACAAGCTTTGAAAAAAAAAGTAAAAAGTTGGTGGCTGTGGGGTTCGAACCCACGCGCACTTATGTGCAGAAGATCTTAAGTCTTCCCCCTTAACCACTCGGGCAAACCACCTTTCGTTTCTTTTAACCCATTTATGATTTAAATATTCTATGGCACCTCCAATTAAAAAAAAACTCAATAAAAAAGTTCCAAGATTATTTGGAGGTACACTAACTTTTTAGTCGCTAGTTCCTTATTTAGTAGACTCATTAGTGACGACGGGAACAGGATACCAAATTCTCTCTGGTTTTAAATGAGTTCAAATGCGAACGAATTGTTGGTAACCGCCATACTAACTTGTTAGGAGCCAAAACAAACCTTAGATGTGAAGCGATGCGACTTTTGGACTGACCAAATGCCCATGAATTGGACCAATGTGAACAATCCCTAAACAAACGGATAACCGAGGATCTGCCTAGTGCCTAGTGAAATCATCGCTAGCGAAACCTAACTTTGTGTTGTGAACCATCATGACACATTTGTCTTAACTGTCGTGTACAAATTGTGCCGACCCAACTGTGATCGACACCTTTTTTTTCAGTATAGTTCAAAAAATGTAGTTCTTATTTTTTTACATATGAAATCGCAATAGCCAATCAAACAGGTAGTTGCAACACAAGCAATCAAATATAGACCGAGGATAATACAGAAAAATTGTATGGTCAATGAGAAATATGAATATGCTTCAAATGCGCAAATGTAACTCTTAAGCGTTTGTTAGGTTTAGGCTTAGAGCCTTTTTTAGAATTACAAACTCACAATCCCTACTCATAAATCCACATCGATATCTATATGGGATTAGCATCTTCAAACACTTTGGAAAAGGTAACACCGTCACTATAAAAAAACAAACTTCAAACTTAGTGTTTGTGATTTTTTGAAATGGGTTTGGGCCATATTAAGTATGATATTTAAGTATTGTGCCTTCACCAGGTAACTAAAGTTGTGAACCTGTGATACTTCAATATAGAGGTGCACAAATCAGGTTTTTTTAATACCCGGTTTCAGGTATGGAACCGGTTCCGGGTATGGTCGGGTATTACTTCGACCGGGTATTGAAAGAACCGGTTCCAGTTCCGATTCCGGTTCCTAGCATAAAAAACGATACCCGGTATACCGGTTCCGGTTTTTCAATACCCGGTTCTGGTTTTTTTAATACCCGGTTACGGGTATGGAACCGGTTTCGGGTATATCGGGTATGGAAAAAAACCGGGTACACTGGGTATTGAAAAAACCCGGGTATATCGGGTATTGAATTCTTTTTATACAATCACGTCGAAGGGTAGTGCAACTTAGATGACTATAACGCGGTTATAGAATTCTTTGAGTATACTTTTTGAGTATTCAGAAAACTCGGTTCCACCTCAACATCAAAATGCCAAATAGTTCCGTTGCTTGACACATACTTTTAGAGTATTCGGAAAACCCGGTGCCGGGTAATCGAAAAACCCGGTTCTGGGTACAACCCGGTTCTGGGTATTTAAAAACGGGTACAACCTGGTAAAAATCGGGTCCGATTTTGGGTCCGGGTTTTTACATAGAAATCTATATCCTATGTGTACCCTTTGGGTAGGGTCGGGTACGGTTTCGGGTATACCCGGTTCCGGATTTTTTTCCGGTTCCGGTTTTTTTGTGCACCTCTACTTCAATACTTCATTATAAAGATGCGTAAACCGGGTATTTTTTGACCCGGAACCAAGTGTGGGTTTTATCAACAAAGTCAATAACTGAGTAGCGTAGGAACCCATTCCAGGTACGCTTGGGTTTTTGACTGGTGTATGGTTTTTTTCCGGGTTTTACCCCCGGTCCCTACCCAGGTTTTGACCAGGCAGAAGTGGAACCAGGTCTTGGGATTTCAGGTCGGGTTGGGTAGGAATCGGTTCCAGGTCGAGTATACCAAAACCGAGTAGGAACCGGGTTTTCTATGCATCACTACTTCATTACCTTCTAATTTGTCATGAAAAATATAATATTTTTAGTTGTCAAGTAATTTGAGAAAAATGTTTAAATAACAAGTTAAAATTTTTTGTTTTTATTTAACATTGTATTGAGTAAAGTTAAAAAACTAAATTTCGTTTAGGTCTTAATCATTAGTAAAGTTAAACAAAAATATTAAACAAATATTGTCATGACAAGCTGATTGATTAAATTGGCTTTAATTTAAATTGAGTCCGGCTTCAATTCTGATTGAGCTCAATTCAATTTGAGCTTTTTAATGAGCCAATATTTAATTTTAGTAACAAAAAGAGCATGTGTAATAGTACGCGAATTATGCGTGGAAGGCAAGATTTTAAGCCCCTTCAAGTTCCAACATCACCCTCTGGGGCGTGAAATGAGTTAACCACTACAGGTGGTCAAAGTGTAATAAGGTCGTAGCCCCAAAATGACCCTTGGACAATTAAGTTCTCAACAATCAATTATGGATCTAGCTCATGGCATGCATGGTGAAGATTGAACTTTTAGATGGTGGGGGCCGAAAGTCATGAGATCTAATTTCAAGTCCCAAACGATTAAAAAAAAAAGGTTAAAACACACAAAACATTAATATTAATATTAAACAAACATAACACAAATATTAAATATAATTAAAACGACTTAAAAATAATCTAAAAAACATAAGTTTTTAAACCTAACGCACCAATTGCCATGCCGAAACATGGTTGAAATTGTTGCAGTATCGAGCCATATAGTCGAATTGTGTGAGCTCGATTGTCAACTCCTCGTCAACTCCCGGGTTCTCCCTCATGGTGGATGCGAATAAGATGTTCCAGCGATCACACCTGTTGTTGAGATCAGTTCACTTTCATTGAGGAGATTCGATTGTGCGGTCATTTTCACCCACTTGTTGGGTGAAGTCCGTCAAGACCCGGTTCCAAAAGGACTTGTCCCCTGAGTGGCAATAACAGTTTTGTTGTTGTAGAGTTGGATCGTTTTGGGCGTCTTGGTTGCACACCACCAAGGCGGTCTCCTCTTCCTTGTTCCAACGTGTCATTTTCGAGTTATTTGTATTGTAACAGTGGGTTTATGTTGAAAGTTTTGGTCACCCCACGGTGAGTATTTATTGGTTTTTTTAACCTTGGGTTTTCAAAAAACAACCGTTAAGTTTTTTGACCGTTCTGTTACCCCACGGTTAAGTTTTGAATTTGCATTTAATGTTTTTTAAAATGAAAAAAAAAAGTTAAACTTTCAAATATATGTATTTAAATAAAAAAATAAATAAACGAATCAATGAATTGTTGCCTCTAAAACCGTGTTTTAGTGAAGTGAATCAATGAAATGATATGGCGGTGAAGAATTGGTAAAAATTAGTGAAGCGAAAAAAACATAAGTTAAGTGCACCTTCCATAAGAAATCTCGCACTGATAACGAACCGTGTGAGAAGTAGCAGGATTCAGACCGTTTGGCGCGGGCCTCTGAACTGAACAAACGTCTGAATGGAGGTCTGACCAATTCAGAGATGGCACAAGTCTGAACCATTAAGAAGTAGCAGGATTGTGTGTCGTTGCTGTTGTTCAAAAAACGAAAAAAAACGCGATTACTGCTACGCTTCGTCCCCACCCTTCCTCGTCCCCTCTCCTTCAACTCCGACCACTAGCCGCCGCCCCCACCCTTCCTCATCCGACCGCTGACCTGCTTCGGTTCTCTCTCTACTTTCTCTCTCTATCTTTGTTGTGTTGTTGATTTATGTGGTGATTGAGGGTCTTATTGATAATGTTGTTGATGTTGATGTAAGGAGTTGTGTGTGTGTTGTAGAGAACTCACGAGGGTAAGGAAGGAATGGGGGTGGTTTGGGGTTTTAAAGTGGATTTGATGTATTGGTTTTTTATAATAATAATAATAATAATAATAATAATAATAATAGAAATTTAACCATAAATTTGATAAATAAATAAAAAAATTAGCCATTCAGATGTCCAACCAAACACCACTTAATGATTCAGCACTTAATCATTCTGAACCTCTTAACAATTCAGGCCTCTTACTGATTCAGCACTTGCGAAACAGCCCCTTAGGCTGGGTTAGTTTCAAATCTGTTTGGCCAAAACCAATTTTATTTCGTTGGGACTTGGGCAATGGGCAGGGTCGGGTTATGAATCGGTTTGGCGGCCCATTTGTGAATCTCTAACTCAACTTACCTTTTTAAAAATAAAGGGATATGGGTCAACTTCATAAGCTACAGCCCACTGGACCGATGTAATAAAACGGTAACGTCCAAGGGATTTTGTAAAAGAAATCATCAAAAAGTTAGATATCACATATGTAACTTAAAAATTACAAAGTTTAATCATCTATTTTTTGAAATATTTGTTTGCATATAAAATTATTTTTGCACACATATAAAGAAAACATATCTTTGTGTGGGACTCATGTGCGATTGATAAAAGATTTTGCATCGGGAAATATGCTTATTTTGGTTGGTTCTTCCACCCACAAGCAGCGGATAATATTTTTAGAAGCTAAAACTGGGGAATAACATTGGGCTGATAATTAACTTGATATTATTATTTTGTTTTTTTAATAATCAACTAAAGCTCGATCATTTGGGTAAATCTAATGGCAAAAGACCATACCAGACACGTCCGCGAATGCAGCTCTGGTGACCCGCCCACCAACATTTCAAAAAAAATCCACCGCTTGAAGACATACTATAGTAAAACCTTTGACAGTCTGGTTCAACCCAGAGCAATTTTGCTTCAGGTGAGACCCAAACCTATGACTTTCACATTGAACGGTTATGGGCTGCCAACGCACAAGAAGATTTGATATATGTTAGTAATATCTTGTTACTAGTTATAATAAGACAGGTTGTCTAATTTATGTTTTTGGGCAATAAATTTTGACGTTATTTGAAGTGATCTTATATATTTTTTTCTTAAAAAGTGAAAACTAATATAACATATCTAGTATTGAAGTTTCTTGATCCTAAAAAAAGGTAGAAATGAAAGTTCTATTTAAAGTTTTAATTTATCTAACAGGTTTAAATTAATAGAGATAATGTTTAAATATAATTATGTGAGTTAGTATTAGATATTATAACCACCCATTTTATGGTGGAGTGGTAAGGCTCAAAGATAGAAAACCTATGGCTAAAAGGTCATGAGTTTGATTCTTTAGAGCGTCGGGTTTTACCGATTATTCCATAGTCGTGCCTTCGGGCGGTTGGATAGTCTGGTTTTCCCTGGAACTGATGGCTGGCGGGCCAGGGGCTCCGTCTGTCTGGGTAAGGGCCGGCTAGGGCTCCTTTGGCCATTGGGTAAGGCCGTACGGAGTACCCGGCTTCTACTTAGTTGTACGTCAAAAAAAGTATTAGATTGTATAATTTGAAGAATGATTGAAATTATCTCAATTATGGAGTTAGAATCAGTCGCTAGCATAAAGAAAAAACATGTTCACGTTTGGCAGTTTGTAATTTATCACCACTTGCTATGATCCATCATTGCCTCCTTGGCGTTTTACATAATTTTAAGTTTGGACAAAATTAAAAACACGTTGGCTAAATAAATTGTAACTCGGTTGACACAGAAATAAATTGTTATTAGTAGTTTTTAGCCTGTTAACTATTTACTCATAAAAAAACCAAAATTGTATTCACGATTAATGTCCATTTATTTGTCGTAAACCTACATGTTTAACTATTTGATGCTCTAATCAAACCAGTATACAAACTCACTCAACTAGCTCGTAGGAAATACATCATATCCATATAAATTCTCATCCTTTGTACAAATCATACAAGATAATAAATAGTTTAATGCATACGACAAACAAGACAAATTGGAAAATACCAAAAATCACACTATACACATAAGTATAATACTGATAAGAACCAAATAGCGATCATGAGGGCACATAGGCTCCTAATAAGTAATCATATGTCAATATCTAACCGACGCAAAAGTGACGTGTTAACAGACGAATGATTACAAATGAAAAATAAGCTAGAAATCAATTAAGAAAGGTTAGAAAAGTATAAGGATTGAGATGAATAAACAACCATCTAGGTGTCGAATCCTCTTGAATGAATGATAACATAAATGACTTTGGACAGTTGCGTGAAGTGCTAGAGAGATTAGAGCCTTACTAGGAGAATCATAGAAAATCAAAATGCTATGCTATAGACATACGCAAACAATCCAAATTAATGTAGCAAGTTTATGTTAGGGTTTCCCAGTTGTGTTGGAAACTATACAACGAACAATGCGACTTACAAACTAATCAAGATCAACCATGTATAAAACTCTAACTAATTTTCATATCCTTTTATCCTGATCCTTATTGTAGATAGCTCACACATGTTACCAGTAATGTTACTAAGTTGCTTATTATCGAATAAGGGTTCTACCCTTAGATTAATTGTCGACTATATAATCCAAGAATAGAAGAAATCAAATCTAATTAGCATATCTCATTGACAAGTCGATTCAACTACTCAACTCAGCATCTTAATCAATACCAACCTCCAATCATACACATCATAAGGTCATAATAACAAAACTTAACCAAACCCCTATCTAAAGTCAAACCAAATTAAGATTCACCTAAACCTAGATGATTACAATTGTCTAGCCAAACATAATCAAGAACAATATAAAATCAGTAGCAAAAATCTCTGAAATCAGTATAAAACAAAAGAAAAATGACAAAACGAGCAGTTTAACGCGAGTACACATTAACCGGGTGATAGATCTTGATCTATGTTTCAAGATAGCTTTGTTTGTGCTCCAAGATCCTTCAAAATCATTTGTAGAATGTCCCTCACTTCTCCCTTACCGAATTTTGTAGTTTTCAGCCATCATGGTGGCATAAATATGTGAAAACTATGTTTTTATGCATCCGGGCCTGTTTGGGCTGAGTACAGGCCATACCATTTTTAAAAGGAGTATGGATGACCCGTACTCTCTTTGAAACCTGATATTTGGATTCCTATCATTGAACAGTAGAGTTTCATATCCTATGGTCCTCGTAACTCATTTTATAGCTCAAAATATGCTCATTTGAAGTTTAGATTCTTCCCTATATCATTGTTTTGCTTATTTTTGCCTCCTTCTTTAGATCTTCATCAAATTACTTCACGAACACCATCTAACCTGTATATCCACAATATTAATGAATAAGTACCATAAAGTTATAGAATTAGAAATATAAACCTACTAAATGCATACATGATACGGTTCGTAACTGAATCATTGGCGTGATACTAAATCGGATTTAGTATACACTTTTCTAAATTGTATGTTTTCTCCTTATGGTATACAAGTGGGTGATGTTGGTAGTCCCTATCATGGATGAGCATTACTTTTCCGATTAAATTTACGCACTTGAAAAAAGTACCTCATTTATATCATGAAAAAAAATCAATAAACTAAAATAAATATTAGTTGTGAAACACCACCAACTTCATCTTCAACCTTCTTCACCCTCCACCATCACAACTACCAAAGCTTCTTTCTGTCATGACATATCACATCAGTCATGGACATCACTCGCTAGCCCATTATAGATGATATAAAAGCTTGTGTGTGTCGGTTTGTGCAAGTGAGTTAAAGTATGTTTGAATAACGAGAAGGTTCATATAGGAAATTCTTTTATTACAAACCATCAGAAAAACAAAAATCGACAATTTTAACGAATAACCGGTCATCTATTTATACAAAAAATTACTCTATCTTCTAACCCTTTTAAATCTTACTTGATAACCAAGTAACCAACCATTCATATCCGAAACCTTTTAAATCTTATGATTATGTGTCAAATTCATACCGACATCTGTTGAAATGAGAAAGTATACGGTATAAAGTCCCCTTAACATAAGAAGTGTAAGAAGCCACTAGAACTTGCCACATGTCAATTTAACCTAACCATAATTAAAGTATCACACACCCTCCCACTTTCACAATTATCACTACACCTACCCACTTTCACAAACCCATCCTCCTTTGATACAAAACGATCGAGATCTGACCACCACCACCACCACCATCATCATCATCATCAACCACCATCGATATTTGTCAATTTTGGGAAATTTATAACAGAGCTTGGTTGAGGCCGACAGTAAACCACTTTTACCGAAAAAAGATAAACGATGAGCAGAACCTTAAATTCAAAACCCCGAGGGAGTATCGTCATTGCTCAGCAGCAAAATTCATTCAGAACTCCAAAAGACCCACCATAATTTTTAAACCTCCTTCTGCAAAAGGATAATAATGGTTTTATGAGAGGTAATTAATATCCACACATTGGGAATTGAGAAAGGATGATAATATCCAGCTTTAGTCTCTCACTCTCTTGTTTGGATGTAGAGAGAGAAATAGATGAAGGGGAATGTGCAAACTAGCCAACAAATGTTAAGGTACGTTTGATGTTCTTAAAGGCGCGTTTGAAATTTGTTGGGTTTTGATGAGTGCGTCCAAAATTTTCAATGAGTGCGTCCAAACTTTTTAATGAGTGCGTCCAAATTTTCAATGAGTGCTTTCAAACTTATTAATGAGTGCTTCTAAACTTTTTAATGAGTGCTTCTAAATTTTCTATGAGTGCTTCCAAACTTTTTAATGAGTGCTTCTAAATGTTCAGTGAGTGCTTCCAAACTTTTTATTGAGTGCTTCTAAATTTTCAATGAGTGCTTTCAAACTTTCAATGAGTGCGTCTGAATTTTTTGATGAGTGCGTCTGAAATTTTGATGAGTGCGTCTGAATTTTAGTGAGTGCGTCTGAATTTTAATGAGTGCGTCTGAATTTTAATGAGTGCGTCTGAATTTTAATGAGTGCGTCTGTTTTAACCCAGGTATGGTTAGGGTTTTTAATCTGCATCCTTAATCTAATGGCTGAGATTGCTTCTTACGCTTCTTACGTTAAGGGGGCTTTATACGTTATCTCTCCCCCTGTTGACATAACGTGACAATGAGTAGGATAAAAATTCAACACCTGAAAAAGATATGTATATTAACAATAACAAGTTATGTGTATTAAATTTTAGTATTTACAATTTATAATTTATACACGCCAATACAAACTAATCCATCATTGTACAATAATTATAACCCAACCCAATCTACTCTAATCTAATCTATATCATCAACCAATTTTATTTTGATGAATATTAATATTTTTGGGGTGTACAAACATTACCAAATTGAACCCACAAATTCTGAATACCAACTAATCAAAACTACATATACTGTTGAAAACTTGAAACCAATCGTATCAAATCTCAAAGCATGAATTCCATGAATTTGAGCCACACCGCTCCGCCTTTCGCCCCTTTCTCCGCTTCCTTCGAGCAAGAGGATGATGATGCGGTCATCCCACCGCCATTTTCAGCGATTGTGGCGGTTTGCTTAGGACATAGAAAGAAATTGCGTGACCCTAACTCGTTCAACTTTGCGTCTCGAGATAAACCTGTCAATTTCCGTTTGTAAAGTATCAGTAGCAGAACAAAAACAAGGAGGAAAACAATAGTAATGAATAATATACTTTTTATGTATATTAAATAACTGAAAACATAATATTTTACTATATATGTATAGATTACAATAAAAATAATAACAATAATGCTAACCAACTAACAATTATAATTATAAACGTCAATAATTATGCTAATATTTAAAAAAAAAATTCAATAATACCAATAATAAGATCATTTGTTGAGGAATAACTAAGGGGTGTTACATCAGTCGTAAACGGGCCGAAAACCGCACCGCTTAGTTATTCGGTTTAGTTATTGGTGCATTGACAATCGTTATTGAGGAAAGAGGGGGGCGGGAAGGGTTTATGGGCGGGAACACCGGCCCGTGGTGGGGAGAAGAGGGCGGGAGCCCCTTGGGCGGGAGATTCTTCAGGGGCGGGGGGAGGTGGTGGACTGAGGTGGTGCTTTCTGATTGGTCCGAATTTTTTTTTTTTTTTTTTTAACTTTAACACAATATAATATTATTCCTCCCCTTCCCCCGCTTTCCACTCCTCACAATTTTCACCCTTCAAACACGGTCCCCACAAGTGCCACATGGCGCATCACGCCCCTCTTTCCCGCCCCTCCACTCCCTCTAGTCTGAGCTCACCACCATCTCCTTCCAATCAAATCTTTTTTATTTGCTTTACCTTTTTTTTAATTTTATTTAATGTTTAGTTAATTCACTACCTTAAGTGGTTTAGTTATTGATCATCCTCCTACATGAAGATGACACAGAGTATAGATGATAAAGTTGGTAAAAAGCAAGCTAAAAATCCGGTCAACTAAGCAATTCCCATTGCTTGACGTGTAAACAACTAAGAATATTCGACTTGAATTTATCTATGAAACAAGAGATTTAATATTGGTATGGTCGCTTGATCAGAAAACTCTTAACTCATCGTTACTTTTTGTGTGTATATCTAAAGTTTAGATATTATTTAGATGTAAAAAAATTGTTGCTAAAATAAAAGAATCAGAGATAAATATAACTTACTTTCTAAACTAAACTGTGAATAATGAAGATCGAACCCAGAAGGATCGACAGACGGAAATAAAGGCCGTCTGCCTTCCTTTGAATATTGACGCAGAGAGGAAGCAATAAGATCACCAACAGTCGATTCTGGCGATATCAAAACGTGTACGGGACCTAAACTTCTTTGAACCGTCACGTTAAGCAACAACTTGGTCAGTTTGGGCCGCGTCATCAACGTTGTCTCATTTGTAACACCACTCCTACCCGAAATTAATTCGGGCACGGTTCTCGGCCTTATTAATTTCCCCACCATATCTTCAGACACACGACCATGAAACGACATCGCTTTCTTGTTCTTCCCTTGTCCTTTCGGGCTAGTCTTCTTGGTAGACATATTGTATAATATTCGTATAGTTAATTACATATACAAGAATAGTAAAAAAGGGCTAGCACGCTAGCAGTACAGTTTGTTGTCTGTTTGCCTTCTGTTGTATTAGGTTACTAATAGTCAACGGAGGCGGCGGTAGCGGAAGAAGCGGAACCGGGGGAAGCCGGTAACAGGGATATGAGTTTTGAAGTCAAAGAGAATTAACATAACCTATTGAATGTCATAGAAGTAAACAAGAAAGGGTCTTTGGGTAATTAATAAGAGAGGATGAATGACAGAGAAGAAATTGAGTGTAGGGGTTTATATAGGTGGATGAACATGTGAGGAGATTGCTTGGAAACCGGTTATTGTAGGTTGTTGATAAATTGAGGGGTGATGGTGACCGGGAATAGCCAAGAGTCTGCGGTGCGTTAGGATTCCGTTGTTCTTCCTACTTTTATCTTCTTATATTTTTATTCATATTTATCTGAAATCTCTTTCTGGTTTAAAAACCGAATAATATTAATATGCTATTCAACAAAAAAAAATATATACTAAAAAACATTTAGAGATAACGTGATTTTAAAAATTATCTCGAATAATACTAATATGCTAAAATACATTTGAGATAACGTGATTTTAAAATTATCGTTCTTAAAATTTCATAAAACAAATCCTTATAAATTTTAAACAGATAATAATGTTTTCTTTAAGATTATTGTTTTTAACGGCTAAATGTTATACTCACGGGTATTGAACCCATGACCTTCTCTTATGTAAACGCCTAGAGGGTTTTCATGATCTCACATAGTCACATGATTTCCACATGTCTTGATTTAACTTTAAAAACAAGAGGAGTTTATGGTAAAAGACAGAAACATGTTTTAAAAAACACAATGGGTAGCTAATGTGATTTTTCTAACATTTGGAACCAAATAATAATAAAGTTGTCCGTTTCCTGACTAGGGTCTAACGGGTTAGCTAGAACAACATTTCGACCCTAAAGAGACAAACGTTTTTTAGTAGACTAAGTTTTGCAATTCAGAAAGGGCGGTGACAACTTATTATCCGTCTACCTGCTATCTTGATGCAATTTACTAATACCTATAATTGGTTTATAAAAAAATAATAAATTATATAATCTGTGAATATTATCGACACAAAATCAATCATTCAATCAGGACGAACAACAAATGACATGACGAAAACAAATTACACGTGGCGTAAGCTACTCCGGGCGAGCCGGTTAAATACAGAGTAAGGAGATAGTGGCGGTTGAGACTTGTTAGACCGACCAGTTTGTTTGGAGGGTAAAATCACGTGCTTATTTAAAAACTATATTACTAAATTTTACATCATCTTTATACTTCCTATAAATTCGTGTGAAAACAAACATTTGCTTCACTTGTTACGGATACATCATTAACAAAACAAGGGGTGGAGTGTTACTCCCTTAAGGTCAAGGGTTCCACGTCAAAGACGGATTGATGTAAGAAATAAATTTGTTGTTCAAACAATAAAAATAACAAAAAAAATTGTTTGCAAATACCGGTAAATGCAACAAAGGACACAAATACCGGTATACTACGACTAGACGTTAAGTAGCGTGTTACGGCGGGATGCAAAGTATGAATGTTTATAGTATCACTATAAACATGCAATGAGATCTAAACGATTATGTGAGACAAAATCATTAGAACAAACCCCACAATTCGTACGATTGAAATCCCTTCTTCCCTCTTCGCCTCTCTCAAAAACACACATAATAATCACATACTATATACATACATGCTCTTTTAATAAAAGGGTAATTGGTTGTTGTAACAAAGCAGTAAGGGCAAAGTATAACAATCAAATGGTATTTGATTGTATCACCGGCATGTTGGATTCCGGTGTATTAGATTTTGTTGTCGTGGATTCCCGTGTATTAGATTTTGTTGTTCTTGTTCTTCACGAACCAATTGGTTTTGATATCTTTTATATTGAAAAGCTGTTGGAAATATAATCTCTTATATCAATTCATGTGCAGCCGAATATTATTAAGTATAAACAGAAGCATGTGTGACATTGTATATAATAAATAAGTCACATCTCTAGGACAGGTCTAACTATAATATTATGTCCTAAGTTCTGTCAGTTATCTAGTAGTTTTATCATGGAACCGTTTATGTAATAGTTGTGTCTATTAACCACCGGATAACTGCTTATAGGCACCGGTTAATGTTGTACTTAAAGGTCCTCATGTCAGTAATATTATTCATTCGGTTTCCCACATTGTTTCTCAATCTCTCTCAATTATATTCGCATACCAGAAACATATTCTGTTGTTTATTTTTCTGTCCATTCTCAACATGGCATCAGAGCAAGATCCAAAGACCTGTGGCAAAGAGAAAGTGTTTGATCGTGATGATCATAAGAATTTCTATCGTTCCCCGTTTATGGATTCTTCAAGAAGTTATTTGTTGCAGAAAGAACGAGAACATCAAAGGTCTGGCGGTTATTCATACAAGAGTTATGAGCCATCAGATCCAAAGACTTGTAAAGAAAGAAAGGGCCGAGTGATTTGGCTAGGAAGACCGTCGTTTCCAGCGGTTAAAGAAGAAGAAGACAAAGATGTCAGCGGTTCCAGGAAGTCCTATGGGTGTGTGAAGTCACCCTTATTCCAAGGCATCACCCAAAGGAAAGGGAAAGAATTGATGCAGTTTGTTGATAATAACCATGGCGGTTATCAGTGGAATTTCAAAATTAGGGACAGCAACCAAGGCATGTCTTCCAAAGAAACTTTCAAGAACAGTTTGTGTGATACAAACAGGGCAGAAAACAACACTTCTGATGCGAGAGAAACCGAGTCAGAATTCCCTAAAGGTATGTGTTGTTCATATTGTAAGGAACCATTCCACTATAGGCGTAATTGTCCCGAAAGAATTGGTAAAATCGAGTACATGGTAAAGGGGACAGACGGTGGAAATTGGAACAACATATGGTATGTGAGTCACAATAGGACTCAACATGCTACTGGTTATAAAACCATGTTCCAGAAGTTAGAAAGAACTTTTGGAATTGAAGGGAATTTAGAAGGGTTCAAAAGGGATTTGTATAAAGGAAAAGGGGCCGTAGAAGTTTACAGTTTAGGAGAATTCCACACAATAAACAACGTTTATTACATCCCTACTTTGAGAAGTAATGTACTCAGTGTGGGTAAATTAGAAGGCCAAGGTTTTAAGATAACCTTCGAGGGAGATATATGCCATATAAGGAGGAATCCTTTATGGAAAGGAAAGGAGAAACAGATTGAGTACGATCCCATCAGTGAACCCATTATTCATTGTTGGACATGCAACGATCATCATCCGGGTTATAATTGTCCTTATAGTGCAAAGGACGTTGATGAAGTTCCAACAAAGAAGTTTGTGACTGAAAAACTGAAGCGAAAGAAGGCTGCAAGTGAAGAAAGACAAAGTGATTTTGTCACAAACCACTACTAGAAAAGTGGGCTATTGTCACCACATTTTCGGTCACATAACGGTAGCAATTGCTCTGTAGCCACCATTTTGCAACCAAGAATGCGGTAGCAAAAACCCCCATGTCTGTTGCTCTAATGTCACCAAATAGCTACCACTTTTGTATTTTGCTACCATATTTTTGTCACCATAAAAACGGTTAAAATTATTGCTACCGCTCCTACAATGTTTTAGAAAGGTCATTTGCAACTGTTTTGGTACCATTTAGCCACCGATATTGTCACCATTTAGACACCATTTTTATTGAAAATTTACACATTTTTTGTAACCATTTTGGTACCATTTAGTTTGCAACCATTTAGTCACCGCTTTCATTGAGAATTTACTACCATTTAGCCACCACTTTATTGAAAATTTGCTACCATTTAGCCACCACTTTTATTGAAAATTTGTAACCATTTAGCCACCAATTTTATTGAAAATTTGCAACTATTTAGCCACCATTTTCATTGAAAATTTGTTACCATTTAGCCACCACTTTCATTAAAAATTTACTACCATTTAGCTTTTCTACAGGTTTTTTTTTTCTGCTTTTCAAAAAAACTATATTATATAAAACAGTCAAATAATACAAAATCTCAAATTATATAAAACAAATTTGTTACAGTTTTTTCCAATTTTAAAATCATATAAAAGACTCTAATAGAAACACCAAGTAAAACATTAAAGAACCGAAATTATCCATGAAAAACTTCAAAACATTCATGTCTAGGTGTTTATAGCCTATTTTCGACCCGTAGCAGTTAACATAGCTTCAATTTGTGCCATTTTATCAAGCATAGCCTCTGTATCCGCATTATCTTTTTCTTTTTCAGCCACCAAGCCCGCAATAATTCCTTCGAACCTTTCTTTATCTTCATCTTTTCCTTAATAAGCTCTATGATAACCAAATTCAACTTTTCAATCTACAAAACACGCAATGAATATAATCAAGAAGATGGAATTGACAAAAATTAATAACGACTCAAGTGAGTTGGTTGCACAATAACATAATCCAATTATGAGTTACAATTCTAGTGCTAGAAGCCAAATAACATGTCCTGATATATTTACATACCATTACTAAGAATAAAATTTTACTTAAACAATCAGTAGAGATTGTCTAGTCAACTCAATTAAAAATTCCTAAGCATTCTCAATACATTAAAGGCATCAAACCTGACAATAAAAAGCACCACTGAGCTAAATCCACATCTTGGTTTGATCATTAAACGATTGTTTGAGAAAACGATACATGATGTTTTTGACCAACAGGTTGATTTCCGCTTCTGTGACATTTGTTGTGTCATTCCAAATCTATAAAAAAGTGAGAGATATCAAATATATTTATATGTAGAGAGTAACAGGGTTAATATATTAATTAAACCTAAACATGCTACTAGATAGTATAGTAGAAACCAATTCAAAGCTTGAGTTTGACTCCACTACCTTTTCAAGTAATATCATGCACAAATTATAAAAATACCTTCCAATCACAATATATAGTGACAGTAAAAAAAGAAACGTTTATGTGTGGAATATGTACCTTACCATACTTGTTACATCCCTACAGAACACCTTCCAATCTTCACAAATTAAAATAAAAAGCAACACTTTTAACTATTTAACTTGTCTATAAATGCTACAGAAACAATATTCCACAATACAAATATCTAACAATGGCACTTTACCAAGGCATATAGGTCATAAATCTCTTTGTGTCGCTCATTCCACAAGCACTCCAGTGTTATCATGAAACAAATAATTGAAAAACAAGTTCAATAATGTAATTAAATAAGGTTAACTAGTAATATCCCCGCGCTTCACTGCGGATAACATGTCCACAATGCTGAGCCTCAATGATGAGGTTGAAGAACAAAAGGAAATCTAAAATAGGTTACTCCATGTGACATGCCAGTAAAGTTGTATGCATACAGATGCAATTGTGGTTTATGGAATGTACAAATGAGAATTATCTATATTCAAAATATGAAGCTATAAGATATACCTAAAAGATCATGCATTTGAATACACTATGTTGTATCATGAACATCAGGACTACATCAGTTTGATGAATTTTCTCACCATACCTGCTTGGACAATCTAAACCAATTTGCGAATAGAGTTGCCACTATTTTAAGAGCACGTACAAAAACAATCAACGTAAAGTACACAAAAACAATTTTATTCCGGTTAATTGATATCTCATATCACAAATCCAATACACAACCGCTTTAAATCAGTGAAAGTAGAAAATTCAAAAACCTATGAACCATAAACATCATACACACTGAAAACATAGGAAAAATCCCAAAACTGAAACAATCCAACTTAGTGTGCACACATTAAGCCGATCAAAGCAACAAATAACCACCCAAAACATGAATCGTAGTTGATATATATAATAAATAAATACATCTTATGATAGAAACTACTAACCTCTGGATTCAATAGGTTATTGAATGAGAACAAATTAGGGTTTATGAGTATAAGTTTTGCAGATAAAGGATAAAGGAAAGGGAAAATCGCTGAAGTGGTGGAATATGTAACCACTTTTGATATTAATCCATTCCTTGTTTAGAGAATTCAAAATCAGGGATAAATTCGAAGGAGGGAAAATAACATTTTGAGGAGCGGCAATACAAACGAAGTGAAAAAAATTTAGGGATGGGTGGGGTTACCCACTACAATTAAATAAATTGTAATGTAATTACCTTCAAAATCTCATATACTTTAGGTATATTCGTTAAAAATAATTTAATATTTTATATGATTAGATATAAAACTAAAATATATTAGTAAAAAGCAAGAATAAAAAACTTAAACAATGTATACTTTTTTTTTTTCGGCTAATTACTACACTCTCCTATTTAATCTCCCTTTATTCACCTAGTGGGGGAGGGCTCGAACCCTTGGTTTTTTCTTTGCTAAACAACCCCCACACCACTCCACCACAAGGGTGGGTGGTAAACAATGTATACTTAAAAAACTTTATTTATCAAAATCTTTGTCATATTGGAGTTGTTTTTATCATTTTTTATATTATTAAAATTGTCTATCTTGACCTAAGCCCATTACGACTTAACCCCTGGTTTAACCCAAACTATAATGATCACTCATTTTGACCCGAACCCGTTAGGTCTAAGTGACAATGATTGTATCTAACTGACTATCATTGGGTCTAACTAACCATCATTGGATCCAACTGACAATCATTGGTTTAATTAACCATCATTAGATCTAATTGACGATCATTGGTTCTAATTAACCATCATTGAATCTAATTGACCATCATTGATCTAATTGACGATCATTGGTTATAATTGACCATCATTGGGCCTAATTGACCATCATCGGGTCTAATTAACCATAATCGGGTCTAAATGACCATCATTGGGTTTAAGTGACGATGATTGGATCTACATGACCATCATTGGGCCTAACCGACCATCATTGGATCTAATTAGTCATCATTGGATGTAACTAACCATCATTGGATCTAACTGACCATCATTGGGCCTAACTGACTATCACTGGATCCAACTGGCCATCAGTGGTGTAATTAACCATCATTGGATCTAACTGACCATCATTGGGTCTAACTGACCATCATTGGATCCAACTGACCATCATTGGTGTAACTAACCATTATTGGATCTAATTTACTATATATTGGATCTAATTCACGATCATTGGATCTAATTGACGATCATTGGTTCTAATTGACCATCAAAGGGCCTAATTGACCATGATCGGGTCTAATTGACCATCATTGGTCTAAATGACCTTCATTGGGTCTAAGTGACAATGACTGAACCTAACTGGCCATCATTGGATCCAATTGACCATCATTGGATCTAATTGACGAAAAAATATTTATAGTTACTAGTTTTGTTTCTTTCATTAAGTGTGGCTATTAAATGACACATTTTTTCGTAAAATGTGGCTAAAGTTTTCCAAAATATGTGTGTTGTGGTCATATGAATAAAAAATCAAACAAATAATATGCCCATAGATCAAATTTGACTACACTTTTCTAGCGTGGCTACAAAATGTCAATTTTTTTTCTTATTATTTGTCTCATGAGTTTACCACAAAAAATAAACAGTGTCAAAATTTGCAACCGGTTAGTTAGCTTATCTTATAATACATATTTTGGTGTAAAATCGGTTGTTAAATTTTCTACTATTTTTCTAGGTAGCAACTTTTGGTGACAATAGCTCAGTTTTATCGTGGCTAATATGGTAGCAGTTTAGCCTCAAAAATTGCCACTGATTAGCTACTATATACATATATATATACATATATATATATATATATATATATGCATTACACCCTAAGAAATAGGTCCTTAAATTTGCTACTGCTAAGGTGGTCACAATTCAATCGGTTTGTTGTTTTTTTATAAATTATTATTTTTAATTCTTTCTTATTATTTTTCTCACGAATTTACCACAAAAAATAAACGGTGTCAAAATTTGCAACCGATTAGTTACCTTATCTTATAATACATATTTTGGTGTAAAATCGGTTGCTAAACTTGCTTCCATTTTTCTAGGTAGCAACTTTTGGTGACAATAGCCCATTTTTATCGTGGCTAATATAGTAGGAATTTAGTCTCAAAATAGGTCACTACATTTGCTACCGCTAAGGTGGTCACAATTCAATAGGTTTGTTGTTTTTTTTTAATAAATTATTATTTTTTAATTATTTCTTATTATTTTCCTCATGAATTTACCACCAAAAATAAATGGTGTCAGAATTTGCAACCGATTAGTTACCTTATCTTATAATACATATTTTGATGTAAAATCGGTTGCTAAATTTGCTACCATTTTTTTAGGTAGCAAGTTTTGGTGACAATAGCCCAATTTTCTAGTAGTGAACGCTTCAGGAAAATCAGAAGAAGGGAAAGAAAAAGAACATGAGTATCATGAGGAAACCGACCCATCCTTTGAAGAGGAAGATAATATGATATATCCGAAGGGAGAAGACCCTATGGAAAATTGCATGTTACTCATGGATATGATCTATCAGTCCACACAGATCAAGTTACACAGGATCAAAATCAAAGCAGAATTCGAAAAAATGATTTCTTGGTTTTTAAATGGTTTCCTCAACTTCAGTGGACGCATGCCCATCCCACCTGTGGATCACCTAGGAAGAAAAGTAGATCTAATGGATCTCTACATGACCGTTGAGAGATTCGGTGGTTTTGAAGCAGTAAACAAACATGATTTGTGGACACAAGTGGCAGTGAGAATGGGATATGGCTTAGGCTTAATGAGAATGAAGAAAGATGATGATATAGTAAAATGTTTAAGGATCATTTACAGCACTCACTTGGAAATGCTGAATTGGTATCACCTAAGGTTCAAGGAGAAGGAAATCAAAGTTGAAACAAACGAAGAACTGGGTGGTCTCATCATCAAACAGAAAAAACAAGTGCCTACAGCCTCACCTAAGAAAAAGACCAAATGCAGCAGCCAAGAGGGTTGAAGAACAAAGAATTGATATTAAGAGATTAGGGGGGAAATTGTTGGAAATATAATCTCTTATATCAATTCATGTGCAGCCGAATATTATTAAGTATAAACAGAAGCATGTGTGACATTGTATATAATAAATAAGTCACATCTCTAGGACAGGTCTAAATATAATATTATGTCCTAAGTTCTGTCAGTTATCTAGTAGTTTTATCATGGAACCGTTTATGTAATAGTTGTGTCTATTAACCACCGGATAACTGCTTATAGGCACCGGTTAATGTTGTACTTAAAGGTCCTCATGTCAGTAATATTATTCATTCGGTTTCCCACATTGTTTCTCAATCTCTCTCAATTATATTCGCATACCAGAAATATATTCTGTTGTTTATTTTTCTGTCCATTCTCAACAAAAGCGATTTGGACTCAACAAATGGTTTGCCAGAATTTGATCAAATTTAATCCTCTTTATCACTAAGAATTTCAGTTTAATTTGCATTTAAAAAAAAACAAACATTTACATGATCGAAACTGAGATCACCATTTGTGCCAAAGCTTTCTGCTTTGTACGAAAATAAATGGATCGAAAAATTAATAACAATTGATTAAAAGTATTGCAAACCAATCGATACAACACTTATATAAATATCAAAAGACCATCCATAATAATTTTGTAGGACTCGTAAGTTTTAAATCGGAACTCCATCGATAAGATAAAACATAAGAGGATATGAATCAGGCATGAGAATCACTAAACATGCTGGGAGATCTAACCAATTATGTGAATAAAGAATGTAAGAGTAAGAAAAAGGTTTGGGGATATGAAGTTGCTAAATATGTGTGTGTATAATTTGACAAATAAATCTTGTTGAATGTACCTAAAAAAACTTGTTGTTTTAATTATATTTAAAGTTGTTTCGTTAAAATAGTTTAGAGATGATTTTTTACTAGTTTATTTTTTCATTGTGACTTATAGAGTAAAACTAAATCCGTAAAGACTTGGAAACCTCCATTTTGGAATGTGTATCCAAGGATCACCTAGTTTACTTCTCAATTTAGGAGGGTATGAGCCAGGTTGATTATCGGCGATCCTAGCTCCACCCACTTGAAAGAGTTTAGCTCCTCATACATCCTGCCATTCCGACCCTTAAGGGTGGATGAAGTTGCTTTCTCACATGTGGTTCAAGAGCTTGAGGGAAGTCCAGCCGTCCAGGGAACGTTGCCTCATTGTTTGCAGGGTATTCCAATTAAGTCTTGAGCACGAGACATCCCCGTGACTCACCATGCACGATGCACCCATCACTCTACCACCCAATCAAAACTCAACCCCTCACTTTAATTGTAGTAAATTAATTGTTCGATAAAAAAAAGTTTAATAGAGTTCAAGGAGCTCTACCTCATCTGTTTAGAATATTTTTGTAACATCTGGCCTTTCTCACTACCAATATTGTCCACTTTGCCTTGATGGGTTACCTATACAGAGCTCACGGATTTATTTTTTGTTGCCTCGGTAAAGACTTCCCAGGAGGTAACTCATCCTGGTATTGCTCCCACCTGAGCACGCTTAATTGTGGAGTTCTCCTCTCATCCACTAACATTAAGCCTCAAAACGCTTTGGTGATTTAAGAGGCATTGGATTACATATGAACCAAGGATCTCTCCTAGCCACGACCGATGTGAGATTTGCTTAGGGTGTCACAATTTCAATGTGGTAATCTATGATTGATGGCTTGATGGCTGGTTATGGGAGGTGAGGGGAGTTGAAATATCAACAAACTCGTTAAGTTTCACTCAATAACCCTATGCACTAGACATAACATCTAAACCCACATGAAGACCCATCCTATATTTTTAAACGACATAAAATTTATTATTTAGAAAAGAGGTCTTGACAAGTGGCAATCACACTTACAATACAATAGAATACAATCCATGGATAGAGAAGCTAATGAAATTAAAGTGCACCAGATAATCCACTTCAAGTTGTATATATGATCTATATATGTGTGGCCCAGAAATACGAATTTTCATATTATTTATACACGTATGGTTATATGCTATTAATATACCTAGCTACATGCATACTTATCTTGTGATATCATTTACTTGAGAGCAATTCGGAATGTGGATGTAGTCAAACCCAAAAACAATACACAACCCGGATTTGTGTGTAGCAGTAATAACTTATAAATTCCATTCGATTTACATACAACTAAAAATTTTAATAATGATAAATGTCTTTACATTGATCTATGTTTTTATCTACACTAAAGAAATATTGATGAACTATAAGTATACATATAGTTCACAAGTCTTCTATGCCATAGTTACTTGATATTTATAACCATTTAACGTAATATATAGGTATAGGTTTAAACTTATTCCTACACTTAACATTAACCTTGAAACTAGTCCGTCGGTATAAATGGTAGTTACACCATTAATAAAATATAAATATCAATAAGACAATAATTACAAATAATTGGTGGGGGTCTAGTGGTGTATGTGTAGTTGATCGATCGTTGTCATTAAGCCATACTTTAAGTTTGTTTGTTCAAGGTAGGCATCGGCCGTTTTATAAGTGGCTTAGCTTAACCCATTTGGTTTCTTGTACATGCACTCATTATAAACTGGATTTCCCTATGTATATTTTATATTACAAAAATAAAATTCTATTGTATAACTATAATAAAGTAAACATATATATAACTATAATAAAGTAAACATTAAAATATAATATAATCTCTATAATTGTAGTTGTAGAAAACTATTACCGTCAAACTCCAAACAATAAAATAACATAAGAGAAAGTATACGATATAAAGTCCCCTTAATATAAGAAGTGTAAGAAGCCACTAGAACTTGCCACATGTCAATTTAACCTAACCATGATTAAAGTATCACACACCCTCCCATTTTCACAATTATCACTACACCTACCCACTTTCACAAACTCATCCTCCTTTGAAACAAAACGATCAAGATCTGACCACCACCACCACCACGACGACCACCACCACCACCACCATCATCATCATCAACCACCATCGATATTTGTCAATTTTGGGAAATTTATAACAGAGCTTGGTTGAGGCCGACAGTAAACCACTTTTACCGAAAAAAGATAAACGATGAGCAGAGCCTTAAATTCAAAACCCCGAGGGAGTATCGTCATTGCTCAGCAGCAAAATTCATTTAGAACTGCAAAAGACCCACCATAATTTTTAAACCTCCTTCTGCAAAAGGATAATAATGGTTTTATGAGAGGTAATTAATATCCACACATTGGGAATTGAGAAAGGATGATAATATCCAGCTTTAGTCTCTCACTCTCTTGTTTGGATGTAGAGAGAGAAATAGATGAAGGGGAATGTGCAAACTAGCCAACAAATGTTAAGGTGCGTTTGATGTTCTTAAAGGTGCGTTTGAAATTTGTTGGGTTTTGATGAGTTCGTCCAAAATTTTCAATGAGTGCGTCTAAACTTTTTAATGAGTGCGTCCAAATTTTCAATGAATGCTTTTCAAACTTATTAATGAGTGCTTCTAAACTTTTTAATGAGTGCTTCTAAATTTTCTATGAGTGCTTCCAAACTTTTTAATGAGTGCTTCTAAATGTTCAGTGAGTGCTTCTAAACTTTTTATTGAGTGCTTTCAAACTTTCAATGAGTGCGTCTGAATTTTTTGATGAGTGCGTCTGAAATTTTGATGAGTGCGTCTGAATTTTTTGATGAGTGCGTCTGAATTTTAATGAGTGCGTCTGAATTTTAATGAGTGCGTCTGATGTTTAATGAGTGCGTCTGAATTTTAATGAGTGCGTCTGTTTTAACCCAGGTATGGTTAGGGTTTTTAATCTGCATCCTTAATCAAATGGTTGAGATTGCTTCTTACGCTTCTTACGTTAAGGGGGCTTTATACGTTATCTCTCCCCATAACATAATTCATCATTCTTTATTGAATTTCTTATACTCCCTCTTGACGAGTTAAGCGAACACCCCCATAGGATTTTTGGACTTCACTAACACCTATACGACTCGTTTAAGGGCATATGAGTCATATACTCTTCAATGGATCGAGTGAGATGATGTGCAACGGGTTGTTTGATATGTGAAATAAACATTAAGGAGCGGTGTATACTACTTATATTCTAAACAAATTACAAATATAACGTTGACTATTGTAGGGTAAAAATATTGTAATTAGTTGGTTGTTGAGTGTCTCAATGATCAATGAATTCTCTCAAGTCTAACGCGTGCGCATACATATGTGTCTGATCGTGTATGTTTGGCACCATGTATGTGTTTTAGAAAAGCGAACTTTCATCAATTAACGTGTGTAGAAGATGGTTTCTAGTTGCATTGTTGATTAATAGAAGTGGAAAAAGACATTATGAAGTTGTTACCAGCCTAAAAATATAATAAATCAGTCGCTTTATATTCTGTAACATGTCTTGAACCAAACATTAGGGACTTAACTATCAATATCTTAAAGTTTAGGGTTGTAACCAGCAGCAACAGAAACGAAAATATTGTTGTGAAGGGATTATTTTGTCTTCGTCAAAGGAGTCATGCATCCACTCGTCCATACCGTCACCGATTGATCTCAGATTTGAGATATCCATACATCTTGCTCTCATACCAAAAAAAAAAAAAATGATTAGTTTATCAGAAGTAATACAATTATAAAATAACGCTACATCAACATGCGTATATATCTTGACTAGCTGATTACCCCGGGAGGGCCCCGGGGTTGAAAAATCTAATTTGATGTGATAATCTATTGCAAATTGCTCAAGTTAACTAACCACAAAATCTCTCAATCATTGCATGTCCATAGTATTCTAATCAATAATAACTCATATTCCCTAACCTAAAACCTAATCAGTAATCATCGAAAAAATCACTTATGTAAGCTACAACTATTCAAAAACTCATCACATCTCTTTAGTCTCTCACTAGCTGATTACCCCGGGAAGGTCCCGGGGTTGAAAAATTTAATATGACTTAATAAAAAAATGATAAAAAAAAAGAAAACTCAAATCACGAAAAGAGTAAATAACTTAAACATAATCAATCTTAGTTAAAAAAAAATTCACTACGTGATAACCTATTTCAAATGGCTCAAGTTAACTAACCACAAAATCTCTTAATCACTGCATTTCCATATATTCCCTAACCTAAAACCTAATCAGTATTCATCTAAATAATCACTTATGTAAGCTGCAACTATTCAAAAACTCATCAATCTCTAATGAATCCTGTTGAATGACCTTCAACCCATTTGATTCCTTAGCATTTTTTACTATACTTTCATTTTACCCGCTGTTAGATAACAGGTACACAGTAACCTATCCATTAGCAAAAGAACTAAAACAGAAACCTTTATTAGTAATTGTGGTTTGGCAGACAAGTCTATGAATGGCTGTTAGTCTTGAGGATACAGGGTGTGGGATGTTTTCATAGGTTTGTTTTTTTAGATATTGGTGCATGCTAGCAAAGAATTCCATCCCATCTATGACTCATATGAATGAAATCGAGTCAACTTTAAGGCAAATGTTTGATCATTACCTCATAAGCAACTTGACCGGATCAATGAGGGATTCAACTTGACTCGAGAGACTAAAAACTATAGCATTCCACACCAAGAGTCATGTCAAAGGTACAACACTGCCAAGTAGAACTGAAGTTCTTATGTGGCCGATATCACCTCCCAAATACGCGCGAAGAACTGGAACTCATCATATTTGATTAAGTTTGGAGTGAAAAACATGTTGGTTGAGGATAGATATTGAAAATGGTCAAAATAGCCTTGGAAGTTTTATCCTTAGATGACTATTTTCATACATGTAGAGTTGACATTACTTGGAGAAAATCAAAGTATATATGAAAATTACATTTAATTGACTGAATTTGAAGTCAAAGCATAGAGCTGACTTTAGGTATTTACCTGGAGCTAGATCATGATAAACCAAAGAAAATATCATTACCGGAACACTTGCCGGAACTTTTGTCCAATCACCATTTGCCCTCAAACCCTGACCACCCTCCAAGTAAGATTGCTAGAACCTCAATTGCTACTAAATACCCTGTTGCAGATCATGTAAGCAATATGTGAAAGTGATCAAAAATGATATATTACTACATATTTGCCTTTGCAATACTAAGATAACCAAATAGAAACTGAAAAATTGTATTGGTGAATAATATATTCAGTATATTCAATAACTGAAAACCATATCATAAGATAATATTAAAGCTAACCAACTAATGTGATTTTGAATAATTAAAATATAGGTACTTTCTAATGAGATCAGCTAGAAGACCTTCTAAATCAAATCGCCAAGTCTTATAAGCAGCAGCACTCATCTCCATACAATCTCTCCCAGGATTAAAACATTGTTTATTAACCCCATCAGCATTTAACAAATTCTGGCGAGCCAATGCATTGATTTCCAAAGTATATCTCATGTGTGGATCCAGAAGCTTATATATAGGGTGCATAACACTCAATTGTCTGTGAGCCGCTAAAATAAATGGTTCCATATATGCATGGGTCTGTAACCAATGGTGCACATTAGAACAGTTTACAAGATAATAAAAACAATAGCTTACTTTGCTTTATTACATGCTAAAACAATAACAGAGATGAAGCTCAACAAACAGATTTTGATCCTAGTAACATTTATCTTAATCCTAATTCAACCATTAATGATTCAGATCACAACAGTTTAAATAAAAACTATTCAACAACACAAATATCAATTACAAAAACAAACAACATATGTATTAGAATTAATATAGAATCAAAAAGTAGACCCGAGTGATCAGAAACACACGAGTATCTGTAAGATTGGATCGGAGGTTTATAAGCCGTCAAGTTTAACGGCGACTTCGTCTTTGCCTAACGGCCACCGGATGTCGCCGCCGATATGTGTGAGGACAGCGACGATGTTACTGGACTGTCGTAACCGGATTATTTCGAAGACACCGGAGGCTAATTCGATGCTCTGTTCTTTGTCGATTAAGTGAACGATTGAGTTGGGTTTGTGACGGCTGGTATATTTATTTGATTGGCTAATCAAATAAATCAAACAACTATGTTTTTTAGCTCCATGCGATGGCAGTAAAAACGATTTGGACAAGTCGATCGGTACGGTTTAACGGCAAACAAAATAACCACACTCAAACAATATACATATAATGATATGAGTGCAGCGCGAGGGAGAGGGATTGGAATGGGGATGGCAGCGTAGGAATTTGAGAGGCAGATGGAAGATTGGAAGGCTGGTGGAGGAGAGGGAAAGGTTTTGATAAGGAGATGATTAGAACGAATCTGTGTGATGAGAGCTAGGGTTGAAGGTTGTGAAAAAGTGAAGGAGAAGGGAATGAAGAATAGGGTTTGGTTGTGTATTATATTTATTAATTTATTATTAATAAAGACGAAAAATTAAGAAAAAAACAAAGAATTGCACCTCACTATGCCACGTGGCGATTTCAAGGGGGGATTGAATGAACCAATGGACGCCACGTCAGCAAAAGGGCTTTGTTTTATATATATATATAGATTAGAGTCAAAAACTCATCACATCTCTCTAATTTCTCACATTCTAATGACTCCTATAATTCCTAACCTAATCAACTAAACAATCACTTAAGTTGGAAGTTGTAACCATTAAAAAACTTATCACATCTATGTACCAAGTCTCACAATACTAATATTGATACCTAGCCTAAAAGAATGTATAACTCTAATATTAACATCTATCATAAATGCTAAAAAAATGCATTACTCTAATATCAATATTCAATACATAACCTAAAACAATGTATAACTCTAATATTAATACATGTCATAAAGGCTAAAAAAATACATTACTCTAATATTAATATTCAATACCTAACCTAAATAAAGAACAAAATTATACATAGGAATAAACATCGGACAAAATTGCTTATAGTGACAACTTGCAGAAAAAACAAAAGAAACACAACACTATTAATCAACATCAAATATGTTTGCAATTTAGATTGATGTTAATTCATACAGACACATGATAAATTAAAGAACAATAAAGAAAGCAAAAGAAACATAACACTATTAATCAAATAAAAGGAAAGGAAAAAGCGAGGATGATACCCTGTTGTCGTAATGGAAGAAACAGAGAGGCGGCCGATTGAGATTGTAGGTACATAATGGATATTAGGGCTCAAAAAATTATGAATACATTATTTATACTATCGGTGCCTGAATATAGTAAATAATAATAATAATAATAATAATAATAATAATAATAATAATAATAATAATCTGAAAGGGACCTGATCAACCTTGCTGAATATCTTGGCTGCTATATAAAAAAGAGGAAGAGGAGGAGGAGCGGCGGCAGAGAGTGGTGGTGGAGGTGTGAGGATGATATCCCGTTGTCGTAATGGAAGAAACAGAGAGGCGGCCGATTGAGATTGTAGTTACAACTGCTATACACTACGAACTTCTTAAAACATATTTAAAATAATTAGTAATATTATTAAAAATAAACGGTTAACAACTGAATCAAAATACAAATTGACTTACTCAATTTTCATGTTCTTTGTTTAAAGATAAAATAGATAGCAGGCCGATAACAGCCCCAAAAGATTAATAGTCCAAAAGACAGTTGACTGAAAGTCATCTACTCAATCAAGATGTTTATGGTTTTAGTAAAATTTTGTATCCCTTTATCTTTATTAATTTAAAACGCTATGCTATAAAATAAAACTGTTTTTGTCTTCTACAACTTTAAAAAACAAAAATATGAATTGTTTTTAAAACATTACATGTATAAAACCAAACACACATTCTTTTTAAACCATTAAGGTGAAACCATAATCAATAAACATTGTTTATTATTGTCACTAAAAACAAAAAGGTACAAAAAAAAGCATTAAAGAAGCTAAACAAAGACAAATTGGAGAATACCCGCAGTGTCCTCAAGGTGTATGCAGAAACTTTTATGAATTTATGAATTTTAGATAATGGTTCTATTATAATGTTAGGAGAACAACATATGAATCAATTTTTATTTAAATTTTAGTAGATATATCTCAATTTAAATTGAAAGATATACTTCTTTTTTAAAGTTTAAAAATAAATATTTTCAAAAAGGATGTTAAGAGATGTGTCTTTTTTATTACGTAAATTATCTATTAAATAATTTCTAAAAATTTAAAACCAATCTTTACATTGCAAATCTTAACTGATTATTTGGTTTTTAATATTTAAACGGGTTTCCTCCTTTTTTTTCTTTTTTTTTAAATAAAAAACGAAAAAGTTAAAAAACACTAAAGCCTTTCAATTAGGATGCCACGTGGCGATTTTAAGAGGGGGGTGAAGGAACCAATGGACGCCACGTCAGCAAAAGGGCTTTCTTTTATATATATATATATAGATTCTTGAATATATATGTACTAGCTAATTACCCGGGAGTGTCCCGGGGTTGATATATTAATTTAAATCGGTCGAGAGCAAGGAGAATTTGGAATAAAACCAATAACACATGAATGTCGTGCACAACATAAGGATCAATTTGATATTACCTAACCTTAACAAACTTTTGTTCATTCGTATCATTTACCAAAATCATATAGTATCTAGATTACAACCAATAATTGTTTACAGTGCATTTAATATTGTAAAATGTTACCTTATGCGTCTCTTTCTATCTTGTGAATTGGAACAGGACATAACACTCGATGTCTTAATAAGTTCTTGATGTTGTATACGCCAATCCAGTTGCGTAAGGACACTTCTCTGCTGAAGGAGTCTCGTAGGTAAAACTTGTACCAAATTATCATCTTCAAACAATACCTTGAGCAAGTATATAACTGAGGATGCATGTAAGATTGAATTCGGTGCGCAAAAAAGTAAGATAAAAAAAATAAAAGAACTTACAGTGATTGAGAGATTTTATGGTTAGTTAACTTGAGCCATTTGCAATAGGTTTATCACGTCATATTAGATTTTTCAACCCCGGGACACACTTTACTAAATTATCAACATTATTATTCGACGTAGGGAGATCCCCCCATAAACACACACACACCCATACAAACTAATGCGGTTGGAGGGGAAGTGAGTAGTTTAAAACCACACGCAAACAATATTATTCATGAATCTAGATCTGCGAGTAGTTAAAAAACTGGACACTGATATTATAAAGAAACAATTGCTTAAATACAATGCTCAATTCAGTACATGTCTTCCTTTTCTTCTCCCTTTTAAACCTTTATTCATCTGCTTATATCATTCATTCTATCGGTTGTAAGTTTTGTGCCCAGTGAGGGATTCATGTAAACAAAGGAGCCAGTGAAGCCACTAAAGTTTAAGAAGATCATGAAAAACACAGACCTATGGGACCATCCAACACGGCAATACGAAAACATGTATAACTTGTCAAAGGCTGTGAGAATGTGGTTTTGATGTTTAAAGATATAACAACTTGAATGTCTCCTCAACCATATTATTGCTTCTTCCCATTAAAATATATTCCCAGAAGGTAGATATGATTTGATAGGATCACATAAAACAATTTATAAAACTTTTAACTATTCCTTTAAAAACTCATAAAAAAGTGTTGCTAAAAAAAACATTGGTATGAAGATGTGAATCCTATACACGTTTTCAATTTTTTTCTAATGACCATTTTTGCATGCTTTCTCATGTGGCAGTAGGCATGCAATAAAATTAGACTTTGGTGGTTGACTTTCAACCCGTCTAACCAGACAATTCATTTGACACATTCCCTCATTACCATTTTTTTTAATTTGTTCGACCCGTTTGAGATAAAACATAACATAAATTGACTAATTTTGTATCTACCCATTCTTAAGGTTCAAATTGTAATAAATATGTTTTCTTTAGCATGCAAAATAACATACATTTATGTTCAAAGAGAGCTCTACCAAAAAAGAAAGATGATTTCTACCTGTTGTCTTGCAACTTCACTCACATATGGGTGTTGTTACCTTCGATGTCAACATCGTCAATATCCTATACTTTTTGTCAAAGTTAGATATTAGAGGAAATACATCAAATTGTGTCAAATCATTGAACGACAAACAGCTACTACCTTGGTCTAAGGCTGATAGCATGTAAGACGCATCAATTCTAAACCAATTTGTTGGTGCTATTGATGTGCATCAATTTGCATTCAAAGATTCACGAAGTAGATAACCATGTACAAACAATGAACATCAAACCAATAAAAGGAAAGCCCAATCAGCACCACCGACTAAATGCATAATGCAAAATACTGCATACCTGAGTATAAGCATGTACAACCATATGATAATCTTCAGTCTCAAAGCATTACATGCTCTTGAATTGCCTTGATCAACTTTTTTTCTTTGCGTACGTTTTTACTTGAAAACATGACCAACAATTTAATATCATGATGTTATAAAAGCTTAGAATTATAAAAGTTCAAGAAACAATAAAATCGATGGAAGTTATTAATAGCTTCGTGTTTCATTCGAGGGGGTTCCTTACCCGGCCACAGGAGATTGTTGCTTCCAAAAGTTCTAAATCTTCATAATTGAGACACGTCACAGTGGTAAATGGTTTAGTACATATTTTTTACTTGATCAAAAGCGACACAAACACCAAATAATTCTTTCAAACCACCAGATCACATCTTCATATTGATGATATGCTGCTGCAGCCATTGCTCTAACAAATGGTCTCACCCAAATCACATCTTCATATTGAGGAACACTAACCAAACTATCACTTGCACCATTTGATGCTAAATCTTTATCATCCTGTTGATAATTAACAGGGCAAAGAAATAATATTAATACAAATGACAATCATAAGAATCAATTGAATTTCTCATCCTTGGCACATTATACTTTTAGAGTATTTCTTAACATTTACTAATTAAAAAAAGTGTGGTAAACATACATCAATGTAAAGACCTCCATCACCATCCGTCAATTTTTGAATGCCCTCCTTGTAAAGATGAAATTAGTGCTTTAAGACCTGTGATCCTCACTTCAGCCTCAACTTTGTCCTTACAGATCTAAAATACAAAACAGTTCAGGGAAAACAAAAAAAAATAAATGAATTGATAAATTATCTGCAAGACAACAGAAGATATAGATGAAATAATTCAGCTACCAAATCAAGAGGTCGTTTCCCGTAGTTGTATATGGGCGAGAGTGAAAGATAATCCTTATCAGGGCGCAGATAATGTCGAAACACAGCCTAAAGATTACATTAAATAAACATATTACGTTTATTTGAACAAATGATTAATAATATGTAAGAAACTAAAGGTATCATGATACATGATGATGCTTGAAAGATTGTGGAATTCTCACAATTCTGTGTCCAGAAATAATTCTAGAGACTGAGGCTAAACTCAAGCTCCTTTCACCACTGCCAGAAATCCAAATTAAAGATGATTCATCCTGTGGATTTAAATGCAAACCATTAGCAATCCAAACAAACAAAATACATTGTACTGTTGTTCAGACCTGATTCCAGATCAGATCCAAACAAACACACTACCATCCGAATCCTAACCAAAATTAGCAAAAAAAATCACACAACATGTAACACATATGCACATGATGTTTTTGCAGCTGCACTTGTGGTATGGGTGACCTTCTGCATAACAGATTCATGCAAAAAGAATGTGAAATGCCAACCTGTACTGAACTTGTGGTATGGGTGACCTTCTGCACTAAGATGTTTTTGCAGCTGCAAAATATCGTTAACCCAAAGAAGCTAAAGCTTCTAATTTCTCTTCGCATAGAGCTTATGATATAGCACTGATATGTGAAAAAACATTACCTGGTTTATTCTCCATGCATCAGAGAGTAAATTCTTCTGATTCTCTATATAAAATAAGTGGAAGGAAGGTGTAAATAATAATTCAACTAAAATATATAGCAACAAACAACAAACCCATTAAATTGATGCTGACCAGAGTCAACAGCTTGTATTTCCCTCGTGGTTGCATCAGATGGCATCAGTGGCTTGATAAAGAACTGGGCAAATCTAAAAAAAAAATTAAGAAAATACATGTTAGAATCAAAATACCTAAAATCGGCGAGTTAAACCTAAAAGCCAATCGAACAATAACCAAAAAATATCAATAACTCATGAACTGGGAAGAAATAACCAGATCTCCAATTTTGTTTGAAACACCCTTATATGTTTGAAACACGAATCGAATATACTTTCAAAGAAGATAAAACAAACCTTCAAAGAATCCCGAGCGACTTTGTTAATAAAAAAAATTAACATGTGTAAACAAACAAAGTTTGAGCTGGATCTGGATAGTAACTTATATTACGTTTGCATCTTCAAGATCGCTGGCAGACACCCTTTCAATATTAGTTGGTGGCTGTATATATCAGCAGGCTACAATCAAAACACAAAAACGCCAAGTAAGGTCACGTTGACGATATTTAGAAATCAAAACAATGGCAGTAAATAAAACTGATATAAACATTAAACAAAATATTAAAGAAAACAAAGAGAATTAATTACCTTGCCAATACACAAGCACAAATTTTTTTAGAGTAAAAGAGAGCCAACCAAGAAGCAGAATTTGCTGTATAATAATTGAAAGATATTTTGCCTAATTAGTCAAAGGGATTTTTGGTGATTTGCTGGTAATTGGTGAAGAACTAAAAAATCACGAATCATGATCTTTTGTCTTTAGCATGATTGTAATGGAGAAACTTCATCAGTTTATTTGTCGAAATAGTTGTCATAGATTTTAAGTTGATGATGGCTGAATAATAATATTCGACGGCGGCGGCGAGTGGTTGTGGAGTGGTTGTGGAGTGGCGGCGAAGTGGTTGCGAATTGAAGAAGGGCGCCGCCGGTGTTTTTTAAAGATTTGAAATACATAATGTGAGCAGCTGAAAAATAGTTTCTTGATTGAACAAATTGTTTCATGTATCGTTTTCTTGCTTTATATTTTGAAACCATTTCTTTTCTCTCAAATCTTGAATAATAACACCCCATTCTTTATTAAAAAAAATTGTTAAAGATTTGTTAACCAAAGGTTAAAAAATCAAATAAAATTTTAACCTAAAAGTAACTTAACAATTGATAAACCCTAAATGTTAACAAAATAACATATACGATTCTAAATCAAGAAAATATAATTGAAGAACAGAGCATAATTGAAGAACAAAGATTATTATAAAGAAAACCTTAAAACTAACTTAAGAATTCAGAAACCCTAAATGTTACAAAACAACATATTAGATCAATTCGGTGAACAATAGAGGGACTTACTCAAAGAAGAACACAATAAACATATAAAGAAGAAGAAGATTGCCGCTAGTAAGATGAAGAAGAAGATCGCCGCTAGGAAGATGAAGAGGGAGGGTTTTAGGTAAAGAAATATGAGGAGAGAGGAACAATAATTGAGAGTATAGGATTAGAATACGGGTTTTTTTTGTTTATTTTCAATCCTTTTTTTTTAATTTGATTATAAAACCAAAATAATTGAAAAACACCAAAACCTTTCAATTAGAATGCCACGTGGCGATTTCAAGGGGGGATTGAATGAACCAATGGACGCCACGTCAGCAAAAGGGCTTTGTTTTATATATATATAGATTAAAAGTATGAAATCTCTAAGTTTATAGATGTTTAGTTATAAATATATTAGTAACACAATCAATTAAGAATTAACAACGTTTAAATAATGTTTTTGGTGCCAATTTGATTTACAAGGTTTTTTTTTATATCATACTTTTTATACTTTTGTCATTTTATTTTCAAGGTAAAGTAGATAATCTAACTAAACGTTAAGTAACTTTGAATATCAAGTGTACTTTCAATTTATATATTTAAAGATTGTTTCATGTTTGCTTACGTTCCCGTTAGGTTATCCCTTGGAAGCGTCCTTCCGATAAATCCAATATGATTTGACAAAATATGTGTATTATAAAAGTAATAGGACGTTTTTTCAGAAAAAATTGTAAAGAATTTAGTATCAAATGATATGTCATGATGATGATAGACGATTCTAATGTGTAAAGTGAGCATTGGTTAAAGAATGATATACATATTCAATCTTTATTATGTATACACAATCAATCATCTTTTCATGTTTCCCAACTGTTTTCTTCACTCATACATAATTTAAGTATCTATTTCAATAATCACTACATAAAAAATCGTTTTCTTTTTTTGTTTTTTTTGTATAGCACTATGTACTCATTGGAAAGATAATAAAATGCTCATTAATTTGGTGCAATTGTTTTTCCCAAACAATGTCATATAAAAAAGTCATTTTCGTTTAAAAACATGGAGGAAAGTGCATGTGCCATGCACATCAGAGAGAAGTATTTTTTTTATTTATTTTAAATTACTAATGACATGACATGCCACATGATACACTCAATGGGAGGTTGCTCTCTTTGAGTGTCATGTGAGATTTTAGGCTTTGGTTTATTATAGTAGATAGATGCGAGAATTAGGTATGAGAATAATACTATTCATTCCATCAACACAAGGGCGGATTTAGGCCCTTTGGGTGGGTTCTCGGGAACCCACTCGGTTCGTAAATTATAGTGTTAATATATACAAAAAAACTAGTAAGGAACCCATAAGAAAATAATTGAAGAATCCATTAGTAAAGATTGAAAGTGCTATAGTGATTGAAACCCTCCCTAATAACCGAAAGGTTCCTGGTTCGATTCCTATAGCATGCATTCTTTTTGTTTTGCTTCTATTTTTTTTCTTTCAAAACCCTTGTACCCAAACCTAACTCCTCCTTGATACAAACAGAATGTATATTAAATACAAGACTCATTGCACATACTCCGTAAAAGGCGCTCGGAATTGGAAGAGTGCCTAAATATGCAGGCACGTCATCTATCCTTATATATTCATCTTCGAGCACCGATATCTGCAAAGCTACCAGTCCTCCCGTCCAGCCGTCCTCCGCCCCGTCAGCCACCTCTCCTCCAACTAAATCTGCCCTGCTCGGCTGCTCCACTCCAGGTAGTCCGTAGTCTATAACTTATTTAAGTTTGAATTTTGATAATAATTAATTTGTTAGCTTGGTTTAAAGATAATTAGGTTGGATTTCGATTTAGTTAACTTGGTTTAGAGATATAGGTGGTTTTCCATTAGGTTGGACATTATTTATACATAGATCGATCTGTCCCAAAATTTATTTACAGATGTACCCAGATGATTAAAAAGCAGAAATTGTTGTAAAGTTAGTTGCTTTATTAATTTATGCATAGTTTCAGTTATTTATTATTGGGTTTGAGATATGTGAAAATCTTGAAACTTTCCTCATTATTGATTTAATATATGAACTGGATCTGATTGGATTGGATTGGATTGTAGAGTTTGTTTATTGAAAATCTTGAAACTTTGTTCATTGTTAGTAAAATATTTGAACTGGGTTTGACTGGATTGTAGAATTTGAGGTGGGAATGGAGATTGTATTTTTATGTAGAGAATGAGAGTTGGAAAATATTTTGATGCAAGTCAAACTAAATAAGGGACCCAAATCTGATTCATGTTCTTATTAGTTGTGATTGTATTTGATTCATTATTTACTTGTGATTTTTAATTTTAGGAGAGCGATGACGGTTTTCTTTCAAAGTTAATGCATTATTTACTTGTGTTATTTGTGCAGGATCACATTGAAGTGGGACCTGTGCTGGAATGAGTTGGTCTCTTACTGTGGTAAAAGACATAGTTTGACAGACAGTTAAAGGTATGTAAATGGTAACAACCTCCTAAATTCTTATAGAATTATCGTATTAATTGTTATTAGGTATGTTAAATTTTAACATGTTGAAACCGAAACCGACCCGAATCCCTACAACGACCCGACCCGTCAAACCAACCCGGATTTTTGTTTTTATGTTCGGTCATATAAACTTAGCATCTAGAAAGGAACCCAGTGAAAAAAATTCCTGGATCTGCCACTGTCCACACACCTTTTTTTTTTCATTTCATTCATTCGATCACCCTTCATCACCACTATCACATCCCACCGCTACCACCACCACCCACCACTGCCGCCACCCACCGACCACCATCTTCACCGCTGCCAGCCACCTTCACCGACCACTACCACAAGCCACCATCTTCGCCCAATGTTGCCATCATTCACCGACACCGCCACTGATCGCCGTTGCCACCGAACAAACCAAACACATTTTTTTTCATTCCATAACAATACTTCATTTCATTCCACCTCTCATTCCTGCATACGAAACACTACATTATTGTATGTACTAAAGTATTAGTACAATATTTGATGGGGATTACCATGACTTACAGTTCGGTGTGTGTTAGTTTAATAGAATTAAAATCGGACTTTATGATGAATGTTATATCTTTTTGGTTTTGTTATAAAAGATGGTTTGTTTTATGGAGGAAGTAGTCGTCCTAGACTTCCATGTTTTCTTTGTGTGACATATCAGTGTCACAACAATTTTCCACCCACTTTTTAAGTTTTTCCCAAATTTCCATAGATTACACAGTGTCGACCCAAATTTCCCCAAAACTAAACTATTTTAATTTTAATTTAACTTAAACTTTAAAACATTTTAGAAATTTAAATGTTTTAAATATAAATTAAATAAAAAATACATAGTTAAAATAAATAAATAAATAAATAAGAAAAAAAAAAAGCAAACCACGATTTTTTTAATAAAATAAACAATATAATAAACTTAGTGGTTCGTTTGTAAACTTTGGAGGTAGAGTTGATGCCAATAATTCAAATGCCCGATGATATTTGCTTTAAAGTTTCGCTGTATAGCTCATGATCATAAAAATGAAAAAATTTTGTCTTCAACTATTCCTTTGCTTGGCAGATTCTTTATGTGTTTGGGAGATATCGTCACACATGTATGATTTTTCATACATGTGCATGATTTTTGGGAGATACGTGTGCATGATTTTTCATACATGTCACACAGATCCTTTACGTGTTTGGGAGATACGTGTGCATGATTTTTCGGATCTTTCAGGTATGAAATGGTCTTGTAGGTTGTGTATAGAACGCTTCACGGTCATCTCTATGAATATACCTAGTTTAAAATATAACATTTGATTACAATTTTTACAAGTCAATATAAAAAAATTATTAAAAAAAATAATGTGTTAAAAATAACAAGAACAAACTATTAATACCTTATCGACGAAGATGTAGTGTCTTGAATTTGGTATATAAATGTGGCTACTGTCTCATAAAGAATGCAGTTTATGTAGGATGTAAACTTAATTTGTGAGCTTAAAACCTGACATTGTAACCAAAAGTAGATGCACGATCCAAAGGTTCGATCACATCTCCTATGCCTATCTATTTTTCCTCTAAACTATTATAAAAGAATAACGCACCTAAATATATAGATAATTTCTAACAGTACCTTATATATAATATGGGAAAGGTTCAAATACAAAGTAATGAAAACGTGCGAAGTGTGCGAAGGCTCACTTGTACATGATAATTACGTAATGATAATTACGTAATGCCTTCATGAATATACAAAAACATTACGTAATTATCATTACGTAATTATCATGTACAAAGTGCATGATAATCACGTAATGAGAATTACGTAATGATAATTACGTAATGATAATTACGTAATGATAATTACGTAATGTTTTTGTATGTTCATGAAGGCATTACGTAATTATCATTACGTAATTATCATGTACAAAGTGCATGATAATTACGTAATTATCATTACGTAATTATCATGTACAAAGTGCATGATAATTACGTAATGACAATTACGTAATGTTTTCATGAACATGCAAAGACATTACGTAATTATCATTACGTAATTATCATGTACAAAGTGAGCCTTCGCACACTTCACACGTTTTCATTACTTTGTAGAATAACCGTCCCCTATATAATATATCATAAACCCAAAATTAACTGTTCACAGCAAAGCTACCATCCCTCTATGCCGTAGCTTTTTAAAACGTATTTCACATACTCTAATATTAATTACAGACTTCAACTAGATTTGCATACGCATATTTTATATCAGAACGTGTTTATATCAGATCATCATCATCATCATACTCAGTTAATCCCACCTATAGCAAAGCTAAGTTAGGGTCTGAGAAGGGTAAGATGTAGACAGCCTTACCTCTACCCATAAAAATAGAGAGGCTGCTTCCAGTAAGACCCTCGGCTCAATGTGGTTTGGTATCAAGCCTTGGACATAAGACACAGAACACTTAGCAATCGGGACAAACCCGATCGGTGCATGTACCCCCTTTTCTTTTAGCTATCAACGCCACCACATGATGCATAAGTAACCGTCCGTAGTTTTTAATGTCATTTTCACGAAATTAGTAAAATAACGTTAAAACTAGTGCAACTTTACTATTATATCAAATATGATCAAATTTAAAACTTTTAGTGTGATTTTTTGTATACGTACCTTTTATTTTTTATGAAATAAAAAATTATGATTAATCGGACAAAGAAATTGGAGATTACAATATGGATACCGGGTAAAGAATATTATGGTGTGATCAAGTGTCGTGGACGAAATTGACGATAGGCATGCATCTATATCCCATTTAATTATTATTTATCATTACTGGTTGTCTCTTAAAGATTCGAATTGGCCAAAACCTTAAATTCTAGCCCCTACTTGAATATTCTAGCGACTAGTTTAATTTATAATATTAAAGGATGTAATCAAATGACATGAGCAATAGTTTAAGCATAACGGAAAAAATATCGTCTCAATTATTGATTAATATAATAATATATTCAACGAATGACTATTCGGACCTTATCCTCACATGCTTTAATTTTGGGTTAATAAGAGTTTTTACTAACTTTTTAAAATGAATATCGAATTTGAATATTAAATTTTAGTACTTAGTAGTTGGTTACTACAAACAATTGATCATTTTATATATAACCGGTGGGATGCCCGCACTTTGTAGCGGTCTTTTAGTCTGTACTAATATGATGTAGTTCCGGTATAGTACTATATCGCCACTTATTATAACATCAGAAACAGATATACTTAAGAGGATATCATTGATCGAGAATCATAAATACAAATCTGTTGGTTAAAAATAAATTAACATACGTTATGTGTATTAAAAAAAAGATATTGGATTGACAAAAGAAATAAATATACAAGTATAATTAAACAAAACAAACAGATAACGATATTGAATAAATATAAATATAATAAGTCCTACAGGCTATATGTTAGTTATAGGTGTGGGAGGTGTTAATGGTGGCAGTGGCGAAGCTTGGTTCGCCAATCGGCGGGGGCTGGACTCAACCCGGACTAAATTTACCTACGAAAATCGTAAATTTCTACTACTGCGCCAAAAAACAGGGGGGGCCAGGGCCACCCCTGGCCCTCAAAATACTTCGCCCCTGAATGGTGGGGTGAGTACCTCATCTGGTATGGGGTAGCCAATCAGCTACACCACCCCTTGCTAGTTGGGTAGGGCATTTCGGGTGGGTTAGGCGAGTGGTGGAAACCGAGTAGGTTGGGGGAGTAATGGTGCAAACAGTCCAGTTTTTGTTTACAGTTAGAATTAAAAAAAAATTAATAATAATGAGCCTGATCAACAGCCCTTTGTTCAAGCATAGAAAAACAATGATGAGCCTGAGTAGCAGCCCTTTGAACAACCAATTGAGGAGAACATGTTTTTTTGTTATGTTAGTTTTTTTCATTACACCAAATTTCTTTTATTTTTTTCTTACATTTTTACATGTTTAGTCCCGTTACACAGATTAAACCAACAAATATGGATGAACAAAATCTATAAGGAAAGACCAAACTGGAAGCAATTCAATATGATCTTGAAACAAAAATAGAAATGCTTGAGGGTTTGGAACAGGTTAATCAAGCATTAATAGTTAAATAATGCAAGCTCGGCGATGATAAACGACTATAATCCAAATGGAGCATATGTCACAAGCGAGCTATGGGAGTGGAGCATATGTGACAATTGAGCTATGTAGCTTCGTAGAACACCAGAGCTCTAAAAAATGGTGGTTCGAGATACAGTCATTAACAGTTATTTTGAAGGATATACTACGATGTATGTATGAGATATATATGTATGAAATTTGTGTTTATGATGGTTCGAGCTACAGTTATTAACAGTTATTTAGAAAAAATATATTACGATATATTTATAAGATGTATATGTATGAAATTTCTGTTTTTAAATGTTTGTATAAGAAATAACTGAGTTTAAATATGAAAGTTGATGTTTATTTAAGTTGATAATGGTTTGCTAACTTTTTCGTAACCGGCAAAGTATGTGCTTTGACACGGGACGAATATTAAATATAATAATATATTTTTTTGGGTGTAATTGGATTTGAGATAAAACATCAAAAATTGGGAGGTGGTGTGGTGGTAGCTGCCTCCCTCAGGGGTGCCATAGGTTTGAAACCAGTTGAGGTAGAAGAGTTTCGAACCCAAAACCTTTGACTGAAATGATACGCTTCTAACCACTACACAACCAATCAGATTAATGTTTTTCCTTGCACCCTATTATATTTATCTCATTTTCCCTAACCATAAGCCATGTTATAGATCACACAAATTGTTTAGCATGAACTAAATTTTTACCTTTATGTTTTAGACACTAATTGAAATAAAGATTAACCATATTTTAGAGATATTTAAAAAGTTTTGTTTGGAGGGAGGACGTCACATGTTTTATAACTACTTTGATAACACACTTTGTTGTATTCTGCGAGGATACACTGATAATCTAATAAATTGAAACGATAATATTGATTCGGATCACGCAAAGAAACACGTGCGAATCCACCTAGTTCGTAATATGACATGTTAATTAAAATATGCATTGAGCATATGTGATATAAGTAATAATGCAAAGCAAACTGAACAAGATATGCGTGAAAAAAACATGTTTTGGTAGTTGATGAACTATTGCCCTATTATAGTTGATGAACTATTGCCCTATTATACAAGCAAGTCAAGTAATAATTATTGCAACATTTGAAGATTATACATTTCATATTGAGATAATAGCGAATTTCGTCCCTGAGATTTGGGCCAGTTTGTCACTCCAGTACAAAAGTTTTTTTTTTTTGCAATTTTCTTACCTGAGGTTTGGATTTTGTTGCCAAATTCGTCCTTTTCACTAACCCAGTTAAAAAATGTCGTTAATGTCAGGGGTAGTGTTGTCATTTCACAAACCTCAGGGACGAAATTGGCTATTAATTCAATTTTTTTTTCCTAAAAAAAACCCGTGGCCCATGGGACTCGAACCCGGGTTTCTGCAGTAGAGACACAGACGAATGACCACTAGACCAAACCCTCAACTTGTTTATTATTTTGAACAAATTTTATTTTAAAGAAACTAAAAATTGTCATCATCTTCCCCAACACAAGCCAAGAACCCTAACCCTAATCAAGATTCAATTAACCTTAATATGATGCTAAAGCAACCGAATGATACAGATGGTACAGAGCCGGGTTCTCTTTTTGTAGCAATCATTCGCGTTTTTGACTTTTTGGTTGACTCGTCATTCTTCTTCGATTCTGTTTTGTAAGTTGCAATTTTTTACACGTTTTCAATCCTCATATTCACACGATCAATAACCCTATAATTACAAGGGTTATTGATTCATGATTTGATTAATTAGAAAAGCTAGGGTTCGAAGCTTTGATTTGGGAAACTGTGACTGTTTGAATTTAAAACAAATAAAAATACATCACCAACTGATTAGTAGACCAGTTGGTGATACCCTCTGTGCTTAAACATTGAACCGGCATGTGACGTGGGTTCGAATCCAGTCACCACCTTTTTATTTTGATAATAAATGGTTAAACTCAAAGAGCTTTTATAATTAATTGAAACCAAACACACTCGTTCTCAGGGTCCAGACTTGTGATTTAAAATGCTTAACCGGCCAAGGACCCGGGTTCGATCCTTGGCAGCAACAAACTTTTTTAAAACCCTTTACCTTTATTTAAAATAGTTTTTAAATAAAATTGAGTTAATAGCTAATTTCATCCCTGAGGTTTGTGAAATGACAACACTACCCCTGACATTAACGACATTTTTTAACTGGGTTAGTGAAAAGGACGAATTTGGCAAAAAAACCAAACTTCAGGTAAGGAATTGCAAAAAAAAACTTTTGTACTGAAGTGGCAAACTGGCCCAAACCTCAGGGACGAAAATGGCTATTAACTCTTTCATATTTTTAGTTAAATAACTCCATTTATTACATGATCATTAGTCGCACCAATGCTTGAATTAGATAATGGAGGACCCCAATCTACATCACGAGCAATAGAATATTTAATATTCTAAGGAAAATCGACACTTGCATCAAAAAGTAAAATAATAATTTTATAATAGCAAAGAAATAGTGCTAAAGACATAGAATAAGAAAGAATAATTCTTGAAATCATCTCTATTACCTTATTAAGGAACAAAGATGTCCACTAAAGTAATTTCATATAATTTTTAAGATAGGAGTCCAGAGGTCCTTTTACAATTCTTTTTTTTGACCATTTTATTCCCTTTATGTCCGTTATATACAACTTTTAATGTCAATTGTATATGTGTTTAATACACACTTTATATCCCACTAAAGATTTAATCCTCTTCATAAACCCCCAATTGATTGTGGTAGTCAATCTCCAACTAAATGCTCACAATCGGTTACCTGGCTTTATTTTTCTTCTCAATTTTGAACTTTGAGTTGACCACGATGAACCTTCATGGCAATTCAATTCAATTTAATAGCAGGTGTTAAATCCATGAAATTGAATCAATATGTATCAACTTGAATTAAAACAATCTTTCTCTCATGAAAACTCTCTGAACTCCTTCTTTCTTCATCAAGTGGTCTACACCGGGATACAAGTTGTCGTCAAAGGCTGGTGGCTATGGTTCCTCCATGAAACACTTGTGGTAGAAGGGTGGTGGAGCTTTTAGTGAGTAAGTTTCATGTTCTTTAGTTCTGTTATGTTGGTCCTTTTGTGTTAACATTTGAGTGCTTATTTAATATTTCTTGTATTAAATATTAAAGGTGTGGAACTTTTATATGGTAATGATCAAGAAATATGTTGTGTTCTTGTTTGGGAGAGCAACTCAAGGTAGAAGAGCCAATTTTCGGTCACTTGAGTCGTTGACTACACATGATTTCTCAGCCAGCGATCTTTTCGCTCGAACCGACACTAAAGATTGGGACTCAATATTTGAAGATGCTTAATTGTTTAGAATCCATCTATATTAATAAAAGAAAACACATGAGGGACACATGACACTCCCTCATAATGTCTTTCATTTCATATTTAAAGCAATAAAATTATTTTAATTTATTTTTTATTTAATAGTCCTCATTAATTCCATTTCTTAGTGATTTCTGTTACAACAATGATAATTAATATATTTACCAAAATTCAATTTCATATATTTATATTAATTTTTATAAATAAATGATGCGTGCTGGTTTTCAATAAAAATTTAACTTCTTTTCAAAAAGAGCAAATCCCGAGAGATATGTTAAGAGTGGTGATGAAAAGGTGAGTAAGTTAGGAAAACAGTTTAGCCACTTCAAAAGTTTTAAATTTATAGTTTAAAACGATAGTTGCTTCAATATTCTAAACTCAGCACAACAGGCAAGCGGACCTATCGTGTATAGTATAGAAATGTGCAAGTACCGAGTATCGAATCCGTGGACACGATTTTTACTACTCAGCTTCCTAAAATTACCTTAAAAAGATTATTTAAATAACGTGGACAAAAAGTAAAGTAAAAAGAAAGATGTAAACTTTTAAGAGAAATCAATGACAAAACAATGGTGTTGCTTCGGGATCACATGGAACCTGGTATGAAAATAGTTATCTTTATTTTAAGTGGTGTGTTCGAGCTGCGCACTTATGCTTAACTTAGAATTGCAACAACATTTTCTAGAGGTGACTGTTATCGCAAAAGCTGTACAAACAACTGTGTTCTTAAGGTTATTTTGAGGGTCTCCCGAACTGGTAAGCTCACATCTCAACACTGGAAATAAAGTGACCCGAGACTGTGTCGACTCAACCCCGAATTACCCGCCTCCCAATGTTGCACTATAGACATCTAACCAATTAAACTTTTATGAATAATTTACCGGTGGCCGGGGCATGACCGAATAAATTACCATTTAATATCATAAAAAAGACGTGACCAACCGGAACACGTGCATCTTTTACTTGGTTTAATTAGTTTATCAAAAAGTGAGTGTTCTATTATTAATTGTGCGGCAGTATAATAATGACAGAAAATAAAGACCGTTTTCTATCAACACGGATCATCAAGACTTAAACTGCGCCAAGGCTATCACATAGACAATGAAGCCAAGTCACAAGAATAAACCTTGACTTATCACTAGGACCAAGTATATAGACCGTACCGACCCTAAGTGAGATTTTGATAGTAGAGGATTAAGCCACAAAGTGTGTGTATTTCTACCCACAAATGGGCTAATCACTACTCGCGGGATTAGGTTAGCTCACAAGTGTGTGGGTTGTTTGTGACACCCGTCACCCTCATATTTTAGCAAGATGTCAATTATAGTCCCTCGCGTATTCAAACGTTTGTATCTTTATAAGTTTCGTCATTTTTTTTCTTTTTTTTCAAATTTAATTTTAGAACTAAAAAGAAAATTAAATCATTATATTTATTATGGATCGAGTATAAGTTTTAATCAAACGCGTATTTTGAAACATATTCGAAGTAGATTTTATAAATGTTAAGGTTAACTTAATTAATGTGGTTAGTATTTTATAAAAAAAAAAGAACTAACCTAGTTATATAATAATTCTAATCTAGTTAAAAGTTGAGGGGTGATTTGTGCAAATAATGGAAAGTTGTTTAAAAAAAATAATAATTAAAAAACAGACCAGGTCCCGCCCTTGTCTCTCCGACCAGCGATCCGGCAACCGGAATTCCGACCGGCGGTTCTTAAAGGTCGTTTTTATTAACTTTTATTGCTTTGACTCGATTCCTCCATGATTTCGAACAGTTACACAAGTTTTAATATGATTTTCACGCATTTAATCGAACCTTAATCGAGCCTACAATATGAAACCGTCGACTTTATTACCGGAAATGTAAAGCACACTAAAACTCGATTACTACTCGTCCATTACATAAATTTATTTCTCTATTCATTTTCTGCACTTTTACACAATTCAAAAGACTATAAAAACATAGCAAATCATGTCCAGAAGGTTACAAAAATCGGGTTCCAAGTTTAAGCCTTGTTCACCTTTTTCGAGCATCAAATCGATATTGTAAGTCCCATTTCTTAGTGCCGTTTTGTTTCTCATACTTTTCCGAGCATAAGCCCCTTATTACAGATGCCTAGTTGTTTCTGTATCAGGTTTATTAGAATTGGGTTAGGGTTAGGGTTCATGTGAGGATTTGGGGAAAAAGATGACTTTTAATAATAAGTTAAATAAATTTATGTTTGAGGAAAATCAATAACATGGTGGCTTGGTCTACTGGTTGGGTGTATAACATACACAGAAAAGGTCAGGGGTTCGAACCCCGTGACCAGCATTATTTCCATTTCACTTTATGTTGTTTCATTTTTTTTTGTTATTATCTTAATTGTAAAATAATCATTTATAATCCATATAAATCTATAATATTCTTAATAAATTCATTTTTGCTCCAAAAATTATGAAAATTTAGGAGTAGCTTCTTGACACCTCATAGAAAATTATCCCACTTTTAGTTTCTGGAAAATGTTTTATTTTTATATTTTTATTGAATTAAATTGTTTTAATCATATTTAATTGATTAAAAATTCATTTTTAATGATTTTAATCTCAAAATTTTTTGATAAATTATTTCTAATCATCATGAACTGAAATAAAAATTATTGGTTCAGAAAACCTTTATTTTTATTAATTTTCCCTATTTTTTTAATCATTTAAACATGATTTAAATTCACTAAATCAGTTTTAAATATAAATAAATTTATTAAAATTATGGGAAAAATATTGTCATTAATTTACATCAGAAATCATCCATTTTCTATAAAAATATCATTTTTAGGTCATGTGTTGTATTATTAGCATTACTTATGTTTAATTAAACATAATTAAACATTTACTTATTTACCCTATTTAAACATCTACTTTATAAATGCCTTTCTTATAAAATAGAAATGTTTTATGTTTGGAAATCTTATTTATCATTTGTTGGAACATTGGGAATAACATAATTATTTATTTATACATTTATGATTATCGTATTTATTTTAATTTAGTTAAAGTAATAAACTAAATTATTTTGTCTTAATTATTCAAACATATTTTTATCTAAATATTCAATAGGTAATAATTATATTACCTAAACCACCTTTACGACCTTTCATATATTATTTGAGATATACAACTTTTACATTAACGCGAGTTATCATAAAAACTCTAATTCCCCGAATCGACTTAGCAAACCCTAATGCCTTAGACCCTAGTTACCTTAGATTCATAGACTTTTCCCTTATTAGTATTCTATTACGTTATAGGTTGAATTCCTCGGAATTCCCATTACTTATCTCACAACCGCTTAAGTTGGATTTTGATCGCTTTCGCAAACTGTGAGTATATCTTTCCCCTTTTTCATGTTTTACTCTTTTGGGGCTACTCATGTACACTATGACTAAATGCTTTCTTTTCATTAAATGCAATTCTCATGTGTGTTTGCTTATGTTACTTGTGTGTGTCTATGACTTGTCAAAATCATTAACCGCTGGGCGGCCTGGCATTTCAATGAATAGTACTATGGTATATACCCTTGTGACTCTGTTGAGAGTCCTTGTCATTGCTATGTATGACATTATTACTAGCGCATACTATATATATTTCCTTTCCTTTCATAGGGTTGATTTTGACTGATACTACTTACTACATAATTGCAAACGGTATACAACACATGAATTGCTAAACACTTTTTCTACTATATGTATTCAAACAGGGTATGCTCACCAATACATTTTTGTATTGACCAAATTATTTTCATACATGTTTCAGGTTATTTATGAGATGACTTTTAAGCTTTTGGAATTTTACTTAGATTTTGGATGCATTGTATTTCAGTTTTAGTTGACATTTAGAATCATTGTATTTCATTTCAATGTAATAAACTATTTAATCAATGTATCAATATTTACACTTTTAGTCCATGAGCTATTGAACAATCGTCACTACGTGACACCTCGATGTTTCCGCCATCGGTTGGGGTGTTACATTGTTACACACCACGGGTACACTCATGAGTCCTCCCACTTCCTATCAAAACACCCACAAGAACAAAGACTAGATGATTTATTAATTAGACCATTAAACAAAGTTTAAATTAGTTAGAATTATTAAGAACACAAAACACCACTTGAAAATAAAAAGATAAACTATATTGATTCATACCAAGTTTCCATCATCACCCTAGCAACACCAACATAAATCTAGCCTAGCATGGTTGATACAACAAGCTCGCAAGGTTGGGTTTGTGTACAAGACATCATGAAGGTGTTATGAAGATTTCTAAAGGATTTGGGTGGTTTTGGTGGTTCCTCTCTCTCTCTCAAGGTGTTTATGGAGTGATCCCAGGCTTCAAAGGACACCAAAGATCCTCAAAGAAGGCAGAAACACTCTGAAGAAGTGTATGGTTTCGAGTGAGAAGAGATGCTTCAAAATATGGGGTGGAGGCCTCTATATATAGGCATTTCAGCTCAAGCACGCCCTCGACAACGTCCTGGCACGCCCATGCCAGACAACAGGTACTGTTGCAGAGTCCTTTCATGCAGTCTTGTCTGTCCTGGGGCAAGCACGCCCGTGCCAAGGAGTGTGGCACGCCCATGCACTTTCAGAAATGCAACCGTCTTGTCAGTCTTGGTCGGTTTTTGCCTTGGAGAACACGTTGGAGTAAAGCACGGCCGTGCCATACAGCTGAGCACGTCCGTGCACCTTCTGAAACACTGAAATTGACCTCGTTTGACTTGGAAATGTTGACTTGTTGACCCGGGAGGGTGGCACGACTGGGGCACGGCCGTGCCATATCTGGCAGGTCTCCGAAGTCTTCAAATCTTTGTCCGTTTTGTGCCGTTTTGTGTGGTTTTTCACTTCTTTTCATCACCGGACCTCCAAACCTGCAATTATCAACAAATAAACATAAATCCAAACAAAACAGAGATAAAAGCATGAGTTTAGGGGTAAAACGGGTGATAATCATAAGTGAAAACATATCAATTTCTCGGCACATCAATAAACTAATATAATTATATTTTATACAATATTAGAAATAAATTATTGGACATAGCTTGAACTAAACGAAGTAAACATTATTAAAAAAATTATTGATTTTTTAAATAATGTATTTATATGTTATTAATTTGAATTTAAATCATGTATCTTAAATTAACCCATTATAATAATTTGGTCATTCACTTTAAGTTTAAAACTATATTTGTTACAATGTTTGACAAATGATTATTACTATTTTTTGTTATTATTTTTAGATGTTAACATTAGTTTAAAAGTAAAAAATAAACAGTTTAGTAGTAACACAACGTAATTAGTTAAGCTTTTGTTAAACTTCCATATTTTTCAGAACAAATTAAATAAATTAATCAATCCACATTAGTTTTTAATATTTGATTTAACACTAAATTAAATATGCTTGGTTACTTCCATATTAAATGATTATACACTCAAGGTTAAATATTTAGGCTTTGAAAGAAACATAATGTCAAGCTCCAAAATGAATGAAACTCGATTGAAATGATTTTAACAGATGAGGATATACTTTTAAGTTAATTTCATTTTTATATCTTAGCCCAAACATCATTACTTTTATTACTTTTGATTTGTTTGTTTTGTTGTATCTGCAGTCTTAAAGGTACCAGCCACGGTATGCAATATATATTTTGAAAAAATTAAAAAAAAAGTTTTATATGAAGATGATTTTTTACTAGAAATTATTTTTTAATATAATATGTAATTTAATTTGTCTTAATAACATTTATATATTTGTACATATTAAATTTAAATTGTTCAACCCATGTATCACATGAGTACATAACCTAGTTCATTATATATTGTGGTTCGAATTGAATTAAATGTGTACGTATGTATGTGTCTCATGTTATAGATTATTATGTTGGTTTCTAATTATTGTGTGGGTTTAGTTGTGCTTTTTTTGTGTAGTTGCAGATCTGTGTTTTAAACGAAGAATATGAAGTTGGTTTCTTCACCTGTATTGCTACAACCATGTTAATTGTTTAACATCATTGATAATTGATAACATTCTATTTCTATCTTGGTTACCTTTAACATATATGATTATTCGGCCTGCGTGGCATCAACTCACAAGGTAAACCACTATATTATAACCAAAAAGCGATAGACACTTTTAGGCATCTAGGTTCCGAGGTGCAGGGTGTTGCTTTATGTACAATCAAATAAACTATATTTGCAACCAAAAGTTGCATCTATCCCATCTGTTTTACGCATCAACTTTTTCATCAAGCAAACCTTTCATAATTTTTCTTCCAGATGTACATTTGGTGCCGCCTCAAGGCCTTGAGGCGCTTTCTTACTCACCTAGTTCGCCTCGCGCGTCAGGCACATCTTTTTAAATCGAGATTATGACTAACACAAGTCATGATGATTTTTAAATTTTGAAAATTAAGATGGTAATTTGCAAAGCCAAACATTTGTATTATTGATTTATCAAGAAAGTCAAAACATCAGCCAATTGTCATGTTTTTTATTTGATTGCCAAATAATTCTTATATATTTTTGAGAAAGTGTAGGGTACAAAGTCTCTTATCCTACAAAGTGTAGGAAGCCACAAAATGATGCCACGTGGAACTTGTCTGTTTTTACTCTATAACTGATTAGAGGGGTAGTATAGTCAATTGGACATATCAATTAATCACGTTTATTATCAAATCCCTGTTTTATCGTTCATCAATTTTTCAAATTTCATAACTGATTCCATAATATACGATTATCAATTCTTACCATATTCAAAAATCTACAATCATAGTCGATCACTGGTTCAATTTTTTTACGAAAATCATAATCAATTTGCCGAGTTATTCACCATGTTCGGTATGTACTCTGTTTTTATTGTTTTTCAATTAATCGTGATCTTACTATTAATTTGTGTTTTCAGATCTAAACAATGAACCTGAATTCTTATTCGATGAAGAACATGAAGTTTCTACTGTTTTGAAGTTTTTTTAGATCAGTGATGAAAACAGAGGTATTCACCATGTTCGGTATGTAATCTGTTTTTATTGTTTTTCAATTAATCGTGATCTTACTCTTAATTTGTGTTTTCAGATCTAAACAATGAACCTGAATTCTTATTCGATGAAGAACATGAAGTTTCTACTGTTTTGAAGTTTTTTTAGATCAGTGATGAAAACAGAGGTTGAGCATTCCATTAAAAATTTTTGATGTTTTGTGGATTTGAAGATAATCATTTGCGTTTTAGTATGTTTTATACATGCGTTTTGATGTATCTGGTGATATTTATGTTTAGGATAACATTCAAATGCGTTTTAATATGTTTTAACATGCGTTTTGATGTATCTGGTGATATTATGTTATTGATAAGATTCAAATGCGTTTTATTATGTTTTAACATGCGTTTTGATGTATCTGGTGATATTATGTTATTGATAAGATTCAAAAAATAAATACATGCGTTTTAAGATTAACAAATGCGTTTTATCTGATTAATGAAACTAAGATTACTGTTGATTGATAACTTCTGATGAAGTGTTTGTAACTACCGAAGAAGAAGTTAATAACTACTGCTGAATCAAACCACTGATGGCCTAACTTCTGATGAGCAAACTACTGATGAACATTGATACACATGCGTTTTATGGGTTTACAAATGCGTTTTAACTACTGCTGAATCAAACCACTGATGGCCTAATTTCTGATGAGCAAACTACTGATGAACATTGATACACATGCGTTTTATGGGTTTACAAATGCGTTTTAACTACTGCTGAATCAAACCACTGATGGCCTAACTTCTGATGAGCAAACTAATAGATGCGTTTTATTGTTTTAATAGATGCGTTTTACTAATAAACATTTATATATATAATCATTCATTACATATGGCATAGATCACCATCCATGCCCCATTTTTAAACATCCAAAAACCCAAAAAAAAAAAAAAAAAAACCAAAAAACCACATCCAAGAAAACATACTAACTTAAAAGCCAAAAAACTACCAAACAAATCACCCACCACATTCATAAACCACCAATCCCATTCAGTCTTTGTTGTTTAAGATTTCATCCCTCCCCTTCCTCTTAGCTTCCATGTTTGACCAGATGGCTTCTTCTGTGTTTTTTCAGACTGTGATAGATCAAATGATCAAAAGATTCTTGTTGAACACCCTTCTTTGGGTTATCTACATCTTTCTTTAACTTTCTCAAATCTTTTAAAGGAGTTTGTCATCATCAGACCCTGGATCCCTTGGTTGTTATGCTTAAGACATCAAAACAAACAACAACAATGCATAATTTTACATTAGAATTATATCACTGAAGGCGTTTTATTATATCACTGAAGGCGTTTTACTGCATAATATGACAGTCTTAGTATCATTAGTAAAACGCATCTACTAAATTACAAAACGCATTTATAACAGAATCATCCAATTTTTCATACAACAGGTTACTAAACATCTTATTCATCAGCAACATTAGTAAAACGAATCCATAATTAACTAAAACGCCTCCATCAATAACAATCAGTTACATTCAGTAACATTCGTCCAACTTAAAACAAAAAAATTATCTAATGCATTACTAAATTCATAAAACGCCTCTACTAAAACTTCAAAACGCATCTGCAACTATAGATCACCAAAACATCATACTAATCAGTAAAACGCCTTTACTTTTTTCACGTCCTTCACCTGTTTTAGGTTTTTAAAGTAAAATCATGAAGTAAAATTAAAGTAAAATACGATCAAAATTAAAGTAAAATCATGAACAATTCCTTACCTGATTTGCGTTTTGAAGGCATATTTGTTGATATGATTTAGTGTTTCTCCGATGCTCTGTTTTTTTATTTTTGATTTTTGGACTTCGGTGTCAGTTTTGATTTTTGGAGAATCAATCGCACGCATAAAATGAAGTAACCGTCAATTAATGAGGTTGATTTGGGCACTGGATTAAAAAATTCAAATTATTTTAGTTTGTAATTTGTCTGTTTTACCCTCAAATTGATAACTGCCATTAATGACAAACGTGGGTAATTAATGTACGAGGTTTTCCTTATAAAACGTAGAAGGTGGGAGATGGAGGGCCAGGATGGCTTCTCACACTTTGTAGGTTAAGAAGGCTTTGTACGTTAGCCGGCCTCTATATTTTTTGGGGGTAATTTTTAGCCAAGTGAGCTCAATACATATCCTCACATAGAGATAGTATATGAGTGTCTCCAGACCAAATATGAGCTCCAGACCAAATATGGGGTCAACCAATAACACTTGATTCTCTATGGACAGTTGACCAAAAGTGGGCCCACACTTCATTTGGCTTCAAAATTACCTAGGTTAAGAGTAATTGCTTTACATAGTGCCATTCTTTATGACATTCGAGTTGTTTCTCATGTTAACTGCATATTTTGCTTTATATTTACAGGATGATTTATCTGATTTACTTGCTAATAGAACAAAAATAAACTTACACTTTAAATTAGTTCTTGCTTCCCGATCAAGCTACTAATGTTTTTGATGTTTGAAGAATGTTAACAAGATTAAGAAAGGTCAAATGCCCCACACACGTGATAGTTCAGCCTGTTTACACGGGTGATTTTTAATCGTTCATTGTAATTTTACAAAGCGTCAATCATCTCAAAAAAAAAAATGTATTGTATATAATTTCAGATAGCTAGCATATATGATTTAATAACATGTATGTATGTGTTATACCCTACTACTAGGTTGTTGCTTCATATATACTTCACGTCACCATAACAAATCATTCCCAAACGACATACACACACCAGAAACCCCAACAACAACTACCAGACACTAAAACAAAACAAATCATCCCCAAACGCCATACACTTATGCACTACCCACATTCTAGGGCGAAGCTTATTGAGGGTCGGGAGTGCCCCGACCCCATTGATTTTTGGCTCAGTAGTGTAAATTTCTCCGGTTTTATCAAAAAAATTTGTATATTTTGTGTCCGGACTCCAACGATTTGAAAAAGAATTTGGGTCTCTTGACTTTCGCATCTCACCATCTAAAGGTTTAAGCTCTGCTACTGACCGCGTTAGCAAACATTGTTGCAGATTCTTAGTGGTCCTACGTTATTCCAGCGTATAACATATCAATATCCAACATCTTCTTTAAGAAACCATTGTTAAAAGTTAAGGGCGAAAATCAATAATAGTGAAACATAGTCATTAACTTTTAGGGAAACATATAACACCTTTGCAACTTCAAGCACAACTAGTGGATTGACCCGCGCGATGCAGCGGGTTTTCATACGTGTGGTCACTCTAAAATTAATGAGAGGACAACCGGCCACATACGTCTAGGCAAAAGTGCCATACTATCTCACATTATTGTTATGGGCATCGGCCTATAATTAATATGAGCAATAGTGAATGCACCATTGCACCAATATGTTATAAGATGGTGGTAGGTAAAATCAATTAAAAAAAAAGCAACCTACAATATGTGTTATTACATACTTGTTACAAAATGCGAGATAAGACACGACCTGAAGCTCAACCTATATAATCTTACCCTATCATATATAATCTAATTCGTAATTAAGAAATATGAGAAAAAAACAAACAACAATATGACAAGCTAAAAACTTTATGTTCTCAAATCTCAAATGCCAGTTGTCAATTCCTTTTTACATGCAATAGGATCAAGATTTTGAAAAACATTATGTACATTCTAACTTCTTAGGAAGTTTAGGAACTTCCTAGGAAGTTTAGGAACTTCCTTTTTTTTGTTGGGTCACTCTGTGTACCTCGATTGGGTGTGGCGTCACCGGATCTAACAAGGTTTTTTTTACTGGACAACACAGACTACATGTTAGAAAGTTCAAGAAACAAGCAACATAATACCAAAAGTGAATACACTGTGATAGTTTCATAACATCAATGAAAAAATGGTCTAATAATCATGGTCTCATATAGTTTTATAGAAATTGATGTAATAGTTAGTAAGTCTTAACACGAAGTACATGCATATAATCTTTGATAATTTGCACATTTTTAGCAACTATATCTTTGTAAAGGTAGCTGTTATCTAATCATTTGCTAAAATATATTATGTTTAGTGGTTACAAAGACCCAAATAGTTTTAGGTTGCACACACATAAAATAGGCCTCAACTTTGAACCTTTATCATATGCAACATCATTACTACTTGAAAGAGAAAAAACCCATTAAGAGAACCATAGTTGGCAAAAAAAAAATGTTAAACAATATAATACATAAATGAAAGAAAATAGGGTAACATTTAATTTAAAACTTGCAATACGTAGTCAACCAAGTAGTTTTGTAATGGAAATTAAAGAACTTTCATTTTTGACATATACAGTGGCCATGATGTAAACAGACCCAATCCGACCCATTTTGCCATTAGCTAGTCAATTAATCTATTACCCAAGCTTACCACCTTCAAAAATGTCACTAATGTTCGAATCCTCTTCGTCACAATTTGTAAATCATAGCAAATTATAAGTGAAGAATCCAATACAAACCATAATGGCCTGGTTAACGACATGATTAATCAGCGGGTCAAATAAGTAGTTTAAAAAAAAGCTTAGTTGGACCAGCACACTAATAGATACAGAAAAGCAAAGATTAATGGAGTGGAAATAACTTGAAGTGTTGAGCTATGTGAAACAAGATATAGTTCTGCATCACACAACATTTAGGAACAAAAAACTGAAATCTATATAATCCTTCCATAGAAGATGAATCCATCTTAAGATGGGCTAAGCACATGTTAAGAAAATGACTACAAAGAAAACGTTGATAAATAAGGATAACTTTGTATTGTAATATATAATTTATCTTGGGTCAGATGTGAAATATATATGACGTTCTAATACAAAAAAAAAAAGTAATGCAGAATACAGTGAGACCAAACTCACCTTTAATCCTAGAACATAATCCCCACACTTGTAATAAGCAGACTCTTTGTAGCTCTACACTCAGCTGTACCCATACCATCTGCAACCAAATCCAAAATAATCCAAATAACATGCATGTTTTTTCATACAATGCCCACACACGACAAGCAACCATGATATGTACACGACATAGTTGTCAAAAGCGCGCCCAGGCACAAGGTGCAACCAGGCACACCAAGTGCGCTGCGCCTTGTGAGGCGCGCGCCTAGGCACTGAGGCGCACTATCAGGGCTGATTTCCGGCCAAATTCAGGCTAAAGGTGGACTATACCTCTAAAACATCCTCAATGAGTTATGAACAAGTCCTAAACAACCCTAAAAACTCCTAATGTAGCCCAAAACAAGCCTAAAACATCTCTAAAATTCCCAAAAAATGTATTTTATACTATGCGCCTAATTATAAAAAGCCCTCGTTTTTTATGCGCCTTGCGCTTAGGCTCCGGGCTCGGCCTATGCGCCTTGAGTGTGCCTAGGCGCTTTGACAACTATGGTACATGATTTACTTTTCTGCTCCAAGTTAATAAATATGATAAATATATACAAACACACTCTCATAATATGTCTATAAACTCTTGAAAGTTAAAACATACTTCGTTGAAGGAGCATCAATTCCAACTTCTCTTCACAATATTTGAGTCGTTAACTTTATATATAACTCAATGAAGTTAATTAACTTCATATGTGAAATCCCAAACATACTTTTGTATAAGAAAATAAATAAAACAAAGTAAAAGGTTATTATTAAGCAACTTAACACTAAATTCACATCATGAAAATGTAAAAATTAAAAAAATTGAAAGCAAATCGAGATGATACCAACAAAACACCTGAATGTTTCACATTGATGAAAATTTCTTGCATCCAGGTCATTTAATTTGGTATTTTGATCGTCTCAAAGTGAAAGTTGTAGCTCCCAAGTCTCATAAGAATCCATCTGCACAAGTAGTAGCCTCATGTAATGCAAGCAAACATATCAAAAGAAACTTGTTCCACAAATAAAGCAACCACAAAATACTAAGAAAAATGTTTTTAGTATAAAACTCTAGCAGATTCTCAGTGGTCCTACGTTATTCCAGCGTATAACATATCAATATCCAACATCTTCTTTAAGAAACCATTAGTGAAACATAGTCATTAACTTTTAGGGAAACATATAACACCTTTGCAACTTCAAGCACAATTATATACAAGAATATGATGTGTTATTTCACATGGGCATAGCTCATTTGACTCATATTAGAATCATTTGTCAAACCTTAAACTTAAACCAACAAAACCTAGCCATTACGAAAATAAGAAAAATTGTTTAAAACCATATATTTTCTTACCAGTTTGTTTATAAAAGTTTATACCCGCATAGAGCATATTAAACCCTAAACGACATGTTATAACAAGATAAAACCAAATAATACCTTTTATATATATATTGTGACCCATTAAAAACATTTCTTACTTTTTTGTACCATGACAGTTAATTAAAAGCAATATACACTAAGACAATGTGTAATATGTATTATATGGGCATGAATAAGCTTGATAACGCCTCCAACACCGTTCCCTTAGGCGTTATAGCCTACGGCCTTCATTTGATAACCTACACCTTGTTCTCTCATATGCCCCCCTGTAGGCTACAGCTTCAATCTATTAAAAGTAAAGAGTTTAGTTTAAAATATTTTAATTATATGGGTAGGGATCCTAAGAGAACCAACCCCTATTTGAGAACTGAGAGAACCATTCTGGGCCACACATTTCATATAAAGGCAAAAAAAAAAAAATTTTTTTTTTTGCTTTAATCGCACATTTTTATGCAAGGAAATTTTTTTTTTTAATTTTTTTTGAATTTTTTTTTCATTTATACATATGTGTATATAGCATTTTTCAGCTATACATATGTGTATATTTCAGTTATACATATGTGTATATTGCATTATACATATGTGTATAATGCAATTATACACATGTGTATACTGAAAAAAAAAATACAAAAAAAATAAAAAAAAAATTCTTACATATAAAGCAGCGATTTTTGCAAAAAAAAAAAAAAAAAAAAAAAAATTTTTTTTTTTTTTTGCCTTAGAGAAATGTGTGGCCCAGAATGGTTCTCTCAGTTCTCAATTTGGGGAAAGGTTCTCATTTGAACCAAATCCTTAATTATATAACATTATACAAAGTTTCGTTTTTGCATTTTGTTTTTAAAAGATTATTTAAGTACGTTACTTACTATATTTTTTTCTTATCAACAAAACTTGTAATTAAACAGAAGAAAACATGCAATTACTGGAACTGAGCTGAATTGACCAGAACCGGCAAATAAAAACAGTGGTTACATAGGAATTAAATCCTGGATCCGCCACTGGTACGTTTTTCGTATAAATTTATTAGATCAATGTCCTTTGAGTGTCGGATATATAATTAATATAATTAACGAGTATCCAGTATTATATAACACATATTTTTTACTATAATCATCTATGTTGTCCGTCAATGGATGTATAACACATAATTTTTTTTACCGGATTTATGTCAATGGCTTCACAACACGTTACCTAGTTATCAGCACATGGAACGCGTTAGGATTTTTTTTTACTTGATAAGGAGAGGATTAAAACCTTAAATCGATTTTACAAAAACGTCAGGTGGGTGAACAATCGATATTACCTGCTTTCCCCATTCTATCATTTTGAAGTTTGAATAGTCACTGCATCAATGAAATACGAAGGATGGCTTGATTAACTTGAAGTCAAATTTGATTTTGGCCTTGGAAAATTACCAAATAAGCCAAAGTAAGAAGAAACGTGCACACGAAACTTACCTAGTACCTACCACTTGTGTTTGGTAGGGTGGATGATTATGTGAAACACGCTTGTGTGGACCTTATATGTGTATCTTATATCGCCAGCTTCCGAGATACTGGGTTTGTGACCGGCAGTGGCGGATGTATAGTAGAAGTAGGGGGAACATCCGTTACCCCTCGATTTTCCTGGCGAAGTGGAAAAAGTTTGTTTTTTAAGTTATTTTTATAAAATGTTACCCATAAAACATATTGTTTGTTACCCCTTAAAATATTTTTTTATAAAATGTTACCCCTTGATATTTTTTCTAGATCCGCCACTGGTGACCGTGCAAACGTTGCAGAAAGCAGAGTCCAAGATGATCGAGAAGCATGCCAAAGCCTGTGAGGATAATTAGTATGTTTCTGTCCGATTAGCCTTCAATACTTTTGGCTCATTGACACTCGAAGCCATTCGTTTCCTTGCCAGAATCCAACTGCTTGTTCGTAGCAATTTTTCGACCCACCAAGGGCAAGGATTTGTCCTTGGTAGATTCAGTTACGCTATTCAGAAAGGGGTGGCGGCGCAGCTTGTTGCCCGTCTGCTTGTCATTATGTAAATTTTTATGTTATTAATATATCTTGATATTAATTGAATAGTTTATAGACTTTTATACAATTCTGCATAAATATTTGTTAAACCCATCTAGAATAAAAAGATTAGTGGCTCCCATTTTCCTGAAGTTGTGTTAGTCGAATTGAATTATTATTGTTTGGTTACATATTGGCCGAACAATTGTAGCTTGTTTAATCTACCACCTGTGCAATACATTTAAAAATTCGTTGTTATTCTATTTTTGAAACTCAAAGGCTAGGTGTATGAAATCGGCCAAATATTAGTAGCAGCAGTCGATCCCTAACCATACAACATTTGTCTTTATAAAAGCCTAACAAGGCGTAAATGATCTTAATTCTCACATGTAACATGAACCATGTGCCACATAGTAAATGCAAGTACCTAAAGTGATAGGGTTAGGTTTAGACTGATTGGGGTTTATGATAATCTAACATAATCGAGATTCATCTTCCATTTTGGGGGTGTTTGGGATTGATTATTCAAAACAGATTATGCGTTTTGGAAAAGCAGGGGTGGAGCTGCTTATAGATTATTGCGTTTTGGTAGCCTAAAAAACTGATTATCTGCGTTTTCAAAACGCAATTCCAAACACTAAAAACTGATTATCTGCGTTTTCAAAACGCAATAATCTAAAAATCAAATTCAAAACGCAATCCCAAACACGTTTCCACGATCTAGAATCTATTACATATAATGAGAATGATCAGGAGAACAAAACCAAATATATGTAACCTAACAATAATCGTGTTGGACCAAATCATTAGATATATGTAATGGGTGATTACTTATATGTAATCGGATGACATATTACTACTTATAACATACAAGTTATTATTGTTATTATTATTACTAGTGGGTTTACCCGCGCGTTGTAGCGGGATCTACAAATAGGTTGCAATACAACATTATGATACTTAAGTTTTTTGGCGCAAGTTACGCAAAAAGAATAGAAATGTGCACACTATGTTTTAACAAGTATTCATAGAAAGAAAAGAAAAGAAATGTGCACCGCCACTCACAACTGATTGCAGTTCACCACAAAAACTGTACTCATTATTGAACAAATCTTAATAAACCAAAGGTATGTTACTGTAGGGGTGTTCACGGTTCGGTTTCAAACCGTGAAACCGCCCAAACCGAACATTGGTTTGGTTTCATGGTTGGTTTTTTTACTTGACTTTTGGTCGGTTGGTTTCAATATTTTCAAACCGTGACAAACGGTTTGGTTTACGGTTTATACAAAAAACCAACCGTATAAAACCGGACCGGACCGTTAGAGTTTATTATGTTATTTTTTTTAAATATTTCATATTATATGTTTGTATATGCATATTATAAGATATAGTTTAAGATTTTTTTTTTAATTCTAATTAAAACCAAAGTAAAACAACAATGGACATTCTTAGTTATCAATTTCATTTTTTCTTAAATAAATAATAAGACTTTTAGACGTAAAAGCAGCTTCAAAATCCATATCTTAAATGCTTTATTGAAGACTTGAAGAGAGGATGAACACAATAAATTTTAAGTTTAATGTTCTCTTCTGGTTTTTATGAAAGAAACTTTGAAATGGAAAAATAAGATATCAAAGAGCGCAAACCATGAAACCAAACCGGAACCAAACCGTAACTAACGGTTTGGTTTGGTTCGGTTTAAGAGTTCTACGGTTCGGTTTTGGTTTACAAATATAAAAAACCGTTGCTTACGGTTTGGTTCACGGTTTGATATAAAAACCGCGAAAACCGGACCGTGAACACCCCTATGTTACTGTAATAGACCAATATGAACATAAACATAAACATCAACCAATACCTAATGAACGACACGTGTATCATATCATCAATCTATCATAAAACGCCTAAAAATTAATCAACTAATAAAAGCTATAGAGCCTAATTTCACATAATTATCATGATTAAAATTGAAAACAAAAATGATTGCGTTGAATGATATAAAATAAGGTGCTCTGATTAGCTTGACTTTAACTCTAGGAAGACTTCAGTCGTTATATTTTAAAGTTTTAAAACTCATACAAGTTTAGCTGAGATAAAATTTTTTCATTGATTATTATTTTTAAATTACAGGAATACTCTTAATTGATTTAAATCATTAAACAGACTGTCCATCACTTGATAAAAGTTTTAAACTTCTCATTTAGATGAGTTTTCTTAGGAACCCCACCTTATATTGATGGGCTATGCTACAAAAGAAGCTTTAGTCTAAAACGTGTAAAAAGGAAATTATATGCTTGTAGAACTCCCGTAATCACAACCATTAATTTGCTTTGAGAATTCAAATAGTTTACTTTGTAAGCTAGGTTAGTTTCACTTTATATGTATACTAGTTTTTTGACCTCTTTGCACGTTGTGGTAACCAAATTTTAATCATGATAATTATGTGATAAAGTATAGACTATAATTGACCAGACTTGGTCCCTAACTAAATTTACGTCGAAATGTATGGTAACCAAATTTATTCCGTCGAATGAAAACGTACTACTTTTGACCAGATTTGTTTCCAGACCAAATTTACGTCAAAATTTAGTCCAACTCAAGATGTACATAAAAAGAAAACATTTTATAATTGACCCGAATCGTTTTCAAGCAAAAAACAATATGTTAATTCGTAGACGAACTCGAACTTATATTGACATATACTTAAAAATAAAAAAACGTAATAAATTAGTTTCAAGGTAAACTCGAAACTTTAGAAACTTGATAGAGTCAAAGTCACATTTACAAAGTTAGAGGGTTACTGTTGACATTATAGCACAATTTAGGAGTATAAGATGTTACATGTTAAAAGTTTGAGGGTTAATAGTATAGACCTTGTTGTCAATTCAAAAGTATAAGTCATTTTTGTTCATTTACAAAATTGTTAAATATTTTTTTGTTACCTTTAGAATGTTAGGGGCCCACTTTTGCCAATTTTAAAATCTGCTTGATTACCATGCATATATACATGATTTGGTTATAATGAGAACTACGTTATGAGAACCGTGAGAACTCCTATGTAAAATGCGAATTTTAAATTTTGTTTACACACTGATGTAAAAATGACTAACTAAAAAGTCTACAAAAAATGGAAAAAAAAAATTACGTCGTCATTACACCGGTGTAGCAAAAGTAACGTAAATGTCTACATCAATGTAATATTTTATTATGGTTATCTCGTCACGTAGCATGGTGTACCTGCTAGTGAACATGTTAGTTGCAGGATGATGTGGTGAACATGTTAAACGCTTTTCATGAATCTGGCGTTATTATTAGAGGATGTACTACATCGTTTATCACGCTTATTCCTAAGGTGAAGACTGCGGTGGGGCTTAAGGATTATAGGCCGATTACTCTTGTGGGCATTATCAAGTAAACTCATTTCAAAAGTTTTAGTTGCGAGAATGAAAAAGGTTCTCGAAAAGATTATCTCGGAGTCTCAGACGACTTTTCTTAAAGACAGATTTATCCTTGACGGGCCTTTGATGATCAATGAATTATACAGGTGGTTAAAGAAGAGCGAGAATAATGCGTTTTTTTTTTTATTAAAATTGACTTTGAGAAGGCTTATGACAATGTAAATTGGGGATTTCTTTTATCTATTATAAGTCAAATGGGTTTTCCTTCAAAATGGTGTCTTTAGGTTAAAGGTACTCTTGAATCGGCTAGATCTTCGGTGTTGGGGAATGGTTCTCCAACGTTTGAGTTTCAATGTCAAAAGGGTATTAAACAAGGGGACCTTTTATCTCCATTCTTATTTATTATTGTTATGGAAGCCCTATCTTTCATGTTTAACAAAGCCAGTGAAGTGGGGGAATTTAAAGCTATAAAGGTTTTGAATGGGGAGCCGTCTATCTCTCAACTTTTATATGCGGATGACGCGTTAATTATGGGAGAATGGTCGAGAGATAATATTGAACAAACGTCAAGACTTCTTCGCACATTTTACATGTGCTTGTAGTTGAAGATCAACATCCATAAATCTCAGTTATTTGGGATTGGTGTTGACGGGGAGGAAGTTAAGGATATGGCATTTATCTTGGGTTGTATGGTCGGGGACTTCCCTTTTGATTATTTGGGTATAAAAGTGGGCGCGAACATGAATAGAAGTTGTCATTGGGCCCCGGTTCTGGATACTATTCGCGCTTGGTTATCTTCTTGGAAGACTCAAAACTTATCTACGGGTGGTCGGGTAACTCTTATTAAATCGGTCCTCGCTAGTCTTCCTGTGTATTACCTCTCTTTGTATAAAGCCCTGAAAAACGTTACTGAACAAATTGAAAAAATGATGAGAAATTTCCTTTGGGCGGAAACTAGCGAGGATAGGAAAATGTCTTGGGTCGCGTGGGATGTCATTACTCCTACGAAAAATGATGGGGGTTTGGGGATAGCTAAAGTTATGCATATTAACATTTCTTTTATTTTGTTCCAAAATAATGGGCCTACTGGAGGCCTTTACATTGGGTACGTGTATCAAAATTAAAACTTGGCCCCACTTAGTGCATATGGTCTTATTTCAAACCCAGTAGGTTGGGTCGATTATGTGGTTAGAAAGTCAAGACACACAATATGAGTTACCTATAGTACTAAGTAATGCACCGTCTAATTTAGGCCCAATATGTATCACTGCCTCACTGGGATTGCTTATTTTTTTTATCGACTAAGAACATCACCTCGGTATCCCGTTTTGAATCCCCTTTTCGCATCGTCCCTGAGGGCATATGCCCTTTCAACGTCAAGGGGTGTATTTTTGCTGGCCCTAGGATTCGAACCGTGTACCTCCCCCTGGCGGGAATCTCCCTAAGGAGTAAGCCCTCCCACCTCTCTCCAACTGGGATTGCTTATTTAACTCCAAAACTGTCTTTGGTTAGAATTGCTTATTGACTTGTGACTTTTTAAATGAAAAGAAGTTCTTAAAAAATGTTTGGATTAATTTTTGTGATGAGAAATGAGTCAATGACAATAAGTCAAAAAGTTGTTTTTTAAAAAGTGTTTGACTTAACTTATTGTGAAGATTGGTTGTATGGGTAAATTTGTAATTTTTATTTTAAAAGCCAAAACAAAATGTCAGGATTTTTGACTTTTGAAAAGAACTTTTCAACCTATATTAAAAAAACTAAAACAGAAAGCGTTTTTGCTTTACCCAAACAGCTTATTAGTTTATTGGCTTTTTAAAGAAGTCAATAAGTTAATAAGTTGTTCTGAAACTCAATCCCAAACACCTTCTAAAAGGTTAACGTGTTGCAAGAACGTGTTCTAAGAGGTAGTTTATACTTTCACAGATATTTCATATTTTCAGTAATTCACATATGTTATTTTAATAATACAAGTATACTATAAAACTTTTAAATTCTATTATATGATATGATGTATTTATGTAAAACTAAGGGATATATAAAAACTAGATCTTTATCCCGCGTTGCGTGCCTGGACATTGATATTTGGCGGTGATTACTTAACCTCCACGACCACAACAACTGGCAACACAACAACCGCATATCCCGACAAACAAAACCAATGTAAATATTTTGATTAAAGAAAGGGGAAAAAGAAATAAACTAACCGACTCAAATGTACGATTATTATCGTCGTTGCAAAAGAAATAGACTCAGATTTCGTAACGGCTGCAACCAGAGTTAAGTACTGACACGTGATGTACTCATCAACGAAAATTTAAATAAACGACATAACAGGAAAAAAATAGGTAAAAGACAAAAGAAAAAAAAGTTTTCGCTAAAAGACAAAACCATTAAAAGATAAAAAAGTTACTATTGCAAATATTTGGTAAATGTATATATATAATATTGAAATTCTTTGCTTAGAGGCAACTTTAAAGAAAATATACCATCGGCTGCAAACCGCCATTCTCCTGCCACTCGTCTCATTAGTTAATACTCCTGTATATTGACCTATACGAGTATATTATTCTCATGATTTGCGCCATCAACCATTAATCCGATCAAAATTTAAGATCCGTCACTAGTTTCGTGTCTCTTATAGGTTAATTTCCATGTCGGATTGTTATTTGTTTTATTCTTTTCTATATTTTTTTTCTATTTTTTCACGTTACTATGACCAAATGTGCTGGGCGTTTTTTTTTCGCGCTCCTCCTCCTCTACCTTGGAGCTTTGTGATTCGCTGAGAAAAAAAAGGAAATTTCACGCTCCTTCACGTGAAAATTTTCACGCCACAAACAAAAAACCACATTTAGCGCCCATAGGGGTGGTGTTGCAGCACAAAATGCGACGCTAATCAAGGGCATAGCTTTCTAGGGGGCAGGGAGGGGTGCCCAGCCCCCCAAAATTTTCGCTCAGAATTTCCGATTATATGGTATCTATACAAAAGTTTTTTGGTATATACGGTTTCGACCACCTGTAACCAGTGACTTCCGACCCCCCGAAATTTCCGCTCAAGTTTTGCCACTGGCACTAATGGGACCCCCACTACGGGTGGTCTAACAACATGCTACATATGTGTGATGTACTGATGTGTCTCTTCTGTTGATCAATTCTTTGAGTATAATACAGAAACATGATAAAGTAAATCATACATACTCGTTTATCCAGTAAAGGCAGAGAGAGAAGATGATGCCATGGATGTTATGTTGATCGGGTTTCCCATTTAGGGTGTACAATTAGGATTGCTTAAGGAGATCAGATATCTCAATTATAGAGAGGAGAGGAGGATGGTTTTGTGTGTAAGTAAAGGTGTTCATTAGCTTCTAATCTCTCCTAATGACGTCTATTTATATACCAAGGGGAATCCCTATTTTATGGTTAAGTAAGGGTAATTACGTCCATCACATATAGACCAGTTAAACCAATACGGGTATTTAGGTCATTGATCATTTATTACATAAATGATTATAACGGCCATATAATAGAATATATAATATATTCTTACATTCTCCCACTTGCCCGAGTAATAATTTATTATGAGCATTAGATAAACTTGATCAGGAGTTAAAACTCATTTTAGTTTTAAACCCAAAAGTATAGGAGAGAAATACAATCGTTGAGTTAGTTATTCAACTCAGGAAATGTAAGAATATATTTATATATTCTATTATGTAAGAATATATTTGTGAAGCCCCACGGCTACACGGTCCCGAGTACTTAGGCTTCGAAGATCGGCTTGGAAAATCAGCTTCCCCTGGTGCGTCGGCTTCTTCCCTTCAACGGTCATTTGACCATTACAATCATTAAAACTTTTTAACTTATTTTAAACATTATATAAAATTACCAAATTTCACACCATTTCATACCAAATTTCACACTATTTTTCTCATACACGAAATTTAACACCATTCTCTCATACCAAATTTCACACTTTTACAATTATCATTTCAAATGACAAATCGATGACGATATTTCAAACGATAGCAATCTTTTTTTTTTAAGATGTGATCGAGCAAGTTGGCGAGGAAGACACTACATCATCAAAAAAAAGTCGTTAAACGTGATCGCGAAAAAGGTAACCAAATCCTTATGAACGACTATTTTGTTGTCGAACCCAAATATAATGATGATGTTTTCCGCTATCGGTTTCGTATGTCGAAACAATTGTTTTTAAAAATTGTTGACGACATCACAGCCAAATATCCATGATTTCGAGAGGGTTACGATGAAAGGATGAATAAAAGTTTTACACCTTTTCAAAAAATCACTTCTGCCATTAAACAACTTGCATACGGTAACACACCGGATGAATACGACGAGTATTTGTGCATGTCTGAAAGGACTTCACGTGAGTCCCTTTATTTTTTTTGCAACGTCGTAATTAAAACTTACTACGAGGAGTTTTTGCGTCGACCCACAAGTCACGATGTTGCAATGTTTTACCAAAACCACGAAGAAAAATATCATATTCCTGGCGTGATGGGTAGCATTGATTGTACACACACTACAACAAAAATGGGTTTTTAGTACCCACAAAAGCGTCCTAAAATGTTATTTTATAGGACCTTTTATTTAATAGGACCAACGGTAAAAACGTTTCATGTAAGGGGGTCGTAATAAGTCATACAACTTAAAAAGCGTCCTAATATCTCAAATAAGATTATGAAACCAATTTTATGGTCACATAATATGTCCCTAAAAAAACTCCTAATAAAACATATTAGGACACTTTTACAATGTTTTAACATGTGCTTACCTACTTTTAATCTTTTAATACACATACAAGAGTCCTTAAAAATTAATTTATAGGACCCTTATGATGTAACATCATAGGAGCTTTAGTACCAAGAAACGGGTCCTAATATCCCAAATAAGATTATGAAACTAATTTTAGGGTCATGTAATATGTCAACGAACAAACAATATAGCGTCATAAGAAATGCATATTCTGACACTTTTACAATGCTCTAACAAGTTTAATAGGACAAATTTTCAAAGTCCTAACAAGTCATATGATACAACGTTTTTTTAACATATACACACACAATTTTATGATACACTGTATATAACATCAACTAATGAAAGAAATAAAACTTTATTATATTTCAAATAATCATATTCATAACAAAAACACTAAACATAAATAAGTTATAGCATTATCCAACATAAAGTTTTGTAACATTTAACAAAGAAATTAAAAGCAATGAAAGAAATAAGCAACATAGAATCCTGAGTCATAATGTGTTATCAATCCTCACGGACTACCTACAAATAAACCATCCATGTATAAGCATTAAGTTCCAGATTATTAAAATTATTCGTATCACAAAATTAATAAATACATACCGAGATGAAAGAACAAGGCCATGCAATGGAGGCACCAATACAATCTTGAATTGTGGAAAATAACCCATATGGTCTCACCAACTTTTCACATATTTTTATTGTTACTTGAACGTTTACCTCACACCATTCTGGTCCAATGTCTGTACCACCAACTAGCTCATTTGGGTCCAAGCTCTTCACCCATCCTCTTGCTACAATCTCGGTAGAGTTTAGAATGCTTTTGAGAACAGCTTCATCTCCAACCTAGATTTTAGTTTTCAACAAACATATATCAAACTCTAGTCACAATAGTACAAGTAACATTTCACCAAAAAAAAAAAAAGATTTATATACAAAAATACCCGTAAACGTGGAAGTCCATTGGTTGCAATGGGGAAAGATGGTGATGTAAGAGGTGGAACACTAGGACCATCCCTACACCCTTTAATCTCTGATACTTGGGCTTGTAACCGAACCACAGTACTAGTAAGTTCTTCACATATAGACTTCAATTGGATGTTTTCTCTACGACATGTTGAAGGACTTGGTGTTACACCCCAAACATCAGAAGCACAAACACCCAGACCATACATGATTGCATCACCATTTCGATCTTTCCCCGTTACTTTAGAAAAAACATCATTTGGTCCAGGCTTATCGATCGAACCATCGGAAAGATTAAAACTAAGTTGTTGCATCTGTGCCTGTATTAGATATAGTAACAAAAATAATATATGTATTTTTAACATCAAGAACACATAGAAAATATATGTATATGAATAGCGAAAACAATAAAGTAAGGGCCAAATATATATAATAATCTGAACAATAAATAACGCAAAAAAAGCTCCTTACATATATAGATTATTCAAGGCATAGTTGCATGCTTCAAAACCGTTAGAAAACCTCCAAACCCGAAAGCCTTTGACTGCATACTTCTGTTTGGAATTCGGATATTATCAAGTGAGGTAAACAATGTCTACAACATACATCTTTCAAAATGCATAATCCCTACAGATTGACTCATTTGTTTGTTCAAAATGCATATCCCTACTCTAGTAATGAAAGCTCTAACCTGGTATACATTCTTCACTGCTATACTACTGATGATACAACCATGGTTAGTTAGGACTATGCCATCAAGAGACTCCAACTTTGACATTATCTACATTGAGAAAGCTGAGTCAAACATAATCTTCTAGATAATGTAAATGTAAACAATAATAATTACTATTTATAAACTTATAAAATATAGCTAAATTGTATATAAAGTAATATTTGTAACTAATACTCATTAATAAATAAAAATAAATAAGCCAAGCTCGAGTTTGAAAAATTACTTATGAGCCGAGCTCCAGCTTTATAAACAAAGCTCGAATTAAGCCAAGATCGACCTTTCATAACCTAAACGTGCTCGAGCTCAAACCCAATTAAGCTTTGGCTCGGCTTGACTCGTTTGCACCTCTACCCTTCATGGTTACTTGGTGATAACCTCATGACTATTCAGGTTTTCAAATGAAGTACAAGCACTAGTTCAGACTTCAGATACATACAGATGTAGAATGTTTCTTGTTTCATTGATAAAATAGACAAAAAAAAAATCCCTATTCCTATCGTTGTAAACCACAAAATCACATGAATATGAGATAAAAAAGACAAATTATATGAGCATATACAAAGCTTTAACCAAAAAAAAAAAAAAAAAAACATAAACCAACATTCATTTAGGCAATTTGTCAAACACATGGTGTGCCCCTTCTCTGTCAACCCACAAAAAGATGATAGAAAAGAAAAACCCTACATATATCTAACTTTACATAAGAATTATACATCATATATGACATATTATATTAACACGTTAGAGTTTCCAAGTTTGAACCAAAAATGACTAGTGGTTAGTGGGTCTTAGGACAAACTCAAGCAAAAAAAAAAAAAGACTACGTTTTATATTATGCATATCACAAAAGCTAGCTATCAAAATATAATCAATAAGGAATAAAAATTTTCTACCATGATAAAAAACATAAATAGCCGATGAACATCTATAAATCATGTAATGTCATTTTAAACATGAAGTACATAGATTTCACATTCATCACTCCCGTAATTACAAGCAGATAAACATCAAAGCATTCATCAATCATCTTTATCAAGTTTCATCACAAAGTTCCCAATCCGTATCTTTTCTCAAACAAACATGTGATTGTAAACCAACTTCTGAACAACAGAAAACTTGCTACAAGTATAAAAGGAGTTTTAACTTGTAAATAATAACACAAAATTCATGTAAACAATAGTAACCCAAATTCCACATCCCCAGTCAACCCTCACTCACAATTTCACACTCTAATCCAACAACTCTTACAACACAACACCCATCCGTATAAATCTGCTACTAAAAAACCTATCAAAGCAGCATGTTAAATAACCAAAAAAAGTTATTTTATTTGGCAACTATACAATAAGCAGAAGCTGAAACTATCTACCAAGATTTATACACATACAAACACAGAGCACACACACATATATATACACAAAAACAAGCCAAAGATAAGGGGTTTTTACCGCAAATCTTAATTAGAGCTTCCAGCCCTAAAATATTAGGCTGTTGAAGAAAGATTTCATGAGAAGCGGTACAAGCAAACAGATCTCAGCCTCCGATGACTGAACCTGACTGTTGGTACAAAGGAAACTCCTCCCTCATATCAAAATACCCTGCAATAGTATAGGTTGTTTTGTTACCAATCATCATGCTGTCGGGTTTACAACACAATTAAGAAAATGATTGAAAAGAAAACCAAAACACAGTTCAAATACTCTGCCCATATGTAAACATATTATGCATAGATTGGATAAAAACCTAATTAATTACAATTTAGAAAAGAAGGTTAGTGCGTATGTGTCATGTTTAGGGTTTATAGAAATATATGTACATCAGATCTGAAGGTCGATTGGAAAGCCTAATAGAAAATGAAAACATAATAATATTAATAAGAAAAAAGGAGTACCTGCAGGCGAATCAAAGCGGAAAGGGTAGATCAAGAGGAGGCCACTTTTGTCGGGTGAAAGGTTTTCTGGTTACTTTGATTATACTTTTATTTATAGTATTCGGTTTTCGGGTGGACCCGGGTCAAACTAGTTCTTCCGAGTTCCGATCCCCTGGTTTATTGATTGTGTTTGAGATGAAGGCACAAAGGAAAAAGAAAGAAGAGGATTGGCAGCTAGGGTTTTTAAGGTTATTTGAGGGAAAATCAAATTAGGAAAAGATAAAAGGGAGGGAAAATGAAAACATTTGAAAAAAATATTAAGATGACACACACTTTTACAAGTTTATGGTTTATGTGTCATTAAAGTCTTATTTTATAATCTATACATATAATAAAGGAGTATCTAGGGGTGAGGTGTTACCTTTCTAGGGTGTCCACCTCAGCATTTTCCAACCCGTTTTCCTCTAATTCGGTTGATCCGACCCGCCCCACAAACCGTGTTTCTAACCCACATACCCGATGATAAACCTAAAATCTCTTCATTTCCTAAAACAGATCCATTCTACTTCAACCCTAATTCTTTCATGTCGTCTCCTCATTCTACATCTCAGGCTCTGCGACAGTCTCCTACTCTCCTATCATCCAGGTATTAATCTATCCATTCTGTTGTTATCTTACTTTTGTTTTCATTTTGTTTACAATCTAGGTTTTGTTCTTTGTATATGCGTTCTAATAGGTAAACCCTAATTTTTGTTTCAGCCGCATCCATTCAACTGCTCGATCTTATGTTATTTCTCGGTTACTAAACAATTTATTCAATTCTCGAAGCCATCTGCATCTTCTAATGATAACGATGGATGCGGATCTTGTGCCATCGATTCATCCTAACTTCGTGACTACACAATCGCTCAAACACAAACCCTATACTTCATCGTTGCTGAAACATTTATAACAAAGATTGAAAACAGGTTAGGTTTTCAAATCTCTTATTTGTTATTTGTTTTTTAAAAGGTAAATCTCTTATGTGCTTTGACGAATTGAATTTGCTTTGTTTTGTCTTTAGTCTTAATTTAATTAATTTCTTATGTGATTCATACATGTCACTGTTAATTGTTTAAATTGTTATTGAGGATTACATGATATGTGATAATACGATGAATTGCGTAAACTGTAATTGTTTTGTCTTAGTCTTAATTTAATTAATTTCTTATGCAATTCATACATGTCACTATTAATTGTTTAAATTGTTGTCATGTCTGTGTGTCACATGTATTATAGTGATGTTCTTTATATGTTGTTGTTGGCCGTTGTGATTGTGTAACCCACTGTCAACAAACATGTTTTATTTTTCCCACTAAGAAGTAAGAAATGATATTCTTGATATTATAATAAATTAGGTGCATGTTACAGTGGGGTTAAACTTTCATCACTTGTGGTGGTTTAACGGTTTGAACTTAAGTGATCTTTTATTTTCAAGATAGATAGTCTATATTGCAACTTCTTAAAACAATAAAGACGATTCATAAATATGATACGTAACTGGATATTTTAAAATGATAAGAAATTTTAATAAGAACTCTTTTAAGTGGTCTGTTTTACTTTCAAATTGTTGGCTGAACTGATTGACTTCATATCTAATTTTAATTGATTAATTATATTATCACATAGCAGAGTTGTAATTGTTTTACATGAATGCAGGCTGCTTTAGTGAAAAATCGTTTGGTAGGTTCTGATCACTTGATGCATGATAAAATGAGAAGCAATCGATCTTTTAATGTCTTACCGCCAACAAAGATGATGAATAGGAAGCTATAGGAGGTCGCACGTCAACTGTGATGTTCTTTCAACTATTTTGCATCTCAAGAGTTGGTATGGTCATTAATTACTTATCTATTTCGCATCTCAAGAAGGAAGTTTACAGTTGAATGTTAACAAAAGACTTGTAGGACATAATGAGTAAATTGTGGATATGTGCAAACCACTGTTATAACTAAGATCGAGCAGTTGTATGACATGATGTATTAATTTGATTATTATTTGGGGAAATCTGGCTGCCTCTAACTTTTGTTTGTTATAATGTAGGTGTGCAGGCTTATCGTACGTTATATGTTGGTGCAAGACTTTGTGATAGGTAAAGTATTGCTACAAATAATGAACCAGGTTCATGAGATTTACTTAAATGGTATTAAATTGTTGATTTCTTAAATGGTTTCTTTGATGTACTTCAGTTGACGGACTTTAAAACGATATTATTTATCTTAAATGATTCGCATCTTAGTCGGGCGACCTGTTTATTGATACTGTGGAATGTTTTATATTGCAGGCCTTGGCTGATTCGTATTTTTATGGGTTAGCGAATTTGGAATCTAAACCTTCCAAAGATCCCATTTCAAAATTTGAGTTTGAGAGGCGAAGATTAACTAAGAATGATGTTAGAGAGTTTATTTATAGGGAGGTATTGTCATAGTCTATGATCTTTATCATTTAATTGATTATGATTTACTTATAACGCCCAAGTTACGGCAATGTTGTTCTTGCGCTAAGAATGTTTTTTGCAAGCTTCATATTTTTAACATAAATGAATCTTTTCAGCTTTCAGGGTTTAACAAAAGGAGTCTTTGGCTACAATGGGTGCTTCAGTTTTCAGGTTTGCAATTTTCTTTTTCTGTTTTTTTTCTTCATTTGGCCAAAACAAACCATTAAACTTTAACATTTGCTTACTGGTCAACTTTGTTCTAATTGTGTTTCTGACCTGAACTTTGCAAGAATCACCATCTGAACCGACGAACGCTCCTTTGATTGGAGTATAAATAGACGCACATCATGTTAGCGTCTTTTAAATCTTCGAAATGTGTCTGCCAGAGCGTTCGGTCGTTTTCACTTCCATTAAATTTTGCTGCAGTTTCATAATGAACTTGATTTATATTAATTCAAGAATGTAAACATATTGTTATGAATGTGTACTTCAGTTCACTTTATGTTTCTTAATACTTACGCGTTATTAGTTGTATGTTAAAAGTGCTTTTCTTGATGAAAAACAGTTGAAAGATATTGCTGCATCATTATCTGAAAGGCAAGTCATCGATGTAAAGCAAGGGATGATGAAACTGACATGGAGAAGCTGGAGGAAGCTACCCGCAGTGTTGAAATGCCAGGATTTTTGTGAGGTGCATGTACAGTTTACCCTTTCAACCTCAGTTTTTTGAATTATTTTTTTTTCTCTGTCAAAAACATCCCAACTGGGTTTAACATCTGCTGCTCATTCAAGAATCCAAGCATATACATTGTAAGATGGTAGAATAGATGGGATGGGTTATGCGGACTAAGTTCATTGGAACTCGTCATTACAACCCAGGGTTGATTAACTGATTAATAGATATTGAGATATAAAATTATAAATCTAGGAAGTATTGAGATTTTGATTAGTTTTGATATTGAGATATTGTTGAGTAGTTGTATGCTCACCCCTAAATCGTGCTTTTTCGATTCAAGCTTTATCGAGGATAACGAGAGTGATTCAGGTGTTGATGCTTACGAATTGATGTTAATATATCGAACTATTCCTTAATAGCAAGTTTCCTACACATGGGCTTTTAAGATGTGGGAAAGTTGCAAAATTGAAGAAAAAGATTTGTCATCCGAAAGAGATGCAACAGGTCATGATGAATCTTTTGACGACGACGTAGACTCAAAAACAGAAGCCGGTTATGGGTATGATCAGGTAAATGGTGCTGAAACTGTTGAAAATGGTGCCACTTCACCATCAAAGCAGGATTCACATGTGAAGAAGAAGAAACCGTTGCAGAAGTAGCGAAGAGGTAAATCGATGTTACATGTCTTGTGTTTCTTTTTTTCCGATACAATTTTATATTTTGTTTCTTGATTTATAACAGTGGGTAATTACGTATCATCTTTGGAGATTTATTTGTTATTATCGCTATGTTGTGTATGCAGTATGCTATTCCCCTTGTCTGTAACTGATTTCCCCTTCTATGTTACCTAGAAAGTTTATTGAGAAGAAATATCACCTTCATGTGGTTTCTGGTTGACTTTTTTGTAAAAGTCAAAACTATTCTATGCAAACATTTATAATTCGATTAATCGAGTTACAATTAAAGTAGGGCATATAACTTATAGGAAGAGCTAAGTGGAACTACTATAATTGGAAAGGAAAATGCAGCTTCATGTGGTTTCAAGTCAACTTTTCTGTAAAAGTCAAACCTATTTGTGAGAAACTGATTATTGTGACAGTGATTTGATTTCACAATAATCATATGGCTGCTTAATTAGAAAATCCCATTCAATGTTTTTAGAACAAAGATGGTTATAATCAATACAAGTCACAGTATTGCTATGTATACAAAGTCCTAATTTTGTTTAGCTGACCCATTTTTTGTAATCTTTTCACCAGATTAGTCTCTTTCCATGGATGAAACAGCATCCTTTCAGATGCTGACAGTAGAATTGATGGTTAGTGTTTTGGCTTGTCAAGACTAGCCGAGGACGATGTAACCCATGTGACAACTTGCGCACAAGGTAACTTGTGTGATGTGCGACTACGAGGATGAGTACACGGCTCATGTTTTTACAGGATGTGGGTTTCCGATGGGTGTTTGAAGGCAGATTGGGGCCAGTGGTTTATACCAATTAACAGGGAGTTGAAGAGGATGAAAAGACGCGGAAGAAAAGAGAGAAGATGGAGAAGAAAGCCTTGAGACGCAAATTTGTCGATTCAAAAGGTCGATAGTTTCATATTTGATAACATGTTTTCGAGTGATTTAGTTTCGTTGTAATGATATACCCATACTTTACAAGTTATTTAGATGTTTTAGACTTATGTACTGGAAATTTACCAGCAACTACTAAATTCGGTATTAATTGGTGTTCTTAACTTATTGAAATGAATACTAAAAACCGGTTCAGTTTTCAGTTCAATTGGTTGGTTATATATGAGGTTGGTTGCTGTAAGACTTTTCTCAAATGCTTCAGTTTTGTTAAAAGAATCACTTACTTTTGGTGCTTGCACCTGACATTTGGGATGTTTTCTTGACCGAGACTCAAAGCAACTATTAATTAAATGATGGGTCATGATTTTTAGTAGGGGCTTTGCATGTATCGGCTTGAGGCCAAACTGAACTTTTGTTTTACAAATATGATTGGTATTGGTTTTACCACTTTTACCCTGTATTACCCTTAACGTTTTAATTAGTTGCCCCACTTTGGGGAAATGAGTCGAAAGCGCTGCCACTAACTTTAAGGTTGTTACTGAAAAAGGGACCGCAAGTTCATCTCAATAAATCCATATGAAGAGAGATCCTTATCAAGTTTCCCTGGTAAATATGTTGGTGGGGTAACCTCTGCTCAACCTCCATCTGCAGAAGCTGCTCATGTCAAGGTGCGTTTAACTCTATCATGATTTTCTTTATTGTCACTTTTCAAGAATGTTGAATTTCGCTTACACTATAATGTTATGTCTCCACGATTCATGCACGTGCATTGTTTTAATAAAAAGATGTAAAATTCAAATGGTTTTCTACAATTTATGTATCAATATTCAAAAGCGATTAATTTTGTCACTGTTTCATGTCAATTTCCTTTTCTTTTTGGTTATTTGTTATCCTACATACTTTTACGTGTCATGTATTTGATAAGTTGTTCAAAGTTCATTGACGTGTTCTACTGTTATACATATCCTATCAACCCATTAAGTATCCCTTCGTAGGTCAATATTTATATGGGATTTTACTATGTTTTTTAATTGATAAACTAACAGAAAACGATTACAACACCGTACATATCACAAGGTTTAGTTGAAAAAGATTTAACTCATCGTGAAAGAATGAATTAGTTGGCGGTTAAAACGGTTGGTAGTTAATTTGGTTACCATAATCAGGAACTTTTTCAGCGGTAACCAAGTTACTACTACTGACGATCTTCTTAACAGACCCGCTGCTCTAGAACAGACCTTAGTTTACAGACTTTGCTTGCAACAGATTATTGACTTCTTGATTTGGTGTTTGGTAAACACTAGCTGGAGATCCCCTAATATTGTTTGGATTGGAGGCTGAGAGTTGTTCTGTTTCGGACAGATATCAAGAAGCTTGAGTCGAAAATGATTCGGTAATTTTCAACCGGAATCGGAATAATTCTTCGGATGTCGAATGTAGAAATGGTCACCTTGCATACAATTTATAAATATGGTCAAGCTGGTAAAATTGTTTAAGTTAGGTTCTCATTATAACTTGCAAACTAAGTTTGACTTATAAAAAGTCAAACAGTTAATATTGTTGTATGTACGTTATAACATGCCATGTAATGTAATGTTATATGGTTTGTCATTTTACTTGGGGATGCACCGTGTGTACACACGGGACTCTAACCTAGTAGTGTATAGTATAAAAGTTAATTTCTTCCTCCATTTATTTGTTTTGGCCCTCCATTTTGCTCTAGGATCAGGCCCTTTCTCTAGCTTTTCCACGGATCATCAACACTTGTTTGACCATAAGCTTTCGCCACCTTATTTTTCATCCATTCAGAAAACGGCTCGTTATGTTTCATTTTATACCATTTTTCTGTCTTTTGCAAATGTGTCGATCATAAAGGTATAAGACCACAATGATTAAGCGTCCTATAAAGGTTAAAGGTATAAGACACATGTGTCAAGTGTCGTATTAATGTTCTAATATGACTTCGACTAGAAAGGGTCCTATAACATCGAACATTTATGACTTAACTACAAAGTGTCGTATTAAGTTATGTTATAACAGGACCCTTGTTGATCAAGTGTCCTATTACATTATAACATAATGGGACACCAACAACTAAATGTCTTATAAATTACTTTATTAGGATCTACATTTTAAGTGTCTTATTAAGTTATATGATAATAGGACTCCAAAGAATCATCCATCCTATTAAATAGCTTTTTAGGACACCGGTTTAGTAGTGTTTATTATAAAAGGACCCCAAAGGTTTATTTGTCCTATTAAATAGTTTTTAGGACCCAATTTTACAAGCGTCCCATACAAAAGGTCCTTAAAAGCCAATTTTCTTGTAGTGACATCTGGAATGGAGGAATTGTCGAAGAGAGTTGAAAAGAACATTTTTGAAAGGTGCCTACAATCACCCAACGGTTGTACTCGAGGCGGTTGCATCACAGGATATGTGGTTTTGGCATGGCCGGTGTGCCCGGTTCACTCAACGACATCAATGTCCTCCAAATTTGTCCTATTTTTCTAAATGAACGGAATGGAACGACGCCTAAATGTCCATTTATTGTCAATGGGCACACATACAAACGTGGATATTATCTAACCGACGAAAATATACTCCACTTAGGCGTTGTTTGTGAAACATTTCCACGTCCAACAGATCCAAATGAAAAGAAGCGGAAGAGATTGCAAGAAGGCGCAAGAAAGGATGTTGAAAGCGCTTTTGGAGCTCTTAAGGGAAAATGGGGCATTTTAAGGCGACCCATGCGTGCCTACATGATGGACAAGATTAGAGCCGTGGCGTATACATGCATGATATTGCATAATATGATCCTTAAAGACGAGGGAAATGCATTCTCGCTGGTTCACATTAGGGATCTAATTGTTCAACCTGTTTTTGACGACGACGCCCTTCGTGAAATTATGGATCCATACACGCATTTCCGACTTCACATTGACCTAGTCGAACATATTTCAACTCAAGACCTACCACATCTCGAAGAATCCGACGTTGTGCGTAACTTAATTTTTTAATATTTTTAGTTGTATTTTTTTTTTGTTTCGTATTTTTTTATTGTATTTGCATTTATTTTATTTTATTTAATTAATGTTTATTTGGTTTTGTTTTGTTTTAAGAGATAACTACATGGATAGTCCCTATGGTTTATAGAAAGTAACATCTTTGAGTACTAATTTTATTTTTTAACATGTTAAGGGTTTATAATTTTATTATTGTAACATGTTGGGTATTAAGGCCAATTCCGTTAGTTTTTCCAGTTAAGTTTTGATAAAATGACTAAAAGCCTAAGAATAACTAGATACTCTTTTAATTAACTCTATTTGATTACAAGGCTAATTTTTGCAATTTATTGAAATTAAAATTATCTATTAACATTATTAAAACATAAAAATCGGAAATTATACAAATATATTATATTAAATAATTATACTTTTTGCGGTTTAGTATGTATCTTTTATAAAACAATAATTTTATCCATATAAGCCACCATCTATATGCGTAACTCGTATCTGCCATGAAGCACCACATCAGCTCTCATCTCCACTGCCATTACTGTCATACGTTATCTATATTTAAAACGCATAGAGTTGATGTATTGCTTGATGTGGAGTTAGCCATTAATATTATTAAAATGCATAGAGTATAATTATTTAATTTAATATATTTATATAATTTAAAGTTTTTAAATAATATTAATTAAACGATAATTCTATGTATTAGAAGTATTGTTTTATAAAAAATATAAACTAAAACGTATATATTATAATTATTTAATTTTGTATATTTTATAATTTAAAATATTTAAGTTTTAATAATATTAATAGATAATTCTATAAATAAAAAATTTAGATGACCTTGTCAAATATAGATAACACATGGCGGCAATGACGGTTGAGATGAGAGTTGACGTGGTGTTTGGTGGCAGATACGAATTATGTTTATCGGCGGTGTTTTATATGGATAGAATTATTGTTTTACAAAAAAATATTAAAATGTGTAGAGTATAATTATTTAATTTAGTATTTTATTAAAATTTTGAAATTTTAAATTTAATAATATTAATAGATAATTCTAGTTTCCATAAATTGCGAAAGGTATCCTTGCAAATCAAATAGAGGTAATTACAAGAATGGCCCTTTTAGTTATTCTTGGGCATTTTAGTCATTTAATCAAAACTTAACTAGAAAACTAACCGAGTTAACCTTAGTACCCCCAACATGTTACAAAACGAAAACCATAAACCCTTAACATGTTAAAAAATAATGTTAGTACTCTAATTTGTTACTTTATATAAATCACAAGGACTATCTGTGTAGTTATCTCTTGTTTTAATTAATTAATATTAAAAAAGAAAAAAGTTTTAGACGACTTTAGGCTAGGACATTTCCAGTGTTGGAGCTACTTTGGACCACTTCAGGGTAAAATGACGTGAAACGGTTTCATTGGTTAGGATGATGCTAGTTTTTTTTTTTTTTTTTTTGAACAACTCTCGGTCAGGACTAAACAAGGCCAAAGCTCAGTCGACACGAGATTCGAACCTGAGCACTCAAAGATGGCCGGAACCTCCTAAGGAGTAAACCCCCCTACCTCCACCACTAGGGTGTGGCTTCATCGGTAAGATGATGCTAGTTAAAGTGGGGCTAATGCCTCATAGCATGTAGCCATACCTTCGGTTATTAACTGCCGTTTGAAACTAATATAGGTTGGTGCACATGGTGAGGACCCAAGGACGCCATTAATCAACAGTTAAAGCCTATTACTCTTACTTTACTTGTTCCATCCAGTTGTTCTACTATCACCATCTTGCCACTATAATCTCCACACTCACAATGGTCTGTCTACATATGGTAAATTGCAGACTCTTAACCCCATTGATTTATAATTTCCCTTTCGCGTGTCGGGTCGGGTAAGGTTAGTTATAAATAGTGTTGATTTAAATTATTTTTTAATACTAATTTTTAGATTTTCTAAGATAAATATGTCAACTTGTACCTTACGGGATTTGAACTTACAAACTTTTAGTTGTAACTTATAAATTACACTATTTATCACCAAGATATCCATTCCCTTGATGACTTTGATTTAAATTAGTGCCGTCTGAAATCAGAAATTGAACACGTGACTCAATAAAATGAACATCTAAATTAAGGGAGACACTGTGATTTTAATGTGCGTGATGTAATTTTGTAATTGATGTTGTATTTTGGCTGTATATTGGGGTGCGTGTTTTTATGTGTTTATATTTTTTTTATCGGCAAATTACTTTTATTAAACACTCAAAATATACATTACATTGTATAAGTCGGACACTAACACAATGCAAAACGCCTCAAAATCACCTGTATTTTATGTGTTTATATAGTTCCTTCTCGTAAAAAAAATGAAAATAAAATGAAACATACTTTAACTCCCAACTGAATGTTGTTTCTTGTTGACAAAAATTGATGGTAACTGCAATCTTCGAAACTTGCAACCGTGACAACAATCAATGTGCAAATTTGTCAACCTCGCTCAGATATATACACAACTTTCATTAAAAAAAAAAACTCAGATATATATATACACACACACATCTGTTTAGGTTAAATGCTCATTAAATATATCTAATATTACAACTGAACTCACACAACATAGTCTATTAATAAAGAGTTATAACTCCACATAATATATAGACTAATTGGTGTTGACATAGTTGATACAATAACAACATATCCATAGATGATACTTGTTACTTGTCTACTATAAATTAAATTACGAAAAACAAAACAGTATATTATGGGCTGAGAACATAACCGTTGAAGTGGACGATCGATCAATCATTCTAAGTACGCACGTTGTTAATTATTTAGTCCTAGGTTACATTGAGAAACAAAAAGCTATAAAGATGGAGGGTAAAACATGACTTATTTCAAGGTTTATGGTGCTGAGTGTAAATATAATCCAAATGAGCATCTGCAACTGCAAGAACTCTTCTCTTCAAACACTCTTCATCTCCACTTCCACACTCCATACCCTCCTATAATTTTACTCATAAATAAATTAATAAAAAAACAATTTAAAAAAAAAATAAATGGCTAAAGATTTAAAAAGATGGAGACTTTACATTAATGAAGGAGTCTAAGTCAACAAGAGAGTGTTCACTGCCACTGATGTTGATGGATTCATCAAGTGTCAACATGTTGTCACCTGAAATATGATGTACAAAGTCAAAAGATGCAAAAGGTTTAAAAGATTGTTGATGGTTTTATGGATATTATTATTGGTTGATGATAATATGTAATAACCTGGTTTGGTGTGCAAGAAACGAGCAGATGTGAGGGAGAGAAGGAAGATGAAAGAAACAGCACAACGGAAGGTGTGCTTCATTGTCTCACCTTTGGGTGGTGTTGTGTGAGAGAGTGTGTGTGTGTGAGTACTATGAGTGTTTGTGTTTGTGGGGTGTGTTATATGTATGTATATATGTTGTTGGGAGTTGCTAGTGGGGTGGGGGTGGGGTACTTTAGTTTAAAACATTAAATATACATGCAATGACAACGCACTGATATATTGACTTAGATTGACTCAAACAAGATATTTCATTAGAAAAAATCAATGGTCATTTAGAGTTTTAGACTAAAATGTAATTCTATAGTCTATATACTACAAAACCTTTGGTTGTTTCCAATCTTTCTTTAGACCGTCTACCTAAGCCTTCCTTCTCTACGATAGCGACGTCAAGTGATGGCGAGTCGAGTACCCACCTCAAGTCCTAAACCTTCTATTCGGAACCAAAAACATAGAGTTGGGAGATTTTTGCCATTTTCACTAATCAAGCCAAAATACTTGCCACTTTTTCTTTATTGATGTGTCATTTTCTAGCTGGTTGAACCAACATCAGTTTTTAGGCTAAAATCACGCCATTGATGGTTTTTAAGCCCAGCCCAGCACCGCGTCCTTAATGATATCCTTGTTCATGTAGCGTCTTTTGATTGACTTTTTTTATTTTGTTTTAGTTTTATATAATGAACATGTGATATTATAAATAAATATGAAAAACAAATTGTATTGAGTTTTTTTTTTTAAATTTTTTTTTGAAGGAAATAAAATATTATAAGCATTAAAATTAATTCGATATCACGTTAAACCATCTATCAGCTAATATGTTAAATCAAGTCCATTTTGGGTCTAGTAACATCTAATATTACTCATATTCTTACATGGAGTTATTTGAGTATAAAAGAAATGGTTGTTATAGTTAAACATTTGTTCAACTTGTTAGCATGGAATAATATGAGTGATGATGAAACATGATTATGGTATGCAAATGGTTCCGATTTATATGGAGGTATGATTATGCTCATGATGATGAGACGAGTCATGTGATGTGAGACCACCATTGTAGAGAGAGAGAGAGAGAGAGAGAGAGAGAGAGAGAGAGAGAGAGTGAGAGAGAGAGAGTGAGAGAGAGTGAGAGAGAGAGAGAGATGTTTGGTCACTGTCAGTGTATTGTGGTCCAAAGTAAATTCAAAACTTAAATCTTACAAAGAATCAGTGTGTTAGTGGCTGACACCAACAACCCAAAGTCAACCTTTTCCACGAACTCAACAACTGTTTTCCATCTTCTGTTTTCTCTCTTTTTATTTTCTCTAAACATTTCATCTTTTGTTCTTAAGAGAAGAAAGTGGCATTTAATTATTTGCACCAAATTTTTATTACTTACCACTAAATCAAAATTTTACAACTATTGAAAAGCTATGAGTTTTTTTTTTTTTTTTTTTTTTTTGGGGGGGGGGGGGGGGGTGTGTGTTTACTTTTCCCTGGTAAAACAATTGGGTTCATTAGGAAGGTCAGCTACACCATTGCAATTACTTTAGGTTGTGAATCGAGTGTTGAAAATTGGGTTCGTGGTCAACAGGTAAATCGGGGATACAGCCGCAATTGATTTGGATTATCGGGTGTATATAGATTGCAATAAGGTGTCACTTGATGAATTATTATTTGGTTGATTTGAGTTATATTAGCTAGTTTAGGGGCTGCCCTAAACAGTTTTATTTGGGTTTGTAACAGGGTTAAGATTCCTAGTCCGTCCTGGGTCAGCTGGTTTAACTTTGATGTTTCGGGCTGCCTATAGTGTTGGGGGTCGTGTCCGTGTTGTTTTCTGTTCTCTTTGTTTTTGTTTGTTTTTCAGCCTTTTGCTGGCTCTCTCTCTCCCTCTCTCTCTCTCTATATATATATATATTTATAGAGAGAGGGAGAGAGAGAGGATAAGGATAAATTAGAAACCCACTCGAGTTGGAGAAACCCTTGGCACCCCTATGTAAAAACATTATTTTTTCCTGATTTTTTCGGCATAGCTTTTATATTCAATTGTATTAGTTTCGGCAAAAAAAAAATAAAAAAAGCGCCGAGTAGATAATTTTGTTACACAAACTCGGATTTATTATACGTCAGCATTGTTACATATATATGTAACAAACATGTTACATAATTTTTTTAAAAAAATCTACTCGGCGCTTTTTTAATTTTTTTTTTTTGGCCGAAACTCATCAAATTAAGTATACAAGCTATCCTAAAAAATCAGGAAAAAATAATGTTGTTACATAGGGGTGCCAAGAGTTTCTCCAACTCAAGTAGGTTTCCTCAGGATACTATATATAAAGTGGTTTGTCGTTCAAAAAAAAAAAAGTTTAGGGGCTGCCCGCCCCTCTTCACCATTGTATATCACATGTACAATATAACAATTTGGCTCCGGCTATTCACACTTCCCTACTTCTATTTCCACCATTTCAAAAGCGTCTCGCTTTGGCCAAAGCGAGACGCTTGGCTCCCTTTTAACAAGTCAGTACGAGGTCAGAAAAAGCTGAAATTTTAAAAGCAAAGCGCCTCGATTTGGTCAAAGCGAGGCGCTTCGGACCAAAGTTTTATTTTGGGTCGATTTTTGGTGTTTTGATTTTTTTTTTTTTGCTGTATAATTTTTTTAAACTTAAAAAAAATTAAAAACAAAGTAATAGCCTAATCAAACTATCATAAATCCAAATGAAAATTCTACCTTTTAGGCGTGACAGCTTAAGATACGAAATACTTGTAGAAAAGGGCAACTATAGATGAGATACTTGATCATTTCGTCGTCTATATAGGCGTTTTCGATTTCCAAATGAATCAACGACTTAAACTTGACATCATCAACCATGAAAGGAAGAAGGCACCTCACAGCTACGTATAGTCAAAGATTTTAACACAAAACAGATAACATTATATTCACAGGCTAACTACAAAAGCATTATTATAAGAATTATACAAATAGTGACAAAACGAAGTAATAACCCTAATTAAACTATCATTAATAATTCTTCCCAAAATACTAATGAAGACCTTGATCTTGAATATTTGAAAATTATCATTTCTTGATATGATTGGTAACAGAGAGGAACACTTTCTTCTTTTGTTGTACAATCTTTGTTAGTTATTGTTTACCTTCCCATCGATTTCAAGTATATGTACTGGTTGTGGAAAGAAATCAACACTCGGATCGACGTTAACACACGGATGAAAATTAGACGATTTTGTTTACCTTTCCGTCGATTTCAAGTATGTTATTTTTTCTTCTCCGACATTAAACTTAGTACAGGTGTGACCTGATTTTACATCACCAAAATGTGAAGACCTTGATCTTCGAATGCTGTATGCGCGTTAAATTTCATTAAATAGGTGAAAAGGGCGAATTAGTCAAACTTTGTAGATGCCTATGTTCTACGGGAGGTGAGTTGGCAATCAAAGGATCTGCTTGGAGTCTAAAGCTTCGCATGTCATCTTGGTCGAATTCATGTTGCAACACAGGCAAGTCCTCGTCTGATCCACAAAACAAAACCATCATCTTGAAGTTTTTACTATAGCCATTTTTCTCTAGTTTACGAGGAATGGGTTGAAGGTGTGTGTTGCAAATATAATAAACAAAGATAATAGGAAGAAGATCAGAGCTCCAAAAACAAGTGTGAAGATCAAGAGAAAGAAATTAGAAGAAGATGATGAACAGTGCTCTAACATAACTTGCACCGGCTTGAGATATGAGTTTGATTAGCTTAAATCTCTCTGATCCATGGTATCAAGAGAAAGAAATTAGAAGAAGAAGATGAACAGTGCTCCAACATAACTTGCACCGACTTGAGATATGAGTTTGATTAGCTTAAATCTCTCTGATCTATGATATCCACTTTCACCTAAAGCTTTACTTTCCTACCTCTGTTTTGAATTAGTATACAGAGAGCAAACCGACGAACATCATTCAAAATTTCAACTTGCCGCTAACCTTTGCGCCATCATCGACTACAACAAACCAACGATCTTCCTCCACGGCACTCCTAATAGGCCTCTCTTTATATCACGGTACGATTTAAGGTTCCAAGTTTTGTTTTGTGTTGCTTTTTAATAATAAGTTTTGTGTTTATCACACCCAACGACGATGTTTAAAGGCTAAACACGAGTATAATCAAACAAGGGTTCCTCTGAAAACCACCAACGATCAATTAAATATTTCAAAACGCGCCAAACAGAGTCCGGAAGGCCAGCATATTGATTAGACATGAAAAAATTTTTTGTTGAAAAAATATGGGTATCGAATGTATAGTCCGAGCACCACGTACAATGATTTATGAAAGTTGTACAAACTTGGATGTTTCTACCGAAAAACAAAAACAGGCAATAAACGAACCGAAACGCCTCAAACGAATTTTTTGGGTTGGAAACAACTTAAAAGAATAAAAATTGAATTAAAAATAATTTTTAGTCAATAACAAATATTTATAAAGAACTAAAACAAGTTTATTTAAAAAACAAAAAGCCTAAAGCGCCTGTCTATGGTCAAAACGAGGCGCCTGAAAGGCTTGATTAGACCATAGACACCTTGCTTTGACCATAGCTAGGCGCTTTAGGTTTTTTTTAAATAAACTTGTTTTGATTGTTTATAAATATTTGTTATTGACTAAAAATTATTTTTAATTCATTTTTTATTCTTTCAAGTTGTTTCCAACCCAAAAAAAAATCGTTTGAGGCGTTTCGGTTCGTTTATTGCCCGTTTTTGTTTTTCGGTAGAAACATCCAAGTTTGTACAACTTTCATAAATCATTGTATGTGGTGCTCGGACTATACATTCGATACCCATATTTTTTTCAAAATACAATTTTTGCATGTCTAATCAATATGTTGGCCTTCCGGACTCTGTTTGACGCGTTTCGCAGTGTTTAATTGATCGTTGGTGGTTTCAGAGGAACAGTTATTTGGAATGTTCCTGATCATTACAGTTATGTATTTTTTTGATCAAAAAATATATTCCCAAACAACTGTTCATGCAAGCAAGTAAATTCAGTTGTTGGACATTGAGATGGAGAATTCCTATGGAAGTTACTAAAATAGTTAAACAAAAGCTGAAATTAAACAGTTATTTGGAAAGTTCCTGATCATTACAGTTATGTATTTTTTTGATCAGAAAATATATTCCCAAACAATTACAAACAACTGTTCGTGCAAGCAAGTAAAATTCATTTGTTGGACATTGAATTTAGGTAAGAACATTGTGGATGATGATGATGATGATAACTTCACTTTAGGAGAAATGTGTGGATTATCGGAAGATTCATTTTAGGAATTGTTTGAGAATATATTTTCTGATCAAAGGATCCATAATTGAACAGTTATTTGGAATGTTCCTGATCATTACATTTATGTATTTTCCGATCAGAAAATATATTCCCAAACAATTACAAACAACTGTTCATGCAAGCAATAACACAAGTCCTTTTTTAATGTTATTCACAAATATATGATGGAAGGGTTTGAAAAGAAATAGCACAAGTCCTTCTTTAATGTTGTTTATAATTAAAAGGAACTAGGTTGCAAAGGAACTTCAGGTTAGCCAGACATTTTGTCAAAAGAACATACTTGAAATCGATGGGAAGGTAAACAAAATCGTGTAAAAAAACTGTTCATGCAAGCAAGTAAAATTCAGTTGTTGGACATTGTTGGACAGTTGTTAGAGAGATATCTGTCAACGATGAAGGTCAAACCTGTACAATTGTTTGAAATCAATGGGGAGGGTAAACAAAATCGTCGCTTTAATTGACTGTTGATTTCTTTCCACGACCAGTACAACGAACTCTGTATGGGTTGCTTGTTAGCGTCGATCCGACTGTTGATTTCTTTCCGCAACCAGTACAACGAACTCTTTATGGGTTGCTTGTTAGCGCCGATCCGATTGTTTGATTTAAAGGCTGAACACGAGTACAGGGAATTTGTTGACGGAGAGATATCTGTCAATGATGAAGACAACATACTTGAAATCAATGGGAAGGTAAACAATTCCTGCTCATCATGAGGAATATCTAGCTCATCCCGGATCTTGGATTTTACATTGCCAAAGGTCTTGATGAATATCTTGATCAATCTCCTTGATCTACGCTTAAGTGTGAGAGTCGATTTCCCTTTGGGGATGACTGACAAAGAGATGGTCTTTTTAATGAATGTATTATTCACAAATATTTTCATCTTTCCTTTTGGGGGTGACTAACAAAGAGATGGTTTTTTGTAACGCCCCAAAAATCCATTTTTGCTTAAGTTCGCCACTAGGCGCGATTAGCAAATAATAAAATGGAATTTAGAGCATAAGAATAAGTGCTATGCTTAAAAATGGAAATAAACTAATGAATGTTATTAAGTATGTGAGTGAGCAAATAATAATAGAAATTAACTAGTTAGTTAAGTTTCTTAAAAAAAAGGGGACATTGGGGATACTTGGAGGGTTATTAATGTAAATGGGGGGGGGGGGGAATAATAAGTTCAAGAAAACACCCCCATGGCATATACGATTTCAGCCAAGGGGAGGTCTTCTCAAGACCAAACCAAGCTCCAAAATCTCACAATTGATGCAAGGTGCAAAGGGGTTTTGAGGGTAGACTTGAGGGGATTGTAAATTTAGAGTTTTCTACAAGTCTTGAGGCTTTGGTAAGAACCCTAACCCTCAATTGGTATGAATTTCGAACCCCACATGTGGGTTTTGATGAAAACATGTTAAATTCGTATTATGGCTCAATTGTAAGTGATATTGACCATCTCTAATGGTTTAGAGATGAGCTAATCACTAGAAGTTGCTTATTTGCATAGATGATGATATTGGGTTTTCATTAGAGCTTTGATATTGCTTAAGTAGGGGTAAATCCATGTAATAGTAAGAATAATGTGTAGTTGGTGACATGCATGTGGAAATTAATCATGATTGAAGGTGAATATGCGTTTTGGTGGAATGTGTGTATTAGGAGCTTGTACTTTGAGCTTAGAATGTTGTATGCACACCAAGTGTTTGATGAAATGCCTAGATTAGTCTAACTTATAAAATTGTAGGCAAGATTGGACAAGTATGAAAGTAGTATGATAATAAATATAATTGAAAGTGGGTTAGCATGAGAATTGTGTTCTAGGGAGTATTCATGTAGGGATTTAGTGTTATGAGATATTCTTGGGCTATGTTGCTAGTTAGAGATTATGAAGGCCCTAGTTTGTATGTGAGGAAATGTATGAACGCATATGACAACCGTTGTGATCATATGGTTGTATGTGTTCCGAAATATATGAGAATATTGTTATGGTGAAGTTCATATGGTCTAGTACACTAATAAGGATATATGTTTCTAACTAGAAAGTTGAATGGTTGAAAGTGGACTTTCCGCCAAGTCAATAATGTAAAATAACATGGTTAGGCTCCCAAACTTGATTGTGTGATTAGAAACACTATGTGACGCATAACATGTTAAAACTATGAGACATATATGATGATAAGTGGTATTACATGATGTGAGACTAAATGTGGTTGTGAATGTATGTTCTAGATATGATATAAGTTGACTAATGAAAGTCAATGTGATATTTGGTTGAGAATGGTTGTTATTGTGATATGATCATGTATGCTAACAATGATGTGAATATGATGATATGAAAGGATAGGAAGGATGGACTCAACCATGGGAAGCTAATGGGTCAAGAGGAGGCAAATAAACAAGCATGAACTTGGAGGACTTGAGGTAAGTGATTCTTATTCCGTTTAGAATAATGAATTTTAAACATGTATACATGTGTGTAAGAAGGATGGGAATCATGAAAGGATGGAACGTTAATAATGATGCCAAGGTAGGGAGTGTAGCAATGGTTAAATGTAGTTTATCTATACTTGAGAACACACGAGTTATGGTTAGATATATAACTTAGCAAAATGATTTGTATGAATGTTAGAAAACCGAATGGGACGATAATGATTTGTCCTTTGAGGCTTTAAAAAGGCTAAGTTTAAGTGTGTATTGCTTTGGGGTATCATATCTTTGATTTTGTGCGAAATCTCCAAAGTTAGTAGCGAAACCGGTCAGGGGCGCAAGGTTGTAACTCCCCAAAAATGTTAAATATAAATAGTATGATGAAAATTGAATATGTATATGTATATATATGTATGCGTGTATATTAGGTAGGTATGAGCATGTACTATGCGTAAATATATATGTGTGTAAAGGTGTGCACTCCTAGTTGATAAATGGAAGGGGTAAATATAAAACAAACTCATTCTAAAGGGGGTTGATTTAGATAAGAGTAGAAGTAGTATTATAGTTGAGTGGTTAGAAGGAAAATGGGGTATTTTGGAAGAAAAAGAAACGCAGAGAGAGGAGGAGAAAAGGGGGCGACAATGGGGTATTCAAATCAGCCCTCCATAGCTGAAAATTAGTGAGGAAGAACACCTCTAATCCCCTGCATGTTCATGAATCCTTAACCAACTAGTAAAGCTAATCCTCTTGGTGTGAAGGTGGAAGGTTCAAGTGATCACAAGGAACAAAGTGCACACAACAAAGGTAAGTTGGTTACTACCAACTAAATAGTTAATGATTATATTTGTCATATTGGTTATGTATATATGGTTGTGGATGAACTTGATGAATTGAAAGTAGTATGAAGCACCTTTGTGTTTTACACAAAGTGCAAACTAGTAGAATGATTTAACATGGTAGAAGCACCTTAACGGGTCAAAAAGGTAGAAGCACCCTAACGGGTCAAAAATCTATAAGTACCCTAAAAAAAACAGCGGTGACGATACTGTAGGGGAGGTCCTGCGGAAAAATAGCTCGACGCCAGGATGAAAAAAAAATCGGATTCATTGATATTCCTGGTATAGTAGATGTCGAAACGGTAGAAATACCCTTAACGGGTCAATATAGTGGAAGTACCCTTAATGGGTCAAAAAGGTGGAAATACCCTTAACAGGTCAAATGGTAGAAGTATGGACATTATCACGACTCCATGGAATGTTCGGTTACCTTGGACAAGTGATGATGGTGTTTATGAATACTAATGGTTATCTTGTTTGATTTGTTAATAGGTAAAGCACATGAATGAAGATCAAGTCTCAAGCGAGGTTGAATCATGCACGCTCAAGTCTCCTTTGGGTTGGGTACCATGTTAGTGATAGAATCTTTGAGACATATAACAAGATTTTAATGTGATGTGTACATGTTTTTGAAAATGGGTCAAAGATTTACATGGTACCCAACTTGGACATTATCTTTTGTAAATATAACTAATGTCGTTAGTCGTTGGTATGTTGTTGGGACAAGGTGTTTTGGGCATATATCTATATGATGGGAGTTTATATTATTACACATATGTTTTAAAAAAAAAAAATTGGGTCTTACAAGTTGGTATCAGAGCCAGGTTTGAGCGAATCAAGTACATTAGGTACTTGAACTCAAACCGGAAGCTCGTGGGAGCGTGCATTCGATCCGAGACTTGATCAAGGTATGTGTGGGAATGATGTGTGGGAAAGTTAGTAAGTGAACTCCTAAGGTGTTGGAAATCTTTGGTTAAGAATGGCCAAAAGGATTGTAAGGTGGAAAGGTGGAAAGAAGTGAAAAAAAAAATAGGAAGACTTTGTCAGGGACCCCCGTCGCCGACGGGATTCACTGCCGTCGGCGACGCATTAATGTAGCCGACGGGTGTTTCTGCTGTCTACGGAGCAGCCTACGGGATCCTCATGCGTCGGCGACGGCCTGACATTCCGTAGCCGACGGAACCAAAATTTCAAGTTATCCATTTTTACTCCTTTTTCAATTCTGCATCCACCTAGCTCCGTCCCAAAGCCTCGTTAAGTTCCGGAAAACACCTTAAATTTCGTCAAACCTGCAAAATGCAAACTTTATCAAAGTAGTGTTTCCAAAACCATAAAATTGCATAAAACTTTTATTTGTTACTTCTTTTGTGCATCGGTTGTTATCATATCTTGATGTGGGAAAGTATTAAGGGTATGATAACATATAAATATGTGGAATTACCCTCCTAGTATGAAATTGGTAGAAAGTGTGGTGACCCAAGTATTGGGAGTATAAATTTTAGAAAGTATGAATAATGATAGAAATACTATGGTATGGAATACGTGTTGAATGATTGTTAATGTTCAGAATCATGGTGGAAGAAGGTGATAACTCCGCTAGGGAGTATGAGTACCAAGAAAGGATAAAGGAGTTGATTGCCACGGAGATGGGTATGGCGTGGATTCTTAACCTTGCCAAGATAACACAAGAAGTGGAAACGAATGTAATGGGGGTAATGGAGGGAAATGACGACTACTTTGTGGAAATGTGGAACAACCCATGTAACGGGTCATTTGGATATGAACGAAGAATAGAATATGTCTTTCACTGACCAACGTATGCATGAATAATTTAAATGAGTAGTGTAGTAAATCGGTCTAGAATAAGCCTGTTGAATGGCATATAGAATGCATGCATAAATGAAAGGTAGAATACATGATTCAGTAGTATTGAGCGGGAAGAAGAAGAAGGGAATTACATCCCCGTCCTTAACAATGATAAATTTAAAGGTGGTAAGAACGTAGTTTAATAATTGTGTAGGGATACATGTGTTGTGTAATCGACGAAAGGAATAAATGTGTACAATACATATATCCGTATCCATGCTATAGATATAGTTGGGGGTAGAAATATACGATAGCTAACGATAGAAACAGATTGTAAAGGGAAGATGTATATAATTAGACATGCAAAAATTCAATTTAACATGCAAAAAAATTTTTTTTTTGTCAAAAATTGCCTCAGAGCTTTTGCATATAAAGATGTGTAGAAGCTATTCCAATAAAAAAAATTTATTTTTTGTAAAAAATTTTTTTTATCTTTTTTAACTAATTTTAAGCAATTTTTTTAATTATTTTACGATTTTTTTTTGTCAAAAAAAGCTTCTACATACATTTATATACAAAATCTCCAATTAAACTTTTTGATAAAAAATGACTTTTTACATGTTAAATTGATTTTTTTATGATATAATTAACATGTTAAATGCATGGTTCCCTAGTTCCTCACTTTTTTTTGGTTCCCCATTGAACCCACCCATATATATATATATATATATATATCAATATATCAGAGAGGGTGGTGAATGACTATGTTTAAAACAAAACAAAACTTAATTCTTTTTAAATAAATACATATATAAAGTAGAACTAACAATAAAATATTATAAAGAAGCAAAATAATCATAATACTTACAGTGGGTTTGCACAGCGGATGGATGGTAGAGAATATGCACAGCGGTGGATTAGTAGTAGTAGTAGTAGTATTTTTTTTTTAGTTGTTGGAATATAATATGAAGATTTTGGACAAACTGAAGAATAAGGAGGTTTAGTTAAGGAGCGTCGGAGAGAGTTTAGTGTGCCATGAAAGTTAAAATTCTATTGCTTTCAATGGATTGTTTGGTGTATTTACAATGAAAGAGATAGTTGCCTTATATAGGCAATTTACAAGGAAACTAAACACTATAGCTATTACACACATGTATGGCTATCAACTAAAGAAAATAAACGACAAGCTTCTTTTACAAAATTCAAAAACTAATCAACTCATGTTGGCCATTATTGACACACCTATTGGCCTCTTCTTGACTTTAATTTATTTTGATGCTTTGTGTCTCGTTGTACAACTGTCTTCCATGTTTGTGTGACGTCATTGCTTACGTTTGTTTTCAGAAATCTCTGTGTGTACTGTCTATCGACTGTGGACTTGAACAGTCTTCTAAATCCTCATCTTCTGCAAGGTTTATGAAATGTTTTATCTGTAAGGTCTCCCCCTCGCCTGAAAAAGGTAGAAGAACACGCCAATTGTCTTTTTCATATACTTGAATATAGTGTCCTTCACCTATTAACCTGTACTGTATCCATGGAACATTATCTGGAAGTGTAGGAGTTTCTTGATATTTTTTAAAGAAATTTTTTAGCTCATGCAAAGGTTGTTGAGCCTGTGGATTTAACCAGAATATTTCTGCAAAATCTATATTTGTGCTAATCATGCTCGTACATAACCAAGGACAAGGGTATGCAGGATCATCTTCTATAAAAACTCTTTTTCTGGCTGGTCTATAGGTATGTGAATCTGCAAAAGGAAATGATGCAATAATTTTGCAATGAATCCTTGGTGCAATAGTTCTTGCTGCAATAGGGTAATGATAATGTGGAAACCCTTGTTATATGGTAAACTCTGGAAACTCTGACTTTCCAATTTTTTTTTGAAAAAAATAGGGCATGTAATATACGTGATTTTAAGCATTTTGAGCAAAAAAAAATCAAAAAAGCGCCAAATATTTTTTTTTAAAAAAAATAAAGTTTCAGTAACAAATGTTAAGAAAAACTAACACGTGTTAAACATTTTTTTACCCGAAGACGTTTTTTTTAAAAAAAAAACGGCTCGACGCTTTTTCGATTTTTTGGCCCAAAATGCTTAAAATCATGTATATTACATACCCTAAAATTTTCATAAAAAAAGTCGGGAAGTTAGAGTTTCCAGAGTTTACCATATAACAAAGGTTTCCAAGATAACTTTATATTATATATATATATACATATATATTTCAAAGGGCAAAATCCTACATGGCACACATATAGTCATTCTCTCTCTTGAGAGTGCCATGGTAGGATGCCATGTGGCATTGAGATATTTTAGGAAAAAAAAAGAATTTAAAAACAAAATTAGGTTTATTTCTCTCATTTTACTCCCATAATTTTTAAACGTTAATATCTTTTATATACGAGATTTTTTAAAGGAAAAAATTACACCAAATTAATGAGCGTTTTATTATCTTTCTAGCGAGTACCATAGTGCTATATAAAAAGCGGAGAAAAAAAACGACCAAATTAGCGAGCGTTTTATTATTTTTCCAACGAGTACCATATTACTATATAAAAAAGGAAAAAAACGACTATTTGAAAGACTCAATGAGGTGGTGTTATCACAAAAACAAATATCTCTACAAAGGATTATTGGCGAAATCAAGGCGAGAAGTCTACTTTGAATAAAGACTAGAGCGAAACAAGGAGATCTAGATGGGGATAAGTGGCGAAGATTTGATTTATCGATTATTAAGTGATTATGTTTTATATATCTAGGTGGTGAACAAAAATTGTAACATTTGTACATGGGCGACTTGCTAGTAGCCCGCTACCTTGGGTGTTTAATGGAATTTTTTTGTTGGCCGTTAAAAAAAAAGTAACAACCTCCCCTCATTGGTTGAGAGGGGAGGTGACAATTTTATATTTTTATTTGTTTTTTCCAACATTTTTTTATAATAGATATAGTTGGTTTCACATTAATGCACAAGATAGGTTGATGGTGTAGTGGTTTGAGGTTTACTTCCCTAAGAGTGAGGTCACAAGTTCTAAACCGGGTGGGAGCATTTTTATTTTATTTTTCGTTTACACATCATTGTTTAATGTTAAATACAATTAATTTCATATGAAATCACAAATTGGCAGTATAGTGGTTTGAGGTGTAGTTTATTGATGAGAGGTCACAGGTTTGAGGTTAGCTAGCGGCATTTTTATTGTTTTTTCATTACAACATTATTTAATGTTAAATATAATTGGTTTCTTTTAAAATCATAAGTTGGGTTGATGGTGTACTGGTTTGAGATGCACTTCCCTAATTAGAGGTCACAAGTTCGAGATCGGTGGGGGCATTTTATAATTTTTTTTCTCAACAACAGTATTTCATGTTAAACATAATTAGGGCGGGAATAAAACACAAATTGGGTTGGTGGTATAGTGGTTTGAGGTGTGTTTCCATAAGCAGAGGTCTAGGTTTGAGGCAACCGTTTTTTTAGATTTTTTTTTGTGGTCGCTAAGGCTAACATTGTCTCATGGTACCCTACTAAACCAAAACGATAATGACAGCGAACTCGCAACAATGCGCGCGAGAACCCCACTAGTGCACATAATTATAAATAGATAACCTTGGATCAATATATATCCATTAGGCACTAGGGGGACGGGGCCCTCCACTAGGTTTTTTTCAAATTCACTGATTTCTACCAATCCTATACTGCCGTGTCATTTCACTAAAACAATTTTTTGAAGGCAACACTCCACTGTAAATAAAATAGAGAAAAAAACAAAAGGGGGAGAGAGAAACTCACGGATACCATCCCGTTAACTACAACCAGATTTGGGTTCACGGGACCACTACCAGCATGGTGGCGACCAGTGACGGATACAGAAAATTTTTATACGGGGGGCACAATACGAGTCGAACAAAATAACAAATAATAAAAAAAAAATCAACACACTTTAGCAAAACAAATATAAGAGGGTTAAAAATATACAGCTTGTCGTTTTTTATCAAATGCTGACTTTAAAAGTCACGGAAAAAAAATCGATGGTGTCACATTATAATTTTTTTATACTCACCGGTCTAAAACAACTAGTTCTTTTTACTAGTGTTTATTTCTTTTTTTCTAAAATAAGTCTAAAAACTTGTGGAAAAAAATTAATTATATTTATACAAATTAAATTAAGTAATGAAAGAATCAACTATTTTGTTATAGTTTTCAAATATTCATAAACTTTTAATAAGAAAATTCACATTCAAGTCACTATAAATTGTTGAAAACTAAATGACGGAAAGGGTTTGCTTGTTTTTACTGAAAAATAAAAGGATAGGAATGTAGATTTATTATAAATATTGGGTTAAAATAGTCAAATGTCAAAAGAAATATCTTTAGTTTTTTTGTACCATCCTCAATTCCTCATTCTCATCCTCTGTTTTCTTTGGTTTTCCTCACTGCTACCACATATGCATATCAATAGCTTCTTCATCTTAACAGGAAAAATACATTAGAATTATGTCATGTACGGTGGGCACCGGCCCATCCTCCAATATACATACATCCGCCAGTGGTAGCGACGGTGTTACCGTGCTGATAGTGGGATACCCGTAACCAATTCTGGTAGGCCCGTCGCCTAGACGGATGTAATGCAAAAAGTGGATTTAATGAAAAAGATTTGTCTCTCTACATGTGCCACCTTTTAAGCCTGTTGTATATGTTAAACCAACAGCTAATTGGATCCCACATGTAAGCAACCATTTGGGTGCCTACTCCACCTCCTTTTCATTTATATATATACTACAACAATCCCAACCCATTTATTCATCTTTACAGTTTAAACCTCAATTATTATTGAGCAAGTGGTTGGTTTCTTTTTTAGTTTCTAAACATGAGGAAACATAACAAAGTAGGGATGTAAATGAACTGAACGAATACGAACATATAATCAAACATATTTTTAGGTTCGTGTTCGTTCATTATGATTTTTGTCAAGTTTGTGTTCGTTTCTATTCATTCATTTAAAATCTAAACGAACATAAACGGACGTTAACGAACATAATAAATGTAAACGATGTTGTATTACTAACAAACCCAGTTACTAAATGTTTATATTTATACAAGTAGCTAAAGCATAGTAGATTAGGATTTGCTACTCAGAAAAGAGTGGTGGCGCAGCTTGTAGCCCGCCTGCCCACTATTTTAATGTAATTTTTCTTTGTCCTGGAATGAACGAAAAGTAGTTAAAATGAAAAAAAAAAATTGCATAAAAAAATTTATATAAATATAACTACCTATGTAATTAATAATATTTAGACGAATATAAACGAACATAAATGGACGTTCACGAACATAAATGAACGAGCACAACTTTTTCATGTTCGTTCATTTAAGTAAGCGAACAAAATTTTTTTGTTCGTGTTCGTTTATTAAATAAACGGACTTCCCGCCGAACAAGTTAATGAACGTTTAGTTCGTTTACAGGCCTATACCAAAGTACAACTAAGAGTCTAAAGTATAAATAATTGTAATTAGGGTTTTATGATATACTAGTGTACTTTATACATGTGGTAAAATGGTAAAAGGGTGGTTTCATGTCTCCTCGGTTTTAACTTTTGAGGACTTATTAAGTATGGGCAGTAATTTAACATCTTCCGTGGATTGAGCATCCAAATCATCATTATGATTTCTAAATAGAGATTTCGTAGCATATGGTCCAGTGTTTTCTGTGTGGAGATAGGATTTAGATCTAGAGGTTGGAGTTTCAGATCGAGAGGCTTGTATCTCATCTTATTAATTATTGTTATTTTTATGTAAAAACTCTTTTCACTATATCATAATCATTTACACGTACACACATATATATTGGTAGTCCCAATTTTTTTAATAACATGCATTGCCACTTGACTGTTAAATACATATTTTACACATGAAAAGATAAACGAGTATTGTGAAAGAAAATATTATCGGTATCTAGTAATACAAGTATTAGCTAGATACGCAAGTTAGTGTGTATATAAAGTCCTTAGATAAGTGTGGTAGTGGTATAGCTAAGCATGTACAGGGTGTAATTAATAGTGCTTATTCTGCCAAATCGTATCTTAGTGCCGTTAACGCGGATATACGTGTTCCCAATCACATCTTTTTGTTATATATAGTTATACTTCCCACGACAACTTCTTTCCCCCATAAGCATTATATATAATCAATAATCTTTTAGGAAAATGGTATATGTAATCAACTTTCTTTTTGTCTTACGTATTCTAACTCCATTTTCTCATTTGTCATATTTTCTTTTAGGGAAAAATAAATACATACAAAAGTTCATGACATATCGGTTTCACTTTCATATGAACACCGAACACTGCCCCCTCTTCTGTGAGAGAGGGGCGTGAAGATGGTTTCCATGGCCATGGTTACATGCATCGTGTTGTCTACGTAGCGCCTAAGTGGTTTCATTTTTCTCACATTCAAACATTGTGGATGACCTTATGTTGGTTTAGGATAACCTTGTGCTATTAAATCACTTTTAAATGCTAGTTGATTAATTATAGTCAAACACTAATATAAAATGAAAGTAATATAAACATGGTACACAAAGCAAAAGCTAGCTAATAAATGGACGTAAGTTGGTTGTAAATCTAATTGGACATTTACGTATTAATCCACTTGGACTCATGATTTGAGCAAAATGAAGAAAAAGGAAAGATGGATTGTGTATGATGGTGATATGCATGTTGTGAAGGTTTGTCGTAACTCTAGGTGGTAAAGTATCCACTTAGGTGATTGGCTTGTAAACCGACACGCATCAAGAGAATATTGAGTAATTTATGGAGCATCTTATATTTAATAAAGATATGTTTCACTTTACGCCTATATCAATCTTTCAACCCATGTTGGAGGAATCAAATAACTCAACACTAATATTGTACGATTAATTACACTTGCTTAGCTTTCCTTCCTTTATCTTATTATATTTGACTTGTGGGAAGGTTAACGCACTGGTAATATGTTATGTGTTTTGATTAACATGTATTAGGATCTTTAAGGAATGTTTTATACCTGGATTAGAACATGTTCTTTTCGAGCGGTACTTCAAGGACCTTTTATTGGACCCAAAACTCTATTTGAAAGTGTGTTGTTTATATTAAAAATCTTCTATTTTCGCATTTGAAAGGCTTTGTTTTACCTATACATGTCCATTTACTAATTAAGGCATGCCTAATATCGGTGTTTTGCTACCATGTCATCCGAGAATATACACAAAATGCCGATATAATGTATGTCTAAAGGTGAATATGAATAATTTTCAGTCTTATCATATCACTTATATGAAGTGGTGCGAGTCATGGAGGTGCATAACACCTTTATTGTCTAATTTTCTTCTCGTGGATACACTTGGTGTGAATTTCAAAACCACACAAAAATACGGTACATATTTAACACAAGTTATAAGGTGGCATTAGTGATGGTATTGACGCCTCCCTTCTATCCATGAGATAGAGGTTTGAAACCCTGCAATACACCAATATTGGAGTGTTTAAAAGTAGATATATAGTTTGTTATTTCAATAAAAAAAAAAAAAAAAGAAGAAAAGAAGAAACATATGCAACACATTGGTTTTTTACTTAGAAGTAGATAAGTGAATTAAGATCTTACCGTCATATATATATATACTAGTAGCAATGTCCGCGCGTTGTCGCGGGTACGTATATTTTAGTGCTGCACGTTGTGCCAAGGTTTAACATATCTTGTTTATAACCATTTTACTGCAATATATGATTTCTTGCTAAGCATGTGATTTTTAACAAACCAATTGACATATAAAAGAACAATGTTAGAGATGGTAGAAGAGAATACGCATAAGTAAATCGTTACAAAGCATGCCATTAATGTATACGACATTATGCATTAGTAGTAGGCGTCGTATAATTTTTAGGATCAAGTTTGTGATAAGTTTTGTAGAAGTTTCTAGATTAGAGGTCAAGTCAAAAACTTTTAACTATAGGATGCAAGTGAAGAATAAGAATGTACCCAACAGTGAACCTAAGGGGTTGACAATAGCTTCAAACTCTTGTCACAATGGTTTTGATGGAAACATCGCAACATGGTCTTTCACAACCGCAGAAGGTGAAGAACTGGTGTCTATCAGAGTGGGCATACATAGATAATAGATGGTATTTTAGGAATTGGTTTGGTTTGGTTTGGAATAGCTGAATTTCATATTAGTGTTGACATTAGAAGACTTTAATATGTAACTTACTTGGCAAGTGGTTCAACTGTAAATGCACAGGTAGTGGAAGGCACTTCACAAACGCTATGGTTAATAATTAACCTGACCTGTGAGTTATGTTTTTTAAAAAGTATTTTAAACATTGTCCTACATAGACACATGTTGTATTTCATGTCTAAAATTGCTTAGTCCACAAAGAAAAGCAAAGCAAGACATACACGAGAACATCACCACCATCATCGCACAATGCACAAACAGAATCATATAAGCCATAGACGTCTTCGTTAGTTTCAGCGATTCCGGCCTTCGTAATTTCTTGTTAAATTAGCCTTTACCTCAAAACAGTATCAAATAATCCTCTTAACGATTTATATTAATTAATTAATTTTACAACATTAAAAATTTTCCACTAACCTCATGAACAACGCCGGACGACCCAACTTTCGGTAGCTCCATACGCCAAACTTGAAGAAACTGCCAACATAGTATGGGTCAATACAAAAAACAAATATATAAGCATACAAAGTAATGAAAGAATGAATTGTATACTTTAATAGAACTAAACAAGTCGAAACTACATCAGGTACTTGCCCTGTCTAAATCTAATATATATTGGTATCGACAAATCGATAGAGCAATATAGATTTGAGTCCAAAAAACGTGTGAATAGATGCCATCTTAAACAAACAGAAGTGTAAAGTTAAATAACTATGTGATGCTGATACACTCATACACAGATCACCAGGAATGGTCATGATCTTTAACAATGGCGTAAACCATATTACGTGCATTTATTAAGTAAAAAAAAAAATTATAAAATTTACGGCAACAACCATTCCACCAAAGTAACCAACACTAATGCATCAGCACGAGGATCTAAAATCTAATAGCAAAACAATTTTTATTTTTATTCAAGAAATAGTCGGTCAGGCCAACTGCAATTAACAAGCTTCAAATACACGCATCTACATAAATATACATAAAGCTCTGTTTTACCATCTTAATCTAATAGCGATCAAAATGAAAATTTGCTGGCTAGGTTAACAATAACATATAGTTACATAACAAAATCTCATATAAAAGAAACAAAAATGAACCTAGCCTGCAAACCAAATATGCACCATGAGTTCTTTAAGTTTTAGCTATAGTAACACAGAACAATAAGGGTAAAGTGGAAAACTCTTCTATCACTTATATTTTGTAACACAACCAAAGTATTGATTTGGTTAGCTCTATTATCACTTAAAAAGTATTCAACTCAAACCTCACAACAAAGGAATTGATTTGCTTATCTCAATTATTACTTTACAAAGCATTAAATTCAAACCTCCCATAGATAAATAAGAGAATTGACAACTTTGAACTATATTAAAACGAAAGCCATAAACAGCAAAAGCATAAATTTGATTATCTAACTAAAAAGTCTTGTGTCTGCAATACATTATACCAACTAAAAAGTCTTGTATTGCTTATATTTTGTTAAACAACCAAAGTATTGATTTGATTTTCTCAAACTTATAGAAACACACTAAGTAGCTAAAGTGGTACCTGATCTTAATTATAGGCAAACATTTCCTATAAAACTTACCTATTCAGCAAAAAAAGGCCAACCTCTCCTATACAATTTACCTATTTATCAAAAAATTCAAGAAGTTATTGTTTTACCTCACACATACTTTGTTTCCAACATCCCAGTTTGTTTTATTTTCGCAATCAATTAAATTTCCCATATGTTTAGAAAATCTTCAAGTTATATTAGAGAATCAGTTGTAGGCTGGCATTGTACTGGTTGGATTCGAACCTCGTTTAGGACTTGATCAATGCTTCTGGTGTTCCCAGGTTTCACGCATTTAACAGCCACTATCGCGACATCCTCCATCACACCTTTATATACTTCTCCAAACCCTCCAACACCAAGAAGATCGTTTTTCGAGAAGTGTTAGTTTCCTTTTTTTTTTTATCTCTTTGCTTGTGAAGACTTTGGCCAACTGTCCAATACCATTCGCCCTTCTCTCGCTCACGAGCAAGGCGTTTTCGTTCTGCTTTGCTTTTTTGATGGAAAATAAGTATCACCAACCCAAATGCAGTCGTTAAAAACAATATACCACACGTGCATACCGTAGATGCGACAAGTACTGTCCGTTTTCTTCTGGCCTTTTTTAGTTCTGCAACAAAATGATCAAGTAATTAATATGTTCTTCGATGCTAAAATGTAATATTAAAGTGCAATGGTTAACTACTAATCACCTACCCTTAACACACTGACCAGCCACTGCATCCCAGAGGAATGCAGACCTGCATAAACACCTTTGTGATCCGTGATGAGCATCCCTGCAAGTGGAGTTTGAGTCGCATTGAGCCTGTTTTGTACACACTGGCTCTGGTGGTGGGGTCCACACCAACTCCACAGCAGGATCCGGCCACTTGTTAAAAGGCAACAAACTGTAAAGATTAACGAAGCTTTTGTACGCCCTGCATCGATTCATGGGTAGCCGAAGTGCATACTGGCTTGTAAAGCTTCCTTTAAAAAACGAACAACGTGGTGACTTCCTGCACACAGACATCAAAGGTGACCCATTCACATAAGCTCTGCAAGAAAAACAGAAACCTAAAAAGTAGAACTAATTGAAATCAGTGTACCTTCTTCATATGTCCAGTGTGTTGCCTACGTTTCAATGTTGGCTACAACACTCAACATACTAAAACCACAACTCAATATTTCTTTTTAACCTATTCGTAGCCATCTGATAAGCCTCAACAATCCTCAAAATTCCATAAAAATCCAAATACCACGGCTTCATCTTCGAACTCTTCACAACTATGAACACTAATTCATGTAATTATAAAAAAAAGTGGAATAGAAATTTAGAGTTACATAATCAATTAGGTATAAAAAACAGATTAGACCTGAACATTTCTCCATATAAGTTCAGAAACTCAAGTTGTAATTCTAAACCTTTTGCAATTCAACCTCCACGAAACTTATAAAAACAAAAGGAGAAAGAAAAAGTAAGAAGCAACAACATTTTTTAAGAAGCCAACAAAAAAAAAAAATAAGTGACAAACTATTACCTCTGTTCATTCCAGTCATCTTCTTCAATTGACCTCCACTGGCCGACACCAATCACTCCGAATCCTACTTGAATTCTCATCGCATATATTAAAGCAACAACTGATTGATATAGAGAAACAAATTGAATAGAAAGAATGAATACCCACTGGTGCTCTGTTTTGGCGATGAACCACTGCAATTGCGTTTATTACCACAATTGAACCCTAAATATCAAACCATTACAACTAATGGCCTTCATTGCAGCTGTTCGTTTCACTTACCCCTTGATGACGAATTAATGATGAATGATAAACATTAAATTGGCAGTGAATGATGCTAGGGGTGGGTAAAGGGATGGGAGGGGTAGAAAGGGGATGAACTTTTAGGTTTGAACTAAAGGCTTAAGATAAAATTACACTAATAACCTTGCAAGTGTCTTAATATGCCTCTAGGTGACTAATTTACCCCTATCAATTAAGCTTTATTAAGTTGTATATGTAGCTTCAAAACTTGTACCCATAACAAAATTACAATCTTAGCCATCACTCCTCCTTTATAATGTATTATAGATTATAGATATTATATAGTGACATAACATGAGTGAGATTTTACTTCAATGAAAAAGTAACTAAACTTAAAACTACAATAATTTACTCACATGTTTGGCAAAACTAGCTGGTGGCAGGAAGCTGGTAGCTGGAAGCTTTTTAAATATATTTTGGTGTTTGGCAGAGTGGCTAGAGCTTTTAATAAAATGTATAAAATGACTAAAATGGGCATAATTAAAAGCTTGTAAGGAAAGTTTTTATTTTATATTTAAAATAGAATGGGTATTTGTGTCATTTACTCATTAAAAGCTTGTAGCTAGTAGGAGCTTTTTCTTAAACGCTAGTACTAGTAGCTTTTCAGTGTAGAGCTTTTTCTCCAACCTAAAAGCTTCCAGCTTCTTCAACCAAACAAAGCTTTTTATTGAGTATGAGCTTTTTCTTAAAAGCTTGAAGCTCCTAAAAGCTCTTAAAAGCTACTTGCCAAACATACCCTTAAAGTGTTAATAAAAGAAAAATATTGTGATACTTTTTTATGCCACTTATACTTTTTTCAAGAGAAACACAACTTTTAAACGGCCAAAAAATTGATGCTTTTGGAAAATGATATGGGTAATATTCTGTCAGGCAAATAAAATTCCAACATCTGATTTATTGTTTAAAAGTACCGAATAATTTTTCAGTGACACAATTTTTTCTTTTAGGTTTTATCAAAAGTTGTGATTATATGTGTGTATTTTTGTATAATTTATTAATCCTATTCGACTACTTATAAAATTTATCTATTTATTAAAAGCTTATTGTTAGGGTGGACGGCGTGGTCCGTGATACACGATTGTGATGACCATGACACACCGCCCCGCCACTCATGTGATTGACAAAAATCATCACGGCTGTGATGTACATCGTGATCATGAAAAGTGGGTAGGGTGGGTGGTTTTTGAGGATGGGTGTAATGTTGTGATTGGTTGAGTTTCTTTCAGATTAGTGGTGAACAATTTAGTAATGCCAATGATTGTGTGATGACTAATCCATGTGTTTAATGATGAATGTGATAAAATTTGATAAATTAAGGTGGCACAAGGTGAATGGTGTGATAAAATGGTTTTAGTGATGGTGTGATGACCAACCCTTAAAGGTATTTGTGTTACACATAAGCTAGTAATCTAATGTTATATCATAGAAATATATACAAAAAAGATTTTATGAGGCATATAATTAGTTTATCTATAACTATATATAAAGGAAAATGTGTGGTTTGATATGACACTCATTGCGGTCATCCTTCCCTTTGAATGTGTCACGTGGCAAATTGTGGATTAAAAAAAAACTTATCACGTATATAAACTTATTCTCCTCACCTAAACCCTAAAAACCTATCCCTTCCCTCCTTTGTTTCACCACCTTCCCCTATCCTTTACTCTTGCCACCACCGATGCCGCATATTCCTCTTCTCCCTCTCCCCCACCCGCCTCCTCCTCTCCTCCCTCTCCTCGGCCAACCGGCTGCCACAACCGCCCCCTAACTCCTCGCCGCCACCTCCTCCGCCCTCCTCATCCTCTTTTCTCACTCCTCAACCCGCCTCCCCCCTCTCCTCCTCCACCAACGTCGCCCCCTTCTTCTCTTCCTTCTTCTCCACCAGCCGCCTCCCTTACCTCTCTCCTCCTTCATCTCCTTCACAAGAGGTCAAACAGTTTGGTTTTTTTTCTTGAATTTTGATATTGTTACTGATTATTTGAATTTATTATTATTGTTGCAAACCCTTTTAGTGACTGATTATGAGAGAAGTAAAGTGGGGTTATTAATTGGTTTTGATTATGGAAGAAAAAAGTGGAGATGCATGTGTTGATCAAAGTTGTGGATGGCTGCAAGTTAAAATTATTATTATTATTATTATTATTATTATTATTATTCTTTTATGATTCTTGAAAAAAATTAATCTTCTTTTTAGGTATAAGTAGTGGATTTTTTGATTGTTTATTTGTTTAGATTCATCTGGGTATGCTTATTATCATATTAATTGATCAAGTTCACAGTTGAAAGCTCTTCATGTGGTCAATACAGGTCAGTTTAAATCTTTAAAACTCTGTATTGTTTCTTGATGATTATATTTGTTTATTATAGCTTCTGAAACGTTGACTGTAATTGGAATAGTTGATTAGTTAGTTTATGATAATGTTCATGATAGATAGATTAAGTTACTGTATCGTATGATATATAAAAAGATTGAACAAATCACAAAAGTTTATATATTCTTTTTAATAAAAGTTATTTTTGGGTGATTTTCACTATGCTTCAACTTGGTTTGACTTTATAATATCAACCTAGAGTGGTAAATAAAGTTGCGACTCTTCATAGTAATGATGATATATACGTGGCTGTGTTTTAATTGTGTGGATGTAATACTAGAGATTAAGATTATTGAGTTGCATATATTTAACGAAACAAGATGAATTCTTCATCGACTCAGTTTTTAATTCGAAGAGGATGAATGTGTACGAGCCGATGCACCAATTTAGTATTCTGGTGAGTTTGTTTTCTCCAACTTTTATCTATTTCGCATTTATCTAAAACTGCGACATTTCTTTTCATTTGTGGAGTATGATAGGGTAGTATTTTCTATACAACAGAGAAGGTTGAATGGAAACCCTGTCCTTCCTATGCTGCAATACTTATCTATGTATGTAGCAATCAGGTATATTTGAAATATTTGTCCTTTGTTTGAACATAATTGTCTATTCTTAAATGTTGTTAACTGTGATACATAGATACCATTATTATAGTTTAGATGCTTTTTTATAAGGTTATATTAGATTTTCAAACCCCGGGACACTCCTGGAGTATAAACTAGTTATCTATATAAAAGTAGTCTATTTTAACTCTAGTCATACGTTTGTATCAAAACTTGCCTCGGTTGTAGGTTATATGATAATTGATTTACTAATTAATAAAGTAAGTAAATGTATTATGAGATAATTAGAGTTAGTTGTTTAAACAATTTTAGCTTAGCTGCTAATAAATTACTCAAGATCAGTTTAATTAAAGAATGAATCGAGCAATTAATTATTAATAAGTAAAAAGACAGTTCTTTTACATAAAAAACTCTCTCTAATGGAGACTCGCCGGAAACACATTCCGGCCGAGATTCAGGCAAGACTAACAAAATTCTTCGTCTCCAACCTGCCTGATCGATGCAGCGGGAATGATATAGCGGAGGCGATACGAGGTATGGGAACCATATTCGATATTTATATTGCACGTAAAAGAAATAAGGAAGGGAAAAGATTCGGATTTGTGACACTGCTGGACGTTAAAGACAAAGCGGAGATGATTAAGAATCTCTCTACCATTAAGCTGGGGGATTTTCGTTTAAAGTGTAACGTAGCGAGGTTTGTTCTTGAGGAAGGCGAAATTGATCCAAAGAAGAAGCATCAGGAAGAGAAAAGCTTCCATCCTAAGGCAGGAAGGGGGGATAGAGATAATGGTATGTCAAGAGATAATTTTGTGAATGGTTTATCGTTTAAAGATGCATTCACAGGGGCTGCGAAGGGGAAGACGGTTGAAGTGGATGACAATATTGAAGCCTTGATACAACTGCATGGGAAGGCTGTGGTGGTGCGGCTAGCGTCCCTTTTCACCTTGCAAAATGTAAGGTCTATCCTTAAGGAGTTGAAGCTGCATGAGGTAAGATTCAGTGTTTGGGAGGATTGGTGGTTCTTATTGTTTTCGATTCTAAGGATAAGGCGACAATGGCTAAAGATGAACTTCTTGGGGTGCCGGAACACTTTGTTGCTCCGGAAATCTGGGAAGGTCAATCTGTGGCTTTCGAACGTATAGCATGGTTGAAGATATATGGTACTCCGATGTCTTTACTGGATAATAAGGTTGTCAACGATGTGGGGGGTCTGTTTGGTAAGGTGGTGAAAGGTGCTAGGGTTGAACGTGTAGGGTTGGATAATTCGTTCCAGTTCATAGGTGTTGCAGTCAATCACGATAAACGGATTCAAGAAGAGGCTTTTCTCCGGTGGAGAAGGAAGACGTACAAGGTGTGGGTGGTAGAAGATTGTAATGATTGGCTGGAGGATTTTGTCACAGAGGCCGAGAATTCTGATGGTGAAGAAGACTTGAACAGGTCCCCGGAAGTTGATGCCGAGCATGTCCGGCCGGTGGTTCAGACGCCGGTGAGTGTAGTAAATGCTCAGGAGAAGATTATGGAAAACATTAATTTGGGAGATAATTTTGGTAACGTTTCCGGTTTTGAGGGTGACTTTCCTTTTGCTAATAAGGAATGTGGGGACACAGGAGTTATGGCAGAGAATATTCAAAGGAATGTTTTAAAAGAGGATGGCAATATTTTGAAAAGGAAAAAACATGCTAAAAAAGCCATGGACTTGGGCCAGGCCAGTTCTGGGGGCTACCCAAGTAGTAATGAAAGACCTCTTCAAAAGCCCAAAAAGGTTAATGAGGTAGAGCAATGTTTGGTGGGGGATGATCCTTTTAATTTGGACCCATTCATATTGGGCTCAGATGTGAATGTGGTTAAAACTAGAGGTGAAGGCCCAGTGAGTACCTCTAATTCGTTTCAAGCCCTTATCATAGAAGATGATATTGACGTGCAAGACATGGAGGTTCATCAGGAGGAGGTTACTAAGGAGGCTCCTCCCATTTCGGCCTCTGATGTTGACGTATCCAAAGAAGTTTCGGCCACAAAAGAAATCGGAGGTAAACTGGGAGTGCAATTAGAAGGGTTCGAAGCTCTGGTAGAGAACTCCATTCAAGGTGCAGGGTTACAAGCAGGTTTGAAATGAATTGTATGTCTATTAATATAAGAGGTTTAAGGGTTGGGGGTAAAGTGAAAGGGGTGAAGGAGTTGATTCGTAAATTTGGGATTGATTTTATTGCGATTCAAGAGTCGCTTCTTACGGCTGACTCTAGGTTTGATTTTGATTCTATTTGGGGTGCTGGGGATTATGGGGTGGATTCGGTTTGTGCCAGTGGGAGGTCAGGTGGGCTGATTAATATGTGGAATAGCCGAAAGTTCATAAAGGTTGACTCGGTAGAGGATAGGAATTTTTTGATTACCAGAGGTACTTTGGTTGAAGATGGTTCGGTTTTGAATTTGGTTAATGTGTACACGCCTCAAAAGGCTAATGAGAAAAAAGCCCTTTGGGAGCGGTTGTCTGGGTGTATCCAGGGGGGAGAAGGGATGTGGGTGTGCATTGGGGATTTCAATTCTGTCAGGTGGAAGGAAGAGAGAAAGAATTCCAAATTTAACAAAGGCATGGCTAACAATTTTAATTGGTTTATTGAGGAGTCTAATTTGCAGGAATATGTTATGCAAGGGAACAAGTTTACCTTTGCAGCTGGTACCGGGAATGAGTGTAAGCTGAGTAAAATTGATCGTTTATTGGTGTGCCAAGAATTTTTTAACAGGTGGCCGGGGGCTTGTCTAAGGGCTCTGCCGAGGGTGTTGTCGGATCATAGCCCTTTGTTGTTGATGGTGCATGATACTAACTTTGGAGCTAAACCGTTTAAATGGTTTAACTCTTGGTTAGAGAGGGAGGGATGCGAGTAGGTGGTTATTGGGGCTTTACAGGGTTCTTTTGGGGATGGTTTTGCGGATGTGATTCTCCATAGGAAATTGGCAGCGGTTAGAAGGGGGCTAAGAGAGTGGTGGAAAAAGATGTCGGTTAAAGAAGAAGAACATATGGAGTTGATTAAAAAAGATGTCCAAGAGATAGAGCGTTTAATGGAGATCCGGGATTTAGAGGAGGAGGAAATTTGGGTTTGGGAGGAAGGTAAAAAGGATCTGGAACGAATGTTAATTTTAAAAAATCGGGATCTTCAACAGAAGTCTAGAGTCAAGTGGGCGTCTTTTGGGGATGAGAATTCGGGGTTCTTTCATCGATGCATCAAAGGGAGGAGGGCTGCCAACGCTATCCCGGGGTTGGTAGTGGATGGTTCTTGGATATCCAAACCGCCCCTTGTTAAAAGGGAGGTTTTGAGATTTTTCAGGAACCATTTTAAAGAGAATTGTTTTCACAGACCCGATTTTTGTTGTGATTATTTGAAACAGGTGGCTGCTGATGATATTGTGAGCTTGACGAAGCCATTCTCTAAGGAGGAAGTGAAGGCGGCGGCTCTTGAGTGTGGTGCTGATAAAGCGCCCGGCCCGGACGGGTTTAATTTTAGATTTATTACGCACTTTTGGGCATACTTGGAAGAAGATTTTATGAAAGTGTTTGATGAATTCTATCAGTCCGGTGAGATAAGCAAGGAGTGCAGTTCTTCTTTTATTACCCTTATTGCAAAAACTAAGACGCCTATGGGATTGAAGGATTACCGACCTATCAATCTTATAGGGGTTATTAGTAAGATTATTTCTAAAGTGGTGGCGGATAGATTGAAGAAAGTTATTGGAGGGGTGATCTCGAACTCGCAATCGGCTTTTGTGAAGGAGAGATACATCCTTGACGGTCCTATGGTGCTTAATGAGGTTATCGGATGGGTTAAGAAAAATGGCAGACAAGCTTTTTTGTTGAAACTTGACTTTGAAAAGGCTTACGATAATGTGAGTTGGGATTTTCTGTTATCCGTTTTGGCTCGTATGGGTTTCCCCCCACGGTGGTGTATGTGGGTGAGAGGTATTTTGAAGTCGGCTCGGTCCGCGGTTTTGGTAAACGGATCGCCTACGTTTGAGTTCCAATGTCATAAGGGGCTTAGACAAGGGGATCCTTTATCTCCGTTTCTCTTCCTTGTTGTGATGGAGGCGTTGGCTTGCTTGTTTGCTAAAGCTAGTGACTTGGGGATGTTGGAGGGGGTGAAGCTTCCTAATGGAGGCCCGGTGGTGTCTCATATGTTTTACGCCGATGATGCGCTTATTATGGGAGATTGGAATGCCAATAATTTGGGGGTGGTTAACCGTATTTTGCGTATCTTTTACCTTTGTTCCGGGTTGAAAATAAACATTCATAAGTCGGTGCCTTTTGGGTTGGGAGTGGTGGAAGAGGAGGTTCGGATTATGGCGAATTTTTTGGGTTGTAAGATTGGGAATTTGCCTTTTACGTACCTAGGTGTCAAAGTGGGAGCGAACATGAACCGTATCTCTAATTGGGATCCGGTGGTGGATACGATTCAAAATAGACTTTGTTCTTGGAAGTCTAAGCTTTTGTCTATAGGTGGTCGCCTTACTTTATTGAAGGCTGTTTTAGCGAGTTTACCGGTGTACTACCTATCGATTTACAAGGCCCCGGCTACGGTTATTGATAAGATTGAGAAGATGATGCGGAAATTCCTTTGGGTGGGGTGTAGGGAAGGTAGGGGGATGCATTGGGTATGTTGGGATATTGTTACAAAGCCAAAGAAGGAAGGTGGTTTGGGCGTCTCTAAACTTGTTGATGTTAATACGGCCTTACTCGCAAAGTGGGCGTTTAGATTTAAATCCGAAGGTGATAGTATGTGGAGAAGGGTTATTGAGAGCATTCATGGAGGTAGGAATCGGTGGGTGTTTTTCCGGTTAAAAACTCGATCCCGGGATGTTGGAAAAGTATTGTGACGTATTTGGATAAGGTGGTCATCAAAGGGATTTCGCTGCAGTCTCAAATTCGGGGTAAACTTGGGAATGGGGCTGATCTTAGATTCTGGTTGGACTTATGGATTGGAACGGTCACGTTAAGAGATAGATGGCCAGCGCTGTTTGAGGCGGACAAAGACAAGAATGTTACAGTGGGTTCGCGGGTTCTGCAGGTTGATAATAAATCGGTGCTGGCGGATTCTTGGGTGATGGAAACGACTACTGTTCAGTCTATTTCTGAAGCGCAAGATGCGAGGTTTCTGCTGCCTCAGGTTCGTATTGTTGGGGTTAAGGATTGGTGGGTTTGGGAACCGGATAAAAATGGTACGTTCAGTGTTGCGGCTGTTAAAAAATGGCTGGCTGATGACGGATCTTATAGGCCGGGGCCGGTTCTTAAATGGGTGTCTTGGATCCCTATTAAAGTGAATGTTTTTGCCTGGAGGATGATTATGGATCGCTTGCCGACTCGGGAGGCGCTGGTGAGAAGAATGATGAATCTTTCGGATGTGTCCTGTCCCTTTTGTGATACAGGTTGCGAATCATTGCAGCATTTGATAGTTGACTGCGGGGTTTCGTATGGCGTTTGGTCTGTCATTTGGAAATGGTGTAGAATCGATGGGAGTATGTTTCGTACTGTTAATGACATTATGAACATGGATTTCGTGGCCAAAGGTACCAAGTGGAAGATGAAGACTCTTAGGGGCATTTTGATGGTTTCCTGTTGGGTTATATGGAATGAGCGTAATAAGAAGGTGTTTCAAGGCTCGAAGCCCCGGGTGGTGGACATGGTGGCGAGGGTGAAAGTTTTATCCTTTTTTTGGTTTAAACATCGTACTAGGTACAAAGACGTGGATTGGAACAATTGGGTCAAATACCCTTTGTATAGCTTTTAATTTTGGGGTCGGTCCTTGATTTGAGGTCCGGCCTTTGTGTTTAATGAAATTTACTGTTCAAAAAAAAAAAGAATGAATCGAGCATATCTTAAACGAGTCTGAGCTTTATATACCGAGCCCGACTAGACTTACTAGATGACATATAGGAATGTGAATCTTTATTACAGAAACCTGATTTGTCTCTTTAATTCATGTATCTACTCTCTATTATGTAGTTATATTCCAAGAAACAAAGTATATATGGAAGAATGAAAATGAAGATTAAAGACTGAGTCTAACCATGTTTGAAACAATCTTTTCCACATATAAGTGTCATAAATGGAACTATGGATGAGTTCTGTTCTAATCCATGGATGAGTTATTGGGATCTAGCTTAACATGTTTTAGTAGAGAAGTCCAAAATGACAATTGTAAGTGTGGTGTGGAAGCGAATGTGGGGCTAGCCCACTTAGTAGAGGCATATGCCTTTTAAAGAGGAGGTCCAAGGTTCAATCCTTGGTAATTGTGTAATTTAGGATTATTGGTGTAATAGTATAAGTGTATAAGAGATATAACAATTGTTAAAAAAAAGTGTGGTGGTGGGTGTTATTAGTTAATTAGATGTGTTTTATTCCTACTAACCCGTGCTTCTAACTAATGCTATCATTAATTGTCTTCTAAAATCTAAATTCATTCTTATTAAACAATTGCATCTTATCAAAAAATGGTGGTTATAAAAGCATAGAGAACCTTGATATTTATAAATAGTTTCCGCTACTATATCTAACAAATATGTTGTATCATAATTTTGAAAACAACAAGGACAAAAATGTTACGAATGCACTAATAATATGATGACTCTTCATATACATAACCTACATCTATTCATTATGTTTATATTAATTGTATAGCCTATAAATAGTGGCTCGTGTATCATACGCACTCAATGAATAAGACTTTTCTCTTCTATCCATCTCTAAATCTTCCTCTAATCTTTGTTCCTAGTTCTTATATTTAGTATGCTAGTAGGCCGTTGTTTTAGAACAAAAAAGAAGTATTTTTTTATGAAAAAGAAGAGTTCTTTTTAAGTTTTAACAATATTTATATTCATAGTGGGTGTTTTATTTTTGTTTATTTTCTATTGAAAAAGAATTTTCATCATGTTCAACAAGACATATATCCACGTAGGGTGTTTAAACTATGTATAGTGGTGTGTCGCTTATGGCCACATAAGCCCATGAGGGGGCCAAATACCATGTCGAAAGGGCACCAAAGAGGCACTAAGGGCTTGCATGTTAAGAGTGGTAACGACTAACGAGCGTGAGAGGGAATGCGGATTTTGCATTTAAGAGTGGTAACGAGCATGAAAACCCTCCATTCAAAGGGGTGTGTGAGCTGTGAGCCCATTAATTTTATTTATAATAAACACTAGAAAAGAATACTCACTTAAAGGTTAAAAAGATCATGATTAATTTTATTTATAACATTAGTTTTACTCATCAAAAACTAAAAACTTCTTATATATGTGCCTAAATACAACTAATTACCTATGTTTTTATGTTTTACGTGATAAAAAATTATAAACATCATTTGTTCTTCCTTAGCAGAGTTGGTTTATGTCAAGCCCATTATCAAACTTAGGGGGACAGAGCGTCACCAGAATTGGTCACGGTTACTCCACTACCAGCACGGTAACACTGCCGCCACCCATGCTGGTAGTGGTCCCGTGAACCAAAATCTGGTTGTAGTTAATGGGTTGGTAACAATGATCTCTGTCTCTCTCTCTCTCTCTGTCTCTCTCTTTCTCTCTCTCTCTCTCTCTCATTGATTGTGGGTAAAGAATCAGTGAAGTGTTGCCTTCAAAAAACTATTTTAGTGAAGGAAATCAGTGAAATGACGTGACAGTGTAAACTGGTTAAAATCTGTTAAGTTGAAAAAACTCACGGGTAGTGCCCCGTCCCCTTATAACATTTCGACTCAAATCCGCATGAAGTGTTTTGAATCATGTTTGATATGCATAGAGTATGTTATTAGAGCAACTAGAAAGTTGACCTTTATCGAGTTTCTTCAAGTTAGAACCAACCCAACTTCTTTTGAACGTAAGGCACAAATATTGAGTTCACTTAGGAAGGCACAAATATTGAGTTCACTAAGAAAAAGGAAGATCAACATTGATAGTGAGCTTTGTGTTTTATGTGGAGACCATGAGGAAACGGCGAATCATATATTTACGGGGTGCGCTATGGCTGTGGGAGTTTGGCAAGCCATCTCTCTTTGATGTAGTATTCCTTAAATATTTGTTTTCTCGGTGAAGGATTTGCTGGAATTGCATAAGTCGCTCTCCATGTCGACTAGAAGGAAAGACGTTTTCCGAGGAGTGATTATTATAGCTTGTTGGAGACTTTGGAAGGCGAGAAATGAGCGTATCATCGAAGAGAAAAAGACAAACGTGGTAGATATAGTGGCTGATTTGAAGGCTATGGGGTTCTTGTGGTTTAAAAATAGGCAAAATTCCGTTTATGTATAATGGAGAGATTGGTGTAAATTTCAGTTTGTGTAATTGCTTCGAACCTGTCTTAGGAATGGAGTACCTCTGTACCTCTTGGTTTTTAATAAAGTTCAATTTTCAAAAAACACTTAGTAAGGCTAGGGCTGACAAAATCGTTGAGTTCAACTATCGAATAATCCCCTTGATATATGCTTAAAAGCCTCCCCTTAAAGGCTAGTGACTTATAGAATAAAGTTAAAACTTACCCTTTAAAATAAACAAGTGAATATAGTTTAATAACTTCTCTAGGTGTCACGCCCGTTCTTTCCATGTTTATTGTTTCTAGAATTATACACCACTAAACTTTTTAAAGGCATATCCCTATTAGATGGGAATATTCCAAATTGTCTTCCTAGCTAGATGGACATCGCCTAGCACTACAAAGCGTTAGGTAAGACTTGGTTTTTTTAAATGTTAGAAGGTGTGTGAGTTATCGTTTTAAAAAAATGGATGGACTAAGAAAGTTCATTTGAAGCATCTTGGAAGGTTGTATAAAGTAGTTTACTAGAAAAAAAAAACATGTGTAACTTGAAAGTTTGTGCAAGAAAAGTTTGAAAAGGTTGTTCTAAATCGGCTTGCATTTAATCTAAGCTATTTGGCTTGCTCTCTTGTTGTTATTGAATTGTTATAAACTTTGCATTTATGTAAAAATATTATTTATTATTATAGATTAAAAAATAAAATCGTTGGCCGGAGCTTTTTACAAGAAAAACTTGAGCTTGAGCTAACATGTCATCTTATTAAATATAAATTAACAAGCTGAACCGCTCTAGCTCATTTAGCTTTAGAACCGAGCCCGAGCTGAAGCTGGATAGGCCCGGTTCAAGTAGCTCGTTTAACAATCCTAGTAGATAGCGGCGACATCACTTTCTATGTACGCTCATGCCCTAACGAATCACAATTCGCAAGTGGACCAACTGAATTTGTGCGAGGGAAATAAGGCCCAAAGGCTTAGTCACATCTCTTTCTTAGTGAATCAATATTGGGCTTGTCTCGTATAAAGTAATAAAGAATACGAGGGAAGCTTATAAATTTGGCTTAGGTAGTTGGGTTGGCTAAGTTGGTTTCTTCATAACTCATATGTTTCAATTTTTCAAATTAGTACTGTTTATATTGTCAATACATACAGCAGTACAGCACCATGATCTGTTTTAGATCCGAGCACATTTCTGAAAAGAGAAAATCACCAAAACAGCCGTGTTAAACAAAAAAAATGTATCAAGATAGCTATTGAATTTGTTAAATTACCATTTAACAAGAAATCAAAACATGTTTTTGGAGACATGAGGACGAATAATGGCATCGGAAAAATAGTTGTGTAGGAGAGGCGCAACGCAGGAGATTTTTACTTTTTTTAGCATTTTTATAGAATCGGACCAATCACAAGATGACACGTGGCAGAGTTGTCCTAACAACTCTGACCACCAATAGTGAAGGTTCAGTCCCCCTGTTCCTAGTTCCCACCATGTTGCATTGTTCACCTTTATGTCAGACGGCACATCAGACGCTTTCTAGAAGAAGCAGACTGGCGCTATCAGAAAAGATCCGCCTACAGCCACTGCGGGCACGTGGACATATGGCAGAGCGATACACTCTTTCTCTCTCTTCATCATTAATTGCGCTAAGTTCTATCTTAATTACTTGGTCCAATACTAATTGATTGGGCAGAAAGGAGGCAGGCCCATAACTCGGGCCCAAGCCCATCGTCGTGGTTATGGGTTAGTGATGTTTGGCCCATGCATGCACTATATAAAGGAGGCACCCCCTCATCGCATAGGCATGCAACATTGCAATTAGCAAGCCAACATCATTTTTGAATCCACTATTACTAGTCACTTTGACTTTCCTGCAGTCGCCTCCTTTCGTATGGCCCATTTGTTCCATTTCTTTTCAGGTTTCGGTTCGAGCCACGAGTGTGTGCAAAGAATTATACCCTGCAGCAACCACGAGTTCAGCATCATACTAATCTTCGTTGAGGTAAGTATCACTCGTTATTTCTTCAACATACTATTATACTCATTAAAATATTGCTTTGTAAACAGTATACAACTACTGATTTAACTGTCTGAGTTGGTAGATGAGACCCTGGACTCAAATACTTACTAATGGGTTTTCTATGTTCGTATCATAATCTGGTGCTATTGAGTCAATTGACAATCAAGACCGACTCCACTCTGAGGACCATGTATTCCAACAATTGATGCAACATCATCATATTTTCACTTCATTTACTTCAAATATGTAAGTTTTCACTAAAGATAGACAATTTGTAAATTCAATTGGTAACCCAAGTGAAAAAAGCTATAAAATTATATTGCTAATTAATGAGTTTGTCAAATGTCAAATGAAGTGTGACCGAAAAGACATCATGTGGTGTGCCAGGGGCATTAAAAGTAGGTAAGTAAACTATTTTATACTAACCCCTCATCAATAAACAAAGCAAAATATTACACACAAACTTAGAAATGACGTGTTTGTTTATATGAAAGTTAGCAGTTGAACTCACCAACCTTTTGAAGATAATGTTGAAGGGAGCATCCCTCTTTGTTTATGGTTGGTGTGATGTTTACCTTTCTTTGTTCACATTGTTTACCAAATCAACTATTTCATTCGCACACATTGTTCATGTTAAAAAAAAAAAAGAAGAACATGTCATCTTTTAATAAAATAAGCAAGACTTTCAACTTAAGTATCGTAAATGATAATTTCGTATATGTGATTATATACTAACAGTATACAAAGTGATATTGATGATTTGGAGAAAGTATAATTACATATGCTGGTTAATCTTGCTACATGTAGTTGATCTTATAATGAAAGAATGCTTTGCCTAAAATATAATATTAGTGTAAGGATTGGTTTCATTGAGGGTATTCGGAATGTTTTATGTTAATCGTGTCATAAACGGGTTAGGCAGGTTGAACCTATTTAGACCATAGTCACATGGTTCGCGGTACGTTCTGGTACGAAACCTGGAACGGGATCGCAATTCGCTAGGTCCGTAAAATTCGGTACGAAGGGGGGTAGGCTCATTTCGGATCGCTCTGGTACGATGTACCATATAACATGGTACGATGTCCCAGTTAATTTCTAAATAACCTATATGTACAACCTTAAAAGCAAAAAAATCCCTATAATACACTTTATGTATAACTAACCATGCTATAAGTACAACAAATAAAACTCAATAAATAAATAAGAAAAAGATAAAAACAAGTTAGAAATATTTTATGGCTAAATTTTACAAAAAAAATCCATTACATAAGGGTGAGTATGTAATTTTGTGAAAGAAAAAAAAAATAAAGGGTTTGTAACCCTAAAAAGTTAGGGCCGTCAGTGAATTCACTCTCATATGCATCTATGTAATTCATATTTCATCTCCATCTACATCATAGTGTCTCTATTTCATCTTTTCTCAAGGTATTTCATTTGCTATTGCATTCGTTTATCTACTTCATCTCGATTTCTAGTTTATTTTTTGCTGGAATTTAAACTCTATCATTCGGAACGCTAATTTCATGGTCGAAGTCGCGATTTGGAGCGTTCCCGGAACACGTTCGTACCGCGATTCGGTACGGACAATCCATATCGCAAATCGTGGCCTATTCAGCGATTTATGTGACTATATGATTTTGACCGTGTCATGAAGGCTATGGCGTAGGAGTGATCAACGCAGTGGCGTCGTTGATGGAGGCTATGGCATCATTGGTGGTAGTGGCGTTTGTAGGTGACTTTTTCTGGTTGTGGTTGTCGTTTTTTCCCTCGCAAATGTAAAAAATAAGAAGAAATTGAGTTTAAGTTGCACATAAGTCGCATTTTATATGCAAACCAATGTCATCTCATGACTTGATGTTGAACGCTAGCTGTATCTTGTAAAAATGTTTTAGATACCAAAAGAACATGTGTCAAGAAAGGCATTGTACTATGGCTTTAAAAAACAATATGTATTTACACAACCACATATAAGATGCCCATGCTAAATGCATTTACAAACGTTTTCTCATCTTGACGATTAGATATACAACCTTAACATGATTTAACAAGAAAAAAAAAAGAATTATGTATATTCCTATCTATTAATAGTTTTATTGAACATACACATTAATTCTTTGAACCAAATCCTGTAACTTAAAAAATCTAAAGGAAGCACAAGCCTTCATTTTTAACAAATATGTTTTCTTTGTTTGAATTTATTTATTTCTGTGATTTTTTGCCTACACAAACATAAAACACATATAAAGTTCGAAAGTTTTACATCTACATGAATCCAGTAGGTTTTCAACATAAAACTTTACGACACATGAATACAAAAGGCTTGGGATATTCAAAACACTAGGGTTTTTTATCTAGACACCCCCTCAATGGCCCATTGAGGCCTCAACAACCCATTGAGGGCCAAACAGAGAAAAACGACGGCCCATTGAGGCCTCAACGACCCGTTGAGGGCCAACAATTGGAAAAAAGACGGCCCGTTGAGGCCTCAACGACCCGTTGAGGACCAATTATTGGTAATCATTGACCAATCATTGGCAATGATTGGTAATTATAAAAAAAGAACTATAGAAGCTTTGTCTAAACGCCGTTAAGGCCTCAACGGCCCATCTTGGATTCGTCTCAACGGCCCATTAAGACCTCAACGGACCATCTTGGATTCGTCTCAACGGCCCATTAAGGCCTCAACGGCTCATCTTGGATTCGTCTCAACGGCCCTTCGTTTTTCAAAATTTTGGCCTCAACAGCCCATTGTGGCCTCCACGACCCAGGTGTTACATTTTTTTTAGTTTTTTAGTGTGTTTTATATCTTTTAAGCTTGAAATTTGTATTTTTTTATAAAAAAATAAAAGGTACATTCTTATCATAAGGCCTCAACAGGTGTTCCACTGTTGGTAGGGGAAAGGTACAAACTAATGTTGGATTTTTTATAAAAAAAAAAACACAAATTTCAAGCTTAAAATATATAAAGCACACTAAAAAACTAAAAAAAAAATGGAACACCTGGGTCGTGGAGGCCACAATGAGCCGTTGAGGCCTTATTGGGCCATTGGGACGAATCCAAGATGGGTCGTTGAGGTCTTGATGGGCCGTAGAGACGAATCCAAGATGGGCCGTTGAGGCCTTAATGGGCCGTTGAGATGAATCCAAGATGGGTCGTTGAGGCCTTAACGGGCCGTTTAGACAAAGATTTTATACTTCTTTTTTATAATTACCAATGATTGGTCAATGATTACCAATAACTGGCCCTCAACGGGTCGTTGAGGCCTCAACGGGCTGTCTTTTTGTAAAAGGATGGGCCGTTGAGGCCCCAATGACCCGTCGTTTTTCCCAGATTTTGCCTCAATGGCCCATTGAGGCCGCAACGACCCGTCCTAGGGGTGTCTAGGGTTTTTTGAAGGATGTCTAGATAGCATCACCCATACAAAAATTCTGATAAATCCCTTTTTGACTTTAACAGAACTTATGCATAAAGATAAACCAGGTATGAGTTCATACGTAGTGGGGCGTTGTGTGGGGGGTTATGCCACCATAACGTCGGGGAACACCGCCCCCCCGGCGCTATGGGGGCGTTTTGGGGTTGGGCGTTTTAAATCCAACGGGCGTTTTGCAAATTGATTTTGTTGGGGTTTGTGTTTTTTACCGTTCCTCAGTGGTTCTTTTCATTTAATTTTTTTTACAAACTCTTATATATATATATATACACACACACATACAACATACACAAACAACATAAACACATACACTTTAAACAAAAACAAACCCAAATACAAACCCAAAAACAAACCAATGGCAGGGTGGACTAATCAAGATCAACTCTAGTTGGTGAGGGCGTGGATCAACACTAAGGAGAACCCGCCAAACAATAGGGAGCATTTTTGGCACAATGTATTGGAGGAGTACCGAATTACCGAAACGAACAACCGTAACGTCGATCAGATCTCCAGTAAGTGGTCTGCCATACAAAATAACTGTAGGAGATGGCACACAGTCTATGAAGTGACGATGCAGGCGCACCCTGGCGTTAGCGAACAAATGGCAATTCAACTCACACACGACGCTTATCGGCAACGCTACGACAGCGACTTCCACATCACCAATCTTTTGTCCTGGTCTATGATGCGTTTTTATTTTGTTTAATGTTTAAGGTTTTAGTGTTTTAATAATGTGTAATGTTTAATATTATGTTTTATGTTTAGTGTTTTATTTGCAATGTTTAAGGTTTTATTTGTTTTTGTGTTTAATGTTAGTTTATGTAAACAGATTACATAAAATTTAAATTTAAACCATTACATTAACACATAATACATAAACACATAAAAATACAATCCTAAATTACTTATTACAAACAGAGTTTCTAATCCTAAACTGCTTATTAAAACGTTACATAAACACATTACATAAACACATAATATAATCCTAAATTACTTAGTCGGTCCATTTCCCTCAGAGTCATGGTATAATCCACGGCCCAGACCAACTCCTCATCCGTGAAATCATCATCTGCTTGAGTAGCAGGAGGAGGAGAGAAGGTTGGTTGTGTAGCAGCAGGAGGAGGAGGAGGAGGAGAGAAGGTTGGTTGTGCAGCGGGAGGAGGAGGAGACGAAAATGGTAGTCGCCGGGGCCGGCCATGGCGAGAGTACCGCAGGAGATCAGACGGTCCGGCAGCTTCGTAACCATAACCGCCACCCATATCTTTCATTGGTTTGCGGAGGAGGAGTTGTGACTGAGATTAAGTTTTTGGTCGTGTATTTATAGAGTTACAAATATGACCGTTTAGTGGGGGGGGGGGGAACGCTTGAAATTCAAACGTTTGGGACAGTAACTGTTTGAAATTCAAATGTTTGAATATATATTTTTTTATTATTTTTTATTTTAATAAATATTATTTTTTAATATTAAATATTTTTTTATTATTATTTTATTAATTTAATAAACTTTCGGTTTAAATTTTTATTAGAGTTAATAGCGAATTTCGTCCCTGAGGTTTGGTCCAGTTTGCCACTTCAGTACAAAAGTTTTTTTTTTTGCAAATCAACACCTGTGGTTTGGATTTTTTTTGCCAAATTCGTCCTTTTCACTAACCCAGTTAAAAAATATCGTTAATGTCAGGGGTAGTGTTGTCATTTCACAAACCTCAGGGACGAAATTGGCTAGTAACTCAATTTTTTTATTTTTCCTAAAATTGGTCAGACCCGATTCTAAAAAGAATCGAACCCAGGTCTGTTAAAACACAACACATACACACTACCACTCTACTACAATGAATCTTGTTTGAAGTATAAGCCATAGCTGATAGCGCTGCCGAACACGGATGTATACAGCAGGGCGAAAATGTCATTTGCTGTTAGCTCGTTAAGTCCCCCACTGAGAGCAGGATCATGACCAAGATATGACAATGCTGCCAATGGAATCCCACCGAGAACCATGTGCTGCAGGGATATTAATGGGAATGTAATCTTATCAAGTATTAACCAAGAAGTAAGCCACATACAAAACAGTGAAGAAATATTGTTCCCAGGTCCCTTTTATCTTGCAATATTTGTCAAACTATTTACATGTATGACTATCAAATATGGGCATGTAATTGGTAAAACAAAAATGCAATTACTAACAAATTCATGATTCGGTAATGGTGAAAATGCCTATAATCCCATAATTTAAATTTGAATTCATTTTGACAAACATCAACCAAATATGAACTCATTGCTATATTCTAATTCAACTAAACATTCAAACAATTTATTTCATATTAACTTGTACATAACTGTGAAAAGAGATGGTATGGAAGCATCAAAATTTACTTTTATAATCGATGTTAGCGATAGCTGAAGATTTACTCAACCAAGATACCTAATTACTAATACTAATACATAACCATATACTCAAAAGTGCATGACACACACAAGTGAGGTGAGTAAACGCAACACAAGAAACTTTCAAAGTGTGACTGAGGCACACACTTTTTTGCCAACGCAAGCAAGGGGCAGAAGAGGCAAGATTCAATTTTCCTTTTAAGTTTTAACTATTTGGTTGGTGATATTACTCTCTTTACTTTTGTGAGTGATTATTAGTTTGATGATTCTACTTGCTATATCTATTAGGTTTCTTATTATGTTTGTGATGTAGTACTCTTTTTCTAAAAAAATAACTTTTTTTAGGAAAAATAAAAAAAATTGAGTTAATAGCCATTTTCATCTCTGAAACACTACTCTTGACATTAACGACATTTTTTAACTGGGTTAGTGAAAAGGACGAATTTGGCAAAAAAATCCAAACCACAGGTGTTGATTTGCAAAAAAAAAAAAACTTTTGTACTGAAGTGGCAAACCGGACCAAACCTCATGGACGAAATTCGCTATTAACTCTTTTTATTATTATTATTATTTTTACTATTATTAATATTATTATATATATCATTTTAAAATAATAATTAACCAATGATTACTCAATCATTTATAAAGCCACATAACGTCCCTTCCCACTACACTCTCTTTTTCCATAACGCCTCATAACCTTCTTCTATTACTTTATAATATTTTAATCCCCATAACGCCATATAACCCCCTCCACTACTCATGAGCTAAGAATGTTGGTACCATTACTCACTTCGTGACAGATTTTAATACTTTATTATATTGTACAAGTATTGAGGTAGGTAAGGCCACGTAGATATTGGATTAGGTAAACGATGAAGGTTTACATGAGACTCCAAGAAAGAAAAACGCTACTTGACCCTTAACATGATTTAAAATCATTTGCCAACTTTTGTGACAAACACAGTTTCATATTTGAGAAAATTGCCATTTTGGCCTTTGACCCGAGTGTTTTGCGAAAATAGCCCCCTCAGGCGTCTCGGAGAGACGGCTCGCACCTCCCGAGGCTTCCCAACCGTCTTTAATACGAAATCTCCCACGGACCAATTACCTTTTGACACGTGTCCGACAACCTCTGAACCGACCCCGAAGAGGGCTCCGGATTTGTTGGAGACGGTTCCGAGACGTCTTTGGAAAGACGGTTCCCAGTCCCCGAGACGTCTTTGGAGAGTGAAGACGGTTCCGAGACGTCTTTGGAAAGTGAAGACGGTTCCGAGACGTCTTTGGAGAGCGAAGACGGTTCCGAGACGTCTTTGGAAAGTGAAGAGAGAGAGAGAGGAGAGAGGAGAGAGGAGAGAGAGTGGGTGGGTGATGATGTGGCGGTAAATTATTGGTTGTAGTGGGAGACGTCTTGGGAGACGTCTGAGACGCCTCGGGGACTGGGACCCGTCTTCCCAAGACGGCTGAGGGGGCTATTTTCGCAAATCAACCCGGTCAAGGGCTATTATCGCAATTTTCTCTTCATATTTTATTCAAGTCATAGCATTACCAAACACCGGTGGTTCTTTCTTGTTGTAGGTGAATGCAATGAAAAGACCTGAAAATAACAAATATATATTCTATGTTCATAGCCTGCTTTATCCATAATGTCATTGTGGGCTATAAAGTTGCTTTTCATTTATCTTTCCCCTTCCGTCATGAAGAAGAACTGGCGAACATGCTAAAATCCTTGCTCTAGTGGCCGGAAAGACTACCTCTCTCCTTTAGCTTTTGCCAACTTCCCGTTCTTGTCTATGATAATGGAATTTATTCTTTCCCGGTAAAAAAACAAACATCTATACACTTATATCCTGCATCGCAAGAGAGGACCGAGGCCTTTCCTCTCTTCTTACGTTTGCGTTTTCACGGATCGACGATCTCACGTCACGTCAAAACACACTTAGAAGATTATCTTATCATGTTAACATATTTTTCACTAAAAGCACCAACCCAATTATTCACCCCCACATTTCCTAACAACCTTATAATCAAAGTACTTTAGATACTCACTAAAATATCATATTTATCTAAAAAAAAATTTAATATAATGTATGCTCGTTTTTATATTATGACCGTTAGTCCGTTATGCGTTTTCTTTAAGATATGTGAGTTTAGAGTGTAATAAAAAGTAGAATGATATAACATTTGTTATACTATTAGTTAATTATTTTTAATATAAATAAGTAAATATAAAGTTTATAAATATTTTTAATATCACATTCTATGATGTAGCTAAGCGGCTTCAAAATATATACTAAGAAAACAAAGTAAAACATCAAAATGTGACATACTATGATGTAAATATTGAAATTTGTCTGTGTTATTAAAATATAAGTATGGTAGATATTCACAAAGGTTAAAATTAAAATAATCAAATGTAAATAAATTAATGACGCCATTATTCCGTTATTCACTCGTAGGGTTCATGTCAATGGGATAACTACCCAACACCCTCAAGAACGATGTATATTCTTGAACCTCAGCCATGGCGTTTTGTGCCCTAACGTCAGCCATTGAAGCTTCAAAATCTACATAAAACATGTACTCAAAGTGTTTCGCCGTACCAATATTTGCATCATTAACAACTCTAATTGGCCGATTTCGGTTAGGTCTGCTCTCTATCTTTGTCAATCTAATGTTCCTAAACGCAAACGCTGATAGAACTTTATACAACACCGACGTTCCTTTATCCTGAGCGAACACGATACTTGTTTTGTATGCCTGATCTGTTCTTGGAACGATTGGTTCACGTGCAAGCATCATGAATCGTGTCACATTATTCGAATCATCCTGTATTAGACACAATGTATTTATGATTAGTTAAAAGTATCCAAAGTCGGCTCAACGTTTTTTAGGCCCAAAGCACATAACAAAACTGGGACTTTTCGTAAAAAGAAAATAGTTAAAAATTGTTTTGGAATCAAATACTATCTTTGTATATGCATAATTATAAATTTTAGATTAGACTATATAAGGGGTGGAGGGGGAGAAAGAGAGAGATGAAGCACCATGTGGCACGTGTGCGGTCTACGTGTGAAATGTGAAAATTTTGGAGAGTGCAGGAAGGGGGGGGGGGGAGAATAATATTATTGTGTGTAAGATTAAAAAAAAAAAGCAACCAACCACAAGTTGCCACGTGGCGCAAGCCATCCCCCCACGCCCATGGTCTTCTTCCCGCCGCCTTCCACGCCCTACAGAGGCGGTGTTCCCGTCCCACTCCGCATAGTCTTATAAACCTTATTGTTAATAATTTCTTGGAAATTGAATACATATAATATATTTTTTTAGAACTTGGAGCCTAAGAGAGGTAGGGTCCAAAAATTTTGCTTTATTTTACTCCTTTTTTTCTGTGGGCACTGAAAATGTTATTATGTAAATATTAAAGAGTAGTGTATATAAATATATAATCCATGGTTAATTCGAATAGTTGTATGGTGTCATCCCTTATAAATGTAAAGTTATGAGTTTAAATATTTACAAGTGCAAGCAAGGGCTGATCTTCTTACGGACTATACGAGGCCCCACCCTCAACCTTTTCACTTTGTAATGTAAATTTTATCGAAAATTCATCAAAAATTTTATATGTATTAAATCTAACCTTCAGATTGAGTCTTCCACAGGTTTTTCGTTTAAGATGAAATTACGGTAATAAAAAAGTTGTGGTTCATAAAAAAAGTTTATGTAAGATTTGCACATAACTAGACACATGTAGCACACAACGTTATTTTAGCTACCTAGATCGATTCCGTGAGAATGTTAAGGTTGTAAAGATTTGCAGCGTGTGTCAGAAGCAATAGCTTTTCTATTAAATTAAAAAAAACCATACACGCACACATATATAACATATGTATATAGCGTTTTTGTAAAAGAAAATGGGCGCTAGCCCCTAGCTGTGACCCTCCCCGCCACCCTAAGAACCTCCCATGACAATTACATATACATATCGGTGTTTTAGCTACCTGGATCGATTCCGCAAGGATGTTAAGGTTGTAAAGATTTGCAGCACTCGATGAAGCAATCGCCGCCGTATCCCAAAGTTCGTTCGCCGCGACAAACTCTGCAGCTCCCGCGGTATCAGCTACAGCCTGACGAATAACGTTTTTGTTCAACCCGAGTTTGTCAAGACTAAACTCGCACTGAGCCAAGGCTTGTGGATGACTAATAACTCGCTTAATCTCTTCCTTACAAACACCAGGTAACGCTAACAGACAATGATTGAACGAAATCTGCAATTCACCAACAATATGGAGGCGGTGACGAAGAAGAAGATCGTAATTCCGATGAATACTTCCACCAAGAGAGTTCTCAACCGGTAAAACTGCACGATCGGTTAACCAGAGCTCAACAGACTGAAATGCAGCTTCAGAATTGTCACATGGAATAGCATGACACCCTGGATAAGCTTTACCAACAGCAGTTTCACTATAATTGCCGGGTACACCTTGATAGGCTACACGCAGCGTCGAACCGTGGTTTGGAGCCAATGGACTGTTGGTTAGTGGTTTAGGAAGTTTGTTAACCGGTGTTAGATCTAGTTCTAGAGTTTTATTGTTATTAACAACGGAGATATTATTATTATTAGTAGTAGTATTATTATGGGTACCGGTTGTGTTCTCGGTGTTGTTTTGGTGCAAAGCCACCTTGCTTGCAAGGACTGCGCAATAGATTTGCCAATCGCTACGGCTTTTAACAACTCTGCCGCTAAAAAACTTGTTGGTGGACGGCACAACCGTCGCATGACGGAGTGCGGTTGACGGTGACGGCATTATGGGCTTGAAATTGATATTGAATGATGGTGATAATGTTTGCATGTTTTCAAGTTGTAGGAAATATTAGTTTGGTTATTGTGAAGGGGGAGTTGCCAAGCTGAGAAATGTAAAGGAGATTGGGGTTTTTATAATGTAAACTTATTAGTTTTGCAATTTAAAAGAGATTAAAGAAGCAGCCTGTTGTCCGCTTATCCTTTAATTTCAATGTAATTTCAGCTTGAGATGGTTGAAAACAGAAGAGAAGACTTGAAGGGGTCAACCTCACACCAACCCCTCTAATGAATGACATTATTAAGAAAATCAATAAAATAGATTTGTTTCTTTTGTTTGTTATGGAAATGGGTTCACGTTTCGTTGTTCTTGTATTATATTAAGACTTTTAATCTTTTAGTGTTTTTAATTCAAATCATTACCTTTACCAAACTTTTCTTTTCTATTTGGCAAGAAATAACTAGTTTACGGTCGAAAAAAAAAATACAAAATAACAGTTATGTACATTTGGCTAATTGGTCTTTTTTTTTACCCCTATATGTAGTTTTTTGCCGGATAATTTCGTGGGGTGAATAAAGTCATAGATTGCACATATTTTAGGGGTTATCATATCTCATTAATTGTCTTTTTCCTCATTCTTAAAAGGCCACCTAACCGATTTGGGATGACATATAGGAACTAGTATGTCACCCCACAATATTGACACAAATTTTATAGATTATTATTGGGCCAACTTTTAAGTGTTATATAGGAATTTTTTTTTTATAAATGTGCCCCGATAAAAAAATTGGTCCAAGCTGTGTCGACCCCTCGGCTTGTGTCATAGCCGGCCCAGATCAACACGATGATTTGATATACCAAACACTATCTAACACGAAACAAGATCTGGAAACGAACAGATCTTCAACAAACCCTAGATGAATGTTACAGCGAAACACTATATGGAGATGATAGAAAAATATCTTGGATTGAGTCTGAAACCATCGAAAGCATTATAATAGCATCATTATATCATATCATAACTCATAAGCCCAAAAGCACCATAGCCCATCAACAAGCCCAAGTCAGCACCATAGCCCATCAGCAATAAGCCCAATCCGTTCAGCAAGTTTGCTTCATGAGTGCATTAACATCTTAGCCCACCAAATTCCAGAGCCCAATCTGTTAATAACAAAACAAAATTTAAAACATGATCTCTCTCTATGGAAAGCGATCGAGCACACTTTCGTTTGGGGGATGACATACTAGTTAAGGCAGTATTGGACAGCTTTGAACATAAGAGAAATGGAGTTCTAAACATTCTTATTCCGATCAAAAGTTAACGGAGTCGCTGTCGCCTTTTGGCGCGGTTCATTCTCAAATTGAATCGCTAGTAAGGGTTTTAGAGTTTCACTCACTGTTTGTGTAAACTTCCATCACGTCTTTAGTTGATGTTATTATTGGATCGAAAAATGTTTCATTTACATTTTTTATGTTACATTTTGTTTTGTCTTAGTAATTGACTACTGGGAGTTTTTTGATGAATTAATGTTTTTCTTTTCAATAATTTTTTGACTTTGGTAGTTGTCAGATGTGGGTTTGTGTTTTTGGGACTTCCGCAATCTTAGCTTAGTGACTCGGCAAGCAGCATTTGACATGGAAGGCTGATTTGGTGACTAGGCACTCTCGCAATCTAAGATTGCGGAAGTTGTTGTGCTTTGATAAAGATTGCGGAAGTTTGCTGAACTTGTTTGTCTTCATCACTTACACATGCAGCAATGCATGCATGATTATTTATTAACTTTTGCAATGTGAGAGTAGGCCTAGATACCAATTGTGAGAGAATAAAGAGAATTGATTCTCTGGAGAGTGTATAGTAACCTAGTAACATCAAATCAAATAATGAAAACTAGTGAATGCATTTCAATATATATGAACGAACATGTATGATCATCTTAGACATAGTGAAACTCAAACTCACAACAACACAACTCACAAGAACAGAAAGCAGATAATTTTACAAGCATCATCTTAAAATTCCGTTAAACCCCAATGTTGAGCAGATGGTTAGAATGGCTGGTTTTGGTGGGGTTCTTGATTGTAGATACATTGTTGGCTGACTCTTCTAATGGTTTGACATCATTGTCATTTTTAAGGCACGTTGAATCGTTAGAAAGATGTGGTGAATATAGTTGGGGGAGTGCTGCATTGGCTTGTTTGTACAGAAATTTGTGTAAAGCCGCAGTCTCCACTGATAAAACAATTGGAGAACCTATGATTATACTCCAGTTGTGGGCCTGGACACGAATTAGTGTACTATCCCCCAAGTGTTTAAGCCGGTTGATCCCTGGAAAACCTTATGGTGCTATGTATGAATTTTCTCCATTACCCTTATATTATATAAATTGTTTTTTTGTTAAATAAACTAACTCATTTTTTTAATTATTTTTTACAGCTGGAAAGGTAAGCACGACTTAAAGCAGGTTGCCTCGCGGTCGTTAAAACAGATACGATCGCAACTACAAAATTTACTTGTGGAACAGATATGAAACTGTTTATGTTGTGTTACAAGTAAAATACATTATGGTTTACTAATAGTGTTTCCTATTAATTTTTTTACACAATTCATTTGGAGACCATATGCACAATGCATAGGGATACTGTAGCAAAGTTGCACAGAGGGTTGGGATTGTTTGCGTTCGGATTGCTTTATCGTGTGGTTTCAGGTGGTGGAATACCACCAAGCCAGTAGGGTCCTAACACAATTCGGATTACGTCAATAGATTCCTGAGGGACCACCCTTTACTCCCGAAGTCCACACCGAGCTGCATAAAAAAACCCGTTCTGGGAGACCATACGAATCCTGGTTTTCAGATGTTCATAGCGAGTATGTGCAGTCGTGGAATGACCGCAAAAATCACATAGTGGTCGGGGAAGAAACATCATATCCTTCCGTGTATCCAGGTTATATGGAATGGTACTTAGAAAGAACTAGGGATACATGACCAACCCGATGTCCATCCCGGTAGCACAACCGGGTTTCAGAGATGATGCTGGGATTGCCCAAGTGATGGTATATATATGATTTATTTCAAATTTATATAAGTGTATATGTAAATGATAACTTTTTTAATGTTTAATTATCTAAATTTTAAAGATGGAAGGATACACGCAGATTAACCGGGAAGTGTCCCAAATCATGTCGACCGTCCCTGCCGACTTTAGCTCCAATCTTGGGGTGATTCAAAGCACTGCCCAAACAGTGATGTCACAATTTGGTGTGGATGATCGTTTAAACTACCCCTCACGGCTTCAAGGTAGACCTGCTGCCTCGGTTGCAGACAAAAGCCGTCCTCAAAGAGTGCCTAGGCGAAGGCGGAATCAAAGGCATGTGGAGGTTCAAACAGAAGAAGAAGTGCCAGTGGATAGTCAAAATACGCCAATAAATGAATTCTTTGAAGATGGAATGGGATTTGACGTTGACTCTTTTTTTTGTAATGAAATGAGTGTAGCAATATGGGGAGTCCCCGTTGTTGTAAAACTCTAAAGCATTTGTGGACCAATTCTTGAAAACATCTTCCTTGGGGACTATAACACTATCTTTTTCGGGATCCTTTTCCAGTGGCCTTTTGGTCACCATATGCGTAGACGACCCAGCCTTCGTGGATGACGATGACCTCTTCAAACACCTCCAAATATAATCCGTCCACTTTGATTTCTTAGGGACTGGTTGAGAACAGAAATATCCACCAACCTCGTCATCCTTCTCCGTACGATCTCCCATTTTTATACTACAGCCACCGTGTTGCGGGATGTGTGAAAATCAAACATTACATATCTCTTTTATAGGTGGAAATGGCAATATTAAATTCCGCATTCTCAAATTGCGGATCTACCACTATTAAATTCCGCATTCTTAGATTGCGGAACTATCAGTATTAAATTCCGCAATCTCAAATTGCGGATCTATCAGTATTAACCCTATTTTTAAATAAACTAAAAACATTACATTTTAATTAATAAAATGTATTTAAATATATTCTGAAAACATTATTTAAAAATTTAAAAAAATTATTTAAATATTTTAAAAAAATTAATATTCAAACGGCTACTACTAGTATTAAACGAGTTTTTTTGATCGTAAATTTACTAAATTTGTTAAATAATAGTAAATTTGTTTAATAATATTAAATTTATTTAATAATACTAAATTTATTTAATAGTACTAAGTTTATTTAAAACGAATAATATTTAATAGGCGACAATGTACCGAGTTACAAAATCGCAAGTTTAATAATACAATTTTATCGACAAAACGTTAAATAATACAATTTTACCAACTATTTTTTCAAACTAGTCAAAATATACAATCTACCGAATTACAAAACAATCTATTTCCGAGAACACCAGTTTCAACTCATCTTAAAGGGTAACTATGATCAGCCAGATTACCTTGGCAGTAGTAGCAACTAAAAACGTCCAGCATCTACATTCCCGATATCCCCGACGTCACTAATGATGATTGTGTTTCTTCAGCATCGGAGGGCCTTGCGGTGAAAGCACAGAAGGAAAGATTGTGTTCAATTTTCATCTCAAAAGAGTAGATTTGATGAAACTGACACCTTCAATAATTCAAGATGTAAGCTACATTAATTATTTCTCCATGACATTTTCCGAGAACACCAATTCCAACTTTAAAAGGGAAACAAGGGCGTAACTATAAACGATAAGCGAAGAGTCGGCACCCTAACCACCTAGCTTAGGTGCCAGAACCACCCCAGCCACCTAACTTTTAACTGTTAGGACCGGCGAACGCGTAATCCGACAATCACGGGGTTTATACCAGAGGTGCGGAATCCCTCTAATATGTTCTAATAACAGGTACGAGATTGAAACAATGAAAAACGAGTAATTACTACACACACACGGGTCAAAAGATTATAGATTAATCACTAAAACAGAGCTCGAGTGTTTACAATGATCAAATCAGACGTCTCAGACCAGGGGAGGGTGTTTGGAGAGAGTGTGAGGCAAGAACTCATGATTAGGGTTATGATTGGGCCTATTTATACCTCCCGGATACGTACAGACCCCTGAAGGCGATTAGGAAGCTATACCACATACAGCTATAGGCGATTAGGGCTAATCACACAACTATTCACGTGGATAGGAGCCTAATAGCTAGTGAACAGTTGTGGTGGATAGGCCTAATCGCTAGTGAACACTTGTGGTGGATAGGCCTAATCGCTAGTGAACAGTTGTGGCGGATAGGCCTAATCGCTAGTGAATAGTGACGTGGATAGGTTATACCACATGTGAACAGTGACGTGGATACGCCGTAATCACCTTCAGCATCCAATCACACCCAAAACGCTTATAAACGTCTCCAAACACCCCGAAACGCGTCCAAACATCATATATACTAGCCTAGGGACACCATGTACTAACAGACTCCCCCTTGGACCAGGCTAGTATACGATTACGAGCCATAAACTGCTCGATTAACCTAGCCAATGACCTATAGAGACCTATCACTAGCTAGGGACATACAAACGATGCACTTACATTAACCGAAAAAGAACATGGTTTGCCTAGAAAGTTGAACCTCCCAAAGAGAAAATTGGCATGCATGCGGGTGCAACTGTGGAGATGCTTACCACCAAAGGAAACCAACTCTCTAATATTATAAACTACAATACCAATGTTGCATTCTACACGTGTTACACTACGTGCAGATGTAACATCGATCCAAGTAGTTTCATGCAAATGTAACATCGATCCAAAAATAAGAGGGTACATGGCATGGAAAAAAGAAACTTCTCCAGCCACCGCCGTAGAATCAGTGGTTGGGAAATTGAAACAAGAAGCTGCATGGATTCTTCTACGGCCTTTGGACCATCCAACATTAATATATTTGATATCACGTGACTAGATTGCCATTTAACACGTGTTATATCACGTGCAAATGTAACATAGGTCCAAATGATTTCATGCAAATGTAACACCGATCCAACAACACTAAAAACCCATAACCTCCAACGTGTGAAATTTATGGAATTTGGATATAAGTGTGAAAAAACTTTTTGTAATGTGTTTCATGGAAATGGAAAAAAAATATATCGATTGAATTTCGACGTTCTAAACGAAAAAACTACACTAACCTAATATAATACACCTAGTCGATTGTAACTCAAAAAAAAAAAAAACACAAAGAGATGTGACTTCCGCAATCTTAGATTGCGGAAGTGCCATCTCATAGGCCCACAACCAACAAATGCAATCTTAGATGTGCCATCTCAACTCGATCAAATGCATCAACCTTCCATGTCAAACGTTGCTTGCCGAGTCATTAAGCCAGATCATCACTTCCGCAATCTTAGATGGCGGAAGTCCCAAAAACAGAAGTCCACATCTGACAACTACTAAAGTCATAAAAATATTGGAAAAAACTACTAATTCATCAAAAAAAAAAAAAACTCTGACTAGTGGGGTCCCCGCGCATTGCGGTGGGAGCACAACATTTACTAAAAACGAAGCAACAACAAAAATAATTAAATATGTAATGATAAATGCAAACAAGGGTAGGGCACGTGTCATATGGTCTTGTTGTCTCTTACATGAGACAAATAAGGACATCATATGCTCATTATGAAGGCTTGGCACAATGACCAAGCTTCGATATGCATGTAAGTTTTGATTAACATATAGTAGTACTGTAAGGTTGGAAAAAGAGAAGTTTATCATATCCTATTATTGTTTTTAAATTTTATGGGTATTCTTCCTAAATACTTTATAAAGTATAGATATAGATAAAAGCATTTTAGGAATTATTTCTGTCTAACTCCTATAATCATGTATGTACAAGTATTATCCACGTTGGTTGAGGGAAAAAGTTAAACCATTTTATCTTGCACAAGTAAGGAGAAAATTTAAATTATTGTATATTCTATATCTTTAGTTACTACTAAAGATTTTTTGTCTTTATTGTTTTGAATGATATAGTTTTATTGTTTAAGTTTAAAATTATTCAACTTAAACTACCAGCTCTATTATTACGAATTTATTTTTGATCTATTTTTTGCATTTTTTATTTTAACTCTCATGTTTATGTAAAATAAATATAGTTCATTCATTGATTTACTCTACAAATATGTAGTAAGATTCCATCATTCCATGCTATGTTTATTTCTCAATTTATAGACATTCAATATCAAAAAAAAAAATGTACAAGTTGTTTTTGCAAATATGGGTAGTATAAGAAGAATTTTCATGACATCTTGGGTGTTAAGCAAAAACTCTTCATATGCCATCTTAACTTTGACCAATTGGACATCTTTGCCTATGCCTCCTTCTTTATAACGTAGTATAGATTATTTATTATTTTATAAATGTGTTTAAACATGACATTACCGTTATCACATATGATAAATATGCACTTTAATTAATTGAGTAAAAAGAAACTCAAGCTTATGTACGTTCACCATAGGTAACTTAATGAAGCATAAACTTCTAAAAATGCAAATATGCTTCAAATATGGTTTGTAACCGTTTAAGCTTCATAACGAGTTGAAAGAATTTTCATGACATCTTGGGTGTTAAACAAGAAACTCTTCGTATGTCATCTTAACTTTGGACAATTGGACATCTTTGTCTATGCGCCGTTCTTTATAATGTAGTATAGATTATTTATTATTTTATAAATGTGTTTAAACATTTTTTTTTTTTTTTGAAAAGCTACTTTCATTAACAACAGACCGAGTCCTTAAAACGAGGACCGGCACGAACACACTTACAACATATATAAATATGCACTTTAATATGATAAATATGCACTTTAATTAATTGATTTATAAAAAGAAACTCAAGCTTTTGTACGTTCACCATAGGTAACTTCATGAAGCATAAACTTCTAAAAATGCAAATATGCTTCAAATATGGTTTGTAACCGTTTAAGCTTCATAAGGAGTTACTCTTTCACCCCAAAGGTTTTGAGAAATACCCATAGCTTACACTATACTCCTCACGCTACTCAACATTCTCCTGCAAATAACTCAGATATACACATTTTTAATGTATTCACATACTTAAAAGTTATATGAAATTATAAAAAAAGGCACGAAGAAATGTGCCATGGTGAGTGCTTCCAAATCTTTACACGTAAAAAATGATCAAAACCTTACACTTGAAAGTGCTTATTAATAGCATAAATCATTTTTATATAAATCAAAAAGTTGTTATATCTAATATCTTATGAAGTTGCTATATAATGTCACACTTGTAAGAGTAAGTGTTTTCCAATCTTCTTATTGTGGGTACCACTAACATATGTGAGGTTCTATTATTTTATATGCTTAAATGTGTGAGTTTTTTTAGTATTTTCCAATATTTGCAAATAAATTTGAAATATGTATGATAGAAAAATAAATTTGTACGATTTCAAAAACAGGCCGGTCTAACGGGAAGGTTATTCCAACCCGACATGGCGAGAAGAACAAAACAAGATAGAACTAGAAGTATATCTTACATATGTATACATAGATACATGTATGGTCGAAAATACGACATTCACGGAATGAAAGTATTCATGTGTACTTCAAGATGAGAAAGAAGAGAAAATCTAGCATGAATGAGAAGAGCTTGTCAAGAAGCCAAGATGATTGCCAGCTGATACCAATTCGATCAAAGATCCGAGAATGAAAGAAAAAGATGACTCGGAATGGAGCTGGCAAGTCATCCTTGGCTACCAAACAAAACGCTCTTTCTCTTCATGTAAGACCCTCTCTTCGTTGTGATTTGTGAAGATCTAATCCACATGGCCCAATATTTATAGCAAAGACGATAATTCTGGACTGTTCGAATGCTAATCTATAACCCCATATTACAGAATATATTCTCTAGGTTTCTAACATCTTTTACTACCATTTTCTGGACCATATATGCTTCAAGTTGGAATGTCAAACTCTAAAGATCAGTCCGGTGATGATTTAAGCATTCTCCTTTAAAGAAATAAAGGCTAAAATTACAATGGTTTTGTTATTACATAAACAAATAATTAAATTACCAAACTAGAGTTATTGCAACTTGTTAATTATTAGTACATTAAGTAGATAACATGTATGCATTTTTTGTGATTTATTGTGCATTAAGGGGCTGTTTGGTTGATTAAGTGCTGAATCATTAAGATGGTCTGAATGGTTAAGAGGCTCTGAATGGTTAAGAGTTGAATCATTCAGCATCCCTTATTAGCTTAATGGTTCAGCACTTAATCATTCCATTCAGATGCTGAAACAAACAGTCTGAATGTTGAATGATTCAGACCTGAATGGTTAAGAGGCTGATTAAGAGGCTACCAAACAGCCCCTAAAAGAGGTTAACAATCGATGGTATCTTGGTCTAGTGGCATCCGGTATTCATTCTCACCAAAATGGTGAGAGTCCGAGTCTCATGAAATAGACATCAGTTGTAACATATGAGGCATATGAGAAACAAGGTTTAGGTTCCTGTACAATGGACATATATCATCAGAAGTGTGAGAAGCATTAAGAATTAGCATGTAGTCATCATGTTTTGGATTTAGGAATGATGTTTTAGGTTGTTTTAACTTGAAAAACACCAAACACAACAATCTAAAACACAATCCAATGTATTATATATATTCATCAAAATTATAAAACAGCTAAAACACACTATTTAACACTTAAAACACACTACTTAATGTTCTTAGCATGGTGTTTTAACTTTTAAGCCTAAAATACATTGTTTTCGGTTTTTAATTCTTATGTTTGGTATTTTTCTAGGCAAAACAATCCAAAACAACATGACTAAGTTCAAAAAATGATGCCTACATATCAATTTTAAATCCTTCTCACACTTCTCACGAAATATTGCCTTTGTATAGGAACCCCACCCTAAGAAGCAATAGGACTTATATTTTATAACACTCGTCATTCATTCTCTTGTAGTCTCTTCCTTCGGATGATTCTTTTGCATGCATTTGAACTTTGTTTCGTTTTTTTAATTTCAGGGTAGATGCCTGATTTATATAAACAAATCAAACAAACAAGGATAATGACAAAGTAATAATTATATGGTTGACTAAGGGTGGATAGAGTCGAGCCCGAGGAGCTCACGGGGAAGCCAATCCCAGCCGGGAAGACTACCCCCAGATCTAGGGTTTTTTTCTCCAAAACCGGGGAGTTGCCACCGGAAACCGGGAGAGCTTCAAAAGTGTGTGTGTGTGTTTTGTTTGCGTATGTGTGTGTGTGGATGTGTGTGTGTTTAGCATGTTAAAATGGAAGAAGAAGAAGAAAGATTTAAATTTTTTTTGTCAATAACTCTATAATTTTGGTTTATTTTTATTTATGTAAATTTTAGTTGAATGTAAAATTTATTTATATTTTTTTATATAATAAAACCTTTTAAAAATATAAGTTTAAATTAAATTAAAAAAGTTTAGTTTGGGGAAATCTGAGATGAGACTGCGCAATCTAGAAAAAAATATGAAAAAAAAGTGGATAAAAACTAATGAGACGGCAGACACTTATGATTGAAGTGTCACACGGGGAAACGGGAAGGATTGAGACGACTCCTTCCTACCTAATGTGGGAAAATCTTCTATTTGTGAATACATGGGAAAAAATTATAAAACGGATTTTGTATATTCACCGCCAATTTTACTCTGCTTCAAAAGGAGCGAAGTTTTGGATAGAACCATTAAGCCTGAACAATATAAATAAGTTATATGTCATATGGAAATTCGCATATCGTATTTGTATCTCAATTTTTTATTACATTTTTGGATATCGTTGTGTGTTTAATGAAGCTTTAACTTAAAAATTAAATTCACATATATGCATTTATGGAAAGAATATATACATCTCAACTTACTAGATTTGGAAGCATATTGAAAAGCTTTAAAATCACCTTTGGTGCCTTTGTATAACCGAAAGAGAATAAAGTGGACCAAATGAATATGTATTTCAATCTAAAGGCAACAGCAAAATGTGGACTTTGATTTGAGTTCGTGGGCTTTCACGATAATTGACATGTTATTCCTTACCGTTTAAAAAGAGATATGAGAAGCTAGAATGGGTGCTAGAAAATGTTAGATGACATATATGATATAACTTCAATAAAAACCAGAAATAAATAAAACAAAAGTTCTAGAAATCAGTTCAAAGTAATCTATGTGTAACATCTTGTGTTAATAAAGTTTGGTTATCAACTCAAACATTACAACAAATTCTATGTAATACCCGAAAATTTTAAAACCCAAAATTAATAAATATTGACTAATTATGTTGGTTCTAAACGAATTTAATACATTTTAAATTCGACTAAACGATTATCGTTTCTAACCGTACGTTTTACTTAAGTAGATATTACTAAACAATATAGTATATCATTTTGTGTAAAATAAATAATTAAGGATAGTGTTGTGGATGTTTTCAAGGTTAGGTTATTCAAGTGGAAAGCCAAGTCGTTATGCATAGGAGGTCGGGCTGTTGAAGGTCGTGCCTGATAGTTTACCCTTATATTATTTTTCTATTTTTAAAGTCCGGAGACGGTTCTTGATAAACTTGAATCTATTAGTTGTCGGGTTTTTTTTTTGGTGGAGATAATGATAAGGTTTGTTGGGAAAGGGTTATTGGTCTGGTTACAAAAGGTGGGCTTGCTCAAGTTGATGAATGAAAGTCTCCTTCTCAAATGGTGGTGGCGCTTTAAGGATGAGACCTCAGCGTTGTGGCACAAAGTTGTTGCCATCCTTTATAAACGCAATTCTTAGTCGTATCTTCCTATTAGAGCAGGGGTGGGTGGCGCTTGGAGTGGTATTACTAATATTGATAAAAAGTTAACAAATATTGGTGTTGTTGATGCTAGATGTTCGATTAAAGGGATTGTTGGAAATGGCGCGATTATTAGATTTTGGCTAGATAAATGGGTCAGCGAGGACATACTAATGCATAAGCTTCCCAGCCCGTTTGCTATCGAAAACAATAAAAACGCTTCTGTCCATATGAGATTGCAAGGGTGGGATTGGAAGAGGAGTCCGTTGACTGAAAAGTCAAGACCTGCAGGTTTGCGCTAATCTTATAGCTTCTGTTACCTATCTTCGGCTGCAGATTCGTGGAGGTGGGAGATAGCTGCAGAGGGAGTTTATTCGGTGGCTTCTTGTCGTAATTATCTTGTGCAACTTGTGGTCCCTTGTTGTCCATTTGAGTGGGTCAAAGGGGTGCCGACGGGGGTTTGTATCTTTGGATGGTAAGCCGCACAAGATAGGTTGCCTACCTTAAAAGGACTCGCAAGAAGAAAAATTATTCATGACCCGGTCATGTGGAGGTTATGCGGGGAAAAAGAGGAGGACGCAGACCACTTATTCACAGCTTGCTATGTTGTTTCGGTTATATGGCAGAAGGTGAGCTCATGGTGTAACGTGCCGCAAATATATGCGTTTACGGTGCATGATCTTTTGTCCGTTTATAAAAGATTGGGAACTAAAGATAAAAAAGTAAAGTTATTAGGGTGATTATTCTTGCTGCCTGTTGGATTTTATGAAAAGCTAGGAATGATTTCATTTTCTCGGGGAAGCGGGTGCATATTGAATGTAACGCCCCAAATATCCAATTTGACTAATCACACCATTACGAGTGATTAGCAAATAATAAAACAGGATTATACGGTAAAAATGAGGGTTGTATTTCTAGAAGAAATATAACTACGTTAGTGAAGTTAGTTAAAAAAGGACAAATAACCCACTAACACTTAACCAAGTTAAGTGTGTTTGGTGTTATTAGATCATGGAGGGGTGAAAGGTGTAAAGTGGGCAAACTTGGGTCTTAATATTATAGTTAAAAGATAAACTGTAACACCCCGACCCGGCTAGGGCTGACGTGTCACTATCACAGATATCAAAAACCAAACACATTCCATTAAAAAGACAGAGTCGAAGAAAAGTATCAAGTCTCAAGCACAAATCCCAAGAAAACCTAAGTCAAATTTATTAAATACTGAAATAAATAAAAGTCTTTATTCTTGAACTGCATTTTTACTCTCATCATCACTAAGTTCCCAGATTTCCCGGATTACCTGTCAAACAAATAAGACAAACACAACAAAGAAAAATACGGCTGAGCCAAAGGTTGCTCAGTAACGGAGAAATCAACAGTACAATTAAAAGTATTGAAATATGAAGCGATACTGATATTAAAACCGAAATGAGTGATGAAACGAAAATGGATAGTGATACTATTTGAATTCAAAACTTATACAACACCAACGTTAATACAACCAGAAACATAACGAATATGAAATCAAAACATAATCAGGTTTATAATCACAACATATCACATATATCAAAAATGAAGTGAACTGAACAGACACTAAATCATGTGACTATAAGTATCAATAAATAAGTCACGTAATACAGAAGCACCCACGAGCCTAAACAGAGGGGTACACAGCTAGCTAGTCCATGTACCGAGACGGTGCATGTAGGCGTACATACATTATTCCATCTCATCAGGATACAGGATTCAGGAGTCTGAGCTAAGATCGATCTATTCGCCTCTAAGTGGCCAAAGTACCACATAGGTACAGTTAGAGACGTCGTGATTTTGTTTACGCACTGTCACGATAAGTGCCATGCCGTTGACGCCCCAACGACAAGCCAGAGATGCTCGGGTGACAGAGTACAAAAGTCATATCATAAATAAAAGTACAATACTAATATAAGTTTAAGGGGACATGTAACAATGATTACAGTACTAAGAAATATTGCATGCTACAACGACTTATCAAAAGAATTTTATATGAATACGAGATAATTAACGGAATAGACAAAATCCGTACTGCAAAGTAGCGGATTTGATAAAAGCAATACTATGATGTCAGAAAGGGTAATCCGTACCTTATTAGCAAGCAAAAAGCAAAGCAAATTGTCTTCAGCGAGTACACAAGCCTAAATGACGGAGGGGAGGTCGGACTCGTGTTGTTGATCACAAATCTCTGCGGGTTGTGGTTGATCGAACCGGAGACTGTAGCGGTGATGAGAAGGAAGTTTTTAACAGCGGCGTAGTGGTAGCTATCACGAACCAATAGACTCAAGCAAAAGTAGCGAGGTAACTTGTACCAAAAGAGGCTAACCGGTTCGTTCAACAGATGGTTTCTGAGTGGCGATGATGCAGTTTGGTCAAGGCAGGTTAGTGCACGGTAACGGCGTAGTCACTGTAGTGTGCGACGGTGTTTAACAACGGTGGCAGCGGCAAAGGTGGTACGACTAGTTGAAATATGGCAACTATAGGGTATGATGGTGTGGCGGCGAGTGGAACCGGCTTTGGAGACGAAAAGCAAAGGAACAAGCACGATGGGTCTAATAAGTACTTAACCTGGCTCATTAACGGTTACAAATTAGAATCATAATTATTGATTCATGGATTTTAATTACAGTCGACCGGTTACGAATGATTTGCCGTTTCTTTGTCAATTGATAGCAAGAGTAATTTGAGAAGATGAAGTCAATGAATGATTTGAAATTCTAATTTTTACAACCCCTGGTCTACTAATAATCATAATGCATAATGGCCCTTCATTTTAAATAAGAAGCATATAATATTGGTACTAATATTTATTATTATTTATATCTAATTTATGTGTTAAATAATATATAGTAAATAAATAGTCTAGTATTTGTCTAATATCATTTAATCGATTTTAATATTCCGTAATAAATTCGTTTAAGATCCGACATAATGATTCGTTATATAATATTTAGGTTTTTCGAATTTTTCGGGTATTACAATTCTACCCCACTAAAAAAAAATTTTGTCCTCAAAATTGTAAGGTACGGGTAACAAGCAAATGATTATAACACATACGAAACATTTTTCTATATCATAAATGTATAACGAAACCAAATACTAAACGACTGAATGGGTTATCAAAATGACAAGTAAACGACGACTAAAACGTATTAAAATTCATAGGAGATCAGACATATCAAACATATCGAATATCAGAGTATTGAGACGTAAACAGATTTAGATAGCAAGGACAGATGGCAAGTCATCCTAAATAAAATGAAACGGATAATGAACTCCATTCGAGAGATCATTTTGTAAATATGAGAGATAATAGTTACGTCAGTCAAAGAAGTAGATATTATTAAAGAGTAGTCTTAAGCAGTAGGCATAGTCAAAGTGCATGCATTTCAGAGTTCAAAAGTATTGCAATTAACTAGAAACTGTACCTGGGGTATTGGAGGCATCATTAACTGAGAGTGCAAAATCCCTTCATGGTGCAGTAGTCCTAGCGTTCCCCCCAGTATCGATTCTAGTGTCACGTCGTGGGCAATCCTGAATCTTGTGGTGTGGATCTCCACATCTAAAGCATCTTCCTTCTGCACGACGACAAGCACCACCATGACGTTTCCCACAAGAAGCACAAAGAGGGATATCAGTACGGTTCTTCTGTGGTTCTTGTTGATTCGATGGGTTGGCTCTAATAAGGGCCTGGTTCTGCTGCGTCTGATTTTGTGCATGCTTATGATTCTGATTGTTGTGATCCCTATCTGAACGGTGCCTACGGTTTCGGGATTCATCATTGCCATCAAGAGTAGAAGAATTATCTTGGTTGTTTTCTTTTGGTCGTTTACGACTATCATCAAGAGCCTTCTGTCGATGCTTCTTATCGTTATCTAAGTTCTTGACCGCATCCACAATCTCTTTAATGTCAGTAAAGCGAAGATTTAGGATAAACGTCCTATCCCTATCACAAATGGCCCACTTAAATCTGTTGGTTTGCTGCTCAAGTGTACCCGCCATCGGGCCTAGAAAACTAACCAAACGACTAAAACGGTTCTTAAACTCCATGATAGGCTCATCGTCGTTCTGCATGATAGTAGAATACTCCCTCAAATATTCATCGCGGTCGGCATCAGTGAAATATTGCTGATAAAACAGTGTACGAAAGTCATCCCAAGAGAGTGTGGCTGCATAATTATCACCACCACGAGCATTCTTCAAATTTTTCCACCATCTATGAGCATCGTCCTCGAGTTTATAAGTAGCGAGCCTGACTTTGAACACATCATCAACATCCAACACTTCAAACAATTTCTCAATATGGGAGATCCAGTTTTCTGCCTCAACTGGAGATGTAGCAGTACTAAATGATTTTGGCTTCTGCTTTTGAAAGCGTTCGAGCCAAACATGAATTCCAACAGGAGGTGTGTCATTTCCTCCAGGAGGTGGTCCATCGTTGCTACCTGTAGGTGGTGGTCCGTTGTTGTTACCTCCAGAAGGTGGTCCATTATTGTTGCTACCAGAATTATGTTGTAACTGTTGAAGCAAGTTAGGAACTAAATCCGCAAGAGCCGTGTTGACAATGTTAGCAACAAGGGTTTCAATACGAGCGTTGCTTGAAGCATTAGTCCTGCTTCGGCGGGATTTCGCACGTCTTCTAGGAAGCATCTGAAAGGAATATACGTGTGAGCTAAAAGATAAAGAGCTTCGAATTACACGCGCGGAAGAGAAATCCTAACCCGATGTCTACCCCTTAACTCACATGTTTAATTTTTTTTTTTTTTTTTTTTTTGTGTTTAAGTTTTCTACAGGAAAGAGCCTGGGCTCTGATACCATAATTGTAACACCCCGACCCGGCTAGGGCTGACGTGTCACTATCACAGATATCAAAAACCAAACACATTCCATTAAAAAGACAGAGTCGAAGAAAAGTATCAAGTCTCAAGCACAAATCCCAAGAAAACCTAAGTCAAATTTATTAAATACTGAAATAAATAAAAGTCTTTATTCTTGAACTGCATTTTTACTCTCATCATCACTAAGTCCCCAGATTTCCCGGATTACCTGTCAAACAAATAAGACAAACACAACAAAGAAAAATACGGCTGAGCCAAAGGTTGCTCAGTAACGGAGAAATCAACAGTACAATTAAAAGTATTGAAATATGAAGCGATACTGATATTAAAACCGAAATGAGTGATGAAACGAAAATGGATAGTGATACTATTTGAATCTCAAAACTTATACAACACCAACGTTAATACAACCAGAAACATAACGAATATGAAATCAAAACATAATCAGGTTTATAATCACAACATATCACATATATCAAAAATGAAGTGAACTGAACAGACACTAAATCATGTGACTATAAGTATCAATAAATAAGTCACGTAATACAGAAGCACCCACGAGCCTAAACAGAGGGGTACACAGCTAGCTAGTCCATGTACCGAGACGGTGCATGTAGGCGTACATACATTATTCCATCTCATCAGGATTCAGGATACAGGATTCAGGAGTCTGAGCTAGGGCTGTCCAAAAAGCTCGTGGCTCGGAGCTCGCTCGGATTTAGCTCGAAAAAAGCTCGCTCGATATGGCTCGGTTTGAAACTGAGCCGAGCCGACTCGGATCGGTTAGAAAGTGAGCCTAGCTCGGCTCGGTTCGTAATGAGCCGAGCTGGCTCGGTTTGGCTCGAATAATTCTAATTTTTAATATATATTTTTTTATATACATATAATATATTACCAAAATGTAAAACAAGATGGAGAATATGTTACAAATTTAATATTTGGTAACAGTGACATGAAGATTCTTTGCTTGGGATTGAAGTTATAGCTAATCAAGTTATTTAAATACACTCAATACTACTTTTGATCCAAGTACTCAAGTTGATTAGTATGTTGATGAACTTCGCCTGTATTCCGTTAAAATTTGAGACTTATTTTGTACTAGCTTGAACTGATTTTAGCATGCAATGTATAAGGTTGAATTTATTTTAATTGTGTTATTTTTAACTATTGAATAATAGTTTAAACTATTGAATTTTGAAAGCCATTTTTCTTTTTAAATTCGAGCCAAACCAAGCCGAGCCGAGTCGGCTCGGTTTAAAACCAAGCCGAGCTTGAGCTTTGATTTTCAGCTCGGTTTCAAATCCGAGCCGAGCCGAGCTGGCTCGGTTTATAACCAAGCCGAGCGCGAGCTTGGCCTGGCTCGGCTCGGTTCGGCTCATGAACAGCCCTAGTCTGAGCTAAGATCGATCTATTCGCCTCTAAGTGGCCAAGGTACCACATAGGTACAGTTAGAGACGCCGTGATGGTGTGGCGGCGAGTGGAACCGGCTTTGGAGACGAAAAGCAAAGGAACAAGCACGATGGGTCTAATAAGTACTTAACCTGGCTCATTAACGGTTACAAATTAGAATCATAATTATTGATTCATGGATTTTAATTACAGTCGACCGGTTACGAATGATTTGCCGTTTCTTTGTCAATTGATAGCAAGAGTAATTTGAGAAGATGAAGTCAATGAATGATTTGAAATTCTAATTTTTACAACCCCTGGTCTACTAATCATCATAATGCATAATGGCCCTTCATTTTAAATAAGAAGCATATAATATTGGTACTAACATTTATTATTATTTATATCTAATTTATGTGTTAAATAATATATAGTAAATAAATAGTCTAGTATTTGTCTAATATCATTTAATCGATTTTAATATTCCGTAATAAATTCGTTTAAGATCCGACATAATGATTCGTTATTTAATATTTAGGTTTTTCGAATTTTTCGGGTATTACATAAACACACACACATAAGGTGTGTTGGTCAAAAAATTTCACAGGAGCTTCAAGCTCTAACCCATACAAACCCTAAACACTCAAGTCTTGCTCAAATTCAAGCCATGGGAGCCTTAAATTCGTGCATGTTGAAGGATTATTAATCATCTAGCTTCAACAAACCAAGAGGTAACCTTGGTTTTCCATTTATGGGGTTTTCTAAGATTATGATATTGTTGAATTTGGGGGTTTTGGCAAAATCGTGGAGTTAATGATTAATTGAGGTTCCTCTAGCCTTAGGGAACCTCAATAATGCTTAATTTGGTTAGGAATAACAATTCATAGAGATGATTGTTATAAAGTGTGAAAGATGATTATGTGAAAAATATGGGTTATGGCCTTTTGGTGGAAACCCACATTAAGATAGTAATTTGATGGTGAAATTCTATGATTGAATGGCTATAAGACAGGCTAAATGCTACCTTTCTTATGGAATAATGAATTATGTGAAATTGATGAACTCATGGTATGTTCTAACTACAAATTTTTGATGTTATGAATGATGCCTACTAAGTGTTTGATGAAATGCCTAGTTAAGGCTTATGAATGAACTTGTATGAAGGAACATCATAAGCTAAGTTGTTATGTGTAAATGATGTGAATGAATGATGTTAGTATGAGAATTACACATGAGATGATTAATCTATGTGGCAATAAGGTAATCGCATAAAATGATGTTAACTAATGCCTATGTTAGTGCATATAAACTTATAATGGGTAGTTTGATTTTTAAAAGTCAACTAACCCAAATGGAAGTTGTGAATGTGTTAGCATTTATAAACTCGCGAGGTATGGTAGTCGTTTGATGAAATGGCTAACATGACCGATATTGTGAGTATTGTGAAGGTTTGATCTTGTCAAGCTAGGTGGGAGCTTGGATGGGAGGAAACCAACAAAGCAATAGATCATGGAATGCATAAATTGGGCCAAGGTAAGTGACTTATCCTAAATAAGTCTCTTAGAAACTAAATGATGTTGTAAACATTTGAAAATCATGGAATTTATATTGTTTGTAAAGTATGTGGGTTTAATCACTAAAACGGATTATGGAATGTGGGATACTAGCTTGTAAAAGGGCTAGAATCGCCTAAATTATGAAAAATGGTTAAGTCCGTCCGGGACGCCTAACTAGATAATGGCACACCCTTGTAAAATGGACAAATGAGTTAAAAATGTTATGTTCATTAAAACACATGAATGTGACCAAAGAATGGATGATTTTGTGAATAAATAATTAAACGGGTCAAATGATGTAGTGAGCATCAATTGAATCGGTACTTAATGCTTATATGCTAAGCATTTATAGTTAAAAGGGCTAGACGGGCCAATTGGTGGTGTGACACCCTTTGGATCTCGGAATGTTAATAGGGTAATGAGTTTTTGCACAGATTGATAAATTGGAATGGAATGGCATGTGATGCCAAGGATCCTTGAGGAAGATTCGAGAGGTATGAAAATGGGTCAACACTACCGGGTAAGTCTGTAGTATAAGATATGGCCATATGCGAGTAGACATGTGGATGAAGCCACCCACATGAAATGTGGGTGTCAAATCGGTGAGTCTTGTTCATAAAAATGTCTAATGCGCTCTAATGCGCTTAGAAGTGATTTAATAATAGAGAATTTATGAAATTGGTAATATACTAAGTTCTTAAGGGCTTAGGAGTTTCCAAACATGTTAACGAGTCTAAAATGATGGTGATGACCAAGTGTTGTCGCCCACGGGTGACTAAAACGGAATATAGATCTCTAAGGGTATTTTGGGAATTCTAAAGATTTGCTAAAGCCTAAACCCATAAACCGAGTTATAATAAGTGAATCGGATAGTGTTGATTAGATTAACAAGTGTTCAACGGGTTGACAATATGATTGTTATGCTTTTTGAACGGTTAAATAAAGTTGTGTAAAACCTAAGGCCTTAACGGGTCAAACGGTTAAAACCGAATTAAGTGGTTTCTAATGGGTCAAAACCGAGAAGTGATATATATATCTTGATAGAACTTATCTATGTAGGTCTAAAATAATATTGGGTATGTCCCGGATGTCCAAAAACGCCCATAGTGAAGAGTCGGGCTTGTGAAAACATAAGTTTTCATGGCTTAATAAAGTTCCAGCAGGTCAGCCTGGGCGGGTCACATTCTGACCCGGGGGGGGGGGGGGGGGTCAAAATTCGCAGAATTTAAATTAGCAGGTCAACCCGGGCGGGTCACATTCTGACCCAGGCGGGTCAAAATTCGCAGATTTTGAATACCAGATTAGCCCAGGCAGGTCACATACTGACCCGGGCGGGTCACCGTTTTAACATACATGCTGATTTTTAAAAATTCGTATAAAATCATAGAAAAATCGTTAGGGGGTGTTCTTTACATGCCTGGAAAGGTATTCGAACGAAGAACATTTCTTATTTGAAAGCCGAAGTCAGAATACGTGTTTTAAAATGGGTAAATGCGTCCCAAACAGCTGCTGCGCAAAAGTGCAGCAGTTTATTTTCTTGATATGGGGCCGTTTAGCCTAGTTCGTTTCGTTTCGATGCGCAACGACATTTCTAATAGAGTAAATGCAGTATTGGAAACCCCACTAACCATTACTTGTGTAATGGTGCCAGGTACACGTTCGATAGGAGCTCCGGAGCACGGATCAAGTCAAGAGGAGAGCCGAACACACCCGATCACTATTACGCTTCCGCAATAAATTGTCGTTTAAAACACAAATCGTAGTATAAGTTTGTAATATCAAAAAGAAAAAAAAACTGCAAAATTGAAGGTCTCTATCAAATCAAAGTCTTTAAAATATAATGTAGTTATAAAGATTAAAGTTTTAATTGGTCGTGATTTTCGATTAAGGCCGAAACTCGTAGTTTAAGCGACTATTCGCGTGTTTTCGGGTTATGGTCTTACATTGAAGCCATCTTTGGAGAGGTTAAAGCCTTGTCTTTCCTTTGGTTTAAGCAACGAATGAAGCAAACGAGTTTAACTTGGGAGAATTGGGGGAGTTTTAATTTATCCGAATTATGTATGTAATTCTTGGGTGTGTTTTTTCGGTGTTTTAGTTGGTTCCTAGTATCTCGCTAGTTGTATATGACTTTTTGGTGGAATTATAGTTAACTAGCCGTTTTTTCAATCCAAAATCACCATTTTGCCACCCTTGTTTAGTATACATAGGTTTTGAATGTTTTGGTTGATCACAACACTCAAAAACGCAAAAATAAAAAAATAAAAAAATAAACCCGGCCATCGCTTCATCTTCAAACCCATCCCAACCCGGTTCCACAATGAGCTTAACGTTGTTCAAATTCTCGCGGTGACACGAAACGCCAAACTTTTTGGCAAAATTTGTAATTTCGACTTGTGTCTTATGTCGAATGGCGAAAAAAAGCACGTTGTAGAAAGTGTGGTACTCATCTCCAACCAAACGCAAACTCCACTTTGAGAAAACTTAAAGCCAAGTATTGCAAGCTAGTTAAAGATAATCCGGTCGAGGTTTTCTTTATGACTTGAAAAGGGTTCAAGACCGAATAGCGAAGTTTGTGATTTAAGAAGGTTTTCCGTTCAACCACTTCAACAATCTCGCATTGACAGGCTTGATTCGTGACACGCTCCAACCTCTTTACAAGCACATAAGTCGTATTACTTTAAAACGTCGATCATTGTATGAAATTATGGAAACAAGCAAGAAAAAATTTAATCGTATTTTTTGCAAACTTACAAACCGGTGTGAGCTTAACAACCGTTGTTTGGTCGGCTCCTCATGGTTTACCAGAATCGTACTTTTGTGTCACCGCTCATAGGATAGATCCCATGACATGGAAAATGATGAAATGTACGATTGCGTTTGAATGTTTTGAGTATCCACACACCGGCGAAAACATATTTTTCTGTTTTAGACCATGTAATACAAACTTTCAAGTTAGAAACAAAATATTTTCAATGTCTTTCGACAATGCGTCAAACAATAATGTCACCGTGGAAAAATTATATATTATATATACATATTAATAGGTAATGTCGGTGACATGTTTCTTCACCAAACCTCAAACTTTACAACTTTGTCAATTTCAGCCCCCTAGCTTTGACATATTTTATTTGTAACCCCTTTACTTGAAAAAACTATTTTTTACTTAATCTAACCCCCTATCTTTGCCATTTGTCGTTTTTAGCCCCTTTATTTGAAAAAAACTGTTATTTTACGTGTGAATTTTTATATATGTATCGATATAAATACGAGTTTTTCTACGTCTCGACTTAAACTTTTTTTTTGTACCTTGGAAAAAATTACTTTTTTTTCGTGCAAATATTTTATATATGTGTCGGTTAAACCCGAGTTGGTCTACGTTTCGACTTAAGCTTTTTTTTCTTTTGAAAAATTAAAGAGTTTACTCTTTTCTGTACGTTTCGGCTTAGACTTTTTTTTTCTTTTGAAAAACGAGTAATATCATATATAATACATTTTCGTACTTATTTGATGCGCGCTTCCAGTTGGTCCACGTTTCGAAGTAGAAAACTATTTTTTTACGTGTGAAATATTTATATATGTATCGGTATAAATACGAGTTGGCCTATAGTTGAACTTAATTTTTTTTCTTTTGCAAAATTCATGTTTACCCTTTTGCGTACCTTTACTTGGAAACAACTATTTTTTACATGCGAATTTTTATAAATGTATCGGTATAAATACGATTTGGTCTACATTTCTACTTAATTTTTTTTTCTTTTGAGAAACGAGTAATTTCAAATGTAATACGTTTTCGTACCTATAAAATGTGTTACGCATTGTGTTTTTACGAATTGTGTGTAGCGCATTTTGTTTTACACTTCATGTGTTAATTCACGGTTAAACCTGTCGCACGCCGCCGCAACGCGCGACGGGCAAAATACTAGTATAGTATTAAAATGTAAGATTTCGTGTGAGACGCTTTTACTGTTTCGCTCAATACAAGCGAAACAAGCGCCGTACAAGTCATTAAAGCTCTGCTCCTCCTTCATATCAGTCCTTTCCTCTACCACCGACATATCTTTCGTCTATATCTCTCTCACTGCGACCAAAATCAAAAGCATATACTGTTGTTTGGTTGTTCAAACACATAAGGTTTCCAGATGTTAGCCGACGAATACGGTGGTGGTTGTCGTGGGCGGTGGTGGTGGTGTCGTTCTTACTATCCACAGGTTAATTTCGAGTAAGTCGAGGTGTTTACCGGAGGCCGATACGGCGCTGGCCAAACGCCAGCCACTGACGAAATCAACCCGACCCGGTGGCGATTTGGGGATTCCTGCTTTTCCTCTTCGATTGCTGATGTTGGTTATCGAATAGGTATTCTGCTTCGGTAATTTTTGGGTCTCCTCACCGCCTATATGACTTTGAGTATGTTGCTATACCTGTGTTTGCAGTTCTGTACTTTTCTTAATTATGCTTTGCTTTAAGGTCGATGCAGTCTGAATATGTACGTCGTTGTTTCTATGCTTAGCGCATCGTGGCACAGTTTACGCCTTTTTCTCTTGCATTTAGCACTTCAATTGGGGTGTCTTCCTCTGAATTTGTGTCTGCCTATGACGTCCGCGTCTTTGATGTGGAAGTCCATCGTGATGGCACTACTGCTGTGTGCTGTGCAACCGATTGACATTCCGTCGTGCACGCGCCTCTTGATTGTGTTAGTTGGGGCTTTTTAAGGCTGCTTTTCTCTTATTGTATCGTTATAACTATGTATGTTTCCTATAGATTGGTGCTTCGCTATGATGCTAGAACAAATGATGTGGGTGTCAATTGTGATGGCACTACTGCAGTGCAACCGAATGACTTCCTGCTCTGCGCCTGAGCCTCTTGATTATGATAATTCATTCCACGTTGCTGCACTGCTCCCTAATCTGCTGTGTTATAATCTGTGAATGGGTGACGCTTATTCCGTATTTTTCCCTTTGAATTACTACCTGGTAATGATGTTAACGTTACCGATGTGGCCGGCAATTGTCAGCGCGCTGTTGCTATGCAATCGATTGTGCTTCCATAGTGCGTCTGAGCCATTTGATGGAATTCATGACGGCGTGTCATTTGAAAAATAGAACTAATAAGCGGAATTGTTATCGTAATTTGGATGTGCCGTTGCTGTTCGTTTCCCGGCCTCACATGGCAGCGAGCTTTCTTCGCTTCGGCTTATCCGTGGCTGGGAAACGATATATGGATGGCGGCTACGCATAACGTTTTAAAGTTTTGAGCCATAGAACTCTTGGCTCTAGCTCCGGTTGAATATGGGTTTTAGCTTCATTCCATGTAGCACTACCGCTACTGTTCGTGGCTTTGTATTATATTTTCTTTGCTTCCAATGCGTCTTTCTGTAATTCCTTTACTGCAACAGGGTCAAACATAGTTTTCTTTCTTTTAGACCTTCTGTAGTGGGAAACAAATTTAGCGTCCCCTCCGTCAATGTTATTGGCTGCAAGAAATGACACAAAAACCAAAGCAAAATTGGCGTTATAAAAATAACGCTCAAAGCAAAATTCAGGCAAAATGGGGGTGTTTAGCGCCCCATAGCGCTGTGGGTTTTGGTGTTGCGGGCGCGAGTTGAGGCAAAATGGGGTGTTTAGCGCCCCACTACGGGTGACCTTATGTGTGTAAAGCTTATAGATTGAAGTCATGCATCTTTTGAAAGATTGCTATGGAACATGCTGTCACATATTATGCTGTATATTTCCCTTTATTCACATGTTGTAACACAAATGCATACTAACTTTTATTTCGATGCAGGTACCTTCGTACTAAAACCGGTGCCCACAATAAGACCGAGCTGTGACGCTTATAAAAGTAAGAGCGTACAGACTTATACTACTTCGTCGGCACTACAACGATACCACAGGCACCACAATTGCATGACCTCTTGCCAGAACTAGCGACCCGCATGCCCTCGCCCAACGCGCGCGGGTCAAATACTAGTTAAAATTAAAATATAACCTGATTTGCGACGGGATTTTTTTTCCATACAAGGTGTGTTGTACACATTATTAACTTAGTTGTGCAAGATGGGCTTGGAGTTCCCTTTGTTAAAACATTCAAACGAGCTTTTAGAATAATGTTGCATGACGTTTTTAAATCAGGTAAACAATGACATAGAAAATATAAAATGCATTGTATGGATACGAATTGTCCCTTCTTAGGTGTGAATTGGGACGTGCCAACTAGGTGGAATTCGACATTTACAATGTTCAAAAGTGTTTTGAAACAAAAAGAAACTTCACAATGGTTTCATAATAGGCTTGCTAGGCATAATCGAGTTACACTGTTTCCCAATGAGGTTTTTATAAAACAACTTACAGAATTTCTTGAACGTTTTTAAAAATGCAAACTACAAAATTATCAGGGGTTTATAAAAAAATCCTTATATTCAAAGTTTCAACGCCTCAAAACAATAAACACATTGAAAGTAGAAATTAAAATCAATGATAGTTTAATTAACACTAGAAATTAAAACACAAAATTTTTTATTTATTTATTTATTTATTTATTTATTTATTTATTTTTTTTTACATCATAATAGAAGGTAGACGGGCAACAAGCTGCGCCGCCACCCCTTTCTGAATTGCAAACCCTAGTCTACTAAAGACAAATCCTTGCCCCCCTGGGGATGAAACATTGCTGTGGACGACCCGTTGGACCCTGGTCAAGAAACGAATAGCTTCTGGCGCCAGGGAGCCAAAGGTGTCAAAGGCCAGAGGGATAAAGACATGTTGGTTATCTGCACAAGCTTTAGCGTGTTTATCTACTTTCTTTGATTCCGCCTTTCTTGATGCTTGCCCAGCTACGAACCCTGTTTCCCTTAACCCAACCAGCAGAGAAACCCCGGTGAGGTCCACACAGGCATGTTTCCCCCTCTCCCAACAAAAGACAAGCAGATCTGCGGGTCGCAAGGTGGATCTCCCTTCCGTGGGGTCTGTGAGGAAGTTTACAGGAGCCTCCTTTTTGGCAGAGATCCCAGCTCTTCTCAGGATATCCCATAAAACGTCCCTCACCCAGTCATGCCGATATTTGAAACCAGGGAGCTCTTTGCAATGAATTGCATGCTCCCCGTATTTATCCATGCAAGTTTTATGGCAGATGGGGCATGTTTCATCTTCCGGGTACATAGGGATCATCAATCGGTACTTGAGTATAGCCTGTACTCCACTGCAGACATGCATTGACCCAAACCCTCAATCGGGATAACGGTCAAAAAATCCTGAGCATGGGGGCCTTTTAGGCATTCAATCACCGCCTTCTGGCGAGAAGACAACTCAAAAACTTCTCCCAGGCTCTGAGCAGTTTTGCTAAAAAGAGCATTCGCCAAAGTTTTTTGTGGCTTTGGGGGGGCGGTGTCCTTGTTAGAAAAACCGCCAATATCGAAGTCCGGGAGATAGACATTTAAGCATTCGAGCGCCTGTTGATAGTCTGGGTCTAGTCCAATGACCCCACTGTTCCGGAGGATATGATCCTGAAGTTCCCAAGACTGAGCTCTGGACGCCACAAAGGCATAGACCCCAACATCTCGAGCTGACAGGATGCCTAAACCACCTAAACGCATCAGCAAGGATGCCAAGCGCCACTGGAGGTCCCCGAAGAAGGGGCCGCCACACACAACTATATCTTCGATAGCTTCACGGAGACCATCATCGAAAAGGGATACCGCATCCACCATGAAGTGGGGTTGACAAGTTCGTAACCCAAAAAGTAACTTAGCGACCCCCATGCATGACCTGAGCAGCAGGAGTTCACTTTGGGGATCTCTAAGGCGGGACAGTAGTTTCATAAGGGCAACCGCACTCGTAGCCCGCCGCCCTGCCAACTCCCCAATAAAGGTAGGATCTCGGCTAACAGCCCCACCAAGGAGCTTAACCCCTTTCTCCGGTCTACCAATCCCTGTCGGGAAAAGCCCATCCTGACTTTTCAATCCGTCACACGTCGGCCAAAAGACCTCTGTTTTCTTAATATTGAGATGAAGCCCAGAGATGGCCCATGCACGTTGACGATGTCTAAGGCCTTAGCAACCTCCACTGCGTTGCCTATAATCGTCCCATCATCCAAATACCAGGCATGAAACGGTAAGTTACATGACAAAATATTTATTTATGAGTGGATTTTATTCCCATTTAGATTCATGTAGCCTAATCTGGGTTTAGGAAAAAAAAAATAGGAACGAAAAAAAAAAACAAATTTAATGCATCATGCGGGATTCAAAACGGGTATAAAAATGGAGGACTTTAACTAGTAGAACACTTTACGTATTCAATTGTTGGTTCCTTTAATATTTATTTATGGGTTTCTTCCAACTTTTCTATATAGAATAACACTAGAATTTTTAAACTGATTGGATTTTGAGAACCCACTCATAATATGTAAATCTGCCTCTGCTTGGATTTTGAGAACCCTCTATGAGGATATACATCTCACTATACATACCCAGATGCTATTATATAATTTTCTTTTCACATTATCTAGTTTATGCTTAATTACCAAACAATTATTGGAATTTTAAAATTTGCTTTTGTATATGAAAATTATGAGTGTGTATATGAATGTCACCAATCAAGTACTAGTACATCCAAAGTAACAAATAGCTCAAAGATCATTATCATGTTCCCTTCCTTTTTTTTTTTTTTCCTTTTTTGCTTGCTTTGGAATTACTACAATATCATGCATAATAATGTAAGTATAGAATTTTAACAATTTGTATTAAAATATAATTATATATATGGTAAGGATTCATGAACAACCCTCCTAAACCGGAAAACTCTGGAAACTCTAACTTCCCGAGCATTTTAGGGCCTGAAAATTTTAGGGCATGTAATATACATGATTTTAAGCATTTTGAGCCAAAAAAAAATCAAAAAAGCGCCGAACACTTTTTTTAAAAAAAAAATAAAAAAAAGTTTTCAGGTAACACATGTTAGCGATTAACATGTGCTAACAATGCGTTACCCGAAAACTTATTTATTTTTTTAAAAAAAAAGTACTCGGCGCTTTTTTGATTTTTTTGGCTCAAAATGCTTAAAATCATGTATATTACATACCCTAAAATTTTCATATAAAAAAACCTCGGGAGGTTAGAGTTTCCAAAGTTTTCCGGTTTAGGAGGGTTTTCCGTTTATCCTTATACTATATATATATATATATAACTTTTTTGGTAAAAGTAAATACTAAAAAGGACCATATGTATTAACTACATGTTAGACACTCGATGAAGTAATAATATATTTTTAAGAAAATTACACAAATTGTCCTTTACTTATTAGTTAAATTGCATTATATATCTTTTATGTTAATTTTTCACTATGTCTTTGATTTTATACATTTATTACGCCCTCTGTCTTTTAACCAACTCCTGTTAAAAAAAGTCAGTTAAGTTACCCACATGTATTTGTATCCTTAATAAGGTAGGCTACTAAACCATGCAGATGTTTTTTTTTTTTTGATGCAATGTATTGTAATGGTATCGAATACTGAAAGGATTAACATAGACCACTGTAGTACTCTAGAAAAATTCCACATCATCCTTGGGCTTGAGATATTCTTGGTTTATAAGGCATGCCTTGTCTTTTAAATCACCAACGCGTTTTAGGATTAGTTGGCTGTAGAGCACATGAAAACTCCCACAGTTAAGCATACTCAAGTGGAAGTAGTACTTGGATGGGTGACCTCCTGAGAAGTCTCCAATGGGTCAACCAAAAACAAATCCGTGAGTTACTGGATGGGCAACCCGGTGAGGACAAAACGGACAATATTGGTGGTGAAGGGGGCCATATGTTAATTGTAACAATACTGAATACCGAGAATGTTAACATAGACCATCGTGACACTCTAGGAAAATCTCACATCGTCATGGAAATGAGAGATTCTTGGTTCATACATGTCTCATCTTTTAAATCACTAACGCGTTTTGGGCTTAGTTGGTTGTGGGCCACATGAAAAACTCCACAATTAAACATGCTCGGGTGGGAGTAGTTCCAGGATAAGTGACTTCCTAAGAAGGTCGCGGATTGGTGCAAAGTTCCACAATTAGTAAAGCGCAAGATCTTAAACTCATCTCCTATGTGTTGCGTATGTGGCGATTATCAGGAAAACGCTGCACATCTTCTAATTCATTGCTACGTGGCTGCACACATTTGGCAGAAGGTCGCGGATTGGTGCAAAGTTCCACCGATCTTTGCGTTTAATTTCAGAGAACTTTTAGAAGCAGGCAACGTCAATGGTCTCAAAAGGTCAAAGAAAGAAGCGATATATGCAATTATTCTTACAACATGTTGGGTAATTTGGAATGGGAGAAACAAGAAGGTTTTTCAAGGCAAAAGAATCAACTTGGACGAACTTTTAAGCGAGATTAAGGCTCAATCGCACCTTTGGATAACTAGTAGATCAACCGTCTTTTCAAAGGATTGGAACAAATGGTGCTCTTTTGACATATAACTTGTATTATCGATCAACTTGGGTGAATTGTAATGTGGGTTGGGTTTCAAAAGGATATTACATCTTCATAGCATCTTGCTATTAGATGACTTTGTAAATATTGGTTATGAAATAAAGTAATTTGCCATTCAAAAAAAAAGTGACTTCCTAAGAAGTCTTCACTTAAGCTACCAAAAATAAAAGCCGTGAGTTCCTGGATAAGTAACCTATAGAGAGTACGGGAGATTGTTAACTTGAATTGTTTTATATACAAATAATATATTTTATGCTTATAAACAAAATGCTACTTCAATTTTTTTTATCTTTTTAAAATGTAACAAGTTATTAATTTAAAGTAAAAAAATAATAATAAGGATACTTCCGGCATAAAAAAGTTTAAGAGATTAAATCATCCAAAATTGTAAAAGTTAGTTATCATCTCACATCCATGATCCACCCATATCAACATAAATAATTAGAAGATCTAATTCATCACTACGAGCATATCCAAGTAATCAATTTGGTGATAACCGACAACATTTTATATATTACAACGATATATACCACTAGCAATTATTATTTATCTAATCCAAATTCACACTTTGTCCAACTATAAACAGAAACAGCACACTAACCCTAAAACTCCACCTTCATTATTTTAATCCAAATATCTCGGATGAGGTGGCAAAACCCTCCAAATGGACCAAATTTATAGTTATTATATTATTAAAAGAATATTAATCATGTACACACCAAGTTTTTCCAAATATATACACTCGTATTCTTCCATTTGTTTTTCTTATTCAATGCAACAAGATCTAACTTATACAACAAAACATATTCATTACACAACTAATTTTCACACACACACACACTCACATCTTATTGCAAAAACGATGGGGTTGATCTCTTGTTACAGTGAATTATCAGTTCAATTATCCGAAAAGTCATCATGTTCGAATCACAAAAATGTTTCGAACTCTGTGTCTCCAAATATAAACTCATCAACCCAAACCGCCACCACGTATCTATACAAAACCACCTTATCCACTGGCTGCCACCACCTGATCACCGTCACGTGGTGCCGTAACGCCACCACACAAGGCCTTCAAATAGCCTCAGGTGACGACCCCACCACGGTTTTCCGACTAAACACGAATTCAAGACTGTTTCGAAAAAAACGAGGTAGCAAAGCGTTTGTAATCAACAATTCAAAGTTTGAGGTTTTCTATGATCTTTCGATGGCGCAGTACGGAGCCGGTGCAGAACCGATTGACAGGTACTATTTTTTTAAACTAAACGACAAATGTTACTCTTACTTAAAACATTTAAAACAAATGTTACTTTAACTATACTTTTACACTAATAATTATCGAGTAAATATCAAATACTGTAATTACTCTTCACTAATTTTTTTTTTAAATTTCAGCACTAAAATACATGTTTAACAATAACTTTCCTCAATAATTATAAATCAAGTACTATGTTTTAATTTTTTTTAACAACACAAATGTTACTCCAACTATACTTTTACACTAATAATTATGAAACAGGTATTATGTTTTTATTATGGTTGATTCCGAAATGGGATTGTTCCTAGGAGACATGTCGGATGATGCGGTTTTCAAGAAAGTTAAAAATAAACAAAATGTGAAATTTTCTTTAGTTTCACGACGGGAGTATATTTATGGAAATACCCTTTATTCTACAAAGGCTCAATTTTCTGATGCCGGAACTTTGCATGATGTTGTGATCCGGTGCACCGGAGAAGGTGAGGATGTAAAGAACCCGAGTTTATCGGTTTGTATCGATAAACGGGTCGTGATTCGGGTTAAAAGGCTCCGATGGAATTTTAGGGGGAACCAAACCATATTTGTTGATGGGTTATCGGTTGATCTAATGTGGGATGTTCATGGTTGGTTTTTCACTGCCGGGTCTGGATCCGGGGCCGGGCCGGGTCGTGCGGTTTTCATGTTTAGAACAAGAAACGGGTTGGATAGTAGGTTATGGTCGGAAGATAAGGTGAAGACCAAAGATGAGATGAAGGAGTTTTCTTTGTTAGTCTATGCAACCACGTTAAAGTGAACAAAAATACATTTTGTAGATTAATATTTTTTGTGTATTATTTCTTCATTTTTGTTTTACAATTTTCTTATGTTTACACATACTAATTCAAAACCTTGGGATAGATCTACACCATGAATATTTGGTTATACATTTGTAATCAATGAAATCAATGTATTTGTATGATATTTGGTTGATTAATACAAAATTTTGCTTACCAAAATATATTACATTTACATTTACTTTTGCTTTAACATATTTAATACCGAATTTTATACTCTTAAATCACAGAAAAATAACATCATTAAATACCTAATAGTAAATTTTGCTCGCGAGAAGGTCAACAAACAAACCATATATACTATCTGCTAGTTCAACTCATAAATCATTACTAGTTATGAAATTATGTATTATACTGATTGAATAATTAAATATGTCACGTAAAGGGTTAGGATCAAATACATAGTGAAATAAAAATAGGAAGTCGTAGGAAGGGTATCAAACGGACTCCGATTGAACTCATTCAAGCGGCATTGGAATCGTCTTGTCGAACCCTACGACGTTAGTTTTTAGGTTTTCGTTTTTTAGGGTTTTAGCTTGTAGTTTTTATAATTTGCGTTATATCATTATGTCTTTTATGTACCATTGTGTCTTTTTCTTATTTTCATCATTGTGTCATTTTTTCAATTCATTGTGTCTTTTTTCTTCAGCATTGTGTTATATTTTTTTGGCACTATGTTATATTTTGTGGCTCATTGTGTCATATTTCATTATCTATTGTGTTTTTTGTATCCTTCTCACCCTTCTCATTTTTTGTAACCTTTTTAGAATAACCCAACCCGTCACGTAAATATGAGATGATAAATTAAACCACGTAATTAGAAAAATATCAATTTTTTTTTTGAAATTTAAAGAAAACATAACAAATTTGAAATAAATTTACATTATTTAAGAGGCTAATATAACAAAAATAACTAAAAAGTTACATAATTTTTTTTGAACGGCGACTTTCTTATGAATGATTTTCACTTTGATATCATGTTTGTTTTTTTTTTGTGCCAGTAAAATTAAAGTTTAACCTTTTTTATTTGATCACAAATTATTTAAACTCTGAAGTTTAATGGCTTTATTTCTTTGGTTTTTTTTTCTTTCGCTTGATATATCGAGTGTTGTTATCGTACTGCAATCGTAACAAAACCAAACAGTTAGAAATTATAAGAGAAAGTGCTGTTGACTTATTTCAAACAACTGTGGGTTTTGGTTAAGTTGGACGTTGTTGTACATGGGGTTGGTATTAAACCACTTTTGACCTAGAACTTTTGAATTTCTGAGGAATTATTGTGTGGTTCTTGCATAAAGGTTGTTATTGGTCTTAAAAGAGAAGAGAGACTTGGTAAAAAAAATGGAATAGTCTTTATATGTTTTGACGTCTTTGTTTTGAATATTAGTTTCGTATCATCAAAATAAATCGTTTCCTGTTGTTTTGCATTTACTTGTTAAATAAAATTTTACGCTGTTGGAATAAAGGAAGACTATGAAGACACCTTTTATACATATCGATTGATAATGAGTCCGATTTTACCATCATCATACTCAGTTTATCCCACCTATAACAAAGCTAAGGTAAAGTCTGAGGAGGGTAAGATGTAGACAGCCTTACCTCTACCCTTAAGAATAGAAAGGCTGCTTCCATTGAGACCCCCGGCTCGATGTGGTTTGGTATCAAGCCTTGGACATAAGGCACAGAACACTTAGCAATCGGGACAAACCCGATCGATGCATGTACCCCCTTTGTCTTTTGGCTATCAACGCCACCACATGATGCATGATTAATCGTTCGTCATTTTTAACGTTATTTTCACGAAATTAGTAAAATAACGTTAAAACTATTGCAACTTTACTTTTGCCCCCCGAGAGTCACACATATATACATTATATGCGCACACCGTAAGTAGGGAATAATGAGTCCGATTTTATAAAGTTGAATAATATTAGTGGACACCCCATAGCACATACTTTTGTGTTTAAACGTTTGAATAATAAATAAAGAATTAGAAAAACGAAAATTGGAAGTGACGATGCCAAATCATAAGTACAGGCATGTATGAATTTATGATGCTGAATTTCGAGAAATAATTAATTAGTATGGGCATTGATGGGTGGCAATATGTTCATTAAAATAGTGACATGCTCACACATGTAGTTGATTAAAAAAATCCTACACATTCTTTTTTTTTCCTGCCGACACATGTAGTTGATGAAAGAAATTCCACACTTTTTTCTAGGCACAGAAAGATCGGTTGTGGCTTCTTTATTTAGTTGGAGGTATTTATCCATTGTGATTGAGGTCGATAGACAAGGGGTGGACCTAGCTTGAAGTTAGGTGTTGCGTCTGTTGTAACTTATAACTTCGCGCGTGTAGTGAAAAATTTGTGTTTTTTTACGATATTTGGAAAACGTTACTACTAAAATGAAAAAAATAAAAAACGTTACTACTGAAATTAATTTCTAGATCCGCCACTGTCATGGACAGTAATGGGTTTACCAAAGTTTCATAAGATGATATAAGACTATATATCTTTTACCTAGTCTTCATCAATCCATCCTTCACTACCATCTTAGCATCTCCCAACATCATCCCCTCCATCACTCACAAGATGCATTAATATATAGTTTTTTTTTTTCCAAAAATACGCTTCAAGACAAATATTATTAGACTATATGGTGTGTCCCTCTTTTCCCCCAACTCCCCCAAGTGTCATATCAGCGTCACATCATTTCCCTCATTTTCTTCCCTAAAGTTTGGAAATGGTATTCCCCCAATCCCCCTTCAATTTTTATTACATAAAGTTTGATTAAAAAATAAAAAATAAAAAAATAAGCCAATGATAGCTCTCGTTGAGATCGGTGCTTTTTCCCAGTTTTCCCCGAATTTAAATCGGGGGGGGGGGGGTTGTTTTGCTTGGTCCCCAATGCCAAGTCAGCTCCTCGGATCATCTCCCCGAAGGCACACCTCATAGTCTTAAGGAGGGAAAGGTGAAACCCCGAATGGGGCACGGGAGGATGTTGCATGTAACATGATTCTAGAAAGTAAAATAAAAGTCACAACTAGAAAAGTTTAAATTATATATATATATATATATAAAACAAAGCCCTTTTGCTGACGTGGCATCCATTGGTTCATTCAATCCCCCCTTGAAATCGCCACGTGGCATAATAATCAAAAGAATTTAGTGTTTTTTAATGTTTTAGTTTTTTTATTATTGAAAATAAAGAATAAACCCTACCGGTCGCCTCTCCTTCACAATAGACTCTCATCTTCTTCTCTCAAACCCTACTAAATCATGGTACAAAAACAACCCCTACCCTCTCCTCTCTCTCCTCCTGCCATCGTCACCGACACCTCACTCTCATCCTACCACCACCGCTGCCTCACTCTCATTTTACCACCACCACCGCCTCACTCTCTTCCTGCCACCATCGCCTCCTCCTCTTTTCCCCCTCCTCCACCTACACCGCCGCACAACAACCACTGGTCTTCCACTGGCAACAAAGGTTGTTACAGAGTGGGAGATCTTCTACATAGGTATGTTTCCTCTTTGTTCAAGAAACCCAAACAAGGTTCGCATTCCAATTCCCTTAATTCTAGATCTAAGGTTTTTTTTTCTAATCAGGTTTAATTTGTTATGAAACTATATAATTAGTGTTTTTTGTGATTGTTTTTATTGGGGTTTTATTCAATTGAAACAAATCTACCGTTGTGTTGAGTGTTAATTTTGTTGATATTTCGATTTGCACATATTGGTGTTTTCTAATTAGATGATAAGGTAATTGATTTTCCTTTTGCAGATATTGTTCGAACTCTGTCTTTTTCCATGGTTATCTATGAAGATCGAAATATTCATCCTTTATGTATACCCTTCAATGATTGATAATCTTATATCTTTATGAATTATGATTATGGGTTAAAATGGTTTTCTTATGGTTAGTTGGTGATTCGATCTTAGGTAGCACCATTATTAGGGAGACAGATGTGAGAAGATAATGATTGAATATGAATCTGCTTAATGAAGTTGAATATGAGTTAATGGATGAAGTTGTGCTATGCGTATAGGTTTATTTTGGTGTACTAATTGTTGTTTGTATTGCAGGATGTTAAATAAGATCAACTATACATGAGGCCAAATTATATAGGTATGACCTGATGATGAAATGGGAATTTTGAAGGAGATTTTGGTTACTCCTACTTGATACGGTTGTTTTGAATGTAACATGATATATCAATAAAGAACCAAAATTGTAGGAGAGATCGCATTGAAATGATTTACATTATGTATGTTAAGAATCATGAACTGATATGCAGAATTTCTTTTGGGGAATCAAATAAAACAAAATTTAAGCTATCCTCCATAATTCCATATTTATATATTTATTTTAATAATATATTTCGGTTTAACTTCAATTTTACACAAGAGCATTACATAAAACATTAACTTCAATTTTAGCATATGACTAATCTAAATTCTTTTAAAAACTTGATTGATTACAATTTTAAACTAATTTGATGCTTTGACAGTTTGAAGCTTAATTCATATACATTTGTTTATGTCGGGGTCGGTTTTATACTATTTTGATGTTTCGAAAGGGTAGTTTCAAGCTTAATTCATATGAATTTGTGTATGCATAATGTATTGAATCTATCAAATAGATTGATTTAATGTTTCGACAGTTTAAAGCTTAATTCATATGCATTTGTGTATGATGTATGTATTGAATCTATCGAATACCTTGATTGACTACGTTTTATAAAGTAATTTTGATTTTTCGACATTTTTAAGAGTTTTTTTATATGCATTTGTGTATGATGTATGTGTCTAATGTGTCGTATTACTTGATTGATTATATTTTTAAACTAATTTGATGATTAGATAGTTTGAAGCTTAATTCATATGCATTTGTGTATGATGTATGTATTGGATTTCTTGGGTAACTTGATTAGTTACATTTTTAAAAATTTATTTGGAATTTATGAAGATTGAGGAGTCTGTGAAGAAAAGTAAGAAGAAAAAGATGAAGACAGTTGAGGTAGATGTCTCTTTTCGTGATTTGAGTTTTCTTTTTTTTTATCATTTTTTATTAAATCATATTAAATTTTTCAACCCCGGGACCTTCCCGGGGTAATCGGCTAGTTTACTATATAAACAAGCATTTAAATACAAGACATTTTATTGTACAAAATATATGTGATAATACGAGTCTTTGATCAATCAAATCCAATGGTTGTCATTGAGTGGTTTTCCAAATGTACAAATCACATAGGATAAAACATGTGAAAGAGTTGGAAAGAGCAAAATAGGAACATCCCATATTGTTAAGTTTTAACTCATTTCACCCGTGATATTTAAACGGTTATAACTTTTCATGTAATAATATTTATTTTTAAAGAAAGTATCCCACATTCACGAACATTTTATTTTCTTTACATTAAGTAGTCTATTATTATAGTTTAAGAATTTTACTTATATTTATGTCTCTAAACCCAAAATAAAATTGATCTTGTTTGATTATACATGTATAAGAATTCTAAGAAAATAAGATCGATGGGTTTCAATGATCTTCTAGTTCTAATCAAACTTGTATAGTTGTTGAACGTCAACCCTCCTCGCTAATGATAGTCAATCTCGCCTTCTGCTAATGAAAATCAATTCTCCTTCTCTGTTGTTGAAAATCAAACTTGCTTTTATTCTGATGATCCTAATCCCCTGACCAAATTTCAAAACCGTTGTTTTCCTTCTCGAACAACCAATACGTCTTCCCTTTGATTTGCATTTTCCTTATGATAGAAAAACATACAAACAAAATTTGATCCTCCTCACTTGATTCTCTAATCAATTTGGGTTTCTAAAATGATAGTTCATAAATCGTAATGGAATAAAACATAAATACTATACTTATCTGGATTCCGGATACACTAGCATAGCATGTACCCATGTGTTACGCGACGCGATAACATTTTTTCATTACGCTACAGCTGGTTTTCCTTTAACCTTCTATAACAAACGCATGGTCGGCTTCTTTGTTCAACTAAAACACTTTTGTATGGTTATCGCTTTCAACATTATTTAACAAATCTAACATCTTTTTACAAAATATGTGAACACTTTTGTAACTTTTTAGAAACAATAATGATTCTAACACTTTTGTATGGTTATCGCTTTCAACACGAAATTAGCAGTTTTAGTTTTACTCTAAATGAGTTCGTGTCAGTTTTAGGTTGAACCTGTGAACCTGTTTATCTAAACGGGTGGGTTCTCGGGTTGACCCGTTTAACCAATTTATACTATATTTATGTTATACTTATAACTTAAAGGGGTATTGGATTTTTAATAAACCAAAATTTTGGCCATCGGCCAATAATAATCCAAACTTTTACGTTGGAGCAGGATAATTCCAGGTGAACACGTGTGTGTAAAAAATGGGCCTCCGTTAAGTCTGGACTAACTGAGTTAGTTAAAGATGACGTAACAGCTTAGGTGGCATGCTGACGTGTACCTGATGCTGACGTGGCACTTGAGTTGACATCTTGACGTAATTTTTTTTTTAAATTCCACGTATTTTTTTTTGGGAAAATCCCCCCAAAAAAATTTGAATAATCGGTAAAACATCGTCTTTCTCCACCTGTATTCGCTTTTCACCTGGGTCTAAGGGTGTTCATTGGTTTGGTTTACGGTTTATTTGGTTTATTCGATTCGGTTTATTCGGTTTTCAAAATTTTGTACCCCAAACCAAAAACCGAACCAAACCAAATTAGGAATATGGAAACCAAACCAAATTCAACCAAATGAATTCGGTTTGGTTTCGGTTTAAACCAAACAAACCAAATTCAACCAAATTGAAACGAAGTTTTTTTTCTCTCTAACTTATATACCTCTGTGTTCGAAATCCGAATAGAAAGTTAGCAATTAATATAAACCAAAAAATCAAACCACGCAAACCCAAACATCATAGAAATTAGAAATAGTAAATAAGTCTTTGCCAATTCCACAAAATATAAATAAACTTCAAACTTAAATCTTTCTCCAACTCTAGTGAACCTGCATACGAAAAATAAAGATATATTAATACTAAACATATAAATCGTGTACCTTGATAATCAGACCAACGGTTGATGCAATCATGGAGAAACATATACTTGGTTACTAGACTTATACTCTGAATATTACCTATAAATAGGTGGACTTTATTTTGGGTTGGGCTTACCTTTAATATTTTGGGCTTATATATTATATATGGCTTATTAAATATTATTATTTTTATTTAATAATTAATTATTTTACCGGTTTATTCGGTTATCCAAATAAAAAAATGTAAAACCAAACCAAACACCGAATTAGCAATTCGGTTTCGGTTAAAACCAAACCAAACACCAAATTCGTTGTTCGGATTGGTTTTTTCGGTTACGGTTACGGTTACGGTTCGGTTTCGGTTTTTATTTGGTTTGCGGTTATTCTGAACACCCCTACCTGGGTCATAAGAAACAAGAAGTTTTTCTCCAACCACTCCACTAGTCCAGTTTGAAGTCCATAATTATGGACCTTTCTTCCAGGCAACCCAAACAAACGAGAGCCATATCGACTCATCCGCTTCCGCTTCTCCTTCGTCAGGTACTCCACGCCTATCGGAATGTGCCTCACAAATCACCGATGTAGATGGTCTTAACGTTGACAATAAAAATTAACATTAATCAATACCTTTTCATCCTTCTATTCAACCGTTCAAATAGGGCGAGAAAAAAGTCCGCCATGTGTTTTATGGATATTTTCATTATTCAATTCACTTTCATATTTCTTTTTCAAAATTCCACATATTGAACTTCTGATTGTTATTTTTATTTTTAGAATGGTCAGAATCTTTTTGTAAAAAAATGTGAAAACCTGACTAGTAACGAAGCTAGACATGGTGAGATAAGACTTAGAGACCATAAGGTCCTGGGTTCGAATCTCACAAAGGGGGTTTTCTCATAATTATGAGTTTACTCCTAAATTGATGACTTGGTGGTGGAATATGATCGCGTGGCAACATTGGTGACATGTTGATACTCCAGTGTTCCATGAGTGATTCCAATTTATTGGTCGTTCAAAAAAAACGAAGCTAGACATGGACAACATTACAACAATACGATCTCGTATCACGGACCTTAAAAACGCCACCCTACTACTAATGCAAGACAAAAACAACAAAACCTACAAATGAACATGTGAAAGACTATTGAAACAAAGGGTCAAGTTATTCTACACAGTGTAATAAAAATGAAAAGGGTAAGAAGAATACAAAAAACACAATAGATCATGAAATATGACACAATGAGCCACAAAATATAATACAATACCAAAAGATATAACACAATACTGAAGAAAAAAGACACAATGAATTGAAAATGACACAATAATGAAAATAAGAAAAAGACCGAATGCTACATAAAAGACACAATGATATAACGCATATTCTAAAAACTACAAGCTAAAACCCAAAAAAACGAAGACCTAAAAACGTTGTAGGGTTCGATAAGACGGTTCCAATGCTGCTTGAATTAGTTCAATCGGAGTCCGTTTGATACCATTCCTACGACTTCCTATTTTTCTTTCTCTGTGTATTTGATCCTAACATTTGAAACAAAATCACAACAAGGTTCCCGAAACCAAACAAAAATTTCTCCTATAAGACGAACCAAAAATCCACTTCATTCTAGCAATAAGATTATACCCTTAATTTCATAAATGATACTTGAGTTATATATTTCATCTATAATGCGAACTAACATTTGCTACCACATGACAACTCATACCCCTAACGGCCAAACCAAGTCCCCTACTCCCCTCACTCTAAGGCTATGGGGTGTGGAGACACCCTCTCCCAACTCCTCTAAATTTCACACCAGCCCACATCATTTTCCTCATTCCCTCCTCCAAACAAAGGAAATGGTTCCTCCTTCTTCCCCCATCTCCATTCCTTTTTTTATTATTTTATTTAATCTATTTAATAGATATTTTATATATTTAACAAAATACATTAAAATTATATATATATATATATATATATATATATATATATATATATCAGACACACATTAATCTCCATCTCCATCTTCCTCCATCTCCACATAACCTTCGACCCTGAAACCTCCAACCGACCACTGCCCACATAACATCCGACCACTGTCCACATTCGCCGGCATCGGAGCCACCACCGTCAGATCCAAACAAACACACATCGGAGCCACCATCGTAGTTCATGGTAAGGAGCCAAGTTTTAATTTAATTATTAGGTCAAAAAGTGGAAAAGTTTTTTTTTTTTTTTTAATATGACCGTTGCCTCAACGGTACAATCGATCCACCAATCAAATTTCTTCGGGGCCAATGGGGAAAGGCACCGAATGCACTAAGATTTAAAGGGGGCGGTGTTCCCGATCGGGGGAGGTGCCACCTCACCCCCACCGAGCTCCTCCCCGACTTCACACTGGTTGGTCTAAAAGGCATAAACCTTTACCATCTGGGCTACCCCACATTTGTTAGGACCGGGATTAACATTTTGGATTGGGACTAAATAAGGTCCAACCCATTAGGACCAATCCGACCCATATCTCCTTCACGTCTTCTCTCTCCAAACAATTTTCTAAACATCGAACTAATACTAATACATATTAATATAAGCCATTTTTGAGCATACATGTCTGGTGATAACTATGATTTTGACTTGATTGTCAAACGTTAGTTCACCGCATGACCCTTTCTAATGAATTATCTTCGATTTTAGCTTCATTTTAAGCTCGGGAAATGCTAAATTCAGCTCCATGACGAGTTCGTCTAGTGGATAGTCTCTTGGTTTCTCTCCTTGTGGTCACAAGTTCAACTTCCACTAATATCACTTTGGTTTCTCTCTTTGAAGGTCGCCAATTTGAAACCGAGTTGAACCGGATTTTACCGCAGTGGGCCTTTGGGCGGGCGGGGTTTGCCGAGAGTCTGTGGCTTGGTGGCTAGGGTATGCATCCAACTCTGACCGTTATGGCGGAGGGGATGCATTTGCTTGATTGAGGACACCCCAAGATGCTTATCTGGTGATTTAGTTGACGTTAAAAAAACGTAAGTAGACATAATTCAACCGAAAAATGATGCACCCTTCGAGACAACATTGCTCGATAATAGTAATAATTAATAATATTAATTGCCGTCAAAGTTGGAAATCCCGAGTTCACTTAAGAAATGAAAAGAAAAGGAAAGGAAAATATTCCCCTTTGTCTTCTTTTCTTTTCCTCCATTTTATTTCCCAGTATTTTCCTTCCATTTCATTCCAATTTCAAATGATTAAACTTGGCCTAGTTTTCTCTTTTTTTTTCTTTCCTTTCTTTCCAAAAACAATATCTGGAACACACATTTTTTCCTTTCCTTTCTTAAAAAACACTCTAGAAAACAAATAATTTCTTTCCTTCCTTTCTCTCCTTAAGTCTACTCGGGAACACAGCGTTATAGTCTTTTAATGTTGTCAATATTTTTTTTTTGAAAGGCCAACAAAGTAGTCACAGGCTCCCGTGAGAATCCTTTTATGACGAATTCAGGATACCCACGGGGCACCCGGTCCTCCAGGTCCACCAATCCAGTGAAAACCCGACCATCCACCCGCCTGAAGGCACGACAATGAATAATCAGTAAAACCTGGTATCCTTCAATGCTCGTACTTGTGACCGTTAGGCCCTAAGTCACCTATCATTAGGCCTCATACCACTCCATCGTAACGTGGGTAATGTTGTCAAATATTGAATCCGAACATCTTAATTTTGTTTGGCTGTCTTCTTAAAAAGATGAAAACGTTGAAAGATGTAAATAATTTTCAATACAACAACATCACAGATTGATTATCAAATAACACACATTTCATTATATTAATTGAAATTATACAAACAAAAATAATGAAAAATCTATGGCTTATTACTCTGCTTTTGTGCTTTTCTTCTAGCTCTCCTTTCTCTAGAACTCAAAGACGTTTTGAACCCTCCGTTTTCATCGTCGTCGTCCCAGTCTCTGTTCAATGATTTCTGCAAATGTGCATTCAAAATTTTGATTACAAAAACAAGTTGAAATATGTAAACAAAGTATGTATCGATCGTTTGATAGAAGAAGTATACCTCTCTGAGCTCAGAGAAGCTGACTACGTAGAAAGTGACCGCGGCGGCTGCTACAATTCCTAGCACCGGAAGTCCAACCTGCTGTAATCCCTCCATCTAAGGATGCTTCAGTTTTTGTGTGGCTTCTATATGTTTAAACCATATCCTCACGTAGATAATACTTACTAGTTACTATCTATATCTATTCCTTTAGAATGAATAAATTGAGGCCCATGGGTTATCAATATATATTTTCTGAAACCCAGCCTACATATTTGAGGGGCCCAAGGATTTAAGATGGGTTTTAGTTCTCTATTCTTAAAGGTCTACCATAAAAATTGCACACACCCAAGGCATATAAAACAAGCTCACTTTTCTGGGCCCAAAACTTTTTATCTTTATTATAATTTTTTTAAATAAGTAGCCTATAATTAAATTAGTTTATGCCCAATGGCTTGGAGAGCCATTCTCAACCGGCTTCCGACAAAGATGGAGTTAATTAAACGGGGCGTTCCGATTCAGAACAACACGTGCACGTTTTGTAATGAGGACGAAGAGACGACGCTTCATCTTTTCACTGGGTGTTTGTTCACAGCAGAGATATGGTCGAGGATGCAGGCTTGGTGCAGGCTGGCTCCTATGATCGTCTTTGACGTTTCTGATCTCTTAAAGATAGTGGAGTTGCAAAAATCTTCGAGTCAAGCTGCATACGTTTTGACAGGAATCATCATCACCACCATGTGGGCGAATTGGAATGAAAGGAACAACAGGAACTTCCATAGAAAACGACGAAGACCGATTGAAGTTGTGGAGAATATAAAGTCTACTTCTTATTTTTGGATCCGCAATAGAGCTAAAATGAAAGATGTAGATTGGAATCTTTGGTGTATTTCTCCTTTAAACGTTTCGTAATGTCGTTTTCTTGTTGCCCTTGAGTCCTCGCTTTGAGGACTTTCTTGTGGCGGTTTTGAATGAAGTTCACTTTTCAAAAAAATAATAAAAAAAAAATCGTGGTTAATCAAGTATTAATTTATTTTAGGCCAAATATTGTGGTGAACCAAATTTTGATGCAAAACACTACTAGAAAAGTGGCATTTTGCTACAAAATTTTCTTACGGAAAAAAATGCGTCACAAATCTTAACAAAGTTGCTACTCATTTGTGACGAAAAAAAATCTACATTTTTTTGAGCAAATTTGTAACACAATATATCTACAAAGTCTTAGGAAATTGCGTAGGAAATGAGTCACAAATTTCCTACACCATGTTTTCGTCACAAATGCGTTGAAAATTGTGTTACAAGTGTGTAGTAATTGGTTTGCGACAAGGGTTTTTCTAACATCAAGGTTTTGTTGAAAATGCGTCACAAATCTTGGTAGGGTCTGTTTGGATCATAATCCGGGGGGAGCAACCCTCCCTCTACTGCCACTTGATCTTCCTGTCCCACGGGACGTCTCAGTTGCAACCCTCTTGGGAGTTGACGAGGATAACACCACATCTGCGGACACCTTTTCCGCAGGGATCTCCGTGGAGACGGGTTTAACTGATTCGGGGGGTTGGTCAAGTTGAGCACTTTTCCCCTCACGCGAGATGTTTGCTGCCACATTTGTCGCATCAACATCAATAAGCGGAGGATCAATCAACGGGCGCTTCTCCGCTTTCTTACTTGCTTCTGGAGACAACACCACTCCTTCAACATGTGGAGATGACTTTGTCTCCAACACTGACAAGTTCGCTCCTTCCACACTATCTGGGACAGGTTCAGTGATCTTTTTCACGATCACAACCGGTTTCTTAAAGGTCCCTTGCGTAGCAGGACCCTTGCCTGAAAAATAAAGCAGGAGAAAGTAAACATTTCGTCAGGAAAGCAATAAATAATTCTAATTAAGAGACTCACCAGGGGTTTGCTTCACAGACTTTACAAACAATGGTTGGCGCCTAGGTGGAGGTTTCACAACCATCGTCGCGTCAGGAGGCACGACGCTCGTATCCCCACCAGCTGATGGATCCACGTTAACACTTGACGAAGCAGCCTTAATGTCCTCCGAGGAAGGTTTTGAGACCTGCACTTTCGTCTGCGCAAGGTCCTCAAGACGCTTCTGATACAACTCAGCTGACACCTCAGTAGACCCACCAGTAGGTGTTGGCCCGCGGGTACGCTGACGTTTAACCTCCTCATCAGACTCCGTTGCTTCATCATCTCCCTTAGAGACTGCGGAAGTGGAAGCCACCTTTTCCCCTTTTCGAGACTCCTTTCGTTGGCGTTTTGGTCCAGTACCTAAGCCATATAAAACAAAAGTTTAGACGACGTCATTACTAAAATAATCACAAATACGCTTACCTGTACAAGGCATCTTTTTACGACCCGGGGAGGTCTCCCCCTGGTCAACCCCAGTTTTCTTCAAGGGGTGGATCCCTGCGCCTGAAATAAAGGGCACGTCGGATCAGTGTATGAACTACGCGGATTACAACGCACCCCTCAGGCGCAGGAGCTTTCCGCAACAATAACGGAATTCACAATGAAACACAAAAGATCAAAGAGGAGGACAACCTGTACGCATATAATGATGCGGCGCATCCTTGAGTTGAGGCATCAGGAAGTTGCGTTCCAACCGCTCAATCACTGAAGGAGCCCCAGGGGGTACGGCCGTGTAACTCAACTTCGCAGCACCCCGAGCGTCAAACAGATCGAACTTTGTCATTCCTACAAAGGCAACAACATAAAGGGAAGACACAAAACCCAAATAAGAGGTTAAGCAAAGACGGAATAGACATGTTACTTACTTGCGTCAGCCGTAGTAGGCTCATAACCTGCCGGGTTCCCCAAACGACTGAGACCCAACATCACAAGCACTCCTTCAGGGCATTTCTCCATCGACAGTGGAGTAGAGTGGGAACACAAGGTTTCGTACCAAGGTTGGTTCTTGTAATCCTTCATGGGTGGAAATTCCGCAATCCTCTCCTTCACCCCAACACTCATCCACTGTAGAGTAGCAGGAATCACCCCCCTATGGATATAGAAATTTTTTTCCTTCCAATCATACATAGACTTCGGACTCTCTGAGACAATCCGAGTCCGATTCCTTCGGGGAGAAACACTATACCACCCAGGGCCCCCACGGGCCTCTTCAAGAACGTAGAACACGTTCAGCATGTCAAAGGTGGGCTCCAAGTCTAGCGACCGGCATGTTGCTTCAAAATGAACAAGCCTAGACAAATCAAACGGAGTCATCCGTGTGGGATGAACTCCATACTTCATAAAGGCGTTTACCAGAAACTTGGTAACAGGAATACGGAAGCAACATCGTGTAAAGAATGCTTCATACAGGGCAATTTTTCCAGAAGGGGCCTCTAACGCCGTTTTGCCAGCAGCCGGTAATTCTGGCTCCTAGTCGGCCTCAATACCATAGTGATCAATAAACGTGGAAAAGGAAGAGGAATCCCACTTGACAACGATAGTATCAATACCCTTCTCTGTTTTCTCAGTAACTTTCTATTGATCCAGGGGACGATATGTTTCTTGAGACATTCTTAGAGGATATGAAGAAATTGAGGAAAGAAAAAGAACAAGAAATTGAGAGAAGACAAGAACAAGAAGTTGAGAGGTCTGGAGTGCAAGAAATGGGAAAGGTGAAAGTTGAAAATTTTTGAAATGACTTTATACTGTGTGCAATAACTGCCAGTGACGTCAGCCTGGGTAAACGGAAACGACTTTCCACGCGACACGTGGCACTGAACAGCTAATTAGGCGGCACACGCGCCTAACACGCGCCTACCATGCGTCTAACGCAGCCGTCTGTCATAACTGATGGGACGCTCACTGACACAAGCGTAGCTTGTGACAGACGCCACCCACCATCCTTCGCTCAGTGAAAGACAACTGTCCTCCACCAACATGACACGTTCAACGGTTGCGGAGAATTAACGTCGAGTAAATTACCGTTCTCCGCACTCCGCGATTTTGACACTCCGCATCCTCAGCAAACTTCACAGACTCCCCATTCCACTCTTACCTAACACCAAAGGCCCAGTTTTCACTACCAAGGAAGGATGAGCTATCATCCGAGAATCACTAATATAAGTCCAGCATCCACCCTCTTCCCTCATACACTCGAGAAAAGGGTACACACTGGACTGGGGGGACTTGATGGGATTGGGTGCTCATCACTGCGCAGAGCGTACCCAAACCCGGAATATAATCCCGCGGAGCAACTCTCCGCGCACGAAAGAAACTTCTCCAACAAGGAAGGTAACAACGGACTGCCTACAATCATGGAGCAATATACGCGCGTGTTAACGGTAAAAGCGGTATCCGTTCCAACCTTTCCTTATTTATAGTTACCTCTTAACTACTTTACTAATATAGTCTAGGGTAGTGGAGACAACCCTAATCGGGCCTGGCCCATTACGATTAGGGTTTTGGGTAATGGTGGCATACGTCCACCTCTATATAAGGGATCATATCCCTAATAGAGAGGACACTTTTTGGCTAACCCTAAGAGCTATCACACTTGATAGTATCCCCATTCACCCCCGTTTTTGTTATAAACTACTACCTTGTGTAGTCGTCTCCCTACCCACATCAACTTTACTTGCAGGTTACTCCAATCCAGGAAGTGCTAGTGAAGGATCAATCTTGTAGTGACATCTGGTCTATCATCCATACCAGGAGGTTAGACTATTTGTTTCTTCACTACTTATTTAGTATAGTACAGACAATCATCATGCATGCCAAGTGTAGACCCCATAGTTTGTCATTCGTAAAACGTGTCATCATAAAAGGAAAATAAAATCTCGCTGATTGGATATGAGAATATATATGCATATATTTCAACATTTATTTCAAGTGGCTTTGTTATTTTTGCTTTGTTTTGGATTTTTTTATCAGTATCATGCTCTGTTTTTTGTTTAAAAAATTAGAGCATGTCCAGACATTGATAGACACACATGTATGATTTAACAAACGCATTCATTGTATATATCAGACGCACTCATAAACGAACAAAGTAAACAAATGCACTCATGTAGCTGTAAGACGCCCTCACTAAGAAAACAAAAACCAGTAAATCATTTAAACAAACGCACTCATGTGATACTTCAGACGCACTCCTTGAGATCATCTTCAACCTCTGAAAAACCCTCAAAACCTTGATTTTTTATATCAAACAATGAAAAGTTATAATCAACGATCAAAAACAATAAAAACCATATAATAAACAAACATATAATTTCGATTAAAAACAAAATCAATTTTAAACATCCGGTTCTATAATCGTTTTTTTTTGCACTGTTCTTCATTTTACGTTCCTTGATCGTTTTTTTTTTTTTTTTGCACCGTTCTTCATTTTACGTTCCTTGATCATTTTTTTATTTGGTGAACTTGATTTCGAATTCGACTGATGTTGTATAATTCGAATTTGAAATCGTTCAAGTATGTTATGAAATCATTTACGGAAAAAAAAACGTGATTGTAGTAATCAGTTACAGAGAAAAAAGTCTGATTTGCCCTTGGGTTTAACTGAGATTTGGTTAAATTGACACATGACATCACCTGGTTCCTTCTTACGCTTCTTACGTTAATGGACTTTATATCGTATACTTTCTCAATTAGTATTGTCTATATAAGGCTTAATTCATGTTTATCAAATGAAGAACAACCCTTTTCCAATTCATTTCTTTCTGTTAAGTCTCGTTCCTTTCATTTCATATTTACGTACTACATATATTTTGTGAGCGTGTTGTGTGTAGTAGGGACCTGAACCAACAGTGTTTATATGGGGTGGGGTCATCTATGGCAGGAACTCCAGGTATGGTAGATCAGTCAAAATGCAAAGCAAGAGTAGTATTACCATTCACTTATCTTGTTCTCACAGTGGGCGGCAATATGAACCGATACAATAACTAGACCCCAATATATTATCAAAACATTTGAATCAAGACTATTCTGGTGGAAGGCATCAACAGTACTATCCATTAGGGGCCGTATGACATTACTAAATCGGTATTAGACACTTTACTCCTATATTAATTACTTCTCACTCGATTTGGCACCAGCAAACATGATACCTGGAAAAAGTGAGAAATAACTTGTTTTGGAGCTGCACAATGTGGGTTTGGTCAAGGCAACCTTCTTCTGTTCAGGAGCTGCTGGAGCTGCACTTCTGTTTTGCACTACTCTTGGCTCGAAGTCTAAGTATGGAACGCGACAGATGATCCTCAGGTGGAATGTTCTCTGTCAAATCGTTGCGATGCATGCCCCGCAACACAAGTGATCCATCCAAAGATATCGTTGCGCTGTATTGTGTGTTCTATCACTTGGCAGATGGTATCAACATGGACAAAAAATAACCCCCCCCCCCCCCCACATATTTCTTTTCTCTATCAATGACCTCCTAAAACTTCATAAGCACATCAGGATTTCGATCATTAAGAAGAAACTTATCCATGCAATTATAATACTTTCGTGTTGGCGATTTGGAAAATGCGCACAATGAAGTTGTTTTCTCAAACAAATGAGCAGATCGAAATTGCAAGAATAATAGAAGTCAAAAGTACCGGGTTCCTTTGGATGAAAAATCGGGCAAATTGAAGCTTCTTCTGCAAATAGCGCTTTGCTTGTGTTGGTTGGAATAAAATTTGCTTTCAAAAAAATTGAGATTATCAATTGACGGTGAGGTGATAAAGAAATAATATCACTGCTCTGACCTGAATTGTTAAACCCATTAACCCCTGCTCTTCGTGTGTCGAAGACTTCACATGCCTAGTAATTAAGCAAACAATTGGTATTCACTCTTTCAACCACTCATTTAATTATAAGGCTATATGGTGTTGAGACGGTGAGAACGCTCGGTGGGATGAGGTGGCATTAGGTGGACTCAGTAACACCCCTCCCCCTCGAGAATTTTTTGGTGGTTTCGGTGAAATCCCCGATCTCACCTAGTGGAAAGAAGGAATGTGATTGGTGGATGATTTTGGAACGTTGGAGGTGAACTTTGGGGCTTTTTTTATTCAAAGATAGTTGAAGGTTGAAGATGGCTGTGATGGTTCAAGACAGTGGTGGTTGTGATGGTTGAAGATGGTCTATGTGTGTGAGTGTGTGGAAGAAGAAGAAGAAGAGTGGTGTGTGTTTGAGAGAGCAGCAGTAGCAGCAGCAGCAGCAACAACAGCAACAACAACAAGGGGGAATTGGGGGAAACCATTTTCTTGGTTCGGGGGAGGGAATGGGAAAATAATATAACGCTGATGTGGCATTTGAGGGAGTTGGGGGAAACCATCACCACACCATGTAGCCTAATTTGGAAACACCGGTTTGGTTGTTTGTTGCATATTTATGACTCATGGATGCTTGCTATAACCAATTATTTTATCACTTTGTCATAAATGTTATAGTTGCCACCAATGTTTTAAAAATCGCGCCTCAAGCGCAAAGCGCACCTAGGCGCAAATCCGTGCGCCTTATGTAACCCTAGGCGAACAGTGTACGAAAAGCGCAAGAAAAGCGCACAAAAGGCAAGAAAAAAAAGCGAGAAAAGCGCGCTTTTTGTACACATGATGTTTTTGTGGTTAAAATTGTTATACATGTAGCTAAAAAAGTTGTACATTTTAGTTAAATCATATATATACCTTATTTGTATCTATATTTTGAGTAAATAATGCTAAAAACCTATAGCATATATATAAAAAATTATATAATTGTTTTGTGCCTCGCGTACGAAAAGCCCACTGCTTTTGCGCTTTGCGCCTCAGTTTTAGACCTCGTCGCTTTTGTGCGCTTCGCGCTTTTTAAAACCAAGGTTGCCACTAACGAGTATATCCGAAACCCACGAATATACCTAATCCCTGGCTGGTAATTAACCGGTAATATCTGACGGGAATGAATTGAGTATGAGATATGATTTTATAACTGGGTATGAGTATGGAATTACTGATACCTAACCCGAACCTGACCTATTGTACGAAAAACCAACACAAGGAACAAACAATAACTTACTTTGGTTAGTTGGTGTGAACATTAAGGAATTATTGCATTATTTGATCCATATATTAGCGACCTATTATTCTTCTTTACTTTTCTATTAAATAAATGTAATTTACTTTGGTTGAATGGTTTCACATGGAGAATTTTGCGTTTTAGCACTTATTATCATCAGTCTTAAAGTTAGTTAGACCCAACTGCCGAAATATATGTTCATAAATTTGAAAGCGATGGATGAGATCATATTGATATTGTTGCTTCACAAAAGTACATTTTTTAACTTTCACATGTTTCTAAAAGAGACAAAAGTCTCCTAAAAAGCCACGGTGGATCACGTGTGTAATTTCCCCTTTTATGTTATGTTTTTTTCATCCTGCACGTGTTTTTTGTGACAAAATTGCTTGATTTTTATATCACGTGTGTGTATTAATATATTATTATAGTGTCACGAGCACCTCATGTCAACTTTCTGGGAGCAGCCAACTGTTTATGCATTTTATATTTAAATAATAATAAAAAACCTATAAGTAAACTTACTATAAATACAAAACAACTTATTCGATTTTCTCTCAGTTAACAAAATGGAAACTATTGAATATGATGGTTCTTCTTCGACCTCTTCATCATCATTGTCTCAAACCGAGAGAACTAAACGAATGCCCACACCGTCGTCAACAAACCACTCGAAAAGAAAATCAGGAAGGAAGAAGTTTAAGGAAACAAGACACCCGGTCTATAGAGGGGTCCGGTTGAGAAACGGGTCCAAATGGGTTTGTGAAGTTCGCGAGCCTAGTAAGAAATCAAGAATTTGGTTAGGAACATTTCCTACCCCAGAAATGGCGGCTAGGGCTTATGATGCAGCAGCCCTAGCCTTGCATGGTGATGACTCACCACTTAACTTTGTTGACTCGGCCTGTTTAATTAAACGAGCCAAGTCAACTTCTGCTTGTGATATTCAACAAGCCGCCCTTGAGGCGGCTTTTGCATTTGGGCAAAAACGTTATGTTGACTCTAAACCGTCTTCTTCTTCTTCTTCGACGTGTTTTCAAATGGCAAGTGAAGAAAATTTGATAGTCGATGTGACACACACATCATTCGTGGACGAAGAGGTGTTGTTTAATACACCAAGTTTTTATAACAGTATGGCGGAAGGATTGGTGATTACACCACCGGGTATGAAAAAAGGGTTTGATTGGAGTGATGATTGTGACTCTAATATGGATCTAACTCTTTGGAGGTATTAGAACAACCGGGTCAACCAGAATAGAACATATATATACGGTTTAGCTCATTTCAATTGTAAGTTACTAAGTTCAAATTTCAAATTAATCAGTTAATTTAGCCGGATATATAATTACTGAAAAATATATATAAGACAGCCTTATGGGTTTCGTTATTGTTTTTGCCCATATGATGTATTGAGTTAAATAATAAAGATTCTCCATTAAATTGTAAAACAAATAATGGTCAATATTGATTTGCTGATAAAAATATAATTGACTAGATTTCCCGGGGTTGAAAAATCTAATATAACATATTGATTTTTACATATGAAATAGAATGATGCGCTTTACAGTTACATGCATGAAAGCTTCGGGTAGCAGCCAAATTAAAACAATTAAAAATATATCTCCAAGGTTAATGCCCAACCTTAAACAATGTATAACTCTAATATTAATATGTAACCTAAAACAATGTATAACTCCAATGCTAACGCATGTTGAAAATAGAATTCATATTTACTGATTTGAACATAATTAGTGACTTGCCTATACATCATTAATGATTTACCTGAACACTTTGTGTTTTTTTTCCTGTTTGAACGAAACCCAACAAAAAAAAGTCTTTTTTTTCTCCGTTTTTTTATATAGCACTATAGTACTCGTTGGAAAGATAATAAAACGCTCGTTAATTTGGTGTAATTTTTTTTCAAATCTCGTATATAAAAGATTTTAACGTTTAAAAATTATGGGAGGAAACATAAGAGATAAAAATCTAATTTTGTTTTTAAATTATTTTTTCCTAAAATATCTCAATGCCACATGGGATGACACATGGCACACTCAAGGAGGAGAATGCCTCTTTGAGTGCCATGTCATTAAAATAGCTTTGGTTTATTATATGTGTAGATGGTCAAGATTGATATAAAAGAACGGAAAAATCCTTTATAGGGGATTCTCCGTTGGAGATTTTCTCTGTCCGATGGGCTCGCAAACACCCCTCTCTGTCCTCTACGTTGACGGTTCCTTCTCCTATCAAAACAAATATCAACGAATGCACCTTTCTCTCTCCTCCCATTCTTACAATCCCTATGTCTGTGCTCACGCACACACGTACCCCTCCCTCTCTCATCCACATTGTTGGAAATTATAATCAAGAAATTATGTTAATTTAGAATGTCAAATTGTTGACTTCAGAAAGTCAAACAACATAGAAAAAAGGCGCCAAATATGAACCGTCATGTCGGTTAATGATCAGTTGTGTCTTTTAGGAAGTTAGTTAATTAACTGTCATTTGTATGGGTATATAAACCCCCCTATGTATCAGTTTCACAAATCTCTCCAACCCTCTGTTCCTTTGTACCGAGTCTTTGCACAATTCATATGTGCATACTCATCATGTTTATCCATGATTAACCAAGTCACAGATGCGAATCTCATCATGGTATCAGAGCGTCACGGTAAAGACGATCCTGGACGAAGAACGGGCCTGTAAAGGAAGATAAGAACCGTCCCCTGTTTTCGCAAAGCAATCGAAAATTATTTAGGAAAAGGGATCGAACATCAGGGGAGTGCATGTTTGATTTATACTTGGTTATTATTATCGATTAATCAGAAAAACGCAGTCAAAAGGCCTGGACAGATTTGAAGAACAAAACGGAGAAGAAACCGTTTTTTTCGGGCCAGAATTCCGGTAAGGGAGAAGACCGAGAATTCAATCAGGAACCATTTTATAACACAAGGAAAGTGTTCAGTGAAGGGTTTAAAGTGCATAAAAGATTAAACCCGAGAAGGATTCGATTTAAGGGAGAAATCGATTTAAAGGATGCAATTTTAAAAGAAGAAGATGGACTTGGGTGTTCTCCATCTTTCCCTCATCGCTTTAGGACCAGGCGGGTCAGAAGAAAGCGTTAGACGATCATGTGGATCAAAGGGGATAGTCGTGAAGACTTTGTTTGCATCAAAAGTTAGAGTTTTCAATGGTTCAAGGCGATAATAAAAGAAAGAAAGAAGGACTGCAGAATAGGATGAACACGGACAGAGTAAACAAGATCGAATTTCTTGATTAGGGGCGTGAATGTTGGAAATTATAATCAAGAAATTATGTTAATTTAGAAAATCAAACTGTTGACTTCAGAAAGTCAAACGACACAGAAAAGAGGCGCCAAAATAGGAACCGTCATGTCGGTTAATGACCAGTTGTGTCTTTTAGGAAGTTAGTTAATTAACTGTCATTTGTATGGGTACATACCCCCCCCCCCCCATGTATCAGTTTCATTGTGTGGATAATTAATAATATCACGTTTGTGTTTCACAAACTCTCTCCCACCCTCTGTTCCTATTACCCGAGTCCCTATACAATTCATATGTGCATACTCATTATGTTCATCCATGATTAACCAAGTCACAAATGCGAATCTCATCACACATTGGATGTAAGTATATGCCATGTTATTCACACAACCTGTGGATGCTTGTTGGAGGTGCTCATAGTTCTTTGTAGTTAAAGATGTAAAAACAAGGTTTTGAAATGATAAATACTAAAAGAATGGACATAAGAACACATCTGAAACAATTTCAATGAGTAAAAACCACAATTTATTTATTTCAAAATCAAAATTTTAAGCCTACAATATTCATCCTTAAATTAAAAAAAACGCATCTGTTAATAATTTTTATCTGATTCGATATCATAATTTCTTTCAAAAAAAAGTTGAAAATAAAAGTAAATCAATTAAAAGCATCACAAAAAGCAAAGCATAAAAGCAGTACTTAAACACTTAATGTTGGTTCCAATATTATGGTCTTTGAACATGCTGGCTTCACCGACTCAATGTTGTTGCTCAGTTGATCAAGTCTCTTCATCCTCACTCTCACTTTCCGTCACCAACTGCACAATCAAGCATAAAAAATGTTATTATATAGGAAGAAAAATAATTATTATAAGCATGCATTACCTCCATTAATCTTGCTGCCAGTTGAGCTCTTTCCTTGCTTTTTTCATTGAATGCTTCTAAAGCTTCCCTATACTCTCTGATCTCCTAGTGATTTAATTCATATTATACTTAAATAATAATATATATCTTCAAATACAAATAAAAGAAGTACTAAATGGTGCAAAAGGTGGTGTGAGATATCAAGTCCTTGAGCTTTTTAATTATGGGTAAAGACGAGGGCAAAACAAGATTCATCAAGTTGGGAGATTTGGCGTGGTTTCAATATAGGATTGGGTAGTAGAATTGATTGTATTTAGTTTTTGGTGAAAATTGTATAGTGATTTTACTAGTATCCCGCTAGCCTTGGTGAAATAAAATTTTGTTGATCGTTCAAAAAAAAACTTATTAAATGGTGCAATACTACACGGTGTATGTATTGGTAGTTAACATGAGTAAATTAAGAATATACTAAGATAGGTTAGTTTATCGTTAAAAAATAGGGACACAAGCCCCATGTAGCCCCATCCTAACCAATCACACATTGTCACGTTATTTTTACCCTCAAGTAGCCTAAAGTAGCCCCAACACTGGAAATGTGTTAGCCTAAACTAGCCCAAAGATTATTTTTTTAAATGGAAGAGAGAGAGAGAGAGAGAGAGGTGGAAGAGAGAGAACAACCCAAGCCCCTTCAACCTATCAACACCAATAATTAAGCACCTATTAATTGCTATTGACCAAGATAATTAGTAACATTCTTGATTGAGAAATATCCTCATTACTGATTGATTGAGCATGATTGTAGGGCATAATATCCTCCTTTGTATTTATGTTGTAGTCTCTCCTTGTATCTATAAATTGCCTTGTACCATTGTGAATATTTGTATCAATAAAAACTCAATACTCTCTATTATTTTATATGGTATCACAGCCCTCACACTCAAACGAGTAAAATCCGATCCTGCTTTTTTTTTTTCCGACCAGCCTTCCTGCCACTGCTGCAAATGGCCAAGTCAATCACTCATATCACCGCTGCCACTCACTTTCCAATCAAACTCACCCCTCAAAATTTTCCCTCATGGCGTACTCAAGTCTCTGCTACACTCATCGGCCTAGAGCTTGACCACCACATCCTTGGCACCGAAACCATTCCATCCGAAACCATCACTGACGGACAAACCTCCAAACCAAACCCGGAGTACCTTCGTTGGTTCCGCCAAGACCAAATGATTATAAGTGCGCTTCTTGGTAGTTGCTCCGATCAAATACAACCTATCGTCTCCTCTGCCAAAACAGCCCGTGCCGCATGGGATCTCTTAAACTCAAGCTATGCGAGTCGCTCACGATCTCGTATCATTTCCCTCAAGTCCCGGTTAGCCAAAAACCCTCGAGGAAATCGCTCCATTTCCGAGTATCTACATGAAATGAAATCTCTTTTCGATGAACTTGCACTCGCTCACAGCCCCATGTCCGAAGAAGATCTTGTGGTCCACATCATGAACCAACTTGGTGATGATTATTCCACTTTGGTTGCCTCTTTTCGAACCCGTGACACCACCATTTCATTTGCTGACCTGTTTGAGAAACTTTTGGACCATGAACGGACTCTCAAGGAGACCGCCCCTGCTGAACCGATTCTTACCACCATTAACAACACCTATCGGACCTCTTCTCGTCCAAATACCAACCGTAACACTGCTGCCTATGACAACCGTTCCAACCGGAACTCAGCCCCTCCCAACAACCGAAACCAATGGCCCTCACGGCCCTCTACCTCCAACAGTCGCCCCACTCGCAATCCCAATGCTCATTGCTACTATTGCAACATTTCCGGGCACGACACCAAAGATTGTCGAAAACTTGGACGCTTTCTAAGGGAACATAATGTCTCGCCTCAAAGCTCCAACACACCGGTGGTCAACAACACTACTCATCCCATGGCTGCCCAACCTGCTTGGATGTGGGACTCTGGCGCTTCCAACACTACCGCAAACAACAACCAAAAATTCCCCGTTCTTTCCGAATATGGAGGACCCGATGAGATCGTGCTAGGTGATGGTAAAACTCTTCCCATAACTCATATTGCTCAAACCACCATTCCAACCAACTCCCGTCCCCTACTCTTAAATAACATTCTAATTGCTCCTAATATTCGAAATAATCTTATTTCCGTTGCTAAAGTTTGTCGTACTAACCTTGTTTCCGTTGAATTTTTTCCTTATCATTTTTTTGTCAAGGATCTACGCACGGGGGCGCGTCTCATGCGGGGAGTGAACATTAATGACGTCTACTATGGGCCAATCTCCTTACCTCCTCAAGTCAACACCACCAAAACCACTTCTCTTCTCATGTGGCACCACATACTTGGACATCCATCGTTTCAAGTCTTCAAGTCTTTAATTTCTAGATTAGGACTAAGTTGTAATAAGGTGACCCATGACTCTTTTCATTGTATGTCATGTTCCTTAAATAAAAGCCACAAACTTCCTTTTGGCAAAAATTCTTTCGTTGCAAACCAACCACTTCAACTCCTCTACTCCGATGTATGGGGACCCGTCAAAACATCCATTGATGGTTTTAAATATTATGTCATCTTCGTTGACTACTTTTCTAAATACATTTGGTTATATCCAATCAAACGCAAATCGGATGTCAAAACTCTTTTTCCACAATTCAAAGCTCTTGTTGAAAAATTTTTTAAAACCAACATCGTTGCACTATTTACCGACAATGGAGGTGAATATGTTGGACTCTCCTCATATCTTACCTCCCAAGGAATCTCCCATTACACAACGCCACCTCACACACCGGAACAAAACGGTGTTGCCGAACGACGCCATCGTCATGTCGTTGAAACCGGCCTTGCCTTGCTTCACTACTCCCACTTACCACAACATTTTTGGTCACATGCCTTCCAAACCGCCACTCACTTAATCAACCGCTTACCTACACCCATCCTCAACAACAAATCACCCTTTGATATGTTGTTCAATACAACTCCTAACTATTCTAAACTCAAACCATTTGGTTGCCTTTGCTACCCGTGGTTGCGACCCTATGCCGCTTCCAAACTTCACTCACGCTCGGCCGCGTGCATATTCCTTGGGTACTCTTCTTCCAAGTCCGCCTTTAAATGCTATGAACCCCACACTCAAAAACTATACCACTCTCGTCATGTTGAATTTGTCCCTCACATCTTTCCATCCCGCTCCACAAACTCTCAGCCCATACATGTGTCCTTCGACACCTTCCTCTCAACCTCCCACTCGGCTCCACCCCAACCACCCTCTGCCACCGTACCTCACCCACTGGACCCATCTAATGTGTCTATACCAACCAGCCCACTAACCACAAATACATCCCCTCCCCAACAGCCCAATACCCCCTCTCCTAGTCAACCCCCTGGCCCAACATCCCCTCCCACCAGCCCACTGCCCACACATGCATCTCCTATACATCCCGGCCCAGTTACACAGCCCGATAACCAAGTCCAATTGGACAGCCCGCCCTCTCCTCCCTCCACCGAACCCACAACACCACCTGGTACCCCATCCCACTCTACCCAATCCACCACCACCACTTCTCTAAATAATCCTCCACCAACCCGGAGACAACCGAAACCAAATCCAAAGTACTATAACTCCCATTTTGTCAACTCAACCACCCTTCATCCACTGCCTATCTCCCTTGAACCATCCACCTACACCCAAGCCTTAAAGGATCCAGCTTGGCGTCATGCCATGGACCTTGAGTACAATGCCCTCCTACACAACAACACTTGGGACCTTGTACCCCATACAAACCAAACTCCCATTGGTTGCAAATGGGTTTTTCGAATCAAGCGCAAACCCGATGGCACAATTGACAAGTACAAAGCACGGCTTGTCGCCAAAGGGTTTCATCAACAATACGGTAAAGATTATCATGAAACATTTAGTCCCGTTACCAAACCCGTTACCATTCGAACCGTCCTCTCCATTGCTCTCTCGAAAGGATGGTCCTTGCGTCAACTAGATGTTAACAATGCGTTCCTCCATGGAACTCTCAACGAAGATGTTTTTATGATTCAACCTCCCGGTTTCACCAATACAGAATTTCCCCGTCACATTTGCAAACTCAAAAAATCTCTTTATGGGCTAAAACAAGCACCACGTGCTTGGTACCTTGAACTAACCAACTTTCTCATCCACTTTGGCTTTAAAAAATGCATTTCGGACCCTTCGCTCTTCGTTTACAATCTCAATGGCATCACTTGTTATCTTCTTGTGTATGTTGATGACATCGTACTTACCGGCAATCACAACCCGTTTATGGATTCTTTTGTCCATGCTCTAAGCAAACAATTCTCCATCAAAGACTTGGGCCCCCTTCACCACTTTCTAGGCATCGAGGTCATTCCTACGACCAATGGTCTTTTCCTCTCCCAACACCGTCACATCCAAGACATTCTCACCACCTTCAAAATGGATGGTGCGAAAGAAGTCCTCACTCCTCTCAGCGCCTCTGATCCGCTCTCTTCTCATGACTCCACTCCCCCTGTTGATCCTACACCATACCGAAAACTGGTGGGTACCTTGCAGTACCTCGCCTTCACTCGCCCCGACATCTCCTTTGCCGTAAACAAACTCTCCCAGTTTATGCACTCACCTAAACTATCACACTGGCAAGCTCTCAAAAGGGTACTCCGCTATTTGAAAGGGACGATCCATCATGGGTTGTTTTTGCAGCGCAACACTAATCTTAACTTGCAGGCTTTTTCAGATTCGGACTGGGGCGGTATTCATGATGGGGGACGGTCTACCACAGCGTATCTCATATACCTTGGATCTAATATCATCTCTTGGAAGTCTGCTAAACAAAAGACAGTGTCTAGATCCTCTACCGAAGCTGAGTACAAAGCTCTTGCACACGCCGCAGCCGAACTTTCATGGGTTAAGAATCTCCTTGCTGAACTAGGTCTCCCAGTTAAGCAGCCACCATCCCTCTACTGTGACAACACTGGAGCTACATATGTTTGTGCCAACCCAGTCTACCATTCACGCATGAAACACATTGCTCTAGACTACCACTTTGTACGGGAACAAGTTAACACCGGACATCTCAAAGTTCTTCATGTCAGTTCCAAGGACCAATTGGCGGATGTCCTCACCAAACCTCTCTCCCGAGCACCATTTGTTTCTTTTCGGTCCAAGATAGGAGTCTCCAACGGATCCTCCATCTTGCGGGGGCGTATCAACACCAATAATTAAGCACCTATTAATTGCTATTGACCAAGATAATTAGTAACATTCTTGATTGAGAAATATCCTCATTACTGATTGATTGAGCATGATTGTAGGGCATAATATCCTCCTTTGTATTTATGTTGTAGTCTCTCCTTGTATCTATAAATTGCCTTGTACCATTGTGAATATTTGTATCAATAAAAACTCAATACTCTCTATTATTTTATACAACCCTCATGGGCTTCCCCAAGCCTTATTTTGATGCCGAAAATCCAAGCCCCACTAAGGGGAACTGTGTAGCCGAGGGGGTTCACAAGCCTCGGCAGTCGACATGTAGCCCCATTCCCCATGGTTTCCATGGATCATCGAGGGCTTCAAGCTCCTATTTATTCTCACATTTTTCTTCAAATTAATGGATTCAAATAAAACTAAAAAAACCAACTATTTAGATACATACGTGCAAAAATGGCCTATTAATGTTGTTTTCTGCCATGTTTTGCATTTTTTTCTTTCAGGGTGGCTTAATCTTTTTAGGGATTTATCATGCTTTAAATTTAGTATTTTACTTAGTAGCTAGGGTGTTCACGGGTCAGGTCGTTGGCTGGTTCTATGGAGGATTTCAATTTTTGTGTGTCAAAACGAACCAACCAACACTGCAGGTTTATAAACTAAACTAGCAAATTAAAATCATCTTAAAGCCGATAACACATACTGGTTTTTCAACGTAGCTAGAAAACCTAGCAAGAATGATAATTTTTGTCCATACCTCGCAAATTTCAGCCAATTTTTTGGTTTCTTCCTCAACACGCCCTAAATGAGCATGAACTTTATCCCTCACCTCCATCTTCTTCTTGACCTCTTCTTCCGTAATCCTAAAAGCCAACAATGTTGATTTCAACAATTCATCTTCATCATTGCTAATAATTGGAATCCCATTATAACTCCTCGTTCGCATCATCTTTTGTGCTTGTTTGTTGCCTACCAAATGCCCTATGTGTTGAAATTATGACCAACTTTTGCATCTGTTCAGCATGCTTATTCTAGGTGGTTGGCTTTAAAACTGGCCAAAAATCAACTAGATTTGTTGTCCATATATTTTGATTTATATGAAAAGTCTAAAAAGCGCTTGACGTAGTTAAAATGAGAATGGTTGAAATGTCATAATAAAAAGAGTGTAAGGGCCTCTTATGTAGCTTTTTAATGAGGCTCTGAACCATTTAACTTTGAATGGTTCAGCATTCAGACTGTTTGTTTCAACCTAAAAAAGGCTCTGAATGGAATGGTTAAGAGCTGAACCATTCAGACTTGGTGAATAGCTTAATCATTCAGCACTTAATCATTCAGAGCATCTTAACCATTCAGACCTCTTAATGATTCAGCACTTAATCAACCAAACAGTCCCTAAATGAATCTTGTTTTTACTTGCTTGAAGGAGGGTGCTTTGGATGAGAGTTTGGTTAAAGAGTGCAAAACAAGGGCTCACCTACACAAAATAGAATACAAGCACCGTAGTTGTAAATAAATAAAAAAACAAAACAAAAACTTATCCCCTCATATGTAAAATCTTGAATTTATTTGAATGCAACTTATGTCACCTACATGATCTGAAACAATGATGAGTTTAAACACAATTTTTATATCAAGATGAAATTTTGATTATGGCTGGATGTAAGTCCCGAAAACTATAATCCCGATATCAAGTAACTATCAATCGATGGCGGAATCAAAGATGATAGCGATTCAAGGAACAAATATTATAAATGATTGAACGATTAATCTCAACTAGCATACGATCTCTAAAGGATTCGTCTGATACTAGAGAGAAAAATATTATTAATGTGTAAAACCGCTAGTTGCAAATGAACCAATAAAAACACCTTTTATACGTAGGACATGGGCTCACATAGCCTTAACTGTCCCACAGTCCAACCCACAAGAATAAAGCCCAACATACTAACTGAGAACTAATTAGTTCTTGACCTAAACACCTTAAATAACCGAGAACCCAAGTGTTCTCGGTCCTAAATAGTAAAACACCAATATGGATCACCGATATTTATTTGATAGCGTCAGTCTCATTATTCTAGACCCAACAATCTCCCCCTAGACTGATGCTATCAAATGGACTTCATAATTTGAATGTAGCATTGTGATCTCCCCCTAGATTGTTGCTGGGTTGTTGGTGTTGTTTTGTTGAAAGTCTTCTTTTCTGTACTCTCAAACTCGAGCCTTTTCTTCTTCTATGGGAGTAAGATCCACACTTGAATCATCATCAGCATTTGCTTGATCATTTGCTAAAAAAGATGTGAGAGGAGGATTCTCATATCTCTTTCTTTTTCAGACTTTTTCTTTCAAGCAGCTTCACAGGTACTTCTTCATGTGTACTTTCGTTATCAGAATATGCAATTACATCAAATTCTTCTGACTCGGGTACATCTTCTCATCACGGTGCTTCATGCTTGTCAGCAACTGGAAATCATTCTTCTTCAACCCCTGTTTCTTGATTCAGATCAAATTCTGTACATTCTCAGACCTTTGTAAGCAAACATTTAAATATAACAGAGGATCAAGTATTGTGAACACCAAGTAAATCCAAGAACTTCCAATTGAAATTTTCAAAAGAAACTTGAATTTCTTTAAATCTATTGGATGATCGGTCAAAACTTCAAGAATGGTTGATTTTATAAAAATTAAAACTAAAAAGAAAATAAACAAAAGCAAAAACAATAAGAATCAAAATAAATGAAAAATAAATTGAAATAAAAATAATTAAACTTTGTTATTCTTAGGGGAAAATATCACTGTGATTTAGACTCATGCACACTTATCAACACGGATTTACTCCAGTCGGTCCAGGCAATTGCCAGTATATTTGTCCACTTAAACTTATTGCCTTAGACCTTCTTATTTGACTGCCCGTGACTAATTTATCATGTTTTGATGTATTAATTATGGACACTCAAGCAAGTCACAATCAATTCCTGGAATTATTTGTGGTACACTCTATCATGCAAGCAGTTTCCCTACCACATATTTTCACAGTGTTTGTTCTAGAATTCTAAAACCTTGACTGGGACTTGGTTGAGAAGAGAAAAGAATAGATCATATAGAGATAGAATGGTATAATATACAAATCAATTTGATTTCTCAAATGATATAGGTTTTGGTGTTTTGGGCTCTAGATGGCCTCTTTTGATTAGGGGTGCAAACGAGCCGAGCCGAGCCCGAGCTCGACCAGGCTCGAGCTCGAGCTCGATTAACTTATAAGAGCTCGAGCTCGAGCTCGGCTCGGTTCGAGCTTTGTTTTTATAGCTCGAGCTCGGCTCGTTAGTAGTTTCTCAAGCTCGAGCTCGGCTCGGGCTCGGCTCGTTTAGTGTTTATTAGTTAATATATTAAATTAAATAATATATATAATAGGCTCGTTTAGGCTCGATAAGTCAAAAGCTCGGCTCGGCTCGTTTATTAAACTACTTAAAATGTGGGTAAATAATATAAAATATTAATAAACCTAATATTATATTAGGCTCGATAAGGCTCGACGAGCCTGGCGAGCTTCATATGCCAGGCTCGAGCTCGAGCTCGATAAGTAAACGAGCTTCATTTTAGGCTCAAGCTCGGCTCGAGCTCGATAAGGCTCGGCTCGTTTCGAGCTTTAGATTTGGAAATCTGTTTTTGTTCTTTAACAACCTTTCGTTTGTTCTTAGCAGCAATCCAGTCACCATCAGATGGTTTAACCTTTGGATATACATTCTTCCTTGTCTTAGGTTGAGGAACCTTCATTGACTTGGAATAGTAGTTATCCCTAGGTGTAACCCTCTGATTTTGTCTGTAATAGGGAACATAGGAACGATGTGTGCAGTTTCTTGCGATGTGACCAGGAATTCCACAATTGTAACACGTCTGCTTCTTCATGTAAGGAGCATATCCTGGTTCATTCGATCCAACAGAAGATGATATATGCGAATGATAAGATCTGTTAGATGATTTATTGGAACTGTCCTCAAACTTTCTGCTTTGTTTAGCATATGCAACACTTTTTGATGTGTTAGCACTTGCAGTTCTTGCTGATTCATGAGGACAAATTTTTCTTTGTGCAGTTGGTTGTTTCTGTGCCCTTCTTTGTGTGACCTGAACCTGTTTATGAGAGTTAGAACAAGTATGTTTTCTATTTTTCTGAAAACATTTTTCATTTTGTAAAACAGGTTTTGGTTGCACATATTTCTCAGTTGTGCCATTTACTGCTGGTTTCAAGAGAAACTTTGGCACATAAGGACAAGCATTACTTGACAACTTTGAATTCAAACAACCATCATCAATTTTAGCAAAAGTAGTTGAGTTAAGTTCATTGCCCTTAAGAATAGAACCCACATTATCATCACTATTAACAGAAGAATTAGAAATTGTTTTTATGTTTGAATCATTAACGTTAAAACATTCTTCATCTTCTTCAGCCCACTCTTCAACTAATATTGTTTCTGCACAAGAAGTAGAAGCATTAGAATTATTCACACATTTAAATTCAGGAACTATCTTCTTGATAGATCCCGTTCCCACGGTTTTGGATTCAGATGCACACTTTGTTATTGTGACAGATTCTTGTTGCTTATCTGACTCTTTTGAACTGATGAGCTCAACTGATTTTAAAGATTTAGCTAAAATTTTAAACATAACAGATTCAATCGACTCAGAAGAAACATTTGAGTGTGACGGACTGACTGGGGTTTCAGGTATGACAGGCTCAGTGGTTTCTTGTTTTACTGGTTTTGTAAATTCAGAAGAATTTGCTTTTACAAAATTGGTTTTTGGTACTGAGCTAAGTGGAGTAACAATTTTGGTATTACTTTGTGAGTTACCTATGTACCCCTTTGGTTCTGTTATCTTTATGGGAACACTTTTTGCGGGTTCAACCACCAACCCCTTCCCATATTCCATCTTTGCTTCCCTCTCTATCTCCTCCTCAGTAATTGGAAGACCAACATAATTATGATTGTATGGAGGAGATACTTCAACATACCCCGGACCAACACCCTTGTTTTCCTTAAATTTCAATTGGGTGTTGATCATCTTTTCAACTACTTCACTGGATACATCGAATTTCTTAAAGTTGAAATCAGCATTAGCAAATTTTGATTTCAATGAGTCCAGTTCAGCAGTTAGTTCCTCTATCAGTTTCTTATGATGCATAATTACACAGGTCTTATTACTAAGGTCATTCTTATACTGAACAACATCCTTTTCTAAGGCTTCTACCCTAAGTTTGTAAGCTGAAGTTCGGCTATTTAGACAAGAAATCTTCCCTTTTAGCCCATCATTCTCTCTTACTAATTCAGAGTTATAACCTTTGTAATATTTAGCCTTTTCAACACAAGAATTAGAGCATAAATCAGAAAATACCTCATGTGAAGCATGCTTGATATATCGTACCAGCACAGGAACCTGATACTCAACAGGTACTGGAACAACAGGAGCGGGTGTGGAAACTGTAGCAGGTGTGCAATATGATTGAGCAGTAGCTTTATGATTTTGTGCCTTTTGCTTGTCTTCCGAATCACAAGCTTTGATGATGGAGATAAGTCCCGACAGAGATAAATAAGCAAGATCCTCCGTCTTCTTGATCATGGCAACATTCGTATCCCAATTCTTTGGAAGAGCATTCAACAACTTCTTATTTACCTCAGAATTGTTCAAAGTTATGCTTGCAGTCTTCATTTCAGTTACTAGAGATACGAATCTCTCAATTTGATTTTCAAGGGTTTCACCAAGTATGCAACTGAACTGATTGAACTTATGCCGCAGCATGTCCCTTTGACTCTGTTTCATGTCAGCATTGCCTTCATAAAATTCAATCAGAGAATCCCATAATGCTTTGGCAGATTTAGTCTCTCCATATTTTGAGACGATCTCTGGTGCTAAACCCATAATCAGTGTGTTAAGAGCCTTTTCATCAAGCTTGACTTGGTCCCAATCTTCATCTGTATATTCGGATTCAGGTTTAAATAGTGTAATACCCTTATCTTCGTAAGTAATTGGGGTAGGCCCTCTGCAAATAGCTCTCCAAACTTTAGCATCCTTTTCTTTAACAGCTTGAATGAACCTAAATTTCCATTCAGCAAAAGACTCTCCCAACATCAACATGGGAACCCATGTGCTTGTGGCATTCATGACTAGGATCAAAAACGAGAACTATCTTCAAGTTTGAGAACCAAAGATAAATCAAGAACCAACAGACTGCCGAGAACAAACTTCCAATTGAGAATCAATGAAAATCCAAGAAACAGTGAGCAGTCCGAGAACCGTGTGAAATCCCAACAAAATTCCGAAAACAGAAACAAATCTCCGAGAACCAAGCTAAATCCGTGAACCGAAACAAACACCCGATAACCACTTGTAAAGCCGAGAACAAATCTTGAACCCGAAAACTAGTAAAACCAAGAATGCTACAGAATCCGAGAGCTAAATGTGAACCCGAGAACTAATCTTGAAAAATTAAGAACTTGAATAGTGAATTCGCGAACTTATAATCGAGAACCTTCACCCGAGAACCACTTTCCCTTGATCAAAACCGTAGCAGAAAAGAAGATGTCTTAAAATTAATTAATTCACCTGTGTGCTTACTAGCTTAAAATAATTGACCTGCCTCGTAGTTAGCTTAATTAATTCACGAGCTAGGTTGCATGCTTAAGTAATTCACGAGAACCATTGAATTTTGTGACGTACTAGCTTGCTAGCTTCAATAAATGTTTCTTTCAAATTTCCGAGAACAAATATAAAATCCAAGAACTAATGAATCCGGGAACACAATAAATCCGAGAATTTAATTAATTTGAGGTGTGTGGTTTTTTTTTTTTTTTGAACGGCAAATTTCTTCTCCTTTGGGACTTGAACCCATGACCTCCCCTTTAGGTGTTCCTAGAAGCATTGCTTCTACCATTGGGCCACCAACCCCAATGGCAATTTGAGGTGTGTGGTAACTAGCTTGCTTTCCCTTTGATTTCTTGTAATAATGCCGCAAACCGGTTTAATTCCATAATCCCGAGAACCTCTGACACTTTTTTTATTTCCGAGAACTCAAACAAAGTGCAGTATCTTGTTTTCTTTTAGATAAGGATTTGTCAAAAACATTTAAAAATAACAAAGGTTCCGATAAATACTCTTAACACCCAAAAAAATCTAAAAAAAATCAAATACGGTATATTCTAAGTTTTCTTCCTGTTCTTCGAAGCTTCAAATAAATTCAGATCTGCCAAAAACTTTGAACACAATATTCGTCACAAAAACAAACCAAATAACATAAAACCAACCGTAATCCTTAGTGGAGACACAATCTTGAATCCTTGATATCTAAACCGAGCCTTGAAAAGCTTCAATGGCTCTGATACCAATTGTAAGTCCCGAAAACTATAAACCCGATATCAAGTAACTATCAATCGATGGCGGAATCAAAGATGATAGCGATTCAAGGAACAAATATTATAAATGATTGAACGATTAATCTCAACTAGCATACGATCTCTAAAGGATTCGTCTGATACTAGAGAGAAAAATATTATTAATGTGTAAAACCGCTAGTTGCAAATGAACCAATAAAAACACCTTTTATACGTAGGACTTGGGCTCACATAGCCTTAACTGTCCCACAGCCCAACCCACAAGAATAAAGCCCAACATACTACCTGAGAACTAATTAGTTCTTGACCTAAACACCTTAAATAACCGAGAACCCAAGTGTTCTCGGTCCTAAATAGTAAAACACCAATATGGATCACCGATATTTATTTGATAGCGTCAGTCTCATTATTCTAGACCCAACACTGGAGTCAAAACTTGTGGCTTGGATCTTATCAAATTGTGTAACATCTTTGTAGATAATTAATACCGTAGTGAAATAATTACTACAAGAAAACTGAGCAATAGAGGCGACTTATGTCATCTCTATTGCTTAATATTGTCGCCGCTAAAGGTTCGTCGCTATTGCTCCTATTTTCGTCGCTATTGAAAGTCACCTCTAATAGTTTTCGTCGCTAATACTGATAGAGCAATAGAGGCGACTTTTTCGCATTTATTGCATTGGTCGCTAATACTCCTGGAGCAATAGAGGCGAGTTTTGTCGCCTCTATTGATTGTTTTTTCCCGCTAATTTTGCCTATTTTTCCAGCTTTTTTTTCCTGTTTCAAACTTGCTATTTTTCAGGTTACAACAAACCATAATAACATATATCACATAATTAAACATAACATTACAACATTTTCAAACACAAATCGTTTTACCAACCAACGTTACATTACAATCATCCTAACACAAATCGTTTTACAACATAACCATGTCAAATCAAGATCATCTCCGCTACCATTCCATCATCGTTGTTTTCATCATCACCGCTATCAACATCGATTTCTTCATTTAAAAAGGTTTGAAATAACTATACAAAATATCAAAGTTAACCATATATATTAATTAACATCCCATCAAACATATATATCTCTACCCATTCATAATAACATTTGCCAACATATTCAAAATGCCCAAGCATCAACATTAAAACCAACTATATATACAAACTAACAATAAAACCAACCAACATATATATCTCTACCCATTTTCATCAAACTAACAATAAAACCAACCAACACATACAAAATGCCCAAGTATCAACATTAAAACCAACCAACATATACAAACTAACAATAAAACCAACCGACATATATAATTTAGACTTACCTAAGAGCAAAACAATTTGCATGTGTAGAATATGTGTACCTATTAGCCGCGTATTCGTCCCCAACCCCATTCCTAGTGGCGAAGCTTGAAGATTAAATCGGCGGGGGCCACACTCATTTTTTTTTGTATCGGTAAGGGCCAGAGGATTAAATCGGTGGGGGCCGGACTCAATCCATATAAAAATTACATACGAAAATTGCAAACTTCTATCACCGCGCCAAAAAACGGTCGCCATGGCCCTCACTAACCTTCGCCCCTGCCCTTTCCCATCTTTTGATATCTCGTATCCTTACCACGAGGGGAAGGATGACACAAGAACCTGCAAATTCACGAAAATCTTTGTAACATAACAAAAGCTTCAAGACAAGTGCTTTCACAAACTAACTTAGTATTTATTTTCACTTTATTGATTCATAATACATTACCATTAATAATGCGTATATTACATCTACTGTTATCAGTGACAAAGAGCATAAATTATTAAATCTTTCTATCCCAATACCATAAAATTCCTAACTTTTGTATAATTATAAAATAATAAAAATCAAAACCTCTTCTTTGTTGCAAAAATGTGCACAATTTCTTTCTAAAGTTCCCGAAATACACAAGAATTTGCAAGTTTCATACTTTCATCTTCCTTTGTCAATATCCATTCTTAGGGTATGTTATAACAATTTATCCAATAATATTGATTGGTAAATCAATGTATTTATCAAAGAAATAGAACTAGTTAAACTAAAAGAGGACAACAATGCTTATAAATAAATTTACTGGAAATTGTACAAATCATTCCAAATTTTTGGGGTGCAAAATTAAATAAATAAAGATTCATATTCACTTTAATATATTATCTCTTGAAGCAGAGATATCAACGCAGGTGCAGATGAGTGTGTGAGCAGAGAAAATACCTTAGAAACAATCTTGCAATAAAATTTGTGTCAAACTGAATTTTATTATTGAGATGAATTTGGAATTCTTTAACACTTTAATATAATTAAAAGTCTGGTGGGGGAGAGGGAGAAAAGGAGGAGGAGGTGGCGACGATGGTGGTGGTAAGAGGAGATGGCGGCGGTGGTGGCAGGAGGAGAGGATAAGGGAAGGGATGGATTTTATGGTTTGGGAGATGAGAAGAAAGTTAATATATGTGATAGGATTTTTTTTTTTAATTCTCATATTTTGCCACATAACACATTCAAATGGGAGAAGATTGCCTCAATAAGTGTCACGTCATCCTGATTGCTAGCAAATTCATTTCCATCTTAGTGAGGCCAGCAAATTCATTTCCAACAAGGGGTGAGCAAATCCAAGGAACCGACCCGACCCGATCATTACCCGACCCGACCCGACCCGAAACCCGAACAGCCTATAAAATTAGAACTGACTTTTGGACCAGTAATAAGGGTCGGTCTTCAGTTCTGCGATTACGGTTCCAGTCGGTCCATAGAGCCATGCCCGAACCGACTACCCAGCTTCATTTTCCTCAAATTATCCATAGTTCATCCCCTTTAATTTCATGCCCTCATTCCTTCTAACAGAATGCTCGGATCTGTGGCCATTTAATTACATTAACAACATGGAGGTCCTTCTTAACCGAACAAAAAATGTTATTGTTCTTCTTGTTGCAATCATCTCCTTAGCTACAACTCTAGTGCCGTCATCAGTTTCAGCGGTAGACGAACAAAAAGTGAAGCTAGCTTTATACTACGAATCTCTATGTCCGGGCTGTGAGGATTTCATAGCCAACGAGCTGCCCAAGATATTCGATAATGGCCTGATTGATATTGTTGATCTCAAGCTCAGTCCCTATGGAAATGCTGAACTTGAAGCCACTGGCACCATTGTTTGTCAGGTTAGTTGTTAAAAGCATACATTAATCGTTAAAACACATTATGATTTAAACAAACAAACATACAAATTACGACGATTGATTTATATTAGACTGTGTAGTTGTCCATTGTATTATTTAGGCACATGATTTGTCGCCTAAAATAGTGGCAGTTAGTTAATTTAGGAACTGATTTCGGTCCAGCAGGTTTTGACTCGGTTTCATTGTGGTTCTGGACTAACCCGACCCGAGAACCGGCTGGAGCTATTTTACAGGACCGATCTCAGAACCTACTTATAAGATTCGGGTCGGTTTTCTTGTGTTATCGGGTCGGTACTCGGGTTTTTTTCGGTCCGGACCAATTCTGCTCACCCCTATTTCCAACTTAGTGAGGGATAAGAAATGATCACAAATTAGAGTGAAAGGGCAATTCATGTAAAACTGTATAAACTAACTAATCATACGATTTCCATCGTGAGTTTCAGCTCAACCTTTTCCCGTGACAAATTTGCCCTCTCACAACTTTAATCATCATACCCAAGGCATTATAGCCTAGTGGTATCTTGGTGGTGAGATAAGACTTAAGGGCCATAAGGTCCTAGGTTCGAATCTCACAAAAGGGGGTTTTCTCATAATTATGAGTTTCCTCCTGAATTGGTGACTTGGTGGTGTAATATGATCGCGTGGCAACACTGGTGGCACGATGATACTCCAGTGTTCCGTGAGTGATTCCAATTTGTTGGCCGTTCAAAAAAAAAAAACAACTTTAATCATAAAATAAAATCTTAAAACTTTAATCATAAAATAAAATCTTAAAAAATAAAAGTAAAAACTATTAGTTTATTACACACATTAAAATCATCAAATTATTCATCATCCGTTCCGTTTCGTCTCCCGATAAATCTGCAGATATTAAGGTTCAAAATTCTTCCTAAAACCTGTTCATTCATATCAGTAGATTCATCATCCCTTCACTTCACTTGTTTTTTCATTCGTAATACAAGTCTCCATCATTTGTTTGTTTATATACGCTGTACGTATATTTCAACTTGATTTAGCATCATCCGATTATAATTGTTGCTAGTTAGGGTTATATTTGTAAAATTGGATTTTATTACTTTTTGACCTATTGGCCGAGATTAATCCTAACTCGGGAAAAATGTTAAACAGAATTTTCGCGCTGAAGTTTCGATTATATAGTATTCGTACAAAACAGACGGATCACGGGTTAGTTTGGGATAACCAGAGGAAAATACTTTCAAAGTTAGGACTGTCCGTAAACATTTCCTGAATTAGGATTAGAGGAAAATACTTTCAAAGTTAGGACTGTCCGTAAACATTTCCTGAGTTAGGATTAATCTCGGCCAACAGGTCTCTCGTTATATTTCAACTTTAGAATATTTGTGGATTCTAGATTTCTAGGTCACCTTTGATAAATTTTTTTGGATAAGATGTTGACGTAGTGTGATCATATCCATTATTAATAAACGTGTCCTAATTTTATCGTTAGAATATTTGTTATTTTTGTACTTTTGTTTTGAGTGTTTTTGTATGAACAATTATTGTTAAAATTTAAACCTTTGTTGTTGGTGTAGGCAATAGTTTGAAGTCACAAGGTATCTTGATTTACATTAGTTAACTCAATATGGCTGCTACTTCAGAAGCTATCCTTGGTTTGGGATTATGCTCCAAGAAGTCGAATTTTTTGGTCTCGAGTAAACATTGTTCGGGTTATAGAAACGAAAAGGTTAAAAGTTTAAGGCGTAAATGTTACAACGTTCGTTGTGGACCGAATGTTAGTAGTGATCGTTTCAGGTCGTTAAGTTGTAAATGCCTCAAGATTGAGAGTGTTAGTGATGCGGTTGGGGAAAAGATTGATCCTTTTGTTAAAGGTGAATTGTCTGCAAATGGGAATGGGGCGTTTAGTAGTTCGTTGAATGTAGGTGGTGTGAATTCGATAGAGGAAGAAGCGTGGGAGTTGTTACGTGCGTCGATGGTTTATTATTGTGGGAATCCGGTTGGGACTATTGCTGCTAATGATCCGAGTGATTCCAGCATTCTTAACTATGATCAAGTTTTTATTCGTGATTTTATACCGTCTGGGATAGCTTTTCTTTTAAAAGGAGAGTATGATATTGTTAGGAACTTTATCTTACACACTCTTCAGTTGCAGGTAATTTTCTACGTTTAATATGATTGGACCGTGTGATTACGCATATTGTTTTGTACTCTTTTTTTAATTGATAGATTGAACTTGTTGCATGTGTTTTCATATTTGTACAAATAGAGTTGGGAGAAAACCATGGATTGTCATAGTCCTGGTCAAGGGTTGATGCCTGCAAGCTTCAAGGTGCGTACTGTTCCTCTTGATGGTGATGATTCTGCAACTGAAGATATTTTGGACCCTGATTTTGGTGAGGCAGCCATTGGTCGTGTGGCACCCGTTGATTCTGGTTAGTCAAATTTTCATTTTGACCAATTTTTGGTAGCGATGCTTTTTTCTTTGACGGATCAAACATGTTAAGCTAAAAGATTTGCCCAAACATGAGTGGGTCAAATGGGTCAAAGCTCAAACGTCATTCTAACTGAACTTATCATGATTTTTTCGTAATCATATTGGCAAACCTACCACTTTGTGATTATTTACCTCGAAAAGTTTGTTTCAGGATTGTGGTGGATTATATTGTTGCGAGCATATGGGAAATGTACAGGGGATCTTTCAGTTCAAGAACGGGTTGATGTCCAAACTGGAATCAAAATGATTCTTAAACTGTGTCTTGCTGATGGTTTTGACATGTTTCCAACTCTACTTGTGACTGACGGGTCCTGCATGATCGATAGACGTATGGGAATTCATGGACATCCATTAGAAATTCAGGTACTTGTTTTCGTACCTGTTTTGACCCATACGCTTTATTAGTAACATTTTATTGTGATTTTTTTTCCAGGCACTCTTTTATTCTGCATTACTCTCTGCAAGGGAGATGCTAGTCCGAGAGGACGCATCAGCGGACCTAATTACAGCGCTTAACAATCGTCTTGTTGCATTGTCATTTCATGTGAGAGAATACTATTGGATTGATATGAGAAAACTTAATGAAATATACCGTTACAAAACAGAGGAATATTCTTACGATGCAGTTAATAAATTCAATATATACCCGGATCAGATTCCACCATGGTTAGTGGAATGGATGCCTAATAAAGGAGGTTATATGATAGGGAACTTGCAGCCGGCTCATATGGATTTCCGTTTCTTTTCTCTTGGAAATTTATGGTCAATTGTAAGCAGTCTTGCGACAAATGATCAGTCACATGCTATTTTGGATCTTTATGAAGCGAAATGGGCGGATCTGATTGGTGATATGCCGTTGAAGATTTGTTATCCTGCTCTTGAAGGCCAAGAATGGCGAATTATTACAGGCAGTGATCCTAAAAACACGTATGGAGTTTTACTTTTTAGCTGTGGTGATTTTGTTTTGAAGCATTGATGCACTTTTAGTTGACGTTGAGGTTTTATGTATGTAGGCCTTGGTCTTACCATAATGGAGGTTCATGGCCAACTTTACTCTGGCAGGTCAGTTTTATGTCGTTTAACTACTCTGCTTGATTATTTGTCAAGTATCTAAATGGTTCTAAACTGGGTTTTAAAAAGCGCGCCTGAAGGCGCAGCCTAGGGCGCCTCAGGGCTTTGGGCCTACCCAATTTCCCAAAGGCGCGCGTCTCAGGCGTTTTTTTTGGCAAAATTTCATTTGCTTTTGACCTTGAGGCGTGCGCCTCACGTACACCATGTATTTTTATACATAAAAATGTTGTACCTTAGTGTTTTTGGCTTGTATATATAGGTAGAATCACATAAAAACCTTATTTATAGCTATATTTTAGGTAAATGAAGCTAAAAACTCATGGGATATATAAAAAAATTATATAACTAGTGTGCGCTTCAGGTACGAAAATCTCATGCTTTTTGCGCTTGGCGCGATGCGCTTAGACCTCGTCGCTTTGGTGTGAGGCACGCTTTTTTAGGCCAAGGTTCTATATATAATGGATAAATGAATCTCGTGGATACGATGTAATTAATACTATCGCTTGTCTGTTTATTTGGCAATGATGGTGGTAAACGTTTAAGTGATGTATATATTTTTCTAGCTTTGTGTCTTTTGAAGCCTTGCTCTTTTTCACTCGGCACCAAACAAATGAAAAATCACCATGAACTCATTGTTTTCCTATAAAGGTGACAAAACAGACAGGTCGGACGGGTTGAGTAGTTGGACAAAAAGGTCCTTGTTAAGTACAGGCTATAGCGGGTCAGATTCGCCCACCAACACTTTTCTAGTTTTGTATTTTTTTTTGGATTAATTTCTGAATAAACAATCTATTCAAAATCTTTAGTATTAATAATCACTTTTCTGATTAGAATAATTGTTTTCTGTTTCCATACTGTTTGACCTGCTTCCTTTATAGTTAAATGTGAATTGCCCTATTTGGCTCCTTACTAATAAGATACAATCCAAGTTAACTCGATTTTATACAACCAGGTTGGAATTGCCTCCTCTATTTCCGTTCTACAAGCATTGGCAATGGGTCATAACGAGTCATTGACTAGTGTTGTAATTTTTTTTTTAATTTTTACATATAATTAGTGTGTTCCGCCCCACTTACGGTAGTGTGCACATATAATGTATATATGTGTGACCCTCGGGGGGCAAAAGTAAAGTTGCACTAGTTTTAACGTTATTTTACTAATTTCGTGAAAATAACGTTAAAAACGACGGACGGTTAATCATGCATCATGTGGTGGCGTTGATAGCCAAAAGACAAAGGGGTACACCGATCGGGTTTGTCTCGATTGCTAAGTTTTCTGTGCCATATGTCCAAGGCTTGATACCAAATCACATCGAGCCGGGGGTCTCACTGGAAGCAGCCTCTCTATTCTTAGGGGTAAGGCTGTCTACATCTTACCCTCCTCAGACCCTACCTTAGCTTTGCTATAGGTGGGATTAACTGAGTATGATGAAGATGAAGAAGACAGATAATTAGTGTGTCAAAAATGATCTAAAAAATTATGTTATCAAGATCATAGTTATCAAAGGCCCTAGGCGCACTCAAGGCGCATAGACTTGCCTGGAGCCTAGGCGCGAGGCGCAAAAAAGCGAGGGCTTGGAAACTCTCCGGAATTTGGGAATCACCAGAAATCTGCACCTAAACCATCACCTGGAGAATTAAAGCGCAATTATCTCGACTCAAAGCGCAAATGCATCGCCTCGCCTAAAAAATGGGCCTACGCGCAAGAGGGGATGGCTTTTAACAACTATGTTCAAGATAATAAATTAACGTTTTAATTTAAAGCAATTTTAGAGATTTTTGTTCAAAATGTTTGACCCTAAAGTCCAACCCGGTTTGACCTGTACATTAACTTTGGCTATGTTTTTTTATTATTCAGTTGACAGTGGCAAGCATAAAGATGAATAGGCCTGAAATAGCCGAAAACGCGGTGAAGGTTGCTGAGAGACGCATATCAAAGGACAAGTGGGCGGAATATTATGATACGAAAAGAGGGCGGTTCATTGGGAAACAAGCACGGCTTTTTCAGACATGGTCAATTGCAGGATATATTGTTGCAAAACAGCTGCTTGATAATCCAGATGCTGCCAAGATTCTAGTGAATGTCGAGGATACAGAGCTGGTTAACGCCTTCTCTTGCATGATTAGTGCTAACCCAAGGAGAAAACGATCACGCAAAGGCGTTAATCAGACCTTCATTGTTTAGTACTTTTTGTTTGCTTATGTTCCTTTATCTTTTGAGTATTACAGTATGTCAAAGTTGAGCATTTTTATGCATGTTATTTATAAGAAGCTATAGTTGCCAGTATAAATCTTTGCATCTTGTATCAATAAAGTTGGTTATACCAAAGATGCTCGTCGCCCTAGTTTTCCATGTCGGTTAGCAGGTGGTCAGGCACGTCAATGTCGTTTAGAACCCGCACGTTAGTTCAATCTCTCCTATGAAGTTGTAATCCAAGTTTAGTGAATTATTCGATCGCTGCATGGTCAACCTGCTAGTGTCAGTTATTCAACCACCATGGATAGGTGAACCAATGTTGCATAAGTCGCTAGGCGCTCCCTAGTCAGAGTCGGGAGTACTCGGGGAGTTCTCGGCCTAGTCGGAGAGTAACCGGGGAGTACTCGGCCTAGGACTAGAGTACTCGGGCCTCGGCAACCTACCTTGTAGCGATTACTCGGGGAGTATTCGGCCTTCGAGACCTTGTTTTACAACATTCATATGTCCCATCATTAAAGAAGTTTTCCGCCATTGTTTCTGCTGCTCAGTTAACAATACTAGTCCCCTTTTACGCCTATTTGCAAATACTATAGTCAAAATTAATGTGTTGGAGGGTGGTTTTAAAATACTTATTGTTTCGCGGGTGTGAAATTCACCACAAATACTTATTGTTTCGCGGGTGGCCTTTTTTTTTTTATGGAAGGTTGTGTTGGAGTCTTACCTAGAGCAATTTACTCCATGTTGAGCTATGGGGGTTTCTCGGATGTTGGTTTACTCCTAGGCTAGGTGAGCCAGGGCACCACATTATGTTCTTCAAAAAAAATGTTGATCCATTTGTTAGGGTGACCCACTTATCCAAACATTGTGAAAAAAAAATCTGACATTGTGAAGGAAAATTTGTATAACGATGAGTGTTCGTGATTGCTTATTATACTTTTTAAGTGTTAACCATTTTATTTAGTTTCTAGATGAGCTATATCATTTACAAATAAGTAGTTTAGGTAGGAATTCAAAACATTTATGTTATATATTGAAATGCCCTGTATGGGCAATTGAATCATCATTTCAAGGTTAATATCCATAACTTCATTAACAAATTCATAACCAAGTTTACAACACTATGGAAATAGTTATTATAAAAACCAAAGTCAGATTTCAATGATTAAAACACAACCAAATACCACCCACCTATGGTGGGTCACTGATAGAAGACCCATGCATGAAAGAACACGGGTTCAACACTTGAGAGCGACGGGTTTTACCGATTATGTCGTGCCTTAAGGGCAGGTGGATGGTCCGGTTTTCCACATAACTGGTGGCTGGGGGCTCCGTCCGTTTGGGTAAGGACCGGCTAGGGCTCCTTTGGCCATTGGGAGCCGCGTATGGAGCATCCAGCTTCTACTTAGTTTTACATTAAAAAAAACACAACCAAAATCCCACAATTGAAAACCATGGTAACAACAAAAGCAAGTTAAACGTGAAGCATCAAAATGTAGCAACTACCATAACAAAGCAAGTCAAAATACTGGAGATCCTCATGGTCTGGAACAATAATAACCGGTTCAACAATAAAACTAAAAAACAATAACATAGTCGATAGTAAACGATAGAACACTAGTCCGCTTCAAAAGAAGCGATTGCAGAGCGATCCTTTTAGTCATCAAACAAGCCGAATCCCAATCCCTTCAAATCAAAACACAATCAAACATGTCATCAAAAAATTATAAAAAAAATGTTAAACATTGACACAATAATACTAAAATACAATGAAGTTTGACAAGTAGAGGAAAAGCTTACATCATCAGACTCCTCATCACTTTTATCGTCTTTCTTTGGCTCATCAACAGCGGCCCTAGGCGCAGCATCGACTCCTCCGACGTCAGCTGCTGCAGCGGCAACTGCAACACCGCCACCAGAAGGAACAGACGCTAGCCTTTCCCTTCCAGATGCAATGAGTTCAGTGATGTCTTTGCCCTTTACTTGAGACAAGAGCAGCTCAACTTTGTCTTCATCAACGTCGGCTCCAACTGCACATCATCGGTTTCCAATTCAAATACAAACAGCTTTAAGTACACCATAATCAAAACTAGCATTGTTTGATGAAAAACTAGCAATTATATAACAGTAAACAAACTAACATAACAAGCGCAGTACTCATGTATGAATAACTAAACAAATATACTATCCAACAGTCGGCTGATAAACCAGTCCCATTCAAGATCGAACATGACAAGAATACGTACCCGAACCCAACAATCATGTCACTAGGGATCAGCACCTAGCGCCGAATACCGATCTCAATCCCGTACCGAACCGATATCGGTATCCATATTTACTGGTTTTCGGTTTCGGTATTATCGGCATCGGTATTTTAAAGTAAAATACCGATACCATACCGGTACCAAACCGATACCGTATGTTTTCGGTATCGGTATCGGGTTTTGGGAGTTTTCGGGATCGGTATCGGTTGGTACTGATAATGTCACACATGATCTCAAACACCACATTTGTATTCTCACACGCGTCACACATCATCTATTTATAGCTTATTATTAATTCTTTAAAACTCTAGATTTATATATTGATTATATTTTGATTACTGAATTAAAAGAATTTTATTTTTCAAGATTTTGTTTCATATATGCCAATTTATTTTTGAACTATTAAATTTTTTCCTCTAAAAAATATATATATATATAAAAATAAACAATTTAAAACCCATCAAGTTGAATAAACACGACCCCTTTAGCTACACTGCTAAAGCGTGAGACCCGAAACTGAGCCGAACCCGTTTAAACAAAACAAAACACAAACACGCGAACTTGGTGTTAAGTCGGTATACCTGAAGCGAGGATGTTCTTCACATCTTCATCGGTTGGGGATGTGTTACCTCCCAAAAGAGCCAACAAAAACGCTGCGATAACCTTCATTCTAACATATCAAACCTAATAGTCAGTAAATAACTCTAAACCTAAGGCCGTGTAGCCTCGCCGTATCAAGGTGTGTAGTAAAATTGTTTCTTTTCAACTAATTAAAGTGTTATAGTCCATACAATATAGACATATAGTAGGTTTAAAGGGTATGCAAATTAGCAATTATAAAAAAAAAAAAAAACTATTAGGAAAATAAACAAAAAGTTGTTTGTTTACTTTTTTTTTTAATAAATATAAATTTTTATTAACACATAACCGCGAAAAATTAAGTGAAAATAGCGGGCAGGCGGGGAACAAGCTACGCCGCCACCCTTTCTGGACGGCAAACCCTAACCTACTAATTTATTTACTTTTTTTTTAAATTAAAACCAAATATCTAGTACAATAACAATTTTTACTTAAATTATACATTATACATTGTTAAAAACATAGTATTAAGACACCAAACAAACATTCGTTTGATGATTTAAAGAAAGATTTTTACCTGTGCAAGTTGTTGGTGTTACAGCGGCTGCTTTTTCTTTAGTGAGGGCGTTAAGGGTTATGCTAAAATGCTTGAAACCCTAAACCTTTTTATAACATTGTGTCTACCGTACATTCTTTTGTGGGCTTTGTTTTAATGTGTTTATTACGGCCCATTTACTCTCTGGTACCTTTTTTTAGCCCATTGATTGATTCGCTTGCTTTTTAATTATCCTATATTATAATAATAATAATAATAATAATAATAATAATAATAATAATAATAATAATAATAATAATAATAATAATAATAATAATAATAATAAAGATGTAAGTACTAAATTACAAGCCAAAAGTCACTCATTTCTACCAATAACATGTCCAACAAGTGATTGAACATAATGCCATAATCGTTCAGCCATCAAACCCTCAAATACGGTATCAACATTAGACAAACAGATGATAAAAACAAACCAAAATAAATAAGCAACAACCGGTCAGATACCCCAATCAAACCATACCAACCACTTTGAATTAAAAGAAAATCTTAGATCTTTAACACTAATCTTACATCCAAGACTTTTTAATTGTCTTACAAACTCAATGGTTCAACAACAAAGCTAAAAACCAGTACCAAATTAAATATAAAACCTTAGTTTGTTTCACAATAAGAGATAGAAGATTGTTTCTTTTAGTCAAATAAGCTGAATCCCATATCCTGCATATTAAAATAAAATCATTAGACACATTCAGATTAACACAAATGCGTTGCGCTAAACGTACCCCTCTTATTGTTTTTACTAAATGCGCCCTCCCGTTACTAAATCAGTCACATCATCTGTCTACTTTTAGTGTGTAAATTTAGTCTCATCCATACTAAAATACAATGCTAAAGCTAAATCAGTCACATCATCTATCTACTTTTAGCGTGTATGTTTATAGCCTAATCCATACTAAAATACAATGTGCTTTGGCAAGTTATAGAAACACTTACATCATCAGACTCCTCTTTCTCTTCAACTTTCTCCTCTTTCTTCGACTCAGCAGCCGCGGCCGCAGGAGCCGCACCACCACCACCAGCCGCAGAAGCAACCGCAACACCGCCACCACCCGAAGGAACTGAAGCCAACTTTTCCCTTCCAGAAGCAATCAACTCAGTGATATCTTTTCCCTCTACTTCTTTCAACAGCAGCTCAATCTTATCATCTTCAGCATCAGCTCCAACTACACATCATCAGTTTTATATTATTAATTTATAATTTATTATATATCAAAACATTAATATGCAAACAAACTTCTCATAAACCAAATGGTTAACAACTATAACCACATAACTAACACAACACAATCATAACAAGCATTTATATAACAATAAAAACATCTGCATATCCTATAAAACCAATAACATAACACTAGTTTATAGGTTTATAACAATAACAATAAACAATCTATAAAAGATTACCTGAACCAAGGATCTTCTTCAAATCTTCAGCTGATGGAGATGTGTTACCTCCCAAAAGAGCCAACAAATAAGCTGCAACAACCTTCATTCTAAAAGATGAAACACTAACATAATCAATAACCTAGCATTAAAACTAAATCCATATCAAGATTTTGTATAAAAACAGACATATTTAATCAGATACCTGCAAGTTAATGGACAACAAATATTTAATCAGACAAAACCCTAATATGAGGATATAGATAAGATACCTGCAAGTCGTTGGTTACTCTTACAGCCGCTCCTTATCTTTTGCTTCTTTGGTGTGGGTATTAGGGTTCTTTAATATGCTGAAACCCTACACCTTTTTATAATATTATTTTCTTGGGCTTTCAGTTTCGATGTGTTGTTTCATGGTATAAACATGATTTGAGCCCATTGGTTAATCCAATCATACTCCTCCTAGTGTTATTTTTTAATTAATTTATGAAAAAACATGTATTTTTTTATTTAAAAAAAAACAGTTGAGTTGTTTTGGTTATGTTTTGCAACCATTTGTTTACCGTTGTATTTAGAAGTTACAAGAGTAAACTGTAGATTCTGGTTATATATCTATAGATTACAGTGATGGTAAAAGTAACTTACCTTAAAAACGTACTTTACATTATTGTACTTTCCATATCTAGTCTAGAAATATAGGACACTAAAATGACACGTGGTTACTATCCACTCTCAAATTTACTTCAGGGTTGCTAGTAATTAATTTCGATTATAAAAAAGGAAAATGATAATTTCTTTTTTTTAACGGCATCTCGCTCAGGGCTATACATGAGCAAAATCCGACCGACGTAGGATTCAAACGGCACCCCAGGGTAGGAAACTCCCACCCCACCTGCAGCCAGTGGGAATCGAACCTGGCTCTCCAAGGAGAAACCAAGTTCTTTGTTAGGTTGAAAGTAATAATCCAAATTTGAAAGTTGTAACATAATAGTTCCAACTTGTTAAAGGTTTTATATTATTGGACCCAAACTAAGCACCGTTAAGTGTGTCTGTTAAATCCCTACGTGGCAGTTCACATGGCATCTGAGGTGGATAAAATCTGTCCCACTTGGAAAAAAAAGGTTGGCCCACTATATTTTATAGAGTTAATTGTCAAAACCGTCCCTGTGGTTTGGACCAATATGCCAGTCCAGCCCACATGGCATCTGAGGTGGATAAAATCTGTCCCACTTGGAAAAAAAGGTTGGCCCGCTATATTTTATAGAGTTAATTGTCAAAACTGTCCATGTGGTTTGGGCCAATAAGTCAGTCCAGCTCAAAACTTAAAAAATTGCTTGAACAGTCCATGACTTTTGACGAAATAGGCCAAAATAGTCCATTTCATTAACTGGGTTAAGTCAACCTCGTTAAGTTAGAGGCAAAATTATCTTCTTCCCCAATTGTCTTCTTCTCCAATTATCTTCTTCCCCAATTGGCTTCTTCCCCATCTAACCACTATGGTATGCATAGTTATCATGACACCGTGCTTTTTTGAGTAAATTGCCAAATTCGTCCCTAAGGTTTGACCAAATTTGCTTGATCCATCCAAAAATAGTTTTTTTCTCACCTGGGCCCTTCATGTTAACATTTAACTGCCAAATCAATCCAAAAACTAACTCCCGTTAAGTTGATCTGTTAAACGAAGGGTATTATGGTCAATTTACTCTTTTATTTAACTAATATTTTATAAATCTATGCACATCTCTCTCTCTCTCTCTCTCTCTCTCTCTCTCTCTCTCTCTCTCTCCCTCCCTCCCTCTCTCCTCCAAAGTCCAACCAACCTATTCCCTTTCTTTTCCCCCAAAGTCCAACCCACCTCTTCACCATGACACATATACCAAACTTTAATGCATAGGAGTGAACTTATTTCTAGCTTTAACCAAAATCCATAAAGAGAATGCCAAACCAAACAACTAAACTAAGTTATACCAAGCGTATGTACAGCTTTGCATATCATGAGATACATATATTTGACTATAAAAACTATCAAACCCTCATATAACTATAACCCTAACTCGTACTTATCATGAACTCTACATAGATTCAATTGTGCTAACAGAGATCACATAGAGTGCAAGTTTATGTTGTAAAGGAATTATTATACAAACAATGCACATGAATCACAGAGCAACAATATGGGATATACAACTAACCAGGCACGAGAACAAGGACCGTAAGTTTTGGGATGCGAGTTCCAGTTCGAGTGACCCAAAGCCTGTACCATCATCCGTAATCACATTAGATGCAACCTAAAAACCACCTAACACCACCACCGATGGATTGCAGGGTGTAGTGGATTGTAAGTTTGGTTGTGGTGGTGCTTATAGTGGGTTGAAAAGGTGGCCGGTGGTCAAGATCCAGGTGGTCCTTGCCCTCTAACTCCGACATCATGCCCACGCTTGTTGTGGATGAGGACTGTGTGCTTCGATGCCTTCGATCTTTCCCTAAAGGGACTTCTTGCGGGAGGGACGGTTTGAGGGCCCAACATCTATTGGACGCCCTTAGCGGAGAGGGGTCCGTGGCTTCCACGGGTTTGCTCTCAACTATTACTCAAGTCGTCAACTTATGGCTAGGGGGTTGTGCCCCATGGTACTTGCTGAATTTATTGCTTCGACCCCCTTACCCCTCTTCTGAAACATGATAACGGGATCTGACCCATTGCAATAGGGGCCATTTGGCGCAGACTGGTATCAAAGTGGCTATGAGGAAGGTTGGCAAGGAAATGGCTAAGTATCTGGGGGACTTCCAATTTGGGGTGGGGACTCCTAATGGGGCAGAGGCTGTGCTCCACAGTGCGAACAGGTTCCTTAGCTCCTTCCATGAAGATGGTTCTTTGGGTATGCTCACTGTGGATTTTTCAAACGCGTTCAACGTGATCGACCGCACTGCCCTTCTTCGAGAAGTTCTTCAGCATTGCCCGTCTATCTATTTGTGGGTCCAGTTCTTATATGCCCAGCCAGCTAGGTTATATGTTGGTAATGATTGTATAGGGGCCAATACGGGGGTTCAGCAAGGAGACCCTTTAGGCCCCCTCCTTTTCGCCTTGGCATTACACCCTATGGTTCTCCGGGTGCAAGAAATTGTAACCTTCCATTTCATGCGTGTGATAATGGGACGATTAATGGTGAGGCCACCGAGGTTACGAAAGCCTTATACATCATCTGGAAGGAGGGGCCATCCCTGGGCTTCATCTGAATATTAAGAAAACTGAGGTTTTTTGGCCGTCTTGCAATGGGGTGAAACTTAGGGACGAGCTGTTCCCCAGTGGGATTGGCAGGCCAGAAAAGGGGTGAAGCTCCTTGGAGGGGCTGTTAGTCGAGACTCTTACTTTATACGGGAATTGGCAGAGCGGTGAGCCTCGCGCACGATTGATCTTATGAAACTTTTGCCCTGCCTTAGGGATCCTCAGAGTTAACTCCTCTTGCTCAGATCTTGTATGGGGGGTCGCTAAGTTGCTTTTTGGTTTGCGTACTTGCCAACCCACCATGATGGATGAATCGGTATCATGTTTTGACAAGGGTCTGCGGGAAGCCATCGAAGATATAGTGGTATGTGGGGGTCTGTTCTTCGGTGACCTACAGTGGCGACTGGCGTCCTTGCCGATGCGTTTGGGAGGATTAGGGCTCCTCTCAGCAAAGGATGTTGGGGTGTATGCTTTTGTGGCATCGCGAGCTCAATCTTGGAATCTCCAGGACCACATCTTAAGGAATAGCGGGGTTGTCGATATGGGCTTGGACTACGTCCAGGCCTTCAAAAGGATAAATGACTATCTCCCAAGTTTTGATATTGGTGGTTTTTCTAATAAGGACACCCCTCCAAAGCCTTAGAAAACTTTGGCGAATGCCCTTTTTGGCAAAATCGCACAGAGCCTGGGTGAAGCTTTTGATCTGTCCCCCGCCAAAGGCAGTTATTGAATGCTTGCAAAGCCCCATGCCCAAGATTTCCTGAATGTTATCCCAATTGAAGGTTTTGGCCAAACCATGTCTGGGTTGAATACAACGCAATTCTTAAATATCGTTTGGTGATCCCCATGTACCATGAAGATGAAGTCTGTCAGATTTGCCGTAAGGGTAGTTGTGACGGTAGTGGTTGTAGGCGTGATGGTGGCGACTATGGAGGTGGAAGGTGAGTATTTGGGTGACGTAGAAGGTGCTTAACGAGAGTTTGGTGGACGTTAAAGATCGTGCGTCGCTATGGGAGCTCCTGTTGCGTGGAGGGTTTCGTGGACATAAAAGATAATATGAAGTGACTGTTATTCTCGCGTGGGCTTCAAAAAAATACTCGCGGATAAAAGGTAATAGTTTGGTGGTTAAATTGGAAAAAAAAGAAAGTACATAAGTTACTAAGAAAGCTAGTGGCCAAAGTTGGGTGGTCAAAGTTTAAAATCCTAAAAGCTAAAAGTTTGATGGTCAAAGTTAGAAATCTTAAATGCTAAAAGTTTGGCGGTCAAAGTTTGATGGTCAAATTGTAAGAAAATAAAGTACATAAGTTAGTAAGAAAGTTAGTGGCTAAATGGTAAAAGTTTGGTGGTCAAATTAGAAAAAAATAAAGTTAAGCTAAAAGTGTCTTTGTTTTAATAGATATATACGTATATAAATATAATATGTTACCTGTGTATTTTAAAAAAGACGGCTTGCATTTAGAAAAAAATACAATTAAAAAAGTTTTGTTATTTCTTAAGCACATATTTTTTTATTTATGTCGAAAGTGTTTTGTCTGTTTGTTACTACTTTTTATCATATCATGAATGCAAACATGAAAACACCGTTTTCTAAACGCGCAACGCGCGTTTGTTAACAAAACTAGTTTCATTAACAAGTCACTTGTGTTCAAACGAATTATTATTTATCAAATAATAATCCACCTAAGCGTAAACTTATATGATTCGTTTACCAACACATGTAACTCTTCGGATCGCATCGAATTAGTTAACGTTGACTTTGACTTTAATTGACAATCGGACACATATATCCAACATTAAGGTTGGGCGTTCTAAGGGAGCGAGCTCCAATTCGAGTATGGAGTATCCAGGATTCAAATTAAGCTACTTGTCCCGTATGGTTATGAAGATGAGGGTAGTATCCTGTAATATTTTGAAGTGTGAGGTTGTATAAAAACGTGACATGCATGTAACACTAAATGCATTTCTACTAGGAGGCAGGGGCGGACCTAATGAAGAAGCAGGTGTTGCATCCGTTGCGGCTCAACTTCGCGCACGTAATGGAAAATTAGTGGAAAATTCGATTTTTTTTTTACGAAATTTGGAAAACGTTGCTACTAAAATGAAAAAAATGAAAAACGTTACTACTGAAAAACATTTCTAAATCCGCCACTGCTAGGAGGATATTTACATTTGAAGAATTATTAAATAATGAGTGTAGACTGTAGAGACGTGACAAACTTTTCCACGGGTCTACGTTTGTGGACTATGGTGTTTTGTTGGCCATCATAAGCTATGCTTTTGCTTTTGTGAGAGTGGTCCTCATCATCCCCTCGAGTCCCTTCAATCCAAAAGTTGCTTTGTTAAGATGTTGCAGAATCTCTTAATCATGCATTTTTGTTAACAGTCCCTTGATATAGATGGTTCAGTCCAAAATTTATATATGGTAGGCTCTTGCTTTGCTCGGTATAGTGAGTCTCAGAGTTTAGGGCACGCTTGCGCGAATTGTTGATTTTAGAGAAGGCGTGTTGTTAAAGTTTTATTGAGCAAGGCATAGCGATGATCTGTTAGGAATACTCATTTTTTATATTGAACAGCTAACACACACATCATCTAATCCTACACCTAAATCTACACATTTGTTTATCATGGGAACATGTTTCGTATCAAAACATCAAGCAAACATTCCAATGTTTAAACATACAAAATTAATGGATTAAAAGAATGCCAACTTGTAATTCATTAATTACTTACGGATGTTGGTAATTGTAAACATCAAAACATGAAAATTACAAGTAAAACTTGTGATTGGAACATGTATATAGCAGGTTCGGGAACTTTTATATGTATACCCATGGTGGTTTAACCCGACAGATTTACTACTCAGAATTCAAAATCACAAATAGGTCATACTACTCTACGGCCACTGATGACACAATCATGAAAAAGAAAAAGAATCATTTTCTTAGGGGCTGTTTGGTAAGCCTTTTAGTGAGGCTCTGAACCATTCATCGCTGAATGATTCAGCATTCAGCGCGTTCGTTTCAGCTTCTGAATGGAATGGTCAAGGCTGAACCATTAAGATTTGGGATGTTGCTGAGTCATTAAGCACTGAACTAGGCTGAACCTAGGCTCTCCTACCAATGTGGGACAAGAAAACTAACCATTAAGAGGTCCAACTTAATGATTCAGCACTTAACCATTCAGACATTTTAATGATTCAGCACTTAATTAACCAAACAACCCCTTAATGTTATGTACAAGTATGGTAATTTTAGAACAATTGTAGATACAGAACTATAAAGTCGCGTGTCTACTTTTACTGCGGTGTCATCTTTTAATCTAGAGAATCATGAGTTGTATTGTATATACTCGAAGGTGATTGAAGTATCATATATACATTGATAGAATAGAAAATTAAGAATGTATGCACTATCATTTGTTAAGGGGCTTAAAAGAGAAATTTAACAAAATCACCTAGGAAAAAGAATGTACAACTGATTTTCTTAAATCCTTTCACATCTCCACCTCTCTTCGTCAATCAGTCGTTATTGTGCACTAATTATATGATTAAAGGATGTCCGGTGGATTGACAACATAAAATTAAGATTAACAACACCTCACACTAATTGATTATATATGGATCTTAAGAATTTTGGCTATACACTTGCCCAAAGACACCATCTTACAACTATTAAAAACAACCAAAACCAACAAATCTAAACGATACCGGCTAACTGACCAATGAACTGAATCGATACCAACCAAAATCCCGTCATGCAATTGGGAATCCCATTGTTTAAACTTAAGACATTAAGATTATCTTTTTTTTTCTTTTTCTTTTTTGAGAAAATTACATAATTCTTTCATTTAATGAATGTCAAATTACATTAGAACAGGCAGACGGGCAACAAGCTGCACCGCCGAACCTTTCGGAATCGCAAACCCCAATCCACTAAACACAAACCCCTACCCCCGGAGTCGAAACATTGCTATGAATAACCCGTTTGACCTTTGTCAGGAAACGAAGCAGGAAACGAATAGCTTCCGTTGCCAAGTAGCCAAAGGTATCAAAAGCCAAGGGGACGAAAACATGTTGGTTATCTTCGCAAGCTTTGGCGTGTTTTTTCACTTTCTTTGATTCCGCCCTTCTCATTGCCTGTCCAGCTACGAAACCATTATCTCATAAACCAACTAGCGAGGATACACCTGTGAGGTCAACACAAACGTGTTTCCCCCTGCCCAACCAAACACCAGCAAATCTGTTGGGAGTAGATTAGACCCGCCTTCCGCGAGGTCTGTAAGAAAATTTACTTGAGCCTCCTTCTTGGCCTAAATCCCGACTCACCTTAAAATATCCCAGTTATGCCATTATTTAAAACCGGGCAGCTTCTTACAGTGGACCACGCGCTCCCCATGTGAATCCAGGCAGGCCTTGCGGCAGATCAAACATGCTTCATCACCAGAAAATATGGAAACCATCACATGATATTTAAGAATTGTTTTGTATTCAAACGCGGACATGCTTTGACCTAAACTCTCAATAGGGATAACAGAAAATCCTGGACAAAGGACCCTGCATTCAATCACTAGCTTGTATTTAATTACTAAATAACAATAATAATTAATTCTAGTATGACAAATTGACAATACTTATGCAATTCAAGCTTACTCTTGTTTTATACACTATATGCCTTTCTCATGTCAATAAGTTTAAGGATATAAATTAACGAACTTGAACCACTCTTTTTCGGGGAATTCCACGCTAGCAGACTTTACAAAGTCCGTTTATGCTATTAATTTATACTATGATCGAGCCGGTCGACTTTATCAGTTTTAGTTAAAGCTTTTTAGCGTATTTTGAACGAAAAACCGGGGTAGACTTAATCTAAAGAGCCGCAGTACATATAATTCGTTAAAATTTACACTATAAAACGAAAAAGCTTACGGGCCGAGGCCTAGGCTAGCCCTGGCGAAGATCTACCATTGACACTAGATACACTTGTATTCCTATCAACCACCTATAAACATTCCATAACCGTGGCAAGCCGTTACTATGACAAGTCTCTTCGCCGGACCATCGCATGAAGTCCACCACTCACGGTAGCCGTAAGCCCAGGCGCAAAGCGTAACCGATCATGGTTCACCACGCTCACATCAAACCTCCTAATCAAGCACAATGCAACACTTTCCATCTCCATCAATGACATTTCTTTCCCCAAACAAACCCTAACACCCCCTTGATACACGGGGTACTTATACGCACTCTCTTGCTTAAACTCCCCATCTCGGATCCATCTTTCCGGCTTAAACTCCAACGAATCGGGTCCCCATATCCGCTCCATCCGACCCATTGCATACGGGTGGTACGTGACCCGACTCCCTCGTTTTACAAGAGTGCCATCAGGCAAAACATCATCATGTTTTGCGAACTTTGAATCGAATTGCACCGGTGGGTAAAGCCTCATGCTTTCGTGTAATGCTGCATGCAAATAATGCAAACGTTTTAGCTCTCCTAGACCCGGTACTTCCTCACGGGTCAGCCCGATAACCCGATCCGATTCCTCACGGATCTTGTTCAAAACATTAGGGTTTTGTGAAAGCAACATGAAGAAACTAGTCAACGCGGACGCCACGGTGTCTCTACCAGCTAAAATAAAGCTAATTACAATGTCTCTTAAGTAATCATCATCACTAATCGAGCTCATAAACCGCGAAAGCAAATCACTACCCGAATCCGAACCCGTCTCTCTTCGTTTCTTAATCACTTGATCCGCAGTTCTTTTCACGATGCGTATCGAATATTTAAGTTTCTTCTCACTCCCTATGTTCAAAAGCCTTTTAATTTTCCACACCAAAGGCGAATGCGCCAACGCTCGTTCGGCGCATAGCCTCGAGCTTTCATCGAACGCCCATTCGAGTTCAGAAACGGGTAAACATGGCTTCAAACTACCCGGATCGAACCCGAATGAGAATTTACATATAATATCAAAAGAAAACCTCCTAAACACATCTTGCAAGTCCAAAACGGCGTCGTTTTTATCGGCGAAAACTGTAAAATACGGAACTAGTCTAGTTTCTATTTCTTCCAACACTATATCTAAAACATGTGACCTTATAAACGAACTACCAAGTTCCAAACTAGCTAGTTTCCTTTGAAACCGCCAACAATGACCGTCAACATTGAAAATACCTCGACCTAGAAGGTCTCCAAGGATGTCCGAAAACGCTTTCCCTTTCGGGTAATTATTAAAATTAGTCTTGATTATGTACTCTACGTTATCCGGGTTTGCGGTAATAATATTATTGAGTACATGAACATGGATTGTCCCTGTCGGTGAGTTACGTAGGAGGTGAGTGTACCAATCGGAAAGATTAAGAAACTCCTTTGTCCAGGTTCTTGCAATGAAGGTGGTGCATATGTTGCACTTGCAATAGGGGTTGAGATGAATGATGAAGAGGGATATAGAGAATAAAATGAGAGTGGTTATGAATGTGAAGAAGATGAGGGAAATTAAGGTTTGAAGTTCCATGTTTGGTGATGAAGGTGAGTAATATTATGTGTGTTTTTATAAGTGGTGAATGAGTAGGTGGAAATTGGACATGAGTAAAGGATGTGGATATTGTAGGGATGTACGTGTCAATGTGTGAACATTATTTGATACCCACGTGCTTATTTTTCTATTGTGTTGTATATCGTGAAAATTTAGGCAATTTCGTTATATAAGAACATCCGTTATGGGTCATGAGCGAGCAGACGCGAACTACCAACCTTACTCTCAAGTAATGTTATCGCGCGCCTATGCTCATTTGATCTCGTTGTAGCTGGGGTGAGCAACGGAGTGACCAAAATGTCACTTTCTCCCGTTAACGCACGCATGCACCATCGCGTGTGCTCACGCCGAGGCTGTTGTGGCTGGATGTGAGCACCGGACTGGAACCTCGCTCGCGGCTCAGAACGGACAATCTAACACTTAGTTTTTTCCGATTGAAGTACATTTTTAAAGTATTTTTTATATGCTTCGTTGTTTATGTACGTCGTTATGAGTTTACTTGTAAAGTTTTTTCACAGATATAAAAGTATATTATTATGTTTCCTATTTTTAGCTTTGCTAATTATGAGATCTACTAGCAAGATTACTATTGTATTATTATGTTTCCTGTAATGTGTTATGTTAATGTTAATTTGTGTTTATTTTAAACCTTGTGTATTTATTTCTAAGTAATTTATATATTGTATGTAGAAATACATAGGGAAACATCAGATAAAGTAAGAGATTACGATGTAATGGCTCGATTTCTAACTTTCAAATGTTTAAAAAGAGATATCTATTAGGTAGAGTAAAGATCAACCCATCTATGGGTCGTCGAGGGTGTCAGTGCATTAAATGCAAAACCCTCTACGGGCTGTACGTAGACATGGGGACCATCAATGAAGACACTGACTTGCAGTGTGTCAGTCTGAAAAGCAACCCATCTATGGGTCGTAAAGGCCTCTACGGCCCGTAGACAGAGATAGTCCTCTACGGCTCGTAGAGAAGATGGCCTCTACGACCCATAGATGGCCTCTACGAGCATTTTTTAGCCATCTATAGGCCGTAGAGGTTTTTTTTTTTTTTTAGATTGTGTTGGAATGGATGTGTTAAGTTTTTTTTATAAAAAGGAAAATAACATAAAATATATATTTTTCACTTTAATAATTTAGTATTAGATTATACCCCGGAGTTGATAAATCTAATATGACATATCAATTTTACATATGAAATAGAATGATAATAAAACACTCCATTCAAAGATAAGTGATACGAAAGTGTAACTATTCGTAGGGTTGAAGTTTCCAGAACTTAAATGGAGGAACCGGTTGGCCATACGATATTTGATCATTATAAGCACTCTGATAAATGAAGCGAAGCTGACCGGACAGTAATCAGGGTCACGAAGATAAGTGATACGAAGGTATAACTATTCGTAGGGTTGAAGTTTCCAGAACTTAAACTTAGAAACCGGATGGCCATACGATATTTGATCATTATAAGCACTCTGATAAATGAAGCGAAGCTGACCGGACAGTAATCAGGGTCACGAAGCGATAATCTTATCGAACACGCTCTTGATTCCTACTGGCTAATACAGGCTCACACAAACAAATAAGACCCAATATGTTACATATTAAATGAAAAAAAAATTAAAAAAATCGTTGTTTATGCTATTTTACTTTTATAATAAGAAATGAATTTTTTTTTAAAAAACTCAAATAATATGCTTAAAATTAATAAAAAAACACTTAAAAAAACATAAATGCGGCCCGTATAGGCCTCTACGGGCTGTAGATGTATTTTATAAACGGGCCGTAGAGACCCTTATGGACCGTAGAGAAGATGGCCTCTACGACCCATAGATGGCATCTACGAGCATTTTTTAGCCATCTATGGGCCGTAGAGACCTCTATGGGCCGTAGAGTTTTTTTTTTTTTTTTTTATAGATTGTGTTGGAATGGATGTGTTGAGTTTTTTTATAAAAAGTAAAATAGCATAAAAATATATATTTTTCACTTAATAATAATTTAGTACTATATTATACCCTGGAGTTGAGAAATCTAATATGACATATCAATTTTACATATGAAATAAAATGATAATAAAACGTTATTTAACCAAAAATAATACTCTCAAACAAAACAATTGTCTGAAGAAATGACTTATCCATCCAATTAAATTTACTATTGGAACAATCAAAAGTAACAAAATTCAATACCTAATTAGACATCTTTATCTTAACCATAAACTATTAAGATAATATCAAGCAGCGGAAATAAGAACTCAAAAAAATTTTATAAAAAAATTGTTAATTATGCTATTTTTCTTTTATAAAAAAAACTTAACACATACATTCTAACACAATCTAAAAAAAAAAAAAAACTCTCTACGGCCCATAGAGGCCTCTACGGGCCATAGAGGGGATCACAATCATTGGTAGTCAGGACTGAACCTCGTACCTCGTTTTTCATGTTCATCTACGGCCCGTAGAGGCCTCTACGGGCCGTAGATAAGTCAAAAATTGATCTCTACGGCCCGTAGAGGCCTCTACGGGCCGTAGAGGGTTGTGTGAATAAAATTCACCCTTGTGTGAATATCCGGAGCCTTTTAAAATATTACATCACATTTAACCCGGTCCCGAGATGAAGCGGTAGAATTTTATACGGTTCGGTTCCGGTTCAGGTTGGTTCCGGTTCTTATATTCAGATGCCGTTGCACACCCCTATGTCCGAATAAGGAGTGAAAACTAAGTGTAATCTTCATAAAGTTGAGACTAGGGCTGAGCACTTCACGATTCAGAACCAAGGTTCCGGTTTGAGTCGATTCAGTCCGGTTTTGAACCATTGCACACCCCTAGTTGAGACCAAAATCGTAATATGAGCTTGCTATAAAGCTCGTATAGTATTACTTAGGTGTTTAATAGAAATACATCACGAACAACTTTTTTTTGGTTTAAATTTCATAAGCGACAACAAAATGATATAAAACCATGACATCATCAATACAGCGTAATTTCAGCTATATTTGCCTATATAAAAGAAATCATGTTTAATAATACTGATTTTTCAAGATAAGAAACAAAAGAAATTTTTGTCTGTATTTTGTTGTTTTTTATTATTTGAATATGAAAAGAAGAAAGTGGTTAGAGGTGGGCCGAGTGGGCCAACGATGATGGTAATATACGAATACCACTATGCGTAGACTATATGAGTGACCCAAAAGGTATTGATTTAAAAACAAAAGCGAAGTGGTGTCGAAATCGACATCGATTGAAAGATGCCAGCAACGCAAATCCATAGCAGGATCTAATAAATGATTGTCTGTTGGATGTGTGAATCCTAATTCATTCAAGACTAGAGGAAGTGGAGGGGCGGGAAAGAGGGGGATGAAGCGTCATGTGGCACTTGTGAGACCCATGTGGGGGAAAAAAAATTGTGGGGAGTGGAAGGGGGGAAAGGAATAATATTATATTGTGTTAAAGTTAAATAAAAAAAGAGAAAAAAAAATCAGCCAATCAAAACTGGAGCCCAAATTTTCGGTGAAATAATCATAATACATATAACATATAAAATAGAGTAAATTACCAAAAGTGTCCCAGTGGTTTGGCCAAATTTGACTCTCCAGCCCAATATTTTAAAAATTGCTTGAACAGTCATTGGTTTTTGAGAAAATAGACCAAGACAGTCTAACGACTTAACCCAGTTAAGTTTTTGACTTTAAGTCAAGGGCATTTTTGTCAACTAACTTATAAATTAATCTTCTTCCTCATTCTCTTCTTCCCTAATCAGACCCACCACCATCTTCACCTTTCACTACCACCACCACTACCCACCATCTCCTCCGCCTTTCATCACCACCACCACCACCACCACTATCACTACCCATCATCTCCTCCACCTTTCACCACAACCACTCTTTTGTTGAACTATGTTTCACTTTTTAAAACTTAAATCTTGGTCGAACAACGTTTTTACTTTTATTATTTATGGGAAAACTAAACTTGTTTGACTAGAGGATTTGAAGTAATTGTCCATTCTGTGTTTGTTGTGCGATTGCTAAACATTTATATGGTAACAACTTCCGTTTCCGCATGACAAGTCTTCTGCTATGCGCTGTCGAGGTGTGACATTTTGTGTTTTCGCTCTTGTTTATAATCTTAACAAAATACTTGTTACTCTTTATAATGTTGATTATACAGTACAAAAAGGGCTAATCACAAAATGCTAGTCCTTTGTGTTTTTATCTTTTCACTTTCATTTATCCGGCCTAGAACATTTAATACAAAACTGGAGCCCAAATTTTCAAGAAAAAGAACACAATCAACTGCGTTCCAGACATTTATCCTTATGATTTTCAATCAAGATATTTATGCCAAACCACCTACCTTCATGATCAACTTTTTTGTGTTATATATATTTCCCTTTGACAATATATTTTACCTGATATAACCTATTGAAGAAATAATATAATATCTTTTCTCTACCTTGTACAATGCTGCTAAAAAAATCTCTATTAAAAAAAAAATACGACTAAGTTGTTAATTCAAATGTATGATCTATTATGTTTTGCTCTAATATCCACAAATTAAGTACGCACCCAAATATATATTTGATTCATGTGTTGCTTCTATTTCATCTTATTCTAGTTTCAATTACCATCTTGAGGCATAATTCATTAATCACAAGAATATGACAACATATACATATATGACACTAACCATTATAATTCATGGAATTTACTTTACAAAGAAAAAACACAATCATTACTTGTTCAATCAACAACATTACATTTAGTCAAATGAAAGATAATAATACGAGGAAGCATACTTTTCTTCCCCTTCCCTGTACAGTAGTTGCATGATAGTATAAAGACTGGGTGAAACATACATATCGATGAACTTGTACTTGAGATCTCTTGTTTTAATTGATCATTTAAATTCACGTCTTACACCAGGAATGTGTGTATGCTCGAAGTAGTCCTCCCAATCGATTATCCTTGGATCAAAGTAGAAGATGTTTTCTTCACCTCCGGTCTCTCTAACCACCCTACGTAGCTTTTCAGTATTCGTATCGTCATAGCTGTGTATTAAGTTTTGTAACCTTAGATGACAAAGCAAGCTAAAAAGTTGCACAATTATTTAAACCTGGATTTACTGATGCTTACAAACATTTTGTGAACAAGTAAGGTTCGTAAAGGCTGACTAGCCTCAACACAAAGTTGATCTTTCGCTTAAGATTCTTGTACGTGCTTGCAAAAGCTTGGCAAAGTATAAGATTCAAAACCTGAAGTACCTAAAGAATGAAAGCGCGCAAAAAGACAATTTGTCATATGTTAATAGTGATGAAACCTAAATCTTTTAGTCGAGATTTATTGTAAGGTTATCTTCTTTAGTTGTTACAGACTTACAGCTAAGAGGTCCAACTCATTTAAAAAAAAAAAAAACTAGCTAAGATTTTATATATAAAAATCCAAACAAACTCTAATCACCGACATATGGGTCAACGGACTCTCTTGACCCCATTGGTTCTGCCCCTAACTATGTAGATGTGTGCACGAAACGAAGGGACATAAAGAAAAGATAAAAAGGGCAAACCTTCAAAGGAAGCAAGTAACGAAGGCTAATATATCTATGGAAGCTAGCCATGGAGTTCAACACAGTAACTTCACCAACAATTATAGGCTTGCCATCCTTTCCAATCAATGGATGCTCGGCAAAATACCTGTAACCACATCCTTGAATCCTGCTGAACTTCACAGGGTTTGATACAGAAGATCCAACATGGTATATTGTTTCAGAACCAGTTTGATTTGCATGAGCGGCCATTGCTGCAATCATAGCATTCACCACCATGTCAGCAGGTACCTACCAATTTCTCTCCACATCATTAACTTCTTCAATACAATACAATACAATACAATACAATGGATTTGCAAAACGTATATTGAAAATAATATGTAAGGAACTTTAACACTCACCACGTCGTATACAGCATCAGGATTTCCAAGGAAACATGTTAATTGGCCTTTGCCATAACCAAGAGCCAAGCTATCAATGGTCCTACAAATTTTGAAATCATAAATAATGTTTACAAATCTCAAACTATTTGTGTATTTGTTTATAGTTCATGTCTTCACAAACATAAAGGAGATCAGGAATCATTTACCTGATGCCTTCAACCCAGCCAGGTATGGGTTCTTTGAACGTGCTGGTGATGATTGTCGGACGAAGAATAACCAACGGCATATCTCCTTTTAAGTGACTAATAACCATCTCCCCTAATGCCTTGGTAAAAACATATGTATTTGGCCAACCATAGTGGTTTGATCTATAAGTAAAGTCTATCATTATATATCAAGTACAACAAAATTTGTGTTATCTAAACGAAAATAAGCGAAAGAGAAGATCACATTATATACCTTTGCATTCCCAAATCTTTCATGGCCAATTTAATAGATTTATCGTTAGTAGTACTATCCGATTTGAGCTCTTTAAGTTTATCCTCGACGATCCTCCTCTCTTCATATATGTCTAGTCCATTTGTTCCATTGAGTGACTCTCCCAAGCGGTATGGAGTTTCAAGCATTAATCCTGGCTTCTCACCGGATACATAAGCTGAATTCATATACTTTTTGTTAGGTGATTGATCGATGGATCACCAAAAATATTTATTAACTGTTTTTTTCTCATGCCAAAAAAAAAAAAAAAAAAAAAACATTTAGGGCTTGAAAAATGACCTGTTGACACATGAAGAAGCAACTTTAAGTTGGCACATTTCTTTGCGAAGTTCATAACATTTATAGCGCCAAATGTATTAAGATTTAGGGCTAAGTCATATCTACAACAAACCAGGTATTAATTTGAAACACAAATAATATCATCATACTTGGTTAATCCCATCAATAGCAAAACTACGGTAGAGTATGAGGAGGGTAAGATGTAAACAGCTTTTAACATATATAAATTTAACAAGTTGGTGGAGGTCATGCGTTATAGCGGTGGCACTGAAGCGATTAAATTCATAGCTTTGTAGAACCGTAATTATTTTTATCTCATTTAACATTTTAAGAAAACTATAATTATTCTATATGTTAATTCAAAACATGGTACCAAATAGTACTTTTGTCTTATGTGGTTTTTTTTTACATTGTAAACTTTTTGAACTTTGGGTTTTTTACAATTTACCATGAACGTTAAATGAGTTTAGCCTTTTTATTAGTTTTTGTTTTACGGTTTTGGTGTTGTCGAATTTGATCATCGTTCAGTTGTTACATAGCACGTTGTTTGGTGATCGCATTTGGCCCCTTAAGTTTTTTTACCCCCTAGACTTTATAATACGTATCGGTATGAATTTAGCTTCGTCTATGTTTTATGTGATGAGAGTTTCTCGGTATTGGCCGTCGTTCGGTTGCTACTTAGCATGACTTTACACTTCATGCCCCGCAATAGCGTGACTTTACGCCTTCACACCGCAACGCGGGGTTACCTACTAGTTCATGAAAATATTAAACCTAGTGTTTCAAGAATTATTGTGAAAAAATATGAAGGGAAAAAAAAACATTAAAACAAACGAAAAAAAAAAGCAAAAAGAAAATAAAAGAATAGAATACGTGATAACTTATAGTCAAATAATACAATAAATACTTTTTGTCTTATTAAGGCTACACGGTGTGACATGTGAGGGTGTGGAAAGGGATGTAAAGCCATTATATGTTACCAACACCACCCCGTATTTGGCGTGGGACAGGTCAGGTGGAGATTTCATGCGTGGGGTAAAAAGTGAGGGTGGGGGTGGATGATTGTGGTTGGTTCTTTGATTATGAATGATTTTTAGTTGGTGGTTGATTAAAAAAGAAAACCATTCACGCCACCACCACCCCTTGGTTTTTTGAGGGTTGAAGGAAGTTGACGTGGCTACTACATGTCGCTCTATGCCCCTTTCACCCATTAACCACACCTTGTGGCCTAAAAGTAGATTAGTAAACAATGGTGCACAACTAAGTATAGATTTAATCAAGATCGGTGTTTGGTCTGGTGGTACGCGTGAACCTCTTGAGAGGCCAGGATTATTGATCGATGGTTGGATGGTAAGCGTTGAGTCAATATTTTCTTTTTTGTCTTACTATACTTATATAGATGTGTACGTACCTTTCATCGAAGTTTGTGGTGGCCGCAGCATTAACAAAAACATTAACATCTTTCCAAATTTCTGCTTTCAAACTTGAGTCTTTTACTCCCAAATCCTCACATGTTATGTCTCCGGCAACAGGAGTTACTTTGTCAGACAAAAACTTATTCAAGTTTGAACCATGTTTCTCTCTTAGAAGCTTAAACAAGTCCTTTGCCACTGCCTATATATACATATTCGATCAGCCAAATAAACCTACCCGATAAAATCTAACTTATAGCAAAAGCTCTTGGGTCTGGTGAGGGTGGGACGAAGGCAAATCTTCTCTCCATATGAGAGGATATGTTGTTTGTTTCCATACCACAACTTTGAAAGACCTTTTTTTTTACATATAAAGTGTCGTATATCAAGTAATATATAGTGTAGCTAACCAGGGGCGGAACCGCGGGGAGTCAAGAAGGTCCGTTGACCCTCCCACCAGCCAAAATCTATGTTAACCTGTATATGAAACGGAGATTTCTTTTTTGTAGTTTTGACACTTTGAGCCTTCAACATGAACAAAATATGTGGATATGTTTGAGAAAGATAAGTAAAAAAAACTCATATCAATGTATATGGGCACCTTTCTAGAGTTTTGTTTATTGATAAAACTTTTATCTATGTTCGTTAAAAAAAGAGCTAAATACAATCAGACCTAACATAAGAGCATTCACAGTAGAGCCTCCATAATTTTGTGAGAGGGGCCTCCATATTAGATACAGTGTGTATAAGTGTTTGTGAGTAGAGGAAATGGAGAATATATAGAGAAGTTACTGTTCATCAGCAAATTTGATATGGAACTGTTCATCCTCCATAATTGTTTAATATTTTTGAAAGTGATTGTGAGTAGAGGAGAGAGAAAAGGTAATGATAAAAGTATAGAATAAATATTATTAAATAGAAAGAAGTGAGAAAAAGTAGTGTTTTTAGAGTAATTATGGAGAAAATATGGAGAAGCTAGTGTGAATGCTCTAAGGGGCATCAAATTCATTAAATAACGATAAGAATAATAAAATAAAAAGCTCGATAATTAACAAGTTGAATTATCGATACACCTAGCGAATTTAAAAAAGTTCTATTACAACCCTCAGTTGAGAAGTTCTAGTTTCACCGCTGTAGCTATCGTAATTAAAACCAACAATACACAATACTAATAATGGTAGTAAATGGCAATAACATGAAATGGTGAGAGAACTATTTGTGTAACATAAATGTATCCCAATTCCCAAAGTAATTAGAATAATGGGTATGGGGGGCGGCATAGGGGTGGCATCCACTTGCCGGGCCTCCCTACACCACCCCCAGGGGCGGCATGGACGGCATTTTTTTTGCCGTTTAAGCCGGGCCAAACTTGGGTGGTGGGGCGGTGATGACAGGTGGTGGGGCGGCATAGGGGTGGAGGCGGCACCACACCTTGTGGTCTTATGAATCATCAATATATACCTCGGTATTAAATCGTTGCAAGGCAGAGTTGGCGTCAGGAGCTCTAATGAGAAGATATAATTTCTTCACATTTGGTTGAACTCTTAGGATCTTCTCAACAAAAACTGCATTTTAAATGTACATATAAGTATATTAATAAGCCAATTAAAATGCAAATCTACATGCAAGGGCAGTGCTTGACCAGGGCCTTACTTTTGGCAAGAAAACCTGTAGCACCTGTCACTAGTACTACTTTATTCTCTAGAAAATCAACAATGCTACCCAACTCCATCATTATACAATTAGATAACAATATATCTAGTGAATATACATGTATATATAGAGAGAGAGGGAGAGAGAGAAAGATTCACAGGAATGAACTAATAAAGGATAAAGATTGTAACACTAATATAAAGGGTAGACCAAAATAATTGTCAAATGGGAAGGGTGTAGCGGTGAAAAATGATGGAGTACACGAAAGTTTGCTTGTCTACAGCCGTTCACCTATATATATATTTATATAGAGATAGGTGGCAGCTCCCACTTGATGAATAATATCATCAGCAATATTTTAGTTGATATTAAAATTTGAGTTAAACTCTCGTAATTTTATTCTAATTAATTAGCTTGATAGGCATGACTGCAAAAATTAGACAATTACAATATAATTAATTACTCTACATCGTGTAAATTTTTGGTTCTAAAAAAGAAGCCGGGTTAAATGATAGCAAAATTTTCCTCTGCCCTATGATAGGTGATTATAGCTCATGCTATTTATAATTTGTGGTTTTATGAGTTTTCCAGAAGAAACTAGTCGCCTTTTTTCTTCCAGCACCAACCGAAAAGGATTGTTCAAGAGTCGAGCCACGCAAGCGTAACTGGGCAAGCCAAGGTTTAGCTCGATTACATATCGAGCTCGCTTGGATTTAAAACCAAGTTGAAAATCTAAGCTCGATCTCGGTTTGGTTTTTAATAAAGCTGGGTCGATCAACTTAGTTTGGTTAAGAGCGAATTTAAATATAAAATCAACAATCTAAAATATCATTTAACTAGTTTATCCTCTGGGAGTTTTCTGGAATAGACAAATTTAATATGAAGTGACAAAATGTGTGTGCCATAAAAGGAATAGACCGTTTTTTAAGAAGGTTTTTTTAATAGATAAACACTCGATAACTCATAAAACCTACTTCTAATTCTACGTGTAAACCTATTGCTCGAGTTAAGTCTATGTACAACTTTGTCACTGCCTCAAGACACTTAAAGCTGCGATGTGAACCTAGAAAAAAACAACCAAATTGGTATCAAATGATATGTCATGATGACATGATGACCATGATGATGATAGACGATTCTAATGTGTAAAGTGAGCATATGTGAAAGAATGACATACCTATTCAATCTTTATTATGGATATACAATCAATCACCTTGGGTGACACCAAATAAAACAATATTCTTACCAAGCTGACTAAATCTGTGAATTTATATGTAGTTAGTTGGTTCTTATATGTAATATTACGTTCAAACAAACATATATACTATCTTAACATGATTAATGACTTGCCTGGACTTGATTAATGAATTACCTAAACACAAACAGAATGAATACTTGTAAAAAACCATCATCACCATAACCTCAACTTTAAATAAAAAGGAAAGATTGGCCAAAGTAAACTTGTATGACAAAGTAACAAAAAGGGAATCAATCATTTAAAAACCAACATAAATAGGTATGAATTTCAATAAATTAAGTCAAAACATAATATTAGGTTATAAAAGAAGCTACATTTTGGTATTTTTTTTTTCCAGTTCTCTAAATATATAATATAAAACATATGAATAATCGAAATTAAATTGACTATTGAGTCCAAAATATGACTTTAACTTAAAAACACACAAATGGCAATTTAGAAAAACACAATGCACAGTACAAAAAAACACCGTTTAGAGAAAAACACAATTTGCAGCATAAAATGCAATGAACGAGACATAAAAACATAATGAACAAATGAAAAAACATCATCTTTCTTTCACAATCATCACCATAATTCATCATTCATCACCGGTCTTAAACCACCAATCCTAAATCATTAATCCCAAAACCCAAATAGTTTCCATGGTTTTCCTTCAATCCTTTTTATCATCAATCAAGCTTCTACAACTATGAGAGGCTAAACCCTTTGGAATCACCCGATGTAAACTTGTAAGATTAGGGTTCTTGAACAAATGGGTATTTTTCTCTTATTTGTAATTGAGTTGTTTGAACAACCAAATTTATAGTTTTAATCTTGTTTTGAATTCACTTGCATTATTTGATTCTTGTGCCAAATACTTGTGAAATAAATTCGGTTATTTACACTTTGAATTGAAATTCAGATTTGCATGTTCTACAGTAATGAAGTGTACTTTTGTCTATCTTTGATATTGATAAATTTTGACACCTAAAGCTACTGAAACACCTAACCCGTTAACACTCCTTGCAATTATTAATTCAACCCCAAATTGTGATATAGAACCCTAGGCTTACTTGATGAACCCGGTATCATCTCTATTTTTATTAATATTGTTTCAATCTTAATCTTTTCAATCAAGTTTTCTATTGTTAATCAATTTAATTATTTTTACAATTTCAATCACTATTGTGAATCATTTTTTGGTTCAAACTCTTTCTAACAAAATTCTTAAATGATCAAAAACAATAACCTTCATAATCAAAAAATTGTTTTCTTTTAGTTTTGCTTGACCAGTCGACCTCCTTTATGTCACGTTCAACCCGATCATCTCCTTTTTGCTACTTGATGTCATATTTGTTGACCACCCAAATGAATTCCCACCAAACTATTAATTTTAGCTCACCTAAAAAGTTTTCTTTTGATTATTATTATTATTTACATAAATCATGAATACTAACTATTCTGATAGAAATTTGCCAACTCATACTTCAAGGTTTTCATTAAATAATAATTCATTTATTATCTAATTTATATTTTTTCCTAAATATTTGCGTTCAATAATTTTTATATAAACATCTTGTAGTTACGGTTAAAAGAATTTTATTAACCAAATTGGTGTATAAACATACGCGTGTTGCGCGTTTTTCGTATTTGTTTAAAAAAAAACATTTTGTTAATTATTATATAATCATATGTATTTATAAATAAATAAGTGTTGAAAAAAAATGCCATGTTTGAAACAAGTTTCGAACCCAAGACCTAAAAGAACACACATATACCACAAACCACTCCACCACTACACCATTTTGTTAATTCTTATTGAATCGTATGTATTTATATATAAATAAGTGTTGTAAAAAAAAGACTCAAATGGGTTTTGAACCTAAGACCTCAAAGAACACATAAGCACCACAAACCACTCCACTACTACCCCATTATGTTATTTCTTATTGAACCATATGTATTTAACATAACAAAATAAATCAAATAATAATAAAAACACTATTCAAATCAAGTTGCTTATTAATATAGTATAATAATTACAATACAAATTTCATTGAAAACAAAGTTTTATTCAAAATAAATTATTATCTTTATATCAAAGTAGATACAAACTAAATCAAGTATTGGTACCATTATGATACTATAACACTGCTGAAATGAACCGAACCAAAACCGATCGTACAACGTCGGCATCGATACCAATATTCATGTTTATAGTTTTTGATTAATTACAATTCAATTTCAATATAGTCCATTATTTTGCCAAACCAGTATTCAAAAGCTATGATCGGTACGATATATGGTGTGTTTTGAATAATTTTCCGTTTAGGATTTTTGGTTCTAGTACCGATCATATATATAAGGGATAATTGCACAAATAAACATTTGACCAAAGTAATTTGCAAAAATAAACATAGGATGCGTCTAAACAACAGGGACGAGACACTCTTTACGTCTACCAATCAGACGATTACACGTGTAAAGCCTTCAGACGCCTTAAGTTTAAGGCCTCTGCGTCTAAACTTTAAACGCGAAAAAGGATTGTGTCTAAAGAACAGACTTTTAAATTAAAGAGTCTAAACCTTTTTAGACTCTTTAATTTAAGAGTCTGTTCTTTAGATGCAATCCTTTTTCGCGTCTGAAGATTAGACGCAGGGACCTTAAAAATTAAGGCGTCTGAAAGCTTTACACGTGTCTCGTCCCTGTTGTTTAGACGCATACTATGTTTATTTTTGCAAATGACTTTGGTCAAATGTTTATTTGTATAATTATCCCTATATATAAACTAGTATTTTGCCCCACGAACATTGCAACCGGAACACCATTTCGTTGACTTCGTCACGGGAACACCATTTGATTGACATCCAAACATTGTCGTGGATTTGCATTGACGTCGGAACATACCGTATGTTGAATTTTTGTCTGCCAATATATAAAATAAAAAACTATATGCATCATCTCAACTCATGTACTTGTACAAAACAAAAAAAAAACTAAAATGTTATCAACATGTTGTAAAATCACCATAAAACTAAAAGAATGGGAATTGAAATATTGGATTTTAATAATTCAAACTTTGGCTCGTTAGCTGGCAATAATCTGTACTAAATAAATTGCCCATAATTTTCCCAACTTTTAAAATATTTTCCTCCAATGAACTTTTGTTAACTCAGAACTAACCCATTTTCAAAATTAAATGAGTTTGAAAGTTGAAAATTAAGATCATTGGAGGAAAATACTTTAAAAGTTGGGACTATTATGGGGAATTTCTTAAGTACAGATTATTGCCGATCAACGAGACAAAGTTTGGATTATTAAAATCCAATTCCCCAAGAAAGAACTACTTCGTAATTAACACTTTTGATGCCAAGATCCACTTACACGTGCCTATAAAACATATTGAAGCCTTTTTTTTAGGGTTAACTTCATTAAACAGTCAACCACTCACAAAACGGGGCAGCAAGAGCACAAGGACACTACATAAAATCAAATTTATACCAATTCGACCAAGTTAAAGACTTTAATCTACCTCTACTTTTAAAAAAAAAAAAAAAAAACTTGAGAGATTTGACATCGCTGAGAATCTTAACAATGCAAATATACTTGTTAGAAAACTTTAATTCATTACGAGCCATCCATGTGCACCAACAACCAATAATTGTGATCCCATATAACTAGGGGTGTTAACGAGCCGAGCGGCTCGCGAGCTTCTCGAGATCGGCTCGGTAAAAAGCTTGAACGAGCCAAGTCTTATCAAGCTCGAGCCCGAGCTCAAGCCTAAAATAAAGCTCATTTAGTTATCGAGCTCGAGCCTCAAATGTAAAGCTCGGTTGGGCTCGTCGAGCCTTATCAAGCTTTGCTTATATATGTCAATTAATACTATATAGTCCAATTCTATTGCTACCCATGCATTAACTAAATTAATTTGGGCCTTGGGCTTCTTTATTGTCCAAAACGAGCTCAATAATGGTCCAAAACGAGTCCTTAATAGTCCAAAACGAGCTTCTTAGTGGTCCAAAATGAGCTCGAGTCGAGCTTGGGCTCGTTTAAGCTCTTCCCACATACACTTTGATCGAGCTTTTGAGCCGAGCTTGAGTTCCTAAATATACTATCGAGCCAAGCTCGAGCCCAAAATACAAGGTTCGAATCGAGCTCGAGCTCGAGCTTCTGAAAATTGTAATGAGCTTAGCTCGATAATGCAAGGCTCGGGCTCGGCTCGGCTCGTTTGCACCCCTACATATTACACTTACTTCGCCAACCCCTTAGACCCGAATAGTTATGCAGATCCAACAAGTCTTTGAAAGAAAAAGCATAAAAGTTCGGAACCCTACACCACGACCATATGTGTTGCTATAACACCGAAGAAATCAAACATGAGGAGAAGACGTTGTAGGAATATTGTCCAAGGCAGCCCTCCACGTGAACACGTTGCATTTGACCGGAATCCACTTACACCACTTCAGAAAAAGTTATTACTATAATCAACCCCTGAGCATAAAAGGTATTTTACTGTAATACCTGAATCATAATAATCGACCTTAAACCTTAATTAATTCAAAATAACGTATTTTAAACGTGTGTCACATTAGGAGCTTACAAAAACATTTTTCCAATTCTTGGTGTTGATGTTGTAAACAAAACATCAACATTTATGATGCTAAAATTTACAAGTCTCGAAACCTAAAATTCATTGTTGACAACATAGATGATTACAACTTAAAACTTAGAAGTTCATGTCTCGCGGAAGCATGTATGAGATTAAGTGTTTGGGTCTCCAAAAGGTAGTCCTCCCATATAATGCGCACGTCCAGACCTAAGATTTGTTCAACTAATCATGATGCAAATTGATTAGTAAGGCCGTGTAACAAACTACAAGGCCCAACGAGATGCACGCGATCCAAGTTTAATTCTAAAACCCATCCCAAAACATTTCGAAATCACCCGTCGTAAGCTACGGGTGTCCCACCGTAGCTTAGGGTTAGGCCTTCCTGTCGAATGGCACAATACGAACCATAGCTTACGATTCAAAACCATAGGCTACGGTCATAACCTGCTGGAATTTGCCAAGATTTCATACTTAGCCACATTTTCAAGCTATAACATGGCTGCACATTTATCCCAACTTTAATCTAGAACTTGGACAATTCGAGGACCTTATTTATGGTGTATTCTCCACAAGTATAAGTCTATAATTCAAACCATAACTATCATTCATAGTTTGCTAACATATCAAGTAATTCTACCAAAACCTTTTAATTAACAACCTAATTAAGCAATGTTTCCATTATCTATGAACTTGGCGTATTAAATATCATATTTGGCTTTAAGTAACACAAGAGCCATTGTCTCGAGTGCTACTATACATTCAGCTTTCGGCTTTAAAGATTACACATGAAGCTCTACGGTTCGTGTGCAACCATTTATTCCGTAATTCGATCTTGAGATCCTTATGTACACCCTTAGGCGTCACAATTAACCTCTCAAGATTCCTCTATTGTATCAAAATGATATCTCATAGCAAAATTACTATCTAGTATCTAACTCGAGAATTTGTAAGATAAACTTACTTTAAAGCGTGCTCATTTCCTCGGGCTTCCTTATTCCCTTGATCACTTGACGAGACACCTTTTCTGCCTAATGGACTAACATTCATTAGTCCATCCACAATTCTTCTAATTTGCACAATCTCATGAGCGCATACAAATTTCCATCTAGCAAAACACATCAAACACATGTTCTTCTAAAATCCTTGTTTCAAGACATTTCATCAAACATCTAGCGTGCACCATTTTCCACATTTAATTCCATAGGTGATTCTACCTAGATACCACCCATTTTACCTACACTATTACCACATTCAATCAATATAACACATATTAACACAACCTTATGCAAACTAATGTATGACAATCAAGAATAATGCCATGAATGATGAGTTTTGCCTAATTTCACAAAACACACTCCTCCTACATTGGTAAATCAACATATTCCAAAGCAAGACCACTCAATATATCAAGAGGTTCCCTACTAATTTATCATTCCACAACAGTGATGGAGCAATTAAAGACCAACAATTTCAATAATAATTACAAACCCACTTTCCCATCAACCTCATAAGGTCACTAAACCCAATAAAAATCATAGTTAAAGGTTCTTATGATTCACTACGCTTTAGATGGCCTAAATCGACCCACATGCAGCGATTTACACTCCTGGAAGGTCTTGATTCAGCCTTGAGGAGGCTTTAAGTGAAAAGGGATTTGGGGTTAGAGGATGAGAACTCTTGTACATTTGTTTTTGCGAGTTTGGGTTCTCCCTCCACTTAATACCCCATCTTTCACTCATAGTTACAAAATACCCTTCAAGTATTCAACCTTACATTTAATCACCTATCAATTTACTAACTTGCCATGTTTTTAGGTTAAATTGATATGGTGCCCCTCTAAACTGAATAACAGAATTAAAACAGTTTATGAGCATACATATTACTTGTTTTTAATAGCTAACCCCGCCACATTTGTTAACATCACACAATATCAAATAAAAATAATATAACTAGTAAATCCCCCCCCCCCCCCCGCGCTACGTGGCGGGATTTGATTGGTATTAGTTCGTTTCATTTTTAACTTTACTGATACTTGGTATAAAATCCGGAAGAGAAAAGCCAAAATGAAAATGTCATGATATACCCAAAAGGATATGGACTCGTGTTTTACATAGATAAGAACTAAAAAAATGCATATCAGTAACAATTCAAGTACAGACTCTTATGCTACCAATATTGTAACATCCCAAAATTTTTAAAATTTAACATTGGATTATGTGTTAAATCAGCTAAATGATCAAAATTTGGTGTTATGTTCACCAAAAAGAATAATTTACTACTTACCACCGAAATAGATGAATTGCTAAATCTTATCTAAATAAAATAGAGAGAATTACACGTATAGTCCTTATGGTTTATGCAATGTAACATCTTAGGGTACTAACTTTATTTTTTAACATATTAAGGGTTTATGGTTTCAGTTTTGTAACATGTTAGGGTACTAAGGTCAACTCCGTTAGTTTTTCTAGTTAAGTTTTGATAAAATGACTAAAATGCCCTATTATAACAAGATATTCTTGTAATTAACTCTATTTGATTACAAGGATAATTTTTGCAACTTATTGAAATTAGAATTAGAATTATCTATTAATATTATTAAAACATAAAAATTTGAAGTTATAAAAATACATTAAATTAAATAATTATACTTTTTGTGTTTTAGTATCTTTTTATAAAAAAAATAATTTTATCCATATAAACCACCGTCTATGAGCGTAATTGATATCTGTCATCAAGCACCACGTCACATCTCATCTCTACCTCCATTGCTGCCATGTGTTATCTATATTTAAAACGCATAGAGTTGATGTGTTGCTTGATGTAGAATTAGCTATCAATATTATTAAAGCACATAGAGTATGTACAATTATTTAATTTAATATATTTATATAATTTAAAGTTTTAAATAATATTAATCGATAATTCTATGTATTAAAAATATAGACGACCTTGTCAAATATAGATAACGTATGACAACAATGGTAGTGGAGATGAGAGTATACGTGGTGCTTAATGGCAAATACCAATTAGGTTTTTGTATATTTTTATAATTTAAAATTTCTAAGTTTTAATAATATTAATAGATAATTTTATATATTAAAAAATATAGTTGACCTTGTCAAATATAGATAACGCATGGCGGTAATGGCAGTGGAGATGAGAGTTGACGTGGTGCTTGATGATAGATACAAATTAGGCTTATCGGCGGTCGTTTACATAGAAAAAAGTATTGTTTATAAAGAATATATTAAAATGTGTAGAGTATAATTATTTAATTTAGTATATTATTAAAATTTTAAATTTAATAATATTAAGTGATAATTCTAATTTCAATAAAATTGCAAAAAGTACCTTTGTAAATCAAATAAAGTTAATTACAAGAATGGGACATCTAGTTATTGTTGGGCATTTTAGTTATTTTATCAAAACTTAACTAGAAAAACTAACGGAGTTAGCCTTAGTACCCTAACATGTTACAAAACTGAAAACATAAACCCTTAACATGTTAAAAAATAAAGTTAGTACCCTAAGATGTTACTTTCTATAAACCATGAGGACTATTTGTGTAGTTCTCTCAATAAAATATTTGTTTTGATAAAGAATAAAGGCATCAACCCCCTACAGCCACCGCCATTCTTCCTTTGTAACAACCTCCTCAGCTCTTTGCATCGAAACAAAGAATCGCAATGGCGATAACTGTCAACAATAGGAGGCAACCTGGGTTTGAATCGCATTTTGATAACCCAAGGGAAGACAACTCAAGCGGCTGTAGCGATGGTACCGAAATCCGAAATCGGTAAATCGAATGAGAAGATGGCGTTGGTTAGGCTCAGAGGCACGAATCAACTTTCCAGCCAGCCGATCTAGGATCCCAACAAGGTGTCAACGACCGTCTTCATCTGCATGCCTCGGTTTCAGTTACAATGAAAAGACACAGGTTTCAGCGAGTTTATTAAGCGGCGACAATGAAGTGTTTTCCGGGCGATGACGACTGAAAAAGATCCTTTAAAAACAACAGAAAAAAAAACCATGGTTCAACGTACCTTGCTGATTACTAACTAATCTCTGTATTTGAGGTGCAGTGGGGAAAAGTAAAGAAATAAAACTATAGTGACGAAAACATAGAACTTTTAAAAGTCACTGGCGGAAAATATTGTTGTCTTTTGATATATATAATAATAATATTTGGGGCGTTAGATTACCACACCCACACTGAGTTCCCTAAACGGTTCCCTGATCCATGTCCACCTATCCTGATCACTAGTCAACCTGGCGGAGGCCATCAACATCTGCAGTCGATCTCACTCTTCCAGCTCATCACTAGACCCCAACCTTCTCCTCCTGTTCCAAGTACCAATCGACCCATTCCCAACTCCACTAACCCTATCAACACTTTACATCTTTTATCCGATTCCAACACAAACAGCCGGGGCGAGAAATCTTTTAACGGATGTTGCAGAATCCAAGGGTCCACCCAGAAGGAAATGACGCTTCCGTCTCCAAATATACCTTTAAAAAAGCTGGGAATAGGAATCACATTAATAATCATCCTAGATAACACTTTGGAGATATCGATCTACTCAGATGAAGCGACACAACAATCTTCTTCCACAGATTACCAGCTTCTGACTTGAATCTCCATCTCCACTTGGTGGGAAGAGTCTTCTTTATATGACTAAGTTTGCTTAAACCAGACCGCCCATACGTTTTAGGAATAGCAACCCGCTTCCAGCCAACCAATGCAACCTTCGATTCTCACTCGAGCCACACCACAAGAATCTTCTAATAACCAACTCAAGATCGTTGATAACATTCCGAGGGGATTTATAAATAGAAAAATAGTAATTAGGGAGGCCTTTAAGAAGCGACTTTATGAGAGTAATTATACCCCTGATAGACAAACAAGAGGCCTTCCAAAGAGAGAGACGGGCTTTGAAAGAATCGTACACCGGTTTCCAATTGTTAATATGGTTCATGTTAGCTCCCACCATAAAGCCCAAATATTTGAACCGAAGGGCTTCGATTTACAACCAACAACCGCATCCATGGACTCCACCTCGACTGAGCCAAAACCAATACTATAAAAGTTTGATTTCGTGAGATTAATTATCAACCCGGGACATAAGTAAAAGCATCTCAGAATTCTAACCACATTAACTAAGTTCAAGGACTCCGATTCCACTAGAAGCCTTGATCTTCTCTTGACGGCCCGTTGACTAAGTCAACTCATGTTATCTCAATAATCCCCATTTAAAGAACATGTATTGACCTTCACATCACAAACGGGTCAACTTAACTAAATACAATATACACATCCTTTTAATTGATTATATGATATATGAACTATAAGTTTAATCTAAAAATCTTGCTCTAATATAATCCAACAATAAACCATAAAAAATAAACATAATTAACACTTTTAATGCCATTAATATTCACTTGCATGTACCTATAAAACATATTGAAGTCTTGATCTGACCAAGTCAACTCAGGTTATCACATTAATCCCCATTCAGAGAACATATATTTTCATTTACATCACAAACGAATCAACTTAATCAAATACAATAACAGTAGACACCTCCTTTTGATTGGTTATATGATCATGTTTAATCTGAAAATCTTGCACAAACGGATCAACTACATGTTTAATCTGAAAATCTTGCACTAACATAATCAAGTTCATGTTCCGTAACAAATTAACAATATTGCATCCCACTTTCTCTATTTAAAAAAAAGACCATGACCCGTTTAGAGTTGTTTTCCCATTTAAAGAAAATATAATTTCAAAACTAAACTAATCAAGTTCTATTTTTTTTTAATTCTAATATTTAATTCATATCAGGTAAATTACATAAGGATGGTAGGTAGGCGGGCAACAAGCTGTGTCGCCAACCCTTTCTGGATAGAAAATCCTAATCTGCTAAAAACAAACCCCCGCCCTTGAGGGGTGGAAAAGTTGTTGTGCAGTGTGCACTACTCGCTGAACCCGAGCCAAAAACCGCGCCGCCTCCGGTGCCAAGGAATTGAACGTGTCGTAGGCCCAGGGAACGAAAACATGCTGATTATCCTCAAATGCTTTAGCGTGCTTTTCCACTTTCTTAGATTCAGCTCTCATGAGCGTTTTAGGGCGTCCTCAAGATATGTTTTCAGATACCGCCATCCAATTACAACCTGTCTTTGCTCAATGGATACAAAACACCCACGCTTTAGCACCTAGTGCAACGGCTCCTGGTGCAACAGCAAGCACCAGTTTAACTTGGGGGGGGGGGGTGATTTAGTCGCAGTGGGTGGCAAGGTAGCTTTGTTACCTATTCCATTAGGAACCGCGGATTTTTTGGTACATCACATTCATGCATTTACGATTCATGTGACAGTATCAATGTTACCGGTTTCTACAATTTAATTGTTTCTGATTTGCACGAACAAAGCTACCTACAATCACCAACAAACAAAACAAAGTCCCATGATCTGAATGATTGTTGTATAATAAAACATCTTAGCACACCTAGAAAATCAATCAAATGTAGATTAGGATTTAAGAATATATATATAGGGTTTGGCTAAAATAAAAACCCTCTTGAGTTGTGCAAACCCTGAAAACTCTATGTAAAAATTATTTTTTTTCCTGATTTTTTCAGAATAGGTTTTATATTCAATTTTATTAGTTTTGGGAAAAAAAATCAAAAAAGCGCCGAGTAGATTATTTTGTTACACCCTGTTACATAAAACTGGATTTTATCATACGTCAGCATTGTTACATATGTAACATCTGTGTTACGTAATTTTTAAAAAAAAATCTATTCGGCGCTTTTTTGATTTTTTTTTAAGCCGAAAGTCATAAAATTAAGTATACAACCTACTCTAAAAAAATTAGAAAAAAAATGTTGTTACGTAGGGTTTTCACGGGTTTGCACAACTCAAGAGGGTTTTCAAAAGATACTTACCCTATATATATATATATATATATATATATATATATATATATATATATATATATATATATAGCATATCCTACAAAAGGTGGCAAGACACACGGGTTGGGTTGGGTTGGGTTTGAATTACAACTAAGATAGTGACTTGGGGTAAACATGTACAAAATGAGTGACTTTTGAATTTCCTTTCACTTCTGGTAAGCCAAGAATTTAGTTACTTTTTGACTTGTTTGTCCAATATGACAAGTATGTTTGGTATGGAGTTTTTAGGAGCTTCCAGCTTTATACTCAATAACAAATATTGTTTGGTTGAAATCTTTTATATTAGAAGAAAAAACTCTATATTGAAAAGTTATCAGAATCAATTTTGTCTTTTCTAAAGAAAATCACACTTTCAATTTCCATACTATTAATTTTCAACTTTTGTTTGCAAAAGATGTTGTAATTTATGCTTTGTGAATTATTTGAAAAAAGAAAGTTTGTTTTGAGCCATTATTATATATATCGACATATGAAGTGTGAAACACAATGCGTAAGATAGAACTGTGCTCCATATAATTCGTAAAACACAATGCGTAAAAGACAATTACTAAAAAGTGTAAAACACAATTCTTTTAACTCGATTCGAAACAAAATTTATGTTTAAACATGGATCAACCGAAAGCGCAGACAAAATAAGCATGGAAACGTATTATATTTGACATCACTCGTTTTCCAAAAAAAAAAAATTTATGTCGAAATGTAGACCAACTCGTATTTATATCAACACATACATGAAAATCCACACATAAAAAAATAGTTTTTGTGTCTAATTTTCCAAAAGAAAAAAGTTTAAGTCGAAACGTAGACAAACTTGTATTTGTGTCTAATCATAACCTTTCTAATTTCTAGAAATTAGACTCGTGCGCGTTGTGACGCGGGTACACTGCAAGCATCAAATGGGTTAGTTCAAGCGTTATATAATGTGATAACCATATAAAATTTTCAAAGTTGAGGAGGTGTAAAACTTGAGTTATAGTGTGAAAACGCAAAGTTTAAAACATGAGTGCTGGTGACTGTGAAAATGGAGAAATAGTGCAAGGGATACAAACGCAAAACTTACAACTTAGACCTTCCGGTGTGGAACCGGCATGAGGGCCGGCAAGGAAGGTCAAGCCGATGCCGCCCTGGGCAACACCACCCCCACCAGGGCCGGCACGGCATCAGCGGCAAGGACACGCCTCTCATGCCCGGGCTATTTGAACGTTGGACGATGTGAAGAGCAGCTGGGTGACAGCAAGGACACCACACCCTTGGCCCGGCAAGAGGAGCTCCGGCAACGATCTCCGGTGATGTGGAGCCAGAGCTGGCGGTCCGGCGTCGATGCCGGACCTCAACCACACCGGAAGGTCTTAAGAGGCCGCGAGGGGTTACAAATGGGCAAAAATGTAAATTACAAAATCATGCGTCAAAAATATAAATTATAAAATAAGGGTAAAAAAGAAAAATCCTATAAGCCAAACCGTAAATTACAAAATCATGGGTTAGAAATACAAATTATAAAAGTATTGGTAGAGAAAGAGGCAAGAATAATCTATTGTGACTAAAAGGGTCAACCATAAGAAACTCTATGGGATGAATATGTAAAAGAAAAAATAAAGAGGAAGGAAAAGTATAATGAGGCGCGACATTGACAAATAGGATAGGTATAATATAATGTTGTACATCATGCTTTTTAAATGGAGTTAAATGCCAAAATGGCCCATGTGGTTTGACCCAAATTGCCACTTTGGTCACTTTTTTGAATTTTTTGCCAAAACCACCCCTCAAGTATTGAAAAGTGCCAAAATGACCCATATTTAACTGAGTTTCTAACTGAGGATGGAAAGTCAGTTAAGTATCAGGGGCATTTTCGTCCTTTCATCCCAACCCCCCTCTTCTTCTTCTTCTGCAAATATAAGCACCACCCACCACCACCCTTCACCACCCACCACCACCACCACCCTTCACCACCCACCACCACCCTTCACCCTCCACCACCCTCCACCAGAAATCTCTTTCGACACCATTGAAACCCCAGCCTCCATCCATCTTTATCTATATCCTCCCAAACCCTAGAAACCAACCATCCATCCAATCCATCCATCCATCAATGGCCAAGAAACGAAAGTCTCGTACTCCACAACCTGTGGAGGAACCCCAAGACCAAATCAACAAACCCCAACAAGAACAAACCCTCATTGATGACGTCATCAAATCCGAACAAAACGCAGGAAGAAGACGACGACGGCGGATTTGGTGGTGGTTGGAAGCGGTGCGGCGGCGGCGGTGGCTGGGGAGTTGAGATTAGGGTTCAATCGGTGGTTACTGGTCTTGGTTACTGGTCTTGAGGTTAGGGTTCAATCGTTAAAACAAGAACAGAATTTAAACCAAAATTTATCATCAAATACATCGATTTAAACCAAAATCATTAAAACAAGAACAAAATTTAAAATATGAAGCGCATTGTGATCTTCTTGGTGCTTGTTATTCTGCTTGCCTCACCTCTCTATGTTGTAGTCAAACCACAGTCAACCCAAAACTCAGAAGAAAATACAACCAGATTACTGAATGAGTGTTGGCCATTGTGTGATTGCTTCTGGTATGCCTGGATCTCTTTATGTGGGTTCTGTTTTGGTGGGTGTATTTTACGGTTCACAGTGGTCATTAATGCCAACAATTGCTTCTGAGGTTTTTGACTTTTTGGTGTTTTGCATTTTGGGACGATATTTAACACCATTACGATTGCAGGCCCGGTCGGATCATATTTTATGTCTGTGAGGGTGATTGGTTCCATTTATGATTTGGGAATTAGGGTTAGTAAGGATTGTTGGAGAAGATGAAGTTTAGATGAGGAAGATGGGGTTAAAAGGGGTTTTAACTCAGTTTACAGATGAAATGACGAAAATGCCCCTAATACTTAACTGACTTTCCATCCTCAGTTAGAAACTCAGTTAAATATGGGTCATTTTGGCACTTTTCGATACTTGAGGGGTGGTTTTGGCAAAAAATTTAAAAAAGTGACCAAAGTGGCAATTTAGGTCAAACCACAGGGGCCATTTAAATTGCCATTTAACTCTTTTTAAATGTGTACCAACTTCTAGGTTTAAAAACTATCAGTAGCTTGGTTATGCATTGCCCCATCCCTTGTAGTGTGGTGATAAGTAACTTGATATACTAACATGGAGGTTATGAGTTCGATACCCATTAACAACTAACATTGGAGGAAATTTGCTCGTTAAAAAAAAAAAGCTTGATTATGCATTGAGTGTTATACATCATGTTTTGCAAGTGTGTACCAGTTTGGGCTTTAAAAAGACTATTATTATAATTTTTCTATATGCAAAATAAAATTTATCAGTATAATTTTTAATAGGATACATAATAATATAAAAAATTAATGTTCTATGCTTACTTTTTCTCATTAATGGCATCGCCCCAAAGGCCCAATCGGTTTAGTTATTATTTTATATGTTTTACTTTTATATACGTTGTTCAACTTTATTCTTATTTTTATGGGATTGGATTTTAATAACTTAAAATATTCGAAATTGACCGCTCGTACTCCAAACTAAAAAATTGGTCATATATAACATGTGTTCTGGCACCTAATTTAGGTTAAGTCATTAACCCAGTTAGTGTTTTGCCTGACCTGGCACTCCTAATCTGATGTGGCACGCTGACGTGGCACCCACAATTTGACGTAGCACCCCCAATCTAATTGAGTTAGTGACTTAACCCAAATTGGATACAAGAATTCAATAAGTTAATTCTACACGTTATATATTTCCAATTTTTTAGTTTGGGGGTGTAACAACCAATTTTAAATAGTTTATGTTATTTAAATCCAATTCCCTATTATTATCTTTTTGAATTTATTGTTTTTTATACGATGGTGATGGTGGTAGTTAAGGGTGTTGTGACATCAATGCTTTTTAACATAGTTTTACACCACGCCGCAACACGCAATTATCTTAATCCCTAAACCTACATAACGTTTTTTGAACCTCAAACTACACGTAGTATTTAGTTTCTAAATTTTCATTTTACATATTTGGTTTGGTTAATGAACTACAACGGCCAATCACCAAACTTTTATTCAAACTAAATGTTCGCATTATTCAAATTTAATGTTCGCATTTAAGTTGCTTGATATTTATTTGAGAATGCCACACTTTGTTTTTTTTTTTAGAGTAGTGTTTCAACGGTAAATCTCGTGTTGCAAAGCGACCACTGCTCAGGATCGAATCTCATAGGAACCACACGGGTTTCTCCTTTCAAACCCAATGGTTATTTTTTCGGTGGAACGTGGGAATCGAACATGAGACCAAAACCGGGCAGGAACCCTCCAAAGAGGTAAACCTTCCCACCTCAAACTAGCTGGGCTGGAGATTGGCTCCACACTTTGTTTAATTTGTGAATATTATTTACTTCATTTTATTGATTTTTTTATTCAAATTTATGAGGTTTGATTTTTTTTCCCGACAATCAGATTTGTCTTATGTTCATTTAAAATCAAATTAAATACACATATAAATTCAGAAAGGGGTGGCGGCGCAGCTTGTTGCCCGTCTACCTTCTATTGTGATGTAAATTTCGTATTTTGTTTTGTTTTAATAAAAATTAATCAATGAGTTTAATACACATATAAAAATTCACAATCAGATATATTTAAAATCAAATTCATTACTAAGACTCGAATTTAAATTTAAAATCAAATTAATTACTAGGTCATGAGGTATACCCTAACATCTAGAATAGAACGTTAACGGTGACATGACATATTAACTGATGTTACACACCACTCTCCCATTGTGTTAAAATGCGATAAAGGAGTCGCTTAACAAAATGTTAAGAGCCTGATTTTTTTCTTTCCGTTTTTTAACCAAAAATCACTAAATGTATGATTATTTAAAGTTAACGGGATTAAACTATGTCCATAAGGTAATGTGGAGAAATGGGTGACGTGGCATTTAATTAGTTCAGTTTTAACACCACAAATCAACCAAAACTTTTCGAAATTACCATTTGTAATGTTTGTGGTTAAAGTTATTAAAATTAAAAAAATTTGATTGAAACCAATTTTATGATTTATTGAGTTATTTAAAAAAGCAAATTAAAATTGAGTTATTTAAATACCCGCTTTGATGTAATCTTTTTTTGTGCCGTTGGGTCCTCTTTTTGTGGACTCTAGTGGCGTTTTGGTTTTTGTGGTTAATGAAGCTTAATTTAAAAAAAAAAAGGGTTCTAGGATTCATACACCCCGTGACGTCATATTTAGGGTGTATGACATCACATTCTGGGTATGTGTCAGCTTTCTATTGGTGATAGGTGCAGTGCCGGCTCTTGGGTAAGTGAAAACAAACACTTGCTTTAGGCCCCATTCTTTAAGGGCCCCCAATGTTTTTATCTATTATATGTATTTGCACTTTGTTATTCGAGCTTAGACTCCAGAAACCAATAGAAACTTAGGAATTAAAGGGGGAGGGAATCGAAGCCATAGTCTTGAACAATGAAAGGTTCTCCATTGAAATATCAGCTGAGTGTATTTATAAAGGAAATTTGAAAAAGGGCCTCAAGTTTTTATTTTTGCTTTAGGCCCCCAAAATGATTGAGCCGGCCCTGGATAGGTGTGGGCCGGGGTGTATGAATCCTAAAGTAGGGGTGTATGAATCCACAACCCCAAAAAAAAAATCTCCTAAGGCGTTTTGTTCACATAATTAGTTGAAATAGAAATCTTAATTCCAATCTTTATGTGCTAAGTTAACAAAGGAATTGGAGTTCGTTGAAATTTGCAATGATTCCTTAAAATTATAATAATTAAAGAAATTCAAATCCTTCCAACATGAAGAAATTAAGTAATTAAATTCATTAAAATCTATTGATCTTTTATCGATATCTTTATCAGGTCCACATTTGTTTATAACATACTCTCTCCGTCCCAATTTAAATGTCCTACTTTCTTTTTTGTTTGTCTCAAATTAAATGTCTCTTTCCAAAAATAGAAATGTAATTTCCAATTTTGCCCATAAAAGACAAAACACAATCACCACTTTTGAGGATATTATTGTCATTTTACCACAAACAAACAAAATATTTCTTAAAATGTATGTTCTTTTAACTAGAACATTTAAATTGGGACGGGGGGAATACGTCATACGCCCTAATTATGGGCACGAGGTAGGTTTATAAAAAAAATTTCAAAAGCAAATTCTATTTAGGAATTTCTAATAAGTTATTCTACACGGTGTAACAAAAATGAGAAGGGTGTGAAAGATACAAAAAACACAATAGATAATAAAATATGACACAATTAGCCATAAAATATAACACAGTGCCGAAAAATATAACACAATGCTAAAGAAAAAAAGACACAATGAATTGAAAAAATGACATAATGATGAAAATAAGAAAAAGACACAATGATATAACTATATTCTAAAAACTACAAGCTAAAACCCCAAAAAATGAAGACCTAAAAACTAACATCGTAGGGTTCGATAAGACGGTTCCAATGCCGCTTGAATGAGTTCAATCGGAATCTATTTGATACCCTTCCCACGACTTTCTATTTTTCTTACACTGTGTATTTGATCCTAACCCTTTTTTATATATCAAATTAATCATGGGATATATTTTTAACAACTAAATAGAACTACAGATGGCCTTTTACAAGAAGACATGACAGGATGTTATGTTCTATATACCATATGCAATTTGACTTAAAAGCCGGTAAAAAATAGAAGTAGCGGTTTGACTCATTAGCTACTATTATTATAGTAATAGTCTCACTCAATATGTAGTAAGTGCCAAATCTGGAGAGATTGTTGAGGAGAAGAAAGCTTTATAAAATCCACATTAGCAACCTGCAAAGAAGCATACCCATAACTTTTTCCACATGATAAAAGCAATGCAATAAAACTGCTAATCAAGTGCACCATAAATTTCTATCAGTGGCATCAAAAAGTGAAATTGGAAGTTAGGTTAGTTGAAATATTCCACGTAAGACCTCCCAACCTGAGAACTTTATAGACGTGCACAGATCGGTTTTTTTCTAGGAACCGAACCCCAAACCGGTTCGTATCGAACTGGTTTCGGTTCGGTTCGGCCCTGATTTTGCCAGTTTGAAAGGCCGGTTTTAGTTCAGTTCAGTTTGGGTTCGTGAACCAATTCATGCATACACTTTTTTTATGAAAGGTATCACAATTATTATTTTTTTTTTACGTAAAGTTTGATTTTTATTGATTTTTACAATCTTTTTAAGGTGTATGTAGGTATATATTTGTATGTGTAGAAACATTTTTATATAATTTTGTTATATATAATTTTTTTTTATATAAAATTGTAATTTTTTTAATAAAATGTAGTAATTACTTAATTTTGTTTGATACCCTTCTCAAATGCTTTATAATCACATAAGCAAGGTTCTGAAGTTGCGAGATGCATTAATGATGAATTATCACCGTAATGAGGTAATTGATGATAAAATGGGTCTATCGTGTGTTCGGTATGAGATAAAAACGAGTAACTTATTGATGTGGGCCGGGCGGTTTGCATTGGCACAAATCATTTTTTGTTCATGATTAAAATTTATTATTAAATCATGAGGATGCCAAATATGTTTATGAAGATTATGTTATTTTAGTAATAATAAAGTTGTTTGAATATACTAATTAGAATGTTTTATGCATTAAAATACCCATTGATTATCTTCTAGAAGCATTTAGGGAATGAAAATTGGTAAAATTTAGAAAATTCTAAAGAAACTTTTGGTATACCATCTTAACTTTGAACAATTTAAACATATTTGTCCATGCCTCCTCCTTTATAATATAGTATAAATTTGGACTAGCATCAACTCAAGATTAAAATTCTTGCAATAGTAACTTATTTACTCAATCTCTTTTCTTTTTCTTCATTTAAGACTTCACTATTCAGAAACCAATCTCTACAAATATATGTACTTAGCCTAAGATTTTTTTACCCTCTGCGTTTGAACCAATGTTTTCAGAATCGGACTGGGTGTCGAATCGGACCTCTCACCGGGTCACCGGTTCGACCAGTTCAAAGAACAGCAAAAAATATAAAAAGAATCCAAAAAATTATAAAATTTCCGGTCTGACTTACTTTTTGCCCAGTCCGACCGGCCGGTTTCCCGGTCCGACCACCGGGTCGCCGGTCCAACCATCGGGTCAATGCATGCCCAGTTCAATCTTTGACCCGGACCGGTCCAACCACCGGTTCCCGGTCCGACCGGCCGGTCCGGGTCTGAAAAACATGGTTTGAACTCATCATTCATGTAACAATTACATCTAAAATCTATTGCACGGGCTTGATCTTAGAACCAATTTGGGACACTTTAAATTGGCTTAACCTAGATCATAACATATGGTCCCCCGGTAATTAATGATCATGACAATTCTTATCGGTTAAAGCCGGGACCAATACTTAACATCAACCCCATACTATATGGACATATTCTAATATTTGGGTTATAAAGATTGTGACGCGATACATAGAGTCAGAAACTTTAAATCACAGGATGCTAATAACATGTTGGGTTGGAGGATTGTCGGTGTGTGGCTGAGCATAAGAAAGACCACGATCGAAAATCATAACACCATCTTTGCTAGTGCCAGAAAAATGAATCATAGACAAAACCTTATTTCCTTTATATGACGATTTGAAAAACCTGATGCTTGAGTGCTGAGTGACTGCCAAAGTGCTACGATACTATACAAAGTTACAGACTGCAATGGATAATTTATGTAGTTGTTAATGGATTTTAATTGTGATTGCAAAAAAAAATCCATTATAAGTAGAGTCGTAACAGTTAAGTTAATAAACACTATACATAAATGATATAAAAAAACCAAGATTATAGGACACTAAAAGCATCCTAAAGTTGAAATAGGATATGAACATCAAAATCTAAGTATCAACTATGATTATGATAATAATATAATCATAACGAAATTTTAATCATAATTTTTATTTCGATCTCAAATTTAATCACATATGAATATCCATCAATACCTAGCATTTTATTAAAAATATACAGTTATCATCCACATTATGTCATAATTTATCTGTATAATTCGTATGTTGTAAAAATAACAGCTGAGTGGCAAAAGTTAATAGATTCTAACTTAAGGGGAAATGGATTTAAATACTTCCAACTATCACTCGTTAGCGGATAGCACTCCCAACTATCACTTTGGCGGATAGCACTCCCAACTTTCAACTTGTTGGATTTTATCACCCCCAAACTAACTGAAGTCTAACCCAGTTAGTGTTTGTGGCCAAAATGTAAAAAACTAAACTTAAGGGACCATTTTGAAACTTATTATTATTATTATTATTATTATTATTATTATTATTATTATTATGATTATCTATATCTATATATAATAACAGAGAGAGAGAAGGAGTTCAGAGAGAGAGAGGCGGAGAGAGAAAGAGACTCACCACCACCATCTGCCGCCACCCCCACCACCACCCCGCCACCACCACCACCACCATCTGCCATCAGCCTCAGCCCACCACCACCTTTCACCAACCTTTAACCTAATCTTCTTCTTCTTCTTCCATCAGCCACTCACCACCACCCTTCACCTCCACCACTGACCGACCACCACCGCCCTGCACCACCATCGCCTGCACCAATCGAACCCTATAACCTTCCAATCGAACCCTTAATTGTTGAATTGAAGCCCTAAAATTCAAACCATTATAAAAACCCAAACCAACCCCCTGCCCTCTTCCATCTACTCTAACCCTAACCCTTAATTGTTGACCGACCACCACGTTTTCAGACCTGATACTACACCTGATACTACACACACATCGATGCGTGTGTGGGCATTAAGATAATCAGAAGGTTTATGGGTTCGGTTGGTTTAGAAACAGAAGAACAGGGTTACCGGTGCTAGATCCGGTTCTTCAAAACAGAAAAGGAGAAATGGTTAATCGTACTGGGGTTGGGGTTAATCGTACTCGGGAAGGGGTTAATCGTATTTGGTTGGGGTTAATCGTGCTTGTTTGGGTAGTTGATGGCTCGCCGGAGACAGGAGTGGTCGGAGAAGATGACCGGAGGTGTACTCTCTCTCCCCCTCTCTCTCTCTCTCTCTTCTATCTCTCTCTCTCTCATCTATCTTTCTCCTCACTGATGGACAGGAGTGATGGACAGGAGTGGTGCAGCGGCGGCGGTGTGGTGGTGCCGGTGGCTTCATCTCTCTCTCTCTTCTAGATCAGCTGTGATGTTTATAATAATAATAATAATAATAATAATAATAATAATAATAATAATAATAAAAAGTTTCAAAATTGTCCCTTAAGTTTAGTTTTTTAGATTTTGACCACAAACACTAACTGGGTTAGACCTCAGTTAGTTTGGGGGTGATAAAATCCAACAAGTTGAAAGTTGGGAGTGCTATCCGCCAAAGTGATAGTTGGGAGTGCTATCCGCCAACGAGTGATAGTTGGGAGTATTTAAATCCATTTCCCCTTAACTTAACTTCAAGTGATGCATAGAAAATCAACAATTTTGATTAACGATTTTGAATGAACTAAGTCGCTATTTACACCACCTTAGATTTTGATTTTGATTTCAATCTCGATTCGATTTCGATCTCGACTGTGATTGTAAAAAGAATCAGAGGAAGAACGCAATAGAAGATAGTTGGACTTCGAAAATCATGATTTTACTATTCAGATGTACGACCTTTCATTGTTACTACACGGTTCGATTTCCACTCCTCACTTTCTCACTTTTATTTTTTAACGTAATAGCCTTGCCTTTTGTTTGAACGAGCTACAGTCCAGTACTAGACAAATAGGCCCAATACAAATATAAAATAACATTTGATAATAGGACCCCAAAAAGATGAGGCCCTAAATCTAGTTTTAGTAGCCTTATACTTTAACCAAAGTTTGATTTTGGTTATTAATAAAATTAACTTAACCGGACTGAAAACCGACAATCTAATCAAATAAACCGAATCAATTACCCAATTGGTTAATAAAATTGTTTAGTCAATGACTTTGGTTTTGGTTAAAGCTAATAACTGAGTTAAATCGAACCATGCATACCCGTAGAAATGGATCGTGCAGACACTCTGCTAGTATGTGTGTGTATAGTGACGTCAAACATGAACCTTGTAACCAGTGGCGAAGCTTGACCCGAAGGTTCGGGGGGTCGGAAGTCACCGGGGGGTTGGAAGTCACTAGTTTCGGGGGGTCGAAAACCAGTTTCGGGAGGTCGAAACCCTATATTTTCAAAATTTTCTATACGAATACTATATAATCGGAACTTCTGCGCGAAAATCCGGGAGGGTCGGCCGCCCCTCCCCGCCCCTACAATGTTGCGCCACTGCTTGTAACCAAAACACTCTTAAAAACATGTAACCAGTATACGAACTGTGTAGTCCGGCTAGTTATCTAAAAAATCAATTGGGTTAACACATCAAAAAGGTTGGATATTAAGTTGTAAACTGGTCTTAAACGATTTAGTTGTAACTGGGTTAAATGTTTCATATTACTTAAATTAGAAGTCATACACTTTCTTTATTTTGTAAATCTACTAAGTGAAATAACCATGTCGTCATCCTATCATTTTTTTTTAATTACAAACATATAGAAAAATTATACTCAAATTAAATATAACAGAATACTCGTTTTTATGGTCTATTTTTTAAAAAAAATATTAACATACACCAAAGTTATGGTAGTTTAACAACTGTGGGGTAGTTAGTTTAACAAGGAGGAAAAGTGCAACTAATAATTAATTAATTATCTATAATTTGGTTAAAGTTGAGGGAATTAAACGGTAACTAAGATATGGTATTAAAGTGTAAAGTGTTTCATGACTATTTTATCGCTATTTTAGGATTGTACATTAATAAAAAAAAGTTTTTTAACTTGTGAACATCTTCAACTACCTTTGTCTCATACATTATAGAAGTATAGATTTACTATAAAACATTTAGTTTTACTAGTTGAAGTTTTAAGTTTGAACATGTTTAGAAAATAAAGCGATTGATTGTCACCTCAAAATTTTTAATTTTTTTTAACAATCCAAAACCCAGATAAGACAGAAAAACTGAGGAACTAATACAAAACCATATATTTAAAAATTCAGAAACACAAATTATAAATCTCTCGACAGTTAAAAAAAATATTTAGAAACCATGTAAAGACGCACGTCAAAGTTAAAAGAGCTCAAGAGGTCATTTCGTCTGGAACCGGGTCAGGTTTGTTAGTTGTGGGTGGGTCGACATCCATTTGATCCGATGTAGGTGGGTTCGCTAGTTGTTCTTCATCCATAGGTTGGCTGGTGGAGTCCGTTTGAGCAACTTCGTTCACCACTGGTGGTGCAGTGGCGGTTTCATTTGTTGCTGATGGTTCTTCGGCAGCAGTTTGACCTGTTGCTGGTGATGGAGTAATTGTTGTGTTGGTGGCAGCCGGTGGTTCAGGATTCGGGTTGGTGGTTTTGTATTCGGACAAAAGATCCATGAACTCGTTGAGCAGCCGTTGTACTTTACGGTTTGATGCCATTGCTGGAAGAATATCTTCTCTCAATAGTTTATGCTTTTTCATTCCCTGTAAATGGCAAAGTTTTTATTAGTCAACAAAATCATATGTATATTATTAACTTTTTTAATTTTAAATACACAGAAACCTACAAGAACACAAGGATCCCATGTGGGATTAGTTGCATCAGAAGCAACGGTTTCCGCCATCCCTGTTGGCGGTCCAAGAAAATTTTCACACACTTCACGCAGTCGAGCCTCATCAGCTTCTCTGCAATTCAAGAATACTTTAACTACTGAACTACAAATGTTTTTATGTAAATTTATAAAAAAAAAAAATAATAGAAAAAAGAAAACAACACACCTAGCCAGAAAGCGTATATATGACAGGAGACACTGACGATACTCGTTTGGAGACTTCAATGACAACGCGGACGCTAACTGGGATTCCAAGTGGGCCCGTGTCTGCACTCCATCATCGGTTACTCTGCAATCAAACAGTTAATCAAATGCCTAAAATGTCCTCCAACAATAACAAAATCAAATATCTTGTGCATTGATCAAAGTTTAAAAGAACGGAAACGAGCCTCGAAAATAAATATAAAAATTTTGTGTCTGTAAAAAATAAAATACTTGACCTAGAAAAGTCTAAAACATCAAAAACACACATCAAAAATAATATAATTAACCCAAAAAGTCTAAAACACCAAAAAAGCACATCAAAAACACCCTAAACCACACGAGGCGCACCTGAGGAGCACAATTTCGTAGCGCCTCAGCCCTTAGAGGCGCATGTACAATCTGAACCCCATGAGGCGCGCCTCAGACTCGTTTTCTTAGAGTTTCGCCTCGAGGCGTACGCCTCACCCGTTTTTTAAACCATGGCACTGATCACCGAAAATTTGAGATGACTAGAAACTAGGGGGCAACTTCGTCACATACAATGGGTTGCATCCGCACTACGTTTTATCTCTAAGACAGATGGAAATCAAATAACATTGGTCAAATTGGTCCACCGTATGTATTTTAGTGCATAAATCCAAGTCACTCAATTAGAATATTGGATAATTCAAAATATCAGAATATATATGAACTACGTAACTTTTGAAAATCATTATTTACGCTCTAAATATTTATAAAATCTACAGACGTGTTTTGGCAAGTCTAACAAGCAGTAAAGATGTCGGTTAATTCTATAAACGAAACTCATCAAAGAAAGAAAAGACTGCAATTTCACAGGAAGAAAGTGATTATTTAATTTCATACGAACCTGCTCCAGCCAGGCTTTCTAGCCAAGAATTTCCTGACATCAACTTGCAAGCCTGCCAACTCACCATTTTGGGGGAAACCTAAACTAAACGAGCTGGCAAAATTAGAAGCCGGAAAACAATCATCCGCAACACGTAGCCAACACATGAGATTCATATCAAACATGAATGCGTGACGTGTGGCAAGTGTAACAAGTGGAGATCCAGACTTTGATAACTTTGCAGATATTACTTTAACAGACCCTGAAAAATAATAATAATAATAATAGATACAATAAGCCTAGAGGCATATAAAACATACAAAGTTTCATGCTTGACTATTAATGTTACCGGTTGATTTTGGATCTGAATTCATAAGTGAGGCTAATGAATCATGGAGGATGCATTTTCGGTTAAACAGATCCCATACGTATAACGACCCTTTTCTTGTGACAAGTAACAGTTTCCAAGAATCATCACAATCGATGAACACTGGGGTGGACCCCATCATCATAGTCGGCATAGATCTTCTCCCGCATTTTGTGTAAACCTTTTTAAGATACAACATTAATCATAAGTACTTAAGTTAATTCAAGTTAATTAACTCACTATCTGATTATTACAGCCTCATACAGCAATAGCAGTTTGGAACTGAAAAACTAACCTGCAGGGATCCATCTTCACACCCAACGGCCCAAAAATTAGCATTTCCGGCCAATACCGTAACATTGCAGGAGATCCGGTCAGACCAAAGAGTCTGACCATTTCTCGTGCAAGAAATTTCTGTTTCTTTCATCAAAAACGTATTCCCGACCCCAATAATGTCATTGGCTGCATGTTCTTTAGGACGAGCTTCCAAACAAACATGTGTATCACCTTCTTTATTATCATAAACCCTAATCGAAAGGGGTTTAAAAGAACCTAAATTCTTTGGACGTCCAATTTCCTCAACGTTTATATTTCCGTCTTTATCAGCAGAAACAGGAACCTTTTCAATTATCAGACTCTCACTAACAGTGGCTCGAGAAGACACGCCTCCAACCATTGCCTTCTTAGCAGGAGGACCCTCACGAAACCCTAAATCGCCATTCTCAGTTGACTTCATAGAAAAGTCTGTAACATTTTGGGATTGTGAAGCTGTTGAGATGTTTAAGTTTTCTCCTTGAACAGGAACTCTAACGGCTTCAGGAATGATACGTTTTCGACCATCAGGTCGTCGGTATTCTCTTTGTTTAACAGGACTAGACACACGAGTAGCTTGAGTTACAGTTTTATTTGATGTGTTATCAACGACTCCTACAGTATTTTTACCAAGTTCAGGTAACGGTTCAACCTTCGATGCAATATCTAAACTAGAAGAAGATTTCATGGTGGCAGAATTATTATTATTTGCGACAGGTGCGGTAACCTTTTTAGAAGCTGCTTCTAGAAGCAACTGTGCTGGACTTTCTGCTAAATTTGCTTGTCGACCCCTAACATCACCATAACGGCTTTTTTTCAATTCCTCTAGTTCCACGTCACTTAACCTATGACCAATTTCTTTGACCTCAAAGTGAAAGGTAGCCACGGTCCCATCTAAAGAACAAGCAAATAGTGAATACCCATCTGGACTCCTGAAAAAACAACGAACAAAAACACGTTAAATTTGAAAAAAAAAAAAAACGAAAAATGAAAACTTTAACTAATTTATATTCAAGATTTACCATGATAAATCGACAACACTTTGAGAAAAGAAATGTTTTGCAACAAAAAGAGGGCGGGCACTTGCAGTAGTCCAAACAGTAATGGTTCGATCTTGACTTCCTATAGCAATAACATTGTACGGTTGTGATTCTTTCCCACTGTTCTTTGATGACCCGTTAGCCCAACCCGCAGAAGCACCCTTTGCTTCATGGGTATTTGTTGGGTTTCTTTTAAACATTGAATGATTAAACTTAACCACAATTATAGGGGCGTTGTGCCCTAAAAAGTCAAAGGTAGCAGTCCATTCTCCTCGCTCTAGAACAGGTGCTGAATGTCTTGGTTTTTGAAATCCGTGTGTTGTTGTTATAAAATGGCCACACGGTGACCACCCGAGCCGCCTGAAGAAAGTAGATCCAAGCTGAAAGAAAACAGGTAATATCAGCTAAAAAGAAAACAGGTCAATCAGGTTGACTGGTGGAGTCACCCGAAATGTGGCATTAACGCTATCGCATAGAACCTTCTAAACCTTTCATTACGGCAGACTTTTATTGATATCCACATTCTTTAAAATACATACCGATTTTGTCCAGTGTCCATCTGTCCTATGTGCAAGGCTCCAGTCTGACGTTCGCCAAAAAATTACAGTTTTGTCATCCGACTGACTTGCTATAAAAGAACCAATAGGATCCCACGTTACCCCTTTGACAAGACTAGAATGGCCCCTTAAAACAGCGGTGCAGATACCGTTACTCATATCCCAAATATGAATCGTGTTATCCAAACTCCCGCTAGCCAAAGTTGAATCATCCGGAGACCAATTTAGATCCACCTACACTAAGCGACAAGAAGGAAAAAACTCGGTGATTAGATCTTGAATTAAAGCAAAGGAAAAAACGTTACTTTTTAATTCAAATGACAGATGATAATTACCACATCAGCTGTATGACCTCTCAAAGTAAAGGCGATTTTCCAGTTTTCAACATCGGGCGCTTCACCACTACCAAATTCAGTGGTACCAGAACCAGGTTTTCTCTCATGGATTTGAATAACTTGATCATCTGACCCGGACGCAATATACCGGCCATGTTTGGCCCACCTTACACAATTCACTGACCCGAAATGATCACGAAGCGTAGCAAGAAGCTCTAGTTTTTGTTTATCCGGATCCAAATGCAAGATCTTGGAAACATATTTCATGTTCCAAATCCTTACCTACATAATGACCAAAGATTATTACCATATTTTAACTACTAACAAAACGCCAAACCGAATAATACTTCAACGTATTCTCACATTTCAAGTTTAATGCTACATTTACATAATTCATGTTTATAGACATAAAAATTAGGTTATTTATGACATAAACTAACTTTCTATTTATGACTAAAGCCTGTGAAGAGAACCAACACGCTTTCGTTCCCCTGGCTTTTGATACCTTTGGCTCTTTGGCACCGGAAGCTATCCGCTTTTTTGACCAGGGTCCAACGGGTTATCCATAGCAATGTTTCGACCCCGGGGGGCAAGGATTTGTTTTCTGTAGAATAGGTTTCGTCATACAAAAGGGGGTGGCGGTGCAGCTAGTTGCCCGTCTCCCTGCTGTTTTGATGTAATGTTCGCTTTTATGAAATGAAATTATTATAATTATTTTAGGGGAGATTAGTTCACAAGATTGTAATTAAATTATTATTATTATTATTATTATTATTATTAATGACTTAAACTACCAAATTATGCCCTAATTGTGGTTAATTAAATTAGGGATCAAAGTCTCTGAAACTATCTTTATATATGAACAAGATTCTAACCAAATTCAACTCAAATGACAACAAATAATATTATCACACAACTCAAATAAACTATTACAACTTCACACAATTACAATTTACCTTCAAAACCCTAAAAAAATTAAAAAAAAAATCAAAACTTTAATAACAAAACAGCAACAAGAAAGCAAGAAAACAAAAACCCATGAATATTAATACCTTATGATCACCCCCACCAGTAGCAAATCGAAGGCCACCAGGTTGGATATCAATTGAGAAGATTTGCATGCCTTCATGTTGAACCCAGATTGGTTTCTCTGCAATCATTTTGGAATGAATAATTTGGTGGGTTTTTTACAAGAAGAAATACAAATGAGGTTGATTATTATTATTATTATTATTATTATTAAGTATCATGAATTCATGATGTAAAGACAGTGTATTAATAAGATTGAGCAAGGATGAACAAAAGCACAGAAAGAAAAACCCTCGTCTGAATAGAAAAAACTGTAGAAGATAGATATAGAATAATAATAAAGTTTATAAATTTTGGTGGCCTTTTTAGCAGGGCAAGCTGTGCGGAAAGCAGAGGCGAAGAAAGTTGAGAAGCATGCTAAAGCCTGCGAGGAGAACCAACACGTTTTTGTTCCCCTGGCATTTGATACCTTTGGCTCGTTGGCACCGGAAGCCATCCGTTTCCTAACTAGAGTTCAACGGGTTATTCATGGCAGTGTCTCGACTCCGGGGGGACATGGGTTCGTTTTTAGTAGGTTAGGGTTTGCCATCCAGAAAGGGGTGGCGGCGTAGCTTGTTGCCCGCCTGCCCGCTATCTTGATGTAATTTGCCGCGTTTATGTGTTTTTGAATTTTATAAAGGAAAGAAAATTGAATATCAAAAATTTTTGTTTTCTTTTAAAAAAAAAATTAAGAAAAACCCTAAAGATGTGGGTGTGTACGAACTTTATGTTGTTAAAACTGTGTGATAATATGATGGTATACGATGAGAAAGTAAGAAACTACTGTGAAAAGAAATACACGGAGTCAAATGGTTATGTTATAGATACCGGTCTCTAGATTATTCTAAGACTAGTGTAATGGTGAATTAACTGGGCGTGAAATGTGCATTTAGCGCCCTATAACTTGGGTGTACACCTCCCCTGGCGGCGTGAAATGCATAAATGGGTTTTTGGCGTTAAATCTTTCACGCTCGAATGGGTAATTGATCCACCAATCAGATTGTTCGAACGGTTATAAACGGCTAGTTGGATTTTTTATTTAGTTTATCTTTTTTTTATTTAATTTTAATATCTTTATATACACACATTCCTCAAAATACACTCAACATGTATAAAACACACATGAAGACGAGTTGGACAAAAGCAATTAATTTTAGTACTATTTGTGTTTTTTTAGTATTGTTTGTGTTTTTTTTAATATTGTTTGTTTTTTAGTATCATTTGTATTTTTTTTTAAATTTATGGTATTGTAATTTCTATTATTTGTGTTTAATGAGTATTTTTTAAAGAAGTATTATTTTATTTAAATAAAAATAATAATAATTGGGTAATCATTGTAAGGGACATTGTGAGACTTAAAACCACTACATCCCTTTTTAATTTCAATCCCCACAATGTCCCTTGTGGGGCTTGGAATTTTACTACCCCCACACATGGTCTAAATAGACTTACTTAGGAATTTTATAAACGGCTAGTTGGATTTTTTATTTAGTTTATCTTTTTTTTTTATTTAATTTTAATATCTTTACATACACACATTCCTCAACATTTATAAAACACACATGAAGACAAGTTGGACAAAAGCAATTAATTTTAGTACTATTTGTGTTTTTTTAGTATTGTTTGTGTTTTTTAATATTGTTTGTTTTTTAGTATCATTTGTATTTTTTTTAAATTTATGGTATTGTAATTTCTATTATTTGTGTTTAATGAGTATTTTTTAAAGAAGTATTATTTTATTTAAATAAAAATAATAATAATTGGGTAATCATTGTAAGGGACATTGTGAGACTTAAAACCACTACATCCCTTTTTAATTTCAATCCCCACAATGTCCCTTGTGGGGCTTGGAATTTTACTACCCCTACACATGGTCTAAATAGGCTTACTTAGGAATTTTATTGGAAATTAGGTTCAATTTTCACACATGAGGTTTGGCTATTTTAACTACTGGAATACCAGGCCAGCAAGACCAAGTGTCTGCGGAGAATGGTGGGGTATATAACAACACTAGGAACAGGGGAGACAACGTAGGAAGATGAATGTGATGTGCATGATTCATAGGGTGATGGTATGCTTTGTGGAGTGGGTGAAAATGGTCATTTTTGATGACATGGGGTAGAAAGATTTTTTGTATTGGTGTCTACGAGGTATTTTTCGGATGTGTTACATTGTGTCAGTATCTTGCTTTTATAATGTAATGTATATTTTGGGGATGAATAAAAGAAATTTGCCGTTTAAAAAAAAAACTACTGGAATACCAAATATATCTTTTTTAATCATAATAATATTGTATGTTGTTGCAGATTTTTAATGATTTTCATCCAATGACTAATTATGTAACTCTGTATATTACTTAACATAAAAAATAAATTATAAAAAATGTCTTACAATAAGGGTTTTATAAGCCTTTTAGTTTTTTTTTTCAATTAAAGATATTTATTTTATTTTTTATTATTTTAATAATATGTGTACTTTATCCATTAATAATTGAAGTCCAACAGAGTTACTGTGATAGTTGAAAATGTAAAAAAAAAAAAAACTACAAGCCACCGTATGAGAAACATTTGGGGTATGTTTGGCAAAACTAACTAGTGGTTGGTGGCTGAAAGCTGGTAGTTGTACCTTTTAAAATATATTTTGGTGTTTGGTAGAGTAGTTGGAGCTTTTAGTAAAATGTATAAAATGACTAAAATGAGCATAACTAAAAGCTTGTATGCATGTTATTTTTTTATGGTAGAATGGATATTTGTGTTATTTTACTCATTAAAAGTTTATAGCTAGTATGAGTTTTTTTTAAACGTTAGTAATAGTAGCGTTTCAATATGGAACTTTTTCTCTTAACCTAAAAACTTCAAGCTCATTCAATCAAACAAGTTTTTTTATTGAGGATAAATATTTTCTAAAAACTTGAAGCTAAAAGCTTATTACCAAACATACCTTTGACCTTAGTGATTACTAATTATAATTTGTATGTCCCTGTGGTTTGTTTAATGTAACAATTCTAACCCAAAGGTTTAAAAATTCTAATTTCAGTTCCTGAACTTTCGTTTTCGTTATAATCAAATCCACCTCATTAACATCATCATTCTCCACTCTTAACTTTTATGGTGAACGACTAAAAGAAAAAAAAAACAACAATAACAATGACTAAGTTAAAAATATGTTTGAAATTATAAAGTCTTAATAAAAAATAAGTGCAAACTTGTAACATTCTGAATTGTTTTAAAAAACTTATTACAATAAATATGTTAGATATTTTAGTTATTTAAAAATAGGGATAATTGCACAAATAAACATTTGACCAAAGTCATTTGCAAAAATAGACATAGTATGCGTCTAAACAACAGGGACGAGACACGTGTAAAGCCTTCAGACGCTTTAATTTTTAAGGTCCCTGCGTCTAATCTTTAGACGCGAAAAATGATTGCGTCTAAAGAACAGACTCTTAAATTAAAGAGTCTAAAAAGGTTTAGACTCTTTAATTTAAGAGTCTGTTCTTTAGACGCAATCCTTTTTCGCGTCTATAGTTAAGACGTAGAGACCTTAAAAATTAAGGCGTCTCAAGGCTTTACACGTGTAATTGTCTGATTGGTAGACGCAAAGAGTGTCTCGTCCCTGTTGTTTAGACGCATCCTATGTTTATTTTTGCAAATTAGTTTGGTCAAATGTTTATTTATGCAATTATCCCTTAAAAATAAGTCTACCCAGTTTATCCTATACTTTATCTTTGGTCAACCCTTTAACATGCTGTTATAGATTTTCAAACACACTTGTATGCTCCCTCCCTTTTATAACAACCATGAAATTACAAAAGATTAAATCTTTTAAAAAGCTTCAAACTTGTTATTATTACAATCACTTCAATTCTTCACGGTCCTTTTCTTCAACAATCAATCTTGATGATGCCCCCCACCTGTTCGACAAAATGCCTGAGAGAGATATTTCTGTTTCTGACCATAACCACCTTCTTTTCGAGTATGCCCGAGACAATAACAACGTTCAAGCTCTTAAACACTTTCTGGGTATCCGTCGTTTGGGCTTTCCGGTTAACGGGGCAAGCTTTTCTTGTGTTTTAAAGATATGTGGAAGCTTATGTGATCAAATAATAGGCAAGCAAGTACATTGTGATTGTATTAAATTTGGGTTTTTCGAGGATGTGAGTGTGGGAAGTTCTTTAATAGATATGTACGCGAAAACAGATGGAGTTTGGATGGCGGAGAAGGTTTTCGATGAAATGCCTGAGAAAAACGTGGTGTCTTGGACTTCGATGCTTACTGGTTATTCGTTAAGGGGATTTCATGATCGGGCGGTAGAGCTTTTTTTGCGGATGCAGATGGAGGGAATCAAGCCTAACCCGTATACATTTGCCACGGTTCTTGGAGCTTTGGCTGACTGTGGTGAGGTTGTAAAAGGAATGCAGGTGCATACCATGGTTGTTAAATTTGGTTTTGAGCTGACTACGTATGTTTGCAATTCTTTGATTAGTATGTATTCGAAATCAGGGATGATTAGATGTGCAAAGGCGGTGTTTGATGGTATGGAGGTTAGAAATGCGGTTTCTTGGAATGGAATGATAGCGGGTCTAGTAACAAATGGGCATGATTCAGTTGCGCTTGATTTGTTTCGTAAAATGAGGCTTTCTGGAGTTAAACTCACGGAAGCTATCTTTGTAACAATATTGAAAGTGTGTGCTAACATCAAAGAAATAGTTTTGGCTAAACAAATCCACTGTTTCGTGTCAAAGAACGGTATGGAGGATTATCCTAATCTTAGAACTGCACTTATGGTTTCTTACACAAAGTGCTCGGAAATGGATGACATGTTTAAACTGTTTAGTACAATGAAGGGGGTTAACAGTGTGGTGACGTGGACAGCAATGATCGGTGGAATGATACAAAATGGAGACATTGATAAAGCAGTGAATTTATATCGTCAAATGTGCGAGGAAGGTGTTAAGCCTAATGAGTTTACCTATTCTACCCTTCTTGCCGCTCATCCTGCAGTTTCTGTTTATCAAATTCATGCGCAATCCGTCAAGACAAATTATGAATCATCAACTTCAGTTGGCACTGCACTTTTAGATGCTTATATGAAAATAGGAAACAATAAAGATGCGGTTAGAGTTTTCGAACGTGTGGAGGAAAAAGATATTGTTACATGGTCAGCTATTCTGGCAGGATATGCACAAATGGGTGATGCTGACGGGGCAATGCGAGTCTTTCGCCAGCTGGCGAATGATGGGGTGAGACCAAACGAGTATACATTCTCGAGTATTCTTAACGCGTGTGCTGGTCCGATGGCTGCAATCGGGCATGGTAAACAGTTTCATGCAGGATCAATTAAAGAAAATTACAATAATACTTTATGTGTAAGCAGTGCTCTTGTGACTATGTATGCAAAAAGAGGAAACATTGAAAGTGCAAATAAAGTTTTTGAAAGACAAACCGAAAGGGATTTAGTTTCATGGAATTCAATGATTTCAGGATACGCACAACACGGGTACGGGGAAAAAGCTCTTGAAATATTTGAAAAAATGCGACAAGAAAACTTAAAAATGGACGATATAACGTTTATTGGAGTGATTACTGCGTGTACACATGCGGGATTAGTCAATGAAGGTGAAAGATACTTCAATATGATGGTGAAAGATCTTAAAATTGATCCGACATCAGAACATTATTCATGTATGGTTGATATGTACAGCCGAGCTGGATTACTTGAAAAAGCTCTGAATTTTATAAATGCAATGCCATTTCCAGCTGGCGCGACAATCTGGCGATCTCTTTTAGCTGCTTGTCGTGTTCACAAAAACGTGGAAATAGGAAAATTAGCAGGAGACAAACTTATGTCATTGAAGCCACAAGATTCGGCTGCTTACGTATTGCTATCGAATCTGTACGCGACATCTGGCAACTGGCAAGAAAGATCTAAAGTTAGGAAGTTGATGGATGAGAGGAATGTGAAGAAAGAAGCTGGCTGCAGTTGGATTGAAATCAAGAACAAGACATATTCATTTGTTGCAGGTGATACTTCACATCCGTCATCGGATCTTATACATTTGAAGTTAAAAGAATTAGGTTTGCGTTTAAGGGATGCGGGATATTTGCCAGATGTTAGTTATGTTCTTCATGATGTTGAAGATGAACATAAGGAAGATATTCTTTTTGGTCATAGTGAGAGATTAGCGGTTGCTTTTGGGTTAATCGCGACACCTTATGGAACATTGTTGCAGATTGAGAAGAACCTTAGGGTTTGTGGTGACTGTCATACTGTGTTTAAGTTAATTTCTAGGATTGAAGAAAGAGAAATAATTGTCAGGGATTCGAACCGGTTTCATCATTTTAAAGATGGTGTATGCTCTTGTGGAGAATATTGGTGACCATGGATAACTTCATGTTAATTAATATGCATATAAATGAAGAAAATTGACAACCAAGCCTGAAAGCGGCAACTTGAAAGATGCAAAACTTCCAAACTGTCTGGAGTTGCAGGGTCAGGCCGCGAGAAAAAGCCTGCAGCAGGCAGAACATTGTGGCTTTCCGTCTTATGGTGGTTTGGCTCAACTGTCAAGCCCAAATTTCTTCATATCGAGGGGCATATAGTCGATGATTTCGGTTATAGTTTTATTTTAATTATTAGGTAAATCAGACGAAATACACTTTCTATTTTTTCAGTTGTTTGTACAATTTTGAATTGTATGTGTTGGCCGACCTGTCAATAACAATATCCTTGTAAAAGGCCTTTTTTTGTAATCTTGAAAGTTGGCGTATCGAATGCTCTTTAGGCGTCTGGGTTCACGCCTATCGCTCCTAACGTCCACATCTGAAGTTTTGATTCTTAAACTGAATACTACTTGTAATACTTTTTACAGGTTTATGCTAACCTGTGGATCCTTGTAGCAACACTTCATTAAAAAAACACAATACAAGCTGTAGTAATGTTCTTGTTCAAGCCTTGATGGTTGTACAACTTTTACGTTAAAAAAAAAAAAAAAAAAAAAAAAAAACCTTTACTTACAGTTTGCCTTCTGCCTTGCCAGAACCTGAATTACATCAGAAACATGAATTACATCTTATGTACCATCTAACAAAAAAAAAGTTTACGCGCAAAGAATATAGATTAAGAGTATATTAAGAAAAGTATTACCTTTTCATCCAGGCCTTGTGCAGCCAGCTCCTGCATTGTGATCTGAACTGCATCTGGTTGTTCGGGTTCACATGGGACCCACAAACCCTCATTCGTCTTAACAAAGAACTTAGCATCTTGAGTTTTAGATGCATCTTCGGATAAAACATCCTTAACCTACAAAAAAAGGCAACATTAATCTTAACAAACACACATATAAAGTAATGGCTGTCTGTGTATGTAGAGCATGCCACTTACACAATTAGCGATATCCGAACAAGAAAATCCTTCAGTTTTATGTGCCAAACTTTCAAACTCACTTTCATTCAAGAAATTCAGTTTTGACGCGTCTTAAAGCTTCATTTTCATTGTCTTCGCCACACGGGCCAATTAAAGAATCAATCTCATCAATGAAGATGATAGAAGGTGCACTTTCACACGCCATTCGAAATAGATTTGAAACCAGTTTTTCACTTTCTCCTGTCCACTTTGAAACTAGATCCGATGAAGAAACACTGCATATGCATAAAAGCAAGTTAATGAATACATACATGAGTGTATATTACTTGCATAATAAACAAGTGTAATATGTGATTACAATTATTTCACCTGAAAAATGTAGAGCATGCCTCAGTAGCAACAGCTTTTGCCAAGTATGATTTTCCTGTTCCAGGTGGACCATACAAAAGAAACGCTCTCGAAGGCCGCCTTTTGCCTACAAAGAGACTACATCAGTATTCAGGTAATTGTTAAATTATATGTCATTTTTCATCCTTTAAAAAAATTTAAGGTTTTTTTTTTCTACTTTTAAAATAATTGTTTAATTAAACGTGCCAACATGGCGACGTATCGCCTTAACATTTGTGGCTCGTCTGCCTGATAGATTCACCCAAGCATTGGCCTGCAAGCTCACTGTAAGATTTATGGCCACCACCTGTTTCACCTAAATATTCCACGTGGCACGTTTCTAGGTGGTGGGCGAACTCCAGACGCTTGTGTTACACTTCACATTAGCTTTCTCCGGAATAATAGCTGTCCTGAATTTTGATTCCTCCTTGTCTCGTTCTCTATCCATTGGCCGTGCATGACCACCACTCGCAGTGGTGCATGCATAGCCATAATCAAGAACAGTCCTAATTTCCTCTGCGCGGCGCAAATACTCAGTGAATTTCTGCATGATCGTTTCACGGATCTTAGGATTGTTTCGTACTTCAAATGAGTTTTAAAGTATTCCAAAGCATTCATGTATAATGGGAAGGCTTTGGAGTAATTCCCTGCAGTGTCTTCTTGCACTGCTTGTTTTACGTACTCTATCGCTTGTTCTTTAAAATTGTTGTACATATTTTGTTGTAAATAACTATGAAATTGAATCAAGAATTAACAAACTAATTCTTCGAGAGCTTATTATTGATTAAAACGAATATGAATCACAAAGGAATTAGAAAAAGAAACGAGTTAATCCTACTGATTGAAACTAATTGGGTTTTATAACCCTAACCCCTAAATGATCTGTTAAGAGTCTGTTATAAGTTTCAGACCTGACAAAATCAGTCCCTCAATCTTACAGACTCTTTATTATTGACCTAAACAATATAAAGCAGAAAATAAACTTTGGTAATTGTCACAACTGGTCCCTCAAACTTTCTTGACCAGTTTGACTTATATTTTGACATCTGATTTTGACTTATTATCTAACATATTTTGTGGTAACTCGTTCGATCAAAGGCCTGATTTTCCAACAGATGAATCAATTATAATGTCTTGAATCAAAGTGCAGGAATATATGTTACGTCATACGTTCATAACTCATACTTAGCTTGATGTTTGACTTTTGATGCAGCTGACTTTTTTTATTAAACGATGACTTTTTATGACATGACCTCACGTTCAAATAATAATGAAAACAATACATAAAAACAATTCATAAGTTAATAAAAAAAAAAAGATACATTCATGATTTGTAGACATGAACCAGTCCAAATTAACCTTCTTCTTCTGCAAACTCCTTTGTCATGGTCCTCTAGGTTACTTTTACTTACTGTTGCCTTCTGCCTTGCCTGAACCTTCTCCATCATTCAGTTTTGTCTTCGGCCGTGCACTGCCATCATCGAGAATAGCTCTAATTTCCTCTGCACGACGCAGATACTCATTGAATTTCAGCGTGATCGCTTCAATGATTTTAGGGTGTGTTTCGTATTTCAAATGAGTTTTGAAGTATTCCAAAGCGTTCATGTACAAAGGGAAGGCTTTGGCGTAATTCCCTGCATTGTCTTCTTGCACAGCTTGTTTTACGTACTCTATCGCCTGTTGTTTAAATGAACTGTACATCACACATACAATTAACGCCTTTCAAAATTTAAATTTCTTATTCCATCTCAATATTAACTACTTGATTATATGTGTACATGCTTTAACTTTTGTGTTGTGCCCGGATAAGATATTGATCATGTTAAGTCGTGTGCTATGGGCTCAAGCCTAAGCCACGGCCGTAGTGCGGGGTGGATAGTGAAAACCAGCTGCAGAATCATAGCGGCTAGGGGTGTAAATGACACATAGCGGCTCGAGAGCTACCCGGGATCGGCTCGGTAAAAAGCGCGAACGACCCGAGCCTTAACGAGCCCGAGCCTGAAATATGGCTCGTTTAGTTATCAAGCCCGAGCTCGAGCCCTATATACAAAGCTCGATTGGTCTCGCGAGCCTAAACGAGCCCAAACATAATTATAAGTTATTTATATATCTCCTATCTCCTATAATTTAGGGCCCACATCTCCAAAGCCCAAGTCCTTATTTCATAGGCCCATTTAATAACACTCACGAGCCGAGCTTTTGCGATCTCAAGCCGAGCTTTGAGCTTGTTTGAGATTGTTCTCAAATCACCTTGAGCCGAGCTCAAGCTCAAGATAGTAGGTTCGAACTGAGCCGAGCTCAAGCTTCATAAAACCATAACGAGCCGAGCTCGAGCACAGTCAGGCTCGGCTCGTTTACACCCCTACAGTTATTTGTAGGCATCGGTTCACCGAGGAGCGCATGATCCAAGACACAACAAACCGTTGATTTAACAAAAAAAGATTTAAGAGGGACATCAATATCAACTTCCATCGATGTGGGACTACAGGCAATAATATTCAAACGAAGTGACACGAAAACAATAATATTAACTTACAAGGCCTTAACTCCCGACAGTTGACTCTCCATATTCTCCCCGTCAGCTTCTTTATCCTTCAGTTGTGTCTTCGGTGGTGCAGTCGCTGCTGCGGCATCACCACCACTCGCAACAGCGCCACCATCGAGAAGAGCTCTAATCTCCTCCGCACGACGTAAATACTCGGTGAATTTTTTGGATATCGCTTCAACGACCTTAGGATCTTTTTCATACTTTAAATGAGTTTTGAAGTATTCCAAAGCGTTCATGTATAAAGGGAAGGCTTTGGCATAATTCCCTGCAGTGTCTTCTTGCACTGCTTGTTTTATGTACTCTATCGCTTGTTGTTTGAAGTTGCTGTACATCGCTTATACAAAACAATCAGATCGTGGGCTGGCAATACTTGATTGACTTTTGGGTTGGATCGAGAAAGAAGATAAATCAATCAGGATGTCTTGAATTTTAATAAATGTGGCTTTGCTTTGTTTTGTTTTGTTTTTTTTTTTTTGTGCGACGACTATTTTGATGCCATGACTCACAGGTATATTTAGACGGAGTATTTAAATGTGAGGGTATATTTAGACGGAGTATTTAAATGTGATGTAGCCATGTTATAGCTTAGTGGTTGCAATAGAGGTGGGAAGGTTTACTCACTTTTGTGGGGTTCCTGCCCTGGAAGGTTACAGGTTCGAATCCCACTTAGAGTAGGGTTATTCTGAAATTAGGGGCTGGACCTTAGGAGGGGCCGGGGACTGGACCTGAAAGGTGCGGGGCTTTGTTATGAGTGTGTACCGTTGGCTGTTTAAAAAAAAAATGTGATGTAAAGTTAATAAAATATATTAATAAAACTAATATTATACTAAGGCCGAGCCTGACGAGTTTCATAGCTCGTTTCGAGCCTGACAAGTTTCATATGACAGGCTCGAGCTCAGGCTCGATAAGTAAACAAACTTTTTTTTAGGCTCAAGCTCGATAAGGCTCGGCTCGTTGGCTTGTTTCGAGCTTTTCATTGGCTCATTTGCACCCCTAATTTTCCCTATATTTTGTAATAAGGGATTTGCCTACAATTTTGTATCCACGGATCTTCCCTTCAAGTTTGCAGAAGTTTGCAAGTATTTTTGAGTCTACAAAGTGAGGCACTGATCATCAAGCTTAGGTATATACATAAGATCAACTACTTATATAAACCAAGTACAACATACATATATATCCGATAATAATATTCATCATCCTGATGATGATTTTAAACCAAAACATGCCCCTTTCCTTTCCCCATCAAGGGACCAAAAAACACTCATCCACATCAGCCCACCATCTTAATCCACCGGAGCATCGTCGCCAGCCGGATCAGCTTCTTCATACTTAACATCTTGTTCCTCAAACTTCACTCCAACCAGAAACCTCATGCATACCTGCAAACAATCCAAACAAACATTAGCCACTCGCGGAATAACCGAACAAATGTATGAACTGTTGAGCGGATATGATGTCACCTGTTTTGGATCATAAACAGCGTACTCATTGTATTCGAGAGTGCTGTTTTTGTGTTCAGATGCAATGAGGCTACCACAAGGCACTTTTATGTCATCTTTCCAAACAAAATGCTCTTTCTCGTCGGTTTTCTTCCTTCCCAGCCCCATCACTCCAGCTTTTTTATCTTCTAAAGACTTCGTATCCTATATATTTTTGTTGTTAGTTAATCACATACTTGCAACACAATCATAGAAGTGTCGTGTACCTCGGGTGGTGAGGTCAGCTCTGTAATTTCATCCCCTAGAGAAGCAACCGCCAAAACTAGAAATCCCTCTGGTCGGTCCACAGCTGTATACCCGAAACGAGCAGCTTCTGCAGCCGCATCGGAACACACAATGCCCCTACCAAACTGTAAAACACAATTAGTGACATGACATTGCACACGTCAACATAGTGTACGATAACTATACGAGAAGTTTAATGAAGCCAAAGATGATTTGTACCATATATCCTGAAACCGGGAGTGTGCATACAGCCGGCAAGAATCCCTTATGCAAGTGCCTCAAAATGTTCGAACTTCGTGTACCTAAATATTAACAAATCAAAATGAAGATGCAAATACAAGAATCTTTTCAAACTAATCACCGTTTCTTCGACGATTCTTACCACACCATAGAAGAACTTTATTTGGAAGCTTTTTGATTTCATTGTATGAAGGCCCTGCACTCACTTCGACTTGAAAGATATTCTCCACGGACACTCCGTAGCTCTAGAACCACAAAACCATATAATAAAGATTAGAGTGGTATACTTGGTATACTTTACGGTTTACTTGGTCAATAACAACCAACAGAACATGAGAAGCTGCAAACGAATCTTACTATTTCTCCGACTTTCACAGGCTCGTAAGTTTTCTCAAGATATTTAACTATCATACTGTAGTCTTCTGATTCCTTCTCTAGTGGAGAAATTGTGCAACTTAATTTCTGGTATCGATCAAATAGCGGATCATCGATAGTGGCACCGCTCATATCCTCTATAATCCTTGAAGCCACATTTATGTCTCTAATCGTTTCAAGTGCAGATGCAGCCTAATGATATAACATAAATCAACTCAATTGTTCATATAAATGTTCATATAAATACTATGTCGTAAACACTATTAAACTGAAATCTGGTTTCTCACATGATCTGCAAGAACTTGATGATCTCTGAAGATAAAAGGCCTTGTAGAGTGCATCATAGTAAACCATCTTTGACTGAAGTCCGACCACATAGCATCAGATTTCTGTTCGTTTACCTTTGTATTCATTAGTTTCTCAACAAATTCTAGCAAAGTCTCCTCGCCTGATGTCACGTCACAAAAAAAAAAAAAAAAAAAAAAAAATTAGCTACAACCGCAAACTGGCGGGTCAGAATTTGAATTTGGATTAGGAACTAACATCTTTTGATATGCAAATCTGTGAGCATGGCCATAGGAAGGTCAGGTGCATCATGTCCTAACTCCATTAAAGCATACCTATATATCTCTTGACCACAAAGAACCTTCATGAAATTCGCCACCATCGGATCAAGCTGGCAATGAGCCGCAGCTGTCCCGAGCTGCCTAAGACTCAACCCACCATATCTCACATCATACCCATCATCCTACATGACATACATCACATAAAACATGATTACAAATTTAATTAATTAATTTTTTTAATGTAGTTGGATTACAACTCACCATGTCAATTGGGAAAAATTTCTGTGGTTTCTTTTGGATCTTTTTCTCTCTTTCCCATGGTTCAAACTCATTTCCAGTTAATTCTTCAAACAGTTTAACAAACTCCTTGATTGCATCATCCACATTCTCCCATTCTTCAACCCGTTCTTCGGTCCGAGGGTCAGCACCGACTTTCCCCTTTTTCATGTACAAATGCAACCGGTTTTCCGGCACCATGATCAGTTGCATAACACAAAACTCATTAACTTTTCTCCCCCGGTCACTAACCGAAAATGCACAATTGTACAAGATCCCATCTTTCTCAAAGATGACACCACCATCTTTATCCAAGTTGCTATCTTTATGTACCCCTCTTTTACCATACATCTTAATCTACAACAAGGCAAAGAACCCATGTAAAAAAGATTGCGAAATTTCATTAAAACGTGTCGAAAACTTACTTCTGCATTTAGTGATTCAAGGGCTTCCTGATTTGGATCTTGCATGTCCCAAGGAATCCCTTTGCCATCAACAGCAAGGTCACTAACAACATCATATGCATCCAGAGGTTGTGGTTCTTGTTTCTCAATGCTTTCATTCAACCAAGCTTCGCGTACCACCGGTATGCCACGTTCCCTATTCGATTACGAAGTTTAAACATTTACATGACTGTTGTGCAACATTTATGAGTTCAAAATAATGGAAAGAGCCACTCACATTGCTTCGGTTACTTTCGATGAACCTCCTCGATCTCTTTCGGACGGAGACACGACTAAACAGGTCACCCCTGATGCCAAAAACAATAATGTAAAGCCTTAGGTCAATGTAACCATTTAGTTAGAGATATAATGCGACTAACCATGGTTCGTATCCGTACCTATAACATGGTTGGCTACTTTTCCACCTTGCTTTTCAATCTTGGACTTCCAATATTGCTGCACAACAATATGTAAACATCATTTCTAATTAGTTTTCAAGTAAAATAAAATCAAAACATATAAGATTAACTAGATACTTTTTGTTACAAAAAGACATAATGGTTAAGAATCTAACATGAGTGTGAGTCAGTCGACCAGATAGCGATATGAGCATCCCCGAAAACGGTTTATCCGTAGCTTTCAACTCCCTCTTTGGTCTTCCTTTCGGGTCTTGGTGCTTCATCAGCAGCTATGATGCATATATATCATGACAAAAATCAGACCAAATGGTTGAATCTTAGCACCAAAAAAAAAAAAAAAGGTGGTGAAATTACATCAGAAATAGCCGATTCCTGCACAAAATCAGGGAATTTAATGGGTTCATCTAGTCTTGGAGGATCCCTTGTGCTATAAGTGCAAGTAGACCACTCACTATACGACCCCTTGCAGCTATAGTTCTGACCCATACACTCCAACAATCCCCCACACACCGGACACTCGCTTAACGCCCCGTAAAACATCATATCTTGGCTGCAAATCATAACCCAACATCTGTTAGCACATCAAAGCTTAAAATATTAAAAGCTTCAAATATCAATATATCTTACCTATGCGGCCATTCATTAAATGTTGTTTCCTATGCTTTGGATATTATTATTGTGGTTTGGGTGGATGTTAATTTTTTTTTTAATATAATAATGATAACATATATTATAAATTATCAATGGTTGACAATAATGAAATATTAGTAATAATAATAATAACAATATAACATGATGCACATAACTGTTTCAAGAGAAAAACAAACATGTTTTACAACTTACCATCTACAGACAACAGTGTCATCAGGTCCAGAACTCTGAATATTATTAGCTTCAAGTATCTCACGCATCTGTTCTATAGATAGATACTGACTAGTGGCTTTACAAAACTTTTCAAACTCTGTGATGACGTCATTCACAGTTGCATGACCGTTATGTGTGTCTTCTGACTTGGGTTTCTTTGTGGGGTGTTCTTGTTCTTGTTTCTCAGCCTTTTGTTTTCTTGTCTTGATGATCTTATCTTCATCAGCTGGTGACTGTTTATGTGTTCTTGTTTCATGAACTTTCATGGTTGAAGTTTAAGGTCTTTTGAAGTGTGATATGTTATGTTATTATTATGTTGTGACAGAAGGTTTGGATTAGTAATGGTGTGGTTTAATTTATTATTGTGTGATGAAGAGGTGGTGTGACACGTAGGCGGTCTGTGTCTCCTCCCTACAGTGACACCTGTGCTGTTGAATGACACGTGTTTTGACTGTTGGTGTTTATGTCACCGTATAGGTAATGTGACTCGGAGGAAGTGGTAGTGTGTTGTGTAACTGACACGTGTGTGTTAACATTTTACTGAGTGATACCTGTAAAATGAGTACAAAGATTAGTCAACCGAAGGATAATAATGTCTACAGCCTGCCACGTGGAAAACATCACACATTTCCTCATAAGGTTCTAAATTGTCAATAAGATTTTCGTAAAATTTAAAACCGGGTTTCATATAAAGGGTAGGTATTATAAAAGTATGTAATATATACCGACATTCAAAACGCTAACGATGACCGGTTGAGTTAGCTAGTAACAATAATGATACTAGTTAGGAAGTGTTAACTTTAAACGCACATTAACTTGAAAGAAATATGATCAAAGATCAATCAAAGACAATACAAAGATTTCACAACTTGATTCTTATTTTTAAGCAATAAGAAACGAATACATGAATGATTATTGAATGAAAACGAAAGAACATGAATTACAAAAGAAAAGATTGAATCGAATGGAATGGAATGAATTGAATATGATCTTTCCCTCCTTTTATAGCTGATCAACCGACTTTAACAAGCAAAGATTGTTTTGCACACTTCCAGCCCCTCTATCTTTGCAACTTGTCATATTTAACCCAAAGCTTTAGTTGACTTTAACCTAGTCAACATTATTGACAAGATTGACTTCTGCTCACTTCTGATGAATTATTATCTACTATTGTATGTTTGATAAGTATTGATCTCAGCTCAACTTCGACATATTATTCAACAGTCTCCACCTTTGAGCAAGATCAACAAATATGATCAAATTACCCATGATATCAAGTTATATGTAGCATAGTCAAACACTGTATAAACTTTATACCAGAAGTTGATTTCGTTAACATATCAGTTGCATTATTGTTGGTATTTACATACAGAACTTTCACCTCCTTAGAGTTAATAACATCTCTAATCCAATACAGCTTCACATTGATGTGTTTTGACCTTTCATAAAACACCTGATGCTTTAACAATTGAATAGCTCCTTCATTGCCACAATACACCAACACATCTTCCAATTTTAATCCCATTTTAGACACAAAACCTTTCAACCAAATTGACTCTTTGATTGCCTCAGTCAATGCAATAAACTCAGCCTCTGTTGATGACAAAGCAACAACATGCTGCAGTGTGGATTTCCAACTGACTGTGCCTCCTAACACTTGAAACACATAACCAGTCACTGATCTTCCTTTATCTAAATCCTTTGCAAAATCCGAATCCACATATCCCTATACCAACTGATTAGGATTATTATTTCTTGCAAATACTAATCCAACATCCTGAGTTCCACTTATATACCTTAGAATCCATTTTACCCCTTCCCAATGAAGTTTTCTAGGATCACTAATATATCTACTTACTACAATGACTGCATATCCTATATCTGGTCTTGTACAGATCATAAGATACATCAAACTACCTACTGCATTTGCATATGGTATTTTGACCATTTTACCCATCTCATCATCATTCTTAGGACAATTTAACTTTGACAACTTAAAATGCATAGCTAGAGGGGTAATAACAGACTTACAATTGTTCATGAAGAATTTGGCAAGAACTTTCTTCAAATATGACTTCTGTGACAGCTTTATCAACCCTGCACTTCTGTCCCTGACAATTATTCCATTCCCGGAATTTTCCTTGCCTCTCCTAATTCTTTCATTTCAAATTATGCCATCACTACATGCTATTAACATATCATCCACATATAGTAACAAATAAACAAACTTGTCATGTTCAAACTCTTTATAGTGGACAAATATATCATATGCACTTCTACTGAACCCATGTGAAACCATATAACTGTCAAACCTTACATACCATTGCCTTGGGGACTATTTCAGTCCATACAAGGATCTTTTCAACAAGCAGACCTTATCCTTCTCCTTTGAATCCTCAAAACCAAGTGCCTGCTTCATGTATATTTGCTCATCAAGATATCCATGTAAGAAAGCAGTCTTTACATCTAATTGTTCTAACTCCAGATTAAATGTGGCAGTTAATGACAATATTACCCTTATTGAAGTATGTTTGACTATAGGAGAGAAAATCTCATTGTAATCAACCCCTTCTTTTTGTGTAGACCCCTTTGCCACCATTCTTGCCTTGTACCTTGGTTTTTCTCCTGCCATGCTTTCTTTAATTTTGAATATCCATTTGCAATCTACAAGGTTCTGATCCTTGGGCTTAGTAACAAGCTCCCAAGTATTGTTCTTATGCAATGAATTCATCTCTTCTTACATTGCATCCTGCTATTTATCCCTATCTATTGAATTAATGGCTTCATAGTATGTCAATGGTTCACATGAACTTTCTTCTTCAGCAACACTAAGAACAAAAGATGACAAGTCTTGTCTAAACCTTATAGGTTGTACAATTTCTCTTCTAGGCCTATCTTTTGCAATATTGTACTCCCTATTACTGGCCATCTGCGAACTTTCTGGTTGATCTTCAACAACTTCATTATCTTTGTTATTGTCTTTGGGTAGCTCCACCTCAATTTCAACCTCCTGTGATCTATCCTTTTCACCATCAAGTTTACCAATCACATCTTTATACATCAAATGCTCAAAACACTTTACATTGCTGCTTACAATTATCCTTGGACTTCATCCATTTATCCTCCACAACCTATACCCTTTCACCCCATCAGTGTAGCCTACTATAACACATTTTTGTGCTCTTGGGTTTAGTTTGTCTTGACTTATATGAGAATAAGCCACAAAACCAAACACCCTCAAGTCACTATAATCTGTTTTCAACCCAGACCACTTTTCCATAGGAACCATCATTCCTATTGCAGATGATGGTGAAATATTAATGTGATACACTGCTGCTTTCACTGCTTCTGCCCAGAAACTTTTGGGCATACCAGCTTCAATCAACATACATCTCACTTTTTCAAGAATGGTCCTATTCATTCTCTCAACAAGACCATTCTGCTGTGGAGTACCTGAAATGGTTAAGTGTCTTGCTATTCCACATGTTTTACAATATTCTTGAAACTCCCTACTGCAAAACTCAAGGCCATTGTCAGTTCTTAGCTTCTTTATTTTCTTCTCAGTTTGATTCTCAACCAAAATCTTGCATTCTTTAAACTTTCCAAAGGCTTCATGCTTATGCTTGAGTATGTATACCCATACTCTTCTTAAGTGATCATCTATAATGGATAGAAAATAAGAAGCACCTCTCATAGACACATTCTTTGTAGGACCCCACAAATCAGCATGAATGTAGTCTAAAAAACCCTTGGTCCTGTGAATGCCTTTTGTGAACTTAATTCTCTTAGCCTTTCCCAAGACACAATTTTCACAATCTCCAAATTCACAGTCAACCAACTCATCTATTACACCCTGCTTCTTCAACTCCATTAACCCATATTGACTCATATGACCAAGCTTTTTTGCCACTTCATGGCAATATTTCCTGAATTACACTTAGCAACAGAAACACTCTGCCTTACAACCATTCAAAACATAGATATTGTTTTCTTTCCTGGTACCAGTTAGTAACACCAATGAAACTTTAATGATCTTTGCCTTCCCATCTTTTAAACTCACATGATATCATTTCTTTTCAAAAGTACCAAGTGAGATTAGATTAAATTTCTCTTTAATTCAGGAATATATCTCACATCATGTAATTCAACTACAGATCCATTTTCTAACTTTAAAGTAACAGTACCAATACCTTGAATCTGACATGGATGATCATCTCCTAACTGGACTGTTCCTTGTGGTATTCTCTTCAACTTACTGAATAGTTCTTTGAATGGTGTCATGTGATAAGAACATCCTGAGTCCATAACCCAACACCATTTGGACCCACCTTTACCAGTGACAACCATCAAAACATCAACACTTTCATAACCATCACAAGATCCATCAGGAGACCCACTGTTATGTGATTCTTTTTCAATTTCCAATTTCATCGAGTGCTCGTCTCCTCTCCAATTAAGCTCTTTTTTACTCATTTTAGCCTCCGAACACCTGTTTAACACCAAGACATAAATGTAACACCCCAACCGATGGCGGAATCATCGAGGTGCCACGTAGTGACGATTGTTCAAAAGCTCATGGTACAAAAATGTAAATATTTGATTATTGAACATTGTTTTACAACATGTGAACTTAAATACAAGATAACAAAATAAAGATAATTGATTGATTTAGTCTAAGTCCAAAGTCCTATGTGAAGCGTCAAGCAGCTTATCCTGAAACATGCACGAAAATAATTTTGTCAACATATGATGTTGGTGAGTACTACTTAGTTTTGTACATATAATATAAGTTTGAAAAGTAGTACAATTCATGTGTCTAGTATCACCAAGGCATTATGTAAACACGCAAGTAACCAAACAAGACAAAGATCAAATGTAAAGTTGTACAATGTAATTGATAATGAGCACCTCGACACGTGTGAGTCTAAATGAGCACCATAACATAAGTTATGTCTAAATGAGCACCGTAACATAAGTTACGTCTGTATGTAAAGAGCACCATAACATAAGTTATGTCTAGATGTATGATTTTGTATGTAAGCTACGTTCATGTTCACACATAAGCACAAAGATAAACAAGACACGTATATGAATTGTAAATGAATAGAATGTATGTGTAACTGAATGTGCAAGTTTTGTATACTTGTGCATGAATCACCCCAAAAGTGTAAAAACGAAAAAGGGGATAAGTAATACTCACCTTAGCAAGGTGGTAAGTCTTGTGTAATTGAATAAGTGTAATCCAACGTTGCCAAGTATCACCCTATGTATAATGTAACAAATAAGTCTAAGTCTATCTAGTCTATAAGTATTTTCTAGGGTTTCGAATTGGGGATAAACGTTTCTTTGATTAATAAACAATTTGTTTGTTAAATATAAGAAATTTAATAAATAAATAAATAAAAGTGTCTTTGTAAAATTTTAAATTGAGTATAGTCACAAAATCAGGTTTTGAGTATGAAAATAATTTTTATAAAATTATTTTTTTGAAAATGGAATATTTAATCTAATTATTTCAAATTGTCAAAATATGACTTTAATATCTAAAAATATTAAAATTAAAGAACTTCTGAATTAAAAATTGTATTTCAGTTCTAGATAAATAGAAATAATTTATATAAAATTTTGGTACAAAAATATTGAGAAATGAATTTATTATGATTTATTTATGATTAAAACTAACAAAAATTGATTAAAATATTAAATAATTGATTTTTCTGAAATAAAAATCATTTCAGAAAGGTTTATCATTATGTAAACTCAGAATAATTTTTGTGGAAATTTATAGATTTGTTTTGATATTTTAATGGAATTTTATAATTATAATAGAATAAAATTGTTTTAATTATTATATATATTAAATAAATAAATTTTTGAAAACCAAAAATTGTGAGTTAAACTTTACCACCAGATTAACTAAAAATAATTTTTGTAGAATTAATAAAAGAGTTTTATTATTTTAAAACGAATTTTATAAAATATAAATAACATATATAATTAAATTTGATTATTTTGATTAAAAACAAAACAATGGAAAAAGGTTGCCATGGCTGGGTATCGAACCCGCGTGGCCTGGTTATGAGGCAACAGGCACAACCACTTGGTCCAGACCAGTGGTTGTGTTTGGTTTCTGTCTTTATAAAATAAGTGATGTATCCAAAATCGTGTTTATCCCCAAAATATACAAACGAGCCCTAGTTTTGCAATTGATCCAATCACACAACTTTAACCCGATTAATCATAGGGTTAATGTTTCTTACATGCCGATTAATGAAACCCACGAATAAAATTATACTTACAATGAATGATTTCGTGTATGAGCTCGGTCAAAAAGAAAGTCAAACACGAACCAAAAACTTCAAGAACAGAGGGTTTAAACAAGAAATTGGTGGTTGGGAGAGGGTATTCGGCGAGTGTACAAGATTTGTGTGGCATCAATTTATACTAACAGCCACGAATCAATTCGATTGGAAAGTTTGACAATTCATTAATAAGGACGCGTAAATGTGCTTAAAATCTGTACAATTATACGTAATTATTAGCTGTAATCGGCGAGGATGAATGTTTTAACCAAGAATCAGTCACAATCGTTTCCATTAATAGATCGTAGCGCGTAAATTTTGAAATCAAAATCGTCGGTGGTGTGGGTTTTGACTTCGTGGGTTGACTGGTGCATGTAAGGAAGGTTTATTTTTATTTTGTGTTGGAATAAAACCATAAAGCTGCTATAGCTCAGTTGGTGTTGGGTGTGTGTTTAAAGTCTTGACTCGGCCTTGGGCACGGGTTCGAACCCCGGCCTAGGCATATATTTTTTTTACACAAAATTTCATTAATTTATGAATTATATATACTTATAGTATGGTACTAGGGGTCCAAATGTGTCACGATATATTTTTAAAACATGTTAAAACCTCGATAATTTGCGACTTTACGAAATTACAAGGTATGTATATATATATACATATATGTTTACCATTAATTAAAATATGAAATATTATTATTATTATTATAAAAGGAAAGCATTTTCTCGGATGCGAAAATGATTCGAGTAGATGTGAATTTATGAAAAGAGTTGGACTAAAGTTGGACAAACGATAAAAGGAAAGGTGACGGATGTCACAATAAATACATATCTAAGACAAACTATAAACGAACGATAAACGATTAAAAACTATACAAAACTAACATATAAATGCGATGCATTTAGCAACACATCATTATACTTCTTTGACTGAAATTCAGACTTCTTCTTCCACTCTGGACAGTCCTTCTTAAAGTGTTTTTCAGATTACAAACAAAACACCTTTTTTTTCATGTCTTAGACTTTGATCTGAACCCTCCATTCTTGTTCTTGTTTGATCTTTGTTCAGGTCTTCCTTTGACAAACAACCCATCAGAGCCTTCTTCTTTCACATCACCTTTCTTTTGTAATTCATTCGAGTTCATTGCTGAGACAACTTCCTCCATTGACAAACTTTCTCTCCCAAACATCATAGTGTCTACAAAATGTTCATAGACAGCATGTAAAGATGACAAGAAGATTATTGCTCTATCTTCTTCGTCAATCTCCACCTCAATGTTTTCAAGATCAAGAATGATCTTGTTAAACTCATCTATATGATCTTCAAGTGACTTCCCAGAAACCATCTGAAACATATACAATCTTTTCTTCAAATATAGCCTGTTTGCCAATGATTTGGTCATGTATAGACTTTCTAACTTTATCCATACACCAACAGCAGTTGTCTCCTTTGAAACTTCCCTCAAGACTCTGTCTCCAAGACTGAGAATGATTGCACTGTGTGCCTTCTCCATTATCTCCTTCTGTTTATCAGTCAATTCATTAGGCAATTGATCTTCACTCTTCAAGGCATCAACAACACCTTGATGGACCAACAATGCTCTCATCTTCAACCTCCAGAGGCTGAAATCATTCTTGCCATCAAATTTTTCGATATCAAACATCGTACCAGTCACCATGATTGAAATCTCAATCTGTGATGAACACCCTATTTCAAGATCGAGCCAACAATGGCTCTGATACCAATTGTTAACTTTAAACGCGGATTAACTTGAAAGAAATATGATCAAAGATCAATCAAAGACAATACAAAGATTTCACAACTTGATTCTTATTATTAAGCAATAAGAAACGAATACATGAATGATTATTGAATGAAAACGAAAATGAAAGAACATGAATTACAAAAGAAAAATTGAATCGAATAGAATAGAATGAATTGAATCTGATCTTTCCCTCCTTTTATAGCTGATCAACCGACTTTAACACCCAAAGATTGTTTTGCACACTTTCAGTCCCTCTATCTTTGCAACTTGTCATATTTAACCCAAAGCGCGCTTTAGTTGACTTTATTTTGGTCAACATTATTGACAAGATTGACTTCTGATGAATTATTATCTACTATTGTATGTTTGATAAGTATTGATCTCAGCTCAACTTCGACATATTATTCAACAGGAAGATATACCGAGTTCAAGTTACAACCATGGCATAAATTGCCGTCACTTCTTTCGTCAACTACTCTATTTTCTTTTTCTTCTTTCTGGTTGCACAATCGTTACACATCCTTTACGTTCTAAATTGTCATCACTTTTTTCGTCAACTACTCTCTTTTCTTTTTCTTCTTTCTGGTTGCACAATCGTCAAAAACTTCGCTACCTATCGTCCTCAGCCCTGCAGCTAACAGGGCTGCTCCCCTTAATAGAGAAACGACTCTCAAAACCGCTAAGATCTGATACCAATTGTTGGCCCAGATAATCAGATCAAACACAAACACGAGATATTTGGGGGGACGTGCCCACAACTCTTTCTATTCAACCAAACGAACTTACAAACAAGGGACAAATAAAACAATTAACCTAGATATCTACTAACTAGATTTTACCCCGGGAGCGTCCCGGGTTGAAATATCTAATATATTGTAAAAAAATAGTTATAAAAATATCGAAGTTAAAGGTCATAAAAACGCTTCGCATCAAGAAAGTTGGCACACTGCATTTAGATTCGGTAATTGGAGATTCGTGGCCAAATCCTCATCCTCAAAGTGACTGTTGGCAAGTAAGCATAAGATAAATTGCATTCATAAATCAAAACTAAATTAAGCGACCCCACCACTCATAATATATACACTATATGTGTTTGAAAGAATAATACTATGAAAACACTCACACCTACACTGTCCTGCTAATCTTCTATCTCTATCTATCACAATATGTACAGTTTAAGTGTCATATTAGTTTAAGCTTATTTTTATTTCTTTTTTCTTGAAGAAGAAAGCTTTTGGGAAGTAAACAACCAAAAGAGATTCTTGTAGAGGTGATGCACAACTGACAACTGCCACTCGTTAACCTCATGATAGCTTTTTCCACATCCCCTATGCTTTTTTATTATTTGGGTTTTTCTTTGTATATATAAAAACCACATCTTTATTCATCAATTTCTTTCCATGTGATCTGGGTTTTGGTTATCTTCTTCTTCTTCTCGCACCCTTCTCCTTTCATCCAGATCTTGAGGTCAAGAGGGGTGTCAATAAACGTCATTCCTTCCTTATAGCAATAGTTATCTCCTGGATATTACAATAATAACAAATGTTTAGTGACAATTTGAATTGTTAAGAAAGTGACATACCCGATCGCTGCTGATCCGAACCGGGAGATCGTCGAGCAGTTGAACATGGTGGATCATGATGAGAAAGATTCTTCTGGCCAGATCGTGCTCTGCACATCGTAGATCTATTGTCTAGCAACGATGCCTCTGTTAGCTCGATTAGAAGAAAAAGTAGAACTGAATGGTGGAGAGGGAGCGGTGGAGACCGGAGATGCGGCGGCAGAGGGTTTAGAGGATGGTTTCCAGAACCTACTTTTTTTTTTGTTGATCGATGCCATTGAAAGAGAGAGGAAGGGTTTAGGGTTTGGAATGGGGATCTGTCAAAGGGGATGAATGGAGTTTTTTTTATAACTTAAATACCAATTGACACCTAGGATGACACATGGCACACTTAAAGGGGAGAATGTCTCCTTGAGTGTCATGTCATCAAAATGGCTTTCTTTTATTATATATATAGATACTAAACTAACGATACTAATCATACTCAAATACTTCTATCAATCATATTCTAATACTAACCCCATATCATCATCTCTACTAATTAAACAAACTAGATAATTCTAAACATTCAAACTAATTTTAACCTTACTGGATAAATCAAATAACTAATCTAAATCAATCTTTCACTTTGGTTCTTCAACTTTTAACTCATACGTATTTTAAGATTAACTTTCAACATATATATCGTAGCATCTTAATCGAAAAGCTATCTACGTATGCCCAAAGGTTCAACAATGTCACATGATTTTTGGCACGACCCTTTGGATTATGATTTGGACTTGTGTCTTATTGCCTCTCCTAGGTAAGTTTTTAAGTTTGAATTCAAGATTTTTTTTATATAAACTCAAAATAAGACGTATTAATAGTTGGAGTAGTTGGACACCTTTTTCATTTCAACCCTGCATAATAGACTTTTCATCGATCTAACCCTTTTTGTTCACACTTTAAAAGAAAAAAAAAAAGGTTGTACATGAAAATGATGAGTGGAAGAATGCCGCTGATACCGGAGATGTTGATTTTGCGTGTTATTAATTAATTAATTTTTATATATTGATGATGAATATTAAAAATCAAATCAAATAAATATATTTTATGTTTATTAATAAACAAGTTTATTTATAAACAGTAAATCATGAGATAATTATATAGGAAATAAAGCTAGATTAATATGTATTAATATCAAAAATTGAATGCAATTTAAAAGAGTTTTGACAAAGAGGGGCCTGGCTATACTTATTCACTGATAGTACATATCCCTATTTCTCAATTATTCAACAAACGTGACTTGCTAATTGGTGCAAAACACTGATATATCAATGTATTCCTCAAGTAACACATGCCTCATCATCTAATTTAGCAATGGATGAGTACTTGGTTTAATATCTCTCCTATATTTGTATTTTGTGTTGGAGGTCTCGTACAATTAATGGTGCTTTTTACATCTTGTTGATGTTATTGGCAGGCTAAGAACGATGCCATTTTCAAAATTGTTACATCAACATGTTGCAAGAGGAGATGAAAAACAAGAGAGGTTCACGTGCAAAAAAATGTAAGGGCCCGGGGACTTAAATTCACTTGTATGCGATGGCTGGTGTAAATTTTATTTTTGATCTCGTTATTGATGAATTTGTCGTTTGTGCATGGTCTAGCTTCTTGCTGGTTGTGCCTTATTTTCAATGAAAATTCCTTTAGCCGTTAAAAAAAATCTAATAAGCAAACATAAGCCATATATATATATATATATTAACTAGCTTGACAATGGTTTAAAAAAAGAGAGACGAAAAAACTTGAAAACCAACATTTTAGTTTAACAAAACACGATAAAAGAAACTTCGAATACATATGGTGGAGATCAACGGCTAGCTATGAAGCTGATAAATTTTCTCTAACTAGGAGAGGCATTTCATATACCATTTTCCTCTCGCTTATAAAGAGATGAAAATTTATCGACTTCATGGCTTTAAGAAGATCTTTCATCCTTACAATAACACTATTACTCATACTTGAATATTAAAAAAAAAGTAATGATCCTGTTGGCACTTTGATTATTGCTTCTAGCAATCTTTAGAGTGCCAACAGTTTCATCGGTTAATTAACTATGATTAACTCATGATATTACTCCACATTGTGTAACACGTCTCTATTCCTCATGATCAAACCCCTCGAGGAAAGGATGTGGAGCATGCCCGTTTCCAAAAGAGCGAATGTGATCCTTGAGTGACCGCTTATGCTTAAAATCCGATCCACAAGTACAATACCACAGTTTGCCACAATTCTTCTCATGTGTCCTCCAATCTCCCTTGACCGCAAACTTTTTTGTACAATATTTCCTACATGTAAACGGTTTAGCACCGTGCTTTCTCTTGTAGTGTGTTTGAAGAGTACGAAAATCCTTCAACGGCCTGGCTCGAGGGTGGTTGATGTTGTTCTTGCAACCTTGAGCACAACAATAGCATGGAAGCCTTAGCATGGCTGCTGGTTGTGTGCCTTTAAGTGAGTCCGGTCCTTTCCTATATTCAGATCCATGCCCCCACATGTGCATCTATAAATATGCACATCAAGAATTATAGATATATATATATATATCAATTAACCCTAGAAAAAATCTTCAACAATTTAATAAAAGAATCAAGAATATATTATAATATTACACATTCTTATTTATTTAATCCAATGAAAAGAAATGAACAGGAGATTAAAGTGAACAAATTAAAAGTTCATTTATAAAAAAAAAAAAAAAAGATATGTGTATGAATATCAACAAAGAAACATGCAACTTTAATCATCCCAATGATGGCCAACGTTCATGGGATCAATAGTAAATTAGATAAATGGGTAACATTTCAACATAAACTTGGCCAATTGGTCAGTCTTCCACTACAATAAAGTTCCTTAATTTTTTTCCTAATTTCAACTGTTCAAAGGATACATGTCAATGAATATTTGAATAAAGAGCTACAGTATTTACTTTTTTTTACTTAGCTTTTAGAATATTTATTATGTTTTTTCATGATGCATGAATGATAACATGCTTGCTTAATTATATGAGAAAACAATGCAAAAAAATAATAATAATAATAATAATTGAAATTGATTAATTTCATGTTATAAATATTTTTCTCATTATCCAGATAAAATTTCCAAGTTCTAAACACTACTAGAAAAAAGGGAAAATTTTCCGACGAATACGAAAACATTATCAATCAATTGTGGCTCAGTGGTAGGAGGCCTTTGTTTTCATTCATGAGATAAGGGTTCGATCCCCATAAGTCTCAATTTGATGGATATTAACCCCCACCCTTGTGGTGGGGTAGGTGTTGGGAAGTGATGGAGAGACACTTGATCCTTGTGGTCATGGGTTCGACTCCTGATCCCCCAGGTTTTACCGGTTCACTACCGTCGTGCCTTCGGGCGGATATGCGGGCCGGGTTTTCCCTGGATCAGGAGACGGGTGGGCCGAAGGGCTCTGTCCGTAAGGACTAGAGGCCGTCTGGGGCCCCTTTCGGCCATTGGGGGCCGCGTACAGAATACCCGGCAATACTTTAGTTGTTCGTAAAAAAAAAAATACGAAATCATTGGAAATTTCTACATATTTTCAATGAAATACCAACGCGTCACAAAACTCGAAGAAGTTTAATTGGCTATTTCCTACACATTTCTGATGAATTTTGACGTAGGAAACGACCCAGTTTTCTAGCACTTAAAGATGAGAAAACCCTAATTGAGATAAAGAATTAAGCAAAAGACTTACCTGCATGTTATTGTATCTATTAAAGGTCTTGTTACATAAGGAGCAGACAAACTGCATAGGCCCAACAAGGATTTGAGTTGGTGTCGGTATCCAAAACCTAGTTTGATCATGATCACTATTAACGTTGTACCAATTATGGTTATTTTCATTACTAAAATCCGCCTTCATATCCGGTTTCTTCACTTCATCTTCTTCCTCATACTCATCACACAACTTGTTAGACATAACTAAATCGCCTGCAGTGTCAGTACCATAACTAGGTAAACCTATGTGAAGTGATACCGTCACTTTCTCGATATCATCTTCGTCTTTGATCTTCAAAACCGTCCCATTTTCGTCACGATCGAGTAGTCGGTTGAGTAGGGGTAGGCATTGGATTGTTTCATAAGGGAAATCTTGTTCTTTAGAGAACATCATGGTGTCATATGATGGTGATGGTGATGATGATGGGTTGAGCCATACAAAGAAAGGTGAAGCTTCAAAGCACATAGTGTTTTATGGCCATGAAGCGGTTGGTATAAAGGGTTTGATTTTATAACTTATGAAGTAAAGGTGGTTAATTTGGTTTGATGAAGTCCTTTTGGCTTTCTTTCTATCTACATTTATGCCTTTTAAGGTGGTTGTGTGTTCGAGATAAAGGCATAGTTAAGTGGTGGTGGTAGATTGGCAGAAAAGGACCCTAAGTTTTAACAAATGTTATATGTCTATCTCTCTTGATTTCTTAATTTTAGAGGGGGGGGGGGGGGGGGGGTTTCACTACACGGAAAGGGCTTACTGTTGCAACGGACTAAAACAAGCAACTTGACAAGAAGTAACCGAGCTGCAACGGTCACTTGGCATGAATTCACCCCCACGGTTGAATTTTGATTTACCATTTATATCACCTTTTCTTATATTATTTTACCAAATTCCTATCTCTATCAACAAATTTCTTTAATTTCTCTCGACTACATCATTTCTACAATGGTGGAATGGGCCGAAAAGGACGAAATTGTTTTAACAATTGCCTGGATACGTGTTAAGTAATCAACAAGGTCATACGGCCGGTCTCCTTTTTGGGCTTATTTTAGCCGAATATCGTGTGGTAAAAGGTGAAATGCACCACACTTCTGATACACTATCAAATAAGTGGTTGAATCTCATAAGTGGATGTGAACGCTTTGAAGAGATGTTTAAATAAACATGGCTCAAGATTATGATCTAAGGGAAGCCATGGCAATAGAAGTTACTTAAGTCAGACTATTTTTTTGAGGTCCGCCAAAGTTTTGATCATCTATTCTGAGAAATCAAACTCCCTGTTCAGTGACGCAATCAATGTTTCGATGTTGGTGCAGTGACCACCCATCATAAAATTTTAAAACTCTATGCTTGAATTTTTTGTGTGTTATTGATATCACTTTAAAAAAAATTGTTTAATAATGTAGGAAACGAAAATAGTGATCCTCTAGGTGTTGAGGATGGCGATGATAGTGACTCGCACCTCTTAAGCGATCGGGAACTTGATGCATTCAACACTCCAATGGTTTAAATGTATCGTACCGTTTCATTTAAAACAACTTCGTGTGAAAATTGTATGCTTGTGGCTTATCTTTTGGATTATGGATTATCTTTTGATATGTAATCATACTCGTTTGGATTACTTTTGATGTGATGTTGTAAGTTATGGTCAATAACTTATGGAATTATACGGTTAACTACATTACCCGGTTCAACCCCCGGTTCAACCATTTTAAAGCCAAATCCGGTATGACTAAAAAACCGGTTTTTAAAACATTGGATATATAGTTGTTTTAGTAGAGTTATGGTACAACACATTGACATAATATGACTTGATATGGAGTTAAACATGTTGGATTTGGGGCTAATGGGTCGAGTCGGAAAGAAGTCGAAATGTTAATGATACGGTTAAGGTTCAACTTACCTAACCTGTTTGTGACATGTGTAGCCTTTTCAAGAAATTGTGTTAAATAGGTTAACACATAAACTAACCCGTTAACGGATTCCTTTTTTTAAAAAGAAATATGAACCGAGTTTTGGTAACATTTATTTTGTGGTGTTAATCATTTTCTTTTATTATTTGTTATCCATATTAAGTGAGTCATGTTAATAACTAGCTAAATATGTTGTGTCATTCGTATTATTAAACGGTTCTATCTTTTTTTCAACCGCAAATGTTACATCTCCTATACTATTACACCAATAATTTTAAATTACCAACACCCTTGCCAATGATTAAACCTTTGACCTCCTCTCTAAGAGGCATATGCCTCTACCAAACGGCTATCTGACCGGATTAAATGGATCATATTGTGTCACTAATATTATTGATCAACTAGTGATACTTAATAATGTTGAATACTGTGTCGCGTGGTCGGTGTTAATGTTAAAGTACATGACACGTTTACTTTAACGTGTCGTGTTTATGACCATATTGGGTTAAATGTGTCATGTCAAACAATACGCTAGGTCTTATCAATACACAATCAAATTTCAGTGATAAAATATCGTTGGTGTTCAAAATGCAACACATTAAAACCCTAAGGCACTCTTTGCAAATTATTTTAATTATTAATTAAATTAGGTGATGTAAGTTAAGTTGTTATCATGGAATGTAACCAAAACGTAGACAATGCCTCAAGTAACTAGAAGTTAAAAACATTTTGGTCAAAAAAGAAATGATGTAATTGAAAATTAAAAGAACGAAAATTTGTGTGCCTGAATGTACAACAAGATATGCATTCAGTACAAGAACAGCAAACAAGAGGCTTTGTTCCTGAAAAATAAACAAGTTTGTCCTTCAACAATAGCTGCTAAAGGTAGGTTTTTTAATTGATTTTGGTAAACACATGACTCTTCATATTCAAGAAAACTAGGTCTATTAATACGCGCGTTGCGCGTTTTTCACATGACACGTTAGTGCGGATTTCAAACTCAATATTTGAATAAACTTACTCAATGCTCAACATGTTATCATTCAATTTCGTAACAAATATGTTAGTTCAAAATTCAACCAATATGATGAAAACCCACAATCATTCGACTTAACCTCACCCAGAAGCTATGTATTTAGTCAGCATCAATGGGTACACAACAACTCACACAGAAACGAACCGGAGGTCAAATGGTTATCTCCTAAAATTAAGTGAAACACTACCACCGATCACTCTCCGTTTCTCTCAATTCAAGAACCGCGACTCACCGGTATAATCATTTCCATATGCCAAAGCCCCATCTTTTATAGTTTTACAGCTCCGCCACGCAGCAATCGAAAGGCTTAGCGCTACTGGTTGCAACGATTTGATTTAATGATTTGATCTTTACGTAACTATCTTAATTGTTATGAGATTATGGTATGATGATCTTCATATTGTATGTTAGAAACCCACAATGAATCTTGATTATGATTATCCCTAAGTATTTTGAACAAATACCAAAAAAAAAAATATTTCTAGCTTGCAAGAATTGAACCTTGGTAAGCACCTTACCTTAGACTATGGGGTATGGTCCCCTTCACTTTTTCCTTCCCCTTCTCCACATCAGCGCCACATCATATTCCCCTTCTCCTCCCCCTTCTATGGGGAAATGGTTCCCCTTCCCCCTTCCTTTTTTTTATTTATTTTATAGATTTTATTTTTCATTAATATTTTTTTCATTAAAGTTAGAAAAAAAAATTACATAGAAATTAAAAAAAAACGAAAATTACATAGAAATTAAAAAAACCCGAAAATACATAATAAAAAAACTAAATATTAAACGATCCTCCGAGCCAACTTCAACACGTTCTCATCGCTTTGACATGTTGTACGATTATTCCAAGCATGTTGATAGTAACCCGCAAAAGCTTGACATTTTCCCATCATTTCCCGACACTTGCTACTAACCGAGTGCGTGGTTCGATTTTGTTCACGTTGTAACAACTTGTAAAATTCCTTAACAACTTGGTTCCAAAAACCTTCCTTTCTCCGATTTGTAGCTACAAAATATTATAAACATAAAGTTAAAAAAAAATATAAACAGAAACTTAAAGTTAAAAAAAATATAAACATAAAGTTAAAACCGAAAATCTAAAAAAAAAACAAAAAAAAACCAAAACAGTAGGTTAAAAAAAATATCCGAAAATATTTAAAAAAAATTAAACTTTTACCTAGAATTGGGTCGGTAGAGGTGATAACCCAAGCTTTTGCTAACGCCTCCAACTCATTTGGCGTCCATTGAACGGGATCCTCCCTTGTACTAGGACCTTCATCTTGGACCCGTTTTAATCCTTTTTTGTAGTTTTTTTTTGTAGGGGCCGGTTCGGTTATGGGAGGAGGGACTTGGGTTTCGGGCACGTGATCATCGTGGGAGCCAAAAGAAACAAAATCGTGCTCGGGTGGGTTTCGAGTAGTGGCGTTTGCCATTGATGTTGTTGCATATGCATTTGCCATTGATGATGTTGCATTTGCATTTGCCAAGGATTGAGAGGGGTGTTAAACGCGCCAAAAGGTTGTGACGAGGGGGTACCGGGTGCCAAGGGAAAACCGAATGGTGCTTGCTTAGTGGGGTTACCGGGTGTGTTAGGGTCGAACGGGCGTCTTGGATCCATGAATTTTTATAAAAAAAAGTATGAAATGATTCAAAATTGTGTGTGTTTTGGTTGTGTTTGGAGTAAAAAAAATAAAGGTAAGAGTATATATATAGGGTTGGGTTATATTGGAAACCCCCTTGAGTTGTGGAAACCCGTGGAAACCCTATGTAAAACCATTAGTTTTTCCTGATTTTTTCAGCATAGCCTTTATATTCAATTTTATTAGTTTCGGCAAAAAAAAATCAAAAAAACGCCGAGTAGATAATTTTGTTACACATGTGTTACACAAACTCGGATTTATCATACGTCAGCATTGTTACATATGTAACAAACATGTTAAATAATTTTTTTGTTAAAAATCTACTCGGCGGTTTTTTTAATTTTTTTTTGGCCGAAACTCATCAAATTAAGTATACAAGCTATCCTAAAAAAATTAGGAAAAAATAATATTGTTACATAGGGTTTCCACAGGTTTCCACAACTCAAGAAGGTTTCCACAGGATACTTAGCCTATATATATATATATATATATATAGTAAGGTTCCTGTAGGAAAATTGATTTGTGTAGGAAGTGTAGGAAGGGTTTTCAACCATTGGATCTAGAAATTGATGGTTGAGATTAAAGGTTTGGGTTTGTTAAGATTCTACTAATTATATTTTAATAATTAAGGGTAGGATGGTCCAATATGTGTTTTAAATGAGAGTAGTAATGTCATTTCTTGTATTTTGATATAGAAACCATTTGACTTTCACCCTTAAATCATGCCCCCTATCTCTCTCATCTTAATTTTAATCTTAAATATTATTAGTTATTATAATCTCTCTCATACATTCAAACTTTTTCATCTTCCAAAAAGAAAAAAACAAATAGAACCACAAAATCTTTTTTGCACCGGTTATTCTTCATCTTCTATAATAGTGGGTTTAAAGTAATAGTATTCTCTTTGTTTCTTTTTTTTGCTGATCTAACCGAATAATAGTGTTTTTTTTTACTAAACATGATTCGTATCTGTTAAAACACTTATACTGTTTTAAAACACTTCTACTGTGTTTAGTTTCATTATAAAACACTATTGATGTTATTATAAAACACTCCCGATGATATTATAAAACACTGCTTATTAATGCATACTAGTTTCTCTTTCATTATAAAACTCTCCTGATGTTAACCTTCTGCCATGACTTGAATAATCGAAAAAGTGATAGAGATGAGTTATATGTTTGAAGAATCAAACAAGTTTTTGGGTATTGATCAACTTATTTGATATGAATATCTTATGATTCTTATGAAAAATAATGAATAATTAGTTAATTTAGGATGATTAATCTTCATAAATATCTAGATGTTAGTTGCTAATTTAGTGGGTTTGGAATAAATAAAAAAAATGTACAAAAAGTCTATAATGCCCTTCATCTAAAGATTTAATCAGATTTGATCTAATGGTTGAAAATACTTCCTACACAAAACAATTTTCCTACCGGATCATCTACCTATATATATATATATATATATATATATATATATATAAAGTAAATAGGTAATTTTTTTAAAATGACCGTTAAAGCAACGTTCAAAAAGGAATCAACGTTCAAAAAAGTCTTGGAATTTGGGACGGGGAGGACGGAAAAGAAAGCCCGAGCACACCAAAATCAAATCGGGGGGGGGGGGGGGTGTTCCCCTTGGGGAAAATGCCACATCACCCTATCCCGACCTCTCTCCCGAACCACACCCTTTAGTCTTATAAAGAAACCAACTCAACCACCACACCACTAATACATATGTTGAAAGTATTTGAAACTAATAGGTATTTAACATATCAAAATGAATAAAAAAATAATAAATACTATTCAAATACTTGTATATTAATTTTTTTTAATGGCCAACGGTACACACCCATAACGAAGCCCCGCACCATTTCAGATTCGGTCCCCCCCTAAGGTCCAGCCCCTCATTTCAGAATAACCCTACTCTGAGTGGGATTTGAACCTGTGACCTCCCAGGGCAGGAACCCCACAAAGTGGGTAAACCTTCTCACCTCCATTGCAATCACTAGGCTACAACATCATTGGTAACTTGTATATTAATATAGTGTAATTACTGAGTTTCTTTTTTACTTTGGGTCAAAGTTTAATGATATTCAATTTTCCATCCCTCTCTAAATCAACGCACCATTTAATATATTTTTACTGGATTATAGAAACATAAAAGTTATATATATTTTCGAATTGACTTCAACCGATCAGGCCCGGTTAATACTCTAAATAAAATTCATTTTATCAATCTAACGTGTAAACCATGCCGCTATTGAGTAATTTGAGATCAAGCAAAAGCTCAACTCAGTATATAATTTTATGAAACTTTGAATGTATTTATGTAGCGTGCTTATTATTATATATGTTTTGATAAAGCCTTTCAGTTGTAGCTCAGTTGGTCGGTGGACCGGGCTTTCTTTTGGGAGACCTGGGTTCGATCCTCACGGGTGACAATTGAGGGACATAAGGTGTGCAATGATGGGGAAAGCTTGACCTTCCTGGCGGAGGGAGTTCGAACCTGAGCTGACCCGGTTTTCATCCGGCCGTTACTCCAGCGGGAGACAGTAAAACTGAGCCCGTGTGAAGGCGGTACGGTTTCCGAGCGGAAGCTGATAACAGCTCACACTACCACCAGCGTAGACCCGGTTCAGACAACATAGACTGGGAAGTGAAGAGTCAGGGCCTGCATAAGCGGGTATGACAACTTCCGATAAAAAGAAAGTCATCTTCCAAAAAAAATATGTTTTGATAAAAAGCTTTTTTTCTAAATAAACAGGTCAAATATAATTGGTTTTTTTTTGTTTTTGTTTTTTATTCTGATGAACAGGCCCGGTACCGTCCTAACAACTCCGGTACCCGTACTGGCAGGTTTTTATGATTTCCAGTATAAATTGCATTGAAAATGGAATTATATTCGCATTAGAGTATCTTTTCCATATCGTAAAGCATAGCGAGTGACGGCATACCGTGAAGGCCATAACTTATGTTGTCCGAACAATATTGGTACCAATATATCATATTCATGTTTATTTCTTTCGGTTGTTATCCCGCATGTCAATACGATACCGATACCGTAATGAGCCGAACTAATACCGACTGAATTTCCACCTCAGCACGCAGGGGATTCTACAAGTTTATAAATAATTATGTATGATATAAATCAAAGTTAATAAATTTATAAACAAATCAACTGATCCGAGCTTGAGCTAAAAAAAAAATATTAACAAGTCGAGATTGAGCTTCAGTGTCAAACTCAAGCTTGTGCTCTCTTATATTGAACTATCTAGTCGAGCTCAAGGTTGATTTCTTGACTAGATCTAGAGCTCTAGAAATTTAATAAGATTTTTGTTCTTAATTGATGTTTATTCACACTTATAACAAAATCAGGGTCGGCTCAAAGGGGAGTGAAATAAAGCTATAGCTTTAGGGTCACATCTTCTTGAGACTCTCAAATTTAAAAATAAAAAATAAAATACATATAGCTAATTCTAAGCTCCCGGATTGTTGGCACTAAGGTTTGTGTTATATAATTATGCACACACACAAAGATCGTAAAAGAATCGTGGTATTAAATGTATTTTTTAGTGAAAAAGACCTAAAATTATTATGTGCTTTAGACTCTAAGAAGCTTGAGACAACTCTGAGCAAAATATAAACTCTAACCATCTAAACCATAAGTTCGTATGTAAAAATTTTTATTATATGTATATCATACGAGAAATAGTCCATTAATTTAAAAAAGAAAAATAAATATGAAATGTTTATAAACTCTGGTGTACAAAGTAGAACCAATCATAATATTAACTGATGCAACTACTCAATAAATTGTATCTAACAACTCGTTTTGAAGAACCGGTCATAATATTATTATTTTATATAATAACCGCGTCTTGGAATATAAACATATACTTTTTGGACCTAATCATTTAAACATTGAACCTTTTTACATGTAATATGTTATGTTATGGAGAACTAAAGACTTTGAATTATTTTGTAAAATGAAATGTGAAACCAGAAAATGTCTTGGAAGAAACTTTGACTTTAATCTATGTACATGTTAGGAGTCATGCGAGTTAGATCACAATCAATTGCAGGTCCATGGTTTATTAGTTGCAAAAGACCTAACACGTCGAAAATATTTGTTTTATCTTATATATTGTATAAGAACATATCATTTCGAAAGCAATGAACAGTTCATAGTTATAAAACTATAAATCAGAACAGCTTATTTGAACCCATGAACCTTTTTGATGGTTTTATAATATGTTGAAATTTGTAACTTTGTTATTCATTTCAAAAACTCAAGTCTCATTAACAAATTTGCTTCAACCTGTAATTCAAAAGATTGTTTGAGAAATGTATATGATTAGGCTTGTAATCTTTGTAAATCAGGATACAAGATAATGAGATCAACAAGCTCAAATGAATTGTTTGATAATCAAGTTTTTTAGGACTAAATTCTACTTTCTAATCCGACATGGTATGGAGTTTTGAGAGTTTATTTAAAAAAATATGAAAGTTTGTGGGTTTTACATGATATTTTCACAAGTTTGATAGTTATTTGCATGTGTACAGGTATCCTCATGTTAGACCCTGCGTGACACATAATGAAAACACAAAAATAAGAGCAAGTTCTAAAAAAAATGTTATATTACTGAAGTCTTGAAACACTACAAGATCAAGCACATTTTTGAAGAACCGAATGATATGTCTTGCTGGCTTCCGCGAATATCATATTTCAAAGGCTTTAAACTTAACTTATGGGATGTAATTATCGTAAATAATATGATACGTGTGGTCACACTTAAAGCATGTATTTTGATCTACTCGATTAAGTATTATAATTGTCTTGATGATGCTAAGTTAAGTTTAAACCTAATTTAACTACTACGAATCCCGGTTTAAGGGATAGGGTCTTACAAAATCAGCATAAGAAAGGAATGATTGAAAGCATTCAAATTGAGGAAAAATCTAAAGACATAATCGGATCCCCAATTGATGAAATCTAGCATCGATAGTTGGGTTTGTCACATGATCCAACTCATTGAAACACCTACACTTGTTGCTTATGAGCCTTGTAAATCCACTAGTAGCCTAAGTGATGTTCATTTTATGTTAGGCCCTCTGCCCTGTTTTCACTTGTCTAGCTTGTCGAAGTAGGAGTTTAACTTTTGAATCGGGTCCTTATCACAATCCAACGATCCAATCTAAGCTAACCCACTTTTGGTTAGCTCAATTCAAGGCCGACTCATTAGGATAACATTAACTTTTCTTGTAAAAGAGAACCTGGTCTCTCTTTGAAATGATTTCCATCTTTTCTTCCTCCCCTACAAGTCCCATGACCCCATTCACAGGTTTTGTAGAGAAGGAAGGAGAGATCTTTTTAAAGAGAGGCTAAATTTTGTTTTACACATTACATGGAAGTGTTTAAAACCCAAGTAATACCGGTCAAGAAGCACACACTCTTGACTACTCATATGGGAGACTAACCCGTCTCGGTCTCATTGTATTATTAAACTTGACACATCAAATATGAAATATGGTTTACAAATTCCCTATTTAAACTAAACAAATCCTAAACCTATTATTAACCATACTAAATTCAATAAACCAATAAAAACTAACAAATAAATCAAAACAATTATAAATATATTAATACCCATGCTTATTGAACAGTGATCGTATTTATGAAGTCTGGCCCACCTTAGTTACAAGCTTATTTATATCGAAGATTAGGGATAAATAAACAAATGATGTTGCAGATCAGTTGGTGTGGGTGTTGTTTGTGTTTGTGTGACACCCGGGTTCGAGTCAGGCGGACTCCGGGTTTTTCCTTTTATTTTTTTTCTTTTTTTTTAAAACGTTCCGCATGTCCGGACACGTGTCTTTTCCCTCTGCTTCTTCATACATATAACCTTATGTATTCATATATATGATCATATACACACACACGATCTCCTTTCTCTCTCTGTCTCTTCTGATACGCCCACCGTCCGCCGCCATACTACCACCGTTCGCTGCCATCTCAACCGTCACCGTCACCGTCCGCCGCCATCCCGCTTATATGTTACGCGGATTCCTATGGTGTAAAGGTTTCTCTTCCAAATGGTATGTTTTCTTATTATTATTGTAGTTGTTATTATTATTATTATTTGTTGAAACCGTCTGCATGCATTGTCATTGTGTGGCTAAATCTGATTGTTTATTGTTTTGTTTACGTAGGTAGATCCGGGTTCAGACGGTTGTGTTACGGACAGGATAGTTTTTGAAGGATATGATGTAAGGCTACTGTTTTCTGGTCATTGCTTTTCATTGTTTGTTAGCTTTAGATTAATTCGGGTTTTTGTGTAGTTGATATTGATTTGTATTTCTTTGTTTACATTTGATAAGTTTAGGAAGATTATATAGAGGATGCGGATGTCATTGTTGTTGATCAAGGTGATGAGAGGGTGAATGAATGGTTAATAATAAGCCCATTTTGTGTGTTTTTGTTGTGTTTGTGTTGATAATATATGATGAATGGGATAACTACGCTAGCTTTGATTGTTTCAGGATAAATGGCTAAGCGGATGGAATTATAGCCGAAAAGTGTGAAGCGTGGTGTCAAAGTTAAAGAATTGAAGAATTGGAGAGTGTTCAAGAGCTTGTGGAAGAGAATAGGATGTTTGAAGGATGTTTATGATGAAGAAGTGAAGATTAGAGTGTGTTTGGATGAAGCAAAACAAGATTGGAGGGTGTCATGCAAGGATTTGAAGGAAAAATGTGTTGGAAAGAAGTTGAAGAAACAAGGTGTAAGCTACACCTTCTATTTGTAGCTTACTAATGAATTACAAGGCAAAGAGAGCTTTTTCACGTGGGTTTCAATAGTAAGTTACAGGGATGATCTGTAAGGTTCTGCTGAATAAAGCAATGCTGATAGATTGACTGAACTGTAAGCTACGACCCTAATCAGTACCTTACGGCTGGCTGAAGAGCAAAATTAGGAAAGGTTTTTTTTCTTTAATATAATGATTTTTATCAACCCTAACAGCCTCCTAAGCCCCCATGCACGAAAATTAGAGATCTTTTGGAGACTTTTGAAGCTACAAACACCATTGTTCATCATCTTTCATCCTTACTTTCGGTTTGCATCAACATGTTCGGTATTATTATTCATACTTTTGAGTTATTTCTTGTTACCGTGAGTGGCTAAACATCTTTGTAATCACCTCCGGGTGTATGGTTTATTTGTGAAACTTGAACTCTTGTTTGATTTGGTTTATGGATTGTTTTTCATTTAGTTGAAGAATATTTGTGGTTTTGATCATTTAAACGAGTCACTTGTGTTCAATTTCTTATCTCTTTATCATTCACATTCGGTTTTCTTGCATCGTGAGTAGTTTGATAATTGGGAGGGTAAGTGATACTTGTGGGTTGGTAACTGAATTGTACATGTTATTATTAAAAACTTGTGTTCGGTTATCACTTGATTTGAACCGTCCAACAAAGCTATGTCTATGTAGTATCCAATCATTTAAACAAGAGTAGAGTGGATCATTAACCGGAAGCCTGGAGGGGATTACTTCTTTTATATTATTGTTAACAACTTCTTAAATTTATTTCCTTAAAATTCCAAAACAAACAACAAAGCAATTAGACTTTAGTTTATTAGTTAATTTGCAAAACTACTCTTTCCACCAATTCCCTGTGGAGACGACTCACTTTCACTATACTATATTTTTTACTTATTTTTGACCGACCCAACGACATCGATCACAAGGTCTATGTGGTGATGTAGAATATATATAGTGTAGGCGTTAAATTGATAATAGAGGTTTATGTGGTTATATAGAGTAGTATAAGAGTTAGGTTTGTTTTTTATAGAGGTTTATGTGTAGGGTATATATAGCGTAGGTGTTAAATTGATAATATAGGTTTATGTGGTGATATAGAGCAGTATAGGGGTTAGGATGAAGCCGTCCTTGATAAAGGTTTATGTGGTGATAAAGAGTGCATATAGCATATGAGGTAGGTTGATAATGGGGTTTTGTGTGGTGTTGTGGAGTATTTATAGTATAGGACTTATGAGAATGTTTGATATAGTTTTGTACTTTCAATCATATGGTTGTTTAAGGGTAAAGCCGTTGGAATTGAGACAAGATCATAAGGATTTGATGAATTAATAGCGTGGGGTGTTATCAACAAATATAAGTTTATTATCCTTGATAAAGGTTTATGTGGTGATATCAACTAGGTACATTATAGGTGTTATTGTTGGATAAATATTCGTTGTTAGTTAATATCTGTTGCCGGAATGGCAGCTAATGATGTTTGCTCAAAGCGTCTTTAAAGCTGATTAGGTTATTTGGGTGGAAAGTTTGTTGATATTAGAAGGTTTGTTAGTGTGTTTAATTACAGATTATGATACTCCAAAACAAATAACATGTTCTGTATTTGTTTGCTAAAGGCATTAAAAGTTGTTGTGTAGTATGTAGAGAAGAATTAGGGAGATCAGAAGATAGGTGGTTAGTTCGCATAAGAAAGCGAGTCAAATAGATACGTAATTTCATTCCACTTTCCTACGTAACATTTCGATTCCGTCCAATAATAATACTAATATTATTACTCACTGTCACTCAGTTATCCCAACCAATTCAGTCACTCACTAGCTTCTTTCATTTCTTCTTATCATGAATAATAATCATAATAATAATAATAATCAGGTCAGTTTCCATTGTAATTTAGTATCATGCAGTTGTTGATATCATTGTGCTGTTTTTAGTACTTGATGTAGTTTATGTTTCAAATGTCCCAGCCCTAACCATTTTCCAGTCCCATGTTAAGTAATCTTGACCACCCCTGCCTTCTACGGCGTTGTAGCTGTCATCACCCCCACCTTCTACGCCCTACCCAAAACGTAAACCAGCCGCATGATTGACAACATATGACAAGGATGATGATATCAGATGCGGATGCTATGTGGCAGTGGTGATGGTGTTGTGATGATGATGTCACGGCAGTTGAAATGGTACGTGTAGGATGATAACGTTAGTGGGCAGATCGCATTCTCTCTTTCGTATTCTTTTCCACCAATTTTACCATCAATTGTGCTGATGGTGATGACATTGGTGTTGGCAATGAGGTCCATTTTACCCTCAATGGTGGTGATGGTGATGACATTGATGTTGGCAATGAGGTCCATAAATCAGGGCGATGGTGAAGTAGAGACTGTTTTGTTGACTTTCTATTATACATAATATTAATAAGCCTTTCTCTGGTTTCTGTTGTTTAGGAAATTTTGCAATGTGAGGTGGGATTCTCAGCTCCTGAAGGCACGTATCATAGGCTAAGCTCGCGCGGCGGACGACTCTTTGGTTTTCTTTATACGTTGGATGGAAGGTCGGAGGTATCTACTTGGCTACTAATGCAACTGCCATGTGTAACAAGTCATGGAACAATGCCAAACCCTACCTATAAGGGAGTTCTTGATTCATCTCCAAGCAATAACAAGTCTTGGAATATAAAGTATATGGCAGTTCTTGATTCTTCTCCAAGTAGTAACAACTCTTGGAATATGATGAAGGTGAATTTTATTTTTCACAGTCCAAATAAATTGTACAATTCTTCATATTACCGGTTTGAGCTTATTTTACATACATAATATTAATAGAATTTTATAACATTTCTGTTGTTTAGGAAATTCTGCAACGTGGGATAGAAGTCTCAGGGCCCAAAGACATATATTGTATGCTAAGCTCGCACAACGGACATGTACGTGATGAGGAGCTTCATTCGCTGTTTGGAAAAAATCAATTCATCGAATTAAAATACAGGACAATTCTTGATTCTTCTCCAAGTAGTAACAACTCATGAAATATGACAAAGGTAATTTTTTTTTGTTTGTATAATGTAGGTTGTTTAATAATGTCTTCGTTGTCATTGGGTGTGAGGTGTGATGGTAAAAGAGTGATGAGGCGTTAGTGGCGTCTGGTGCGTCTCCGGTACATTGGAATGACATTTAGACAGTTTTTTATAAATTGTGGTTTCTGTATAGAATGTTTGATATGGGTTATATGCATTTTACTAGCAAAAATAACATGCTACTAAAAAAGTTAAACTATGCTCTTATCTTTTCTTGCTATTGGGATTGTGATCTGCAGGCTGCATCGTTATCTAAAGTAGCTTCTGAAGATGTACCGATGAAGGAAAATGCAATAGCAACATTGACCCACAATGCAAAGTCAAGTGAATAAATACATATGATTCGATAGCAATTAACTAAATGGCTTGGTGGTGGAGTGGTTTGCGATGCATTTTTGTGGTTTCATAATAGGTCACAACATAGCTTGGTGGTAGAGTGGTTTAGGGCGCGCAAAGCGTGCCTTGAAACACTCCTAGTTTAATTTAAACTCTTATCTCATCTCCATAAACCTTGCACCTTTATCTTAAATTTGCTCTTTCTTTTTTCTTTGGACACTAATCCAAAATTCCAAATTATGCCTACAGTACTAAGGTATCCTTAATATTCCTTATGACCTGATTCCTAATGCCAAAGATTTGAACTAGGTTTACCTGAGTGGGCCAAATTGGATTGGACCTAAACACATTGGGCTGAATCCAATATGAGGACATCCTCCACAACAATAGAAGAAAAAAGTAGTTACATTTTTATGCCATCGTTACATATCAAACAAAAACTAAATAATATCAACACACAGCCAGAAACCAAACCACCATTAACATACACATCCTCCCACCCCAGAAAACCATATAGTACAACAAGAACCAAAAAAGGGTTAACAGCAAAAGAAGAAAACAAGTAAAAGATTCGGTATTCCAAATCCGGCTAACGTAAGCATAGCCATCATAAACTTTGAAGTATCAAAAGTGTATATGTTCTTCATTCAGGAAGAGGCTCAACTTTGAACCTGTAAAGCAGATTTTTCTTCTTTGAAGTCGGGTTGTCAATTGTGAGCAATAATTTACCGAGTTCATTGATCTTATAACTATGGCTTATAACTGGTTCATCGGTTGGTGCCATTTTTTTCGGCTTTTGTACATTAATGGTGTAATTGTCTCCATTATTTGGCACATATTCAGCACCGTAGCTTACTTCCCACCCAACGACTCTTAGCTCCCACACCAAAGTGCATTTCTGCAACAAAGTTCACCATTTTATTAACTAAAACTATGCATTTCTATGGTATTTGTAGACGCCTGGGCCCTGTCCAATGGGCTTCAGCCCACACTAGCCCGGCCCACTAAGATTTTGGCCTAATCTCACCCCCCCCCCCCCCCCCGAGTTAAATACAACTTTTACTATCAAGATTTTGCATACTTCTTGCTTTTTTTCATTAGGCTGTCATGAGCACAAATATCTTTTTTTTGAACGGTCAACTAAATAACACCTGAACTGCCAGTGGGTTAGCACTGGACAAATGGCTGCCCACTGAGCAGCCCAATTCCACCAAGCCATCAATTCGGGGAAAAACCTGCCGCCCAAAGGCCCACTGCAGTAAAACCTGACCTGTTTTGACATTTTGCCACCTCTAGCTACTAAAACGATTTGAGATTTTTTAATTTCTCATATAAAGCAATAAGGAGAAAAAAAACCTATAAATGTAAGTTTTACGAGTATTAATAGGCGTATTTGATTGTAATTATACCTCATTAACAATAATCTCCACAGTTTGTTTGGTCATTGGTTTAACAGTAACAACTGCAGCTGGATCATCAATTGTAAATTCTGGATTGCAATCACAATAATCTACACTCAGCCCACCATACTGAATCGGGACATGCTCAGGACTCACATATCTATGTGAAAAAAAAAAAGAAAAAAAAAACTCAAACTCAAACCCGAGTGCAACAATAAGAAAAACTTGATCTATAATCTTACAACAAAATATTTGAAAGGTAACATACTTGAAAAGGACTTCGGCGGTTCTTGCAGGGCTGGCAAACACAAACTTGCTCTTAGTTCTTTGAGTCATGAATGGGCTCATCATTGAATAAAAAGCCAAATACCACCATGGTACATTAATGAAAACCTTCAAAGATTAACCAACAACAGAATTTAGTTTATTACATGCTAACAATCAAGTTAACACAAAATACTGTACATTTGAAAAGCTGTGGAGATGGGATTCTATTGACTTGTGGACCATAATAAATCCACTAAATTAAAGCCATAAAATCAACAAAGATGTCATTTTCAGTTCATAAGTGGAGTTGATTCCACATTCTAAAATCATGTCGAATATGAAAGGCATAATCGGAGCTCATAATTCTGTATTTGCTTTTGTAAACCGATTAGAAGCCGAAATTGTTTTCAAATTAAGATTCATGTTACTCATCCAAAACAGCAATTAATCTTTACAAATCATGTCTAATTGTCTATCTTCTAATTGTTTAGTACCTAACAAAGGGTCTACACTAAATAAGCATAACATTCTTGTATTCTTTATGTTTCAGGATTTGAATTCCTTTTTAAATATTTTTTGGGACAAGGATGGCATAAACCAATTATAAGCTGCGTTTTGGTAGCCTAAAAAACTGATTATCTGCGTTTTCAAAACGCATAATATAAAAATCAGATTTAAAACGCAATCATCTAACTTCTTGATGAGCATAAAATTCCTTAAGCTTCAAGAATTTTTTTTATTTTTTTATTTTATCTAAATCAAGCATAGGATAGATCAAATGAGCAAGGCAATCTTTACATTCCAAGATTTGAACAAATATCAATCTTTAAGAACACTAATCAAAGAGTTCTAATTGTTCAACTCGCAATCGAAGAACCTGCAACTAAATGAGCATATCAATATTTACATTTCAAGATTTAAACTTTTATTATTTATTGTAGATCAATTTTCAATATACCAAGCTAAAAAACAACAATTAACATCCCAAAAAAAAAAATTCACCTGCTTTGATACAAATTCAGGGTAATTATCCTGCAACAGCTGCAAAGCTTGCTTAGTAGCCCACCTAAGCTCTTTCTTCCCCGGTCCAGGCGAATTCTTCAAATCGCTAACCTGAAAAATAGTACTGATCCCACCAGGCCTAAAATCCAACTTCCTAATACTCCTTTCAAGAAACTGAATCCTCCATTTCAAAAACCTTGTCCTCTTTTCTTCATCAGCAAATGTCTTTAAATAAAGCTCTTTATTCTCAAACTCTCCATACACATTATAACAAACAGGATGTCCTTCCTTATCATTACCATGCATAAACACAACTTTATCAAGATCATCACCTAAACTCTCATCAACCAACTCATCAATACTAAAAGCTTTTCTCCACCTAAGTGTGTTTTTAAGCATGTTAAAAGACTCATTAACTTTAAACTCTCTAGCCCTTAAAAACTTTAGTAAAATAACATCAGTTCTTTCATCTTTTAAAAGTGGAATACCCCATATTGTGATCTCTTCATGGTTTGAAATGATTTCTGAGGTGGGTTCTTCTGGATTAGATGTAAAGTAGAAGTCTTTATTGGTTATGGCTTGTTGAACCATGTGTTTGAGGTCAGTGAGTGAGAGTTGTTCTAAAGGTGGTAAGTCTTTGATCTTGTTGGTTTCTTGTTTGAATGAAAGGATGGATTGTGGGGAGGTGTTTGTGGTGATGAATCTTGGATCATGTTGTTGTTGGTCTGTTAAGTCAGATGTTGAAGTGGATGATGGTGGTGGTGAAAAGGTGGTGGTGTCTTGGTTGGTTAATATTAATGGTAAGGTAAATGGGGTGTTATTTGTTGTTGGTGGTGGTGGTAGTAATATTTTTAAGGGTTCTTGTGGTGGTGAGGTGGTGGTGGTGGTGGTGGTGGTGTGGTCGGACATTTGTGGAGATTGGATGGTTTACAATTAAAGTGTGTGTGTGTTGTAGAAAGTTGGAAAGAGGTTTTGTTTACTTTTTATGAAAGCAGAAGGAATAAAAAGAGTGAGAAAAGATATAAGCCAATTTTACAGATAATGGATTGGGATGTAATGTTTTCAGAATTGGACCGGACGTTGAAACGGAGTCCCCGACCGTTCACTGGTCTGGTCGGTCTGACCGGTTTGACAGTCTAATGAACCGGCCCAAAAAAAACCTCAAAAAAAACAGTCCGACCGACCAGGTCAACAGTTCAAAGGCGGTTCAGTGCATTCCCGGTCCGTTGTATCAAACAGGACCGGCCGAGGGTCTGGAGCCCGGTCGGACCGACCGGTCCAGTTTTCAAAACCCTGTGGGGATGGCTTAGTTGGTAAAGAGAGAGAGCCACGTGGCCCACATTCTTTAAAGTTTTATGCTAGATATAGAATGGAGCCAGGTCTTACAGACTTTATTGTGTCACTTCGGTTTCACCTCATCGTCACATTAACAGAGGGCTTCATTTTTCCTTTTTAATAACCCCCGCTCCCTTATTTTCGTTTTTTATTAGCTTAAATCTGAGTAGGCCCTACAAAATCACTCGTTGACCCTCATTATTGGGCTAACGAGCCTTCAATGGCGCCCAAAAAATAGAAATGGGCACCACTCAATGTTAAAATGCTGAGGTGACATGGGCATCCCCCCTACACCGTCCAGCCTTATAGCCTTATAGAAAAATAATATTTTTTATTGTCAGTAGCTTTATTTTATGGTGAAGTTTGGTTTTGACTTGAGTGAAGAAATACTATGACCAACGTTATAGTGGTATGTGGGTACCACTATAATCCTTATAAAAGTAGTAATGTGGGTTTAAATCAGCATGTTTTTGTGGGTACTAAATGTAAAAAAGCTATTGTTTAGATAAAAGAAAACAATCAATTGGTCTAGTGGAGCTGGTTACAACAATGAAGCTAGTCCGAAAGTTAGGAAAAGATATCATGTTCGACTTTTGCAAAAAGCAAAAATTATTGGGAACTTCCTGTGATTGAGATCGTTTCCTGATTTGATGAAATAGTAAGAGATTATGTCCGGTTTCAAAAAGACTTCTTCGTTAAAAAAATGAGAAAAGATACATCGAAAGCAAAGTGCAACACTTCATTCACTCATGAACGATGATGATGAGCATGGGGAGCTTTTCAATATTATAGTGGATTAAAGATGGACAAAAATGGTTATTTATATTGGTTTGTCAATACTTAATTAATAGATGTGGGGTTATAAACATGTACAGATAATAAAAAAGTTGTACTAAACTACTAATACACACAATGACACAAACATGAATATGTAGATGTTATTATACACACAATCGTATTCACATTAAAAAAATGTATATCTCAGACTAACGCAGCCCAACAAAGGAACTTACCTAGGCCATCTAATACAACAGTGGGCTCAAGAGAAAGCGACCCAAAGTCAGTGGAAGAGGCCTATCATGTTAGAAGATTTAAGGTAGCCCAACTTACCAAGTCTTCCGACTACTTTAATTTGTTTCTCATGGCAGTTATGGAACTCTCATAAAACTGCTAAGCAGTTGCAAAAATAGTTTTGTGGGACGGTTGTACCTGGGTCGGGTCGGGTCCGGGTCCGGGTCAAATACTTCCAACACGAACATACTCTTGGAAGATGATAAAATTTGGCTAAGAGGTTTTGCTGACTTTTCATTACCAAGAATAAAAATCATAGTGAAATTAGAACAAGGATATATTATGAGGAAGTGGTATTGGGGTTTGGTTTTAGTTGTGTGGTGGTAGTAATCAAGTAAACCACCTTTTATGGTTCATAGTACGAACTTGGGCTTTTGTATTGTTATATTGTGATTTATGTTGTGGACTTTGTGGGTCTATGACTAAAGACATTTAAATATGGGCGTTATATAGGTCGAGAATAGGTTTTTTGTAAATAGTGGCGTTATATAGGGTAGAGAATAGGTATTTGTGAGGACATGTATTAATACATATTTTTTAGTGAGTTCTGCATTATTAAAAAGTTGGGGTGGTTATAAGTTGAGAAGAGAAAATGTTACTCTTTATCTGTATATTTGGGTGAGACACTGTTACTCTGCATTACTTTTTAATAATTTTAGAAAGTAGTTGTAAGTAGATAAGACCCCCCGTAGTGGGGCGTTATTGTCTGAGTTTTTAATCCATAGCGCCCGGGAACACCATTACACCCCGGCGCTATGGATGAAATTTGGGTTGGGGCTTTACCTCTATAACGCCGGGTATCAAAAGCTTCATCCAATCAAACAACGACACGTGGCGAAGAAGTTGAAAAAAAGGTCAAAAATTTGACCGTTGCCCTCTTCAATTTTTTGAACGGTAAATTTTTTTTCTTTCTTTTATATATATACACAAACAATGGTTTTATAAAAACCAACCAAACTAACTAAAAAACACACACACTACAACACAAACCTACCAAAACACAAACATGTTTCCATACGGTTCACCATTCGGGGTCCCGGGTCGCCCGGGTTCGAGGCCAAACACTACTACTCCACTGCCACCCAATTGGCCGGAGTTTGACCCGAACACAATGCAATACGCGCAACTACTCCAGAGTCAATTTTATCCTCCACCAAACATGGCGGGCCATTTTTTTCCTCCACCAAACTATGGCCAAGGTTCTCAAGAGGAGCCCGAGCTCGTGCCAGAAACTCAAGTGGAGACCGACAAACCCGAGGGTTCTCAACGGGGGGGCCGCGGGCGCGGGAGTGGGAGCGGGCGCGGGAAACGCTCGCATAAAAAGAAAGATCCTACCCAACCTCGTCAAAAAAAGCAACAATAACGTTGGACCCAAGACGAGGAATATGCTTTAGCGAGGGCCTGGCTCGACATATCGGAGAATCCCCAAGTTGGTTAGTAAATTTTTTTATATTTATATATAATTTGTTCGTGTATATATATATATATATAGTATTTATTTTTGGCTTTTAAATTTATATATAATATGTTCGTGTATATATATAGTATTTATTTTTTATATTTATCTATACATATAATAAAGGAGTAACTAGGGGTGAGGTGTCACCATTCTAGGGTGTCCACCTCATCATTTTCCAACCCATTTTCCTCTAATTCGGTAGACCCGAACCGATCCAGACAATGCATTTGGTACCCGGTAACCCGCATATAAATACTTCTTTTTTCTCAGTTTTATTAACCTCCTTTAACTATCCATCCATATTATTCACTCTTTCAACATAAACCCTAACAGCCTCCTTCAGTCCACGATTCGTATCCTTGAAATCAGGTAACAATTCTTTTAAAATATTATGGTTTCATCTATTTATCTTATTAATTGTTGATTTCGTATTCAGTTTGATCGAAATCGTGTGTTCAATCAAAACCCTAACTTGAACACATCTATAATATCTGTTTGAATACCCTGTTGATTAAGAGTTTTTGTTTTCTGTTTGTTGCTTACATAGAAACCAGTTCATATCTCTGCCGATTCATACTGTATTCATTCTATTAGGAGCGATTCTATAAGGATTTCTATGTAGCTTTTTCAATTATTTATACATATAATAAAGGAGCGATTCATACTGTATTCATTCTATCCTTGAAATCAGGTAACAATTCTTTTAAAATATTATGGTTTCATCTATTTATCTTATTAATTGTTGATTTCGTATTATGGTTTCATTCTATTAGGAGCGATTCTTTAAGGATTTCTATGGTTTCATCTAATTGCCTTTTTTTGTGTTTTCAGTGATGTTATACATACATTTTGAAGAAACCCTAATTGCAGATTCATTTGGCCTCACACTGAATCTCCCTCTATCGTCCTCTTATGTCAGATCTAAAACATTCAAATATTGATTTTATATCTTCCTGGTACATTGCCTTTTCTTTTTCGTTTGTAATTTGTTTTTAATAAATACAGTACATGTTCTTCGTTATTTGAAATCATTCAAACCCTAATGTTTTGTATTTTAAACTCAGTTGTATTTTGACAGGTCTCAGATCTAAATCTATTCCATTATAACGAAGTTCAATCTTGGTTGCACAGGTATCTTTCATATTTTACTTTTATGTTTTCAATTTTGTGGTTTAGGGTTTATTATTTTTCATTCATCAGTTGTTTCAATGTGTAATAGTGTTATGTGTTTTGTTAGCCTTTGATGTTTCGATTGGCATGTTGTTGTTTTTAGAATGGGTCATCTGATACCATGTAGCCAACATGTTCGATGAAAAGTTAGCTCTTAATTTCTGGATTGTAATATTGTTGTTGTTTTTAAAATGAGTTGTGTAGGGTTTACCTGATTCTCTGATGCTATGTAGTCAAAGGTGTCCATTGGTTTCTACATGTTTGTTATATTGTAATGTTTGTTCTGTTGGTCGTTAACGTTGCCTATTTGGCATTTTGATAAAATGTCAATATTGTTGATGTGTTTTGTTGGTTTTCAAATGTGTATGTTTGTTTATTGGTGTTAGTATTATCTGTTTTGGTGATTTTTTCATACCTAATGCCTTAAAAGTGTGTGTTTCATGTGCAATTTTGGTTAAGAAAACTCAAAAGACCCATGTCAACATTTTAACCAGTCTCATACATACAAACATATTTTGGAGAACTTTATATATGACACTTTTAAGTTTTAACTGATCAATATGAAACTCGATTGATTCGGGTTGATTTTGTATTGATTGGCTCGAATGTGTTGAAAAGCTATCAAGAAAATGGGTAGTGGCTCGAATGGGTAGAAAAGCGCGACGACAACTTGCAAGAATCAAAACTGTAAGTTCTCCATGTTTTTGTTTTGCTTCAAATTAGCTTCAACATCGACATGTTATGTTGTTAGTGTGAAAATTAAGATTGATCATTACAACGAATAATATAAGCCGGTGGTGGTGAATAAGAAAAAAAATATAATTTCTAATGAAATATATTTCGAAATAAGGGTGATGGTAATTAGTGGGGTTATTGGTGGTGCTGTTTTTGTATACTCATAATATTTTTCGGTGTGTAAGTTTTAATGTTTGTTAACATTTGACTTTTTATTAAATTTGGTTGTTTTTTAAATGTTTTGATTTGACTCAAATTTTGGTAAATATGCAACACAATAATAGCCTCCTTGGTTTTTATTTAACAAGTTCAAGACAATTTCGTTTTTTTTTGGCAACCTTTGATTTCATATTAAATGTAAATGTTTATAGATTGTTTTTTTTTAACACAAAATTCTATTACTATTAAAAATCATACAAATTTAATAATTATATTTAAGGTAAACTTTCGTATATATTAAAAATCTTATATATTACAACAAATCTATTATACTAATTAATATGGTAACAAAAACCATTAACTTTTTTAGTTTATATTTAATATTCTAAATATCATTTCTTCAAATAACCGCCACTTTTGAGCATTGGGTGCAGCGATTAGTCTTTTCAAAAGATCATCAATTAATAGGGTATCAAATATTAATTAGTATTAGTGTTGAAAATTGATGTTGTCACTTCGGTTTCCTTACACGCGTTTTAACATTTCTATATAATGATAACCACTAAATATAAATCATATATTTTCTTTCTTCAAATTAAACACACACAAATCCAAGGAAAAAAAAATTTGAACAATGGTAAGGGTTGTCAGTTGGAGGTTCTGCAGAATCAAGCGTAGGTATTTTGTGAACATGAGTGACACTACATTATTAGTTTTTGGTTCAAGAAAGGCGATTATGCAAATGGATGAAGACTTTAAAAGAGAAGTGTATGAGTTTGGAAGAACCATCAGGTTGCCGAGCAATGAAGAGAGCAGATTGGTGGCTAAGTTGGAAGAAATCTTTGAATTGGATGACTTTGATGAACTTATGGAGGTATTTCATGTCCAAAGTTGGTTTTTTGCTGAACATCTTAATCTTGCAAGTATTCTGTTTTCCAGTGGTGAATATGGGTTGATGTCAAGAGATGACATTGAGAACTGCAATGACTATGACTTGCTTGTGGAACTCGATAATGTACCGATGTCTAACAAGCGTAGAACCACTGCCAGTTTGAACCTGGAACAAATGATTCGCCTAAGAATCAGCCATCTGGAAGAGGAAGCGGCAATGGTGGAACCAGAGGAGGAGTCCGATTCTGAAATGGATGATGATGATGATGATGAGGAAGTTGATTAAGTTTAGTATGTTTTATATGGACTTTTAATAGTTTTTCTTGGTATGTATTTGGTACTTTATGATGCATGTTATTAACAACTTTATTAAAAGTTGTAATGTAATGTAATTTTGATTTATATTATCTATAAAAATTTAATCAAACTTGATTAATTGTTTGACATGAGATGATTTTAGTTGAAACAATTTTGTATATGATTTTAGTGTTGTATATATTTATCGTTTAACTAAGATGGTTGAAATTAATTTATGTGGTTTATGGATTAATATGACGATTTCTGAAAGCTTGATTGATTATATTATGGCTGAGTTACCGATTTTGTGATTAAGTAAATATATGTTTCTTGAAATCGTGGACCACAGTTCCAAATGGAATTGATATTAAGTTTTTTGTTATATACAAAGTTAAATGTATCAAAACAAAATACTATGAATGTTAAAAAACATATTCAAAGCTCATAGATTTGGTAAGATATAAGGTCATATATGAATTTCTAAAATCTTTAATATTTGATGACTTCCTATTTCTAACTATTAGGGTGACGAAATGATATCAAATAGTATGTTTCTTTATTCTTTATTGTATCCACTTTAAATTTGAAGAATAATATGCTTTTGTGTGTCTTGGTTTTGGTGCCTTATGTTAATGGTATTCCAACTTATGGCATATGATAAGGATACAAGAAGTATAACTGATTCAAGGAACATAATGGGCATAGAAATTACAACCATAACAATCTTGCATTTGAAAATTCTGCTCGTGATATTTTTACCAACCAAATGCTCAAATAAATAAGAAACAAAAGAAGAAGAATTTTGCTATAATTATATCTTACCTCACTTTATAGTACCATGATTCCATACGCTTTACTATTTATGATATTTTGCATGCAATGAAAATTCATACGAATTGTATTACCTAACTTTCAATACTTAAAACTTGCATACTACAATGTTTATAAATTTTTTTTGTAATTTGACTTGGGCATTTGCAATGTGTACACACGGGACTCTAACCGTGTGATGTAATATAATTTCTAATATTTCCCACCTTTACACTATTTCGAGCATATATTTTATCTATTTATTAAATTTGATATTTACCATAAATATGTAAATCTAACTATAAATATCTAATATTAATTATAAACCGAGTGCATTAAAGATAGTTAGTTTCTAAATATTAATTAGATTTCATGCACGATTTCAATACTCGGTTATTGAGAAGGTAAACCGTTTCATATCCTATAATTTTATCTATATATAAACCTATATTCACAATTAAAAAATGTATCTTTACTCTAATTACAATCCTTTAATAAATTGTACAATCATCATCTTTAATCTACAACCGCAAGACAGTTTCCTTCACTCTTCTTTTACGAAATTTAGCAACGTATCCTGTGTTTATTCATCTTGCTTGCACCAATACGAAGTTCTATTTCTGCAGATTTCTTAATGTAAGTCAATGTTGCTAACATGTTTGTTTTGTTTACATTTCTTTTATTTACCATGTCTAATCTATATTTACATATGTTATCTTTTGAAATGTAGTTATTTACGTAATGGCAAATTTACCTTTTGAGATTGTGGCCTATGAGATTTTTACAAGACTTTCAGCGAAAGATGTTGGCCGATTGAAGGTTTTATCCAAAAGATGGTATTTCGAACTCTCGAGTCAAAAATTTGCTACCATGCATTTTACTCGGTTGTCCATGTTTGAGAAGCAAAAGTTTCTTACTAATCAAGGGTCATCATTTGCAATATTTAACACAAATTCTGGACAACATCATGCTTACTTGATTAACATCATACCTTTTCCTATCCAAACAATGTTTTCTGACATAGAAGTTTTATCCAGTTTGAATGGTTTACTATTGGTTTGTGAGAAAAACACTGCTCTTTTGATTCTGTGGAATCCGACTACAAGAGTTTACAAGGTAGTTTCTGATTGTCATTCTGGCAATTATTACAACTACCAATTGGATGCTGCTTCATTGTATGTAGATTCATCCAACGATTACAAAATTTTACTCCTAAAACGTGATCATGGTCTTATGCGTCCTTTTGTCTACTCAAGGAGATATGCGGCATGGAGAAGCATAGGTTTCTTAACTGAAACCAAATACAATGGCTCTGATTATGTTTGGTCAAGTGGTACTTTTTGCAAAACTTCTTTGTTTTTCACAGTTTCAAAATATTGGTCCGAATGTGAAAGTTTTGTTGTGAAGTTTGATGTTGATCAAGAGACTTTCAGCAAAATATCTTTTCCATATGTTCAAAAGTCTTGGATAGCCGAAGGTCATCTTTTAAAAATTTCGAATGTCCTTCACATGTTTCTTACTAATGGATTCCCTAATTTCGCTGTTGATCTATGGAAACTGGACACTAATATTTGGACCAAGGTCTTATCTTTCCAACATGTTCGTCAAGCTGGGGATGTTCAGCAGTGCGACGTTGCACACGTGTTGAACGAGCATACATGGATCTTGAATGCAGAGTGGGGACAGACGATTAAAGTTTTTATGGATGCGGTTCAACTTGGCTATCTTGATGATGCAGATACCTTTCGTGGAGTAAGGGGAGCTCTGTTTTATGAATCGCTTATTTCACCGTTTGTTTAGTTTTATGTTATTATGGTGGATGTTTTATCAGTTATATAATGTTTCTCTCTGTAATGTTACTGTTAAGTACAATGCTAATGGCTTTTGGTTATTAATTTTTATTCTGTCTGTATTAACTATGACAATATTTTGATGATATGTAGTCTATATTATTTTCTATGAGTGTTGTATATTGTTAACTTATATTAAATCATTGATATGTTTTTAACTTTTGAATGTCAATTGTGTTCCAAAATGTTATAATTATAAGTTATATCCTCTAACTTTTAAATATTTTTAAAACAAAATAAAAAACGGTAATTGATACACTTACGTTTAATGTATGTTAATTTGCACAAGAAACCTTTAGTTACTTTAACTAACATTGGTGCACTATATTAGTTTATAACCATCATTACCTTCTTAAAAAGTGTTAATTATGGCATGTCATTTCAATAGTTGTTGGAATTGTATAAGTACTTTTTCAAACACCACTATAATATTTTATACTACCATAAAAACTCATTTAATAATAATCATCATCCTCATTCTCTAAAATACAACCTCCGGCCTCTTCATCTTCACTAACTGAACTCTGAAACTGCTTTCCAAAGACCTCGGCATTCTGATCTTTCAGTTTTACAACCGGTAAGCACATCTTCACTTGAAATGTTGTTGTTTGTTCTTTACCTTTCTTATAATATTTCAAAATTTTAGTGTTAAGTTAGTGTTCATCTAAATGCTTTATGGGTTCTTTTATCTCTTTAAATCTCCATACTCATCTGAAATCTGCTCACAGATTTTTTATTATTCAACCTATAGTAATTATTAATCATTGGTTCTGTTTCTAAATATGTTTTATCTTAGGTTTTGTCAATTTTAGGGACAAAAATTAAAACTATGATAATGGGTGATCTACATTTTGACTGTTATGCATGTATTGTTAATCTAGATCATTTTTTTTTATTTATCAATGTAGGTATTAGTATAATGGGTGAGGTACATTTTGAGTTAATCCTTTCAGAGATTTTTACAAGGCTTTCTGCAAAAACGGTTGGTCGTTTAAAGGTATTGTCTAAGAAATTTAATGTCGAATTGTCTAGCGAACAATTTGCGACCATGCATCTGAGGCATATGTCAAAGCATGATCAGAAAAAATTTATTACTTATCATGATGAATCAATGGTTCTTTTTAACAAAGTAGATGGTCAACTTTCTGCTGTTTTTAGTAAAATTATAGATTTCCCTTATGAGATAAGCGTTGCTGATTTAGGAGTCATTTCAAGTGTTTGTGGATTAATACTGCTTTCTGATAAAAGTATCAGCTCTTTGATTGTTTGGAATCCAACTACAAATGTTATTAAAGTATTATCTCATTCTGTTTTTGGTAACTCATACAACTTTCAACTGGATACGGCTGGGATTTATATGGATTCTACTGGTGATGTTAAGATTTTACATTTGAAACGCCAACACAATGTCATTGTTCCTTATGTGTATTCGAGGAAATCTGGATTGTGGAGATCTATATCTTTCTTGAATGAAACTAAATACAATACCACTGATTATGCTTGGTCGAATGGTACGTTTTGCAATGGTGCATTGTTTTTTACCGTGTCTAAGTATTGGTCAGATTTTCAAAGCATTATTATTCAGTTTGATGTTAATCTAGATGTTTTCAGTTTAATATCTGTTCCCTTTGTTCAAGAATCTTGGGTTCCACAATGTCATCTCTTAGGAGTTTCTGATGTGCTTCACATATTTGTTACTAATGGCTTCGCTGAGTTTTCTGTTGAACTATGGAAGAGGGAATCTGATGGTTGGACAAGGGTATTTTCATTTCCAGATGTTCGACAACTACAATGGGGTCTAGCTTACGATTTAACTGCTTTGATTCAATCCAATTCATGGATTTTGATGGCTGACTGGGGACAGATAATTGAGGTTTTCATGGATAATGTTCACCTTGATTACCTTTGTCATGCAGATACTTTTCGTGGGATGCGAGGATTGTTGTTTTATGAATCACTGATTTCACCTTCCATGTAGGGTATGTTGATGTGTTAAAGACTTTTCCAATATTTTGCTTATCCATATTAAACAGATAATATTATGTTTTGAATAGTTTTTGTTTATGTAATTTAGATGACTTAGTGTTATCTAATGTTAATATTCTATGACAGTTTACTTTTAATGCTGTTTAGTACATTGTATTATGTAATGTTTGCGTACTTAATATGGTATTTTCGTATCATCTTGAGTGACCTTAAGATAACATGTTCTTATATTGTTATATGTATGATTTAATTATACTTATCATTATGTTTAATATGTATTATATTTAATAAGTAACCATATTATTAAGACTTTTATGACTATTGTTATATATTTCACAATTGTGTAACCTAAGCCCAAATAAATTTTATGATGTGTAACCCAAGCCCAAATAAATTTAATCAACCATTTTGGGTTTTCATGTTTTTGTAAGCCACAATGTTTTTTGTGGTTAAATTTGTATATTTATCTTTTAGTTTATCAAACAAACAAGTTCTTTATATATATTTTATATATATTAGTTTAATGTTGTTTTTTTGCCAAAAAAAAAAATCCATTTTCAGAGTCGTTTGAGTCTTCCACTTTCACCATTGCGCCTCTTCTCTCAGCCACATGATCCGCAAAATGATCATTTGTTCAAAATTCAGCATTCATGTTCTTCTTTTTTTGTTGAACACTATTATTTGATCGATTTCCTACAGTAACTCTTTGATAGTTATGTAAAACTTAGGTTAAGAACTTGCAACCTAAATTTGACTTATATAAAGTCAAACAGTAAATATCTTCGTATCATATGCGTATATGTACATTATTAGTTATAACATTACCTTGGGGATCCACCGTGTGTCAACACGGGTCTCTAACCTAGTACTTATATATAATTAATCGTTATATATTTCTAATCGTATAATTTTTTTTTGTAGCGAACTATCAACATCTTCCTGAGTTTTGGATTCGGGTTCGAGGGTTGTTTTTTGGTGTAATGGGTAGAGGGGAGTATCGAGAGAACGACTCGATATCAGGAAAGTGGTCGGACATAAATAATAGATGTCACTCGTTTTCGCAGGTTTACCAGCGTTGTATGGACAACAGGGGCAGTGGGGAAGGTGATGATGGTGTGTTGACAAGAGCGTTGAACGAGATGAGAGCTACTCGTCAACTGTTCCCGTATTTGAGAATTTGGGAGATGTTGAGAAAAAAGTCCTAAGTGGGCTAAGGTACCGGCTATGGGGTCGGGTGGTAGGCGCAAGGTCAGGAGAGGAGGAGAATCAGGAGGATGAGGACCATCAAAACGAAGCAAAACCTCCTCCTTGACGCTAGATCCGGATACACCGTCATCCGATGCTCGCTATGTGAGTTTAGGTGATCCTATTAATTTGGATGATGAGGAGGAGGAGGAGGAGGATGAGAAGGAGGAGGAGGAGCAGGATATGCCTAGACCACCCGGTAGAAGATCAACAAAGGGTGGGAAGGGGGAGTCGTCTTCGGCAGCAGGTGGTAGCTTGAAGGAAGATTTTGAAGAAATGAACCGTAGACTTCAAGATATTCGCGACCTTGGCCAAAGACGTTTGGAGACGATGCAGCAAAGAGTGGTCGAAAATAAAAGGTTTGTCGAGCTCCAAGTGGCGAGGCAAAGGGAAAAGGACATTGATTTTTTGACCAAATCGCTCGATGGCCTCGATGGAGACGCGCTACGCCTTGCAATGCTTCACAGGCAACAAATCATTGCAAAATATAACCTCTAGTGTGTTTGGTTTTTTTTTTAATATTAGTTGTAATTTTTTTTTTAAATTTTAGTTGTAACTTTTTTTAAATTTTAGTTGTAACTTTTTTTTAATATTAGTTGTGTTTTTTAATATTATTTGTAATTTTTTTATATTTATTTGCCTTTTATTTTAATTATTTTGAGTTAAAAGAATAAAAAAAAATTCCACGTGGCCCAATCAGATTCAGGGGCTTTATATATAAAGCCCCACCACTACACCTCTTTTTCAGTTTCTCTCTCCATACTGACTCAGCAGCCACGTGGACCAATCAGGAAGGGGACTTTATATATAAAGCCCCCCACTATGCATGGTCTAAGAGAGAAAACGTAATGATAACAGCATAAAAAATATTATTTAACCGAAAAGGAGAAAGTAACCATTTTAATTTTTAGTATAATTTGATGGATGAGGAAGAGAACTTGATTTAAATGCTCTTATCGTTCTATTTTTTTCTCTAACTTCCAAAGGTAACTGATACATTACGAACATGTTAACACATCACTTTCACTTATATATTATTTTTTTTATTTTTCTCTGTTTTGCTTTCACTAGTTTTCACTCCACGTCACTCACTTTTTAATTATTACCCAAAGATATAAATATTATTTTAAAAAACTCTTTAGGCTAGTTTAGGTTATGCGTTTCCGGTGTTTAGGCTAATTTAAGTTTGAAATGACGTGTCACGATAAGATTGGTGCATATTAGGCTACAAGGGCGGTTCTTCACTAGGGCCAGACCGGCCCTCGGCCCACCCAGTTTTTTTGTTTCGTAGTATAAATTTTACCGAAAATTTCTAAAATTTTTTATATTTATATTGAGTCCGGCCCATCCAGATTAAACCTGACCCTACCAGGTTTTTCGTTCAAGATCCGTCACTGTTAACCTACGTAACGCTTGTGCCCCATCCTCCCTAAAATAGTCTCTTCATGAAACCAAAGAACAACCACCTTTTCTATCACTAAAATCATTACTTTATTAAAATCTTTAAAAGACGCATACCTTTAATCCTTTATTAATAGAAATTTTATTTGGTCGAAAACTATTAATAGAAAATTTGTTTGGTCGAAAATTTAATAGACCTCTATTAATAGAAAATTTATTTGGCCAAGAAGTTAACAAACCCTTATTTTATTTCACCTATAAATATCTAAGACTTCGTATATAAAATGTATACCTCCATAGATTATTAACGTTTTGGTCTCGTTAATGGAACCGTACATGAATCACCGTTAGTATTGAGAACGTCTTTAACTTTAAACGATGATACAAGAACACAATTTATCGATAAAAATACCTAAAACATTTTTCTTCTTGTTAGGATTAGATTCTCATGTGATACATGTTTTAACTTGTTTATACGCGTTCTATAAACAACTAGCTACAATAATATAAACAACTAGCTACAATAATTCACTAGATTGGTTTGCATATACAAGATAACATACTCATAAACACCTTAAATTTAATTTCTAAACATAGAAAACAAATGAAGGTTTATAAACTAAATAAAAGAAAAACTCAATAAACTATTTAATTATATCCTCTCAAATTTAGCAGCTTAAAAGTAAAGCCTTAAACAAACAAAGGCCATTCTCAATTGCCCACCACAGTCATCAACTTTTACCAACTTCTTTTCATCATCCAAAGTTAGAAAAATGAATCTGCGAAGATTGCACCATTTGCAAATCCGTCGTCGTTTGACATGAGTTTTCATCACTTATCAACGCCCTAACAAAACATTAACCAAAAATATGTTTTAGCTGACTAATCTAACAACAAACCATAAATAAAACAAAGTGACGTTAGATTCACTATCTTACTCGCGTGGCCTAGAAGCCCAAAGCGAACTCAATGCTCGTAAACGTCCATAATACTCACTAATCACCAAGAAACATTTTGTTGCTTGTCGCACTGTCAATATCCTATGCAGTTGATGAAGAGTTTGTTGTCTCAAATTATCGGCCTGTGATTAATAAGAAAGAAAAAAGTTAGAATATGGACAGATAAAATGTCAATTACACAAATAATTCAAAATCTTTGTTGATAGCAACACTACCATACTTTTGTGAATTAAAAAACTCAACTTAACATTTTTATAAGAATAAACTAGTCAAATCATAATAATAATCCAAATATGAGATTTAAATAGTCAAAATCATATAATTATATGATTTTCCATCATCTAGTGGCTTAACGGTAAGATGTTTGCCTCTCATAAAAAGCGATATGAGAAGTGGCGGATCTTGACCAAAATTTAAGGGGTAACATTAAATAATTTCCATGGCTAACGTAATATAAAAAACGTAAAAACAAAAGAAAATTTACACTATGCTAGAAAAGTTGAAGGGTAGCGGATGCTACCCCTCACTATACTCTAAGTCCGCCCCTGGATATGGGTTCAAATCCTTACAACTACAAGTGCAAGTTACATGGTATTTACGTGTAGAAAAAATTGTAGCTCACAAAAATATATATAATTATACAATCCTAATTTACCTGACGAACGAACCCTTCGAGATTGGTAAGCTTTCCTAGCGCGACTGCCATATGGTGGACCCCATCATTGACGGACCCGCTAGCGATGGTGTCCACCATTGATTGATGCAACTGATCTAACCCCTGAGTTAAGGCTTCTTCTGCTTGTTGTGAGGATTGCTGCAGACTATAAATCCCCACAACTTGTTGTTCTGTCAATGGATCAAGTTGTATTGCCAACATCTGTCAGACAAAAACACATAAAAACAAAAAACTGTCACAACATTTAAAAAAAAAAACAATTAAACAGATAAGTGAAATGTCTTTAATGATATATATGAAACCTTGATAAGTTCTGATGGGCGAAAACCACCCATCCAAAGGAAGCAGCGTTCTGCTGGAGTCGTCCACATGCCAGTTATCAAGTGAAACACGTCGGATTTGGCTGCTACAGCTTTTAACCGAAAGATTTCATCGTAATGTGCAACGAAGCTATCGACTATGATACGTAGATCAGCATCGGATAAATGGGATTGTAAGCCTTTACGCAACTCGGCCATATGTCTTTGATCATCATCTAGCCATCTTGAGTATTCCATGTCGAATATTGCTGCAGCTGCACACACAAGATTACATCGTTTCTTAGAGTTAAAAACAGCTAATGAAATTTCGAGACTTAGAGCTCAAGCTTGACTCGTTTATTATCATTTTTATGTATATGTATAAGTTGGTAATATATATTATTTAGTTATTTGTTTCATAAGTTTATTTGTAGTAATAATAACTAGGTTTGTTGACGACGCGTTAAATAGAGAAAATGATAATGTAAAACAAACGGTAGTTGAATAAAAAGCATGTTGTTTAGAAAGCCAAACCGTCAGATTCGGTACAGGTCTATCATTGTACCGTTCTACGATGTCAAATATATACGTTTTGAAACAAATTCGTTTTTAACAAAATTTATACGGAGTATTTGAATGTTGAGAAAAAAAAAAATAAGCAAAATACGTCTTTGTGTTTTTATAAAAAGTTAACAAATGTAACTTAGTAAAGAAATATCAAATTAAATGATGAAGGAAATATGATTTAAGAAAAAGATTAAAGATGGTTTTAGAAAAAGGAAAAACATTATTAAAAAAAAGTAGGGACCATCTGATATTCTTGGCCCTTCATGGATAACATATAAAAATAAAATTATATAAAATAAATAAATATATTTAATTAATTACTATATCAAATAAAAGCAATATAAAAAAGATTGGGGTAGTTTAAGCTTGTGAGACGGCTCAAGATTGGGCTCGTCTATAAAACAAGCTTATTTTTAGGCACGGGCTCGAATCAAAATTTCTACAAGCCGAACTCAACTAGCTCATGAACGGACCAACTCACCGGAACTAAGGTTCCCTCCACCACCGCCACCTCCTCCCACGAACAGCCCCTGTGATCGCGCACGTTGAAGGTCTTGTTCAAGCTGAGTTAGTCTTATTCTGCTAGTTTCCAGCTGCTGAACATAAGCCTGCAAATATTTGAACCCATAGCCTTTTAATGATCTTGAAATAGGGCTGAGTTTAAATTGTTAAAATGAGGTAAAATAAGATTCAAGATAAACCTTTTTCCTGAGCCTGCTTTTTCTTGCTGCTTCTCTGTTTTGAGCTAGGCGCCTCAATGTCTGTAAACATAATTATCAATGTCACGTCACGTCACATAACAAGCCTTATTTGCAAATTGTGCTTATTATATATAGTTTTATATAGAATTTATATAACTAAAAGAACCTTGGCATCAAGGGTTTTCTCTGATGTTGAACCAATTCCCTTCCTCTGCATGAAAACCAAGAACACAGTGAAATTACTATTAGTTTTTTTTTTTTTTATTTGATACTTTTTTCAGTTGAGTACACCTATCAAAGTACCAACCAATCAAATTGTGTTGTCTGAATAAAAGATGGTTAGAAAACTAATGGATTTTTGGGAGGATTAAACAAAGAAATTAGAGGAACTTTAGTTATAGGGATTTGAGTAAATCATTACCATAAAATTATAAAAACATAAATATGTAACACAGTTTATATTATAAAATGGAAACAAAATTATGTATTTTAGAGATGAAAATTACATAAAAGATTCTATACTCTCTCTCACACAGTAACACACAACAGTTACATGTCAGGGAAACAGATCTGAAAAACAATGACTTCTTGTTAATTTTCAAATAGTTGGTTGGGATATTTGAGTACAGTATTTATTTTCACCTTTTATTATTACATGGTGTAATGCATATTATGTAAAAGGAAATTAAAATACCATATCAAGACTAACATGTTGTTCCTAAACAAAAGTGTATATAGTATGTTTTGTTTAGACTCTAGAAGGTTTAATGTCCAACTTTATGTCTCTATATATAAAGACAAAAAAATGTAACAAAAAAATAAAATAATGAAAAGAAAACAACCTTTTCTGAGAAGGGTTTAGGGGCTTGTTGAGAGTGTGATGATCCTCCAGTTGTTACAGGACTACCTCCTTCACTTTCCATGTCAAGTTGTTGTGGTATTTGAAGATGTTGCAATTGTTGTCTAAAAACTTCGTGTTGTTGTTGTTGATGTTGCTGTTGTTCCGAAGATGTTTTTCGACTGTTATTGCTTATGGGAGATTCCGGTTCGATGTGAGAATGAGTTTCTGGTTTACTTGCAATTGCAACATTTACAGCTGATCCTGAATCTGTGCTTGAATTACTTCCCTGTTTTTTGAACACATAAAAATTAAAAGAAAAGCCCAAAAAACATCAAAAATATGGTGACTTTATAAAATTCATCTTGAATTTGCTTAAGAATGAAATAATTAAAAAATAAATAAATAAAATAAAAAATAAATAAACAGTTAAAAACCGAAGAAAAATCATTTCATGCTATGGTAACCTAAAAAAATATTTTTTAATCACACAAATGGCATAAAGATTCAATCTTTATCTTATGGGTGTGTGAAAAAAACATCAAAAGACACAAGAAAAAACAATTCATACTAAATTAACCTAAAAACATATCATTTGATAACATAAATGTCATAAAGATTCAATCTTTATCTTAGGGGTGTGAAAAAAAACAGCAAAAGACACAAGAAAAAACAATTCATGCTAAATTAACCTCAAAACATATCATTTGATAACATAAATGTCATAAAGATTGAATCTTTATCTTATTTATCTTATGGGTGTGTGAAAAAAACAACAAAAGACACAAGAAAAAACAATTCATACTAAATTAACCTAAAAACATATCATTTGATAACATAAATGTCATAAAAATTCAATCTTTAACATGGGAAATACAAGAAAAACAAGGTGTTTGACTGACTAAGTCCAAAAAAGGGATGACTTGTTGAGAGATAAAACAGAAAGTTAAAAGTTGGTTTTATACAAATTGTGAGAAGGGGAAAATGGCATAAATAAATTAATAAAATGGTCAAAAGAAGGTAAAAAAGAACTACTCTTGGGGTATGATGAACTCTCAATGGCCAAGAAGGGAACATGTCCAGTGTAGCAGCTGGCCTTGGTACTGTTGTGTATAAAGCTGCAACAAGATCACAATTAAGAGTATCTTTTAGGATCATCATTAAAAAAAATTAAAAAACAGATACACAAAAAGACAACAAAAGTTATCAATCAGTAAATTATCACACTTTTGGTTGTTTGTTTTTATGGTGATTCAAGTGGAGTAAGTGGAGAACATATTAACATATCATTATGCATATTACTCTACTTGTTATGGATAAAAATATCACATCTTTTGACACTTTCAAACACACTTTTGCTCACACACTAGTGTGTGTAAGTGTTCTTGAGGGTGAAGTTGGTTATGCTTTATCAAACGTCAGAAAAAGATAAACACAAAGGGTAGGAATAATAATAATAATAATATAATAATAATAACAATAATAATAATAATAGTAATAAACATACGTAATTTTGTTTCATCACCATGTGTCTTGTATCCTTGAAGAACAATAGCTTCTTCTAACTCCCCAAAATCAAAAGATGGACCTTCTTGATTACTAAAAAAACAACACAACAAACCAAAAGTATTTAAAAAAAACAGAGGATTACTATTTACCATTTTCAATTTACAATACTACAATAATAATTCAAAAAAATAAAACTTTTATGAAACCCATGTCACACATACGGTAAACTTTCAATAAAATTAAAAAAAAGAATAAAAAAAATTGTACATGAAGGTTGTGTTAGGAGGATTAAAGGCAGGGAAAACAGAGTATGGCAGATGGTGATGATGATGAGAAGGTCCTGAGTCAGACAAACCAGTCTCTCCAACTCTATGACTCGCCATGCAAAACTTTTCTTCACGCCATTTTTATATCAAATCAAGATTATTATTATTATGTATCTGCAAAACAATATTATTATTGAGTAAATAAACATAAACCCATGTCATAAAGATCATGTTAGAAGATGTTAAAGAATAAAACTAACACTTGTTTATTCAGGTGAAAGTAAACTGTGTGTCAAAGAACTAAAAGATGATATAAAGAGTTGAAGAAGAGAAGAAGAAGATCAAGGTATCATATCAAGGTAAGCCACCAAAGAAAGGTCCAGTCTTTTTCTCAAACATGTCTCTTCTTTGTTCTTTCTCTCTCTAACTTAATTTCTCTCTCTCTACTTTCTGTCTCTCTTTTAGCACACTCTTGAATGATCTCCTTCTCTATGAAGAAACCTATCTATTTCTTTGTGTGTTGAAAACAATATATTATAAGAACAGAAAATTTTGAAGGTAAAGTTGGTTAGTACACAAAAACTTTTGTCCTTGTAACACACACCCCCTTTCTTCTTCAATATGTGGAGTTTGAAGACAAAAATTATATTAATAAAATATACATTTAGAAATATATAAAAGAAAATTGTGGAGTTTGTAGACAAAAATAGAAATAATAGAAAATGAATTTAAAAAAGTAAAACTAATTGTTTTTTGTTTTTATATAAAAAATGAAGGGAAGGAACCCACTAGAAAATAGAAATCCAGTATTCTTATTCAGTTATTCCATCCTCTAACCGCCTAAGTTTTCTTATTGGTTGTAGGGTAATATATAAAGCATATAAAGTATTTTTAAATAATTAATTAATAATTAAGTAGTATTATTGATTAACTAAGTTAATTAAAATTTTGGTTTTAGACCAATAGAAATGCAAATAAGACAAGGATTTCTTTCATAAAGTAGGCCTTATATGCAGAAAAAGAAGGGTCCTTTAAAGATTTTCTTTCACTTTCGTACTTACTGTCTTCTTTTCATGAGTGGAATAGGTCCAACTATACATGCAAATAGTACAAGTTGTACTAAGATTACAGGAATATTATTATTATTGGGGAAAATAGGAATATGAAACCAAGAAATTTGAACATGTTATCTTTTACGTGAATTAACCAAAGACCGGCTCATCTAATCACATACATTATATGTAAAATGACTGAGATGGTTGTAGCGGGCTTAAATGGTAACTAACGTCACTGTATGGTGTAAGTTATGCCCAATGTTAGACGCTGTGGCACGGGTTATAGGGACATAGGGGTTGCCCGACCCCATCGAATTTTCACTCAGAAATTACGATTATATAGTATTTGTATAGAATTTTTTTAGGAGTTAATTACCAAAACCGTCCCTGTGGTTTGGGCCAATATGCCAGTCCAGCTCAAAATTCAAAAAATTGCTTGAACAGTCCCTCACTTTTAACAAAATGGGCAAAACAGTCCATTTCGCTAACTGAGTTAAGTCAACCTCGTTGAGTCAGGGGTGAAATTGTCCATCTATGTTAAAACTTAGTTAATTATCAAAACCGTCCCTGTTCTCCTCTTTATATGCTCTCCACAGCAGGATGTGATTTGTATAAAAAAAACGATTTGTGGTCGGATCAAACTCGAGACCTCAACTAGGCCAACCCTTAAACCACAACACTCCCAACCAACTGAGCTACGCGTCCATTTGTGCTTAAAGCAGATTTAAATAATATAGAACATCACGACAAAATCAACTAGTTCCCAATTTAAACTAAGTATGAACCTTAATTTCTATTATCGATTAATTGACCCATATATCCAACACAATTACAAAATTAATCATAGGGCTTTTATTGTGCACTTAATTCCGATCCTAACCATATAACATAATCATACTAACAAGATCGTTCCGACGATTAATTGGACGATATACGACTCGCGACACCCGATACTTTAACCGACTAACTGGAGCTTGATTTGAATGTTTTTATGAGATGTTTTTATGCAGAATGGGTCGAATATCATATGTGAATGTATTTATAATCTCAATTCGTGGTATATTCAATGAATTCGACAGGTGTGTTCGTTTAAGATTTTTAATTCAAAGTTTAAAACCTTAGTGTATTACCCAAAACAGAAATGAGACCAAAGTTGATTACTGTTGTGGAGGGGAAACAGAGTGGAGGTGAGGAAGAGAAGAGCAGGGATATGAGAAAGAGGAGAACAGAGACGGTTTTGGCAATTAACTAAGTTTTAACATAGATAGACAATTTTGCCCATGACTTAACGAGGTTGACTTAACCAGGTAACGAAATGGACTGTTTTGGCCTATTTTGTCAAAACTGAAAGACTGTTCAAACATTTTTTTTGTATTTTGGGCTGACTGGCATATTGGCCCAAACCATAGGGACGGTTTTGGTAATTAACTCATTTTTTTTGTATATACGGCTTCGAACCCCTGTTTTTTAAATTAGATACATATTTCCAACCTACGATCTGAATTCTCAAGCTTCGCCACTGGTTAGACATGTGTTATATACGATTCATTGACCTATAGGTGTAAATATGCCTAATGTGTTTCAAACGTATCAAGTGTTATTGCCAAGTGGGGATAACTCACTAGGTAAGGCTCATATATGTTATATGTGTAGTGTGTGTGTGTGTGTGGGGGGGGGGGGGGGAGGGGGCTTTATGAGATTAAAATATTAATAAAATATTAGGAGGGGCTTAATGGGGCTTTATGGAAAATATGTATGTAGTGGGTGAGGGGCTTTATGGGACTCCATGAAGATTAAAATATTATTATTTGATTGGGTGCAGAAGATATTTTATTGGGTGTAGAAGAAAGTGGTGTAGAAATGGATTAAAAATAATATTATAAAATTTCTTTTTCTTCCAAAACGTCCGTTATACACATGGAGTTCTTCCCCCATAGAGTCCCATAAAACCCAAGGGGGCGGTGTAGAGGGCGCTATGGGACGCCATAAATCCTCAAAACGCCCCTCATGAAGCCCATTACACATGCCCTTAGACTAGTGAAGGTGTAGAGAGGGAGAGCAAATATAGTTGAATTCAATCTCTAGGTGAATAAATGTAGTTGAATTCACTCTAATTTTAAAATGGTTTGTAAATGGTACGACTTTTGATGCACGATCACGCGTCGTAAGGTGTTAATATTAATCAGTTTTAAACTAGACATTAGATTAATGACAAAAGTTAAAGAACATCCAATATTTAGAAGACGAACTTGTTTGGCATTGTTGATGGGTCTACATCTGTTCCTTGTCACTACCTAATACATTGCCACATCAAGATTCTTTTCCATCAATAGAAGTTTCTTCCCTTTTAGACCCTCAACGTTAGCCATAACAATCATATGTTGAATCATATAATAGTTACCAAAACTAATTATATATGAATACAGTTTATCCATTTTTTAGAATGTGTGAGAGACAGATAACATTAATTTATGGGTTTTTATTATTTCATTCACGTTAATATATTATCAAAATAATATAAAATGATACAAGTTTTATATTAAATGTTATCTCAAAAACACAAGAATTTGGTTTCACTGAATGCTCCTCATTTGGCTTCATCCTCTACACTTGCTATTGTTTAATGTTGAGTCTCAAACATTGCATGATAACAACTCCTTAATAGAAAAGGAAGAGATTAATTAAGCTTATTCCATGCCCTAATGATTGAATAATAATAATAATAATAATAACAATAAAAGTATATTATTATTATTATTATTATTATTCAGATAAAGACCCGATAAGTAATACCAATTGTTGATAACTAAGTAAAATGACTATCGAACGTTTAAATTCAATTAACAAAAGTTGATATAGTTAACAAATTCATAATTTACATCTTACTATCTTCATACCCATGGGCGGCTATGGCCAAAGCTAAGGAGGTCATCCCACTCGAGCTCATTTTTATTGAGGGCACAATTTTTTTTAATAAAATTACTATATATGTATGTGTGTGTTTTTTAAATAGAAAACTCATTTAGGACTTAAAAGTTGTGGCCAATAATAATCAATTTAAAACTTTTAATATATTATTAACTCATATGGTCCCATAACATTTATAAGCCCAACCCATTTAACCTACTAAAAAAAAGAATAAACATCGCTGCTTTACAAATCGTAGGTTAGATATTAGCCTATTACAGTATGTAATTTCACTCATTCTAATAATATGATTTCGCTAATTGTTATGTTTATTACTATATCATTGATCGTACATAAAATTAAGTTTAAATTATTTAATTTGTTAAAGTCTAAGAGACGTATTTTTTAATAGATTGGATATGGCACTTAAATTATCAGGGACCAACTATTGGTCTCAAATGTTTATTATATTGGATTTAAAGAACATTGTATATTTGTATTAATGCATATACATTTTTTGTTTTTCCAAATATATGTTCTACGCTAAAATTAAACATTACTTGATCTACACTAAGATTGCATAATTGTTGTGGTGGAAGTTACGCATCACAAACATTACTTGTTCTTATGTTTTTATTATTGTTATATTATTGTAAACTTTTTCATAATCAGATATTGTAATTTTTCAATACCACAAAAAAGACCAACAAGCTTTTTTCAAAGTTGTATATCAAGATCATCTAACGAAATTGTTTTAAACATAAGTGTATTACACGTGTGTGATAAAATGCTTGGGTTCTTGCATTTACAAAATAAAATAAAAAAATCTAAAAAATATCAATAGTAAAGGTATTGGACTAGTGACCCATTCTCTCTCGCCATCCCTCTCAACAACTTGTACGAAAATATTTTATGTTGTTTTCATCAACCACTTTGGTGGTATTTCGTTATTTTATCCAATTTTTTTATCTGTATTCTAAGAGCAATGATTGGCCAATAAAAGTTATTGGACAAAAAAATATCATTATTTCAATGGATTAGGTATGCATTTCTATATGTTTCATCCATTTCATGGTTTGTGTAACTTTATTGCTTCCATCTTTGAACAAAACCTTGACAAATTGTAGGTAAAATGGTAATTTTCTTGATAGCCTTAGGGGTTGTTTGGTAAGCCTTTTAATGGGTTCTGAACCATTCAGTGCTGAATGATTCAACATTCAGTGCGTTTGTTTCAGCTTCTGAATGAAATGGTTAATGCTGAACAATTAATATTGGGATGCTGCTAAACCATTAAACACTGAACTATTAAACACTGAACTAGGCTGAACCTTAATAAGGCTCTCCTACCAATGTGGAACAAGAAAACTAACCATTAAGAGGTCCAATTTACTAATTCATCACTTAAACATTCAGACATCTTACCATTCAGACCTCTTAATGATTCAGCACTTAATCCACCAAACAGCCCCTTAGTCACGACCCAAGAACCCAACTTATTAGGTTAGTGATATAAATTGCGGACGTGAGAGGGGAGGTGGCCACTAAGGATTACACATTTACGCTCATGAGGACACCAAGGCCTTAGCCTCCATGCGTAAGCAGTGAGTCCGTTAACGCGTTCACTAGTGTGAAATCCATTTTTTTTACGTTGGAAGCCGTTGTGCAATGACTAGAAATTGAAATATCACTCAATCAATCAATCAATTGTACCCAGTAAGTCCACAAATAACAACGTTATTCATAGGGTCTGGGGAGAGTGGGATATAGGTACACCTTACCTCTATCACTAGGAATAGAGATGCTGCTTTTAGAGAGACCATCAACTCAAGAACAAACAATAAACATACAAACAGAGCTAAAATAACACCTATAGAAAGTTGTCAAATAACACAAGCAGTGATGAGAGAGTAACATAGCGCAACATAAACATATATAACACAAAAAAACGACATACATACAGGAAGACAATCATATGCATAGACCCCCTAAAGTATATGGTTATCTAGGCCCTTAAGACCCAGCTAAGGAACTACTATAACAAACCGTGAAGTCCTTAACATTAATCACGTATCTCTACGAACTCCTATCATGAACCAAAATTAAAATATTTACATTAATTTAAAAACATTTGCTAAATTTATATTTAAGTTTTAAAACCAAATCACTCGCTAGGCATAACAAATGGTTGATTCCTTGTTGGTAACACAAAAGTTAGTGGACGGGGCACCACCAGATTTGGACACGGGTATCTCACTACCAGCATGGTAACACCACCGCTAGTAGTGTTAGTAAGGGTCTCGTAAACCTTTTTCTGGTTCTTACTAACGTATGTGAACCCGTGAATTTATATAAAATATTATTTCTTTCTAATCTCTCTCTTCTTTTAATCTCTTCTCTCCCTCTCTATATTCTTTTAAGCAAGTATGTTGATTTTATTTAAAGTTCGTACCAAATAAAGTCCGTACTAAAATTTTGTTTTCAAATACATTAAATTAATATGGATTAATTAATGTTTATTTAAAAAAAATATAAAAAAAAAACATTTTAGTGAAGTGAATCAGTAGAGTACTGCCTCCAAAAAACTGTTTCAGTAAAGGAAATCAGTGAAGTGATGTGTCAGTGCATGATTGGTTATTGGTTAAAATCAGTGAAGTGAGAAAAAAACCGGATTAATTAATGTTTATTTATATGGTGTATACGTGGCAGTGCTCATCCTTCACAGCTTACTATGCGTCAAAACATTGTAAAAGGCTTAAACCTTTATTAGACTACAAAGGGCAAGGGGGGCTTTGTATGGGTACGATACCGAAAGTACTGGTCCTGAAATTCTCCAAAAATGAGTATCGGTCCGGTACAGTATTCAAAGATAAAAAAAAGTCAGTAAAATATCGTATCGTATTGATCTCGAATAACGTCAAAAAAGCATATCGAAATTCGATTGGTACTGTATGGGTACCGGTTCGGTACCGATACTAGTTCGGTGTCCGAATTTTTAGGTTTGGTACTAAATTGACCGAATATAAATCAAATGCTAATTAAGTTTTTCTTTTTTTCATAATTAAAATATTATTATTATAATGATAAAACCATGTAAATTCTAAGTATGGAAAGAAGGGTATCCATTGATATTTGTTTGGACAAATTAAAATGAAGCCAAAAATGGGAGATTCACTGTAGAGGATCCTTTGTTGACAGAAATGGTACATGCAGCCGATCAAGACTGTCAGTCGTTCCTTGAATAAGTCTTCAAACCGATCAAAGCATAAAAGGTGTGAGAAGCTTTTCAAGTTATTCTATGTATCGTATAAATACACTTAAAATGTAATTATTTTTTAACAACTAACTCACACTTCTTCTAATCTTATTTTCTAAATCTACATATTATGTTCACCGTTGAACTTGAACTCTCAATCACATGTACAGAACATCTTATCAAATACATTAATACTACATGACTACAAGCACTTTGATGTAAACAAACTTAAATTGCACAAAAACACAAATTACATTTTTTTTTTACTATAATTGAAGATTAGTTTTCACATTAGAAATAACCAAGTTACATCTGGATAATGGGTAAGCGAGCAACAAGCTGCGCCGCTATCCCTTTTTGAATCGCAAAACCTATTCTACTAAATACAAACCCTTAGTTCCTCGGGCTTTGCGAGTCACTGTGGACCACCTTCTGCACCCGCTCCAAAAAGCGAACTGCCTCAGGGGCAAGGGATCCAAAAGTGTCGAAGGCAAACGGAATGAACACATGCTTATTCTCTAAACACGCTGCCTCGTGCTTAGCAACCTTCCTAGCTTCCGCCTTCAAAACCGCCTGTCCCGGAACGAATCCACTATCTCTCAGCCCCACCAGTGGGGACACCCCAGTGAGGTCAACACACGCGTGCTTACCCCCCGCCCAGCCAAACACAAGGACGTCCGCAGGACGCAGGGTAGATCTTCCCTCTTGTGGGTCAGTTAGAAAGTTAACAGGGGCTTCTTTCTTGGCTGAGATCCCGGCACGCCTAAGCACAACCCATAAAACATCTCTAACCCAGTCATGACGATACTTAAACCCCAGCAATTCCTTACAGTGGAGGGCATGCTCGCCAAATCTATCCAAACAGGCTTTTTTACAGATGGGGCATGAGCCGTCTGGCGGAAAAAAGGGAATCATGAGACGGTATTTAAGGATGGCTCTGTATTCAACTGCTGACATCCGTTGCCCAAGACCTTCAATGGGTGCAACGGTCAAAAAATCCTGGGCATGAGCCCCTTTGAGACAAGCCAAAACTGCCTTTTGACGCGGGGTCATATCGAACCGCTCCTCCATATCTTGTGCGTGTTTACCATAAAGAGCACTCGCCAAAGTTTGTTGAGGTTTCTTGGGGGCGGTCTCCTTATCGGTAAAACCACCTAGATCAAGGTCCGGAAGAGTTGTTCCAATATTACCAAGCGCAAGGGAGTAGTCAGGATCCACCCCCACAACACCAACGCTTCGCAAGATGTGGTCCTGTAATTTCCACGACTGGGCCCTGGACGCCACAAAAGCATATGCGGAGACGTCCTCCGCCGAGATAAGCCCTAAGCCCCCGCAACGCATAGGGAAAGAAGCCAACCTCCACTGAAGGTCCCCAAAATGCGGTCCCCCGCTGACAACAATGTCTTCAACTGCCCCTCGCAGGCCTGCATCAAAGATAGACACAGCCTCTTTGACATGTTCGGGTTGACAAGTCCGGAGCCCAAACACTAATTTAGCAACCCCCATGCACGAGCGCAACAGGAGGAGCTCACTTTGGGGGTCCCTCAAGTCCGGCAGCCGTTTCATAAGATCAACCGCCCGAAGAGCTCTTCTAGATGCCAAAGACTGAATAAACCCTGCATCCCGACTAACCGCCCCCCGAGGAGTTTAACCCCCTCTGCGGGCCTGCTAACCTCGCTTGGGAATAAACCCAGCACTTTCTTTGAACCGTTGCATGACGGCCAAAAAATCTCCGTTTTCCGAATATTAAGCCTAAGCCCCAGAGGCGCCCCCTCTGAACGAATAATGTCCAACGCCCTAGCAACTTCCTCTGCCTTACCAATGATAGTGCCATCGTCCAAGCATGGAAAGGCAAGGAACAGGCGCCCTGCACACGAAGGATCAACGGATGGAAAATACCTCGTCACTTTTGGTTTTATAATTCTTTATTAAACATTTTTTTTAACTCATAGCGTGCAGGCGGGCAACAAGTTGTGCCGCCATCCCTTTCTGAATAGAAAACCCTAATATACTAAAAACGTAACCTTGCCCACCCAAAGACAAAGAGATCTGCTGGACGCAGGGCGGATCTCCCTTTTGCGGGATCCGAGAGGAAGTTCACAGGGACCTTCTTCTTGGCAGAGATCCCAACCCGTCTTAAAATGTCTCACAAAATGTTTCGAACCCAATAATGCCGATATTTGAACCCGGGTAACTCCTTGCAATGAACCGCACGTTCCCCGTATTCATCCAGGCAGGTCTTAGGGCAAATCGGACAGATTTCATCCTCCTGGTATATGGGGATCATCAAACGATATTTAACAAAGGCCATGTATTCGATAGCGGACATGCTTTGGCCCAGACCTTCAATCGGGATAACAGTTAGGAAATCTTAAGCGTGGGGGCCTTGCAAGCATTCAATAACTGCCCTCTGGCGGGGGGACAGACTAAAAACTTCGCCCATGTTCATAGCGATTTTGCCAAAAAAAGGTATTCACAAAGTTTACTGAGGCTTGGGTGGGCGGTTTCCTTGTTAGAAAAACTGTCAATATCAAAACTTGGGAAATAGTCATTTAGCCTTTCGAAGGGCTACACATGCTATTAGGGGTTTTCAGAATTCGATTCGAATTGGAAATTCAACTTAATTTGATTCGATTATCAAAAATTCGATTCGATGATCAAGAATTCGTATTCAAATTCGATTCAACTCGAGTTCAGTAACTCGAATACGAAGCGAATACGAATTTATGATTTTAAATTCGATTCGATTCGAATAAAAATAAATACATATTTATTTATATTTAAAAATATATAATTATATACACATATATGACTTTAGAACTTGGGTTAAGTTATAAATTTAACCTAAGTAATAAATTGGTCTATTACCAAGCCTAAGCTTAACTTAAGCCCATAACTTAAGTTTTAACCTTAAATGAATATATTCGAATTTGCTTTGAATTCGAGTTTCTTATACGAATTCGAATCGAATTCGAATTGTGTTTTTTATTCGAATACGAATTCGAATTGAATTGGCCAGCTTTTAATCAAATTCGAATCGAATACGAATTCAGTAAAAAATAAATAAATTATTCAAAAATTTGATTCGAATAATTCAGAAATTTATTATTCGATTCGATGAACACCCCTGCAATTATTTAAAGAAGTTTAAAATCATAAATGTTGGTTTGATGTGTTCGCTGTATTAGAGTTACGCTGACTTTGTGCATGTAATTTTATAATTAAAATACTCATTTGGGTTAGCCTATCGTTCAAAAAAACTCATTTGGGTGTTTTGCTTCTTTTTATTCTTATCTTTCGTGGCCTCGCATACAAAGATTTCATTTTTTTTTATTTTAACTGTTGTCATAATTCATAAATACATAATTTTAGGACTTTGTGTTATTTTTAACCTTAGAAATATAAAATGCATTTTTTTTATAATTTCATGAAGATGCCAAAGGTTGTTTTGAAGTTTGATGAAAAAGTGAAATATGAATTTTTTTTTTTTATTGTAAAGGTTAATTGATTCGACATCATCGACTAAAACTTGCTATTGATGACAATTAGTGGTGACTGCATGTTCTTACCGTTGATCGATTGTTACGGGCATAGATTGCTACTAATCAGTTATAAACTCATGATGCTCAACGGTTCCTATCCATAGTTACGAAAGTCATGTTGCTTACAAGTTACTACTGACGGGAAGCAACATGGGTGATGGGTTGTTGCTCGGTTGCTAATGAAGGAACGAAGTTAAAGGTGACAAGAGTTGTTGCTGCTCAGTTACTATTAAGAAGTTGAAACAAAAGGTTTTCTAGTTTCAACTTAACATTTAAATTTTAAACCAATTAAATTAAAGATGTTTGATACAACTTAACGCTTGAGTTTAATGTTTTGTTATTTCTTTGATTCAACTATAAAACTAAGGTTGCTACTTTAGTAAAGACACCATTGGGGTTGGTGGTCCAGTGGTAAGGCAAAGCCTTTTAATACTCTAAAAGTGTGAGGTCTTGAGTTCAAGTCTTACAAGGAGCAAGAAATTCGTCTTTCAAAAAAAAAAAATTTTTTTTTCACGACCAGAGTCCTTAATGTTATGGGTTTTAGGTATATTTACGGGAGTTGTAGTCTTTTTAAGCACTATGCATTGCTTCGACTATTGTACATAGGAGACATACACGTTCTCTTATCAGAGATGCACAATCATTTTAAGGGACATGTGTCGGTCGCTCTTTATTCATTCTTGTTATTTCTTTTAATTTCAATTATAATGCATGTTATATTTTAATATTTCTTGTGTTCTAGTTTTGTTATATAAATGGTTATTCACTAACAATATTTCTATAAATATATCAATAGCTTTAGAAAAAAAATTGATGAATGAAGCTTCCCCTATATACATATCGATAATTCAGATAATAAAAGAAAGAAACTAGTTCGATAACCTTTTCTCTTAGTTTTATTATGAATAAATCACATGTTCAACATTCAGTCAACAAGAAAATAAGTGTATACTGAACTACTGATCATTGATCATATAAGTGCAGTGTCAATATTGTGTCATGATGTTGTATCTTGTCGACCTTTTCTATAAATAATGGTGATACTGTCTTGTGTGATTTTTTAATTAATAGAAAAACTTCCGTTGAAGGATACAAAACAAAATTGCATAATGTATAAACTGTCTAACAAAATGTACAGTATAAAGAAATCAATTTATTTATACGTATTTATTATTAATACTTTTGGGAACATAGTATTGATATCGAAGTGACACTGCATTGTGTACTACAACTAATCTGTATATCGACCTATCTATCTATATTTATATAATAAAATAAGTAAAATAACAAGTTGAATAAAAATATATTGACATTATCGTCAATCGTATAGCATATGTACTTTAAATTATATAAACTAGGATTATATTACCCCGCGCTTCGCGGCGGGGGCTTCTGTTGCGTTGAGGGTTTGGTGGACGTTAAAGATCGTGCGTCGCTATGGGAGCTCATGTTGCGTTGAGGGTTTCGTTAACATAAAAGATAATAAATATTAAGTGACTGTTACTCTCGTGTGAGCTTAAAAAAATACTCACGGCTACAAGCTAAAAGTTTGGTGGTCAAAGTTTGAAATACTTTGGATGGTCAAAGTTTGAAATCCTAAAAGCTAAAAGTTTGGTGGTCAAAGTTTGAAATCCTAAAAGCTAAAGGTTTGGTGGTCAAAGTTTCAAATCCTAAAATCTAAAAGTTTGTTGGTCAAAGTTTAGTGGTCAAATTGGGAAAAAATAAAGTACATAAGTTAGTAAGAAAGTTAGTTGTTAAAATGCAATGCAAGTTTAAAAAAGTTGGGTGGTCAAAGCTTGAAATCCTAAAATGACTAAAGTGTAACTATAGAGCAAAGTTTGGTCATAATCATAAATCCATTGGATGTCGTCAAAAAGGGCCAATTAAAAATGGATGCCACCAAAATTAACCAATCAAGTTGAGGCTTCCAAATGTTTAGCCAATCAAATTGAGGAGACATCGTAGATGTGTCTCTTCTTTATTAGATAGTATAATTTTATGTCCAACACTTATAGCCTAGTTGGTTGAGGGCCTAAAATTTCCTATGAGAGATTTGGGTTCAATTCCCACTAGCTACATTTGGAGGACATTGGTGGAGGGGAAATGAGGGATGACCCGGCCATTGGCTTGGGTTCGAGTCCTGATCTTGACCGGTTTTACCGATCATTTCACTGTCGTGCCTTCGGGCGGGTGAGTGGTCGGGTTTTCCCGGGAATTGGTGGCAATTGGTGGCCCGGGTACTCTCGAGTACCTGATTCGCCAAAAGGATGCCCAAAAGTAGGGGCGGCAATTATTGACACGACCCGAAAACCGACCCGAACCCGACACGAAAAAAAATAGATTTGGGTCAACTAACACGACCCGTTTAAAAAAACAGGTCGGGTTCGGGTCAACTAACATGACCCGTTTAAAAAAACGGGTCGGGTTCGGGTTGACACATATATAAAATGGGTTGACCCGTTAACCCGTTTAAGTATTTAGAAAAAAAATATATTATATTTTTGTTTTTCTTTTTCCATTTCTGTTTACATGGTTAGTTATAATTGTGTTATTTTTGGCACACTATATTATTTATTTGTCACACTTGTATACTCACCATTAAACATTTTATTGATAACCCGCTTACAACCCAACAACCCGCTTATAACTCATGAACATGTATTACTCATTTAAAAATATGGGTTAAACGGGTCGTCTTCGGGTTGACCCGGATTTTATGTGGGTCGGGTTAGGGTTGAAATATTTGACACGAATAATAATATAGGTCGGGTTCGGGTTGCACATTTCAACCCATCAACTTGCCAACCCGCAACCCATAAACCCGCCAACCCATCAACCCGACACGATTGACACCCCTACCCAAAAGTGCTCGGAATTTGATTTGTTGGCCGTTCAAAAAAAAAGATACTATAATTTTATGACGTATTCCTAATAAAATAAATAAAAAATATGTCTACGTATTTATATTATTAAAAAACTAGTCAATTCAGTGGTGAAGGAGATCGAATCGGTGGGGGCTAAACTCATTTTTTTTCGATCGGTAGTGGCTGGAAGATCAAATCGGTAGGGTCTGGGAATATAAAAATCACCTAGGCAAATCACAAAATTCCACCACTGCGCAAAAAATGTTAGGGGCCGGGACACCCTGGGCATGCGCTATGCTCCGCCATATAATCAATTAATTGCTTAATTTTACTTTTAGTCATACAAATGTATCTTAGATAATAAATTTTGAGTTAGATTTCAATTCATATTTGAATTTCAACTTACATTATTCGTACTATGCCATTTAAAATCGGCATTTTATTTTATTTAAATTCAGTTGAATCTTTAGAAAATACTTTCAGCTTATAAATTTATTTCTAAAATAAAAATATTTGTTATTTATATGTGTTACATAAATTATTATGTATGCTCGTAAGAAAAACAATCCGCAAAAATCTAGATTTTCAAAAACTTTAATAAAAAAAGCCGGCATCAATTTTACGAGTCACCATTAACACCGACACAACCTCTAGCATGGGTCCGGTTAAGACAATATAGACTGGGGGCATGGAGGGTCAGGGCCTGCTGTGCGTGTATGACAACTTTCGAGTAAAAAAAAGTCACATTCCAAAAAAACCCCATTAAGAGCGACACTCTCTTAGGGGGTATTTGGGATTGCGTTTTGAAATGGATTTTTAGATTATTGCATTTTGAAAACGTAAATAATCAGTTTTTAGTGTTTATTGTTGAGTTTTGAAACAAATTTTTAGGCTATCAAAACGCAATAATTTAAAAACAACCTTACCCTTACTTTTCCAAAACACATAATTTGTTTTGAAGAATCATATCCAAACACCCTCTTAGTTGGAAGCAAATGATGCAACTAGTAATTTAAATACATTGGTTTTATTAATTTATATATTCATTAAATAATATAACTCTTAATAAATAACAATATCTATAAACATATTTAGTTAGGTACACATTTATAATTAATTTAAATTGAAAAAAAACTCCCCTCTTGTATAATTTATAAGGCTGCCCCATTACAAATTAACTTTTGTCCTCCTTAGTATATGGATAATTATTATTTCAGAATTGTTAAGTCTTGGCTCCGATTTAAACATATCAGTATGAGAAAAATACAAAATTGACTATGCAACCTCATATATATTATTATGAAACTATATAAAATGCGAGTTTTCTCTCATATAACATGTTACATATAAAAGAACTTGAACAAATTCCCACAATATTCGCCACTCAATTTCTGGTCATAAGTACGGTTGTAAATGAGTCAAGGCGCTCTCGAACTGCTTGAGATTGACTCCTTAAAAAATGTAAGTGCATTATCTGTATGTCCCTAGCTAGTGATAGGTCTCTATAGGTCGTTGGCTAGGTTAATCGAGCAGTTTATGGCTCGTAATCGTATACTAGCCTGGTCCAAGGGGGAGTCTGTTGATACATGATGTCCCTAGGCTAGTATATATTGTTATTGGACGGTTTCTAGGGTGTTTGGGTGCTTTTATGTGTCGTTTTGGGGTTGAGATCTTTATAGACGGTTAGGAAGCTATCCGTCTATAGCTAGGGACGGATAGGAAGCTATCCGTCTATAGCTAGGGACGGATAGGAAGCTATCCGTGTATAGCTAGGGACGGTTAGGCCCTATCCGTGCCCTGGTGCATACGGGATAGCATTCCTATCCGTCTGATGTCTTACACACGAGTTGTGGGACTATATAAGGACCTAATGATTGCCCTAATCATCAGAGGTCACATCACACAGCCCCCAAACACCCTTCCCAAGGTCTGAGAGATTGTTTTCGTGTCTGTAAACACCCGAGCTCTGTTTTTAGTAATCGAATCAATCTTTTGACTATTTGTTGTGTGTGTTATCATCTCGTTACCATTGTTTCAATATCGTTTTGATCATTTAGACCTGTTTGGAGGATTCCGCACTCCAAACAAGCAAGCTCGTGATTGTCGGTTGACCCGAGTGTCGATCCTAACAAGTGGTATCAGAGCCGAGGCTCTTATCACGAGTGTTTAGATATCAAAACGAGTCTAAACAGGTGGTTTTTGTTACAAAAAGTTTGGATTTTTATCAAAAACCTGTTAGAAAACTTTGAAACTTTGGGTTTTTTATAAAAACATAATTTTTCAAAATCTAAGTGTGTTTTTACGGATTAAAACGTGTGTTTTTGGTTGGGTTTTGTTCTAAAAGTGTTTTGGAAACATTTATAATCATTTTTGGTGCAAACACAACGTTTTTGGTAAGATTTTGAAGCTGAAATGGGTGTTTTTGTGAAAAAGTTCGTCTCAGACCTGCAGCACACGGATAGCAGAAATTAGAGACGGATAGCTTCCTATCCGTCCCTAGTTAGAGACGGATAGCACCTACTCGTGTGTACTTATACACGGATAGCCCTACTCGTGTGTCTCTGCTCACGGATAGCCCTAATCGTGTGCTTAATTCCTACTCGTGTCCTATTTTCCTACTCGTGTGTCCTTGTACACGGATAGCACCTACTCGTGTGTCCTTGCACACGGATAGCCCTAATCGTGTGTCCTTACACACGGATAGCCCTGTACTCGTGAGTTAAGTGCTGTTAACCAAATTTTGACCATTCGTTGACCGTTTTTCAAAACCGAGACTTATGGCAAATCCGTGGGCCCATCTGGAGAGAAAATCAACGTCAGATGCTAGTCAAAGTCAACCGAATCAAACCAGACAACTTAACAATGTTCAAAACAATCAAGGAAAAGTTGTGGTTTCGGTTACTCCTGCAATTCACTCTGTCTTAGCAAACACGGATGCTGCGAGTGTACTTACTGTGCTTGCTGCGAAAGACCTTGACCAGAAGACACAACTCATGGAAGGTGTTAATGGGCAGATTGCGTGTTTTGCTCAACGAGTAGAGACTGTGGAATCGTGAGAAGCGTCAGAGAGTGCTCAAACATCAGAAGAGAGTGCAGATGCAGATAGTGAATCTTCATCCAGTGAACAATATCCTGAACGAAGTTCTGAAGAAATCAACAGAGCTGATGCAAATTGTTCAACTTCTGAAAAGAGTGAATCAGAATAGGAAGATGGTGATGATCAAAATCTAGAAGTTGGAATTCAAATCAAGCACGGAACTGAACCTATTGTACAAGGGTCTTCCAGGTTTGTCTGCTCTAACTGTGCCAAACTCCAAAGTATGGTTGAAAGGATGTCTGAAAACGACCAGACCCTTACTTGCGATCTAGCTAATTGTATAACTATCAATGAAGTTTTGAAAGCAAATGAAATGGAGCTTAAAAACTTAAATGAAATTTTAATGAAAGAAAATTCTGAGCTGTCTAAAACTCTTGAGGAAGTAAAGAAAGAATTAGCTCAAACAAAATGTGAGTATGAAAAAGCCCAACATAAGCTAGATGGTTTTCAGTTCGCAAAGTTTGTGCTAAATAAAAATGATATTGATATTAAAAACCAGTCTCAGCAAGAGGAAAATCAAGGACTTGGTTACAATAAACGTTCTGTAAATAGACGGAAAGTGAAATTGAAACCAAAGGCCTTACCGAAGGTGAACCTTGTGGATTCTAATAAAGAATCCCAGGAAACTGAGAAGGCTCAATCAGGTTCACATAGCTCGATTAAAAATCACATTTTGTGTGAACCTGAACCGGAAAAGAAGCACTTTCAGTTTCCTGAAGGCACAGAAGGGCTATACATGTTGGTGGGATCTGACAAATTGTTTTCTGATAAAGAGTTTCCTATTAAATATGTTGATCAATCCTTAATTAAACATATTTTTGAGGAAATACCAGTTACTGAAGCTAATGTCAGAAAACTAATTGATCAAAAGAAACATGTTGAACGCAAACCCACCAAACATGTGAATCAAAATAATCGATCTGGGAAAAATCAAAAGGGTCCAAAGTTCAATGAACTTAAGCCCATCAAATCGAAAGGTACTGATCAGATGAGACATTCTCTTCAAAATCATCAAAGAAATTTTTCAGCAAGATCATCTGATTATGATTCATATCCGAGTACCTCTCGATTTAGAAGCTCACAAGGGAGCTGTAGCCCTAGACTTTCTCAGGTTAGCTCGAGGCAGTCACGGTATGAACCTCAGTACTATGAAGAGTGGAGGTCATGCTATGAATGTAACGAGGTTGGACACTTGATTGCAAATTGTCCCTATCTGAGAAAATTAAAGGGAAAAGCACTTAAGCCCCCTAAATACAACAACCAAAGATACAAGACACCTAAACAACAAGTTCAGGTGACACCAAAGAATGTGAAAAAGGAACAAAAGGTTGTTGTTGATGGTGCAAGGCCTAAAGTTGACAAGGCATCAAGCTCAAAGGCCCAACCCAAGGTTGCAAAACCCAAGGGAGGACCAAAAGCAGGTCCAAAGACTAACCAAAGGGCAAAGCCACCGGCTGACCCAAAGGTGAAGTCTCATGTACCACCCAAATTTGTGAAGCAAAGACCTGTAAAGGCTAAGCATGACCAAATTTGGAAGCCAAAAGCGGCTGAAGCACCATCTGTGAGTTTATCCGCTTCATTAGCACCATCTACATCAACTGTTGTTGATGTGAAAACACCTACCCCTCATGGTAGATGGATGGAGCTGCCTATGATTGATGACCTAGGCCGACCAGAGATGGTCAAGGCCTGGGTCCCCCTCGAGAACTAATCTTTGAACAAGTGTGCAGGGTGTTCCAGGAGGAACTATCAGCAGTCATTTGATTGTTGACAGTGGGGCATCTTAGCACAAAATAGGTGTCATATTGCTCCAGTAAATTAATCAGAATATCTTTGGAGGATATGAAACCTTAGACAATTAAGGAGGGGATTTGTTATCGAAGAAGAATAAAGAAAAGAAGATGCTCGATGAGGTTAATTCAAGACCCAGTGTTTCGACTTAACAACGGATGTTAGTAATGAATAAGAGTGGACTGGGTGATTGCTGCAGAACGGTTCCTTCATTATCTAAAGGGCTACCGACCAAAGGTCTATGGTACCCTAATGGCGATAAGTTGGATCTCGTTGACTTTAGTGAATTTGTTTATGGTAGTTACAACATTGAAGCTGGATCCGCAACGGGTGGATATCAGTTCTTGGGAGGGCGTCACATGTGTTTCCTGCAAGTTGAGAAGCCGAATCAGGTAGCTGCATTGAGCTGCTGTTTCCAGGTTTATCTTTGGATACTTCTGCACACATGCTTGACTATGGTTTGCATTTTCTTATCACCTCCATCTTCTTATTAGTAGTGTAACTTCCATAACAATCACTAAGGATCCAGTGATTATTTATGTCCAAACTGACTACCGAATTGCCAAAAGTTTTACCAAACCATTTGACAAATTTAAATTTGACTATCTTTGAAAGGTAAAAGGCATTTTGGGAAAATCTGAGTAAACCACATCGGAAAATCATTTTTAATATTTTTTATTAAAAATTTCTTTTTGCAAATTTTTAGATTTTTAGGGGGAGAAAATTCAAAAAAAAAAAATATACAAAAACATCAGAAAATGCAAAAATCAAAAAAATGAGAAAAAACAAAAATTAAAAAAAAATGAAAAATGCAAAAATGAGTTTCTTTGGTGAAAATGGGGAAAATGATATCAACCAATCAGTCGGACTGTCTGGACCTTTATCATCTTAAAAATATTGGATCTGATAAGTAGCCTCTACAATGATGTGTTGGTAGGCTCGAAATCATTTCCAAGCTCGGCACGGTGATATAAACCTAAATCAACTGAGGATTGTGTGGATTAACGTCGCGTTGGCATATGGCCTAAAAGCCTAAATCTTGTTGATAGAATGCCAAAATCCGAGGTTTCTGGTCTTTAAGAGGTTGGTACATCCGGGGTGAACTGGACGTCTCTCAGAATAAAATGGGGTGGCATAAGTGACGTACGTTGGGTTCGCAGCCTACAACTGAGACACCTCTTTGCCATTCCCAGTAAAAGAAAAGAAAAGCAAAAAATAGAATAAATTCTGATAAGGAGACGTCTGGGAATCCTGTAAGAGCAAAAAGATCGTGAATGCCAAAACCCTATTCTCAAAGAGAATCGCTCTAAGGTATCAAATCATATACCTAAAGCATCGTACCGTGAAAAATCAAAAATATACGGTATTTGACTTGAACCCTGGTCTGGATCTCACTGGTCTCTCTGCTGCAGCGTTCTTGCATACCTGATCACCACTGAGTCCATTCCTTGTAAATACGGATGACAACAACTTATTCACCGGTTACGAGGAAGCTTTGTGCATGCCTTGATACGGGAATGTGTCGCGTGTGCGGGGAACACCTTTGATCAGTCTAATATTACCTTAAACGTATCTAAAGTGCCTAGCGATAAAACTTGATTTTGAGTTTAGGTGGACAACAATACTGACAGTTGTTGTAGGATGCTTATTGGTAATTTTAATCCAAAACGGATAGTATAAGGGTTCTAGCATAGTCCGTACACTGATATGTTTCCCTAACAGATGAAACTCACAAAAAAAAAATATGCTTTTGAATAGTTTTACATTTCCTGCATTTATTAACTTATGTTTGAGTATCTTTAAAAAAAAAAAGATTTTATTTTGTTTTTATTTTTAATTGACCGATGTTGGAATACAAGTATTCTTCAATTGGAATCTCAGATCCGAAGCCGAAACACAAATAAAATCTAAATTTTTACAAAATTTCAAGGGTCAAATATCACTTTCAGTGTCACAAATTGTCAATCGTGAGAGTTCAGGGTGAAATTTGAAAAGATCTAAATGTTCAGGGGGAGAATGACTACTTTCTCAAATTGGTGGTCAAAATGGACAAATCTTGAAAGTTCATCAAAAGATAAACTTCAAAAATTTGATTGAGTCCGGATTTTTTGTCGATCTAATATAAGTTGTAGTTTGTGTGCAGTTTTATTAATTTTTCTGCAGGATCAAATACAACTAATGTGCTCATCATGCATCAAACGACAAAGGCTGAATCTGAACAAAACCCCAACCTGAACAACAAGATCATCCTGAACAGCAAGAACCCGATATTTCATCTTCAAAGAAACCAGATCGTGGTAGAGCTCCTGCAATCGAAGCTGAAGAAGATGGGAGTCAAGAAATGAAAGTAATGATGATATTGATCTTCGTCCAAGTCACAGAATCGTCAATCATAAAAGCGGAGATTTCTTGTTTCCTCCCAAGTTATCGAAGCAAATCGACGACCAAGACGAGATCTTATGAAGCCACGACTAAAGCTCAACTCAGTTGATATGTTCAAGTTTTCAAGGGTTATACATTGCGGTGTCACCCTAAGTTGAAGAATGCTGAACATGAAGACGTGAGGACTCGAAGACCATATATATCTAGCTAGGTCCAAGGGGGAGTCTGTAAATGCACTTCTTGTGTGTCCCCAGCTAGATGATAGGTTGAGTCTGTAAATCACTAGCTAGGTCCAAGGGGGAGTCTGTAAGTGCATTATCTGTATGTCCCTAGCTAGTGATAGGTCTCTATAGGTCGTTGGCTAGGTTAATCGAGCAGTTTATGGCTCGTAATCGTATACTAGCCTGGTCCAAGGGGGAGTCTGTTGATACATGATGTCCCTAGGCTAGTATACATTGTTATTGGACGGTTTCTAGGGTGTTTGGGTGCTTTTATGTGTCGTTTTGGGGTTGAGATCTTTATAGACGGTTAGGAAGCTATCCGTCTATAGCTAGGGACGGATAGGAAGCTATCCGTCTATAGCTAGGGACGGATAGGAAGCTATCCGTGTATAGCTAGGGACGGTTAGGCCCTATCCGTGCCCTGGTGCATACGGGATAGCATTCCTATCCGTCTGATGTCTTACACACGAGTTGTGGGACTATATAAGGACCTAATGATTGCCCTAATCATCAGAGGTCACATCACACAGCCCCCAAACACCCTTCCCAAGGTCTGAGAGATTGTTTTCGTGTCTGTAAACACCCGAGCTCTGTTTTTAGTAATCGAATCAATCTTTTGACTATTTGTTGTGTGTGTTATCATCTCGTTACCATTGTTTCAATATCGTTTTGATCATTTAGACCTGTTTGGAGGATTCCGCACTCCAAACAAGCAAGCTCGTGATTGTCGGTTGACCCGAGTGTCGATCCTAACAAGAAAATTCAAATTGATCGGAGCTCTAACGAGCTTAGTTGAGCTAAACGACCATTGATCTTACTGTTCGAATATGATTTCGAGTCAAGATTGTCATGAGAGGTCGAATCTTGAAAGGAATCTGCAAAACTTTTATTCATGTACAAACTGAACATCGACATGAATGTATTTTCTCATAAGTCGAGCGATAGATGAAGTAAAACTAGCAAACATATGACACTCTACATGTGTTTTAGACTCGGAAACAACACCATGAATTGTTATCTTTTTAAGATTCAGACATCTTTTTAGCAAACACCCGACCCAATCCGAAAAATGTTCATTAAAAACAGTCCATCCAAGATCCAAAACAGTCACATTTTTCATCGAAGACAAACGTTGCAAACAATATTGAAGCACCCCTTCTTTTAAGTCATCTCATAACTCAATGCAAGATAGTTTAACTCAGGGAAACAGAATGCGATCGACTCCAAGTCAACAAAATCAATATCATCATCAAACATTACATTCCATAACCGAAGCCTTTTCAATCCGGAACTCTTTGAGATCACCTGATAGAACTTTGACCATATGATAGTAAAATTGCTAACATCAATAGCTTCAAGATCAACCATGGGATCAACAATGTCAAGATGTAGAATGATGACATCATCCATCTTAAAATGCTTAAATGTACCCTTCCCAATAAGCTAGTCTTTTAAATGTAGTCACAATATTATCAGCTTCAAAGGTAAACTTGTCTGAACTTATGGCTTCTATAGTTCTATCTATATACACCTTCCTCAACGTTTGGCTTCGATAATTCAACAACGAAATGCTGACATAACTTAAAGAAAGTGACTTCAAGAAAGTAAATCTTTGATAACTCGGGTCTATCCCAGTGATCAAATTATGCGCCCAAACTAAATATTCAAGCTAATGTCGCGTACAAGTGTCAAGAATATTGACACTTGGCCTAGTCCAAACGTTATGAAACAAGCACTGCAATTTTATATATCATACATTCATACTTGAGCCAAAAGTGTTACAAGGTCTATTCATATTAATGAGTTTTGGATAACGTTGGCTCAAGTATGAATGTATGATATATGAAATATGAAATGATAAATGATGATCAATGCACGATCACCCCATTGGTAAAAAAAATAATCTGATCTATATATGGGTGAATGGAGCGATTGAGGACCGTTTATAAAGTTTAATGGACACTTATGGTAAGGTAATGTTATCCTAAAAGATGTTAAAATTTTTATTAACAGGCCTTTTTTTTTTTAATTATAGTGATTGTATTTTTATTACGGTGAGGGAGATACTCACCCCAATTACTTATAGTAGTGTACTCACTACTCACTTACATGACCAATAGAAAAGTATCACGTCAAGTAAACCTAAGGTTATACGGTGAGGTCACATTTCACTCCATAATCACTATCCTCTACGTCATCGCTACATTACTTCATTCTTTATCACTACCTTCCATCACCTTCCAATAAGGTATTATCACCATCCTCCACTTCCCTCCATAACATTCTAAAGTTTGAAAGCAAGTGGACCCTGGCAGGGGCGAAGGTTTTGAAGGGCCAGGGGTGGCCCTGCCCCCCTGTTTTCTGGCGTAGTGGTACAAATTTACGATTTTCATAGGTAAACTGAGTCCGGGTTGAGTCCGGCCCCCGCCGATTTGTCACTACCAATCGAAAAAAATTGTGTCTGGCCCCCCCGGTTTCGCAAACCAAGCTTCGCCACTGGACCCTGACAAACGTGAAACCGGAGGCGGTATGCTAGTGGCCTCACGACCATCCCGATATAACCATGGGGCTCTCACGATCCCCATACCCCGTGGCCATAACCATGGGGCTCTCACGATCCCCATACCCCGTGGCCTAAGTCAACCCAAAACACCCAATTTAGTTGGGGGTGGTTACCCCCTAAACACACACTATATATTTATTTATTTTTCGTTTAAAACCACAAAATTAGAACAAAGAAATTTGATTGGTGGGATGGGTTGAGACCACAAATGTGATTGGTTGGGAGGGGTTTGACCACCAACATAAAGGAGTTAGGACCACACAAAAGTCAACAAAATCACCCACGCATTCTGTCTACTTGGCCGAGTTCCACACCCTGGATCCATTTTTATTGTGTAGTTAAATTAAAAGCAAAAGTTCATCTTTGTATAAATGTGTGGTTTAACAGGAAAAAAATATCTAGGATTGCATTTTCAGTAACTCAAAAGCTTTAAGCATACAAATTGAAATTGTTGCAACAGTTAAAACTAGTTTTATACCCGTTCGGTGGTTGGGTATTTTAGTGATGTGGTTGTGGTTGTGGTCTGCTGACGTGGCCTTTTGACCACCATCACTCCTAACTTGCAACTTATTTTCCTAAAAAAGTATCACATCAGCAAAAAGAACTAACTGGGTTAGGATTAAGTTTGGGAGTGGAAGAGGAAAATAAGTTATAAGTTGAGAGTGGTGGTGGTCAAGTGGTTAGTTGGAAGTATTGGTGGTTAAATGGTTAGTTAAGAGTAGCAACCATCAACATATGATAGTTGAGGTTATAAAATCCAATAACCCTAATTTAGTATATCAAACTATTTTACAGTCTAGCTTTTTTATATTACACTTCACAATTAATTAATCATAAAACAAATATAAATTATAAATTCATCTTTTAATATTATATTATCTTACGTGAAGTGTTTACCATATATATAAATCCTAAAGAGTAATGAACAAATTACAAATGTGAATCTTGTCTATCTACTATCTACCCATTGGGTTTATATTCATGGACCAAACGGCATGGCCCATGGGTCATTTGGGTTATTTCTAAAGACTTTGGGCAGATTCAGGAATGGAAACCATACAATCAAGTTACAAGAATTTTCCATTCGTACATTGTACTCACAGGTCAAATAAAATCTGCATAATTATAAGTAGGCATTGGTGCGTTTACTTATACAATTAACGATCACTCGTGAAGTGCAACAAACAAACATAGTACCTAAATCCAATGTCTCAAATTAAAATGTCCGATATTTTTTTTTATTAATGGAATCCATGTACTGTCCAGGTCATGCCCCTCACACCAATTAATATTGTTACTTTGTCCCCAAGGATTTGGTGTTCTCTAATCATCCAGGCCAATATGCTCAAAACACGTTGATGTACTTGAGGTGGAGCATTCTTTACGTCCCCGATAACTCTATTCGTGAATAAGACAAACTGAATTTGCCTAAGGTGTCACACTTTACACATTTACTTCGGATTCTTAGATAACGACATCATCCTATTTAGAATGCTTTCTACTTTTCGATCCTAGATATACATTACCAAAGGGACAGGGATTGTCTATTTTGGGAGCAAACTGAATATTAACAGACACATTGGGCAAACCTAATTTCACTAAAAAATGACACTGCTAACTACGTTCAAGGAGTTCAGGTCGTGAGCACCGGCATGCATACACACTTGATGTAGAAATGAAGGCGGTGGAGTGGATTTGATTTTTTTTTAATTGATTAAAGATACTTATATTATTTATTTTTCAAATGCGGGGTATATTCGTCATCTCGACCCCAAGTTTTCAATGGAAGTTATTGTTAGACTATATAAGTGTTACAAAACAACAACATGAAAATGTAACTTTTTAAAGTTGGCTATGTATTACTCTTAACAAATTACATAGCCTATTAATATCATTAACTTCTAAAAGTAAAAATAAATCTTACACAAGCAATAAACATGAGAGATGATAAGATTATAAAAAAAAAATACAAATCTTGTGAACTCATTTGTATTAGTCTTAGATATATCTTACTAGGTTATGTACCCGTACAAAGTTCTTCAAACCAAATTTACATAAGAAAACAGAGAATTCATACATAAAATGAATTTTTTTATTAAAGAACACATTCCATCATTTTGATCGACAAAAATCTGTAATTTTGTCTTTTAATTATTATTGGCTTCAACATTATATATTATTATATTATATTTAATTAATTAGTTATTAATGTGTATTACATTTTGTTTTGTTGAATTATTTTAGGCTTGTTCTAGCACATTCCCGTTCCCCTCTTACATTGGTCTAGTGCCTAGTATAAATATCAACTTTCCTGCTTTTGCTTAAAACCCTACATATCATTTCATCGATTCCTCTGCTCCATCCCTCTAATCTAATCCTCTGTAAGTTTCTTCAATAATATATTATATATATATATATACACACACATACATACCTGTGATTATTCAATCGATTGTCTGAGTATATGATCTACTACGAGTGTGTTTTATATATGAATCTGTTTCAGTGAATCGCTTTTTTGTATCATCTCATAAGTCATGCTTTTTTAATGATATTTTGATTTCGAGCGCGTGAAGAAAGTTGTGCAAAGTAACTATCTGTCTACTAAGTGCCAATGTTTTATTTTCGAACAGAGTAGGATTTGCAATCTAAAAAAGGTAGCGGCGCTTGTGGCCCGTTTACCTTCATGTTACAAGCACTTGTAATCGGATGTTTACCGATTATCTTGAAATTAATTTGTTAATTATAAGCTAACAGGTTTGGAGTTTTTTTTTCTTTGACTTTGATGCTTACCTTAAACCCTAGCCTGCCATACTGATATCATCAAGTATCTTATATGTAATTTAAGATCTTAATTAATATTTGATTATTATTATTATTATTATTAGTTTATTAAAAACATGTTTGAAGAAACTAGCTGAGTAGTGAGTACATACTTTTTGTTGCATGTACTGTCTTTTTCAACATCTAATTTCCTGTCAGTTTTCAAGATCCATCTATCTTTTTTTTTTTTTTTTTAATTCAGGATCTTATATGTCCTTGTTTTCTAGGGTAAGATGTGGGGTAGGGTTCTTTTAAATGCAGTTTCAGTTTTATTGAAAAAGTTATGTGAAAATTGTTTTTACTAGCTCATTTTGTACAATATAGAAGACAGTAGACAAAAGAAATGACATTTAACGAATCATGTACAATCTTGGTTTTAAAAAGTGAGAAGCGCACAAGACGAGTCAAAACCGCACCACTTTTCGTACCTGAGGCACATATAGTTGTATACATTTTTTATATGTTTTCTATAGGTTTCTAGCATTATTTACCCAATATTTAGACTCAAATAAGCTTTATATATGTTTTAACATTGAAATTACATCCACTTACCAGCTGAAAGGCATGTTGTACAACTTGCTCCGCAAAGATATGGAAAATACATCATGCACGCACCTCAGGGTTAATTTTTTGCCAAAAAAATGCGTCTTAGCAGTTGTATAGGCTGAGACGATGGGCCTGCGCCTGGCACCTCAACTTGCTTTTTTAAACCCAATATGCCATTTCTTATCCAGTTGAGCCGGGCCCGAGTCTGGCTGAGCTCGAGCTCGGCTCGGTTCGAGCCTGATACTTTGAGCTCGAACTCGGCTCGAAAGTAAAACACAAGGGCTCGAGCTCGGTTCGAAATAATTATAGAACAATTTAAAAGGTGCTAAAAGCTAGCTGGAGCTCGCTTTGATAGCTTAAACGAGCCAAAGTTTGGCTCGAACTCGACTCGCCAACGTAAAAAGTAGATATACTATATATAAAATAATAATAATAATAATAATAATATAAAATTTGTTTGGGCTCGTTTAGGCTCGCGAGCCTAGACAGTATTTGTATGAAAAAGCTCAGGCTCGATAACTAAACGAGTGATGTTTCAAGCTTGAGCTCGGGCTCGTTAAGGCTCAACTCGTTCGAGCTTTTTACCGATCCGATCCCGAGTAACTCTCGAACCGTTGTGCATCTACACCCCTAAGTTTACCTTTTGGAGAGTGATAATTTGATTATTATGTTGTCAAATCACAAATACATGAATAATCACTTTCTATTGTTTGTGACAAGTTCAATTGAATTTTTGATTGTTTACAGATCCAGGTAACCATGTCATCGGTTGGACTTCCTACGCAATGCATGGCGCAAATTGCACCTCAAAACTGCACGCGTTCGACTCCTACCGCTTTTCTAAAGCACAAAACCTCACTTCCATCAGTAAAAACCATATCTAAAACATTTGGGTTGAAGTCAAGCACATTTTTCAAAACAACAGCCATGGCAACATACAAAGTCAAGCTAATTGGACCAGAAGGTGAAGAGAACGAGTTTGACGCGCCTGATGATTGCTATATTCTTGACTCAGCCGAGGGTGCAGGGGTTGAGCTACCGTATTCATGCAGGGCAGGTGCGTGCTCAACATGTGCTGGAAAGATCGTTAGCGGTTCGGTTGACCAGTCTGATGGTTCGTTTCTTGACGACAACCAGATGAAAGAAGGGTATGTGCTGACTTGTGTTTCTTACCCGACGTCGGATTGTGTGATTCATACTCATAAAGAAGGTGATCTTTACTGAGTTGGTCTCTTTGTTTTAAAACATTGGTTGTGTTTGTGTCTACAACTGAACCTGTCTTTTTCATTGTACTTGTTAAATGCTAGTTTGTGCTGGTTTCTTGTGCTATAAAAACTGAAGCAAGAAAATCTTGTTGGTTGGTGGATTTTGAAGTTTTTAATAACATAGGTTTTTGTGGCCCAGAATTCACCAGATTTCATTTTCTTGGGGATAAGGCTTGATCTTTTATATAGGTAGATAATTCATGGTTTGTAACACAATATTTTGCACTTTCAAAGTGGCTTTCGGGTTAGTAGGTTAAATCATTCAACCCAGACATGACTCGTATATTTGTTTGTGTAAAAAATATCGACGCTAATCTGCATGCGCTTAGGGTACGTGGGTACATACAACCCTCACCCTCTCGCGCACATCACTCTTTAACCTAACCACACACCCTCACTCATTTACCCAATCACACACCCTCAATTTATTTGCATCACCCTATCCGCACGATTTCTTGTATCTAAACATGTCAGACACGACACCCAAACCCTGCTTTTTATGTCGTGCCAATAGTATTGCCACCCTTAGTTGTGGACGAGTAATTTGAATAAATTTCAATTTAATTCGTTGAATTCTTTTTAAAAGAATTGTAACTTGTGATGCATTTATTTGCAAAACAATCACAAAGGTAATATAATATTACCGCAACATGTAGTCATGACCTACTTGTCACACTCATCATGATTGTAGCTTTCGTCACCTTTGTCACATTAATCACACCGCTACCCCTAGCATTCTAGGTGTTATCATCACTACCACCTAATGGTTGTTGGCGCAACCATCTCATCACACCCCCACTATCCACACAACTAGCCCCACTATCTACACAACGATTGGTGAGGGTGATGGTGGTGACAATGGTGAAATGTGGCATCATCAGTAATGGTGGTCAATGTTTGGGGTGTGTGAGGTGTTAGATGATGTCAATCAATGAGGACAATGGTGACATGTGGTGTCATTGGTATTGGTGGTCGAGGTGTGTGGGGGGGGGGGGGGGGGGGGTGAGGTGGAGGTGTCAGATTTTTTTTTTTTTGAACATTAACTTCATTCACACAAAAAGGAGGGGACCTCAAAAAACTAAGGCCCACTCAAACACCAATTACAACATATACAAAGGGTATTTAACCCATTCTGACCAATCAATCCTGAACCGACTCGATCTATAATTCAACCAAAGGAAAGCCATAGACTTAACTAAAGCCACCACCTCACTCACTTTCGGAACAGAGCTGGCAAAGACCACCTTGTTTCTTTCTTTCCATATCGCCCAGCAAGTCACCATGACGATCCCACGAACAATAACCTTTCCCCTCGCAGAAACCGGAGCCGTGTCAGCCCACTTCAGCAGCGCCTGCGTAGACGAACAGCGAAGGAGAGGAATCCTGACCCAACTGCAAACACCGTTCCAAACCCCTGTTGCAAAGCCGCACTCAACAAAAACGTGCAGGACAGCTTCTTTCATTACGCTGCACATCGGGCATACCGCATAAGGAGCTGGGAATACCAACGTTCCAACCAGTTCGAGACGTGTAGGAACTCTTTCTTTCTCGATTCTCCATGCCAGCACATTGACCTTGACAGGGGCCCATTGAACCCAGCGCATAGATTGAGACGAAGCCAAGTACAGATCTTGCCTTAAAGACTCTTTAACAATGGCAACAGAAAAGTCTTTGCTTGGTTTATTATCCCACAGCCATTGATCTAACCCACTAACAAAATGGACTTGGGAAACCATAAACATAACATCTTGTAATTCCGATATACCTTCAACAGTAGAAGCGCCCATATTCCAGTAGGTGGAGGTGAGACATTAGTTATAATCATTCACATCAAGTTCTCCAAAATTTTTCCCCATTTTCAAAATTTAAAGAAAATGCAAATAAAGCTACTTTTTTTTTTCACTCACGTTGGACTCCTCACACCTAAGCCATTTGTGTATATATACATACATCCTGAATTTCTTGCTTACAAACACATTCTTTCGACATTTCTTTTATCTACATTTCGATCTTTAAAAATTCTTAGTACACGTTTATATTTAATTTTATTAACCTAACCGATACCAGGCAAACATTGCGTCCGATGCCAATAGTCATTTATATGGTTTTATGTTTTGATACGAGTACCGAATTCGTGCCCACAACGTGTGGTGGTATCCCCCTAGTTTATTAAAGATGCCAGTATCTTTTACAATTAAACATAAATTGCTTACTTTGTTATAGAGCAAAGAAAACTCAAAACAATTATTAATTTATAAAAAGTTACATATAAATCAACAAAATACACCAAAAGGAACATATTAAAAAAATGGGAATAAACTAAAATTATTGTTTATAATTTTCTCCCACCAATTAACTGAATTAACCACCTTTCAAAAACAATGTGTATAATTTTGATAATCTGTATTGAACAAAACATACCTGACTCTTGTGCCTTGTTAGTTTTTGGTACAATCTCTAATGCAATATGTACATATCTTCTTCTATTTTATGTATTCAAGAACACTCTGATTGATCTCCTCAAGAAAAGAAACAAATCCCATAACATTTGGAAACCCACTTCCATCAACATCCTGTTCTTCGATTAGATAACTCTCGAACACTGATGCATCTTCTTCACCGCCTTTTATAAACATCAGTCTAGGAGTCATGCTTCTTTCTTGCTTCACTTTGTTTATTGTTGTTCTTAACAAACCTTTAAAAAAAATAACCTTATTTAGGAACCAAGATTAAAAGTTCAACCTTCTATAGGATGGAGTAGTGGTAAGCGTTGCCGGCTAATCTCAATAATTACCATGGTATTGGTCGGGTCTTGTGACTTTTCCGATAACAGGTTCTCAAGGTTAGGAAAAAGTTATTTAAAGAAAAGAAAGAAATGACTTACAGTCATGTGGTGGAGGATAAGGAAGTGCAGGGTCAGCTGAAGAGGAGTAAAATACAATTAGGGTAGTGAATGCATCCAAGAAAAAGATAGGACTTTCACTTGTCAATAGTGCAGCCCGGCTCAATGAATGACGCGGATATGCTAGTTTGTCAGGAGTAGCATATGATGTCAGTAGAGGATATATTGCCCGGTGAAGAGAACTTGGTTCCAGCCCACTGCATTACATTATTTTTTAATTAAGAAATAAATAATATAATCACAATATGTCAAGAAGGCCGGTTTATGATCTGTACAGTTCTGTTTTAACTGTTTGCTACTCCGGCCGACGTTAGGAATTTTGAACCAGCCGTTTGACCTTTTTGCTCAAATATTTATTTTTCATTTTTGAATATGCGGTTGTGCATGATCTTTATGATTTTAGATATCTCAATACAGAGTAACGGTTTTGAATATAATAAAACAAAAAGCTTGTTCAAACCGCCAAAACCAGCCTACCAACCCACCCACCCAACCTGGCCGGTTGGGTTTGTCATTTCCCAAGATTGTAGTTAGTACTTAGACCTAGAATATTTGTTAAAACGGGCCAAAGAGACCGTGAGCACCAGTAAAAAGTGTAACTGAAACACAAATTTGAATTTATCACCATGTATGTTTAAAACATTAGTAAATTACATAAAAACGACCGAAAAATACATTTTTTCAGATGAGTAAAGATGATTTCTGAAATGGAAATAACTTTTTTATTTTGGTCAAAGACAATTAGTTTCGTTACTGGTGGACTGCTGGTCTGCTGGTATGAACCTGGTGAATCATTAAAACTGTTATTGAACACTAAAAAATGATTTGTTGTGACTTCACTGCCTAATATCACTTGTTTAACTCAATAATTATACAACTATGAATGTGAATGTAATTTACCACAACGTACCTGAACAAGCATTGAAGGTAAATCCGATAATCAGGGTGAATGCCTTCTTCATGAAACCGTAAAAGCGGATTTCTAAGTAAAGCAAATATTAATCGCGGTAAAGTTTGTAATTGTGGACACTGAGAAAATGTAACATCAATAAGTGTGCCATTTGAGCTTCCAAACTCAGCGGGTGCATTTTTGCATGCATCATTATATTGAGCAGTTAGGATTACAAGCCAATCGTGTAGTAACATCCTGCCTTCTCTAACTCCTTCACTCAGTGAGGCTAGTATCACCTATGAAAAGCGTGCACAGTAGTCAGCTAGAAAATCACAAACATGCCAGCTTTCACATCCAAAAATAGTAACTTTTGATCCGTTACATGTGAATGTATTTGGGTTATGGCTTATACCTAACGGGTCAAAAAAAATATTTAGCTAAAAGTTGGCTTTTAAAATCAGCCTGTTTCAACCTGGACCTGTTTTGACCCGCCCACTTTGCCAATCCTAACAAATGATATAGAAGGTTGCAAAAGAACCTTACCTTGTGAACAAGTATTGAGAGAACAACTTCTTGATCCACACTATCATATAAGTCATTGAAGTTATGTGCAACTCCAAACTGCATTGTTCTTATTCGGAGTCGCCTTTTAATGGTAAATTTTGATCTGCATAGACACATATGTATGAAGCAGAAAGGTACTCAAAAGGCATACTGCAATATTTTGCGGAATATTCTAAATACACATACATGCAATTCTGGCATAGGGGGTGTTTAGATTTGGGATTTTGAAACTGAATATCTGATTATTGTGACTTGAATTCCAAATTATCTTTTAATGTTTGGATAGGCAGATTCTGTTCATAAATATTTGTTTTTTTGGGAGTCAAAACATCAGTTTCATAGTTAATGCTGGATGCAACAAAACTGGTTATCTTACTGTATTTTAAAATTTCTTAAACAAATTTGAAACACATTAAAATTCTACAAAACTACTCTTTTTACAGATAACCAGAACTTGCCAAACACCAAACATCTAATTATTTTGTAATCTAATTGTTACAACTGCAAACAACATATGTACATCCAAACAGTCATCTATAGCCATTTTCATTACAACTCATTATTTGATTCGGGTTGTTCAACATCACATAACCACTTTTAGAACGCAATATCCAAACATCCCTTTAACGTTGATTTGTAGGCAAGTAGTGATAATTGATTATAAAGGAATAAACTGAAACTTCGATGAAATAGTAACAGAGTTTGGTACACCAACTTATTACTTGTAGGTCAAAATATAGAAGAATAGGGCAAAAAAACACATACCTACTCGTCAGATTTGAACCTGGAGTTGGACTTTCCTCAGGGGGCACAACTACAGTGTACTGAAAAGCCAATTGTAGCATAGGAAGCTCAGAAGTGTGTCTGCAACACAATGATCCAACAAATCAGGGTTGTAATTTTCAGAAAACAGACACAATAACATCACAAAACAGCATGGAATATAAAATTAACCTGGAAAACCCATAATTATTTGCAAAAGCAAAGTCATAAGCATACGTAGCATATGAGTCGCAACATATAATGTGTTGAACATTTTCATACTGTGGATCAGGGAAGAAATGACCATACTGCAGGCAAATAAAACATATAAATTAGAAGCATGACCATGATCAAAGCAGAGCTATAAAATGGACCTGAATAGAATGATCACCCACTTACAGAATTTCCGGTTTTGAATTCAGTAGATGTCCTCAACCGCATTATACAGTTGAAGGCATATGGACGACTTAGCATTCGGTACCTACAAAACAAGTGATTTTTTATATTAACTATGGATTGTCTGGATGTCCAATTTTTATACCTACTACTCAAAACTAATAATGTCACCCCAAAATAATGAACTGATCAGACTCTGTTAATCCTATTATAAATATTAACTATTACGACTTGTAGTCCAAATAATCAGACATTGGTTAATCAGTTTCAAAATGCATATGTGAACACCCTCTAAATATACATCTTAAGAGATGCAATTTAGTTATTTTCCCATTGCGTTCTGTGCAGAAGTTCAAAATTTATTTTATAAATCAATTACGTACATGTCCTGAGGAAGTGTCGAGTCATCAGTATTTGGGTATAGAAACAATGAACCTCCACTATCAATACTAAGAAACTTCAAGGATGCCAGATCAGTGTACTCATTTGTAACAGCAAGTATGTCTATGCAAACACCTGCTTGAACAGCAACAGCAGCCTGTAAAATATACATGAATACATATGATTTCTAAAATAAATATCACTTGAGGAACACAATTTTGTAATCAACATTTAGACTAGTACCAAATCTTTGTAAAAAGGTGTCTGTTCAGGTAACAAGGCCAGCTCAGCATCCTCTCCTCTACTAGCATATTGCTCACCATATCTTCTTGTGTCCAGTTGTCCAGGTCCATAATCAGGAGGTCCAGATAGAAAAGCAAAGATTCTCGCTGCAAATTATTTCAATTTAATTTTTTTTTTCATAATATTTATTGGTCATGCAAGTAGTAAAGCATAAGCAAACCTAATGCGAAAGTGCTGCCATGTTCCGATCCAAGGTATGAGATAAGTGATTCCATTGCCAGCCCAAAGCCTCGTCCTCCCAGCAAAATTCCATCCAATCCTTCTCCGCCACCTCTACCTTCCCATGATGAGGTCGGTCTTAAGGTTTCAAGTGCAGATGCTATTCGATCTTTACAGGTTTCTACCTGTAGCAAAGATAATGGGCATTAAAGACATCATCACTTACAGTTTGCAAATGGATCCTACAAAACCATGCATTAAAGATACGTATATGTAACAGTATACACAAGCTGTAAATAAATAGTGAACTGTGATTACAGAAGATATATTGTTAAAATAATAATCTACCTTTTTGAACAAATTAGTCTCGGACGTTGTACACATTATACGCTTTGGGCAACTTTTGGCCCATGTCACCCGTTCCCATTTTTAATTAGATTTATTTTCTTTGACTTTGGGATAAAACAAACCACAAACCAAGCATTTATAAGCAAATGGGTTGAAAGTGTCAACAGGAGTAATATTTGTCAATGAACTTACTGGAGCCAAAAAAGAAAATAAGGGCATGACATCTTCAAGTTCAATTGGTAGGGTTCCGTCAGAGTCCGCGGGTAGAAAAACATTTTTCACCACAGGAATAGGCCCTTGAACATCATACAAACCTAATTTGTGGCTGAATGTAGCAAGCCCAAAAAGAGACCCAGGTGCGAGAGCTATGATGTGAACCAGATTCCAGCATTCAAAACACAATGGAGCAGGTATGCAATATAAAGTCTAAATAATAATAACATAAGTACCAACCTTCCAAAGCGGCTAACAAAGCACTTTTTGTAAGTTCTAAAAACTCTTCTGAAGCTGGAAAGATAAATAAGCATCGCTTAAGTACACATAGAAGCTCATCTCAAAGAAACACAAAAGATATACAGATAGAAACGTCGTGCATGAATAAGACTGCAGTGAAGTTGAAGTTAACAATACATCAAAAGAGAGTCTTGAACAAGTTGCAGTTGAGAATCACAATACATCAAAAGAGAGTCTTGAACAACTACGTAATAGGGAAACATGTACAGTTGATAAACAATTCAAATAAACAGCATAATCTTACATGTCAAATCAATAGCAGCAACATAAACTGGACGAGCTTGCATATCCTCCTCCTCCTCAAAACCTTCAACTACAAAAAAAAAAAAAAAAAAAAGAGGACTTACAGTGTAAGAAAGAAAGAAACATTTACCAAATCTTGATTCGCTACACTTTGCATGGAATTATGTAGACAAATGCATACAGTAATCTATAACTAAAACAGACGCAGCAGCTTCAAAAGGCAACAGGAGCAGGAAAACATATAATACTTCATCTGTCATTCCACATTTGCATTAGCATGGAGACAATTGAATAAAACCTAAAGCGATGCAACTTTTCGCTTCCCAAAACCAGAACTTGCAGCTTTATTTTTCAAATCTGTGATTGCAGCTCAACTGATTTTTCGATTAACAGAATTACTTGTTTTTTTTAATACTAAGCTAAAAATTTTTCATTCAAGTATTCAACATAAAAACCAAGTTACATCTGGATAATGAGTAAGCGGGCAACAAGTTGTGCCGCTATCCCTTTTTGAATCACAAAGCCTATTCTACTAAATACAAACCATTGGTTCCTCGGGCTCTGCGAGTCACTATGGACCACCTTCTGCACCCGCTCCAAAAAGCGGACTGCCTCATGGGCTAGGGATCCAAATGTGTCGAAGGCAAATGGAACAAACACATGTTGGTTCTCTAAACAGGTTGCCTCGTGCTTAGCCACCTTCCTAGCTTCCGCCTTCAAAACCCCCTATCCCGGAACGAAGGCACCGTCTCTCAGCCCCTCCGAGACCCCAGTGAGGTCAACGCACGCATGCTTACTCCCCGCCCAGCCAAACACAAGGACGTCTGCAGGACGTAGAGTAGATCTTCCCTCTAGCGGATCAATCAGAAAGTTGACAGATGCTTCTTTCTTGGATGAGATTCCGGCACACCAGTTATTGGCCACATTTTAAATTCACACGGAATTGTATATACTAATGCATACATAAATCTATAACTAAAACAAACTCAATAACTTAATATCAACAGCTTCAAACGCCATCAGGTACAAACAGTATTTATAGCATAAATTAATTTGACAATAAATAATATGTGTGTGTGTGTGTGTGTATATATATATATATAGAGAGAGAGAGAGAGAAGATTACAAGGCAATTCGAGGTCGATAAAGGAAGACATAATCTCAGGTGGAGAAAGAGAAGAAGAATAACGAGCAATTGTTTGAGAGGAGAGACCATTTAGGGTTCCACATAGAGAGCAAGTCCAAGCCCATTGGTCTTGGTCACAGTAGGTGTTGTAATACCCCCAACAATTATCGCACCTAGGGATTAAATCTCCGGCCGATCCGTACAACGGTGAGTTGCCGTGCTCGTCCTTGGAAGCGAACGGTGTTACGGTTACTCCCCATGGTAGACCTGATGATTCCTGCGTGTCTGGATCCGATGGGAAGCGAGACACCGTTGCACGCACCGCCATTGTTGGTCCAGTTCTATTTTAGGGCTTTTTTTTGTACGTTTTGTGAGTCTGATCGAGGAGATGGTGATGGTGATGGATCGCCGGATGTGATTGCAGAGGTGTTTTTAGTTGTAACTCCGGCGATGTTGTTGTTAGCAGCTTTTTGGGGTTGACGTCTTGCGTATTATTATCTGCGAATCGTTTTGTGCCACGTCAGGTTTTCTGTTGACTAATCCACGTAGGATACTACATCCTTTATGTTATGTTTTTTTTAACGGCCAATCACTCACTGAATACTGGAGTATCATCGTGTCACCAGTGTTGCCACACGATCATATTCCACCATCAAGTCACCAATTCAGGATCCTTTATGTTATGTGATCAACAAATAAATGTGATTTTTTAAAAACGCTTTAAAAAATTACGCAGCGGCGGCGATCGTTGACAGTGGATGATGGAGGCGGCGGTCGATACTAAGGCAACAACGACGTTGGGTGGCAGTGGTTAGTGACAGTATTCGACAGTTGGTGGCAATGGTGAACGGTGGCGATAAATGGTGGCAATGTTCAACAGTGGGTGGTGATGATAGGTGACAAAGGGAATCAAATGAAAAAAGAAAAAAAACAAGGGTGGATAGAATAAGTTTTGTGGTGTTAGAGGGAATGAAATTAACGAAATAATGGATCACTCCAATACCATTACCAACCAAACATTCCCTTACTTTTACCATGTAATTTGTCAACATACAACCATCATATATCTTTTGCAATAAAAAAATTGTTAAAAATCGTTTAACTATGAAAGGTAAAACTATGCTTGTATCAAACAAGTTAGAAATGGTAAAAAAACACCGAACTTCTAAATAGAAAAAACCGGAGATGGAGAGTGGGTAACATTCTAGTAAGTAGTAACATCAAATATAAATATTTCACCAAATATAACATAAGTAGCCTGTTAATGATCATGCAAATGCTACCTCTTAATGGTCTATTACTTCTGAATGGTTAAAAGGTAACCTTAAGTCTGAATCATTAAGAGACAACCATTAATTTGTTACCTATTAACCATTCATACTTAATATTACATCTTAACCATTAACAAACAAACTATGAACCATTCAGATGTAGTCTATTAATGATTATTCAGAGGCTACCAAACAGCCCCTAAGTAAATAAAAAGATTAGTGGCCAATGCCCAAGCCCAAGTTAATTCCCTATTATTACATGGGTACCCTATCTGGACCAAAAGCCCAATCCAATGGGTTTGTGTGAGACGTAACCAATCAACCAACCGGTAGTCTACTTGAGTCAGACCAGACCAGACCACCATAATAAGTCTGTTTACTAGCCGAAATCCCCAATTCAAACCCGTAACTTGTCCGATCTATCTCCGGTGGTAACCATCTTCTCTCTGCAACATTTTTTTTTGCCCTTTTTCCTCTTATCATATGTTATTTTATACGAGTATCCAGCTAGATTAGATACAAATTGTTAGTTAACACTACAGTATAGATTAACTATTCAGTGCATTGATATTCAGATTCTTCTACATTTTATTAAGTATAAGCATGTTTGTTAGGGCTTCATGTAGAGTATACGATTGTTAGTAGAAAATCTGAACTCTGTTGTGTTTGTCATGGCCGGACATAATATCGGTTGTGACTTGTCATGACTTATTGACTGTTTTTGTCACCTTGATGTGAAATTGTTCACTGTTATCTAGCATTTTTTTTTTCTCTTAGGAATTAAAGAACATATAGTTAGTTATACATGGATAATTTATAAACGGAGTCGCTTGTATGTAAGTTTAAGTTAACATCAATTAGGCACAAAATAGAATATATCTTTTTATAATCGAAATTTTAAATCGGGCTATGCATTGCTTGCAACTTTTCTATTCAAAACACAAGCCTGCACATATTGTGTGAAATTTTGAGGCTCGAGCTCGGCTCGAAAGTAAAACTTAAGAGCTCGAGCTCGGCTCGGCTCGACTCGAGGTAATTAAAAAATAATTTTAAATGACCTAAAAGCTCGGCTCGAGCTCGCTTCAATAGCTTAAACGAGCAAAAGCTCGGCACTAGCTCGGATCGCGAATATTATTAATTAAAATTAAATATGTTAAAAGGACAAAATCGTATACATAAAAAAATAATATAACATTTGTTTGGGCTCGTTTAGGCTCGCGAGCCTAAACGAGCTTTGTATGAAAGGCTCGAGCTCGGGCTTGATAACTAAACGAGTCATGTTTCAGGCTCGAACTCGGGCTCGTTAAGGCTCGGCTCGTTCGAGCTTTTTACCGAGCCGATCCCGAGTAGCTCTCGAGCCGCTACGTGTCATTTACACCCCTATACAGTTGTAAAGATTTATCATCCAAACTTATAATACGATTTCCCATTTATGAAGTGAAAAAGATTAAAGACGACTCAGCATGGCTACAAGACAGTTCGTTAGATATGTATCTCGCAGGTTCTCAACCGGTGGTAAAGTACTTGGCGAGGAGGAGAAAGCTGCAGAAAATGTATACATCAAGGTAGTTACAATGAGCAACTTACTATACTCTATACTAGTCATAAACCGTGAACTTGCTTTGACTATTCAATGATCATACACACATGACATGGTCATTTTTTTGAAACAAAGATATGTTTGTTTATTTTTTTCCTAACCTAAAAGAACTTTGTTCCTTGTGATATATTCCCTTCTCAAGTTTCTGGTAACATAAAGGATTTTTAAGGTTCTGTTCTAAGTAGTTAACTCGGCCGATATATCACCGATATCTCGGTTATCGGTCATCAACCGATATATTGGTACCGATATTATCGTCGATATTGGCCGATACTTGACCGATATTATACCGATATTTGACCGATATATCACTGATATTCCCGATATTGGTGTTTTTCTTCTTAGTTCTTCCATTTTTCTTACTTCTTATAGTTGTTATTACTTTTTTATTACTGTTTTAAGTCTTAATTGTTAATAGTTAGTGTTAAATATTAGTGTTTTAAGTCTTAACAAGTTCCCACTTGCTACAATTGTTAGTATTTTGCAAGTTGTAAAAGGTTAATTTGTTAATGGTAGATTGGTAGGAGAATATGTTGAATTGTTAGTGTTAAATTGGTACATGTATTGATTTTGCATGATATAAAAATTGCCGATATCCCACCGATATAGCACCGCGATAACCTATATCTCAAATATCAGTCCTTCACCGATATCCGATATTTTACCGCATTAACTGCTTAGGTTCTGTTATTATTAGTCTTTGACTTGAAAATCACTTTATTGCTACGAACATATCTACTTATGTATTGGCATTATGCTTGTATTAATATAAATTTAAATATACTTTGTTATTTTTTATCTCAAGAATTTTGCATGTGATGCTTATGTTTTTCTCCTACAAGTTTGATAACATCGCATGAAAATGGTAGCAATTAGGGGTGCAAACGAGCCGAGCCGAGCCCGAGCTCGACCAGGCTCGAGCTCGAGCTCGATTAACTTATAAGAGCTCGAGCTCGAGCTCGGCTCGTTAGTAGTTTCTCAAGCTCGAGCTCGGCTCGGGCTCGGCTCGTTTAGTGTTTATTAGTTGATATATTAAATTAAATAATATATATAATAGGCTCGTTTAGGCTCGATAAGTCAAAAGCTCGGCTCGGCTCGTTTATTAAACAACTTAAAATGTGGGTAAATAATATAAAATATTAATAAACCTAATATTATATTAGGCTCGATAAGCTCGACGAGCCTGGCGAGCTTCATATGCCAGGCTCGAGCTCGAGCTCGATAAGTAAACGAGCTTCGTTTTAGGCTCAAGCTCGGCTCGAGCTCGATAAGGCTCGGCTCGTTTCGAGCTTTTTACCGAGCCGATCTCGAGTAGCTCGCGAGCTGCTCGGCTCATTTGCACCCCTAGTAGCAATTCTTGAACATGCCTAGAGCAGAATCCATTTTTAAAATGGTAAATTAGACGCTATCCCTTAGAAAATATTATGAGACCGTGGAAGGTAAACTTCGAATACATGGATCATATTACTTAGAAAATATTATGAGACTGTGGAAGGTAAACTTCGAATACATGGATCATATTAATATACTTATTTGCACCCCTAAATGACTAAATCTTTCATAAATAGATGTTTGGTGTTGGTTCATAATGTAAGATATATAGTTCTGATGCTCATTTGTGACTTTTGGTGTGGGTTCGTAGACATTAAAGTCCCCAACCTAGCAAATTGCTACTTACTCTCATTCCGTATTATGGCCATGAAGGAGCAAAAATAGAATTTATTTTATTGAATTTTGGAGATCACTTGTTTTCCCCCATGTTCTTAATATGCAAACAGATTTGATATTTGTCATTTAAATTATATATTAGCAACTATGCTGTCTCAATCTTTTCCCATGTATATGTTATTACATGTTGATCATGAGTGGTTCTTTTTGTCTAATTAAGCTATAAAAAAACTGCCCTCAAATTTTAATTTTGCATTCAATCTTGATCTTGCAGAAAACTGAACGTGAGAAGTTGGAGAAGCTTGCAAACAAGGTTTCTCTCTCTCTCTCTCTCTCTTTTGTCCTTTTGATATTTTAAGAGGTGGCAATTTTGACCCATTTACTTATCAATGGGTCAATTTGGGTTGTAACGTATCTAAAATAGAAATAAGAAAAGTTTGCTAAATGTCTAAATCTTGAAGTTAACTTTTTCTTGCATACCGCGTCTTAACTCTTTTTATTCAGTTTAGCTATAAATTCTAATACTAACCTTTTTGTAATCAGAATTAATACATTTAGTTATTTATAAAACAATGGACAAAAAACTGTTTGCAGTCAACCCAGACCCTTACCCTTACTGAAATATTACCCAACTCAACCCGCCTAATCTCCCCATCGTGCCAAAATTGCAAAATTTTGTTTTTCTAACAACTTTAAAACTGAAAATCCAATGTTTTATTATTTAAATCCACTAGATTTTCCCATTTTTGCTATTAGTTTTAGTGAGTCTCTTAGACGTTTTATAACTAATTAAATACTTCTTCAGTTCTTCTAAAGTCTAAACTAGGTTGCTTAATCAGAAGTTACTATTTTTCATGCAATCTATTTGATACTCACTCAATTCATTCAAGTTACAATAATGGTTATTAGATGTGGCAATTTGGACCCAATTACTAATGAAATTATGAATAGGTTGTTTTGGGTTCTGCTCATTCTTAAAAGGGTCAAATAACTAAAAAGGTAACGGGTTAAATGAGTTGAAAATATCATCTATGTTTTTCAAATCATTAGCAACTACTTTTAACAAAATAGACAAAAAAGAGTTTGTGACTCAACCCAATCAATACTAAAGAATGCCCCATTTCAATCCCAACCCATTTGATCTGACCCGCCCATATATTTACGGCTATGGATTTTTTTGAGTTCTGTGATTGACGTTTCAGAGCCCGAAACCTGAAGAGACGCCCTCAGTAAATACTGCTGAGGCAAAAGCAAGTGAGCCCACTACTCCACCAAAGGGAGTATCAAGTGATATCCACAGGAATTATGCTGTTGTAGCAGGTACAGTAACTGGTCTTAGTGCTCTCGGATGGTACCTTTTGTCCAGGGACAAAAAGACCGAAGAGCTTCTAGATTGAAGATCTCTCGATTTCAAGATACTGAAAAATAAGAATTACATGGTTCTGTAATCCATATTTGACTGAATACACATTGATGAAAGATTGTTTTTGTATTACAAGAGTTAACCAAGCAGACTATCAAAACCGGAATCATGTCTCGATTTATGTTTTGTAGGCATAGTTTGTTGGGTAACCTGTCGAAACGGGTTGGGTGGGTTCACCAACAGTGTTTTTATAAGTATTTTTATAATTTCAAATTGCATGATAAATATGGTTAATTCAAATGAATTTGCAAAGGCTAATACCAAAACACAAAGCTTCTTACTTGGTTATTTAGTAAATTTACAACTGACAAAGAAATCTATGCACAAACAATCAAGGTTTCAAAGATTTTCACAGATATGAAATAAAACATCTCTTTTAATCAGCGCCATGCTTCGGTTTGAGAATTTATAGAACTTAGATTGGTGACTAAAGCCACTGGTTCAATCTTTTCTGGATCACTTGACTTAGCCACTGGTTTGGGTATATGAGTATGATCAACCTCGTGGGTCTCTGTCTCGATGAGTGGAGATTGAGCAGGCTGATTATGCAACCCGGGTCCATCATATTCTTCTGTGGCGGTTAAGTTTTGAAGATGATCATCGTCAGTGATGAATTCATGTTCTCTCTCTTCATTTTCATTAAGATTTCGCTGCGCATGTGGATTTAGTCCAGGCCCTTGATCACTGTTTTCATCAGATGGTGACTCTCGTGGCAAGGCCTGAGATGATTCAATAACCAAATTCTGTCGTTCGCGAAGGGTTTTCAAGATCAGTGTTTTCAAAAAGTTCATAACTCGAACTGCATACACCAACGCGTTCATCGGATCTGCCATCTGCAGCAAAAAAGTCAACCAAATCATACATTTTCTTTAATTTTTATTTCACATAAAAACAGAAAACAGAAAAATAACAAACCTGAGTCATGTTTGGGGCGAAAACCATTGCAATATTATGTGAATTCATCTTATTGAGATGCTCGTGTTGGACGACATCTGCCATCAAATTGATGGCCCAATCGAGCAGGGCGTTTTCCGTTGGCGGCAGAAGGCGGCAAAGGGCGGTGCAGTCATCCTCTGATTGACACTGCATTACTTGCTCAGGTGAAAGTGGATCCAAGATCCCAGTTGGCAGTTCTCTAAACCATGCCTGTATTATTATCAGATTATCTAGTTAATCATGAAACCAAAACATTAGTTCTAACATAATATAACAATAATCATATAATACCTTAATAAGACCAGCCAAACAGTGTACATCGATATCATCTGGAACCACTCCACTGTTCAACTGGTTTCTGAGATGTTCTTCTTGGTTATTGTCTGCATTGATTCTAAATATACCTTCAGCCTGCATACAGTTAAATGGTCAATGACCCGTTCATTAATTATTGTTTTAACGCGAAAAAAAAAGGCGGATACAGAGAAAGATTAACAGACCTGCAGACCACCTTGACTATACAAACATTGTTGCATAAGCATGACTATAACAGGGATACTGTTTCCTCTGGAATCATATGACAACTGCATTGATTCTGTTGAAACACCAAAAACCGTAGCACTACAAATCCAAATAAACAAATCGTTAGGCAGCGATTTGAAGAAAAAGAGTATGAAAATAACAATATATCATGAAAAACTCCATTGTATACATTCAATGCATTGTTCTATAAACGAAAAGATTAGTAAATCTTCACAATTGATATCTTTTCTATTCATAAATCGACTTGCAATCAATAAAGACGTTCAATACAGAACCAAACTTAGCTAAAAAAAGTGCGAAAATGTATTTATTTAGCTGCCTCCCTCTCTTCCACTATACTTGACATGCACAACGTACAAACGCGTATGTGATCTATTCTCTACTTAGGGGGTGTTTGGGATTGATTATTTAAAACAGATTATGCGTTTTGGAAAAGCAGGGGTGGAGCTGCTTATAGATTATTGCGTTTTGGTAGCCTAAAAAACTGATTATCTGCGTTTTCAAAACACAATCCCAAACACCCTCTTAAAATCGATTACTAATCGAACATGCCCCTAAAGTACGTTATCTAAGTTGACTATACCAAGATTCAAACAAGTTGTTAACAATAAAGAACAAGATGCAAATAATCAAGATTGTAACAAAAGTTTCAACATTTTACATAATCAGAGATATTCTTATGATTATAATAATAATGACCAAAAACATAACTGTCAAAAACTGTCACAAACAACAAAATTGAACAGCAATTTTATTTATAATAATAATAATAATAAAATAATAATAATAATAATAATAATAATAATAATAATAATAATAATAATAATAATAATAATAAAACATATGTGGGTGTGGGTACCTGGCACTAGGGGGTCTCATGGGAAGTGAAGGAGCAAAGTCATGAGGCAAACCAAGAAAGCCATTAAACCGATCAAATGTAACATGTGCCACGTGGCGGACATCAGTGGGCCAGCCAATCTCCATCCCTGTCTCTTCTTCTGCAAGTGCTGATGAAGTAGAACCACCCCAGAAAGATTTCCTAAACAGAGCCAACAAAAGTGCTAATAATGATAACTCATTATTATTATTATTATTATTATTATTATTATTTTGTTGATCATTATTATGATTATCATCATGGGTAGGACTGGAAACCCATTCTGTTGATTCTTCTGGTTCTTGATTTAATAATAATGTTGTGTCATGGGTTTGTAAAGAGGAAGGCGAAGATGAAGGAGAAGATGGAGATGAAACCTCTGTCATGGTTGTAAAAAAAAGAGAGAGAAAAGAAATGGTTTTGTGCAGAGATAGTAAAATAATATTGTTTTGAGATTATTAACAAGTTAAGAAGAAGTGAAAGAGGAAGAGGATGAACGTGAGTATCATGAAGTTGGATTTGGGTAGTTAGTTAGTTAATGATTGTGGTTCATGTTTTATAGGAGTGGATGTGTGGGTCTACCCTCTTCACCCTTTTTGTTTATTATATTCATCATGAAAAGTTGAATTTTCCAATTTATGCACACTTAATTTTATGAGTAAGGATAATGCACGAAGGAACGTTAATGTACATGTACAAAGCGTGAGAAGAATCGTAGGACATAGATTAGGGTTAAATGAAACGTGGTAGCACGATCGTAATTTTTAAGCGCCATTAATAACCGTTTAACATAGGAAAGAGTATTTTATTCCAATTGCATCCGATTGCGACGCAATATTCTCGTTAATTAGTTTTACGATTGAAAAAAAATCACTTAACTAACGAACGTAACAAAAAACCACCATTGCAGAAAAAACACACTACTTTTGAGCATGCTCCTTTTTTTAAACGAAAAACAGGGTATTCTCCACTAAAAAAAACACATGATAAAACCAGAACATAAGAAATAATGCAAGAGTAAACCGTAAAAAGTAAATCACGCAAATACAAAACATAATTCACACACCTAAGTCCCCTAATCGCGCAAGTATAAAACACAGAATTACCCAAGTTCAGCCATTTAAATCACGCACGATTTAATCCGTGTTTGACAAGGTAACATGCATGCTTTAAATAAATATTCATGGAACTGATTAAGTGCGAAAATCACAAAGGGCAGTTATCACAAAACATAAATCACGCAAATATAAAACATAAATAACATACGCAGTCAAAACAAGCATCCACCAGTCGTAGTGTGTTGTTGAGCACCCATACCACATAGCCGATTGGGTTTACAGAGGAGAAGTAGGCCTTAATATTGTTCTTGCTAGTGGGTTTCAAATAATCATGCAAGTGGTTTCAAAATAATCACGCAAGTGGGTTTCAAATAATCACTCAAAATGGGTTTCAAATAGTCACGTAGGGCGTCCCTGAAAATTTAGGTGTTCGGGCCGAGTTCTCAAAATTGTGCCCCTTAGCTTTAGGCCTTAACGAAATAAATAATGTAAACTATTTTTTAAGCTACAATTAAAGTAATATCAAATTGATAGATCACATTTTATTTTCCACTTAGGTTGTAGTCTAACGGTATAGCGAACAAACCCTCCTGGAGGCAGTTGGGAGTTCGAATCCACAAAGGGTGACAAAAAAAATGAGTGAAAGTTTGGCAATTAAAAAAAATTTGTTTCATAATAAAAATAAAGTTAAAAAGGAAATCAAAACCAACTGGTAAAGCAAAAACAACTAAGTGTGAGCCATCTTCATTTCATCTTCTTCATCATCTCTAGTCCTACACTCATTTATAAACCTGCAATTTTTTTTTCTCAAACTATTTCATTTTCTTCTTTAATTCTTAACCTCTCCCAACATTTCTTTACCTTTTGTTTGATATAAATTACCATTCACTTTGATTAATACTTGATTAACAATTTTGGGGCTCAAACATACGAATTAAGAAAACTTGGATTGTCGGAAGGTCAATGTGCCCCTGAGAAATTGGGCCCGGGCCGGGAGTCCTCCCCGCAATGGTGAAGGGTGTTCGTGATGTTCAGTGGTGAAGGGTAGCGTGGCGGCGGTGGAGGGAGGTTGCAGGTGGTGTTCGTCGTTCAATTATTGGATTGTAGAGGTTGTTGATGTTTCACTATTATCTGGCGTGGCGGTGGTGGAGGGAGGTTGCAGGTGGTGTTCGTCTTTCGATTATTGGATTGTAGATGTTGTTAATGATTCGGTGTTACCTGTGAGTTTTGACGTTTGACGGTGAACTTGTTATGAAACCGCATAAGCAAAATGTCTTAATTACCCTTGACAATAAAAACTGTCAAATACAAATGACGCTCTAAGATTCCTTCCTACCTTTTCCATGTTAAGGTTATACACAATACTTTATCTAATTTTATTGATTAAAACTAAAAATCAAATGCCTTAACAAAGTTGTGTTATGATATAACTTATTATTATTTGGTATTTCTTAATCCTGTAAAAATTTGAAATGCGACAGAGGTATCACCAACTCTTCTGCTTTACATTCAATTTTAGTTGATGTACTAATCATTTAATTATCTATTGTGGTCTTGAAGTTAATATATTATATACGTACGTTCTTCAATGGTCAACAAAGAGGAAAAACATATCTAAGGAGCATGTGGATTCGGTTTGGGTTAGGCTTTGCAATTTAAGAATCCAAAAGTTAACAACATGATACTAAAACTTAGAATAGTAACCAAAAGAAAAAAGATTTTGATGTACATATTATTAGAAATCTACTTAATTTGTACAGGACTCACACAACTAGCTTTAGCAGCAATATGTTAACAAAAGGACCAAGGCTAATATAGTAGCAACCATTTGGAGAAGACCAGTCGAGTTATGCACCCCGTTGTTCTGACCATGATGGTTTTTAGTTGGTGTTCGGTGAGCGCTTGCGCCTGCGTATACAGGGATCACAACTCCCGGGTTTCCTCCATCTCCACCCTCACCACCACCATGACCGCCGCTAGCACCATGACCACCATGAGCTGCAGCAGCTCCTCCATGCCTAACAACTGGATTCACTCCATTTTTGTGCACCACAACCGCTTCCCTCGTGTCTAAAGAAATCATTGTTAGATTAATATATACATATGATTAACAAATATAATACCAATTGATTAATTAAATTTATGTTTTGTTTCCAAAAAGAAAAGAACAACATACCAACAAAATTATGGATGGTTTTCTTAGGATTTGAAGTTGATGCATAAAGATGTTGAAGGCACATTGAAAACATCATTAGTAACATAATCTTTGTCATCTTCATTTTCTTCATATTTCATGTGATCCTATTTGATGCTTTTGTTTAATAAAATAAAATATGTATGGAATACCAATAATTATAGCTTGGTACATAAGCAAAAGTTTATTCTTGCCTTTTTATCTTCAATATGTTTTGGGGTAACCATGGATCTATCGAGTCCAGATAATTAGGCACACATATTATATTCTCAAGGAACCAGGAAGAGACGTGGCTAGTTAGAGCATCATCAAACGAACAAATGTTTGAAAAGTAAAAAATATAGTGTAAATAGAATAAAAATCTATTATACTTTAGTATATTTCGTACTAAAGAAGTTTCTTTGAAGAGAATTTTGATCAAAAAGTCTCATAATATGTTAAGTTGATTTGTTTGCCTTAGTGAACAATAAGCAATTTTATTTGAACTAATGTAATTTAACTAAACTATTTTAGAGAAAATATCGAAGATAACCACCTAACACACTAAACTGATTTAAGTACCTAACGAACTAAAAAGTAAAAACAGCTAACTATTATTTACTCCAGCTTTCCTTTCAACTTAAACGTTAGAAAATAAAGTTTAACTTGAAATGAATAACGAAAAAAATAATGCAATGAATCAAAGTCTTCAAAGATGCATTAGGACTTAGGAGTCCCTAACAAGCCCAACTTTGTTTCGAGCCCAAGGAAAGTAATAAGACCGAAGACAAAAGAAACAAAAAAGGCCCAGAAGTTAGGTACATAGTACATGTATATTTAACAAATATAAAATTTGTATTCATATTAACATATTATATTATATTATATTATTATTATATTTATATATATTAATTAGAAACATGACGAACAATAGTCATGTTTCTAATTTTGCACTTTGGCCACGAAGGTTTTGATTAAGTTTGTGATTTTGTATTTTGACTATGAAAGTTTGAAACAATACTCTTTTCTTAACTCCTTTGTCTCGTAGTCTATTTCGTCTTTTAGTGGTTTTTTTTTCTTTACACGCCTTGTATTTAGTGCTTTCCCATTTAACGTGGTTTGTTTTGCGATTTTGCACAAGTTTGTTTTTTGTTTGCTTAGTACTTAATATGGTTTTACGAATCTTTTTCCCTCTATGTTTTAACGTTATATGCGTCACTTGGTGTTAATAGTTTGTGTTTTTTCTTTACGATTTTTCTGGTTTTGGTCGTTGTTTCATTGCTACTTAGCACGGTTTCACGCTTCCATCCTACAACGCTGGTGGCACGGTTTTACGGCCACCGCCCCGCAACGCGGGGCGCGCTTAAAGACTAGTTCAAATTATTTGTTTACAAAAGCAACCAGCACTTTTTATTTTTTGATATACAACATCCGTACCGGTGTTGGTACATCAAAACCAATGCCAATATTTGTCCTTATAAATTTTGTTCTATATAAAACACATGCAGATATCTTGTGAATATATCAAGATTTTATTTTTTTCCCATTTCGATTGATCTACTGCGTGTCGGCTTTGCATTGATACCATAACGAACAAATTAGATACAACCTGAGTACCCACCGCATAGCACGAGCAATCCCACTAGTTGGTAATCAAATAATACATAAAAGTTTTCATCATCCATAGCCCTAGAAATCCCTTGTTTTCATACAAAATGCCCTTAACAAAAAAAAGAGAGAATTACACAGATTGTCCTTTAGTTATACATGAAATTGCATCCTATTTTCTTTTTTCGAATTTTTGACTCCTTATGTCCTTTTTTTATACACTTGTTACATACTATGTCCTTTAAGCCAAACCAAGTTAGAAAACTCGGTTAAGTAGCTCACGTGCCCCTCACGTGAGGGGCAAATCTGTCAATTCACCCTCGTTAAAGGACTACTTGTGTAATAATAATAATAATAATAATAATAATAATAATAATAATCATAACTCTCTCTCTCTCCTCTCTCTCTATCACACAGCTCTCTCTCTCTCTCATTCTCTCTCTCTCTAACCGACCCTTTCACACTCTCTTTCTAAAACCACACAGAAACTATATATTTTGAGGGGTGTGGACGGTGGTGATGATGAAGACGGGGGTTTGCGGAGGTTCGGAGGGGGTCCGGTGATGGTGGTGGTTCGACGAGGGGAGGGGGGTGGATCTGAATCTGATTGTGTTTCAGATCTGAAGAAGAGAGGGGGGAGGACGATGGTGGTTCACGGTGGTGGTGGGTTTTGCAGAGGGTAGGACGTAGGTGGTTGTGGGTTTTGCAGAGGGTAGGACGTAGGTGGTGGTGGGTTTTGCAGAAAGGGAGGACGACGGTGGTGGTGGGTTTTGTAGAAGGGGAGGACCTCCAACCATCCTTCCCTGCCGGCGAACCTCCAACCATCCTTCCCTGCCTCGGTTACTACACCCATTCAATGGCCTCCGTCGTTTGGAATACAGAGGCTATGATTCTGCTGGAATCTCCATGGATGGAATCTCCGTCGATGTTCAGTCTCCGATTGTCTTCCGTCAAGAGGGCAACATTGAATCCTTGGTTAAATCGGTTCATCAAGGTTTCTGTCTTCTTCTTTTTTTAAACTTATAGGTCTGATTTGTAGGGATGGTGACTGTTTGTATGAATTTTGTTTGTTTTGATGGTTTTGATTGTTTGAGTGAAGATTGGATGAGGGTGGGAGAGGAGGTGGGAGTCGGCGGTGGTGGCAGTGGAGAGGGAGAGGGTGAGGGTGAGGAAGAGATGATTGTTTTTTTTTTATTATTATTGTTTATGTTTTAAGATGAAATGACATGTTTGCCCCTCACGTGAGGGGCACGTGAGCTACTTAACCGAGTTTTCTAACTTGGTTTGGCTTAAAGGACATATGATATAACAAGTGTATAAAACAAAGGACATAAGGAGTCAAAAATTCGAAAAAAGGACATAGGATGCAATTTCATGTATAACTAAAGGACAATCTGTGTAATTTTCTAAAAAAAAAAATGAAAACCCTACTCAATATATCACATTAATGGTTAAGAAAAAGGTGTAACAATAACAAGCTTAGAATAATAACTATAGTAGTAATAATAATAAATAAATAAGGTTAACAATAAATATGTACAACAATCACACAACTAGTTTTAGCAGCAATATATTAATAAAAGGACCAAGGCCAAGGTAGTAGAAAACGATCGAGGAAGACCAGTGGAGTTATGCTCGCTGTTGTTCCGACCACGCTGGTTTTTGTGATTGCCTGCATATGCATATATAGGGATCAGAACTCCTGGGTGTCCGCCCACACCACCACCAAGACCGCCGCCTCCTCCATGTCTAACAACAGGATTTACTCCACTTTTAGGCCATGTTTGGCTAAACTTCTCCTTATCACCTTATTTCCTTTTCCACCTCCTTATCTCCTTAATCCTAAAAGTCACAAATCCTTACTTATAACTTATCTCCTTTTCAACCCACAAAAACTCCTTTTCAACCCATTACCCAAACATTATTTTCTCCTTATCTCCTTCTTGATTAAGGAGATAAGTTATAAGGAGGTAAAATAAGGAATCCCAAACATGCCCTTATTCACCACAGGTTCTTCCCTTGTGTCTACAAATATTATAGTTAGATTGATTATGGATTGAATGTTTTGTTACAAGAAAAGGAAAGAATAACGTACCAAAAGAGTGGATGATTTTCTGAGGACTTGAAGATGCATGAAGATGAAGACATAAGGACAACAATATTAATAACCTCATCATTGTCATCTTCATTTTCTTCATAATATTCATGCTCTTGCTTCATGCTTTTCAATGAAAAAATATGGAATATGTATTATAGATAGCTTGGGACATAGGCAAATATTTTTATTCTTTCCTTTGCAACTTAATTTAGTTTGTTTCGGGTAACCATTCATCTATTTTTTTTTTCAAGATAATTAACCATAGACAAATATGTTGTCTTATTGATCGTAAACACAAACAAAAAAACCATAATAAACTGAGTAATATTGATAACTCGACACAAATAAAACAATGGAGTTGGACTAGCAAGACACAACTAAATAAATTACCAAGTAAATTGAATCCTTACCTATAAATCACTCAAATGAGCTACACACGTGGCACAAGTTTGATCAAATTCCTCGTTTCATTTTTTTTAGACCAAAGGGTGTGGGGGGCGGCATAGGGGTGGCATGGCTATGCCGGGCCTCTCTACACCACCCCCTGGGGCGGCATAGAGGGTGGAGCGGCGTGGGTGGCAAGATTTTGCCGGTGATGCCGGCCCAAAATTCTTGGGAATCGAGATTAACTAAAAAAAAAAAAAAAACAGGTGGCGGCCCATCTTCTTCACAGGGGCGGCACCACACCCTTTGGTCTTATAACTCACTATTTTTAACTTTAAGCTCTAATATAACATTCATTTTATGTCATTTTGAACATATCTTACATAACCACAAATTTAAATATTTCAACTAAAATTATTATTTCATTATTTATTATTATTATTAGATTGTTTTTAGTTTGGATTTAATCTTAATATTTTCTATTTTATAATAAATATAAGTTTAGTTCATTGAATAAACATTGCTCTCACCTGAAGCTTGGTGAAAACAAACTTGGAATTTAGTTTTTTGGAGGAAATAAAGTGATGTCAATATCAATGTGCTTAGCTTGTTTATGGGATACCGGATTTTGACTGAGAAAGATCGCACTTATATTATCACAAAACAAAGTAGGATGACTAGCAAGGTATACAAATCACGTAGAAGATGAGAGACCCAAACTAACTCAACACCAATGTTGATCATAGCTCTATATTCTCATTCACAACTTGACCAAGCTAGAAACATTGTGTAGCATTTTAGCTCAATCCGTTTTAGAGTAACCTTTTAAAGATGTTGCATGGACATGAGAAAATGTCAACCCATATGAAACAATGGCTTCTCAATCCGTTTTAGGGTAACCTTTTAAAGATGTTGCATGGACATGAGAAAATGTCAACCCATATGAAACAATGGCTTTTTACATAATTAAGAACCCGTTTGAGCATATGACAATGAGCTAAGTTGGGTGCATGTAAAAACTGACCGGCTTAATTAACAAAATAAGACAAATAAGAACGTGTGATGGTAAGATATTGTTAGCATCTACTAGCAAATGATAACCAATGGGATCATGAAAAAGTGAACTAGTGATAAGAAAAACATCATTTGTTGCCATATGAGTTGCCACCACTTTGGATTATTAAAGACCAGCCTAAGTGAGTATATCAAGAGGCATATTTTGTTTTAATTGAAAAACAAACCAGTTTGAGTCTAGGTAACCTGAAGACTCAAGAAATAATTAAAGAGTGACCAGATCTTTAATAGCAAACTCAGTATGAAGCTTTTAAATGATAGCACGAATGATGGCCCATGATTTCTTGTTAAGGTAATATCGTCGACATAAGCAAGCAAGTAGAGAATACGCGATCCTTTGTGAAAAACAAAGAGATATATCCCCTTGACTGCCAACTAATTAAGCTCTTGAAAAACTAGTATCCTTTTGAGCTTTTCTATGGTTATAAACCCAACTATGACAACTTTCGAGTTTTTGATTGTTGGGTTTACCCTTCTCTATGAGATTATTCTGATCACAAACTGGCATCACGTAGTATCCATTGCATTTTCATTGGTTATAGCACTCGCTACAAGGGTTACCGGTGTTTGGATCCCTCTATATCTCGTGTTTTCCTCACTCAGCATGCCACTTTCAATTAGAGGACCTTTCCTTTATCAGGACATAGCTCTCAAATATACAAACTATAATTTTGGCTCATTGAAAAAACCTTGTATTAAGATGTTATCTAAAATTACAATTGCATGGGAAAATATGGAAGGGAAATAAATAAATAACAAGAATAATAAAACAAAATAGTTATAACTAAAAAGGGGATGAGGATTTCATCCCTATATTTAACATTAATGTTATTACATTCACTTTAGTATTCTTTTATTTGCATAGTATTTTGTTGGTGATGGATCATATTGTTGATGTACATGTATAGAATTTCCGTGGCATCAAGCGGGCTAATTCAGCTACTAATGTAAACATTAAGATGGTCTTATGTTATGCAAACTAAAAAAGAAACAAATAATAATAATCCTACACTCTATATATATATCATTAAAACATAGCTAATTAATTTGTCGTACTTAGCAGCATTAATATGTTAACAAAAGGACCAAGGCCAATATAGTAGAAACCAATTGCGAAAGAGCAATGGAGTTATGCTCTCCATTGTTCCGACCATGGTGCGCTCTAGGCGTTCGGTGAGCGCCTGCAGCTGCACCTGCACCTGCGGCTGCACCTGCGTATACAGGGATCACAAGTCCTAGGCCACCACTTCCTCTCGAACTACCACCACTTCCTCTCGAACTACCACCACTTCCTCTCGAACTACCACCACCACTTCCTCTCGAACTACCACCACCATGACTGCCACTATCACCGCCAATGCCACCATGACCACCTCCACCACCATGACCACCTCCTCCACCACCATGACCTCCACCTCCACCACCATGACCACCACCTCCTCCGCCACGTCTAACAACTAGATTCACTCCACTTTTATGCACCGCAACTTCTTCACTCGTGTCTACATTAATAACACATATCATACCTATAAATGTTTTGGTGTCCAGACCTTTCCAAAAAAAATAAAATAAAAAATAAACATGACCAAAGAGTAGGAAATAATAATTAACATACCAATCGAATGGATTCGTCTAACAGGTTTTGAAAATGCATGAAGATGAAAACCTAACAAAAACAATATTAACAACGTCACCATAATCGTCATCTTCATTTTTCCATATTAGTGTTCCTGTTTGATGCTTTTGTATAATAATCAATATATGGAATATGTGTTGGCTTGCGACACGAGCAAAGCTTTATTCTTTCCTTTTCAACTTTAATTTGTTTTGTACATTACTGATGCAATATTTCGAATGCACAAGATTTGGCATAGTAGATTCTATATTGTAGCCTAAGATCGAATGAACACAATTGTAGAATCAAAATAAACTTTAATTTACTGAAATTGCATGAAATCGAATGAATTGAAAAATCATGAAAATAAGCTTGTTCACCAACACAAAAGAAAAAACAAAGTACACATGTGTCTACACCTCACCTAAATAACCAATCAAATATTTACATGTGTAAAATGTCAACACTATTTTAGCCGACGAGTAAAAGGAGTCTGCTTCAATTTTGTTAACAATTATAAAAGGGAGGCTAAAGGAGTCACTTCCATTTTAGCCTACACATAAACAAAGGTATTTTTTACCAAGTAATTTTTGACCAAAACAAACCTTACCCAGTAAATTCCACAATTAGCGTAGCTAAGACCTATGAGTAGGGTCTGGGGAGGGTGAAATGTAGGCAAACCTTACCGTTATCCTTGCAGATAAAGAGACTGCTTCCAGAGAGACCCCCGGCTCCATAACACACAAACGACAAGCAAACAACACTAAAAGAGTAATAGAGAACTACTATAATATAGAGAAACTGTGAGAGCGTCACATATGTAAAACAAGGTATATATGCCATCAAAAAACAACATAAACCATAAATATTCACATAGAAATCACCCTTACAGGCATCCTACCCGTTTAAGAGAGATTCTAAGCTCCTAGAACCATGCTACGATACAACCAAAACTCACCCCTAATACTCCTTAACCTTAATCTTATGTCTCCACGAACCCTTATCATCGACCATATCCTCAGAGATGTGCATCTCTATTAAGTCCTGCCTAGTCCAGATAACAATTCTAATTATTAAATAGTTTTTCTAGTCCAGATAAATTAGTCATACCATAAATGAACCAGGAAGACGCCTAAGTTTTCCTAATAAAATTAAGACTGAATTACAAGTTTTATCCTTTACGTTTATACCAGATTTCAAAACACATCCTTTACGTTTAAAATTGATGACTTCTGTACTTTATGTTTGAAAATCTTACACGGTTTGTCTTTTAGTCCTAATCCAGTTAATTTTTTTCATTAAATTAAGTTATGTGCAAGTCACATGTGTGGAAAAGTTATTTTCAAAAAGTCAGAAATCCTGGCTTTTGGCTTTTGATTATTTTACACTAATAAGCTAAACCAATCACTTTTTAAACAACTTATTGGCATTTCCCACCACAAAAGTTAATCCAAACACTTTTTTAGAAACTCAAACTCATTTTCAAAAAGCCATAAATCAGTAAGCACTTCTTACCAAAAACTCTTTTAAAGTTAAATAAGCAATCCTAAACACCCTATTAATTATGTCACTAATGTGACATATGACATTAGTATATTAAATATAAAAGTATAGTTTGTAACTTTAAGAGGGTAACAACAACCTAAAACAACAACCTTACCCAGTAAATTCCACAATTAGCATAGTTAAGAGTAGGGTCTGGGGAGGGTGAGATGTAGGCAAACCTTAGCACTATCCTTGCAGATAGAGTGGCTGCTTCCAGTGAGACCCCCGGCTCAATAACACACAAACGACAAGCAAACAACACTAAAAGAGTAATAGAGAACTATAATATAGAGAAACTGTGAGGGCGTCACATATGTAAAACAAGGTATATATGCCATCAAAGAACAACATAAACCATAAATATTCACATAGAAATCACCCTTACAGGCATCCTACCCGTTTAAGAGAGAGTCAAGCTCCTAGAACCATGCTACGATACAACCGAAACTCACCCCTAATACTCCTTAACCTTAATCTTATGTCTCCACGAACCCCTATCCTCGACCATGTCCTCAGAGAGGTGCATCTCTACTAAGTCCTGCCTAGTGCAGATAACAATTCTAATTATTAAACAGTTTTTCTAGTCCAGATAATTAAGTCATACCGTGAATGAACCAGGAAGACGCCTAAGTTTTCCTAATAAAATTAAGACTGAATTACAAGTTTTATCCTTTACGTTTATACCAGATTTCAACGCACGTCCTTTACGTTTAAAATTGATGAGTTCTGTACTTTATGTTTGAAAATCTTACATGGTTTGTACTTTGGCCCTAACCCAGTTAATTTTTTTCGTTAAATTAAGTCATGTGCAAGACACAGGTCTATTAACACGACAGTGTATGAAATAACATATGCGACATGATAAGTTATCGTGCTGTGTACGTGTCTAGTATATCAAAGCATCGTGTTTTATTGTTCGTGTTTAATCGTGTTATGTTTGACATGTTATGCCAACCTTACCAGAGATACACCAACTTTTTGGGAAAACTAATCCTGCCTTATACCACACCAAACCGCCACTCCTGGTGCACTATAACCTCCACTATTGCAGCAAATCACGTTTAATCGTAAATGTCCTGTTAAGATGCTATCGTCGCCGCTTCACTAGCAACCTATTGGGTCGGTCTTTGTTGGGTTTACATGAAAAGAAAACTGACCAGGTTAGTTTTGGGCTTCTCGCGTTGGCGTAATTAAGAGAGAAACAAAAGAGTTTCAAAATCGTCTCGGTTGTGGGCCAATTAGAAAAGAACGAAATTGGTTGGCTGGTAGTTTACTTGAACCTAACTAACAAGATCTAAACATAGCTAATAAGCTAAATTCTTGATTTAATTAGTTACAAAATAAACTTGAACTTAAGTAACAAGTTTTAAACATTCTATATGATACTATGTTAGAGACTCGTAAACTTTAGGGTGAACATAAGACAAAATGAAAAGTGACAGAAGTTGTACATAAAATGAGATAACCTTATCAGATTTAATTAATACGTTAAAATATAAAATGAAGCAAAATATCACATAATATCTGTAGGATCGACATCGACGAACGTGTCTACCGACAATCACGAGGGTTATATTCAAGGTGCAGAATCCCTTGAATATGTTCTAATAACATAAACAAACTTGAAACAAAGATAAACGAGTAATTATCACACACAAACGGGTCAAAAGATTATAGTTTTCTCATTAAAACAGAGCACAAGTGTTACAATGATCAAACCAAGCTATCTCAGACCAGGGGAGGGTGTTTGGAGAGTGTGTGTGGCAAGAACTAATGATTAGGGTTATGATTTGGCCTATTTATACCTCCCGAACACGTGCAGACCCCTGAAGGCGATTACGATGCTATACCCCATGCTGCTGAAGGCGATTAGGGCCTAATCGCCAATAACAGCTAGTGGATAGCTCCTATCCACGTGAACAATACACGTGGATAGGCTAATTGCATGTGAACAGTGACGTGGATAGGGCCTAATTGCCTTCAGCATATTCCTAATCGCCTTCAGCCTTCAATCATACCCAAAACGCTTATAAACGTCTCCAAACACCCCGAAACACGTCCAAACATCCTATATACTAGCCTAGGGACATCATGTACTAACAATATCTAACTCCCATTTGTGCAAAAAGTAAATGATAAGTAAAACACATGCCAAAGGCATTATAGCCTAGCGGCATTTTGGTGGTGGGATAAAACTAATGACTATATGGTCCGGTGTTCAAATCTCACAAGGGGGTTTTTCTCATAATTACGAGTTTCCTCTTGAATTGATGACTTTGTAGTGGAATATTATCGCGTGGTAACACTGATGGCTCGATGATACTCCAATGATACGTGAGTAATTCCAATTGGCCGTTCAAAAAAAAAAAAAGTAAAACACATGATATTTGACCTAGCTTGCGCGCATAACAAGTATGCGCTACACACTGTGGTGGAAATCACTCTCAAAATCAATCGGGTATCTAACCTAATGCTGCCGTAAATAGGAAATTATGATATTTCTAAGCTAACGAATGCTTTAAACATTACAAATTAATGGGCACCATAACCCTTTAAGCGCTAGAAAAAGATTTGCTAACTAAGAGAACCCAATACAGAATTTTTTTCGGGAATATGTAATTTTCAAGATGGAAGAGTGTTTTTGGGTGGTGGATACAAAAATTTATGAAAGTAGGTAGGTTGTTGAATGGTTCAGCGATCTTCAACGAAGAATTTCAAGGTCTTGCATCCGATATGCGACCTTCAAAGAAGGTCGCTGATTCAATAAGCTACATTCAAAGAAGGTCGTTGATTGAATAAGCTACCTTCTTTGAAGGTCGCTTATTCAATATGCTACTTTCAATCAAAGTCATCAACCTTGAATTGTTTGAATTTATCACCTATGAAGGTCGCTTATTGAATATGTGATCTTGGTTGAAGGTCGCTTATATAATGTGTGACTTTGAAATTCTTTTATTGAAGAACCATTCAGCTACCTATCTATTTTTATAAATTTTTTTATCCACCACCAAAAAATACTTTTTCAACTTGATTTTTACCTATTCTTAAAAAAAATCCCCGGTACATGTAGGATGGTTTTTTTTTTCTTTTTTCTTAATATTACGATATGCATAATATAATCTTCTTAAAATATTTACTTTGATATTAAGAATATGAATTCATATATAGAATTTTAGTGAAAAGTTGCAAATATAAGCAAACTCGCTACATTTTTTTTTTAATTAAAAGCAATTTCATTATAATTATAAAAAAAAAAAAAAAAAAAAAAAAAAAAAATTATAAAAAGATTAAATTGTAGTTTCCATTAGAGCCAGATAATTGGTCGTTGTATCCCATGAACGTACTCGGTTCTTGTTCGGTATGTTTGAGGTGCTTATTAGAGTTGTCAACTTCCCTCCTTCCTATTAATACTCCAACGAATTGATCATCCAAAACAACCCAAACCGAAAAAAGACTTGAAAAACACTATGGCAAGACAAGTTATATTTTCGATTTGTGTTGTCATGGCATTCACGGGGTTCGTTAACGCTAGCGATCCCGACATACTCTTCGACTACATCGTTCCACCTAACGTTACCGTAGTAGACGGGGATTTCTTCACCTACTCAAAAATCCAAGGATTTTTCCAAGGGCCGAATTTAACCGAGACAAAATCAATGCTAGCCAGCATGGTTGAATTCCCGGCTTTAAATGGTCAGAGCGTTTCACTTTCCTTTTTAAGGTTAGGCCCTGGTGGGGTCAGTGCACCCCACACACGACCCCACGCAACGGGCCTATTTTTTGTGTTAAGTGGTCGATTTGAGGTTGGTTTTGTGGACTCCACAAACAAGCTTTATACTCAAACCCTAGAAACCGGAGATATGTTTATTTTTCCAAAGGGGCTCGTTCATTACCAATATAATGCCGATTGTAAGGAACCCGCAGTAGCAGTGGCTGCATTCGGTAGTGCAAGTGCCTCTTCGGTTTCGATCCCGGGAACTTTGTTTGATACAAATATCAAAGATGTGGTTCTTGCTAAGTCTTTTAGAACGGATGTAGCTACAATTAGGAAGCTCAAGGCTGGTCTTGGAGACAAGATTTAGCCAGAACATTTGCATGGCGGAGCCATGGACCTACTCGCATTCTTTACTCTCTTTCAACTTCTATTAGCTAGAAAGTTGTATTTTTTTCATTTGTTTTAAATTCATCATCGGTTAGTTTAATATTGTTACAGAAGTCGACTGCTTGCATAATAAATAAAGGTGTAAAATATGATGTTTTATATAATTCAGATTATATTATTGTGGGGGAGCCTATTTTTTTTATTTATGTCTCGATATGCAGAGGCGGAGTTAGGGGGGGACTGAGGGGTATCAAGCCCCCCCCCCCCCCCCCCCAAATGGAACAAATTTGTTAAGTTTTTAAGGTAAAAATTCGATAAAATTGTATCAAGCCCCCCTGTTTTTAAGGTTAAAACTCAATAAAATTGTATCAAGCCCCCCTTAACGCTCACTCCAATAATCTAAGCCCCCCTTATCATGAAATCCTGGCTCCGCCTCTGTCGATATGTTTTTTTTTTGAAAACCGAGCATGTGAGTACTTAGTAATGTAAACAAGTAATCGAAGTAAAAACGTACATGTTATCAAAACAATCTCGCAATTATTAGTTTTATTATTTATAAGTTGAAGATGCTTATGTTTTTCACTATTCTAATAATATAACGTTATGTTTTATAAAATTCTGAATATACCATTGAGATATGCTTCTTGTTATCCATGTTTCCGCAAAAACTTTGTTCTAAAATTGAAGGAGCCAAATATAAATGTTTTTTTTTCTATTTACTTCAACCGTTCAACGATCCAAATCGAGACCGTCCAAACAACTTATTATGGATACAAAAATTGGATAACATTTTTATATTGCTAGAAGTTAACATATGGATACAAAATTGGATAACTAAAAAACAATACAACAAAGCCAGCCAGCCAAGAACTAAACCAACTGGTAAATCACTATTGGTCTATTGGGGACCATCTTGATCCACAAAAAAAAAAGTTATCTAAATTAAAGTCATTAAATATTTAAATTATTAATCCTAACTTTAAAAGGAAATGCAATTTAGGACAATCAAATTGTTTAAAATGGCCGGAGACTTCGACTAAGTAGTTATATTAGCACCATAAACTGCAGCAACAAAACCTTGAAGTCTAACTTTCCATGATTGAAGTTGTGATTTCAGAATAGTTGGAACTGAAAATATTATTAGCCAAAATTATAATCAAATCAACACAATTGAGATATGTATCTAAAAATCGCAGGATGATAACGCGCCAAAGCAGACTTATCTGGATGATAACGCACCTAATCCACTTTCCCACTTAAATCAATCACTATCTCATGCGATTAAACCATTTATTCTTTACTTGACAGAAATTTGAATTACTACTTTAAAAATGTTCAGTCCACCAATTTCTGACTATATAAATTTGTATAAATATTGATATATAAAAATATTCAAATTCTAAACATATATTATAGTTTTATAAGTATGTTTAGTCTGAAATATTTTTGTAAGCATTTTGGTTTATAAAACCTCGTTTGAATTAGTGAGATTTTTTTTCTAAGCCTTGTTTTGTATAAAACTTTGATAAATCTTTACATGACTTCTCAAGTGACTTTATCATAAAACTTTTAGCGTTACGATATTTTGTTGCTTGATATTTTATTTTTCTTGATCTTGGCTTTATAAATGTTAACTAAAGCCTGCGAGGAGAACCAACACGTTTTTGTACCATTGGCTTTTGATACCTTTGGCTCATTGGCACCAGAGGCCACCCGTGTCCTGACCAGGGTACAGCGGGTTATTCATAGTAGTGTCTCGGCTTCAGGTGGGCAAGGTTACGTGTTTAGTAGATTAGGATTTGCTATTCAGAAAGGGTTAGCGGCGCAGCTTGTTGCCCGCCTGCCCGTTATCTTAATGTAATTTTCTTTTTCTGAGAATGAATGAAAGGTATTTATCTAAAAAAAAAGTTTGTTTTTTGAAAAAAAAAAACTTATCAAGAGGTGGATGGTCGATTCACGGTCGAATAGTGACATCGAGCGTGGGCCTTCAATGTAAATTGTTTCAATTCGTAAATTTGTCTAAACAAAGGACGGTTGATGCGGGGCACGACATGCTGCTTTGTTGCAACCCTTGTATTGATTTTGATTTAGGCTTTGGATGCATGGTCGACCCAATGCTCAAGAGTAACACCGATTGTGATATTCGCTTCTTTGCATTATGAACTTTTTAATAGACAGGGTCGCTCAAACTTTTGTGGAGGACTAAAACAATGACTAAAATGGAGGCTTTTTCCAAAACTAAAAAAAACTACATAAAACTTGAAGATAACAAGAATTACAGAAACATAACTATTTGCATGATAAATACAATAAAAAAAGACTATAGATATTAAGCTAAAGGTTTGTTATCATTACTATAAGCAAATACCATGAAATTAAAAAAAGAACTTTTAATATTTATGGTCCCCAATGTTTTAAAAACCGGTTCGTACCGGCCGGTTGCAACCGTTTCTAAGCCCAAACCTATATGGTATAAAAAACGGTTTTTAAAACATTGAGGGGTCTTGTTGGATTGGGGACCTTAAAGACACAACTTTAAAATACCCTATCTTGAGCTGGCCTGGCAGATCATTTATGGATGGCTTACATTCGATCCACTAGTGGGTCGTAGTGCTACTATACACTTTTTATGAAGTCTTATTTTGAGCTCTTTGATAATACGTACGAAAGAGTAAATGCGAAATGAATTCGATCTTTTTTTCCAAACACATGTGAAGAAACATATACCCGTACGGGTAGACATTCCAACGATGATTAAGATGAACGTGACCACACAGCGTCTTCTCCGTCTCCAAGATCTATATCTGCAACAACAAGAAAAAAGGAAAAGAAAGAGGGATGGAGGCGACTGCCAGGAGTTTCCTCCCATCACAGACACAAAAAGTGTGATAGGCTCCAACCTGTTCCCTAGGGTTAGAGGTGAACCTCTTAAATAGGGAACTAATGGGCCACCATCACAGACCCTCAACTATATGGGCACATAGCCCATTGGCACCAAGCCCAGTTAAGGGGTTGCCTCCATAAAACCCTCAGCCCAGTATGCTTGATACAAGCTACATTGCAATGGGTCTCGCTATTGGGTTAATAACAGATAATATATGTTAGTATGAAAATAATATAAATAACGTCAGGTGTTGACCGGCTTGACCGAGCCGGGACATACCTCGTCATGTCCCCCCAGTCTAGTATCATGATTAAGATGATGGTGCTAGACTAGAAGAAACTCATAGTCCTATAGTAGATATTGTCTCATCAAACAAGTTATGATGGAATCAGGAGGCGTGCGAGAATTGTTTGGTTAATCAACTGTCTATCCTTGTTTTTGATTTATTCTTCAAGTATGCATAAGGGTAGCATGCTGAATGACAACATTTTAGGGCGTCTTAAGGTTTGAAATGTGATGGTGGCTCTAAGATTGAATATACTTGAGCATGAGTATTCTGACTACCAATGCGCAATCTGGATGATATAGTACGGATTGCGCGCACGATGTCTTTCATGATGCTTGATGCAATATAACTTGTGCACATTTGGCGTGTCTTGTATGTTTGTTTAATTTGTAGTTATTGCCTGGATTGATTAGGGTTAACCCGTATCGTACCTGGTCCTGCCCCCAGTCTGGTGTAATGGTCAACATTGAGTATGACGCCAGACTAAAAATGTTGTCAAAGGAATGAAAAATTGGATCCACGTGAATCAGGCCAAACATATTATGGAGTGACATCCAGCTCTGATTGCCCCGTTCATCAGGGAATTGTGACATTAATCCGTACCACACCTTATTAATCGGTAGGAGTATAAAAGTTATCCTTATGATAGCAACATAATGATGACATGCTAAAATGACGTCCGACAGACTGCTATATCCGAGTGTTATTCACTAGGTAGGATGTAGTCTGAACTTTGTTTTGACGGACCCATTATTCGTTATCATTAGATTTCTTTTAACCTTCTTGTGAGGGGTGGTTTGTGGTAGCACGCAGGCTATGCACATTTGAGTAAGGTGCGTGATCCAGATTGAGACCTAGCTCTGAAATGTTGTCCAAAGTTTTGATTTTAGCTTTTTACTGTGGTGCATAGCGTAGCCAAATGTGGTTTGTGGTAGCACGCAGGCTATGCACATTCCGACTGTAACGACCCGATTTTTAAACCGAGTCATTACCGATTGGTAGTTAATTTCTTAACTAGTTTATAAATCTAATCCTTTCATTTTCTTTTAAAAGCCGATTAGTATTTCTTTTATTTCACAACACTTTCAAACTTCAAACACACTATATTATACATTATCAAACCAACTTTTTAAACATTCTTACTCGACCAAGCCGAGCATACCCTGTTTCGAAAACATTCCACTTTATTACATAACCACAACTTTATTTATCAACATTAAACTTCTTCCATGATTTCACTAACACCACAACTAAGCTCGGGTTCCATAGATACGCTAACTTCCTGAAATATACGTTTAAAATACGTTAGTCGAAACTAGTGAGTGATGTCAAGACCTTAAACAACCATTTCGACTCATAAATCATACATGCATGCAATGATCCGGTTATTCTATTTTGCGAGTATAGATCGATTATATATGGTCCCGTGGCCTCTAATCGGTCCGGGTCTATACTCTATGATACCGAATGGATCCACTCTACGTAGTTTCTATTTAACCGGTTTCTATTAATTCTATTATATCATAACTCGTGCATGTTTCATGAAAACGACACAAACGTATATTCACCCCGGAAACATTAAAACGATTATGGGGTACATGCACTCACTTGTTGTTCTTCCACGTTGGTTCTAATACGAAAAGCTTGCTCGGGAATTATGCGGATCACCTGTTTACACATATACGGTTAATATACACACATATATATATACGTATATATAGCTGACCATTACAGCTTAGGTTATAAATACGTATGTAAGCTGGCCATTACAGCTTGGCACTCGTGTTTCCTACTAGATTAAGATTAGAACCTTACCCGGATGTAAACTCTTTATAATCGGCCGGTATTAAAGTTAACCGTAGCCAACCCTTGTTTCAAAAGGAAAGAAGTTAGTATTTCTAGTATGGTTTTTAAAGGTTGAAGGAGAGGTGGGTTGTTAGATTGGAAGGTTTGCGAGGGAGGTGAAGGGAAGGAGAAGAGTGGTTTGCATGTTTGAATGTGAGAGGTGGATGGTTTTCGAGTGGTGGTATTCAAAATAGAATCAGAGTGTTTTAATGAGATTCTTTTATAGACTTATATGTTGATGATAATCTATAACTTAGGGTGATTAGGTGGAGACTTATTAGGAAGATAGAGTGTTGAGGTGGATATGAAAGGTGGCTACTCTTGTTTTTAGGCGGCATAAAGGAGTAAGGGTGTTTGGCCGGTTGGTTTTTAAAAGGGTAATGGGCTCTTTTCTTTACTACTTCATAAGTTTATACAATTAGGAATGGTTTTGGGCTTTATATATTCTCTTAATGGATCTAATATTTATTTAATTTAGCCCAACACATAATTGGACCCAATTATACGGCCTACATATTTATCGGGCTTCTATAAATGTACCGGCCCAATGATAATTATCTAAACACTCTATTTGGCCCAATGTATGAATCGGGTTTTTAGTATATAACGGGTTATATATATCATAGGCCCAATTCCTTATTTTGACCTTTCGGGCCCAATTGGTGGCCCATAATTAATACCGGGTCCATTGGGCCTATACTCGAGTTCTCTTAATGGGTTATCATACGAGTTGGGCTTAAACTGGGCTTATGATTATGATCCGGGTAAGGATATTGGGCTAGACCTTAAGGTGGCCCAATATTATTTATTTTATTAATTATTATTTATTTTTCGTTGGTCGTTACATTCTCCCCCCCTTAGGAAATTTCGTCCCCGAAATTGTTTTTATATTATACCTGATTTATAAAAAGATGGGGGTATTTAGCTCTCATCCTATCTTCACGTTCAAAGGTGAATTCTGGACCTCTTCTCGCATTCCACTTGACTTGTACTATTGGTATTTTTCCCCTCCTTAGTCTTCTTTCCTGTTGTGATACGATTTCTATAGGTTCTTCTGTGAATTGTAACTGGGGATTTACCTGGACATCGTCTAAGGGAATGATAGCTTGTGTGTCTATTACACATTTTCGGAGGTTAGATATATGGAAGACATCGTGAATCCCATTTAATTCTGGAGGTAAGTCTAGACGATAGGCTACTGGTCCAATTCTTTCCATTACTTGATACGGACCGATATATCGTGGATTAAGTTTTCCTCGTTTTTGGAATCTGATAACACCTTTCCACGGGGCTACTTTTAAAAGGACGTAGTCTCCTATCTGGAATTCTAATGGCTTTCGCCTATTATCTGCGTAACTTTTCTGTCGACTTCTAGCTTCCTCCAGTTTCTTTCTGATTTGAACTATTTTGTCTGTGGTTTCTTGAATGATTTGTGGGCCCGTCAGTTGGGTTTCTCCGATCTCATTCCAGCATACCGGAGATCTACATTTTCTACCATATAATGCTTCGAAGGGTGCAGCTTTGATGGAAGCATGGTAACTATTATTGTATGAGAATTCGATCAATGGTAGATGTATATCCCAACTTCCCTTAAATTCCAGGATACAAGCTCTCAGCATATCCTCCAGCGTTTGAATCGTCCTCTCACTTTGTCCGTCTGTTTGTGGGTGGTAGGCAGTACTAAGCCTAATTTGAGATCCTAAGGCATCTTGGAATTTTTCCCAGAATCTAGAAGTAAAACGACCATCTCGATCTGAGATTATAGAAAGGGGAATTCCATGCCTTGTTACTATCTCTCTCACATATATCTTTGCTAATTTTTCTACTCCAAAATTTTCTTGTATGGGTAGAAAGTGAGCTGATTTGGTTAGTCTATCTACTATCACCCAAATGGCATCATTACCTTTTGTAGATCTTGGTAACTTGGTTACAAGATCCATGGTAAGCTGGTCCCATTTCCAAACGGGAATTTCGGGTTGAACTAATAACCCGCTAGGTTTTTGGTGTTCTGCCTTGACTTTGGTACAGGTTATACATTTAGCTACAAATTCCCCAACATTTCTTTTCATACTCGGCCACCAAAAATTCTTCCTAAGATCTCTATACATCTTGTGACTACCAGGGTGGATAGAATACTTTGAATGATGAGTTTCCTTTAATACAACTTCTCTTTGATCACCATGTCGAGGTATCCATATACGGGAATCATGTCTTAAGATGCCGTCTGCACCTTCTACTAATCTTTCTTCTTCTCCATTCAGTTCCTCTTGTTTTCTTAAAATAGGTTCTAAAGCTTTCCTTTGGTAATTTCTTAATTGATTTAGAAATTCGTTTATCAAGGTGATTCTAAAAGCCTTAGCTCCTAAAGGTTTTTCCTTCCGACTTAAAGCGTCTGCTACAATATTCGCTTTTCCTGGATGATATCTTATATCACATTCGTAATCGCTTAAAACTTCTATCCATCTTCTTTGTCGCATGTTTAAAAGTTTTTGATCAAAAATGTGTTGAAGGCCTTTATGATCAGTATATACTGTACATTTTGTACCGTATAAATAATGTCTCCAAATTTTTAAAGCGAATATTATTGCCCCTAATTCTAGATCATGGGTAACATAATTTTGTTCGTGTTTCTTCAATTGCCTTGAGGCATATGCTATCACCTGATCTTCTTGCATTAGAACGCATCCCAATCCCTGTTGGGAAGCGTCACAATACACAGTGAATGTCTTTCCTTCTTCTGGTAAAACCAACACTGGGGCTTCACACAATTTTTCCTTTAAACTTTGAAAGGCTAGTTCTTGTTTTTCTCCCCATTTAAACTTAGAAGCTTTCTTGGTTAGAGCGGTAAGGGGTAGGGTTAATCTAGCAAAGTTCTTAATAAATCTTCGGTAATACCCTGCTAACCCTAAAAATTGCCGGATTTCAGTAGGATTCCTAGGTGTTCCCCAATTTTGAATGGCTTCTACTTTGGTAGGATCTACTTGTATTCCTTCCTCATTAATCACATGTCCTAGAAATTTGATTTCCTTCACCCAAAACTCACACTTGGAGAATTTCGCATACAACTTTTCTTTCCTAAGAGTTTCTAAAATTTCTCTTAGATGTTGTTGGTGTTCTTTCTCAGTCTTAGAGTAAATTAAAATGTCATCTAAAAAGACGATCACAAACTTATCTAAGTAGGGTCTGCAAATTCTATTCATCAGGTCCATAAATACTGCAGGAGCATTGGTTAGTCCAAAAGGCATGACTAAAAATTCATAATGACCATATCGAGTTCGAAAAGCAGTCTTAAAAACGTCCTCATCCTTTATTCTTAACTGATGATAACCTGATCTAAGATCAATCTTAGAAAAGTATTTTGCACCTTGTAACTGGTCAAAAAGGTCATCAATTCTAGGTAACGGGTATTTGTTCTTAATGGTTAGCTTATTAAGCTCTCTATAGTCAATGCACATTCTCATGGTTCCGTCCTTTTTCTTTACAAAAAGTACTGGCGCTCCCCAGGGGGAGGTACTAGGCCTAATGAATCCCCGTTCTATGAGTTCTTCTAATTGTTTTGTAAGTTCCCTCATTTCGTTAAAAGCTAACCTATATGGGGCTCGAGCTATTGGCGCGGCTCCAGGAATTAGGTCAATTGAAAATTCTACTTGACGAGGCGGAGGTAATCCAGGTAATTCATTAGGAAAGACGTCTTTGAATTCGGATATTATCTTAATTGTATCAATTTCTTTCCCTTTTTCCTTGTTTTCAAGATTCACATGTATCAGGAAGAGTTGATGCCCCTTTTTCCAGAATTTCATCATTTTCATACTAGGGATTAGGTTCAGGTTTCCTTTTGGTTTCTCCCCGTATACGATCAAGGTTTCTTGATTCAATACTGGTATTTTGACTATCTTTTCTTTACAAATTATTTCGACTTGGTTAGCAGCTAGCCAATCCATTCCAATAACAACGTCAAATTCCCCTAGGCTCATAGGAATGAGATTTATTAAAAATTCTTGATTTTCTATAGTCAACGTTAAATTTTTAAAAACTTCCGAAGCTTTTAAAATTTTACCGTCAGCTATTTCGATGTCGTATGTTTTATTCATGGGTTCTGGGAGTATTTCCATCTTTTCAATAAAGGTTTTCGAAACAAAGCTAAGGTTGGCTCCAGTATCAAATAAAACGTATGCGGGTAATTGATTAACATAGAACGTACCCGTAACTAGATCGGGTTCATCCCTGGCTTCTTCTGCGTTAATTGCAAACGCCCTGCCTCTTCCTTGTTCAACTTTGGACGGAGTTTTGAGTTTAGGACAGTCGGCTTTATAATGGCCTGGTTCTTTACATTCATAACAGATTCTGGGACGGTCTGGGTTAAACCTGCAATCTTTCGCCACATGTCCTACTTTCTTGCAGTTCTGGCAATGGGGTCCTTTGCAGTTGCCGAGATGAAATCGGCCACATCTATCACACCTTCTTCGACATTCACCTGAATGGTAATACTTGCATTTGGAACAGTACGGGCTATTTCCTCTGTAAGGTCGCTTTTCTGGGTTTCCCTGATCTCCTGGGTTTTCTTGGCTTTTACCAGAAGTATTAAAGTTGGTGGTCCTAAAGGTTTCATTCCACCCTCTTTTGCTACCTACGGGTACTCTCTCCCGTTCTTTATGCCTTACTATGTCGTCGGTTAAACTTAAGGCGAGTTCACAAGCAGTGTCAAATTTTGCTGGTCTTGCCCCTCTAACTATTCCCTGAATTTGGGGGTTCAATCCCCAGATAAATCTCCTAATTCGTTTAGGTTCAGGGGTTACTTGGTGGGGTACTAAACGGGCAAGTTGGTTGAAGCGGTTGATATAGCCTATACAGTCTAGGCCTTTCATCTCCAACCCTAGAAATTCCATTTCTATTTTCTCAATCTCATTCATGGGGCAGTATTTTTCGGTAATAAGTGTTCGAAATTCTAACCATGACATGGTAGTGACCACATCCCTACCTCTTATCTGCCTTATCATGTTCCACCAGTTTAAAGCTTCCGCTTTCAACGAGTGGGTTACAAATTTTACTTGGTCTCGGGGAGCACAGTTACTAATTTCAAGTATAGATTCCATCTCTTCTAACCAGCGGGTTGCCCCAGCAGCACCCGTACTACCATCGAAAGATTCTGGTCTACAGGCCATAAAGGTTTTGTAATCACAGTATCGGGGCCTCATAGTGTTATCATCTAAATTAACGACAACTTCCTCATGATTCTTATCTACCGTTTTGGAACCGGATGGTTTTTCTAACATGGTCATAATGGTTGGAATCGAGTCCTGAAGGCTTTCTAAGACTAGTTTCCTCATTTTTTCCTCTAATTCGTTTATTTCGTTTGGTATGGGAATTTCTTCTTCTACCGGTTCTTCAACGGTTTCAGTTGGTTTAGATGTAGAGGCTTTATTTTTCTTGGTAGGTTCCATTTCTGGCTCCTTTCCCGTATTTCTGTCTGAACGTCTCGGCATTTTCTATAATTAAAAATTATTTATTTTGGTTAGTAGTAATTTATTTTATGTCTTTTATCATTTAACAATTTAGATTAACACTTTAAATAAACATCTAGATTTATATTTATATTGAAAATTTCTAGATGTCTTAATACATAGATTAATATTACACATCCTTCATACTACCACACCAACTATTATCACATCAAATACTTACTACTACCACACATACCACATAGGTTTACATACTACCACAATTATTTTACATACACATAATACTACCACCACCTTCCTTCACAAACCAACCACTAGCCTACCCCTTCAACCATGCACCAACTTCTTCACAACATTAGAGGATATTTCGAATCCTCCAAGGTTTGTCGAGCTTGATATCCAAACCTTCTCACCAACTTTTTCAAATCCTCCAACATATTACGAGCTTGGTCACGTTCGGATTTCATACGATAATAACTCTCGGTTAATTCTAAGTAATCCTTACGGCTCACATACTCCGAATGTTGCAAAGTTTCGTTTGCCCGGGTGATCATGGTCGCCTCGTGATATGGGTCAATCACCGGGGTCACGGTAGGTAGGGTCAAAGGAGTCGGGTAGGCCATGGTATACGGATTATAACTAGACTCTTCTATCGAGAGATTGCTAGAGGTTCCATAGTATTCACTTGGTGATGGGTTCGGGTAAAAGTAGTGGGGTACCGGATCAACTTGCGGGTAATGTTGGACAGACTCGGCGGGTGTGTACACGGGTTCGGGCAAAGGGCCGATCACTCCTATGTTTTCCAAATTCAAATCCCACCCATTTTCGGACCAAACTAAACCCGGTATTTCGGCCAACAAGTCTTGCGTACTCGGGAATTCTTGCGACTCGTTGTCCATCACTTCCTCTTGATTTGGTATCTCTCCGTCTTCAATTTCCATCGATACTTCGGCTTGTTCTCCGTTGCTTGACATTCTATTACACGTATACATATCAATCAAATTTCAAGTTAGTTTCTATACGAATTCCACTACCGTCCGAACCCGAGCTCTGATACCAACCTGTAACGACCCGATTTTTAAACCGAGTCATTACCGATTGGTAGTTAATTTCTTAACTAGTTTATAAATCTAATCCTTTCATTTTCTTTTAAAAGCCGATTAGTATTTCTTTTATTTCACAACACTTTCAAACTTCAAACACACTATATTATACATTATCAAACCAACTTTTTAAACATTCTTACTCGACCAAGCCGAGCATACCCTGTTTCGAAAACATTCCACTTTATTACATAACCACAACTTTATTTATCAACATTAAACTTCTTCCATGATTTCACTAACACCACAACTAAGCTCGGGTTCCATAGATACGCTAACTTCCTGAAATATACGTTTAAAATACGTTAGCCGAAACTAGTGAGTGATGTCAAGACCTTAAACAACCATTTCGACTCATAAATCATACATGCATGCAATGATCCGGTTATTCTATTTTGCGAGTATAGATCGATTATATATGGTCCCGTGGCCTCTAATCGGTCCGGGTCTATACTCTATGATACCGAATGGATCCACTCTACGTAGTTTCTATTTAACCGGTTTCTATTAATTCTATTATATCATAACTCGTGCATGTTTCATGAAAACGACACAAACGTATATTCACCCCGGAAACATTAAAACGATTATGGGGTACATGCACTCACTTGTTGTTCTTCCACGTTGGTTCTAATACGAAAAGCTTGCTCGGGAATTATGCGGATCACCTGTTTACACATATACGGTTAATATACACATATATATATATATACGTATATATAGCTGACCATTACAGCTTAGGTTATAAATACGTATGTAAGCTGGCCATTACAGCTTGGCACTCGTGTTTCCTACTAGATTAAGATTAGAACCTTACCCGGATGTAAACTCTTTATAATCGGCCGGTATTAAAGTTAACCGTAGCCAACCCTTGTTTCAAAAGGAAAGAAGTTAGTATTTCTAGTATGGTTTTTAAAGGTTGAAGGAGAGGTGGGTTGTTAGATTGGAAGGTTTGCGAGGGAGGTGAAGGGAAGGAGAAGAGTGGTTTGCATGTTTGAATGTGAGAGGTGGATGGTTTTCGAGTGGTGGTATTCAAAATAGAATCAGAGTGTTTTAATGAGATTCTTTTATAGACTTATATGTTGATGATAATCTATAACTTAGGGTGATTAGGTGGAGACTTATTAGGAAGATAGAGTGTTGAGGTGGATATGAAAGGTGGCTACTCTTGTTTTTAGGCGGCATAAAGGAGTAAGGGTGTTTGGCCGGTTGGTTTTTAAAAGGGTAATGGGCTCTTTTCTTTACTACTTCATAAGTTTATACAATTAGGAATGGTTTTGGGCTTTATATATTCTCTTAATGGATCTAATATTTATTTAATTTAGCCCAACACATAATTGGACCCAATTATACGGCCTACATATTTATCGGGCTTCTATAAATGTACCGGCCCAATGATAATTATCTAAACACTCTATTTGGCCCAATGTATGAATCGGGTTTTTAGTATATAACGGGTTATATATATCATAGGCCCAATTCCTTATTTTGACCTTTCGGGCCCAATTGGTGGCCCATAATTAATACCGGGTCCATTGGGCCTATACTCGAGTTCTCTTAATGGGTTATCATACGAGTTGGGCTTAAACTGGGCTTATGATTATGATCCGGGTAAGGATATTGGGCTAGACCTTAAGGTGGCCCAATATTATTTATTTTATTAATTATTATTTATTTTTCGTTGGTCGTTACACCGACTACCAGGCGGCGTAAAGGACCTTGCTTGAGTATCAAAGGGTTCTTCAAATTTCGTGTTGTGAAGGAACGCTTGTTGACATATAAAATGTTTTCTCAACACAGTTGACATTATTGAACACCAACATGAGTTATCAAATGGCGTTACCTACCGCGCTTCATGGAGTGTTTATTTGACTGATAAAAGCCATTTGTAACACTTCTTGAGCTGCGCGACCTTCCCAGTACGCGGGATGGGTCTTCTATCTAAGTGCGTTGGGGAGGAAGCGTCATTGCACAGTTTCTCCGCGATAAGGTAGGGTCCTTCCCGGTCAGGTTCCGACCTTCCTCGAGGTTGTGCCCTGCTGGCTTCGTTATCGCGTATGCCATATTCGTCTACCTTAAAAGAGTGTTCCAGGGTACGTTTATCATATCGTTTTTCCAGGGTTGTTTTTCTTTGTATTTGGCTTCACTGATGGCAATGATCTCACACCGCCCCTACAACCCCTCCAGATTTTCTCAGAGTAGCTGGTTGTTATTGATGTTAAGGACCAACCGGTGGGATGTAGGAGGGCGATCGTGCGCATGCTTAGGGTGAACTGTTGAAGGATGGTCCGCTTGAAGGCGATATAGCACAAGAGCGGATTAACAACGCGAATTAGGCATTAAATGATATAAACTTGTCCTCCATCTAGGAGATTTCTACGAAGGCAGATGGTGAGGGCGTATCGGCATTGAAGGAGATGCTGGCAAAATATATTGATTAGGTACAAGTGCCTCATCAATTGCTAAGCATAATGAGGCCCATTTGTTTTATGTTTGTTTGCTCCCCCTTGTTTTTGTATTTTCATTAAACACAAATGCTCTGGCATTTGTGTTTAATTTTTATAATGTTAAGGGGTCGATATTGTCCAACTCAAGTGTAATTAAAGCTTGTCATAGCTAGCTGACGTAAGCTCAATTTGTTTTTTGTTGCCAACAGGTCAGTGATTCGACCATTATCTTGTCGATTTAACAACCGTAAGTGATGGTAAACGTGAACGTTGGCACCGTCTGTGATGAGCATGGTGCCTTAGGCGGTTACGCTAGTTATAATAGTTTATGTTCCTGCCGAAGTGGCAGGAGTTGCCAATGTAGGCGTAGATGCGCATCACACTCCTGTAGAAGTGTGTGCCATGCTCGGTGATCCTTAGAGGTCGTTTAGAGCGTTTTGCATTTCCCTTGGTGTATGTTTTTGTATAGTTTAGGACAAGTACTTGGTTTTTGATCGTAGTGGTTTTTGCATATCTCGAGATGAAGATATCCACTCTTAGCGCTGTAAAGTTCAGTAGCATTGCGGATTTTTGTCCGCCGCTAGTAGTAAATTGTAATGGATATGTTTATCCGATTATGTTGCAGTGTAATTGCAGTTGTGTATTTATTTGTTATCTCTTGTACTAAAGAGAATACGTTAGTGACTGTAATGTAGTCGTTATTCGAATAGTCTAGCCACTGCGTTATTGCAGTGGTCTAGAAAGTGCGATAGTGCAGCATTCGTTTTCTTAAAAACGTTAAGGTTCATAAATGCATATGTGTCTTCTAATGATGATCAACAGATCGGTTTCATTTTCCCTTGTAGCATTATTTTTCAAATAGGCGGAATTTCATGTTCGCAGGATTGGCATTCCGTCCAGGTGCACCAATGTCTGCGTGCCTTTACTAAGGCTTTTAGCTATTTGGTACGAGCCTTCCCAGTTGCGTCCTGGATGGGGTTGTGCTCGCATGGCTTCATTGTCACGCAACATGTATATCAAAATATACATGTGGCATGTATCCAATATGGATGTGGCGTATAGCCTAGTTTGGATATGGCGTATAGCCGAATATAGATGTTGCGTATGGACCGTATAGCCGAATAAAGATGTGGCACATAGCCAGGTAGTGACTTGACCAGTAGCAGGACCTGCGAGTGGTTAGTGACATCCAATACTGTACAAAGATGAACTTTTAAACAAAACATGAACTGTTATAGGCGCACACCCTGTGCTAGTAATAATAAACATAGAATAAGTTTATAGGTGATTTCAACAAATAGTGCAATAGATGAAATGATTGTACTGGAACCTCTTGGCCTTTATTTAGTCTATCCAATATCTCATGTGGTATGACGCGTAGTGGATATCAATTTGATGTGCGAGCCAGAAGTGGATAATCACTTCACGTCGTAATGGTGCTATGCCATGTAAGTCCCCCAGTTCAGTGCTGCTAAATTGCGTTAGTAGTATTGAACTTAAAAATAAGTATTAAAAAGCATTAACGCATGGATGTAAAAATTCTAACGTAATTAACGCACTTGTGAACAAAAGGCAAAAATAGGGTTTAAGAAACATACCATTATGTCATGTGAGATCATGCAATCTGATTGTAATAAACCGGCTCTGCTGATTATACGTGACAGATAACAGAAATGCTGGTGATGACGTACCTTGCAAGTTCCTCCGATTTCCATTGGAAATAAATATCTGAATGGAGGTAAGTCAACGTCGTGTATACATCCAAACACACTTACGGACACGCGAGTTACCCGTATCCGTGTAGTCACCAGCTTGCGCGGGGTTACCATTGCATATGGAGTTACCGACAAGCAGAGTTACTGGCTTTGAGCGGGGTTACCGTTGCGTAGGGAGTTACCGACAAGCGGGGTTGCCGTCTGCCAAAATTGTATGGCGTGCGACATACTAAAAATGACCTGGCGCGTGGCCATGCCTACAAAAATATCAATCATATAATGTGGGTGTATTAAGAGGCGCCCAACCTTGTGTTAGTATCTCTTGAACTTTCAAAATAAGTTACTAGATATAAACAACGCCAAATATTAAAAGATTACCAAAACCTTGTACTGGAAGCTGGGTGCTTGGCATATTGTGATATAAGAACCATATAAAATGGCGTTATACCTTGCCAGTCCCCCAGTTTTTTTGTGGCTACACATAATGTTAGTAGCGTTGAACATGTAATAATAATAAAGACATGTACAATCAAGCAATGAAATATCATGCTCATGCTCGTTATTCGGTAAGTGACATTACAAAAAAGTTAATAGATAACTGGGAGAAAATAAAGTGTGTCACTTTATTGTTAATCTAATTGTATTTGGCACCCCACATTTTGTCTTTATTGTGATGATAAAGCTTTAGGATATAGGCTTTCTAAACTTGCTCCACCACAAAATATGTCAGGGGGTTAAAAGTGTCCAATTATGTCTTCCATACAACTTCATTAATTGATTTTGTAAGTCTTTTTTACATAATATCGACGTGGAGGGTCCACAGCAATTAGGATCCATGTGGAGGATCGCACAAACATGTGAACCCGTGATATGTGTTGTGCGTACATAGTTGTAATGTGAGCTTCATGGAATATATAACAAAGCATGAATATGTTTAAATAAAGCGATGATGTTTCTCTTTTTTTTTAATTATATAAGGTGCGTATATTTGTCTATATATATGTGATTGTTGCAAACCTGGTTATTATTACTCAAGGATGCTTTATCATGAACACCTCTGTCCTGCGACCCGCGGAGCAGATTGATTATGGGAAAATCACGAAAATAGCCGTTGACCAAATGGCTTTTACCAAAATAGCCACCTCTTGTGTCTTGGAGGTGGCTACCAGGGGTTCTGAAGATTTCCGAGACGTCTTCCGTTTTAACCAACCACAGCACGACACGTGTTCAAAAAATAATAAAAAAGTCAAATAAAGCTGCACCTCTCTCTGCACCTCTCTCTCTTGTCCCTCTCTACCCTCTCTCTCTCTCCTCTCTCTTTCGAAATGAAACAGAACACACAACAACTCCCTCGCCTCTCTCTCATAATCTGCAACATCTAACACTTCTAACAATAATCATACAGACAATAAACAATCTCCATATGAAGACGAACACGAGTTCGAGTTTCCTGTTTTGTGTCGAGTTTCCTGTTTTGCAAGATGAACACAGTGGATTGGGCTCAGGTATGGCTCAAATGTTGAAATTTGTTGTCGCAATAATGGTTGGTTTATTTGTTTTGTATTTTCTCTTTTTTCGGTAACGGAATCTAAACCGCCGATCACGAAACGACAGTCTGATGAAACTGTTTGACTTGCGTTAGTCAGATAGTATATTTTGCTTGACTTGCGTTTAACATGGTTTATGGTTGCGTTTAAACATGGTTTATGGTTGCGTTTAACATATTGGGTTTGCGTTTAACATGGTTTATTGTTGCGTTTAACATGGTTGTGGTTGCGTTTAATAGCGGAGGCGTCGCCGGAGACGATGGTGAGGGTGATGGCGGGGTGTAGGTGATGGTTTGGTAGGTGGTCAAGGCAACGCTTACGGTTACGTCAATTGGAACCGTTCATGTTTGATCTTGGTGGGTCTTGATTTAAAGATTGATGATATTATTGATTTGAGGGCTGATCGAAGAGAAAGAACCGAAGAAGGGATCGTTGAATTTGTGTAGCAGACGATGAGAAAACGAGTTGTTAAATTTATTTTTTGTTCATTTATTTTATGTTTATTTTGTTGAATGATGAAATATTGTTAAGGTTTTTGTTATGGTTTTGAAAGAAACTGGTGTTTGGGTGTTGAACAAGAGAGAGAGAAAGAGAGAGGAGAGAGAGTGAAAGGGAGAGAGAGTAGAGAGGGACAAGGAAGCGTCTTGGAGGGTCTCAGAACCTGGGACCAACTCCAAGAGCTAGAGAGGATTTTTGGGACACGTGGCCACATGTTAGTGGCTCTTTTTCTCCAAGGTCATGGGAATCGGTTAAGGTGCCTCGGGAAAGGGGAACGGTCTCACAGAGACGGTTCCACTGGCTAGTTTGGTAAAAACCCTTTGGTCAACGGCTATTTTCGTGATTTTCCCATTGATTATTCCTATTGCAGAATATAGCTGAATAGACCGAGTCTGCACTGAGCGAGTGGATGCGACATGCACGAAGCTTAGCGGAGCGGACCTTATATGCGCCTAGCGGACCGGGTAGTGACGTAGTTAGGTGGGTCACTCACTGATGGAACCAAAAAACCATGCTCTGCGGGTGTTGCCTTCTTACGTTCCACATCATGCGGGAGCCATGCTCCGCAGATACATTTGGGACCAGCCCTTTTCGAACAGCGGCCCCTTCAGCCCAACATGTCTAAATGATAATCAAAGGCGGTCAACAAGCCAACCGACTCATTTAAATAACCGGGCAGTTCGTTACAGTTTGTTAGATAAGCAATAAGGGTTATCTGACTTATCTCCTTCCTTCCCGGGGAGTTCGTTACGGTTTGTTGATAAGCGATAAGGGTTATCTCCTTCCTTCCCGGGAAGTTCGTTACGGTTTGTTGATAAGCGATAAGGGTTATCTCCTTCCTTCCCGGGAAGTTCGTTACGGTTTATTGATAAGCGATAAGGGTTATCTCCTTCCTTCCCGGGTGAACGGTGGGAGCGTCGATGACTTGCGGGTTTGTGATCATGACCTGTTATCAGTTTGCTGCATTGATTGTGATCATAACCTGCTTCATCTACTTCGTGGTCGCTTTATCAGGGTATAGTCTTCCGGGCCGGTATGACCGAGGGATGCGTCTGCCGGAGGCACCACGACAGGAGAAGTGTCCGCCGGAGAGACTTGGCCGGGGTTACGTCCACCGGAGGTGCGTGACAGAGATGCGTCTGCCAGAGGCGGCGTAACCGAGTAAGGTGTCCGCCGCAGATGGCGTAAATTAAGTAGGTTGTCTGCCTGAAGTGGCGTGACCAAAATCGCGTCGGCTAAAGATGTAACCAAGACGGTGCTCGCAAGGAGGTATAACCGGTCAAGCAAGCGCGTGAGGCGACAATCCATCATGCAGGAGGCGGAGGAAAATGTCCATCATGTGTTGTATGACGGTATATTTTCGTCGTGCATGTGCGCATGGCCATCCCCCAAAAACAAGATGGCACGTAACTTCTTTTAATAGTCCAGTATATTATTATCGCTAAAGGTCAAAAGGCCATGCGGCCACCCTTCGTTTTAATAAGATTTTTTCTTTTTTCTGTTCTTTAAAGAAAAATTAAACAAATAAACATAAGAGGAAATTGCGAAAATAGCCCTTGACCCGAGTGTTTTGCGAAAATAGCCCCCTCAGGCGTCTCGGAGAGACGGCTCGCACCTCCCGAGGCTTCCCAACCGTCTTTAATACGAAATCTCCCACGGACCAATTACCTTTTGACACGTGTCCGACAACCTCTGAACCGACTCCGAAGAGGGCTCCGGATTTGTTGGAAACGGTTCCGAGACGTCTTTGGAAAGACGGTTCCAAGACGTCTTTGGAAAGTGAAGACGTCTTTGGAGAGTGAAGACGGTTCCGAGACGTCTTTGAAAAGTGAAGACGGTTCCGAGACGTCTTTGGAGAGTGAAGACGGTTCCGAGACGTCTTTGGAAAGTGAAGACGGTTCCGAGACGTCTTTGGAGAGTGAAGACGGTTCCGAGACGTCTTTGGAAAGTGAAGAGAGAGAGAGAGGAGAGAGGAGAGAGGAGAGAGAGTGGGTGGGTGATGATGTGGCGGTAAATTATTGGTTGTAGTGGGAGACGTCTTGGGAGACGTCTGAGACGCCTCGGGGACTGGGACCCGTCTTCCCAAGACGGCTGAGGGGGCTATTTTCGCAAATCAACCCGGTCAAGGGCTATTATCGCAATTTTCTCTAAACATAACTCATGATTTGACCATTATGTCAAGATGGCACATGGGTACACTTTTGTAAAGTCATAAAAGTTTATGAGCACATACGACACATGCATATATGGTTTGTACCCATGCACCATGGATTGTACTATTAAAAGTGTGAGGTGAATTAATATCATATTGCCCACTGTTTTTTTTTTTTTATTAAAAATAAAAGATGGATTATCAAGCATGACTAAAGATGCGAAAAAAGTTAAGTGGGTCTGCATATCATAATTTGTTAAATCAAAACATTTAATAATAAAGAGAATAGGAGATCCAGAACCTGTTAAACGGTTTCATAATTCAGATCTGAATAATAATTGGGAAGCGATAACCTCTTGGTATTCATTCAACCGTGGTAAATCGAACATGAACGGATCTTGATGTGGAAAAGACCGAAGGTGTGGTTCGTTGCCGGTCCCACGGATGGCGCCAATGAAGAAACATATACCCGTACGGGTAGACATTCCAACGATGATTAAGATGAACGTGACCACACAGCGTCTTCTCCGTCTCCAAGATCTATATCTGCAACAACAAGAAAAAAGGAAAAGAAAGAGGGATGGAGGCGACTGCCAGGAGTTTCCTCCCATCACAGACACAAAAAGTGTGATAGGCTCCAACCTGTTCCCTAGGGTTAGAGGTGAACCTCTTAAATAGGGAACTAATGGGCCACCATCACAGACCCTCAACTATATGGGCACATAGCCCATTGGCACCAAGCCCAGTTAAGGGGTTGCCTCCATAAAACCCTCAGCCCAGTATGCTTGATACAAGCTACATTGCAATGGGTCTCGCTATTGGGTTAATAACAGATAATATATGTTAGTATGAAAATAATATAAATAACGTCAGGTGTTGACCGGCTTGACCGAGCCGGGACATACCTCGTCAACATGCATCATTTACGAGTGCTCCTACGTGGCACACTGGCACGCCTCAACAAAATGATAATACTAAACACAACATTGTCATTTGTGTGTTCCTTACACCATCATGTTGGGTAACCTCGATGCTACCGTTGCTTAGCTAATAGACTGTGCTACCTCACCCATCCTTGGTACTCAAACTCCGTTATACTTCTTGTTTATTAAACAAATGGCTCCCTTTGTTAGGTTAATCGGGTTTGTTTGAAGGTCACGCAGCTCACACTAGTGGGTCACGGATGATGGGTACGGATTGTGTATCGGATATATATAATTACCTGGTATTGTGTTGACCGAGTAAGTTGGAGAAAATTAGGATCGAGTTCCATGTGGTGGAAGTCATGGAGCATGCATATCTTTACGTGGGATAGTTTTGATTTCCCTTCTTTTATGCAAGTAGCATATAGGCTTTGTGTGTTTACGGTCTTACATCTTAATTGATCATTTCCTTATTAATTTACTGTACCGAAATTTTGATAGAAGAAATAGTTCTAGAAGAGTGTGTTTCCTAACACCCACCAGAAGTCCATACATTTGTGGAAACTCCACCATTTAGCGAAAAATCGATGGTACACCTAACTTCCAACAAACATACACTACTAGAAAAAACCCCTTTCTTGACGCGCATTGCGCGTCATGAAATGGTATTTATGACACGCAAAAAAAAGTCATTGTAGGTATGGTCATAAATTTTTTATGACATGCAGCCGCGTGTCATCTTTTAATGACACGCATTTATGACACGCTTTCTTGACACGCTTTTATGACACGCTTTCTTGACACACATTTATGACACGCTTTTATGACAGAAACTTATGACTTTCATTTTGCGTGTCATGCTTTTTTTTCAAAACCAGCATACACGGCATTTACTTACGTGTCAAGAATTTGTCTCAACGGCTCAAGGAAACTATCAGATAATAGTCCGTTTACGAAGAATTATTTAAATGGGAAATCATACCCGGGATTGTAGGGCAATAAGATGATGTCTTTGCCATTTCTCTGTAATAAACGATCTACAATCGCTCTACTTGCATGCTCGATATTATGTTGGGATTTGGGTTTGCGGTCAGACGGTGAGATTAACATAATTAACAAAAACAACATACAAAACCAAGAAGCTAGCACATAATACATTCAACAATAATATACTAAAATTGCATATACATCAGTTTTTTATCTTTGCATATACATCAGTTTTCTCCTTATCTTTATTTTATCCATAACCCATTTAACCCATTACCTTGTTCACCAATTAAATCCAACCCCTTTACACAATGTCAATACGCAATAGCCAAACACATCGAGGATAACCAGAAGGTTGAACCAGCTAATTTCAAGAAGCTAAAGGTTTGTAAAACGCATCTATTAGATACACACACACACACGGGTCGAACCTATCCCAACCCAGACCTAGACAAAAGACACCGAGTCTAAGGATGGCAGGGAGACAACAGCTAAAAGTTATTAAACTACAAAGATTCTACAAGGTTTGGACCAAGGAGTACCAACCTAAATTAAAACTTCAGAGTGCCATAGATAAATTCTGCAGAAGCTAACTGAGCAAAAGAAGATTTTCCAAAACAGTGCAGGACCACACCTACTAGCACCTCTTTCTCTATCATATCTGCGCCTGTAAACTTCCCAAAGCATCGAATACATCCTGGCAGCAGAACCGAGCAGCAAAGACCGAGCCGGCTCTCACCAATCGTCTACAATATAAAATCACCCAACCAAGAAATACTATGTTCTCCATAACCGTAGTCGCTTATAAGTACTTTTTATCATTCGCCAACGATTTCGGGCACAATCAAGCCTGAAGCTATGTTTTCATACGATTACGATACTTTAGTAGAGTAATTCATTGCCATTCAACGCTGCTTCACTTAACCACCCACGTGTTATTCAAGACCTGAAGCTGCACGTGAAGGCCGAGAACCAACAGCCTGTAACGGATAGCCAAAAATGTGTCACTTATGTGCAGCAAACACAAGTCCGAATTTACTGTATCTCCGCCATGTACAATTTACCAAAGGGCCCCCATGTTGCAATGTTTTATGCAGAATACCATGCCCAAAAATGTAATTGACCCATCATATAATCTGCCAAATCTGTAACTTGCTTAGAGATTGATTTCGTTGACCATAGCTTGCAGAATACTTGGGCAGCCACTACAAGAACCTGTTGAATAACACCTTTGACAGCCAACACACCACCCTTGTACTGATTCGGCTCAAAACCAACTAGATACCTATGAATTCACAACACACTCTATCCAAAACAAGCTTCGATACCCAAGCAAACGAGATCACCATGCAATGGACCCAATCACCCAAGAAAAAATAACACACACCACCAAACGAAGAAAAAAAAATCGCGAAGCGAAATATGTAGCCAGGGAGAGTAGCACCAAAAAAACACAAAATAACCCACAAACACATCTAAAACAAACTCACGCCAAAGATAATCTGCTTATTGCTTCTCCAAAATTTGCCCACTGAATTATCTTGCTTACTGAATAGAAATCAATTGAAACCAGGAAACGGTTCGCACCACCGAAACACCAACAGCGTATCCAAAATGTGCCACACAATTACCGGAACCATACCATCGACGTGTGCTCACTGAATCATATTATTACTATTATCTAGTTAAAGAAACTAAGATCTAAATCATAACTACAACTTTATTACTAATATTAACAAAAGTAACTGAATATAACAATTATCCAGTACCTAAATTCATCTCATCATATGTGGCAGTATATGAAAACATAAGATCAATTTAACAATAATATTGCTTTCTTGTAGTACTTATAATCCCTAAACTGAATTATTAGACATGTAAATGTGATTTAAGTCGATTTGTGCGGTAAAAAAAATAATATTTGTAAAAGAAAACAAGAACCCACCTTCGTATACAGATTCCAAAGATCAGACGAGTCGAATCGTTAGTGATTAACAGCGATCGATCGGCTTTATGTGTTGTTGGAACGAATCGACAGTCGAGGTGAATAATAATTCGTCGTGAGTCGGAGCCACCGGAAACGGAAATCAGTTGAGGTGCGTCGAAGGGTTTTTCCACCGTGAATAATCTTCTGTGTTTTGATTTCAATGAGAAAGGTGTGTTTTTGATTTCAATGAGAAAGGTTTAGGGTTTTTTGGGTGTGTTAATTTCACTGAGAAGATTTAGGAATGATAAAATCGAGGGGAGTGGCAGGGCGGGACTTATGAGTGGGAAACTAAAAATTTGTGAAATTATGTTTATGACAGCAACGATGACACGCAATTTGTACACCGTCATGTTTTTAGAATTCTTGACATTTGTTTTTGACATGCAAAAAAAAGTGTCATTATTTAACCAAAATTTTTAAACGATGACAATTTTTTTATGACACGCGCTTTTTAGTGTCATGAATAAACGCGTGTCATAAAATGCGCGTCAAGAAAACCACTTTTTCTAGTAGTGATAAAACCTACCGATTAATATGAGACCTTTCAAAATAATTAACTTTGTTTGATGTAAGAACTTCATCTTTTATTGAAAGAAAATTATGTGTGCAACTTAGTTTGGGAGAACATAGCATATATTTACCAACTTTTTTTCAACTTTATACTACTGTATCATTAGCTTTGTCGCTTTTTGAAAAGAAAAAAAAAGACCTTGATTTTTCACTTCTCATTCAAATTTCTTTCTTTTGCAAATATAATCCAACAACAACAACCCTACTTAGAAAAATCTCACAAATAACGACACTATAAGTAGGGTTTGGGAAGGGTGGGATGTAGGCAAACCTTACCCCTATCGTTTGAGATAGAGAGGCTGCTTCCAGATAGACCCCCGGCTCGATATCAAAAACACATTATATATATAAATAAGTAGACAAACACCAAACACTAAAAAGGGAGGAATGAGTAACAAAGAAGAAAAGGTAGATAAGTAACCTCACGAAATAACAAATAAACATAAATGCACAGAAACAGTACGTACAAAATGATACACATACACAAAAGTACCATACTCTTAATTCCTAAAAATCTTTAACTTTGATCCTAAGCCTCCACGAATTCCTATCTTGGACCATATCCTCAGAGAGGTGTAATTTTAACAAATCTTGCCTAATCCGATCAACCCAAGTCAAATATAATCCAAAACTTGATTTTTCACTTCATATAAAAAGTTTTTATCTTTTACAAATCTAACCCCTTTTAATTTGATTTTTCACTTCTAACCCAAAACTTTTCATCCGTTGCAAGTTAAACCCTATCACTTTATTACTTTTAACTTTGCTTTACTTTACTTTACTTTACTTTTCATCTGTTCACAAAGTATTCGATTTACATTTTGTTCTAAATTTTGCAAGTTAACACGGCCCAACGTGCATATGAGGTTTAACGTTTTATAAATGATGTTAGTGTGTGTGGTGGGGTTCAACGTTTTTTAAATGATGTTAGTTAAAATTAGCGATTTTAAATTTGCATAGCATTAATGTATAATGATCGTGTTGGTATTTATGTCTGGTTAATGCTCCACATGCTCACGGGGCAACGCGTGCAGACAAAATCCTAGTTATTATTATTTACCAAAAAATTGCAGTTCGCCACAAACTTGTCGCATTGTTGTAAGAAAATCATAAAGATGTTTAGTTGTCGCAAATTTGTGGGTATTGGAATTTGTGATAGTATTTTTTAACACCGACTATGTCTATCGCAAAACAATCATTATGGCTTGTTGCTCACAATTTAGCGACAAATATTCTTGTCGCAAATTTAGCTGTTTACATAGTAGTGTATTAAAAAAATAACTTGTTATTTGAATATTTTGCAAAATTTTAGTACACTTTGTTCATGAAGTTATTTTTGTACTTTGTGTCGTGCAAGATGGATATAGTTATTGATGTTCAGAACCAGTCAATAATGTTTCTAAACAATTTGATATAGAAGATAGACAATTAGTTCCGAGACTAAGAGATTAGGCTATCGGCCGGTATCAGTTGAAGTCAACAAAGAAGGAAAGCCTTCCCCCAATCCAACATTTTCAGGTGAAAAGAAGATAGTTGACTGAGAGTCACAGGATTTTGAAAAGCGCCGCATCTAGCTCAGCAACTTCTTCAAAAGAGATGACAGATACAGAGCGGTTACCACTTCTAGGCTTATTCACGAACTAGGCCATGAATTTGCTTTAACGAGTGCACGAGCAGAAACAGAGACAGAGGGTGGTGTTTTGTTAAAAAGCTAAAATCTAGAGTTTTGAACTTACCAACCAATTTGGGACATTTTTTTGTAAAAATTGTGATCGTTCACAATTCCTGTTGGACAATCGGTATTAGAGAGACAAACGATTAGGAACCAAAACTTGTTATTGTATTATTTGATATGTCCCTAGGTTTACATAAGGTCCTCTTTATATAAGCCTACTAATCCTTGGAGAACAAGGAATTACAATAATTATCTAAACTTTAATGTCTATCTACAATACACCTATTTGATTCCTTTTAGGATGATAAAACTATCTCAAAACACCCTTATCTTATTGTTAGGTCGGCTCCTTTTTAACCGAAACCTACAAGATTACGTCTTCAATCACCCCCTTAATCTTGTAAGCCCAACGAGTCCTTTCATCTCGTTAAACTTAAGTCTTGGTAACGCTTTTGTGAGAATATCAGCCCTTTGTATACTCCCGCTCACATGCTCCACTTTAATTTGTCCTCTCTCGACACATTCCCTTATAAAGTGGTATCTCGTGTGAATATGCATACTCTTCTTGTGAAAAACTGGATTTTTCATTAAGGCTATAGCCGATGAGTTGTCCACCTTTAAAGTTACAACTTCCTCCTTTTCACCGAGTAGTTCTGCTAGAAGACCACCTAACCAAATTGCTTGACATGCTGCAGATGTCGCAGCCATGAACTCAGCTTCACACGAAGATAACGCGACCGTGCCTTGTTTCTGTGAATTCCACGTAATCGGTGCATCATCATAGTAGAATATTGTTCCAGTCGTGCTTCGTCCGTCATCAACATCGACTGCATAACTGCTATCACTAAACCCGAATAAAACCTTGCTTCCGCACCTTGGATACACAATACCAAGATCAAGGCTTCCTTTTAGATACCGGAGGATCTGCTTTACGGCTTGTTCGTGTGTCTTGGTTGGTCTCTGCATGAACCGACTTACATATCCCACTGAGTAACTTAAATCCGGACGTGTATGAGTTAGATACCTTAAACAACCCACAACCTTCCTGTACTCGGTTGGATCTACTTCTTGCGTCTCATCATGTTTTGATAACTTCAAACCTGGATCCATAGGGAATTGAGTTGAATTACATTCCCACATACCTAGTTCCTTCAAAATCTTGGTGGCATACCCGGTCTGCTTGATTGAAATACCTTGGCTTCCCTGCTTCACTTCAATGCCGAGGTAATAATGCAAGATACCAAGGTCACTCATTTCAAATTGCATCTCCATTTGTTCTTTAAATGCCTTGATATCTTGAGATCCTTCACCCGTAACAATAAGATCATCAACATATATACCAACAATCAACAACCGATTATTGGCTTCCTTTCTATAAACCGCTTGCTCTCTTTTGCATTTATAGAAACCAAGTTTTAATAGAGTCGAGTCGAGTCTAGAGTTCCAAGCCCTCGGAGCTTGTCGTAACCCGTACAACGCTTTAAATAACTTGTACACCTGTTGCTCGCGTCCCTTTTTCACAAAACCTTCGGGTTGCATCACAAAGACTTGTTCCTTTAACTCTCCATGCAAAAAGGCCGATTTCACATCTAAGTGATGAATCTCCCATCCGCGATTTGCCGCAAGTGCAACAAGCAGCCTTATTGTTTCCATCCTTGCGACCGGCGCAAAAACTTCTTCGAAATCAATCCCGGCCCTTTGTGCATATCCTTTAGCAACGAGTCGAGCCTTGTACTTGGTAATAGCCCCACTTGCATTCTTCTTGACCTTATAGACCCACTTTACCCCAATCGGCTTTTGGTTTGGCGGTAATTCAACTAGCTTCCACGTTCCGTTTTTCTCTATTGCAGCCAATTCATTCTCCATAGCAATCCGCCAATGTTTTTCTTTCATTGCCTCTTGAACATTTGCTGGTTCATCATCTAGAGAAAGCATGAGATTATGCTCCTCATTATCGGCTTCAACATTAACAGTTTGATGACTTAAACTTGGCACTTTCTCAACTTGATAACCTTCAAATCTTCGTGGTAAAGTTGATACTCTATTTGACCGTCGAAGTTGGTTTACGTCTTCTTCAGCTTGAACGGGCTCAGGTGTCTCGTTTGTAGACCCTTGATCAGCAACGATTTCTTCTGCCAACGGAACATCTTGCGTTTCTTGAGTTGCTTGCAAAGGTATTGATTCTACAACAAACTCGCTCCATTCTGGCTTGTCCGAACCAACTTCCTTCAAGTAATCCTTCCAATCATACCTGATTAACTCATCGAACTTCACGTCTCCATCTCGCATCGCGTGTAACCGGTTTCTCACAGGATCATACATACGGTGTAACACTCCTTCGTTACCTTGCACTCCGAGATAGATCATCTGTGTACTTCTATCGTCTAACTTCTTCAGACCTGGCATCAAGACTTTGGAATATCCTACACATCCAAATACCTTAAGAAAGGTTAAGTTAGGCTTCCTCCCTTTGAACCTTTCATAGGGAGTTAACTGTTTAAGCGCTTTTGTAGGCGAGCGATTAAGAAGATAAACTGAGTGAAGCGCTGCTTCACCCCAGAAATTCTGCGGAAGTCCTTTGGCCTTCAAAATACTCCGTGTTGTCCCGAGTATTGTTCGGTTTCGCCTCTCAACTACTCCGTTTTGTTGAGGGGTATAGGGTGTCGTGAATTGTCGGGAAATGCCGTGTTTCTTGCAAAAATCACCCAACGTGTGTGATACAAACTCTCCACCATTGTCTGTCCTTAAGGCCTTCACTCTTTTTCCAGTTGTGTTCTCGACATTCTTGATGAATTCGATCAATATCGTTGGCACTTGGTCTTTAGTCTTGATTAGAAACGCCCACATGTAGCGACTACAGTCATCAACAACTAGTAGAATATATTGATTTCCACTAGGCGTTTTTGGTGTAATCGCTCCACATACATCTGCATAGAGAAGCTCTAGTGGTTCCTTTGCTCGATACATCGTTTCCTTTCGAAAAGCACCCCTTGCTTGCTTTCCATACATGCACGAGTCACACACTTGCTCCGGGTTCAAAACTGTTGGTACCCCGATTGCAATTTTTGAGAGGCTTCTAATCGCATCAAAGTTGAGGTGTCCAAGACGAGCGTGCCACATCCATGACTCGTCTTGTAAGTTAACCTGTAAACACACTGGAGAAACAACCTTTAAGTTAATCTTATAAACACGATTTGCTGAGCGTGGTACCTTCATGAGTAACCTTCCATTCGGCTCATGCATCAACAATGTTCCGTTTTCTATAGTGATTTTGCACCCGGCTTCATCCATTTGTCCCACACTTATGATGTTATTCTTGAGCGATGGAATATAATAGACGTCTTCGAAAATCCTTTGTTTTCCCGATTTTCCTTCAACCACGATAGTGCCTTTTCCTTCGATATTAACATACGAATTGTCCCCGAACCTTACCTTACCTTTAACCCGTCGATCTAGCTTAGAAAACCACTTCTTGTTCCCCGTCATGTGGTTGCTTGCACCATTATCTAAAAACCAAGTATGATCTTCACACGGACTTGTTGCGTAGATACTAGGATCGACTAGTTTTTCATTCAGGTACACCACATGTTTAGAGTCCTCCTCACATGTGTGCATATACAATACTGGGCCTTCATCATCTTGAACAAGATTACTTTCTTCATCCCTTTTCCTTGTGGGACAGTCGCTCGAAAAGTGTCCGAGTTCGTCACAACGAAAACACTTTAATTTCGAACGATCTTTCACAGGTCTTTCCTTCGGTTCCTTTCCCTTTCCCCGTGTTCCTGTGCTTCCTCGACCGCGTCCTCTACCTCTGCCGCCATATTCAACAGTTCCTTTGCCCCGACCGAAACCTTTTCCATTCTTCCTTTTGGCTTCCCATTCTTCATAGGTTAGTAAAAGCTTTTCTTCCTTGGTCGATTGCACCTGTTGATCGAGTTTTATTCGTTCTTCATAGGCAGTGAGACGCCCTACTACATCATCATAGCCGACTGTTTTAAGGTCGACCACTTGTTCAATCGCAGCTACCATCTGTATATACTTGCTCAGTAGTCCGTGTAGAAACTTCTTCACCAATTTTTGTTCTTCTATCACGGTCCCAAGCGAGGCTGATTTCGAGGCTATACCTGAGATCATTCCAGCGAACTCGGTTATGTTACTTGAATCCTTCATCTTCAAGTTTTCGAATTCAGCCATGAGCGTCTGAAGTCTCGCTTCCAACACTCATCAACAACACCACGATGCCGTGCCTTCACAGCTTCCCACATCGCTTTTGCCGTATCACAGGTTCCAATTTGAAGCACAATTTCTTCCGGTAAAGCTTGAAAGAGCAGTGCGGTTGCCACGTGGTTCTTGTGGACATCGGTGGTCACTCCTGGATCGATAACATCCCACACCTTGTGAACATTAAAGATCGCCTTCATCTTTATCGCCCATACCGCATAGTTCGTACTCGTGAGAGTCGGACATGCCAAACTTGGTACGTGATCCTTTACTACCAAGTTTGTGTTTCTGTTCTGGTTCGGATCTCCCATCGTATTCTTCTCTGGCTTACGTGATGACCTGGTCTCGAGTTACAAACCACAACCAAAAATCCTTCTTTGATCGTTGCCTGATAACTTCGTTCGTTCCTTGATGATCACGTAATAGATCTTCCTTCTCTTTGATCAACCCTTGCTCTGATACCAATTGTTGGACAATCGGTATTAGAGAGACAAACGATTAGGAACCAAAACTTGTTATTGTATTATTTGATATGTCCCTAGGTTTACATAAGGTCCTCTTTATATAAGCCTACTAATCCTTGGAGAACAAGGAATTACAATAATTATCTAAACTTTAATGTCTATCTACAATACACCTATTTGATTCCTTTTAGGATGATAAAACTATCTCAAAACACCCTTATCTTATTGTTAGGTCGACTCCTTTTTAACCGAAACCTACAAGATTACGTCTTCAATTCCAATTTAGACTCTAAGTTGGTTAAGAAAATATGATTTAACAATGTTGGTCAATTTATACCCGAAAATTAAAGTTTTTTTCAACTATCCTATGGTTATTTCAAACCTTTAAAATATATGTTTGAGATGAAATTTTTTGAGAATATTTAAGTATTTCAAAGCACATGCTTCGAAAATGAAATGTCTCATTTGGTTTGGAATATTCAACAACTTGTTTATATAAACTAGGTACACAACAAAAAGAATCTTTTTCATGTCTTAATGAGTTAATTCCATTATGTGTTCTTTACAAAAAGAGTTGTCATACAAACATAATTATATACAATGTGATAATTAAATATATATTTAAAACCGCTCATTTACAAAAAGAGTTGTTATATACATACATAAGTGTTTTTTTAAGGAGCATCTTTATTTCATTATCAAAAAACCATCACAAATTACACCCAAAGCCCAATTAATGAGAGGACTACCTGGGTCAAACATATACCTGTGATTACACCCAAAGCCCAATTAATGAGAGGACTACCTGGGTCAAACATATACCTAACTCTTAGTTAACAATACAAAACAGTTAAAAACACACCCTGCACCTATTTGTTAACCATTATCGAAAAGACAATACTCCCACCACATCGCTTTGTCCAAATCCGGTATGTGTCCCCGTTTAATCATCCACCAGTGGGATTCTACTTTGACGTCTTCGAGCAATACTGGAGTCGATTTGTTTACATCTTTAAATACTTTCTCATTCCTTCCCAACCAAAGTTTCCATAGTCCTAGAAGAATTACTTTAATCTCCTTGGGTGGTCTTTTCAGGTTCCGGTACGATTTGATAATCTGAAATATCGATGTAAACGGAGCCGCATCTGAAATCTTTAACCATTCACGAACATTCCACCACAATTCTCTGGCGCAAACACAGTTGACAAGAATATGATCTACTGTAAGACCCTAACCCGTAAACACGTAATTAACGCTTAAACTTACGCGCTTTGGCCTTAATCAAAAATCACGACCGATCAAAACTTTAATCTTTATAAATGATAATCCATTTAAAGTCTTTGATTTGATAGAAACCATCAACTTTGCATTTTTAGATATTACAAACCAATACTACGGTTTGTGTTTTCAAACGGAATCTGTTGCGGAAGCGTACGAGTGCTCGGGTGTGTTCGGCTCTTTCCTTGACTTGATCCGTGCTTCGGAGCTCCTACCGAACGTGTACCTAGCACCATTACACAAGTAATGGTTAGTGGGGTTGCCAATGCTGCATTTACTATATTAGAAATGTCGTTGCGTGTCGAAACGGAACGAACCAGGCCAAACGGCCCCATATCAAGAAAATAAACTGCTGCACTTTTGCGCAGCAGCTGTTTAGGTCGCATTTACCCATTTTAAAACTCATAATCTGACTTCGTCTTTCAAATAAAGAAATGTTCTTCGTTCAAATACCTTTCCAAGCATATAAAGAACACCTCCTAACGATTTTTCTATGATTTTATACGAATATTTAAAAATCAGATTGTCTGTCGCGACTCGCCCGGGTCAGAATATGACCCGCCCGGGTTAATCTGCTGATTTAAAACTCCGAATTCTGACCCGCCCGGGTCTGAATATGACCCGCCCGGGTCAGAATGTGACCCGCCCGGGTTGACCTGAGACTTATCATTTTCGAATTTTGACCCGCCCGGGTTGACCTGCTGCAATTTTTATTAAGGCATGAATACTTATGCCTTCACAAGCCCAACCCTTCACTATGGGCGTTTTTGGACATCCGGGACATACCCAAGATTATTTTAGACTTGCATAGATAAGTTCTATCAAGATATATATTTTACTTTTCGGTTTTGACCCATTAAAATCCACTTAGTTCGGTCTTAATTGTTTGACCCGTTAAGGCCTTTGGTTATACAAAACCTTATTTGACCTTTCGAAAAGCATAACCATCATTTTGTTAACCCATTTGACACATGTTTAACTAAAAACATCATCCGGGTTGTTTAATTATGACCCGGTTTATAGATTTAGCCTTTGATAAATTTTTAAAATTCCCAAAATACCCTCATCGGCTTATTTTTCAAACTAGTCACCCATGGGAGACTCGACTTGATTATGATCCATTATTTTCAACCCATCTACATGTTTAAAGACCTCTAAGCCTTTGCGGACTTAGCATTTTACCAATTTCATGAATTCCATATTTTAAATCACATCTAAGCGCATTAGCACACATTAGACACGTTTATAAAAACGACTCACCGATTTGGCACCCACGATTCATGTGGGTGATTTCCATCCCCTTTTTACTCGCCCATATTCTTATTTTACACTACAGACTTACCCGGTAGCGTTAGCTCATTCCTATATTATTCGAATCATCTATATGATCCGTTGGCATCTTATACGCTTTTCGTTCCAATTCATCAACCTGTGACAAATCCTCAATTTGCAATATTATTATCCGGGAATCCAAAAGGTGTCCCACCACCAATCGGTCCGTCAACATTTATAACATATCCAATGCTCAATATTAACTTATGAGGTCTAAAGAATCTAAGATCATAATTCATTTGACCCATTTATTTCAATACTCAATTGTTTAAATTTTAAATCTTTTGCTCAAGTGATATTAACCTCACTTGATCCATTTATGAAATTACTCCAATTATCTACTTAGGCGTCTTCACCTGAACTTAACAATTCTCTTCCCTTTAGGCAATTCTAACCCAATCCAAGCTAGAATCCCATAATCCCTATTTATAAATAAGCATCTATTCTCCATTAACAATATCAATACCATGACTTTCAAACATTTACAAAATCTTTTAGTTTCTAAGAGACTTAATAAAACTAAGTCACTTACCTTGGCCTCATTTGTGCATTCCATGATCCATTTATTTTGTTAGGTTCATCCCATCCAAGCTCCCACCTAGCTTGACAAGACCAAACCTTCACAATACTCACAAGATCGGTTATGTTAGCCATTTCATCAAACGAATACCATACCTCATGAGTTTATATATGCCAATTCATCCATAACTTCCATTTGGGTTAGTTGACTTTTAAGAGTCAAACTACCCTTTACATATCTATATGCACTAACATAGGCATTAGTCCTAACAATGAACTAGCCCTTTAATTACTTGTCAATTTATTCGATTTAGTGCACATTCCATCTTCCAAATCATCATTTAGGCAATTCCACTTTATCAATTACTTACATTCCTCGCATAACATTTTAGTTAGTAAGGCCTTTTTCGCATAGTTTCACATATTCATATCAACTAAGCATTTCATCAAACACTTAGTGTGCATACTACATTTTTCATAATTATCGCACTCACTAAACATTTAGCAAGTATCCAATTTATGAACTCATCATTAAACATCATTCTAGCTATTATGTCTAGCTATTTCAATATCAACTTGCAATTTTACTAACACATAAGATTCATGCAATACATATAGAATACAATTCCTATACAATCCATGCCTAAAACATAGATTTCCTTCAATTTTAGTAACATCAAAGCTACTAATCAAAACCAAAATCATCATCTTTAAATACAATCAAACTTCTAGCAATTTAATTCATTCCTAAACCATTAAGAATGATCAATATCACCAATAATCAACAATATCATGGATTTAACATGTGTTGCTCAAAACCCACAAGTGGGTTTCGAAATCTATACTAATTGAGGGTTAGGGTTCTTACCAAAAGCTTAATCCTTGAAGATTAACACTCTAGAACACACCCTTCACCTTCTTGCTTCAATCTCTTGCATCAATTTCTTCAATTTTAGGGATTTAAGGTTGTTTTAGAGTTTGGGAAGAGTATCCCCATTTTCACTTCTCTGTATTTTGACACAACACACACACACACACTTGTGTGTGTTCACACCCATTTCAACCATTAACACTTCATGTTTGGCTAGTTATCAACAATGGTCCCTCAAGTTATCACAATGTCATTTTATATAGAAACTAACTAATCATCTAGTTTCTACTACCTTATATTCATTTATATAAATAATATTATTAATTAGGCTATCTCCATATTGGAACATAACCCATGTTCATATCGTTTAAACTCCGTTTTATTGTTTGCTAATCACGCCTAATGGCGTAATTAAGCGAAACAAGTTTTTGGGGCGTTACATCTATCGTCTTTAATTCCAAATTGCATTTGTTGCACAGGCTGTCCCCAATCGTAACACCTCTAGCCGCTAAAGTTTCGGCCGTTTGTATTTATATTTTCCAATGCTCGCCAAACAAAATAGTTAACCTTTGGTGTTGGTATTCGACTCCAATGGAACATACCTTGTTGTAGATTCTGACCGCGTGACCACTAAGCTCCATACGGACCATCTTGACCGAAAACTCCTTTGCAGAATTATGAGACGCCCACATCCAAACATCATCGGATTTCCCCACATTCTGTGCGTTGATCAGGAACCAGAGTCTCTGTGCATCACTCATTTCAGCAGCCGAGGATGGTATGTAGTCTCCTCCACATAAATGTTTTGTTAACTATATGTAATACATGATAGAAAGGTAAATTAATAGTTATTTGGTTTTAAATGTGTATTGACAATGTGATAATCTATATCTATATCTTCTAATAAAAGACTAACTAGGGATGAGGTGGCACCTCTAGATGCTCCCCATTCTTACCATTTAACTTGGGCATGGGTTTTCTAACTCGATCCATGACCCTATTTTCTTACCCAAATACCCGTATATAAAAACTGTGTTTCTATGACATTTCTCATTCTAATATACGACTGCACCCCTTTCTCCTTCTCATTCAACCCTAAACTCCAAACCCAACCTGACATCAGTTAATGTCTTCTTTCTTGCACCGCATGTTTTATACTATCGTGAGTTAATCGATTATAAGATTGGGATTTATGGAATCAAAACCCTAAATCAAACGTGTATTACATAATTAGATGTTTTCAGATCTGCGTTCCTATATGTGTTATTATTTGTTTTATGCTATACGTTTATATATTTCTCATTCACGTATGAATTTGTGTTGTTAGTTGTTTTATGCTATACGTTTACGGCGGAGATATTCCAGATGAAGCGTAAATGGACGTCGATATCGATATGTCTAGGTGTGAAATGGAAACCGATGAAAATAATAACTCAAAGGTCTTTTTTGTTTATTATTATTATTATTATTATTATTATTATTATTATTATTATTATGATGTTTAGGGATTGAATGTGTTTGTGTGATGTGAGTTAAAAGTCCAAGTTGATTTGTATTTAGGATCTATAGGATATGAAGCAGGGGTTGAAGAAGATTGAAGAGGAAGTCTGCGCGCTTCAAGAAATGCAGGCTAAGGTTGAGAAGGAGATGGAATCAGTTCAAGGTTTGTTAGCATTTTTATTATTATTATTATTATTATTATTATTATTATTATTATTGTTGTTGTTGTTGTTGTTGTTGTTGTTGTTGTTGTTGTTGTTGTTGTTGTTGTTGTTGTTTGGAATTAAGGAGAAATCTAATGCATCCAAATGAAAGTCAAATTGTCAAAAAACTGAGCCAATAGCCATTTAGAGTTTGAGAATATGTGTGATAGTTTAGTTTAGGGCCAGGGGTGAGGTGGTACCTTTCTATGCTCTCCATTCCAACCCGTTTAACTTGGGTATGGGTTATCTTACCCGATCCATGACCATAATTTCTTACCCAATAACTCACATATAAAACTCTGAATGTATAGGGTTTCTCATTCACGCCATCAACATCCAACCCTACCTTTCGATCACTGACATCTTCATCATCATTTTACATCGCTACAATATCGTCATTTCCACATCCCTTCTACTTCAACCCTAGCACTCTCTGGCTTTGCGCCACTGGTATTGATCTCAATCTAACGTTTTATCTTATTATTCTTCATCATCATCATCATGTATTGTTTATTTTCATTCATAATATTATCGTCTCAAGTTTTTGCATCTCCTAATGATAATGATGGATGCACATCTCATGCTATCGATTCATCCTAACTTTGTGACTACACAATCGCCCCAACACAAATTCTATACTTCATCGTTGTCTCCTTTATAACAAAGATTGAAAACAGGTTAGGTTTTCAAATCTCGTATTTGTTGTTTGTTTTTTAAAATGTAAACATGTATCAGTTTGTTGTTTGGTTTTATGATTATCTCCTGCTACTTTGTGTCTCGATCAATAGTAGGTGTTACCGTATATGAAGTTATTAGCCTTAGCCTTCTCTATCCAGTAATGTTTCTCTGTTTATTCTTTAATTCAATTTGTTTTCTGATACTAGCTTGGTTACTTTGATAGATTGTTTGATTTAGGGGTTGTTATCATTAACTAATTAAACGACTTTCAACTCAAATCATTGTACGTTTGAAAAGCAAATTGTTTGTATTAGGATATATAGTTCTCATGAGGGTTGACTAAAAATTGTTTTTAACTTTTATTATTTTTGTAGAAGGAAACAATTACGAGGGGGAAAAACTTCCGAACTGAGTATAAAACCAACTTTACCAAAGTATACTATTAGGAAAATGTTAGATTGCATATTGCTGGTAGAGAAAAGTTGCTGCTAAGTATTAGTAGGCTGCTAAAAAGAAGAAAACGGATGAAAGGAGATCTCATCTTGTAATGTGAATTTAATGGTTTGCTATTTTAAATATTTTCATTAGTGTATAATTTTTTTTCTAACTATATATATGCCTTCTTTAGCAAACGATTTATTGAAGTAAAACCTAAATTGATAATATGGGAAATTGTTATTTTGCTGGTGGCCTTGGGATAAGATACATTTAATTCTTTTGATCTCTTTAGTAGTCATAACTTCTTAATCTAAAAGCGATGAATAAGCTTATTATCTATGTTCTAGACAAAAGATAAAAGAGATATCTTAAGTTTTTTTTTGATGTTTGTTTAATTTTTTAAAGGTTTTTAATGATGAAATGCATTATTTTTGTCTTCATAAACTAAATATTTCGTTTTCGATTTTATTTTTGCATATACTGCAGGTTTTTGAGTGGATGCAACAATACAAGAAGCTAAATTTTGTGTCTTATGGTAGTTACATAAAGCTTATGGAAAAAAAAATCCTAAATTCATGTGCATTTCTACATAATCGTTTTAGATTAAGAGACTTTTGGAGAAGCTAAATTTTACATTTCTACAAAATCGTCTTAGGCTAAGAGACTCTTGGAGAAATATGTATACCGGCCAGTTGTGCATTCCTTAATAGAATATCTAAGTTCAACAAAAGAAGGTAAAGTTAAGAATCAAACTACAAATTTTGTCTACAAAGAAATATTTGGAAGTTTGTGAATAAGTATTCAATTATATTTTTCTTAAATAGTCTAATTTCATTTTTTTTTTGTATTTTTTGTTAAACTATATTTATGTACTTAGAATTTTCTTCTCATTTGCATGCCGTTTAAATAAATATGACTGTATCTTCATTTCAATATTTGTTTTTTAATGACGTCAAATTAAACACTGTATAATTCATATATCATTTATTGGGTAACATCAAACTTTTTTTATGATATTTTCCAAGTAACCCAAATTCATAGGAATTTATAATACATAATTAAAACTTGTATATATATTACAATCTTTATATATGTTGGTTTCTCATTCGACTCGAAGATGTACACCCGGTCTCTAACCTAGTTAAGTATATAGTAAATATGTGGCTCATAAATGTTATTTTTAACATCATTTTCTTAATTTATTTAGTTTTATTCTTTATTATAATTATAATTAAATTTGGGTGTATACTTTTTGTAAACATTTAAAATATGATGTTTTATAAAATTCAGATTATATTATTTTGGGGAGCCTATTTTTTTTACTTATGTCTCAATATATTTTTTTAAACCGAGCGTGTGAATACGTAGTAATGTACACAAGTAATCGAAGTAAGTACAAACGTACATGTTATCAAAACAACCTCACAATTATTATTTTTATTTACAAGTTGAAGATGCTTATGCTTTTCACTATTCTAATAATATAACGTTATGTTTTATAAAACTCCAAATATGCCCCCATTGAGATATGCTTATTTTTATCTATGGATTTACGTAATAAACAAAAGAGAAATATCATGTCACTATAACTAGGGCTGTAAATGAACAAAACGTTTGACAGACAGTTCGGCGGGAAGTTTATTAGTGTTCGTTTGTTTAATAAATGAACGAACGCAAACACGAAATTTTGTTCGTTTAGCTAAACAAACGAACACGAACAGAGGTTGCGTTCGTTAATTTATGTTCGTGAACGTTCGGTAATGTGTTCGTTTATGTTTGATAGCTAATTAGGTTCTTTAACTTTTATTTTTAATTTAACTACATCAAAATTCCTAGTACTAGATTATTTATTAATTAATATCACTTCATTTATTTTGATTAAGTACTATTTAGGTGGATTAAATCAAGAATTTGGTTTTTTTCTTTTTTGATCAAATGAGTATTTTAAGTTTAATATCATAATTTTGTGTTATTTTGAAACAGTATTTTATGGTAAATAGTATTACATTATTAATATTATGTAAGGTATGTTTCGATAATTGGGTTAATATGTTTTGGGCGGATCCACGTAATATCTATGATGAAAGATACCGATTTAATTCGAAATTTAATATATGTTATTTTATGTTCATTTCTATTCTTAAACGTTTGTTTGTGTTCATGAACGTTCGTTTGTGTTCGTCTTATTTATGAACGTTCATTTGTGTTTGTTTATTCTTACTTTTGTCCGGCACCTAAAATTAACAAACAAACACAACGAACACAAACACGTTCATTTTCTTAACAAATTAACACAAACAGAAAATCTCGTTCGATTAGTGTTCATGAACCGTTCGTAAACAAATTATTTTCTTAACAAATAAACACGAACAAGAAACCGTTCGTGTTCATTCGGTTCGTTAATTTGTAGCCCTAACTATAACCGTTTAACGAAGAGATGTTAAGTGTACCACAGCAAAGGGATCACTGACTTGATTGCAAATTAAAACAGTTAAGAAAAAGGGTACACAAGTTAAGAAACAGTTTCTCAAAGGGTAGTTATGTAATTCAATGATGGGGACCAAAGTCTTGACTAGTTCAATACAAGAGGGCCATAATAGTGGACAATATTGTATATAACAGCTTGAAGGTCTATCAATGACTTATTCAAGACCTTATGCCTTTGCCTTGTTTTTCCATTTTCACTCGGCGCACAACCGTGTCTTTCATCAGCTCTATATATACACACACACTACGTTTCAGTTGTTTCAAATCAGTTAATCATCATCAACAACAATGGCCGAACACGACGAAGACGTACCCGACCAGCTGCACACGCCCATCTATCGATTCTATCCTACTGAAGAAGAGCTCATCTCGTTCTATCTTATGAACAAGCTCCAAAACCATCGAACACACGATCTCCACCGCGTCGTCCCGGTTGTCAATGTCTATGAACACAATCCCAGCCGTCTTCCAAGTAAGTATTTGAATCAATGACAATATCACATTTTTTTGCCACTTTAGGGTTTCTTGAATCATTTAGGGTTTTAAGTTGGACCCTACTACTCCTACACCTCCCTCTTAACTCAAATGACTATATTATACGTACGGGCTATGATGCAATCCCTAACCTTTAAACGACTTTTTACAAATGGTGTGAGATTAGATTGTTATTGGCGTGTGTATATATAGCATAAGTTTTAAAATTTTATTAGTTAACTAGGTTAAAGCCTCGTATGTACACACAGTATATCCGCAAGTTAAATGGCAAAATTATTTTATAAAGATTGTAGTATACAAGTTTTAATTATTGGAACTTACGTATTTCAATTCTTATGAATTTAGGTTACATGGAAAATTAATGATATTGTTTTTGTGTGTAGAGTTAGCTGGAGAATTATGCAAAAGGGACACTGAACAGTGGTTCTTTTTTGTGCCTAGACAAGAAAGGGAAGCACAAGGAGGAAGGCCTAGCCGGACCACGGCCTCAGGCTACTGGAAAGCCACTGGTTCACCGACTTATGTCTACTCGTCGGACAACAAAGTGATCGGGGTGAAGAAGACGATGGTGTTTTACGAAGGGAAGTCGCGTAGCGTGAAGAAAACCGAATGGAAGATGAATGAGTATAGAGCCATTAAACAAGAGGTGGACGGGACCAATGCTTTCCCTGTTCCAAAGGTAATCAAACATATCTACATATCTTCATTAAGTTACACAAACATTATTATCCAAACATATCGAGTAAAATTTCACTCATAGAAAAAGGCTACTAATAGGGGTGTTTGTTGATTTAAGTTTTATTAAATTTCGACAACCATAAGTAGATATTGATTTTAATACTAAAATATTATGCGTTTGCGTATATAATATAAGTCATGTATAAACAAATTCAATATGTAAAACTACGTACAAAAGGCTGGCTAAATACATAAACTTTGTTAATGATAATTTGTTGTCCGAAGATGGTTTAATAACTTTGGTTAAATTTCTACAGCTACGGCACGAGTTGAGCCTATGCAGGGTGTATGTGGTATCAGGAACTACACGCGCATTTGATAGGCGACCTTCTGGAATAGGAATGACAATAGAGAAAGTTAATCACGACGCGAGTAGGGGCGCATCATCTTCACAAAACATCCTATAACCTTCCAATAGCTCATGTCCTCAATGCTTCATGTCCGTACGAAGCATGAAATGCCTAGCTCAACATGATATGAATGCAACATACTGTCGTCTCTTGTTGAATTTTAAGAAACATGGCAATAAATAAGTGACAAATGATAAAAGTCTTACAACTTTTAGATTTCTAGATAATATTCAAAGAAAAATTCTTAGTAAATATATTAAAAGCTCATAAATTTATTATTAAATTGTGGTTTAGTGCTAACCGTACCGTGGTTAAATTATAATATGAATTGAAGTGGTGTATAATGATGAAAAGGAAGAAGGCTTGAAATGCACTTTGTAATGTTTCGATGTAGACTTGAAACAGTATTGAAGGATTGAGATGTGAGTGAGAATATTATTTAAAATACAAATTAACATACGTCAAGCTCAAAGAATACTTTTAATAAGAGAATATAATTGTTTTAATAACGAGAGTTATTGCGTTGATTTTTACCATAGTATACGCACTATAGTAGTTGATAAAACATGTCTTGTAATCGTCAAAAAGCGTAACACGTGCGCACACCTACATGTATTTATTGTGAGAATATTGGTATTCCTAAGAAATGATCACGACTCTTGACTTTTTGATATATGGTCAACTATAGAGAGACTTTGTTATATATGGTCAACTATAGGGAGACTTTGTTATATATGGTCAACCATATGGAGACTTTCTTATCTATATGTATGGCAACTAGAGATTAAGGGGGGTGTTTGGGATTCATTATTCAAAATAAATTATACATTTTGGAAAAACAAGGGTGGAGCTGCTTATAGATTATTGCGTTTTGGTAGCCTAAAAAACTGATTATTTGCGTTTTCAAAACGCAATCCCAAACACCCTCAAAAATTTACAAAGAGCAAAAGACATATAATAATATAACGATATATAATGATGTGTTTTGTTCAATATAGAAGAAAATAGAATTGTGTGTGTGTAAGAGAGAGGGAGAAGGCGGGTGCGCGGTCGATGGTGTAGTTATGTACTGCTTCTATACATTGTAGCGCTTAGGTCGCTGGATGGTGTAGAATGGAGCCCTAAGAGGCTCCCTTGTGCCACCTCAGCTCAATCTTAGCACCACGTCAGCAAAGGGCTTCATTTTCCCCTTTTATTTTTTATTAGCTTAACTAAATGGTAGTGGGCCCCAAAAAATCACCCGTTGTGCTCGTTATTGAACTAAGGACTTAACGAGCCTTTAATGCTGAGGTGGCAGTTCCACCCCCTACACCGTCCAGCCTTATAGGCCACTTATATTCCAATCCGATTTATTAACCTAGCTTCCTTCGTTAGTCATTCATTCCTATCAATAAGGACAGTAAAGCCAACCTCTCAGTGTACATAAACTTACTCTTCAACTTTACTTGAGCTTCTTGCAAATGTGCTTTAAGATTCTCGAAAGTTTCATCCCTTACAATTGTTCTTGTAATACATAAATGTGGTCGATCTCCATCTTATACAACTTTGCATAGAGTCCTATTATTCATTGTGACGGAGAAGAAATCCCATCGACATGGCGAAAATAGTAATGCGTGGGTCAAAATGATTCGGATAAAGAAAGTTTTAACAAATAATGATAAACTCTCATGAACTGTGTTTTAGTCTTTTAGATGACACCAATCTTTTTAAATATAAATAAGCAAGCTACTTTAATGATTTTAATAATCACTTAAAATAAATTCAATCGACCTGGGTACTTCCTTAACTTTTATTTAATTTATTCGGTATTAATATATATATATATAATGGGCATGGATCAAATGAGAACTGTACCGAGTTGAGAGAACTCGAGAACTCTTGTGGACCATTGATCTTGATCATCTAATGGCTAAGATTAAAAGTTGGAGTTTTTTGTCTTGACTTGATTAATAAGTAATTTTTTAATCTATTAAAGTACATGAAGGGGCATTAAGGTAAAACACCATGTGAGAGAATAATTAATATAATATCATATTAATTTTTAATTCAATTATTAAAAATATTCATTTTTTTAAAACATTATTTTATTTTTTAAATTAATTTACTTTTATAAAACAAAAAATCAAAAATATAAATTCTGTCATCTCCCCCCTCGTTTTTACACTGTGTAATTATTTACACCAGTGTTAATTTACATCTAAAAAAACCAACCATCCATAAATTTGTTTTATTTACACTGATATAATTATTTACACCAGTGTGAATCTGCCAAACACACAGTTTATACAAGTGTTTTCTTACATCAAAACGTCAATACATTCATATTTACCCTGGTGTAAACTGATATTTACACCATGGTATAATTATTTACACCAATTTACACCATGGTATAATTATTTACACCAGTGTAAATCTACCATACACAAAGTTTATACAACTGTTTTCTTACATCAAAACGTCATACATTCATATTTAACCTGGTGTAACTGATATTTACACCAGTGTTTTCCTACAAACATACTAGACCATCATCCCCCTTAAAAAAAACAAACAAATTTTCAACATAAAAAACCTATATTTGTGTTTAACATCATCATCTTCACAGCATCATGTCCTGACCAAAACCAAAATTTCAACATAAAAATTCTATCTTTTTCACAAAAAAAATCATTAATAATAATAAATAATAAAAACAGAAAAAAAATACTAATAATAATAATAATAACAATAACAAAAATAATAATAATAATAATACTAACAGAAATAATAATAATAATAATAATAATAATAAAAAAAAAAAATTTACCTGTACAGCCCCCAAAACACCATCGCCGGACCACCACCACCTCCCCACCGTCACCATCAACCACCACCAAACCCCTCATTTTCAGATCCAACCAACCACCGTACGAAACACCATTCGAACCCCCATCATCAGATCCACCCACAAACCCCTTTGTCGAACCACCCCCAAAAACCCTCTACAAAACACCCCTCAACCACCTCTGAAACCCACCTTCGTCAACCACCACAGTCCCCCCCCCTCTGCAAAACACCCTCAAACCCACCTCTAAAACCACACCATCACCTCGTCTTCTGCACAAAAACACCACCGCCTCCTCCACCGTCACCGTCGTCCTCTGCAAGAACCACCACCACCATCGTCCCCCCCCCCCCCCTGTTTTACATCAGATCCACCACCATCGGACCCCCTGATAAAACATCGAACCCCCCAAAGCCCTACCTCCACCTTCACCCCTGTTTCGAACCCACCACCATCCTCCGCCTCCTGCCCCACCAAGACCACCGTCCTCCGCCTGCTTTCATCACCATGAATCGTGTGTGTGTGTGTGTGTTAGAGAGAGAGACGGAGTGAGTTAGAGAGAGAGACAGAGTTAGAGAGAGAGAGTTAGAGAGAGAGAGAGGGTAACCGGTTGTTGTGTGAGAGAGAGAGGGTGAGGGTGTGAGAGATAATATTATTTAAAGTGTTGATTGGGGTGGGGGTGGGGTGGGGTGGGTATTATTATTACTAAAATACCCTCAAGTGGGTGTGGTAAAAGACTTTGATGCCCTTGATTAAACAAATACAAGATATTATAAAGCAGCTGATGTGTCTCTTTATGATTGGTTCGGAGGGGTTCTCAAGTTCTCTCAACTTAGTGGGGTTCTCAAATGATCCCATTCCTATATATATATATATATATATATTGGAAAATTCAAATAAGAAGAAAATGTCTTTTAAAAAAGAACAAATTTAAATTAATACAAAATCTCTTATTTAATAGTTGTATTTAGTATTAAATAAATTATTATTTTTTGGTAACTACCCTAAACAACTTAAATAAATGAAACTCATAATTCATTTTTAAAATACTAGTGGGATGCACGCGCGATGCGGCGGGAAACACAACATTTAAAGTTTGAGTCGAGCCAGGGCTAGCTCGAGTTTAACTTGCACTTCATACCGAGTTGGTTTGGGTTGACTCTAATTTAAAATAAAGATGGAATCTTAAACTCGACCTCGGCTTGATCAAAAATCAAGTTGGTTTGCTTAACTTGATTTGATTAGACTTCACAACTAATTTACCATGATTGTCAAACATATAAATTATTCTTGCCAAAATTCTAAAAGAGTTAATTGCAATTTTCGTCCCTGTGGTTTCCCTAAACTAACAGGTTCAGCACGAGTATAACACCCTGAGTACCTGATGTTTGGTTTTCTAACAGTTTACGTCCCTCATTTTAACGGTCGTTAGGTTTTCTGTTAGTTTGTGATGAAATGACTATTATACCCATCAGTTTGTGGGTGAAATGACTTTTATACCCTTCCGTCTTCTTCTCCAACCAACATACCCACCACTTGCAACAACACCACCACCTCCTCCTTTTCCAACTAACCCAAACTCTTGGCCACAACAGAACCCATTATAACCAGACACACCTCCAGCTGAAAAACACCTTCGGCGACTCAACTCCAGCAACTCAACTTCGTCCGATCATAATCCAACCCTCACCTTCGCCTTCTTTCTCGTACACTAATACCAGAATTTGTATATATAATAACTGTTAAGATTTTACCGTTTGGAATCTAATCGGACTCTCACCGGAAAACCATCGGGAGTTGACGGGACCCCGGTCATCAACAGTAACATCTCTAACACTCTCACTCTCAACTCTAGATTATAGGTTCTGGGTTTGGGATTGATTATCGGATATTGATGATGAATATTAACAGAGGTGTGGGTTAGTCACGATGGGTCATCGGTAGATAGTTAAGGAGCAGTAACGAGGAGGAAGGTAGGTTGAAAAGTTATTATCGATAGGGATAATTACCGTTTGTTGGAGAGAAATGAACACCGGTGATAGTCACCGGAACCGGTGACTATCCGGACATGAGGAAGCTGGTAGAGCAAAATACATTTGAACCAACAATGGCAATATGAGACGACGTATTGACTCTGTGTCTGTTCATCTCCATCTTCTGTCCATTAGATTCAATATCCACATTAACCTCCATCTTTTCCTTCACCAAATCAGAGCAAAATACAAGAAACTTCGACCAAGTTCAGCTTAATTAGTATCATAAACAAATTGAGTTAAAAACTGAAATGTTCTTTTGTATGTGACACATTTAATCTTTCTGACACTTTATTGTTTGCGAAATGTTATTTTTAGTTTGTATGATGTTTGGACTTTGGAGTGAGAATCACAGAAATATATGAAAAGTGGGATGGTTGGTTGGGTTTGAGGGTGGATCGATTGCCGAAACTGAAGAGGAAAGGGAAGGGTTACGATGGTTGTGGAGGATAGGGTGGTGGTGGTGGTGGTAGTGGTGTTGCAGGTGATGGGTATGTTGGTTGGAGAAGAAGATGGAAGGGTATAAAAGTCATTTCACCCACAAATTGAAGGGTATAATAGTCATTTCACCACAAACTAACAGAAAACCTAACGGTCGTTAAAACAAGGGACATAAACTGTTAGAAAACCAAACCTCAGGTACTCAGGGTGTTATACTCGTGCTGAACCTATTAGTTTAGGGAAACCACAGGGACAAAAATTGCAATTAACTCATTCTAAAAATAAACTTTTCCTAATTAGCCAAAGGACTAAGTATGCATATTACACAATTTATTAATGTTGGATCAGTGGCCTATGTTATGAACACTTATGTGTATCAGATTTATGTAAGAGTTCATAAGCAGCGGAAATAACAAGTGTTCTAAAGATTAAAAGATCACTTTTAAGAGGAGTTATTACTCCCCCTTGACTGAATATAAATGAGAAACAATAAAGCAGTTCAAGTATAAAGCAGTAAATGCAGTTTATGTTTCTCAGATGTGAAATGGAATATTAGTTCAAAGCCCGAAGGATTTCAATTTAGATCAAAGATATTACACAAAATCACATGTCTAAAATAGATGAACAAACTCATCTATTTATAGACCAATGTACTAAACCATTGTCTGAAGTAATCTAAGATATTTAACAAAGATATTATGCAAAGATAAGCTTACAACAGCCTGTACATTGAAACTTGAAATCACGACTTTAACAAAACAATATAATAATAAAACTGTTGATCTTCAGTCGGTTAGAAGCTTCTGAATACAAAGTGCTGATGAGTGACAAACTGCTGATGAGTAGTTTGTCTTCAGTAGTTCTTCAGTGAAATGTCTGGTTAGACTTCAGAACTTCTGATGAGTTACTCTTCAGTACTTTGCATATTTGTTCTTCAGTACTTCTTCATTCTTCTTCAGCAGTTCTTCCTATACTTAAGCAGAATATGATTTGGACTAAGGTTATCAAAAGGTGGTTTCTTCAATCCTCTTTATCCCAACAATCTCCCCCTGGATTGATGAAGCCAAAACCTTATCCAATCTTTATTGCTGATCTTTTCTCTCTTCTAGTATCCTCCAGATTTCTGCTGTCATCCGGGTAGTAAGAGTACATCTTTGTTGCTCAATGAGAGGTCCAAGTTCAGGTGTAAGATGTTGAATTGTAAGAAGGTCTTTGGAAGATAAAACACTCAACTCCTTTGAGTTTTTGTAGACCTTACTTGAACGATCTCTCCTGGTCACAAGTACTGAGTTGGAATCAGTAAAGGACCACTTAATGATGTTTACCTTTGACCTGTCAAAGTCAGAGGCATAGGAAACCAAGCCTGTTTCCTTAGGTTGTCCTGAGGATGATTGAGGAATGTCTTCAATTTCAGTGACTCTCAGGTGAGATTCTTGACTACCTTGAAGTTCAGCACCACTTTGGATAGGCATGTTGGGCAAGTGATGCTCTGTTACAACCCTTGTATGTGTCTTCTCTTGAATGGATTGTTGTAACTGATAAGCATAAGTAGCCTTGTCTCTGAATTGTGTTAAGAGGGGTTTCTCTTCTACATCAAAGTCACCATGTACTAACTGATTTCCTTCCAAGAGTACCATCTTGAAATCAGTCTTCACAATGGGTTCACCCTCTGCTTTTCTTTTTGTGGCAGGCTTCCTCAGTGCACCAGAAGATCTCCTTATGATAGAAGTTGGTTGGACTTCTGGAGTTTCAAATCTCTCTGGCTCTGCAGCTCTGCTGGCCTTATACTTCTTGTAAGTCTTATATAGTGTTTGTTCTTTCCATTTGGAGACTGAGGCCTTTGAACCAAAGCCATTTGCCACTAACTCTTCTATGATCTCAGCTCTTTTGGCTTTCCTCTCATTCTCTGTTGCTAGTCTATCAGACAGCATCTGAGCTCTTCTTGTCAGTTCTTGTGTTGAGAGTCTTTTGAGAGCCACTTGTTTGGATTTGGAGTTCTTGGTTATGAATGTTATAAGCTGTGCCCTTTTGTCTTCTTCTGCAACAGCTTTAAGTGCTCTCTCTTCAGCTTCAAGTTTTTCTTGATACTTGATCAGTTTTTCTTGGAAGTTCAAATCATCTCTAGTCTCTAGGCTGTTCCATACTTTGTCTTCTTTTGCCTTCTTTGCAGCCTCTTTTAAACTCTTCTCCAGTAGTTCTTTAGACATGGCAATAGGAGTAGGGTTTAAAACAGTTGTGGAAGTTGTTGTAGGCAAAGGAATGGAAGTAGGTTCTCTATCAGGTGCCTTAGAAACTTCTGATGTTGGTTTTGGAGGTAAAACTGCTGATGAAGTAACTTGACTCACAACTACTGAAGGATTGTCTTCAGCAGTTTGAATAATGGGATCAGCAGTTTCCTCTGATGCCTTAGATAATGAGAACTCTTTTGCTACTTCTTTTCCTGGTCTTTGTGTTGGTTTTTCAGTTTCAGGATCAGGATTTGGAGATGTTGTAGCAACTTCAGTTTCTGGTTCCTTAGTCTTCTCCCCCTTTTTGGCTTCATCCACTTCTGGAAGCCTTAATGAGTGAGAAGTTGCAGCAGACAACCTTGCTAGTTGATCTTGAGTTTGATCCATCTTCTTGTTCAACTCAGCAAGTCTTGAATTTATCAACCCAAACTATTCACAACTGCTTGGGAGTTAAAGGCTAACAACCCAAACTATCCAAGCTAATGGAATCATCTGAATCCCTGATAGTGTCCTCAGAGAGGGCAGGATCAGTTATATCATGAGCTAGTCCCAAACTAGTAGTCTCATGAACCTCTTTGTCTTGGAACTGAGGTTTTCCTACTTCAGGCACTAGGCCTTCATCAGTAGTTGCCAAATTTGAGGTCTTAGCAATGTTACTACTGTCCTCAAGTTCACCACTGGGTGATAAGTGAGTAGTAGCAGCCTCAAAAGTACCAAGAGTTTCTAAGTTTGGGCTTATAAACTCTGGTCCATCCTCATCTCCCTGGTTTGGGCTAATAAGGTCCACATCCATGTCAATAGGAGAAGGCATCTCCCCAATTTGATGTGTTGCTGGGGGAGTGACATGTGTTGGATGGGATCCTTTTAGTCCTGAGAGAAGTTGGGCTATTTCTATTGTTGTGTGGGAAGGTTCAGGTTCAGTAGTTGTAATGGGTAGGTGTTCAGAAGTTGGAATGGGTTCAGGTTCTGTTTCAGCAGTTTCAAAGGTTGGGTCAACAGTTACAGGTTTCTTAAATCTTTTTCTTTGAAAAATAACTGTAACTGGTTTTCTTTTAGGAGGTGGAGAAGGAGTGTGCTGAGAGGATGTTTCAGCCACATCCTTATCAAGTGCAGATTGCACATCAGCAGTTTCAGGGTTCTCCACTTCCTGAACTGTCTTTTTCAATGGTTTGGTTGGTTTTTGTTTTTGTTGTTTTGGCTTTTTGGTTTTCTTTTTGGGTTTGGAAGATGTGGGTTCCTTGGGGATGGGTTGTTCTTCCCCTTGGTCATCTTCTAGCACAAGTGCTGGTTTGTTGTGCCTAGAGAATACTTGTGAGGTTAATGGGTTTAAAGTTGTTGTTTTACCCACAAGTACTCCCTCTCCAAGTTCTTTTATTATGCATTGCATAACAAATCTTGGGTATAACAAAAACTTCTTTTTATCATTTTCATGGTGTAAAACCAATTCATTGAAAAACAGTTTTGATGCCTTAAAAGGTGTTTCATTTATGATTGAATGAAAAATTGCTTGAAAAGTAGAAGGCATCTGATCAATAGACCCAGTTTTTGGACTTAGACACATTATAATATAATGAAATAACAGTTTATATTTTGGGTCAAAATATTTCTTATAAACTGTTGCTTGTGCCAAAGTACCTTGATAACCACATTCTGTCATGGTTAGATGGATATCTGAGTTTGGAATATGCTCTGGAGCATTAGAATCCTTCAAACCAAGCCTGATGCTTAGTGTTTCCGGTGATATGGCCATCAGTTTCCCTTTTATAGAAGATTTGAGGGAGATCACTTCATTATTAACCGTCACCGTCTCTGTGTTAGCCCAGAACTCATTGAGAGTTTCTTCATGAATGGGTGGATCGATGGTGAAGGCTTCATAATATTGGGATTTCATGATGAGATCAATCATTTCATCATACTGGGACCAGGCTTCATCTTTCACAAAGTAGCCTCGCTGATTATGTCCCTGTTTTAACACGAGAGCCATTGCTTGTTTGATCGAACAGTATTTTTAGGTTAGAGAAGGGGTTTTGCTTTTGATTTGAGAGAGAGGGGGGGAATTTTGCTTTTTGAATGGATAAGTGTTTGAAAAAGGTATTTATCAGAAGTTTTTAACCGACTAGGTCAAACTTCTGATGAGTGAAAAGTCTGTTTTACCCTTTTTAATGAAACTGCTGATGAAGAGGTTTCTTCATCAGTGGTTTTGGTCATCTCTTCAGCAGTTTCAACTGCTGATGCAAATGACTTTTAAAACACTTAAATAACTTCTGATTTTATCAGTAGTTATATCCATTTTGAAAATATCCCCTTTTTGATGTTTATCAGTAGTTTTCAAAAATTGTTCATCAGTAGTTTCTCTTTCTCAAATTTTGGTCTTCAGAGGTTTTGTGACAGATAAGTATGTAAGTGAAAAATAAAATATGTGTAGAACTAAAAAGTGAAACACTTACAGACTTTCTTCCAAGTTTAACATCCCAAGCATGGATACTAACCTCTGAAAAGTTGTTGAATCAAGGGGTTTGGTGAAAATGTCAGCTATTTGATTAGCTGTTGTGACATGCTTCACCTCAATCTTGCCTTTTTCATAGCAATCTCTTATGAAATGATACCTGATTTCAATGTGTTTAGTTTTTGAAAACTGAACAGGATTTTGAATGATGCTAATGGCAGATTTGCTGTCTACTAAAAGTGGAGTCTTGGTCTCTTTGATTCCATAATCAAGCAGTTGATATTGGAGCCATTGTATCTTTGAAGTACAGCTTGCAGCAGCAATGTATTCAGCTTCAGCTGTTGAAGTTGCCACAGATGTTTGTTTCTTTGATTGCCAGGACACCAGACAGTTTCCTAAGAATTGACAACCACCAGATGTTGATTTTCTTGACATCTTGCACCCTGCATAGTCACTATCTGAAAAAGCAGTTAATTTGGTATTGCTTGAAGCAGGATACCAAATTCCTAAAGTAGGAGTTCCTTTCAGATATCTGAAGATTCTTTTGACTGCAATTAGGTGTGATTCTCTTGGTGCAGATTGGTATCTAGCACAGACACAAGTTGAAAACATGATATCTGGTCTAGAAGCAGTTAAATACAAAAGAGAACCTATCATACATCTATACATGGTTTGATCAATATGTTTCCCTTGATCATCTGGTTCAACTTGTGTGATTGGTGTCATGGGAGTGGAACATGTTTTACAGTCTTGTAAAGAAAATTTGTTCAATAATTCTTTAACATATTTTGATTGATGTATAAATGTTCCATTTGATTGTTGCTTGATTTGCAGTCCCAAAAAGTACTGCAATTCTCCCATTGTACTCATTTCAAATTTTGATTGCATGAGTTTCTTAAAATCTTCACACAGTTTTGAGTTTGTTGAACCAAATATGATATCATCAACATAAATTTGAACAAGTAAGACATGGTTTCCAACATGTTTTATGAAAAGAGTTTTATCAATGGATCCCCTTGAGAAGTGATTCTTAAGTAAAAAGTTTGAAAGTGTTTCATACCAGGCTCTTGGAGCCTGTTTTAGCCCATAAAGAGCTTTGTCAAGTCTGTAGACCCAATCAGGATGAGAAGGATCCTCAAACCCTGGAGGTTGACAGACATACACTTCCTCTTTTATTTTTCCATAAAAAAATGCACTTTTGACATCCATTTGATAAACTTTAATGTTGTTGGAAATTGCATAAGCTAAAAATAACCTGATAGCTTCAAGTCTTGCAACTAGTGCAAAGCTTTCATCATAATCAATTCCTTCCTCTTGGGAATAACCTTGTACCACCAATCTTGCTTTGTTCTTGATGATCATACCAGCCTCATCTGATTTGTTTCTGAAGACCCATCTTGTTCCAATTGGTTGTTTATCTTGAGGTAAAGGACAGATTTCCCAAACCTGTTGTTTCTTGAATTGAAGCAACTCTTCTTGCATTGCTTGCACCCAATTGTTGTCTTTGAGGGCTTCTTGATACTTCTTTGGTTCCAACTGAGAAATGAATGCTGAAAATAGGCAAAAGTTGGAAAGCTGGTTTCTTGTGAGTACCCCTGATGCAATATCACCCATGATTTGATCCAATGGATGATCTTTGTGTTCAATCAGTTGTTGTAGACCTGTACTGGATGATGGCTCTACAGGTTCTTCAAATAAACCACTGAGATTGATAATATCTGGTTCAGCTGTTATTTGAACTTCAGGAGTTTTAGGTTCAGCTGAATCAGTAGTTTCAAAATGTTCATCAGTAGTTCCTGAAGTTGAAGCTATTGAAACTTCTGAAGGTTTGATAGTTGATCTTCTGACTGTGTTTGGAGTCCATGGTGCAGGACTATCATCTTCAAATCCTTGAAAACCATTTTGAGGAGGTTTGGATGATTCAACAGTCTTCTCAGGTCCGAAATGAAAGTTGTCAAGATCAAATAATTCAGCAGGATTTGCTGGAATAAGAGTGTGTTTTGATTCATTGAACTTGACATTCAGTGTTTCTTCTACTATCTTGGTTCTTGAATTGAAAACTTTGTAAGCTTTTCTCAAAGGAGAATAACCAAGAAAATAACTTGTATCAACTTTTGCAGCAAATTTTGAGATAGAGTCTTTGATGTTGAGGATAAAACATTGACACCCAAAATCCCTGAAGAAGGAGATAAGGGGCTTTATGCCATGAAGAATTTCATAGGCAGTCTTGGTATGTCTCTTGTTGATAAGAACTCTATTCTGAACATAACAAGCTGTGTTGACTGCTTCAGCCCAAAAATACAAAGGTAGGCCTGAATCAGCTAACATTGTTCTGGCTGCTTCAATTAAGGTTCTGTTCTTCCTTTCTACCACACCATTTTGTTCAGGAGTTCTGGGAATGCTGAACTGTCTAACAATCCCTTTAGACAGACAGAATTCATCCAGAGTTTTGTTCCTGAACTCTGTCCCATTGTCACTCCTGATGACTTTGACAGATAGAGAATATTGCTTCTCAACTTGTAGAATGAAGAACTTGATGATTTCAGCTGCCTCATCCTTGGAATATAAGAAGAAGACCCATGTGAATCTTGAGTAGTCATCAATGATGACCAAGCAGTACTTCTTCTTACCAAGGCTCATTATCTTGACTGGTCCAAATAAGTCCATATGGAGTAGTTGAAGACATGCAGTTGTTTTAGATTCTTCAATAGACTTATAGGAGGACTTATGTTGTTTACCTTTAAGACAGGAAACACAGTGTTCTTTGCATTGATATTCCTTCAAAGGTAGACCCCTGACCAAGCCCATTTTTGTGACTTTATTGATGGTTTTAAAGTTCACATGGCCAAGTCTCCTGTGCCAGAGATCATTTTCTGAAGTTGATGCCTTTGAGAAGAAACAGGCAGTCTTGTTCAATACTTTGTCTTTTTCAATGTCCACTGCATAGACATTGCCACACCTTTTGGCAATCAGCAAAGTATGATCTTCAATAATCTTCTCTATCAACTTCTGGCCTTCTGGTGATATGATCTTGCATGCTGTCTTGGTGAAAAAGGAAGAATATCCTTTGTCACACATTTGTGAGACACTCAGCAAGTTGTACTCAAGGTTTTCAACCAGATTGACCTTGTCAAACTGCATTTTGCCTGAGGATACATTGCCATATCCTAGCACATATCCCTTGGCATTGTTCCCAAAGGACACAGATCCTTCTCTTTGACTGATAAAATTGTTTATCAGGTATCTGCATCCAGTCATGTGCATTGAGCCTCCACTATCCACATACCATATGCTATTCAAACCTCTGGAGACCCTCTGCACAAGATAGCAAATTAGTTAGTTTTGGCAACCCAAGCCAGTTTGGCTTTGGGTTTGCTCTTGAGAACAGGTGCAGCTTGTTGAGGACCAATTTTAGAAATCCATGTCTTTTTGGCAATGGATTTGTCATTAAGAACAATGGTGGGTTCTTTTTGGTTTCCACCATCAACTTTGGTCATCAGAAGTTTAACCAGGTTTATCAAATCTTTAACTTCAGCAGTTTGTGAAACTGCTGATGAGTTAGGTGAAACTTCTGAAGATGAACTTTGAGAAGATGACTTTTGTTGAGATAAAAGCCTCTTCTTAGAAAGGGTTTTGTTTGATTGTTGTTTGTTGGGAAAGAAAGTATTTTCAAAATTTTGTTTCATCTGTTTTCCCACAATCAGTTGTTGTCTTTGTTTGTTTAACTGATTTACCTTTCTATTTCTGCAAAGTTCAGTTATGTGGTTAAACAGACCACATATTTCACATGCTTTTGCCTTCTCTTTCTTTTTAGATAAATCAAGAGAGCTGGAAGGCAATTTACTGACAGAATCAGCATTTTGAAATAGGTCATCAGCAGTTTTCAGGGTCTCAACTCCTGATGTAGTTGAAACTGCTGATGGCTTATTGTCAGTAGTTTTAACTTCTGCAGTACTTTCCTTTTTGAGAAAGTTCTGATGGTAGGATGTGCATTCCTCCATATCAGAAGTTTGAATCAATTTCATCCCATCGTTATCAGTTTTGTGGGTGAAATCTGTTGGTGATTCAGTGTGGGTATACCCTATGCCAAACTTAACATTAGCTGCAGTTTGTTTGTTAAGCAGCATTTGGTACCCTTTACAAGACTCAACCCATTTTTCACAATCAACCTTGGTGTCAGCAAGCTCTTGTCTGACTTTTCCTAGGTTGTCTATCATTGTTTTAATCTGTGCTTGGGTTTCAATGGATTTATCATTCAGTTTAGAAATTTCTTTGTTTTTCAAAACAATTTTTCTTTCTAAATCACACTTCATCTGTGTGTATTTTCTCTCCATATCATTGGATTTGCCTTGTAAATGCACATTTGTTTCTCTAATTAAAGCAAAAGATTCTTTGCAAGATTTAGTGCAAAGCTTTAACAGAGATTGTTGTGATACCTGTGTAAGAGCAGAATTTGAAGAGTATCCTTCAAAAGCCATTAAGGCAAAGTTCTTTCTGCCATTATCAGGTTCTCCCCAGTTGACATCATAGACCTTATTGTCTGCATCCTGACTGCATTCTGATGTGTCATAAGGAAGACTGCTCCAGTCAACATACCCTGATGTAAATAAGCTTTGTTGCTGAGGGGGTTGTTGAGTTTGTGCAGGTTGTTGAGCAGTTGGAAAAGGAGGCATCAGCTGCTGTTGTTGCTGAGCAGGCATTTGGACATATTGTACTTGTGGCACATATTGAACTTGTGGAGTTTGTGCCTGTACAAAATGAGCACTCCCTTGAGTTCCATTATTCCTATTATATGAGGGGTTAAATTGATTTCCAGACATGGGTTGGTTGTAGCTAGAGCTTCTACACTCTCTAGCAAAGTGTCCCAACTTTTGACACTTATGACATCTAAGTTTAGATTTGTCAAAACCAACTTTTGTTGAGTTGTTTAGTCCTGGAAATTTCCTTCCTGACCTTTTATAAAATTTGTTAGTTTTTAAGCTTAACAAGGCCAGTTGGTGCAATATCTCCATTTCTTCTAAGTCATCACTGCTGAAATATTTTAAATCATCCATGATGAAACACATGTTGTCAGCAGTTTGACTCAGTTCTTCATTGTCATAAGCTGGGAAGGATCCATCTGATGAGATCCCAGCTGTTATGTCAATGTGGTCAAAAGAACCAAAATTATTAGAACAGGATGGTGAGTCATGTCCTAATAAGGCTGTGCTACCAGGAGTATAGTCATCAACAGTTTTACCAGATTCTTGCAACTTTTTCTTTTGATTGATTTCTCTTTCAAAAGTTAGTAATTTACCATGTAACCTAGTTAGGTTCAAGGTGTGAAAATCTGAACTTGTTCTGAGGACTATAGAGTAAGTTTCCCATTTTGAAGGTAGAGACCTTAAAAATCTATGCAACATAGACTCATTTGAATAGGTCTGATTATTAATTTTTAACTCAGAGATGAGTGAAGAAAATCTTTCAAACTGTTGTGTTAAAGTTTCACCCTCTATGTGAGTAAAAGTTTCATATTGTTGAGCCAATATTTCTCTGATGTTGGCTATCACCTCAGCAGTTCCTGCAAACTGCTCTTTTAGGCAATCCCATAGCTCTTTGGCACTTTCACAATGTAAAAGGCCAGCATATATTTCGTTTGGGAGAGCCATAGCCAACATGGAGAAAGCTTTTGCATCAAGCTCAAACTTTTGGAAATCTTCCCCCGTGTAGTCTTTTGGATCTTTTGGTCTTTCAGTCTTTCCCTCTGGATCAGTTATAACTGGTTTGTGAGGTCCAAAGACTACAGACCTCCAACATCCAGTATTTGTTTGGGAAATAGTGTGTGCCAACCTTTTAGACCATATGTTATATTCATTTCTGACTAACATAGGAGGTTTGTTGGCAGATCCAGTATTGTAGGGGTCCATTTTTAAGAAGTTTGAATTTGTCAATGCTTCTTTAAAGTGATGGATGAAAAAGTGAGCCTTTTATCCTTTATTGAATATCAATGAGAGCCTGTGTCTGAATCTCAATTTGTTAGATTGATTTTGATCAGATTAACCAGATGCTCTGATACCAATTGTTGGATCAGTGGCCTATGTTATGAACACTTATGTGTATCAGATTTATGTAAGAGTTAATAAGCAGCGGAAATAACAAGTGTTCTAAAGATTAAAAGATCACTTTTAAGAGGAGTTATTACTCCCCCTTGACTGAATAGTAAATGAGAAACAATAAAGCAGTTCAAGTATAAAGCAGTAAATGCAGTTTATGTTTCTCAGATGTGAAATGGAATATTAGTTCAAAGCCCGAAGGATTTCAATTTAGATCAAAGATATTACACAAAATCACATGTCTAAAATAGATGAACAAACTCATCTATTTATAGACCAATGTACTAAACCATTGTCTGAAGTAATCTAAGATATTTAACAAAGATATTATGCAAAGATAAGCTTACAACAGCCTGTACATTGAAACTTGAAATCACGACTTTAACAAAACAAGATAATAATAAAACTGCTGATCTTCAGTCGGTTAGAAGCTTCTGAATACAAAGTGCTGATGAGTGACAAACTGCTGATGAGTAGTTTGTCTTCAGTAGTTCTTCAGTGAAATGTCTGGTTAGACTTCAGAACTTCTGATGAGTTACTCTTCAGTACTTTGCATATTTGTTCTTCAGTACTTCTTCATTCTTCTTCAGCAGTTCTTCCTATACTTAAGCAGAATATGATTTGGACTAAGGTTATCAAAAGGTGGTTTCTTCAATCCTCTTTGTCCCAACAATTAACTCTTGTAAGGGCTTATATATGCTAACGAACTCTTACATAGATAATCTCTATTAATGTTTTGCTTCAAACATAAGTTGATAATTACGTCAAAAACAAATAATGAACTTTGAAATTTGCATTATTGTTTAACGAAGAAGAAGCCAAGCCAATTCGGTTGAATGCGTGTTTATGTTTGCATGAGATCCAGGCCGATGTTCAAACTATCCCACACATGTCATATTTTGACCCAACGTGGGCTCGGTTACATGTTGCGTCATCACCTGCAATGCAACCACTACCTATGCTTACCATAGTATATCTAACCAATTATTATAGTTTATAAGTTATGGGAGTTAACAATTTATAAAAAAATTAAGAGTAATGAGGGTTGTAGTTGCTTTAAACTACGTTAATAAGATATACCAATATTAGATACAGTAAAACTTATGGACATTCTTAACATTTCTTTATATAAATAAAATATGAATTTTATTTGGTAACTAAACCTAGATAAGTAATGTATATAGCTTTACATACATTTAGTATTGTCGTGTATTTATTATTGTTGTTTTGTTAATCTCTTCACTTCAATATCAGTCTTTCTTTTCTTTTGTTCTTTGTACATGATATGATGAAGACAACATATATATGGAATTATAGTAACTTTTACTCGTAATAAATGTAATGAATACAAGGAAAGTTAATGTAAATGGTTTTGTAACAATAACATGTAAGCCATCCATGATGGTACGTCCTAATTCGAATGGATGTGAATTAGATTAGAGATTCAAATACCAACACCAAACTTCCACAAATCGTCCTTGATGCTAGAGTTCCATCATCACCAACATACATGCGAAATCAAACAAACAATGAGCTTAATCTTATTACAAAACAGGAGTGTTTTTATTTGTGTTACATCACTGACATGTGTCATGATGCACGGATTTTCCAACATTGTCCACAATTTCCCTCATAATACATCTCGTTTCATATCTTGCGTGTTTCTCTTTTGAGCTATATCTCAATCAGGAACATGAGTTGTTAAAGTTTATCGCGAGATGCTACCGCTTCCCGTATTCTCAATGGTTATTCTTAGCAACCACTATATAACGTATGTAAACATAAGAACAAAGATTATAGAGAGAAAGATAAGATGGAAAATGAGAGAGCTCTATATCAATGAGTTATAACAAGTACAATAAGCCTTTATTTATAGAGACATAACATTAATACAAACTTAATGGTATATGAGAGTTAAATATGTATAGTCGTCATAATATAGATGTTTATATCAAAGAAAACATTAATACAAACTTAATGGTATATGGGAGTTAGAATATGTATAGTCGTCATAATGTATATGTTGATAACAAAGAAATTTTAATTATAGCACAACTCTTTTTACTATCTTTTTATATTATCAATATTTATACTTAATGCTAGATGGGCTTCAATTAATATATTTTAATAATATTGTAGAAAGACTATTTTAACCTCTTACTAACTTTATTAGGGTGTTGTACCATAAGCATAAAGTATAGTAATTACTTAAATTTGGTTGGTATCCTTATCTCATGCTTTATAATATAGTATAGATATTCTTTCAAAGCAAACCTAATTTGAAGGCTAATTTCTATATATGTAGGATGAATTTTTATATATGTATGATAAATGTATGATAGCTTCCATATGTATAGAATAAACATATGATAATTTTAATATATATATATATATATAGGATGAATCTTGATATGTGTAAGATACGGTGTTAATGACTAATAAATTAGAGAGATAATAATTAATTTAGAAGGAGTTAAAGTATTTAGTGTCATACCATTATGTCATTTCTTGTTTTTGTTCTCATATTAAGTTTCTTCTCATTTGATCATCTCTCTCTATATATGTGTGTGTGTGTGTATTATCATTATTATAAAAAATATGTGTAATTAATTAATAAATAAATAACGAGCAAACCTTGAGCTTGGAAAACTACTAACGGGTCGAGCTCGGGTTTTAGAAATAAAAGCTTGATGTCTCGTAGGTTATGCGAACCAAGCTCAAGTCTAGACGAGCTAGTGCTCAGCTCAGCTCATCTCGACTTATTTACACCCATGCACGAAAAGTCGAGACCTTGATTTGGAGTAAGTATGAGAAATGTATTTAATAGATACCGTTAATAGCAACACTATGTTTTTTAAAGTAGGCGCTGAACATCTTAGCGAATGTTCATCCGTAGGTCGGAGTATATAACTCGGAACAGGGATGGACTGAGGATGACCCAAAGTGGTATCTTATCCAAGACCATGGAACCAAGGCCCTTAATCCCTTTATCAACATTCAACAATGATAATATATTTCTGGTGGACCTATACTCCAATATATCATAATTTGGGCTCTTGCTTTAGGGCTTTAGGTTAGCTAGGCTTGGTGTTATCTTTTTATTAGGCCTTAAGTTAGCCTTGTTTGTTTATCCTTGGCTTTGGTTTCTTACTTCCTTGGATATGTCTCTAAAATTGGTAAGTGGATACATTAAATATTAACGGTCGGTATTAAACTAGAAACAAATGTCTGACAAGTACTTTAGGACTTTAGGTTGGTAAGTGGATACATTAAACATGAAAGCTTTAGGGAGGAAGGGGTACAAGCCCCATGTAGTTTGGGGTGCATAAATCACATCGTGTCATATCATTTTAACCTCAAACTAGCATAAAGTAGCCTAAACATCGGAAACGTCAAGCCTAAAGTAGCCTGGAACCAAAGACCCCACCATTTTACCATACCAACCAATCACACACACCCCTTGATATGGTCCCTACCAAAAAAACCCCCATTTTTTATTCTTCTTTCTTCTTCCTTCTCTTCCTTCTCTCTTCGGCTTGCAGAAACCAAAATTTGAAGCCTAGAATCTAAGCCCCATTACCCCGGGTGGTGTAGCCGATTAGACTTCCAAGCCTAGTGCCTCAAGCCACTTATGCCCCGTAGTGCCTTATCAAAATATTTCTAAATTAGACTTAAGGTTATGGGGACGTGACACCCCGTGAGAGGCTCATGAAGCCCGCGAGCCCACGCAAACATCATCCCTCACCCTCTTACGGCGTGACAACCGTGAGGGGTGTCACGTATGCCACGTTTCAAAAGTTTGAAAATGTGAATGTTGGTTAGGTGATGGAGGGTAGCAGACTAGCAGTGGAGGGTGACCATACCATAGTGGAGGGTGATGGAGGGTAGTGATGGAGGATATAGTGATGTAGTGATGACGTGGAGGGTAGTGATAGTGACTAGGATTGTGATCATACCCTATAGCCTTAGTTAATTTTGATACAAAATTTGACCCAATATCATGACACTCGAGTGGTTTAATGTAGTGATGGTGACTAGGATTGTGATCATACCCTATAGCCTTAGTTAATTTTGATACAAAATTTTGACCCAACATCATTAAACTAGAGTGGTCTAATAATAATAGGGGTGAGTTAACATATAAAGGAGCCTTATCTTATGAAGCGTACAAAGCACAAGTTTCAAAATTACGCACCCATAAATTAAAATTACGCACGTATTAAAATTTCAATACAAAATGCTTCAAATTAAGTTAGATAAAATCATGCATGCATATTCTCATAATTACGCATGTGTGTTCCCCCAAAATTATGCATGCATATTTTTCAATATTACTCATGCATAAATGCAAATGCAAAGGCGAAGGATAAAGGGGCAGGGGGTGCATCGGCCCCATGTTTCTGGCTCAATAGTGGAAGTTTGCGATTTTTATAGGTAATTTTTTTATTAGTTGAGTCTAGCCCCACCGATAGAAAAAAATTTGGGTCTCGTGATTTTCGGCCACCACCACTATTTTTTTCAAGCTTCGCCAGTACATACATGTAACCCACAAAATGAAGCACGTTATAACATAAATTAGGCACTCACTTTTTACCTATACATATTAAGACTCCTTTACATTTTAAACTTTCTAGTGATATCCAAAAGAAGTTTACAAGCAAACAAAAAGCTAATGAAAAAAAAACATGTTAAACCAAAAAGTTGGCTTTTTGGTTGCTTTCGGTTGTTGTTTCTAGGTGTCTTTTGAGTTGTATTGGGGTTTTTGGTAGTTTGCCCCTAGCTTTCCTACGAATCTATTTCATTGTTGATGTTTAACAAAAAGAACTAACCGATATAAGTTAGTCCGATTGATTATGTTTCTTTAAAAAAACAAAGTGTTCGTTCATGGTTTGGTTTGATTATATTATACTTTTTATAGAAAGAAAAAAAAAGCAAAGTTTTAAAAACCGGTTCATACCAGCCGGTACAATCAGTTAAACCTCCTGGTAGGGTCGGTTAAGAGGGTGTTTGGCTATCCATTTTCCCCCTCTTTTAACTTAGAGCATTCACAACCCATCCATCAAACATTCCCTCATCTTTAAAATTTAAAAAATCATACTAAAAACACACTACAACCCATCCACCATTTTATACCCCATCTTTATATTATGAAAATTTGTTATCCTAACTTTTCATATATAAAAATCTACTATTCACCCTCCACCAAATTATTGTGAGTGTATGAAAACGAGAAATATAATAAAATATGTGTTTGTGAGTAAGATAAAGATAAAAATGGTGGATGGGATGTGAGAAGTTTTTTAAAATGAGAGATAAATTTTAAAAAGTGTGATTTTTAGTTAAATTATAGGGTAAAAAATAGTGGATGGGATGTGAATGCTCTTATGACTTATTCAATAAGTCAAAAGTTAAAACAAAAGTGTTTGGGTAATTGTTTGAAAAGGAACATATGAAAGATTTTATGCTTTGAAATGGAGAAAATATGGGAAAAGTCATAAGTCAGAATTTGTGACTTATATGATTAAGGAGCTTTTGAGGTGGGAAAAGTCAAAAGAAGAAAAGGAGAATGAGAGCCAAACATGCTCTAACTGTTTTTGACCCCAACTCGGTATGATATAAAAACTGATTTTTAAACATTTATATATATTAGTTTAGAAACTTTCATGAATAGTACTAACGGAGTTACTATTCAACTCCGTTAAGTTACTATAATTCAGTTAAGTTGCTGTTTAGCTTAACGGAGTTACTATTTAACTCTGTCAAATTATTATTTACTCTGCTTTTTTATTTTTTTTTCCTAAATCCGTTTTTTTCTCCGTTAAGTTACTATTTAGCCCTATTTTTTTAATTTTCTTTACTCAACTCTGTTAGGCTACTACTCAATTCCGTCATGTTACTACTCAACTCAAACCGTCAACTACTATCCAACTCCGTAAAGTTACTATTTAAGGTCGTCAAGTTACTACTCAACTCCACTCAACGACATTAGGTTATTACTCAACTCCGTTAGGCTACTGTTCAACTCCGTTAGCTTAACGGTGTTACTATTCAACTGCGTTAAGTATTTAACTCCGTCAAGTTACTATTTACTCTGGTTTTTTAAAAAAAAATTCCGCAACTTCGTTTTTTTCTCTGTTAAGTTACTATTTAGCTATGTTTTTTTAAATTTTCTTTACAACGCCGTTAGGTTACTACTCAACTCCGTTAGGCTATTGTTCAACTCAGTTAGCTTAACAGTGTTACTATTCAACTGCGTTAAGTATTTAACTATGTCAAGTTACTATTTACTCTGGTTTTTAAAAAAAAATTTGCCGCAACTTCGTTTTTTTCTCTGTTAAGTTACTAATTAGCTATGTTTTTTTTTTTAATTTTCTTTACTCAATTACGTCGTGGTACAACTCAAGTCAACTCAACTCCGTCAACTACTATCCAACCCCGTCAATTTACTATTCAATGCCGTCAAGTTACTATTCAACTCCACTCAACGCCGTTAGGTTACTACTCAACTCTGTTAGGCTACTATTCAACTCCGTTAGCTTAACGACGTTACTATTGAACTCCGTCAAGTTACTATTTACTCGGTTCTTTTAATTTATTTTTCCCCGCAACTCCGTTTTTCCTCCGATAGGTTACTATTTAACTCTGTTTTTTTTTTCCTTTACTCAACTCCGTTAGGGTGCTACTCAATTCTGTCATGTTACTACTCAACTCAAGTCTGTCAGCTACTATCCAACTCCGTGAAGTAACTATTCAACTCCGTTAATTATTGGTTCACTACATCAGATCCGAAAGCCAATATTCTTGCAACGTATACACCAGTAACAGACACTAGAAAATTAAAAGAAAGACTGTTGTATTACTAAAAGAAATTGCGTCGTCCTTCAACTGTTGTGGATTACATACACAATATTAGATACCGGTTTAACCTAGGCGCAACGCGCCGCCTTGATTACCACTAGTTGAAATAAAAATGCGTTTCATACATAGAATAAAATTAAATAAAAAAGTAAATAAATAAAAAATGTCACTTAAACAAGTGGGGTTGGTATTCGAAACTTTCGACCACTATAGTTTGAGCCATAACTAATATCGAAGGGGTTTTGTAGTTTTAGTGGATTAACTTTAACCTTTAAATTATTATTATCCTTATAGGTTTTGAAACATCCCACTTATATTCCTATTGTTTTTTAAACGGGAAATAGATTTAAATACTCTTAATTTCCACTCATTGGTGGATAATATTAATACTCCAAACAATCACTTTGACAGATAATACTTCGAACTTGTAAGTCAGTTTGTTTCATCAAACCCCAAACTAACGGAGGTCTAACCTGGTTAGTCTACGGGGCAAAAATGGCTGACATGGCAACTGGATTTTCAAAACGTAAGGACATTTTCAAAAAATGTAAAACTTAAGGGACCTTTTCAAAACTTTATTATTATTATTATTATTATTATTATTATTATTATTATTATTATTATTATTATTATTATTATTATTACTATTACTATTACTATTACTATTACTATTTCTAGAAACCAAATCTCCACCATCACTCTCTAAAACACCACCACCATCACATACACCTCCATAACACCACTGAAAAAACCTATAACAACACCAAATTTCTTATTTTCCTCACTTATCTCCCACATGAACCATTAATCAAAACCCATACCTAAATCGCCTTAAATGAGTTAGAGATAACCTAGATATGTTAGGGCTTTAGTTTGGTAGGTTCAGACGAGTATGTGGGTAGTTTCTTTACCTCGATTTGGTCCCTGTTTAGTCGTCGGTGGCGGATATCAGGGGGCTGGAGCTTGAATATGGCTGAGGCGGATGGGAAACATGATGAGTGGTTCTATTTGGCCGGAGTGGGTGGTGAGTGGTTAACGGGTGTAGGTTGTTCTGGTCGACTGGGTTGTAAAAGGTACTTGATGATAATCACCGGAACCGGAGAGGAAGGTCATCGGAAATAGAGGGACAGAGATGGTTACAGGTTTGGGTTTGATAGCTTGATAATGATTATTATAGTTAGAAGAGGAGGAAAAGAGGCGCACGCCAGAAAGGAAGGTCACTGGCGCCAGTCAGCATTTCCAGTGACCGGTCGATGCTTTCCACATACACACTCACTGTGTGTTTGTCGTGAGTTTATGCAAATTAGAGGGTGTTTGGAGGTGGGTATACAACAGGGGGTGTTTGCAATTTATAAAATTAAAAAATATATATATTTTTTAATACATTATTACACATCATCATGACACATAAGCCATTTTGACAACTCAGTTTGCCACGTAAGCCATTTTTACCACGTAAACTAACCAGGTTAGACCTCCGTTAGTTTAGGGGTGATGAAACAAACCAAGTCTTCTTAATTCTTGATCGTCCGTACCTCGTACCAAAAGCTGATGTTAGTCAAACATTTCGCGCGTAAATGCACGCGCGGAGATTCCTTTTTGTTGGTGATGTCACACGGCTGAAGTCATCCCGCGCATGTGCTAGTTATCATGCACGTGATTGGTTCCGCGGATGTCTGGCGATTTGTACTTGGTCTGAGGACTCTTTCCGCGGATTAGGTTACCGCGAACTCTATGTAGAAGATGTACTTTGTGGGATAGGGACATTATCCGCACCAAAATTAGGTACCCTATCCTTCACCGCCAAAATGAAAGTTAAGGGTGATATCCAACAAAGGGGAAAAGTTAAAAGTATGCAAATCCATTTCCCCTTTTTAAATAAGGAAAGGATTTCACCTATAACAAGAGAAGGGAAGGTGGTAAAGTAAATAAGTACTAGAAGTTTAAAACATTACTCTTAATAACTATTAAAATTCATGGGTTTCTATCCATCAAAATTCATCATCAAACTACTCACAATACCATGCTAACTAGTGAGATCAAGTGAAACAATATTCGGCCTAAATAAGTTCTTTAGAGCATTCACACATGGTCTATCAAATCTCCTCCATCAAATTACACTAAAAATCACTACTCCACCTCTAAATCTTTTATTTCCTAATTTTTTTTATTTTTTTATTTTTTTTTAAAACAAAATACGAAAGTTACATCATAATAGACGGTAGACGGGCAACAAGCTGCGTCGCCACCCCTTTCTGAATTGCAAATCCTAGTCTACTAAAGACAAATCCTTGCCCCCCTAGGGATGAAACATTGCTGTGGACGACCCGTTGGACCCTGGTCAAGAAATGAATAGCTTCTGGCGCCAGGGAGCCAAAGGTGTCGAAGGCCAGAGGGATAAAGACATGTTGGTTATCTGCACAAGCTTTAGCGTGTTTATCTACTTTCTTTGATTCCGCCTTCCTTGATGCTTGCCCAGCTACGAACCCTGTTTCCCTTAACCCAACCAGCGGAGATACCCCGGTGAGGTCCACACAGGCATGTTTCCCCCTCTCCCAACCAAAGACATGCAGATCTGCGGGTCGCAGGGTGGATCTCCCTTCCGTGGGGTCTGTGAGGAAGTTTACAGGGGCCTCATTTTTGGCAGAGATCCTAGCTCTTCTCAGGATATCCCACAAAACGTCCCTCACCCAGCCATGCCGATATTTGAAACCAGGGAGCTCCTTGCAATGAAGTGCATGCTCCCCGTATTTATCCATGCAAGTTTTACGGCAGATGGGGCATGTTTCATCTTCCGGGTACATAGGGATCATCAATCGGTATTTGAGTATAGCCCTGTACTCTACTGCAGACATACATTGACCCAAACCCTCAAGCGGGATAACGGTCAAAAAAATCCTGAGCATGAGGGCCCTTTAGGCATTCAATCACCGCCTTCTGGCGAGAGGACAACTCAAAAACTTCTCCCAGGCTCTGAGCAGTTTTCCTAATTAAAATAATACTCCCTCCGTCCCATTAGAAGTGTCCATATTTCCTTTTTTATTTGTCCCACTTCATGTGTCCACTTTAAAGAATTATTAGCCAATTTCCAAATTTGCCCTTAAAAACACAACTAAAATAAATAAAGAATATGATGGACCCACATATGATAAGGGTATTATTGTCATATGGCAAGCAAAAAAGGCAATCATTTAATATGCCTAAAACTTTGTGTTTTTCAAACCAAGACACTTCTAATGGGACGGAGGGAGTAATACTTTTTCATACTTTTATCATTATATTTTCTCTCTTCTCACTCACAACCACTCACAAAAATATTAATATTTATAAGGGTGAACAGTGATTCCACCAAATATTTTCTCTCTACTCCACTCACAACCACTTACATCCGTCCCATATAATTTGAGGCAACACTCCGTACATTTGGTGGACCAAATATGAATGCTCTTAAGAGTTAAAAAAGATATGGCCCAAACTATTATCCATGGAAATAATAAAAATATTTCCTAAAATGTTTTTAAAACAACGATTAATAGTTTTTTTAATAAATAAAAACCAAAATATAACAGAAAAGTATCCAAAAAAGATATGGCCCAAACTATTATCCATGGAAATATCCAAGTTTCTACGGAACTAACCGCCAAAATTAGAAGTTTAACCGAAATCCGGACATCCTGCACAACATGTTGTTTTAAGACTCCCAACTCAGTCACTTGTTTCTCTCACTAACGTTAAAACAGCATCCTTTTCATAGTATTCAACAAAGATCCGTTTTTTTCCTTAATAAACATCGCCTCCTCTCTCTCTCTCTAAAACAAAAACATTAACACTTTCTCTCTCATCTCCTCCCTCCAATGGAAGCTCTAATCACTCCATCATCATTCCCTTCACTTTCACCTTCCAAACAAACTTATTCTTCTTCCTTTTCACCATTAACAACCTCAACAACCCCATATCTCTTTCCAAAGTCCCACAGCCATTATTTTAGTCACAGAGTCCAAACAAGCAAATATGGCAACTTTCTTGATTTGATCCCTGAAAACAAATCTATCTCAATCAATCTTGACATCAATTGGCTCGACCCGTCTCCAAAAGCCCGGCTGGACGTCATTGTAATAGGTGCGGGTCCAGCCGGGCTTTGTCTGGCTGAACGGGTCGCCCAACATGGGGTCCGGGTCTGTTGTGTTGACCCGGACCCACTTGCCATGTGGCCTAATAACTATGGGGCTTGGGTTGATGAGTTGTCATGCTTGGGTCTTGATTCTTGTTTTGATAAAACATGGCCTATGGCTTCTGTTCATGTTGATGAGCATAAAACTAAGTATCTTGATCGGCCGTATGGGCGAATAAACCGAAAGATGTTGAAGATGAAGTTGGTTAATGGGTGTGTGTCTAATGGGGTTAAGTTTCATAAAGGGAAAGTGTGGAAGATTAATCATCAAGAGTTTGGGTCTTCAGTTGTTTGTGATGATGGGAATGTGTTAAAAGCAAGTTTGATTGTGGATGCAAGTGGTTTTGCAAGTAGTTTTGTGGAGTATGATAAGCCTAGAAACCATGGGTACCAAATTGCTCATGGGATATTGGCACAAGTTGAGGAACATCCTTTTGATCTTGACAAGATGTTACTCATGGATTGGAGAGATTCCCACTTGGGAAACGAGCCGGATTTGCGGGTTCGGAATTCGAGGCTACCGACGTTTTTATACGCGATGCCGTTTGATTCGAGTTTGGTGTTTCTTGAAGAGACTTCATTGGTTAGCCGGCCGGTTTTGTCTTACAAGGAGATCAAATTAAGAATGGTGGCGAGGTTAAGGCATATGGGTATAAAAGTTAAGAGAGTGATTGAGAGCGAGAAGTGTTTGATTCCGATGGGTGGGCCACTACCAGTGATTCCTCAACCCGTGATGGGGATTGGTGGAACTGCTGGACTGGCCCACCCATCAACAGGGTATATGGTGGCCAGGACATTAGCCCTGGCCCCAATACTGGCTGAGGCAATCGTTGAATGCCTTGGTTCGACCAGAATGATCAGAGGTCAATCGCTTTATCATAGAGTATGGAACGGATTGTGGCCTATTGAGAGAAGATTAACAAGAGAGTACTACCGATTTGGGATGGAGACGCTTTTGAAGCTTGATTTGAAAGGAACAAGAAGCTTTTTTGATGCTTTCTTTGATTTGAATCCAGAACATTGGCATGGATTTCTGTCATCAAGATTGTCACTTATGGAACTTGCTATGTTAAGCTTGTCATTGTTTGGGCATTCATCAAGTTCATCAAGATTTGATATTGTTACAAAGTGTCCTGTTCCTTTAGCCAAGATGATGGGTAATCTAGTTGTTGACTCCATTTGATTTTGGACCAATTTATATAAAAGATTATGCAGATCTTTAGCATCTAATCTGCAATTCAGTTCCACTAAAAAAACTACAATGTATCAATATTTTAATTTTATAAAAACCAGAATTAATGCTTCTCATTAGTGTCCATAACATAATTCAAGAGAAGTGGTTGGCATTAACAATAATATAAAAGAGAGAGTAAAGATTAGGGGGATATAATCTTGACCCATTACCTGAACAACTAGTCATTGAGTTGTATTTTGTGTCTAACTGGTCAAGTAGGTAAAATTCATTTTTTGCTAAAATAAAAATTGGTCAAATAGGTTAGCCTGGTTAAACAAAACAACACATAGCCATTTAGAGTGCTCTTTTGTATGAACACATGCCAATCCGGGTTGTATTTAGCTCTAGTATAAAGCGGTGCCACAAGGGTGTGATAGACTTAAACGGGTCAAAAGTCGTCCACTGTTTATTTTGATTATTCAAAATAGATTATGTGTTTTGGAAAAGCAAGGGTGGAGCTGCTTATAGATTATTGCGTTTTGGTAGCCTAAAAAACAGATTATCTGCGTTTTCAAAACGCAATCCCAAACATTAAAAACTGATTATCTGCGTTTTCAAAACGCAATAATCTAAAAATCAGATTCAAAACGCAATCCCAAACTTAAAGGGTAAAATTGTTTTAACTAAATAATTAATTTTTTTTTAGATACAACTAGTTATATAACTCTAAAAAATTTGTTAATAATTATCATGAAAATCAAATCCAAACACCAAATTTCACTAATAATACTGAAGTGGAGCAAGTTTCCATATGCCAACAACTCCTTTCTTTTAGTATGTAACCAATCCATCATATCTAATTCTCTATACATGCATAAATACACCCCAACTCCATTAGCAAATTTAAGCACAGCAGTTTCAATGGATTCAAGTCATTCAACCAAAGAATCTGGTGATATCCCTATACCAGTGACTAATCCCAAGTCATCGAAGGCGGCCCCTCCTCCTGTCGTGGCAGCGACAACCAAGAAAACCGCCAAACATCCACTAGTCTCAAGGTGGAAGAGGGGTCTTGGCATTATTGACTTCATTTTAAGGATATGTGCCATTGCTGCGGCTTTAGCGGCTGCTACCGCTATGGGCACTACCAGCCAACAACTCCCCTTTTTCACCCAGTTTTTTCAGTTCAAAGCTGATTACAACGACCTCCCCGCTTTCACGTAATCCCATGGGTAATTTAGTAATTTCACATATCGTTTTATGTTCTCATGACAATGATATTTCGTTGTGTTTATATAGGTTTTTCGTGATTGCAAATGCCATGGCTGGTGCTTACTTAGTACTCTCGTTGCCATTCTCTATCGTGTGCATCGTTCGTCCACATATCTTAGGAGCTAGGTTGATGCTCCTTGTTTTCGACACTGTACGTCATATTACAATCTTTTTATATAATGTTGTTACATCATCTGTTTGTTGGGGTCAAAAGGAAGTCCCTGCTTTAGGCCTTCTTATTCAGGAGATCATGTGGGCCAGATGAGGCCTGATGGGTCGGATATTATTCATGCCTAAGCCCAAATGTGGGGCCCAATCCGGCCCACATGCTCTCCTGACCCCAACAAACGATGTGGAGTATACATAATACTGTCAAACAGTCTTTTATTCATATTTTGTTAACTATGCATATCTGCAGATTGCAGTGCCATTAGTGACTGCTGCAGCGTCAGCGGCTGCATCGATAGTCTACTTGGCACATAATGGCAACTCGGACGCAAACTGGGTGGCGATCTGTAGACAGTTCAACGACTTCTGCCAACGTGTTAGTGGGGCTGTGGTGGCTTCCTTTATAACTGCACTCATGTTCATAGTCTTGGTTGCTGTATCTGCGGTGGCTCTGCGGCGTAAGTGAACAAGACAGTGTGACTATTTCTGTCAATGATGTTTTTTTATATTATGTTTCTTTGTGATCAACAACTGAAAGGGTGATTCTGTGTTATAATCGTGTGTATTTGTCAATGAGTCGTGTTTTCAGTTTGTTAGACAGTGAAATATGAATATGTATAAACTTTGTGCTGATTAGGGGAATGGTTTTGTTAAGGTTTAGTTGTTATTACTTAACAAATACACTTATGAATATAATGAGTTACTATGAAAGGAATATTTTTATGTTTCTACCTACCCCACCTTTAAAATGATCATTTCAATAATATAATATATTTTTTAATATAATCATAATAATGTTAGGACCAAACACATTACTACCTCACAACCAAAAACTCATAATTTCTCAAATAAATGCCTTGACAATTTGACATGTGATTTTCAATATCATCTTTTATTACTCTAGTTTGTGATATAGATTATGAGAAAGGTTTAAATACAAAACAACTTATGGCGCAAAGGGCGAAGTGTAGGAGAAAACATGTGTGTTTGATCAAGCAAATATAATGGTTAGATATTAAGTGGTCCTCAAATCTATAAATCTATTACCATTATGTATTTTAGATTCTTGATTTTTATGGTTTTGAATTGGTTTGGAATACTATGGTGGTTCAAAAATGTAGTTTGAAGATCTGGTTAATGAATTGGAGATGGGAATTTTGTACTTGTTACGATTATGATTATGATGTTTCCCATGCTTTGGGTCATCAAACAAAGATGCAAGTGGTGTGAAAGAAGTGATGAAGAATCTAATCACATCAGTTTGGGTTAGAATTGTTTTTTTTTTTTTTGGTAGGATCTGGTTTGTTTTGTAGATTCTTGATTTTTATGGTTTTGAATGGGTTTGGAATAATGTGGTGGTTCAAGAATGTAGTTTGAGATCTGGTTAATGAATTGGTCTCGGGTTATGGGTTATGGTTTTAGGTTACACTGCAGACGTTAACAAACAAACAGTTTTTTTCTTGCAGACTGCAGACCTTTGGTCCACATCTTCTGCAGATGTGGTCCGCAGACTACATATCCTTTACCTCTTAGGGTGGAGGGTGTGTTAGACAAACTTGCCACATTTGTCACACATCCATATCAGTTGACCATCAATATTTTTTTACGACTTACCATTTACTTGTCACAACTTGCCAAAAAAAAGTTGAAAACAAATAAAATTACAAGCTTCGTACGCTTTACATGCCACAACCTAATTGCAAATTAAGTTAAAACAAATAAAATAACTAAAACTACAATCGGTTAGATTTTGTGTTGGGCTTACATCTCTCACCCTCTCTCACTCAGTTTCATTAGCTGCAACATAGACACACATGCCGCTGTACACATGTTGATCATCACTTGCCACAAACAGATGGACACACGAAATGGGAGATGCCAATCAACATCAAGACTTAGGGGTGTTCAGAAAAACCGCAAATCAAATAATAACCGAAAACCGAACCGTAACCGTAACAAAAAAAACCAATCCGAACAACGAATTTGGTGTTTGGTTTGGTTTTAACCGAAACCGAATTGCTTATTCGGTGTTTGGTTTGGTTTTTGGTTCTACACTTTTTTTTATTTGGATAACCGAATAAACCGGTAAAATAATTAATTATTAAATAAAAATAATAATATTTAATAACTCATATATAATATATAAGCCCAAAATATTAAAACCAACCCAAAATAAATAAAACCCACCAATTTATAGAGGTAATAATCTGAGTATAAACTAATAAACTAGAGTTCATTTTACTATTTCTAATTTTTATGGTTTTTCTGTTTACGTGGTTTAATTTTTTGGTTTATATTTATTCTAAACTTTCTTTTCAGATTTAAACCGAAACCGAACCGAATTCAATTTGGTTGAATTTGGTTTGGTTTTCATATTTCTAATTTGGTTTGGTTTGGTTTTTGTTTTGAGGTACAAAATTTTGAAAACCGAATAAACCGAATCGAATAAACCAAAATAAACCGTAAACCGAACCGATGAACACCTCTATCAAGACTTGCTCTTGCCAAACCAACGACACCACCAAAAACCCTGTAAACATATGGTCACTAGATTCCTTAGCAGAGAAGCAAAGATGGCAGACATTTGAACCGGTAAACACCCTCCATTTGATCAAATTGATAATTGGTAGGAAGACAAGACTAAAGAGGTCTCTCCAAGCAAAAGCAAAAGTATTTATCTTCAACAACAGGACCCAACGGTTCCAATATCCAACATGTTACATGCCTATATTCATATATTGATGTACGGCAAAAACAACTTTTATTTTTGTTTGGACACCTACACAAAACGAATAATTATTTGCATTTTGTCGTATGTTATATAGATTAAGCAAAGAGATCTTTAGAACAAGATCCTCTTCCTAAGGCTATCCGGTGAACGGACGCCCCACCGCCCCCGTCCCCAAAAAATTGCCCCGTCCCGGCCGTTACACCGCCCCGGCCTGCCGTCTCTTGCCCCCGTTCCCCACTCCCCCGTCTCCCCCGTTCTCTATCGGACATTAGAGACGGGGTATCTTCCGATGCCTCCACCAATCACCACCCTCTGTCCTCCTCCCTACACCGCACCCCCTGCCCCGTCCTGCCCCGTCCCCCACCACCTTTTTCCTACTTTTTCCGACGTGGCAAGCTCGAGCTCGTCCGTTCACCGGATAGCCTAAGTTTATATTCACCTCTCACCTGACACCCATGTGCTCCCCTGTATTACGCCACGTGTCTACCCTTCCCCAATTTAATCTCCATTCACATACGTACACCCGTACCCTATATCTTTACTTTGTTTAAACCGTGACTTTATTAACCGTGTGTCAGACCATGTTGTCTTAATCGGGTCCATGCTAGTACGGTGGGGACTATGACGTTCGCCCGAAAACCGTACTGTCTCCACATGAGTTTCCACGCTGGAGTTACAGCCGGATGAAAACCTGGTCAGCTCAGATTCGAACTTGCATCAACTAATGGACCACAAGTTCTAGTCTTCATTGCCTTGCGTGCTCCAGGATTCGAACTTATGACGAGGCCCTCAGCCTTTCACCGCATATATACATACCTATATACCTATACAGGGTAAGGTTCCTGTACAAAGGGCATTTTTCGTACAAAGTGTGAGAAGTCTATATAGGCATTGTGTTTTACATTTTAGTCATGATGTTTTGTATTCGTTTGACATAGTACTATATAGAAAGACACAAAACTTAACAATTTAAAACGCTAATTAATGTATTCTAGACATGTAATCGAAAACACCATATGAAGAAAGTAATCAACTTTTTTTAACCCATAGCACCACACGTGTTTCTCATTTCAAACCCAAGCGGTTATTTTTTTGGTGGAGCGTGAGATTCGAACCCTAAGGTCAAACCCGGACAGAAACCCTCCAAGGAGGTAAACCTTCTCACCTCAAACCAGCTGGGCTAGAGATCATTGGCTATACATATACCGTATATAAATATAAAATAATATAAAATAATATTAATATTAATATATTATACGCATACACACTACATTGTCCTCTTCATCATCCCACCTTATCAATTCCTGCTCCACAAAAACCCTACCAACTTTCCCCTTCATTCTTCACTCACCCCATCATTAATAATAAAAAAATATTATTCCAATCTTCGATTCTTTCTAGGGTTCCTTCGATCTCTGCTTTTCAATTGATTTTGGGGATTCTTTTCTTCTTGCCTTAATAAAAAGCCCCAACTGATCGGAGGTAATAATAATACATAAATTCAATAAATAAAGGGTTGTTATTAGGGTTAGGGTTTGATTGTCCTTCAATTGTTCTTCGATTGTTGTTGAATCTCATGAGAATTGTTAGGGGAATGCACAGATCGTTTCAGCTGGGAGACGAACAAGAACAAATCGGTTGGAAATCTTTCACCGGCCCCAAGGCTCGAACTCGTGATAAATCCAAAGCTGGCCTTTTATAATAATAATAATAATAATATTCTTATTATTAATCAAGAAAATCAAGAAAACAATAAAAAGTTTCGATCTTTATTTGTTTTTAGGGTTTCATTAAGGGAAAAAGATGACTCGTGTGTTTGTTCAGAGAGGCAGTGGATCATCTTCATCGGGTAGTAATAATAATAATAATAATAATAATAATAATAATAATAATAATAATAATAATAATACAAACAGACAGAGTGGTCAAGTTACAGGGGAAGATGTTGAACAACAACAACAACAACAGATTGTTAGTGAGGATGTTGTTGTTGTTGAGATGGAAACAGTTGACAAAAAAAGTGATGATCTTGATGTGACTGGAAATGACAAGGTCGAACACGAGGCGGTTGGGACAGGTACTTTGAGGGTAATTGAGGAGGAAGAGAAGGATGGGTTGGAAACGGACGATGGTTCGGCTGCGGATGTTGGTGGAAGTCAGTATCCGCCTCCACCGCCTGCTCCACCCCCGAAGCCTTCTTCGACGAGTTTGAATTCGAGGAGATTTGGGAATTCGTCTAGGAGGGCCACTGCGTGGCCGGTTGTTAATGCGAGGGCGTCGACGGTGGAGACGAGGTCTTCTTCGCATTGTGAGAATGATGGGTATAATAGTGCTGATGAGCAGAACACTTGTTATGGATCGTCTTATGGTGATGCTGTGAGTTCTGGTTCTTTTATTAATTAGGATAATATGATATGCCTATAGTAAGCTATGGAATTGTTGAGCTGAAATGTGCATATTTAGCCTATGCCCCTAGTGTAGCCTTTAGTGGCACATACGCAGATTTTAGTGTTTGTGTAGGGGTCAAATGATCAAATATCATTTTTTTGTGTTTGTCTTATGATTGTCGAATTATTAAGGGGCCAGTTAATCAGTTTGGGAGTAGCTGCAGAGAAAATGATCCTGGTTACTTTATGATTTAGGGACCATTTTAGGGGGTGTTTGGGACTGGTCTTTAAATAGCTTATCTGTGTATTTAGTTTTGTTTAAAGTATCCTGGCAAAATAAGTTGTTTTCGATAAGCAGTTTCAGATTTTGTGGATTCAAACTTGTTTATCTCAGCCTCTGAGGGCAAAAGAAGCTGCTTTTAAACTTGATTATCTACTTCTACTTATAAGCATCATCATCATCATCATCATACTCAGTTAATCCCACCTATAGCAAAGCTAAGGTAGGGTCTGAGGAGGGTAAGATGTAGACAGCCTTACCCCTAAGAATAGAGAGGCTGCTTCCAGTGAGACCCCCGGCTCGATATGGTTTGGTATCAATCCTTGGACTGTTGGACATAAGCATAAGATGTTTAAATAAGCAATTCTAAACAATACCTTCATTTATCTGTTAATCCTTAAAGAACTAAAATAAATTGTTTTTGATAAGCTGCTTGTGAGTTTGTGCATTCAAAGTTGATTATCTGAGGACAAAATAAGCTGTTTTTAAACTTGATTATTTTCTTCTAAACTTAAGTATAACTGTATAAGTTGTTTAATAAGCAATCCCAGACAATGCTTTCATTTACTCCAAACAACTAATTAGTGGTTGTTACACTTCAGACATGAAAATTTTTCTGCTAAAACTATTTAGGCACTGTTAACTTTCCCTCCTTAGGTTTTGTATATCTTTCTTTGAAAATCTTTGTACTAACAATAATAAGAATCAATTGACTTCCCTTTGGCAGTTAATGTTGTAACATTTAGTTAATAAATGCTCTTCTCTCAGGAAAGGGAACGTCAGTTTGAGCTTGATATTAGACGCACAAAAGGGTATGAAGTTAAAAGAATGCTGGAAGATGGAAATTGTTTGTTTCGTGCTGTTGCAGATCAAGTTTATGGGGATTCCGAAGCATATGATTTGGCTAGACAAATGTGCATAGATTACATGGTACGTTAGTTTCGTCATCATATCTTATATTTCAAGCGACATTTAAATTTATAATATACTTGTTTGGTTCTGTTGTGATATTTGTATCTGCGTTGAATGGTTTTTAAGTTTTCTGTTAAAAATATAAGCATATTAAAGCAACCCAAAATTAGCTACAAATAATCCACTCAAAATTGAATCTAATAGTAATACACACAACACATGTAATCTTTAGAATTTTTGTGATGAAACTTAAGTAGTGCATGGTCTTATGTCGTAACGAGAGAATGACTAAGCAACCTTCCAAGAATTAAAAATAAGGGGTGTTTGAATTTGTGTGTTGGAAATGGAATTTATTATCTGATTACTGATTGTTGTGATCATGAGCCTTAATAATCAGTTTTCAGAGTTTGGATAAGCAGATTCTGCTTTTGATTATCTGTTTATTAGAGGTCAAATAATCCTTTTTAGATAATTGGCTTCATGCTTGCTGAGCATAACTGACTTTTACTCTCATTTTCAGAAGATATCTCACTAATTTTCACAATAGTGTTGTTTTTGGTTCATTTTACGTGTTTTAAATAATCCGAAATTTCATAAACACGCTTCAAACACTTGTCAAATATTCACCTGAGCTTATTGTTTTGTCACTAGTCATAAAGTTTTTTTTTTATTGTGTGTTCGTTCATATCAAATATCTTTCTAATCCCTAAACAATGGTTTAGGGTTTAACATGACCTACTAAGTTCATAAGTTGTTTATCCAGGAACGGGAAAGAGACCACTTCTCTCAGTTTATAACAGAAGGCTTCACTTCTTATTGCAAGAGGAAAAGAAGGGATAAAGTATGTAAATTTGCAAAATTACCGAACCCTGTATTCAACTTTTATTCTTGCTTTAAGCATTGTTCATCCTTTATGGTTGCAGGTCTATGGGAACAATGTTGAGATTCAAGCATTATCTGAAATGTACAACCGGCCTATTCATATATATTCTTATAGCACTGGTATATATATATATATTATCATTTTATCGTGTTATATTGTTATACACAAAAGAGTTTTAGGTGAGTTTTGATCTTTTGGCATTTGACTTGCAAAACCACAGAGCCAATAAACATATTCCATGGGAGCTATAATACAGACACACCTCCTATCCGGTTAAGTTATCATCATGGCAACCACTACAATTCTCTTGTTGACCCACGTAGGTTGACTGTAGGTGCCGGGCTCGGTTTTAGCTCCCTGCAAGGGGTAAGTTCAGTTTACTCTTTGTAGCTTTAGTGATTTGTTTCAGCTTGACATTCATATATCTTTGTGGTTTTGGTTTATCAGGCAAATGTTGATAAAGATCAAGTGAAGGCAGCAATTAAAGCTCAACAAGATCAACAGATTGATAATGTAACCATTCTATATTTTATTTTAATCCTGCAGTGTTAATCTTAACTGTCTCGTGATCAGATCATGTTCTAACTATTAGATTAAAAACAGGCTCTTTTAGCGGAGGCCCGATTTTGCTCTGATGTGGAATTAACTGAGAAAGAAATTGAACGGATGGTGATGGAAGCTTCAAGGGCTGAATATATGGCTAATGACATTAAGCAGCAACTGGGTCGAAGAGAATCTTCAACATCTGATGCTGAACCATCGTCTTCTGGAGGCAGTAAGTATCTTTTCTCTTCCTTTCTCGTTTCTCTCTGAAGCTGAATCTTGTGTTGCCACAAGTACACGAATGAGAGCCCGTTTCTAATTACTGAAGTTGAATAAAAGCAGGGCCATCAGGAAGTGAGAGCAAGGGATCAGAAGGGTCGGTGTTATGCAGCAGTATGCAAATGGTGCTGTCAATGGGGTTCAGCTATGTGCAGGCAATGGAAGCTTACAGCATATTTGGAGACGACGTTGATTCCATGGTTTGTTATCTTCTTGAAACCAGCAGCAGGCGCAAAGGCAAGGCTACCGAATAAGAAACACACTGATAACAGCAGCCAGCAGTATTATGTTTATAGGGACTTTTAGTACTAGTGGTATTAGCAAATAATATGCGAATTGCAAAGTTGTGGAATAATGCCTTTTGTGTGGGTTTACTTATAAAAAACTAGCGTGTTCAGCATTAGCCTTGGCCTCGGCCTCTTTATCTTTCTGTATGTGTTTGTGCCTTATCTTACTGATCTAATCCAAGCCTGCATTTGGCTTGTTTGCTTACATAACGAATTGGGGATAACATACATGAAGATAAGTGAAAGTTTTCATGGTTTGTTTCGACGGTTAAGTAAAATCATAAGCTAACCGGCGAGTGATGGTTCTTATCTTTGTAAACTAAAACCAATTTGCTTTAATAATTAAAACTAAACCGATCAAGATTGTGGCGATTTGTTAGGTTTATTGGCTTTCATATATGTAAATTTTTTAGCTCGGGTTATGTAATTTTTAGCTTGGTTTAAACGAGTGTGTTGAGGATATGGAAAGTTACGAAAAATACACACATGATAAAATCGGATATGATATTAATAACAAAGAATAAGAAATTACAAAATGTACTATGATATTAAATCTTTATATGAATTATATTCTAAAACAAAATATTGTAATCTTTAGTGAGCACCAAACTTTTACCTCAAACTCTACCAAACTTCCACAGTGGTGTTTGGTTAATCACACACATAACCATCATGTCATTAAATATTTTCTAACTGAAAATAATGCATATAATTGCTTCTTCTTTGTAAAGACTTCAAACCTTCCTTCCCCTTGCAACTAGTCCGGTGTTACCGGAAAAACTGACATGGGGTTAGTTAAGGCAGCGGTTGGCGACTGTTTCTTGACCTTTATGTGGGTTGTTTGTGCTTCCAGTTTAGGTGCTGCTACTTCTGCCATTGCTAAAGCTATTGGCATACAAGGGGCAGCTTCACTTTTCATCACCATGTCACTTGTTTTCATCCTTTTGTTCGTCTTCGGTGTCATTGCGGTGGCGTTAGGTGGTGCTAGTTTTAATCCCACTGGGACGGCTGCCTTTTACGCTGTCGGCGTTGGTGGTGATTCTCTAATCTCTACTGCAGTTCGCTTTCCTGCTCAGGTAATTAGTGGATCATTCAGTTTGTTGTTTGTTGAATCCTAAAAGTCAAAGTTAAATGTATGGTTTGACTTTTGACCTTTTGAGGTCAATTACATCAAGTGACCAAAAGGTTGAACTCCAAATTGACATGAATTTTGTTTGACTTCTAAGGTCAAATGGTCAATGTGTATATTTCCATATCATAAACTTGTTATTATTTCAAAGGTCAATGAATTAGTCTTGAACTTTATATTTGACATGGAATCTTTATTATATTTGTAACATCCTTCCCTTCATACCAACTATGATTGTTTGTTTTAAGCACAAAGAGCTCAAAGATTTGTTTCATGTTCTCCAAGTTAAGACATCCGAGCATGATTAACTGTAAACTTCTCGTCTCATCCACAACCAATGCGTCTAAAACGCGTTGATGATATTTGAGGTCCAGTGTTCCTTACGAACCACACATCTCTGTCAACGGCAAGTGTGATGTAATTAGTTTTAACTATAAAGGTCAATGTGTGTATTCTTGAATCAAGAACTACTTAGGCCTCAAACACCAACATCATGCTTTGGGCGCACTAGTTATAGATCACATGAGAACTCCACCGTTAAAGTGTTTAGATGAGACAATATATAGTGTTGCGAGAGCAAGATGTTACATAAACAACATGCTGTTAGACACAAAAAGCTCAATTATGTGATTAAATGACAATGTTGATTCAAACTATAGTAATTTTTTTGACAGGCCATTGGCGCGGTTGGTGGAGCATTGGCAATTCTTGAATTCATGCCATCGAAATACAAACACATGTTAGGAGGACCTTCATTAAAAGTAGATATGCATACGGGTGCAATGGCTGAAAGCATTTTGACTTTCACAAGCACAATGTGTGTCCTCTACATCATCCTTAGAGGCCCTAAAAGCATTATTATGAAAAACTGGTTGCTTTCAATGTCGATGGTGACACTTGTATTTTTAGGTCGAGGTTATACAGGTCCTTCAATGAACCCCGCCAATGTAAGTTTCACAAATTCATTTGTATCTTTTCTTTTTGTTTGAAAGATGCAAATTTAGTTGCCAATTTAAGGTGTGGGGTTAGACCTGGCAATTTCAACCCATTTGGTTGAGTTTGGGTTATTTTGGGTTTAAAATTTGACTTTGTGGGTTGAAATGGGTTTAGTATAATTTTCAAGGGGGTTAGGATGGGTAATTTTAATTGTAGGATATAAGTAAGTAGGTCAGGATGGGTAAATTAAAAAAAACAAATGGGTCAGGATGGGTATTTTTAGATAACCATATACAATACAAATCTGAATAAAAACTCACCAAACACCAAAAGCGTTAATGTCTCATAGAAATAAATGTCATTAAAAACAAAAAATTATATCTTTTGCATTTGTTGATAACCCTGGTCGGTTCGAAACCGTTCAGGTCGTTAACGGACGGCCAAGTCAAAACAACACGGGTCGTTAACGAGACCGATCTCATCCAAATGGTTCGAGTCATTAGCGGGCTTGAACGAGTCGAAACAGTCTGAGTTGTTGACCGGCCAGTTCGGGTCACTACGGGACGAGTCAGGTTGAAACAGTCTGGGTCGTTACCGGGCCCGATCAGGTCAAAACGGTCTGGGTCGTTACCAGGCCCGGTCAGGTAGAAACAGTCCGGGTCGCTACCGGGCCCGATCGGGTCAAAACGGTCCGGGTCGTTACCGGGCCCGGTCGGGTAGAAACAGTCCGGGTCACTGCCGGGCCCGGCTGGGTCGAAACAGTCCGGGTCGCTACGGGACGGGTCAGGTTGAAACGGTCTGGGTCGTTACCGGGCCCGGTCGGGTCTAAACAGTCCGGGTCGCTACCGGGCCCGGTCCGGTCGAAATGGTCCGGGTCACTACGGGACGAGTCAGGTTGAAACGGTCTGGGTCGTTACCGGGCCCGATCGGGTCAAAACGGTCCGGGTCGTTACCGGGCCCGGTCGGGTCTAAACGGTCCGGGTCGCTACCGGGCCCGGTCCGGTCGAAATGGTCCGGGTCACTACGGGACGAGTCAGGTTGAAACAGTCTGGGTCGTTACCGGGCCCGATCGGGTCAAAACGGTCCGGGTCGTTACCGGGCCCGGTCGGGTAGAAAACGTCCGGGTCGCTACCGGGCCCGGCTGGGTCGAAACAGTCCGGGTGGCTACGGGACGGGTCAGGTTAAAACGGTCTGGGTCGTTACCGGCCCCGGTCGGGTCTAAACGGTCGGGGTCGCTACCGGGCCCGGTCCGGTTGAAATGGTCCGGGTCACTACTGGACGAGTCAGGTTGAAACGGTCTGGGTCGTTACCGGGCCCGATCGGGTCAAAACGGTCCGGGTCGTTACCGGGCCCGGTCGGGTAGAAACGATCCGGGTTGCAACCGGGCCCGGCTGGGTCGAAACAGTCCGGGTCGCTACGTGACGGGTCAGGTTGAAACGGTCTGGGTCGTTACCGGTCCCGGTCGGGTCTAAACGGTCCGGGTCGCTACCGGGCCCGGTCCGGTCGAAATGGTCCGGGTCACTACGGGACGGGTCAGGTTGAAACAGTCTGGGTCGTTACCGGGCCCGGTCGGGTCAAAACGGTCCGGGTCGCTACCGGGCCCGGTCCGGTCAAAATGGTCCGGGTCACTACGGGACGAGTCAGGTATAAACGGTCTGGGTCGTTACCGGGCCCGATCGGGTCAAAACGATCCGGGTCGTTACCGGGCCCGGTCGGGTAGAAACGGTCCGGGTTGCAACCGGGCCCGGCTGGGTCGAAACAGTCCGGGTCGCTACGGGACGGGTCAGGTTGAAACGGTCTGGGTCGTTATCTGGCCCGGTCGTGTTTAAACGGTCCGGGTCGCTAACGGGCCCGGTCCGGTCGAAATGGTCCGGGTCACTACCTCACGATTCAGGTTGATACGGTCTGGGTCGTTACCGGGCCCGATCAGGACAAAACGGTCCGGGTCGCTACCGGCCCCGGTCGGGTAGAACCGGTCCGGGTCGCTACCGGGCCCGGCTGGGTCGAAACAGTCCGGGTCGCTACGGGACGGGTCAGGTTGAAACGGTCTGGGTCGTTACCGGGCCCGATCGGGTCCAAACGGTTTGGGTCGCTACCAGGCCCGGCTCGAACGAAACAGTCCGGGTCGCTACTGGACGGGTCAGGTTGAAATGGTTTGGGTCGTTTCCGGGCCCGGTCTGGTTGAAATACGCCGTGTCGCTACCTGGCCCGGCTGGGTCGAAACGGTCCGGGTCGCTACCGGGCCCGGCCGGTTCGAAATGGTCCGGGTCGCTAACGGACACGGTCGTCGACAAGCCAGATCGGGCCGAAACGGTCTGGATCGCAAACGGGCCCGACTTGGTCGAAGCGATTCCGGTCACTAACGTGCCTGACCGGGTCGAAACGGTCCTAGTCGCTAACGGATACGGTCAGGTCGAAACGGTTTGGGTCGCTAACGGGTCCGGTCGGGTCGAAATAGTCTGGGTCATTAACGGCCACGGTCCAGATCGATAACGGGTCAGTCCGGGTCGCTCCGGGACGGGTCAGGTTGAAATGGTTTGGGTCGTTTCCGGGCCCGGTCTGGTCGAAATAGGCCGTGTCGCTACCTGGCCCGGCGGGGTCGAAACGGTCCGGGTCGCTACCGGGCCCGGCCGGTTCGAAATGGTCCGGGTCGCTACCGGACACGGTCGTCGACGAGCCAGATCGGGCCGAAACGGTCTGGATCGCAAACGGGCCCGTCCTGGTCGAAGCGATTCCAGTCACTAACGTGCCTGACCGGGTCGAAACGGTTTGGGTCGTTAACGGGTCCGGTCGGGGCGAAATAGTTTGGGTCATTAACGGCCACGGTCCAGATCGATAACGGGTTAGTCGAGTCGAAACAGTCCGGGTTGTTAACCTGCCCGCTTCGAAATGAAATATTTCGCATCCCTTACGATTTTATTTTTAAATTTACCTTTGTTTTTTATTTTAATTTTTTTTTTACTTTTTAAATTTTTAATTTTTTCTTGTTATTTTAATCTATTTTGATGTGAGCTTATCTTAATCCAAACCATTCAAGCCCAAACCCATCCAAACCCAACCCATCCTAACCTATTTTTTTAATTTACCCATCCTAACCCATACCCATCATAACCCAAACCCATCCTAACCCAACACCCAAACCAACTCAACCCACCCATTTTGCCACCTCCGTGTACTCCTCATTCCTCATCCTCCACCTCAACGCCACGTCATGCTCCCCCTTTCGTTTTCCATTTTTCCCATATAGGGGTGTACTCCCCCTTCCCTCTTTTAACAGTCAAGAAGGGGAAAAAACAAAAAAGCTTCGGTGCAATTGGTGGTGTGCAGTTTGGGGTTTCGTGGGGGGGGGGGGGGGGTGTTCCCGACGGGGTTGACCCTCCACGTCAAACCCCGACCCCCTTTCCCAAAACCTAATGGGCGGAACTAGGGGGGGGGGGGGTCAAGGGGTCCACCAACCCCCTTTAACCACAATTAGTTGGATTTGTATTTATAAATTCCGAGTTCTTTTAAGAAAAAGATAAGCTTGACAGCTAGTTGTAGTCGGTAGAGAAGATGGATCAATAATAAACCGTGACAAACATGTTACAGTAGAGAAGATAACTCTATTATAACCCTGACCAATAACTTTAGGTTCTGCCACATTACAATGTCGATATAGAGAGACGTGTGAAGAATATTTTTGTCATTTTCATTAGTTAATTTCTAATGATACAAGCCTACACCATGTAAAGATATGTTTAAAATTTAGTTAAAAAGTTCTTTAACTAGGATTATATCTAATCGGGAAAATGATATTTTTGACATTTGTTTTGTTTATTTAAGGTAAGGGCAATTTATTTTACTTATTTTACAGTGCGTCAATGTTGATTTGTAAGGTTTCATGTCATTTTTGTAGGCATTTGGATGGGCATACGTAAACAACCGACACAATACATGGGAGCAATTATATGTTTACTGGATTTCTCCATTTGTAGGGGCGATTTCAGCAGCATGGATATTCCGTTTCGTCTTTCCACCACCTGCAAAGGAGAAATCTGCCTAAAAACAAGTCGGGTTTAGGCTTCACGGGCACAGGAAAAGTATTTCTTCCCTTTGTGTACCCCTAGCACCATATAAATGACACACTTTTGTTTTGTGTTCAGACTTCAGTTGCATTAAACGGAATTTAGTCTTATTTTTATAATTTTTAGTATGTAGTTAAGTTACTTGGCCAATGAAAGGTTTAATTGACACCTAAGAGAAATTGTCACTTTCATAATGGTACAAAGGTGTCTCACTCCAAATGGTGAGGGGTGAGGATACTATCATTATAACTTTTAGGGTTAGCAAAATGTCCACTCTATAGGGAGGCTCTCTATATATCATCCAAACCCTAATCGTTATGGACCGAGGTCCGATTAGGGTTGTCTCCACCACCTTAGGTTATATTAGACTATCCACTGTCACAACCCAACCCAACTTTTCATTAAAAAACTAATTTCTCTCTCTTCTACATACACAACCCAACCCAATGCATTTTTCACTCACACTCACAACTCAACCTAAATTAAATTAAAATTATATTAAGTAAATTAATATAATAATAATAAAATAAAAAAAGTTATGATGCCAGTGCAAAGTGCATAGTCTAATGCAAAAGGAAAATATATAGTTATTTTATTCTACAATCGGTTGCAACCTTGGGTTGCAAGAGCAATCTAGTCTTCCAATTTACATTTATTTTTTTATATTTATTTTTTGTCTTTTGTGAATTTTAGCAACAGGTTGTAATTTTGAGTCATGATAGTGCATAGTTAATGCTTTCATCGCTATTCTCGCGCGTCTCTCCTAGATTGTAGGTGAGCGGAGATTGCGGGTGACATCCCTTTGCATGCGATATATATCTTCTGGCACGTGCGCAACCATTGTGGTTATTGCGCAACATCTTGAAGTGCGCAAGTCTAGACCGGGTTTGGGTTGATCCATATCATGGTTCGGTACCCAATCCTATTATAATAAAAAAAAAAAAAGACTAAGTAGGGAAAAAAATACAATTGATAAATAAAATTAAACATAAGCTAAAAATTGTGTTTAAACTTGTATAAAGAAAAGAAAAGTGACATATTTTGTAAGTTTTCATGAGTACTTTTCATTTAAGACAAAACTTGTCATGTGGTCAAACATTTTCTGACCATCGTGAGTTGTACCATAACACAACTTGTGTGTCGGCTGTCACAAAATTCGTTCACGCGCATTTCAAAATCCTTACCTTACGCATAATATTTCGTCATATTTCTTTCTGGCTGTATTCTTGTTATTTTGGCACTCAAAAGTAAAAAAAATACAAAAAATAGCGTGACTAGAAAAGGAAAATTTGGTTTTGCTGCTAGATGAGAATTAAGAGGGTGTTTTTTATTGCGTTTTGAAATTGATTTTAAATTATTGTGTTTTGAAAACGCAAATAATCAGTTTAGTGTTTGGGGTTAAGTTTTGAAATGGATTTTTAGGCTACCAAAACGCAATAATCTAAAAGTAGTTCCACTCTTGTTTTTCCAAAACGCATAATCTGTTTTGAAAAATCAATCCCAAACACCCTCTAAGACGTGATTTTTTTATGAGATCAACTTCAACTTTTTTCTTGTGTCCACGTCTGCGGTCCGTATTAGTTGGCCCCCGATCTGATTATCATAAACTGAGACCAAACATGTTTTTCTGCATTGAAACATTATATATCAATATATTATAAAAAAAATTAGTATAAGTTATGTGAGAACAAAATAATAATATCGCTAGTTGAATTATGAAGATGAGAATAGTTTAGACATTCGTAACTTAACAAATGATGAGAACATGTGTTCACCAACAATATGTTCGACTTAATGTTGACAAACGTACATAGCGTTAGTAATGTATATTGGGTTAGACTGGAGTGTTGTTTCATGACGACAAATTGCGATATGAGGAGAATTTTCGGATACAAAGTCTTCTCTTTGTTCTTTTCGTATGATGCAATTGTTAAATCTAGGTTACACCCAATTGTTTTTACCTTGTCTTATAGTACTGTAAGTAGCATGCTTAAACAAACAGCATGGGTAGTTGGCTCATACATTACAAATCAGCCACGAACAACGATTTATCTTGTATTTTAAAGATCTCTAATATGTTTGGATCTCACGTCTTGCTAACATTTCTCAATGACATTACATTATCTATTTGACTATTTATCTCTTCTATGTGTTTTAAGCCAGTGTGTTGTGTACACGCGAGCGACCAGGCGCGACAGCCATAACAGCCCACGCTCACCCCAGCCACAACAGCCCCACGCTAACCAGACGCGAGCGAGCCAACGCGAGCAGGCTCACGGCGGCTTACGACGCGAATAAAGGATTTGTGTTGAATTTGTAGGCTTTGGTCGTGCTGATGCTCACCCTTAGCCACAACAGCGTGGCGTGACCGGGTTACTTGAGAATCACGTCGGTGACTCACGTTGGCTCGCTCGCGTGTCCACGACACAGAGTCCTATAAAGGGAACTAAGGAAATTAAATTATTTTATTAAATAAAGGTTAAAAAAAGAAGAATTGATAGGATGTCCCTTTATGTATTTGGTCTTTGGACGTAAAGTCCTTCCTTTGCTGCAGTTAGACTTCAATTAAAAAAACACTATTAATTACTCAACTAACAAATAATCACTCCATAAATAATAATCTCCAAAATCTGTATAAAAACTCTTCTATACACAGAAACACACACACACACGACGCCATTGTTATCGTCCGATCAATGCTCACTTCTATGCCACTGTTCTCTCTCTAAACATCGATCGATCGATCCAATATACGATCGATTGATTTAATAATATATTAAACCTATATATATAATACAGATCTAGAAGCACTGGAGTCCGTACAAGAAAATTCTCCATCCGTGAAGCCACCGACAACCGCCGCTGCCGGTAACGGTCAGATCCGTTACCGATCTCCATCCGCCGCGGAGCTTCTAGAATCACAACCATTCTCACCTCCATCTTCAACAGATCAGTCCGATAAGATGACCAAACGACGTCAATCGCTGTCGTATAATGAATCTGTTTCTGATAAAATTAACCGTCACCGTGGGGCTATTTTGGTCATTTCCATACCTTTGGTGCTTATTTCCTTCGTTTTGTTTGTGATGCCTGGTAGTAGTAGGGATCAGAGCGACGGCGTTTTGTCTGGTAATCGGAGGTTTTCGCCTAACTATTCGTTGCAGTCGGATCCGACGTCGTATCGGTATGCTGTGGTGTTTGATGCGGGGAGTTCTGGAAGTCGTGTTCATGTGTTTTGTTTTGATAAGAATTTGGATCTTGTTCACATTGGCAATGAGCTTGAGCTTTTTGAGCAGGTATTTTAACGTCTTATTATTATGATTATTATTATTATTATTATTATTATTATCATTATTATTATTATTATTATTATTATTATTATTATTATTATTATTATTATTATTATTTTGCGTTATTGTTATGATATGTGTAATTGAATGTAGTTTAGTTTAGGAATTGAAATAGGTAATGTTGTATACCGATGAACATAAGTTAGGGCTGGCAGTTTGGTTCTGCTCGCGTTTACTGCATGGTTGTAAAAATAGAGCCTAGCCTCCGATTGATCGCTAGTTGGAGGTTCACTGACTAATTTTCATCTAATCAGCCAATCGCTAGGTGGTCAACGGCGGTCCTAATCGACCAAAAGTCAGTGAGAGTCAAGCGATTCAGTCCAAAACCTGTAAATACTGGCGATTAATCCTATCTACTTAATAATATGGGTCGAGAGGGTTAAAACGTGTCTACGAGAAAAATTATATATAAAACTGAAAGTTAGATATATAAGTCCCAAACTCCCAATTCGATTAATCCCTATCAATCCTGATTGATTGCTAGTTAGTACCTTGCCGGCTGACTAGCGCCTAGCAATTTTTACAACACTGGATAAATGTTGTATAACAATGAACATAAGTTAGGGATGCAAATGTGATCTTTAAGCCCCAACAAGACAGCAAGGATCTATGCTTTGCCATTATTTTGGACAAATTTTTTTTTTATAGCCTTGAGAAATATTGGTGGCATTTTAAGGCAATCGATATTTGTTTTGAGCTGTTATTTACATTCTAGTCTACCTGCTGTCAGAAAAATGACAACATTTTTATAATGCTATTGTATGTTTTAGTTGAAACCGGGTTTGAGTGCACATGCAACCGACCCGAAAGAGGCTGCAGACTCTCTTCTTCCTCTACTAGAGAAAGCAGAAAAGGTTGTTCCACAAAATATGCGTGAAAAAACGCCTGTCAAAGTTGGGGTAAGTGATTTATATTGTTTCAAATATGTAATACCACTTTTGAATTTTGCTAAAGCTGTATGCTTATATGCCTGAATTATCCAATATGCATTGCAGGCAACTGCAGGTCTGAGACAGTTGGGAGTTGATGCATCTGAACGCATTTTGCAAGCTGTAAATACTAAATACTACTCTTAAAAATCTACTTTAAAGGTTTATATTCTTATGTTATATATTTTGTATTGATATGTATCAGAATTGATGATAATGCAGGTGAAAGATGTTCTAAAAGTTAAGAGCAGCCTCAAGTCGAATGATGATTGGGTAACTGTTTTGGATGGAACTCAAGAAGGTGCTTATCAATGGGTAAGCTACTTCTTTCAGCCTCCAAAATGTATGTGTAATTAGCTAAAGCATTGTGTCCATTTTATGCTTGTTCATGACTTCATGCATTCAGAAATTATAAAATAATAAAGGGTTTTGATAGCAGAGTTTACCAACTTAATAGCTTCTTTTTTTTTTCTGACAGAATTAGTTCCATATCTTATATTTGTTTCACGTATTAATATCTTGTTAATGTCTACAGGTGACCATAAATTATCTTCTAAAAAAATTAGGCAAGAAATATTCACAGACTGTCGGGGTAGTTGATCTTGGTGGTGGATCGGTACAAATGGCTTATGCTATTTCAGAATCCGATGCTGCAAAGGCTCCAAGGATAACAAATGGAGAGGATACTTATGTGAAGGAAATGTTTCTCATGGGAACCAAATATTACCTTTATGTTCACAGGTTTGCCTTCTTATTTATTTAAAAAAATACAAAAAACAAAAAGATGTAATATCTTTACAATTAAATCGGATATTGTGTTGGTCTTGCAGTTACTTGAAGTATGGGTTATTGGCAGCTAGAGCTGAGATTCTAGGAGTTGCAAAAGATTCGGATAATCCATGCATCTTGGCTGGCTATAATGGTACGCTTAATCAGTCTCCTTAGCACTAACAACATTTAACTTTACTTCTTAATTGTTCTAAAATATATTAATTGTTCATGTTGTCTTATATATTAGGGGTTTATAAGTATGGAGGAAATGAGTACAAAGTTTCAGCTCTTCCTTCCGGATCAGACTGGAACAAGTGCAGGGAAGAAGCATTAAAAGCCCTAAAAGTAAATGAGCCAGTTTGCACACACATGAAATGCACATTTGGTGGGGTATGGAACGGTGGCGGTGGTGATGGTCAAAAGAATCTATTTGTGGCTTCTTTCTTCTTTGATAGGGCTGCTGAGGTATTATAATTGTTTATTAAATTTTATTCTTCAATTTTTTTTTTAAAAAACTTACATAATTATGTATTTAGGCCGGTTTTGTCGATGCAAGTAAACCTGTTGCCAAAGTTACTCCAAGCGATTTCCAGAAGGCAGCTCAGCGTGCTTGTCAAACCACACTTGAAGATGCCAAATCTCACTATCCTAAAGTGGAACCCTCTAACTTACCATATATGTGCATGGATCTTGTGTATCAATACACTTTGCTTGTAGATGGCTTTGGTAAGTTATACCCTCTTCTATACACTAAGGTTGAATCGAACGGTGGGTTGAATCACGGGTCAACCTATTTAAACGCTTCCCTTTTAGCTTATATTTTGTTTGAGCCATTAAGTAATTTTGATTGCGTTGTTGAACAGCCCTGCAACCTCGGCAACAGATTACACTAGTGAAACAAGTTGAGTACCAAAATTCATTGGTTGAAGCTGCATGGCCATTAGGGAGTGCAATTGAAGCGGTCTCAGCAGCTAGCTAACCACAGCCACCACTACTTATTATCGATTGTATCATGTATCAAACTGGTGAACTGTGGGTTGGTGGCATATGAGCGGGTCGGTAAATGCTTTGAGGTTACTGAACAATATTATTTTCATATTCTAGCTATTATTATTTTTGAGTTTATGATTCTTGGAAACGAATTCTTGATTACTTTTAATTTTGATTATAATTTTAATCACACAGACAAGTAGAATTCATTTGTATTGGTAATTTGGTATCTAGCATTTGTGTTCATTTGCAGCTTCTGTTTTAACACAAACCATTCCATGTTAATTTCACTTGAGACGGCTTTTATTTGGGTGTTTATTGTTCAGTTTGACTACCCTAAACAAAAGTTTTGACCGATTCGATAATTACAATTTTGAAAATCGACAACGCAAACCATATAGGTCGGCGGGACTCTCGAACCTTAAAAACAGTTTGGTTTGGCGGGTCGGGTTTGTCTTGAAAGCATAGGTACAAGATATAAATAAGTACACACAAGAAAAGCCATATCTAGAACCAAAAGAAGACCCACATAGCTGAAAAGAACTTGTGTAGAACAAAAAATTTGCTCCATATATGGACCATGTCCAAGTGACCCTATTGGAAGCTACTCAGGCTTTAAGTGAACAGGTACATTTTGTTTCTTATTTGAAAAATCAGATTCAATACAGTATGTAGCCGTCGCTTACTTCTAATTTGAAAAATCGAATGTCATGAACCAGTCAAATATAAAATGCACATGAAATGCGCATATGCCTCAGGCGATCTACGCCGCTTCAGCCTTCAGGACCACCTTATAGGCTTATATAATCATATCACCCTTTCTGAGGCTATGCAAACGCCTCATACGATGACTCAAGTCACTCTATATACAAACTACTCAAAACTCACTTTAAAAGATAACTTTCTTAGATGTACTGAAATCCCTTCTCAGGCAATCTTTCCCTCGCGACTCTTTAACTACTGCGAAACTTGCATCTCTCTTTTATCACTTTTACATAAGAGCAACAATCGCATGTTTCTATCCCAAAAATGCGTAGGGTCATTGTAGTTTATTAAATACAAAATGTGCATAAAGTGTGCTTAAGTAGATGCAAAAGCCTCAAGTGATTACGCCATTTCAGAACGACCTTGCATAATTGCATCACACTAGCCTCTTTGAGGCTATGAGTGCCACCTTGAGGTGATGCAAATGCGACAGTCAATAGGCCAACTCTATATACAAACGACGCAAACTCATGTAAACTTATATGTATGGGCACTTTGGAAACCTATTTTTCTCGCACACTCAAATCTCTTATGTATGAGCACTTGCACAACCTCTCTCTCTCACTCAAATCTCTCTCACATAATACCCTTTTCGATCACACAAGCAATAACTACTAAAAAGCTGTATCTCTCATCACTTTTACACAAGAGCAACAATCAGTTGTTTCTAAAAGATACGCATGAAAGCGTCGCTTGTGGTGATGCCAACGCCTAAGGCAGTTCTCGCTGCCCTGATGGCAACATCATATAGTTCCTGAACATTTGACAGAAATATGGCATATTCAATACTAATAGAAAAAACATACCAACAAAAAGTAAAAAAAAACTAAGTTGTTTCCAAGACACGCAGTAGACCGAAACATATAAATCCCAAACTGGCTAAACCCAGCAATATGCTTTAGTTTGAGCGGTTACAACAGTTCATGAACACCCTGATATGCTCTCCTATCATTACACCAAATTTGACCAACCAACAGCATAAATGACATAATCATACATTAGATACAGTTTCAGAAACTAAGCATAACAGCCAATTACTTCAACATGATCAAACAAGAGGATATTTAAACAATACTACTATGGTTTATGGGTTCAAAAGAAAACAATAATTTCTTAATTCATATAAAGCAACAATATCATCCAAAAACAAGTACAACCTTACATCAAACACCAAACCACAAACAGTTTCCACATGAACTGAACCACATCAGTTCCTACCAAGTGGCAAAGATCTACACGAATACGTTTCCTTAAAATCAGATTTCCTTGAAGATGTAAAAATAGACGCATACACTTCTTTATTTGCATTCGGCGGTGCCATATCCCCAGCCTTAAACCGCTTCGCTTCATTCTTACCATTCACCTTTGACCCATCAACACCTTTCCCATTCGTCTCAATCTTCCCCGACACCTTCACAGGCGCCTTCACATCAATCGCATGCTTCGACCCACTAACCTTAACCGCATCATCACCATCAACGCCAACACCAACACTCCCATTCTTAACCTTCTTCACCTTCACCTTCTTCTCTCTCAATTTCAACTTCTCACTCTCCATCCGCTCCCTCAACGCGATCACCTCTTCCTCATTCCCATTAATCACAATCTTATCCGCTTCCACAAACTCCTTATGACACACATGACACGTCGACGACTTCACCTCCTTCAACGCCTTGGCACTCAACACATGCCCACAACTCCTCAAAGCATAAAACTTATACTTCCCATTAAACTCCAACCCCGTAACCGGACACTCAAACTTCACATCCGAATCCAACCCCTTCCCCTTTACCGACTCAAGCTCCACCGCTATCATATCCTTCAACCCCTTTATATACCCAAACGCTTTCGGCACTCTCTTATTCAACAACGCCTCAACCAACGCCTGCTTATTAAACAAATTCCCTAAATAATCAATCACAATCGGCCGCTTCAACGGCTCATTCGACAACGCACAATTCAACCATTTCGACAACCGTTGTTCATTCGGGTCAACCTTATCGGGCTTTTTATCCGCATACATGTTAAGATAACAGTCACGCGACTCCGCCCCAGTAGCGCCGCCATCACCTCCACCGCCAGGCAACCGAAACCTTAAACTTAACGTGGAAAAATTCGAAATTCCTATGTTTTTAACGTTGTCGGAATCGAAAAGAAGACGGCCATTGAAGGTGAAGAACGTAGAGGGTAATGGGTTTCGATTAATTGAACTAATTTGAGAGAAAAATGATTGCTTTAGATTAAAGATTGTGGAATTGGGGGTTAGGGTTAGGGTTAGGGCATGAATTGGGGGTTGAAGATCTGGGGCTTGAATAAAGATTTGTAAATTGTGGGTATTGGAATTCATGGTGTAATTCGATGTTCTTGATCTCTATATGTAACAGATTCAAATAAATTTAAGATACTAATAAGAGATCGAATGAAATTTGTGACTAACCTGAATAGGGTCTTGATCGACTGAAAACCAATGGTAACTCTTCTTGTGAGTCTTGAAATAGAAACTTTATACCGACATGAATAAGATATTCTCATGTATGCCCCCTTATTTATCAATGAATTGCAAAATGACCCTAAAATTTGTGATGTTTATTGTTTAGTAGATTTAACTCTCTTTTTTTTGGTTTATTGGATTTTAATACTCCCAACTTTCAGAGTTTGGCCGGCAATACTCTCAACTACAGAAATGCTTGCCAGCACTCCCAACTTTTAAGTTATTTTCCACTAGCACTCCCAAACTAACCCAGTTAGTTTGTTTAGTTAGTTTGCTGACGTGGCATGCTGACGTGGCCATTATTGCTGACGTGGCATGCTGTGGAAGATGATGTGTCATCTTATGTGTCATCCACATCAGCATGCCACGTCAGCATGCCATGTCAGCAAACTAACTGAACAAATTAACTGGGTTAGTTTGGGAGTGCCAGTGGAAAATACCTTAAAAGTTGGGAGTGCTGGCAAACATTTCTGTAGTTGGGAGTATTGCCGGCCAAACTCTGAAAGTTAGGAGTATTAAAATCCAATATTCCCTTTTTTTTCTTTCAAGGGTAAATTGCAATTTTCGTCCTCTAGGTTTGCTTGACTTGATACCTTAGTCCACCCTTAACATCTTACGTTTCTAATGTTTCATGTCTTAATGAAAAAGTTTCTTACTTCTACATCGTGATTTGAGTTTTCGTTTTTTTTTTCTAATCTTTCAATTTAACATATATCGTTCCTCCGTTCAGTGTCTGCGGGTGTTTTCGTCTTTTCCCATATTAAAATGTTTAAAGCATATGTTCACACCATCACTTAATAGACGCAAATACTAAACCCTATGTTTGATCGAATTGACCATCCAGTTTTAACCATTCAAAGTTTACTGTAAGTGTTTCAACCAATTCATTATTTAAAATCATAACGTACATTATTGTCTGAAAATTTGTTTTAAAATTTGTGTTTTCATTTCATTGAAGCAAGACAATGACACATTGTTTACCATTAAGATGTTCCATAGTGCAAAATTTATCAACTCTCCTGATAGAAAGTATGTAGGTAAGTAACTATATGGATATGGTTGCATTGAAGATTTTGGTCTAAATGTGTTGGTGGAAATGACTAAAACATCAAGATATCCATGTCAAATCTTGTTTTACCTCAATTATAAACTTTCAAATTTGGAGATGGAGACTCATTTAAGGGTATTGGCTACTACAACTTCTATAGAAATATTTTAATTGGCGTCAAAGGTTAAAGAGATTAAGATATATGTTTGTTTGTTCTTTTTAGCAATCCATGTTTCAACTTTCTTGACATTGCACACATAGGAAGATGATACCATTTCATGAAACCAAACCTTGATCTTTGTTAATTATGTTGATAAATATCATATAAGTAAAAAATATGAGATAACATTTAGGGTTTAAGGATTCTTACACAGCAGTGAAAATGATGACCTGGGTTTGCATCCGTCCATGAAGATCGAAGCATGGTATCTCACCCACAAGAACAAATTGGAGGCTCATCAACCCTGTTTGAATGCAAATTAGATTCCTGAAACAAATTGGAGCTTTGAATTTGACATCCTATTAGACGACGATTTTGGGAACCCCCATGTTCTCGGTGAATGGGTAATGAAGTTAGGGTTTTGTAGAAAAAGAAGCATCAGATAAGAAGGGAAAAGATGAAACTACCCCTCATATGAGAGAGACGTGAGGAGTAACTGGCGGGTCTATGGACGGACGTAAGTTGAAGGGAAGATATATGTTAAGGTATGAAACATAAGGGACGTAAGGTGTTAAGGGTGGCACTGAAGGTGTAAACTTAGGCAAACTTTAGGGACGAAATTTGCAATTTACTCTTCTATCTAATTTCATTAGTTTTTTTTACAATAGAATACGTGACTATGTTTACTTTTTTCGACATTTTGGTATATGTTTTTTTCCTTAGGGCCGAAATATCTAATTTACTTTTCTTATTGATTAATTTTGGTGGCCAAGCTCATGGATGGCTAGATTTGTTTACACCACTCACGTGTCCAAGCATGACCCATGTAAGAAACATTATCTTTAACCAAGACACACTTAAATACTATGTAACCTTAACACGTTATGCATGATCATTTAACTAAACATTTCAAACAAGTTGACGGGTTGTAAATCGGTTACATGTTTTTAATAGGTTGTAACAAAGTTATAATCAAGTTGTAAAATGGACCTTATAAAGTGCATATTTTCTAACACAAAGGTATTGTATTTTAGGCTTAGATGTTTTTCAAAGAAAATTTGTTTTTTTTCTTACTTTAATTCAAAACTGATCTTTTGCAATTTAACCCATAAACTTTTTACTTTAATCTCTTACACATGGTATTAATTTGCAATTTTTTTGTGCAAAATAGTGTTGCATCTCATGTTTCGAATGTTTCTCAAAGAAAATTTGATTCTTTTTACTTTTAACTCATAACTTTTCATCTTTTACAATTTAACTCATAACTTTTTTTTATTATTATTATTTTCAGCTTTGATCTCTTATACTTTTTATCTTTTAGTAATTTTATTTTTCATCATAAAATGGTGTAAGTTGAAAGTTCAAACTAGAGCCTTAACTAGTAAGGTATGTGGTTTTATAATTAAGTTTCATATAGTAAACGTGGAGAGATATATGTGGCCCATATGGTATTGATTACGATTTTTGAGTCGGCCCACCTTATCGCCATGTCTCAAATCCCCAAATGCCACGCACAATATAATTTTAAAAAAAAAAAACTTTTTTTTTGGAAGGCAAAAAAGCTAGTAATTATCGATGTTAATTTTCTATTAATAAAGGGTAATTGAATTCTAATAGCCTAAACTATTTGAAATTGGCCATTGGCACTGACAACATATAACCTGAACTATTAACTTATTGGAATATAACACCCAGTTAACTAACGCCGTTAGTTGGTTGCTGACGTGACACCGGTTGCTGACGTGACACCGGTTGCTGACGTGGCACCAGTTGCTGACGTGGCATGATGGTGTGTCAATCCACGTGGCACCAGTTGCTGACGTGGCATGCTGACGTGGATTGACACATCAGCATGCCACGTCAGCAACTGGTGCCACAGCAGCAACCCACTAACAGCGTCAGTCAATTGGGTATTAGATTCCAATAAGTTAATAGTATATATGGCCAATTTTTTAGTTCGGGGTGCTAATGCCAATTTCAAATAGTTTAGGTTATTAGAATCCAATTCCCCATTAATAAAATATAAAAATTGAGATCTATTAAATGTCATCTAGGGAGGACTAACTATATTTTTTTAACGGCGAATACTATTAAAAAAAAACTCAAACAAGAAGCTTAAAATATATTATTAATAACTTGATCCTACATACGGTTAGGATCAAATACACAGTGAAAGAAAAAATAGAAGTCGTAGGAAAGGTATCAAACAGACTCTGATTGAACTCATTCAAGCGACATTGAAACTGTCTTATCGAACCCTACGGCGTTAGTTTTTAGGTCTTTGTTTTTTTGGGTTTTAGCTTGTAGTTTTTAAAATATGTGTTATATCATTGTGTCTTTTATGTATCATTGTGTCTTTTTCTTATTTTCATCATTGTGTCATTTTTTCAATTCATTGTGTCTTTTTCTTCAGCATTGTGTTATCTTTTTTGGCATTGTGTTAAATTTTGTGACTAACTGTGTCATATTTCATTATATATTGTGTTTTTGTTTCCATCTCACGCTTCTCATTTTTTTACACTAGAATAACTTGATCCTAAATACATATATGGGTGTGTATTTTTAAACAAGTCTTTTAAACTTGGGCCTAATTAAACACATCTTTTAAAGTTGTAAAGTAACCCAAAACAAATTTAAAAGCCCACTACCCATTTAAGATCTAACTTTAAGTATTTAGGTTACTAAATTTTTATTTAAAAAAAAGGGTGTAAGAGGTATATTTTAACTGTTTGGATAGGGTACATACTACATAAGTCCTCATGGATGCCTCTGCAAAACATCCTATTTCTCACACTCCAGCTCTGAAACTTTTGCCTCTATCGGATCCAAAGGAGAGTATCTTTAACATCGCCAAAGATTCTAGAGAATTAAGTTTGATTACCATTTAATATTCGGTCACTTCTCGTTCTCAAATTATCCAACACGTTGTGGTGAGAAAAACGCACATCACCTTTCTGTTGATCTTGTATTGTTGCAGAGCTTCACAACACTTAATAGAATATGTGCAACAATATAGTACCTCTACATTGGAGTTTTAATCCAACAAAAAGACATGAATCCAACCGAATTGATAAATTACATGCACAACATTTCTTAAGTTGTAGCATGAAAGAGCATCTTGGACATCTCATAGTCCTAAGGTTTAAGTTTTACCTATCGACTGATGTATTAACTGCTGGTTAATATATCAAAGGTTAACATTTTACATCATCACAATTTGATCCCGAGCTTGTAGCTCCAAACATGTTTGATTTAAAGGTTAACCGTAGATTAAGTGAAGTGCACTATAGTGACTACACTTTTAAGTTTTTTGAGTGCAACTATACATAAAATCAAATTAGTTTTTTTGAATGGCAAGTGGTGCAGCTAGTGGATCTCTAACTAACACCCTGAGCCAGCCTGTATTGATTACTTATCCTACCTGGATTGAGGATCTCCCATAAAACCCTCCGCATATAATAAATATGACTCCGACCGAAATTAAACCCTACAGTGTTTTATACATGAGTTTGTTTCTAAAATTCTTTGAATAACTAATACTTACTAATCTATACTATATTATAATGCATGAGGCAATGGTAGTTTAAGATACCTAAAAGCTAAGAACTTTATTTTCATTAACAACCCTAAAATTAGGGTAAAATAGTCATTCAAATATTTTTTTACACTTTGATACCTCATTTTAGGTACACTTTAATCCCACTTTACTTAACTTATGCTTATTTAAATTAAGTTAAACTTATTCTCCTTACTTTAAGCAAACTATCCCCCATGATTTTTAAATAACTTATTCTCCTTACTTTAAGCAAACTATCCCCCATGATTTTTAAATAGTCATATTTTGTTCATACGTTGATACTTTTACAAAAAAAAAAATTTACATCATAATAACCAGCATTTTATTATCTTTAATTTGAGTGTATTATTGTTAATTTTTTTAATTTAAAATTTTTTATGTGTTACGTGATTAACAATATCAACGAGTGAGCAATAACTAAATCGTTCACCGAAGCCAAACAAAAACGAGACAAAATTGAACCAAAATCAATTGAAACTGAATTAACCAACATCCGATTTAACTTAAAATCGATTATCGTTTTCTTTTTGTACCCTTAGTTACCCGAAATCAGTCAAACTGAAACGGAACCATTCATATATTCATAACAACGTGCCCACGCGATATAGTAGGGAACACAAACAGTTCTAATGGTGCATGGTTGGGTTCGGTTATTAGCCTCAACCGAAACAAAAATCGACATTATTGGTTTATTGATCTTATTAACCAACCGATTAATTGGTTCAGTCAACTTGGTTCAGCAAACCAAATTAACTAAACTGGACTAAAAACCGATAATCTAACCATATAAATCAAACCAAATAATCGATTGTTTAGTAAGATTGATTAACTAATGACTTTGATATTGGTTTTGGTTTCGGTTGAGGCTAATAATCAAACTGAACCGTACCATACACACTCTTAGAAGTGTTTGTGTTCCCCGCTGCATCGCGCGAGCACCCTAGTAGTATTTAGGAAAAAGAGGACTTTGGAAGTATCATGGTTTCTAGAATACACCTAAAACACGTATTGATTATTTTTAAATCTCATTATATCCACGTGGCCATTTATGCAAAGAAAAAAACATTAAATAAAGATTGTATCATGTAACCACCCGACTGGCCGACCATCATCTATTTAACTACCTACCCCCTTTCAACTTACACACCTCAACCAATAATTATTATCTTTTCATCTTAAAAATGGATCGCCACCACAACCACCACCAACCATCACCACCACGACAACCTGCAGTCGCCGTCCACCACGTCTCCCACCACACGACCCAACCAGCACCACCTCCAGTCCACCATACCACCACTCACCACACCCCTAAGTACACCGACAACAAACCCACTGTAAGGTTTTACTGCAAGGCCAAACCTGATTATTCACTTACTATCCGTGATGGTAAAGCTGTTCTTGCACCTACCAACCCTTCTGACCATCATCAGGTATCTATATGTATCTATATGTGTGTGAAATTATTACAGATGATTATGATTTAAGCTGATTTAAAAAAAAAAAATTAATACATACGCAGCATTGGATAAGGGAAGAGAAGTATAGCACTAGAGTGAAGGATGAAGAGGGTTACCCTTCTTTTGCTTTGATTAATAAAGCTACTGGACAGGCCATCAAGCACGCTATCGGTACCGAGCATCCGGTATGAATTCATAAATATAACCTCTGATTTAATGTCATTAACAACTTACTAAAACTATTTCAAAGTCGTCAGGCCGTCTCCGAGAACACTAAAAAAAATTGGGCCCAAAATTTTGTAAAGAAGAATGAATTAAAAAGAAAATTGAATATGATGCTAGAGTCAAGGCTTGAACTTGAGACCTTATAATAATATGTCACAATGTTTAGGTTTTTCTTGTATGAGTGATTAGTATGTGGTGTGATCTGTATTACTCGGAATTTTAAATTTGGTAGGTTTGTCAAATTATCGAAATTACAAGCCCAATAATAATGATAGGAATTAAACAGATGCACGCGTTATGTTGATCATGGATTTACGTGTTTTAGACTAAAATTGTGAAAGCGCGATTGCGAAAATTAGGGGAAAATCTTTAGTGACGGAATTGGTTATGACTAGTTAACTGATTCAGTGTTTTTGATCATAACAGATCACATAATCACTTCAAAACCCAAAATCTAAATGTCCCCTTATAGGTAGAAATGTGTTATTTGACAATTATGATTGATTTTGTGAATGTTTGTGCTGCAGGTCCAGCTGGTGGAGTACAATCCAGATAAGCTGGATGAGTCTGTTCTTTGGACCCAGAGCAAGGATCTGGGTGATGGTTTTCATGCAGTAAGGATGGTTAATAATATCAAGCTTAATGTAGACGCTTGGAATGGCGATAAAGATCACGGTGGCGTTCGCGATGGCACCAAAATTTATCTCTTTAAGTGGACAAAGGGTGATAACCAGCGATGGACGACTGCGCCTTTCTGTAAGTTTCTCAACTCAAAACTGCTGCACAAACTATTCCAAAGTATAAGCCTTTTGTAAATGTGGATCAACCTGACCCGTATGATAAATTACATATTTTGACATATTATTAACCGGTCCAAACAGATTATTTGATTCAATTTTTTTGATTTTGTAATGATATCTTGTGTGCAGGAGGTATTTCCATGGCTAGAAGTTACTACGTGAGCTTTCGTGTGTGCGGGCTTTGTTCATGGCATGATGTGCTAATATGTATGTTTGAATAATGATATATGTATGTGTTTTGACTTTTGAGTAGAAGTGATTCCATAATCCCTTCCTTTCTTCCTGTAAATTGTGTTTTTAATGTGTATTAACTCTATGTTTGGACTCTTGAGTATTCACATTAAAGAACTGCTTTTTAAATAATAAATGAGTAGTTTTTCTGTCAAAGTTCAAACATATTGTTTACATGTTTTCTTTTTCTATTACTTCAAACAAACAATACAGATGATATCTTATCTGTAACTGCGTTAGGAAAACTCTAGAAAATCATAGTTCAAACAATAGTTTTAATTAAGAACCATCATGGATCCAGTTAGTTTAAGATAATCTTCTTGTTATCGACTAAACAAAATCTTATGATGAGGCGTGATTAACACAATTTTCAGATTCATTTTTAAAAATCAACCCAGGCGCCCCTCACATTTTCGTCGCTGTACATCATTTACAAGTTTTTTTGCCTTACCCATTCAAAGAATCAAAGTTTACACTCCACACCAACCCCATTCTTTTACAGTCATAGCAGCTTCAAGCTGCGATTTGATATATGGGGTTTTAGGACTAGCATCGGGCTAGGACTGAGTAGAACTGATGGTGCAGGAGAACGTTGGTGGCGGGGGTGGCTGAAACTAAGGTTTGGCTTGATGGTGAAGGTGCTTTTGGGTTTTGAGTCAGTGGCTTCATGACGGTTTTCTGTGAGAATTTTGCTTGGCGACGACAGTATAAAGGGTTCAGAAGAGGTTTTCCATCTTCTTCGTAAATGCTACTATCAAGGAAATATGATTATGGCTTCTGACTCTTCTCAATACTTTTGACTTTTGAGTCTATGGAACAATATATCTAAATCTGGAAGTGAGAATCGACTAACTTGGGAGTGTTATGTATATGACAGGGATAACTTATAATACATTTAAGGGAAAATGGATTTAATTACTCCAAACTATCGCCTATTGGCGGATAATACTCCAAACTATCACTTTGGCCAATATCACTCCCAACTTCCAACTTATTTTCTTCCATCACCCCAAAACTAACGGAGGTCTAACCTGGTTAGTCTTCGTGGCCAAAATGTAAAAAAGAAAACTTTGGGACATTTTTTGAAACTTTTTATTATTATTATTATTATTATTATTATTATTATTATTATTATTATTTTTATTATTACTTTTTAAAGTTTATAAACCCAAACCACCCCCCCCCCCCCCTCATTTGTTCTCTGCACACACAGGTCACCGGTGACCGGTGGCCGCCGTCGTCGTCCTCCTCTCCGGTAAGTATCACAACCCTCATCCTCCTCCCCTGTTTCTGGTTCGGTAACCTTGTGATAACCCGATAACCCTTCTGTTTCTAAACCAACCATCAATCGGAACCCTAAACCCCTAAATCACTACCGGTAAGTATCACAACCGCCGCCGTCAACCCTAATCGGAACCCTAAACCCCCTAAATCACTACCGGTGCTGTGTTGTTGTGTTGGCGTCGGAGCAGATGAAGAGAGAGAAGCAGATGAGAGAGAGAGAGAGAGAGAGAGCTAGAAGGAGGTCAGACGGCGGTGGTACAGTGGTCAGACGGCGGCGGTGGCCACAGCTTCACCTCCTTCTTTCCTCTCTCCCGGTTCTCTCTCTCCTCTGCTTCTCTCTCTCTTTCTCTTTCCTCTGGAACGATGAGGATGATGATGGTTATCGGAGTTCCCAACAGTCACCATGTCTCGATATCAACAATAGAAACAGAGGTTGATGGTTACCCTTTGTTGTTTCAAGCCAATCTTGGGATGGGATAATAGTAACAGAATCAGACTTACAAGCTCTCCAATCTTTTAAACTTGGATTAACTGACCCAAATGGTTTTTTAAAAAGCTGGAATGATAGTGGTTATGGAGCTTGTTCTGGTGGTTGGGAAGGGATAAAGTGTTCTGGAGCTTGTGTTGCAGCTTCCATGGAGAGGTTTAGGTGGTCAAATCACTACAAAAATTGGTCAGTTTCAAGCTCTTAGAAAGCTTAGTTTACATGATAATGTTATTGGAGGTGAAATACCAAAGGAGTTGGGGTTATTGCCTAATCTTAGAGGGCTGCAGTTGTTAAAGAAATCTTGCTCATTGTAGGAGGAGTTTTGATAGCAGTTTTTCTGTTAGTTTGCTGTATAATTTTGTGTTGCTTGTTAAAGAAAGAAGACGATGTTAAACGAAAGGATAGTGAACAAGGTGGTGGTAGGTGGTGGTGGTTTCCGGTGAAGGTGGTGGTGGTGGTTTAGAGAGAGAGAGAGAGAGAGAAGGGGGGGGGGGGGATTTTATAAGTTAAAGGTTTAATTTCAAAAATGCCCCTTAAGTTTTGTTTTTTACATTTTGGCCACAAATACTAACTGGGTTAGACCTCAGTTAGTTTGGGAGTGATAAAATCCAACAAGTTGAAAGTTTGGAGTGCTAATGGCCAAAGTGATAGTTGGGAGTATTATCCGCCAACAGGCGATAGTTGGGAGTATTAAAATCCATTTCGCCTACATTTAATCATGTTGGGAGTATTATCCGCCAACAGGCGATAGTTGGGAGTATTAAAATCCATTTCGCCTACATTTAATCATGTCGGAAGGTAATTAAACTTTGAAGTCAAACAAGTCTGTAATTCATATGTGTATACACATATAGGAACATAAACATGACATTAGATTGAATTTAATAGGCTAAGTTTTTGATAATTACATTGAAGTTTATATGAATTTCTACACTTCAGAATAATTGAAACAAAGCCTATGAAGAGCTAAAAGCTTTTTTAATTGACATCTCAAGGGCCTCTTTGCAAGTACTATATATAGAGAAAGGATGAATTGAAAACTTTTTAAGTTGAGAAAACTCGTAAAAACTCAAGTTACAAAATTTATAGGGCAACCAAGCCGAGCCGCTCGCGAGCTACTTAAGCTCGGCTCGGCAAAAAGCTCGAAACGAGCCGAGCCTTATCAAGCTCGAGCTTGAACGTAAAACAAAGCTCATTTATTTATCGAGCGCGGGCTCGAGCCTGGCATGTGAAGCTCGTTAGGCTCGTCGAGCCTTATCGAGCCTAGTGTAATATTAGTTTCTTTAATATTTAATAATATTTAACACTCGTTTAAAGGTGTTTAGTAAACGAGCCCCGAGCTCGAGCTTCATTTATCGAGCTCACGAGCCTAAACGAACTATTACTTATATTATTTTAATTGATAATAAACGAGTCGAGCCCGATCCGAGCTCGAGCTGAAATGTAAGAATGGAGCTTGAAACAAGCCGAACTTAAACACAAGCTTGAGCTCGAGCGTACTCAAGCTTTGGCTCAACTTAAATAATCAACTTCATATGATATAAATTACATGGAAAACCTCCCGAGTCTTGACCAATCTATGCCATATCAAGCCCAACGGCCCAAAACTCATACACCTGACCGACCTGTATTGAATCCGAACTTTACAATATATCCCTGCGTTTAAATCCGATACAGTAGATTGAAATAAAATGATGTAATTTTGCCTTCATGTAATTAGTTGGTTTTCGGTCTTGCTATTTCCACCGCCTTGAAGATAGTTTTTGGCTAGCTATGTTTTTAATGAAAGTTGATTTAAAAAAAAAACCACAATATATCCCCGCGTCATCTCTACGTCTCCTTCCATTCCACGTTTCTTTCTAGTTGCCTAAACATATTCCAAGCCTTATTTATATCGCTGCTGTCATCTCCATTCTCTACGTACGAATCTTCCATTCCTCGATCGTTTCTTTCTTCAAAGCCTAAACATAAATTCCAAGCTGAAACAATAACCAAAATCAATCAACATGTCGGCCAACAACATTCCTTTAGAGATCCAAGTGGAAATCATGAAAAGGGTTCCAGTCAAATCATTGATCAGGTTCAGATCTGTTTCAAAACAATGGAAGTCTGTGATCGATAGCCCTGAGTTTGTCACTGATCACAGAGTCAACCAGACTCAGACTCATCAGCTGCTGCTGGTCATGTATTGCCAAGCTGGCTACAAATACGATTCCTTTGTTGATGATGATGATAGTCTCCCACATCACAAGTTTTCTCCTACTGTTACTCCGACTCTTAAGCTACTTAGGACTCCAATACTTATCGGTTGCTCTCACGGATTGGTGTGCTTGTCCAATATTTGCAAGAGATTGATTGTTGTTTGGAATCCATCTATTAGGAGATCTTTTGGTATACTGTTGCCGGCTGGAGTACAAACAAATGCTTTTGGTTTCGGCCTAAGATTGTCAAGATTACACGCACCATCATCCATTATGAGGCTCAAGTTTTTACATTATCATCTCGAGCTTGGAGAAGCATATCAATGAACCTGCCTCTGCCTCATCAGTCAATGTACTTTTCGGCTAATGCCGTAGTTATACATGGGGTTATTCATTGGCTTGCTTTTGGTTTGACTACAAATGATTCTCGGATTATTTCATTTGATCTGACAAGGGAGGAATTTGGACATGTAGTAGATCTTCCTGATAATTTAGCATGCCGTAGATATCTGGACATATCTAAGCTCAACGAGTCTCTTGTTGTGCTTGACTACTACTGTACAGGTCATGATGCTGTGCAAGCAGTTTGTGATGCGTGGATCATCTCCACAAAATCCTCTTTTAAGAAACTTTTCACTCTTAAGGATGTTGACTATAATTGGGTTTAGGAAGAATGGCCAACCTATGATGCATGGATCTTTTGGTCCTAGTGAACTTGAAGTTTATGAGCCCGCCTCCTCAGATAACATGAATGGTATTGGGATTTATGGTTCCTCCTTCAAGATGGCCTACTACACAGAATCATTGCTTCTGCTTAATCAATCTGAATCCATCATTGAATGATGTAAGCCATATTTCAACATGCATCGTTGTTATTTGTTACTAAATGCATTGCATACAAACAATCTTGAGTCGTCCTCATATATATTTTCCTTCCTGCAGGTTTATAGATGCTCATGCATTCGCTGCTTACATTGAATAATTGTTCTTACAGAGAATCAAAGATCAATACAACAATCAAATCATTGGACAGCAGACCCAAACACCATTCGCAGGGCTGATCTGTGTACGTCAATTTGCAGCACATCAACGCGCGTCCAGTCAATTATTTTTTTCTCTTTTTTATATTGTTTTGTGTGGCTGATTTTCTTGTAATTGTTCTCGACTCTTGTAGGTATACATTTTGTAATATTATACTTTTAACTAATTTAAAAAATTTCATGATATTTTGTTTACATTAAACTGTTTTATATAGCTGCCGCGTGGTTAGCATGCAACTCGATTTTTTGAGGGGTTAAGCAACAATAGGCGGACAAGTATCGCCTGCTATGACATGTTCTTGACTATATAATATGTATCTTCTGCTACACTATATAATCTTCATCTTCAGCCCATCATAACTGGGCATAATTGTTTACAACCCAAGTTAACCACTAAATAACAAAAAAAAAAAGGCCCCCAATTGGATATTTATATGTTTGTGTCCACATTGTTGGTTTCATTAAGATCTGATGCAATTCTAGTTGAGATTTCTTTCCCCACTTAATCTAGTATATATTATAAGAAGTTATAAACTTACAGCTCTGTAAATCAGATGATGATATGGAGAATGTCACAATTGAAACCAAAATTATTCTGACGATAATGTAGTGAAGGCGATAAAAAAAAACCCACAGAAAAAGGTAATATTGTGAATTATATAGCTTAAGTGATCTATACAGGTACTTCAAACACTAGTTAAAAGATATGATTCATACAAATTGAACATGTTAAATATGCCAAAAGTCACTCATAATGTGTTCTAAATGTGTAAAACCTTGGAATTAATATTATTCATACAACTAAATTATTTTTGGATAATCGTTTTCTTTTGGTTAATCATGAGAACACATACCCAAAAACTAATATGGCGTCACCAACACCCTACTATGCTAGGGGTCCAAAGTAGCATTGTTTGCGCATTGCGCTAAGTCGGTGACCAGTGGAAATTGGTTTTAAACCTTGAACACGAGACCTCACCTTTGCTAGAGAGAATCTGATGCTTGCCACCGAGCCATCCCATAAAGGTTACTTAATCTTAATTAACACACCCTCTTAACACAAATAAGTTGAAACCAAAATTGTTTTGGGTCTGCAAGACCTGTTCAGAAAACCACAAATATTGTTTTGTTATGCAACCCGCCTGATCAACCGTCATCTCTAGCAAAATCATGTGCACTCGCTCATGAGTTGAGCAATAAAATGTCATATATGCAAATGACAGGAAAGCCAATAAGCAATTTGATGATGGACATCAATAAGCAAAGTTTACCGCCGTCATCTTTTGATCTATAGATATTATGTATCAACTTTTTTACAAATTACTTGTAGATTCAGAGCAGGATTAGTAGGTGTGTGAGTTAGTCATTCTAAAAGACAAAAAAAAAAATACTTATAATTCGGCAGTAAACTTGAATACTTGTCATATATATATACTAGCCGATTACCCCGGGAAGGTCCCGGGGTTGATAGGAAAAATCCTAAACTCTCATCACAGATCACACACCATTCCACTTAATACATGTATCAATTCTCTTAACAAATTAAACTAAACTGATATAATGGAACTTACATAACCACCAATACCTCTATCAAATCTGTTAAGAGTAAACTTAAGTGACATAAATTAAGCTTAACTGAATGTAAGTAAACTCAACTTAAAGTAACTAATGAAACATGTAACTCAACTCAGCTTTAAGTACCTAATGAAACATAAATCTATTATACTATACAACTCAACTGACATTGAAACAGACCTATGAGTAATAGATGTAAACAATCTTCCAATACATGTATCAATTCTCTTAACAAATTAAACTAAACTGATATAAATTAAACTTAACTCAACCTAACAAAACTCACCTCTCTGCAAAAAATAAAAAAGAACAATAATCTATTATCTATTAATATATATATATATATATATATATATATATATATATATATATATAAAGGAGAAGGGTGTTAACCTCAATAACAATCACTAAAAAAACAAAAACTAAATCTTTAAGCATGAAATAAGGTGAATAACAGTAATAATATCATACCTTCGATCTAACCATGAACCTTATGCCTCGAATGCCACACCACAGAAAACGAACCTGATCCGAGCTGTCTCCCTACCACGTAATCCCCAACCGATCGACCTCTGTACGAAGACTGAGTCATAATAATAATAATAATAATAATAATAATAATAATAATAATAATAATAATAATAATAATAATAATAATAATAATAATAATCCACTCCTGATCCACTACACATCAGGATCGGTCTAATTATTCAAAATTCCCAACAAAATCATTCAATCTTGAAACAAAATTCCAAACTCACCAGAGCAACAACCGATACGACACCGTATAGAACAGCAAGAACAATAAAAATCGAATCTTGCAAAACTGCATCATCATTAACCTCATCCCACCAATCATAAACCTTGTTTAAACCATAAACCAACACTTGATCGTCATAAAGATCAATTAGAGCTCTACCCATCACCCCAGAAACCGTTTTCCGGCCGGTGAACCGCCGGCCGGTTAAATCTTTTCAAGATTGATGAAACAGCGCAGGAGTCATTTGAGAGACAAACAGAACGGTGGAAAAAAAGAAAAGAATGGTGAAAGGCATAGAACGGTGGTTGCACACGTGGAGGATCCATAATCAAATAACTTTTCCAATTCGGTTGGATTATTTCGATCGGATTAAGAGTGAGAGAGAGATAGCAGCCAGAGATTGGGAGGGTTTTTTAGGGTTTGTGAATAGAGGAGGAAAAGAAAAAGTTTTTTAGGGTTTGGGAGAGTGAATGAGGAGGTTAGGATTTAATAACCTTAGGGTTTTATCTTTTTCTTTTTTTATTTAATTAAAAAAACGAAAAAATTAAAAAACACCAAAAACATTCATTAAGGATGCCACGTGGCACTATAGAGGGGAGGTTGGAGTCACCATTGGACGCCACGTCAGCAAAAGGGCTTTGTTTTATATATATATATAGATATATATTTTATTCCTAATTGGGTTATTTAGTTTGTTAGTAAGGTTTAAATCGCGGTCTTCAATTACCGGTTGCTTAATCTATCATCAACTGAATCACAGTTGGATAGTGTTCTTCAATCACAACTTATACAGACAGGTGAATAAAATCAATGGGATAAATTCATCAAAAAACCATCTTATTGTTGTACGGACACTTTTTGTTTAAACATTTTAGTGGAACATGTTGTTTGACCCACCTCTAAATTTGTTTGAAAACTCAGCCCAGAGAATTATACTGTAACCTTTTATTTGTACACTAGCGGGCTTATTTAATTTGCCCAGTATCATTTTTACAAATAAATGGAAAATCTTCAAAATAAACATTGACCATCCTTGAATTATAAAAATAAACACATGAAAGGTCTTAAGCTTAGGGACTTCACACTATCCAACACTACTCAGAATTTAACATTTGTCCCAAGAGTCCTAAATAAAGACTCTTTAACTTGTAATGGTCCCACAAACCAACCAATAAAATGATGACACGTGGGTCAAAAAGGCTACTAAACGCTTGAGTTTTGTAGAGTCTTTGCCCTAGACGCATCAGTACATTTTTAAGACTTTTCATTTGAACTAAAGACCTTTCCAATTTCCATACATTACTAAGACTCTTGCCAACTATAGACGTGTCCATGCATTTTTAAGACCTTTAATTTGAACAAAAGACCATTCCTTGCATTTTTAAGACTTCAGGCTTGGCATCTAGGATTAAGACTCTACAAAACTCAAGCGTCTAATGGCTTTTTTCACCCATGTGTCATCATTTTTATTGATTGGTTTGTGAGACCACTACAAGTTAAAAAGTCTTTATTTAAGACTCTTGGGACAAATGTCTGATTCAGAGTAGTGTTGGATAGTGTGAAGTCTCTAAATTTAAGACCTTCCATGTGTTTATTTTTGTAATTATATGATGGTCAATGTTTATTTTGAAGATTTTCCCATAAAAATATTATAGCATCCTTCTTTTGTATTTAACCAAGGGTGATCTTATTTGGACATCCCAAGATTTGGGTGGACATCACCCTATACGATTTTTATAGGGTTAAAATGTATTAAATACGATTCGTAGAGCCCTATACAAGATAGGAGTTGTATAGGTACAAGGAGTACGAGGTAATTAATGATCAGATTGATTAGGGAGTTCATTCTGAAAAGCAAACTGTATACGACTTATAGGGCTATACGATTCGTATGTACCCCACCCAATCATTGGCATTAATTATCAATGATTTGAATGACAATTAATGCACCCTATACGAGTTATATAGGGCTATATAAGTCGTATTGGCATTAATACAAGTCATATAGCTTTATACGACTCAATTAGAGATGTCCAAATAATCCATGAGAATGTACAAATGTCCACAGCCTTAAGCAGTGTTACTAGAACTAAAACATGTGCTAAAATAAAAACAAAAGAGTGAAAGCAACCATACATTATGAGACGTCATGATATAAGTATTTTGATAATTAAGGGGCTTGGAATGTAATTTTGTAAAGTTGGTGGGGATGGTACGGATGACGCGGAAACAATCCTGTGAGTGGTAATTGAACTTAGAAGCTCATTTTCAACCAATGCCGGGATTCTAATGAAAGCAAATTTCTCTTTAATTCTTTTTTTTTGTTAATTTGTTTTTTTATATTATTATTACACCTCAAAAATGGGCTAATAAGTCAAAATTAGAAAGAAAAAAAAAAGAATCGAAGCGTTGGATTGTCAAAGACTCAAAGTCAAGTACGGGATGACGATATCTTGACATTATACTAGACAATCCTTTTCTTTTTCTTATTTTAAAACCTAACATTTATCATCTGACATACTTTATTTATAGTTTAAAGTGTATAGTTTAAAGTTTACATAGAACTAGAATTTTTCCCGTCGCGTGTTGCGGCGGCACGCAGTAAGCGAAAACGTGTTGTAAGACACGAAGTGTAAAGCACGATGTGTAAGAAACAATGCCCTACACAATTCATAAAAATCAGATGTAAAGACAATTTAAAATAAAAATGCAAAACACATTGCTAGACGCGAAATATAAGACACAATGCTTAAGACATAATACGCTACATAAATTTCGTAACGCACAATGTATTGACATTTGCAAGAGTAGGACTGTAGGAGTAGTAGTTCATGGGTTAGAACTGTAATTAAAGTTGAGGGGGTGTAAAAATAGAGTATTATTACAACGGATAAAAACATAAAGATTAGACCTTAAGGGAAAGTAAAAGTAATAGTTTACGTATTAACATTGCAATTTTAAAGAGTTGAAGGAGTGTATAAATAGAGTAATAGTAAAGGGGGGAAAAGCATAAAACTTAAAAGTTGAGAGAGTGGCGGAGGAAATAACATAAGGGTAGAAATCACAAAATATAAGTTGGCTAGTTGAGGGGTGGAATTTACATAATTAAAAATTGAGGGAGTGAAGGTGGCAATGCAACTGACACTCCCTTGTTATCAATCTATAAGACCACAGGGTGTGGTGCCGGCATGAGGACCGGCATGGTCGGGCAGCCACGGCAAACACCCCCCCTAGGGTGGCAACGACATGGGAGGCATCCCATTGTCGGGAATGCCGAGCCAAAAAGGAACGTTGGGACGAGGTGGAGCCGTTGTACAACGGCTATTTGACCGTTTAATTTTTTTTTAATTATTAAAAATACCTAACCAATTCACCTCATTTTTACACCATCTCTTCTACAACTTTTTTATCATCTTCTTAATATTATATATATATACAATTGCCAACCCATTTGTGCATACTTATTTGTACGAAGCTGTACAAGTGTTATATGCAAGTTCTTCTTACAATTCTTTGATGCACGTTGTACAACCTCTTGATGCCTCACTGTCTCTAATGCATTTTGTACAAGCCCCTTATGCATGTTTGGTTTGCGTGTCAAAGTTGTCATCCACGTACTTTCCTCTTGCTTTACGTGGTTACTAGTGGGTTAGCCCGCGCGATGCTGCGGGACTATCTTTTGGGAGCACCATCTAACCTGGCTTATCTTAAACAATGATTATATTTTGGAAAAAAAATTAACATGTACTTAGTATTTTAGGAAAAAATTAACATACATCAATATTATTATTTAATCCAAATCACTTACAATTATTTTTTAAGAAGTCAAGTTACAAGGACTCGATGAGGCAAAAGACTTTTAAATTGAATTATGAACATAATCACATACCACATACAATTAATTTATATTATAGAAAGACAAATTACCCTTAAAAATTAGTGTACATATGCATTGAATGTTGTATGATAAGCAATTATATATGTACCTCTTAATTTTTAAGAACACCGGGCTAGTAAAATCTTTAAAGTCAATGATATAGGTAGATATTTAATTTGAAGAGAACTTTTATCTATGTGCTTCTAAATAACAAAACAAGTATTAATAGCGAACCATTTGATGTCACATTCATTGCCACCATAAAAAATATCGGCCCCATAGGAGATGGCCCAGCCTAATGGTCAAGAGTCTGCTCAGAGTATCTTATCTTGTAACTGTAGTTACTGGGAGGAATATTATTTGTCGGTTTATGAAGCTGTGAGTGTTTGCCGAGATACGAAAGCCCAAAATTTTTGGTGAAAGAGAAATATGTACATGACTTATTATTATTATTATTATTTATTTTGTAGACTTTCTTTTTAGGTTGATACTTAATAACAAAGAATAAGATATTAATTGATGGGTAATAATGGAGGGTAATGAAGAGGTGGCGGTTTCACAAAGTTAATGTGGTCTTCTAATCTCTATTAATGTGCTCATATAAATGGGGGGGGGGGGGGGGGGTTACATGTGGGAAATGATATAAAATGTGTATTAGACACATATACAATAAGCATGAAATGTTGTGTGTAACTGCAGTGTAAGTAACCTTCTATAACGGGTAACAGGTTGTGTTGCACACTTTTTTATGACGTGGTAGTGTGCCACAACTTACTTACTATAAAAGATTGCTTGCTTAGAAAGGTAAAAAATTGAAAGCATGTTGCATAAATTGAGGGAAAAAACACGTTCTTACATAACATGACCAACAGGTGAGAGTAAGTTACACTATAGAATAAAGCACATAAATAAAAGCAAAAAATGTGATATTTAAGATAGCAATGGAGATAGTAGGAAAGAAATTTATCACTTACTGCTCGAGGTGGCTCTTTTACAGTAAGTTTCCCTTTATGACGTTCAATTGTAGCAGCACAGGCAGCAATTGCTTCACTAACAACTTTTGTCCCTTGCTCCTGCATGAAATCATAAACCAACATCAAGTATTTTTAACAATATTAAATACAGAAGAGATAATGACATAGTTTATAAAATAATTTGATAAAATGGACCAAATGGTACTTGCACATGGCTAACCATAGAAGCAGATCCTCAAGGATTGAGTCTTATATCTCATCCCTTGATAGGGAAGGTGTAAAAAATAATGCTAAATAAATTTATAGACGTGTGTGTAAAGAACTAAACAAAGAGTGATGAATTAAACTCCAAAATCATTGAAGAAGGGTAAAGGAAGAGTTGGAGGGAATTAGAGTTGAAAATTGGTTTTATTGGGTGTTATGAAGCGGGTTTCATTTTAAAGAGGGATACCAATTGTGCATTCTTAATGGAAAATGGTTGGTACAAACATCTTAATGTATTATGGTACAAGCATCTTAATGCATTATGGTACAAACATCTTAATGCATTCAAGGGTAATTTGGGGAAGATTTACATGACATTTGAAGGTTAAAGCATATGGCTTTTCAAATGCCATCTTAAGTTTGCCAATATGGACACATTTAGCCATTACTCCTCCTTTATAATGTAGTAGAGATTAGTTGTCCATTCATTTGTGTGGTTATCAACAATAACACATGACCAGTTTCTTACACTTTGTACTATTGTAGTTATCAACAACAACATCATCTATGATCGTAAACGAAGAAAAATAGCTCCACCGATCGTCTCTGTCTGCCTGCTCCGCCGTTTGACTATCGTCTCCGTCTCCCCGCTCTCTTCATCGGCGTGACGCCTCTGTGCTCCAACTGTTGGTTCGGTTTGTAGGTTTTCTCCTCACCCTACCACCATTCTGATGATGGCCGTGTTTTCGTGTTGTCGTAAAAGTGTAAAACCACCGTCTCTGTTGCCGACGTGACAGTTGTTTGGTGTTCAAAAGCTCACGGTAACAGTTGTTTTGATACCAAAAAAGTAGACCTGGCAATTTCAACCCATCTAGTTAAGTTTGGGTTATTTTGGGTTTAAAATTTGACCTTGTGGGTTGAAATGGGTTTAGTATAATTTTCAAGGGGGTTAGGATGGGTAATTTTAATTGTAAGAAATAAGTAAGTGAGTTAGGATGGGTATGCCAAAAAAACAAATAGGTCAGGATGGGTATTTTTAGATAACCATACAAATTTGAATTAAAACTCACCCAACACCAAAAGCGTTGATGCCTTATGGAACTAAAAATCATTAAAAACAAAAAAATCAAATCTTTTCCATTTGTTGATAACCTCGGTCGGTTCGAAACTGTTCGGGTCGTTAACGGACGACTAGGTCGAAACAACATGGGTCGTTAACGAGACCGATCTCATCGAAACGGTTCAAGTCGTTAGCGGGCTTGAATGAGTCGAAACGGTCTGGGATGTTTACCGGCCTATTCGGGTCGAAATGGTCTGGTCGTTGACGGGCCGGGTCGGGTCGAAACGGTCCAGGTTGCTAACGGGATCAGTCAGGCCGAAACGGTTCGGGTCGTTACCGGGTCCGGTCGGGTTGAAACAGTGCGGGTCGCTACGGGACGGGTCAGGTTGAAACGATCTGGGTCGTTACCGGGCCTGGTCGGGTAGAAACGGTCCAAGTTGCTACCGGGCCCGTTCGGGTCGAAACGGTCCGGGTCCCTACGGGACGGGTCAGTTTGAAACGGTCTGGGTCGTTACCGGGCCCGGTCGTGTAGAAACGGTCCGGGTCGCTACCGGGACCGGTCGAGTCGAAACAGTCCGGGTCACTACGGGACGAGTCAGGTTGAAACAGTCTGGGTCGTTACCGGGCCGGATCGGGTCAAAAGGGTCCGGGTCGCTACCGGGCCTGGCTGGGTCGAAACAGTCCGGGTCGCTAAGGGACGAGTCAGGTTGAAATGGTTTGGGTCATTACCGGCCCGGTCGGGTCGAAACGGTCCGGATCACTACGGTACGAGTCAGGTTGAAACGATCTGGGTTGTTACCGGGCCCGGTCGGGTCGAAACGGTTGGTCCGGGTCCCTACGGGACGGGTTAGGTTGAAACAGTCTGGGTCGTTACCGGGCCTGGTTGGGTCGAAACAGTCCGGGTCGCTACGGGACGGGTCAGGTTGAAGTGGTCTGGGTCGTTACCGGGCCCGGTCGGGTCGAAATGGTCCAGGTCGCTACCGGGCCCGGCTGGTTCGAAACAGTCCGGGTCGCTACGGGACGGGTCAGGTTGAAATGGTCTGGGTCATTATCGGGCCCAGTAGGGTCGAAACAGTCTGAGTCGCTACCGGGCCCGACCGGTTTGAAATGTACCGGTCGTTGACGAGTCCGATCAGGTCGAAACGGTCTGGATTGCTAACGTGCTCGGCTGGGTCGAAACGATTTCGGTCACTAACGGGCACAACCGGGTCGAAACGATCCTGGTCGCTAACGAATCCCGTCAGGTCGAAACGGTTCGGGTCGCTAACGGGCCCGGTCGGGTCGAAATACTACGGGTCATTACCGGCCCCGATCCGGATTGATAACGGGTCAGTCGGGTCGAATTTTTTTTTTACTTTTTACTTTTTAAATTTTTTATTTTTTATTGTTATTTTAGTATTTTAAAAAAATTTTAATGTATTTTGTTGTGAACCTATCCTAATCCAAACCATCAAGACCCAAATCCATCCTCACCCAACCCATCCTAACCCATTTTTTTTTACTTTTTACTTCTGACATCAGCAGGGGATGTCTGCTGTCACTGTAGACGACGGTATGGTGGGAGCGTGGCTACAGTCACGTCGCCGTCCTTGTCAGTGGTGGTTGGACCACTCCTGCCACCTGTCGCTCTGTTATTGGCGCGTACTCTGCCAGAGATCCTTGTGAATCTTCCTTTTGTTATCTTCTGTACCTCGTACAAAAGGCGATGAGGGAAGATTCCGCGCGTGGTCACACGCGCTTATCAGGTGTTGCTCGTTGCTTATCAATTGTTATCCTTGCGCGCTGCACTGCACGCCTTGTTGGCAGCGCGCGAATGGATCCTGGCGCCATAGTCTGGCGCGAGGATCCTATCTTATGGGGATAGGGGCGCCTCCTCCGCTTGGATTAGGCTCCCTATCCCTTCATTATTAAAAAAAAAACTCAAACAAGAAGCTTAAAATATATTATTAATAACTTGATCCTACATATGGTTAGGATCAAATACACAGTGAAAGAAAAAATAGGAAGTCGTAGGAAAGGTATCAAACAGACTCTGATTGAACTCATTCAAGCGACATTGAAACCGTCTTATCGAACCATACGGCGTTAGTTTTTAGGTCTTCGTTTTTTTGGGTTTTAGCTTGTAGTTTTTAAAATATGTGTTATATCATTGTGTCTTTTATGTATCATTGTGTCTTTTTCTTATTTTCATTATTGTGTCATTTTTTCAATTCACTGTGTATTTTTCTTCAGCATTGTGTTATATTTTTTGGCACTGTGTTATATTTTGTGACTAACTGTGTCATGTTTCATTATCTATTGTGTTTTTGTATCCATCTTACGCTTCTCATTTTTGTTACACTGTGTAGAATAACTTGATCCTAAATACATATATGGGTGTGTATTTTTAAACAAGTCTTTTAAACTTGGGCCTAATTAAACACATCTTTTAAAGTTGTAAAGTAACCCAAAACAAATTTAAAAGCCCACTACCCATTTAAGATCTAACTTTAAGTATTTAGGTTACTAAATTTTTTATTTAAAAAAAAAGGGCGTAAGAGGTATATTTTTAACTGTTTGGATAGGGTACATACTACATAAGTCCTCATGGACGCCTCTGCAAAACATCTCATTTCTCCCACTCCAGCTTTGAAACTTTTGCCTCTATCGGATCCAAAGGAACGAGTATCTTTAACATCGCCAAAGATTCTAGAGAATTAAGTTTGATTACCATTTAATATTCGGTCACTTCTCGTTCTCAAATTATCCAACACGTTGTGGTGAGAAAAACGCACATCACCTTTCTGTTGATCTTATATTGTTGCACATAAGAGCTCCACAACACTTAATAGAATATGTGCAACAATATAGTACCTCTACATTGGAGTTTTAATCCAACAAAAGACATGAATCCAACCGAATTGATAAATTACATGCACAACATTTCTTAAGTTGTAGCATGAAAGAGCATCTTGGACATCTCATAGTCCTAAGGTTTAAGTTTTAACATCGACTGATGTATTAACTGCTGGTTAATATATCAAAGGTTAACATTTTACATCATCACACTTTGATCCCGAGCTTGTAGCTCCAAACATGTTTGATTTAAAGGTTAACCCATTTAAGTAGATTAAGTGAAGTGCACTATAGTGACTACACTTTTAAGTTTTTTGAGTGCAACTATACATAAAATCAAATTAGTTTTTTTGAATGGCAAGTGGTGCAGCTAGTGGATCTCCAACTAACACCATGAGCCAGCCTATATTGATTACTTATCCTACCTGGATTGAGGATCTCCCATAAAACCCTCCGCATATAATAAATATGACTCCGACCGAAATTAAACCCTACAGTGTTTTATACATGAGTTTGTTTCTAAAATTCTTTGAACAATTAATACTTACTAATCTAGACTATATTATAATGCATGAGACAATGGTAGTTTAAGATAACCAAAAGTTAAGAACTTTATTTTCATTAACAACCCTAAAATTAGGGTAAAATGGTCATTCAAACATTTTTTACACTTTGATACCTGATTTTAGTTACACTTTAATCTCACTTTACTTAACTTTTGCTTATTTAAATTATAGTTAAAATTATTCTTCTTACTTTAAGCAAACTATCCCCCATGAATTTTAAATAGTCATATTTTGTTCATACGTTGATACTTTTACAAAAAAAAAAAAATTACATCATAATAACGAGCATTTTATCGTTCACCGAAGCCAAACAAAAAAGAGACAAAATTGAACCAAACTCAATTGAAACTGAATTAACTAACATTCGATTTAACTTAAAATCGATTATCGTTTTCTTTTTGTACCCTTAGTTACCCGAAATCAGTTAAACTGAAACGGAACCATTCATATATTCATAACAAGGTGCCCACGCGATATAGTAGGGAACACAAACAGTTCTAATGGTGCATGGATGGGTTCGGTTATTAGCCTCAACCGAAACAAAAAATCGACATTATCGGTTTATTGATCTTATTAACCAACCGATTAATTGGTTCGGTCAACTTGGTTTAGCAAACCAAATTAAATAAACTGGACTAAAAACCGATAATCTAACCATATAAATCAAACCAAATAATCGATTGTTTAGTAAGATTGATTAACTAATGACTTTGATTTTGGTTTTGGTTTCGGTCGAGGCTAATAATCGAACTGAACCGTACCATACACACACTCTTAGAAGTGTTTGTGTTCCTCGCTGCATCGCGCTGGCACCCTACTAGTATTTAAGAAAAAGAGGAGTTTGGAAGTATCATGGTTTCTAGAATACACCTAAAACACGTATTGATTATTTTTAAATCTCATTATATCCACGTGGCCATTTATACAAAGAAAAAAACATTAAATAAAGATTGTATCACTATATTATACCCCGGGAACGTCCCGGGGTTGAGAAATCTAATATGACATATTAATTTTATATATGAAATAAAATGATTCGCTTTACAGTTATATGCAATAAAGCTTCGGGTAGCACCTAACCTAAAACAATTAAAAATATATCTCCAATGTTAACGCTTAACCTTAAACAATGTATAACTCTAATATTAATATCTAAACTAAAACAATGTATAACTCCAATGTTAACGCATGTTGAAAATAGAATTCATATTTACTAATTTGAACATAATTAGTGACTTGCATATGTATGATTAATGATTTACCTTAACACTTTGTGTTTTTTTTCCTGTATGAACAAAACCCCACAAAAAATAGTCGTTTTCTTTCTCCGTTTTTTATATAGCACTATGGTACTCGTTGGAAAGATAATAAAACGCTTGTTAATTTGGTGTAATTTTTTTTCTTTAAAACATCTCGTATATAAAACATATTAATGTTTAAAAATTTATGGGAGGAAACATAAGAGAGAAAAATTCAATTTTATTTTTAAATTTTTTTTTCTAAAATATCTCAATGCCACATGGGATGACACATGACACATTCAAGGACATGGGATGACACATGACACATTCAAGGAGGAGAATGACTCTTTGAGTGTCATGTCATTAAAATGGCTTTGGTTGTATCTCTAATGTTAACGCCTAACCTTAAACAATGTATAACTCTAATTAATATCTAAACTAAAACAATGTATAACTCCAATGTTAACACATGTTGAAAATAGAATTCATATTTACTAATTTGAACATAATTAATGACTTGCCTATATATGATTAATGAATAACCTGAACACTTTGTGTTTTTTTTCCTGTATGAACAAAACCCCACAAAAAATAGTCGTTTTTTTCTCCGTTTTTTATATAGCACTATGGTACTCGTTGGAAAGATAATAAAACGCTCGTTAATTTGGTGTAATTTTTTTCTTTAAAAAATCTCGTATATAAAAGATATTAACGTTTAAAAATTATGGGAGGAAACATAAGTGAGAAAAATCCAATTTGATTTTTAAAATATTTTTTCCTAAAATATCTCAATGCCACATGGGATGACACATGGCACACTCAAGGAGGAGAATGCCTCTTTGAGTGCCATGTCATTAAAATTGCTTTCTTTTATTATATATATATATAGATGTAACCACCCGACCATCATCTATTTAACTACCTACCCCCTTTCAACTTACACACCTCAACCAATTATTATCTTTTCATCTTAACATGGATCGCCACCACAACCACCACCAACCATCACCACCACGACAACCTGCAGTCGCCGTCCACCACGTCTCCCACCACACCACCCAACCAGCACCACCTCCAGTCCACCACACCCCTAAGTACACCGACAATAAACCCACTGTAAGGTTTTACTGCAAGGCCAAACCTGATTATTCACTCACTATCCGTGATGGTAAAGCCGTTCTTGCACCTACCAACCCTTCTGACCATCATCAGGTATCTATATGTATCTATATGTGTGTGAAATTATTACAGATGATTATGATTTAAGCTGATTTAAAAAAAAAAATTAATACATACGCAGCATTGGATAAGGGAAGAGAAGTATAGCACTAGAGTGAAGGATGAAGAGGGTTACCCTTCTTTTGCTTTGATTAATAAAGCTACTGGACAGGCCATCAAGCACGCTATCGGTACCGAGCATCCGGTATGAATTCGTAAATATAACCTCTCATTGAATGTAATTAATCGTCAGGCCGTATCCGAGAACACTAAAAAAAATTTGGGGCCAAAATTTTGTAAAAAAGAATGAATTAAAAAAAAATTGAATATGATGCTAGAGCCAATGCTTGAATTTGAGACCTCTGCATTAAATTTAAGTTTGGCAGGTTTGTCAAATTATCGAAATTACAAGCCCAATAATAATGATTGGAATCAAACAGGCGCACACGTTATGTTGATCATGGATTTACGTGTTTTAGACTAGAAATGTGAAAGTGCGAGCTAAAATTAGGGGAAAATCTTGAGTGACGGAATTGGAATTTGGAACCCTAAGGCTGTATGGTGTGGAGACCAACTCCCCCAAATGCCACATCAGCGCCACCTCAATTTCCCCTTTTCTCCCCTAAAGTTTGGAAATGATATTCCCCTAATTTCCCCCATTCCCCCTTCGTTTTTTAATTAGTTTATTTAATATTATTATATATTAAAGAAACTAAAATAATATATAATATCATTATTATATAATATTATAATAACAAGTTGAATCGGTGAGAACGGGGAGAAACCACCAAGTGCACCTAGATATTTTCGGGGGGGGGGGGGGGGGGGGGGGTGTTCCCCTTCGGTGGCCATTGCCACCTCATCTCCCTCAGGTGTTTGCCGAGACCATATCGTTGAGTCTAAGTGATCAAGTTTGGGACCTATTGAGATTTTCCGGATACTCCAGCTCGTCAAGACCTTTCCGTCCGATAGTTATGGTCCACGTAGCACCACTCCTAGCCAAGCTATGTTCGTTTGACGTTTACGCATTTTTTTGTTTTGTTTTGTTTCCCTTTATCTATCTGATCGACGTAAGAGTCTGCCTACTCTTCGGTCTCTTCCTCATGGTATTGGTTATGACTAGTTAACTGATTCAGTGATTTTGATCATACCAAATCACATAATCACTTCAAAACCCCAAATCTAAACATCCCCTTGTCGATAGAAATATGTTATCTGACAATTATGATTGATTTTGTGAATGTTTGTGCTGCAGGTCCAGCTGGTGGAGTACAATCCAGACAAGCTGGATGAGTCTGTTCTTTGGACCCAGAGCAAGGATCTGGGTGATGGGTTTCATGCAGTAAGGATGGTTAATAATATCAAGCTTAATGTAGACGCATGGAATGGCGATAAAGATCATGGTGGCGTTCGTGATGGCACCAAAATTTATCTCTTTAAGTGGACAAAGGGTGATAACCAGCGATGGACGACTGCGCCTTTCTGTAAGTTTCTTAACTCAAAACTACTGCACAACATATTCCAAAGTATAAGCCTTTTGAAAATGTGGATCAACCTGACCAGATCAGTTTTGATTGATATGATAAATTACATATTTTGACATATTGTTACTCGGTCCAAACAGATTATTTGATTCAGTTTTTTTGATTTTGTAATGATATCTTGTGTGCAGGAGGTATTTCCATGGCTAGAAGTTACTACGTGAGCTTTCGTGTGTGCGGGCTTTGTTCATGGCATGATGATGCTAATATGTATGTTTGAATAATGATATATGTGTGTGTTTTGAGTAGAAGTGATTCCATAATCCCTTCCTTTCTTCCTGTAAATTGTGTTTTTTTATGTGTATCAACTCTCTATTTTTCTTGTATTTTAAGGCTATGTTTGGACTCTTGAGTATTGACATTAAAGAACTGCTTTAGATAATAAATGAGTAGTTTTTCTATCATAGTTCAAACAAATTGTTTAAAAGTTTTTTTTTTCTATTACTTCAAACAATACAGATGATAATATGATATCTTAACTGTAACTGCCTTAGGAAAACTCAGAAAATCATCAAAAGAAGTGAACATAAATTATTTATGTAAGTTACATAGGAGAATAAAAATGTAGAGTAATATATTTCATTAAGAAGTAAGAACAATGATGGATCCAGTTAGTTTTAAGATAATCTTCTTGTTATCAACTGAACAAAATCTTATGAAGAGGCATGGATAATACAATTTTAAGATTCATTTTTAAAGCAGCCCAGGTGCCTCTCAGATTTCGCCGCTGTACATCATAGCAGCTTCAAGCTGCGACTTGGGATGTAGGGTTTTAGGACTAGCATCAGGTAGGACCGAGTAGAACTGATGGTGCAGGAGAACGATGGTGGCGGGGGTGGCTGAAACTAAGGTTTGGCTTGATAGTGAAGGTGCTTTTGGGTTTTGAATCAGTGGCTTCATGACGGTTCTCCGTGAGAATTTTGCTTGGCGACAACAGTATAAAGAGTTCAGAAGAGGTTTTCCATCTTAATGCTACTATCAAGGAAATATGTTAATGGCTTCTGACTCTTCTCAATAGTTTTGAATCTATGGAACAATATATCTAAATCTGGAAGTGAGAATCGACTAACTTGGGAGTGTTATGTATATGAGAGGGATAACTTATATTTAATCATGTTGGAAGGTATGCACATCAAACAAGTCTGTAATTCATATGTGTATACACATATAGGAACATAAACATGACATTAGATTGAATTTAATTGTAAACTTTGAAAACAAAACCAAAATTTATAGGATTAGTTTTTGATAAGTACATTGAAATTTATATGAATTTCTACAGTTCAGAATAATTGAAACAAAGCCTATGAAGAGCTAAAAGCTTTTTTAAGTGACATCTCAAGGCCACTGTGCAGATAATGTATATATAAGAGAAGGATAAATTGAAAACTTTTTGAGTTGAGAAAACTTAAGTTATAAAAGTTTATTTGTTTGAAAACATTAAAACATGTTTTTAAACATTAAAGATAAATTGAAACCCCTTAAGTTGAGAAAACCCACGTGACATCCTCCTTATTTCCATTCAAAAGTCTTTTTCACTCTCATGTTTTCCTCACAATTTAAAAACGTTAATAACTTTTATATATGATATTTTTTTAAAAAACAAAATTATACCAAATTAACGAACGTTTTATTATCTTTCCAACGAATATCATAGTTTTTTTTTTGAACGGCCAACAAATTGGAATCACTCACGGAACATTGGAGTGAAAAAACGAAAAAAAAAAATTGTGGGTTTTTGTTCACACAGAAAAAAAACACAATATGTTCATATAATTCATTAATCATGTCTAGGTAAGTCATTAGTAATGTTCAAACTAGGAATTTTATTTTCATTAAGAGCAGAATACATTAAAACCACTCATTAAAAAAAAAGTTACACCTTCAAGATCACCGCCTCAACCACGCCCTGCAATGGTTGTTTCTAGTTCTGCTCCTCATCCAAACATACATGTTCTTTTAATGTACATTTTCATTCTTATTCACATAATTAAAATTGTTGTTTTCTCATATTATAGTACATTAATTTCTATGTTACATCATAACACTTATTTTATCGATTCATATTAAATTTATCTATTCTGGAAAAATTCCGGAATATAATCTAGTATACATATATATGTTTCCTAACAAGAACACCACATATATTATGTAAATTGCTCACAAATTCAAGCAAAATATCAATATTAATATTAATAATAACTAAATATCAATAAATAATTAAAAATGTATATTAATTAATTAATAAATAAATATATACGAGCCGAGTCTAAGCTTGAGTAACTACTCACGAGTTGAATTGTAAGAATGGAGCTTGAAACAAGCCGAACTTAAACACAAGCTATCACAAAATAAATGAGCTGAGCTCAAGCGTACTCAAGCTTGGGCTCACTTAAATAATTGTATATATATATTATTGTTATTATTATATTTTATATTATTATATATAACAATTGTCGTCCTTAGCAATAGTACCGGTTTCCAGGTTGCTGTTACCTACACCTGCCGGTCAAACAAGATCTTTCACCAGCATCTTCAACCTTCACGAAGGCTCACTTTACTTGCACCTACTGTATCACTTTCCAAAACCACTATCGGATCCACCACCACCATATTCTGTGGTGGTGATTAAACGACCATTAGGTTTTAACGGTGCACGTTACGGCGGTTACTCTGTCGCGCCGAAAGCTGGTTAGCCGGTTTTTGCGGTCGTCATCGCGTCAGCAAGTGTAGGTGCACGAGAAACGGAGAGTGAAAAGGGGAGCTAACGGTAGGTGGTTGGTTACGTCAACGCCACCACCATCGTCTTTAACGTAACCGTCACCGTTGCTGAACCACTCAACAGTCATCAGCACCAAAACCTCCGTCATCACCGGCATGCTCCTACTGAACTGTCGTCACCGGGTGGCTCCGCTCTTCACAGCCGGGTAAAGCTTCACCACTATAAGAATCCCGGTCCTCCGATTAACGTCACGCGCCACAATCGGGACACGCGCCGCCGCATGTGGTGCTGCTTCGACGCTGCTATAAGTTGTGGCAATTTTTGACCTTACATAACCTAAAACAGGGTAAAATGGTCATGTGAAAAGGGGAAGGAGATAACTAAAGGTTTTCGTGAGGTTATATAGAGCAACTTAAGTACTTGATTTTGGAATGATAATGTTTTGTTTTTGTTCATTGGTAAAGTGGATGTATAGACCAACCTTTTGTTTTAATAATGATATATCTTGCCAAAGAGTTGTACTTGTGTAGGGATGACAACGACGCTGTCGGCCAGTGGCCTGGATCGTAGATGTTTTTTTATCAATTGTTTTCTAGCGGTTTAGGTGTTTTGCTATCTGCAACGCGCATCGGCGTATCGACAGAACAAAAGACTCTCTGCGTTGTGTTATCCGGTTGGTAGACCCTCGCAATACTGCTGGTGTAACTCCGTTGTTCGTTGGAAAAATCTACAGGTTTTCGCGAATGGGTACCGTTTATGTTTCTACGCCGCGCTTAGCGCGGCGGGTAATTTACTAGTTGTATATATATACACTAGCCGATTACCCCGGGAAGGTCCCGGGTTGAAAAATTTAATATGATTTAATAAAAAATGATAAAAAAAAAACTCAAATCACGAAAAGAGTAAATAACTTAAACATAATCAATCTTAGTTAAAAACATTTATTTAAAAAGTTAAAAAAATAAAAAACATAAACCATATTAAACATAATAAAGTATTAAAAGAATAACCTTCAACATATAATCATCTTCACGTAAATTAAAATATGTTACAATTTGATTAATGAATAACCTGAACACTTTGTGTTTTTTTCTGTATGAATATAACCCCACAAAAAATAGTTGTTTTTTTTTTCGTTTTTATATAGCACTATGGTACTCGTTGGAAAGATAATAAAACGCTCGTTAATTTGGTGTAATTTTTTTATTTAAAAAATCTCGAATATAAAAGATATTTATGTTTAAAAATTATGGGAGGAAGATAAGAGAGAAAAATTTAAATTTGTTTTTAAATTCTTTTTTCCTAAAATAACTCAATTTAATTTTAGTAATTGAGAATTAAGAGATAGAGAGATAAATTTAGAAAAATACTCAAAAACACCAAAAATACTCAATTATTAAGCCACGTGGCACTCTCAATGGGCATATATGCTTTCTTTTATATATATATATAGATTTACTAAATCTTTGCAATAGTGTTTTAACGGCGCCGTTAAAGTCCACGGTCGTTCTTCACACATGGTCCACCGTCATCTTTCATTCGTCTATTTCTCCTTGATTGCCACGTTTCAAAGTCTTTACACCTCATAACCCACCATCGCTAAGACTACCCGTAGTGGGGCGCCACCCGTGTAAAAAAGTGATTTATAGCGCCCGGAACACCGGAACGCTAGGGCGTGACTTGCCCAAATGCATGGATGGCGTGATTCTTTTAGCGCCAGTGGAGTTTTGTGGTGCCCAATGGGGCAATGCCACGTGGCCGAGGGAGGAAAAAAGAGATCAAAGTTTTCAAACGGTCCATTTTCTTGAAGGTAATATTTTTTTTAGTTTATATATATACACACACAATTTACTTGATTATACACAATACACAAACTAAAAAACACACACCACAATACAAAGAAACCTACTAAAACACAAAAATGTTTCCATATGGTTCACCGTTTGGGGTCCCGTCTCGCCCGGGTATGAGGCCAAACACTACTACTCAGCTGCCACCCAATTGGGGCGACTTTGACGAGAACACAATGCAATACGCTCAACTTCTTAGCATGCCGGGTCAATTGTTTCAAGGGCCAGTCGGGTTTGCGCCAAATGTGAACCTAAACCCAGTTGGTTTTTTTTAATATTAGTTGTAATTTTTTTTTAATATTAGTTATAATTTTTTTTTTAAATTTTAGTTGTAACTTTTTTTTAATTTTAGTTGTAACTTTTTTTTTAATATTAGTTGTGTGTTTTTTAATATTATTTCTAATTTTTTTATATTTATTTACCTTTTATTTTAATTATTTTGAGTTAAAAGAATATAAAAAATAAAATCCACGTGGACCAATCAGATTAGGGGGCTCCATATATAAAGCCCCACCACTACACCCCTTTTTCAGTTTCTCTCTCCATGCTGACTCAGCAGCCACGTGGACCAATCAGGAAGGGGGGCTCCATATATGGAGCCCCCCACTACACATGGTCTAACACATACCTTTCAATCTCCTTTCACTGGCTTTTAGATGGTTCTTCTGAAATCTTGAAAAAATCGTCATCCTAGGCTTCTTCTCCGGCGCCAGCACAGTTTACTTTCACACAGGCGATGGTTGTTCACAGCGGCGTAACCGTAAGGGGTGGACTCGATGATGATGATGGTTGAGCAGCGGTGTTTCCTGTGGTCCAGACACAATCTCCGTCAACCAAGGTAAATCCCACGACCCTGTTTTTTTTGGTGAACGTTGGCAGTGATGGTGGTTGCCGGCGGTGGAGACTTTCTCACACAGTCGGTCAATGGTGTTCTCCACCGGCGGTATGAAAAACTGTACAACCACCAACGCGAACACAGATCTCTATCTGATTGTTTATTTATTTAGCCTTTTTTTGTTAGAACCACCACCGTTGTCGTCGATGAAGATGTTAGTGATGCCTGGGTTTTATAGTGAGACAAAGAAAAAGTTAGGAGGTGTAAGATTGGGTGTTTGGTGAAGCAGGAGAGAGAGAATGAAGATGTATGTGTTTAGATGTGCATATTCCTTTAGTAATTTTTTTTTTCTATTTTTTAGCTGATATCATCATCATCATCCTCAGTTTATCCCACCTATAGCAAAACTAAGGTAGGGTCTGAGGAGGGTAAGATGTAGACAGCCTTACCTCTACCCTTAAGAATAGAGAGGCTGCTTCCAGTGAGACCCCCGGCTCGATGTGGTTTGGCATCAAGCCTTAGACATAAGGCACAGAACGCTTAGCAATCGGGACAAACCCGATCGGTGCATGTACCCCTTTGTCTTTTGGCTATCAACGCCACCACATGATGCATGATTAACCGTCCGTCGTTTTTAACGTTATTTTCACGAAATTAGTAAAATAACGTTAAAATAGAAATTTTAACAGTGTCTATGTTTTAATATAGATATTGGCTACCAACATTTAGGTTAATTTTATTTTCTGCCACTAACTTTTAAGTTTATTTTCTTTTAGTTAGACCACCAAACTTTTAGCTTTTAGGATTTAAAACTTTGGCCACTAACTTTTAGCTTAACTTTTTTTCCTTCTAATTTGACTACCAAACTTTGACCATCAAACTTTTAGCTTTTATGATTTAAAACTTTAACCACCCAACTTTGGCCACTAACTTTCTTACTAACTTATGTACTTTATTTTCTTACAATTTGACCACCAAACTTTGACCGCCAAACTTTTAGCTTTTAAGATTTCTATCTTTGAACACCAAACTTTTAGCTTTTAGGATTTCAAACTTTGACAATCTAACTTTGGCCACTAACTTTCTTACTAACTTATGTACTTTCTTTTCTTCCAATTTGACCACCAAACTTTGACCACAAAACTTTTAGCTTTTATCCGCGGGTATTTTTTTGAAGCCCACGCGAGAATAACAGTCACTTAATATTATCTTTTATGTCCACGAAACCCTCCATGCAACAGGAGTTCCCACAGCGATGCACGATCTTTAACGTCCACCAAACCCTCAACGCAACAGGAGCTCCCGCCGCGAAGCGCGGGGTAATAGAATCCTAGTTATATAACAATTACCAAATCTTTGCAATAGTAAATTCCGTTAAGTTTAACGGCGGATGTAATGTGTCTGTAACGGTGGCGTGGTGAAAGCTGATTGGGTGGTTTTAGAGGCGGTTGTCGACTCAGCAACTCACCGACGAAGCCACAGATGACGAGGGAAAGAAAGAGAGGTCCCAACAGACAGAAACGGAGATCAAAAAGGGGAGAAACGGGTTGCTGTCCGGCCCTAACCTTTGACCGTCCGGTTCTCAGGTTACTGATCAGGGAGGACGATGGAGTTAGGTGTCAGTGTTAAAGGCGGTGGTTTCGAATACGGCTTCTGATGATGATGGCGGCTGATGTCAACGGTGATGGTTGTCGTAATGGTTATAGCGGTGATAGTGTTTGTCGTTTTCCGTGGTCTGATATGCGATGGTCATGGTTGTCTTCTTCTGGTGGCGTAGGGGAGAAGACATCGGTGGTAATGAAAAGGTGACAACATCTTTATATTTAAAAACTAAATACGAGTGAGTTGTAAGTAAAGCATTTTAAGAGTTGCAGACATATTTGGAGAGTTCCAAGCAACTTTTGAGTTTCTATAATTTATTTTCTTGCTTTTTACTTTTATTATGTTACTTTATACGACTAATAGGTGCTGCTTTAATGGTGCTGGGTGCAGGCTTTCTATGTCGGCAGTGCTCGCAACCGGTGGTGCTGTTGCCGGAAATTGGTGGTCATGGGTGTTGGGTTTCAAGTCCTTAAAGTCACACTCTCACAACACTTACAATACTATGTACGTAAATGTATGTAAAGATGAGTGACTCTAAAGGTAAAGGAAAGGGATGTACAACAATGTGCAGGAAAGTGTGAAAAGGATTATAAAGAAACAAAGGAAAAGATATATTTATAGCCTTACATAGTGAGAAACATAACAACTACTCCTAGACTTATTCATGGGAAAATGGCCAAAATAGCCCGTTGACCGTGCATTTTGCGTAAATGGCCCTCTCCCGGATCTTTGGAAAGCCCGGTCACGGTTTCCAACACGGCTGAACCGTCTTCCGAGTTCCTTTCGTTTCCAACCAGTAGGAAACGAACACGTGTCGTTTACGATCCCGATGTCTGCGACCCGTCTACCGTGGGTCCCTTGAGACGTGTCAGCGCCGCAAAGCCGTCTCCGGTGGGGTCCCTGAGACGCTTCACCAACGGCTCAGTTGAAGCCGTCTTTGGCTCGGCTTAGCCGAATTCTTTTTGGCTGAACCGTCTTCAGCCGTTAATAATAAATTTTAAATTTTTTTTTTCAAATTTAGTTTGGGTATAAATATGTAGGTTTGTTTGAAAAAAAAACCACACTTATCTTTCTTTCCACTATCATCTCCTTCAAATTTATTAATATAAAAGCCAAAATGTTTTACCAAATCAAACAAAATCTTCTCAAAATTTCAAAGAAAGCATATCTTCTAAAATATTCAACACGGTTCAAGCCATGTGTTTTTGATTATTCGACGTGTTTTTGAGCTTCAGAAAACCGGAATATTTTTTCGGTTAAAATTATGCCACTTTTTAACCCTAAGCCTTTGGGATTTATCTAATCCCACTCCTTGGAGAGTTTCTGCTCCGATCCCCCGTCACCTAAAATATCATCATCAACATCCACACCCCTTTCACCCGTTTTCTTTGTCCTTAAGTTGATGTTCAATCACTTGGGAAGACATTTGGAGCGAAAGGTTGAAGTGATGGATAGGTTTCGGTCGGAGTTAGTGAGAAGTAAAGCGAAAAAGGCTTCGCAGGAATTAGAGGAAACCCGATGTAATGATAAAATGTTTCCTCTTCAATTGAAAGTTTTTGGTCCTCTCCCCGCTTTCTTTGTCATTAATGATAAAAAATTGTATTGCAACGTTGTGGGAAACGAGCTTTCAGCCTATAGAAAGATAGATTAGTGACATTGCTGTAATAAGGGATAGGGATACAACAAAAAATTCAAACTAAATTATTACAAAATTTTCTAATTTTATAACAAACGGTTCGTCATCGACGTCACATCACCGAAAACGTCTCCGGCAATGTACGACGACCGGCACCGAGTCGGTGCAGAAACAGTACAAAGACGGTACCGGAAGCCGTCTTTTTCCTACCCGCAACCGTCTCAGAAGACGGTTGCCAACTTTTAAAAGACGTCACCGGAGACGGCTTTTCAGACATGAAACGGCTCAGAAAGCCGTCTCCCGTGGGATCAGGTATGTTATTTTATTATAAGCCGAGCCGAAGACGGCTTCAACTGAGCCGTTGGTGAAGCGTCTCAGGGACCCCACCGGAGACGGCTTTGCGGCGCTGACACGTCTCAAGGGACCCACGGTAGACGGGTCGCAGACATCGGGATCGTAAACGACACGTGTTCGTTTCCTACTGGTTGGAAACGAAAGGAACTCGGAAGACGGTTCAGCCGTGTTGGAAACCGTGACCGGGCTTTCCAAAGATCCGGGAGAGGGCCATTTACGCAAAACGCACGGTCAACGGGCTATTTTGGCCATTTTCCCCTTATTCATCCTAAATAACCGGTCAAAAGTAACCCACTCCTCTAACCATATTGCAACGTACACTTGCTAAAGAGTAGGTCAACTTTGGACTCATTCTTTATTCTCATGCAGAAATATTAAACTATCTAATAAACCATAAGTCAAGATTAATATAACCAACAATGGGTTGTCTGACGTTATTCCGATAAGTCGAGTAAGGTTTGCATCTTTTATCTCCGGATATATTTGGTTAGTACGAGCCTTGATTTGGTGGTGTTTATTAATCCAGCGGTTTAGGATAACTTTGACGAAGAGGCCGCTGCTGCTGCTCGACTTTGTGGTAGATGGCGGTGCCAAAGCTGAGTGTCGAAGTCGAAGAGGCCGCTGCTGCTCGAGTTTGTGGTACGCCGTGTGGTGAAAGAGGTGGCTGTGGCGCTGCTCATGACAACCTCCCGGCGCGTAGCGCGGGTAACATACTAGTTAACTTCATATGATATAAATTACATGGAAAACCTCCCGAGTCTTGACCAATCTATGCCATATCAAGCCCAACGGCCCAAAACTCATACACCTGACCGACCTGTATTGAATCCGAACTTTACAATATATCCCTGCGTTTAAATCCGATACAGTAGATTGAAATAAAATGATGTAATTTTGCCTTCATGTAATTAGTTGGTTTTCGGTCTTGCTATTTCCACCGCCTTGAAGATAGTTTTTGGCTAGCTATGTTTTTAATGAAAGTTGATTTAAAAAAAAAACCACAATATATCCCCGCGTCATCTCTACGTCTCCTTCCATTCCACGTTTCTTTCTAGTTGCCTAAACATATTCCAAGCCTTATTTATATCGCTGCTGTCATCTCCATTCTCTACGTACGAATCTTCCATTCCTCGATCGTTTCTTTCTTCAAAGCCTAAACATAAATTCCAAGCTGAAACAATAACCAAAATCAATCAACATGTCGGCCAACAACATTCCTTTAGAGATCCAAGTGGAAATCATGAAAAGGGTTCCAGTCAAATCATTGATCAGGTTCAGATCTGTTTCAAAACAATGGAAGTCTGTGATCGATAGCCCTGAGTTTGTCACTGATCACAGAGTCAACCAGACTCAGACTCATCAGCTGCTGCTGGTCATGTATTGCCAAGCTGGCTACAAATACGATTCCTTTGTTGATGATGATGATAGTCTCCCACATCACAAGTTTTCTCCTACTGTTACTCCGACTCTTAAGCTACTTAGGACTCCAATACTTATCGGTTGCTCTCACGGATTGGTGTGCTTGTCCAATATTTGCAAGAGATTGATTGTTGTTTGGAATCCATCTATTAGGAGATCTTTTGGTATACTGTTGCCGGCTGGAGTACAAACAAATGCTTTTGGTTTCGGCCTAAGATTGTCAAGATTACACGCACCATCATCCATTATGAGGCTCAAGTTTTTACATTATCATCTCGAGCTTGGAGAAGCATATCAATGAACCTGCCTCTGCCTCATCAGTCAATGTACTTTTCGGCTAATGCCGTAGTTATACATGGGGTTATTCATTGGCTTGCTTTTGGTTTGACTACAAATGATTCTCGGATTATTTCATTTGATCTGACAAGGGAGGAATTTGGACATGTAGTAGATCTTCCTGATAATTTAGCATGCCGTAGATATCTGGACATATCTAAGCTCAACGAGTCTCTTGTTGTGCTTGACTACTACTGTACAGGTCATGATGCTGTGCAAGCAGTTTGTGATGCGTGGATCATCTCCACAAAATCCTCTTTTAAGAAACTTTTCACTCTTAAGGATGTTGACTATAATTGGGTTTAGGAAGAATGGCCAACCTATGATGCATGGATCTTTTGGTCCTAGTGAACTTGAAGTTTATGAGCCCGCCTCCTCAGATAACATGAATGGTATTGGGATTTATGGTTCCTCCTTCAAGATGGCCTACTACACAGAATCATTGCTTCTGCTTAATCAATCTGAATCCATCATTGAATGATGTAAGCCATATTTCAACATGCATCGTTGTTATTTGTTACTAAATGCATTGCATACAAACAATCTTGAGTCGTCCTCATATATATTTTCCTTCCTGCAGGTTTATAGATGCTCATGCATTCGCTGCTTACATTGAATAATTGTTCTTACAGAGAATCAAAGATCAATACAACAATCAAATCATTGGACAGCAGACCCAAACACCATTCGCAGGGCTGATCTGTGTACGTCAATTTGCAGCACATCAACGCGCGTCCAGTCAATTATTTTTTTCTCTTTTTTATATTGTTTTGTGTGGCTGATTTTCTTGTAATTGTTCTCGACTCTTGTAGGTATACATTTTGTAATATTATACTTTTAACTAATTTAAAAAATTTCATGATATTTTGTTTACATTAAACTGTTTTATATAGCTGCCGCGTGGTTAGCATGCAACTCGATTTTTTGAGGGGTTAAGCAACAATAGGCGGACAAGTATCGCCTGCTATGACATGTTCTTGACTATATAATATGTATCTTCTGCTACACTATATAATCTTCATCTTCAGCCCATCATAACTGGGCATAATTGTTTACAACCCAAGTTAACCACTAAATAACAAAAAAAAAAAGGCCCCCAATTGGATATTTATATGTTTGTGTCCACATTGTTGGTTTCATTAAGATCTGATGCAATTCTAGTTGAGATTTCTTTCCCCACTTAATCTAGTATATATTATAAGAAGTTATAAACTTACAGCTCTGTAAATCAGATGATGATATGGAGAATGTCACAATTGAAACCAAAATTATTCTGACGATAATGTAGTGAAGGCGATAAAAAAAAACCCACAGAAAAAGGTAATATTGTGAACTAGATTATACCCTGAGAATGTCCCGGGGTTGAGAAATCTAATATGACATAATAATTTTACATATGAAATAGAATGATTCACTTTACAGTTACATGCAAGAAATCTTTAGGTAGCACCTAACCTAAAATAATTAAAAATGTATCTCCAATGTTAACGCCTAACCTTAAACAATGTATAACTCTAATATTAATATCTAACCTAAAACAATGTATAACTTCAATGCTAACGCATGGTGAAAATAGAATTCATATTTATTGATTTAAACATAATTAGTGACTTGCCTATACGATTAATGATTTACCTCAACACTTTGTTTTTTTTCCTGTATGAACAAAACCCCACAAAAAAGTAGTCGTTTTTTTCTCCGTTTTTTATATAGCACTATGGTACTCGTTGGAAAGATAAAAAAACGCTCGTTAATTTGGCGTAATTTTTTTCTTTAAAAAATCTCGTATATAAAAGATATTAATGTTTAAAAATTATGGGTGGAAACATAAGAGAGAAAAATCTAATTTTAATTTGAAATTTTTTTTTTCCTAAAATATCTCAATGCCACATGGGATGACACACGACACATTCAAGGAGGAGAATGCCTATTTGAGTGCCATATCATTAAAATGGCTTTGATTTATTATATGTATAGATTATATAGCTTAAGTGGATATCTAAATCCATTTTATCTATACAGGTACTTCAAACACTAGTTAAAAGATATGATTCATACAAATTGAACATGTTAAATATAGGGCTGTTCATGAGCCGAACCGAGCTGAGCCAGGCCAAGCTCGCGCTCGGCTTGGTTATAAACCGAGCTAGCTCGGCTCGGCTCGGATTTGAAACCGAGCTGAAAATCAAAGCTCAAGCTCGGCTTGGTTTGTCTCGAATTTAAAAAGAAAAAAGAAAAATGGCTTTCAAAATTCAATAGTTTAAATTAATATTCAATAGTTAAAAATAACACAATTAAAATAAGTTCAACCTTATACATTGCACGCTAAAATCAAGTTCAAGCAAGTACAAAATAAGTCTCAAATTTTAACGGAATACAGTATAAGTTCATCAACATACGAATTAACTTGAGTACTTGGATCAAAAGTAGTATTGAGTTTATTTAAATAACTTGATTGGCTATAACTTCAATCTCAAGCAAAGAATCTCCATGCCACTGTTACCAAATATTAAATTTGTAGCATATTCTCCATCTTGTTTTACATTTTGGTAATCTATACATATAATAAAGGAGTATCTAGGGGTGAGGTGTCACCATTCTAGGGTGTCCACCTCAGCATTTTCCAACCCGTTTAACTCTAATACGGTTGACCCGATCCGATCCGTAACCCGACTTTCTAACCCAGTTACCCGCTAATAAAAGCGCCTAATGTCTAGGGTTTCCTCATTCACTTATCTTTTATCAACCCTAACACTCCATTCTTGCGCCGCGCCTCTCCCTAATCTCAGGTATCATTTCACATCTAACATGATTTTTATCTTACTCGCCTTAATCGTCGAAGTCTATCTTCTGAAGTCTATGTTCTTGATTCGTTTTCTTTTTTCTCTCCTTCTCTATATTTTGGCTATCCATCTTCATTGTTTTTGGTTGAATATCATAGCATCTGATCTGATTATGTTTGAAAAATACAGGGATGTGTTACACAGACGAAATGATTAAAATGAAACCCTAAAATATTCGTCGCCGGTTATCCTTCACTTATTCAATTGTGCAGTTTCAAACTCAGTGTCTTTTAATTCACTGTAAGTCTCTATTTACGTCTTCTATGTGATCTATACCACGTTCGTTATATTTTTTTCCAGTTAAGTTTATGGATTATTTGGTTTTCTTATGATTCTGTTTTTTTTTTCAGCCGGTTTTTATCATCCTCTTGGTTTCCAATTTTGGTTATTTGGTTGCATTTAAAATATTGGTATGTGTATTTGCTTTTGGTTGTCTTATTTTGAATTTTGATTGATTGGGTTAAAGTAAAATAGGTTATTTTTTGGCTGTTGAAGAGAGGGGCTTGTGTATATTCTTTTGGTTGTCTCTATTTCATTTTAGATCAGAAGTGCTATTTTAATGGGTATATTCTCTGTGTGTTTAATTTTGCAGATGGATTTCTATATTCCAAGGTTTTGTATCTAGCTAGGAAACCACAGAAAAAGTTTTTGGGTTCTTACACAATTACTGTTGATTCAATATTGATACTTTGTTTAGTCAGTGGATAATATGCTTGGTTTTTTATTATATCATTTAGCAAATGAAAGTAGCAAAGAAGCTGAAATCTCATAATGTTTATGGCTATGCTATTGACTCGAATCCATTTGATGATTCCAATCTCAATGAAAAGTAAGTCGTCAGTTGTTTGCCATCTATTTTATGATGGTTTTTATTCATATTTAATTAAAGTTTTACTGATTTATCAAAGATTGCCCTAATGTATGTCGTGAATTGATAAAATAATACATTTTTTATTGTATAAATCGGTGTAAAAAGTTTTTCATATTCCATACAAGCTTTCTGTACATAATTAATAATAAACAGCATGTTTGAGTCTATATCTTTAATCCATCACATGCAACCTTTGCCAATATTTTCTGATACCAGCCGATTTTATCATACATTACAGTAACATGCGCCTTTGTCAACTGATGAAGAACATGATCTTGAATTAGCTCATCGAAGATTACAAACCACTTGTGACAAAAGCTTTGAAGGCAATGTACCTGTTTATTGATGCAGAAGACACTTCTATCCACCTGGCTATAGATTACATGACGTAATTGCTTTCTGTTAAGTAAATGAGGCTGAAGACAGGTACATTGCTGGCACCATTCAAGCCTACTTAATGGATGCTGGTGAGAGGATGTGTTTGACCAAAAAGGCAGCTAACAAAATGGGACTGCCTGTTGGGTTTAAGTTGCTTTGTGGGGTTTATATGTCCGGTGAACACACGGTGGCTCATTCACTAGGTGTCAATTCCCCTATTCATAATACCATCAATGATACACATGATTGTTTCAATGGTTGTGCTACATTCATGGTTGATGATGTTCCTAATCACCTCTGTGGACTCATTCTTGCCACCCACAATCTTAATTCAGGTAAACTACTTTTTTACACTAATACACTAATATTTTAAAACTTTTGATACTAATTGGTTATAAAATATTTTCAATGAAACTCATATATTGCTTACACATAGTATGCTTTAAAGAGTAATTTAATGTTCTTTCTTTAGGCTTTGTATCTATATCTCTGCAAGACTGCAACTTGGGTTGGCCTAACACACGGATCTTTGTTTTTATTTTGTTAATTTGTTAGTTTTTGTTTTGCTAATTACGCATTACTGGGTAATAAAAGATTTTCAGTTAAACTCATATATTTGCTTACACATAGTATTTTTTACTTTCATAGAATAAACCAATTTGAGCCATAGTTTCACTAACATAAGTCATCCGTAGGTGTTTCTTGACACTTTTATAACATCGGCTGGTCAATTTATGAAACTGAAGATGGTTAGTACTAGGATTTTTCTTCGTTTAAATTTTCATTTTTAGACTTATGGTTTTGAAGTAATTTCAGTAAATCAAAGCTGGAAAAAATAATAATTTCTTCTAGGTACTTAATAGATTAGTTTAGATGCCAAACAAATATTAGTAAATTAGAATTATGAATAGATTGGTTTAGATAACTGGAATGTGATAACAGGTTGTAAAATGGAGATTGATCATCATGCTAATAAGTGGAATTGTAAAAGTAAGGCATGTAGCTCCTTGATCGGCATAAATTGTTGAATACGCCTATTTTGGTCTTTTAATGTACACTAAAAGGAGCAGTCACTTTACGATTCGACATATGAATAGGTATTTAAAATTGGCCAATGAATGAGTTGTTGAGTTAATATGTATAAATAGATAACCGTTGGTATCTACTATTTTTGAACTGTATACAATAAATTTGACATGTTTTAACTTGCCGCATTGATGAGATTTAAAAAATAACCGATTGTATTTAACTGTTGGAATTATTGTGCAAATTAAGGTACATGGTTATACAAAGATATATAGTCAGCCTTCATGTCACTATCCAAATTTAAGGTACATGTTTGACTTAATCTCATCAACACTATCAAAATTGGGTATCGTCATTGTGCTGGTATAATCTCTCTTTTTTCTTTCTTCGAATGCGTTTGGCATTCTGTATACATTCTGGCTTTTGTTTGTTTGAGTATCTAGGGTTGAGGTGTCACCTAACTAGGGTGTCCACCTTACCCTTTTCCAACCCATTAAACTTGGGTATGGGTTATTTTACCTGATCCATGACCCTAAATTCTAACCCAAATACCCGCATATAAAAACAGGGTTTATATCGTATTCATTAATCTTTTATATTTTTATGTGTTATAATGGTACTTTTGATGCATACAGTGGTAATATTTTATGCACATATGAAGGTGTTTTTTTTTTATTATTGGACATCGTCTTTTTATTTTTTGTGTTCCTTTGTTGTTGGTTGATGTGTTGATATTGCGCCTTCTTTTCTGTTTTCATGTTTGCCTGTGCATTTTCATGTTTGCCTGTGCATTTTCAGTTCTTTTGGCTATGTATGGCGATTCCCTCTTTTAGTAATCACTACTCAAGTGAAGGTGCTTATTACAAACATCGGGAGTTTTTAACTTATGCAGGGTAATGTGGTTGATTATATGTAGTTCTTTCTTACATCTAATTTTGTTTAACTCATTTGGCGACTTTAGACATGTTTTGGTTGATCATGGAATAATTATTATATCGTCGTTTGTTTCTACATGCCTTATTTTTGAAGTTCTTTTCTTGCATACACGACTGCTACAATTAGAAGCCACTTAAAATAATTAGCAACACAAAATTGGGTCAGACCTGATTTGGTGTATGTACCATTAAGGTAAATACAACGCTTAACATTATTGATTTTTCCTTAAGAATCCAAGTGATTACAAGTATAAATATATTGTTTTTTTCCCTGCAGTTTACTACTGGGCCAGAAGCAATGCAAGTGCATGGGTGTATGACTGATAGGTCAATTGCTGTCAGCAAGGTAACTGCTCTAACTAACATTCCTTCGAATCATGCCAACTGTTCAGCAACAAGGTCCCAGCTGCTACCCCACCAATATCGGACTCCAATACTCACCAGGTACTGATAAATAAAAAACTAAAACTAGAATCCCATGACATAATCACTGGCACAAAATAACTTTACGTAAATTTAGGATATGTTGACAAGTAACCAAAGATTTAAAGGACTTATTTGTGTATGGTTCCTAATACCCGATCCATGACCCGTCTTTCTGACCCTAAAACCCGGGTGTATATTGTTGAATTCTTTCTGAGTTTTAGTTCTAGGTCCAAAATTTATATGATTTTGGTCAACCGAGTTTAATCACATTGAATGTTCATCAAGTTGAATGGTTGAAACTTCTAAATTGTATTAAAAATTTCAATCATTATTTAGAAGTTTCAAATAATGATTGTATTAAAAATTTATATATAGTTCAGATGTGTTTTTAGTTATTTGTTTTCATTTATTACTAATAATCTGTATTCAGACTAAATTTCTTTTCATAGACAATGAACTATATATAAATTGATAGCATAAGGTGCGTGTAATTACGCTAAACAAGCACCTTCTTTGAATGTGAGCAACTTGATATTATTCTTTCAGTTAATGTATGTTTCATATTTATTTAGTCGGTTGGTTTACTAATTTTCAAGTGCCTTTTTATCTTTATTTGTAATGTTTGTTTAACTTCCAAATATTTATTTTTATAATATATGCAACATGCCTAATGATAAAGCATAATTGTATGCTGCAATTGAGTTGTAAGTAAGTCCGTTTAATTTACAAGTGCATGTGGAATGGATCGGATTATAGATGTGGGTTGTGTTGGTTCGGCCCGAAGCGTTTTTGTCCACAACTTTAACTTTGCTTATAAATGATTAATGTCAATTGTGACTGTTGTCTGTAGGTATAGCAGAGGTTTGTTGTCACCAAGAGCACAACTTGTGGTCTACAAGGCCTCCGAACATGGAGAGCCTCTTGTGAAGCCAAAGGCACATGGGAGAGGTCGAGAGGAACTTATGTTGTTTTGAACCAAACACATGGGAAAGTGGGAAACTACACGGATTGTTGACTTTCTGTTGATCCATTTCTAATGTAGTATAAAAGTTCTTTTGCTTCAAGTGTGTGGAATGGTATTCTTAGATGGCTTGGTCTTCCTTTCTATTTTCGCCTTTAGTGTAAGCGATCTTGGAGAAATGCACAAAGTTGAAGGCCTATCGGGTATGCGCAAGGATATTATAAAGGGTATGGTAATGGTGTGTTGTTGGCACATTTGGTGTGCAAGGAATGACAGATGTTTTAATCACAGGAGAAGTAATGTCGCGGAGGTTGTGGCGGATATTAAAGCTTTCGGCTTTCTTTTGTTTTCGAATAGGCATAAAAGTTTCGTTAAGGATTGGAAAGGTTGGTGTAATATGATGTATTTGTAATTGGCGTCCCCGTCTTGGTGACTCGGTGGTTTTCACGTTTTTGGAATGAAGTTCACCTTTCAAAAAAAAAACCAAAATACCTTAGGTAAACTATTGGAATAGATAGCCACAAACAGGTTAAGTTTATATCCAGATCTGAACATTTGATCTTTATTAATAGATGTAACCTTTATACGTATTTCTATTATTAATAGTATTTACACATTGTCATTAATTTACACTTCCAAACTATTTAAATTTTCTAATACAATTATGATTTGAGTGTTGTTCTGATCAGGGGCTAAGATTTTAAAGGTTTGTGTCTTTTTGTTGGAGGCGGTGGAACGAATCACAATTATAGATTTTTATATTCATTTTACTTTTGTATCACCCTTGTGACACACATGTCTCTAACCTAGAGTTGTATGTAGCGCTATCAAGAGTAGAGATGGACTGAAGATAGTAATATTGAATAAAGATGGTAGCGTTAAGAATCAAACAACAAATGTTTTTTTTAGTTGTATGTTTTGTTGAACCACGTTTATTTACTTTTAATTTTAATGTTCATTTGCATTCCGTTACCATAAATATGTTATTATTCATTTAATTATTTGTTTTTAAATCACGTCAAATCAAACATTTGTTGATTCATATATCTATTATTCGATAACAATAAACATTTTTATGATAATTTGCGTGCAACCAAAATCCATACGAACTGTTTTACGTAACTTTCAATAAATAAAACTTTCAATAATGATTAATTTGTTAAAATTGGTTAACAAAGGTTACCATTATCACTTGCAAGCTAACATTGACTTATTTAAAGTCAAACAGTTCATAAGTTAGTTACACATATCTGTAAGTATGTTATAACCTGCCAGATGATGTTATTTTAGATGGTTTGTCATTTCACTTGGGGATATGCCGTGTGTATACACGGGACTCTAACCTAGTATATTATATGTATATAAAAAATATATATTAAAAATTAGAATTATTCGAGCCAAACCGAGCCGGCTCGGCTCAGTTTCAAACCGAGCCATATCGAGCGAGTTGTTTTCGAGCTAAATCCGAGCGAGCTTCGAGCGAGCTCCGAGTCACGAGCTTTTTGGACAGCCCTAGTTAAATATGCCAAAAGTCACTCATAATGTGTTCTAAATGTGTAAAACCTTGGAATTAATATTATTCATACAACTAAATTATTTTTGGATAAATATGTAATCGTTTTCTTTTGGTTAATCATGAGAACACATACCCAAAAACTAATATGGCGTCACCAACACCCTACTATGCTAGGGGTCCAAAGTAGCATTGTTTGCGCATTGCGCTAAGTCGGTGACCAGTGGAAATTGGTTTTAAACCTTGAACACGAGACCTCACCTTTGCTGGAGAGAATCTGATGCTTGCCACCGAGCCATCCCATAAAGGTTACTTAATCTTAATTAACACACCCTCTTAACACAAATAAGTTGAAACCAAAATTGTTTTGGGTCTGCAAGACCTGTTCAGAAAACCACAAATATTGTTTTGTTATCCAACCCGCCTGATCAACCGTCATCTCTAGCAAAATCATGTGCACTCGCTCATGAGTTGAGCAATAAAATGTCATATATGCAAATGACAGGAAAGCCAATAAGCAATTTGATGATGGACATCAATAAGCAAAGTTTACCGCCGTCATTTTTTGATCTATAGATATTATGTATCAACTTTTTTACAAATTACTTGTAGATTCAGAGCAGGATTAGTAGGTGTGTGAGTTAGTCATTCTAAAAGACAAAAAAAAAATTTCTTATAATTCGGCAGTAAACTTGAATACTTGTCATATATATATGTTGCTACAACAAATAACTGCCTAACGTTGGTTCTGAGTCACAAGGAGGTTCAGGGGTTCAAGGGTTCCACTCTGCCTAACGCAGGTCGTGGTGTCCTTCTACGTTGCAAACGTAGAAGGAGGTTCAAGGTTTGTATTATTTGTTTTATATGCTTCAAGGTTCTCGTCTGAGATGAACTCAAAGCCAGAAGTGGAAGTTCTCGAGATCCGAGTGGAGAAGATTGTTCTTCCCACGTGAGAGACCAAGAGAATAATAAGAGTGAAGTGAGAGTGATTGAGATGGTGTGTTCAGGGCTGAGAATCAGCCTCTGATTTATAGAGAAGAGAGTATTCCATAAGGAGAAAGCATATAACCTTGATCCTTGTTGCAACTAAAGGACATCCCACAAAAGGCAAGTGACTGCTATGGACCTGCGGTTTATTGACTGATGTTACTCCATCAGTTTGTTTGTTTTGCTCGATGAAAAAGATGACGAGACAAGTCATCTTTTTGACTTGGGATGCAGCTGGTTGTTGAACCCTTGTAGGTTCCAACCCTTTAAGCATCGTTTGGTAATATCGTTTATTTATTTTCGCTTTGAGCTACCCACGTCATTAGCCCCCCAAGTCAGAAGGTTTGATGAGGTATCTTGAAAGCTTCTGACTGTTTTCTTAGTTTATTCCTTGCTTGAAAGGTTCGAGGGTTCGCTGTGATTTGGGCGGTTATTACTCAGTGTTTTAATTTTGATTGGACCCTGATGTGACATGTGGCAGTCTGTTCAGGGGTTATTATTGCATGTCATAATGACAGTTGTTTTTTAAATTATTATAACTGTTTCCTTTTTTTCTTTTTAACCCCTCCATATTTCATTTTTACTTTACTTCTTTCACTTTCTTCATCTTCTTCTCCACAACCGTTTCATCCATTCTTAGGGTTTCGTGATTTCCAACACAGCAGGTTAGTCTTTTTTCTTGTTGTATAGTTTACTGATCATCCTTTTTAAGCACAATGGGCGCTAAAAAGGACATGGCTGTTACTTTTTCAACTCTTTCTCAAAAAGAGGTTGAATCGTTTTGTTCGGAGTGGGATATAGACTTGTCTTTTAATCCCGTGGCTCCTGGCAAGCAACTTGCTGTTTCTGATTGTCCCTCTGGTTCCATTGCTTTATATTGTCGTCATTTTGAATTTGCAAACCTTCGTCACCCCTTCTCTGTATTTCTATTGAATGTTCTTGAGTACTATAGGGTTTCCCTTGGTCAAATCCATCCACATGGTATTGGCCGTGTGTTACACTTTGAATGTTTGTGTAGAGCCTTAGGGTATGATCCCACTTTGTTGATGTTCAGGCGATTCTTTCGCCTTGCCAAGAATGGTGACTGGTTCACCTTCGAGGGATCATCAGTGGAGACGAACCTTCTTTCTTCCCACGTTACAACTGTTGGGCAGTGGAAGACTAGGTTCTTTTGGGTCTCTGATTCAATTTTTCCTTTTAAGCCTGTTTGGAGGCATCCTGAGGCTGTTCTCAACGAAGGGGAACCTTCAGAGTCTGAACTTGATCACAACTTTTTAACTGCTCTTAGAGCCTGTCCTTCAAGGCTTCGTCCTTTTGCTGAGCCATTCCTAGTGTTATCCGGTGTTAGCACTCGTTGGGACAAGCCGGGATCGATCCTGTTGTGATGAAGGATGATCAGGGTATGAGTTTTTGTTTGTTGTTGATTTCATTTTTTCTTTTTGTTTTTTCCTTATGCTTTGCATTTTTTGCAGTTATGTCGGCTCTAGACTTCATTAAAGGTGATGATGCTTCGGGTGTTGTGTTTGCTGATGCTGAAGCAGCAGATGGGGAGGATGCTTTAACCAAGTATGAGAAAGGTAGGTATGACGGGACCAAGTATGTTGCTGTCCCTAATGTCAAGGGTTTTGCTAAGGCAAGTTCATCTAAGGCTTTAACGAGGAGATCCAGCAGACGGCTTTTAAAAGCTGCCAAGCCTGCTGATCCTTCTGAAGCAGTGACGGTTAGTGACGACATTGAAGAATCTGATGATGAAAAAGATCAGACAGTGGATGATACTCCTGTGGATGTGGTTGTGAAGAAAAGCAAGGGTAAGAAGGTTAAGGTTGTGAAGGAAACAGATGTGTCTGGTAGCTTTGATGAGGAGGGTTTGTATGTGCCTGGGTGGAATGTGAAGTCAACTGATAGTTTCAAGTCTTCTGCTGTGTGTGAGGAGGTTTTGGCACACTTTGCTACTCCAGGTGCCAAGGCTTGTCTTGAGGGCTTGGATGATGATGCTCTTCTAGCAAAGATGATGGTGGGTACCTGCAACTTGGCAGCTATGCTGCCCGAGGGGATCAGCAGGTTTAGGAAGGTTATGGGTGAGTACAGTGAGTTTGCAAAGAAGAAGAAGGAGATGAAGCAATCTATAGCTGACATGAAGAGGGATGCTAAGGAGTATGCTCAAAAGGAGATCACTTTGATTGCCCTGATTGATGAATTAACGAGAGGGCATGAGGCTGAGATGGCAAGGCATGAAGTTGCAAGGCTGAAGGTGGAAGCAGATCAGTTGGCCTTGGAGGCAGAGAAGAAAGCATTTGAGAGTGAAAAGAAGGAGTTGAAAATTTCTCTTGCTGCTGCTCAGAGTGACAACAAGTGGCTAATTGAAGAAGGCTTCCAACAAGTCGTTACTTATCTCCTTCACTCTGCCGAGTTTAACTCTGCCCTTGGAGAAGTGTACACCAAGCTTTTAACCCATGGTAAGCATGCAGGTTTTGTTGCAGGGTTCAAAGCTCATGAGTCTGGCCAAGTCTTAGAAGAATCTTCTCTCTATCAACCCAACTCCTTGGACGTGTTCAAGGAAACTGTCCTCAAGATGGAACACTCCAGCTATCCTTATGTCGCCCAAGTTTCTTCCCTTTATGGGAAACCTTTGAAGGAGCTGAAGGAATTGAAGCCTGCTGGTTTGAATGAAGCCGTATCTGCTAAAGTGCTTCAATCTGTTTCAAGGAAGAGGGCACACTCGGGTGATAGTGAAGAGACTTTGGACATGACTGATACACTCTCTAAGGATGCCAGCGTTGAAGCCTCTGAAGCTGGTCTTGCAGAGAAGCTACCGAAGAAGGGGAAGAAGGCGAAGAAAGCAAAGGTGGTCAAGGCTGGGAATGAGGATGAAGCCTCCAAGCCTTCAGGGTCTGGTAATGATGCCTGAACCTTCTATTCGTAGCTTTCTTAGCATCTTGGTTTGTTAAAACAATTAACTATGTGATTGTGTCTTAAACACTTTTATCTTTTGTTGGAACCTGTGATGGTTCGTTGATGGTTGTGGGCTGATGCCCTTTGAACAATTATGCTACTGTTTTGGCTTTGTTAAAAGCCTGTTAATGTTAGGCCTTTTAGGGCTGTTGTTTAAGTTGTATTGTGTGTTTGTTCTTAATTTGTTTCTTGTTTTATTGTGTGTTTGTTTGTCTTTGTTGTTATTTGGGAATGTTTATCCGGTAGCACCTTCAAAGGTTGAACGCTGCAGTCATTCATCCTTAAGGTAGTCTAGGCAAACATGTCACCAGCTATCCTATATACACTTATACAAGTGTTTTTAATGTATTTTCGTAAGTTTGTTTTTTAAACTTAAGGAACGATTGGTGTAGGGTGTTCAAGCCTGTCGATGAGATTTATAAAGTTATTTTTGTTTATCTCATGGAGTCGAATTGATTTAGGAACTCACCCCTTACATAGGTCCGTTCAACCCTCGAACCTATTGAGCGAAATGGCCTGGGAGCTCATCCCCTTACATGGCCCTTGCCATGGAGTTTCTTGCAAGGTCCTCAACCTGATCATAGGTTAGAAAGACAATATTTCCAAAAGAGGATTCAGTGATCCTTTCATTCATTAGATGATAACATTACATAGCTTTTTGAAGAGAACAACATTTTCTTACAACTTAAACAAAGAACCTTTTAAGGTTCTTGCCATTCCAATGTCGAGGGAGCTTCTTGCCTTCCATGTTGGCAAGCTTGTAAGACCCTCCTTTGTGAGATTCAAGGATGGTGTAGGGGCCTTCCCATTTTGGTCCTAGCTTTCCTTGGTTCTCTTTCTTGCTTGCTTCATTGTTTCTGAGGACCAGGTCACCTGGCTTGAAGCGTTCATGTTTGACTTTGGCATTGTAGTAAGACTCCATCTTTTGCTTGTACTTGGCTTCTCTTATTGCTGCCAAGTCTCTTGCTTCTTCTAGTAGATCAAGATTGAGTGATGTTTCACGTTCGTTGGCCTGGATGTCAACATGAAGGGTTCTGGGTGTGGTGACTCCAATCTCAGCAGGTATGACTGCTTCAGATCCGAAGGTAAGGCTGTAAGGTGTCTTCTTGTTACTTGTTTTCTCAGTGGTTCGGATTGCCCAAAGAACGCTTGGCAGTTCTTCCAACCAATTTCCCCCTTGACGACCCAGTCTAGCCTTGATCCCTTCAACCACACTTCTGTTCATCCTTTCAACATGCCCATTGGATTGAGGGTATGCTACAGAGCTGAAGACTTGTGTTATTCGATACTCTTTGCACCAAGCACTGAATGGCTTTTCTGCGAACTGTTTGCCATTATCTGTGACTAGCACCCCAGGCAAGCCATATCGACAGATGATACTTTCCCAGACAAAATCAATTATCTTTTTTCCAGATATTTTTCCCAAAGGTTTCACTTCTGGCCACTTCGTGAAGTAATCAACCGCAACCAACAGGAATTTGACCCCTCCTTTTGCAGGCGGGAAAGGTCCAACGATATCCATTCCCCATTTGTGGAATGGCCATGCTGAAGTGATAGGCACCAAATCATGCTTGGGACTCTTTGGGACAGGTGCATGGATCTGGCAGGCTTCACATTTCTTCAACTGCTCTGATGCATCACGATGCATGGTAGGCCAGAAGTAACCTAGGTTCATGAGTTTTGCCACAACTGATCTTGGACCACAATGAGCTCCACATATTCCTTCATGAACCTCTTTGATCAAGTACCTGCTTTGTTCAGGACCAACACATCGAAGCAATGGAGCCAAGTACCCTTTTTTATAGAGTATTTCGTCCTGGATTGTGTATTGCTTAGACTTGATCCGAATTCTTTCAGCTTCGACATGATCTTGAGGCAGTTCACCTCTTTGCAGGAACCTATCAAATGGAGTCATCCAACTTGGTTCGTTTTCAGTGATGACGTCTTGAACTTCAACTTCAGATATTGAAGGATGTTTGATCACTTCAACCAACACCTTTTTAGTAAGGTGAGCAAAGTTTAACGAAGCAAGCTTGCTAAGAGCATCAGCCTTCTTGTTATGAGACCTTGGGACCTGTTTAATCTTGCAAAACTGGAAGGTGTTCATGATCTCTTTGGCCTTCTCTCTGTACTTTTTCATGTTAGGTTCCTTGGCGATGTAGCTATCGTTCACTTGATTGGAAACAAGCAGTGAATCGGTGAACACTTGAAGCTTGTGAACCATCATCTTTTTTGCAAGCTTGAGTCCTGCTATCAAGGCTTCGTATTCTGCTTCGTTGTTTGTTGTCTGAAATTCCAAACGAAGGGCATACGTGAATTCTAACCCTTCAGGGTTGATTAATACAAGACCAGCCCCTGATCCTTCAACACTAGAAGCTCCATCTGTGTAAAGCTTCCAGGCTTCAGGGTCGATGGGTTCATCTATGGTGATGTTAACTTCGGCCGTTTCCACCCTTGGAATTTCAGCAATGAAATCAGCAAGTATTTGTGCTTTTATTGCTTTTCTTGGGACGTAGGTGATTGTGTGATCACCTAGTTCAACAGCCCATTTGGCTAGCCGTCCCGAAGTTTCAGGCATTTCAAGCACATTTTTGATTGGTTGGTCAGTGACCACTTGTATGGGATGTGCTTGAAAGTACCTTCGAAGTCTTCTGGCTGTTTGCACTAAGGCTAAGGCCAGTTTTTCCAAAGGAGGGTACTTGACCTCTGCTAACTTTAACGTTTTACTGAAGAAATAAACGGGTACCTGAGCTTTGTCTCTTTCTATGGTGAGAACAGCGCTGAAGGCTTCATCAGTAACTGAAAGATAGACAGAGATCGTTTCCCCTGCTTCAGGTGTTGCAATTGTGGGAAGGGAAGCCAAATGATGTTTCATGCTGTTGAAGGCTTCCTCTGCTTCTTCCGTCCACCTGAAGTCTTTCTTGTCAGTGCAACCTTTGAGGGTCTTGAAGAAAGGTAGCGATTTCTCAGCTAACTTTGATACGAAACGCTTCAAGGCAGCCAGTTTGCCATTCAAGCTTTCAACCTCTTTCTTGGTCTGAGGTGACTTCATGTTGAGGATGGCTCGAACCTTGTTCGGATTGGCCTTTATGCTTTGCTTTCCTACAACGTGACCCAAGAACTTTCCTTCTTCGAAACCAAAGGAACACTTGACAGGGTTCAGCTTCATGTTGATTTCTCTGAGGTTGTTGAAGGTTTCTTGTATGTCAGCGAGCATTTGATCTTCAGTTTTGCTCTTGATGACCAAGTCATCGACGTAAGCCTCCATGTTCTTGCCAATCTGCAGGGAAAAGGCTTTGTCGACCAACCTTTGATAAGTAGCACCTGCATTTTTTAAACCAAAGGGCATTTTTCTATAACAGAAAATACCCTTGTCAGTATGGAAGGCAGTTTTTTCTTCGTCCTCCTCCTTCATTTGTATCTGGTGATAACCTTTATAGGCATCCAGAAAACACTTGAAGGGGAAGCCTGTAAGCGAGTCTATTTTCAGATCAACCTCAGGTAAAGGATAACAATCCTTTGGGCAGGCTTTGTTGAGGTCTTTAAAGTCGATGCACATCCTCCAAGAATCATCAGGCTTTCTAACCATCACAGGGTTTGCAACCCATGATTGATACTTTACCTCTCGAAGGATACCAGCTACGACCAGCTTGTCAACCTCTTGGCATGCAGCCTTGCTTCGTTCTGGGGCAAGACTTCTTTTCTTCTGAACAATAGGTTTGACGTTGGAGGGAATCCTTAGTTCATGTTCAGCAACATCTCGTGGGATCCCAGTCATGTCACTTGGGCACCAAGCGAAAACGTCAACGTTATCTTTCAGCAATGCTTCAAGCCTTGTGAGAGTATCACCAGGAAGGGCTGTGTTGACCCGTATCTTTTGATCAGGGTATATGGGGTTGATGCTGAGACCAAGTTTGCTGTGGTCTTCATCGATGGTTAACACCGAAGTGGAAGGTTGGAGGGTTGCAACACCCTCTTTGGTGGGGAACTTTGCACTTTTTCGGCTAATGGAGACCGTCATATCAAAGATTACTACCCCAGGCCTTCCAATAATGACGTCATAGCTAGACGGTAGGTCTAGAACAACGAAGGTTAATGGTTCAGTCCTTCGCATTTGACCATCAGAAAAGGTTACATCAAGCGTTATTTCGCCCAGGGGCTTGATGGGTATGTCAGCAATGCCTTTTATGGCAGCTTCAGCAGGCCGTATCATGGAGCGTTCTTCAGAGCTTAGAAGGTTGAAATATTTGGCAAACATTATTTCAGTGGCAGCTCCAGTATCTATGTAGGCCTTTTGTGTTTTGATGGAACCTACGAAGGCTTCAAGCACAAGTGGATCGCAGTGCTTTTCTCCCTTGGTATAGGGGAAGTAGATGCGTTGTCGTTCCCAATCTTCCAACCTTTGTCGCTTGCTTGGGGTTTCGTTTTCAACAAAGACCATGGCAACGTCTTTCTTCTTACCATCTGCCATGTTTTCTTTAACACCTTTGACCAGATGGGCTAGTTCTCCAGACTTGACAGCTTCTTCGATTCTTTTCTTGAGTTGGAAGCAGTCGTTGGTGTGGTGTCCCTTCTCTTCATGAAACTCACAATATTGGTTGGAGTTCTCATTTCTTTTACTTTTTGGTAAGGGACGAGGAGGTCTGAAGGTGTGTTTAACTTCTTCGGTTGCTAGAATTTCTTGAGGAGTTTTGGTGAGGGCTGTGAAATTGACATTTCTGTCTCTGCTTGGAGGGTTCCTACTTTCAGACCTTCGTGACTCAAATCCTCTGGATCTTTTGTCATAGGTGCCATAGTTGCTTCTCTTTCGAGTAGGACTGTTGCTCCTCCAGCTGGAACCCCTTTTTCTTTGTTCCTTGATGTCTACAGCCTATTCTCCTCGAATGTGAGCTTCAGCTCTTTCTAAAGCCTCTTCAAGGGTTCTAGGGAGACTTTTGTTGAACTCCCTGGTAAGATACTTTGAGTTGATGGCATTCATGAACCCTGCAACCTTCATCTTTTCATCGGCACCAACATAAGTAAGGCCTTCTTTCTTGTATCTTTCAATGAAGCTCTTCAGGCTTTCATCATCTTTTTGTTTAATCTGGAAGATAACGGTTGCATCCTTGACACAACGTCTCTGTTGTGAGAAGTTGGCCAGAAATCCTTTGCCAAGCTCGTCAAAGGTTCGGATGCTTCCAGCCGTCAAACCATTGAACCAGATTCGTGCAGATCCAACAAGGGTTTGCATGAACATCAAGCAACACTCGGGATCACCCCATTTCTCGATCCGAGCAGCTCCTGAGAAGATCTAGAGGTGATCTTCTGGATCATCAGTGTCATCATACGTTCTTATATGAGCTGGCATCTTTAGCTTGTTAGGAAAATCGTAATCTGCTATCTCTGGTGAGAAGCAAGACAGGCTGTTTGGCTTGTAGGGTTGGTTAACGGTGTGTTCCACCCTGTTGTTGGTGATTCCTCCAGTGTTTCCTTGTTGTGCTGCGATGGCTTGACTAATGAGTTGCTGCCAAGAGAAGTTAGCCATCATTTGAGATATCATGTAGGGCATGAGGTTGAAGCCTTGAATGCCTTCAGAAGCCACAGTGTTGATTGCCACTGGGAGGCTCATAGAGGCGTTTCTGGCCATGGGGAGTGAAGCCATGGCCTGCTCCCAGGAAGTGGCCGTTGGTGGTGGGACACTGGTCACAGGTGACTGTAGGAGTTGATCCAGAGTCATTTCGTGTCCTAAAGGCATACCAGAGGTGGCAGCTTGAGTGGTGAACAAAGGGAAAGCAGTAGGACTGGACCTTGCCTCATAGTGTGAAGCAATGTGGGTGTTGCTGGGACCAGCATTGTTGTTTCTGGGTGAAGGTCTGCGTCCATAAGTGGCAGTGAGAGGGGGAGGAGGTATAGGAGAGAATGAGATCTCTTCCTTCTCGTCGTAATCGAGTCGGAGACGAACTCCTTTGTCTCTTTCCCTCATAACATACTGGTTCAAAAGGGACCTAAGCTGCAAGAAGTTTCTCTCCACTCCTTCAGGGGTGAGATCTATGCGAGGTGGAGTTTGTGCAAGATCAGGGAGAGGAGACATCACCCCAGAACGAGTTGGAGGTGGAGTTTGCAGGTTTGCTGACGCAGGGTGAGCAGGTGGGGACTGAGTCCCAGCTGAAGTTCCTCCAGGAGTGGAAAAGGACACAGATCTGGCCGGAGAGGTCTGATCTGTGCTAGGAGAGATCTGGTTGACCTCTTCTTGAGACTCAGGGTCAGACATGGAGAGAGTCGGAGCTACACAACTTATTTCGAGTAAAGAAAATGGCGCAGCCCCACGGTGGGCGCCAACTTGTTGCTACAACAAATAACTGCCTAACGTTGGTTCTGAGTCACAAGGGAGGTTCAGGGGTTCAAGGGTTCCACTCTGCCTAACGCAGGTCGTGGTGTCCTTCTACGTTGCAAACGTAGAAGGAGGTTCAAGGTTTGTATTATTTGTTTTATATGCTTTAAGGTTCTGGTCTGAGATGAACTCAAAGCCAGAAGTGGAAGTTCTCGAGATCCGAGTGGAGAAGATTGTTCTTCCCACGTGAGAGACCAAGAGAATAATAAGAGTGAAGTGAGAGTGATTGAGATGGTGTGTTCAGGGCTGAGAATCAGCCTCTGATTTATAGAGAAGAGAGTATTCCATAAGGAGAAAGCATATAACCTTGATCCTTGTTGCAACTAAAGGACATCCCACAAAAGGCAAGTGGCTGCTATGGACCTGCGGTTTATTGACTGATGTTACTCCATCAGTTTGTTTGTTTTGCTCGATGAAAAAGATGACGAGACAAGTCATCTTTTTGACTTGGGATGCAGCTGGTTGTTGAACCCTTGTAGGTTCCAACCCTTTAAGCATCGTTTGGTAATATCGTTTATTTATTTTCGCTTTGAGCTACCCACGTCATCAATATATATATTTTTTATTCCTAATTGGTTTATTTAGTTTGTTAGTAAGGTTTAAATCGCGGTCTTCAATTACCGGTTGCTTAATCTATCATCAACTGAATCACAGTTGGATAGTGTTCTTCAATCACAACTTATACAGACAGGTGAATAAAATCAATGGGATAAATTCATCAAAAAACCATCTTATTGTTGTACGGACACTTTTTGTTTAAACATTTTAGTGGGACTGGGACATATTGTTGACCCACCTCTAAATTTGTTTGAAAACTCAGCCCAGAGAATTATACTGTAACCTTTTATTTGTACACTAGCGGGCTTATTTAATTTGCCCAGTATCATTTTTACAAATAAATGGAAAATCTTCAAAATAAACATTGACCATCCTTGAATTATAAAAATAAACACATAAAAGGTCTTAAGCTTAGGGACTTCACACTATCCAACACTACTCAGAATTTAACATTTGTCCCAAGAGTCCTAAATAAAGACTCTTTAACTTGTAATGGTCCCACAAACCAACCAATAAAATGATGACACGTGGGTCAAAAAGGCTACTAGACGCTTGAGTTTTGTAGAGTCTTTGCCCTAGACGCATCAGTACATTTTTAAGACTTTTCATTTGAACTAAAGACCTTTCCAATTTCCATACATTACTAAGACTCTTGCCAACTATAGACGTGTCCATGCATTTTTAAGACCTTTAATTTGAACAAAAGACCATTCCTTGCATTTTTAAGACTTCAGGCTTGACGTCTAGGATTAAGACTCTACAAAACTCAAGCGTCTAATGGCCTTTTTCACCCATGTGTCATCATTTTTATTGATTGGTTGTGAGACCATTACAAGTTAAAAAATCTTTATTTAAGACTCTTGGGACAAATGTCAGATTCAGAGTAGTGTTGGATAGTGTGAAGTCTCTAAATTTAAGACCTTCCATGTGTTTATTTTTGTAATTATATGATGGTCAATGTTTATTTTGAAGATTTTCCCATAAAAATATTATAGCATCCTTCTTTTGTATTTAACCAAGGGTGATCTTATTTGGACATCCCAAGATTTGGGTGGACATCAGCCTATACGATTTTTATAGGGTTAAAATGTATTAAATACGATTCGTAGAGCCCTATACAAGATTAGGAGTTGTATAGGTACAAGGAGTACGAGGTAATTAATGATCAGATTGATTAGGGAGTTCAATCTGAAAAGCAAACTGTATACGACTTATAGGGAGGGCTATACGATTCGTATGTACCCCACCCAATCATTGGCATTAATTATCAATGATTTGAATGACAATTAATGCGCCCTATACGAGTTATATAGGGCTATATAAGTCGTATTGGCATTAATACAAGTCATATAGCCTTATGAGACTCAATTAGAGATGTCCAAATAATCCATGAGAATGTACAAATGTCCACAGCCTTAAGCAGTGTTACTAGAACTAAAACATGTGCTAAAATAAAAACAAAAGAGTGAAAGCAAGTATACATTATGAGACGTCATGATATAATTATTTTGATAACTAAGGGGCTTGGAATGTAATTTTGTACAGTTGGTGGGGATGGTACGGATGACGCGGAAACAATCCTGTGAGTGGTAATTGAACTTAGAAGCTCATTTTCAACCAATGCCGGGATTCTAATGAAAGCAAATTTCTCTTTAATTCTTTTTTTTTTTCGTTAATTTGTTTTTTTATATTATTATTACACCTCAAAAAATGGGCTAATAAGTCAAAATTAGAAAGAAAAAAAAAAGAATCGAAGCGTTGGATTGTCAAAGACTCAAAGTCAAGTACGGGATGACGATATCTTGACATTATACTAGACAATCTTTTTCTTTTTCTTATTTTAAAACCTAACATTTATCATCGAAATTGACACACTTTATTTATAGTTTAAAATGTATAGTTTAAAGTTTATATAGAACTAGAATTTTTCCAGTCGCGCGTTGCGGCGGCGCGCATAACGTGTTGTAAGACACGAAGTGTAAAGCACGATGTGTAAGAAACAATGCCCTACACACAATTCATAAAAATCAGGTGTAAAGACAATTAAAAAAATGCAAAACACATTGCTAGACGCGAAATATAAGACACAATGCTTAAGACATAATACGCTACATAAATTTCGTAACACACAATGTATTGACATTTGCAAGAGTAGGACGGTAGGAGTAGTAGTTCATGGGTTAAAACTGTATTTTTTTTAAGTTGAGGGGGTGTAAAAATAGAATATTATTACAACGGATAAAAACATAAAGATTAAACCTTAAGGGAAAGTAAAAGTAATAGTTTACGTATTAACATTGCAATTTTAAAGAGTTGAAGGAGTGTATAAATGGAGTAATAGTAAAACGGGGAAAAAGCGCAAAACTTAAAAGTTAAGAGTGTGGCGGAGGAAATAACACAATGGTAGAAATCACAAAATATAAGTTGGCTAGTTAAGGGGTGGAACTTGCATAATTAAAAATTGAGGGAATGAAGGTGGCAATGCAACCGACACTGTCTTGTTATCAATCTATAAGACCACGGGGTGTGGTGCCGGCATGAGGACCGGCATGGTCCGGTAGCCACGACAAACACCCCCCCAGGGCGGCAACGGTATGGGAGGCAGCCCATTGCCGGGCATGCCGAGCCAAAAAAGGAACGCTGGGACGAGGTGGATCTGTTTGTACAACGGCTATTTGACCGTTAATTTTTTTTTTAATTATTATAAATACCTAACCAATTCACCTCATTTTTACACCATCTCTTCTACAACTTTTATATCATCTTCTTATATTTTTATACAATCTTTAAATTTTTATCATCATGGATCCTTACAAAAACAACCCAAACCCAAACTCGAATCAAACCCCAGACCGTAACCAAAACAACCCGAATCAAAACCCGTTCACGACACCGGGTTACACCGTTCCAATCGATCCAACTTGGGCTACATTTTCGGGGTTCCAACAAAGTCCCAACCCTTTCACCTAATACTCCCAAATGCACCAAAGCCCCACTACTTTTAACCAATTTAGCCATATGCAAATGCACCATAACCCTCAATCTTTCACCCAACTTTTGCAAACTCCGCCATTTCAACCGCCTCTACAAGCGCAAACGTCACAACAACCACAACCACAACGACAACCCTATTTCGAACCGGATGAAGAAGAAGAAGATGAGGTGGAAGAGTTCGTGCCCGAAACGCAACCCGAAAACTTTGAAGGGGAAGAAAAGAAAAGTCGGGCTAAACAGAGTGACATACCCCCGTCAAAAAGAGCATGGATGAAAATAGAAGAAAAAGCCTTAGCTAAGACGTATATTTCTACTCAAAAGATCCCACAGTTGGTAAAAAAATTATTACAATACGTGTTACAATTTTTTTTATTTTAGTGGTCTAATATACGTTTTATTTAAAAATGTAAGGAACAATTAAACGGGAGATAGTTTATATATCGAAGTAGCCAATAAATTCCACCAAATTATGGAGCAAGCTCCATATCGCAACTTCGAGTCCATAAGTTCCAAGTGGAGGAAAATGAATACTACAATCGGCAAGTTCATCAAGTATTATAATCCGTTGTTTGTGAATCCTCCAAGTGGGTGGAACGAGGAAATGATTTTCAAGGAGGCGATGCGAAAGTACGAAGACAAGCATCGGCACGTTTTCCCTCACGTTCCTGCATGGATGGTTTTAAAGACAAGTGCCAAATGGGCCTCGGTTCTAAATGAGGTTACAAGCGCCAAACAAACCAAAACTTCAGAGTCGGGCGAATTTAGCATGGGAGGCGGGTCGACCGGTCGTTGTCAAATTAATATAAACGACGACCCAGAGTTTGAGGAAGATCCAATTCTAGAGGAGACACGACCCATGGGGAGGGACAAAGCTAAAAAGCAAGCGGCTGCAAAAAAACAAGCCGCGTCGGGGAGTGGGAGCGGGTTAAAGATGGACGGTTTGGTGGCTCAATTGGAATCCCTCAAAAATACCTTCAGTCAAAGTCAAGCAAAGAAGGTAAATTGAAAGAACGGGAAGTTGAAGAAAAACTTCGCTTGAGGCAAAAGAAAGTGGAGGAACGCATTCGCCAAAAGAATGAAGCTATGCAAGTGCAGCAAGTAAAAGAATAACGAATAATGACATCGAACATCAACGACTATCCCGAAGAAAACCGTCCCGTGTTGCTCAAGATGAAGTAGAATATCGCTAAAAAATATAATTCGTAGTTTTTTTATTTAAGTGTTAGGTTTTATTTTTAGTTTTTTTAGTGTTTGTTTTTTTTTCTTTATTTAAGTGTTTTTTATTTGTAATTTTAGGTTTATTAATGTAATTTTAACTTTTTTAATATTAATATTATAAAATTATTTAATTAAAAAAAGCAAATAAAAAAAGGAAAAAAAATGGTGATGATGGGCCTCCTCCATACCCTTGGACCATCATCCTATTGATGCTCCTATCCCACGCTGACGTGACAACTGAGGTGGAGGCCCATCATGAGGATGCCACCACTCTCCACACCCTATTGTCTAATGAGTTAGGGAACATGGATTTTATATTTGGTATTAGACCATAAGGAGTGGGGTGTGTGTGTGGGGGGGGGGGGGGAGGGGGATGAAGCGCCATGTGGCACTTTTGGGTTTCACGTGGAGGGGATGAAAATTGTGGGGTGGAAGGGGGAATGATGATTATTATTATTATTATTATTATTATTATGTGTGTTAAAGTTAAAAAAATAAAATAAAATTACAGCCAATCAAAACAAAAAGGAAGTGCCTCCACGCCAAGGTAATTCTCCCCGCCTCCCCCTTCCCGTCCCTCTTCCAAGCCCATCCCACCCCCCCCCCCCCCCCCCCCCTCTTCAAGCCCCAACTATGTGTGGTGCTTTTTACAATTCTAAAATCTTAAACTCTAACCCTGCTCATCAATTTAAGAAATTTATATTATTGGTGTTATTCTTTGGTATATTTTGGGCAGTCCATGTTATTTGATACTTGATTGTGGATGGATAAAGTCGTAACTAACAATAAAAATCTAGAATTAGATACCATGTAACACATAACATATATTCTTTACTAACATTACATCTTGATGTTTAACTTATGTGTCTAGTTTGTTTTGTTTAGGATTGTATCAAGCACACTTTTTTGGAGTTATTTTTCGGACGAGGTTACTTGTTTGTTTAATTGTCCTTAGTTGTTTAAAAATTTTCATTTGATAAAATTGGTCGAATGATCTTTGTGGTATGCTCAAATTTCACCTTTAGTCTTCAACTTTTTAAAATTACATTTATAGTCCTCAATTTTTGGGGTCATTTAGCTCAGGTAGTCCCTAGAGTAGATCGAGGTTAAATAATTCAGTTAAGTGGATGTGAAATTACTAAACTACCCTTGTTATTAAAAAATATAAAAAGAATTAATGTGGAACCCACCCACTTCATCTTCCCCAACCCATCACCACCACCACCACCCATCTCCACTTTCACAACCACCACCACAGCCACCACCCACTTGATGAGGCGATTGTGGTGGTGGTTGATTATGTGGAGGTGGTGACGTTTATGTGGAGGCGGTGACGGAGACCAGAGATGGTTGAGGTGTTGGTGATTGTGGAGGTGATGGGTAGGGAAGATGAAGTGGGTGGTGGCTGTGGTGGTTGGGATGTTAGTGTTAGTGGTAGTGGTGGTGGGAAAAGTGAAGATGGGTGGTGGTGGTTTGTGGAGGTGATGGGTTAGGGAAGATGAAGTGGGTGGTTTCTACATTAATTCTTTTTATATTTTTTAATAACAACGGTAGCTTACTAATTTCACAACCACTTAACTGGATTATTTAACCTCCATCCACTCAAGGGATTACCCGAGATAAGTGACACCAAAAATTGAGGACTATAAATGTAATTTTAAAAAATTGAGAACTAAAGGTGAAATTTTGACAAACCGGAGTTTTCAAGCAATATTCTCTTTTGATTTTTGTTTAGTTTTGATCCTATGAAAAATGTGAAGTTAAACAAACAAATTAATAATTTAATAACATTATTATAATTAATTTTCGTTTCCACTTTTCTTTAAACGGTGTGCCATATAAAATAGTTTTCCTCTAACTTCAAAGAGGAAACATAGAAAAATATTCTTGGTTTGTGAATAATTTACATACAGCAAAGTTGCAATATTAAATATTTGAATATTTCAAAACTATGACTTAGCAGTTACCTACTCTATTAACTGTGTCGATTAATGTTAGTAAAACAAGGCTGCCATGAGTTTAATAAACGTAGTTGCTCAAAGGGTTATAGGATTCATACACCCTGTGACGTCACACTCTGGGGTGGTGACATCACATTTTGGGGTATGTGACTAGGGCTGTTCACGAGCCGAGCCGAACCGAGCGGACCTTTGCTCGTGCTTGGCTCATTTACAAACCGAACCGAGTCGATCGGCTCGTTTACAATCGATCCGAAAACCGAGCGAGCATTGTTCGAGCGCACATTTTTTCGAGCAAGCATCGAGCGAGGGACGAGCGGCAAGTGTTTTCAGACAGCCATAAATTTGGGGTGTTTCTTTTAATATTCTCGCTGCCTAGTGATGAATGAGGTTCGACTGTTCGAGAATAAGACTCTAGTTGAGGCCAGTGAGGTGATAAGCATATTACAGATAACAATTGTCGCGTTGTGGCGTAGGTAGATAGCTGGAGATGATTGATGGTATACAACTAATGAGAATATGAAGTCAAACTTGTTTTTACACGACTTATGGTGCTACGCTTAAACTTAGTGTTAAGTTATCATTGGATTGACTGGGCCAGTAACTATAAATATAATTGTACATATGCATATATTGAGCCAAACCCAATAGAGTGGCATATATAAAACTATAAGTATAAATGTAATTAATGTGTATACATATAATTATATATATAATAAATTGATGAAAATTATATCGAGCCGAACCGAGCCGAGCGGACCTTTGCTCGTGCTTGGCTCGTTTACAAACCGAATCGAGCAGATCGGCTCGTTTACAACCGAGCGGAAAATCGAATGAGCAATTTCCGAGCAAATTCCGGACGAGCGGCGAGCGATCGACGAGCGCCGAGCGTTTTGAACAGCCCTATATGTGACAGCCTCCTATTGGTATGTGATGTGGGCCAGGGTGTATGAATCCTAAATAGAGGGTGTATGAATCCTAATTATCTTGCTCAAATCGTTGAAGTGGAGATGAGTAGATGACAACCCTATAACCATTTTATTTTATCTTCTTTTAATAATAATTAATAAGTAAATATTTGCTGAAGTTTGACGAACTGATGGATTCATTTTCACCTTTTTTTTTTCCCTCAACCTCTCATTTAAAACCCTAACACTTTTACCGTCATCATAGTTAACTAATAATTTGTGAAGCTCTTCAAGCATTTTTTTTAACGACGGTTAATTTTTTATATTTTTATTGTTATATTTTATTTTGATTAGATGGTAAATGGTTGGATATTTGAATTAAACTTTTAGAGATTACCCAATAAGATTTTTGTTTCATATTTTAAACACACACATATTTATAAATTTTGGCCCTTTGGAAAACCATGCCTTGACCGGTGGTGCGCTCGCCTACCCCAAAGGCCGGCTTTGGTTGTAGATAAAGTATAATTTAAATAAAGTTATTTATAAGTAAATAATGTAAAAATGTCACTCCCTAAAATTGTAAAAAAAAAAGATTATATATGACAATATTGGGTGCTTAGCAACACTATCTATTTTGTCCACTTGTGATTGCTTTGTTCTTTCTTTTCTTAATTTTAACCCTTAAACTTTTCGTTTTTTATAAATCTGTCACAAACTTTTTTTTTTCATTTTTAACAACATTATTCCCTTTTTAAATTCGGTCTCTAATACTTTTCATCTTTAACGGATTTTTTCTTTTACTTTTTGATCTAAATTTTGAGAGTTAAAACATTGTAATGCACGTCTACGATATAATGTTTGTACATACATTTTTCCCAGTAAGGCACCATTGCAATGCGCGAATCGTAGCTCGACTTTGTTATTCTTTTATATACGTTTTACATTTCGGCCGCATTAACACACTGTAACGATCCCATGGCAACACGCAAAACCTTAAAACTAGTTATACATAAAACTTTAATTTTCATACTAAATTCACACTAAAAACACATCTTGTCTCCAAATGAGTAAATTACAAGTAAAGGTGACTCTGGGCCGGATGAATTAAACACAAAAAACTACAAAAAAGAAAAGAACAAAAAATCACACAGATAAGGTTTTTTATACCAAAAAACAGGGTATTTAATACCCGAAACCAGGTATACCCGAAACAGGGTATTGAAAACCCGAACCCGACCTGAACCCGGGTATATGGAGTATGGTTTTTCAAAAAAAATACCCTACCCGAACCCGACCCGGTTATTCGTAATATCCGGTTGTACCCTACCCGATCATACCCGAACCCGAGTACATACCAAAACCCGGGTATTAAAAAAACGGTTTTGTGCACCTCTATATGCAACTATGGTGTCCTCTTGTGAGCAAGCTTCATCCGCAAACCATGCATAAGTGCAGTCAGCTTTTGTAAAACGTCGGATGCGGTGGCTACCTCTTCTGAACCCTCTTTTATACGCGTCTTTACCCTCAGCAAACACGAAAGCCCTAGTCATGCTGGATTTCCACAGTCGTACCACTTAGCGGAAAGAGGAATCCATGTAGGGAAAACAGATTGTGGTGCAGGTTGTAGCTTCAAAAAAACCTTACTGATGGTGTGCACTGCACCCATTCAGTAATTTCACTTGATTTGGAATGATGAGGTGTTATGAGATATTTGGTGTGCGTGAAGAAAGAAGTGGAAGACTGGAGAAAATGGTGGGGATGACTATTATGTATGCTTTTTGGTTCTGATCTGAGATAAACTCGAGATCAGAAGTAGAAGATCTTGGAACTCGAGTGAAGAGAATTGTTCTCCACACGTGAGGAACCAAGAGAATAATTTAGAGTGAGAAGAGAGTGATAGATTGGTGTGTCCTCAGATCTGATCCTAAGCTTCTCTTTTATAGAGAAAGGATCTTCTCTAAGTGGAAAGCATAAAACCTTGATCCTGCTTACAACAAAAGGACATGCCACAAAAAGCAAGAGAATGCTATGGACCTGCGGTCTATGGGCTGATGTTACTCCATCAGTCCTGTTTGTTTGACTCGATGAAAGGGACGACGTGACAAGTCATTTTTTGACTTTGTGTCACCACCGGTTGTAGAACCCTTGTAGGCTCCAACCTTTCAAGCGTTTGTTCAATAATATTACTTATTCGTTTTTCCTTTAAGCTACCCACGTCATCAGCCCCCCAAGTCAGAAGGTTTGACGAGTTATCTTGAAAGCTTCTGACTGTTTTTGTTATTTGTTCCTTGCTTGAAGGGTTCGAGGGTTCGCTGTGATTTAGGCGGTTAATATTCAGTGTTTTAACTTTGATTGGACCCTGATGTGACATGTGGCAGTCTGTTCAGGGCTGTATTATTGCATGTCATTATGACAGTTATATTTAAATAATATAACCGTTCCTTTTTTCTTTTTTAACCCCTCTTACATTTCAATTTTACTTAATCATTTCTCACTTTTTCACTTTCTTCTTCACAACCGTCTCTTCCATCATTAGGGTTTCGTCATTTTTCGATCATCAGGTTTGTTCCCTTTTTTCTTGTCTAGTGTACTGATCATCTTTCATAGGCACAATGGGTGCTAAGAAGGATATGGCCGTTACGTTTTCAACCCTTTCTCAGAAAGAGGTTGAATCGTTCTGTTCTGAGTGGGAAATAGACCTTTCCTTTAATCCTGTTGCTCCAGCCAAGCAACTTGCTGTTTCTGATTGTCCGTCTGGTTCTGTGGCTTTATATTGTCGTCACTTTGAGTTTGCAAATCTGCGTCACCCCTTCTCTGTTTTTCTCTTAAATGTACTTGAATATTATAGAGTGTCTCTTGGTCAAATCCATCCACATGGTGTTGGCCGTGTGTTGCATTTTGAATGTCTATGCAGGGCCCTAGGTTATGATCCTACCTTGCTGATGTTTATGCGATTTTTTCGTCTTGCTAAGAATGGTGACTGGTTCACCTTCGAGGGTTCATCAGCGGAGACAAACCTCCTTTCTTCCCATGTCACTACTGTTGGTCAATGGAAGACCAAGTTTTTCTGGGTTTCTGATTCGATTTTCCCTTTTAAGCCTGTTTGGAGGTCTCCTGAGGCTGTTTTAAATGAGGCAGAACCCTCAGAATCTGAACTTGATCATAGCTTTTTAACTGCTCTTAGAGCCTGTCCTTCAAGGCTTCGTCCTTTTGCTGAACCATTTCTAGTATTATCTGATGTTAGCACTCGCTGGGACAAGCCTGGTAGAGATCCTGTTATAATGAAGGGTGATCGGGGTATGAGTTTTTGCTCGTTATTGGTTTCATTGTTTCCTTTTGCTTGGTTCTTATACTTTGTTTATTTTGCAGTCATGTCTGCTCTGGATTTTATTAAAGCTGATGATGCTTCTGGTGTTGCATTTTCTGATGCTGAGGCAGCGGATGGTGAAGATGCTTTAACCAAGTACGAGAAGGGTCGGTATGATGGGACCAACTATGTTGCCGTTCCCAATGTCAAGGGGTTTGCTAAAGCTAGTTCCTCGAAGGCTTCAACAAGGAGGTCAAGCAGGCGATTGCTAAAGGCTGCTAAATCTGCTGACCTTTCTGAGGCAGTAACTGTTAGCGATGACATTGAGGATTCTGAGGATAGGAAGGATCAGACGGTGGATGATACTGTTGTGGATGTGGTGGTGAAGAAGAGTAAGGGGAAAAAGGTTAAAGTGGTGAGGGAAACAGATGTGTCTGGGAGTTTTGATGAAGAGGGTGTTTATGTGCCTGGGTGGAATGTGAAGGCAACTGATAACTTCAAGTCTTCTGCTGTGTGTGAGGAAGTCTTGGCACACTTTGCTACTCCTGGTGCCAAGGCTTGCCTCGAGGGTTTAGATGATGATGCTCTTTTGGCAAAGATGATGGTGGGAACCTGTAATCTGGCAGCCATGTTACCAGAGGGGATTAGCAGGTTTAGGAAGGTCATGGGTGAGTATAGTGAGTTTGCTAAGAAGAAGAAGGAAATGAAGCAGTCTATTGCTGATATGAAAAGGGATGCCAAGGAGTATGCTGATAAGGAGGTTACTTTGATTGCCCTTATTGATGAACTGAAGAAGGGGCATGAGGCTGAGATGGCAAGGCATGAAGCTGCCAGATTGAAGGTAGAAGCAGATCAACTAGCTTTGGAGGCAGAGAGGAAAGCTTTTGAGAGTCAGAAAAAGGAACTGGAAGTCTCTCTTGCTGCTGCTCAAGGTGACAACAAGTGGTTGATTGAAGAAGGTTTTCAGCAAGTTGTTACCTATCTCCTTCATTCTGCGGAGTTCAATTCAGCTCTTGGAGAAGTGTATACCAAGCTGTTGACCCATGGTAAGCATGCCGGTTTCGTTGCAGGGTTCAAAGCTTGTGGTTCTGGTCAAGCCTTGGAAGAATCTCCTTTTTATCAACCCAACTCCTTAGATGTTTTCAAGGAGACTGTGCTCAAGATGGAACACTCCAGTTATCCCTATGTGTCCCAAGTTTCTTCCCTTTATGGGAAACCTTTACAGGAGCTGAAGGAGTTGAAGCCTGCTGGATTGAATGAAGCCGTTTCTGCTAAGGTACTTCAGGCTGTTTCCAAGAAGAGAGCACACTCGGGTGATAGTGAAGAGACCTTGGATATGACTGATACACTTTCCAAGGATGCCAGTGTTGAAGCCTCCGAAGCTGGTCTGGTTGAGAAGCTGCCCAAGAAGGGAAAGAAGGCGAAGAAAGCTAAAGTGGTCAAGGCTAGGAATGAGGATGAAGCCTCCAAGCCTTCAGGGTCTGGTAATGACGCCTGAACCCTTTATTCGTAGCTTTCTTAGCATCTGTGGTTTGTAAAACAATTAACTATGTCGTCGTGTCTTAAACACTTTTATCTTTTGCCTGAACCTGTGATGGTTCATTGGTGGTTGTGGGCTGAGGCCCTTTGAACAATTTATGACTTTGCTTGGCTTTTGTATGAAGCCTGTTAATGTTAGGCTTTTATGGTTATTTGCTTAAGTTTTATGGTTGTTCGTTCTTGTTTTGTTTTTGTGATGTGTTTGTTTGTCTTTGTTATTGTTTGGGAATGTTTATCCGATAGCACCTTCAAAGGTTGAATGCTGCAGTCATTCATCCTTAAGGTAGTCTAGGCAAACATGTCACCAGCTATCCTATTTACACTTATATAAGTGTTTGTCATTTTCGTAAGTTTGTTTTTTAAACTTAAGGAACGATTGGTGTAGGTTGTTCAAGCCTGTCGATGAGACTTATAAAACTATTTTTGTTTATCTCATGGAGTCGAATTGATTTAGGAACTCACCCCTTATATAGGTCCGTTCAACCCTCGAACCTATTGAGCGAAATGGCCTGGGAGCTCAACCCCTCACATGGCCCTTGCCATGGAGTTTATTGCTAGGTACTCAACCTGATTATAGGATAGAAAGACAAAATTTCCAAAAGAGGATTCATGGATCCTTTCATTCATTACATGATAGCATTACATAGCTTTCTTGAAAAGAACAACTTGTCTTACATCTTAAACAAAGAACCTTTTAAGGTTTTTACCATTCCAGTGACGAGGGAGTTTCTTGCCATCCATGTCGGCAAGCTTGTAAGACCCTCCTTTGTGAGACTCAAGGATGGTGTAGGGGCCTTCCCATTTTGGTCCTAGCTTTCCTTGATTTTCTTTCTTGCTTGCATCATTGTTTCTGAGGACCAGGTCTCCTGGCTTGAAGCGTTCATGCTTGACCTTGGCATTGTAATAAGACTCCATTTTTTGCTTGTATTTGGCTTCTCTTATTGCTGCCGAGTCTCTTGCTTCTTCCAACAGGTCAAGATTGAGTGATGTTTCATGCTCATTAGCCTGGATGTCGACATGAAGGGTTCTGGGTGTGGTGACCCCAATCTCAGCAGGTATGACTGCTTCAGATCCGAAGGTGAGGCTGTAGGGTGTCTTCTTGTTACTTGTCTTTTCGGTGGTTCGGATTGCCCAAAGAACACTTGGCAGTTCTTCCAACCAATTTCCCCCTTGACGACCCAGCCTGGCCTTGATCCCTTCAACCACACTCCTGTTCATCCTTTCAACCTGTCCGTTGGACTGAGGGTATGCCACAGAGCTGAAGACTTGTGTAATCCGATACTCTTTACACCAAGCACTGAACGGTTTTTCTGCAAACTGTTTGCCATTGTCTGTGACTAACACCCCGGGCAAGCCGTATCGACAAATGATACTTTCCCATACAAAATCAATTATCTTCTTTCCGGATATCTTTCCCAACGGTTTTACTTCTGGCCATTTCGTGAAGTAATCAACAGCAACCAACAAGAATTTGACCCCCCCTTTGGCAGGTGGGAAGGGTCCAACGATATCCATTCCCCATTTGTGGAATGGCCAAGCTGAAGTGATTGGAACCAAATCATGCTTGGGACTCTTTGGGACTGGTGCATGTATCTGGCAGGCTTCACACTTCTTCAATTGTTCTGATGCATCACGATGCATAGTGGGCCAGAAGTAACCAAGGTTCATGAGTTTTGCCACCACTGATCTTGGACCACAATGAGCTCCACATATTCCTTCATGAACTTCTTTGATCAAGTACCTGCTTTGTTCAGGACCAACACATCGAAGCAATGGAGCCAAGTACCCCTTTTTATAGAGTATGTCATCTTGAATTGTGTATTGCTTAGACTTGATCCGAATTCTTTCAGCTTCAACAGGATCTTGGGGTAGTTCACCTCTTTGCAGGAACCTTTCAAACGGAGTCATCCAACTTGGTTCACTTTCAGTAATGACATCTTGAACCTCAATTTCAGATATTGAAGGATGCTTGATCACTTCAACCAGCACTTTTTTAGTAAGATGAGCAAAGTTCAACGAAGCAAGCTTGCTAAGAGCATCGGCTTTCTTGTTATGAGACCTTGGGACCTGTTTGATCTTGCAACATTGGAAGGTGTTCATGATTTCTTTGGCCTTCTCTCTATACTTTTTCATGTTAGGTTCTTTAGCAATGTAGCTATCATTCACCTGGTTGGAAACAAGTAACGAGTCGGTGAACACATGAAGCTTGTGAACCATCATCTTTTTTGCAAGCTTGAGTCCTGCTATCAAGGCTTCATATTCTGCTTCGTTGTTTGTTGTCTGAAATTCCAAACGAAGGGCATAGGTGAATTCTAACCCTTCGGGGTTGATTAGTACAAGGCCAGCCCCTGACCCTTCAACACTGGAAGCTCCATCTGTGTACAGCTTCCAGGCTTCAGGGTCAATAGGTTCGTCTATGGTTATGTTAACCTCAGCTATTTCCACCTTTGGAATTTCAGCAATGAAATCAGCAAGTACTTGTGCTTTAATTGCTTTTCTTGGGACGTAGGTGATTGTGTGTCCACCTAGTTCAACAGCCCATTTGGCTAGTCGTCCCGAGGTTTCAGGTCTTTCAAGCACATTTTTAATTGGTTGGTCAGTGACCACTTGTATGGGATGTGCTTGAAAGTACCTTCGAAGCCTTCTGGCTGTTTGCACTAAGGCTAAAGCCAATTTTTCCAAAGGAGGGTACTTGACCTCTGCTAACTTTAATGTTTTACTGAAGAAATAGACGGGTACCTGAGCTTTGTCTCTTTCTATGGTGAGAACAGCGCTGAAGGCTTCATCAGTAACTGAAAGATAGACAGAGATCGTTTCCCCTGCTTCGGGTGTTGCAATGGTGGGAAGGGAAGCCAGATGATGTTTCATGCTGTTGAAGGCTTCCTCTGCTTCTTCAGTCCACCTGAAGTCTTTCTTGTCGGTGCAACCTTTAAGGGTCTTGAAGAATGGCAGTGGTTTTTCCGCTAGCTTTGAGACGAAACGCTTCAAGGCAGCAAGTTTACCGTTCAAGCTTTCAACCTCCTTCTTAGTTTGAGGCGACTTCATGTTGAGGATGGCTCGAACCTTGTTTGGATTGGCCTTTATGCTTTGCTTTCCCACAACGTGACCCAAGAACTTTCCTTCTTCAAAACCAAAGGAACATTTAACAGGGTTTAGCTTCATGTTGATTTCCCTGAGTTTGTTGAAGGTCTCTTGTATGTCAGCAAGCATTTGATCTTCGGTTTTGCTTTTGATGACCAGGTCATCAACGTAAGCTTCCATGTTCTTGCCAATCTGCAGGGAAAAAGCCTTGTCGACCAACCTTTGATAGGTAGCACCTGCATTTTTTAAACCAAAGGGCATTTTTCTATAACAGAATATACCCTTATCAGTATGGAAAGCAGTTTTTTCTTCGTCTTCCTCCTTCATTTGTATCTGGTGATAACCTTTATAGGCATCCAGAAAACACTTGAAGGGGAAGCCTGTAAGCGAGTCTATTTTTAGATCAACCTCAGGCAAAGGATAACAATCCTTGGGGCAAGCTTTATTGAGGTCTTTAAAGTCAATACACATCCTCCAAGAATCGTCAGGCTTTCTAACCATCACAGGGTTTGCAACCCATGATTGATATTTCACTTCTCGAAGGATGCCTGCTTCAACTAATTTGTCAACCTCTTGGCATGCAGCTTTGCTTCGTTCTGGGGCAAGACTTCTTTTCTTTTGGACAACTGGTTTGACATTGGAAGGGATCCTTAGTTCATGTTCGGCAACGTCTCGTGGGATCCCTGTCATGTCACTTGGGCACCAGGCGAAAACGTCCATGTTATCTTTTAGCAACCCTTCAAGCTTAGTGAGAGTGTCACCAGGAAGAGCTGTGTTGACCCGTACCCTTTGATCTGGATACCTGGGGTTGATGCTGAGACCAAGTTTGTTGTGGTCCTCGTTGATGGTTAATATTGTAGTGGAAGGTTGGAGGGTTCCAACACCCTCTTTGGTTGGGAATTTTGCAATCTTTCGACTGATGGAGACAGTCATGTCAAAGATTACTACCCCAGGCCTTCCAATGATGACATCATAATTAGACGGTAGGTCCAGAACCACGAAGGTTAATTGTTCAGTCCTTCGTAGTTGACCATCAGAAAAGGTTACGTCAAGAGTTAGTTCTCCCAAAGGCTTGATAGGTATGTCAGCGATGCCTTTTATGGCAGCTTCAGCAGGCCGTAGCATGGAGCGTTCTTCAGGGCTTAGAAGGTTGAAATATTTGGCGAACATTATCTCAGTGGCAGCTCCAGTATCTATGTAGGCCTTTTGTGTTTTGATGGAACCTACGAAGGCTTCAAGCACGAGTGGATCACAATGCTTTTCTCCCTTAGTGTAAGGGAAGTAGATGCCTTGTCGTTCCCAATCTTCCAATCTTTGCCTTTTACTTGGGGTTTCATTCTCAACGAAGACCATGGCAACATCTTTCTTTTTACCATCTGTCATGTTTTCTTTCACACCTTTGACCAGGTGGGCCAATTCTCCAGACTTGACAGCTTCCTCGATCCTTTTCTTGAGTTGGAAGCAGTCGTTGGTGTGGTGTCCCTTTTCTTCGTGAAACTCACAGTACTGGCTCGAGTTTTCGTTTCTTTTACTTCTTGGTAAGGGACGAGGAGGTCTGAAGGTGTGTTTGACTTCTTCAGTTGCTAGAATTTCTTGAGGAGTTTTGGTGAGTGCTGTGAAATTGACGTTCCTATCTCTGCTTGGAGGGTTCCTGCTTTCAGACCTTCGTGACTCAGATCCTCTGGACCTTTTGTCATATGTGCCATAATTGCTCCTCTTTCGGGAAGGACTGTTACTCCTCCAGCTGGAACCTCTTTTCCTTTGTTCCTTGATGTCTACAGCCTCTTCTCCTCGAATGTGGGCTTCAGCTCTTTCTAAGGCTTCTTCAAGGGTTCTAGGGAGACTCTTGTTGAACTCCCTGGTTAAATACTTCGAGTTGATAGCATTCATGAACCCTGCAACCTTCATTTTTTCATCAGCGCCGACATAAGTGAGGCCTTCTTTCTTGTACCTTTCAATGAAGCTCTTCAAGCTTTCATCATCTTTTTGTTTGATCTGGAAAATAACGGTTGCATCCTTGACACAACGTCTTTGTTGTGAGAAGTTGGCCAGGAACCCTTTACCGAGCTCGTCAAAGGTTCGGATGCTTCCAGTTGCCAAACCGTTGAACCAGATTCGTGCAGATCCAACGAGGGTTTGCATGAACATCAAGCAGCATTCGGGGTCACCCCATTTTTCGATCCTGGCTGCTCCTGAGAAGATCTGAAGGTGATCTTCTGGGTCATCGGTGCCATCATACGTTCTTATGTGGGCTGGCATCTTCAGCTTGTTGGGAAAATCGTAATCTGCTATCTCAGGTGAGAAGCAAGACAAGCTGTTTGGCTTGTAGGGTTGGTTTACAGCATGTTCAACCCTGTTGTTGGTGACCCTTCCAGTGTTTCCTTGTTGTTCTGCGATGGCTTGGCTTATGAGCTGCTGCCAAGGAAAGTTAGCCATCATTTGAGATATCATGTAGGGCATAAGGTTGAAGCCTTGAATGCCAGCGGATGCTACAGTGTTGGTTGCCACTGGGAGACTCATAGGGGCACTTCTAGCCATGGGAAGTGAGGCCATAGCCTGTTCCCAGGAAGTAGCAGTTGGAGGTGGAACACTGGACACTGGTGACTGCAGGAGTTGATCCAGAGTCAGTTCGTGTCCCAAAGGCATGCCGGTAGTGGCAGCTTGAGTGGTGAACAAGGGGAAAGCAGTAGGACTGGACCTTGCTTCATGGTGGGAAGCAGTGTGAGTGTTGCTGGGTCCAGCATTGCTGTTTCTGGGCGACTGTCTGCGTCCATAGGTAGCAGTGAAAGGGGGAGAAGGTATAGGAGAGAGTGAGATCTCTTCTTCTTCTTCGTCATAATCCAGTCGGAGACGGATTCCTTTATCTCTTTCCCTCATAACGTACTGGTTCAGGAGAGACCTTAGCTGCAAGAAGTTTCTCTCCACTCCTTCAGGGGTAAGATCTATACGGGGTGGAGTTTGTGTAAGATCAGGGAGAGGAGACATTACCCCAGAACGAGTAGGAGGTGGAGTTTGCAGATTTGCAGATGCTGTGTGAGCAGGTGGGGACTGAGTCCCAGCTGAAGTTCCTCCAGGAGTGGAAAAGGACACAGATCTGGCCGGAGAGGTCTGATCTGTGCCAGGGGAGATCTGGTTGACCTCCTCTGTAGACTCAGGGTCAGACATAGAGAGAGTCGGAGCTACACAACTGATTTCAGATAAAGAAAATGGCGCAGCCCCACGGTGGGCGCCAACTTGTTGCTACAACAAATATCTGCCTAACGATAGTCCTGAGTCACAAGGGAGGTTCAAAGGTTCAAGGGTTTCGATCTGCCTAACGCAGGTCGTGGTGTCCTTCTACGTTGCAAACGTAGAAGGAGGTTCAAGGCTTGGATTATTTATTATGTATGCTTTTTGGTTCTGATCTGAGATAAACTCGAGATCAGAAGTAGAAGATCTTGGAACTCGAGTGAAGAGAATTGTTCTCCACACGTGAGGAACCAAGAGAATAATTTAGAGTGAGAAGAGAGTGATAGATTGGTGTGTCCTCAGATCTGATCCTAAGCTTCTCTTTTATAGAGAAAGGATCTTCTCTAAGTGGAAAGCATAAAACCTTGATCCTGCTTACAACAAAAGGACATGCCACAAAAAGCAAGAGAATGCTATGGACCTGCGGTCTATGGGCTGATGTTACTCCATCAGTCCTGTTTGTTTGACTCGATGAAAGGGACGACGTGACAAGTCATTTTTTGACTTTGTGTCACCACCGGTTGTAGAACCCTTGTAGGCTCCAACCTTTCAAGCGTTTGTTCAATAATATTACTTATTCGTTTTTCCTTTAAGCTACCCACGTCATCAATACTCATTCATGATCAATCACACCAAATTCATCAAAAACTTTCAGCCGTAATTTTGATCTAGCCGTTTTAGAAAATACACTTAAAATTTCTAAAACAAAATATTTACTTGTATATATATCTGCTTAGAAATAACAGGTTTTTTAATTAGTGTTTTTATCGTATATTATATTATAGCATTTTTCTATTATTATATATAATAAAATGAAATTAAGTATATGATTTAATGACATTTACTTTGTTTAAATGTTTCATCATGTACTTCTAGCTCACTAGGTGAACAAGGGGGAGTTAGATCATGATCGAAACCATATTTACCATATGTATGTGGGGGTTTAATCTAGGGAGATCTTCAATCTAGATGGGATGGGTAATCAGTATAGGCTGGCTCAGAGTGTTAGTCGGAGCTCTACCAGCTGCACCACTTCCTGTTAAAAGAAAAGAAAAATCAAACCCTAATTTTTTTAAGGGTAAAAAGAGTGGTGTATATATATAAGAGATGATAAAAAAAATTAAAAAAAAAACACGATACATTCTAGCATAGTCCACTTTTGCAAATGATGTATTTAATTAGTAGAAAGGAATTAACGACCAAATATTATAATACCACGTACGTCACATATTATCATAGTTGCTAATTAAGTTTTACAATTTTTTTAACACAAGCGTATATTGTTTTATCTTTTATGAGTTAACAACTAAAACAAATAAAGAGTAGTTTAAAATAAAGTTTAAATGTCTAAATCCTTATCCAACAATGACAAATCAAATTATGAAGTATAAATTAAAATCTTACTATAAATTAAAACTAGTTTATTGATTTTTTTTATATTTTATATGAAAGATGTTCGTATCACACAATATTTGCCTCTATCAAAACATCTTAGGTATCCAGTTTGTATCAGCAAATCATCAAAGAAATGTTTTGAAATTTATAAACATATCCTGCTTTGTATTTTTACGAAACTCCAGATTCTAAAATATTAAAAATACTTACATATCAATAAAAAAAACTAGATATTTGTAAAAAATAAAGTATACCGTGAAAATGATATTCAGCGAAATTTGTAATTTGGCAAAGCCATTTAATTCAAGTTGTTGCTCTCCTTAAAGTCAATAATTCGAATACTACCCGTTCAAAAGAAAGTATACATAAAAAATGAAACACACCTTTGGTTTTTTTTATGTATTTTAATTTGTTGCAAATAATCTGTTTAGTAAAAATAGTTATAAGGTACTTGGTGGTGAGATAAGACTTAAAGACCATAAGGTACTGGGTTCGAATCTCATATATGGGGTTTTCTCATAATTATGAGTTTCCTCCTGAATTGGTGACTTGGTGGTGGAATATGATCGCGTGGCAATGTAAGACCCTAACCTGTTCTATCAGAAAATACGCAGCGGAAAATACGAAACAGAAAATTTCTAGCTTTATAAAAACATTCTCAAATGTTTGGAAAGCATATCACCAAAATATTATATGTGTCACATCTTTTATTGTTTCTTATTATATTCAACATGACTTATCTTCATTAGGTTACGTGATCGCGATCCCGTACAATCCGTTTCCTTACTCGATCTCCTACCATTCCTTTCTTTGCAAGGTAGATTAGACAACCTGCAACCACCACATACCCGTTTCATTAGTTCATTAAGTGACTTCATGCGAATATTCAAAATGTGGAAATAACATTCAACAACTCTTGATGATCATGACCAAACGTCTTTTGCAAGTTCGAATCTGAATTCCGGATCCTCACATCTAACTTCCATGCCTTCTTACGTACATACCTTAATCTATATTACCATCCTCATCACAAAAAGGGTCAAGCGTGTTCGGTTCTTCAGAATAGCTTGATCCACCATCGGGCTCCAAAGTAGCGCACACCTAGGGCTGAACATCAACAAACCCTTTACACGGTTAAACAAGTTGAATAAAAGAAAACTGAATTCTAACAAGCCTTGCAAGTCTGAGGAAACATCCTCTGCTCATTCTTCCTCTGGTCTAAACTATCCTCTAGTCTGAGCAAATATCCTCTGATCATTCTTCCTCTGATCTAAACTATCATCTGGTCTAAGCAAATATCCTCTGCTCATTCTTCCTCTGGTCTGAGCAAATATCCTCTGCTCATTCTTCCTCTGGTCTGGACTATCCTCTGGTCTAGGCAGATATCCTCTACTCATTTATCTCAACTACCTTCATTATCGTATGGTGAACTATGCTTGTTCACTAACAATATCCATTCACTTGTCTTACTATAAATTACCATTTCTTTCTTGTTTCCCATTCTAAATTAATACATAAACATGCATTTACAAAACTAAGAGTTTAGTTCATAAGTCACTTACCTCAAGTCCTCATGTTCTTGTTTGTTTCTTTGCTCTTCATGATTCATTAACCTTCCATGCTTGAGCCTATCTTGACATGATCCACATCCTTTCATGTCATAATGTTTACAACATCATTAGCAGACATGATCATTCATACAAACAACCATTCTCAACAAAATATCACATTGACTTTCATTAGTCAATTTCCATTATACATAAGACATAGATTCATAACCACATTTGTTTGTAATTTTCAACTTACCATCATATATGCCACATAGACCAACATAAGATTCATCGAATAGTCTTTCTAATCGCACAATCATGTTTGGGAGCCTAACTATGTTATTCTACATTATTGACTTGCCGGAAAGTCAACTGTCAACCATACAAACTTTCTAGTTATAAACATATATCCATATTAATGTACTAGACCACCATAAACATCACATTCACATGTTGTTGGACACATACAACTATATGATCACTTAGGTCGACACATACAAACATATAATTCATCTCATACATACTAGTACCTTTGTGATTTACAATTAGCAACAAATTTACTTTTGGATCTCAACTAAGAAATCAATAGAATACATGGTGTGCATCACACCTATTTAAGCATAAGGTACAAACTCCTAATGCGTACTTCTACCAAACATACCATCAAACTACATTCCTTTGTTGATTTCATCAAAACACATTCTTTATGTTAGTTTACTAACAATTACATCAACTCTCACATTACATTCACATTTGTTAAGTTCATGTATACAATTTTCACACATTATCATCTCCTAGACATTTCAACAAACACTTGGTGTGCGTACAATATTCTAAGCACATTGTACAAGCTCCCAATACATGCACTCAACCAACCAAATAATCATCTTCAACCATGACCTCTTTCAACATGAAATTCATACAACACACATTTCTACATGTTAGTTAGAGATTATCTAATAGCATAAAATCATAACCCATAATCTACATCTACCATCACATGGATTATAACATTCAATTTCCCCAATTGAAATCATTAAATCGTTAATGACACTGGATTTGTGCATCCAAACATGAATTCATCCATCTAATACTTACCATTTACCCAATTTAGGGTTGATTCATCAAAACCCACTAAGGGCTTCAACCAAGAAGTTTCATGAGATGAAATAGATACTTACTTGATGCTTAGAAGGTGATGAACACTTTTCAAATCTCATATTATACATGCAAAATCCACTTCCCTCTTTCATTTAGGGTAGAAAGCACACACACACACAAACACACATACTATCCTGAAGTAGGTGGTGTTTAAGTTTGGTTCTTCACAATTTCAGCTCTTCAAGTTTGATACCCATCAAACTTTAACTCAAACCTTATTTGATTTCTATTTAACTTGTCTATCTAACTAGGTAAGATACTTAGTCATTTTACCTCATGCCATAACACATTAAAACATACTAACTAATTAAAGTTTGGGTTTTTGGGCGTTACAGGCAACATTGGTGGCACGGTGATACTCCAGTGTTCCGTGAGTGATTCCAATTTGTTGGCCGTTAAAAAAAAAGTAAAACTAGTTATAATATACCTCAATATGTAGCAAATAATATGTTTTTTTAATAAAAATAAAAACTCACTGATATATGTCGCTAAAGAGTTTAAACTCCCTAACTTTTTTTATTTGTAGAGCACACTATTTAATCGTTAAGAGTTCCTCATGAAAATATAATTAAACGTTTAGAAATCCTTTCGATAATTAATTATATAAATTTGACCGCCCCAAAAAACCTTAACAAACCTTGGCGAGTGCTCTTTATGGTAAACACGTGCAGACTATGGAGGGGCAGTTTGATCTGACTCCGCGACAAAAGGCAGTGTTTGCATGCCTTCAAGAGGCTCATGTTCAAGATTTTCTGACTGTCGTGCCCATTGAAGGGCTTTGGCAGCGGATGTCGGCGATTGAATACAGGGCTATTCTCAAATACCGGCTCATGATACCTCTGTTCCCCTCGGATGAACCATGCCCCATTTGCAAAAAAGCATGTCTGGATAAATTTGGCGAGCATGCGCTCCAATGCAAGGAATTGCCGGGGTTCATGTACCGCCATGATTTGGTCAGAGATGTTCTATGGGACGTGCTTCGAAGTGCGGGGGTCTCAGCCAAGAAAGAAGCACCGGTGAAATTTCTGACTGATCCGCGGGAGGGAAGATCTACCTTGCGTCCTACGGATGTTCTTGTGTTTGGATGGGTTGGGGGCAAACATGCTTGTGTTGACCTGACAGGGGTTTCCCCCTTGGTAGGTTTGCGAGACAGCGGCTTTGTACCGAGGCAGGCAGTTCTGAGAGCAGAAGCTAAGAAGGTCGCTAAGCATGAAGCTGCCTGTTTAGAGAATCAACATGTGTTCCTGCCGTTCGCTTTTGACACATTTGAATCTCTGGCCCCTGAGGCAGTACGGTTTCTAAAACGAGTGCAGAAGGTGGTCCATAGTGACTCGCAGAGCCCTAAGAACCAAGGGTTTGTGTTTAGCAGGATAGGCCTTGCGATTCAAAAGGGAATAGCGGCGCAGCTTGTTGCCCGCTTACCCACCATCTAAATGTAACTTGTTTTGTCTTGGTATCAGTGTTTTGAAAACCGGACCGGACCGGCCGGTCGGACCGGCCTCCGGGACCCGGACCGGTCCGGTTCGGGTGGTTGGACCGGTGGTACATCGAACCGGCTGAGAACCGGTGAACCGCCCGGTCGAACCGGAAAACCGGGAGGTCGGACCGGAAAACCGGGAGGTTGGACCGGTTTTTGGTATTTTTTTATTTTTTTTTATTTTTTTTTTGTTTTTGGGCCGGTTCGTTGGACCGGTCGAACCGGTGAACCGGCCGGGGGTCCGGTTCGACCTCCGGTCCGGTTCTGAAAACCTTGCTTGGTATGGAATTATTAATTTTTAATTAAAAAAATTAATTTGAATAAAAAATTGTTTTTAATAACACCTACAAAAGTAATCTTTGTGGTTTTAAGATTGGATATAGTTATCTTGAAAAGTTATCCAATTATTGGAGTTCAAAAGTCGCACTTTTATCATCGAAACCGGTAGAGTGCGTGTGTATTGAGTGTGTGTGTGCGTATAACGGTGTGTTGACGCGTTCTAGAGTAGTAGTTGTCACCCGAAAGCCATAAACCATTACTTTAAGTTTAAAGCCTTCTTTTACAGCTTTCTATTAGTTTTGACTTCACTTGCAATTCAATGACGTTCACAAAACTAACATTCTAAACCCTCAACTTTAAAAACGTACCCTTTCTTCTTTCTTTTATTTTTATGCTATTTCTTACCATGACCTTTTTCGAATTGTTGTTTGTTTGTTTGAGAAAATAGCGTAGAAGGAAAAGCGGGTTCTATATATAGACAATAGGCTACACAAGATGGAGGCCATATATAGATGGGATGGTGGAGTTTCAACGATGGACGTGGCATCCCATGGAACCACCCCCACGAAGTAGGCGTAACATGAACGTGGCCTGCACCACGCTCTCTATGGACAACCACTTCTTTGAATGTTGGAGTGTGTGTGGGCGGAGGATGGTTATAGGGATTGGGGATGGAGGATCATCACCACACCGATGGTGATACAGGGGAGTCATGGAGAGATGGTGATGTGGAGGATGGTTATACGGATGGATGCCCGTTACTATACCCATCAGCCTTTGTTTACTATTGTATTTTAGTTTTAACTTCATATAATTTTAATATGTAAAAAATTTAGTAAAATAAAAAAAAGTGAGTTAACTGTAATTTTCGTCCCTTTAGTTTGCATCAATTCACAGGTTCAGCACAAGTCAAACATCATGAGTCCCTAACTTTTGCCGGGCTAACAGTTTACATCCCTCGTTGTGATGTCCGTTAGTTTTCTTGTTAGTTTGTTGATTAACTGGGATGCTCATAATAGTCATTTAACCAACAAACTAACAGAAAAACTAACAGACGTCACAACGAGGGATGTATTCTGTTAGCTTGAAAAAAGTCAAAGACTCAGGGTGTTAGGCTCGTGCTAAACCTATGAATTGGTGCAAACCGCAAGGACGAAAATTGCACTTAACTCTAAAAAACTTGCTTATTAAAATTGAATATAAAAGGAGGTGGTAATGTGTTAATTTTTTGGGGTCTCCTTATTGAAGAGGAAATTGATGTGTTTGACATTTTATAAATAACGAGTGTTTGACGCAGTAGCTAATACATGTCATGCCTTTAGCTTTTAGATGTTTTGTGTCTCGTTTTTGAAAATGCCAAGGGTATCATTTAATAAAACATTGAAGTATAAGTATTAAATTCCTCCAAAATAAAGTTAAGGATCGTGAACTGAATTTTGAAACTAAGTGATGTGAACGGGATGATGCTAAAGGGATAAATTTTTAATATTTTAAAATATAACTAAGAAACTTGCAAGAGCTTTCATCATGCTTAGTGGATAAAATTTTAATATTTAAAAAACTTCACCTATTTTTTATTCATGATTCTAGAATCAACCTTCTCTTACTTGGATACGTTCTATGTGAGAATCTAGCTATATAGGTTAGGGTTAGTTTAAAAATAACATTTTTCGTAAGCAATCGTAAAAACTATATTGGGGAAATGGATTTAAATACTCTTAACTATTGACGGGTATGTTTGGCAATGAGCTTTTAAGAGCTTTTAGAAGCTTTAAGCTTCAAGCTTTTAAGAAAAAGCTTCTACTTAATAAAAAGCTTTGTTTGGTTGAAGGGGCTGGAAGCTTTTAGATTAGAGAAAAAGCTCTACAGTGAAAAGCTACTAGTAGTAGCTTTTAAGAAAAAACTCTACTAGCTACAAGCTTTTAATTAGTAAATGACACAAATACCCATTCTATTTTTAAAATAAAATAAAAACCTTCTTTACAAGCTTTTAATTATGTCAATTTTGGTCATTTTATACATTTTATTAAAAGCTCCAGCTACTCTGCCAAACACCAAAATATATTTAAAAAGCTTCCAGCTACCAGCTTCCAGCTACTAGCTTGCAGCTACCAGCTACCAGCCTCCAGCTAGTTTTGCCAAACATACCCAATTTCCAATTTTTTTTGCCAATAGCACTCCCAACTTGTAACCTATTTTGTTCCATCACTCCCAAATTAACCCTGGTTAGTCTTTGTGAGAAAAATGTAAAAACCTAAATTTAAGAGACCTTTTTTAAATTTATTATTATTATTATTATTATTATTATTATTATTATTATTATTATTATTATTATTATTATTACACACACTCATATCTTTTGATCTTCGTTATTATCTTCCACCAGAACCACCACACCTTTCACCACAACCACCCACCACCTCATCTCACAACCACCACACCTTCCACCCACCACCGCACCAAACACCAACACTGCATCTCCTACCACAGCCACCGCACCACACCACCTACCACCCCAACCGCACAACAAACACACACAAAACCCATCCATCCTTCAATTAATTGATTCAAAATAAACCCCCAAAATCACCCTAACATAGTATCTTAATATTAATAATAATAATAATAATAGTGATAATAAAACCCTAAATTCGAAAAGGTGAATAAAAGATAATCAAGCTCCAATTAACGCTGCTCGATTCTCGTACAGAGCTTCAAAAAGGTTGTAGTGGGGGATGACGGTGGAGGCAGTGGTTGTTGGGGTTGACGAGGGAAACAGTGGTTGTTAGGGTAATGGGGGAAATTGTGGTGGTTGGGGTTGACGAGAGAGACAGTGGTTGTTGGGGGTGACCTGGGGAAACGGTGGTTGTGGGGGATGACGGTGGAGGCGGTGGTTGTTGGGGGGATGATGGGGGGTGGTCTATTGTATGTCACCAGAAGAAGAAGAGGAAGGGGGTGGGGTGGGGGTGTTTTGGATTTATAATGATAATAATAATAAGTTTCAAAAAGGTCCCTTAAGTTTGGGTTTTTACATTTTTGCCACGTAGATTGTCCCTTAAGTTTAGGTTTTTACGTTTTTGCCATGAAGACTAACTAGGTTAGACCTCTGTTAGTTTGGGGTGATGGAAGAAAATAAGTTGCAGGTTGGGAGTGCTACTGGCCAAAGTGAAAGTTGAGAGTATTTAAATGCATTTCCTCAATTCTATTTGTTATCATGTTTTGAATTTAGAAATGACATTTTAGACTTCAAAATGATGTTTTGAATTGTTTTAGATGGTCTTTAGGATTAAGTTGAAAAATAGCTTATTGATTTATTAACTTACTTAAAAAGCTAATAAATCAAAAATTTGTTTGCTTACACTAGAAACACCATTTGTTTTGACTTTTTGATATTTATGAAAAAATTGTTTTCTAGAAGTCACAAATCATAACCTTTTGTTTTGGGGTTTGGAATAAAAATTACAAATCTACCATCCATACAACCAATTAGGGGTGTGCATTGGTCGGTTTGATTCGGTTTTTACCATTAACCATAACTGCTATTTTGGTTATGTAATAGGTTTATATCACTCCTAACTATCACTTTGACTACTAATACTCAAAACTTTACACTTCTTTTCATGTGTCACCCCAAACTAAACAAACACTAACTCCATTAGTTTTTTGATGACATGACAGTTTTTTTCCTATGTGGTATGTTGTTGTGGCATTTTTTCTACGTGGCATGCTGACATAGCATTTTTTCTTACATGGCATGTTGACATTGCAAAATTTTTCTACGTGGCAAGCTGGCATTGATGCGAGGTCGTATGCATCCCATTTGTATAGTTTAATTTGGTATTTTTATCATTTGTTGTGTGTAGGTTTGCCCGGAATTAGGTGCTTAACCGAGAATGTAAGACGACAAGCTAAAAGAGCTAAAACGATGATTTTACGAGCATAAAGTGCGAAGACACGAGCCGGAACGAGAACATGTGCGAGAAACGATCAAAACCGAAGACGACAGTGATTTTCCCTGCACAAACCTCGGCCGCGGCCCGCCGAGGGAAAGGAAGCCCTCCCGCGGCCCGCGGCGTGTCAAGATCCAGAAAAATATTATTTTAATGCCCGCGGAGAGATCTCCTACCTCTCCCGCGGCCCGCGGCGGCTTATTATTCGCAGAAAACGTGTTTCTTCGTCTTTCCAACCTGTTCCAGCGCAAGATCGCACATCTATCGCCATTATAACGAACGAGACGCTTCTGTAACGAGGATCACTCACGGGACTTGATCCTAGATCAGTCCCAAGCCACGAAATGAAGCCAAGAAGGTGTAGGAATGATGCTTGTTCGATTGTAATCATGTTCGGTTAGATTCGTACCTCACTTCCGGGTGACGATTTGTAAGTTTTGGTTTGTATTAATGTTTTGACTATGTATTTTGTTATAATCTGTGATGATATAATTATTGTGTTGTGGTCTTGATGTTAGATTGGACTTATTGTATGCTTAGATATGTCTATGTGTTTAAGATCTTGAGATGAATCCCGTCACTTATGGCGTAGCACAATATAGCGGATTTAGTGAACGTAATCGATAAAACATACTATGGTCCTAGAGATAGTAGTTGATGTCTAAGTTGCGATTCTTTGTCCGCGCGTATCTAATAGAGAAATTCATATACTTGTCAATTTATTTTGCATTCTAGAAGTTGCCTATTCGATCCCGGGAGTGAGTACTTTAGTTATAATTTAGTTTAGTACTATTTTGTTACCAAGCCTTGATATAGTTGTTTGTGGCTATTATCGACGCTTTCTATCCAAAACTATAAAAAAAGAAGAATACGAGTAGATTGTTAGAACTAAAACTTCATAATTGTATTTTGTATTTATTTCAATAAAAACTATACAAACAACCATTCGGTGTAGTACTAACCACATGCTCCTCTTGGATTCGACACCCTACTTATCCTATCTACTTAGGTTAATTAAGGTTTTATAAATTGTTTTTGAAGCGAGCCGCGACACTCGCGTCAGGCATCAACATCCCACTTCAATAAAAAAACTAACGGAGTTTGTGTTTGGTTAGTTTGGGGGTGATATAGCAAACAAAGTGCAAAGTTTGAAGTATTAATAGTCAAAGTGATAGTCAGAGATGATATCGAGGAGAAGAAATACACACATACACCTTCAAATACATACACATATATCCAAACACACACACATACATCTACAATACTACATATATATCTCCTGCATATAACACACACATGCATAGTTAGTTTAGTAATGGGAGAATCCGGAACGACACCACACAATTGAGAAAATATGTGAAAATGAGGAAAAAATTAGTGTGGCACAAATAGATGTGTCACATGCAGTGATAATTTTTATATGGATTGAGTCTGACTCTAACCGATTTGATCTTCTGAGTACTACAAATAAAAAAAATTAAGTCCGACCCCTACCAATTAAATCTTCCAGCTTCGTCTCTAGTCACATGAAAAAACATGAACTTGTGTGATGACTCCGCATGCCCTATCATCGGCACACATGTAAATTTGTGATAAATATGTTTCGAGTTGAAAAAAGATGTCTTATGCCATGTCAATGTAATGACTGGTCGATGAGTAAGCTTCTACAAGATATATATTAAGATAACTATGACAAATAAATTAAAGTATTAACATTTGTATTAGCTATATATATAGTCTATATTCAATACATGCATATTTTTATTTTTACTATTTCTTTATAACATGTCTTACCTCACACATACGTACATATATACGTTATAGAATTACGAATATACTCAGAAACAACACTTTTGTTGTAATAAAAGTCCAATAGTTTGACAAAAGGCCAATAGAACGAGTATTCATGAAGAAGTTGCTTGCTGTCCACGCAACCTGTTTTATAAAAACCCTATTACTTACCTTCATTTTCTCTTTCTAATTCTAAATATCTGTATCGAGCTTCGTTTGTAAACGACGAAGCAATCTATCCTATCCACGTTCAGTAGCTTCTTCTTTCTTATCGTAATTCGATTTAGTCTAGTAGTTGATCACTTGAAAACACGTAATTTTGGCTGGAATGGAAGGAGGATCGACGGTGGTAAACGAAGGAGACGACGCGTTGATCGGGTTACCTCCTGGATTTAGATTTCATCCGACTGATGAAGAGATTGTAACTCATTATCTTACGCCTAGAGTTATTGACCGGAATTTTATTGCTAGTGCTATTGGAGAAGTTGATCTGAACAAGTGTGAACCCTGGGATTTACATAGTAAGTTGTTCAAATCACTCTAGGACATGTTTGATGATTCAATTCTATATACATATATCTACTTATTCTCATAAATCCATTGAGAAAACGGATTTAGTGTAATTTAAGCTTTAAAATAAAAGAATTATATTAAATTGCAATTTTATCTGAAAGTTTTGTAACTTCGAGATAAGATTTCAATTTAATAACATGATTTTACTACCACTTTTCTAACGGTTTGCTAGATTTATATATATTTTGGCGTTCAAAAGAATTTTTAACTCGAACTTTTATGAACATATTGTTATTAATTTGATTTTATTTTAATATGACAATTGTTCTTTGCTAGTTTTATATATGTTTTGCAATTAAAAAAAAACTTAGAAGTTTTACGATCATGTTATGAATCCTCGTTTAAATGTTTAATAAGTTGAAGATGATCATGAGTAAGATATACGGTTTAGGTCAATTTCAATTTATTTTCATTATAAAATAAATATATACGAAATTTCGCCATCATTTCAAATCTCAAAAGTCTTATCATAATTACTAATTATTATTTATTAAAGCTGTATAATCATAATTCTCAAAAGTCAATAACAATTAGGTCAAAATTAAAGCTAGCTGTGATATGAATAATATATACAAATATAATGTTGCAGAGAAAGCGAAGATGGGGGAGAAGGAATGGTACTTCTTTTGTCAAAGAGACCGAAAATACCCAACTGGAATGAGAACAAATAGAGCGACCGATTCCGGTTACTGGAAGGCGACCGGAAAAGATAAGGAGATACTAAAGAAAGGGAAGTTGGTTGGGATGAAGAAGACGCTAGTGTTTTACAAAGGAAGAGCTCCTAAAGGTGTTAAAACTAATTGGGTCATGCATGAGTTTAGACTTGAAGGAGATTTCTCATATTACAACATGCCTAGAGCCTCTAAGGTATAATATTAATTGGGTTATGGGTTTCATACACCCTCTGACATCACATTCTGAGTCTGTGACATCACATTATGTGGTATGTGGTGTGAGTCAGGGTGTATGAATCTTAAATATAAGGTGTATGATTTCCAAATACCACCTATTAATTAACTCCTTAATTTATGGACATATCAACTTCTTACTTTTTAGTTAAAACTAAAGGTAAGTTACTTTTTAATAAAATGTGTCTTTGGCTTGAAAAGCGGTACAAAGAAATTTAAATAGTTATCTATAATTTTTGTATGATTTATACGACATAATTAAGTTATTGAGTTATTGTTTTCAGGATGAATGGGTAGTATGTCGTATTGTTGAGAAGAACGTGGCGGAAACTATAAAAGCCCCAAACTCGGATGCAAGTCGTGGAATGATGAGGGTGGACTCTTTTGCGGTGGATGAGTTATTTGATAGTCCACCATGGTTGCCACCGTTGATGGATTCTGCGGCTTCTTGTTTTGATCCTGATAGACCAGGGTCGAGTTTTAGCCACTCAGACAGAAATAATATTATGAACAGTGAAAACTATGGTGTTAAAAAGTTCGAGGGTTTGGTTGCAAATGAAAAGTGCCCATCGTATTTTCCTCATGACCAATCTCAAATGCTTCAAAACGACCAAGATTGTAAGAACTTTATTGTTTCGCCTTACAATTACAATTTTGACACCAATTACTCCTTCCAAATGAACCCATTCATTGATGACCACCAAAGTGACTTCACATTTGGTACAAGTTTCCCGTATTTATCATCCGGGCCAACACGTTACGACGATCAAGCTAGTGTGCTAGAGGGGGATAATGAGATCGGGCGATGCAAGGTGGAGCCATATGATGCAAATAACACCCACCAATCGAGCAAGATTAGCGTGTCGTCACAAGATACAGGGATTAGTACTGACATTACTACAGAAGCATCTTCTGCATCGATGCATGATATGTATGGATACAAGGCCTTGTGATCGTCTAGATGACCAAGTTGCACTTTTAGAGTTGAATTCTTTGTTGGAATATTAACCCAACAAAGATAGGACGGTGGCTTGATTTAATTAATCATTTGACCTTCATTTTCGATCAAAATAATTGTTTCTTAGGATCCTCTAATGTAGTTTCTCTCCTAGGGTAGATATAGTGAGTGTGACTTATCTTTTGTTGGTTCGTGTTTAGAATAGGAAATTAATCTGATGTGACCAAAGTTCATGTAAATTCTATTTAAATTATGTACATAACTTATTTAAATCACATTTTAAGCTTGGTAGTTTATATATAAGTGTCATGACATTACATGCATAACATGTTTACATCTTAAATAATTTTAAGTGTCATGACATTAATTACATGCATAACATGTTTACATCTTAAATTAACCTTGCTAGTTTGTATATAACCAAGTGTCATGAAATTACGTACATAACTTAGATTATAAAAATAAATATAAACTTGGTAGTTCACTAGTTTGTATATAGTAAAGTGTACAATGAAATTATGTACATAACTTGGGGTTGTTTGGTTGATTAAGTGCTGAATCATTAAGTTGGACCTCTTAATGGTTAGTTTTCTTGTCCCACATTGACAGGAGAGCCTCATTAAGGTTCAACCTAGTTCAGTGCTTAATGGTTGAGCAACAAACATCTCAAGTCTTAATGGTTTAGCCTTAACCATTTCATTCAGAAGCTAAAATACACGCAATAAATGCTGAATCATTCAACACTGAATGACAGAATGGTTTAGAGCCTCATTAAAAGACTTACCAAACAGCCCCTTATTTAAGTCCTGATTAAGTTAGCTTGGTGGTTTGTATGTAACTTTTTTTTAAGATGTATTTCATTAAAAACAGCAGAAACAGCAAGCTAATTAAATCTCCAAGATGGAGATGAAGTCGCCACAAACAAGCATTACCCTCTTTCATAAACTCAAAATTACACCACTTCGCTTATTTAATGTTTTTAACTTAAGCTTGTAAATGAAGATAACCAGCATGTTTTCGTCCCCTTGGCTTTTGATACCTTTGCCTCTTTGGCACTGACGAGGTAGGGCCCAGTTTAACCAAGCTGGCCCACACCTACAACACGTCATATGGCCCAATGGGTAAGGCCCAATGGCCACACGCAATCCGGCATTGATTAATAACGAACATCTTCTAGAAAGAAGAAAAGGGGTAAAGCATAACTGCCAGCCCGATAAATATGAATATAAGCGATATGGCTTATCTCCAAGAAAAGTGGAACAACTAAAGAGAAGAAGGCGGTTGCACATCATAGGAGGTTAAGAACTCCTCAATTATAAATAGGGACGCAAGTAAAACTTATAATTCATTCACAAACAATTCACACTTTACAATCGCTTAAAAGCCATACTTATTCTCACGCCGGAGGGTGGTCACAGGAAAACCCCCAATCCTGTGACGAGTCATAACGGTGTTCTGTTTTGTAGCTAAACAGGTCCCGTTCGATCAGGTCAGAAGAAGTTCCTTGTCTTATCCAGAAGACTAGTTCCCCTCAGGTACTTGTTTCTTCGTTGGCGCCATCCGTGGGACGGAAACTAGACAAAGGATCATTCTTTTTCACCTGACAGAATGGCATCACAGTCGAATCCTCAGTTCACAGCACAAACCAACGTGTCCCAAAATCCACCGATAACTACTGAAGAGGAAGATCACATCTCTGAGGAATCGGTGGATGAAGAGATAGAGATGGAGCCTCCGGGTTTCCCACCTAGAGAGCAACATAATGAAAACGCGGCAGCCCAAGGAAGACCTTCAGGGAATCCGACGGCAAGGTTAAACCCCACGGCGCCACCTTTCCCGTCGCCAATCCCTACAGCAACTTACACCAGCCCCATTGTGCACACCACGATGGGTGGAAGGTCACGCCCTCCCACGTCCTCCATGCCTTAGACGACGGCTGCGGCCACGCTCCCGCTATTCTCAGCTGCCATGACAGCATCAATGATGTCGTCACCAATGGCGACTATCATGAACCCCGCGTATGCACCCTATACTCCCGTGACGCCTGGGAACCAACCATATATGCCATATTACCCCATGCACCCCTACGGTTATATGTATCAACCGACAGGCGCTAGTCCGTACTCTTACCCCTATATGTATCCTCCTGTGGCACCAATGGCAGGATGGGGGGGACTGGCTCCTTCCGCAACTCAAGCCCCAGGGACGCGCCTGGATGAGGTTCGAACCAGGCTAACCTATGATGCAACACCTGCGGACCCGTCGGCACTCCCGGCAGAAATCGGTCAAACACAGCAGCCCGGGAACAGCCAGCGCCCGGTTCGAACTGTTCAGTTGGAACGACGGGAAGAAAGGAATGAACGAGAAAATCCCGGAGAGGAAGAAGAAGATGATCTCACTAAACCGTACCGTCCACCGGCTATGGTTACTTATTCAAAGTTGGCACCAAGAATCGCTAATGCACCGCTCCCGAAGAATCTGAAGCTGTCCTCTACTGTGGGAAAGTATGACGGAACGGGGGATCCCGACGACCATCTAAGCATATTTGAAGCTGCAGGGCGTTCCAAGGATTGGCCCATGCAAGCGTTCTGCCATATGTTTATACAAACTTTGGTCGGGGCAGCCAGAGTCTGGTGGGACAGTTTACCCCCCGGATCCATTGCAAATTGGAGAGAAATCGTGCAAGGGTTCTCCCAGCAATTCAGTCAGCAGAAGAGACATACAAAGTACAGAGACGAAGTCATGCACATTCGACAACGAGATAATGAAACGGTAGAAAGCTTTATCGTAAGGTTCAACAGAGAGAGACTGCAGATCCCGGGTCTCACTGAAGAATTGGCATGCACGGCATTCACCATGGGAGTAAACGACGACGGCCTGTTAAGGAAACTACACGGCCCGAAAGGATACCCCCAGACTATGGACGAAATGATGACCATAGCGAAGGCATATGTGAAACAAGAAAAATCTATAGCCATGAACCATGCAGTACGAAAGAAGCAAGAATCCGCTAAAGTTTCTGATTCCCACGACAACAAGGACCACCGAGGCGGTCGAAATCGAGGAAGAACAGAGTCATCTAGCCAACCTTATTCCAGGAACGACAGGAAAGACGACAGGCGGGACGATCGCCGAAGATCTGACAGGCCCCGCGACACCTTCACAGGTAAAGGGGAAAGCCAATCAAGGCCCGGCAGGAATACCCTGATCTGACAAAAACGCCGTCCCAAATACTGGAGTCTGAAGATTTGAGGCTCAATGCCCCGAAGCCGCTCAAAGACTCACCATCACAAGACAAGTCCAAGTACTGTTCCTACCATAAAGGCGCCGGGCACGACACGGATGATTGTTTCCAATTGAGAAGACAAATTGAGTACTTCGTCAAATCTGGAAAATTGGCCCACCTACTGAAGGATGTAAAGCCAGGACCCTCATCCGGAGGTGGCGACAAGGCCTCAGGTAAAAAACCGTGGGAAATCAACATGGTCCGGGTAGAGCCCAGGTTCAGCAAGAAACGAACGTTCGAGCGCTTCGAGCCGTGGATGGAAGCGGTCATGACGGTTCCACCGCACTACAAAGTATTAAGTATGGAAGCCCTGGTAATAGCTGCCGCCGTCGGCGACTACAGCATGAGAAGAATACTCGTAGACACTGGAAGCTCTGAAGATTTGATATACGAGCCCTGTTTTCAAAGAATGCGGCCAGAAGACCAGAAAATGCTGGAACCAGCCCGCGGCCCGGTAAGAGGATTCACAGGTGAAAGCGTAGAGCCCTTGGGACAGCTCACGTTTCCGGTCACCATAGGGGACGGTCGCAGAGAAAGAACCATACTTGTTACCTTCCTGGTGATTCCAGCAGATTCACAGTACAATATGATCATCGGCCGCTACACGCTGGGCCGAATAGACGCTTCAGTCTCAACGGCTAGAGGGTTTCTAATGTTCCCGACCCCCCAAGGGGTAGCAACCGTGTCAGGCGACAAAGTTTGTTCAACAATAGAGCAGAAGCCGTGCCATCAAGCTCCCTCGGGGCTCAGGGGTCCAGAGAGATGGGTTCTGAATGCCGAGCACCCAGAACAGACAGTATTGATTGGCGACACCTTGTCACCATCAGCCACAGAAAAGCTGAAGCAGGTGTTGAAGAAGAACCTGGATGTTTTTGCATTCAAACACGCAGACATGACAGGAATCTCCAGATCAAAGGCAGAACACAAGCTGTCCACTTTCCCGTCGGTCAAGCCAATAGCACAAAAAAGAAGAAGCATGGCCCCGGATAGAAGAGCCGCGGTGGTTCAAGAGGTAAAAAAACTAGAAGAGGCGGGCATTTTGCGGAAAACCAAATATCACACCTGGGTGGCAAACCCAGTGATGGTACGGAAGCATGATGGAACATGGCGCATGTGCGTCGATTATAAAGACCTCAATAAGGCTTGCCCGAAAGATGCATACCCATTGCCCGAGATTGACCTCAAGGTGGACTCCTTCTCGCCATTTAAGTTCAAATGTTTATCGGACGCGTATAAAGGTTACCACCAAATCAAGATGGACAGGGAAGACGAAGACAAGACAGCATTTCATACCGACGCGGGCATCTACTGTTACACTAAGATGCCCTTCGGGTTGAAAAATGCTGGAGCGACATATCAAAGGTTGATGGATCAAGCGTTTGAAGGCCAGATCGGAAGGAACCTGGAGGTTTATGTCGACGACTTAGTCATCAAAAGCAGCAATGAGAATAATTTGATCGCGGACATCGAGGAAACTTTCAAGAAGCTCCGCGAGTACAACATTAGACTGAATCCGGGAAAGTGTTCGTTTGGGGTCGAAGAGGGGAAGTTTCTGGGAGTAGTAGTCACTAAAGACGGCTTCCGGGTAAACCCAGAGAAGGTGTCAGCAATTGTCAACATGCCATCACCTAAAACGCTGAAAGAAGCACAGACCTTGAATGGACGACTGGCAGCCATAAATCGTTTCTTAGCGCGGCACGCGGAGCGATCCTTGCCGTTCATATCCACACTGAAAGACTGCCTCAACAAAAATAAGTTCAAATGGATGGCAGAGGCAGAAAAAGCCTTCCAAGAGATGAAGACGTTCGTGAGCAACTTGCCCACGCTCACGGCCCCCAAGCAAGATGAGGTGCTGAAAATGTATCTAGCCGCAGGCATTCATGCGGTTAGCGCCGTCCTCCTGGTAGAGAGAAGCGGGGTCCAAACTCCCATTTATTACATCAGCCGGGTACTCGCGGATCCAGAAACCAGGTACCCAATGTTGGAAAAATTGGTCCTGGCCCTAGTTCACGCATCCCGCCGGCTGCGCCGCTATTTCCAGGCACACAAAGTCGAAGTGCTAACCAATTTCCAGATAGCACAAGTAATAAACAAACCGGAAGTATCAGGAAGACTCGCCAAATGGGCAATTGAATTGGGAGCACTGGATATAGTCTTTAAAAAACGAACCTCTGTGAAGGGACAAGTCATCGCTGACTTCATAACAGAAATCCCCGCAGGACAGGAGATACCGGAAATAAGCAGCGGGTCGCCCCAGGGAGAAGAAGTGGATGAGCCAGCATGGCAACTGTATACTGACGGCTCATCAAACAGCAAGGGGGCAGGAGCCGGCCTCTTACTGGTCAGTCCAGATGGGGCTAGATTCCTGTATGCCGTACGGTTCGAATTTGAGTGCTCCAATAACAAGTCCGAATACGAAGCACTCTTGGCAGGTATGAGAATGGCTCTATCGCTTGGGGCAAAGAAAGTAGATGCCCACGTCGACTCTCTCTTGGTGAATAACCAGGTTAATGAATCATACGAAGCCCGGGACGACACACTGTCAAAGTACTTAGAGAAGACGAAAGATTTGATGTCAAAGTTCCAGAAGATAACATTGATACATGTCCGGCGGCACCGAAACGACATAGCAGACGCCCTCAGCAAGTTGGCATCATCAGGTACTAAGGAAGACGTTCACATCGAGACCCTCAAGCACCCGTCTACCCAGGAGGCAACAGTACATAGCGTTCAGGCGGCGGAAGTCTGTTGGATGACACCGATACAGCAATATCTGGAACACGGCATACTCCCTGAAAGCAAAGGGGAAGCCCTGAAAGTCCGCACCAAAGCCGTACAATATGAAATGCAAAACGGTGTCTTGTACAGGAAGTCTTACCTGGGTCCATCCTTGCGGTGTGTGTCCCCGTCAGAAGCAAAGTTCCTTGTTGAAGAAATCCACGCGGGCACCTGCGGTATACACGCCGGACCAAGAGCAGTGGTAGCCAAGTTAACAAATGCAGGATACTATTGGCCGAGTATGCATAACATGGCAGTAGAAATACTACAGAAGTGCATCAGTTGTCAGAGGTACGCCCCACATACTCTCCGGCCTAAAAATGACTTGATTCACGTAACGGCGGCCTGGCCGTTTCAAAAGTGGGGGGTAGACTTGGTGGGACCATTCCCCCCGGCACCGGGAAAGCTAAAATATCTGGTGGTTGCTATTGACTACTTCACGAAATGGGTCGAAGCAAAGCCGTTATCCAAGATCGAAGCAGTAAACATCAAGAAGTTCCTATGGGAACACATCGTGTGCAGGTTTGGAGTCCCACTATACTTAGTCAGCGACAATGGGACCCAATTCGCAGATAGGTCACTGCAAGAATGGTGCAAAGAGCTCCAAATCCAGCAAGTCTTCACATCCGTTGCCCACCCGCAAGGAAACGGGCAGGTGGAGAGGGCGAATAGAAGTATACTTGATGGGATCAAGAGAAGACTGGACGCCGAAGGCAAGTCCTGGGTCGACCAATTGCCACACGTCCTGTGGGCTCACCGAACCATGCCGAAAACAAGTACCGGTGAAACACCGTTCAGTTTAACATACGGATCAGAAGCAATGATACCAGTAGAAGCCATGGTCCCGTCACAACGAAGAAGCAACGGCGGCGAAGACAACGAGCAGCCGCTACGTGAGAACCTTGAACGGCTTGAAGAACGCCGCGATACGGCCTGCATCAACGAAGCCAGGTACAAGAGACTGTTGGAAAAGTACTACAACAAACGGGTGCTTGAAAGATCCTTCAAGGTTGGAGAACTGGTGATGCGAGACAACGAAGCAAGCAGATCTCAACCCCAGGGCAAGTTGGGTCCAAACTGGGAAGGGCCGTATGAAATAGCAGAAGTGCTGGGAAAAGGGGCCTACTCCTTGAAACAACTCACAGGGGAACCCATCCCACGCACTTGGAACGCCGCCCAGCTCAAAAAATGTTATGTTTAGTCCAAACTAAGAGCATTTTTTTTCTCCAGTACATTTAGTGTTAACTGTGTCATAGTCGACCTGTTGGTCCTCACAGCCTATTTGTATTTTTCGTTTTCTAGTACATTTAGCGTTAACTGTGTCATAGTCGACCTGTTGGTCCTCACAGCCTATTTGTATGTTTTATTTAATAAGACGCCGATCACGGCCATTTTTCATTAGCAAACAGTTGCATTAATTATCATATTACGGGGATTGACACTACAAAAAACGAAACTCCCCCACGGTAGGTGGCAGGACTAAAATCCTTTGCCATAACATAAACAGCCTACCATCAAAAGCGCTATATAAAAATAAGCAAATACAAAGCCACATGCGGCCAAATTGCTACTATTAAAACCGGCCCGTGTCATATGCGGCCGTCCAGCATAGCTACTACCTCTGCAGGGGTATGTAGCAGATCACCGTCTGGAGCATAATCAGGAAGTATCAAGTACTGATTAAAGTGCACGATACCCCCTTCCTCACCAGGGTTCTCCGGGAATGCTTCTGCCATTAAGGGAGCCTCACCTACGGCTGGCACATCTGGAACAGGGTCCTCAACACCCACAACTCCCAATTCGTCATCAGGACCTGGTATGTGCTCAGGAGAGTTCACCAATGGAACCGGAGCGTTGAACAAGCTCCTTGGACCCCTGGAGTATGTCAATCCATACTTATTTGGAGGAACGAAGCCAGCAGTTCTGGCATTATACTCCTCCATAGCCGCACGTCTCTCGTCCATCTCGTCGGCCCACCTTCTGAGCATTTTAAGACCTTCAGCAGCGTCTAGCTCACGAAGGAGCTCAATCAGAGAGACTTGGTGGGAAGCCATAAATAGACACAGTGAAAGTATACCTTTTTCGGAAAAAATTTCGAGTGGAAAATTTGATAAGGAACCTGACTTATATACATGGGTCCAGAAGATCAAGGGTCAGTGTCAGTAAATATCGTTATTAATTCACTGACACACGCCGTCAAATCTATGACACATGGCAGTCATGACGTCACGCAATGATGACTCTCAATTAATAGACGTCTAATGATGGTTGTCTAATCAACATTAATGAAGCACACAGACCAGCTGGAAAACACTAAGGGAAACCAAAAGTTTTTTCATTAATACGATGACTACATAGTCTTAATTACATCATAATATTACTTAAACACAAATTACGATTACATTAATTAGAGGTGACATCATCCCCATCAGAAGAATCACTCAAGTATGGTTCCAATTCCGCCCGGAGGGATGACACTCCCTCGTCACCAACCTTGCTACTCAAACGACCCAGGGCCTCCAAAGAGTCTGAACTCAAGGCTTGTAGACTATCAGCAACCCGGGTGGGCAAAGCCTTTTCCTGAGCAGTAGGGGGGGAAGTTTCTTTCCAGCCAGACCCACTTGATTACCATAGGCCAGCCCATCATGATAACCGGCCTCCATGGCCACGTCATAGAAGGCGTTCAATCTGTCCTGATACTCAGCGCTGCCCCGGACATACCGCCATGAAGCAGGGATGCCCCGGCTTACCAGCCAATCCCTCTCTTGACTCATCGCATCCAACTTCAATTGGAGGTTGTCTACCTGGGACCGCAGCGAGTCCGCAGCATTCACGGCTTGATCTGAGCGATCATTGGCGGCAGTTAATTGTTTATGGCAATCAGCTAAACTTTTGAGGGTTTCGTCCCTCTGCTCCTCAGCACGGCGAATCCGGGACTCATATGTCTCAATCTCAGCAGCCATCAGATTATATCTTTCCAGATTGGCCTGGTTACTGGCTATAGTGTTCTTAGCAGCCTCCAAGTCTTTCTCCAGAGTCTTGATGCTGGCTTCATAGCGAAACAAATGCTGATTCAATTTATCCTCCCGTCGACGCCACTCAAGCTTCTCATCAGTATGGTTCGTCACCATCCGTTCGCGGTCACCCTCAGCCTTTTCAACGGCTATCTGCTGGGCGACCACCTCCACCTCTTTATCAGCAATAAGCTTCAACAACCGTTCATTCTCCAATACCATTAACCTCTGCTTCTCCTGGAGATCAACAAGATATACTAAATCTGCACGCCACCGGCGAAGCACTTCGTATACTGACGATGTTGTACTGACACCAGACACCATGGCGTTTTCAGCAAGCTGAGCGTTGTCTAACCCCTGTAGATAATACTTCTCAGCTGGGGGAAGGCAAATTCAGCCCAATGCCTTACCACGTCCGGATGAATGAGCCGGGTGGTGTCAGCAACATTCCACCCGGGCACATATTTGACCGGCTTCAAGGACGGCCGCCAGTTTATGCCTGGTAAATACGTGTTCGGTGGCATGGGCCCGGGATAAGAGGAAGATTCTTCACCCTGCTGGACGCCTGTCCGAAAACCCCCTGGGAACTTAATAGGATGTTGTTGAACATCCTTAAGAAGCTGGGAAAAACTCTGATGGGAGAGGCCACTGGGCGCCGCAATAGTATTTGCTACAGAGTATACAGGCTTTGTAGACGGCGGAATTGACACAGTAGGCATAGCAACAGTAAGGCTCACAGGTATGGTGGGGGGAGGACTTGTAGATACAGCAGCAGACGCGACAGTCGTCGCAACAGTAGACGATGGGGTCGTCATCATGGATGGGGAAACAATGACGTCACTGCCATCCTTGACGGTAGCCTGACCAGCAGAAACAGGCGGGGACTCCACGGACAAACCTTCATCAACCTGGGTGTCCCCGGATTCAATCCTTTCACCTACACATAAACAATCAGACATGATTACCCGCATGAATGCACGAAGCAAACAGCACAAGGACAGATAGGCAGGGACACTTACCCAAGATTTTCTCTTTAGCTTCCCTCAGCTGCTGCCTCTTGGCCAGTAATCCCTCAGCATCAAGACCAGCGGTAGCTTTCCGTTTCTTGTGTTTCTTTCCTGCCACATCTGTCGAAGGCGGCGCAACGTTCAACGGATCTGGGTGTATGGGAGCTTCTTTGTCACCGCCCAGCCCAGAAGTTCCTGCAACATCGGTTGACACGGCCGCCGCGGGGACATAGAACTTGGCCACAGTTTGGCTCAAAACATCCAACTCTTGTGCGCCAAGGGGACGGTCATATTCTGTAAGTAACGGAGCAGCAGCAGGATCAAGCACATCGAAATATTGCCAACCTTCCTGGTCCTCACGACGATACTCAGGAAATACCGTATCATCCAACCATAGTCGGCTCATGCCCACAGCCACCATGGCTCGTTCCGGTATATGAGTACACTCGGTTGGATTATTAGTCAGGGCAACATACAAGGGATCTTTCTCGTATACCGCCGGAGCGGGGCACAAATCTGCGAGCTTGGTTTTGCCCTCAGGATACCTAATTGGGGCGTTCTCCGGAAATATACGGGCATCAATATAGAAAAATTTCCTCCTCCACTCCTTATCCCTCACACTCTGCGGGAAGTTCTCTATACAGGACAAGACCCCGGGTCGACGATCAAAGGTAAAGTACTCTCCTTTGAACTTCAGAACGTACAACGCACGGAAAATTTCCAGTTTGGGCGGCATACCCAAACCTTGAGCACAAAATTCAAAGTGACGAATCTTGATCATCCCCAGCGGATGAAGTTGAGAAACATTGACCTCATAATACGAGAGTAAGTCACAAAGAAACTTCGTGGCAGGAAGACGGAAATGGGAAAAGGTGAAAAACTCGGCATACAGAGTCAGTTTCCCTTCCTTCAATGGGAAAGCAATGTCGTCCTTACCCGGAAGTACAGGATTCCATTCAGACGGAATTTTGTAGTCGTTTAAGAAGGATTCAAGTACCGTTAACGACCACATGCAGTGAATCTCGGCAACACTCGTGACTGTGCGTGTAGAACCGGTCTTGGGAGCCATTTCAGGGGTAATAATCTATTGAGGGTAAAGCAGGAATTTGCTAAGTAATGAGGATTATTCACCTTGAAGTGGCGAATTTATAACATAAATTACCAACGGTTGAAATTCAAAATTGAACCGCCAAACATCATTTCCCCTGACAATCGGACTGTTCATAAACGGCTGATAGGACGTTTGAAATGACGCCTTGGCACGTGCACAAGTCATGCGGTACCAATCCCAATAAAGATTTTTTAAGTCACATTTATTCTTTATACATATGTTTGTTGATTTTTTACTATAAGTCTAGTAACGTTCACACGTTCACCTTACTAGACTGGGGGGACATGACGAGGTAGGGCCCAGTTTAACCAAGCTGGCCCACACCTACAACACGTCATATGGCCCAATGGGTAAGGCCCAATGGCCACACGCAATCCGGCATTGATTAATAACGAACATCTTCTAGAAAGAAGAAAAGGGGTAAAGCATAACTGCCAGCCCGATAAATATGAATATAAGCGATATGGCTTATCTCCAAGAAAAGTGGAACAACTAAAGAGAAGAAGGCGGTTGCACATCATAGGAGGTTAAGAACTCCTCAATTATAAATAGGGACGCAGGTAAAACTTATAATTCATTCACAAACAATTCACACTTTACAATCGCTTAAAAGCCATACTTATTCTCACGCCGGAGGGTGGTCACAGGAAAACCACCAATCCTGTGACGAGTCCTAACGGTGTTCTGTTTTGTAGCTAAACAGGTCCCGTTCGATCAGGTCAGAAGAAGTTCCTTGTCTTATCCAGAAGACTAGTTCCCCTCAGGTACTTGTTTCTTCAGGCACCGACAACTATCCTTTACTGACAAGGGTCCAACGGGTTATTCATAGCAATGTTTCGACTCTATGGGGCAGGGGTTTGTGTTTAATAGATTTGGGTTTGCGATTTGAAAATGTGTGGCAGCGCAGCTTGTCGTCAGTCTACCTGTTTTAATGTAATTTGACAGTCATGAGATGAAGAAATATGAAATTTATTTCTTAGATCTATGTTTGAACCATAAATACCCATGCGATTTGACTTCAGAGACAACTTCTATCACCTTCAACTCTCTATCAGGGTGGTCGGTGATGGCCACCCCGTGATGGCCGTGACATCACGACCACTGCCCCCACCAATTTTATCACGGGCTGTGACGGAAATCTCGTGACCACAATCACGATGGAAAAGTAACGTGGGTATAAAAAAAAAACCTCAGCTCACCACCACCATTATCCTCCTCAGCTCAATTTTTTTAGCGGGAAATTTTTTTTTGAACCGAGGAACATTCAGCTCACCACCATCATCCTCCTCAGCTCCAATGATTCGTTATATGATTGTTTAGGTCCGACTCTGTTTTCTGTGATGAAACAGGGGACCATTTTGATCGTCTTCTACTTCGTCAATGATGGAACAATAAAAAAAATTGTTATTGGCGTGATGACCGTGATGACCATCCCACGAAATTAGTGATGTAAAGTGATAGAGTGAGATGAAATGATGTGACACAATTGGATTGGGTGTGATGGAGTGGTGAAAACCCCGCCCACCCTCATTGTTTCTAGCTCCCCAGATTCTCCAACACGCTATAATCACAATCCCGTGTATTTTTTTTCTTTTGATTCGAATTCAGTAAATGCATAGTTAGTAAGAAATCACGTCATGAGAAGTTCAATACATTATAAGCCTCACTTAACACATGACTCGCATTTATTATATTACATGTTTTGCTTTTAGTTCATTATAAATCCAATTAATTAATTCACTACATCAGAAAAAAAATGCAATATATATAGTTCTTGGTTTTGATACATATAATCTTAGTTTGCACATGCAGTAACCAATAAATAAGTGTGTGCGTTGTTGGATGAGACCACGAGGTCACTCACTCACTAGTCACAAAAGTATGAGGTGCAATGTTAGTTGTACGTGAGGGAGTGGTGATTGTACAAATCAGAGACGTGACGGTGGCAAAAAATACGAGTGAAGGTGGTATATTCCAGTTGGTTGAATTGTGGAGTAAGCTAGATTTGTTAACTATGTCAGATCAGCCTTAAACGCAGCATGTGGCGTAATTCCAGGGCTTTATTATTACAGCTGTCCGTCCACATATTATTATTTTTATTATTAATACTTATAAATTAAGACACCGTCCACCGCCGCCGCGGTTTGCATGTTTAACGGACACGTTTCCGGCGGCATTATGACGATGATTCTTTCATCATCGGAATCTTTTTACGTTTTATTCTTCCGCCGCCAGCATATACCTATTACTATTATTATTATTACTATCCTAAATTATCATTGTTTCCCTCTTACTTAAGTATCTCCAAATGTTTATTATTCTTGCAAGCAATCGTAGATTAAAAAAATAAAAAACAAATGTATGACTAATAATTAAGGCCATTCGGTGTGGTACCCGGCATAGGGTGGGCAAGGAGATGCCGCCCCGGCAAACACCGCCCCTTATGCCGGTAACGGCAAGGGCGGCATGTTCCTGACTTTGATGTCGGGCCTATTAATTGGTCGATGATTTTTTTTTCTTTTCTTTTTTTTAAGGGAGGAATGCTTTTAACAACACCCTTGAACCATTATGGATGATGGGCCTCCTTCACACATCCACACCCAAAGGCCTAATAGCTTATTAGCTTTATTAGAACTTACAAATAGCTCCATTTGACTTTTTATCATGCATGCATATAAACTTCTTAATTATTATTTTATGGGATGTGAAATGAATTAGAAGAATTTGCAAAAAAAGTGTTTGTTTACCCGATTCAACTAATACTATAAATGACATTTAATACGTTAAAAATGACTTTAAACAGAAAATCAATTTTAATTAATTAGAGTAAAAATACTTATACCTATCTTCATATCAATGCATGATAAATTAGTAACTCGTATGTCACATGTCATACTTATGTGACAGTAAAATACTGTTTTTAACTTGTTTATTTTATCATTTTGCATTCTTTCTCTCTTATGTTTGTAAGTATTTCTTATCTCAAATATCAACGACTAGCCGCCACCATCTTATCTTATGTATTATATTAGATTATAAACTTGTGTATTATAACGAAGTGATAAAATAGTTAAAACTAAAGATTTATGAAGTATAAAAGGAGTATTGAATTTATATAATCTTAACTATCAGCAACTAGCCGTCACCAATCCTAACTAACGAAATGTGTGTTGGCGGTCTCACATTTTAACATATTGGCCACTATCATAGTCCGTTGGATATGCTAAAATGTGGGACCGTCAATATACATTCCGTTAGTTGAGACTAGTGGCGTCCAGTTGTTGTTAATTGAGATTATTTAAATCCAATGCTCCTTATATAATTCGTAAATCTTCGTTATAATACACAAGTCTATGACCTAATATAATATAATATATAAGATGGTTAAGTAACCGTCTAACCGTCCACTTTGTATATCCCATTAAATATGATCAACATTATGTATGAGAGTTTATTGTGATTTTCATAAACTTACAATTATGTCCGTATTAAACGTACCTCTCATTACGCCATATATCTCATCCAGGATTTACAAAGAGTATGTTGAAAATCATTTCATTAAACGAACCATTCTTTTGTAACATTATCTTTACAAATGTTGGATTTTCCTTTGTGTATGTATGATGTGAAGTTTAGACACGACACCCCCATAGTTTTTGTGAAAAGGGCTATAAGACAATAGTGTTTTTAAGTCGTATATAGACAGATTTATGCATACAGCCGTCTTTTTGTGTGTGTGCCTTTTAGTTTTAACGGTAAGTCGAAGTTTGTAACGTGGCAATCAATAAGAACAGTAACATGCGTATGGTTAGCATCACCCATGAATATAAGGAATTGTGCTCTATAAGGAAATCCAAAAGGGTCCAATAATTGTTGCTTTTGGTAAACGTTATATTCAAAGTAGATGTCATTACTAATTACAAACTAAATCTTCTTGATATAGTTATCCTTGTCATGGGTAATTAAAATTTTCTAGAATATTATACAATTTATAAAAGTGTTTTAAGAATTTTTACCAATGGTTCAATCGCATGATATATAAGAAACCAAAAACAACATGCATACGCCTAAGATTTCGATCTTGGCAGGTTCTAAAAGCTTGATAGTAGCCTCCCCTTATGTATTCATACCAAGTAAGATAGGCTTGGACCGGCGTTTGAGATGTGTTTATCGCATAATATTTAAGAAACCAAAAAACATGCATAGGGCATAAGAATTCGATCTTGAAATTCTTGAATCCTCTTTACACTCCAAATCGGTAGCAAGGTGAAGTATATGATGTTATGAGCAAAATACCTAGCTCAAATCTTTCTTGAATATTTGAAGCTTTTCTTCCCGTTTGTTTGCACTAGAAAGTGACATCTATAATAACAAATAAATCACATGTACTGATTTTCCACTCTATATTTTTTTTACTAATGAGTTGTGTATTCAGGATTTACTTATTATGTAACCCTATAGGGTTAATTATTATCAGTCGTGTTGTTATATTATATTTTTTTAGACCCCGGAAAACAAAAATCATGAGTTATCTCCTCTAGATAATATTGTTTTTTTTTAAAAAAAAAAAAACTAGAAGCCTCTTATTATTCAACTCAAGTCGATAAAACCATCTCTATAGTTAAAGTATAATATAATAAGCTATATTATAATATTTGTTTGAACCTAAATTAGTTACTATAGGGCATGTTGTACGTGCCAGTATAATAATGCTTTGAAAGTATAGAAACATGCAAATGCTGAATGTTGCATGAGTTTATTTTATGGGAAAATGACCGATATAGCCCGTTGACCGGGCCATTTGCAAAAATAACCCTTGCACCCCCTTTAGGAGAGACGGGACACGGCTCCCAATGAGCCTGAACCGTCTCCCAAGGGGGCTTACCGTTTCAGCCAACAGACGACCGCCACGTGGCGTTGTTGATCCCGAGGCTGTCCCTGCCGTCTGAAGCCGTCTTGGGAACCGTCTGAACCGGCTCAAAGTGTTTCGGGAACCGGCTTTCGGGTCTTTCGGGAACCGGCTTTTTCAGCCGGGTCACATTTTACAATGGTGACTCGCCGTCTCCCGAGACGTCGTCTCCGGTGAGTCCCGATGGTTCGACCGACGCTTCGGTGTCCAGGTCACCACCTATAAATACCGTCTCCCGTCTCCCGTCAGAACATCCAAACCACCACCACCGTCTAACAGTAGCAGCATCCAAACCACCACCACCACCGTCTAACAGTAACAGCACCACCACACAACCACACCGTCCACCACCACCGTCTAACAGAAATGGCACCCCAAAGATGGACCGAAGAACAAGAGATTGCACTTGTATCGGCTTGGCGCCACGTTGAAGAGAGCACCCACCAAACGAACAAATGGTTTCGTATCCAGCACGAGTATAACCGGCTGGTTGGAGGGTCTGACCGGACAACGGACTCACTTAGCCGGAAATTGAATGATTTGACAACGAAATGTCAAATCTTCAACTCGTACCACAACGCGACACTTCAGGATGTACCCCGTGGCTTTCCCGAAGACACGTCAATTCGACACTCCAAAAGACAATATAAAAACGGGCAGGGCAAAGAATTTAAACATTTGTCCGCCTGGCAAATGATGAGGGATTATCTTAATTAGTTTATTTTGTAATCGAATTTTATTTAATGTTTATTAATGTTTATTTATGTTTTTTTAGTGTTTATTTATGTTTATTTATGTTTTTTTTATTAATGTTTATTTATGTTTTTTTTAGTGTTTTTTATATAAAAGTAAATATTTCGTTAATATTACAATAACAATATTATTACAAAAACAATAAACAAACTATACTATTACAACAAACTTCCCAAACTATACTATTACAACAAACTTCCTAAATTTACTTGCTAAAAACTAAGAACTTTGTTTGAATGGTGTATGTGCGCTACATAGACAAAGAACTCTTCTTGCAAATAAAATAGACTACCACATTGTCAATGCAAATTACACGGGTTAACCCACGCGCAGATGCAACAACAATCCAAGTAGTCGTACGCAGATGAAACAACAATCCAAGTAATCGGCCATTATTTTCGTAAGCCGGTAGGCTTCGGTTGGCAAACCAAAAAACATTTTGGAAGATGAAAGGTGCATTATTTTCGTAAGCCGGTAGGCTTCGGTTGGCAAACCAAAAAACATTTTGGAAGATGAAAGGTTTGGACGGTGCAAATTTTGTTAAATGAAATCCGGTATTTATATACAATTTTCAGACGGTTCAGCCGGTTCAGACGGTTCCCAAGACGGCTTCAGACGGCAGGGACAGCCTCGGGATCAACAACGCCACGTGGCGGTCGTCTGTTGGCTGAAACGGTAAGCCCCCTTGGGAGACGGTTCAGGCTCATTGGGAGCCGTGTCCCGTCTCTCCTAAGGGGGGTGCAAGGTTTATTATTTAGCTTTAATATTGTCGACTTAACTTGCTATATTTGTAGTAATTATGAAACTTGTTACACCGTAGTAACATATTTTTGCAATGCAACCACACAACCAAGTTGAAGTACAAGATATAGGGATGCTATGTCAAGAAGCTATGATGTCAATGTAAGTTTATATTTTAATAGATACTCTTTTGAGTTAAAAAAAAAAGGTTTTGCAAAGAGTGAAGCTAGTAAGCCACACATGCATATGGTGGATATTCTTTAGCCAAACAAGTGTAACATGTATCGGTATGAATCTATGAGATATTAAAACGAGTAAAATGAAATACAAGGGTTGCTTTGATTCTATCCATTTTTTTTTTAAATCTAACATTCAACACCATATTGCTAAATGGGTATCCTTAAAAATTGAAAAGTTTGGCACACGATGTCGGTCAAAATATTATAAATGGGTGATTTGGTGAGTGATATAAAATAGATATGGAACTATTGGGTTATAAATAGAATGAATAATATGAGGATATCAAAGACATTTTTGCTTGTGTGAGTTTGCTTTCAATTAAAATCAAAGATTCCGTGTGGTTTCATGCTTCCCGGGAGGGCATCTCAGGCCGATCACTTGTTTTTCTTCTCTCTTCTTTTTAAAATAAAAGTTTAAAAAACTATGAGATTAAAATTGAGTAATTTTTATTCTTTTCTTCAAATAAATTCAACAATCCGGGATTAATGCATAGAAACATGGGACTTTGGAATTGTTTTGTTATTTTTGGTAAACAGATGCTTGATGGGTCTTTTAATATTTTATTTAGAGTTAATAATTTTTTTTTTGTTGGAAGGTGATGTTTAATGTTGTGGCAGAGTTTATCACAACCCTCAGAAGGGGATCCCCTAGCCACTCTACAATGGTCAGACTATGTCAATAGGAAAAGGGTTATCTTAAGAACGCTAAATATCATAGAAGTCATATGAACAAACAAAAAAGTCAATCAAAATCAATTTTTTTTAATACAAACCTCATTATAACTAAAATACAACATTAAAAAAATGAATTTTCTTTATAAATAATTCATCTTTTCTTACAAAAACACTTTAAAATTAACTTTTTACACATGTGTGAAAACAATTTATTTTCGTATACGTTTGAATTTTTCCGCGTAAATTGTGTTTTTGAGATTGTATTTTAATAATAAAGATATGTGTAAAAAGAAATATTGAATTTGAATGGTTTTAGTTAGCGTTCTCCCGGTTCGCACGAAATATATATGTTCTTAAATTAACTTTCCCCTATGCCAACAAAATTTAAATGCTTTCTATATTTTTAACTTGTTTCTTTCTGATTAGGTCTTCCTATCGAAGTTGTTTTTTTGTTGCTCAAATGTCTCTTATGTTGACGCATGAATTTTTATTCATGTTGAGGGGAATCCCACAAAAATAGAAACTACAATATGGTTTCCAAAGTAATAATGACCACGAACATGTAATACAATGTTCAATAACTATTTACAAAGTTTAATCAAATTTGGTATTTCTATGTTTGCTTTTTGCTTTGTGTTTCAAATACATGTATATGTTAGAAACAAAATAATCTTAATCAAATTTATGATATATCTAGGAAGTCAACTAGAAAGTCAAAGCAGAAAGTTTGGTTGGTTAATTATAGTTATGTCGGTTAGCCTAGCGGTTATTTAACCGTCATCTTATGTAAGGGTATAGATACCCATATGTGTCATCATTTGTAAAGTGTGAAATCATAATATTATTGTTGTGCATATCATAAACAATTCTCCACCCTCTGTTATCTCTCGGGAATCCCTCCACATATGTGCATACTCCTAAAATTATTCATCATGTAAAGACCATGTATGATTCGCATAACAGGGCCAAATTTGAAAAGTATATATTGATAAATTGTAAGTAATTTAAAAGTTTTTGGAGGTCGATGTTCATATATTCTCGGAGGCTCGGAGCTAAGTAAAAAACCGTAATATACCATTACATATAAAAATAAAAATAAACTTATGGGGTCTGTTGACCTCGCACGTAGTACATGAGTAGTCCCGTCTATGCATATGGTGTTTGTCCAAGGTTTTAAAGTTTTTGTTTGTTCCATACAATTTGAGACCTTAAGAGTGTTTCAAGCATAAGAACTAGCGTCAAGACCGCACAGTGAAACACACAAGTGACTAATTATTCAATTACGGGGAAGTTTCAAGGTTACCGTAAACTAATTTCTTATGTTTTTATTTTTAAGGATGTGTCCGTATAAATTCGATTCATATTTCTTGAAACGAGTCGGATGAAATATAATACGTTTTGACTCGACGATTAAATTATAGTTGGTTTACGGTTTTACATAAAGGGTCCACAGTGACTCGCAGAGCCCTAAGAACCAAGGGTTTGTGTTTAACAGGATAGGCTTTGCGATTCAAAAAGGGATAGCGGCGCAGCTTGTTGCCCGCTTACCCACCATCTAAATGTAACTTGTTTTTTCATTTAAAATAACATTTTGCATGGCAAAAAAATAAAGGGTTAAAAATAATCTATACATAATCCTGCATAATTGGTGTAAATTCGAGATCGTCTACATTTCGACATATATTTGGTATACTTTTTCGTATAATTTTTTGTTTGTCTATGTTTTGGCGTAAATTTGGTAGTCATTTTCGTGCTTTAATTTGTATGTTACATACGTATGACTCAGGTCACATATTATACATTTAGTTAGTCTATATTTTGACCTTTACCGTGCGCCGTCACAACACACGATGGGTTAAAAACTAGTTGTATGTTAATTATAAAACTTTGTCAACTTATTAGGCCCACTATGAAAGAGTCCAATGTGAGCCGATCTCAAATTGTGAGCCCCCGGCCCAATAACGATCATCGTCGTCTTCCCTCTTTCCAAGCTGATCAAACAAACACTGATGCTTACATCATTTGGTTCATCATGATTGTTTTTTGCTATGCATGATGTTTAATTAGTATTTATGCTATATGGGTTTATACCATCTTTTTTGTTTGTTTTTAATGGGCTGATAATACAGGGGCACACCAGGTGTTCGACGTAATGTCCAAAAAAACAAGGCATTGGTCTTTTTTGTTGCACGATCCTACTGTATTGCTTACTTAATAAAACATTAACAGCCATGAGGGTATTGCCAACCAAGTGGCAAAAAGCCTTAAAGAATGTTGGTCACATTGTCTTGAATGCCTTTTATTTTAGCTATTTGTATTTGAATTCTAACTGTTTTTGCAAAGTGTAGACAGTTTGTTGGGCTTTTTCTACTCATTTTTTTATACACTAGTAAAGTTACATCATAATATCATATATGCTGGGTGCTTGAATGTGAATGAACACTTCTTGTTGTTTTTATATTATATCATGTGGATTATATCCCCAACTTTTGAACAACAGAATAGTCCTGCTAAGCCATTATAACAGTTTATAGCTTTTGATCTGATGTTCTTACTTTTGATGTGAACTGTCGCGTTTCTTATATATCTGTGCGTTCTTTCTCTCCCTCGGTGTGTGTGAGAGAGATAAATAATCATTTTTGTTCAAGTTTGGACACAAATAATCGTTTTTGTTCATGTTGGCTCAAATTACAATTAACTCATGGAGTAAAGTTAATCATGACTCATTGTTATTTTATTTAATTACATTGGCATAAGTTCTATAAATGCAGGATGAGGAACTGTGCATTTGTTGATTTTAGCAATGAGAGTTTGGCAACTCAAGCACAAGGCCGATTTAATGGGTAATTCAATATGGCAGGCTAAAGAATTTTCTTTTATTCTGTGTTTAGGTCGCATATCTTATAATTTTTTAAGTGCTACTTTCTTGATGGTTTGTTCAGGTTAAGATTTATTGGTAAAGTTTTGTTCATTGAGAGAGCTATTACATCACCAGACGTTAATAGATCTCCATGAATTATCCAACCGTGGGAAACGATGCTATGTCATTGAGTGATGCTACCGTAGCCAAAGATTCAAAGCAGTAATTCGTTACAAAATCTTTGCTGACACCCGAACCTCTCGCTTAACAACCTGAGATTGAGTATCCATTTTCTCCTCACTTTGAGTAAGTTGTATTTCGACACTTAACTGAAAGGATTATAAGATTATTAAGGCAAATGGCACTAAACTGAATCAAGTTCATTACTGTCCACCGAGGTCATTAAACTTCTTTTTGAGGTTTGACCATTCAAGTTTCAGATTTGTTCCAGTCTTCCAATGTTGTGTATAATTTTGAATAACGATACGTTATGAAACTGATAACGTGGATAGCCGTTGTGTAAATAGCTGACATAGGATAACACACCATCAGTTTATACAACTTTTTTCTATAGATGGCGACATTTGTAAGGCTCTTTTCTATTTCTTTTTCCGCCCAGTGGTAAACTAACTTGCACAAATATAGATATGTATGCCCCCCACCGGATAAAAATATCCTGACCAACATCTTAATTGCTCTTATCGCTGTTCCTAGCTTTCATACACGTGTGTATATATCTTCAGGATGAACAAAATGAAATTGTTCAAAGTAGAATTGTCACTTTAAGTTATACTATCTAGACTATGTGTATTACACTATTACTTGTTTCATGGTAGGTTTTGCATTTGATGAACAAAATAAATATTCCAGCTTCATTTCGCGCAGCACTGCCGACCTTACCTCTACCACCCTCAGCACCTCAACCACCGGTCCACCACCACCACCACCTCGCCTATAGATACATACTCCAGTTTGGACCATCTCTCAAGCAGTGAATCAGAGTTGGAGTCGACAGTTGAGGTAAAATAAAATTATAGATTACCCTTTTTAAATTCCCACCGAGAGACTAGTCCCATATTCCACAAAATAAACCATTTATACTTTCTTACAAAAATCAATGTCATCTCTGATCACTCTATCTATTGTTTCTTGAATATTCAGAATTTTGCAAACAGTTATCATATTATTGATCTGATTACAACTTCAAACATTTTGTTACAACTGACTATTTGATTCTGATTATTGAATATTATGTAACCATTTTTAGCACATCCATACACTCCTTAAGTTTCTCAAACACTTTGATACTTCTTAGGAAAATCACGGTTCTCAGCGCAAGCAGCCAAGCGTATCAAATGAGAAACTCTTTTTTTTTACAAAAAAGAAGGCATTTACGCCTTTTCACAAAAAACAAATGTTATCTTTGATCACTCTGTCTATATTTTCTTGAAAATTTAGAATTTTGCAAATAGATATCTAATATGTGATATCTGATCTATGAATGAGATTTTACTGGGTATGTTTTTTTGTTTGTTTATATCTTATTATGTAGATTACAATTTCAAACGCTAGTAGCACATTCAAGCACCATTTTCAACTACCCAGTTTATTCAATTGATTTTCTGCTTCTTATTATTAAATATTACGTAATCACTTTTACACATCCAAAGACCCCTTAAGTTACCCAAAACACTTTTGATATTTTTTAGGAAAATGACGATTCTTGGCGCAAGCGTGTCAAACAAGAAGCTAGTGTGGGTCAATGGTATGGACAAAGATGTATCATGTAGCTCATGAGTCTGTTGGATTAAGACCTGCCACCTTAGTACCTTAGTTCCTTAGGGATCCCATTGATCAAAAAGAGGAACCTTGTGTTGCACGTCGTTGTTATTGTTCTCTTGCAAATTTACTTGTTATGTATCGTTTTTGTTGCAGATTAAATTTATTCCTAAACAAACTCATGCCAAGCAAGGCATAGAGAATGAGAATTTAAATACTAAACCCTTTGCTACTGTTAAGGAATTGAAACATGGAAAATTGCCTCTAGAAGAAGGTTTATCGCTTTATCCCTTCCAATGTTTAAGGTATCGCCAAGTAACTTTTAATTACTAAACAAACATCATAATCAATATAATTTACAGTCTTCTTTACCTTCTGCAGATTTAAAATGCTGGAAATCCTGCACCTTTTTTGTACATAAAAAACTTGGCAAAAGACGTGATTACAGATGACATCTACCCTGTATTTGGTAAAACCATAAGTCTGAATGCCAAAGAAACCGTATCTGATCGGGGTAACTTTGTTAAATAGTAACTAAGTTTCATTATTGTTCTAATCAGATCACTCATAAATATTTTTGTTCCGATCAGGTCACTCAAGTTTAGTTTGGTGTTTCAATCCTAGATATTTTACCTAAATAGAAGGTCATCTATCATACATGACATTTATTTGGGTATTTCTTTTTATAAAAATGTTGACATGACTTGTAAATGCCAACATGAATCTTTTAAAAATTGCAAAATAGTTTTAAAATATTTTAAAACAATTACGAATTTAAAGAGAAAAGATTGTGCACTATTAAATCCATGGATTTTTTTTTTTAACCGTGGCTTCTTTATTTTGATTTCATGATTGCGGTTGCATCATCACTTCCCTTTAATTTCTTCAAACCCATTATTTATTTAGTGAAACAAAAAGGAGTAAATTTACATCCATGAACCAAATAGAAGCTTTTAGTCTTTTAGAGTAGAGCATGAAACTAGAAACTATGTTATACCAAAGCCCAGATCTATGACACGCAATCAACAACCATGTTTTTTCAATTCTCATAAGAGAAGGTTGGCCGGCGATGGTTGAGGTTCGTGCTTGCCACCGAAGATGGATGGTGGTTGACGTATTGGGGTGGTGGTGTGACGGTGGTTGGTGGCGTATTAGGGTGATTGTGCGATGGTGGTTGGTGGCGTATTGGGGTTATTGTGTGATGGTGGTTAGTGGCGTATTGGAATGGTGGTGCAAAGGTAGGCGGAGATGTGAAAACAGAGAAGATGGTTTTTCTATTTATTATGGAACATGAATCATTTAGATTGTTTAATTGGTTTGTGTTATTTCTTTAATCAATTAATTTGATTAATTAATTAATTATGTCATCATGTTTAAAAACACTAAACAAATGCTATATATGATAATTTACCTGCTATTCAGGTAAATTATATAAAATTAGAACATAAAATAAACTTGAATGAGTTAATTAGAACAAAAATTTTTATGAGTGACCTGATTAGAACATTGCTAAAACTTAATTACCATTCTCTAAAATATTCCCTATCGGATATTCCTAAGAAGCTGATGTGTGTTTGGAAAGAGTAATATAGATGTTTATATCTTTGGCTGCGTTAAGAAACATGATAGTTTAGGTTTATCTTATGTTGTTGTTAGTGTTGCAGACACGTTTTTTGGAAGCACTGAAACAGCTAAATCGAATCTTTCTGTGAAGTTAATGCAGGTAACATGTTCTGATTTAACATAAATTTCTTGATCAAGCTTCTATATTGTGTGAATGTATGGCAAATTCTGAATCCACACATTCATGGGCACAGTGCGCGTAATAGAAACAAAGCCTACACATTTTTCTGAATTTAGTAACGGACTTTATATTATGCTATGGGGTCGAATGCACCTTTACTTTACACAGACCACATGAGGTTAAAGTATTCCTTTGGACGGAAAGAAAAACAGAAACCAACTAACAATTTATTTACCAATATTAGCAACTAACCTCATTTGCTTTACCAGTAATTTGCTGACGTGGCACTGTTTAATGGCTTAATGCCATGCCAGTCGTCACATCAACATGCAAAATAACGCTTATATGTTAATAAACATAAGTTTATTCAAAAATTTGAAATAATGATCTTTTGTATAAAACTAACATGTAACTTCATCTTCTTGTTTTGATTTCAGGAAGGATGAATGAGAAGTCAAGCCTTCGTGACATTCTCAAAGACTGAAATTGTGCTTCGTGCTCTGGTATGGTTCTTAATATTTTTACAAAAAGTTACCTTTTTATGAATATTTGAATTTTATTATGAATTCTTATTGCAGAGTATAAGATGTTAGTTTGCATAATCTGGTAAATAAATTTATATTTAAAGGCAAGCTCATGATTATACAGTTTGGCCGGTACACTTCCACCGGCAAAAACGAATGAAAACAGCTTGCATTACCATCAAGATTCTATACATTAATAAGTCCAAACCATGGTAGGCCTTAGTTTAAACCCGAATATAGAACCTTTGCAAATTCGAGTCTGGTCGGGTCGAGTAGTTCGTTACTGAACACCCATTTTTCAAGATATTTCTTTCCTATTTTCACAAATGAAATATTTGCAGGAACACATGACTACCATGAATTTTATTCAAGTAATGTAACAACTAAAAACCACTCCTTTTTCTACAGGGGTAATATCGTAAATTAACATCCTCTTAACTTTTTAACATATGTGGAGCCACGTGGGTGACAAAGAGCCCAATCACGTGTTTCTTCATCTACCATTTAGGATCATATCTTTTTATTGTGGTCCTGAATTTCATGTTTATCTATATACATTTTGCCCCCTCAACTTTGTATTTTCTTGACTCATACTTTTATCTTTAATGAAAGAACCATCAAATGGTTATTATATAAACTTAAATATTGAAGGACTAAAACAGAATTTCATGTGAACATAAGGGGTAAACTGTAACCACAGATAACAGATTGTGTGATCTGGTTTCCAATTTATCCACCGTTGGATGATGTTATCTGATTTGAGTATGACTAGGAAAAGCATAGTCCAGAAAAAAATTTAAATAATCCAGAAACAAAAAATAGTAACCCCACAATTTCTTGAAGCTCAATTTTCAAACCACTTTTAGTCTTACACGTATACATAGAAGTTACACAATAAGCAATCCCATTGCCCCTTTTAAGGTCTTTGACTAGAAGCAATCCAATAACTCAGAATTAAATCTTTATCTTTGATCTTGCCTTACCAATCAGAAAACTAAAAAAAAAAAGATAACATTTTTGTACAATTAAATTGAATTTGGAAAGATCAAGAATCAGCATGGCTAAGATGATAAGTAATGGTTATAAGTTTTCTGCATGTAACAATGGCTTTGCTTGCAATAAATTTGATCAATTCTCTCCTGTTATGGTAAAGATGCCGGTTTCGTCGAATTCGGGATCGAATTTGACCCTTCGGTCATCCGTCGACAGCGATTTGTTTGGTCGACGTGTGGCTTTAGGAGGTCAAGAAAGAAGGGATCGTATCCGAGCTGTTGCTGCTGCTTCTTCTGATGTTAAGGTCTGTTTTTTGATTTATAACTTATTACCATTATTTAAATTTAAATTGAATGTTATCTTTGATAACTTTTAGCTTTTGATTGCTGTCTTCAAGATTTGTTTTTTTTTTTTTTGGTTTATTTATATGAGGTATATAAATAAATTGATTGTTTTTATTTTCACCAAGAAACAAGAAAAATGAGAACTTGATGTTTTACCCAGATATAAATTACTACAGAATAGTTAAATTACTGTTTTACCATGTTTAAAAAGCCAGAAAAAAAAACAAAAAACAAACATGTATGATCTTCCTTGATGCTGTTTTTTATACATTTTGCTTTATATGTATGAGTGTTAGGACATAGATCTTGGTTTCAAAAATCTTGTAGCTTAAATCTTAATGGAATTCATGTATTATGTAATAGCATAATATTCTTGAATCATTTCTTGAAATTATTAGTGACTAAACATCTTGATATTGGGATCTCAAACAGATGAGTATGATTAGCCTTGGAAAAGCTGTAAAATGGTGGGAAAAAGGACTTCAACCAAACATGAAGGAAATAACAGGTGCAGAAGATCTTGTTGAATCTCTTTTAAAAGCTGGTGATAAACTAGTTGTTGTTGATTTCTTTTCACCTGGTTGTGGTGGCTGCAGAGCTCTTCATCCAAAGGTATGTATGTCACACATTCAAATCTTTTATTACACTTTATCGGTCTTTTATAATAACTTGGTTTTTATATATTTTTTTTCTTTGATTTTTGCAGCTATGTCAGTTAGCAGAGATGAATCCGGACGTGCAGTTTCTGCAAGTGAACTATGAGGAGCACAAATCTATGTGTTATAGTCTCAATGTTCATGTTCTTCCATTCTTTCGGTTCTATAGAGGGGCTGAGGGTCGTCTTTGTAGCTTTAGCTGTACCAATGCTACGGTCCGTGTACATTTATTATTATTTTCGTTTTTTTTAGTAACGTTATAAATGATGATTATCTGAACTCGACTACTATGATAATACAGATCAAGAAGTTCAAAGATGCATTGGCAAAACACAAGCCCGATCGAAGCAGTTTAGGCCCGCCAAAAGGTCTAGAGGAGAAAGAGCTGGTGGCACTCGGGGCCAACCGGGACCTTTCTTTTGTGTATAATCCACAGCCTGAGCACACGCAACAGGAGGTTGCGCCACCTCCATTGCCACCAGTGCCAATGGTGGCAGCAGCGGGTTCAGGCTCACCAAGTCTCCCTCTTCCTCTTCCTCTTCCTATTCCCCTGAAGTCGACATCTGAATCGACACAAGACGATAAAGATAAAAAATTGGTGTCTTCTGGGAGATGAGTTTGTTTTAGATATCCCAAGTGGTGTTTCGTTTGATTTCTGTTTAATATGTTGTGGTTGTGTAAATAGTTCAAAGGTGTGGCCTCAAGTGTGTGTGCACACCTGTATGCGGTATGCCCTTTTTGTTGTGGCATTTAGCAGCTTAAATTTCTGTTTAATGTGTATCTGAATCAAGGTGTCTTTGTTTCACTTCTAAACAAGGTTTTTGTTGAAGTTAATGAGGTACAACCCATTTACTTATACATTAGTTTCCTTATGGTTTTAAAAAAAAACTGGTATTGATTATAAAATAGTTGTGCCACGTGCCGTGTTGGTTTTATGCTTGGTGGGTGTTGCTGATTCCTCACCCTCTGCTTACACATGTTTTCCACTATTTTTTTTCTTTTGCTTTAGTCCAGCTAGTTTCTTCAACTCGCTTTGGGTTATGCGTTGTGGTGGGTTGTGCCGCGTGGTTTCTTCACCCTCTGCTTACACGTGTTTTCCACTATTTTTTTTTTCTTCTTTATTCCAGCCGGTTTCTTTAGCTAAATTTTAGTCTCTCTTTCTTGCTTTGCGTCTTGCTCCGGCGTCCTTGCTTTTCATGTACGATCAGTATTTATTTTACGTTTTCTTTAGAGGTCTGCTTTTGTTTGTGGTTTTGATACTGCTTTTTTGCTATGTAGCGTATCTACGACGATGTTTTGTGGCTTATTAGGTGTGGGTTTTGCGTGTTGTTTTTGTGTATTTGACCTAGCATTTGCGTGTTGGCTAATTGTTATTTTATTTGGTTTGTTGTTAGCTTTTTGCTGGTCGGTGGCTGGCCATCGTCTACGGTGGCGCATGCCGTTGGTGAATGGTGATCTTTGTTACTGTGTAGGCTGTGATGAGTTTAGTTTTTTTTCAAATATTTGCTGACATCGTTTACTTATAAATTTAAAACTCAATACTGTTTTAGTAAAACTATCTTTTTTTCTCAAACCAACGTTTTTGTTGTTTATACATCTAGTTTTTGACGCTTGAAAATGATATATTTTAAGCTACTAAAACCGATTTTAAACTACTAAAACCGACACATCAAGTTTTTGACGCCGTTGCCGGAGAAGACGCACGACATTTCTAAAAAACTATGTAAGGGCCTTATTCTTTCTTCCATCATTTTACATGCTTTGTTTTGTTCCTAATATCATGCACAAACGACTCGAGGGTCAAGAAATACAACACATAGCAGATGGTCAACAACAACTCATGATAATACCTTCTTTTGTAACTGCTTACAAAGTATGTTGATAATATGTGTTTTGTTTGTCATCAGGAGATGATAGTGACAATGTTAACATGCTAAGAAGTAGACACTAGACAATGTAGACATGGAACACTGTCAGTTGTGAATTATATTATTTGACAAAGTTAGATGTATTATTTGACAATGTTAGATGTGATCTTTTATAGCAACATACGTATAAAGCTCCCCGCCGCAACGCATGGGAGAATCGTCTATGTAGCATCACAATTCACAAATCTCTCTAGCAACACAAATTGTTTGCAACATGCCCCTGCCGCAACATGCACGGGTCAGATTCTAGTTAATTTTTTTATGCTAGATTTTTTGTACTGGATTTTTTTGTACTATTTTTTGACTAAATTTTTATGTTGGATTTTGAGAAAACAAAAAGGTAAATGTTTGCATCTTTAAACAAATGTCCTTTAATCTAATTCTAAAGAGAGTGACATGTCATCTCCACAATCGTTTTTAAACTATCTCTTAACTATGTTAAGTTTTAAATATGATTTTGACATTTTACGTGGATAATGTTAATATTTGACGTGGATAATGTTAACATTTGACCTGTATATCATAATACTCTTCAAGTTCTACGTGAGTGGTATTTTTTTTAAGGTGAACTTCATTAAACACAAAATTAAGGCGAAAATCTCTAAGCTAGAGATGAACCGTCACAACAAAAGTTACATCATAGCAAAAGAAAAATTACACCAATTCTTCCAATCTACCGTACCCTCCTTATGTCTACTCCTATACCAAAGATACCCCAACGATTTTATATCCGAAACAATTTGTACAACACTGGTATCATTCCCCTTAAATACTTTGTCGTTCCTAGCCTTTCAAATTCTCCAACACGTCAAAATAATAACTCCATATATGATCTCTTTCTTAGTCTCCAACCCACCCAAATAGTTAACTAATTGAATCACATCGGTAGTTGAGAAAACAAAGAACGGGGTTATGTTACACCAATTTGCTATACTATACCATTCCACACTCCACCCGCCATCCGCCATCCAACAAGCCGAAAACAAATGGTCCGAAGTTACTTCCACTTCTCCACAAAACACACACAAACCATCACCCACATAAATGTTTCTCCTTCGAAGAGCACACTGAGTCGGAATCCTATCCAAACTCGCCTTCCACATAAAAATATTACATTTATTCGGTATTCACTTACACCAATTAAACACGATAGTATCCACGTGAGTGGTATTGCCGTCACTTTATCAATAGATGTTGAAAATGATTGTCCTTTTTTTTAAAGTCAACATTATTTGTTAAAAACTTCTTGATTAGTAGATTTTATTAGAACGTGCCACAACCGTAAGCCGTAGTAGCAGTTTAAGAATCTTAAAAATCAATTTCGTATCTTTCATAAAATAATTACGTAACACATCAAAAATTCAAACCAGCAATAACATATTATTGGAAATAAAATTAAAAAAAATATATATATTAATAGACACCATAGTATTTGGGTTTGATTTATAGCATAATCTTAGAAAATTAAAATCAAAATTTTACACTAAAAAGATATATTATAACTAAAAAAAAAAGATATATGAAAAGATTTAAAAGGTAATCGTCATAAAAAAATAAACAAAACATATGACTAATATGCTAACACGTATATATAATAAGTTATGTATTAATTATTAGCAGGCCAGTGGCTTCCAGAAAAAAAATCTTGATGGAAGATATATTATTCCAATACATAAGAGTACAGATTGATAAGCGGGTTTCTGCAAAATAAACACAAGTGCTCACATGCAAAACCACTAGAAATGACTCAAAACTTGATTAAATAGTAAATACATCGCATTGCACCATTTATTAAATCGGTACGTCTGGTGGAGAAAAGACAAGGCAATTTAAATTAAAAAACAAACAAAAAATAAAATAAAAATGTGATTGGTAGATTTTACGTGGCCTCCACACTCAGGGGCCGATCTATGCTTATTGAACAGGTTCTCAGGAACCCTATCAGTTTAAAATTTTTAGTAAGAATATATATAAAAAATATCCTTGGATAGTGAAGGGCATAGCACGGTGTTTGAGGCTTTAGCATGAGTTTGGTTTAGTTTGGTACGTACCACAATACATAGTCTAATAGCTCATATCAGACCGGCATTTTGTTTTGATTTTTTGGAAATTTCGGGTTTGGTTAGTTTGGTTTCGTAACTTTTCAATTCTATAGACACCCTTAGAAAGAAGGCTTTGACTCATTGTTGGAAGTCATGACAGATCGAATTGATTCAGCATTTGTAAAAGTTGGTATCTAGTTGATTTAAACATTAATTCAAATGCAGAAATTGCTTCATTGCTTCATTGCATGGTAGTTTAAAATTTTAAATTCACCATAAAGAGCCTAGCATGAGAAGCAGAAAGAAGAATGTAGCCAAAGACAACTTGCCGATGGTCCATCGTGGCTCTTGTCCAATGGACGGATAGTTGTTACCGGCAAGTCATCCTTGGCTACACCCCTAACAATTCTGCAACCACCATGTTAGGCCATTGGTGAACCATTAGATCCTTAGAAGAAGATGATTATAAATTGATGTTGATGAGGATGATAGATGTGGGAGTAAACTAGTAAATGGTGGTGAAGAGATGAGAGTGAATGGTGTATATATAGAGACTTCAGTGTTTAATAGTAACACTAAATAGTAATCAAGTAAACCTAAAAATATATTCCTAAATACTACGGAGTATTATTTAAAATGGTCTATATATATTATTCACCCAACATATTGAAATGTTATGTATTTGTAATTTTATACAATAAACTTCTATGATTATTCAACAAAGAAATTTACTTAAAACGATTTATTTCTTGACCGAATATTTGTTAAGTTTTTTACAATTTTATTTTTTAAAGGGAAATAGAAAAAAAATAATAAAAACAAGGAAAAACAGCTTGCCATTGTCATAGATGGGCTTAGAGGAAGAAATATACAGGTTGTTATCCAGGTCCAACAGTCTTCTTCCACCTAATACTTTAAAATAAATAAAGAAAATTCTATAAATAATATAAAAGTATTAATGTAATTAAAATTTTATATAAACCTAGTACAACATTAACGGAGGTCGGAGAACGATTTATCTACAACGTTTATATTTATGTCTACTATGCATAACTTTTTTGTTTAACGTCCTATACAAATGTTAGAAAAGTTTTAGAGACGAGAGATCATGAGTTCATAAAGAATAACTAAACCTCAAGTATTATCAATGTGTTTTAGGGTTTTTTTTTTTGTAAGAAGAGAGCGAAACTCTAGAGAATGTGTTAGTTGTGACATTTATAATGGATGAACTTATGTTAAGTCTTTACACTTTACTTATGTAATAGCAAACAGATCTGAATGGTCGGATAGTATACCTTTAGAATTGTGCATTATAAACTTATTACTTGTAATTACTATAACATATTGCACCACATATAGCAGCAGAACTTGGTAGCGTAATTAATGTAGCAAAATAAATATATGTTGTGATGTGACGCTGACGGCCTCCCACGTCTACCCATAGCACCAGTGTATCATATTTAAATCAGTAAAGGATAAATGTACTTAAGTCATAAATCATACTCATATTTAACTCATGTTTATGTAAAAAAGGTTGTATTTTTTATTATAAGCCCTTACATAATTGAAAATATACACCTTAAAAATGTATGTTTTTATTGTAAGTTAACTTTTTTTTTGGAAGGAGTAGATCAACTGGTAAAGCCTTTGAACTCCCTATGGGAGACCCCGGATCGAATCCCAGCGGTTGAATTTCTGCCGCTCTAGCGGGACCGATCCCCTCTACAACCCCAGGCGGGAACCCCACTTTTAAATGGGTAAACCCTCCCCCCCTAAGAATCGAACCCATGACCTCATTCGGTCAAGCGTCCTATCCCTCATTGGGGTGGCCAACTGAGCTAGCCCAGTTGGTTTATTTTTTTTTACACCCTCTATCATAGAAAAAAAAAACAAACTTTAATCATGGAAATAATAAAGAGGGATCTCACTTGAATCTCGCTTAAAAGTGAAACTGGGTCTTATTTCATATGCATTTTCTACATTATACGTTTATCTATTGATGACTACAAATTAGGGTATTTGGGTAATGCAAAATCCTAATTAACCTAGATTGCTAGAGTAAGTCAAGTATATATCGTATTCACGAAAAGCATGTGTTCCACATTCACTAGATTATTTATACTAAAACTTAACTTAAATTGATCTTCGGACCTGATTGATTTGTTTATTTAATAACTAATTAAGTGATTTGTAAACAAGAATTTAAAAGTTGATAATCCCTAGATTTCAGGGCTATAAGCACTGTGTATAACCTAGATTGATTTACCAAGTTGAAATATTACATAGGCATAACCACATATCTTTTTAAATTTTTCAAAGGATAATGGGAAACACAATATCCTACACTATTGACTTAGAATCGAACAACCAGTCATGAACACAAACTAGAACAATGTATTCTAATCAAAACTTAAGAAATTGAATTAAGAAGAGTTTGACTTTGGTGCACTTCAAAATTCAAAATACTGCATAAAACATTTATAATCAAAACCGATTTTTCACTCTATCACCCTCTCCAAAGCAACCAAAAAGTTGTCGCCTCTCGCAATTAGAACCCATGGAGGGGGAATTTTTGGAGAGGGCAAAGCCCCCGTGCCCCGGTGACCACCCGCTCCCCCAAGCCTCCCGGCGTGGCCCCTCTTGATGTGGGAAATCCCACGGGCGTGGGGCTCACCTTTTTTTTGGATGGTGTCTTAAGATTGATTGTTTTTTTGCCTCTTACCATTGTCCCATTGCCTTTTATTACCGCTTCCTTTTTCCTACGAGGAGGGCAAAACCTGTTTTGCCTATGTGGCGTCTACGTGACATGACAAAGGGTTTCGTCGGATTTTTTAACTTCTTCATACGGGCCTTTGCTTCTAATTTATTTACAGCCCATGTAATTTGAATCCACCTTAATTAATTAATTAGTTTCAGCCCAATCACAACAATGAGATCGAAGCCCACGTTCCATCCTACATCTTCAATTCTTTCTTTCTAGCCTTTTTCTGGCTCTGCAGAATCCATATGAACAAGTAAGATCATTGCATTCTATAATAACTATTAATTATCTTATGATTATATTTAATCATTAAATGCGAATTACAATTATAAATTTAATTTTCCAGCTTGTAAGCTTTTATCATGTTTACTTTATTTTATTATATCAAAGACAAAACAAGTTATATTTAGATGGTGGGTAAGCGGGCAACAAGCTGCGTCGCTATCCCTTTATTTTGTTGTTAAAAATTTATTGTTTTAAACCCATTTTCTCTATATTATATCAATAATGTAATATAGATTAACTAGCCGATCACCCCGGGAAGGTCCCGGGGTTGAAAAATTTAATATGATTTAATAATACGGATCAATAATTCTCATTTGCGTTCACTGACCTGAACCATGAAGCAAATGTGGCGCAAGTTACAATTCCTCAGCACCACTAACCATCGGTCACCAAAGCCTACATCAATAACAATGGCATACCTACAATAACAATCATCAAGTAACTATTCGACAGTCAACCATCACCATTACAGTATCACATCCATTAAGTATTTTAGCAATTACTTAAGCTAATACGGTACCATTAAATCCCATTACCATCTATACCTGTAATGCGAATACCAACCTAAAATAATGTATAACTCTTACACCTATCATAAAGTGTAAATAAATGCATAACTCTAATATCAATGTTCAATACCTAACCTAAAACAATGTATAACTCTAGCATTAGCACCTATCATAAAAGGCTAAAGAAATGCATAACTCTAATGTCAATATTCAATACCTAACCTAAAACAGCCTATAAATCCAATGCTAACACCTAATACTTCAACATGAAGAAACACTAAAAACCTAGCCGAATCGATAAAGGATACATGACATATTATATGAAGCGTCTCAAAATATTAAAAGAATCATCACACATCCCACAAACTAAACCTATTGTAATCAACCTAAGCTACCTCTAAATAAGCCTAAAGCATGTCTTAAACCCCTAAAAGTTGTATATTATTTATTCTATACTATACGCCCCGCCTTAAAAAGCCCTCATTGTTTAATGCTTAAGCGCCTCGCACTTAGACCTAACTAAGTCTCACCCTTTGCGCCTCGAGTGCGCCTTCGACAACCAAACCTAAACCAAAGATCAGGAGAAATTAATATAACATACCTCAGCAAAACAGGGGATAAAGATGAACTTGCAAAAAAATGACATAACCTATTAATCATCCAGAAACACAAAAAAAAATACCAACAGATTAAAAAAGCAACAGAAATCACTAATGCGCCTTCAACCACACGTCCGAGTCAACTCAGCTATATCCTCCTTCCTTCCTTCCTTCCTTCTTTCCCATCTGTTTTTATAAAACCTAAAACCATCAACCGCCTCACGTAAACTCCAATCATATAATAATAATACTAAAACTATATAAAATCACTCATCTAATTCTATACCTCTACTTTTCTTTCAATCACACCTCCAGCTTCAAGGTTACCCGATCAACAATATATATACCGCCTTTTCAGTAATCAGGTCTCATATTATTATTATTATTATTATTATTATTATTATTATTATTATTATTATTATTATTATTATTATTATTATTATTATTATTATTTTCTACAACTGTCAGTCTTGTAATCACATGTTCTATAAAGGGTATATGTATATTGACCTAAAGATTCAAACTTTACAATTGGAATCAACAAATAAAGTACCTTTTGGGATGAAGAACCAATAAGTGCGTTGGCAAGAGCACCCAGAGGGTTTGATGAAGAAGATGAACCAGGGACGGCGCAGGCTGCACCGCCGGTGACTAAGTCCCTCATGGCCATGGCTAATATGGATCAATCGATATGGGTTTATGGTTCGATTAGGTTATTGTTGTGTTAGGAGTAATTGATGTGCTGTTGAGGAGAATAATAATTGAGATAGAGAGAGGCGCAGAAGATAAGAATAGGGTTTTGTGAGAGGATTAGGGTTGAAGGGAAGAAGGATTGTGATTGTTGAGAAATACGGGAATAGGGTTGGGAATAGGGTTTGAGTTGGTTTTTATTATTAATTAAAATTGTATAAAACCAAAATAATTGAAAAACACCAAAACCTTTCAATTACAATGCCACATGGCAATTTTAAGAGGGCCTTGAATCAACCAATGGACGCCACGTCAGCAAAACACCTTTGTTTTATATATATATATAGATTTTTAAACTGCACAGACCATTTATTACACTAATCGAGTAATTACTATAATGTTATATAGATTAATTTTTAAAATAATGTAAACAGAAAAGGGTGGTGGCGCAGCTTGTTGCCCGCCTTCCCGCTATCTTGATTTAATTTGTAATGTTTTTTATTTAATGAAATATAAAAATAATTAAAATCTAAAAAAAAATTATTTTTTCACTTATTAATAACTATTTAATATTTTATTAATCCAGTCACCTATAATACACTAGTTTCAAATGTTAATAAAAACAAAGTAAAATGTTATAACTCGTGTAATGCATAAGTTCTAACCTAATAATAAATAAAAACAAAGTAAAATGTTATAATAAGTCAATAGTACATCAAAGTTCGTCTTTTTAAAAACATATTTTGACGAATGTATGTGTTAACCGATTACTTTATATTTATTTAACTTATGTAATACACGTGTTTATTCAAAAGAACAGTTTTTTTTTAAGACGTAACCTTTTTATTTTTTAGTGTATAAACCTATTGTAACATCTCGCATATACAAAAAAAACAAGCATTTCCTGTTTATAAATATTACACCTCAATATAAATGCTATAAACACAGTAACTAATTATAAATTTTCCAATAATTGCTCGAAGCTAAATATTAATTACGTTGATCCACTCGTTTTTAATTTTAACTTCAAATCTCGTCTTTAATTACAATTAAACATCACCTTCAATTCGTTCGAATTGTCTTCAACCTTATAGTTATCATTTTATTTCTCCTTTTAACCGAAACTCATAAGTTGACCATGGTCCAGCGAGTTATTCATAATAGTGTCTCGACTCCGGGTGGGCAATGTTACGTTTTTAGTAGACAAGGGTTTGTTATTCAGAAAAGGATGGCGACGCAGCTTGTTGCCCACCTACCCGTTATCTTGATGTAATTTTCTCAGTTTAAGTTATTATAAAAAGAACTTTATAAGTCAAATAAATTTCATTCTAAAAAATACACTTGAAATCAAACACCATAAGTTGACGATTGCCAACACCTAGGTTGTAAGGTCTAAACAGAGCGAGAACAATAACCATACTAGATGATAACACCATGTATTGTTTTCAAATGAGAAACAACGTATAAACAATTTTAACATTTACAACACTCAATTTTCAAAAACCAAATTTTTTATGTCAATCCGTCTTTAATGAAGCTCGAACACTTGATCTCAAAGGAAAGAACGTCTTAACTCAAATAACTTTGCCAATTTGACCCAACCCCCAATGGTAAAGTTTCAAATATTGTTTGTTATTGAAGAAACCAAATAGGGTTCTAGGTTTCATACACACCGTGACCTCACATTCTGGGTATGTGGCAGCCTCTTATTAATGTGTAATATAGGTCAGAGTGTATGAATCCTAAAAAGAGGGTGTATGATTCGTAAATACCAACCAAAAATAATGGTTAAAAATTATAAAGTAATTTTTTTCTTAAAATGGAAAGAGGTGAAAGGTGGTGAGGAGTGGTAGTTGCAGGGGAATCCTTGAAAGAACCGCCCATCAAACAGAAAAACTCGCAAACCAAAAATCTGACTATGTGCATGGGTGTTTCTGTCCATACCCTTTGCGATTGCGCAATCTAATGTAACATTTTGGGACCTACTTTTTAATTTATTATACTATGTATATTTCAGTCATATCTTTGTTTTTTTTTTGTATATCTATTATTATTATTATTTTTTTTTGAAATTTCAGGTTCGGTTAGGTCCGATTTCAGGTGCACGACCCCAGTGGACAGTGGCGTATTCAGAAACAATTTACAACATGTTCATTTCGTAAATTTTCATGATTTTCACTAACTTTTTATTTGTTCCCACTAAATTTTTCATTTTTTTTCAAACCGAGGGTTCCTGGGAACCCCGAAACCCCTTGGATCCGCCCTGCACAACCCCCTAGTACAAATGCTTTAACCATTTGTTGGAAAGTCATAATAAGATCAAAGTGAATCTGCATTTGTAAACTTTAATATCAAAAAACATTAATTCAAACGTAGAAATTGCTTAAAAGGTTTGAATATGAAAGAAATTGCATGGCAGTTTCAATTTCACCATAAACAACAGCCTAGCATGAGATGCAAAAAGAAGAATGTAGCCAAAGACAACTTGTCGATGACTCGATGATCCATCATGGCTATGGTCCGATGGACCGACGGACGGTCGGTTGTTACCGGCAAGTCATCCCTGGCTACAACCTCAACATTTTGCAACAACCATGTTAGGCCATGGGTGAACATACAAATTAATCCTTAGAAGAAGAAATGGAGTGAGAGTAAAAGGTGGGAAAGAGGTGTGATACTGAGTGTGAATGGGTGTATTTATGTAGACTTCCGTGTTTTGAATAATAAGTAATGTTAAATGCTGTACTTTTTACACTTTTAAATCAAAATAGCTAGCTTAAGGGGAAGGGGCATTACCCAAATTTTTTTTCAAACTTCATTGATTTTAACTAATCCTGTATTGCGACATCACTTCACTGATTTACTTCATTTAAACATTTTTTTGCAGACAACACTCTACTGATTCTTTTATTTATTTTCATTTAAATATCTAAACTTTTTTTTTAATTTCACACGGTTTAAATTATTAAACCGGTTAATAATAATTTAATTTCACACTATTACAACCGTCCCACCAAACGGTTAGTAAAATTGAATTATGAATTCTTGGAACCGTCAATTAAATTGAATTCAAGAAACCGTCCCACCAAACGGTCAGTAAAATTGAATATTAACATTGAGGGCATGTTTGGATAAACCTATTACTTATCTACTTTTCCACCTTCTTTTCACCTTATTCAAACCTAAAAAGTCATTTTCAAACCATCACCCGAACACTTTAAAGTAACTTATGGCTTTTTAGAAAAGTCATAAGGAGTTGGAAAGAAGAAGAGCCAAACACCCTCTGAAACTGTTCCAAACTTTTGTATATAAACACACCAAACCGTGAGGTTAAAACTCACACTTTACCATGGTTTAATCAAACAAACACCCACACTCTACACAAAGATGACTTGCTGGACTGAGGAAGAAGAGATCGTGTTCACGGTGTGATACAAAGAAGCCACAAACGACCCGGCTCTACAACAACGCCAACGCTTGAGGGCCTCGAGTTCGGAATCACGTTAGTAGTGTGTTACAAAGAAGCCACAAATTCGTAGTGTTCATTATATATACTTAATTACACAATGAATGTAATAAAAGAGGTAAATATAAGAAATATATTATAATTATATAATGTCTCATAATCATATTATAAAAGTTCAAATTAGCTCTAGAGTCTTCATCAAGATTCCACAAATAATAATGTTCCCATAGTAATGCAAGCCATGACTATATTTTCAACGACGTAGTTAAATGCAAAGTTTGCTTTGATATTCACTTAATTTATCAAATAGGGGTGTAAATGAGTCTAGCTACTTGAGCTTGGCTTGTGTGACATCCGGCACCTTACACTTTACTCAAATATACATTTTTGATCCTTGATCTATTTTAAAATTTCCATTTTTAACCCTCGTATTTTAACGGGATGAAAAATCTTGAATTTATAAATTAAAATTTTATAACTTTATAAAGCATGGTTGCACGCCTTGCACTCACAAATGAACCGAGCACAAATATTTTATAAACATAAAATACCCGACTCAAAAATCTTAATTTTCGGTCCTAAAATAATTTGGAAGGTCAAAGAAATCAAATCCGGAAGTGAAAATAAAGTAAAAACATTTTTTTTATTTATAACTCTCCTGTGGACCGCGGGAAGAGTATTAAAACCCTCCGCGCTCCGCGGAGTACTAAACAAAATAATTTATTTCTTTATATCCTCGCGGACTGCGGAAGGATTGTTAAATCCCCCGCGGACCGCGACGGCATGTCTGCAGAATTCTTTCTTGTTTGACTCGCAATCTCTAGCTCTGTCCAATCCCGTCCCCAATGCGACCTCAAAACGCGTTTTCAGCCCTACACTCTTGTCCCTTGTCTGTTCCTTGTGTCCAAAATCATCCAATACACCAATTATTAACCAATTCTTTCAAAAACTTTATAAAACCCACATCATTAACCCATTTCGAATTACACCTCAAAACGACCGTTTTATCTCAATTAAATTCACACACACATTCCTCTCATATGGTCTATCATTTCTGCACAAGAAGCCCCGATTATCATCTCAAAATCTTGACGAATTGTAAGCTTATTCTTTGGGTTTTAACTCGGTTTTCTTTCTTCTTTTCGAGCTAGCAAAACCGTGAGTTTTTCCAATTACTTTTGCATAATCTTTCATTTATATCAGTAGTTTAAAAGCCCTCTATTTGTTGTATCAAACATAGCCTCTAAGGGTTCCAATTAAAAATCTAGGGTTTATGGTGTTCTTAATTATTTAGGGATTTTTGAATTAAAAGCTTAAAGGACTTTAAAATTCCATAACTTGTTTGTTACTGATCTAAAAATTATGAAACTTGGTAGACTTGTTCATATGACTGACTAGAAGTTTTAGAAATAGTTTCGAAATTTTTAGAAACTGTTTAATATTTTTAATCATTTCTAAGATGCTTTAATCATGTTTAATCTATATAAATTCATATATACCGTATTTTAACATGAAAATTTACAGGAATGCATCTCAATATGTTAGAATAATTATCATGTCGTTTTTCCTCTGTTTTGATACGATTTCATATGTTATCCCGGTTTCTTTTGTTAAATTAGTTTTAAAAAAATAATATTCATATTAAATACATTTTTATCAGAAAAATTCTATAAAATTTATTGAGAGATCTTTCAAGTCATTAGACTAAGTTTTTACAGAAAATTTTATTTTTAGAAAGTGTTTTGTATTTATTTTGAATTTATGTGTTATTTATCATATTTAATTCATATAAATTCGTATTTAATTCATTTTGTTATGAAAATTGGTGGAAATATATTTTAACATGTTATAAACATTTTCAAATCAGTTTTACTCTGTTTTAAAATATTTTCATACAATATTACATTTTTGGTTAATAAACTAGTTTCTAAACATATAAAATCTATAATAAATAGATTTTTATCAAGAAAAGTTCTATAAAAATTATTCCAAGATTTTTTAAGTCAGAGGAATAAGTTTTCACAGGAGATTACATTTATAAAACCATTTTTATATTTTAACTCATTTTTGTCCATTAAACTACTTTTGAAACAAGTAAATTTATATTAAATAGATTTTATTCAACAAAACTTTTATAAAAATTATTTTGAGACCTTTAGGGTCAGAATATGAAGTTTTCACAGAAAACTTTATTTTTACAACTATTTTACATTTTATTCCAAATTTTATGTCATCCTTGATAATACAAATTAAATTAATACTTTTATACAAATTACAAATATTTTTTGAGTTAAATTTATTATTTTATAAACTATCATCTTATGAACTCAAGGTTACTTATTATTTTATCATCTCATTTATTGATCAATATAATTGTTTATATTTAATAAAACAAATATAAATAATTATAGTATAAGATTATCAAACTTATTTTCCAATATCATTACTTATACCATATAACTTGGTAAATATTTTGTAATATTAACCTAAGTTATGCACGTGAAGCTTTTCATAGGTTTTCTATCTCGCGACACATATAAACTATTTATTCAACTCAACGTGTTACATTTTCGTTACTAAACTTAAAAACCCCCAAAATCTAGACTTAACATCCTAGATGCCTTAGATTAGTAACCCTAGACTTTTTTTAAGTATAAACACTTACTTTATACCATAAACTTTAGGTTGAGCCTTCGGGATTCACCTTGCTTTCACTCGCCATTTAGCAAACTTAGCGAAAGTGAGTATATCTTTCCCCTTTTTCATGTTTTACTTTTAGGGCTATTCATGTACACTAAATTCAAATGCAAATCATTTACAAAGTGCAAATCATTTACAAAGTGCAATTCTTATGTGTGTTTACTTTGTGTTCATTGTGTGTACTCTTGACTTGTTGAATTCACATGTTTCTAGCATTTATCTTTGTGTGGTCCGAAGTATCGATCGTGTGGTGGGTTAGCTGTGGTACACCCTATATATAAACACGAACGATATTGTGTCATTTATTTTCATGTCTTGTTGTGGTGGTTATCATTGGCATACACTTGATACTTGACTCTTGTGGCATTGACTTAAACATTGGTACAACTCTTTACATACAGTATACAACATATGAATTGCTAACGCTTTTCCTACTATACATAACCAAAACAGGGTATGCTCACCAATACATTTTTTGTATTGACATATACTATTTTCGTACATATTTCATGTTATCTTTGAGACGTATTTCTTTAAGCTTTGGACTAGTATTTTGAATTTTTTAGTATCTTTGTATTTCCAAGTTGACTTGATTTGTTTTTTTGTTCCTAGAACCTTTATATCACTCGTATTTCATTTCATGTAATAAACTATTTAAATCAATATATCAAGTTACACTTTAGTACCATGAGCTATTGAACAATCGTCACTACGTGGCATCCCGATGTTTCCGCCATCGGTCGGGGTGTTACAGCTTCAAAAAAATTTTCAAATGAATCGAGCCTAACCGAGCTCGATCCCAAGCCCGAGTCTAAAAACAAGTCTGATTAGCAAACGAGCCTGAGCCTGAGTTTTGGTTATCAAGCTCATAGCCTAGACGAGCCCATTATTTATATAAATTTTAATTAATTTATTATATATATCTATATATTTAAATAATTATAATTATTGTATATAAAATTACGAAAAAATAGCTTAACTATATATAAGATATTATTTATAATTAATGTAAATTACAAATAAATATTAAACGAACCGAGCTTAAGCTTAAAAAACTACTTGCGAACCGAGATCAAGCTTTAAAAGCAAAGCTTGAATTGAACCGAGCCTGAGATTTCATAACTTAAACGAGCACGAGCTTGAAACCAGGAGAGCTTGGGCTCGGTTCGGCTGGTCTGCACCCCTAATTGCGGATGGTGGAAAATCAGACTCTAAATCAGACACATATATGAACAAAATCGTTCGGATTTTTTTCTAGCATCAATCAAAACACGAAAAAATAGTAACCCTAATCATCTATATATACTAAATTCATTATATTCTAACTAAACTCTTCAGCCCACTTGAATTAATTTTAACTCATTTAAATTTTCTGGATAATCTTCCAAATCAAAATTATTTCTTCATTCACCCCTTCAGTTTTGATTTGGACTCTCTTCACATCCGCACCGTAATCGACAACTTCAATCCCTTGATCAATCTTGATATCCATCTTCCAAAGTTCTAGTTCTTAACCATCGATGCAAAGAAAAAACAAGCTTGTCCCTTCTACCGTTTTCTTCTTCCCTTGCTAGACACGATAAAATTCAAAGCCTAATGCTTTGACGAATCTTCTTCCATCTGCCTACTCGCAAATCCGATCAAATATCTTTTGACAAAAAAACAATGTACACCAGTTACCCATTTTTTATCATTGGCAAGAGTGACCAAGTTTTGATCTTACATGGATTAAAAGTTGCCAATGTAATTAAGTTCATTATCACTAAACCGAAGCAAGCTGATCACCAATCACCACTGGTGTCCAATCGGTTTGATTCATTCGAATAAATCGTTTTTTTCCTGTGATTAGCCGGATTCCATATTTATCTTCTAGGTTATAAAAAATAATAACTCAAAACTTGCTAAAAAAATGGGTACTCAAAAGATAACCCTTCATGGGTCAAGTTATTCTATACAGTGTAACAAAAATGAGAAGGGTAAGAAGGATACAAAAAATACAATAGATCATAAAATATGACACAGTGAGTCACAAAATATAATACAATGCCAAAAAATATAACACTATGCTGAAGAAAAAAGACACAATGACTTGAAAAAATGACACAATGATGAAAATAAGAAAAAGACACAATGGTACATAAAAGACACAATGATATAACGCATATTCTAAAAACTACAAGCTAAAACCCCAAAAAACGAAGACCTAAAAACTAATGTCGTAGGGTTCGATAAAACGGTTCCAATGCTGCTTGAATGAGTTCAATCGGAGTCCGTTTGATAACTTTCCTACGACTTCCTATTTTTCATTCACTGTGTATTTGATTCTAACCCTTCATAGAGTAGTTAAGATTATTTTATGTTTGTATATTTACTAGGTGTTAGCCCAGCGCACGCGTTGCGGCGCGCAAAGGCGAGATGATAGTATGTGTTGCATGTGATATGGTTTGGCAATTAGTGAGTGTCATGCGATACAAACAAATGCAATTGCTAAAGTTGGTTGTAGAATATATAACATATTGAGTATCTTCACAGTCGGCGAACACGGGACACGCGGGCGCATGAATGCACTGTCATCATCGCTCTATGAGGCTCTATTAATCTGAAAAGGATAAACGCTAATTGGGTAGCGTATGAAATTTTTGGCTGCCCCGCCAAGATACGAAACCAAAAACGAAATGCCTATCATAGGCGGCAAAGCAAAAGGCGCGATGCGCAAACCATGCTATAGCCAAAGATTTCTTCGTAGCCGCACGACAAATATAACCAATGGCAACACAACTGAAACAACATTATGCTTGTATGATACTATGATCAACTGCATAAAGTAATATAATGTTTAAAGCTAGAGCTATTGAGAAAGTATATAGTGGAAATCAAGAGATTTCATTAGCAAGGAAGTCAAACAGAATGTAAGAAAGCATAAAACAAAATATAGACAAAAGTGATTAGCTAACAAATTCAGCGCAACATACCTCATTTGACATTCGACATTCAGAAAGCCTAAGACATTTTTATGCCCATAATAAATGCCAACATGAAAACATGAAGACAGGTAGTTTTGCGCAAAAAAACAAAGGCTCAGGCGTACAGTGCTATGTCGATCGGTTGCGCTGTAGTTGCGCCATCACGGTCGACACTCGACATTACATAACGTACGTATACATCATAGCCCAAGATTTCGTAATTACACGGAAAAAAAATACGGCATGCCTATCATAGGCGGCAAAGCAAAAGGCATGATGGGCAAACAAAGCTATAGCCAAAGATTTCGTCATAGCCGCACGACAAATATAACCAATGCCAACGCAATTGAAACAATATTATGCCTCTATGATACTATGATCAGCTGCAGAAAGTAATATAATGTTTAAACTTAGAGCTACTAAGAAAGCATAAAGTCAAAAGCAAGATTTCATTAGCAAGGAAGTCAAACAGAATGTAAGAAAGCATAAGCCATGAACTGATACAACCCAATTAGGCCAACTATGTTAATAATTACAAAACATAGACGAAACTGATTAGCTAACAAATTCAGCGCTACATACCTCATTTGACATTCAGAAACCTTAAAGACATTTTTTTGCCCAAAATAAATGCCAACATCAAGACAGAAACTTCTGCGCGAAAACAAAGGGTCAGCCGTACAGTGATACGTCGACCGTTTGCGCTGCAGTCGCGCCATCGCAGTCTATCAATACCGTCGCACACAACGGACATCAGTAGGTTCCATAATCACTTGTCATCGTCGCCCTAACAATCATAGACCGCCGAGCACCCTAAGGTGTGAGGGTGTGAGGGTTCAGACTCGACAACTGCTATTGTATCATACATTGTGTGGTTGCATCATATCGATGCCGTCACACACAACGGACAACATCAGGTTGGTTAATCAGTTGTCATCATCGCCATACCATGCGACAATTGCTAACGCGAATGACGGCAACAATTTTGTCATCGTCGCGTAAAAAAAATCCAAAAATAAATACGACGGCGAAAACAATCCATAAGGCAGCTGAAGGTTGCATTGTGATTAAACCTCTAATTAGATCGCCCTCTTATCATTCGGCCATCGCAGTGTTGGCAAAAAAGCAAAACAGTTAAAGCCTCTAACAAAGAATTTTATCAATTGTAACTTCACCAGAGCTGAACAGTAACACGGCCAGCTGAATACGCACCAAATATAGCATAAGCAGAGACCAAGATCAAGTTAAAAACAGGTATAATCTTTCTTCATTTAGTAGCTGCCCAGAAACAGTACTCGCAACCCAAACTGTGGCAACTGGTATAGGGAGCAAAGTAGCAGTAACGTCCAACGCCTTGCCAAGATACAAAATACTAATGTATTTCATCCATGGCTGCATTAAAGAGCATATGTACTCCTAACATACTTGGTACATACGTCATGCCATTAGAGAGTAAGGTTAACTGGTCAGAAAAATTATGTAATATTCAATGCTGAATATTACTCATGATGGCATCACACATGAGGCAACTTACAAAGTCCCTAAAAGTAATACATATACAGCAGATGGATGCATTATTGACTTTGCAAATTAATTTGTTTGTAAAAAGTAAGGAAAAAACTATTATATATGAGGCTCAGATATGTAAACGGAATAGAAGCGAATAAATCCGCCATGGCTGCAACTTTATCCGTTGCAATTTGATAACATAACCATCCGGATTGATTGCCCAACCAAGATGCGGATAATCGCAAACCTCGTTCCGATCCACTCGGACATATTATTATTCAACTTCATTGTAGAATTTTAGGGTTTGAACTCAACAACAAACAATAAAATGAAATATCACAACCATAAACACAAAGAACAAAGAATGTAGGCGACAAAACAACGGTGACAAAATCTTATTTATCCAACCCAAAAGTACCCACCAAAACCCTAGATCTCAAATAAACACTGAGATCAAATCAAATAACAATACAATGTCTTCTACAAGATCTACTGATTAGTAAGATCAGTAGATCAAGAGAGAAATAACCAAACAACAATACAAAAGAATAATACCTAAACAAAACCCTAATACAATAACCAGAGAACTATGACAAGGTGATAACAAAACAAAGAGAGACTAAACAAACAACGAAGACTGAAGAGTCTTTATATAGAGCAGCTCAGAAACGTCGAGAAACAATCCAACGACCAAGATTAAAACCCATCCAACGGCTGAGATTAAAGCCTGCAAAAATATCTCAACAACTTGTACAAGTGAACCAGTTCAACCAAGAGTTCAATAAGATTAAGTAAAGGGTTCATGAACCTGATCACCAATAACGAACTGGACTTAAACCAAAGCCCAATAACCAATCATCAGACTAATCAAGCCCAATACGAGTAATTGAATTAATATAGGAGGCCCAAGATATTTTAACATCCCCCCTTAATTCAATTACCGAACATATTTGATAACCCAAGTTTAGTACACAACAATTCATGTTGAGCACTAAACAAGCCTTTCGTAAAGATATCAGCCACTTGCTGATCAGACGACACTTTCAAAGCATTGACAAACCCTGAACTTATCTTTTCCCTCAAAAAATGCCAATCAAGTTCAAAATGTTTAGTCCTATCATGGAAAACAGGATTTTCTGCAATAGCAATAGCAGACTTGCTATCACAGAACATCTCTATAGGCAGTTTAACTTCAACTCCTAATTCCTTCAACAAATTAGATATCCATACAAGCTCACAAGTTGTAGAGCACATTGCTCTGTACTCAGCTTCTGCTGAGGAACGAGCAACAGTGCTCTGTTTCTTACTCTTCCATGACACCAAACATTGACCAACAAACACACAAAACCCAGTAACAGACTTACGGGTTGCAAGACACTTAGCCCAATCAGCATCTGAGTATGCTGACAAAGCTAAACCAGTCCCCTTTTTAAACATAATGTCTTTGCCTGGAGAAAGCTTTAGATATCTAAGCAATCTCAAGGCTATTTTCTGTACATTTTGAGTTGGTTTATGCATAAACTGACTCAGAAATTGTACAGCATAGCTTATGTCAGGACGAGTTAAAGATAAGTAAATTAACTTTCCTATAAGTTTTTGATATCCTGTTACATCTTCTAAAAATTTTTCATCTTTGTTATTTTTAATAGACAAATTGTAATTCTGTTCAATAGGAACACTAACAGGCTTACAACCAAGATACCCAAACTCACTTAACAAATCCATACAATACTTTCTCTGATTAAGGCAAATACCTTGATCAGAATATAACACCTCAATACCAAGAAAGTATTTTAACTTTCCCAGATCTTTAATTTGAAAGTTTTCTTTTAACAACACTTTCACATTATCAATTTCAGTCTTACTATTTCCAGTAACAACTATATCGTCTACATAGACAAGTAAGACAACAAAAACATCATTCACAGATTTAACAAACATAGAGTGATCACAAACACTTTGCACAAACCCAATATTTTTCAACACATCAACTAATTTTTCATTCCATTTCCTAGGAGCTTGTTTTAGCCCATATAAAGACTTAACAAGCTTGCAAACTTTAGACTCACTTCCAGAGGCATAGCCTTCTGGTAAACTCATGTAAACATCTTCAGTTATAGACCCATATAGAAAAGCATTGTTTATATCAAGTTGATATAAAGTCCAATTGTTATGAACAGCAAGACTTATTACTGTTCTAACAGTAACCATCTTTACCACTGGTGAAAAGGTTTCTCCAAAGTCTAAACCTTCTCTTTGGTTATAGCCCTTTGCTACTAACCTAGCTTTATATCTATCTATTTCACCATTTGACTTGTATTTGATTTTATAAACCCATTTACACCCGATAGCCTTTCTACCAGGGGGTAGATCAGTGACTATCCAGGTATTGTTCCTATACAAAGCCTCCATCTCAGCATTCATTGCCTCTATCCAGTGAGGATCTTTAGAAGCTTGAATGTAAGATGTAGGTTCAATAGACTTATTTACACTAGAAACAAAGCACATATTTTCAAAAGACAAATTAGAGTAATTAACAACTTTTTCAACTCCATATTTAACTCTACCTTCAATAACATAGTCATCAAATTTCCTAGGTAAAACAGAATCCCTACTAGACTGTCTAACTGGCCTACTTCCCTCAGGAGTCCTTAACTCATCATTTGAACCCTCTAACCCAGTGCAATCAGCCCCCCTCCCTGTAGAACACCTAGGTTGCTGATCACAACTATCATCATGATCTACATCACTAGTGTTCCTGGGAGAGTCACCTAATTGTCTCCCAGGTGAGTGATCATGAGTATCATCAGGTCCCCCATCATCATTGGGAAGGTTTTGAAAAATAGTTTTTTGATTGTCACTTGAAGAAACTTCATTTTCAAATATATCAAAGAAATTTAAATGGTTAACTATTTCAAACACAAGTTGTTTATGTTCAGTTTTAAAGGGATAAATATTTTCATAAAATTTCACATCCCTTGAAAACTCAACCTTTTTTGTTTCCAAATCATAAATTTTATAACCTTTTTTAACAAAAGAATAACCTATTAAAACACTTTTATTAGCCCTGCTAAAAAGTTTATCAGGACCATCTAGAACAGTTTTAAAACATAGACAACCAAAGTTTCTTAAGTGATTTAATTCGGGGGGGAACCCATATATCAACTCATAGGGACTCTTACCATCTAACACAGACGAAGGTATCCTGTTAATTAAGTAAGCAGCAGTAAGAACACATTCAGACCAGAAACTTAAAGGAACACAGCTTTGGAACAGTAAGGCCCTAGCTGTATTTAAAAGATGCCTGTGCTTTCTCTCCACAACTCCATTTTGTTGTGGAGTGTAAGCACAAGAGGTTTGATGAAGAATACCCCTTTTGTTACAAAAATCATTTACTTGTTTATTTATAAACTCAGTACCATTATCACTTCTAAATACCTTAATGTTCTTTGAAAACTGAGTTTTAACAAGTTCATAAAAACTAACAATATTTTCAAACACTTCACTTTTGGATTTTAACATGTAGACCCACACAGATCTAGAGTAATCATCTACAATGGTCAGAAAATACCTATCTCCTTCCCTACTAGTGACTTTATAAGGCCCCCATACATCAAGATGTACAAGATCTCCAATATCTTTGGACTTATGGTCACTAAGAGGAAAAGGAACTCTAACCTGCTTAGCCTTATGACATACCTCACAAGGCTCAGCACTAGACTCACCAACATTCAAACTGTCTTTTAAAACAGCTAGTACCTGACTAGAAGGATGTCCTAGTCTACTGTGCCAAAGACTATGATCAGTTACACTATTAAAGCACACACTATTAAAATTAACATTTTACCAACAAAGTAAAGACCATCCTGCTGTCTACCAGTCACCAGGATTTTCCTTGATTTGGAATCCTGAACAAAGCATTCATGTTCATTAAACAAAACATCTAGCTTGTTGTCCTTAGCAAGTTTATGTATAGACACAAGATTAACACAGTAATCAGGAATAAAGAACACATCATGTAACACAACACCACTAGCCAATTTTATATCACCAATTTTAGCAACTTTAGCATTGGTACCATTTGGGTGTTTAACTTCCATATTATACTGAGACACATCTATACTATTTATTAACTGTTCATCATTCCCAACCATATGTTGATTAGCCCCAGAGTCCATAATCCATCCAAAAAACAAAGCAAACTTAACCATACTTGAACAGTTAGAAAAGTTTTTAAACAGCTTAGCAACTTTAGACAACACAGACATACTTGAAAAACCATTAACTACAACAGACTCACCTCCTACTTTAGAACTCTGAGGATCTCCTCCAGATTTCTCACTTATTAGACTCATCAACTTGGAGATCTGCTCAGAAGTAAAAGGTGAACCAGAAGAAACATTTGCACTCACATTGTTACTAGTATTGGACACACCAGACCTCCAATTACTCTGAGTTCTATTATTAAACTGATTACCATTATTTTTGTTAGTAACTTGATTACCAGATTGATTACCAACATTTCTCTGATTATTTGTTGGATATCCAACAATTTCAAAACATCTTTCAATGGTGTGTCCAACTCTATTACAGTGAGTACATTTCAAATTAGGATTAGGTCCCTTAGAGAACCCTTTCCTATTGCTAGAAGCTTGGCTAGTTCTAGCAGTAAAGGCTACATTGTTACCCTTTGATCCACTACTTGAACCTCTATGGGATTCTTCCCTAGATACAACAGCAAAAGCAGCTTTTACTGAAGGTAATGGATCACTGGTTAACAGTGTAGTTCGTACAGGTTGGTAAACCTCATCAAGCCCCATCAGAAACTGCATGAGTTTAATAAGGCTATTAAAGTCATTGAATTCCTTAGAGGCTTGACAAGTACAAACAGGCAATTGAACAATTGAATCAAATTGTTTCCACATAGTATTCAACTTATTATAATACTCAGACACAGAACTACCACTTTGTGTTATACCATTTATCTTTTGATGCAAATTAAACATGACACAACCATCAATTCTATCATAAGTTTCTCTAAGATCAAGCCACACATCTCTAGCACTTTCAGAAAACACTTGTCCTAGATACAGTTCCTCACAAACAGAGTTAATCAACCAAGATAACACCACAGAATTACATCTTTCCCATTGATTAGCTAAAACATCATCAGTTACTGGTTTAACACATGTGCCATCAATAAAGCCTAACTTGTTTTTACCTTGAAGTGCAAGTTTCATAGCTTTAGACCAAACAGAATAGTTTTCTGTTCCTTTGAGTTTAATACTAACAATTGACAGACTAGATGTGTCACTAGGATGTAAGAACAGAGGATCACTAATATCCAATTTACTAATAAGAGTTGCATCTCCTGCACCTAGGTTGGGGCCCCACCACCAGGGTTGGCACCCCCACCTCCTGCTGGATTAACAACATCACCCATTACAAACGAAACAACAATTCACACAAACAAACAAACACAGAAAACAATCCTAGAAGGACGAAGCTGAGTCAGTGTTACAGATAGTGGATTCGTCACTCAATGGTGTCCACCCAGTTCTTAACTCAGGAGCCCTTTTATTAGCTATATATATAGTACTTATATATATATAAACAACCAATCAACAAACAATGAATCACACACAATAACAACTAGATCAACAGACAAGACACCAAGTAGTTTGGCCAATGCCGGTCCACCCTAACCCGGCCAGTGCCTCTAGACACAACAACAACAAAACTAAAGAGAATGAAACGATCTCACCAGACAACTCGTAGTCTGTAACCTTCACTTAGGGTTACAAGACCAGAGAGCAAACAGCACAGCTAACCAGTCCTCAACAACAACTCCAAGAAACCAAAGCCTCCAGCCAACAATCGTTGACCAAGCAATCTGCTCAACTAATCAAACCAAGAACAAACAAATAATAGACCAGATCTATAGAAAAGACCAGATCTACTAAATGATAAGACCAAGAACCAGATCTATTACTTAGATCAGATCCTTCAACAATAACAGAGAAACCAACAGCGGAAGACACAAAAGAACCAAGATCCAGAGCCTATGGCTCTGATACCATGTAGAATTTTAGGGTTTGAACTCAACAACAAACAATAAAATGAAATATCACAACCATAAACACAAAGAACAAAGAATGTAGGCGACAAAACAACGGTGACAAAATCTTATTTATCCAACCCAAAAGTACCCACCAAAACCCTAGATCTCAGATAAACACTGAGATCAAATCAAATAACAATACAATGTCTTCTACAAGATCTACTGATTAGTAAGATCAGTAGATCAAGAGAGAAATAACCAAACAACAATACAAAAGAATAATACCTAAACAAAACCCTAATACAATAACCAGAGAACTATGACAAGGTGATAACAAAACAAAGAGAGACTAAACAAACAACGAAGACTGAAGAGTCTTTATATAGAGCAGCTCAGAAACGTCGAGAAACAATCCAACGACCAAGATTAAAACCCATCCAACGGCTGAGATTAAAGCCTGCAAAAATATCTCAACAACTTGTACAAGTGAACCAGTTCAACCAAGAGTTCAATAAGATTAAGTAAAGGGTTCATGAACCTGATCACCAATAACGAACTGGACTTAAACCAAAGCCCAATAACCAATCATCAGACTAATCAAGCCCAATACGAGTAATTGAATTAATATAGGAGGCCCAAGATATTTTAACATTCATACATCATCACAGCCTCTTTTAAGTTAAAGACAGAAGCATATTCAATAAGCATACCCTGAGTAGCCCAAAAATATTGAATCACGTTTCACCATAACAATGATATCCTACCCAAAATGATCTGTTTCTATACAAATGGTTTAAAATGACCACTTCTTTAATTTCACGTCATTCTAGATATGTGCTAAGAGTCATTGATTAAACAAAAAACATATCTATGTAAGAAAGGGCTGCTCATATATGATCATTGCCTTCCCCCAGACGCTACTCCATCCAACAAACACTCTGTGTATTACTAAAGTTGTTTCTTATTTGCTCATCATAGGCCGTAAATCGGATCTCAAAGCTACAGTTTTAGGTCATAGGCGGCTTGCTATGTTTGATTACCACAGTCGTAGCCGCCACCACCAAAAAATTAGGTTTGTAACAACAACGTGAACACCGGACATACAAAGCTCTTAGTGAGAACCGACATCGCCGGAGTCAGAAGTATTAGAATAGCCGCCGGAGAATAAGAAAGAAGAAAGGAGGAAGTTGTTGATTCTGTGGAAACGTGGATGGATTTGGTGTAAGTAATGAGTGATGCAGAAGGGTAGAAGAAAGTTCAGGTTGGGTGTAGGACACGAACCTTTTGATACAAATGCCCTTGAAGCCTCATGAAATTATGAAATTACCACTCTAGTACAATATTGAGATGCATGGTACAACTTTTATTGCACAAAGAGGTTGGTAAATGTATAATATATAAATTTATTACAATATATTTATAGCGGAGTAATTTGAATAGTTTGTTTTTATTCGTCTTCATTTCCTCCCCGTTTCCTTTTCTCCCCTCTTTTTTGGCCACCTTTGTTTTCCTTCTTTTTATCCAAACCACCGTCAATCATCTAGATCTCATCATCTCCACCGCCTAAGTAGCACCCTCCTTATTGTTTCTCCTCTTTTAATCCGATCATGGCCTTGGATTCTTACCAACAAAAGGTGGCTTAGAGCAACCGCCTCCGCCGCATCTACGGACTACGTCGGGCAATCGGTCGACATCGTAGAAGGAAAGAGTAGGCGACGTTTTCTCCAGACGACCGTCCTATTCCGACATACGGACTACGACGGCCAATCGGTCGACATGGTAGAAGGAAAGAGTAGGTGACGTGTTCTTCGGACGGTCGTCCTTTTCCCACGATTAGCGGCTACAGAGATGGTTGTTTTGCAATGACTGTCGAAATGCCTTATTCTTGGGTGGCGAGGTTCCGATAAGTCCACCTTCACCTTCATGTCCATTTCCCCTTAAATCATTCAATTTTTTCCTGATTGGGACTATTTTCAGTCGTCCCATCTTTCCGCCAACGTTCCGAGGTCATTGGTTAACGTCGTCGTCCGTGTGTAACACTGCTTTGTTTCCGACAACGTCCCGAGGTCAATACTCTTCCACGTGCACTTGGGACAAAACTATGTTTTTGAATGGTTTTAAGGTTACTGATGTTGGTGATTAATATGCTCTTAATATTAATTTTCTGTGTTGTTGATTACCATGTTTGCTTATTAAGTGGTTAATTGTTGTTCAATGTTTCTGTTGATTGTTTTTTTTTTTTGAACATCAATCACTTTTTATATAAATAAAAAGAGCCAGCGAGCTGTTGATTGTTAATTGATGATAATTTAAGTGTCAGTACTTTAGTTCTCTATGTATATGTTATTGTTAATGTGAGGGTACAAGTATGCACACTAACAATATAAATGCCAATGGTTAATTGATGTTTGTGTTCTTGCTTTGTTTTCCTAAATTTTGCACGGTGTAGATTCTTGGAATAATGAAACGTATTTTGCTTTCATTATTTGGTAGTGTTATGAAAATTGCACAGTTTTATTTGTCAAATAGTTTTTAAGAGGTGTTAACGTTTGTCAGAGGTTAAAAATAGTTTGCATAATTTTTACTTCCATTTTCTGTGGTCTTTTGTTTTAGTTTCTTTGTCATAATTCAACTCAGCGGCAATTCACTTACCAGAACTATAGAGGTGCAGGGTTCATCCAGTAACACAATCATTGGTGAAAATTTTGTTTAGTGAGAGCATTTGTTTAATACCTTTTCCCCCGAGCCCAGAACGCGTAGGCACAACGCACCGGGTTGATAACCCTAGTTTAATTTAAATGTTACTAATCGGCAACTTTGTGTTGCATCATGGGTTGTATATTTGTCTTTAGTGATTGTACCCATTTTTTTATTTTGTTTTTTTTTATGATTTTTTTTAGTTTAAGTGTTTAACCTTAATATTTTTTACATCTTTTACAAATTAACATCAACACTATTTCACTTTCAACTTTATTCTCCTATACTTTTCTTCTTTTATAAATTTTATATTTTATTCGGTCTAGATTATGCAAGCTAACAAGCCGCAATGTGCGCGTTTGGTTCAACGTTCTTACGACTATTGTTTTCTGTTTTAACGGCGCCGTCACAATGCGTAGGTCTTAGATCAACTTAGTGATTGTTTTCTATATTTTACGTTTCGCATGCATGGTTCAACATTTTTGCGTTTAGTTTTCAAAGGAATAAAAGGTCATTTCATTAATTTGAAGTTTTTTTTTTTCATAAACACATAAACGCGACTAATTACATCAAGATAGCGGGCGGACGGGCAACAAGCTGCGCCGCCACCCCCTTCTGGATGGCAAACCCTAATCTACTAAAAACAAACCCATGTCCCCCTGGAGTCGAGACACTGCCATGAATAACCCGTTGAACTCTAGTCAGGAAACGGATGGCTTCCGGCGCCAACGAGCCAAAAGTATCAAATGCCAGGGGAACAAAAACGTGTTGGTTCTCCTCGCAGGCTTTAGCATGCTTCTCAACTTTCTTCGCCTCTGCTTTCCGCACAGCTTGCCCTGCTAAAAAACCACTATCCCTCAAACCAACCAGAGGAGATACACCTGTTAGGTCGACGCAAGCGTGTTTCTCTCCGGCCCATCCAAAGACAAGCAGGTCTGCTGGACGAAGGGTGGATCTCCCGTCAGCGGGGTCCGAGAGGAATTCACAGGAGCCTCCCGTTTGGCTGAGATCCCAGCCCTTCTTAAAATGTCCCAAAGAACGTCCCGGACCCAGTCATGCCTATATTTGAAACCAGGCAACTCCTTACAGTGAACCGCGTGTTCCCCGTATTTGTCCAAGCATGCCTTACGGCAAATCGGACAGACTTCATCTTCATGGTACATGGGGATCATCAAACGATATTTAAGAATTGCCCTGTATTCAACCCTAGACATGGTTTGGCCCAAACCTTCGATTGGGATAACATTTAGGAAATCTTGGGCATGGGGGCTTTGCAAGCATTCAATGACTGCCTTTTGGCGGGGGGACAGATTAAAAGTTTCACCCAGGCTCTGTGCGATTTTGCCAAAGAGGGCATTCGCCAAAGTTTTCTGAGGCTTTGGGGGGGCGGTGTCCTTGTTAGAAAAACCGCCAATATCAAAACCTGGGAGAAAGTCATTTATCCTTTCGAGGGCTTGTACGTAGTCCAAGTCCATGTCGACAACCCCACTATTTCTTAAGATGTGGTCTTGGAGATTCCAAGACTGAGCTCGCGATGCCACAAAAGCATACACCCCAACATCTTTTGCTAAGAGGAGCCCTAATCCTCCCAAACGCATCGGCAAGGATGCCAGACGCCACTGTAGGTCCCCAAAGAACGGACCCCCACATACCACTATGTCTTCGATGGCTTCCCGCAGACCTTTGTCAAAACATGACACCGCTTCATCCATCATGGCGGGTTGGCAGGTACGCAAACCAAAAAGCAGCTTAGCGACTCCCATGCAAGATCTGAGCAAGAGGAGTTCACTCTGGGGATCCCTAAGGCAGGGCAAAAGTTTCATAAGATCAACCGCACGCGAGGCTCTCCGCTCTGCCAATTCTTGTATAAAGTAAGAGTCCCGACTAACAGCCCCTCCAAGGAGATTCACCCCTTTTTCTGGCCTGCCAATCCCACTAGGGAAAAGCCCATCCCTACGTTTCACCCCGTTACAGGACGGCCAAAACACCTCAGTTTTCTTAATATTCAGTTGAAGCCCCAGGGATGGTCCCTCCTTCCGGATGATGTCTAAGGCATTCGCAACATCGATGGCATCACCTATAATTGTCCCATCATCAAGGTACCACGCATGAAAAGGGAGGTTACAATTTTCTTGCACCCGGAGAACCATAGGGTGTAATGCCAAGGCGAAAAGGAGGGGACCTAAAGGGTCCCCTTGCTGAACCCCCGTAGTGGCCCCGATACAATCATTACCAACATACAACCTAGCTGGCTGGGCATATAAGAACTTGACCCACAAATAGATAGATGGGCAATGCTGAAGAACTTCTCGGAGAAGGGCAGTGCGGTCTATCATGTTGAACGCGTTGGAAAAATCCACAGTGAGCATAGCTAAAGAACCGTCTTCATGGAAGGAGTTAAGGAACCTGTTAGCACTGTGGAGCACCGCCTCTGCCCCATTAGGAGTCCCCACCCCAAATTGGAAGTCCCCCAAATACTTAGCCATTTCCTTACCAACCTTCCTCATTGCCACTTTAGATACTAGTCTATGCCAAATGGCCCCTATTGCAATGGGTCGGATCCCGTTATCAGGTTTCAAAAGAGGGGTAAGGGGGGCCGAGGCAATAAATTCAGCAAGCACCCTGGGACACAAACCCCCCAGCCATAAGTTCACGACTTCAGTAATAGCTGAGAGCAAACCCGTGGAAGCCATAGACCCCTCTTCGCTAAGGGCGTCCAATAGATGCTGGGCCCTCAAACCGTCCCTCTCGCAGGAAGTCCCTTTAGGGAAAGATCGGATGCATCGTAGCACACAGTCCTCATCCACCACAAGCGCGGGCATGATGTCGGAGTTAGAGGGCAAGGACGGGGGAGGCAACACTGGGTGCTTATCAATGAGGGCTTTCATAGTAGAATCCCCAAAATGAGCAACCCCACTAGAGCACAACACCTTAACAGCGGCTGTGAAATGACCATCCCGTACTTTCCGGAGGCACTGTTTGACATTGGGGCTCTTTTCAGTAGCCTCACTCCCCACTGCTTCCTCCTTGATAAAAGAAACACCTCCTGCGGAATCGAAGAGAGAAGGAACAAGATCTGCAAACCCAGAACCGTCTTTCCACAAAGAAAGCGATTGTAGGATGCTGCAACACTGCATTGATTTCCTATTCCCAGACCTCCGTTCCTGCCTAGTGGACGGTTTGACCACCCGCAGGGTACAACGAGGCAATAAGAGCAGTTTGACCCAACTTTCTACGGAGCCTGGTGAAGCCACCACTTTGCGTAAGGCACCCGTCAAGGCCTGGACAAACGCCAAACGACAGCTTGGGGGGATGCTCTTGACAGTTTGAATGGGCAGCGAGAAAACCTTTTCTAAGAGGGATATATCCCCAACCACACCTCCTGAAGGACCATGTTCCATGTCCATAGTCACGTGACGAGGTTTCTGGATCCCAACAATGAAATCTTCCACATCTCCCGTAACCACAGAGAAGGAGAGGACGTCATCAGCACTGTGGACGCACCTTTTGCTGAGAGCATGCATTATCATGCACCTCCCACATAGCCATTTAGCCCCATCCCTAAGAGCGCCCCCAACTTCCATAAAAAGGTCCAAGTCTTGGGAGATTGCATCTTGCAAAGACGCCCTCCTTTCTTCTGTCTTGAAATGAAAACCCTGCATGTGCTCTAGAAGGCGTAAAAACCCTGAAGACCCCGGTTTACCATCTTTACACGCATGGAAAAGCTTAAAGGGGCATGTTCGCAAACCACTACTCGAGCCAGGGTCAAAAACTCCTTTTTTAACATTCCGGTCCCTTTTAAAAGGAGCCATATGTACGCAAACACCAAATCTAAAAACAGGCAAGAGAAAAAAGAAACCCCAACTCGAGGCAAGTTAGGTGAAAAAATAACGCAGGCGATGTTGATGATCGTTGAATGGTGTGGCATTGGTGTTATTTGTCACGGTTTTACGTCCCCATCGCAACAAGGTGGTTAATCCTACAAGTTATAACTAATTGCGGCAAACAATATAACTTGTATAAAAGAATTTGTTGTAACTAACATGTTTTTAACTTTTCTATGTAATAAATTTAAATAACATTATAAACAAGTAAAATGATGAGATGACATTACTGTTTATGAACTTATCATTTTATTTGCTATAAAATGTTAGTTATCTACAATAGTAAAGAAAAGTACTAGTAAATCACTTTGAACTTTTTTTCCTGATAATATATAATGATTAAAAACTGAAAATAGTAAAATTGTGTAGCTAATCTAAAATAATATACCTAGTTATATTTGACCATAATCACTAATTCACTAGTAAAAAGATATGAAAAAAAAAATATTTATCGCTTTAACCATTTTTAGTTTCAAAAAGAAGTTACGAGTACGTTTAAATCACAACATCTGCAAATTTGGGAGGAAAAAAAAGATAGCAGGAATCGGGTTGACCGAGTAGCCCGGATATGTGGTCTGGGCCGACCCAACATCATACCGATTAAACATATTTGGTTCGATAAAGCATTCTCAGCTCGGTCTAAATTTTGAGGTGAATTCCGGTTCAAATTCGATCAGGGTAAACACCGAATAACTTTCTGGGTTTTGTGATAGGTTATGCACTAAAAACATTTAAGTTATGTTTGTAGTGTCATATATCCCGATAGCATATAGTTTATAGGTAATAGCATATAGTTAAGTGTCTAGTGATTGATAATAACTTATATACTTCATATTTGGTCTTGGCCCGACCAATACGGTCATCGGTTTAAATTTCCCATTAAATTCAGGTTCAGCCCAATTTCAAATAGGGGTGCAAACGAGCCGAGCTGACCCTGAGCTTGACTAGGCTCGAGTTTGATTAACTTATAAGACCACGAGCTCGGCTCGTTGGTAGTTTCTCAAGCTCGAGCTCGGCTCGGGCTCGGCTCGTTTAGTGTTTCTTGGTTAATATATTAAATAAAAATAGTATAAATAATAGGCTGGTTTAGGCTCGATAAGTCAAAAGCTCGCTCGTTTATTAAACAACTTTAAATGTGGGGTAAATAATATAAAATATTAATAAAACTAATATTATACTAAGGCTCGATCAGGCTCGACGAGCCTAACGAGCTTCATATGCCAAGCTCGAGCTCGGACTCGACAAGTAAACGAGCTTTGTTTTAGGCTCAAGCTTGGCTCGGGCTCGATAAGGCTTGGCTCATTTTAAACTTTTTATCGAGTCAATCTCAAGTAGCTAGTGAGTTGCTCACCTCATTTGCACCCCTAGTTTCTAACTACATAAAAATACGCTTTGACCCATTGTTGGAAAGTCATAATTGACACAATAGAACATACATTTGTAATAAAATTTTATATCAGAAAGCATTAGTTCAAAAGCAAGTACAAATTGCTTCAGTTGTCTGAATACAAAGAACCATGAATGGCAATATCAAGTTCAATTTCACCCATAAACAATCTAGCATGATAAGCAGAAAGAAGAATGTAGCCAAAGACGACTTGCCGACTGTGTCTGTCCATTGGGCCAATGGTCCAATCTACAACGGTTGTTATCGGCACGTCATCCTTGGCTGCAACCTCAACAATTCTGCAGCCACCATGTTAGACCATGGGTGAGCTTTCAAATCCTTAGAAGAAGATGATGGAGTGGGAGTAAAATGTAGATGGTAGGGAAAAGATGTCCGAGTGACTGCGGGTATTTATAGTAACAGTAAAAAATTGTTTATTTGTTTATTAGCTAGTATAAATAATTATATAGTATAAATAATTTTTTTACCAGCAAATTAAATCAGATGGGGAGTTGAACAAAGTAAACTAACACCTACCTTATTAGATATCAAATAAAAAAAATATTAAGGCAAAATGTCAATTTGAAAAAAGTTATAAATAATATGCAAATATCAGAATATAAAATATGAATATAATTAATGATCATATAAACCTAGTCGAACACTAATGGCGAACCATTTATCATTTTATCTATAACGCTTACAATGCATACTTTTTTATAAACTCGGTGTAACATCATTTGCATATCTCATATAAGTCGTGGAAACGAGAAATCATGTGTTTATAACGAATGATTGAACTCAAGTATAAATCGGTTAAACGAAATAAAAAGGTAAAATTAGATGTTACACATAATGAATTATACATTATAAAAAGTAAGAATAGAGTACATATAAAGAATTAGGGATAGGTTCAAATACAAAGTAATGAAAACGTGCGAAGTGTGCGAAGGCTCACTTGCACATGATAATTACGTAATGATAATTACGTAATGCCTTCATAAATATACAAAAACATTACGTAATTATCATTACGTAATTATCATGTACAAAGTGCATGATAATCACGTAATGAGAATTACGTAATGATAATTACGTAATGTTTTTGTATGTTCATGAAGGCATTACGTAATTATCATGTACAAAGTGCATGATAATTACGTAATGACAATTACGTAATGCTTTCATGAACATGCAAAGACATTACGTAATTATCATTACGTAATTATCATGTACAAAGTGAGCCTTCGCACACTTCGCACGTTTTCATTACTTTGTAGAATAACCGTCCCCTAAAGAATTATACATTATAATTTATATCTAGGGGTGTAAACGAGCCGAGCTGAGCCCGAGCCTGACTGGGCTCGAGCTCGGCTCGTCATGGTTTTATGAAGCTCGAGTTCGGCTCGGTTCGAGCCTACAATCTTGAGCTCGAGCTCGGCTTGCTAGCAAAATCAAAAGCTCGAGCTCGGCTCGGCTCGAGGTGATTTGAGAACAATCTCAAACGAGCTCAAAGTTCGGCTCGAGATCGCAAAAGCTATGCTTACACTCTTAAATGGGCCTATGAAATAAGGACTTGGGCTTTGGGGATGTGGGCTATAAATTATAAGAGATATATAAATAACTTATAATTATATTTGGGCTCGTTTAGGCTCGCGAGCCCAATCGAGCTTTGTATATAGGGCTCGACCTCGGGCTCGATAACTAAACGAGCCATATTTCAGGCTCGGGCTTGTTATGGCTCGGCTCGTTTAAGCTTTTTACCGAGCCGATCCCGGATAGCTGTCGAACCACTACGTGTCATTTACACCCCTATTTATATCGCTCTCAATGTCATACTTATACTTCTTTTTTAATATATTTGAATATTTGACAAGTTTTTTGGGAATATAATTAGTGTCACCAATATTAAGAATATTAGGTAAATATTGTAAATACATAATTGTCATAGTCATAACGATAACTAGGATTCTATTACCTCGCGCTTCGCGGCGGGAGCTCCTGTTGCGTTGAGGGTTTGATGGACGTTAAAGATACAGCTTCGCTGTAGGAGCTTCTGTTGCGTGGAGGGTTTCATGGACATAAAAGATAATATTAAGTGACTGTTATTCTCTCGTGGGTTTCAAAAAAATACTCACGGCTAAAAGCTAAAAGTTTGGTGGTCAAAGTTTGAAATCCTAAAAGCTAAAAGTTTGGCAAAAGTGCAATGTAAGTTTAAAAAAGTTGGGTGGTCAAAGTTTGAAATCCTAAAAGCTAAAAGTTTGATGCTCAAAGTTATAAATCATAAAAGTTAAAAAGTTGGTGGTCTAACTTTGGTGATCAAATTGGAAGAAAATAAAGTTAAGCTAAAAGTTAGTTGCCAAAGTTTTAAATCTTAAAAGCTAAAAATTTGATGGTTAAATTGAAAGAAAATAAAGTTAACCTGGTGACCAATAGATATATATAATTGTTAGAGGGAGAGAGGCATCAAAAAGCTATACCATATACTTATACCATATACTTTCTGAGTTGTGCAAAGTATATGCAAAGTAAAAAGAGGTGGGCCAATAGCAATTCACTGTTCAACCGTAGGATCTTTAATAGATATGTATAATAATAAAACATAACACATTGCATTATAAGCTACTAAACATATAACATTTTGTTTATTTAACTAGTGTAATATCCGATTATAACCTAGTTAGTATATATATTTAGGATTAAGCGCCATAGGCTCCCACATCTATCAGATTTTTGAACTACTACAATCTAAATTTAGGGGTGGATATGTGCTGTGTTTACTACTTAGTGGAGAAAGACCTCACTAACATCACCATTTCCTATTTAGCCTATATTTACCGAAAGGGGTTCAAGTCATGTGGTAGACATTATGTAGGTTTAGAAGTAGTTTTAGTGAGTGTGAGTTTGTGGTTTTAAAAAGACTTACTCTATATTTAATATAAAAAAATCTCAAAAATATTATAGGTCCCTACTAAAGAAGCTAAGTTAAAATAAAACATAATAAAGAAAATAAATTTAAACTCACCAAACCCAACGCTAAATCTTTGATTGTCTTTTGCCTTTTATGGGCAAAACTGAAAATTGCATTTTTATTTTTCGAAATGGACATTTAATTTGGGACAACAAAAAATAGAAAAATAACATTTAAAATTGGACGGAGAGAGTATTAAAAACCAGTTATTCATTATCATACTTAGTTAATCCCACCAATATCAAAGCTAAAGTATGGTATGGGATGTTGACTTTACATCTGCCCGTAGGAATAGAGAGACCGCTTCCAATTAAACCCCCGACTCGATAATAGTTATGCATCAAGTCTTAGACATATAACACATAACACTTAGCAATCAAGATAAGCGTGATTGGCATGTACCACGTTGTCTTTTGGCTATCAGTGTCACCACATGATGCATAATTAATTGTCTGTCGTTTTAACGTTATTTTCACTTTTGCTCTAAAAGCTCACACATATATACAGTATACGTTCACACCGCAAGCGGGATTGTTATTAAGAATCCTTAAAAATTTAAAAAGGCAAATGTTTCCCGAAAAGGAAAGTGATCCAAGTGGAGTGAGTTTATGAAAAAGGTGATGAGGGAGTGGTAGTGGCATCGGCAGTTGCAGAGAATCCTTGAACCATGAGCCAGTCTCGCATACCAAAGACATGCATGGGTGTTTCTGTGCACAGCCGCTACCATTGAGCAATCTCATGTAAGTTTTTGGGACCTCCTTTTTTATTTTATTATAACATTATTATTGTTTTTTTATATCTTAATAATCATGACTCATGTTGACATAAATAAAAACAAAGTTTTAGTTGTCATATATCAGAACAAATTTACGTATTTCATTTTTTTATTAAATATTTTCAAATTTAATAAGAGGTTAAAAAAATGAAACAACGTTTTATAAAATTGATTACTCGATTTTTGTAACACATATTATGTCTTTTAAGTTTGTATGTCTCATCTTCACGTGTGTAGCGAAGTGTTCGCACTTTCACACTTCACATGCGACGCCGCATAATGTAGCAATTTGTTTGCTAAGTATAGGTGGATGGATGAGTGACAAATTCATTGAAAAATGTCATTTTGTTTACATACATGAAGATGAGGCGTGTTAACTTAAAAGACTAACTAAATAAAGTTTTTGTATTTATGCCAATATACATGGGCGTAGATACATAGAAGGTTATGGGTTCGGTAGTTGATATAACTGATAGGTTTATAAAATTGTAAGTTTGTAACCTATTAGCGAGAACTTTAATGAATTATATACTAATAATAAGGCAATGGATTTGAACAGTGTTTTATTATTTTTTTATTTTTTTGTTATGTTAAATACATATGATTACAAGTTTGTTTAAGAAATGTATCGTGGCACAGCTGGTGGGAATGAAGTTTTGTTTGGCATGGAACCCGGGTTCGATTCTTCTAAGTTCCTTCTTTTTTAACAGTGCTTTATTATTCTTCTATCTATATTAAAAGGCAATGTCGGTGCCTTTTTACTATTTTGACCCTTCAAGTTTGTTTAGTTTTACACTCTTTCCTTCGTCATAATCTTTTCCCTGTTTTTCTACTTCTTTCTTCTTCTTAGGTTTCTTCATTGCTTTTCTCCTATGGTAGTTTTTATGCTCATTCTTCAAACTACTTTGGATCTTATCTAATTTTTATGGTTTACAACTTATGGTAACACCCTGATCTGTGTTCGCGTTGCTCACGTTACGCGTCTCCATCATTTTCCTATAATCCTTCTTCCCCGAATCTCCCACCCTCCGCAAATCACACACTTTGACAACCAAAGATCTGTCAGGAAACATGACGAAATCTCCATTCAATTATGTCGGAGAATTAAAATTATTTGCATTTTACAACAGCCATCATTCATCATCTATGTGTTTGCCATTTCCAATGCTCATAAGAATCATAGATACAACTCACACCCACAACCCCAATTGGGTTTCTGTTTCTAAATAATGCCAAAATTTCTGGGAGTTTTCTGATGACTTATTATGAGTGGCGAAGCTTGGTTTTTTAATCAGTGGGGGCCGGACTCAATTTTTTCTATCGGTAGTGACCGGAAGATCAAAATCGGTGGGGGCGAACTTAACCCGGACTCAATTTACATACATAAATCGTAAAATTCTACCACTGCGCCAAAAAACGGTGGGGTCGAGCCCCCTCGGGCTCTAAAAAGCTACGCCTCTGCCTATTACCAGGTGTTGTTTCAATTCCTGTCGCAGAGTTCAAGAGGTGTTTTATTAATATTTATTTTAGTTTAACCAAATGCATTGTTTCTCTCAAAAGGAAATGGTGGAAAGAGCTGTTAATTCTTCAGTTAAAATTATGATTTTTTAATTCATATTTTTGTTAGAATTGTTGTTGTAGGTGTTAGTTAAATCAGTGTGTTAATATAAGGTTGTGATGCTTTAACTTAGTTTTACATAATGTTGACAATCAAACATGAATTGTGGAGAAGTATTATCTGTTATGCTTTCACACTTTTAAGTTCGACTTTTCGATGAAATTTATTAATTTTTAGGTTGCATTTTTTTACTTTGCAAGTGTTTGTTATCAGTATTTGTATTTGTAGTTGCTTTGTTGTTTATTATATATGTTGATTATATGTTTACGCTTTGCGTATTTGTGTGCAATGATTGCATACATTGTGGTTATTGTTATTTTTTAATTGAAGCTTTCATAAATAATTAGCAAATGTAGGATTCTAACGTTTTTAAGTTATAAAATGTATGGCTATTCACCCATTTATTTGGTTTAGATCTCATAAGATGACTCAATAATGCAACCGACTTTGCTTCATGGAACCTAATGAACATGTTATATGTCATGTTTTTTAGTCGATATTTGCGATGTACTCGCACTGCTAAGCGCGCTAAATTTCGTAGGCCTTTCATGCTTCAAGCTTAAAGCATTGTTATTTATTGGTCGTTGATGATACAAAATAGTCGACTTTGTTTGTAGCTTTAAAAGCTGGTATAATTCACACTCTGTCGACTTTGTTCATGACTTCATAAAATGGTATGCTTCACATTCTTTACCGTTTTCAGATAACACAAATGCCAAATTTATGAGAAATTCTTGGGAAAGAACAAAAACTTGGTAGCTTTTACAAGAATGACTTCCTATGCAACATATAGAACGTTTTTTCTTATTTATATATGCAGTGATAAAATTCGGCCGACAAGAAGAACATAATAAGGTTGGCCTTCATATGGAGCGTTAGCAACATGATGCATTTTGGCGTCATTACAAAGGAAATTAACAAAGGCACTAACTTTTGTATTATAATTTATAAAAAAGACAGACTTTGATGTTAAAAGAAGGCAAGCTATAATGTCACCTACTTTGCTTCATGAAAGCTAATAAACATGTATTACGTTCGTTGTTTGTTATGTAATCGCGCCGCAACGCGCGCGGGTCTAAAAACTAGTTTCTATTATTTACTTTTAATCTTGATTGACGTATTTTTTATTAATCATTTGCATTTTTATTTGATTTTTGTTATCTTTATTATGTGACCTGACTCAAATCGTTTAACCGGACCGAAAAAGTCAAAACTTAGTGATAGATAATCGGCCGTCTGTCACTAGAAAATTTACAAACTCGTAAGAAAAGAATCCTGGCTACGCCTCTGCCAATATATATAACGATATGCACTTGAAAAATTGAGTGTTTTACATATGTATTAAAGTTTGTTCTCATAAATGCATACTCTAAACCACATTAAGTTTCCACTCGTATAAATTAGAATACGAAAATATGATCTACAGAAGGTGAAATAACGCACATAATAGACAAGTTTGTGTCCCATATCACTAGGATTGTTGTCTAATAAAACACAAGTGAAAAAGTGAGATGTGGCTGTAGGTCGCCGCTACTCGCTTACCACAAGCATGCATGTACACATGCTTTGATAATAACAATAACAATAATTCATTCGACACATATATGCAACTATGAAATCAATAAACTTTTGCTTACATCAATATAAATACATAACATAGTGAAATATATTGGTGATATTGTTCTAGTTTTTTTTAATAAATTAATTACTTCAATTTTATAATTACTTCAATTTTTTAATGAATAACAATCATTAAAAAAGATTTATATGTGTGTTTTGTGTTCGGAATCCTATACCCATTTTTACTCGTCTTGTTTTTGCCGATTCTGTCACTGTCTCACCACCTCCGTGACTACTAGTAATGCGTGTCAGATTTAATCCCACTTATTTTCTTCTATGCGCCTGTTTGTTTTGTTCCTTCTTCACACAAATACATACAATAATTGAGTCACGTATACTCTCGATACAAACTTTAATTAGGTAAAACAAATATATAAATCATATGTAACATTACAATCCCAATTAAAGAAATACAATTCAAAAAATTTTGAATTCAAAGACTTGACAATTTAAATAATGTAGTCAAGGCTTAAGAATATCGTTCACAAGTTCGATCCATGCACACCACAAAAGAATTCCTTGTGTCGGTTTGAGCTTAGGCAAGGAGGACACCGGTGTGTGAGTAAAGATTCGAACTTGGGACCGCTATGTTAGGGTTGTACAAGGATTTCCATTGAACTAAGCATTTAAAAAAATGTTTTAACGGTGAAAGTGTGTAACCGGTTAACAAGTAAAAAGATAATTAATAATAAACTATATGTGTTTTATTTAATATATTAAAAACACTCTAATATTTGAAGAGACAAAAATATAAATTTACAATACAGCATCTCCGACGTTAACTTTCAGACCAAGTCAACACTAAAAATGTAAAAATACTATAAATCAAATGTATAACATTAACCTTTCAAAAAAAAAAAAAAATTGTATAACATTGAACTTCCAAAGATATTTTGGTGAACTTGGGTTGGGTTTTAAAGCCCACGAACTAAGTTGACCCAATATTTGCTTATCGTTCGGCAACTTTCAAGCACAAAAGTTGACCACATCTTAGTATCTTACATCCCCTTTCTCTACATAACTCAAAAAAAAAAAAAAGTGTGGAAATTAAAAATTGAAAGAAATTTTTCCGAATCTATTTCGTATTGAGAAGAATAAGTGGTGTAAAGTGGCGGACAGGATTGGTACCGATGATGGGGGCGGTGGTGTCCAATGGGAGTGGAAGAGGTACCCTTCGACGGCTAGTGAAGTTGCGGAGCTTATTGATTGCTATAGAATGGTTTCGGCTGTCTGCTTGGATCACAGGAACGATTCGTGGAGATGGAACACGGGTACGAGTGGTGGTTATACAGTTAAAGAGGCGCGTAGGTGGTTCCAAAGTGCGAATGGGAATGAGGACGGCTTTATTTACAAGTGGTGCAAATGGCTTCCTAGTAAGTGCAATTTATTTATGTGGCGGGCTAGCTTAGATAGGCTTCCTACGGCTATGTCATTGGCTCGTAGGAATGTCTATGTGGGGGATGGCTTATGTTGTTTTTGTAGCGAGACGGATGAAAGTACGGAACATATATTTACGGCTTGCATGGTGGCTAATGGGTTGTGGAATGGGGTGGCGAACTGGCTTAAGATTCCGCCAGTGTTTGTTTTTTCCGTTAAAGATATTCTTGAGATTGCGGATCTAGTGAACACTTCCACGTTGAGGAAAGAGTTGATTTATGGTATTGTTGTGCTTGCTTGTTGGAAGATTTGGACTATCCGGAACGAAGTGATTTTTAGACAAGGCAAGGTTAATGTGTCGAAGATGCTTGCGGATGTAAAGGCTCTTGGCTTTCTTTGGTTCAATAGTCGTTCTAGGAAGGATAGGATAGAATGGCATAAATGGTGTATTTTTGATGTAACTTGATGTAGTGGTTTGGCTATCTCTATCTTGGAGATAGTCGGTTTTTGGTGTTAATGAAATTCGCCTTTCAAAAAAAAAAAAAAAATTTAAAATATTAGCAATAAGTTAGATTTTAAAGATAAGTCTAATCTAACTACATGCAAAATCATTGACGATGGTTGATTGTCATAAATCTAAATGAAATGGTTAACTATTCTTATAAAATAAAACATCTCAATTCATCATATTACCAGAAAAAAGAAGAATTAGAAAAATAAAATCAAGTAGTTAAATATGGGTAAACCAAAACAATTTCATGAATATTATTGTTAGATCTACAACGCTATTTTGGAGCCAAAAGATTAATATAATATCACATCCTTCAAAACACATATTTGAAAAGAAAAAAAAATCAAGACAATAACACAACTGAGACCATCCCCATTGGCAATCAAACCTTGTTTGTGGCACTATTTGAAAATTAAAAAAAAAGAAAAATTAAAGGAAAAGTCACGAACAAGTCGGTCAACCAACCAAGATTGCAAACATGGTTGGGGACAAGTGTCACCATGGTATTGGATATAGTATTATTATTATTTTTCTTTTTTACTTCAACCTAAATAGTTAAAAATAAAACTTGATTTTATTTAATAACTTTTACTAATTAACAATTATAAAAAATATAAAAATACAGTGTTGATCAGTTTTTTTTATGAACATGGCGGTATAATTTTTTTTTAAAACAGAGTTCATTTTTCTTTTTAATATTTTTAAATTAAATAACTTATTTTTTTTAAACATAAGCTAACTATTTTTTATATTTATAATATGTAATAATAAATAACCAAAAATATAAATCATATTTATTTATTTTATAAAATATTGTGAAGGTTGGGTTGTTAATGAGAGTGAAAAATTGGGTTTGGTTGGGTTGTATAGGTGGAAGAGAGAGAAATTAGTTTTTTATTAAAAGGTTGGGTTGGATTGGTTGTGAATGAGGATGGTCTGATGGATTGGTGAACGTGGGTTGGTTGAAGGGCACACAAATTTATTTGAAAATAATAACACAACTGACATATTCAGAGACGGATCTATGTTGTGTTTTGTAAAGACCCCACATACATTTTACCCCATGTTTAGGCCACATGTTATTAAAAAGGGGTCCAATTTTTACTATAGGCCCCTACATATCTTGAATTATGCAACTTAGATCATTAAGAATTAAAGTTAACTATATATCTCAGTAACTTTTCATATTTAGTGAAAAGTTATCGTATTAGAAAAAAAATGTTTTCGATAATTTAGTTAAACACGCGGTCCTAGGGGCTTTTGGCCGGGTTAAAAATTGGAAGTTGTTTTGAAAACACAAAGTTGACGAAAAGTCGTATGGTAGTGAATGAAGATTCGTAATAACAATGGTCTTCAGTATCAAAATTCAGTATCAAAATTCTTCATCAGTATCAAATTTGTTTATTTGCGTCAAGTTTGTTCATCAGTGGCATAACTAGAATTGTAGATCAGTAAGATCTTTGACCTAAAAAAATTCATGGATATATTGATTTATAAAAATAACCTAGACATATATTTTCACAATAATTTGCTATGTGGAATTGTAGATCCGTAAGATGTTTTGGTGACCTTGGGTTGAGTTTTAGAGCCCACGAACTAAGTTGACCCAATATTTGCTTATCATTCGGCAAATTTCAAGCACAAATTTGACCACATGTTACATCCCCTTTCTCTCCATAACTCAACAAAAAGTGTGAAATTTTTGTAGATCAGTAAGATATTAGTTTTTCTTCCAATGATAAGAAAAAAAAATGGCATTTAAATACTAGCAGTAAGTTAGTTTTTAAAGATAAGTCTTAACTACATGCTAAATCATTGACGATGTTTGATTGTCATAAATCTAAATGAAATGGTTAACTATTCTTATAAAATAAAACATCATCAATTCATCATATTACCCCAAAAAATAAGAAATCAAGTAGTTAAATATGGGTGACCCAAAACATTTTCTTGGATGTTATTGTTAGATCTACAACGCTCTTGTTGAGCGAAAATATTAATATAATATAAAATCCTTCAAACACATATTTGAATTAGAAAAATAATCTAGACATTTCAATTAGTATCCAATGGATAGGTAAACGTGGGTTGGTGGTTAAAGTGCTCAAGAACTTATTTGAAAACAATAACACAACTGACATATTCAGAGACGGATCTATGTTGTGTTTTGTAAAGACCCCACTCACATTCTACCATATATTTAGGCCACATGTTAATAAAAAGGGGTCCAATTTTACTATAGACCCCTACATATCTTGGATTAAGCAATTTAGATCATTAAGAAATGAATGTTTAACTATATATCTTCGTAACTTTTCATATTTCGTGATAAGTTACTACTTGAATAACTAAAAAATATATACGTGTGAGCTCCTAGTAAAAACCAAATATCAAAGGTGAGATGTTACGTTCTGTCTCTCCATAAACCAACGAAAAAGTGTTGGAATTATGAAATCGAGTTGTTAGTTATTTTTACGGAGATTAGAGAAAATAACATTTTGAATTTTAGTTCTTTGCTTGACTTTAAACATAAAACTAACTACATGCTAAATCATTAGGGCTATATAACCATTGTTTGTTTGATATAAAATTATGGTTAACAATTTTTTCTGTTAATTATTAATCTTTATCGTATTAAAAAAAAGTTTCAGATCAATTAGTTAAATATTTGTGATCGAACAATTTCATGGATACTTTAATGCTTGATTTTTCATACCTCATGAAAAGTTACCACTTAAAAACTTAAAAAAAAAAATAAAAAAAAAATCATGTAAGCTACTCGTGAACAAAACAAAAATATAGGAGATGAGTTGTTACTTCTCTCATATCTCCAAACACCGATTATGAAATGGAGAGGAAATGTTAGTGTTTATTCGGTGATAAGAGAAATTCACATTTAAATTGTTATTTCTTAGTCTGATTTCAAACATAAAAATAACTTTTTGCTAAATCATTGGCTTTTTTTTTGTTTTAACAGTAAATTGGGATTACTAGCGGACCATTGGAGTATCATCGTTGCACCAGCGGAACCACCCGATGATATCCATCTCCAAGCAAAAATGTTACTTTTGGAAGGCAACTTGCGTGGCACAACTTTTGCGTCTAGCAACATGGTCCATTCGTCTAGTGTCCTAAAACTAGTCCACATCAACAAGATCCATAAGAGTTATGATGGCAAGTGTAAAACTTTTGTTTCCAACAGACTGTCATTAACTCATTATCATCTCACCCAAGATTTAACCAAAAAACAAGACAAATTAATCTGAACAATAGGTTTTCTACAGAGGCATAAATGAAATGTACACAGAACTACATTATTCCAGAGAAGGTACTATATGGCACAAACCTGGTGCACAAGGCTCTCACATGACTTGCGTCCAAGTGGTGTCGGGTAACCTGAATTTCTGCAGAGGCTTTTTCCATTACTTGAACACGTGACCTCCGGGTCACATGGCAGCAACCTTACCATTGCTCGAAAGCTCATAGAAATAATTTCTCAATTTTATTTCAAACAAACATATTAGTTATTCCAATACAACAGTTAGTGTGTTGAGTGTACTATGATAATATGAACTAAATAATATACCTAGAACATCATAAAACCGAATCTGCCTGGAGCTCGATAGAATTATGGTTGAAATGAGCCACGCTTGAGCTCAAGCTGTTTAAAATTAAACGAGCTTAGTTACGCCCAGACAAAACTCAACTGATTTATTAAATCTCTCAAGAGCCCATTCCAAACGTAGTCCAAGTGCACATGTGAACAAGAAGTGTATTCAATAATTGAGTGCATGAAGGGATCGAATCAATCATTTGACAAACATCTAGGGCAATTACACTCGAAACCAAAACCATTGGACAAGATATTTTGTCTAGCATCATAATCCATGCTTGCATCAATGTAACATATCCTCAATTCTTCACCTACCAAAACAAATCAACTTTCTTTCAAGGCTCTTGCAGCATACCAACATTATGTAAGGTAACATGATATAGAAAGCTAACTAAGCCCGCGGGCTCAGAGCCTCAGACTAATAAAACCTAGTCTAATAATACGGTCCAATACATTTCTTTAAGGCTTTGTGTTGAGTTTAACCGAGCAACTTTCCACAATTTATCTATCAAATCCATATTTTATTAGTGGGTTAACTCACACAGAGACAGAAATTGGTTGATTTTGAAAAAGAAATTAATCTATATATATATATAAAACAAAGGTGTTTTGCTGACGTGGCGCCCATTGGTTGATTCAATGTCCTCTTGAAATCGCCACGTGGCATCCTAATTGAATGTTTTTAGTGTTTTTTAATTTATTTCGTTTTTAACAATTTTACTAAAAACCAACACAAACCCTATTCCCAACCCTATTCCCGTATTCCTCAATCACAATCTTTCCTTCAACCCTAATCCTTCCTTTACTCCCCACCTCTCCCTCTCATTCTCTCTTTAATCGTACCTAACCCTCATCCCCTATACTGATGGTATGGTTCGTCGGACCATCAGTCCCGACCCAAACCAAGCGACCACCAACGTTCCTGTGACCACGGTTCCACCAGTAGTACCACCGTCATCATTAATTCGTCGGAAACCCTAGCCGCCATCCCTACTTATCGCCGTGTACATCAAATCATCCTCCTGTGTGTCCTACAATCTAAATCAGGTATTAGAGATTCATATATGTATTCGATGTTTGATTTATTTTCATAATATCGTAGATTTTGATTATCTGGAATCTCCCAGCGACATTAGCAGGAGGAATGCTATCAAGGTTAGTATTTGGTTTTATGATATAGTATATTAGGGGTAGATCAGTCAATGTCTGGCTTCAAGAACTTTCTTTGGCATGGTGGGTCTGTTTATGATGCTTGGTTTAGCTGTGCTTCAAATCAGGTTATTTAATCAGTCAATGTCTGGCTTCAAGAACTTTCTTTGGCATGGTGGGTCTGTTTATGATGCTTGGTTTAGCTGTGCTTCAAATCAGGTTATTTACCTATATACCCTTTAAATCCCATCAATTATAATTGTGTTTTTTTTGTTACTCTTTAACTATTTTTTGAGATTTTTTTTGGTTGAATTAAAGATTGAAAATTTTTATTATTATTATTATTTAGGTGGCACAAGTGTTGTTGACATTGCCATACTCTTTCTCTCAATTGGGAATGGTTTCAGGAATAATGCTACAAGTGTTCTATGGTCTGCTTGGGAGTTGGACTGCTTATCTCATCAGTGTTTTGTATGTTGAGTATAGAACCAGGAAGGAGAAAGAGAATGTCAGCTTCAACAATCATGTATACCTTTATGATTGTGCAAGTGTCACCTTTGAATTTGTTTTGCGCTTTTCAGTTATCTTTGTATGTGTATATTTGATGTTAATCTCTTATAATATATTCTTAAAAACTCATTTGACTTTGTTTTTTTTCTTTTTGGTGTTTTGGTGTTTTGGGAACATGCAGGTGAACAAGAAAGAGAAGCTAGGAGAAAGAATCATAAAACTGCAATAGATGATGTCACCTTATAGTAAGGTTATTTCTTTTATTTAATTAAGTTGGATTTATAATTGATGAATTGATATAAGTGTTTGATAAAATATGATTATATTATGTTTTGAATAATTAGAAACTTAGAATGATAAATGTGTGTTAAATTATTAATATGTTGGCTTGGTTAGACTATCTTGAACATTTTTGTTAGGCGCTCTCTCACACACACAGATGGTATAGTTATTACAAGAAAAGTCAGGACCTTTAAGAGACTTTGAGCTTCTTCTTATAATATGTTATGTATCTTTTACCGATTCGGTAACGTTTTTAGTGATTATTCATGTTAAAGTATTAGGTGTTAACATTGGATTTATAGATTGTTTTAGGTTAGGTATTGAATATTGATATTAGAGTTATGTATTTTTTTAGCCTTTATGACATGTATCAATATTAGAGTTATACATTGTTTTAGGTTATGTATTGAATATTGATATTAGAGTTATGCATTTTCTAGCATTTATGATAGGTGTTAATATTAGAGTTATACATTCTTTTAGGTTAGGTATCAATATTAGTATTGTGAGACTTGGTACATAGACGTGATAAGTTTTTTAATGGTTACAACTTCCAACTTAAATGATTGTTTAGTTGATTAGGTTAGAAATTATAGGAGTCATTAGAGATTGATGAGTTTTTAAATAGTTGCTGCTTACATAAGTGATTGTTTAGATGATTACTGATTAGGTTTTAGGTTAGGGAATATGAGTTATTACTGATTAGAATACTATGGGCATGCAGTGATTGAGAGATTTTGTGGTTAGTTAACTTGAGCCATTTTCAATATGTTATCACGCCATATTAGATTTTTTAACCCCGGGACCCTCCCGGGGTAATTCGCTAGTAGTCTATATGTTTGAATATTATTTACAAAAAGACAATAAGAACCAAAATACCAACAAAAAATTTATATAAGAACAAATAATGCTTAAAAGATTGACCTGACCTGCTTCAATTTCTCTCAGAGCTTTCAATCTTGCTTCCACATTTTCCACCCAAACTATGTGTGTATTTGGATCTATAGCAGAGAAAATTAAGCATGTTTGTTCAATCTAGTTAAATATCGAAGTACTATTTTCATTCACGTCTCAGATTTGACAAACAAGATCATCTAAAATAACTTTTCATTATCTAAGATTAATGTTTAAGGCTTGATTATGTAGGTCCCGCGGAAGGATATAAGTTCTTACCACAGTCATGATTATAGAAAGATGGAAGCATATAGACAGCATTGCCAACAGCGTCTTCTGATTCTACTGATGCAGCAGCTAATGCAAGTAAATCTTCGTAAGTATTTCCAGCCAATTCAATACGGAAGGCATTGATACGTATACGTGCCAGGACCCCAGCATACCATTCGATATTTAGAACTGTATATCAACTATTTTAAGTCATAAAAAACATAACAGAATATTTGTATCACTCCAATGTAAATTTAAAAGTCAGTTGCTAAAGAACGATAGTTGTAACAGCTTATAAGAGGAATCGAGAATAATCAGCTAACTGAAACAGCTTATTTCACACCCCTAAGGGTAAATTTGTAAATTCAAAGCTGCAAGAATAAACATTTTGAAATAAGCAGGATAAGAATAAACATTTTTTTCTCATTGAAATGCTCAGAAGTGTTTTTCTGCTTATTATAAACACAATACGCCGATAAGTTGTTTAAATAACCAAAGCCCCAAACACCCCCTAAATCTTCCTCATAATCATCTTAGATATGTTAAGGTTTCCCCTTGGTATTACGCATCATTTTGAACCCAAAACCTAACCAAAGTTCCTATAAACTGTTTTTTCCATTATTTTGGTCTAATTTCAAAGTTCAAACGAAGAATCTTTTAAATAAAGTAAGCATTATCATGAAATTACATGTCAGCTGTTCGTCATTCATGCCTGAACCTTCTAAGGCGCCTCTCAGCAAACAAAGCTCCTCTTCCATCTGGCAACATACGATCACTTAAACTGGCTGAAAATAACTAGTCAATGAAGGAACAACTTCAGAGCTATACTAAGAGATATTGGATTGAGGGTTTGGAAATGACAGAATGGAATTGGAAATGACAGATTGTCTTTGGTTTATTCGTACGGGTTCTAGAATAGGAATCATATCCTTAAGATTAGGTACTTACCGAGCCTGCCATTAAAGGTATGATATAAAAACCGACTCCCATTCTCAAACCCATACCCATCGTGATTCCAAACTGGAAACCAAATGGCACCAAAAATTTCTTACTTGCATATCTAGAATGTCCTTGAGACAAGAATAAGGCCCTACCTGTGATATCATTTCAGCAGACAAGCGTGCAGGCTGAAGTATGTCCAAACTGTTTGCAGCAGTCACTCCTGATATTACCATGCAGGCCAATCGTTTGGCAAGAAACGGATACTTTAAACCCCGGGCTCTTTAAAAGAAAAGTTATAAGAAAAAAAATCAAAATGTGACAATACAGATATATGATGATAGCCATAAATAAAGACAATTTCAACTAATATGATATATTAAAAATAACATCTAGCAAAGCATAAATGTAAGAATCATCAAATCTACTGGTTCCGTAAGCATATCATAATAAAGAATTGATGAAAGCATTGGCTTTTACTAACAAAGACCGAGTGAATTAACAGTTTATATATTTTCTCAACTTCATGAAACAAATAACAATATCCACCCTGCTACTAACAACCTTTTTGCGTTTTGTTTCACATGTAGCAGGCATAAACCTATGGAAAACTAAAAGAGAAAGTATATTCGGAAAATGCTTACCTACAATGCGCAACAAATGCTGACCAGTCAGCTTCCTTTTCAACTTCATAAAAACCCTGACAAAATTACCATATGGAGTCATAAATTTCATGTGACTATTGGAATTCACATAATTTTTCAAATTCACTTCTAATCGATGGCTAGTTTAAGATCATAAATTGCAATCTATACAACAATGATCTTATGATCCATCAAGGGTTAGTAGTTTAACATCATGTACAGACCTCAAAAACCCAAACAAGCCGCCAACTCAGCACCACATCAGATTTACAAAACTCCCTCAAAAACCCTCACTTTTCCGCAATGTACAAACCCCACAAATAGGGGTATAAGTGAGCCGGACCGGCTCGAAAGCGACTCGGGATCAGATCGGTAAAAAACCGCGATAAGCCTTAACGAGCGAGCTCGATCTCGAGCCAAAAATATGACTCGTGTTATTGAGCCTGATCTTGAGCTTTACATGCAAAGCTCGTTTAGGTTCAAGCCCAAACAAATTTTATATTACTTTTTTATATACCTAATATTTAGCATTGGCGCGTCGAGCTTTGGCTTGTTTAAGCCATTGAAGCGAGCTCAAGTCAAGCTTTTAGCTCGTTTAAAATTGTTCACAAAGTATCTCGAGCCGAGCAGAGCTGAACTCGAGCTTTTGGGTTTTTCGAGCCGAGCTCGATCTAAAAATAGTAGGCTCGAACAGAGTCGAGCTTGAGCTCAAGCTTCATAAAAGTAGGGCTATGCTCGGTTCGGCTCGTTTACACCCCTGTCCACAAACCCCATTAAAAATTATTAAATATATGTAGGTCACAAAGAAGTCCGTGGGAGGTCTGACTGCCGGACTTGATACGGACCAGACAAGTGCCACAATGTGGCAGAACGAGTCAATTGGTCTGTGGTTTATGCCAAGCTGGAACAGACAAGCAAAAAGCACCACATTGCGGGTGCTCTAACATCAAACAGGTGGTGGGAATTTATGGCCAAATCAAATCGCAAATTCAATTTATACTCTCACAGACATAACATCAAACAGTTGGCAGGCATATATTATTTCCATACCTTTGCTTGTTCCCTACATTCTTCACTACAAAACAACACTTCCTGTCCATGAAAATCGGACCATTTAGGAATATTCTTGAGACAGAAGTAACATACTTTATCAATTGAGGAGATGGTTGGGTGAGAGACGAGTGGTTTAGCAGTATGTATGAGCTCACCTGGTTGTATACTCCGAGTTGCGAACACACCACGGCCTGCTGACTCAGTGAGTAGAACCTGGATAGGAGGCGGTGATGGGTTCGAGCCACGGTGGTGATTGGTGGCGCTAGTGGTTGAGAAGAAATACGAGGCTAGATGTAGGTTGGTTTGTGGGAAACACTGATGTGCAAGACGTCTGGTAAGACGTAACGGTAACATTTTGTTTGGGACTGTGTTTCTTGATCTTTGTTTATTTATTAACTCGTTTGATGCATACTAACTTTTTTTAGGGACCAATAAAAGTCATCCATACGGTAAATCCAACGGTAAAAGCTCATTCGCGGTCAGGAGAATGATCCTCCATATAATTAAAATCCATCAACACTTATTCTGGAGGAGTGTTAGAATCACAATTCATTCAAGAGGAGTGAGAGGGTTACCATTCGAAGTTTGCGATTTGACAACTAGCATGTATCTGGATATGTAGATACATTCTAGAAGGCGACACGGGAGACATGTCCCCTAATACACTCAATGAGGATGCTATACATCCAAGAAGCTGACATATGGGGTACTAACATGTTACCCTCAATGAGGAGACGAGCGCTTTATCAAGATCTAACACGAAGCATGCACGAGACATTAGGTGGATGAAAAAAGGTAGGCACAAAGCATAGAAGTCTTTTACTTCAGCGATCTCGATGGGAATCAAGATGGTCTAATATGTCATATTACCACTTGTTAAGGTCATTTATGTGCAGGAGGGACCGAGGGAGTTCCAGGGTGTTGCACTAACAAAGGAGTTAAGCGGTTATTATGGTTCATTGCAAGTCTTTGAGCGTTTTGAGTCGTTAATCCTAAACCGTTTTAGGGTCGTGTACAACATGCATAATGCATTTCGTTGAATCTTAACTTTATCAGAAAAAGTTCGGATACTGTCTAAATCTCAGATTCAGGAACCACAGCTGTTGGCAGTTTTCTTTGTTCGAAACTTCAAAGTTATAGCATAACATGGGAACCAAATACAAATATCACCAAATCAAACATAACGCCGGACTTCTAATACACGAAGCTAACAAATAGTAATTTACATTATTACATATAAAGAAGCTTCCAACTTCCTTTATTTTTGGATTCAGCAACTAATAACCTTCAGGACTCCTGCTCCTCACTGGGCTGCGACTCCTACTTACGGACCTATACGGGCTCCTTGAATAAGACCTCTCTCTGTATCTTCTGTCTGGGGGTGAAATGGACCTGTTCCACATTTAACCACACATTAAATGGGTTAATCAGGGCAATTTTTTATCTCGAATGCATCAACTGGTTAAAATTATAAAAAAGGCCTAAAGAAAAACAGTCCGAATGGTATTTTAAAAAAAATGCATATATCTATATTCAAAATGATTAATGACGAACTATTAATTAAGAAAAATGAGCATGAACGAAAGAGGTCCATTCCCAAAATGGTCCACTGTAACTGGTTACTCGATCTCCAACCCTCCCATTTTGCCCCTTTAGTACAAAATGAGAAATAAATGCATACCGAGAGTAGTGGCCCCGCCTAGGAGAAGGAGAATAGTAACTTGGACTGCGATGGTATGACCTTCCACGGCCCCTCCTAGGGGAAGGAGAATAGTAACTTGGACTGCGATGGTATGACCTTCCACGACCCCGCCTAGGGGAAGGAGAATAGTAACTTGGACTGCGATGGTACGACCTCCCACGACCTGGTGAACGAGAATAACGGCTGGATGATCCTCTACGGTCATATGAAATTCCCCTGTCATGATATTTATGGTTAGCAGAAAGCTTGTAAAAACTATATGTTTTAAAAGTGATCTTGATTCTTAATGAAAAGCTATTTAGGAAATCCTAAGCATTTAAATACAGCAACTTTCGAACCATTTCCTTTTTTAGTTAATTATCAAAATTTTCCCATCAACCCAAATCTAGCCAGTTTCAGCTTTGAAATACATGGGTGTTGTCATACCACACACACACACACAAAAAAAAAAACTACAATATTTCATTATTAGCACACAAAACTGACCTAGATCGTTCTCTTGCCCTCATTTCTGAAGGCTTTTTCCTATTTTCCTCAGCAAACACAACTGTCAGCTCTCTACCAAGAAGGACTTGACCATCCATATGATATTTGGCCTCAGAAGCATCATCTGGGTCAACATACTGAACAAAACCAAAACCACGTGGCTCTCTGCAGAAAAAAAAAAAAAACCAAAATACTAAACGTCATTATATATTAACGACTTAAGAAGTATGCATATACCAGGCCCATGTATGCACCATTGCACATACAAACAGCATGTGTCTTAAGTTTACCACTAACCACATACCATAAATATATATCTTAAAAAACAAAGAGAGTGAAGGCAAGAAAAAAGTCCTAGCAAATGCTGTCTCCAAGAAATGATGCAAAAATATGGCTGCTAACCTTGTGTAGTCAAGGTTATTATGTAAAGTTCTTCAACACTTGAACTTCTTCATTATGTAACATAAACAACTTCAATCTTCATGTAAATAAAATCACCTTGACAGAAGTCTTGATTACTTCATGTCTTCAACACTTTCAATAAACAAACCAATGCCCATAAAATTTATATAGTAATAAGCCACCACCATATAGTTGAATGAGAAAAACTATTTGTTTTAATTGATTTTATTGTGTTAATTGTAAGCTTTAGGAACAATAAATGAGTAAAATGTTCTTAGAAAGCTAAGATCATTAGCTCACCCAGTATAATAGTCGCGGGGTAAGTAAACATCCTTCAGGGGGCCAAACTCTCCAAATGGTCCACGTAGATCTTCTGGTCTGCAAAAAAAGAAAAGAAAGAAAAAACAAACTTATGATTAAACAATGTTTAACAAACGATTTATATTATTTACCATGATGGTATAATAGAGTATTCAAGGAAGGCGGGATAAATAATTCTTCTTTACAACTTCCAACGTTAACTTTTTAGTGCTAATTAGTAATTTCAGCTTCGCATCGATATTTGCATCTGAAGTAGATACAGGATACAAAATTGAAATATAGATTGGACTAGTTATACAGAAATGAGATGAAATGTTATATTAGAGAAAGTTTTTGAAACTAAAATCATTTCTCAAATAATAATTTGAAAAATAAAAAGTTAAATAACCAAAAAATCCAAAGTCAAAAGATTAATACTTGATGTGCGTCCACATCCACATGATAAAGCGATGGAGCATAATACATGTCAAAACTAAGAGATATATACATAACTCATAAACATCATATTAACCTATAATGAAAGCAATATAAAATTTCCATATGGGATGAAAACACGGCTAGAATAAATCAAGTATACAATTACGGTGACTCGGTGAGTTATGGAACAAGTTTATAATCAGAATGCTGAACAAACCTACAACCACGACCAAGGTTTCGAACCAAAAGGCTAGTAGGAAGGTCTTTCGCACGACCGGCATAACGACCCCTAGGGCTAGGACTCCGGTGACTTCTGCTTCGGTATCTTGGTGGTGAAGGGCTGTAGCTGTAACTTCTGCCTCTCATTTTCAACCTGCATATGAAATCAAATCCATGTAAGTCAGATACAACCATAACCAGCAACATTACAAATTTACAACGAACCGCAAAATTAGTTAATTTAAAAAATAATAACAAACATAACGCAATCCGAAGCCCTAACATCAAGTTCACTCTCTTAATAATAAGAAAAACAGTAAGAAGCAACAACGAGATCTAACAAAGATAACGCAAATAAAAACTGGAATAAACTTATCCCTCGAGGTTTACAAAGTTTTGCCATTCTACACATTTCCATCGATTTCGTTAACCCTATCTATTTTTTTTTTCTGTTAATTCTAGAACATTTTGGATGAAATGCCACAATAATGAACAAATATAACAACTTAACAAATTTATATCATTTCAGTTTTTTCCTGTTAAATCAAGGACACTTTTGTTAGGCATTGATTTGAAGCATGTATCAAACAGTACCGAACATCGAACAAATTGTTAAGTAAACAGATTAAAAACAATCGATCTAACATCTACATAAGCATCAACATATCCTAATTCCAGAAAAAGACTGTTAGACGATCATCCATAACAATTAACTCAAATATTCTACACGATTTCGTACGAATCTAAACTTTCAATCGTAAATCAATAGATATGATAAAATAACAAATAGGTTAAGAATCAGGCATTCAAATCAATAAACATGCAGCAAGATCTAACCGATTATGTAATAGAAATTAATGAGAAAAATTCATGATCCGTACAATTAAAACAAAATTTATATTTGCAATTGGAAGGCGATGATAAATATTATACCTTTAACGAAAACGATCGATTGATATGTGTGCCCTAATTAGCAGTGAATGTATTGATTGATTTGTTATGAATGAGGATTTTATCGAATTACAATTGGGATATATTTTCCAGAACCTATGCTCGAGAAGCTTCTATGGTTAAAGTGTTCATTTACAGTCCCTTAAGATACCAGTTTTATCTTTTATGGTCTGAAACTTCGATATTTTGTCATTTTTAGTCACACAATCTAAATGTTGATAAACCACTACCCTGTATTATTATAGGTGTGCAAAACTTTACATGTTTACATACATTTATCAACGAGACAGATGCACGGATAGTCCCTATGCTCTGGTGAAGTTTCCCCCGTAGTCTCTACTTTTTCAAAATTGCATTCTTGCTCTTTATCGTTTGCTCAGTCATATCTCGGATGGTCCCTAAAGTGGATGAATGTTAATTTTCTTGATTAAGTGGGTGTAAATGAGAAGATTACCCTTGCCATTAAAAGCTAATATATCAAAAATAAAAGAAATATAAATAAATTTAACACTTTTGAGCGGTCTCACTTTTTGAACATAAAAAACCTTATCCCCACCCACCCTTATCCTCTTATCTTCTTCGGTGTTGTTTGTTTTTTCAAAGGTAAAATGTCTGCAGTCTACGAACCACGTCTGCAGGAGAAAAGGTGGACCAAACCTTCTAGTCTGCAAGAATAAGAATGTTTGTTTTTTAACGTTTGCAGCGTAACCCAAAACAACCCTGAAGGGATAGGGAGCCTAATCCGGGCGGAAGAGACATCCCTATCCCCATAAGCCAGCTTCCCCGCGCCAGCCAGCGGCGCAGGGAACCAACAACGCGCAACCAACAACGTATGCAGGGAAGCGCGCAAAGACAACAACTGATAAGCAGTGACACCACCTGATAAGCGCGTACCACCACGCGCGGAATCTTCCCTTAACACCTTTTGTACGAGGTACAGAAGACAACAAAATGAAGATTCACAAAGATCGTTGACAGTGTACGCGCCAATGACAAGGTGACAGGTGGCAAAAGTGGTCCAACAACTACAGACAAGGACAGCAGCATGCCTGCAGCCATGCTCTCACCATGCCAGTGTCTACAGTAACAGCAGACATCCCTTACTGATGTCAGAAGCATGGTCAACGACTGTAGCAAGGACAGGGGAGCCGTCTGCCAACCACAGCACGCCACGTGTCCGCCTCGAGCAGCAACCATGCTGCCAAATGACGTCATGCACAGTGCCTGTATTCTGCCGCCTATTCCAAGGAAGACTTTGGACTTGGGCCTGGACCAAGCCTAATGAAGAATGGCTACTCATGGGCTCCTCGACTATGCCCATGAGTTCTCCTATAAATACAAGAAGACCTCTCCTTGCCAAAGGATCCAAAAATAATTACTTGTAGCCTAGAGCACTCTCACTTGTAACCTTTTGTACTCTCATATTAATAATATTCCGGCTACTTACAGTGGACGTAGGTTGTTACTCGACCGAACCACTTACATCCTGTGTTCTTACTCGCTTTACATCACACACTCACACTTAATATCACCACCAGGGTTTAACCATACGGTTTGGGTAAAGGATTAATCCTGACAAACATAAGTATGAACCCCCTCGCAGATTACTAATAATCTCTGTGGTAATTATTGTTTCTTCATTGGCGCCATCCGTGGGACCACCAGTGCCACTTCTAGCAGCGCCACTGCTAACGTGGAGATGCCTGCTGCTGCAACTGGCGGGGATGGCAGTGGGGTTGAGACCCCTATTACGAAGACTGTTGCCTCCCCCTTGTCGCCGATGCGGGAGGTGGTGCTGGAGAAGGCTCCAAATGTTGGAGGGGTTGCTGCTCATCCTCCTCATCCTCTGAAGCGGGCCCGTCCTTTCTCCGGCGGCGCCCCTTTACAACTTCGCCTACTGAAACGGAAGAACCCGAGTCAGAATCTGTTAAAGGTTTGCTGCCACGCTTACGCCTCCGCGGAGCGTGTTTCCAACGGCCACGCCCCGCAGGCGCCTTCTGAATCTCCACAACCTCCACTGAAGAGTCAGAGGCATCATCGCCAAAGAGGCTAGAAAACAAGAGTTCGCTGGACTCACCTGTAGTATAGTAAGGCTTGGGCGCGACGGACATGTCAGGGTAGTAAAACCGGTCCGCAAGCGCGTTCAGGCAAGACACCTGCCCTTCCGCCACAGGCCTCCACTTTATGCCCTTCTCCTGCTGGGCAGCATAAAATTGGAACTTGCTCACACCTGCGCAAGAAACAGTTAGAACGATACCAAAAACAAGAACAAAAATTAAACACAAAGTAATACACTTACCCTCCTGAGTAATGTAAGGCTCCTTCCCCGGGCGAAGCGCCACACGGCTCATCCCAAGGAGGTAGAAAATACCATCCGTCAAGTTCCTGAACTCCAGCCGGGTGGCGTTGGCAGTAAGGGTGGTGAACCAGGCTTGCTTCTTGTAGTCCTTAAGCACTGGTATGTCCGCCACCCGCTACCCATCTGCAATCACTTTCCAGGGCAGACTGATGGGGATCACTCCCCTCTTGACGAAGAAAAACTTCTCCTTCGCCCAATGCAAAGACTTCGGGTTATGATGTCACACCCCGCCCAGGCCGGGGCACTTACAGTGACCAGTTGGCGCAAACTTAAAGCGGAAACGTAATCTCATTACATAACTTAAGGATTTATTACAAGCCTGAGCGATCCAAGTACATCCAGTTAAACGAAGCTCAACTATAATATGATAAAACATCTAGAGTCATCCCACGCTCAGCTAAAAACTCCGAGTCCTTACATCATCAACCTGTGATACATGCTCGAGTAATAAAAATACATCAGCACACAGCTGGTGAGCCACATAAACTGACTCAATAGTAAAACAACCACATAAACAATTTATTGATCAAGTATGAGCTCCCTGCATGTCACCATAATCATAATCTGGACTAAGCATTATATATTCACACATACAGCCTTAAAACACACCCATGAGGCTGTAAGTGTATGTCCACGCCTGGAAAATATAATGATCATTATAATATACATAACACCCTGGATGCCACACCTATGGTTCGATGCATATACATGATCAATCACCACCAAAACAATTTTATGAGCATGTATCAGGTTTTGAAAATAGTTTCAGTAACTCACCTTTGCTTCTATAGACGTTTAGCCTAATCAATCCGAACTTTGGTTCCCTGATAAGACCAGTACAATCTTAGATACTAACTAAAATAAAGAACGACTACTAACTAGTCATTAACAGAATCGGCTTTGAGTAACCTTACCTAGTTTAAGCATGGGTGATCAGTCCATGTTTAAATTAGGGTCAGGTCACTCAATACCTACCCTGACTATGACCCTAACCACTACTTCTTATATTAAAATATAATTAAATTTTGACTTGATTAATCCTAATAAAGATCTAATATTAACTCTTAAAGGAAATAAATATTTAAACTAAATACATACTGACCTGTTTATATACTTTATATACGAGAAGGTTGTATATCATGAGGTGATCAAATTCCTAACAGTCATTGCTTATTTATAGATGTGGAAGTCGGTTTCTAATAGGTAGGTTGTGTGTTGATTTTTTCAAGTAAAAGGAAATTACAATTGAATACACGTATACTTCATATACGTATATAGTTACCATGTGTACACATAATACATGCATTAAAAGACACGTAATATACATTCTCACTTTACTTTTTATGCATATACACATATTATATCATATGCATACAAAATGACACGCAAGGACAATTTAATATTTCATGACTCAATTTATTATTATTATTATAGTTAATTGAGCTACTGTATTTGTTTTTCTCGTATAACTTTTAAACTATAACGTTTTATAAAATTTTGAAGATATTGTTAAGACGAGCTTATTTTTCTCTACGTTTTAACCTAAGTTTCATTAAAAACAGAGTGGGGTCAAATATAATATAATATATTATTATATTACCAAACGGTTTCTTATAATAGTAATTAATCGCCTAGATCTCACCTCTCAAATAATCATGCTATCTGTCACTTACTCGTTAATTAATTGTAAATACACAAATATCCATCTCACATGTTATTAGTTCGTTTTGACTGTTAATGACCTGTTTCATTCACAAATAAATATGGACCAACATATTTTATTTATATAACAAAAACGGGATGTTACATATGAGTGGCCATGGGAGTCACTCTGGGGCGCGGCTTAAACGAGAACCACATCTCGTCGCGCGCGTGGAAATAGAAGATATTGAGCATCTCCACAGTGGGCTCAATGTCTAAAGCACGGCAGGATGCTTCAAAATGAACCAACCGCAGCATCCCAAAGGCGGTCAGTTGAGTTGGCCCAACACCATACGCAACCAGAGTGTCAATCTGGAAGCGGGTGCAAGGCAACCGGAACCCACACTTGGTAAAGTGGGCTTCATAAAGGGCAAGTTGCCCAGTCCCAGCGGAGAGGACGGTGTCCGTCGGAGACGGCAAGGTCGGTTCCCACTCCGGCAGGATGTCATAAATCCTGCAAAATTGGTTGAAGGATTCTTCACTCCAAACACAGAAGGTGTTGGTCATGAGTTTTCTTTCCTTAATCTTACCGTGCTCAACCTGCACCTCCTCTTCCACGTCGTCCATCACCGGCTCCTTCCCGGCAACATCACCGGAGGGAGACCCAACATTAGAACCCTCAGACATCCTAACAAACCAAGTGAGAAAAAAGAGAAGAAAGAAATCTGGAAGTTTAACCAGAAAGTTGAAGATTCACCGGAAAATTCAAGAGACTCGCCGGGAAACTCAAGAGACTCAACGGGAAATTTGAAGATTGGTCGGAATCTTCAAAGAAACAATGACAAACGAAAAGAAAGTTGCAACAAACACAAAGAGAAAGGAAGATCAAAGAGAAGTTTCACAATAAATCTTGAAGATTGTTCAAACAATCTTTGAAGATTCAAAGAAAACTCCAAATGATCTGACTGGTTTTTGAAAGAAAAAGAGTGTAAATGAAGAAGAGGGAATGAGCAAAATGGACAAGTAATCGTCCAAAATGCCTTCTCACTCCTATATATACCCACTGCATTAATGGCAGTGGGACCCAGGAGAAAAACAACCGTCATCACCTTTTTTCAAAATGGAGAAGCACGATGACGACACGTGTCCTCATGCGCGAGTGGACGGCTAAGATCAGACATGGATAAATGATCCAACCTTCACTCGCCGGATGACTGACACGTGTCACGCGATCTCACCATTTTAAAAACTGCCAGGCGCGTGAATACTCACGCGTCTGACGAAGTTCACGTGTCACTCGCCACGTGGCACAAGCACAACCACACAAGCAGCAAGTGGGGCGAGTGACAACACACGCGCCTGACACAGACGAAAGGTTGGTAACTGCACCATAATGATGGGACAGCCAACAGTCAGCACAACAGACGAGGCTGACTCGTCAGCAACCCTCAGGCTTCCATCAGAAGCTACTGATCATTCGAATTCCAGGCGCCTTAACTCCCATTTATGAGAGACAAATTAAATGCCAATGATTCAAGATTTATTACAACTGCTGACATGCCTCCGCGTCAATAAGCGAACCACAACACGGCGCAAATTTGACGTAAACCAAAAAAGACGTTCCCCGCCCAGCGCCTTAACAGGTCCTGGCGACAAACGTCTTTCAAGGCGCAAATTTGACGTAAAACCAAAAAAGACGTTCCCCGCCCAGCGCCTTAACAGGTCCTGGCGACAAACGTCTTTCAAGGCGCAAATTTGACGTAAAACCAAAAAAGACGTTCCCCGCCAAGCGCCTTAACAGGTCCTGGTGACAAACGTCTTTCAAGGCGCAAATTTGACGTAAAACCAAAAAAGACGTTCCCCGCCAAGCGCCTTAACAGGTCATGGCGACAAACGTCTTTCAAAGCGCAAATTTGACGTAAAATCAAAAAAGACGTTCTCCGCCAAACTTGGCAGGAGAGCAAATCTCAAGACACAACAGCAGATGAGCTTTCATCCGCGACTCCATACTTTGAGTCTAGCACTCCACCTACTCTTCCCAAAGAGCAGGAGAAGTCCTAGACTAGGGGGACTTGAAGGGATAGGGAGCCTAATCCGGGCGGAAGAGACATCCCTATCCCCATAAGCCAGCTTCCCCACGCCAGCTAGCGGCGCAGGGAACCAACAACGCGCAACCAACAACGTATGCAGGGAAGCGCGCAAAGACAACAACTGATAAGCAGTGACACCACCTGATAAGCGCGTACCACCACGCGCGGAATCTTCCCTTAACACCTTTTGTACGAGGTACAGAAGACAACAAAAGGAAGATTCACAAAGATCGTTGACAGTGTACGCGCCAATGACAAGGTGACAGGTGGCAAAAGTGGTACAACAACTACAGACAAGGACAGCAGCATGCCTGCAGCCATGCTCTCACCATGCCAGTGTCTACAGTAACAGCAGACATCCCTTACTGATGTCAGAAGCATGGTCAACGATGTCACACCACGCCAATGGCGGAAACACGTGGCGCAACGCTCGAAAGCATATCAAAGTCAAGATTAACACAAACTATATTTAATTAGAAAAGATCAATTTATTAGAATGTCGGAAATCAGTATCTCGTTACAATATTGCACACGGCATTACTTAAAACGATGAACATTAAGTTTCAATGTGGGTATTTCCGTTTATGTTCCAACCCGAAGGTAACAATGAATGAAATCCCGACCAGTGTCCGACATCCCGAATTCCACCGCACTAGCCCCATATCTATTCAGCACTTAGTTACCTGAAAGATATGTTTAAAAAGACGTCAATATATAAAATATTGGTGAGTTCACAGGTTTTAGTTACATAACAATAACATTTTCACAACCATCGACTCGACTCACTTTACCGTATAATTACTTTCCCATTAAGTAATTATACTAGGATCTTGTCGATCGATATTCCGTTTTTACAACATGTACGAAACCTGCACAACTTGTGGCGTTTGTAAGGAGTAGCTAGCTCCTACAAACTATAATGATGAGCAATCCCTCGAGCCCCATAACCAAACCAAGACTAATAATAATGCCCCGCTCCAAGTCGTTCCTCGGAACCCAACGACTTAATTTCAGAATACGTGCACCCCAGGCATACGCCGATGCATAATCGACGCTATCGATTAGGGGTGGGCCTTGTCAGGCACCAATAGTACTATCCAAATATTCTTTCGGTTTCATTTCCCTGAATTAATGATTACGGAAGAGAGGACTCAACCCCGAGTGGCGATCACTGCTCAAGTACTCATCATACCACTTATCACATTTTATCCTTTGAAAACCTTTTCAACATGTGACAATATTTGACAAACATATCTTTCCCCCAGTTAAAACAGTAAAATGGGGCCGTGAAACTCACCTGAAGTATAGCGTGCAATCAAATAGCAGAGAATAGCAAGTCCGTGGTTAAGCACCTACGAACGTCCTAGTGCGTGTAAGTCACTAAGTCTATAGCGTGTGTTTTTCTGGCAAGTTGTACACCCAACTCCCAACACCACCATTTACGTATAATTCCCCGTTTAATTAAACATATGTCCTAGGTCCGTTGGTGATGGATTACCCTTGTTACAAGTTACACTTATACTTTCATGAATATGAATTAACTTGTATAAGATTATTCTCGTCTCAACTTCACTTAACGTATAATTATTTTCCCATTAAATAATTATACTTAAGATCTCGTCGTTCGATATAATATCTTTACCGCTCGACTCGACTCACCATACCGTATATTTACTTTCCCATTAAGTAAATACACTAGGATCTCGTCGACTCGGTATACTTATATATATATATATATATATATATTGTTTTCTTCACTTGACTCGACTTTCCTCCCCGTATATTTACTTTCCCATTAAATAAATATACTAAGATTTCGTCGAGTCGAATATATATATATATATATATATATATATATATATATATATATATATATATATATATATATATATATATATATATTTTCCTTGTTAAGTCCATACACTTTTAACGTTTAATCGTTAGATTATTTACGTTACTTTTCTCCCATGAATATTTTTCAACACTTAGGAAAGTGTTATGTATTTTTCACCCAAATCATATATTTTAAATCCTTAAAATATATTTATACTCATCTTGACGTAATGATACTTTTCTCGTCCGTCCGTTTTTACGTCTTAGTTCGTTAACATGTCCAAGTCCGATTTCTTAACTTATACATGCATATATAGTTAATTTTTCCCAAGCCTTCCAATATGTGTCTCTAGAAATATTATTAAATTTTCTAACTTCCTACACATATTACTTGAAGGTTTTAAAATACTTTTGTATTTTTAATACAAAACTTGACAACTTATATACAAAAATGTTCCAACACTTTTATATTCCCATTTATATAAAAGTGTTCATTTTTATATAAGTTCTCCCAAGGTTTTAATTTGTCTAATATTTTTATAAAAACCTTTGTTTTTATATAAATCCATATGTTAGAAAAGTCCATATTTTTATAAAACTCCATTTTATAAAAATACACTTTTATTCAAAATACATGTGCATGCTTACTAGTATTTACCAAATCTACCTTGGAAAAATTACTATTTGCACTTTTGACACCAAACTTTCCATAGTTACATTTTTCAACATAAGGTTTCCAAAATCACATTTTACACCCATGGACTTTCCAAAGTAACTTTTCAAATCTCTATCTTTATAAAGGTTACATATTATTCCCAAGACTTATAAAAATGACAATTTCTATGACGGCTAATAAACTTGAACATGTAAAAAAAATTACAATAAGTGTTCTTTTCACTATCCAACACTTTTATTAGTCTCATATGGTCATTTTATGTCTACTAACATGTTTGATTTAAGTCTTGGAGTCCATTTGTTCATACTAGTATTTTTAAAGTCTACATCTTTATTTTTGTGATTTTAGCTTCATTACATTTTGTTACAATTATTTCATGTTCAAGTGGTTCCATTAGTCATAATATGATGATCAAAACCATTTTTAGGTGTATTAGGTGTTACTTTATGTTTTTTATTCAAAACAACTTCTAAAAATACTAGAACATACAATATTTTTGTAAGAAAATAACATCACCAACCATCCTAAAACTCATGTTTATGACCATCTTTGTAAATGTTTCATTTCATTTTTAGAAACACATACAAAACCTTGTTTAAAAACTTTAGTTAAAAACACCCCAAAAACAACTTGCAAGTTAAGCACATAAAGGAACAAAACTTAAACAAGATGAGTTTTAAGAAACTTACTACTAGCACAAGGCTAGGGAAGACTCAAAAACACAAGTTGAAAGTGGGGTTTATGTGTGTCTTCCAAGGGTTAAGCTCCTAGCACTTGAACACACTTGCAAATGGGTTGGAAAGGATGTTTATTATGTGTTTGAATTCATGAAAAACAAAGGGGAGGGATATTTTAATGCTCTTGGCCGTAGGTTCATCCAAGTGGTGTGGGAGTTCTTGTTCTTTTTTTTTTTTTTTTTTATGAAGAACTAATGTAGACATTGGTGGTTTATATAATGGATTTTTGGATTATAAAAATAAACTATCTCAAGCATGCTAGAGCTTCATAATTATATGGTGTACTTCAAGGGACATTTGGGCGGCTAAGCCACCATGCTCATGGCCGTCCTATAGGAGGCTTGTGGGACCCTATTTTTTTTGCAAAAATATCTTATAATAATATAGTTAGGATCCGGTGCTTCCAGTTAGGGTTTTCGGGTTTTTACGCGTTCTTATTACGAGCTATTTCGGACATATAATTAACTTTAAGTTACCCTTAAACATAGCCTAGTTTAAGTATTGGTATGTTATTTAGGCTCTTACCGGGTGAAAATATATATATTTTACGCGCATCGGGTGCGATACGCGAACTTTATTCGTTACCGGGAGGTTTGTATGAGACGTTTCTTCTTATGGCTTTGGAGTTCCAAAACACATTATATTCTGTGAAAATACCCTTTATTTTACATCCTGGGTGTCCGGGATTCTTTTCGTTTATTTAATTTTTGTCGGGTAATCACCAACGTCCGTACCGGACAAGTTTATTCGCACATGATCCTATCATGCATCGTCATTGAACGTGTGCATTCCTATGCATCTTATGGGGAATTTGCTATTCTCTTACGGCATCAATTAAATTAATCCAATTAATTTAAACATGCACTTAAACCGTTAATTACATATACTAATTACGTACGGAATCACATCGATTTTTGCCGGATGTTACATTCTCCCCCCGTTAAGAGAATTCCGTCCCGGAATTCAATTCAAGTTATCCATCACGATAGTATCCTTGAACAGGGCGGAGTATTTGTGCTTCACGAGATCTCCTCTTTCCTAGTGAACCCAGGTTCATGCTAGGTTCACGCTTAGTGCTCTAACAAATACAATATCATAGTCCAACTATGACTAAGCTCTTGGTCATCCCACTTTGACACATCTATCGGTTTCCGAAATTGTAGAGCTTAACGTCAACCGGACTTCCGTCGGTCGAGGAATTGACAAAGCTTCCTCAGGCCAGACTTGCGGGATTCATTAAGAGTCCCACTAAGTTCTCGCGATAATTCGAGCTTAATCGTCACGAGACCAATTTTGATCGATATCTCCATGCCTACTAGAGTATCAAGAATTTGGCCTACTACAATTTCTATGCTTACCAACACTCTCCCAGAGCATGACTCTCAATGTAAGCCTATTACTAGTTCGAAGTCCTTAAGGCCTACGCCTTGTCCGTATGACTTCTTAACAGGTTCGCATGTCATCCAAGCAGTCTCTTAACTGCAATATTTACTGGCCATCTCTCGAGTAACTCAAACCAGGTTATGTATCTATCTTCGTCTGTCATCCGACGTACTGGAGGTGCACACGTATGCCCTCCAAGGGCTTTGAGTAGTACACCCCGAACACTGGGATGCTGATTCCTATCACGTAGGAAATTTTGGCATGAAGCACACGGATTCGATGTGCCCCGAACACAATCGTGTCAGCACGGAACAACTCCGTCAAGTACATCCGATTTGTTTGAGAATGACGAACCATACTCATCTCAAATCGAGTATCCCAGGCTAGGGTACATAGTTTGTCGAACTTTAGGTAGAGTGACTACAACAATCCAACATAATATGGAAGTCGACAATCCGGTGTCTAGCCACGACTCTCCAAGAGTATAGGTAGTTATCCATATGCCTCATCTCGGAGCTATAGATGAGTAAGGATTGAGAGGGTTCCAAACGTCAATCAATCATCACTAGGGTCACATCTCGACCACGGAACACCTCGGGTGGCATGGTAATGTTAAACATGTGATCTTACCGCACCACATGATAGTTATAAAAGTCCCCTTGAAAACCTCGTCGGGTATTCCATTTTATTTATCCTTCGGCTCGACTCACTTTACCGTATATTTATCTCCCCATTAAGATAAATATACTAGGTTCTTGTCGACCAAACAACTATATTTAAAATGGGACTTCATTTCAGTAGGATCCTCTAGGTACTGATTTTCTACCTCCCACCTGAGCAATTGTGGTTAATGGTACTAGGGCGTCTAGTAGGGACTGGTGGGGGTCGAAAGTTTTTGCGTCGCTTTCACCCCTCAGTTCCCTGACAGTAAGCGGCGTATATACGACACCCGGACCGTACGATTTCACAATCCACGCGAATTAAAAGCCGACTTAAACAAAAATGACTAGAGGCTCACATCACCTCATCACATAGGTCGACACGAGAATGATGCATATGAATCATCATGATATGGTTGCTGCAACAAACAGGGGACAGGGTTTTGACAACATCTTGTCACGCTGGTCTCCATCGAAAAGGTATACAGAGAACCGGTAGCCACGCAAAACAAGGCTATCCAGTACTTGTTCTTTTAGACGTGCGTTACGGGCACTGATGTCCTATCGTCATTAGCAAACTAGTAAGTCAATTCTGAATAATACAGGCCACACGCCCTTGAACTGACTATCAGATCTCATGCAGAGATTTGAGTGAAAGGAGTCCTGAAACCGGAACTCTCACTCATCGAAGGTTCCATCCCTTCGGAATCTTTCGAGGTAAATGGTGAAATCGATTCATAGATGCATAGATTTCACGTTTAGGCTTGACAGCTTCATGCGCCAAAGTCGTTACTTAAACCAAACCAACGAACGAGATCGCACCACAAGCGATAGTCTGGAGCCTTCCCATAAGGCATCCCATTCAACGACTCGGATAGTCGCACATATGGGCGCAATATGTAAGCTTTCAAGCTCATCTTGATTAGTCAGGTACCATACGCACTGACCTAGCAGCTCACATTACTATGGTGCCTCCAACGGTGTCTGTCAAAGACCCGGGATTTTGCTCTAGCGCGAGCAATGCTTCCTAAGGATAACTGGAAACACCACTATCAACCCAAGCTCGAAAGGGTCTTACTATCCCAAGAACCTACGCAACGACACCCAGACAAGATAAACCAACCATCAGAGGATTAACAACATTAATCAAAGGGCCAAGACGATCAACCATCTTAACCCGGTAGGGTAGCACCTTTGTAAAATAGACAAGGTCGTATGCCCTTCAGGACTCAGGGTTTCATAAAACCTCCGAATCATGTACCAGGGACTCCACCAATGTGCACGCCTTAGGAGGATCCACAATGGTATTTCCATAATCGTCAATATGATACGTCGGCATGAGGGACGTTAAACGAATCCACTGGGGATTAGCAATAATTAATTGAGTCCTTCAACTCTTACTAGTCCCAAAGGTATGGGTCATAATATCGCTCACAATTACTCGATACCTCCAGGTTCGAGATGTATTCGAAATCCCTTATTACAAAGACGGGCCTCGCCTCGTCATGTGTGGATCCCGGGATTTCTTTCCGACATGATTCGTGTGTGGTTAGTCGACCAAAATGCGCGTAAAAAGTTAAGGCGTCACTGATGCCTTAGATTTCGAAGAGGTAATGCTCACGAAACGTGCGAGAATATAAAGAGGTCGACACATGATTCGGTCAACTTACTCAAACTACCATGAGATTCGAACCTGAGGGAGATACGTGTGCTAACACTAAGACTAGAGTGTCTTAGTATGACTCCCAGGAAGTTCGTTAGGCACCATAAATCTTGCCTAATCAATGTCGGCACAGCACAATCAAACAAGTAGAACAATGACAGCAACGAGGGGTTTAGGTGATGTCTCCATCTCGAGGGAAACCAAGAGTGAAGCAAACGACAAGTCATCATATCATCAAGGAAATCCTACAGCTGTAGCAATACGCCCTCTGAGCAACATGACAGTAGAAACAACACGGCAATGACAGCAACACATCCACGAAGCACACCAACTAGGGAACACCGCATCGGAGCAACACGACAACAGCGAAGCATGACGACAAGGAAACACCGCAACAGGAACCGTATGACACAGAGAAATACGACAGCAAGGCTACACTACTGTAGGAGCAGTAAACACAGGAATGCATCATCGGCAATGCAGCGCAACCACATGGATACGCAATCAGCAAAAATATTGCAACAGCGAGCATGCACAGTGGCTGGGGTAACATAGCAGCATGAATGCACACGTCAATATGACGCTCAATATGGAAAATCCACGGTCCACATCAACAGAAGCTCCGTTATGGTGAGCACGCATCCCCGTGCGTCTCAGATCAATTGTGGAGGTGGGATTTGCATCCGTACCTTCGGCCTTGAGCCTAACCTCCATAGGCTCAATGGTAGGAATGGTTATATTGGCCGACGCACCAGTCGTAATAACTTAAATGGGAACGACGGGTTCCACATAATTTAGCCGACTTCTCAAGTTGATATTGCCTCGGTTGAGACTGTCGATGTTGCTATCGTTTGAGTGACTCATCATCTTGAGAACCATCGACAATGTTAGGCTTGCTAAGAGCCCAAGGAATGATAGTGAGGGAGTCATTGAAAGCCTTAAAGAAAATGGAATTAACAACAACGAACTCCACAGCGATACTGACATGGTCATAGCAGCTTGGCATGGGTCATAGTGACGTCTTCGTTAACGACATTCACCTCGGCAGGAGCCTTAAATACATGAACAACATCAGCTCGAGAAGAGCCATAGAAACAACATCAAGCCCAACACGGACTATAGAGACAACGACAACAATAAGCTCAACAACAGACATGGAAACAACGGAATCAAGCTCGATAAGTGTTACAGAATCACTGGCAACAACAGACTCAGCAAGAGCTACACACTTAGCAAAAACAACGGGATCTACTTGAGCCATAGATCAATAACAGCCGCAGCGACATCAGGCTCGGCCGGAGCCTTAGACTAGTCGTAGTTATTATATGTGTGTTAACTAGTATCCATAGGACCTAGAAACCAACCACCGTCTATCCCAATATCAAGGATAGTGGTCATTACGAAAATAGCAAGTAGAAGTAGAAGGATCACGATATATCAAGACACCCTGATAGAATGAAAACGATACCGACTCTGGCAACCCAGCCGAGTCATCCTTCTCATTAGAGTCCTCTCGCATATTATTTTGGCCCTAACACCGATAGCCATCAACTGGAATGCCTCTCTGCTACCTAAGCGAGACCGGTGGACCTTCTTCCTGATAGGCCACGCAGTGAGAGTATCGAAATACGACAAGAGATTTGACAGGTCACCGTGTCCACAACGAATGGACCTTGCAACCTTAGTTTATAAATCACCGTAACAAGGGGACGCAACGTCTCAATATCTATGGGGATTGATGGAAAACACTTCGCGTCAATTGCCGCCCCTAATAGATTACTAGTCTCGTCGTCATGACTAGGGTGACGAACGTTATTGCCACAAGAGCAATGGGATTTCCGTCCCATGGGTAAGTTTGATTTACCAGATAAACGTGACCACTTACAGTAGTCCGTCATTCGATTTTCGAGGGGGGGGGATTTCAATGTTAGCAAAAAGCGTTTTGCGACATTTGATAATTACGGAACACTCTTACGATTACGATTCCCAAAGTGTGGTTCTACTTTCTAGGATTTATGACGGATTCAGGCACAGTACCTGTAACGAACCTACTCTGGCGTTCCTCGACTGAAGCGAGACTACCAACAATCCTTGAAAACAAACAGGAGATAGATAGAGGAGTCTTATGATAACCTTTGCACCTCAGGAAGGTAGTATGACATAAGTACCAACATGCTGAGTCCATCACAATTCATCTTCCGAACACGATCCAGCGCTGTTGCAAAGGTTGTTAATCCATACTTGAATACTCAATACACCGAGTAGTGGCTTCCCACGAGTTAATCGTATGCACTTCCGAGTGAGTCCATCGCCAAATGCCGACTGGGGCTTGCTGTTCTACTACATGCCATCATCCTAACACTGGTAAACGATGTCGCGGTCATGATTAGTGGCCGAAATGTTGACATCATCAAAGTTTAGCAGAGCCCTATGACTCGCGGATGTGTGAGGCGACATGCCGATTTCGCTATCCGTCCATGACTGCCTGGAAGCAACCAATACTGTTGATTCAGACGAGGGCTATCTAGCCTTCCAGGTAACAATGATCAAGCTTCCTAATCCCGCAACTTCGATTCTGTCTTCCTACTGGAGAAGAAAAATATCCAACCCTTGAAGACAACCTGGGCATGCGTTAGGTCGAACATGACTTATTCACCATGATAACACCGCAGCACACGGCCACGAGTCTCATATTTAGTCCACGCAGGGTCCCGTTCTCTAGACGCACTAGCCTAGCAGGGACGCACCCTAAGTCTCTACTGGGTTCCAAGTTTAGCATTCCTCGCATCGTTCCAGGCGTTCATCTCTTCGGTAGGCAGCGCATCCTAGTATGCCCGCTCCTTTGGAAGAACTTTGTGGTGGAGGCATTCAACTCCTACACAAGGAAGCTTTCATCTCCCGTTCCTATCTAGAGCGAGGGTTTGCGTCAGATTATTCGTATGAATAGACGTTCGAGCTCTTCCGTGCTCGCACCTTAAAGGTAATGTCAAAGAAAGCTCATAGGCTAGCTAGGACCGAAGTCAAGGGTGTCGATGAGACCTCCCATTTAACCCATTAGTCAATCAAAACCAAGACTGAATCTAAAGAAGAAGAACAACAAGACAAGGAATGATCACCAACCCCGGCCCTAGCGCCCACCAAGGTTACCGTGCACCCCAAACTATTATTACGTGTGCACCCGTAATGATAATTTGCGTTGCCAGGTAATCTTGTTGCCCGCTAGTTCCGAGTTTCCTGATCCAACGAACAAAGGTTTTATACAACAAAAGACTTGGTCTAGTTTCACCTCCAAATCATAAACAACACGGCGACATCTAATATCGCGATAGAGATTAGTCCTTCCGATCATCCCATCTACCGGTGAGCGAGTGAGCTCCTCATAGACTACCGCGTCCTTTCCACTTGCTGGTACCGGTGATCGATAAAAGAGTGCGGACTAATGTGAAGCGTGACACAACATCCTTACTGGCAAAATATCCGTACTACGTATATGTATTAACTAATCTTAGAAAATCGGATTCCCACAGAACCTAAACATTCCTATCCGTATTTTCTAATACTTCATATATTGACACACATGGCTAGTCGGTCGGAATTTCCCCTTGTACATCCCATGTACAAATTTCTCTCTTTTCTAAAAACATTTTGTTGAGTTTTAGTTTTGATAACTTTGTTTTCGAGCCGAAACCGGTTATAGTCTAGATTTTTCAAAATGCTAGTTCGCTATAACCTTGGCTCTGATACCACTTCTGTCACACCACGCCAATGGCGGAAACACGTGGCGCAACGCTCGAAAGCATATCAAAGTCAAGATTAACACAAACTATATTTAATTAGAAAAGATCAATTTATTAGAATGTCGGAAATCAGTATCTCGTTACAATATTGCACACGGCATTACTTAAAACGATGAACATTAAGTTTCAATGTGGGTATTTCCGTTTATGTTCCAACCCGAAGGTAACAATGAATGAAATCCCGACCAGTGTCCGACATCCCGAATTCCACCGCACTAGCCCCATATCTATTCAGCACTTAGTTACCTGAAAGATATGTTTAAAAAGACGTCAATATATAAAATATTGGTGAGTTCACAGGTTTTAGTTACATAACAATAACATTTTCACAACCATCGACTCGACTCACTTTACCGTATAATTACTTTCCCATTAAGTAATTATACTAGGATCTTGTCGATCGATATTCCGTTTTTACAACATGTACGAAACCTGCACAACTTGTGGCCTTTGTAAGGAGTAGCTAGCTCCTACAAACTATAATGATGAGCAATCCCTCGAGCCCCATAACCAAACCAAGACTAATAATAATGCCCCGCTCCAAGTCGTTCCTCGGAACCCAACGACTTAATTTCAGAATACGTGCACCCCAGGCATACGCCGATGCATAATCGACGCTATCGATTAGGGGTGGGCCTTGTCAGGCACCAATAGTACTATCCAAATATTCTTTCGGTTTCATTTCCCTGAATTAATGATTACGGAAGAGAGGACTCAACCCCGAGTGGCGATCACTGCTCAAGTACTCATCATACCACTTATCACATTTTATCCTTTGAAAACCTTTTCAACATGTGACAATATTTGACAAACATATCTTTCCCCCAGTTAAAACAGTAAAATGGGGCCGTGAAACTCACCTGAAGTATAGCGTGCAATCAAATAGCAGAGAATAGCAAGTCCGTGGTTAAGCACCTACGAACGTCCTAGTGCGTGTAAGTCACTAAGTCTATAGCGTGTGTTTTTCTGGCAAGTTGTACACCCAACTCCCAACACCACCATTTACGTATAATTCCCCGTTTAATTAAACATATGTCCTAGGTCCGTTGGTGATGGATTACCCTTGTTACAAGTTACACTTATACTTTCATGAATATGAATTAACTTGTATAAGATTATTCTCGTCTCAACTTCACTTAACGTATAATTATTTTCCCATTAAATAATTATACTTAAGATCTCGTCGTTCGATATAATATCTTTACCGCTCGACTCGACTCACCATACCGTATATTTACTTTCCCATTAAGTAAATACACTAGGATCTCGTCGACTCGGTATACTTATATATATATATATATATTGTTTTCTTCACTTGACTCGACTTTCCTCCCCGTATATTTACTTTCCCATTAAATAAATATACTAAGATTTCGTCGAGTCGAATATATATATATATATATATATATATATATATATTTTCCTTGTTAAGTCCATACACTTTTAACGTTTAATCGTTAGATTATTTACGTTACTTTTCTCCCATGAATATTTTTCAACACTTAGGAAAGTGTTATGTATTTTTCACCCAAATCATATATTTTAAATCCTTAAAATATATTTATACTCATCTTGACGTAATGATACTTTTCTCGTCCGTCCGTTTTTACGTCTTAGTTCGTTAACATGTCCAAGTCCGATTTCTTAACTTATACATGCATATATAGTTAATTTTTCCCAAGCCTTCCAATATGTGTCTCTAGAAATATTATTAAACTAGTTTTTACCCGCCCCGCGTTGCGGGGCAAAACTCGAATTTATGCCGTCTAATAATAACGTATCATATTCGACCGATTCGTTTAAAAAAAACAGTTTACATCAAAACGTAAGACAATTTGAATTTTTACCGACGCGTACGTAAGAGAAACAAAAAGGCGCAATTCGAATTTATGCCATGTAATAATAACTTATTATATTCAACTGATTCATTTTAAAAACGTAACGCGTTGTGGGGCGCAACTTGAATGTTGTTAAAAGCTATGGCGCGCTCTGTGGCGTGCATCACCAATGTTTTACATATTATAAAGCCTCTTCCTACTGATGTAAACTTAAGCCTAGAACTAATGCCCAATTAAGCCTCAAGTTCACCTTACGATAGTTTAATTACAAATAGCAATGCATCCGACACGTACGAAGCACCAAGTGATATGTTTAGCCGGTTACCTTTTGTTTAGCGACCCATATTACATTAAAAGAAACTCACAGGTTGTCCACACAAAAAAGGGATAAAAAAGTTTAACCAAAGAGCTATACCAGCTAATTATTGCCGACCCTTTAACTATCTAGGTTCTACCATACAACAAACATGATAATCCAAATTCCAACAGCATAGAATACCAAAGAAGTAGCAACAATTCGTATGTAATACGCATCTTATAAATTTCAGAAGGAAACAAAGTAACGATACTTGAATTCGATAGTGAAGGAGGTCGCCGGAAAGATTGATTTACGGTCGGAACCCTATATGAGTTCCGGTTATAGGCTTATAGTGTTAACGGATCCCTCATCGCTGCCGTCAAGAGTCCATGGCGGAAGCCTGGTTGCTGGAAAACCGATCTTCCACGGTACGCCATTCAAACCCATTGTCGCTCCTTTCACCGAAACCACATCCTCCACCGTCATCATTGTCATTGCGGCCGCCATTGTTGCTGGCCGTAACTGTCGAGACTGTTATCTTCTACATCCCGTCTTTCTCTCTTTTCTCGTTATCAAAACTGCAGATAAAAAAGGAAGCGAAGATGAACTGATGAAGAAAAGAAAAAACCAAAAACAAAAAAAGAGGAGATGCACTATATTAGACTTTATTGAGAACAAAATGAGAGAGGACAGGTAATGGAGAGAGAATACGGTGGAATGTTAAAAGAAACAAAACATAGCTATCTGGCAGATGGACAGATTTACCCTTGAAAAGATCATAAACTACCAAAATATCCAAAAGGGGCGCAGGTTAGCATAGTGTCACTGGTCCCAAGACCATACTCAAAATGTTATATTAGATAATTTTCTAACTTCCTACACATATTACTTGAAGGTTTTAAAATACTTTTGTATTTTTAATACAAAACTTGACAACTTATATACAAAAATGTTCCAACACTTTTATATTCCCATTTATATAAAAGTGTTCATTTTTATATAAGTTCTCCCAAGGTTTTAATTTGTCTAATATTTTTATAAAAACCTTTGTTTTTATATAAATCCATATGTTAGAAAAGTCCATATTTTTATAAAACTCCATTTTATAAAAATACACTTTTATTCAAAATACATGTGCATGCTTACTAGTATTTACCAAATCTACCTTGGAAAAATTACTATTTGCACTTTTGACACCAAACTTTCCATAGTTACATTTTTCAACATAAGGTTTCCAAAATCACATTTTACACCCATGGACTTTCCAAAGTAACTTTTCAAATCTCTATCTTTATAAAGGTTACATATTATTCCCAAGACTTATAAAAATGACAATTTCTATGACGGCTAATAAACTTGAACATGTAAAAAAAATTACAATAAGTGTTCTTTTCACTATCCAACACTTTTATTAGTCTCATATGGTCATTTTATGTCTACTAACATGTTTGATTTAAGTCTTGGAGTCCATTTGTTCATACTAGTATTTTTAAAGTCTACATCTTTATTTTTGTGATTTTAGCTTCATTACATTTTGTTACAATTATTTCATGTTCAAGTGGTTCCATTAGTCATAATATGATGATCAAAACCATTTTTAGGTGTATTAGGTGTTACTTTATGTTTTTTATTCAAAACAACTTCTAAAAATACTAGAACATACAATATTTTTGTAAGAAAATAACATCACCAACCATCCTAAAACTCATGTTTATGACCATCTTTGTAAATGTTTCATTTCATTTTTAGAAACACATACAAAACCTTGTTTAAAAACTTTAGTTAAAAACACCCCAAAAACAACTTGCAAGTTAAGCACATAAAGGAACAAAACTTAAACAAGATGAGTTTTAAGAAACTTACTACTAGCACAAGGCTAGGGAAGACTCAAAAACACAAGTTGAAAGTGGGGTTTATGTGTGTCTTCCAAGGGTTAAGCTCCTAGCACTTGAACACACTTGCAAATGGGTTGGAAAGGATGTTTATTATGTGTTTGAATTCATGAAAAACAAAGGGGAGGGATATTTTAATGCTCTTGGCCGTAGGTTCATCCAAGTGGTGTGGGAGTTCTTGTTCTTTTTTTTTTTTTTTTTATGAAGAACTAATGTAGACATTGGTGGTTTATATAATGGATTTTTGGATTATAAAAATAAACTATCTCAAGCATGCTAGAGCTTCATAATTATATGGTGTACTTCAAGGGACATTTGGGCGGCTAAGCCACCATGCTCATGGCCGTCCTATAGGAGGCTTGTGGGACCCTATTTTTTTTGCAAAAATATCTTATAATAATATAGTTAGGATCCGGTGCTTCCAGTTAGGGTTTTCGGGTTTTTACGCGTTCTTATTACGAGCTATTTCGGACATATAATTAACTTTAAGTTACCCTTAAACATAGCCTAGTTTAAGTATTGGTATGTTATTTAGGCTCTTACCGGGTGAAAATATATATATTTTACGCGCATCGGGTGCGATACGCGAACTTTATTCGTTACCGGGAGGTTTGTATGAGACGTTTCTTCTTATGGCTTTGGAGTTCCAAAACACATTATATTCTGTGAAAATACCCTTTATTTTACATCCTGGGTGTCCGGGATTCTTTTCGTTTATTTAATTTTTGTCGGGTAATCACCAACGTCCGTACCGGACAAGTTTATTCGCACATGATCCTATCATGCATCGTCATTGAACGTGTGCATTCCTATGCATCTTATGGGGAATTTGCTATTCTCTTACGGCATCAATTAAATTAATCCAATTAATTTAAACATGCACTTAAACCGTTAATTACATATACTAATTACGTACGGAATCACATCGATTTTTGCCGGATGTTACAAACGACTGTAGCAAGGACAGGGGCGTCGTCTGCCAACCACAGCACGCCACGTGTCCGCCTCGAGCAGCAACCATGCTGCCAAATGACGTCATGCACAGTGCCTGTATTCTCCCGCCTATTCCAAGGAAGACTTTGGACTTGGGCCTGGACCAAGCCCAATGAAGAATGGCTACTCATGGGCTCCTCGACTATGCCCATGAGTTCTCCTATAAATACAAGAAGACCTCTCCTTGCCAAAGGATCCAAAAATAATTACTTGTAGCCTAGAGCACTCTCACTTGTAACCTTTTGTACTCTCATATTAATAATATTCCGGCTACTTACAGTGGACGTAGGTCGTTACTCGACCGAACCACTTACATCCTGTGTTCTTACTCGCTTTACATCACACACTCACACTTAATATCACCACCAGGGTTTAACCATACGGTCTGGGTAAAGGATTAATCTTGACGAACATAAGTATGAACCCCCTTGCAGATTACTAATAATCTCTGTGGTACTTATTGTTTCTTCAAACCCTAACCCACCATAACCAAGACCCCCACTGTGTACCCTGTTGTCACACAAAACCAAACCTCACTATAACCATAACCCACCACGACCCAGCCGTGAACCACCCCCAACCATGTTCATTACCATGTTGTTAATAACCCACCCCAACCCTGTTCATAACCCACCACCATAATTGACGGTGGGGGGGGGGGAGGGAAGAGGGAGGCGGCGGCGTAGGGGGAGGGGATGAAGGAGGCGGCGTTAGAGAGGAGGAGGGGGAAAAGAAGAAGAGGAAATATCTTTGCTAGGGAGGAGAAGAAATAAGAAGCTTAGTTCTTTGTCTGGTGTTGTTAACAAGAGGAGAATAAGGTGGTGTTTGTTTTTCTCTCAGAAGCACTTCTGACCTCTTTTGTCTGCGCCGCGCAGACGCGGGCAGACTTTTGGAGCCGGCAGACTGTTTGTTTTTCGGAAGACATTTCACTCTAAAAGCTCTTCCTGACCTCTTCTTGGTGCAGACTTGGACCAAAGTCTTCTAAGGTCTTCAAAGGTCTTATCCTCTTCTCTTCTCCTCACCCACCACCACCCACTACCACCACCACCGTCACCCACCGGCCACCACCACCACCTGGCATCGTCCACCACCACCGTTCACCACTACCACCGTCCATCACCACCACGGTCCACCACCACCACCCACCACCGTCCACCACCACTACCACCACCCACCACCGTTCACCACTACCACTGTCCATCACCACCACGGTCCACCACCACCACCCACCACCGTCCACCACCACTACCACCACCCACCACCACCACCACCCACCACCACCACCCACCACCACCACCACCCACCACCACCGTCCACCACCACCACCGTCCACCACCACTACCACCACCACCACCACCACGGTCCACCACCACTTACCACCGTCCACCCACCACCACCCACCACCCACCACCACCACCCACTACCACCACCACCATCGTCCACCACCGTCGCCCACCCACCACCACCACCTAGCATCGTCCACCACCACCATCCACCACCACCATCACCCACCACCACCACGGTCCACCACCACCACGGTCCACCACCACCACGGTCCACCACCACCACGGTCCACCACCACCGTCCACCACCACTACCACCACCACCCACCACCAGCACCACCACGGTCCACCACCACCTACCACCGTCCACCCACCACCACTACCACCACCCACCACCGTCCACCACCACCCACCACCACGGTCCACCACCACCACCCACCACCACCACGGTCCACCCACCACCACCACCGTCTACCACCAGACTGCTGTAAAAACTCAGTTTATTTAAATTTAAGTTTATTTCAGCAGCCTGCAGACGTTAACAAACAAACAGTCTTCTTCTTGCAGACTGCAGACCTTTGGTCCACCTCTTCTCCTGCAGAAAAATCAAACAGCACCTAAGAGGAGAAAAAGGTGGAAGACCTTGGTCAAAGTCTGCACCAAGAAGAGGACGCGCAAAGGTTTTTCAATGAAAGGTCTTCCAAAAAACAAACACTTTGCATACCCAAACGTTTGCGTGTGGTATGTGGGCATAAACTGAATAGGCCAATAAGCTCTTTTGGCAAAAAAAAAAAAAAAAAAAAAAAACAAGCACCTCATTCGTCTTTTTTTTTTACCCAATCCTTAGTTTCAAAACTCACATATATATCAACATCTGTTCCATATTTTAATGTTCAAATCATAAACATAAGGTTTGTCTATAAGGTTAAGGGGTTACCTATGGCCTAAATCGTGTTATGGTGGCGAATAGGCTCGTTGGGAAAACATGGTAGCGGTGATAATGCTTGTTTTCGAAGCTCGAAGGGGAGGCAAGTGCTGTAGGAGGTCGGAGATGGCCAATTGTGGTTTTTTTTTGTACACCTCTAGACACATGTTACTCTCTAGTAACTTCTTGCCCTTATCATTTTTGTTAGCCTTTGTAGGATAACTCAACTCACCTAATATACTATATAATCCTCTAAGGGAACCATATAGAACTATTTAATATATGTAACTTTATGAGATTTTTCTTGTTCCTGTATACTCTAATAAATGTTAGGCAATTTCCATGAATGAAAATTAATATAATAAAAAATATTAGTGACACTCTTCAATACATGGTGATTAAATCCCGAGTAAAGGTTTCTCATGTCACTTAATCTATCTATATAATAATTGAGGTCACTTGGGTTGAATGAAGGCTTAGGAGAGAGTTTAAGGTATCCATATTGAATATGGAGCTCCAACTTGCTCCCTATAAATAGTCTTTTCTACATTTTAATTTCCTACATTCTTCCATTACACTCTCAAATCCTCACTAACAAATCTTCCAAACCACATTCATCACTCTTTTTTTTATTCATTGTTCCTTCTAGGTATGTCTCTTTTTCACGTAGATTGAAGGAAGTTCATCCATTGTAACGTGTTTCGATTCATAAACGTTAAAAATAGGCATATCATATGATCCTCAAACCTGGAAAACTTTTATGTTATCGTAACATCAATCAATTACTTTGACATAAACCGGTTTAATATTCAAAGAGGAAATCGTGTTTTATAAAGGTTAGTAATAATATGGAATCACTTCAGAATGTGGAAACAATATTCAAACCTTTATGAAGAAATCGTGGTTTATAAAGGTTCCAGATTCGTTTTCTTTATGTCATCGTTTTGTAAAGTAATCGGATGGTATATATTGACTCTTTTTTGATGTTTTTTCATTTGATTAATATGGAACCACTCTTTTTTGTAAAGGAATCGGTTAGTTATAATATGGAATCACTTCTGAAAGTGCAAACGATCTTCAAACCGTTGTGAAGAAATATATTGAATGTTTAGATGTTTTTTCATTTGAATACTAGAATACCATCCACCGCTGCAACTAAAAGGTATGTGGTAGATTTTTTTTTTGTGTGTGTGTGTGTTTATTAATGCGAAGTAGCTATTTTTCTAAAAGCAAAATGTCATTGTTTATATCTTTTATTATTATGTGTTTGTGATTAGTGATGTTAACTATTATGTTGGATGGGATGCATGACTTTTAAGGTCGAGATATGATGTTCATATATTGTTCATAATTGTTCTTAAAGATCTCATATGGTTTGGTGTTAAAGAGTGGATTGTTATGTTAATATGATTTGATCGAGTAAGGAGACAAATCTCAGTTCGGATTCTGGATATGAATCTGAAATAATAATGGAGCATTTAATTTTGGATTATTAGTTTCCTAAGTTTGTGCCACATATTTGGAAAGGTAGTAAATATCCTTGAATGCATTAATTATCGGTTGACCAAGAAACTTAGGCGCCAAGCATAATTTTTTCAAAAATTATAAAGGAGTCGGGTTTTTAATAATTCATGTTTCTTTTATTACTTCTTTTTGTCATATTTATTTTTAAGTTAGCGCATTTAATATTTACGTTTTTTAAGACTGCTCGATAAGCTTTTTCTACTGCATTGTATATACTCTTTGAATATGAAAATGCAAATGAGACAAATGCTATTGTTTTGGGGCACACCAATGTCAAATGTAATGTTGTAATTGCTTAGGTACATGTTTTTTAAATCTTTAAATTTTTATAATTCAGTGTTTTCTTTATCTTTAAATTGATTTTGTAAATTGTTTATTCGTGTTTTTGTTTACCAGATTATTGACTGATTATATGCATTTGTGTGTTAGGGTTTCGATTTATAAACCGAATTTTGGATCATCAGGAGCAGGGTGGACTTTTAATAAAAAAATTGTTGAAGCTATTTCGTCAATAATATGGGGTAATGATATGTACCCAAGAGTTTATTCTTTTGTATTAATTATATTGATTGTCAATCAATTAAAATAATTAATGTGATTTAGGTTAATAGGTGGAGTAATTTTAGGACAAAATTTAAATTTCAAATACTAATTTGCACTACATAATTAATGCTTTATCATAATTTACGCTTTCTATATTCATACTAAAATTGAAACTTTCCATAATACAAATATATAAGGAAAAAAACACTTATATTATAAATGTACACTAAATTAAATAGATTTTGTTACAGAAAAGTATGTTAATTTATATATTTAGTTTACATTTTATAAACTACCATGTTTGATATATAACATCAATACATATATATTTAGATGTAAAAGACGTATTTATAATATGTAAACAACTAACAAACCAATCATTTTTATAATACGTTTGAATTTCGTAAGGCATAATTATTACTCGTAGAAATGAATAAACAAAAAAAAGCCACATTTGGTATATTTTATTTTTGAATTTCAAAACTTATAAATCTTTTACACCAAAATACTAAACACATAATGGAAACTTACCAATTTTACTTATACGACTTTAATAATCAATCAAGATTTGATCCTGAAAACTATATTAAGCGTTTAATGTGATTTGTTAAGATTTGAATATTACTTCACATTTATTCTTTTGTATTAATTATATTGACTGTCAATCAATTAAAATAATTAATGAAATTTAGGTTAACCATAACAAGTGGAGTAATTTAGGACAATATTTAAATTTCAAATACTAATTTGCACTACATAATTAATGCTTTATCATAATTTATGCTTTCTATATTCATACTAAACTTTAAACTTTCCATAATACAAATATATAAGGAAAAAAATCACTTATATTACAATTGTATACTAAATTAAATAGATTTTGTTACAGAATAGTATGTTAATTTATATATTTAGTTTACATTTTATAAACTATACCATGTTTGATATATAACATCAATCCATATATATTTAGATATAAAAGACGTATTTATAATATGTAAACAACTAACAAACCAAACATTTTTATAATACGTTTGAATTTCGTAAGTCATAATTATTACTTGTAAAAATGTTTAAACAAAAAAACCACATTTAGTATATCTTATTTTTGAATTTCAAAACTTATAAATCTTTTACACCAAAATACTAAACACATAATGGAAACTTACCAATTTTACTTATACGACTTTAATAATTAATCAATACTAATTTATCAGTTAATTTTGTATATTATACTGTTCTAATTAGTCATAAATGCTATTTAAAATATGATGACAATAACTCCGCTAATTTCAATTAATTTTCATTGATTGACGTCTTAATACATGCCTTCCATTTTTGCACTTCATCTATATAGATAGTTTTATCAAATCCATCTCAATTGCTCTACACAGAATTACTTGATTGTGCAACAGCATTCCAACTAATACTAAAACTAATATTACGGTTTTTAAACCCATTTATATCTTATTGACCGAATTGAATTTTTCTATTACTATTTTACGAATATATTACTAATTACTAATAATTACTAATACTAATGAAATTAATGAAATTGAATTTGAATTGGTAAGTCAATTTGAAATATAAATAATTTAATGAGACAAAAAATGGTAATAAATTTAGGTTTACTATATTTGCTTTACTATAATAACTCTCATTAAATTTATTACCATTTTTTTGTCTCATTAAATTATTTTACGAAATTATGTCTCATTAAATTTATTAAATTTAACTCTAATTTCAGCTTACCATAATTTAATGAGATGAAATTAAGTTTAATACGAAATTATTGTTGGTAATTATGAATCAATTTAATTCGTAATTATAAATCAATTTAATTCCTATTTATGAATCAATTTAATCAATCTTTTATTGTATAATGATTGATTATAAATCAATTTATAATCAATAAGTTAGACTTACCATAACTTAATGAAACTAATTTAATTTTAATACGAAATTATTTTTGGTAATTAGTAATCAATTTAATCCGTAAGATGGAACATCAATTTAATCCATAATTATATATAATTTTAATCAATTTTTTACTATGTATGATTGATTATAAATCAATTAAACTTGTAATTTCGACTTACCATAATTTATTTATCGAATTTATGTATGATTGATTATGAATCAATTTTATCATTTTTTTGTATTAATGATTCATTATGAATCAATTTAATCCATAATTTAAATACAATAAAGCATTCAGTTGTATATTATTCAAAATATAGAATCGATTAGGAGTAGAAATATTAACTCAATGAATATTCTAGACAACCATTTTAAACATATATCTATGTTTACAAATTTTAAGAAACGATTAACAACTAAAGTTTTTTTTTTAATTTTAACACTTATTATACAAATCTTTTATTCTAAAAAAATATGTTATGAATGTGTAGTTATCTAATTGTTATGAATTGATACTTAACTAAGTATAAAGTGTAACTTGCGAAAGAAGGTTTTGTGTTTTGAAATTAGATTTCTAAAATTGAATGAATTTTACACAATTATGGCATAATTGGTCATCAATTTATAGAGTAAATTAGATTTCTAAATGTAGCGAAGATTGATTGACTGATTGATTGATAAACCAATCCTTACCCAAATTTTCGCAACCATTAACTTCAATAGTTATTTAATCTCATATTTTTACGAATTCTGATTGGTGTTCATTGCAATTAATAAGATTTATTCAATTTGAAATACGAATGTTTTTAATATAATTGATTTGAATTACTGATTACGATTTTAAGGTTATTTATTAAGATTTTTAATCTCATTTATTTATATTACTATTTTTACGAATTCTGATTGATCTCCATTGCAATTAATAATATTTATTCATTTTTAATGTTATTTATTAAGAGTTTTAATGTTATTTATTGACATTAATAATAGTTGACCGAATTTAATGTTATTTAGTAAAAAAATTAATCTCATTTATGTATATTTCTAATTTTACGAATTTATGTTTAAAATTATTGACCAAATTTAATTTTTTATATTATGACTTTCGTTTAATCAATTCTTATTAAAAGATAATCATCAAAATCATTTCAATAGTAATATGCTAATTTTAAGATGTCTATAATAATTTGTCGATAATTGGTAAGTCAATTTGAAATGCGGATGTTTTTATGTAACTGATTTAAATTATTGATTACGATTTTAAAGTTATTTATTAAGATTTTTAAACTCATTTATTTATATTACTATTTTTACGAATTCTGATTGGTCTTGATTGCAATTAAAATTCATTTTTAATGTTATTTATTAAGGGTTTTAATGTTATTTATTGACATTAATAATAATTGCAAGAATTTAATGTTATTTAGTAAAAAAATTTAATCTCATTTATATATTATTAATTTTATGAATTTATGTTTAATATTATTGACCGAAATTAATTTTTTATATTATGACTTTCTGTAACCAGTTTTCATTAAAACATAATCATCAAAATCATTTTAATAGTAATATGCTAATTTTAAGATGTCAATAATAATTTGTCGATAATTGGTAAATTAATTTCAAATGCGGATGTTTTAATGTAATTGTTTTGAATTATTGATTACAATTTTGAGGTTACTTATTAACATTTTTAATCTCATTTATTTATATTACTATTTTTACAAATTTATTTTTAATATTACTAACCCCCCAATTTAATTTTTCTATTATTTTTAATATTATTGACCCAATTTAATTGATTTGAATTACTGATTACATTTTTTGAGGTTACTTATTAACATTTTTAATCTCATTTAGTATTGATTTTCACCGTGGTTTTAGCTTGATTTTTAGGTCATTGGTTATGAGTCAAACCGTCAAAACAGTTTAGGGTCTTCTGGATATATTTACCTTAAATTCTTGATGATAATACAATTATAATGCCAAATGTCTTTCTTTTCCTCACCAGAGTTGTTTTTGACAAATTTCACTGTTTTGTTATTCAAATAGTTCAGGGATCCTATAAGTGGACATAAATTCTTTTCAAAGCCACAAGTTTCAAATCGTCTTGCCATGTCAAACCGTGTTATAGAAGCTAAAATAATTCAGGGAGTAACATTGGAATGCGAACTTTTTTCCAAAGAATTAGGCTGTCCCCATCTGATAAGAAGATTCCTTTCAAATTTAACAGAAGACAATTCCCTCTTACTTTATGTTTCGCAATGACAATAAATACGAGTCAAGGACAAACCCTATTTAGGGTAGGTTTGTATTTGAAAGATCCTGTTTTTACACATGGGCAGTTTTATGTCGCTGCCAAGTGACAAAAGTAGAGATGGCCGGAAGATACTAATATTGGGCAAAGATTGTTAGATACATTAATTCTTATTTCCCAATTATCCTAAGTATATATATATATAGTGTGACATATTACTTTATCCTAAGTTAGATTATTAAGGCGGTTATTAAACCAACCGGTATGTCGGTTAGCCTAAAGGGGACACACCCCTTCATTTGTATATATACCGAATACATTGTAACATTTCATTGTATGTATTGTTTCTTTCACATATTTAGAATTCTCTCTCAAATCCTTTACCCTCAATCGATCTTGTGATCTCACATTTGGCATCAGAGCATTGGTTACAAAATTATTCCATCTGATCAGAAAGAACACACGAAGAAGACGAAGTTTATACGAATCGGTGTTCCCCTGTTTTACTAAAAACAGAGTCAGAGGAATTCAGAATCATATACGATTGGAATAGAATCATTCAAGGCCAGACCAGGATTGATAAAGATCAATACATCAACCCTTAATAACCGTACAGAAAGAAGAAGGCAATCGGACAGATTTTCCGGCCAAACCAGACGAATTCCGGCGTGACACCGGACTCGCAGAAACATCGTTTTATCGCAATCAAACGGTTATACTATCCCTGCCTTTAGTTTGTAAGATAATATCGAATACTTAGAACCTTAATCAAAATAAAAAAAAACGAAAAAATCAAAACTTTTGATACTCTGTTTTTCCTTCGAACACTAGTATTTCCCGCAAAAAAAAAATTTCAATTAAAACAAATTCCTTTTCGGACATCAGTATTACTCATTCATTATTCGTATATACAAAACAGAAATCACTCGTAAACAATATTAAAGATTAAGGTTTCGCTAGTTTTAAAAAAAAACCCGGGAAAATTTTTTTCTCTGAAATCTTTTTTGGTATTCGATCGTGTTTTGGATTAGAATCCAGACACAAAGTTATTTGTGGAACATAAGATTAGGAGTTCCATCACTGTTTTGATCAAAGGGGATCAAAAACAGAAGATTTGTTGTTTGGCAGTGGGTTCGAAAAAGAAGAACAAACAAGAAGTTTGACTTTTCTGAAAGTCAACAGACTTTAAAGATTATTATATTGAGGGTATATTGTGAAGGGTATTATATCAGTGTTTGTTTATTGGAATTTATCACTGATTAAACAAAAAAAGAAAATAGGATTGAAGCATATTAGAAAAACAAGTGATTTGTTTTTAGGGTGTTTTAGATTGACAAAGGGTGTTATTGCAAGACACTAATCAATCATTGTTGGAGGATTATCAAATCATAGAATTGACTTTAGAATTTGTTTAGAGGAACATTAGTGGTATAAGAGAGTATTATAACAAAGATCTTGGTATTTTGTTAAAGGCGCCTACAAAGACCAAAACTTTGTTAAGCAAATAGTATTTCTCAAAATTATCATAGTAAAGTTTGACAAGGGTAGTCAAGCAAGAGTTCCATTGAAGTGTTGGGTAGTCCATATTAAATTCGGACAATAGGGAAGAAAAAGACTAAAAGTCCACAGAAAACTCCCAGTAAACCCATAATGACGAAAGAAACGACATCGAAAGAGACAGTCACGAAGGAGACTCTCACTTTCAGCCTCCAAACACCGATGTTGACATCTACAAATTACACGATTTGGGCTGTTCGTGTTAAAGCAATATTGAGTGCAAATGGTCTTTGGGAAGTAGTGGAACCCACAGAAGGCACGTCAACGGTAGATGTAAAGAAGGATAGGACAACGATTGCCTATCTCTTTCAGGCAATTCCAGAGGATATGGTGATGCAGGTGGCGTCACATCCTACAGCAAAAGAAATTTGGGAAGCATTAAAGACGAGATTTATTGGAATTGACCGAGTCCAGAAAGCAAGACTTCAATCATTACGCACAGAATTTGAGATGTTGTCAATGAGAGAGACAGAAACCATAGACCAGTTTGCTGGTAGGTTAAGTGCGATTAGTACAAAGTCAAGAACCCTAGGAACAAGAATTGAAGAGTCAATGTTGGTGCGAAAATTGCTGGACTCCGTACCAGAGAGGTTCCTACAGATTATTGCGTCCATAGAACAATATTCAGATATGGATACCATGACGCTAGATGAAGCGCTTGGAAGACTCAAAGCGTATGAGGAACGCCTTAAGTCAAGAGATGAGAAGAAATATGGACCCGCAAGTCAAGAGAAGCTGTTATTTACAAGGCAAGATAGAAGGCCTTTCAGCAACAACAATAAGAACTACAATCAGAATCGAGGCAGACAGAACTTTAGGAAGTTCAATAAGAGTCAAAGATACGAGAGGAAGAACTTTGACAGAAATGGCCATCAAGATCACAGAGGTGATAGAAATCCCACTAAGAATCGTCATGACGACAGTAGTTACAAGCCCAAGAGAGATGGCAGCAGTGTAAGATGCTACAACTGCAATGAAGTAGGACATATAGCTCCCAGATGTCCTAAACCTCGAAACAAACAAGAAGAATCTCACCTAGTAATGGAAGAAGAGGATCCCACATTACTTATGGCAGTTGGTGAAGAAAGAAAAGTAGTTCTAGAAGAAAAGAAGGTTATACCAGAAAGCTATCATAGTGAAGAAAGTGGAAATGAAGTTTGGTACTTAGATAACGGAGCAAGCAATCATATGACAGGAAGACGCTCCTACTTCACAGAATTAGATGAAAAGATAGCAGGAAGTGTAAAATTTGGAGATGGATCATGTGTCAACATCAAAGGTAAAGGCTCAGTATTATTGGAATGCAACAACGAAGAACAAAGACTAGTTACAGAAGTCTACTACATTCCAACACTCCAAAGCAACATCTTAAGCCTCGGGCAAGTTACAGAATCAGGATGTAAAGTAATTATGGAGAATGAGTATTTAAGGATTTATGACGCCTACAGCAACCTATTGATGAAAGTCCCAAGAGCTAAGAATAGACTCTACAAAGTACGGCTCAGAATAACAAGTCCTATTTGTTTACAAGCCAGAATAGATTCACCTGCATGGTTATGGCATGCACGTATGGGACACGTGAATTTCGATTCACTACGACAATTAAGTATTAAAGGAATGGCACATGGAATACCAAGAATCAAGCACCCATCTCAAGTATGTGATGCATGTATTACGGGGAAACAAAGCAGACTTCCATTCCCCTCTCAAGCAAGTTTTAGAGCAACGAGACCTCTCGAGCTCGTACATGCAGATTTATGTGGACCGATTTCACCCACATCATTAGCAGGCAACAACTATTTCTTCCTTATAGTTGATGATTATTCAAGATATATGTGGATCTACATGCTTAAGTCAAAAGATCAAGTTTATGAGAATTTCAAGAAATTCCTAAGTGAAGCTCAGACAGAGACAAGTCAAAAGCTCAAGAGATTAAGAACGGATCGTGGAGGAGAATTTACTTCTAAAGCACTTACCACGTATTGTGAGGACAAAGGAATCCTCAGGCAGCTTACAGCGCCTTACACACCTCAGCAGAATGGTGTAGTAGAAAGGAAAAACCGTTCAGTAATGAGTATGACAAGAAGCATGTTAAAGGCTATGAATGTACCACAGAATTTATGGGCAGAAGCAACAAGACAGGCGATTTACATACAAAATCGGTTACCTACAAAAGCACTACAGGGAATGACACCCTACGAAGCAGTAAATGGAAAGGCACCCAATATCAAGCACATTAGAGTATTTGGATGCACAGCATATGCAAAGGTAACAACGCCCTTCTTAAAGAAGTTAGAAGATAGAAGTAAGAAAATGGTACATCTAGGAAACGAAAGTGGTTCAAAAGCCTATAGATTATATGATCCCATAGAAGAAAAGATACATATCAGTAGAGATGTCTAATTCATAGAAAATGAACCATGGAATTGGGACAACTACTTGAAAGAAGGAAGTGAAAATGAACCATCTTGTACAAGATTTGAGATACATGGAGATTCAGAAAGTGAAGCTGTACAAGAAGATAATGACGAGGACAGTGAAGATCAAGAGAGTGATAATGAATTCTTCAGCAGTCCAATCACAGCTACAAGAACTCCAATAACAGTTCAGGAGACATCTACAAGTGATCCAGCAGTTGAGACAAGTACTCAAGAGTTAGAAGACTCACCAGGCTCCTTACATAGACCAGTTCGAGCCCTTAGATCACTTAATGACATCTATGCAGCCACAGAACCTCTTAGACCAGAAGAATTTGAACATCTTTATCTAGCATATGATGAAGAACCTGCAAACTACAGAGAAGCAGCAGATTACCCACATTGGATAGAAGCAATGGAAAGCGAAATAGACTCTATAGAAAAGAATAACACTTGGACACTGACTAAACTTCCCCCCGGTCAGAAACAAATAGGTCTAAAATGGGTATTTAAGGTCAAGAGAGACGCAAGTGGACAGATCACCAAGCATAAGGCCAGATTAGTAGCAAAAGGGTATGTACAACAAGAAGGTATAGACTACAATGAAGTATTTGCACCCGTTGCAAGAATGGAAATAATTAGGCTACTACTAGCATTGGCAGCTCAGAAAGGATGGCAAGTACATCATTTGGATGTCAAATCAGCATTCCTACATGGTGAATTAAAGGAAGATGTCTACGTATCACAACCAGATGGATTCATAAAGAAAGGAAAAGAGAACCTAGTCTACAAGCTAAAGAAAGCTCTATATGGTTTGAAGCAAGCACCAAGAGCATGGAACATAAGGCTGAACAACATCCTAAAAGAGATAGGATTTATTCGATGTCCACAAGAACAAGCAGTGTACAAGAGAACTTCAAGACAGTCAGCAATCATTATAGGAGTATATGTCGATGACATAATAGTGACAGGAAGTTCAGTACAGGACATATCAAGCTTCAAGAAAGAAATGCAAGGCAAGTTTGAGATGAGTGATTTAGGAACACTCACATACTATCTAGGAATAGAAGTACGCCAAGCACAAGGAAGAATACAATTGAAGCAATCAGCCTACGCAAAGAAAGTTATCAAAGAAGCTAGACTAGAAGACTGCAATCCAACAAAGACTGCAATGGAACCAGGTCTGAAGCTCACCAGAGAAGATGAGAGTGAACCAGTCAATGAGACAGAATACAGAAAGCTAATTGGAAGCTTAAGGTACCTCACACATACCAGACCAGATATTACTTACGCAGTTGGATACGTGAGCAGATTCATGGAGAAACCAAAGACGACTCACATGAAGGCAGTTAAACATTTGATAAGATACATCAAAGGCACGTTGAATTATGGAATTCAATACAGCAAAGGAAAAGAAGCAGAAATCATTGGTTACAGCGACAGCAGTTTCGGAGACCAAGAAGATGGAAAAGGAACAACAGGAACAATATTCTACTACAAAGATTCACCTATCACATGGACAAGTCAGAAGCAAAGCACAGTAGCTTTATCATCGTGTGAATCAGAGTTTATGGCAGCAACATCAGCAGCATGTCAAGCAATATGGCTACAAGGAGTACTAAGCGAACTCACAGGTGAAAGACCAAAGAAGATAACTCTACAAGTAGATAACAAGTCAGCGATACAACTCATGAAGAATCCTGTGTTTCATGGAAGATCCAAACATATCAACACAAGGTATCACTTTATCAGAGAATGCATAGAGAACGAGCAGATACAAGTTGATCATATCAGTGGAGAGATGCAGAAAGCCGACATCCTCACCAAGTCATTACCAAGGATAAAGTTCATAGAGATGCGAAGTCTCATAGGAGTTAAAGACCTTGGGGAAATCAAGAATTAGGGGGGAGAATGTTAGATACATTAATTCTTATTTCCCAATTATCCTAAGTATATATATATATAGTGTGACATATTACTTTATCCTAAGTTAGATTATTAAGGCGGTTATTAAACCAACCGGTATGTCGGTTAGCCTAAAGGGGACACACCCCTTCATTTGTATATATACCGAATACATTGTAACATTTCATTGTATGTATTGTTTCTTTCACATATTTAGAATTCTCTCTCAAATCCTTTACCCTCATGTGATCTCACAAAGATGACAGCGTTAATAATAAATAGCAAATGTTGTCTATAAAAAAATATTTTAAAGTTGTGAATAAGTATGCGATCATATTTTGCATAAATTGTTTTTTTTTATAATTTTTGGGTTGTATGATTTGTTAAACTACATTTATTTACTTTGAATTTAATCTTCATTTGTATGTCGTTACAATAAATATATGTTTATTCATTTCATTATTTGTTTTTAAATCACGTTAACTCAAACATTTGTTGATTCATACATATGTTATTGGGTAACATTAAACTTTTTTATGATAATATACAATCAACCAAAATTCACACGAATTGTATTACGTAATTTTCAATAAATAAATTTGCATACTACAATCTTTATAGATTTTTTTTCATTTGACATGGATATGTACCGCGTGTACACGCGGGGCTCTAACCTAGTTAGTTTTTATTAGAGGTTATGTTTCTATACATGGTGATTAAATTTTATCCATGGGTCTTGTATATTTTGAAGAGCTCTTAGAGAAGATGTGATCACTTGAAGATCCTTTAGTCATTTGAAGACTACATAGAATGGAGAACTCTTTCCACACCACAATTTTACCCGGTGTAACTTTAAGCGCATAAGCCATCTTCAGCAGTACAGACTGCTTCGGCTATTATACCCAGGGAGACAGGCGCATTATTTTTATTAGAAGAGAGAAATCTGTTATAAGGGAAGCGTGTTGAACACGTGTCTTAGCCACAACCGTCAACACCAGTTTATTCATTCTTGCAGCCAAGAAGTGTACAAGAGGATCTTGTTGAAGAACAAGTTGAAGACTTGATTTTTTCGAAGATTTTGGTTAGAACAAATTTACATATGTATATTTATTTTGCAAGAAGACTTGATTGAAGATCTTCTTTAAGATTATGGGTTGAATCAATTTATTTACATTTGTTGTATTTCTTTTTTATGTTCATTTAGATTTGTACACGGTGCATATACTACAATTTTCCAATATTGGTATAAAGGGAGTATATCCTTGTAATTTTATTGAGTAAAGATCAAATACAGATAGGCTTAACCTATTAACAGGGTGTTTGGGATTGCGTTTTGAATCTGATTTTTAGATTATTGCGTTTTGAAAATGCAGATAATCAGTTTTTAGTGTTTGGATTGCATTTTGAAAACGCAGATAATCAGTTTTTTAGGCTGCCAAAACGCAATAATCTATAAGCAGCTCTACATCTGCTTTTCCAAAACGCATAATCTGTTTTGAATAATCAATCCCAAACACCCCCTAAATATGAGATCAAATCCTTATAATCTTATTCTATTTTCCCACCTACTTCCTTTGCACACTTCTTTATCTTCTTTTCTTTATTTTTCTCACAAAGCTTAACAAAAAAATTGATCCCTTCATTCTTCCCCAAATGTTACCCATCGTTTTTTCTTTTCAAAACCCTAAACAACATCATCTTCTTTCCATCTGTAAATTCTTCATTCTTCATCTTCAATACTATATCATCAAGGCAAGTTTATACTCTTCTTTTAATATTATGCATTTATTTTGTATTTGAATACTTTATCAGGGTAAGGTTCCTGTACAAAGGGCATTTTTCGTACAAAGTGTGAGAAGTCTATATAGGCATTGTGTTTTACATTTTAGGCATGATGCTTTATATTCTTTTGACATGTACTATATAGAAAAACACAAAACTTAACAATTTAAAACATTAATTAATGTATTCTAGACATGCAATCTAAAACACCATATGAAGTAAGTAATCAGCGTGTTTTAACTTTCATGTCTAAAATAAATTTGATTGTGTTTTAAATTGTTATATTTGGTGTTTTTCTATATAATACAATGCAAAAGGAATCGAAAACATCATAGCCAAAATTTAAAACACAATGGCTATATAGACTTCTCCACTTTGTACGAAAAATGTCCTTTGTACAAGAACCTAAACCACTTTATCATTGAGGTTTGATTTTGATTAGGTTTTTTTTATCTCCTTTATGACATGTACCACAAATAATTTGAATTAAATTTTTTGATGTTACTGTTCTTTAAAGAAAAACATAAATCTAGTTTTATCTCCTAAATAAAATATGTCATTTTATTTTTTGTTCAACGTGTGTAATACACGGGACTCTAACCTAGTATTGGTATAAAGGGAGTATATCCTTATAATTTTACTGAGTAAAGATCAAATACAAATAGCCAATAAGCTTAACCTACTAAATATGAGAGTGAAGGGGGAATTTTTTCTTATTATTTTTTAAATTTTTTTCCCATCTGGTTAAACATGTTTAAATGAATAATACAAAAAAAAATTATATTTTTTAGCGTAATTACTATACACACTTCTCTTCTCACGTAAACGTTAAGGGCTATTTGTAGGATAAGAAACATTTGTAAAAAACCTTCCTCTAATTTTATTAATACAAGTTTAATAGAATTGTGACCCGTGTCTTACGATAAATGAATTACTTACAATGTTCCTGTTTGAGCTTAAAGGTTTGGTACTATAAACATATAATATCATGATATCAAACAAAATCTGGTTATCATCACATAACATTCATCAAGCATGGTTCACCTATAATCATCAAACATGCATAAAGCTCATTCTCCAACAATGTATATCCGATCATAATTGATATATTTGCTTTAAATATCTAGTCAATAAGCAACTATATTTTGTTAAATGATTAATATTATAATCTTAAATCACATCGCATCAATCTAGAAATGTTAGAAAAGAAGTTGTTTCCTCACCTTCTCATGAATATATGTTTTAAATTTATACATCGGTTGATATATCATTTTTCTATTACTAGGATAAATAAAACTGACACGTAAATCATATTTTAAAGTTTGAAGAATAAAACACCTTATTAAGAGAACTTTTGGACTTCTCGCTAACTATGATAAGTTACTGATATTGATCCCATATGTTTGTAACTTTGTGATATGTTTGGTCCACAAAGACTATATGACATTAAAATTGTTTGTAAGTCGTTAAATGAGTATGTTACCCTTTTTGTAAAAAAATGTGAAAAGATTTAATAAATTGCGCATCCTCTAAGGCTGAGTTTAGTGGTTGGGGGCATTTCACGCCCTCTTTCCAGTGGAGAAAGTTGATTGGTTCAAGCCTTTCACGCTTAAAATCAAGCGTTAAAAATTCAACGCTCAGGAACAAAAAAGGTCTAAAACGCCCCAGGGGCGGTGTTTGGGGAGTATGGGGGCATTTCACGCCCATTTCACCTCCCCACTCCCCACTACACGTCTAACCGTCTTGTGAGTCCCCTCATTCTCAAAAGTCACAATCACGAGTGTTTATGTCATTGACAACTCATTCAATATTAAAGCATCACTAGACACGATATTTGTGGCAACATTATCAATACAAGACACCGACACTTCTTGCAACATGACAAATTTGAATCCCTTAACCATGAAAACTATTTAATAACACAACCCTCTAACTATACCAAAAAAATGTTACATTGATGATGTTCAATTAGTCAAAGCATGTCTTATTCTTTATATTCTTTTTGTTTCTTTAAATCTATACCTATTTAGAAACAAAATAGAAACAAAAGTGGTTTTGTAAACTTCCAAACTATACAACTTAAAAAAAAAACACATGTAACACGAGTACACGACATCAATCCATTTCTCCTGTTGGTAACAAAAAAGTCTCCTAATGAAGTTAACTTCCAACAACACATGTAACACGAGATGAATTATAATCAGGGGCGCAACTTTATAGAGGCGAGAGGGGGCGCCTGACCCCCCGAAATTTTCGCTCAGAATTTCTGATTATATAGAATCTGTATAGAATTTTTCTTTTGTAAATTCGGTTCAACCCCCGTAACCGGCAATTTCCAAACCCCTAGTAACTTCCGACCCCCTGAGATTTTTGCTTAACCTTCGCCACTTATGTATCATTATAATTGCATAAGTACATCACCCCTGTTCATCTAATTTACTGTAACCATACCAATGTCACCATCACCATTGCCACGTGGTTGGAACCACTCTATTCCTTCATATAACAACCTCTGTCATCGTCCACATTGTGGGTACCCTTATTTAATCTTGATCATTAATATTACCTGCAGAATGTAACAGCTATTGCCCAAACATTATATCAACATACAGATACCAACTGTGTTTGTTCGATCCAAATTTAAATCATTTTAAACAAAAAAAAAGGTTATTTATAAGGTAATTATTATGCATTTGCCATTTACTTTACATTGTTCTTTATGATCATCTTTTGTTGAAAATCTTGACGTGGGTCTTGAAAAAATTGTATTTTTCCATATGGGTTTTGTTTGTTTATGATTATTAATTTGTGGGTTACCCTTTTCTTGATTTTTTATTCAAATATATGAAATGAGTCATCCAAATCTTGAAGTTTGGTTCATGGGTTGTGCTTGCCATAAGTTTTATATTTTTCATATTTGATAATAATATGTTTTACATATGATATCCTCTTGTTGTTGATTGTAATATGTATACCTAGTTATCTGTTAATTGGCACTTTAGGCATTACCACTATAGCAGCATGCATTGAGCTATTTGTAACTATAGTTGTCGGAGGCGTACTCAAGGCGCTAAGGATGAGCCTTAAGTAGGGGTGTAAATGACACGTAGCGGCTCGAGAGCTACTCGGGATCGGCTCGGTAAAAAGCTCAAACGAGCCCGAGCCCGAGTTCAAGCCTGTAATATGCCTCGTTTAGTTATCGAGCCCGAGCTCGAGCCTTTTATACAAAGCTCGTTTAGGCTCAGTATATTTTTTTTATGTATGCGATTTTATCCTTTGAACATGTTCAGTTTTAATTAATAATGCTGGTGAGCTGAGCTCGAGCCGAGCTTTTGCTAGTTTAAGCTATTGAGGTGAGCTCGAGCCGAGCTTTTAGGTCGTTTAAAAATTATTTTTAATTACCTCGAGCCGAGTCGAGCCGAGCTTGAGCTCTTAGGATTTACTTTCCAGCCGAGCCGAGCTCGAGCTCAAGCCTCAAAAGAGCATGACGAGCTCTAGTCAAGCTCGGGCTTGGGCCGATTTTTGGGCGGAATTTCGTTGTATTTTGGTCTGAAAACTGCAAGGGCCTGAAAATGGGGCTGCACTGGGACTGAAAAGTGGGTCTAGGCGCACACCTAGGCGAGCCTTGAGTCCTTGACAAGAGAGCTTGTAACATCAAGTGCCACTAAGGGGTCTTGTTATATGCTAGATTTGATTACATGATTAATTATTTAATGAGGCCATGTGTAATTAAATTCAGTGTGGGAACAGATATGGATGTCTTACCTAACATGTCTAATTGAGCTATCTTGAAAGTTGACATTTATAACTACTTATTTTCTTTATTATGTATTTCTTCCACATATCAGGTTAGACAAAAAGGTTGCTGATCTCAAACATACCTAAAACAGCAATTGTTTATGCGAATAATAATATAAAAGTCCATCGCGACACATATATCAATGGCACACATAGTCTAATCTTGCCAAGATGAAAGATGGTTCATCAGGGATCTTTAAGCTTTAGTGGGAAGAAAATGGACATTGAAGTGTCTTCTTCTGCAAAAACATTTGAAAATGCATTGCCTGACCCGAACTTTATCGGGCCTGAATCTCCACTGCCCGAGCCGCTTATGAACCGCCATCTTGCAGCACTGAAGCTGCAGAAAACATATAAAAGTTTCAGAACCAGAAGACAGTTAGCTGATTGTGCAATACTAGTGGAGCATAGATGGTTAGTAATCTTTATGCATAGATTACGAATCCGTTAAAGTGGGATTGTTGGAAGTATTGAAAGTTTGACTTTTTTTTATGTAGGTGGAAATTGTTGGATTTTGCGGTGCTTAAGTGCAGTTCGGTATCATTCTTTGAAATTGAGAAACCAGAAACCGCTGTTTCTCGTTGGTCAAGAGCTCGAACCAGAGCTGCAAAGGTACATAGTTCTTCCAAATAATAATCTAATTTTGTGAATAAAATGATTATTGATGGTTAAAGCATTTGAGACGGGTGATAAATGACCGTGTGACATGGTCAACCCATTTGACCCGTTTTCTTATTGGTTGTGTTTCATAATTTTGCAGGTAGGAAAATTCTCGTCACAACATGCAAAGGCATGTAAACTTGCTTTACAGCATTGGCTTGAAGCAGTAAGTCTTTACGTTCTTGATTACTTGAAGTTGAAGTGTCGTTTTGGAATTTGATTTTACTGATATAAAATTACCTCTTTATGAAACAGATTGATCCCCGACATCGCTACGGTCATAATCTACATTTTTATTATGTCAAATGGCTTCATTGCGAAAGTAGGCAGCCCTTTTTCTATTGGTAAGATCGGATCTGATTGAACAAAATATAAACGCTGGATAGATATGGGTTGCGTATAATCTCAAATAAGTCAAGTCATAAAGTTTGACACATACCAAAAATACTACATTTCTATTTATAAAAACATAAAACTGGACAAAAAAGTGTTTGCACTTGCAGGTCAACCCAGCCTAGCTCATTTGACCGAGACTAAGAATACTCGTTTCAAGCGAAGTTTGTGTTGACCTGTTACCCAACTCACATGACTTGTCTATCTAGCCACCTCTAAAAAACATATCAAGTTGACTAAACTGCATATTTTATGACACAATTTTAGGCTTGACATAGGGGAAGGCAAAGAAGTGAGTCTTGACAAATGCCCGCGTCCAAAGCTTCTACAACAATGCATCAAGTATTTAAGTCCCGTAAGTTGTATATACTACGAGCTTCCGCCTGTGCTTTCTTTAATAAAGATACACTAAACCGAAAACAAAACTTAACTTATTTTTTTTTATAAAATTCAGATAGAGCGGGAGGCTTATGAGGTTACTGTGGAAGATGGGAAGTTTATGTACAAATTAAGCAGGAAACTTATCGATACCCGAAAGGGGCCCGCTAATACTAAGTGGATATTTGTGCTTAGCACATCAAATATTTTGTATGTTGGGAAGAAACACAAAGGCAAATTTCAACACTCGAGTTTTTTGGCTGGTGGTGCTACGTTGTCTGCCGGACAGTTGGTGGTTATAGACGGGATCTTGAAGGTGTGTTTTCATAATGTATAATGCGTTTAAACAGGTCATTGTTTTGTAATGGTGGTAATGGGCGGGATGACCTGAAACACTTTTTTTTTAATTCAGATCCAGTAACTGTCTGTAGATAATTTTGGGAAGTTTTATACATCGAAATTATACATTGGTTGACGTTCGACTTTTTAAGCTTTTTTTTTTTGTTTGCTTAACCTGCTAGAGATAAGCATAACCTGAATTGACCCGAGTAAACGAATAAAGATTATAATCTTAAAGGGTGGTTAATATCAGTTTTATGTTGATAGATGGTCTGGCCTCACAGTGGACATTACCTTCCAACCGAAGAAAACTTTGACGCCTTCATGTCGTTTCTCGAGCAACATCAAATTGATGTCCAAGCTATCAAGGTAAGATAATTATGCATACCAAAGGTCATGTCTTTTTTAATTTTTATACAAGGAAATAATCAAACCGATATAGTGACTTATACTTCATGCTCTAGGCGTGTTGATGATCTAAACTATGTGTTCATCATGCAGAAAAGCCCAGATGAAGAGGATGAAGTTGGCAATGAAAAAGTGTTCGGCTACGAGATGCGAAACTGTGTATCCGACCCTGATATTTCTTCGGCTACAGAAGAAACTGGGCCTAGATGCAACAACCGCAGAGACAGACCACCAAGATTGTCAAAAAGTTTGAAGCCAACGGTCACTACACTTGAAATCCCGAAAAGGGAAGACATCATTTTGGCTTTCCAAAAGAAAGAACCCGAGCCCATGCCTGAGCCTGAACCTGATAGCTGCTCAGAGAATGACGACGAAGCAGCAGAGGAGCTGTGGTCAAGTATCCAACTCATGGCCTCAAAAAAGAATCTTTTTGATTTTGGGGAAGAAGCTTGTGCCGACTCGATTCCAAAAGAAAAGATTATGCAGAGGATAAATTCCCACAAAGAAACAAAGTCTTTTCAACTGGCTAAGCATCTTAGTTGCCGGTGGTCAACGGGCGCTGGCCCACGAATCGGGTGTGTACGAGACTACCCGTCCGAGTTACAGTTTCGAGCTTTGGAAGAAGTGAGTTTGCCACCCAAGCAGTCTCCTTGGAGATTGGCTTATTCTATGAAAGATGTAACCTTGTCCAATATAGAACAACTATGAGTAACATTTCTTTTTGTTTTGAGTTTTAATGATGTTTTCAAAATTAGCGTGTAAAAACAACCAAAGGGATGAAGAGATTACGAGTGATTTACCCGATAAACAGAATAATATGTAAAGAAACTCGTTCAACCTTTTGTTATACATAGAGCAATGTCTCACATACGTTAAGCTATCGATTGGCCGTTTTTAAAACCAAGACACCACCCATAGTTGTCAAAGCGCCTAGGTGCACTCAAGGCGCATAGGCCGAGCCTGGAGCCTAGGCGCATAAAAAACGAGGGCTTTTTATAATTAGGCGCGTAGTACATTTTTTAGGGATTTTATAGATGTTTTAGGCTTGTTTAGGGCTACATTAGGATGTTTTAGGGTTGTTTAGAACTTGTTCATAACTCATTTAGGATGTTTTAGAGGTTTAGGCAACTTTTAGCCTGAATTTGGCCGGAAATCAGCAGGAAAAACAGCCTCGATAGTGCGCCTCAATGCCTAGGCACGCGCCTCACAAGGCGCAGCGCACTTGGTGCACCTGGTTGCGCCTTGCGCCTAGGCGCGCTTTTGACAACTATGACACTACCTAAATATTCTTAACCGACATTATCCTTCTAGAAACTTAATTTATATTTAAACTTGATTTATCTTATGTTTAGAATAGGTTTATCTTTTATTTAGAGTTGTATTCTAATTAGAATAGGTTTGTAATCTCTCCCTATATAAAGGGCTCCATGTTTTCTTATTATTCATTCAGAAATTCAATAATATACAAACCTTTATGGTATCAGAGCCTCGGTTCTGAATACCTAATTTTTTTCTTTTCGTTCCCTTCTCTTCAGCAGGCTTCGGCCACTGTTCCTCCCAGGCTTCGAACTCCAATTGGGCCTTTCAACCACATTCTTATCCCCAATGGGCTTGGTGGCAAACACCCCCATGCCCTTATCCCTCACAATCACCTTGGAGGCCCAATCAACCAGCCCAACCATCCCAACCTTCGGCCCACTTTACTGGATACCCACAACAGTACGGTTTCAGCCCATACGGCCCGGCCCCACCACAGCAGGCCCAATACCAGTTCGATGCTCTCAACCCGTCGGATCTAAGTGCTGCTTATCAAACATCTCAGCTTGCCTATACGGATCCGAATCTCTACTTCGACACTGGCGCTGAACGGACCGTCTCTAATAATAAAGGTATGATTTCTCGCCCTGATCCTTTTCCTGTTTCCACTAAAATTTTGGTAGGCGACGGTAATGTTTTAACTGTTGAGGGTTCCGGCACGGGCTACCTCCCAATCCTCAACCGTACCTATATCCTACCCAATATCCTGTTTAGCCCTAAAATCATTAAAACTTTATTATCCGTTAGACGCTTCACCCGTGAAAATAGTGTGTCTATTGAATTTGATCCGTTTGGTTTTTCTTTGAAGGACCTCAAAACGGGACGCCACCTGTCCCGCCACAATAGCACGGGGGAGCTCTATCCAATCACACCACCAACACTTCCGCCTCAAGCTTGCTCTCTCACCATCTCCTCTCTACCATGGCATGACAGACTTGGACATCCTGGATCTCAAGTCTTAGATATTCTTAGTCGTAATTTTGGTTTTTCTTGTAATAAACGGCAACTTTCTAGTTTTTGCAATTCATGTCATTTATCTAATAGTAAACGTCTTCCTTTTTATGAATCTAATTCATTTACTTTTTCGCCTTTTGATATCATTCACTGTGATTTGTGGACCTCACCCATTTTAAGTAAATCTGGCTACAAATATTATATGGTTTTAATTGATAATTTTTCCCACTTTATCTGGGTATATCCACTCAGATATAAGTCTGAAACCTTTCCCACGTTTGTCAAATTTCACCGTCTTATTGCCACCCAGTTTCAACGAAACATTAAAACATTCCAGTGTGACCTTGGCGGTGAGTTTGACAACAATGCCTTTAAAACCTTTGCCACTCAAAACGGTCTCCTTTTCCGTTTTTCTTGCCCTCAAACCTCCTCACAAAACGGCAGAGCCGAACGAATGATTCGTCGTCTCAATGACATCATTCGCGCTCTACTTGTCCATGCCCATTTACCTCCCTCCTTTTGGGTCGAAGCCCTCCACACCGCCACCTACCTACACAACATTTTACCCACTAAACGTCTAAACTTTTACACACCCACCTTCGTCCTTTACCTTCGGCATCCCACATACGACCACCTTCGTGTGTTCGGGTGTGCCTGCTACCCAAACCAATCTGCCACCCAACCCCATAAATTACATGCCAGATCCATTCGTTGCATTTTCCTTGGTTACCCCCCCCCCCCCCCCCCCCCCCCGATTTTAGGGGTTACCGATGCTTCGACCCCACCACCGGCAAGGTTCACATATCTCGCCATGTCACTTTTGACGAGACCACTTTTCCTTTCACCATCCCCATTACCCACTCTTCGTATAACTTTCTAGACGAGACCACCCCCCCGGGTTTCTCATTTGTCCGTCCTCCACCCACCTTGCCTATCCCTTCCACTGTTCCTCCTCCCGTTCACCCTGCCATCATCACTTACTCCCGTAGACCCCGGCCACCACCTGCCCCACAATCTGCCACGACAGCTCCTCCAACCCAGCCCATACCCACAACCCACCCACCACAGCCTACGGCCACCCCACCACCCCCTACATCCGCCCCTACCCTCAATTCACATCCCATGACTACTCGCTCCAAAGCTAAAATCCTACACACTACCACCATCTCTCCCATACCCAAGACCTATGCCAATGCCTTTGCCGATCCTCATTGGTTACATGCTATGCAAACCGAGTTTAGTGCGTTACAGGTTAATGAAACATGGGAGCTTGTGCCACGACCGGTTGATCGCCCGGTGATTCGATGTATGTGGCTCTTTAGGCACAAGTTTAAATCCGATGGTACTCTCGAAAGGTATAAAGCACGGTTGGTTGTTAATGGAAAATCACAAACCGTGGGCATCGATTGTGAGGATACTTTTAGCCCGGTTGTTAAGCCGGCCACCATACGAACTGTTCTCTCTATTGCAGTTTCACGCTCTTGGCCTATACATCAGCTCGATGTCAAGAATGCCTTTCTCCACGGGCACCTGAACGAGACAGTTTTCATGCACCAACCGCCTGGGTTTGTCGATAAGCGGTACCCCAATTTCGTTTGCAGGTTGAAGAAATCGTTGTATGGACTTAAGCAGGCACCTCGCGCATGGTATATGCGCTTTGCCAATTATATCTTGGCACAAGGTTTCCGCAGCAGCACATGTGACAACTCTTTATTTATTTATCACAAGGGTGACCAGGTTGCTTATTTATTACTATATGTTGATGATATCGTCCTTACAGCTTCTTCCGATGCCTTTTTGCATGAGATTATCTCCACTCTCTCCCGAGAGGTTGCCATGACCGATTTGGGCTCGCTACACCATTTTCTAGGCATCAAAGTCACTAGGGACGCGACAGGGCTGTTTTTGGATCAAACACAATATGCAAAAGACATCATCTCACGGGCTCATATGACTAACTGCAAACCATGTGCTACCCCTGTGGATCTCTCTGCGAAGCTTAGTGCTTCTGATGGGTCTTTATTTCATGATCCTACGTTATATCGTAGTCTTGCCGGTGCTCTCCAATATCTCACCTTCACCCGTCCAGATATTTCTTATGCCGTACAACAGATTTGTTTATTTATGCACCAGCCACGAGATCCTCATTATGCCTTTCTCAAACGGATTATTCGTTATATTCAGGGCACGTTAACTTATGGCATTCGCATTATTAAATCAGCCACTCATTCGTTGGTTGCTTATTCTGATGCCGATTGGGGTGGATGTCCAGATACCCGCCGGTCTACTAGTGGTTACTGTGTCTTCCTTGGTGACAACCTGGTTTCTTGGTCTTCCAAACGTCAGCCAACTATCTCCCGCTCCAGTGCCGAGGCTGAATACCGTGGCGTTGCAAATGCCGTTGCCGAAACCACTTGGCTTCGCAACCTGCTTTTAGAGTTACATCTTCCTCTTCGTCGGGCCTCGGTGATCTATTGTGATAATGTGTCTGCCGTGTATCTTTCCGATAATCCTGTTCAACACCAGCGGACAAAGCATATAGAGATTGATATTCATTTTGTTCGTGAGAAGGTCCGAGTTGGGGATATTCGTGTGTTGCATGTGCCGTCATCATTACAGTATGCGGATATTTTTACGAAGGGGATTTCGCGTCAACTATTCGAATCATTTCGGACCAGTTTGAGCGTTTGTTCCACGCCCGCTCGAACTGCGGGGGAGTCTTAACCGACATTATCCTTCTAGAAACTTAATTTATATTTAAACTTGATTTATCTTATGTTTAGAATAGGTTTATCTTTTATTTAGAGTTGTATTCTAATTAGAATAGGTTTGTAATCTCTCCCTATATAAAGGGCTCCATGTTTTCTTATTATTCATTCAGAAATTCAATAATATACAAACCTTTAAATATATGTTACACATATTGACATAACCTAAGTTCTCTTAAAACCATCAAACATTGATATGCCACTAAACAAGAAGTCAACCTTCATCTTTCTTTGGAATACAAAAAGTCAACTCTGGTACAAGTCTACTCTTACATTTGTAGTGAGGATACATTTTAAGCCCTTATTTGGCTGTATATTACAATGCACAATGTAATATATATTACATTATATAACCAAACCCCAAAAATAAAAATTAGAATAAAAAGAATAATCAGATGAAAGGGAACATGATGTATTCTGCATAAAATAAATTCCATATAAAACGGTAGTATCCGGCAATGGCCTCCTGCAGATAAACAAAAAAGTCAAACCTAAAAGTCAACATAATATGAATAAGCTGAATCCATAGGTTCTTGATTACAGTCACCAAGTATATTACCTGGGTATAATTCGCACGCTCAAGTACCCATGCCTGCACCAAGTCAAAGAAAGGTCAACGATAACATTTTGGACGTTTACTGGGTTAGATTTGAAAAGGGGTGGCGGCGCAGCTTGTTGCCCGTCTACCTTCTATTGTGATGTAACTTTCGTATTTTGTTTTAATGAAAGGAAATATTATCGTTAAAAAAAAAAACTAAAATATGATTCTTTTTTTATGGTAAAAATGCTGGTTACTTAAAATGGAAATTGAACGAAAAGAGGTTAGAGAAACCTGGAAAATTAAACAGCAGGCCAAGATTGTATGGAAGGGTATCATTAAGTTGCTCCTGAAAGCCTGCATTTCATTAACCGCAGTTATAAAATGGATTTACGGAAAAAAGACGGTTAGTTACTTTAACGGTTTTATCCTTGATGAGTTGAGAAGAAATAAAATACATGTGAAATATGGGTATAGTTGTAAAAGCAGAAATGCCATCTATGTATGCAGACTGGCTTGATTTTTCCCAAAAGAAAAAGATGCAATTTTTATCAATTGCGAACGGAGTTTTATTGAGGGCATTTAAGACATTTTACTCTCGCATACAATATAATTTGGATGAAAGGAGTATAGGCATTAGTGGTGTTCATAAATCGTTGAAACGGAAGCAAATCGGCTTGCTTTGAGAGCCTAACAGTTTGACCCACCTAAACGAACAGTTTAAAAGGATAAAGGTCAAACGGGTCAACCAGGTAGAAAGTCTAGCGAACTGTATATTTACTCAATAGTTAAATAATAAGATTTGCGAGTTCATATTTGACACACTACTACACTAGTTATTCCTTTTTTAAAGGTAAAAAAATTTACAAAAGTCATTACGGGTCAACCTGAACCATTAACCTATCCAACCGGCACATTTAGCCACCTCTACATATGACTAACCATAACAAGATGACGCGGTTTTTCACCTGAGGCAAGTAGAATGCTGCAAGGATGGAACCAATATAATTGATCAGCAGAAGGCCAGACCCTAGTAATGCAATGTTCCTTACTCCAAGTTTGGTTGCAAAAGTAGAAATCTTAAACCTATTTTTTTCAAAAATAAAAAAATTTAATAAGTGATCCATGATGGGGTGTGTGTGTGTGTGTGTGTTTTTTTTTTTTTTTTTTTTTTTTTTTTTTTTTTTTTGTGCAAGATGTTCAAACTAAGGAAAAATGGAAAATACTGAAATTCCGAACTTCATGACTTACTTTCGGTCACCCTCTACGTCAGGAAGATCTTTAGTAATAGCAATTACTAAAGCAAACATTGTAACAAATGTTGTGATAAATGCCACTGGTGAGCTGTGACAATTGAAAATAAAATATTAAATTCAAATATAATGAGTTACCATATGAAAGAAATGTCACAAAAAAATATAGTTAAACAATAACGAGCCGAGCTTGAACTTATCACATCACCCACTAGCCGAACCCAAGCTTTAGACATAGAACTTATAATGAGCCAAGATCAGGCTTAGTTAGGCTTGGGCTTGGCTCGTTTACAACCTCCTAAATTGCGTATATTCAGAAACTAGTATTATGACTGATAATACCTAGTTCTTGTAATCATGTTTAACACATTGTTTGTTTATTAAAAAAGTTATAAACTGGACAGAAAAAAATTGTAGATCAACCCAACTCGACCGCTATATTTCAACCGTTACTCAATTCGCAGAGGAGTGAAACATATAGTGAGAATTAACCTCCATTGAAATGTTAATCCAAGAGCAGCTCTCACCGCGTAATATACACCAAAATTTAGAAGAAAACCTCTCACCTGAACAGATAATGATCAGTCATAAATATCGCAAAATATGATGAGTTTAAATGCTACGTATTTTTTTTAACGAACTCTAACTAGAAAGGAGAATGAAAAAGTACCGTAGCGATTATAAGAAACGCTACAACGGGAAATCTCTTCATTCGAAGTGGTGGAACAGAATAAATGGTGCCCAAAAAAAGACCAAAACAGTAAAGGGAAGTGATGAACTGGCCAAAGTTGAGTGCAACAATAACAACGCCTACTATTGCGAACGATAACACCAAAATCCATGCTGACTGGACAGAAAGATCCCCTGCAGCGATAGGTAAATAGGGTTTGTTCACCCTGAAAATTTAAATCAAAGCCAGATTTAATTAAAAAAAAAAAAACACCATTTCTACCTTAAATAATCTAACTCTGATTATTCATTATTCAATGTCACATAATCACGTTCAAAACGCACATCCAAACACCCTTCTAGTTCAAAGGGAGTAAATAATCATACTTCACTCGTATAAAGGTTCACAAAGAAGATTTATAAACTGATCATAAAAAGAAAAGGGTACATTATATGTTATATGCTTACTTATCAATTCCTATATCATAAATCTGATTTATGCCGACTATATAACCATTCCCACATATCAGAGCAATGAGACCGGAAAAAGCCTTGAACAAGAGTGACCACCGAATCAAGTCTGGGTTCTCAAGCAGTGCTCTCGATACTAAAGACCTATAAAAACAATCAAAATAATAAACAATTCTAGGAGTCATAAAGCTTGCAATCAATGGACAAGTTTTGGTAAATGCTTACACTGATCCTAGTGCTGTTCCACGAATCGTGTGAGGCCTTAAAAATCTCCAGAATGCATCTTTAAAGTCTGCAACTTTATTCAACGGTGGATTGGATCCAGCAGCACCAGCTTGACTGCAAGCCTGTCGGTCAAAGACTCTAATAGTATTTTTGGAATTTTATTGAAATAAAAAGAGAGCTTAAAACGGCTATGATACACGTGGGCGGTAGAGCTGTTCAAAAAGCTCCTGCCACGCACAAAAAAAAAAAAAAAAAAAAACCCTCGAAAAAAACTGCTCGTTTGTAAACGAGGGGAGCCCGAGCCAAGATAGGCTCGGTTTGTGGCTGGCTCATCGGCTTGTTTGAATTAAAGCCCAAATGTAAAGTCATATGACACTTTTTAATTTATAGAAAATGTTATTATTTTATTTTTCATTAAATAAAAAAAAAATATTACAAATTACATCAAGACAGCGGGAAGGCGGGCAACAAGCTGCGCCGCCACCCCTTTCTGAATGGCAAACCCTAACCGACTAAAAACGTAACCTTGCCCACCCAGAGCCGAGACACTACTATGAATAACTCGCTGGACCCTGGTCAGGAAGTGGGTGGCTTCCGGTGCCAATGAGCCAAATGTATCAAAAGCTACAAACTTTTTAATGAATTTTTTTTTAAAAAAAAAGGTCTACAACCCAAATGCTGCAATTTTCTCACCTAAATCCTTGAAGCAAAAGTGCTTATGACAATACAATTTAAAATCCCTAATTTATGAAATCTGAATCACTCATCATAACTTATTCAAAAGCTAAAAACTCAATGACAGCATGACTTGATTGAATTCTAATCAAAATTCCATTCTATCCTCTAACCAAATATGACAACAGAATAACAAAATCAGCAAGCAATAACAATAAATAACAACAATACAACTAACCCATCAAAGCTTTATCTAATTTCACACCATTTAAAAAATTTCTAAGCTCAAAATCAAAAAGGGTATCTTTAGATATAAAAGATATTATCTTTTAACTAAATCAGCAACACCCATGTATGCAAAATTAAAACATACCTTAATTATGGAAAATTTATTGGAGTGTTTGGTGGGAATAGGAGCGGAGGTTCTTGTGATGGTGAATGAGTTGGTTCTTATTAGAGTAGAAGAAGAAGAAGTATCAAGGGACTTGAAAAGGGTATGACATAGATTGCATTTAGGATTATTAATTGGTGGTTTAGTGTAACGTGAAGATGATGTAGCATACAGTCTCAAGGAAGAAGAAGATGAGAGTGTTAACTCCATTGTGAGGGGGAGAATCAACTACTAGTGGTTCCTTTTGTTTGGTGGTTTTGCAAGTGTACCCACTTCAGTTACTTTGGTTGTTCAAGTGGTTAAAATCAAACCATTAAAAAAAAACCACATTTACTTTTGGACATTTGGCTATGGATGGTAGGGCTACAAACGAATCGAATAAACACGAATAAGGTTTTGTTTGTGTTCGTTTGTTAAGGAAATCAAGTGTTTACGAACAGTTCATGAACTCTTGCTGAACGAGATTTTTTTTTTTCGTGTTCGTTCGCTAAGAAAACACTTGTGTTCATGTTCATTTGTTAATTTTGTTTATGAACGCACACAAACACAAACGAACATAAAGAAATGTTTATGAACAGAAACAAACACAAACGAACATAGATTAACTTTGGGTAGATTACATCACATAAATTATTTATTTGGGTAAATAAAAAATTATAACCATATTAAACTATCAAACATAAACGAACACGTTACCGAACATTCACGAACATAAACGAACGAACGCAGCCTCTATTCATGTTCGTTCGTTTAGCTAAACGAACAAAAAATTTTGTTCGTGTTCGTTCCTTTATTAAACGAACGAACACAAACGAACTTCCCGCCGAACGGTTCATGAACTGTTCGTTGAAAGTTCAGTTCATGTTTACCTATTTCGTGTTCGTGTTTGTGTCTTAACAGGTCTTATCATGTCTTGTCGTGTCTTACCGTGTCTTGTCATGTTAACCTGTTTTACTAGGTGTTCCTTATCGTGTTACATGTTATACACAGGTTCGTATTTGTGTTTGAAAAAAATGACACAATTAGATTTCGTGTCGTGTTCGTGTCATAACAGGTTCGTGTAACCTGTTATGCCAACCCTAATGGATGGGAATGGGTTTTATGGTTAGAAAAGTTTTATCTCGGACCTGGACTAAAACATGTTGGATATATACGGGTGATTACTCGTAGATTATTGGGTATGTCCATAGGTTTCTGGTATGCTTATGGGTTTTGAGTAAACCCATTAGTTTATTAAAACTAGCAGTTGGGTAAACCAACCCAGAACTCGTCGAGCAACTATTAATGAATTACATTTCGCAAGATGTATATTAGAAAAAAAAAATCGTTCAAATCTGAATAACTCATTCGAAAATAAACTTTGATTTGAGTCAAAGTTTAATCAGAATGGATCATACCGTGATACCTCTTTGAGGATACTAATTCTCAGTGCAGATGGTAGGGTTACATGCTTTCTTTAAATAAACAAATGTTAATGAAACACATTAACATTTTCCGTAATCAAATCCAAATGTACAAATAGACAAAATTCCCCGTGCCTTAACATTAAAAAATGTACGAGGTTACTTAAGTGGATGGCAACAACAAAAAAAACTGAAACCACACGGACTCAAATGAAAAAAAAAAAAAACAAGAATGACCAAACCACAGACGAAACCACACGGACCCAAATGAAAAAAAAAAAAAAAAAAAGAACACAAGAATGACCAAACCACATAGACAAAAATAACAGTTTACTCTCGATGAAATGACATAGCCCACCACTCACTAGTTGGATCAAAGAAATTCATAAGCCCACAAAAATATCATGTACACAACAATTATAAAATCCTCGAAAAGCCCAATAAGAAAGCCCAGTAAGCCCACTATAAACATATACATAACTAGGGTTTGCTGTATCACCATCGTTAACCATCTCAGGAGACCTAAACAAACAACCAGCAGCCGTCATCTCTTCCAAATCCTAATCCAAGGTTAGTCAATCATAACCTCTTCTATAATCATAACAACACTAATCTTTTGCTTATTCTCCTTAAACATTTTTATTCTATTAATTATTATTTAATTTAATCCATTTATTGTTTTGTGCTGTTAGAATGGAGGTTTTGCCACCAGTTGCTGAAGACGGAAAGTCCCACAGCGATGTCTTGCTGTTCAATCGTTGGACCTACGATGACGTTCAGGTACTTTTATTATTATTATTATTATTATTATTATTATTATTATTATCAGATCTATGTTACATTCGTCTAGTTAGTTTCTGTTTAAACGTCTTTATATGATCGTTATCGGTCTCTGGTTAATTAGGTTTAAGTAACGTTTTAGAAATTATAGCAGGTAGTTTTTTTTATTATCACATTTCTGTCTTGTATATTTATAGTATTTTGAATAATTTTTATTAATAGGACTGTGGTTGTAACAGTCATGCTTTTAGAACAAATGACAGTATTGTGTGTTAATGAATAAGGTTATTTGTTTGATTACTTTTAGGACTTTTTAAATGGTGTGATATAATGCATATATGATCATATGCAAGATAAGTTCAGTCACTTGATCTGAAAACAAGTTGATTTTTATGCAATGCATAAATAAATTAGCTGTTATTTTTGTCGGTAGAACTCGATTATGTGAAATTCAATGTAGTCGAATAACGTGGAAAGAAGACTTAAATTATCCTTGTAGGAGACTTCTTGTTTGACCATTTGTAATTCTTTTTTTTAGCAATAACGAATGCAAACTCAAATTATTTTCTGAAACTTGAATGAACGACACGTTCAATGTTGCAGAAGTCGCTAAGCGCTAGGTGGGCGGTGAGGTCCAGCCTAGGGACTAGTCGGCACTAGGCGAAATTAGGCTGAATCAGGCGTTTTGGTATTTTTATACGGATTATATATATATACACACACACACAAATACAAATTTAGGTGTTTATTTTTTTAAAATATGTTAAGATATATACACATAATACTTAGAAATACTTAGATATACACATAATACTAAAAAATACTTAGAAATTTAATTAAAAAAAATAAAAAAAATCACCGCCTAGGACCGCCTAATGGCCAAAACGCCTAGATCTCCGACTAGGGCCTAATCTCGATTTTGTTCACTGCCTAATGGACACGTTAGTTAAATGCCAAGACTTTTCGGTTTTAGTTGGCAGAGTGTGTGGTTTATTTTTAAAAGCTTGTAACAAGTGAAAAAGAAGTTATGTAATAATGATGCAAAGAGAATGGTAAAGAGTGAAACATATATATTGGTTTAAATATGTAGGTTTCAGATCTTTCTGTGGAAGATTACATCACCGCAACTGCTTCCAAGCACCCGATTTACATGCCCCACACAGCCGGTAGGTACCAAGCTAAGAGATTCAGGAAGGCCCAATGCCCAGTTGTTGAGCGTTTGACCAACTCTCTTATGATGCACGGGAGAAACAACGGTAAAAAGTTGATGGCTGTTCGCATTGTCAAGCATGCCATGGAGATCATCCACCTTTTGACCGATGCTAACCCCATCCAAATCATTGTTGATGCTGTCATTAACAGGTACACTTATCAATTTTAACTGATATTTTATATTAAACCTGTTTACCCATTAGAAAAAAAATATAACCCAAGTTTTTATTTGTTGAAGATTAATAACATGTTATGTAATGATTATTATAGTGGACCAAGAGAAGATGCTACTAGAATTGGTTCAGCTGGTGTTGTTAGGCGTCAGGCTGTTGATATTTCTCCGTTAAGGCGTGTTAACCAGGCTATCTATCTTCTTACCACCGGTGCACGTGAGAGTGCGTTCAGGAACGTTAAAACTATTGCCGAGTGCCTTGCTGATGAGCTTATCAATGCCGCCAAGGGTTCTTCAAACAGGTACATTATGCAGTAAAACATATTGTATTTTCTTTTTATACTTTTGGTTCATGGCTGTGATTGTTTAATCATGGTTTAATAATAACCAATTGCTTGTTATTTGCAGCTATGCTATTAAGAAGAAGGATGAAATCGAGAGGGTTGCCAAGGCCAATCGTTGAAGAAAGAAATTATATGTTAGTGCACTCGATTTTGGTTATGTTTTTGTGTTTTATGGAAAAAGATTAATTATCAAAACTGTTAGTTTTTTGTTATGGATTTTCTTGTACCTGTTTATTTTCTTGATACCAATCATATGATTATTAAGTGGTTTTTTGCTTTTCTTTGTTTTTTGTTGGAGAAATTTTTCCAGATTAAATGTGAAATGACTCCATTCATAACTACAATTTCTTGCATGAGACCAAGTGACCAACTCTAGACTGAGTCTGTAAAATATAAAAAAAGCTAAGAACAGCAATTCAATATCACAAACACAACAAAAACACTTCCCTATCCAAATTTTGCAGTAATTGATGAAAGAGATAAAATCAATGGGTAATACTTGTTAAAATTAAAATTTGACCTCCATCGATTGAACAGTTGATGAGGTAGAAGATAATGAAAGATACAAAATTTGACCTCCATCGATTGAACAGTTGATAAAGAAGAATATGCATGTGATCATGGCAGAACATGGAGTAGTCATTAGTAGTTATGTTTAGTTATTTCTACATGGGTAGGGTTGTTTATGAGCCGATCCGAGCGGAGCTTTGCTTATGCTTGGCTCGTTTACGAACCGAGCGGAGCGGCTCATTCACATTCGAGCCGAAAACCGAACGAGCATTCATCGAGCGCAAATTTTCCGAGCGAGCGCCGAGCGAGAATCGAGCGGAGAGTAATATGAACAATCATAAAATTAGGATGTTTTCTTCGATGTTTTCATTGTCGAGTAACAACTAAGGTCGAAATGTCCGATGATAACACTAATATTGAGATCTCGGTGTCCAAGGATGAGGCTTAGAAGAAGGCTGATGAGGTGATGAGCATACGTCAGAGAACAGTTGTTGCATTGTGACATAGGTGTGATATCAAGCGACAATTAGAGATTGACGACTAATAACATAAAAAAGTCAAGTCTATCACCTCATGACTTATTGTTTTACTATTAAATCCAGTGTTAATTTTTTTATTAAGTGGGCTGGTTATATTTTGTATGCATATACTGAGTCAAATGCAATAGAATCTTATATATAAAGCCATAAATTTATCTGTAAATTGTGTATATTTATTATTAAATAATTAAAAATTTATTCGAACCGAGCCCAGCGTACCTTTGTTCGTGCTTGGCTCATTTACAAACCGAACCGAGCCGATCGGCTCATATACAACCGAACGGAAGATCGAGCGAGTATTTTTCGAACGGACGACGAGCGATCCACGAGCGGCGAGCGATTTGAACAGCCCTATATATGGGTCATTTTCCAATTAAACTAGGTGTATTTAACCCCGCGTTGCGGGGCGGTAGGCGTAAAACCGTTCTACCAAAGTTGTAAAATGGAGGCGTAAAACCGTGTTACGTAACAACGAAACGACGACCAAAACCTGGAAAATCGTAAAGAAAGAACACAAACTATTAACACCAAGTGACTTACATAACGTTAAAACATAGCGGGAAAAAGAGTCGTAACTAAACGAACAAAAATCGAACCCGTGCGAAATCGGCAAAAAAAAACGCGTTATGTTGGTGGCCAAAATGGAAAAAAAAACGTCGGTGGCCAAAAGGGGAAAAGTAACTTAAAAAAAAGTCGGTGGCCAAAACGAAAAAAAAAACTTAAAAAAAAAGTTGGTGACCAAAACAAAACGCATTATGTTGGTGGCCAAAATGGGAAAAAAAAAACTTTAAAAAAAAGTCGGTGGCCAAAACAGAAGAAAATAACTTTTAAAAGAAAAAGTTGGTGGCCAAAACGGAAAAAAAAACTTAAAAAAAAGTTGGTGTCAAAAACGAAAAAAAATAAAAAACTAAAACCAAAAAAGAATTGTGTGGTCAAAATGTAAAAAAAAAACTTAGCAAAAAAAAAAGTGACCAAAACAAAAAAATCAAAACATAACTATTCCTTTTCTAGATCTTTTAATATATAGTTAATTAGTAGTGGGTTGTTGCTTAGGAAGTATTGGGTCTTGTATTTTATTTTTATTGAAGTGTATAAAAGGGTCACAAGTGTGTAGAATGAATGAAAAAATATAAGTCTCAAATCCTTAGTAAATTTCATCAAGTTTCTTTTTATTTTCTTTGCAAATCGATTATCGGTTGGAACACATCAACCTCCAAACTTAAGACATTGATTTAGTAGAAACTAGAATTGGTAAAACTTTCTTTTGATGTTAATAATAAACTAAAGTGCTACAATTTGTTTTGATATAAATAATTTTTGCCATGTGTATAAATTACTAGAATCATTAGCAAAATTAGTTAAAGTTCCATTTTCTCAAGATAGAAAAAAAATTAGAGATCGTAATTAGTATAATGACATTATCAGATGTCAAATTGTCATCAATGCCCTTCAAGTGCACACAGTCAAACGGTTAAACCTTTCATATCCAAGGACAAATGAGTCATTTTACATGAGATTGGCGCCATTTAAATTTCAAATTAGTACTCCTCCTGCTGACTGTCTTGAACAACTTCTTCATAATCTTTCTCCAGGGCTGCAAGATCTTCTCGCGCCTCCGAGAACTCGCCTTCTTCCATCCCTTCACCCAAGTACCAGTGCACAAACGCCCTTTTCGCAAACATCATATCGAATTTATGATCAATCCGACTGAAAACCTCCGAAACTGCAGTGTTGTTGCTGATCATACATACTGCGCGTTTCACCTTCGCCAAATCTCCGCCAGGCACCACCGTAGGAGCCTGGTAGTTGATGCCGCACTTGAATCCCGTAGGACACCTGAAAGTTCAGACCTCAATTAACAATCTATTGTTCTTAGGATAATAGGATCTACTTTCCCAAAAGGAGTGCAGACGAGCCAAGCCGAGCATTAGCTTTGTACATAATTATATTATTTTTCATGTACATTTTAATTTTAACTTTTATATATAACGTAATATATTATTTAGTTATTTTTATCATATTCTTGTGTATAATAATGATTATTATGTAAATATGTATTTTATATATTAATTAGAAATATTTAATAATATGCTCGTCTAAGCTTGCTAACCAGCTCAAGCTAGATAAGTGAAGCTTGGGCTCGTTTATTAAATAAGCCTATTATTAAGCTAGAGTTTGGGCTCGAGTGCTAACCAGCTCAAACTAGATAAGTGGAGTTTGAGCTCGTTTATTAAATAAGCCTATTATTAAGCTAGAGTTTGGGCTCGAGCTCGTTTAAGCTCGGCTCGATTCGGGTAGGTTACGAGCGGATTGGCTCGTTTCCCCAATTTAACAACTCAATTAAACTCACCAATCGACGAATTGAACCGTCTTTTTCGTTTTGATCAATCCAACGGCATTGTTAACGTCTTTTGGAGCAATGTCTCCACGGTACATGAGGCAACACGCCACGTATTTCCCTTTCCTCGGGTTGCACTTAACCATCATGTTTGACGGATCAAATACAGCGTTTGTGATTTCAGAAACTGAGCAAAGCTCGTGGTAGGCTCGCGAAGATGAGATCACCGGTGCGTATGATGAAAGCATGAAGTGGATCCGTGGGAACGGGACAAGATTCGTTTGGAATTCTGAGATATCGACGTTCATGGATCCATTAAACCTCAAGGAAGTCGTTAACGATGAGATCGTTTGGGATATCAAGCGATTCAGGTTCCTGTAAGATGGCTTTTCAACGCGTAACCCTTTCCGGCATATATCATATATGGCTTCATTGTCTAATTGCACCACAATGTCTGTGTGTTCGATCATTGAATGAGTCGCCAACACAGCATTGTAAGGCTCCACAACTGCAGTCGAAACCTACAATGCCGCCACAAAATGCATAAAAGTGAGATGGAAATAATAATTATTATATAGCGATACATTTAATACATTAAACAAATAGTATATAATTTAGAACGTTTAGGCTCGCAAGCCGGCTCGAGCTCGATAAGTAAAGCTCAGGCCTGTGTTCATTCATTGAACAAATTTTATTTTTAGGCTTGATTGGAGCTTTTAGCGAGCCGATCTTTAGTAACTCATGAGCTAGTAGACTTTACCTTTGGAGATGGAAATATTGTAAACCCCAGCTTCAATGTCTTCGCATAGTCGTTGGACAAGCGTTCTAAGAGCAATGATCCTAACCCAGAGCCAGTGCCACCGCCAACGGCGTTGAAAACCATAAACCCTTGCAGATTACTGCAATTGTCTGCTAGTTTTCTCACACGATCAACACACTGATTGATGATTTCTCTTCCCACCGTGTAATGTCCTCTGGCAAAGTTATTGGCTGCATCCTCTTTACCGGAAATGAGTTGGTTGGGATTGAAGAGTTTCCTGTAACTCCCGGTTCTAACTTCATCGATCACAGTGGGTTCAAGATCAAGAAATACAGCTCTGGGGACATACTTTCCTCTTCTGCCTTCGCTGAAGAAGGTTCCGAAGGAATCGTTTGATGTATGTCTACATTCCAACGGTAGAAAATTATTAGATTGTTTTGAACAAACCGGTTATAAAACCAGCCATAATAATTTATGATAGGATGAAGTCATAATTTTAAAAAATATTTATGTTTCATGTAAAATTATTATAACATCAACATCTTTCTAGAAACACTTTATATGGAATGTCTAAGGCTTAAATCTTATAATCCAAATAAAATTTACCAAAAACCTATACGGTCTCTGAACTGAGTCACTCGTACAAAAACTGGCCGGTCCAACCAGTGCCAAATCAACCCATGCCAACCGAAGTGGCTAGGGATCCCATTTCTGGTCTGACCGGTCTAGTCTACTATAAACTTTTAACAACATTAGATAGTATATACTGAATAAATATAAAAGAATGAAATTATAAGTACTTAGGCATAAGTCCATCAGGTTGAATGCCATGTTCAAGGCAATAGAGTTCCCAACAGGAATTTCCAACTTGAATTCCGGCTTGTCCAAGATGTATGCTTACGATTTCTCTCATTTTTCCTCTTTTTCTTTCTTGATCTCTCTGTGAAACGATATGCTACGATATCGTTTCGCGAGGGAGATGGAAAAGAAAAAGAGGAAAATGTTTATTTAAACCGTTTTTACTGATGAATAAAAAACAAAGATTGTTGGTTATTATATAGGTTCAATAGAAAATTTTTATGGGAAAGCAATTGTTATGGGATACCTCTAGCTATATATAGATACACATAGAAACCATAGGTTGTTATCCGATAAAACATTTCTTGAAATATCAAACATCCTTTGATTTTAAATGAAGCAGGGGTGACCAGAAAAACCGACCAAAGTAACTAAAATAACCGAACTGAATGAGCAAATGATAGTTCGGTTAACTATATATATAAATAACCGAAGTAATTGAACCAACACTAAAACCCTTATATATTTTTTTTCTATTTTTTTTATAGATGATCTATACTGTGACGAAACCAACCCGACCCATCCACACCCCTAGAATGAAGTATACGGTCTGAAAGATAGAAAATTACCGTTTTAGCCCTTTGATTGTTACCAATAATCCCCACAAGAACAAGCTCCATCTCTAAACCGATGAAACCGAATCGAGTCTCGTAGAACTATTTCCCGGTTTTCGACCTTGGATACCAGTTTCATTACAGTATGACAATCTTGGCACACTCTCAAGTTCTTCATCACTCTCACAGGAGCCGATAAAGGCAAACTCAACAAACCTAGGACAACTGCTAACTTTTCACTATGGTGATTTACCGATAAACCATTGTTGTTCTTCCCGTCAATATAACCAATTTTCTTGATTTTCTCGAGCATATCTTCTAATTTTTCATATATTTTTGCACTTTGAGGGTGAGATTTATCACCAACCAGAAAAGAATGAACTCGGTTTCCCACCTCGATCCAACTTAACCCGGGTTCTTTCTTGATCCTACGGTTAGTCATCAAGTCTCTTACTTTCGTAGCCTGTGTTTCCATTCCAACATCATTGTAGATGTTGTAAAGGAGCACGTAAGATGAAGATGCTTGTGGCTCAAGTTTAATTAATCTCTCGGCTACATGTTTCGCCATCTCTGAGTTCTTATGAATCCTACAAGAACTTAGCAGGGACCGCCACAGTACAGGGGCATGACTAAAATCCGAGTTGATGATAAAGGATTCAGCATCAGATAGTCTTCCAGCACGACCGAATAGATCTACTATGCATGCACAGTGCTTTTCAGTTGGTGTAATACCATAGTCTCTCTTCATTGTTTCATAACATCTGAACCATTGGATATATAGTTAGTGGTTTACACCATGATAAAAAAAAACATAATGAAGGAATGATGAAAATTTTGACCCGTTTACTTATAGGAGTCAAACCGGGTTGGGTCAATCTCACACAAGTCAAATGGTCGAATCAATAAACTTAACTGAAAAGGAAACAAGTCAGATGGGTTGAAAGCCACCTCTAGTATGCACAATACCTCCTAAATCATTTCATTCAAATATTATTTTTGTAAGGCTAATTTAACTTGTTTCTATTTTATGGATGGGAAAAATATCAAAGTTTAAAAGATTTGGTAACCTAATTTCTACCCGGTTTAAGGTAATCCGACCTTGTTGCCTGGTCAAATTGAAGACGTCACAGTTGGCGTGCTTTTTTACATGAAAATCACACGACATCTCGAAACATGTAACTTAGAAGATTAACCTAAATCGGAATCTGCCCTTATTGTAAGAATATGTTTTCGCAATCATTGTTAACATGTTAATTAGTTATGAATAAGGAATAACAAAAATATTAGTAGGTCAACCCAACCAACCCGACTTGTTTTGACCCATTGGCCAACTTGTTTGATCTACCCTTCTTACAACATCTATAATGAAGTCACAAACCTCCATGACTACATGCAGTAAGAACTCAAAGAAACCCAACCAACCCGGCTTGTTAATTAGTTATGAATAAGGAATGATATGGTTACCTGAATCCTTCCTCAACAAGCCCTCCATGACTACATGCAGTAAGAACTCCAAGAAACGCCACATCGTTCGGTGCAATCCCATTACTTATCATCAAGTCAAAGATGGCCAAAGCTTCCTTTGCATATCCATGATATGCAGCACTACATATCATCACACTCCATGATACCACATCAAATTTATCAGCCATCTCAAACATCCGATTTGCAGAATCAATGTCACCCGACTTTGCATACATGTATATCAATGAATTTACAACCACACTCGACTTTAAAGTTCCAGTTTTAACCGAATAGCTTTGAATCTGCTCACCAAATCTCACACCACCCAAATTAGCACAAGCACTCAGCACGGTTGAAACAGTGAACTCATCTGGTTTTAATCCGAACGTAAGAAATTCACCAAACAAACCTAGCGCTCGTTCATATTCACCGTTTTGGGCAAGGCCCACAATCATGGATGTCCATATCACAATGTCTTGTTTATAAGTCGAATCAAAACAAGTTAATGCATCATTCAATAAGCTCCATAAAGAGTAAAACTCCACAAGAACACTTCCAATGTACTCATCAGACTGAAGATTGTTCTTGATAACATGCGCATGAATTTGTTTCCCAAACTCCAAATCTTGAAATGCAATACAAGCTTTAACGATTGTCGAAAACGTAAACTCTGAAGGCCTTAGCCCGTCCCTTTGCATACTAATAAAAAGACTCAACGCCTTCTTCACTAATTCATCATTTATATCCTCTACACGAAGCAGCCCTGCTATCATTGCATTATACATAACAACATTCTTGTCTCGTAGAACATTAAAAACCAAAATTGCATCATTTAAATCCCCGGTTTTAGCATACATGTCAAGTAAAGCAGTCCCAACAATAACATCATGATCCCAACCTAGTTTCACAGAGCACGAGTGTAGTAACTTTCCCCACGTCAAAGAAAAATTAAAACCTGTACAACACGCGTTAAGAACACTCCCTAACACATAGCTACTAAACTTAACTCCACTTCGATGCATTCTAACCAAAATCTGCAACATCTCATGATGCAAACCAGCTTTAACATAACCAGCAATCATCGAGTTCCACGAAACGTCATCTAACCCATCACACTTATCAAACACAACCCGCGCTTGATCCACCCTCCCACACTGCGAATACATCCCAACAAGCGGATTACTCAAAAAGGCATCAACACCTACACCACTTACAATAATCAACCCATGTATAACCTTCCCTAGCTCCAAATCACCGGTCCGAGCACACACACTAAGCATACTCGCATACGTATACTTACTAACATCAACATTCTCCATTCTAGCTTCAAGAAACACTTCTTTTGCATTAATATACCGACCCATTTGGGCATACCCAGAAATCAATGAATTCCAAGAGACAATATTTCGTTGAGGCATTTCGTCGAACAGTTGGAGGGCAAAGTGTGGTTCATTACATTTTAAGTACATATTCATTAACGTGTTGTGTAAAAACAAACGTGGGGTGTATCCTGTTTTAATTATATGTGAATGTACGAGTTTTCCATGGGTTGAACAACGTGAATGTGTTGATGATTGAATAAGTTTTGTATATGTAACATTATTTATTGTTTGGAATTGTTGTGTGGGATGATTGGAAGGTATGTGGATAGTGATCATGTTTGATGATAAAGATCGTAGTTTTGTGGGTTTTAATTGGGGCAACATGTGATGATTGAGAAGCAAAACTTGTTGCTGATCGGTTTTACAAGCTTGCTTGAGGCTTGATATGTTTTTCTTTTTTTAACAAAAAAAATTGTTATACATGTAAGGTTAAAATGGTTTAGGTCCTGTTTGGTCAAGTCTTAATGCTTCTGACTGGGATAGCCGTCAGACTCGGTCAGACGTGAGAGTGTTTGGCTGAAGTCGTCTGAACGAAAAAATGGTCTAACTAGCCCTCTTACCCAGTCAGCATTGGAGACAAGTCTGACTGATTCAGACGCTCAGGCTGCTGTTGTTCGCTGCAAAAATGAAAACGGAGCAGAGCAAAACCCAAGGCCATGCGGACAAGAAATTTTAACCATTCAGATGTCCAACCAAACATCACTACTTATTCAACACTTAACCATTCAGAACCTCTTACTGGGTCAGCACTTACCCATTCAGAAGTTTCCAAACGGCCCCTTAATCTATATCTATAGGCCTATCTAGGTCTCGCAAATCATGTATACCAACATGTTAAAGACACGAACACAATAAGATACAAACACAAAATATGTATACGTGAATACAACACGATAACTTATTGTGTCATTTATAACATGTTAACACAATAAGACACGATAATACTTATTTATAATATGTTAACACGATAGTATATGAACCTACTTTCCAAATCCGACATGATAAAGGGCACCGTCAAGCATTAAAAGGTAGAATTCTACCTAGTAACATCGTATAACTCTAGTATTGCACCCCCCACAACCTATTTGTTTTTTTAAACCATTAACATGTCTTAATGAGTGTTAAACAGGTAAACATGTATTTAGCTGTTTAGACACGAAAATAAATAGGTATATTTGTGTTTACTTATTTAGGACACGAAACATGTTAAGGTCGTATAGATTCGTGTTAGCGATGTAGTCTTGGCATTTTGGAACACGTTATATTGTCTTTCATTACTAAGGTGTCATGATAAAATCGAAATCTTAATCTGTTTGAAGAATTTTTGGATGTGGTGATAGTCTTTACAATTGTGTTATTTTTACTTTTGGATTGTTGGCGGCTATAATGATTAAAAGTGTAGAATGCTATAATCGTTAAACTACGTACATCTAAACCTCGGTTTAAACCGTCCATCACGCGCGATGAAAAACATCTAAGCCTCAGTTTAAACCGTAGTTGCGCGTGTTGGAATAAACCTAGTGTTATTACAATTATTACAATTCTAAAACATAGAAATGAGAGTGTTAAGCTCTTAAATAGTTATAGTCAGGCCCGGCTCAAGCCCAATCCAAATGAGGCTTTTGCTTTGGGCCTCCAAGTTCTAAAGGCCCCATAATTTTTCTAAGTTTGATTATATATAATAAAAATAAACCTGTATTAGAGCATATAGATGAAGTAGCTCAGTTGGTTAGTGCAGGGAGCTATTAACTAGAAGGTCAGAAGATCAATTCCTCCTTTCAGTGAATTTTATATTTTTTTTTCCAGTATTTTTATTTTTTATAAATAGGCCCCGTATTTTTATTTCGCTTTAGGCCCCAATATGATTGAGCCGGCCCTGGTTATAGTATGGGTGTTTAGGTACTTTTAGTAAACCTCTTTTGACAAAAGTTTCGTTCAAACTGTTGAGACTTTAGTTTCGTAAATAAGAAAACCAAACCGATCATATATACACGCATACCCATTGTTTTTTAAAAACATAGTTTTATTTTTTTCCTAAAACAATCAGTTTGTACTAAATCTTTTTAAACGATAAAGATGGTTTATGATTATACAAAATTTACTTAGCTACATATACTAAATTAAAAAAAAATACTTATAAAAAAGGTCAAACGACCCGTTACAAAATTCAAACCGAACCGAACCAAACCAAACCAAACCGTCAATCTGGATAAGGACCCTTGTAGAACCAAACTGTTTGAATCTAAAACCAAAGACTTGCTTTGATTTGTCCAAACCAGTGAATTACACTGGGTTTTTAACATCCTTAAAGAAAACAAGCAACAAACCAAAAGCGTAATCTTGATAATAATAATAATCATAATCATCAACCTACCATCTGTATTTTTTCAATTAAAAATCTTGTTAATCATAAGATAGCTTTTCTACCAATCATGACTAGTGGGAATGCCCGCGCGTTGCCGCGGGTAAATATATGTTCTTTAGGCGCACGTTGCGTGACTGGTTTCACGTAATTTATTTTTAATACCAATATGCTAAGACAACTAATATATCAATTTACAAAAAACAATTGAGTAGGGCTATGCAACGGTTCAGAACCGGACCGAACCGAACCGGACCGAACCGCGAACCGTTTATTCCAAAATATGAGAACCGGAACCGGAACCAATAATTACTAAACGGTTCTAGATGGGAACCGGTTGTCAATAAAATCCTAAAATTAACATTAACAATTAAATAAAAAATAAACAAAAACAATGATTTTTCTTAAAAAATTATCAACAGTTTGTGTTAACCATGGTTACTAAAAGTATAGCAGTTTACGTATCAAAATATGTTTTGTTCGGATCAGATCATTCTTTTTATACAGATTAAACGGGTCAGAACAAGCTGTGCTGACTGCTAACTATCACATAAGGCAATACTCTACATTCCTACCAAGTACAGATGTACACCCGTGACCCGTCGCCTCAAGCAATCAGAAATCAGAAGCGATAAAACTCTTGCTTGAGTGCGGCTAGCGCCTAGGCACGCCTCACTGCCTCAGGCACGCTTTTTAAAACTAACGACACATACAATAGCATCTGAGATATAAATCACTTAAAACTGTCACTTTATTCTCATTAATTTGGCTTGCATCGAAGTATAAAACACATGTAAGTCCCAGTTCTATTAGACTTAAACCTACTTCCTACCAGGGGCGGACATACTTCATGGGGAGGGGTTGCGGACGTTGCGGCTCAACTTCGGACGCGTAGTGGAAAATTAGTGAAAATTTTGTTTTTTTTTACGAAATTTGGAAAACGTTGCTACTAAAATGAAACAAATGAAAAACGTTACTACTGATTTTGTGGCCTAGATCCGCCACTGCTTCCTACATGTGATAAGTTTGCATTAGCTCCTAGACTTCATATGTGTGTAAGAACTTACATCTATGAAACTACTAACCCAATGCAGCCACTTAATGAGTCTTTGATGTAACAAGTTATGAAATCCCCAATGCAAATCACACATTCACACTATGTTTAAAATCACTGAACACATAATTTATAGATATTAGATCATAAGCTAGATGATAACCGATAAAGATAACAAACTCACCACTGCAAATATTTTCAGCAGAGCCGCACATTCCTCTTCAGCAACAATCTGCATCTCCAAAGCCTCCATCTTATCATCAATCGCATCACACTCCGCTTCAGCTTCTCTCAACGCAATCGAAAGAACCTCCTTCCTTTTCTCAGCCGCTGCAAGACCATCACTCACCCTCTCCGCAGTCTCAAAATCCTCAGACTCAACCGCCTCCTCCAACGCCTTCTCCATCTCCTTATACTTCATAGACGCAACATTCAACTCCTCCGCCGCCTTCCTTCTCTTTCTAATTACCTCCTTCCTTTTACCCGACACAATAGCCACCGCTTTCTGCGCATGTTCAAGTTTCTCAGCAACCTGCTTCTTAACCTGCTCATATCTCACCTCTATTAAATCCACTTCTTCTTGTTCTTTATGTTCTAATACTGACTCCACCGTCTCCGAATTAGTAACCGCCTCGGTTATCTCAATTCGTCCTTTGAGATCTTCGGTTTCCCCGGCCATTTCTTTCGCTACAGCCGACTCAGACCTAATTTTCGCATCTGTAACCATCCGATTCTGCTCTTTTTCTTCTTCTGGTTCAACTTTTGCTTCTTAAACAACCGCAGGCGACGATACAGACGGAGTTTGCGGTGGCATATACGACCGAACCTGCGAATTATCGACATCGATGGCGGAATTGTGTGATTGAGCAGCTCTACCATATCCAATATACTTACGAAAAATTGTTTTAACAATGAATAAAAAACTCTCAACTGTAGAATATCAAACCAAAAACAACATAGTTTAACATGAAACAATTAGAAAACCAAGCATCTGTTTATCACATAAAGCAATAAAGTATATAAAAATTACTAAGCATGCTAAATGGGCCATGTTTACGGGTCGAATCCGACGTGAACTCGAAAACTTAACCCAAACCCGAAACTGTGCCAGACACATGAAGCCAAACACAACATGAGTTTTTTGTGGTTTGACACGAAGACGCCCCATTTAAACCGACTTTTTTATACTTATTAACATTTTAAACTTATAACTTCAACAAGTTTTGTGATGAGAACATATATACCATTATGAGTACCACATAAAGAGTGCAAATTAATGTCAAGTGTAATGGGTAAGAAAGTAACCTAAATTAACATCACAGGCAATATCAATCAAATTATACAAAGCAAATGTGCCCTATGTACAAGCTCAGCCACTTCTTATAGCAGAAAAAAAACCCTTTAGCTTAAGTATAGTTGGACGAGGATTCTTGATCTATTTTTAACATATATTCTTGACCAAAAGAACTTTCAACATTAACCTTTCTTTCTTTTTTCCAGCAAAAGCTCGGCTTATAGGCTTCTGCTTAGCTGTACAAGGTGATGAATCAAACTATACAGTGAGATCCTTGTTTATATAACCTGGATGGTTATTTCAAATTCCATTTTATATTAATCATATTCCAATCAGAATTAGCCATTGCATCTTCCGGTTTAGACTTAGCTAGATGAGGACTTCCATCATTTATGTTCAAAGGAATATACTTTGTGCATATTTGTTGCCTTTAACTTGTTTTTGCTCCAATTTTAACTGGAAAATGAAGCGATGATCAATCTTAATGACCATTATGTTCCTATAGAAACATGAACCAAAGGGTTATAACCTTTCAAAGAACAAGAACAGAGCACTGCAAGACAACCTCCACCACCTATATTTTCATCAAAAGAAATCAAGAAGTTAGAAGCTAATACCTCTTCTTTGAATGGATTATCATCATTCAAGGTCAAACTTCCTACCCCTGCCAGAACAATGTTATTCAAAACCATACGCACAACTTTTAATGAGCCCAAGTTTTAATGTAATTCAACTCAAAATCCGATATTTTAGTGAAATAAGAAATAAACCTTGGAGGGAAACAAGGAGCCAGATATTCGTATATATCTCCCAGCTCTTCCCCAATCTGAAAATAAGTTGCAAACACTTACTCAGCTAGCAATATGAAAATAAGCAGACATTAGTGACTATCATTCATATACATAAATCATATAACATACCAATTCCCAGGGCTTTATTGTTTGCCCATGAATGGAGAAATTGAGAAACGCCACAAAGCAACAAAGCATTCCAGTAAACACGTCTTAAAAAAACAAACATAAAACCAAATAAGCATATACATTACATCAGTACAATTAACATGGAAATTCCAAATTTACAATGCAATTTCTATAATAAAGTTATCAAGATGCTTACAACAGCATGGCTAGGGTTAGGAATCTAAAATTTACAAATAAAAAAATTAAAACAAAACCATTCCAATTACAAAACAAAGCAAAAAAAAAAATTAATGATACCTCACGGTGACCTTGAGCAGGAGAGTAATGAAGAGGGGAATTCCTAACACCAAAAGTGGAATATCTAGCAAGTCTAGGGTTATATTCCAACAAAGCTTTGGCTTCTTGAACATCACCATCTCTTGCAGCAGAAACAGGCTAAAGAATCTCATGCTTTGTTTGTTTCTTTGTGTTTCTCGGTCAATTTATGGTGGAAGCAGAAGAGACTGAAACGAATGGGAGAATTGAAGGGGAGTCATCGATTAGTCTGGACATAAGGGCAGAAATGAGAACCAAGGTTACTATTGTAAATTTGTTTTGATAATGTAAAGGAGGAGGTAGGTTAAATGTCAATATTACCCTTCTAAGTGTCTTAATTGTCACACTTATGCCTATAATACCCTTATAAAATAAGCTTTATTCACTTATACTTGTTGCTTTAAAAATTGTACCCATATCAAAATTCTAATATAGTACATCACTCCTCCTTTATAATGTATTATAGATTAATAAATTTGTTAACTAATGTTTAACATAATTCAAGGTTACACTTTACTTTAGTCCTGTGTCCCTTCGGGTTCTCCGTACTCTCTCTTCTGGAGTTTCCACTTTCCTGTTTTCGGAACGTTGGAGCTTCTCGTTTTCCGCCTGACCTATTTCTTGCTGGATTGTCGCAGTTGGTTGAATATATTTCCCGAAATAACCTAATCCTTTTTTGGTAAGACCCGCATAGAAATATGCCACTGACGTGAGTAAAGCCAAAGCAACAGTAGTATTTATATCATTCGTGGGTGCGGCTAACTCCCCATGAGGTAATTGTATGATTTTCCAAGGTAAAAGGGCGCCTGACCAATTAGAAACAAAAATAAATAGAAACATAGTTCCAATAAAAGAAGAATCGGCGTTTAATGCGGGCATTGTTGCAAGTAGGCATTATAGATCATGAGATGCTTAAATTAACAGTGGTTAAAATGATACAACCAACAGGTCATAACATGTTTAGCTTGTAGTCTTGTGCCAAATATCCAAATGTTGACCATCATAAGCCTCCCAGGCGCAGGAAGGCTAGCGTCTATCCTCTCAACCAAGTGTTCCGATACGATGAATTGTCGCGCAAGGAAGCATCATGTGGTTTATATTCCATAACGTAACCGTGTGGAAGCTTCAAGTGTCGTTTTATATTATCTCTTAAAGCCATGACCACCTTGTCATAAGTAAAAAAAAATATCAATAATATGTAAACAACAAAACATATCAAATGGGCAGTTAAAAAGGGATTTGGGTCAGGCAGGCTTTATTTAAAATGGGTCAAACTGATATAGATTATCATGGTAGAAATTGTTCTGTGAACATGATTAGCGTGTTTACTATGAAAGAAAATGAACAAAAGCGTTGGCAAGGCGGCCCAACCTGACCCATGTCAACTTGAACTTGTTTGGGTACACAGATGCCTAGTGGCTAGTGTGTTAACTCGAACATGATTAGCTTGTTAACTCGTTTGGCAAGATAACATGGAGTGTCTGGTAATTTTTACCTGATTATCAGATGCATTGCGGTTCCATACGCTCAGTATATCCTCGTTGAAACGGATGCTCAACACCACTCCACATATGTTATCACTATAATCAAGTTGATCGCCTACCAATGCCAAAACCTGGGACCCACCCCAATAAGAAAACAGGAAGAATTGGAATAATTTGAATATTTATATATATCATACGATACGACAGAAAATGGTGGCAAGTAACAAAACAATGTTGCTACAGCCTAAAGACAGTAGTCACTTGGTTTGCGGAATATAAAATATTGGATCCTTGTTCAAAAAGCCGAAGAAAAGTGATTTAACAGACAATAATCTCTTACTAGAAAAAGCACCATTTACGCTTTCACTAGAATGTTAATATGATAAATGCAAAGTTGACTGGTACACAAAATCAATGCAAAGTCTATAGCATGTGGACATAAGTCCATAAACATACTATAACTCTACAAGTGCCATGAAAAAAATGCAACCGTACGACCATGAATATAACCATTAAAGAGACTTATGAACCATGCACACAAGCGTCACACACACAGATATAGATTTTCTTACTTACCAAATCCTCCCAGAAACGTCCTGAGATAGCCTTCTTAAATCTTATGATCCACTTACCGCCATTGCAGTTAGCAGCATCCTACAATACCAATAATCAGACAAAACCAAATAATTATTCATTAATGGTCAATTTTAAGTGGGGAAGAATTGGCAATAACGATAACTGACAAATGATAAAGAGTTCAAAACTTCAAATATCCTTTGTACCTCCCATAAAGGACGAATCCCTTGTTTGAAAAGATGCAAATCAGTTGGGCTTGGCAAGGATGATGGGCGAGCCAAATGACAATAACACACCCAAAATCCTTCAACCTGTAGTTCATGCAAGACCTATTAGTCAAAACAAAACATCCACCAATCTTGCATCTAAAGAATATATATTGACGATATTTTACCGTGCTAAAGTCCATAATCTGTTTCATATTGTCCTCATATGATGTCTGAGAACGAACTCCAGGCGTTCGTCGAGTGTACCAAAATACAAACTTGTTCTGTTGAGTATATATAAACAGCCACAATTAAAGATGGTGTGGCGCAAACTCTAAAAGATAGCAATAAGAAGCAAAATAATTACGCAAGAAGATACCAAACTAAAGATCTTTTACCTCGTTTGCATATTTAATATCTAAGATAACTTGTGAAGTAAAAAATTCAAGAAAATTTTACCTTGTACCTATGTCACCAAAAGCCCAAGGCGCACTCAAGGTGCACAGGCCAAGCCCGGAACCAAGAACCTAACCGCTTAAAAAGCAAGGTCCTTTTTAAGCTAGGCGCATTGTATAAAATACTATTTTAGGAGTTTCAGACACGTTTTAAGCTTGTTTAGGGCTAGTTCATACTGTTTTATGTTGATTCCATGCTTATTTAGTATTTACCGTTCTTTACTTGCCATTTTCGGCAAAAATCTTGGCCAGAAAATGCCCTGAAGCAGCGCCCGAAAGCCTGCTCGCCGTTTAGAGCACAGCGCAATTGGTGGGCCGGGCTGCGCCTAAGCGCCTAGGGAGCTTTTAACAGCATAGCTCTCAACATATAAAAGCATTATAACAAAACAGCTAATGGGTGAGAATTAATGTATGTCATTTCTCATCAAACAATATAACCAGAACCGACAGCCGAATAATTCCGGCTGATAACAATACGAAAGCGCCGTCACACACCAAGCCGCTATATTGACAACAACAAACAAACACACTCCACTATATTTTATGAGGTAATCTAACTTAGGCTTCTGTAATGAACTACTGACAACTGAAATAGCAATGAAATGATCAAATCACAACAATTCATTTCCCTAAACATTCTTTTTCCTGTTTAATAAATCTGTCACAAATTAATCGGGGAAATTAATAATAATAATAATAATAACAATAATAATAATAAATCTATAGAAGTAGAAGTACCTTGAGAGGATGCAAACCAGCTTTAAGGTCACGTGATTGTCGTTCACGGTCTTCAGATGCATCGTAGTCTGTTGATGATTGAGTAATAATATTCTTCTCTGTTGATGCATCCATCCTTCTCTAAACCCTACCTTTCTTTTCTCTCTCTCTGCCTGTTTTTGGGGTTGATTCATAAAATAAAGAGAGAAAATGAAACAATATCCGTTTAAACTTCTCTAAGTTATATCATCATCATACTCAGTTAATCCCACCTATAACAAAGCTAAGGTAGGGTAAGGGTAAGATTTAGACAGCCTTACCTCTACCCCTAAGAATAGAGAGGCTGCTTCCAGTAAGACCCCCGGCTCGATGTGGTTTGGTATCAAGCCTTGGACATAAGGCACAAAACACTTAGCAATCGGGACAACCCCGATCGGTGCATATACCCCATTTGTCTAAGTTACATCAATTTGCTAAATATAAACCCCTGCCATTTTAAGATGAACTATAACTGTGGATAACTTGTTTTGTTGGAACATGGTCAAGAAACGAATAGCTTCGGGTGCCAGGGAGCCAAGTGTATCAAAGGCTAAAGAGATAAAGAGATAAAGATATGTTGGTCCTCAGCACAAGCTTTAGCGTGCTTATCCACTTTCTTCGATTTCGTCTTTCTTGATGTTTGTCCAGCTACAAACCCGAAATGAAACTTATCATGACTATTACTTAGGGATGAGCTCGTTACAGTATTGTATCAAACTGATCTCGATACTGATTTTGGCAAAACTTTGTATCGATATCGATACTGAAAATATACGGTATTGGTATTTTAAGATAAAAGACCGGTTTGAACCCATACCAAAAATTGACTGGTATTGGTTTTTTCGGTATTTTATATCAAAATGCTCGCCACTATTGTTGCTTCAGAATAAATGCAACAATTGACTTGTAAGTTTTATTTTATAGGCAGAGATGAATGCAATTCCCATATGAAAGAGTAAGTCTCGAGTCTATCCATATGAATAAAGATTTTGTTGGGCTTTAAAAAAAATCATGGTAGTTAAGTTGCAATATTAAACAATAAAGTATGGATAAGATGTTACACCTATTAAAATGTGACTTTGAGTACTAGCACAAGTTGAAATTAAAAAACTTGTGTACATTTAATTATGTTTTAAAGTATTATAAGTTATGCATTGAAAACTCATCTTATTAGAAAAATGATATTTTACGAGTTCAACAAACTATACATAAAATTTCCCATTTATACAATATTTACGTTCATAACCATATATTAGTTAACATATAACAGAAAATAGGAAGGATGTGATGAGCCGTCGTGTAGTAATTAGGGGTAACTAAAACAAACGGTTACTCATTTCAAGCATGGCTGATAATGAAATTTACTTCAACTACCAAGACAACTAAAATTGGTGATATTATTTTGTTTTATGTAATTATGTCTCATAATTTGTGATAAATAACAATGATGAGATTTCAAGTCTAATTACATTTTCATTGATATTGAATTTAATGTTTAATGTATTGATATTGAATTTTAAAATTTTATTATAGGATCCATCCAGTGTTGTAACGCATAGTAACCTTTTGTATTAAAGGTGTAGGATGGCCAAGGTGCATCTACTACCGGTTCTCCTCGGGTGTTAGGTTCTTCGGTGAACTCTAACACCCCAAATCTTAATGTAATAACTAGTGGGAATGCCCGCGCGTTGCTGCGGTGTTCGCGTCGTTTGAGAAATACATATATTGAAGGTTACCGATGAGCAACATATCAATATATCATAATGCATGATAATTATTTAACAAAAGTCCTCATAGCTTTATCTTTTGCATAATCACCATCTCTGTGTGCTTTTTCTTTAGAAGTTCTTCTTTCTTTGCCAGAAGCTTTATTAAACCGTCCCTTAATAGGTCTGTTAGGTCTGTTTCAGAATCAGAATCAGAAAATTTAGTTCTTTTAGTAGCTCTTCTCCTTCTCTTGACAGATTGGGGTACGCCAGTAGGACCCGGATTCACTTTATTTTCGGGAAGTGCTGTTTGAGGAGCATTGTCAGTGCCACTGTTTTACCAGGCTCGTCTCCGGATTGGACAGTCTTGTTTCCGTTAGTTTGAGACAATGCTGATGAAAACAATCGACACAGTTGAATAGAAGAATCGGTAAAAGAATTAGGGAACACAGACGCTCGGTTTGCTAACTCCTGCAACAAGAAGAATCATAAATTAGTGTTTGAGCCAACATTGTTTTGATGTTTAAAATTTCCGTCAGTGATTCGAGTCTAATGCTATCTAAACTTCTAAACAAACATAAAAGTAATAAGAAATATTGCATGTACCTTGCAGCCATATATCAAATCTTCAAACTATACAATAAAAGTATTTGTTTTGTTTCTTTTGAGACTCATCTATTCCATCAATCCATCCTCATCAATCTATCCGAAAATCAATCAAGATGTCAATCCCACAAGAAGAATCATAAGGGAATGATTGGTTCGCTGGAATTCAATAAGGTTGAAATCTGAATTACATTCATAATTTGTTTGGTTCATTTAATTTATTAGAAATGGAATTCAAACGATAACATGTTTACTTAGAGAATAACTAAAATCGAAATGACTTCACTCAAATTGAACATATATATCTTCCAAATCGTGAAGCACTTAAACTAAAGGAACTGTGTCTCACTCCCTCCGGCATGGCCACAACGCAATTCCAACTTTTTTTTAACAAATTAACACACTACACATGATATTATGGACACCAAATACTTTAACTTCCAATTCCTTTAAAAACTTTCAACTTCAAAAAATCCAGTTCCTTCGAATTCCGATTCCTTAACTATTTTCAGCACCATCCAAACCACCGAGTCAACAACAATTTACGCCACTCAATTCCACTAATTCATCACACCTGAATGCCATACACAACCTTAATGTACTTGATAGATGTTTGCTAGGATGACTAAGCAATGCCTAATATCAAGACTGTGCTCTATAAATTTCATATTCATATACTCAAATTCACACATAAACAAACAAACAAACAGACTCAAAGAAATTCCATCATGCCAACACAATATTAACTAACATCAATGGATACCTGACGCGCCTTAAACAGCGATCGATTGCAGACATAGCTGGAGTGCAGCTTTCTAGTATCTTCATAGCACCTCGAGATATTATTACTCTGTATCGTCCTTATTATTATATCTGGATTTGATTGCTTCTTTTTCCTCCATAATTGGGAAACGAATGCACAAGCTCCTATCCATTCAACAAAAATTAACGCATTTTATTAATATCAGCAATCCAGGTGTAAATTTTTATAAATATGCAATGAAAAAAAAACTGTAAATACTCATCGAATTGAAGATAAGGCCTCGTGTTCACGTAAAATCAAAAGTTTGACCCGACATCTGATATGGACAAGAAGCACAATCTCAAAAACAATCTTTAGAAATATTCAATTCAAATTCTAACTTTAATAGTCGTTTCAAAATATAGTGCAATGTAATTGGACTTTAGGAACAATAAAAGCAATGCTCAAATTAAAAAGTGTGACTACATACTCATAAGCACAGTGCCTACATATTAGTAATTGTGCCTAAAAATATTAGTAAAAAACCAACTCGTGTACATTGGATACTAAATGAGGTAAAAAGTGTTCGTTAGTTCAAACAGCCTGTATGACACATGCAACCAAGGTTCCACAAACCAGGCAGGTCAAAAAAATATTATCAATTTTCTCTATGAATAACAAGACTTATTTACCGCAACATATATGGAAGTTGTAAGCGTGAAATTCAACATTGGGAAGTCAGGAATCAGAGAAAGAAACAATTTCGGCTGACCATCTGGCACTCCTGATCTGCAGACCAGTAATTTGCCATAAAAGAACAAATAAGATTATTACTCAATATTATTAAAACATAAAACTTGCCAAGATATAAAGCATCACTAAGGTGCCAGCTTACATACCTTAGCCATATGTGAATCTGAGAGATGTAGGTTTCCAAAGTGATTTTACCCAACCACGTAATAAATAAAAGAAGCTCACGTTAAAGCTCAAGCAATAATTTACTTGTTTATTCATACCGCCGAACAAAGAATTATAGTTGGATTGAGAAATTTTATATCACCTCTATTATGTGCACATGGAGATATTGAATCTGTGCTCCAATATGTTGTGGGCTTCCCACCAAATTCTCTTAACGGGTTCTTAGGTGAACTAATCAATGGTTCGGGTAAAGCAATGTCATTTCCTAGTGTAAATCCTTCCTTTTTGACATCTAAGTTGCACATAGCGTGTATGCAAGTATCCATATGTTTCTTTATTATGGATGGGGTCTGAAAGTAATATGTAAACGGAAATAAGAAACCTGAAATTTTATTAAAAATGGAGATGACTAATGGATTTAGAAATGCAAAAGACCCGCACCTAATAACGCCAGGTCCTAACATGGACAGGAAAAGACCGGACGTCTTAACATGAGCCGAGAAGGACCTGTCTCCTGAAATATTGGCATTTATTGGACCCGTCGGGCCTACGCAGTCCCATTAAAGCATGGTCCAACTTTTTTGTTTTGTCTGGAAAATAATTGAAAAATGCTTACCTTACAAAAATCTTAGTAGATTATATAAACCGTTGACAATAACTCAAAAGAGTTATAAAAAATACTTCAAATGATGTTTATGAATATTAAACTAAAGATATTACCTAAAAAAAAGATTTAACTAAGTATAAAAGATTCAAAAGGTTAAAAACTGAACAAAAATCAAAATGCGTTTGTAGGACTCGCCTTATTTCTTGGTGGCACCATAAGGTATAGGCATTATAAACCGAGTGGGAATCCGTTAAATAGATTTTGTCAAGTGTTTGTAGCTGCATCAAAGAAGTGGAGGGTTAAATTACCACAAGGTAAAGAGTGTTTGTTTGAAGAAGAAAAGGACAATTCTTTAAGTACCGGACGGAAGATACTCCATACACATGAATTCAAGTAAGCATGATGTTGTAAATCTATGATATTTGGTACAAAACACAGCCCAAATTGACCCGTTCATAAGTTAACGAGTAAAAATACCACAACCTCTTACGACATAGCTAATATTAGCTTAACTAATGCAGGTTTTTAGATAAAGCAGTATTCATTACCTCGAGAGATTTCAATGACCCATAACAGAACGCTCACAACACGTGGACTCTATGTCCTGTTTCACAGGTTGAAGAGGTGGATACTGAATGGCTTTTGTTTCTTAAGTATGAGCCATATTATACTTGGAAGCTGCATATTCAATAATTCATTTAAATTCATGTAACAACTATTAAAAAAATAAAAAATACAAAAAATTAATGCTTACAAAATAAGAAGTGGGAGCAAAACCAAATCCACCGAAAAAACCAAGTAGATCACCAAAGAAGGGAAATGTCACAGCCATGAACAATGTGAAAGCTGCAAATTTTTTATTAATATTAAAATTTATGAGGATCAAACTCGACTCTAAAGTTGTTTATATATAAAAAAATATATACTTACCAACATAAGTAGAACGAACCACAAGTTTAAGTGGTAGTCCAGAAGGGACATTGTATTTTTAGCCAACCCTTTCTCCATCAAATCAAATAATGGCATTGCAAATACCTGAAAATATTTTTTTCTTTTTATAAGACAGTAACAAAATTTTACTGTTTTAAAAACTTTATAAACTAACTAAAATCTTAATATGTTACCTGATAGCTTCCAAGAACATGAACCACCACCATTAAATTTGCAGCCGCAATGAGCCAGGACGGTTTTCTGTAGCGCAACCAGAACATTATCCGTTACATCCTGTCCAAACGCCCAGTACCCGATGATTGCAACGGGAAAATAACATATGGTATTCACAAAATACACGCCCATTGCACCTTTCCACATTGCTACTTTTGAGGGTTTCCCGGCGTGGAAGGGATGGTGGCTTGGATTTCTAGTGCGACTGCATGTCCTGCATACGCAAACGAAATCTGGCCTAATGCATTAAAAACTCTGAATATCGAGTCAGCTCCACTTGTTTTCTTGTAAGCATAGCTTACATTCGGTTGTCTGCTTTTGCTCAGGGAACCGGCCCAGGCTATGGTCGAATACCTGTCACGTCAAACCAAATCATAAAATCATAATGTTGAGTTTATTTAGCTGTACTTTTTATGTTTACTTTTAGTTCCAGTTTATAAAAACAATTAATATATATAAAAAAACGCCTAACATACCATAGTGGCATAGCAGTACCAGCTAGGTGCAAACTGACCCAAAACAGAACGCTCTCAACATGTGGACTCTATGTCCTATTTCACGGGTTGAAGAGGTCAAATGCATACTAAGATTGCTTCCCATTTGGCTATGCACAATAATATACTCAGTTGTATTTACACAAATGGCGTCTCTATTCGTCGAGCAAGGTGCGGCCATGAGAAGTACAATAATCATAAAAGAAAATTCATATTTTCTTTCTCAAATTCAATTGTCATACTACGTCTACCGACTACTATCGCTCAACACAATGCCCCAATATATTATGATTCGAACATCAATTACCAAAGTGTTTCTGGGTCAATCTAAGTTGCCATGACCCAACCCCTACTAAAAATGACTCGTTTTAATCCAGACCTATTTTTACTCAAACCTTCTTTTTTTAGAATGACGAATGGAATTAGTAAGAATCCAATAGTTTTAAATACAAGTTACCAACAAGATCAAGCCTAAAATGGTCAAACCGTAAGATAATAATACTTGCCGCTCAAAATCGACTTTTGACCTAGCAGTGGGTGTGAGAAACACTTGCTCTATAACGGGTTCGCTTTGTAGAGCAGCTTTGCCCAAACTTGAATTATCTGTCTGGACAATACGCCAGTCGAGAACTGTGCGCCCAAGTGACTCAACAACCTGCAAATAAATTTGCAAACTTTTAAACCAAATAAAATCGCATACTTATAAGTTATAAGCAAAGATCAAGAACCCTTTTAAAAAAAAATTAAAGTACTAATATTTCATCAATTTTCTTGTTGAGATACCTTTGTAAACACAATCTTGCTTTGCTCCCTTCTAGTATCAGAAGTAGGCAAAAAGAACATGCCAACCACATATTCACTGGGCAGCGGTAGCTCAAACCCTCATCCTTTGCCACCTGGTGAAGTGTATTATGAACATATCAACAAATCAAAAACAATAAAACCATCAAAAGCAAAATTTGGTAAACTAAAAGGCCACCTAATTTTACACTCAATATGGTGTTTAACAACAACCTAATCCTAATTCTAACTTTGTTTAGGGTCAAATAAATAAATTTTGCCACCTGGTGAGGTAAACTAACAGAGTATAATAATTATAAACATATCAACAAATAAAAACAATAAAATAATCAAAAACACAATCAGGTAAAACTTAAAAAACTTAAAAGACATTTAATTTCACACTCAAAATCATTGTTTTAGGCAAAACCATAATCCTAATTTTAACTTTAAACAAAACAAAGTATAATGAACACATCCACAAACTAAACCATCAAAAACAAAACAAACAAACAAAAAAATCCTTAATTTCACACTCAATATCAATATATTCAACTAAAACTTAATCCAAACTTACAACCTTAAAAATCTCGAAACTAATTTTATAAAAAAAAATTGTGTAGTCATGTACCTCTTCGTAGAAGTCATGTGGAAGACCAACAAGAATACAAGAGTCATTGGTCTTTTATAAAAAAAAAATTGTGTAGTCATGTACCTCTTCGTAAAGTCATGTGGAAGACCAACAAGAATACCAGAGTCATTGGTTGTAGCTGCAAATTCACATAAGTTTCATGCCTTCAACCGCCTGCAAAGTAACAGCGAGTAGGGTTTGTAAGGAAGATCATCCCCTTGATTTCAATAGTCTGTTTCAACCGTGATAATGGAAACGTCGATATCATTTAATTTGGTACTGAATTAAACTCCAAAATTATAAATCAAGGTGAAGATGAATCGTATCATTAAGGGGAAGGTTACTACTGATTAAATGTGTGTAAAGAGGGTGTGGGGGTATGATAGGAAATCAAGGGTAGTAAAGTAAATTTATTTTGATATTGTAAAGGATGAGATTGGTGAAATGTCTATATTGCCCTTCTAAGTGTCTTAATTGTCCCCAATATCCCTATAATACCCTTATGAAATAAGCTTTATTCTCTTATACTTTTTGCTTTAAAAATTGTACCCATGTTAAAATTCCAATATGGTACATCACTCCTCCTTTATAATGTATTATAGATTATAGATTATAGATTATGAATGCGTGAAATATAAAGTTTATCTTTCATATATAGTTTAATGAGTAGATAATGAGTAAGATGGTTGTTTGAAATAGGATATATCTAGATGAGTCCTGGCTAATATATGAGACCGTTTAGTAATAATAATAATGTATATTATAGTTGAACCGTACTCCGTTTTTAATGAAACTTAGGTCAACTCGTAGATAAAAATTAGCTCGTCTTAGCAGTACATTCGGAATTAACTAAAACGTTATAAGTTTTACGAGAAAAACGAGTTAAGCAGCTGAATTAAATATATAGTTATAATATTTAAGCTAGTATGTCTAAGTGGAACAGAAATGTTGTACGTAAGTTAGTAAGCTAGCTAGCAAGCTGCACATGATCCCACATCGTTCGAATAAAACTTTCCACCGTCCAAGTCATGTTATAAATAAGAATGGCATGGTCTATTCCCACCCCCCACTTCTATTTTCACCCCCTTGAAAGCGCCTCGCTTAGGCCTAAGCGAGGCGCTTTCTTTGCTTTTTAACTACCTCGGTACGAGGTCAGAAAAAGCTGATTTTTGACCCAAAGCGCCTCGCTTAGGCCTAAGCGAGGCGCTTCGAATAATTTTTTTTTTTTTAATTTTTTTTTTTGGTCTTTTGAGATTAAGGTTTAACATTTTTTTTTTTTAAGTCAGACGTTTTTCAAAAAAACATTTTTTATGTCAATGGGAGGGTAAACAAAATCGTCGATCCGACTGTTGATTTCTTTCTGCAACAAGGAACAAAATGTCAGCTTTTTCCTGAATTTTACTTGCTTGTATGAAAAGTATATTTTAATTGTTCGTTTGACAAACGTCTGGCTAACCTGTCCAGTTATCAATCTCACTGTCCAACAACTGAATTTTACTTGCTTGCATGAAAAGTTTATTTTAATTGTTCGTTTGACAAACGTCTGGCTAACCTGTCCAGTTATCAATCTCACTGTCCAACAACTGAATTTTACTTGCTTGCATGAAAAGTTTATTTTAATTGTTCGTTTGACAAACGTCTGGCTAACCTGTCCAGTTATCAATCTCTCACTGTCCAAACAACTGAATTTTACTTGCTTGCATGAAAAGTTTATTTTAGTTGTTCATTTTGACAAACGCCGGCTAATGAATTTTACTGTAATGATCAGAAACATTCCAAATAACTGTTCAATTTCAGCTTTTGTTTAACTATTTTAGCAACTTCCATAGAGAAGGTATCAATCTTACTTCTTGAGTTGAACTTTCCATGATCTACCTTTATCATCTCAGAGAGATATGTGTCAACGATGAAAGGGAACCCGAAACAATAGAAGTGAGATTGATAACTTCTTTCATCATTGTACATATACCTCCTTATCTAAAAACAAATCACATCATTTGTATGAGTAGTGACCCTCTGGCAAACCTGCGTATGAATAGTGACCCTCTGGCACACCACTAGAACATTAATCGGTTTCATCTTTGTTTTCTTGGGTTTTGCTTTTTTTGGTGAAATGAACTTGAAGAAATGATTTGGTTGAAGAAAGTTGTGTGCCAGAGGGTCACTATTCATTCAAATGATGTGATTTGTTTTTAGATAAGGAGGTATATGTACAATGAACTTTTTACGCTAAATAAAACTTACACACAACTTTTTGCTCTAGTGGTGTGGCCTACCTTTTTGACAAACACCTGGCTAACATGTCCAGTTATCAATCTCACTGTCCTTTAAGCAGGTTTGCCAGAGGGTCACTATTCATACACACAACTTTTTGCTCTAGTGGTGTGCTCTACCTTTTTGACAAACACCTGGCTAACCTGTCCAGTTTGCCAGAGGGTCACTATTCATACACACAACTTTTTGCTCTAGTGGTGTGCTCTACCTTTTTGACAAACACCTGGCTAACCTCTCCAGTTATCAATCTCACTGTTCTTTACGCAGGTTTGCCAGAGGGTCACTATTCATATTATTATTATTATTTACATTATTATTATTTCAGTTCAAACTTTTCAAACACCTGCAACATCTCAAGAGTCGAGGTCCTCTGAAAAAGACATTGTACAATGATTTGGCTTTGCAATATTTGAAAATTATCATTTCTTGACATGCTTGGTAACACCTTGATCTGCAATATATGAAAACAGGAACATTCCAAATAACAGTTCAAATTTTAGTTCAAACTTTTCAAACTCCTGCAACATCTCAAGAGTCGAGGTCCTCTGAAAAAAGACATCGTACAATGATTTGGACTTGCAATATTTGAAAATTATCATTTCTTGACATGCTTGGTAACACCTTGAGTTCAAACTTTTCAAACTCCTGCAACATCTCAAGAGTCGAGGTCCTCTGAAAAAAGACATCGTACAATGATTTGGACTTGCAATATTTGAAAATTATCATTTCTTGACATGCTTGGTAACACCTTGAGTTCAAACTTTTCAAACTCCTGCAACATCTCAAGAGTCGAGGTCCTCTGAAAAAAGACATCGTACAATGATTTGGACTTGCAATATTTGAAAATTATCATTTCTTGACATGCTTGGTAACACCTCTGCAATATTTGAAAATTATCATTTATCGAAAAGTAATTAAAAACACTTAAAAATGAATTAAAAACAATTGTTGTGTCGAATGTTTAGTCGGAGGACCACTTACAATGATTCATCAAAGTTGTACAAAGCCGGATGTTTTTACTGGAAAACCAAAACGAGCAATAAACGAAGCGAAACGGAGAGATATAATTTTCTTGGCTTGGAAACAACTTAAAAGAAGCAAAAATGAATTAAAATTATTTTTTGGTGATTAACAGATAATTTTAAAGAATTAAAAGAAAATCAAGTTTTTAAAATAAAAGGCCAAAGCGCCTAGCTTTGGTCAAAGCGAGGCGCTTGGGTGCCTAGCTTTGGCCAAAGCTAGGCGCTTGAATGGTTTGATTAGACCACAAGCTCCTCGCTTTGACCAAAGCGAGGCGCTTTGGCCTTTTATTTTAAAAACTTGATTTTCTTTTAATTCTTTAAAATTATCTGTTAATCACCAAAAAATAATTTTAATTCATTTTTGCTTCTTTTAAGTTGTTTCCAAGCCAAGAAAACTATATCTCTCCGTTTCGCTTCGTTTATTGCTCGTTTTGGTTTTCCAGTAAAAACATCCAGCTTTGTACAACTTTGATGAATCATTGTAAGTGGTCCTCCGACTAAACATTCGATACCCATTTTTTTTCAAAACATAACTTTTGCATGTTTAATTGATATGTTTGACTTCCAGACTATATTATAATTGATCGTTGGTGGTTTTCATAGCACCTTGTTTGATTACACTCGTGTTCAGCCTTTATCAGACTGCCTTCATCGTTGACAATTATCTCTCCGATAAACAACTGTAAAGTTGTTTTACTAATTTCATAGTCTTGATACTTTTAACAACTGAATTTTACTTATGGAATCTTTTCAAAGATGATCAAAAGAACTAGACAGTCTGTTCCCATGTTCTCCATATCCATACCTTGTTCCAACCACTAGACAGTACCTGTGGCCAAAAGAACTAGACAGTAAAATCATCTTCTTGTAATTACTTTCAAGTTTTTTAGAATCATTGAAGACACCTTTTCAGTTGTTATCCGAGAGATAACGATCATTTCGTTATCATTGCTAACAGACTTTGACCGATCAACGATGAAGACAACCTGAAAAGTGGATACCATGGATCAGAGAGATTTAAGCTAATCAAACTCATATCTCAAGCCGGTGCAAGTTATGTTGTTTTCATCTATCTCATCACCTTCTTCTAACTTTTTCAGTTGTTATCCGAGAGATAACGATCATTTCGTTATCATTGCTAACAGACTTTGACCGATCAACGATGAAGACAACCTGAAAAGTGGATACCATGGATCAGAGAGATTTAACCTAATCAAACTCATATCTCAAGCCGGTGCAAGTTATGTTGTAGCATCTTTGATCATCTTCTTGTAATTATAACTTTTTCAGTTGTTATCCGAGAGATAGCGGTCAACGATGAAGACAGCCTGAAAAGTGGATACCATGGATCAGAGAGATTTAAGCTAATCAAACTCATATCTCAAGCCGGTGCAAGTTATGTTGTAGCATCTTTGATCATCTTCTTGTAATTAAAACTTTTTCAGTTGTTATCCGAGAGATAGCGGTCAACGATGAAGACAGCCTGAAATGTGGATACCATGGTTCAGAGAGATTTAAGCTAATCAAACTCATATCTCAAGCTGGTGCAAGTTATGTTGTAGCATCTTTGATCATCTTCTTGTAATTACAACTTTTTCAGTTGTTATCCGAGAGATAGCGGTCAACGATGAAGACAGCCTGAAAAGTGGATACCATGGATCAGAGAGATTTAAGCTAATCAAACTCATATCTCAAGCCGGTGCAAGTTATGTTGTAGCATCTTTGATCATCTTCTTGTAATTACAACTTTTTCAGTTGTTATCCGAGAGATAGCGGTCAACGATGAAGACAGCCTGAAATGTGGATACCATGGTTCAGAGAGATTTAAGCTAATCAAACTCATATCTCAAGCCGGTGCAAGTTATGTTGTAGCATCTTTGATCATCTTCTTGTAATTACAACTTTTTCAGTTGTTATCCGAGAGATAGCGGTCAACGATGAAGACAACCTGAAATGTGGATACCATGGTTCAGAGAGATTTAAGCTAATCAAACTCATATCTCAAGCCGGTGCAACACACACTTTCAACCCATTCCTGGTAAACCCAGGGGAAAATGGCTATATTAAAAAAACTTCAAGATTATTGTTTTGTTTTGTGGATCAGACGAGGACTTGCCTGTGTCTTGAAAACACAAGGATGACACACGAAGCTTTAGACTCCAAGCGGATCCCTTGATTGCCGCATTTAATGAAATTTAACGCGCATACCGCATTCGGAGTCTGATTGCACCGAATCCAGTCTTCAAGGTGGACTTAAGCACCTGAAAGGGAAGTTGAAATTTTGAATGATGTTCGTCGACTGCACCTTGAGCGAGCCGCGTTTAATGAAATTTAACGCGCATACCGCATTCAGAGTCTGATTGCACCGAATCAAGTCTTCAAGGTGGACTTAAGCACCTGAACGGGAAGTTGAAATTTTGAATGATGTTCGTCGACTGCACCGAATCTAGTCTTCAAGGTACCATGGATCAGAGAGATTTAAGCTAATTAAAAAACATTTGGAAACACAAAGATGGAAAAATTCACTAAAAAGCCTAAAATTTCGGACCCTAACACACACAAGACGAATGTTGCAACATGAGTTCGACCAAGATGACACACGAAGCTTTAGACTCCAAGCAGATCCCTTGATTTGGGTGGAACAAGGTATCATCAATCTAGTATTAAGCACCTGAACGGGAAGTTGAAATTTTGAAGTTGGTTGATGATGTAAAGTTTAAGTCATTGACAATGATTAGGGTTATTACTTTGTTTTTTAAATTTTTTTAACTTTTTATAATTATTAAATTAAAAAAAATAAAAAAACCAACTCAAAACATCAAAACAACTACCAAAATAAATTACCCCCTTGAAGCGCCTCGCTTAGGCCTAAGCGAGGCGCTTGGAATTTGAAAATCAGCTTTTTCTGATTCTCGTACTGACGGTCTCGAAGTTAGCTCAAAGCGCCTCGCTTTGGCCTAAGCGAGGCGCTTTGAGGGGGTTAAAATAGAAGGGTGGGGGGTTTAAATAATACAACCCATAAGAAGGCATAAGAATACTTATAGTCCGACATCGAAGATATAAAGAAATAATGATGGCTATCAAGACTTATAAATATAGGCATCAGTAGGATTCTACGTATACCAAACTTTAAGGGAAACGCTCTAGTATAAGAGAATCCCTAGCATACGATACCCCGTTGGGTATTGTTAATAGTCATTTTGGAGCGCTAGTAGGAGCTTGAGTAGGAAGACGCTACATCAACCTGCTGTAGATAGTTTTGAGGTATGTTCTCATTTAAGTTATAATTAGTTATTTTTATTAGTATTATTAGTGATAGTTTAGTATTATTATTTTTAAGTATTAGGATTATTATTAGGGGTGGGTATTTGATAGCTTAGCCTTAGTTAGGCATGGACTGATCACCCATGCTTAAACAAGGTAGCGTTAACCAATATCTAAACATAATAATAATTAGTTAGGCGTACCATTACCTAATCTAGGATTATGTAATTGTGTCAGGACCCTGAGATATTGCCTGGTTATACTAGCAAGTGTTGAGCAATTGTTAAGCATCGTTAAACAGATGAGTATCATGTTTGTTTATAAAACTGTGATAGTATACTCGTCCTGTCTAAACTGGTAATAAATTATAATGCTGCAATATGCGTATATCTTTGGGGGTATAAAGGATCCTTGTATGCTTAATGGTACGTTACGAAAAGCTGAAATAGGGCCAGGGGTGTCCAATATGGAGTAACCATGCGCTCAGTAACGGATTCCATACCTATAGGTGGCTGTGGTGACACTACTGGGGGTCAGTGTGTCAGTTGTACAGTGGTTACGGGATAGCCAGTACGGTAGTCATAACCCATATTGTGTATGCATAAATGTTAATGTGATGTTTTGTGTCAATTGTATAGCATGAGCTCACCAGTAATATACTGACGTCGTTTTGAGTATACTTATCTCAGGTGAACCATGAGGACAGCTGTAGAACCCGTTTGGCAGTAGTGAAGCCTAGAGACTATGAAGTTTTTAGTTGTTAAGAGTTGTAAATAAATAATGTTTTGTACTCGGATGTTATAAGTTATAATGAAAGTTTAGTTTGCTTCCTCTGTAAGTGGTATCAATTGTGCATGATCACCCGGGTTACAGGTGGGGTGTTACATGAACGAACCGACTGTTGGGATCTTTCGGAAATCGTTTATTGGAAACCTTGGGTATGTCCCCTCTACCCCCTACCCCCCCCCCCCTTTTGGTTTTCAGCCAAATCTCAAAGCAACTTTAAAAGAAGTCCAAATCTAGCAGTGAACCATCGGGTGAGCTACCACTTCCTTTTAGTCTGTCGTTTGCGGCACCTAAGTCTCGAAAGAGGGCCCGGCTGAAGATTGATCCTTTGGATTTGTCACTTGGCACGACCAGTGAAATTTTAATCTTTCCAACACTAGTGTTCTTACTGCCTAACAACCTTCCTCGGTTAAAAAATTGTTGTTTGAAACTCGGTGACGCTAGCTCAGGAGGAGAGTGTGTCAAAACATCTTGACGGGCTTTCTACAGGTGATATCAAGGCGGGTGTTTCCGTTCCATCTTTGAATGGGACAGTGGGCGTGGTTGGATAAGAGAATAGTAAGACCCAGGGGGAGAACTCTTAATGCTCGGTCCAACCGTTGGTTGAAAAAATGTGTTAAGTCTCAACATTTAGCTTGGGTCGTGGGTGGAGCCTCTTCTCCCATGAAGGAAATTTTCGTTCCCCCGGTCGAGCTAAAATGATTGGTTAGCATAGTTTTATTATTATTATTATTATTATTATTGGGGGGGGGGGGGTTTCCCTCGTGATTTACTTTGTTGTTTTTGTTTTAGTGTTGCTTGTTTCGTGGTTATCGTGTTTTACGTTGGTGTATTTCTAGCTTTTTGCTAGGTTGTTGGTGGAATAAAAGTTTCTTTTGCCGTTAAAAAAGTGTAATATATGGGAACTTGGACCAAGTCGTAATCTAAGGGAAAATCACCAATATAGCCCGTTGACCGGGCATTTTGCACAAATAAACCTTGCACCTCTCTTAGGAGAGACGGGACACGGCTCCCAATGAGCCTGAACCGTCTCCCAAGGGGCTTCCCATTTCAGCCAACAGAGGACCGCCACGTGGCGTTGTTGATCCCGAGGCTGTCCCGTCTCTCTCCAGACGGGTCAGAGGTCAACCCCAGACGGGTCACACTTCCCCATGCCGTCTCAAGCCGTCTCGGGAACCGTCTGAACCGTCTGAAGTGTTTCGGGAACCGTCTTTCGGGAACCGTCTGAAGTCGGGTCACATTTTACAACGGTGACTCGCCCTGTCCCGAGACGTCGTCTCCGGTGAGTCCCGATGGTTCGACCGACGCTTCGGTTGTCCAGGTCACCACCTATAAATACAGTGTCCCGTCTCCCTACCGTCAGAACATCCAAACCGTAGCAGCACTATCCAAACCACCACCACCACCGTCTAACAGTAGCAGCACCACCACACAACCACACCGTCCACCACCACCGTCTAACAGAAATGGCACCCCAAAGATGGACAGAAGAACAAGAGATTGCACTCGTATCAGCTTGGCGCCACGTTGAAGAGAGCACCCACCAAACGAACAAATAGTTTCGTATCCAACACGAGTATAACCGTCTGGTTGGAGGGTCTGACCGGACAACGGACTCTCTTAGCCGGAAATTGACCGATTTGACAACGAAGTGTCAAATCTTCAATGGGTACCACAACCGGACTCTTCAGTTGGTACCCCCCGGCTTTCCCGAAGACACGTCAATTCGACACAGTCAAAGACAATATAAAAACAGGGAGGGAAAAGAATTTAAACATTTGTCCGCGTGGCAAATGATGAGAGATTATCTATCTTAACTAGTTTATTTGTAATCATTTTATTTATGTTTTTTTTATGTTTTTTTTATTAATGTTATGTAATGTTTATTTATGTTTTTTTTATATTAAAGTAAATATTTCATTAATATTACAACAACAATATTATTACAATAACAATCATTAATATTACAATAACAATATTATTACAATAACAATACTATTACAAATAACGATAAACAACAAACTTCCTAAATTTACTTGCTACTTGGATTTTGAGACGGTTCAGACGGTTCCCGAGACGGTTTGAGACGGCATGGGGAAGTGTGAACCGTCTGGGGAGAGAAACGGTTGACCTCTGACCCGTCTGGACACAGACGGGACAGCCTCGGGATCAACAACGCCACGTGGCGGTCCTCTGTTGGTTGAAATGGGAAGCCCCTTGGGAGACGGTTCAGGCTCATTGGGAGCCGTGTCCCGTCTCTCCTAAGAGGGGTGCAAGGTTTATTTGTGCAAAACGCACGGTCAACGGGCTATATTGGTGATTTTCCCGTAATCTAACCTTATCATGTGTAACTAATTTCATATAAATTTAGGCCTTTTTTATTTTCATAACATGAAATTTACCGATGGTCCTATTGGCGTGAATAACTTAATATAGACCATAGAAGTAGATTTCTATTCACCTAAAGTTGTAGTTTAGGTATCTAAATTCTAAAGCGACACTTAATACCCATAAAGTTTATTGAAGGTGACTAAAAATTTTATAAGTCTTTCTTCTAGAAAAATACCATTAAAATATCTAAGGGAACATATAAAAACCATTTTCAAATGAATTAGGTACACATCATGTAGGCTCATGGACCACCTTAAATTCTAATATATCATCTACACCATCCATTATCAATTCATCATATATGTGTAACAACAATAGGACATATTTTGAGGTGACTATTCTCCAAATGTAAGTTCCCCACACCACTAAATCACCTTCAATAATTCAAAGAATCCATCCAATTTCCATCCTTTTTATTTGGATTCCCTTTAATCCAAGAAAACTTCACCTTTGATGAAACAAGATGGATCTTGATGATGAAGAGTGGGTGAATGTTCCTTATGATGGACTACTTGAAGTCCATGATGATGGGGATGAAAAGATGTTCTCAAGAAAATATGTCACAAGTCCCACACAATTTTACGAATCGAATTACTTCTATACACCAAAGACGTATCAAGATTACGTTGACGGCGAACCAATATTTGAAAAGCAATTGGATCATGAAGAGGAAGTCAAAGAAATCATTAAACGCCCAATTTTGATTGAAGACAAGGAAACTTCGTGTGAGTCTGAGCGTGGGCTAGACTTAAATCAAGATCCAATTTTTCATGTTTTCTTAAATAAAGAAAACCAATTTGTCGAAATGAAAATGGATTCTCCGAGACTGAGTTCTCAAGAATTCAATTTGTCACATGTTGAAACGGCTCCGTTTCAACATGATGATCATGAGGTGAATTGTTCACCACCATCAAAGAAGATCAAGAAAGAAGTGGTTGGTTGGAAAAAAAGTAATCAAAGAGCAAGTCTTTGGAAGTGGGGTTTAAGTGGGATTGGTGTGTTTTGTTCTGTTGGCATGACTGCAGCTACCATTTGTATCATAATATGTGGAAGTGGCAAAAGGCACAAACTACAAAACCAAAAGCTTAGGATTCAGATCTACCCAGAAAACAAGGTTTGGTCACTTTTTTTTGTTTACATTTTTCACATATTAATAATTAAATTACTTACATGCTTTGCATTTATTATTCAAAGAAAAGGCAATTATCAACAATCATATCTCATTGTCTAAAGTCCCCAGCAATCGCCATCGGCTCAACCACGTTTTATAAATAACTCGTGACTTGAAACTCGCTCGTAATTCAACTCAAGTTGATTTGGCTCGAGTTGGTTGGCTTGTATAAGTATGCCAGCCGGCGATAGCTCACTTTTACATTGATAAATTTTCATCATTGTTTTTTGCCATTTGATAGCTTGGTACCAGGGGCGGACTTAGTGTATAACTAGGTGCCGCGTACGTTGCTGCTCAACTTTGCGCGCGTAGTGAAAAATTAGTGGAAAATTTGTTTTTTTTTTTTTTACGAAAATTGGAAAACGTTGCTACTAAAATGAAAAAATGAAAAACGTTACTACCGAAATTCATTTCTAAATCCGCCATTGCTTGGTAGTTGGTACTATGTTTATATGAAACTCTCATAACTTAAGTTTTTTGTTAACTTGTTATTTAAGAATTGTGTATAAAAAGTAACATATAAAATCATCAAAACAAAAGAGCCAGTTCACTACATGAGCCGGCTCGAGTTGAATATGAGCTCAGTTTCTAGCTCAAATATTGAAAATTAAGAGTCTAGACAGTTTTATCCCTATTATTAGAGGTCGAGCTTGATTTGTAGTTGGTTTAGCCCGCTTGCTCTTCGATATGCAATTTATATAGAGTTTTGAAATTAAATATGGATGTATGGTCAGAGAATAAAGCAAGTGGTGCAAAAAGCAAATGAAGCAATGTCAACAATGAGAGGAGTTCCGTTGGTTAAGGCTCATATCACGTATGGTGGACACTATGAAAGTTTCTAGACCAATTTGTCGTCTCAATTATGTAGATAATTATGTGGATATTGCAATTAAACTTTATATATGTATATGTGCGTAGATATGTATATGTGTGTAGATTTGTAGTTGTGTATAATTTTAAGAAATAATGTTTATAAACTCCCTTAAGATAGTTTTATATCCGTTACCTTTAGATATAAATGATGTCCTCTATTGTTTTTATAATTTTATTAATGTGTTTATAACCAGGCCGGATAGCAAAATGATTGTCTTACTGGTCCACTGGTTGGACCGTATTTAAGAACCGGATAATAAAATATTTAATACGTCCCACTTACGGTGTACGCATATAATGTATATATGTGTGGCCCTCGGGGGGCAAAAGTAAAGTTGCACTAGTTTTAACGTTATTTACTAATTTCGTGAAAATAATGTTAAAAACGACGGACGGTTAATCATGCATCATGTGGTGACGTTGATAGCCAAAAGACAAAGAGGTACATGCACCGATCGGGTTTGTCCCGATTGCTAAGTGTTATGTGCCTTATGTCCAAGGCTTGATACCAAACCACATCGAGCCGGGGGTCTCACTGGAAGTAGCCTCTCTATTCTTAGGGGTAGATGTAAGGCTGTCTACATCTTACTCTCCTCAGACCCTACCTTAGCTTTGCTATAAGTGGGATTAACTGAGTATGATGATGATGATGATGATGAGGATGATGATAATAAAATATTTATTTTTATTACATTGCCCACTAGTTGACTTAACCAAATTTTTATTGGTTTTGTAGATCATTCTAAAAGAATTGTTCTTTACGGAAATATAAAAAGATGGGCCACCTTCCGGTTAAATTTCATTTTCCTTGTAGAAGCCCAAATGCATCCTATATTCCTATCTCAACTCTTAGGTAGCGTTTGGTACGAAGGAATGAAAGGGGTAATGGAATGGACCATTACAAGGTAATGAAAAATAGTGTGTTTGGTTGGTTAAAGGAATTAAATCATCCATTTCACAAGACATTCCATTCCCTCAAAACCATTTCATCCATCCCCCATGTTTTTTTTCATTCCATCCCTCATTCACCATTTATTAACAACACCATAACCCACCAACCACCAATCACCACCCACCACTATCGTCACCACCCACTACAGCCGTAACCACCCACCACCGTCGCCCACCACCTACCACCGTCGCCCACCACCCACCACCGTCGCCCACCACCCACCACTGTCGCCCCCATCCACCACCGTCAGCTACCCACCGCCGCCGCCATCCAACACCACCCAACGCCGCCCACCACCGTCGCCCACCACCTACCACCGTCACCCACCACCAATGTCATCGCCGCCACCAACCACCTTCACCCACCCACCACCGCCGCCACCCACCACCGCCGTCGCCACCCACCACCGCTGCTACCCGCCACACACCACCATATACCATCACCACCACTAACCACCACCCACCACCGCCACTACTCACCATCGTCACCCACCCACCATCACGACCATCCAACTCCATCGTCGCCACCCACCACCACCGCTACTGTCACATATCACCACCCACCATCATCGCCACTGACCACCACCCACCACCCACCACAGCCACTCACCTCCGATTTTATTCCTTCGTCTTTTTCTGCCTATCCAACAACACAAAGTAATGCTTTGTTCCATTCCCACTTGGCAACCAAACAAGACATGGAATGGTAATGATCTATTCCATTACCTTGTCCATTTCATTCCCTCACCCATTTCATTACCTCATACCAAACAGACCCTTATATGTGTTTATCTCAGCCAACCGTTTTAGATTTTCAAATCTAGCTTTGCATTTCAATCTCCTTCACTTCCATCTTTCGTTTAAGTTTTTCTTCACTTCGATTTTTTCTACTTCAATCATCATCGAGGAAGAAGAGGCTACGATTTCATCAAAGACCTGCGGTAGTTCGATTGAGGAAGGAGATCTGCGTCTAAGACGTACCGATGGAGGTAGGGAGAACTTCGTTGAATTAAGGCTTTTTGCATAGCACGACCGCTATTTTTCACCGAATTTCCAGTCCAGCCGATGGCCATTGGTCCACTGGATCGGCTACATGTTGAATTGGTACAACACTATAAACTGGACCGTTTAAGGGTGCGGTCGCCAGTTCGAGTTTCAAAACATTGGTTTTTATGAATTGCACCTCCGTATTAAATCAATCATACCATCACTCTATTTACTAATTTCCATCTTCTATCATTAATTTCTTCAACATCAATTTTAATCTTGTCATCTAATACATCTATATAAAGGTTCACGCTGCCATTTAATCTAGCCGTTAGCTAGGGTGGTAATAGTATAATAGCAAAATTTACCTTAGATACATGCAATTTAAATGCAACTGTTTTCTATGTAGATACGTTGGTTTCGAATCAGCTTTAGGCCGAGTTCTCAAACACATGTAACACAATGGTTCTGGTTTAGATCGAAGTAACACATCACAATCCAATATGGTGATTTGACGATATTTATGACAGCAAAAGAAATGAAGATAGTAGATTCAAATTGAGATTAATAATTAAAATAGAAAATATACAAAAAAAATTTGTCCACAAAAGCATGACAGAGTACACAAATAATCATTCTGAATCACTGTCCATGCTTCCCATGGCCTTCAATCCTGTTGGTCTCTGCATTCAATTTATAAGACACAAATTTGTAAATTACAACTTTCATTTACTAAATAAAAGATAAACACATCTATGCATAATAATAAATATAAATAACAAAAGTAAATAACTTACTGTTGCGGCACGTGTCACAATTACGTGGGTTTAATTTTTTTTTTATTTCTCTTATTTTACACATCCGTATTCTATTTCTTATATTAAACCATGCCTTATCTCAAAATACACCGATTTCTATCCTTTTTTAATAAATAATCATCAAAGATGGAAATTTAATCAAGAATAATCATAGAAGATACCTTCTTGGTGCTCTTTTTTTCTCTGACCTCATATCTCTCTTGGCACATATCGGTCAACCATGCCCCTGGACTTACCAACTGCTCCATACACCGATTACAATAATAACAAGGGACAAATTAGTAAAAGTACATGTGAATATTTAAAAATAAAGAAAATAACCAATTTAAAAGAACCTTTTTTTTCACAAATAGTCAAATTTCCAAACAATTACACGCACTTGCACCAAACTTACAAAATACGCATATTTGGAAAATTTAATGGTCAAATAATGGTTCTTAAGAATAAGAGCTAAAGAAAGTAGACCCACAAATGGTTAAAATTCACATGCAGTAATGTAAGGTTTTTTTATAACTTTAAATGGTTAAAACTGTTGCAAATCATGGGGACCAAAGCATGAACCATACCGTAAATGGTCAAACAAAACCTCCAAAATCTATATTAAGAAAACAAACCCATCTTCAAGATAGAATCTTTTTCCACAAAGGGCTAAAAGATCACATTATTGCTGTAAAAACTTGTACCACTTGCATAAAAATTAGTAATTTGTGCTAATTAACTAAAGAAAATGCCAAAGGTTCTCATAAAATTATATAAAAAAATATTAAAAAGCCAAAAAGATTTGTGGACCAAGAAAATAACATAAACCCATTTTAAGGGTAAAATCTTTTTCCACAAATATCTAAAAACAAGCAAAACTATGCATTAACCACTTGTACATCTTACATCAAAAGTTGTACCATGTTGCCATTAACAATTTTAGGTGTAGAAACTAGAAAATCTTCTCATATTTGCAACAAGCACACAAATGAGAATGTTTTAAAAACCGGTTTTCATACCGCACCAGGTTAGACTCAAAAACAGTTCAACCGGTCATATCAAACGGTTTAACCAGTATTTTAAAACATTATTAAACATAAGACTTACAAGTATAGTTCTTTGGATGATCTTAGCCCTCTTCTTAGGCCTATGAGAAGGCTTACAACCTTTCATAGCCATAAAATCTTCTTCTTTCTCTTTGCTTGATAATGCTATATACAATTTTGGCCATACAAACTTCCTTTCACCACTTTGTTCCATCACCTCACCACCACTGACCCTCTGCTTATCCTCTTTCTCCCATGAATATTTCCTGTTACTTTCTGATCTAAAAGTTGTCCCTGCCTCTGAGTGCCTACAACATGTTAATATTTTCAATAAATTAAACATTTTTACGCTAACCCACTTCTAATTTCTACCTAATTTTTAAATATTTTCAATTTATATTGAATTTTATACTGGTTTTTTAGACGAATTTGGGGATTTTTGTTTTTGAGTTTTTATTTGTAAAATTGAAGTGGTTTTTGGATGATTCAGTTGCTTAATTTTTTTGAACGGACAACAAATCAAACCCGAGCACTCTCGGCGCATCCTTTCGACAAATTCAAGTACTCCGAGATACTCAGAGAGTACCCGAGTTGTCAAACGTCAATTCCGGGGCAAACCCGGTAACCCACCCGCCGCCTGTAGGCACGGCGATGAAATTACCGGTAAAACCCATCTAGCTCAAGAATCGAACCCAAAATCCTCTGGGTATTCCATCACTGCCCACCAATGTCTCTGCGCTGCAAATTAAACATCTTGATGCAAATTCGCATCTAATTTCTACCCAATTTTTGAAAAAAATTCAATTTTAACCAAAAATTCAGTCAAGTTTGTTTTTTTTTTCTTTCCAGTATAAAATATCATAAGCGAGAGTTCTAACACTGTGGGATTTCGGACGGTAGGTTTTGTATGTGACCTTTTGCCAATTAGTGTACCCGTTGGACGGGCTCTGTTAGACGTTTAAAAAATTGTAAAATTGAAGTAGTTTTTGGATGATTCATTGTTTTAAACACAATAATATAACAAAATAACAATTATTTACGGTTTATAAACTTTTTATTTGTTACAATTACAGGTGATAAATTAAGGGAACTTATATATAGTTATGTTAATACCTTGTGAGACGTGTGGGTTGTAATGGAACAGAAGGGTCTCGATTATTATTATTATTATTATTAATATTATCAAAGCTAAAATTAACAAAGGGAGAGTTAATTTTCCGGCGAATTCTCCGGCGACCAGAAACAGAAGAAGAAGATGAGTCAGCAGCTGTAACACATCTCAGTCTCTTCTTATTCCCCCACTTTAATAACAAATCTCTTGTGTTTTCCTCTTCTTTTATCCCTCTTTTCTCCATCAATTTCTTTAAAAAAGAACTAATTTTTATAAATTTTAAGGACAGGTTAGAAGTTTATTAAAAAAAAGGTGAAGAAAAACAGATTAAAAGGGTATGGTGAATTCGGTGTTTAGAGAGAGAGAGGTTAAGGTGAATGATTTGTGAAGAGAAGAAGAAATGGTGTTCATCGTCTTCTGGTTTTGGTATTTAATTGTTTATATATATTTTTTGTAGTATGTGTTAGATAAGTTGTGATGTGTGGTGGCCGTTGGATTAAGAATCAACGGTGGATGATGATGGGCGCGTCTAAACTTTAGAAATGTTAAGAGATGTATGATATCTTCTCTCTCTCTCTCTCTCTTTTTTTTTTGGTTTTGGGCTTTTTTTGTTTTGTGTGGCCCATGGATACGATGCAGATTAGTCATTAGAGCCTTATTAGAGGTGTAAAAAAAGGTTTGGGCCCGCCAGATAGGTTTGTAACTCGGCCCACTTCACACTAGAGGAGTAGAGGTGCATAAATCGGTTTTTTTTAATACCCGGTTCCAGCCTTCTGGGTACGGTCGGGTATTACTTCGACCGGGTATTGAAAGAACCGGTTTCAGTTTCGATTCTGGTTCCTAGCATAAAAAACCATACCCGGTATACCGGTTCCGGTTTTTCAATACTCAGTTCCGGGTATATCGGGTATTGAAAAAAACCGAGTACACTAGGTATTTAAAAAACCCGGGTATATCGGGTATTGAATTCTTTTTATACAATCACGTCGAAGGGTAGTGTGATTTAGATGATTATAACGCGGTTATAGATTTCTTTGAGTATACTTTTTGAGTATTCGGAAAACCCGGTTCCGATTTTTTAATACCCGGTTCCGCCTCAACATCAAAATGTCAAATAGTCCCGTCGTTTGACACATACTTTTTGAGTATTCGGAAAACCCGGTTCCAGGTATTTAAAAAAATCGGGTACAACCGGCAGGGCCGGTGATAAGGGGGAGCGGGGAGGACTCCCGTCCCGGGCCCAATTTCTAAAGGGGCACTTTGAGCGGCAATGGGTGTGTTTCTTTCTGCAAGTATTTTTTTTCCTGTTTTCGACCCAAAAAAAGATTTCATCTTGACATCACTGGATATAAACACCAGAAGTGAAGAGTAGATAAGAAACGAGATGAGTCATACATGAAAAGTAGATTGGAAAGATACGACAGAAAAAAAAATTGAAGTGTGTTACTTGAGATTTGGGTTGTGGTACAGTAGTTGTGCAGCCTTTGCAGTAAATTTTAATATATACTAGTACTACAAAATAGTAATTGGCTCACGCTTTTTCACATGATGCAAGTCAAATTCATATTTTATTAAAGAACTTTTTGAAATCTAGACATAAGATAATGGTCCTTCAAATTAATATGGAATTTTAAGAAATTGTGGTTTTTTTTATGAGCCAATTACCCAAACATATTAATTTTTATAATTATTATGACACTTTCAGTAATGTATTAAGGACACCAGTTCAACGTCTGCTTCGGTTATGAAAACATTGCTTAAAAGACCTAAGACTAAGAGGCACATATTTCGTGGCTCGGCCCGGGCACGTGAATTTTCAGGGACGGCCCTGACAACCGGGTATAAATCGGGTCTGGTTCCGGGTCTGGTTTTTTAACGAATGGAATGTCTATTATTTCACGTATTTGTTAAATTAAAATAACCCTTCAAGTCGTCAAATTGTAAATGTAGAGTTAGTGATACACCACTTATTTAGTGATACACCGCTAAAAATCCATGATATGGAACATTAGACCACACACCATATATTGACTTTGTTTTTTTTTTGTGTGTCAATTGTCTATTTGTCTAGTGGCATCAGGTCAGGTGTATATTCTCACTATAGTGGTATGGATTCCAGCTCCACAAAGTGAGTAATGGGTGAATTTCGGGAGTAGATTTTCATTTGCGAACACCCTTTAGAGTCTCCACTTGCGTCTGCTTTTAAGAATAACAATATCTAAAGAGTGTTCACCCCTTGTAAACCACTTCAACTTTTGTCCATTTATCAATATGAGATAAGTGATCCATCAATATTCTGCCAAATTTTCAGACCTTTGGTTGTAACAACAAACAGCCACACAACTTCGAGTATTGAAATCCTGTCCATTTTAACTCTGTTTTGAATGCAGTTTGGTTCATTCTAAAGCTCTAACGTAATAAAACACAAAATTAGAAATAACTAATTTGCTAAAATAGTCGCATTGGTTTATTGAACCAACACCACGATTGGCTGAACCGTTAGTCGAGACCAAACAGTTGCGCCTACCCCTAAAGTCTTATGTATATGTGTTGTGACTGCCACGACGGTTACCATATGAAACATCACCAAAAAACACGAACCAATGCACTTTTCAAAGGGTATCTTACTTGCTCAATGCTAGTTATTGCAATTTTCATTTTTTATTCATCCCTTTGTTTATAATGTTAACTTAACAGTTAACCTAGTATAGTACCCATTCAACTAGATGCATACAAACGGGTCTTTTTATGGTACAACAAAAACTTCAGTAAATCATTAATTTTCTATCAAGTCATTTTTCTCCAAATCTAAAGCCCATACCATCGGTTCACTTGTACCACAAAAGGCTTGGGCATAGGTTGTATTTATTGTTATCATGATATAAAATAGTTGCCCATGTTAATTAGACTTTAGCAGATGCTCGTTTGCAACACTCATAATCCCAAGGAGAGGCTCATTCGTGACAAGAGAAGCATTAGCCGCAAACTCTTCCTTAACGTCATACTCAATTGTTAATTTCTGAAGACACGATGAGCCTGTATCATCGTTTGGATTATCTTTAATCTCGAACCTTATCCTATATAAGGTAAATCCGATATCAAGAAACCCCCCTTCCACCACTTCAGTTTCTTTTACCATATTCTCGTTATCAACCTTTGTAAACTTTTCCTTGTAATATGGGAAACCTGACCCTGCATATATACCACCATACCTTCATTTATTCGTTAACAATATGTCTAAATATTTTTTAATCTATCTCGGCCTAACAATTTTTCAATCTAATATCAAAAAATAGAATATGTTAGATCTCTTATTTCATTAGTTTTTGTTAAGAGTTATCATTGTTTTTATATGATGAGAGTAAGAGACACGTACCGGGCTTAAACGTAAGCTTGAGAATGGTACCAGGCCCACCGTCACCTTCAACCACATCAGCCGCTTCAAGGTTTTTTCCTACGGCGAGCTTTCCTAGCTCAAGACCGCCATAGAGTGCCCAAGCTTTGCGCGCTGGCACCTTCACTTCTGCCTCTTCCGATAAGGTCCCTAACATTTCTAACTTGTGGTTGATGGAATGTACATGGAAAGTTGATTTTATACATAAATAAATGGTACAATTAAATAATTAAGTTGCATTTATTGCTACGTGCCATCGACCGGTTGGCTGGCTTCTTCTTGTTTGTTTTTAATAGTGATGAAAAATGTCTAAATCGTTAGGTAGAAATTGAATAGAAGTTAAAAGCGATAATGTTTAGACTTTAGTTTAGAACAAAACTGGTTTCTTAAGTGCGTTAAAATGTGGGTCATTATTTTTCTTGTCTACTTTTCTTTTAAAAATAACCACGTTAAGTTTAATTAAATCAGTAGATAGTAGCAAAAAAGTGTTATATGTTCATTTAATTTATAAATCTTATGCCTGTAACACAAATACACAACACTGGGACATATATAAAATTTTAGTGAAACATTTAAAATTTTGTTACTTGTATTACAACTTTTTAATTAAATCCATCAAAAAGTTGTAAGCATTTTCTTTTTGCCAGCAAAGGCGTGTACGCATTTAAAATTATAAATGCACATCATAAAGTTTCTAACACGTTTGAGTTGTTTGATCATTTTTCTTTAAAGCCGGCCACTTAGGTTTTTATCAAATTGATATGTAAAAAGGGCTTCCATAATCAGCTCATCATCCCCGACGAACGCTAAACCATTACAGTTGTTCACAAGCCGAGACGAACGAAGTCGACCTTGCTCGTGCTTGTCTCGTTTATAGACCAAATAGAAAATGAACGAACATTTTCCGAGCATTTCAAACGCGCAACGAGCGATTAGGTTTAAATTTACAGGGAGAGATAATGTCAATGTTGGGTCTCAAGTTTTTATATATTAAAAAGCACCACATGGTCCACATTTCTTAGTATAATATATATATATTTTTTTATAAATGACGCAGGAGATGATGAGGCTAAGGTTATGTCTGATGAGGCGTTGCGCAAACTATAGAGAATGATAAAGGTGAGAGCGGAAACGTTCGACTTAAAGCTTATCATGCTTGTTCGAAGGGTATTTGCCAGTTTATCGTTAAATATAACTAATTGTATTTTTTTTCCTCTATTTCTCACTTTGTTTAGAGGGTGTTTGGGATTGCGTTTTGAATCTGATTTTTAGATTATTGCGTTTTGAAAACGCAGATAATCAAATTTTTAGGCTACCAAAACGCGATAATCTATAAGCAGTTTCACTCCTGGTTTTTCAAAACGTATAATCTGTTTTGAATAATCAATCCCAAGCACCCCCTTATAATGTTTATAGTAGTTTTTATACACACGTGTCTTTTAGTGATCAACAATAACATTAGTAAACCATTAATTTTCTAACTAGTCATATTCTTGTCCAAATCAAAAGCCCATACAATCAGTTCACACATACTACTGAAAGAATTGACATAATCCGTATTTATTCTTAACCGTTACATCAATCATAAACATGATATATAATAACCCTCATGTTAATCAGATTTCAAAAGATACTCTTTTGCAACACTTAAAAGCCCAACGAGAGGCTCATTGGTGATAAGAGAAGCATTGGCAGCAAACTCTTCCTTAACCTCATACTCAATTGTTAGTTTTTGAAGACACGATGAACCCGTGTCATCGTTTGGATTCTCTTTGATCTCGAACCTTATCCTATATAAGGTAAATCCGATATCAAGAAACCCCCCTTCAACCACTTCAGTTTCTTTGATCATATTCTCGTTATCAACCTTGGTAAACTTCTCCTTGTAATATGAAAAACCTGACCCTGCATATATGCTACCATTAGGGGCGGATGTAGTTCAAACTCAGAGGGTACGTTTGTTACCCCTCGATTATCCTGGCGACGTGGAAAAAATTGGTTCTTTAAGGTATTTTTATAAAATGTTACCCCTAAAATAATTTTTTTTGTTACCCCTTAAAATAATTTTTATAAAATGTTACCCCTTGTCTTTTCTAGATCCGCAACTGGAGCCTACCATACCTTCATTTATTCGTTAACAATACATCTAAATTATTTTTAATCTACCTTGGCCTAACACTTTTTCAATCTAATATCAAATGATAGAACCTAAATACCCTATTGAAGAACAAAAAGGAATCCAAATTTTATGTTAGATCTCTTATTTCATTAGTTTATGTTAAAGATTTATCGCTATTTTTATATGATGAGAGCATGAGACACACGTACCAGGCTTAAAGGTGAGCTTGAGAATGGTACCAAGCCCACCATCACCTTCAACCACGTCGACCGCTTCAAGTACTTTTCCCACGACGAGTTTTCCTATCTCAAGAGAGCCGTAGAGCGCCCACGCTTTGCTTGCTGGCACCTTCACTTCTGCCTCTTCCGATAACGTTCCGAACATATTTATTTTGTGCTTGGTGGAATGTACATCCGAGGTTGATTTTATATATGATAAAAAAACCGAAATGGAATAATTGGAATTATTGTACTTATTATTGTTTTTGAAGATTCCTCATTATTTTATTTGTCATGTTTTGTCTAATTATTTATTCATCAAGTGTCACCAGCCGGCCAGCCTTTTCTTGTGTGTTTTTAGTGGTGAGCAAGAACATGGATGTGACATAGTTTAATGAGTTTGTGTTAAGACCGATGATATGTTTAGAACAAAAGGTAAGGTCATTTTTAGTATTATAGAAATATATAACTTATAATAAAAAAACACAGTTAAAAATTCTAACACTACGTTAGAAGTAATTATCAATATTAGGGGTGGTGGCGCAGCTTGTTACCCGCTTATCTATCACCTTGATATAAATTCGTGTTTTGGTAAAATATAAAGGAAACAAATTTGGAAAAAAAAATACTAGGCTTAAAGCTATTTTTGTTTTATCAAACTTATACGTAATTAAAAATCTGATTTTGTTTTGAATAAGTATAAACGTAGCATGAAGAAAATATTGTTAAAAACCAGACGGCTAGTTGGGAAACCAGCCGCATAATTAATTAAACGGTTTGGATTTGGGTTTTGGTTTGTCATTTGAAGTTTATATAAAATAGAGTGAGTGAATGAATATATATAGAGGGTAAAGTTTTTTTTTCCCTCTCTCTCTTTTTCTTTTCAAATGCGACTCTTTAAAAAAGTCAAAATATTAAACTATTTTAAAAGCCCACCTAACAGGTTCGTTATTGCAGTGGCGATGACTCAATACCCCCCCCCCCCCCCCCGAGCCGGGGAAACAATGAGCAAGGGGCCATTTTTTGAAACAAAGGCTGAAATGGCAAGGACGGCACCATTGCACCGGACAACCTTAATGATACACAGAGTATAATGGCAGCTACAACAACTATGGACAGCTATTAATAAAGAATTTGGTTTACCAAACTATTATTTGTTTTAACATGTTAGGTGAGCGTGACATATTCTAGAAATTGATTCTTACAAGAAACGTGGAAATAGAAAACTAAATTACAGTAAGAGCAAGGAGAACCTTTTTTTAAGTATGATCCAATTTATTAAAAAGAGGTATAATAGTATTAAAAATCTCATTTTCCACGCACACACATATATAATACATGCATGGCAGTTCGTTTCAAAAGTTAAAAAGCCATATTGAAAAATTGTATGCTATTGTAAAAAAAAATGAAAATGGTAAAGTGTTAAGATATTTATTTGATTTTATAAATACTTAAAATTTAAAAACATTTTTTAATGATCTCAACGGTAAAAAAACAACACTCCCAATCGGGTTCTTATACCCATGACTGGTACCTGCCAAGCCTACCCGAGAGGGTGGCGGTGACATCCCCTCCTCAAAAAAATCATATAAGATAAGTTCTAAATCATCTTTTTGACTCAGATGTCTCGCTTCACGTGCAATCTTGTGTTTGTATACTGGATTGGACCTAGTGTTCGCGTGATTGGATCTTGAAGTTGGAAATTTGGTTATTCTGGCTAACTAGCGAAGCTGTTCATTGTATCCATCGTGCGGGTTTTGGTTTTCGGCAAGGTACAACTTTAAACACCCTATGGTTGTGTTTATTATATGATTGTTTTGTATTTGGATCACTGGAATTTGTAGATATTAACCAATTTAAAATTCAAAAGACCGAGACAAAAATGCTTACAACATACTAAAAGTCATCACCTAATGAGTAATGATGTAGTGCATTTTTAACCGTTTTGTACTAAACTTTACATTTTCATATTTTCTTTTTTAAGTTTAGAGAATGAACTTCCAAACCGTGGTTCATATCTATTCATCCTAAAAAGGCTAAAACCAAAAGGTTCAAAGTTAAATCATTATTATTTTGAACTTTTAAGCATGAAGAAAACCATTTCCATCCAAGTAAGAAACCACTTGCACAGCCATATCACATGGTGTGGGACAAACTCCATTCATCTGTTCAATCTTTATCTGCAAAAGATGTTGATAGGGTTCATTTTATGGGTTCATATGAGAAAAACAGCCGTTCAAATGAAATGTTTATGTACCTCACAGTTCAGTGGTGGTTCATAAGGATCATCAATCCCAGTAAACCCTGCAGCGTTTCGAGACTATTTCAATGGGGATTGTAATGATATGTTTATTGTGTTTTAATACAATAATAAATTGCTTCGAGATGGTTTGGGATTGCTTTGAATACGCAGTTTAAAGTTGATTGTTTCCGAACCGATACAATAAGCAGATAAACATTTCTATAAGCAATCTCAAACACCAACTTATTACCATGATGACCAAGACTGGTTGTACTGATCTTCTAATGTCAAACAAATTATCATCCTCGCAGAACTATATATATTCAAAACTAGCATCTTATAACAAGTCAAATATAGAAGTTCAAAGAGTCGGTCCCTAGTAAGGGCCATGACACGCTATCATGAAACTAGGCCATGATAAATAGCCAACATATAAATTAGTTCCATGATGTGGTGTGTATGGTGTTTGGAGGTGCGTTTTTAAGGCGAATATGTCACAAGAATAATCAGAATCAGATAATTAGTTGTAATACTCAGAAAATCAAATGTTTCAACTTCTAGATAAATTATTAACATTTTAAAAATATTGAATATAGAATGACCAAAAATAACACTATGAAAAATTAAGACAGAATGAACCCAACTATCTCCCCACAATCTTTTTTTTTCTAGTTTGAGACACAATATTATCTTAACTTTTAAAAACAAAAATGAACAGAAACTATTAATATATTTAGGTTCAAACTGCGTTTTAAAAAGCGCGCCTAAGCACAAGGTGCAACAAGGCGCTGCCTAGGGCGCCTTGGGGATCTGCGCTTACCCATTTTCCCGAAAGCGCAAGAAAAGCGCATTTTTGACTTTTTTTTTGGTTTTTTTGGCCCTGAGGCGCGCGCCTCTCGTACACCATGTGTTTTTATGCATAAAAATGTTGTACCTTGGTGTTTTTGGCTTGTAAATATAGGTAAAATCACATAAAAACCTTATTTATAATATATTTTGAATAAATGAAGCTAAAAACCTATGGGATATATATATGAGATATATAAAAAAAATTAAACAATTAGTGTGTGCTTCGAGTACGAAAAGCCCACCGCTTTTGCGCTTCGCGCGTTGCGCTTAGACCCCGCCGCGCTTAGACCCTGTCGCTTTTGTGCGCCTAGCGCTTTTTAAAACCAAGGGTTCAAAACATAAAAAAATCAGGTAAGAACGCTACCTTTAATCTTTCCAGCGCGTGCGAGCTTGTAAAGGCCTTTAGAGTCTCTTCCTTCACACACTTCAAGAGGTATGTTCATAAAAACCTGCAAAATGTATCAGCCGATTTAACTTTTGTAACACGTTAACACATTCACAGGCAGAAAAAAACACACAGAAAGAAGCATTGCCTCAATAAAATTTGCATCTGTCAACATCGCACGGCATGCATCACGATCTTTTCTATAAGGAGATATCAGGCTAGCTATGCAGATTAAGCCAGCATCTGCAAACAACTTTGCTACTTCTCCTAGGTTATGATTATTAAATCAAATCAGTGTCAGACCAACGAGTCTTAAAGCAGAATAATCTTAATAACCGTAAATCTAAATTTTGATAAAGATTTAACAAAAGGAAGCCAACTTTATAATGGCTATCAGATTAATAACTGAAGATAAAACCGATGATTCAAGTTTTCCAAATGCAACTAACACTTACCAACTCGACGAATATTTTCAGTTCTATCTTCGGGTGAAAAACCAAGATTTTTATTTAATCCATGCCTAACATTGTCACCATCAAGAACATAGGATAGCTTTCCCCTGTCATGCAGTTCTCTATTCAATGAACATGCAAGTGTACTTTTGCCTGCAAATACCATCACAAAGCCGTCAATATATCACTTGTCACCTCAAGCATGCACAAAAGCGATCATTTTACGTATATCAGATGACGGGTCATAGGGTAACTGATACGTACCCACTGCAGGGCCAAACTGGGTTGGGTTGTCAAACTGGTGGGCCAGGTCCAGATCAAAAACAATTACTGATGAGTGGCGGGAAAGAGATTGAGTGAGTGGTGGGAAAAAGATAGAAGATTCAGGAAGTGGGTTAGTGGGTTATAGGGTAGCTAAAGTTTAGGAGCAGTTATTATCTCTTTACGTTTATTTATTTCCTTTGTTCTAGTTGCAGAGTATTGTTGTTTATCTATCTAAAATTAGGGTTTCTAACCTTGTATTTGGAGATCACCCTTCTCGAACAGGGCACTATCTGTAATCTTTTCTTAATTTCAATGAAGCCAACTTTCTAGTTTCTATCAGTAACTCTGTACGTCCGACATTAAAATAATTTAGAAGGTTAACTAAAAATACAATTTGGGTCACTTTCCACTTGATTGACTCATTTGACATGCTTTCTTTTAGTGTATCCCCAGATAAAATGTATCATGAATTGGCCCATTTATAAGCAAACGGGTCGAAATTAAAAACTTAAATGACTGATTTCAAACCTGACCCACTAAGACCTGTGATCCATACAACACACCCTTGTTGGTCAATCAGCTTTGCATAGGTCAGTTGACGTGTCAAACAAGACATAAAACAATGACTGTTAGTGCATCTTAGTGTGACAAAAGCTTTCTAGATAGTTTGTCGTGTTTTGTTATAAATGTAATCGTTAATGTTTTTATTGTTTTGTGTTAGGACTTAGGCGAACTTAGCCTTAAACGAACATGGGCTAGGAACGAACTTAGCTAAGTTCGTTCCAGGCCCAGCCCAGGAGAACTTGTATAGTTATAAATACAAGTCGATGGGTTTAGGTTAAAGTAGTTGTTCCAGCCGTCAAGTTCGTGAGCATTGAGTGTTTTGGCTTAGAATTGATTGTAACCAACAGTTGATACCCAATAGTAAGCATGTTCATAACTAAAGATTGCGTAAGAGGATTCCGCACTCTTATACAGTTAGTCAATCTTGTAATCGATCCATTCAAGGGACCTACAATGATATAGGAGGTTTTATGTGTTAAAAACACTTTCTAGCTAATGGACAAATGATTTAGATGTTACGCGTTGAAACATACAATTTGAGCGACTTTCGACTTGGTTGTTTGTTAGCCTCTTAATAAACCTATTGATCATTCAGCTCTTAGTCATTCAACATTAAGAGTATTTATTTCAACTAAAAAATCATTTGAATGGTTCCATTAAGATTTAAGCTCTTAACCATTCAACTAATAAGGGGTGCTGAACAATTCAGACTCTCTTAATGATTTAGCACTTAGGGGCTGTTTGTTATGATCTGTCTATTAAGTGCTGAATCATTAAGAGGATTCCGCGCACTTATACAGTTAATGAATCTTGTAATCGATCCACTCAAGGGACCTACAATGATATGGGAGGTTTAATGTGTTAAAAACACTTTCTAGCTAATGGACAAATGATTTAGGTGTTACGCGTTGAAACAAATACAATTTGAGCGACTTCCGACTTGGTTGTTTGTTAGCCTCTTAAAAAACATCTTGATCATTCAGCTCTTAATCACTCAACAAACATTAAGCGTGTTCGTTTCAACTAAAAAAACCATTTGAATGGTTCCATTAAGTTCTTAACCATTCAGCTAATAAGGGGTGTTAAACCATTCAGACCCTCTTAACGATTCAACACTTAAGGGTTGTTTGGTAAACCTCTTAATCAGGCTATGAGCCATTCAGCGCTGAATGATTCAACATTCAGTGCGTTTGTTTCAGCTTCTGAATGGAATGGTTAAGGCTGAACTATTAAAATTTGGGATGTTGCTGAACCATTAAGCACTGAACCATTAAGCACTGAACTAGACTGAACCTTAATGAGACCCTCCTACCAATATGGGACAAGAAAATTAACCATTAAGAGGTCCAACTGCCAATGATGTTGTAGCCTAGTGGTTGCAATGGAGGCGGGAAGGTTTACCCACTTTGTGGGGTTCCTGCCCTGGGAGGTCACAGGTTCGAATCCCACTCAGAGTAGGGTTATTCTGAAATGAGGGGCTGGACCTTAGGGTTGGCCGTTCAAAACAAAAAGAGGTCCAACTTAATGTTTCAGCACTTAATCAACCAAACAACCCTTAATCAGACATATCCTACTAGACAGCCCTAACCAATTTAAAATACAACCCAATGTGACTCGCTCCCGCATAAAAAACAGGTCAAAACTGACACCTCTACGCGTCACGCCACGCGTGCTTTACAATAACAAATTAAATGATAAGAGTGCATACCTGACCCACTAAGACCCGTGATCCAAACAACACACCCCTGTTGGTTAATAAGTTTTTGCCTTTCTACCTTCCCAACCACACACTCATGCCAAAAAACATTTGCTGGATTCCCCATTGCAGACATCATATACCCCAACTTCACTTCTCTACTTACAAAACAACCTAATAAAAACAATCACATCAAACCATTTTTTAAAATATATACACAAATCTATAAACATAATTGTTGGTGGGGTAATGACAGATAACTGAAGTTACCTGGTGGTTATTAAATGAGATTAAATGATGATGTGAAGGAGGAGATGGTTGAAATGAGTGGGTTTAAAGGTAATGAGTGAATGAATATGGACGTTTAAGTGGGCATTATTATGAATTAGTTGTGAGTGGGGTGTGGATTGGAATCCAAATAAGTGTTGGAAATTTTGGGGGAAATTAAATTGGATGTGTTGAATTGTACGACTCTTTTTTCCTTTGGTTTTGCCGCTCCCGCTATTTAATGCGCGCTTTGTTTAGTAAATTCCGCCCATATTTGTCAAAAGTTATGACTTTGACCATTGAAGGTCAATGCTTGCATATATAAAGGCATTCAGATGACTTTTCTTGTAAGAGATTATCGACTGAGGTCTCGTTTGTGATAAAATATTATGGGCGAGCCAAGGTTTTACCGTAGTGTGTTTTTGGTGACAGGTTCGGTCATTAGTGTTGTTTGCGGTCGTGGGTGTGGGTGGGGTTTTGTCTATGGGTGTACCTAGGTGGTCGAGGTTTGTTGGACGTTGAAAACAAGTTCAATGGTTGCATTGAAGATTGTGGTTTGAATTTTAGGTTATGGTTTTGGTCCAGTTAGATTTTTTTTATTAGAACAGTTATAGAAATCGAATAAAACTAAAAAAGACATGAAAAAACGAGCGGTAAACTAACCCATACAATACACAGTGCAAAATATACGTGCTATAAGAGAACAATTAACAATCATATAATTTAAATTCGATATACCAAAGACAATTTCTTAAGTGCTTAGTTCACCATCTCAAGTTTCCCGACCCCCATTTTGTAGCAGCAACTCCTTAAGATTAGATTAAACAAGTTGATTGAGTGGTTGGCTTGAATGAATGAAAGTATGTGTTTGGTATGCAGTTATCCATAGCATAAACTTTAAAACAATTTGTGTCTAGGGACATCAAGTAGTGATGTGGTGTGTCCTGAATAACTTTTAACGGGATGTAGGGTCCAATTAGATGATATCATGATTATTGCTTTAACGGGATATGAACACGTGTGTCACTTGCAACCTATTCGATATTGGCTCACTGAAACCTTGAATGGAATCAAAATCAGATGAACCCAAAACCTAATTAAAGTTTATTTTATAAACAAGCTTAACCCAAAGCCAAGCGACTGTTTTTACGTCGTTTTAAATTCATTTAATATGCTTGTAATGCTAGACTGGTTGTAGAATGTCATGTTCCATTTATTTAAAAAGGTTTTTAAGTCTCACTTATTTTATTTGTAAAACCTTCGGTTTTTATTTCGTGCTAGGAAAATGTTCTTTTTTTAGTTCTTTATCTTTTATGTTTTTTTAACGTTAAGGAACTACGTGGCAACCGTGACACCAGATAACCGTGGAATAATCGGTAAAACCTCTTTTTCCACTTGTCACCTACGCATGATATTTCGTCATGATGAGACTTTTTTTAACGGTAAGGAACAACGTGACAACCACCATGACATCGGACGCTGTGGCCAAGCTCGACTACTAGACTACCGCCAGCCCCTTGGCTTTCCCAGATACGCAAAAACCCGACCTCCTACCACCCACCCGAATGTTACAACCCAAACAGGAAAACTCATCCAAAAAGACTAGTCTAATGGTAGAAAGAGCCCGCTTAGGTTATAAACCGAAATCATAACACCGAAGTCATGATGAAAATGACTTTTGGTAAAGAAAGTAATTTTACAGGTGACGTCGGAATAACCGTATCCAAATCAAGCCCCAAAAACATATAGATTTTTAACAGCTTGCAGTGACGGATGCTCAAAACTCAACCAATTGATCCATGCAGCCTCGTCTGTTTCCGGTGCCGACGTCCGTCGATGGCACCGGCATCCGTCTTATCTCCAATCCCAACATCTTTTTCCTAATCGCCCCTTCCCCCACGCGCCACCGTATCTCCGTCACACGCGCCGCCGCCTCCAACAACCACTACGCCGTTCTCGGTGTTTCAGCTGACGCTTCAACCGCAGACATCAAGAGAGCCTATCGTCTACTCGCTCGAAAGGTATATAATAATAATAATAATAGTAATAATTTATAGTTTGTAATAACAGTCTTTGCCTAATTTCAATTTATGTTGCTAGGGTTACAATATATTGTAATTAAACGAAAAAACGTGAAATAGGTTTTGATTAAGTGTTTGAGTATGTTTGTAATAACAGTCTTTGCCTATCAGCGTAGCTTTTGTGTTGATCTTGAGCTGCTTTTAAATTTTAATCGTTGTTTGATCTGTACTATATTGTCGGTTGTTTCTTGTATAGAAAGACAACTGACAGTCTCCCGCTTCAAATGGCGCTGCGTAAATATTAGCGTGGTAACTGTTATTATAAGAAAATTCAATTAATGGTAGATGATTATCCCAACTACCACCAAAATCAATTACACACGCTCTCAAGCATATCTTTCAATGTTTGAAATGTCCGCTCACTTTCCCTGTCACTCTGCAAATGATAAGTTGTAGTTAGATTAATTGTATTAGATATCTAGATGGCTGAGTAACTGCCTTCTAACTAGCTAGGATTATTTGGTGTGTTCATACCCTTGTTAAGCAGATGGAAAAAGAAATGACTGCATACCAGGAAGTTCATGTTATCTTAATAGCTTAACTACAGTGGCTTGATTGCTTGAAGGCTTAATGTAATTATAGTTTTAAATTTATTGCTTGAAAGATGTAGATAATTGGCCAATTGATCATAAGGAAACGAAAACATGCAATGAACTCGAAGAATATTACATTAGTTACAACTTACAAGTAGTACACAAAGGAACTGAAGTTGAACACCATTGAAAGTGTGGAGACCATTGTTTTTGACATCTTTTAACAATTGCAAATAAGGGAAGAGCGTGTGCGCGCACGGGGGGGGGGGGGGGGGTAGATTTTTATACATGGCCATCTTATTATCTTACAAATGGGAGCAAAAGCGAAGAAACATTGTTCATAATTGTTTGCCTTCAACGTTATGACCTGAAAAAACAAGCGCTTGTGTGATATTATTAAATATGTAGACCGTGTTTACCTTAGTCTCTACATTATTTCAGTATCATAATTCTGCAAGGCTACATAAATGGATACATTAAATTTTGATCGTGTATTAGGAAAGGTAATATAAATAAGAATATCTGTGTAATTAAAAGACAATCTTGCTTATGCTATAATCATTGTGATTGATCTTTCTTTGACATTTTTTTCTATTGGATATAGACGATTACCCTTGCAAGAAAGAACATTGATGCGAGTCTATAACTCATGTTCCCGAATTACTTTCTAGTAGTTTAGTCAAGATTTCGTTATTAATAATGACTTCTTACAACTGCTATTAGAAAAATTAATTTATAGGGTCTTGCCAATATTAAAACTTTTGAAAATAATGCCAAACATGTATTGACCCATTCTTTTGACAGTTTATTGATTCATTTTCCATTTTCTGTATTGGAGTTCATCTGATGAGTAAGAAGTATCTTAATGATACGTACGCAAGTATCCTGGTTCATACCAAAGTACAAAAATGACTGATTATATTTTTGTTATAAGAAATTATATAGAAAGTGATAGTATTCTTAACCTGTTACCTAAAAAAACACAGAGGAATGAACAATGAGAACATTATGTTTAGAATATGCTTCCTTTGATGTCATGCTTGATATATTAGCAGTGTGAAGGCAGCCGGCTCTAACAACTGTAAACGAGCACACACACATTACCCTTTTGGAGCAATGAAAACTTAAACAGTTAAACATATTTCAACATTAATGAAGAGATAGGTTGTTCCAACTTCCAAGCTTCAGAAATTTCTGGAATCTTGATAATATACATGTTAAACAATAAGAATTAAGAACACTAGTTCTGTTACCATTTGTTCTAGACTTCTAGAAAAAATGCATCATTTTCTTCTTTAGTTCTTTATTAGTACTCTTAACTATGATCCATATTGACATGGATATTTTTCTTTGTGTGCCTCTTTATATTCCTGCCTTGTGCTTTTGCTTTTATTGTATAAGATATCGCCAATCAATATTAAAAAAAGATAACACAAACACAATGATAAGTATTATTAAATATAGTTTACCCATGTCAGTACCATCCAGATGTTAACAAGGATTCACAAGCTAGCGAGGTGTTTAAAGGCATCCGTCTTGCATACGAGGTTAGAATTTTTTTTTCTTCTTTTGGGTTTCAATATGTTTAATATATGTATTTGCTGTGACTTGGGAAGGAAACAAACTATAATCCTCACTAGAATTATCATTTAATCAACCTACCAAAATCTTATGTGGTTGATGATGCATACTCTATATGAAATACCTTCAAACTAATCAAACGATTCATACTCTATTTTGTGATTTATGCTATAACTAATTAACCTTAAAGTGCCGAGTCGTAACAATCAGTTGTTGGTTTGGGTTCATAATTTAACATGTAAAAGTGAAGAAGACTACTTACTTTTGGTAATGCTTCAACTCGGGATGCCTTCCCGGATTTCATTGTTTTGTGCTAAGCATAGGTTCACCGACTCAGCACCAGTCTGAAAAGTTTTTAGAAACCTGGATGATCCGTGTGACGGTTCCTTTTCAGCTTAAGTATTTTTAGTTAAGTTCATGTGAGATATAAATTATAATTACATACTTTTTATGGTAATATCTGGCAGGTTTTGTCTAATACCACAACGAGAAACCAGTATGACAGATCATTAGAATTTCAACCATACGGCGGCCCGCCATGGCGGACATATGACATCGCCTTTGAAAATGAAATAAAAACGCACAGGTGGTCTGATTTGAGGCAGAAAATGGGGAGCCAAAAATACCCCGAATGGCGCGATTTTGATGATGACATGGATGATGAAATTGATGAGACCGATGGCGTGATGAATGAAAGAGGATCTTTTATTGAAGTTATAAGATCTGCATTTCTCTCCATTTTCTTACTGAAAACTATAGGGGCAAAACTGTCTTTAACTTTTAGCAGTGTGATGGCTTTGCTTGACCCGGAGTTGGACCGAGGGTATAAGGCGGGTTATGTGGTTGCATGGGTGTTGGGGGGTAGAAGTGGAGTTGTGCTTACTTTATGCCTCTCTTTTGCAAGTTGGGTATGTGGAAAAACAAGCAGTAATGTTGTTGCGCTTGTGGTTGTATCCATGTGGGTCGGGTCAAATCTTGCAAGGTTTGCTCCACTTCCTCAAGGTGCCCTTCTTACTCTTCTCTATATGTCTGTCAAGCTTCAGGCTGATCTAAAGTTCTAAACTGAACCTACATCATAGATACTGCACATCTTGTATTTTTTTTCGTATCTATTTCTTTTTTATAAAAATCTCTCTGTGAATATGACATGGATAAACTGTAGTTTAAACTGATTTATTTATAAGCAAACGGGTCAAAATACAAATTAGTAAGTGTAGTAATGTAATTGTTAAATTCCATGTATTTTCTACTGACCAAAAAGAGTAGAGAGTGGCAATAGTCACGCGGCATGACCTATGCCATTATAAAATATGATTGGGGCATAAATGTTGCTTAAGCAGAATTCACCGATGTCATAATCAATAATCAGGTATGACTCGTGACTATGTCGCAAGTACGTATTATATCTTGCCATGTATATGAATTTGCAGAGTGAAGATGCCCGCAATCCCAATTTGCATACTTGAAGAAGTCCGCGATTCTAATTTGCAGGCTTCTGCCATCTTTTGGATAGGTTTGCCATGTTGCCTGTCCCTTGTCATAAGCCCTTGAAGTCTGCAATCCTAGACTGCATGACTTACCTACTTTCCCTTTCATTCCACTCAACCACCTAATAGCACCCTTGGATCCCCTAAATACATTATTTCTAAATAAATTTCGAAAGTTAATGGTCCGGTTGCACGACCAAATTCAAGTTTCAAACTGGACCACTACGAAAACCAAACCGTGAACTGAATCATTGGGATCGCAAACTAGCCAACATAATTTGGTTTGGGCAGTTAAATGGGTTTCAACATTTTTGAACACTCTTTATCTTTTTCTTTCTAACCGTGAGAACCTGTTATCAGGAAACTAACATAACCCACAAATACCTTTCTAATCAATGAGATAAGCAAAACACGACCATAGGTATAATTAAATGCAGACTCAAGGTCAAATTCGATGTCATGTTCGATATAAATGTAGTCGTATAACAATTATCTTTCACACATATATGATGAACTCGAAGATTCTATACATTGATGATACAAAGAAACAACAAAAGAAAAACCAAACACAAAGTGGTTTGACTTTCTGCACACAATTACATGAAAACTGGATGGTGTTAGTGTTTGACTTTAAGTTCAAACCCAATGATCAATGATATTAAGAACTCTTCACTTTTGCATCTTGCTTAATCTGGTTCAGGTTCCTCCACAAATACTTTCCACTAGCCATGTCAACAAATCCCCAGAATGCACTTTGTGCCATCTAAAATCACATTAATATAATCAAAATCAAAATTTGATCATATGAGAATACAAAAACAGTAAAGTTGTAGAACCATGGACCATTAGTATTATTACCTTGATGATGCTAGATTCTTGTTTGTTAACCGATGAATCCTCGTCGAAAACATTGTCGCTTGTTTCTGAGGAGGCTCGAACCGAGTTCCAGGCCATGTAACCGGCTAAAACAGCCGAGAAAAAAACTAACAAGAATCTCATAGGACACATCTTATTTGTGGTGGTGTTGTGGAAGAGGTTTGTTTGGGAATGTAAGAGATTAATTTGGAATATGGAGATAGAATGATATGATGATAGCAGGAGGTTTGGTTGATCTTTTTGGCATGTAATATAGTAGTGTTTAGATTAAACATTCAAACGCGTATCTGTCCCACTTGGATGTGGTGTGCCTTTTACAAAGTCAAAGGTGGCTATACCTAATTACCTACTACTATTCTTTGCAACAAGGGTACTATTGACATTTCCCATTTCTTTATATTTTGAGTTATTCTATACACACGGTTTCCTAAATCTAAAAAGGACATAAAGACATAACTAGTGTTATTAATATACGCGCTTTGCGCGTGGTAAAAACTGTGTTCCTTAACGATTCTTATTCTGGTGGTAGATCACAGGTTTGCTCTATGCACACCACAGATAAAACACCGGTGTGTGGGTAGTGATTCGAACTTAAAACCGCTAGGTTAGAGTTGTAAAAGGATTAACACTAAACTAAGCCTTAAAAAAAATGAAAGAACACTTTCTATATGAATATGTACTGTAATTGAGAAATAACAAAACCTATTTAACTGTATTATTATTATTTATGTCTTGTATTATTTATTTATATTTAGCTTTATAGATGATAAAACTTTCCGTCGAAGCAATTAGGTCACACGTATTTTTTATAGTTAGATTTGTTTGCAAAGTAAAACAAAAATAATGAAGTGGTTGATAAAAGAGAGAGACATCTAGCTTCTAAACCATGTGCCCATCATTCACTTCATGTCTCTTTACAAATTTCCACCATAAAACCATCAAAACAAAATCATAATACAAAATCACCACCAGCAACACACCGCAACGTCATCTCCTTAATCACCTTCTGCGTTACCCAAATACTCACCTTCCACCTCGAAAACCGCCACCGTGACGACTACCACCACGACCGCCATAACTACCGTAGTGAAAACCAAGTTAATAAAGGTCGATGATTTTGTGCACTCTGGTCGTTTTGGTTCATGGCTGTCGTCTGCAAGAGCTTTCCAGACGACCATCCGCCTCTTCGTCGAACGACGTCAAAAACAACACCGCCGTCAAAATCAACACAACCACAACCTACAGCCGTTTAAAACCATATCGTAACACCGTAATGTCGCTACCTTGGCTCTACCGCTACTCCGCCATGAGCAGCCAACAGCCCACCTTTCGAACAGATGGTTGTTATTAAAGTATAAAATACGGTTGATGATAAGTTGAACTGTTGAAGCCAGAAAGGTAGGGGTGAAACTAAAATCATCGATATACCCTCTTAATAAAGTAACGCGGACTTTCGTTGCAGAAAGGTGGTTGCAGGCATGTGTACTATCCACTGAAGCGATGCGTAAGCACGTCTTACCGGCGCTGCCGGAAGTGTACGACGCAACCATCGGTGTTGTTGCCGGGTAGACTTTGAGCAAGCTTCAGGGGACGGTGAGAAGTAGTTTAAGGGAAGCAGACAAAACAGAGGGCGGTAACATAGTTTTCGAGGATCTGGGAAGGGGTGGAACATTGTCGTCGACGGCAGTTTTGTGTGTCTCCGGCCACAAATCCGGCATGTACTTCCGGTTGCATGTTTGTTAGATAAGAGCTGACGCGGTACGCGGAAGAAAGGCAACACGTCAGGCGGTCCGCGGGGGAATGTGAAGGTGCGTAGGTTAAAGGTGGTCGGTTGGGGGGGCGTACGTTAGTCGAGAGTCGGTATTCAAATCGCATCCCTATAAATATATAGTTAATAGATCGTAAATTATAACACAATTCCGACGAAAAAAAGATACAATAAACCACAGAGAAGACACAATGATGAAAAAAAAAGAACACATTGTCAAATAAAAAGACATAATGATCTGAAGCAAAAATTCTAAAAGCTAAAAATGCAGAAGTGCAAACCTAAAATCTAAGCTCGTAGAGTTTGACGAAACAGTTTTAATAATGCTAAAACGATTCAATCAGAGTTTATTTCATACCATTTCTATGACTTTCAAACTTTATAAGACTATGTATTTGAACCCAACCCTAGTCTTTAAATGAGAAAAAAATCACTAATTTATTATTAGTACAAATAATCCGGGATTTATTGTTATCTATAACTTATAATAAAAGAATTGAGTTTATATGAGGTGACATTCAATTAAGGCTTCAACTCCCCATTGAATGTGTCATGTGGCATCTTGAGGTGATAGTATTGAATTTATTATTTTAATCTATTTTTAATCATTAATAAAAAAAATCTGATATTATAATTTATTTAAAAGGAAATAAAATAACATATGGATCAAAAATATGCTAAAATCTAATCTACTAAAATAAGTATTAAACCTTTATTATTTTTTATCTTATGTTTCCTCCCATAACTTTTAAATGCTAATATCTTTTAGATACGGGATTTTTTAAAGAAAAAAGTACACCAAATTAACGAGCGTTTTATTATCTTTCCAACGAGTACCATAGTGTTATATAAAAAACAGAGAAAAAAAGCGATTATTGGTGATACCCGACCCGATTACCCGAAACCACATACCCAAATACCCGAACTATATACCCGATCATATACCCATGAATTTTTTAACACATCACATAACCCTTAGACTAATGCGTTCGATATTTGCAATATACGTGCACCATCATAAACTAAAAACTTTATAGTATGTAACTAAAATATATGTATGGTTATTATTGTAACAACCCGACCCGGTGGGGGCTGGTCGAAATGACAGTTTGGTAACAGACTTGCACAACGGAAGCAACGATAACTAATATTTAAATGTTATACAATTTCTAATCCAAAAATATATATACAACTTAAATAAATATAGCTCAAAGCTATGCAAGACGAATCGCGGCGGTCGTCGAAGCTGTTGAGGAATATAGTCCTGTAGTCGGTCCGATCTCTATCCGTACATTCTCTAGTTTCTCTAAACCCAACGCGTAAAGCTCGAACCTTCTAACATGATGATCTCTAGTCCACACAAACAAGCTTATATCTCATGAATATCGTCCATCCATTTGCAGCACCTGAACACATGCTTAAAAAGAGTTTGGTCAGCAAAATATGCCGGTGAGTTCGTGTAAGTAGTTCAATGGATCCAAAAACAGTTTATCATTTCATAAACAAGTTTACACAGTTTAAACAGTTTAACACACGTGATGTACAAGCGACCCCTCAACCCTAACACTAGATCTATCTACTGCCATTATAGATCTACAAGGCATAATATATGCCGCAACGGTCCGCAGGCCTCAGTGGAGGGTTTCCCGGGCCCAACGTCCCGGGTCCACTGTGCGTGGGGGATTCCCCAAGTAGTACTACCCATATATTAAGCGGCTCACCTCTGAGTTAATGAGTGTCAGTATAATCCAGCAGCCAGTATCTTGTCACATCACAACAGTTTATAAAAAGGAAGCATGCATTCACCCCAAAACAGTTAAAACACGAAAAAGGGGAAATACACGAACTCACCGGCATATTTTGCTGACCAAACTCTTTTTAAGCATGTGTTCAGGTGCTGCAAATGGATGGACGATATTCATGAGATATAAGCTTGTTTGTGTGGACTAGAGATCATCATGTTAGAAGGTTCGAGCTTTACGCGTTGGGTTTAGAGAAACTAGAGAATGTACGGATAGAGATCGGACCGACTACAGGACTATATTCCTCAACAGCTTCGACGACCGCCGCGATTCGTCTTGCATAGCTTTGAGCTATATTTATTTAAGTTGTATATATATTTTTGGATTAGAAATTGTATAACATTTAAATATTAGTTATCGTTGCTTCCGTTGTGCAAGTCTGTTACCAAACTGTCATTTCGACCAGCCCCCACCGGGTCGGGTTGTTACAGTTGGTATCAGAGCAATGGTTGTAGCAAAATAGGATATCTCCAGATATCCTACACCACACCAGGATAACTTAAGAGAACTTAGCGTTTAAGACTCTAAAGACTACCTAGCTAGGAAACGCCAGGAAATCATATAAGACCGACCAGTATAAGAAGCAAAATAAGTCGAAAGTTGAGTACCTGAACACACCAGAATGCTTAAATGGATTTAGAACCCGTTGAACTTGTAAGCGAACTTTGTGAGATACGTAAATGATGACTACAACGGAAATTACTAGAATAATTCCGTGAGGTAAATTGACGATTACACTTGACGTCATGTAATTGTGAATTTACAGGCACGAAAAAGTTCTAAGGAATCCGAAGAGTCAACGAAATTTTAAGTGGTAACCAGGATGACGATGAACTATGTGAGGAAAACGGACTATGTTTGAATCGTAAACAAAAATTTAATACACTTGTATGACTATGGATTAGGTTTTGAATTTGATATAATTGAATTACTATAGTAAAGGTCGCGGACTTGGTAAACTCGATACAACCTGGCGTATTTTGATAGGTATGTAGATAGATATACGCTCCCACGATGACTATGATACTAATTGTCTTAATTATTTTCATTTAAGTATATGAATCTACATGAACGCTATTAACTGTAAATAATTTTTGTGAATAAGAAGTGAACTAATCATGAGAACCAGGTACTTCGCCAAGATTAGGCGCCGCAACTTGAAAGAGTCCGAAATACCAAGGTGAACTTCGATCAACCAAGCAAATAGACAATCCGATAAGTATATTCGTCCAACCAAATAAGTATTGTCGATCGTATGGCTTGTTATTAGATGGTTCATGTTTATATATATAGATTGAGTTTTGCATTTTAGACCGAGAGATAGGAGATTAAAACCATTGTATTATAGGTTATTTCATTTAGCCTTGATTAATATCGATTTTTGCAAATTTTAGTTAAGTATAGTGTATTGGATCCATAACCACATGACAGGTTTTAAGGATTTGAAGACATCAATCGGAAGGGCGGAAACCTAAGTTCAAGAATTTTTCACCCACTACAATTATAAAACATTCGCCAAATAAACTAGGATTGAAGCTACATGAGGTAAACATAGACATTAGTATATGTTCCATCTTTTTAATATTCTAGATTAATTCCAAAACTTTGGGATTAGATCCGTAACATTCTAATATAGCTACGAGAAATCTTTACGAAATCTGTTAGAATTGGATAGGTATGCTCCAACGGGAGGGAGTAAACCCGGATACGATGACACGCACGCGTATCCCGATAATTCTAAGATCCAATAAGACCATTATAGTTTACAAATTTTTCTAGCAAGATAAGTTTTGACCAACATAGCAAATGGCCCGGAAGGTTTATTTTACCCGCTAAAACCGATAGGTTTTACTTTGTAACCAAATAGTTATTGTCATTATATGATTGTGCGCCTATGTAAGTTGAACGTAGTGTTAATATCTTTTGACCAAATAGACCAAAAGCTAGCAATTAAACCATTGATTACTAAGTCATGCCATTCGAGCTCGATTTATATCGGTCTCGACAGATTTTAGATAAATATAGTATATTGGATTTATGATCACCTAATAGGTCGAAGAGATGATTCCTAAGTATCAAATGGAATACGGATAAACCACGTTAAAGGATGTAGGTACACCGTGGATACCATAACTAGGCGACCCGAAGAAACTAAGATTGAACGCTACATAAGGTAACCGTAAGGTGTAATACATGATTTGTCATTTATTGTTCCGTGTTGCCCATAAATTAAGACTAGAACATTTGGATTAGTTCCGTAATCATTTAAGCATAGTGATGAGTCATCCATATGAAACATACTACATTTGTATAGATAGGCCCTAACGGGGGGAGCAGATGCGTTTGTGATAAATATTATAAGGAATAATCGATATAAATAAGAAAACAACGTCGAGGATAATAGAAAATTCTGAAGGCTTAAGAATTCAACAATGTTGCGGATGATATAGATAAGATTAACCTTAGTATTAGGCATAAAAAACCAGTGAAGAATAATATACAACTCTAAGAATATAGTCAAATGTAAGACCCCTATTTTGAAAAGTTAACTGATAACAAAATATAGATTTTGAGGAATAGTAACTTTCAAAACACATATAGTATTTTTCGATTAGGTATGTTTAAAAATACATTTCTATCAAGTTTTTGGAGAGATTTTCAGTACATTATGAGGTATCATTGGTGTGGTGGGTTAGCTGCGGTACACCCTATATATAAACACTAATGATGCGTCAAAAATAAAACTGAAAATCAAACCAAGAACCAACATTAGTTTGTCGATAGATTGAACTATTTATTTCAAGCCTAGAATGTGGCATAAGGTTTAGTGTGGAACCACTACAATTACAATTTGAATTGTGAGAGGATTGTTTACATCCCTTCAAGTAAGAACTAAATGATTGAATCCGAGTATAGAGCATGTTAGATGCGCTCTAGGGACAGCTCGAAAGTAATTCCGAGGACGGAATTCTATTAACGGGGGGAGAATGTAACAACCCGGTTACTAGGCCCAGAATTTTTCGCATAATTTTATTAATATAGAATTATTAATAACCAAAGATAAATAATAAACCATATGTTTTGGTACGAAACGGAAAACCGAACTATTATAAATAAATGTTATACGCGAGTATACGACACGAGACGAACCAATACATGATACGAACCCGCTCGATTTCCCTTGTGCTTAGTCACTAGGGGAGGACACTTGTCCTCCCCATGACTACCCAACCTATAACCAAATAATACGTGGCTTGATAAAAACTCATCAAGGACAATTATAAATTCCAATCCAACTCTTATACATATCTGTTTACTAAGCCACAGACACATACACAGTATAGAGAGCAGACGAGTAGAGAGAGAGAGAGCTGGAAAAAGAGAAACCGAAGGCAAAGGAAAGAGAGAGGAGTTGAGCGGTGGACTGTGGTCGCGTACGGCGGAGAACCACTGTTCGCGGCGGCGACTAGGGATTCGAGCAGATTTTAGGCCGGTGATCGTTGGGATTTGATTAACAATGGGTGATAAATAACTCGGTGATGATTGTTAGGAAGGTAGACGGTGACGGTGATTGCTGGTAGTGGGCTCCAGAGGCAACAGTGACGAAGGACGGTACGTGATGTTCGACGGTGGAGCTGAAGATGCCGATCAATAATGTTGGGGGTGATACACATGATGGTGGTTTAGGAGTTTGTTGTGGTTGTGGAATTCCGGTGGTTTAACTATTGTTGATGCTGTTAACAATAATAATTATCATAGGTCATGGTTAGTAAGTTAATTAATTAAAGGTGAGAGGTTATAATATCTACACTCTAGATAGGCAATGAGAATCCTGGGAGTTAGAATAGAAGTGGTGAACTTGGATTACAAATGGTCAACATCAAATGTAGAAGGTCAACTGACCAGCCGGCTCAGTCAACCAGATGATCTGAGAGGTATGATCAAGTCCGAAAGCTAGTTATGTTGTTTCCATATGTCGCATATATTAACGTTTTCGCGAGCACGTGTGGGACATAAACGAGCTTGATAAATCGGACCCGACTTAAGAAATGAAACTCAATAAATAATATGTACATATAAATAAATAAACCAATTAGGCGAATAGTTGCGTGTCTCGATAATTTGGAATATTATTACGGAGACTATTGTATTATAGGAATATAAGCATGGACTTTAGACGGATCACTCGGACAGGAACAACAAAGTAACTTGACTATTGCATAGGAAGCAACTTCGACATTTATGTGGATTGGAACTCGGGAAAATATGTTTCTATATAAATGATAGACTTGTATATAATAAGAGGACCGATTAGGCAAATGAATGCATACTGCATTACTTGAAATTATATAAATGGTTAGTGATATTTATGGATGGAATATGAAAACATGAGAATAATATATAGAACATGGATACATACATATACATGTGACTATTTGAAATTGGAAAGAAACAACTATAATATCGATACAAGAGACTTGGAAAACTTTGGCTTATATATATATATATCATGTATGAAACCTTGACTACTAATGGAACTAATATTACGACTCCAAGTACATGGATAAATAGAACTAAAAACCAACTATTAGAATAAGGCGACCATAACAACTAAGGGTCCTAAGCTTATCCACACGTGTAACCGCGACATGGGTTACACGCACTAATATTTATATATTTGAATAGGATCTTCACGTGGAATAATATGTGACAGTGAGACATAAGATGAAACGCTACTAAGGTGAGTCTCGTGTACCACTCCCCTTTTTCTGTTTTACTATTTGGGGTGAATGCATGCTTCCTTTTTATAAACTGTTGTGATGTGACAAGATACTTGCTGCCGGATTATACTGACACTCATTAACTCATAGGTGAGCCACTTAATGTATGGGTAGTACTACTTGGGGAATCCCCCACGCACAGTGGACCCGGGACGTTGGGCCCGGGAAACCCTCCACTGAGGCCTGCGGACCGTTGCGGCATATATTATGCCTTGTAGATCTATAATGGCAGTAGATAGATCTAGTGTTAGGGTTGAGGGGTCGCTTGTACATCACGTGTGTTAAACTGTTTAAACTGTGTAAACTTGTTTATGAAATGATAAACTGTTTTTGGATCCATTGAACTACTTACACGAACTCACCGGCATATTTTGCTGACCAAACTCTTTTTAAGCATGTGTTCAGGTGCTGCAAATGGATGGACGATATTCATGAGATATAAGCTTGTTTGTGTGGACTAGAGATCATCATGTTAGAAGGTTCGAGCTTTACGCGTTGGGTTTAGAGAAACTAGAGAATGTACGGATAGAGATCGGACCGACTACAGGACTATATTCCTCAACAGCTTCGACGACCGCCGCGATTCGTCTTGCATAGCTTTGAGCTATATTTATTTAAGTTGTATATATATTTTTGGATTAGAAATTGTATAACATTTAAATATTAGTTATCGTTGCTTCCGTTGTGCAAGTCTGTTACCAAACTGTCATTTCGACCAGCCCCCACCGGGTCGGGTTGTTACAATTATAATACTATTTCAATAAATAACTTTTTTTTCTTTCATGTTAATTCTTTTTAGAATGATCGATTACAAACATCCGAATTCATTTGACATTATATAATATTTTGTAATGGCACTAAATTTATACCCCGGCGCAGAGATTCGTTTTTTTTATATTTGAATATGATAACTTATGGCAGTGATTTGTTCAAAATAAATAATAATAATAATATTTATTTATTAATCATATATTGGCAAGTCATTATTATGTCATATTAGATATTTCAACCCCGGGACGCTCCCGGGATATAAGCTAGTATTTCATATTCTTGAAAACTATTAGTCATTCATTCTACATCAATTAAAACACAATTTTGAAGTTTATCGCCTAGTTGGTGTTAAAGCACAGACAACTTACATCATTAGTAATCTCAATATTTTTAACAATTTAATTTACTAATAATTCTACACCATTGTTCACCACAATACTGGATTTTTCGACCTCATAAAAAGAGACGTCATTTTACATACTTTGGTAATGTTATAGACCCAAATGCTCATTTGTTTGTAATTTAATCGACTCCACCAAATCCTGTTTCATTTAAAATTACCACAGGATCATTCTTGTAGATTAACTCTAATAATGGACGAAAAATAAATACTTATAATAAGCACTAAGTATACGGTATAAAGTTGCTTAACGTAAGAAGCGTAAGAAGCCACCAAAATTCGCCACCTGTCCACTCTGGTTAGGTTTAATTAACCTAATTCTGGTTTATCCCAGGGGTAAGGTCGTCTATTTACACCATCATTCAATTCCTTCAATCACGTTTTAATTAACCTGATGATTCTCAAAAATTAACCAGATTCAAATCATATTCGTTTCAAATCATGATCGTCAACATCATATCAATATGTTATTCATCAAACCAAAGCATAATTTTCGTTTTTTTAGTACTCTGTTTATCGAAGATTAATTTTCGTTTTTTAAATTTGTAATTATATGTTTTGTTTATTATTTTTTAATGTTTTTGATCGAATTTTATAAGATTTTCAGGTTTGATATAAAAAATTCAAGTTTCGAAGTTTTTTCAGAGGTTGAAGATGAACAGAGTTTTGAAGATGTAAGCAATGAATGCGTCTGAATAAGAAATGAGTGCGTCTGTTTTGAAGATGAGCAGAAGACTTGATCAATGAACAGAGTTTGAAGATGGTAGCAATGAATGCGTCTGAAGAACAACTGAGTGCGTCTGTTTTGAAAATGAGCAGGAGACTGGGTCTATGAATGCGTCTGATTTCTCGAATGAGTGCGTCTGTTTAACTCTTTAGTTGTGTCTGTTTTTTACTAATGCGTCTGTTTGTAACCATGAATGCGTCTGTTTTTTATCTGTTTTTAATTACTGTTTTACATGTGATTTTTTGGGAAGAGATATTATTGGAATAAGAAAAGAACAGTAATTCTCGTGATTTTTTTATCTTTTGTCATTTTGTTATTGTTTGTTTCTTTTTATCCTCTTTATATAAGGCTTTTTATTTGGAAATTGATTTGCACATTCAAATTCATATACAGATTATAATTCAAATTGATTTTTCTTTAATGGCTTCATCATCTTCATCTGCAAGATCTGAAATGATCAAAAGGATGGAAGATCAAATTGCAAAAGATTATGCTCTTCAGGGTCGGTTGGCTGATAATTTAAACAGGATAAATGATGGCATGAGTAAGAGAGATGAAATTTCCAAGCTTCTTTTGCGTATGCCTGACTCAAGTCTTCGTGAACTGTCGGTTATGTTCATGATTGATGCAAACAATGGCGATGTTAATATTGTCGAACAACTTACAAAATGCATGGCACTTTTGAGGTGTTCTATTGAATTTAAGATTCAATTTTTAAAGTCTATGTAAACACCACTATGTATTTGTTTGTCTTTGTTACTACTTTGTGTTGTAGTTGCTGTTTTTTTATAATAAAAGTGTGATTTGAAGTTACATTTGTTTGAATTCAGAATCAGTTAGTGCGTCTGTTCCATATATGAGTGCGTCTGTTTTTATACCAGTAGATATTAAAAAGATAAGTTGTTTTTATGTGAATGCGTCTGTTTATATATGAGTGTGTCTGTTTGTATAATAGTAGATGTTGCAAAGATCAAGTAGTTTTTTATGAATGCGTCTGTTTTATAGATGAGTGCGTCTGTTTACAAAGATCATTTACATCAGAAAATACATCAGAAAGTTAGCATTCAAATTGTTTATAAAATGACATAAGAAAACCATTCAAATTGTTTATAAAGCAGCTACCCTCCTCTCTAATTTTGAAAGTGCATTCTCTAGCATTTTCATTCTTTGTTTATATGGCCTTTTTGCAAACTTCTCAGCTTCTTCACTTATTTCTCCCCTGAGTAGGTTGAATGGGGAGAGTATTATCTTTGCCACGTACTTGAGTCGTAATGCAATCAACTGCTTTTCTTGATGCTCTGATTCGTCTGAAAACCCCGGGTTCCATGACTGATAACCTTTAAAGGTTTCGAGGGTTCTCATGGTGAAGACACCACAGTCTACATGGTTCTTTTCAGTCCTCCATGTCATCTCTCTTCTTGTTATAGGACCTGTTTTAAGTCCTTCAATTGCCGGTGTTTTCGGACATGTCTTTTGCCACACCCGGTACAAAGTGCCTCTCTGTGAATATTTTTATTCAAACAACCATTAGTTTATTTTTTAGTATATTAGTGTGCAGGTATAAGTTATAATTACATACCAATATTTCTGGCACGCCTTTGTATCGTTCTGATGGGATCTCTCCTGCTTTAGAGTTGTCAAGCAAGTCTGTTGTCCCATTCTTGACATCATAAGCCAATGCATAGAAATGCTTGTCAAACCACACCGGTTGAAGAATCAGGTCGAAGTCGTATAAAGAGGTTGCAGTTGTTGCTTTTACATTTATTTTTCTGAAGATATCTTCAAGGTTGCTCATGTAGACCTTTTCAATCTTCTCCCAAGGAACACCTACCTCATAGAAGTTTGGAGGCTGAAAAAAAAAAAAAAATACAGGCAGTTAGATGAGTGCGTTTGTTTTAGTTCTGGGTGCGTCTGTTTTGGTTTTTTATTTTTTTATATAATAAAGTGCGTCTGTTTATGTGTACAAGTGCGTCTGTTTTGATTTCTATATTTTTTTTGCAGTAATAGAGTGCGTCTGTTTTGATGTGTAAGTGCGTCTGTTTTGTGTTTTTGTAACTTACTATCATGCAGCTACTCAGAAACAGTCTCTTGATAGGCCCATCCTTCTTCTCCCTCCTTCTCTCAGCCTCCTCATAGTTCAGAATGTCTGACCATACGTCAATGACATTCGAACAAATCCATATCTCTGGAAACAAACTTTCAAAAACCACCTTCATCACCTCATTCCCACCTTCATCCCAGTAAACTATTTTCTGAAACATTGCATATGAATACAAATTAGAAAAATTGTATATGTTTTTATTAGAAACAAATTTGAAGAAAACACTTACATTTAACTCTCTAATTGGGGCAAACATATACTGTGTAATCTTTGTTTCATCCTTAGATAGTTTTTCAACTGGACAGACTTGCCTCCCGGCGTACGGTGATCTTAATGCATAAGAAGGTTTTTTTTCCCTAGCTGGTTTATCATAACCAGCAAAGCCCTTCCCTTTTCCCTTCCCTTCTTCCTGCACTGCTTCCTTCACCGGTGTTTCTTCTTCCTGAGGATTTTTCTCTTCATGGTGTTTCTGAATTGCTACCTCAATCATTTCTTGTGTTTCCAATGATATTTGTGTTGTTTCAGCCACCACTCCTTCCACAGGTTGTTCTTTTGTTGTCTCATTCACATCTACAACCCTATAAACACCTGGTTCGACAGTTTGCAGCATGTTTATTGCTGTATCACTGATATCAAACTCCTCATTTGTAGCTCCCAACCCTTCCTCGACAGTCCCAGCATCCATTTCCACCTCTTTCCCCCCCCCCCCCTCATTCACATTTGAAGCTACAGGCACTTCAGAATTTTGATTTTCAGCTTCAACTTGTTCTTTGACAATCTCAGCTTCTTTTTCTTTAGCCTCTTCAACATGTTCCTTGACAACCTCAGCTTCCTTCTCCTTAGCCACTTCAACATTTTCCACCCCATTCCCCTCCTCATTCAGTTTTGAAGATCCAGGCAAGTCAACATTTTGCTTTTCAGCTTCAACATCTGGTTCTTTGACAACTTCAGCTTCCTTAACTGAAGTGTTCAGGGCGTCCCACCTGTCGCACAATTGCATCAACTCTGGAACCCATAAATACCTGCTCCGTGCCTCCTTTACCATTTCACCCATCTCTTTCTGTATTGCTTCGTATTTCTTTATGTTCTTTTCCATTGTTTTGATCCAAACCTGTGTTTTTTTACAAAGAGCAATGTACATATATTAATGAGTGCGTCTGTTCCATATATGAGTGCGTCTGTTTTTATACCAGTAGATATTAAAAAGATAAGTTGTTTTTATGTGAATGCGTCTGTTTATATATGAGTGCGTCTGTTTGTATAATAGTAGATGTTGCAAAGATCAAGTAGTTTTTTATGAATGCGTCTGTTTTATACATGAGTGCGTCTGTTTACAAAGATCATTTTTTTGGGTTTTTCAGTTAATGCGTCTGTTTTGTGCAGTGGGTGCGTCTGTTTATAAAAAGGCTTTTTTCAATGAATGCGTTTGTATTTATGTGAATGCGTTTGTTGTACCTTTTTTGCCTTCATTGAAGCTTCATATTCTGCTTCTCTTCCTGTCTCAACCAAACTTAATTGTGGTTGAGTTTCTGAATACTCAAACATTTGTTGTGTTTGTGTACTCATTTCATACTGTCTCCAATCTCCTTCTTCGTCAACATCTTCTTCTTCAATTGTGATCCTTTTTTGTGGAGTTCTTCCCAATGGCAAGGTGTAATCATCCTCCATTGGTTTCTCTTGCATTGTTACAAGCATGTTCACCACATCTACCTCCTCATCTCTTACATTTGCATCCACCTCATCATTCTTATCATCTTCAGCTTCATCATCTGCATCATCTTCTTCAACGTCGATCAACGTAAAAATCTTCTGGTATGCTTTTTCTTGCTGGTTATAAAGATGTTCTTCCATTGCCGCTAGTGAACTATTTGTAATGTAAGAAATTGCTGGTATGCTAATTCTTACTTTAGATGGATGCCTCTTGTTATATTCATGTGTGTAGATAACCTGCATGTGTTCAACATATTAAATGCGTTTAAAATATCATTAATGCGTTTAATAATAAAAAAGGTGTTTTGAAGGCTTACACTGAGCATTATAACTGGACCATTATACTGGTCTTCTTTCCATCCTGCTTTTGTCCTCTTAAGGCATTCGATCAGGTACGAGCACCAATCCATATCTGGAATCTCATCCTCATTATCCACACCATGCAAAAAGCTTTGATTTATTGTGGTTGATTATGTGATCTCGCCGAAAACCGTGTTCCATAGCACAAGAAAATTCAACCTGAACAGCCTTCCACCTTTTTGTTGTGACTTAACAGCGTTTGTTACCATCTTTACAGTCACTTTTCTTCTATCGAATTGACCCTTGAACTCATCAATCGTAGAGTCAACACCCTTTCTTGCCCTTGTGTACTCTAGCACCTGCTTCTTTCCCATTGGTATCCCAAAAGCTTCATTCACCAATGCTGGTGTGATGTTGATTTTCCAATCTCCAGCATTGAGTTCATTTTTATCCTCATCATAGTTTACTAGCAGCCAGTAACCCAATGATGTTGATATTTGATCAATCTTAATGTCTAAAACAGACCCAAAACCCATCTTCCTTACCTCAGCTTTCTGTTCATCAGTGTAGTCTTTCATGCTGTCAACAAATTCAGCAGGAGAGCATCTGATTTTTAACTTAATATCTCTGTATTCAACAAACTCTCGATCCTTTATTTTCTTCTTCTCCTTCTTAGTTTTTTCCACCTTTTGCTTCTTTACAGGCCTTTGGAAATCTTCGTCCGATGATTCCGAAAGTTCAACTACAGCCTGTTGTTTTTTTTGATGCAACTTTTGTGACATCTTTTTTACATCTTCTCCCAACCTCTTTGCAGCTTCAGGGTTGACCTTTTCAACCCTTTTTTTAATATTAATTAAGTTTTTTATTGGTCCATCTTCAAAATCAGAAGCATTCCATGTTGAGTCTGTACATGAACAGACGCATTAAGACATATAGACAGACGCATTCAGTAACTAAAAAGTGGAAATAACAGATGCATTAAGACATATATACAGACGCATTCAGTAACTAAAAAGTGGAATTAACAGACGCACTCATTATGTCAAACAGACGCACTCAATAAATGCAAAGTGGAAACAAACAGACGCACTTATTAACCTCAAACAGACGCATTCAATCAACTTAATTTAAACATCAGTAATCAGACGCATTTAAGAAGTACTTCAGACGCATTAATGTTTTTACATGTTCAAAATGAGTACACTACACTAGTTATACTTTGTCATACATACTAAGCATAAAACCCTAGTTATATTAAACAGATTTTGATAAAAAAATAGAATAATGAATTTTTGTTCATACCTGAAGATGTGTCATGTATGATTTTGCTTCCCTTTCTACCTGTTTTACCTGTAATAATGATTTTGAAGGTTTTTCTGATTTTAGAAGTTGTAAATGGTAAGTCGAAGTAATTTTGAAAGTATGAATACAAGAAACGCACCTTGATTTCTCTTTGAAGACATATTGATCGTCTGTTTTGTGGTGTTCGTGATCGTCTCTGTGTGTTTGTTTTGTTGATTTCAATCGTCTGTGTGTGTTTTTGTGTGTGATTGATTTTGAAAAACCCTAATTAAATGAGACGTAATGATTTGTTTTTTAATTTTAGTAACCGTCGACATTTTGGCGCTTCAGATTATGATTGTTTAAAGCAGTTTTTGACTAATCTACCCCTGGTTTCATTTAAACGCTCGGGTTAGAAGGTGGGTTAGAGGATCTGATCTGGGTTTGATCTAATGGTCCAGATTGCTTCTTATGCTTCTTATTTTAAGGGGCTTTATACAATATCTCTTCCCTTCGACAAATCCTTAAGTTTTTTATATTCTTGTAAAATTTCTTAAAACAGGCAAAACTTAATTAGTTAAATAAAGTAGTTAAATAATTTATCTACTATTTATACGTTTTTTTGTAAAGTTACCGAGGTCTACAATATTTATAACTTCAAACCAATTATAGAGAACTTTATGATGATAATCGAACATTAAAACTTAAGGAATTTTTTTTTTCTAGTGTTCTTTGGTAAAATAATATTTGTTTTTTTTTTAAATAATTACGAAAGATATCGAAGTTTGCTTTACCATAATACTTTTTTTTTTCATTTCAAAATGTGACAAAAGCTTGTGGTGTAGAATATAGCAATTATTGTATTGCTATATACTTCGGGTGGAAGTGTGGAACTGGAAAATTCAATCTTTAATATGAAGTTAATTATTATACTAAAAGCAATTAACAAGTTGCTTTAGTTATAGGAAAAGAAGTTTGTCCATTTTTAACAATTGAAGTGGTTGTGCTTTCTAGATGATTGTCTAGCTGGTGACCACTCTTACATGCGTTTTATTTATTTTTCAAGTAAGTCTCTTCTCGATCAACAACTAAAATTTTAGAGCATATTCGGCTTCTCTTGGAATTTGTAACGTTTTTAGCTTAGGACCAAACAATTCTTTATTAGCTTAGCACCTTTAAACTGAAAGAGCGTGATTTAAAGAGTCACGCTCTTTAAAACCATCATTGGATTCATTTCTTGATGTCTTAATACACAAATTAGACGGACACGTAAAACCTAGAAAAAATAAATACATAGTTCGGGACGCACGAGTTGCGATGGAGCCATCAAATGGGAAAAATGGATGTAAAGACGTTGATATACAGTTGCACGTTGTGACATGTTAGCCAGTGGCAGACTTACATTATATTGAAGGCGGGCACCCACCTTGGGAAAAAAATAGTGTTATATACGAACGTTAATTCCGTCCACACCCCATGAAAATTTTCAGTCGCACCCCTTGGACTTTTGAAACCGACCCCCAAGAAAAAAAAATATAATTATATGTTAAGAATTAGTCCATTTTATTAGTTAGTAGCCAAATTTCAAGAACAAGCCCAAGCCCAAAGTTTATAATAAGCTCACATGTGTTTTAATATTGATTAAAATGAAAAAAAGAAAAACCTAAAGCCGGAAGAGCACTAAACAAAGAAAAAACTGTTCATCTCCCTCCCTCTTTGCTTCTGATCGGCGATCCCTAAACAAAAAGAGGAACCTGTGACGTTGACTAGTCACAATTCAAAAAAATTTAACAAATCCAACAAAACTCCAAAAGTTAATTACATATCTGTGAATATTATTAGATGACTAGATGAGCAATAATATTATGGGTTTTTATATTGTAATTTTAGTTTTGTTTTAGATGAACAATATTTTTATGGAATGGTTTCTTAGAAGGAAAAGTGGAGAATCATTCTCAAAAACTCCTGAATTCGTTGACTTGGATACTGTTCCTATGGATCCTGCTGATAGGAAACTGATTTTCGTTATATAACGTTAATCAACGAGACGAAATCAGAAGGGCATACATACTTAGAGGACCATATCAACCACGAGGTATAGAATTTTCACAATCAATGTTTGGTGTTGAGTTAAGACGATTTAATGAAACTTGGATGAGTTAAGACAATTTGCCTAATAGGATTGGTGATGAGAATTTAAATGATAGTTGTATTGCTTTTTTTGAAAAGGAGTTGCTTAGAAATGTGAAGATTGAAGATGTTATAGATAGATTCCAAAAAATAATGACCAGAATAGAACAACTTTAGATTTATAATTTTGTTATGCATATGTAATGACGTTTAAATTACTTTTTGGCTTTTGGTTTCCTTTAGTTGATTATATAATTTTAGTATTTGAACGAGGTATTGGATTTAAATAATCCAAAGTTTGGCTCATTGGCCGATAATAATCCGAACTTTAACATTGGACTAGTATAATCTCAACTGAACATGTGGGTGTCAAAACTTAACCGATGCATGTAAAAAATAATCCGAACTTTAACGTGGCGGTTCATTTTTGACACCTACATGTCCAGTTGAGATTATCCTGGTCCAACGTTAAAGTTCGAATTATTATTGGCCAATAGGCCAAACTTTGGATCATTTAAATTCAGTACCCCTATTATTTTTGGTATACGAGTCGACTCGACCCGAACCAACCCGGGCCACCTGATGGATAAACGGCCTATATAAAGTCTATGATTCCGCACCCCATGAAAAAAATTTCTGGGTCCGCCACTGATGTTAGCTTGTAAAATTACATCGAAACGTAAAACGAAAAATTTGTAAAAGATAAAAAAAATATAGGGTATCAAATTGGAAATTTAAAAGTCTTGGGGTAAACTTGTAAATATGATAACTATAGGGTAAAAATTAAAAAAAATCAAAATGAAAAAAAAAAAATAAGAAAATGAGTGGTGGACTTGTAGGACCATTAAAGTATATGTACTAATAAGAAACCACAATGAATTTTGTTTTAAAAAAAAATACTCTCAATGTAATGCATAAAAACTTTGCTAATTAAAGGATTTCTAATCAGAGATGATTTTTTTGATAAAGTAAGAGATTTTATAACTCAATATACAAACAATTTAATCAATTATAAAAATAAATAGATCGAAAATGTTATATTGGCTAACCAAACAAATGTATTTGACTGTTTCTAGCAATCTTTAATAATGCACGACGTGGGGTCAATTATCATGCATCAGTTGGTGCATACGTTGATGTTTGAAAATGTATTTGTTCACCACATCCAATCCCCACCATGTCAAATCTTAGTTGAAAGCGGTTGGAATTTATGATTTTACTAATATATAAATAAATACTGTTTGCGTGAAAAAAAAATATAAGTTTAACGAGTTAAAAGTAAACTATTAAAATTAAAATTGGCTTATGTACGGTTCAACCTGATAGATAAACAAGATCCAACTCATGAGACCGTTATAGACTAGGGATGAGCATGGTACCGGTCCGGTACCGAACTAATACCGGTACCGAAATTTCCTAAAAATGGATACTGGTACCGTACCAAACCGGTACCGGTAGTACCGGTACCGAAAAACTAAAAATGTGGGTACCGGTAGTAGTACCGAAATTGATTCGGTACCGAGAATTCGATACCGGTACCCGGTACTATTTGCTCATCCCTATTATAGACTTATATAGCTAACATTTGGTGCAAATTGTGCAAGAGCATCTCCAATCTTAAAGAAGTCCAAAATTTGGATTCTTCATCTCAACATGCTACATCATTGCAGACCTCTATCTTAAAAAAAGTACTTTCTTTTCCTCTAAAGCTAAATCTATTCAGTTCTCTACCTTACACTCGAATTTTATATACAAATATATCAAAAAAATGTTTATGTTTATGTTTGTTGTGGCTTCGGCCCCACCAAATCCAGTCTACACGAGTCTGCTGTGGCGGACCAGGCCCACGGTCGGCCTTGACCTGTGTGATGTGGGCCCCAAGGCCCGATCTCACGAGGAGCCTGAAGTTTTTTTTAAGAAATTATATATTAAAAATTATGGAGAAGTTTTTTTTTTCCTGTAGATTACCTTCAAATTGTCAAGAGATAAGTGAAAAAGAAGAGCTTTTCCGGTTAGACTGCAACTCCGACAAATTTTTTGCTACTGGTTTTAGTTTTGGACTGTGAGAAAATGAAGAAGATGATGACGAGATTGTGTGTGTGTGTGTGTTTTGTTTTAATCTAATATAATATTATGAAGGGAATTGAATTTTAATAACCTAAACTGTTCGAAATTGGCTGTTGGTAATAGGGATGAGCTCGGGACGGTATCGGTACCAACCGATCCCGAAAGTACTCATCTCGAAAACTCCCAAAACCCAATACCGATACCGAAAACATACGGTACAGTACGGTACCAGTATGGTATCGGTATTTTATCTTACTGATACTATACCGATCCTGTATCGATACCGAAAATACCAAAACCGAAAATACCGAAACCGAAAACCTCTAAATGTGAGTACCGATACCGAACACCCTCGGCTCGGTACGGGATCGGTTCGGTATTCGATGCAATACGCTCATCCCTAGTTGGCACCCCAAACTAAAAAATTGGCCATATATAACCTATATAATTAACTTATTGAATTCTGGCACCCACTCTGGGTTAAGTCGCTAACCCAGTTAGATTGGGGGTGCCACGTCAGATTAGAGGTGTCACGCCAGCTAAAATACTAACTGGGTTAGTGACTTAACCCAAATTAGATGCCAAAATCCAGTAAGTTAATATTACAGATTATTAAAATCTAATTAAAATCCTCCTAAAAGATGAAATCCAATATTTCAGTGTGTTTTCTTTTTACTCTGCCATGAAGCAATTTCTCAAGTGAGACCATTTACATTCATTCAATTATTTTCCATGTTCGTATTTGTTCTTTAAACGATTTTGGATAAGTTTTATTGCTAGTTCACTAATTCTTTATTTATACTAGTGGGTTTATCCGCGCGTTACAGCGGGATCTATAAATGAGTAGCAATACAACATTATGATATTTAGGTTTTTTGCCGCAAGTTACGCAAAAAGAATAGAAATGTGCACACTATGTTTTAACAAGTATTCATAGAATGAAAAGAAAAGAAATGTGCACCGTCAGTTACAACTGATTGCAGTTCACCACAAAACCATGTACTCATTATTGAACAAATCTTAATAAACCAAAGGTATGTTACTGTAACAGACCAATATGAACATAAACATCACTCTTGTATAAGTTGTCCGGTCATTGCATATCTACATAACCGTGCCATTGAAGACACCTTATCAAATGATAAAGTTCATTTACATGACCAAAGCATGTAGTAATAATATGATGACAAAATTGCAGAAAACGTCCTTTATGTTTACCTAAAATTGCAGGTTTAGTCCTTTAACTTTAAAAGTTGCAGGATACATCCTTTAGCGAACTTTTGGTTGCAGGAAACATCCTTTAATGAACTTTTGGTTGCATAAAACGACCTTTACCACTAACGCCGTTTGATTCTGCTGTTAAGTTACCCTCACGTGCCAAGCATGTGAGGGTATTTTCGTCAATGCATATATAAAGGACCTTTTCTGCAATTATCACAAAAATAACAAATTAACAATAAAAAAAAGTTCCCGCCCCCCAAATCCTTTCATCCAAAAAACCCTAATTATTCTCAGCGATCAAAGATTAACAAACCATAATCATACACCATTAACAACATTAACAAACCATAATCATACACCATACTAACACAAAGTTTACAATAATCATAACAACCATTGTCAATAACGATACTAATAACAAAGTGTTTAAAAACAAGGCATTGCAGCCATTACATACCATAAGTTCAGACCATCAGAAAACAAAAGAACAAGTTCAGACCATCAGAAACGTAACAACCATTACATAAAAAAAAAACAGGTTCACAAACCAACAGACCATCAGACCTTCTTCTTTCTGGACTTCTTACCACCACCTGCAACCCCATTCTTCTGACCACCACCTGCAACCCCACTCTTCTTACCACCACCTGCAACCCCACTCATCTTCTTTTCGCCAACATGTTTACTTGCAATAGTCTTCTTCCTTTGCCCAACAGGTTTACTTGCCACATCTTTAGAACCTTTCTTCTTGGATTTACTTTTGCCTTCAGGTTCCAATGTTTGCCCTTTACAAGTCCTACTGTTATGGCCCAAGTTTTTGCACTTTCCACATTTGACAGTCACATTTTTCCTAGATAACTTGCCACCCTTGGTCATATCTTCTATCTTAGCAGCAGATCTCTTTCTTTTCTTTTTGGGTCTTCCCACTTGTTTGTGATGATATGGAGGTGTTAGGGTAGTTGGTACTTTAGACTTGGCCCATAAAGACTTGCCATTGATAGGGAAAATCTTGTGACTGTATACATTTTTCCATGTTTCCAGCCTGTATGTTTGGTGCACCCAAGTCTCTGGTATCCCAACCTGTTCAATAAAAATACATTAACATATTTGCAAACTAATTCACCAAGACCCAAAATATGATTACATACCTGTTGACCATGACTTGCCATATCCCAATTTGCTGCCACTGCATGTTTGCAAGGTATTCCTGTGATCTCCCACCTTCTACAACTACATGTTCTTTCAGTTACATTGACAACACATTGGTCACCACCATAAGACACTTGAAAGTGTGCATCCCCATTCCAACTAACTGAATACTTGGTAGCATCTTTCTTAATGGTAGCTAACTGATTTGTAGCATATGGTGTCAATGGACCATCACTTTTGTCAATAACATGTAAGACATTCACTATTCTCCTCATAAGGTACTCTCTAATGTATTCTAAGGCTGTGATAATGGGCTTATCTCTACCATTTACTAGCTTGGAATTAAATACCTCACACATGTTGTTTAAGAGTACATCAGATAAAGCCCTCCCTGTTTAAAAAAATGGTAAAGTTATATTAAACACTTTAAATGACATCCTTGTACTGACCACTTATGACTTACCTGAGAAATGAGATCTGGTCCAGTGTTTTGGTGGGATATTTGATAACCACAGATGTGCTTCAGAGTCCATGGTTTTCAGCTCATCCATTTCTCTTTCAAATTGCACCACTGTTGTAGCAGTTGCTATTTTCCAAAGGACATCCTTGTACTGACCACTTTTGAAAGTAGTCCTCAAGTTCTCATGTATATGTCTGAGACAGAACCTGTGCTCAGCACATGGATACAAATCTGTGACTGCTTGAAGTATACCCTGTTACAAACAAATGATGATTATACAACTGCATGATACAAATTAAGCTTTTTAAAACATAATACATGTTGATATTCAAACCTTTTGTCTATCACTGATAAATGTGAAGTTTGAATTGCTTCCAAGATCCAAGTCATCACCAACACAGTTTAGAAACCATTTCCAGCCCTAACAAGTCTCTTCCAATGGCTTTAAAACCTTGTTTTAAAGAGCCAAGACAGATATAGACCCTCTTGAATATCCTGGTTGTCTCATTTGGATCTGTAACTGGTTCCACTTCCACCTTTATAGTGCTTCCTGGGTTTGCCCTCATCAACTCTTGAAGATAGTCCCTAAGAAGTCCATACTGTAAACTGTAATCACCATGTAGTTGCTTCTGAGCTTTAGATCTGGCCCTATAAGCTGTCATCTTAGAAACAGCAACCTCAAACTTCCTCTGGAACTGATCTTGGACTGCTTTAACTGGGATGTGGGGATTTTCTTCAATTTGATCCATAAGTTCTTGAGCTAAGAAACTTGAATTGCAGGCATTTATTTTTCTGCTCTCCATGCATCTATGTTTTGGCAATACAGTTCTAGTCATCCAAATGTTTGTTACTTCATCTCTAGACACCAACACCTCCCAAGGACAAACAAACATATTAGGGTTTTTCTTTTTGCCCCTACCACCTTTATGTTTATCTTGTGAACCCTCTGCTTTCTCACTTTTTTCATTTTCAGTCCCTGCTTTTTTTTGTCAGGTTCCACAAGTGGTTCATTAACTATATCACATTCAAAGCCACCTGTCCCACTTTGTACATCATCACCATGTTTCTCACTTTTTTTTAACCTTTTTCTTTGAAGGTTTCTTAATGGGTTCCATCTTTTCAACACCTGGAACATCACCATTACAAACCACCCTAACCCTATTTTTATCATCCTTTATAATTTTTAACATCCTTCTTGTTTCCACTATATGTTTTTTCAGAAATCTTTTAACATCCTTCTTTTGATAAAATATTTGCCCTACATAGAAATTCTGGTCATTAACATGTGCTCTTCTCATGTGTTTTAATTTTCTTCTCCTGATGTTACCAATATTCTCATCACTGTCACTAGTACTCTCAAAGATATCATTGTCTAAAACCTCTAAATCATCAATGTCACCTGTTACATTCTCATTGTAATGTTTATCTTCTTCTTCTACATCATCAACCATGAAATTGAAGTCCCTCATGTCCACATCACTTTCTTGCATATCATTATCATCATCTACTATAAAATCACTATCTTCTTCATCAGTATATTCTTCTACATCATCAACATTGTGTTGTTCATTCTCAACATCTCCATTCTCAATTTCTAATACAGTCCTATCTGCCTGAACAGGTTCAATACTTAGAATGCCGAACGAACCAGTGACACTTGATTGGGAGGGTATTTCAGCTAGAAGCCTTGACATTCCATGTTCTACATAGACATCAACAAACCTATTTCCTTGCCTAATGATGTCTACGAACCTCAATACATCAGCTTCCTCAGCTAATTGACTAAGACCATGATCTAAATCAGCTCCAGGTTCTAAGAAATGGAAAAAAATTGGGATACCTTCAGGATAACCTAAATCGTTCATAATCCAACCTAACTCATATATACCAAATCTATCAGTATCCATCAAATCAACAATGTTCATCAAACCATTCATATACTCACGACCTGGAAATGAACTGAAAAACCCTCCATGATGCATATTAATACTGAATAACGATTCATACGTTTCTACATTCAAAAATTTTAAAAAAAATTAGGGATTTAACTTTATCAAGTTAATTACAAAAATTTAGGGTTTTATATTGAACAATCTTACCATATACAGAGTCGACATCGTATTCATCGTCATGTGTTCGAATATTGTACTTCCCTCCTTCAATGGTTGCCAACTCCTCCCTGATTTCATCGTCCTTCATGGTGTTCTTCTCTGAGTTGTGTACAGGGGATGAGAGAAGATGAAGACGCTTGGGTTTATATTCGTTTTCTTTTTTAAATTATAATTAGCATCTGAAATGACAAAAATACCCTCACATGGATTGCACGTGAGGGGCATCTAACGACAATGTCAAACGGCGTTAGCATAAAGGATGTTTCCTGCAACCAAAAGTTCGCTAAAGGATGTATCCTGCAACTTTTAAAGTTAAAGGACTAAACCTGCAATTTTGGGTAAACATAAAGGACGTTTTCTGCAATTTTGTCTAATATGATATTGTATACACTATCATATGAAGGTCATTGTCCATTTAGAAATTAAAAGTTGTGATTTCTAAATTTGTAATAGACTTGCCCAACCTGACCCAACAGCTAAAAAATTGTCCAATGTAGCCAGTGAGCTAAAACATCCCATCCACTTTACCGTTGGGTAGACGCATATATATATATATATATATATATATAGTATTATTATAGCAAAGTTTTAAAACTCATACAAGTTATTATTCATTATGGTAACATAAGTTTATCTTTCATCGCCATTATATGAAATTTGTTAAAAAATATTGTTATCCCGTGTGTTTATTTAGTTTCTGTGAGTTCTATTTTCATATAAAAGTTGAGTATCTTCTAGGGGCATTTAGTGAAGAAAAGTGGTAAAATTTAAGAAATTGTAAAGAAACCCTTGGTATGCCATCTTAATTTTAGACAATTTGAAGATATTTGTCCATGCCCCTCCTTTATAATGTAGTATAGATTTATGGGTTTTGATCCATAAAATATAGATACATTTTTTTGAAAAATTTTAAGATTAAATAATAAATAATATAAAACCCAACTAGCTTAAACATTTAAACCTAAATAAGATTTTCAACCCAAATAAAACACGGCATACTGCTCAAGCTTATCATACACGGCATACTGTATGATGATTGAGTTTATATTACAGGGCCCGTCTCTTTACTCGTCCCATGCCTAAAACGTTTCCAGGATTTTTGGGGACGGCCCTGATCAGACCACACCTCCTAACCTCCTCCAATGGGTACGTGGTTCGATTTTGGAGTCCGGTAGTTCCAGACTTGGTCTGTTTCTCCCTAATGGGGCCGATCCTACGTTTTTTGAGGCCCCAAGCGAACTACAAAGTCAGGGCCCTTTGAATTTGTATCGTTTGCCAAAAAAAAACGTATGCTAGATGAACATTACAATCTTCCTTTTGGTAATTATTAATCGATTACATTATTTCGTATATTTTAACTACTTACGCCCCTTAGATATATTGTAATTTAAGGACGTTTTACAATTTAAATTTTGAGTCCATTTTATGGATTTACAATTTACTATATATTTCTTCAATGCTTGATTTAATGGTTTTCTCAGCATCTACTCTGGCTGAGAAAGCATATGAACACTACATCATCCAATCCCTTTTGTAAGACTTCAATACTTGATAACCGAAAACAATTATCAACTAACCATCAGCAATAGCAAATTAAAATCGTGAATCTTAGAGACCCAATCATTCAATACTTGTTTGTGTTTTATTTGGGTCAACACAAATGTAAGACATGAAAAAAAAACTTTGGAGGCCCTTAGTTTTGGGAGGCCATAGGCCTTAGCCTCGATTGCTAAGGCAATAGGGCCGGCCATGAATTGGATACAATGTTGATTTCACTCCTTAGATATTTAGTAGAACCAATAATGGAATTTGGTTCAATGTTTATATAAAGACTGACCGAAGTATGCTATTTCTTTATCTTATCTAAAAGTGACGACAAGAAATGATTTTCACCGCATTTAATATATTAAAACAAAAAACATTCAATGAGTCATATGTACGTGGTGTAGTTTTCTGCTTGACCGAGACCAGAGCCTAACTCTATTGGCTGTGTGAATAACTTCAAAGCCAAGAATCAAATAGGAAGAATGATTAGTGTAGGAAGGTTAGGAAAACAGTCTACTAGTCTAGGCCATTCATCTTAGATTTTGAAGAGTGAGATTAATTTGAGGAAAATGTGTCATATGAAAAATAAGAGGGAGTGCGATAAATGGAATAACCCACATTTATTGACTTTGTTTCTCCACATATAACACACATGTCAACCACTCTATTATTTTAAAACGTCAATAACTTTTTAACACAATATTTTTTAAAAGTTTCACCATGGTAACAAGTGTTTCTTTTAGGGTGGTTATATTAAGCCCCCCCCCTCTATTTTCACCCCCCTCAAAGTGTCTCGCTTTGGCCAAAGCGAGGCGCTTTGGTTACTTTTTTAACTACCTCATACAGTACGAGATCAGAAAAAGCTGATTTGTGACCTGAAGCGCCTCGCTTTGGCCAAAGCGAGGCGCTTCGAATCAAAGTTTTATTTTGGTTATTTTTGGTGTTTTAAGTTAGTTTTATTTTTTTATTTATAATTATTGTAAAAAAAATTTAAAAACAAAATAATAACCACCAAACGGAAAAATAAGAAACAGAAGTTTCAAAAGAGAACTATTATTATTCGATGATCATCCAACCTTTGATTACATGTGCTTATATTGCACAACTACAACATAGAGATAAACTAAAAGTATTATGAAGAGATGAACATAAATTTAAACAAATTAAATAAAGATAGACAAGAATTCAAATAATGGTTGGTTGAGATTATTGATAAGTTTGTTTCCTTCAGCCATGATCAGATGGGTCTAGACCCTTACCCATGTTCTCGGGTGGATCTCCGAATGGACCTGGATCCGTATCACATTACCCAATTGTACGTTTTGTCTAATGATAATGTACTTTTATTATTTATGGTATTGCTGCTAGGTTGTTTAAAACCTAGCACAAAAAACGACTCAATATGAAAATTTTTATGACTCCTCCAGGGATTGTATGCCTAAAAAAGGTAATATGATTTAGCAAAACATGCTTATAATTTATTTGTATATACAAAACTATTTCTTAATGATGCAAAAATTGAAAAATAAATAAATACCTCAAACTATATTAAGAGTTATTATATACTGGTATAAAGCAAATATAACTAGACTAGATTTTACCTTGGGAGCGTTCCGGGTTGAAAAATATAACAATTCTAATAATACTAATACTAATAGTAATAATTATTACTCTTGTAATTAAATAAATAAAAAAATAACCTTGCTATAAGGTGACACCATTTGTTGCAGTATTGCGCGATTCTTTCTCCTAGCTTCTCATTATGAAGTATACCTATGCATCTTTAGAAGAGTAAAATTCCAATGATAGCATGACGAATGGGCTGAATTTCAACATCGTAAATAAGAACCCGTTTTAAAAGAAAAAACATGATTAATGAATAACATGAACACTTTGTGTTTTTTTCCTCTATGAACGAAACCCCACAAAAAATAGTCGTTTTTGTCTCCATTTTTTATATAGCACTATGGTACTCGTTGGAAAGATAATAAAACGCTCGTTAATTTGGTGTAATTTTTTTCTTTATAAAATCTCGTATATAAAAGATATTAACGTTTAAAAATTATGGGAGGAAACATAAGAGATTAAAATTTAAATTTGTTTTAAAATTCCTTTTTCCTAAAATAACTCAATTTAATTTTAGTAGATTAGGTTTTATATTATTATTTGCTTTTTTTTAATTTGCCACATGGCACACTCAAGGGGAAAAATGCCTCCTTGAGTGCCATGTCATTAAAATTGCTTTCTTTTATTATATACCAGGTTTTATCCCGGGAGCGTCCCGGGGTTGAAAAATATAACAATTCTAATAATACTAATACTAATAGTAATAATTATTACTTTTGTAATTAAATAAATAAAAAAAATAACCTTGCTATAAGGTGATACCATATGTTGCAGTATTGCGCCATTCTTTCTCCTAGCTTCTCTTGACGAAATATACCTATGCATCTTTAAAAGAGTAAAATTCCAATGATTGCATGGCGATAAGAACCTGTTTTAAAGAAAAAACATGATTAATGAATAACATGAACACTGTGTGTTTTTTTCCTCTATGAACAAAACCCCACAAAAAATAGTCGTTTTTTCTCCGTTTTTTATATAGCACCATGGTACTCGTTGGAAAGATAATAAAACGCTTGTTAATTTGGTGTAATTTTTTTCTTTATAAAATCTCGTATATAAAAGATGTTAACATTTAAAAATTATGGGAGGAAATATAAGAGAGAAAAATTTAAATTTGTTTTAAAATTCTTTTTTCCTAAAATAACTCAATTTAATTTTATTAGATTAGGTTTTATATTATTATTTGTTTTTTTTATTTGCCACATGGCATGACACATGGCACACTCAAAGGAGAGAATGCCTCCTTGAGTGTCATGTCATTAAAATTGCTTTCTTATATTATATAGATATAGATATAGATATAGATGTTATTAAATAGTTTTCAGCCGAATTAAAACATTGTGATGAAGGGTTGTTTTTACAATATAAAATATTGCTCAAGTAATATAGAAAAATATATAAAAGAAAAGAGTAAGTAAGTTAAGTAATATTTATATTTAGAGTAAAGTACTATTTGAGGTCTTGTGGTTTGGTTATTTTAACTACTTGAGTTTAAAACCTAAACTTGTCTTGATATGAGTCCTAATGGTTTCAAATCTTAACTACATGAGTCCAAAAGACTAAGGGGTTGTTTGGTTGATTAAGTGCTAAATCATTAGCATGATCTGAAAGGTTAAAAGCTGAATCATTCAGCATCCTTTATTAGCTTAATGGTTCAGTACTTAATCATTCTATTCAGATGCTGAAACAAACAGTCTGAATGCTGAATGATTCAGAACTGAATGGTTAAGAGGCTGATTAAGAGGCTACCAAACAGCCCCTAACTCTGTTAGATTTTCTCCTTTAGATTTTGTGAAATTACCAAAATATCCTTGCCATTAGAATTACATATATATACACACAAATCTTCTACTATATATAAATGAAACCAAAGTTGGGACACTTGTTATCATATGGGAGCATAATTTCTGTTTTTCCCGCTCATTTTACCGGGTCAATTAAATGGGTTATGGATACTCCATTTACTATTAAATTATATTTTCTCTCTCATGTGCATAGCACATGCACTTTCCCCCCATGATTTTTAAACGTTAATAACTTTTTTAAATGATATTTTTTTTTGAAATCTTTCCAACGAGTACCATAGTGTTATACAAAAAATGAAAAAAATGAACGTTTATTATCTTTCCAAATCAAGAAGTAAAGCATCTGTTGCAAGATAAGTCCGTTTACTAAGGTCTGTTCTAGAGCAGTGGGTCTGTTAAGGAGATTTGTCGGAAACAGCTGTTCATTCAAACAGATGATGCCTCAACAGTTTGCTTGCAACAGCTGTTTGAAGCAAACTGTTGAAGCAACATCTGCTTGAAGCAACAACTGTTTGAGATAGATCTCTTTAACAGACTCATTGCTCTGGAACAGAACTTAGTAAACAGACTTTGCTTGCAACAGATGCTTGATATCTTGATTTGGTCTTTAGTAAACAGACCTTAAAATTGATATTGTCTTCCCGTGCATCGCACGGGACTTCACCTAGTATACATATAAAGACACACACATACTCAACCCATCTATCTCTACTTACCCACAAACCATCACCCCCAACTATCACCACCTCCGACCGGCGGTGAGCACCCCCACCATCACCACTTTTGGCCGGCAGTAGCAAAACACCATTTAACTATTATCCCCATCTCCATCGAACAGGTAAAGAGAGACGCAAGTAGAGAACACCAACACCGCTATTGAATCTCCATAGAACACGATTGTTGGTGGTTTAGGTCATAAGCAATTTGGGGGAAGGGTTCATATGCGATTTGGGGTTTACGGTTCAAAGTGATTTTGCTGGCCAAGGTTGAATCCCTGGTTATTTGCAGGTTGATGGGAATGATTTGTAGGCGGTAAGTCATCATTAGATGGTGGTGGCGGTTATATTGGTGATATTGTGGTGAAGTTAGTTAGGTTTTAGGTGGGAGGGTGAAGGGAAGTGGTGACGACAAGCGTAATGGATTCATGTGGTGGTAATGGATGTTGATGGGGTCCATGGTTTACCGAAGTTATGGTGGTTCAAGTGGTGATTGTAGGGCAACTTATAGGTGGTTGATGGTGGCTGAATGTGGAGGTGGAGTGGTGGTTGGGGGACAGAGATCGATGTAAGAGAGGTTTGTTTGTGTATACATTTAATAAATTAAATATCATATATATATATATATATATAAATATATCTTATATATATTTAATAACATAGGTTAAATGACTAAAAGATCCTTGAAGTTAACCGACTAATTGACTAATTGGATGGTGTTAGTCTTTTGGACTCATATAGTTAAGATTATAAATCATTGGGACTCAAATAAATACAAGTTTTGGTTTTGGACTCAAGTAGTTAAGACGGGTAAACCATAGGGACTCAAATAAGATTTTACTCTTACATTTATATTTATATAAGTGAATATATAAAACCACTACTAGAAAAGTAGTCATTTTGCTACAAAGTTTTTTTTTTACGGAAAAAAATACGTCACAAACTTTGAAAAATTTGCTACTCATTTAGAACGACAAAAAAACTGTAATTTTTAAATAAATCTGCTATACAATAGGGACAAATACTTAACAAATTGCGCAGAAAATGACGTAGAAAATGCATTCCAAATTTCCTACACCATAATTTCGTAATAAATACATTGAAAATTGCGTAGTAAATGTGTAGTAATTGGTTTCCAACAAAGTTTTTTCTAACATTAAGGTTTCGTTGCAAATGCATAGCAAATTTGAATTTGTGATACATTTGCAACAGAACCATGATGTTAGAAAACACCTCGTCAAAAACCAATTACTACATATTACTACGCAATTTTCAACGCATTTCCCACGAAAATGTGATGTAGAAAATTTGCAGTGTATTTCCTACATCATTTCCTACGCAATTTTATAAGTGTTTGTTCTTATTGTGTAGCAAATTTGTTTAAAAAAATAAAGTTATTTTTTTTTCATCACAAATGAGTAGCAATGTTGTCAAAATTTGTGACGCATGTTTTCTTGAAAAATTGTAGCAAATTGTAGCAAAATGACCACTGATGTAATAAATTGTAGTTAAAGTGAGAAATTAAAGTTAAAAAGCTTTGTGAGTAAGTGAAGGATTGTAGGAGATGTATGGCAAATACAAAGATAAGATGTAAGGTAGGATGACGTTCGGCAAATTGTTGATGCATACCTCATTTAGTACTTACCGAAGTCTTTGTTTAAAGCAGAAGGTCCTAGCTAGCTTTTTGATTCAAAATGTCTAAGTGCTTTAGTTATCTTTACTTTTTTTTTTAAGGTAACATGGTATGCTGATGACAAATCATAGTTTCTTCTTTAACAATTGTTTCATGATCGCATTAATACCCTATTGGTTTCATCTAGCAATCTAGCATTATTGAGGTGGTCCATGATGTGTGCCAAAAAAATAATCTCAAAGCACCCCACATTTTCAAGTGGGCTTGAATGACCTTTTTAGAAATGATTTCAACACGTTTTTACATTAGTAACCAAGTTTTATACAACTTCATAAAGGACATGGCAAAAATATTGGTCCTTGACTTGTTTAAGCAATTCTATGTAGTTCTGTGTTCATTCTATACTTGACTCTTTGCAGACAATAGTTTACCACTTCATTCACTCTACTTGCAGCACTCAAAGACTTTCTCATGTACCAAACTATTTAAGTATCCAACTCTATATCTATCATGTATGCGATAACAGATGTGAGCTCTGTTGAAAAAAAGGGTTGCTAAATGCACCTCCTTCTTCTTTATTTTTTTTTACTGAACATATCCCCTCCCTTAAGTTTCACATTAATACAATTTAAACTTTTTTTGTTTCTCTCCAAAAACCTTGTTTCCCTATCACCGGCGGCTGGACACCAAACTGACCACATCACCGAGAGAGAGAGAGAGAGAGAGAGAGAGAGAGAGAGAGAGAGAGAGAGAGAGAGAGAGAGAGAGAGAGAGAGAGAGAGTCTGAATTAGAGAGGGAAAGCGAGAAAGTGAGAGAGGCCTGTGAAAAAAGCCAGAGGATCGTTCGAGAGAGAGAATGGAGATTGTATAGAGAGAAAGCATGAGAGAGAGTGTGTAAAGGGGAGACAGATGTAAGAGGAAGCCAGTTTTACGAAGAGCTAGTGCACGCCAAACGAAAAAAAGGGTGTAAAAAAGAAGCTTAAAATGGTTGTAAAGGAAACTTTAAATGGTTGTACTTAACATGTACATCTGTGAGAGAGTTAGAAGTTGCTAAATATAGCATGAATTAATATATTTGCCTTTATTTATAACGTCACTTCCGAGTTCCGACCTCATGTTAGTTTTACTTTTGTATTTGATCCTCTCAACTATACATGCCTAGCACTTCAACTTCCCCCTTGTTCGGTGCAACCGGGGAATAATCTGTTGGAAATTTTGTGTGAATGTGAGTTGGTCTTGTCCCACATTGGTTGGGGAATGAAAACTAGATTGGTTTATAAGGAGAAACCAAATGGAAGGAAGTAAAATGTTAAGTTACTTTATACACTGGCACCTACCCGCGCGCGCAGGGGGGGGGGGTGCAAAATTGGGTTCTGGTTCGGGAAAAATGCTTGAACCAACACGACGCCTGCATCTGCGGACACGAATGCAGCTCGAAAAACCCGGGTCCGCGCGACACGGTTTTTGCTACTCGTTTTAGTTTTTAATCCTAGAAAAAGGTTTAATGCTTCCTTCGGTTTCGAGTCATTATGCTACCATTAATCTAGTATTATTAGAGTAATAAACCATATTTAATCATCACCATTAATCGAGTTTAATGGAGATCATTATGGTGTTCATTATTGCAAAGTCTATAAGAACAAGAAGAGTTCTTTTTGCAAGAAATAAGTGCAACACATGTATATGTGCACTCGTAAGAACACACACACATGTGCTCGTAAGTATACTCACACACGACAGAAACATATGTTCGATCGCTGCAGCTACAATTTTGAGAAGCAGTCCTCTTCCGGTTTCTTTTCAGGCAAGTGGGATAGTCCGGCAGTGCACCATCGACACTGCTTCGAACCGGTGTACCCTGGGAACAGACGAAGAATCTGTTTAAGGGAATTGTGTCAAACACAAGCCCGGTTCATGTCTATGATTTTGTTTTCTGAACAAGCGCAGGGACTCGCGAGCTTCATGTACAAGAGGCGTTAAGGCGATCACAATGTAAGTTTTCTAACATAATCCCCGTCCTCCCCGCTCAGTATTTGACCATTACCTTTAATAAAAGAAATAAAAAAATGGAAGGGGAAGAATGGGAGCCACACCCATTCTTAGCCTAAATATAAAGACAGTTGTTCTAGATGATAAACTTAGACAATGTAATATTTGAATGTGATAGGTAACTGAAGCTCTTGAAAATAATAAATTAAATTTATACATTTCCAAAACAAGTCCTTTTAACATATTGCAAGCATATGGAAAACAATTTCATAATGACTTTAGAAAGTTTTTACAACCACCCTTTTAAAGTAGTACATGAATAAAGTTGATCTTACTGATGAGTGTTGGACATCATATCATTCATCGAATTGCTAAAATATGAGTATATTGTTTTTCTTTTTATCCGTTCTAACACAAATTTAGGAAGGACATGCTCTTCGGGCTTCTAGTTTCCTATTGGAACTCAATTATGTTTTATCAAATGGCACAAGAGCTAGTTCGAAAATAAGACATGCATTACCTCATTCAATCTTCCATGCGAGGATGAATGTTTCAAAATGATGAATAATTTTTTCTTGGTCGCCGCTAAAGCTCTGTTTTCTTGTAGTGCACTACAAGAAAAATGAGCATTAGCGGCGATCAATCACGGATCGCCGCTAATGCTCTATGATCCGTGTCAGTTTATAACATTCAATCTGGGTCACTGATAAGTAGAATGATCCAACGATCGGGGTTAATTCTTACATAGGACAAGAGTCGCCGCTAAAGGTCCGCTAAAGGTCTCCTTCCTTGTAGTGTTCATGTTTCTCGAGTTAAAAAACAAGGAATTTCAAGATTTTCCTTCAAATCATAAGAAGGGTTATTTATTAGGTGTCAGGAAGTATGGGAATGGGCGCGTGCACTGACCCACATATCCTGGCACAAGAATAATCAAAGGAAGCTTCTAGAAGGTCGCACACACAACCTAGTACGTGCCAGCTAATAGGAGACAAAGAAAGGGACGTTCAGCCAATCAAAGGGAAGAATTCCCCGCTCCACGATCTCCTAGCAGGTACAAAGGACAGGAAAGGACAAGGACGATTGAAAAGGACATTAATCCAATGACAGAGGGACATCGCTCAAATCCCTAACGGTTGTCAACCGTGTGGGCCCGCACGAGACAGCTGCCATTCCAAGGATGACCAATCACAAGACGATTCCTAGCACAATAAATAGCCATCTCTTCTAAAGAGAGAATGCCATTTAATCCTTACGTAAGAAAACTAAGAGAGTTCCTCCTAGACTGGGAAAGAAAGATTATAGTCGAAAAACTTGTACTCATCTATATTCGAGTTCTATGTAATCGTCCGATTTATTATCAATAAATATCTCTTTACATTGCTCATATATAAAGGTGTTTAATCATTGTTTATTCATTGGCGACATCCGTATTGAGAAATATAGAACAACCTTCTCAACTCTCTTAGCAACCCCCTTAACAGTCTTCTCCGCCTCCTTATCCACACTGCCCTCAGGCGTAGAAGTCTCCTTAACACCCCACTAGAACTTTGCATGTTAGTGCGCACAGGTAATGATGGTGGGGGCGGGGGCGGAGGCGCCTTAGTAGAAGCCTCTGTAGGGGAAACAATTTCCGTGTCCAGGGGCGCAACAGCAGGCTTGGACTGGGTTTTCTTCAAAACAATCTTTGGGTGCCAAACTTTTGACCCACTGTTTCCGCTAGTAGGAAAACAAACCCCTAGACTAGCTGAAATCAAACAAGAGAAAAACACTTAGACGCACTTAACAAGTAAAAAACAAAGACATTAAAAGACAGACACACGTACCCAACATCTAATCTTCGATGCTACCAAGCGCATCCTCCAAGCGCACTTTCTTCTTGAGCGGAGACTTAACCACCTTCGAGGCAACATGGTCATCGGTCTTCCGCTTCCGCAAAGCTTTCTCAACCATATCCTGTTTAACCTTGACAGCCTCCTCTTTCCAGCTCAACTCGGGTATGTGCGCAGACTTGGTAGGAGGAATGTCAGAGCCCTGGCCATCCTTCCTCGAACCTTCACCTAAGGGTGGGTGAAGGTTAGATCCGCATTAGCGGGGGGATCTTGTACGAATGTATCAGAAAGCTTAACTGAGACGCGCTCAATCGGTTTAAACAAAGTAACCCCCCTCAAAGTCTTCAACAGTTAGGTCCTTGTCGGACGACCCACCACCCCCTTTCGTATCCTACAAACGGCGGTTGGGCCTCCTAAACTCCCCAAGATCGTCGGTTTCGTCTTCTTCATCAGTGTCAGCATCGAATAAGTTGGCACTGGAGACCTTTGATGACCACCTGTGGGAGACAAAGAATCAGATGAATTCAAATGATCATCATGTGTATCTTCATTGCTAGATAGTATAACAAATTCCTGACCCGCAGGTGTACATGCATTAATAGGGGTTGGCTCCGCAAGAGCTAAAGAAAACGCACCTGATTCGGAGGGGAGCACCAGCGCAGAAGGAGCACGCTAAGCTCCTGGGCGGATGACTAGCCTCACAAACTGGCTAGCCATTCGGTCAAGTACGAACTCCTCATCAGGGCGGAGGTCAAGAAACGCCCACTCCAGGTCATCTCCAGGCAGGAAAAGAGAGTATATGCTCCCCCACATCTGCGGACAGAAAGCGAAAGTCAATACATATAAAAACTAAGTATAAAATAGAAGAAATCGGAGAGGGCACAAGCCATACCTTTCCCCTTGGATGTCAAGTAAAGATTTTTCCCAATCCTCTCATACCTGCGCGACATCGTTACCGCAACAAGCGCCACCTCATCAATTTCACGTATGTCAACTGGGTGACTTATTAAATCTTTATACCACCCATGCTGTTCATAGCCACTGGGTTTGGCCTCCTTCACCTTCAAATCCACGCGCCAGCGCGCCATCTTCATAGGGATGATACCCTTCGCAATCCAGAAAAACCAGGGCTTCCATTCACGAAAACTTTTAATACCCTGAAGCGCCTGGGGCTTAGGACCATGGCGCTGGCGAAAGGAAAACCAACTCTCAGAACCTCTAAGGGTATAAAAAAAATAAACATATCCATGTGGGGGTTGATGCATTGCGCACCACACCCAAACTCGAAAAACAAAAGCCTAGACATACCAGTGGGTGTTCAGAATAACCGCAAACCAAATAAAAACCGAAAACCGAACCGTAACCGTAACCGAAAAAACCAATCCGAACAACGAATTTGGTGTTTGGTTTGGTTTTAACCGAAACCGAATTGCTAATTCGGTGTTTGGTTTGGTTTTTGGTTCTACATTTTTTTATTTGGATAACCGAATAAACCGGTAAAATAATTAATTATTAAATAAAAATAATAATATTTAATAAGCCATATATAATATATAAGCCCAAAATATTAAAGGTAAGCCCAACCCAAAATAAAGTCCACCTATTTATGGGTAATATTCAGAGTATAAGTCTAGTATCCAAGTATATGTTTCTCCATGATTGCATCAACCGTTGATCTGATTATCAAGCTACACGATTTATATGTTTAGTATTAATATCCCTTTATTTTTCGTATGCAGGTTCACTAGAGTTGGAGAAAGATTTAAGTTTGAAGTTTATTTATATTTTGTGGAATTGGCAAAGACTTATTTACTATTTCTAATTTCTATGATGTTTGGGTTTGTGTGGTTTGATTTTTTGGTTTATATTAATTGCTAACTTTCTATTCGGATTTCGGAACAAAGAGGTATATAAGTTAGAGAGAAAAAAAAAACTTCGTTTCAATTTGGTTGAATTTGGTTTGTTTGGTTTAAACCGAAACCAAACCGAATTCATTTGGTTGAATTTGGTTTGGTTTCCATATTCCTAATTTGGTTTGGTTTGGTTTTTGGTTTGGGGTACAAAATTTTGAAAACCGAATAAACCGAATCGAATAAACCAAATAAACCGTAAACCGAACCGATGAACACCCCTACATACCACCAGGGTGTAGTTGGTTGGTTGATATGAATTTAGTAGTAGTCCAAGGCTGATGACAGAAAATGGTAACAGGAACCCAGAAATTGCACATAGTAAAATAGACAAAATACAGCTCTATCTTCCCCGGAGGTGGTTTGGTAATCACATCACCGGGACCAGGTACCTCATCCTCGCACTCTAGTGCAATCCAACACTCTGCGCACAACAAATCAAGCTCATCGCAGTCATCTTGCAGGAGATCTCACCTGCAAGCAGTGAGGTTGCCTTCTTCTTCTTCTTCCCCTTCTGTTGAACAGGGTCTGACGAGGATGCCATCGTTGACAATAAATAACAGACTGGAGGTTAAAAGTCTTAAAAATGAAGATCGGAGAAGAAATAGATGATAGTCACTGAAAAACTAAGAGAACATTTTTGAAAATTCAAAGCGTGTAACAGAAGCATGGGGGGAGGGTGAAGCCTTTTATAGGTTGAGCAATTAATGTCCTCGAAAAAAGCAGAAGATAGCTTGCACGTCCCGCCAATCGCCGAGTGACACATAGGAAAAAGAAACCATCGGACGGCTAAGTGACAGGCGGGCCCACCCGATGTCTCTAAAAAATTACCTGACACATGACGCTATGCTTTACCAACCTGTCTTTTTCATCTGACACATCTGAGCGCTTTGATGTCAACATTAATTACAGACGTGCGCCTAAGCGCCTAGTGCAAATGCAACCTCCGCGGGTGCGGAAACCAAAAATCAAGCAAAAGCAACAGTCCTCATGCAAAAAAAAAAAAAAAAACAGAAAAATAAAATTTCCACTAAGTCCAGCGTCCCGCATGCAACGCATACAACACACTGAACTGGGGAGACTTGAAGAGATATGTACCAGTGGGTGTGCACTGACCCACATGTCCTGTGCCCGCAGAAGAATAATCAAAGGAAGCTTCTAGAAGGTTACGCACACAACCTAGTACGTGCTAGCTAATGGGAGACAAAGAAATGGACGTTCAGCCAAGCAAAGGGAAGAATTCCGTGCTCCATGATCTCCAGACAGTTACAAAGGACAGGAAAGGACAACAAGGATGATTGAAAAGGAAATTCAGCCAATGACAGAGGGACAACACTCAAATCCCTAACGGTTGTCAACCGTATGGAGCCTGCGCGAGATAACTGTCATTCCAAGGATGACTAATCACAAGACGATTCCTAGTACTATATATACCCCTCTCTTCTAAAGAGAGAAGGTCACTCAATCCTTACGTAAGAAAACTAAGAGAATTCATCCTAGACTAGGAAAGAGAGATTATAGTCGAAATACTTGTACTCATCTATATCCGAGTTCTGTGTAATCGTCCGATCCATTATCAATAAAATGTCTCTTTACGTTGTTCGTATATAAATGTGTTTAACCAGTGTTTCTTCAACTCGGGAGTGTGTATACCATTTTGGTTTATTTTTAATAGACGAGCAAACTAGAAGCTAATTCAGATGACAAATTTGTGCATTATCTGTCTTTAAGGAGTCCTGCATCTTTAACTTTGGTGTGCGTACTCTCCTCTCTGTGCATGTCATGGGTGACCCACCAAATATATATATTATCCCAACCAATTAACACATGTTTATACCATTTGCTTTCAACAATTTTGGGTGTTCATTGCGTTAGAGGTTGTGAATTTACTTAGCCGAGTCCAATAGATCATGCATAGTAATGTTACGACCCCAAGATATATGAATGTAGTTTTTGAAAGACTTGTTGCCCGTTAATCTTATGTTTCAATGTAATTTCCATATGATGTAATTGAACTGGAACCAAACCATGCCTTGACATGTATTGAAAATTGCAATACACTTTACACATATATTAAAACGTGCTAAGAAAAAAAGAAAAAAAAGTTGGGGTTGTACGCGCGAGTATCCATATAATAATTGAAAGTAATAAATCTCACATGACATTCTAAGAGGGCATCCACGCTTTTGAGTGCGCTATGTGGCATGTCATGTGACATTAATTGATTTTAAGAAGAAAAAAAATTAAAAACATAATTGGATTTTTCTCTCTCATGTTTTCTCCCATAATTTTAAGCGTTAATATCTTTTATATATGAACTTTTTTAAAGAAAAAAATTACACCAAATTAACGAGCGTTTTATTATCTTTCCAACGAGTACCATAGTGCTATATAAAAAACGGAGAAAAATGACATTTTTTATGGAGGTATTTCATTAATCATGTATAGGGAAGTCACTAATTGTGTTTAAATCAGTAAATATGAATTTTATTTTCAACATGTGTTAGCATTGGAGTTGTACATTGTTTTAGGTTAGGTATTAATATTAGAGTTATACATTATTTAAGGTTAGGCGTTAACATTGGAGATACATTGTTAATTGTTTTTGTTTAGGTGCTACCGAAGCTTTCCTACATGTAAATGTAAAGTGCATCATTCTATTTCATATATAAAATTAATATGTTATATTAGATTTTCATTCCCGAAACGTTCCCGGGATATAACCTAATACACTACAATTCATTTTAGTACAACGTAGATGGAAAAAGGCAATTTTTTCTCTACCACCACTATTCATCCTTCGTTGTCATCACGTTGCAATAATGTATGTTGGAGAAATAAAACATTTATCTTGCTGTATATGATTCAACAAAAAATATTATAATATATATATATATATGTATATATATATATATATAGGGGAAAGTTCAATTGAGAACTCATAGTTAGGGAGAGAACTCAAGAACTCTATATTACACATATGTAATATATTATTATTGCATATGTTGCACATGTGCAATATATCATATGTTACACATGTGCAATATATATTACACATATGCAATACACTCAATTTATCATATATTGCACATACGTAATATATCCTATGTTACACATGTGCAATATATATTACATATGTGCAATATATCATATATTGCATATGTGTAGTATATATTACACATGTGTAACATATGATATATTACACATGTGCAATATATATTACACATGTGTAACATATGATATATTACACATGTGCAATATATACTACACATATGCAATATATGATATATTACACATATGTAATATAAAGTTCTCGAGTTCTCTCAATAAAATGAGTTTTCTATTGAACCATCCCCTATATATATATATATATATATATATATATATATATATAGGGTAGGGATCATGTGAGAACCAACTTTAGGGAGAGAACCAACGAACCAATGTGAACATGGGGTATTTTTGTAAATATGATAAAGACATAAAAGAAATTAAAAAAACAAGAAACAAAAAATACATCATGTTCATCTTCTTCCCCTTTATCATTCAAACCCTAGCTTTATTCCTCTTCACCATCAATCAACCCATATTTCATTTCTCCGATGATGGCGAAAACACATCACCACTCTTCATCGCTTCGTTTCGTTTCTTTCAGGTAACAAATTGTAAATGACTAAATTTATCTCTCTCTACACAACTTTCAGCTCGCACCATATACAGAGAGAGAGACCAAAAACGATATCTGTCGACTCTTCCGATCTAACATTGATTCGACTTTCCAAAAAGTCAACCGATATGTTCATCCACACGTTTCTTCCGTTGTTGATATTAATTGGTATAGTTGAATCTTGATTAGATACTGAAATTTAAGTTTATGTTTGATCTGTTTTCTTTATTTGTTATGGAACTGGTTATATGATTAATTTGGATTTAGTTTCAGTTATTTTAAATTGTTTAGTTAACTAAAGGATCCTGATGAATGATGTTGTTAGATATTTAGTCATTTACATTTTGTTATTAATTATGACTCTTTGTTCATGATTATGTATCTTTCACTCTTTGTTCTTCATTGCCGTTGTGTAGCTTGTCATATATAATCATGGTCTAAATAATAATGTAAGACTAAATTACATGAATAGTCAAAGTATCCAACACACTTTGTTAAACTGGATCGATCGAAAACGAATCTTAAATTAAATGGATAATATATTTTGATTATACATGTGTGCAGATTTAATTTATTTACATTGGAATCTAGGTCATGAATTAAAGCTAATTTCAGTTGGTGTCATGTGTGAGCCATGGGTTTTAACACAGAGGGTCTTCGGGCCGTGTGTTTCCCCTGGAATTGCTGACGGGTCGGGTCATCATCGTTGTGTGCGATCGTGCGTGTGGGTCGCCTTTTGCCTATGGGTATACAGAGTGACTGTGCCTTTTTGGATGTTAAAAAAAATTGACCGATTTTTATGCATTGTTTTCAAATTGATCGTGCGCGTGGGTCGCCTTGTTTTTTCATTATCATGTTGTGTAGATTTGAGAAATAAGGGAAGATTTGTTTAGAGTGTTTCCAGATCTGTGTTTTGTGAAGTTTTGTTGGATAGTGATATGGTTATGGATTTGATTTGATTTTGAATGTTGTGATGTTAACAACAGTTAATTTATGTATGTTTTATCTTTATAGGTTTTACCATAAGCATATTAAAGAGGTGCCATTTCTTGATATGTATATGTGAATTAAGAATGTTAATGCACATGAGCATAATATAGTTGCTACTTATAAAAGTAATGTTAAGGCACATGTACATTTATACTAATATCATTACGATCATTCATTCTAACGCACATGTGCATATGTTATGTGGTAATGAAAAAGTAACGTTAATGCACAAATGCATTAAGATTGAAATTTTGGTTTTCTAATGTGTTGTTTATTATTTGTAGTTAAAGAATGGGAAAGAAATCGAAGGAGGTAACTTTTGTCTTAGAATCGAGGGATACATGGTCAAAAAAGATGACAAATGCGATTGAGGATGATGACATAATCGTTGATCATGAGGTTAGAAAAGGTAGTTATTATTTATTTAAGCAATTTAGATATATGTGCACATGTGCACATATGTATATTTTCATGTTAACTAATAAAATGTCAATTATTAGTTGTTTAAACACACGAACAATGTGATAAATTTGAAAAGTCTACGATGTTCAGGTTGACGGATGAAAAAACAAGGGAGATGAGACATCAATGAGGTGTGAAGAGTGTTGTAAGAAGATAAGTAAATGGGAAAGAAGATGAAAATAGGACAAATAAGTAATAGAAAAGGGACACTGTTGGTGAGCGTGAGGTTGTGAGATAATTAGAAGTTTGTAGGTAGGTGGTTAGTGATAACATGGTTGGTTTGTAATATGAATATTTTTTTCTGTTATCATTTGTTTTATTGTATTGATTGATGGTTTGGTAGGAACTACATGTAATTGTATAATAGAAACAGATGGGTACAAAAAAGTTTGTTATTTGAAGGATGATACATGCACATATGTTTATTGTGGGTGGTCTTATATGGTGGTTGATAAGTTGAATATGTTCGTGATTATTATTTTAGCGTATCTAAATTTCTATGATAAGGAAATTGACATATACACATGTGCACAATTATAATTAAACCCCCCACCACCCAAAAAACTAAACCCACCACCATATCCCCCAAAAAAACCTAACCCCTTCCCACCATACTTAAAACCTAAGCCCTGAATCTAAACCACTTAAAAAACATAACTATATTAGTGAAATGCACATGTGCATGCAGTACACATTTCTTATTTTATAGTTATTATATACAGTTGTTTTAAGTTTATTAATGTTTGTTGTCATACACTTGTCTTATTTTTCAATTTATGGTATAATATGCATGACTATGCAATTAACGATTTAGAGTGTATTTTTATATCTCTTCGTATCCATTTAATGATCATTGAATAAAATTTGTGACCTCTTATATATCTGTATCGCGTCCATTTAATAATCATGTGATTATGGTAATTAACAATTCATTCAAAAGTGTGATTTAATAGTGAAATGCACATGTGCATACGGTATATTTCTGTATATATAACAGTGAATTGCACATGTGCATCATGGATGACGTCACATGACGTCATATCAGCCATTTTTTTATTTTTTTTTTCGAATTATTAATGCAAAAAAAAATCATTTTGGTGTTTTTAATTTTTTAATTTTTTTATTTATTTAGGTTATATAATTTTTTATTATTTTTTTTATTTTTTGATGGAGGGGTTTTTGTAGACACCCTTCATATTTACAAAAATGCCACCTGTTCATACTGGTTCCTTGGTTCTCTCCTTAAATAGTGGTTCTCAAATGATCCAAATCCTATATATATATATATATATATATATAGGGAATGGATATAAAGAAAACCCTCCTTATTTGGTAAACTCTGGAAACTCTGACTTCCCAATATTTTTTTTTTTGAAAAAAATAGGGCAAGTAATATACATGATTTTAAGCATTTTGGGCCAAAAAATTAAAAAAGCGCCGAGTATTTTTTTTAAAAAAAAATAAATAAAATTTTGACTAACACATGTTAAGCGCTAATAACAGGTGTTAACAATGTGTTAACTATATGTAAACAGTAGACGTTTTTTATTTTTAAAAAAAAACCGTTCGGCGCTTTTTCGATTTTTTTGGCTCAAAATGCTTAAAAAAATGTATATTACATATCCTATTTTTTTCAAAAAAAAAATGTTGGGAAGTCAGAGTTTCCAGAGTTTACCAAATAAGGAGGGTTTCCTCCATATACTTTACCTATATATATATATATATAGAATACTAGGTTATCCTCTGGAAACGTTACGGGATAGATAAATCCAATATGATGTGACAAAATATGTGTACTATAAAAGCAATTAGTCGTTTTTTCATAAAAAAATTGTATAGAATTTGGTATCAAATGATATGTCATGATGATGATATGCAATTCTAATGTGTAAAATGAGCATTTGTTAAAGAATGGTATAATAAAAAGTTGTTTTCTTTTTTCGTTTTTTGTATAGCATTATGGTACTCGTTGAAAAGATAATAAAATGCTCGTTAATTTGATGTAATTGTTTTACCAAAACAATGTCATATAAAAAAGTTATTAGCATTTGAAAACATGGAGGAAAGTGCATGACATGCTATGCACATGAAAGAGAAATATTTTTTTAATGACATGGAATGTCATATGGCACACTTAAGTAGGGATGAGCATACGGTCTCGAAAACCGATCCCGAACCGAAAAATACCGATCTCGTACTGAACCGATACCGAACCGAGGGAGTTCGGTATCGGTACCCACATTTAGAGGTTTTCGGTTTCGGTATTATCGGTATCGGTACGGGGTCGGTATGATATCGGTATTTTAAGGTAAAATACCGATACCACACCGGTATCGTACCGATACCATACTGGTATAATCGGTATCGGTATCGATATTGGTTTTTTGGACTTTTCGGTATCGGTATTGTCGGGATCGGTACCGATACCGTCCCGAGCTCATCCCTACACTTAAGGGGGTGGTTGCCCTCTTTGAGTGCCATGTGAGATTTTAGGCTTTGGTTTATTATAATAGACTAGTAGGGTGCCCGTGCGATGCAGCGGGGAACAATCGGTTACTTGGTTCGGTTTATATGGTTAGATTATCAGTTTTTAGTCCGGTTTCTAATTTTGGTTAATAACAAAAAACCAAACTTTGACTATTTTTTTTGCCTAAAAGTACATAAAATGGATATATAAATACATGAAATAGAGGTATAAAACCTAAAAATACATGAATATATGAATAGTTTTGTTTTAGTTTGGTTGATTTTGGTGAACTAAGTGTACAAAAAACAATAACCGATTTTAAGTTAATTTGGTTTTTGGTTAATTCAGTTTTTGATTGCTTAGATGAATGCAGCCGCACTATTGTCCACCACGTACAGAACGTTTCCTTTTTATGTTTGTCCACAATGAAGCTGTTCACTTTTGGTTAATATTTTTCTTAAAGTATGAAAAAAGGTTTAAATATTGGTTAAAATGAAAATAGGCTAAACAGGTCAAGTAATAAAACCCGAAGTGCACAAAACCTCCAAAGTCGTTTTATTTCCAAAATAACATATTATTATAATATTAGTTTTTGTATCATATTTACAACAATAATTCTTTGTTAAATTTCAATACAAATCGTTGTGGCAAGTTACAATCCACCATACTCACCCATGAGAAAATTGTTAAATCATTCAAAAGTTGAATTTACATACTTGTCGTAGAATATAGTCATTGAGAATGATCGTTGTTTCATGTTGTTTTTATGTTTTCATAACAAAAATCCAACGATGTTACAATCCTATATTCTAAAATCATCATAATCACCACCGGTTTAGCGAGTTTCAAATTTAAAATTGAAGGTATACTTACTTTAATAAGTTGCTGCATAGAGAGAATTTCAATTAAATACCAAATAATTCCCAGCTTTTAATCCAAGATGAATTAGGCGTAACTTTCACATGAGTTTGAAAAAGCGCCATTGGGGCGCGCTATAGCACAAGACACACAAAGACGCAACACCCATCCCCACAACCTAATGCAAAGTACAAGAAGCTCACCTAAGGCGTACTTTTTGGCAAAAAAAATACACACATGAGGAATTTTTCATAATGTTTATCACAAGTTTTAGAGACCTTTTTTTGTTAAATCATCAATCTTATTTGTATACGAAAATAATGATAATCATATGAAGATGGAAATTAGTTTTATCAAGGTATGAAAGAAAGGGAAGATCGACACCACGTTTTAATTTTATCCGGGCGTGAAAAAAAATGGGAAAATCACCACAACTTTTTAATTTTATCCAGGTGTGAAAGAAAGGGAAATCGTCACCACTTTTTATTTATATTTTTCTTGCACAAACTTTCACTTACTTCATCTTTGATTTGTTGAGAAATTGACCATTTGTCATTTTTCTTAAAAAACAATAATAAATATCTATATCTATATCTATACTATATTATAAAGCATTTGACCAGGACTTCTTAAATTTTAAGAGGTACAATTTAATGTCTTATGATACAACACCTAATGCATATAATAACTACTTTTTAGGGACAATTTTGTCTTTAAAACACCATATTTAATCAAAATGAAGTGAAGAGTTAAGTGATATTATGAGAATTCATGACATTTAATTCTATAATTACTTAAAACATATTAAATAGAAACATGTAAAAGATAATTTATAATGCTACATGTTTTGTTATAATTTTTTATACAAATTTGGTTCTTTATAAAAGTTAAACTTTTATAAACTTAATAATATTATAATAAATTGAGAAATCAATATTAATGAAAACCGTGTTTTGAATCGTGAGATAATGACTTGCATTTTGAAATTATTACGGTACATTGATACACCTTAATATGCCTAATCTTATCTAAACTATACGTCACTGGATTCTATGACTAGAGAAGAAAATTTTCGTTTATAATTAATTTCAAACAAATGTTTCACGTAATTATGGTCAATTGATCATGATTAAATTATATAGAAGTGAATTTTCTTCTACAAAAGGTATATGACATATTGTAATATACGAAAACTCGATATCGGATTTTATGATGATTGTAATATATTGTAAATTTGTTGAATGATTGTTAATAAAAACTTTGGAGTTTGTTAGATAAGTATGATTTGATTATTTATGTTATAAAAATATTATTATAAAATTATGTATTCTTAATACTCTAGGGATAGAGGATTGAAAATGAAAATTTATGTTATAGAGAAAATTTGTCTCATATCTTTAATTTTTCTATAAGAAATATGTCAAACTTATTGTTTTTTATAATATTATCTTGTGTTTAGAAGAAAGAGAAAAGAGAAGTTACTATATTGGTTTTATTTTTATATATGTTTGAATGTAGGTTTCGTTTAAAACATAATTGTGTGTGATAATATACAATTCATCTAAACATAGGCAAATGAGTCATGACGGTTTTTTCTTTAGTTTTTTTTTCTTTTTTATATGGTTATGTTACGGTTTTAACTTACTTAGTTTTTTCTAACATAATTTTGAACTTTTTTTTAATATGGCAAGTTGACTCGCTAACTAATGATTGAAATCAAGATATTTATATGAAAAGTGTATTTGTACTAATGATTCCAAACACCCTGTCCAATTAATGTGTATATGTACTATTATAATTATACCTGGATGATGTTGTCTCAACAATTGCTTCAACATACTTCATGACGAGCTTACATTATGCTCTAAGCCTATATGAATTCCATCAACATGTTAATCCAACCAAATTGGATCTTTTTAGAAGCCTAAATTTGAACAAAAAGATTAGAACAAAAAAACGACGATCAAGTTGTACAAACAAATTTGAAACGTCAAAAAATACAACTTTTGTAAGTCTACTCTCATAAGTTTATAAAGATTCATATAATGGGAAATCACAAATTTCTCAACCAGTTATGATATTAAACATAGGAGAATCAACAGTATAAAGATTTTATCAACACAAAAAAATAAATGAAAAGACTTACTTAAGAACGTATTGTTCTCCTACGAGTTGTATATTTTCGGAGACGAAAACAAGCATACCGTCGACATGTCCTAACAGCTAACAATTGACAGTTGAGATGTTTTGGTTACACTGCTAAAAAATAATAGAAGTGAGCTTGGTGATGATGTATTAAAATCACAATTTAATGGAATGAGATCTGAAAAACTACAAAGACAAAAATGACATATAAGCTGGAAATTAACTATATAAAATTTGTTCAAATGAGATCTAAACACTTAAGAATCACCTGTATAAGATTACTATTCGATAGAATCCATGAACTCTATAGTGAGGCATAGAGTTCATGTGAAGCCAGAGACAAAGAAGATGGTTTTGAAGAAATAGAGAGAAAAGACTGAATAAGAGGCAAGAATAAATTATTCAATTTTCAACTTTTATAATATCAAAAACCCCCTCTACTTCTTCCGCCACTACAATTCAAAAACCCCTCTACTCAGCTTCAAACCATATTATGAGTATAATTTGCTACATACTTTTAATTAAAAAATGATTTTTCATGTGATTAACAATAGCTAGGGGTGAACAATAATTGAACCCTCAACCTAATCGAACAAAACATACAAAACAACACCGAAAATTAACCAAAAACCGAGTTAACCTAATATCGGTTGTTTTGTACCTTACGTTAACCAAAATTAACAAACCGAAGCTGAACCATTCATATATTTATATCTTTTATATGTCCATTTAATGTATTTATACCTCCATTTTATGTACTTCTAAGCAAAAATTTTAACCAAAGTTTGGCTTTGGTTATTAACCAAAATTAACTAAATCGAACTAAAACCGACAACAAACCAAATAGATTGAACCAATTAACCGGTTGGTTAATAAGATCGATAAACCGACAATGTCGATTTTTGTTTCGGTTGAGGCTACTGAACCCAACCATGCACTATTAGAAGTGTCTGTGTTCCCTACTACACCGTGCAGGCACGCTGTGTTCCCTACTACTACTACTACACGGGAAACAGTCGTTGACGGGATGCAAAAAGGAGGCTGGATGGACTTTTCTACAACCCCGATCCTCCTTGCATCACGCCACCACTGCTACTACCGGAGAAATAGTCCAGTAGGGGATGCAAAAAAAGAAGCTCGACGGACTTTTCTACAACTTTCGGGCACTCCAGCGTTAAATATTTGAAATTACCTAACCGGAGTAACATTCTACACGTGTTATACTATGTGCAGATGTAACATCGATCCAAGTAATTTCATGCAAATGTAACACCGATCAAACAACACTAAAAAACCATAGCCTCCATACAACGTTTTTCAAAGTTGTCGAACGCCACCATTTTTCTTCTTCTTCATATACCACGTACAATAACACGTTGTGTAACCCGGTTTTTTTGCTTTGTATGGAAAAGAATGTTAGAAAACTTACATTGTGATCGCCTTAACGCCTCTTGTACATGAAGTTCGCGAGTCCCTGCGCTTGTTCAGAAAACAAAATCATAGACATGAACCGGGCTTGTGTTTGACACAATTCCCTTAAACAGATTCTTCGTCTGTTCCCAGGGTACACCGGTTCGAAGCAGTGTCAATGGTGCACTGCCGGACTATCCCACTTGCCTGAAAAGAAACCGGAAGAGGACTGCTTCTCAAAATTGTAGCTGCAGCGATCGAACATATGTTTCTGTCGTGTGTGAGTATACTTACGAGCACATGTGTGTGTGTTCTTACGAGTGCACATATACATGTGTTGCACTTATTTCTTGCAAAAAGAACTCTTCTTGTTCTTATAGACTTTGCAATAATGAACACCATAATGATCTCCATTAAACTCGATTAATGGTGATGATTAAATATGGTTTATTACTCTAATAATACTAGATTAATGGTAGCATAATGACTCGAAACCGAAGGAAGCATTAAACCTTTTTCTAGGATTAAAAACTAAAACGGGTAGCAAAAACCGTGTCGCGCGGACCCGGGTTTTTCGAGCTGCATTCGTGTCCGCAGATGCAGGCGTCGCGTTGGTTCAAGAATTTTTCCCGAACCAGAACCCAATTTTGCACCCCCCCCTGCGCGCGCGGGTAGGTGCCAGTGTATAAAGTAACTTAACATTTTACTTCCTTCCATTTGGTTTCTCCTTATAAACCAATCTAGTTTTCATTCCCCAACCAATGTGGGACAAGACCAACTCACATTCACACAAAATTTCCAACAATCCCCCACATGAATGGGAGTTGCTTACAGAAAACAACCTCATTCCGATTAAATTTCAACAGTTGAGTTTTGCATACGATAGGTAGGTGTGACCCTTTGAACCTTCGCTTATGAAACGCACTTAGCCCACTGGCTCTGAGTAGAACGCGATGTCTTTGAACTCGTCTGCCGTTTGTGTGGACGACAATACGCTTCACACAAGACTCTCCCTGACAACGTCAAGTCCTCATAGTTGTGTCCGTTATGGTCATGGACACGTGCCTGGTTCTGCGAGAGCTCTTAAGTATTGTGCCCCTACAATACCCTTCGAAGCGACCCCACTTCTCTCTCACATAGGTGATCTACTGGGACTGGTTACCTCAGTCAAATCATTAAAAGCCATAAGCTTAACCTCAACCTTGTCACTTTTTAGGAATGGACTAGGAAGCTTATTAAATTTATAGTAAACTCCCTTTTTCAAACGTGGGGTTTCCACCAACTCTCCCCCACAGTGACCTTCGCCAGTTCATACAATTAGGTTGTCCTATTGAACTCAGATCTTGGGATCTCCAGTCAGCTGAGTTAGGTTTTCCTTCGCATAAACCTAGCCTTTCATGGGCTTTAGTCCCATTCCCATTGACGACTTCTAAACTAACTCTCTGCTTAAGCCTTTTATTAGCGGATCCGCGATGTTATCCTTTGACTTCACATAGTCAATAGTGATAACTCTTATAGAGATTAGTTGTCGTACCGATCATGCCTACGTCTTATATACCTATTCTTAATGATACACATTGTGATATGAGCTCTGCCAATTACCGATTGACTATCACAGCGTACGCATTGGGCCAATGCCGGCTTCGGCCACCTAGGTATATCCTTTATAAGTTGACGTAGCCATTTTGCCAATTCATCCTCTAAAGCGATGAATTTTGATTCCATCATGGATCTAGCAATAACAATTTGCTTAGATTATTTCCATGTTATCGCAACACCTCCAAGTATGAACAAATACCCACTCGTTGCCTTGGAATCATTCGTGTAAGATATCCAATTCGCATCATAATAACCTTCAACAACTGCTGGATATCTTTTATATTGCAGCCCGTAGTTTCGTATGTATCCTAATTACCAGAGCACCTGTGTCACGTAATTCCAATGAATTGAACTTAGGTTGCTCGTGTATCTACTTAGCTTGCTCGCTAAGTCTGGTCTGATACAACTTATCAGATACATCAGGCTGACAATAATTCTTGAGTACTCTAATTGGTTAACAGGCTCACCTCGATTCTTGGCTGGACATTGACTCGTGTCAATGAAATTTCTAGCCACATTAGAGTCATTTCCAATGAACTTCTCAAGAATTTTGTCCACATAATAGGACTGACTTATAACAAGTCTATTCTAGGTTCGTGTGATTTGTACATCCCAAAATCACATTCGTTCATATCAAACCTTCCATTTTCAAATGCAAGTCACCTCCACACTTAAGTGTTATTGGATAACTACCAAATGGGGTGATGAAAGTTTTTCCTTTCATATGTAGCTTGAAAACTTCTCAAGTACCATTTTTACATCCCTACGGATTGTTTCTTAAATGGCTCTTCCCCCCACATTGCTTGCACTTTGATTTAGTTTGAGTAATATCACTCATGATGACATTAGACACCCGTGATAAGATAGCGACTATCTATATCTTTGTGTTATTGAGGTCATCCATTATATTACTTAACCCATATTTTCCACACAAACCGTTTTCTTAGCTATATGAGTTCTCCTCATATTCAGCTAAATAGTATCATAACCAATGAACTATTTATTCGGTCCTTTCGAGTCATCCTTTTTAATGAATTATATATTTGCTTTTACAAAATTCATTCTTATGTCGTCACATATGTTTGAATGTTCAAAGTTAATTTATTCTCCGTGGAGCATTTAAATTAACAAGTATTAGTCTAGCATGCTTTAGACTACGAATACTTAGCATGTGAACAGAAGATGCCTCATTCTGATTCCTCACAGCCTTAAGAGATAACTTACTATCTCTTTCTAACATTCACGTCTTAGTTTAGACACAAAATGAGATTTTGTTTACCATTCCAAAACCTTGGTTTAAAGAATGCTTCAAAACCATAATTAATTCCATCCATTAGGATCAAGACTCGTTTGCCTTTAATCTCCAAGGCTTCACAATTAACTCTTTAGGACTTATACATAAGTCTTAACATAAGTCACTTTGATGAACATATTCATCATCAACAAGTCAATTAGATTGACACTCAACGACATGACTTCCACATATCCCTAAGTGATATGTATATATTTTGTTGAACTTATTTATTGGGTGACTCTCCCAAAATATATTACGAATTCTTCATATAGTTCAACCAACATTGATGATTTGTAGAAACTCTACACGTCCATCACTATTCTAAGTCTTTTATAATAAATCTCACAATATTTATCAAAGACTTATGAATAATAACATATATTTCTATCATATGTTATAGTCATCAAAACTACATTTGTGCATTTCTACGTAAATGCTCTCAATATTAGATGACATATCTCGTTTTCGTGTATTTAACTTCAATACACTTGCCACGTTGATCATGATTATCTCAATGGGAATGGATGAAGAGTTTTTTCCTTCTTAGTCACTTAATTAGAGACTTAAGACTCTAATTAAGACTCTAATAAAACCTCATCAAATGGCATTAAGAACTCTACTCAAGAGTTTCACCATATGAAATAAAACCTCATCAAATGGCATTAAGAACTCTAATCAAGAGTTTCACCATATGAAATAAAACCTCATCAAATGGCATTAAGAACTCTATTCAAGAGTTTCAATACACTTAATTTAGTCTTAAAACTACAATCAAGTGTCATAAATAAATTAACTCTACTAGAGAGTTTTTCTTCAATTCACCATATGAAGAGTTTTACCAATTAATAATTATAATTTACCAAATTATAATTTCAATATAATCCAAAATATATATAACATATTATATATATCTTTAACCGGATTCATATAAATATCAAATCTCAAAGTGTTATTCTCTTCAACACTTTATCATTCGACGAAATGATAACAATTATATCGTCTCATGGCATGTTTCGAGGTACTCTCTCAATACACTGTTCAAAGCAACAAAGTTGTTTAAACTTAACTACTTTCAAGCAGTAGAACAAGTAAATATGTCCAAAACAACATCAAGTTGTTTTACACTAAATAGTCTCTCTAGACTATTATATGGTTAAAGTCATCATACTTTTCATACAAGTATCAAACCATATATATAATTTGCAAAAGACATGTTTTATTCTTACAAACATTTCTACTTTTACAAGTATTTTCCATAAAGTATACATATTTATGTTTTGATTACAAATCAAAACCATGAACTCTAATATAGTTTTATTATTCAAAACCATTTCTAACTCACTTGTTAGAATACAAACGATTACACGTTTCATCATATAGAGTTTTGGTTAAATAAACCTTTTCTAACACACCCGTTAGAAATAAACGATTACCCAAAATCGTTTTAAATATCATTGGTTTATATTCTCAACCGTTTCTAACATGTTTGTTAGAAATACATGATTATGACAATCATTTTAGAACTTATTGATTTATATAAAATAAACCATTTCTAACACGCTCGTTAGAAAATTAAACCATCTACATAAATGGTATTGACTTTGGATTTTCTAAAATATACCCGTTTCAAACACGCTTGTTCGAAACCGTCAAATTTTAACCAAATCGGTTTAATGTTGATTTTTTTTTTTTTTTTTCAAAATAATCATTTCCAACACGTTTGTGTATTTTGTACAACAATTTTTCCTAACACACTTGTTAGAAATATAAGCACCTTATTTAGTCTTTACAAAACCATCAATTTCTAACACGCCCGTTAGAGAAATCAATCTATAAGTTTACACATTAAACTTATGATTTTGTAAATAATAATTTCTAATACGCTTATTAGAAATGTTTCACGACACGTTATTCTTTCAACGCCGTCGATTCTAACACGCTTGTTAGAAATGCATGTTTCAAAACATTCTATTTCGAAACCGTTTATTTTCCAATATTTTCATTAGAAAAGTAAACATTTCAAAACCTTGAAATTATCTTTCTAATACGCTAATTAGAAAGAAAACATTTAGCAAACGTTTTTGCATGGGTTTACAAAATTATGTCTTTTCTAATACAATTAGAAATTCAAACCGAGTATATACATGTTAAAAATTAATATTTCGGTTTATCCAAACACATCCCAAACACCCATGAATCCGAAACTTGAATAAAAAAAAAAATTCGTTTTGTCTATCAAACTTTCGGATTAAAGATTGCATTCTTATCATGAATGTAATCCAATTCGATGTACCAAAAGGAAAAATTCTACAAACTTTCGCGAACCCAAATTCCTTAAGAAAAAGGTTTAAGATCGGTTTCCAATCTACACGAAAGTTTGTTTTGCAATCTGTTTAAGTTTGTTAGAAAACTTACATTGTGATCGCCTTAACGCCTCTTGTACATGAAGTTCGCGAGTCCCTGCGCTTGTTCAGAAAACAAAATCATAGACATGAACCGGGCTTGTGTTTGACACAATTCCCTTAAACAGATTCTTCGTCTGTTCCCAGGGTACACCGGTTCGAAGCAGTGTCGATGGTGCACTGCCGGACTATCCCACTTGCCTGAAAAGAAACCGGAAGAGGACTGCTTCTCAAAATTGTAGCTGCAGCGATCGAACATATGTTTCTGTCGTGTGTGAGTATACTTACGAGCACATGTGTGTGTGTTCTTACGAGTGCACATATACATGTGTTGCACTTATTTCTTGCAAAAAGAACTCTTCTTGTTCTTATAGACTTTGCAATAATGAACACCATAATGATCTCCATTAAACTCGATTAATGGTGATGATTAAATATGGTTTATTACTCTAATAATACTAGATTAATGGTAGCATAATGACTCGAAACCGAAGGAAGCATTAAACCTTTTTCTAGGATTAAAAACTAAAACGGGTAGCAAAAACCGTGTCGCGCGGACCCGGGTTTTTCGAGCTGCATTCGTGTCCGCAGATGCAGGCGTCGCGTTGGTTCAAGAATTTTTCCCGAACCAGAACCCAATTTTGCACCCCCCCCTGCGCGCGCGGGTAGATGCCAGTGTATAAAGTAACTTAACATTTTACTTCCTTCCATTTGGTTTCTCCTTATAAACCAATCTAGTTTTCATTCCCCAACCAATGTGGGACAAGACCAACTCACATTCACACAAAATTTCCAACAAAGAATATAACAGCATGGAAAACAATATTAAATGTTTACACCTACATGTATGGAAAATAATATTGCATGTGTGTTTTTTTTATGAGAATTGCCATATCTATGCAAGAATAATCGTTTGAGTGCATTGCTATATATATGTAAATGACTTGAATTCAACCGATTGTATCTCTAGGAAAATTACACATCGAACCAACGACCTTGCTTGAAGATTGCTGAACCGATAAGCAACCTTGTGAAGGTCTCCACCCGGACCGGTGACCTTGAAAACCAATTATTGAAAGTCACTACTTGGATGGGCAATCTTGAAAATCAATTATCGAAGGTCGCTACTCGAAGTAGCAACCTACCCATTTTCACAAAAAAATCTCATGCAACACCCAAAAACACTCTTCCATTTTGATTTTTGCCTATTAGTGCAAAAATTTCTATAATGTTTCAGGTTATTTTATTTTGAGGTACTATCGATATAAAGACATTGTTTTGGATGGTAAAGTTAATTTGTACAATGTTTGAACGTGATAGGACGTACCTGAAGGTGTTGAAAGTAATAAATTAAAGATATACATGTCAAAAACAAGTTCTCTTAAAAGTGTTCCCGGCCAAGCATATGGAAAGCAATTTCATACCGACTTTACAAAGTTTCTACAACTACGCTTTGAGGAAATAGTATGTGATGGACACTGTTTAATTTTGGAAAGCTGAAAAGTTATGTTAACGATGTCTTTTCTCTTAAAAATTGTAGTACACATATATTGAAACGTGTTAAATTAAATAAAGTTGTGGTTGTATGGACGAGTTTACACCTTTATTCATTTACGTTGTCATTGTATTACTAGAAACACGTTGCAATACTGTTTGTTAGGTTGGCGAAATAATTATCATTTATCTTGCTGTATGTGATTCAAGAAAAAAATTAATATAGATATACAATATCATTTCTTAACTCTTAGTGACACCAAAATAAAACTTACTCAACTAAGTTAAAAGTGTTATTCTTGGTATCAACCGAATAAATAAGTAAATTACTGATTACTGAATGTTAATAAACAAAAGTTTTGAATACAGGGCAATTCTTAAATATCGTTTGATGATCCCCATGTACCATGAAGATGAAGTCTGTCCGATTTGCCGTAAGGCATGCTTGGACAAATACGGGGAACACACGGTTAATTGTAAGGAGTTGCCTGGTTTCAAATATAGGCATGACTGGGTCCGGGACGTTCTTTGGGACATTTTAAGAAGGGCTGGGATCTCAGCCAAGAGGGAGGCTCCTGTGAATTTCCTCTCGGACCCCGCTGACGGGAGATCCACCCTACGTCCAGCAGACCTGCTTGTCTTTGGGTGGGCCGGGGGGAAACACGCTTGCGTCGACCTAACAGGTGTATCTCCTCTGGTTGGTTTGAGGGATAGTGGTTTCTTAGCAGGGCAAGCTGTACGGAAAGCAGAGGCGAAGAAAGTTGAGAAGCATGCTAAAGCCTGCGAGGAGAACCAACACGTTTTTGTTCCCCTGGCATTTGATACCTTTGGCTCTTTGGCGCCGGAAGCCATCCGTTTCCTGACTAGAGTCCAACGGGTTATTCTTAGCAGTGTCTCGACTCCGGGGGGACATGGGTTCGTTTTTAGTAGGTTAGGGTTTGCCATTCAGAAAGGGGTGGCGGCGCAGCTTGTTGCCCGCCTGCCCACTATCTTGATGTAATGAGTCACGATTATGTGTTTATGAATGAAAAAAGTATTTCAACAAGTACTTAATTTTTCTAAAAAAAAAAAAAAAATGTTTTACGTGCATAACGTACAGTATTGTGTTTAGGTCGTGTGTAGTGGAGGGGGGTTATAGGGCGTTATGGGGATTAAAATATTAAAAAGTAATAGAAGGGGGGTTATGGGGCGTTATGGAAAAAGAGGGTGTAGTGGGAAGGGGCGTTATGGGGCTTTATAAATGATTGGGTAATAATTGATTTTTATTGTTTTTTTTTTATTATTATTATTATTATTATTATTATTATTATTATTATTATTATTATTATTATTATATAAACACTAACACACACCCACAGTAAATAAAAACACACATACACACTTCATCTTCCTCCTCCTTCATCTTCCGCCTCCTCCTCTCCACCTCCTCCTCTCCACCTTCCCTCCTCCCCTTCCGCCTCCTCTCCACCTAAACCCACCTTCATCTTCATAATAATAATAATATAAAGAAGAAGAAGAAAGAACTCCAAAACGCCACCTTCCTCTCGCCATACCCATAGCGGGCGCCACCAAAACGCCCCCATAGCGCCGGCGGGGGCGGTGTTCCCCGGCGCTATGGGGCTTCAAAACGCCCTATAACGGGCCACTACACATGAACTTATAATAAATCAGAAACATATTGAAAACAAAACAGTACGTATGTAAGTTAAATAAAATGTTTTTCTTAAATGGGGACGGATGGAGTATGTAATTGGGTACGTAAAACCACATCCGTACTAATTGCCGAAGTCCTATATAAATAAGACGCATGAAGGTCATCACTAAGGCAAAGAACAATAAAGATGGCAACAATAAATGTCCTACATATGAATGATGGCAATGGAGATTCAAGCTATGCCACCAATTCCTTTCTTCAGGTCTCTTTTAATCTCGATGCCGCTATCTATCCCCTATGAATATGTAAACTGTCTTGATTCAACAAAGGTTTCTTAAGTGTTTTATATACCGTAACTTAATTTCTTTTCAGGAACACGCGATACGGAGAGCATTACCATTTTTAAAGCATACAATTAAGGATATGGCTAATCATCGTGATGTCTTCTTCAACGGTTGTTTCAAGATCGCAGATTTAGGCTGTGCCTCGGGCATGAATACACTATTGGTAGCATCTAATATAATTAATATAGTCCATAAGGTGTGCCAAGAATATAATCGTAAGACACCACAGTTTCAAGTGTTCTTGAATGACCTTTATGGAAATGATTTCAATAGTCTTTTCATGGTGTTACCCTACTTTTATGAAAATCTTAAGAAGGGCAAGGGAGAAAATATCGGCCCTTGTTTTGTTTCAGCTGTTCCGGGTTCCTTTTACGGTAGACTTTTTCCAGACAAAAGTTTACACTTCGTTCACTCCTCTTATAGCATTCAATGGCTTTCTCAGGTGTTGTACTATCCCATTCTATAGTTATCTTATATACATTATGACTATATATATATATATGTAGGGAAAGGGTAAATGAGAACATGGTTGAGTTGAAAGAACAGGAGGAACTCACTTTATACTTTAATTTAAAACCACACATTCTTTTCTGAATAAATTAAGTGTGTGGTTATAAAGTGAGTTTTTGCTGTTCTTCCAACTCAACTATGTTCTTATTTTACCCTTTCCCTTATGGGATGAAATATCATTATACTCTGAAGAACTAGTTTTATGGGATTATATAGATTTGCAAACATGTGTTTATACATACCTAGGACTCCAACTAATTAACCAATAAAGGTATATAATGTTTCATCAGGTTATTTTATTTTTGTGGTCCTATAGATATAAAGACATTGTTTTGGATGATAAACTTAGTTCTTACAATGTTTGAACGTGATAGGTACCTGAAGGTCTTGAAAGTAATAAATTAAATATATACATGTCAAAAACAAGTCCTCTTAGTGTATTCCGAGCATATGGAAAGCAATTTCATACCGACTTTACAAAGTTTTTACAATTACGCTCTGAAGAAATAGTATGTGATGGACACATGGTTTTAATATTACCTGGTCGGAGAAAATTTGATCCAACTAGCGATGATTGTTGGAGTTTATGGGATTTACTCACGAAATCACTTCTTGAATTGCTTGAAGAGGTAATAATGTATTTTCGTATTCTAACAATAACTAAAATATAAGAAGAATATGCATGCCGTCTTAAGCTTATTGGCCGCCCAAAGCACATAATAAAAGAAAGAAAATTGTTTTAATACCAGGATATCTATACGATCTTTGTGTATATGCATAAGTATATACCACAAACCTCAATATCAACAATCAGAAAGCCCAAAATTACCTATATATAGTTTATTTGTTTTAAAATTTGGGGGCTTAAAGCACTAGCTTTATTTCACTCCCCCTTGAGTCGGCTATGCTTCATAGCTTCTAGTTTTAGTTTGCTTCTTGTACTAACTACTAAGTTTTATGTTTTATCAATACTACAGGAACTAGTTCGAGAATCAGATATTAACTCATTCAATCTTCCGTTTTATCTACCATGTGAGGATGAAGTTAGGAAGATTATTCAAGATGATGGTTCATTTTCTCTCAATAACATAAATGTTTATGAAGTTAACTGGGATCCAAATGATCATACCGACTACGCAAATATGAATGATCTAAACGTAGATCCCGGCCACAACAGCCACAACCACAACCACAACCAAGGGAAAAACACAGCAAAAGTGATTAGAGCAATTACAGAACCATTGTTGACTTATCATTTCGGGGATTCCATAATGGACATGTTATTTAACAAGTATGAGAAGCATGTTATGGAACATTTAGCTACCAAGAAAACAAGACAACTTACTATAGTTATTTCATTGACCAAGAAATGAATAATATATATACTAGTGTTAAATAAACTCACTTACACTAATGATGAGGTGTAAATAGTGTTGTTTCATTTACTTGCTATGAATCTGTATGATTGATGATGTTGATCACTAGTGTATAGATCATGACGTTCCAAAGGTATATATATTTAGTTTGTTAATCCATATCTTTTATATATTTGGGTCTCATTAATTTCATTGACCAATGTATTTGGAAGTAACTATTTTCGTATTTTTACCACTACTACTACTACCAATTGTTCATGTGTGTTTGGGGCCTGGTTTTCCAATAGCAACCAATTACCCTCACTACTAAAAGTGGTACTTTGCAACAAAATTTTCTTACGTAAAAAATGCGTCATAAATTTTAACAAATTTGCTAATCATTTGTGGCGACAAAAAAACTATATTTTTTTAGCAAATTTGCGACACAATATATCTACAAATACTTAGGAAATTGCGTAGGAAATGGGTCACAAATTTCCTACACCATATTTTCGTAAGAAATGCGTTGAAAATTGCGTAACAAATATGTAGGAAGTGTTTTCCGACGAGGTTTTTTCAAACATCAAGGTTTCGTTGCATTTTTTTCCGTAAGAAAATTTTGTTGCAAAATGCCACTTTTCTAGTAGTGGGCCTATGATATCTAGTGGCCGCACGCAATAATGTATATAAATCCTTGATAGAGATTGTAAATCCTTGCCTTTCTCATTATCACAATTGAATTATATAGAGTACAAACAGAATCACCTAAACTAATGGAAAGATACACATTGACTGTTACAATCATTTCCTATTTTATACATGTGCTATTACACCCCCGCAGTCGAAGCGTTCGGAGGCCGAATGCTTAGACTGGATCTGAAGTCATCGAAGAGGACGCGAGGGAGACCTTTGGTGAAAATATCTGCGATCTGGTGACGAGAGGGCACATGAAGCACACGAATATGACGAAATCCCATGGGTTGGTACATGTATACTGTTTCCTCCAGGTTGCCGTGTAAAAAGGCGTTGGTGACATCAAGTTGATTAATTTGCCATGATTTGGCGAGGGCAAGAGAGAGGACCAACCGAATAGTAGCCGGTTTGACAACCGGGCTGAAAGTCTCACCACAATCAATACCTGTCTGTTGATTCCGACCATCACACACTAACCGTGCCTTATATCGTTCCAGACTGCCATCGGACCTATACTTATGTTTGAAAAGCCACATGCTACGAATAATATTCATGTTAGGTTGCCTAGGTACAAGTTCCCATGTCTTGTTTTTAATAAGTGCACTAAATTCGTTAGTCATGGCATTATACCACTCTGGAGTGGCCAAGGCAACCTGAGGGTTTTTGGGCACGGGGACATCGGTAGTGGTATGGAGGTTAAAGACAGGCTTAGGTTTGGCGATGCCACTCATGGATCTCGTATGAATGGTACGAGTCGGTGGCGGTGGAGTGGGCGACACAAGTGATTGTGGGCCATGGGTTGTGGGTATGGGAGATGAAGAATTGGGTTGAAGGTGTGAAGTAGGATGTGGGCTGGTATGGTGGGAGGAATGGGCCGAGGAAGGATGTGGGCCGGAGGGGGGGGGGGGCGTGTTTAAGAATGAAGGTGTAGGAGTGTGTTGGGCTGAAGTAGGTGTACCGGATGGGGGGGGGGGGGTAAGGGGTTGGGCTGAATATGGTAGGGGAGCTGGTAGTGGGCTGCTTGAAATAGATTCGGATATGGGGCTGGTGGGGTAAAGATGTGGGCTGGTAGAAGGAGTGTGTGATGGGCTGCTTGTAGTGTTGGGTGGGGTTAAATTTGGGCCAGTGGTAGATGGGGTAGCGGAAGTATGGGATGGGCTAGAGGGAGTGGGCGACGATGGTGTAGGGTAATCTGTGGGATGTGGAGAGGTGGTTGTGTGGTCCCAAAGTAATGGGTGTAGAGAGGTGTTCAGAAAATCATAAGAAGGTGATTGAGTCGGTGTTTGGATTTTATAGGGAAAAATTGATTCCTCGAAATGGACATGGCGGGAGATAATTATTTGGTGTGTGGAGAGGTCGAGGCACTTGTAGCCGCGGTGATTGGGAGGGTAGCCAAGAAACACACAAGGTTTAGATCGGAAAGTGAGTCGGCTTATGGTTTTTGGTGGTGTAAGGGGGTAACATAGGCAACCGAGTACACGAAGGTGACCGTACTCGGGTGTACAATTATAGAGCATGGAAGTGGGAGATTTAAACTTGTGGTTTTTGCTAGGTAGGATATTTAGGAGTTAGGTGACGGTTTCAAGTGCATGGAGCCAAAAATTGGGGGGAAGAGATGCTTGGGCCAAAAGGGTTCGGATCATGTTGTTTATGGTGCGGATTTTCTCTCGGCTTTGCCATTTTGAGAGGGGGTGTAGCGGCACGAAAACCGAAACTGCATGCCATTGTGATGACAAAAATTGAAGAAATGTTGGTTGGCATATTCTTTACCATTATCACACTGAAATTGTTTAATTTTGCGTTCAAATTGAGTGTGACTAAGATTATGGAACTTTGCAAATACATCAAATACTTAGGATTTGTGTGATAGGGGAAAGGTCCATAAAAAATTGGTAAAGTCATCCAAAAAGAGGATGTAGTAGCGGTGGCACGCAGTGCTAAGGACTGGAGAAGTCCATAGGTCACTGTGAATGATGTCAAATGGTAAATGAGTACTATTAGGTAAAATGGCAAGTTAATACTTTTACCAAAAATGCAAGGTTCACAATGAGTTTTATTAATTTTCCCACAATCAATAAAAGAAGAAAGTTTTAACGAATGCAATAAAGTGTTGCCGGGATGTCCCAAGCGTTGGTGCCAGCGATCTATATAATTCAATTGTGATAATGAGAAAGGCAAGGATTTACAATCATTTCCTATTTTATACATGTGCTATTTTTTTTTTGAACGGCCAACAAATTGGAATCACTCACGGAACACACTGGAGTATCATCGGGCCACCAGTGTTGCCACGCGATCATATTCCACCACCAAGTCACCAATTCAGGAGGAAACTCATAATTATGAGAAAACCCCCTTTGTGAGATTCGAACCTAAGACCTTATGGCCCCTAAGTCTTATCTCACCACCAAGATACCACTAGGCTATAATGCCTTGGGTTACATGTGCTATTAATCCTCATGATACACATTGTAAGATAGTCTCATCAGTGTCGGAGTTGCAAGTAAATCATGCGTCATTGTTTTTATATATCTGTTTGAAGGATTTTGCTTCCAAGTTAATGGATGTTAAACGAGGAAATTAGGAAACATGGAAATGAGTGGGGCAAGGTTCATTAATACACAGTTAATTGGAGTGCAACAAGAAAGTGGTCCAGATGACAATGTGCATACGTAGTCTTGATCAGAGCCGGTCCTGAGAATTTAAGTGTTTTGTATGAGCAAAAAGAAAAGGCCCTTATGACCTAACGAAATCAATCCTTCATGCTGCGGCTGGCAGGAACTTGATCAGTTTTGATGTGGTTTCTATAGAAAACGGAAAAAACGACGAAGAAATTTAAACACCACATGCCTAAAATTGAATTTATATAATAAAGTTGAGGAGGTTTAAAGGCCCACGCGTGACGCAATGACACATTTATATACCTATTTTAATTTTTTTTTAAAAACATATTTTCTCAATTTATTATTTCTAAATCATTATGATATTATCGTGAAGTTAAAATTTTTAATTAGTTGATAAAACTACAAGCCTAGTAGCCTACAACTACTTCTAGGAAATAATAATATATCTGAAAAACAAATAACAACAAATATAAGAATGAAAACCAAAGATGGCTTGAAAGGGAGTTAAAAAAGAAGTTACACAGCAAAAACGAAGAGAGTAAGTCTTGAACTTGTGACCGGGATGAATAATGCAAGCACCTTAACCACTAGGCAAAATCTTATTTTCATTAAGTATTTCATTCTATTAATTTATATATCAAATGTATAAAAGGAAAAAGTCAAAATTTAGGCCCTCGAATAAATGGGCCTTGGCCGGGGGTGCGGCTCGCCCACCCCTGGGGCCGGCCCTGGTCTTGATCATCGGGCATTATGGTGTCCCTCTCCTTGTGTACTCTCCCTGTCTGTGCATGCCATCAGTCGACCCACCTCATATAAATACTAAATAGGGCAGGTGTCCAAACGTTTAGCACATGCAACGCGATTGGAGAGTCTTTTGGATAAGTCGAGTCAAACATTGGCTGTCGAAGTGATTGGATGACAAGCTATCTAGAATCACGAATTGTGTCATTCCTTCCGGTATCGCTTCAACAATATCCTTCATTTGACATTGTAGTTTGACCTTTACCAGTTCTTCTTTCAACGCCATGCAATATCTCATGGCTGCCATGTGGTGTCTCAAAGTTGTGTTTGCATCTTTTGCAAAATAAAATAAAAGTAAATAATTACCATAAAACTTGCAACGAACCTTTTTCAGACCGCTTGATATTTCACGTTAGTCAAAGTTTCCCCAATTTTGGGGTTACTTTTCGTAGCTAACGTTCTAACCACTGTCGATTTGAAGATGGACCACAACCAACGAAAGGTTGCGTACTTGATGAAGCCATATGATAGTTTTTAGGGACATGGATGAATAATAAGCATTTTTTCGGGTGTTCAAAAGTCTGAACATGTTTTTTATTGTTGTGATTCCACCAAAACACCCAACGGATAGAATTGGCTCGACCAACTAGTTAATTTAAAATAGAAGATCCCGACATTTTGTACCGTTAAAATCGGTTTTTAAGCAGACTGAAGGGATAGGGAGCCTAACCCCGGCAGAGGCGGCATCCCTATCCCTCCATTTAACAATCCTGACGCCAGTCAGTTCCGCCACCCGCGGAACCTACTGGCGGAACTAATATGGCGGACTTCACTTCACAAGCCAGATTGAGGCAACGAGCACGTGCTACAACTCACATCAGCACTCTACATGACATTTGCGCGTGCGCCCACGCACGAAATACCCTTAGGCAACTTTTGGTACGAGGTACGGAAGATAGCAACCTAGGAAGATTCAGCAGGATCGTGGACAGAGCATGCGCCAACCGGATGGCAACACGTGGCGGGGCCAGTACAACAGCCTCTGACAGGAACAGTGATGTGACTCCTTCCATGCTTCCTCCATACTGTCGTCTATAGTGACCAGCAGACATACCCTCCTGCTGTCAGACGTCACCTCAGACGGCAGCAGGTGGGTCAACCATTGTAGTAAACGAATGCCGCCGACCACCAACCGGAAGGCGCCACGTGTCTACGTTACAGGACAACTCAACAGTAACCTGACGTCATCATGGCTTTCCCGCCATTTTCCTGGGTTCATTGTTTTGGGCCTAAAGACAGGCCCAAATCGGATCTGCTCTTCTTCACCAAGTATTAACCCCTCGGTGATTAGTGATAACCTCCGAGATACTTATTGTTTCTTCACAAACCCAAATCAATTCGGATCGAAACCGATTCTCAACACAAAAATATAGAACATACGTTATATTGCCAGGTTGGGTCAAGGCTCAAACTAGGTTGACCCAAACTGGTTTTATAAGACTACTGAATCGGGCTCTAAACCGGTTCATCGGGCCCAAATTTCTTTTTTTTTTACTTTATGAATTGGGTGACTTTAATCCCCACTATAAATTGTTAGGAAAAGACATATAGACTTATTGTTCCACTAGACTTGATTGATCTTGTGCACGAAAATAAAAGTAAAGAGTGTCACTTATCACATGACACATCATCAAGATGGATTACAAACAATCACATGATATAGCCAGATTTTTAAAATTTAGTCTAAAAAAAATGTGCGCTAAATTCACTTGTTAGAAGTTACAAAACAAAACAAGAAAAAAAACATAACTTAGAAGAAATTATAGTTTAGTGATATGTAAATAAAATGATACTAAATACGGCTATAATACAACTATCTTAGGCACCAACAAGTACTACGACTATCTCAAGCACCAACCCCTTCCTGCTTTCACATCACTATACTCGAACCATGTTTCATCCGTTATATTTATAGAAGGGCATTTCACCCGAGGACTATCCACCTCCATCGTGCTCTTGTAAGGATCGTTGCCACATGTTCAAGTTTTTTTCTTAGTCATGTTTAAGCAGTATTTTAAAATGAAATATTTAAAAAAAGCTAAAATATAGATCTACACCTGACTAAAAAGGAGTTTGTATTATTATTTATCGCAAATTTTTTAATATGGGAGTTTGTAACTCGATGAAGTTCAAACATTATTGAAATATGAAATTAAAAGAAAAAACTTAAAAGTAAATAACATTACAAAAAATGATTTATTCTTTGTATATAAAATGTCGGCAAGCTTACATAAAAAAATAATGGCGTGGAACAAATAGTCTGTACGGCCGGGGAAGGCCACGCGCCCGAGGTTACACCGGGTAAAATTATAGTGTTAAAACTCGTGGAACAAATAATAATGAAAATGTGGTGAAATCAAGTATATAAAAACTTATTTCTATAAGTTCCCAACATATGGGTCAAGTTTTTCTTCTTCTCAAAGAATTCTTGTATAGATCCTCTTCTTTTATTTCTCTTGTATTTTTTTTTCTCTAGTCTCAAATAAGGCACATAGCCTACTAATTATACAAGGGTTGAATATGGGTGAAATGTCTCACTTTATTAGTCACTTAATTAGAGACTTAACACCCTAATTAAACCAACTAGGGTGTATCCCTCGCGTTGCAGGGTAGAGGTCTGTACAACTGTGGACAAAACACTGATATCAAACGCACAAATTCACATTCAACACCTTAACTTTCTGTAAAGAAACGCAAACCGGATCTTTTCCATTAAACGTACAATTCTTTCAAAACAAACTCACCCAAAAAAACATAACATACTTTCGCCTACCAAAACAACTGCGAAAACATAGTTGAAACCATAATTGAAATAACTAAAAATAAGCGTTGTTACAACTGAACCCAAAGTAAAATACGAAACAATGTCTAACTTCCTGCATTGAAGGAAAGCGTTTGACAAAATGCCAGACGAGTTGCCTCTTGTATATTTTCCCCAAGAACGATTTCAACACCGCTTGTACGGCTTTACTTGGGTGACCTTCAATGGATGTGATTAACTTCTTGTAACTCGTGCTCTCGTAATCTTCAAATACTCCCTGCATATATACCCAGAAAATTAGTTAAGAATATGCCTAATGTTTTGGGAGAAATAGAATCTGCCAAAGGATTGGAATATGAAGGAATGGGCATATGTCATATCATTTGATTGGTTGGTTGGAAACCAGTACAATTTATAATCATCTATAATCTATCTGTATACTATATTAAAGAAACTCGATGAACAAAAATGTAATTTCCTCTCAATTTTAAGATGGCATGTGAAGGGACACAACTATCATCCCCATATTTTACACCATTTGTTCCTTTTATGCCCCAATGATACAACTTTTTATGCTAATTTTACAACTACCTAATGCAAGTCATTGATTTGAATATTTTTGTAACTCTTCAGCATTAACAAACCATTCATTCCCGAACATTAAGGAACCATTTATTCCACATGGCAACAATTGAACGAGGCAATTAATTTAATTCTTGCAACAATTGAAATTCAATGACCGGTGAATATAAAGCGGTCGTTTCAGTTGAATATAGGAATTAAATTGATAATGAATTGTTAATTGAAGTTTCTTGGAGGAGTTTCACTTTCATGATCATATCAACTCCTTAATTTATACTCGCATTAGGGAGTCCAAGTTTCAACACCCCTTTTTGCAGTTTCAGGTTACAGTTTTTTGTTTCGATTATTCCGTATTGGCAATTAGCTTTCAGTTTATAGTTTTTTCCATTGAAGTTTTGATGTCGACTAATTGATGCTTAGTCACAATTGGTTTTTAGTTTGTTTGCCTGTTTAACTCATGCAAAAGAATTGTTGTTGTGTTTATAGGCACTGAACTACTAGAATCAAGCGACGCAAACAAAGAGCCTGGAGTCGATAAGATTTAGGTTAATTGAAAAGGCTTGAACAACAAACTCGCCGGTTGGAGGTTTGGTTTCCTGAATTTATTTTTAAAATTTTCAAATTTGTTAGCTTTGTTGGGTTTCTTGTTGTGTTGCTACTCATTTTAGCACATAAAAAGCATAATTTTTTTTATTACCTCATCTTTCTCAAATAAAATTCCACAAAACTGGTTAATTTTTTATTTCCCAACATTTGATTCTAATGTTTTTGCTTACCTATTTTATTACATACTTCAAGTATTGTTATGTGAAGGTTTAAAGCCCACATGGAGATACATGTAGAGTAAATTAACTAGGAAGTTGATGAGCAAGGTATTACAAATATGATTGATCATGTTGCATTTCTATGGTTGACGATGATGCTTTGAATTGTTTAAATGGGAAAATATATTTTGACTTACTACAAGTAACCTTTTTTCCTATGACATTTACCAAATATTTTATTTATGATTTTTCTTTTGTAGCGATATATCGATTCAATTTTCTATCCTCTTTTAGGACTTCTATGATACTTGCAGAACTAGCAATGGAAGCTGATTTACCCAACAATGTGTTGAGTATTGTTCATGACACCAATGTACGTTCTTCCTTACTAATCTTAATATATATGTTATGTTTCTGTCATTATGTCCTTATAGAATAATGAGTAGGGGTGCAAACAAGCCGAGCCACTTTCAATCTACTCGAGATCGGCTCGATAAAAAGCTCGAAACGATGCGAGCCTTATCGAGCCCGAGCCAAGCTTGTGCCTAAAACAAAGCTTGTTTATTTATTAAGCCTGAGCTTCAGCCTAACATGCGAACTAGCCTTATTGAGCCTTTGTGTAATTATATATTAGGTTTATTAATATTTAATAATGTCTATCCATCATACTTATTTAGTAAGCCAGTAGAGCTGAGCTAATTTATACTTCTTAAGAAGTCGAGCCCAAACCTAAAATTAGCTTGTTTAGTAAACGAGCCCGAGCCATAGCTTTATTTATTAAGATTGTAAGCCTAAACAAGTCTGTTATTTTGATTATTTTTATTTATTATATTAACTAATAAATTATAAACGAGGCGAGCTCGAGCTTGAGAAACTACCAACAAGCAGAGCTCGAGCTCTCATAAGTTAATCGAGTTCGAGCTCGAGCCTGGTCTATCTTAGGCTCGGCTCGTTTGCACCGATTATTATTGAGTTTGCAGTTGAGTTAAAATTCGTAGAAAGAAGCAAATGGAACTTTTATTTTACTTATTCTTCCGGTGTTAAGATTGTACATGTATTATTAGTATTGGTTTGAACTTTTGAATTTCGAATGTGCTAAGTCTGTATCCTTTTATTTTACTTTACAATAATAATGTTACATCCTACTTATTTATGTTCCCTTATTAATTTTTATTGTGAATCCTTTAAAGGGTGGAATGCATATTTATGCAAGAGCGCTAACAAAAGGAATGCATACTATGCTAGAGCATCACCAAAAGGGAAATGTGTAGATTCACTCTTGTGTTGATTAAGTGTTCTTTTTCTAACTAATTAGTTTATAGCCAGGTGATTTTATTTTCGCTGTCAAATATGGGAGCTAAAGTCATAGTATTGTAATGCGTGATGAAAGCCTTAATACTACTTATAAAATGCTTTATTTTTGCTCGGTTTGGAGCTGCGGAGCAAAGGTGCGGCTTGAAGCACCGTTTTTTTTTGCTAGGAGATCCAAAAGAATGGTATGATGTCATTAAAACTAAATGCATGGACAAGATTTGATGTTGACCTACGTCCAGTAATTAGCAAACAGGAAAGTATTTTACTATCAATATGCTTTGTTGGTTCGCGACTGAACTTTGATATAGCTGCAAACCCTCTTTGAACATACCTTATGCTAATGTTTTTCTTTGTTAGAACATGATAAACTTATTACATTTATACTCATACATTAGTTGATTGCTTGAACTTTTACGCGTATCTTGCAGTAATTAAACTATGATTATGTGTAAGCTTTAGATAGAAAACTTGATCCATATGTACTTTGTTAATTTGACTATGTGTTGTATCTATTTTGTAACCACTAGGTCTCATGATTTGACTTCAGCTAACATATGACTGGTTTTCTAGGGATAAAAGGCGACACGAGCGGCAAGAAAAAAGGCTAAAGATACACATGTTTAGCATTCTTCTTTGTAATCCATTCCCACGAATACCTACATATTTAGAAGTGGGGATTGAATTTGCGTCCTCTAGATATGGATAACAGAAACATGTGCCAAGGTTTATGAATGTATGTATTAAGTAGGTACACACATTCTATCAATAAATGTATGCAAGTATTGTGTTCTTTGGCTTTTCTTACACAATTTCCATGTAAAGTTCAATATGTTTCACGTTAAATCTTCTATTTTTCAACTTTTCATGGTAACACCCGACCCAAGTTAGTAGCATCAACGACATGCGCACATGAAAAATCTTACACCACAAACCCAAAAAACAGCGATGCAATAAAAAAACGCACCCGCAAGACGTAGCAACGCGCGGGCATTCCTACCAGTATTTGTACAATAAGTCAATTTTATACTGTATTTAACATTTATGCTACCACTTCGTCATAAAATCTATAGTAATAGTAATAATAATATATGTCATCACTATATAACTATATCCACTATGGTTATATCTTTTTTGCCAATAAAACAACTCTTAAAGCTACACGTGCAAGTCTTAAAGCTAAACATATCAATTATACATATATATACAATTATATATAGCCAAACAACGTGAAGCCCCGCCACAACGCGCGGGTTCCTACTAGTACATTATAAAGGAGGAGTGATGTACCATATTGGAATTTTGACATGGGTATAATTTTTTAAGCAACAAGTATAAGAGAATAAAGCTTATTTCATAAGGGTATTATAGGGATATTGGGAACAATTAAGACACTTTGAAGGGTAATGTGGTAAATTTATATAGAACTTTTAGTTATAACCTAAAAGTTGATTCCATCCTTGCCCTTTAACCATACCTAAAGACATCTCTTTCAATTCCCTCATTTACTTCTTTATTATTGAATGTTCTTGCAATTGCAATTGAAGAATTCGTCAGTTAACCACTCATCATCTGACCAGGTTCTCTATAATAATTCTTTCTTTTTTGTCTTGAATATTTGATATATTAACTTTTCATCTGACATTTTTCTATAATGTTTTTCTGTATACTGTTTGAAGGTTACTCTAGATAGAGATTATCATCACAATATGTTGTCATCTCACCAGAAAGTGAACCCGAAAGAAGTTATTGTTGGATGAAAATTCCTTATTAATTAAACGTTTTAACTTTTTATTCTGATGTTCTGTTAATTTGCGCAATGTTAGTAGATTTTTTATTTGTTTAGATATATTTTTTTGTTGATTATATGTCAATTTTCTTATTCATTTTGTGATATGAAAACTACATCCATTCATCCAAAAACAATCCTTTGTTCATGTAATATGTGCATGTTAATATCTTTTGGCTGTGATTTATTAGGATTCAGAGATCAAACATTTGGCTATTTAGATTTTTTGCCCTTAGTTGGCTTTGTGAGGAGAGAAGCTCTTTATATGTCTTATTTTTTTGCCATTGCTATGACTGTCCCTACCCATATAATTCATCACGTTTCTTTAATTGTTATCAGTATAGCCAAAATTGTATCTGCATTTCTTCCCTTCTACACTAGCCCTTTGAAAACTGTTATTTTCAAACTTATATATTGGTATGGTGGCAAATGGGCAGGTTCGGTAACAGTCAAAACGGGTACTTTTTGTTCATCTTGAAACAGGTCAGCTAAGGGGGTTTTGTTGCTTGGATACAATGCCTGAACTTTATAAACTTGTTAATAGTCGGTGTGCGCGTGTCCTTGATTTTAAAAAGCGCGTCTGAGGCGCAACAAGGCACACTGCCTAGCGCCTCAGGGATCTGCACCTGGGCAATTTTCAGGAAGTGCAGAAAAAAGCGCATTTTGGGGGGTTTTTTAGCCCTGGGGCGCGCCACTCGTACCATGCGAGTTTTTATGCAGAAACATGTTGTACCTTGGGTTTTTGGCTTGTACATATAGGAAAAATCATATAAAAACCTTATTTATAACTAAATTATGGGTAAAGGAAGATAAGAACCTATGGGATATATTAAAAAAATGATGAAATTAGTGTGCGCCTCAGGTATAAAAAGCCCACCGCTTTTGCGCCTTGTCGCTTTTGTGCGCCTATCGCAGAAACACACGGATTTGATCACTTCAACAACAACACAGCCTAACTGTATATAATACATTATATTCTCACTTATAATATGTACTTTTAAATCAAATAATATAGGGGGACTTTTGGTTGTTTCCTTTTGTCTAAACGAGCATTGCCCCCGAAGGAGTTGATATCATAGCATCTAATAGATGCGATTTTTAACTGCCTTGACCCTATACTCATAGTTGTTTCTGGTCTTAGTGTCAAAGATCCTTTTTTGGCACCTCTAGACAAGAAGGATGTGTTTGAATTTGATGTGTTTGTGTTTAGAGTTTGAATGTAATCGGTTATGGAAGGAAATAGTATAGGAAATATAGAGGGAAATTTGTAAGTTAGTTATTTGAAACTTAACATACATACACAAATGAATATAGTACATTGACCCCTATATATACATGATGATCGGTTGTGTCTAAACCGACGTGACTATACATAACTATAATAACCGTCCCTAACTTCTTGTGACACACCGGTTCACATTTTAATTCCTAGACTTAGGATAATTAATATTATACTTTCCTAACATATGTATAATATTATAATAACATAGGTTTATAAATCAAGATTATAACTTCTAACATTCTCGCCCCTAATCTTGATTTAGTAAGAACTTGATTCTTCACTTGACGATGAACGGGACCTTTTCTTTGGTGGGAGATCTTGATCATCATACTCGGCATTCTTCTTTTGATCATAGTCTTCTTCTTTGACTTCAACTACCATTTCTCTTCCTTTGTACTTCAAATGACACCATTCCATCATCTCTAGGTATCGGACATAGACTTGTCTTAAAGTCGTTGCAATCTCTTCTTTTGTTACTAGGCTTGGTAGTCCTCTCCCATATCCCATCGACATAGCAATCACTGCCCAATTGTCGTCATTCGTCACCTTCTCGTATCCTCCGAATACTTGCACCTTTGTATAGAGATCTAACAAATTGATCGGATAGCCATATCCGTCTCTTGGGGGCATTGGTGCCTTGTTTGATAATTTGAGGAACTCATACATAAACCATTCTATGGTTCTTTCAAACTCAATCTAGAATTTCCTCTTGTACACTACAAGAAATTTGGGTGTATACCTACACATAATTTACCTACACAAGTAAATGTGAGGGTAAATACCTATACATGTTTGTATATGTGTGGGTAATGGCTAATGAGATCTTGTTATAATAACCAACACTAAACATATGTTGGTAATATGATTTAGCTACACTTGACGTTGGTGGGAAAGTTTCCTTCTAAAATTGACCATCAATGAAATGTTAATTTACCCACACATGTGATAAAGTTTTGTTATGTGTAGGTAAATTATCTACACATATATGAAAATTTGATATATGTGTGAGTAATTGATTATGTTTACCTACACATAACATTTGTAATAAATATGTAGATAAACTTAGTAAATAATTTTTTTTTTTTTTTTTGAAAATGACATGGCAAAATTATTGCCTACACATATATAAATCTATACAATATGTGTAGGTATTGGATACTTATATAGTTAGTAAAAAACTATTTTATTTCTTAAAAATGAAGTGACAAAATAAATACCAACACTTGATTAAAAAGTTTATAAAATGTGTAGATATTATTGTTGTTATTATTATTATTATGAAAATTAACTTGTAATCAACAACACATAGGACAAAATAAATACCAACACTTGTTTTTGCTTATAGGTGATATAAACAACATTAGTATTGGATCTGGCACTAACGCATAGGACCATTCACTTGTTCATGTTGCAAAATCTAATTTACCTGGAAAGGTGCATCCTACAATGATTGGTGAGCAATTTGCTATAACATATACAATGCTTTTCTGTTTGCAAGAAATTATTTAGACTAAATAATATTATGCGGGTTATAATGTTACTTAATTGCATGGATGCACGGTTGAGGATGAAACATTTGTTGTTATGAAAGCTACACTTCTTGATGTGGTTGTGGAGAAACTTTCCATGGTTGTTGCTGGAGCACTTGTTAGACAAGATACTAGAATTCCTAGTGGTGAGGTACCTCTCTCTTTCACAACCAATATGGATTTTTAGAGGTGTAACAGGGCGAGTTGGTTTGGCAATCCCACAAATACTTATTATTGCTGTTTTATTTTTCTAAAGGATATAACATGTTATATTTGATTATGAAGGTTATAATCCAATAGCTTATTAAAGTGTTAGAATGGTTATCGATATGATATGTTGTACATGACCATTCTTACATTGAATGGATCTCTTATCATTTTGCTTATGTTGATGGAGGTTGAATCGTAATTAAAATTATTGACTCATACAAGTCTTTTATTGATTTAGCATTAATCTTACTATTTAATGTTAGACTTTAGTAATGAAGTATGTATGTTTGAGAATTTAGTCACCTAGTTATGTATTATTTGGTTGTATGCCCTTAAAGGAAATTGCAAAAAAATAAAAAAAAAGAGCTATGGCACGTGCAAAACGAAAACTTGATAGTAGAAATGGTTCAAAGAGTACAATACGCTATCACATTGTGCGTGGCTTGGATTTGGATTCTTCATCCGGTCAACTTGAGGCTTGGCGGCTTATACATTAGGATGCGGAAAAAGGTTGGATATCTAAAATTGTGGCTGCAATATATGTAAGTTTACTTTTTCTTTTCTACCGCTAAGTATTCATTATTTGGTAAAAAATTAATTTAATGTATTTGTTTTTTTTCCTAAAAGGAAGAAATGATGAAGTTGAGAAACCAGCATACCGTGGAATCAATGAGTGACAAATCGATTATTGAGAATGTATTTGGACGAATCTCTATTCGTTTGCATGGGTGGGGACGTAATCCAATTATTGTTGATAACACAATGGGTATAACTGAAAAAGCAAAGCGTCCTACTTATGATGAGCTGGTCCATGCATTTCAAACAGTGACAAGTAATGGAACAAGCACTGATTGAGAATAATATCATGCCTACTCCTTCAAGCACATCTGGACAATCTCAAGGTGATAGTCTAGAGGGTGATGAAAGTATCGATGAGTGATGTCGTTTAGGAATTTTATATAATCTGTTAGTAACTTATGGTTAATATTTGCTTTGTTTGTTTGGTTGTTTGAGCACTTATGTTTTGATTAAGAATGTTAATTTGGCTGCATATGTTTCTATAACTATTTTTGTATTTGTTTGTATACATTTAAATTTTTTTACCAACACATCAATATATATTATTTCTACACATGTTAAGATCAATATCCACACATCTTACATTTACCTACACATAATCAACTGCCACGTTGGATGCCACGTCATATGCCAATCTAACAAGTTGTTATACTTCTACCAACACATAAATATTAGTTTTAGCCACACATATATGTGTAGGTATAGCTTGCTATATATCTACACATAATAAATGTGTAGGTAATGATCTATATCCACAGTGCTGAGTCTACACATCATAACACTTAATTTATGTGTAGGTAAACATAATTACTAACACATTATATGGTTTTTCCTACACATACTATGTGTGGGTAAATACCCAAATTTCTTGTAGTGTACCTTTCGACTATTGTAGTGATGTGGATCAAATCCATGAACACCACACAATCGTTTAACTTTGTGCCATTTGTGGGATACATAACCGGTCCTTGTTCCATAAAGGTTTTGGCATCATCTTTATTAATAGAGAATTTTTCAAAATCCTTGAATACCTTAGCCCTTTCTCTGTCCATTTCGCTTATTTCTTCTTCCTTGCCGGTTCTGGAAATCGCTTCTCTTTCTTTCCTTTTCTGCTTTGCTGCGTTCCAATCTTGCGCCTCAGATGCGCCTTCTGTATCCATTTTCTGCACAACATTTTTTCTTTCGGGACACTTAACAGTAAAATGATCATCGCCGTCACACAATCTACATGTGATTATCTTTCTTATCTTCTGAATGATCGGCCTTCGGATGTAGCATACATCCCCTCCGAACTCAATTTCTAGGCCTTCGGATGTCAATTTCTCAATGCTTAAGACATTCCTTCTTAGAGTGGGAACATAAAACACAGATTTGATTTTATGAATCTGGTTTCCACTCGTGATAATCACCGTCCCTTTGCCTCTAACGTATTCTTTCCTATAACCGGTTGGATATGTTTCTATCCCATGCGATTTGCTAAACAGTGTGTATAGATTCTTGTTTCCACACCCATGTTCTTTGCGCGTAAGACTAGAGAAACATTTGTCGTCCCAACCCTTTTCATCGGTTCCCTTAACCATAAACTCCGCCTTTCCCATCTTTCTAGGGCACTCTCTTCTGAAATGAAATGAAATGGTTGTTTACATTTGCTGCAACACATCGTGGGCGGGTACTCGGGAACGTCTCTTTCGGTCTTGATTTGCCTATTAAATTCCTCTTGGGCCCTTGACGGTCTTCTATCTCTGATCTTTGATGAAGATCCGATGTTAAATTCCGAAAATTTAATGTTGAGAGGGTTCTCACAACCCTTGAATTCTACTGCCTTCTCGGCGTCCACCATCTTGGCTTTCATCTTGTGATCATCATGATCACACACACTTGTAGGGACTAACGGCCATCCGTCCTTTCTCCCTAACATATCAACATCTTCGGATTTTCGGTTAACATCAAATATTCCACAGGTTTTGGATCTTGGCTCTGATGCCATGCTTGAATTTGATGTGTTTGTGTTTGGAGTTTGAATGTAATCGGTTATGGAGGGAAATAGTATAGGAAATATAGAGGGAAATTTGTAAGTTAGTTATTTGAAACTTAACATACATACACAAATGAATATAGTACATTGACCCCTATATATACATGATGATCGGTTGTGTATAAACCGACGTGACTATACATAACTATAATAACCGTCCCTAACTTCTTGTGACACACCGGTTCACATTTTAATTCCTAGACTTAGGATAATTAATATTATACTTTCCTAACATATGTATAATACTAAATAACATAGGTTTATAAATCAAGATTATAACTTCTAACAGGATGTACGTCAGATATTATGAGAAAAGTACATTGTTCTTTATAGTATTTCTGATTTTCATTATTTTACAGTTGGCAGAGGCAGCCAAAGCACAATTTTTCCGTAATCATAGTGACCATATTGCCCTTGTGAGGGCGTATGAGGGTTGGAAAGTAGCGGAATATGAACTCACCGGATCTGAATATTGTTGGAAAATTTTTCTTTCTGCAGTCTATGAAAACCATTTATTCTCTACGTCAGGAATTTCAATCACAACTTAAAGATACCGGTCTTATAGACGGCAATTTAACTATTTACAACACGTGGAGTTATGATGAAAATCTCCTCCGGGCAGTTATCTGCTATGGCTTGTATCTTGGAATTTGCTCTCTTGTGGTATGTATACTTAGGGCATGTTTGGCTATCCATTTTTCCACCTCCTTATGACTTATGACTTTTTGGAAAAGTCATAAGTTAAAATGAAGTGTTTGGATGATGGATTGAAAAGGAGCTTTTATGCTTAGTTTAAGGAGAAAAGGAGGTGGAGAAGGAGAAAAGTCAAAAGTTAGAATTTGTGACTTTTGAGATTAAGGAGATAAGGGGGTGGAAGAAGGAGAAAGGAGAAAAAGAGATGGAGAGCCAAACATGCTCTTAGTTTAATATCATATTACATATTCCTTCATGTATTTAGTTATTTATTTAATATTTAATATATTTTTATGTTATATTTATTTCTAGCATAATGAAAAATCGTTTTCGCTGAAAACAATGGAGGACGGTCAAGTGCATCTACACTCCGTAAGGTTGTCTGCATCTGTTATCTACAGTCTCTATTAATCCCTTTTTATTTGAAATGTACTGATTTTGTTATGCTTTTTGTTTCCTTTCCTTATTATAGAACTCGGTTAACCCCCCCCCCCCCCCCCCCCCCAAAAAAAAAAAAAACAAGTCGGCCAGCTTTTATTTTAATACTAGTTTTTATTCCGGGAGCGTCCCGGGTTGAAATATCTAACATGACATAATAAAATATCTAATATGACAACATAATTGCCAATATATGATTAATGAATATTACTATTATTATTATTATTATTATTATTATTATTTATTTATTTTAAACAAATCTCTGCCATAAGTTATCATATTCTAATATAAAAAAAACGAATCTCTGCGCCGGGGTATAAATCTATTGCCATTACAAAATATTATATAATGTCAAATGAATTCGGAAGTTTGTAATCGATTATTCTAAAAAGAACTAACGAGAAATAAGGAAAAAAAGTTATTTATTGAAATATCGAACGCATTAGTCTAAGAGTTATGTGATGCGTTAAAAAATTCATGGGTATATGATCGGGTATATAGTTCGGGTATTTGGGTATGTAGTTTCGGGTAATTGGGTTTGGTATCACCTAATCCCAGGCCCGACCCAAACCCACAATTTTTTTTAAACTAATCTCAAACCCTCCATTTGAATACCAACTTTTCTTTAGTTTCTAAGTCCCATTTCTAAGTCCCACTCACTATCTCCTACCAACATTATTAATAATTGTTCTTCCAGACCTTCTTCCTCCTCCATAACCTTCACCTTCTTCCTCCTCCCTAACCTTCACCGGCCCTCCTCCTCCCCTAACCCTTTTCAGCGCCGCCGGACCATCTTCCTCCCCTAGACCTCCTTCGCCTCCGGTTACCTTCACCCTACGCCACCGCCTTCTGTTTCCATCCTCTTCCCTTATCCCTAAACCTTCGTCCCCTGCGGCTCATCCTTGATCCAAAACCCAACGGTCTTTTTTTTTTCAAAACTTCCTTCGACCGGTTTTTTTTCAAAACTTCCTTCGACCGTTGCTTCCTAGCTTTTCCTTCGACCTTTTTTGTCTCCCTTCTATTCTCTTTCGTCCGTTTTCTCCTCCGTCCCACTTTCGGCCGTTTCACGTTTCCTACTTTCTGTCTATTGTAATAGACATTATAATATTAATAATAATAATAATAATATAATAATAATAATAATAATAATAATAATAACAATAACAACAATATTAATAATAATAATAATAATAATAATAATAACACTAATGGGGTAAGGAATTAGGTGGGGGTTCGTTTAGAGGGCGGGCAATCTGTGGTTGCTACCCTCTCCGTCCTGTAAAGGGTTTTTGCTCGCCGTTTCCTTTGCCCCCAACTCATCTCGAGTTTGGCGGTTTACTTTTCGCACATGGCCCCTGCCAGGAGGGCCAGGAACGCCAACTCACGTACTTCTTCGCAGGGCTCTGTTAGTGGTCTGAGGGCCTGCCCCTTTAAACTTTTCCACGATTGTAAAGATGGTAAACCGGGGCATGACGGATTTCTGCGCCTTCTTGGACACATCCAAAGCACCCACCTCAACACAGAAAACCGTAGGCTATCTCTGAAGGAGGCTATCTCGAAGGATCGGGACCTTTTTTTAGATGTCGGGGAAGTTCTCAAAGAAGGAGATAAATGGTTATGTGGGAGGTGCATGGTGATGCACGCTCTCAGTAGGGGATGCAAGCATCACGATGAGGTTGTATCGTTCGCCGTGATCTCCGAAGATGTCGAAGATTTCATTGTTGGGATACGGAAACCATGCCCAACGGTAGACGACGCAAACCTATGTCACCCAACCGGGATGGTTGGGGATGTTGCCCTCCTCGAGCGTGTTTTTTCCCTCCCTATTCAGACTGTTAAAAGCATCCCCCCTAGTTGTCGTCTGATGTTTGCTCAAGCGTTAACAGGTGCTTTACGCAAAGTAGTGGCGTCGCCAGGCTCGGTTGACAATTGGGTCCAATTGTTATTGCTTCCACGGTTAACCCTGCGGGTGGTCAGACCGTCCTCCAGGCAAGAGCGAAGATCAGGGAACAGGAAATCCCTGCAGTGTAGTAGCATCATGCAAGCGTTAGGAGAATGGAAGGATGGGTATGGGTTTGCGGTCTTGGTTTCTTCCCTCTTGGATAGCGTGGGGGAGATCTCGGTATCTAGGGGAAAAGCCAAATTGGGAGAGGACAACGAAAGCGAACCTAATATAAAACAATGTCTTCGAAAAGTCAGGGATGGTCATTTCACGGCAGCGGTAAAGGTGTTGTGCTCTAGTGGAGTCGCCCCTCTATGTGAATCGACCATGAAGGCCCTCATTGATAAACACCCAGTGGTGCCGCCTCCATCCTTTCCTTCTAACCCTATAGCCCAACCCGCTTTATCAGTAGACGAGGGTTGTGTGCTTAAATGTATCCGATCTTTCCCTAAAGGGACATCTTGTGGGAGGGACGGGATACGTGCCCAACACCTGTTGGATGCTATTGGGGGCGAAGGCTCTGTGACTTCCTCAGGTTTGCTCGCGGCCATCACTGAAGTTGTCAACCTATGGCTTAGGGGGGCCTGCCCTAAGACGCTTGCCGAGTTCATTGCATCGGCCCCCCTCACCCCCTTATTGAAGCCCGATAATGGAATTCGGCCTATTGCTGTGGGGGGCATTTGGCGAAGGCTAGTTTCTAAGGTGGCAATGAAGAAGGTTGGGAAAGACATTGCACAGTACCTGGGGGACTTTCAATTTGGAGTAGGGGTTCCAAATGGGGCAGAGGCGGTACTTCACAGTGCCAACAGGTTCCTCAACTCTTTTCATGCGGATGGGTCCCTGGCTATGCTTACAGTAGACTTTTCCAATGCCTTCAACATGGTTGACCGTACAGTTTTTCTCCAAGAGGTTCACCAGCGATGCCCGTCCATATATCCGTGGGTCCAGTTCCTTTATGCCCAGCCTGCTAGGCTGTATGTGGGCAATGATTGTATTGGGGCTACCACTGGAGTGCAACAAGGAGATCCTTTGGGGCCCCTTCTCTTTGCCCTTGCCTTGCATCCCCTTATCATGCGGATTCAGGAACACTGTAACTTACCGTTTCATGCCTGGTATTTGGATGATGGGACGATTATAGGCAACGCAGTGGAGGTTGCTAAAGCTTTAGACATTATCAACGTGCATGGGCCATCTCTGGGGCTTCATCTCAATATTAAGAAAACAGAGGTCTTTTGGCCGACGTGTGACGGGTTGAAAAGTCAGGACGGGCTTTTCCCGACAGGGATTGGTAGACCTGAGAAAGGGGTTAAGCTCCTTGGTGGGGCTGTTAGCCGAGATCCTACCTTTATTGGGGAGTTGGCAGGGCGGCGGGCTACGAGTGCGGTTGCCCTTATGAAACTATTGTCCCGCCTTAGAGATCCCCAAAGTGAACTCCTGCTGCTCAGGTCATGCATGGGGGTCGCTAAGTTACTTTTTGGGTTACGAACTTGTCAACCCCACTTCATGGTGGATGCGGTATCCCTTTTCGATGATGGTCTCCGTGAAGCTATCGAAGATATAGTTGTGTGTGGCGGCCCCTTCTTCGGGGACCTCCAGTGGCGCTTGGCTTCCTTGCCGATGCGGTTAGGTGGTTTAGGCCTCCTTTCAGCTCGAGATGTTGGGGTCTATGCCTTTGTAGCGTCCAGAGCTCAGTCTTGGGAACTTCAGGATCACATCCTCCGAAACAGTGGGGTCGTTGGACTAGACCCAGACTATCAACAGGCACTCGAACGCTTAAATGTCTATCTCCCGGACTTCGATATTGGCGGTTTTTCTAACAAGGACACCGCCCCCTCAAAGCCACAAAAAACTTTGGCGAATGCTCTTTTTAGCAAAACTGCTCAGAGCCTGGGAGAAGTTTTTGAGTTGTCCTCTCGCCAGAAGGCGGTGATTGAATGCCTAAAAGGCCCCCATGCTCAGGATTTTTTGACCGTTATCCCGATTGAGGGTTTGGGTCAATGCATGTCTGCTGTGGAGTACAGGGCTATACTCAAGTACCGCTTAATGATCCCTATGTACCCGGAAGATGAAACATGTCCCATCTGCCGTAAAACTTGCATGGATAAATACGGGGAGCATGCAATTCATTGCAAAGAGCTCCCTGGTTTCAAATATCGGCATGACTGGGTGAGGGATGTTTTGTGGGATATCCTGAGAAGAGCTGGGATCTCTGCCAAAAAGGAGGCTCCTGTAAACTTCCTCACAGACCCCACGGAAGGGAGATCCACCTTGCGACCCGCAGACCTGCTTGTCTTTGGGTGGGAGAGGGGGAAACATGCCTGTGTGGACCTCACCGGGGTATCTCCGCTGGTTGGGTTAAGGGAAACGGGGTTCGTAGCTGGGCAAGCATCGAGAAAAGCAGAATCAAAGAAAGTAGATAAACACGCTAAAGCTTGTGCAGATAACCAACATGTCTTTATCCCTCTGGCCTTCGACACCTTTGGCTCCCTGGCGCCAGAAGCTATTCGTTTCTTGACCAGGGTCCAACGGGTCGTCCACAGCAATGTTTCATCCCCAGGGGGGCAAGGATTTGTTTTTAGTAGACTAGGCTTCGCAATTCAGAAAGGGGTGGCGGCGCAGCTTGTTGCCCGTCTACCCTCTATTATGATGTAATTTTCGTATTTTGCTGAATATTAAATTAATGACCTAAAAAAAAAAAAAAATCTCAAACCTGACACAATACCTATCGGGTTACAAAAAATAGTCATTTTTTTCTCTGTTTTTTATATAACACTATGGTACTCGCTGGAAAGATAATAAAACGCTCATTAATTTGGTGTAATTTTTTTCTTTAAAAAATGTCGTATATAAAAGATATTAACGTTTAAAAGTTATGGGAGGAAACATGAGAGAGAAAATAATAAAGATTTAATATTTACATTTAGTAGATTAGGTATTTAATAGATTAGGTTAAACCATATTTATTCCTTTTTTTTAATTGGTCTAGAGTTGCCACATCACATCCTATGTGGCATCTCTTAAATGAGAGATTGCATAATATTATGACATGTAGGATTATTAGCTTTGCAATATATATATATATATATATATATATATATATATATATAGGGTGGGGTTCCTGTACAAAGGGCATTTTTTGTACAAAGTGTGAGAAGTCTATATAGGCATTGTGTTTTAAATTTTAGGCATGATGTTTTATATTCTTTAGGCATAGTATTATATAGAAAAACACAAAACTTAACAGTTTAAAACACTAATTAATGTATTCTAGACATGCAATCTAAAACACCATACGAAGAAGTAATCAGAGTGTTTTAAATTTCATGTCTATAATACATTTAATTGTGTTTTAAATTGTTACGTTTGGTGTTTTTCTATACAATACAATGCAAAAGGAATCGAAAACATCATAGCCAAAATTTTAAACACAATGATTACATAGACTTCTCATACTTTGTACGAAAAATGTCCTTTGTACATGAACCTAAACCTATATATATATATATATATATATATATAGGGTAGGGTTCCTGTAGGAAAATTGTTTTGTGTAGGAAGTGTTTTCAACCATTGGATCTAGAAATGGATGGTTTAGATAAAAAGTTTGGGTTTGTTAAGATTCTAATAATTATATTTTAGTAATTAAGGGTATGATGGTCCAATTAGTGTTTTAAATGAGGGTAGTAATGTCCTTTTCTTGTATTTTGATTTGGAAAATGTTTGGTATATACCTTAAATCATGGCACCTCTATCATATCTTATTATTATAGATTATTATACTCTCTCTCCTATTCAAACCTCATTCATCTTCTACAAAGAAAAAAAACACAGAACAACCAAACCACAAAATCATGCACCGGTCCTTCATTTTACATATTCAACTTCAAATCCAGTCCAACAATCAGTGTTTTAAAACCTCAAAATCGTGTGTCTTAAGGCCTAAATTATAGTGTTTTATTCAAGTACAAATCGTGCGCTGTTCGTACATATTCATCCTCAAATCAAATCCAAATCCTCTTAAAGATCTTTACACTCGATATACAGAACAAAAAACAAGCCGAGAAGACCCATTCAGTGTTTTAATCGACGCGACTCGGACAACCTAGATCTAAACATGCAGGACGATCGGACACCGCCGCACCCTATAGCTACCATGACAGGTATTTCGTGGGTGTTTTAATTATCAAATGGGGTTTTTTATGAAAGGTGTTTTGATTGTTGATGTTGATTTCAGAAGTGGGTTTTTATCTAGTTTAAATTCTGGAAAATTAAGTGTGTGTGTGTGTGTGTTTAAGTGATTTTAGTTGTTTTTGTTTGATTTCTTATGGAATCTGTTTTTGGGTTCTAACATATTCAGTCAGATTAAAATAATCTAGTTGGTGTTTAATTGTTTTAGTTTATACTAATCTTGGTATCTAGTTTAAATTCTGTGATAAGTGTTTCTAAAAAAAGTAAATTTTTTTGGGTGATTTTGCTGTTTTTGTTTGATCTGTTGTGGAATCTGATTTTGGGTTCCAACATTTTTAATCAAATTAAAATGATATAGTTGGTGATTACTTAGGGAAAAGGGATTTAGGGTTTTTTTTCTATGAAAGGCGTTTTGATTGTTGATGTTGATTTCTTGGGTTTTTACCTGCTGATTTCGGAAGTGTTTTAAGACCTCAATCGAATAGTGTTTTTGCCTTTGGATATTATAGTTTGCAGAGATTAGAATCTAATTAAAACACTGTAAGATTATATGAACAACACATGCTGACTAGAACAATGCTTATGTTTATTAAACACTATGTGTAAAACACTATAATCTAATTAAAACACTCTAAGATTATATAACCTCTATTGAACACTACATGTTGACTAGAACGCTGCATATGTTTATTAAACACTATAATCTAATTAAAACACTGTAAGATTATATCACCTCTATTGAACAACACATGCTGACTAGAACACGACTTATGTTTATTAAACACTATGTGTGAAACACTATAATCTAATTAAAAACACTAATGCTTGATGTTGATGTATGTTGAGAACAGAAAACAGTTGATTATACTGCACATGCCAAAACAAGAGTAAATAACTTTTCTGAGAACATGGAGGATTGTTTGAAGCGGGCCAGCAGCGAAGCGATACGTGGATTCCAACTTATATTCGTCCCGATAATACATGCACGGCACGTTGGTAATTGATAACAGAAAAACAGACATCGCATTCAAAGTTGTCAAATGAACAGAAGAGAGAATTTGAGAAGACGACGTTTGCTAGAATCGAAAAAAGATTGGGAACGCAAAAGTAGTCATGGATGTAGTGATTGATGTTTGATTTGAAAACAATGGTGCTCTTAGAACACTGGGTTACTGTTTTAAAACACTATGTTCCTTTTGTCACTAGTGTCAGTCAAAATATTTTAAATTGCCTTTTTTTGCTTTGTGTTTATCTTGTGTTTGTGGAACAATACGTTTTGGGTCATGATAAAAAATAAATGTTGAACAATTTGACGTCTTACTTTAATCTCAATCATTTCATATAACACATGATATATTCTTTTAATCACCTAATAAATTTGATAGATATATAATATTTGTAGTTTTTGACAAATGTTTAATAGTGGTTGAAAAAACCTTCTGTTATTTGCACAAAAAAATGTGCACTAATAATGTTAAATAAAACACCACATATGTAAATAAAACACTTGTAGTAAATAAAGCACTACTTTTGACAATAAAAATGTCAAAATAAAAGCACTAGTTATGTAAACAAAAACAATTGTTATGTCAAAAAACAATGTTATGAAAAGAATTAATAATCAGTTATTTTAGGATGATAAATCCTCATAACTAACTAAATTAAGTTGCTAAATTAGTGGGATTGAGATAATTAAAAATATGGTTAAAAAGTCTAAAATGCCCTTCATCTCAAGATTTGATCCAATGGTTAAAAACACTTCCTACACAAAACAATTTTTCTATAGGATCCTCTACCTATATATATATATATATATATATATATAGAGAGAGAGAGAGAGAGAGAGATTATTAGTTTGATGTCATGTTTTTATGGTCATAGACATTAACTTAGAGCATTCTCATCCCGGGCATCAAATATATGTGAGTGTGTCCACCAAATTATATGGGGTGAGTGTAAGTGGTTGTGAGTGGATGTTGGGACAAAGAGGATTGACGAAACCACCTTTTGATAACCTTAGTCTCTAATTCATATCTGCCTAAGTATAGAACTGCTGAAGAACAAAAGAAGAAGTGCTGAAGAACAAACACCAAAGTACTGAAGAGTAAACTCATCAGAAGTTCTGAAGTCTAACCAGACATTTCACTGAAGAACTGCTGAAGACAAACTGCTCATCAGCAGTTTGTCACTCATCAGCACTTTACATCAGAAGCTTCTAACCGACTGAAGATCAGCAGTTTTGATTATTATATAGTTTTGTTAAAGTCTTGATTTCAAGTTTCGATGTACAGACTGTTGTAACCTTATCTTAACATAATATCTTTGTTAAATATCTTAGATTACTTCAGACAACAGTTTAGTACTTTAGTCTATAAATAGATGAGTTTGTTCATCTATTTTGATATGTGATTTTGTGTAATATCTTTGATCTTAAATTGAAATCCTTCGGGCTTTAAACTTATAATTCCATTTCACATCTGAGAAACATAAATTGCTTTACTGCTTTACACTTAACTGTATTTATTGTTTCTCATTTATTATTCAGTCAAGGGGGAGTAATAACTCCTCATCAAAGTGATCTTTTAGACCTTTGAACACTTGTATTTCCGCTGCTTAATAACTCATATATAAATCTGATAACACATAAGTGTTCATAAAACTAAGCCACTGATCCAACAATTGGTATCAGAGCATCTGGTTAATCTGATCAAAATCAATCTAACAAATTGAGATTCAGACACAGGCTCAATATTGATATTCAATAAAGGATAAAAGGCTCACTTTTTAATCCATCACTTTAAGGAAGTATTGACAAATCCAAACTTCTTAAAAATGGACCCCTACAATACTGGATCTGCCAACAAACCTCCTATGTTAGTCAGAAATGAATATAACATATGGTCTAAGAGGTTGGCACATACTATTTCCCAAACAAACACTGGATGTTGGAGGTCTGTAGTTTTTGGACCTCACAAACCAGTTGTTAGTGATCCAGAGGGAAAGACTGAAAGACCAAAAGATCCAAAAGAATACACGGAGGAAGATTTCCAAAAGTTTGAGCTTGATGCAAAAGCTTTCTCCATGTTGGCTATGGCTCTCCCAAACGAAATTTATGCTGGCCTTTTACACTGTGAAAGTGCCAAAGAGCTGTGGGACTGCCTAAAAGAGCAGTTTGCAGGAACTGCTGAGGTGATAGCCAACATCAGAGAAATATTGGCTCAACAATATGAAACTTTTACTCACATAGAGGGTGAATCTTTAACACAACAATTTGAAAGATTTTCTTCACTCATCTCTGAGTTAAAAATAAACAATCAGACCTATTCAAATGAGTCTATGTTGCATAGATTTTTAAGGTCTTTACCTTCAAAATGGGAAACTTACTCTATAGTCCTCAGAACAAGTTCAGATTTTAACACCTTGAACCTAACTAGGTTACATGGTAAATTACTAACTTTTGAGAGAGAAATCAATCAAAAGAAAAAGTTGCAAGAATCTGGTAAAACTGCTGATGACTATACTCCGGGTAGCACAACCCTATTAGGACATGACTCACCATCCTGTTCTAATAATTTTGGTTCTTTTGACCACATTGACATAACAGCTGGGATCTCATCAGATGGATCCTTCCCAGCTTATGACAATGAAGAACTGAGTCAAACTGCTGACAACATGTGTTTCATCATGGATGATTTAAAATATTTTAGCAGTGATGACTTAGAAGAAATGGAAATATTGCACCAACTGGCCTTGTTAAGCTTAAAAACTAACAAATTTTATAAAAGGTCAGGAAGGAAATTTCCAGGACTAAACAATTCAACAAAAGTTGGTTTTGACAAATCTAAACTGAGATGTCATAAGTGTCAAAAGTTGGGACACTTTGCTAGAGAATGTAGAAGCTCTAGCTATAACCAACCAATGTCCTCTGGAAATCAATTTAATCCCTCATATAATAGGAATAATGGAACTCAAGGGAGTGCTCATTTTGTACAGGCACAAGCTCCACATGTCCAATATGTGCCACAAGTACAATATGTTCAGATGCCTGCTCAACAACAACAGCAGCTCATGCCTCCATTTCCAACTGCTCAACAACCTGCACAAACTCAACAACCCCCTCAGCAACAAAGCTTATTTACCTCAGGGTATGTTGACTGGAGCAGTCTTCCTTATGACACATCAGAATGCAGTCAGGATGCAGACAATAAGGTCTATGATGTCAACTGGGGAGAACCTGATAATGGCAGAAAGAACTTTGCCTTAATGGCTTTTGAAGGATACTCTTCAAATTCTGCTCTCACACAGGTATCACAACAATCTCTGTTAAAGCTTTGCACTAAATCTTGCAAAGAATCTTTTGCTTTAATTAGAGAAACTAATGTGCATTTACAAGGCAAATCCAATGACATGGAAAGAAAATTCACACAAATGAAGTGTGATTTGGAAAGAAAAATTGTTTTGAAAAACAAAGAAATTTCCAAACTGAATGATAAATCCATTGAAACAGAAGCACAAATTAAAACAATGATAGACAGCCTAGGAAATGTCAGACAAGAGCTTGCTGACACCAAGGTTGATTGTGAAAAATGGGTTGAGTCTTGTAAAGGGTATCAAATGTTGCTTAACAAACAAACTGCAGCCAATGTTAAGTTTGGCATTGGATATACCCACACTGAATCACCAACAGATTTCACCCACAAAACTGATAATGATGGGAAGAAATTGATTCAAACTTCTGATATGGAGGAATGCACATCCTACCATCAGAACTTCCTTAAAAAGGGAAGTACTGCAGAAGTTAAAACTACTGACAATAAGCCATCAGCAGTTTCAACTACATCAGGAGTTGAGACCCTGAAAACTGCTGATGACCTATTTCAAAAATCTGATTTTGTCAGTAAATTGCCTTCCAGCTCTCTTGATTTATCTAAAAAGAAAGAGAAGGCAAAAGCATGTGAAATATGTGGTCTGTTTAACCACATAACTGAACTTTGCAGATATAGAAAGGTAAATCAGTTAAACAAACAAAGACAACAACTGATTGTGGGAAAACAGATAAAACAAGATTATCAAAATACCTTTTTTCCCAACAAACAACAATCAAACAAAACCCTTTCTAAGAAGAGGCCTTTATCTCAACAAAGGTCATCTTCTCAAAGTTCAATTTCAGAAGTTTCACCTAACTCATCAGCAGTTTCACAAACTGCTGAAGTTAAAGATTTGATAAACCTGGTTAAACTTCTGATGACCAAAGTTGATGGTGGAAACCAAAAAGAACCCACCATTGTTCTTAATGACAAATCCATTGCCAAAAAGACATGGATTACTAAAAATGGTCCACAACAAGCTGCACCTGTTCTCAAGAGCAAACCCAAAGCCAAACTGGCTTGGGTTGCCAAAACTAACTAATTTGCTATCTTGTGCAGAGAGTCTCCAGAGGTTTGAATAGCATATGGTATGTGGATAGTGGAGGCTCAATGCACATGACTGGATGCAGATACTTGATAAACAATTTTATCAGCCAAAGAGAAGGATCTGTGTCCTTTGGGAACAATGCCAAGGGATATGTGCTAGGATATGGCAATGTATCCTCAGGCAAAATGCAGTTTGACAAGGTCAATCTGGTTGAAAACCTTGAGTACAACTTGCTGAGTGTCTCACAAATGTGTGACAAAGGATATTCTTCCTTTTTCACAAAGACAGCATGCAAGATCATATCACCAGAAGGCCAGAAGTTGATAGAGAAGATTATTGAAGAACATACTTTGCTGATTGCCAAAAGATGTGGCAATGTCAATGCAGTGGACATTGAAAAAGACAAAGTATTGAACAAAACTGCCTGTTTCTTCTCAAAGGCATCAACTTCAGAAAATGATCTCTGGCACAGGAGACTTGGCCATGTGAACTTTAAAACCATCAATAAAGTCACAAAAATGGGCTTGGTCAGAGGTCTACCTTTGAAGGAATATCAGTGCAAAGAACACTGTGTTTCCTGTCTTAAAGGTAAACAGCATAAGTCCTCCTATAAGTCTATTGAAGAATCAAAAACAACTGCATGTCTTCAACTACTCCATATGGACTTATTTGGACCAGTCAAGATTATGAGCCTTGGTAAGAAGAAGTACTGCTTGGTCATCATTGATGACTACTCAAGATTCACATGGGTCTTCTTCTTATATTCCAAGGATGAGGCAGCTGAAATCATCAAGTTCTTTATTCTACAAGTAGAGAAGCAATACTCTCTATCTGTCAAAGTCATCAGGAGTGACAATGGGACAGAGTTCAGGAACAAAACTCTGGATGAATTCTGTCTGTCTAAAGGGATTGTTAGACAGTTCAGCATTCCCAGAACTCCTGAACAAAATGGTGTGGTAGAAAGAAAGAACAGAACATTAATTGAAGCAGTCAGAACAATGTTAGCTGATTCAGGCCTACCTTTGTATTTTTGGGCTGAAGCAGTCAACACTGCATGTTATGTTCAGAATAGAGTTCTTATCAACAAGAGACATACCAAGACTGCCTATGAAATTCTTCATGGCATAAAGCCCCTTATCTCATTCTTCAGGGCTTTTGGATGTCAATGTTTTATCCTCAACATCAAAGACTCTATTTCTAAGTTTGCTGCAAAAGTTGATACAGGTTATTTTCTTGGTTATTCTCCTTTGAGAAAAGCTTACAAAGTTTTTAATTCAAGAACCAAGATAGTAGAAGAAACACTGAATGTCAAGTTCAATGAATCAAAACACACTCTTATTCCAGCAAATCCTGCTGAATTATTTGATCTTGACAATTTTCATTTCGGACCTGAAAAGACTGTTGAATCATCCAAACCTCCTCAAAATGGTTTTCAAGGATTTGAAGATGATAGTCCTACACCATGGACTCCAAACACAGTCAGAAGATCAACTATTAAACCTTCAGAAGTTTCAATAGCTTCAACTTCAGGAACTACTGATGAACATTTTGAAACTACTGATTCAGCTGAACCTAAAACTCCTGAAGTTCAAATAACAGCTGAACCAGATATTATCAATCTCAGTGGTTTATTTGAAGAACCTGTAGAGCCATCATCCAGTACAGGTTTACAACAACTGATTGAACACAAGGATCATCCATTGGATCAAATCATGGGTGATATTGCATCAGGGGTACTTACAAGAAACCAGCTTTCCAACTTTTGCTTATTCTCAGCATTCATCTCTCAGTTGGAACCAAAGAAGTATCAAGAAGCCCTCAAAGACAACAATTGGGTGCAAGCAATGCAAGAAGAGTTGCTTCAATTTAAGAAACAACAGGTTTGGGAAATCTGTCCCTTACCTGAAAACAAGCAACCAATTGGAACAAGATGGGTCTTCAGAAACAAATCAGATGAGGCTGGTATGATCATCAAGAACAAAGCAAGACTAGTGGTACAAGGTTATCCCCAAGAGGAAGGAATTGATTATGATGAAACCTTTGCACCAGTTGCAAGACTTGAAGCTATCAGGTTATTTTTAGCTTATGCAATTTCCAACAACATTAAAGTTTATCAAATGGATGTCAAAAGTGCATTTTTGTATGGAAAAATAAAAGAGGAAGTATATGTCTGTCAACCTCCAGGGTTTGAGGATCCTTCTCATCCTGATTGGGTTTACAGACTTGACGAAGCTCTTTATGGGCTAAAACAGGCTCCAAGAGCCTGGTATGAAACACTTTCCAACTTTTTACTAAAGAATCACTTCTCAAGGGGATCCATTGATAAAACTCTTTTCATAAAACATGTTGGAAATCATGTCTTACTTGTTCAAATCTATGTTGATGATATCATATTTGGTTCAACAAATTCAAAACTGTGTGAAGAATTTAAGAAACTCATGCAATCAAAATTTGAAATGAGTACAATGGGAGAATTGCAGTACTTTTTGGGACTGCAAATCAAGCAACAGTCAAATGGAACATTTATACATCAATCAAAATATGTTAAAGAATTATTGAACAAATTTTCTTTACAAGACTGTAAAACATGTTCCACTCCCATGACACCAATCACACAAATTGAACCAGATGATCAAGGGAAACACATTAATCAAACCATGTATAGATGTATGATAGGTTCTCTTTTGTATTTAACTGCTTCTAGACCAGATATCATGTTTTCAACTTGTGTCTGTGCTAGATACCAATCTGCACCAAGAGAATCACATCTAATTGCAGTCAAAAGAATCTTCAGATATCTGGAAGGAACTCCTACTTTAGGAATTTGGTATCCTGCTTCAAGCAATACCAAGTTAACTGCTTTTTCAGATAGTGACTATGCAGGCTGCAAAATGTCAAGAAAATCAATATCTGGTGGTTGTCAATTCTTAGGAAACTGTCTGGTGTCCTGGCAATCAAAGAAACAAACATCTGTGGCAACTTCAACAGCTGAAGCTGAATACATTGCTGCTGCAAGCTGTACTTCACAGATACAATGGCTCCAATATCAACTGCTTGATTATGGAATCAAAGAGACCAAGACCCCACTTTTAGTAGACAGCAAATCTGCCATTAGCATCATTCAAAATCCTGTTCAGTTTTCAAAGACTAAACATATTGAAATCAGGTATCATTTCATAAGAGATTGCTATGAAAAAGGCAAGATTGAGGTGAAGCATGTCACAACAGCTAATCAAATAGCTGACATTTTCACCAAACCCCTTGATTCAACAACTTTTCAGAGGTTAGTATCCATGCTTGGGATGTTAAACTTAGAAGAAAGTCTGTAAGTGTTTCACTTTTTAGTTCTGCACATATTTTATTTTTCACTTACATACTTATCTGTCACAAACCTCTGAAGACCAAAAATTTGAGAAAGAGAAAGTTCTGATGAACAAATTTTGAAAAGTACTGATAAACATCAAAAATGGGATATTTTCAAAATGGATATAACTACTGATGAAAATCAGAAGTTAGAAAAGTGTTTTAAAAGTCATTTGCATCAGCAGTTGAAACTGCTGAAGAGATGACTAAAACCACTGATGAAGAAACCTTCTTCTTCAGCAGTTTGACTAAAAAGGGTAAAACAGACTTTTCACTCATCAGAAGTTTGACCTAGTCGGTTAAAAACTTCTGATAAATACCCTGTTCCAACACTTATCCATTCAAAAAGCAAAATTCCCTCTCTCTCTCTCAAATTCAAAGCAAAACCCCTTCTCTAACCTAAAAAATTACTGTTCGATCAAAAACAACCATGGCTCTCGTGTTAAAACAGGGACACAACCAAAGAGGCTACTTTGTTAAAGATGAAGCCTGGTCCCAGTATGATGAGATGCTTGATCTCATCATGAAATCCCAATACTATGATGCTTTCACCATCGATCCACCCATTCATGAAGAAACTCTTAATGAGTTCTGGGCAAATTCAGAGACGGTGAAGGTAAACAATGAAGTAATTTCCCTCAAATCTTCCATAAAAGGGAAAATGATGGCCATCTCACCAGAAACACTAAGCATCAGGCTTGGTTTGAAGGATTCTGAGGCACCTGAGCATATTCCAACCTCAGACATCCATCTAACCATGACAGAGTGTGGTTATCAAGGTACTTTGGCACAAGCAACAGTTTATAAGAAATATTTTGACCCACAATATAAACTGTTATTTCATTATATTATTATGTGTCTTAGTCCAAAAACTGGGTCAATAGATCAGATGCCTTCTACTTTTCAACCTATTTTTCATTCCATCATAAATGAAACTCCTTTCAAGGCATCAAAATTATTTTTCAATGAACTGGTTTTATATCATGAAAATGATAAAAAGAAATTTTTGTTGTATCCAAGATTTGTTATGCAATGCATAATAAAAGAACTTGGAGAGGGAGTACTTGAGGGAGAAGCAACAACTTTAAACCCTTTAACTGCTCAAGTATTCTCTAGGCACAACAAACCAGCACTTATGCTAGAAGATGACCAAGGGGAAGAACAACCCATCCCCAAGAAACCCACATCTTCCAAACCCAAAAAGAAAACTCAAAAGCCTAAACAACAAAAACCAAAACAAACCAAGTCACTGAAAAAGAAAGTTCAGGAAGTGGAGAAACCTGAAACTACTGATGTGCAATCTGCACTTGAAAAGGAAGTGGCTGAAACATCCTCTCAGCACACTCCTTCTCCACCAACCAAAAGAAAACCTGTCACAGTTATTTTTCAAAGAAAAAGATTTAAGAAACCAATAACTGTTGACCTTGCTTTTGAAACTGCTGAAACCAACCCTGAACCCATCAAAACTCCTGAACATCAACCCCTCACAACTACTGAACCTGAACCCTCACACACAACAATAGAAATTGCCCAACTTCTCTCAGGACTAAAAGGAACCCATTCACCACATGTCACTCCCCTAGCAACACATCAAATTGGGGAGATGCCTTTAGAAGTTGACATGAATGTGGATCCTGTTAGCCCAACCCAGAGAGATGAGGATGAACAAGAGTTTATAAGCCCAAACTTACAAACTTTTGATACTTTTGAGGCTGCTACTACTCACTTATCACCCAGTGGTGAACCTGAGGACAGTAGTAACATAGCTAAGACCTCAAACTTGGCAACTACTGATGAAGGCCTAAGGCCAGAAGTAGGAAAACCTCAGTACCAAGACAAAGAGGTTCATGAGACTACTGGTTTGGGTCCAGCTCATGATATAACTGATCCTGCCCTCTCTGAGGACACTATCAGGGATTCAGATGATTCCATTAATTTGGTTGATGAATCAAAAATTCCACAAACTGAATTGACGGTTGATATTGAAGGTCCTGCATCTAAGGTATCCAAGCTCAAGAAGCTGGTCACCAAGGATCAGGTTAAAGACCAGTTAGCCCAAAGTTCCCCAAAACTGGCATCTTCAGAGCAATCTGAGGATCACCCAAAAAGCACCCCTTCATCAAAACAACCTACCCAATTCCCTGGGCTCACAAGCATAGACTTGAACCAACTATGCAGCCCAGATGGTCCCCTGTACCAGGCACTCAAACAAATTATTACTGATCAACTCAAACCCTTCACAACTGCTTGGGAGTTAAAAGCTAACAATCAGTTTGGGTTGATCAATTCGAGACTTGCTGAGTTGAACAAGAAAATGGATCAAACACAAGATCAACTGGCAAGATTGTCTGCTGCAACATCTCATTCTATTAGGCTTCCAGAAGTGGATGAAGCCAAAAAGGGGGAGATGATTAAGGAACCAACTAAAGTTGCTACTACACAAAGACAAACTCCTGATCCAGAAGCTGATATGCCAAAACAAAGACCAGGAAAAGAAGTAGCACCAGAATTCAAATTGTCTAAGGCATCAGAGGAAACTGCTGATCCCATTTCTCAAACTACTGAAGACAATCCTTCAGCAGTTGTGACTCCAATTACCTCATCAGCAGTTTTACCTCCTAAACCAACATCAGAAGTTCCTAAGGTAACAGAAAGAGAACCTGCTCCCACTCCTTTGCCTACAACAACTTCCACAACTGTTTTAAACCCTACTCCCATCAGCATGTCAAAAGATTTATTGGAGAAGAGTTTAAAAGAGGCTACAAAGAAGGCAAAAGAAGACAGAGTATGGAACAGCCTAGAGACTAGAGATGATTTGAGTTTTGAAGAAAAATTAATCAAGTACCAAGAAAAACTTGATGAGCTTGAGGCTGAAGAGAGAGCACTTGAAGCTGCTGCTGAAGAAGACAAAAGAGCACAGCTTATAGCATTCATTACAAAGAACTCCAAATCAAAACAAGTGGCCCTCAAAAGACTCTCAACACAAGAGCTGACCAGAAGAGCTCAAATGCTATCTGATAGAATAGCAACAGAAAATGAGAGGAAAGCCAATAGAGCTGAAGTGATTGAAGAATTAGTGGCAAATGGCTATGGTTCAAAAGCCTCAATCTCCAAATGGAAAGAACAAACTCTTTATGAGGCTTACAAGAAATTCAAGGCAAAGAAAGTTGCTAAACCAGAGAGATTTGAAACTCCAGAAGTCCAAACAACTTCTATTGTTAGGAGATCATCTGGTGCATTAAGAAGGCCAGCCACCAAGAGAAAAGCAGATGGAGATCCCATTGTCAAGACTGACTTCAAGATGATACTCTTAGAAGGAGATCAGTTGGTACATGGTGATTTTGATGTTGAAGAGAAACCCATCTTGACCCAATTCAGAGACAAGGCTACTTATGCTTATCAGTTACAACAATCCATCCAAGAAAAGACACATACAAGGGTTGTTACAGAGCATCACCTGCCCAACATGCCTATTCAAGGTGCTGCTGAACTTCAAGGAAGTCAAGAATCTCACCTGAGAGTCACTGAAATAGAAGACATTCCTCAATCAGGTCAACCTAAGGAAACTGGCTTAATTTCCTATGCCTCTGACTTTGACAGGTCAAAGGTAAACATTATTAAGTGGTCATTTACTGAATCCAACTCAGTACTTGTGACCAGGAGAGACCGTTCAAGTAAGGTCTATAGAAACTCAAAGGAGTTGAGTGTTTTATCGTCCAAAGACCTTCTTACCATTCAACATTTAACACCTGAACTTGGTCCTCTCACTGAGCAACAAAGATGTACTCTTACTACCCGGATGACAGCAGAGATCTGGAGGATACTAGAAGAGAGAAAAGGACAACAATAAAGAATAGATAAGGTTTTGGCTTCATCAATCCAGGGGGAGATTGTTGGGACAAAGAGGATTGACGAAACCACCTTTTGATAACCTTAGTCTAATTCATATCTGCCTAAGTATAGAACTGCTGAAGAACAAAAGAAGAAGTGCTGAAGAACAAACACCAAAGTACTGAAGAGTAAACTCATCAGAAGTTCTGAAGTCTAACCAGACATTTCACTGAAGAACTGCTGAAGACAAACTGCTCATCAGCAGTTTGTCACTCATCAGCACTTTACATCAGAAGCTTCTAACCGACTGAAGATCAGCAGTTTTGATTATTATATAGTTTTGTTAAAGTCTTGATTTCAAGTTTCGATGTACAGACTGTTGTAACCTTATCTTAACATAATATCTTTGTTAAATATCTTAGATTACTTCAGACAACAGTTTAGTACTTTAGTCTATAAATAGATGAGTTTGTTCATCTATTTTGATATGTGATTTTGTGTAATATCTTTGATCTTAAATTGAAATCCTTCGGGCTTTAAACTTATAATTCCATTTCACATCTGAGAAACATAAATTGCTTTACTGCTTTACACTTAACTGTATTTATTGTTTCTCATTTATTATTCAGTCAAGGGGGAGTAATAACTCCTCATCAAAGTGATCTTTTAGACCTTTGAACACTTGTATTTCCGCTGCTTAATAACTCATATATAAATCTGATAACACATAAGTGTTCATAAAACTAAGCCACTGATCCAACAGTGGAGGATATAGAGAATATTTGGTGGAAGCACTTTTACCCCCAAATATGAAAAGTTACTGTTCACCCCTAAACATATTTTAATATTTTTAGAAGTGGTTGTGAGTGAGGAGAGAGAAAATATAATGATAAAAGTATGAAAAAGTATTATTATTTTAATTAGGAGAGAAGATTTAGGGGTGGAGTAGTGATTTTTAGTGTAATTTGATAGATGAGATTTGATGGATAGGATAAGAATGCTCTAACGAGCTTCTTGTATCTTTAATAGGTAAAAGCTCTTACTGGCTTTGAGAAGAGCTTTACACACCTTGATGCCTATCTTTAATAGGTAAAAGCTCTTACTGGCTTTGAGAAGAGCATTACACACCTTGATGGGCATCTTGTGGATAACGGTACAAAGGTAAGCAAATATGGACTGTCATTTGATATATATTATAAATTAAGCGATTATATATTTATGCAAAATGTAATACATAAAACGTAAATTCGATTACCTTAGCTTTCTATTTTAGTTTAAATGCAATTATTTTGTGTAAATTTGTATCTTTAGTTGTAAACATTAATTTTGAGTATTAATATGTAAAAGGTTCAAATACAAATTAAAGTTACGCGGGTATTGCACGTGTCAACCCTTGAAAACTCATGTCATCTTCGGGTTTGTATGTAATGAAAATACTTACGTAATTTTTTCATAATTTATATTAAGGGGTAAACAAGGGTGTTAATTTAGATATCTTTTGGGGTGCACAGATGAGGAGGAACGAGTAACTTTGAAGGAGAGATACAAGCAGTCCAAGAGAGAGGCGAAGAAGGCAGTGATAGAAGCGAGGAACGCAACTTCCAAACGGATGTACGAACGCTTGGAAACAAAAGAGGGGGAGCAAGATATGTTCAAGATTGCAAAAGCTCGGGAGCGTAGGAGGCAGGACTTAGGGGTGGTGAAGTTTGTAAAGGGAGAGAACGGGCACGTTTTAGTCAAGGAACATGATATAAAGTTGCGATGGCATACATACTTCCATAATCTCTTCAACAACGGGAGGGATCACCAACAACAAAATGACAACCCATCTACTCAAAGGCTTCAAATGAATAACTGCTATTGTCGGCATATCACGCAGAGAGAGGTAAAGGTAGCACTTAGTAAGATGAGAAGGGCTAAGGCGGTTGGCCCGGATAACATTCCGATTGAGGCGTGGAAGTGCTTGGGAGAAGAAGGAGTTCAATTGCTAACTACTTTATTCAATCTTATTTTCAAATCTGGAAGGATGCCAGATCAATGGAGGAATAGTGTAGTAGTACCTTTGTATAAGAACAAAAGAGACGCCCAATGTTGTGGGAATTATAGGGGGATTAAACTGCTAGGACATACTATGAAGTTATAGGAGAGGGTGATCGAGTCTAGACTTAGAAGAGAAACTCAAGTTACGGTTAACCAATTTGGTTTCATGCCAGGGCGGTCTACCACAGAAGCAATCATATCCTTAGGAGATTGATGGAAAAATATAGGGAGAAGAAGAGAGATCTGCATATGGTGTTCATTGATCTTGAAAAGGCATATGACAGTGTGTCTCGTACACTAATATGGGATAGTCTAGAGAGTAGAGGGGTTTCTGGAAAGTATATAGACCTAATTAGGGATATGTATGTTAGGACTACAACTAGCGTTCGGGCGCCTGTAGGAGATACTGAATCTTTCCCTGTAGAAGTAGGACTCCATCAAGGGTCTGCCTTAAGCCATTTCCTGTTTGCTGTTGTCCTAGACGAGTTATCAAAATCAATCCAGGAGGCTATCCCATGGTGCTTGCTTTTTGCAGACGATATTGTGTTAGTCTCCGAGAGTAAACAAGGCTTGAATGCGAGGCTAGAGGAGTGACGTGTAGCCCTAGAAAGTAAAGGTTTAAGGATTAGTCGATCTAAGACGGGGTACTTGTACTGTGACTTCAGTGGCGTAGGCAATGACGAGGACACTCAGATTACCATTGAGGGACTTGTGGTTCCACAGGTAACTAAGTTTAAGTATTTATGATCGTTTGTTCAAAGGGATAAAGAGATAGATAGTGACGTAGCCCATCGCATCCAAGTTGGATGGTGTAGGTGGAGAGCAGCTACGGGGGTTTTGTGCGACAGAAGGTTTCAAACTAAACTAAAGGGTAAGTTTTATAAGGTAGCAATTAGACCGGCTATGTTATATGGTTCTGACTGTTGGGCAGTCAAGAAAATGCAAGCACGGAAGATGGAGGTAGCGGAGATGAGGATGTTGAGGTGGATGTGTGGTCACACACGGTTAGACAGGATAAGAAATGAGGTTTTCAGGGATAGTTTGGGGGTAGCTGGTATCTCGGATAAGATAAAAGAGGGGAGGTTGAGATGGTTTGGGCATGTGAAGAGGAGACAGTCAGCTGAGCCAGTTAGAGTGGTAGAAGGTCTCACTGTGGAAGGCAGGAGGAGTAGAGGCAGACCAAAATTGACCTGGGAGGAGCGAGTTAGACAGGATTTACATGAGTTGCACCTCTCTGAGGACATGACCCATGATAGGGGTTTATGGAGACATAAGATTAAGGTGAAGGATTATTAGGACATGGGATAATGCTTTTTAGGAGTATGGTAGGGTCTTACTTTTGCTTTTACGCTATGCGGCTTTTACATATGTGTTGTCTTCCACGTAGGTTTGTTTATAGGTTGTATATGGTGGTATAGTTGTCTATGATGTCAATGCTTCTGGTTTTTATTGTCTATGATGTATGAGTAGTTGTGTGTGTACATATATTCTCCTTTTTTCCGTTGTATGTCTTGAGCAGAGGGTCTCCCTGGAAGCAGCATCTTTATTCCCTAGGGGTAGAGGTAAGGCTTGCCTACATCCCACCCTCCCCAGACCCTACCAATAGATTTGCTATTTGTGGGATTTACTGGGCTTGGTTGTTGTTGTATTATATAAATCCGTGTTATATAACAAAATTTATATAATAATTTAAGCCCATCTCTACTTTTTAAAGAAACTAGATTTGAGCCCCGTGCGTTGCAGCGGGTGGCGATAAGTAATCGAATATGAATGAAGAAACTCACATTTATATAACGGTATATTTTCAAGAAAATGTTAACCTATTTACATACCAAAATTTTACATTTCGTGAGGCATCAAGAGATTCAGATATTTAGCCTTATGGAGTGACGACATTGCTTCTTCCAATGCAAAGAACATTTGATGATAATCTTCTACCTGAATGAGCAGATGTCAACTCTCTGTGTAAGATGATGGTCGAGCTCCAAAAGCTCCACAATTTGTTGTTGTAACCTTACGAAATCAACCGCCATTCTCGAAGAAAGACACATCTATAACCATCTAGAAAACTAAAGTCAAAATGAAGACAACTAACTTGGTCATTAGACGCTACATGGTAAAACCAGTTAATTAGATCATAATATGGTTATGGTTACAAAAAAAATATCATGTCAACCATATTAAGGGGTTGTTTGGCAAGTGCTGAATCATTAAGTGCTGAATCAGTAAGAGGCCTGAATGGTTAAGAGGTTCTGAATGATTAAGTGCTGAATCATTAAGTGGTGTTTGGTTGGACATCTGAATGAGTTTTTTTTTATTATCAAATTTATGGTTAAATTATTATTATTTATTATTATTATTATAAAAATAAAAAAAAAACCAATATATCAAACGTATGAATGAAGAACCATATTTATGTTTTGAAAAAAAAATACATCGAACCCATTCCTACCTTTCCTTCCTCGTGACTTCTGCAACACACACACACATCTTTACATCAACATCATCAACATCATCAACATCAACAACATCAACAACATCATCATCAATAATACCCATATAAATCAACAATACAACAAAGATAGAGAGAGGACCGGGGAGAAAGAAAGGGACGGAGGAGAGGCGGCGCCGCCGGTGGCGGCTGTCGGAGGTCGGAGGAGAGGAGGAAGGGGCTTGGGTCGCTTTTTTTTCGTTTTTGAACAGCAGCAACACACACAACGATCACCTCTGAATGGTTCAGACTTGTCCCAGATCTGAATCGGTCAGAGCTCCATTCAGAAGCTTGTTCAGTTCAGAGGCACGCTCCAAACGGTCTGAATCTGCTACCTCTTATTCGGTCAGAGGTTTTCCCCATTCAGATGTTCATTCAGAGCATGCCAAACAGCCCCTAAGACAGACACCAAACTACGTTGTCTTGTAAAACAAAATCATTAGACTACATGGTAAAATCATCTAAGTGGCTCGGAATTATGGTTTTTGGTTTGCTTATTTGATGCCATCGCACCAACCATATAAAAAAATTTCATCACACCTATGATCAACACAACAAAAGAGAAACATGTGAATTATATAATAACAGACAATATGAGGTGTCTTGTAAAACCAAATAGCACCATCAGGTGTCTTATAAAGCCAGATTAAAAGAATCAAAGATACGTGTCAGCAATAAGTGCATACACCAACCAAGCAAAGCATTGTGTACAACATAAAGCACATAAACACCAATAAGTACAACATAAAATTTGTTGATCCTTTTTAAGAGAAACATAACATATATTTTTTAACATATTCATTCATTATGTTAAAACCTTTTTTCTCTTTAAGAAAAATACATATTATAACATGACTATTTTGAGTTTTAGAAAAGCCTACTATGCTGCTACAGCGTTGCTAATTTATTTATCATTTTTTATTTAGTATGCCTTTTTAGAGCAAAAGCCATACCAGCCTTAAGTCTCTCTCCCCCTCTCTCTCCAAAGACAACTATAAAATTGCTATCGTTGTCAAACTCGTAATCTTCATTTTTTCCTAGTTCCCACTGCATGATAAGATGATAGTGCTGGTGGATTTAGAACGGAATCACTCGTTGGTAGCGTATCTAGAATCAGTCTCGTACGGTTGCGCATGAGACAAAGGGGCTGTGGTGGAGGGGTTTCAGGTGGTGTTTTCGGCGACAACAGTGGTTCTATCCAACAGCCTTAACAGGCACAACACACACAAATTCTAGGGGCATAGACATTCATGGTGGTAGAGATAAATGTGGCCAGATGAAAAACTCCGTCGTAACCCTTCCAGCACCGGTCAGCACCACCATCCGTTTCACGAGATTAGTTAAGACCTCGGGTCTTAGATACCGTCGTATTTAGACATCGGAGGTTGCCATAAGAGGCCCGCCGGTAATTGTTGCTGGACAACCCTCTGTCAAGACTCTCTCTCTCTCTCTCTCTAACCTGTAGTTGTGTGTGTGTGCAGTGTGAAGAAGAAATGGGAAGGGGCTAGGGTTTTTAGAAAGTAAATTTGGGAGCACAACAAAGTTAAAGCACAAAGTACAAACCAATATGCACAGAAAACTCTTTAAGCACAACGTACAAGACCATTATGCATTACCCACTTGTTATTTAATACTGTATATAATGTGTTATTCCAGGATTTGAGCTATGGGATATATTATTCATCTCTTTCGTAACCATTGTGTCTAAAAGATTTTTAGCTAATCCCATTTGACCTGTCAAAGATTGAATATCTCTCGATTCAAATCATTTATAGGTAAATGGGTTGAAATTTCCAGGTATAGGTAAAATAAATATAGCACGTACCCGAGTTACAGAAGCATCAAGCCTAATTATATGGCATGGTAATTTTGACTTTTTTGACTAAGACTTAGTTTTGAGAGCTTCTAGCTGGTTCCATGTATAGATTTGTTGGGAAGTAACATTTTCAACAAAAGAGATCAAAACTGGAAAAAATCTCAACTATACCCTATGTGATGACAGTATGGTCAACATGCATTGCCACTCGCCCGGTTGTGAAGTAGTTTACTAAGGAAATTGGGTAGGTACTGTAATATACGGTTCCTATTAAGTTGCTTAAAATATTTAATACTTGTATTTTAAATATTATTAAATGAGTAGATAGCGGGTAAAACAACTCATTTAAATGACAGGCATTTGAACAAACGCTCGTTGTCGAGTATGGTTTAAAAGATATAATTAAAAGATATCTAGACGAGTCATGTCTAGTAGATGAGGTCTAGAGAAGTATTTAATGTTATAGGAGACCATATAGTAATAATAATAAGATATATATTATATTTGAACCCTATTCCGTTTTTAACGAAACTTAGGTTGACGCATAGATAAAAATTGGCTCGTCTTAGCAGTATATTCGAAATTTATTAAAACATTATAGGTTAGAAGTTATAAGAGAAAAACGAGTTAAGCAGCTTATATTAATAATAATAATAATAATAATTCCTACGAATCATTGCTACTAACAAATTAATGACCTGTCCATTGACACTCTACGTGGAGAGCTGAAGTGAAGCTTAGTAATATCTATTTCATCTTGAAAACTTGGGCAGCAAGGAAAACTACGACTATAAATAGACAACCTTTCAATTGCAAATAACCGTACACTATCAAGAAACAATAGTAACAATCATAATAATAATAATATATAACGCTAAAATACTAGCTAGTGTGGTAGACCCGCTCTTAACCGGGCTGATATCTAGAGATCCAGTGCTGGTGTCATATTGTCAAGATTTTTTTCAAACGCTCGTAAACAAGTTAGCATCGCTTTGAAACACTAATTAAAGGTACGGATCCTTACCCTCACTCCTTGTTGCTTTCATATTCAGTTGTTATATAAGCCCACTGATTCTATATATCTTTGAAAGTTCCTCACGTCTTTGAAGCATCAATTCATTTGGCTGTCCGTTCATTTCATCTTATTATAATATTTGAATTAGCCTTGATATCATGCGATAGAATTAAGTTGTTGTACTCATTATCGCATGTTCCTGATATAAGTTTCATGTTGACAAGATATATATGTTGCTATGATTATGGAATCATTTGAATAAGACCCTTTGTACTCTGAAACCATGAGTTCTGCTTCTCGTGGAGTGTCCCACGAGCATGTTGTTGCGGCATCGACAACATGTGCTCCACCCGTGACGGAGAGATCAGTTCACGGCGTCTCTTAAGTACAAGTGTGGTACATATGGCTATTAGGAGGCGTATGGATCGATCCTAGGATTTATGTATGTTATGGAGGTGGATCACGGGTATGCCAACTCGCCACCTCGTGTGATAAATATGCAGGAGTAGCTACCTGTGTATTGTCACGTTTTATGTTTAGCTCATGGGTTCATCCGCATGGTACGATTTTCTTATTAAATTTCCGCATCGTATCATTTTATACGTTACGTCTTGATCATGTCTCGGTAAATGTTTATTTCTTGTTTGTTATTTTAAGCCTATTATTCCGTACTGAGCATTCGGCTCATTCCGTAAATTCTCTTTGTGTTCACAGGTTCACAGGTTACCTTGGGCGGGATAGAGAGAGAAAATAAAGCTTAGGAATAAATCTAAAGATGTTGGGTAGACTCACTTAACAATGATAGTTTTGTATTGCAGGTATTAAGTTAGTTCGTTTAATATTTTATCCCTTTGACAAATTAATAAATAAATGGAATTATGTCTTTCTGAACCAATGCTATTGTGACACGTCAGCCCATCCGGGTTGGGGTGTTACAGCTATGGTATCAGAGCAAAGGCTCTTTCCTGTAGAAAACTTAAACATAGTAATTAGGCCTGTGAGGTTTGGGTAGACTTAAGATAGGATTTAGTTTCATATTCATCCTTACTAGTAGTCCCTTCTATATTCTCATCCTCGAGTCCATATTAGTAGGTAAACGCGTCGTCAATTCAGTGGCAAACAATACTCTTTTCGAGCACCATTTCCATAGATAAACCTCATCTTATCGTATGAACCTTTAGCGACATCATATTTTGAAAAATATTCACATATGAAACGATAGTTAAAGTAGTTTTGTCTAATTAGTTTGGAAGAGAAATATTTTCGAATAGATACTTTAACGAAAAAAAAAAAATGTCACACTTTTAAAACATATGGCTAGCACTTTCATTTTTATATAATAGAAAACACCTACAATCTTCCTAAGTCTTTTTAACAAAATACTATTATCATTATAAAATTTTTTCCTCTTTGTAAAATTATTTTTATTGAATCGTTAGATAAATCTATTCCTTAATGTATTTTATTTTTGTAACTTAAATATTATGTTCAAGTATAATTATTTTAGCACAAAAGTATGAATATAAGATATATAGATTTTTGTATGTTTAGATTTATAACGACAACCGATTATATACAACTTAATTAGTTACTTATTTTTATATATGACCAGTGTGCAAATTATGTTTATATACTTACCCCACTTTGGGAAAATGAAATAGTTGGTTATTCCTCTAAATGTAGTTACTTATCGTCTAAGTGATAGTATATGCGTATATCTTAGTAAATAAGTATTTGGACTATTTTGTTAATTAAAAATAAAGCTAAGATGAATATATTTTGATACTTAATTGGGAAAAAAAACAAGATTGATATGTTATAGTTTTCATATTTTAAACCTTAAGATACACGTTTTCCTAAAACAACTTGGCGTTGTTCGCAAGATGAATTGGTTGATCCGACCTAGGTATAATTTCACATGATATTTTAATACGTCATCTCCAATTCTACCCATAAGTCTATTTTTTCCACGCTTAAAGCTTATAATATAATCTCGCACGATCATCCTGGATTCTTAAATTTGGCTAGATACCTCTGTTAGTAACCATGAGCTTAATAACCTTTCGTTCGTATACATGTAAACTATCGAAGCTACCACCGACCATGAGATAATATTCAATGTTGACTTAATTTTGGTATCGAGCCTATATCGAAAACACCAAGCTGTATAAAGCCAAGTAACTGATACACCACTTAGTCAGTTGCTCTAAATACAGGTTATGTTCCGTTTAGTATCATGAAAATATATCGACTTTTAAAGCCTAGGAATAAGATGGGGGTGAAGCTAATAATTGTTTTTATATTATGACATGTTATTTAAGAAATCTGGTCAAAACACTTTATTAAACGATTTTTTTTTATACAATAACCTTGTTGGTTAAAGTTGTCAGACTTGTTTACATTATAAAAGATGATAAACCTATTTGCGAAATTATTTTACAAAAAATGGTTTCTTTAGATATTACCATACGTTAAAAGATTTTATAAAGTCACATGACTAGATTGAACAATATTAATGTATCTTCTGTACTAATTTTTAGAAGCTACGTACGTGTACTTATATCTTAGATTATTTTGGATTGTTATCAAAATAACTTTTGCAAAATATATTATAAAATTTTACTTGGATTTTTTTTTATTTTCCATAATACTATTTAAAGATGGTTACAAACTATTATAAGTATACGTCAACTTTAGAGTTAACTTGTAAGTTTCTTTCAATAAGGTACACAATATGTTTTATATTTTTATGAACCCTTGTTTTCAAAATCATATTCAAATAACAAATTCTATATGTTAATAATATAAAGGAACGCAAGTCCATTAACACAATTATTTACAGATTTAATATGTTTCATTGTTTACAAGTTATGTAAAAAGGCTTTGATTTAAAATTAATAAGTTATCTGGTCACTATCTATATGGCAAGACATACGACAAAACTTTTGACATGTAAGTTAAGCATCAACAAGCCAGTGGTCCGTTACCGCCGCTAGATACTCCCATTTAGAAATGGATTAGAGCTTGACGAGTTTCATTACATAGTAAGTACCTCACTTGCCAGCGAATGAAGATTGAGGATCACGAGCTAATAAATTGTTACTACCGCTAGACACTTTTCTTTGACCATATCGGCTCACTTCCTACCAATTCAGTTGGGATTTTCGGTTAGTAAGTTATCCGAAATATTTTTAGGAGATTGTTCGACTCCATTGCACGCCTTCATCAGTTATTTTAGATAGAGACCCACGCTTCACATCGTGATTTTGGAAAGGCTTCCAAATGCTTGGGGTGCGCGTCTGAAGTTTAGTACTACTTCCCAACCTCAGACCAATGGGCAATCCGAATGAATCATCAGAACTTTGGAAGTTATGCTTAGAACATGCACGTTTAATTGGAGTGGTAACAGGGATAAATACTTGTGCTTTGTTAAAATCGTATACAACAATAGAGAAGATTCTTGTAGGACCGGAATGAAAAATTCACTATTGCACAAGAGAAGCTGAAAGAGGCTAGGAGTAGACCAAAGAGTTACGCAGACCTGTATAGACGAACACTTGAATTTAAAGCTGGTGACCACGTATTCTTAAAAGTATCACCTTGGCGTGGCGATTGCTGAATGGGATTCAAGGGAAGGCTTAGTCCGCGTTTTATTGGTTCATTTGAAATTCTTGAGAGAATTAAGGAAGTGTCACATCGACTAACACTACCGCCTCAACTCATGCACGTTCATAGCAGTTTTCACGTATCCTTGTTGAAAGGATACAAATTATCATTCGTTCCATATTGTTAGTTATCCGTTACATACAATCCATGAGGATTATCACATGAAGAGAAACATGAATATATACTATAGATAGACAAGAAAGAGTTATGCATAGGAAAATAATTATCTATGTGGAGAACCACTTTGACCATGAAGCAACTTAGGAAACCATAGAATCAATTTGCTCAGCATATTCTAGTCTCTTGAAGTCATATGGCATTTAGTCCAGGTAACTGTGAACCTTCTCTTCAAATATGTGTTAATTTCCATTGCTTCCATTATCATTTACGAATATCTCTTAGTTGTCACTAACACATCTTTGTGCGTAATATCCGTACCGATAGTCATGTTATTTGAAAATTTCCGTATGGTTAGATATGTTTGAAGGAAAACCGTCAGGGCATGGCTGTAAGGTAATTGACAATTATGGTCATGAACATAATTGTGAATTACAGGTACAAATGTGCGCTTTTGGGATTCCTATTATGTAGGTTAAGTGTCCATCCGAATATTTTATGAATCCAAGTATTTCATTTGTTAAGGTCATACGAAATAAATTATATGAACATGAAACTACGTGGAGACCAATGAATCAATTCAATTCATTTAGCCTAATATATTTTAACAGAATCTATAAGTCTAAGTAAATATAAGCCTTTTATTCAGATCTGTGTTATGTAACTTCCGTCTACGTATGTTTTAACCCATAAATTTCGAGGACGAAATTTCTTTTAAGGGGGTAATAATTGTAATATACGGTTCCTATTAAGTTGCTTAAAATATTTAATACTTGTATTTTAAATATTATTAAATGAGTAGATAGCGGGTAAAACAACTCATTTAAATGACAGGCATTTGAACAAACGCTCGTTGTCGAGTATGGTTTAAAAGATATAATTAAAAGATATCTAGACGAGTCATGTCTAGTAGATGAGGTCTAGAGAAGTATTTAATGTTATAGGAGACCATATAGTAATAATAATAAGATATATATTATATTTGAACCCTATTCCGTTTTTAACGAAACTTAGGTTGACGCATAGATAAAAATTGGCTCGTCTTAGCAGTATATTCGAAATTTATTAAAACATTATAGGTTAGAAGTTATAAGAGAAAAACGAGTTAAGCAGCTTATATTAATAATAATAATAATAATAATTCCTACGAATCATTGCTACTAACAAATTAATGACCTGTCCATTGACACTCTACGTGGAGAGCTGAAGTGAAGCTTAGTAATATCTATTTCATCTTGAAAACTTGGGCAGCAAGGAAAACTACGACTATAAATAGACAACCTTTCAATTGCAAATAACCGTACACTATCAAGAAACAATAGTAACAATCATAATAATAATAATATATAACGCTAAAATACTAGCTAGTGTGGTAGACCCGCTCTTAACCGGGCTGATATCTAGAGATCCAGTGCTGGTGTCATATTGTCAAGATTTTTTTCAAACGCTCGTAAACAAGTTAGCATCGCTTTGAAACACTAATTAAAGGTACGGATCCTTACCCTCACTCCTTGTTGCTTTCATATTCAGTTGTTATATAAGCCCACTGATTCTATATATCTTTGAAAGTTCCTCACGTCTTTGAAGCATCAATTCATTTGGCTGTCCGTTCATTTCATCTTATTATAATATTTGAATTAGCCTTGATATCATGCGATAGAATTAAGTTGTTGTACTCATTATCGCATGTTCCTGATATAAGTTTCATGTTGACAAGATATATATGTTGCTATGATTATGGAATCATTTGAATAAGACCCTTTGTACTCTGAAACCATGAGTTCTGCTTCTCGTGGAGTGTCCCACGAGCATGTTGTTGCGGCATCGACAACATGTGCTCCACCCGTGACGGAGAGATCAGTTCACGGCGTCTCTTAAGTACAAGTGTGGTACATATGGCTATTAGGAGGCGTATGGATCGATCCTAGGATTTATGTATGTTATGGAGGTGGATCACGGGTATGCCAACTCGCCACCTCGTGTGATAAATATGCAGGAGTAGCTACCTGTGTATTGTCACGTTTTATGTTTAGCTCATGGGTTCATCCGCATGGTACGATTTTCTTATTAAATTTCCGCATCGTATCATTTTATACGTTACGTCTTGATCATGTCTCGGTAAATGTTTATTTCTTGTTTGTTATTTTAAGCCTATTATTCCGTACTGAGCATTCGGCTCATTCCGTAAATTCTCTTTGTGTTCACAGGTTCACAGGTTACCTTGGGCGGGATAGAGAGAGAAAATAAAGCTTAGGAATAAATCTAAAGATGTTGGGTAGACTCACTTAACAATGATAGTTTTGTATTGCAGGTATTAAGTTAGTTCGTTTAATATTTTATCCCTTTGACAAATTAATAAATAAATGGAATTATGTCTTTCTGAACCAATGCTATTGTGACACGTCAGCCCATCCGGGTTGGGGTGTTACAGGTACCGTCTCTTGTGTGTGGGGCGAGTTTACATATTATTTTTGTAGAGTGGCATTAATTATTACATGTTATGTGTGGCATGTCCTCCATAGGCGAATCGACGTGTTTAAGCCACTGATGAATGGCTTCGCGCTGAAGGGAACAACATATATCCACTAGGAGATTGTGCCACGATAAACCAATGTCGCAAAGTCATGGTACATTCATTTTAAAATCAACATATGTATGTCTCACTCTGTTTCAATATATAAGAAATAAGGTTTACTTCGAAAGATTGATTGGTAGAGGATATTTCATCTATATTTGAAAAGGCTGGCATGGACCGGTCTGGAACACTGACAGTTAAAGACTTCCAAGATGCGGTTGATGACATATGTGATCGTATCCTTAGGTGCGACTGCATATAAAGAACAAGAATATGAGCAACATTGTTGATCTACTAAAGAAGTAAATGTGGGTAAATATAAGTCAGCTCTATCTCAAGTGAAGAATTTCCCAACAATAGCCATGTGTATGTTAAACTAGAATTTTTTTTTAAAAAAAAAAGAAAGAAAAACTTTATATGCATAGTTGCATACTCGTCTAGGGATAGTAATGGGTCAGGTGTGAGGGATTATTGGTAATTCCGGCCAAATACTCGATTGTAAAACCAAATACTATTCCCATCGAATAATTGATTACTCATTACAAGCCACAAACTAGAAGCACATTGATGTAATAAAAATATAAAAAGAAAAGGTTTTTCGAGTGCCTAAATACCCATCTCATATAATAATATCTCAGGTTTTGGGTTTTTAAAATAACATAGAGAGGGTGTGGGATTTGTTTAAGAATATGGTTATGTGATATACAGTTGCAATTGAGAAGCTACTCGCGACAACGTGGGCCAAAAAACATAAGTATATAACATATTGTCTCTTCACTTTTATTTAGCTAAAAATGTGTTCTTGATGATTGTATTTTTTATAGGTCTCTTGGTGAAAGTTATTTCTTATTTATTGATTTTGGAAGGATGCAACTTGCAGAATACCGAACGAGTTTCCAAGGCTTATTGCAACTATTACATCTGGTATCATTTTCAGCTTCTTCATCGGGTCATCATTTCCAGCTTCTCATTATATCTAAGGGTAAACTGCATGAAATGAAAACAAACTCTACGCTTTTTATTTATTTATTTAGCTACCAACTTTAGTTAACAACATAATAGAAACTATCTTTTAGCAACTAATTTTTTTAAGCTTATTGTAGAAGGACGCGCAGTTGAACATATTCTTGAAGTAAGATTTAATTGACTTTATTGCCCCTAACGAATAGGTGATCTTATGGAAAGGCTAAGCTTTATTTAACACTTTGTTACCCATTACCCATAAGCTAAAGGCCGTTTGGTTCATGTGTGTAACTAAATGCTGCAAATAAAAAACGAGCATCGGTCGGATTAGATAAATGATATTATGGTGTATAAAGTTTTGGGCAATTTAAAATGTGAAAAGAATAAACACCCGCAGCAACGCGCGGGCATTCCCACTATTAATATACAACAAACCAGTACTTAATGTTAATTTGTATGGCTATTGAAACCAGTACTTAATGCTTTTATACAAATCACCTCAAAGTGCAATAATCAATCCAACACCATACACAGATACACTAAAAATGCTCTTGTTCATTTTCTATATTTTTTAGAAGATCATGATCAACTAACTTGTAAAGTTATAAATAGACCAACCTGGTAATATCCACTCAAATTTCAACACAATCAACACAGCAACACCATCCAACCATATAGGCCCTGCAATTGGAAACCAATTGAAAACCATAATCAATATATATCAATTGACAATTGTTCAGTTATGGTTTTGGCCTTCCATTCACCTTTATAACTACACACATTCTATTTAGTTAGGGATAAAAGCAAGAGTGAAGAGTGAGGGACACTACCAGAGCTACAAGTTGCGGGAAAGCATCTTATGCAAACAGATCTGACTGACCAGTACGTGGCACTTTATCTTTTCTGTATCTATATATCTTCATCTACATTTTTATCCTTTTAGAATCCACTCTTCACCTACATATTTTTCCTTCATTCATTATACCCATAACTGACATACACATGAGTGTAACACTATCAAACAACATGTAACTATAAGAGGTTACTAATTCACGTGTGATAAAAAATGGTAACACACCCGTTAATTCCAGATATTGGCCTAAAAGGAAATGGTTTGAAATGACAGAAGTGTTTTTTCATCTCATAGAACTTCCTAAATAATATTATAGAATAATATTGTGACATGTAGGCGTCTATGTGGCACTGTCTCGTGACCGCGAGCTGGTAGCTTGATCTCGTTGTGGCTAGAGGTGAGCGGGTCATTTTTTTACCAAACTAATAAATATAATAAAAATAAATATTTTACATAATATTTTTTAGAACATTATTAAATAAAAAATACATGGCAGAAAAAAAAATAAAAAAAAAATCACAAACAAACAAAGCCTTCCTCTCTCATCATCTTCACCCCCTTCATCTTCTTCATCCCCGTCTACAACTCATCTTCATCCCTTTCATCTCCTTCATAATTTTCATCCTCCAAGAGCAAAAAAAAAGAACCAAACCACAATACACACACAAACAACTCTGATTTCTCTAGCTAGCCCACGCGACCTGGGTCGCCTCCGCTCGCTCACGCAGTCATTCACGTGTAGATGTTGTGGTTCCGGCTATCCACGTGGCTCGCAAGCTCGTTCGCGCCTGCTCGGTCGCGCATCATAACAGACAGTCTTACACATCCCAGATGTATTGTTTCCGAGGGGCCGAGAGGACATTCAGAATTAGGATACCTTAACATAGTTTGGAGAGACCGATAGGTGATCTGAACCCGAGACCGGTGAGTTTACACACTTCCCTAGATTCATTATTGCAACACGTTGGAGAGTGATTCACGTTCTAGTGTTGGTCTAGTTTAGTGTATCTTAAGATCCCGTTAGCCAAAACTCATTTATCCAATCCCGTATAAGTCAGTCACCTTGATTCTTACCTAGGTAGCCATTTTCTCATTACTTGATGTCATCCAGTTTTACTTATTCGTCTGCTTTGTTGAGTTGTTCGTATTTTATTTACTTTAATTTTATATTATTTTAGTAATTTAATCAAACCACCATCACCTCAATCTATTAGACTAGGACTCGACGAAAGTTTAGTACCGAGAGCCGCAATTACTGTGTCCAAGGTTCGATACTCAGACTTATTCATTTACTACTCTCGACCGGTATGTTTGCCGGTAATGTGTGGTTTAGTGGGTATTTCCCATGTAGAATTTGTTTTGAAATTAATTTGACTTAATATATATTTATCACAAATTTCACAAATCAGTGGCAAACCCTATTATAGTCATACTTGCGCGACATCCCTACCGCAACAAGCGCCACCTCATCAATTTCACATAAGTCAACTGGGTGACTTATCAGATCTTTATACCACCCATGCTATTCATAGCCACTGGAATTAGCCTCATTCACCTTCAAATCCACGTGTCAGCGCGCCATCTTCACAGGGTTGATTCCCTCCGCAATCCATAAAAACTTGGGCTTCCATTCACGAAAACTTTTAATACTCTGAAGTGCTTGGGGCTTAAGGCCATGGCGCTCATGGAAGGTAAACCAACTTTCAGAACCCCTAAGGGTATAAAAAAACATTAAACATATCCATGTGTGGGTTGATGCCTTGCGCACAACACCCAAACTCAAAAAACAAAAGCTTGTACATACCACCAGGGTGCAGTTTGTTGATATGAATTCGGTAGTAGTCCAAGGTGGATCGATGCTAGAAAAGTGGTAATATGAAGCTGGAAATTGCACATAGTAAAATAGACAGAATACAACCCTATCTTTCCCAGCGATGGTTTGGAAATCACATCACCGGGACCGGGCACCTCAGCCTCGCACTCCGGTGCAATCTAGTACTCTGCGCACAATGTATCAAACTCAACAGCAGTCATCTTACAGAAGATCTCACCTGCAAGCGGCAAAGTTTCCTTTTTCTTCTTCCCCTTCTGTTGAATTGGGTATAACGAGGATGCCATTGTTGACAATAAATAACAGAATGGAGGTTAAAAGTCTGGAAAAAGATGAAGATAGGAGAAGAAATAGATGATTGTCACCGGAAAACTGAGAGAAAATTTTTGAAAATTCATAAAGTGTAACAGAAGAATGGGGGGAGCCTTTTATAGGTTGAGCAATTAATGTCCTCGAAAAACGCAGAAGACAGCTTCCACGTCCCGCCAAGCGCCTAGTGACATGTAGGAAAGAGAAACCCTCAGACGGCTGAAGCAACAGGCGGGCCCACCTACTGTCTCTGAAAAAGTACCTGACACGCGACGCTTTACCTTACAAACCCGTTCTTTCATTTGACACACATGAGCGCTCTGATGGCAACATTAATTATAGACGTGGGCCTAAGCGCCTAGCGCAAATGCAACCGCCGCACGGGCAAAAACCAAAAATCGAGCAAAAGCAAAAGTCCTCATTCGAAAAAAAGGCAGGACAACAAATTTTCCACTAAGAAATGAACGTTCAGCCAATCAAATGGAAGAATTCCCTGCTCCACAATCTCCAGGCAGGTACAAAGGACAGGAAAGGACAATAAGGACGATTGAAAAGGGCATTCAATAACACATGGACAGCGCTCAAATCCCTAACGGTTGTCAACCGTGTAGGGCCCGTGCGAGATAGCTGTCATTCCAAGGATGACCAATCACAAGATGATTCCTAGTACTATAAATACCCCTCTTTTCTAAAGAGAGAAGGTCATTCAATCCTTACGTAAGAAAACTAAGAGAATTCCTCATAGACTAGGAAAGAAAGATTATAGTCGAAATACTTATACTCATATATATTCGAGTTCTCTGTAATCTTCTGATCCATTATCAATAAAATATCTCTTTACATTACTCGTATATAAAGATGTTTAACTAGTGTTTTTTCAACTCGGGAGTGTGTATACCATTTTGTTTTATTTTTAATAGACGAGCAAACTAGAAGCTAATCCAGATGAAAAATTTGTGCATTATCTATCTTTAAGATGTCCCGCATCTTTAACTTTGGTGTACGTACTCTCCCTTTCTATGCATGACATGGGTGACCCACCTAATATTATATAGGAAAATTGGATTGTAATAATCCCACCTTTGTGTTGTTGGCCAATAATAATCCCACCTAAGCTTATTCTTCCCACCAGTCCCACCTTTTAATTTATTTTTTCTCATTGCACCCACCGTTAAGTCACACTAACGTCGTTAGCTGAAACTCACAATTCTAGGCGATTGTTCATTGGATCTGAAAGAGAGAATCGACACGATGATATTGGTATGTTCAATTGTAGAAACGAGCATGGTTTGATGGGTTTCAGGTTGATGTTCTTGACGGAGGGGTTGACCGGAACCGACAATTAAACCATCAAACCATGCTCATTCGACAATTGAACATACCAATATCATCGTCTCGATTCCTCTTTCAAATCCGGTGAATAATCGCCTAGAATTGTGAGTTTCAGCTAACGGCGTTATTGTGACTTAACGGCGGGTGCAATGAGAAAAAATAAATTAAAAGGTGGGACTAGTGGGAAGAATAAACTTAGGTGGGATTATTATTGGCCAACAACACAAAGGTGGGATTATTACAATCCTATTTTCCATATATATATATATATATATATCATCTCAACGAATTAACACATGTTTATATCATTTGCTTTCAACAATTTTGGGTGTTCCTTGCGCCAGAGGTTGTAAATTTACTTAGCCAAGTCTAACAGGTCATGAATGTTACGGTCCCAAGATATATGAATGTAATTTTTAAAAGACTTCTTACCCGTTATGTTTCAAAGTAATTTCCCTATGATGTAATTGAACCGGGAACCAAACCATGTGCCTTGACATGTATTGAAAATTGTGGTAGTACACTTTACACATATATTTGGGGTTGTATGGGCGACTATACACTATAATTCATTTTAGAACACGTGGATGGAAAAAAGGCAATTATTTCTCTACCACCATTATTCATCCATCGTTGTCATTATATGAAAAGAAACGCGTTGCAATATAATTGTTTGGTTGGAGATCAATAGAACATTTATTTTACTGTATATATGATTCAACAAAAAGTTAAGGGTTATTATTGAATGTTAATAAACAGAAAAGTGTTATTTTACTCTATATAACCTCATTTTTTTAACCAAAATTAATACCACAACAATCAAACAATATCTCCAACAATCAAATAAACCTCAATCAAAAGAAATTCAATCTAAAACAAATGGAGGATCGAGCAAGAAACAATCGGTTACGAAGCGAAAGTTTAAACCAATGGTTCGGTCTAATTTAGGCTAACCGGCTAGGTTTCGTCAAGACGCACCACCAACCCCACAACCTACACACCAAGCGTCTCAAACCCAACCATACAAGTCGATTCTCATCGAACGAAAACGTGAAATTTGTCAAAAGTGGGGTTGGGTCGTTAACTTTTAGTTTTTTTATTTGTATGTTTTTTTTACTTTTTTTAGTTATTTATTTATATGCTTTTTTGTATTTTTTTTAGTTAATGTAACTTTTTAATTTTATTTAATGTAATGTTTTATTTTTATTTAAAAAAAAATTGAGTGTGATTGTATCATTTCACCACATGGGTTTAGTGATGAAATGTGATGGAATGAAACGGAATGTAATAAACAGAAAATATGTTCAGTAGATAAAATCACATCATCGGTACTAAAGTGATAAAAGTTAAATTAACTTTTATGAGGAAGTGTAGCATTTATAGAATTTGGGTGGAAGGGGTGGTTCGTGATGGCCAACCCGTAATAACCGTGATAGTCACGAACGCTGGCCCGCCCACTATATCACGCCCGCGATGCAATAAGAATGTGATGCTTATCAAAGCCAATGGAACGTTTGGCAACGGTCTGATGACCGTTAGCTAGTCGTTTAAGAAAAAAGTTTATTTTAATAAATCAAACCATCTATATAACCTCATTTTTTTAACCAAAATTAATACCACAACAATCAAACAATATCTCCAACAATCAAACAAACCTCAATCAAAAGAAATTCAATCTAAAAAAATGGAAGGATCGAGCAAGAAACAATCGGTTACGAAGCGAAAGTTTAAACCAATGGTTAGGTCTAATTTAGGCTAACCGGCTAGGTTTCGTCAAGACGCACCACCAACCCCACAACCTACACACCAAGCGTCTCAAACCCAACCATACAAGTCGATTCTCGTCGAACGAAAACGTGAAATTTGTCAAAAGTGGGGTTGGGTCGTTAACTTTTAGTTTTTTTCTTTGTATGTTTTTTTTACTTTTTTTAGTTATTTATTTATATGCTTTTTTGTATTTTTTTAGTTAATGTAAGTTTTTAATTTTATTTAATGTAATGTATTATTTTTATTTAAAAAAAAAATTGAGTGTGATTGTATCATTCCACCACATGGGTTTAGTGATGGAATGTAGCGGAATAAAGTGACATAATATTATTGGGTGTGATAGTGTGATGGTGTGATTCTATCACACACCACCCCATCCACCCTTAAAGATAGCAAATATGGATGAGAATATGAGATCCATACTGGTACAATACCGAAAGCACTGATCCCGAAATTCACCAAAAATAGTACCGCTTCGAAAATTGCTCAGTGCGGTACTTGAAGGCAAAACGTTGATAAAATACGGTATTGTACCAATCGAAAGTACTGATCTCAAAAAATAGGTTTCAAAATTCGATCAGTACAGTACATTGCTAGTACTGGATTGCTTAGGGCTGAGCAACTCACGGTTCGGAACAGCTAGAACCGAGGAACTGATGCAGAACCGCTAGATCCGAACCGTATTCTTGTATTTAGGGTTCGGTTCCGGTTCATAAATTTTGGTGAAAACGGTTCCCGGTTTGGTTCGGTTCAGAACCGCGGTTCTGTTTAAAGTACCGCTAGAACCGGGTTAGGTTAACACTTTAAATATTATATTTAAAACCCTATTAATTTAGTGGGCTTTTCCAAATAGTTTGTATACTGACTATCCACATTTCAATTTCTAAGTTTAATCTTTATAAAGAATACTATTCGAGTCATGTTAACTATTAATATCTAACAAACTTGTTGAGATAGGAGTTCCATTTGAATTATGTAATTTCTATACAAACATGGAACGGAAATAGCTTAAACTGAGAATCAACGCTTACAAATTCATTTATAAGGTGCACAGGTTGGCATATAATGTGTATCGGACAATGATGTATAACATGTGACATTAGGAATGCATGACACATATCATTCGTAGTGTCAAAATTACAATCATTGTATATATGCGGTTGGTATCGTGCACTTCTAAACATGTATCATAGGTCCGTAATATGAGTAGGACACCACACTTTAGTTTAGTAAAGTTGCCTTTGATTTAATTGTTAGTTTTAGGATTTAATTGACAATCAGTTCCGACAAGAACCGTTTACACAAGAACCGTTTAACTCGGTTCCGAACCGAACCGGTAGGTTTTTATACGGCTCGGTTCCGGTTCTTATATTTATCACTAAACGGTTCCGGTTCGGTCCGGTTCCGAAGGGCATCATTATAGACAGATAAGATGTGGGGTGTATGCCTTATTTAGTACTCCCTCCGTCCCAATTTAAATATCCCATGTCTAAAAACACACATTTTAAGAAATTTTTTGTTTTTATGTGGTAAAATGACAATAATATCCTCAAAAATGGTGATTGTGTTTTGTCTTTTATGGGCAAAACTGGAAAGTACATTTCTATTTTAGGAAAGTGACATTTTATTTGGGACAAACAAAATAGGAAAGAAGGACATTTAAATTGTTACGGAGGGAGTAATTGCCGAAGTCCTATATAAAGCAGTAACAGATCATGAAGGGCATCACTAGGACAAAGAACAATAAAGATGGCAACAATAAATGTCCAACATATGAATGATGGCAATGGGGATTCAAGTTATGCTACCAATTCCTTTCTTCAGGTTTCTTTTAATCTCAATGCCAAGCCACCATCCTCTATGAATATGTATATGTGAATCATCTTGATTCATCAATGGTTTCTCAATCGTAACTTAATTTCTTTTCAGGAAGATGCAATGCGGAAAGCGTTACCATTTATAAAGCATACAATTAAGAATATGGCTAATCATGATCATGATGTCTTCTTCAACGGTTGTTTCAAGTTCGCAGATATAGGCTGTGCCTCGGGCATGAATACACTATTGGTAGCATCTAACATAGTTAATATAGTCCATAAGGTGTGTCAAGAAGCTAATCGTAAGACACCACAGTTTCAAGTGTTCTTAAATGACCTCTGTGGAAATGATTTCAATAGTCTTTTTATGGCGTTACCCTACTTTTATGAAAATCTTAAGGACAAGGGAAAAAATATCGGTCCTTGTTTTGTTTCAGCTGTTCCAGGTTCCTTTTATACTAGAATTTTTCCAGACAAAAGTCTACACTTTGTTCACTCCTCTTATAGCATTCAATGGCTTTCTCAGGTGTTGTACTATTCCATTCTGTAGTTATCTTAGATACAATATGACTATATGAGCTAGAAAATCAAACTATATATATATATAAAAGATGAAATATCATTATACTCTGAAGAACTAGTTTTATGGGATATAGATTTGCAAACATGTTTTTATACATACCTAGGACTCCAACTTAACCAATAAAGATATATAATGTTTCATGTTATTTTATTTATTTATTTATTTATTTTCTAAACTACGTAAGTAAGATTTTCATTAGAACCAAAAAGTTTTACAAGTGAGTGGCAGGTAAACGGGTTACAAGTTGTGCCGCTACCCCCAACAAGTTTTATTTTTATGATCCTATAGATATAAAGACATTGTTTTGGATGATAAACTTAGTTCGTATAATGTTTGAACGTGATAGGTACCTCAAGGTCTTGAAAGTAATACATTAAAGATATACATGTCAAAAACAAGTTCTCCTAAAGTATTCCAAGCATATGGAAAGCAATTTCATACCGACTTTACAAAGTTTTTACAACTACGCTCTGAAGAAATAGTATGTGATGGACACATGGTTTTAATATTACCTGGTTGGAGTAAAGTCGATCCAACTAGTGATGATTGTTGGAGTCTATGGGATTTACTCACGAAATCACTTGGTGAATTGCTTGAAGAGGTAATAATGTACTTCTATATTCTAACTATAACTCAAATAGAAGAAGAATATGCATGTCGTCTCAACCTCAGCCCAAAGCACATAATAAAATTGGAGCCCTTTCTGTTAAAAGAAAATTGTTTTTAATACCATGATACCTATACGAAACCTCAATGTCAACAATCCAAAAGTCCAAAATTACCTATATATAGGTTATTTGTTTTAGAATTCGGAGGCCTTAAGAAAGTAGAGGCCTAAAGCCCTAGCTTTATTTCACTTCCCCTTGAGTCGTCGGTCATGCTTCACAGCTTCTAGTTTTAGTTTGCTTATTGTACTAACTACTAAGTTTTATGTTTTATCAATTCTACAGGAACTAGTTCGAGAATCAGATATTAACTCATTCAATCTTCCGTTTTATCTACCATGTGAGGATGAAGTTAGGAAGATTATTCAAGATGATGGTTCATTTTCTCTCAATAACATAAATGTTTATGAAGTTAACTGGGATCCAAATGATCATACCGACTATGCAAATATGAACGATCTAAACGTAGATCCCAGCCACAACCACAACCACAACCAAGGGAAAAACACAGCAAAAGTGATTAGAGCAATTACAGAACCATTGTTGACTTATCATTTCGGGGATTCCATAATGGACATGTTATTTAACAAGTATGAGAAGCATGTTATGGAACATTTAGCTACCAAGAAAACAAGACAACTTACTATAGTTATTTCATTGACCAAGAAATGAATAAATATATACTAGTGTTAAGTTAAATAAACTCACTTACACTCATGATGAGGTGTAAATAGTGTTGTTTCATTTACTTGCTATGAATGCGTATGATTGATGATGTTGATCAATATTGTATAGATCATGACGTTCCAAAGTTATATTTAGTTTCATTAATCCATATTTGGGTCTCATTAATTTCATTGACCAATGTATTTGGAAGTAAATATTTTCATATTTTTACTACTATACTACTACCAATTGTTCAAGTGTGTTGGGGGGCCTGATTTTCCAATAGCAACCAATTACCCTCACTACTAAAAGTGGTATTTTGCAACAAAAGTTTCTTACGTAAAAAATGTGTCACCAATTACCGACGAGGTTTTTTCAAACATCAAGGTTTCGTTGCATTTTTTTTTTCCGTAAGAAAATTTTGTTGCAAAAATGTCACTTTTCTAGTAGTGGGCCTATGATATCTAGTGGCCGCACGCAATAATGTATATAAATCCTCATGATACACATTGTAAGATAGTCTCATCAGTGTCGGAGTTGCAAGTAAATCATGCGTCATTGTTTTTATATATCTGTTTGAAGGATTTTGCTTCCAAGTTAATGGATGTTAAACGAGGAAATTAGGAAATATGGAAATGAGTGGGGCAAGGTTCATTAATACATAGTTAATTGGAGTGCAACAAGAAAGTGGTCCAGATGACAATGTGCATACGTAGTCTTGATCATCGGGCATTATGGTGTCCCTCTCCTTGTGTACTCTGTTGGAAAGGAAATATGTGAATGGATATTATTGAAATTATAATTTGATAAATTATAATTATTAATAAGACCTTAATGTGGTGAATTAAAGACTAAAACTCTTGAGTTTTATGTCTTTGATGAGATGTCTTTATTTCTTTTAATTAGAGATTTATGTCACTTAATTAGAGTCTTTATGTCTCAAATTAAGTCTCTAATTAAGAAGACTTTTCATACATCCATGTTTTTATATAATGGAAGGCTTTGTGCTTCATTTGGTGAGGTAGAAAAAGATACTTACACACACAACAGAACATATGTACTCGGATACATTGATCGATTGCTGCAGCAAAACTTTTAGAAGCAGTCTTGTTCCGGTTTCTTTTCAGGCAAGTGGGATAGTCCGGCAGTGCACCATCGTCACTGTTTCGAACCGGTGTACCCTGGGAACAGACGAAGAATATGTTTAAGGGAATTGTGTCAAACACAAGCCCGGTTCACTTCTATAATTTCGTTTTCTATTATAGTTTATTGCAGCAAGTACAGGGACTCAGAAACATGCGAGCTTCATGTGCAAGAGGCGTTGAGGCGATCACAATGTAAGTTTTCTAACATACTCTCCCTGTCTGTGCATGCCATTAGTCGACCCACCTCATATAAATACTAAATAGGGCAGGTGTCCAAACGTTTAGCACATGCAATGCTTATAAATACTAAACAAGGGTGTCTAAACGTTTAGCACATGGATGGCGAGGCAGTGTATCATAGCTGTGTATCACGGACCGCCCCGTCCACCTTTATAAATAAAGCATTATACTAGTTCTCATGTATTTTAACATCTATCAGCTGAATAGGTTTCAATTATAGACCCTTATAACCATATATTAAAACTGAACTAGAACAACCATTTTAAATCAACCAATTTTGTATTAAATGTGTGTGTGGTGTGAGTAGGCTTTATATGCCCATGCTTAAAAAATCACTGTACTTCAAAGGCGTTAGGCGCATTCAAGACGCATAGACCTCGCTTAGGCGCGATACGCAAAAAATGTGAGGGGCTGAGATTAAAAAAAAGTAAACAAAGAAATAAATTAAATATATATTATGTATTAGAAAAATAATAATATTATTCTTCAAATAAAATAAACAAAAGATATTATATGACATTTAATATCATCTAATTAATATCAAAAGTTTTAAAATATTAGTATATTAGTGTATAAAAGTAGTTTTCCTCAGAGAAAAGTAGAAACTTAGTTGGAATCTAGCCATATTTAAAATTTAGTCTTAAAAAAAATTGAAGAAAATTAGTATGGATAATAAACAATCACTTGTTAGAAGTTACAAAACAAAAACAAGAAGTAAAAAAACATAACTTTGAAGAAAATTATAGTTTAGTGATATGTAAATAAAATGATACTAAATACGTCTATAATACAACTATCTCAGACACCAACAAGTACTACAACTATCTCAGGCACCAACCCCTTCCTGCTTTCACATCACTATACTCGAACCATGTTTCCTCCGTTCTATTTATAGAAGGGCATTTCACCTGAGGACTCTCCACCTCCATCGTGCTCTTGTAAGGATCGTTGTCACATGTTCAAGTTCTCTTCTTAATCATGTTTAAGCAGTATTTTGAAAAGAAATAGAAAAAAATCTAAAATATAGATCTACATCTGACTAAAAAGGAGTTTGTATTATTATTTATCGCACATGTTTAATATGGGAGTTTGCAACTCGATGAAGTCCCAGTCAATAACATTATTGAAATATGAAACTTAAAAAAAACAAAACTTAAAAGTAAATAACATTACAAAAAACGGTTTATTCTTTGTATATAAAATGTCGGCAAGCTTAAATAAAAAAATAATGGCGAAATTTGGCATTTTACATATATACCTTGTTTTTTCAATAAAAATAGCATATAAATTCAGAGTTTCATAATTTGGTTGGGGTACAAGCTAGGACACCGCTTTAACAACCATTTTTATGCGTTTGTCAGTGGGGGCCAATAGTAAAGGGTTTTTCTTCGGTGCACATTCTATAAATGGTAAAACAAGACTTCTATTGCTATTACTGGTCTCCAAGCCTCAAAATGGCACTCTTGTTATATTTCAAATATACTACTCACTCCCTCCCAATTTAAATGTCACATGTCTAAAAACATACATTTTAAGAAATTTTTTGTTTGTATGTGGTAAAATGACAATAATATCCTCAAAAGTGATGATTGTGTTTTGTCTTTTATGGGCAAAACTGGAAATTACATTTCTATTTTTGAAAAGGGACATTTAATTTGGGACAAACAAAAAAGGAAAGGAGGACATTTAAATTGGGACGGAGGGAGTATATCTTTGTGCGGGTATGGTATATGGGAAGAGTTGATAGGATGTAATGAGCTTATTTGAATGGGGAATTAAAATTAAATAATCCTAATTTTGTCGGGTTAAAAGACAATAATCTCAATTTGAACATTGGAATCTAACGGCCAAATTTGTCTTGATTTTTATTTCACTGGACCAAAACTAACTGGGTTTAACCCAATTAGTTTTTTGCCTACGTGGCATGCCACACGGCAGATGACGTGTAAAAAATGTCCAAGTTGGCAAAAAATTAGGGCCCACATTTATTTTTCCGCCAACGTGGCATGCCACATGACAAATAGCGAGTAAAAACATGTCCTACGTGGCAGATGACGTATAAAATAAGGGTCACTATTAGTTTTCTGCTTATGTGGCAGATGACATGGCATGTCACGTAAGCAGAAAACTAACTGGGTTAAACCGAGTTTCTTTTGGTCTAGTGAAATAAAAAACCAACACAAGTTGGGTCTGTTACATTTCAATGTTCTAGTTGAGATTATTGTCTTTCAACCCGACAAAATTGGGATTATTTAATTCTAAATCCCCTATTTGAATTGGTATTCTTGGAATTCTAATACTCCACCATCGGCACCCCATAAGCCTAACTCTAACGCTCTGTTCCAGAGTTTCATTTAGTAGGGGAAGAGAAAGGAATTAGAAGGAATGAAGGAAAAAAGTGTGTTCCGGAGTTTTTGTATAAAGAGAAAAGAAGGGGAGGGAAAATAGTGAGGTTTTTAGGCATAAATCATGTCTTTCCAATTTGTAAGGAACACAAGAGAAAGGAATGAGAGAAAGATAAGGAGAAATTCCTTTCTCTTCCCCCTTAAATAAAGCTCTGGAACAAAGTGTAAGATGTGATAAGCCAGTCGAATCCCTTAACTATTGGGATTAGAGGCAGGCCTATATTCGGTATTAGTTTCCCATGTCCACCTTACCTGTCATGAGTTATATTATTTGTATTTGTTGCCATGTTTAGCTACATAGACTTGTGAGCTCACATATAATTGTAGTTGCTTTTGGGTTGTTATGCCTACTCATAGACACACGTGGACGCACATATAAAGATTGTTTATTCATTTTTTTTTTCATTGTGGTGAGACATTGGGTCTTTGTTGCCATAAAAACATAGCGGTACAAGTTATAGGGGGGTGGGGGGTTACTTATTAAAAAGAAAAGTTATTTGACGCAAGAGTAACAACATTTTAATGAATGTCCAGTTATGGGTGTCTATTAAACCGTTCAAGAATTATTGTGAATACAACAAACCAATGAAACTATTTGATGATCTCATGATCGTAACGAGTGGTGTGGTGGAGCTAGATCGAAGATTGAAATTGAGGCGAAATGTAAGTATTGTGTAGGAAAATGACCCTTTTGTAGTTTTGTTGATGTTCATCATTGTCGCGTCTTTGAAAAGGAATCACATCCGAGTGTTGGTGTGTCGTGCGTACAAGTTAAAAACTTAAAAACCAGTAATCATACAGTGTGTCAGTGTATTAGGGGGGACGGGGCCCTCCACTTGGTTTTTTTCAACTTCACCGATTTCTACCAATCCTGCACTGTTACATAACTTCACTGATTCACTTCACTAAAACAGTTTTTTGGAGGAAGCACTCCACTGGAAATAAAATAAAGAAAAAGACAAAAGGGGGAGAGATAAACTCACGGGTACCCATCCGTTAACAATCTCACGGAAACCCTTCACAGATCTACTACCAGCACCACCGGCGGCGGTGTTACCGTGCTAGTAGTGGGGTACCCGTGAGCATTTCTGGTTGTGCCCCGTCACCCCTAGATCGTGTCAAAATACTTGAATTTGCTAAGAGATTATATGGTAGGACTCATGTCAATCTAAATAATATAAAAATCTGGATATAGTGATATAATTCTTTCCTAAGTAAAGATACTTGAGACTAAAGAGAAGTAAAAGGCAAAGTAACTTGTCTAAAGTATTGTTGTTCGTGACTCTTATAACTGTATACTAGTTCATTACAAACTTGGAAAACGTAGCTAATTTGGCTAAAGCAAGTCACTTGTTAGCTCATAAAAATTAATAAATATTTGAGACTTGTGTAATTTTACATTGCAATTAATTAACTTGTTATCTAACACATTGCAAAAGAAAACAAACAAAATCATCAAATAGAGATAAACTAGTAGAGTCGCACTCACAAGCTATCTAAAGTTAAAGGCAAACTCGAATACGAGCTCAGTTTCAGGCTCGGTAAGAAAAACTGAGCCGAGACTGAGCGTCTGAGACTAACTCTTTCTTCTGCGCCTAACTTAATAAAAAAAAACAATAATCAAATTTTTATAAAAAAAGTTGAAAAAAAATAATAATTGTGACAATTGATAAAATCTTGAAAGGGTACACAGTTACGAACAAGACCTGATCACAAACAAATGTTCTTATTCATCTGCACCCTAACTTAAAACTCATATTTGACACACATTTCTCTTCTTTTTTTCTCTTTTTCTTTTTCGGTTTCTTTCTTATCTTTATCAACTCTATTATCATTTTACAGTGACAGCGCACGGCCATCTTTATATAACGCCAAAATTTTCCGCTCACACGGAACCCAGTTTGTGAAACTCCCGATGGATTCAATTCCTGTTGGAGTTTCTCAGCACAATGCAGCATCTATTACCAGCATCAGTCAGCATACAGTTCGACCATAACACATGGATGCAATATAAAGGTTTTTTGACCATTTTTCCTGCAAAATGAACATAAAAAAAAATCATAAGTAACAATAAAAACCCCCAGCAACTACGGAACTAGGTGAAATGCTGAATGCTGCATTTGATTTTCTGTTTCATGCGACTATTTTGTGTTGGGCTTGACTCTTGAGTGAAGAGACAGAGGATTCTTGTATGAAACAAAAAAAAATGGCATGAATTTTTTTTACTAGAGGTGGCAATATGGACACATAGTGTAACGGGTCAAAACAGGTTCAGGTTGAAACCGATCATTTTAGCAGCAGATAAAATGGGTGAGACCAGGTCAAGAGGTGTTGACTTGCAAACGGTTTTTGCATTTTTTTAAGTATTTTCATAAACAATTATCTAGATCTTCGAATAAAACAATTGACGAGGTTGTATGCTTTTAAAACTGACTTGGAAGACTGTTTTCATTTAACCTTGATCTTTAATTTGACCCACTTGATATACAACACAACACAATCCAAATCGGTCAAAATTGCCACCTCAAGATGGCGTTTTGAAACCATTTTAGCCATGGAACTCACATCCTTTTTAACAATTAAAATATTGTTTAAATCATAAGAATTACCTTCACATGGGTACTCGGGAAGGCAGATGTTCTCAAGGTTTCTTGCGTCTCATCCATTATTTTACGCCTTGGGATACTCAAAATAAAAGCTGCTTGATCAGGTGTAGCAGCCATAGATGTTATCCTATACCCACCTTCCCATCTATGGTGTATTCCTTCACTTGGGTAAAGAAAATCGAGTTCTACAACCTAAAATGTAATTACCAATATATTAACAGTGTACTTTCATCGTTTGCCAATTTAACTATCTGCTATAGATTCGGGAAAGAAAAACACATAATAATACCTGGTCAGAAAATCCTGCGTTTCTCGACATCACGACACCCCAACGACTGCCAGCTGTAGTCATTGAAGTGACATGAAATCCCTCTTTCCATTTTTTACTGATCCATTTATATGGAAATGATTCACTCACTTTATACGATTGTTGAGTATAAGGTGTTCCTGAAAAACACGCACAATATAATTATACAAAGGTAGAAAAATAACCTTTTAGTTTTTTCATGATTAGGGATAAAAGTGTAAATGTTTTGTCATCTCTTTTCGTTATCAAAAAATAATAAAAATATTCCGAGCATTGCCTATTATCCCAAGAAAGTGCCGGTCGGTTGATGGGTCAAAGGTCAAAACATAGATGTAACGCCGACTTGAAGTCACACATAGTTTTTGGATAAAAACCGATTCTGCTTTTAATTAACCAATTACTTTTCAATAATTAGTTTCATACCAACTGCAACGATACTGATTATCCAAGGGTAACATGAAATTATTACTTTCCCCTTTTCAACCTAATTTGAAAAGCTTCTATTTCCATTTCACAAGCCGTATCTCTACTTGCTTCATACAATGTCAATTTGTCGTTTTACGTATTAATTTTTCAGATGCAAAACACTAAAACTTTATGATCACATTTTTTCCAATTTTAACATGTGCAATGTGCAGTCAAATACAATATTCTGTTATCCATTTTATTAAAGCTAGTTATTATACACTGACTAATCAATCACATAATCATCTTTGAAATACACATCCTAAAAAACCCCAAAGTTTTGGTTTTGAAAACTATTTATATTAAATTATCCACCTATATTAAAATCAAGCAAATAAAAAGATTCTAAAACACCTAAAAAGTACACTTGAGAGATCTTTTAACTGTTTAACTATCCCACTTTTTGCATATATTTAAAATGTACCTGCTTTGTCAAAATAACCTAAATTGGCCCAATTGACATAGTACAATAGAAACATATCTAACCTTTTGACATAACAACCAAAGAACTTCCATTTGCTGTACCAGCAATTGAACTGATGTAAAAGTTCTTCTCCCACTGTTCCATAATCCATTCCTGACAAGCAATTAATAAATTTTTGTTAATACTTATATGTGGAAAATGTGAGATGTAATACATAGAAGATTCATTTAAATAACCTTGTGAAGAAAAACTGGTGAAACTTCATAGACCTGCGAACCAAACCCAGTTCCTGCATCCATAATTAAGGCCCAAAGATTTGAGGCTGATGCCACACAGCTTATGTATAAACCGTCTTCGTTACCCTTTTCTACATGCTGGCGAAGCCTTGCATCTGTAACATTGTAGTGATATCTACAACAAAAAAAAATGTTTTACCAGAAATACCAAATGTCAATATTATTCTTCGACATAACTTGGATAGTATCTCCGCTTAAAGACCTTATTGTTTAATTATAAAACAAGAATATAGATATTCCGTGTCTTTATTCCAATGATGATATATACTGGAGAAATAAATAAAAAATAACATATTTAAAAAAACTTGGAACAATTGGTAATATTTATTCAGTTGCCATTGAGAAAAAAACTAGAAAAAGTCACAATGAACCCTAATCAATCAACACAAAAGCTATTTAAGAGAGTCAATAATTAACAATCTTTCACTATATCCCCTGTAAATTAATGCATTAGTTATTAGGGTTATGTTTATTAGTTCAGCCACTTACTATTAAGGGTAATAAGATTAACCTTATTTGGTCTTAAATAGATAATAGTGAAGAGATTAGAAGGAAAAGTATAACACATTAAGCAGCATACTGCAATGAACAAGTTAACTATCTTACTATCCATATAAAGAAAACTTATAGTCTTATACCGAATTTTTAAATTTTTCATGTAAATGTTAATATGCATACACGATAACATATCTTTTAAATATCACGAAAGTATAATCAAAGAACCCACCTTTGCTTCATCGGCCGACGTGCATTATAAACAGAAATCCATTGTGTAGCAGGACTACCTAATCGTACTTTCTTTTTTGGCTGTTCATCTTCTTCCAAATTAATAAGCAATCTACCTCGTTTTTGTCCAACCTAATGAGACAAATTTGCATTAAAATAAGTTTTATATTCAATACCCTCTATATAATATGATAAAATCTTTTCAATGCAAAAACCTTAAGTGCCCCGTCAATTCTGATTGGTCTTAATGATGTAACCGGTTCAATAAGACTCTCGAATAAAGAAATAAGCTTGGAATAATTAGGCTCCTCGTCAAATTTCAAATTTGTAACTGCTTCAAGAAAATGCTTAAATGGGGCAGGGCAAAAGCAACACATCATCTCAGGCGACGTTGCCATCTTCTTTTTACAAACAAGAAAACTCTTGTTATCTCCCTAAAACATGAAATTACAAATAGACAAGTTAAAAAAGAAAATGAAAAACAAAAACAAAAGCAATAAAGTAAAAAGACAAAACTGACCTGGTAACCTTGCCATGGCAATCTTCCTTTAATGAGAAATATTAATGTGTATGCAAGTGACTCAAGGTCATCCCTTCTACTTCCTGTTCGACCTAAATGTGCATGTACACTTGCATATCTTATTGTACCTCTGTCAAATTATATTTGTTTATAAAAAAAATTAATTAAAAAGGAACCACTCGTTAAGTATTTTATACACACAAAGAAAATAAACCTGAATATATCTGGCCGTTGATCATATTCAACATGCTGACTAGATGTTGACTCTCTCCATTTTGATGCTGAAAGATCGACAAACAATGCGGTAATGACACTACCAAGATTTTATAGAAAAAAAAATCATGAAAAGCATACCTAAACCAAGATCAACAAGGTATAGTTTCTTTTCATCTACAGATCCTGGTTGACCAAGTAAGAAATTTTCCGGCTTCACGTCTCCATGTACAAATCTTAATATAAAAAAGAGGTCAATGAAATGGTAAACAACAAGTGTTCATAAATTTGTCGCTATAACATTTAGAAATGCCTTACCCCTTTGAGTGAAGCTTTTCAAGAATTGATATTGACTCAACAGCAATGCAAGCCACTATACCTGGTGACATCCTGTAAAATAAAAAAAATTAAACAATTAGTTAAAAAATTAGCATGTGGAAAGGAAATATAAAAAATAAACAATCAACTTACGATTGGCCTAAAGAATTCCAAACATCCCAAAGACTAGGTCCAAGCATGTCCATAACCTTGCAAAAAAAATACATATATACATGCAAAATTATTTAGCTATAAAATGAGGGATTCATGATTTCAAACTACAAAGGCAAAACTCACCAGAATGTAGAAATCGCCTTGCCGTCCCTTGTAGTGTACCCATGGAATCCCATAACATCCATTCAATGAGCTTTGGTAACGGAAATTAGATCATAATGTCATAACTTGAGATTCATATACGAGATTATTTAATTCTTACAAATATTTTAAAATTGGCAAATAATTAAATACCTGTAAACTTGCCACTCATAGGGAGGACCATAGGTGCAACCCTTACTATTACGATGCTCAAACTTCAATGCTACCTACGAAAATAGAATCCCAAAAGGATCAACCATTTGGTATTATGAACAAATAAACAGATATGCAAAACTTCTCTTATTGTTTTAACGTACCTCAACTGCATTTGGCCCTGTTCTTTCAGTTCCCCCACTTACCCTCCTACCAACATAAACCTGCCCAAAACCACCCTTCCCCAGCTTTCTATCAGTCTTATATATAGGAGAATTACCTACTTGTACCTGCATCAACAAAACAACACAAATTAATTTACAATTTTTACACAAAGAATACTAATTGATTATCTGATATATTGACTTCAAACGAGCGAATCATTTGTAATGTTTGTATAGACAGATTCTGCTTCTGATTATCTGATGACTTAGCGGTCAGATTATCAGTTCACGATACCAGTTGTAAGTTGCAATGAAAACTGATTATCCAAAAGTCGATGAAAAAAGAAACCAATTTACCCTTTCAGGCACGGCAGGCGTGTTTCCTTCTTCTTCAACTCCAACTGCTTTATCAGCGCTTCCACCCTCCATGGCAATATCTTTATCCGCAACCACGTCTGCTCTATTAAAACCAGGCTCACCAACTCCAAGAGCCACAGGTTCAGGAACAACTTCACACGGTGGTTCCTGATCCAAATCAATCAATCTAACACCTCTACCTCTACCGCCAGCCGCCGCTCTTCCTGTTGCCGCTCCCACAATCCCTTTCCCTACACCTACACCCGCACCATCACCTCCTCTTCCCCTTCCACCACCTGTCCTCCTTCTGGCCCTGGTTGGTGCAGCAGTGATGTTTTCAGTTTGGTCAATCGGTTGATCACCTAGCCGTTTTGATCTCCTTGCTCCACTTCTCAATTGTGGCATCGTCACCCATACAATTTATATCAAACTCATATCCCTAGTAACCGATTTAAAGCCTCCAATTATCTACAACATTCAACTAACATATTTAAAAAATAATAATAATAATAATAATAATAATTAATAATAATAAATAAACTAAAACAATCTAATAATATAAAACTTTAATGACAAAACAAATTTCAAAAAACAATGTAGCAACTAAAAATAGCATGATCCAAAACCATAACAGAATAAATACAAAACAAATTGCAAGAATAAGACTAGAAAAAGTTACTCAATCAGAAAACAGCATGTGTCATAATGATACCATTTACAGCAAAAGCTACCTGTAGATATTTATAAAGATTCTACATTTTGCTACAAATTCTATTCTTTTTGAGACCAAATATCTAATAATCCAACAGCATATAACATATAGATCCAAAAGTAAACCACTATTTAACAATCAAATCAATCTACTCTATAGATGCATAACATTTAGCAATAAAAAAATATATGTAAACAATAGATCGATTATACCTCAGGAGCTGCAAAAACAAGATGATCGGAACCAAATGCTTGATTGATCGGTGATATTCACATACAGAAACCCTAAGTATTGTGGATCGATCGAAGAACAGATTATTGTGGTGAACTTTATAAGAAGAAAAAACTGTTGATTGTATATCTTTATTTATGTTATCTGATGAAGATATATATAAAAAAAGTTTATGGAACAAAAATGTATAAAAAGCTGTGGTTAGTTTATTATTATAGAAGAAGATGAAAGAAGGAGAAAACGATTATTATTATTAATTTGGGGGAAATGGGATTTGAAATGAAAAAGAAAAACGTAGATGATATTGCGATATGTTTGTGTGATTCTTGCGGATATCGGTGTGCTTCTCTCTCTCTTTGCGGTCTTGTCTGGTGTCTCTGTCCGGTACTTTTTTATATTTTGTTTATTATTATTATTATTATTATTATTATTATTATTATTATTATTATTATTATTATTAATTAACTACGGAGTATCTATTAATTTAATTTAGAGTTAAATGCCAAAATGGCCCCTGTGGTTTGACCCAAATTGCCACTTTGGTCACTTTTTTGAATTTTTTGCCAAAACCACCCCTCAAGTATCGAAAAGTGCCAAAATGACCCATATTTAACTGAGTTTCTAACTGAGGATGGAAAGTCAGTTAAGTATTAGGGGCATTTTCGTCATTTCATCCCAACCCCCCTCTTCTTCTTCTTCTTCTTCTGCAAATATAAACACCACCCATCTCCACAACCTTCACCAGCCACCACCACCACCACCACCCTTCACCCTCCACCACCACCACCCTTCACCAGTCTTTCATTTCTGCAAATATAAGACATCACCAGCCACCTTATTATTGTACATAGCCACACAACCCATTCATAAATCTTTACAATTTATATAAAAATCTCCACTTTATCATGTGGAGAACCGTCTGCAATCGATCTTCCCTCAAGAAATCTTGTTTCTTTAAAGACACACCCTTTCCTTCAAATCTTGCAAAACCCATTCATAATCATTCAAATCTTGATAAAGGGTCTCACAAAAGAACAGTGGAGCAAGAGAGAGAAAGAAACAGAGGAGAGAGGGAGAGAGAGACGGAAAGACGGCGGCGGTGGTTTAGGGTTAGGGTTCCGATTAGGGCTGAGGATGGAGGTCCTGTTCAGGCTGAGATCTTGGTGGTGATTGCGGTGGTCTCTGAGGTGGTTGCTGCTTTGGAAGCTGATGATGATGATGATGTTCCGATTAGGGCTGAGGATGTTCCGATTATAGTTCACTGTCGGTGTATTATAGACCGCATTATATTGACATGGGGCCTTGCGATGTATGCAGGCAGTTTGGAAACCACCTAAACTTGTCAGAGGTGGAATACCCATTTGTTTTCCACAGGTTTGAATTGAACAACCTTCGCTAGTTACCTTCTTTATAATGCCTTTAACTCTCATCTATGCATATTGCAGTTTGCTAATTTTGGTACACTGGTGAAGGGTGGTGTTTGGTGGAGGGTGAAGGGTGGTGGTGGTGGTGGAGGGTGAAGGGTGGTGGTGGTGGTGGTGGCTGGTGAAGGTTGTGGAGATGGGTGGTGTTTATATTTGCAGAAGAAGAAGAGGGGGGTTGGGATGAAATGACGAAAATGCCCCTGATACTTAACTGACTTTCCATCCTCAGTTAGAAACTCAGTTAAATATGGGTCATTTTGGCACTTTTCGATACTTGAGGGGTGGTTTTGGCAAAAAATTCAAAAAAGTGACCAAAGTGGCAATTTGGGTCAAACCACAGGGGCCATTTTGGCATTTAACTCTTTAATTTATTAAAACTTAACTTTCGTTGTGAGAACCCAATACTGTTCCGCTCAATACAACAAAATAAAGCCGCGCCTACGTCACGTACAAGTCAGTAAAGCGATGACGCCTCCATATATATCGAGGCTCTTTCTCTTTCTAAACGAAACCCTGGTCCATCTGTTCTGCGTCTTTGTCTCTGCTGCTTCGTTGTTGGAAGCAGGTCCGACGACTTTGGCTATCCGTTGGTAGTTCCGGGAAGCGCCGCTGCACAACGGAATGGAACGTAGATCAACTGCTTTATAATATGAAGAGAGGTGTGCGGTGAGCCAGGCGGCGGAGGCGGCGGCGGCCGAGGAGGAGCTTATCTAAGGTTAAAGACGATGCTAAGTAGGAGCCACCGACTTTACGACTAAGTTGTATTTCCGTGTTCCGTCGCATGTGCCGCTCCAATGGTACGACGGTTGAACTGGGTGGTTCAGGTTCTTCGAAGGAGTTTGTGGCGTCGATGAGGGAGGGTTCATAGAAATGGGTGCCTGGGGTTTGGATTACGCTGCTTTGGAAGGTTGATTGGTGTTCATTACAAAGGGATTTGGAGGGATCGTGCAGGCTAAGGGTTAGGTTTTGGATTGAGATAAATTGTGGAAGAAAGGGAATTCATGACATAAAGCCAAATCCTATGTTTGACAACAAACAGCATTAGGGGGGTGATTATAGTTGTCAATTACTTCGCATCCCACTCCGGAAGCGGAAAGTGAGACCGAGGGTGAAGTTCCCGTCTGGCGTGATAAGATGGCGGTGATGGTGTGTTACGCGCATGGGCTATGTATGACGCAGTAGGCTATTTGCCCCCGCCGCGGCAACGCGCGGCGGGTATAAAACTAGTTAATTTAAAACAACAATTCACTATTTATCAATACTGTTTCCATTTTTTTATATTTTTTTCCTTTTCCCACACTTTTATTTATAATATATATGATTTCTTTCATTTGAAAACACAAGTAGTGTAAGTGGTAGAGTGGTTTGTGGTGCATTTCTTATTCCTAAGATCACAAGGTCAATTCCTAGGGGAGGCAATTTACTTTATATTTTTTTTCATTCTCCCACACATTTATTTATTTATGTGGTGCACTTCTTATTCCTAAGGTTACAAGGTCAATTCCTAGGGGAGGCAATTCATTTTATATTTTTTTTTTCATTCTCCCACACATTTATTTATTTATGTGGTGCACTTCTTATTCCTAAGGTCACAAGGTCAATTCTTAGGGGGACAATTCATTTTATATTTTTTTTCATTCTCCCACACATTTTATAATACATATGATTTGTTACATTTAGAACCATAAGTAGTGTTGGTGGTGGAGTGGTTTATGGTGAACTTCTTATTCCCAAGGTCACAGGTTCGATTCCTGCGGGAGGCAATTCATTTATTTTTGAGGTCCACTTTGTTAAATAGAAGGTTGCAAGTTCGATTCTCACAAGTTGCATTTTTTTTCATTTCAACAACCATATTTAATCATCATCATCATCATACTCAGTTTAACCACCTATAGCAAAGCTAAGGTAGGGTCTGAGGAGGGTAAGATGTAGACAGCCTTACCTCTATCCCTAAGAATAGAGAGGCTGCTTCCAGTGAGACCCCCGGCTCGATGTGGTTTGGTATCAAGCCTTGGACATAAGGCACAAAACACTTAGCAATCGGGACAAACCCGATCGGTGCATGTACCCCTTTGTCTTTTGGCTATCAATGCCACCACGTGATGCATGATTAACCGTCCGTCGTTTTTAACGTTATTTTCACGAAATAAGTAAAATAACGTTAAAACTAATGCAACTTTACTTTTGCCCCCCGAGGGCCACACATATATACATTATATGCGCACACCGTAAGTGGGGCGTGAACAACCATATTTAATGTGAAGTATAATCTATTTCATATTAAAACATAATTGGGTTTGGCGGTGTAGTGGTATGAGATGCATTTTCTCAATACGAGGTCTTGGGTTCAAGACTATGCGGTCGCGGTTATTTTTTTTTTCAGAAGCCTTATTTGACGTTCTTAATCAGTTTTGCGCATACAGTAACTGAGTAAAGAAAAAGCTCAAGATGAAGCAGAAATCACCGCGGCGCGCCGCAACGCGCGCGATAAAAATCCTAGTTATTATTATTAGTGTATTAAATTGCTTGAATAAAACAAATAAATAGTTAGTTACAAAAATAAGAGATATTAGTCAGTTACTTATTATTTTTATAATAATATTTTATTCTGTCTTCTTAAGTTTTAGATTTGTTTTTATATCATTATAACTAAAGATGAGCTCGGGACGGGTATCGGTACCAACCGATATCGATACCAAAAACTCTCAAACCCCAATACCAATACCAATACCGATACCGAACACATACGGTATGATACGGTATCGATACCATACCGATCTCGCACCAATACCGATAATATCAAAACCGAAAACCTCTAAATGTGGGTACCGATACCGAACACCCTCGGTTCGATACGGGATCAGGATCGGGACGGGACGGTATCCAGGGGCGTACCTAGCTCATTGCTAGGGACCGCGCCCGTTGCTACTCAACTTCGTACGCGTAGTGGAAATTTTTTGTTTTTTTACGATTTTTCGAAAACGTTACTACTAAAATGAAATTCTACGTTGCTACTAAAATTTAATAAACGTTACTAACTTACTACTAAATAAGATTATACGTTACCACGTTACGTTACTCGGAAAAATATTTATCGAATCCGACTAATAATAACAAAAAAAAAATATAACTAAGCTAATTATAATTATAGCCTACCCATTAAACCCAAGTCCACCATTCACCAACAAGCCACCCCCCCCCCCCCCATTGATTAATTGATTAGGTTTGCTATGTGTTTTATAACTTGTGTTTTGGATGTTTTACAATTTGCCTTGTTACGTTTTTTCGGGTGGGGTTTATATGTTTATGTTGTTGTATTTGGTTGGGAATCTGTGTGAATATGAGAGTTTATATTTATGGTGATTTTATAAGACCCAAGCGTCCGCTTCTTAATCTTACAATCTACTATGTCTTAGGTGTTGTTTGGTTGATTAAGTGCTGAATCATTAAGAGGTCTGAATTGTTAAGAGGTCTGAATGGTTAAGCGCTGAATCATTAAGTTGGACCTCTTAATGGTTAGTTTTCTTGTCCCACGTTGGTAGGAGAGCCTCATTAAGATTCAGCCTATTTCAGTGCTTAATAGTTCAGTGCTTAATTGTTCAGCAACATCCCAAATCTTAATGATTCATACTTAACCATTTCATTCAGAAGCTGAAACAAACGCGCTGAATGCTGAATCATTCAGCGCTGAATGGTTAAGAGCCTCATTAAGATGCTACCAAACAGCCCCTTAATCTTACAATCTGCTCTTATAGTCTTACATTTAAATTACCTTCTTCAGACATATATCAACTTCGACTCCAGGGCCGGCCTGTTGAGTCGACTGTTCTGTTCGACTGGACAGCAAGTATTCAGAAGGTTACTACTGGTTTACTGTTTATCAATTGATGCATTGCTCTGTCAATCCATTCCGGTTCAACAAGTTTAGGGATTTGTTGTTTGTTAATTGATTTAGGTTTTAGGAATTAGGTAGCAATCCAGTAGTTGATTGATTTAGGGATCATTTTATTAACAAACAAAGCAAGACAGAAAAGTTACATTGTGTTGTTTGTTAATTGATTTAGGCTTTAGGAATTAGGTAGCAATCCAGCAGTTGGGTAGGCTTTTTCTGATAATTGATTTAGCAGTAAACCATAAAAATTATAACAATGTCAAGTCGAAACCGAAAGTATGAATCGGGTCACACAAAAGAGTGATAGCAATCCATTGTATGAAACTAAGGCGAAATTTTTTTTTGAACGTTGCTACTGCCACTGACGGTATCAGTATTCGGCCTTGTATGCTCATCCCTAATTATAATTACATGAGTTAATTACATAGTTCATGTGGTTTTCCTAAACATAGTTCATTTGGTTTTCCTAAAAGTAATATAATTTGGGAAATAAAGGTTTCAAAGTAACGGGTTGGATTTTGCGTTGTGTTTTTTTGTAACACTATTAAGACTAACATTTGTTAAAAACTAAATGAGAAACAATGGTATGTTGTTCATTGCACTGAATTATATATGTGTATGTATATATAAACACACAATATAATTTAATGGTTAGGATCAAATACATAGTGAAAGAAAAATAGTAAATCGTAGGAAATGCACCAAATTGACTCCGATTGAACTCCGTCAAGCAGCATTGGAACCGTCTCATCGAACCATACGATCTTAGTTTGTAGGTTTTCGCATTCGATTTTTAGCATGTAGATTTTATAATTTACGTTATATCATTGTGTCTTTTTCTTATTTTCATCATTGTGCCATTTTTTTGGATTCATTGTGTCGTTTTTCTTCAGCATTGTGTTATATTTTGTTGCTCATGTGTCATATTTCGTGATCTATTGTGTTTTTGTATACTTCTTACCCTTCTCATTTTTGTTACACTGTGTAAGATAATGTTACGCTATAATTTAAATACATATGGGCACCTCCTCCTTTAGAGGGTGTTTGGGATTAAAACAAATGTATGAGACAACTTTGTATAATTAAACTATTGTAAATATTTCATTTTAGTAATTTGTAATACATACATGTTTTCATTGTGTGGCGTGGGGATTTCTGTTTGTTGTAGTTGTTGTTGTTATTGTTATGGGTGAAGATGTAGTAAAAAGGTACCTTACTGTAAGAAGTAACCCCAGTCATTAGATTGGGATTAATTAAGTAGTAGCAAGTTTGTAATTACGTTGCGTCATTGACCTTGTCAAAAAACATGGGAAGGGTAATTTCATTGTGAAAATCAAATTCGAAAATTAATTCAAATTACAGTGCCCTCTCGTTAATTTTGTTCCACATTTGCTTAAAAACAGTAGCTGCATAGGGTTTTTGAAATTAGAGAGAAATTTGAGAGCTTTTGTTGAAGACGAAAACATAGTACACAATTATTGATAATGGTGTCGAAGAAGAATAGATGTAATTTTTAGCCGATTATAACATCGGATTACGTTGTTTGCATAATCTGATCAAACAAACTTGTATGACATGAACCGTATTCTATTGCACAGGATTGAAAGCACATGAACAAATGATCTGATTTCGACAAAACAACACCTAGAACATACTCCGTTTTTGAAACAACAAACAAAGCATGTTACTGAAACTAGTCATGCATGTGTATCTACAAAATCACGCAAATGCCAAAAAAAAACTCACGCAAATTCATTTTGAAAAAAAAAATCACACAAGCTCATGTTGAGAAATCACGTAAATTCATTTTGAATAATCACGCAAGTTCAGTGGTATCTCACTTGAAAATCACACTAGTTAAAATTAATCACATGGAATTTCTAGACATTCACGCAGATTCAAAATGCAAGTGGTGGATCGGATGTTGTAGGTGTTGGTGGTCGAAGTTTGGAGATGGTGGTCGACGGTTGCTGGTTGAACCCCGATTGCAGGCTGAAGGTGGTGGTCGGAGGTTACATATTGAAATCCGATTACATGTTGAATTCTGATTACAAATTGTATACTTGGATGATTTATTGGGAGTTGATATTCGAGTAAGTTAAATGGAGATTTGAACGTGATTACAGGGATCAATCAAAAGTTTAATCTACCCCTATCAGGAATTAAGAATGTGTTTTGCAAAAAAAATTGTCAATACATATTGGACCCTCTTATGCCTTCTACACTTTATAGGTTAAGGTCATTTTTACCATATATTTTCTTTATTATTATTGTTACATTTTTTGTTTTATCTTTATGAAAATGCAAGGGAGATGTAAAGAACATGTAGCACATGATATGGACCAATTATTATTCTAGTGATTTTCTGATTTTATTTTTTCTATGGGCATTTTAAATTCATTGGTTGAATCAAAAGGGTCTATTGACCATTAAATTTCGTGAGATTTTTAAAAAAAAATATTTTTTAAACCTGGATCCTGGGAATTGTATTCGAAAGATAATAAAACTTTATACATATCTTTGATCAAGAAGTTGTATAGTACGGTCACCGATTAATTTTTATTTTTTCAAAGTATTTGATTATGAAGATGTTAAAAGAGCACATCCTAGTGATCTGGGTGTCCCGTTAACCTAAAAGAAAAATAATTGGGCATCAGGTAACATAAAAACTGAGCCCAAATTTAATAAAGAGAAATGAATTAAAAAAAATACATCTCTGTGCTAAAGTCATGCCTTGAACTTAAGGCCACTACATTATTATATTAAAATGCATTCTCCACTAATAAGATTTTTATAGATCATAAACAAATATAAATACTAAATATACAATTTAATAAATATATTTAAGTTTTTTTCTAATCGGGCCTATTAGGAGATCAGGCCCCGAGCCATCGGCCACCCCATCCCCCTTCTAGGTCGGGCCTGTTGGTGATCAAACGATCTCCTTAATAACCATAAAGTTGCAAGAATTAAATTCCGTAAGATATAGATCATGGTGTATTTTTCCAAAAATATCTAGTCATTGATAAAATATTCATGAATATTGACATTAAGGAATATTAGCATTCATATGACACAAACTATTAGGGTGAAGTGTGCGCCCGTTGATATCCGCAACGACTACACCACCTCCATCACCGTGGGTATGGTTCACGGCTAGAGCAACCCACAAACCTTCTCGTCATCTACCAAAATTAAACCCCAAAATACCAAAGTTTCATTAACAAAAAAATGTAACTAATAAGCACCATTAAAGCACCTGAAACAAGATGTGCATTGCTAAATAGGTTTAGGGAAGAAGATGGTTGATAAGATGAGGTTTGTGTCAAATAGGGTTACAAAGGGGTTTTTAAGTCAATGGCATGTGAATGAATCAATTTGCCTTTACTTTTTTTTATATCAGACAAATGACTTTACTAATTGAGTTTATATTAAATGGAGTTAAATGCCAAAATGGCCCCTGTGGTTTGACCCAAATTGCCACTTTGGTCACTTTTTTGAATTTTTTGCCAAAACCACCCCTCAAATATCGAAAAGTGCCAAAATGACCCATATTTAACTGAGTTTTTAACTGAGGATGGAAAGTCAGTTAAGTCTGAGGGGCATTTTCGTCCTTTCACTCTGTACTTCATCTTCTCCATATAAAACCCCCAAACCTAAAAATCAAGCCAGACCACCCCCATTCTTAGACCACCCTATTCTCAATAAACAAACCAATCTTCAACGTAACAAATGCCCTATCTCGATGCAGAGTCACGATACAGATAATTAAAAACAAACCAATCTGCAATATATATATACACACAGACAATTAAACCTGCAGAGTCAAGATACCCACCATCTTCAACCTAACAAATGCCCTATCTCAGATGCAGAGAGAGAGAGATAGACAGACGAGGAGGATGAAGAAGATGACCCTACTGAATATTATAGAGAGAGGAGCTAGGGAGAGAGAGAGAGACGCAGATGCAGAGAGAGAAAGTAGAGGAGAGAGAGGCGGTGGTGGTGATGTCTTTTCTGTTAGAAACGACCGACCACCAACAGCTTTGATGGTGGCGGTGCGGTGATGTTCAGGCCAAGAAACGGCCAGAAGCGATACAGATTCAAAGATGATAGGGTCGGGTTAAGAGTTTTGGGCCTTTGGTGGCCGCATACGGCAATGGAGGTGGTGTATTGGTGGTTTGCAGCGCTGGATATGGTGGTGGTTGTTTGCAGCCCGATGGTGATGGTTTATGGGTTTGGCTTTGCTGTTATGTTGCAGATGGTGTCGAGGTTAGGTGGGTCAAGTTGTTGGTTCGGGTCAGGACCGGTCAAACCCGATCAACTCAAGGTCCAGGTTCGTTCTGTGTGGATTTATGGTGGCAGCTGCAATGAAGGGGTTTGATTATGCTTTGAAGGGTAGGTATTGATTTTTAGTGGATTAGTACTAAATCTAATATGTGTGTTCATACACTGTTGAAATTGTTCAAATCGAGTAAAATAGGCCGGTTTGGCTGGATTAGGCTGAATCTCAGGCTGTGGAGGGTGGTGGTGGAGGGTGAAGGGTGGTGGTGGACGGTGAAGGGTGAAGGGTGAAGGGTGGTGGTGGTGGTGGTGGTGGCTGGTGAAGGTTGTGGAGGTGGGTGGTGTTTATATTTGCAGAAGAAGAAGAAGAGGGGGGTTGGGATGAAATGACGAAAATGCCCCTGATACTTAACTGACTTTCCATCCTCAGTTAGAAACTCAGTTAAATATGGGTCATTTTGGCACTTTTCGATATTTGAGGGGTGGTTTTGGCAAAAAATTCCAAAAAGTGACCAAAGTGGCAATTTGGGTCAAACCACAGGGACCATTTTGGCATTTAACTCTATTAAATGACATAGTATATTAGAAAAACGCAAAAGGGCATGCAATATCATTTTAGTCATGTGTTAACAACACATAAGGCAATTTGTCACCATAGTATATTTTTTAGTTTTATTCCATATTCAAACTCTTACATCATTCACATCCCACCCATCAAACATCCTTTTATCTTTAAAATATAAAAAAATCTACTAAAATACACTACATCACATGCACCATTTTCTACCAATCCTTATAATTTGAAAAATTGTTATTGTAGCTTTGTATATACGAAAAAACTACTATTCACCCTACATTAAATTACTGTGAATGTATAAAAAGAGAAATATATTAAAATAGTGTACGTGAGTAATAAAAAGATAATTATGATGGATGGGTTGTGGGAGGTTTTTCAAAATGAGAGATAAATTTTTAAAAATATGATTTTCAGTTAAATTATAAGAGTAAAAGATGGTGGAGGGGACGTGAATACTCTTAGGTCGTGTTTGTTTTCCCCCAGAAGTATTTCTGATCTCTTTTGTCTGCGTCGCGCAGACACACGCAGATGTTTAGGGTCTGCAGATTGTTTGTTTTTTGGAAGACCTTTCACTCAAAAGGTTTTTCTGGCCTCTTCTTCCTATGTCTTTTTATCTCTTCCCACCTCTTCTCCTTTTTTCTTCTTCTTCTCTTCTGAGTTTCCCTCATTCTTCTTCTTCTTCCCATTTCTTCTCCTCCTCCTCTCCCTCCTCCCTCTTCTCTCTCTCATCTTCTTCTTCTAATCTTCATTTCCAAAAAGTTGCACACATAAGAGGGAAGCAAGAGGCGGGGGCCATTTTCAAATCGGTGAGAAGCATAACAGCAACGTCGACGGTTTCAAAGACAATGTGCAACCTCTCGCCACCGCTTCAGGCCGCGAGGCTCGACTTCCCTCCCATTTCTTCATTGCCTTTTATCATCTCATTGAACTTGGGTTTCCGGTGACGCTTACACTCCTCTGCGCCGCCTTTCAGGTTCATATTTTCCTTTAATTTTTGAATATTTCTTTTGCAGCTTTAATCGATAACATGGGTTTCTTATCTCTGCACCTCTTAATGTTCTTTACTTCAATTTGTGTTCTAGAACTGTTGCTTTCTTTTACATGTGTTGTTAATTATATTTCTTTTGTCAGGTGCTAGGGCTCGCATATCGTGTCAGACACGACACGATAAGACACGACACGATAAGACACGATGACCCGAAGGCCTAGACACGAACATGACACGATAACTAATCGTGTCTGGTTTTCGAAACACGAACACGAACCAATTTTTAACAGGTTAACACGGTAATACACGATAAGACACGATAAGAAACATTATAAAAAATCACATGTTTTAACTTTTAACAGGTACCAAGAACTATGGAGACTCGAACAAAAGTACAAAACCCATAACAATAACTCGCCCAAATCGGCCTTTGGTTGTCACAGATCTGAATCCCACACCAACGAACCCATGACAACTATCGAGACCCGAATCCAACACCAACGAACCCACCATCGGTCACAGATCTGAAGTCGCTATTATGTGCAGCATATGTATTTGTGTTTGTGGGATGATTACTGATGTTGGTGGTGTTGATATGTGAGTGTGTTTGTGGTGAAGAGAGTAGGTAAGAGATGATGAGGAGATAAGTGAGAGTCTCTGATGGAGGCGTGAGTTGTAATAAAGATAGGGTTAAATCATAAATGGGTTTTGTTCATAAATGGTTACTGATGTCTAAATTCTAATAGTGATACCCAAGGCCCATCAAATACTAACAGGTCTAAACGGGTCGTAACAGGTTAACAGGTATTTAACCTGTTAAGACACGAAAATAAACAGGTCTTAACGTGTCGACCTGTTTAAGACACGAAACCTGTTAAGGTTAAACACGAAACCTGTTAAGAATAGGCAGGTTCGTGTCGTGTTATCGTGTTCGTGTCTAAAATTGCTAGCCCTATCAGGTGCTACAAAAGAACCCTAATTTGTGATATGGTTATGGTGGGTTGTAGTTGGTTATGGTTATGGTGGTTCACGGTGGGTGTTCGTGGTGGTGGGTTATGGTTAGGTTACGCTGTAAACGTTAACAAACAAACAATCTTCTTCTTACAGACTTTAGACCTTTAGTCTACATCTTCTTTTGTAGATGTGCTCCGCAAATTGTAGAGACCTTTTACCTATTAAAAAAAGTATACGGTATAAAGCCCCTTAAAATAAGAAGCATAAGAAGCCACCAGAGATTGCCATGTGTCATATTAACCAAACCCCAGTTAACCATGATTAAAGTATCAGACACCACCCTCTTACTTTCACAATTACCACTGCAACTTCCCATCACCACTACAACTACCCACTTTCACAAACCCTTAATCTTATGATTAATCAAAAAATACTGCATTGGTCGTTGCAATCACGCCGGTCAACAAGTCAACCCACCGTCTCTACCATCGTACCAACCGTCCACGTCACACCACAATATTCACATGTCACTAACCGCCAATTTCATTAAAACCCCTCGTTTTCATTGAACTATGTGATCTGACGTATGTAACCACATTTTGATGACCTCTACATTGTAAATAATATTATTATTATTACCATCAGATTATACGAATCAAACAACGACGTACGCTCAAAATTGGATTCCAGTTGTCAGAGCTTCATCTTTGACCAGAAAGCAGAAAGCAAAAAATCAAACGCACGTTATACCATCAGATTATTTTTCAATGTGCGTCTAAAGAAACAAGCTTCAGACCTTCATCTTTAAAGGTGCGTCTGAATTTTGACGAGTGCGTCTGAAATTTTTTGATGAGTGCGTCTGAAAATTTGATGAGTGCGTCTGTTTTTCACCAACTTCATCTTCTTCCTCTGCAACTTTTTTTGATGAGTGCGTCTGAAAATTTGATAAGTGCGTCTGTTTTTCACCAACTTTATCTTCTTCCTCTGCAACTTTTTTTGATGAGTGCGTCTGAAATTTTTATGAGTGCGTCTGTTTTTCACCAACTTCATCTTCTTCCTCTGCAACTTTTTTTTATGAGTGCGTCTGTTTTTCACCAACTTCATCTTCTTCCTCTGCAACCTTTTTAACCTAATTTTTATGTTTTAATCATCCTTAATGAAATAAAATTCATAGTATTCGACAACTATTACAATTCATAATTGTTCATATGATTGGTTTAATCCTCTGTTTTTGATTATTTTTAGATCAAATACTGATATTACGTTTTTTCGTTCACTGTAATCGTTTTTTTTTTTTTGAATTGTGCAATCATTCTGAACATGAATGATTTGAAAAAAAAAATTAGACGGTTAGAAGGTTTTTTCCTATTTTACGCTTAGTTAGTTTTAACCCATGTATGGTTAGGGTTTTTAATCTGCATCCTTAATCTAATGGTTGAGATTGCTTCTTACGCTTCTTACGTTAAGGGATAGTGTATATTTTCAAAAAAAAATTTTGTCCAACTAAAATATCTCATGTATAAAACAACGTAGATAAATAACTAAAAAAGAAAAAAAAATAGAAAACAATGGCTACGGTTCACACTTCTTCCATCTTCTCAACACCAAACTTCATCCATCTTCAACCTTCAACAAACCTACTAATCAAACCCCACACTAATTTCACCCCCAACACAAGACCCTTCCGCCTGCCACGTGTCGCATCAATCCCATACCCACCAATAAACGTAGACTACCTCGAAACAGAGTTCAGCGGCCATGGCGCGTCGTTCACGCGCCTGGGCGAAAACTGCGTTGTGAGGATGGGTTTGGATAATGGTAGTGTAGCCACTCTCATGCTGCCAAGTGGACTGATTACGTCATACAAGGCGCCTATGTGGCATGGTGGGTTATTAGAGTTGTTGCATACGTCAGTGTCTGAGGCTGATGACGGTAGTGGTGCGGTTGTTCGTGGCGGTGTTTCGTTAGCTTTTAAATGTAACGGTAACGGTAACGGTGACGGAGGGATTTTGTGGTCTCCGAATGTGTGGAGTCTTCGTAGTGTTGGTGGGAGTCCTGATGAGTCTATTCAGGTGAATGCATATTCAGGGGTGTGCATGAGTCGGTTAATGGCATGTTAATGTTTGGTTCGGTTAAGTTGGTTAATTCGGTTATTTACTAATCACGATATCTTCCATTCGGCTAACTTTAAGATTTTCGGACAGGGGTGTAAACGAGCCGTGCCTGAGCCCGAGCTCTGCTCGTCATGCTTTTATGAGGCTTGAGACCGGGCTCTGCTCGGTTGTAGCCTTTTACTGTGAACTTGAGATCGGGTGAAAGTAAAACCTAAGAGCTCGGCTTGGCTTGATTCGAGGTAATTTGAAAACACTTTTAAATGAGCTAAAAGCTCGGCTCGAGGTCGCTTCGATAGCTTAAACGAGCAAAAGTTCGGCTCGAGCTCGACTCACCAATGGTATTAGTTCGGCTCGCGCTCGTCATATAAAAAATATAACATTTGTTTGGGCTCGTTTAGGCTCGCGAGCTTAAATAAGCTTTGTATGCAAAGCTCAAGCTCAGGCTCGATAACTAAACAAGTCATATTTAAGCCTTGAACTCAGGCTCAGGCTCATTAAGGTTTGGCTCGTTGGAGTTTTTTACTAATCCGATCCCTAGTAGCTCTCGAGTCTTTACTTCTCGTTTACACCCCTTTTTCGGACAACCTACACATTTCCGTATGAATTGGATTTTTATGTACTTGTCTAGGGAAAGAATCGATTTTAAGTATGGAGGTTATAGAACTGCAAAAAATGCATAATTGCTATTATCTTTTGTTTTACCTGTAAGGCTGTAATACATAATGTTGTTATGTTACTGATTAACCAGTGGCGGATCTAGAAATTAATTTCAGCAGTAAAGTTTTTCATTTGTTTCATTTTAGTAGTAACGTTTTCCAAATATCGTAAAAAAAAATTCCACTAATTTTCCACTAAGCGCGCGAAGTTGAGTAGCATCGGACGCGGCACCTAGCTTCAAGCTAGGTCCGCCCCTGTGATTAACTCATCGTCGTCGTAACTGTCAATATATCTACCAAGCACTATGTAAAAGTATTATGTTATTGTCACACTTCTTTTACTTAAAATTGGAGTTTTGTATAGAAGGCTCCTTCTAAACTAAACATGATTTGATTATATTATTATAGGTAGAGTTGATCAGTAGCAATTCAGAAGACAAAATTGAATTCAAACACATTATAACTGTGCAAGAAGATGCCATAAGCTCAGAGGTTGTGATTACCAACTCAAGATCATCACCAATCCAACTAATGGGCTCGATCATCGGTCACTTAGCGATAAGCACGCCTGAAGCAACCTATGCAATCGGGCTTGAGAGCTCTAATTACTTTGTTAAGCCACCAATTTTTTCAAACTTCAGTATTGTACCTCCTGATATTGACAGAAGCGATTCGGGTTGGTTTAAACAAGTTTTATCGGGATGGGGACTTGGAGGTCGGAAAGATAGTTTGAGTGATGGAAACAAGCAAGAAGATGAAGAGATTGAAGGCGAAGAAGACGATAATTACAAGCATTTAACTGAGAAAATGAGCATGATCTATACTAGTGCTCCTAGAAATGTTACCATCATGGACAGGGTAATTCTCTTAAACCATACTTAGTTTTTTTACCTATAACAGAAAGTGCACTCACAAAGCAATAGTAAAAACAATTTACTCAGTGCTAATAAGACCATGTTTCATAGTTAGACCACCCGTAGTGGTGCCCAAATTGGGCGTTTTTTTGCCCAATAACGCCCCCCCCCCCCCCCCCATAACGCTGGAACACCGCCCCGGGGGTCTTTTTCTTGCAAAAATGGGTTTGGCGTGTGTTTTTTTTTTCACGATGGAAAATGGCGTTTTGAACCCCCCCTTTTTGCTGGGCCAATCAAATAAATCCAGGTGGAGTAGGGGCGTTATATTCCCCCCACCACGGTCTTAGACCGTAAAACTAATCGTGTCGGTTTCAAAAACCAGATGGTGTTGTAGGAAATATATAAATAATATATGGAACTTTTATCTTTTGGTGTTAGATTTGCAATGTTAACAAAATATGAAGCTAATAATAAAAGATAAAAAATACGGAGCACGAATTAGTAAACGAATCAGGAGATATTTGAAGGTAAAAAAAGCTTAAAAATGCAGTCCTACTACTGATCTGGTCGCCAGCCCAACCGGTTGGTGACAACCGTCTGGCGGCTGGATCAAATGGAGGCAGTTCCTGGTTTGCACGCCTGGTCCGTGCTGGTTCTGAAAATAGTATAAAAACTCATAAGCATTGTGCCTTGCAGGGTAAAAGAAACTCGGTGGTGGTGGGCAGAGACGGCTTTAAAGAGTTGTACATATTCAGCCCTGGCTCAAGCCACAATCCATATGGCAAGTACTCGTTTCTATGCATCGGTCAAGCCGCATTGCTCAAACCAGTGACCATAGGTCCTGAATCTGAATGGAGAGGTGTGCAGCACTTGCACAACCCAAATCTTTAAGTATGTGTACATTTTATATTACATGTTATGTATAAAATATTATGTCAAGTATTAAAAATGACAGTTACTTGGTTTAGATTACTGTTGACAAATGTTTTCAGCCCTTCATTTTGTTCATAAAAAGTTTCTGTTAAGTTACTATTTATAGAAAGCAACAATAACCAGTTGTTTTTTAGGATTAATTCACAAAACTAAACAATAATCGACAAAACCGGACCAATTTGATCAAACTAGGTGGTAAGGGAATGTCAAGTTCCCAACCATCTAAGAAGGTGGTGAAGGGCACAGGTGGAAGTGGTGGCACATCGTCGGGCCAATCTGTAAAATTTGCACGGCGGACTGCAAGTGGGCGATATGTCTCATCAAAAGACGAGGTTGATAAGTCCGGTGAGGCATCAGGGGATTACACGAATTACACGGTTAAAATCGCGGACAATCAACCTGAGACATCAGTGGCTACAAAAGCCGAAGAACAATATGTTTCTAACTCACTTTTTACCGGAGGTTACAATAGCGTTACACGCTCCCATATCATAGAAAAAGTGAGTGATTCGGATGTGACCCACCCGCAAATGGCGGGATCTAAGGGCTCGTCGTGTGCCATGCCGGCTTGTGATGGTAAGGCCATGAAGGATGAGATAGGCGTTGATATTTTTCCTTGCGAATGCAGGTACGTTTTTTTTTATTTATTTTATTGTTTGTCATGTGATAAAAGCAGTTTAATGACTTGGTTTGTTTGTTGTTTTTACAGGTTTAAGATTTGTAGAGATTGTTTTTTAGATGCACAGAACGAGACTGGGCTGTGTCCAGGATGCAAAGAACCGTATAAAACGCATAAAACGAATGATGGTGATTCGATGAAGAGGAACAAAAATGGGGATATATCAGGTACTTATGGGGTTGGAAACGCATACTGGCCACCAGATGATGGTGGTGGTGGGAAGAGCGGCCGCGGTGATGGTTTTGGAGATCAAGCTGATAAACCATGGCGGCCGCTCACCCGGAGAATACCGATTCCAACAAGTATCATCAGTCCGTATAGATTATTGATAGTGGTTCGTTTGATTGTGTTGGGTTTCTTTTTGACATGGCGAGTTACACATGTGAATGACGATGCAGTGTGGTTATGGTTAATGTCAGTTGTATGTGAGATCTGGTTCGCATTTTCTTGGATCCTTGATCAAATCCCAAAACTTTGTCCGGTGAACCGGTCTACAGACCTCCAGCTTCTTCATGATAAGTTCGACACACCGGATAAAACGAAAAACCCAGAGGGTCGTTCTGACCTCCCTGGTCTTGATTTCTTTGTATCAACCGCTGACCCAGAGAAAGAGCCACCGTTGGTCACCGCCAACACCATCCTCTCTATTTTGGCGGTGGATTACCCGGTTGAGAAGCTTGCTTGCTACATATCCGATGACGGTGGTGCACTTCTGACCTTTGAGGCAATGGCGGAGGCTTGCGGATTAGCCGATCTATGGGTCCCGTTTTGCCGAAAACACGACATCGAGCCACGAAATCCCGATGCTTATTTCTCGTTAAAAGGTGATCCGACCAAGAACAAGAGGAGGACGGATTTCGTTAAAGATCGAAGGAAAGTGAAACGAGAGTATGAGGAGTTCAAGGTGAGGATTAATAACTTGCCGGATACAATAAGGAGAAGATCAGACGCTTTTAACGCGAGGGAGGAGATGAAGATGATGAAGACCGTTCGAGAAAGTGGTGTTGACTTGACCGAGCCAATAAAGGTCAAGCGGGCCACATGGATGGCCGACGGCACGCATTGGCCCGGTACATGGTCTAACCCTATCCGTGATCATGCCAAAGGAGACCATGCAGGCATCTTACAAGTAATGTTGAAACCTCCGTCTCCTAACCCATTACACGGGTCAGGGGAAGGTATTGTCGACTACTCAGATGTCGATATAAGATTACCGATGTTTGTATACATGTCACGAGAGAAACGTCCCGGCTATGACCATAACAAGAAAGCTGGGGCGATGAACGCACTTGTGCGTTCCTCCGCAGTCCTATCAAATGGACCGTTTATCTTGAACTTAGATTGTGATCATTATGTAAACAATTGCATGGCAGTTCGAGAAGGGATTTGCTTCATGATGGACGGAGGTGGTGAAGACATTTGCTACATTCAATTCCCGCAACGGTTTGAAGGAATCGATCCTTCTGACCGTTACGCCAATCATAACACAGTCTTCTTTGATGGAAACATGCGTGCACTTGACGGGATACAAGGCCCGTTTTATGTGGGAACCGGATGTATGTTTAGACGTTTTGCATTGTATGGGTTTGATCCACCGAAGCTCGGCTTGTTGGCGTCCGGAACGAAGGGCGGTGATGGTCCCGAATCGGTTGCAGATACACAAGCATTGAAGGCTAGTGACTTTGATCCAGACCTTGATGTTAAAGAACTACCAAGACGGTTTGGAAACTCGATACCTTTGTCGAATTCGATACCTGTAGCCGAGTTTCAAGGCCGACCGATTGCCGACCATCCCGCGGTCCAGTATGGTCGACCTCCCGGTGTCCTTAGGAAAGCTCGTGAACCGCTTGATGTCAGTGCAGTTGCCGAAGCTGTATCAGTAATTTCTTGTTGGTAATGAAAATTTAGAATGGGTGGTTTGAATATGGGTCATTTGGTGATTCACATAGTGAGTGACCCATGACAATAAAATCAAATTCAATTTTCCAACAAAAGAAAAAAAGTTGTGAACAATATGTAAATGCTATAATTTAAAAAGTTAGGGTCAACACGGGTTGTTTGTAAAAAAAAGTATCAATTTTGTTTGGGTAAAAGGAATATTGGTCAAAATGGAGTCAAATTAAAATTATATGACTTAGAATAGTACCGAAATAGGTTCACCCGCTATATTTTTATGGATTTAGTGGTGACTGGTGACGGTGGAGGTGGTCGTAGTAGCGGTGGGACGACTACTAGGTGGTATTTGGGGTGGAGGTGGCGGTGATGGTGGTGAAGACAAAGGCGACAAAGGAGGTGCGGCGGTGTCAATGATAATGAGTAGGTGGTGGAAACAAACAATGGTCATGGGTGGTGTCAATCCGCACTTTAAAGTTAACAAGTTTCATAATAGTTATCGTTTTAAATCCGTTGACTAATTGATTCGACCCAAGTTGACCAATTAACTACGTAAATGAACCCATATACATTATATTTTTACCAAAATCAACCATGGGTCATGATTTCCCTATACATTGGTTCGAGGATTTATCCAATATATATATTTTCACTTTGTGTTGGTTTAAACACAGGTATGAGGACAAAACAGAATGGGGTGACCGAGTTGGTTGGATTTACGGATCAGTAACCGAAGATGTGGTAACCGGGTACCGAATGCACAACCGTGGGTGGCGATCAATCTACTGCCTAACCAAACGAGACGCTTTTCGCGGCTCAGCACCAATCAACCTAACCGATAGGCTCCACCAAGTCCTTCGTTGGGCCACTGGCTCAGTCGAAATCTTTTTCTCAAGAAACAACGCATTTTTAGCATCGAAACGCCTCAAATGGCTGCAACGTTTAGCGTACCTCAACGTCGGCATCTATCCCTTCACATCTCTCTTTCTCATCGTGTATTGTTTTCTCCCTGCACTCTCATTGTTTTCGGGCCACTTCATTGTTAAAAATGTCAATGCAACATTCCTTATATACCTATTGTTGATGACATTATGCTTGATCGGACTAGCGGTGTTGGAAGTCCGTTGGTCGGAGGTGTCGTTGGAAGACTGGTGGCGGAACGAGCAGTTTTGGTTGATTTCGGGTACGAGTTCGCATTTAGCTGCTGTCCTTCAAGGACTTCTAAAGGTGACGTAGAGATACTGTTCACAGTATTCATGAACTTAAAAGCTCTCACGTAATAGAACACAAACCTAAAAACATATAATTAGATTTATTGTAATTACTTACAATTATTTGTATTTAAAGTTAGTGAAAAATCATTTTTATTGTTGTTTTTCAACAGGTGATTGCTGGAATCGATATCTCGTTTACTTTGACGTCAAAAGCGGTTGAAGAAGGCGACGATATTTACGCGGAGCTTTATTTAGTGAAATGGACGTCGCTCATGATTCCTCCTATTGTTATTGCGATGGTTAATGTACTCGCGATGGTGGTTGCGTTTTCGCGAACAATTTATAGTGTGACGCCGCAATGGGGGAAGTTTGTTGGTGGTGCGTTTTTTAGTTTTTGGGTGTTGGCTCATTTGTACCCGTTTTTTAAAGGGTTGATGGGGAGGAGACGGAAGACCCCCACAATTGTGTTTGTGTGGTCCGGGCTCATCGCCATCACCCTTTCGTTGTTGTGGGTTGCTATCAACCCTAGCTCCGGTACGGCTGATTCCGCTGCCGGAGGATCTAATTTTGAATTTCCATAGATGAATAAGATGTTTGTAGCCTACGACTTCGGACAGGTAGAGCCATGGAAAGTTTTTTTTTTTGAACAATCAAACGCAATTTCATTTCACCGAAGAAAAACATTACACCTCGAATCGCCCCGACACAACTAGTCAGAAGCTACCCGGATCGACCTATTGTACCTGCTAGTCCACATTATTACAATATTACAATAAAGAGTATAACCTAACATGACCCAACCAAAGAAGCTACATGGAAAGTTTTTACTTTTTAGTTTTTAGTATCATGTTTAGTTTTCCTTTTTGGTTTTATAGCATTGACGTATTTTAGTAACAAGTTACGTACTTTTAATCCTATTCGGGAAGTTATTTTGGTCTCTTTTTTTTGTGATTAGTATACACTAATGTAAATAATTATAATGGGTGGGGCGTTACCCGAACTCCACTAAACTACCCTGATTTTTCATCAAAACTACACTGCCACATCATTTCATTGACACATAAATTTGGAGACAACACTATCCTGAACTACCCAACTCATAAAAAACAAATTAAAACTAGAACCCGTAAGTGTTTCATTGGACCACTACCTGTGCCACCGGCGACGGTATTGTCGGGAGAGTAGTGGCCTACCCGTGAAGTGTCCCGCTTGGCCTTATTATATGATGAAAAGTATTAATATAAAGCATAAAGATATATTTTTTAGTATAAAATTTTTATTTTTAGATTAATATAAATTAAATAAAAAATAATGAAAATATCCTTTTTGACAAAAGGATATTAACAAAATAAATTTACCCATAATCTATTGGTTTAATGGTATTTTTATGCTTCCCTTACATTTTATTTTGTGGTTCAAATCCTAGAGCAAAAGAATACGGATCTATTGTGCCCTGGATGAATTTGTTATGCCAAAGGATTCAATATCCTGCGTAACATTGAAATCTATGAAGTACTGATTCAAAACATACATGTCGTAATATTGGGTATCATAAACCAGTGGCGAAGTTTGACCTGAAACTTCAGGGGATCAGAAATCATTAATTTTGGGGAGTCGAAATCGTATATAACAAAAAAGTTCTATACGAATACCATATAATTGGAACTTCTGATCGAAAATTCAGGGGGGTCGGCCGCCCCTCCCCGCCCCTTAAGAGCCGAGCCAATGTCGTAAACAACACAACTATAATATAAGGGTGCTCGGGGCGGTTCGTGATGTACCATCCGTGGTGACCATCACGAACACCGCCCCACCAATTTGATCACAGCCGCGATGAAGGAATCTCACGATGTATGTCACGGTGCAAATCCTCCTTCTCTCTTTTTTTTCCCACCTCAGCCATCATCGTCGTTGCCGACCACCATCCATCATCATCGTCACCACCACCACCACCATCATCGTTGCCGCCGTAGATGTTGTTGTTGGTTGTCGTTGCCGTCATCACCACCACCACCATCATCACCACCACCGTCATCACCACAACCATCTTCCTCCTCAGCTCACCACCACCTCAGCCATCACCATCATCGTCCTCAGATCACCATCATCTTCATCCTCTGTTTTCTGTGATGAAATACGGGAACATTTGGTCGTACTCGAGTACTCGACTTGGACAACGATGGAACAATAAAAAAATTGTGATGGGTGTGATGATCGTGATGACCACCCCGAGAAATTTGTGATGAAATGTGATTGAGTGAGGTGAAATGAGGTGGCACAATTGGATTGGATGTGATGGTGTAATGATACGATCACCGTGATGACCGCCCCGAGCACCCTAATTAGATCAAAAAGACACATAACAAGTCAAATTTCGTACTTATATTACATTTATTCGTATAAACATCTTTTCATTAAACTAACCGAGTAAGACCACCCGTAGTGGCCAATTTTTTGGGCGCTATATTAGAAAATAAAGCCCCCCACACCGCTATGGGGGGCTTTATTTTTGAAAATCTGCTTTTGGCGTGGTAAAAATAACGCCGAAACAAAACTCCCCCCATCAATCATAGCCTGCCACATTATACTCTCTCTCTCTCTCTCTTATTATTTTACTATTTTTTTAATTTAAAAGATAAGATAAAATATTAATAGGGGCTTTATAAATAAAGCCTCACCACTACACCTCTTTTTCACTTTATCTCTCCATGCTGACTCAACTGTCACGTTCAACCAATCAGAAAGGGGGGCTTTATATATAAAGCCCCGGGGGCTTTATATATAAAGCCCCCCACTATAGATGTTCTAACCTCACATATTATATTACACATGTATATCAACTCACAAGATCTGAAAGTCAAAACAGTCACCAATAGTCATGCATGATTCCATAGTGACTTAAGCAGTGACGAACCTTCATCATGGTGCATCTATTAATAAGCTTACCTTCAGCATAAACTTACAACACAACACAACACAATCCAACCTATCTTCATGGCCAGCAAAACAACCACCATCTCACCACCACAAACCACCCAATTCCCACTCCAAGACCGTGTCGCCATCGTCACCGGCGGCTCTCGCGGTATAGGCAAAGCCATCTCTCTCCACCTCGCATCCCTTGGTGCAAAGCTCGTAATCAATTACAACTCAAACTCTACTCAAGCTGATCTACTAGTCTCGGAAATTAATACCAAATCGCAATCACAATCAGCAATATCAGTCAAAGCTGATGTTTCTGATGCCAATCAGGTTAAATACCTATTCGACACCGCTCAATCCGCATTCGATTCTCCAGTGTATGTACTCGTAAACGCTGCGGGTGTTATTAGTAAGATCCTTTTGAAACATGTTATGACGAGCCTCTAGTAAACAATGAAAACCTTGTTATTTTCAAGTATTTCAGATGGGTCAAAAATTATTATCCCCGTTCTACATCTTCAAACGAGGGTTTCGTGCTAGATATATGCTAAAAGCCACTACTACAGAAGTGATTTGTTGGTGCTATAGGTTTCTATTTATTGGTGGGGGTATAAATTTAACAGCACTTATAAAAGAAAGGTGATTTAATGATGGTGTTGGTTTTATTTGTTGATGCTACAAGTGTATGAACCATTTAATGATGGTGTTAGTTGTTTTTTATGGTGCTGTCCTACAGCCTTGTTGGGATGGAGGGAAATTTGGTAGATGGAGGGAAATTTGGGATGGAAGGAAATTTGGTGGGATGGAGGGAAATTTGGCTAAGATAAATACCCAAAATTTTTGTCCTTGTTGATCAAGCATTTATTTTTATTTTTTTTAAAATCCAATTTTTTTGTGGATGGTAATCAAATCCGAACCCGACACATTTGGGACGAGTTTGGGTCAGGTATTTGGGTATGGGTCCGGGTATGAGATTAGTTTTTATTTTTTTCCAGGGTTTGGGACGGGTATGGGATCTGATGATATACCTGTTTACCCGACCTGATTACCCGGTAAAGTATATCCGTTTACCCGATTAAATACCCAATATAATTTCTTATATATCTTTTTAAATATGTATATCTAATTATCCATCTAGATTCCTATCTGTAACGACCAACGAAAAATAAATAATAATTAATAAAATAAATATTATTGGGCCACCTTAAGGTCTAGCCCAATATCCTTACCCGGATCATAACCATAGGCCCAGTTCAAATCCAACTCGTAGGATAGCCCATTAAGAGAACCCGTAAAGGCCCATTGGACCCGATAACGTGTAATGGGCCACTGTTGGGCCCGAAAAGATTAAATTAAATATTGGGCCTATAGTATATCAACCCGATATATATTAAGAACCCGATTTCCACATTGGGCCAAATAGTGTATTTACATAATTATTATTGGGCCGTGTAATTATAGGAACCCGATAAATAAGTTAAGTCCGGTTACAAGTTGGGCCAAGATTAGTAAACATTAAACCATGTAGGCTTATAATACTTCACCTATAAATTCTTGAGCCCAATACCCCTTTATAAATCGGCCCACATAAACCCTTCAAACCAACCGCCAATTTGACTCCTAGACCCACCTGTATATTCTAAACTCTTAACTAGCCAACACATATCTACCCTATAATGTAGGAATCATGATTAAATAAGACAAACCTTGATTCTATCCTCAAAACCATCGACTCCTATAAACCTCCCTCAAAACCATTAAAACTCATCTCTTTCAAACATGCAAACCACCTTCTACCTCTACCCAAAACCGATCGGAACCCATCACTTTTAACAACAAACCTTTAAATCTTAAACTATAAAGCTTTAACCTCCTTCCTTTAAGAACAAGGTTCGGCTACGGTTGTAAGTTTATACCGGCCGATTAAATTAGAGATCTATCCGGGTAAGTTCTAATCTTAATCTTGTAGGAAACACGAGTGCCAAGCTGTAATGGCCAGCTTACATACGTATTTATAACCTAAGCTGTAATGGTCAGCTATATACGTATATATATATGTGTATATTAACCGTATATGTGTAAACAGGTGATCCGCATAATTCCCGAGCAAGCTTTTCGTATTAGAACCAACGTGGAAGAACAACAAGTGAGTGCATGTACCCCCATAATCGTTTTAATGTTTCCGGGGTGAATATACGTTTGTGTCGTTTTCATGAAACATGCACGAGTTATGATATAATAGAATTAATAGAAACCGGTTAAATAGAAACTACGTAGAGTGGATCCATTCGGTATCATAGAGTATAGACCCGGACCGATTAGAGGCCACGGGACCATATATAATCGATCTATACTCGCAAAATAGAATAACCGGATCATTGCATGCATGTATGATTTATGAGTCGAAATGGTTGTTTAAAGGTCTTGACATCACTCACTAGTTTCGACTAACGTATTTTAAACGTGTATTTCAGGAGGTTAGCGTATCTATGGAACCCGAGCTTAGTTGTGGTGTTAGTGAAATCATGGAAGAAGTTTAATGTTGATAAATAAAGTGTGGTTATGTAATAAAGTTGAATGTTTTAGAAACAGGGAATACTCGGCTTGGCCGAGTAAGAATGTTTAAAAGTTGGTTTGATAATGTATAATATAGTGTGTTTGAAGTTTGAAAGTGTTTTGAAATAAAAGAAATACTAATCGGCTTTTAAAAGAAAATGAAAAGATTAGATTTATAAACTAGTTAAGAAATTAACTACCAATCGGTAATGACTCGGTTTAAAAATCGGGTCGTTACACTATCTAGTGCTAAAAATTACCAAAAATTAGTATATACTATTTGTTATCTAAGTATTTAAGTGTTTTTATATGATTTAAGTATTTTATATTTATTTATTGTAATCATTTACATATATATTTAACAATGCTAAATATAATTGGTTAGTAGTTACACAATAGATACCCGATGGGTTTTGGTCGAATATACCCATTGCCACTCCTATCTAAATGATACGACTCCGTTCAAGACAGGCTATTGTGACTCGCCGCTACACGTCACCAGGGGCGGACCTAGTTAGTAACTAGAAGCCGCGCCCGCTGCCCCTCAACGTTGCGCGTTTTTTTTACGATTTTTCAAAAACGTTGCTACTGAAATAAAAATTTAGAGTTAATTGCCAATTTAGTCCTTGAGGTTTGTCAAAAATTGTTACTTTCATCCAAATCTTGTTAGTCCACAAGGACTAAAATGACAAAAAAAAAAAGATTTGGATGAAATTGGCAATTTTTGACAAACCTTAGGGGCTAAATTAGCAATTAACTCTAAAATTTATGTTGCTACTAAAATTTAATATACGTTACTACTAAATGAAATTATACGTTACCACTTACCACATTATCGAACTCGAAAAAATTTACGTTGCTAATAACCCAAAAATATTAACTAATCTAATTAACTTTTATAATACAATAACTAAACAACTAAACAAGTTACCATTTATGTCTTTAACCCAAGTTCACCCACCTTTTTAACCCAAATCCAACACAAGAAGCCAACCCATCACCCATGAGTCCATGACCCACCTCCCTTCACCAATCTGAATTTTGAAACCCTACCCCCTGCCCCATCAGTGACAGTCGCCTTCCTCCGCCTTCCTCGACCCTCCACATACTCCATAGGTCCTGTGAATTAATATTTTTTTTTAAATTCATATGTTTTATAATTTGCAGAGGCTTATGTAGTTATGTTAATTGAATTGAATATGTGTTTTTTGGGAATTTGGTAACTTACCAAGTCTAAGTGTTTTGAACGTTGCTACTCAAAATTATTTCTAGATCCGTCATTACACGTCACACCTAGTTTGTGATAGCCTAGTTTCGGTTGGAAATATCATAATCTTTATAATAGATATTAAATTTAAAAAATGTGGTCTCAAATCGGTTGTAAAATTTGTGACCGGCTAGTTTCGGTCACAAATATCATAGAAAGGCTCGGTTAAGAATATCAGTCCTATAGACTCACAACAATATTATTTAACCATTTACTACCTAATATGGCATAACAAAGCCAATCATGGGACATTAGGAGCTACCGTTACTATTAAGGCATAAATATGGCCCATCAAGACATGTATGATGTATTATTGATCAATACAGTGTACTATGATCGATTATGAAATCACGCATGCTATTAAGACTCAATATACCCCATTAACATATAAGACATAACGTGTCCTAACAAAGCCAATCATGGTCTATTAAAACTAAACATGCTATTAAGACCCAATATACCCCATTATGACATGTTCAATCTATCCATTATGATCAAGTATGACTCGCCACAACTTGATCTGACCAGATATGACCTAACATGGCCTAACAAAGCCTGTCATGTGGCATTAAGATGTAATGTATTATAGGATCACAGCAGGAAATAGTAAATTATACAAATGTCTTAATGGATCATATTGGGTCTCAATTGATCAAAATGGGGAATAATTGGTCTTACATGTCTTTAGGGGTGTTCAGAAAAACCGCAAACGAAATAAAAACCGAAAACCGAACCGTAACCGAAAAAAACCAATCCGAACAACGAATTTGGTGTTTGGTTTGGTTTTAACCGAAACCGAATTGCTTATTCGGTGTTTGGTTTGGTTTTTGGTTCTACATGTAACGAAGGGTTATTTTCTCTAGTATTCCATTCATTTGTCTTTTAATGTTTTGTTCTCTTAAACTTCAGTTTTACGACATGTATTTGCTATTGAAGTAATCGAATGTGAAATCGACGCGATAAACGGCTAAGAACGCAACATTTTGGAAATGCGGAAAGGAACTGATGTGGAAATCGAACGTCGAAATGTGTCGTATCAAACGTAATCGTACTTTTGAAATAATTATTTGTTGTAAATAATGTTTTTATTGAATTTCGAAAGTTAATGGCTCGTCTATGTGAAAGAAAGTACGACCGATTCAATTAACGCGGTTTAAACGAGTGTGTCGAAAACACGTGTTGGATTATGTCTATAACATTTAAATTGTTCAATTTTGTTGGGATATTTACGAGCACAACCGATTAGTTTTTGTGATAAGTTATCAAGCCTAAAACAAAACCGAAGCACGAGACGTTCAAGCGGGTTCGTATACACACTACACTTACCAACCCACTAAACCCTTACTATAAAAGCACCCTAATCCTCCCTCTTCCTCATTTGCAGCCACCAACCCCAATGAAAACCCTAAAACAGTCACTCTCTCTCGATTACTCTCTCCATCACACGATCTCACTCTCTCTCGGCCTCTATCTCTCCCTTCCCTCTCTCCCAGGCCGGCGGCCGGCCACCACCATCTCTGGTGGGGGCGGCGCGTGTAAAAGGGGCGGGTATGGGGGCGAGGGTCTTGGTACGATGGTGGCAGCGCTGGCTTGGCTCACGGTTCAGGGCTGTGGTCGTGGTTAGGTTAGGGTTGGTTGGTTCTGGTTATGGTTGTGGGTTGGTGGTGACGGCCGTATGTGGTGGTGGCCACGGCTACAAATCCTAACTCACTGACGGCGACCATTCTTGTTCTACCATTATATTTGAGCTTGAACCGATCAACAAATAGAGGTGATGCAGTTGTTTTACCTTTGATTTGTTTAAAGTTCAATTATCTATATGTTTATGAGTAACTATTTGGTGAGGTTGTTGGATATAATACATGTAAGTTGTCCTATATATATGTTGGATTGTCATAGTCGATTTGCATACGTACATCATTTTAATTCCTTTACACAGTAGTTGGTTAGGGATACTAATATATTCGCATTCTTTTGTACTGCCACTATATTAATTAGACCATGAATTCGCAAGACTGTTATGGGTATTAGTATGAATTTGCAAGACTGTTATGGGTATTTGGTATGAACTCTTATGAGATTATTAGGCATTAACTGTCCATTTACATGTTTTTGGCATTAATAGTCGATTTGCTATGTGTAGGTTTATGTTATATTGGTGTGTATTTATCAAATGTTGTGTAGGATTTTTTACATCGCATATGTTTTGTTGATGGTATATGTGTAGATTAGTAGCATACTATCATGTGTAGGCATCAAGATTTATGAAGTTACTTGTTTTTATTTAGCGGCGTGTAGTATCTTTTAAGCTTCATTTTGTTAACGTCACATTATTTTTTTGTCATGCTATTAATGAAGTTCAGCACCACCTTTGATCGAAGCAACATGATAACAAATGAAAGCATATTAATCACTTAGGGCTTGTTTTAGGATTTGAGTTTGCCTTCATATAGATGTCAAGTTCACTTGTCTTTTAATGTTTTGTTCTCTTAGACTTCAGTTCTACATATATAGTCTAAAAAATGTTCTTTAGCTAATGTGCACCTGTTGGAATGGGTCGAGCTGACCCGTCAATGCTTTCTTTTAGTTTGTCATTAAAGAAAAAAAAGAATATAATGTATTTATTTACACTATTGTGTTAATGCAGTTTTTTTCACAAGTTAACAAGGGGTGAGTTATTGTTTTAGTATGTATTAGTTAGTATTTATCAAGTTATATTTTGTGTTAATGCAGCTCTTTCACAAGTTAACTAGGGGTGTAAGAGGTACACAAGGTAAATTTATTGTTTTTTATAATTTATTTTTTCTAGATTCTTGATAATATAAGATGTTGTAGATTAATCTTTTCTCTTTTTATGCTTTATATTTAGCTAGTCTTCAGTGTGGTTTACATATGTTGGAAAGGATAGACGGAAAAGGTTTGTCGACCATATTCAATAGGATATGTTTAAAGAAGTAAGCTTTTGTATATATTCATATACTTTGTCTATCGCGCTAAATTACATGTATTTACAATCTTTCCTTTTTATTTGTTTTTAGTTACGGAAAAAGATGGGAAACATATGCAATCAAAAATTAAAGAACTAGCCTTAAGATTGATGACGGAATTGATTCAAAAGGCGTTTAATGGTCCGAAATGAAATCGTCAAAAGCGTCTCAAGGTTTGCCTAAATTTTACCCTCTAATAGTTATTTAATCTCTAACGGGTTAAATAAAAATTAAAAAGTCGTTTATATATGTGTATGTAGTATAAATATATTTAGACATCTAAGGTTTGTTGTGATTATGGCATTCCCATCCATCTATGGTTTGTATAGATTGTGGCATTCCCAAAGTGGCTGCTGATGTTATGAGCCTAAAAATTGGCGGTTTTCATAAGATTAGCTCATTGACGGTTTTTGTAAGGTTTTCATAAGATTAGCTCATTGATGGTTTTTGTAAGGTTTTCATAAGATTAGCTCATTGACGGTTTTTTGTAAGGTTAGCGCATTGCCCATAGTGTGCAGCTGGCCTAACTTGTGCAGCCTTGGTATTATGATGTTACATGTGTCCTATAGCAGTGTTAGTGTAGTATTTTTTAAGCATCATTTTGTTAATTCACATTAATTTTGTTAGGCGGTTTCTACGGATCGGTTTACAAGGGTTGAAGAGTTCGGTTTGGGCTGCAAAGCATATGAAGTGGACGCGTCATCGTTTTTTGTGTTTCATTTCAAAAACATGTATTGTATATGTTTGTGTTTCATTCGGAAAACACATATGTTTACGGAAAATATGTTTAATATGAGTTGGTTTTTTTTGGTATGTTACTTCTTACTTTTGCCATATATATATATATATATATATATATAATGTATTGAATGTAAACTGGAGACAAAAAAAGGAAATCTAAATAAATTTCCTGGAAAGTTTTAATTGAAAAAAATAATAATTTTTGGTTAAATTCTTTAGTGATGCGGTTGTGAGGTCCACGTGTCAAATGCAGGGTATTATTTGTTAGTGCAGTTGTAGGAGTTTAATAAGGTGGTTCCATGGAATAGCATCATCAAAATATTAATTTATTGATGCCCTATCTATTGGTGGTGTTGATCCACTGCACCTTCAAATTATATACACAGCACCTTCAAACAAGTTCTGTACTAGTGAGCCATGTTAACAAAAAAGAAAGGAGATGTCATAGGCCCATAGCTAAGGGCATTAATTTGATAGTTTTGGATGTATACGCGTGATATTTTTGGTAAAACATTTTTCTTATTTTCTTGACACCGCACGCTAGATAATCAGGTTTCAAATTATCATCTCTAACCCATTTAAATAAACGAGTTATGTTTATAATAGCTCTTTAAAAATGTAGTAATAATAATAAATAGAAGAAGAAGAAGAACATGCTTAATCAGTCAAACTCTTTACAATATGTTTAACCGGTTTAAAACCGCAACATGTTTATGATCCGTTTACAGTTTGATTACGACCTTTACAACCCACCTAACTTGTTTACCGCCCTTTTGATTTACTTAGATCAATGGGTTACATTATGATTAGGGGCGGCTATACTTTTATAGAAGCCTAAGGTGAATTCCTGAATTTGGGCAGCAAAACATGTCATTTTGCCTAAGATCCTAACACACCACATGATAATAAATCTCTCAGAAAGGGGTGGCGGCGCAGCTTGTTGCCCGCCTGCCAGTTATCTTGATGTAATTTTCTTTGTCCGGGAATAAAAATTTACTCAAATATGAATAATTTTTAAGTAAAAAAAAAAATTTGGTAACACTCAAGGTAATCCCTCTCTTTTAGTAAGCATTGCTTCTTGTTCAAGTGATAGAACACAATGTCATCATAATGTAAAAGTATCCTAGTAAAAGTTAGTATAAAACGAAACACTATCAAGCCCATTAATGGAAACTGTTGGGATTTGTCTTTTACACGCACTGTGCAAATGCCATCAATGGAAACTGCACTTAAATTTAGTATTTTGTCTAAATACGTAAAGAGTTTTGGTTGTTCACTCTTTCCCTTGATGTTGATGACCTAATTTCCTATCTCTAGGTGTTTAATTGAGTTAGGCCTTTACATTTAAAGTTAATAAAAAAATTCTTTTAGATTATAGGATCCCAGAAAATTAAGGCCCAAAACACGTACTTTGGTTTCAAGCCCATTGGACCGACAAGTTAATGTGCATTATACAAATAATTAAGCTAGTGGAATTCCCTCACGCTTCACGGCATGAATTGTATCTATATCAGTTAGGATTGTTACGATACGCACAACACATACATTAGCAAAGAATAAATAACTAAACAACAAAAAAAAAATCAAAGGTAGCAAAAATTACCATATGAAACCCAAGGGCAAAAACAGAAGAAAAAAAAAGCAAGGCAAAGAAGAAGCAACAAAAAGAAGTGGAAGAATACAAATTAAGCAATGGGAACAATAAGAGGCGAGGAGAGGAAAAAGGGAGCCGATGAGAACAGATGCATGCAAAAACCAACTAACTGATGCAGCAATTTTGACATGTCTATGTATTCATTTCTAGTGATTTAGGCTTCTTATGTATAAAAGCATTAGACCCTAACATGCTTATATACTGATGTCATTTTAATTTGATTCAAAAATATGTAAATGAAGGAGAAGCAAGTCAGAAAGCATATCTGTGTATTGCTATGTCATGGCAGACACAATATGGGTTTGGCGCATTCAAAGTTGGACACCCCGTCATCGCTAAACCGTGTATAAGACATTTCAATCCGTTGACCAACGAAAGTCAAACCACACTATAACTCCACCAAACCAAGATAATGACTAACAACAGAAAGTACCGAAGTTTAACACAATTTCTAACAAAGTAACACGTAATGATTCGAAATCAAGGAAGATAGCTAACCTCGCTAGGATCTGCTATAACATAGTGTTGGCGACGAAAGAGATGTTCGCGAAATCTCGATAATGGCGGCGGAGGAGATGGGAACCAACTGTTCACTGGTTCGAAGCCCTGGGTTACAGAGGCGGAGGAGATGGTGGTCTCCAACAGGTCACGTGTTAAAAGACAACCGATGATGACAACGGTGGAGGTGAAGGAAGTAGGCAGGGTGATGCGGAAGCGGGTAGGAACTGTGGGCGTATGAAGGAAGCAGACTAGAAAGCTTTAGAAGACCTTTCAATCTTTAAATGAAAGTGTTTTTTTTACGTGAAAGGTTGCTCTACTCTACTGTTATACTACTATTTCCTAAATTACACCCTTAGCATATTTACCAGGGGGAGTAAAAAAACGTGTTTGACTAACCAAAGTACCAAACCGATACTAAACAAAATCGTTATTTTCAGTATTTTTATACTATGGTACCGTACCGCTATTACCAGTATGACTTGTTTTTGGTTTCGAATTTCGATACTATTAAAAAAGAAAAAAGAAATATCTATTCAGACCGGGGGTTGGTCCGTTGGAAGGGCGGGAGTCAAACTAATCACGCAACCGGTTCATTTACAACCGTCAAGGGACACAATAGTAATTTCCATAGCTTTACACAAAAGATATTCGCACATGAGAAGAGGGAAAATAATAATATGTGGTAACAGATTTTTCCTTACAAATATTGCATAACCAAAACTTCCACAACTCAATCACTCACATATTCATCAAAATCTGAAACTTTTGCTCACAAATTTATAAAACCGTCATCCAATCAATCAAACACACACAGCAACACTTCCATCAATGGCTGAATTCACCGTTATCCGACGCCTGTTACCGATCTACAGTACTGTTGATGAAATGTCGCTAGGTTTTGATCCAAAAGACGTGATCGGTGGTTGCAGAGGACTAAGAACAGCAGATAAACGGAAGATCATGAGGTTAAGTAGTTGTAACCGTAATTGTACGACTCGTAGTGTTAGAGTGTTTGCGTCGATGTCTGGAACTGGAAGTAAGTCGAGGAATGTGAAAGGAAAGGATGTAGAGGCGGTTGTTGATCAGGAAGCGATTTATCAAGAGCTGTTGGGAGATAGTGATTATGAGAGTGATGATTTATCTTGTTTTAGAGGTTTAGTTTTGGATATATCATACAGGTTTGTGGTTTTTATAATTTTCATATTATTATATTAAATTATGTGATGATAAGTAGTTTAAGTTGAGATTAATGAGGTGTTACTGTAGATTTGTTGTTAGTTACTTGTTCTAATATGTTTTGATGCATTCTTTATTGCTGCTTAAGAATGCATAAAAAATATTAGATTCCTAGCTCTTCGGAGCAGGCTTTCGGTCGGTATCAGTTTGTTTCGTTACAACAGCGGCACGATTCTGATACTCGTTATAGAAACCAAAGGAAATATGTCTTAAAAGGATACTGGCACGTGTTTTACATCTATCAAAAACCAAAAAAACGAATAGCGGTACTGGTACCGATGTTGTTCGGCTGGTATCGGTTCGGTAACGGACATTTGATATAGCTTACGGTACAAAAAAGATTGTCTATCGTGATACGTTGAGAAAACCATAATGTACCACTACTGATTTGAATTAAACTTTTATTGGATCTTAGATAAAGAATAAGCACGTCACAATAGTATAATCGAAACTTTCCGAAATGTTATATTATATTTACTAAAATAATACAAAGCGTAAACATCGTCACTTTATAAGGAAGCTAAACGGCTAGGCAGCTTTGAAGATATGTACGTTTATGCTTTGATTACTTGTATAATCCTATATTAATATGAACAACTCGGTTTTGAGAAAATCTATATCTTGATGTCCATAAAAATTATCATGTTGATGTTTGTAACTGTTTAAAGTGTATCTATGTGTTCTTCGAGTTGATACTGTCCTTTGTTAGCTATCGTTGTTAGAATTACTTTTGATCTGAATTGTGATTATTGTGCTAGGCCTATAAATGTTGTCTGCTGGAAACGTGCCATATGTTTGGAGTTCATGGAAAAGGTTAGACATGTGGAAACTTGTAGTAATTTTGAACTAATAAATCAATTGATTCCAATCCTTATAGCTGTTTATCTACTCCGGTTGAGACTTTTGATCTTCAGTTCATGGATTATAATACTCTAGAGTCTTCGAATGTATGATTTGCAGGCTGATGTTCTGGAGTATTATGATCAGACTGTGAACTCTGTCAATGGATCATTCTATATACCTGCTGTTTTAAGGGTAATCTATTGCTAACTACTGTATTATCATTTTATTAGTTCTTCTGGTAAATACATTAATCTATCTGAACTGAAGAATGTTTGAAACTTTGAATGTCTCTTTTGTCTGTTCTGCCAGGTTCCACATTTGCTTCAAGTTGTAAAGAGGAGAAAAATCATCAGTACTCTTAGTCGAAAGAACATACTAGCCCGTGACAAATTTTCTTGCCAGTAAGTACTTTGCTAAATCATAGATGTTGAAATCATTAGTAAATTTAGTTAAAATACTTGAAAGTTGTTGAGAGAAGTGAAAATATGAGATTGGATTATCCATGTTGACATAGTTTGATTGATATCACTCAAGTCTCGAGTATAGTTTCATATATATATATATATATATATATATACTCGCTGATCCAACAGTATGAGTAATGGTGAAAAGGGTATAAATGGATTGTTTTATTTAGGAATACAGCTAAAAGTAGATATTATGTTCGATTGTAAAAATTTCAGTTTGCAGTATGGCATTATGACATGTTATTTCTTATATCTACAGGTATTGCTCTTCGACTACAAACTTAACTATTGACCATGTTTTACCAATATCACGTGGTGGCGAATGGGAATGGGAAAATCTGGTACGACAAAGATTTGTCACATTTGCACCCTACATATTCTAGATATTTTTTTTATCACTTAGTATCAGAAACAATATAGAAATATTAGGTCGGAATAATAGTTCCACTATTAAGCAAATAGAAATTATGGGTGCAAATTATAACCATAGCAGTCAAAGTCCTAAGGTGCAAACGGCTTTCATGTCGCCTTGGCACAAGGTGCAAAAACAAATAGCACACATTGAGGCAATATATAGTAGGCATGGAAGATAAAAAAATAATTTCAAGTATTTTTTAAGATGTAAAAATGCGCTTCGCCATCCTCGCCTTGCATCTGCCTGGCATTTGCCTTGTGCACTTTTGACTGTTATGGGTGTAACTCATTTATGTTGCTATGGTGATTGTTTCTATTTATCAGGTTACTGCTTGTTTAAGTTGCAACTTAAAGAAAGGTCAGAAAACTCCTGAGGAAGCAAACATGAAGCTGCATAAGGCCCCGAAGGTATTCTTAAGCTTCCTTAATCAGGACTAGTTTAGTTAGATTTTTAAACTCACTTAACTTTCGAACACTGCGACTTAAACTAACCAATGTACCGAAGTACCAAACTCCCAAACCTTTATAATAATTTTCATCGAGAAAAAACTAAGCATACTCTAGTCTGGTTTTCGTTTCAAGTAACAACTTTTTAGGCAAGAAAAAATCGTCCAACTTTCAAATATATCAATTATGGTGTCCGAGACCAAAGTTGATGACATGGTAGTGACGTGCCACCTCTTCGGTTTGTGAGCATCCTTCGGGAAGGATGAACATCCTTTGTAAGGACATCACATCACCCACCACGTTTGATCTTGAATCAAAAAATTCTGATAATTTGCCGGCCTTAAAAATGTTGGTTACCAGAAACCAATGTCAAACCAAAGTTCACTACCCTTTTACAATAAAGTGTGTATAAATTAAATGGTGATGTTGCAGGCTCCGAAAGACTATGATATAATCGCCATACCCTTAACAAACACTGCGATAAAGATGCTGAAAATGAGAAAGGGGACTCCAGAAGAGTGGCTTCAGTATTTGGGAGGGCCATCTCCTTGATTAAAACCTGTACATGTTCAGTGATTCGACCCGAACATAAGTGTATTTATATAATTTAATGGCCGAGGTAAGTGCCTAACTGTATATAGGCTTTAAGTTAGTATCTATGTATGTTTATGTAGGCTATGATTCTACATTTCTGTTCATATATGTATGAACTCAAAGCCACATGTTAATAAACTGATATAAATATATATGGCTTCTTTTACTACTGATATATTCTACAAAGGCTACAAAAAATGAGAAGGGTGAGAAGGATACAAAAAACAAAATAAATTATGAAATATGACAAAGTGAGCCACAAAATATAACACAGTGTCAAAAAAATATAACATAATACTGAAGAAAAAAAGACACAATGAATTGAAAAAATGACACAATGATGAAAATAAAAAAAGACACAATGATATAACGCATATTCTAAAAACTACAAGCTAAAACGCCAAAAAACGAAAACCTAAAAACTAACGTCGTAGGGTTCGATAAGACGATTACAATGCCGCTTGAATGAGTTCAATCGAAGTCCGTTTGATACCCTTCCTACGACTTCCTATTTTTCTTTCACTGTGTATTGGATCCTAACCCTTGTAGTTATATCTATATGTATTTATAGTATTTTATTAATTATTACTTGTAAATATATATTACATAAAAGCTTTGGATCGAACTTGTTTATTAAATGAGCTTCAATGTTAGCTTTGGATCGGGCTCATTTAATCTTGGCTTTGTTCGAGCTTTTAGTGAGCCGACCTAGAGCAGCTGAGCATTGATAATGTGCAAGAACTTCCTTCGGAGTCCTTACTTAGTCAAATCAAGACCCTTTCCACCCGGCATAACCAGACATGTAAGGGAGCTCCTGGTTTCACCAAGTTCACCAGTTCCGGGGAAAACCCAACTATCCACCCGCCCGAAAGCACGACGATGGAATAATCGGTAAAACCCGGCGCTCTCAAGAATTGAACTCATGACCTTTCAGCCATGGGTTTTCTATCATTAAGCCTCCGTAACACTCCACCATAAGGTGGTTGGTTTTAAATGCATAAGCTACAAGTTATTACAGCATGATTATTCTTTCTGGTGCTACAAACAAGATTGGCCTACACATCATATGAAATCTGATATCAAGAACAGGAATTTATTTGTGTATTTAATTTTCATTTGTTTTTTGTTTTTTCTCTTTTTTTACATCAATACCAATAATTATTGCTGAAAGTAACAGTTGAAGGTGCCAATGGAGACCTCATCTGCATGCTTTCAATGTGGTCTCTGTACACTTGCTTATTAGTGCAACAGGTATGGACGTATGGTCTACTCTGCTCTGCATTAAGACTTGTACATCCTGCTTTGTTACTTGTTTGCGTAGTAAGACTACAAAAATGGAGTAACTCATTCAAGTACAAAAAGCGGTTCTTTATGGGAGACTATGTGTACATCAGTACATGTATAAAGTAAAGAGTATTTTTACATCATAAAGTTGAACTAAGTTACAACTTTTAATGCATGCACAAATCAGTAGTAACTTAATTATATTTTAATGTCATTCAGTATAAAATTATAATGAGTACCATACCGGTACCGTAATGAACCGAATCAGTACTGACCGAATAAATACCACTGTTTGTGAGCATCCTTCGCCAATGATATCCTCCATTCTAGCTTTCTTACTCTGAAACTTGAGCCGATTTCTGGCACGCCAAATACTCCAGCACCCAATGATGATCAGCCCATAGAAAACGTCTTTAGCACCCCATGATGATCACACTATTTGCTAATGACCAATTGTTTCATGTCAAGCATTATAATTGAAATAAAAAGTAAATGTTCAAATTTGTACCGGTTTTGAGTTGGTCCTGGTTCAGATCATAGGTTTTACCGGTCTACATGGTGTGTTTGATGATTTGACACAATATATCAAAATTTGGGCTAGCTCACATTCAAAGCATTTATCAAGAAATTGAAAATAGATTTGAACCACTTAAAATTCGATAACAAAACTTAAAACTGTCGGTCGGATTCACCTTCAAAATAAATTCTATACTATTAGTTTTCAAGTCTTCATAGTGTCGTGACACATGTCGCGACGCGTGTGAATAGTGTTGTGATGCTAACATGAGCCGGCACATGTCACAATATTAGTGGTCAATGTTTTCAAGGTTTTTTTAACTTTAGGGGACGAGACACCACCAGATTTGGTCATAAGTACCCCACTACCAGCACGGTAATACCGCCGCCGGTGATGCTGGTAGTGGATCCGTGAAACATTTTCTAGTTCTAGTTAACGCACGGTAATAATGATTTCTCTCTCTCTGCTAATAAAAACTTAAATATGTATAGAATTATGTCATTGCTTCACCTCTGCTAGATAGAGGGCCAGTTCATGGGATTTACCATTACAATCACCAGCAAAATAAGAGAGGTGTTACTATTAGACGGGTCATTGTTTAACCAACATATTTATCAAACAAGCCAATCTTCGTTTATTATTCAACCCAAACCTGTAATTTATGTCATCCCTCTATTAGTTACATTAATGAATCTTTTGATAAACTTATTTGATGAACTTAAGGTGGGTGGGGCGCCACCCGAACGCCACTAAACTACCCTGATTTTCCACCAATATTGCATAGCTACATCACTTCACTTATTTATTTATTTCACTGACACATAAATTTGAAGACAATACTACCCTGAACTACCCAACCTATACCCCCCCCCCCCCCCTCCCCACACACACACACACAAAAAAAACTCCACTCACCATCCGTTAGCTAGAACCTGCAACTGCTTCACTAGACCACTACCGTGCCACCAGTAATGGTATTGCCGTGAGGATAGCGGCATACACGTCAAGAATACGCGAAGTGCACCGGTGTTATCAACTCATAAACTTTTCTTTTTAGTTTAAAGACACTAAAATCTCTTGCGTTTCATTCCTTTTTCCAAGGTTAAAAATAGTACTCCCTAATTCTGTGATAAGGTACAACTTTTAAGACAATTTACAGATCATCTATTGTTATTCATATGGACATAGAATAAAGATCGCCCCTTTTCACCTTTTCCTACTTTTAAATAAGGCTTTGTCTATTTGGACGCCCTTAATATCTATTTGGACGCCCTATATATGCCTCGTATAGAACTATACGAGGCATATAAGGGGCAAAAAGCTGATTACTGACTTCAAGGCAATGATTGGCCTGCAAGTTGGTACCTTATATGACCCGTATAGCTCAATACGAAGAATATAGGGTTTACATTTTTTATTTTTGAAACTTAGGGTTTGGTCTACCATGTGGATTGCATTTTTCTATTTTTTTTTAACGAATACAATACGAATATTACTTACGATATTATTACATATACTTTTTTTATTTTTTTTACGAGTGCAATACGAGGAGTACTTACAATATTATTACATATAGTTTTTGAAGTTGAACGGACTCGTCTTAATACGTCAATAACAGTCTGAATAAATTACGTAATAACAGTCTGAATTTATTACGTATACTTTTGGAAGTTGAACGGACTCTTCTCAATACGTCAATAACAGTCTGAATTTATTACGTATACTTTTGGAAGTTGAACGAACTATTATTACATATACTTTTTGAAGTTGAACGGACTCGTCTCAATACGTCAATAACAGTCTGAATAAATTACGTATATTTTTTTATGTTGAACGGACTCATCTCAATACGTCAATAACAGTCTGAATTTATTACGTATACTTTTGGAAGTTGAACGGACTCTTCTCAATACGTCAATAACAGTCTGAATTTATTACGTATACTTTTGGAAGTTGAACGAACTATTATTACATATACTTTTTGAAGTTGAATGGACTCTTCTCAATACGTCAATAACAGTCTGAATATAATACGTATAATTTTTTGAAGTTGAACGGACTCCTCTCAATACGTCAATAACAGTCTGAATATATTACGTATAGTTTTTGAAGTTGAACGGACTCGTGTTAATATTAAACAGTTGATTTTGTTTTTTAAATATTTGTTTCCATTTCTTTAAATAGTTTTGATTTTTAACAAATGTATATACAACACAAACACAAATTTACATCATAAACATAAATAACTGAAACTGATTGTAACCGAATAACAGATCAAGAACCATTAACTCCAGTAAATAAACATCACAAACATATCAACCAACAAGTTCATACAAAATAAGTCATAATAGTACTGAATACAAACATTAAAAAAAAAAGAAGTCATAATAGTACTAAATACAAACATAAAAAACTACTGATCTGGGCCGGGTGCCGCACGTGGCGCTGGTGGCGGTTTCTCTGGTAATCCTGCTTGCTGTCTCCTCTCCGCCTCCGAATCAGCAATCCACCTAATCCAGTCAAGAATAGTCTCCTGACCACGCCGCAGATCCCGAATACTGCCCTCCATACGGCGCATCCGGTCTACAACGTCACGAGGGACACCCCGGTAAACGTGAGCTGGGTACTGAGGCGGCTCTGGAGGCGGTGCCTCATCCTCTACCTCTGGCTCCAGGTCAACCTCAAACGGCCCATCCACGTCCTCCAACATATCCTCCTCAACATCCCAAGGATAAGGTGGGATGACCTCCGGTAACTCCACAGGCTCAAAAAGCTGTCCCTCGGCATTCTTAAAACGCCGACCCATCCCAGCGAACTGGCGCGTAACGCGCATGCCAATAATCGTCCTACGATCTAACCGGGATGGCTGGAGCGGAGGTCCCAAGTGGGGGTCACCCTCGGGTAGAAGCCCTAACTGACGGGCGAGGACGGTGACATACGCACCGCCGTATAACTCTCCCCGCGACTGACGGTGGTATGCGGAGGCAAACCAATCCGTCATACAACGTGCGAGCGCGCACGGCCTCCGATATAATAGACAGTTGTAAGACCCTAACCCGTAGTCACGCGATCAACGCCTAATCATACGGGTTTTGACCTTACGTAAAACCACTCCCGATTAAAACTTTTAAAATTATGAGAAACATAAACCGTTGTGATCAAATACATATTCGATTCCCAAAGATTTATACATTTTAATAGTTAAAACATATACTAAGATTTTGCGTTTTATTGAGAGTTCCTTGAATTCTAATGCGGAAGCTTGATGAGTGTTCGGGTGTGTTCGGTTCTTATCGCGACTCAATCCTTGCTCCGGGATTTCCATCGAAGGTATACCTAGCACCATTACATAGATAATGGTTAGTTGTGTTGATAATAGCACATTTTAAATAGTTAACACGTTGATACGCGTCAAAACGGAACGGACGAGCTTGGAATACAAAGCAAATATTTTGGGATTACATTCCGCCGTAAGCTACGCTTCCAGCGTAGGCTACGTTGGTCATTGGATAAAATTTCCCGAGAGGGTCTGGCGTAAGCTACGCTGCCAGCGTAAGCTACGCTGGCCACTAGGCAAATTTTGCGAGAGGTTCTGGCGTAAGCTACGCTGCTAGCGTAAGCTACGCTGGACACTGGACAAATTTCCTGAGATGACCTGACGTAAGCTACGCTGCCAACGTAGCTTACGTTGGCCACTGGCTGAAAAACTCATTGTTTCTGCTTGCTTTTCCCCACTTTTGGCATCTCTTTTACTTATGTTCAAAGCCATTCCGGGGAACACTTGGGGACTCATTGATACCCTATTATCATGCATATAAGATACCATTTCTCAAAATCAAATACACCGTTTCGGTTATTCGATGCTTATGTTGATTTTACCCAATTCGACCCGTTAAGGCCATGGATTATACAAAGCCTTATTTGACCGTTCAAAAGGCATAACAATCATATTGTTGACTCATTTGACACTTGTTTAACTAAAAGCATTGTCCGTTTTGTGTCATTATGACTTGGTTCTTAAATTTAACCTTTAGTAAATCTTTAAATTCCCAAAATGCCCCTTTATAGCCAAATCCTTAAATTTAGCCATCCATGGCGACACCTTTGATTCAACCCATTACCTTTGACTCATTGACTTGTTTACAAACCTCTAAGTCCTTTCGGACTTAGATTTTCACATTTTCTCAAGTTTTCTTTTATTTAGTAAATTCTAAGTGCATTAGCGCGCATTGAAAATAGTTATGGAAATAACTTACTTGGCTTGCACCCATACTTCATGTGGGTAGTTTTAGTCCCCATGTTGCTTTGCCCAAAGGCGTTTAATTAGCTATGGACTTACCGGGTGGCCTTGACCCATATCCAAACCTTATGCTTACCCTCCATGATTCTTAGCATCAAGCGTGCATGCGCTAGTGCATTTACCTGTGTGCTTTCTAGATAGACACATTAATTTCTCGGAACTCAAATGATAATATTTTGCATTTGATCCATTTAACCTCATGAATCTTAATGCTTGGAATACAAGCATCAAGTATTGGACTCACATGGTGAGGACATCACCATTTGACCCGTTTAGACGCATAGTTCATAATGCTACGTTATTCGAGCATTTTATCTATGGTCCAAGCGACATCACACTTGACCTATTTAACACATGCTTTATTACTTCATTCAAATGATTTCATCGATTCGTTTGAATTAAAACATCATTCCCACATCTCATTATTAATTGACCCATTTGATGAAAATTCACCATTTGGGCATAACTCATTGTCTCGATTAAGGTCATAAACCGCGTTTTGTTTTGAGTGCACATAAGGCGACCCACTTAATAGATTCTACCCCTTGGGGTTTATCTTTATCACACACTCAAGGTTTAAGACTAACGTATACAACAATTAAGCTATGGTATAGTACTTTAGTGTAAGTAAAACTTACCTTGTATTCACTCTCATTTACTTGCACTTTAAGCTCATATCCGCTTGACCCGCTTTGTTCGTTGATCCATTCCTTCCAAGCTTGCACCTAGCTTGATAAGATCAACCTTCACTATACTCATAAGATTAGTTAAGTTAGTCATCATATTCAATAACTAACACATCTCATGAGTTTATTCACACCAACATATCACTTTCCCAATTATCATTGGGCTATATTTTTCATGTGTGGTGTGATCCATCTTTTAAACATGTGTTTCACATTTTATATGCGGGTAATTCAATGATTACCCAAATCAAGTTATCACCTCAATTTGCAAACAAGACTATTGAGGCGTTTCATCAAACACTTGGTGTGCACCCACCAAATTCAATTGATTTTCATGAGTTTTAAGTTAGCCAAAGCATACCCATTTAGCTAAACATCAATATATCATGTTATCTAGACTTCTTAGCCTAATTTCTCATTATAATAACTCCTAAGAGTTATCACAACTACTAACCATATGTGGTGTTCACCTAGATGTATAAACCCAAATTTTCACATATCACATAATCATATGAACATAGCAAGCATACATCTAAAATGCTATTTATACTCAAATTAAACATGTTTGGGGCTCCCTAAGGTTAGAGAAACCTCCATCAACATACACCTTCACGTTTTTATAAAAACCCTAATTTCTCACCATGATAAAAAAAAACGGATTTAACATCAATTTGTACCAAATAAATGATACCTTTTTGTGTAATAAGCTTGGATAATCCGGATTTTAGCTCATGCATCGAAACCCCCCTCGATTTGGCTTGGATTTGAGCTTGAATTTGAGTGTTTAGGGTTTTGTGGATCATGGAGATGAATCTCCTGATCATACATGACATACACACCCACAATGTGTGTGTTTTGTTGTTTTATTTTTTTATTTATAAAACCCACTTTATCATGTTGACAACTATGGCCCCTCAAGTTTAGTCTTGAGTTTGTTTTTAGATTATTACACTACCTAGAGTAGTCTCTTGTAATGCGTTTTAGTCTCGTTTTTATCCATTGACTAAGACATCCACCGCTAAATTCGCTTTCGATACTTTATCAATTACGCCTAATGGCGTATTTAGGCGAAACAAGATTTCGGGGTGTTACAACTCTACCCCCCTTAAAGAGGTTTTGTCCCCGAAACCTTTCTCTTGTAGTTGTTTTGGTCATCACAAGGAATTTTAGTTTTTTCCCCCAAACCAAATTTTAGCACCACTCGCTCTTTTGTCATTTTAAGGCCTCATCACTAATTAGTATTATATACCTAGGGCTATCATCCCTTTACTTGGCTTTCTAACCATTCGATTATTATAAGAAAGCCTTAGCTTTCATAATGTGACTTGATTTACTCTATTCTTTCGATTAACTAGGGGCAATATCTACATACAGACCCCTACCAAGCACTTTTTTTTTGCTACTTAATGTTCCTCATAGATCTTCCTTAGATCCTTAGACTATTCCACGTATACTATTATCCCGAAGGATGTACTGGTTTAAGGTCCATTCTATCAGGCACTTTAGGGCATCTACTGCGATTCTCGATTGTAGCATGCATATGCACACCTGCCTATGCATTTATTAACAACAAGTATTTTACCTTGGTTTCTAAGGCTAACTTGGCTTTTAACATAGCCACTTTCTAGCTCCTTGGATTCATCCCCGAATCCAACTCTCGTCCTTTTTGGATTGCTAGTATGTTATAACATACTTCGTTTTACCCAAACGTTTGTCATTCTTTGGCTAATCCAATTTTAAGAATTTGTCATTTGTTGGGTTTCCCTTACCCTTCGTGTTTGTTGTGGAAATCATTACCAATTTCCACACTTTACCCAGCCGGTTTGCTAGGCTCCTATATTTCAAGTATCGTATTCTAAGGTATGAACCATAATTTTAGCACCACTCTGCTTTTAACCTCACACCTAGTGAGTTATTCGGTTTACTATGCTTGGGTCTTACCCATACATGTCTAACCTGTGTCCGACAATTTGAACTTGGGTTTTCCCAAATTCCCGTTTTGCTAACTCGATTGATGGTCATTGCCCCAACCAACCCATTTAAATACTTTTGAGTTTTAGAATTTGAAATCATTGATTTATTTGGAACGTTTGTTTTCCCAAAATCCTTTTTCTAATTTACCAATCCCAATATAAGCTGAAGTCGGTTTCCTTTTTATAAAACACGGTGTAGATTGGTCATTACAACGTATTGTATCGACCAATCTCTTGTTATCACAGTTTGCATCTGATTGTAATAACTATCCAACTGTTATTACAATTTGCATTAAATTGTACTAGCGATACAATCTAATGTTATTGCAGTTTACTCTTTTTCATTCTTAACCCGAGGGTTGAATGATTTACTGATTTATCACGGCCCAAATCCGCTGTTTATGTCATTAATCCAAAGATTTACAACTTACCCGAATGTGATTATGACTCAACCTTTGATTATGGTTCAAGCCCCCCCTTTACGAATTTATCCTTCTATAAAAAAATCGAGTTTAATTATGGCTTAACCTTGATTAAGGTCCAATCCTGTTTATGAATTGGATCTGTTTATGACTCAAACTTGATTAAAGTTCAAGTATATTTACAAACCGAATTCACTTATGACTCAACCTTGATTAAGGTTCAAGTCTATTTACAAACCGAACTTACTTATGACTCAACCTTGATTAAAGTTCAAGTATATTTACAAACCGAATTCACTTATGACTCAACCTTGATTAAGGTTCAAGTCTATTTACAAACCGAACTTACTTATGACTCAACCTTGGTTAAGGTTCAAGTCTATTTACAAACTGAATTTACTTATGACTCAACCTTGATTAAGGTTCAAGTCTATTTACAAACCAAATTTACTTATGACCTAACCTTGATTAAGCTTCAAGTCTATCTCTGTAACAACCAAAGATAGCTCGTATAGTATATTTCCCGCTTTGCTAGCCCAACGTATAAGTTGGTGCCTCGCTCAAGGTCTTGCATGGATCGCATCCATGCCGTGTTAGACAGTGGACTACATCCTAAATGCCTTAGTATATTGACCTCTCTGCTAGCCCAACGTATTTCAGCTGGTGCCTCGCTCAAGGTCTCACATGGATCGCATCCCGGCCGTGTTAGACAGTGGACTACGTCCAAAATGCCTTAGTATATTGACTTCTCTGCTAGCCCAGCGTATTTCAGCTGGTGCCTCGCTCAAGGTCTCGCATGGATCGCATCTCTACCGTGTTAGACAGTGGAATACGTCCAAAATCTCCCGGCACCTCACACTTACTAAGACTTTGCTACATAGATTGCATATGTATTAATTATAAGAAACCCATTGTATCATATGTTTAACACTTACCTGGCCAGGGTAAGTAATTCGCATATGGTACACACGGACTTATTATAATTAAGGCATCACACCCTATGCAAGCAAATTTTCAGCTCATGCTTGTGTCCCCTATTTTATTTGGTAAAACCTTTTTCTTGATATATGTTTGATACTTGGTTTTACCTTTACTCCTTTAAAACCAACGATGAGTTTTCGTTTCATAAAACCTTGTATGTTCATATCCATTGATATGACCACTACGCGACTCTAGCATTTCTTATATTTAAAACGTTAGTTTGGGATGATTACCCCCAACCCGGTTTCGACGTTCAAGTTAAGCTTGTGCATTGATCGTTCATTATCTAGAACTAGGCACCTTTCCCATTTTGCTCCTTGATTGTGTATGCAATTACCACTCTCTTCGTGTGATAATTGCCCACTAGTGCACTTACTATGATTTAGGGCGTGTACCTGATTGATATGTGCTCATGTGTTCCCATCTTTTTTTATCAATCCACTAGTCTGAGTCATTACTTGACTTGGTCCTTGGTGAGCATGCCTTCCGCCGTGCTCCTGGACCCTCCCTCCACCACCTTGTTGGGTGAATCATTCGATCCTATCTCGATCGAATAAAATGTTCTAATCCCTGTCACATTTACAATTTCAATTGATTAGTATCATGACATGTCGGTATTAGTATGCATCATTACAGTATAATGTTAGAATTCTTGTTACACAAGAATTTCATTGCCTGAATAAATATTTGGATAGACTACAAGCCGCCCAACCATTTCCTTACCAAGATTTTGTGACAGAATGTATCTACACGATATCACTATTTGATCATATACAACAATCTCCGATTAAACCGGATTGTTATTGTAATTTTTACTTACCGGATTCCTTGATCAAGCCCGAACCGAACACCCTTCAACACTTGAGCGCACAGTTTGAGTCCAAGTATCCTTCTCGACACTCGGATCCCTCAAACCAATGGCTCTGATACCACTTGTAAGACCCTAACCCGTAGTCACGCGATCAACGCCTAATCATACGGGTTTTGACCTTACGTAAAACCACTCCCGATTAAAACTTTTAAAATTATGAGAAACATAAACCGTTGTGATCAAATACATATTCGATTCCCAAAGATTTATACATTTTAATAGTTAAAACATATACTAAGATTTTGCGTTTTATTGAGAGTTCCTTGAATTCTAATGCGGAAGCTTGATGAGTGTTCGGGTGTGTTCGGTTCTTATCGCGACTCAATCCTTGCTCCGGGATTTCCATCGAAGGTATACCTAGCACCATTACATAGATAATGGTTAGTTGTGTTGATAATAGCACATTTTAAATAGTTAACACGTTGATACGCGTCAAAACGGAACGGACGAGCTTGGAATACAAAGCAAATATTTTGGGATTACATTCCGCCGTAAGCTACGCTTCCAGCGTAGGCTACGTTGGTCATTGGATAAAATTTCCCGAGAGGGTCTGGCGTAAGCTACGCTGCCAGCGTAAGCTACGCTGGCCACTAGGCAAATTTTGCGAGAGGTTCTGGCGTAAGCTACGCTGCTAGCGTAAGCTACGCTGGACACTGGACAAATTTCCTGAGATGACCTGACGTAAGCTACGCTGCCAACGTAGCTTACGTTGGCCACTGGCTGAAAAACTCATTGTTTCTGCTTGCTTTTCCCCACTTTTGGCATCTCTTTTACTTATGTTCAAAGCCATTCCGGGGAACACTTGGGGACTCATTGATACCCTATTATCATGCATATAAGATACCATTTCTCAAAATCAAATACACCGTTTCGGTTATTCGATGCTTATGTTGATTTTACCCAATTCGACCCGTTAAGGCCATGGATTATACAAAGCCTTATTTGACCGTTCAAAAGGCATAACAATCATATTGTTGACTCATTTGACACTTGTTTAACTAAAAGCATTGTCCGTTTTGTGTCATTATGACTTGGTTCTTAAATTTAACCTTTAGTAAATCTTTAAATTCCCAAAATGCCCCTTTATAGCCAAATCCTTAAATTTAGCCATCCATGGCGACACCTTTGATTCAACCCATTACCTTTGACTCATTGACTTGTTTACAAACCTCTAAGTCCTTTCGGACTTAGATTTTCACATTTTCTCAAGTTTTCTTTTATTTAGTAAATTCTAAGTGCATTAGCGCGCATTGAAAATAGTTATGGAAATAACTTACTTGGCTTGCACCCATACTTCATGTGGGTAGTTTTAGTCCCCATGTTGCTTTGCCCAAAGGCGTTTAATTAGCTATGGACTTACCGGGTGGCCTTGACCCATATCCAAACCTTATGCTTACCCTCCATGATTCTTAGCATCAAGCGTGCATGCGCTAGTGCATTTACCTGTGTGCTTTCTAGATAGACACATTAATTTCTCGGAACTCAAATGATAATATTTTGCATTTGATCCATTTAACCTCATGAATCTTAATGCTTGGAATACAAGCATCAAGTATTGGACTCACATGGTGAGGACATCACCATTTGACCCGTTTAGACGCATAGTTCATAATGCTACGTTATTCGAGCATTTTATCTATGGTCCAAGCGACATCACACTTGACCTATTTAACACATGCTTTATTACTTCATTCAAATGATTTCATCGATTCGTTTGAATTAAAACATCATTCCCACATCTCATTATTAATTGACCCATTTGATGAAAATTCACCATTTGGGCATAACTCATTGTCTCGATTAAGGTCATAAACCGCGTTTTGTTTTGAGTGCACATAAGGCGACCCACTTAATAGATTCTACCCCTTGGGGTTTATCTTTATCACACACTCAAGGTTTAAGACTAACGTATACAACAATTAAGCTATGGTATAGTACTTTAGTGTAAGTAAAACTTACCTTGTATTCACTCTCATTTACTTGCACTTTAAGCTCATATCCGCTTGACCCGCTTTGTTCGTTGATCCATTCCTTCCAAGCTTGCACCTAGCTTGATAAGATCAACCTTCACTATACTCATAAGATTAGTTAAGTTAGTCATCATATTCAATAACTAACACATCTCATGAGTTTATTCACACCAACATATCACTTTCCCAATTATCATTGGGCTATATTTTTCATGTGTGGTGTGATCCATCTTTTAAACATGTGTTTCACATTTTATATGCGGGTAATTCAATGATTACCCAAATCAAGTTATCACCTCAATTTGCAAACAAGACTATTGAGGCGTTTCATCAAACACTTGGTGTGCACCCACCAAATTCAATTGATTTTCATGAGTTTTAAGTTAGCCAAAGCATACCCATTTAGCTAAACATCAATATATCATGTTATCTAGACTTCTTAGCCTAATTTCTCATTATAATAACTCCTAAGAGTTATCACAACTACTAACCATATGTGGTGTTCACCTAGATGTATAAACCCAAATTTTCACATATCACATAATCATATGAACATAGCAAGCATACATCTAAAATGCTATTTATACTCAAATTAAACATGTTTGGGGCTCCCTAAGGTTAGAGAAACCTCCATCAACATACACCTTCACGTTTTTATAAAAACCCTAATTTCTCACCATGATAAAAAAAAACGGATTTAACATCAATTTGTACCAAATAAATGATACCTTTTTGTGTAATAAGCTTGGATAATCCGGATTTTAGCTCATGCATCGAAACCCCCCTCGATTTGGCTTGGATTTGAGCTTGAATTTGAGTGTTTAGGGTTTTGTGGATCATGGAGATGAATCTCCTGATCATACATGACATACACACCCACAATGTGTGTGTTTTGTTGTTTTATTTTTTTATTTATAAAACCCACTTTATCATGTTGACAACTATGGCCCCTCAAGTTTAGTCTTGAGTTTGTTTTTAGATTATTACACTACCTAGAGTAGTCTCTTGTAATGCGTTTTAGTCTCGTTTTTATCCATTGACTAAGACATCCACCGCTAAATTCGCTTTCGATACTTTATCAATTACGCCTAATGGCGTATTTAGGCGAAACAAGATTTCGGGGTGTTACAACAGTAAAGGTAAAAGAGGTCTGTCCTAGTGCACCACTCGCGAGAGTTATGGCGTGGCTGGATCGACGTAGCGATCAACCGGTGCATATATCGGTGAAGGGGGTCACGAATGGCGGTCACCCTGCCCTTATCCTTCTGAAACCGGTGACCAGGAGCTACGACCGCCCAAAACCCAAGCAACGTAGGCCTAGACGCCGCGCGTATACCGTCTAGATATAACGCGGTAGCCGTCTCAGGCTGCGTGTAAAACCCCAACCGCCACGCGAACTCGCGTATGGACATCTGAAACGTCTGCTGGGCAAGACGGAAGGTGATCTCGTAGAAAGGATCCGCAGGATCATCGTCCTCCTCCGGTTGATCTGCTGGTCGGGCGGTGAAAGTAAATGAAGACAGGAACTCCACGGTCAACTCCCGATATGTCTCCGTATGTGCACTATCAAACAGACGACTCCAGGGCGTATCAGTGCCGATGATAGCACGTGCCCGTGCCAGCTCACCAAACTCCTCCAACGCAGTATAAGAAACGGCCTTGTGAGCCGCGACCTGCATTATGGTAATAACAACAACAATAATAATAATAATAATAATAATAATAATAATAATAATAATAATAATAACAACAACAACAACAAAAACAATAATAATAATAATAATAATAATAATAATAATAATAATAATAATAATAATAATAATAATAATAATAATAATAATAATAATATAATACCTGCATCCTCCTAAGCTTCCGACAGCGGCGCCACGCCTTGCTGTCAGCAGGAAAGTCCAAGTACGGGTGACCCAAAAGTGGGTCAACCGGTACTCGTGGTGGTGGTGGTGGTGGTGGTGGTCCCGCTACCCCTCCCGCCTCCCCCATGTCAAAGTCCGCATCCCCGTCAGCAAAGAAATCCGCCATACTACGTTATTTTAAAAAAAAAATATTAAACATATGTTATTTTAAAATAATGTTATTTTAAAGAAATTTATATTATTATTTTAAATTAAATTATTTTAATAAAAATTTATGTTATTTTTAAAAAATAATGTTATTTTTAAAAAAAAATATTTTAAATAAAAAATCTGCATATAACTTATTATTATTAGCCTATTATTATTATTATTTTAAAACATTAATAAAATTTAAAAAAAAAAAATATGAATGAATATGCCTCGTATTGCCCTGTAGGAGGCATATTCATTCATCTTCAACAATAATTTCCAGATCTGATCATCATCATCAGCCCCAAATTCAAGTTCCATGAATGAATATGCCTCGTATAGAGCTGTATGAGGCATATTCATTCATCGTTCATCATCAAACCCAGGTCTGAACCCCCAATTAAGCCCCAAAATCAAACCTAGTTCTAACCTAAATCTATCAATCAACTAATCTAACCGATTGTATGAAAAAAAAGAAAGAAAACGTACCTTAATCGAAGCAAGATCTGACCACAGTGTGTGTTTTGATGAATGGAGTGTGTGTGTTTGAGTGTGTGTTTTGATCTTGTGTGTGTGTTTTGAGTGTGTGTTTGTGTGGTTCGTATAATGATCTGAACACCGTATAGGGTGTGATATGGGTCTTGATATGATTCGTATAGATCTATACGAACCATATAGAGGTCCAGTACCCCTTACAAGCCCAGTATAAGACTCAATACTAGGCTTGTTGTATGCCTAGTATTGGGCTATACGATAAGTACCTATTTTTTTTTTTAAACTTTTAACCAAACAAAATAAGAAAACAAAACCGAAATACATTGTTGAATCGATTTATGAAAATACAACACCTTTCGAAAACACCGAAATTCATCGATTAACGAAATAAACCACTTCAGATAAACGGATCAACCTCGGTAAAAATTTAAAATTTATTGACCGGACTGGAAAACAACGGTCAATCGATTTATGAAATAAAACACGTTTCGAAAACACCGAAATACAACGATTAATCGATTAACAAAATAAAACACTTTTTCATATAAACGGATCAAACTCGGCAAAAACAAAGCAAACATCCCTAAAACCTAACAAAATGAGCTAACCTAAACAAAAAAAACCGAACACGCATCGTATCGGTTAGAAAATCGAGAAAATTTAATCAAATATGATTGAGAAAAATAAAACTAAATTTTGTGTAATTTTTTTATTTTTTTTTAAGTTTGTTTATTATATTTAAAATTTTATAAAAGAAAAAAAAAAAAAAAAGAACTGATATTGATCGTATAGCCCAATATGAGGCACATAGCAGGCCTAGTATTGGATACAAACCTAGTATCAACCCAATACTAGGCTTGTTATATGCCTAGTATTGGGCTATACGATCAATATCAGGTTTTTTTTTTTTTTTTTAAATAAAATATTCACGAATATTAAGGAATATTAATTATAATAAACAAAATTATAAAAAAAAAAAAAAACGTGATATTGATCGTATAGCCCAATACTAGGCATATAACAAGCCTAGTATTGGGTTGATACTAGGTTTGTATCCAATACTAGGCCTGCTATGTGCCTCATATTGGGCTATACGATCAATATCAGTTCTTTTTTTTTTTTTCTTTTATAAAATTTTAAATATAATAAACAAACTTAAAAAAAATAAAAAAATTACACAAAATTTAGTTTTATTTTTCTCAATCATATTTGATTAAATTTTCTCGATTTTCTAACCGATACGATGCGTGTTCGGTTTTTTTGTTTAGGTTAGCTCATTTTGTTAGGTTTTAGGGATGTTTGCTTTGTTTTTGCCGAGTTTGATCCGTTTATATGAAAAAGTGTTTTATTTTGTTAATCGATTAATCGTTGTATTTCGGTGTTTTCGAAACGTGTTTTATTTCATAAATCGATTGACCGTTGTTTTCCAGTCCGGTCAATAAATTTTAAATTTTTACCGAGGTTGATCCGTTTATATATGAAGTGGTTTATTTCGTTAATCGATGAATTTCGGTGTTTTCGAAATGTTAAGTAAACAACATAAACGTAAATAACCAAAAGTAAAATAAGTTTTATAACATATAGGAGGCGGTTCTACATACAAAATTACCGACGTTGCGGTGTACCTTAATAACTAAGACCAACCTCCTATTTATAACACATAGGAGGCGGTTCTACATACAAAATTACCGACGTTGCGGTGTACCTTAATAACTAAGACCAACCTCCTATTTATAACACATAGGAGGCGGTTCTACATACAAAATTACCGACGTTGCGGTTTTACGTTTATAACTAACATTTGAACCTGGCCCCATCCAGGTTCATCTGTAGTGCCGCTACATTTGAACCTGGCCCCATCCAGGTTCATCTGTAGTGACCGCTACATTCAAAATTTGAACCTGATCCGGAGTTCTTGTTAGTGTTGGTTTAACTAACAAGAGCGCCCCATCCAGGTTCATCTCCAATAGACAAAGGATCCCCGGCCTGCATCTGTTGATACAGCCCAACGGACAAAGGATCCCCTGCCTGCACTCCGTTTTCCGCTAAAAATAGAAAGTCTTTAAATCTTCGGTTGCTGGATCCGGTGGATCATCATCATCTTCAATTTCAATCGCCATTCCTAAAAAAAAAACAAACAATAATAATTAATAATATAAATAAAAACAAAAAAAAACAAAAACAACAAAAACAAAAACAGAAAAAACAAAAACAGAAAAAACAAAAAAAACAACAACAACAAAAACAAAAACAGAAAAAACAAAAACAGAAAAAACAACAAAAAAAAACAAAAACAACAACAAAAACAAAAACAGAAAAAACAAAAACAGAAAAAACAAAAACAACAACAAAAACAAAAACAAAAACAGAAAAAACAAAACAAAAACAACAACAAAAAAAAGGAAAACAGAAAAACAACAAAAAAAAACAAAAACAACAACAACAACAATCAACAACAATAACAATCAACAACAACAATCAACAACAACAATCACAACAACAATCAAAAAAACAACAATCAACAACAATAACAACAACAATCGGACTTAAAAAAAAAAGAAAAAAACAAGAAAAACGAAGAACATGAATAATCAACAACAATCTATCCTAACAATGATGAAAAGATAAAAAAAACAAAAAAAATCATACCTTAATCGATTATAGATGAATCGGGTGGGTTTGAATCGGGTCGGGTCACCTCCGATTGGCTTGGGTGTGTTGGACTCGGTGGGTACGATCTGTGAAAAGAGAGGTTTTGTTTGTTTGCGTTGACTCGTATGAGACCAACAGCCAACGTATTGTGGGTTATATGACCAAAGGTATGGATCGTATTGCTCTATACGAGTCATACGATGGTCTAATCAACAGTCAAGTGGAAGACAGCTGGTTCTGATGAGATATTAAAGTGTATATGGGTCGTATAGCTCTATACGATGAGTTCAAACCCTATACGAGGGAATTAAAAAGGACTCGTATTGGGTTCAAGCCCCATATCAGTCTAAAAGCTGACTGATGTATGGCCAATATAGCCCAATACGAGGCATATCAGCATTTTTTTTTTTTTTTAAATTAAAAAATTTCATTTAAAAAATGTAAATGAACTAATAAAAACAATAAAATTCACAAAAAAAAAAAACAATAAAATTCACAAAAAATTAATTTTAATTACTCAAATAATATTTCTAGAAATTTAAATTAATTTCATAAAGTTCACAAAAATAGTAATTTTAACTAATAATATCCATAAAATTCACAAAAAAGTAATTTTATTTATTTACATTTATTTGAAGATTAAAGGCAAAGATTAACCAACATCCTCAATTGAAGGATTCTCTCGATTATTAGCTCTAAGTGCTTTATACCACTCAATCTGTTCGTTGTACATTTCTTCCCATTCCTGCGCTGCGTCACATCGGCAATAACGCCACATGGTGTTTGGTGCTGGCATGGGATAGTCTCCTGATAGTACTGCGTTGATAAAATGGTCTCCGTTAAATACAATTGTTATAAATTGACGAGGGCCCCTCACTTGACTTGGACCAACCAATAATGGGAAAAAAGTCTGACTTTGTTCAGCGCTTAACAGGTGGACAATAACTCCCAATGCGTTAGAAATTAGGAGTCCTGCATGAGGCATCTCCATCCAATGCGATTCGGGTGCTCTTCCCACCCCCTCAAAGGTTGTTCTTTGCAGTTGTCGCTCATATTCCCCAGACGTAAAGAATCTGTCAAAAATCTCTGTCCAAATCTCTCTATGGTTCATAAGTTCACCTCTAATTAGTTCCCGAACAAACATATACTGGTTTTGATCCATCCCTAAACCCACAGCTATTGCTCTATACCCACAATGACCATCAGGCTTGACATCCTTTAGCCGGGATATATGTGGGTGAAAAATTTTTGGAGTATGCTCCTTATATGTACTGACAAGCTTGATTGATTCAGGTTCTTTGAGGTTGGGAAATCCATGATCAACAGGTGACTCTGGTTTTTTACCGCGTCGATTTGCGGACTTCTGGGATTTTACAATGGAACCTGTTTCTTTAGATTCCTGTGACGATATATATGAGCTGCCTCGGGCTTGATCAAAATGGCCCGCTGAGGACGGAACGCAGGAGCTGTGTCGGGCTTGATCAAATTGGCCCGCTGAGGACGGAACGTAGGAGCTGTGTCGTGAAGGAACGTACCTGAATGATAAAATTAATCAATAATAATAATAATAATAATAATAATTATAATAATTATAATAATAATAATAATAATAATTATAATAATAATAATAATAACAATAACAATAATAATTATTATAATAAAAATAATAATAATAATAATAATAATAATAATAATAATAATAATAATAATAATTATAATAATAAAAATAATAATAATAATAATAATAATTATAACAATAATAATTATTATAATAATAATTATAATAATAATAATAATTATTATAATAATAATTATAATAATAATAATAATAATAATAATAACAATAACAATAATAATTATTATAATAAAAATAATAATAATAATAATAATAATAATAATAATAATAATAATAATAATAATAATAATAATCATGCCCGTAACACGATACCTAGTGCTTTCCGATAATGCAACTGAGGCGTCTCCAACACTGTGAGCTTTATCTTTTTCTTGTTTCTTCCTCCTTTGTTCTTGAACCTTCAATGTTGGCCGGCCACGAGTATTTTGTTGTACAATCGGGGGCTTTTTGTTACTTTTTAGAGGGTTCAAGACCGTCATAATCTTTGCCAACATGCTTTTTTTCACCTGTGGGGGTTGAGACATCATTGTCTTTTTCACATCATTTAATCGTTCATCCAGGTTAATTTCTTCATTTTTTATCTGTGCTGGTCTAAAATCAAGCTTCTTCCAGAATTGGTCTATTGAGTCGAGGGGAATCTTTTGATCTGTTAAAAATGATTAAACAAGGCTATGTCAAAAATTTAAATTTATTTGGATGCACCCAATAAGTAAAAATGATTAGCAGATATACCTTTATTTATATATCTTTCGAGGCGACATGCGCATACTAACCCACAACTCGTGTAAAGTTGGCAACCACAAGTTGAATCAAATGACCTCAATGTTTGTAACCGATAAAACTCGTTTTCAATGAGGTTAAGAGCATGGATGGAAACATTATGGCGTAGCTCGTCAAGGAAAGGTAGTCGCTTATGGCTGTTCATTGTTTTGTTTCTGCTTTCTTCAAAACATTTCTTTATATGGTCTTCTTGCTTTACTACAACATCATCGACATACCCTACTATTTTTGTCAAGCTACAGTTCGTGCTTGGAAGATATCTCTTTAACTCAGCATGTTGGCTCTCTACTCTATTTGTTGTAGTTTGGTGAAAATTTATTGTTCTATTGGTCCAGGCACTTACAAATTTCTCATGGTATTGGTCCAACCATTCATTAAACAAATAATCAAAAGCATCTGAAAATATATAATAATTAGAATTAAAAGTTATTTGTTTAATAAATAATAAATAAACAATTGGTAAAAACTTACGCTTCCTTCCCTGTTTCATGAGTGCTCGATACATGTTGTTGACGTTATATGTGTATATTTCAGGTGTGGGAGACTCGCATAACCCAGACCATGAACGTGTAAATTCCTCCCAATCAGGGTGTGTAAATGATTTCTTGCAGTGTTTTGAAATATTCTGATAGATGTGATACCTACAAAGATATTTGTTAGCGTTTGGGAAAACTTTGTCACACGCGTTCATAAGCGCCAGGTCTCTGTCAGTCATAATAACACGCGGCTCCATACAATCTTCCAACATAGACTTCAGATGCTCAAGGACCCATATGAAGTTTTCTTCACGTTCCGCATAAACAATTGCATTAGCGGCACAAAATGTCTGGTTTGTGGACGTCATACCGACAACTTGTGTATATCTTTCATAACACACATGCTCTCCGGGTAGTGTCCCTTTAAGGTTTTCCAGATTTTACGCGGCTCCATCTCCTGACCCAATAGCTTCTCCACCAAATTTAATTCTTCGGGAGAAAGTCTTCTTGCATACGCGTGGCCTTGCAGAAATTCAGCAGGACCATGGTTATGTTCGCCATTCCTCACCTGTACCCTCCAGGCGTGACGTTTCCCATCATATAACCCGACCACGTCAAATGGACAACTATTTCTTTGGCTACCCGTTCTCCTCTCGGTGGCTACACTTTTGTGCTCGCGACCTCGGTTGCACACTAGCCAAACCTTCACATCCAAATCACCAGCTTTTTTGGATCGTCGGGTCACGATGACGTAACCGTTATCTTTTCCCCTTTTCTTAACCCACGTAACCAAATCTTTTCGCGAAACGAAATCCTCTTCAGTGTCATACGAAACATGTGGCCACTGTGGTTGCTCTTCTGAAACATGCGAGTGGTGGGGTTGCTCTTCTGGAACTTCCGGGTTTTGTCTCTGGTCGTACGAAGAGTATTGCGGTACGTACGCATACTCACCACCGTGCTCGTAGTGCTGGTAGGTTTCCCCAACGTATGAATGTTCAACATTTACGTATGAATGTTCAACATTTACGTATGAATGTTCAACATTGGGTTCATGGCACGGCTCGTTCAGGTCTGGCAACAATGGTTTTTGGTCACCAATAACTGATGCTTGAGAATCAGGAATACCGGATTCATCGAAGATATTAGCCCACCATGACATTTTGGAGATACAAAATATTAGAATTTGTTAAACCTTGTTAAATTTGAAAGAAGAAGAAAAAATTTGGTTAACAAAAAAATGAAGAAGAAACGAAGGAAAGAAGAAGAAAAGAAGGAAATAATCAACTTTGGTTAAATATGCATCGTATAGATCTATATGGGTCGTATAGGGTACCCTGACATTTACTTTATGTTACATCGTACCGGACATCGTACAAATATTTATCGTATAGAGCAATACGAGGGATATGAGACCAATGATTGGTCCTTTAATTCTGTGCCGAGTTGACATTAAATGCCCACGTGAACCCTATATGCATCGTATAGCTCTATACGAAGAATATGGGGTACCTTTTTTGGTCAGATTGTTGTCTGAATGGGGGACAATAAAGTGCATATGCCTCGTATAGAGCTATACGAGGCATATGTAGGGCGTCCAAATAAGCTTTTTGGGGTGTCCAAATAGCAAGACCCTTAAATAATCATATGTTTGCCGAAACCAAGACAATATGCGAGTGGTAACTTTCAATTTATGCGGTACTTTGATGTTTTGGGGAAAATTCGTTAATTAAAATTTAAATGGTGCATTTTTTAACAAGTTGCGCTAAACATACCCCATCTTCTATTGATTTACTAGATCTACTCTCAATCCGCCTAATAAATTTATCACATCATCTTGCTATTTTCATGCATAGGGGTTGTGTTCAACATATTGAATGGTACGTTCAACCTCACCTGTTAGCCACAGGGAGTGGGCGTAGAAAGTGGAAGGGCCCAATTGCCCAAACGCCACTCCCACCACCCCTTCCTCCCATTGCTTCTGGCATTGCCCCTTCCCCCCATGAGAATTCTCATGGGTGTGATTATCTTCTCACCCATTTTGTCTTTTTTAGCCCCCTTGTCATTGCCCTATTACCTTTCATCATCCCCTTTTTCCCCTACGTGGAGGACAAAGCCATTGCCCTCGGTGTTGCCCCTTCCCTCATGAGCATTCTCATGTGTGTGATCCTCCTCTCACCCATTTTGTCTTTTTTTGGCCCCCTTGTCATTGTCCTATTGACTTTCATCATCCCCCTTTTCACCTACGTGGAGGGCAAAACCCTCTTTGTCTATGTGGCACTGACGTGGCGAGGCAAGAGGAGCCCCTTGCCCTTCATCACAACTCCTTCCCGTCTTAAGAAAATGGGGGTGCTCAAAATGGATTATTTATTACATAAGTACGTCTACCAAATGGCTTGTAGCCTAGCGATATCAAAGCGTACGAAAATGTGTACATGGCTATGAGGTTGACGGTCCAATTCTCACTGTGGACAAATCTTTAGATTTAGGAGTAGAATTAGAGACTTTAAACTAGATAATTTTTTTTATGGACTTTAAAATACTTTTAAAATAAATGCTTATTCGATTAAAAAAAAAAGTAAACAAGCTTTCCTTTATATAAAGTGAAACCATGAAAATTTATTTAAAAAATATATATCGAATATTTGATACCAACTTGACAAAATTAAAATTGCAGAAAACCCATGAAAACAAAAATATCAAACAAAACTTTAGCTCATGTACAAAACCAAAAACTGAACCATCCATTCCATCCAATTATTCGCTTAAAAGTTATATTGGGTTTCTCAGTTACAGTCCGGTTAATCGGTTAACTTAGTTACCCTGGGTGAAAGTGTAAGGTACAATGAGTGCCTATACGATTTTGGCTTTTGGGGGTTTAAAAATGGTGCATTTAAGATGCAATAATTTGAATTCTTTTCTCTTTAAATTATTTGTTATAGTAAGTATAAAAATAGTTTAAAACATGCAATTATTACATGTATTTGTTCTATTTTCCTATAAAGCAAAAAATGTTTTTGAGTGTACAAACAATTTGGCCAATTTTCTATTTTTTATCTTATATTAAAATACGTTTTTAGATTCTGTATAGTGCTATAATGATACGTCAATTCATCTATTTTTAACATGCTTGTTTGAAGGGAGGTCAGTCTGCTGTCAACGAATGTTCTCATGTTTGATTGAGCATGTGGAAATACGCTTGTGTGGACCATATCAGAGTGTCCCTCCTTGTTGGGCTCAGAGACAACCGGTTTGTGGCTAGCCAGACTGTGTTGAAGACAGAACCAGGAAAAGTTGCTAAGCTTGCGAAAGCTTATGTTGGGAATCAACATGTCTCATTCTCTACGCTTTTGATACAATGTGGGTCTCTTGCTCCCAAAGCTATCGATTTCCTAGACAACTGCAGCACGTCATGCACAACAAATTCTCGATGTCGAAAAACCATAGCCTTGTTTACGGTAGGGTTGGCTTTGCTATTTAAAAGGGGGTGCGACTTGCGATAAAAACTTTTCTCATTTATTTGTTATTCAATTGTAAATTTGTTTTCAACTTGAATATTAAATACTCCAAATTTTCTCCATAAATTCATTGAAAACTTCTTTTTTATTTGCCGACAAAAAAGGAAAACAACAAAAGAAAAAAAAAATCACTTTCCTACAATTTCTCTCCATAAATAATATTGTTGGTCCAGTTTCTTTAGTTTATACAACTCTATTTTCAAAACCTCTATGGATTTCTGCCAGAAGAATATAGCTCTTTCCGGTGGTCTTCCGGTCACCTATCCGCCGGAGCAACACCTTCATTGCAGCCTTGATAACCTCCTCTCCTGTCACTCCATGGTACCACCTTCATCTCTCTCTCTCTCTCTCCTTACTTCAAATGTACCTTCATTACCATGGATGGACCTACTATATATATATACGGTGCGGGTCAACCGACCCGTAGTTTTCTTTATTTTATATTTTATTAGATTGAGTTTCACAATTCAAAAAGAGGTGAAGACGCAGTTTGTTGCTCTTCTATTTTGATGTAACGATGACAAGTTTAATAAATGAATATTATTAGTGTTTTATAAAAAAAAAATATATGTAACGTATATTACGGTTTTTTGAGTGACCTTAGAAATTTTTTAACTAACTTATAAAAGATTAACCTAGGGCTGTTCATGAGCCGAACCGAGCCGAGTCAGGCCAAGCTCGCGCTCGGCTTGGTTATAAACCGAGCCAGCTCGGCTCGGCTCGGATTTGAATCCGAGCTGAAAATCAAAGCTCGAGCTCGGCTTGGTTTTAAACCGAGCCGACTCGGCTCGGCTTGGTTTGTCTAGAATTTAAAAAGAAAAAAGAAAAATGGCTTTCAAAATTCAATAGTTTAAACTAATATTCAATAGTTAAAAATAACACAATTAAAATAAGTTCAACCTTATACATTGCACGTTAAAATCAAGTTCAAGCAAGTACAAAATAAGTCTCAAATTTTAACGGAATACAGTATAAGTTCATCAACATACGAATTAACTTGAGTACTTGGATCAAAAGTAGTACTGAGTTTATTTAAATAACTTGATTAGCCATAACTTAAATCCCAAGCAAAGAATCTCCATGCCACTGTTACCAAATATTAAATTTGTAGCATATTCTCCATCTTGTTTTACATTTTGGTAATATATTATATGTATATAAAAAAATATATATTAAAAATTAGAATTATTCGAGCCAAACCGAGCCAGCTCGGCTCGTTACGAACCGAACCGAGCTAGGCTCACTTTCTAACCGATCCGAGCCGGCTCGGCTCAGTTTCAAACCGAGCCATATCGAGCGAGCTTTTTTCGAGCTAAATCCGAGCGAGCTCCGAGCCACGAGCTTTTTGGACAGCCCTAGATTAACCTATACATGTTAGTAAAACAATACGAAAAAAAAAACGTATGAATTCTATTAATCACTTCTAACCTTTTGATGTTCATATTACTTCAAAGAAATCACATCTTTGCTTTTAGTTTTACCGGTTACAAACACAACTTATCATTATTCATGTGACTACGCACGACTTAGAACCAAAAATTGACATGTCCAATTAAATGACATTTGAGCACCGAAAAAAAAACCCGACCAGGGTTAAAAAGAAGTACCAAAAATTCCTGATGTCGAGTTCAGTGACGGATCTTGAACGAAAAACTTGGTAGGGCCGGACTCAATACATATAAAAACTTTCGGAAATTTTGGGTAAAATTTAAATTACGAAACGAAAAAACTGGGTGGGCTGAGGCCCGGTCTGGCCCTAGTGAAGAACTAAAAAACCGAACTGGGTGAAAAAAAAAATCCTGGGTCCGACACTGTTTTTTACGCTCACAATTCACACTTGTTAGTTGTACCTCATGCATTTGATGTTGTACACATTTTAAAAATGTAGGAAGAAGATGACATTAACATGGAATGGCTATCAGTTTTTGTGGAGGATTGTTTATCCAGCAGTGGAAATTATTGCATGCCACCAGAACCAAAACCAAAACCCGAAAGTACAACTTGCAATGCACAAGTTACAAACACAACAGCACAACCTAAAGTGAAAGAAACCCATTCCACGCTTAAACTAGTTGTACCATGCAAGGCAAGAAGCAAGAGAAAAAGAAGCCCAACAATAACATGTTGGTTAGCCGAGAGTGAGCTCATTTTACCAAAAAAATGTACAAGTCCCTATAGCAGTGGTACCGGGCAGGAAGAAGGGGGCAGCGGGCAGGGGCAAGGAAGGAAATGCACACATTGTCTCTCACAGAGAACTCCTCAATGGCGGGCAGGGCCACGTGGACCGAAAACATTGTGTAATGCATGTGGGGTAAGGTACAAGTCGGGCAGGCTGCTGCCCGAATATAGGCCCGCTAAGAGCCCAACTTTTGTGACACATAAACATTCTAATTCTCATAAGAAAGTGTTGGAGATGAGAATGTCTCTTTTGCCCTCTTCCTCTATCAATTCCTCTTCTTCTTTCTAGTTATGGTGAGGGCTTAGTAGTAATCTTCCATATTAGACCATCATGTAAAAATTTAATGGAGATGTTAATTTTTGTAGAAGTTATGTTTTTATTTATTGTTATTTAGCTAATATACAACTATTTAAGTAGTTATAACTCTTATCCGAATGGTATCTCATGCATAATTTTCATTTCTTTTTCTTTTGGATTAGGTACAATAATTTTTTCCCACTAAAAGTATAATGACAAGAAACTTTAAAAACCTTTACAAAGGATTACTAGTCATGGGCGCAACTCTTAAGGGGTGGGGAGAGGCGGCTGATCCCCTCAATTTTCGCTCAGAAGTTTCGATTATATAGTATTCGTATAGAAATTTTTTGGTATATAAGATTTCGACCCCTAGAAACTGGTTTTCAACCCCCGAAAATAGTGACTTCCGACCCCCCAAAGTTTCGGGTCAAGCTTCGCCACTGTTACTAGTTACATAAATTTTATCCTATTGAAAGTGTTTTTTTTTTTTCTTTCAAAACAAGAATGAACTCTATGTTCTATACCATATATTAAAATATTTTTAAAACCATTTGAAAAAAATGCTAACTATGAAAACAAAAAAAAGCCTAAAAGTCATTTAAAATTAATTTAGGGTAGAAAAATGAGATGGCGTGTGAAACACATAAATTAATTTAAGAAGCCCTAAAAAAGGGTTGACAGAGAAAAAGGAGAAGAAAATGAGTAAAGTGTAGTTATAAATGAGGTTACAACTTCAACCATTTATCATCGTTCAATTTTTTTTTTGAACGGCCAACAATTTATCATCGTGCCACCAGTGTTGCCACGCGATCATATTCCACCACCAAGTCACCAATTCAGGAGGAAACTCATAATTATGAGAAAACCCCCTTTGTGAGATTCGAACCCAGGACCTTATGGCCCTTAAGTCTTATCTCATCACCAAGATACCACTAGGCTATAATGCCTTGGGTTATCATCGTTCAATTTAATCATATAGGATGCAACACACATATAGGCCTTATCGTCCGAAAACTATGGATCAATTGATTACCGATAGTATACGTAACATATGAAAACAAGTGTGGGATCGGTTGACCCCAGTGGCGCAGCATTGTAGGGGCGGGGAGGGGCGGCCGACCCCCCCGGATTTTCGCGCAGAAGTTCCGATTATATAGTATTCGTATAGAAAATTTTGAAACTATAGGGTTTCGACCTCCCGAAACTGGTTTTCGACCCCCCGAAACTAGTGACTTCCAACCCCCCGGTGACTTCCGACCCCCTTGGTTTTAAAAAGCGTGCTCGAGGCGCGCTTAAGCGCAAGGCGCACCTAGGCGCAACCCCATGCGCCTTATGTAACCCTAGGCGAGCAGTGTGCAAAAAACGCAAGAAAAGCGCAAAAAGCGCCCTAAAAGCGCAAAAAGCGCATGAAAAAAGCGCACTAAAAGCGCGCTTTTAGTACACATGTTGTTTTTGTGCTTAAAATTGTTATACATGTAGCTAAAAAGGTTGTACATTCAAGTTAAATCATATATATACCTTATTTGCATCTATATTTTGAGTAAATAATGTTAAAAACCTATAGCATATATAAAAAAAATTATATAATCGTCTTGCGCCTCGCGTACGAAAAGCCCACCGCTTTTGCGCTATGCGCTTTGCGCCTCGATTTTAGACCTCGTCGCTTTTGTGCGCTTCGCGCTTTTTAAAACCAAGCCGACCCCCCAAACCTTCGGGTCAAGCTTCGCCACTGGTTGACCCCGGTGCTCTTATGATGGGTCTGCCCATGTTGGAGTGTATTAAAGTATAATCACTTCCTTGATAAATTGCACACACAGGGAATAGTGGGTTCGTGTATGGGCAAACGGTCCTTAAAGCAGAGTCGAAAAAGATGGCAAAGCATGCTAAAGCGTGCGAGGATAACCAGCATGCTTTTGTCCCTTTGGCTCATTGGCACCGAAAGCGATCAAGTTCCTGACGAGAGTCCAGCGGGTGGTCCACAATAACTTTTCGACTCCCTAGGGGCGATGATTTGTTTTCAGTAGATTAGGGTTCTTTATCAAAAGGGGGGTGGCGACGCAGCTTGTTGCCGCCTACCTGCTATCCTTATGTAATTTGCCCCTTTTATTGTTTGTTAAAAGAAAACACTAAATTATATCTCAAAATGAAAAAAATAAGGGAAATATGTGGAGGTCTGGAGGACTTCAGATTCAGTAGTTTTAAAATAGTTTTTAAAAGAAAAAAATGAAATTAGACTCGCAACATTAGGAACGTGACAAAGGCACAAGCAAAGCCACACCAGAGCTAACCATTTGACTGCCCACGAACAATACTTCTTCTCCAAGAACCACTAAACTCTCTCTATCCCCCCTCTAAAAAACCGTCATTCTCCCTTCACGGACCAGGGATTCGCGCTCTCACCATTTTTTGTAGCTTGCCTCTCCACTGTTTTACAAAATGGAGTCCACGTAGTCATCTGTTGAACTAAAAACCATCAATCAAAACCATCTATTTATTTGATGAATCTGTTTCCGAGTCTTGAGTTTCTTAACCATCCCTCCGTTAATGCTTAAGCTCATGCACCTTAGCCATGAAGCTAAATACATATGTACATGTTTAGAGTATTTACATGTCACTGGATAGAGCATTTACATTTGCAGCATCTGTATACACCTCTTTTTGTTCTCTCTTGTATCTCCGTTTTTTTCCCTTCATCTCTATTCTCTCCTCAAAAAACTAGTTTGAAGTACTTTGTCCGGTGGGTACTTCGAGAGTGGTCAGTAGGGATGAGCATCCGGTCCCGAATACCGATCCCGAACCGAAAAAATACCGATCCCGTACCGAACCGATACCGAACCGAGGGTGTTCGGTATCGGTATCGGTACCCACATTTAGAGGTTTTCGGTTTCGGTATTATCGGTATCGGTACGGGATCGGTATCGGTTCGGTATTTAAAGGTAAAATACCGATACCACACCGGTACCGCACCGATACCGAACCGATACCGTACCGGTATAATCGGTATCGGTATTGGTTTTTTGGAATTTTCGGTATCGGTATTGTCGGGATCGGTTCGGTACCGATACCGTCCCGAGCTCATCCCTAGTGGTCAGGATTGATTTGTTGGCCGTTAAAAAAAACTAATTTGAAATCGTTTGGATTTGCAAATGTGAGTGTGAGGTTACCACCTGTTAAAACCTCTCCCCGAACAAACTTCAGATATACAAAAATTTGTACCCATAATTATACCCATAAGGCCATAAACCAATATATTTATTATATGTGCTCTTAGGGCATAAGGGGCGTTCAACTCAAGTTGTTTTCACTTCACTGATTTCTACCAATCCTGCACTGCCACATCACTTCACTGATTTCCTTCACTGAAACACTTTTTCGTAGGCATCACTCCACCAATTCTTTACCCAACTATTAATTATTTTCACACATAATAATAATAATAATAATAAAAATAAAAGGAAATGAAGAAATGAGCACATGCTCATTCTCATGAACCTGTAAACAAAGAAAGACAAAAGAAATATTTTAATCTCTCTCTCTCTATACTCACATACACAAGTATATCTATCACCATCTTCATCTCAATCAAGATTTTAACGGAGTTAAAAAAAATGCAACTAAAGAACAGAGAGAGAGAAAGAAAGAAGAGACTAAAACGTAAAAAAGAATAAAATTGTGTGAAAGTTTGTGCCACATCCGTGAACCAATACGGTAACTAGAACCCGAATTTGGTTCACGGAACCACTACCAGCATGGGTGGCGGTGGTGTTACCGTACTGGTAGTGGGGTACCCGTGACCAATTCTCGAAGCGCCCCGTCCCCCCTTATAAGAACATGTTATTATAACAGTGCATATTAATTTGCAACAACAGACCGATTTTCAAATCAATAGAAACAACTTTCTTTTGCAAGATTTCTCATGTTCAACTAAAGAATACATTCATCATCATCATAGCATATTTACACACATGCTGCAAACTGTACAACTGCTAAAGAAGCAAATTTTGGCTTCTTGTGCTTGGTATTTGACTATTGAGACCATCTTTACACATATCATCATATCAAATGCACATGCGAGACTTCAAAAATGGGACACACTCAAGGTCCCAAAAAAGTACAAAGATTCAAGCAGCCATGTTCATTGTTTTTGGGAAATGTAAAAAATTTAATACACTTATTTAAATTTCATTCTTTTTTAAATTTAGGTTTTTTTTTTAGTTTTATTTAATTGAGTAGGCCGACCTCTTTCGTTTTTTAGCATCACTGTGAACTGGGAAGGATGAACCAAGTCTTCCCCCGTCCTTGGGATGGTGTTTGCAAAACAGCACACATTACAGAATACTGGTGGTAACAACTTAAGCCTCTCCGGAAAGTCGGGTTGAGTTAGATAACAAGTCAAAATGGGTCATTCTAAATAGGAATTAGTGGGTCCGTGACAAACTGAGTTCTAACCAAAATGGCAAAATGGACTCGGGTTGAAATAAGTAGTTTGAAAAAAGAAAGGTAAAATATCAGAGTGGGTCCATCCCATCATCATAAATCTAAAACATAACCAGAGAAACATATATTATGGTCTTAATCAGAGAGACTTTATACGCTCACAGGTTTTTGAGAATTTTAACAAAATTCTCTCAAAACTTAAAACCATTTCGAGCCCATCTTTAGTTTCTCATTTCCTGTAACTTAGTACTTATGTTATTTTAGACTTGTATAACTTTAGAATAATCAAAATTCAAAAAAGAAGTCAACTCCTCGTATTACAAGCTGACACTAACTAAATATGAGTTAAGCTTCTATCCCGGATTGGGCATGTTGACCTAGCGCCGGCTTGACTCATATTACCGAGTTGTTGACTCGTATAGTCTCTATTGGCATTGAGGAGATATTGTATTTTTTAGTAATTTTTTGGTTTAAGAAAGTTTAAAAACAGATGTGGTTGACATCAAGTCTAACTACTTATTTATATATCTCTTCCGATTAATGAAACTAGAAAGAAATCTGACCATGTAGGCAGAAATGCAACTGTGCAGAACTTGAAAATATGCCAAAACACTAAACAGGGCCACAAGTGTTTAAACAACGAGTTCATCTTCAAGAAAACTGTACTCGAATTTGAAATCGTTTTTGATTCTTTGGCACCTGCAAATCAAATAACACCGACTGTCAGCTATGCAACCATGCAAATCTAGGATACCGGTCGCGTTATGAATAGTCGATTCAAGTTAGGTTTCATCTCCAACGTGTCAATCGGGCCAAATCAAAGTAATTATCTACAAACTAAGGGAGACTAATCCCAAGACGAAACAAATGGGTTAAGGTTGGGTAGTAGATGGATCAACATATGATTCCAACTCATTTAGTAAACGGGTCAGGTTCGGGTTGAACTGATCAGCCCCTTTTCAACTCGTTTGTAAATAATAAACTAATAAATGGTATATTTAATCCGCTACCCCATTGGCCTGACCAACCTGTTTTATAAGTGTCCAAAATAAGTAATGGGGTTGTGTTCAGGCTGGGTTATACGAACTCCAAACCGACACAACCCGCCACAACAAACAGGCCGAAATTCACCCAAAATTTACTATCGGTAAGCAAGAAAAGAAAAATTCTGGACAAAGTGTTTTGGGTCAAGTGGTCAACCCTGCCCTCCCGTCCGTTTTGCCACCTTTCAATTCAATAAGATAAACAATACATGAAAAGCATGGTTTTGAGTGATCATACCAGCCTTGCTGCATCTCCTCATTGCCCATATGAAAATCGAAGTACACATAAGTTCCCTGTTCATAATCATCGGTGGCAATCTTAGGCTCTTCATGTCGTTGAAACCATGTGTTGAACTTTTTATGGTATCTCCATGATTGTTTCTTCAGTTCTTTTGCGGCTAAATACTGTTGATATGTGTTCTGTATAAAGAATTAGCACATTAAAGAGCAAGATTCAAGTAATTTTACCCAATACAATATGTATGTGTGTGTGTATAACTGTATAAAACTGTAAAAAAAGTACAGAAGAATAACTAAGATGCCAAAAGACCTGCTGATAGTAAAATGCAAAAAATAGAGTATCTGTCCCAGCGCCATCAGATCCATGGCGTTCCCAGAAGGCTGGATTGCTAACAATTGGAGCCTGCACTTGGGGATAGCTTTGAGGGGTCACAGCAGGGTGCCTCTGTAATCCAGGAAAAAAATAACAAATTGAAAAGATAAAAAAAAAAAATATATAACGAAATACACATGTGCACTAAATGTAGAGGTTGCAAAATGTTGGGTAACACGTCAAAATATGTAGATTTTGGTACTCGGCAGGTTGGATTGACACCTGTGGCCCTTTTTGTCAATGTTTCTATAAACTTTTAACTGAGAATTAGCATGTCAGATAGATATGATTACCAAACTATATCATTTAAACAATAATCAAGAAACGACTTAATAAAATCATTCCAAATACAGTTTGTCAATACTTTCGACCCGTCAGACCTGATTGACCCATTCCTGCTTCTTTTTAATCTTTTCTTTTCTTTTTTTTTTATTTCACCTACTTCACTGGGTAGAGATACACATAACATGAACTTCACCATGGGTAGACTTTTGGTATGGGCCGTTCGGTTGACATAAAGCATTTTTGTCATCATATATTTGATATCTACAGTGTAAGATATTATTCAAAAATATTATTACTTCACCAATAATCTAATTTAGAGCAAACAGAAAATATACACTTTGGGAACTTTCAACCACCCATTTGACATGTTTCTTTTTATCCTGATTCCTACCTTTTTCTTACTAATCACCAGCTAAAGATCAAATATGAACGGATTTCACCATTGTGTATGGATCAAGTTGGGTTGCCCAAAAGCACTTTTGTCTATTGTACTTTTATATATTAAATATTAGTGGCATATATGATTACAAAAATTATAGTATTCGATAATTATCTAACCTTTGTATTAAACGATTTAGGAAATGTTATGCGTTAAAACTACACCTAGGACATCTTTCAATCCATCTGACCTGCTCAACTCATTTGACCCATTCTTTTTAACCTATATTTTACCTGTTTTACCGGTAACTTTAAAAAAACAAATTAAGTGGCTTAACTAAAAGTGGTATAGCATAAGGAAGACAAAGTCATCATACTGGAATGTAAGTCTTTGCCCGTTCAGAATCTTTGGGTTGTGGAAGCTTGTAAAAGGAAGACTCTAGCAACTGCAAGATGGATTGCTGATCATAAATGGGACCCATGGTTGAACTTAAGCCACTGGGGCTGTCACCAACTGCGCCAAGGTCAGATATACTTCTTCTACCAATGACCCCGAGGCTAGCAGTTTGACCAGGCTGTAAAGGTTGACCAGGAGAGAGATCAACATCTCGGGTAACTTTATCTGCCTCAGTCACTGAGCCAGATACTCCAGCCTACAGAAACAATTGCAAAAGCAATTGATAAATTACAAATGTTTGCTCGTAAAAATAATCAGCTTTTGATGTTTGGACAAGCAGAATGCCAGAACTTGCTTTTGATTATCTTAATGATCACTTCTGGATAGTCTGCTGGCAACAAATGGTTATCATACAAAGGCTAGAAAATATACCCGAGTATCTGCTGTGTGTGACACCTTTGAATCATCCTCGATGGCAGAAATTTTTTCAACCACATTACTTGTGACAGAATCATCCGATAGGTTTTGATGTTGCTGAGGTTCGTCAGCTTTCACATGGCCAGCTTCTACTTGAGAGAACAGATTGTTATTTACTAAAATTATTAATACATTTTTAAGGCAAATACAAACTTTAAACCGCTTTGTTTAAAACACAAAAGAAGTCCAAGGCTGTTATTTAATCATTTAAACATACCAGTATCTTTCAAACCAGCTGGCATGAGTGTGTGCTGACTAGACTGTGAATGGATCGGACTAGGTTTTTGCTGTTCTGATGTGGCAGCAATAAGACCTGCACCTTGAGGTGATGCAGCAGGACTTTGAGAGTTGAGCTGTAATCATAAACAAAGTGAACTGTAAGACATTCCACTTACATATAAATAGATAGCATAGCATCCAAAAACATTTAATAATACAATAATAATGATCAAGAGATTCAAGACAAAAAATATACCTGTTTAAGAAGTGGGTTCTGCTGTGTAGTAAATTGTTTAAGATTTCCACCAGTAAGGGAAGGCATGCCAAGTAGGGTGCCCTGACCCTGTTGTACCTGTTGTAACCGTTGCAAATAATTCTCCCTTTGATCTGGTACAATTTCAGGTCTTCTGTGAATCTGCCAAAATTCTCAGGCATAAAAATATCTAAGGTTCATAGCTAGAAAAAACATTTATATCATCTAACAAATTTATGTATTAAAATTTTAGAACTAAATTACTCTTTACTTCTTTAGTAATCTTATATGAAAGTATGAAACTTCTTTTTTTTTATGTTAAGCTTTTGTGATTGCTAATTGATGATATAATCTGAAACCACTGACAAGACTATTTGATTTTCCAAACACAAAAGGTATGATGGCTAAATATGTTTATGTCAATCAATTTGTTTATTAGCTCTAAAATATTTTGCCATTTTACCCCATCAGCTAGAACTATATCCACAACTATGCAACTTGTTTGTTTCAATTATTTTTATTATTCTTTCGCAAAACTAATCCAAAACCAAGCGTGACTAACTTAAAAACAGAAAAACTAGGGTATTAGGTATACTCTTGATACATATTTGAGATATGTGTGTGTGTGCAGAGAGAGAGAGAGAGAGAGAGAGAGAGAGAGAGAGAGAGAGAGGAGAGAGAGATTAGCAAGATACCCCTTCATGCTGACTTTGGAAGGGACTTCCTGGCCTCCATTGTATGCCAGGAACTCCAGAAGCTGTAAACAACCTGCTTGTAACACCTCCTGCCTCAACATTACTGCCATTGTCACCACTAGTAACGGCATCACTGGTCTTGCCACCTGGCGGCAATATCATTCTACTGCTAATAGAAGAAACCAACGGTGACACAGTTCCACTACCGCTAAGTCTCTCATCAGCACCTAACATAGCCCTCCGTGGCGTTTCTGAGGAAACACCAAGTGATCCACTGCTAGAAACCGTACCACCAGAGGTAACTGGGATAGAGATTGAGGGTATACTGGTCACGCCAGTTCTACCAATATTCTTTAACCCTACTTCTGGAAGGGCTGGAGATGGTTTTCGACCAATCTCTTCCCCCATGGGGGCATTGTTTATTGATGGGGAAGAAACAGAAGAGGTTGAATTGTCCAGAATTTCCTTAACAGAACTTGAACCTACAGAGATTGCATGGGTTCCTGCTGATGTTGGAGAAGCCGACGAAATAGAAGCGTTCTTAGGGCCCGCATCATTAACTTGCTCCTGGACTGTATCTCCCTGTTGAACAGATGATGTAGCTGTGGCCTAAAAAGGGAAGAAAATAACAAAACAGATAAATAACAAAACAAGAAAGAAATAAGAAAAGAATAAAAGTAAACTTGCTTAAAGAACAAATTTCACATATTTACAAAATTATCAGGCACCATATAGGTTGTATGAGCTATAAATTGCATATATAATACTGAAACTTAGAAACTACATTCAGTTCATTCATGTTTCAAAGTAGAGCTGTTACATACTGGAGACTGAACTGAAGATGTAGACAAGGCGGATTTTATGCTTAAACCAGCACCAGTAGCTCCAACACCCTGCCAAAACATAAATTAATCTTATAAATCTATGATCATGGCCTACACTTCATGACATGCTGACAGCCTGTATTTTCAACAAAGAAAACTAAATGAAAAATGAATTATTGTGACTATTGCAATTTTACATACCCGTTGTTGATTGGAGTCTTAAATATTGTATAATATCATAAACAGAGAGATGAAAGTAGTTAAACTTATGAAAAATTCAAAAATAACCAAGCAATACAATATGTTTTCAGTTTACCTTAACAAGCCCAGGTGGACCGCTGGTAACTAGATCTTCGAGTGACTCTACCTTGTCCAAAGGTAAGGTGCTGTATAGCATGTCCACATCTTCAAATTCATCAAAATCTTCCTGAAGAAGAGATGAGAACAGTCCTTAGTATTGACAGTTTGACACACAAGCAAGAACTCAAAATTTCATGAAAAAAAATTCTTAACAGAAAAACCTGATTTCGTTCCACATAGTCGTCCAAGAAATCCTTAATATCATTAACTTGCTCAGGACTCAACTCATCATTATCCAGCAGTCTCAATATCAACTCTAACTTCATTATGTGAGCCTTGTGCCGAGTGATTGATGACTCTAGATGGGTCTGTGAAACATGATTATCAAATCATGATATAGTAACATATAGTTGATAGGTGTTGAACTTCTAATTTATCTTACCAATCTTGGTGGCCTTGTTTTCCCCTTTTTAACAGATAGCCCCTCCATCTCAGCTTCAAAACTATCAATTTGGGATTCCAGCTCCGACACCTAACAAAAAAGTATACTCAAGTACAATATCCAACTGATTTATAGATACATTACACATTATACATAATCAAAATACTAGTGAATTTGAAGACACTATTATGCAAAACATAAAAATATTAGTGAAAATAATAATAGTTACAACAGCTATCAAGTAACAAGAGCAAGAGGCAATGCCACATGCTAAAACAATGGTTTCTTACCGTATTGTTCAGCCAATCTCTAGTCTCTGACTTGGCTTTCTCCTTTGGATCCTACAACAGACAATCAACAAACAAGCCTCACTAAAACAGACTTAAAGCTGTTAATCTTACAGTTTATTAACATATGTAGAAAAGGGTGATGTTCACAAATGAGCAATTCAGATTCATAAAACAACATAATGAACTATGGAAATGCCTACTGTTTTAGGCTGTTGTCCGAGGCCTTCCTTAGAGAATGCTTTCGTCTTTGTTTCCTTTTCACATATCTTAAACCGTTCCATTTCTTTTTCAATGAGCTTCCGTGCATCCATCAAAGCCTGCTCATAAGAGGCACTAATGGATGTCAACATTTTTCAGAACAAAAATTCTGCTGTCAACAAAAATAAAATGCACATTTGAAACAGAAATGTTTCTCTTAGATTCTTAGCATATAACCTACTAAACACAGAATTGTAATAGAACTCCACAGAGAAAGCAACTCTGCAAGAATGACAGAAATGTGAGCACCTAAGAAAAGCATTTACAAACAGAACAACACTTAGCTAACTGTCACGTGCCAAATGTTCAAAGGTCGTCTTGTTATGACTTATGAGATGTACTTAAACGCCTGGGCTCACTAACCAATCCGAAACTTCATCAAGGACAGCCCCATCAAAATAAGGCGGTGTACGTTTCTAGCCATGTCTATCCGAGGAACACACCACCGGTTGATAGCCGTTGCCACTCTTCTGATGAATCCGAGGCAGGACGAAACGAGTGAGCCTAGTCAGAGCAAGATGATTTGGCTGCTTATCTCCGGACGGGAATCGGGAAACGAAACATAACCCCGTGACATAATGCCGCAGATTTCACTACTATTATCAATACCACAACACTAAGGCAAACAATAATTATTACTTCTATAACTTATACAAACAGCATTCATAATAAGCATCTATTAAAGTATTAATAAACAATAATAGTCAACTAAAACAACCAAACTCCAATAGCAACTAACAATAATAATAATAATATAGATTAACTAAACTAACCTTCTTATCCTTGATCTCACTAGACTGAATCCATGTCTTAATCTGATCTCTATACCTCTGAAGCTTCTTGATCTCCTTCTTCAAATCAGACTCAAACTTCTCCTTCTGGTTCGCATTATCCGTATCATAAACCTAATCAACAATATCATATTATTATTATTATAACACCGATCGTTAACTCGTTACACATTAAACGTACTCGTTTAAAAAATAATAATAATATCAAAACTAAATAATAATAATAATTACCTTGTTCCAGATACTATCGAAAACATCGACGCCTTCCTGAACTTTTTTTAAAACCCTATCGATCTCTATTTGTAGCTTTCTACTCGCTCCCATTGAGTGATTGTTAAATGTTGTTAAAGTGTTAGTTATAGGATAGTATCATTCAAAATAATAGTATGTTATAATAATGTTGAAGTGGTGTTGTTTGGGTAGTTATTAGGGTTTTGATGATTGGAGTAGTTTCTAGTAGGATCTAAGTGAGGTATGTGAAGACGACGACGACGACGACGACGATGATGAGGGACGAGTTTTGTAACAAACAAGAGATGAAGTTTTGTTTTAACTGGTATTTTACGGGCGCTACGCGATGCGGCGGCGCACGACAGATATGTTGGGCGTTTTTTACCCGACACCACGGTTTGCGGGGGCGTCATAATGTGTCGAACAGGTAGCAAATAATCAAGTAATTACCCGCCGCGCGTTGTGGCGGCGTAGAAACGTACATTAAATCGACATTATATTTGATCAACTTGCTCATGCCGCGCGTTGCGGCGGTGGCCGGTTAGCGTGCGTCTGGCGAGGTGATTAAGCGACGATGACAACGTGTTTTTTAAAGTTTAGGGTGATTCGTTGCAATTAACTGAAACATGAGTGGATGGCAGTGGAAAGTAGAGGGACTAAACTTGCAATTAACTAAAACATAAAGTTGGAGGACTAAACTTGCAATTAGCTGAAAGTTGAGAGGAAGGGCATTACAGTCTTCTTTGGAGAAAAGTAAAGGGCCAACTTGTCTTTTCATACCCCGCCAATATTCTCAAATAGGGTAGATAATAATATTTAAGATTTGTGAAATAATTGTTGTTAAAGGTATTGAGTGTTTTAGATTTGATTTCATGTGAAATAATGATTGTTTGATAGTGATAATATTATTTGTCACTTGCCTTTTGGGTAGTCTTATGTATATCTTTGTTTTTAAATTATTATATCTCTTAAAATTTAGATGGTAGTGTTGTTACACGGAGCTTCGGTCGAAGATGATCTTTAAATTGATTGGAAATCATTGAACCATGTATATCTTGACAGTGTCTATGTTTCTTGCCGTATCGTACATGCATCCTTGTTATACACACACATGTGGGTGGTTATTGTGTGTAGGTTTTTTTAGAATGTATAGTAATGGTGTAACTCACTTTAAATTCAGACCGATTTTGTTTAAAAGTGTGACTAACTAAGAAACTAAGGCAAAAGTGTACCCTAATTATGTTCATTACCAAGTTAAAATTAGATTTGGTAGTCGCAATACTTTAAAGGATGTCATGCTTGCTTGAAGTACACTCTTAAGGATCATGCAAGCTCATTCAGGCAGCCTAAAGCTCTTAGAAGTTCATTTTACATGTCAGGATAACTTAAATCAATAAAGCTAGCTCAAAATGAGGTAATTACACCCGTTATAAATCATGAATACTGTGATACATCATAAGTTGCAGACCATTTAACCTTCATACGTAAATCTTAACTTTGGTGTTTTTTGTTTTTTAACTAAAAACAAACGTGACCTCATCTTTATAAACTACTTTTATATAATACTCAAAATTATATGGAAGAAGCGAGATCCCAAACATTCTCACACATGAAAACAATAGTGGAAACAAAAACATTGCTATGTGGTCCAAAAGTGAAGCATGAGTTCTCACCATTACTATGTGGTCCAAAGAAAGCTTGGAAACTCGCGGAATTTCCAATCTAAGATTGAAAAGATATTTATGCCCATGAATTTAAATGGTCACCCCTTCTGATTGAGAGTCGTTAATATTTGTCCCAGCTTAGAGCTTGTGAAGGTCATTTTCATCACTTTCGAAAGCGAGCAAGCCATGGCACAGTAGATTTGAATGTTTCAATTCGATATAGATTGCAGGTTACTTACGCACAAGTACACACTTCACCCATAAGGTCTAGAACTACTATTTTATATAACAATATAAACATGTAAGCTTATTTACAGCAATCTGCAAAGTTGGACGTTTGCATACACTTTAAATAATTTGGGCAATTAAATTACAAAATTTACTTACAAAAGAATGACATTTTAGCTGAAAAAATCTATGCACTCACCTTGAAAAATTTAGTTCACAGCTTGGTGATTGTTAACTCATAAACACCAATGATTCTTTCAAGGTTCAATAAGTAATGCTAAGTTAATTACTAATTGCAAATTTGCAATCTAGTGGCTCTGTTACCATTCATATTACCACTTGATCTTATATAACCAAAACTAACTACTGAAATTCACCAGATGATGTAAACTCCTAAACGTAGATTTAAGTTTTGTTTGCGCATTTCCATGCATTATTACATATAAGTGCCCATAAGTACATATGTGTGTATCCGTAAGACGGTAGCTGGGTAGGCGGTTTGCATCGCCACTTTTCATTTAAAGCAAAATATACAGATATTGTATGTATGTGTGTGTCATTAAAACTATAGTAACGTTTAAAAAAAAACGATATTTGGCTAGGTGGTTACATAGCCGTTCACATTTAAAGCATGAGACACAAATACTATACCGTTTGTACAGTTATCTACTTAAAAATGGTTGTCACAAAAGTGTCATCACAACAAATTCAATACTTTGTTAATCCTTCATATAATGAACTTACCTTGAAAGTTTAGCTGAACTAATCATTGCTTCTTATCATTGTGAATTACAAAGTACAAAATCAATAAAGAAGGCATGCCACTTTTTTATGTGCCTAAATCCAAGCAAGATTTGTCTAATCAATATTCCGATATTTCCTCTTCACTGTGCCCAAAAAAAAAAAAAAATTAAACAATCCTAAATATCAGCAATTGGCCGTCACCACTCCCGACTAACGAAATGCTTGTTGGGGGTCTCATCTTTTAACATATTGGCCACCAACGGACCATTATTAACAAAATGTTAACTGATTATGTAAATGAAGCAACTTTTTTAGTTATATTCCATTGGTGGCCAATATGTTAAAAGGTAGGATTGCCAGCACATATTTTGTTAGTCGGGACTGATGACAGCCAATTGCTGATAGTTGACATTATTTAAATCCGATACTCCTTTTATTTTTTATAACTCCAATTGAAAACAAAAGAATCAAGGATGATATAGATCTCACAAGGTCCACAAGGCACAAGCTCTTCCTCTCCTCTTTTATTAGTTTCTTATCTAGACTCCGCAAACACATTGCTCTCTGAACGATGATACAAATCTCGCGACTCTAATACAAGAAGCACTAGCAACGACACCTCGTGAAAGAGTGACCGCCTCAACCCACTTCCTATAAGTCCTCACATCAAAACATACAAGTAATTCCACATTGCCCCACGCTCGCCTAAGACACTCTTTTAAAACCAAGTTTACTATAGTTTTAAGGGTTATGTTTATCAAATTCCCTAACTAGTTTATATCTATATATTTAACTTTTTCAAGCACTAGATTGGAATTATTATAAATGACAAAGGTTTTACTAGTTGATAGTAATATGATCAAATATTACAACCTTGCAGTTTTGCATCAACTATAGACTAGAAGACCAACCATTTTATCTACAAGGGACGGACCTAGTGTATAACTAGGTGTCGCGTCCGTTGCTGCTCAATTTCACGCGCGTAGTGGAAAATTTGTTTTTTTTTTACGAAATTTGGAAAATGTTGCTAATAAAATGAAAAAAATGAAAAGCGTTACTACTGAAATTCATTTCTAGATCCGTCACTGTTAATATCTACCCTTTTAATGGTTGCATATAATCAATTATGACAAGCATCTATGTCACCATAATTCTAACTCAAAACAAAAATAATATAACTATTGTTACAAAATTCGTTCTAGAATGAATTACCTCTCAATCTTCTAACATCATTCGACTCGCTAGCTAATCCCGATCAGAAACATCATCAAACTCTTCATCTTCATCTTCGTCCTCATCTTCATGATCAACCCACTCGCCACTCGATTCAACCTCATCAAACCCTAACGAATCATCTCCATCGATCCCAACCGCATCATCCTCAACCAACTTATCCAACTCCGGCAACATCTCCAACCCTTTCTTCCTATAAACCAACCCCATCCTCATCACATGATGAAACTTCCCTCTATACCTCGCAATCCGACACGGATTCACCAACTTCCCTCTCCTATACCCTTCCTTCAACGCCACAGACGTCGTCTTACACTTCAACGACAGATAAAAAATCCCCGGATACCTAGTAAATATCCGCGTAAACCTAAATGGCATATTATACTCATCCGTCAAATTCCTCAAATAATTCCTCTTCGTCTTCTTATAAACCGTCAAATGCAAAAACTCATGTAACACACCCACGATCCGTTTCTCCATCAACTCGCTCCCCGGATCAATCCCACTCGAATCCTCATACGGCGACACATATGGCAACTTTTGAAACTCATCCATCCAACTCTTCACCTTCTTTTGCCCCCCATACCCTCTAGGAAAACTTAATGGAAACACTAATCCACTTTCCCCTCTTACAAACCTCCTATAACAATTATTATTAATATTATTATTATTAATATTATTATTATTATTATTATTATTAGTACTCTTTTGCAGCTCAGAAACAGCAAACTCATCAACCCACTTAACAAGTTTCAAACTTGAAGACAACCCATTTGAGCTTTTCACAACCCGAAACAAATCCGAATACTTATCAACCAAAACCTTATCATAATCGTACGGAAACCCTAAATCCCATCTCAACAAATGAACAGACTGAAGTGGTAACTCTCTGTTTTTACTCATCATCAACACTTTACAAAGCCTTGAAACAATATTGGGTTCTTCTAATTGATAAACCCTTTGTTCTAATTTATGTAAATTGTATGCAATGTTGGTTAATCGAAAACAGGGTAAGGAAGGGTAAGTAGGGTGAGGGTATTCTTGGAATAAAGTGGGATAACGGCGGATGAAACGGAGGGTTGGGATTGTAAGGCCGAGGAGTTTTTGTGTGGCTGAGATTGATTTGGATGTGATGAATTGAGAAGAAGGTGGACGGTTGATGATGAAGTCTTTGAGGATGGAGGCTGCTTTTAGATCGGTGTGGATGTCGATTAGGTTGTCTAGGGAACGGTTTTTGACCCATTTGAGTCGGACTTTTGTGATGGTTCGGTGTTGTTGGTGGTTATGGGTGAAGAGGGTTTGGAGTGATGAGAGGGAAGGGGAATAGAGATGGGTGATGGTGATTTTGTGTTTCATGGTTGGTTGTTTGTGAATGAATGTGAAATGTTCTTGAGGCACTTGGGGACAGAGTGAAGTGGTTAATGACTGAATGTGAACTAGTGGGTTTCCGCGTGATGCGGTGGACACGCAGCTTCATCGGTTTGGTCTGTTTAGCTATTTGTATGACATTGTTACTGGGTATGGATAAAGAGAAAATAAAAAAAAATAAAGTATTGATATATCTGAAAGGTTACATACGTGTTTTTAAATCGACAGAAAACAATAAAATAAACTCATATGCTTGTGCTGATAATGCCAATACCGGTATAGTTAGATTGGTACCAATTTCGGTCGTCGTTGATATTGACACTCGCTATAGCTTACGATACAAAAAAGTACTTTACTTTGAATACAACTTTATTTTTAACACATTTGTGTATGCAAACTTTAAAAAAAGTACAAAAACAAAATATATTTGGAAAATCAAAATCGGTTAAATACGTATGTTAGAAGAAAAAATCAAATAAAAAATAAACATGTTACTACGTACATTCAATGTTTTAAAAACCGGTTTTTTAATCATACCGGATTTAGCTAAAAAATGGTTTAACCGGTTGAACCGCTTTGTACCAGATGGTTCAACCGGGTTGATTAGTTAACTATATAATTTCATAAATTACAACATTAACACAAAAATAATTTAATAGTACATAATTACATACTAAAATACTATAAAAAAGTTAATCAATAATTAAAAAATAATCCAAAATATAATCTAAAGTTTTTAATTTTTTAAAAGCTATTTCTTAATAAAAAAATAAACAAAAAATAACCCAAAAGCTAATCTATGCCGGTACCGGTATACCGAATTTTACCGGCGGTACTAACCTATGCCGGTACCGGTATAGCGGTTTAAACCGGTATACCGAATTTTACCGGCGGTATAAAATCGATACCGTTTCCCATATTTACCGGAGTGTTTCGTACCGGATTTCCATCCGAAAACAGTAATACCGGTATAACCGGCCGGTATTTACCGGTTTTTAAAACATTGCGTACATTGGTTTTAAGGGGCGGAACTAACACTTGATATTAAATATTATTAAAAGCCACTATTCACTTGTTTTGTTTCTGTGAAGAGTGTAGATATAATTTTCAAAGGTAAAACCGAAAAATACAAAAAGTTAGAGGTCAAAACACAAAAATAACAAAGTTTACTTGTAGCTACAAGTTGTGTGTCATATAATAATGTATTTTATTTTGTAAGGAACGTTTAATTTTCTATTTTCTGTTTAGATTAGTAGGCAAGCCGAATGGTACTCACATGTGAAAAAATGTCATTTAAACATCATGTTAGTTTTCACACCAGTGAAGGTGGAGGAAATGGTTTTCACATATCACATGGTTACACCGTATCATTAAGATCACATTGTCTAATAAGACGTGAATCTTCAGCATGACAACATAATGTAGCACGCATGAGAAAGAGACCAGCTTGGACTCGCACGTGAAAAAACAGAGACTCGATTGTTATATATACGTAGTTAACAATAATCAAATAGCATATATATGTTTTTATTGTAAAATATCACTTTCTAAAAAATGGTATTTTAACCTTCTTATGTATGGATTGCACAACATTAACTAGAGAATTGTATAGGAAACAAACATGCAAGTTAAACACAATAATAACTTAAGTAAAAAATAGATACATTGCAAGATAAGTGATATGTTATGATTGACCTCAACCTTTGTGGGCCTAAAGCAAATACTAAAATGGGGACTTCTTATGAAATGAAACAAACAAATTAAAATGTGAAGATAACAATAGTTGAAAGATTAGAACTATTTGCATGATAAATACAATAAATAAGACATAGAAACCATAGATATTAAGCTGAAAATCTTTTATTACAAATAAATACCATATATATAAAAAAACTTTTAAAATTTAGGGGCCATATTGGATTGAGTGCCTAAAGCCCTAGCTTTAAAATACTCCCCCTTAAGGCGGCCCTGATGATTGATTTATGTATCTTCTATTTTAAATTATATATATTGCAAGATAATAGATATATTGGGACCGGTTATCGTAAAAAGTGACAAAAACGTGCGAAGTTACGTAACATACAAAATTACGTACCATAGACAACATCACTACTAGTTCCATACCTAAAATCACGTACCATATAGTTCCATTACAAAAATCATGTACCATAAACATAATCATTCAAAACTTTACATAACAATTTTCCATACCCCTAAAAAACGTAACATACAAAATTACGTACCACAGACAGAATCACTACTAGTTCCATACATAAAATCACGTACCAAAATTACGTACCATAGACAAAATCACTACTAATTCCATACCTAAATTCACATATACAAATTACGTAGCCTAAAAGTTACGTAATTTTGGTACGTGATTTTAGGTATGGAACTAGTAGTGATTCTGTGTATGGTATGTAATTTTGTATGTTACGTGACTTCACACACTTCACACGTTTTCGAGACTTTGTATTTGAACCGGTACCTAGATATATTAGATACGTATGTTTACGTTAAAATGTCCTTTTTCCCTTGGTTTTGCGTTCTTTTTTTCGGTTGCTATACCGAGTACCGCTAACCAAACTCCCGCCACAAGGCGCGGTTAAAATTACCAGTTATATAAATATCATACACTTTTTTAATAAAACTATTACTAATAACAGAATGAGCACATTTTTCAAATCATTAATAAAACCTTGTCACCCAAGTGGTGGATTTGTGTTTAATACTACGCGTAGTAGCTCGCGAATAAGGGCATTTAGCGCCCTTTCACTTCTTCACTACGGGTGGTCTAAAACTCTAAATACGCCCTTTCACTTCTTCACTACGGGTGGTCTAAAACTCTAAATACCGCCTCAATGTAAAGAGTAAAAACATCCTATAATATACACTTCTAACTTTATAGATATGACAATTACATTATCATTTCAACTGTCTTGTTTGAAGATACATATGAAGTTATGAACATTTGTAACCCTACAATCACCAACACAAAAACTCTATTCTAAAAACCAAAACACAGAAAGTGAAAAAAATAAATAAAAATGGAACAGATCTACCTCGAAAAACACCAAAAACATACCCAAAAAAAAGTATAGCAATCATCAAAATTCTTGGACCGTAGCCAATTAAAACCAAAGCACAACTCGCAACCGTAAACTGTAAACGCTGCTATATATAAATTGTACAAAATACAAATTTTCAGTGTCGATGAGAATGCTTTCTACTGCTTCGGTTTCTTCTTTCCATAACTCTGAAAATAAATGATACCACTCCTATGGCAGCCATTGCATAGAAAGCTTTGTAAGGAGCTAAATCTAAACCCCAAAGATAACAACAATACCCAGCAATCAGGTACACAAACCCTTGTCTAATTTCATATCCTCTCATTCCGGGTATCTGAAAGAAGACGTTAAACTCAGGTTTCGAGTTGCAGATTCCGTGCAGAATGATACCCATGCAAAACATGGAATCCAAGAGCCATGGGAAGTTGTGGCCCATGCTTAGCCTCTGCAGACAAAATGATTATCTATTAAAAAACAGATTATTTTCAAATATTATAACTTTTTATCAGATTTGACATAATAATTATTATAAGAATAGAAGGTCTAGTAAGGTGCACAAAGTGTTAAAAAAATTGTATATTATATAGAATAATACAACTTCTAATCAAATTTCACAGTAGTTATTTGTAAAATGTAGGAATAAAACTGGACAAAAAGTGTTTCGGGTCAACCCAACCAATATGAAAAATGATATACCTTTTAATACTTGACACACTAGTTATTTCTATAAAATGTAAAAGCTTTAAACAAAAAGTGTTTTCGACCCAACCCGTACAAACTGTAATCTGTTTTGACCCGAACCTGTTTTGCCCCACCCACTTTGTCACCTCTAACAATGAGGGAACTATGGATTATACCTCCAACCAAGCAATGAGTGAAGGAAGAAACATGAGCAGATAAAGAAGATAGAGAATTAGCAAGCCATGGCGGTGGTGGAATATCTCTAGTTGTGTGTCACCATAGCTTCTTGTAGAGTCCGGGGAGCTAGAACTGTGGTCGTCCACAGGTAGTCCTTCCTCTGATGATTTATTTCCATTTCTAAACCCGAATAGATCTTCGGCCCGAGCTTCATTGGATGCTGTAAAAAAGCTGTAACACGGAAAAAGACATATAAGTTATAAGATAATTACTACTAGAGGTAGCAGGATGGGGGCTCGGCCGGTTGGGTAACTGATTAAAACGAGTAGAAAGTCTCAGGGATCCGACCCGTTTTGACTCATACAAAAAATAACCACTTTAGGTTTTCAACCCACCCATTTATCCACCAGCTAGTTTATTCACGGATCCATTCAACCTTGGCAGTCAAAAAAGGCAAAAGTGGAACTTTACCTGCACAATGCATGGTGACAGCATAGCAGATGTGAGCACAGCAGAATAAGGAGACCTAAAGCTGGATGGACAAAGCAGACCAAAACAATAGCAAGAAGTGACGTGGCTAGTGACGGATTGGCATTTATGACCCTGATAACCTGTCGCACAATGAAAGTAAGTATTTTTTAGATAATATTAGATATGGGAAAGATAAATGAAAAGGAAAAAGGGCAAAAGCTCAAAGAAAGCTAGAACTAATATTTGGAACGCGAAAAACCAAATAACATTACCTTAAATGAGAAATAACTAGTGGAGAGATCAAGTATCCACCATCTCCACCTGCACAAATATCCATGAAATGCGTTGATTTGGGTTATGTTCTATCTCTAACGGGTCAAACAGCCATATATAAAATTTAAAAAACTTTTGTTTTTGCTTTAATGCATACCACATCCTAAGTCAGCTTTAAGCTAAAAATTAGATTTAAGTCATATTAATATAGTGTGAAAACTTGAGAACAAAGACATCATTTTCTACTTTATTAATGATTAACGCTTATAATATATAAATATAGAAAAAGAATATGAGAAACTATTTAACACTTAATGCTAGTGCACACACGGTCACGCGCTATTAATGCACTCATTTTGTGTTCGAATCTGGCCCTGTTTAGCGAATCATACTTGGTATATAGATGAACATGTTTGATTGAGTATGCACATATGTGCAGGGACTCGGTTTAGAGAGAGAACAGAGGGTGGAAAGGATTTCGATAATATGCAACTTAATATTATGATTCCACACTTTACAAATGATACAATACATGGGTATTTATACCCTTAGACTTGGCGGTTATTTAACTACCATTCTTAACCGACACATCTATTCTAAACCGACACAACTAGAACATACACACCGGTTTGACTTTTGTTTGACCTTTAACTTAATACTAATAGTTATATTAAGATTTTCTTGATTATAACTTCTAACATTCACGCCCCTAATCAAGATAATCTTAAACTCGTTTTTCTATGTTCTTGTTCATCTACTCTGTCATCTTTCTTGAACTTTACTGGCGTATGATTGAAAGCCTTGTTTCCTTCCATTGCTTGTATTCTAATGATCCTTCTGATCACTCTTGCATCTTCTTTTGGCCACCTGCCTATGGGATGCGCCTTCGGGAATACACTTCTGCAATAATCTGGATGAAACATACCATTGGCTTCTTTTTCAATATCCTTCTTCGCCGCTATCTTTTCTGACTTATAATGATCAATTCTTTGCACTCCATCGTCTTCTTTCTTTTTTGGTGAGAACCTTCTTGTCTTTCGACCACCACTGGATTTGATAAATTCTCTGCTAGACTGCTAGTTATCAATTTCTTCCTCGATCGAATTTCTGACCTTTTACTAGGAACAGACCACTGGTTGTTCGACCACCACTGGATTTAATCAACTTTCTGCTACACTGCTGTTGATTAATTTCTTCCTGGATCGAACCTTCGAACCTGCCGTTCCTTAAATTTTCATTTTTCTTTTGGCCGACAAGACTTTTTTTTTTTCTTAACAACTTAATTTTTTTGATCAGTGAATCAAACCCAACAAAACACTGATATCAACTTTCTCACAATACCCATAATAAAATAATATTATTTCTGTTTGACTTTCAAAAAAGTCAACTTCTTCTTTGTTTCTTATCCCACGAAACTACTGCCCAAGAAAACAATACTATACTTTTGTTTTCTTTTCTTACAAACTTCTGATCGATCACAGACAACTTCGAACAGATTTGATTCTTGAATCCTTGTTACAAGAATAGGATAATTCGAATACGAAAAATTTGGTTTCGGGTCTTCCTCCTTGAACCCGATAATAAATCTTAATCCTTGATGAGTTTTTCTTTGTATAACGACTCTGTTTGTATGTAAGATTGTTCGAAACAACACTGAACTTTGAAAGACTTGTTTTTTTTATTAATTTTTTTTTGGCGGGAAACCATATTATCGAACGCAAAAACAGAGTAATCACTGAAACTTAGTGATTTTGATTGGATTAAGATTTGGTATTCGATTATGATAAATATGTATAGGGCAGGGATAGTTATAACCATTTAGACGTGATTAAACGTCGCTTTCTGCGAATTCCGGTGACTCGCCGGAAATTTCTTGTTTTCCGATGAAGTTCTTATAAACGGTATGGGCCTTTAAATCTTTGACTAAACGATGGATTATATGATCTTTGAATCGAAGTTCAAGTTTCTTCTAAACGATTCTTGTTCCAAAACAATTCTGCGTTTGATCGGCCAAAACAGGGTACAACTTTTCTTGTCACAGGTTTCTTCTTTTTCTTCTTCCAGGATTTCTTAACCGTGTGCTCTGATGCCATGTTCGAATCTGGCCCTGTTTAGCGAATCATACTTGGTATATAGATGAACATGTTTGATTGAGTATGCACATATGTGCAGGGACTCGGTTTAGAGAGAGAACAGAGGGTGGAAAGGATTTCGATAATATGCAACTTAATATTATGATTCCACACTTTACAAATGATACAATACATGGGTATTTATACCCTTAGACTTGGCGGTTATTTAACTACCATTCTTAACCGACACATCTATTCTAAACCGACACAACTAGAACATACACACCGGTTTGACTTTTGTTTGACCTTTAACTTAATACTAATAGTTATATTAAGATTTTCTTGATTATAACTTCTAACATTTTGATGGCAATAAAAATATTAACAAAGCTTTTAAACACATCTTTCATAAACCAACCCAGAGTTTATAAAATATTTCAAAGTTTATAAAATATTGAGAGAGAGAGATATGAAACTGACCTTGTCTTGAAGAAGACGTGTATTCTGGCAATCAAATGGCAGAGGATTAGTGTGGTTATTACTAAAATAGTTACGGCCGCGTTTGCTATTAGATAGCAAATCATTGAGACAGCAAAGAAACTACCAACTGAAGGTAATGGCTTTGAATTCAGATAGGAATAAAACAAGGCAATCAGAATGGGTGAAATAGAGAGAGGAAGAAACGGCAGTGGCATTCTCAGATTTGATTCTACTGCAGATAGCAATGAAGGAACATGAAAACCAAGCTCCCATGCATTTGCTTGCCTCATTAGGGCAAAGAATACTACAGAAAATAAGAAACCAACGATCTGCACAACAAAAGTTAATTTGAAGTAAGAAGCTAAAACAAATACATGTAAATAGGTAACTTCACAGAATACAGTAATTCCATAACATCTAGATTCTAGGCCAACACAAAACTGGATATTTGTCTTACAATTTTCCTTCTTTCTTTCCCTTGCGCTCAGTGTGGAAAAAAAAAGAGTTAGCAAGATGGGTTGGTTAGGTAATGAGTTTAAACATGGTTTTCAGTAAGCGGTTGGCCTGAAAACTTCTGTTTTTTTTAATCTCTTATACTGTCTTATTTATAACTAATACATCAGAATGATTGCAATAATATAATACTTCGAAAACTTTCTAAATAGAGTAAAGCGATTTACTTCAGATGACTTTCAAACTGTTTAATCAGTTCGATCTGTTTGAGATATAAATCACTTTCCAGTTACAGGTAAATGCGTTGAAATTTGCCACCTCTAAGAAACAACACCAAATTGCACTATGTCAGTTTAAATTACTAGTAGTTATTTGTGGAGGAAAACCAAAAGTAAAGGATCCTGCAAATTCTTGATACCTTTAAAGGTAGTTTTTGGTTGTTACATACTCACAAATAATTCCATTATACAAGTAACACTTAAGAATGGAGTTATAAAAGTTACCTGGGAGTTATATAAAAGTATAAATCTCCGGCCAGCAGCAGTTAGGGAAACAGCAGCACTAGTTTTATATGAACAATGTGGATCAACCTGCATACGGATCACCTTTAGATTAGAATTTGAAAAGTTATGCGAATTCAAAAAACTAATGATGAACATAGTATACATATTAAATCTACCAATAACAAAACATTGGTCTGCTCTGATCCCTGTGTTGAGCTCCAAAGTGCAGGTGATGAGTCAACTTCTATTGTACGAGAATATAAATTAGGAAAAATGTTAAGGCCAGATGCAGGGTCCCACGCAAGGGCGACTGGTGGAAAGCATCTGAGCTTGCAAAGTCCTAGAAGATAAAAATAAAATAAAAGGAGCAACCATTAATACAAAATTTATGAGAAAGAGTAATGATCAAAAACATTTAAGAAGAAACTTTTCCCAAAAAGACTCTAAATTGACCCAAAGGTTTTCATATTTATTGGGTAAATGCATAAAATCCTTAAATCCTATAACCAACTTTGGTCCAATTTCTACTTTGGGGTATCCAACATTTTTACCAAGACAAAGTAACCATCTTTCAAAACTTTCTATTTAAGTTAAGGGACTTTATCTTTTTTCACTTTGATTGGTGGATGTTGAATGGTTGCTGAAATTTCATTTTCATATGCATTAAATTTCTGAATATGAAGTTGGTTACCCAAAATAGACATGCGACCAGATGTGGCTACCTTATAATGCAATTAGCCCTATTGTTTATTGCTAAACTCTTAGGAAAGAATCGAGATTATCCAGGGATTTTGCCACAAATGAAATCAATTTAAAACCAACTCATATAAATAGAAATCTAATTGTACGATCAGTAATGTCAAAATAAAGTATAGCCGTATAGGCATGATGAATATTAATATAACTGTTCGTTTAGTATAGTTAAGTATGTTTAAGTTATAAGAAGAAGAATATAGGGATGAACATGTTGACACAGTATACCTGCAATCTAATTAATCATCAAGCAAAGGGCATATGGGTTGAAACAGGTCATTTTTAGTACAGGTTGAAACATGTCTGCCCAGGTTGAGAGGCAAACTTGTTTGTCCATTCTTATGAATGATTAGCGCGTTAATTTATAATTGCCAAACACTATTATTACATTAATAATTTGAATCTTTGAGTGAAATGATTCTTATGAGGTTGAGAGGTTCTATACATTAAGGAAAAGGTAGAGCAGCTTTGAGCTTGCTCAACCCCTCATCTTTTAGCTAATTCTTTTAATTGACCCATTTGGGGAATTACACAACTCAGATTGACTCGTTCAAAAGTAAATGGATCTACATAGCCTCCTATAATCTATAGCAACAAATGGTAAGCCTGGAAGGTTTCTAGACATATCAGCAATGAGAATAATTCACTGTAAGTGCAAAAAATGAAGCAAAAAAAAATAATAATAAAAAAAAATCTTACTGCCACTATTCATGTCTCCAGCTTCTTCAACAGGAAGTCCAGACTTTTTTATCCCACAACCTGTAGTTTCTAGAGAAACTGTGGCTGGCAAAAGCCCTAAGTTGATACTAAATGTAATATTCATGACAATAGGATGATCCTCCTTAATGGAAATGTCCTGCAACATGTTAATAACAGTGGTTCCCACTTCTATGAATCATGAAGAATTGAGGAATTGATTTAAACCTCATAAGAGAATGTCATAGGTGTGTTTACAATATGAGGAAAAAAAAGAGGGGGTGCAATTCCCAAAACGATACAAAAACCAACACAAAACAAACGGGTAGACATGGCTAACCCATTTGGTAACGTTGGGTTGTCCTGACTAACCCATTTTCAACAGGTCAAACCATTTAATGTTAGAATTAAAAATTAACCTTTTTACAACCTGTTTAGTCCATTGATCCTAGCAATCCATATAACTCGCCAACCCATTTGACATGTCACGTCTAGATAATAGTCTTAGCAGCCGATTACATGTCTATATTTTAGGAATAGATAACTATTGTGTTTAGAGATAATATTGTATTCAAATCTGTGTATATCCTTTCCTTATTATGTGGTTGTATTTCTCCCTATATATAGGGACATTGTTTCATCAATAATAATCAAGAACATTACAACCCTAATTGCTTTCATGGTATCAGAGCTGTTCGGCTCCTGATTACCTTTCGCTTCCGCCTTTTTTCTTTTTCGTTTTTTCTTGCCTTCCATAACCGGATACGTTCGGTCTTGTCATCATGACAAAAACAGACGCAGCAGCAGAACCGTCCGCAAAACCGGTCGCGTTACACCCAGCATACTCCGTGTCGAATATTCAATCTAAAATCCGAACATTGGACGGATCTAAGGTTACTTATTCGGCATGGGTTAAGCTGTTTAACCTTCATGCTGTCGCATACAAGGTTGTTGACCACATCGACGGTACAGCTCCTCCAGCCGCTACATCACCCGAGTACGACCAGTGGAAAGAATTAGACGCGTTGGTCTTACAATGGATTTACAGCACTGTTTCGGATGACAATCTGAAGCGCCTCATGGATACTACTGATGCTAGATCGGCTTGGCTTAGACTCGAGAAAAAATACTTGAGTAACAAAAAGGCTCGCGCGGCGGCGCTTGAGACAAAATTCTGCAACCTCACGCTCGCTTCATGTGCTTCTGTCGAAGATTATTATCAGCAACTTTCTGATCTGGCGAATCAGTTAGCAGATGTTGATCAGCCCGTTTCGGATTCACGTCTTGTTCTTCAACTTGTGCGAGGGCTTCCGGCCGAATTTAACACCACTGCTTCACTCATCAATCAGCAGGGTGTTGATTGGGACGAGGCAATCACCATGTTGAATGACGAGGTTATTCGGATCGAGGCACAGAAGGGCTCACAAAGCACAGTTCTGGCTGCAACTGCAGCTCCGGCTTCGGCCGCTTCCAACCCTCAGCAGCAGCAGCCGCCATCTGAACAGTCCGCTAGGCGCGGCAGCAGGGGACGCGGCACAGCAAATCGCAGGGGCAGAGGCAGAGGACGCAATAACCAGCAGCCATGGTCCGGCTTCTACGGCCAGCAACAGTTTCCGGCCTGGGCTTGGTGGACTCCCCCACCATGTCCTTACCCCACTCAGCAGCAGCAAGGCTCCGGCAGCAAGCAACCGGATCCGCACAACTCACCGCAGGTGCAGTACGCCGGATTCTCACCTACCGGCTACTCCCCTGTCCCGTATCCACCACCCGGGTTCCCAATGTCATCATACAATCCCCTCTGCCCAACTGATTTAAGCGCAGCCATGGCAAATATGCAGGTTAACAACAATAACGCGGGATGGAATTCTGATGTCATGGATACCGGAGCTGAGTCCCATGTCACTAAGGACCCAGGTAAAATTATTATCCCTGATTCTACTCCTGTGTGTCGTAATATTTTGGTAGGTAATGGTATGTTTTTACCGATTAATCAATCAGGCACGGGCTTTCACCCTTTACCAAACCGTACCTACATACTTCCCCACATCCTTTATAGCCCCCAAATTATTAAAAATCTTATTTCCGTTAGGCGATTTACTCGTGATAATCAAGTGTCTGTCGAATTTGACCCGTTTGGTTTTTCTTTGAAGGACCTCAAAACTAGGAAGCACCTCTCTCGACATGACAGTACCGGGACTCTTTACACGTTCACGCCACCGCAGCTACCACCTCAAGCCACATTTATCACTTCACATCATCTACCATGGCATGATCGTCTAGGACATCCCGGGGCGCAAGTTTTAGATATTTTAAATCGCAATTTTAATTTTCAATGTAATAAGGACAAAGGTCATAATCTTTGCCATTCGTGTCAAATTTCGAATAATAAACGTTTACCTTTTTATTCGTCTAATACTTATACTTTTGCTCCTTTTGATATTATTCATTGCGATTTATGGACTTCGCCTATCACGAGTAAAACCGGATATAAGTACTACATGGTGCTAATTGACAATTTCTCACACTTCGTGTGGGTTTACCCCCTAAAATACAAATCTGAAACTTTTCCCACCTTTGCTAAATTTCATCAATTAATCCTAACCCAATTTAACCGAAAAATAAAAACTTTCCAATGTGACTTAGGGGGTGAATTTGACAACTTAGCTTTTAAAACCTTTGCCCAAAATAACGGCTTGCTTTTCCGTTTCTCGTGCCCCCAAACCTCATCTCAGAATGGAAGGGCCGAGCGTATGATTCGCCGCTTGAATGACATCATTCGGGCTCTCCTGTTTCATGCGAATCTACCTCCTTCATTTTGGGTTGAAGCCTTACACACCGCCACATACCTGCATAATATTTTACCCACCAGGCGTTTGAATTTTTACACGCCCACCTTTGTCCTTTACCTTCGCCACCCGGACTACGAACACTTACGAGTGTTCGGGTGTGCTTGCTACCCAAATACATCCGCCACACAGCCACACAAACTTCACCACCGGTCCATGCGATGCATCTTTCTCGGGTATCCTCCCGACTTTCGTGGCTATCGTTGCCTGGACCCCACCACGGGCAAGGTTCACATCTCTCGCCATGTGACCTTTGATGAAAGTGTGTTCCCGTACACACTGTCACATCCTCCCGTCTCATACACCTTCCTAGATGACCCTACCCCACCGGGTTTTATATTTCATCGGCCCGTGACCCAGCCCGTAACCCCACCAGCAGCCCATCAACAACCTAATCCTGTCACCATCCCCTACCCGTATACTTACACCCGCCGCCCCAAGCCCACCCACCCGTCCAATACCCAACAGCCCGGCCCAACAACTCCCACTGGCCCACTTCCAGCTACGGCCCCACACCACCAGTCACCTGCCGTCTCTGGCCCAACCGCACCAGCCCCTACCCAGCCTCCTCAGCCCACCCAGCCCACTAATCAACACCCTATGACAACCCGATCCAAATCCCGATCCCACCCTTCGGCCATACACCACACCCTTACCATCTCACCGGTCCCTACTTCCTATGCCAAAGCCCTGACTGATCCTAATTGGTTACATGCTATGCAAACCGAGTATTCGGCATTACAGGACAATGAAACATGGGATCTTGTACCCCGTCCCCATGATCGACCGGTCATTCGTTGCATGTGGTTATTTCGGCATAAATTTAAATCGGATGGTTCGTTGGCACGTTATAAGGCTAGATTGGTGGTTAATGGAAATTCACAAACGGTTGGGATAGATTGTGACGAGACATTTAGTCCCGTTGTCAAACCCGCTACTATTCGTACGGTTTTGTCTCTTGCTGTTTCACGGGCTTGGCCAATTCATCAACTTGACGTAAAGAATGCATTTTTACATGGGGATCTACACGAGACAGTGTTCATGCATCAGCCACCGGGTTTTTATGATAAACGTTATCCCAATCATGTGTGTCGCTTGAAGAAATCGCTCTACGGTCTTAAACAGGCACCGCGGGCTTGGTACACCCGCTTCGCTACCTTTATTTCCACTATGGGATTTCGTAGCACTACCAGTGATCAGTCGTTATTCATTTATCACAAGGACCCGTTGAATATTGCATACTTACTTTTATACGTTGATGACATTGTTTTGACGGCTTCTAATGATCAGCTCTTAACCAACATCATTCGTACACTGTCTAAGGAGTTTGCTATGACTGATTTGGGCTCGTTACATCATTTTTTGGGGATTACAGTGACCAAACAGAAGAATGGTATTTTTTTGTCCCAAGCACAATATGCTAAGGATATTATTGCACGCGCTTCCATGACATCGTGCAAACCATGTTCTACACCGGTTGATCTTTCTTCTAAATTAAGTGCCACGGATGGGGAACTCTTTTCGGATCCTACGCTGTATCGAAGTTTGGCGGGTGCCCTGCAATATTTAACTTTTACCCGACCCGACTTATCATATGCTGTCCAACAGGTATGCCTCTTCATGCATGAACCTCGAGATCCTCACTTTGCTTTCTTGAAAAGGATTTTGCGCTACCTGCAAGGAACCATTGATTATGGCATTAGGATATTGCGGTCACCTTCCCCCGATTTGGTTGCCTATTCTGACGCTGATTGGGGCGGATGCCCGGATTCAAGACGATCTACATCTGGCTATTGCGTGTTTCTTGGGGATAATCTTATATCGTGGTCTGCCAAACGACAACCAACGGTCTCGCGTTCTAGTGCCGAAGCCGAGTACAAGGGTGTTGCAAATGCCGTCGCAGAATTGTCATGGATTCGAAATCTGCTTTTCGAACTACTCACTCCCGTCACACGTGCATCGGTTGTTTTTTGTGACAATATTTCAGCCGTTTACTTATCAAATAATCCGGTTCAGCACCAGCGGACGAAGCACATCGAGATTGATATACATTTCGTTCGCGAGAAGGTTCGGCTTGGCCAAATAAAAGTTCTTCACGTCCCGTCATCGATGCAGTATGCGGATATATTTACAAAAGGCTTATCTCGTGAACTATTCCAATCCTTTCGGTCCAGCTTGAGCGTCTGTCCTCCGCCCGCTCAAACTGAGGGGGTGTCTTAGCAGCCGATTACATGTCTATATTTTAGGAATAGATAACTATTGTGTTTAGAGATAATATTGTATTCAAATCTGTGTATATCCTTTCCTTATTATGTGGTTGTATTTCTCCCTATATATAGGGACATTGTTTCATCAATAATAATCAAGAACATTACAACCCTAATTGCTTTCAAATAGGTTATACGTGTACTGGACAGGATTTAGCTTTTTAACACAATTAAATAATCTGGTAAGGTTATATGAACCTGACATGAATTGCCGCCAAAAAGGTATAAAAGGCCAGATTAAAATCATCACTGTATTTAAGTAGTGTAGATACTTCCAGAAATGTACTAACCTTCTGAGAAAGCACAGAAAGAAACAACGATTTAGGAGAAAACTCTTTACGCCCTTCCTCTGGGTTGAAAAACTGTCCAACTGCCATTGAAGCTGCGGGTGGAGGTCTCCCTGAAACAGTCTGGGTATATACAATAGCTGTCAGTTGCTAAATTTAAAGAAATTACATGTGTGCTTATACAACAAAGTTATATTCTAATACCCTAGCCTAATTGAACATGATATCCACGTGTGTGCCATGTAAGCAAAAACAATGCATGTCATTCACTTTACAGTAGAGAGAATGAAACAATGATGACAGAATTAAGTATAGGGGACTCGACATTTGAAGTTGCAAATGCCATGTGAACCTCACTTTTCCATTTTGATCATCAAATCAAGTACATTGACCTTTTATAGCTCTAATTACACATTCACAACATCTCAAAATTAAAGCTTTCATTCCTAAATTAAATGTTGAAGGAATTTTGAATGAAGGACAACATTGAAGCCATCTTATTTGTTGTGCTTTACAGAACACAAGAACATTTTAAGGGATGAAAAAAGGTAGTTAGCGATTGGAATAACATGGAAATGTGATTCAGTTCAGTTCTAGAACTAATTTCTTATAACCTCAACTCATGATATATACATGATAATTTAATAAATAATAGATAAGGAGGCATTACTGGGCTTGGTGCAACTGAGATTGTAAGGAATCTGAAACCATGCATATCCTTGGGGTCCAACCAAAATACAGCTGATGGTGGTGGTTGTTCTGTCTGACTTCCTGGTTCAATCTACAGACATGACAGTAAATTTAAATAAATAATCAATTTCAATAGCTCATCACAAATTATAATTACATCATGGGTAACATAAAATCTTTAGATTTTTCAGAAACGCATAGCAACTGCCTAAATCAGATGAATATAATATGTAGATTTGGTGAAATTAGTGAATTGGAGGGGTTGGGTAATGACTCAAAACAGGTTATTTTTTGTGCAGGTTAAAAGAGTTGTACAGAGCTGGGTTGAACTGCCAAAATTTTTGTCCATTTTTAGGTTTTATTTATGAATAATTATTATTACAATTTACAAATCTAATATAGCTACGGTAATAATCTAAGCCTTCGGTAAAAAAACGAATTGGGAGGTGTATGCACTAAAATTAGAATTTTGGTGACTTTCCACTTCTTTGAAGTGTTCACCCGTTTAGCCAAAAACGTGTATTTGACTTGTTTAAGATGAAGTGTTGCCTAGTTTGACCTATTCATAAGTAAATGGTTAAATTTGCCACCAATAAATATCAATATGCTCTATAGCTGAAACTGAAAATGAGGCGTATTTAATGTACATAGGAATGCTGCAAAAGGGATTAAAAGATTAAAAGTTAAGAATATGTTATGCAAGGGTTTTAGTACCTGCCTTGGTGCTGGTCCTGAAGGAACCTGAACAAGTTTTGATGTCACTTCTACAACCCTTTTGCTAAGAGGCGAATTAGACATAGAATTTCCTTTTTCGGGCCAAAGATGGAGTCTAATCCCATAGCAGGGAAGAAGATTCGTCACAAGAACAAAGTTGGTTCTTCCATTTGACCCCTGATAATTAGAGCTTTTAGATTTTAACAAAACGTCACTAGCATATATTTAAAGTAACTTAAGATTTTTAGCTACCATCAGACGTTAAAGGAAAAAATGTTGTTTCCAACTACCGCGTTCAGCTCAGTATAGTATCCCTATAATGTCTACCTTGATGAAACATACTACAAAACTGGCCTTTAACCTGTGTATCACATGGAGCCTAATGTAAATATGTAATTATTCATGTACTTATACAAAAATATTTAAATACTGTTATGACAATTGTTCATAAAATGGCTGATAAAATTGTTAAAATTGAATAGGCATAAATGATGTAACTAGTTAATAATATAAGGGGTGTATGTTATAATTATATTGAAAAATAAAAATATTAATTAGTTTAAGAATCTGTGTTATTCTTTTATGATGAGATAATAGCAAACAATAAATATCAATAATGTGACAATTTGAGCTCATTTTGAAGATAGTGAAGAGAACTTTAAATTGGCATAATCTGTATAAAGAAATATTTCAGTTTTTTGTTATATATACGTACACACACATATTCATAACACACTGGTGTCTATAAAATTAAAAAGGGGAAACATCAACTACAAATTAAAAAAGGGATACCGGTAAGGTTTTGGTAATTAATTTAAGACAGGAGATGTATATTTATAGAATTTTGAATAAATACTTAATAACTGGAAGTGTACCTATGTCCATCATCATCAAATTTTTTTTTTTTTGGTAAAGAATCATCATCAAATTTTATCAGTTTCCAATTGAGGTCGATTCATGCTTGATAGATTGACATGTGTCCAATTAGGCCAAATGATGACAACATCGTTATTCTATTTTCTTACACAGAGAGAAAGAAGAATCATTAAAATATGTGAAGTATGACTAACCAGTTCTTTTATGTCCAGCCAACGTCTTCTGCCATCCATTGCTAGAATAGTTACTGTTGGTGTCTTGATGTAAAGATCTCTTTCAAGTCCGTCATCACTCCAACGAATTTTACTGGGACATGCAGTAATATTTTTTCTCACAGTTCCTGAATAGCAGCCATACATGTGATCTTTTATACTTCTATAATGTAAATGTGCAAGTATTAGTGTATCACATCATTGGAAACATGAAAGTACTCCCTCCTCCTAGATTAAATGAGCCTTTTGTCAACATTTTAAGCAATGTTACATATTTAAAAAAAAATAGGAAAAAAGTCAACAACAATTTCAGCTGACAATAATAGATTTTAGCTAAATCATATGACTACGCCCTTGTGGTGTGCGCATGTAATTTATATATGTGTGGGCCCGGGGGCAAAAGTAAAATTGCCCTAATTTTAATGTTATTTTACTAATTCGTGAAAATAACGTGAAAAACGGAGGACGGTTAATCATACATCATGTGGTGGCGTTGATAGCCGAAAGACAAGGGGATACATGCACCAATCAGCCTTTGTCCCTATTGATGAGTGTTATATGCCTTATGTCCAAGACTTGATGCAAAACTACTATCAAGCTGAGGGTCACTAGAAGCAGTCTCTCTATTCCTACAGGGTAAAGGTAAGGCCGTCAACATTTTACCCTTCTTAGACCGTACCTTAGCTTAGCTATAGGTGGATTTACCTTAGCTTGAGTATGAGAAATATTAGTTAGTACTATGGGGCAGGTGTTATGGTTAAAACACCCCCAAAAACCTCAAACTTACTTCCATTCTAATTTTAGTTCAATGTCTTGAGAAAAATTTCTTAAGAGTCGCACCAAATGGTTAGTAAATGGAAATACCTATGTAGGAAGGCTCTGTAATGAATTTTTACTATGGTTTAAAAATCCTAAATCACAAAAATATGAGAAAGCTCTAAGCTACTATTCAGAGGGTGCACCCCATGCCCCACGGTAAATTGTCCTAAATTTATAACAGTTTACAGAATAAGCAAGTCGTAAACAATATATGACAGAAAGAAATTGTACGTTTTCTGTTTATTAAAGAAATAGAAGGGAAATATACCAGAAATTTTTCTCCCTTTCTGCAAAGGAAGCCGTGGCAATTGCTGGTGATAATCTGATTGCCCCAACAAACGTCCTGGCATTCCACTTTGAAGCATTTTTGTGAATATTGCTAGTCTTTTCCTTGGACCAGAAGTCGGGTGACCCGTTTCAGGATCTACCAAACCAAGAAGAGTATGTGAAACCTGAAACTCATTAAGCAGATCAGACCCATTTAACTGTATAAAACATGGACAATTACAAAGGAAAAGAAAGACTCACTTGCACAACGAGTTGATTACACCATAAGATAACCTGGTGTTCCATTGATAGCCATACATTCTTCACCCCCATGCTACTGATCATAAAACCATGGGTAGTTGGGACTATACCATCAAGAGATTCCAACTTTGACCTTATCTACATTGAAAAGGCTAAGGAGTCAAACATGCTGCAAGTCTGGAGGTCAATACAATACAGCAAATATGTGAAATCTTCACAGAGGATGTGAACACGTAAACATTTTGATTTTTTAACGTATTTGTAAGTGCATAAAGTTATTTCAAGTTTTTAAGAGTTAGAAACTAACGAAAACTTAACTCTATAAATGTATAGATATACTAAAGATCTCCATACTTATAAGCATATAGAATATAATAACGTGTGAAGACTAGGAAAAAATCAGAATCTAACAAATTCCTCTAGCTGCAAAGTGTGAAGATTTAAAGCACTTCTCTAGACTTTTACAAGTGTATTTTTACCAGGTTTTTCCACATTTTTAAAGTGTGTCCAATATTTTTCACGCATTTTTTCAATTCTGCACAACTTTAGGTGTGTCCTGCGTGTGTATGCACCAAAAAGTGTGTAGAATTGAACTACTGTTTGTAGTGATATAGCGTTTTTATGCTTAACCCAAAAAATTTAGGTATATAGACCGGAACTCAAGATGAGCAATGCTGGTAGTAAAACAAAAGAGAGATGGCAGTGGAATAAGCTTGACATGGTGATATAATAGGTCCAATGCCCTACTCGGCTACTCCATCATCAAGTGAGGTTTTTAAGCTTTTAGATGCCATTTATCGTCATTTAGGGGCCAATATTGTTGTCCTACTTAAGTACTGAACAGTATAGGCCTTAATAGCAATTGGTACTACATACTATGCCTAAAGCAAAGATATAATATAGCATGCTCACATACTAAAGCGAAAATCTTAATTATATTATTATTTTTCCAACTGTTTGCACACTGGAGAAACCTCCGGAGTCCGGACAAGGAGAAAATATAATCTAGGACATATCAAGAAGGAAATATTCAAATGCAATCAAGTCAATCAAAAGCAAAATGGTGTTTTTTCATAAGAGTTCATGTTGAGTAATTGTTTGAATTCTAAAACCTTTTCAATCGTATGTTAATAATGAAGCTCAGAACTAATATCACGAATATTAAAATAGATAAAAAAAACATACAAAACCAAATAGTCACCTGATAATCATTACCACCACCAGAAATGGAGATAACAATCACTCTAGATAGTTGAGGGCTGGAAGAGTGAGCTCCTGTTCTAGAGGTTTGAACCTCATAACCCTTTCTCCATTCCTGATTTACGTATTCATAGTAGTGACCTAATGATGGTTGCAGTGCCAAAGGAGGTGACCTGGAATATAAAAACACAAAAGTTACATTACAATCATCACATCATTAGATACAGGATAATGTATCAAGACCAAGAGAACTCACTGATGTGGAGCTGATAGTGTAAGAATAGTTTCAACTGCTGATTTTCTCAAATTAGGATGCACAACGGCAGCTCTAGCAACAAAACCACCCATAGAATGGCCAACCAATATGACACTATTTGGCAGGCTGCTTGATTCAACAGCACCTTCTTTTACTCGAGCATCTTGAGATTCTTTATATTGATCCAGGATCTACAAGCAGAAGCAGATACTTGAAACATCTAAGCAAAAGAACTTACTAGAATGTTGTTGTTTCACTCAACATATAGATTCAGTCTCCAAGTGCTATTATAGGTGTTTTATGCAAAGATAATATAGTTGATACCCTGTTAATGGCATATACTACATATTCTGTGTGTTCTTCGAGTACTTGACCATCCATTGCAGAATGTTCACCTTCAAGGTCAACTGCAAACCAGTCAAGCCTTCGTGCATATTGGTTAAATATAGGAATATCCTCTTCATCTATCTCCAATCCTTCCTCCAACATTAAGGAAGCTTCTTGGTACAACATAGGTTCAGGTGGGCCACCTTCATAAGCCCTGTCAGATTCTGCTGCTAAGGACCTGACCTGTGAAAATCAGTTCAGGACAAAAACGCATTATCAGATATCTTCGGGGTAGGTAGTTCAATGATTAGTCTATATCATAAACAACTGAGAAGTTTTAGACTTAGTTTTTGCAGTTAAAACTTGAAAATCCCCCAATTCACAAACTCAAAAAGTACGCTTAGTAATAAGCAACATCTTTGTGGATACAGTATCAAACTCACGGACTACAAAAACGAGACCTTAGAAATTGAATACTCTTATCAAAGACCAAATACAAATCATTACAAATTAACAAGTAATTGTGGGGCAGAAAAGAAAGGTAACAAAACTAAATTAAATATCAGAACAAACACAAATTTACCTGCTTGTAGCTACCTCCATTGCCAGGAATAAAAAGAACAGGAACCCCGTTAAGCTGTTTAAGATGCTCATCAAAATCAATTTGTTTCCACCCTTCATGATACAAATACAATCCATACTTTGAAGAAGACAAACTTTTAGGTGCTGATATTGGAATGTAGGTTGGGTACATGTATGTCATGGTACAACCATTCGAAATTGGCTTCAACAAATCATATATAGCAACAAGAGCAATCCCGACCGAAAGAACAACAATCGTTGCTAATCGAAATTTAGCCTTGCACCCTACCATCTTTTTATCAATCCTCCCTCAAACTTGCATCCTTCAAGGACAACCAAACAAAATTATTAAAGCCACCGTGTTTCATATGACCAGCATAACTTTGTTTCTGTCATATTCATTAAATACACGAGTTTCACTGTAAGATAGAAACCCTCACATTTCTGCTGTTTGTATAATTCTCTGAGACAGACCTACGGTGCACTAAACATCAACTCTAATATTATTACCGGTTTAGCCAGTTACGAGCTGAAAACATATATACAAGTAATTAACAAAGACAATGTGTATATCGAATTCATATGCAATACATGTAAACAATCTCGAGTATTCATTATTTCATGTAGCCTATAATAAATTCAAAGATACAACCTTGGTTTTAAAAGGCGCTAGGCGCATAAAAGCGACGAGGTCTAAGCGCATCGCACGAAGCGCAAAGCGCAAAAAGCGTGGGATTTTCGTACCCGAAGCGCACACTAATTATATAATTTTTTTTATATATCCCATATATATTCCATGAGTTTTTAGCTTCATTTACCTAAAATATAGCTATAAATAAGGTTTTTATGTGATTTTACCTATATGTACAAGCCAAAAACAACAAGGTACAACATTTTTATGCATAAAAAATACTCAGGTTACGTGAGGTGCGCGCCTCAGGGAGAAAAGCGCCTGAAATTTGACAAAACAGCGCCTGAGGCGCGCGCCTTTGGGAAAAAGGATAGGCGCAAAGCCCTGAGGCGCCCTAGGCTGCGCCTTGCGCCTAGGCGCGCCTCAAGCGCGCTTTTTAAAACCCAGGATACAACAATAACTCAATCGTCTCTATCGGCATCGTAATTTCATACAATCAAATAAGTAAATAAAATCGGGAACATTATGACCTACAATTTTTTTAACTACAGTAACAAAATAATCATCCCTCAAACATGCATCCTTCAAGCACAACCAAACAAAATTATTAAAGCCATCATGTTTGTTATGTATGAGCAATATAAATATGTTTCTGTCACATTCATTAAATATAAAAGTTCATTATGAGATAGATACAAGGCCGGCATGATCAAGTTTCTGCGAAGAATGGTGGGTGTGTAACAACACTAGGAACGGGGGAGACAAAGTAGGAAGATGAATGTAATGTGCCTGATTCATAGGGAGATGGTAGGCTTTGCGGAGTGGGTGAAACTGGTCATTTTTGATGACATGGGGTAGATAGATTTTTTGTATTGGTGCCTACGAGGTAATTTTCGGGTGTGTTACATTGTGTTAGTAACTTGCTTTTACAATGTAATGTATATTTTGGGGATGAATTAATGAAATTTGCCGTTCAAAAAAAAAAAAAAAAAGATAGATACAAGTGCATAATATTCTGACACCTACTTGTGCATTAAATATCAACTCTCAATCTCTTATATTATTATTACTTTTTTTAGCAAAATTCAAGCTGAAAACATATATAATGCATGTGTATATCAAATCCATATGTAATACACTAATACTTAAAAAAAAAACCGTTAGGATCTAGAGATATCACTATCTAAGGTAGCCTGTAACAGATTCGTGATCGAACAACTCAATGGTCTCTATCAGCAGCATCCTAATTTGCTATAATCAAACAATTAAGTGTATAGTGTGTATGAAATCAAGTAAATGAGTGTTTAATCAGGAACAGTATGACCTAGAAATGTTGAAATAGGAAGTTGGATATAAAATAACACATATACCTTAGATTGAATGATCTGATCTGATGTGATCTACCAGTGGTTATATATATATATATATATAGAAAGAGAGAGAGAGAAGTGAGCGGCTACTGTAATGAGAAAATAATAATAATATTAATAATAATAATAAGATTGTGTGATGTGTTGAAGTGTGATTGCTTTTCCTCTGCCGTAGGTGATGGTGTTGGATTTTCCGGCGACGTGTAGAGACTAAAAATGGACTTGTGTAATAATAATTCAGGGGTTTAGAGGAATTAATTGATTAATTAAATGCATAAAAAAGTCATTAAAAGGTGGGATTATAAAGTCTTTTTGTTTGACGTTTTTTCAGGGGAATGTTGGCTTTTGCGCCGTGACACATTGACGATTGACGAGTGTTACGGGAGGGGTGCTCAATGTATTTTCTTTTTATTTAAAATCTTGTCGTGTCACGTCAGTTCATTAATTTATTTCACTGAAACAGTTTTTTTAGGCAACACTCCACTAATTCTTTTATTTATTTTCATATAAATACCCAAACTTTTTTTTAAAATTTCGCAAGGTTTCAACTTTTAAACCGAGTATTAACATTTAATTCATACTATTACAACCGTCCCACCAAACGGTCAGCAAAATTAATTTGTAATTCTTGGAAGTCGATTGAATTTAATTTAATTTTTTTTACGAAGAACTTGGACAAACTGAAAAGTAAGGAGGTTTAGTTAAGGAGCGTCGGAGAGATTTTAGTGTGTCATAAAAGTTTAAGTGTTATTGCTTTCAATCGTTTTCTTAATGTATTTACAATGAATGAAATGCATGCCTTTTATAGGCGAATTACAAAGAATCTAAACACTATAGCTCTTACAACGTGTATGGAGAAAAATTAAAGAAAATAAACGACAAAACTACTTTTACAAAGTTGAAAAATAATCAAACGGATGTTGGCCATTATTGACACAAATGTTGGCCTATTATTGACTTTAAGATGTCATTGATATGCTTTGTAACTGTGTCTTGTTGTACAACTGTCTTCCATATTTGTGTAACGTCACTGCTTACGTTTGATTCTAGAAATCCCTGTGTGTACTGTCTATCGACTGTGGACTTGAATAGTCTTCTATTTCCTCATCTTTTATTGGTTCTATCATTTGTATTGATTTTGAAGCAATCATTTTTACTATTCCATTTATGTTTACCCTTTATATTTCATTCCTGATCTGTTTCTAGCTTTTCCTAGCACTCGTATACTTACTACTAAATTATTTCCATCATAACTTTCATATTCTCCGGAAAATATTTAAGGCCACATTCCCTACACACTATGACCGGTATCTGTAAACAGGGTTCATACACCAATCGAAACCAACTGGACCATCAAAATCGAAGAATGTCAGCCGGTTTGATATAAACACAGTCCAGATTTAGCGGTTTCACTGCCTAGGGTTTGCAACTTAAACTTGGCCTTTGCAAACTGAACCAGGCAACTAGCCATTTAACAACTGGTAATAAAACGCCAAACTGGCCGGTTAGGTCTGTCTTTTTCCAAATCGTAGTTACCAATTTGGCCCAATCAGCAGAACCAGACCATTAACATATGTAGAGCCAAAACAATTCAGTGATTCACCAACTCTGATTAAATACATAATTAACTAACAATAGGGGGGGGGGGGGGGGGGGGGGGGGGAGCTTAGAGCTTCTTCTACAGCAAATAAAAACACACCTCTTTACACAACACACAATCCCAGTTCCTAACCCCAAACACTACCATCTATTTCTATTCATTTACTTGCAAAAACAAGTCTCCTGAAATTATACAAAGTCCTTTGTCTGATCGTAAATATCAAACCCATCGACCCCACGGCTCGACTCCGACACATCAGTATTGTTTCCCTGCGACTTCCTTAGCTTTGCAATAAGAACCCACATGTTTGCGAGCTCGTTTTCAAGATATGCCTCTCTCTGTTTCGACTCTTCAACGGTTCTATGTAAATCAGATTCTGTTTGTTCTTTTTCAGAAAGCATGGCTTCATAAGCCATTTCTCTTTCTCTGCTTAACGCAAGTTCTCTCTTCAATTCTGATTGTGCAGAAGTAGGTTCTTTTTGTTTGAAATGGGAATTGTTGTCTTTACGTCCGTTTTTAATGGGCCTACGGTGGTTGCTCGGGGAGTTCTTGTGTGACGCCAGCTCAGCAGATAGTTTCTCGTTGTGGTTCATTAGTTTTGCAACTTCTTCAGACAGTGCTTTCAGCTCAACTGCAGCGGCTGAGGCTAAGCCTTTGGCATATGAGCTTTCTTCAGCTAGTTTTTTGTTCCGAGCTTCTAATTGCTCTTTTGAATCGGTCAACTCAGTCACTTTCTCTTTGAGCTTTTCAATCTCATGTGTCTATATTTATGCAATGGCATATTAGTTTGCAAGCTGCTTTGATGATTCAAATATGTTTCTTATCAAGGTTTCTCTTCATGAAAAATGTGTGATTCAAGTATGATAATGAACCTGAGATTGACGGAGCAACATTATTCTGGCATCTTTTTCTGCATCAAATTCACTCCGTGCATCGGAAAGCTGTTGTTTCAAGGAGTTAATTGTTTCTTGTAGTCCTTTGCATTCATCAGTCTAGATGAAACATAAAATCATAAGCAAGAAAAATCATAATGCATTAAGGAAAAATAATCATACTAGCATGGGTTCTTACCTTTTGGTTAAGTTGTTCTTGAAGTACTCTATTATCCCCTGCTTTGACCTGGCAAATAGACAGAATAATAGGTCCCGATTAATCACAATAAATGTACTGTTCAAATCACACAGCTATAAATATATAGTTAATGTTTTGTAAACTACATCTTTCAAGAAACTACCAAATTTACCAAAGCACCCTTAGGGTGTAAAAATTAGGTCATGATGTAGCTAATTGTGTGTGTGTGCGTGTTTTCCAAGAAAACATACCTCAAGCTCAAAGGACTTCTCACTTAGCTGTGCTTCTAGCTCAGAAACAGACTGCATAAGATAGGAATTTCAGCTTAGGATGGAAAAAACATACGGTTAAAGGTGGTAGCTAGAGGTGGTGAACAAAAACATTATTATTACAATAGTAATTTGAACCCATGAAAGTAACGTTTTAGAAAGTACTAGGCCTTAAAAATAGAGTTTGAGCGACTTAAAACCTATCTGACATTCTGACTCTGACCCGTTTGAGATAAGATAAAAACCCTTTTCAATTCTTTTATAAATAAACGGGTGAAAACTTTTACGTCTAGTGGTAGCACTTACTCGTGTGTGTTCACCTTCTTCCATCTTGTGACAAGATGATACAACAGAACTGGAAATGTTGTCTTCTAGTTGTTTGATTTGATCATTCTTCAGTTTGATTTGTTCATTTAATCGGGCTATCTCCACCTGTAGGTTAAAATAAAGCGATATGAGCAGCATATCAACAATAATTGCATCTGATGAAAGATTAAGTTATAAATTACACTGATAAATTCTCTCTCAGAGTCTCTTGAAGCACCAGGTGACAATCTCTTGAGAGCACTTAAATGAATTGCCATCTCCTCTGACAAAATCTTTTGCTGCTCTTTAAGGAGGTCAATTTGGTCAATTGTTTTTAGGCTGATCTGTCAATCACATAAAAAAGTGGAAGAATTCTAAATGCCAATTCACAACCGAAAGTGGAAGTCTGGTGCAGATGGACTCATGTACTTCCAATAAAACTTCTGAGCCCAATATTTTTCCAGGTTCTTTTAGCTATATGACTAGCATCAATGTGAGTATGTGACTTGATATTGCTACACCTCTTGATTAATATCATATATGATTACGATAACTTCGAGTGCAAGATTGTCTCAAGTTCTTTTTATCTGCTTTAATACTACCCATTTGATCAGTTAACATAACCCAATCCATTAATAAGTAGCGTGTTTAAATTGCCACAGAATATATGACCAGAAACCCGAGATACAGACTACCCACATGAAAAGATGGTGGTTCCAATAAGCTATCTAATAATTGCTCATGCAATTAATGAATAGATGAATTTATACATACACGTAGAGATAAAAGAAGGGAAGTGCTTACTAGAGGACTTCCTTGTTGCAAAAAGGCATCCTCGTTGAGTTCTTGATCTTGTGGGGCCCCTGGTGAGAATTCAGCAGACCTGCAATCTGTTGGCAAAGAGTGTGAATGTCTGGATTCAGCAGGATTATCTGCTTGAGGAGTCGAAGGTGTGCTGATAGATTTGGCCCCACTTGACTTATCACTGGTACTGGTCAAAGCCCCAGAGATACTGTGATGTCTCTATTAAAAGCAATAATATTAAAACTATTAATAAACCTTCAAAGGTAGAACTAAAGAGTTATTGTTATTGATTAGGTAATACCTAATACATTAAAGTACGTTAAAGTAACAATAACCATAGTCACCAGTATAGTCTTAATGAATAATAAGGTATGGGAATGAATTTCATAGACCACAGTACAATGGCAATACAAGAGAAGCACGAGTACACTTCCATTTCAAGTCAACTAAAATTAATAGCAAGAACACTTTGCCACAGACACTTTGCTTACATTTTATTAAAAAAGGGTAAAATACATTGTGGTTCGTATATAAGACTTGCATATTGGATCAATTATTACATTGTTTTTCATTCATAAAGGGTGATAGTTTTTAGTAAAGCAAAGTTGAATAACATCCTACAATATTTCTCATTGCCTAACTATGTACAAAGAAATTTTTACACAAACAAATCTCGTAGTTTTGTGTAACATGATCTTAACTTAAGTTAAAATCACAACTTGAGAAATAGGGAGAAAACTGATAACAAAAAGCAAGTGAAATTCATTACTACATTCAACCTATTAAAATAAGATGTTAAGAACCCTAAATAAACAAAGCAAGATTTGTAATAGGAGACTCACCCGTGGTTTTAACCAATTAAGTAGACCAGGCTTTTTGGTCTTCTTCTCCTCCTTCAGGGCATCATTATTTTCCACACTTCCATCAAAAGAAACATACAATTCGGTGTTTTCATCATCCAAAATTAAGTCACGTTTTCGTTGAGGGAGATATGCAAGCTGGCCAACGCAAGAGATTGTTTAGATTATTTAAGTACTAAAGGTGGCAATTTCAACCATTTGGTTGTAAATGGGTCAATTCAGGATTCATTTATCTCAAACGCACCACTTCAAAAAAAAATAGCAAAAAGAGAAAGTGGTCATGTGGGTTGAAAGTCGCCCTAAGTCTATTTTTAATGATACACCCTCCTAAATCATTTTTATACAAAACTTAGACTATTGTCCAAACAACACTGTTTTGTAACTATAACAATTGCTTTAAATATTTATAAAAAAAATTGAAAAAGTAACAAAGAGTACTAGCAGGTCAACCCAGCCCAAAATGACCCGTTTCAACCCGAACCCATTTTGACCCGTTATCCAACCTGTCCAACCCACCCATCTTGTTTAAGGATACATATAGAATAAATGAAAAAGAAGTCTGTTAACATTATCAAAGTACCTCTTCTTCTCCAAAAGAATGCCTTCTTCTTAAAGTTGACCGATGGGGGAGTCTAGATGAGGGAGAGGACTTGGTGGAAACTAGGATTAATTTGGTCAGCCTTTGTATTCGGCTTAACAAGGCAGCTTTAGCTTCTTCTTCTTGCTCCAGTCTTGATTGCAGTTTCATTTGACCATCTTCTAGCTTTAAACATCACAGGTATCCAAAAGAACAAGGATAAATGACAAGAAACAACTTCTTAAAGTGACATCATGTTTATACAATTTCAGACTTCTCTTCACTACTTCATGGTTTTCATTATTTTAAGGGACAAATCTATGTGTGTGCCACCTAAGTATTCAACTTTTTTCATTATGGAACACACATATATTGAAACTACTTAATACGCCAACCAAGTAGGTTACTATGTATCTGGTTTCGTTTATACCAACTTCAGTCAAAAACATGTCAAATGACAAAAACGCAACAAAATGTTTGAAAAACAAAAATACTTTTGATGCGGGGTCAAAATAGCTTGTTCAGAAAATTAAGACACAATTTCACCATTCTGCATTTCTTTTGACGAAATTGGTATAAATGAAAATAGATATGCATCAGTGGCCTATAAGTAGCTTCACTAAATGTGAAAACAGGAAGGTTCCAGCAGCCGAACAAGAATGCTTTAGCTTCGGTCACTATGACCTCATGTTACATGAAAAGGAACAAAGCATGCGCTGAAGGCAAATATTATATTTAAAGAAGCTACCTTTTGTTTAAGAAGAACTAAGTCATCTCCTCCATTATCCTTAAACTGAGGAACTACCACGATGCCACTTTTTAATTGTTCTAGCTCCTCCTTCAATGATCGAATTTCATTTTGGTATTTCTTTATAAGGGATTTCTCATCAATGATCTGCAATAAGATATATGAGCTTTAAAATAATGTAAAAAAGAAGATAACATCTGAGGCACCAAAGGTTTGATATCCATACCCTATTTTGTGCTGCTTGAATTTCAATGTGCTTTGCACGGTGGGCAAACTTTAATGTATTATGTGTCTCCTCTGAATTGCTTGATGAGGGAGTAACGGTGCAAATAAGCTGCAAAAATATAAAAGAATACAAATAAACACAATATTGTGACTCAAAAGGACAGTGATTCCTAAAATCTGATCACTTATTATAATTTTATATACAAGACTTACAGAAACTCGTCCATGACCACTTAATGAAGATTGAAGAATCCTAGTCAACTTTGAGTCCCTGTATGGTATGTGAGCTGCTCTCACGTCTGTCAGTTTTGATATTACCTGTGCCAGTTTTGAGTTAGCAAACTATAAAAGATACCCAACCATCAATATAAGAAAGCAAACAGAAAACCCATCAACGTCAGATTAGACTCACACTACAGATATAAAACAAAAAAAAAGCCCTAATAAAGTAAGCGTTGGGGTTTAGTGAGTTACAACTCTTATTGCTATACCACACACATGTTCAGTCACTCCAGTAAAATTAAGAAACTGGTTGCCCAAAAGCCTCCAGATATAAATGACATGAAACAGCGAGGGAAACTTATCGGTGATTAACTTGTTACTTTTTTCCCCACATACAAATAGTAATGCTTTGTTGCAGGAGGTTAGAACATGAATGGCCAAAAGTAGACATTTGTAGAGCAAACTATTACACTGAAAATATAATGGCAATGATTGAGGCCTCACAGTTCCAAGAGTTAGAAGACTTTTATTTATATAAGATCCTTCTTTTCGACGAACACCAACTGTCTCAGCTTTAGAGCTCTCAGAACCTGCCAGGTCTATAAGGTTCTGCAATAGAAGGTGAAATGAATAATGATTAACTCTAAAGTGATATAAACAAGTGAAAGTATTTTACAGCCATGAGTGCACAAGGCAGGTCATTTAATCCCAAAAACATATAATGAATAATGATTAACTCTAACATGATATAAACAAGCGAAAGTATTTTACAGCCATGAGTGCACAAGGCTGGTCATTTAATCCCAAAAATAAATAATGGAAAGTGATAAAATAAAGACAAAAGCAAGTGAGAGCCAATCACAAACCTAACATTGATAGAAACAAAAATGAGAAAATGAAAGGTGGGCTTAAAAGCATACCAACTGTGACAGGTTAACATCCCCTCCATCATCATATTCGCCACAAGGGCTACTCTCTATTGTCTGTTAGAAAGTAGAAAAATAATGAAATATTAACAGAAAAACAAAAGGCATGAAGAAACAAAATGATGAACTATAATATAGATGTTATAGGATCAAGTAGTAGTGAATGTTTAGATAGAAAGAGAACCTCGGTCCAAAAACACGTGCATATTTATCAATTTATTTTATTACGGAATGAGGGTCCGTCTCATGTGCATGTTTCGAGTATGTACTAGCATGTGCATGTTTCGAGTATGTACTAGCATATAGTGCAAACTACTACTATTGCAAACTGTATATAGTGTTCAGTTGATTGTTTTGTGCAAAAAGAAACTGCTTTAACATGTAAAATAATCAAAATGATTAACGAAGCCAACTCAGAAAGTTACCAATGTAAATATTGTGTGACTTCTGCTGCTGAGCAAATTAAAGTTTGTCGAACCAACATGTCTGTGCTCTGTTATAGCAAAGAACATAAGAATGGAAGATCAGTAACATTCAAAAAATAAGGATCAATAACAAACTGTTACTTAACCATGTGTGGAAATCGCCTGATATGGTATTGTACTACTGATACCAATCCAAAACAACAACAATAACTAAAATGTTAATCGAACAAAAATGACAAACCTTCTCCAGCTGCAATAAGGGAAAGTGCATGGGCAGGAGATAGCACAACCTCCTCCTTAACACCTTCAACAAAGGTTCCCTACAGGCAATAATTAGCGGATAATCTCATTTAGAATGCTTTCAAAATAGACCAATAGGGGAACTCTTTATATAGTAATGAATTAAATAGGGCATTAACATGGGATCTAGAATATTAGTGGAACATCACACTATCATATTAGTAATGTATGGTGAGTATAACATTGACATGCTTGGCAAATATATCAAGTCCAACATCCAAGTTCCACAAGTGACTAAAATTTGCTGTTCTATCGGCCAATAAAGCCTCCAACTTTAGGCAATTTTGCTTTGCTGAAACATTTAATCCCAAAATCCCCCCCCCCCCCCCCCCCCCCCACCCCCACAAAAAAAAAAGTCAAAGATAGCATTTGATTCCAACCAAATAACCCAAGGAAAAGAATGGAAACAAAATGTGAAAGCAAGTATCAGAGTGATACAGAAAATTACCTGACTATCCTCTCTTACTCTTAAATTTTGCCCTGCTGGATTTAACAAGTCATTAACCACCTGAAAACAAAATAGAAAAGTTAAGATTACGAAATTACTGTAAAAGGCGAGTAATGCATCTGCAATATATGACTAAGGAAAACTGGCACCGGCGTGATTTCACCGGGTGCATACAGTAGCAAATGAACAAATTACATTCAACCCTGAACGTGCTAAAAAGAAACCAACCCAAAGAATAGCTAAGATACAAGTTGATGCACAAAGGACTACAAGTAAAGCGCATAAAATAGAAAGAAACTATGGAAAAATAAATAAAAATTGATAATCAAACACATATAAACAGTCATATAACAAGCAAAGCATGCACTGATTATGATTGAGATTGTAAAAAGGCATTTAAAACAGGTGAAGATAGCGGCAAAATAGGACCAATCCGTCATTGGGGATGAATATATAGATCAGGCTTATTTAACAGGTAGTGAGCGTCGGAAAAGATTGTTCAGAACCCTACCTCGTTATAGATTTCCAAATATGAAACACGAAGGAGAAATTCACGGCTTGGAGTCTGAAAATATATGAAGATTCTCAGATATTCCTCTTAAAACAAGTATAACTTGCATATATGCTATCAAAAGTTTAGCGAAATGCACCTCTTGAATTATACTGAAAACATCTTTTACTGCCAATGGTATTATTCCGGGGGACCTCTGATCACCCTGATTTGTGCATATAACAAATATAATCAGAACATATAATGATATTGGAAAGCAAAACACACACAGGTATCATAACAGCTTTAAGGTTCATCTATTCATGTGGCCTATGGAAGTTGTAACATTAAGCTCAGACCTGCGAATCTGCAGCTTATAATAAGCTACAAGCCTACAATAAAACAAGAAAAGAAAATAAAATGTGCTTACATGCATGGTGTGAGTCTTTCCACTACTTGTAACACCATATGCAAAGATAGTCCCTGATATTGAAATAGGTCAGAAAATATATACGTGAAGTAATGCAGCATCTAAAGTACTACTGGTCTACACTCTACTGTCTACAACTCTACAAGTGCTTAAGTTACAGTTATATAGCAAATGAACATCTTAATGAATGGAGAAAGTGGTGCTAGTTTTATTGATTAATTAACCAAAACATTATCTGCACAGGAGCTCCAGATATTTTGAAATTTAGAACAATCATTATAAGATGTTGTATATGATCTTCTAGTTCACATCTACTGATCTGCCCCATCCAGTGGCAATATCTTTAAGAACTAATTAGAATAGATAAACTGCAAAAGGTAACAAAATTACATACCATTAACACCTTCCATAGCACTACCAACAACGTGATGGGCTGCAATATCGTACACATGACGTGTTGTTGTGGTAGGCCCAAACACCCGATCTATATGCAAAAAGGATGAGAGTTACAATGTCAATCAAGATATCCAAACCTCAAAATTAGTCAGTTTCAAAGGAACTCTCTCTAGAAATACTTGTAATGTGGACGTGGAGAATATATGAAGATAATATGAAATACCCCAAATTTGGATCTCCAAACAAAATCAACCTCACCACCTACAGTAAGAATGTTGAAAACTAAAACAAAGAGAATTTGACACAAAGCTAGCCAACGTATCTTCCTTCATCCAGAGTTCTTATACAGGACTAAAAGATGAACCAAGAATTATCCTTAGATTCATATTCTAAACAGTTTTGATTGCTGAAGGTGATCAAACAAGTTTAAACATGAAGTAGCCCTCTACTCTTACTATATAGCATGGCATTGGTTGGATACATTATACCGAGATATTACAAGTATATCGACCAGGCTAAAATATGTTGCGCTGCTATTCAAAAGTAGAACACTAGAACCTGTAGTTATTGATGCTTAACCTGATCAACTGCAGATCATGCTGTTTGCAATGAAGCTTTAGATAGCTGATATGCATAAAGAAGGAACGGAAGCACATGGAAACCAGATTATACACTTTTGAACAAATCCCAAACAGTTAATTTCATCTCCTAAGAAGACTATATGAGAACATAAACAAGCCATACTTATTCATGGAGATAGTGTCTTGAGCAAGACCAACGTGGTCATTGGTCAAAATCATTGATCAGATTCAGAAAAAAAAATCCATAAAAGAATCAACAATGGTATAACTTCAATCTCTAATTTGTCTTGGTATAAAAACCTCATATACCTAACTCATGCCTATATCGACTTCATCGATTTTCACATACATGTTCATGTCCTTCAATTAGAACTTGAGTTACTTGACCACTAATGTATGGTAAGGGATGCTTATATCTGGCCTCTTTTAAATACTCTAGCTAAACCAGAAACTCTTTAGCTCAGTTCAGCTTATGACTATTCGAGTAACAGTAGAATTTCTGAGCCTCAAAATACCAAACAGTATCAAACGCTGTCAGAATATTCTCCATTTACAACTTCTTTTCTCTTCTATATTCTTACTACTCAGTTTAGCTCGACATTAGTTTTTTTATTTGTTATTTACTCTCACATACATCAATATCAGTTACAGACTAGTGTTTGCCAGCATAGAATCAAATCATCCAGATCTATCCAAGTTCTAAAACACTAATTTGTGTCCACTGTCGAGTGACCTAACCGGTGATTACTATTTACTATAAGTATGCCTTTAAGATCACAAAAAGCACACCAATAACTCAATAGCTTCAACTATATGCTTGACATTAAGGTACCATACATACCGTATGCATAAGCTATGGATGGAGTATTCTCATTCCTCACAATCGTTTCTCCGTCCGCATACCACGCAATCTCCTCCCCCTGCCGTATCTCCCTAGGACTATCCAAATCAACAAATAATAATTAATAATATTACTTCTAACAAACACTAATCACAAATGTATCCAATAACAATAATAATAAAAATAACAATAATAATAATAATAATAATAATAATAATAATAATAATAATAATAATAATAATAATATCACATTCACCTAAGAGGACGGAACCGGACTGTAACCGTGACATTCTCTTTCGATCTATCCGAAGCTTCTGGAACAAGCTTCGAAGACGACGTCGTAGAAGAAGCAGGCGAATTAGAATACTTGGAAGTCGATTTCCTTGGTTTCGATCCAACTTGACCTGACGCCATCGTTGAATTCAGGTTCTAGTTGTTATAAACACGATTAAGCATAATATTAGAAGGTGATTATTGTGATGGTGGTAAGTAATTAGGGTTTTTATAAGTGTAATAATGTTTGGGTTTTGAGTTGAAGGGGATGATACTTCATGAGAGGTAACTAACTAACATGTGCTTTGCCGTACCTTTTCAGGGAGATTTTCAGACCACTAGAATATTATTATGTGTGAAATATGAAAATAACTAAATAAAATCAAAACGGATAGATACAAAATTAATTAGGGAAGAACTCGGTACCATAACGGGAATCAAAAATACTATATCGAAAATAGTTAGAAATTGGTACGGTTATCAAAAGTAATCAAGTCAAAATATCGGTATTGTATTAAACTGGAACCGAACTGAAAGTACCGATCCTAAAAAACGCCATAAGTGGGTACCGATTTGTTACATAAAATGAGTTGGTAACGATATTAAATGTTCATTTTTAGTTATTACGTGAATGGGGTTTTATTTTTCGTGTTTGTTCGCTAAAAAATGAACGTGTTCATTCATCTTTGTTTGTTATTAGCATAATTGAGCAGTTCAGGAACATAAATGAATGAACGTAACTAAATATAAAGGAACGAACATAATTAAGTTAGCACCAATTAAAAGTAAAATATGAATAACAATGTATTTGGCCTAAAAAATATCAAACTAGACTAAATTGTCATAGTTGATATTCTAATTTTAGAAACTACACTAAATTGTAATGGGCCTAACAATCTTAAATGAATATACTAGTTAATGAAATTAAACAAACAACATAACTTAATGAACATAAAAAACAAACTGTTTATCAACATAAATAACAATTTAAACGAACGTTTCACAAGCATACTAAATGAACGAGATATGTGCTCATGCTCGTTCGTTTAATTAAATGAACAAAAAGTTTTGCTTATGTTCGTTCATATATTAGATCATCTAACATAAACAAACTTTCTATTGAACAGTTGATATGGTACTTCGTTCATATATTTGCTCAGTCCTTTTACAATTCTAACTCGAATAAAAAGGTTTAGGATCTAAACGGGTTAATATGGTACTTTTATGACATGAATAACATGTTGAATTAATTATTACACTGCGTTATCATGTCTACAAGAACATACCCCTCGAAACCGTATTGTTTGCAATGCACTCTTTGATGTATCCCGCCAGTGTTTAGGCAAAACTGATCGCTATTGAGACCAAATTACATCAAAGCGGAGGGATTTGAGATCCAAGGTTGCCAAATTTAACCAACTCTTCAACTTTGTGATGGGCCACAATGATGAGGGAATGGAGGCGGAAGCGATTGATGTGGCCCTTCGTGAGTACCAAAAACTCTATAATAGAAGATTTATGCACATGTCGTCCTGGCAAATGCTAAGAAATCATCTCCGTTAATAGCCAATCGTGTGTCCCGATTCCTACTCCGACGAGTCTGAGGTTGATGATTAGTGTTTTAGACTTAAATAAATAGGCAACGATTAAAAATTATTGATATGGAGTGAAAACTTGTGAAACCATAATAGTGTGTTGCGAAAAAAGGTAAGTGAAAATGGTTTGGTGATATGACACTCCTTTTTTAATGTATTAGTGAAAGATTGTGACCATAATACATAGCCTAAAAAAGTTATAATATAATCAACACAAAAAACCTTGGAACATACTACAGGTCCACAAAACAAATAATCAAAACAGTACACGTATAAAGGGTTGGCTAAAGTTTAGTCATTTTGAAAGAAAAAAAACGCCAGCTAAACTTTTATCGATGGCTAGAAAAGCCAACAAAATTTTGGATGGCGCTTTACACGTGTATTGTTTTGGTGGTTGTTTTTTTTTTACCCATAGTACTTTTCTAGGTTTTCGTGTCAGCTAAAGTGTCGTGATTTTCACTTTATTTAATTGTGTTAGTTATTCTTATTATTTATTAGCTGTTTTAAGTAGGTTGTTTCATTCAAGGTTTTTGAACTACTTGAATTTAATCATGTTAAACATGTAGTGTTGAGTAATTGTGTTATTGAATTGGTTCTATATGTGTGTTAAACGTGTCATGTTGTGTAGTCGTTTATCAAACATATTCATGTTAGTGTTCAAGTAAATAAGATGTTTAGTTTAGTTTGCCATGTTCGGGATTGATAGTTGTGTTTAACAGGTTGGTCATGTCAAACATGAATCATTTGATACAAACACAACATATTTTGCCACCTCTATGGGAAACCAGGTTTAGGCTTATTAATTATTATAGAGTGAATATAAGATATTTAAAGATTTTATTTATTTCTATACATTATAAATTTGTAGGCTTTTTCCTTAGACTGGCCGGAGTGGGCGTGGAAAGGCAGACGGGAAAGGCTTTCACGGGCGGGAACACCGCCCCGATTGGGCGTGGAAGGGGTTGGGGAGAAGACCATGGGCGTGGGGGGAGATGTAGTGGACACGTGGTAGGTTTTGGTTGGCTTTTTTTTAAATTTAACACACACATTAATAATAATAATATTCCCCCCCTCTTCCACTCCCCACAATTTTCACATTTCACACGTAGGCCCCACAAGTGCCACATGACGCTTCATCCCCCTTGTTCCCCCTCCACTCCTTTCACTCTTATTAAAATATCAACTTAGTTAACGTGAGATTATGGGTTATCATTTCAAGCATTTCTTCCTTTTCTTTACTTCTTGATGGACAACTTCGTACTTGAACATTTGACTTTAAAAAAGTAGTTAGGTACTCGCAACACTTTTTAAAGTCTTAAAGATGAAGACAAGAAGAAAAGTTGTTACATTTGTAGCCTTTGTTAACTCATCATTTAGCTTCTTCTTTTTTATTTTATTTTTTAGAGTAAATTCCTTTTTGAGTCTCTGTGTTTTGTCGATTTTAACTACTTGAGTCCAACATTTTGATTTTTAACATTCTGAGTGCCTACGTTTTAATTTTGTAACCCTTTGAGTCCAATTTTGTAACGACATTAATCAAGTCAGTTAAGTACAGGGGTATTTTAGTCATTTAACACCTAAGTACAACTTTCTAATGCATGATGTATAAGGAACAAGTCTTTAATGCATAATATATATATACACACACATATAGACACACAACACATTTCTCTCTCCCACACAATCTGCACACACTCTTCCTCAACCCTAATTCAATCGCCCACCACCATCAACCACCACTGCCCCTCCTTCAAGCATCCACCACCTCACCACCGCATCCCCACTTCAACCATCCCAACTCAAAAACCCTAGCCACACACACACATAAAGCTTTCTCCCTCTCTCACACACAAACACCCCTGCACCTCCACCTCCACCATTGTCTCACCACCACCAAAATCCACCCCCACCGCACCTCCACCTCCGAACCACCCTCACCACCACTACAAGCGTCCCTCTCAACCACACACCCACCTCATACCCCTTTATTTAGAGAAAAAAAGAGACACCAGGGGGGAGAGAGAGAACTGGTAGATAGAAAGAGAGAAAAGAGAGAGAGAGAGAGAGAGCCTCTGAGAGAGAGATGTCCAGAGAGAGAGAGAGAGTAGCAGGGGAAGAAGAACGACAGAGGGTGGTGGTGCACTAGGGTTTCGATTTGGGGGTTTGCAGTGGTGGTCACTTTCTCCGGTGATATAGGGTCTGCAGTGGTGGTTTGGGCGGCGGCGTCACATATCTGCACAGATCTGTTGTGGTCTGCAGTGGTGGTTTGGGCTGGTTGTTCGGGTTGTGTTGATGGTGGTTCGAGCTGGTGGTTCGGGTCTGCAGTGGTGGTTTGGGCGGCGGCGTCACAGATCTGCACAAATCTATTGTGGTCTGCGGTGGTGGTTTGGGCTGGTGGTTCGGGTTATGTTGATGGTGGTTCGGGCTGGTGGTTCGTGTCTGCAGTGGTGGTTTGGGCTGTTGGTGTTATGGTTCGGGTTAGGGTGATGTCGAGTGATGGTTGTGTTGATGGTGGTTCAACCATCGGTGGAGATTGATGGTGGTGGTGGTGGTTGCTGAAGATGTATGGTGGTGGTGGTACTTAGAGAGAGAGAGAAAGGTGAGATGTGTGTGTGTGTGCAGATGTAGTGTGTGTATATATTATAATATAATAAAGTATAATAGTTAATAATTATTTATTTTTAATGGTAGGGGTATTTTTGTCATTTCATAAATATTAACAGAAAAAATCTAACAGAGTTAGAAAATTGGACTCAAACAATAACAAACTTAAAACACTAGCACTCAGAATGTTAAAAATGAAAATGTTGGACTCAAGTAGTTAAAATCAAGAAAACTCAGGGACTCAAAAAGGAATTTACTCTATTTTTTATTATGTTGGGCAACACCCATGATAAGTGACTATAGTATTTGAAAGGTTAAGAAACTTATAAAAGGTTTTATTCTTTTTTATTAGCTCAAAATTGGTTGCTATCTTTTATGAAAAAAGTAGAATAAAAAGTAGCATGGTCCTTTTCTTTAGGTCATGAGTGATTTGTTGACTTGTGAATATTAGTTGATGGTAGAGCCAACAACCATATAAATGCTATTTCACTTGTGTCAAAAGGTAATTATATGCATTATACTTTAACATCTAATTGGGACATGTTGAAGAAGTATGTTTAGATTTAAAAGTTTGCGTTCAAATGCATCCTTATGATTAGAGATTGCAACTTGCAACTACAAAATCAAATCATTTGTGTGGTACCAACATATACAAAATGGTGTTAGATGCGTGATCATAATGGATACGTGATTAAATGTACAATAGAAAAATACATGTACACTATCATTTCGTATAGTCACCTAAGTTAGGGTATGTTTAATGTGGCTCTGAACCATTCAACTCTAAATAGTTTAGCATTTAGATTGTTTCAACCTAAAAAAAGGCTCTGAATGGAATGGTTAACAGCTGAACCATTCAGACTTGGTGCATACTTAAACCATTCACCACTTAATCATTCAGAGCCTCTTAACTATTCAGACCTCTTGATGATTCAGCACTTAATTAACCAAACATCCCCTTATTCTTTTCAATATATTTTTGTTTATTTTATCGCAACCATTACTACCATCAGAGGCGCCACAAATGTTAAAACCGATTAAACCTTTTAAACAAAAATAATCCAGTGGTTTGGTTTTGGTTTGATTTTGGCAATTTAATCGTTCTGCTAACAGTTTTAAACCTAAAACCAATCATGTACAAGCCATTTAACCTTTACTATATATTATTTTTAGAATATATATTTAACTAGATTATACCCCGGGAACGTTCCGGGGTTGAGAAATCTAATATGACATATTGATTTTACATATGAAATAAAATGATTCACTTTACAGTTATATGCAATAAATCTTCGGGTAGCACCAAACCTAAAACAATTAAAAATGTATCTCCAATGTTAACGCCTAACCTTAAACAATGTATAACTCTAATATTAATATCTAAACTAAAACAATGTATTACTCCAATGTTAACGCATGTTGAAAATAGAATTCATATTTACTAATTTGAACATAATTAGTGACTTGCCTATGTATGATTAATGATTTACCTTAACACTTTGTGTTTTTTTTCCTGTATGAACAAAACCCCACAAAAAATAGTCGTTTTTTTCTCCGTTTTTTATATAGCACTATGATACTCGTTGGAAAGATAATAAAACGTTTGTTAATTTGGTGTAATTTTTTTCTTTAAAAAATCTCGTAAATAAAACATATTAATGTTTAAAAATTTATGGGAGGAAACATAAGAGAGAAAAATTTATTTTTTTTTTATTTTTTTTCCCTAAAATATCTCAATGTCACATGGGATGACACATGACACATTCAATGAGGAGAATGACTGTTTGAGTGTCATGTCATTAAAATGGCTTTGGTTGTATCTCTAATGTTAACGCCTAACCTTAAATAATGTATAACTCTAATTAATATCTAAACTAAAATAATGTATAACTCCAATGTTAACACATGTTGAAAATAGAATTCATATTTACTAATTTGAACATGTTGCCTATATATGATTAATGAATAACCTGAACACTTTGTGTTTTTTTTCCTGTATGAACAAAACCCCACAAAAAATAGTCGTTTTTTTCCCCGTTTTTTATATAGCACTATGGTACTCGTTGGAAAGATAATAAAACGCTCGTTTATTTGGTGTAATTTTTTTCTTCAAAAAACCTCATATATAAAAGATATTAACGTTTAAAAATTATGGGAGGAAACATAAGTGAGAAAAATCCAATTTGATTTTTAAAATATTTTTTCCTAAAATATCTCAATGCCACATGGGATGACACATGGCACACTCAAAGAAGAGAATGCCTCTTTGAGTGCCATGTCATTAAAATTGCTTTCTTTTATTATATGTATATATATATATATATATAGGGATCGGTTCAAATACAAAGTCTAAAATCGTGCGAAGGATGCGAAGGCTTCTACCCGCGTTTTATTGAAGGGTACTATCGTCATTTTACTTGAGATTTTAAACCCATATCTTTTATAAAAGGATCAGAGATTCAAATTCTTATTTAGTCGGTATTAGATTTTGAAATCAGTATAAATATTGATCATAATTCATACGATCAATCATAATTCAGTTCATTCAATCATAAATCAGTTCATTCTCTTTCGATTATATCTCCAAACGATTTTCCTTTATTCATTCATCAAAGATGGCTAATAACGATTGTCCAGGTATGATTTTTGAGCTATCTGTTACGTAATGTTTTTCGATCGGTTTCTTTTAAAGATTTCGTTTCTGTTATTAGAATTAGAATGAAATTCAGCCTGTTATATTGATTGTTCGTTTGTTTTTCTATTTATGAAAGCATTACGTTATTTTTTTCTTTGTTTTGTTATTAAATTCATCTTTTTTATTGATTTCTTGGATTCATGATAGTATTTACGTTGTTTTTTTGTGTTTTTGTTTGTTTCATATCACAATGTCACAATTTACGTGTTATTAAATTCATCTTTTTTTGTTTCATATCTTACTGTGTTTTTCAATATTTATTACGTGATTTACAGGTTGTGAATTAATGTTTAACATGATTTATGCTGATTAGGCCAATATTATTACGTTTTTTTGTTTCTTTATTATAGTTATTCTTATTAGTTCAATAAGTTACTATAATTTCATTACGTTATTATATTTATTCTTATTAGGCATTATATTACTGTGTTTTCAGTGTTTATTACGTGATTTTTAGTGTTTTTCATTACGTAATTTCATTACGTTATTATATTTATGCTTATTAAGCCATTATGTTACTGTATTTTTTAATAGTTATTACGTGATTTGCAGGTTTTATTTTCAATGACATAGCTGAAAGTAGTTCTACTCAGGCTGTTTCAACAGTTTATAAGCCACAAGTTGCAGCTTCTATGACACCATCAGATGATATGGTATTTCCATCTATTGATCATGCGTATGAGTTTTATGTAACATATGCAAAAAATGCTGGATTTAGTGTTCGAAAAGGAGGTCATTACAAACATGGTGAGATTCTTAAGTTGAAGTACTTTGTTTGTTCAAAGGAAGGATTCAAAACTTGTAAAGCGTTTGATAGTCTTGAAAAGGGTAAAAGTAGGAATAAGCCGTCGCAGAGAACAGGTTGTAATGCTTATATAGCTTTTTCGTCAGAGGATGGACAGAATTTTAAAGTTTTCAGATTTGTTGAGGAGCATAACCATTACTTGGTTTCTCCAGAAGATATGCAATTTCTTCCATCATCACGTAATTTGACATATCAACAAATGCAAGTGTTATGCAATATGTCCAAAGTAAACATGGGTCCTGTTAAGGCTTTTAATCTGATGAGGACGATTTATGGTGGTTTTGAACAAGTTGGTGCTACTGCTGCAGACTTCAAAAATTTTAAAAGGGATTTGAACTTATATATTGGCGAGTATGATGCTGATATGGTAGTTAATATGCTGCAGAAGAAGAAAGAGTTTCTTCCTGATTTTTATTTTGAGTATAGTCATGACACTAAACGACAGTTCACTGGTTTATTTTAGGCTGATGAGCATGCAAGAAGAAGTTATAAAGTTTTTGGTGATGTTGTTTCATTCGATGCTACTTTCAATTCTAACAAGTAAGTTTATTACGTAATTATTTTATTCATTTTACGTAATTATTTCAGTTTAATTAATTTATTTTTTATTTGCTTTTTTAGATACAAGATGGTATTTGTTCCATTTACCGGTATCGATAATCACTGCAACAATATAACTCTTGGTGCTAGATTGCTGAGTTCAGAGACAATTGAATCTTACTCATGGCTGTTAACTTGTTTCAAGAAGTGTTTTGGTAAAGAACCGCTTGTTGTAGTTACCGATCAAGATCCTGCTATTAAACAAGCCGTTGCATCAGTTTTACCTAATAGTAGGCATAGATTGTGCATGTGGCACATCATGAAAAAGGTTGCTGATAAGGTATGTCATTTTTGCTATGATTTTTGATTTTTTGTATGTTACGTAATTTTCAAGGCTTTATTACGTGATTATTTTTATGCTATGATTTTTGATTTGTGTATGTTACGTGATTTCAAGTCTTTTTGTTACGTGATTTACAACAATATGTGTTTTGTTTTTTTATAGGTTGGTACTGCATTATGCAACAATGATGATTTTAAACAGCGTATCTGCGACATTGTTTGGACAGATTCTATTTCCCCAGAAGAGTTTGAGAAGGGATGGGAGCAACTTGTTTTTGATTTTAATCTGTTTTATCATGACTGGTTGTGTGACATTTATTCAAATAGAACAATGTGGATTCCTGCTTTTTATCGCGATGAGGCAATGTCAGGTCTTATGCGTACTACTTCAAGATCTGAATGTGAAAATCATTTCTTTGGTCAAGTTTCCAATGCTCAATTAACGCTTCTTGAGTTTATTAGTCATTTTGATACTGCCATGGAATCCCAAAGGTATACTCATAGGAAAAATGATCATGAGACGAGGTATAAAACACCGGATTTTTGGACTGATTATCCTATTGAGGTGCAAGCTGCGAAAATATATACAAGAAGTATTTTCTTTGATGTCCAAGAAGAAATTTACGGAGCTGTGCATAAATGCATAAATGTCTTTCTTTCATATGAAGGAGATATAGGGACGTTTCGAATAAAAGATCGTTCTGCGTTTGGTGCCGGTTTGATAGAGGTATTTTTTATGTTACGTAATTTTTTACATATCATTGTAACAGACATTACGTAATTATGTGTTTCATTAGTTTTCACATTTCATATACCTCATTACGTGGTTATTTGTTTTCATTACGTAATTTATTTTTTATGGAGATCTTTTTTGTATTGCAGGTTAAATTTAACCTTGAAGATTTGACAATTTTATGTCCTTGCAAGCGTTTTGAGCGATATGGGTTATTGTGTCGACATGCTTTTCAGTTTTAAGGTTGTGTGTAGGGCTGTTCACGAGCCGAGCCGAACCGAGCGGACTTTTGCTCGTGCTTGGCTCATTTACAAACCGAACCGAGCCGATCGGCTCATTTACAATCGATCCAGAAACCGAGCGAGCAGTGTTCGAGCGCACATTTTTTCGAGCGAGCATCGAGCGAGCGACGAGCGGTGAATGTTTTCGGACAACCATAAATTTGGGATGTTTCCTTTAATATTCTCGCTTCCTAGTGATGTCTGAGGTTCGACCGTTTGAGAATGAGGCTCTAGTTGAGCATACTACAGAGAACGATTGTCTTGTTGTGGCGTAGGTTGATAGCGGAAGATGATTGATGGTGGACAACTAATAGGAATAGGAAGTCAAGCATGTTTTTTCACGACTTAGGGTTTTACAATTAAACTTATGGTTAATTTATCATTGAGTTGACTGAGCCAATAACTATATATATAACTCTATATATGCATATATTGACCTAAACCCAATAGAGTTGCATGTATAAAACTATAAATATAATTGTAATTAATGTTTATACATATAATTATATATATAATAAATTAATAAAAATTATATCGAGCCGAACCGAGCCGAGCGGACCTTTGCTCGTGCTTGGCTCGTTTACAAACCGAACCGAGCCGATCAGCTCATTTACAACCGAGCGGAAAATCGAACGAGCAATTTCCGAGCAAATTCCGAACGAGCGCCGAGCGATCGGCGAGCGCCGAGCGTTTTGAACAGCCCTAGTTGTGTGGTATAAATGAAATTCCTAGCAGATACATTCTTGATCGCTGGAGGAGTGATGTTATTTGCAATAGTCCCTCTCGGTCGAGCTTGTCGTTGGTGATGCATAATGATGAAAATGGAGATCATCAAAGTGTCAATGATGTTGTTCGTGATATAATGCAGTCGAGTGAGTATATAGTTAATAAGTTGATTACTGATTTTGAAAAGTTGAAGCTGTTTAGAGACGAGCTAAAAGCGATGAAAGAGAAGACAGATGAAGCTGGTATTCAGAGGATATCAGCCAAGAAGAAAGAAATTATTCAAGCTATTATTGGGGCTCCACATCAAACTGAGGCTGCTGTTCGTGTTCCTCATGGTATTAGGAATAAGGGTTGTGGGTCACGCAAAAGGTTTAAATCAAAACGTGAACAAGCGATTAGTCGTGCAGGGAAGAGATCAAGAAATTGCAAAGTATGTGGGGGTAGTGGTCATGATAGGCGTACCTGTGATGTTCTTAAAGGGACTGTAACAGCCAACAACAAAGGGAAAGGACCCGTCAATGAAGCAGATGCGGAAAATAGTTCAGATTCGGATTATGAAGCTGGCGATGATTGATTATGTTTTTTTGTTAAATTTGACATTGAAACATTTCATTACGTGATTTTTTTTTACACAGATGGGTTTTTGCATTTCATTACGTAATTGTGTTTACTTGTTACGTAATTGTATCATAGCATAATCATTCACATATAACCATTACTTCATTTTTTTGACATGTTACGTAATTTTATGTTAGCTAACCATTATCAGTTTCATACATGATTAACATATAATCAGAACATACATAATCATTCATACCATCATTCATATAATGTAGTAAATGATAAGCAAAATGTTAAGTTGTATCATACCATACAAAAACCAAATGTTAAATTGTATCATGACATTACGACACTGGACACTAAAACTTGTCAAACATGATCATTTTGTCTTTTCACAAGAGTTTGGAACAGGTTCTGCTTGTACTTCGCTTTTTCACTGTATTCCTTTTGATGAAATTCCCTAGCCAGACGATCAATTAAATCTTTATTTTTGTTGGCATCGGAGAGTAGGATTTTTGCTAGATATTTGTAGCGAAGGTCATCAATCTGCATTTGTTGACCTGGACCCTCTTTTTGAAATTCACTGACCCATTTTTTCTTATACGTGCTCATGAAAGTCTCCATGTGCCTCATTGTGAACACCCCACAATCGATTTTGTTTTTTGCTGTTCTCCATTCCATTTGAACCCTTACTGGGTTTTTGCTAACCATTTTCGAAGTCATGGGGTGGCCATTAACCATCATGTAGTTGCACAGAGCTTCTTTCTGCATACATTACGTAATTTACCATAAGCATTACGTAATTACTTAACATCAAAATAATATTAAGTAAAAATATTTTTTTTACCAATGGCAGTATGATGTTGTCGTATTTGCTATTAGCTCCAAGCTTGTTGTTGTCCAATATTTCTATCTTCGGTGTCTTCATGTTGAAACATATTACATATATGTGGTCCGAAGATACGATGGGCATGAACAACAAATCCACCTCATTGAGTGATTTTATTTCATTTTTGTTAAGTGCAATATTTAAGTTCTCCGTCATGGTGTCCATTCGTTTTAAATCATCATATTCAGGCTTGAAGTACTCAATCGGCTGCAAATTTAGCATTCATTACGTAATTTAGCATAACCATTACGTGATTATAATTTATGTATTACTCGAAAAAGCTAAGGAGCATACCACAATATTTGTTTGAACAAACAACCTAAATGGTGAACCTGGAGCTTTTTTCTTCTCATCGTGGTTCAGCACATGCGTCCATGCATCCAAAACATTAGATGATATTGTTATTCCAGGGTATAAGCATTCAAATACTACTTTGAAGTATGGAGTTCCATCTTCTGGCTCGAATACAATATCACTGCGGAAGATAAGTTTTTAATACACATTATGTAATTTTTTGTAACAAACTATGTACTGAAAATATTCATTACGTAATTATTCTAACAACAAATTAATTAATATAAGATTTTCTTACTGTGTTTCCTCTGTTGCTGCAAATACATACTGTGCAACTATGTTTTCATCCTCAGTGATCTTGTTTTTCATTACCACCTGGCGTTGAATGTAAGGAGACTTCAGAGGTTCAGCCAACATCCTTCCTCTTTTTGCACGTTCAACTTGTTTCTCGATTATGGGTGACTCCAGTGACTGAGTAAACACTAGTCTTCCTACTGTTTTTGGTGTTTCGACATCATCTTGAGAGGTTTGTAGGAATGGTAGATCTGGAATTGCATCTGTAGGTGCATCATCTTGGGAGAGATGTAGATCGAAACTTGGTCCTTCATAGCTTTCATTCGGTATTTCTTCTACTTTGTCTGCCTCCAATGTTCCTTTCTTTGATGAACCGGTCTCGATTTCTTTTCCTTTCCTAGATTTTTCTTCAAACTCATTCAATTCTTTCAAGAATTGCGAACTGGCAGCTTCGGATGATGTTTGTGTGGCTGAAGTTTGCAAAGCTGAATTCTTTTCTTCTTTTTCTGCCTCTGATGTTCCTTTTTTTGATGCATCATCTTTCTCGATTTCTTTTCCTTTTTTAGATTTTTCTTCAAGCTCATTCAAGTCTTTTAAGAATTGCGAACTCACAGCTTCGGATGAGGTTTGTGTTGTTGAAGTTTGCAAAGCTGCATTCTTTTCTTCTTTTTCGACTGCATTGACCATTTCAGCAACCATAGTTGTGCTGTCACTCTCTAGGGCATCATTTCCTGATTTTAGTAAACAATTCATATAAGTTTCATTGGTTATTAACATTTTTATAGATATACCTTACGTGATTTTTTTACCTTTCTCAACAGGTGGTTCATTTTTTTCTTCATTTGTTGTTGCATCTTTCAAAGCATCCATTATGTCTTTGCTGAACTTTTTCTCTCGTGGGTTGTTTATCAGACATCTCATTACCTGATTTCAATTAAATGTATATATAGATCAATATAAGTTTCAATTAATTGGATAAATAAGCATTCTTTGTAACTATGCATTACGTTATTTTTACCTTCTTTCACAGCTTCTTTCTTATTTGTTTCTTCAAATTGTCCAGTTGCGGCAATTATTGCATTTAGCATTCCTGTGCTAACACTCTGTGAAGTTGTTGCCTTTTCATTCAAATCTTCTTTTTCGCCTGTAATTACGTATTCTGATCATTAATAAGTTTTGACAAATATTGTGTTACGTGATTTATTTACCTTCTAGTGTTTCAGCTGCAATCACTATTGCATCTAGCATCCCTGTGCTAACACTTTGTGATGTGGCTTGCTTTTGTTTCTGTTTTCCTTTTCACCTGCAACTACTAATATACTTTTTGATATCCATTACGTAATTTTTAACTAACTTCTTTATCATTTAAATATACATTACGTAATTTTTACCTTCTATGTTTTCTTCATTACTTGATTTGTAACTTGATACCCATGACTTCCATTTTCTTTGCTTCTCACGTATAAGGTTGCTGTCTAAAAAATTTGAAGTGGCTTCTTCGAAAATTTCATCTATTTCAGCAACATATGTTTCAAACTTCTCCATTTTGTTTTCTATCTTTGAAAGCCATTCCTGCAAACAACACGTGAATAAATTACATGATTTTTTATATTATAATAAATTACAGTTACTTACATTCTCATCAACTGGGTAAGGACTTTTGTCTTTCTTCTTTGCCATTGTCTTTTTCCTTGTCGACCCTCTTATGCTCTCATCTGTTGACTTTTGAGTTGCAACTTTTTGTATCTTTGGCGTTGTTGTTGCCTCATCTATGGTAATCTTTTGATTATTGTTTTCATCATTTGCATCACCAGCCTGCAAACATTACGTGATTTTTTAAAATCCTATATACATATGCATGTTACGTAATTTTATACAGTTATTGCACTTACATTAGGAACTTCTGGAGTGTTGTAATTTTCCAAGAATTCATCAATGTCAGATAGTGATTTTGTTGTTTCATAGACATTGTTGAATTCTTCTGAATTTATCAGGATTTGTTGCTCAACAATCATTTCCGGTTCATCATGCTGAATGAATGCATCTTCATTTCCAGCTTCTTTCTTACCATCTTCTTCCATGTTTTCTGCATCATCTTCATCATCTCCAGCAGCTTCATTTCCACCATCATCTTCATCATCTCCAGCAGCTTGATTTCCACCATCATCTTCTTCATTCTCATCATCATTTCCTTCTTCATTCTCACTATCTTCTTCGTCAGTTGAATATGGCCCATTGTCATACAAATGTTGATCAATGTCCATCAAATTCTCGGTGCTAATGTAGTTAAGTGCTGGTGTTTGTGCTGTCTCAGGAGCATGAGATAACCTTTGTTCATGTGTATAAAGTAGCTGTAATGTGAATAAAGTTAACATTTGTTCATTACGTAATTAGTAAGAACACATTACGTAATTTATGAGTAAAAAAAATACCGCAAGAAAAGCCAAAGGTCCATTATATGGTTCTGTTCCATTCCAACTTGCCTTCGTTCTTTTGAGACAGAAAATTAAGTACTCACACCAATTCAATTTTTTGATTGATTTGTCATCTACCACTGCTTTCAAGAACATTTGACTCACTGTTGAACTCTTTGTTACTTGCCCAAATATAGAGTTGTAAAGTACAAGGAAGTTCAACTTGAAAATCCAGTCTCCGCTTTTGCTTTCAACTATTTTATTCTTCACATCTGTGAGTAAAATCTTGTTATGTTCAAACTGGGACTTCCATACAGTAAGTGTGTTAGATGAACCCTTCCTTGGTTTGTTCTTTTCATTTACTGTCTGGTTACCCATTGGGAAACCAAGGATTTGTTGTACTTGAGAGGCTGTTACTTGAATGATGTGGTGTCCTATTTGCAACTCATCTCGTCTATCATCATAATTAACCAATAACCATCTCCCTAATTTTGTTGGCACTGTTTTAACGTTAATTGATGTAAAAGCTTCAAATCCCATTTGTTTAAGTGCTTTTTTCTGTGCACTTGATAAGCTTGCCATCGCCTCAGTCATGTTATTAACAGTGTTCCTGACCTGTAGTTTTATATTTGAGTATAGAACAAACTGTTTTCTTGGTGGTGAATTTTGTGGGTGTTCTGGCGCATCAACAAAATCGTCGTCAACAACTGCGTCAACAACTGCAGGCTTTTCTTGATAGTTCACTGCGTTATTATCAAAAGTTATAATTACGTAACAATGACATAATCATTTATAATTACGTAATAATGACAGAATAACTAGATTTCCCATTACCAAAATAACGTAACAAACACATAATGATCATATTCTATAGCCAGAATCATTACAAATCATTACCAAAATAACGTAACAAAGACATAATCATTTATAGTTCTATTTATAAAATTACGTAACACAGACATACTATTTGCATTACTAAAATAACATAATCACTACTAATTTTCATTTACCAAAATTGCGTAATAATGACAGATAACTAGATTTCCCATTACCAAAATAACGTAACAAACACATAATCATCATATTCTATAGCCAGAATCATTACAAATTTCATTACCAAAATAACGTAACAAAGACATAATCATTTATAGTTCTATTAATAAAATTACGTAACACAGACATACTATTTGCATTACTAAAATAACATAATCACTACTAATTTTCATTACCAAAATTGCGTAATAATGACAAAATCGTAATGTACCAAACAAAAATACGTAATATTTGTACCAAATAACTTAATGTAAAGTAATGTACCATTTTTGTTTGTGTTTGCTGGCCTGTCATGGTTTGCTTTACTTCTTCTCTCTGATTTGTCAGTTTTATCGGTCGTTTTCGGAATTTTGCTAGGGCCTGATAATTACAAATACGTATTTTAGTAAAATTTCACAAAGAATTAACAATACTAATTCACGTAATACTTATTTACCTTCATCAATGTCGTTCTTTTCAGTCTCATACTCTGTTCCTCTCTTTCTTCCTGTAACATGCATAATGTAAGTTTATTATATAGTTTTCAATGTAAAATTTGGTAGAGAATAACGTAATGTACTTACTTTCGTATACTTTTGAGTATTTCATGGTTAATCTTTCGTAGAAATTTAGTTTATTGATGATTTTAAGTAGGGTTTTCAGAGTTTATTGTGTAATTTTGGGGAGAAATTATGTGATTAATGAGAGAAGGAACGGTCTCTTATAATTTGATTGTAGAAAAATTGACGATAATACCCTCATTAACTGTCTAATCTCTCACTTATTTACGAAACTGCCACCGCGTAACTTTTTAATTAATGACGTAAGATTGTAGGTTGATCGACGGCTGGGATTCCTTCGCAGCCTTCGCACGTTTCTTTCACTTTGTAGGATAACCGCCCCCTATATATATATATAGATGAATACGTGTTACATTAATGAATCATCCTTATAAGGCTGAATTTATTTAATACAAAGTAACTATTTTGGAAAGAAAAAAAAGAAATACAAATTTATTTAATACAAAGCAAGTTTTGGAAAAAAAAAAGAGGAAAACGGTCTCAAACAGCAAAAGCCGATTGGTCGTCCCAACCAATCCAGATGATCTGATTCGTCATTTTTCAAAACCATAGTTAGCAATTCGGCCAAAATTTGTCAAAATCAGCCAAACCAGACACGAATAATACCAAACAACTTGATGTCAACCGCATGCGCACATTCTTTTGTTGTCTATTTCACACAGGTAATAATATTTATAAATTGCCTGCGAAATCATCTGTAATGTGGCTTCGAGAGCTGACTATTTAGTGACATACTTGTAAGAAAAGATTCTATAAAAGACAGAAAAAAACAAAGGCTCAAAGTTACTGGTCTTTAATCTTCATTTTAGGCATCCATAAAAACATTTTCATGTGAATCATATCCATGAAAAGCATCAAGCGGTAACTGAAGGCGTCATCTCAGCAAGAGCGCGAATGAAAGTACTGTGTTCTGAAGTCGTTGCAAAACCAGGTATGAAATCACGAAAGAATCTAAGAACTGAAGCTAGGTGTTGTGGGTCATTTGATGCATATGCTGCCTCTAGAAACAGTGATGGCCTGACAGTATTAACCTGATTCATATACAAGTTAGTGTAAGAATCACCACAAATAAATTTTTGTCCAAAACTTTTTATTTTTTCAATTAAGCAATTAACATGAGAGATCTGAAAACTAAACTACTATTTCATTATAATCCAATATTTTAAATAAAATAATGGGAAAATATCATTCAGTACTAACCAAGCTTCTCTCACTGGTCACCCTAGATGAGACAACTGGCTTCAAAAACCATTATGGAAAAAAAAAAAAATAGTAACCAAGTTCCATTATTTTACCCAATGAAGATTTATGAGGTTTTATGCATTTAAAAGTTTTTGTTCCAGACTTTTACATCTTCAAATAAACAACTAGTGTGTGAGATCTGATTTCAAAAATTATATTATTTCAATAATAGTCCCATTTTTTTTTAATAAAACGATTTAGCAAGTTTTATGCTTATACAATACAATTTAAGTGACTTTCAACCTTCTTTATGTGCCAATTTTTTTTCTTTTCATTTTACCAATTAGATGTAACATAACCCAAATCGACTTGTTCATAAGTGCATGGGTGGAAATTGCCAGCTCCAATTACACATATCAAGTCGAACCATGGAATTTATACACGAAAACTTGAAGTAAAGCTGGTGATGAGCTTTAGTGTGAGACGGTTTCTATTATGGTGTAGATTGAGGTGAAAATAAATAACCTTATGTTTCCGTGCAAAACGCAAAGCTTCAAGATAACATCCATCTTGTACAAGTAACACAATATAGTCGTGATGCAGCATGAGCTGTCTCATCATATCCAGACCCAGCTTCCTTGTTTGGATGTTTTGATGGCCTGTCTCGAGCAGTTGAAGGGCAACCTCTTTCGAGGGCTCAATTATCTACAAAATATAGTTATAGATTATGCTTACCAGAATAATCAGACTTTCTTTTGCATCTGGCCTATTTCCTTTATACTATTACAAAATATCCTATTTTTCAGGTGACCCCTTAAAGAGATAAAAGATTGGCGGGTTTTTTTTTCAAATTTTATTTACAGAAAATATCAGTGTACTTTCTCATCTGTCCCAAATATGACAAGTTACTAATTTGTGCGCCTCGGAGTCTTCAAAGATGGCAATTTGGGTCATCATGTTACTTGGAAACCGGGAAAGCAAGTCAATTTGGTCACGTTCTATCTCTAACATGTCAAATGGGTAAATTAGAAAGAATAACAAAACTAAAGCGGGTCATATGGATTGAACGGTAAAAAGTTGCGTAAAGCGTACCTATAATGCATACATCACTGCTTTATCAAAATAAAGCGTACCTATAATGCTTAGGCTCAAAAAAATCCAACCTGTTTTTTTACTTTTGACCCATTACCCAACCTGGCTGATTCACCCATCCTGTCACAACTATTGAAGTGCAAAAAAAATTCCATACCTTATTCATAATAAACAGTCCAAGTTCTGCATAGCGCTCATTCCGAGCAAGCAACCGCACTGCTAGCACATAGATGTTTGGGTCCAGTTTTATTTTCTCCATGCTGGCACTGCAAAAGTAGAGACATGATAAGGACCATCTAAAAATTGTAAAAATAAGAAATTGAAATATCAGCAGGACATAATGTTCAAGAAGGAAAATTGGTACAAAAATAACTAATTCAAATCCAAAGTCTGACTAGGCATTTAAAATTGAGGTGGATACTCCAACCTATTTAATGGGTCCAATGGATTGAAATGGAATTTTGATGCATAAAACCTCCTAGATGAGTATATTCAAATAAATAGATTACTACTGAAATGAGCCAAATTTTATTAATCATATGAGATTATTGTTTGTCAAAAAAAGTTAAGAAAATTAGGACAGCACCTGCCACATCTAGTTTAATACATGCAATGACATAACCCTACAGGTGTCAAACTAGTAACTATTTCTTCATTTCTTCGAAGCTAGGACCATCATCCAATTTGCAAATTAAATGAAAACCAACTTTAAACTAAGAACCAATTACACCATATAAGCTTTTTCAAGGGACAAAAAGCAAAATAAATTACCTCCTTATGAGCTCTACGATAATGGCAAACAAATAAGAAGCATCTGCAATCATCTCTTCCTCCACCAAAGCAAAAACAAAATTGTACAGTTCATCTGGTGGAATGGCTGCTGTAGTAACTTGAGACTCTTGCTGTTCAGAAACATTGGCATTCAGCGGTTGGTTCACTGAATGATCTCCAATTCTGGAATCTTCTTCTATATTTTCACTAGAAGAATTAGTATTAATATGTTTGGCCTTCGCATTCCTGACATTAGTATTAGTATCCTCAGAGTCTGACGTTGAGAAGCCAGAATTTTCTGCAGTTCTACTTTCAACTCCACTTGCAGATTCATGTTTGACAGATTTACCAGATTCACTGTTTTCCGGTACTCCGGAAACTGTAGTTTTCTCCATCTTCCCGCCCTTCGAATAACTACCAGTTTTAAGTGAGTAAGCATAAGATTTGAGTAAAACGTCTATGGCCCGAAAAACCATAGGTAAAGGTCTTCGTTCAATGATGACAGAGCGAGCTAGTTCCAAACATAAATGTTTCGCCTGAAAAGGTGAAAAAAAAAGATGGAAATCACAAAAAGAGAGCAAGTGCGACTTATTTTCTTAAGGTGGCAAATAGGCAATTTAGACGGATTGGATACCCGTTTTTGGTGTGGATCAAAATGGGTTAGGCCAACCTGAAATACCCTGTCCAATTTTTTTATATGGAAAAAAACATTTGGCAGTATTTTAAGCATTAATAATAAACTTTTGGCAACTCTGAGTTTTGACCCATTGACACACTTAACCATCTATGAAAAAGATAAAACAATCTAAACAAATAAAATTTAATTGTCCAAAAATTACCGAGAAAAGTTATATTATATTGATTCAGTATTATCTTTTATCTTATTTTTGTTTTGATATTAATTTTATTTTTAATAAAATGGTCTAGGAGGCTAACTTTTCACCCATTTGACTCGATTGACGATTCCTTTTAAGCTAACTGTTCTGATTTTCCTGAGTTAAGAGATGATAACCCCAATTAGCCCATTCATAAGCAAATCGGCCAAAATTGCTACCTCTCCGCTATACTTGATGGACATGTGCCACCTAAAGGCTAACTTCGGAGCACATAAATACTTACTTTCTTTGCCTCTAACTTCCGCCGCTGCAAGAACTCTAGGACAGATGGCACTTCTGAGTTACTTGCGGAAATTGCCTGCAATAGTTGGAAACAAAAATAAATAAATAAATAGTACAACACTAGAACAAGTGGCAATTCAGGTCGGTTTCCGGTTGGCAGGATGGGTGATCCTGTTAAGTCAACTGTGTCAAAAAACCCAATCCAAACACCGGCATGTTTAACTCGTGTAACCCGAAATCTAACGGGTCAAACAAGTTGGAGAGTTGTACAACTGTACAAGATGGGTCAGGCAAACGGTTTGTAAATGGATTGAACTAATAATTTCTTTAAATTCTAATTTTACATGGGCTTGATAGCTGTTTATCCATAACCAACCGGAAGTCCAAACACGACCCTGGTCACTAAAGGGGTGAGTCAGGTCGACTCTTTATGAGGCGACCTGTACCTGTTTAGACCCAACACTAACCCTGGCATTTTGGTATTAGGATTTGCCACCCCTACTGACCACCATCACAACATTATAGTTTAAAAAACAGCCACCAAAACTTGCCTCCAAATCCAAATGTATTTTCCACAAAAACCCATTGGCGACATCACATACAAGATCAGGGACAAGAAAAATCCAGTCATCACTATATAGATTAGCCGTTGCATTATTTGTCAATGTTGTTTCTGAACTTTGTGCATTTGTCCTACTTGGCGAACCCCTTATCAAAAGAGGAAGTGGAGCAGATACAGGTGTACGTGAATCTGCAAATATATCATATAACAGAATAACTTTTGCATCCACTTGATGAATCAGCAGAACATTGTCAACCACACTCACAGCTATCTTGCTAGAATAAATCGGTAGAGAACCCTGATGAAAAGAGAAAACTAGTTAGTAGTTATCAATTTATTGAAAAAATTTTAAAATCAATTATAAAAGATACACAATAGAATTCAGAACTGGTAAAACTGCAACAAGATCTACAAAAGACTTTAAAAGACACTAATTGGCGAACTTAAAATACAGCACCGGTGAATGATATGTTGATCCTTAAAAGCAATGGCCACCGAAGATGGTTTTGGATTTGTGTTTTGGAACCGATTATATGATTATTCATTTATAACTAGTTATTTATGTTTGGGCATTCAAATTCTACTTCTGATTATTAGATTATTTAGGGGCCAAATAATCAGTTGTAACTATTATCATAAAATGGAAGAAAACTAATTATCTTTCAGTAAAATCAAATTCCCTATGTAATGTGTTTTTTCTTTCTTCTAACAGCAGAAGCACAACCAAGTATTATTTTCTACAACCTGTCACCTGATTCTTATTATTCAATCACAATCATTTTCAAAATGCACATAATTTCGTTCTTTTTCCTTCTCTTTTTATGAGGGAGGTAAGCATGTTTCAAACCATTAGATAGTTTTGGAAAAATGTCACACTTTAACAGGTAGCATGCAGAATATCGATTTTTATTTTCAACTGTTCTCAAAATGGTACAAAAATCCAATTTACCTGCTGGATAACAGCATCACGGTAAAACCTATATGAATGCAGTAGCATTGCAACCCTGTCCACTTGTAAGCAGTATATCCTTCCATAACTGTAATTCCACCAGGGCATTAGTATCAAAGGTCAGAACCTTCACAAGGTCAAAAACAAATAAATGCATAAAGCTTACACAGTGACAATATGAACATCTTCAGCAGCAAGAACAGGCTTACTGTTAGCATCCAACTTTGCCATTGCCATCTCAAACCTTGGTAACCGAATTACACCAGCAGAGGAAAGCTGAATAAAAAAAAAAAAACAGTTATAAATCTCTGTTAACCTGTGTTGCAAAACTGAGTATCAGTTGCTATCAGTAAGATTCTAGCAGTTTCACCCTTTTGCCTGATCAATTATGACACAACAACCCAATGTGACAGGGTGTAGTATGTATGTAATTTATACAAAACCTAAGGGTACCATGTTGTAAATATAATGGTATCATGGTGTAGGTATCTTGTAATCCCATTCAATAACAATAATTCTTCCATGAATTCTTGACTGGTTCGAAGATAAGTGAAATAATGACCATAAAAGAAAATAATTGTTAGATGATTTGAGCGCAACATAAATGCATGCAGTGTCGCAGTTTTATGGTTGGTTATACCTGATAGCCAGTAAAGCTTTTGCATTGCATTCCTGAAGCAAGAAGGACCAAACGGCTTTCATGTGTGTACTTGTACCAACTCACATTCATTTTCTTCGTTTCAACCAAATCAAGTGACTTTAGCTCTGGCATGTAAGTGTAAAGCTCCAGTCCACTGTAAGTCAACTCTAATAAGTCAAGCCAAATTATGAGTGAAGCATATCTTATTGCCTAACAGATGATGCAAAACAGTCATTGAAATTGAGTTTTATAGGTGTTCTTTGTGTACTATATGCATAAACTCAAAAGCTCACATTTGACCAACATCACTGCATTGGATCAGCTTATCTGTTTATTCTCCTACATAATCACTTGTTACAATTTTATATTCAATATTAACAGTAAGGCATCTGCATATTCAGGGATAGGTGATGTTTGACTATTAAAGAAATGGAGAGGGGCTTCTATTTTAGCACTCATTCCATTCACTTATGTAACTTTTTAATGAGTACCTGGTCTTGACAAACACGATATCACAAACTGCACAATCGGTCCAAAAGAACCCCAATATACTATCTGACTCCGACTTTGACTTCTGACTAAAAGTCTCTCCAGTTTCTCTAACCCAAAACTGAACCTCATGATTGGATCTTTGAACAGCTATAAGCTTTAAATCTAAGGAATAGCGAACAGACAATATCGGCCCTTCGCTAATTGTGTCAGTTGTTGGAGCAACATCAGAAGTAAAGGGGGAAATTTTCCAAGAGACAACCTGAGACATCAGCACAAAAAGGCTTGAATTTGTACAAATTTGGCTAAAACATATCTAAATATGGTGAAATGTATGAACTTATATATGGTCCTCTTCAAGCCATCAATGTTTTAACAACCGAATATACGACTAAAAAAATTGAGATGGATCTAAACAGCAGCTACCTGGTCAGTGGTTGGTGAGATTAATAGCTTATTTCCATCATCATAAAATAAACCTGTTGATCCATCATATCTGCATTTTAAGGGTGGATACTGAATGTACGCATGTGACAGAGCACCAGATCCACCAAACCCAGCCATGGGTTGAGGACTGGATGTACTCCCAAACATTTAAACCAGCTTTGTGCTTGAGGTTTTATGTTTGAACTTGACGGTCACAGGGAAAACTTATCTGGAAGAATAACACTGAAGAATAAAATAACAATGAAGTTTAGTTCGATGACAAAATAATAAACAGAAGTATTTACAAGATCTTTTAGCTATGATATCTAACCTTTTTATGAAAGTACAAATATATAGATATGTAGCTCTAGTTCTGTTAAGGAAAACGCTGTAGATTCAAGGCTTTCCCTTAAGCTGAAGAAAGATAAGAGAATGTGGACAAAGTATTAGTTAGAGAAACACAAACAAGTTAATAAGTTAAAAACTCCAAACATATTACTAAAAATTAATACCACGTTCTGCATGCAATTCTTTAATGCAAGAAATTCTTTCAAACACATATCACGTTCAATTTGAGGAACCTTTGCTGCAACACAACCCCCGTATTCTTTTGCCTGCAATTGTTTATTAATAGATATAGTGACATAACATCAAGAATTATACAATATTAATCTTTGCAAAATGCCCTATCCCATGAACTTAACAAATATGAGCAAGGAGAATGGATAACGATGTACCTACATCTGTCCATGATATGTAGTCCCAACATTACCTGAAGGGCCTACCAGGGAGTATTCTCCAAGGGGTATATGGTTTGCCCGTGGATCTTCCAAAAGGCTAAAAATGGAGTAATGGACTGGTAACACTCCTAAAGGATGAATCATCCACATCCTGAAGGTTACACTTACAACCCCAGGTAAAGGCTTGCCCTGGGCTAAGCATTTTTGCCCCCATGTTGTGGCCTTGGCCTGGCTAACACACCCAGACTATAGAAAATGCCTAATCCTCCAAGTAGTGAAATAAAAACCAACAAAACCTAGAAAGAGTGTCTTATGAGGACTACCCTGTGTGACAGCAGGAATGGTTACTACAATTACACTTTCTGCTTTCCTATTGGAAATGGTTTATAGAATGCTACACTCTGATTGGACTTTCAACTCTCTATTTGGGCAAGATGATCGGCACAAATATAGGGGGGGGGGGGGGGGGGGGGGTTTATCACAAAGAGGTATTCTAGCAATCAATCCCTTATGTTTTACACTAAACTTTCTCTCTTCACCGTCTAAGCCTCTAAAGTGTTTGCTTTCTATATCAGGAAGTGAGAATAATCCATTCGATCTACTTCCCATTTAATCTCATCTTTGCATGGTTGCACCCATCGCATTTTTAGTGCATGACCGATAAACATGAGTACCGATGAATCAAAACAGCATTTGAGTCACTCATATAAACATAAACTTTCTCACTTTACCATTGGTCCTAACGAATAATTACAACTAAATAGCTGCAAACACAATATGTAATGCGTACAACCTACTTTCATATCTAACTTAGTACATTAACTCTTAAATATTGTCATCTTATGTATGTTTGATCACACTGGACTTCTTTATCTAGTTCTTATAATACTTTTGTTTTGCTTTTCTTTCCATATTTGGTGCCAATGGCCCTCTTGACCTTTGAGTCAAACAAACTAAATTAAACTACAAACTGATAAGAACTTCTTGCATTGACTTTTGAGTAACAAAAATAACTATGTCAAGTGTGAAAATATCATTTTAGTGTAAACATTATACAGATCAATTCGTATTTTGTGAAGTTGGAAAGTTACAAAATTTGGCACTCAATGTATATCTTTACTAAAACAAACACGGTTCACATGTCTGTGACAAGCTAGAACTTGTGTTACATTATATCCCGTGTACTTGCTTTCTTGAAACCTTTTCCCAAGCATAATTTTGTAAATCTTAATTTTTTTAAACGTTATATATATTCACCCATGGATCCACTGACACCATCAAGACACTAAACAAAATGTTAAAAAAAAAATCTAAGCAATTCGCTCTAGTTAAACAGCTTACCTGAGCTCCACAATTCACCAGAATATGTTTAAGTGGGGAGGATGTGGCCTTTTCTTTCATTATAAACTACCTGATATATAAAAATTACACAATATTTAGGTTTCAAAGTTTTCAACTCAATTTACAGAATGAAAAGTTACAACTTACAAACATAATTCTTTCAATCAGTTCAACATGAATATACTCCAATCTTCCAATAAATGCAAGGCTTTTTATTTTGGACCGTCACAGAAAATGCAATATTTTCTACTTTTGAATAATCCATTTCAAATTTACCTATTTGCTCAATATCAATCATTACAAGAAATTGGTGAAACAGAGTGTGGTCCTTATCTTTTTAACCGTTAATTCACTACTATTTTACTTACAGAAACCAATAATAATAATAATAATAATTTCAATCAACAATCCCAAAGGGAAGTTACATCTAAATAGAATGCAAACGGGCAACAAGCCAAACCGCTAACCCTTTTTGGATAGCAAAACTAACTCTTTTAAAATGCTACATTCATACATAATCAAGGGTCATAACATTACTATGCATGACCTTTTGGACTTGAACATAGTTGTTAATAGTGACCATAGCGCCTACTATAGCAAATAGCATAGCGTAGCACTCATGTGTCGCTATATGGTTGGTAGCGGGAAATAACAATTTTTTAGTATTTTTTTTGTTTTTTTTTTTTTGGTAAAATCTACATATAAAATATCTCTAAAAGTTTCTTCCAATGTATCGCTAAACACAAAACATCCCCCGCTATTCCATCACTATCGCTACGTAGCGTATCATCAGCTTGTCACTATCATCCGCTATTTGCTATTGACAACTCTGGACTCAAATAAGTAGCTCCACAACCTCTGATGCAAGGAAACCAAAAGTATCAAAAACAAACCGCGTAAACACGTGTTGGTTATCAAGGCACGCTTTCGCAAGTTTACTCACCTTACTCGATTAATCAATCATCATTGGTCACAGACTTGCACTTAGCGTTGAAAACATCTTCAACACACTTTTAACGGTTTAACCTCTACCAATATCATTGTTAAAAAAAAACTTGTCACACCTAATCGTAGTGACCTAATATTATATTACACTATAGCAGTGATCAATCCTAATAACTGTTCGTTACAGAGTAAGTAGATTGGATCCATAAACCCTAACCAACATCTATCAAGTAATAATAACAGTAAATTACGCCAATCAGACACGAATTTAACTAATTATAAACATAGGGCTTAAAACAATTCGTTGACTTTAAATTACCTCATGAATTGTGATTAAATTATGCAGCAAAACATTGAGGGATAATCAGAAAGGTTTGTGTAAAGGATAATTATTATGGTTGAAGGTAACGTTAATGAATAACAGAATCACGAACTGGGTTGAAGCCAAGGGAGAGTTATTTTGTAGGTGTTGTGCATAAATTGTAGCAACTTATTTGGTGTCTAGATCCGGATAATGCTACCCATGGGTTGAAAATGAAATTAACCGGTTCGGGATCGTGAACGGGTGTCGAAATCCAGTCTGAAATTAACGGTGTAATGTAATGTGACATTCTGTTTTGTGGACAAAAATAAACAATAGAGTATTATTTGTTTTGTTATCTTTCGGTATTGTTAATTTCAATACAACTTGAAGTAACTAATCCCCTAAATAAATTAGGACGACTATTGTACTCAACTACTCTTCATGTAACTCAGTTGTCATAGTGTAATCCATTTGTCTAAACGGGGTGTAGATGGTTGTAACCACATTGTAAAGTGTCATAAACGATGTATAAATGGCTTGACATGTTAGACAATTTAATTTTAATACAACCTTTCGATGTGGGTTAAGTTTGTATACCATATTTATCTAGACAAAATTACAGAAAACGTCCTTTATGTTTACCCAAAGTTGCAGGTTTAGTCCTTTAACTTTAAAAGTTGCAGGATACCTCCTTTATCGAAGTTTTTGTTGCAGGAAACATCCTTTAATGAACTTTTGGTTGCATAAAACGACCTTTACCACTAACGGTGTTAAATTATCCTGTTAAGTTACCCTCACATGTGAGGGTATTTTCGTCAATTTGTATTTAAAGGACATTTTCTGCAATTAAAACAAAAATAACAACATAACAATAAAGGAGGGACTAAACTTGTCAAAGTTTGGAAGTTTTTAAAACAAACTCATCCTCTCTCTCTCAGACTCGTTTTTCCGGCGATGGTCGCCGCCGGCGACCACATTCCGGCCAAGTACTCCGACGAAGGTCAAAAGGCGGTTTTTAAAGCTGATTATTAACGTTTAAACTTTTCCCCACTGTGTATAACCGTTTTTCCCCATTGTGGATGTTGATTTACTGCTCCATACCATTTTAACCGACTTTGTTAAGACAGTTGGTTAATTTACTTAGTTTGCTGTTTGCCTATGTATATATAGTTGGATTCTGTTTTGTTTCTCATTCGATTAATGAGTAGCAGAAAATTGCCCAAATCTCTCTCTTTCAAATTAACATTTCTAAGCCTTTTAACGCAACTCTGCTACTTGTCAATATTATATATAAAGCTTAGATATTTATATGATGGAGAACTTGAAGCAGATATGGTCGAGTCACAATAGTCCTAACAAGAAAAACAATAACTCCAAGTGGAGTGAATGTGATACCCTGTAAATCTTTTTTTTCAAGCAATCCATTGCATTACTGAATCATTTCAAGTTGAAAAATGTGGTTCCATTGACATGTATTTCAACATAGACTTGGAACGTATTTGTCAAATGGATGAAAATGGTAACAGATTAAGATACATTTCAGTGTACAGATTTACATATAAAAAAACAAAGGCAGTTCAAGATCTTCTTGCTATATAACTTAAAGTTCTGAAACATCCATTTTGTACAATATATTTAACACAGCCTAAATGATTGATCGCATTTCAAGAGGCGTCATAATTTAATCTTGAAATTTCAAGCCTCGATTAGCTTAAGTACAGTGAGACCAAAAACTGGGAAATGAGAACAAATTCACTTACCACAGTTGAAGGCTCGATTAAAACATGATTTAAACACATTTAAACCCACTAATTGACTTGGAAAAACGGTTATACACAGTGGGGAAAAGTTTAAACGTTAATAATCAGCTTTAAAAACCGCCTTTTGACCTTCGTCGGAGTACTTGGCCGGAATGTGGTCGCCGGCGGCGACCATCGCCGGAAAAACGAGTCTGAGAGAGAGAGGATGAGTTTGTTTTAAAAACTTCCAAACTTTGACAAGTTTAGTCCCTCCTTTATTGTTATGTTGTTATTTTTGTTTTAATTGCAGAAAAGGTCCTTTAAATACAAATTGACGAAAATACCCTCACATGCATTGCATGTGAGGGGCATCTAACGACAATTTCAAACGACGTTAGTGTAAAGGATGTTTCCTGCAACAAAAACTTCGATAAAGGAGGTATCCTGCAACTTTTAAAGTTAAAGGACTAAACCTGCTACTTTGGGTAAACATAAAGGACGTTTTCTGTAATTTTGTCATTTATCTATGTAATTTTTTTTTGAATAGATGACATAGTTCCAAGTTAGGGGCTATTTGGTCACCTCTACGCTAGTAAGTGTTGAGCCACTAAGAGGTCTGATTAAGTAAGAGACTCTGAACTATAAGAGGCTTGACTTGGCTCAGCTTAGCTATTTGGTGTTGAAGGAGGTGGTTGTGGGTTAAGAAGGTGGTGCGTGAGTGCCTGAGTGACCGACTGATGGTTATAAACACAGGCGAATTGATTAAAAGGTAAAATTTTCATTTTGAAATATAAAGGGTAAGAAGTTTGCCGATTTATATATAAAGATGAATTGCTAAGAGGTAAAACTTTCATTTAATATCATTTTGAAACTTAATGGGTAAGAGTTTTGTTAATTGATTCAGATTTGTGCTATCAGTAAATAAAACAACACCTAATGCTGACTGATTTATTGGTAGTAGTCTTTTTAACGAAATCATCAAAAAAGACTATAAAACAGCCCCTCAAGCTTGTTTGGTTTCTGCAACTATTGGGCTGGGCTTGTTTGCTTTCTACTGGTTTTGGACTGGGCCTTTTTATTGAAGTTGTTCTTTATCAAAACACAAGACTTTACATCACATCGTTAGAGCAGTCCATGCCCATAAGTCTTGTTAAAGTTTCTAAATTGGACTTTGCTTTAGTGGTTTTGGGATTGGGCTCACAATCAGTAGACTCGTTGTAGTATGAACGACAACTACTAAACCAAAAACGTTTTTTTTTTAAATAAATAGGACCATGGGAATTGGGATGAACCTTCACTTGGAATGGGGCTAAAACATTGAAATCAGTACTTTTAAAATCTAGAACATAAAAAATGATGCGTAGCAGGTTGTAGAACATTCATTAAAGCTTAAATAGGTGACATATCATATGTTTTTTTTTTGGTTATGTACAAGAAAAAACGAGTATAGGTATAATCGTAGAAAATAGAGTCATATACTTAGTACTTCTATTTCGGGCTTCATTTGAGCCCAATACTGCAATACAACTACTAATAGATTGAAGCATTAAGGTTCAACCCAATACTCCTTCACAAAAATAAAAGATCATGGGTTCAAGTCCCACAAGGAGTAGAAATTTGCCGTTCAAAAAAAATAAAATAAATAAATAAATAAAATAAGAAACACTCATCATGTGAAGTGGATCCACATTTCTCTCAAGAGCCTCTCTCTCCTACTATGTAGGTGTTAGATTTGGTAGAATCTAAATTTTACTTGTAAATCATGTAGAGTTTTTGTTGGTGCTCCCTAGATTTAATTGGATAATTCACATAGAACAATAAGAATAAATATACAAAATCTGTATATGAAAACAATGCACTGAAATTGTACCAAAGACCTAACTAAACCATCACAAGGATTTTAGTCAGCAGTAAAAACTACTCGTATTAACAGTTGAACAATTACATAAGTGAGAAAATTACTAGCAGAAACTCTATTAGCAGCAACTTAGTTATTGGCTTACTACTGATGACCAAAGAACCAATGAAGCTAAGTTAGAACAATCTTAAGTGAATTTCGAGAAACAATGTCTCATTATTTTAATTAAACAGTTATTAATTATCTACCTTTTTAAGTAATGTGGTTTTAATTTCAATTATGTCTCTTTTATTTCAGTTATGTATGTTTTATTTTACTTATGTAGTTTTTATTTAAACTTATATTTTTTAAATTAAAAAACATGATTGCGAAATGATTAATGAGGCTTTATTTCACACTTTGTTGGAGCATCACACCATATTCCTTATACTCATTAAAAACATAAAATTTTAGAAAACTAACTAAACACTACTACATCCCGTTCCTTATCCGTATATCTTATCCATATGTTTTTAAGGAAACTAAATGAGTTCTTATATTTAAGAAAAAAGTAATTTATGGATAGTGAATAGGATGTGTGAGGGTTTAACAAAATGAGAGATAAAATTACGAAATGATGTTTTTTAATTAAATTATATGGATACAAATGAAGAATTGGAAGCAAATGCTCTTAAGGGTGTTGGGCTTTGAGTTCCTTTGTCTACGTGGCGCTGACATAGCATCTTAAAGCCTCTAGATGCTTTATTTCATACCATCCAACCTTAATACTTCTATTTATTGTTTTGTTTGTCATGAAGTGGATAACTAGATTCTAAAATGGGATATTTTTCTTTTTAAATGAGACAAGCGAAAATGAGTAAAATCCCTATTCTTGAAACTTTGGCTCATAGAAATGTTCAAGTTGGATCGGCGGGTTGTAGGCTATACGGCGAACGTGTCGAATTGTGTAATCTCCTTCTAACTTCTTGCTATTTTGCCTCAATTGTTGGGCAATGAGTTAGTATTAGGGGCTGTTTGGTAGCCTCTTAATGAGGCTCTTAACCATTCAGTGCCGAATGATTCAGCATTCAGCGTGGTTGTTTCAGCCTCTGAATGGAATGGTTAAGGCTGAATCATTAAGACTTGGGATTTTGCTGAACCATTAAGCACTGAATCATTAAGCACTGAACTAGGCTGGACCTTAATGAAACTCTCATACCAATGTGGGACAAGAAAACTAACCATTAAGAGGTCTAACTTAATGATTCAACACTTAACCATACAGACCTCTTAACCATTCAAACCTCTTAATGATTCAGCACTTAATCAACCAAACAGCCCCTTAGTGTTGAGTTCTACCAATATTTGCTTTCACGATTAGAGACTTGATATGGCTTCCCAATTCATTTAACTTGGGTCACCGCAAGAACAAGTTGATTCATGGTATAACTCTCACGGCTTGTTGACGTATTGGAAGACAATGAACAGGAAGGGTTTTTTTCCCTGTTAAAAGGTATCAAATCTTTAAGTTTTCTTTAAATTAATAATTAATTCAAAACGACAAAAGATATCAAATCTTTAAATTTTCTTTAAATTAATAATTAATCCCCGGTTAGAAATTGACATAATAAGAGACAGAGTGATATATGTTTTTTTAATTGATATATGTTTTTTAGGGTGACCCTATAGGGACGACTTGGGAAAACAACTTTTTTTTTTCTTCTAGTGCAAATAGTTACCGATCTAACGGCTTAAACATATTCCACTTGTTCTTGTTTTCGTTCTTGTTTTATAAACACTGATTTTCAAGAGTAACTTCAAAGTCCCTTTCTAAGCATTCATAAATACAAATGGACCCCCATTAAGCAACTCTTTGAGGCTATGGGAGACAATGCTATCATCATTTAATGACATATATGTATTGAAAAGCTTTCTGATTTAAATCTACTCATCTCTCTCTTGAAAAGGACAACTAATTTATAACAAAATTAAGGATGAAGGATCCCATTAATGAGCATATCTAAAACTAGATTCATAATATTAACAAATTTAAAGTGAAATCTTTAAAGGTTGCTCTCTTGAATCCTTTTTATTTTATTTTAAATGTAAAAAAAAAAAAAACTATTCCTAAATACTTTTATTAGACGGACGTAAAGGATAATCATCGTTGTTTCTTAAAATTTCGTTACCCTACAAATATTACTTTTGATCCAGACATCATATATATCGTTTTTTTTAGCGTGTAAACTTATGTATAGTTGTATTTGCAAAAATAAGCGCGTAAACGTTACAATCATATTCTATTGAGATCGTTGGATTTGTTTGTGACATTAAAGTTCGCATGTGCATCTTTTTATATGTTTTGGAAGATGCAATGTTTTCAACTAACAAGCTTTCATGTAAAGGGTCCTACCATATGTCAAAGTTTATAACTAAAAGATTGAAGTTAAGAAGTTTGTGTGGTTGAAGTAGTAGAACAAAAGAAGTTCAAAGAGGAGACATATTTGTAGGTGGAAATCTGAGTACTTTGTGTCATGGACCACATTGATAATGGCAATATATAGCAAAGATGATCATCATAAAGAGAGGCCAAAGACAATGGTCCACCAAAACATGTGTTGCATCAACTTAAACCTCAATCTACATTTTATTCCATTAAAGAATATATATTCAATCATTGACATGTATTTTAGTGACTTAGGCATAATCTTCTTCTATTCATATTTGTTAAAGTAACATATCCTCAAAACATGTGGGATTGTCAAGTCATCTATCACTCATGTCACGTTGCAATGGGAAAAGAAGAAACAAATGACACATACTATATGGTAAATAAGTTGACATAAATTGATTACATCTACAGTTGATTGACATTCTTGTGGCTAGCTTCTTGGATTCTCTTGACGAATAGGGTATAATTCTTGCGGAACTTGTGGCGTATCTTCGTTGTCATGAGTTGGATTTCTAGATATAAACCTCTCCTATTAACGTGTGCGTATGCGATTTATAGATAATAGATGTATCATTTAGCATATATATAAAATTGGTTTGAAGTATATATTCACACACATATGTGTGTGTTACTCCATATCAAGTCAATGTCTCAATCAAGGATGTGGACCATATGGTTCACTATGAAGTAAATTTAGGAGTTAATAATTCATTGAAACTTCTAAGATTTTGAGCTCAATTCCAACATTTGTCTTTGATTATCGAACAGAAAAGTAAAAGAAGAAGAAAAACATATCAAAATCATATTTTAATTTGATTGAATTAGGTTTGGAATATTTTATTTCATATATAGCAACTTTTTCTGGTGCAAAACATTATTATATTAAAATATATTAATATACTTGAATTGATACATATATGCATATATTCATGGTTCTCGAAGTTAATATACTTGAACTGATACACATATCTGCACATATGCTTGAAACTTGTTACTAGAAAAAAGAGAGAAAAGAGACACTAAGAAAATTACTTATTTATAGAGAACCTGTTTAATCTTTTAATAATTATACACCATAATTTATTTATTTTATAATAAATGAATGATTTAGATTGGTTCTCGAACTTATTACATTATAGGCGTTTCTGAATTTAACCATATATCCATATCCACTGTGTGTGTAAGGTTGCTTTATGCTAAAAGAAAGTTATTCTAAAAAGCGTAAGACAAAAATTTATAACATGGTAACTTAGGAAAATACACGTAGTGTTAACTATATTTTTTCACCATGGCGTGAACGCCCTTTTACTCACATGGTGTCATCACATTTTTACTTTTTAGTTTCCTTAACATGTGTCTCACATTTGACTTCCTACACTCTTTAGGAAATAAAAAGTACATATTAGCATAACTTAAACAGATTCGTTTTACAACTTACATGTTTTATCTTATGTTTCAATGTAAATGGTAAAATTAAAAATAAATAAATGGTTTATTTCTCTATCCTACTATTTATTTGATTGTCTCCTCTCTCCTAGATTTTCTTTATAAAAAGTATAAGAATGTGCAGATATACATGCATCTTTACATAAAGTGTATTTTTTCTAAATGCATTTAAACAAAAAACTGTTGATCGATACCAGATTAAAAAAATAAAACAAATGTTTAACATATTAAAGTCAAACATGAATTCTAGTAACTATTGGTTTTGAAATGATCATTCATACACATTTTTTTAGCGAATATTTTTTCCCCGGTTTTAGATACTTTATTGATATATAAAGGGCAAATTACATAACGATAACAGATAGACGGGCAACAAGCGACGCCGCCACCTATTTCTGAATAGAAAACCCTAATTTACACATTTATATTATATATTAGAAAAAAACATTCTCCGGAAAGAATTAAACCGATGAAAATTCACAGTGTCGACAAATCAAACAAAGTTAAAAGAGTAGACAAATAGAGATTATTTTTTAAGGATCGCCGGCGATCACCGTAAGATTACCGTTTCTGGCAAGTCAAACGAAATTTCTAAAGAAAAAATGAACATTTTTCTTTTTCTTTTTATATGAGTAGTCGATAATTTTGATGTAAATTTAAAACAACATGGCGTGAGATAATTTGATGAAGAAAAATCAATTTACAAGGTTGAAAAGGGGACACGTGAATATATTTGAATTTTGAAATATAATAATTACCGAACACGTACATATTGTAATCAAGAAAGGGACCATGTAGAGGTATCTTTGACATAAACCTCAAGAGCTCCATTGAAAATGGGTTGTACATGTTAAGCCAACATCAGAAAAAGATGTCATGGTTTCTAGTGGTCCATAAGTAGGAGTTCCGACAATAATGATGCACATACATCACAATAAAGTTAGTTTATATCTATATGTGTATACATACATGAATTCTAAATATATACATGGTTTAAAATGTATATCATCTTAGATTCACATATCCGCTTTTCTCATGGTGTTTTGACCGAAAAAATTTATGACATTTCGTATCTTTGCTAACGGATGAGCCGAAAATTATCCATTACTAAAAGTCTTATATATTTAGAGTAATTGTGCAACCCATGGAAAATACTCCCTCCGTCCCATTAGAAGTGTCCATATTTCCTTTTTTATTTGTCCCATTTCATGTGTCCAATTTAAAAAATTATTAGTCAATTTCCAAATTTACCCTTTAAAACACAACTAAAATAAACAAAGAATATGATGGACCCACATATGACAATGGTATTATTGTCATATGGCAAGCAAAAAAAGCAATCATTTTATATGCCTAAAACTTTGTGTTTTTCAAACCAAGACACTTCTAAGAGCATTCACATCCCATCCACCATTTTTACCCTATAATTTAACTAAAAAATCATACTTTTTAAAATTTATCTCTCAATTTAAAAAACTTCCCACATCCCATCCACCATTTTTATCTTTATCTTACTCACAAACACATATTTTATTATATTTCTCGTTTTCATACACTCACAATAATTTGGTGGAGGATGAATAGTAGCTTTTTATATATGAAAAGCTATGATAACAAATTTTCATAATATAAAGATAGGGTATAAAATGGTGGATGGGTTGTAGTGTATTTTTAGTAGGATTTTTTAAATTTTAAAGATGGGGGAAGGTTGTGAATGCTCTAATGGGACGGAGGTAGTATTAAACTTTGTATTATGAGGGAACCTAAATATGAAAACAATTCTTTAGTCTTTTTATGGATGTTTTAATAATACATAAAATAAAAACACGTTATGATCCTTTAATAATGATATGTAAACTGGATTCAACTGAATTGATTCAATTGTGACTTGTGTTTGTATCTATAAATGAAAATTTATAGAGTGGGCTCTCCTTTGTCTCTAGTTTTTATTGCTTGGACATTCTCGGTAGCTAGATTTATCATTTGCGCTAGAGAGAGAAACATTTAATTTTTGTCATTGCGTCCCCAAAACTTTTAAGTCTATCACACACACGTATATATACGACTTGTAGAAATACGCGCTATACATACCGCATGTATATATACGTCATATGTCATGTTCAAGACACCTAATTTTGAAAGTGATATTACGGAACATCCGGATGGTGACTATTTTATTTTATGTTAACACCTCTTTCGAAAGAAATAAAGAGGGAGACCAAAATACTCTTTTATAAACTTGTTAAAAGGAAAGAAGTTAGGGTTTCAGAAGATGGTGACCCTTTTCTTGTCCCCTACTCATATATATCCATCACCATTCTTGTATTGCGACTTTTAGTCCTTGAACTTCAACTTTTGCTTATTGCACCCCGACTAGTATTTTTGAATTTTTACAAACCAAATTCAAATTTTATTTATTTATTTTTTAACAATGTTTTGTTCATCATAGGGATAGGTTAGTTGATGATGCCTGTGGTAGGGATAGGTTACACATTATGGAGTTCTTCTCTCATCTATAACAGCCAATGTGTCCAACACACAACAGTGCAACATGAGCCTAGGCATGTCTTATGAATCAGTTATCTTTCATGTGGTCAGAATGAAATAACGTGAGACTTGAGGTGTCATACATTTGTTGAGATGAAATCATAACTATATCCGGATATAAAAAAAAGTTTATTGGATAATAATTCTGACCTTTTTTTCCTAGTGATTAACAAACGATCACAAATAACAGCTATTTTAGTATTGAATTTTAACAATATGATCATTAGCTTTGTACGATAAAGTTGTCATGACGTGATTAGATGTGGTTAGTTTTCATGTTGGCTGGCGATCGGCGACATATAGGAAATAAACCACAATGCGTGCATGGTGTTTATGAGATTGCCCAAATTTGTTTAACTGGGGTTTGATCTAATTACATATATAACAATTAAGAGTGAGGTTGTCACTCTAGTTAATTTCAAATCGAGTTATAGTGATGTGTATCAATCTCAACCCGTCAACTTTTAGCATTGGCTTACATTCCTCAGCTTTCCTAAAACTTTGTATAACGTCATTTTGACTCCATCGAGTTTTACGTGCATTTTTATGTACATGAATCACATATAATACATTTTCATACTTATTGTTATGTCTGTTTTCGGTTGGTCTACATTTTGATATAAAAGTTGTTCAGAAACGAGTCCTGTCAAATATTATTCATTTTCACTCGGCGGTATATCGAGATACTTTACGTTTCAACGCTGCCGCAACGCGTGGTGCCATTATTTAACTTAAGAAAATATTATTTTCTTACATCCTTATTTTTAGTACCTTTCGGTATAAATCGAAGTTGTTTTAGGATCCGTTGTAAAATTTTGTCAGCAATGAGTCAGGTTAAATATAATACATTTTCGTGCTTATTTGTGTGTGTTTCAGTTGTCTACGTTTTTACGTAAATTTTATTCAAAAATGCGTCGGATCAAATATTTGACACTATAAATCCGAGTTACTTATCCGTAACGCGGGCAGGTCAAAATAATAGTTTAATGTATTGGTTGAACTACCCCTTGGGATTGTTGAGCATGGGTCTTTCAAATGAGAGCATTCCCAGTAGCTTTTACATATTTTCTCCATAATATCTCTAAAAACACTACTTTTTCTCATTTTCTTCCTATTTAATAATATTTATTCTATACTTCTATCATTACCTTTCCTCTCTCCTCTACTCACAACCACTTTAAAAAATATTAAACAATTATGAAGGATAAACAGTTCCATATCAAATTTACTGATGAACAGTAACTTCTCTATATATTCTCTATCTCCTCTACTCACAACCACTTATACACACCGTATATAATATGGAGGTCCCTCTCACAATAATATGGAGGCTCTACTGTGAATGCTCTGAGAAAAAATAATGGAAGATCGATCATACATATATACCATGGGGTCAGTTGAGTACTTTTATGTTTTATCCGTATTGTTGCAATATATTTTTTTTTTGTATGGTAGCAAGCTACAAAAAGAATGTATGTGAGTACGCATACATACATGGATTTAGCTAGGTAAGAGAGACCACTGGTACACAGAATTATACACTAAAGTAACAAAGAAACAAAAAGAAAACCAAGTGGGAACCCTATCCCTAAAGAATCACCATACAAGGAATGGGATGTTTGTCACAGTGAACATGCATTTGAAGGTAGGCAGTGGCGAAGTTTGACCCGAAGGTTCGGGGGGTCGGAAGTCACCGGGGGGTCGGAAGTCACTAGTTTCGGGGGGTCGAAACCCTATATTTTCAAAATTTTCTATACGAATACTATATAATCGGAACTTCTGCGCGAAAATCTGGGGGGTCGGCCGCCCCTCCCCGCCCCAACTGTGCTGTGCCACTGAAGGTAGGGGTGCTAAACGGCTCGGGTTTGCGAGTTGGCATGTTCAACCCGACCCGAACCCGAAATATTTACATGAACCTGAACCCGACCCAACCCCAAAATTTTTGTCATACATATGAACCCAAACCCGACCCACATATTTGTGGGTTGACACGAACACGACCCATTCAATCCGAAATTTGTAATATATTTTTTTTCGCAAACTAGTATTCAAATTTTAGTAAAAAACACAAACGTATGTAAAACATTTAGGTTTTAATTATAAAATCTTATACCTATTTATATTTTAAGTTATAAATATGGCATAAAATACCTAATCAATAACATAAAGCATATTAAAAAAAATAAAATATAGTATAAATGGGTTAAACGGGTCAACTCGTGAACCCGCTCGGGTTGACCCGAACTTGACCCATTTAGCTAAACGGGTTGGCGGGTTCAACCTGAAAATGACCGGAACCCATTTTGACTAAACCCAAACCCATTAATTTCGTATTAGGTTCGGGTCATGCTTTCGGGACGTGTTAGAAATTCCCACCCCTATTTGAAAGCCACCAGATAAATTCTATACAGAGAAAACACACACACATACCTATCTAGCTAGGTTACTTTGAGAATGTAGTCCCTTGAGTTGTGAGAACCGTAAGAACTCATACCTCTCATGCGATTTTTAACTTTTTTTTTTACCAAAACATTTATATACAACTAACTTTTAAGTTAATTTTATTTTCTGCCACTACGTTTTAGGTTAACTTTATTTTCTTCTAATTTGACCACCAAACTTTGACCAACAAACTTTTAGCTTTTAAGATTTAAAACTTTGGTCACTAACTTTTAACTTAACTTTATTTTCTTCCAATTTGACCACCAAACTTTTAGCTTTTAAGATTTAAAACTTTGACCACCAAAACTTTTAGCTTTTAAGATTTCAAACTTTGACCACCAAACTTTTAGCTTTTAGCCGCGAGCATTTTTTTGAAGCCCACGTGAAAATAACAGTCACTTAATATTATCTTTTATGTCCACGAAACTCTCCACGCAACAGGAGTTCCCACAGTGACGCGCGATCTTTAACGTCCACCAAACCCTCAACGCAACAGGAGCTCCCGCGTCGAAGCGCGGGTAATAGAATCCTAGTTTACATATATGTAAGAAAAAAATGATAAACTTATGCATAATTTATTTTTACTTACGTAAACTTGTAAACATGTACCAATTTTTCATTGTTCATGTGTTTTCTTACATATATGTAAAGTTGCTGCAATAGTCGTGTCTAGCTGTTAAATAGTATAGTTTCTGTTACATATGTGTTTGGTTAAATTTAAATAGTCTTGTTTGTTGATAAAATAACAGGACTAAGTGATTTTTCTTTACACGTGTATGCAATGTCCAATTTATTTTAAAAAGTTTGTCAAGTAAAATATATGACTTATTGAGTTTAAGTTACTAAAATAAAACTCAAGCTCGTACAAGTCATTTGTTAATTTGGAGGATTACTTAGGGCGTTAGGGGTGCTACTAGAATTCAACTTTTCTTTCACTGATTTTAACCAATTATGCACTGCCACATCACTTAACTGATTTACTTCATTGATTCATTTTTTTTTGTAGGCAGCACTCCACTGATTCTTGTTTTTCTTTTTTTCTTTTTCATTTAAATACAAATACAAATTTTTTTTTTAAATACACACGGTTTATTGCTCTACCAAACCGTCGGTCCGTAATCAACTCCACCCAACACGGTCAAAAAAATTTATTTCCATTTAAGTCGGTCTTATCTAACCGTCAGGAAAATTGAATTTGTACATGCAATACGGTTGAGAATTTTTGTATATAAACGACGGTGGTGAAAACACAATTCAACATCAATATGTTTTTATGTATTTTATTTATGTTTGGTTGAATTTATTTTAACTCTAAACGGTTTACGTAAAAAAAATAAACAAAAATGTTGCTTCCAAACGGTTATAAATAATTAAAAAAGGAATTAAAGTAAACAAAAAATCAGCAAATACACGGTTACCAGCCCGTTAGATAGAACCAGAAAACGGTCCACGGGACCCCTACCAACACGGGTGGTGGCGGTGTTACCGTGCTGGTAATGAGGTACCCGTGCCCAATTCTGGTAGCGCCCCGTCCCCCTTATGCCATGCTATGGGTAACCAACAATAAAGTAGAACTACATTTTGGGAATCATGAATGACATATAAACATGATTTAAACTCAAGTTAGACCTTGGGGTGTGGTCATCGGGGAGGGGGTTGGTAATCGCTGCCTCAGCAGCCCACCGACGGGAACACCCCCCCCCCCTTTGGATTTCGGTGCAAAAGGGGAGATTCCCCTGTCCTCCTCGAGCTCTTTTTGTCTCCTTTTTCATCCTTTTCCTTTAAAATATAATAAAAAATAGAAGGGAGAACCATTTCTTTGGTTGGGGGAAGTGGAAAGGAGAAATGACATGACGATGATGTGGATAAGGGAAAGAAAGGGAATACCACACCCTATAGCCTTATAAAGTAACACCTCCTACTTACCCTAAAAGTAGTTGATCAAATAGTGACACTATCTATATGTGAATTACAAATTGTCATATTAAAGAACATGTTAATAATTCTAATACTTTTATTATATTTTGAACTAATTAAGTATCTTTTAAATGGATTTTTGAAACTGTAGATGTTAATGTATGGGAAACATGTTGGTGCTTAATTGGTCAAGGATTCCGGTGTCAAATCCAGGGACCAAACCCGTAACCTATAATAAAAGCAAGGACCTCCAATTCTCCTAAAGCAAGACGCGATTTTTATAAGCTATGATGACAAAAAAAAATATAATTTCTTCTCTATGTATGTAATATTCTATTTTACTTTAAATTTCGCATAAGAGGGTAAAGAATATAAGCAAAGTCCTAAGTACACCATTTGTAGGCACTTTTATTTACTTTTTTTTTCCAAAACGCTTAACGACATGCATGTTACCTTGTGTATTTTTTTCAAAAAAAAAAAAAAAAAAAATTGGATGGTTTTTACATGGGTTTTCTAAGTTTTCTCAACTCAATGAGGTTTACAATTTATAATTTCCATATATATATATATATATATAGAGAGAGAGAGAGAGAGAGAGAGAGAGAGAGTAAAGATCAAATAAAAATACGCTTAATCTACTAACCATGAGAAGTGAAGGGGAAATTTTTTTTTATTTTTTAAAATTTTTTTCCATCTGCTTAAACATACTTTCTAGATAAATAATAAAAAAATTAAAAAAAATTATTTTTAGCGTAATTACGTCATTAGAGTAATGACAGTAGTTTACACCTGAGTAATTACGTAATTACTTCACAATAGTAATTACTCTACACCAATTTTTTTTGTTTTTTTAGATTTCAGTACTAAAGTACATGATTATGATTAACAATATGGAAAAAAAATTCAAAAAAAAAAAAAATACATTCCTTCACTTCTCATGTTAAGGGCTATTTGTAAGATAAAAACTATTTGTATAAGAACATTCCCCTCTCTCTAAATATTTTGCATTGGAGATGGTCTAAGAGACAGCCAGTCGGGCTTACAAAATAATATTGCTTAAAATGTAGCACTTAATATTACTTTGTAAGCCTGACTGGTTGTCTCTTAGACCATCTCCAATGCAAAATATTTAGAGTGCATTTAATTAGGATGAGATGGCAAGCATTTTTTAGTACACCCATTGGAGAGATTTGCATTTGAGGGTCTTGCACGTATATAAGATCATCTCTAATGCAAGGGTTATAAATGTGTACTCTCTCTCCTGTTGCCTAACATTTTATTTCATCTCCTCTCTCTTCACACCCATTTTCTCTCTTCACTTCCTCTCTCGTTCTCTCTCACAATAATCTAAATGTATTGCACTTACCTATAAACATCACCTTTAAATGTGAACCTCCTATAATGCAATTCCTCTAAAAAATTTACCACATCATCTAAATGCATCTCCTAAATGCACCCATTGGAGATGGTCTAAGGGCATTCACATCCCATTCTTCATGTCCATCAATCAAATTTCATTAAAAATCACATATTTTCTCTCATTCCAATTAAATAATATTGTTTTTTATACTTTTTATTATTACATTTTCTCTTTCTTTCACTCACAATCACTTTTAAAAAATATAAAAAACGTTTGATGGGTGAACAGTAGCGGTAATACAAAAGTTTAATTTTACATATGCTTTAGTCATTACAAGAATTTCGAGTATTAGCGGCGACACCTTTAGCGGCGACCTGCCTAGGTGTCGCCGCTAAAGGCTTAAATCCCACCTACCCTTTCAGCTCATAATCTCCAGCGTCGGATCAAACACTAGATCAACGAATGGGGTTTTATCGTACGTTAAAGACCTTGCCCAGATTGCACATGTACAAACATGTCGCCGCTAAAGACCTTGCCCAGATTGCACAGGAATTTGCCACGTGGCATGACATGTGGCAAAAAAAACAAATACATGTAAAAGATAATGCCACGTGGAAAACCATCTTTAGCGGCCACGGGGAGCATTAGGCACCAGTAATATTAGACGGGAGCATTAGCGGCGACTGTCGCCGCTAATGATATAGTCGCCGCTAATACTATATCTTTAGCGGCGACAGCTGCTAAAGCTCCCCTTCCTTGTAGTGAGTTTTCATTTTTAACATTTTAGCATTTAATTTTACATTCTTCAATTAAATAATATGAAAATAAAAAATGGGTTAACACAATGAATTTGATTATTTAAAATTAATATAAAAAGTGATGATAATGTGGAAATGTAAGTATTGGTAAGGATGTTTGTGAGGTTAGAGAGAAAATTGACCTTTTTAATGCGTTTGTTTAATGCCAGTTGACTAGGCATGTTTATAAGTGCATTTGGCACCTTGCATTGGTGATGGTAGGGGTGAGCAAAATTAACCACCATAACGAATAACCGAACCATAACCGACATAACCGAACCGATTTTAACCGATAACCGACATAACCAATGGTTATGCTTATGAAATTTCTTTAACCGACCGAGCGGTTATGGTCATGAAACTTTGGTTAACCGATATAACAAAAACCGAACCGAACTTCTAATTTTAAGTCTTGTAATAGGTTTATGTTTTACGTTAACCATGTAGAGTTTTCTACTAAAATAAAAGTACGCTAGTAACAAAACGATCTTGATATAGGTGACTATTATTTTTGTTAAGAATGTGTGTCAAAATCATGGGTCAAATAAAGTCAAACTGGTTAGTCAACAGAAGTCAACATGGACAGGAAAGTTTCTAATAAGTCCAGGGACCAGTTATGACAAAGTTACAAAGTCTTTTATCTCTTTAATAAAGGTTTGAGCTAAAGTTGTAAATGCTGATAGTTTGGAGGACTCTTTCTGCCATGAAGAGGAAATGTTAACTGTCAATTAACAAACTCTTTGGGATTAGGGTTTATAAGTAGTCTTCTTCAATCTTTTGTAGTTAGTCGATTACATTTCAATTCCTTTGTAATTTCTTTTCTGTTTTCATTAATAATAATCATTCGAATCTTTTGATCGATATTCTTTTTCATAGATTGTTTTACAACAATTTTAATAAAGAATTAAACTTAAGCTTAGGTAAGTTTTTTTATTGTCTAGAAATATCTTATTAACAAGGATCCCCCTTTGGTAGTTTAATAAAAAAAAATGTAATCTTGTTAGTCTTATAAAAAAAAACCTTAAGCTAAGGCCAACATCGCAGGTTCCATTTTTTATTTGTAGACCCACGCGATTTTAATTTTTAACTTTAGTCGAAAGTTAGTTTTAGTTGAAGTTTATGGTAAATAACCGAAATAACCATAACCGAACCATAACCAAATTCATAACCGATTAACCATAACCGAAGTTTGGTTATGGTTAAGGAAATCCCATAACCGAAATAGCGGTTATGGTTAATGGTAAAAACCGAACCAAACCGACCCATGCACACCCCTAGGTGATGGTGTTACTATGGTAATCGTAGGAATAGTTTTCAAGTGATTGACAAATACTTATTAATAAATAAGAAATTGTACAATTTGTTTCGTAAACATCAAATTTGGATTCAATTTTGCTTATAACAAATAAATAAAATTTAAAATACGCACATAAACCTGAGGCCAGAACTAGAAAAATAATTAATAGGTATGTCGACTAAACTAGCATTCCATATATTCTGCAAACAAAAAGTGCATATGCAGTTTGTTACTCTTACCCTGTTAGGAATTAATTTGGATAGAGATAAATTGCTCAATTGCATGGCAAAGTATTTATGGATAACGTAGTTAATTATTAATATTTATTTCTGTCATATATGTGTCACATTTGATGTGAATAAAAGCTAGGAGTATTATAGATTCTACTGTTGGTAGCATTCCATATATAGTAATGTAAAGTTGTTGCCATCTTCATACACTCACATGTAAATTTCTACATTCAGTAACAAGAGGCCAAATTTCATCATGAAATGTGAGCTATTAGTACTGTTACAGTATATCAGTCAGCCAAATAATTGAACTGTTAATAGAGTGAGATACAAGGGTGATGTAATACAAGAATGAAGCTATATATATTTGGATTTAGCTAAAGTAGACTTTATGTCTAAGATCACCCATAGTGGTGTTGTGAATGGGCGCTAAAGGGAAAATTGGCGCCGGTTTCACGCCCCGCACACCGCCCCCAAAGGCGCTAAACGAGCGTTAATGGAAGGGGCTCTAAATATTTCGCACTACTCTTCGTCCAATCACCTGCTGCCATTCCCTTTTTATTTATTTTTTTCTTTTTTTAATTCAAATTTTATATCATTATATACACACACTCACACTCACACTCACACTCACACCATACCACTACATTTCTTATTAATTTCAAACCCTTTCAATCCCCATGTGGGACCCATATGCCACTTGTCAAAAAATGCTTAAGTGAGGGGCTTCAAATTTTACCCCACTACACATGGTCTAAAAAGTGTAAGAAGTCACTAGAAGATGTCACGTTTTCAATAAATTTTAGGAAAAATAAACTGTCACTAAAGAGAAAAAAAAACGCAACACCATGGGTAATTTTGTAAAATGTCATGTTATAATTTCTTATTTACACTTTTCAGGCAAAATCTCATTCTTACGATAACCCATCCCTATATGTGTATGCATATGCATGTGTAAGTGGTTTTTGCAATCAAAATAAAATTTCAGACATACCATGCATCTACACTGTGTAAATTCAATAGACACATACCCACACCATTTAAAGTGAAATAACTACACTATGTAAATGATATAACACACAATTATATCGCACAATGATTTACACCTTTTAAAAATATAGTAGTATCATAATCGTATTAAAGAGAATAAAATTGTCAATCTAATGAAAAAAGTCACCACAAGAGGTGAATTACCGGCCTATCTTCTTTTAGCCCTACAACCGTTTTAATTTTGAAATTGCCAATGCTTAAATTTTAGGCCATTATATTGATTCCTCTTCACACACTCATAACTTACAATCTTCTTATTTTATATACAATTTTTATCAGATGCACGAATAATAGTACAAGTAGACGGGAAGTTATATATAATTTACATATATAATAGGATATAATAGGGTACAGAAAAAGTTTTGTATACAAATGGTGGTAAAGTCGTGCATTCTCTAAGTGGTTGTGGGTACAAATCCTGTAAAAAACAGGTGTGATGATTTTAGTCGTTGTACAAGACAAAAATTCTTCCTCTCCCTCTCTAGTTTCTACATACACCCAGAAAATATGGGGTGACGCATGGATATATAGTTATATAGAAAACTTTTTTCTGTACCCTATTATATATGTAAAATCTATAACTTCCCTTCTATATGTACTATATTATTCATTCATTTCAAATAAAATTGAATATAATAAGAAGATTGTGAGTAAGTGAGGAGTGTGTGATCTACAAATATTCATTTATGGATGTCTGATGGACACGGACAACCCATATTGTGTTCATAGACAAGAAGAGTCAAGGGAGTGGGTGTTAAGGATGATGCCACATTCATTCTTCACTCACTTATTGTGGATGTTCTTAAATCTTGAGGAATGAGGAAAGTTAACTAATAAAAATTCTTCTACACATGACTCGTCGTTTTGTTAATGAAAGTCTTTATACGTTACAAAATCAGGTTGTTGTAAGCGCAATTTGTTGTTTTGAGAATGAAACACTTGCACATAGTCTTGACAAAAATATCAAATATATAATACATATGATCCGAAAATGTGATCTATCATAATAAGATAACGTTACTAGAGGGCTTAGCTAGCTATAGCCATTGAAAGTTGCACAATGGACCACATTGGCAGGAAGAGGGGTCGAAAGGGATGGGTGGACTCAGCCAATATTAAAGAACCAACACCAACTAACAGGACCAACGTTAAGTTGGTCCTCATAGTGTCTTCATATCTTTTAGAAACTTTTGTCATCTTCTTAGAGCTTCATATTTCAGGTGTAAGCAATGCTAATCCGTGTAAATATTAGATTAAAAACTTATTTAGATATCACTAGCTAGAACTAAAAGCCAATGATACTCTACATTTTTTTTGCTTGTTATGCAAAAGGATGTTAGCTAGTTTTGGCTAGATCATTTCATTAATATCGTAATGCTTTAGGTAAACCTCATTTATAGTAGTAAATCGGCAACATTTATTTGTTTGTTTGTTTTAATAAACAACTAAGGATAAATTACTAAGGACAAAACCGTTGGCAATGGTGACAAATCCGTCAGAGATCCGTGAATCACTAATTCGTTGGTGAACTATCCATTGCTAATTCGTCGGTGATGTGATATCACTGTTATCTGACGTTAATATCCATCGGCGATCTGTCAAGTAAATCGATTATTGGTCTGTCAGTGATGTCCTTAGCCACGATCTCCTAACCAGGGACGAAGGTTTCTTAGGGCCAGGGGTGGCCCTGACCTGACCCCCCTGTTTTTTTGGCACAGTAGTGTAAATTTGCGATTTTCGTAGGTAAATTGAGTCCGACCCCCGCCGATTGAAAAAATTGAATCCGGCCCCTTCCGATTCAAGAACCAAGCTTCGCCCCTGCTCCTAATAGACCATTAACGACAGATTCTACGGATATTCGCATGTTATATAACTAAATGAGAGAATTTTAAAAATAAATGCGTACACAAAGTGGAATTAGCTTAGAAAGTCCATGATTAAGTGCACACGTGCACGAAACCGGCGATTGTGAAGCGAGAGATTCTAAGACATTTTAGGATGCATTTCAGCGAAGATTGTGGTAATCGGCCATTTCTTAGATGTGAAAATGTGAAAAGGCTGCCAGAAGATATGGGAGTTAAGCTTGTGATGCCATTTTCGAAAGAAGAGATTAAGAGTGCGGCATTTGATTGTGGGAAGGATAAGGCACCCGGACCCGATGGTTTTAATTTTCATTTTGTGCAGGAATTTTGGGATGTGCTAGAGGAGGATTTTATAAAGATCTTTGAAGAATTCTTTGAAACAGGATACATCAACACGGAGTGTAGCCTCTCGTTCATAACTTTGGTGCCAAAGTGTAAGAATCCAACAAGTATGAAGGAGTATAGACCAATTAATTTGATTGGTATGATTAACAAGGTGATATCTAAACTATTGGCGAATAGAATTAAAGAGGTCATGGGCGTGGTTATCTCGGAGTCTCAATCGGCGTTCTTGAAAGATAGGTACATTTTGGATGGCCCCCTTGTGGTAAATGAATTGATGACTTGGTTGAAACGGAAACATAAAAAGGCTTTTTTATTAAAAATAGATTTTGAGAAGGCGTATGATAATGTTAATTGGGGTTTTTTAGTTACTATGTTAGAGCAAATGAATTTCCCCCCTCGTTGGTGTATGTGGGTTTTAGGAATTCTTAAGGGGGCGAGATCGGCGGTTTTGGTGAATGGGTCTCCGACATTTGAGTTCGGATGTCAAAAAGGGCTTAGACAAGGCGACCCTTTATCTCCGTTTTTGTTCTTAGTGGTGATGGAAGCACTCTCATTATCTATCAATAAAGCGATCTCCACAGGAGACTTCAAAGGTGTTAAGCTTGATAATGAAGGTATGACTATATCCCATCTTTTGTATGCCGATGATGCGCTTATTATAGGGGAATGGTCGGAGGGGAATGTGTTGAATATGGCTAGATTGTTAAGATGTTTTCATGTGTGCTCCGGATTGAAAATAAATATAAATAAATCTAGTATCTATGGGGTTGGTACGGGTTTAGAAGACACGGAGGTTATGGCGGGGACTATAGGATGTAAAAGTGATAATCTTCCTTTTGAGTATTTGGGGATTAAGGTGGGCGCTAATATGAATAGATGCTCGAGTTGGAAAAAAGTGGTTGATGTCTTTGAATCAAGATGAGCGGGGTGGAAATCGAAGTTGTTATCTATTGGGGGTAGGGTGATACTCATAAAAGCCGTTCTTGAAAGTCTCCCCATTTATTATTTTTCGTTGTACAAAGCGTCGCGAAAGGTTGTTGAGAACCTTGAAAAAATTATGCGGAAGTTTTTGTGGACGGGTTCAAATGTGGGTAATAAAGTCCATTGGGTGTGTTGGGATAGAGTAACGACGCCAAAAAAATTTGGTGGGTTGGGTATCAAGAAGTTAGAAGACATCAATGAAGCGTTAATGTTTAAATGGGCTTGGCGATATCGAAACAACAAAGACGCGTTGTGGACAAAGGTTATAGAAGCTTGTCATAAAAATAACAATATGTGGGAGGCGCTCCCGGTTAACAAATACGCTTCTGGTACATGGAAAGCGATTGTCAAGGTGGTGTCCGGAATGAAGGTTAATGAAGTGGCTACCCATTCTTTTATTAGAGCTAAAGTTGGGAATGGCGATTCGGTGAGATTTTGGATCGATATCTGGCTTGGAGATACAGCTTTAAGGAAGAAATGGCCTTTGTTATACCGGTTAGAAGGAAATAAAAGCTGTACAGTTGCGGACAGAACCAAAAGAGAAGGGAATAAGCTGATTATAGATGCAGAGTGGATTAATAATGTGCAGTCAACGGAAGAGTTACTGCAGTGGGTTAATTTGTGTGCAGATGTGGACTGTTTCAATGCAGGGACGGGTCAAGATGGGTGGATATGGGCTGTGGAAGGACAAAAAGAGTTCACAGTTAAGGGGGTGGTGGAATTGATGTTACAAAGATATGGATATGGGTCTAATTTTGTCATTAAATGGCTATCTTGGGTTCCATTGAAGTGTTTTATAATGGCATGGCGTGCGGAAATGAATCGTATACCAACGAAGGAAGCTTTAGTGCAGCGAAACATAAACATTCAGGATACATCCTGTTCTTGGTGTCGCGCTGCAGCAGAAACAGAAGTTCATGTGCTGATCGGGTGTTTCATTGCGGCAAATGTCTGGGATCGGATAAGCTTGTGGTGTGGTATTCCTCCTATTTTCGCGTTTATTATCCAAGATTTATTGCAGCTATATAAAACAGGCCCGGGATGCAAAATGAAGAAGAAGATTTTGCATGGGATTGTGATGGTGACGATGTGGGCGATTTGGAAGGCTAGAAATGACACGATTTTTAACAGGGTGCAAGCTAGTGTGGAAAAAATTGTTTCTAGTGTTAAATCCTTATCTTTTCTTTGGTTTAACAATAGAACTAAATGTAATAGGCTTGTGTGGAAGGATTGGTGTCGTACTCCTATGTATATGTTGTAATGGTTTGAGCCGGCGTTCCTCTATTTGAGGTTCGTTTTTAGGCGTTGTTGAATGAAAGCATTGTTTTCAAAAAAAAAAAGTGCACACGTGCATGGAACACATCTATGTGTGATGTGTGTGTATTCAAGGCTTATCCATGGCACATAATAAAATGTAAACACACAATGAATAGACTAATTATCTTCTAAAAGTTACAAGTAAAATCAAATTCCGTTCCTTAGATACGCATGCCCATACATCCCTTGTGTTAACCTTCAAATTTTAAAAGGGTTCTAGGATTCATACATCCCGTGACATCATATTTAGGGTGTATGACATCACATTCTGGGTATGTGGCAGCTTCCTATTGGCTGTGGCGTGGGCCAGGGTGTATGAATCCTAAAATAGGGGTGTATGAATCCACAACCCCTTTTAAAAAAGAAAAAAATAATCCTTAAAATTACTCTGTATTACAACTAGCTTATACGAGCTAATTTGCGATGACACTCGTATCGTATTTGAAGCAATTCGATGAACATGAAAGGGCTAAAAATAACCAAAATTTGAATGTAGATAATTAATTTCCCCTTGTTTAGAGTTACAGTGTCCATAAGTGAAAAGTAAAAATGTCTCACATGACAAATAACATAGCTGGTTTGTCCCAACCCTCAAATCCGAATTACATCATCTATAGCCATGATTTCGAATTTCAAAAATTTACTTTAACTTTCGCAACTTTGCATTAATACATGATAATTTTAAAATTTAAGCACATGAATTATTACGTGTTTATTTACATACTAGTTTAGAATCATGTGTATTATACATGTTGAATATATGATAAATTGTAAAAAGGATACAACTTATACTGATAATTAAGTTTCCTATACTGATAATTACGCAATACTTTAATTTATAATTATACACATACATAACTACACAACTTATAATAATAATAATAATTATAAAACTTATACGATAATAATGTAACCTATTTATAGTTACGCATATACATATTTAAGAATGATATACACAAAATAAACCGATTTTAAAAAGCCGACGACTTAAAAAAGACGATTTCTTTTGCAATATAACAGATTAAGAATTATATATACATGAATTAAATGACACTTCTAGAGTGTCGATTGCTAACATAAGCCACCAATGATAACCTTTAACACGCACTCTACATATGCAGTAACAGGCACACTCCGCCCATCAATGAAGACCAAAAAAAAGTTAACATGTCATAGCTACTTTGTTTAACCACATATTTATACACAAAGTAGCGTGGGTATTTCAGCTCGACCACCACCCTATATCGAAAAATTGTCAGCTCCAAGTAAAGTCAACAAGAGGCAACCAAGTGTTCTAATCTTACGGCTGGTCTGGAACTTAATGGGCCGCAATTATTTTTGTGAAGCCAACGCAAGAATAACAGTCACCTTAATGTTATCTCTACTGTCCACCAAACCCTCAACAAAACAGAAGCTCCCACATCGAAGCGCGAGGAACTAACACTAGTTGAATTTTGAAAAATAAATCAAACATTAAATAGTATATGAATTTTCTTTGCAAGAATATTCTTTTATTGTTTTAGTGCCTTTCAATCATATACTGGATAAAGTTCTTAAAAATCATGACGATACATGAATTCAGTATTTTTAAAATTTGTTTTTCTAATTTTTTTTAAAGCTTAAAACTATAAGGCAGCACAATATCATAGTGATTGGTGTCGGCTTACTGTTTTTTGTTACCTCGCTTTCCAAATCATCGTGAACGGTGGTGGAACCCTAATAACCATAATTCCATCCGGTTTCATCGGGTATCTTGCCAACACCGGCACCATTCACTCAGCTATGGATATCGGCTAGTATCCAGCTATGATGATGGAAATTCAAAAGATGAATTGTTTTCGGGTAAATGGGTAGTTTGGAACATTACCTTATATAACTTGGTTGGGTTTTGGAGAAAAAAGAATAAAAAATAGGTGACTTAATATCATTAATTTTTGGAAAAATTACAGAAATCGTCCTTTATGTTTACAATGTTTTTCAGTTGATGTTCTTTAACTTCAAAATTGACGAGAATCGTCCTTTATGTTCTAAAATCTTTCAGGTCTCGTCCTTTAGCACTAACGTGGTTAGTTTTTTTGGTTAAGTTTGGCCATATGGCCCCACATGAGGGCAAAATGACAGTTATGCCCCTCATCTCTATCATCTTTATCACCACTACCACACTTAGATTCTTCAATAACCACCACCACTAGGCCACACCACCACCTCTACCACCAACCTGCCACCACCACCACAATCTGCCATGAACCCCAACACCACAACCTGCAATCAACAACCCTACACCACCACCACCTGCCACCATGAAACCCAATCACTTTCTCCCTCTAAACCCCTGTTAATAATCAGGGAGTTCCATAATCTTATGATGAAAGGTTTCCATAAATTTATTACCAAGATTAAGATCTTTCACCCTAATAAACCCCTAATTTCACAAACAATAGAGAAAGAACCAATCGAGGAGAGGAACCTTCGGCCATGGCCTCCGGCCGGTTCCCCTTTCCCCACTCCGGCGACAGAAGCATCAAACGACATAGATGGCAGCGGTTAGGGTTCCAAGGGAACATCTGCAATCGTGGTGCAGGTTAGGTTTTATTTAAAGGGTTTCATAGATTAACGATGGTAGGGTAACGATCAGAAGGTTGTCGACAAGGAATTGCTTGGATTCTGTTGTAAAGAAGGGAAATAGGGATAGGGCTGGATAGGTTATGTTGTTGGTCTCAATGATGGGTTACGGTGGTGGTCCGGTGGTGTACAGGAGGCGGTAAGGATCTGATTCCATTTACAAGTTTCGATTGAGGATTAGAGTTCAGAGGTAAGATCCCCAAACCACTTTTAGTACTCTGATAATAATCGATTAGTAGTAGTTAATAATGGAAGGGATGATGGTTTAGGTTGAAGGTGATGATGGTTAGGATAATGGTTGCAAAGGAGATGATTGTCGATGATGGTGATGATGTTAGTGGTGTTGTGATGATGATGTCCGGTGGTGGTGGTGAGAAATAGAGGATTGTTTAGGGCGGTGGTGTGCACAGGTGGGTGTGTTTGTGTGAGAGAGAGAGTTGAATGAGAGGTTATTATCTTTTTTTTAAAGGATGGAGACATGCTAGTAAATGACTATTTTGCCCTCATGTGGAGTCCACGTGAACACACTTAACCAAAAAAACTAACCAGGTTAGGCCTAAAGGACGAGACCTGCAAGATTTTACAACATAAAGGACGATTCTCGTCAATTTTGAAGTTAAATGACATCTACTGAAAAAATGGGTAAACATAAAGGACGATTTCTGTAATTTTTTCTTAATTTTTTATTTTTTTAAAATTTTCATTGATTGGTATGATTTAGGTATTGTAGATTATGCTAGTTAAAGTAACTTTACTTAATATGTTTTTCAGAAAGATAATAATTAATATAAGAATAATTAATGTCTTTAATGTTTTACCATTATGTCATTTCTTCTTTGTATTCCATGTTAAGTTTCTTTTCATTTGATCTCTCTTCAAAAAGTTTACTGAATATTCTTCTTATGTAATTTGATTTATGAATCCTAACACCGAAACCAAATTATCTCACATGGTAAATAGATATATCTGGAAGGACATGTATTTATGTGATTATGTGGTGCATTTTATAAATATAATAAATGTAATTTAATATTTTATGGGAAGCAACAAAGTTTTATTATATGTAACAACTAGCAAACACCACACATGGTAAGTCTCAACAACAAGAGTAAATAGCGTAAGAGTTAAATGAATTTTCACATGATGTATGATAAACGGTTGGGTCGGAGTCGGTTCGTATCGATTCGGCCTAACCTTTGGTCTATATTTCTTTGATTTTGATCTGAATGCCCTTTTATGAGCCTTCTATATTTATTTTTGTGTTCAGAGAGGGTGTATAGAGAGCATAAAAAGAAAAAAGAATTGTGGTAAAACGTGATTGAATGATTAAGGTTTGTATGTATTTATATAAAAAGATATAAATTTTTAATGTAGTAATGGTCATAATACTGTTGTCAAGCGGTAACAATGAAAGATTTCCTAACCTTGGTTCCGGCGCTACCTATTAAATGTACCCGCTCCAAGGGGTGTTGTCCCCTAGCCTAATTGCCCCACTCGACTACTACGTACTCAGTTGGGCTGATAAACGATCCCTCTCAACCTAAATCATGTTGAGCATAATCGCCTCCTTAATCCATATATCGTCACCACTATTAACCTAAGTAATTGGATCATTTCATGTTGAAACCAATTAACATAAAATCATGTTCCCAAATAAACCAAGTTAGATAAATCCTACTCGTTCTTACCTTAAATTTAGAGGGAGAATATTTTTAATGAACATGATATCTCTTATTAGCCCAACCACAATGATCCAAATCTTAATCTTAACATTTAGTTATCTTGTATATACTGAACGATTTCCGATTAAGATTCTGAAAGAATTCTGATTAAGATGGTGTTGATTGTGATTTTTGATCTGATTGTGTTTCTGATAGATTTCGATTAAGATGGTGTTGATTGTTTGTGATAGATTTCGATTGTGTTTTTTTTTTCTGATTAAGATGGTGTTGATTGTGATTTTTAATCTGATCATCGATCATGATGTTTTTGATCTGATCATCGATCATGATGCTTTGGTGGGGTTTTTTTTAGAGTGATGACACCCCTTAAAAATAGGGAGAAGAGGGAGATTACAGGAAATATTGAATAATTGAAGATCTTTAAAACATGTACAATTACTATAATACCCCACTAGGTCTAATCAATTAATTAAATTATAGCATTTATTACATTTTTGCCATCAATTAATCTCAACCACCCAACCCATCTAGAGATCAAAGGGTCCAAAACACTTCTTACACTTCTCGCAAAAAAACACACTTTGTACAAGATCCCCTCTCTCTCTCTCTCTCTCTCTCTCGATGAGTTGTGAGAACTCATAGGAACTCGACGTAAAATGCGAAATTTTTTTTTGTTTTTTTTTTGCACTTGTGTAAAACACGTAAACCCCATTGTAAAAAAAATTTAAAAAATATATTAATTTACGCCAAATTACACCGGTGTAAGGGATTTTTATCCTAGTATAAGTATATTAACATTTTATTCATTATTTTATTGTTGATTAATTATAGACCACATATTCATTTTTGATTAAAAAAGTATGTGGTTATAAAGTGAGTTCCTATGGTTCTCACAACTCATAGGAGTTCTCAAAATATCCGGATCATATATATATAGGAAGGTTAATTTGAGAATACATATATTTCGTGCGAATTGCGAGAACACTATCTAAAACCATCAAATTCAAAATCTTTATTATTGAAATACAGTCTCAAAAACACAATTTACGCGTAAAAATTCAAACGTATACGAAAATAAATTGTTTTTACAGATGTATAGATTTACTGTTTATACATGTGTAAATTGTTTCATTTACACATGTGTAAAAAGTTAGCTTTAGAGTGTTTTTGCAAGAAAAGATGAATTATTTTGAAAAAAAATTCGTTTTTAATGTTATAATTTAATTATAATTAGGTTTGTATTGAATAAAAATTATTTTGATTGGTTTTCTCATTTGTTCTCTTGGTTCTCGCGATATTTAGCGTTATCAAGATAACCTTCTCCTCTCTATATATATATGTATGTGTCAACATGTCTCGATAGTAATTAATTTGTTAAGTTTGGCTTAGCACACATATTTATTATCCCTAACTATATACTATATTTTAACAATAATAACAAAAATACTTGAGGCATCTACCTTTTTCTTTTCCCAACTTTCACTTGCGTCCTAATGATTTTGACTATAAAAACAAGCGTAGAGCAATGGGATATGATTTTTACCTCTCTTTAACCATATCCAGCTGTATATATATTTTTTTATTTGATGATAATGCTTTTTTTTCATTAATATTTTTCAAACAATGTACATTTAGAGCGTGTACAATCCATGACCCACGAACAGGTACCTAGTACCACCCGCGACAAACGTTGCATTATGTAACCACATCAGTGTGTTTGTGATGCGCATCAGTAATTAATTAACTCCTCAATCATTATTTTTAACGGTGGTACGTCTCTCTGTGAACAGTCAAACTATATCGTTTTGCACCATTGCTTAGTATTTAAACTAATGTTTTTAAAACCGGACCGACCGGTCGGACCGGTTGGACGGGTGACCCGCCCAGGGGTCCGCTTCGACGTTCGATTCAGTTCTGAAAACCTTAATTTAAACCTACGATCTCCACTCTAAAATACTTGTGTCTCTACCACTTGAGCTCCACCCCATGGCATTAGTTTTTTAATAAGTTCACTTTTGGTATTTGTAAATTTTTTTATAAAAGTTCGAACTTTATATAGTTTGTAAAATTTAAGAATAAGACTACTAAGAATTTATACGTATAAAATTAAGAATTTGGTTAAATTTTAATAACCTTTTTAAAGAATTTTAATAAAATTTAAGAGTACGTAAAGAAATTCCAAATTCATTTAACTACACTTCTGAAAGTGACAATACTTTGTACAAATACAAATAACATAACACTTGATAAGCTTGTATTTTACGAAAAAAAAAGAAATTTTATGTAAGATTTAATTACATAACATTTTAAACGTTTAAAATTAATTTATTTTTAGTAGTTATATTGAATTTAAATATTTAATTTTTTTATTCAATTAATTTTTTTTTATTTTCTACATTAAGATTTAAATATGCAATATTTTAAAGGTACAAAATACTTCGCTATTATATAAAAACAATTTTTATCATTATTTACTTTAATAACAATAACAATAAATAAAAAAACCAGAAACACAAACATTTGCATTGAAAGATAATTTTCCACAACATGTTTCCTCTTTATAGGTCCCCTACCCCTTCTAAAATGTAACTTACTATCCACATTCTTCATTCTCCTCCTCCTCACCATTGTTCCTCCACCATCCACCACCTCCGGCCACCACTCTCCGATGGACAAAACCGACCGCGAAACACACGATTTCATGAACGTCGAATCCTTCTCTCAACTCCCTTTCATCCGCCCTTCCTCTCTCAAAGAAAAAAGCATCCGTCTCTTCGGCAAAGACTTCGGCGGTGGCGGCGGCACCGACGTTGTCGAATTCGACACAAACGATACCGCCACCGCCGCAGCCGACCGCGAAGAGTTCAAAGAAAGCACCGAAACAAGCCGAAAATTCGAGTGTCATTACTGCTGCCGGAACTTCCCTACCTCACAAGCCTTAGGTGGACACCAAAACGCACACAAAAGAGAAAGACAACATGCTAAACGAGCTCACCTTCAGTCAACCATGGTCAACGGTAGTTTTTCTGAGGCACAAATGTATGGTCTCATGAACTACCACCGTTTCACCACCACTCCACCACCACCCTTCTACCACCACACAACCACCAACTACCATCAAAGGTTTTATAACCACAACTCCTCTAACAACTACACATCTCATCAAACACCTATAAACGGTAGCCCATTAGGGTTATGGAGATCATACCCTAATGCCCAAAACACAACATATAATAATATTATTAACAACCGTGGTCATGACCATTTGATCAACACGACACCGGTCGTGATATCGTCGAAAGAAGGACTACGAGCAGCAGCCAGAATCCCAACAAGCTCGAGTTATATGTTTGATTCAAAGCCTAGTGTTCAAGATCAAGTTAGTCTCGACTTACGTCTGTGACATTATCTTAATTATTAAAGTTAATAGGTTGTTCAACCATTTTCGGTTTTTTTAAGGTTTATTAATTAATTAGATGTATTTTATAGAACTATCATTTCATTTTTTATTATGCTCAAGTACGTACGTACCTTAATTATTAGTCATGAAATCTAACAAAGATATTACTTTTATTATGTGTGTGTATGTTTGTGCTCTTTGAGTTGTAAAGATAATTATTTGATTAGATCTCTATCAAAGATCCTATCAAGAAACTTGTTTCTTAACTCAAATTTCAAGAAAATAATTCAGAAGATTGTCTCGAAAGACAAATATCGAGTTGAGCGAATTTGGATCTAATTTCTTGATCCAAATTCGCTCAGCTCATATTAAACACTTTAATGGTTTTATGACTTTATCAACATTATGTTGTAATTGTATCGATATAATTTCGAGTCATAGTTACTCTATAGAACTCGATAAAGTTGGTAATGAATTAAACTTGAAGCTAATGAGATTTGAGATGTTTACGGTCCGGTTTGGCGGTTCGGTTTAATGCTAAAAAACCCTAAAATGGTAATGAAGAATAGGGTTAGGGAAAGAGTTATGAGGAAACAAGAAATCAACATAAGAACCAGATAATTTATTAAAGCATTGATTAAGTTTATTAAATTCTGAAGAAAAAAATGAATTAAAAGTTATGATAAGTCAACATCTAGGTTGAATCAGTGATTGTACCCACAGAAGCAAATGAAGCTGTGTTCATGAAAGAAAAAGAGTGCTGATGACTATAACAGCTAATCCCAAAGGGTATACTCCCACTTCACCATGTTATCTATTTTTGTCTAAAGTACAACTGTCATCAGCTGCTCCAGTGTGCTTTCCATGCTTGTACATTTACAGGACTTTTATATATATATGTGTGTGTATGACTCTGGTTTTTTCTTTTTGTCAAATTGAAACTAGCAGGAAACATGTTCAAGTTAAATAATGTGAACAAAAAGGTTTTTAGTGAAAAAGTTTTCTGATGCCTAAATATTTTTTAGTTTTTCATCTACATATGCACACATACACCTATATATAAATAGTTTCTATCTTGTGTGCGAGCACGCGCACACTTGTATATGTGTATGTATTTGTGATTTAAAAAAAATCAGCTCGCAAAAAATATGAACTGATTCAAGCTCAAGTCGAAGCTCGAGCTTGAATACGAATAATTTGACTATTGTGCTTGCATACGAGTTATGCATGCTAAGTTTTACCAGGCTAACAATGCTAAACGAGTCTATTAATTATATGAATTTAATAATTTATTTAAAAATAATTAACATAGTTATGTAATTATGACAAAAATAACTAAATAACACACACATATACATAGATAGATAGATAGATACATACATATATATATATATATATAATGTTATATATAAAGTTTCTAGGTTACAACCTCGTGTATTACACAGATCGAATATATGTAAATTTATATAATAAGTAATAAAACAATCAAAGCCGTCTCTGATCAAAACCTTTTGGGCCTGGAGCCGGTAAAATCAAATTGGGCCCATATAATTTAAACACAATAACAAAACTCAAAATATTAATTAAGTTTAACCAATTGGATTTCATTATACTTGTTTTGTTTGGGTCTAATTCTTTAAACAAATTAGAATTTTATCAAAGTATTAAAAATAATAGTCCATAAGTTCAAATATATTGATTTTTCTAAAAAAATACATACATATATATGTAATATATATGAAATTTTTTATAAAACTTTGACACCACACTTGAACCAAGGAAACCGAGTTCACTATCAACTCCATGGACACTTTGTTCCCCAACCATATCAAGAAGCTTTATCTTAAAAAAACAAGGAATATATGAAAATACCAAATTTTGCCATTAGCTTTTGATTTAAGCGTACAGGCACAATTAGGCCTTTAAACAAACAGAACGTTCATGATCTGCTCGTGAACTTGTTCGGCAGGAAGTTCGTTTATGTTCATTCATTTAATAAACGAATAAACACGAACAAATAAATGTTCGTTTAGTTAAAGGAACAAACGTTTGTTCATTCATTTATGTTCGTGAATGTCCGTTTATGTTTGTTCATTTATGTTGGTTTATTTATGTCCGTTTAAGTTTATTAATTACATATAGTAGGTATATTTATATAAGTATAAACATAAATTGGGCTTTAGCTACTTGTATAAATATAACCGATTAGTAATTAGGTTTTTTGGTAATACAAAATCGTTCATATTTATTATGTTTATGAACATCCGTTTATGTTTATTCATGAACTGTTTGTTTAGGTTTTAAACAAATGAACACGAACATGACAAATTTCTTAATGAATGAACACGGACACAAAAATGTGTTTGATTATGTTTTCGTGTTCGGTTAAAGTTAAATGAACACACACAAACTTGCCTTTGTTCGTGTTTGTTCGGTTTGTTTATAGGCCTAGGCATAATATATAAAAAGAGTAGATCATTTTTCAGAATGTTATATACTTATAATATTATAAAAATATTATTCTAATAATGTAATGGATTGATATTATATCAAGTTACAAACTCTCAATTAATCATATTGAGGGTAAGATAAGAATGTACCCATTTATAATCTGGTTTGGATCTTTATTTTATCTCTCTTTTTTAATCGGTTCAACATGAAAGACATGGGAGGTTAAACATGATATAATCTCGGTCCCGATTTGATAATGGCAAACACTAAAGTCTTATAAAAAGATAAACATAAATAAAAAATATATCAACTTACCCTGCATTTATTTTCACTTAACATTAAAAACTTAAGGATCACTATAGCATGATATTTTGGTGTTTGTGTTTCTATCAAACAGAAAGAAATTGGGTATTGTAAAGTAAATTTTCATCTTATTTGCATAATAAGGAAAATGTTATTCAATTACAAAGATAGTGACTTATTAAAAAAATAGAAAAATGTTATTATATGTAAGTCAAAGTTTATTCCTGTGTTCTTTCTCACACTTTTTACGTGTGGTTAAAGCACCTACCTATTTACTTTAGTACTAGTGACACTTTTTGCTTTTATCGACATATTTTAGACTTGAGTATGGTTTTATCTACATGTCACTAAACTATAACTAGTGTTTTCGAAGTACGGCGCAACGATCTACGCACTGGGAGATCGAACGTAGGCGAAAGAACTATATGAACGTAGGCGAACGTAGAGGAAAGAACTATATGAACGCACACTAACGTATGCGAAAGTACTATACGAATGCAGACGAACGTTGGCATAAGTACTATACGAACGTAGACGAAAGAACTATACGAACGTGAACGTAGACGGCAGAATTATACGAACGTACAAGAACGTAGACGAAAGTATTATACGAACGTAAACGAAAGTTGGTGGCGAAAATGGGAAAAAAAACTAACCAAAAAGTCGGTGTCGAAATTGGGAAAGAAAATTAAAACAACTTACGTTGACGAACGGAGACGAACGTACTGTACGAACGTAGACTAACGCCGCATAAAAAAAATTGCTATACGAACGTAGATGAAAATACCATATGAACGTAGAGCAACTTTGGTTAAAGATAGGGTGTTACAGACGAACGGAGACGAAAGTATTATACGAACGTAGGCTGGCACTACGTAAAAAAGAAAGAAATAAAATGTGGCAAAAGTGGGGGAAAAAACTTAAAAAAAGGGTGTTACAGACGAACGGAGACGAAAGTACTATACGAACGTAGACGGACACTACGTGAAAAAGAAAGAAATAAAATGTGGGAAAAAAGGGGAAAAAAAACTTACCCAAAAAGTTGGTGGCAAAAACGGTGGAAAAATAAAAATTGTGGGAGGAAAACCTAACCAAAAAGTTAGTGGCCAAAATGAGGAAAAAAAAATGAACACCTAAAGAAAGGAAAAGAAAATGTGGCCAAAATAGGAAAAGAAAAACTTAATAAAAAAGTTGTTGGTCAAAACGCAAAAAACAAAAACTTAATAAGGGGCTGTTTGGTGCACCTCTTAATGATTCATTAAGAGGTTCCCTCTTAATCGGACAGAGGTGATGGTGTTTGGTAAGAAAAAAATCAGCCTCTTAATGGTTCCCATACAGACTTAACCATTCAGATTGTTTTAGGTGCTGAAAGAAAAAATGACTCCCAAGCCCCTCACTCACATCTTCCCCAAACCAAAACCCTAGTTCTTCCACTCCACCTCTCCTCCTCCTCCCTCTCTTTACTGCTGCCACCACCCGCCTCCTGCTCCCTCTCCGCCGCAACCAACACTCTCCTCCTCCTCCCTCTCCGCCGCCCCAACCCTCCTCCTCCTCCTCCTCCTCCCTCAGCTGCACCGACGGCCCACCAACCCTCTTCCTCCTCCCTCTCCGCCGCCCCACCCTCGGCTCCTCTTCCCTCGTCCCTCCCTCGGCTCGCATCAAGTAGAAACACTGGTTAGTTTTTAATTTTTTTTTTCTGATCTGTTTTGTTTATAGAGTTTTTATAGTTATGTTTTTAAATTTTTTTTTTGAATCTGTTTATTTTTTTTGAATCTGTTATAGTTTTGTTTCTACTAGTAATTTTTTTAATTTTTTTTGCTGAATCTGTTTATTTTTAAATTTTTTTTCTGATCTGTTTTTTCTAAATTTTTTTTCTGAATCTGTTTTTTTTTTTTTTTTTTCTGAATCTGTTTTGTTTTCCTGAATTTGTTTATTTTTCCTGAATTGGTTTGTGTTTTTAGAAATGGATTGTTCTATGTTGGATAATTGGTATGAAAAAAAGATACATGTTTTGGCTATGTTGTATGTTGATTGTTATTAATCGATCTATGTTGTTTATTGATACATATTACGGGTTGTTCTATGTTCGATAATTGGTTATGAAAAGATACATGTTTTCTTTATGTTGTATGTTGATTGTTACTTGTTGTTATATTAGAAATGGCGAAAAGGATTACGATTAATTGGAAGCAAGAAGGTGTTGAAATGTCATTGAACGTGCATATGGTGTTCTAAAGGCGAGATTCCCAATCCTAAAGCAAATGGCTCCCTTTTCTTTTCCAATACAAAGAAACATAGTGATTGCTTGTTTCGCCATCCATAATTTTATAAGGAAATGCAATATTTATGATCAGTTATTTATGGAGTATGATGAGAACACGATGTTTCATGAAATGCAAAGTGGGGAAAATGATGGCCTGATAGTTCACAAGATATTGACTATATGAATTCTTTACGTGGCCAGATTGCTAATCAATTGCTTTCAAATGTTTCATCAAATTAAAATTGTATGCAGAGTTGTGTACTTGTGTTATTTGTATTTGGATTTCGTATGTTGTGTTATTTTGTATTTGGATTTTCGTATGTTGTGTTATTTTGTATTGGGATTTTCGTATGTTTCCATGGATGTTAAAGGATTTATGTTTAATTTGGATTTTCTATGACGTTTTGTATTTTCCTTTTACAATTTTTCATCAATCTGTACACTATTCAGAACTCTGGCCAAACAGATACATTCATTCAGCACATAATCGTTCAGAGGGGTAAAATAGTCATTCTGCACACTCATTCAGAGATACAGCCAAACAGCTCTTAATGGTTCAGCACTTACTGATTCAGAGCCTCTTACTCATTCAGACCTCTTATTGATTCAGCACTTACTGGTTCAGCACTTGCCAAACAGCCCCTAAGGAAAAAAAAAAGAGGCGAAAACTAAAAAGGGGAAAGTTGGCTATTCAAATGATTGTTAAATATATAGTAATATATAGAATATCCTTCTATATTTACGTTTAAGTTTGAGATTTCACATCTTTTACGGTTTTAACCGTAGTTAAAACACCTAATTATTTACTTTAGTACTTAGTGATACTTTTTGCTTTTACTATATTTTAGACTTAAGCGTCGTTCTATTTATGTGTCACTAAACTATAATTTGAAGGATTAATCCTATTTAAAGTTAAAGTTGGTTTAAGATAATTCAAAAGGGATAAGATAAAGTTTCGTTTATCTATTATTATTTAGTGTTGGGACTAGATAAATATTAGTAATTTATTTAATTGGTGTTTCAGTTATACTAGGTTTGGGTTTAGTTTAGTATAAATAGATGATTAGGACTATTGTAATTGGTGTCCTCAATAATAAAAATGTTCTTTTTGTTTCGTTTGGGGCCTGATTTTCAAACATAATCTTCTTGTTTTTTTGTGTTTAAGATTTAAGGTTTCACATTTTTTACGTGTAGTTTATAGTTTATACACTTGCTTTTTGTGCTTAGTGATATATCTTAGACTTTGGTACCATTCTATCTATGTGTCACTAAACTATAACTTTTGTAGTTCTGGGAAATACAGTGTTCGTAAATTCTAACCAGTGACTTTAACGAACAAACAGTTGGTTTGAATAGATGCACAAAAGCCAAAAAATAAAGTCTAACAAATCTTTTATTAGCTAAAGAAAAGAAAAAAGAGAGTGGGTGGCTTTTAGGAAAAGGGTAAAATTGAGATTTTACTAAACTATGGAATATCATCGAAAGCGGTTAGGTCAGTTTATTGACTGGTTGGTGACTGAGGCATAAATAGGGTAGTTACAAGGAGATGGCATTGGTTGAATTCTGGTATACAACTCATTTAAAGCTGTTTGTTTTTTGGACTTTACTTGTGTGTAAGTATGTTTACTGGGTGTAAAATATGAAATCCTCCTATATCACAACTGATGCAGTTTAACGCGTGCAATCAAATGGCTCAAAATACTCAAAGGATTCAAAAGCTTAACATAACCTCAAAGGTTCTTTATAATAATCAAAACTCAAAAACTAACAAATAATGAAATCCTAGACTCCTATTTATAAGCTAAAAACCATCATTCAAATAAGAAACAAGAGATAAACTAGGAAATTAACATTCAAATAAATATTAAAAGATAGTCTTCAATCAAACTTGTAGATCCCTGCATCAACAACTTCTAGCCAATCTTCGTGTTACAAAACTGCGCGGTTGGGACATAAAACGCCCAAATAACTGGTCTAGTTAAGTACTTTTAAACCTTCTTCATTTAAACCTGTCACTTATTGGTCGAAGAGGTTGTAAAGTTTTAGTGTTAAACATGCATGTGATTTTAGTTTTTTAGTTATTTATGATGTCATTCGGTTTTTTAAACCGATCTGGCGGGTGAACCAATTAAACAGTCAATTCAATGACCAATCCAGTTAGTAATGCATTGCTTTCAAAAAAAATTTATCCAAGTATCCAACACATGACAACTGTTTATAAATTTATTATAAAAATCACTAATGTGTATACATATTAGTGTATTACGCATATCTTTTGGTTTCTACATAATCGTTGATTTGCTTTAGACCTTGTTCACTTTAAAACACAAGAATACCATAGAAAATAGTCAATTGAATTATAATAATGTGACATGTGAAGGAAATATGAAGGGTTTTATTGCAAAAAGAATCATAAAGCTATATCAGCAATCATAGATTTGAGCAATATCGGCAAAGTGGCAACCACCCAAAACTTCGCCTACATGTACCATCGCCTATCTTTGGTAATCTCCGAGGTTATCCAAATTTTTTTAATATCACGATGTCATTTATTACTTAAACAAATTTTTTTTTTTTGACCGGCAATCGCTTTTTACTTAAACAAATTATATAACTTCTTTTTAAGTTGTCATTTATTTTTTCTTATTTCCTTACTAAATAATAATATTATATCATAATTTTTTTTTTGCCTTCTCCTATTAAATAATAATAATATTTTGTTTTCGTTTCTCTCTTATTGAAATAATAAGATTAAAGCATAATTTTTCATCTTCACTTTTATCTATTTAATATTTTTTCTTAACTATTTAGCCTAGGTTTCTAACCTATAATTAATATAAAAACAAAGTTAAACATTATAGTAAGTAAATAGTCATCAAAGTTTATTTTTTTAAACATGCCCTGACAACTGTACGTATGTGTTAATCGGTTTTATTCAACCCATACAACACATGATTTTTAAAGATATGAAAACCCTATGTAAAAAAAAAAATCCTGATTTTTTTAGAATAGCTTTTATATTCAATTTTATTAGTTTTGGCCAAAAAAATAAAAAAAAACACCGAGTAGATTATTTTGTTACACATATGTTACACAAACTCGGTTTTATCATATGTCAGCATTGTTACATATGTAACATGTGTGTTACGTAATTTTTTTAAAAAAATATATTCAGCGCTTTTTTGATTTTTTTTTTGGGCCGAAACTCATAAAATTAAGTATACAAGCTATTCTAAAAAAATTAGAAAAAAACAATGTTGTTACATAGGGTTTTCATGGGTTTTCACAACTCAAGAGGGTTTTTACATGATACTTAGCCTATATGATACATGTGTATATGTGTATGTTGTTTTATTTATTTATTTTTATTATATTCTGAATTCAGTTTCAAACTCGAATTCGAATAACAAGAATACCACAAAGCGATGTGTAGAATGAACTACCCATGCATAAATACAAAGAGTTGTTCATTACCAAATACAAATAGAGAATTGTGAGAACCTTTTAATACTTGTATTTAGAGATGCACAAATTGAGTATTGGGTCACACCAAGAACCTGGTAGGAACAGGGTAAAGCCCAATCGGGTATAACCAGACCCAGGCTCGGTAAGTATAGATGGATACCAAATATACCCAGTTAGGGTAGGGTCGGGTCCAGTTCCTACCTGAAAACCCAATAAGTATAGATGAATACTCCATATCACTAGTTAAGTTCACACCGGCCTTTTTCAGATCAGGTAGGAACCAAAATTGAAAAGACTAACTGTAACTAGGTAGGAACTTTTGGGTTCAAACAAATTTGTTTATACATAAGATGACAATATTTTAAACATGATCAAACAGATAAAACATTTTGAATAGGTACAAAATGAAACAACCGAAAGTGGTTGTTCCGACCCAAACCAACATGTTATTAAAAAAACCGGCTTTGGATGTAAGCATGTACTGAACCGGATCCGGGCTGATACCGATATCTAAGCTAAGAAGAACTAAAACTTTTTTTTTTTTGAACTGGAGCAGAAAACTAAACAGAAAATTATTGTTTGAGTTCAGTTGTATGGTTACATAGGTCTCAGAAGCTTAGTTTGATGAGAAGTTAAGGGAGGTCCACAAGTACAATGAATTATATCAGGTGGGGTCTAACTGCACAGAGAGGGAGAGTACAACAAAAGGAGAGGGGAACCATAAATACAGACGAAGAGTACACACATTTTTATCTGGACCACTTTCTTTTTTCACTCGAATTTAAGGTACCTTGCCCCCACCATTCTCAGACTTCCTTTCCTCATTTAATTTTCTTTTTATTTTTATATATTTTTTTAAGGTTTTACAAATATTATAAACAAATTTGATCTTTTTCATATGCTCCATTTGTGATTTTTTTATCACCTTTCTTCACGATTTGTCCACCGCTAACCATTAGGATCAGGTAAAACACAGCTTTCGCTGAGAGTTAATGACGGTGGAACTTGGATTCGAACCTATGACCTCCATAGTTGTCCATAGCGGATGATAGTGACAAGCTATCTATACGCTACGTAGCGATAGCGATGAAATAGCGGGCACTATTTCATGTTTAGCGATACACTAGAAGAAAATATTAGAGATATTTTATATGTATAGAGTAAACCTCAATTTTCGTCCCTGTGGTTTGTTGATTTTAACAGTCTTAGTCAAAATGTTTTAAAATTGCAGTTAAAGTCCAATAGTTTCGTAGTCTATAACAGTTCTAGTCCATTGGTCTATGTATATGTTACCAAAATAATACAGAAATGTCACTATCTGCTGCTATTTGTCACTATCAACCATATAGCTGACAGATGAACGCTACGCTATTAACAACTATGATGGCCTCTGCTAGTGATTTTAGTACAAGGAAATTTGGTCAAGAAAAAAAAAGCAAAACTCAAGTACAAAAATGGTCATGTAATGAAAGTAGGACAGTGTGCAACTATGGACATATGGTTATACAAAGGTAGGTTGAATTAAACTCTCCCTGTATACTCATCATGAAATGGTTGGGCAAGGATAATATTACCTAGTTTGTGAAGGAAAAACATTTGGCTTTAAAATATGGCAAAAAAAGGGTTGTCATTTTCAGGACTAATCAATATGAAGTTGTGGTACTGTCTCCCCCACAAATGTGTACCTGAAGCATTGAAGATTGTACTATGTGTCGGTAGATGTGTATATGAATCCATGACTATACGGATCTTTTAAGGTCCTTTAAAAGAATCCCATGCTAACACTGCCCAGGATGTAGTTTTTGTGATTAAGGAAAGATTTCAAATGAAACCAAGGATAAACAGTCGTTATGTGAAATTACCAACTTACCCATGTTTAAGACGAACGGCTGACAGTAGAACCCTCGTGTAGTGAAACTACAAAGTACAAACACAGTTAACGAGTGATGATGATTAAATATGTTCAATAGTTATCGAAAAAATTGACAGCAAAATATTACCATTTCTATCCATGGTCCCGACGAAAAAGAAAGTGTTGCGATTTTGATTTCTACGTGTTTGGTATAGAACAAGTACACGTTCAGGCAACACGATAATCTGCATAGAGAATCATCACGAATTTCAAAATTGTAGGGAACCTTAAAAATTTGAATCTTTAAACTTGTTCAAATTGAGTATGGGAATAACTAGAATAACAAAAGCTGGAAACTGACGTTTACACCAAAAAGAAGTGTAAAATTACCTACTTGTCACTAGTCACTACCATTGTCCCAAAAAAACCGTGCAACATTTGACTTTTTGATGATTAAATGAAAATGTTTGATAATTGGTCAAATGTCCCAAAATAACTAAGGGTCTGTTTGATAGCCTCTTAATGAGGCTCTGAACCATTCAGCTCTGAATGGTTCAGTTTTCAGGCTATTTGTTTCAACCTAAAAAAGGCTCTGAATGGAATGATTAAGAACTGAACCATTTAGACTTGGTGCATAGCTGAACCATTCAGCACTTAATCATTCAGAGCCTCTTAACCATTCAGACCTCTTAATGATTAGCACTTAATCAACCAAACAGCCTCTTAATAAAAACAAAATGTACGTTACTAGCAATCAAACAATTGTTATCTAAATTGGTATAGTTGACATTATTTTTTAGTTGGGTAATATGATATTATGCAAGTTTTTAGGGGTAATATGAATTGTCCCAAATAAACTAGACACGTATGACGACGTGACATCGAAAATTTTGCATTGCTTTTGGAACGAATGGAAGTATGGAACCCATCTCAATTATCATAGCATGAAAGTAAGGATGTGTTTGGAATTGCTTATTATCTTATTTGCTCTAGCAACTTCAAATTGCTTACTCAAAACAGCTCATTTCACTCACAAATAAGCAAATGCCAAACACCTTAAATACAGTTGTGACATCAAAGATTAAAACACAGTAAGCGGTATTAGAGGGTGTTTGGGATTGTGTTTTGAGTCTGATTCTTAGATTATTGCGTTTTGAAAACGAAGATAATCAGTTTTTAGTGTTTGAATTGCGTTTTGAAAACGCAGATAATCAGTTTTTTAAGCTACCAAAACGTAATAATCTATAAGCAGCTCGATCCACCCATGCTTTTCCAAAACGCATAATCTGTTTTGAATAATTAATCACAAAGTACCCCCTTAATAAGCAATCCCAGACACTTCAAATAGATTCAGAACCAAGTAGCATCTTAAGCAAACAGATAGTGTAATAGGACACTATGCTAAAACCAATGGCAACAGGGAGTACAGTTTCAAAACAATACTGTATATTAGCATCAGGAAGGGAAACTGACTTGGCAGTGTGATTATATGGTTATCTTTTCAGATCTGTATCATTCCATCATTAAAGAAATTAACCAATTAGTGTAAATTTTCAAAACAATAGTGAAATGCATGCACATTAGTACCTGAAATAAATATTCATATACTGAAAACACAGTGACGTTGTGTAAATTCATATACATCATTCTACATATGACTAAATATGATGGTTAGACTGTGTGTTGTGGACACGCAAGCGAGCCAACGCGAGTCACCGACGTGACTCTCAAGTAACTCGGTCACGCCATGCTGTTGTGGCTAAGGGTGAGTACCGGCGCGACCACGGCCTACAAATCCAACACAAATTAATTCCTTTATTCGCGTCGTGAGCCTGCTCGCGTTGGCTCGTTCGCGTCAAGATAGTGTGGGGCTGTTGTGGCTGGGGGTGAGCATGGGGTTGTTGTGGTCGCTTGCGCCTGGTCGCTCGCGTGTCCACAACACACAGCCTTATAAACAACAAGTACCGGAAGCCTATATGATGTGATAATTGATTAATTGCCAGTTATACATGGCTGCAGTTCCTTAGCTTATGGTACATGGATGATGGACCTACTCAACTACTTTTGTATTAGAATCATATAACAAGGAAACATTAATGATTGCTCTATTTTCAACATATATATATAGATCCAGCAAGGTTTTGGTCAGTTTAATATTATTGTTTTTGCAGTTGATATGTGTTCAGCCCCCACATAGTACTGATATTTCTTAGTGTGTGAATATAGACATTTGAAGAAATAAAAATGAGGGTAGCTAATAACTAGTTAACTACTACCGGAAACAAAATACAAATATGTAAAACTATTGTACACTTATATATGGCCCCTACAACATTTCAGCTACAGGTTTACCATTATGCGCTACAATAAATGTGGTAGCTCAGTATTTCACATTTCGCAGTTTGTAAAATGACCCATCAAGCTTCTACATTGTTCTAAGTTTATGCGGTTACCAGAAAAACTATTTATCATCGTATAATCATGAAATCCAATAGAGCCAAGGTTCTAAACCTTTACGGTATCATTTTTTACAGATGAAGCAACTTGCACGATGGTTTACGTAATTCTAATCATAGTTGTCAAAGCGCCTAGGCGCATAGGCCGAGCCTGGAGCCTAGGCGCAAGGTGCATAAAAACGAAGGCTTTTTATAATTAGGCGCATAGTATAAAACACATTTTTTTGGGATTTTAGAGATGTTTTAGGCTTGTTTAGGGCTATATTAGGATGTTTTAGGGTTGTTTAAGACTTGTTCATAACTCATTTAGGATGTTTTAGAGGTTTGGGCAATTTTAGCCTAAATTTGGCCGGAAATCGGCCTGAAAACAGCCCCGATACTGCGCCTCAGTGCCTAGGCGCGCGGCGCACTTGGTGAGCCTAGTTGTGCCTTGCGCCTAGGCGCGCTTTTGACAACTATGATTCTAATACCAAGGTTCAAAGTGCAAACTACTGCTTTGTAACTCCTTTTGGCCTCTTTTATAGCCAACAATCTAGTTCAGGCTAAAAGAATTGTACCTTTCATATCTAATAGAACTTCCATTGAATGAAGTAAATTTAAGCATGGAATGTTTACCAAACTAGTAATGTTAGAAGGTATTTTATAAATAATGTCTGCAATAATGTGATAAGGCAAACAAAGAAATAATGTGCATGAGAACTTTAATGCAACTTTGTATAACCCTCTGTTGACAAGTGAAAATAGCAGGTCATCATATCTAACCAACTAATAAATGCACCCATAAGTTTCATTTGGCATGACCAACAAGATAACATATTAAACAATCCTTTAAAACTATCTATTATTGATTTAACTGTTTGAAACATTAAGAATCATTAAACTTATGAATTCACAGGTTTGATGGTGTTACATTTATTATCATGCTACAGTGAACATTTGGCCAATTGCATAAGTATAAATGCTGATAAACCAAATAGAGTACATGGATAAACAATGTTCCATAAACTACATGCACTATGATAGCAACAAAAAAATCAGGTCCTATAATAAAATAACAAAGCTCAGTAAAAAAATATATATAATCTTGGTTTTACACCTGCAGTTGATCAATGAAGCCTGCATTGTTAAGAATGGGACGTGTAGGCGTCCTCAATATATTGAGTAATCATTCAAATACCACAATGTAATGCACTTAGACAGCATAGTAAGACACACAGCCCATATCCTGTAAATTCAGCCCATATTACCGTCCAAAAACAGTCGATATAAAAGTAATGATCTTTTTGGATCATTCCCATGGTTAGAAACAAAGAAAAATTTCATTTAGATCCTTTTAAAAGTTCAAATTTCATATGTATGTATCTAAATTCATAACAGCATATGTATTGTTTTAAAAATCTAGAAATATCATATTACATGTTGCATAGGAAATCAAATATAATCAGTTGCTTATAACAGTTTGTTTCGCTAAACAAACAAATAAGAAAACATCTTTATTGTGAATCACCAAAGTGCATAAGGTTTCAGTGAAACAGATTGTTATAAGTAACTGTTTTTATTTAACTTACTAAGGATAAATATTTTGATATTTTTAGTGTTTTGAAAGCATAAACTTAGAAGGGCATATATGAAATTTTGAATTATAAGAAAGATATATGAAATTGACTTTATGAACAAATATTGATGATCAGCTGACATGCTCACATGTAGTCATGAAATATTACACCAATGTTGACTAGTGGACTATTGGTAGTTGTAGACACAGACTAAGCAGACTAATCTTTCAAAATGTGACTTTAAGGAAACACCGAAAGATTTTAATCTCATAAATACCATTTTAACAAAATAAAACCGGTACTTGAATATGAAGCTATTTTGATGTCATGTCTGTTGACCAGGCCAGCTACCGAACTGAATTCGAGTAGTACTAAGTACTAACTACAAGGTCCGCTAAAAAGAAATATTGAAACAACGAAATTTGAATCCGAACGACATAAAGAAAGCCTTTTTCTAACTGTTCCACTATCAGAATCCCCTTACTCCCTTAGTAATTTCTAGAGAAAGGATATGTTATCTTCATTCCACAACAGTCACAAGATCACTAAAGCCAGTTGATTACTTGATTGACCAAATTTCAATGGAGGTTAAACACTTTGAGTAATACCTCAAAGTAAATGTTCCCACCACCAGCTGATAGAATCCATTTTCAGTTCCTTGAAGGTATGTTATATGTGAGAGTTCATTGTTCACCTCATTTGTAGCCGTAGTACTGATAAGCTAATTATAAAAATGGGAAATAGAAATTAATTAAATAATTAACTACATTGTAGTAGCAGCTAAATCAAATAATTCAACATTTGATGTCGTACCTCCATATGCACCACTGGCAGCAGAAAACATAAGCAACGAAGAAATCTGCCAAAGCAGGAGATTCACGAAAGTGGTAACTATAAATTTTGGACTTCACAGCCCAATTACAAAAAGAATTTATAAACAATAGAAGTGAGAGAACATAAACATTTGTAAAAGTGCCCCTATGACACACCAAAGCCATTTTGGTCCTTTGACATGCTTTTGTATATATATGGTATTCCTGATATGAATAACTAAACACAAGTTAAACTATATATGGACTACTAAAAGTCACTTAGCATTCTATCTAAACCACGACCAGCCTATTTATATACACAAAACAAATGAAATTAGTTATTTGGACAAAAGTGCACGCCATACTTATACTCTGATAATACATTTGTTTGTGTTCGGTTGTATCAAAGGAAAGAAGATAAATAGTTAACTGGCAATAAGTGAATGAGGTGAAGAATAATGTGACAGACAATATTGATCATCTCAATCATTGTTGATGATTCATGGAAGATAAATCAATTACATTTCAGGAAAAGATGATGTAATCAACATGATAATGAATTAATGAGTATATAAGTACGACGAGGAATAGAAATCTTTTTGTGGGTGCATAAATGAAAAGGTGTGGATCCACAACAAGTCAACAACATTTCTATCTATTTTGCCTCTTTTAGGGACAGAAACAAGATCTTTAGGGTTAAAAATTTCCCTTTTGGGGTTCATTGGTCGTCTCGAAACAAACTTTACTCAACATTAACAACGTATTCATGTTTCTTCTAACTAGTAAATACGGTGATATGTTCCCTTTTGGGGCAGTAGAAAAATCCCCATAAGACATTCAATGAATCAAGGTCCTTTTTAAAGGCTTAAAAATGAAATCAACAGAAGGGAAACTGCATGGCCACGATTGCATAAGAACTACAAACAAGCCTAATATTACTAAACAGAAAGATAGGAAAATCTTAGAGCTGCATGACATTATAGTGCAGGCGTGTATGGGAACGTGAGTCTTGATCAGGGACTGCAGCATGTATCATATGGTACCATGCTCACTACATTACTAAACATCCGAGGATACGATGCACATGAAAGAGTTTTTCAAACAGTTATTCACATGACTCGTGTCATATACTTCGTAGCGATCATCATTGTAAAATCCTAGATTCCACTCAGTAGAAGACCAATGGTTTATCACACACGTCAAATCAACTTATTTCCTCTAACCCCTAGAGGTCGGTCAAGAGAACACATCTATAAAGGCCACATAGGAAGCAACTTCCACTTAACGCACACTGCACAATCTGCAAGCACTTGAGGACCAACTACATATATCTAATGTATGGCAAATAAGCCAATCAAAATTTTTCTGGTAGGGTATCACGGCTGTTAACACGTCCGAAAACAGATCAGAAACACAACAGTTACTACTGTTGACTGTTTTTACCAGAGTTAACCGGTGTTGACCTGCTTTTGACCGGTGGGACTATTCACAGCTGGAGCTGATGCAGTTCACACGCACACACAGTGAGATAAGTAGACAAACAAAGCACAATTATTTTAAGTGGTTCGTTCAAATCTAACCTACGTCCACACGGGTGCAACTAGCGTGTATATCTATTACGCAATATGCAGTGCAAAGTGCTAACACAAAACTACAAAGGCACTACCATCTATATACTGTATACACTAAATATATTAGAATTACATAGGCATATGGCAACGTGCAAAAAATAGTTCTCGAATTAGGGCCAATCGTGCCCTCTCGTTGATCGCCAAACTCCACATTTCGAACAACAATATCCCCATCGCTGAAATGTGAACTTAGAATTAAGAATTTGATATAGAAGTCTAGAACCTTCAAGTAAAAAATCCTATTGCAATAGTTTTGCAGACACTTCAGCCCCTATCAGCAGTGAATCACAAACTTCTGAAACATGTATAACTACTCTACCAGCTTGACCTAATAAAATAAGAATCCAATTTCCATGCACGCATATAAAATTATAAATGCTCAATAACAACAAGATAAAACAAATGAACAAAAACTGGATCATAAACACTAAGAGAATGAAACAAGTCAGAACCATGTGATACGATCGTATCAAAACCTAGAATAATGGAAACTGAATGATTTAATGCATAGACGGGAAACAAATAACTTACGGAGTTGGATTATGATGAAGAGACGCTACGAATGCTATCGAGGGGTAGTGAGTGAGGTCAAGTTAAATGGTGAAATCATGGTACAGGTATCTCGTTTTCGTAGCTTCTCTTTGTAAAAATCCTGAGTCTTCATCGGCCATCACAATGCTGGTTCTGCAATCGATGCATACCGCCATCGAGTAAACAGTCGCAAACAGTGTTAATTCTAGAGACAGTGTAATGTAACGAGAGTGGCTCTAACCATATATATCCATTGCAAATAGCGGTAAATAGTGACGGGCTACTAATATGCTACGTGGCGATAGCGACGCTCATAATGTCCGCTATTTCGTAAATAGGCAAATAACGGTAAGGTATTAAAATATTTTTATGTACAAATTTACAAGTATAAGGACCAAATGTGTATATACACGAACTAATTTTATACTTTCTATGTAAAATTTAGAAGTTTTAGACACTATATGTAAACAAATGAAAGATATAGGGGTTAAAGATGAAAATATAATAAAGTTATTTATAACCTTAAAAGAGAAACACAACTCAGTAGCCGCCTCTTATCTACCTCCTTTTTGTTTTTTATCAGTCTTCATCTTCCTCCTTGCTTCTGGCAAAAAAATAGCCGGAATCTTTGCCGAAAGTCACTAGGATCGTCGCCGAAATCGCTATTTTTTATCGGCCTTCATCTTCCTCCTTGCTTCTGTGCAATATAAGATTTTAGGGCGAAACTTTTTGGAAACTGAACCTCAGTCCAAAATACACTTTGTTTCTGATTAAAAATGGCGTAAATATATTGGTGGATGACCTTCTTTCTTTATTATGGAGGGAATATAATCGATAGTTGTTTTGGTCAAAAATTACTTAGTAAAAATAATTTTGTTTTCCAAATCAGAAAAAGTGAGGTAGAGTGCTAAATGTGTACAAATATGTTAAAGGTTTAGTTTTATTCTGAAAATGGTATGTTTAAGATGATAAAGAAACAATTAGATGACAACTATGTTCAGGATGGCAAAGATAGATTTCAGGATGGACAGTTATATCCTGAGGATGTAACTGTCTGGTACAAGAATATTGTAACTGAATGTAAATGAAGGTAAGCAAGCCAACAACACTCGATGTACGAGGAAAGCCCTTGATCACTTGATGATCGCCGGCACAAAACCTCGGGAGGAGTCTAAGCCACTGTCTTGTTTGTTAATATTAAAATGATAAAAAGTAGTACAACTTTGGAAGTATGATGAACGATCTAAGTTACAATGATTGTGTAGTGTTATGTGTGAGTAGAGAGAGTATCAAGTGTTAGCTAGCTAGTATCAAGTGCTTGATAATGAAAAAGTGTCCTATTTTCATTCATCATGCCCCTATTTATAATTACACGAAAGTAAATAACGAATCCCATGATATCCGCTGCCTAGTTATGTTCTTGAAGGATTCAGGTGACCGTTGGAGCTGTTTCGACTCAGTTATACGTTGGTATAACAGTTTCCTGGTTTTTCGCCCTGCATTCAACACTCGTCGGTTACACTTTGACCTATTCTTTAGGCTTGGACTTGACTTGCACGTACAACTCTATCATCCTCAGCGTCTTTGACTAAATAAGACAATGCAGTCGTTGGAGAAAAGTTACAAGTCCTTGTCATTGATTGATTGTACCTGCAATAATATCATAAGAAGATAATTTTTCATTCCATCATCAGGATGCACATATGATAAAACACAGTTACATCCTGAACCCTGCTTAGTCCTTCAGTATCCTGAGGATGTTGTTAGGACCGTCGAACTCGCGTTCCAACAATCACGGGTTTTATCTTAGAGGTGCGGAATCCCTCTAAGATGATCTAATAACAGAAACAACGATTGAAACAATGAAACGAGTAATTACTACACACACACGGGTCAAAAGATTATAGATTAATCACTAAAAACAGAGCTCAAGTGTTTACAATGATCAAATCAGGCGTCCTATGACCAGGGGGGGTGTTTGGAGAGTGTGTGAGGCAAGAACTGAGGTCTAGGGTTGAGAAAGAGGGTATTTATACCACCCGGGTGCGACCAGACCCTGTCTAGCGATTAGCAGCAGCTGAGGTAGCGATTAGCTGGCTAATCGCATGCTGAAAGGCCTACTCGCATGCACTGACATGCGATTAGGGCCATAATCGCCTGCCAGGTCTTCATAATCGCATGCTGCAATAGCTAATCGCCTAACAGCCCCTAGAACCTCCAAAACGCGTATAAACGCCTCCAAACACCCCGAAATACGTCCAAATAACTTATATACTAGCCTAGGGACATCGTGCACTAACAGACTCCCCCTTGGACCAGGCTAGTATACGAACAGAAATAAACCAAAAGACATCGTTCATACCAAAGCAAACAAACTTTACAGACTCGATAAGCAAAAACGATTACAAACTAAACAAAAATACAAGCAGCATCTTCAATCTCTGTCTTCAGCTTGATGTTGATCTAATCCGTGTGATTCTCGACCAGTCGCATCCTGCATGAACCTTGTTAGCATAACAAAACCGGATCACTCTCTGAAACTTCATAGCTTGATCGGCTTCAAAAGGTAGATGCATGATCGGATACTGATACAACATCTCCACATCCTTTTCCGAGCAATTAATCAACCACATAGGATCCCAAATCCTAATCTTCCTGCATGGGTTTGGACTGTTGCTCAAGACGATCACCGCTTCAGTAGTAGCTGCATCATAGTGCCAATAATACAGCTTCGTGGTAAAGTCTTGTTCAAGAGGAATAATGGGAATCCTTGAAACGCATTTCGGTGGCTTGATTTTGTGCTCCCAGATTGGCTTTAGAGTGAAGGGATGAATCTTGTCTGTTTGGTATGATCTGGGATACTGAGGCTTGAATTCCTTCCATTTATCCATGCTTTCTCGCTTCAGCATCGTGTAAAAACCTTGAAGAAAAGGAGCCTTCTCTTTGTACAGAGGATAATCAAGACGAACTAAATCACGGATATACCAGAATGGGAGGCTCATAAGGTCTCTGCATTCCTGAAAATACAATACACCTTCTTGCCATTTTACTCCCAGCATCCTTGTGTGACTAACATATGCCCAGCTTATCACATTTCCAGACATCTTCGTCAACTTTTTCTTGAAGACGGAGGCTCGCTCAACCGGCTTTTTCTTTTCTTCAGGCTTAAACCACTTAGGATAGCGTTCTTTGATTTTATCCTGACGAATCTTAACTTCATCAGGAACATTAGCAGAGTCAGACTTTAGCTTTTCCTCAGCCTCTCGAACCATCTCCTCATCAATGTTTGGAATACCAGCGCCCGACTCATTTACCACATACTCAGGAGTTGGGACGTTGGTTCCATCCTCAAGATATACCTCATTATTATCAGGATGCAGCTCAGGAGGGACACTTTGGCTCGCACTGGAAGATTTTCCAGGTGTAAAGCCATATACTTTTGCTAAGTCCTCTGGTGTCATCTCTGGAGGAATCTCGCCTTCTTCCAAATCATACTCGGGCATGGTAGGCGGTGGAAGCAAGTTGCCTTCATCATCATAGGCAAAATAGCAGTTTAGAGGCTCAACATATTCAACCTGAATCAACGCTTTCTTATTCAGTTGCTTGCGAAGCTCGTGAATCTTGCTCATCTTGCTTGATGGCTCCCCCTGAGCAGAAGAACCTGCCTCGGGATCATCGCCTCGACGATCATGGCGCTCCTTTGTTCGCCTCTCAGCTGAACCACCCGATGACCCGCCACCGCCTGTGGCTCCAGGGTCACCACCATCACCTTTACCATCACCCTGATCATCATCATCAGACCTGTCATCATCCTCTTCATCATCCTCATCATCCTCTTCTTCACTATCATCATCATCATCACCAGCTGTACTCGCTCCAGCCTCAGAACCACCAGTGAGCCTAGGCTGAGTTCCAGATAACTCATCCAACCTAGCTCTTAATCTAGTATTTTGTTTCCTGTACCTGGTGATTCTGCGCTCATTGTTCACATTTGCGAGCTGGAGGTCATTGTACTTACCTTCAATGCCTGTCAGTCTTGCCAAGGCACTTTGGTTTGACTGTATCAGCTGCTGGTGTGATTCCATAAGCTGCCTGTTCGACTCAAGGATTTGCTGATTAGACAAGGTGAGTGCGTCGACAGTAGCTCTAAGATCTGTATTAGCAGTAATGGTTTCACCAATCAACTCAAGCATCGCTGTCTCATTTTCTTCGATCTGAGTATTCTTGTTCCTTAACTCTGCTATTTCCCGCGATTGTGCAGCAACTAAAGCCATGAGTTCGCTGACATTTTGCTGGAGTTGTTCATTAGAAGCAGAAGTAGAAGAAGATGATTGGCCTGAAGGTTTAGCTGCTTTGGTTCTTGCAGCTTCCTTCAGTCTCCGGATATGGTCACCAACCGGATTAGAAACCAACTGTGCACCTGTCGCTTCAACAGTAGCTGAGACTTGCTCAGTGAAGACTACTGAGGAAGGCATAGACATAGTAATACCTGCAGGCATAGCTGCACTGGAAGATAGAGGAGCTGAAGAAGTGGTTGCTGTTGTAGTTGTTGTAGCTGTTGTTGTTGCTGTTGCTGCTTTTGTTGTTGCTGCTGGTGTGGTAGAAGAGGTTGGAGAGCCGAATGTATCAGGAAGATTCAAAGCTGTACGTTTACCCTTCAATCTTTTTGGATTCTTTTCAGGCTCAACTACAATCTTTGACATCCTCTTGTGACCTCTACTAACCTTTGCTGCCTGGGTTTTCTGTCTCTTGGGAGGAGGAGGCGTGCTTAGATCAGCATCGATATCAGCAATGAGATCCTCACCTCCTAGTGTGAAAGTGGGATCCCTCTGAAGTTCTCTCGCCTCGGCCGTGAGAGCCATATCCTCCTCTAAACTGAGCACATCAGGTCTATCATCTTCAGTTGCCTCTGAGTCATCATCATCATCATCAACATCTTCAATGTTAATCGGGCCTTCATCCACTGTTTCTTTTCCCCTAACTGAACTGGATGGTGCATCAACATCCAAAGACGCCGGTTCAAACATATCATCATCGCGTCTGTGTTCATCATCCCCCATTTTGCCCGGTTCATTAGGACCCAATTCATCAGAGGGTCTGCCAATAACATCATCACCTTTGAACACCTGTCTATGAACATTAATATCATCTTCAGAGTCACTGTCGTCATGTCTCCACCTATTCCCAGGTGGTGCCTCATAATCATCTTTCGCGAGATATGCATACAGTTTCCGACTTGGTGGATGTTCCGCCTTTGGCTTATTCTTATACTGCAGCATTCTCTTCAGCTCGATCTCATCAATGTTCTTAATCTCGAGCAACTCATTATCATGCTTCACCAAATCTGGAATCTGGTGGTCAAGGATCATTTGTAGAAACCGAGGATAAACTATGAACGAGTGCTTTGTTGGCTTCTGCAAAATCACTTCCTTGAGCTGGTGCAAAATCATTCCAGAGAAGTTGAACGGCTTGTTCAACGTCAACGCAACTATCGCCGATGCTAAAGTGTCCCGGATCGCATCAAACGTGCCTTTGCGAGGGCCGATGCACTTTAGCACAACGTGCGTTAGATATTTTATCTCTGGCGGTAGACAACCCTTTTGCAGCATCTTCTGAGTACGAACATCATCTGTATACTTCATTCTAAGAAATCCACCGCGAATCAGAATAGTATCGAACACAATAGGATCGTCTTTGTTATCTTCAAACTTTAGAACCTCACGAATCAATTCTTCTGTAACAACCACGTCCTTTTGTTGCACAACACTTTTAACCGTTGCAGGAACAGTGCTGTTGTCGACCTTTGCATTCTGGTAGAATTCCCGAATAATATCCTTGTAGGCCGCGTATTCAGTAGAGATAGCATACTTGATCTTTGATCGTTTCAAGTATTCGATAACACCCTCGAACAACTTGCATTCCGGCTTTGTAACAGGTCCGAGAAATGCCAAACAGTTGTGCTTCTCCGATGTTCCGTACTGCATGATTCTATAAGGCAAAACATACGACAATATCATCAGAACAGGTTAAGATATGATAAACACGAGCAAAACGGACGAAGTTTGACGATTTTTGGTCAAAAAGGGGGCTATATGCGATTAGCATAGCTAATCGCTACCCCTTGAACACGATTTAGGTATACTCGCTAGATACTCTAGGCGATTAGCAGAGTAATGCCCATAATCGCATGTACTGTTCATGCGATTAGCAATGCTAATCGCGTGAACAGTAGCCGTGTTCACCATTTATGCCAAATTTCGTAACAGTTCAAGATGGGTTGGTTTCATGGGAGCATTATAGCCTAAACATGCCGAAAAGAAGAATCCCTAACTGATTTTACAGTTTCAAACTCGTATTAAAGGTTAATTGAACCGGTTTTAAAAACTAGGGTTCTTCATAGTTTAAAATTGGGGATTCTTGATTTGTGATGTTTTAGGTCAGAATTTTGGTGCCCAAGGATTCCCTATGTTCCGATTAGTAAACCCCAAACAAGAAATCTCATCAACAAACACTTATCAAGCCTAAACGATTAAAAGCTCAAAACTTAGGTTTTCGGCTCTAAAAAATCAGGATTAAGCCATCAAATCAACGTGTTATGGTCTGAATCTTTGAGGATATCTTACCTTAGTGATGTTGAACAGGTTTCAAGAATCAAAGAAAATTTTGCAAGAGGTTTGTTATAATCGGGTTAGGAGGGAATAGTACTGTGTTCTTGGTTTTGAAAGAGAATGAAGAGAAAATGTCTAAGTGTTTCTTATATAGTCCAGCCTAATCGCTAGGAACAACTAACGAGTAGGGACACTCGCTATGTAGCAGTGCACACGAGTAGCATACAAGTGACCTAATCGCCTTCAACTCCTGACGATTAGATAGGCCCACTCGTCTACACCTTCATGCGATTTGCAGGCCCACTCGTCTTCACCTTCAAGCGATTAGCAGGCCCACTCGTCTTCACCTTCAAGCGATTAGCAGGCCCACTCGTCTTCTCCTTCAAGCGATTAGCTGGCCCACTCGTCTTCTCCTTCAAGCGATTAGCAGGCCCACTCGTGTAATCAGGCCCAATCGTGTACTTGGGCTAATCGCTGACATTTGATGCAATTATAAGCTAATCACTAGATGGGTCATGCGATTAGGATCATACACGTATACAACATCATGCGAGTGAAGACAATCGCCTAAGGCTATTGGCGATTAGGATCTTAAATGCATGACGATCTCATACAAATTACCAAAATGCCCCTGCAGCACCAAAACATGCAATTTTGACCCGTTAAGGTTCAAAACGTGCGTTTTTCAACCCGATTTCACACGCGACTCAGATGACGACTCAAAAACTTGAAAATGTTTCATTTTTCACCCTTGTACTCGGTAAAACACACGGTTTTGACCCGGTAAAAGTACAAGTTTTCAATTAATTATCCTTTTTATTTTTCGGCGTTTTATTCTTGAAGAAGTAAGATTACAATGGATTAGGTTTCCATCATTGGCAATCAAGAATAGCTAATCTACTAAAATTAAAATAGAAAATAAGCGAAAACACAAGAACAATTAACTGAACACTAACATATTTTTGCGAGTTTCGATAGTTAGGGAATCATATCAGTGTACGGACTATACTAAAACCCTTATACTTTCATTTTTAGATTAAAATTACCAATAAGCATCCTACAACAACTGTCAGTATTGTTGTCCACCTAAACTCAAAATCAAGTTTTATCGCTAGGCACTTTAGATACGTTAAGGTAATATTAAAGCTGATTAAAGGTGTTCCCCGCACACGCGACATACTCCCGCATCAAGGCATGCACAAAGCTTCCTCGTAACCGGTGAATAAGCTGTTGTCATCCGTATTTACAAGGAATGGACTCAGTGGTGATCAGGTCTGCAAGAACGCTGCAGCAAAGAGACCAGTGAGATCCAGACCAGGGTTCAAGTCAAATACCGTACATTTTTGATTTTTCACGGTACGATGCTTTAGGTATTGATGATTTGATACCTTAGAGCGATTCTCTTTGAGAATAGGGTTTTGGCATTTATGATCTTATTGCTCTTACAGGATTCCCAGACGTCTCCTTATCAGAATTTATTCTATTTTTTTTTGTTTTTCTTTTCTTTTACTGAGTATGGCAAAGAGGTGTCTCAGTTGTAGGCTGCTAACCCAACGTACGTCACTTATGCCACCCCATTTTATTCTGAGAGACGTCCAGTTCACCCCGGATGTACCAACCTCTTAAAGACCAGAAACCTCGGATTTTGGCATTCTATCAACAAGATTTAAGGCTTTTAGACCATATGCCAACGCGGCGTTAATCCACACAATTCTCAGTGTATTTAGGTTTATATCACCGTGCCGAACTTGGAAATGATTTCGAGCCTACCAACACATCATTGTAGAGGCTACTTATCAGATCCAATATTTTTAAGATGATAAAGGTCCAGACAGTCCGACTGATTGGTTAATATCATCTTCCCTATTTCCACCAAAGAAACTCATTTTTTTCATTTTTTTCATTTTTTTGAATTTTTGAATTTTTTCATTTTTTTGATTTTTGCATTTTCTGATGTTTTTGTATTTTTCTGAATTTTCTCCCCCTAAAAATCTAAAAACTTGCAAAACGACAATATTTTTGGATTTTTCTGTTTTTGAAGAAAATATTTACAAAAACGATTGCCAATGCGGATCTAATCCTGCTTTTCTTTAATGCCATTTAAAACCAAAAGATACTCGAAACGAGGTTTATCAAAAGCTTTGGTGTATAAATCGGCACGTTGGTAATCCGTGTGGATTTTGATCATATCTATCAGTTTCTTTTCATAGCAATCGCGTATGAAATGATACCGAACATAGATATGCTTCGCCGTGGAATGGTTTACCGCGTCTTTAGCAAGCGCTATAGCAGATTCATTATCACAGTAAATAGGAGTGTTTAGAAATTTCAAACCGTAGTCTCTCATTTGTTGTTGTATCCATAAAACCTGGGAGCAACAGCTGGACGCAGCTATGTATTCCGACTCGCAAGTTGATAAGGACACAGAGGCTTGCTTCTTGCACTGCCACGAGACTAGTCGACCTCCTAAGAACTGGCATCCAGCCGATGTGGATTTTGCGTCTTTCTTGCATCCGCCATAGTCAGCATCACTATAAGCAACGAGATCAAACTTATCGTCATTAGGGTACCAAAGACCTTTGGTCGGACAGCCCTTTAGATAACGTAAGATCCTCTTCACGGCAACCAGATGGGACTGTTTCGGCCTGGACTGGTATCTTGACAGCAGGCAGGTTGCGAACATTATGTCGGGTCTTGAAGCTGTGAGGTACATCAACGAGCCAATCATTGCTCGATAAAGAAAGGAATCAACGGCTTGTCCTTTCTCATCCGGACCAATCCCGTGATTGGTTTGGATAGGGGTGGCTATTGCAGCAGAGTCTTCCATCTGGAACCGGCTCAAGATGTCAGCAACATATTTTGTCTGGTGGATGAATATCCCCGACTCAAGTTGATCTACTTGCAAACCTAAGAAAAATTGCATTTCCCCCATCGAGCTCATCTCGAACTTGTCCTGCATTAACTTTTCAAATTCCCTGCACAAAACCTCATTAGTTGACCCAAAAATAATATCATCAACGTAAACCTGTACCAGCAGACGGTCACCATCTTTTTCCTTGGTGAATAAGGTGCAGTCCACGAGTCCACGGTTGAACCCATTGGAGATCAAATAACTGCTGAGCATTTGATACCATTCTCTCGGAGCCTGATGAAGTCCATACAACGCTTTGTTCAGTTTGTAAACCTTGTCACGATGCAGTGGATCTTCAAACCCCGGAGGTTGTGAAACATACACCTCTTCCTTCACGATACCATACAGAAAAGCACTTTTCACGTCCATTTGATACACCTTAAACCGTTTGTACGAAGCGTAAGCTAAGAACATCCGGATAGCTTCAAGGCGCGCAACTGGAGCGTATACTTCGTTGTAATCTATTCCTTCGATTTGACGGAAGCCGAGGACAACTAATCGAGCCTTGTTTCTGATAATTACCCCGCGGTCATCCCGTTTACACTTATAGACCCACTTTGTTCCAATTTTCTTAGCACCTGGAGGTAAGTCAACTAAGTCCCACACTCCTAGCTTTTGGAACTGCTGAAGCTCTGTCTGCATTGCTTCAATCCATGGTTCTTCTCTCAAAGCCTCTTGGACGGATCGCGGTTCCACCTGAGACACATAAAGAGCAAAAGACCAATCGTTCTGATGACCTGCTTTTCTGATCTCCGAATAAAGAGCTAGGGTAGCGGAGTTGTCACTTGGACTGGCATTCCTGAGCTGACTGCGTGTCATCACTCTACCAGTCGGATCACCAATTACATTCTGCAGTGGATGAGTGTCGTGAATCCGAGATTCCGGATGTGCCGGCACTGGATCATCCGACCGCAGATTGAGATTTTCAAGTCCCTGAGAGATGTTCGTCTCAGCAGCACTTGAACTAGAGGGAGCAGCGGGTTGCAAATTAAAACCGGAGAAATCAATCTGTAGACCGATTCCAGGAGCTGCTGAAGAAGAAGGACCAGCTTGATCATTCCCTGTAGGAGGAACTGGAGCTGTATTGGCAGATTCACCATTTCCAGCCAGTTCTTCAGTAAGAGTTTCCCGAGATTCTGTATATTCCTCATCTGAAGAAGATTCCATAACCTCTGACGCTTCCTGAAAGACTTCCTCAACTTCAACTGCTGCGGCTTTATCAGGGGGACCCATGGATGTAGAAGCATCAGATGCGGCAGGCGCAGGCGCATTAACCACGATCGGACGCATTAGCGGTGAGCTAGCTGCGTTTTCACACTCGTAATACATCTGCGCCACAGCATCATCTACAACATTATCCAGGTTGAAAGAATCGAACAAACTCTTATAGTCGAACAACCAATCGGGTCCAGCACCACGTGCATTGACAGTGTAACGTTGAACATCGACATTAAGCCACTCCTCAACGTTATTGGTTCTTTTGTTGTATACCCTCTTGTTAGGAGTACTGTATCCAACAAAGAAACCTTCATCTGCCTTTGCACCAAACTTCCCATCGGGATGTAACATAGTGCATGGAGCACCGAAAGGTTCCAGAAACTCTAAGTTCGGCTTCCTACGGATTAGAAGTTCGTAAGAAGTCTTGCCGAACCTCTTAACCGTAAGAACCCTATTCAGAGTATAACACGCGCAGTAAATTGCCTCGTTCCAAAACATGACAGGCAAGTTAGAATCTGCGAGCATTGTTCTGGCAGCCTCAATAAGAGTTCTATTCTTTCTTTCTGCAACCCCGTTTTGCTGAGGAGTGTATGGCGCTGTGAATTCGTGATGAATACCCTTTTCTGCACATAGTGACTCCATAGCATTGTTCTTGAATTCTGTTCCATTGTCGCTTCGAATCCTGCGGATCTTCAGCCCATAAATGTTTTCTAGTTTGGTGAACAGATTCTTCAAAAACTCAAAAGTCTCACTTTTATGCTGCATGCATACAACCCAAGAGAACCTTGAATAGTCATCAGTGACAACCAGACAGTATAAATCTCCATTCTTGCTTTTACGATTGACTGGGCCGAACAGATCCATGTGCAACCGCTCGAGAGGCATACTGACTGAGTTGACCTTCTTAGGTTTGTGAGATTTCTTCTTCTGCTTCCCTTTCTTACATGATACACAGACGTCATTTAAATGAAAATTCTTGACAGAGACACCTTCCACAAGCTGATTCTGAACCAGATGATTCATCTTCCTCAAGTGAATATGCCCCATTCGTCTGTGCCACATGATAGACTCCTTCTCTGTAGCCTTTGACAGAAAACAAGTGACCTCCCCCTTAGCTGTTACAGCTTGACTCATATCCAGAACATACAAATTGTTGACTCTTGGAGCTGAGATCATAACCCACTGTTTCGGAATCTTAAAGCCAGGTTTCAGAATGAAGCAAGCATTGTCATCAAAGAATACTGTGTATTTCTTGTCACAGATCTGTGAGACACTCAGCAAATTGTGGTCTATTTGTTTCACGTAGCTTATCTTCTCAAAGCTTACGATTCCATTTCCCATACTGCCTTCTTTAGTGATGTATCCCCCTTTATTACCAGCAAAAGCAACATATCCCCCATTGATATTCTTGATGTCAAATAGCAGAGATAAGTCGCCTGTCATGTGCCCAGAAGCTCCACTATCAACAATCCATAGGCTGCTGATAAGGCCCTGTGGAACTCCCTGCACGACATTCAAAGATTAGTGGTTAAGGGGGACCCAAGCCTTGACGGTCTTGGGTCTACCATCTACATCCAAAGTCGGAAATTCAACCCACCTTCCGTTAGGAGTTGGTGTTGCTTCCGATGGTCCGGCAGTTTCTACATTAGCAGATGATCCTCCTTCTTTAGTCGGTGACCTGGGTCTCCAAGTCTTTCCCGGTCTCCTTGGCTTGGGCTTCTTCTTTGCCTTTGGGCTAGAAGGTCCAGCCTCAGATTCCTTTGGTGGGACAGCCTTTGGATCCACTTCAGACTTAACTGCACGTGGAGCAGTGTTAGGGGTGCCTTCAGGTTTAGCTGCAGCCTGTGCTTGTGGCTTAGGCGCTGCTTGAACCTTTTTAGGAACTTTGCTCCCCCTCGACTGCGGACCCTTGCCATCAACTGGCTTTTGGTTCATAGCAATCTTGTTACGAGTGTCATAAACTGTCTGTTTACCTTGTTGCTTCTCAGAAAGCTTAGGAGAAACAGGCGGTTTAGGGTTGCTAGAACTAGGAGCATCATTTGTTTCGATCCTCTTGTGTCTCAATTCGGGGCAAGCAGCAACTAAATGCCCATGAACCCCGCACTTGTGACAGGATCTATACTCCTCAAATGGTGGAGTATTAACATCATTACCCCTTTTGTTTGATTTCGTGGCAAAGGTGTTTTTATGTTTTAAATCCTTAAGACATTCTCTCTGCCAGTCTGTCTTAGGATAATTATCAACCTCATTGCCTGAAGATCCAACAAACTGAGTAACATGTTTCTTGGGAGAGTTCTTCTGAGCTTGATTTTGAGGATTCAAAGTGTTCTTCTTTTGATTTTTACCTTTGTTTCTTTTGGACTGATTACCCTGACCCTTTTTCCCATGTCCCCATTGTTCTTTCTCAATTGTAATGGTGGACTCTTGCCAGATTTTACCAACAAGACCAGGTGCCAGGTTCTTATAAGGAAATTCCTCATCAGCATAAATTTTATCAGACCCTTTCAATTGATAGAACACTTTGATTGTTTTATCAGCAGGGGCTTGCACTTTCGGCTCAGGCTCACACAGAATGTGATTCTGAACAGGAATATTCGTATCCTTCACCGGTGCATACCTCTCTGGTTCATCAAGCTCATCCTCAGAACAGTCTGTCTCGCAGACGCTTGCATTATCTGCAATCTCACCAGGTTTGGCAGCACTAGCAGTGGGTGCAGCCTTAGTAACTTCAGCAGGTTTAGGTGCTTCTGTCACTTTAGGCGCAGGAGGAGCAGCCTTTGTGACTTTGGCAGGGTTAACTGCTTCCATCACTTTAGGCGCTTCTACAGCTTTAGCTGCCTCTGCTGCCAAGTCCATAAACTCTTCCTTCGGTAAGATATCATTGTGATGATGTTCAAATCTCACCGGAGGAGGACACTGAGCATATTTGGGACTGGTGGAATTGCCCTCCTTATCTGAGTGTTCAATGATATGATCAAGAACATACTTGCAGTTCAGGTAACTCTCAAGTTTCTTCTTGATCTTTTGATAGTCACAATTGACAATGGCCAAATGTTTCTTAGTGTCTTCAACCTCATTTATATAATTATTAATTGCAATTTGCTTGTTGGCTAGGGTTTTAGACAGTTCAGAAACATCCTTCTTGTAATTATCAACAGTATTAAGAAAATTTTTCTCTTTCTGTTTTAAGGAATCATTTGACCTTTGCAATGGACCCACATCAGCTTTTAAATTCAGATTCTCATCAGTTAATTCTTTGATTCTGAGTTTAAGCTGATCACACTCAATGGAGTCCTTTTTAAGAGTATCAATGGTGATTTTGAGGGCTTTCTCATTAGCTCTCAAAACCTCATTGCTCTTTTGGCATTGATCTAAGTCAGCTTTCAAGTTCAGATTTTCGTCTGTTAAGACATCAATTCTGTACTTAAGCTTACCACAATCAACACATTCAGATTTTGAATTGGAGGAAGAACATACCTGATTAGACGACTCTGTAAGGGCCATCAAAGCATAATGAGCAGCCGTCTTCACTGGTCCGAAGAAATCAGTCAGATTGTTCTTTGTATAGTCAGCATCCACAAGTATTGACCTTTTGCTAATCAAGGCGTCTGCTTCAGCTAACAAATCCTCCAGATCCACCCCTTCATCAGAATCACAGTCCGAATCACAATCCAAAGCTTCAACTTCAGGAATAACTACTTCAGATTGACTTGGACTCTCTTCAACTTCTTCTTGAGCATCAGACATAATTTGGGCAAAGCATGCTGCACCACCCTGAGGAGCTTGTTCACCAGTGATGAGGTGATTCCAGTTGAACACTTCATCTTCTTGAACTACCAAGGCTTGATTGTTGTTTGCTTGAGGCCTTTGGTTCTGATGATTAACTGGGACAAGAGCTCGTTCAGCATTTTGATTCGGTTGTGTCTGAGCTTGCTGCCTCTGATTATTCTGATTGCCTCTGTTGTTGTTGAAGGGATTCTGATTTCCCTGTTGTCTCGGTCGATCACATTCTCTGGCAAAGTGTCCTCGATTGCCACAGTTGTAACAGGTGACCTTTGTTTTATCAAACCCAAACTTCGTGTTGTTGTTGATCAGCACATCTCTCTTTCCAGTTCTATCCATATAGTCCTTTGCACGTCTCACCACACTAGCGAAGTGCCACTGGATGTCTATCAGATCCATGTCATCCTTGTCGATCTGGGCATAATCTTCTTGAGTAAGATAAGGATTTCCGATCTGCCCCGCAACTAAGCCACTATAGGAATTGACCAAGGTTGACAGCAGAGCCATATGTTCTTGGGCTAGCTCTACAGTCACCTTCTCAAAGCCCGAAGTGTTCAGCTGTTCTGCAACAGGATTGGTCCGATAAGCACCCTGATTTGAAGTAGAAGCACCTCCATATCCACCAAAGTTAGCAGATGGAGCACCACCAAACCCTGATGAAGAAGGTCCACCAAAGTTGGTAGTTGCCTGAGCTGGTGCTGCAAGATGAGCAAACGGATTAACACCAAACTGGTTAGTATTAGCATTAAAATTAGAAGGATACTGGTTTCCTTGACCCCAAGGAAAGACAGGTGGAGGAACATCAGATGGGGGTCCATAGTTGTTAAACGCAAAGACTGGATCAGGATTAACCATGAACGCAGTCTGAGGTTTGGATCCACCCACACTGATGTCCTGAGCTGGATTCCCATAATAGATGCTGGGATTCTGAACAGCGGGCGGCTTATTAGCTCTCCTGATCTCCTCGATCTCCTTGTTCTCCAGCTCGGCCACGAACTCGTTGATGGAGAGTGTCTGATAAACATTGTTGGACTTCTGAATGTCCAGCCATTGATGCCAGTGTGCCGGGAGCGCCTCTGCAAATCTTTCCACAAGTTCTGCTGACGTATAGATAACCCCGTACTGATACATCTCAGACATCAGATGATAATATCGAGCTGTCAGATCTCTCAGTGATTCATTTCCCATCGCACTGAAATTCTCAAACTCCTTCTTTAACTGATCCACCTTCACCTTCCGTGTCTTCTGATTCCCCTCATTACGCTCAGCAATCGCTAACCACAGCATCTGCGAAGTAGTACACTGCGCGAACTGATGAAGAATGTCTTTGGGAAGAGCCTGCTTCAACGCTGCCATCGCCTTTTTCTCATAGTTATACTTCTTCCTCTGCTCCTCAGACATGTCTTCTATAGAGACCGGAGTAGTGGAGTTTTCAACCAGCGGCCTTGTGTACCCATTCTCGATAGCTGACCATACCAAGCCATCGATACCCTCAACGTGTGACTGAAATCTGCCTTTCCAACCGTGATAATCTGCCATATATTGCAGTTTCGGTGCTCGGTTAGAACTGCCCGTCTCTAAGTCACTGATAAGAACGGACGACAGCTGATTTGTCTGAGAGTTAGCAGCAGCAGCGAGTGCCCAAGGATTCGCATTCATCGCATTCATTGCTTGCTGTTGAGCAGCTAGCGCCCACGGATTGATTCCGGCAACATTCGCTTGCATTTGCGCTTGTTGCATCCGTTGCGCGTTTCGTTCAGCCGAAAACTGCCAAGGGTTCGTGGGCACGTTTGCTTGATTGTTCATTTGGTTGTTCATTTGCTGGTTATACTGAGTTCTCGGTTGACTCAGATGTCCCCAAGGGTTCGCCATTTGTTAAGGTATGTTAACGTATGTTAATAGTCCAATACTTAGTCAATTTTTATGTTCCAGAACCTTTTAGGCGATTATGGGGCTAATTGCTATGTGTCTTAGGCGATTATGAGGTTTTTGCACGTGATTAGGGCTAATTGCTAGGTGGTATAGGCGATTAGGGCTAATTGCTAGTAAATATAGGTATGTCACGTGATTAGGGCTAATTGCTAGCAAGTATAGGCGATTAGGGCTAATTGCTAGCAAAATGAAGGCAATTAGGGCTAATTGCTAGTAACTGAAGGCGATTATGAATTTTCAGGCAATTTAGTATGTCACGTGATTAGGGCTAATCGCATGGAAGGTTGCATGCGAGTAGCACCTAATTGCTAGGAGATATCAGGCGATTATGGCTAATTGCTAGCACAGTACACGCGAGTAGCAGCTAATCGCTAGCAAGGGATGGCGATTAGCAGCTAATTGCTAGCAAACCCTAATTGTCTGATGCTAATCGCCTGATCTGATCTGCAGCCGCACTTTTGCTCAAAAATCACCTATTTTGACCCAAAATCTTATCTAAAACATTGTATTTTGATCCCAAATGATTAGACAAGTTACCAAAATAGTTTTAGAGCAAAACCTGATCAAAAACACACGTTTTTAACCGAAAAACACACACTAAAGTTTTGAAAAATGTGGGTTTTTGATAAAAACTCAAAGTTTCAAACTAAGAACAGGTTTTTTGATTAAAAATCTCAACTTTTACACCAAAACCAACCTGTTTTTGCTCGTTTTTGTTATCAAAACACCCGTGATAAGAGCCTCGGCTCTGATACCACTTGTTAGAACCGTCGAACTCGCGTTCCAACAATCACGGGTTTTATCTTAGAGGTGCGGAATCCCTCTAAGATGATCTAATAACAGAAACAACGATTGAAACAATGAAACGAGTAATTACTACACACACACGGGTCAAAAGATTATAGATTAATCACTAAAAACAGAGCTCAAGTGTTTACAATGATCAAATCAGGCGTCCTATGACCAGGGGGGGTGTTTGGAGAGTGTGTGAGGCAAGAACTGAGGTCTAGGGTTGAGAAAGAGGGTATTTATACCACCCGGGTGCGACCAGACCCTGTCTAGCGATTAGCAGCAGCTGAGGTAGCGATTAGCTGGCTAATCGCATGCTGAAAGGCCTACTCGCATGCACTGACATGCGATTAGGGCCATAATCGCCTGCCAGGTCTTCATAATCGCATGCTGCAATAGCTAATCGCCTAACAGCCCCTAGAACCTCCAAAACGCGTATAAACGCCTCCAAACACCCCGAAATACGTCCAAATAACTTATATACTAGCCTAGGGACATCGTGCACTAACAGATGTCACACAAAGAATATGAGGTAAAATCATTCTGAGGATTTTCACCATCAACAATACTGAAAATCAATTCTGAATATTCCTAAAACGGATCGAATCAGGGACTGATATTCAGTCTTTGGCGCCTTTAGTATTTGAAAGAATTAAGGACTGGTTTTTAGTCTCAAAATATTTGGTGTATATTCTACCATTTTACGGAAAGTATTGAAGATTAACAAATCAGTCCAAAAAAATATTGCAAGAGACCCTTTAGAACTAATTATCGGTCTCCAACTAGTTTCGTAAATGAAAGAATTGGGGTATAATATTCAATCTCCAACATTCGACACATATTCAACTATTTTGAGAAAATATATAATTAGAGACTAAAAATCAATCCTAACAATTTTTGTAAGACAATGTATTAAGGAATAATAAATAGTCTCAAATGTCTTTGTATATGAATTTATAAAATACTAGGTTAGAGTCCCGTGTGTACACACAGTAAATGCTCAAGTCAAATGAAAAAATATTCTATAAAGATTATATTATACGTTAAAAAAACAATATATTGAAGTTTATAGTTTTAACAAAGAATTCAAATGTGAAAAGCAAAATGGGCTAAATAAAACTGTTAACATGCGCATAATTTCTTTTCATAAGTGGCTCTATGATATGGTTGTTTTGAAGCCAACATCCGCAGGGTTGCCATCTTCATCCAGTATTACTATCTTCCGTCCATATCGACTTTTAAGCCTTGATAGTGCAACATACAACTGCCTAGGTTAGAGACCCGTGACTCGTGAACTTCACGGTTAAACTAAAGATAAAATGAAGTCACAAAATATGTTAATAAAATGAATATCAAGAAAATTGCTAAATAAGTTTATAACATCACGTTGATGTGTTACCAATCATCTCAGTGTTTTGTAATAGTAATTACATTTTCATTGTATTTTAATACAATAGTAAATACATTCTTAAAAAAGATTATAAATGCTTATCCAAAGTGAGTTATGTGTGAAATAAGCTATGTTTGTTAATTATTTTGCCTAATACGTTTTTTTTATTAAAACAATTGCATATATTTTGAAGGAATCTCAGAACATATGATTTTGAGTTTTCCATTTTAAGTATTACCAACAACGGGTGTTGGTCAAGTAAAAGACATAGCAACAAAGAAAAAAAAAAGTGAAATTAAGCAAGATTCGACAAACACTTTCTAACTGTTAAAAGTACACATCAACACATTTGAAGACAAGTATGTTTTTGGGTTAACTGTACAATGGAAATGCACTGTGTTACAACTTCAATTACCACCGAATCCTGCACAAAAGAAGCTATCATATCCAACCGGTTTAACCCGAATCATACTTTGTAACCACGTTCCACATGTTCAGTCTTGAAAACGGGCATATATGCTCCATGTTCTTTGGTTACTGTTGGCACCATGGTTCGGTCGTCCGGCAAAAGCAGCAAGTAATATATGAGTGTTGAAATCGGTTAGTTTCATCACACGCGCGTCCAAACACACCCTAAAGCATACCTGAGAAGTCACTCTGTTCGCGTAATATCTTCACCCAAAATGAGTTTTATAAATCAAGATATGATAAATATGAGTTGCAGGGCAGTACATTGTTAGAAAGAACTCATTTAATTTCAAAGAACTTGTAGAAATTAGAATTCCCAAAACTTGTAGACATCTCTAATCCTTGGGTCTCTTGATCTATGGATCTATATAAACAAATCTTATCAGTTCACTAATAAAAGAAAAATATGAGAAACTAAGAGATAACTGTAGAGACCTTTGATGTCAATCAAATTAATTAAACCTGTAAGAAATCTTTCTAATCAGGCAACTACATAACCACACCATGAACATTTTATATTGCTATTCGTAAATAATCCTTTGTTGCAATTTATATTGAATCTCTTCAACAAATTTCCTACACAACATTGAAACTAATCCAGATCAACCAACATATTCTAGCTTCAAGTGACCTAATCACATTCCTTAGAACAACATCAAATTTCAATGATGGTTTAAAAAACAACCGAGACGCGCGCCTCAAGGCGATTCGGTAAGAATATGTGTATGAGGCATGGCAATGTTTTTTTCCTGGAACAAAAGCCCGTAACTATATAGAGTATGGCCATAATCTCTTATTTTACTTAAAAATCCTAAAAGATTATTTTGTCAAGTCTAACATAAGCAAAATATGAACGAAAACCAGTAAGTGTCTAGTAGAACTGCATTTTATAGGCTATGAAAGAATATAAGATAAGCATTATATAAGCCACATCTAGGATAATGTTTGTCATTAAATGAATTAGTTGTAATCTTTAACGTTGTTAGGATAACCATTAGCAGTGTCATGTAAGACCTCTTATTTTGATTAGTGACAACATATAGTAATGCTTGACCTTACACACACTACATTAGAAACCCTATCAACGCTTGTGGCTTACTACAAAGCGAACCGGAACTCAAATCCCTAACACACAAAAGTGAAGGTCTGAAACATATAAAATCATCAAAAAAATATTAAAAAAAAACAATGTGCATTAGATCTTACAATGTGTATCAAAAAAATTTTATATCGTTAAGAATACTAATTAAAATTATAAGTTGACTCTTTGTTCAGCGTGTTAAAGCTAAAAACTTAGTAGGATTAGTATTTGAATCCTTTCAATGTGCATTAGATCTTACTATTAAAAATTTAACCATTTAACATATTAAATAAATCTAACATGAATAGACCCATTCATAAGTAATTTGATGGAATATGTTATCTCTATGAAATATAAATAAGGATTTTATGTGCGGTCACACTTACAGATTTAATGAGCAGCTGACCTTTAAACTTTGCAAGCTATGTATTAAACCTTGGTAGTCCAACTTTTATATACAAACTAACCTATCATGTCACAACAAAGTATACACATTACTTGGTATTCTAACCGATTAAAAAAGCTAAACAAATGCCATAGTAAAAATAATTTCTTTTCTTATACACTAAAGAGGCTAATAGCAGCACGTATTGGGATTACAGGATGGGCGATGGTGGGAGATAACACTTGGCTACCAATCTAAAATCCATTCTTAAGTTATTCATCAAGCTCCAAATAGGTCGGTGACACAGATAGGCCAGGTTAGACAGCTTTGGTAACGGGTCAAAACTGGCCATTTTCCCCGCTTTGGTTAGGTTGGGTCGGATTGACATGGAAATTTTTAGATTTAAAAAAGTCGAGTACTATGTTAAATACGGTACAAGAAACTATAATTGTAGCAAAATTTTATTTATTATTTTTAAAAAAATGGGCAAACTGACCTCAAAGAGTTCTTAACTAATCATGGTATTGAGATACTATATGCTTGAGGTTATGCAACTCTTTGCCCCTTCCTCAACTTCTTTCTCACTTTCATGTTGAATCGCAACTGCACGTTTAGCTAGTAAAGTATACTTGTGTGGTATTTTTTAGCAAAGAACAAACCGCCGACTCTATGATTATTGTAGGAAAAAGCACAAAACACTCTCTAATTTAGTGCAAAACACCTCACTCATATACAAAGGGTAACCCAAAAAATGTCCTTACTTCAGTTTATACCAAATCTGACCATAAACATGTTAAACTATGAACATTTTTTTTCCTTTTTGACCTTTGGGTTATTTCTTATGTACAAAGTAAAAGAAGGAACCAACCTATTAATCAAGCGCATATCTGGGCGGTAGTTCTGATAGTCAGATTAATGAAGATAGTTTAATCAGTGGCCTCTGTATACACTACCCGAATAAATGTATATGTAAAAAATAGTAAATTTGATAATAAAAATCCATAATTCCACAATGAAATTAAAGATCTAGACCAAAACAACTATAGGCGAAAAAAGCAGCTTACAATTTGACTTACAAACTTGGTCAAATATAGTTGACAATGAAATTTGGTTACCTCTATAACTAATGATGAAACATCAACTCCTTGATCCGAATCCCTCAACCCTTCATTTATCCTTGAGCATAGTTCTTTGATTGATGCGAAGACCAAAACTTTAACTCTTCAGATCAAGTTGACAACAAAGACAATTTAATGTAATAGAAGAATTTTATAAAATAAAATTCGCGCATAGCATACCTATCCAAGGAATTGCAGGTGCTAGGGAATTTGAATAAACATGCACCAAGTCCTTTTGCTACTTGACATTGTCATTTAATCGAGCAAGAAGGATGCGGGATGTGATTCACTCCACAATCTTATCATGGGGAACAAAAGTATCTTCTGTCTCACGTGCCTCTACATTAAGGATTCGATTAGGTATAATAAATCTCATCATGCTTGATATGACTTCCTGTTTGCAATATAGATGGAATACTAATCTTTATAAATTCAATATGATACAAATTCTCTTATTCAAAGGATGTAGATTAAGTTTTCTAACTGAAATTCTTATATAAATGAATATACAAGCAACATTAAGAACCTAATGTAGAGTTGGCATGTCTGATAACCTTCTAAAAAGCTATCGGCATCCGAATCTACAACAATTAAGGATTGATAACTGGGAGATGCCTAGAGTTTCCCATTTAGAAATAAATAAGGATTGATAAGGCACCATGAAAATCTAAATTAACTGAATCGTTAACTGCAATAACGGAAGACACTATCATAATCTACTTAATAAATTACATGTTTCTGACTACACAAACTATCCTATGCAGCTATGTCATATGAACAATGGGATTTATGGCCACTTCATTCATTCATTCATTCATTCATTCTCAGAGTGCCTATCGTACAAGCGAATATCGTCAAATGTAAAATTTCATGTTTAAGTTTTTTCTGGATGATTTTGCTAGGCATATTCAGTCTATATATAGCTTTAACATATTTATTGCAATTCACAGAAACTAAGAGCAAAATAGTTAGTTAGTTACAAGTGTTTAATCAAGCTGTTGTCTGAAGTGAATTGTTAATAAAGTGAAAAAGAACAAACCTCAATGTCATAGACGACCTGCGTTACATTACCCGGATAACCAAACTAAACCTAGTCGCTTCTATAGGAGACGTAGCCGTGGCGCTTAAACAGTGGTGATGTCCAAATAATTACTTCAGGAGATACGAATCCACCGGAACTCCATCGACCCTCAAAGAACTCGCAAGGTTATGAGTTTATCACCTCACCAAATGATGAAAATGCAATAGTTGAATCAACATGAGAATCAATAGCCCAACCATAGCCATCTCTTTTAGCAATTTCAACAATAATAGACCATGAGAAATCAAAAAAAAATTATCCAAAACGTTCAAGTAACCCAAATTGTGAGTGTCACCGGTTACTCAATGATGAGGTGTGCTATCATCAATTCGAGAGGCTTAATTGCGAGTTGTCACTAATTGCATCAGGAGGAAATGTAGAACTTTAACACTCTATTCAACGACTTAAACCAAAACTAAAAACCCCAAGTCAACAAAACTAACAAAACCAACAAATTCAGTTGAAATTTTTTTAAAAAAAAAAAACAAAAAGAATCAAACAAATCATTACCCCATCGGTGCTTGAAAACTTCTTGCCTAAGTTTTTTAACAGATAATTTATGGTCACCTGTAGGCATTAAAACAATTTTAATAAGCAAAGCAAGTATACGATATGATATGGAAAATCCTCTGGTGACATTTTTTTGCTGATTATATATTTTTTGAATGTATGAACAAACATGGAATGTGTTCAACTTGTTTGCTTGGAACATATACAATAGTAGCTTACCCATTGGTAAACATCTTCTTGAGTTCCATAAAAAAAACAGTTACCTAATCATCATTTGTCTTGAGATTGCTCTTAACTTTTAACAAATATTTCACCTACATAAACATAAATCCCAAGTAAAAGTTTAACAAAAATACAGTTAACCATTTATGTTGTATTTACAGCTTGCAAAATTCTTTGCTTAATGGTAAACACACATAGAGACTTAATTAATACATAGAACTAACCCTAATAACAATATAATCTTTCAAACCCCTAACATTGTATAATGAAAATACATGGCGCTATTCACAACGTCAGTTACAACGAATATGCGCTATTCAGGTGTATTGGCTTTTTATATCACAAACCAGATGTTCGAATTCACAAAGTCAGTTAAAATGAATAGGAAGTGCAAGTGATCCCACAAAAACCTCACCAAAGGAAGCGCAATAACAAAAGCGTCACTGGCAAAAGAACGCCGCGTGAAGATCGATGGCGTTTTCTGTGCTTTCTCTCCCCTAGGACCTTTTTACCTTCACCACCAGCCACAATACAGTCTAAGTTACACCTGCTCTATTGCCGTAAATGGGACATGAAACCGAAAAAACATTAAAACGTTTTCGGACTTACCTAAACTGGTCTCTGGACATTTGGATACTCCTATGTTGACCTTGATTGCAGCAATAGTGAGAATAGAATTTCATAAACCCTAATCGGGCAATTAGGGATCTAAAGAGGATATAGATAATGATGGGAGATGTGGTTCAACGATTAGGTAAATGAAGATCAATATTATCACAAAAAAATTGAAAATTAAACCTTCTGTCGAGATGAAGATAGAAAATGGTAGATGAATATGTAATATAGAAAAGGGAGATTAAGATATAATAGCTTTTTTGAGTGAAATCAGAACAGAGATAGCTGATTCAATGTCGATAAAATCGGAAATGTGGATGCGTTTTCCAGAAAGAAAAGAGTAGGAGAATGAAGAAGGATGAGAGGAATCTTCCTCAAGAAGCATTGACAATGGAGGCTTTTGTGGTTTTGAAGTAAGGAAAAAAGAAAAGTTGGTTTATATACATGATATATTCGGAGCTCCATTTTTTATTGGAGCATAGGTGGACACTTTCAAAAGTCTCCATTCAACCCAAGTGACCTCAATTATTATATAGATAGATTTATTTTAAGTCTCCCATATGTTGCCGTCAATTCAACCATCAGTAAAAAAAACATGTGTGTTAGGATCAATGATGTTCAATTACACTCACTAATGTCGAATTATGGTCATCAATGACTAGTCAAGGATACTAATGGTCTATTATTGTCATTAATGATTAACTAGGGTTAGTGATGATTGATTTGGGTTAGTGATTGTCAATTTGAATTTGAAGGCCAAAACCACTAAAAGATATCTTGGTTAACTTTTTTTTTGAAGGTGATTTTCTATGTTGTGGCAGAGTTCATCACAACCCCCTAGAAGGGGATCCCCTAGCCACTCTACAATGGTCAGACTATGTTGTCTTAATCGGGTCCATGCTGACGCGAGAGTGACCGGCCCACAAGCGAGTCGAGGCTGCGCATAAGATATCTTGGTTAACTATTTCCATTGATTGTTAATAAGTTTAATGATGGTCAAATAGGGTCTATCATCTTAAGACATAGTATGACCATTCAAGACATAATATTGTATATGCTCTTAAAACTAAACGTCGGTGGTGTAGTTCTTATACATGATTGATCCACGTGTCACCAGCTAATTGGTCCACGTTTTCAGTTTTGTAGATCTTTTAAAAGTCGGTAGTAACCAACACCACACCAACGCCGCCCGATATGGCATCATAAATGTTGTTTATTTTTATGTAGAGAATTAACGTAGACCAAAAGGTAGATTGATGGAGAGAGACCAAAGATCAAACCCCCGCTATCCTACGAAGCTCTCTATTATTCATACCATAAGTGTGCCTTAAATTTATTATTACTGTATAATAACAATTATGGTAGCATATTAGCTAGAGTGTTGGGCCAAGGAGGAAATGATTGAGCCCCAAGTCAGCCAAGGCTAAAGTCTAAACATTAAACTTGAGGTATGATGAAAAAGCTCAAAGGCACCCTAAACCCGTATCTAGCCCAAAGCTCCAAAGCCACACTGATTTTTCGTAATAAATAGTGTGGTACTTTAAATTTTTATTATGTTAACCGTTTCATACTGAAAGAAAACAAAATACAAGTATTATCTTAACTGATTTAGATGATGCCGATAAAAAAAAACTAATTTAGATGACATCACTAATCTTGAGTAATACTATATATTTTTTAGTGTGTCACGTTTTAATTAGTTCTATTATGTAACATTTTGATTAGGTTTTTTTTTACAATTATATGGGCATAAATAAAAATAATACTAACCATAGTTGTTAAAATTCATTGCCTCTTACCAGAGCCGGCTATGGCCCAAGCCGGGGAGGCCAACCGGCTTGGGCCCATTTTCATCGAGGGCACAATTTTTTTATATAAAAGTCCTATATATATGTGTGTGTATTTTTTTTTAAATAGAAAACTCATTTACACTTAAAAGTTGGCCCAATAATAATCAGTTTAAAACTTAAAAATTACTCAAGAGCCCATAACATTTATTAGCCCAATACCCATTTAACCTAATAAATAAAAAAAATAAAAAAAAGCATCAATATTATATTCATACGGTGGAAAAACAATAAAAAACGTCGATATTATATTCAGACGATGGCACCTGCAAAAGACGAACATTGAGAGTCGAAATTCCAAATTGCAATTTGTGAGTTGAATGTCTAATTGTTTATCATCATCTAGATTGTAATTTTATTTTAAATTTAATATTTAAGATTTAATTTTTTTTCTAACAGCTTTAAGATTTCAGTTATAAAAATCGCCTTTATGTTTTTTTTTTAGAACTTTGGGTGTAGCATATTTACTTTGTTGGGTACTTAGGTTTTGTGTATTTTATATGTTTGTCGCCGGATTGATGAACTATTATTGCAACTAAGTGTCTTATTGCGCCTTAAAATTGGGTGTAATTACTTAATTAGGTAATTTTTACAAATTTATTATTACATCTAAGCCTATTTTTCAGGCGAGGCGATGTACTTGCGATTTAAGTCAAGGAAGTTGCCACAATTTCTTCTTTTTTGGTTTTAAAGATTTGATCTTTCCAGATTGAAATGAGTTGATGAGCGGTTTGATCACTTCCTTGTGTCCAGCTTTAAAATAGTCCAGACAACAACGCCAAAACGAGTCGGATGCTCGACCATTTACGTCAAAGTAGTTTTTCAGTAACATGGACCCAAACCTTGCACAAAGCTTCATGCTCGGGGTCAGTCCAAGGCTTTCATTTGCTTCCCCTGTCCATTTTATATAAAAAAAAAATATGTAAGAAGAGTTTGGATTGTTAGAGAGTAGAAAAGTTTGAAAATGAAAAAATTGTGAAAGGCGTATTGTTTAAATAGGATTTGAAAATAGAAAATTATTTTTTTTTTAACCCGATGGCTAGTTGAGGGGTAGGGACCCACCCAACCCCTCTTTCTTTTCGGCAGGCATGGCAAACAAACATCCCACATTGCTGCTTAGAGAGTTGCCAAAACGCACAAAGTGGATGTTGTCGAATTATGCAACTTGCCCCAGTTGCCGATATGTTTTACCGCATGCATACCCACCATCCTTACGAAACATAATAATTAATTGAAAGTCAAGTGATGCCACATAGGCCCTTAGGTAATATGATGTCTCATATATACATATGAATGCGTTATTTATATACAAAAAAATCAACACATGTACATTTACTATACCTTTTAGGAAAAATGGAAATAAATAATCCCAACTATTAACTATTGGCCAATAACAGTCCCAACTACGAAAATCACCAATATTGGTCCCAACTTTTGACATATTGGAAACCAACGGACCCAAACTAACGGAGTTAGCCTCCGTTAGTGTGATGCTGACGTGGCATGCCACGTAGGATGTCACGTTGGATGCCACGTATGATCATTTTGCCACGTGGCATGCCACGTAGGATCATCTTGCCACCTAAGCATGCCACATCAGCATCACACTAACGGAGTTAGCCTCCGTTAGTTTGGGTCCATTGGTTTCCAATATTTCGAAAGTTGGGACCAATATTGGTGATTTTCGTAGTTGTGACTGTTATTGGCCAATAGTCAATAGTTGGAATTATTTATTTCCATTTTTCCCTTTTTATTCACATGTATGGAGTACAATTGTATTTTTGTATGGTTCATTTTATTTCGCAAATAACTTAGAAGTGCGTAAAGCATCCTGGTTTAATAAGCTCGTTACTTCTAGCATGCTCGACAATCGTTCGACATTGGGTAGTTTGTAATTAAACCTTATAATGATGAATTGATGATTGCATTAGATTTTCACATGGAATTAGAGTTACAATGGAGTGGTTACATAGACCACATCTTACAATACTAGTTCCTAATGTATAGCCTATTACTTTTCGGTTTAATATGTGTAATGAGTCAAGCTAGCTCGTGCCAAGTCAAGCTCGCTCATTTGACTTGTTTAAATTAAGACAGAATTAAAATGTTTTAAGTCAGAACCTTAATAGTAATATATCTAAATGTTTCTAAGCCTATGTTTTGCATCAATCTACATTTATTAGCTAGCTCATTCGGCTTATATGTTTACAATATAATAACATTCTTTATTCAAATTTGAAAAAAAATAAACGAGCTATCTCGAACTTTTTTACGATCCAAGCTCAAGCTCAAAACTTTAGCTCATTAAGATAAACTAGGATTGTTAAGTGACGCGCGTTACGCGTCTTGCACCATGGTTTTGTAACTTTTGGATAAGTGGAACCCAAAAATAATCTGTTAGGGTCATTCCCCATCGCGCGTTGCGCAATTTCCATCACAGTTAGCATATATGATTATAAACCATGAAAACGTTGTCTTTGGACTTCTTGCGTCAAATGTTTGTTTGGTTTAAGGGTTTAATGTTTACACAGTTCAATACTAAACATTTAAAGGGCTCAACATGTTAATATTCGTACAAAAGTTGTTCCCCCCATTTGTTGTTGATTTGAATAATCAAATCAATATAACATTAACTAGATATAACTGTGAATAGAAATCACATAAATTTAAATTAATTTAATGATAACTTGTATTTAAATTATCAAAAATACTTCGTGTATATCATAAATAAAGTGGGAAGTTTGTACAAAGGTGATATAACAGACTATATATATATGCTTTCCAAAACACCATACCAACAGAAGTAATCATTAGCGTGCTCCATTTAAAGATGTGCAGCGAATTTCCCCTCGTACCGTTATGCTCCAAATCGTGTCTGACTATCTTCACATTAAACTCCTTTTCTCCATTTTTCATCCACAACCACCTGTCCCTTTTGACGCGATCAGCAGTGAAGCACTGCAGCAGGTTTGCTGCAGCTGATTCGTGATCTGCAGCGAGTCTGCGACTCCAATCCAGCCTCCAAATCGCTCTACTACCCTGTACCTGAAACAAAGATTGAACATTTGCTTTTTTCGTTTTGCTAAAATAAAGTATGTCTTTCTATATAAAATAAAGTATGAATCTATGTTTGGTGTTTTGTAAAAACTCCAAATCTGGTAATTGTTTCATTTTCGAAATCAAAAGTGAGAATAATCTCATCGGTCATCACTTCTACCTTCTCTGGTCCATCAGTAAATGTATTAGTATATATGTTCATCTACCCTCCTTTCTTCTCTCATTCATCAATCTAACAGCAGCTACTCGTCTTGTACCTTGCATATCGAAGTTTGGATCGTGATCTCTGGTTCGTCGATGGGTCTGCAAATGGTCTTCAAAGTCTGAATTTGTTCTCGCTTTGATAACATTAATCAAATACATAAGGGTGTCACTCGCTTTTGTAGTGATCAGCGTAGAACCTATTTGAAGCATACACAATCACATGTACTTTCCAAGCTGAATAAAAAAGGTTTGCACACGCTGATTGATGTTCGTGATAATTTAAAAGTAGGAGCTTCAAGGCAGCAGCATCATCACCTGCAAGAAAAGTGGCCTCTACTCTTCCAGCCAGTTTTTATTGTTCAGACATGGGTAGTAATGAAGAACGACACCGCAAATCTGAAAGCAAAAAAAAATCCTTCAAAAGAAAAACATCGCGTAAAATTAGTGACAACAAATTTTAATATAAGCATAAAATTTACTATAAAAAAACTAACACTTTGTTATTCTCTAAAACAATGGAGAAGACTTCAAACTTTGAATAACCACCATTTCCATGTGTTCGTTGCCATTATTATGAATTACTGAGAATAACAGTACATGATTTTTGGCCACAAAACTTTCAAATGACGGGTGCAAAACCATAAACAAATTAAATAAAAACAATTCAAAGGCAAAACATTAGTTAGTTAACTATTTATCATTTACTTACAAACTTATATTTACACATGAACTCTTTATATGTTTTCAAATAAAGAATAACAAAAAAGTAATTTACATACACACAAAAGCAACCATAAACAATTTGACTTACACCTACTAAAACAATTAGAGCAGCATAAGCCAAAATTAAGGAGTGTTAATATATATCTGAAGTAGCTTATATAAAACATACCTTGCATCATAATTCGTTTCCTTGAGACTCGAACAGTTGGGTAGCCGAACACCAAATATCAAACTAATCAACATACTCCAACGGTGTCACAGTTTCATTTCTAATCCTTTTGATCTTAGGGCTCAAAAGTCCCCTGTGCCTGAAACCATACAACTTCAAAACTTGATCATCCGCAAAATTAAATGCTCTTTCCATGCTACTTAAACACCTCTGAACCGGATAATCCCCATAGCTCCTACACAGCTTACACCCCACAAAATGCGTCACAAACTGCCATCTTTCATCACCCAAACCTGGGTGGTACTTCTCTATCATCTCTTCACACCAATCCACCAAACCAGCCCAATACCCGTGAAGAAAATACGAATTCTCAATAAAAACCTTCTTCATCCACTCAGTTTTCATAATCAACAAATATATCAAAGCTGACTGATCATCAGCTTCAAAAGCAGGCCTCCCTTTCAAATTAGCAGTCAAAATCATCCTTGCCTCTTCACAAACCGGCCCTTTCGGACCCATTGGGGCCCAATCATCAAGCAAATCCAACGACCACTGACAATTCCTAAACCAAAACTCCCAATGTTCAAAGCAATCCAAGACTTCTGATGAAATAACAAATCCGGGTACCCATGAATAATCAAGTTATGATCTTTGTACTTCGACAACGGAAGCTCTAACACCATATCATTAAACAATGCATCACTATCCATCCACCATATCCACCCGACTTCCGGATGCGACAACATCAACCTGCGAATCAACGTCAATTTCGCCCAATACCCGGATAATTCCTTACTCAAATGAGCCATATTATACACAATTTCAATCCCATGAATCCTACAGTAATCAATCTTGTTCTTAATTGACTTCAACAAATAATGATCACCCTGTAACCAATAATATTCGCGCTTTACCGTTAACAACATTAGGAAGATACTGATTATTATTAAGCCAAACACCCATCTCTTCATCCCAATAAACAATCTTTGGGATGTTACATCAGGGTCTGAAACTACATAGACATATTGGAATAAGTAAGAAATATAAACTGAATTCAGCTTCCTAAACGAACAAAAATCGAGATGCTCAAGGGAAAAAGTGGGGAAAAACCTGACGAACGACGTAGATGGCAATTAAATCCAAAACCAAGCTCGGGTCACCATTGAAAGCGAAACCAATTAGCAGGTTTGACACGCACCCTACACAAACTTAATAGATAATTTGGAGCAAAAATGAATCAACAATAAAAAACTGAACGAACATAAATCTACCAAATCGCACATGTAAATAGTTATACCGTTGTTTGGCGATTTTTAGTCTGATTTAAGTTTCTGCCGGCATCTCCTTCGTCTCCATCCACTCCTCCTTTCCTTTATAAATCAAATCAAAACAAAATTTGAAATCGCCAATGAATCAATCGTGGAAAAATTAAAATTATGTAACAAAAGTTGATATATCAATGATCAAATGTCTCTTATTCGTTAATCAATTCACGTAACAAATTATTCGGCACATCTAATGTCTTTAGCGATTTGAGTAGGCCGATGAATACAACAAAATACGTTATAGCAAAGAAAGGCGACAGGTGATTTGCATAAGAAATAATGAATGTTGATGAAATTACATCCATATTGCATCCAAACTTTTGTATATCTCATCTCGTACTTCCGTGGTATACATAAACATGTTCAATCGGTCAACAATTCGAATAAGTAAGTTTGTAAATCACAATCAGTTAGTTAATCGCATGAATACGGCATCTTAAAACACAAACAAAACCTCATATTGAATTAGAGTAAGTGTATGCAATAAAAAAGCCCTATCAATTAAACCAAATTTGAAAAAATGCATAAGAAAATTACCCACAATACCTGCAAGCATACAACGTCTGAATTATTAGAACTATCAACGTCTTCCGGATCCTCATTTGGCTGAACCGCATCTGCAATCAGTTTTGAAAAAACCAAAATAATATCCAATCCTACAATCAAACATAAACATAATTCCATCAATCCATGCAATACCATACCACATCACATAGCCAACATTATCCACTATCCCAACAAAAACAAAATTGGTTTCTAGTATCAGAAATGACCAAATTTAATTTGACAAGACTTATGAAATTACTTTCACAGAGGCTCAAAGTTACTCAAAGAATATACCACCATGGCTGCAAGGGGGGTTGCAGTTAAACACCTGCCATCCTCCAACCTTGCCAAGCCAAAGCAACATCGTCACAGTATTTTACTCAGGTTATTCAGCTCATCATAGCCAGCCTATCCGAAACCCTAACAACACAAAAGCTTGGGTTTCTTGATTACGTGCATCACAACCTGCAACAACATAAAACAACAAACAATTTAAATGCAAACCCTAAATAAATTAAAGAAGACCACATATAGATTTTGGCATACCTTAAAAGAATCAGGCACATATCGCAAACCTGAAATGGGTAAGAGACCGTCAAGAGCCAAAATAGGACAACAGAAGGGTGGCGGCAGCGGCGACAGGTCATCACCGCCCATAAAAATCCAATACCAGAGCCCACAACATCCCCATCCACCTTTGGCGGTGGATCTGGCATGATCGAGAAAGAGAAAACATAGTAAAAATCAGATCACAATAAAAGAGTGAAGATGAAGATGAAGATGAAGAAGATGCCAGGGGGTTTTGGAGGAAACACGTATCACAAAACACAGCGGGAAGGAAACACGTATCATAAACACAGCTGTGTAAAATTGCAAATGACTTAAATGCCCTTGTAAACACAAATAATCACAATAATGACACATTACTGTTCAAATACGAAGGGTTATTATTATATTGTAATGAGCCGAGCCAGTCTAGCTTATTTAACCTCAAATCCGAACTCAAGCTGACGTTGGCCGACTGTTCACTAAGAAGTAAGGAGCCATATATACTACATTCCACTTCTTCACATACTTTGAAACAATAAAAAATATAAAGAAAATATAACCAATATACCATAAAGATAGCATTTGCATTCACCACATAATGTAATTCAGTAATTGTAATCAGATGATTAATTATTATGCATGATAAGATTAGATTTAGTTACTCAAAAGGTGCTAAATTTGAAAGTATCAACGATGGCGGCTGTACCTTGTTTTTCCACTCGGATGAGATAGATGGTGGAGGATTTGATAGTCAACTGTCAAGTTGGCTCCTTGGCGTAGAAAATAATATATCTATGACCGAATGGGAAAAAGTGTGTTTTATTAACGAAAAGTGTCATGTTTTCACACTCGATTTCTCATTTTGTCTAGTTTTGTAGTTTTATATAACCCTAAAAGATCTCTAAAAATAGGAGGTATCTTACACCACAAACCAATCTACTGTCAAACTTCCATCGCAACCCTACAGTCCACAAAAAGGTGTTGTACTGACTCTAGGTCACTAGCGATATCGGTTAATGAATGTAAACCCTCCGTATGTGTGGGGTGTTATTGTCTAAGAGATATACAGAGCAAATATAAAATAATTCTGCAAAGAATGGAGGTCATGTTTCACGGATATATGCATGTAATTGTTTTGACACAACCTAAAAAAACACTTCTTATACTTTTTTTTCTAAAGATAATAATACTATAAACAAAAATAAAATCTTATTTATTCCAAATTGCATAACCTTAAAAAATGATGTATCAAACACTCAACAATATATATGATAACAAAAAAAAATATTAAAAAAGAGTACACGAAATTAGTAATGGAGAACATAAAGATTAAACTCCACAACAGCATCACCATTGTTCATGTTAAAAGTATGTGTTCTTGCTTCGGCATATCCACGTGCAAATCGGAAAAGCCCACTTCCACCAACAATTGGCATCTCTCTAACGACATAACTGGATTCCGACCCAAAATGCTCAATGTGCTACCATTATACTTCCCTTCAACAAAAACATAGTTCATAGCCATCAACAATCCCATTTCATTCAAACTCGCCGATGTATACATCCCTTGTGCTCGTCCCACAAGCTTGGATGTTCGTTCTGGACCCACTGTCAATGGGTTGTCAATCATGGTGATGTCACCAAAGCCAGTGGCAGCAGTGCGGTTGGTCCTAGTAGCTTCAACGATCCTGATCGCCGTGGCATTGGGTCCGGCAACTATGTCATGAAAGTAGAAACGAAAATGACTTAGTTTTTCCTTTCGCAATCCTAAAGATCGTTGTGATAGCTTTCTTGAAAATTGTTGGGATTCAACCGTAGCAAGAAAAGATATAAGTAAAACAGAGAAGATAATAATGATATTTTTTGATGCATAAGTAGCCATTATGGGATTATGCAAAAGATAGGGAAAGAAAGAAAAGAATTGGTGAGATTTTCATGTTTGGGGTGGTTGGGTTATATAGAAAGCCAAAAGTTTCTGGTAGGCTTTTTTTGGGTCTCAAAGTAGGAAAAGTTTGCATTCAAATATGTCAGCGTGTACGGAAAATTGGGAATAAGTCGTGTTTAACTTATGCTATTTATTTTGTACAAATAGTTGACTTTTAGTAACATAATGTTGGGATATGCAACGAATCAAATAACAAATTTTTGAATTAACCGAAACCAATTTTTCAAATTTTTATTTTTTAACTGAATTCATATTTGATTAAGATCGATTTATCCGATTCGTACTTGGAACTCGAATTCTAATAAACTCAATTAATTTGAATTTCACCATAAATAATAATTTTTTTACTTTTAATTTTAAAACTAGTATAAACTCATTATTTTCAACAAATGAAATACTAATCTACAAAATTAATAAAAAACAATATCAAATACATAAACGGTAAAAATAGTAGGGACTATGACCCTTTAGAATTTGTGATCTATAAGGTAAATATATAAAATACAGGGGTCGAATGTTACATTATTTGCCAATAATCACCGATGAATCATCGTCGAAGCTGCCAACTTAATTATCTGTCAACAAAAAAAAGTTAATGTTCATATATTTGTGTGGTATGTCAAAATTTGTCAATGTAACTATGACAAGGAGCTCGTAGATAATCCGCTAGTATTTGTGGATCATATTTGATTCTAGACTTGTCGGTATTATTGAGTAAGTGCAATTTTGCGACACAATGTCCGCAAATGATCCTTCGCACATGATAAAGAGTAGATTTCATTTAAGGACATGTTAGTGATAAATTACCGTTGGGTGGCATTGCCCCATTGGCTAAACGACGGATCTTGTCATCGGTGAAATCTGATGATTTATAGGGATTTAGTTGTTTTATAAAACAATATTGCTTAAAGTGTACACGGGAAATGTGTATCCGTGTAGAAAAGTAAAAAAGTTTCAAAAGTGTTCTAATTAAATTACTAATACCTTTTTATTTTTATTTTTACTATCAACGAATATATTCAGCTTTGCCTGTTTGTGAAGAACGTGAAACCAATGCGGATGAGATAGGGATAAAAGATTTAGAAAAAGTAAAAAAAAATGATGGTCATAGACGTGGTCTATGAGTAGGGACGGGTTCATCCATATGCATTTGTGGGGCTAAGCCTTGACAAATGTGGCTTGGTAATATTCGCGCGACATTTTCTTGAAGAAGTTAAGATAAATTACATTCGTGGAGTCTTAGGTATGGATATAATTATAAGTTTTGTATTGATTTCGGCAAGTAAATTTATATTGTCAGCTTTCGCTTAATAAGATATTTATAATTTGCTAAAAGTGTTATATATAACTAGCTTTTATCCTGGGAGTGTCCCGGGGTTGAAATATCTAATATAACAAAATAAAATATCAAATATGACAACATAATTAATGATTTGCCAATACATGATTAATGAATAATAATAATAATAATAATATTTATTTTAAACAAATTTCTGCCATAAGTTATCTTATTCAAATATAAAAAAAAAAAAAGAATCTCTGCCTATGAAGTTATGTTTATCGCTTGTGATTTATTAGTACAGTAAAATATATTTGAAAACAAAACCCCACAAAAATAGTTGTTTTTTTCTCCGTTTTTTATATAGCACTATGGTACTCGTTGGAAAGATAATAAAACGCTCGTTTATTTGGTGTAATTTTTTTCTTTAAAAAATCTCGTATATTAAAGATATTAACGTTTAAAAGTTATGGGAGAAAACATTAGAGAGAAAATTTATTTTTGTTTTTAAATTCTTATATTTTCCTAAAATAATTATAATATATATAGATTTATTAAAAAAACTCAAAAATAAAAAAAATCCTACATGATGCCACGTGGCACGTTCAAAGAGGGGTTGAGGCCTCCATTGAATACCACATTATCAAAGTTCAATTCTTTTATTATAAGTTATTATAGATATAGCATTGTTTTATGGAAAACATCAAAATAGCCCGTTGACCGTCTGATTTACGAGAATAGCTCCCTCCCGTTTTTTTGGAGAGACGGTTCACGTTTCCCGAGCCGTCTGAGACGTCTCCGTTCCCATCCAGTAAAATAACGGCACGTCTCCGGAGACGTCTTTTCGTCTCCGGATACGTCTTTTACATGTTTTGAAAACGTCTCCGGTGACGTAAATCACCGGTGGTGCAAGGCCAACAGAAAATTAAAGTGCAATAATTATTTTAAATAAACTATTCATTCCATTAATAAAAGATAAATACATAAACATTAGAAAGTTAATAAAAATAAAATAAACATAGGCTTAGGCTACGCATTAAGACGGTCCCTCATCGTTTGCCAAGCGGACACGTGGTTGAATTCTTTGCCTTGCTTGTTTTTATACACTTTTTTAGTATATCTGATGGTCACGTCTTCGGGCATATCTAAAGCTACCGCTCGAAGGGTTCGATAGTGGTACCCGTTGAAGAGTTGACACTTGGTGTTCAAGTCATTCCACTTACGGTTTAGTGAATCAATGGTTTGGTTAGAGCCTCCTACCAACCGATTGTACTCATTTAGAATTCGGTACCACTTGTTTGTCGGGTGTGGGCTTTCTTCGACAAGTTGCCAGGCTGATACTAGGGCGATTTCTTATTCCTCCGTCCATCGACTTGGTGCCATATTCTTGTGTAATAAGGAAACGGTTTTAGGGTGGTGGAACAGGAGGAGTTCGGACGGAGATGAGACGGATGTATGGTGTATATAGGGAGGAGACGTCTCAGGAATCACAGGGAACTGAAACGACAAACAAGACACCGGAGACGTCTCGGGACTCACGACACGGCAGAATGACGTCTCCGGAAACGAAAAGACGTCTCTGGAGACGTGTCGTTATTTTACTGGATGGGAACGGAGACGTCTCGGGAGATATCTCAGACGGCTTGGGGAAACGTGAACCGTCTCTCTAAAGGGACAGGAGGAGGCTATTCTCATAATTCAAACAGTCAAATGGCTATTTTGATGATTTTCTATTGTTTTATTCATTTTGGTTTGGTCAAACGTATGAAAAACAACGAAAGTTTCCTTTAGGTAGTGTTTGGTATGATGGAATGGAAGGGGGAATGGAATGGACCATTACAAGGTAATGAAAAATAGTGTGTTTGGTTGGTTAAAGGAATGGAATCACCCATTCCAAAAGGCATTCCATTCCCTCAAAACCATTCCATCCACCCCCCATGTTTTTTTTTCATTCCATCCCTCATTCACCTTTAATAACAAAGCCATAACCCACCACCACCACCCACCACCATCGTCACCACACACCATCGCTATCGCCACCACCCACCATCACCGTCCACCACCGCCGTCACCACCCAACACCACCACCACCATTTTCGCCACCAACCACTACCTTCACCCACCCACCACCGCCGCCATCCACCACCACCGTCACCCACCCACCACCGCGGCCATCCAGCACCACCCACCGCCGCCCACCCATCAACCACCCACTGCCGCCTCCACCACCTACCACTACCTCCGCCGCCACCCAGCACCACCCATCACCACCCATCACCGTCGCCGCCTCCTCCACCCACCAGTGCCACTACTCACCATCGTCACCCACCCAGCATAACCGCCATCCACCTCCACCCATCGCCACCGTTGTCGCCACCACCCATCACCGTCGTCGCCATCCACCACCACCTACCATCACCACCACCAACCACCACCCACCACCGCCACTACTCACCATCGTCACCCATCCACCTACACCTTCCACCGTCGCCTCCACCGCCACCACTGTCGCCGCCACCGCCACCCACCACCCCTGCTACGGCCACATATCACCACCCACCATCACCGCCACTGACCACCACCCACCACCGCCACAAACCACCGATTTTCTTCTTTCGTCTTTTCCTATCTATCATACAACACAAACTAATGTTTTGTTTCATTCCCACATGGCAACCAAACAAGACATGGAATGGTAATGATCCATTCCATTCCACCATCCATTCCATTCCCTCATCCATTCCATTCCCTCACCCATTCCATTACACCATACCAAACAGACCCTTAATAGGGTTGTACTTTGTCTGGGACACGTTAAAAAGGGTTAGGTGAAATGTTATAGATGTACAAGACTTTCTCCATGGTTATATTATTGGATAAATTCGAAGAACCCCATATGTACAACTATTTGTTATCGCTACTAAAAGATTTTAGTAAATTTACAGTTTTTTATATACGTTAAACTATATGTTATATCAAATACTCTGATCCCCATCTTGTCGCGTATATAAAGATTAAAGAGACACCTAAAGTTTCACAACTTGTACATCGAAAAATGCTAGATAGTAGATAGAATATAGTTTCAAATTCAACTTTATAGTTAGATGGTGAATTTCACATAAATAAAAATGCTGATACAATTTTGAACTTGGTAAATTGTTAAGTATAGTTTAGAACTTAGAAGTATTGAACACAAAATATAGCGTTGAAATAGTATAGTACGTCATAGTTATTGAAGAAAAAGTGTACATGAGACAAGTATGTTTGTCTTCTACATTATCTATATATTAAAAACCAACTAGAATTTAGCCCGCGCGCGTTGCGGCGCGTTAAACCGAATCGTTGTTGGTTTGTTAACATGTACGTATGTGCGTCGATTACACCAAAACTCGGTATAGTAACCGGAAAATAATACCTAAATATGATACCATTAGCAACTAAACTAAATAGCAACTAAAAGAGAAAACTGAAAATATAAACCAGTAGAGCAACCAAAATGATATGAAAATATACGTAAAACGTAAACCAACCTAAATTTATACCGGCACATACAAAAAAAATTAAATTTGAAACTTTATAAACTCGATATGAAAATATACGTAAAACGTAAACTACCTAAATTTATAATAAAAAAATTAAACTTTATAAACTCGATTAGGTAATTGAAAACATGAAAAAAAAAATAAGAAGAAAAATGAAATAAATATGTGAATCAACCAAAAACGAAATAAACTGTAACAAACAAAATAAAAATGATTCGTGTTGTTGCGTCTTGAAAGAACGAACGGAAAAATGATGGTGGTGATGTTGTGTTGCGCCATTTAAAAAAATATATATATTTCGCATATTTAGTTTTCTAAAACAAACTAACAAACGAAAATTATAGTAGGAAAATAAATTAGAGTAAACATCTTCTACAAATTGTTTTTTTGGTAAGAACTGTAAGAATCAAAGGAGGTATTTTTTTTATTTTTTTTTTCAAAATTTTTTTTCCCATATTGTTAAACATGTATTATAGTATTGAAAACTAAAAAAAATTAAAATTTTTTTTGGGTGTAGATTAATTACATGTAGAGTAATTACATAATTACTAGAGTAATTATGTAATAATTACTCTAGTGTAAACTAATGTATTTACTTTAATGATGTAATTACACTAAAAAAATTTAAATTTTTTTTTTTTGTATTATTCCTCTAGAAACTATGTTTAAGCACATAGGAAAAAAAATTCTAAAAAAATAAATAATTTTTTTTACCCCCTTTGATTCTCACAGTTCTTACCAAAAAAACACTTTGTATTTGATCTTTACTCAAATAAATTATAGGGTAATTTATTTATATTGTAAGAGGTTTTTTTTAAAAAATTTCATAACGGGTTGCAGTAATTTAGTAATGTGTTTAATTAATGAGTTACATTGACTATTCGTCATATCTATGAACGAACCACCAAGACCGAAGAGAAAAAAAAATAAAACAAAAAAATGAAAAAATATATAAAACCTTTTAATTTAGAGGTGCAATTCCAATTCATTGAAGCTTTTGAACATCAAGTACTCCCCGCAATAGGAGTAGCATACTTCCCACCATCTCTATTTCCACATAAAAAACAGTCATCTTCTCTCAACATTTCACACAGACACACACACCGGAAAACTCTCTCACTCTGTCATCCGGTTGCCGGCGACATGGGTTAAAACGGCTCTCCAAACCCACCTCTCTCTTTATAGTGGTCAATCACCCACTCACCCCTTTATCCGCCATCCACGCCACCACAGTCTTACGCTCCAAGACCTGCAGATGGTGGTCGGTGTTGTGTCCAATGTGACCCCCGGCAAATTCAGGTTGACAACATTGTCTAGGTCAAAGTCTACCTTAGCGAGTCACGCGTATATTATACTTAACTGGGTTAGTTGAGTCGTGTTATGGTTCGGGAACTGTTATTTTAGTCTAGAGGATCATTAGATGTCAGTCTAGAGGATCATTAGATGTCAGTCCTTAACCAAGTGTACAAGGGGTGACGATTCGTGGAATCGTCAAAGCATAGGGAACATACAAGTCTCGAGTCCCGGGAATTGGTGAACGAGTGTGAACGTGTTTTTTTTCATGTATTATATGTTTACAATCATTATGTGACTTGTCGGTATGTGAAAATGTGTTAACATATGTTAAAACGGGGTTTAACGCGCAAAACACATAGAACCAAACCCTGAGGGCGATTAGGAGGCCCTAATCGCCTTCCTCGGGGCGATTAGCCTCATATGTTAGGCGACTGGGCTTGGCTATAGGCGATTGGGGGGCTAATCGCCTATAGTGAAGGCGATTAGCAGCCCTAATCGCCTGATAAAGCTGCATAATCGCCTGAAACGTACCTGGCGACTAGAAACGACTATAAATACAACACTTGACCTCCGAAACTTCATTATAACAACCCTAGCCGTCCCACAACTCGTTCCAACTTGCAAACACTCTCTGGAACACGATTTTGGATCAAACTACACGTTTTCAAGCCTATTACATCAATCTATCATAAACCTAAGGTGTGGTTTTCATTCATGCAACCTTTATTAACGTTATTTTGAATCCCTAATGGTCCAGACCTGTTTATAAACGTGTGTGTCTTCGAAAATTCGTTAATAATCATTGTTAATTGGGTTCTAACGATTATGCATGTTGTATGTGTTAATTATAATTAAAGGATAGGATTGTTATGATTCAAAAAGGATTGTTAGCATAATATTAAGGTGTTTACAGATTGATTATGATAGCATGTTGATGAAATCTGAGTAATTGTTCGTTAGGGTTACGGTTGTGCATGTTAATGTGATGTTTCATGCTACGTGTATTAGTTTGGAGAAACATGGTTGCATTCAGGGCTGGTAGAACGATGTTAAACTAGGGATTTTGATTGAAACATGTTTGATATTGTTGTTGGATTGATATTTGATGTTTCCACACGTTCTGGATTTGATTTGGAGGGTTAAACGCGCGAAAAACCGGAACAGACGTGCTGAAGGCGATTAGGGACCCTAATCGCCTATGCTATAGGCGATTGGGAGCCCAATCGCCTGTTAAGGGAGCCTAATCGCCTATAGGCGATTGGGAGCCTAATTGCCTTCATTTCATGCGATTACGATCCTAATTGCTAGTTAAGTCCTGAATTGCATGTCTTACGACCTAATCGCCTGATAAACTCCTGAAATGCATACCACATGACCCTAATCGCCTATAGTAAGGGCGATTAGCCCTCATAATCGCCTGTTGACCCACGTAATCGCTAGTTGACTTTTCCTAATCGCCTGTACTGCTGCTGTAAGTATATTTTGGCATTCCGAGACAAGATTTGACACCTAGGAACATGGTAGGAACCTCGTATCATACCTAATAACTTGGTAACATGTGCTCGGACTTATTTACGTGTTAATTGAACTATGTGCTAGAACTTGTTGGACTTTAACGCATGTTAAGTGTGATTGCATGATTGTATGATTGAGAGTGCAAGTATAACACGGAAAGTCTCGGGTCACCAATGGGATGTCGAGTCTTGTACATTTGGTCAGTTTAACGGTCAACGTGGTTTCAAACGAAATTGGTTATGGTCTGGATATCTAGGGACTAACTAACCTACGGGTTATTAGTCTAAGTACTTGTAACTGTCATATGTTAGGTCGCCGCTTTACGGGGCTAGCATAGCTTGCTGATTTTATTCATTATCGAAGTAACGCAACCTAAGGTGAGTTCACGGCCCCACTTTTAACTGGTTTCACTTTTTGGGGGAGAAAACATGTGTTAAACTTATGTTTTGGTAACAACTGTCATACTATGGGTTTCTATGGTTTACTATACGATCTTTGGAAGTCCCGGGGGAAACCATGAATGTGCTGGTTAGCACAACGGGGAAATGCGAATAGATCTATTGGGAATGACCAACCCCACTCGTCGGCTTGGAGGGCCGGGCGGGTGCATATTGTCTCAAACAGGAACAGGTTTACTATTCGGGCATAACATCTGGTTTGCGAGTTAGTAATGGTTTTCCAATCGTAGTAGTGACAAAACATACGCCTAGCTAGCGTACTTTGGTTTACAATTTTGTATAGCATGGACAGGTTGAACTTGGTGCTTTATTTTACAAACCTGTGAACTCACCAGCATTTTTGTGCTGACGTAACTCTTACATGTTTTCTCAGGTCGCTAAGGTAGCATCACTGGACTAGGGCGCACGCGTCTAGTTAGGATTGCATGGTTTTCAAACACTGAATATTTTGGATTACTTTTGGTTATGTTTTGAGAATAAGCTTCCGCTGTTATTTGGGAATTTTAAACTTTGTTTTTGAAATTGCATATGTTCATTTAGACTTGTTTATTGTGATCGTTGACTTGGATCCTGGTTTGTCATGCGCCTCGCGGTAAAACTCCGCAAGTTGATTTTGAGGGTGTGACATCCAAACCCTAGATCTACACCGAACGTCTTCGTCGAATCCGGTAACACACCTTGCTCGGAAAGCAAACCCACTTCCGTGGTGTTAACAAATCCTCAACCATTCGAATTTCAGTTTGGCGGCAGAAGTTCGTCGACTATTCACCGTCTTTTTACTGGCGTAACTCCTATTCTCATTCTCTAAATGTAATCAAGAGGGCACTCCTGTAATTTCAGAATTTGAGGAAGGGCATAAACGTAATTTTACTTTGTGACACTGTTGTTACTGTAGCAATAGGTTGTATTATCTATAACTTATAATAAAAGAATTGAATATTGATGAGGTGGCATTTAATGGAGGCCTCAACCCTCCTTTGAATGTGCCACGTGGCATGTTGAGGTGAAAGTTTTTAATTTACTTTTTTTATTTTGTTTTCATTCATTCTCCTACACTTATCTAACCCTAATCTCTTAAAGAATTTAAAAACAAATTTAAACTTTTTTTTTCTAATGTTTCCTCTCATCATTTTTAAACGTTAATATATTTTATATATGAGATTTTTTAAAGAAAAAAATTACACCAAATTAACGAGCGTTTTATTATCTTTCCAACGAGTACCATAGTGCTATATAAAAAACGGAGAAAAAAACGACTATTTTTTATGGGGTTTCGTTCATATAGGAAAAAAACACAAAATGTTCAGGTTATTCATTAATCATGTTTTTTCTTTTAAACCAGGTTCTTATATACAATGTTGAAATTTAGCCCAATCGCCATGCTATCATTGGAATTTTATTCTTCTAAAGATGGATAGGTATACTTCATCAAGAGAAGCTAGAAGAAAGAATCGCGCAACACTGCAACACATGATGTCACCTTATAGCAAGGTTATTTTTTTATTTATTTAATTACAAGAGTAATAATTATTATTACTATTAGTATTATTAGAATGGTTATATTTTTCAACCCTAGGACACTCCCGGGATAAAAGCTAGTTATAATATATAGTATAATGTCGGTGCACAAAAAGACAACAACATCCAAAGCCATTTCGTATAACTACTGTATAGCCATTTTACTTTTCATTTTTCCTTTGTCTTTGTCTTGCTTTGCCCGGATGTGCCACCGAAATAAAGGTCGGATCCGAACGAAAAACAAGAGTGGGGTGGTGATTGAAAAACCTGGGCTTCGCAAACCGCTGCATGTCGTCATCGCATATGCCGGAGACAGGAAAAGGACTGATTCTATCCGGTGAAGATTGGAGGTTTATAGGTGCAGTGGTGGTTGTCAGAGGTGGCGATGGTTGTGATGATGCTTGCGACAATAATTTTTGGAGGTTGGGGCTTTTAAGAGAGATAAAGGTGACTGTGATGGTCGCGTAGTGGTGTACGTGGATCGTGGATAAAGGGGTTGTCGGCGCCTTGAGAGTGAGAACAGTGTGACAGACTTCGCCGGAGCCGCTTTAACCCACCGTCGACATATTTTCAGCCGGAATAGCCTGCTCTCCATCTATTTGGATATGGTGTGGATGAGATGGAAAGAAAAAAGCAAATGCTTGGGTGTTTAGAGAGAGGTTTTTTTTTAACGGCAAATTTCTACTCCTTTATGTGACTTGAACCCATGACCTCTCCCTTAGGTGTTCCTAGAAGCATTGCTTCTACCATTGAACCACCAATCCAATGGCGTTTAGAGAGAGGTTAATGATTGTTTAACACTTTGTTGCAAAAAACAATAAATAAAAGATATTAAATTAATAAATTAACTGGTAAGGTGTCTTGAAAGTTATTGGTGTAAACACTACTTATAATTTATTTTACAAAATCAAAAAGGTATGTAAAGGTAAATTATATATATATATATACATTTAGCAAATACTTTGCGATAGTAATTTCCGTCAACTTTAACGGCGCAGCTAACGGCTCCGTTACGATTGCCTGGCGACAGCTGATTGAGCCGTTTTAGCGGTGGTCGGTGCGTGAGCAAGTAGCCGACATGATGTAGCTTACCGGCAGGGAGAAAGCGACAGACGACAACGAAAGTGAGAGAGGGCCGCCCAGAGAGACAAACGGAGACTGAAAAGGGGAGATAAAACCTTTGACCGGCCTGTTGTCTGTCGCCTCCATTGCCGCCTACGGTGTCGACGTCCGTCAGCACTGTGACGGCGTTCAGATCTCACCCGTGATTCGAAACCAAACCACCACCGTTATAGCTATTGACCGTTCTTTCATCGGACAACGTTAATGCATGGTAACCACACCGTCAATGCGGCGTTGCCTCTTCTCATGGGTTTACCCTTCCCACTACACCACGTCTTCTCTCCACCGACCAGTCCACAGCATAAGCCGCAAACGTCACACAGGCAGGAATGCCGGCGCCGGCCGACGCTTTCGACGCCGGTGCCGGTACTGGCCGTATCTTTGGTTGCCGTTGCATGTGCTCGAGTGCCGGCTTGAAATCCAGAAACTGTATGTATGGGCGCTTTCACAAGCTCCTTGAGTTCAGTGTTGATTTGGAACATGTTGAATTGATGGGCATTGTTGGGTTCTTGGATTAATGGGGTTCTGAGTGTTTGAGCATTGGAAACACATGAGGTTGTGTAGGATCTTTTGATGCATATTCTTGACAACAGAACCATGATTTTTTAACTTATTGATTAAATAAGAAAGGTTGGTTGTGGCAATGAGTTGAGATGCCGCCGCTGAAGACGGCCGGCCGAACAACTTCTCTTTGTATTTGAGTAAAAACTTTGTAACTTTACTTTTCAAGAGATGATAAAAAACATCCATTTCTCCTTATTTTATTCCACTAATATCTTGGCAGTTGGCTCCACATTTTTTTAGGTATTGCATACATCGTGTGTCGGTCATTGTTTTTCTTACATGGTTAGGTGAAAATCGTTATAGCTTAGTTGGTAGAGTGGTCGTCGGTCCGAGTTCTACGGATTACGTTTTTTTTTTCCACAGCCATATTTATTCTTAACGGGTTAGATACGCGTTCGCGGGGCAACGCCCGCGGGTTAGATACTAGTTATATTTCCATTCTTCAAAATCTAATTCAAGATGCATGTTATTATAAACCATTTGGTAATTTCACGATTTCGAAATTAGGTGTTGGTATATTTTTGTACATATAATTTTTGCATTCGAGACGTTAGGTGAGTTTTTTATTGTATCTTATGAAGTTTCAAGAACGTTAACTTTTATTTTTCTTAGTATATTTCGATATAAATCTAGGTTGGTTTACATCCGACATAAATTTTTCTTTGTATTGAGCAAGATCAAATGGGACACGTTTTTTTGTCTACTTTTATGTGTGTATTCTGTTAGTCTACGATGGTTCAAATAACGGTATAAATTCGCCGCCGCAACGCACGGCGGGTCAAAATACTAGTTACTTTTTAAAAATGAAAATCGCCCAACCATTTTTGGGCTTCGGACATCCCACCGCCCACCGGACTAGGACATTTTATTTGAAAATAAGAACCATATATATCAACACAAACAAAAACAAAAACAAAAATTAAATCGTATTTATTCAAAAATGCATAATCTCAAAACAATATATATGAAAACTAAATAAAATTTGAAAAAGTACAAAAGATTAGTAATGGAGAACATAAAGATTAAACTCGACAACAGCATCACCATTATTCATGTTAAAAGTATGTGTTCTTGCTTCCGCATATCCACGTGCAAATCGAAAAAGCCCACTTCCTCCAACGATTGGCATCTCTCTAGCTGTTGACATAACCGGATTCCGACCCAAAATGCTCAATGTGCTACCATTATACTTCCCTTCAACAAAAACATAGTTCATAGCCATCAACAATCCCATTTCATTCAAACTCGCGGATGTATACATCCCTTGTGCTCTTCCCACAAGCTTGGATGTTCGTTCTGGACCCATTGTCAATGGGTTGTCAATCATGGTGATGTCACCAAAGCCAGTGGCAGCAGTGCGGTTGGTCCTAGTAGCTTCAACGATGCTGATCGCCGTGGCATTGGGTCCAGCAACTATGTCATGAAAGTAGAAACGAAAATGACTTAGTTTTTCCTTTCGCAACCCGAATGATCGTTGTGATAGCTTTCTTGAAAATTGTTGGGATTCAACCGTAGCAAGAAAAGATATAAGTAAAACAGTGAAGATAATAATGATATTTTTTGATGCATAAGTAGCCATTATGGGGTTATGCAAAATAAGATATGGGAAAGAAAGAAAAGAATTGGTGAGATATTCATGTTAGAGTGGTTGGATTATATAGAAAGCCAAAAGTTTCTGGTAGGCTTTTTTGGGTCCAAGATCAATGTAGGAAAAGTTTGCATTCAAATATGTCAGCGTGTACGGAAAATTGGGATAAGTCGTGTTTAACTTATGCTATTTATTTTGTATAAATAGTTCTTTTAGTAGTATATAACATTGGGATGTACGACGAATCGAATAACAAATTTTTGAATTAACTTAAACCAATTTTTGAAATTTTTATTTTTTAACTGAATTCGTATTTGATTAAGATCGATTTAGTCTATTCGTACTTGGAATTCGAATTCGGATAAACTCAATTTAATTCGAATTTCACCATAAATAATAAATTGTTTTACTCTTAATTTTAAAACTAGTATAAACTCATTATTTTCAACAAATGAAATACTAATCTACAAAATTAATATACAACAATATGTCAAATACATAAAAATAGTAGGGACTATGACCCTTTAGAGTTTGTGATCTATAAGGTGTATATATATAAAATACAGGGTCGGATGTTACATTATTTGTCAATAATCACCGATGAATCATTGTCGGAGCTGCCAACTTAATTATCTGTCAACAAAAAAAGTTAATGTTTATATATTTGTGGGTGGTATGTCAAAATTTGTCAATGTAACTATGACAAGGAGCTATTGAACATAAAAAATAATAAGAACAATATTTTTAAAGCTCGTAGATAATCCTCTAGTATTTGTGGATCATATTTGATTTAAGACTTGTCGGTACTTATTGAGTAAGTGCAATTTTGCGACGCAATGTCCGCAAATGATCCTTCGCATACGATAAAGAGTAGATTTCATAATAAGGACATGTTAGTGATAAATTATCGTTGCCTCGTTGGGTGGCATTGCCCCATCGGCTAAACGACGGGTCTTGTCATCGGTGAAAATCTGATGATTTATAGGGCTTTAGTTGTTTTATAAAGCAAAATTGCTTAAAGTGTATACGGGAAATGTGTATCCGTGTAGAAAAGTAACAAAGTTTCAAAAATGCTCTAATTAAATTACTCATACTTTTATTTTTATTTTTTACTATCAACGAATATATTTAGCTTTGCCTATTCGTGAAGAACGTGAAACCAATATGGATGAGATAGGGATAAAAGATTTTATAAAAGTAAAAAAAAAATGATGGTCATAGACGTGGCCTATGAGTAGGGACGGGTGCATGAGTGCATCCATGTGCATTTGTGGGGCTAAGCCTGGACAAATGTGGCGTGGTAATATTTGCGAGACATTTTCTTGAAGAAGCTATGATAAATTACATTCGTGGAGTCTTAGGTTATTAGGTATGGATAACATTATAAGTTTTATATCGATTTCAGTAAGTAGATTTATATTGTCAGCTTTCACTTAATAAGATATTTATGAGTTTTTTCCCAAACTAGTAGTGGTGGAAAAAGTATTTACCGTTTTGGTGTTTCTTAAAAAGTATTTACTAAAATGGTGTTTTCATTTATTTTGTATTTACATTTTCTTTTAATGAGCTTGCCAGACTTCTTTTTTAAAATTTTATTCAATTACTCCATTTTCTACCGGAATTTTTATTTTATTTTATTTTATTATTCAACCATTTTTATGAAACAACCCATTATTTTGTTTTTTAGCCTATTCGTCATAATCTTATCATCCCAAATAAATTTAAATAATGAAATAAAAAACATAAAAAACCTAATTTAACATTAAATCTTGACTTGCTACCGATCTCAATATCATAGAGATAAAAATGTCAAACAAAGTCAAGTTGCTACAGCCTCAATATCATATATAAGCAGGAAAAAATGTCGAGATAAAAATGTCAAACAAAGTCAAGCAACAATAACACTATACAATCACTTTGTTCCAGATTACAAACAAATTAAAGATCTCAATCTTTTTATTCAATCATACAAATAATGGATCACATCACAAACAAAATTATTAAAGTCAACTTTAAAAACCATGCATCGTTGTTTGGTTTAATGGATCAAATATAAAATGTTATCATCTTCATTATGAAAGTTTAGGCGTCTCGTATAGCCTTTACTACAAATAATGCCAATCTGATTCAAGTATAAAATGTTATCATCTTCATTATGAAAGTTTTAGGCGTCTCGTATAGCCTTTACTACAAATAATGCCAATCTGATTCACGTATTCAATGAAAACGTGATATTGAGATCGAGAAGAGTCAAGATTTAATGTGTGATTATCTTTTTTTTATGTTACCTATTTCATTGTTTAAATTTATTAGGATAATTTTTATAGTGACATTTGGGTGATTAAAAGAAAAAATAACAATGAGATTGTGACACCCGGCAAATTCAGGTTAACAACGTCGTCTAGATTAAAGTCTACCTTAGCGAGTCACGCGTATTATGTACTTAACTGGGTTAGTTGAGTCGGGTTATGGTTCGGGAACTGTTATGTGAGTCTAGGGAATCATTAGAGGTTGGCCTAGAGGATCGTTAGATGTCAGTCATTAACCAAGTGTACAAGGGGTGACGATTCGGAGAATCGTCAAAGCATAGGGAACATGCAAGTCTCGAGTCCCGGGAATTGGTGAACGAGTGTGAATGTGTTTAATTGCAAGTGTTATGTGTTTACAATCATTATGTGACTTGTCGGTATGTGAAAATGTGTTAACATATGTTAAAACGGGGTTTAACGCGCAAAATACTTGGAACCATACCCTGTAGGCGATTAGGGTGAGCTAATCACCTACAGGGTGGCGAGTAGCCTTACCCAGGTGGCGAGTAGCCTTGCCTGGTAGGCGATTAGGGGGCTAATCGCCTAAGGGGGTGGCGATTAGCAACCCTAATCGCCTGCAACTGAACCATAATCGCCTGCAACGTGGGTTACGACTAAAAACGACTATAAATACAATACTTGACCTCCTAAACATCATAATATCAACCCTAGTCGCCCCACAACTCGTCCCAACACCCACACAACCTCTGGAACACAATTTTGGATCAAACAACTTGATTTCAAGCCTATTTCATCAATCAATCATAATCTTAAGGTGTGGTTTTCATCCATGCAATCTTTTCTAATGTTTTTATTGAATCCCTAATGGTCCAGACCTGTTCATAAACACTTGTGTCTTCTGTAAATCGTTAAAAATCGTTATTATATGATTTCTAGAGATTTTGCATGTTGTATGTGTATGTTTTAATTAAAAGATAGGATTTTTGAGATTCAAGAAGGGTTGTTAACATGATACTAGGGTAGTTACTGATTTATGATGATGGTATGATGTGGAAATCTGATTTATTGTTCATTAGGTTATGTTTATGCATGTTAATGTGATGATTACATGATACTTGTGTTATGTTTTAGAAACATGGTTGCATCCAGGACTGCTAGAACAAGGTTAAACGAAGTATTTTGGTTTAAACATGTTTAGGATACTTGTTTGATTGATATTGGAGGTTAACACACGTTCTAGGTTTGATTTGGAGTGTTAAACGCGCGAAAAACCGGAACAGACCTGCAGGTAGCGATTAGCAGGGCTAATCGCCTAAGGTACCAGAAGGGGCTAATCGCCTACCCTGTAGGTGATTAGCATGCTAATCGCCTGATATGGCTTGTTTTTGCATGCTGCATGACCCTAATCGCCTAATGAGTTCTGAAATGCATGTCACATGACCCTAATCGCCTACAAACTCCAAAATTAGCATACCACATGACCCTAATCGCCTACTGTATAGGCGATTAGCATTCCTAATTGCCTGTTGACCAACGTAATTGCTAGTTGACTTTTCCTAATCGTCTGTACTGCTGCTGTAAGTATATTTTAGCATTCCGAGACCCGTTTTGACACCTAGGAACATGCTAGGAACCCCGTAACATGTCTAATAACTCGGTAACATGTGTTCGGGTCAATAATGTGTTAATTGAACTATGTGCTAGAACTTGTTGGACTTTAACGTATGTTAAGTGTGACTGCATGATTATGTGTTTGTGAATACTAGTGTAACACGGGAAGTCTCGGGTCACCAATGGGATGTCGAGTCTTGTACGTTTGGTCATGTTAACAGTAAACGTGTTGTCAAACAAACTTGGTTATGGTCTGGACATCTAGGGACTAACTAACCTACGGGTTATTAGTCTAAGTACTTGTAACTGTCATATGTTAGGTCGCCGCTTTACGGGGCTAGCATAGCTTGTTGACTTATTCTGTTATCTGAAGTAACGCAACCTAAGGTGAGTTTACGGCCCCACTTTACTTGGTTTTCATTTTTGGGGGAGAAAACATGTGTTAAACAACTATTTGGTAACAACTGTCATACTATGGGTTTTCAAACGGTTTACTATACGATCTTTGGAAGTCCCGGGGGGAACCATGAATGTGCTGGTTTGCACAACGGGGAAATGTGAATAGCGCTATTGGGAGTGACCAACCCCACCCGTCGGCTTGGAGGGCCGGGCGGGTGCATATTGTCTCAAACAGGAACAAGTTTACTATTCGGGCACAACATCTGGTTTGCGAGTTAGTAATGGTTTTCCAATCGTAGTAGTAATGGAACATGCGCCTAGCTAGCGTACTTGGTTTACAATTGTTATAGTATGGACAGGTTGAACTTGGAACTTTGATTACAAACCTGTAAACTCACCAGCATTTTTGTGCTGACGTAAACTCTTACATGTTTTCTCAGGTCGCTAAGGTAGCAAAGTGGAACTAGGGCGCACGCGTCTGCACGGCGTCTAGTTAGAGTCGCATGGTTTTTAAACATTGAACATTTGGTTTTACTTTGGTTATGTAACGATATTTAGCTTCCGCTGATATTTAAGATTTTTAAACTATGTTTTTGAAATTCATTTAGTATTGTTTGGTGTGATCATTGACTTGGATCCTGGTTTGTCATGCGCCTCGCGGTAAAACTCCGCAAGTGGATTTTGAGGGTGTGACAGAGATGATAAAAAGCACTATTATAGGTTAATTCATAAAAAAAAATATATTAGAATGATACAAAAAAATGGAATGATTGAAAAAAACGCAAAAAAATAGAATACTGGAAAATGGATTGATAGAATGAATTTTTTTTTTATAAAAAGTCCGACGTGGTCAATGAAATAAAAGGTAATGGAAAAATAAGTAAAAAACACTATTTTTGTAAATAGTTTTTACAGAACACCAAAATGGTAAATACTTTTTCCACCAACACTAGTTTAGGAAAAAACTCGATATTTATAATCTGCTAAAAGTGTTATATATAATATAGCATTGTTTTATTCATTTTGGTTTGGTCAAACGTATGAAAAACAATGAAACTTTCCTCTAATGGGGATGTACTTTGTCTGGGCCACATTAAAAAGGTTTAGGTGAAATGTTATAGATGTACAAGACTTTCTCCATGGTTTTATTGGATAAATTTGAAGAACCCCATATGTACTACTATTTGTTATCACTACTAAAAGATTTTAGTAAATTTACAGTTATTTATATATGTTAAATTAAACTATATGTTATCAAATACTCGAACTAAAGTTTCACAACTTGTACATCGAACTAACCATATTTTTAAACAAAAAAAAATCTGAAAATGCTAGATAGTAGATAGAACATAGTTTCAAATTCACATAAATAAAAATGCTGATACAATTTTGAAGTAGGTAAATTGTTGAGCAAATGTCATTACCCCCCTCACCTAGACCATTAGTATAGTTAGAACTTAGAAGTATTGAACAAAATATATTGCGTTGGAATAGTATAGTTAGAATTATTGAAGAAAAAGTGGACATAAGACAAGTTTGTCTTCTACTACATTACTTTTGACAAATGAAAATCGCCCAACCATTTTTGGGCTTGGGACATCTTATTTATTCAAAAATGAAAACGTTTTATTTGAAAATAAGAACCAAATATATCAACAGAAACAAAAATAAAAATTAAATCTTATTTATTCAAAATGCATAATATCAAAACAATATATATGAAAACTAAACAAAATTTGATAAAATTACAAGAGATTAGTAATGAAGAACATAAAGATTAAACTCCACAACAGCATCACCGTTGTTCATGTTAAAAGTATGAGTTCTTGCTTCCGCATATCCACGTGCAAATCGGAAAAGCCCACTTCCACCAACGATTGGCATCTCTCTAACCGTTGACATAACCGGATTCCGACCCAAAATGCTCAAAGTGCTACCATTATACTTCCCTTCAACAAAAACATAGTTCATAGCCATCAACAATCCCATTTCATTCAAACTCGCGGATGTATACATCCCTTGTGCTCTTCCCACAAGCTTGGATGTTCGTTCTGGACCCATTGTCAATGGGTTGTCAATCATGGTGATGTCACCAAAGCCAGTCGCAGCAGTGCGGTTGGTCCTGGTGGCTTCAACGATCCTGATCGCCGTGGCATTGGGTCCGGCAACTATGTCATGAAAGTAGAAACGAAAATGACTTAGTTTTTCCTTTCGCAATCCTAAAGATCGTTGTGATAGCTTTCTTGAAAATTGTTGGGATTCAACGGTAGCAAGAAAAGATATAAGTAGAATAGTGAAGATAATGATAACATTTTTTGATGCATAAGTAGCCATTATGGGATATTGCTAATGAAAGAAAGTAAAGAGTTGGTGAGATATGCCTCTAGGTTGGCTGGTTTATATACAAAAACAAAACGTTCTCGAAGGCTTTTTTGGGTCCAAATTGGCAAATTCAACGTTGGAAAATTTGCATTCAAATGTTTCCGTGTGTATGGGAATAAGACGTGTTTGATTTTTGTTTTTTTGTTTTGTCAACCAAGTGGTTACATTTTTAGTTTAATTGTTTTTATTGAAACATACTGTCTGAAGTAAATTTTGAAATATATATATATATATATATATATATATATATATATATATATAGGGGATGGTTAAAATGGAAACCACAAAAAGTTGAAAAAACCTTGTAAACCCAATCTAGACCATTGATCTAAAGTGATCAATGGTCTAGATTCATTCTAGATTATTTTAATATATTTATGTGAGTAGATGACAAAAAAAGGGTACAATGGTCAATTGGCATTTTTCTGAAAAGCACCTATGACAAGTGGACCCCACACATGTCACATCATCTCTCTCTTACTTTTTCCCATTATTATACAAGCTGTCAGATGCCCGTGTTACATATGTAACATGTGTTGTGTTACGTAGGTTAAAACTGAGTTGCCAGTTTATAGTATTTAAAAAATGCTGATTTATTAATTTTTTTTATTAGACAATATTTTTTTTCGTTTTATTGTACCAGCACCAGAAATTGTTGCATACGTAACAAGAATTGATATGGTTATAGGCATTTTGTTACTTAAAATGCTACTTACAAAGTGCTAAAAACAAACGAAACGGTCATTACAAAGTGCTACAAAATTTATAGATCCAAAACCATTCAAATGTACACAAGAATCCTTTCTTACAAAGTGCTAAAAACAAACAAAACGGTCATTGCAATTCAACAAATGCTAAAAAAACTATCATAAATAAAAAAAATTTGTCTACACTTCATTCTTGATAATCATCTTCATTTTTAATGCAAAAAATATGCTCACCTGCAAAAATAAAACAAAAAACATCAATTTACTTGTAAAGACCCCCCCCCCCCCCCCCCCCGCTTAACGTATGTTAACCAACTGGATTACAAAAAAACATACAAAACTGATACAAAAAAACATTGTTTTATACATTTAGTTATCAAGATTATCAAACTTAAAAAAATCAAAACTTTGTATCTAGTAAAAAAAACAGAAACTAATTTATACCAACTTAGTAGTGCTGTTACATACGAAACAGACGCAAACATAGATTTCATCCCAATTCTTCCTCTATAATATGCAAAAAATCAAACATGTATCTCGTAAAAAAATTCAGTAACTAATTTATACCAACTTAATTCTGTTGTTACATACGAAACAGACGCAAATATAGGAAACAAATGCAAACATACATTCCACACATTATAATACTCATACAAACATACACATGCTGGTAAAAAACAAATCAGACATTTTGTTGCATATGTTAAGAGACATTAAAATTCACCAATTTTGATTAAAAAACATATTAATAATAATACATATAAAAAAGGTTAATTAATAGCTCGAATTTTCAAAACCATCACAAAAAAACTTGTTTTTATCAAACACTAATTTATACCAACTTAGTGGTGCTGTTACATACGAAACAGACGCAAAACATAGATTTCATCCCAATTCTTCCTCTATAATATGCAAAAAATCAAACCTGTAACTGGTAAAAAAATCGGTAACTAATTTATACCTACTTAGTTCTGTTGTTACATACGAAACAGATTAAAATTTATATTAGGTATGCCCATAAGTACAAAAAACAAAAAGAATCAAACAAAACTGTTTCACGTCTAGATCATGTAGGCATGGATCAACATGAATTGAAAAGCCAAAAAAAGGTTTTTGAATAATAAGTGGGCCAGTGAATAATAATTTGTATCAACATTTCAACATTTCAAGTCAACGTTTTTTTTTAAAGAAACAGAGTAGGAGAAACAGAGTGAGGACCGCCGTGAAGTGGTGGTCGCCGGTGGTCGGAGAATCCCAGTAGCAGTGGAATGTGAATAACAGAGCTGTGCAGTAGTCTGTGGGTTATTAGTGGGCTGGCTAGTTTTGGGCCTGTTTATTAATGGGCTGGAAAGTTTGTGCCTAAAAAATACTGGGCTGGCAGGTTTGGGCCTAATCAATACTGGCCTGGAATATTGAATAAAAAAGACATTTCAACATTCAAAGTCAACTTTCTTTTTAAAGAAACAGAGTAAGTAGCGGAGAAACAGAGTAACATTATTACCTTTAAAGCCCATCCTCATTATTATTGTTATTATTATAATAATAATTAGTATACAACACCAATACCCATCATTGAAGGGTATGCTATCGAAAACATTTCAGATTTCAGAAATCAAAAACGAGTTTCAGACTTGAAACGTTCGATTAACAATTCAGATTTCAGAAAATTAAAAACGAGTTTCAGATCATTGAAGGGTATGCTATCAGAAATTAAAAAAAAAGCCTAAAAACGAGTTTCGGATCTGAAACCGTTCGATTGACATTTCAGATTTCAGAAAAAATTCGTACATCAATATAAACAGAATACGTACGGTTTAACAATCCAATCGAATCTGGCGAAGCTGCAATGAATCCGTTGATCACCCCCTCTGTTGAGTTTGTTGTATGATTTTTGCTAGATTTGATTGAATCAGACGGAGAGAAGCGGTTAGGTGGTGGTGGTGGTTGTGGTGGTGGTGGTGGCGGTGGCGGTGGTGGTGGTGGCGGCGGTGGTGGCAGTGGCGGTGGTGGTGGTGGTGGTGGATGAATCTTGAAGATGGTAGTGGAAGAGAGATGAAGAAAGAGAGAGAGAGAGAGAGTTGTTTATATAGGAGGGGGGTGGGAAAATTCAAATTAGAAAAAGAGTGGGAAGGGTAAAATTACTAGTTTACCCTTATTAATTAAAATAATAGAGGGTGATGTGGAGCAATGTGGTCCACTAGTTGGGTTTTCGGGAGTTTCTTCATTTTGGAGGGTTTCTTGTCTAGCTTTAGCCTATATATATATATATATATATATATATATATATATATATATATAGGGGAAGGATAAATTGAAAACCCATTCGAGTTAAGAAAACTATGAAAACCCTTGTAAAAACCATCAAAAAATTTTATTTTTTTTTTGAAAAAAATACACAAGGTAACATACATGTATTAAAGCGTTTTGGGCCAAAAAAATAAAAAAAGCGCCGATTGGATATTTTAAAAAAAAATAAACAAAATTTGCACTGTTACATATGTAACAACTGCTATTACATATGTAACAGAGCTGTTACATATGTAACAGTACAAACTTTGTTTATTTTTTTTTAAAATATTCTATCGGCGCTTTTTTTATTTTTTTTGCCCAAAACACTTTAATACATGTATGTTACCTTGTGTATTTTTTTCAAAAAAAATTAAAAAATTTTAGATAGTTTTTACAAGGGTTTTCATAGTTTTCTTAACTCAAGGGGGTTTTCAGTTTATAATTTCCCTATATATATATATATATATATATATATATATATATATATATATATATATATATATATATATATATATATATATATATGGGATGGTTATAGAGAAAACCACAAAAATTTGAGAAAACCTTGTAAACTCTCTTTGAGCCATTGATCAAACTAGATGGATGGTGTGGATTGAATCTAGATTATTTTAATATATTTATGTAGGTAGATGACAAAAAAAGGGCACAATGGTCAAATGGCATTTTTCTGAAAAAGCACATATGACAAGTGGACCCCATACATGTCACATCATCTCTCTCGTACTTTTGTGACCATGATCCTAAATCTGTCAGCACGTCATGTTACATATGTAACATATGCAATGTTGCGTACGTTAAAGTTGCACAGACTCTGGTCTAATACGTGATTTTTTGTTGCATACGTTAAAACACATAGATTGTATATAATCAATTAAAAATTTTATTGATCAAATAACATTCAAATGTACACAAGAAGTGTTTCTTACAAAGTGATAAAAACAAACAAAACGGTCATTACAAATCGACAAATGCTAAAAAAAACTATCATAACTAAAAAATATTGTCTACACTTCATTCTTGATAATCATCTTCATCCTTAATGCAAAAAATATGCTCACCTGCAAAAATAAAACAAAAATCATCAATTTACATGTAAAGCCCCCCCTGCCCCCCCCCCCCCCCCCCCGCGGTCTTAACGTATGTTAACCATCTGGATTACAAATAAACATACAAAACTGATACGAAGCTTTTATTGTTTTATCCATTTAGTTATCAAGATTATCAAACATACGAAACTGATAGCAACTTAGTTCTGCTGTTACATACGAAACAGACGCAAAACATATATTTGATCCCATGGTTAGTGACTTGTTTTAATCAATATATGGGAAAAAAATCAGAAGCTAATTTATACCAACTTAGTTCTGCTGTTACATACGAAAAACATACGAAAACTGATACAAAAAAAATGTTTTATACATTTAGTTATCAAACTTAAAAAATCAAAACTTTGTATCTGGTAAAAAAATCAGAAACTAATTTATACCAACTTAGTGGTGCTGTTACATACGAAACACACGCAAACATAGATTCACCCATGATCAATGACATTAAATTAAACCTTTGTATCTGGTAAAAAAATCGGTAACAAATTTATACCAACTTAGTTCTGTTGTTACATACGAAACAGACGCAATATAGAAAACAGATGCAAACATACATTCCACACATTATAATACTCATACAAACATGCAGATACTGGTAAAAAAACAAACCAGACATATTGTTGCATATGTTAAGGGACATTAAAATTCACCAATTTTGATTAAAAAAATATATTAGTAATAATAACATATAAAAAGGTTAATTAAGATGTAAACATACATTTTCAAAACCATCACAAACAACTTCTTATTACCAAACACTAATTAGCTCAAATTCAAACTCTAACCATTAATTGTTTTCTAACCCCTTTCAAAATCATATTAAAAATGTTTTCTGCTGTTACATACGAAACAAACGCAACATAGAACAGAAGAAGTTTCAAAATTAGAGGTCAACAAACCAAATTCGAAAAAACCTTATTACTTCAAAACGATAAAAGCTTCGTATCTCAACAAAATACCCTTAGACCCAAATAACTTTCTAATATTTTTAACCGATCCCATCTTTTTAAATAGCCCAACTTTCTAATAATAAAAAAATCAAAACTTGACCTGGAAAACTTGGTGATCACCATTCACCAAAAACCATTTTCCCAAACACCCACCAACAGTTAGTCCCAAATTCAAATACAAATATGATAACAGTTAACCTTAAAAGTTATCCAATTAAAAAAAAAATTTACTTCTTGAATAAACCTAAACTTTGACAGGCAAGCAAGTCAAACGAGAATATAAAACTAACAAAAAATGGTCAAGCAAGTCAAACGAGAAAATACATCTTAAACACAGATCTGAACTGGCCGGGAGCTCACCTGGGAGGTCTCAGACCTGCGGCGTCATCGGAGCTCCGGCGACCGCCGTCGTCCTCTGCTTCATATTCTTCTACGGTTCGTCTCTCTCCTTCCCTACTTCTCTCTCCGTCGCCTCTCTCTCTCTCACGAACCAATCCCGGCTGGGCTTAGAAATAACATATATAGCATCCGTAGCCTTTTATTAATTAGTGATGATATTCGACTAAGGTTTCAGTTGATCTTGATCTCCTTTTTCTCATAACATGGTAGAAGTGAAGAAAGTTGACTTCGGTCCATCTGTCTCTTGACCAAACTATGCTTTTTGTGGAAGCCCTGTCGTAAACGTAAGCATATAATATAGTGTTGGTTCTTTCTTTTTCCTTCACCAAGTTGTGGTTACTAGTATCTGTGATGGACTCGACGAAACCGCTTTTATTATTAGTGTTATTATTATTATTGGATATAGGTGGTGGTGGTGGTGGTGGTGGTGGTGGGAGGTGGTGAAAGAATTCTGATTGTTAGAGAGAGAGAGATAAGAGAGAGTGAGAGAGAGAGAGAGAGTATGTGTGTGAGAGATGGAGAGATCTTGTTTATATAGGAGGGAGAATAAAAATATTCAAACTTATAAATGGGGGGAAAGATAAAATGTCTAATATACCCCTCAAGACATAAAATAATATATTTTCTAATGGGTGATATGGTGCAATGTGGTCCACAAGATGGGTTTCCGGGAGTTTTCTCGTTTTAGAGGGTTTTCATTCTACCTTTAGCCTATATATATATATATATATATATATATATATATATATATATATATATATATATTAAAGTTGGTGTTGTCCTACATGGCATACATACATTCATTTAAATAAACTTTCACACAATACTAACTAAAGATTTCAAACATTCATTTATATCATCCGAAGTCTATTTGCTTTTCTAGAGTAAAAGGTTGTTTGATAGCCTCTTAATATTTATTAAGAAGCTACTTCTTAATGGTTCATAGTTGTTAACCATTAAAAGATTATAAGCTATTAAGATGTAGCCTCTTAATGATTACTAAGAGGCTACCAAACAACCTCAACTTAACTTTCATTAGATACTTCAGTGCTGTGAAACTTATTTATATACGTTTAAAAACTTAAAATCAAGAGACTTAAATGGAACACATGTGAATCCTAGTGATTATTATTATTATTATTATTATTATTATTATTATTATTATTATTATTATTATTATTTGTTGCTACAACAAATATCTGTCTAACAATGGTCCTGAGTCACAAGGGAGGTTCAAAGGTTCAAGGGATTCGATCTGCCAAACGCAGGTCGTGGTGTCCTTCTACGTTGCAAACGTAGAAGGAGGTTCAAGGCTTGGATTATTTATTATGTATGCTTTTTGTTTCTGATCTGAGATAAACTCGAGATCAGAAGTAGAAGATCTTGGAACCTGAGTGAAGAGAATTGTTCTCCACACGTGAGGGACCAAGAGAATAATTTAGAGTGAGAAGTGAGTGATAGATTGAGTGTGTTGTAAATCTGATCTGAGCTTCTCTTTTATAGAGAAAGAATCTACTCAAAGAAGAAAGCATAAAACCTTGATCCTGATTGCAACAAAAGGACATGCCACAAAAGGTAAGAGAGTGCTATTGACCTGCGGTCTATGGGCTGATGTTACTCCATCAGTCCTGTTTGTTTGACTCGATGAAAGGGACGACGTGACAAGTCATTTTTTGACTTTGTGTCACCACCGGTTGTAGAACCCTTGTAGGCTCCAACCTTTCAAGCGTTTGTTCCATAATATTAGTTATTCGTTTTTCCTTTAAGCTACCCACGTCATCAGCCCCCCAAGTCAGAAGGTTTTTACGAGTTATCTTGAAAGCTTCTGACTGTTTTTGTTATTCGTTCCTTGCTTGAAGGGTTCGAGGGTTCACTGTGATTTGGGCGGTTAATCTTCAGTGTTTAACTTTGATTTGACCCTGATGTGACAGGTGGCAGTCTGTCCAGGGCTGTATTATTGCATGTCATAATGACAGTTATATTTAAATAATATAACCGTTTCTTTTTTCTTTTTAACCCCTTTTACTTTTCATTTTCATTTAATCCTTTCTTACTTTTTCACTTTCTTCTTCACAATCATCTCTTCCACCGTTAGGGTTTCTTCATTTTTCGATTACCAGGTTAGTTTTCTTTTTACTTGTCTAGTGCACTGATCATCCTTCATAGGCACAATGGGTGCTAAGAAGGATATGGCCATTACGTTTTCAACCCTTTCTCAGAAAGAGGTTGAATCGTTCTGTTCTGAATGGGAAATAGACGTTTCTTTTAATCCTGTTGCTCCAGCCAAGCAACTTGCTGTTTCTGATTGTCCGTCTGGTTCTGTGGCTTTATATTGTCGTCACTTTGAGTTTGCAAACCTGCGTCATCCCTTCTCTGTTTTTCTCTTAAATGTACTTGAATATTATAGAGTGTCTCTTGGTCAAATCCATCCACATGGCGTTGGCCGTGTGTTGCATTTTGAATGTCTGTGCAGAGCCCTAGGTTATGATCCTACCTTGCTGATGTTTAGGCGATTTTTTCGTCTTGCTAAGAATGGTGACTGGTTCACCTTCGAGGGTTCATCAGCGGAGACCAACCTCCTTTCTTCTCATGTCACTACTGTTGGTCAATGGAAGACCAAGTTTTTCTGGGTTTCTGATTCGATTTTCCCTTTTAAGCCTGTTTGGAGGTCTCCTGAGGCTGTTCTGAATGAGGCAGAACCCTCAGAATCTGAACTTGATCATAGCTTTTTAACTGCTCTTAGGGCCTGTCCTTCAAGGCTTCGTCCTTTTGCTGAACCATTTCTAGTATTATCTGGGGTTAGCACTCGCTGGGACAAGCCTGGTAGAGATCCTGTTATAATGAAGGGTGATCGGGGTATGAGTTTTTGCTCGTTATTGGTTTCATTGTTTTCCTTTTGCTTGGTTCTTATACTTTGTTTATTTTGCAGTCATGTCTGCTCTGGATTTCATTAAAGCTGATGATGCTTCTGGTGTTGTATTTACTGATGCTGAAGCAGCGGATGGTGAAGATGCTTTAACCAAGTATGAGAAGGGTCGGTATGATGGGACCAACTATGTTGCCGTTCCCAATGTCAAGGGGTTTGCTAAAGCCGGTTCCTCGAAGGCTTCAACAAGAAGGTCAAGCAGACGTTTGCTGAAAGCTGCTAAATCTGCTGATCTTTCTGAGGCAGTAACTGTTAGTGATGACATTGAGGATTCTGAGGATGAGAAGGATCAGACGGTGGATGATACTGTGGTGGATGTGGTGGTGAAGAAGAGTAAGGGAAAAAAGGTTAAGGTGGTGAGGGAACCAGATGTGTCTGGGAGTTTTGATGAAGGGGGTGTTTATGTGCCTGGGTGGAATGTGAAGGCAACTGACAGTTTCAAGTCTTCTGCTGTATGTGAGGAAGTCTTAGCACACTTTGCTACTCCTGGTGCTAAGGCTTGTCTCGAGGGTTTGGATGATGATGCTCTTCTAGCAAAGATGATGGTGGGAACCTGTAATCTGGCGGCTATGCTACCAGAGGGGATTAACAGGTTTAGGAAGGTCATGGGTGAGTACAGTGAGTTTGCTAAGAAGAAGAAAGAAATGAAGCAGTCTATTGCTGACATGAAAAGGGATGCTAAGGAGTATGCTGACAAGGAGATCACCTTGATTGCCCTTATAGATGAGCTGAAGAAGGGGCATGAGGCTGAGATGGCAAGGCATGAAGCTGCCAGATTGAAGGTGGAAGCAGATCAACTGGCCTTGGAGTCAGAGAAGAAAGCTTTTGAGAGTCAGAAGAAGGAACTGGAAATCTCTCTTGCTGCTGCTCAAGGTGACAACAAATGGTTGATTGAAGAAGGTTTTCAGCAAGTTGTTACCTATCTCCTTCATTCTGCGGAGTTCAATTCAGCCCTTGGAGAAGTGTATACCAAGCTGTTGACCCATGGTAAGCATGCCGGTTTCGTTGCAGGGTTCAAAGCTTGCAGTTCTGGTCAAGTCTTGGAAGAATCTCCTCTTTATCAACCCAACTCCTTAGATGTTTTCAAGGAGACTGTGCTCGAAATGGAACACTCCAGTTATCCCTATGTGTCCCAAGTTTCTTCCCTTTATGGGAAACCTTTACAGGAGCTGAAGGAGTTAAAGCCTGCTGGATTGAACGAAGCCGTTTCTGCTAAGGTGCTTCAGGCTGTTTCCAGGAAGAGAGCTCATTCGGGTGATAGTGAGGAGACCTTGGATATGACTGATACACTTTCCAAGGATGCCAGTGTTGAAGCCTCCGAAGCTGGTTTGGTTGAGAAGCTGCCCAAGAAGGGAAAGAAAGCGAAGAAAGCTAAGGTGGTCAAGGCTAGGAATGAGGAGGAAGCCTCCAAGCCTTCAGGTTCTGGTAATGACGCCTGAACCCTTTATTCGTAGCTTTCTTAGCATCTGTGGTTTGTAAAACAATTAACTACTTTCGTTGTGTCCTAAACACTTTTATCTTTTGTCTGAACCTGTAGTGGTTCACTGGTGGTTGTGGGCTAAGGCCCTTTGAACAATTTATGACTTTGCTTGGCTTTTGTATAAAGCCTGTTAACGTTAGGTCTTTATGGTTATTTGCTTAAGTTTCATGGTTGTTCGTTCTTATTTTGCTTTTGTGATGTGTTTGTTTGTCTTTGTTATTGTTTGGGAATGTTTATCCGATAGCACCTTCAAAGGTTGAACGCTGCAGTCATTCATCCTTAAGGTAGTCTAGGCAAACATGTCACCAGCTATCCTATTTACACTTATATAAGTGTTTGTCATTTTCGTAAGTTTGTTTTTTAAACTTAAGGAACGATTGGTGTAGGTTGTTCAAGCCTGTCGATGAGACTTATAAAACTATTTTTGTTTATCTCATGGAGTCGTATTGATTTAGGAACTCACCCCTTATATAGGTCCGTTCAACCCTCGAACCTATTGAGCGAAATGGCCTGGGAGCTCAACCCCTTACATGACCCTTGTCATGGAGTTTATTGCTAGGTACTCAACCTGATTATAGGATAGAAAGACAAAATTTTTCAAAAGAGGATTCATGGATCCTTTCATTCATTACGTGATAGCATTACATAGCTTTCTTGAAAAGAACAACTCGTCTTACATCTTAAACAAAGAACCTTTTAAGGTTTTTACCATTCCAGTGACGAGGGAGTTTCTTGCCATCCATGTCGGCAAGCTTGTAAGACCCTCCTTTGTGGGACTCAAGGATGGTGTAGGGGCCTTCCCATTTTGGTCCTAGCTTTCCTTGATTTTCTTTCTTGCTTGCATCATTGTTTCTGAGGACCAGGTCTCCTGGCTTGAAGCGTTCATGCTTGACCTTGGCATTGTAATAAGACTCCATTTTTTGCTTGTATTTGGCTTCTCTTATTGCTGCCGAGTCTCTTGCTTCTTCCAGCAGGTCAAGGTTGAGTGAGGTTTCATGCTCATTAGCCTGGATGTCGACATGAAGGGTTCTGGGTGTGGTAACCCCAATCTCAGCAGGTATGACTGCTTCAGATCCAAAGGTGAGGCTGTAGGGTGTCTTCTTGTTACTTGTCTTTTCGGTGGTTCGGATTGCCCAAAGAACACTTGGCAGTTCTTCCAACCAATTTCCTCCTTGACGACCCAGCCTGGCCTTGATCCCTTCAACCACACTCCTGTTCATCCTTTCAACCTGCCCGTTGGATTGAGGGTATGCCTCAGAGCTGAAGACTTGTGTGATCCGATACTCTTTACACCAAGCACTGAACGGTTTTTCTGCAAACTGTTTGCCGTTGTCTGTGACCAACACCCCGGGTAGGCCGTATCGACAAATGATGCTTTCCCACACGAAATCAATTATCTTCTTTCCGGATATCTTTCCTAACGGTTTTACTTCTGGCCATTTTGTGAAGTAATCAACAGCAACCAACAAGAACTTGACCCCTCCTTTGGCAGGTGGGAAGGGTCCAACAATATCCATTCCCCACTTGTGGAATGGCCATGCCGAAGTGATTGGAACCAAATCGTGCTTGGGGCTCTTTGGGACTGGTGCATGGATCTGGCAGGCTTCACATTTCTTCAGTTGTTCAGACGCATCTCGATGCATAGTAGGCCAGAAGTAACCAAGGTTCATGAGTTTTGCCACCACTGATCTTGGACCACAATGAGCTCCGCATATTCCTTCATGAACTTCTTTGATCAAGTACCTGCTTTGCTCAGGACCAACACATCGAAGTAATGGAGCCAAGTAACCCTTTTTATAAAGTATGTCATCTTGAATTGTGTATTGCTTAGACTTGATCCGAATTCTTTCAGCTTCAACAGGATCTTGGGGTAGTTCACCTCTTTGCAGGAACTTTTCAAATGGAGTCATCCAACTTGGTTCACTTTCAGTAATGACGTCTTGAACCTCAATTTCAGCTATTGAAGGATGTTTGATCACTTCAACCAGCACCTTTTTTGTAAGATGAGCAAAGTTCAACGAAGCAAGCTTGCTAAGAGCATCAGCTTTCTTGTTATGAGACCTTGGGACCTGTTTGATCTTGCAACACTGGAAGGTGTTCATGATTTCTTTAGCCTTCTCTCTATACTTTTTCATGTTAGGTTCTTTAGCAATGTAACTGTCATTCACCTGATTGGAAACAAGTAACGAGTCAGTGAACACTTGAAGCTTGTGAACCATCATCTTTTTTGCAAGCTTGAGTCCTGCTATCAAGGCTTCATATTCTGCTTCGTTATTCGTTGTCTGAAATTCCAAACGAAGGGCATAGGTAAATTCTAATCCTTCGGGGTTGATTAACACAAGGCCAGCCCCTGACCCTTCAACACTGGAAGCTCCATCAGTGTACAGCTTCCAGGCTTCAGGGTCGATAGGTTCGTCTATGGTTATGTTAACCTCAGCCAGTTCCACCTTTGGAATTTCAGCAATGAAGTCAGCAAGTACTTGTGCTTTGATTGCTTTTCTAGGGACGTAGGTGATTGTGTGTCCACCTAGTTCAACAGCCCATTTGGCTAGTCGTCCCGAAGTTTCAGGTCTTTCAAGCACATTTTTAATTGGTTGGTCTGTGACCACTTGTATGGGATGTGCTTGAAAGTACCTTCGAAGCCTTCTGGCTGTTTGCACTAAGGCTAAAGCCAATTTTTCCAAAGGAGGGTACTTGACCTCTGCTAACTTTAATGTTTTACTGAAGAAATAGACGGGTACCTGAGCTTTGTCTCTTTCTATAGTGAGAACAGCGCTGAAGGCTTCGTCAGTAACTGAAAGATAGACAGAGATCATTTCCCCTGCTTCGGGCGTTGCAATGGCGGGAAGGGAAGCCAAATGGTGTTTCATACTGTTGAAGGCTTCCTCTGCTTCTTCCGTCCACCTGAAGTCTTTCTTATCGGTGCAACCTTTGAGGGTCTTGAAGAATGGTAGTGACTTTTCAGCTAGCTTCGAGACAAAACGCTTCAAGGCAGCAAGTTTACCATTCAAGCTTTCAACCTCTTTCTTAGTTTGAGGTGACTTCATGTTGAGGATGGCTCGAACCTTGCTTGGATTGGCCTTTATGCTTTGCTTCCCTACAACGTGACCCAAAAACTTTCCTTCTTCGAAACCAAAGGAACATTTGACAGGGTTTAGCTTCATGTTGATTTCTCTGAGTTTGTTGAAGGTCTCTTGTATGTCAGCAAGCATCTGATCTTCAGTTTTGCTTTTGATGACCAAATCGTCAACGTAAGCTTCCATGTTCTTGCCAATCTGTAGGGAAAAAGCCTTGTCGACCAGCCTTTGATAGGTTGCACCTGCATTTTTTAAACCAAAGGGCATTTTTCTATAACAGAATATACCCTTGTCAGTATGGAAAGCAGTTTTTTCTTCGTCTTCCTCCTTCATTTGTATCTGGTGATAGCCTTTGTAGGCATCCAGAAAACACTTGAAGGGGAAGCCTGTAAGTGAGTCTATTTTCAGATCAACCTCAGGCAAAGGATAGCAATCCTTGGGGCAAGCTTTGTTGAGGTCTTTGAAGTCGATACACATCCTCCAAGAATCATCAGGTTTTCTAACCATCACAGGGTTTGCAACCCATGATTGATATTTCACCTCTCGAAGGATACCTGCTTCAACTAACTTGTCAACCTCTTGGCATGCAGCTTTGCTTCGTTCCGGGGCAAGACTTCTTTTCTTTTGGACGACTGGTTTGACATTGGAAGGGATTCTTAGTTCATGTTCGGCAATGTCTCGTGGGATCCCTGTCATGTCACTTGGGCACCAGGCGAAGACGTCCATGTTATCTTTTAGTAACCCTTCAAGCCTAGTGAGAGTGTCACTAGGAAGGGCTGTGTTGACTCGTACCCTTTGGTCAGGATACCTGGGGTTGATGCTGAGACCAAGTTTGTTGTGGTCCTCGTCGATGGTCAGCACTGTAGTGGAGGGTTGGAGGGTTCCAACACCATCTTTGGTTGGGAACTTTGCACTCTTTCGGCTAATGGAGACAGTCATATCGAAGACTACTACCCCAGGCCTTCCAATGATAACGTCATAACTAGATGGCAGGTCCAAAACCACAAAGGTGAGTGGTTCAGTCCTTCGTAGTTGACCATCAGAAAAGGTTACATCAAGTGTTAGTTCGCCCAAAGGCTTGATAGGTATGTCAGCGATACCTTTTATGGCAGCTTCAGCAGGCCGTAGCATGGAGCGTTCTTCGAGGCTTAGAAGGTTGAAATACTTGGCGAACATTATTTCGGTTGCAGCTCCAGTGTCTATGTAGGCCTTTTGTGTTTTGGTGGAACCTACGAAGGCTTCAAGCACAAGTGGATCACAGTGCTTTTCCCCCTTAGTGTAGGGGAAGTAGATGCCTTGTCGTTCCCAGTCTTCCAATCTTTGCCTTTTACTTGGGGATTCATTCTCAACGAAGACCATGGCAACGTCTTTCTTCTTACCATCTGCCATGTTCTCTTTCACACCCTTGACCAGGTGGGCCAGTTCTCCAGACTTGACAGCTTCCTCGATCCTTTTCTTGAGTTGGAAGCAGTCGTTGGTGTGGTGTCCCTTCTCTTCGTGAAACTCACAGTACTGGCTTGAGTTCTCGTTTCTTTTACTTCTTGGTAAGGGACGAGGAGGTCTAAAGGTGTGCTTGACTTCTTCGGTTGCTAGAATTTCTTGAGGAGTTTTGGTGAGTGCTGTGAAATTGACGTTCCTGTCTCTGCTTGGAGGGTTCCTGCTTTCAGACCTTCGTGACTCAGATCCTCTGGACCTTTTGTCATATGTGCCATAATTGCTCCTTTTTCGGGAAGGACTGTTGCTCCTCCAGCTGGAACCTCTTTTCCTTTGTTCCTTGATATCCACAGCCTCTTCTCCTCGAATGTGGGCTTCAGCTCTTTCTAAGGCCTCTTTAAGGGTTCTAGGGAGACTTTTGTTGAACTCCCTAGTTAAATACTTCGAGTTGATAGCATTCATGAACCCTGCAACCTTCATTTTTTCATCAGCACCGACATAAGTGAGGCCTTCCTTCTTGTATCTTTCAATGAAGCTCTTCAAGCTTTCATCATCTTTTTGTTTGATCTGGAAGATAACGGTCGCATCCTTGACACAACGTCTTTGTTGTGAGAAGTTGGCCAGGAACCCTTTACCGAGTTCATCGAAGGTTCGGATGCTTCCAGTTGCTAAACCGTTGAACCAGATTCGTGCAGATCCAACAAGGGTTTGCATGAACATCAAACAACATTCGGGGTCACCCCATTTTTCGATTCTGGCGGCTCCCGAGAAGATCTGGAGGTGGTCTTCTGGGTCATCAGTGCCGTCGTACGTTCTTATATGGGCTGGCATCTTCAGCTTATTGGGAAAATCATAATCTGCAATCTCAGGTGAGAAGCAAGACAAGCTGTTCGGCTTGTAGGGTTGGTTGACAGTATGTTCAACCCTGTTGTTGGTGATCCTCCCAGTGTTTCCTTGTTGTTCAGCGATGGCTTGGCTAATGAGCTGCTGCCAAGGGAAGTTAGCCATCATTTGAGATATCATGTAGGGCATAAGGTTGAAGCCTTGAATGCCTTCAGATACTACAGTGTTGGTAGCCACTGGGAGACTCATAGATGCGCTTCTGGCCATGGGAAGTGAGGCCATAGCCTGCTCCCAGGAAGTAGCAGTAGGAGGTGGGACACTGGACACTGGTGACTGCAAGAGTTGGTCCAGAGTCAGCTCGTGTCCCAAAGGCATGCCAGTAGTGGCAGCTTGAGTGGTGAACAAAGGGAACGCAGTAGGACTGGACCTTGTTTCATGGTGGGAAGCAGTATAAGTGCTGCTGGGTCCAGCATTATTGCTTCTAGGTGACTGTCTGCGTCCATAGGTAGCAGTGAGAGGAGGAGGAGGTATAGGAGAGAGTGAGATCTCCTCTTACTCGTCGTAATCCAGTCGGAGACGGATTCCTTTATCTCTTTCCCTCATAACGTACTGATTCAGGAGAGACCTTAGCTGCAAGAAGTTTCTCTCTACTCCTTCAGGGGTAAGATCTATACGAGGTGGAGTTTGTGTGAGATCAGGGAGAGGAGACATTACCCCAGAACGAGTAGGAGGTGGAGTTTGCAGGTTTGCAGACGCTGTGTTAGCAGGTGGGGACTGAGTCCCAGTTGAAGTTCCTCCAGGAGTGGAAAAGGACACAGATCTGGCCGGAGAGGTTTGATCTGTGCCAGGGGAGATCTGGTTGACCTCCTCTGTAGACTCAGGGTCAGACATAGAGAGAGTCGGAGCTACACAACTGATTTCAGATAAAGAAAATGGCGCAGCCCCACGGTGGGCGCCAACTTGTTGCTACAACAAATATCTGTCTAACAATGGTCCTGAGTCACAAGGGAGGTTCAAAGGTTCAAGGGATTCGATCTGCCAAACGCAGGTCGTGGTGTCCTTCTACGTTGCAAACGTAGAAGGAGGTTCAAGGCTTGGATTATTTATTATGTATGCTTTTTGTTTCTGATCTGAGATAAACTCGAGATCAGAAGTAGAAGATCTTGGAACCTGAGTGAAGAGAATTGTTCTCCACACGTGAGGGACCAAGAGAATAATTTAGAGTGAGAAGTGAGTGATAGATTGAGTGTGTTGTAAATCTGATCTGAGCTTCTCTTTTATAGAGAAAGAATCTACTCAAAGAAGAAAGCATAAAACCTTGATCCTGATTGCAACAAAAGGACATGCCACAAAAGGTAAGAGAGTGCTATTGACCTGCGGTCTATGGGCTGATGTTACTCCATCAGTCCTGTTTGTTTGACTCGATGAAAGGGACGACGTGACAAGTCATTTTTTGACTTTGTGTCACCACCGGTTGTAGAACCCTTGTAGGCTCCAACCTTTCAAGCGTTTGTTCCATAATATTAGTTATTCGTTTTTCCTTTAAGCTACCCACGTCATCATTATTATTATTATTATTATTTAACTTTGATGTATGAGATGTAGTAAAGAAGTAGTTAGTATTTAGTTTTTTTTAATGCCTCAACTTGCTCTCGTTGTTGTTAGCGGGGATTGAAACCATGATCTCCATGTTAGTAAAATGTTAGACACCGAGTGATTATTATTTTTCAGGTTGACTTCTTTGTTATTATTTAGTGAATACTTTCTTTGTTGTTGCTTCATGCTTCAATTTTATATAATGATAACAAAATAAGGGTTGTAAACCATTTAATATATCAAAATGCAGTGAAATTTTGATTTATTATTAGATCTTAAAAGGTATGCTAACAGTTTTAGCGTTGTTGCTCTTCTTTAATAATTCATTTAAACTTGGTCAAATGTATGAAAAAGATGGAAGGAGGAAACTTCCTTAGTGGGGTTGTACTTTATTTGGATCGTCTTAAGAGGAATTAGGTGACGGTAATATGCTCAAGTGAATATATATGCAATATCTCCAAAAGTCATGTGTGGATTTTCACTTTTATCTTGAGCTAAGTCATTTTCAATTTTTCATGAACGAATGATATGAAAACGATTATATTCATTTGAATGTTCCCAAACAATAAACATTTCTAATGAAGGAAACAATAAACATTTCATTAAAATTATTATTTTGGACTGATTCAGCAATTTGGAACAAACCCCAGGGACAAATTTACAATTAAGAAATAGGAAATGACCAAAATGCCCCTGAGTTAACGTTAGTATTTAACAGAGTTTGCAAATTGGACGGATTTAGCACTAAATTTCAAACCTTAGTGGCTCAGGTGCCAAAAATTCTTATTTTGGATGGATCTAGCAATATTGATCAAACCCCATGGACGAATTTGGCCATTTACTTCAACTCTAATAATAATAATAAACAATAAAAAATAAAGATTGCCCAGTCATTTATAAAGCCCCATAACGCCCCTTCCCACTACACCCTCTTTTCCCATAATGCCCCTTCTATTACTTTATAATATTTTAATCCCTATAACGCCACTCCACTACACATGCCCTAAGCATCAAGATTTTATAAGACCCATGAAAAAAGTCTGTATCCACCACCACATCTAACATTATCACCAACTCAATGACCACTGATAAAGACTACTACCCAATAGTAGGACCGACACCAGCCCAATATTTGGTTTACCGTTTTACATTTATACAGTCCTGTTAGGTCCATATTTCTACTCGTGAACAACCCTAATCATGAACCTCTAAAGTCTAAACTACTATTTGGCAACTCATAGAGGCGAATAAATCGTTCTTTTTTACACAAACCGGTTTCAGTTTAGAACCAGTTTGGTCAATTGAAAATCAGTTTTTTACCCAGTTTCGGCTCGCCTAAGTCATACAACAAAACCTTGAGGCATGAACTTATGTCCATCAATCCAAAGTTCAAACCCACACAAATCTATTCCAAACTCAAACAGCCCATAACCCAGGCCCAACAACCACAAACCCTAATCAAACATCGAGCCACCTATAAAACCAGCACATCTAGGGTTTCAATCGGTTTGCATACACACACAACACCTCACTAACCAATCGATCGTGACCGTACGATCGAAACGCTCAGAAGATGCCGGCAGGACATGGATTAAGGTCGAGGACAAGGGATCTGTTCGCAAGAGGGTTTAGGAAGAAGGGTACCATTCATCTATCAACCTACCTTAGAACCTATCACGTCGGTGATTATGTTGATATTAAGGTTAATGGTGCTGTGCACAAGGGTATGCCGCATAAGTTTTATCATGGTCGTACTGGTCAGGTCTGGAATGTCACCAAACGTGCCATTGGTGTCGAGATGAACAAGCAGGTCAATTTCTTCTTCTTCTTCTTATTATTATTATTATTATTTTGTTTAAGTTTATGTATTTGGTTGTAATAATTTATGAATTGGGTATAAGGAACTTATACAGGATTTGGTTGTAGAGAAGTAATTGGATTAGCTGTAGTGTCGTGTTTAATTGATCTGAAATGAAATGAATTGGATTATTATTATTATTATTATTATTATTTGTTGGTAGATAGTGTATGCGGTTTTTAAAAGACAATGTTATTCTAGTTTTACTAGTTAAGCTTGATATTTTTTTTTTTTTGATATTTGGTAGTTTAAGATGTTTAAAGCTCAATTAAGTTTTGTAATTTATGGTTTAATTTATGACCTTAAGCTCTGTTATATAAGTAAAATTGTTGATAAAAAATTATTTATGAAGTGGTGCCAGTTTATGTCAATTAGCGACTAATATTAAGTTAACAATGTCTAATACCCGTGGCATGTGTTGTTTTTGTGTGGTTTCTAGCTGTAGAAAGTCGTTTAAAAGAGATTCCTGTACTTAATTATAGTAGTTTAAAGATGTGTTTTTATTTTTTGAATTGGTTATTACCTTGTTAGACAAATTAAAACACAAAAAAGAAATATCAACTTCATTCATCCTATAGTGAATAAAAGTACTCTTGTTATTCATAGGAAGTCTTCTTCATCAATTAAACTATTGCGAAAAAACTTCTATTGATCTGCATTTGTTCAACACGTAGTTTTTCTTTAGTGAAAATCGTTCTAGTTTAATTGTTTAAATTATCTGCATATACTTGTAGTATATGTATACTACAAAGCACAATATTGTGTGCATAGTTTTGTAATACTAATATATTTAGTTATGCAGGTTGGCAACAGAATCATCAAGAAAAGAATTCACGTGCGCATTGAGCATGTGATGCCATCCAGGTGTACTGAAGAGTTCAAGCAAAGGGTTAAGAAGAACGATCAACTAAAAGCTGAAGCCAAGGCTAAGGGTGTGGTCATCAGCACCAAAAGACAACCTTTGGGACCCAAACCAGGATTTATGGTTGAAGGAACAACTCTAGAGACCGTTACTCCCATCCCATACGATGTTGTCAATGATCTCAAGGGTGGATACTAGGTTAATTATTGTCCCAATTTGTGTTCATTTTTGTTACATTTTGAAACATTAGAACCGTTGAGTTGTGTTTTCTTTATCATCTATAATGCAGACTCTTGTCAATTGTCATCGAGTTTTTATGTCTTTCTATATACTAGTTTAATAGCAATTTACCAAATTGCCAACTTGAGCTGTTTTAAGCTTGTGTTGGGCCCTTTTCGAGTTTTAAGCTCTATGATAAAAGCTCTGGTGAAAAATATTTCAAGCTTGAACTTGGCTTAGGGGCTGTTTGTTTCACATCTGAATGGTCATTCAAAGCCTACCTCTGAATTGGTCAGAGGTTAGGTGTGTTTGGTTCAGAAAAAGTCACCTCTTAATGAAACCGTTCAGCGCTGATTCATTCAGCCGGCAGAAGATGCTGAATGACCAAGAAGACCTATCTACCCTCAAATCACATTCTTCTTTCTGGTTCCCCTCAGCAACCACTGGATCTCACCCTCCACGAACAACCCAGCTGCCGGAAAGCATCGACGGTTCCCCTTCCTCTTCTTTCTCTACTTCCGTCTTCTTTCCACAGGTAAGGTACCCGCTCGTCTTCTCTCTATGTTTCCATAATCAATAGCAAAAAAAAAAAAAAAACCCAATTCACAAACAAAATCATAGACTGGCCATCATCTTTGGATCTAAACAATCTAATAGAGAGAAGATTTTAGAGAAAGATACAGGAAGAGTGGAAAAGAAAGAAAGAAATCTGGAAAAGAAAGAAGGAAATCTGGGAAAAGAAAGAAGGAAAAGAAACATAGGTTTTCTTTATGTTTGATGTTTTGGTGTGTCTTTGGTTAAAGAGAAGAACTCTTTTATGTTGGATTGATTTGATTAAAGTGGAATAATAATAACCATTCAAAAAATAATAGAAATTATGTATAGGCTTTTTATTGATTAAAGTGGCGTTTTTCAAGTTATCAAAGTGTTATTGTTACAGGGATAAAATAGTCATTTTACACACTCATTCAGACATACAATCAAACAGCCATTACTGGTTCAACACTTGCTAAAACAGCCCCTTAGGCTCCAATGAATGGCTACAGCAGAGTTTGACCCGAGTTTGATTCAAAGTTTAGCTCAATAGCCACTCACTGGTTCGACTGATAAGATCCAAAGCTGATTAAGATGATTCGCTGGCGTTTACGCATTTTTTTTTAACACAACTACTAGTTATGACTTTTTTTGTGTGTGCGTGAGTGATTGCGAACGCTATAACCAAGCTACGTCTATATTCCATTTTCAATTGATACGCTAAAAATAGGTGAGGTAGCTTTAAGGTCTCAAGATGTGAAACAAAGGAACGATGGCAAGTTTCTACTAAATCGTTGATAAGAAAAATGAGCTGCTAGCTACATGTATTGTGAAATAGATCTTACAAAACACGCCCATGTGCATGCAGTTCAGACCTTAAAGCTACCTCACCTTAAAAGAACAACTTAAGTGAAATAATTTTTATTATGATGAAATGAAATGGAACTAAGAAGTTATAGTTGTGGTTGAAGAAGCAAATGCCAGTCAGGTTGTATCGAATCAATAAGAACTTTTACAATAGTCCTGATCAAGTTCTAGCTTGAAATCTTTGATCTCTGCTATTCAATCTTTGCAAACATATGTCAACAGCCTCACCGCAAGAAGACGGGTCTCTCCGTGGCTAAATTTTCTCACGGAATAAGTATTAGGGTCTAGAGACCGAATAATGTAAAGTACGACTATGAGAGAATGAATTACATTACCTCACGAGTCATGATGTAACATTTAGTTAAGGAGAATTAGGGTTGATGTCACTATCGTGTGGTGTGTAGCTTGTATAAAGGTATAACCGTTTTGATAGTGACATCTTTAATTCTATTTGAGGAAATAAACATTCGTTTTGTCATGTACTAGGAATGCCATGTGAGTGTAACATTATTGTTAATGGGTTTCAAATTAAATCTTGTGGATATTATGGAATGAATCTGGGTCATACTTTTTTAGTAAACATTGAAGTCTTATGTAAAATAGGTTAGGTGCCTAGGTGGTATACTAGCGAGACTATCTAAGTGTAGGATAAAACCACATGACATCCATAATATCGTTAGGCATTATCACTCACCTAGCTCTATGGAGTCAACATGTTTGTTCGCTACACCTTGCATACGTATTCCATGCTTGCAATTGTACCTACAAATATAGCATGCATGCACAAATTTAATGAAGAAAGCAGTCAAATTGGTTTATGATAAAAAAATTATAACAATTTTTAAGAGACATAAAAACGATAATGAAAGTGGTTAGAGTGGTTACCGGGGTTGTGCCTTTCGAGTCATGTGAGCATAATTTGACTTTTCTTGAGTTTGAGTTGATGATGCAACACAAAGAAAATTCCATTAGAATTCTGAATAACCCATCTCTTATAAATAATTGAATGTGTTTATTTAAACTATGTGTACATTTGTGGCGAGAGAATGTAGGATTTGAACAAACACTCAAGGAGGGGGGGGGGGGGGGAGAGTTAAGCCTACGTTATACATTGTGAACGTTGTGGGCTAGATTAGACTTAATGATCCATGATCTCATATGAGTCTAAACCTAATCGGAATTACGTATAAGAGTTGAGTCAACACACTAACCCTACTTCTTAATCTACATTTTTTTTCTCTACCACGATTCTCGAATCATAGGGAAAATACATTTCATCACTCATTATTATTGCGAAGCTACAAACCCTTTGATTTTTTAAAGGCAAATTTGTATAATCATGTTGTATGTGGGGCTTGAACCCAAAACTTCAAACCTAGGTTTTTCTAAAGGGCCATTTGTTTCAGCTCTTAATGGGATAAATGTCTGAATCGGTCAGATATTTACCTTTGAATGAGTAAGTATTATACTGAGTCTGATTGGTTGAGACCTTTTACTTGTTCAACACTTAATGATTAAGACTTCTTACTGATTCAACACTTAATGATTCAGACTGGTTACTAAGTTAACACTCACCCAATCAAAAGTGGCTAAAACAACTTTAAACTTTAAAGTTTGCAAATAGAAAATGGGCCACCAACATAGGGTAGGACAAGCACTTTAAAAAAAAGCTTATAAATGTTTTTCTTTATTTACCGCCAATAAAATAAAACCATAAATAAATAAGATTGCCCCTTTAATTGCCTCAAAGCGTAGGTAGTAAACAACTAAACAAATCCTCATCTTTTTCGTCCAGTACACAGAGAGAGAGGCCAACCCGACCCGATCTCTCTCTCTCTCTCTCTCTCTCTCTCTCTCTCTCTCTCTCACACACACACACACACACACACACACACCTGTTTATCTTCCAGTTGGGTTTAGGGTTTCCAATAGACAAAAGAGTCTGTCTGATCGATCTCAATCAATCATCAGTAATAAAAAATGTCTCAAACAGGAAAATTAATGCCGAATCTGGACCAAAACAGTACGAAGATCCTGAACCTCACCGTCCTTCAAAGGATGGATCCTTACATCGAGGAGATCTTAATCACTGCTGCTCACGTCACCTTCTACGCATTCAACGTCGACCTCAATCAATGGGTTCGCAACATTCCTTTCTTTCCTTCCTTTGTGTTTTCTCAATAGTTTATTTTGTTGTTTCCATCATAAATCAATTGTTTCTGTTGTGGTGAAGTGATTTGGTTAACGTAATGCCTCATTGTAACTCATCATACTCAGTTAATCCCACCAATAGCAAAAGCTAGGGTAGGGGGTCTGAGGAGGGTAAGATGTAGACAGCCTTATCTCTATCCTGTGGGAATAGAGAGACTGTGGGAATAGAGAGACTGCTTCCAGTGAGACCCCTGGCTCAATAGTGGTTTTTGTATCAAGCCTTAAACATAAGGCACATAACACTTAGCAATCGGGGCAAACCTGATTGGTGCACGTACCCCCTTGTCTTTTGGCTATCAACGCCACCACCTGATGCATGATTAACCGTCCGTTATTTTTAACGTTATTTTCACGAAATTAGTAAAATAACGTCAGAATTAGTGCAACTTTACTTTTGCCCCCCGAGGGCCAGACATATATACACTATATGCGCACAGCCGTAAGCGGGGCTTAATGCGTCATTGTAACTGTGATTGAATTTGAATCCACAGACCTTAGTATGAAGTGTTGGTTCAGACGTTATTACTTATTTCTTTTAGTATGGGTGTGAAATTGTTGATTAACTTATCTTAGTGTTAGATACGGGTGTACCGGAATCTTGTTAAAAATATTTAATCAGTTTGGGATTGATGATCAATAGAGGGAAAGTGGAAAGTAGCTTCATGTCATTCCGATATTGACTGTCGTGGTAACATTGATAAGTTTAGTTAGAGCGGTCTTGCTTGTTTTTGCATGTGGATATTAAATTTGAACCATTGACAAGCGTCTCTACTCGTTAGTCAGTTATTTAATGTATGACTCATAAATAGATTTCTCATTATCATCTATGGAAAATTTATATCGCGGACTCAAATATTAAACCCTTTCAAATATGTAGTTATCGAATTAGCCGTTAATTCTATCTGTCGTAAGCATCAAAATGTGGTTTGATCTTTAGTGCAAGTGTGTATACCGATGGGTTCTTGGAACACTGGTAGCAACGCGTATCATATTATGTAATAGAGAAAAGACTAACAGATGCGTCTTCTTAAGGCACTTAAATGTAGAACTGAAGCTATAGAGAGAAGTTTTAGTTATAGTGATCTTGCATATTTTGTTGTCTCTGCTTATAAAGGTTTTAAATTTAAACTTGAACCTAAACTAAGTTCGTAAAGATACTTTGAAACTATCTCATCAAAGGGTTGTTCTTTTGTAACATGTTTTTGACCTTCCTTTCTTATTTGTTTCCTCCTTTGTTTCTCAGAGTCGCAAGGATGTTGAAGGGTCTCTCTTTGTGGTCAAAAGGTATAATGTTATCTTGTTAATTACTATTGTTTTTATACTAGCTGTAATTACCAGGGCATCTTAGTTTATTATGGCCAATCATATATGAGTATACTCCATAAGTGGATGACATACTGGTCATAGTAAAATGTGGAAGTAGAAACAAGTTTGTAGATTGATTCCTTTTCGGTGGAGAATATGAACATACCAATTTAATATATTATTTTTTTCGCTGTAATGGCAGGAACACTCAGCCAAGATTCCAATTTATAGTAATGAACCGACGAAATACAGGCAAGCGTTCCTTTAATGTTACATTTTCTTTTTGGTTTTTCATTTCCTTCAACGGCACTGATATAAAGTTAAACAGAAGCATGTCTTAACTTCACAGTCCTGATGTATAAGTTTGTGAAAGTTTCAACAAAGTGTGTGCATTTAGCTTATTTGTTTTAGTGGATAAAAACTACCCATTAAGCCGTACAAATATGGATTCAGCTAAGCGTTCTAGTTTCATGATCTCCTGATATATTTCTTTGACAATTAGCAGAGAACCTTGTGGAGAATCTGTTAGGAGATTTCGAGTTTGAACTCCAAGTTCCATATCTGTTATACCGAAATGCTTCGCAAGAAGTGAATGGTATTTGGTTCTACAATACGCGCGAGTGTGAGGATGTGGCAAACCTTTTTACTAGGTACCTAAACATTGTTATATATTTTATTCTAGTTTTATTCACCTCTTTTTAATTTTCAAGAGCTGGATGCATGGTATCTATTACTCTAATGGACTATAATGAATGTATTATATACGTGGTAGCTTTTATAATTTTTAGGGTGTGGCAAGATCGGAAAATACATGGCTTAGTTGTAAAAGTCATTGATCTATAAAATGGTCATAAATTTTTGTTGATATTTGTTTTCCATTATTGTCTGAAGTAGCATATATAAACTTGTTTTCATTATCACTCCTTTTTCTTACAGGATACTTGGTGCATATTCAAAGGTTCCATCAAAGCAGAAAGTGAACAAAAGGTATCTTAGAACTGTGATGTGCCTTCTACATTTAATTCCGTTTCCGTATGTTAGTTGGTACTTATAGTGGATTACTTTTTAGTTCTCCATTTTAGATACAAGAATCCTGTAACTGTTTAAGTTGTATCAATAGCCTCATACAGCAGACAGCTGAAGGGTAGAGCTTTGATATATTTATGCTTTCATAATCCTTTTTGAGCTCCATTTTCCTTTACCCATATGTTGGAACACAAGTTTTCTCGTACGAACCGGGTTGACCCCAAAAGGCCAAAAAACTCCTCGTCATAAAAAGAAATTTAAAATATTTCTTGAGTCTAATATGATTGCTCAAGATACATTATTTTTGTAATCTAATATTTTAATTAAATGATTTAAGAGGCTAAATGCATCTGTGTGACATGTTTTCTTATAGCTAACTTTTTTAGTTTTATCTGTATGATTCATTAGGGGTAGAGGTAAGGTTGTCTACATCTTACCCTCCTCAGACCCTACCTTAGCTTTGCTATAAGTAGGATTAACTGAGTATGATGATGATGATGATGATGATCTGTATGATTCATTAGAGATAAATATTACTCTAGTTATACTCTAATTCCCAGTTGTAATTGGTCACTTAGCCGTGTCATATTTGATGTCCTAAACTTTTTAAATCTGTGTTTTGTTGTGTAGTGAGTTTGAAGAACTTGAAGCAGTGCCTACGTCTGCTGTATTTGAAGGACCACTGGAGCCAGGGATGACCACCTCTCGGACTACAGATGTACCTGAAGATTCAGCATTTGTGAATTTCTTTAGTGTATGTATCTCTCCACACTTATATTTGGATGTGAATTTTGCATGGATATTATGCATGCTTAATATATGATCTGTTTTTTACATTTATTTTTGTGACTGCAGACTGCTATGAATTTGGGACATAATAATAATTCTCCAAATCCAGTTAATTCCATACCACCATACCATAATTCAACAACAATTCCTTTATCTTCCCGTGATGTACCTTCACCGGTTGTCAACAATCCACTATTGCAGATCTCCTCATCCGCCATACCAACGCCACAAAATGACAGTGTGGACCAAGTCAACAGTACCAACCACTTAACCAATCTCATTAAACCTCTTTCTTTTTTTACACCATCCTCTTCATCTTCTTCTTCTTCTTCTTCTTCTGCTCCATTAACAAGACAGCCTTCGGCACCTGTGCCAGTTTCCGCTCTTCAGCCACCAGTGAATGTACAAAGAAGTGTTGGTATTCCCTTGCTTCAGCCATTCCCTCCACCCACACCTCCAGCATCACTCACACCTACCGCCTCTTCTGGTCCGTATCATGGACCGTTGACTAGGGAAAAAGTCAGAGATGCTTTTGTAATGCTTGCACAGGTATTGAAAAGCCTATTTTATTTAGAGGTGCAAAAGGGACATGTCAGGTTGGGTTGGGTTGGTAACATGTCAAATGGGTTGGGAGTAGAAACGGCCGGTTTAGGGAAATTGGCATGACTTGTATGTTGATTTCATAATAATCGATATGTTAAATTGAGATTTAAAAATATTAAGATGTAACATTAGAATTTAGAAGTGTAAAAACTAATGGATCAGAAGTAATATATGCTGACGACCTCTTCTAGATCGTCTTGTTGCAAAAAGTGCTGGCGCTTTAACTGAATCTGCCCTTTGCAAGTAGTAAAAAAACCCTGATATTATATTATATCGGGTCAGGTTATTCTACACGGTGTAACAAAAATGAGAAGGGTGATAAGGATACAAAAAACACAAGAAATCACGAAACATGACACAATGAGTCACAAAATACAACACAATGCCGAAAAATATAACACAATACCAAAAAATATAACACAACGCCGAAGAAAAAAGACACAATGAATCACAAAAATGACACAATGATGAAAATAAAAAGAAGACACAATACTACATAAAAGACACAATGATATAATGTAAATTCTAAAAACTACAAGCTAAAACTCCAAAAATGCGAAACCGAAAAACTAAGATCGTAGCGTTCGATGATGCGATTCCCATGCCATTTGAATGAGTTCAAACGGAGTCCAATTTGATACTCTTACTACGACTTCTATTTTTCTTTCACTGTGTATTTGATCCTAAGCCTATATAACTATGATTTTGGAATTGCTTTTTTGAATATGCAGGATAACGAGTTCATTGACATGTTCTACCATGCTTTACTTAAAGTACACCAGTCGTAGCACAGGAAAAGACCTCCTGAAACATTGTAGATTTTAAAGACTTTTATGTTGGAACACCAAGGTTTATTATGGTTGTATTGTTGGAATTTCAAGTTATATATATAAGAAAAAAAACTTTTATTTTTTATTTTATGGTTGATAGCACCTAACTGCAAGGAAAGTTGCATTTAAAATGAAAAACAAAGACCTTATAAATGTGAAAGCTTCTAAAAGATTTTACGAGGGAGTCTTTTAAAAACAATTTATTTTGCATCACTTATTGCTCTCGTCCATTTTGGATGGCGGAGTGTATTCTGTTGATGTTTTGACTAACATTTTTTATTTTTTATTCCCTCTCGTCAACAGGGGATGTAGAATATATTATTTTATTAAACTACTTGATAGAATAAACAAATTAGGTATGCTAAATTCATTTATCTGCACACAAAGATGTCTCCTTATGTAATTTAGATGAAATCTTGCTCAAAAGTTGTATTAAATAAACAAAATATGTGCTTCATATGTGTATATACTGTAATAAAAATATGTAATTATAGATGTTAAAATTATAGCCTAAACTAGAGGTGGACAAAAAAAACCGGTTCCGGAACCGTGGAACCGAACCGGAACCGGTTCCGGTTCCAAACCGGTAAATAGTGGAACCGGTTCCGGAACCGCTAGGAACCGCCGGTTCCAGCACCGGTTCCACATTTTTAGCAAAAAACGGAACCGAACCGGAACCGGAACCGATCTCAAGAACCGGTCAGAACCGGTTTCGCTTGAAAAACGTTTTTTTGACCGTTTTTTGTCGAAAATAGACGTTACCTAGCCGTTTTCAACAGCCAAAATCACCATTTTGCCACCCTGGTTTAGTATAAATAGGTTTAGATGTTTTAGGTTTGTCACAGCACTAAAAAAATGCAAAACCCGCTATCGTATACACCCGCATACGATGCGGCGATGCAACACATGAGTAGTTCGGACGAAGATTAATAAAAAATAATGTCATTGTAATGTTCAATTTTTTTTCATGTAGATTTCCATGTTTCTTGTTTCGAAATAAAAATAAAAAAAGTCGCAATTTTATGTTTATTTCTTTTTCGTATCGGCTTTTTTTTAGTGTGCGCGAAATAACCGATTCCGGAACCGCAACCGGAACCGAAATAGGAACCGAACCGAACCGGAACCGGCCAAAAAAACCGGTCTTTGGAACCGGCGGAACCGGAACCGAAAACCGACGGAACCGGAACCGGAACCGGTTCCGGGCGGAACCGACACTGTAGCGGACAGGTTCCGGAACCGGAACCGGAACCGGGAAAAAACCCGGTTTGTACACCTCTAGCCTAAACTATGTGATTCAAATATTATAACATAAGTGGGCCTGATGTATTTGGTATTGGATATGTTTGTTGGGCTGTTTAATATTTCAGGTATTGGGCCCTGGTCATTATGGGTTATGTTCTGGTTAATGGGCTGAAGGCCTGGCTGGTTATATTGTTGATCCTGGCCGTTGATTTGTGTACGATCCGTGTGATGTCTAATCCAATGGCTGATAATATTCACGAGTGTGTTTGTTGAAGAGAAGGTTCTATTCAGCGGTATAAAAGGAGTTGTTCTCTCTCAGATTAGGGTTTAGCTCAGATTTCGTATTATTGTTCATCTCTGTATCCTTTCGTCTTTGTATTCAGCCTAGGGTTCTGTATTAGTCTTTGTAAGGATTCTTTTGTATTTCCTTAGTTAGATGATCAACTGATCTAATCAATCAGTAGATCACTAACATTGTATCGTTTATTGATCTCTACGATTGTAGAGATCTAGGGTTTGGTGGGTACTATTTTGGGTTGGTAAATAATAATATTTGTCACCTGTTTTGTCACTATATCTTTCTGTTCTTGTTCTTGTTGAATGTTTGTGGTTGAATATTAGTATAGATTCATAGTTTTTTACATGGTATCAGAGCAATAGGCTCTGTTATCATCGTCTTGTGTTGATTCTAGTGTCTTCCGCTGCAAATCTGAGCTGTCTAGGTCTAGATCTCACAAATAAAGGGTTTGAGTGAAGGATCTGATCTAAGTCATAGATCTGGTTCTTCTTGGTTTTTGTATTAATAGATTTGATCTGTTTAATAGATCCAGTCTATTATCTTGTATTGTTGGATTGTTATTTCCTGTGTTGCAGGTTTGTCTGTGGTCAACTATTGTTGGCTTGGTGCTTGGTTGCTGGTTCTGGATTGAAAAAAACTTGCTACAATTGCACTCACAACTCTATACCCTAAGTGAAGGTATAGGTTGTGAGTTTGGCGAAACCCTAACTTGGGTTCCCCTCGCTGTGAGATAGTTCTTTCTTTGTTTTTATTGTTGTGTCTAGGGCAACTGACCGGGTTAGGGTGGACCGGTATTGTGCCAACTACTTGGCGTCTTGTCTTGTTTATCTGTTATTATCTGTTTGTGATATCTGTTTGCTAGTTGTCTTACTGTCTTCTTGATACATATTAGTATTATATATAGTTAATAAAGGTCTCCTGTGTTAAGATCTGGGTGGGCACCAATGAGTGATGAACCCACTATCTGACCCCTGACACAGCTTCGACCTCTTAGGTTTGTCTTATATTTGTTCTTAGTTGTATCTGTTTGGTCTTTGGTTAGCTTCTGCTAATCTGTCTTGTGTATCCTTTGTTCCTCTGTCTATTTGTTCTTGTGTGATTTGTTGTCTGTGTATTCATGGGTGATACTGGTGGAGGTACTCCAGCATCTGGTGCTGATGCTGGTACCTTAATCAGTAAATTGGATATAAGTGATCCTTTGTACTTGCATCCAAGTGATACTACAAGTCTGTCCATAATAAGTATGAAGTTGAAAGGCACTGAAAATTATTCAGTCTGGTCTAGTTCAATGAAACTTGCTTTAGAAACTAAAAATAAAGCAGGATTTATAGATGGAACATGTGTAAAACCTGTTAATGATGAAGTCTTAAGTAAACAATGGGATAGATGCAATTCTGTTGTTCTAAATTGGTTGTTAAATTCTGTAAGTGAAGAATTGTATCTAGGACAAGTGTTTTCTAAACTTGCTACTGAAGTATGGACAGACTTAAAAGAGACCTATGACAAAGTAGATGGGTCTGTTGTGTTTAATCTGTATCAAAAAATTAATTCTCTGAGTCAAAATGGTAGTTCTATTGCTGAATACTACCATAAGCTAAACACCATGTGGAAACAGTTTGATGCTACTGTGCAATTACCCTCTTGCACATGTCAAGCATCAAAAGACTTTAATGACTTTAACAGTCTGATAAAGTTAATGCAGTTTCTCATGGGTTTGGATGATGTCTATCAACCTGTTAGGTCTAATCTGTTAACTAGGGACCCATTACCCACTATTAAGAATGCCTTTGCAATTGTATCCAGAGAAGAATCTCATAGAGGTTCAGGAACAACTGTCAAAGGACAAAATGTGGCCTTTGTTTCTAGGGGTAATCAGTCTTCTGATAACAGAAGGAAGGTTACCAATAGGGGTCCTAACCCTAACTTGAAGTGTACCCACTGTAATATGATAGGGCACACTGTTGATAGATGTTATGAATTAGTTGGTTATCCTCCTGGGTTCAAAAGAAAACCAGGAGGACAAGTTTCTAGGTCTAACATCTCTAATGCTAAGCAAGGTAGTCCATCAACTACCCTGCCTAGTAGTTCTTCTGTTTTGCCTTTTTCACCTGAACAGATATCAAAGATCATGAATCTGATCAGTGATAAAGGAGGAAATGAGACACAGAACTCCAATACAGGAGGTAAAAGTGTCTCTATAAATGGGTTTTCTTGTATGACTAAGATTTCAAACTTGACAAAAATCTTAGAAAATTTTAGTAGTTGTTATAGTTTTGTCAAGTATGCCCTTAGTCATGGTTGGATAACAGACTCAGGAGCTAACCAACACATGACCAGCAGTGATAAAGAAATGGTCAATTGTGTTGAAGTTTCTGAGTACAATATTCAGGTTAAACACCCAAATGGGACAAGTGCCAAAGTAACTAAGATAGGAGATATCAAGTTAGCTGATGGTGTTGTCCTATATGATGTGTTTCTAGTCCCTGATTATTGTGTTAATCTGTTATCTGTACATAAATTGTCTAGGGATAACAAACTAAGTGTGTTGTTTGATGAATCAAATTGTTATATTCAGGATTCCAAGTCCAAGAGGGTCCTGGTGACTGGTAAACAAAGTGATGGTCTGTATTTTGTTGGCAAGAGTGTGAGTATTAATAACTCTTGTTTTAGTAGTGTTAATGATGCCAACTTGTGGCATAGTAGGTTAGGGCATCCCTCTGATCAAGTCTTGTCTGTTTTAAGAAAGAACTTAAACCTAGGACAAAGGAACTCACAGCCTTGTGATGTGTGTCACAAAGCTAAACAAGTGAGGGTTCCTTTTCCAATAAGTGACCATAAATCCAAACAAATAGGTGACCTAGTTCACCTTGATGTTTGGGGACCATATAAGGTCACTAGCAGAGAAGGTTATAAGTACTTTCTTACTGTTGTGGATGATTATTCAAGATCTGTTTGTTGTTACTTATTAAAAAACAAAACTGAGGTCTTTGAAAATCTGATGGTCTTTTATGAACTGGTAAAAACTCAGTTCAAAAGTATTGTAAAAATGTTTAGAAGTGATAATGGAACAGAATTTGTTAATAAGCAAATGGAAAATTTTTGTAATACAAAAGGTATTATCCACCAAACATCTTGTGCCTATACCCCTCAGCAAAATGGTATTGCTGAGAGGAAACATAGGCACCTGTTGAATACAGCCAGAGCCCTGTTGTTTCAGAGTGGACTGCCACTTAGGTTTTGGAGTGATTGTATTCTAACTGCAACTTATTTGATTAACAGGATTCCATCTTCTGTTCTATTAGGTAAGAGTCCCCATGAGTTAGTATATGGGTTCCCCCCAACTCTTGACCATATTAAGAATTTTGGGTGTCTGTGTTTCAACACATTGTTAAACAATTCTAATAAATTGTCTGTAAGGTCTGAAAAATGTGTTTTAATAGGGTATTCTAATGTAAAGAAAGGGTACAAGCTTTGGTGTCTTGAGTCTAAACAAAGTTTTTTCTCTAGGGATGTGAAATTTTATGAGGAAGTGTTTCCTTTTAAACAATCTTCTATTGTTGAACAGGAAACTAGTCTTAATAATGATGGTCTAACTCACTTAAATTTTTTTGATTGTGTTGAAACTAGTAACCGAAATTCTGAAAATGGTGGGAGTAGTAATCTTCCCAATGATGAAGGGGCCCAAACATTACCTCAAGCTGGTTCCACTAGTTTGCAACAAGGGTCATCTCCCAGGACTGCTAGGGGGGTTGACATCTGTCAGCAGCCTGGCAGTTCAGGTTGCAGGGACCCTGGTAGGGCCCAGGATGTGGAACAAGTTAATGTGGATCAAACCCAATCTGAGGGAAGTGTTAGAAGGTCTGATAGGGTGTCTAGTCTTCCAAGACACAATGATTATGTCATGGAAGGTAAAGTCAAGTATGGTCTAGAAAAAGTTGTCAATTATTCTAATCTATCTACTGAAAATTATTCCTTTGTGTCTGTGTTAAACAAACTATTGAACCAAGTTCCTATAATGAGGCTGCCAAGGATCCCAAGTGGGTTGAGGCAATGAACTCTGAAATGGAGGCCTTATATAGGAACAATACATGGGTTCTTTCTGAATTACCTGTTGGTAGGAAACCAATTGGGTGTAAATGGATTTATAAAGTTAAGTATAAATCAAATGGTGAGGTTGAGAGGTATAAGGCCAGATTGGTTGCAAAAGGTTACAACCAAAGGGAAGGTCTTGATTTTGGGGAAACATTTTCTCCTGTTGTAAAAATGGTGTCAGTTAGGTGTGTCATTAGTATTGCTGTTCAAAACAGTTGGCCTTTATATCAACTTGATATAAACAATGCCTTCTTGTATGGGTCTATTTCTGAGGATGTCTATATGACATTACCAGAAGGTTACTACCCTAAAGGTGAGACAAAAGTGTGCAAGTTAGTTAAGTCCTTGTATGGGCTCAAACATGCCCCTAGGAAGTGGAATGAGAAGTTGGTTGATGTGTTAGTCAAAATGGGCTTTGTTCAAAGCTTATGTGACTATTCTCTGTTTATCAAGTCTAGTAATAATGTGTTTACTGTTTTATTGGTCTATGTAGATGACATTGTCTTAACAGGAAATAATGAAACAGACATTAATAATGTAAAGCAGGTTCTTAGGTCTAATTTTCAAATCAAGGACCTAGGTAAACTAAAGTATTTTCTAGGAATAGAAGTTCTCTATTCTCAGAAAAATATATGTTTATCTCAAAGAAAATACTGTCTAGAGTTGTTAAGTGAGTTTGGTTATTTAGGGTGTAAACCTGTGAATACCCCTATTGAACAAAGTTTTATAGTGACTGCTAAACATTCCAAAGAAACTGATTTGTTAAAAAAATGTCACTGGTTTTCAAAAACTCATTGGTAAACTAATATACCTTTCTTTAACAAGACCAGACATAAGTTATACTGTTCAGTTTTTAAGTCAATTTATGCATAAACCCTCAAGGTTTCATCTAAAGGTTGCACTTAGGCTGTTAAGATACTTAAAATTATCACCTGGAAAAGGAATTGTTTTTAAACCCTCTGATCAGCTTGAACTTTGTGGGTTTGTGGATTCTGACTGGGCAAAGTGTCTAGTAACAAGGAAGTCTGTTACTGGCTTCTGTATATTTCTAGGAGAGTCTTTAGTTTCCTGGAAATCAAAAAACAGAGCACTATATCCAGGTCAAGTGCTGAGGGTGAGTATAGAGCCATGTGCTCAGCTGCTTGTGAAATTATTTGGTTTAAAAACTTGTTGGCTGAACTGAAAGTTGAATTAAAACTTCCAATTAAGTTGTATAGTGATAGTAAGGCTGCATTATCTATAGCCTCAAATCCTGTCTTTCATGAAAAGACTAAACATTTTGAGGTTGATCTTCATTTTATTAGAGAAAAGATCTCTAATGGTATAATTCAAACTCTAAAAGTGGGCTCTGAGAATCAGGTAGCTGATATTTTTACAAAAGGGTTAAATGTTTTACAACATAAAACTCTTTGTGAAAAACTTGGCTTATTAGACATGTTTAATATTTGAATCATGGGGGCATGTTAAAATTATAGCCTAAACTATGTGATTCAAATATTATAACATAAGTGGGCCTGATGTATTTGGTATTGGATATGTTTGTTGGGCTGTTTAATATTTCAGGTATTGGGCCCTGGTCATTATGGGTTATGTTCTGGTTAATGGGCTGAAGGCCTGGCTGGTTATATTGTTGATCCTGGCCGTTGATTTGTGTACGATCCGTGTGATGTCTAATCCAATGGCTGATAATATTCACGAGTGTGTTTGTTGAAGAGAAGGTTCTATTCAGTTGTATAAAAGGAGTTGTTCTCTCTCAGATTAGGGTTTAGCTCAGATTTCGTATTATTGTTCATCTCTGTATCCTCTCGTCTTTGTTTTCAGTCTAGGGTTCTGTATTAGTCTTTGTAAGGATTCTTTTGTATTTCCTTAGTTAGATGATCAACTGATCTAATCAATCAGTAGATCACTAACATTGTATCGTTTATTGATCTCTACGATTGTAGAGATCTAGGGTTTGGTGAGTACTATTTTGGGTTGGTAAATAATAATATTTGTCACCTGTTTTGTCACTATATCTTTCTGTTCTTGTTCTTGTTGAATGTTTGTGGTTGAATATTAGTATAGATTCATAGTTTTTTACAATAGAGGTATAATACAGAAAAATAAAACATAGATTTTCGAACTACATATGTTATTTAAACGAATTTTTCTTTCACACTCATTTCATTTGTAAATTTTATATATTTAAACAGAATGTAAAGAATGTGGTGTTTGACTCACCAGATCATGTTCAACAAATAAGTCTTATGTTCAAGATACTTGTGATGGATGTTAACAATGAAAGTGTGACTAGCAAGCTAATTTAACACTTATTCATGGTCTAGAATTTGATGGGACTAGTCCGATAATGTTGTGGTGTCAGATATCCAACAATACTCGCTGAAAGCTTGAAAGATATTAGCCATCACTGATTAGTATCAAGAGTACATCAACTCTTTATTCAAATCTAATAGATTTTCTAAGGTCAAATGTATCATTCATGTTACTATTTTTATCTTTTCTAGAAAAGTCTTTTTATTTCACCCGATATCACCTTTTTTTCCCAATATAAACATAGCCAATTTCATTTCACAAACAAAGCAAATAACAAAACAATGGCAGGTAAACGAGCAATAAGCTACGTTGCAATCCCCCTTTGGATTACAATCCCTATTCGGTTAAAGACGAACTCTTGGTTCCTAGAGCTTGGTGAATTACTATGAACCGCCTTCTACACTTGATTCAAAACTCGTATTGCCTTGGGAGCGAGGGATCCAAACGTACCGAAAGCAAAAGGCACACACGTGTTGATTCTCTGAACAAGCGCATCGTGCTTTGCAACTTTCTTGGACTCCGCCCTCAAAACCGCTTGCCCTGGCACAAACCCGCTGTCTCGCAGCCCTAACGGAGAGACACCTAAGTAAGGTTAACACATGCATGTTTGCCGCCTGCCCAACCAAACACCAGAATATTCGTTGGGTGCAAGATAGACCTCCCTTCGTTCGGTCCAATAAAAAGTTCACGGGGGCCTCTCTCTTAGCAGAAATCCCAGCTCGCGTAAACACATCCCACAAAACGTCCTAACCAAATCATGCTGGTACTTAAACCCCGGCAACTCCTCAAAGTGGAGGGTGGGGCTCACCAAATTTATCTAGGCAAACTCTTTTAGAGCATTCACATTCGGTCCACCAAATGTATGTGAGTGTGTCCACCAAATTATATAGGGTGAGTGTAAGTGGTTGTGAGTGAAGAAGAGAGAAAATATTTGGTGGAAGCACTGTTCCACCCTAAATATGAAAAGCTACTGTTTACCTATATATATATTTTAATATTTTTGTAGGTAGTTGTGAGTGAGGAGAGAGAAAATATAATGATAAAAGTATTATTATTTTAACTAGAAGAGAGAAAAATTATAGGTGAAGTAGTTATTTTTAGTATAATTTGATGAATGAGATTTAATGGATGGGATGAGAATCTTCTCACAGGGCAAGGCTCATGAGCCGATATTGCGGCAAATCCATCGCCCACCCAGCAACCAACGACCCACCCGCAAAAGGTTCGAAACCAAAAGTATCCATGACCCGACCCGATAATAATAATCCAGTTTTGTATTCTGATTCTATCCCTCATCCTTTAACACCACAAGCTTTCTCCTCACCGACGTGGCTCTTCAGCCGATCACTCCCTTCCCTTTATCCTGTCTCCGAACCCTTAACACCATCTCTCACCGACGAAACCTTATTATTATTATTATTCTTCTTCTTATTATACATACGATCAATGACCAGTTCTCAACCACACGCTCTTCCCTCTGTCTGCTGCTCTCCTTCCAATTCCCTTACAACAAAGTAATCATATCTATAATTAGTTAATTACACACTGTTTGCATCTATTTTTAGCTGTTATTATTTGTTGTGTTGTTTTACGTTTCCAGTTTTGTTGATTATCTGATAATTTAGTGGAAATTGTAGCGATTGGATTGTTTGTTAGTAATGTTTTTGTTGTAGGTATCTTTGATTTTATGTATGTAATCTGTTTTGTTCACTTGCGTAATCGTCTCTATAATTACACACTGTGCGCGTCTGTCATTAGTTGTAATTGCTTGTTGTGTTTGTTTTTTGTTTCCGGTTGCGATGATTTGCTGATAATTTAGTGGAAATTGTAGCGATTGGATTGTTTGTTAGTAATGTTTTTGTTTTAGGTATCTTTGATTTTATGTATGTAATCGGTTTCATTCAGTTGAGTAATCGTCTCTATAATTACACACTGTGTGCGTCTGTTTTTAGCTGTTATTATTTGTTGTGTTGTTTTATGTCTCCAGTTTTGTTGATTAGCTGATAATTTAGTGGAAATTGTAGCGATTGGATTGTTTGTTAGAGTAATGTTTTTGTTTTAGGTATCTTTGATTTTAAGTATGTAATCGGTTTTGTTCAGTTGCGTAATTGTCTCTATAATTACACACTGTGCGCGTCTGTTTTTAGCTGTTATTATTTGTTGTGTTGTTTTACGTTTCCAGTTTCCGTTGATTAGCTAATAATTTAGTGGAAATTGTAGCGATTGTATTGTTTGTTAGTAATGTTTTTGTTTTAGGTATCTTTGATTTTATTATGTATGTAATCGGTTTTGTTCAGTTGAGTAATCGTCTCAATAACTACACACTGTGCGCGTCTGTGTTTAGCTGTTATTATTTGTTGTGTTGTTTTTCGTTTCCAGTTTCGTTGATTAGCAGATAATTAAGTGGAAATTGTAACGGTTGTATTGTTTGTTTGGAATGATTTTGATGTAGGTGTTTGATGTTGATAACTTCAGTATGTAATCAATTTCCTTCAATTGAGTAATCCTCTCTATAATTACACACTGTGCGCGTCTGTTTTTAGCTGTAATTGCTTGTTGTGTTGTTTTTTGTTTCCAGTGCCGTTGATTTGCTGATGATTAAGTGGAAATTGTAGCGATTGTGTTTGTTTGTTCAGAATGATTTGATGTAGTCATGTAGGTGTGTTTGATGTTATTAACTTAAAATATGTAACTGATCTCTTTTGTTTCATTAATCATCTCTTTGGTTTCACACTGTGTACATGTATACAGCTGTAATTGTTTGTTGTGTTGTTTTTTCGTATCCAGTTCTGTCGATTAGCAGATGATTAGGTGTAGATTGTAGTGAACTAGTGATTGAATATGTATATATTTTTCTGTTCTGAATGATTTTGATGTAGGTGTTTGATGTTATTAACTTGAAGTGCTTAGTTATGAATTGTTGATCTTAAGTATTAATTCGATTTCCTCCAATTGACTAATCATCTCTTTAATTTCACACTGTGCACATCTATTTAGTTGTAATTGCTTGTTGAGTTGTTACTCAGTTTCAATTCTGTTGGTTAGCAGATGATTAAGTGGAATTATGAAGTGATTGAATTTTTTTTACTGAATGATTTTGATGTAGGTGTTTCATGTTCATAACTTAAAAGTATTAAAATTGAATTGTTGATATGGTTAGTTACAGACTAGTAGTTTGCTGTAGTTGCTTGTTGAGTTGTTTCTCAGTTTCAATGCAGTTGATGTAATTAAGTGAAAATTGTAGCAATTGTATTGGTTGTTCTGAATGATTTTGATGTAGGTATTTGATATTAACTTCAAAGTGCTTAAAATTGAATTGTTGATATGGTTAGTTTTACAGACTAGTAGTTGGATGGTTGGATCATGGAGATGTTTTGTAGGTAGATTTTTGTTTGGTAATGGTTGAGTTAACCTTGCTAGCTATCTTTGATCTTGATTATGTTATCGATTTCCTTCAGTTCTTTTTAATTTTACACCAGTCTATATAGTTGTAATTGCTTGTTGAGTTGTTTTTCGTTCCAATTCCGTCAATTAGCAGGTAACTAAGGGTCTGTTTGGTTCAATAAATCCTTTGGAATTGAAATGGAATTGGAATTAATTCCCTTGAAGTCCAATGTTTGGTTGGCATATGATGGAATTGTAATTTGAATATATTCCACCATTTGTTGGAATGTAAGAATCCTTCACCACACTGGTGGAATTTCAACTTTCCAATGGAATGTCAGCCGATTATAAAGAATACCCTCTATTTCATCATCCTCAACCTCCGGTTTATCTTCATATCATAGGTGAAGCTTTGAACAAAAGACCAAAATCCAAAAACAGAAACCAACATAAAAAATTAACATAAACAGATGAAGCTTTTAACAAACATCCAAAATCTATCGAAACGTGAACATAAAGCAAAATCAAAAAATCAGGAATCAAAATCATACCCGAAGAAGATCAAAACATAAACGGAAATCAAAATCCAATAAACGCACCGGAAGAAGATCAAATAGAATATAGGGCTCCAAAATCAAAATTAAATCGTATGAAGAAACGATGAAGAAATGATGAAGCTTCGAACAAGACCGTATCCCTGAACATGAAGAACAAAGAAGAAAATGAAAACAAAATCGTCAATCAAAAGGTATACCGTATACGAAACCTAAATCAAAGAACCCCAAATTGATAAAACCTAAATCAATTAAACCCATAAATTGAAGCATAAATCAAAGTATAGTTACATAATCAAGTGAACGTAGAGCCATCTTGATTTCATGTGTTTAAACCCAAAGTTGAACATCTTCATTGCCATTCTTGAACTTAGATGAAGATGATGTAGATATGACACCATACAAGGGTAATTTTTTTTACAGGGTGGGGTGGAGAAATATTAAAAAGGGTAATTTTGTATTTTTTTTTTACATTCCAATTCCATTTCCAAATTTACCAACCAAACACAATACAAATTTTTGTTGGAATTGATTCGAGTTACATCAAATTCCAATCCCTTTCAAGATTCCTATTCCTTCCAAAAAAAAAAAAATAAATAATAATAATAAAAAAAATCCATGAACCAAACGACCCCTAAGTGGAATTTTGAAGCGATTGAACTCTTTGTGCTAAATGATTTTGATGTAGGTGTAGGATGTTAATCACTTAAAGTGCTTAAAATTGAAGTATTAATTTCATTAGTTACACACTAGCAGTTGGATAATTGGATCATGGAAATGTTTTCTTAGGTAGCCTTTTGTTTGTTAAGGGTTGGGCAAACCTTGCTAGCTATCTTTGATCTTAATTTTATCCTAATATACTTTTATTAGGTATTTTACTTAGGTAATTGATAGTGATATTGGATCCTTGGTGGAAGTGAGCAGAACATAACTGAATGTCAAACATAGGGCTATTGAATCATGATTTATTTTTAGTGATCACTGTTTCACCACAATATCTTTCAAAGAGAGTTAGTGTTGTGATATGATACAGATAAACCTTAACTTTCTAATACTGCATACATGATGCAGATCTCTGAATCCATTGGTTTCGTTTAAACATTCCAGAACCTGCTTTTATCACAAGAGGGTTTACTCAAGGAAAAGATTCCGGATAAATCTTCGTTTATTAGAAGATGGGACTCCCAGTCTCAATTCCACATCAGTAGATTCTCAGTTATCCTGTTTTACGTATTACAAGTCAAGAAGAACAAGACGCATTTTGCCATTTGCTTCTGCTGATGATGGTGTAACAGTCAATGGTAGTTCGCAAATAAGTAGTAGTGGGGATGTTGATAAGTTGAGGGTCAAGCTTGACGAGTCATTGCAAAACGAAGAATATAATAGTGCACTTATACAATCATTGCATGATGCTGCAAGGGTATATGAGCTGGCCATTAAAGAGCAGGGATCTGCATCCAAGTTATCATGGTTCTCAACTGCCTGGCTTGGTATAGACCAAAATGCTTGGGTGAAGGCTTTATCTTATCAGGTTGGTTGCTAATGTTCTTGTGATCTTTTTTGCACCTCATGTTCATGCTAGAGACAAATAGGCATTTGCATAAATGAACGTGTGTTTTTATGTGTTTTAGATCTGCATATGTTTATATCAGTCTTATGCTCTTATGGGCTTATGGCACATCACCTTTTCCCATATCTTGTCAAACAAAATTGCTGTCGATAAAATTTTGATTGTTGATTGTAAGCGTAGGTTTCATGCTGAACAAATAGAACATTAAAATTGAGTTACTCAAAGAAGTTAAGTATGTGCAAATATTTTGATTTTGAACATGACATATTAGGCATCAGTAGATCATCTATGATTGTGTAATCCAATTTCTGAATCAGAATGGGCCGTATATTGTCCTTTGTACTCTGTAGAAGATGTAGACGTTAACATCATAAGATCACCATCGATGAACCGCTATCCGAGTAATTGTGGATTTTTCACGCGTGAAGCTATGATTTTAAGTCCAAGGGTCAGTAGAGAAGTAATCACAATACACTGAAATAAAATTAAGGAACTGACCAATTTAAACAACACTATGTTATCAAACATACTTATGATGATATGGAATTCTTGTGTACAAGGACTAACGTTACAGACCCTTAGGAGCTTTGGCATACAGGGTCACGGGTCGCCCTTTATTGATGCTTTCTAATAAAAATTACTTCACATGTTATATATATGCTTTAACCGTCTCTGAACATGGTTTATCGTTAAAGTGTGGAGTCTTATTGGAAATGCTGCAGAAAATGTTGCAACAGTCTGTTAGGACAATTTTTTTTTCCAGACAAACAAATGACTGCTACCAGGTGGGAGTTCGAGCATAGGTCATTGCCCTAATCCGAGATTAATAAGTGTTATGCATTGTTTTTGTGCTAATTATATTTCCATACTTGTAACGTCTGTTGCTTGCTGTGTGATTTACCCAACATGCATGCCATATGATCGAAAAATGTAAAGACGTGGCTAGAAAGTTTGAAAGATGTCTACCTTGCATATGAAAAGACATGATCATTATTACCGATTTACTGTCTATATCCATGAAAAAAAAGGAAAACATGCTTTGAACTTCCGAAGTGGAGAAAAGATCTATTTAAACTTGAAACCAGTTTTACATCTTCCAAATTTACAATTATAATCTGTTGTCTGAGGTGCTCAGTTATGGTATTCCTCATGGGTTCTATCAACTTATGAACTAAAGCTAATAATTTCTAATAACTTCAGGCCTCAGTGTATTCATTACTGTTAGCAGCATGTGAGATATCATCTCGTGGAGACAGAAGAGACCGAGACATCAATGTTTTTGTGCAAAGGAGGTAATGCATTTGAGTCTTTTTTATTACTTCATTTGATATCTCCTGTCTGCATGAGGAAATAAAAGATAAGCCATCTTTATTGTGTTGCATATAAAGTCAATAAAGATATTTGTGTGTAAGTCAGTTTAGTTTACAATCTGCATTCATCAAACAATGGAAGTTAATAATACAGGATAGGTGGGATTAAACCTCTTAAGTCATTATCAATGGATATCTCAGTTTGATAAAGTAGTATATGGACGGTTTGACTTAGGTTGGTGTTGCGTTGTTGCACTCTAAGCTCCAACTGTATCACATAGCAAACCAGCATGAGTGGCATTGGTATGCCAGCTATCACGAGGTTTTAATTTTTTCCTACTGTGAATATTAAATGAGCTATTCAAATACGATTCAACAGGAATTCATTTTATTCCTATTCCTTCTCTTGTTTCTGTAGTTTGTTAATCTTACCTTTTTTAAATGACATTCTTTATTTCATTTGGGATAGATTCTCAGAAAGTGTCCACGTTGTATGTGTTTTCTTCTGTTTATCATAAGTATTCCCAAATCAACTTTCATAATCTAATTGTATATTTTATGCAGTCTGTCACGGCATTCTGCTCCCTTAGAAAGCGTAATCCGGGATGCACTATTAGACAAGCAGCCAGAACTCTATGACTGGTTTTGGTCTGAGCAAGTGCCATCTGTAGTGTCCAGTTTTGTCAATTATTTTGAGAAAGATCAACGATTTGCGGCTGCTACTGGAGTGTAAGTAGTCACCTCATATATGCAGTGAAAGTTTTGGTTGTACATTAGGGGTGGCAAGATATGCGGATTGGGTAACAGCCTGAAATGGGTACTTTCTTAGTATGGGTTAAAAAAGGTTGGCTGGGTTAGGTTGACCCGCAACAACGTTTTGTCTTCCAATCTTTAGGACTACCATATAAATAAGGTTAGGTGTTTAATATGATTATGGGGAACATCTACATTTTATTGTTACATTTTTTTATATTTATTTAGTAAACAATTCAGGAAGCTGTATGCCATAAAAAACACTTTGGGGAAATTTCAACCTGTTTGACCCATTCTCTTTTTAAGTAAATTTCTGATTCGCCCCTTTTAGATAAAAGATAATCCAATTAACCCATTCGCAAGCAAACATATAGAAATTACCCCCTCTATTTTACATCACGCTAACTTGGTTCTTTCTCTAGGCTCAGAAAAGGCATGCCCTTGAGTTCAGGGGATGCAAGTGATAAATCGTTGCTCCTGTTTGCCTTGAGTTGCATTGCTGCAATAACAAAACTGGGCCCTACAAAAGTTGCTTGCGCACAGTTTTACTCTGTACTTCCTGAGTTAACTGGTAGATTGATGGGCATGCTGGTTGAGTTTGTTCCTATACGCTCCGCTTATAGTTCCATTAAAGAAATTGGCCTGCGCAGAGAATTTTTGGTCCACTTTGGACCTCGAGCTGCAGCATGCCGAGTGAAAGATGATCAAGGCACTGAAGAAGTTTTATTTTGGGTTAGTCTTGTACAAGAGCAGTTACAACGGGCTATTGATAGAGAGAGAATATGGTCACGGTTGACAACCAGTGAAAGTATTGAGGTAAAAAAACGCAGGGTTTTGTTTTATATCTCTCCAGAATCATAAAACCATCTACAAGCCGTTCATGCTATTAGTTATTCTGTTGTTCATCTCGTAACTTGTGGTGGTTGTTTCACTTATTTGTAAAATTAGTTTTTTCTTTGAAATGTTGTAAGTTACTATTTTAAACGTTATCCATTTATTTTAATCAGTTTTCAGCATGAATTTCATAATTAGTCGTTTTGCATATTTTAACTTGATTATTACGCCTGTAGGTTTTAGATAAAGATTTGACGATTTTTGGATTCTTCATTGCTTTGGGAAGGAGGACTCAGTCATTTCTATCTGCAAATAACTTTGAGTCAGTACCTAAACCCATTGAAGGATTGATCAGGTAAAGTTTTGGGATGACAGATTTGAATTTGCATAATCCGAATATACATCTAATTATTATTTGTCTTCAAAGCAGGTATCTTATTGGTGGCAGTGTTCTATACTATCCTCAACTTTCATCAATAAGCTCTTATCAATTGTATGTAGAGGTTAGCATATTTGGATTAATATATCATATTATCATGTAAAATGTTAAATTTGAGAAATTCTTATACTTGAACATGTGGTAGGTTGTATGTGAAGAGTTGGATTGGCTTCCATTCTACCCAGGAAACATTGATACTCAAAAACACTCACATGACCATAAAAGTAAAAAAGGTCCTCCAAATGAGGAAGCTGTTCCTATTGTTTTAGATGTCTGTTCACACTGGATTCAGAGCTTTATTAAATATAGTAAATGGCTTGAGAACCCTTCTAATATAAAGGCTGCAAGATTCCTTTCTAGAGGGTATGCCATCTATTTTTTAAGATATAAAATAAAATTGGGCTCTTCGTGAGGTGATTTACCTCGCATTTTTCTTATTTCAGGCATAAGATCTTACAAGAGTCTATGGAAGAATTAGGCATACCCAAGTAAGTACAATGCCATGTGTCCAATCTCTGCACTATTTCTATAGATAGTTACAATTCTGTGGTGATTTTTAAAATCATATCGCCTGGGTATGCTACTAGGCTCTATATGTGGAAACTTGATAAAAGACAAAAATATTATGTTCTCTTTCGTTAATGATCAAAACACGTAAATATACATAGGAAACCAATTCTAATTGCAATCTAATCCTAATATAACCTAATCTGAGATTTTATCAAGTAATAAAGTAATGATTTCACCTTAACTGGTACTTATCTAGATTCTATATGCCTGACTATGTATCTAAAAAACAACCTAACAATAAAAACTCTAATAACTTGGAAACTGAACGGAAATGCTGTCTTTCAAACACAAAATACATTTTACGTTGAGTTATGTTCCCCTAATTTAAAGACCGATTATTTACAAGATATGAAAATGTTAACGCAGGACGCTGATGATTGAAAGCAGTACCTCAAATGATTTTGAGCTGACTCGTTCTGGTGGTTATGATCCACTGAAGAGAGAACTAGATTCTTTTGACAAGGTATCTTCATATTTACTAAATCAAGTTAAAAGTTTTCATTTGTCAATATTCTTTGGCTTCAGTGTGATTAATTACTGTTTTTTTTATTGCCAATTTGATATTTTGAATCCTGGGAATGTAAGATGAATCTTAGTATTGGTCCCCACTATTGGATATCTACACAATATAACCAACGCAAAGTAGATACACTAATTTAGGATCCAACTAGCTACCAAGTCAGCTGTCTCAAGTTTTCTGGGCAAGAAGGATTAGCGTGTGTGTGTGTGTGTATATATGTATATTATAATACGAAACCAATAGAGAATGTGCATTAGCACTTGTATATAGTGCTGGCTATATATAGTGGGAGATGAAAAGTGGGGTAATTCGGCGGTTACATTACTGCCTTATGTATCACATCTAGAGAGCTGTGACAACCGCATAAACAATAATACCAACACAAACTTGAAACATAAGGCATTCGAGTTCCATCCCTACATTTGAACTATGTGGCCTAGAATGGTTATATGATTCTTATATTTAAGCTCTCATTGGAACCCTCCTCTCTCTCTCTCTCTCTCTTTATATATATATGTGTGTGTGTGTGTGTGTAGGTAACTGAGGACATAGAATCGCTTCTTATCATGAGAAGTGAGAAGGATTTTGCGCATCAAATTAAAAAACTTTTTTTTTTTATTATTATTATTAAAAATACAAGGTCACACAGTTGAGTTGTGGGGGTAAAAAAGTTATTATTTTTTTCAGTTTTCATGCAACAATTTTCCAAAAACAATGCACAATGGTAAAAACGTGAAATTGTGCATAGAAATAAAATTTCATTTTGTTATTTTAATTTTATAATAATTTTTGGAAATTCAAGGTCACTGAATGATCATCAAATGATCGGGATTGGAAAAAAAATAAAGGAAATATTTTATCATGAATTTTAGTCTTCTTTGATCCTAACTAGCTAAGTATAGACACAAACACATACATACATATGATATGTATAATTGTATATATATGTGTGTGTGTGTATTGAAGCTATTGTTGACTTCTTTCCTTGTGTTGCTTCCCTTTATTTTTCAAATCTAAGATCCAATACTGAAAAATACAACAATTTCTAGTAGTTCTTTAGGTTGCTCCTGATCTCTATCTTTCTTCTTAATTCCATTTTATTGCTGTTTGGCAAAAAAAAGGGTCATGATTCCTTTGGTGTTAATTTCTAGTCTTGGGGAAATGGAAAATACCATATTTTGTTGTTAACTTGTGATGGCATTTGAATGGCATTTTATTTAGGCACTGGAGAGTGTTGATGAAGCCCTTGTAAGGCTTGAGGAATTACTACAAGAGTTACACGTATCCAGCTCCAGTTCTGGAAAAGAGCATTTAAAAGCTGCTTGTTCTGACCTTGAGAAAATGCGAAAACTTAAAAAAGAGGCTGAATTTCTTGAGGCATCTTTTAGAGCCAAGGCTGATTCCCTTCAGCAGGTATTATATACATATGCATACATATATACATGCATGTATACCCATATATACATATACATACATACACACATTGACACACACACACATATTTATTTATATTAAAAATAACGAATTACCTTTATAATAATGTTCTTATAGTGCAGAACAACCCTAGGAAAATTGTTCTCATTTTTACAGCTTTGTAAAATAAACAAATATTTGCATAGTTGGCCCGACTTGCTGCAAACATTTATACCTGCTAATTGCTATTGATTAATAGAATGTTCCAAAATTTGCAAGTTACCGATTGTTGAAAAAAATGTACAAAATATATTAGAGGGTTTATGCTATTTTAATATGAGTATGCTGTATGCCAAATGGATAATTTTTTACAATTACAAGACTCGACTTCAACTAAATAGTGGACTAAATAAACTTCACAATCAGGATGGGCAAACTTGCTTCATCACACGATTTAAGGAATTGGGGAGTGACTGGCCATTTTTTTAGCATTATTACGTTTGTGGATATCACGTTTTTGCGAATTGGACTATTCTTTAAGTTTATTCTCTTGACAGATCCATTACTTAATTCTTGACATGTTACTCTAGCCAGTGAAAAAGTTCTTTTTTTGGTTTTAATAGCAACTCATTTTCACATTCAAAGTTAAGACTTTAGTATACCCTATATTTCTTGCCACAGACCTATGACTTAAACCATTCATGCAAACTATTTCTGTATATTGACTTGTTTGTACCTAGGGAGATGGTGATGGTCTTTCAGAGTCTTCTGTTAGGAACAAGAGACAATCTGTTGGCAAGAAAAGTGATAGTTCTAATATAGACATGGATATATCCAGCAGGTATTGTCGTTCACCAAAATTAAGACCACTTAGCATAAGATTTATTTTTCATACTTTTTAAATTTGATTTATTTTTCTTCTTTCTTATGCTCTATAGTAAACCTAATGGCTTATGGAGCTTTTTGGTACGTCGTCCAAGCCCAACTCCTGACCTCCAATCAGAAACTGTCTACCAAAGTGTATGCCACAGAATTGCATATATGATGATCTATTTCTGTTTTTATTTATGTTTTGCATAAAATACCAACACACTTTTTCACCTGTCCTGTTTTACTGACTGTGCTTTTATTTTTTGTACTTCCGAGTCTTGGGTTGTATTTGGGTCATTTTGTAATAAAAAAGTCAAGATGAAAACTTCTGTATAAAAGTGTTCAATTTATGTATGATTTTTTATATAAAATTGTGACGATTATTGGTTACACAATGAACCACACGGGACACAACCATCTTCAAATGACCTGGATGCACAAGAAGGGACAATGACTAAAACTAGACTATGGCTAAAACGGAACAATTGAAAAAGTATGTTGGTATTATTTGCAAAGAAAATCCTTACTTTTACTTGTATAAATGTCTACCTTGTATAGGTCACGGTTCCTTTGACCAATATGATATTTTTCTAAGTTCAAATATTGTAAAGAAAGCTAAGTATTTTTTGTGAGTAGTTAATGGAAAAGCCTCCATTAGACAATTGATGATAATATGCCTTTATGTTCTCTAAAATACCTGTTAGAATTGTTTGTTCTATTTGCTTTAGATCTTGTTTATCATTTGCGAGAAAAATGTGTTCGACATGTTGTACTTAAATGGATTTATGTCCAAATGTTAAATCTTTTTTTCTTTTTCATATTCTTGTTTCCAACTTTAGTTTTAGGTGAGTAATTAAGTTTGTATGTAACACACAATATGTTTGAAGCTGCAAATTGTAATTAATCATATTTGTGCAGGAGGATGATACAGGTGTACTGGAATCAGATGAAATCCAGCGGTTTGAATTATTAAGAAATGAGTTGATTGAACTTGAAAGGCGAGTTGAAAGAAGTGCAAAGGGCTCCGAGAGCGAAGAGGTTCTCTTGCAAATTAAAACTCTTTTGTCTGTAATGTTTTATCTTCTATTTCACATGCAACCCATCCACTCACCCCAAAAAATTAAGAATTCATAAATCCCCAATTGCTCAGGATTATGGTCCAAGGAAGAAGAGGGCTTGGCATTTATTACTGTTAAATTAAATCACATGACATGTCAAAATGGGTTGTCCGGCCCACAATTCCTTTTGGTTCTTTCTTGAGCTTGTTAAAATAATTTATGTATTTAAGAAGATTACAAAACTATATTAATAAATAAATAATAATTTATTTTTATTTTAAATATCGCTGTTTAGGTCGTATATCTCACATTTTTGCCATTTTTCACTCTTTGAACCCTTTTGAACAGTTTAATGTTTAGCTTGTTTTGTGTATTTTACCATTTGACTCATTATCAATTATAACAACCATAATTAATCCGTTCTCATATTAATATGACCACCTGTAATATTGTGGCTGGTTGCTGCAAAGGAATTGATATAATGATGTGATGTTTACGATTAACATAAGGGTTTAGTAGTTCAATGAGTTCTTGTTCGTGTAATAGTTATTCAGCCTTTTTTGCTGTTCCTGGATTCATTTTAGGGTTTTTTTTTTCTAATATATCAATGTCTTCTTCTCCCTCTGTTTTGAATCTGATCGTCATAATTGTATACTTGTATTTGTGCGTAGGAGGATATCAAAATAGCTGAAAATTCTGCTAATTATTCTAAAGCCTCTGAAGGGGTTCAATTGGTTAAAGTGCAGGAGAAAGAGGATATAATTGGAAAGTCCATAAGTAAATTTAAAGGAACTACCACGGTAAATACTTCTTCCCCACTCTCAAAAGTTTGATCTTAAATTATGATATATTTATGAATGGGTCGGTTTGGGCTTTGTTAATTTCAAAAGGTTCAAATTAAATTATTTCGCTAAAAGTCTCAAAACGGTTTGAAAGTCACCCATTGTTGTTTTGATGAAGTTGTGGATAATTATTTTAATAATATTGTTTTTTTATAGTCTGATGAACACATTGACTATATGAAAAAAAAAAAAACTAAAAATGGACACAAGTGTTAGCGGGTCAAGCTGACCTGGATTGATTTGACCAGTGCTAAAAATGTTCAGTTTATCCTGTTACCCAACCAGTCTCACCTGCCTATCTTGCCACGTCTGATATCATCGACTTGCTTTATTTGCCTATCAATTTGTTTGATCATATTACAAAAAATGTGACATCCTTTCAACACTAGTGTTACTTCCTCCTGTAGACTGATTAGAATTCACTCTTAGGGGCTGTTTGGTTGATTAAGTGCTGAATCATTAAGATGGTCTGAATGGTTAAGAGACTCTGAATGGTTAAGAGCTGAATCATTCAGCATCCCTTATTAGCTTAATGATTCAGCACTTAATCATTCCATTCAGATGCTGAAACAAACAGTCTGAATGCTGAATGATTCAGACCTGAATGGTTAAGAGGCTGATTAAGAGGCTACCAAACAGCCCCTTACTGGAATGAAAATAGTGCCCTAAATGTGATTTTTGTGTTGCAAGCAAAGTGAAGCATCTTTCTAAATAGCAGTTGAATAACAAAGAGCTGTATCTAGACTAGAGCTGGCAATTTTGACCTGTTTGCTTTGAATTGGTCGAACCAGATCATGTATACTCTCACATAAGTGAAATGGGTAAAAGTAAGACTAGCTACAAAGAAAACATGTCAAAACAGGTAAGAAGACGCTCAAAGTATATATTTTGAATATAAAAAATACATAATGTTTGTAATTATATTCGACACTAATTTTGTATAAAATTAAAAAGTCAGGAAAAAAGTGTTTCAGCCCAATCCAACCTGACTGGTCCCTCACAAAATCACTCTTCTAACCCACTGCACAACCCATCCAGTTTGCTACTTTTAGTCATTACAACTAATTCAACTACGCAAACATTTAATTTTGAAAATATTATTTGATTACATTCATATTTCTTTGGTCTACTCTCAATATGCTTGGTGGCTGATGATACTGTATCTATAAGCAGGATGTGTTACAGGGTACTCAACTTCTAGCAATAGATGTTGCTGCAGCTACAGGATTGCTTAGAAGGGCCATTATAGGGGATGAATTGACTGACAAAGAAAAGCAAGCTCTTAGAAGAACTTTAACCGACTTGGCATCAGTTATTCCTATTGGCTTTCTCATGCTGCTACCTGTGAGTTTCACTATCCTTTTGACAAGTCAGAGGTGCTAACTTGGCAGTCGTGACCCACTTATATATGAATGGGTCGCTTGTGTATTTATCTCTAGCGGGTCAATTGAGCAAAATATAAATAATTAACTTGTGAGGTTGGGGAATGAGTTGAAAGTTGTTATAAAACATCCTTATGAATGGGTCACTCGTATGTTATCTCCAGCAGGTGAGATGAGCAAAATAAAAATAAATAACTTGAGAAATTAGAGAGAATGAGGTGTGCAAAATAAAAATAAATAACTTGAGAGGTTAGAGAAAATGAGTTGAAAGCTATTTTAACACATCCTCAATTTATTTTGTTCTTAAAGAGTTACAAGGTTATTCAACCCAACGCTTTTTGACCTGTTGTCTAGTCTAACCCTTCAGTTTTCTACCAGCGTTTTCTGATGTTGACCTGACGTATAACCTATTATAATGTGTGATGTAGGTCACTGCAGTTGGGCATGCAGCAATGTTGGCTGCTATTCAAAGATATGTCCCGTCACTGGTGATTGCTTCATACCTGGCTTAAATTCCCTTTTGTGTTTCTTGCATAAAAATAATATATATTTATAATCTCATTTGTTTTTTGAAGATACCATCCACGTATGGACCTGAAAGACTGGACCTTTTAAGGCAGCTTGAAAAGGTCAAAGAAATGGAGAGCACAGAACCGAACCCTCCAGAGTCGGATACTGATTGAACACAGCCTGAAGAAATTTCTATGAACACCGCCTGAAGAAATTTCTAACCATCACACTACTGATTATATTCAACAATGGAAAATCCAAGAACCTCATTTTTCATCTTGACCCGGATTCAACAATGGTAAATTTAGAGGTTTGTTTATTGTTGATGGGTCTATTTGTTTATGACTTTATGTTTTATCTTAAAACGGTTCAAATGGGTTAAGCTAATGATTCTGACTAAACGGAAAATGAGTCAAATGGGATGAACAGGCTGAAAGTCATCCTAAGTGTGTTCAGATGCATGAAACCACCCTAAGTCGTTTTGTTATTCTACTGTTTTGTTTCATACTTAGCACATTTTTTTTACAGAATAAAAAAACGGATAACATATTTATTTGTAGGTTGGCCAAACCCAACTCAACCCATTCGGACCCTCATTTTAAGATACCCATATGACCCTGGACTAACTCGACCAAACCGTCCATGTTGCCACTTCTATTTTAGTGCTAGATACACCTCAATCTCCATTATCTGTACCAAAATCTATTTAAATTAAACATAGTTTATTAAAATCTACAGTTATCTAACAGTTACATTCCTGTATGATCTTGATTATTAACATTTGTAGTCTGACTTTAGGTCAATCTTGTCTCTTGAATGCTATGCGATTTCCGATGATTATGTATTTTGTTTTGTTTTGTTTTGCAGTTTGGGTACATGATTCAGTTTTTGGGTTCTGTTTCTGGTTCTGCAGCTAACTTACAGCAAATACAACAGTGTTATGTACATGTATTTTTATATGAAATGGCGACTTGTAATGTACGGTTAATACTTAATAACTACTCGAGGAAATTTTTATTGGCCTAGATTCGTGTGTTGTAATGTACGTTACATCGTTGAAGGCAGTCCGTTCTACTGGCCAATGAATTCCATGAACGTACGGGTTGGAATGTTGAACCCGAGCATGACCCAAATACTTATTCCTGGTATGTCGTGTTTAGGGTTGACCTGTTTATTGTATATTTAGCATATATTTAGCAATTTGAGCGTCTTCTTAGGTGGGTAGACCATCAAATCCCAAACCCGCTCCCAAACCTGCTAAAGAATAAAAACTAATCCTATTGAAAGTAGGATGCTCCAAATTCGGGAGTCAAGAAGTTTTATAAAACGTTCTTGGTGGAAAAAAAATGTGAATAAAAGATTCCGATTATCCGACCCCAAACCCGTCCCAATGTGTCGGGTTTCAGGTTAGTCATCGGGTTCGGGTTTGATTGGCATCCCTAACCAAGGTTGTTAAACAAGGTCTACAAGGTCGAGTACTCCCCGAGTAATCACTGCAAGTAGGGGTGTTCTTTTTAACCGATAACCAATAACCGAACCGAACCCGAAGTGACCCGACCCGAAAAACTACCTTACCCGATTAACCAGAACCCGATTATGTGCATACCCGAACCCGACTAGAGTCTTTAGGGTCGGTCTTCGGATTAGTTTTGTATAATTCGGGTTGACCCGAATAACCCGAATAATTCAAAAACAAATAAATGATTCAGTTTCCATATTTTATGTATATCGGAGTAGTGTTTTTGTAGCCAAATTTGTAACTAAATATTATAGCCCATGTTGTGGTTTTATTTTACACATATTGTAGCCCAATTGAGATAAATACGCAACCCAAATGGTTGGAAATATTTAACTCAAACACCCAAACCATTAAACCGATAACCATTTAACCCGACCCGAAAAACCCGAACCCGATTAACCCCATAACTGATAACCATTTAACTAGATTGGGTCGGTTATCGGGTAATATTTTCACAACTGAAAACCCGAATAACCCGACCCGAATAACCCGATAACCGAAAACCAAACCCGATGAACACCCCTAACTGCAAGGTAAGGTGCCGAGCGAGCCGATTTTTCTCAACTCCACCTAATTACTCGGAAACGATCAAACACGATCAACCTTGGCTAGAATCAGATCTATTCGGTCAACTTGGGCCATATTGACTTAAAAAATAAATAAACTTAATTCCTATGTCTCTAATATTAAAGAATGAATACCAATTGAGTAAATTACCAAAACCGTCCCTGTGGTTTGGGCCAATATGTCAGTCCAGTCCAATCTTTTAAAAATTGCATGAACACTCCTTGATCTTTCAGAAAATGTGCCTAAACAGTCCAACGACTTAACCCATTAACTTTTCTTCGTTAAGTCAGGGGCATTTTTGTCAAGTCATTTAAAATTTTAAAACCCAGTTAACCTTGTCCCCTTTATAAACCTTTTAACCCTAATTGTTCTTTTTATGTCATAACCCTCCTTCTGCTTTCATCTCCCTCCAAAATCAACAATCCTCTGCAATTCTTGCTATCCTCGTTGATCATGGACGACGACGAAGGATGGCGTATCAAGAAAGACGGTGAAGAATTTGATCACGACTCCAAATATGGTGAGTACAACAGTTTTCGCCAATTTTGTCTTAGTAACCTCTGTTTCTATGATAATGTGCACTCTGATTAAGCTTCATAACCTCTGTTTTTATGATTATAAAGGTTCAAGCAAAGAGAAGTTTTCGATTAAGCTTTATCATGTTGGTGAGTTTAGTGATCCTGATGTATTTAAATGCCAAGGTTAACTACATTGATCATGTGCACACTGATTGGTTTGCTATGGTAACTTTGTATGACTTTTTGGTTTGCTGGTGCAAGGTTTCCTCTATCTTTGCTTTTGATATAAAATATCTACTCCAACTTGCAAATCAAGGCAGACGGTGTAAATGGGCTAAGAAGATTATAAATGGGATTGTGATGGTCACTCTTTGGGCTATTTGGAATGAAAGGAATGCGAAGATGTTTAGGCGTAAAGAGGCGAAAGTTGTTAAGTTGGGGCAGAAATCAAGTCTTTGTCTTTTCTTTGGCTTAGGACTCGCTCCGGATTTAAGAATTTAATCTGGAAAGATTGGGCTTTGTATCCTATGTATATGTTGTAGTTGGTGTGCGGCGGTCCTTCCTTTGAGGACCTTCCGCGTTTTTTTAATGATGTTCACTTTCAAAAAAAAAAAAAAAAAGACAAAACACGAATATTAGTCAATAAACTACAAAGCATCTAACTGCTTTTTTTTTTTCCGAAACTTGGTGCCAACTGCCAACGAAGTATGGATTAATACTTAATCGATTGAACACTACTTGAAAATAGTTCTTCCGCACGAAATGTTTGAAATTATTTCTCCTACTGGAGTGTGGACCATTAGAGCGACAGAGAAAAAGGCATAATCGTATATGTAAAATCCAAAAAGTTGATGTTTCATTCTTTACAAATTTAACAACGTTTTTTATTTCTTTCTAACTGTGGAGTTCTATTTTATTTTATTTTATTTTAGTGCGTAATCATACCTAACCATTTCATACGTGTGACAGCTTGTTAAAGTGATTCTACATATCCAAAAATATATACTTTTGAAGGTTTTTGACCAATGGGCATATAGATCGTGTCCTTTTGAAGGGCATCTAGGGTGGCATTTTTATTGGTTTTATAAAAATAGAATCTGCCTGAAAATCTGGGATATCCCTCATTTTGTGCCATCCAATCACACATAAACGAGACTAAAATTCCAGATCTCTAATCCTTCATTTTGGTGGTATCTCAAGTGTTACACTGGACAGAATTCAGTTAGGGCCCATTCAAGATTCATCATTTTATCTGACTAAAAACTTATGAAATGCATTTTGTTTTTATCTTTTATCTAGGGTTCGCTCTGGGATACAACAAAGATTTTATACGTGTACTAGATTATACTCTAGGAGCGTCATGAGGTTGACAAATCTAATATGACACATCAACTTTACATATGAAATACACTGATGCGCTTCACATTTACATGTAGGAAAGCTTCGGATAGCACCTAGGCTAAAACAATTAACAATGTATAACTTAACACCTAACCTTAAACATTGTATAATTATAATGTTAACATCTAACCTAAAACAATGTATAACTCTAATATCAATACATAACCTAAAACAATGTACAACTCCAATGCTAACACCTAACCTAAAACAATGTATAACTCTAATATTAACACTGTAAATCAACATCATCACATACTTAAGATTCAAGTCAAAGAGAATAAGAAAAGATCCGAAAATACCTCTGTTCAATAGTAATTGCTAAACATCAAAAAGAAATAAAACAAATACTTTTATTCCCAAAAATTCGTATGATTTGAACAATTGAATTATAATCTTTTAATCCTTTCAAAGAGAGAGAAGATACGAAAAGGAAAAAAGAAATAATAAAGAAAATTAGTTAGGTAGGGTATTGTAATATTAAAATTCGTTTTTTTAAATCACCTAATGACATGGCTGGCATGCCACATGGCACACTCAAGGGGAGGTTCGTCTCTTTAAGTGTCATGTGGGATTTTGAGTTTTGGTTTATTATAATATATAGAATATATAGATATTTGCAAGCTAAACTATTACCAACAACAGGTTTTCTAACACTTTGCACATGTTCCGGTAGTGTAAAAAGCCGAAAACCATAGAAATAAATATTGGTAATAGGACCAATGTCGTTCAAAGGTATTAGTTCAGTACTAAAATGTATTCGGGAAAAAAAATGTTGATCCTAGTATACGATAGAAATAAATACGTTATTTTGAATACAATTCTATTTTCAATAACCATCTTTTAAACAATAATATTAACCATTTTAAATGCAATTACCCAACAAAAAATATAAACAATAAATATTTAGTTTTCATCATCATCGGGTAGTCAAAATGTCAAAGTGTGCAATTGTATTTCCGCCGGCAAATTATTTTTTAAATACAACTACGTTTTTAATAACAATTTTTTAAGTGTTGAAATACAAATAATATTAACAATTTTAAATTAATGACATATCAAGAAACTGTATAGTAAACATATAAATAAAACACAACGTAGTGAATGGTGTTCACCCATATCACCATATGTGTAGTCTTTATCGTTGGGTGGTCGATGTTATCAAGTACCGGTGGTCCGGTAGTGCAAATAAATCCACAGGTACATGTATTGAATTAATTATTTTCACAATAAATCCACGTGGTGATTGGTGTTCACCCGTATCACTTGTCACATGCTATTTAGATTTGGCAACATAGAATTTATTAATCTCACCTTTTTATAGTTGGCCATTAATAATCTCATCTGAGTTTTTTTCCCTCCATTAGTCACACCTTTTGAATATTTTGCTATCATTGGACCTCCATTAAATTAGACTAACGTCGTTAGCTAAACTCATAATTCTGGGCGATTATTCGCCGGATTTGATAGAGAGAATCGAGACGATGATATTGGTATGTTCAATTGCAGAAATAAGCATGGTAAAGAGAATCAAGACGATGATATTGCCACAAGGTTGCATACCGCCGTATGGTCATAGCGTTGTGTCTTAACCTGGGTGGTTGAGAAAACACTTTTTGAATGGATCTGTTAAAATTGCCAAATCTTAGGGACGATTTTAGTAGTTTACTCTGTTATATATCATGCAAAATAAAATATATAAACGTTTTTTTCTTTGGAATAAAAAGAAGAAAATTTGTTGTTGGTTTTCGTCTTGCCATTTGCCGATGCTCCCGCTGCCACAAGGTTGCATACCGCCGTATGGTCATAACGTTGTGTCTTAACCTAGGCCGATTTATTTAGTTTAAAAACCCTCTGGTTTCCGGTTGATTTGCATAGAGAGAAAACGTAGATTTAAGTTTCTAAAAAATTATTATGATCAATACGCACATGCAATTGTTTATGTGGCTTTTATAATTTCTTTAACTTCTGTATTTGACGTTCACATTGATACTCTTATCGGTTATGTGTGTGTATTCTTAGCAACAACGCTTATAACTGGACCAATTTGATCCTATATTTAATGAAAACACACACGATGCTAAGGCCACGCCTTGACAAACCATATCTTACACTATACAACAGTCAAGCTTAGGATATACTTTAACCCTTCTTAACTCCACTTAGATGCCACATCCAGGGCCGGCTGGTACTTGGATCCAACCCAAGCTAGGGCTTGGGGCCTCCCTCACAATAGGGCCCCCATTATTTATTAAAAAGGCCCAATATCTTGGTAGATTAGGTTAGCGTATATCTCAAGTCTCAACTGCCCTCATGTTTTCAAGTGCCAATACTGGTCAGGAAGAACTCAATCGACAAATAACACACTCTCAAACAGATGAATTCAGTCGCATTGATGGCCATTTTTATGGAACAGGCGAATCACACAACTGTTGTATGTGATATTCTACTTTAAAAGGTTTTGTTATGCCCTATTCTTAATATTACAATATGTTCTTGCTGTCTAAGTTCTAAACTTCGAATTACTTTTCAGGATTGTTGCTTGACTGTTATGTCTCTACGTTTGGATTGTTGATCGACTGTTCTGTGTCGTCGTCTCGACTGTACTTTTCTGTTCGGCTGGATTGTTACATCAACTTTAAAAGGTTAGTATTGGTTTGCTGTTTTGTTCGACCGTACTGTTTTGTTCGACTGTATTGTTGTTGGTTAATTGATTTAGGCCTTAGGAATTAGGTAACCATCCAGCCGTTGAGCAAGTTTTTGTTTCTTAATTGATTTAAGAGTAAACCATAAACATTATAATAATGTCAAGTCGAAACCGAAAGTATGAATCGGGTAACGCAAAAAGGTTAAAAAAATAAAACGAGATGCTTTAACTACGCCAAATATAAAATTTTTAGTTTATTTTTGCCGGTCCCAAGCCCGGGTAAAGGAGGATGGTTTGTATAATACAATTTTTTTTTTTACAAAAAGGCCCCAACATGTTAGTTCGCTTTAGGCCTCCGAAAATGTTGAGCCGGCCCTGGCCACATCATTCATTTTTTCTCATTTGACTCCACTTCACTATAAGACCATGCCTAATGGGCATTATAAGGGCATGAATAAGCATGATAATGCCCCAAACACCGTCCCCTTTGACATTATATGGGCATTAAGAGGGAGGGACATTTATAGTATAATGCCCATATAGGATAAAAAATATGGAAAATAATAACTAAAAAGGGCATTAAGTGATTTTAACAATTACACATTTTTTTGAGGGGCTTTATAATAATGATGTGGCGGAAAATGCCCCCTAAAGGGCATGAACCATTACTTATAGTCTAAGAAAATGGCTTAGTCTCCTTAACTTCACCTAATCATATATTTTTAGTGGTTTTTTATTAAAAAAGGAAAAAAGTTAATGTAGACTTTTAACATCATGTTAACATGTTAACATATAACCTCTATAACACCCCTTAATATAAGGAGGGAATGGTGTGCAATACAAGTTAACATGCCATGTCACTTTTAATACCACATATGTTAGAGTATACCTCATGGCCTCACAAGTATGTATCAAAATAGCATTTAGGGACAGATTTTTTCCGTGGTAAAGAGGTTTGTGACTTTTTTTTTGGCGACGGATGTTAATGACCACATATTTCGTTTACGGGTTTCATTTTTTACTAGAATCATATGTCGGATCTTTTACTATGTATCTTCTATAGCAAATCAGTCACCAGCTAGTTTTCTAAAAAAAATATAGTTTTGTCTTTCCCTACTTACAAACACGAAATCAAACAAAAAATTTCCACAAATTCATATATATATCAAACAAAAAGTTTCTACAAATTCATAAGTTAAAAAAGTTTCTACATATCCAAAACTCCCATAAATATATACAAGTTTGTGCAAACTGTATAAAAAGAAATATAATATTCCCAGCATTACCACCTAGATAACTTGGAGCTTGCTTGTGACTTGAAACTCATGGGATGTAACCTACAAAAATGGTGCAAAGATTAGAGTATATCAGCTAGCCAAAATAAGTATGAAACGTAAATGTCTGTTCAAACACCAAAAAGCATAATCCTATTCTTACAACATAAATCTTAGGAACAGGTTGGATGTCTGAGCTCAGGTTGTCTTCTAATACTGTTAGCCAATGATCAATGTCTCTACAATTCACATAACACCTAGAAGTCAACAACTTTTTAAAACAAAGTAAGCAACTCATTGTTCATGGGTCATATATATAATGCCAATTTTGATTAAGATATAGGATGTTTGACAAGATTACCAATGTTTGAGCAAGAAGTCCATCACAAAATTAGCAAATTTAGCGACGCGATAAACTTAAATCGGCCACTAATTGAAAGGCGGTCGCAAATCCATTATATATGAATACCTCGTGTTGTAGTACCGTGATGATACATAGAAGCAAAAAAATTGCTTGTAAATACAAAACCTAGTTTAGGTCGTTAAGTATTGTATGTAGCTGCAATGTTACTTAAAAGTTACATTCAATATCTTTTTGTGTAATGACAAGATATTATTCACCTTCCTTCAGCTAGTGAACAAGTGAAGTTCACACCACATTATTAATTAATACAAAACAATTTGATTCACATGCATCAGATATCAGTCCAAAGTACTGATCAATCAGGAATAGGTACATGAACAATACTAGTTTATACAATTTGTTACGAGACTAAGGTTGGACTCATGTATGTGTTGTCAATTAAATGCATAAAAGATATATAAAATATAAGACAAATATATAAAAGTATATCTAACTTCACATCTTTTTTTGTTGTATCATATATTCAATTACAATACTTGTTTTATTGATGCATCAACTTTCCAAACATTAATTTTGACTAATTTTTGTTTTCTGTATTTTCGCTATGTTAATGTAGTTGGTGACATCCGATAGCAAAAAAAAAAAAAAAAAAACAACAACAACGTTATGTGTGTGTGTTTTTCCCAATTTGGCAAATTAGCATTTGACCGACCAAAAAGTTTGAATTATAATCTCAAAATAAACAAAGGTGTGTAAGTAATCTATCTTTAAATATACATAAAAATATATTTGTCCCGTAAGAGGAGGCAGCAAAATCCTGACTTGTGTATTAATCATACCAAAAACACATGGAAAAAATAATATAATAATTTTTAAAAGTCGAGATAATATTCTAAACTAAGATAATTTTAATTAAACAATTAATTCTGAATTTGTTTAATCCTTAGTTTGTCGTTCTCATTGTCATGATACAAAGTATAAACTAACTTGTGTTATAAAACGAAATCTCATTAAATTATAACTGACCATGTCTTGATGCGAATTGTTAGAACACAAGTTATACTGGTGGTCTAATTGACCACCCTGGTTCGAACCATGTGGCGTTGATGGCTCCGAATCGTCTGGGCACTCTAGGTTCACTCCGAACAACCTCAATCGTCTTGTTGTTACTGCTCCTCTTTGTGAAGTATCCACATTTTCATATCTCTCTCCTGCCATTCCATGCCATTTAATAAAGAAATTTAACTAATTTACGATCACTCAGAAAGTATTGTATACATTCCTCATATATTTTTATAAAATTTGATTAACTAAATAGTAAATAGAAACTATATATTTTTTTTTCAAATAAATGTATTTTGTTTTTCCGCAATAACCTATAAGCACCGCCTTTATACCATGAATTATGTAACATATATAAACCAATCTTACTTCGGCTATGAACATAAAAGATGTGTTTATAAAATACAGTTCGCCTCAAATACCATTAACTTTGGACGTATTGATTGTCGATGAGATGAAAATTTTATAGCTAAGCATATTACGGTTGTAGCAATTTTATGATAGTTGATCTTTCTAAAAATCTTCACTCGAAAAACTAAATCAAATATGTTGACTATTGCAGAGCAAAACAGACAATATTAGTTATTATGAAAAACCCAATCTTACACAATTATTAGGCTACATGGGGTGGGTACAGGGAGTCCCCTCTGAAAAAACACAAAGAAACTACTGTGTGTTGGGGACAGAGTTCCCGCACCCTTCGCAACCCTTTTCTCTCCGTCCAACCCTTATATAACCTTTTTTTTTTAAATAATTGTAATGTGACTATAATTACACGCATTGACCTAATGAATGTAATTGCCGTGAAATAATTCACATTCTTATTAATTTTCATTTTAAAAATATTCTTATCTAAAACCTTAATTAATGACTAAATCTAATACTAAAAAAAACAAATAACAATATTACCTGCATGAAGGCAATTAGGTTGATATGGTAGAGCAAGAGTTTGTGGCAAATCCTGCGCAGGATAATTACTTCGCGCATCATAGCACACACCCGCACCCCATTCGCTAAAATGAGCCGCCGCCGTCGCCACAGCTGCCCGTCGTCTCCACCCAATAAACATCCTATGACAATCCACCACATGTCGATGAAACAAAACGACGTCGCCTGCATCCAACCCTTTCTCCTTAACATAACGACTCCAACCCTTGGTCAACACGTAGCTTTGACTACTATTCCAGTACGAGTACCTGAATTGTAATAGGGTTGGTAACCGATTAACAAAGACAAAGCAAACATATATTCTTTAGAAACACCTAGGTTTCGAAGTCTTAGGTTTTAACTTTTAAACACTATAGTAAAAAAAAGAAAAAAAAAGATTTATCTTAGTTACTCGATTTAGAGACGAGGACTTGATTTGCATACAAGCCTATGACTTGTGTTGACTTCAGCTCGGACTATTGAGTGTTCACCCCAAAAACTCACTAAAAAAAAGAAATTCAACTTTAAAAAAAAAAAAGTACGAGTACCTGAACCGCCACAGCTTCCCGCACTCATCTTCGAAACATAATACTAATCCTGTCTGTTGGTCGGCTAATGGGAAGTAGTTTTCAGCGTGTTGTTTGGGGATGACAAGGCGGTTGAGTTTGCCTACGTCGCTAGGAGTCAACGGCTTTTCAAACATGTGTTGGATGTCGGAATGCTGTTGTTGGACGTTGGAGGAAGACGGTGGTTGATGGTGGTTGTTGTTTTGGGTGTCCATTGGTGTGATGGTGATAGAGAGTGGAAATAATAAGAGATGAGATTGAAGGAGGATTTTATTTGTAGCATGGGAATGAATAGTGAAAAGAGTAAATAGTCTTGGTTGGTTTGTCTTTATACGACGGTATACAGTGTGTGGGGGTCCATGAAGAGTGGGTGTATAAATGTTTTTTTTATTTTTATTTTTTAGAAATATGTATTTTTTTTTTACCTTTTTTAACGCGTGTGTATATGGTATGGTTTAAATAAGAACTACTACTTAGAACATCTGTAGTTGGGGATTGTTTTGGGCGTGAAATGGGCCAAAAAACGCCTCATAACGCCGGAACACCGTCCTTAGGTTGGGTTTTTTTTAAATTGGGTTTGGTGTGGAATTTTTAAGGCCAATTTTTGACGTGAATTTGGTTGTTTTTTTGGAGCCAACCAACCCTCTCCATTTGGAGAGGGGGCGTTATCGTGCAGTTGCCACTACACTCGATCTTATGTGAGAATCATAAGAACCAGTCTTAGTCACTGATCTTTGATGACAAAATGATAAATTTGTTATCTTACTAAAATAGTCACTTTCAATCATATTATTCTCATGATTCATGACCGTTCATTAAAAGATGATATCAATCAATTTTAGTTTTTATTTATCTTAATAAATATTATATTGGTATATATTACAACATAAATCGATGATATTTTGAAAGATATGTTGAACAAATATATTGTTACACATGTGTGTATGAATCATGTCTTGGTAATATAGGAGCATACTGTTGGCCCCAGAACTTGATTTGCAGCGGATAAAACTAGACAATTTGAAATAAACAAACAACAAGACTGATGATCGGACCGAATTTAATTAGAAACAATCAGACTAAACTTCCAGAATATAACTATGACAAGACACAAGTATTATGACTTTGATGATTGACTTATGCTTTTGACAGAGAATGATTAACCGTGTGTGGATTTTGACACAGAAACAAATAAACTAACCCGAATAATTAAATGAAAAAAAAACAGATACTTTGGACAATAATTTTAATAAACTGACTCGAAGAACAAATGGAATATGATCAAACTTTGGACAGAAAGATGAAACAGAAGACAGACGTAGACACAGACACGAATATGATGAACACAACCGATAAACCTTGCTCTGATACCAGTTTGTTGGCCCCATAACTTGATTTGTAGCGGATAAAACTAGACAATTTGAAATATAATAGACACAAATAAGAATGCCTAATATTATAAGATCGAATGATTAGAGTTTGATACAAAGAAACAATTGAATTCTAGAAGTTCTTGTTGTTGAGAGGATTGTATGTATGAAACAATTTTGATAACTGAATTATGTGCCTTGTCCCTTGTATATATATGTTTCGAATGGACATGTCTTGTTTCTGAACCGTTTTAACGTTTCTGTCCCACCGGTTTGTTTGTGTTTTGGCGCCAAAAGCAACAGATTTAACCATAGGGGTATTTTGGTCCTTTTACTGCATAAACACTCTTGAAACATTATGTTGAAACGTTTCCTTCTGATCTGATGTAGTGCAGCCATGTATTGATGATAACTTTGATGTGCAGCCTTCTTTTGTAGACAGCCCAAATCGACCCATATGCAAACATTATCTAACTAGTTTCCTAACTAAACTATAATCTAATACTTATAATTATTCTACTTTATATACATTACATACACACATATATAAGTTCAATATTCACAACATACAAACATTAATAAGGTTATATTTACAAATCAACACATATATGTGTGCACATACAAACTAAAGTAATACAGTATAAAAACAATATACAGATAAGTAAGATGCATATATGTATTATCATACTCATATTGTTGCACGTATAAATGGTATCATAAATGAAGGTAACTAAGTTTATGCATGTGTGTACACTAGTTTGTTTTTTGTTAAGCCATACTACATTTGTTGCATTATACACACATGTATATAATGTCGGTACATATATATGTACTATAAATTGAAAGGATTTTTGATATGTTGCATATATAATAAAGAGCAATTTTGTTTAATGTTTTAAAGAATATACTCTTAAAGGATCGTAACTGACATAAGTGATCATTGAAATCAGTTTTTATGTTAGAGTAATTGTAGGGAAAGAAATTTGAAACTTATATAATTCAATCTTCAAAAAATTATTGATTTATTAATAAATTTATTATGTATATAAAAAATTAAATCCATACCCCTATACCCCTTAGATCAAAATAAAATTATGTGATGGCTACATTTGGTTCACAAGGTTTACAAGAGCATTCACAACACATCCTCCATTTTAAAGACCTCACTCCATCCTATCCCCCATCCACATACCCCATTCTTAAATTTTAGAAAAATCTTTTGAGAACCCTCATATTTAAGGGCTTCTATACCTCAAATATTTTTATAATAAAACAAAATAGCTGTATGTAATATTATAAATAGAACAAAAAAATAATAAAAAAAACTTATAAGGGATATGAATGAGGAATGAGATGTGAAGTGTTTTTAAAATCTAAAAAATAAATTATGAAATAGTGATTTTTTGGTAAACTAAAGAAATGAGGATTAGGGATGGGATGTGAATGTTCTAATTACACCCAGAGTTTTCATTTATGTATATATGGGATATGTAACGTATATAAAATGTGATATTAGTAACCATGTAACACGTTAAATTTTCAAATTTAAAAACTATAGTAAATCATACTCAAATTAAAGAGAATAAAATGATTATTTTTAGGGTGCAGTATTTAAAAATAATATCCGAACGTATGAAATATTAAATTATGTTCATTTGAAAATCATAATGTAAGTTGTTTAAAAGTAAACAAAATATTTTAGAGAATTGTACAATGAAAAGTTATGATCGTTTATCTCCTCAAGACCCCCAATATATATATATATATATATATATATAGGGGAAGGATAAATTGAAAACTCTCTTGAGTTGAGAAAACTTGGAAACCCATGTAAAAAATCATTATTTTTTTTTTGAAAAAAATAACCAATGTAAAAAACATGTTTTTAAGCATCTTGGGCCAAAAAAAATATAAAAAGCGCCGAAGGGATTTTTTTTAAAAAAATAAACAAAGTTGCTAAAAAACATATGTTTTCAGCTATTTGCTGTTATAAAAGCTGTTGTAAACATGTGTTTTCGCAACTTTGTTTATTTTTTTTAAAAAAATCCCTTCGGCGCTTTTTTTATTTTTTTGGCCAAAAACACTTAAAAACATGTATTTTACATTGGTTATTTTTTTCAAAAGAAAAAAAATCATTTTTACATGGGTTTCCAAGGTTTTCTCAACTCAAATGGGTTTTCATTTTATACTTGACCTATATCTATAATCTATAATACATTATAAAGGAAGAGTGATGTACAACATAGTCATTTTTATTTCCGTACAACTTAAAAAGCAAGATGTACAGCATATTTAAGCAAGAAATTTAAGGGTATTATGGGCATAATTGTGACAATTAAGACACTTAGAGGGGTAATTTAGCCAATTTCACTCACCTCATCCTTTACAATATCAAAACAAAATTACAATACTAGCCCTCTTCTCCCTTCCCTGCCCCCACCATTAAACCATCATTCACTTATCAATTAAACCATCATTCAGTTACCAAGTTATGAGACTATTCGACATCCCTGTTTTAATTGTACTTCATCATAACCCTAATCTATATTCTTTGCATCGTCCATCCCATCTTCCTCTTTCTTATTCTCTCTTTCATCAGATTCATAAAATAGTTGTTCTTAATCAAGAGTTTCGTCCCAAACAAGTCTCTAGGGTGGATTTTGGTGGTATCTTTATTTTATGGATTTTCTTTTTGGTGTAATGTTTGTTCGTTATTTTTTTTAACGTAAAAGATATTTCAATTTCACTATTACCATAACAATTAACATGTTTGGTGTTGCTCGTGATTGAATTTTGCAGGAGCTTCAGAACTAATTACTGGAATGGAATCGAGCAAATTGTGCTTTGGAATACACAAGAAGGTTTAGCAGGGGTTAATAGTTTGATAAAAACTGAAATACCTGGAGACCACTTTTTTGTTTAATGTAGTACTTACGATCTTACAAATAGTAGGGGATTGTATTATTTCTGTTGATTTTTTGTGTGATTTATAGGGTATTAGGGTTTAAATTGAATTAGGTTGGGATTTGGGAAGCACTTGATTAAGAATATACGAATAGGAATCGGAATCCAAATTTAACTATCATTCAATCACTCTCTCACACCTACCCTTGATTCTTCTCCTCACCGAGTTTTCTTCATTTTGAAGAAAACACAAAGAGAGAACTCTCCGATTATCGGTTCCTTGACATCGTCCTTTGTCTCCCTTAGTCGCTAGCAAGAGGAGGTAACAGGTTGTTATGATTCTTATAATTTTCTTTTGAGATGGTCTGATTTGTTTTCTTTTATCATGGTGTGTGTTTTGCTTTTATATAGTGAGCTTAAGTTCATGTCAGAAGTAGATTGGTTAATGTTAATGACTCAGACTGTAGCTTCGATAATAGGTGTTAATGGTTAAACTGTAATTCGGATATTTTATCAGATTGTAGGTCAGATTGCACATGGTTGTTTGTTAAGTGGGCCAACTTTCACTACCGCATCGCGCTGGCCAGAACTGAAATGGATGCAACCAGGTCAGTAACCGAACTACCCATTTCATTAGATGTGGAAAAATGGCCAGTGGTGTTAACGGATCGGGTTGGTTTGGGCTTCAAATTGAAGATACTTAAATGTAGGTTTTTTAGAGGTGAAATAGTGCAAGCAGGTCAGTAACCAAACTTATCATTTCACTAATCAATATCGGTGCAAAACTGGACAATCTCAACTCATGTGTTATCGGGTCAAGTTCAAAGTAAAATTTATTTTCTCTGATTCTAAATCATAATACTTTTTTCATACGATTGTTAAGAGGTGCAATGGATGCGCGTGGGTTACTAATCAAACTTTTCATTTTACTAGACGTTCCAAAATGAATGCATTTGGTACAATGCATTACAACTCTGTTGTTTCCATGCTTACTGATATTAGACGTGTGTTTGGCTACGTGTGGTACAACTTCATATAAACTTCCTATTATGTCATTCTTCTTCACTTTGGTAGCCGCTTATCTTTGTTTCCTACTCATCGTAGCTATGCGCATCATCTATCGGTTCGTATTTTAGTTTTTGCATTGGCCCATTCTGATTAAGCTTGAAGGAGTGAACCTTCATAGGCGGTTCTTCTACTCTGCTCGCCGGTAATTACAGGTATGGCTTTTTGATTTCCTTGGCTTTTGTCAGATAAGGAATGGCCTATATTTGATGAATGGGCATGATTTTATTTTTTCCCCAATGGCAAGGAGACTGAAGTTGTATGCCTAAGTTACGTTTCGAATGTTAAACCACAAAGAATTGCCTTTTAAATGCTAATTGTTGTTAATATTCCATTAGATATGTGATTATTATCCGTATGCTTAACTTACCTTTTGATTGTTAAACTTCAAAAAGCAGCTTTATAAATACGAATTGTTATTAATATTCCATCAGATACGTAATTATCATCTTTTATGCAAATACTATCTCCTTTGTTGGCTTTTGTTGTGGATTTACAGGTGTATAGTTATTATGACTATTTCAAAAAGTGGGCAAGTGTTGTAAACGGTCAGTTTTCAAAATTGTTTATGAAATGCCAGGCCATTTAAATATACATTATTCAGAGGAAGTTCATATTTCCATTGATGGATGATTTATACTTGTTTGGAATAGTTCAAACCATAGTTGTCAAAAGCGCGCAAGGGGCGCGCCTAGGCGCATCAAGTGCGTTGCACCCCGTGAGGCGCGCATTAAGGCGCTGAGACGCACGATTATAAATGAGCTATGAACATGTCCTAAACAACCCTAAAACATTCTAAAGTAGCACTATACAAGCCTAAAACATCTCTAAAATCCCTAAAAATGTATTTTATACTATGCGCCTAATTATAAAAAGCCCTCGTTTATTTATGAGGTGGCGACTGGCAACCCTTGTAAAGCGGAATTGTTCGTCGTCTGAAAAAATAAAAATCACATACATACTTGGGTGACTTCAAGTAATTTCAGTATATAATTGACCTTAGTTTAACAAGTTGAATATTTAGGTGACCTCCGTATACATGATACAGGGTGCTATAAAAATACTGTCAATGTATAGTTAACTGCAATATATGAAGTTGAATACTTACGCACCCTCCACTTACACCATTATATATGATTGAACCGAACATAAACTCATGACTTACATTTACTCGTGTTCGATCATTTACATATTTTCACAAAAAAAGTTGCAAATTTTCTTAAACTGTGTACAAAAAGACTATAAAATACGCATTTTGTGAGTACTTATGAAACCAGTCTTCATGCAGAATCAAACAGGCATGCCTACAGTTACAAGTAAGCTTAGCAGTAGCAGCAGCAAAGATGTAAGAAATCCCGAGCATCACCCAACCGGTAAGCCTAATTAGCCTTATGGTCAATAACTTAATTAATATCCATGTGCAGAATCAAATATAGTGACTAATCTGTGTGCTTATGCATGTTGATGTTCAAGGGAGATGAGGCTCATGGCAAACTAAATTTTGTAGTCAAAAGGGCGAGATGAGTATCAGATGAATTATAAACCGATTGGGTTTTACACCGTACAACATGGTTGGTGTGTAATTATTATACCACACGATTGTAAGCGCAAGCATTGTTTTAAGGATCAAAGAAGTATGTTGACATGTTTACCAATTTAACTATTTAGTTTTTTCTTTTCTTTTTTCGTGACGGTTGTCTGTAACTGTTCCAGAGGAAGCCAATAATTAAGGCAAAGAAAAGTGAGTTTCACTATGTAATATAATAGGTATATAGTTTTTGAATGGGCACCAACACATATCAATGAGCCATGTGAGTGTGTTGTCTGTTGTGATTATTTGGGATATTTTACATCTCTATAGCCTCACATCATGATCTGTAGCAAATAGAAATCAGGAATAGTTTGGATTCGATAGATATATTATGGTGTAGAAATATTTTAGCAATTTGAATTGTAAAATTTAAAAAAAAACACCCGCGGCAACGCGCGGGCATTCCCACTAGTATATATATATATATAGGTTTAGGATCCTGTACAAAGGCCAAAATGTGTAAGAAGTGTGAGAAGGCTTCTAGTTGCGACACGTGGCACAAGGTGTTTGGGCATTTTAGTAATATATTTACATACTATTAAATAAAGATTAAAATTTTAATCTTGGTAAGAGATGTTAGAGAGCATAAAAATAGGTAGAGAGAGAGAGAGAGGGAGAGAGGAGAAAGAGAGAGATGATGGCTCTAGTCACCACTATCATCCTCATCACTAACGGCATAGTGTTTTAACAATCAACTTGTGGTGTTTTATGTTTAAGGTAGATTTTTAGTTATTCTTCATACAATGTTTGGTGTTTTATTATATTCTTGTAAAGAGTGTTAATCTTACATAGTGTTTTACCAATTAGAAATTTTTAAAGTGTACAAAAATAAAACCAACTTATATAACCATATGAAGATAAAACACATAAACATGAATATAAAACACCACATTGTATGCAAAACCCACAATCATATTGTTGTGTTTTAAAACTCATTGTGTATTATTAAAACCCCTCACTCCTATATCCTGTACATGCAACAAACCAAAAGAAAAAAAAACCCCAAACTGTGTTCAGTCATGTTTCTTTACCAAATATCTACAACCGAAAACACATTGGTATGAAAAAAACACACTCTGATTCAGCCCTCCTATTCCTGTATCCTGTATAGTAGCTACGCTTTCAGTGTTACGATTATGTGGGGTGCTCTGAATCGTTATTCTTCTTTTGTGATTAAGGATGACGTGGCAGAAGGTCCAGTGGTGTTAGGGAGGCGGCCGACGGTGGTGGTGGTGAGGACATGGTGGAGGACCCGGTGGATGGTGGTTTATTTGACCGGAGTTTTAATTCCTCTTATCCACCGTTGGGTTTGGAAGATGAAATGGATGTTGAATTGCATTTTATCTTTTTATCTCTGTATGACCGGAGTTTAATTATTCAGTACCAAAATCCTATTTTTTGTTTTTCAAGCAAGAGGATGAAGAAAGGTGGTTGCTAAAATAAACACATAAATGGACCGTAGATTTATTCTTCATTTGAATGAGAGATATGGTTACTTAAAATAAGGAGGTTTTGTTTTAATGAAAAAAAAACGGTTATTAACATCTCCCTATTAAATGTGGTTGTGAATTTACAATACTACCCCTACAACATCTATTTTATTGAAAAAAATAGAACACTAATTACAAAAATGTCATCATTTAATCCACACCATTGATTAAAGTCATCTAAAGGTTATAAAACCTTCTTACCCTTCTCACACAAAACACATTTTGTACACGATCTTGACCCTATATATATATATATATATATATATAGGAATGGGATCATTTGAGAACTCATCCCAGTTGTGAGAACTTGAGAACTCCAATTAGGGATGGCAATCAAACCCGAACCCGATGGGTAAACCCGAAACCCGACACATTTGGGACGGGTTTGGGCTCCGGTAATCGGGTATGGGTCCGGGTATGGGATTAGTTTTTAATTTTTTCGCGGGTTTGGGACGGGTTTGGGATTTGATGATATACCCATTTACCCGACCCGATTACCCGATAAAGTATACCCGTTTACCCGATTAGATACCCAATATAATTTCTAATATATTTTTTTAAATATGTATGCATAATATATCTAATTGTACATCTACATTGTCATCTTGTGCTAAATTTACCAAAAAGTTAGTGTATACTATTTGTTATCTATGTCTTTGATTGTTTTTATATGATTTAAGTATTTTATATTTATATATTGTATTCATTTACATATATATTTAATAATGGTAAATGTAATTGGTTAATAGTTACCTAATAGATGCCAGTCGGGTTTTTGGTCGGATGTACTCAATGAGTAAGTTTTAAAAATTAATGGGTTTACCCGAAACCCGCGGGTATACCCGATACCCGATGGGTAATTACCCGACACAAACCCGACGGGTTTTGGGCCGGGTTTGGGACAAGCATACCTAATCGGGTATGGGGTTGGGATTACCTAAACCCGTCCCAAACCCGACCCATTGCCATTCCTAACTCCAATAGACCAATCACCAAGTGCCACATCATCAATTTTGTATTTTTTTGCATTTGTTTAATCAAGGGCAACATAGTCTTTAAACACCATTAGTTAGGGGCATTTTAGTAACAATAACACCTCACCCCACCCCACCCCACCCCACTAACTTTTAAATAATAATAATAATAATAATAATAATAATAATAATAATAATAATAATAATAATAATAATAAAAAAGCAAGATCTGCTCTCTCTCTCTTCATTTCAAACTTCTCCCTCTCTCTCTTCTTCTCTCTCTCTCTTCTTCTCTCTCGTTCTCTCTCTCATAATAATAATAATAATAATAATAATAATAATAATAATAATAATAATAATAATAAAAGAATCTAGATCTGGGGTTTGTAGGTGGATCTCGGGTTGCAGGTGGTGGTCCGGTGCAGGAAGGAAGAAGACGACCGGTGAAGGGGGTGGGTTGCAGGTGGTGTTCGACGACGGTGGTGGTGGTTTTTGACGATGAAACAGGGGGCTGTGGTGGTGACCTTTTTGGCGACGAAAACAGGGGTTGAAGGTGGGGGTTGTGGTGGTTTTTAGAGGTGTTTTGAAGTTGGGTTTCAACTAGGTTGAAGGAAGAAGATGAACAGGTAATAATATTATTATTATTATTATTTTTTCTGTTGTGTGTTGTTGTTTATATTATTATTATTATTATTATTATTATTATTTTTTGTTGCTGTTGCTGTATTTTTGTTTTTTATTTTTATTATTATTATTATTATTATTAGTGTTTTTTATAAGATTTTTCATGGCTTTTTTGTGTGGGAAGATGATGATACCAAAACAAAATATGGTTTTGTTAATATTAATGTTCCTTGTTTCTCCCCTTCATATTACCTCCTGTTTAAAAAAAAAACAAAGAAGGATGTGTTGTTGTTGTCATCGAAGTCAAGAAAAAGGAAAAGGGGAAGCTTAGGAATATTATGAACAGGTAATAACAGTGGTTTGTTTGTATAATATTATCCCTTGTATGTCTTTAGTTGTCGAAGACAAAAGTCAAAGGGAAAAATATGCGTGGCGGCAGTAGGTTTTTGGTTAGCTAAGGAAAGAAGAATGAGTGGTAGGGTTTTTCGATTGCTACCTTATGATGGGTCTGATGAAATGGTGATGATGATGGTTTTTTTTTTGTTTAAAGATGTTTTTGTTTTTTACATTGATGTAATTTACAAATATATAGATGGTTGTGGGACGTTTACAGTGGTGTAAATAAGAATGTATAGATGGTTGTTTTGGTTTTTTACACTGATGTAATATATAAATTTTTGGAGAAGTTTTGTGTATGGCAGATTTTACACTGGTGTAAATAATTACACCAGTGTAAATCAACCTCATTATATATAAATTTTTTGAGAAGTTTTGTGTATGGCAGATTTTACACTGGTGTAAATAATTACACCAGTGTAAATCAAACAAATCTATGGATGGTTGGTTATTTTTAGACGTAAATAAACACTGGTGTAAATAATTACCTCAGTGTAAAAACAAGATGGAGATGTTTATTTAACAAAGATTTAACAAAGTTGTTTTATGCCAGATTTACACTGGTGTAAATAATTACACCAGTGTAAAAACGAGAGAGAGAAGACAGACTTTAAAAAAAGTAAGTTAATTAAAAAAATAAAATAAAGTTTAAAAAATATGATATTTTAAATTATTGGATAACAAATTAATATGTTATTATATTTAATTATTTCTCTCACATGGTGTTTTTACCTTAATACCCCTTAATGTACTTTATTAGATTAAAAAAATACTTATTAACCAAGTCAAGACAAAAACTCCCATCTTTTAATCTCAACCATTAGATCATCAAGATCAAGGGTCCAAAAGAGTTCCTATGGTTCTCACAACTCAAGTGAGTTCTCAAACTATCCCTTCCCTATATATATATATATATATATATATATATATATATATATATATATATAAATATATATATATATATATATATATATATATATATATATATATAAATAATAGAAGTTAAGATGATTTTCAAACACATAATTAAAACATGTGATTTTAACGGGTTTTAAAACAATTGATTTGGATTGTGACATGAATAACATCTATACTGAACTCTTTAGGGCAAATTGAGATTTCACTAGGCATTTTTAGAATCTAATAATTTTGGATATATGACATAATTTTGTTATTTAATGCAATTTTGAAATTTAAATAAAAAAAAAATAAACCCAAAAAATAAGCATTCATATGTTATGATTTATGAAATTGAACAACCATTATCATCCTCGCTCCTTTCATTGGTTTTGATTGAGCAACCATAAATAATCACTCTAGCATTATACTACAACCATAAACAATCACAACTGTTTCGATTCTCTTTCCATACAGTATAAGGAACCAAGCACAAGAACTGTTAGTACATGATGTCCCTAGGCTAGTATACATGATGTTTGGATAGTATTTAGGGTGTTTGGGTGTGTTTGGAAGCGTTTTGAGACAATCTGGATGCTGGAGGCGATTAGGGATTGGAATAGACGATTAGCATGGCTAATCGCCCGTCTTACATGTGTGATAGCCCTACTCACATGTTTATCATATGGCATAGACATCCTAATCGCCTGAAATGCTCTGCACAAGTAGTAAAGGTATAAAAGCATCCAATCATTGCCCTAATCATCAGTTGTCACATCACACAGCCCCCAAACACCCTTCCCAAGGTTTGAAGGTCTGAAATTATCATTGTGAGCATCTGAGCTCTGTTTTTTATTAATCATACAACCTTTGACCCATTTTGTGTGTGTTGATTACTTGTTTGTCTTTGTTTCATTGTTGTTTCTGTTATCCGAACCTTTTCAAAGGATTCCGCACTCTAAATAGTCAAGCTCGTGATTGTCGGGTGACCCGAAAGTCGATCCTACAAGAACAACGATCATTCATTTCGTTGCTGTTGTTCCGAGGTTTTGACGTTGATTAGGATGATCAAACACAACCAGGTAGGATTTTTACGCATAATTTCTATTATTTTGTTTGTGTATGACGACGTGATGATTTTGTTGTTGCTTTGATCGGTTTTGAAGCGTGAAACGGGTTCGAAAATGGTGATATATATAACTATGGGTCGTTACAATAGAATGCCATTTTTATGTTAAACTTTGGTAGTGTTGCTTTTTCGTTATTTATGTAATAGGATTATAACATATAACATCTTATTATTCCTCTAGAATACTTGGAAATGCATCAATGTTTCTTGTTAAGATGTCCACAAGATAATGATAAAAAAAACATGTCTTACATAAGTCATATAACTCAAAAACAAAACATCTTATTTGTTATAAACAAATTATTATATTACTAATTGTTTTTAAGTAATTCAAAACCTAACAAAAATATAAACAATTGATAAACAAATGGTGGAAAACGAGTACAACTTTATAAATTATCGACTTCGTCAGTTCGCACGAATTCGGCGTTACTAAAATATAATAACCTATCAACTTTCATGCCATAGGTAACGTTTGGTATGATAGAATGGAAGGGAGAATGGAATGGACCATTACGAGGTAATGAAAAATAGTGTGTTTGGTGGTTAAAGGAATGGAATAACCCATTCCACAAGGCAATCCATTCCATAACCCACCAACCACCGCCACCACCCACCACCATCGTCACCACCCACCACCGCTGTCACCACCTACCATCGTCGCCCACCACCTACCACTATCGCCCACCACCACCGCCACCACTGTCGCCCACTACCATTGCCGCCACCACCCACCACCTCCGTCGCCGCCACCAACCACCGCGACACACTACCTTCACCCACCACCGCCACCACCCACCATCGTCACCCACCCACCCACCACCACCGCCGCCACCCACCACCGTCACCCACCCAACGCCGCCCACCATCGTTGCCCACCACCGCCGTCACCACCCACCACTGTCGTCGCCACCACCCACTACCTTCACACCCACCCACCACCACCACCGTCACCCACCCACCATCGCCGCCATCCACCTCGCCATCTTCGCCACCACCCACCACTGCCGTCGCCACCCACCACCACGCTACCACCACATACTATCATCATCACCACCCACCATCACCGCCACTTACCACCACCCACCACCGCCACTCACTTCCGATTTTATTCCTTCGTCTTTTCTTGCCTATCCAACAACACAAAGTAATGTTTTGTTTCATTCCCACATGGCAACCAAACAAGACATGGAATGGTAATGATCCATTCCATTACCTTGTTCATTCCATTACCTCGTCTACTCCATTCCCTTATCCATTCTATTACCCCATACCAAACAAACCCTTAGTATGATAAATCTAACATTCAACAATATTCGCAAATACATAATGCATATAAGTTTAATGAAATAATTGTTATATCTTAAATGTCCAAATTTCCTTTACGATACAAGTGTAATAATTAGGTAGCGTTTGGTACGATGGAATGGAATGGGGAATGAAATGGACCGTAACTAACCACTGTTGCCGCCACCACCCACCACCGTCGTCACCACCCACCACCGCCGTTGCCGCCACCCACTACCTTCACCCACCCACCACCGTCGCCACCCACCACCGTCACCCACCGCCGCCATCCAACACCACCCAACATCGACCACCACCGTCGCCCACCACCCACCATCATCGCCCACCCTCGCTGTCACCACCCATCACTATCGTCGCCGCCACCAACCACTACCTTCACCCACCCATCACCGCCGCCACCCGCCACTTTCACCCACCCACCATCACCGCCATCCACCTCCACCTATCGCCATCTTCGCCACCACCCACCACCGCCATCGCACCCACCACCACGCTACCCGCCACACACCACCACATACCATCACTGCCACCAACCACCACCCACCACCGCCACTACTAACAATCGTCGCCCACCCACCATCACGACCATCCACCTCCACCTTCCACCGTCACCACCACTGCCGCCGCCACCTACCACCACCGCTACCCGCCACATATCACTACCCACCATCACCGCCACTAACCACCACTCACCACCGATTTTACCTTCGTCTTTTTCTACCTATCAAACAACATAAAATAATGTTTTGTTTCATTCCTACATGGCAACCAAACAAGACATGGAATGGTAATGATCCATTTCATTACCTCTTCCATTCTATTCCGTCATCCATTTCATTACGCCATACCAAACAGACCCTTAACTTAAAATGTTGAAAACGGATGCACATTTGAACACTTGAAGTACTTAATTTGTTCTTTATTATAAGAATAAGTAATTACTCCCTCCGTCCCAATTTAAATGTCCCAGTTCAAAAAACACACATTTTAAGAAATATTTTGTTTGCATGTGGTAAAATGACAATAATATCCTTAAAAGTGGTAATTGTGTTTTGTCTTTTATGGGTAAAACTAGAAATTACATTTATATTTTTGGAAAGAGACATTTAATTTGGGACAAACAAAAAAGGAAAGTATGACATTTAAATTGGGACGGAGGGAGTATTAGTTAACGATTAATTCATAAGATATTAGCTATTATATAACCATGTTTCTTTAGTGTTATTGAATTAAACATATTTTTTAAATCGAATGATTATGGTAAGTGAGAAAAAAAGTATCTTTTATTTGTATTTCACCGTTTAAATCAAAAGGTATATTAATATATTGTAATTAGTGTAAGATTCTGCCAGCAGTGAATCCGGTCTAGAAAAGGAAAAGACGATGAACCTAGAATCACCTCAATAGTGATAACATGTGCACTCCATCAAATTTCTAGGGCAAATAACATTAGTTGTAAATTCAAGGAATAATTTCGGTTGGGTATGTGGGTCGGGTTTTCTCTGGAAGCGGGCTGTTGGGCGGGCTAGGGGCTTTGTGCGTCCGAAGTGGGCCAGGCTGTGCTCCTGTCTTTGCCACTGGGGGCCGCGTACGAAGTACTCGGCGTTGTTTAGTTGGCCGTTCAAAAAAAAAAAAATAATCCCAACTATTGACTATTGGCCAATAACAGTCCCAAATATGAAAATTACCAATAGTGGTCCCAACTTTCGACATATTGGAATATAATGGACCCAAACTAACGGAGGTCTAACTCTGTTAGTGTGATGCTGAATTCAATATGTCGAAAGTTGGGACCACTATTGGTAATTTTCGTAGTTGGGATTGTTATTGGCCAATAGTCAATAGTTAGGATGATTTATTTCCATTATTCATAAATTCAATCACAATCGCATTAACTCTATGCTACTATTGACAAATATTAAATATGTAACATATTCTTCATCTTTTTAAATACTTGTATAGTATATTATATGTATATAAAAATAATATATATTAAAAATTAGAATTATCCGAGCCAAACCGAGCCAGCTCGGCTCGTTACGAACTGAGCCGAGCTCGGCTCACTTTCTAACCGACCGAGTCGATTCGGCTCAATTTCAAACCGAGCCATATCGAGTGAGTTTTTTACGAGCGAGCTCCGAGCCACTAGCTTTTTGGACAGCCCTAGTTACAAAACGAAAACAAGGAACACTGCCCTTTGGAACATGCCTCGGGTGTTACCCTCGAACCTCTACCACCGTGCACCACTCCCTTGAACGCCCGAGCGCTCAATAGCTGCTAAATTTACAATAGTTTGAATATGTTCGTATTTCAACATCTTTGTACCAATGTATATTGTAATTTCTTATTTAATCTTCAAGCAAATCCTAAATGTCTAAAATAGCTTGATACGCAAATCCTAACAAGATTAACACAATAAAATGCAAATAGCTACCGGGGGTATGGAAAGACATTAGCGGGGTTGAGGAGGTCTTACATAAGTTGGGGATCCGAATCATTGACAAACTGAAAGTTCGTGTCGGCAACGGTTATCTCACGAATTTTTGGACTGACCCATGGTTAACGGATGAACCCTTGTGCACTGTTTTCCCTGAGCTTTACAGGCTGGTAGAAAAGAAAGATGTTAAGGTAGCGGAGTGTGTGACGTTATCGGATGCAGGTCAGTAGTGGGCTTGGACCTGGAAAGGTCTCCCTACTCAAAATAATACATGGAGTCGTTACGAGGTGCTGCTCCAGCTTCTTCGTAATTATTCTATCACATGTGAAAGCGATAAGTGGCGGTGGGATAATGACTACAGATGGTTACTCGGTTAAATATGTTAGAAGTGATCTAGTTAGCGCTAAATCGGGTCCGAATAATGCACCTGTGTTTTGTTGGGAATCTTGGGTGACTCCGAAATGCAATATATTGGTCTGTAGGTCATTAATGGGGTCTGTCGCTGTTAAGTTAGAACTCGCTGCTCGAGGGATTCAGATTCATGATTGCAGATGTGTTAGATTCGGTGTCGACTTGGAAGATACAAACCACCTTTTTGTCAACTGTCTGATTGCAAAAGGAATACGGTGGGAAATCTGCGTTTGGTTGAAAATCTTGTATCCTTCCACTGAAAATAACTTGACGGATCTGGTCGGAAGTATCAGTGATAACCCAGGCTCGAGGAACTGGAAGCGTTTGGTGTGCACTGTTGTCTATGCCATCGTTTGGCACCTTTGACTCGCTAGAAATATAATGATCTTTGAAGGGAAATTCGTTCAACAGAGGAGGATCATTGAACAAATCAAGGAGGATAGCTTTATTTGGATTGGTAACAGGGTGAAGATCCGTTGTCCGTCATGGGTCAATTGGCTTGTGTTTGATGTTTCGGGTTGTGTGTAACCCCGGTGGTCTGTAGTCTGTTCGTTTTCCCCTTTCCTTCTTTTTGTTTTGTATTCTCAACCCATTGCTGGCTCTTTTTATTGAGTTGCCGTTCAAAAAAAAAAATGTGTGTTTACATACAGGGGCAAACCGTGCCTGCCATAAAAAATAGAGTATTTTATAGGTAAAAATCCCAGGCTCCCAGCCATGACAACCAATATTGCATGCTTCCACATTGCGTGTACAATGGGACATGAGATCAACATATCGCATGATCATTCGGTGGCAAACACCATATTTGCAAATATGTGATATTGCATTAACATATCGTTTTTTGTAATGCCTCTGCTCTTCTGATGGGATCCTAGTTAACACAACCCGCCAACTAGGGACGTCATTGGACGAGTTTTGGTAATCCAGTTCCATACCTGAATCTCTGTCCCCATGCTTAAACCAGTACCTATCGTGTAATTACTTGTAAATAGTCGGGTATCAGGCATACTCATATGTATTGGCCGTCGTTTTTTATCTTAAAAAATACCTCTAGGATTTCGAAATACAATTTTTCTTACTATTTTTAATATTTATGTAACATTATGTTCTTAACAACTTCTACAATAATTTAAGGTATGATTAATCACATATATATCATTATTTACTATCAAGTTAAGGTTTGGACCTGAGTAGTGTCTGTTCTCAATAATTGGCGTGAGGAATTGGACCTGAATAGTGTCTGATTCATCACGCAACCATCTCCACTTGCTTTTACAGCTTAATTTCTACAGAAATAATAGAAAACATTGTTGGAACTCAGAACTTTCCATTTATATACATTTATATTTAAATAAAATATATTTATTTAGATTTAACACAAAAAAGGTATTATATAATACAATAAACGTGCCACACTTTTACACGACTTTTTTGTTTGAAAATGTTGCGGCGAGGAGACAACTTGCAGTTAGACCGGTGGGTGTGGTTGAGGTCCGGCATCGACGCCGGACCGCCACCTCTGCATCCACGTCACCGGCAACGTTGCCGGAGTTCTTCATGCCGGGCCAAGGGTGTGGTTGAGGTCCGGCTTCATCCTCAACCCACCAATCACAACCCACCAATCTCGCATCCCAAGAAGAAAAGAGGGCCGGCATGATCGGCAAAATTATGCCTCTCATGCCGCTCCAAACCGAAGCCGCCCCAGGGGGTGGTGTAGCTTGGCCCGGCATAGCCAAGCCCGGCCTATGCCGCCCCCCATACCTCCTGGTCTTAGTGAGTTACAGGTATTATCATGAAAATAATAAATACATTTTGAAAGGTGAGGCTATTTACATACATATATTTGAGAGAGAACATGTGCCTGGCGTGGAAAAGTAAGAGTCTTTTACTTCTAATTAATAGGAAGCTATATGTTTTAAATGACAAAAGTGAAAATGTAATTGCCTCAACAAAACTAAAATGGAAAACATTTAACAATTTTTCAACACCTATATTAAATCAAAATCATTGTTTATGTTACTTTGCTGGGTTTTATTTCTATGTTGCTTTAAAGTGAGAACTGGCCTTAGCTAGTGAGGATAGGGTTATTAGATTCACAATATCTAATTGAAAATTCTCAAAAGATTGGTTCCCCGGTCCCAGCAAGGCTATCTGTCTACTTGGCTCTGGTTGTAGGCCTTTCTGGGCTATCTTCTTTCTCCTCGTTCTTGGGACTTGCTTTAAGACTGTGTTATTAATCCTCTATTCCCTCTGTTTGGATCCCACCTTGTTCGAATCCTCATCCATTCTCCTTGTGTTGAGGTCGTCTTTCGAGCACTTCCGGTTCGCGATTCCCTTGTGAATGAATCTTTCCTGCCCTTGTTATCAATCAAACCTTTTCACCTTCTAAACTGATTTAAATGTACTCAGGTGTGAATAAGGGCGTGAAGACGAAAATAGCGTCCACAACATCATTACATGGGGGCGCTATCTTGCAAAGGGGGACAATGACGTTAAAATTTTAGCGTTGGAAGGGGAAAGAAACAACCAATTATATTCCTCTATGTGTCCTCTAACGTTTAACTCATTCAACTACACCACAATTTTTTTATTATTTTTTTTTAAATTAGCGCCCCCGAATTTTTTTTCCCCACTGCACCCCATTTTGAATTCAAGCCCCATGTGGACCAATCAGAAAAACGGGCGTTATATTTTTCACCCTTCACTACACATGGTCTAAGGAGATATTCGTAGTTAATTGGTTGCCTGAGAGTTAAACTAAAAGTAGACTATAATGAACTAATTTGGGTTAACTAAACTTGCTGGGCCAAAAAAAATGGGTTGGGTTTTAAATTGCGATGGGGCCACAACAAATGATGAAGTTGGAACTTGGAACTTGGAGTTGTGTAATCGTGTTGGAAACTGGATAATTAAAAAGAGGATTAATTGGGCTGGAAGTAGAGGTGCACAAAACCTTTTTTTATATAAACCATTTCATCATGGAGTCAAACTTGTTTGGCCCAAACTAGTTTGGGTTATAAACGGTTCGGGTCGTAATCTGATTTAGGAGGAAACATGTTTGAACAAATCAAAATGATGTGGTCGGGTTACAAACCGGTTTGGGGAAAAAGCCCTGTTTTTAGCCAGTTTTTTTTTTCTTTCTACTAGTGGGAATGCCCGCGCGTTGCTGCGGGTATTTATGTTTTTTGCCATACGTTGCGCTGCTGGTATAGGACAACAGGGGGAATAAACTCAAATCTAAAGCTTGTGAATTATTTTTGAATTATATAAACTTATATTTTTAGTAGCATGATTATTTTGATTTTTTTTAGGAAAATAAACATATTTGTTTTCACTATGCGGTTCAACCCAAAAACTGATTAAACCGGCCCGAGCAAAGCCGAACTCGTATAGGCTAACTAAACCGAGTTTTAAATGGGTCGGCTGCTGGTCACTTTTTCCAAGTGGCGCATATCATCGAATGCCTTATATGTGGCTGCAAACTTTTAATTAACATACAAAAGAATATTTTTTTTTCATCTGGATTTGAAATAGAGTTTTAACTATTGATATGAATATTGCTACAGGCCCACAACCCGTTTAGCTATATATAATATAATATAAATATGGCCATTTTTGCTTTGGTTTGTTATAGTTTATAATTATATGGGTTTATTTTAGTATTTCTCTTTGGTTTTTTGAAGATAATATATCTGCATAAATGAAAAAACGAGCTGGAAAAAAATCAGTTGGTCCAGTGCAAGGCTCAACACAAGATACAGCGAAACAAGGAGGTAAAAATCAATTGCAAGAAGAGCACATTAACCTTGATGAAGATGAGAACCTTAATGCACCAGATCAAAGTGTCAACAAGGAAGCAAATGTGGAAGAGGACAATCCCGATGGCCAAGATAATGTGCAACTTAAGGCTAAACGTCAAAAGAAATCAACGGTGTGGGGGGACATTATTGAAGTGACTCTTCCATGTGGGACGGAAAAAGTAGAGTGCGTTCATTGCAAGAAACTAATGGCAGTAAGTACAGGCAAGCCTACATCAACATGGAAAAGACACATGGAGACGTGTCTTAAGCGCAAACAATACATGAGAACTCAACAGTTGTTAAATTTTCAACCAGTCGATAGTGATGCAACCTTTAATAAGCCTTCTCCTTTGATTGGACCTGATGGAAAGTATGATTCTAACAAGATGAGGGAATCAATGGCTCATTGGTTAATGGCGACTGAGCAACCATTTACCACTGTTGAAGATGACATGTTCGTTTACATGATGAAGATGGCAAATCCGATGTTTGAGAGGATAAGTAGAACTACAATAAAGGCAGATTGCTTTAAGGTATATGATCATGAAAAGAAAAAATTGAAAGGCCTTGTGAAGGAAACCTCAAATATTAGCTTAACAACAGACTGTTGGAAGTCGTCTCATCAGAAAATTGAGTATATGGTCATCACTGGGCACTTCATTGATAGGAATTGGAGGTTTAATGAACTCTTATACTTTTATTTTTTTTTCTTTTATCAATATATATGTTTTTAATTATTCATTTATTATGTTTATATGTTTTTAGTTATTTCTTTATTATATATAAATTTGTAACTATACATGACAGATTGCAAAAACGTGTCTTAAGTTTTGTACATGTTCCGCCTCCTCGTACTGGTCTTGATATTGCTGATGGGATCTACAAATGTTTAAAGGAATGGGAAATTGAGGGAAAAATCTTCTCCATATCCGTAGATAATGCAGCTTATAATGACAGAGTAGTGAGTACACTAAAGAGTAACTTCTCAAGAGTGAAGAAACTTCCTTGTGGTGGAAGGTTATTTCATGTTAGATGTTGTGCGCATATACTGAATTTGCTTGTCAAAGATGGTCTTTCAAAGATTAATTATGTAATTGAAGAAGTTCGTGAAGCTGTGAAGTATATAAACCATTCAGAGGCAAGGCGTGACATGTTTTCAAAAGCTGCAAATCAACTTCAAGTACGTGATAGGAAGTTGCTGATTGATGTTCCAACAAGATGGAATTCAACATATGATATGTTGTCACTTGCTATCAACTTCAAAGACGTGTTTCCAATGTATGTATTTTACGAATGAAAATGCCTTCTATTTTTCATAATTGATGATGTCTCTTATTAACTTTAATTTGTTTTTAGATATGCAGAATACGAACTACAATTTAAACACCTGCCCACTGAACAAGATTGGGAAAATGTGAAACATGTATGTGAGTTTTTGAAGGTTTTTAAAGAGTGCACGAATGTCATATCTGGTAGTGATTATCCCACTTCAAATTTATATCTTATGGAGGTGTACAAGGTTAAAGAAAAATTAAATGCTGGTGTATTATCTCCGGTTGCTTTTATTAAAGATATGGCTGGAAAAATGAAGGAAAAGTTTGACAAGTATTGGGGGGAGTGTCACCTTTTGATGGCCATGGCTGCCGTACTAGATCCAAGGTTAAAAATGAAGTACATCGAGTTTTGTTATCCAAAGATATACCCACAAGCTGAAGCCGAAAAAAATATTAAAGATGTGGAAAATGCACTCGATGTTATGTATAAAGAGTATTTGGAGATACACAATGCATCAATGAAGGAAGCTTCAAATCAAAAGAGTGGGTCATCTAGAGGGAGCACTAGCTCAAGGCCTAATGAAGAGGCATCGGCCTCTGATTGGGATCCATTTGAGGAGTTTCTTAAAGATGCTGATGTGGATAGACCAAGCAAATCCGATCTTACAGTGTATCTAGAAGAAGGTGTATTACATGGACATAAAGGAGCTACTTTTAATGTGTTAGACTGGTGGAACATGCATAAGCTAAAGTATCCTGTTTTATCAAATATGGCATCGAATATTCTTGCAGTTCCAATTTCCACAGTGGCATCTGAGGCAACATTTAGTGCTGGAGGAAGAGTTATTGATCCCTATCGATCCACACTGGCCCCTACTACTGTTGAAATGTTGATTTGCGGAGGGGATTGGATTAGGCAAATGTATGGAGTTAAGAAGAAGATTAAGGTACATTAAAAACACTTTTAAAGATACATCATTAGATTTTCATAATTCTGAACTAGTGACTTTGTTTTTGTAGAAGGATGAGATGCCGTGTGAGATTTTACTACCTAGTGGGAATAAAAGTTAAACTAAAGGTACATATATGTGTGGGTTCATAATTTGTAGTATTTATAGATTTGGGATCATTTATATACTTATTATATACAGGTTTGAGGTGTATGTTTTGGAGATAGAAGGTGCAAAGTAGATGGTTTGTCTTTACAGGTTAGTATTTTTATGAACATTATGGAGATAAAGGTAGCACATAAAACTAATATTTGGGCCATGTTTTATTTTTAGGAGCTAATAATTAAGCTGCATGTTAGTGTATAAAATCTATACCTTGCTTTATTCAAAGCAAGATTTTTATTTGCTAATGGTTAACATAACACATCTCAAAATTTTCCCACTCATTTACTTGATGTTTACCCTCGTTACACATCTAGAATTATGTTTCCAGTGCTACTATATTTTGTTTTCAATGCAAAGTCGTGTCTGAAGGCAGTATTAAAGTGTGGTATGCAATGGAAATGAAAAGTGATGCACTTTTTCAAGTTTGTTATGTTTGTTTCAGGTCTAACTTTTGTGGATAGCTGACTATGGAAACTTTTGTCGATAAATGGCTATGGAAATTTTTGTGGATAATAGGCAATGGAAATTGCAGAAGACGAAACGTGTAGTTGTTAATTTTGTCTTAAAACTTTGTATGGGTTCAACTTATCTTGTATCAGTTTCGTAACTTCGTATTATATTTTATATTACTCTTTTAATGGTCTGAATGTTCTTTTTTTTGTTTCAATTTGAGTTCTCAAGCTGCAAAGCCTTGGCTTATTAACGAGCTAAAAACGAGCTCGAGTCGAGCTTTAGCTTGTTAAAACTTGTGCCACGTATAATTTGATCGAGCTTTCGAGTCGAGCTCGAGTTTGTAGTTCTACGACCGAGCCGAGCTCGAGCTCAATATCCAAGGCTCATAGCGAGCTCGAGCTCTAGGAAAATACAACGAGCCGAGCTCGAGTTGTGTGAGGCTCGGGCTCGGCTCGGCTCGTTTGCACCCCTACTTACTGATTTGAAAATCTTATCATTCTAGTTCTCTTCTTTTATTTTAGTAGTTGTTAAATATAGTAAACATATTTATTGTTCTGTTCATCTTTGTAGAAAGTCTGCAAATGGTTAGCACAAGTATTATTGACATTGGATTATTTGCATACTAATCGTGTCATTCATAGGGATTTAAAGGCAAAATTATCTTTTCTTGATTAGTATTCTACTTCATCCCACTCACGAAGCATTTCTTTTTTTGGAAAATTATTAAGGTAAATTACCTGTTTGCGCTTGACTTTAGAAAAAGTCAAAATAATTGATTCTGACCCATATAATTTCCTATTTGTTAAGTCAGTATAGATGTTTGACCGGGTGTCAAACATGTGCATTATACCATGTGTCTTTTAAATATTCCATTTAACATTGAATCTCTTCACATGCTCAAATTTGTAAAATTTTATGTTATATTGCAGTGTTCCAACATATTCCTCACAAAGAGAACGACATTCATATCGGTAAAAATGCGGCAGGCTTTCTTAACATTTTGAGGTTGACACTTAACCTTAGAAGTTTAGTAAAACGCTTTTCGGAACAAATTGACCGACGTCGATGAAAAGTGAAAGTTTAAGACTTTATCGATGATTTATATCTAAAATTCATATTTACTTTGGTTTATTCATTCTAAACTTCCAAGTACACGATGCACATACATGCATCACTTTGTGTGTAGAATCTGTTTAATGCTGGTAAGTTTTTGCTTTATTTTTCTACAGCCGGACTTGGTACACACTGGAGATGAGGACAACATCAAAGATAAGTAGGCTAGAAGTAAAGCATCATCAACAGGTAGTCTGTTTTAACAGTAAAATTTTGAAGTAGAGTTTTATAATCATGACTAATATAGTACCACATGTCTTGTTTTGTATCAAACATCCTTTTAATGGATAATCATGGTTATTCCCTTTAAGTCTTACAAACAGATATATTAGTTATTATGTATTTTGTTTGTCATTCTTAAATGTATTCACCTTTTTTTCCCTTTCTTTCTTTAAATTCTGGTTCTTGATTGGCTATTTGACTATGCATAGTCAAACATAAAATAGAAACCTCTTATTAACAGGCAACTTGTTTCATGAGAAATACTAATACATAAATGAATAAAAATTTGCATAATAATGTAAATAATTATACAGGCTTGACAACCAAATAACAGAATACATACCCGATGTGTTTCGGACTAACGAATGGGAAATGTGTGGTTCGGACTGACGAAGCTAATTTGTTTACAAAATCCCTGCGTCACAAATGACACATCAAAGTTCCAATGACATAAACAATATACATATACATATGTATGCAAAAGGAAGAGAAGTAACCTGATATTAGGAAGGTGCACAAGTAAATGTCGTTTCCCGAAGGATCCTTGGTGATTTGAGGTTCAACAATCACATTTATGGGTATAATTGGTAACCGAAGTATTCAACTTGTCTGAGGAAAAAGAATGAAATGAAAGAATTTAATGGGGTAACTGATGGTGATGTCCATTCAGATTACTTACTTCATACTTGAAGAATTGAAGGGGGAGGTAACGGTTCTGTATTGATTGGGGTTCAATTCTTTCATTACCATGAAGTTATTAGCAGGAATCAGGAAGATGAAGCTGACATTATTATTATCTTATCTTATTATAATAAAACATTAATTACATTATAATAAAACATTAAATTGGGAGGGTTTAGGAAGAGAATGCATTATAGGGGCACATTAAGGTAAAGAATTTTATAGATTTAACTAAAATGGCATAACAAATTTACTAATATACCCCCATAAGTGTCTTAATGTTCCACAAAGTTCCAATTATACCCTCATGATGTAAGCATAAACCACTTGTGCATGTTGCTTCTTAAGTTGTACGCAATTGAAAATTACTATTCTACCCGTCACTCTTCCTTAATAAGATACTAGTGGGAATGCCCGCGCGTTGCGGCGGGTGTCCCAGTTAACATCGGATTAAAATTATGATGCTTATTACGAACCATAACCTATTACGAGTTTTTAACATTTTGCTCCATTCAACGGAAAATCGTCATACAAGTTTTCATTCTACAGGTAACCGCGTGATGTTGCGGCCACAAAAAGTTATAATATCTCACTAAAATTTTTGCAGCTATAACATTAAACAAAACCCATTCTTGAATTTCTTCGATTTGAAATTTTGTACATAACTTGGAACCATGACGTATATACAGCCAAACATAAAAGTGACCGACACTAACAGACTGCAGAAGATCAGGAAAGATGGTAATGATCCTTACTAACCACTTAACCAGGGATGGCTTCAAACCAGTACCCTTGTGCACCCCTCCATGAATAATATGCAATCCGTGTCTCGTAGAACCCTAAACAAATAATCATTATCAGCAATGCTAACAAAGACATAAATGTGTTGAATATCTAGTTGATTAAGATGCATAAAAGAATATCAAAACTGCTTTAAGTAGCATATCGGGCAGGGGGCAATGGGTCAAAATAGTTCAACCCATCTATCAGGCCATCACCATCTCTTTGTCCGTTCATTAGAAAATTTTAAACACTTGAAAAAATTTTGGGTGAGTTTTAAATAGTTCCAACCCATTTCCCTTTTAAGCTAAGTTCATTAAAATATAAAAGTTATAAATACGACACGTAAAGGATCAATTTTCACAAACATAACCAGTCAAACAGGGTTGTCTTCCATATCTAACAGGTCAAGCTTTGAAGCTTACCTATAATGAAAACAGGTCAAACAGATCGGAAGTTGCCCGAAATGCTTTCAAATGCTTAAACCTCATAATTTGCTTTACTTTAAGATGCAGATTCTTATTCTGTGATCTTGTTTTGTATATTATTCATCTATAAAATTTAGAACAAAGTGGAGAAAAAAGTGCAAACAGGTTGGTCGGCCTCACCCGTTTGGACCCATTACCCAACCCACCAGATTCACACTCTAATAAAGGATTTAAAATGTCACCTCTTATTGGTCCTAATGACTTATAGGATGATGTGAATGTATTAATATACCTGGGAGGAAGGTGAGTGTCCCGACTCCAAACAGGCCATATGCTTGGGATCTGTCACCACCCATGTGGCCTGTGAAGATGAACAATGAAAGGAGTAGAAGCACACATCCAAACAAGAGAAGAAAAGGTGCAAGCACAATGGACTTCCATGTGACTTTATCAAATATTTCTACTGCCATGTCAAACCTAGGGTCAAATGTACCTTCTCTACCAATATCGTCTTCATCGACAGCAAGGCGAGTGTAATTAATGTTCCGCCTAGACGTCATAACTCTGACTTATTGAAAACAAGTTCTAAAGCACCACAAGCATTCAATCCAAATTCAAACATCTGCTTTTAACAAACAACATAGTACATGACTTTAGACAGAATAAAGTCAAAACCTAACAGCTAAATGATTGCTATAAATGTGCTAGTTTATCACTTAACAGATTGGACCTATAGTTAATATCACTTTAACAGATTGGACCTATAGTTAATAACATTGGGCTTATGAACTGGAATAATAACTTTTAATTGACTAACATAACCTATGAGCTCATTATTTCTTGAACAGGCATCCTGATATTTATGAACGGGAAGCCGTAACATTGAACTGAAATTTGATTAATTCTATAGACTTGAATCTAACAACCCAGGTCTAAACGTAATTCGTTAAAAAAAATTAGATTATTACACTAACAATAAATAGAACTGGCTGGAAGGGAAAAAAAATACCAGGTACTTGTCATATGCATAATCAGGGGGCAGGAACAAGTGATATCTCTCTAGGCATCATTAGCCGAACACACATGTCCGAACCTTACAAAAATATTAACAGAAAAATGAATACAAATATCCACAAGATCACCTCTGCCAGCATATGATCCGCTTCATTAAACACATGGATCTTCAAATTAGATGTACCCAACTTCTTGGCTGCTACCCATTTGTTAATAGTACCCATTTCACCGATGATGACTCGTCCTGTCACGGGTGCTTTGTTGGAAGATAGAGAAAATTGCCAAAAAAAAGTAAGTAAAAACTGGATTTGATATATTTTTTTCAAATAATATGTTTTTATCAATTAGAGGACTTGGAATAATTAAGAAAGTCAACTCTCAGTGGATAAAGGAATGTAATTTGAGTTTACAGGCGTTTACCTAATGAATTATACGCAAGCAAAGTGGACAGATTACGAATTAAGATGACAAAATGAGCAGGAAAACTGGGTTCGAGATAAAATCACAGCCCAAAATGACACATATATAAGTAAATGACTTGATAGTTAATACTACTCCCTCTATGGAATAACCGAAAGCTGAAAACTGAAAAGACTCGTTTGTTTTAAAATGAAAGACATTTAAGAAGAGTTAAACTTACCGCATAGAATCCTTAATCCAAGGCAGAACATAGCAGTGTATCTAAAGTAGAAGCTTGTTTGAAAGAAGCCATACATCTTAGTCTTGACATGGTAGTAATATACTGAATACAAGCAGAATAGATAGCTGTAGAGCCCACAGAGAAGAAAGAACCCATGGCCAATAACAATTCTCAGAATTTAGCAAGTACCTGTCCACAAAAACGGAAAAAATGATGCGATCAGAATCATTCACTTTATCCAAGTTTTCCCTGTAAAAAAGTCATAATCAGAAAACGTAGACCTAAATTATATAAATTTTACTCATTAAAATACATACTGCCATTGAGTGAATACAACCCACCACTCACATCGCCAGAAACAAAAGAAATGAGAGCACAACAAACTATAAATGTTGCTACAATTGATCATCATCTACAAAACAAATAATTAAAGCATTATAGTCTGAAGTCATCTGTGATCAAATAAACCTAACTGCAGCAAATGGTTCACGACTATTTTTTTCACTAACCCGACATACAACATTCCAATACTTGCAAACATGATGACGGGAAGAATCAATAGTGCCAGTTGGGCACCTGTCCCAACAACCGCAGATAGCAAAACCAAATTAAAAGGTGGCTGGAAAACATCTCCATGAACAAGCTTCCAACCAGACTCTTCACGGACATCTATTTCCTGGAAAAAGATTATTAAAATAGAATACTATATGGTGAATTAGTGACTGGATTAATAAATTGACCCAGTTACTTCATAGTGTCATTACCAGAGTTTCTAGTTTCTAGATCATCATCTTCTCTGGGATATTTGGCATGGTCATTTCTAAGAGTCCGCATCATGCTTCATAGAAACCAATCCAGTTAGAAAAATACCCACCATGAATGAGTTAAATATGGAGAACCAATAATCTGCAATAAAAGAAAGTAATTTATCGTTTCATTAAAGGTGACATGGGTGTGGTATGACAAGCATATGATTAGAATGGAAAAAGATTGCAACTTAAGTACCAGAAACAAGGCTCGAGACAAGATCTTCTCCTGCCCTTGGGTCATGATTGTGATGTGAGCACCGGATACGCTTGACCTGTGTCCCCGCTCTTAATCCTTGTTCACAAAAACCATATTTAATGATTCGTTTATCACACGATCATAGAAACTAAAATCCAAATATCCATATAGTAACGATATTTGTTTACTTAAACATACCTGTGACCTATTTCGGGCACACGAATACCCTTGTTTTTCATACTTTCAACGAACTCGTTTGGTTAAAGTTTCTACCCAATTATATATTTTTCAGGTCAGAACTCACCCAGTCTATCAGAATATTAAGTTTCAATAGTATCTGTCCATCATCGAACAATATTAGAAAATTATTTTATTTGTCATTTCGTGAGAAAAAAATAGGAGAACATAACGAGCATTTGTGGAAGCCCATAAATAATTTCAATGTGTCCCACAAACATGATTAGAGGTGGCAAGATGCGTACGGGTCAAAATGGATATTTTCAGTAGAGCCTTATAAAAACAATTAATGCATTAGCTGTGGTTACAAATAGTTTTGACATACAAAACAGTTTCAATTTGGTTTTGGTCAAAGACCCTTCCGAGCCGTGCACACTCCTAAATTGTAGTTTCATTTCTCCCCTGAATCCATTATGACACCCATTAAATTAAAGTTGCAGTGAAGATTAAATTGCAAGCCTTTATTGAGTATATGAATAAGAACAATCCCACCAATATAGAAAAAAGCATATACAAAACTTTTTTGAAACTATACAAAAATGGCATCAAACGAAACTTGAAACATGTGATATTTCATTGATCAAGTTACTATCGAGTTTATATCATTAAAGAAAGAGAACATATTGGTATCCATGGTATGATGGTATCAATTCTTTATACACTGAATATAATTTCAAATTACAACATACATTTAAGATAGCAATTTGACCCATGTCTTTTAAATATATTACTTTCACAAGTGTGACTCATTAGCAATAACATAAACCAAATCACCACACTTGCACAGTCATATTATGTAAAATGACAATATAAATCAATTAAAGATTAGGTGTGTGTGTGTATATATATATATATATATATTAATTTAAGCAGCATAAATAATTCGTTTTTGAAGGATCAATTTATAAATATTGTTCCACTAATTTGGCTATTACAACAAAGAAAAATTTATTCCAAAAAATATAGTAGATACAAATGCTAATAGTAATAGTTCTTAATTCTTATGCACCTATATTATACTCAGGGCTTGCCCAAAACAATCAATGTGTTAATAACTACTTTACCATCCTTTTATCACCCATATATCATACTCAGGGCTCGCCCAAAACAATCAATGTAAGCATCTTGCACAGCACAAACAGAAGAAACATGAGTTGAACAACCTATTCACTGCAACAAAAATTATCAAACAAAAATTCAACAAAAACGCAAATTATCAACAGCAAATTATCAATTATCAAATAAAATACAGTACACATAACATAAAAACGCAATGGGAAACCAAATGAAAACAAAGTTACCGTAAGAAGACGAGTGTATAGAACTGCTGGTGAGAGAATCAGCAAGTATTCAACAAAAAGCTGGGAAATTGTGCTTTACTGATTCAACAAAGAGCTGGGAAATTTTGGTTAGTGATATAGCAATGATTTGAGGTTCAAGAATCAGATTTATGGGTATAATTCGTAACTAAAGTCTTCTTGTTTGTTAGGTTAAGAGAAATCTTGAAAACATAAAAATTACACCTAAAACACAATACACGGCGGTAGGTGATTCAAAGTGATTGATCAGATGTTGTGCGACGACTGGTGGGTGTTACATAGGTGGCAGGCGTTGAGGTTTCTAAAATAAATTAGTGAGAGGGTTGTAGAGAGAGTATTAAATCGAAGAAAATGCTTCGATTGCCCCACTACTACTGAACCGCCATCAATAAAAGGGGTTATACTGCATTTAAGAAGGGTTATTACCAGGAAGAGAGTGGAGGAACAATTTTATACTTTGAGAAAATTGCTCGAATAGTCCCTGTGGTTTGTACAATTTTCACCTATAGTCCTCAAGTTTTTAAAATTACAGGTATAGTCCTCAACTTTTGGTGTTTCTTAACTCGGATAGTCCTTGGAGTGGCTGTGAAATTACTAAATTACCCTTTTGATGGATGGAAGTTAAATAATCCAGTTAAGTGGATGTAAAATTACTAAATTACCCTTACCCCAATAAAAATAAAAAAAATCAATTAATTAATAAAATATAAAGAGGGCCCACTTAACCCCTTAACCAATTATTTTTCTCCACCTATTTTAATGGGCCCACCAACTTCATCTTCTTCACCCTATCACCATCACCACCCCCACCACCACTACCAACCACCACCCACCACCACTACCAACCAGCACCTCCCCCCTTCATTTTAAACAACACTCGTCACTAATATACCCTCCCCTAGTTTCTTCTCCAACCAACAAGTCTCTCCTAATACTTTCCTTTTTCCCCTCTACTGATTATCATCACATTCAAACCCCAAAAAGGCCAAAACCCACCACACTATAATTACTTTACCAATAATAATAATAATAAGTACCACCATCAATTCCTCTGCACACAACATGATCCACCAACAAATGTTGCTGCTATTCGGCAGAGGAGTTTATCAACAGGGGGGACGATGGTTGTGAACATGGTGGAGTTTATCAACAGGGGGCTGCTAATCGGAGTTGTGGAGGGACGATGTCGGAGTTGCGGAGGCGACGGTGACGGTCACGGTCACGGTCTGTGATGATGGTGGAGGCTGGTGGTGACGGAGGTGGTGATGACGATGTCGGTGGTGGTGAAGGGTGGAGATGGGTGGAGGTGGTTGTGGAGGTGACCTAATTTTATGTTATTCGACTGTTGAATTGATTTTTTATTAGGATTGAATGAATTTTCTGTTGTTTCAAGTGTGTGAATTGTTGCTTGTTAATTTGACTTAGGTTTACATGAGATTGGGGGTTTGAGTGTGAATTTTGCATCAAAAACTTAAAATGTAGATTTTTTATTTATGAACAGAGAGTAAATTTCTTCTTGTTTTGAGTGTGTGAATTGGTAGGGTCAGGGATTTAGTTTTTTGATATTGTTTCGATCTCATGTACAGACATGTTCATCAGTTTGATCTTGTTTTAAAATGAAGGGGGAGGTGTTGGTTGGTGGTGGTGGTGGTGGTGGTGGTGGGTGGCGGTGGTTGGTGGTGGTGGTGGTGTGGTGGGTGGTGGTGATAGTGATAGGGTGGGGAAGATGAAGTTGGTGGGCCCACTAAAATAGGTGGAGAAAAATAATTGGCTAAAGGGTTAAGTGGACCAACTTTATATTTTATTAATTAATTGTTTTTTTTATTTTTATTGGGGTAAGGGTACTTTAGTAATTTTACATCCAATTAACTGAATTATTTAACCTCCATCCATCAAAAGGGTAATTTAGTAATTTCACAGCCACTCCAAGGACTATCCGAGTTAAGAAACACCAAAAGTTGAGGACTATACCTGTAATTTTAAAAACTTGAGGACTATAGGTGAAAATTGTGCAAACCACAGGGACTATTCGAGCAATTTTCTCTTATACTTTTAACTAAAATATGAATACAAATTTACTAATATACCCTTTTAAGTGTCTTAATGTTCCACAAAGTTCCAATTATACCCTCATTATGTAAGCATAAATCACTTGTGCATGTTGCTTCTTAAGTTGTACGAAATTGATAATTACTATCCTAGCCGCCACTCTTCCTTAATAAGATAATATAGATAATATAGATTTTTTACTTATTTTCAAAAGGGTTCGGGTTATAAACTGGTTCATAAGAGTGAGACTACAAACTGATGCCAAACCTACATGTTGGGCCGGTCCAATCCGGATTTTTGGTGGGTCAATCTAGGGTCGGAACTCGGAACTAGTTTTGCGGTCCCAAACCAGTTTTCTTTTACACCGCTAGCTTGAAGTAAACTACAATGGGCCACCAAGAAAATAATGGGCTAACTTGGGCTGAAATTAAAAGGCAAGCCGTTGGTCCGGTTACAACAGGCCAACACACCAAGAAAATAATGGGTGGGCTGACTTGGGCTTATTGGAATATAACTTAGATTATTAACATATATGTATATATAATTAATTAATGTAGTTAAATATAGATTGTAAGTATGCATTAGTTTAGTATTCGGCTACTCAAATGGGTCAGGATGGATGTGAAGGCTGCAACAATCTTAGAACATAAAGGCAGGACATGAAGTGAAATGACAACAATACCCTTGACGGTTAAACAGTTTTTGGAGGGAAACTCATACCTATTCGACATAACCGTTTATTTGGGACATGACTGTTCGTAAAGTATAAGTAGAACATGTATGCATCATAAATTAGTTATCAAGATTGTATCCAAACAATCCACCCAATTCTTGTAACCAATTCTGTCCGAAAACATATATCTATAATATTCAATTGTTCTTGGTTATTTCATATCAAAGTTGTGTTTATTATTCGATTATTTCCGCTGCGAAACCGATCCTAGTCCAACAAACTGGTATCAGAGCCCTGGTTTCAAGATTAATCATCGAGTAGAACATCCATCGGACCATCTCTGTTCTTTGAACATAAAACAGAGGCATAAGAAATCATTGGACGATCATCGAATCAAAGAGATAAAGGCTAGTCGACAAGGATAATATATTTTTAACATACAGAATAGCAATCGGTAATCAAATCAGAACCGGAAAAGTAGAAGAAACTGACGAACAGGAGGAATACGGCGAGACACAGGAACTTGTAAAATTCAGAAACGAGAAGCACGCATCAAACGGTAACATATTCCTGATTTCATTTTAAGTTTCTAATCGAATATAGTGTCTTAATTCAGATCCTGGTTAAGAAATTTGATTGTTCTTGATAATATTTCAAGGAACCCACAAGAGTTTTTTATTTCCCGCCAATTTTTTTTAAAGAAAATTATAAGAGAATTCATTACAGTGAATTCATTATTGGTTATTATTAACAATCAAGACCGGATTATTCAATCATGATTCTTAAAACACGTTGGATTAAGGCTGTTTGTTTCGGACGGAACCGAACAAACTTTTACGCTGTGTTCCCGAGTTTACTAAACGGGAGAAAAGAAAAGAAAGGAAAGGAAAGATGTGTTCCCGAGTTTCATTAAAGGAAGGAAAAGAAAGGAAAACAAAATATTGTGTGTTCCCGAGTTTCATTAAAGGAAGGAAAAGAAAGGAAATGGAAGGAAATGGAAGGAAAACTAATTAAAATTCTTTAGTTTAGTTTTCCTTCCGATTTGGAAGGAAACGGAAGGAAAGAAAATTTATCCTTTCTTTTCCTTTCCCTTCCCTTCCTTCAATTCTTTTCCTTTCTTTTCCCTCTTTAAGTTAACTCGGGAACACAGCGTTAACGTAGAAGAAGACATATTCGATTATTCTTATTCGAACATAGTTTCGATTTGAATTTGTATTCAAACCTTGTTGTTATACCGGTTCAGTGAAATCTAGACAGTCAGAATCGGATTTAGAAAAGGCGCGAAGAATTTATTTGGGAAGTAGGCTTCCATAGGAAAACCAACGAAGAAGAAACAAAGGTTGACTTTCAAAAGTCAACAAAAACAAAAGAAAACCGTTTTTAATATTAAGGGTTATATTAAAAAAAAGGTATTCATTATCAGTACCCAACGAGAATCCATACCATTTTGGAGAAAATTTGGACCACATATTGACTTCAATATTTTGTGATAACTTTAACGGAAGCCATAAAATTTTATGAGAAAGAAAATATTTTTTTTAACCATTAAAATGAAGAAAAGATCTTAAAAAAGGAGGCACCGACTATTTTTGCCAACACTGTATACGAAGAATAAAGACGAAGGAAACGCTGTTTTATTATTTGAGAAAAGGAAGAGTTGGCAAATATTTAGATGCATCACTACTGAAGACGACACAAGATCATGATGACATTAAATAATAGTATTCTACGGATTCAAATTCCAAAATTAAATGGAAATAATTATCACAATTGGAGTATTCAAATGAAGGCCTTATTTAAATCTGAAGACTTATGAAACATTATCGAAGATGGAATTCAAGAACCCGTTGAAAGTGCCTCACTAACCGATCAACAAAGAGAACAATTAAAAGAAAAGGAAGGAAAAGACAGCAAGACACTACTCTACATGTATCAAACCGTAGAAGAAGTAATATTTGAAAGAATCTCAACTGCAACATCATCAAAGAATGCATGGGATATGCTCTACAAGTCTTATCGCGGAGAAGAAAAGGTAAAACGGATTAAAGTACAATTCTTACATAGTGAATTCGATCACCTTAGAATGAAAGAAAACGAAACCGTTGAAGAATTCTACAATCGCGTGATCATATTATGGAACCAAATCCGTTTAAATGGGGAAAACATTGAAGTCAAAAGGGTTGTTGAGAAAATTTTACGTAGTCTAACAAGAGAATTCGAGAATATTGTTGTGGCTATAGAAGAAACAAAGGATATCTCTGTTTTACCATTGGAAAGCCTATTAGGCTCTCTTAAAGCTCATGAACTACGTATGAAACATAATGATAATTCTACATATGAACAAGCCCTTCTTCAATCAACAAGCAAAGCAGATGCCCATGACAAAAGCAATGGTTTAGACGAAAAAGATAGAGAAAGAAAAGGAAAATCATACGTACATATTCAATGTTACCATTGCCAGAAATACGGACACACAAGTAAAGTATGCAGGAAGAGAATTAAAGAAGAAAGGAAAAGGGAGAGTCAATCCCTTCATGGAAAATAAAAGGAAGATGGAATTACATGATGACTAAGCTAACAGACCCCATAGATGTCACAGAAGAAAAAAATCTATGGACGGTACAGGTCCCATGGATGGTACAGGAAAAACAACTCCCATGGATGACACAGAGATAGCATCATATGACTAGAAATTGACGAGAAGCAAGCAACAAATATCTTCATCTAGAGACAAGCTACAAGCCCCCCCCCCCCCAATCTAACTTAAGGGAGGGTATTGGAATATAAGTTAGATTATTAAGATATATGTATATATAATTAATTAATGTAGTTAAATATAGATTGTAAGTATGCATTAGTTTAGTATTCGGCTACTCAAATGGGTCAGGATGGATGTGAAGGCTGCAACAATCTTAGAACATAAAGGCAGGACATGAAGTGAAATGACAACAATACCCTTGACGGTTAAACAGTTTTTAGAGGGAAACTCATACCTATTCGACATAACCGTTTATTTGGGACATGACTGTTCGTAAAGTATAAGTAGAACATGTATGCATCATAAATTAGTTATCAAGATTGTATCCAAACAATCCACCCAATTCTTGTAACCAATTCTGTCCGAAAACATATATCTATAATATTCAATTGTTCTTGGTTATTTCATATCAAAGTTGTGTTTATTATTCGATTATTTCCGCTACAAAACCGATCCTAGTCCAACAGGGCTGAAATCAAAGTCAACACAGGCCAACACACCACGCTACAGTGAACTGAAAGGGTGTTACAACTTAAAAGAAAAGGATCCAGAGAAGAATTGCTTGTTTGTCTTACTGTCTAGTGTCTTGAAAACACGGGCAAAAAATTTGCTAAAAAAAGGAATCTTGGTGAAGAACAGCATTGGCCTATAGTTTGGTGAGCACTCATGTCCCATTCTTTATTTTACCCTCTATCTCTACACCCTGTCCTCTATTTGCTTTTCATCTCTAAATTACATAGTATAGAGTAAAATCCGATCTCTATATTTGATAACTCAATATTCATCTTTATATGAAATATCTTCATTAATCTCATGTTTGTCCATCCGATCAACGCCCATCCATAGCTAGCTTCAAGTCTTCAAGGATATGCTCTTCCGATCTAGCTTATGAACTTTTGATTTTAGACCCACACAGAATATTCAATTCTAACTTTTATAAAAAATAAATTCATATGGTTTCCAATTTTGAACCTCACTATGGGAGTAAATAACTGACCTCCTTTCATCAACAAATTAAGTAGGCCTTAAACACCAGAAGGAAAGAAAGTCCTTTCCGTTTCTCCCTCTTTTTCTCAGCAGCCAATTGAATGGCGCAACCCACACAACCTCAGTGCACCCGCATCCGACCGAAATCGGCATCGCTTGATCAGCAAATAATCCAAAAACAAATATCACAACTGTTTGCAAGGTTGAGGGTTCGATTCCTGTGGGTCCCCAATCCAGGTGGATGGGTAATCAGTACAGGCTAGCCCAGGGTGTTAGCCGGAGCTCTACCAGTTGCACCACTTGCCCGTTCAAATAAAAAAGGGAAAATCACCAAAATAACCCGTTGACCGGGCATTTTGCACAAATAAACCTTTGACCCCTCTTAGGAGAGACGGGACACGACTCCCAACGAGCCTGAACCGTCTCCCAAGAGGCTTCCCATTTCAGCCAACGGAGGACCGCCACGTGGCGTTGTTGATCCCGAGGCTGTCCCGTCTCTCTCCAGACGGGTCAGAGGTCAACCGTCTCTCTCCCCAGACGGGTCACACTTCCCCATGCCGTCTCAAACCGTCTCGGGAACCGTCTGAACCGTCTCTAAAAGTAAGCAAGCAGCTATGAAACAAATTGCTAGCTAACTACACGATATAATGCAACTTAACTTAGCATTTGAATATAAACAAACCAATTCAACAATGAAAACTACCCTATGTATGTCTAAGCATAAACGAAATATCAAAAACAAAGACGATATAGTCATATAGGAAACAAATTAAGAAAAGAGTTAACACATATTAAGCATACATGAATCATAACACTTGAAGCAACAACCGAAGCTACAAAATTAATATTCATGCAAACACAAAAGCATAACAAACATGCAAACGACTATATATACTCTAAAGCGTATAAGTAAAACAGCTTTGTTTTGGACGCAAACCTACATCAAAAAACTGTTGAAACCAAATAAAGCAAGTTGTTATTTCAACATCGAAGAAAGAAAATAGGTTTCATAATCCAGGTCGACTCAGACGACAAAGGGTCAGATCTATTTCAACATCGAAGCAGACTGGCATGGTTAAAACAGACACAGTAAAGCCTCTATAAAACCTGATCATGGTTCAGCAGCTGGATCAGCAATCTCTCACTTAAACCCTCGATGAACAAACACTTTCACACGCAGAGACGATAGGTGTGGAAGGACATGTGGGAAGTGAAGACACAGCTACAGTGGAACCCTTGCTATTTGTATCAGTATATATAATGTTAAAGTGATGGGGACTAAAATAATACAAGTAAATTGGTTGATCAGTGGGCTTACTAGCAATTTATCACTACTAGAAAAATGAGCAATTGCAACTAGAATTTGCGACCGTAAAAAAAGGTCGCAAAATTAGCAGTCGTTTTCCGACTGATCTCTTTTTGGTAGCAACATTTGCGATTGACCACAAAACGGTCATAAAACGGTTGCAAATGTTACGACCGATTACTTTTGGTCGCAAAACAGTCGAAAAATATTAAAATACGATCACTATTGTAGAATTTGCGACCGCGTTCTGACCGCTTAGTTTACGACCGTCCTGGCGGTCGCAATAATAATTAAAGAGCAAGGGTAATTTTGTAATTACCTTAAAAACTAAAAAAAAAAAAAAAAGAATAAAACCCGTTAAAGAGCAACCTTTCACACCACATATCAAATACGATCTGATCCTTCAACAACGAAGAAACCTTTCACACAATCTGATCCTTCACAAGCATAATGGAGAAACCCTAGGCTTGATCACTTCAAACGATCTTCAGTTGATCGAATAATCGAGAAACCCTAGGCTTTCATTCGATTGAAGGATTTCACGAGCTATAGCCTCCAAAAGGAATCGATTCTTCTCTGATTAACGTCTCCTTAACCTGAATTAGTGATTCAGGTAGATAAGCTTCATCCTTAACCTCCATTAACGTCTCTTTAAGCTCCAGCTATTAACCTGATTTCGTTATTATTGTTGTTGTATCAATATTTATTGGTTCTGATTGCTTACGATCTGTTTGTTGTAGACGTTTTATTGATTGTATGTATTTTGTTTTCACTGTATTTGAGGAATCTGTTTCTTCGAGTTAAGTAAGTAGATTAGGTTTTGATTAACTGTTTTGACTAATTGACTTGACAGTGTACTAGTTTTTTGATTGTAAGGTTTTGATTATTACTGTATAGGAAAATCTGTTATTCGAGTTGAGTAATAGTTTAATTGAGTTCGGAACGTTGATACACATATTTTTGATACACATATTTTTTTTGGTTTCTTTTTCATTTTCTTTGTGTTCTTTCAGATTTGTGTTGTATTGTTGGGTGGTTATTTGGGTTGCCTACATGTTGTTTGATGAAATGCCTAAGCAACAAAAAAAAAAACCATTTTCTCCCCGAGTTTTTTTTATATACATGGTGTTAGACGAGGTTTTCATTTGGCTTGCCTATGTCATTTTCGTTGTGAAATGCTTTTTAATTTATTACTACTCTTTTCAGGTACGATGACTCCCTAGGTAGATGGTTCACCATGATGGTGGTACACGGTGGCTGATGCCGATTGAAGACTGGTTCAACAGTTTAAGAATGTCGGCCAAATCTTCGTTTTTGTTATGTATCGGAGAAACATGCCATTGGGTCGTCTAAGCATTTATGTTATCCTTAACAACTCCACATATTATGCTAACAAATATGTGTCGTCATGCTAAGGATATTTTCTGGAAGCACTAAACAGTCTTAAAGATACTCATGCTGATGAATCATCTAACTATTGGGAGTAGACTTCTTTTCTCTGTTGATTGTGATTGTGTGTTACTGCACACTTTTTATCATAAAATTTTGTTAAGATATTTTTATCTATGGCTCACCATCTATGACTGTAGGTATTGCGGAAAAAATATCCTCAATTTGGGCAGCTTCATAATGGATCCTTTATGCAGCAGGTATATCCAGATTTTCGCTTTTTTTTATGATATGATAATTTTGTTCGTCAAATTTGCCTAATCTTTTGTGTTTTGAAATTTACACCTTTTGGTACCTCACAGGACGCGGAAGAATGCTGGACACAGATTTTGTATACTCTTTCACAGGCCCTTAGATCTCCAAGTGCAAGGTATTTTAATAAAATTTTGGCTTTATTGATTGGTTTTGGTCATGATTTTTTTTTTTTTTTTTTGTTATAGAAAATACTTGATAGATCATGTTTGTGTGCAATTAACGATACACCTTAAGTCCTTAATAGCTAGAAAAATGTCTATAAATATGATATCGTTCATCAACCCATTTATACAATTAACAACACATATGTGGCAGCTATGTTCTAGATTAAGGAGTTGGTTAGAAATGCTATTTTGATACGGAGTGTTTGATGTTCTATCTAATTGATAACTGTTCTTCTCATTTATCATGCAGTGCAAATATTGATACAGTGAAAGAACTCTTCGGCATTGACCTTGTCAGCAGGTATATGGATCTAATTTATATGAATGTTCTTGTCTTGCTTGTAGAACTGGTATCTCAGTTGTCAAAAAGATACGTTCCCAGCTTTTCATAGCTGTGCTTTTTTCATGGTGCACTCTTATCCATGATAATGGAAGAGATATAAAACGGGCAAAATAAAACACCATATAAATGCTCCATCTTTACTAGTCAGAAATAATTTTTTATTAAACATTTTAGTTCATTTTTGTTTTATTTAATGGTATGTTTGCCTGTGTAGGGTGCACTGCGCGGAAAGTGGTGAAGAAAGCATAGAGACAGAATCAGTTTATTCTCTAAAATGCCACATATCACAGGAGGTGAATCATTTGCATGAGGGGCTAAAGCATGTAAGTTTTATTATAGAAATGATCACACCTGCGGGTAATCTTTTTCTCACTCTCTTTTTGTCACAAACAGAAATGTCGGGACTTTACGGTACGCCGTCATCCAAGACGAGCCGCTCTGGATTATTTTCCAGCGCGACATGGTGATTAAGCTCAAAGAAGAGTTGATCATGAACAGTTTTAAAACAATAGACGGTCGTGGCGCTAGCGTGCACATAGCTGGGGGACCGTGCATTACAATACAATATGTTACAAACATTATTATTCATGGAATTAATATTCATGATTGTAAGCCTGGAGGCAATGCTATGGTACGAAGTTCCCCGAGTCATTTCGGGTGGAGGACCATATCCGACGGGGATGGCGTGTCCATATTCGGTGGAAGCCATGTGTGGGTCGATCATTGCACGTTATCCAATTGCGCTGACGGCTTGATCGACGCCATCATGGGGTCAACCGCGATTACGTTATCTAACAATTACATGAGCCATCATGATAAAGCGATCCTTTTAGGCCATAATGATGCTTATCAGCATGACAAGATCATGCAAGTCACTATTGCTTTTAACCACTTTGGTGAAGGTCTAGTCCAAAGAATGCCTAGGTATGTCTTATATCTTAATATCATTTTCTAATTTGTAATAAAAAATAAAAGTAAAATTTAACGACACCATATTTCATTTTTTTTTTGTCAAACATGTTAATTGATTACTAAAATGGGCCGGATATATTGTTTACTTTTATGTGGATTTTATTTTTGCAACTTTTAAGGATGTCATAAATAGTATTATTGAGATGTTTTCTGTTATAAAAAACATTCGTTAAGTTATTTTTTTTTTCTTTTGGACTTTGCCTTAAGTTTTAACTAGTAGCATTTGATATAATTACCCGTTCAATTGTAGATGCCGACACGGGTACTTTCATGTGGTGAACAACGACTACACCCATTGGCAGATGTACGCGATCGGAGGAAGTGCTAACCCGACCATCCTTAGTCAAGGGAATCGATTCCTTGCACCCGATAATAGATTTAGCAAAGAGGTAACAAGATTTCGAGAATAAAAATATATTTTAATTGCAGGGTCTGAAATCAGAGCTAGAAAAGGCTTCTCCTTCTTTGGGACGCAGTGCTGTTTACTTGAAAGATTCACACATCAACGGATTGCCAAAGTAACTGTCCTTTCCATTTATAATGATTTTGGTCAAAATCCAAACATGCTATAAAAGACAAGTGTTGACCTTTTTAAAAACTATTTCTTGATATGCAAGGTACTTGACTATTCAGTTTGTTCGATTTTTCTGGAAGAGGGAATCTAATCAGAAAGCGAAGATTTTGAGGGTAAGAAACTTATCTCGTTCTGAGTCTAATAAAATTACTTATGAAAAGTTCATTTATTTTCTTACTAAGGAGTTAACCTCCAATATATTGGCTCTTAATGTTATTTATCCAAAATCAAGTTTTTGTTTACTATCTGTATACTTGATTTTAAGCATGAATGAGCTTGGAAGTAAGAGTGCTTTTAGACTTAGTACCTGTTTCTGGGAGTATGAGACATGAGCTTAATTGTGGAAACAGCAACACTTTGTGCTGCAATGACATTACAGAAGAAGAAAAAACAGTTTGTGGAAGAGACGACAAGGCATATTGCCAAGAAGTTGGTAAACAGAACATGGTTCCACCAACAGAAGAAGAGAAAACAGTTTGTGGGACAGAAGACAAGGCATCATGCGAAGAAGTTGGTAAACAGAAAATAGTTCCATCAACAGAAGAGAAAACAGTTTGTGGAAGAGAAGAACAAATGGATTGTTCATTTCTTGGTGAACGAGCTCATGAAAGTCTCTTGTTGCGTAAGGATATGACTGGAAAAGGTGACCGTACAACGAAAAACAGTGCCAGATGCAAACACATGAACATAGACGCTGAGCTGGATTTGATGAATTCTACAAGAGAGCTTCTTTCCTCTGATAAGAAGCATTTGCCAGAAACCACTGCAAAATTGGAAGCTATTCCAAAGGTTACAAATTCTACAGCTCAAACAGCCTCTATAAAAACAAACAAGGGTAATGATGTTGGTTCTCTTACTGAACAAAAGTATGGTAAAAAGGACAGGAGGTCAATCTATACAAAACAGAAACTAAAACCAACTCGTGAACAGACGATGCATACCAGCGGAAGGGATACAATAAAAGAAAATAAGGAAAAGGCTCCCGCGAGTTCTGTGAAAGTGAGTGTTAGATACCATCTAATAATGTTTTTAGTCTGATTCGTTGATATTTTAGTCGTGAGCATGTTGCACACGACAGGCCTGAGGTAATCCCTTAGCCACCTATTTTAGATAACCAAGTAGTTAGTGCGCCTGTGTTATCAATGTGCTTCATTTTTTGTTTTAATTTAGGTTTTGAAGAGAGAAATAGATGTTTTTCAACTCAGGTGGTATGGCTACTGTTTGTTCAGAGCACTTGCTAGTCTTCATAAGCAGGTAAATATCAAGCTTTTGTTAAGATGTATTCATTGTTTAATACCTTTGCATAGAGGGGTCTGTTATGTGTGTGTGTAATTGTAAATTTTATATTTGTATGTTCTGGTTCAGGGAGTAGTTCACAGAGATGTTAAGCCTGGAAATTTTCTGGAAATTTTATTTATTTACTTATATTATACTAAATTTTATTTCAGTTTGAATTTAATAAATTTGATCTTTAACACTTTGCATTGGTTTATTAGATTGAAAAGTTGAACGCGATCATCCAAGATGTAGTGAAAGAAAAAGAAGAAGAGAAAGAAAGGCTGAACGGAATTATTGCGGAGTTGGTGATGGAAAAAGAGAAAGATAAGGCGGAGAAAGAGGCTATGAACGAAAGGATGACAAACATTAAAGTGATGTTAAAAGTTAGGTTTCAAAACGTCTAATCATCGACTTACGCTATAAACATTTTATTTTGATTGTGTTTTTTATGTTAACTCAGATATTGATGTTTCAAGTAGAATGTTTTATATAACTTTGTGAATTCCCAATAAATGCTTAAATTCTAAAAATATGATGTTATAAGAAGATTAAAATAGAAAATAGCTCCAAAAAGCTAAAAATCAAATAGATAAGAAAAATATTTTGCGACCGCAAAAGCGGTTGCAAAAGACAAGCGATCGCAAAACGGTTGCAAGGAAAGCGGTTGCAAAACGGTTGCAAGAAAAGCTGTCGCAAAACGGTCGCAGGTTTCTCGTTACAAACATAACCTCACAGCAGTCGCAATATTTGCGACCGCTGTTATAGTCGCAAAATATGGGTCGGAAAAAGATAACAACGGTCGCAACTTGGACGCAATAGGGCATTTGCGTCGAGTGTTTTTCCGACTACCTTTACAGTCGTAAAACGGTCGCAAAAGGACAATTGCGACCGCTTTGCGACCGGAATCGCTATCGCAATTGCTCAATTTTCTAGTAGTGTATCTGGGCTCGACGCGTGGATCACCAAAATGATAAAAAAAAAAAGAAGACAACAATAAGACCGTAGTGGGGCTTTATTTATAAAGCCCCCTCTATCTAATTGGTCCACATGTCAGCTGAGTCAGCATGAAGAGATAAAGTGAAAAGGGGATGTAGTGGTAGGGGCTTTATTTATAAAGCCCATATTTCTGATTGGTTGTTTATTTTATTATTATTTTTAATCTTTTAACTCAAAATAATTAAAATAAAAGACAAATAAATATAAAAAAATTACAAATAATATTAAAAACACACAACTAATATTAAAAAAAGTTACAACTAATATTAAAAAAAAAAGTTACAACTAATATTAAAAAACAAGTTACAACTAATATTAAAAAAAAGCAAAACACACTAGAGGTTATATTTTGCAAGAATTTGTTGCCTAAGAAGCATTGCAAGGCGTAGGGCGTCTCCCTCGAGGTCGTCGATTGATCTGGACAAAAACTCGATGTCCTTTTCCCTTTGTCTCGCCTCTTGGAGCTCGACAAACCTTTTATTCTGGACCACTCTTTGCTGCATTGTTTCCAAACGTCTTTGGCCAAGGTCGCGAATATCTTGTAGTCTTCGGTTCATTTCTTCAAAATCTTCCTTCAACTCACCACCTCCTGCCGAAGACGACTCCGCCTTGCCACCCTTTTTTGATCTCCTACCGGGTGGTCTAGGAATATCCTCCTCTTCCTCGTCCTCCTCCTCCTCATCCTCCAAATTAATAGGATCACCTAAACTCACATAGCGAGCATCGGATGACGGTGTATCCGGATATCGCGACGAGGAGGTGGTTTTGCTTCATTTTGATGGTCCTCCTCCTCCTGATCCTGATCCTCCTCCTCTTCCTCTCCTAACCTTGCGCCTACCACCCGACCCCATAAGCGGTACATTAGCCTACTTAGGACTTTTTCTCAACATCTCCCAAATCCTCAAATACGGGAATGACCCGCGGGTATCTCTCATCTCGTCCAACGCTCGTGCCAACAAACCATTATCACCTTCCCCATTGCCCCTGTTGTCCTTACAACGTTGGTAAACCTCCGAAAACGAATGACATCTATTATTTATGTCCGACCACTTTCTCGATATCGAATCGTTGTCTCGATACTCCCCTCTACCCATGAAGTTAAAAAACAGCTCTCAAATCCGCATCCAAAACAACGGGAGATGTTGATAGTTCGCTACAAAAAAATATTATACGATTAGAATATATAACAATGTGTGTATATATATATGTATATTATACGATTAATTATATATAAATATAAATACAAAAAACAAATACTATATATATACACGATTAATTATATATAAATAAAAAAAAAATACTAACCAACTTCGGGATCCTCCGATATGTCGAGCCAGGCCCGCGCTAAAGCATACTCCTCGTCTTTTTCCCAACGTTCTTGTTGCTTTCTTTGACGAAGAGCGGTAGGATCTTTCTTTTTATGCGAGCGTCTCCCGCCCCCCCCCCCCTAGTTGAGAACCCTCGGGTTCACATGGTTTGTTGGTCTCGACTTGAGTTTCTGGCACGAGTTCGGGCTTCTCTTGAGAACCTTGGACATAGTTTGGTGGAGGAAAAAATTGATCCGCCATGTTTGGTGGAGGAAAATATTGACCCTGCATGCCAAGAAGTTGCGTGTATTGCATTGTGTTCGCGTCACCAATTGGGTGGCAGCTGAGTAGTAGTGTTTGGCCTCGTACCCAGGCGACTCGAGATCCCAAACGGTGAACCATATGGAAACATGTTTGTGTTTTAGTAGGTTTGTGTTGTGGTGTGGTGTGTGTTTTTTAGTTTGGAAAGTGTTGTATGTTGTATGTGTATGTGCATATTATGTTGTGTATATATAAATTCTAAAAAAAAAAGTTTACCGTTCAAAACAAGCTGGTCCCCAACAGTCAAATTTTTTTGACCGTTTTCTTTCCTCGGCCACGTGTCAGAATTTGGTTGGATGGTTGAATTTGAGTTTGGCGTTATTAAAATAAAGCCCCGGTTGATTTTTTGAATATTAGCCCGGGTGTATTGGTCTGTAGGGCGCTATTTTAAAAAAAAAAAAAGGGTAAATAACGTCTCACTACGGTGGGTCTAAAAGGAGGAGGAGAAGTAAATAATAATGGGAGGGTTAATTGTCACCGTTGTGAGGGATTCAACGTACAAGGGATTTTGGAGAACGAGGCAAGTTTAATTATTCGTTTATATTTTTAATGAAAGATTGTTTAGTGGCGGTATCTGTAGTGGCGGATCTTGAACCAAACACTTGGTAGGGCTGGGCTCAATCTGGACGGGTCGGACTCAATAAATATACAAATTTTTGGAAAATTTCGGTAAAATTTACACTAAGAAACGAAAAACTGGGCGGACCAAGGCCCAGTCTCCACTCCACTAAGAACCGCCCCTGGGTATCCGGTTTCTTTATTATTGTTATTGTTATGATTGTCTAACGCTTTCGTGATCTTCTATGGGTGGATGGTTCTTTTAAGTAGAATTATTTAACCTATATTTATTATTAGTTTGGATTTAGCAATTTAAGCATTTGATGTTTTTTTTTTTGCTATTTATTTTATTGATTTATTCTAAACGGTTGAATGTTATTTTCAACTTTGTTCTCTATCTTTCAATTCCCGAGAGTTCTAAATTTGGGATCTACTAGAGAAGGGTTTGGTTTGGCAATCATTAATTGACAATCGTGTGATAGACTTTCATTGTTTTGCAATTGCAGTACTTTGTCCTCGTTTTATCACAATCATTTAATTAACATAACCACGTCTATGTGATTTTCCCAAACTGATATTTAGGTTATTAAATTTCTCTTTGATCTTGAAATCTGGAGTAGATCACTCTTTTCTCATATGTTTTTAGATTAGTTTTAGTTTTCATTAGTTTATTACACAATCAAATTAAAAGTTCAGTTTTATATTAATTTAGTTATTTTTAGTTTGAAAAATCAAACAAAACATAGAATATTAACCGCATGCTTCTCATGGAATCGATACCTTACTCTTGCTATCTAGTTTATTTAAGTTTTTGCACGAGTACAACCGCATGTGATCATCTTAAAATGCAAGGACTGGTATAGTTTTAAAGTGTTATAAAGCTTTGTAAGTGTTTAATGTTATGTTAGTTTTTTTGCTAGCCTGTTAATAAAATTAATCTTTCAAAATAAAAAATAAAATAAACACTTTGTATCATTATTCTTGCACTTATTACTATGTCCATTTAATATATGAACTCCATTGAACTTGCTTTCTCATAAAATTATGTCATGCATTAATGATCAAACTTGAATCGTAAAGACAAGGCCTGTACACATTTTCTTCAAAATCGTATATGTTTTTGCAAATAAGCACATCATTAATATATGAAAATAATGAACTGCTTGCTTGGGCCCCCTTTTCTTTATTTGTCCATTCAAACTTCAAAGTATTAATCGGCCTCGTTTTTTAGTTTCAAATATGAATGATTTTAGTTTGTTTTTGTTGGTAAACCAAAGCAGTATGCAACTCACAAGAACAATGTTTTACGAATGATTCACTTTTATTAACTGAATTGAAAGGTGTAGAAAACATCAACAACTACTTATATTAAATGATCAAACGGCTTGAAGCTTAGAAACAGGAATAACAAAACAACTTAACGTAACAAACTATTTTGAATAAGTAAATAAAGTTCCATGCAACTCGGCCACCTTTTCATGAGAATCATCAACTGCCCAACGACTAAGTGTGGATCATTTTTCATTACCTCCCCCTGATCCAAACTCCATAACTCCAATCATATACCTCAACCATGCAATTTTGTCTCGGCTCAAAGCTTTTCTCAATAAATCAGCAAGCTGTTCATTAGTATCACAATATTCACGGGCGCAGCTCTTAAGGGGCGGGGAGGGGCGGCCGACCCTCCCGAATTTTCGCTCAGAAGTTCTGATTATATAGTATTCGTATAGAAATTTTTTGGTATATAAGGTTTCGACCCCCCCGAAACTAGTGACTTCCGACCCCTCATTGACTTCCGACCTCCCAAAGTTTCGGTTCAAGCTTCGCCACTGATGGTAAGTACCATGATTATATTTTTTTATGAAATGTAGACATCATGTGATTTTGGCATGCATGTTCATTAAAGAAAAATCTTTAGTGGCATGTGAGTGATAGGTGAAAGTGATGGCCGTACAATGTGTAGGGTGGTGACAAGATTTGATATACCGTATGCGTATGATTGATCTAAAGGCGAAATCAATGGATCGATTGTTGTTAGAGATGCGATACGAAGTTAGAATAATATGGAAATGCAAAACACACACAAACACACTTAAAATTGGGCAGCACTTTGTTACTAGGTTTAGCAAAAGTTACAAAATGAGGTGCAAAGGGGGTCTATTTATAGGCCAACTCCCTGCGCTTGGGGCCTTCGAGGCATAGGGGCTTCATACACCTGGTGACTTTTACACATGACCAAAATGCCCCTAAGACCCCTAAAAGCTACCCGTTAACATCTAAAATGTACATACACATGACTACGACTAATATAGACATATCACTAGCTGGGGACATACACAAAGTGTACTAACAGTTTCCCCCTTGGACCTAGCTAGTGATTTGCATACTTAACCTGTCACTGAGCTGGGTATGTCTAGAAAGGCGTTCACAGACTCCTTCTAAGGTCTAGCTAATGATTTCTATTCTTACTATCTGGCAATCTTCAACTTGGGAAAACACACCGCAGTGCACTAACAATCTCCCCCTGAAGTATTGAATACTTGTTGATTTGAGTTTTGGTCGATGCTTCATGAGATCTCGTCTTGGTCTTCGATTAGCTTTGATAACTTGGGAGAAAACAGGAAATCTTGGTTGTTTTGATTGACAATTCTTTGACGAAGACGAAGATCAACAACATCTACAGTTTCATTTCTTGATTCTCATCTTCTTCAGCTTCGATTGTTGGACCTCTACCACGATCTGGTGTCTCTAAAAATGGAACACTGGTGTTTTGGTCAAAAATTAACAAAAAGAAAGTAACTTTCTACTCCAAATAAGAAATGTGAGGTAGTATGCTAAGATCGTTTGTTTTGTGTAAAATCAGTTGTATTCTGAGAATGTAATCGTTTAGAATATAAAAGACAAAAATATAACAACTATGTGATAGAAAAACGTGACTAAGCTAATGAAAACGAAACAAAGCAACACAAGAACACTCGATATACGAGGAAATCCCTTGATCAATCTAAATCGCCGGCATAAAACATCGGGAGGAGACTAAATGCCCCTGCCTTTGTTATTTTATTGATAGAAAAGAGTAATACAACTTGAGAGCAAGTGTTGATCAAAGCTAAGTGTTATAAAGTGATTGTAGGTGTTTTTGTAATTAAATAGCAGAAATGAGCTAATAGAGTGTGTGAGTGCAGTGGAAGAAGTGTTTCTATTCGATCAACCTTGCCTCCTATTTATAGTGCAAATAAATAACAATTCCGAGAAATCCGGCATCCTCAGGATGTTCTCTGATTATTGTTGACTATTTTAGCTCAACTACTGCATAAGTCTTCATTAACAACGGTCATAAGCCTTCCTTGACGTCTTTCCCTTATTGTTCACACTTATTTACAACGGTAATAATTGATGAAACATTTGTTGTTATTGCTGAAACATTTGTTGATCCACATCATAAATCAATAACTCCAGATAACGACAATCTCAGGGGGGACATCAGAATGATGTCACAGATATTTATAATATCAACTCTTTTCATAATATGTGGTGGACCAAAGATCATTTGCCTTAAAACATAATAGGTGATCCACAAAAAGGGGTGCATACAAGAGCTGCAAGTGCTAATGAATGTCTATGTGCAGGGTTCTTAAGTTTAACAGAACTAAAGTCAACATCTGAAGCTTTGCAAGATCCAAACTGGATACATGCTATGCAGGAAGAACTTGATCAGTTTGAGAAAAGCAAAGTGTGGACATTGGTTCCAAAGCCAAGTGACAAATCAGTCATTGGAACCAAATGTGTCTATAGAAACAAATCAGATGAACAAGGTGTTATCACAAGAAACAAAGCCAGATTGGTGGTCAAAGGATATGTCAAAAGGAAGGAGTTGATTTTGATGAAACCTTTGCTCTGGTGGCAAGATTAGAGGCTGTAAGAATCTTTATTTCTTATGCTGCTCACAAAGACTTCAAAGTTTATCAAATGGATGTGAATCAGCATTTCTGAATGGCAATATTGAACAAGAAGTGTATATTCAACAACCGCAAGGGTTTGTAGATCCAAGCTTTCTAAAACATGTCTATAAACTAACAAAGCCTTTTATGGCTTAAAACAAGCTTCTAGAGCTTGGTATGAAACTTTGTCCAAATTTCTGTTGGAATCAGATTTCATCAAAGGAACAATTGACACAACACTTTTCACAAAAACACATAAAGGTCATATAATTTTGGTACAAATCTATGTAGATGATATTATTTTTGAGTCAACTAATCTAGACTTTTGCAAGAAATTTGAAAAACTGATGACTGGCCATTTTGAAATGTCTATGATGGGCGAATTAACATTTTTCTTAGGTTTACAAGTCAAACAAGCTCCAAAAGGAATTTTTCTTTGTCAATCTAAATATGTTAAAATTCTTTTAAAGAAATACTTTCTTGAGAAATGTAGTTCATCTAGAACACCAATGGCAACTGATTCCACTCTGGGATCTGATCCAGATGGAATTTCATTGGATATTCAGAAATATAGAGGGATGATTGGATCTCTTCTATATCTCACTGCAAGCAGACCAAATATTATGTTTGCAACATGCTTTCTTGCAAGATATCAGTGCAACCCAAAGGAGTCTCATCTGACAGCTGTAAAAAGAGTGTTCAAGTATTTCAAAGGAACTCCAGATCTTGTATTATGGTATTCAAAAGCTATAAATTTAGATCTTATAGCTTACACTGATGCATATCATGCATGCTGTAAAATGGACAAGAAGAGTACCTCTAAAAGTTGTCAAATGCTGGGAGAAAAACTGGTATGTTAGGTTTTCAAAGAAACAGAATTGTGTATCAACATCCACATCAAAAGCAGAATATGTAGTAGCAGCAAGCTGTTGTTCACAAGTGATATGGATGCAAATTCAACTGAAGGACTATGGATTAAACATAGCAAAAACACCAATTCTGTGTGATTCAAAAAGTGCAATAGCCATAACATCCAATCCAGTTCAACACTCAAAGACCAAGCACACAGATTTCATGTATTATTTTATTAAGGACCATGTTGAGAAAAGTGATGTGGAAATGTATTTTGTTCCAACAGCTGAACAACTTGCTGATATTTTCACCAAACCTTTGGATGAAAAACATCACAACTATATCATAAGCAAGTTAGGTACGCTAAACATGGATTTAAGTCAAGAATCTGGTATGAATATACCAGAATCTGGACTTAATGAGTTAATTTTGTATGACACACAAATTGAAAAATCTGGAGAACAAATCTCTTGTGATTATCTGAAAACTGAGACAGTTGTCTTAAGTGACAAACCAGAATCTCGAATTAAACTCTCAAAAATTGAGAATTCTAGGGTACTATTGGAAAAATCCTAGAAATCTAAATGGAAACAGCTGAACCATCCTAGATTTCCAGAAGAGAGAAAAAGTGACTCAAACTCCATGCATGCATGCAGTATATCTATAGCTCTATTTAGATATAAGTTTTATTTTTGTTACATTTGTTTTGGTTATTTAGATTCATGTTTATCTCAAACTAATATAGTTTTATTATATTTTAATTTCTTAGAGATAATGATTAGTTTTTATATTATTTAAACCGTATACACAAAGTCTAGGTCTACAAACTAAGTAGCTTTGCCATATGGGAGATAAGTAAATGAGGAACAACAAATAATTAATGCAGGGTCTTTCACAAATATTTCCATATACCAAAAAGACCTGGCATAACTACTTGAGTGCAGCGATCAACTCAAGTAAAGGGTTCAAATGGATTTGCCAAATCTAACCATTAATAGACAGATGGTATTGTCCATAAATATACCCACACTTGTGATCACTTTAACTGCAAATTCTTTGTACTTCTTCTTCCTCCCAGTACAAAAAACCCTAATCCCCTTTACCAAAAATGGCACTCAACATGGCTGAAACTCAAAACCTTAAAGTGAAAACCAGCTTGGACAATGAGTTCAAGCAGGTTGCTCCCATGCTGGCCTTTCTTATGAAAAGCCCCATTGGTTTTGCCATCAGTGGGCACAATGATGTGTACATGGAGATCCTCCAGCAGTTCTGGAAAATAGTTATGGTGGTTACTGACAAGAAGATCCTTTGAAGTTGTTGAAAAAGTTTGTTTAGTGATTAAATGTTAAAATCTTTAATTTTGTTCTACTATGATTGTAATTGTCATTATAGTTCTCTTTCAATACTTTAAAATGATTGTTTTTTCTTTCAAATGTAATTGTCTAAATAGGCATTAGTTTACTTACAACACTTAGGGGCTGTTTGGTAGCCTCTTAATCAGCCTCTTAATCATTCAGCTCTGAATCATTCAGCATTCAGACTGTTTGTTTCAGCATCTGAACAGAATGATTAAGTGCTGAACCATTAAGCTAATAAGGGATGCTGAATGATTCAGCTCTTAACCATTCAGAGCCTCTTAACCATTCAGATCATGTTCAGCACTTAATCAACCAAACAGCCCCTTAGGGGGACATTGTTAGAATCAAAATGAGAAAACATAAAGTGTTGAAGAAAACTAAAGCTAGGAACCAAGACTGAATAAAGTGAAGAACATCCAAGAAAGGTTCCAAAAAGAAGAAATAAATATCAAGATAGATACAACAAGATGATCTCTTTGAAGACAAAGAAAATGAAAGATAAACACAACTCCTTTCTGATGAAATCTAGGAAAGAAGACTTAAACTTGGGACAAAGGAACCATATTTCTGGGACAAAAACTCTGATGTTGACTTCTTGACCAAATCCCAGATTTGGACTTCAGATTTTTGGAAATCTGGAATCTTGACAAGTGGGTAAGTTAAATGTGTGCACCCTTATCCAAATCAATCATGCAACGACTTTCTATCCCTTGTCAACCTGCAAAACAACAAGTTGATAAATAAACAACTTGTTTATTCATCAACTTGGGATCAATACTTCTCTATAAATAGAAGACATCATACGAAGGAGAATATTGCCAAGGGTGAATGTGAAAGTGTGTGATATACAAAGCAAACATCTGCTCTCATTAGATATACCTTTTTTACACATACTCCACAACACATTCACAACAGCCATAAGAATTCTTTTGAGTCATTCTTTTGTAATGTCTAACGCTATGTTCCCGAGTTCACCAATGAAGGGAAAAGAAAAGAAAGGAAGGGTTTTCTTTTCTTTTCTTTTCGACTTCTTCTTCTCCCTTTCTTTTCCTTTGATTTCCTTCCAATTTGGGAGGATGATAACTAGGGTGTTTTTCTCTTCTTTTCCTTTCCCTTCCTCCTACAAATGAACTCTGGAAAACCATTTTCTTCTTTCCCTTCATTTCCTTTCCTTTGCTAAAAACTCAGGAACACCCATTAGCTTCTTCTTTCCTTTCTTTTCCTTTCTTTTCCCTTGTTAAGTTAACTCGGGAACATAGCATAAATGTGATCCTTGTCAAAAGGTGGTCACTATATAAAACTCAAAACTTCTTAAAAACTTGTGTGTGCTCTATTGTCTCTGAAAGTCTGATTTCTCATTCCGCACATAGATTATATATCTTGTTGAAATCCCTTTGCCATTTGATTCAAAGTGAGGCTGATACTTCTAGGACCAACAAAAGCTCTTCGTCCTGTGTGGTTTCCACAATCTCCCTCATGGATATCCTTGAGTACTTCCTTTGCTTCATCGTTGTTGAGACATCTTAAGTATGGACCTGCAAGAGAATAAGGCTTAGACTTGTATGGCTCATATGTGGGTGTGGACTTCCGATTCGGATTGTTATATCTTGAGCATGCTTCTATCCTCCCTTGAATCTTATTGTCATCCTCAAGACGGATGAACCTTAGAGCTTTGTTCCTGACTTCATCAAGGTTCTTACAAGGGTTCATCACCAATTCTTAGTAGAACGGTGAATCCTTCTATAGTCCCATCTTGAAGGCTTGTACTGTTGTTGTGACATACAGGTCCAGGATGTCAAGTGATTCCTTCCCAAACTTTGTGATGTATTCCCGAAGTGATTCACCCGGTGCTTGTGTTACCCTATACAACTCACTTGCGAAACTTTCAAAAGTTCTACTACAAGAGAATTGATTGTTAAGCCTGTTAATCAAATGAGCAAATGAAGTAATAGAGTAAGGGGGAATACTTAGTAGCTATTTTAAAGTTGGGCCAGTGAGGGTGGACCAAAAACCTTTACACAAACGGGCTTCCTTCAAATGAGCCGGCATGGGATTTATCTCCATCCTCTACCTATATTGGGCCACGTGCTCCTCGGGATCTGTGGACCCATCATAAAGCTTCAAGCTTGGTGTTTTAAATCTATTAGGGATTTCAGCATCACAGATGGGAGGTGCAAATCGGGATATCCTGTGACAGGCTGAGGATACCTCAAGGATAGGTTGTACTATCCCAGGCACATTCAATACCATGTCCTTCAACTTCTGGAGTTCCTTTGCCAACTAAGGGTCGATACCTGCATCATGCATAGAATCAAAATGATTAGTAGCAAAAGTATTAGTATTCACATTGTTACCAGTGTTACATCCTCGGGATGGTTCTGCCGTATATCCCGGTTCTCTGGGTGTTGTCATCCTCACTGCTGGGGTTGCCTCAAGGATGGTAGACTTTGATTGCATGGGAAGAAATCTCCCTAATGGTTGTCCCTAGTAGCAATTGAGTTGAAGTCCAACACTCTGGGATGCAAGGGTGTCACCACATCCTCCACTGGCCTTTTTTAGGATGTCTTGATCGACTGGATCTCCTTCATCAGCATCTGGTTGATCCCATGTTGTCTCGTCATCGGATCCTTGACTATAGTAAACATGGATAGGATCTCTTTATTCGAGACCAAAACAGGAGGTGTCGAGCCTGATGCACCCACTCCAGATCTAAAACTAGTTTGAGGAGCATTCCTGGTTGTTGAATTCGGAGTCCTTGAAAATGTTGGTGGTGGGGGCAAAGGTACATTCGGGAATGAGGTTGACGATGGCATGGATTAGGATACAAACTTTGGGTTTGAGGCCATAGTTGTTAGGATTTTTGAAATAAGTTGACTGAGAAGAAATTTTAACAAAGTCTTTGTTCAAAATAGCACCATTTGCCCCACGGTGGGCGCCAAATTGTTTTGGTCAAAAATTAAAAACAAAAAATTAACTTTGTATTCCAAATCAGAAATGTGTGGTAGTGTGCTAAGATTGTTTGTTTTGTGTAAAATCAGTTTTCAAAAAATGGTTCAATTTGAGATATAAAAGAATACATCTAACAACTATGATCAGGATGGCAAGGTAAAAGTAAAAGATTACAACTTTGGAAATGTGATGGACGATCGACTAAGATTACAGTGCTGAGTGTTTAGTGTGATGTTGTATCCTCGGGATGGAACTGCAATAAAGAAATTCGTTTAAGCTAATAAAAAGGAATCAATGCAACACAAGAACACTCGATGTACGAGGAAAACGTACCCTTGATCAGGTATGATTGCCGGCACGAAACCACGGGAGGAGTCAAACGCCCCTGCATTTGTTATTTATATTAAATGTAAAAGTAAAAGATTACAACTTTGGAAATGTGATGGACGATCGACTAAGATTACAATGGTGAGTGTTTAGTGTGATGTAGTAGCTCAGAAAATAGTAAGTGCGAAAGATAGAAAGTGTTGTGTGTCATATATGATGTCCCACACCCCTTTATATAATAAAGAGATAACAAACTAACATTCCGAAATATGCGGGATATTCCAACTAAGTCCACTAGCCGTTACATAGTCTTCCTATGTTTACACGACCTTCAAACGGTAGGCAGCTAACTCTTCAAAGATCATGCAAGACCTAGCCGTTCATAATTCTCGTTCACTTGATACCTGTATTTAATTTATATTCAAATAAAGTAAACTGTTAGCTTATACTCAGAACGTACATATAAGACAACACAACTATATCACTAGGTTCACGTGCCAAATTGTAGATTGATCAATATTGACTCTTAAATACACGCTAACCTTTGGTGCTTGTATAATTGTATTTTTAGTGAATGCCATTATATTAGTGGTCGGTGGTTTGTGTAATTAGTTCGATAATTAAAAAATATTATAGGCCACATGTGTTTTTGACATTCACAGGCTAATAAATAGTAGCACGTTGTTAGTTTATGGTGGTTAATACCACTGAAATCTAAACCAGTAGTTGAAGTGTTATTAATAACAACTAAATAAATAAATAAATAAATAAAGATAAAAGAAGTATAATTTTGAAATTTTGATAACTGGGATAAACATCTTCGGGCAGGGGTTGTTTGGTAGCCTCTTAATCAGCCTCTTAACCATTCAGTTCTGAATCATTTAGCATTCAAACTGTTTGTTTCAGCATTTGAATGGAATGATTAAGTGCTGAACCATTAAGCTAATAAGGGATGCTGAATAATTCAGCTCTTAACCATTCAGAGCCTCTTAACCATTCAGATCATCTTAATGATTCATCACTTAATCAACCAAACACTCTTACTTAAATAAAATGATATTATGTTTATTATATAGTGTAAAATATTCTTTTCTATTTATTTTCTATTAAAAATTACAATAAATTGTGTCTTAGGTCCTTTAGGTTTGAGCCAAACGGTAGGTGATGTATTTTGACTAATGAAAATACATTAGATGTACTTTATATTATTGTTTCTTATCATGCGGTTTCCTTTTACTTAAAATCAAATAATTTTTTCTACTAACTCTTAACATGTGTCACTCATATGAAGACATAATATATATGTAGAGGATCCTGTAGGAAAATTGATTTGTGTGAGAAGCGTGAGAAGGATTAAGAATTGACATGTTGCCATCATGTTTTTGATTTTGGAATAATGTTTTGGCTTGTGTTGGCTTGAAAAACACTTAACACAACAATATACAAAAATTTAAAACACAATCCAATGTATTATAGTCGTTAAATTTAAATTGCAGATAAAACACCCTAGTAATTACTTAAAACACTATGCTTAAATGTTCTTGACATAGTGTTTTAAGTTTTAAGCCTAAAGTACATTGTTTTCGATTATTAATTGTTATGTTTGTTGTTTTTCTAAACAAAACAATCCAAAACATCATGAATACGTCCAAAAAAATGATGCATACATGTCAATTTTTAATCCTTCTTACACTTCCCACACAAACCAATTTTCCTACAGGAACCCTACCCTATATATAAAATTGGTTTGTGTGAGAAGTGTAGGAAGGATTAAAAATTGAAATGTATGCATCATTTTTTTGGACGTATTCATGATGTTTTGGATTGTTTTGTTTAGAAAAACAACAAACATAACAATTAATAATCGAAAACAATGTACTTTAGGCTTAAAACTTAAAACACTATGTCAAGAACATTTAAGCATAGTGTTTTAAGTAATTACTAGGGTGTTTTATCTGCAATTTAAATTTAACGACTATAATACATTGGATTATGTTTTAAATGTTTGTATATTGTTGTGTTAAGTGTTTTTCAAGCCAAAATAACCCAAAGCATCATTCCAAAATCAAAAACATGATGGATAGATGTCAATTTTTAATCCTTCTCACACTTCTCACACAAACCAATTTTCCTATATAGGGTTGAGATCATTTGAGAACTCTTATAAGTTGTGAGAACCATAGGAACTCAGTTTATAACCACAAACTTATTTTAATCAAAAATGAATATGAGGTCCAGAATTAAACAACAATAAAATAATGAATAAAATATTAATATACTTACACATGGGTAAGAATCTCTTACACCGGTGTAATTTGATAAATTAGACTTTAGAAAACGACACCATTATGCTTTTATTTGAGTGGCACGTCTTAAGAGTTAACATGGTTAACTAGGTTAGGACAAAAGGATATTGTCTGATGAAAAACAATAACATAAATGGTATTTAGTGTAATTTTATTAGTTAAAGGACAATACCTGTAATTTAACTTAAAGGATATAAAATGCAATGTACTCTACTAATTATTATTATGTATATAGTGTTCGGATAAAGCATAATAGATAATGTATTAAGCATATAAATAATTACTAGTGGATGTATGTGTAGTTGAGGAGGTTTTCGGGTACCCTTCGACTTTTAGTTTTGTAGTGAAAAAAGTTACATTCTTATGTATTGGAATACCCCTGAGCAATGTATAGGATACCGATGATTTTTTTATAGATTCACCACTCTATTATTATTATTATTGTTATTATTATTATTAGTAGTAGTAGTAGTAGTACTACTAGTACTATTATTTATTATTAGGGAAATTGGATTTAAATACTCCAAACTATTGCTCGTTGGCCGATATCACTCTAAACTATCACTTTGACTACCAATACTTCCAACTTAACACTTTGTTTGTTATGTCACACCTAAACTAACCAAAGACTAACTACGCTAGTGTTTTTGATGATGTGACATTTTTTTTGCCTGCGTGACATGTTGATGTCAGCATGCCACATAGGAAAACTTTGTTATGTCAACGTGCCATGTAAGAAAAAATGCCACGTAGGAAAAATGCAAGGTCAGCTTGACACGCAGGCAAAATATGCCATGTCATAAAAAAAACTAACAGAGTTAATGTTTAGTTAGTTTGGGGGTGACGTAACAAACAAAGTGTAAAGTTTGGAGTATTGGTAGTCAAAGTGATAGTTGGGAGTGATGTCGACCAACGAGCAATAGTTTAGAGTATTTAAATCCGATTTCTCTTATTATTCTACTTCATTTTTAGTTTATAGTTACTCTAGTTTAAAACTGTAGAGTAAAAATAGTTAGTTTAGTTATTCACTTATTTGTATATTTACGTTTTATTTGTACCGGATCACACCTTATGTATAGGGTAATGATCCTATAAGAAAATAGTTTTTGTAAGAAGTGTGAGAACGTTTAAAAATTGATATGTATGTATCATTTTTGAACTTATTCATGATGTTTTGGATTGTTTTTGCCTAGAAAAACACCAAACTTAACAATTAAAAACCTAACACAATATATTTTAGGCTTAAAAACTTAAAACACCATGTCAAGAACATTAAGCACTGTGTTTTAAGTAGTTACCAGTGTGTTTTATCTGTGTTTTAAATTTAATGACTATAATACATTGTATTATGTGTTAAATTGTTGTAAATTGTGGTGTGTAGTGTTTTTCAAGCCAAAATAACCCAAACCATCACTCTTAAATCCAAAACATAATGGTTACATGTTAATTCTTAATCCTTCTCACAATTCTCACAAAAACCAATTTTCCCACAAGATCATCTACCTATATAATAGGGAAATTGGATTTAAATACTCCAAAGTATTGCTCGTTGGCCGATATCACTCCCAACTATCACTTTGACTATCAATACACTCAACTTTACACTTTGTTTATTATGTCACCCCCAAACTAAGATGTAAACACCTCCTCATAATTAGAACTTAAACTTGATTTCAAAATGGGAGTGACATAACAAACAAAGTGTAAAGTTATGAGTATTAGTAGTCAAAGTAATAGTTGGAAGTGATATCGGCCAACGAGCAATAGCTTTGAGTATTTAAATCCAATTTCCCTATAATACACACACACACACAAAAAAAAAAACCTTGGAATTTGAAGAAACCCAAATAAACCCAACATGTGGCTAAGAAGCTTCCAATTTCCCTATAATATATACACACACACACACACAATTCCTTCCATTTCCAATTTTTGAATTTATATTTTCTCCTATATAAATAAGGGAAATTGGATTTTAACACCCTAAACTATTGACAATTGGTCGCTGACGCACTGAACTACAAAATTGAACAACACCGCACTGTACTTTCAACTTATTGGCCTGTATCATCCTCAGACTAACCATGGTTAATTTTTGCTGACGTGGCATGGTGACGGGTCCATTTTTGTTGACGTGGCATGGGGAATAAGTTGACATGGCATGGACACATCACCTGCCATGTCAGCAAAAATGGACACGTCACTATGCCACATCAGCAAAAATTAACCATGGTTAGTCTGAGGGTGATACCGGCCAATAAGTTAAAAGTACAGTGCGGTGTTGGTCAATTTTGTAGTTCAGTGCGTCAGCGGCCAATTGTCAATAGTTCAGGGTGTTAAAATCCAATTTCCCTATAAATAATAACCCACCCACATTCTCTCTTCCTTAGAACACCCATTTTCTCTCTCTATCTCTCTCTCTCTCTCACACACCCCTCAGATCATCGCTTCCCAAAACCACCACCATCAAACCCTTACCCCTGGCAACCACAACCTTGGAACACTATCCAAACCACCTGACCATCACCAATGTCTTCATCAACCACCTAGCCACCACCAACATCAACCAATAGACCACCATTGTCATCGTCAACCACCACAGAGCTAGACTAGATTCGAGCCCTTAGTATGCAACATGATGCAGAACTTTAACATAAAGCTGATCTGGATTATGGAGTTTCTAGGTCAAAGAAGGGATGACCAAGAACATGGGGTATCTAACTTGCTACCTTTGGGGGTTTAAGAAGGTAGAAAAAATAGGTAAGATACAACCCTGTGCTTTCTAATTTGAGGCTGAAAGAATTTGTGGTTGGTTCCCCTTCGGTTGGTCACTTGGCTGACCAAAGCCCCATGATTGTGGAGGAAAATCTGCAAGTGCAGTAAAAATAGTTTTTTTTTAACATGCGTGGTGTTCTAGAAGGTATTGCTTGGGATGGTGAACCCATGACAAGGGGGAAGTTTGGAGTGGGTGATTCCGCTCATGTTTGTGTAGGTACAATTTCAGTAGCAGGGTGTACAACTGGTTTTTCAGAGAAAAACTCTGAAAAACCCTGAAAAACCCTATATTTTTTTGTTACACTATATAATCAGATCTGGATTATTTTCTTTTTCTTTCATCAGATCTATCTTCGTCTTCCAAAACATTTTTGTGAGGTTTACTTATTTCATTTTTTGAACAAAAACCCTATGTTTTTTTGTTATAATATATATAATCTGTGAACTCAAACTGGTGATGTTTCATATGTAACACTGGTATAAGCTTGTTTTTGTTCCTTTTTTAGTTTTTTGTTCTTTTTTTACTTTTACTGATGTTGTGAATGTTTATAGTAATTATTTGGCAACACGGATGTTGTTTATAGTGTTTGTTATATGCTTATGTTAGGGTTTTTATTTTTTTACTTATAATAATAGTATATTCTAAAGGACTAGAGTGAGAATTTTGCCAAATTAGGAGTTCAAATTCTGGTAGTTGGTTGGTTCGGTAGGTTTGTTTGGCGGTTGATTGATATCGGGTTTGGGTTTCATTTAGTTATGGTATAAACTTTGTTGCTTGGTTAGTTGGTTGTAAGGTCAATTTGTTTATAATGTTTTGGTACAAACTATGTTTTATTTTTTCAATTTTTTTGAACAAAAACCATATGTTTTTTGTTATAATATATATAATCTGGGAACTTAAACTAGTGTTGTTTCATATGTAACACTGATATCTTTTTTTCTTAAATATTTTTTTAATCTAATTTTCACAAATCATATCTGTTAACATGTTTTCACATGTTACAAAGGTGGATTTTTTGTTTGTTTAGTTTGATGTGAATGTTATTTTTTTTATTTTGAGTTGTTTTATATGTTTATAGTTACATATGTTTGATAAGTTATAAGTTAGTACTAAGTTGGGTTGATTCCAGTTGCATATGTTAATGGAAACAAAAGTCATTTTTTCATATGAGATTTTTAACATGGATGGAATGAATGTCACCTCTGTTACATCTGTTACACCTGTCACGACTAAGTTGGGTTGATTCCAGTTTGCATATGTTTGATAAGTTATAAGTAAAGATTAAGTTGAGTTGACTCCAGTTGCATATGTTAATGGAAACAAAAGTCAGTTTTTGATATGGATTTTTTTTAACATGGATGGAATGAATATTTCATATGTTACATTGGAACTAATTTTGCATATGTTACACATCTATGCAGTCTTTATGACGTTTCTCATATGAATTTTTTTTATAGTCTTGACAACTAGCCTATATACTAAACCTTTGAATATTTAAATTGATGAATTTCTTTTCTTTACAGGTGAAGACATTTTGGTGCAAAAAGAGGAAGTTGATTATCAAGAATGAAGCATAGTCTAGTTTTTTTTGTTATCGTAGTTTTTTAGCACGTTTGATTTGTAATGTTACCTCTGTTTCAGATGTTACCATTGTTTGTCATTTGTAGGAAACATTTTTTTTGTACATTGGAATGTTTAATTTGTAATGTTTTTTAATTAATGTAAACATTCTATGTGTTTTTTAACAACTTCAGTAGCAGGGTGTACAACTGGTTTTTCAGAGAAAAACTCTGAAAAACCCTATATTTTTTTGTTACACTATATAATCAGATCTGGATTATTTTCTTTTTTTTTCATCAGATCTATCTTCGTCTTCCAAAACATTTTTGTGAGGTTTACTTATTTCATTTTTTGAACAAAAACCCTATGTTTTTTTGTTATAATATATATAATCTGTGAACTCAAACTGGTGATGTTTCATATGTAACACTGGTATAAGCTTGTTTTTGTTCCTTTTTTAGTTTTTTGTTCTTTTTTTACTTTTACTGATGTTGTGAATGTTTATAGTAATTATTTGGCAACACGGATGTTGTTTATAGTGTTTGTTATATGCTTATGTTAGGGTTTTTATTTTTTTACTTATAATAATAGTATATTCTAAAGGACTAGAGTGAGAATTTTGCCAAATTAGGAGTTCAAATTCTGGTAGTTGGTTGGTTCGGTAGGTTTGTTTGGCGGTTGATTGATATCGGGTTTGGGTTTCATTTAGTTATGGTATAAACTTTGTTGCTTGGTTAGTTGGTTGTAAGGTCAATTTGTTTATAATGTTTTGGTACAAACTATGTTTTATTTTTTCAATTTTTTTGAACAAAAACCATATGTTTTTTGTTATAATATATATAATCTGGGAACTTAAACTAGTGTTGTTTCATATGTAACACTGATATCTTTTTTTCTTAAATATTTTTTTAATCTAATTTTCACAAATCATATCTGTTAACATGTTTTCACATGTTACAAAGGTGGATTTTTTGTTTGTTTAGTTTGATGTGAATGTTATTTTTTTTATTTTGAGTTGTTTTATATGTTTATAGTTACATATGTTTGATAAGTTATAAGTTAGTACTAAGTTGGGTTGATTCCAGTTGCATATGTTAATGGAAACAAAAGTCATTTTTTCATATGAGATTTTTAACATGGATGGAATGAATGTCACCTCTGTTACATATGTTACACCTGTCACGACTAAGTTGGGTTGATTCCAGTTTGCATATGTTTGATAAGTTATAAGTAAAGATTAAGTTGAGTTGACTCCAGTTGCATATGTTAATGGAAACAAAAGTCAGTTTTTGATATGGATTTTTTTTAACATGGATGGAATGAATATTTCATATGTTACATTGGAACTAATTTTGCATATGTTACACATCTATGCAGTCTTTATGACGTTTCTCATATGAATTTTTTTTATAGTCTTGACAACTAGGCTATATACTAAACGTTTGAATATTTAAATTGATGAATTTCTTTTCTTTACAGGTGAAGACATTTTGGTGCAAAAAGATGAAGTTGATTATCAAGAATGAAGCATAGTCTAGTTTTTTTTTGTTATCGTAGTTTTTTAGCACGTTTGATTTGTAATGTTACCTCTGTTTCAGATGTTACCATTGTTTGTCATTTGTAGGAAACATTTTTTGTGTACATTGGAATGTTTAATTTGTAATGTTTTTTAATTAATGTAAACATTCTATGTGTTTTTTAACAACTCTAACATATGTATCAATTTTTACGTATGCAACACGACATCACATATAAGACTAGAGTCTGTATAATTTTAACGTATGCAACAAGGCGTCTAATAGACTTAGGAGAGAGAAAGTCAAAATGTAGGAGAAAGAAGATTGGAGAGAGAAAGCCAAAAAAGCAGGAGAGATGGGTGATAATATGGAGAGAGAAAAGTGAAAATATTTTTTTGAAAGGAAAAAAGTGAAAATATTTATTGTCCTTTATACCTTTTTTGTCTTCTAGTAAGTACTTTATATTTAAAATAATCAAGAATGAATGAGAACAATTGATCTTAAAACTCAATGATTAGGATGAAGTTTATTTGAGTTTCTTTAAATAATATGAGTTTTCATTTTATCCTTATCATATATATAGAGTAAAGATCTTGTATAAATTGTTTTTTTGGTAAGAACTATGAGAATCAAAAGAGGTATTTTTTTTATTTTTTTTCGAAATTTTTTTTCCCATATTGTTAAACATGTATTATAGCATTGAAAACTAAAAAAAAAATTAAATTTTTTTTTGGTGTAGGGTAATTACGTGTAGAGTAATTACATAATTACTCTAGTGTAAGCTAATGTATTTACTTTAATGACGTAATTACACTATTTTTTTTTTGTATTATTCATCTAGAAAGTATGTTTAAGCACATAGGAAAAAAAATTCTAACAAAAAATAATTTTTTTTTACCCCCTTTGATTCTCACAGTTCTTACCAAAAAACACTTTTTATTTGATCTTTACTCCATATATATATATATATATAGGCTAAGTATAGAGAGAAAACCCTCCAAAACGAAGAAACCCCGGTAAACTGTGACTTCCAGAACTTTTTATCATCTGAAAAATTAGGGTATGTAATGTAGACGATTTTAAGAGTTTTGAGCCAAAAAAATAAAAAAAGCGCCGAGTGGATATTTTAAAAAAAAAATAAATAAGTTTTTTCTGTTATTTATGTTACATATGTAACACAAAAAACTTATTTATTTTTTTTAAAAATATCCACTCGGCGCTTTTTTTATTTTTTTGGCTCAAAACTCTTAAAATCATGTAAATTACATACCCTAATTTTTTCAGATGATAAAAAGTTCTGGAAGTCACAGTTTACCGGGTTTCTTCGTTTTGAGTGGGTTTTTATTTAAACCTTCCCCTATATATATATATATATATATATATATATATATATATATATATATATATATATATATATATATATATATATATAGGGAATGGATATAAAGAAAACCCTCCTTATTTGGTAAACTCTGGAAACTCTGACTTCCCAATATTTTTTTTTTTTGAAAAAAATAGGGCAAGTAATATACATGATTTTAAGCATTTTGGGCCAAAAAAATTAAAAAAGCGCCGAGTATTTTTTTTTAAAAAAATAAAATAAAATTTTGACTAACACATGTTAAGCGCTAATAACAGGTGTTAACAATGTGTTAACTATATGTAAACAGTAGACGTTTTTTATTTTAAAAAAAAAACCGTTCGGCGTTTTTTCGATTTTTTTTGGCTCAAAATGCTTAAAAAAATGTATATTACATACCCTATTTTTTTTTCAAAATAAAAAAATGTTGGGAAGTCAGAGTTTCCAGAGTTTACCAAATAAGGAGGGTTTCCTCCATATACTTTACCTATATATATATATATATATATATATATATATATATATATAAAGTATCTTTTATGTTTAACCTAAGCAATGCACAGAATACCACTGAATATTTTTGTAGATCCACCACCACTGCAAATCGCTTAACATCTCATATCACATATAAAAGATATAACCCTTAACATGTTATGGTCAATAAATATTCTATAAAAGCCAGGTAGCTATTATATCCTTGAGTATAGATTAAGGAGTCAATCAACAACTTTTCTTTTCAAGAATACTACGAGAACCTTGCGATTCGTTTAACTATCAAAAAGAGATAATTTTGATACAATAATGTTATTCTATTTATTGTTTATATAATTATTATTTGAGTTTTCATTATTATATTTATTATTGTATATATTAAGGGTGTGTTTGGTTCACATGAATTGAATGAAATTCAATAGAATTGGAATTCGAATTCCAACTCTTAAGATGTTTGGTTCATTGAATTTGATGTAAGAAGAATTTTAATTTCAATCTTGATGTGTTTGGTTGACAAAGGAATTGAAATTTGGTATTAATTCCCTCAAATTCCTTTAACTAAAGGAATCCAAAATCATTCCAACATTAGAAGGAATTCGAGTCAATTTATTGGAATCTTCGATCGGTTGACGTCTTTTCGACCCGAATCGATTCGGACCGTACCGTACCGTGTAGACCGTACCATTTTCAACCCGAACAGTTGTGACCCATAGCGTATCCGTACCGTACCATTTCAACCCAAACCATTTCGGACTGCACTTTTGCGGATCAAAACGGTACGGGTCAAAACGGTTCCGGTCGGAATGGTTCGGGTTCAAAACGATACGGAGCGTAACAGTTTTAGTTGAAATGTTAAAAGTCAAAACGGTTGGGTTGAAACAGTACTGGTCGAAATGCACTACTAGTAAATTAGCCATTTGCTACAAAAGTTTTCCTACGGAAAAATATGCGTTGCAAATTTTGACAAAGTTGCTACGCATTTGTGACGATAAAAAAACTCTAATTTTTTTAACAAATTTGCTTCACAATAGAGACAAATACTTAGGAATTTGCATAGGAAATGACGTAGGAAATGCTTCACAAATTCCTACACCATATATTCGTATGAAATGCGTTGAAAATTGCGTAGTAAATGTGTAGTAAATGTTTTTCGACGAGGTTTTTTCCAACATCAAGATTTCATTATAAATGCGTGGCGAATCAAGATTTCGTTAGTTTGTTACGCATTTACAACGAAATCTTGATGTTGGAAAAAACCATGTCGGAAGCCATTTACTACACATTTACTATGCAATTTTCAACTCATTTCATACGAATATCATTATCATCATCGTACTTAGTTAATCCCGCCTATAGCAAAGCTAAGGTAGGGTCTGAGGAGGGTAAGATGTAGACAACCTTACCTCTACCCCTAAGAATAGAGAGGCTGCTTCCAGTATGGTGTAGGAAATTTGCGACGCATTTCCTACGTCATTTCCTAGGCAATTTCCTAAGTATTTGTCTCTATTGAGTAGTAAATTTGTTAAAAAGAAAAAATTAGAGTTTTTTTTATCATCACAAATGCGTAGCAACTTTGTCTAAAATTGTGACGCATTTTTTCTGTAGGAAAACTTTTGTAGCAAATAGTCAATTTTCTAGTAGTGATGGTTCGAAGTCGGTACGAGTCAAAACGATGCAGGTGGTGGGGACGAGGGTGATAGATTCCAATTTATTTAACAACCAAACACAATTATAATGGATTTGAGATTTCAATTTCCACAATTTCCATTTATTTTTGAAATGTTTAAATTCTAAATCCAATTTTTTTTTCTAATGCCAATTCCTTCGCAAATTCCAATTCCAAACCATTACAAATTCCAATTTCAAACCATTCCGCACCCTAAATGCTAATTTTATCTCTAAACAAAACACCCGAATCTCATGTTCAGCTGCGTGTATAAATATACACACCCCATAAAGTGGAGATAGACACACATAACGCTTAACATGAACACCATTCTTTGCAATAACTCTGCATCATTCCCATGCACCAAAAGGTGATATCAACATGCTCTCACAACTAACACTAACTCATAGTTATATACTTATATGTAATCTTCTATATGCTTATACATTTATTAACTATTCATTCTACATTATTACAGACTGGAAGACAAAGTCGCCATAGTCACAGGAGGCGCCAGTGGTTTCGGCGAAAGCACGGTGAGGCTTTTCGCCAAACATGGGGCCAAAGTGGTGATCGCGGACATCCAAGACGAACTTGGAGAATCCATTTATCAAGAACTACGTTCTAAATACGGAAATGAACACGTAACATACGTTCATTGTGACGTTACTAACGAATCCGACGTTAAAAACGTAGTCAGCACCGCAGTTTCCAAATATGGAAAGCTTGATATCATGTTCAACAATGCAGGCATACCGGGAGACCCATATAGCGCAGTTGTAAGCTCCAGCATCGAAAACTTTAAGAAAGTTTTCGATGTAAACGTGTTTGGCTCGTTTTTGGGAGCCAAACACGCGGCTGGAGCCATGATCCCGATGAAACGCGGGGTCATACTGTTTACATCGAGTGTGGCATCGGAGATTGTTTGCGGGACGCCACATGCGTACACCGCGTCGAAGCACTCGTTGGTGGGGTTGATGAAGAACTTATGTGTGGAGTTGGGAGGCTATGGGATACGAGTGAACTGTATTTCGCCTTACGGCGTGGCTACGCCGATGCTGGTTAAGGCGCTCGGGGCCGAAAAGGCGGTGGTGGAGCAGCTTGTTTGTGCATCCGCCGTGTTGAAAGAGGTGGCGCCTACGGTGGAGGATGTGGCGGAGGCAGCCGTGTATTTGAGTAGTGATGAGGGTAAGTATATAAGTGGGGTTAATTTGGTTGTGGATGGTGGTTATAGTACCACCAATCAGTCATTACCAACGGTGGTCAAAAAGTCAATGGTTAAAGAAACATAAGTTATGACTATGTTTACCGGCCAGTAATTTGAATTATGAAGTGTGATTTAGCTATTTTGAGATGGTGTGGTAATATTCTGAATAATTTATCTTATGTGAGTTTAAATGTGTGATTCATAAAGCTTGTAATCCTAGTTATAATTAATAAGTGAAATGTATCTCGACGTTTATTTATTACTTTGGTTTTCAACTTAAATTTGTAGTAATGTTAGTAGTACATGTTAGTTATTACTTTGCAAATACAGAAAATCTTGAAAATGTCGATTATGGTTTTTATTTACAACAAGATGTAGTTTTAACTTTTAGTTTCTTTCACTAATGTTAGTAAGTGATCATGTTGTTGATTACTTTTTTTTGTGTGTTTGTAATTATTCACTACCTCATATATAAATATTGTACATTTGTACTTCTAATCAAGAAAACTTAATGAAAAATATAGTGCATTCTGGATTCGTAAAAGCTCGAACATAAGGGGATTAAACACAGATTGCAACATAGTTTTGTAAGTTAATAGTAGTTGGTTCTTTGTTAAAAAATCGGATGATATATTACGTATGTAATAGACATTGGTTAGAAGTCTAACAGTATATCTATGGGTGCTAAACGGGTCGTGTTCGTGGGTTGGCGGGTCCAACTCGACCCGAACCCAAAAATTTTATACAAACCCGAACACGACTTAAACCCAAAAATTGTGTCATACATATGAACCCGAACCCGACCCAATATTCGTGGGTTTACCCAAACCCGACCTGTTCCACCAGAATTTTTTTATATTTTTTGCAAACTCATATACTAAAATTAAAATTTTACTAAAAAAACACAAGCGTATATGTTTTAATTATAAAATATTAAACCAAATTATAGTTTAAGTAAGAAGTATACATAACATACATAACCAATTTAATTTATAACATACAATATCATGTAAAAAAATACAGCATAAATGGGTTAAACGGGTCAACCCGTCAACCCGCTTGGATTGACCTGAAACTACCCGAACCTGTTTAAAGTAAACCTAAACCCGTTATTTTCATGTTAGGTTTAAGTCATGTTAGAAATTCACACCCTAAGTTATATCTAAGTTACCTCTCACTTTAATCTTTTAAAATGTAAGCATAACAAACGAAACAATATGGTTTAGTGTTTTATACTGATTTTGTAATTCATATTTTACCGGAAACAAAAAGAAACAAAGCTCTTGTGAATAGTAAACAAACTACTCTATGTTTTGATCTTATCTACAAAAATGTCATTTTCTTTTTGCTACTTCATTTTAAAAGACAACACACATAAAAAATAAAAAATTGACAATGCTCCTCCCGCGAAGCACGGTGGAAAAACATAGTTACTAACAAATAACGGTTGTACTAGCAAGAAGCTAGTAACACGGTTTACACGAACATATTGAAATTAAACCATCTCTTCCAATCTAATAAAGGAAGTTTCACTCTACCTTTAATCCAAAGTATGTACATCCATATGTCATTGAATACGTTATTCGGATCTATAGAATCGTTATTAAATATTTTGTCATTCCTTACACTTCATATGAGCCACGACTTAGGCAATACTAGAGCTTGTATCATTTTCTTGTACCTTTTTTCTCCAATCATTTTGTAATTCCTTACAGAAAAGAATATGTGTGTACATATACATTCTTTTATAGTTTTATGTTTTAAAAATCTACAATACAATATATTAAACTAGATTATACCCCGGGAACGTCCCGGGGTTGAGAAATCTAATATGACATATTAATTTTACATATGAAATAAAATGATTCGCTTTACAGTTATATGCAATAAAGCTTCGGGTAGCACCTAACCTAAAACAATTAAAAATGTATCTCCAATGTTAACGCCTAACCTTAAACAATGTATAACTCTAATTTTAATATCTAAACTAAAACAATGTATAACTCCAATGTTAACGCATGTTGAAAATAGAATTCATATTTACTAATTTGAACATAATTAGTGACTTGCCTATGTATGATTAATGATTTACCTTAACACTTTGTGTTTTTTTCCTATATGAACAAAACCCCACAAAAAATAGTCGTTTTTTCTGCGTTTTTTATATAGCACTATGGTACTCGTTGGAAAGATAATAAAACGCTTGTTAATTTGGTGTAATTTTTTTTCTTTACAAAATCTCGTATATAAAACATATTAACGTTTAAAAATTTATGGGAGGAAACATAAAAGAGAAAAATTCAATTTTATTTTTAAAATTTTTTCCCTAAAATATCTCAATGCCACATGGGATGACACATGACACATTCAAGGAGGAGAATGACTCTTTGAGTGTCATGTCATTAAAATGGCTTTGGTTGTATCTCTAATGTTAACGCCTAACCTTAAACAATGTATAACTCTAATTAATATCTAAACTAAAACAATGTATAACTCCAATGTTAACACATGTTGAAAATAGAATTCATATTTACTAATTTGAGCATAATTAGTGACTTGCCTATATATGATTAATGAATAACCTGAACACTTTGTGTTTTTTTTCTTGTATGAACAAAACCCCACAAAAATGGTCGTTTTTTTTCTCCGTTTTTTATATAGCACTATGGTACTCGTTGGAAAGATAATAAAACGCTCGTTAATTTGGGGTAATTTTTTTCTTTAAAAAATCTCGTATATAAAAGATATTAACGTTTAAAAATTATGGGAGGAAACATAAGTGAGAAAAATTCAATTTGATTTTTAAAATATTTTTTCCTAAAATATCTCAATGCCACATGGGATGACACATGGCACACTCAAAGAGGAGAATGCCTCTTTGAATGTCATGTCATTAAAATTGCTTTCTTTTATTATATATATAGATATAGATTATAATAAATAACATACATATCATCATCATCGAAATAATCTTTAAAATGTTTAAAATGTAAATATATAGATATATATATATATATTATAATATGAATATCGAAAACATATTTTTATATTTTATAGCATATAAATATTTTTTTGTATTAGTTTTTTTCGTTTTTACCTTGGGTATTCTAGTTGTTTGTGCACGTTCTTTCTCTGCAATTTCAAGATCTTAAGTTTAGGGATCTTACTATGACAAGGGCTTATTCATCATGTCTAGCTTGTGGTAGTCCATGTCACACGTGTTTTGGTTGTCATGAGTTTCGACAAAACTTTGAAGACGATGGAAGAAAAGTATATGATTTGTATATTTATTATAATGATGTGCAAGATTGTTATCTGACTTGGGGAGACTATTGTCAAAACAATAAGGATCATTATGTTGAGCCAGATCGCAATTACAACAATTATGAATACAAGATATCACCTTTTCGAAGTTACCAAGAGGAGTATATAGATTTTCATCATGATTACCTTTAGGTAGCGTTTGATATGAAAAAATCAAAGGTGGAATGGAATAGATCATTCCCATAGAATGAAATTAAACATGTTTGGTTACCATGTAGTAATGGAATGGATCATTCCATAAGGAATGGGATTCCTTCCATTTTAAGAATTTTCATTCCTTGGTAAGGTGGTGTTTTTTTTTCATTCCTTCAAGGAATGGAAACAAATATATTATTATTATTATTATTATTATTATTATTATTATTATTATTATTATTATTATTATTATTATTATTATTATTATTATTATTATTATTATTATTATTATTATTATTACTACAACCCACCATCGTTGTCATCATCCAACCACCACCGCCTATTGCCGCCACCCACAACCATTGCTACCATCGTCGTAACCCACCATTGTCACCACCGTCCAGCCACCACCACCACCTGCGTCACTACCACCCACTGCCTCCACCACTGTCATCGCCACCACCACCCACCGTCACCGCTGCAACCCACCACTGCCGTCATTGCCCGCCCACAAATCGTCCCCGCCATCGCCCACTGCCACCACCACCGTTTCCACCGCCGCCGCTACCCACCACCATTGTCACTGCCGCCACCCACCACTCACCATCGATTTTTTATTTTCGTTTTTTCTTACATACCAAATAACACAAAATAAGAATTCATTCCATTCCCACATGATAACCAAACAAGACATGGAATGGTAATGATTCATTCCATTACCTTTCCCATTCCATTATCTCTTCCATTCCATTCCCTCTCTCATTCCATTACCCCATACCAAAAAAACACTTATGCTATGTTCCCGAGTTAACTTAACGAGGGAAAAGAAAGAAAATGAAAGGAAACAAAAATTTGATTGCGTTCCCGAGTTTCATTTAAGGAGGGAAAAGAAAGGAAAACAAAAGAAAACATAGTGTGTTCCCGAGTTTCATTTAAGGAGGGAAAAGAAAGGAAATGGAAGGAAAACTAGGCAAAATCTTTAAGTTTAGTTTTCTTTCCGATTTGGAAGGAAACGGAAGGAAAGGATATTTATCTTTTCTTTTCCTTTCCCTTCCTTTCCCTCTTTAAGTTAACTCGGGAACACAACGTTAGGCAACATACGGAGATGTTAATCAATGTAACCAAGAGTATTATTATGGATACTCACAATCAAATTTTTCTCAAGGTTACCATAATATCAAGGCCAATTTCCTCAGCAGAATGAAGAAAGGTTTTCTTGGGGTATCGAGATAATTTATCAATCCAAAGAGGATGAACAACTTGTTATCAACACCCAACCTTTCAGATCAATAATGAATCGACTACTTGAGTATTAAATGTGAAGTATTATTGATAAAAATACGAGTAGAAGAGTCCATACCCCCCCCCCCCCCCCGCCACTATCTGAAGATATCATAAACTGTTTTCAAGTTGGGGATGAGGTTGTGGAGATTAATACCATAGTGATTCCCTCATTTGATGAAGAGCCACAAATTGAACAGATTGTTGTCGAGAATGAAGTTAAAGAAGAGGTTGTAGATTTTTTAAAGCAAGAAGTTGAATTTTCACACTCAGTGAAAGACTTGGCACCTCTCAAAGAACAACAAACTGAGGAAATCGAAGTACATCTTAATCCTTTTTTTTGTATTAAATATTGCAACAAACAAAGTTGGAGATGAGGCTTCGAGGACGAACATTAGGAATGTGAGATTGCAGGATATCAGACATGTGAGCATGAAATGGCTCCACTGCAACAACATCTACTCAAAATACATGCCAATCATTGTTAAGCTAGAATGGACTTGGCATGTCAACTACCGGGCATACACTGGAAACTCGATAGACAAATTTGCTTTGAAACTATCATAAAAACATTATGTATGATTGTTTTATATTTTGTATATTTATTTGTTTTTTTTATTTTGTTTTTTTAGTATAAATGAAGGTTTGGGTGTATTCCCTATAAACCCTCACGATACTTCACTCATCCACTCGGCTCTATCGAGTGGTTTAAAAGGCTTGTTTCATACACTAAATGTAGTCGTGATTCCTACAAAAGTGAGTTAGGATTTTTTTTTATTCATGTTATTTTTCAAATTAATCATTTTTTACATAATTCTAATTTAACTTAGATGTTGCACTGGGGATAATGCAATGTTTTAAGTTTGGGATGGGAGTTTGTATACTTGGTTTGAGTGGTTTTAAAGGTTTAAAAAGCTTTATGAGAAATTGCAAAATTTTAAAAATTTATGTGTCAATAGCAATGTTAGAGGCTTTTACACAGTTTTTAGTCGGTTTACAGGTTGTTGAGATAGACTTTGAAGATCATCGCTACATTCGAAGTTCTCGCCACGATGACTAGCCAGATGAACTCGCTCCTTTTATGAACTTTGTTGAAAATGATTAATTTTATCTTTTTGCATGTTAGTTAAGTTAGTTAGGTCATGTGTATATTTTTGCAGTTAGTCAGTTGAATAAAACCTGATTGTGTCAATGAAAACATAACTAGATGACATGAATTAGACCTCCGGATAATGAAAACATAACTAATTTGTTATGTGTTGATAGACACCTAAACTTAGACCATCCACAATGGTGAACAATCTCTTGATTGTTTGTGAAAATAATATTAAAAAATTTAAATGTTTGCAAACAAACCCCCAATACGTTTGTTCCAGCAACCTTGTTTGCAACCGGATTTAACCCCCACTAACTTAATTACTTAATATTTTATAATATTTAAGGTTAAAAAAAATTAAATACACTGTACTTCTTAACTTTTTTTGTGAACATCCTGATATAAATTTTATTAAAAATCGAGTTCTTTAAAAATAAATATTTTTAGGTTGAGTTGGGTTGTGAATATGTGTAAAGGTTGGGTTGTGTAGATTGAAGAGAGAGAAATTATTTTTTTATTAAAAGGTTGGATTGGGTTGGTTGTGAATAGGGATGAGCTCGAGACGGTATCGGTATCGAACCGATACCGATCCCGACAATACCGATACCGAAAAGTCCAAAAAACCAATACCGATACCGATTATACCGGTACGGTATCGGTATCGGTTCGGTATCGGTACGGTACCGGTGTGGTATCGGTATTTTACCTTAAAATACCGAACCGATACCGATACCGATACCGAACACCCTCGGTTTCAAACAGGTTAGTATCGACATAGTAACTGTGAATGCTGGTATATTTGTCCGTTTTAAACTTGAACCCATGTAATCTCAACTAAATGCGTTCTGCTTAAAAATATACAAACTACCAGTTATGGTTTAACCATTGCCACACCCGACGCCTATGGCAAACACCTACCCAATCTCAAGACTTGTTGAAGATTCCCAAAACTACACTTAATGCGACCATGCACCAATACCATGACTAAATACTTATCATTTTTTTTATTATGTTGGCTTTGATTATGAAGATTAGTGCTTTTCTCCCTTTTTGATCTCATAAATATCACTCATGACGACGCAATATGTTTTTTTTCTTTTCTTTTGCATTTTCTCTTTTTTATTCCTCATCTTTTTTTAAATTAATATTTACCTAGAAGGTCAAAAAAATTTCGCCTCTTTATTCTTTCTAATTTTGTTGTTGACCTTCTAGGTAAATATTAATTTAAAAAAAGATGAGGAATAAAAAAGAGAAAATGCAAAAGAAAAGTAAAAAAAACATATTGCGTCGTCATGAGTGATATTTATGAGATCAAAAAGGGAGAAAAGTACTAATCTTCATAATCAAAGCCAACATAATAAAAAAAATGATAAGTATTTAGTCATGGTATTGGTGCATGGTCGCATTAAGTGTAGTTTGGGAATCTTCAACAGGTCTTGAGATTGGGTAGGTGTTTGCCATAGGCGTCGGGTGTGGCAATGGTTAAACCATAACTGGTAGTTTGTATATTTTTAAGCAGAACGCATTTAGTTGAGATTACATGGGTTCAAGTTTAAAACGGACAAATATACCAGCATTCACAGTTACTATGTCGATACTAACCTGTTTGAAATGAAGTGCGATAAAATTAGCATATCAATTATGATCTCATTGCAAATCTTTTTTTGGGAGGAAAAGAGTTTACGTTAGGGATCAATGTTTGATCGGTGCATTTTAGGTACACTCTATTTTATTATATATTAATTATGTAATATATGTATTGGTAATATTATGTAATATGATTATTTATTGCGGCTTTATTATCATACTAGATATTTGCCCGCGTTGACACGCAGTTCACCAACGTACGATTATTTGGAGTAGTATAACGTATAAGAAAAATACAGTAGAAAAATTTTATTAAAATTTAAAAGCAAACGAATACACATTTATTCAAATATCGCTGAAAATTTCCTTATACACCACATTTTTTGTTTTAGTCTTCACTTTCCCATCAGCATCAAGTATAAGTAACTTCACGCCTGCCCTGCTTTTGCCCGCGTTAACACGCGGTTCACCAACGTACAATTATTTTGAGCGGTAAAACGTATAAAAAATATAGTAGAAATATTTTATTAAAATTTAGAAAAAAAAATACACCATTGGTCCCTCCTGTGGTCAAATATGGGTCAACTGGTTTAGATGTTAGTCTGTGGTCAAGTATGAGTCAATTGTTGTTACTTACGTAGATGTCAAACAAATATGGGTTACTGATTTATATGTTAGATGTTAACCGATTTAGATTCATGTTAATTTCAGCTACACAAATGGGTCATATGTGGTCAAATATTTAGACTACATAAATTGGTGATATGTGGTCAAAAATTGTAAGTAAAAATAATAACATAATAATTACATAAAAAAGTTTATATATGGAACTCTGCAAGTGTAATCGCCATGAGAACCGATAGATTCCATATTTTTTAAGAAAATGTAGTGTTAAAATTAGAGATTAAGAACATTAGTTTGACCTCAAAAGTAACAAAAAAATGAAACTGAAAACAAACAAAATTAGTTTGACCTAAAGAGTCATTTGTATATAAAACCCGGTAGTCGAAAGTTAACTAACTATAAGCAACCTGTCTTCATGGAAACCGACCTATTTATCACAAAATTGCCCTTGACCCCACCCCCCAATTCATCCTCATCTCTACCATTACTAATTACTAAAAAGTGAATAAAAACAATCCCAACATCCCTTATAAAATACATAAGAGGTCCCTTGCATTTGCTACATCCTATGACCCCTCCCCTGTATGTATTTCACCCCATCATAATTAAATTATCCCACCCCCCCCCCCCCCCAAAAAAAAAAAAAAAAAGAATTCACTAATCTTCTACAAATCTCTGATACATCACAGTTCCTTGCTAAAGCTGCTGTTGTTCACCATCTATCAACTAAGAAAACACCACTTTCAACCAAAACCATGAACTAATTTGTTTACTTATTCAACTAAACAAAATCCAAACACGGATACATATATACAGATCATGCTACTTTTATGCAATCAAATGAGAAAATCGATTCAGATTCTAGAAACTAACAAAAACGATCACGATTACAAGAGTTTCAGCATCCTATAACCGTTAGAACCCGTACCTTGATGTGGGAGGTAAACGGAGAAAACTTGAGCTTCAATTGAAACTTTAAAGGAGCAACCTTTCGCTAGTATAAAAACAAAACTTCCAAACAATCATAACCAACTACTTCCTGCTGTACGGTAAGGCAGTCCAAATTGAACTGCTTCCGTGGCACGCTTTAATCACGTATGTCCAAAGCTTCCCATCTTCTATTCTAAAACAGCAGCGCCTCAAGAAGGCCCTGAGGCACTTACCTGATCAGCTTGTGTGCGTGCATGACGCGCATCTTTTTAAACCAAGCTTCAGACACACAAAAAAAAGAAGGCAACAAACAGAATGGTAATTTTGGTCAAACATTTATAGCCTATTATCTCTGATCTATTTTACATGCCTAAAAGTTATTCCAATAGATAATTTATATAAATAATAGTGCACCTAAATAACATCATTATTTGATCTCTAAATGAACGTTTCAAAACCAAGTAAAAAAGTCAATGTCCGATATAAACGTTTAAACTTACCGAAACATTTAATAAGTTTTGAAAATGAAACGGGTCAAATGGATCGAATGCGTTAAACAGATCAAAAGTTGATGAAGTGTGTTGAATGCTTGCAAGTTACAACAAATAAAATGGGCACAGTACCCTTACGGTTAACTCGCCTGATATAGACGCACCAGGATATCTAGAAACCACAGGGAGGGCAGAAGAGTAAATTGGCCATTGGCTCCCTGAATCTGCATAAACTTGAAATTTTGGTAAAGGCGAAGCACCAAGAACAGAAGTAACAGATCTCGAGGGCACATATGGATCCACAATTGCCTAGATATAGCATTTGAAACAATCTTGAATGTTTGGAGAGAGGAAACATGATTACATGAGCATACCTGAATGTGAGTTTTGACGATTGCCTTCCCGATAAGGGTTGCGAGGAAAAACTCCCAAAATGGAATTCCAAATTGCCCGCACATTATGCCAGCAAGGTCAAATAGAGGATTTGGCACCTATAAATTGACACAGCTAATTAAAGAAGTTCAATTCATATATGTAACAAAGCTTGAAGAAGTATTAAAACCAACCGAAGCAAGAATCAGAATTGTGAAGAAGTTCAAATACTGTGCTTGTGACAGGAACCAACGCTTCATATGATTTAAGTTTGAAGCAACTCCATTATCCTATGTTGAGGATGCGTCTAGTTCTTCTGCAGCATCTTTTTTCTCACCTGAGATACTTGCTGCAGAAAAAAAAAAACAATCTGTTACAAAAATTCTGATATCCAACAATTTTCGCACGAGGATAACTTTTTTGAACAGCATGAGGATATAAAACAATAACTACATTGGCAACCGGCATTCGAACTGTCCAAATTTGGCAAGTTAAGCTTTTATCCAGCAGGCAAAGAAATTTCCCATTCTACAATAAGTGAAATTTATTACTTGTTATGTACTTTCTACAACCACTTTTTATGTCTTTCGCCGTTTTGCTTTTTCTTTACTCACATCTTTATAAACAATAAAATCTATATTCTACAGAAAGATGTAGGAACCTTGAAAAAATTGTTCGATAAGATCAAAAAGCTTTTTCAAGAATTAACTGAACAACACACAAACGGAATACAAGAAACGACAAATGATGACATACCTACTCTTGAAATAAAATATGGAGGGAACTCTCCTAGGGCAGTTCCAAGTCCCCAAAGAATAGCTTCTACTTGTACTTGTGGCAATATGCTAGTAAGCGGAACCTGAATTCCTTGTGCGGATGAGAACAATGGGGGCCCAAACTCTGAACAATCCTTCTTAAGCCAGGAAGGGCTTCTGTTTAATTGTATTGTATCATAAATAGCACTTTTAATATCCACTCGACCACACTGCATTGCTTTTATCGTGAAGAATGCGATATGGGGGCCGAGATACAGAACAAAGGTGTGCAACCCACTTCCTGATTAAAAAAAATAGTAGTAATATTAATGGCAGTTATATAACATTATAATAAGTAGCAATGTTGCCTTTTATTACTCAATATTCAGGTTGCCTCAAACCTTAATAACTTAATTTTCAACTAATCATGTATTCAGATGTTTTACACTTGTCAAGTTAAGAAAATCTATGCAATCCATTATGATTAGACACAAGCAATATTATATCTTGATGAGACGACATATAGGCTTATGTACCGATAAAGAAGCAAAGGTTAAAAGGTTTCTTATTAATTGAGCTCACCAAGACCAATAGAAGATGCCACACCAAGGGCAACCCACCACAACACAAACCGCACATATTGAAGAAGTTCTTCAACATGCTGCAGAAACAGATAGATCACATATTCATCACTAACAATGACAGATGCCTACTAAATCAATTATATAAGAAAATAATAGTAAAAAATAAAAATTCAATGTAACATGTAATCGAAAAACTCAAGGGATTTATTAGCATCATAATCATTGTCAATAATCTGAAGGATTTCAGCACAATGAATCAGTAGGTACGGAAATGCAAAGAAACCAGGAACATGAAGTACCGTTCCACGGGGGCCATTTGCAGAGAGAAAGAAAACAGCTCCTGCAATCGTGACAATAGCTAGAAGCATAAGCCAAACACCATGCGTAAAAAGATATATGAGTGATCGCTTTAAATATTGAACAACGGCCACAATAAAAAGCTTTAATGTTTGAAAAGGTTGTGATGTTAGTGTCAAATTCTCGAGCTCTTGTATATGCTTCTCACGCAATTCTGCAAACACAAACAACAATTAGCCAAGAAAAAGCACTAACCCACTATTACAAACAAATACATATAAGTTTATGAGAATATGACAGCATACACCACTCTTTTCTTCTTCGGTTCCCAATCCATGCCCCAACAAAACCCAATCAGTTGTGGTAGCGATACTACAGATGCTGGAAAACTTATTTTCATCCATTCGCATATACCCCATCAAACTGACCTGGTCCATAAACATTCAATAAATATATGATTGACCGATTCGAGCTCCGAACCACATCTTGAGTTTTATTTGTAGTGTTACTCTCCCTTTCATTCAGCTTTATTTTTCATTAAAAAAAATATTTGTTCATGAAACCTGTACATAGTACAAAAGATCTTGTTTTGTGTATAAAATCTTTGCTTACGTATGTGTTAAGTTTCATTACAGATTTTTATCTTATTGCAACCATGTATAAATCCTTTTATCTAAGCATATAACATTGAACTAAAATAAATAGAACTTAGACATCTAGAATCAATATATTTAATTGAAAAAAAAAAGAAAATAATACACACCTGATAAAGAATTTTGCCAAATGGGTATTTTGAATGCTACCAAATACCAAGACAATTTTTTCAATAGCCCATGGATGAGGACACGACTGCCAAAAATGAGAACCGAGCTTGACCGAATGTTGACTTAAATATCAGCATCATATGAGGCCAGTCTAGGTTTCCTGAAGCAGACTGTAAGCATAACAAATTATAAGCATCATATTAAGATTTTAGTCATATTGTACCAAAGCTTACCCATTGCAAATATTTGGACAACTTTAAGAGTTAAATCTTAGTTATTGTACAACTTTAGTTTCAGTTGTGGTTGCTCTTCGGGTATTCTTTAAAGACAATGCGAAAGAATATTGAAAAGGTATAACACTCAAAATCCATTCCAAAAACATCTTTTTGTTTTATTTCATACTCATATTTAGTTTTAACCATTGATACCCTATGTGAAGAATAAGCATGTTTCTAGAAAGATTTTAAGCTTCTTAAGATTTCATTTATGGCTATTTTGTTGTTCTGAAATTGGTACATGCAAAGAATAGGCATGTTTCTAGAAGACCTCAAAACACTTGTAATATAAGGCAATGTGTATCCTGAATCGGAAGTTTTAAAAATAGAATTCATAAATCTGCATATACCTTGAGAAGAAGTGCATGCTTGACTGAACTTCAGCAACGATCGTCACCGTCATATAATAACTTGAAATCTGTGAAATCAATCAATCGCCAAAAAGATTATTACTTCCCAAAACAGAGCATTATGTATGAAATCAATGAACCCCAAAACTGAAAACTTATTAACCATACAAAATAATACACAATACATAATTAAATCATAACTAAATCAATCATAACTAATATTGATCATCTATATCATAACTTAATCAATCAAGAACAGATTTTAACCCAAAACAGAGCATTAATCGGCAAGATCAGATTGAAAATACAAAATACATACAGATTGAAGAATAATACACAATACATACAGATTGAAACCTAAATCATTAAAATCAGTTAAAAAAATACACAAAAACATTAATCGCCAATAACAGATGGAGATATAATAATATCAGAAAGAAACATAAACAAAATCAATGGAGAAACATAGGATTGTCGATAGATGAACAAATGATCGTGTTACAGGATAATGGAAAGATGATATACCTTGAAGATGAAGAAGAGGAGACGATGGAGAATGAGAGGATGTGTAGATCGCTTGTTTTAGGGTTTAGGTGATGAATGATCGTGTAAGAGGATGATATTGTTTAGGAAACTTATTTAACACGATTGACCATAAAAATAATTAATGATTGAGATAGGTTAAGGAAATTAGGAAGGTTATTAATTCACAAATTATGACCATATTTATGTTTTAATTGAATTTTGGATTTAAAAAAATAAGAAAATTTTATAAATTCTATTGTTGTGCCATGTGGCACAATGTGAGAAGGAGAGAAAAATGAGGGTGAAATGAGGGAATGACAAGTGTCACAATTGACTTTAGTTTATTAGATGTATAGATGAGTTAAGATGAAAATGAGTTAAAAGAATCAAATTAGAAATAAAAATATATATATATAAATAATCAGTTACTAACCAAAGATTAAAATTACATTATATTAACTTAAGAAATATTTATATAAAATATTTTATGTATGGTTTGTTACGGTGGAATATAAAGAAAACTAAGGGGCTGTTTGGTTAATTAAGTGTTGAATCATTAAAATGTCTGAATGGTTAAGAGGTCTGTATGGTTAAGTGCTGAATCATTAAGTTTGACCTCTTAATGGTTAGTTTTCTTGTCCCACGTTGGTATGAGAGTTTCATTAAGGTCCATCCTAGTTCAGTGCTTAATGGTTCAGCAACATCCCAAGTCTTAATGATTCAGTCTTAACCATTCCATTCAGAGGCTGAAACAAACGCGCTGAATGCTGAATCATTCAGCACTGAATGGTTAAGAGCCTCATTAAAAGGCTACCATACAGCCCTTAAAATGCACACATGAAACTATGTTCAGGTACTCCGAGAATCAAGATGGGCTTGATTAAATATCCAACAATGTTAAAGTGACACTCCAATATTATGGGCTTGATTAAATATTAAGAGGCTACCATACAGCCCTTAAATTGACACTCCAATATTATGGGCTTGATTAAATATCCAATAATGTTAAAGTGATGTGACTATAATAACATAAGTAAATTGGTTCATCAATGGGCTTACTAGCATTTTATCCGGGCTGGACCGCTGTGAGAGGTTCGACATACGAAAGCAAGGCAGCAGCCTTGGTGCTGCACGAAAGTCAGATTTTGGAGTTGACGGCTTTGAACGAGGAGAGAACAAAGGAAAGCTTAACCATTCGTTTATAATACGAGAAAAAATAGTTTTATAATACGAGTCAGATTTTAGTTTTCATTAATTTAGTTTTATAATAATTTAGTTATTTTTAGTTTAAACAATCAAACAAAACGTGTAATGTTAACCACATGCTCCTCATAGATTCGATACCATACTTACTCTAGCTATCTAGTTTATTTAGAATTTTGTATGAGCCGAACGACAGGTCACACCTTGGAATGGAAGGACTCGTGTAGTTTTAAAGTCTTATAAAGCTTTATAACTGTTTAATGTTATGTGAATGAGATGTAATGAGGAGTAAAGTGAAGTAAATTGTATTCTTTGATCATCACTAATGAGAGGTTACATGTAACTTTATATAGACTAAATACAAGAACATGAAAGGCCTAAGGTTTATGAATTTAAGCCAAATAATTGCTAAGTTTAATAACACTAAATGCTAAAGTTAATTACACTAATAATTATCTAACATCCCCCGCGTTGAACGATGGTGGACCGATACGAAGCATCTGACGGAAAAAATTGAATTGAGAACTTGGCAAACTCTTGGTGAAAATGTCGGCCACCTGAAGCTTGGTAGGAACAAATTTAGTTGCAAGTTTCCTAGCTTCCACCAACTCGCGTAGAAAGTGATAATCAAGATCTATGTGTTTCGCCCGCTTATGAGAGATTGGATTTTGAGTAAGAAAAATGGCACTTTGATTGTCACACAAAATGGTTGGACGATCTGGAGGTAAGGCGTGTAGTTCTCGAAGAAGATAAGCTATCCACACAATTTCTGCAGCAGTGGCCATGGCACGATACTTAGATTCACAACTAGAATGAGCAACAGTATGTTGTTTCTTAGCACTCCATGAGATTAGATTACCACCCAAAAAAATTGAATAACCATATGTTGAACGACGAGTTTCTAAGCAACGAGCCTAATCAGCATCAGAGTAACCAAGTAACGATGTGCTAGTGGGCCGACTGTAATATTGTAAACCGTAAGAAAGTGTCCCTTTGAGATAGCGAAGAACTCTCTTAACTTCATGAAAGTGATCTGTAGTGGGAGCATGAAGAAATTGACTGATTTGATTCACAGCATATGCTATGTACGGTCTCGTGATTGTCAAATACTGAAGTGCACCTACAATGGACCGATAATGTGTAGGATCCTGAAATGATGTACCTACAGAAACAAAAGACACATTTGCGCTAAAAGGTGTTGGAGCAGGTTTTACATTCAACATCTTCGCACGCTCCAAAATATCCAAAGTATATTTAGATTGGTTTAAAAATAAACCACTATTAATATAGGTAACCTCCAATCCCAAAAAGTAGATGAGTTTCCCAAGGTCCTTTATAGCAAATTCTTTGTTTAAAGATTCAATGAATGAGGTTATGATGTTTGGTTGATTGCCTGTGAGAATGAGATCGTCAACATATACAAGTACATGACGCAAGAATTACGTTTGTAGATAAACAAAGAAGGATCCGCACGACTACAAGAAAAACCATTATATGTGAGAAATAAACTGAGACGATGAAACCAAGCACGAGGTGCCTGTTTGAGGCCATATATAGCCTTGTTGAGCTTGCACACATGAGATAGAAATTGAGCATCCACAAAACCCTTAGGTTGTTCCATAAACACAGTTTCAGTTAAGTGACCATGAAGGAACGCATTGTTGACATCCAACTGATGAAGCAACCATCCATTTATAGTGGCTAAAGCAAGAACAATACGAACAGTGGCAGCTTTCACAACAGCACTACACGTGTGAGAGTAGTCAAGACCATTAACATGTGTGAAGCCTTGCGCAACAAGCCTTGCTTTGTAGCGCTCAATTGACCTGTCCGATTTGAATTTTGTGCGAAACAACCATTTGGAGCCAACCACATTCGTATCATGTGGACGAGGAACAAAGGTCCAAGTATGATTTTTATGAAGAGCGAGCAGTTCGGCCTTCATAGAATCGATCCATTTCAGGTCATTGGATGCGGCTCGAAATTTTTTGGGATCCGGAGTTGCAAACAAAGCATGATGAAGAGGTATGTGCTAAGTATGAATAAGGTCAACACGATGCTTGGGTTTGAAAATCCCATCTTTGGCATGAGTGATCATCGGGTGAGTGGAAAGAGGAGGAGGAACAGTTTCGGGCACGATTTGAGGAGTTACAGGAGCGGATGAGCCAGGAGATGTGGGTGGAGAGGAAGTTGGGGTAATAGTTAGTGTGGACAGAAAATTAATAGTTGGGCCATGAGAAGCGGATGAGCCCAGGTCGGTGTGAGGTATTGGGTCGGAAGGTTGAGGAGGAGTATTTGAGGGTGGGTCTCGTAAAGATGGTGGGGTTGGGCCGATAGGAGAAATGACAGGGGCTAAAGTATTTGGGCTAGAGTTTAAGGGGTAGTTGGATTGTAGTTAGGTGGTGAGAATTCTTGCTGGGCTGCAGCTAGTGTTTGGGTTTGAAATGGAAGTTTTTGTGCTTGATAAAATGGTACAATAGGTTAGGGATGGCAATCAAACCCGAACCCGATGAGTAAACCCGAAACCCGACACATTTGGGACGGGTTTAGGGTTAGGTAATCGGGTATGGGTCCGGGTATGGGATTAGTTTTTACTTTTTTCGCGGGTTTGGGACGGGTTTGGGATTTGATGATATACCCATTTACCCGACCCGATTACCCGATAAAGTATACTCGTTTACCCTATTAGATACCCGATGTAATTTCCTATATATCTTTTAAGATATGTATTCATAATATATCTAATTGTCCATCTAGATTGTCATCTTCTTCAAAAAAACACCAATTATTTGTGTATAATATCTGTTATCTATGTCTTTTAGTGTTTTTATATGATTTAACTATTTTATATTTATACATTGTAATTATTTACATACATATTTGATAATGCTAAATGTATTGGTTAGTGGTCACGGAATAGATACCCGACAGGTTTTTAGTCAGATATACCAAATGGATAAGTTTTTAAAATTAACGGGTTTACCCGAAACCCGCGGGTATACCCGATACCCGACGGGTAATTACCCGATACAAACCCGACGGGTTTTGGGACGGGTTTGGGACAAGCATACCTAATCGGGTATGGGGTTGGGATTACCTAAACCCGTCCCAAACCCGACCCATTGCCATCCCTACAATAGGTACACTGGTGGGAATGGGCGATTGTCCACTAGTTGGACAAGAGGTTGGTTTGGGTGTAGAATTTGGAGTATTCATGTAAGAAGGATCTGACTATGTATCCAAAAAACTAGACACTTCAAGAGTATGAATGGTAGAAGAGATAGTGGACTCATCAAGAAGATAATAAGTTTCATCAAATCTAGCATGTCGCGTAACATAAACACGAGAGGTAGATAGATCAAGGCACCGATATCCCTTATATTTAGAGCAATACCCAATAAAAATACACAGAATACTCCTCGATGATAATTTATTCGGGGCATAATCTATAAGAAAAGGATATACACGACAACCAAATACTCGAAAGGCACCATATAAAGGTGTTCGATGATATAGCAACTCAAATGGAGATTATCCTTCAAGCAGAGGAGTAGGCAACCGGTTAATAATAAAGATGACCGGAGAGAATGCATCAACCCAAAATTGTGTGGGAAGTTTTGCATGAAATAACATGGCCAACCCGATTACAACAATATGCCTATGTTGGCGTTCAACACGACCGTTTGTTGAGGAGTATACGGACACGACATGCGATGGAAAGAACCATTTTGCTCAAATATTGTACGAACCCGATGATTTGTAAATTCTGTGCCACCATGCTTTAAATGTTTTAATTTTTATGGAAAATTGTGTTTGAACAAATGGAATAAAAACGGATAAAACGGTAGCAAAGTCCATTTTTAACCGTAATTGATATATCCAAGTAATTGAGAGAAATCCTCAACAAATGCAACATAGTAAGCAAAAGACTCAACCGATTTAATCGGTGATGGCCCCCATAAATCACAATGAACAAGTTCTAAAGAAGAAGTAGCACGTTTATTATTGATATCAAAATGTTGCCTTTCTGACTTGGCAGGTTCACACAGAGTACATAGACTAGGTTTAGGTAAAATAGATGTAAAAGAAAGATAACCATTATTTTTTAGCAAAGAAACAATATCAAAATTGACATGTCCAATATGGGAATACCACAACTCAAAAGAAGCTTTGGGACATGACGCAGTAGAAACTAAAGCATCATGTGTGTTGCGAAGAACATAAAGGTCATCTTCACGACATCCCTTGGCTAGAGTTTTCTTGGTTTGACGATCCTAAATATAAAAATATGGATGAGAAAAAACATCAACAGGAGTATCTTCAATTAGTTTTCCAATTAATGGAGAGGAAATTTTTTGTGAGTGTGGAACAACTATTGACATTATTAAGAGCAAATTTACCAAGCAATTTAGTATTACCAACATGAGTAATTGGTAACGATTGACCGTTACCAAAGTAAACTCTTTCATTACCTTATGTAGGTGTAGAGTTTGAGAGAAAATTATTGTTTGGAAGCATATGAGTAGATGCGCCAGTGTCACCCATCCAATCAGGAACATTATAGTTTACACCGCATTGGGCATGGAAGGCTTGAGCTATTTGTTCATCATTGGATGGAGTCGATGCAGCATAGGAGGCGAGATGATAACATTAAGAGGCATATTGACCAATTTTCTTGCACAATTGATAAGTGGACACACGAGAATTAAAGGACTGACCACCTCAAGAATAGCCACGAACCCAAGAAGAGCCACGATTGGGCCTGAAACTTTGTTGACTAGATCTGGGCCGAAAAGAGGAATGGTGTTTATGTTCATATTTCCACTAGTAAAATCATTATTGGACCTTGGAGTATGAGCCGAAAAAGCCACATTTGAAACAGTGGAATCATTGTTAAGATTTTTGATAAATAACTTATGACTTTCTGTGCTAGCAAGAAGGTCTGCGAAACTTGGGACCGGGCGTTTCGAACGTATAGTAGTAGCAAAACTTTCAAAGGAAACACCAATGTCACAAAGAAACCAATGAAGTTGATCCATATCATCAACAGGATGACCAATAGTGCAAAGTTGATCGCAAAGGGCCTTGAACGCGCGACCATACTCTGCCACACTTTTGTCACCTTTCTTTAAAGCACGCAAGTTATCACACAAAGTTTGAACTCGCTCAATGGAGGAGTTACAAAAGGCGGCTTCAAGAGCACACCAAATTTCTCTAGTTGAAGTTAATCCAACCATGACGGGTAAAGTTTCTTCGGTCAAGGAAGCTTTAATAAGAATGATGGCTTGTTGCTCGCCTTGAACCCATAAGTCAAAGGCAGGATTATCAACATCTTACCGGGTCCACGCTGACATTATGTGGGGCTTGGCGTTCCACAAGAACTGTATCTTAACATGTCAACAAACGCACCTATAGCCCAAGCAGGAACAAGTCCCCAAGGTAACCCAATCAAGTGTGACCCACTGATCCTTAAAAAAAGATGAAGAAGGTCACCGTTCAAATAAAAAAAATGAGTAGTTTAAATCCTATAAGATGCATCTATAGATAATTAATAGAATTAGATTATGATAGAAAGTTAGAAACCGTTCTACAAACAATATATATGTTTTTTATTTTATTTGTGGATGAACATTGTATCCAACTGTTTTGGCATGATTTTTGTCGTTTTTACATGTCGCAGTAATCAAATCACTAATAAGGCATTGGGCTCCATGTGCCAAATTGTAGATTGATCAATATCATCGATTCACCGACCTTCTTGTTCGTGTCGAACTCTTAAATACACGCTAACGGTTGGTGCTCGTATAATTGTATTTTTAGTGAATGCCATTATATTAGTGGTTGGTGGTTTGTGTATTTAGTTCGATAACTAAAAAACTTATAGGCTGCATATGTTTATAGATTCATAGGCTAATAAATAGGAACACATTGCTATCTTTATTAGTTTATGGTCGTTAATACCATTGAAATCCAAACTACTAAACTAGCAGTTGAAGTGTTATTATAAGAACTAAATAAACAAATAAATGTGTAGATATATAAATAATTAATCAAATAAATAACTAAAGATAAAAATTTATAAATTTGAAAATTTGATAACTGGGATAAACATCTTAGCTAAATAAAATGATATTATGTTTATTATATAGTGTGAAATGAATTTTTCTATTTATTTGTTCATTAATAACTAGAATAAATTGTATTCGGTTCCTTTAGGTTTGAAAAGGACTGCAGGGTGATTTCTTTTAACTATTGAAAATATATTAGATGTTGTTTATATTATTGTTTCTCATTAGGCGGGAGTGTCCTTTTACTTAAAGTCAGATATTTTTTTAAACTCTTAATATACGTGTCACTCACATGACGGCATAATCATCACTTTCACTTAATATATCTTCCTCTTTAAGTTTCGTCCCACGATTAGATAAATTAGACTCCAGAAAACGACCGTTATGCTTTCATGTGAGTGGCACATGTTAGGAGTTAATATGAGAAAAAATTTAACTAGGTTAGGACAAAAATACACCGTCTAATAAGGAACAATAACATAAATGACATTTAGTGTAATTTCGTTAGTTAAAGGACAAAGCCTGCAATATTGACTTAAATTTAAAGGATGCTCTAATAATTATGTATTTAGAGTTCGGGTCAAATGTAAATAGATTTAACGTGTTAAGCACACAAATAATCACTGGTGGATATGTGTGTAGTTGAGGAGGTTCCCGGGATACCCTCAACTTTCTGGTTTGTAGTGGAAAAAAAATTACCTCCATTTTATTTATTAGAATACCCCTAAGCAATGTATAGGACACTAATAATTTTTTTGTAGATCCACCACTCCAAATAACTAACTAGGTTAACACTAAAGTAATTATTAGAGAGAATTACACAGATTGTCCTTTAGTTTTACCCAAAATTGCATGTTCTGTCCTTTTTTTGAATTTTTAACTCCCTGTGTCATTTGTTTTGTGCACTTGTTACACCCTATGTCCTTTAGGGTAACGTCCGTTAAAAACAAACGGTTTCTTAGACATGTGCCCCTCACGTGAGGGGCAAAATTGTCTTTTCACTCCTGCAACATCTCCCTGCCTTATAACGTTCGAAAAAAAATTAGGGTTTTTTTTATCACATCAAAAATTAGGGTTTTTTATCACAATTTATCACAACAGCCATGATTCGAACATCAACAACAGCAGCTAATTTGTACGTGTGGAATGCTGGCCATGATTCGAACATCAACAACAGCAAAAAACCCAGGTAGAAGATTCTATTGTATGTCCAATCGGTTGTGGTTTTATTGGTTGGTGTCCAATCGGTCAGGAGGAATCAAGGAAACTGAGAAGCAAAAAACCCAGGTAGAAGATTCTATTGTATGTCCAATCGGTTGTGATTTTATTGGTTGGTGTCCAATCGGTCAGGAGGAATCAAGGAAACTGAGAAGCAAGCTTTGGTTTAGTTGGATTTTCTTCGTTTTTTTTTGTTATTTGTAGTTTATTGTTCTTGAATAGTTAGGCATGATGTGTACTTGAAGGACTTACAATGGTTATGAAATGTAAGATATTTTGGTTATGAAATGTAAGAAATCTTGTTATGAAATGTATTGTCAGAATTTTGATTGTCGGTCAAAACCTGGACAACATAAAGCATTAACCAAGCTGTGTTTAGATTAGAAACAACATACCATTGACAAAAGTCTAAATGGGTCAAAAAACTGGACATCAACCTTACCCATTTTGACCCATTACACATTTTGACCCATAACAGATTATCAACAACAGTCAAACATACCATTAATATGTAATAACCTGTTACATAAACAAACCCTCATGACCCATTTTGACCCATTGACAAACACTAAGAAACCATAATCATACACCAACAAACCTGTTAAAACAACCTTACCCATTTTGACCCATAATCATACACCAACAAACATGTTAAAACAACCTTACCCATTTTGACCCATAATCATACACCAACAAACCTGTTAAAACAACCTTACCCATTTTGACCCATAATCATACACCAACAAACCCTCATGACCCATTTTGACCCATTGACAAACACTAACAAACCATAATCATACAACATACTAACACAAAGTTTACAATAATCATAACAAACCATAATCATACAACATACTAACACAAAGTTTACAATAATCATAACAAACCATAATCATTAATCATAACAATCATTACATTAATCATAAAACAAAGTTTACATAAAACAAACCATTACATACATAAACCCTAAACCCTAAACCCTAAACCCTAAACCCTACTAAGACCATCCAGGTTCATCTGTAGTGCTTGATGAACCTTATCTTCAAACACATATTTGCAAAATTTGAACCTGCTCCGGAGTTCTTGTTAGTGTTGGTTTAACTAACAAGAGCACCCCATGCAGGTTCATCTCCAACAGACAAGGGATCCCCGGCATGCACCACGACGACCGTAATCATCTGCAACAGTGTTGATTACGTCCATCTGCTGGTACAGTCCAGAAGACAAAGGATCCCCTGCCTGCACTCCGTTTTCCGCTAAAAATAGAAAGTCAAGTCTTCGGTTGCTGGATCCGGTGGATCATCATCATCATCGTCTTCAATCGCCATTCCTAACAACAATAACAATAAATTATTATTATTCGGATAATAATAATAACAACAATAATCAACAACAACAACAATTTATCCCACTGAAAACCCTAAATCGTTCACAATCCAACCCACTGAAAACCCTAAATCGTTCACAATCCAACAACAACAATTTATCCCACTGAAAACCTACTGAAAACCCTAAATCGTCTAAATCGTTCACAATCCAACCCACTGAAAACCCTAAATCGTTCACAATCCAACAATTTATCCTACTGAAAACCCTAAATCGTTCAAATCAACTGAAAAACCCTACATTATGCATATTAATACTGAATATTTCTACATTCAAAAATTTTAGAAAAAATTAGGGTTTTAACATTCAAAAATTTTAGAAAAAATTAGGGTTATAACTTACCATATACAGTGCGACGAAGAAGAAGACGGTTGGGAAGACGGTTGGGCTTCATATCTGCCTTCATCGTGTTTGTTTGAGTGTGTGTGTGTGTACAGGGGATGATCTGATAAAGAAGACGGTTGGGAAGAAGGTTATAAAGGCAGGGAGATGTTGCAGGAGTGAAAAGACAATATTGCCCCTCACGTGAGGGGCACGTGAGGGAGTTAACGTTCGTTTTTAACGGCAGTTACCCTAAAGGACATAGGGTGTAACAAGTGCACAAAACAAAGGACACAGGGAGTTAAAAATTCAAAAAAAGGACAGAACATGCAATTTTGGGTAAAACTAAAGGACAATCTGTGTAATTCTCTCTAATTATTATTACTCTACACTTTTATAATTAGAGTAATTATTATTCTACTTCATTTTTATTGTATAGTTACTCTAGTTCAAAAGTGTAGAGTAGTAATAGTTAGTTTAGTTATTCACTTATTCGTATGTTTACTAGGTAATAACGCTGAATATTTTTTAGATCCGGCCACCACTTTAAATCGCGTAACATTTCATACCACATATAAAGCTATAACCCGTAACATGTTATGGTCAATAAATAATTTATAAAACGGTGTACATTTTCTGTAGTTGAATTAATGGAAAATAAAAATATTGCAGTACAAGAATAGATAATTAAATTTAAAAATAAAAAAACGCAAGGCAAATTAAATTTAATAACTCTATGCCTAGCATATATAATTGAAATTGATTGTTCATCACTAAGAATTCAGATAGGGTGTGGTTGGGATCGTTAGAAATTTAGTTTTCGATTTAAAGCATTTAGCTACAGCTTTATTAAATTATACTGTACTACTTGTGTTAATATGTGTATGTATATTGGTATTTGGTAGCTACCAGTTAATGCTTGATGACCAAACGATGTGGTTCTTAAGGCTTGTACATTTTGCATCAATGTATGTAACTTGTACTTGCATCCATGTTTATTGGTAGCTGTAGCTTAATGCTAGGGATTCTTGGTGACAAAAAAAGTTAGGTTTGGATATCATCCAATGACCGTTAGTAGTTAATATTGTTTGGTATTTTCTGTTTTGGATATATAGGAAAGTAGACATGCAATAGGTAGTCGTACGGTATACAAATGGATCGGTCTTTATGTCGTTTGGTGGGTTTTTTTTTTCCTTTTTAAAATATGGAATCCCGATTAAAAAGAAAAAGAAAGAAAACACTCGATGTATTTGAGAATTTTATACTTGTGCAGTTTCACGACATGACTCATATGTATTATATGGATATTATGATATTCATGGATATTATATGGATATCATGACTCATATGTATTATAGACAGCCTTACTTCTACCCCGTGGGAATAGAGAGGTTATTTTCAATGAGACCCCAGGTTCGATAGTGGTTTTGTATCAAGCATTGGACATAAGGCACATAACACTTAGTAATCGGGATAAACCTGATTGGTGCATGCACCCCCTTGTCTTTTGGCCATCAACGCCACCATATGATGCATGATTAACCGTCCGTCATTTTTAATGTTATTTTCATGAAATTAGTAAAATACCATTAAAATTAGTGCAACTTTACTTTTATCCCCCAAAGGCCAGACATATATACATTATATGCGCACAACTGTAAGCAGAACTAACAAGACTTCAAAAAATGAAACACCTAATTACAAAGAGTGGAGTCATGTATGAGATTAATTGACAAGGGTGGTTACCAATGAAAGTGGGGGAGATTAATTGGACCTCGTCGAGCAACAAAGCCCCAATTTTAAGTCATCTTTCCCTTAGTCAATTTTCTCAAAAGTGGGGGAGATTAAATGACATTTTAAGTCATCTTTCCCTTAGTCAATTTTCTCAATTGTCATACATAATTACATCATCTCAAGCCCCAATTTCGATACCGATGGTTTTTCTCAATTTTAGTAAAAATGCGTGAATGATTGACTAATTCATGTTTAGAAAGTGATTATGTATTTTGGTAGTCGATTTTAGTTTATTTGTCTCGAATTGCAGTGGCGGAAGCAGAAATTATTTTCTTAGGGGCAATCGGGAAGTTTAATCGAACTTTTAAGATGTGAGATCAGAATACCTACAAATTACACTAACATTTTCTTTTAAGGGCTCACCCGCCCGTTAAAATACATGTAGCCATGCAAGTTTGCCAATGACGAATAGCCATAATTACAGTCACCTTATCTAAACTGGTTTGATGTAATGACGTGAACATTTCAATAATATACTCCCTCCATCCCAATTTAAATGTCAATTTTCAAAAATAGAAATGTAATTTCCAATTTTGCTTATAAAAAACAAAACACAATCACCACTTTTGACGATATTATTGTCATTTTACCACATACAAACAAAATATTTCTTAAAATGTGTGTTTTTTTAACTGGGACATTTAAATTGAGACGGAGAGAGTATTAATTTCTTTAATTTAATGTTATTCCTTCTCTTTATTTGTTTTCGTTATGTCTCAGTTTACAATGATCAAAATTGAAAAAAGGGCCTAAATTTTCACTTGGCTTCATGTCTTTAAAATTGTTCACACATATAAATCTTACTCGATAGCTACTGAACAAAGTGTATTTAGTTCAAGTAGAAGTAGAACCATAACAAAATAACAACCACTCATCACATCACCGGTACCAAAAGTAAAGCAAACAAGAAAATAATGTGACACATGAAAGTTATAATTACACACCAAGAATGATTAAATGAATGACAAATACCTAAACAATGAATCATTAATATTCTTGCTACTTATTTCCCTTTACTATACCCCCCCCCCCCCCCCCTCTCTTTATATAAATGGCTTCACAACCCTGCAAACAACAAACCCATCTCTCTTCTGGTATTGCTTAATCACCTGACAGAAAAGCAATCATATTTAAGGTAACACACATGTTATATGATCATATGTTATCATGATGATCATATTGTTTCTTCTTAATCAAAGGTTTAACCTATTTTTTAACATGTTTCATCTTCAGGAAGTTGACTAGAAAAAATGAGCAAAAGAAGTGATCATGGAGTGAAGCTAGAGCTAAAACTGAATTTGTCACCACCGAGAACTCGGTGTCCAGTGACTGAATCACCTAACCGGTCTGTGTCTCCAACGAACTCGTGTGTGTCATTGGAGTCAGTTCAAGATGAGACAGTGGAGCTTCGGTACTCAAGCAGCCCAGAAACAACGTCGATGATGGTGGTTGGATGCCCACGGTGCTTGATGTATGTTATGCTTGCAGGAGACTACCCTAAGTGCCCTAAATGCAAAAGCACTGTTTTGCTTGATGTTGTGTTTGACAAACCCATCAAGAAAATGAGAAATTAGTTATGGTAAAATCATAAAAATAGACATGTTGACTAAGTAATCATTAAAATAGATGATTTGCTTGATTAACTTGTCTGTATTCATGATTTTTTTTTTCTTTAGTTAAATTAGCTTATATGTTTTAAAATTCTAGAGTTAGAGGGGATTTATGTTTTTATTCTATTTTTTGGTTTTTTTTTTATTTGATAGGTAATGTTTACTTGCACTCTTATGTAATTTTGTTGCAATGAAAGAATCGTGTTTGAATGAAAATTTCATATTTATTGTTTTGCTTGCTTTCTTTAGAAAAAAAAAAGTTGATTTTTTAAACAATTTCCTTTTATGAATTGGTAGTTTTAGCGGTTTAGCGGTTGATTAGTCAGTCAGTGAGACTAAATATCCCGTCGGCCAACAGTGGAAGACGGTGACCATTGATTGTTTGTCTAGTTGGCTCATAACGTCTAACAATTTCATCTTTGTTTGGGCAATTGACTCATATCTAAACTGGCATGCTAATGTTCTTGGTTTAACCTGTAAGACGGTTATGTCGTTTTAAGGCACTGGTGGAAATGGTTGAAATGAATTTAGTGTTGACATATGTTGTTTATAACTTTCTTTTTATCGTAGGTCATTTTCTTTTAAGAGTCACCTAGCATGAAATGAAATAAGTAAAACACAATAACAATATAGTTTATTGTTAGTTAGGTTAGTTGGCTTCGCGTTTAAGGCCACAAGTACTATTCTATTCTATGGTATATTTATCAATCAACGGTCAACTGTTTGACATAAATATGAAAATTAAAGGTCAAAGAAAACAGTTCACACTTCACAACTCTAATTATGAGAACGAAAATAAATGTTCTATTATTGAGTTTAAAAAATATATATGAAATCCCATCAATTATTTTGATCATAATTAAGGACTGAAATAACATGTAATAAACAAAAATATAATTTAAGAAAAAACAGTCTATTAGGAAAAGTTAGACAAACTTAATTTATTACATCATTGAAATCACGAAGAGATGTAAACTAGTGCACTATCGTGAATTAATGTCACTTTATTTGAATTGTAAATGTGGAACTAACGGACTTGGTAGATCGAGGCTTATGTCCCTTAGAATGGAGAGTCCAGCTCAAATCGAGCAAGGTGTAGTTTAGATTAATTTGGTGTAAAAATAAAGTACGGGTAATATTTGTGTTAATAAAAATGGATTTAAATTGTTTTTCTTTTACAATATCCTAAAGTAATTTCATATCAAATTTAAATATGAATAACATTTTAGATATGTGTAGTTCATACAATTATGACTGTATGGTTGTTCAAACGAAATAAATTTATTAATAAGATAAGTTCTTGCTCGTTCATTTTTTTTTTAACGGAGAAGGAGATACTTATATTTCACGCGAAAAAACCAAAACGTCAGCGAGTACAAAAAGTTTCCTAACCAGAGGTTAGAAACCGGGATAAAAAGGAAAAGATACACATACATGACACTCGCCTATCGAATACAAAAAAACTACACACACCCAACCAAAACTATGGAAACTAAAACAACCGGAACCACTTGGACTAAAATTATTAGAGGATACACCCTTCATTAACTTCGACTAGAAACCTCGGCACCTTTCGCGCATCTAGATCGCCACATTTCCACAGATTTAGCTTTATTATACCAAAATTTGGACTACTCCTTTAATGTTAGCAAATATTCTTCACAACTGAAACATCTTGAGACCAAAAGTTGCAGTTGAAAGCCAATAAAGCTGTCCAATAATGTGCAGCCAAAAACAAGATTGAAATGCTTGAGCTAGATCTTATCACATTTCCACAAGTGTAAGATTATTATGCTCATTAGATTGTTTATAATTCAAATTCAAATGATTAGGATATGTGTGTGGGGGTGGGGTTGGGTTGTGGCTAAAGCCTTGTCGCCTCAGCAAAGTGGGGCGTTGCACACCATCTTGGAAGAGCACTAAATAGGCGTGCCGCGTGGGCATGGCTAGCATCATGGATTCATGGGCATTAGGGGAAAATTTGATTTAGTTTTTAATTATTTTTTTAATATTAAATTATAAATTATCTATTCATTATCTCCACCTCAATTCACCACTGCATTTCCTATTTCACCTGTCCACAACACATGTTAATGGGTGATGTGAAAGTCGTCACAGGCTATGTGACGTCTACATGGCGCCTTTTTTATTTCACATTTCATACCTCTTATTTCACAATCAACGGTCAACTGGTTGATAAATTTTATGTTATTGTAAGGTACTTTTAAGAATTTTCTGTTCTTCGACATTTAAGCTTTCTCTTATTTGAGTATACAGCAAATTTAATTAATGCCAGATTTGAATTTAATAAAGTCATAAGTAGGAAATCTATAAATGTCATCATCCGTGAAGTAACAAAATTGATTTTGAAGAACGATTTAATATATGTTGAAAAATATTCAGTTTTTTTAATTTTACAAGAATACCAAATCCACTCACGGTTTCTTATTAGGAACCTTTTATAGTTTAAATTTCAACACATATATGTGTGTGTATTATAAATTTCTAAAGGTCAATTAGGTTGGGTAGTGAGTTAATGCGTAGTTCTATAAATTTCAACACGAGAGTATATCAAATACAGAAATCAATTAAAACATCAATAAATCGACCAAGAAGCAAATTTCCATTTTGTTAAAGAGCACTTGAATTATAGTTTCGAATATTTAACTTGTGTATAGATTGTACATTGTGGGCATTAAACAAAACAACGCCAAAGCCATGCCATCACCTATAGGCGCCAAACACCAAAACGAGTATGTAAAGTTGGGCGCCAAAATGGGAGGCGCAAACCCATTAACGCCTGTGAGGAACAATCAGCTAGGATCCAGTGTCCACCCCAAATCAACTAGTCACACTTTTTTTAATTAATTTTTAGTTATGTCACAATGGGATGGTTAAAGGGGGAGTTAGTTGTTCGTTGTCTACGTGGCAGTGATGTGCAAGGCTTTATGCATTTTTTACGTCAACCCACAACACAATATCTAAAGTGTTTTTAATTTACTTGTGATTTGTAGGTTGCTCACTTAACTCATTTGTTACTCACCTAGCTTGATTAAAGTACACTCATAATTAGCCTCAGGCTAGTTATATGAGTTGATTTTGAACAGAATGTTTCTTGTTTGGATAATGTTCAATCTTTGATGTTTTTTTTTTGCTGGGTTAGAATTCAGTTTTTTGAGACATGTATGACGTATAATTTGATATCACTATTAAGTATTAACTTGTTATTTTAGACTTGTGTAAAAGAAAAAAGTTTATCATGTTATCACAATTCAAAAAGAAAACGAGTTAACTCACCGAGTTAAAAGTGGAGTACGAGTTCAACTTCTATTAGAAACATATTTGCTTATATTATTTACAAATTTTATTGAGTTTTTACCATAGCTTATAGATAAGTTACAGTTGTTATCAATTTCTAACATTTTTTAACAATCAACAAAAAGCCGATCACCAGGTTAACCCAATGGCAAAAAATCACTCAAGTTCGTATACGCAAACAACGTTAGTGACATGGCCCGCCACCATTACAGAGGAAACCCAAGCTCGAAGACCCACTGTGGTAAACCCTGACTCAACCCTGAGCAATTTTGATGAAGAGAAGGTGTGGTTAGCCATGGAAACCTACAATTTTGAACATTGTGTTGTTGTAGGTTGAAGGTGTTTGTTGGTGATGAAGAAAGGGATTTAAAGTTGGATTTATAAAAAAAAAATCAAATTTTAATACATTATTTACACATTAGCAAGCCACATAAGCAATTATGACAAGTCAGTTGCCACGTCAACCATTTTTGCCACGTAGACTAATCAGGTTAGACCTCTGTTAGTTTAGGGGTGATGAAACAAATTAAGTTGCAAGTTGAAAGTGCTATTAGCCAAAGTGAAAGTTAAGAGTATTTAAACCCATTTTTATTAAATTTTACCTATTCCAAGTAAATTAAAACACCTTTTAATTTTCTTGTCGTTTTATCATTGTGAAAATTTTACCGGTTTTGATTATCTACTCTAAACACTCTTAACAACCACAAAATAAAAATAAAGTAAATCGAGTCACTAGTGGTATATTGTTTGGTTTCGTTCGAGCCAGTGAACGAAAAACGAACCGGTCTAAAGGACATAAATTAACTATTATCTTGAAATCTCCCGCTTAGTCCAAGATCTCCATCCTTATGCTTTGTTTATTTCCGCCTTCGGTTTTAAATATATTGACTTGTCATGTTTACGGTTTTATAATAAACAACTTTTACATAAACATAAAACCTAACTATTACAAGGGTTCCAAATAAATCCAAAAAGTATAAAATATTGAAACCAACCAAAAACAACAAACGCAGCCACAACAAAACAAGGATCTAGGGCTCGATTCACACCATCACAATCGTCACCAAAAACGAAAAAATGTTTCATCTTTTATCAAAAAGTTTTGACAAATAAAACAAAGATTAGTTAAATATTTATATTTAAAAAACTGTAAAAGTGGCTCTTATACTGTTGTTGGGAATCATGGATCCGTTTTTGGGTTTTACATAAAAATATTTTTTTATAAATAAATAAATATATTAATAAGTAGATGCGGAAGTATGTATAACGAATTATCCCACCAATGTTCTAACTAGAATCTATTTAAATAATTATATAAACTCTATCCATAGGGCTTTAGAGTCTACCTTGATGAATACTAGAAACCTGCACTAAGGATGAAACAAATGGTTCCGCTAGTAAACCGTATATGAAAATTCATGTCTCTCAGAGCCCAATGCTGAACACCAGAAGAATCGGTATTTTTGGCTCAGTATCTTTTTTTTTTTGCTTTATTGACCTTCAAATACCGTACCATACTAAGTACTTTCGGTACCTACACTTGTTCTTGGCAATTTTCTGTATTAGTATTTCCGGTACCCCTTTAATACGATAGTATACCGAACTCATCCCTATAATGAAGTTATCCATCCTCAAATGGTGGATAGTTGGTGAACATTAATGTACATTTGATAGTAGTGTGAATTTAGTAGTAGGTTGAGAAATCATTAGGGGTGTAAATGACACGTAGAGGCTCCAGAGTTACTCGGTATCGGCTCGGTAAAAAGCTCGAACGAGTTGTGCCTTATCGAGCCTGAGCCCGAGTTCGAGCCTAAAATATGACTCGTTTAGTTATCGAGCCCGAGCTGGAGCCTTATATACAAACCTCGTTTAGGCTCGCGAGCCTAAACGAGCCCAAACAAATGTTTTATTATTTTTTTTATATATGCAATTTTGTCCTTTGAACATGTTCAATTTTAATTAATAATATTGGTGAGCGAGCTCGAGCCGAGCTTTTGCTCGTTTAAGCTATTGAAGCGACCTCGAGCCGAGCTCGAGCTTAGAATAGTAGGCTCGAACCGAGCCGAGCTCGAGCTCAAGCATAAAAAAAGCATGACAAGCCGAGCTCGAGGCTGGTCAGGCTCGTTTACACCCCTAGAAATCATCTTGGTTACACGTTTGAAAAAATAAAAGATAATTAATCTCTTTAATAAGTGTAGGGAATGGGTGGGGAACTTGTGGGATTAATCAAATGGGTAAAACCATTATTGTTACGGTTTTAGTATGATGTTACTTAAATTCTTTAAGGTTAAGAGTTTGAGCACCACCATTATATGAACTTGATGTAACTTAAGCTAAGGAGAGCGTTTCTTTGTTACATACCGAATACCGGTACCGAATCGGTATTGAACTGATACTGGTTCATCTTCGGTACCACCATTTTTTGTCAAAAATCGGTATCGATATTTTCGTTCGATATTGGTTTCATTCGTTGAAGTCCGTATTTTACCTTAAAATACCGATATAGTATCGTATATTTTTAATATCAATACCAAATTTTGACAAGAATCAGTATTTTCGATATCAGAATCAGTTTAATACGGTTCGAAATCAAGCTCGTCCCTAACTTAATTTAAAAAAAGAGTAGGCGTGTGGTGATTATGGAATAAAACTTTTACGGCATAAACCCTATTTTATCTCTTCTTTATTATTCCCCCACTCACCTCTTCTCTCTCTAAAAATCAAATCAATTATCTTCAAAGTTTTGTATAATCAATCCATGACGCTTGGCTCAGGTGGATCCAGTGTTGTTGGTAAGCTTTTACTACCCCAAACATATCTTTAATCTCAATCTCTATCCCGATTTCAATCTTTTTTTTTTAATTTTTTGGGTTTTTTTTTCTCATTTTTTGCGTATAATTTCATCTTTTATGTTTCCAAGATTCTCAACTGATGTAGCAAGCTTGCAATTTTATTCTTTAATTGTATTATTAATTAGTAAATATAAGTTAGATAGAAGCCTGGTTGTTTGATATAAGTGTTTTCTAATTTTTTTTTTCTAATAATAATTATTTATTATTAATTAATTATGTGATTGTGATCAGTATCTGTTTTAATTTGTTGTTCACTTGATCTATGATCAAGGCTGTATGATCCCAGTAATTAGAACTGTTTCTTGCATCTTGAGTGTGAGTTTTTTTTTTTTTTTTTTTTTTTTTTTTTTTTTAAATTTTTTAAAGTTTTTTTTTGCAGTGCCTAGGAATTTCAGGTTGCTCGAGGAGCTCGAGCGTGGCGAAAAGGGGATTGGAGATGGGACTGTGAGTTATGGAATGGATGATGGTGATGACATTTACATGCGGTCTTGGACCGGAACCATCATTGGTCCTCACAATGTATGATTTTTTATATTCAAGAACTAAGAACTGAACCGAATGTAACTAACTGGTAACCGGTTTGGTTTGGTTTGGTTTGGTTCGGTTTGATTCAGTTCTGTTGGTCTGGACTGGTTTAGACTTTAGAATTTTAAGTCATGTATATGTTATTCAGCATATGGAAATATGTGTAATGCTATTGTTTTTGTAGTCTGTACACGAGGGCCGCATCTACCAGTTGAAGCTATTTTGTGACAAAGATTACCCTGAAAAGCCGCCTACTGTTCGTTTCCATTCTCGGGTCAACATGACTTGTGTCAACCATGAAACTGGAGTGGTAAAAGATCATCACTCTTTGTATCAGTTATCTTGCTTTGTAACTTTCAATCGTATTGGCTTTTTGATATTAGTATGCTTAAATGTAGATCATTGTGGCATGTTGTCGCTAAGCTCAAGTTTTAACGTTTGGATAAACATATTATGCTTCCGTTTATTTGATTATTTAGGAGTCGGATAGTTTATTTCATACTAGCTGCAGCAAGAAGCATGTTTTCACCAGGCCGTTTATACTAGTAAATTTACACCACTAAACAAAAAGATGGGGGGGGGGGGGGGGGGGGGGGGGACACACCCCCTGGCCTCTTCAACCCCCCTTGCTGAATGATTCAGTCCCCAACACGACACAGTTGATACGTTTAATTCTGCGTATGCACTACTAAACAGAAAATCAATTTCATAATAAACATTCAAAGACTTCGTCTAAGATGTTGAGATTTCAAGATTTTATTTATTTGCTAAAAAGATTGCGTTTTTTATTTACAGGTGGAACCAAAGAAGTTTGGGATACTGGGCAACTGGCAAAGAGAGTACACAATGGAAGATATATTGGTTCGGTTGAAGAAAGATATGGCATCCCAACATAACCGCAAGCTTGTCCAACCCCCCGAAGGTACTTGTTTCTAGGGATCTTTAAGAATGTTGTGATAGTTGATTGAATCAAAATCGGCATTTTAATGGTTTTTGGATGTCTTGAAAAAAAAAAGCCATCTCATGGCAGCAATGTGGACTTGTTTGATTAATGGGATTCGTGTTCATGCTTAATATATGTATCGGTTTGCAAAATTCGTATTTGATTTATGTAGAGATTGTGGCTTTCTTGAACACATTGTGTTGTGTGAGTTTGTTGACCCAGGAACTTTCTCACCGGTGTCATAATATTTCAGTCTTGATTTTAGCGGTTCGAGTCACTGAAATTGGTGCGTCGTGTGGTTGGGTAATGGGTCAAAACCAACCATAGTTTGGTATGGGTTGGGTGGGATCAAGCTAAAACTCGTTTTTTGTTTGAATATTTAGTTTTAGTGTTAATTATTGTTTAAGAAAGGTCTTCATAAAACCTAAATATAAAACAAATGTTGTATAATCTTCTAAATCACTTCATGATTTTAGCTATAAAATGCGGGTCATGGTTATTATTTTATAAGTTATTGAGTAAACTGCAATTTGCATACATGTGGTTTGATGGCGGCATCCTATTCTCAAATTATGCACTCCCGTTTGTCCTTTTTTCTATGAGCCCCTCCTTGCTAAGGTTTATCGAATCCCGATTGTTTCAAGAGTTCTTATGGATTCTATAAAGTCAATTCCATTATGAAACGGGTTTGAGTAAACTGCAATTTGCGTCCATGTGATTTGATGGTGGCGTCAACCTGAGTCCCCCTTCTAGGTTATCGCATGCTTCTCGTTGTTTATGTGTTTTTCTTCTACGAGTCGCTCCATCTAACGTTTCTTGCATCCTGATTGTTTCAAATGTTCTTACGGGTTCTATAAAGTCAATTCCATGATGTAATGGGCTGGCCCAAAAATGTCAATCATTTGCTGGCTGTTAAAAGCCCACACCCAGTAGAATTTTGTTGGCCCAAAGTTCATTCTATCTATAATTGCTAAAGATGGGGGAAAAAACTGGTTATAAACCAAAACTTGTTTTTTTAATCGAAACCGAACCTATATAGCTGTTTGACCGATTTTTGGAACCATTTTGCCCCATATGTTGGTTGGTATGATCACCACATTTCTCTAGCTCACAAAAAACTTTAAAAAGTGCAAAAACTCTTACATAACAAGCTTAAGTGGTCAAAGTAGTGTCAGTGATGAGACTTCCTCAAGTGAACCAAGCGTGGCGGGGATTCTAAAGACTAAAAAAACCCAAAGTATTTGGTCAAATTCGATTCATGTGAATTGTCAAATGGTACTCAAACGGCTCAATGCAAGAACTATAATGCTTTTCTCAACGCCGAGTTCAAATCTACTTGAAAAGTCATTTGTTAGAACATTGCAAGGTGTTGAAAACCAATCCAGCTCATGGTCAAGCACAAATGTAAGCCGATGGAGGAATTTTGAATTTCAACTTTGAGATGGTTTGTGAGAGGATGACACAATATTCAAGACAGTTTGTCGTTTGATCACTTTGACAACCTGCACTTGAACTATTTGGATATCAACATACTAGAAAAAATGCATTGCATATTATTATGGTGTAATACCAACTTTTAAATTCCAAGACAATTGTTTTAATTTATTTTGATGAAGCATCAAATAATACAAGCATGTCTAAAACCTAAAATTCTACCTCCTACCCCATGGTACTCGTTTACCAACAATCTAACACAATAATTCATCTATTTAGTTATGGGAAAATGGATTTTAATACTCCCAACTATCACATGTTGGCGGATAATACTCCCAACTATCACTTTGGCCATTAGCACTCCAAACTTTCAACTTGTTTGCTTTTATCACTCTCAAACTAACTGAGGTCTAACCTAGTTAGTGTTCGTGGCCAAAATGTAAAAACTTAAACTTATATGTGGCCAAAATATAAAAAACAAAACTTATGGGACATTTTTTACAATAAACCTTTAACTTATAAATCCCACCCCACCCCCTCATTCTATAACAGACCCCCCCCCCCCCCCTTCTCTCTCTCTAAACCACCACCTTCACCGGAAAACCACCACCACCACCACCACCCAAACAAACAAACAAACAGAAAAAATGAAAAATAAGAAAGAGAAAGAGAGGGTCACGAGGGAGATTATATTGTAATTGTTCTCTTAATAACAACAAACCAACCATCTCTCCGGTGAGCCATAAACCGAAACCCGGCCACCCTCCGTCACCACCAAATCAGAAAAACCCTAATCGGACCCTATACCGCCGCCTCCGTCTTCAACGACACCACCGCCTCTCTCCCTTTTCAAATCTGATTCCTTTCTCTCTCTCCCTCTCTCGCTCTCTCTTCTGCTTCTGCTCTCTCTCACTCTCTCTCTACCGACTCTCTCTCTCTCTCTCTCTTCTGCTTCTGCTCTCTCTCTCTTTCTCTCTCATAGAATATAGATGTAGATGTGGGTGTTTGTTGGGACTGCTCCGCCGGAAGAGGGCGATTTTCCCTTTTCCCTTTAGTTATTAATCAACCAAAATCCTTTGATCAACTTGAAACCATAACGATTGGCCCATTCCCACGATACTCACAAATAACGATCGACCAAAATCTTTGCTCTTGCGGAGTTGTGGTCTTAAACATGGACCATAATCAAAATTCCAAACACCCTAAGGGGCTGTTTGGTTGATTAAGTGCTTAATCATTAAGAGGTCTGAATGGTTGGGAGGTCTGTATGGTTAAGTGTTGAATCATTAAGTTGGATCTCTTAATGGTTAGTTTTCTTATCCCACATTGATATGAGAGTTTCATTAAGGTTCAGCCTAGTTCAGTGCTTAATGATTCAGTGCTTAATGGTTCAGCAACATCCCAAGTCTTAATGATTCAGCCTTAACCATTTCATTCAGAGGCTGAAACAAATGCGCTGAATGCTGAATCATTCAACACTGAATGGTTAAGAGCCTCATTAAGAGGCTACCAAACAACCCATAAGGCAAGGTAATATTATGTAAACTTAAGTTGTGGCCATGAACTCACTTTAGGTTTTAAACATTATATAAGTAAAACCATGGTTTCTTATACTATAGTTAAAAGTATTAAAGTACTTTAATATATTAATTAAAAAGCCATCTTAAGCTGTTGATAACATCATATAGGACGAGGTTTCGTCGAAGCCATTGACCAAATTCATGATTATGAATTGGGTGGCATGGCAAAGGGTTTGCGCTCCGGTTGAATATGGTGGCTTGGGTTTTGGCTCGCTCCTAGATGCTAATTCGGCTATGCTTGCAAAGTGGTGGTGGAGGTTTAAAACCGAACCCACGGCTTTGTGGCGTAACGTTATCTGGTCTATTCATAGCTCTAATCGGGATTGGAATCCAATTCCGACTAGACTATCCATTTCAGGTCCGTGGAAACAAGTTTGCTCCTCAATGCGTTCTATCAATGGGATTGGGTTGGATGTGGGTTGGGCCATTAAAGGGGTTGTGGGTGATGGGTTGGGAATTTCCTTTTGGTTGGATTGTTGGGCTTCGGCAATGCCTCTTGCTGTGGCGTTTCCAGCTCTATTCAATCTCGAAAGGGATAAATTTGCTGTTGTGGCTAACCGGGTCTTGAGTTCGGGTGCTGGGTGGGGCTGGGATTGGAAAAGAGGTTCTCTTACAGGTGCGGAACAAGCTGAATTGAATCTGTTTCGAAGCTCCATTGCTGTTCCATCCCTTTCCGGCTCGTCTGATAGGTGGTCTTGGGGGTTGGGTGACAGCTGTGATTTCTCAGTTGGGGGTCTGAAGAAGCTGCTGCACGCTAACAGGTACGAGCAGACTACCTTTCTTGTTGATTGGAACGCTTGGGTCCCCAAAAAAGTCGTGATTCTAGCTTGGCGCGCGGAGCAAGATCGGTTACCTACGCGGAATGCTTTAAGGAAGCGAAACATTAACATCAGCTCCGAATGGTGTCCCTTCTGTGGAGAGCACGAAGAAACTGCAGAACATCTCTTTGTCTCGTGTCAGTTTTCGCAGATTGTCTGGAACTTGGTGGCTCAATGGTGCAAGATCGGATCGCTATTCGCATTTCATTTCAAAGATTTATTGCAACTACATTTGTTTATCGGCGGATCCGCTAAACGGAAAAAGGCTTTCAACGTGGTGTGCTTAACGACAATTTGGGTGTTATGGAAACATAGGAATGAAGCCGTCTTTAATAGTCAACAGGTTCAACTTCAAAAGGTGATCGGCGACATCAAGGCTTTGAGTTTCCTTTGGGTTAAAACAAGATCGAAGCAATCTCTATTGGAGTGGAACATATGGCGATGTTTTAATCTTTCAAAAGTCGGCTGGTGATTGTTTTGTTTTTTCAATTCTGTAGCTTTGTATTTATATGAAAGGTGTGATAACTTTGTAGGCGTAATGCTAGTTCCCCGCTAGCGTTTTTCTGGTGGAATAATATTCATTTGTTGATCGTTCAAAAAAAAAAAACGCTCCATACCATTTTAGGAAATACATGACTCAGAACACGAAAGCACGTGCACATGATAGTTTCACATGCTATGATTATTATGAAAGTACCAAGAAGCAAACGTTACTTTCAAAGATATCATAATGATTTAATGCTTCAACCAACATGTATATTACTTTATTTTTCATCTTATGAAGTAGCATGTTCATGGAATATAGAAAGATCATATGGCGTAACACCCTAACTGATGGCGGAAATGTTGAGATACCATGTAGGACGATTGTTCAAAAGCCCAATGTAAAAAATCTTAATACAAAAGACTGGATAGTTCATACAAATCAAGAAAACCATAACAAAAAAAAGAGTATAACGACAAAACAAGCGACCAAAACTTTTATTATTTAACCAACCCTAAAAACACCCAACCAAACCCTGAGATCTCTCAAAATCAGAGAGATCTTAAAGATACAAAGTCTATCAACTGATTAAAGAATCAGTTGATGAAATAACAAATACAGCTTCTGATGATCAAGCCTTCAACACTTGTTGAAGAGAATAACATAATCGCTAGAGAAGACCAGAGAGAGAGAGAGAGAGTGAGTGTACAAATGAGGGTTAGAAACCCTAATTTGGAATCTTCACTTGTACTTATAGCCAGATACAAGTCCAGCCCACATGACTATTTATCCATAATAAGCCCAACTTAGTTTTTAGCATTTCATAAAATATTTCAATGTTTTCCAACACTTCATTTTTCCCTTTAAGTATGTATATCCAAACAGATCTTGAAAAAACATCTACAATTGTCAAAAAAAAATATTTGTACCCCTCTCTGCTTGCAACCCTATATGGGCCCCAACATCAAGATGTACCAATTCTCCCAACTCTTTAGACTTATGATCACTTAATGGAAAAGGTATTCTAGACTGTTTTGCCTTATGGCAGACTTCACAGGGTCAGACTCATTTACATTAACTTTCAAAGTACCTTGCAAAACAGCTAGAACTTGATCAGATGGGTGCCACAAACTACCTTCACTTATACTATTAAAACAGACATTAGTAACATTCACATCAACATCAGGAAAATACACTCCATCACATTCTCTACCAGTCACCAGGATTCTCTTGGACTTTGAATCCTGGACATAACAAGCATGTTCATCAAACAACACACTTAACTTATTATCTCTAGACAACTTTTGAACAGATATTAAGTTCACACAATACTCAGGACCTAAAAAAACATCAGATAAAATAACACCATCGGCTAATTTAATGTCCCCTATCTTGGTGACCCTAGCACTAGTGCCATTAGGATGTTTGACAAGTATGTTATAACTAGACATATCCACATAATTAATCATTTTTATCACCATTACTAATAATATGCTGATTTGCCCCATAATCCATGATCCACCCAGATTTTAAAGCAAATTTTAAGAACTCATAACAACTTGGGAAAAAAAACATTACACTAAAAAACGTTAAATTAGATAAAAAAAATAAAAGGGGAATTAGATTCTAATAACTCAAATTATTGAAATTGGTCGTTGGCATCCCAAACTAAAAAATTGGCCATATACAACCTGTACTATTAACCTATTGGATTCTGGCACCCAATTTAGGTTAAGACACTAACCCAGTTAGATTAGGGGTGCCACGTCAGATTGTGGGTGTCACGTCAATCAAAACACTATAGATTTAAACACCAGATCTAAGTTAATAGACCTAGGGTCTACAGCGGAAGACAAGACCAGAATCAGTTTTTGATAAAAGAGCCTTGTGGCTTTGATACAATGTAAAAAATCTTAATACAATAGACCGAATAGTTCATACAAATCAAGAACAACCACAACAAACACAAGAACAAAGAGTACAACGACAAAATAAGTGTCCAAATATTTTATTCTGAGAGACGTCCAGTTCACCCCGGATGTACCAACCTCTTAAAGACCAGAAACCTCGGATTTTGGCATTCTATCAACAAGATTTAGGCTTTTGGACCATATGCCAACGCGACGTTAATCCACACAATTCTCAGTTGATTTAGGTTTATATCACCGTGCCGAGCTTGGAAATGATTTCGAGCCTACCAACACATCATTGTAGAGGCTATTATCAGATCCAATGTTTTTAAGATGATAAAGGTCCAGACAGTCCGACTGATTGGTTAATATCATCTTCCCCATTTTCACCAAAGAAACTCATTTTTGCATTTTTCATTTTTCTCATTTTTTTTTTTTTTTGCATTTTCTGATGTTTTTGTATTTTTCTGAATTTTCTCCCCCTAAAAATCTAAAAATTTGCAAAAAGACAATATTTTTGGATTTTTCTGTTTTTGAAGAAAAATATTTACAAAAACGATTACCGATGAGGATCTAATCCTGCTTTTCTTTAATGCCGTTTAAAATTAACAGATACTCAAAACGAGGTCCGTCAAAAGCTTTGGTGAATAAATTGGCACGTTGGTAATCCGTGTGGATTTTAACCATATCGATAAGTTTCTTTTCATAGCAATCGCGTATGAAATGATACTTAACCAAGATATGCTTCGCCTTGGAATGTTTAACTGATTCTTTAGCGAGAGCTATAGCGGACTCATTATCACAGTGAATGGGAGTATTTAGAAATTTCAAACCGTAGTCTCTCATTTGTTGCTGTATCCAAAGAACCTGGGAGCAGCAGCTAGACACAGCTACGTATTCCGACTTGCAGGTGGATAAGGCGACTGAGGCTTGCTTCTTGCACTGCCACGAGACTAGTCTGGGTCCCAAAAACTGGCATCCAGTCGATGTGGATTTCAAGTCTTGTTTGTATCCGCCATAGTCAGCATCACTAAAGGCGACGAGGTCAAACTTATCGTCATTAGGGTACCATAGACCTTTGGTCGGACAACCCTTTAGATAACGTAAGATCCTCTTCACAGCAACCAGGTGGGATTGTTTCGGCCTTGACTGGTATCTGGATAGTAGACATGTCGCGAACATAATGTCAGGTCTTGATGCTGTGAGGTACATAAGTGAGCCAATCATCGCTCGATAAAGAAAAGGATCAACGGCTTGTCCTTTCTCGTCAGGTCCAATCCCGTGACTGGGCTGAATTGGGGTGCCTACTGGAGTAGAGTCTTCCATCTGGAACCGGCTCAAGATGTCAGCAACGTATTTGGTCTGGTGGATGAAGATCCCCGACTCTTGTTGTTCTACTTGTAGACCTAAGAAGAACTGCATCTCCCCCATCGAGCTCATCTCAAACTTTTCCTGCATTAGCTTTTCGAAATCCCTGCACATAGCATCATTAGTAGACCCAAAAATAATATCATCGACATAAACCTGTACCAGAAGACGGTCACCACCCTTTTCCTTGGTGAATAAGGTGCAATCCACGAGTCCACGTTTGAACCCGTTGGATATAAGATAGTTGCTAAGCATTTGATACCATTCACGCGGTGCTTGATGGAGTCCGTACAACGCTTTGTTCAACTTGTAAACTTTATCACGATGAAGCGGATCCTCAAAACCCGGTGGCTGAGCAACATACACCTCTTCCTTCACGATACCATACAGAAAAGCACTTTTCACGTCCATTTGATACACCTTAAACCGTTTGTACGAAGCGTAAGCTAAGAACATTCGGATAGCTTCAAGGCGAGCAACTGGAGCGTATACTTCGTTGTAGTCTATTTCTTCGATTTGACGGAAGCCGAGGACAACTAATCGAGCCTTGTTTCTTATAATTACCCCGCGGTCATCCCGTTTACAGTTGTAGACCCACTTTGTTCCAATCTTCTTTGCGCCTGGAGGTAAGTCAACTAAGTCCCACACTCCTAGCTTTTGGAACTGCTGAAGCTCTGTCTGCATTGCATCAATCCATGGTTCTTCTCTCAAAGCCTCTTGGACTGTTCGTGGTTCCATCTGAGAAACATATAGAGCAAAAGACCAATCGTTCTGATGACCTGCTTTTCTGATCTCCGAATAAAGAGCTAGGGTTGCTGAATTGTCCCTTGGACTGGCATTCCAGAGCTGACTACGTGTCATCACTCTACCAGCCGGATCACCAATCACATTCTGCAGTGGATGAGTGTCGTGAATCCGAGATTCCGGATGTGCCGGCACTGGATCATCCGAACGCGGATTGAGATTTTCAAATTCCTGAGAGATATTTGTTTCAGGGGCACTTGAACTAGAGGGAGCAGCGGGTTGCAAATTAAAACCGGATAAATCAATCTGTAGACCAATTCCAGGAGCTGCTGAAGAAGAAGGACCAGCTTGATCATTCCCTGTAGGAGGAACTGGAGCTGTATTGGCAGATTCACCATTTCCAGCCAGTTCTTCAGTAAGAGTTTCACGAGATTCAGTATATTCCTCGTCTGAAGAAGATTCCATAACCTCTGACGCTTCCTGAAAGACTTCCTCAACTTCAACTGCTGCGGTTTTATCAGGGGGACCCATGGATGTAGAGGCATCAGATGCGGCATGCGCAGGTGCATTAACCACGATCGGACGCATTAGCGGTGAGCTAGCTGCGTTTTCACACTCGTAATACATTTGCGCTACAGCATCATCTACCACATTATCCAAGTTGAAAAAATCAAACAAACTCTTATAGTCGAACAACCAATCGGGTCCAACACCGGGCGCATTGACAGTGTAACGCTGAACGTCGACATTAAGCCAATCCTCAACGTTATTGGTTCTTTTGTTGTATACCCTCTTGTTAGGAGTACGGTATCCAACAAAGAAACCTTCCTCTGCCTTTGCACCAAACTTCCCATCGGGATGTAACATTGTGCATGGAGCTCCGAAAGGTTCCAGAAACTCTAAGTTCGGTTTCCTCCGGTTCAGAAGTTCGTAAGAAGTCTTGCCGAACCTCTTAACCGTAAGAACCCTATTTAGAGTGTAACACGCGCAGTAAACTGCCTCGTTCCAAAACATGACAGGCAAGTTTGAATCTGCGAGCATTGTCCTGGCTGCCTCAATAAGAGTTCGATTCTTTCTTTCTGCAACCCCGTTTTGCTGAGGAGTGTATGGCGCTGTGAATTCGTGATGAATACCCTTTGCTGCACAAAGTGACTCCATAGCATTGTTCTTGAATTCTGTTCCATTGTCACTTCGAATCCTGCGGATCTTCAGCCCATAGATGTTCTCTAATTTGGTGAACAGATCTTTCAAAAACTCAAAAGTCTCACTTTTATGCTGCATGCATACAACCCAAGAGAACCTTGAATAGTCATCAGTGACAACCAGACAGTATAAATCTCCATTCTTGCTTTTACGATTGACTGGGCCGAACAGATCCATGTGCAACCGCTCGAGAGGCATACTGACTGAGTTGACCTTCTTAGGTTTGTGAGATTTCTTTTTCTGCTTCCCTTTCTTACATGACACACATACGTCATTCAGATGAAAATTCTTGACTGAGACACCTTCCACAAGCTGATTCTGAACCAGATGATTCATCTTTCTCAAGTGTATATGCCTCATTCGTCTGTGCCACATAATAGACTCCTTCTCTGTAGCTTTAGACAGAAAACAAGTGACCTCCCCCTTAGCTGTTACGGCTTGACTCATATCCAGAACATACAAGTTGTTAACTCTTGGAGCTGAGATCATGATCCATTATTTCGGAATCTTAAAGCCAGGCTTCAGAATGAAGCAAGCATTGTCATCAAAGAACACTGTGTATTTCTTGTCACAGATCTGTGAGACACTCAGCAAGTTGTGGTCTATCTGTTTCACAAAGCTTATCTTTTCAAAGCTTACAATACCATTCCCCATACTGCCTTCTTTCGTGATGTATCCCCCTTTGTTACCAGCAAAAGCAACATTGTGTTTTGATCCCAAATGATTAGACAAGTTACCAAACAGTTTTAGAACAAAACCTGATAAAAAAACACACGTTTTTAACCGTAAAAACACACTAAGATTTTGAAAAATATGGGTTTTTGATAAAAACTCAAAGTTTCAAAGTTCAAACAGGTTTTTGATCAAAAATCTCAACTTTTACACCAAAACCTACATGTTTTCACTCGTTTTTGTTATTAAAACACCCGTGATACGAGCCTCGGCTCTGATACCACTTGTTAGGACCGGCGAACGCGTAATCCGACAATCACGGGGTTTATACCAGAGGTGCGGAATCCCTCTAATATGCTTTAATAACAGTTACGATATTGAAACAATGATAAACGAGTAGTTACAACACACAAACGGGTCAAAAGATTATAGATTAATCACTAAAACAAAGCTCGAGTGTTTACAATGATCAAATCAGACGTCTCAGACCAGGGGAGGGTGTTTGGAGAGTGTGTGTGGCAAAAACTAAGCTCTAGGGTTGAGAATAGGCCTATTTATACCTCCCAGGTACGACCAGACCTTAGCAGGCGATTAGCAGGCCAGCTATAGGCGATTATGGGCTAATCGCCTATAGGAACCAGTCCAATCGTGTGAATAGTAACATGATTAGGGGCCCAATCGCATGTAACTGTTCCACAATCGCCTACAGCCTCTCGAACTCCCCAAAACGCGTATAAACGTCTCCAAACACCCCGAAATACGTCCAAACATCCAATATACTAGCCTAGGGACATCATGTACTAACAAAAAGAATAACCTAATCGCCAGAGAAGACCAGAGAGATAGACAGAGAAAGTGAGTGTACGAATGAGGGTTAGAAACCCTAATCTGGAATCTTCACTTGTATTTATAACCGGATACAAGTCCAACCCACAAGGCCATTTAATCCACAATAAACCCTGCTGAAATAAGCCCAACTTAAACCAAAGGCCCAGACCTGCACATAACAGCTGGCCCACAACATAACAAAGGATATTATACACAAATTATGTTTAACCATGAATTACATAACATATTTTAACAGTTACATATGGTAACTCGAATCAACTCATGACCTGTCATGGTATTAAAGATAACGCCTTTAGTAGAATTCTACAAACGTTTAAGCAAATCAATTGTTAATTTTTTTATTACAAGATGGAGGATAAGCCACATAGGTTTTATATTAGCCCTAAATGAATGAACGCAATTAGCAAACTTAAACTAGCTTAACTGTTGGGACAAAGAGGATTGAAGAAACCACTTTTGATAACCTTAGTCCAAATCATAATTCTGCTAAGTATAGAAGAAACTGCTGAAGAAGAAAACACAAGTACTGAAGAAGAGAAGAACAAAGTACTGAAGAAGAAACTGATCAGTAGTTCTGAGGTCTAACCAGACACTTCACTTCAGAACTACTGAAGACAAAACTACTCATCAGTAGTTTGTCTACTCATCAGTTGTTTGTTGATCTTATCTTCAGAACCGACTTAGACTTCAGTAGTTTAGTATAATAATGTTTTGTTAAAGTCTTGAATCAAGTTTCAATGCTACAGCCTGTTGTAAGCATTATCCTTTAGTATAATATCTTAGATAAATATCTTGTATTACTTAGTGCAACAGTCTTGTAACTTCGTCTATAAATAGATGAGTTTATTCATCTATTTTAGACATGTGATTTACTTTGATTTTAATTGAAAATCCTTCAAGGCTTTTAAACTTATTATCCATTTCATATCTGAGAATCATTGCTTGTGCTTATTGCTTTATACTTTCAATTGCTTATTGATTCTCATTAACTGCTTAGTAAAGGGGGAGTAATAACTCCTGTTAAAAGTGGTACTTTAAACTTAGAACATTTACTATTCCGCTGTGCAAATAACTTTGATATATCTGTAAACACACAAGTGTTCTAATACTTAAACTGATATAAGAGACCCACTGATCCAACATTAACTAACTAATCACTTTTCTAGTACTTGTACTTCTAAGGTTTAACATTTTTTTTTTCCGACTAGGTGAAACATGAAAGAGCACAAATCAACATCTTCATTATGTTGGCTACACTTATGTCAATTAATAATCGATCTCCTATATTACTTATGCCATGCGCCGCTCTCAATAAGTCCATACACAACGTGACCACACTTGTGTCACACTGGTGACTCCATGTCTCCATCTTGAGTCTTGACACCACACACTATATATAAACACTATTTAGAACATCGTATGTAGAACATCGTATGTCATCTCAAAAAAGTTATTTATCTACTATATTTGTTTATTGTCTAGACACTTATAATGAGTGAGTTCATACCAGAACTCACTTTATCTTATGTTATCCACATCTTTGTGTTATTTATTTTTGTGTTCAAGAGTGAATATATATATCACGTAAACTCATGTCATCATGTTCATCTTCAGCATATTTATAGTAACATAATATATGTCATGCAAGTCACGCATAATTAATCATATTTAAAACTATTTATCTATAACTTTACCATCATAATTGGTTTTGTGGATTCTTTGCATCTTTGTATTCTCTTTAGTTCACAAACCTAACCTTGAAATTTAACTCACTTCGTAATTTTTTTTTTTGAACGGCCAACGGTACACACCCATAACGAAGCCCCGCACCCTTCAGGTCCGGTCCCCGGGCCCCCCCTAAGGTCCAGCCCCTCATTTCAGAATAACCCTACTATGAGTGGGATTCGAACCTGAGACCTCCCAGGGCAGGAACCCCACAAAGTGGGTAAACCTTCCCACCTCCATTGCAACCACTAGGCTACAACTTCATTGGCAACTCACTTCGTAATTAAGCTGATAAATTATTGTGAATAATATCAACCTAAATATTGAGAGTGGTGTGTGGCTACCAATATTTTGTTATTGATACGATACTCACTTGTTCGTCATAGCGTCCCAAGGCTACTTGCAGCCTACTACCTATGACCTTTCTAACGGGTTTTCTCTATGTTTATACTTTTACGTTTAGACGTGTTTACTAAACCTTGTGGCTTGCTTATTTTTAAATCTTTGTTCAGATGTGAACCTGCGTATCTTTTTTCGTCTTTTCAACGTTAATTTTTTTTCAAGAGTGAATACTAATGTATAAAGCAACACTTTTCCCTTTCTTATGTTGTAAAAGTTTGTAACACCTTACGCTTATAACTATTATACGTTCTACTAAACACTTATGACGCTCGCCATGAAGTATGGGGTACCTACAACCCTGGTTTTTATTAAATAAATGTTTGCGTAAATGGAATTAACCATTTTCAACTTTTATAAATTGTTTCAATTTTAATTACAATCAAAATATGTAAATAATACTTTCCATATTTCCCCAAGCCGTGTGTTTACTGTTTAGTATGTACCCGTAAAATGATGAACATGTGTGCATGACAGCATATATACGAGTTCATGATTACAAAGGTAGAGTGAACAGTTTGACGAGTATGATAGATTATTCATATTTCCTCATGGAAACTTGATTATCACATTTACTGTTCTTCGTCTTCTTCTACGTTTCCCCCATTTTTAAATACTCAGGGTCCACGATTCAACAATATTTATTAAAGTACAAACATATTATCACACTCATACCAAGTCATCATTTTATCACACTCATAGCAATTCATCATTTTATTTCATCTTAGGGCCTGTTTGGTAGTCTATTAACGAGCCTCTGAGCGAATGATTCAGCATTAAGACTGTTTGTTTCAACATAAAAAAGGCTCTGGATGGAATGGTTAAGAGCTGAACCATTTAGACTTTGTGTATAGCTGAAGTATTCAGCACTTAATCATTCAGAGCCTCTTAACCATTAAACCTCTTAATAATTTAGCACTTAATCAACCAAACAACCCCTAAATAACTATCGCACTATTGTCGCCCATCACATTCTATCTCTAATTCCCCACTAATCACAAAACCAATCGTTTGTTTTTTTAGTGTAATGTTTAGTGACTTAACCCAAATTGAGTGCCATAATCCAATAAGTTAATAGTACAGGTTATATATAACCATTTTTTTTAGTTTGGGGTGTCAACGACCAATTTCAAATAGTTTAGGTTATTAAAATCCAATCCCCCAAAATAAAACATAGTCCTAAAATTATAACACCTAATGTAATATTGAGCGTAACATTTGCCATGTCGAAATATGATGAGAATCATGCCCAATCTTAGAAACATACTCGACGTGAGTAAATGCAATGAGCACGTCTTCTTCTTCGTCGGGGAGATCCCTTTAGACTTTTTTATATGCTCGTTCGAAGTTTTTACACTTCGTTTTGAGATCCACGTAAATTTATATTTGGTGTGGGAGATTGAATAATAACTACGTTTATATTTGATGAACACAAGAATTTATTTTTGAACTCTAATGTATAAGACGATTCACATGATATATCTACTTAGCTAATATCTTTTTTTTTTATCCAAACATCGGGGTTGTTTCTTTTATTTATCAAGTTTGTTGTCCTTTTTAATGACGTATGGAAGCTCGATCTATACTCTATATATAGCTAGGCAAAAGCTTTTCAAAAAAAAAAAGCTAGGCAAAAGATAACCATTCGATCTTAGCACGGTTGCTATAATGTATCACTTTTGTAACATATTGACATACGAACACCAATAATGCTTATAGAGAAGTGGAATAATATTAACGAGATCGAGTAATATATTACTATTCTTTTTATTTGATAAGATTAGTTTTAATTACATGAACTCAATACGCCTGCTTAGCTTACACACACATTAATTCGTTACAATATACGTACGAATATAAATGCACCTACCTCAAAAGCAAATTTCAAAGCAAGAGTTTTTGAGTATTCATTTCACTGACAACTTAATTCAATGTTAAAAATTGAAGTCCATCATCAATTTCATTTGATGCGGTACAATCTACATGAAAGAAGCAGGCATTATTAAAACACTAATTAAATACACAATATTTAAAATCTATAAAATGTTATCTTTATATACTTGTGATATATGGTTTTTATTTTTAGCCCATTATGTATTTATATATGTTTATAAACGTTGAATTCTATGAATATTGAAATATTTAATTTTGTCATTAAATTTGCATTAAACCCACTGAGTTGCACTTGTTTATATTTTATAACAACTTTCAAATCCCGATGGTTTTTCCACTTAAAGACAACTGTGGCTCTCAAAACCCTATGTTGTGAATCTTTGACGTTTGACCAACACACCCACTTATTTTCTTTCTTTAAGAGAAATAACATTGAAGATGGAGTGCCCGGTTCGAATCCCACGTGACACGTCGGCCGGACTATGCTCATGTATAGCCCTGAGCGAGATGCCGTTCAAAAAAAACATTGAAGATATAAAAATATATTTGTCTATCATCCGATGTTTGTGAGTGTTTACCAATATACAAATGTATGGTGTTGTTAAAGTTTGAGTTAAAACTAAACTCATGAATCGAAATGGAATGTGATGGGATAAGTAGAAGTTGTAGGATAAGATCACTAGATGTGAACCCTTAAAAGAAAAGTTACAAATAAATAAATCATATATAAGTAGTTGGACCAAGTATAGTTAGAAGAGTGTGTATATATAAAAATGTTTGTATGTAGGGTTTCGTGTATGTCTTTCCTTCATGTTTAATTTAGGGGTGTAAAAGAAAAGTTTGCTTATCTTGTTATATAAAAGCAAACTTCTTTCTTTTATTTCAAAACTCTCGCCGTTCCGTGTATATGTTGTTCTATACATCATCATCATGCTCACTTAATCTCATAAATAGCATAACTAAGGTATGGTCTGAGAAGGGTAAGATGTAGACAGCCTTACTTCTACCTCGTGGAAATAGAAAGGTTACTTCCAGTGAGACCCCCGACTCGATAGTAGTTTTGTATCAAACCTTGGACATAAAGCACATAACACTTAGTAATCAGGACAAACCCGATTAGTGTATGTACCCCTTTGTCTTCATGTTATAATGGCGCGTATATGATGTTGGTTTTTTAGTTGTATCCTATGCATTAATGACACGTATATTGTATTTATTTTTATTTTTGTATTATTTTATTTATATTAATTGAGTAGAGTAATAAAAATATGTAATGTTAATTTTATAAGACCATTAATTATATAACTTTTAACACTATTTTATTTCCATATACAATAATGTTAATTTATACAAGTTATTATAATAAAAAAACACTGATTTGTTTAGTTAATTAAACTTTAATGATAATTTGATTTGTTATGAAAATAAGTGTAAAAATTGAGGTGATATAAAAATGTAAGACTATATGGTGTGAGGATGTGGAAGGGGTGTCGCCCGTTGAGGCTTGAAGATCTTCATCGGCGTGGGGCAAAAGGTGAGAGTAGGATGAATGGTTGTTAGATTTGGATGATTGTGATTGGTTGTTTGATTTAAAAAAAATCACGTCTCTCCCGCATTGCCACCACCACCCTATGGTTATTTGGTCTTGGTGGAAAACTCCATATAGTGGTCCATACCCCTCATCAAACATGACAGGCTAAGGACATATACAGGTGTTTGTATAGTTAAAAGAGAGAAGATGGAAATTGAACTTGATTGGACACGCGTGTGTGTTTTTAGAGACTTGGATGGGAGATTATCTAATATACATAAGCAACGTTTAGAATCCTAATTCCATACATCATTGACACACATGTATATACATGTACAAAGTCACAAAGAGGAAGCCAGGAAGGTTCCACTTCAAATTAGTGGAGACACACAAAACATTTAGACACCGCAATCAAACACAATAATACAAATTAATTAAGAACATTGCATTAGTTATATATAAGATGTTAACAATCAAGGTTACACAGATTTAAACATCATTTCCTAACACTAACACTAACACTAACACAAACTTATAATCACTACAATATCATAATAAATGATGTTATTAGCACTTAAAATAAACATATCCCTTAAACCATTTTTTACTTCAAGTGCTAATAACATCACTTTTTATAACTCCAACTTTGATTTGTTATAACATTTTTTTTTTTTTTTTTTTTTTTTTTTTTTTTTTTTTTTTTTTTTTATAACATTAAACAAATCAAACCAAACATAAAAGTAAAGAAGACATATAATCACTTGAACCACACATGAATCAATGTTTCAATCACCATGCATGAGTTTGGAAGCCAAAACATTGTTCCAAATTTCAGTGAAAGCCCTTATGATAATCCCATGATAATAAGGAGAATTCAACTGCAAAAAACAGTTCAAAAGCTCCCTCAAATCATCTCTACCATAAATATTTTTCTCCATTATCATTTGAAGCATTGAGTCTCTAAAATCCACATAAGGGTCATCAGAATCTTTCTCCACAGCCAAACTGTTGCCACCTATTCGTCCAAACCCTTGAACCGCTCTTAAGCTTCTTACTTCACTCTCATCCATGGTTGAGTCCGGTGAGAATGTGGTGGTTGTTGTGGTGGTAGTGGTGGTTGAGGGAGTGGTGTTCCATGATGTTGAAGTGGAGGAATGGTGGTGGTGACGACGGTGGTAGTGGTGGCGTTTGGTGGGCTTAGGGTGGAAGAGTTTGGAGAGTTTTATTCTCCGGCAACCGCTGCCACAGCCGATGTCGACGGTGGTGGTGTTGTGTAAGAGTTTTTTGTTGATGGTAGGCATTTGTTTTTGTGTGTGTGTGTTGAGGCTAAGGAGAGGGGAGTTTGGTTTTTTTTATGAATAATATATGTGGTTATGTGGTTATATATAATAGTAACATGTGCTTGCTAATGTCACTATACCTTTGTATACGGTTTCGTGTGACAGTCCAATCATGGTAGTGGATGGATTACAACACTTGCCTACCAAAAGAAAAAAGAAAATACCTTTTTAGTTTTACACTTTTTTCCTTATTATACAAAGTATATGTTAGTTATAAATAAAATGCTATTAGGGGAAAGGGGCACCGACCATTCCTGCTTCGCCATTTCAAGATAAACGCAAAGTACCCTAGTACCATAAAACCACTAGCGACACTCTAGGCAAACTAACCTAGTGGTTTCAAATAGATATAAAGGTTTTAATTGAAGAAGAAATGGTCAAGTGGTTAAAACATTAAATGGGCATAAAAAAACAAACCACAACCCCTTATCGAAAACATGTTAACACATAAACATTTATAAAGTTTGGTGGTAAATTTTTGTTTTAACGGACCAATTTTTACTTGGTAAATATTATTATCTAAGCTTGAGAAAACTTGCAGTATGTTTGTTATTTAAAGTCTATTGTATGCACGTTTATATTTGAATTTGATTTCTTTAGAACGCCGTATACGGTATACACATTTGATATTTAAAAATTTAATAAGTATTTATGTATGAGACTTAAAAGAATCAACTTTTAGGATAACGTAAAAACAAATTATACTTTTGCATATTTTGGAAGTAATGCTATGTAATAAAATACTCTGTAATTAATAAATTAAGGTATACTCTAACTTATATAAATATAAAAATTACTTTACTTTACAGGTTTCAGAGTGATATTTAACTTTATCTAACTTGGAAAACTAACCACACAACCTGTTAAAAGATCTTTTTTTTTTTTTTTACTTTTATTCTTTTAACTTATACGGAGTAAATCATATTAAGATGTACTGATAAAAACATGTATTTAAATATATTTTTTATGTGAAATGAGATTTTGAACAAAATAAGTACGCATGGTGTAAATTAAATGATTAATATGGCCAGATACATGTAGAAAACCAATAAGTTTGTAAGGAAATATTTTTGAGCTAAAAGATTAATTTTAATATTTTAGTTTTGAAGTTATTTATTAAATTTAATTATTTTTTGGGAACTAGAATCAATGGTATATAATATAATTTGTAGTTATGTAGATGCAGCCAAAAATTAAAAAGAAAAAAATAAGGTATAATCGGAAGAGTATGGAAGCTGGCATGACAGTAGATGATTAGATTATACTGTGGATTAATTAAAAAAATATACAATAGTTAACTTAGAAAAAATAAGATTTAATAAACTATAGATAAAAAAACCCATATAACCCGCCGGGTTTAACTCCAATGGATCCGAGATGTTCAGATCCCACCGGATAACATCAATTTCAGACACTCCATTTATTTTCTGATTTAAAAAATAAATAAAAAGGAACCGTTTGTGGATTTTATATTGTTTTTAGAATTTAGAAACACTCAAAAACTTTTATATTTAAGTTCGTGAATTTTTACTCTATTATACATAATATATAGTAATGTTTCGACTCCGAGGGCAAGCATTTGTTTTTAGTAGACTAGGGTTCGTCATACAGAAAGGGGTGCCGACGCAGCTTGTTGCCTGTCTATTTACTATTGTGATGCAATTTTAGTTTTCATGGAATGCAATTATTAGAAGAACTAATTTGGACTCTTATTATTATTATTACTTTTTTGAACTTAGGAATGCGGCTAATGTTACCCTCCACTGTATCTACAACAAATACATAATTGCTTACTTTTGAACTTAGGACCTCCTCTTTAAGAGGCATAAGTCTCTACCAAGTGAGCTACCCCATTTACAACTCTTATTTTATTACTGTTTGTTTTCTCAACTCTTATCATTATTTAGTTAGTTTAGTAATAACTATCTAGCATTAAAGTAAAAGTCAATTTATACATCGTGTGTTATTTAAATAATAATTAAAGATATTAAAATATTCGAATGCTGGATATGAAATCTTAACATTAACTCTGTGTTTAGCAATGTTTAACAATAAAGTTTAAAAGAATTGCTTCATTAACTCGTGTCAAATATCATAAATTTTTGGGTTTGTCATGATGGGCGGTTTTATAAGGCTGGGGTGTCGGGTAACGCCCTAGCCACTTCAGCTGGGTGGCGCTCTCAACACCACCCCTCCCCTGTTAAAAAGGGCGCTATTAAACATCTCGTCAGCCCAATAACGGCGTTAGAGGGGAAAGAATCAGGACCACTTTAAACCAATCAATAAAAAATTTCTTTTTTAAAGGCGGTGCTAAACCACTCAATGCATGTTAAAGGGGGCGTCATTGTTACCAACATAGCCTACGTGTTGCAAACATGGCATCTACGAGGCGCTTAAAGCCCCAGGGGACTTTATTCTACACTGCAGCCTAACTACATCGTTGAGTTTCAACTGAAATTTGTAATAGCGTTATTACCACGTAAACAACCGTCAAAGTAAGCAATGACGCCTGTATTAGGAGGCATCATATTAGTCATAGGACCTATACAAAGCCAATTTGCACAACATACAATATACAACATAAAACTACAAATAAAATTTCACTACAAATCAAATTAGTAAGAGAGGAAGCAACTCATATGCTTATATGTCACATTAACTTAATAGTTTAGGTTAACCAAGAAGAATGCATTTATAAAATAACAAAATTGTAACATTTTCCATGCATCAATGTGACACTATCGAACTCGCAACCTAAGCATGAAGTGATGGTTCGTACATAACATGGGACATAACCTAAAGAGACATATCTTCTTTCTCTTTAGTTGAATTGCCTTGTCAAAAGATATGAATATTGGTTAGACAGAAGACAACAGAGCCAACAGTCCAACACAACACAACACAACATAACACTATATTGTATGTACCACACGCATCATGACTTGTACTCTGCATTAGAACCCATTGACAATATTGGAGGTGAGTAATTAAAATTAAAGGCTATGTGAAAGACATGACAAACATTTCATCCACCCTGCATGCAGACTGTAGAAAAAATTGGCATCATGACCCTCTTCAGAAATAGTGTAAATATGCATTTACTTTCACCATTTAAAGATTGTTCAGCCTCAAGACTTAACATCACCATTCAATAATCATATCTTACAAAATCTGAATCTATAAAACAACACTTTAGACCCCACCAAAACAGGCTCAATTCAACTATTTCAATGCCCCACTAATAATACAAGCTGTTTCACATTATATTTTGAAACTAATTATTAAGGGGGACTGCAATAGGGTCTCAAGGATGTTTGTTGTAACATTAGATCTTTCGTACCAATCAGTATGGTCCGCTTGGCCCCGAGGAGCTCACAACTTTGTTTATTGTTGCCTCGGGTTGAGACTTTCCAATGGGTCATCCGTCATTTGATTACCTCTACCTAAGCATGTTTAACTCTGGCTTTCTCCTATTATATGTGTAATAGCTTCCACAACGCGTTGGTTATATTTGAGGCAAAATATTTTTTGTGGCCCGACATCTCTTGTGAACATAAAAGATAAATTGATATTGGATTCGTCTTAGGTATCATTGTGCCTTTGTTGATAACAAAGATGACATTGCTAGCCAACCCAGCGACACGGTTATCGACAGGGGTTCGTCCTTACCCATGAACAACCTTGGTGGACTCCACACTCCTAACTTACTTGGAATCTTTATATATAAATTACATATACAATGTATGATAATTGTATGAACAAATGCATATGTAAGTTTATCCAAGAAAAGCACCACCATGATAGTATGAACAAACTTTTGTGCATTAGATATTCTTTAGGGCAGATGGGGTGCTACCCCGATATAGTAGATGTCGTCCAATCAAGCAGTGCCACCTCACCATCTCAATCCACTACCTAAAAATAGCTTATTTGGAGGGAACATTGCCCTCAACTATGGACCCTACAACTCCAAACCACTACTTGATTGGGTACCTGAACAGGGCAAGGCAGTGTTCCCGCACGGATAGTGGGTACCCGGTTGGAATTCTGGTTGTTCCCCAGGTGGCCTTACAACGTATTATATAATTATTCCATATAGCATAACCATTTTCGAATCACAATGCCAAACACACGCTTACATCAAACGTCTCAAACCAATATTCACCCTTCGACAGTCCACGTTATAATCAAAGCGTACAACTTTCTATGCATATGGTGCAAGCACTTCAAGCAAATACTATCTATAGGTTAATGATGGAAATAGGATTTCCATGATACCTATCAAGGGTGCATAAATGGGCATAATTATGGTAGAGTATGCTGATTTAACACACATTGCATTGATTTACAATTAATAAGGAAGGTAAGGTACACACACATGCATTTATTCACAAGGTTCATGTGAGCTAAGCCTATTGGCTATTGGTGCTACAAAGATATGAACCATGGGTCCCATCAATATATGGTTTTGTTGATCAAGGTTGCAACGTGACGAGCCACCCACATTGAACCAGACACGGTGCAGCAAAAAGAATGGGTGTGACCCTCTTTTTCCACTTCAACGACAGCATCTGGCACTTGCTTTACCACCTTGTACGTTTTTATTGAAAATATTAATTAATAAAAATATTAGAATGTTATCATGAAAAGATGCAAGTTTTGATGTATGAGGTACAAGTCATTATAGCACGGGATATGGATTTTGGTATATCTTCTCACACGGGTACATACTTTTAAGAAAAAAAAATATATTGTTAATACCACATGAAAAAAAAACAATATAATTATTATTTTTCACAAAAAAGAAGTCCCTCAACTTAAGTTTTTTACATTAAAATCGCTCGACTGTAAATAGTACTACACAAAAAGCCACTAACACATTTTTTTGTTGATTTAAGGAGTTGTTTGTTTCGGTTCTTAACGAACTCTTAATGAGACAGATGTCTAAATCAGTCAAACATTGTTCACTAAAACTATTTGTTTCGCGAGCAGTTGTCTAAATCGGTCAGATATTTGTCTCTGAATGGGTAAGCGTTATACTGAGCTTGAATGGTTCAGACCTCTTACTAGCTCAGCACTTAATTGTTCAGACCTCTTACTGGTTTAGCACTTACCTATTTAGAAGTTGCCAGACAACCCCTTGAGTCTTTAAACTTGTTTAGACCTAAAGGCACTTTTGAATTTAAATATTGACCAAGTAACTCTTACATTGGTTAGTGTAAGTAAGATGGTGTAACTTTATTTATGCGAAAATGTTAAAAAGTCACAACAACTATTAAATTTTATGTAATTTAATAGTTAACAAATTATTACTTTCTTAATAAAAGTCACAAGTATGTACATGTTAGACAAGTTTATATACACTAATATATTTTTTCCGTGTACTTGTTACAAGTTGAGGGACTTTTAACAGCCAAAAATAAGTTGAAAAACTTTTTCGTTAAAAGTAACAAGTATATTGATTTTAAATGACATTAACCCCAAAAATATACCTAGTCAAGGTACTTTATATTTTTTTTCATTAGGGGTAACCAACTTTAAATTGTTGTTTAGTTTTAAGGTAACCAAATATTAACTTTTACTACTTTGGATAAGTAGGTGTAGGCGAAAATGGTCATTCTGACATCTATTTCAGGTTAAACAGGTTTATATAAAACAAAAGTAATTTGAAGTTTGTACCTTTTTAGGGTGGATGGGGTGGTTAGTGATTCCATCACACTATCACACCCAATAGTACTGTGTCACCTCATTTTCATCACTCCATCACTAAAACAATGGGGTGGAATGATACACATCACTCTCGTCACTAATTTTCTTTTTTAACAATACAAATTAAATTTGTGATCCCCTGTTTTTTGGTTTCAACGATCATCAACAACAACACTCATTCGATACCCATCACACCCGCCATAAACCACCACAGGTATCCGATTAGCTTTCAACGACCATAAACAACAACACTCATTCAATTTCAAAAATGTGATCCCATGTTTTTTCGGTACAATTTTTTTTCCCGCCAAAAAAAAATTTTCCCGCCAAAATTCATTATCGAAAAAAAACAAGTTTTGAGAATCAAAAATTTAGTCTGGATGATTATCAAACAGATTTGAACACCAGAGACAATGGGTATGAGGAACAGAGGTGGTGGTTATGGCGTTTCGGTGAAGCAGATGATGATGATGACGACAGGTGGTGAAGATGATGATGGATGGTGGTCAGGTGAGCTTTTTTTTTAACTACAACGTTTCCACTGTGATGTGTCACGGAATCTTGCTATCGCGGCTGTTATAAAAATGGTGGGGCGGTGGTCGTGATGGTCACGCCGTCACGGACATCACGGAGTGGCCATCACAGACCACCTCGCCTGCCCTTACGAGAGAAAATTTTGTCACATTTTATGGAATTAGTCCGAACAATTATCTTGAAAAAAAACAAACTATAAAAAAAATAATAATAATAAAGCATGCATGCCAGTGGCATCAATGGTTTACCTACCTCATCATGCATGGACAGTGGGCCCCAATGATCATCATCACCATACAAGAATGCAATCCTGTTTCTCTTTTTCCTCATGAATTCCCAATCTGGTACCTTTACAAGCTACAAAAAAGATTATGTTTTAGCAAAGCAAACAAGATTAGAATGCAATTCATCTTCCTATACACTCCATTTCTTGTACTTTTGTTTAGGTTAACTACAAGAAAATCATGAGACTAATCATTTTCTTTGGGGATATTTATAAGTCAGTATCCATGTCAAACAAATTTTCACCTCTGTAGTCATGCATGCAATACATGAAATTATCTTTATGCTCTTGTATCAACAAAAATGCTTTGCATGTACAAAATTGACCCACTTTTTACTTTAGTTTTAATTATACGTGATTATCTAAGGTCGACTTATTTTTTCGCGATATCTACTTTTTGAGTATCTACTTTGTTACGCTTTACTTTTCGAGTATCTAGTTTGTACATATAATGATATTTATGTTGATACGCGGACATAAAGTGGATACATGAAATTTGTTTGCGTATTTCATGGCTATATATATATACCTCTTCAAAGGATTATTCTCGTGATTTTCTATTATTTTATTTGTCAAAAAATGAATACTTAGTTATAAAGATAGTTGTTTTTCTTCTTTTTTCGGGGGAGGAAAGCTTATATACCTCTTCGAATTCAGTCATGGCCAAAAACAGCACATTGCGCATTGTATGATACTGAAACACAAGATAAACAAACATTAACATAAGAGCAGGCAGGCAATTATATCTCTAAGAAAAAAATATTAATACAAACATTCCATTTTTGGGACACAAACTTTTAAAAATGAAGTCACAAAGGACCAAAAGGACCACTTGAACAACAAGAAGATAGGCCCCATACCAACTGACATAATAATTCCCAATTTTAATGCATAATTATAAATGTTTGAAGATGATAAAGGATCAACACTAAATATATAAAGTGGTGAAAACTCACAAAGTTATTATAAATAATTAAAACCAATTTTATAATCTTATAATAATTAAATTTCACCTTAAGAACGCCTCTACAAAGAGCATCGATAGCAGTAGTAGACCACGACTTCCCCAATGACACTTTCGCTATAAATCTCGATACAGAAATTGGTAGGAATCCTAACAATGCCACCGTAGCACTGATCAGATTAGATTGAAGCCGAGACCTGATGTTAACAATTTTTATAATAAGTAACAGATTATTACAAACATAAATAGTCAATATAGTTAGTTACATAATCCTGATTATTCAAAATCACATAGTCAAATATTCAAAAAAAATGTTAGTATGTTTTCAAGCTATTTGCAAGATAAAGATCATGAGTTTCAGCTGCAGAGAAATAAATGATAATAATTTAGTGGTAGGGTATGACGACGGTGACAATTGTCTTACCTTGAAATTTTCTTGATAATAGACTGTTGCCGAGATCTTGCATTCACTGCTAGAAATGGATAGAGCGCAATAAAATACGCAACCTGTTGTATAAGGACCAAAGCAGCAGAAGACAGCTTGTAAGACTCCCTATCATTCAATATTACAGGTGCCAAGATTGGCCCAAAATGCGCCATTTCAGTACGGGTCAACGTGGTCTGAGTTGAGTGGGGTTGAGTCACAAACTGGTTATTTTTGCTCATTTTGTAAAATATTTTTACAGATAATATAGTTGTTAATATAAAAAGAAAATCAACAAAACGGCTGAGGAGGTCGTATGCATTAAAAATAAACTTTTGCATCCGACCCGTTGAAATTAAACACAGCTCAAATTGACCCATTCATAAGTAAATGGATGTCGCAGAAATGATCACCTTTTCAGGAATTCGTTTAAATATTTCCAAAGACATGAACGACCCAATTGAGTGTCCCACCTGTAGAGAAGATATAATGTACTGGCCTTAGGTAGTTGATGCAATAAGTGAGTTCATTTACAATAAAATGGAAGTAAAATAAGGAAATAAAGCGTATCATTTTTTATACAATACATATATCATATGTATTTTATCACACTTCACTGTTTTCGGTTAGTTTTCAGGGTTGGAGAAAGAAAAAAACTTGATGTAAGAAGCGATAAAACACACCACAATAAGAGGGACTTCAAGATCTTGCAGTTCCTGGCGGATGAAATCGATCTGATGAAACAAGAACAAGAGAATAATCATGTCATGATGTTAATAACTGGTTATTAATTACTGAATAAACAGAGTCGCCTTTTATATGTTAAGCTCTCTAACACATTTGAATTTTCTAATACTCAAAACGTTATTATCGAATTATTACAACTTCAAATTAGGGCTGTGCAAAGGGTCCGGAACCGACCCGGCCCGACCCGGACCCACCAGAACCGTATACCCTTTTATTGTTGAAATTAGGAACCACGAACCGAACCTTAAAAGGCTATGTGGTTCCGGGTCCTAAAGGTTCTAATGGGTCGGGTTAAAGGGTCTGACCCTCTAGAACCTTTTAATGTAATAGCCACTTTTAGAGGATTACATATTCCTATTCTTTTACCATGCTCGTAAAAGAATTCCTCCGTATGGTTCTAATAATAGCCAATGAGTTTCTTTTTTAAGTCACTTTTCGTTTCTCGACTTACGTTTTCGTAACAATTTTGTCATTCTCATCACTAGAAACATTATGTGAATCTGTTATGTATACATAATAAATACACACACATCAGAGCGACATATATAAATATTTACTTCAAATTTGGATATAATATATATTATATTATATAATATATCACATCTATGCATATCCATCAAGCCGAAAAATATTTCAAGAAAAATACATTGTTATTATTATAAATAATAATTTTAATATTGCATTAACAATACATGAAAACGATTACATTAAAACGTAAAAACGAATAGTGAAAAGACTAAAACAGATTATTTTTTTATTTTTTAATTAAAATACAAACGGTTCTTGTGTTCTTATATAAGAACCGTGGGTTTGGAACCGACCCGACCCGGAACCGATAATTCATATAAATCTAGAACCGGAAACCGACCCATATATTTAAAAAGGTTCGGGTCCAAGTTTCTCGTGGGTCGGGTCCAAGGTTCCTGTGGGTCCGAACCACGAAATGCTCACCCCTACTTCAAATAGCAAAAGCACATCCAATTATCCAAAGACAATCTCATATATTTAGAAAATAAAATGAGAAAGAATACCTTGTGATCAATTTGTTCTTTCAGTGTGAATAACTTCCCCTGCTCCCAGTCCTGACAAAAATCAGACATAATCACATAAATATCTCAAGATTTCAAACCATACTCTAGATCCTTGAGTAAACATGTATTTTCAGAACATAGAATTAAGGGAAAAAAAGATCTCAATATATATAATAAGCGACTAAAATGAAGTTTTGCTTTTGTTTTTTTTATCCGGAAGAAAGAAACAAACTAACCAATTTCATGGGCGTAGCTCCTAAGGGGCGGGGAGGGGCGGCCGACGCCCCGAATTTTCGCTTAGAAGTTCCAATTATATAGTATTCGTATAGAAATGTTTTGGTATATACGGTTTCGACCCCCCGAAACTAGTAATTTCCGACCCCCCGAAGTCTCGGGTCAAGCTTCGCCACTGACCAATTTACTGATTAACAATTATAAATTTATAATGTCATAATGTGTCTTCAAAACCTTAGTTAAAACAAAAAAATTAAGTTCTGCAGACGATGTGGTAACTCAGCGTAAAGATTTTTAATTTTCCATGTCCATATTGTTGATAACTTCAACCGTGACATAATTATAAACATTTGCTTTAGTCGAAAACCGAATTTTTTTTTTCCCGTTGTAAAAGATTCATAATTTAGCTGACCATGTGGCTAAACAGAAGTGTTTGACAATATAAACGTTCCAATTTCCGTACAAAGATACTGAAAAAGGTGCACTCATTGAGTAACATTACAGCTTGTAAAAATATGAAGAATACCTTTTCTGAGTGTGAAATATGCCCAATTGCTGACCATAAACACAAAAAGACAAGCAGTCAAACTACAAAGTCGATCTTTTTTTAGAACAAATTGATCTTCAGTAACTGAAAGACATGATAACGAGGCAAATCTCACCTGTTATAGACGCAGCCTCTCCCATTTGCTCATAAAGGGACTCCAAAAAATCGGTGTAAAATGAAATCACTCCTGTATGAACAACTTATTAGTAGCCGAAAGATTATTTAGCAGAATAATTCATTAAAAGCAAGCACGACTGCACGAGATATGCAGTACAGGAGCACAAAATATGATGGTGATTTGATATGTCCAATACAACACCGGTTCAGATCGGATAATCAATAGACAGAAACTAAGGGTCAACATGTTAGGTAACCGATGCGCCTCAACAAACTAGAGACCACCAATAACAAACTGTGAGCGACTAAATGACAATATCAATATTTGGTCCAAATAAGAGACCACATGCAGGGTCGGCTCTAGCTTTATGGAGACCGAAAGCGGATAATAAAGTTGGGGTTCCTTTTGGTCAAAATATAAGATAAATACATAAATTTTGATTCGGATCCTATCATTCCTATATCATCCAAGTGTATGCATAATTGTAGACCACAAACCCCACCGCCAACAATCTAATGCCAAAATTACCTACATCTTTTCTTTCTAGAATTTGAGAACCCTCGAGAAATTACCCCCCCCCCCCCCCCCCCCCGAGCTGCCCTTACTGTTTTGGCCACCTCTACATTTAGGATTGCAAACGAACCATGACATTTTGCAAGCAATTCGTGAACCATTCGACGGGAAGTTCGTTTGTGTTTGTTATTATAAATGAAGGAACTAGAAATTCGGTTCGTTTAGTTAAATAAACAGACATGAACAATCGCCACATTTGTTCATTTATGTGTTTGTGAACACATTTATTTTCTTACCAAACAAACACAAACAAGGCCTTGTCCGTGTTCTTTCGTTTCTTTTGCAGCCCTATCTACAATATATATAACACTTGCAGGCCCAAATGAGATCAGTACGCTTTCCGATATATATCTACCAACACGAGACACAAAAAACTCATTCTCACGCCAGAGCTTGGTCATTCATAGAGAGACCACTAACTCGTGTTGCTGTGTGTGCATGAATCATTCATTACTGTCCGTTCTTTGAGCCGACGTATATCTCCGAGACAGGACGCTTTGAGATACATTAAAGCTACATTATGAGAGTTAAATCTATCTCATTTTATCAAACCATTACTAAAATACAATATTCATATGATACCCATATGCAGTGTTGCAAAAATCGGCCTAGGCGGGAGTAAAAATCGGAAATAAGCCCTAGTCGCTGATCTAGGCGTTTTGGCCATTAGTCGGGCCTAGGCGGTGGATTTTTTTTTTCTTAGTATTATGTGTATATATCTAAGTATTATGTGTATATATCTTAACATTTTTTCAAAAAACACCTAAATTTGTGTGTATATATATAAAATACGTATAAAATACCAAAACACCTAATTCCGCCTAATTTTCGCCTAGTCCCAACTAGTCCCTAGGCTGGACCTCACCGCCCGCCTAGCGCCTTTTGCAACCTTGCCCATATGACCATATTAAACATAATATCAGCATTTCTTCTACTTGTTAACTTAAACTAATTTCTAAAAGATCCAATATTCTGCATAAAAATAAAAGTAAAGACATTTGCTTTATATAAAACTATTACCTGGATTTCCAGGAACAAAAAGGATATGAAAGCTTGGATTAGTGGCATGAATCTCAACTAACTCTGTCTTCCTACTACCCTCCTCAAATAATAATATTTTTAAATCAATCATAAACCCATAAAACATAAAAAGTTAAAAAAAAATGCAAGATTGTAACTAAAATTGCATACCCAGAAACGTTACATAATCTGAAACTGGATTTCTGATGACCCATTTGAGAAATGTTACTGATGCTGGATGCAATTGCAGAAGAACTGTAATGACTGATTAAAGAAACTAAATTAAGGGGATATAATATTTAATAGTGTTTCATTGTTAGTTAATTAATTAATTAATAATAATAATAATAAAAATATTAAAGAAACAGTTTTTTATTTGGAAATTACTGATGAATATGAATGAAGAAAATATACCTGTAACGAATTGGGTGAGAGAAACAGAGGAGTTGAAACATTATTCCGGCCTACTTACTGGGACACGGATTCATCATGATTTACAATACTTGTACATTAGAGTACAACTTCATTAAGCCTATATTTTAACTACGGGTGCAAACGCGCCGCGCCGCGCCGAGCCGAGCCCGAGCCCGAGCTCGACCAGGCTCGAGCTTGAGCTCGATTGACTTATAAGAGCTCGAGCTCGGCTCGTTGACAATTTGTCAAGCTTGAGCTCAGCTTGGGTTCGGCTCGTTATTATCAATTAGTTAATACATTGAATAAAAATAATATAAATAATAGTTCGTTTAGGCTCGTAAGCTTGATGAGTGAAACTCAAGCTCGTGGCTCGTTTACTAAACTTTAAATGAGTGATAAATATTATTAAATATTAAAAAACTAATATTACACTAGGCTCGAGCTCGGAGTCGATAAATAAACGAGCTTTGTTTTAGGCTCAAGCTCAGCTCGAGCTCGATAAGGCTTGGCTCGTTTCAAGCTTTTTACCAAGCTGAGCTCGAGTAGCGAGCGAGCGACTCGCTCGTTTGCACCCCCATTTTTAACCATTCAAGACTGGTTGCGGTTTCGGTTTTAAATGTTTGGGCCGAAAAATATAGCCCAAGATAATGAGTGTGGGATTGAAGATTTGGGCCAAAATTTTTTGGGTTACACCATTTTTTTGTTTTTATAAATTACTTGACATGCAACAAAATTAAAATTCATAAATTCAATAACAAATGCTATAAAATAAAATGGTTTTTTTTGGTTATTCGGATCGGTTTGGTTTTTCGGTTCTCAAAAATAAAAATGGAAAACTTACCGTAAATTCAGTCTCAAGAAAATACAAAACCAAATAAAAGGTTTTGTTTGGGCTTCTCTACTTCAGTTTCATGCACACTCCTATTCAAGAGCATTTACATTTGGGTCTTTTTTGCTCCAAAATTTAGAGATTTCTCCATATCCAGAGAGTTTTATGTATAGTGATTCTTCAAATATAGAGATTCGTTGAAGCATTTACATCCCACACTCTATATTACTCCATCTTTAAAATACGAAGGAAAATATAGTTCTTCGTTTTAGCTTTCTATGTATCATTCTTTAGTTTACTCTCCATTTTTTAAATATATAGTGAAGAGTAACCTAACTCTATATATAAAGGGTAAATTCATCACTCCCATATTTATGTGAGTGTGTAAGAAAGAGAAAATAAAGAATAAAATACGGAAGTGTTTGTGAGCAATATATAGATTCTCACCTCCTGACCAGTAGGCACTATCGCGCGGACGCAAGATAAGGAGTTGTGACATCTATATTCATGATCAAGCACTCATACTCCAAAAAGGTGAACCCTAGTAAGAATCTAAAAGATTAGTTAGAATGATCAATGCCAACTTAGTGAGAAGTTAAACGGTGATAACAACCATCTTGGTGAAAAGTTAGAGGGTAATCTCTACCATCTTGTTTGAAAGTTAAAGTGGTGATTACTGCCATCTTATTGAGACTTCAAGATGTTATCACTACCTTTCATTGAGATGAGATGATTCAAAAGACGATCACTTTCTTGCTTAGTGAAACATCATTAATGGAGATAAACCATTGAGGAAATAATGAGTAGACATAAAACCAACCCACACCAACAAGAAAGGTGTGTGAGAATCTAATTTCCTATATATGACACATCTAAAAACTCATATAAACCTATCATAACAATCTTTAACTTAATCTTATGTCTCCACAAGTTCTTATCCTGGACCATATCCTCAGAAAGGTGTAACTCTAGTAAATCTTTCCTAATCCTCTCATCCCAAGTCAATCTGGGCCTACCCCTTCCCCTCTTCACTTCCACCATGAGGCTTTTGTAAAAAACTATGAATCTATACTAATATTAAACCACAAACACAATCAACAAGAACAAGAATAATAACAGAAAGATATAGCGATAAAACAGGTGACAAATATTATTATTTACCAACCCAAAAATAGTACCCACCAAACCCTAGATCTCTACAATCGTAGAGATCAATAAACGATACAATGTTAGAGATCTACTGATTCATTAGATCAGTTGATCATCTAACTAAGGAAATACATAAGAATCCTTACAAAGACAAATACAGAAACCCTAGACTGAATACAAAGACGATGGGATACAGAGATGAAAAATAAAATGAAATCTGAGCTAAACCCTAAACTGAGAGAGTTCAACTCCTTTTATACAGCTGATGGAACCTTCTCTTCAACAAACACACGAATACATATAATCAGCCGTTGGATTAATATCACACGGATCGTACATTAATCAACGGCTAGGATCATCAACATAACCAGCCAGGCCTCCAGCCCATCAATCACAATATAGTCCATAACGATCAGGGCCCAACTTTAAACCTGAAATAATAAACAGCCCAACAACAATATCTAATACCAAATACATCAGGCCCACTTATGTTATAATATTTGAATCACATAGTTTAGGCAATAATTTTAACATGCCCCCATGATTCAAATATTAAACATGTCTAATAAGCCAAGTTTTTCACAAAGAGCTTTATGTTGTAAAACATTCAACCCTTTTGTAAAAATATCAGCTACCTGATTCTCAGAACTCACTTTTAAAGTTTGAATTACACCATTAGAGATCTTTTCTCTAATAAAATGAAGATCAACTTCAAAATGTTTATCATGAAAGACAGGATTTGAGGCTATAGACAAGGCAGCCTTACTATCACTATACAACTTACTGGAAGTTTTAACTCAACTTTTAGTTCAGCTAACAGGTTTTTAAGCCAAATAATTTCACAAGCAGCTGAGCACATGGCTCTATACTCAGCCTCAGCACTTGACCTGGATATAGTGCTCTGTTTTTTTATTTCCAGGAGACTAAAGACTCTCCTAGAAAGATACAGAACCCAGTAACAGATTTCCTTGTTACTAGACACTTTGGCCAGTCAGAATCCACAAACCCACAAAGTTCAAACTGATCAGAAGGTTTAAAACAATTCCTTTACCTGGTGACAATTTTAAGTATCTTAATAACCTAAGTGCAACCTTTAGATGAAACCTTGAAGGTTGATGCATAAATTGACTTAAAAACTGAACAGTATAACTTATATCAGGTCTTGTTAAAGAAAGGTATATTAGTTTACCAATGAGTTTTTGAAACCCAGTGATATTTTCTAACAAATCAGTTTATTTGGAATGTTTAGCAGTGACTATAAAACTTTGTTCAATAGGGGTATTCACAGGTTTACACCCTAAATAACCAAACTCACTTAACAACTCAAGACAGTATTTTCTTTGAGACAAACATATATTTTGTTGAGAATAGAGAACTTCTATTCCTAGAAAATACTTTAGTTTCCCTAGATCCTTGATTTGAAAATTAGACCTAAGAACCTGCTTTACATTAATAATGTCTGTTTCATTATTTCCTGTTAAGACTATGTCATCTACATATACTAATAAAACAGTAAACACATTATTACTAGACTTAATGAACAGAGAATAGTCACATAAACTCTAAACAAAACCCATTTTAACCAATACATCTACCAATTTCTCATTCCACTTCCTAGGGGCTTGTTTGAGCCCATACAAAGACTTAACTAATTTGCATACTTTTGTCTCATCTTTAGAATAATATCCTTCTGGTAAATGTCATATAGACATCCTCAGAAATAGACCCATACAAGAAGGCATTGTTTATATCAAGTTGATATAAAGGCCAACTGTTTTGAACAGCAATACTAATAACACACCTAACAGACACCATTTTTACAACAGGAGAAAATGTCTCCCCAAAATCAAGACCTTCCCTTTTGTTGTAACCTTTTGCAACCAATCTGGCCTTATACCTCTCAACCTCACCATTTGATTTATACTTAACTTTATAAATCCATTTACACCCTATTGGTTTCCTACCAACAGGTAATTCAGAAAGAACCCATGTATTGTTCCTATATAAGGCCTCCATTTCAGAGTTCATTGCCTCAACCCATTTGGGATCCTTGGCAGCCTCGTTATAGGAACTTGGTTCAATAGTTTTGTTTAAAACAGACACAAAGTAATAATTTTCAGTAGACAGTTTAGAATAATTGACAACTTTTTCTAGACCATACTTGACTTTGCCTTCAATGACATAATCATTGAAGTGTCTTGGAAGACTAGACACCCTATTAGACCTTCTAGCACTTCCCTCAGATTGGGTTTGATCCACATTAACTTGTTCCACATCCTGGTTTACCCTACTAGGGTCCCTGCAACCTGAACTGCCAGGCTGCTGACTGATGTCAACCCCCCTAGCAGTCCTGGGATGTGACCCTTGTTGCAAACTAGTGGAACTATTTTGAGGTATTGTTTGGGGCCCTTCATCATTAGGAAGATTACTACTCTCACCATTTTCAGAATTTGGATTACTAGTTTCAACACAATCAAAAAAATTTAAGTGATTTAGACCATCATTATTAAGACTAGTTTCCTGTTCAACAATAGAAGATTGTTTAAAAGGAAACACTTCTTCATAAAATTTAACATCTCTAGAGAAAAAACTTTGTTTAGACTCAAGACACCATAGTTTGTATCCTTTCTTTACATTAGAATACCCTATTAAAACACATTTTTCAGACCTTACAGACAGTTTATCAGAATTATTTAACAATGTGTTGAAACACAGACACCCAAAATTCTTAATATGGTCAAGAGTTGGGGGGAACCCATATACTAACTCATAGGAACTCTTACCTAACAGAACAGAAGATGGAATCCTGTTAATCAAATAAGTTGCAGTTAGAATACAATCACTCCAAAACCTAAGTGGCAGTCCACTCTGAAATAACAGGGCTCTGGCTGTATTCAATAGGTGCCTATGTTTCCTCTCAGCAATACCATTTTACTGAGTGGTATAGGCACAAGATGTTTGGTGGATAATACCTTTTGTGTTACAAAAATTTTCCATCTGTTTATTAACAAATTCTGTTCCATTATCACTTCTAAACATCTTGACAATACTTTTGAACTGAGTTTTCACCAGTTCATAAAAAATCATTAGATTTTCAAAGACCTCAGTTTTGTTTTTTAATAAGTAACACCAAACAAATCTTGAATGATCATCCACAACAGTAAGAAAGTACTTATAACCTTCTCTGCTAGTGACCTTATATGGTCCCCAAACATCAAGGTGAACTAGATCACCTATTTGTTTGGATTTATGGTCACTTATTGGAAAAGGAACCCTCACTTGTTTAGCTTTGTGACACACATCACAAGGCTGTGAGTTCCTTTGCCCTAGGTTTAAGTCCTTTCTTAAAACAGACAAGACTTGATCAGAGGGATGCCCTAATCTACTATGCCACAAGTTGGCATCATTAACACTACTAAAGCAAGAATTATTAATACTCACACTCTTGCCAACAAAATACAGACCATCACTTTGTTTACCAGTCATCAGGACCCTCTTGGACTTGGAATCCTGAATATAACAGTTTGATTCATCAAACAAAACACTTAGTTTGTTATCTCTAGACAATTTATGTACAGATAACAGATTAACACAATAATCAAGGACTAGAAACACATAATATAGGACAACACCATCAGCTAACTTGATATCTCCTATCTTAGTTACTTTGGCACTTGTCCCATTTGGATGTTTAACCTGAATATTGTACTCAGAAACCTCAACACAATTGACCATTTCTTTGTCATTACTGGTCATGTGTTGATTAGCTCCTGAGTCTGTTATCCATCCATGACTAAGAGCATACTTGACAAAGCTAGAACAACTACTAAAATTTTCTAAAATTTTTGTCAAGTTTGAAATCTTAGTCATACAAGAAAAACCATTTATAGGGACACTTTTACCTCATGTATTGGAGTTTTGTGCCTCATTTACTCCTTTATCACTGATCAGATTCATGATCTTTGATATCTGTTCAGGTGAAAAAGGCAAAACAGAAGAACTACTAGGCAAGGTAGTTGATGGACTACCTTGCTTAGCATTAGACATGTTAGACCTAGAAACTTGTCCTCCTGGTTTTCTTTTGAATCCAGGAGGATAACCAACTAATTCATAACATCTATCAACAGTGTGCCCAATCATATTACAGTGGGTACACTTCAAGTTAGGGTTAGGACCCCTGTTGGTAACCTTCCTTCTGTTATAAGAAGGCTGATTACCCCTAGAAACAAAGGCCACATTTTGTCCCTTGACAGTTGTACCTGAACCTCTATGAGATTCTTCTCTAGATACAATTGCAAAGGCATTCTTAATAGTGGGCAGTGAGTCCCTAGTTAACAGATTAGACCTAATAGGTTGATAGACATCATCCAAACCCATGAGAAACTGCATTAACTTTATCAGACTGTTAAAGTCATTAAAGTCTTTTGATGCTTGACATGTGCAAGAGGGTAGTTGCACAGTAGCATCAAATTGTTTCCACATGGTGTTTAGCTTATGGTAGTATTCAGCAACAGAACTACCATTTTGGCTTAGAGAATTAATTTTTTGATAAAGATTAAACACAACAGGCCCATTTACTTTGTCATAGTTCTCTTTTAAGTCTATCCATACTTCAGTAGCAAGTTTAGAAAACACTTGTCCTAGATACAATTCTTCACTTACAAAGTTTAACAACCAATTTAGAACCACAGAATTGCATCTATCCCATTGTTTACTTAAGACTTCATCATTAATAGGTTTTACATATGTTCCATCTATAAATCCTGCTTTATTTTTAGTTTCTAAAGCAAGTTTCATTGAACTAGACCAGACAGAATAATTTTCAGTGCCTTTCAACTTCATACTTATTATGGACAGACTTGTAGTATCACTTGGATGTAAGTACAAGGGATCACTTATATCCAATTTACTGATTAAGGTACCAGCATCAGCACCAGATGCTGGTGCACCTCCACCAGTATCACCCATGAATACACAGACAACAAATCACACAAGATCAAATAGACAGAAGAACCACAAATACACAAGACATATTAGCAGAAGCTAACCAAGATCCAAACAGATGCAACCAAAAAACAAATATAAGACAAACCTAAGAGGTCGAAGCTGTGTCAGGGGTCAGATAGTGGGTTCATCACTCATTGGTGCCCACCCAGATCTTAACACAGGAGACCTTTATTAACTATATATAATACTAATATGTATCAAGAAGACAATAAGACAAATAGAGAACAAATATCACAATCAGATAATAACAGATAAACAAGACAAGACACCAAGTAGTTGGCACAATACCGGTCCACCCTAACCCGGTCAGTTGCCCTAGACACAACAACAGAAAAACAAAGAAAGAACGATCTCACAACGAGGGGAACCCAAGTTAGGGTTTCGTCAAACCCACAACCTATACCTTCACTTAGGGTATAGAGTTGTGAGTGCAATTGTAGCAAGTTTTTTCCAATCCAATACCAGCAACCAAGCACCAAGCCAACAATAGTTGACCACAGACAAACCTGCAACACAGGAAATAACAAACCAACAATACAAGATAATAGACTAGATCTATTAAACATATCAAATCTATTAATACAAAAAACAAGAAGAACCAGATCTATGACTTAGATCAGATCCTTCACTCAAACACTTTATTTGTGAGATCTAGACCTAGACAGCTCAGATTTGCAGCGGAAGACACCAGAACCAACACAAGATGATGATAACAGAGCCTATTGCTCTGATACCATGTAAAAAACTATGAATCTATACTAATATTCAACCACAAACACAATCAACAAGAACAAGAATAATAATAGAAAGATATAGAGACAAAACAGATGACAAATATTATTATTTACCAACCCAAAAATAGTACCCACCAAACCCTAGATCTCTACAATCGTAGAGATCAATAAACGATACAATGTTAGAGATCTACTGATTGATTAGATCAGTTGATCATCTAACCAAGGAAAATACAAAAGAATCCTTAGAAAGACAAATACAGAAACCCTAGACTGAATACAAAGACGAGGGGATACAGAGATGAAAAATAAAACGAAATCTGAGCTAAACCCTAAACTGAGAGAGTTCAACTCCTTTTATACAGCTGATGGAACCTTCTCTTCAACAAACACACGAACACATATAATCAGTCGTTGGATTAATATCACACGGATCGTACATTAATCAACGGCTAGGATCATCAACATAACCAGCCAGGCCTCCAGCCCATCAATCACAATATAGTCCATAACGATCAGGGCCCAACTTTAAACCTGAAATAATAAACAGCCCAACAACAATATCTAATACCAAATACATCAGGCCCACTTATGTTATAATATTTGAATCACATAGTTTAGGCAATAATTTTAACAGCTTTCTACCGCTCTAAGTGGCTTTGTCGTCTGTCTCCTCTTCACATGCCCAAACCATCTCAATCTCCCCTCCTTTATCTTATCCGATATACTAGTCACTCCCAGCCTTTCTTTAAGAACAAACTCTATCACAGTGTTATTAATAAGCTTCGAGATTTTGAGAACAAAATTATCAGTATACTATTATGCATATATAAATATTTATGTATGTAGGGGAGGGTTATCTTGAGAACACTAAATATTGTGAGAACCGTGAGAACAGGTAAAAAAATAAATCAAAATCAAAATTTTTTAATACAAACCTCATTATAATCAAAATACAACATTAATAAATGAATTTTCTTTCCAAATAATTCAACTTTTCTTGCAAAAACACTTACAAATTAACTTTTTACACATATGTAAATGAAACAGTTTACACATGTATAAACAGTAAATTTACACATGTGTAAAAACAATTTATTTTTGTATACGTTTGAATTTTTACGCGTAAATTTTGTTTTTGAAATTGTATTTTAGTAATAAAGATAATTGTAAAAAGAAATTTTGAATTTGAATAGTTTTAGATGTCGTTCTTACGGTTCACACGAAATATAGGTGTTCTCAAATTAACTTTCCTCTATGTATGTATTCTTATATATTGTTACTAGCCGATTACCCCGGGAAGGTCCCGGGGTTGAAAAATTTAATATGATTTAATAGAAAATGATTAAAAAAAAAAAAAAAAAACTCAAATCACGAAAAGAGTAAATAACTTAAACATAATCAATCTTAGTTAAAAAACATTTATTTAAAAAGTTAAAAAAATAAAAAGCATAAACCATATTAAACATAATAAAGTATTAAAAGGATAACCTTCAACATATAATCATCTTCACGTAAATTAAAATATGTTACAATTTGATTAATGAATAACCTGAACACTTTGTGTTTTTTTCTGTATGAATATAACCCCACAAAAAATAGTCGTTTTTTTTTCGTTTTTATATAGCACTATGGTACTCGTTGGAAAGATAATAAAACGCTCGTTAATTTGGTGTAATTTTTTTATTTAAAAAATCTCGAATATAAAAGATATTTATGTTTAAAAATTATGGGAGGAAGATAAGAGAGAAAAATTTAAATTTGTTTTTAAATTCTTTTTTCCTAAAATAACTCAATTTAATTTTAGTAATTGAGAATTAAGAAATAGAGAGATAAATTTAGAAAAATACTCAAAAACACTCAATTATTAAGCCACGTGGCACTCTCAATGGGCATATATGCTTTCTTTTATATATATACTAGCCGATTACCCCGGGAAAGTCCCGGGGTTGAAAAAATTAATATGATTTAATAAAAAATGATAAAAAAAAGAAAACTCAAATCACGAAAAGAGTAAATAACTTAAACATAATCAATCTTAGTTAAAAAACATTTATTTAAAAAGTTAAAAAAATAAAAAGCATAAACCATATTAAACATAATAAAGTATTAAAAGGATAACCTTCAACATATAATCATTTTCACGTAAATTAAAATATTTTACAATTTGATTAATGAATAACCTGAACACTTTGTGTTTTTTTCTGTATGAATATAGCCCCACAAAAAATAGTCATTTTTTTTTTCGTTTTTATATAGCACTATGGTACTCGTTGGAAAGATAATAAAACGCTCGTTAATTTGGTGTAATTTTTTTATTTAAAAAATCTCGAATATAAAAGATATTTATGTTTAAAAATTATGGGAGGAAGATAAGAGAGAAAAATTTAAATTTGTTTTTAAATTCTTTTTTCCTAAAATAACTCAATTTAATTTTAGTAATTGAGAATTAAGAGATAGAGAGATAAATTTAGAAAAATACTCAAAAACACCAAAAACACTCAATTATTAAGCCACATGGCACTCTCAATGAGCATGTATGCTTTCTTTTATATATATATATAGATACTATATAAACAGTTAAAACACTTGCATACAACAAACTATACTAACGACTACAATGTCATAGCTTGATATAGTTTTAATTTAATAAACTTGATGCAAATCAATTCATAGTTAAGTTGATAAATTGGTTTTAGGGATTATGACAAGTGACAAAATGTGTTTAAGAAAAAGTTCACTGTAACTTGAAAATAATACTGTAACACATGCATACATGGGTGCTAATAATTTTCGTTATCAGTTTGGTCTACGATCCAAAGTTGGTTTAACGTTGACCTAACACAACTACCCTTCACTTTATTCATGTCATAGTCATACGTCATTGTTTAAAGAGTTTCACTATTTTGTTTCTTTTTAAACATGTTTAATATGTAAATACATACATATCACAATTTTATCAAACATCAGAAATATTTGACATTAAAGCAATTTTGAAACCTTATTAAACGTCTATCAAAACTCATGTCATCAGCCAGAAAAAAGATTTATAAATTTAAAATCAAGCTAATTAAGAATAAATAACGATAATCAAAGTACAACTTTGCAAAGAAAAAACTTACATATTTCTAAAATGCTAAAAAAAAAAAAACTGTTACAGTTTTGATAGTTTAGGACTGCATATGACGAACGAATCATATTCACCGAAGAACCTTATGCATGGCCTGATTTTTTTTTGAACGGCCAACTAAATATCACCTGAACTGTCAGTGAGTTAGCACTGGACAAATGGCTGCCCACTGGGCAGCCCAAGTCCACCAAGCCACCAATTTGGGGGAAAACTTGCCGCCCAAAGGCCCACTGCAGTAAAACCCCTTTAGATCAGATTCGAACTTGAGATCAAACGGTCTCAAGCTCTTATCTTCATTTCCCCATAACACTACACCATAACGGTGAGTGGTTGCATGGCCTGATTTGACTCATGTATACCAAACTTGACATAAGAGGATATGAGGACCGCAAATTTTGAAATCAAGAAAACTAAGATGAGTGTGGACACCCCTAGGCTAGGGTCTAGTGGTATCTAAACTTGTACCCGTCTAATGTATGTAATAAAATATGTTAGTAGTTTGTTGCGTATTATTGTTAAAGTAAAAAAATGCTACCTTAGGTTGGTTCTTATTCTTTTAGTCAAGTTTGTGGTTCAACTTAATGTTAGGTTCAATAGTTGTGTTTTTTTTATTCTATTGAGAATAGATTGTATATCTTATATTCTTGTTTTGAGTTGATGGAACTGTTGGTAATTTAGCTATTTAGTTTCTATTATATTAGCCCCAACCCTTGTGGTGGAGTGGCATGAGAAATGGAAGGTAGAGCCTAGCCTTCTTGAGGTGTCAGGTTCAATCCTTGATCATACAGGGTTTTATTGATTCTTCACTGTTGTGCCTTCAGGCGGATAGGGGATCAGGTTTTTCCCGAAACTGGTGGCTTGGTGAGTTCTGGCTACCCAGCTCTACTTATGGGTTCTTGCACCTAAGATGTATCTTCACCCAGGGGCATATGAAGTGCTTTTATAACTAATTGGTAGGTACCCGAGTATTGTTTATTGGCCATTAAAAAAAAGTTTCTATTATATTAATTGAACTTTGATCTATTGTGCACAAACTTATATGTTTGGCCTGGTTATGGCTTTGAAATTCTCTAACTTTATACCATATTATATATTTTGTACAATTTTATTTGAATTTATTGATATCATATTTGAATTTATTATATATGCTTGATTTCTCGTTTGGTATCCAAAGTCCTTGTAGACGAGGATGGATGTAGACATGCAGTGAAGTCCGTTTAATTCTTAGGGTGGGTGTAGTGGGCCGCTATGAGGCCGTTGTAGCAACCCATAGCGTCAGGAACACCGCCCCCCCCCCCCCCCAGACGTTATGGGGGCGTTTTGGTGGTGGCCAGCTTTGCTCATAACGAGCGTTGTGGAGGGTTGTTTGTCAACATGACCGTTGAACGGTCGGATTATTTAAAAAAAAAATTCAATTTCTATTTTCTATATATATATATATGTTTAGACACATTCACACACACTCATTCACACACATACAAAACTATAACCCTCAAACAAATTCAACACACAAACAAATCACCAAAATGTCGTCTCCTCCCTCAGAAGACTCATTTGTCGATATATATAAGCAGTTTTTTCACGATGATGGCGCGGAAGAGGAAGAAGCCGTTACGAGTGCGGCTACGCTAGCGACTAGCGCGATGCATCTTATAAATAATTCCGCCCCACGGCCGATATTGTCTAGGCAATATATAGAGCGAGACCGTGTAGCCGCCAATGAGCGTTTGATGAATGACTATTTCAATGAGAAACCAGTATACGGCCCTGGTATGTTTAGGCGAAGATTTAGGATGCGTAAAAACTTATTTTTGCGCATCACGGAAGATTTAGAGTCCGCCTATGACTACTTTAAGCAAAAACCCGACGCTAGAGGGTGTTTAGGATTCACCGCAATTCAAAAGGTGACTTCCGCAATACGTGTACTCGCCTACGGGAACACATACGATATCAATGATGAGTATTTGAAGATGGCGGAAAAAACCACACGCGATACTTTGGAGTATTTCTGCTATGGTATTTACAAATATACATTTGATTTTTTTATATATACATATAGTAGGTACATATGTTTTATATATACATTTGATTTTTTTAGGTATATGCCAATTATATGGAAAAAGATACTTGAGAAACCCGACATGGAGCGACCTTCAACAACTATATGAAACGCATATAGAAAAACATGGATTACCCGGTATGATTGGTAGTATAGATTGTCGTCAATGGCGATGGTATGCTTGTCCAACCGCATGGCGAGGTCAACATACACACGGTGACCAAAAGGGACCAACGTTGGTTTTACAAGCAGTTGCCTCACAAGACATGTGGATTTGGTCGGCCTTCTTTGGTCTAGCCAGGTGTATGAACGACATAAATACTTTTCAGTTTTCGCCATTGCTAGAGTCTTACATTGGTGGAACAATACCGAAATGTGGGTTTTATGCAAATAATAATTACTACGAGCATGGATACTACTTGGCGGATGGTATATATCCGAAGTATTCAATGCTCGTCAAAACGTTTAGTCAGACACAAAGATGAAAAAAGGCAATATTTTAAAAGAGTTCATGAGTCTGCAATAAAGGACGTTGAGAGGTGTTTTGCCTGTCTTCAATCACGATGGCATTTTGTTAGAAATCCTTGTTGTATGTGGGAAAAAGAAAGGATTAGAATGGTGATGTATGCTTGTATCATAATGCATAATATGATACTTGAAGACGAAGGAAAGGCAATATGCCCAAACTATGTAGCAGAAGAAGATGTTCCAAGGACGCAAGCGACACAGGAGGAGAGATTCCAAAACAGTGCCATGTTGCATTCCAAGGATATACATAACGCGTTGAAGGCGGATTTGGTGGAGGAAGCATGGTCGATTCGCCCGATTCATCACAACCAAGAAGAAGAAGAAGAAGAAGAAGATGAAGAAGAAGAAGAAGAAAAAGAAGGAGAAAACGAAGAAGGAGACGACGACGACTAGTTTTTTTAAGTATTTGTAGTTTTTTTAAGTATTTGTAACTTTTTTTAAGTATTTTTTGTTTTTTAGTATTTGTAATTTTTTTTTAGTATTTGTAAGTTTTATATATTTAATGAAAAATAATTTAAACTATTTAATATTCTTATTTAAATAAAAAACAATAAAAAGCAATGATTACCCAATCATTTATAACCCCCTCAGACTAGGGGGAGTGGGGCGGGGAAAGTGGGGCGGGAATTGAAAGCCGAGCGGGAACATCGTCCCTAGGGGGCGGGAAGAGGGGGCGGGGAGGGTGGGCGGTGGGGGAAAGCCGGGCGGGAAGGGGGAGATGGGGGGTGACGTGGCGAGTTTTGGTTGGACCCTCCAATATTACCGTTTGACTAAAAAAAAATTTAAAAGTTTATAACCGTTGGAATGTAACGGTAAAAAAAAAATAATATATTAACCCCATTTTATTAAAAAACACCCACTACACTTCACCACAACCTCCAATCTTCTCAAATTTTATACCCTTCTTCACCAAATTTTATACATTTCTTCATATATTTTTTAAAAACATGAACCCATACAACAGAGGCTTTGACCCGAACAACCCATTCAACTACGTCCCGAACCCGAATAGCCACCGGTTCGTCCCGTACCAACCCGTCCACCCTATCCATCACATTGTCCCGACTACGCGGGTTACGCGGGTTATCTTAGTGGACAGATTTTTCCAAATTTTCCCTTTAACGATTCCACCGTTCCTAATACTTCTTCACCACAACTCGAACGCACAACGCCACCGGATACCATACCCGAAACACAACTAGAAAATGTTGGGGGTTCATCGCTCGGTAAAAAACAAACCGGTAAAAGAACTCACAAAAAGAAGACGCCGGCGGAGAAGGCGTTGAACGCCGCCAACCGCCAACATCAAAAGTGGACACCCCCCCGAAGAGGTTGCCCTTACCCGAGTGTGGATAAGTGAGTCGGAAAACGCGGTTGAAGGTATTTGTAACATTTTTTTTAAGACATTATTTTTTTTAGACATTATATTTTTTTTAGACATTATATTTTTTTTTTAATTACATATGATTAACGGTGTATATATTTTCTTATTGTGTGGGAAATAATCGGCACGGAGAAAACTTTTGGGACGACATAAACAACGCGTTCCATAACTTGATGGGTCGAGAGACGTATCGATTTAACGAGAGTCTCTCGTCTAAGTGGACGGACATAAACAAGGCGATGAACGCCTTCAAGGGTTTTTATTATCACGCTAGAAATTATCCACGAAGCGGTGAAACGGGCGGCGACTACCTAACTAATGCCCTAAAAGCTTATCGTGATGACAAGGGCTTGGATTTCAAGTTTTTGCACTGTTGGGAGATCGCGAAGAACCATTCAAAATGGGCGGACGTTCCCTCTGCTTCAGAATCGTCCAAAAGGACAAAAACAAATTCATCTCATAACCGATCGGGTGCACGTGATGTCAACGATGCAGTTAACTTGGATGATGATGACGAATTCGACGAGGAGTTGAGTCGTCCACCCGGTCGAGACAAGTCTAAAAAGAGGTCTCATAAGTCCTCTGCTTCGGGTTCGGCATCGGGATCGGGCAAAGGTACTTACAGCGATGACTTGTCCGACATACATGACACACTCGTCCAATTCAATACGATTCAACTACAGAAGCTCGAGGAGAAAAAAACCATTCGCCAAGCCTTTGAAAAAAGGTTGACTATGAAAGAACAGCACGAAAAGCGCGAAGATTTGAAATTTCTCGCGCTGAACACTGATAATATGGACGGTCCAGAGTTAGAGGCAACGCTACAAATGAAGCGCGAGATCATGGAAAAATATAATATTAAGTGATTTTTTATTTTCTAGGTTTTTATTTTTTTTTTGTTTTTTTTGTGTTTATTTTTTATGTTTTTTTAATTTTCTAGGTTTTAATCTTAATTATTATGAATTTTAATTTAGTTTTTAATTATAAAAGTTATTTTTATTACTTAAAAAAAAGAATAAAAGAAAATGCCACATGTCAATTCCCCCCACTCTTCCCCCCTTCCACTCCCCACAATTCCCCCCCCCCCCCCCCCACATGGACCCCACAAGTGCCACATGGCACTTCCCCCCCCCCCCCCCCCCCCCCCCACTCCCTCTAGTCTCATAACCCCCTTCCCACTACACCCTCTTTTTTCATAACCCCTCTTCTATTACTTTTTAATATTTTAATACCGTAACTCCACATGACCCTCCACCACTACACACACCCTTAGTGAACGTTTCGTTGTTCAGTAAACTTTATTATTTAATATTATTACAATAAAATATGGTATATAAAGTGGCCAAATTTTATAAAAATAAAAAACTATTATTGGTTAGGAATGTGTATTGAATTAGTCGTACGAGATGTAACGTCAAAGAAATTAACTATTTTATGAGACAATTAATAAACTAGTTTACTTTTAGGTAACTAATGGCGATAGTACCCTTTAATTATTGCCTAATACTAGTTTGTTGAGGGATGGCGCTTGACAGTTTGGATTGTCCGATGTGTGACGCGGGTCAAGAATCTACACTGCATCTCTTTACGGGCTGTATATTCTCAACAAAAGTTTGGACCAGACTAGAAGCTTGGTGTAAATTGCCTCCTACGATGCTATTTGAAGTTGCTGATTTGGTTCGTTTGACGGTTGACCAGTCGAAGTCTAAAAAAGAAGGTCGAATTATCCAAAGTATTATGTATACGGCTATGTGGGTCTTATTGAACGAGAGGAATGCTAGAATCTTCAATAACAAGCATAGGAGAGCGAAGGAGGTATGCGAAAATATAAAAATTTTGTCGTTTTTTTGGATTCGTAATAGATCTAGACATAAAAGTGTAGATTGGAATAAGTGGTGTAATTACCCGTTGGATTTGATGTAATTCGGTTCCCCCTTGGATCCTTGCTTTGAGGACACTTGTGGTGGTGTTGGTTGAATGAAGTTTACCTTTCAAAAAAAAAAAAACAACAACAATCAAAACGGACTATCTCCAAGATGGAGATAACCGCGGTTAACCACACTTACATAGAATCAAAATTAAAAGAGTTCCAACCTATCCAATCCACAACCATATCTTTACCCCTAATTCTATACCAAAGGAAACTCAACGATTTAATGTCCGTTACCACTTGTTTGGCACTTGTAGAAGTATGAGAAAAAACCTTCTCATTCCGCGCTTTCCAACCTCGCCAACACGTAATAACGAAAATACCATAGCCAATTCTGAGGGGGGTGCTGGGAGGACTCTCGGCCCGGGCCCAATTTTTAGGGGGAACGTATTGTTGTAAGCTCAAAACACTTAAGTTAAAAATAACTTCACGGATTAGCGATGATAGCTATCAAGAACGTATTGTTGGATAAATAAACTGTGAAGAATTGATTCATCAATTTGATATTACTTTAATGATCGTTTAAAAAATATAGTTTACGTTATTTATTTCATTAAGATATAAAACTAAAGGGCACATACTTCGCGGCACAGTCCGGACACTTGAATTCTCGAGGACGGCCCTGTAAAATACCATGTAAGATACTTCTCCTAGCCTTAAATCTCCCACGTGAGTTGCAAAGCTCCATAATATCATCAAAAGAAAACAATATCATCGGCGGCAATTTAACCCAAGAAGCTATACCACTCCAAACCTCGTCCGCGAACCTGCAAGCCGTAAATAAATGCTCTACTGTCTCATCCATTTCTTCACAAAAAATGCAGCTACAATCACCATTTAATATATTCCTTCTTAAAAGTGCACATCTCGTAGGAATTCTATCCAACCAGGCTCTCCACATAAAAATATGATATTTGCTTGGGATCCATTTACACCAATTAAAACGTTTACTTACCTCCTGAGAAGTAGTACCTAATGCTAGTTTGCTACATGTCTTGTTTAAGCAAAAGAGGTAAATATCACCATTAGTGTTCTACCCTAATGTTCTATATTTATATATAATTTCTTTTTTTAACGGCTAACAAACAATGTCCCTACCACCCGAGGTAACCATCATAATATTCTATATTTATATATAGCAAAAGGCCCGGACATTCATGATCACCCTTTCGCTCGAAAAAAAACAGAATGTGATGACCCGACCCACCCATAACTAAGAAACTCCTTGACTCGGGGATTCTCATTTAGAAAGCCATGAGGCCACCCCTAGACCAGAAAGCTCTATGGTAATGTCAATCTTTTTTAGGGGTAACATTCGGACTTGACGATGTAAAATGGTCCATGATTTTTTTCCAGTTGTTGATATTCTATAAACATCATAAAAATAAATTTTACATGTATAACTCATTTTCATTTTTCCTTTTGTATAAATTCTTCAGTAAAGTTCGTAGTTGAATTTCGATATTTAACCAACTTACACTAGGGATTGACTTTTGTATAAAGTCTTCACTAAAGTTCATAGTTTCATTTTCGTTGCCCGCAAGCTTGTATGTAGTTCATAAAAAAATAACAATTCGATTAGGACTAGTGTGTTACGGTGAACCTATCAAACGAGAAAAAATAGACGTACTATGACGGGCCTGTCAAACGAGAAATAATAGATGAAAACAGTGAATCCCACACGAATGCAAAACGAAAAAGTTGTTAAAGATGAAAACTATGAGGGCGATAGTTGAAAGTAAAAAGGTGCCGAGATTAAATTGTAAAAGATAAAAAACTTTAGGTAAAAAAGTAAAAAAATCAAAGTGTTAAATTGCAAAAGATGAAAACTTTTTAATTAGAAGGGAAAAAACAAAACAAATTAATCAAATTGCTTAAATTGCCAAAACATTAAATTCTAGACTTAAATTGGCAAAAAAAAATGAAACTCAAGAGCAAGAAAGGAAAATTGCACATATTAAAAAAAAAAAACCCAAAGCCAATCTTACAACTCAAATAAGCATAAACAAAAGTTACTAATTATAGTTTGTATAATTTCTTTTTAAAAATGTTTTAAATACCTCCAAACATCCATATACTACTCAAGTATTAAATTAAGTTTACAATAAATTATACTTCACGGGTAGTTCAGTTGGTGAATGGATCGGGGATCTTTCTTGGAGGTCCCAGGTTCGATACCCATGAGGGACATAATGAGAAATGAAGGATCACTCCTGGCCTAAGGTCATGAGTTCGAGTCCTGATCTCGCCCGGGTTTTGCCAATCCTTCACCGTCGTGCCTACGGGCAGGTGAGGGGTTGGGTTTTCCCCGGTTTCGGGAACTGCATGGACGGCCGCCCTAGGTACGTATGGGCCCTCCATTGGGTTGATCGTGGGGGTCTGTCCATAATGTGGGGACTCCCCTAGGTAGTCGGGCAGAAATGTTTGTTAGCCGTTAATAAAAAAAATAAAATAAAAAGTTTACAATAAATTAGTCTCTACATACCTTTTTCATCAAGTGACATGAAAAACATAAAAATAAATAGAATTTATCCTAACCGATTTATTAAATTTTGTTTACGAAACGGTTTGATTTACTATACAAATTTATGATCTCTTTTAAGACATTGATAAACTTCTTAAAAAATGCTGAACAAAATGGCAGAATAGTAAATTACATCTATAAATTGTACTACCTATATAGAGTAAAGATTAAATACAAAGTGTTTTTTTGGTAAGAACTGTGAGAATCAAAGGATGTAAAAAAAATTTATTTTTTTTAGAATTTTTTTTCCCATGTGTTTAAACATACTTTCTAGATGAATAATACAAAAAAAATTTAAAAATTTTTTTTTAGTGTAATTACGTCATTAAAGTAAATACATTAGTTTACACTAGAGTAATTATGTAATTACTCTACACGTAATTACTCTACACCAAAATTGTTTTTTATTTTTTTTTTAGTTTTCAATACTATAATACATGTTTAACAATATGGAAAAAAAATTCGAAAAAAATACCCTCCTTTGATTCTCATAGTTCTTACCAAAAAAACACTTTGTACAAGATCTTTACTCTACCTATATATCTTTAAAAGTAATAATTTTCTACGAGTAAATTGTTAAAATGACCCATGTGGTTTGACCCAAAATGCTTGTTTAAACAGAAAAAGTTTTTTTATCACTGAAAACCCAGAACTTTCATTTTGGTGCCATTTTGACCCATTTTTTTTAACTCAGTTAGAAAAGTATTAGGTCATTTCATGTCAAACCTTAAAAAACACATATTTAACTGAGTTAAAAAAAATTGGCCAAAATGAAAGTTTCGGGTTTCCTGTGATAAAAAAAAAACTTTTTTCCGTCTAAACAAGCATTTTGTACCAAACCTCAAAAACCATTTTACCAGATTACTCGTTTTCTATATAAGATGCAACATAACATAACATATAATTTGGTATTGTATTTCCAAATAAGCAAACAACAATTAATAAAAAGGGTAGAAGAAGTAAGAGAGAGGAGGGAGGCGTTGGAGGCAAGTAAACCCCACCTCCTAACCGCTTTCTTTTTCTTTTTTATAAATACACTCACACACATGCTCTGCTCTGCTTATTATTTAATAAACCACCTCATTGTTCTTCAACAAGTATGCTTCTTTCATAAGCTTCCAACACTCATTTCAAAATCCCATTAATATTTTCCAAACCCCATCAATAATTCATCATCTTTTTCCTTTTTACTAAGGTAACATTATTGTTCTTGAAATCTTTACTAATTAGGCCTCTGTTTCTGTCCTTTATTGGATGCTTTCATATTTGTTTACTTATTGATTGTAAATGCTATCTTCTGTTATGCTATATTCATCGCGATTCGATTCAATTCGATTGTGATTTTGTAGTATTTTTTTTTTAAATGAATTGCTTTGATTGCTTTCTGTAAAGACTTAATTTAATAAAGAATTATTCTCCGCTGACTGTAATGATCTTTTTTTTTTTTTTTTACTTTTGCTTATCTGGATTAGTATTGTAGTAAATTGAGTTGGGTTTGGATTAACTTAGATTAATTTTGTATTATCTTTTTTTTTTAAATTGGGTAAAAATTGTTTCTTGATTAATATATGTACAGTTAATTTAGGTTAGTATTGTAGTGAATTGATTTGGGTTTGAATCCAATTAAGTTAATTTTGTATTATTTTTTTGTAAATTGGTTAAAAATTGTTTTTTTGATTAATATATAGGTTGGGAATTTGGCGGCAAAAACTGAAGATTAGAAGAAGATGTTGGGTGAGCTCATCACAAATAGTCTTGTGTAAGTTTTTTTTTTTTATTGGTTTTAATTTAGGGGAAATTGGTGTGTTTGGGTACAGGGGACTTATGAAATTAATAATAAATTATAAGTAAGAATTAACCCCTGTTTGGTTATGGATGCAGATTGATTCTAGGATATGCTTATCCAGCTTTTGAGTGTTTTAAAACACTTGAGAAACATGGAGTTGAGAATGGGGAATTGAGATTTTGGTGTCAGTATTGGTGAGTTTTTTTTTTTTTTTTACTTCATTTCTTGTTATGTTTAAGTTTAATCATTAATCATTGGAAGTTGACTAAAGTGGGGTGTTTGGTCAACTACTTGGTTTACATGTTATTGTTGGTCATGAAGGTCAAAATAGAGGGATGAATTGTAATTTTACAAGTAGTTGGGTGTGAAAACATGCATGATTAGGTTTGGAAGACACCTTTATTTTTGTTCTAATGAGTGAAAGAGACATGATTGGGTTTGGGTTGCTTGTTCGTGTCATTATCAACCAATAGTTTTATCAAATTCTTTAAGAATAATAATTTTCTAATACGACTAAGGTATCGAAATGTTGTATCATCATTGGACAATTTATATTTTTATTATACTTTCTAAATTGTTAAATTTTGGTCATTATGTAATACACTAATACTAAATGAACTTAACTATGTTGGTATTTCTAGTCTTATGTTTTCATGTACGGACCATTCATTAGTAGTCGGATGGATTTACGTATAGGGCTGCAAACGAACCGAACGAACACGAACAGGGCCTTGTTCGTGTTCGTTTGCTAAGGAAATTATGTGTTCACGAACAGTTCATGAACACTTACCGAACGAGATTTTTTGTTCGTGTTCGTTTGTTAAGAAAACACGCGTGTTCGTGTTCGTTTGTTTATTTTGTTCATGAACGCACACGAACATAAACAAACGTTAATGAACACAAACAAGTGTTCATTAACACAAAGAATTGCTCATGAACGAAAACAAATACAAACGGACATATATTAATTTTGGAATAAGATTGAATTCACATATATTAAGAAATTAAGTAGAACACCCAACATATAACCCAACTATACAAACATACTTAGTACATAACATAATATTGGTAATTGGTTAATTATAATAAAGTAGTGTCTCAAAAACTAAACTCTCATCTTAAACTTTAAACTTGAAGTCTTCATTTATTTAAACTTGAAGTCTTATATACTTACTTCACATAAATTATTTATTTATCTTAGTAAAATAAAAAAAATCAAGAATAAAGAATAAAATAAAAAACTCCATTAAACAATCAAACACAAACGAACATAAACGAACATGTTACCGAACGTTCACGAACATAAATGAACGAACGCGGCCTCTGTTCATGTTCGTTCATTTGACTTAACGAACGGAATTTTTTGTTCGTGTTCGTTCATTTATTAAACGAACGAACACAAACGAACTTCCCGCCAAACGGTTCATGAATTGTTTGCTGAAAGTTCAGTTCGTTTGCAGCCCTATTTACGTATAATCTGTGACTATCGATTGGGGATCTCACGTGTAATCTTAGGTGGTTAAAACTTAAAAACTATGTGCTGTTCTCAATACTTGATATTTGATAGTTGATGGTCTCAAATTCATCTACTTAAAGGTTGGAGGGGTGGTCGGTGATGGGCATCACGGTTGGTTATATCACACCCAATTAGATTGTGTCACCTCAACTTTTATCATTTCATCATACACACAAGGGCGAAGGATATTGAGGGCCAGGGGTGGCCCTGGCCCCCCCTGTTTTTTGGCGCAGTAGTATAAATTGGCGATTTTCGTAGATAAATTGAGTCCGGGTTGAGTCCGGCCCCGCCAATTTGCCACTACCGATCGAAAAAAATTGAGTCCTGCCCCTCCCGATTCGAGAACCAAGCTTCGCCACTGCATACACATACAGGGGATGGTGTATCACGCCATCACACCTCATCCCCAAACAAACAACCCCCCGTTTATTACTTCTCTCACTACCGTGATGTCTGTCATGAAAACTTTTTATCACGCCTGTGATGTTTTGATGGGGGTGGTGGTCGTAATGGTCACGGCCATCACAGACCATCCCGCCCACCCTAACAACTTAGAATTATTAAATGGTCGAGTACAATTGTAGCAATTTTTTTATTGTAAATAACTTTATAAGTATTAGAAGGATTTCAACCTATTCGAAATATTATTAATTAATTTTCAGTATTATATAATTGATTAGTATCAATTACAGGTAAATGAGTATGGTGTCAATTGCATGTAATTGGGTTAGAGATCAGATCACCCACTACCATATCCGTATCCGGTTTTCTAAATCTTTTAACGTAGCCTTTTTGTTTTTTTAGTTTTCCTTATGTGCTTTAAGGTTTTTTTTTTTTTTTTAATCAGAAATACTCATTTAAAGTCATTATAAGTGTCATTATTTTAGCAATTTACGGGTATTATGGTCTTCTATTACGCCATTTAAAATGACCAAAATTGAATAATATTTGAAGTTTAGTTGCTTACTAGTAAACTAATTAAAATGATTAAGATGAAACGTATGAGAGCTTCTTTAGATATTTTATGAGATTAACCATTTCTTAATAATTTTATGTGACGTGCCTATCGGTTAACTGAATATTTAATTTTAGTAACAATGGATATGTATGTATTTGCTTTTAGTTATGTAAACAAAGGGGCCCACTTTAGTCATGCTCTTGGGAGATGTTTTGAGTGATAATAATGAATGAAACTCACATGGAACATGTTTGCTTCTATCAACTTCTTTATTGTGTCTTCTACCTTTAGCAAGAAATAGCAATCTTTAATTCTATATTCTTGTTTTTTTCACAAGAAATCGATCTTTTATGCCTAATGATATAATAATTTCGCATAAAGTTTGCAACTTTCACGTAACGTGTTAAAAGATTTCTTAACAATCTGATCATAACATGTGTTGGTTACGTGTTAGAATAACTGGTTTTGATTTATTTCAGGGTGATCGTTGCAATACTCACTGTTTTTGAAAGGGTTGGCGATATGTTCATCTCATGGTACGGTTTCCTTACAATTCAAAACCGCAAGAACCCTGTATTTAGGACCGCGGAAATAACTTATTAAGTTATTATGATGAAACTTTTGTAGGGTACCAATGTATGGAGAGATGAAGCTAGCCCTCATTATCTATTTATGGTATCCTAAGACTAAGGTAAAAAAAAAACATCATATTATTGAATGTAAAGCAATACCAATATGAGTGGTTGTACTTTGTGCATATGAAGATGTACTAAAAAAAGAAAGTTGTTTGTAGGGGACCTGGTATGTATATGAAGCAATGTTGAGGCCCTTTATAGAAAACCATGAGACAGATATAGAAAGGAGTTTAAAGGAAATGAGGGCTAAAGCATGGGACGTGGCAATTTATTATTGGCAGAACTCTACAGAATTGGGTCAAACAAAGTTCTTTGAAATCTTTGAGTATTTAATCTCTAAGCCCACAAGACCTGAGGTATGTCATCTTTTATCCTTCCTTTTCCGAGCATTTTTCTTTAGTTTTACTTTGACTTTTCAAGTTGGGTTTAAACTTTAAAATGATACAAGAATTGAATTTTATTCGGATTACTATGTATTTAACACGAATAAATATACGGGTTGTACCTTCATCATCTCATTCAACCTGTCGATTTGAAACGTGACGCATTTGACACCTCTAACTATTATGACCGGTTAACATACCCAAACTGCATTTAGATATAACATGCCTAAAATTACTGGCAATTGATCAGTGTTTTGAAAACCGAATCGGATTGTTCCTTTGAGAACTGAATCGGATTGTTCGGTCGGACCAGGAAACTGCTACGCGTCCCATTGAGTCCATTTGAAATGGTTGAATACGCGTATCAGACCACACCGTGTGGTCAAACAAGATTTAGAAAAAAAAAGTATTTTTTTAACTTTACTAAATATGACATTTACAAATTCAATTACTTTTTCTGACTTCAAATTTTATTACAAATCCATACAAAAAGATAAATTTGTCACACATTTTGTTTTGAGTTAATTATATATAAATAATTATTAAGTTATTTATAACGTTATCCGGTTTTAAAAACCGCTTGGACTAGTGGATCCGTAAAATGACCCACTCAATTACGGTCTGATTACGAAAACAATGCAATTGGTTCATTGTGCCTTACGGCTTAGGAGTGTAGTGTAAACAAGCCAAGTTGTGCCCAAGCTCGACCAGACTCGTTTGACTTCTGAGAGCTTGAGCCCAAGCTTATTTAAGCTTGACTTGATTCAATCTTTTATCAAGCCGATCTTGAGCAACTTACAAGCAGCTTTGTTCGTTTACACCCTTAACCGTGCATATATTTCAATGTTTATGAGCTCATTTTCTATTGGGCAGCTTCTACAAGGCCATCACAACTCCGGGGACGGACGTCCGCCACCACCACCAGTCACTCCAACATCTTTTTTCCGGCCAGAGCCAGCTGAAGACACGTGGGCGCCAACCGCTCCACCACTACCAAACACCAGCCGCCACCGTGCTGTATACGCGGAGGAACTCCACCTTCCACCATCCCCAAGTCGATCTAGTTCGAGTTCTGGTCACCGTGAAAGCGGTTGGCTAAGATTTAGACGCTCTAGATGAATTCGTTTCGTCGAATCCAATCTAGTAGATGTACACATTGTAAAGAAACAAAAAAAAAATACAGGAAAAAAAAACAAAGAAAAAGAAATTTGTATCTTGTTTTTCATTCATTCAATTCATTTTTTTTTGTTAATTCAAATGATTAAACCCGGTGCTCGAGGCTTCTGCATGCATGCGTGGGGTCCAGAGATGGTTCAGTGGTGGAAGTTTGTGATTTTCGTAGGTAATTTTTATATTAATTGAGTCTGGCCCCATTGGTTTGATCAGCCGTCCCCACCGTTGGGTCTCGTCATTTTGGCACCTGCCACTTTTTTTTCAAGCTTCGCCACTAAAGACAATCGAATGATGCGGTTATAAGGCGAATGAGGTTATCGGAGAATTGGGACAACATGCGGCAAAATACATTGGATTCATGAGGTTCAGGGGAGGTGGACATGGGTTGGAGATAAGCCCAGGCTGCCTGCTTCGCAAGGCGGTCTCGAATCAAGATTTCTTGACCCGAATAGGCGGGGGAGTACGGCGATTTCGGGGACTGGACGACGGTTTTCGGAGATGGGAGGATGTCCCGGAGGGAGGTGTAACAAGTTGGTTTAATGGCATTGATGGAAATGAGCTCAAAGTTTACTGAAGAAGAACAAGAAGTTGATGATGATGATGGTCGTGATGTGTTCATGGTAGAGATGAAATGGTGAAAGTAGAGGGAATATGAAGGTTTTTATAAAAATTGAAAATTGTTGTTATGTATATATGTTGACTATTGAGTAAAGCCAATCTAATAATTGGCGTATACAAATCTTGTTGATGTGTAATGTGTTTTCTTCAAGATTCATTAATGGGGGTATCCATTTATGGATTAATAGACGTTAAAGATGGAATTGATTTTGGGTTTATTGAAGGGTATGACACAATCATCAAATTAATCGAGTAATTAGTTTAAGGGAAGTAAATCACCTACAAATTCGTCAATACCATTGCGCTGTAATGGTAAAGACATTGGTAGACGATAATAAAAGATTTAGAGGATTCTGGGTTCGATTTTTGAGCCAAACGGGTTTAACATGTAATTTCATCGTCGTGTGTATGGGCGGGAGGGTTACTGGGTTTTCCCCCGGAATTGGTGTTTGACAACTCGGGTACTCTCAGAGTACTTGAATTTGTCGAAAGGGTGCACCGAGAGTGTTCGAGTTTGATTTGTTGACCGTTCAAAAAAATCGCCTATAAATTTCCAACTTTTGAATTTAAACTATTAATTTGTATAAAAAAGGGTATTGAATTTTAATAATACAAACTTTCACTCATTGGCCGTTAATAATATGTACTTAAAAAAGTGTCAACAACGGTCCCAACTTTCAACGTATTGGCCGACAATGAACCTTTGTTAACTGAGAATTGTCGGCCAATATGTTGAAAGTTGAGATCGTTGTTGGGAATTTTTGAAGTACAGGTTATTGCCGACCTATGGTTGAATGTTTGGATTATTAAAATCCAATACCCCTACAAAATTATATATTTGTATTTTTATATAGTTCATTACATTTCTAGCAATTTTAAATCAAATAAAAGTGCCATTTAATAATTTTTCTAAATTATAAATTTATAACATGAGTTAGGTGTGTTCAACGAATCGAATAACGAATTTTCGAATTATTCGAATCGAATTTCTCGAATTTTTAATATTTTTACCTGAATTCATATTCGATTCGTATTCGTTTAAAATTCAATTTATTCGATTCGTATTCGATTCAAATAAGAAACTCGAATTCGAATAAACTCGATTTAGTTCAAATTCACCATAAAAATAAACTGTTTTATTTTTAGTTTTAAAACTAATACAGACTCATTATTTTTAACATATAAAATACAAATCTACAAAACTAATAAACAACAATATGTCAAATACAGGAATAGTAAAAATAGTATAGAGTATAGTTTGTTAGAGTTTTGTGATGTATGAGGTAAAGTTGTAAAATATGGTTATAGTAAAACTTGTAAACGCTATGGGTTCTTAGAGTTTGACCAAAATTTAGACGTTCTTTTTTTTTTCAATGTGTAAATTTTTGTATATAATAATGTGTAAGTGTGTATATATATTTAAAAAAATATACATGTACAGTTTTTATTCGAATTTCGAATCGAATTGAATTTAAAATCATAAATTCGTATTCGTCAAAAACCCTAACTAACACCCAACCAAAAACTATCCACACAATACAAGTTTATACCGATTCAACTGTAAACAATACATGATAAACAAAACGATTGATAAAATAAATATAGAGAGAGATGAACGGAAGGTTTATTGTTGTTACCTTTGCGGAAGAATTGGATGGATTAGAAGAGAGAGTGACCGAAAGAAATTGATATGAAGGGTGAGCAGTAGGCGGGAGAAGATAAGATGGGCGGGAGATAAAGACGATGCTGTTGGAATGTGGGATTTGAGGCTACAGTAGCTTTTTTTTGTACTATAGGTTTGGTGTGAACTATTGATGGACGGGATGGAGCGACTTTTTTGACAAAATCTTTAAAATTTAAAAATGGGGGGCAATATAATGGATGGGCTGTGAATGCTCTAATATAAACCTAAAAGGATGGATCATTACAAATGGCAAGAATACTAACTTTCTAGTGATAACCTATATGGTGTGCGTATCTTTTAGTTATACTAAGCAAACCTATGCATCAATTAACAACAAACAAAAGAACCTTATTTGCACAGACTTCATACCTTATTATCCATCGATAACGGGTGACAACAAAGAACACCAGTACAAGTACAGTAAAAAATCATAGCGACCCATCCATTGGACACATGATTGAAGATATGAAAAGCATTTTAAGAACCGAAGAAGAACGAGTACACGATATTGATGATGAAACAAAGTGAACTGTTAGATGGAAAAGAAAGGATTCTGCAGGCTTCTAATGATCTGACCCTTCATGTGCTGGCAACTGACTGACTGGGAAGTCTAAAGAGGATAAAGGCTCAACTTGAGCTACAAGTTGCAAATCTGAGAAATGGATCTAAAGTTGCTAAACAAGGAAACATCTTGAAATATCTTGTTAGAGAATAACCAAATCACAAGCGGAAGCTGAAAGAAAGTTTTTCAAAAACAGGTAAGAAACTGAAGCGGCCTAAAACAGTAGCCATCAGTAACGATGGTGATTTTGAATCAATCTCAGTGGCTGCAAAAGCTCATTCTACAACAAAGTTGTTAGATCCAGATTCTTACTAAGACTTGAAGCACCAACACGTCCTTTTCAAAGACTTAAAACCCCTTCTAAAAAATCCCCGCCTCAGAGAAATGAGGGAAAAAATCTAAAGATTCAAATAGTAAAAGAAGGCGGCCTTTTCCTGAGAATCGATGGAGGCTGGAAACAAGTATCTCATGAGCAGAATCTTGCAGATGATGGTGGTATGTCCTTATAGACGTCTAAACATAGAGGTCCTAGTATTGAACCATTTACTTATAATGGGTCAATTCGGGTTTGATATAGTAATTTAGAAAATATAGCGTATTTTCTGCATAAATTGTCCTGAATCAGTTTATATTTGAAACATTCCAACTTTTATAATCATAATTGATATTAAAAGGGGATAATGTGGAGGCCATGCAAGTGTGTATCATGCATATGGTTCCTTTAAATAAACAATTTTTTGCCGAAAACATGCAGGATGACAACAATGCCCTTTAACTACTTTTTTTTTTAAAACACAAGTAGCCTACAACATGTGATAACTATCAAAGGTGCTTCTGTCTTCAGAATTTTTTTTAGGGCATTCTTGTTATCTGACATGTTTTTGATAGAACTTGGTATAAATGAAACCAAATGCTTTTGGGTAGTGGACAGCTTAACGAAGAAAGTTAAATACTTAAGAGTAGCCTACACATATACTCCCTACAAAAAAGTTAAAATTTTGGATGAAAGTGTTGCGGGTCAACCCAATCTTAGTTGTAACAAAAATCACCCATTTTGATCTGCGACAATTCACCAGCCCATGTGCCCACCTATGGTAAGCCGTTTGTTCAGCTCTAGTATGATTAAACATTTTATTCTAATAATAATAGTTAAACTTTTTGAGTAAAATAATTTAAGAGGTTTTATGCTTTAAAATACACTTCGGACAACCTTCGACTTGTTATTTTAAGCTAATTGTTTCTACATGTTGGACCTGCTAAAAATAAAATGCAACCTGCATAGACTCATTCATAAGTACATGGGTTCGTATTGCTACGTCTTAAGTATTCTATTTATGGACATATTAAGTGGTATATACCGTCATGTTTTATACGGCATCTGTGGCTGTTGAAAGGCTGCAGCAACTTGAGTCAAATTTAAAAGCAACTTCAAGAATGATATCAGGGAATATCAAGGATGCTTCAAATGCCAAGAAGCTTCTTGTATGCTTTTTTTTTAATATATGCATTAACACCAAAATTATTATATGCATTTATTTTCACAGATCTTTCTTTATTCAATAGTTGACACATTGGCATGTTCTTTCAGTTAGTAATTTAGACTTTTAGCCTTACTGCAGCGAAGTTTTCTGCATTTTTTTACACAGAGGAGGAGTGTGATGTTGTTTCGTTTTCGCTATAAAAAGACACACACAGAAGGGTTTGAACGTGAATTACCCGCAGCAACGCGCAGGCACCCCACTAATAATGTATTATAGAAAAATATTCATGGTAAGATAGCATATATTTTCATGGTCATGACACAAACAATTCATTAACAGTCAAGAAAAGAACACTTAAAAATCAAAACATTACACTGTGAAAAAAAAAGGCAAGACTAACGAAGTTTAAGACACGAAGATGTAACCAAAAACCATACCTCTCCCTAAGCAACAGAGCGAAACAGGATCCTGCGGAGATGAGGCTTGAGGAGTGATCCTGCAGCACGGCGAACAAGAGGATCATCATAATCGGTGACCAAATCCTGGAGTCGTACCCAACCACTGCCTTCTTCGATGTGTTGGATACAACTAAAGTTGAAATTTCCTTTGTGAAATACAACTAAAGATATATTCGTAGAATAAAAACCATCAATTGGTTAAATTCTACAAATCATAGAAATCAGTTTATTGATTTTTGATTGCCAACTAAAGATAGTTGTATGTCCTCTGTGCAACCACTGGGGCAAAGGATATCCGGACCCTTACAGAAGGTATATCCGGACATTTGCCCCAAGGCACAGGATTCTTTATAAGGATATATGATACTACGAAAGAATCTCCGCAGTCACTTCTGTATAAAAACTCGCGGGAGTTATAGTATAATCAAATTGGTAAAACGGTCAAGTGTTACCAAGTTGAAAATCATGAATAAGAAGTGATGAAAGAATTGTTAAAATTCCGAAAATATAACAGATAGAAATATATATGGATTCGGAAACCGGAAATGGTAGAATCCAACGAATTATCAAAAGAAAATAATTTATAACGAATATATCGAAATACGATTAATACCAAGTGGAATCATGTAGAGATTCGCAAGGTATAATTGAAATGAAAACGAAAAATGAATAGAATTATGCTCATTTTTCCATTGAAACTCTCCGGCCAAGGAATGACAAATTTCCTGTTCCGAGTTAAAAGGTCGTGAGAGATAAATTAAGAAGTCACTGTTCTGGCAAGAACTATCTATATGAATATTCCGATGAAATAAGCCTCGCTTATAATAAGTTAGATTAAGAAGATATGATACATTGCCTATATATAAGTTTATCATAAAGTAATTTCAGACACTGAACGTATAGATTCTAATCGAATATATAAATAAGAAATAATTATTTCAAGCAAGTATATATCATAGAAATGACAGATTTATAGTGTCTGCTATAAACAGTTATCAGTATTCGCTTGGATATAAAAGAATATAAATCGACAAATAAAAAGAATTATAATTTGAAAAGACATCCGATATGTCTGGATAATAAAAAGGCATTGAAAATGCCAGATAACACGAGAAGGCAAACGAAGTGCCAAATATTATCAGAAGGCATCCGATATGCCAAAAGAAATTAATAAATATATATTGAAAGAAATTAACAGAAAAGAATATAAGTCGTAAGAAGAACGACTAGAATTTTATAAAGAATATTTTACGAAAAGTAATTATAGAATATTTTTACCGAGAGTGACAACGAATCTCGAAATAGAATTAAGAAAGAATTTTATAGAAATAGTTAATGCAATAAGTATTTAAGTCCCGAATGATAATCATGATTTTGAGATAGAGTAAGTAATGCATTATCCTAAGAATCTTAAGTCAAAGAAAGGTTAGCAATAAATAATGCAGTCAATCATCAATGAAATAGTCAGTAAGATTATTATAGATGATTTAAGAGAAATCACAATGACCAAATTTGGTAGGTCAAGGTAATGAAAAGGAATTGTTGAAACCGTGTAATTCAACAAGTTCAATTAGTCTTTTCCGGTACCTTTAGACTCCGGATAAGATACGTCTAATGATCTGAGAAACCTCCTAAGTACATCCACGAATAGAGATAACCCAGAGATCAACTATATTACACCGATATAGAAAGAACTTAAAGGATAGAATTTGTAAGAAATAATCCGATAGTTACCAGAAGTTATTCCTACTCTTTAAGAATCGAAATTACAATGATGGTAAATTCTAAAGTTCGAATAAAAGAGGTAGTAGCTCGGATCCCATTCAAGTCATGATAATGAAGGGACTTCCGTATCTATCTCCTAAGAACTATATAGAATCCATCATTGTAATTGAATCCGAATATCAAACGATGAGAATATCGTATCGATTTGTAACTCTAGAAATGTTTGCTGGAAGTTTGTAAATTTTTCAGAAGAAAAACAATTAGAATCGCAAATTATGTTCGAATTGTCTTTATATAAAAATAATATTCAGTCTACTTCTCGTTCTAATGAGGAAAAGATAAAAGAATATTAATATTCTATAGAAAATATCAATCTAGATAGAAAAACCTTTGATAGTCATATCAGAAAAGACAGATAATCCATGTATCTGAATTAACATGACTATTGCGAGAAAGGTTAAAACGTGATTAGTAGAATGATCAAGAAGTAGCCTTACAGATTGACATTGCTAATATAATCTTAGATTGATATAAGATCAAGCTCCTCGCAAACCAATAGAACTTATCATTTCTCGTTGACAAGTATTTTGGTTCTAACTGTAATATCCTTAAAGAGTAAGGGTATATAGGATAAGAAACCTCAAATTTCGGGGACGAAGGGGGGGAGATTGTAACACCCCGAGGTGTTACGGGTCTCTTAAACGGGTCGTACCCGACCACCTGATTACTTATTATAAAATATTCAAGTTCGAATCTCGCAGCCAAACGTCTCACCCGGTTGATTAATTCAGCACCAAACGCTCCTTATCTGCTGTTAAACTCGTAACCAAACAGTCCGTTGTGTTAACTTTAGTCCTATCACCAAACACCCTCCCTCCTTGCTGTTGTACCTGTACCCAAACACTCCTAATTTAGGTTTGAATATAAAATCCCCATTCACCTCATTAGCTTCTTCTGTACATCAAAAACACACACACAAAGTGTGTTGTTATAATCCTCTGAACAAGAAACTTGACCGGAGACTAATGGCCGGCCGCCGCCGCCTCTTCCTCCGGTCACCGTCGTCATCTTCCCTCCGGTAAGCACCACCAACCTCCTCCTCCTCCTCTTTATCCGAGAACCACAACCCTCTCTTCTATCTGAATCATGAAACCCGATAATAACTGATAATCTGATTCCTTGTTCATAAGCAATAACCACCACCATCACCTTGTTCCTGTTACAAACCACCGAACCACCGCCATGTTTTCCCCTGTTTCTGTTAAACGAAACTGGACAGTCACCGGCTATGGTGACTGTCAGCGAGTCCTTTCATCTTGACAATAAACCCAAATCGAACCCTCCTATGCTTCTGTTACGGATCGATTATTGTTAACCACTGACTCTGCTCCTCTGTTTCCAGCCCAATAATCCATCTCTTTCTGTTTTGTAACAGAGGCAGTCACCAGTCACGGTGACTGATGTCTGTGTCCATCGAGTAACTGACAACAACCCTTTGTTATTAACCACTGATTTGAAACCAACCTGGAACCCACCCCTTTTGTTATCAATCGGCGTATAACCCTTAACTGATCAGTATCCGATAACCTTAAAACCGATTGGGTTCCTCCATGAACTGATTTTGGGTTTGGTTATTGATGGTTACCCTTTGAGTATGGGTTATAATATCTTGATTATTAACAAATCTTTGTGATTATTGTTATAAGGTACCCAAATACGAAAGACGGGCCCGATACCCGGTTCAATACAACTTCCGATCAGATTCCGGTAATAACCCGGGGAGGTACCGATAATCAAGTTGGTGAATACTAGTACGATACCGAGTCGACTCAGTGACTCGGTCAACACCCGGAATAGAACCCGGTCCAATAGCTAGACGAGGATTATTAGAATTATACGAATATATATATAATACGGGAACGTACGGACTTGATAATAATAATAAGAGAATAATAAACATATATAAAATATATATGTTTATATATATAAGATTCGATATATAAAACGATATACTAGACTCGGGTTAATAATAATATGCTCTGCCGAACCATCATCCGGGTAAGTTTGTGTCTAGAGTTCTTTAGGTTCGTGTGCCAAGCTGTAATGGCCAGCTTTATTAGTTTACGAGTGCCAAGCTGTAATGGCCAGCTAGATGTAGGATGTTCGGGTCGTGTCTCATATAATAAATATCAATAATGAACCCCGAGTTTAGGACTATCTAATATATACCGAATTCTATATGTATAAATTGTATATATGATATATATCCTAAGTATTACAATCTAACAAGTCCCACGCGTAACACGTATCGATATATATATGAAATATAATTATAATAAGAAGATTAGCTAGAAGATTATACGCAAACCTGTGAGTATCGTGAACTCCCCACTTTTATGGTTTTATTAAGTGTTTTCGGGGGAATACATGTCATTTATTAAACCTAGAAATGCTTTACATAATAAAAGATTATTAATAGAAATAAAAGAAGTATAATAGAAAAGGGGACATAGAAACGACGAGGACAGTACTGGACGGTATCCGCCATTTCCTTTCTTGTCCAACTAGAGGACAGGAACCAGTCTTACCCAAGTAGAGGGTAGGAATGTCCAAGTAGAGGACCAAAACCATTCTTGTCCAAGTAGAGGACAGGAACGGGTATTTTATCACAATCAGAGTGGTACCATCGATAGGAATGGCACGAAATATAATCGATATGATAGAATGGAGATATAATAGAATTGATATATAATAGCATTGGTATAATAGAAATATAGTTTCCCCTTCAGAATTATAACTGTAAAGCATGTTTATAAAAGAATGTTTATAAAAGAATGTTTACACAAGAATGATTTATATAAAAGAATTATCAATAAACGAACTGGCCATTCGCTTTATAAAATACACGACCTCACCAACTTTATGTTGACAGAAACTATTTTTGGCATGTGTTCAGGTAACCCAACAGATATGATGACGTGGATCCTGGAAGAGTAAAGACTGTTATGATCCAAATCCGCTGCGTAGCTCTGAAACCCGACCCGACGACCCGGCACCGACGCCAGGGTCGTTACATTACGCCGGTCTTTTCCTCTTTCCACAGCAGCAGCAGGCGGTAGTCGACTTCTTCTTGACCAGATTACCCGTGCCCGGTTGATCCCCGAGAAAGGCACTAAATCGGAACCCACCGGCGGACGCCGCCGGTAAGCCCGACGGCCAAAGATACAGGGATATTGTGCAGTATCTCTGATGAGATCGATCAGGCCTCTCTTAACGATACCCACAGCCCGGGTTATCTTTCTTATCTCTCCCCCTTGAACCACCGTAGGCAGCCTCCGTCTCTCTAATGCCTTTATCCTCCGGCGAAGTTCGCCGGCAAGCATCCGGTCAACGTCGTCACAGATTCTGCTCAAACCCCTTTTCACCACAACCTCGGGGGTGGTGGTCTCCCTAAAATGTCGCACATACGCTTGCAGTGTTGGGTTGCCATAGTTGTCCACGTCCTCTCCCATGTGGGAGTCCACCTGGTCTTCTTCATTAAGGTTGAGGTTCATGTGGGCCATTGTATGTAGGGTAAATAATTGAAGATGGGTAAAAGTTTATTTTGTTTCTTTGTTGAACTTGAATAATAATAATAATAATAATAACCCTATATATAATATTTATCACTTACCACAATATCAATTTAGCCGTTGTTAATTAATAATTTGAATCTGTCTAATAACCATAACAATAATAATCTAGATCTTTTCATATCTTTCGGTAACTTCTTCACTTCATTTATTCAATACAAAATAAACAAACTTGACTAACTATTTTTGTTTTACTTTAAATAAATAAAAAAATAACATATCACTTCACTTAACTTTTTTAACGTCTTACCTAGTTTATATGAACACGTTTTTATTAGTTTCTATATAGCCTTGATTTCCTGGAATCAATTTGGTTGTAGAGCCAATTTCACTTGTAGATTTTAGACCGGTGCCTTTTGGCACATGAACTTATCAACCCATTCAGATTCTAGAACGGTTTGATTATGTCCGTTTATTTCTTTATAAGTTTGTTAAATATACGAGGCTAGAGCAAATCCGAAATGCGGTTTTTAAGGAAATGTTAGGAGTACGTACTATTTTGGAAAAGATACATAATGGAAAGTTTAGATGGTTCAGGCATGTGAAGAGTAGGGATAGACCCAAGTTGACGTGGGAAAATTCGGCATAATCCAAAAGAGTTGAAAACACAGATAATCAATTTTTTAGGCTACCAAAACACAATAATTTATAAGCAACTTCATCTATGCTTTTACAAAACGCATAATCTGTTTTGAATAATCAAAATCCCAAACACCCCCTTAATGTTGTTTTCTATGTAACTATAATTAGAGAACTTGTTTTTACTTTGTCGTCTCGAAAAACGTGTTATTTTATGAATTTTTTTTAATACTACATATGTTGTTATGTATTTGTTAATTTTGATTACGAAATTTTGGTTATTTGTATAAAATGTTATTTTTTTGTTACCGTTGTCGTTTTGATAAACGTGTAAGCGTCAACACAAACGTGTATATAAACAAACAAATACAAAGAAACAAGTGATAACATAATATAAACAAACAAACAAATATAAATAAACAACTGATAATATAATACAAACCAGCGTAGCCAGAAATGTTTACAAAAAAAGACAAATATAAACTATAATTGCGAATCATCTGGCGGCGGCTGCTGCGAGGACGTCCCGGCCTGCTGCGTGCTGAGCCGTATAAGCGGTGCGACACGAGGCTGCATCTTTACGCGACGATACATCTCCTGCTGGCCAGCAACCAACCAGCGAAACACCTCGCCTGTCTGCTCATGCCACTGACGCGACTCGGCCGCCTCTGCCCCAATCCGCTGTAGATACGCCCTAACCTCAGAAATCTGCAGAAGTTCCAATCGTGCATGTTCCCCCCTGCCATGGGGTCGACCTCATCCTTTTCCATAACTGCAAAAGCAAAGTAATCCATTTAGATTTTATGAAAAATTAGGCAGAGTTTCCCTTGTTTTCGTTCAAACCAGACAACACAAGTTGTCTACAATTTTCCCAAGATCAACGCCCAAACAAGACAAGAAAGCGCCTAAACTATTTAAACTTTTATAGTTTAGGCGTTTCAAAGGAAACGCCTAAACCATTATAGTTTTGGCTAATTTTTATGTACCAAGCTAAGGGTGTTATGTATGCACGATCAAGTCAGGAGGTTGTTTGGGATGTTTCATTCAAGCCATGCAATTTACTAGCTAGTTTAATTATTTTATTTGTGTTTTTAATTAGTCATGAGGTCAACTAAACGAAGTGGTGGGAATGCTCCATAATATCCATGTTACGTATTTTTAGGACATTAGTGGGTTAGTTGTTAGTATGTGTTCTTGTATTCCTTTTAAATACTCTTCTTGAGTAAAGTATATTATGAATGAAAATTATGAATTAGTCTAAATATTCTCTCTGTTTTCTAACCTGGGTTCCTTTCTATTTTCTTTGGCCAACAATTAATTTGTTGGAACCACAACGGTGGTATCAGAGCCAGGTTGAAAAGCTTGTAACATAACATCATATTTTGTTGTATAAGTTTGAAAAGGTTCATACATGTTCGTAGCAAATTCGAGCAACTACCCATTTTGCTAAGGATGAGTTCTTGTTAAAAGATTTGTTTCCTACCTATGATTCTTGTCCTAAGGATCGATAACAAACCAGTATCTTATGGGTCGATCGAAAAAGCGAGGTATCTGAAAAACGAACACGTTTTCTTTTCGGAACTATAGACTCTACCTTCTGGTATCTAAAAAACGTATGGGATTCGAAATCGGATAATAAAAAGCATAAAATTCCGGGTTTTATTCTCGCCGGAAACGTACCGGAGTGTGCCCAAGTCTAAAATGAGTTTTGATTGCGCATTAACATGGGGCAATTATACCAATTATCATACGGTGCGGATATTCATATATGTTCGGTTAAATAGAATTAACCGCCAAACCGACCAGGATTTTTTATGTTCGGTTATATAGAATTGGAGCATAAAAAGAGGAACCCCCTGGAAAAAATTCATGGATCCACCACTGTATGTTGTTGCAGTTGAAACTGGAAGTGTCAAGATTAGCCAAGACCATAGTCGCATAGTTCGCGGTACGATCCGATACGAAACGTGGAACGGGTTCGCAATTCGCTAGGTCCCTAAAATTCGGTTCGGGGGGGGGGGGGGGGGGGGGGCTTGAAACATGCGCCCCTGCCTCCTTCACCCGCCGAGGTACACATGTAGAAACTTCAAGTGTCTACCCAAAAAAAAAAAGTTTGATTTGGGTTTTTTTAGATTTATCAAATTGCTATCTAAACTAAAATTTACAAGAACTCGCATAAAATGGACAAAAGCTGTGGACAAGTTGGCCAATCCCAACCTTCCTAAGCTGACGATATTGCCACCTTTAGTGAAAGGTCACAACTGTGAGGACTGTGTAGAAGTGTTGAATGACCGCGCTTGTGATCTAATATGCACATGATGTTTTTGTTGTCTGTTGGAATCTATGCAGCCAAAATGTAAAGTCTATTCCATTATGCATGTTCATGTTACTATCATCTGAAAAAAATCGTATGGAAGGATTCCCAAATGATATGCGCTTGACTTGCCCTATCTAAAAATGGTCATTTTTATTCGGGTTAGGATGTGATTATCTAATCCATTGCCAAGAAAAGAAAATTAGTAACAGCCACTTGGTGCACTATCCCATAATAACCAAATGGATACAAATACAGAATGTATGACCAAAACAGTGCAGTTTTGCAAACATAAAAGCTTTCAAAATATTAGAGTTTTCTATTGACCCATATTAACAACCAAATTGAGACCATTACAAAAGCAAGCACCATTACACTAACACAAAATAAGCATATTCCAGCCATTTTTTATCATTCTGGCCAGCAATTGATGTCCACGAGTGGTCGAGCCATATGATCAAACGTGCAATTAACTCAACCTGTCATTAAAGATAACTTCATTAATTTTAATTGCATTTATGAGAAATATTTATATCTTAAAAAAATTAAACTCTGAATACAGGAAGAAGTCAAATAGGTTCAAGTGTAATGACAACTTCTTAGATTACCAATGACACATATTTTAGCAAAGGTTTACCTTGAAGTAAACTGGTCAACAGGCCACATAGAATGGTCTACCTTGAAGTACATTATGATTGTCATAAGATAGATTTAAGCAACAACAATAACATTTGATGGGCAAGCAAAATGAACTAGTCCATACATCACATAAACAAAAGGACAACGTATCAACCAGGAGAACCTACCCTTTTTTGGGAAAGTTGATACCGGTACGTCGGGTTGGCGACGTGGTCTGGTTGTCGATTTGAGGGAAGCCGGGTTGCCGATGTGGTTTGAACCAAATGTTGGTCAACTTCACTAGTTATTACACATGTTGAATGGAAGTCGGCTTGGCGATGTGGTCCGGTTGTCGATATGAGAGAATCAATTTTTTCGTCTGTGCGTTTTTGTGTTCACTATAATTGCGCTAATGATGTCATAGCAGCTCAAATTTTGGTTCAACATCAAAACTATATGTTGCCACTCCGGGTAATCCAAATCCAAATTGTCCAGTTACGAATTTAAAGATGGATTGCTTCTAGTAAGGAATTTCTTAAATGTTGGCACTATGATACTATGTTCCTCATTTCTACAACCATTTCCTAAATATTGGCACTAATGATGTTAAGGCAGAAAATAATATTGTTAAGCAAATTGGTTCTTCTTATCCCATCTTGTTCTGTATTCTTCTCCCATCTCTATTCTAGTCTAATTCCCATCTCTCCTTTCTGTAATGTAATCTGGATCTATTCAAGTTTGTGTATCTTTTTCAGTTTCTTCAAGTTGTAATCGTTACATTAAATCAGTATAAATCAGGCCGTTAGTGCCTAAATTGATTATTACTTGGTTGTGTTAAAGATCAGCTCACAACAGGGACCTTCATTGAACATCATATACATCATATAAAAAGCACATCAACCAGGAAAGACCAAAGAGGAAAAGAAATTATAAAAGGTTGACATTCCATCGGACAACAAATAGGCAACATAATAGCTTCCACAGTCTCAAGCCTTTTCAATAAATAGTCAGATCAAACACACTATTACATCAAAATCAGTTGATTTTAGCATAATAACAGCAAATGCAACTAATTCGATCCAGTCTATATAAACCGATCGCTTCAACATCATGTAAAATATCAATAAACATATACACAGATTCAGCTACGATATAATCTAGTATTTAATGGACTCGAATTCGAATTGAATCGAATTCGAATTCTTAATAATCGAATCGAATTTTTGGTAATCGAATCGAACTAAGTCGAATTTCGAATTTTTCGAGTCCGGTTCATACTATCAGACCAGTTTGAGTTGAACCAGAAGGTCGGGCCAGAAAACCAAGGGGCTAAACCGGAAATTTTGGAGGTCAAACCGGAAATTGATTAAATTCTTTCTGTTTTATCCTATTTATTTTTATAACATTTACGACATCATCCGGTTCTTACATCTGGTTCGACCGGGCAAACCGGTCCGACCAGTGAACTGGTAAGGAGACTGACGTTTGGTCCAGTCCTGAAAACATTGTTCACATATGAAACAAGTTAGCAAGGATGGGATCGAGTAGTTTGAAGGTGAATGAATCAATCCAAGTAAAAAGAGATGGATTAAGGGTAATATTGGTTTATTTGTTTAGTATGTTTATCTTGTTAGGAGAACTCTAATAAGGATAGATTATTTAGAAATAAAGCTCAATAATTAGCATAGCTCAAGCTCAGTCTGTCTATCTTGAATTAAACAAGCTATAAGCTTAAACCCTAACAAAGAGGTAAATTACAAAACTGTCTGCTATAATGACCCATGGTCCCAACAGGCTATTTTTCTCTCAAAATAGACTATGCGTAGCGGTTTAACTAAAAAGTGCAAAAGTTAATGTCAAGCAACTAGGATCTAACAAAACTACACTCACAAGTGTCATTTAACTTAAAAACGAGTGTTACTTGGCATGGTGATAGGCTCAAAAAAATAACTATACCACCTCATCACATACATTAAAGCCACCAGCCCCTTAGCGCCATTCACTTGTATGATGATTTGGTTTCACGGGCGCCAGTTGTTGAGGTGTAATGGTACGCTAACCCGCTATACAAAGTCCAAGATTCCTTCTCTTGGCATTGCTAATATGAAAGGGTTATGGGTTTCATACATCCCGTGACATCACATTCTGGGGTATATGGCAGCCTCATATTGGTGTGTGATGTGGGCCAGGATGTATGCTTCCGAATTAGGAGGTGTATGATTCCTAAATACCGATATGAAATTACAAATGGAATTTCATCAAGTGAAAACCAGTCTTGGCTTGATCATAAAACATTAAATGGGGGATAATGGACACATATAGCCGTTTTAATTTTCTTTTTTACTTAATCTATATATATATATAAAAGAAAAGACCTTTGCTGACGTGGCGTGCAATGGAGGCCTCAACCTTATGCCACGTGGCATCATAATGGAGAGTTTTTGGTGTTTTTAAATTGTTTCCTTTTTTAATTAAATTGAGTTATTTTAGGAAAAAAGAATTTAAAAATAAATTTAAAATTTTCTCTCTCATATTTCCTCCCATAACTTTTAAACGTTTATATCTTTTATATACGGGATTTTTTAAAGAAAAAAATTACACCAAATTAACGAGCGTTTTATTACCTTTCCAACGAGTACCATAGTGCTATATAAAAAACGGAGAAAAAATCGACTATTTTTTGTGGGGTTTCGTTCATACAGGAAAAAAACACACAAAGTGTTCATGTTATCACGTAAAATTAGATTTTGTGGGGAATATGAGTTATTACTGATTAGAATACTATAAACATGCAATGATTGGAAGATTTTGTGGTTAGTTAACTTGAGCCATTTGTAATAGGTTATCACGTAAAATTAGATTTATCAACCCCGGGACCTCCCGGGGTAATCAGACAAAGCTATTTTGCTGACGTGGCGTCCATAGGTTCCTTCAACCCCCCCTTGAAATCGCCACGTGGCATGTTAATTTAAAGGTTTTGATGTTTTTTAATTATTTTGTTTTTTACCTTAAAAAAAAGAGAAAACACAAAACCCAATCCCAACCCTAATCGTCTTTCATTCCCTCAAAACAGAAACATTCTCTCTAACCCTAATTTCTCCAAAACCACAGCCATATACGTCTCTTGCCTCCACCGTTTGTTTCTCCCAGGTTCTTCATCTTTCTCTCTCTAGAACATACCACGTCTTACCTGAACATACCACGTCTTACCTGTTAAAACAATCATCGCACCCTTCGTTTGTTACTACATCGTGTGTGTATCTTTGTTGTGGTTGTGGCTGGGTTATAACTAGCTTATTAGCTCTCCTGGTTTTAGGATCTAATCCGTGGGGAGTTTCAGGTTCTCGCCTACATCTATTTGCTTTCATTTTTCTTGAACCGGGTTAGTTCTTTACTTTCGATCATAGCGGCGGTCTGCCCAAAGGTCCTAAAGTCTTCTCTACATGTTTATTTTCCACTCTTTTTTATATTTATTTTATGTTGATTTATATGTTTTGCAGCTACATGATCTCGCCGGAGAACCACCACGGTTGCGTCGTGTGATCAGTAATTTGGTCGCCCGACTCAAGAAATTGGAAGTAAAACAAAGGTTTACTGTGATAATAATCTTTATTTCAACGGAAGCGAGAGGTATTATTTGTTTTTTTTATTTGCACCTTCAATCTCTATCAATGTGCAATGATAAATTTATATTGACAGATTATTATGGTATTTATATTACTACATAAAAAGGAGACGTGCTTCATAAGTACCTATCAAATAAATTGGTTGTGATGTTGATTTTGTAGGTACATAAACCTGACTCTGTGTGTGTGTATGTCTACGTTAGTGGCACGATTCACAGGTTACACATGCCTTTGAACTTGATTCATGTTAAATCCAAAACCACAGCCATATCCTTTTGTCTTTCCTCTTTAATCCCTACTGTGTGGTTTCTACGATTGATATTGATCATCATTAATCACTAGAACGACCCTAGCGACGATTATGACGACGATGAAGAAGATGATCGCTACTGAAGCGATAATGTTAGCTGTTTTGTCTTCCATTAAAGAGCCTTCATAATCTGAACGAACAAAGTTTCTGTAATCTTTTTGGGTCGATCTGAAAGAAGTATTATTATGTGAGTCGTCTTGAAACTTTTGTTTGAATCGGTTAGGATAAAATTGTATCCGAAACAATTATCATGTCAAGAGAAAGATTTAGAAAAGCTCTATTGCCTCCTGTACCCGATGTATTAATAAATAATAATAATAACCCTCTGTCAATCTTTAACTTAAACCAATTTTATTTAATTCATCTTTAAATTCATGTTATTTGAATGTAATTTTGTTTTTTTATCAGATTCTTTCTTAATATCTTTATTCATATACATATACATACAGTATAGGGAAAGTGATTTGATTTGATTTGTTAAGCATTGATTTGAATCTAGGATTTCTTTTTGATTTGTTTTGATGGGTTAATTAATTGCAGAATATTGAGAAGCTAAAAGAAGGTTATAGAAGAAGGGAATTATTATGGGGTACAACATATGTACAAGACCACCAGTTCAAGGTATGTTGGTTCAGAAAATTTGGGAATTTTTTTAATAAAAATTTGTTAGCTCCTTTTTTTTAGAAATTTGGTTCATTGTTTCAAGAAATCTTATTGCATTGTTGGTATTTAGACTCAGCAAACCATAGGAAATTTGGGAAATTTGAGACATTGGTAAGTCTCTAATGTTCTGAACCATGGTTCAACACATGGTGAGGACCATTAGGATCATGGTTGTAATGGTGAGAGTAGTGCCTAGGTTAATAGTTTTCATTTGAAGTTGGGATTCTTTCGTTATGGGAAGTACAAAGTATATTTGAAGTTTTGAGCTTTTGCAATAATATTATTTGATTCATATGATTTCTAATATTTGATTAATCTATATAAATAGGTGTCCATAGAATCACAAGACATAAATGAAGATGAACCACTCCAAAAATCTTCTTACTTCCTGTTATGCATGCTGTTGAACAAAATCTTATATTGACTTTGAGTTTTGACTGCAGTTGACTTTTGCACATGTTTGACTGTAAATAGTATATTTATTCATAAGTTGCATCCAATTCAATGAACAAACCATTTATTTCTACTGAATTTCCTATAGAAGATCAAACATTTACTGCTGTTGAACCAATACTTATGAGTTATGATGAAATTAGCATAGTCAGGCACATGACAGTCAACTCATATTGACCCATCCAATATTAAATCTTGTGACTGCAGCTGAACTTTAACTATTTATGAAATGTTGACTTCTGTAGTCTAGCAAAGGCCCAACAATTGAAAAAAATTGATTTTTTAGGCATAATTTTAAGTTGATGGTCAGGAGCTAATGGTAGGGTTTAATCTTATTTATTAGTTATACCATAATTTGTAATTTGATTGATGCCTCATGCCAAGGAATCATATGTCCCATGGATTTTATAGTACTTTTAACGGACAGGTCGTTTGTTCATACTTGCATTTGGTATTTGTTTTCTTTCAGTTTTTCTTTCTACCTAAGGTGAAGGACTTGAAGACGATGGTGGTTTAGGTGGGTGATAACGGCAGTACTCGATTATCTGGCAACAATAACAATCGTAACTAAGGTTGGAGTTCAGCAAACTCGATTGAGGTAAGAATTACAACTTAAGACTTATGATTATTATGGATGATGTCGGATGATAATGATGGTTGTAATTGTTAGAAAATGTTCACATAGTAATTGGCTGTTATTGTTGATGAGTAACAGAATTTATGAGTGTAATGGTCGATTAATGTGGTTAAGGTCTAAGTGACGGTAGTATGGAACAGTTAGCGGCTGTCGTTGTTAATGCGTTATGAGGAAGATGGTGGTAAGTGGGGTTAATGTTACAACCATGGATGAACTTATTGACATGTTATTTGCTGATATAGGGAGCTTTGGTCAAGGGGGTTGACCAGGTCAACCATGGTCAACTGTATATTGAAATTAGTCAACATAGATTAAACAATAAGCTAAGAAGGTGGGTGCAGATCAAGCATAGTTGCAGAAAGCACCAAGGTATAACCTCACTATTACATTGTTTTAGGTTATGGGTTGAATATTGATATTAGAGTTATGTATTTTTTTAGCATTTATGATAGGTGTAAATATTAGAGTTATACATTCTTTTAGGTTAGGTATCAATATTAATATTGTGAGACTTGGTACATAGATGTTATACGTTTTTAATGGTTACAACTTCCAACCTAAGTGATTGTTTAGTTGATTAGGTTAAGAATTATAAGAGTCATTAGAGATTGATGAGTTTTTGAATTGTTGCAGCTTACATAAGTGATTATTTAGATGATTACCGATGGTTTTAGGTTAGGGACATGCAGTGATTGAGAGATTTTGTGGTTAGTTAACTTGAGTCATTTGCAATACGTTATCACATAGTGAAATTTTTTAACTAAGATTGATTATGTTTAAGTTATTTACTCTTTTCGTGATTTGAGTTTTCTTCTTTTATTATTTTTTATTAAGTCATATTAAAATTTTCAACCCCGGGACCTTCCCGGGGTAATTTGCTAGTTAACTTATATTAGAAATGACAAAACGATGAAAGTGAGTTAGATTATGAGGCAATTAACCAGGCGCTACAAATACAGTACAAGAAGATAGATGATACGGCAAACTAAACTGTATAGAGATTGTTGATACTTCGATACATTGAGCTTAAGAACAAACATAATCAAGTTTATTCCAATGGAATTTTGATTTACTGTATAACAAACCTGATGCTGCTTTGGATCTCCGATTTCACGCTCACTGTATCCGTTTAGATTGTTTTGCCTGAAAAGCAAGTAATCTGGTTTTGATGATGTTGACCCGACCCTTTTTGTGTCTGTTGTTGACCTTGGCTCACCTAAGCGGACCATTTACAGCGGGTGCATCATCGTGACCAGATGGTGGAGTGGCTGGCCTTGGTGTCCCCACTTCTGCTAACCCAAATTCTTCACTGAGCAAATCAACACCGTCCCATTGTACTAAAACTAGTCAAGGAATGCATTCCTTCCTATCAATATATCATTTTTCGGTAACGCATAACATTTATTATTTGGGCAAACAGCAAGATAGAAATAAGCTTTACTCTTTTTTTTAGCAACTAACAATTTATGCAAAAACTAAAAACCAACTTACAATTTTATTAGCGAATCTAGCAACCAAAGTGCTTTTAACTGATGTGAACTGCGATGATATGGCACAGGTTGATGCCATGACAGCCACCACATCAAATGCAAAATACTCCAAAAAAAAAGATTGAGACGAAAAATTTTAATTGGCAAATTTGGAGAAGTATTACTTTTTTTGAATTTATATTTGAACATAATAATTGAAGGCCACCAATACCCTGCTAACCAAAAGGATAAGGTAAAATGCAGCAATAGGCGGGTGACCTTCAAGACTATTAACATGTGGAAGCTGAATTCAAACCTGAGACCAATGCTATATGTATGTGTGTGCACATGCGTGCGTGCATTAAGACAAATAAGACGCAACACCATCAAAAACATTGCAAATTGCATTAATATATTAACAATGGACAAACCCCACGTGGAAAGGGAAAAAAGGATACACTCTGAATTCCAAATATCGGTCAAAGGGACTTCTCTATCTGATAGAAGCCAATAGTCTGCATCATTCTGCAACAAATTACGATATACAAGTTCATTTCAATATTATGTCCTCGAAAAATATACCATTTGCAGAATTACACATCTATTAATGAATCGTAGTAACTTACATCAACATCTGAAGGGACTATTTTCATAATCCTCCCAGGTGAGTCTTGGGGCAAATTAGAATCAGAATTCATATTATTAACATGTTGTGGTTGTGGTTCAATGCTGGCCTCCGGATTGTCATCAGAACCAGAACTGGATGCCACTGGTACCATGGGCATAGGTTGGTCAACCCCATCAGCATCCTCAAACTTTTCTTCAAATTGACTATATACATGTGGTTTTGTGATCATATCCAAATTAAGTCAACCACTCAACCTAAGCATATAAGATAAATCATAATAGAAACTACATGTACCTGACAAGATATACATCAATAGGACCCATTGTGCTTCTAAGGATTATCCTGTATCTCCTTTGTGGATAATCAACAGCCTGACATATCAACATTCAACAAAACAGTGGCTCTCGTTTATTAATTTAACCATGAATTTTTTTTAAAAAAAAGGAGATTAATACAAGGTTGCAAAAGGCGCTAGGCGCTAGGCTGGCGATGAGGTCTAGCCTAGGGACTAGTCGGGACTAGGCGAAAATTAGGCAGAATTAGGCGTTTTCGTATTTTATATATATATACAAAAATTTAGGTGTTCTTTGAAAATATGTTAAGATATATACACATAATACTTAAAAATACGTAGATATATACACATAATACTAAGAAATACCTAGAAATACTTAGAAATTTAATAAAAATAATAAAAAAATAAAAAATACCACCGCCTAAGCCCGCCTAGGCTCCGCCTAACTGCCGCCTAAAGGCCAAAACGCCCAGGAACCCGACTAGGGCTAAATTCCGATATTTTGTTCAGCCTAGCGCCTAGGCGCCGCCTAGGCCGCCTTCTGCAACATTGGATTAATATAATGGCATACTCACCTCATCAGGATCCGGGACTTCAAGAGTAGTTCCATGAGGAGCCTTTATTGCTATCAAAGTTTCGTTCTATCAATTATGAACATCAGATATTTAAATTCAGATGAAAGTGTGAATTTACATAACTACAATATAAAATAAAACAATTTGTTGAATTCAAACCGCACCTGGAAGCATGGTAGACCTTTTATGTCATCTTCAGTCACAAAAAGCCATCTGAGACAGTGGGGCATCAATAACGTATATAACATTAACAATGTTTAAATGATGCCGTCATGCCGCAAACATAAGTGAAGGAGATAAAACATTACTTTTGGCAATTGTTATCTTCACTCAAGTCCCGCATTCTTTCCTGCATTTCACTGCAAAACCATGCTAAATAAGATGGATTCATAATAGCAAACATGGTAACTCTGATATTTTAAAAAAATAAGAACCTGATGCGTTCGTCTAGTCCATGTTCTTCCACCGAAAGTTTTTGAACTTCTGCCTGTAGCAAAAACTAAAAGTTAATAACTTACTTAAACACTGTAATGATAAAAATAAGGATTAAAAAAATAATTTAATAAACCTAAAAATTCTACGTGGACAGGAAGAGCCGACTCAAGGTTGCAAAAGGCGCTAGGCGCTAGGCGGGCGGTGAGGCCCAGCCTAGGGACTAGTCGGGACTAGGCGGGACTAGGCGAAAATTAGGCGGAATTAGGCGTTTTGGTATTTTATACGTATTTTATATATATACACACAAATTTAGGTGTTTTTAAAAAAATATGTAAAGATATATATATATTATAATGTTTATTTTTTTACTTTTATGTATAAATGTACAAGTTTAAGGACTAAATGTGAACTTCTGAAGATAGAGGGGGTTAAAAGTTAAAAAACACAAACTAGTTTTAGACTTTTTAGGTAAAATTTGAAAGATAGAGGGGTTAAAATGTAAAAGGTTTAAACTTATTAAACCCTACACACATAATCAGCAGCCACAACACCTTTCCATCTTTCTTCTTCCATGTTCTCTTCTTCACCTTCTCCAGCAACACCTCCTCCACAGTCGCCGGAATTCGTCGCCGGAATTCGCCTAGGACCGCCTACAACCGCCTACAACCGCCTACGACCGCCCAGGACCCGCCTAATGCCCAAAACGCCCAGAAATCCGACTAGGGCTTATTTCCGATATTAGCTTCAGCCTAGCGCCTAGGCGCCGCCTAGGCGGCCGCCTAGGCCGCCTTCTGCAACCTTGAGCCGACTACATGCAAGGTACATAGAGGTGGTGTGATGATACTTGATAATGAGTTGATACTTGATAATGATTGCAAGTACAATATTATTACAAGAGTAGTTTATATCTTCGAATAGAACAAATCTGGAGACTCCATGTGTTAAAATAGACTATGGGCCACTTTTAACCCGTTCGACTCAGTTGACCCGGTAACCCTTTTACCCTTTTTTTTTTGTTTGATTTTTTTCAGATAAAACACAACCCAAATCAACTAGTTCATCAGTAAATAGATCTATATTCACATCTCTAAAAGTAAATATACACCAATTCATACCTGTAACAAAGCAAGATCATTCTCCAACTCCCCAGGTTTTGAAGCATCATGACCTCTAAATAGATAATTATGACATTTTACATAAGTTTACACGAATTGTAGCTAGTCAATTGTATGAGAAGTATGTGCTGCAAATAAAAAAAAAAACTTACTTCCATCGGATTCTATTTTTGAGAGTCTTTTCGATTAGACCGATCCCTTCAAGAACATTTGTTATATCATATATCCGCCTCTTCTGCACCTGGTAACATCACAACTTGTTAACCTGTATTATGTATAACAATCCCACAAGATATATTTATTTCTTCAAAAAAAAGAAAGTGAATAGGAATACCTCCAAGGTTGCAGCAGCATTATTCAAATCGAGAATGCCATCTTCGGCATGTTTGATGAGGTTGATGAATTTTTTTGTCAGAAGACCTGCAAAGTTTGATATTTTATGTTAACAAATAATCTCATTCAGATGTACAAAAGAACCTTTTGGAAATCAAAAGCAATAAGTACACCTAAAGTTACCTAATGAGCTGTCATACCGGCACGCAGCGATTGGAGTAAGTGAAGAAGGTGAACCTGTGTTGAACATAATTAGCTTGCACACTCTGGAAAATTTTTCGGAGTAAAATCTATAGTTGTTAATGTAATCCAATCCATTAGTCCTTCATTATAGCTTACATCTTATAAGTTATAACTGTCTGGAGTTAACTAAGATTTGTCCATTATCGCAATAATTAGTTTTCGATGTTTAAATAACCAGAGCCTGCGTGTGATTATTAATGGATCAGATAATCAGTTTGGATAATCAATCTCATACTAGCTACAAATTATAGAATGTAAAACAAAGCTACCTTGCTTTTATCCTAATTTCAGATAAAACTACTCCCATCTCAAGAAGCTTATGTCCTTTCTTAACAAAGACGTCTTTCTTAATAATCAAAATTTGTTAATTTATCTACAACTTCAAATAGTATAAATGTATAATCACATGATTCACATCCAAACACTTCATATCCATTTTATCCAAAATCACTTTCAAACACACATCTAAAGACTCCCACATGTCTGCTAGTATTGCAAACATATAAAAACCTCAAAACATGCCTCACCAGAATTTGAAACAGGAGTCTGAGGAGCAGGTTTGTTGCTTGGCGTGACCTTTGAACGCGCATTTACCCTTCCACCTTTTGCAGATACAGGAGTGTGAAGTGGACTTTCAACTGTAGCAGTGTAACCAATACTTGCCCACTCATTAGATAAAGCTTCATTGAAGCCTGCGCCATGTTTTCTCTTTACTGACTGCAAAACAGTAATCACATACAGAAAAACCATAACCATTTAAAATTCAACCATGAAAACAAAATAACCATTACTAACCCATAAAGTCAAATAAATAACATAATGCAATTAACTCCATGTACAAGTTAACGCTTAATTATATATACATCCTCCCAATTTATTGGCTGTTATAACAGTAATCCAGAAACCAACTGAAGATTAAATACTAACCGAGTAACCGACACACTTTACTATAAAGCAACAAGTTTCTTGAACACTTAACTTAAGTTGGATCTATTTCAAGCAATATATAATACAAAAGACACGTTTATCATTTCCTTAAAAACTCTTCATTTGTAGTTCTTTGTAGCAATTCAGATATTAGAATCCAGAATGCGCCAGGTTTGCCCTTAAGGCTAGATGGTGTGGAGAAACGCTCACCGCCAACTCAGCTCGGTAGCGCCCCCAACACCGTCCCTCTAGCGCCATCTAGTGGCGCCATCATCACCTCCGTTACTCCATTGTCGAGCATTTAGAGGGAGGGAGAGAGTGTGGGTCCCATGTGCCAACAACCAATCAGATTTTCTTGTTTTTCTCTATTTTTTCTAATTTATTATTAATAATTAAGGGGCTTTTTTCTACGTGGCGCAGACATGGCACTACGGGGCTTTATTCCGCACCACTCAGCCTAATAGTACAACAAACAAAGTTAGACAATTCATGAGCACAAATTGAATCCAATCATCATACCAAACAATAGATTATGACGTCACATTTCAACCAATTAGACAAACTCATCTAATTTAAGGCATAATCAATCATTAACATAAATTAATCTTATAACAAATAAAAAAACCATACAAAACATAACCCTCAGCAGTGAACAGCCTTCAATTAACCTAACAAAACAAACGTTAATTACACTACCGGAGATTTAACTACAATTACGTCAGCAGACTGATCGAGTCTAACGCCGTCAATTCCAGACGGAAACCGGTGGTAATCATCGGAAGGAGTAAACGGCGGTTTAGTTGAAGAAAACGGTAGGTGACGTGTCATCGGATGCAGGATCTGTCCACCTCTGCCGGCGGCGACGGACGCCGTAAGCGGCGGCGACGGCGACGGTCGGTTAGGAGGTCGAGGTTCAGACATTGCTATGGACAATTGAGAAAGAAGGTTGTGTATATTTAGGGTTTTATAGGAATTGTAGAGAGAGAGAGAGAAAGGTGTTTGGTTTTAGAGAGAGAAAACGAGGGTTTGGTTTTAGTTAGTAGAGAAAGAGAAAGAAGAAAACGAGGGGGAAGGGAGGGAATTTTTGGTTCGGATAGATGTGGAGGGAACGAAAATAAAATAATAATAATGATGATGATTATTGCCTATTGGTGGGATGTGAGTCCTTCTACTTTGGGTTTATGACTTGTTAGTCCTTGTAGTTGGTAGCATTTGTATTTCGTACTTTCTTAGTGGTTAGGTGTAGGGATGAGCTCGGTATCGAACCATACTGTACCGAATCCATGCCGATTTTTGGAAAACTTAGTAGCGATACCGAAAATATACAGTACGGTATGGTATCAGTATGGTACCGATAATGCATCGGTATTTTAAGGTAAAATACCACTACCGAACTGATACCGAAAATGAACAAGTATCGGTATTTTCGATATCGGGATTGGTCCGGTATTAGTATTTTCGGTATTTCATACTGAAATGCTTATCTCTAGTCAGGTGGGTGTGAAAAAAAGTGATGTAAGAGGGCACTTACGTTCACTTATGTTTGAGGGATGTAGTGGTCATATGGGTGTGAAGAGGGTTTTTTTTTAATTAGTGCACCATCCACACTGGTTAGTATCATGACTGTCATCTCTGACTTTGTGGCCACATTCATGTGGGTGCCCCCTACGCCCCAAGGGTTAAGGTGACACAGTCCCACACAGTCATTCACACCTATTACGTATGGTCTTAGTAGTATTTGGTTTTTAAACATGCAATAGTTAGTGATTAATGAGCTCCTAAGCTGGTCAAACATGAGAATTTAGTTTTTAGTTCGTTTAATTTGGTTTGTCGTTGAACTACTTATGTATGAATATACCCGTCGTTGTATCCGATTTAAATCCTTTTATGGTTTAGTTGTGTTGATGTTGTGTTTGTTGATGTTGGATGTTAAGTTTGTAGCAAAAAAATTGCGATGTTATTAGTATGTTAAGTTTGTAACTTTTTATTCTAGATGTTCACTTGTCTGACTTAATGGTTTGAGGGTGTCTATGTTTCTTATACAACATATTTCATAGTTGATTTATTTGAGTGTCTATGTTTCTTATACAACATAATCATAGTTGTTTATTTGTTGCAAAAAATATCTACAAGTATTCTGATTTTCTTACATAATCCTTTTTATGTTTAAAATTAATGAATCAAAATTGTAAATCATAGCCTAAGTCAACATTTGAGATTAAAAAAAAGATATTATTTTCTCTATGTAATATGTATATATATATACAAATACACAAATATAGTGTATACGGGGCTCGCCTGAAAAATTCAAGTGTTGCTAAAAGTATTCGATATTGCATCCCGAAAAAAATAAAGCCGCTAAAATTTATAGCACCACATTTTTTTCTTGAACGGCTAAAATTATCACACCAAACCTATTTTTTGCAGGATTTGAACCCACAACCACTTTGTTAAGGAATACACCGCTTTACCACCATGAGGGTGAATTTGTGGAAAAACTATAAAATGGCTAGCATTAACAGTTTGTACGAGTTTTATATACCGATTAATTTATAGGGAAAATGGATTTTAATACTCCCAACTATCGCCTGTTGCTGGATAATACTCTCAACTATCATTTTGGCCATTAGCACTCAAAACTTTCAACTTATTGGATTTTATCACTCCCAAACTAACTAAGGTCTAACCCAGTTAGTGTTTGTGGCCAAAATGTAAAAACCTAAACTTATATGTGGCCAAAATATAAAAAACAAAACTTAAGGGGCATTTTTGAAATTAAACCTTTAACTTATAAAATCCCCCCCCCCCCCTCATATTTTGCAACAGACCCCCCCCCCCCCCCCCCCCCTCTCTCTCTCTAAACCACCACCACCTTCACCGGAAACCACCACCACCCTTCACCTTCATCCACCTACCACCACCCTTCACCTTCATCCACCTACCACTTTCATCAGCCACTCACCACCACCAACTTCCAGCAGCCACCCCCATCCACCCCTAACAACCACCACCCCTAACAACCTCCACCCTAAACCACTGTACCATCGCCGTCTGACCACCTTTCACCTCCACCGCCGAGCCAAATCACCACCCCACTGCAACCACCTATAAACCCGACCCAGACCACCCTCCGAACCCAAACTTAACCTGACCCGACCCACCGGTAACCCTACCCAACCCTTCACTCACCGTTGTCTTCTTCCTCCTTTCTCCTTCTAGCTCTCTCTCTCTCTCATTTGCTTCTCTCTCTTCCTCTGCTCCTGTGACACCCGGCAAATTCAAGTTAACAACGTCGTCTAGATTAAAGTCTACCTTAGCGAGTCACGCGTAGTCTGTACTTAACTGGGTTAGTTGAGTCGGGTTATGGTTCGGGAACTGTTATGGGAGTCTAGGGAATCATTAGATGTTGGCCTAGAGGATCGTTATATGTCAGTCCTTAACCAAGTGTACAAGGGGTGACGATTCGGAGAATCGTCAAAGCATAGGGAACATGCAAGTCTCGAGTCCCGGGAATTGGTGAACGAGTGTGAATGTGCTTATTTACAAGTGTTATGTGTTTACAATCATTATGTGACTTGTCGGTATGTGAAAATGTGTTAACATATGTTAAAACGGGGTTTAACGCGCAAAATACTTGGAACGGGACACTACAGGCGATTAGGGTGAGCTAATCACCTGTAGGGTGGCGATTAGCTCACCCCAGATGGCGAGTAGCTGCCTCTAGGTGGCGAGTAGCTGCCTCTAGGTGGCGATTAGGGGGCTAATCGCCTAAGGGGGTGGCGATTAGCAGCCCTAATCGCCTGCAACTGAAAGCTAATCGCCTGCAACGTAAGTGACGACTAAAAATGACTATAAATACCATACTTAACCTCCTAAACTTCATTATACAAACCCTAGTCGTCCCATAACCCGCCCCAACACATAAACAACCTCTGGAAGGCGATTTTTGATCAAAACTCAAGGTTTCAAGCTTGAATCATCATACTTTCATAATTCTAAGGTTTGATTTTCATCCATAACCCTTTATAAACGTTTTTAATCAATCCCTAAGGGTCCAGACCTGTTGTTAAACGAAAAAGCTTTCTGAAAATCGTCAATAAGGGTTGTTAATCGGATTATAACTAATATGCATGTATTATGAGTGTGTATGATTAAAAAGCTAGGGTTTTTATGATTCATGATGATGATTTGCTATGTTATTATGATAGATCAGTATTGATATTGATATTGTGATGATAGGAATCTCAGTAATTGATTATTAGGGTTATTGTTATGCATGTTAGTATGATGATTGCATGCTATGTGTATGGTGTTTGGATTACTTGATTTCATGCAGGACTGATTATACGAGGTTAAACGAAGGATTTTGATGTAAACATGTTTAGGATACTTGTTTGATCGATATTGGAGGTTGTTACACGTTCTAGGGTTGATTTGGAGTGTTAAACGCGCGAAAAACCGGAATTGCTGGGTAGCATGCGATTAGCAAGGCTAATCGCCTAAGGGTTAGGCGATTAGCAAGCTAATCGCCTGGTGTGTGAAGCTAATCGCATGATATACATGCAATTAGGGGCTAATCGCCTGCTATGTTGTGTTTTTGCATGCTGCATGACCCTAATCGCCTGATAAGTTCTGAAATGCATGTCACATGACCCTAATTGCATGCAAACTCAAAAATTTGCATGTCACATGACCCTAATCGCCTGCACTGTAGGCGATTAGCATTCATAATTGCCTGTTGACCAACGTAATTGCTAGTTGACTTTTCCTAATCGCCTGTACTGCTGCTGTATGTATATTTTAGCATTCCGAGACCCGTTTTGACACCTAGGAACATGCTAGGAACCCCGCAACACGTCTAATAACTTGGTAACATATATTTGGATGTATTTCGGTGATACGTGAACTATGTGCTATAACTTGTTGTGCGTTAACGTATGTTAAGTGTACTTGCGTTATTGTATGTTTTGGAGCGTAAACATAACACGGGGAGTCTCGGGTCACCAATGGGATGTCGAGTCTTGTACTTTGGGTCGGTTAAACAGTCACGGTGTTTTCAAACGAACTTGGTTATGGTCTGGACATCTAGGGACTAACTAACCTAAGGGTTATTAGTCTAAGTACTTGTAACTGTCATATGTTAGGTCGCTGTTTTACGGGACTAGCATAGCTTGTTGAACTATTCTATTATCTGAAGTTAACGCAACCTAAGGTGAGTTTACGGCCCCACTTTACTTGGTTTTCGTTTTCGGGGGAGAAAACATGTGTTAAACAACTATTTGGTAACAACTGTCATACTATGGGTTTTCAAACGGTTTACTATACGATCTTTGGAAGTCCCGGGGGGAACCATGAATGTGCTGGTTTGCACAACGGGGAAATGTGAATAGCGCTATTGGGAGTGACCAACCCCACCCGTCGGCATGGAGCGCCGGGCGGGTGCATATTGTCTCAAACAGGAACAGGTTTACTATTCGGGCACAACAACTGGTTTGCGAGTTAGTAATGGTTTTCCAATCGTAGTAGTAATGGTACATGCGCCTAGCTAGCGTACTTGGTTTACAATTGTTATAGTATGGACAGGTTATACTTGGAACTTTGATTACAAACCTGTAAACTCACCAGCATTTTTGTGCTGACGTAAACTCTTACATGTTTTCTCAGGTCGCTAAGGTAGCAAACTGGAACTAGGGCGCACGCGTCTGCACGGCGTCTAGTTAGAGTTGCATGGTTTTGAACATTAAACATTTGGTTTTGTTTTGTTTATGTAACGACATTTAGCTTCCGCTGATGTTTGGGATTTTTAAACTATGTTTTTGAAATTCATTTAGTATTGTTTATTGTGATCATTGACTTGGATCCTGGTTTGTCATGCGCCTCGCGGTAAAACTCCGCAAGTGGATTTTGAGGGTGTGACAGCTCCGACGAAAACACAACAACACAGCACCGGTAGTGATTTAGGGGGTTTAGGGTTCCGATTAGGGTTGACGGCGGCGGTTGTGATACTTACCGGTAGTGATTTAGGGGTTTAGGGTTCCGATTGATGGTTGGTTTAGAAACAGAAGGGTTATCGGGGGAGGAGGAGGAGGGTTGTGATTTAGGGGTTTAGGGTTCCGATTGATGGACGGTTGTGATACGAACCAGAAACAGGGGAGGAGGAGGAAGGGGATTGTGATACTTACCGGAGAGGAGGACGGCGACGGCGGCGGCGGCCACCGGTCACCATCACCGGTGACCTTCTGTGTGCAGAGAACAAATGAGGAGGGGGGGGGGGGTTGGGTTTATAAACTTTAAAAAGTAATAATAAAAAAAATAATAATAATAATAAGTTTCAAAAATGTCCCAAAGTTGTCGTTTTTACATTTTAGCCACAAAGACTAACCAGGTTAGACCTCCGTTAGTTTTGGGGTGATGGAAGAAAATAAGTTGGAAGTTGGGAGTGATATTGGCCAAAGTGATAGTTGGGAGTATTATCGGCCAATAGGCGATAGTTTGGAGTAATTAAATCCATTTTCCCTAATTTATATTAGTATTCTCAACAATACATCATTACTTTTAGGTCCAATGTGAACATGAGATGTGAATACAAAACCATACAATAGTTGTGTGCCAATATGATGAATTACCACACCTTTATCTTATTTTTTTTTGTGCAAATAATGGTGTTACATATAATTATGATATGCTGAATTAAGTTATTCATTGCACTTACTATTACTAATGATATTCACTACCAGATCTCTCTTTTACATAGCTCCAGTGAAAGATCATGAAGGCATGTCTAATTGATTTTAATATATTATTTCAATTATGCGTGATTATCTAATGATCTTCACAATTGACCACTTATGTACAACCTAATGAGTACTAATTACGAATACAATGGAAAAAGATAAACGAGTTATAACCAAATAATATTGTGAGAATTTTGTTCCCATCACTCAGTGGAGTGGCATGGGAAAATGAAGATAAAAGTTTGAAGTCATTTGGTCTCAAATTCCCGAGGGTTTTACCATAGTGGCCTTCGGGTGGTGGGTTTTCCCGAATTGGTGGCTTTGTGGACTTGAGTTGCCCAGTGGGCATTCGTTTGTCAGTGCTAACCCAGTCTAACAATTCAAGTGGTATTTAGTTGTCCGTTAAAAAAAGTATATTGTTGGAATTTTAATCAACTATCCATCATGAATATACAAACATTACTAAAAGACCACTAGTGTTTCTTCAGTAGTTATAATGTTGTTTGGTTTTTATGCACTTTATTAACTAATAAATGTTCACTCCACCGTGGTTTTTTATTAACTAATTCAAGTGGTACCAAAAACACATATGATCATAAAAGCATTAGTTATGATATAAAATTTATCAAAGAATCATAAGTGCTCTTCAAACAAACAATTTTGCATATGATGTTTGCTATAAAAAGAAAGTTACCTAGTTGTCTCCAACAGGTTATATGGCTAAAAATCATCGGGAAACATAGCAACAAGTTATCAAGATGGTCAACTCGAGCCAATGTGGTTATAGATGTGTCTCAATGTCTCATATGCTTGAAAAAAAAATCTCAATAAACTATATAATGTCTCGAAGGGCATGAAGTTGAGAGGAAACTAACATCAATATTTTTTTTATATATGATGCATTGATAGATGTGACGGAACACAACGGAAATAAAAAAAACCAACATCTGCTAACGAGTGCAAGCATATAAATGATTGGCCAAGTGAGAAGATGTGATTAAGGAAAGATAAAATTTTTCTATCAAAACAATTTTTTTGGGCTAGTAACCCTCGCACGTAATGTACATTTTCGGGTGTGTTACATTGTGTTAGCGTCTTACTTTTACAATGTAATGTACATTCTGGGAGATGAATAAAAGATTTTTGTCGTTCAAAAAAATACGTAAGGGTCTATAACCTGTTTGATATAAATAAACCACAATGAGAAAAATGAAATTACGTACTATAAGGTACGACTGATGCCACCAATGTACTCAGAATTTTGAAACTGGTTATTAAGAGAAATGCTTTTAAAGCGGTGGATGCAACGATATTCTAGTCATGTGATACAAGAACTATTGATTTGTTATAAAGTCATCGGGGTATACTCTAACTATCTTTAACTCCACCTAGATCCCACATCCTCTACTTTGTCTCCTTTCACATTATCTCACTTCAAGAAAATGGTTTAACGCCCCTTAACTCTACCTCATCTTCTTGACTTTCTCTCGTTTAATTCTAACTTAGTGCCACTTTAATGCTCCTTAACACGGGAAAGAAATAGTGTACAATGAAAGTTAAAATGTTACGTCACTGTTAACACCCTTCGTGTTAAGGTACACCCATGGCCTAAGAATGTTATACTAACCTATTTGTTGTAGATGCATGCTATATTATTAACCAATTGGAAGCAAGTTTATTTAGCCTTACAGATGCATGCTATATGTCTAATCCAATCCTCATTCCACATGATCTCAACAAGTATTTGCATCCACAAAGTATTGAAATTTCACGATGTTCTATAGAACCACACAATCACAAGTCACAACCGCTTAATTTAATTATACATCATAAATTGACAAGCCAATGAAACCAATCGATAACATGTCTAGTTAAGAAACGTGATTCAATATTTCTTCAGGAAGAGAGACACCAACCGAAGAAACAATGAGCTATAATTATCTGGGAAGTAGGTGATTAAGAGGATGAACTCGTGGTTGCTGCATGGTATAATCTTTTGCATACACTCGTGACACAAACCAACCTACAAGAAAGGAATAAGAAGGCCATACGGAGGGAGGAGATTGCTAGGTAACTGAAATCGATTCCAGCGTATAGACACAAAAATGGTGTTGGTTTACTTGGTGTAACATGACATGTCTATACAAAGAAGGGGTGACTCTCCTTATATAGGATATGTATGAGCCAAACATCACTAACCCTTAACCCATCGTGGACATGAGCCTAAGTTAAGGGTTGCCTCCCTTCGACCCAATATATTAGTACAAAAGCATGGTGGTAATTAATGCTGATGTCAGAGAAATAGTGTACTGCTCTGTTATAAAGCCACGTGACACGACTGGAGTGGCTGCAGACGAGTACTTTTTATGATGGGCGGAGTGGTTTGACTTGTGGAGGCGCCTGACGTGACGTCTGACGAGTTGCAGAGCAATGTGTGGTGTACAGTACCTTGACATTACTGTACACGACATGACTTCAGCACGTTAGCATGGAAGCTGTCACGTCGTTGTATCTGGGCAAGGTGGTTGGTCCACCATGACACACGTCATATTCTGGTTGGACGAGCGTGCGTCCAGACTCTGACCGGATCTTTCTGACTCAAGATCTTCCGTACATCTTCGTACTTGTATACGATGTTGCCAGTTTGTCCCGCGCGTGTGTCCATGCGCGAAGATTCCTTCTTGATACTGGCGCTAATCTGCGTCACTAAGAGGTTACGCGGTTGAGTGTTCACGTGCATGGAACGCTCCGCGGAAAGTTGGACGTTATAGTAATCATAGTAGCCTATAGCTTATTTTGCGCCAACATTTTTTTTCTTTTTTTATAAAGTTTAAAACCACTTGAAAAGAAGTTGAGGCATGAATTACCTAATTGGAGCATTATTTTGCAATTTCCTTTCTGCATGAAAGAAGCATAATTAAAAAAAAAATTCACTACTAAAAGAATGTTTTTAGTTTTTTTTAACGTGCATCGCTCTTAATTTGCTAACATGATCATTCTCAATACTGTTAATAGTGCTAATTTTTACTTTCTTTGGGGACTGTACCGGTTCGGTACAGTTATGGTGACTACGCTTTTCACAGCAACACACGAGTGTAAACCGTTTCCCGCGACAACGTGCGAGACGTTTACCACAATAATATATGCTGGTACTATAACGAACTAATATCAACAAAATTACCATCGTATCGCGCAAAGGAATGCACAAAATTGTTGTCAATAATACTACTAAACACTCATGCTCAACAAACGTTTCCCGCAACAAAGCACGGGGTAACAAACACATTAACACCTAGTTATTACTTATTATTATCACTATTGTTATTATTAGTAGTATTATTTTATTTTTACAAAATTTGTAGTGTTTTGAAATGACCTACCACACCAACCAACCTAACCCAAACCCCTTATCTTCATCTATCCTTTACATATCACATCTCCACCTTATAACCACATCACTCACCACTCACCTTCACAGTCCACACAACAACCACAACAACAACAATGGCTGCTTCATCTGCTTCTGCAGCTCTTCTTTCTACCCCAAACCCTAGGTCATCATCCTCTTTCATTACCCCTAAATCTCAAACCCTAACCTTCTCCAGCTCTTCCTCTTTATCCTTCCAATCCAAATCCCTCCTCCGCTCTTCCCTCTCCCTCCGCCCCTCCTCCTCCCGCCGTAACTCATTCGTTGTCAAAGCTGTAAGTTTTTCATTCGTTTATCGGTTCGGTTTCGGTTTTTTCGGTTTCAGATTCTAAATTTAATTCAGAATCTGTTTAATCGATAACCGATTAGCTTTTATTTGCTTCCGGTTTCGTTTATTTATTCATTTCCGGTTCCGGTTCGGGTTTGGTAATTTGCTTTTCCGGAATATTAGTTTAATTTATTATTGCAAATAAACGACACCGTTTTTGTAGTATCAGTTTACTATTAGAAAACCCAACTTTTTTTTGTATGTGATGACTTATTGAGCAATTAGAGCAATCAATGTTGCAAAAGTCGATAGGCGCTCCCTAGTCGGAGTCGGGAGCAATCGGGCCTCGGCAGCGTACCTTGTAAGGATTACCCATGGAGTACTCGGCCTTCTAGACCTTGTTTTACAAAATTGAGAGCAATGCTGCCATGTGATGAGATGAAAAAAAAACCTCCTGTAGTCCTGTATAAATGCAGGATGTGTACAACAGGCCAAGTGGCCCGACATCGCTGGACTCCACGAATGTGGGAGTGTCGTGCATCGGGTTTGCCGTTAAAAATATGGGTTAATTAGAGACTTGGTGCCTAAAGGCGTAAACGTTTCTGGGGCTTGAGGCAGCGCGACTTGTACTTTCGGTTGTAAATAAAGCTTATTGGGATGTACATATAGCATTATAGCAATATGTTGTATAGGTGATGTGTGCGCCTTATTCCTTGGAAATTGGGATCTAAACGGCTTAGAGCGCCTACAGGTTTTCTAAACCAAGAATAGAAAAGTAAATGTAGCCTATTCGGATCCGAAAAGGATGTATGATTAATCTTGAAACATCTTAAAGGGTATACTAAATCAAAGATTCTAGTGGAATTGTATGGTGTTTTAATTCGTATGATAACTAAATAAATACTAAAAAGCAACATATTATAGTATGGAAAACAATATCTGCAATAAGAATTTGAGCCGGGGGATTGAATAATGTTGATTATCATTCGTCTAATACATAATGTGTCCTTTTTTGTTCCTAATTTTAGCAATTTGTGTTGGTTATCACTCATCTTGACATCTTTTTATCTCTAGGCACTGCCACTAGTTGGGAATAAGGCACCAGACTTTGAAGCTGAGGCTGTTTTTGATCAAGAGTTTATCAATGTAAGTGAAGTGACTTTTGCTGTTTGCTTTTGAAACTTTATATTGTTTCGGGGATTATTTTGGACCATTGATCTATTTATTTATTTATTTATTTATTTTAAGCTAACAAGTCTAGTTTTTTATCCATGCTAGGGATGAGCACATAGCGCCGAATACCGATCCCGTCCCGATCCCGTACCGAACCGAGGGTGTTCGGTATCGGTACCCACATTTAGAGGTTTTCGGTTTCGGTATTATCGGTATCGGTACAGGATCGGTATGGTATCGGTATTTTAAGGTAAAATACCGATACCGTATGCTTTCGGTATCGGTATTGGGTTTTGGGAGTTTTCGGGATCGGTATCGGTTCCCAAGCTCATCCTTAAATTCCATGCTAGCGACCTGCAGTAGTACTCTATTTATTTCCCATTTGCCTAACCTAGGTTTCTTTAAAGTTAACATACACTTTTCCCTTGAAAACAGCTAATTTTTTAAGTCAATTGCTAATGTATGCTATGGAGTATGGTCATACTGCATTGCTGCATCTAAGCACATATATAATATCCAACTTCGAATATGAACTGCATTTTAGAATCTTTAAATGTCGCCGTATGTAATAATCATGTGTATATTTTGTTATTACATACGGTATATATTTTGTTAAGAGATTGAAAATTTTGTAACTTTGTATAAAATTTGTCATTGCAGGTTAAGCTCTCTGACTACATTGGCAAGAAATATGTCATTCTCTTTTTCTACCCTCTGGACTTCACTTTTGTTTGTCCAACAGGTGAGTAGCCCATTGCTTGTTATATTCGAAAGACTTTTTTTAGCTGTCTTCATATTTAATGGAATATGGATATAGGTTATAGATACGTATTACTATCGCTGTTATATTTTTTTTCCTTTAATTTTACTAATTTTGTTTTCTTATTGTAGAAATCACTGCATTCAGTGACCGATATGCAGAATTCGAGAAGATCAATACTGAAATATTGGGCGTTTCTGTAGACAGTGTGGTAATTTTTCCTTGCATGGCTATACAAGCTTTTGTATTTTGCTAAAATATTTATTGTAATAATTTATATATGTGTGGGCTCTTGGGGGGCAAAGGTTAAATTGCAATAAATTTAACGTTATTTTACTAATTTCATGAAAATAACGTTAAAAAACGGCGCACTGTTAATCATGCATCATGTGGTGGTGTTGATAGCCAAAAGACATGGGGTGCATGCATGCACCAATCGAGCTTTGAAGGCGACCAAAACGTGTAACAGATTATCCTTTTTAGTTCATGAATATTTGCTGTTTTGTTTTCTGCAGTTCTCCCACCTTGCATGGGTTCAAACAGATAGAAAATCTGGCGGTCTTGGCGATTTGAACTACCCTCTGGTTTCTGATGTTACAAAATCGGTTTCAAAAGCTTTTAATGTGTTGATTGAAGACCAGGTACACATTTGTAAATCATTTTTTTCTAATATTTTTTGGTCATATGTATAAAGTTATTTACCATGTCAAAATGTTGGTTTTCATTTTTCAGGGAATTGCATTGAGAGGACTTTTCATAATTGACAAGGAAGGTGTTATCCAACACTCCACAATTAACAATCTTGCAATTGGACGAAGCGTTGATGAAACTTTGAGAACACTTCAGGTAAACACGCATCACGAATGGGGGCCAAGTAACGGGTCCTAATGAGCTTTGTCTAGTGAGGGTCGGGTTGGGTCGGGTTGATTTTGAAACATTTATGTCCTCTTCTTTTTCTTTTTGTTTATAAATAGTCGCCGTCAAATATTATTACAAAGTAAATCATATTTTTAGTTATCTAATTAAAATGATTATGGAGGGTTGAGCATTAAAAATACACTTCTGTGATTTTGACCCGTTTCACTTGTTTTCTTTTGCATTTTTTTTACATACGTGTTTGGCCCGTTAGAGATAAAATAAAAGGAACATGACCGAAATCAACCATTTCTTAATACGGTGAAGCTCATTCGTAAATTGTATTTCTCTGTTTGCACCGTAGGCATTGCAATTTGTACAAGAGAACCCAGATGAGGTGTGCCCCGCCGGATGGAAGCCAGGGGAGAAGTCGATGAAGCCCGACCCAAAGGGCAGCAAGGAATACTTTGCAGCCATATAATTAGATAGTGGTTTGGTTTTGTAAACTTCATTGAATTGTATGAGTATTTTTACTTTTCCGGGTTATAAACTTGTTGAACAAGAAAATGTTATCTCTTGTCTATTTGTGATTTAGACTTGTTATATATTTGAAGCATCCTGGGAACTTATCCAACAATGAATTACAGAGATAGTTTACAAATGGGTCAGTAAGTATTACTTCAGAGCTAATTTTCTATAAAAAAGGCAATTCAAAGTTGGTGTTATAACGTATTTCTATTTGATCACTTTCTAAACGATGCTAATTGTAACATGATAATAATTGTGTTATATGGTACATCACCGTAATCCTACTAAAAACAGAGCTAAGATAGGTAGGGTATAAGAAGTGTAAGATGTAAACAACCTTACATCTTCCCCATAGGAATAGATTGATTGTTTTTAGTGAGACCCTTGGCTCGATAGTGGTTTTGTATCAACACTTGGACATAAGGCATATAACACTTAGCAATCAGGACAAGCCAGGTTAGTGCATGTACCCCATTGTCTTTTGGCTATCAACATCACCGCATAATGCATGATTAACCGTCTGCCGATTTTAACGTTATTTTCACGAATTAGTAAAATAACGTTAAATTAGTGGAATTTTAGTTTTGCCCTCCGGACCCACACATATATACATTATATGTGCGCACCGTAAAGAAGTATATGATAATAATTATGTTATTAAAAATTTGGATTTGGTGGTTAAACTTTTAAGGCTAAATTTGGTGAACATCACGACACACAAAATAATAATAAGCATCACTTAAACTGGTTATTTTTTAGTGTAAACTGTAAACCATCTACTGCAATCATTTAAAGATAAATAAGAAACAAAAATTACAACAAACCAAATCAAGGTTTACTTTGAGCTTCATCTTTAGTGATTGTCAAGGATGTTTTCAAGTTGTTTCTAGACCTTAATAAACAAGGATTGATACATAATGGAAGATAACACATTGGTGGATTAACCTAACATCAATGCTCTAGATTGAGATTGGCAGCTAACCAAATACCATGGCCAGATCACAAAAGCAATTAGCATTGAACTTTAGGCCCATTATACCCTCACGCCCTTTCATTCCATGTATGCATCTTTAACACCCACGTCACACTTCATTTCTTTCACTCCTCTTAAAGAAATGGTCCAACCTCCATTAACGCCCCTCAAACATTAATATTAACGGCCCATCCTAGTTTCTTTCACGCTAGTTAACATGTTAAAGAATATCAAGTTTAACACCCTTAACTCCACATGACATTTTTAACAGATGAGCGTTAGTGTTAGTATACCCCATGACCTTACAGTTTACAGAAACCGTTGCCGTCCGTGGCAAACATGACTTGGCTGTCCATTGTTCTCAAAGTGTCGCATTGCGATGATGCTAATAAATGAACCTTGTGCTAATTTTATAAAGTCCATCCGTTGCTACCATTTAAAGATATGTCAAATAATAAAAGTAAAGTCTACTTAAATATTTGTGTTCTATCTTAATGGCAGAATTTCTTGGCTCAATAATCCTAATTTGACATTTAGTTATTTACTGATCTAGGACATATTGATTGGTTAACCTAACCTTTAAACCGACCATTCGATCCCAGTAACAAGCAGATGGAAAGTTGTAGGGCCTGAATTACATGTTTAGAACAATAATAAAATCGACATATTCGATTGAGATTGGTCCATAATGTATGAACTTTTTTTTAACGGCTAATTGGAATCACTCACGGACCACTGGAGTGTCATCGTGTCACCAGTGTTACCACGCGATCATATTCCACCATCAAGTCACCAATTCAGGAGGAAACTCATATTCATGAGAAAACCCCCATTGTGAGATTCGAACCCAGGACCTTATAGTCCTTAAGTCTTATTCCACCACCAAGATACCGCTGAGCTAACGTATGAACTATAGCTTCTTTCCAACATGTGTAAATACCCATGACCAAGACTTGATACAAATTAACAATATAACCCCTAAAAGTGTCCTAGTTTAGCACATGAGAATGTAGAAAAATACAAAGACAAAATTGCAGAAAACGTCCTTTATGTTTACCCAAAGTTGCAGGTTTAGTCCTTTAACTTTAAAAGTTGCAGGATACATCCTTTATCAAAGTTTTTGTTGCAGGAAACATCCTTTACACTAACTCTGTTAGTGTTTGTCGTTAACTCCCCCTCACATGCCAAGCATGTGAGGGTATTTTCGTCAATTTGTATTTAAAGGACCTTTTCTGCAATTAAAACAAAAATAACAACATAGCAATAAAGGAGGGACTAAACTTGTCAAAGTTTGGAAGTTTTTTGTTATTATTCAAAAAAAAAAGGAAAGGGAAAGAATCGCGTGTAGCAAGATTCGAACCCGAGTCTAAGACGACTCTGTACACAGTAGCAACCACTCCACCAAATGCATCTTTTGTTGTTATTATTCAAACACAATTATATTTAACAAATGATTTGAAAGTCATCTTCTTCCCTAATCAACATATGAACCCTAACCCTAAACCAAAATTCAATAATTCGATCTAGGCCTTATGAGCGTCCCGTATTAGAGGGCTTTTGATCCTAGACACCAAAACAACAAAACGGCAACAAACAATTGGACTTACATGATGTTTTAGAGTTCGAAAAAGGGAGTTGCAGGTCCGAGCGTAATACCGCAAATTAGGAAGCTTCTTGGACGTGTTTTGAGTGGTTCGTTTGTGGGTTTACAATGCTTAAAGGTGCAGAGGTCTAATGCAGACGTTACTTTATGTAATAGGCGATTTGAATGCGAGTTTTAAGGTTAATTCAAAGCTCCGGCGGTTACAAACTTAAATCCGATTAAAAACTCGTTTAAAAAGCGTTTAATGTGTTAATAAGACTAGAAATTAAATAAGAACAGCAGAAGAAACGTTTTGGGAGTATTAAAGGCGAATTAAACTTTGTTATTCTTGGGTTTTGGGTCGGCCGGAATGAAAATCCGGTGACCGGAATCCTCTCGCCGGAAAAATCGAGGAAAAGAGGAGAGGGAGGATGAGTTGGTTTAAAAGTTTAAATGTTTGGCAGAATTGGTCCCTCCTTGCCTAACTTTTTTAACATTATCACATGTTATTTTTGTTTTAATTGCAGAAAAGGTCCTTTAAATACAAATTGACGAAAATACCCTCACATGTTTGGCATGTGAGGGTAACTTAACAGCAGAATTTAACACCGTTAGTGGTAAAGGTCGTTTTATGCAACCAAAAGTTCATTAAAGGATGTTTCCTGCAACAAAAACTTCGATAAAGGAGGTATCCTGCAACTTTTAAAGTTAAAGGACTAAACCTGCAACTTTGGGTAAACATAAAGGACGTTTTCTGCAATTTTGTCAAATACAAATTTACCCTCACAAACTAGGATGCGGTGGCGGAGCCTTTTTTTTTCGAGGGGGCCGAAAGTCACGAGACTCTTAAAACAGCGGGGGTCGGACTCAATACATATAAAATTTTCTGACGAAAACACTTAGACTTAAACTATTGCAAAAAAAAACGGTGGGGGCCGAGGCAGGCATCCTCCGGCCCTTAATATCCTCCGCCCATGCTAGGATGTGAACCCACTTAATTAGGAGGCATTTAGCGTCATTAGAGCCTAGAGGAAGTATCAATGTTGTTACAAAACGGCAAAGTTAAAGAATAATGAGACATGCTGCAATATGTGCAACTCCATGTATGGTTTTTTTTAATTAGCTGTAAACTAAACAAGTTAAATCTATTCTCTTATGAATCTGGTTTTTTGATGTTCTGAAATGATCTTTTATAAATAATAAACAATGTAAACGAGAAACATGATAATAATAAATATAAAACGATTGAAGGATTCCGTTGGAGATGTTGATGGTGGGTGGCCAACAGAAGCACGAATCATGAGGTTTGGAAGTTATAAAATAAGTTGCTTGTTGGTCTGATGGATGCCCTTCAAATATTATAAAAAAAGAAGATTTTTTATTTTTTATTATACATATTTAATTTTGAACTTGGTAGATTCAGAAAAATGGATTTAATATCTTGCAATCCCATTTTTTGGGGATAATGGTGCAAATAAATAATTAATAGAAATCTAACGTAACAGCAATTTGAAATTAAGACTATGGGGTGTGGTTCCCCTTCCCCCTTCCTTCCCCTTGTCCACATCAGCGCCACATTATTTTCCCATTCTCCTCCCCTTTTAGGGGAAATGGTTCCCCTTCTTCCCCCTTCCCCTTTTTATTATTTAAATGAAAAAAAAAAAAAAAAAAAAGTAAAACTTTGAACGGTTAAACACACACACAAACAAACAAAACCCATTCCTCTCTCATCATCTTCATCATCCTTCACCCTCACCCTCACCCTCACCAACAACCACCGCCCCCTGCACCAACCGCCGCCACCGTCCGCCGCCCCCTGCAACAACCTCCACCGCCGTCGTCGTCTGCACCGCCGTCGTCGTCTGCACCGCCGTCGTCGTCTGCACCAGATCTGGTTCTCTCTCTCTCTCTCTCTCTCTCTCTCTTTAAACACCTCTCTCTCTCTCTCTCTTTAAACCCCTCTCTCTCTATTTAACGTTAAAAAACATTGGGAAATGGGACGGGGAGAACGGGAAGAATTCCCCGAGTTCACCGAAGCTGGAGCGGGGGGGCGGTGTTCCCCTTCGGGGAAAGCTCCACGTCAGCCTTCCCGACCCTTTCCCCTTCCCACACCCCACAGTCTAATGAATACTAGTGGGATATTGCGTGAGATGCGGCATAAGATTTGCTTTGGTTTGTTATGATACTAGTATTTGTTTTAACATCTGAATCTGAATAAGAAAATATAAGGGCAAAGTTGTGATATACCCCGAAGGATAACAATACATGTTTTACAACGATCGAAAACCAAACCACATAGAGGTAGTGGTTATGATATCGATGTTGTTCGGTTTGAATTGGTTTGGTTCTACAGGGTACCAACACGGTACTAGTACTCGTATAGCCTACGATACCAAGAAAAATGTTCTACTTTGAATGCAACTTCGTTGCCAACAAAAATTATACTAGGATGTCGAGAAAAAAATTAAACACAACAGCATAATTAAGTGACAACTAAATAGGTTTAAGGCGTATATCATGTAAACTATAAATGGTTAACTGAAACTAGGCGTACAAACTAACTGAACGAATGCGAACAAGGCCATGTTTGTGTTAGCTCGTTAAAGAAATAAATATTTTCACAAACTGATCATGAACACTTATCGAACGAGATTTTCTGTTTGTGTTCGTTCATTAAGGACATGAACGTGTTCGTTCGTTCATTTTAGATACCAAACACAAACGAACGATGCATTTACATTTTGTTACCTAGCCAAACCCGCCACCTCATGTGCCAAAAATCTATCTTTTACCTCTATTCACGGTCTCCATTCTGATTGATTCGCTTCTTCTTTCATGCAAGCCTTTGTTCCCCCTTGTGTTGCATTTCCTGCTCCTCCACTTTAGTATGCCTTCTTCGGATAACTAGGTTCCGACTTTTGTTTCTAATTTCTATGTTAGCTCAAGGTCTGGGCAGCTCATCTTGTTAATTCAGCTATCACTGCTAAAAGTCCATACGGTTGTTCGGCTGCGTACTCCCTGTCCACATATCTCACATTCCCAAAGCATATTTTTTTATGTTTCATTTTCCTTTGTCCGCCCATTTCTTCCAAGAGCCCTTAGGCTCATTACGTCGTTCGACATAACTTACTGTGTTCATGCTCTATTTGGTCGGAACCAGGTTCGTCGAGAACCTTCTCTCAAGTATTCCCTTCACCAAGTTATCGCCAACAATCTGCTCTCATTGGAGAAAGACTCTCCCTCTACTTTATTTGACAGGGGCAAAGAATACCACTCTATCAATAACAAGAAAGAAAGTAGCAATTGTGTTCCAAATTGTTTGAGGTTGGAAGCAAGTCAAGTAACATGCAATCTACTAATAGGCCAGAACATACTGCTATTGGTTGTTGCGCCTATCGATTCTATTTATGGTTGGCTTGGAGATCATCTCTATCCGGTTACAATCATAACATAGCTTCATTCATTCGTTGAACCTCAGGGATAACCATTATTATTGAGGTCAATCACCACACCACATCTATCATACATACGACATTACATTCCGCGAAAGTGCATGACAAACACACACCTAAAGCGCCTACGTTTCATTTGCAGCCAATACAACCACAACCTAACTTGCATGAGATTCAACAACCGAAGCTACCGGTAGTCCGGAGGGGACGAAATCCTCCTATAATAATTAGCAATACTAAACAAAACACAAAGGAACACTAAATTAACACAAACAAACATTCATGACTAAATACAAACACAAACAAACATATACTAAATGTTGAATAAAATCGGCATCTTTCATCACACATATTAAGTAGATCCACCCAAAATATGCCTACCTAATTATTTAAACATACTTCACATAATCTTGATGAACATAATTTATATAAAATATAAAATATAAGTTTTTTTTAGAGTAATGTTTCAGCGGTAAATCGAGTGTTGCAAAGCGACCACTGCCCAGAATCGAATCCCATAGGAACCACACGGGTTTCTCCTTTCAAACTCAACGATTATTTTTTCGGTGGAACGTGGGAATCGAACCTGAGACCAAACCCGGGCAGGAACCCTCCAAGGAGGTAAACCTTCCCACCTCAAACCAGCTGGGCTGAAGATCATTGGCATATAAAATATAAGTTATTAGGTGATCTTTATTAAATACTTTATTAGTGGGAATTTTGAACTATTTAAATAAAATATTAAAAATTAAAAACCTTAATGAACTATTGCACACAAACAAACACAAATGATCATAAACAAACATGTTACTGAACGTTGACAAACATAAATGAATGAACGTGACCTCTGTTCAATGAATGTTCATGTTTGATTATTTATTAAATAAACGAACTTTCCGTTGAACAGTTCATAAACTGCTCACTGAATTTTCGGTTCATTTGCGGCCATAATTGAAACTTAGTATATATATGTGTATATTATAAAATGCACAAAGTGTTCTTAAGCCTTGAGAATTAATATCCATAGTAATATGTATCATTATTGAAACAAATAGTGTGGAGAATTCAAATGAAAATAAAATATCTTGTAAGAAGAAAAATAATAAATATTAACCAATAGGAATCTTGCATGTAATAATTGTAATTTAATGTTAAATAAATTATTATTTTTTGTAACACCTCTAAACTAGTTAAATAAATGAAACTCATAATTGATGTTTAAGTTATATACTTTCAAAGTAAACCTAATCTAAAGTGAATGATAATTTTGATATTCATTTGATGAACTTTTATATGTGTATGATAAACGTATGATAATCTCGATATGTGTACGATAAACATATGATAATTTTCGATATATGGATGAATTTTTATATGTGTAGGATGAATTTTGATAATGTGTATGATAAAGTGTTAATAATTACTTAACTAGAGATATAATAATTAATGTAAGAAGAGTTAAACTATTCAATTTTTACCATTATATCATTTGTTCTTTTTGTTCTCATATTTTATTCTCATTTGATCCCTTCTATCTATATTTTACGTTATGTTTAAACCGCATAAATATATATATATATATATAAAAGAAAGCATATATGCCCATTGAGAGTGCCACGTGGCTTAATAATTGAGTGTTTTTGGTGTTTTTGAGTATTTTTCTAAATTTATCTATCTATCTCTTAATTCTCAATTACTAAAATTAAATTGAGTTATTTTAGGAAAAAAGAATTTAAAAACAAATTTAAATTTTTCTCTCTTATCTTTCTCCCATAATTTTTAAACATAAATATCTTTTATATTCGAGATTTTTTAAATAAAAAAATTACACCAAATTAACGAGCGTTTTATTATCTTTCCAACGAGTACCATAGTGCTATATAAAAACGAAAAAAAAAACGACTATTTTTTGTGGGGTTATATTCATACAGAAAAAAACACAAAGTGTTCAGGTTATTCATTAATCAAATTGTAACATATTTTAATTTACGTGAAGATGATTATATGTTGAAGGTTATCCTTTTAATACTTTATTATGTTTAATATGGTTTATGCTTTTTATTTTTTTAACTTTTTAAATAAATGTTTTTTAACTAAGATTGATTATGTTTAAGTTATTTACTCTTTTCGTGATTTGAGTTTTCTTTTTTTATCATTTTTTATTAAATCATATTAAATTTTTCAACCCCGGGACCTTCCCGGGGTAATCGGCTAGTACTTATATAGTTTTATGTAATCTTGCTATATAAGATGATTATGTAACCATCTATCCCACTCCTTTTCTAACCACAACTAAATTTGTGAAACACTATGTACACGTGTTTTGTACTATTATGTATTCTAACCACAACTAAATTTGTGAAACACTATGTACACGTGTTTTGTACTATTATGTAGTTTTTCGTCGTCATTCTGTATACAATTGATTTCATATAAAAACACGTCTATTTTTTAGTGCATTCACAATCCGTCAATTAAATCATTTCCATCAAATTACACTAAAATTCACTACTTCACCTCTAAATCTTCTGTCTACCAATTAAAATAATAATAATACTTTTTCATACTTTTATCATTATATTTTATCTCTTCTTATTCACAACCACTTACAAAAATATTAAAAAACATATAAAGGTGAACAATAGCTTTTCAAATATAGGGTGAAGAGTGTTTTCACCAAATATTTTCTATATTCTTCACTCACAACCACTCACACCTACCTCACATAATTTAGTGAACGGTGAATGCTTTTAAAGCCACCTATGACTTGCAACCTCAAAAGGATGGAGGGAGTGGGTGCATCTCTCAACTCTTCTCTTTCAAAACCTTTTCCATCGCTAAATCATCCTTTAAACCATTCTTCAGCAAATTTATTAAAAGCATTAAAAACACCAGCCAAAGAAATGTAAAATATAAACTTGTAAATAAAATAACATTTATGTAATCGTGCTATTTCACATTTAGTATCCGTGCCGCCTTCCATCAAGACCTTGCAACCATGACTAGCTAGGTAACATGATGGCCATGGAGACTGTGATATTGTTGAGATGACAATCTGAATGGTGTGTAGGTGGTACGTTTAAGTGATTATTATTATTACAAATTTAGAACAATGGTAGAAGTATAGAAAAGTTCAACTAAATCAATTATAAATCATTATAATATTTACAAGATAACAACGAATTTAGATTTTAGAAAACAAGACACAATAATTCCCATTAAACTTTCAAAAGTTAAAATCAAAGTATCATCTCCATCATCATATACATGAAATTGAAGGACATTCATCCCCACAAAAACCAAAACAATCACTACCTTTGGAGATGTACCATTGCATTAGTGTTTCTATATATATCTATATATAGATATAGATCATTAATATATACCACCATAACATACTAAATCCACCAAAAAAGAAGTGCCATCAACCGCAATTTTACGTAGTCTGAACGCCTGCATTGGGTACATAATTTATTCGATCAACCTCGTCCCATGTCAAATTTGCAACAATTTCATCGTATTCTGGAACAAATTCCTGGAATGAGCATGGGCATTAGATGTATGTAGGAATGTTTGCACTAGAAACCAAGTGTTGGTATGGATTATGCAACTATTGGAGTAGTTAATGACTAATGTCTAATAAAATAAGTTGTATGAGATGATGTGTGAATGTGTTTATTGACTTATTCTATTTGAAGTTATGTGTTTATACCATTGATGTCACTTGTTTGAATGTACAACCAATTGTTTTGTGATTATATAATAAATAAATAATAATAATAAAAATAAATAAATAAATAAATGGATAATATAAGGATTGTGTTAAACGTACCCTCCCTCCTATCATCTATCTCTTTACGTTTAGCTGATAATATAATACAATCACAAAGATATTCTTCTTCTTACCTCTAGCTGTCGGACCAACTGCTTGGCGGATGGGGCGGAGACAATTATCCGGCGAGCAGTTGGGGAGATAAAGCCTTCATCAACAGCCTTGTCTATGAAAGACAGCAATGAGTTATAGTAACCCTCCACATTCAAGAGACCAACCTGGACATGATCCAAAAAATAAGATTACCGTTATTAAATGGGTCCCACCTTGTTGTTTATCTTTAAAAAAACAAAAAAAAAGCAAAAAACAATGTTCAGAAATCAGTATGATGATGCAACAAATCTTCCAAAACCATCTATCCACATGCATCTGATTCTTCTATACTACCAACATTTGACCAAAAAGATGCTCTTTTTAATTCTTCCAAATTTAAAATCAATCAAAATCATTGGAAAACAACCTTTTGTGTATGATGCACGATGTCTATGTGTTACAATGTTTTCATACCCTAACCAGTCATACCACCTTAAAATGGACCGGTTTCAAAAACCGGATAACGTCATAAACAGTTAACAAAATATGGATTTACTTTATTTGTTTATATAATTGCACTGTTACGAAAATTTGAAGCCTCAATAACCAAAATTTTTTAAACACGCGTGCACACGCACATATATATTTAAGCCTTAAGTAGTTATATATATTTATATTATTTGAAATCATGTCCAACCAATCCAATCTGGTTCAAATGAAGGCGGTTTAAATATATAGGCTTAACTAGACAAGTTATGTAGCCAGTTTCGGTCCGACTAACCGGTCCAGCTTAAAAACATTAGTGTTAATTATATTACCGGTTTATGGTGGATTTTGAGCTGAGCCCAAGTGATGACTTCAAGCAGTTCTTCAAGTGTGCCATAGCCACCTGAAAAAAATTCATGAATCCAATATATAAAAACAAAATTCTAAAAAAAAAATCAAGATTTTTTATCTTTATGAACCATTTATAGAAAATATACCTGGAAGAGCTATAAATGCATCAGCTTGGCGAGCCATTTCAGCCTTTCTTTGATGCATATCAGCCACAGCTTTCACTTCACCAACCGTCTCACCAGTTATCTGTTAATCATAATAATAATATCTTTTCTTTATTATTAAATTTCACAAAAAAAAGGGACCCACAATAAAAACACAAACTACCTAAATGGGTATTAAAAAGATTGAAACTTTGGTTTGTTTTTCAAGTTTACAAGTTAAAAGTCAAGGAATTTAGTTAGAATAGAACCAGCAACTTTAATATATAGAAATAATAAGTTGATTTATTGCCATTTATGGTACAAAGGGACAAGAAAGACAAATTGATTTGAAAAGGGAAGTTAAAAATGCAGTTTGTATGATCATGACATGTCAAATCACTATTAAGAACCAACTACATCTTTCATTAATGGCTTACTGTACAAGTCATACAGCATAATGTACAAGTCACTTTAGCATTATTTTGACACTAAAGAGTACAATCAAAAGAGGAAAACTTTGATTTGAAGGTTCCTGAATATACCTCTCTTGGCATTAGAGTCCTTGGTATAACCCTGCAAGAAACAAAAAATGTATATCCCTTTACATTAAAAAAGAAGGTTGTACAGTACAACTCACTTTTGCATAGCAGAAACAAATGATGGAAAAAAAAACTTTTTCTTGGATGAATTACCCAAAATACCCTTGTGGCAGTAGCTTGTATTAGTATAATCAGAAGGGTAAAACTGTCTTTTTGACAAAGTTACACAAAGTTATCTTTTTTTTTTTTATTTCAAGAAAGTTGGGAGAGACATACTTGAATCACTGCCTAAAAGGTTTCATACTTTTTCAAACAAAATAAACTTTTTACATGATATGTTTTTTTACCTTTCTATGAACAAAAGTGTCCCAGTAACTGACAGACCAATATGTATGTTCTTGTCTTTGATTAAAGGTATTTAGGAACCATACACCCTATAATTATATATTTTATACACCCTGGCCCACATCACATACTAACAGGAAGCTGCCACATACTCAGAATGTGATGTCATACACCCCCAAATGTGATGTCACAGGGTGTATGAATCCTAGAACCCTTGATTAAATCTTTGTGATCAAGAAATCTGATTATATTATTTTATATAAAAACACCATGTTTTATCAACAGTATGGGATTATGTTTTCAATCTTTTCACAGATTAAAGATGTCAACTTTTTCAAGAACTTGATGTTTATGTTCAGTTTTCAACAGTAAAAAGGTAAAAAAAAATAGCTTGATTAAGTACACCTATCAGAGTTTTTTAAGCATTTGATCCCATGATGTCTGGCTTGAGCTCTGCAAAAACTTATTTTTGCATAGAGTACTGTGAAACATGCATGATTACCTTTGAGTAATCTTTGACTCTTCAGGGTCAAACTTGTATATGCTAGAGGTATACAATTAGTGATAAAATTTTCATCTTTAACCAAAAATATACCTTACCTTTTGAAAAACTTATTTGTATGGTTAATATTTTCACATATATAAAAATTGTCACTTTGACAATCAAGGGCAACAAAAAGCAACCACACAAAAGGCTAGAGAACAAAATGTAAACAAAATGTAATGAAGTGAAAACGATGTGTTCATTGTATTGGAAACTTATATTTTAAGTATCCTTTATATTCCAAAACAAATAAATATATATCAAGTAAGATAGCTTGCCGAGATTCGTACACAACAATATCTCGATCCATAGAGACCAGAGATTTGTTTTCAGTAAAATATGGTTTGCTATTCAGAATAAAGCTACGCATACAGCGTAGCTTGTTACCCGTAAAATTGCCCTTTTATTGTGGAATCATTAATCTATTAAAAAGTGGGGTGTTTTTCATTTTTTATTATACAAATACAATTTTTTTGTATTTATAAAACTTATAATATCTTTTAAAAAACTATGGCCTTCAACTTGTGAAGTACTCAAAAGAGTTACATAGATGCATAGACACATTAAAAGTCTAGAGAGAGAAAGAAGAGAGAGAGAGAGCATACCCTAGAACATGGCGCCCACCATCATGAACTGCCTGAGAAACAAGACCCATCAGACCCACGCTGCCACCTCCATAGACTAGATCAATCCTTCTTTCCACCTTCCAATTAACATTATTAACATTAAAAAAACTATAAACATTGACACGTGTCACACACCCACTTCACCATTTCATAATCTAACAAAATTAACCCATCATTACCACATTCTAAACAATAAAGTAGTACCCTTTTTTCAAGATTCATTTTTTATTAACTTGAACCCAACCCCATGAAGAAAAATGATGATAATGGAGGCCTTTGATTGGTGTGTAAACATGCTTAACAAATGGCCATTATACTAATATGGCACGTTTGGTTCCCCATACATAAGCACACACACCATTTTATTTGTTTTATTCTATTAACTTACGTTATTATTTATTTTTTAAAAAAATTATTAATAAACTTTTTGTTTGTATACAACCTCCCTCCATATACTTAGATCATGCAAGAAGGCTGCTTAACTGACAACACGTTACAGCTAGCAATTTCTCTCTCTAAACACACACACTCTCTCTCTCTCATGCCAAACATAAACCCTAACTTCCAAGACATGGTAAACTAATGTATATCAATAAACTAACAAGAAAGAATGAAGGGTTTTCATCAACAATGATGGTATAAAAAAGGGTTGTTGAAATCTTGAAAAATAAATAAATAAATAAATAAAAAGAATGGAGGGTTTTGATCAACAATATTGAGTTAAAAATGGGTGCTTGAAGTCTTGAAATAAAAAAATAGCAAAAAAGAAAGGTGGGTTATGATCAACAATGGTTGAATAAAAATGGGTTAATAAAATCTTGAAATAAAAATTAAAAAAAAAAAAACTAGCAAGAAAGAATGGTAAGTATAAAAATGGTTTCTTGAAATCTTGAAAGAAACTCAAAAGAGTATGCTTTATAATTTTATATATACAAGTATGTGTGTGTGTGTGTGAATATATATAGTTGTACACTTGTACACTTGTACATGCAGAAAGAATTTTGAGGTTTTGTAGAGTATAAGGATAATATATATATATTATATATACCAGTTCTTTGCCAAGCTCAATAGCAGCTTCTTGGTAGCTTGGTTTCTTCCCTGAGCTGCTTCCACAGAAGACACATATTCTCTTGAATCTTGATTTTGTTTCACCTTCCATATCTCACTTTCTCTCTCTAGAAATATTGGGGAAGAAGAGAAGAAGATGATGATGATGAGGTGGTTGCTTCCTGGAACAAGGGAGATAAGAGAATGAAACCAATATTTATTTGAATGTTGTTGTGTATATAATATTATTATTTATTATTTATTTATTTAAGTTTAAAATATGTGAATGGATTTAAAGAAAGGAAATGTGAAGAGACCCACAACAAACAACTACACTGCCCCCACCCCTCTCACGTTCTCTTAACCCCGTGGACAAGTCACAAGTGACATTTTTTTTCTTCTTTTTTTATATTGTTATAGGTTAAGATAAAATACACCCTCAAAGAAATACAGAAAGTCATAAGAATGATATCAAAATGACCCTGATTGAACTCATTTAAATAGCGTTAAAATCGTCTTATTAAACTCTACGATCTTAATTTTTAGGTTTTCACTTTTTTGGATTTTAGCTTGTGGTTTTAAAATTTACGTTGTACTATTATGTCTTTTAAGTAATAATGTGTCTTTTTCTTATTTTCATCATTGTGTCATTTTTATGATTCATTGTGTCTTTTTTTCTTTAGTAATGTATTATATTTTTCGCCATTGTGTTATACTTTGTGGCTCATTGTGTCATATTTCATGATCTATTGTGTTTTTTGTATTCTTCTCAACCTTCTCATTTTTGTTACACTGTGTAGAATAACTTGACCCTATAACAATTATGAATTTATTTAAAACTATTTTAATAGCGTATAAAACCATACAAAATAACATCAATGACATATTGTTGTTAGCGATCAACAACACCAAAAAACTCATATGGAAATAAACGAAAATATAAAACTGAGTGAAATATAGACGTAAAAATGGTGAACCATGTATTGTTAGCTCATAACCGAGTGAAATGTAGACGTATAAAACCGAGTGAAATTTGTGTTATGAGGCCATGATTGTATATCCATAATAAATGTTAAACATTAAACATGTATGTTATTCTTTCACGTATGCTCACTTTATACATCAGAATTGCTTATAATCATCATCATCATCATGACATATCATTTAATACTAATTTGGTTGTTTTTCTTTTCCATGTTCACATTGCAGCTTTAAAGTGTCTTGAGAAAGTGACAAAGTTGGACAAGACTTCACTTGGACAAAGTTGATCCTTTACAATTCTTTTTCTTGGAAAATGGCTTATTCCTTTTATGGTACACACATTCTATCACTTCATATTAGATTTGTTCATTTTGAGAAGCTCATGTATAAAAAGCGTTTACTATATGTCTATATATAATTATTTCAAGGCGTGAAAATTTAATGAGTCAGCTCTTATATGTTACATAAATGGTCCTCTTTTGTATGTAGTTACTTTTCATAACTATGTTATATGTATACTCTCTAATTCTACTACTAAATTACGTAAAAACTACGTATATTTATTCATTTTTGTATGTCTTTAGTCTTTAGTTTTTTTGCGCCTTTGCCTTTGTGTGGATCGAACTTGACCTGTGTGTAGCAGTGTGGTTGTTGTACCACATGCGCTAGCCGTCAAAAAAAAAAATAACTACTTTATAAACCAATAAATGATGAAAATTTAAAACTATACAAGCTTATAATTACTAAATTGGTCCAAGTCAACAAATATAAACCTAGTCTTTTACCCCTTATTAGTTTTAACATGAAACTTCGGAAAAAATAAATATCAACTTTATCATGTGAGTGTGACAAGAAAATAGGAAATAATTTTGGAAAGAATCATGTTCTAGAAAAATCTAATCCTACAAAAGTGGAGCAAATTATGTAGAGAAATATTCCCGTGTCTCGCGTCGTCTGTACATGTCGTGCTCGCTTACAATTTCGTATACCCAACAAAATAATTTTTCATGTCCTCTTTTGAAATATCACATTAATATTTTTTATTTTTCTTTTTGTTATCTGATTATTTGTAGGTAAGTTTCTAGTCGTACACACACAAAATATATAAATGTTTTCTAAACGGACATACTTGGTTTCAGAAGCTATTCGTTTCTTGACCAGGGTCCAACGGGTCGTCCACAGCAATAATTCATCTCCAGGGGGACAAGGATTTGTCTTTGGTAGACTAGGGTTCGCAATTGTGATGTAAATTTCGTATATTGAATGTTTAAATATTTATGTTAAAAAAAAACGGACATACTTGGTTTCAGTCATAAATTGACCATAGTTTAAAATTTACGAAAACAAATATAGTAGACTCGAACTCGAAGTCATGACTATATATGAGCCCATGATCTGAAATCCTTTAAAGGATTGTGAACAAAATATAATGGAGACGAAATGTTAGACTGCATGATGTGGGGGCGGGGAAAAGAGAGTGTGAAGCCTCTTCGCATCATCCACATCATCATGGGTCTAGCGTGTAGGCTGGAATGGGGTTCTCTTGGTGGAAATCTCCACGGTGTGGGGCAAGGTCTTTCACTGACGTGGCCGGTCCTGATTAGACCTTTAATTTCTACCGTTTGCGAAGGTAAAAGTAAGTATTTTTTTTTTTTAAATTACCATTTAGTTCAAATTTATCAAATTCAAAATTTACATATTTATACTCAACTTCTTCTCCACCGTTTACTCCACTATTCTTCACTGTTCCTCTACCTTTCTTTTTACCCCAAATTCAAGTAATCAACCATGACCTGTTGGACGGGGGAAGAGGAGATCACACTCGTGACGGCTTGGATGGAAATCAACAACAACCCTCAACTGGACCGAGGGACGATTTGGCCACATGTCCTTCGTGAATTCAATGACTTAGTCGGTGTCATATGGGTTGGATTGCTCGTGTGTCCATAGGACAAATCCCATTTGAAACGGATGATGTGGTTCTAACAGCATAGTTGATTTACTTAACCGAAAGTGGACCGATCTTCACAACAAATGCGAACGATTTGAGGATCACCATCGAAGAACCTTACAGTAAGTACCCGTTGATACCCTGGAAGATATGGCCATTGGAGTCACACAAATTGATTACCAATATCGATATGGTGGTGAATTTCCCCACATATCGGCGTGACAAATGATCAGGCCGACACTAGATTCGGTTTTTATATGTTTACTAATGTTTTTTATTTTTAAATTAAGTTAGGTTAATTATTATGTAATGTTTTTATTTGTATTTAATTTTATGTTTTTTTATATAATGTTATGTTTATGTATTTACTTTATTTATTAATTTAAAACAAAATGAAGAAAATAAAAATAACCGAGGTGATGTGGAGGCCACCAACTACCGTCCATGTCACAACCACCCCGTAGTTTTGTTAAATTTTGTAATACTTAATATTTTCAATTTTATACTTTCACTAATTAATAATATTTTTTGGTTTTGTATTTTTCATGTTTGGACTGAGATCATATGGTGTGAAGATTGGGCTATAGAGTAGATGGGCTGTAGAGTAGATGATCGTGTTTGGGCTTGGACATATGCTGATACACTTGGGCCTTTGCTATTTCTACTGGGCCGGTCCAGTTTACAACCTGTTGATATTTCTGTGCCACGTTGGCGATCCTCGTGAAGAAGCACAAGTGTTTATATGCCGTTGGATTTGAGAGATCTTGACCGTCCATCTTTATGAAGAAACACATAACTCCAGCTATAAATAGCTGGGTTATTCTCTTTTCACGAGTTTAGCTTCTGATTGTTTTGTATAATCTCTTAGGGTTTTCTCTCTCGTTTAAGATCTGTCATCTAGGGTTTGAAGTGGTTGTCTTGTGTAGATACATCTTGTATCTGTAAGTTCCTTCAAGTCTGTAGTATTGATTGTAGATCTTGTCTTTGTTTTGTGTTGTTTCGAGAGGTCTGTATTCTTGTTAAGAGTCGGTTAGATTGTTTTGTGAAGTTTTGGGGATTGTTCTTTTATTTTCTGTTTGTAGAAGTCTTTTCTAAATCTTTTAATAAAGTTCTTGATTATTTGAGCCCTAGGTTGATTAGTCTCTGATAATTTTCTCAAGAAGGTCCATAGATCTGTGTATTAAGTCTTCCGCTGTGTTATTGGGCTTCTTGTGTATTATTAGGGTTTGGTCATTGTTTCAAGAAGAATATTGTTGATTGTGAGGAAAGGAGCAGTCAGATCTAAGTGTGGATCTTGGTAGCTGCTCAGGAGCTTCTAAGGATTGGAATAATTTGCTTCAATCGCCTCACAGCTCTGTACCCTAAGTGAAGGTGCAGGTTGTGAGTAAGGAGAACCCTAACTTGGGCCCCTCTCTCGGTGAGATTGTTCCATTCTTGATTTTATTTCAGTCTTGTTGTGTCTAGAGGCTGTTTAACCGGGTTAGGGGGACCGGTATTTGAGCCGACTACGTGGTTAATTGGTTGTGTATATGTTTGATAGTTTCTCTGTGGTGTATTATTTGTTACTGTTTCTTTACTGTTTGAGGAAGTGCTTAGTGTGTGTTTAGGAATTTGGGTTGAGACTCCTGTGTTAAGCTTGTCCTGGCACCTTTGAGTGATGAACCAGGAATCTGGCCTCTGACACAGCTTTGTCTCATGTGTGCTTGTGTGACTTTGGTATTAAATTGTTTTACTGATTGATTGTGCTTGATTGTTAATTGGTAAATATGACTGAAGGAAAAGAAAGTAGTGGTGGACCTAATCCTGATCCACCTATCACTCTCATAAGTAAACTTGATGCTAGTGTTCCTCTGTTCTTACACCCTAGTGATTATGCAAATATAAATATTGTAACTATCAAACTTAAAGGAGCTGAAAACTACACAGTTTGAGCTAATACTCTATAATTGGCTTTACAAGTAAAAAACAAATGGGGGTTTATAGACAAGTCATGTGTTAGGTCTGAAACTGATGATGTTCTAGCTAGACAATGGGACAGGTGTAACTCTATAGTTCTCACCTGGATCCTAAATTCAATTAGTAAAGAACTTTTACATGGGACATGTGTTTTCTAAACTGGCTTTTGATGTGTGGTCTGAATTAAAGGAGACCTATGATAAAATTGATGGGTCTATTGTTTTTGATCTGTATCAAAAAATAAATTGTTTTACTCAAAATGGTTTATCTGTGGCCGAATATTACCACAAATTAAACATTATGTGGAAACAATTGGATCAAATATTGCAATTGACTTCTTGTACTTGCAATGCTGCTAAAGAGTTTAATGATTTTAGTAACATGATAAAGTTAATGCAATTTTTGATGGGCTTAGATAGTGCTTATCAGAGTGTGAGAACAAACTTATTGATTAAAGAAACATTGCCTTCTATTAAGGAAGCATTCTCTATCATTTCTAGAGAGGAATCTCACAGAAATGCTAGTGGTGCTTCTAAAAGAAGTCAATCTTTGGCATTGTTTTCTAAAACTAGTCAACCTCCTGATTTTAAGAAAACTAATAAGGTTGCAAATCAAAATCTTAAATGCTCACACTGTAATAAAATTGGTCATACTGTAGAAAAGTGTTATGAGATCATAGGGTATCCATCTTGGATGAGGCCAAGGAATGGACAAGGCAAAAAGGCAAATGCAAATTTGCGTGCGTCTGATAGTTCTGAAGTGTTTAATTCTTTGACTAGTGAACAGGTAAATAAACTGTTAAGTCTGAAAAATGAAAAACCTGTAGAATTTCATCAAAGCAGCAGTGTCTCAGGTAGTTTGTTTAAATCCTTTTGTGCTAATGTGTTTTGCAAACCTGTTTACTGTTTTGCTGGAAAACATAGTGGTAAAGGTTTTATGGGTTGGATAACTTATTCGGGGGCTAACCAACATATGGTTAAAGATGATACAGACTTGACAGACTGTATTGATGTGTCAGATTTGAACATTAGGGTAAAACACCCAAATGGAACTGATGCTCTAGTAACCAAAATAGGAAATAAAAAGTTAGCTAATAATGTTGTTCTGAAGGATGTTTTTGTTGTTCCTAAGTACACCGTGAATTTAATTTATGTCCATAAACTTGCTAAGGATAATAAACTATACATTGGTTTTGATGAGTATAAGTGTTATGTTCAGGACTTAACCACAAGGAAAGTCCTGGTGACTGGTAATCAAATAGATGGACTGTACTACTGTGGAAACACCTTTGTGAGTAACAAGGTGTGTTTTAGTAGTAATGTTAATACTGAATTGTGGCATGCTAGGTTAGGACATCCATCTAACCAAGCTATTAAAAGGTACAAGGATAGGTTAAACCTAGGGGACTTAAATGATAATGAGCCTTGTGAAATATGTCACAAGGCTAAACAACATAGGGAACCCTTCCCTTTGAGTGATCATAAAACATCTAGTATTGGTGAACTTGTTCATATTGATGTATGGGGACCATATATGGTAAATAGTAGGGAAGGTTTTAGATATTTTCTAACTATTGTGGATGATTTCTCTAGATCTGTGTGGGTTTGTTTGATGAAAACCAAATTTAAGTTTTTGAAAATATAAAAGATTTTGTAAGTATTGTTGAAACACAGTTTAATAAAGTTGTTAAGTGTCTAAGAACTGACAATGGAACTGAATTTGTAAATCAACAATTAAATAGTTTTTGCAAAGAAAAGGGTATTATTCATTAAACAACTTGCACATATACTCCACAACAAAATGGAATAGTGGAGAGGAAACATAGACATCTACTTAATGTAGCTAGGGCTCTTATGTTTCAAAGTGGTGTTCCTGTGAAATTTTGGTCTGATTGTATATTGACCGCATGTTATTTGATTAATAGGACACCTACATCTGTGCTAGGAGGAAAATCACCATATGAGGTAGTTTATAATTTTGAACCCTTCTTAGACCATCTTAGGCTATTTGGTTGTCTATGTTTTGTTACCATTTTAAATGAAAGTGATAAATTGAATAGTAGAGCAGAAAAGTGTATTTTCTTAGGCTATCAACAGAAAAAAAGGATATAAAGTTTTTAGTTTGGAAAACAAAAATGTTTATTTTTCTAGAGATGTGAAATTTTATGAAGAAATCTTTCCATTTAAGGAGGAATCTGTTTTTAAAAATTTTGATGAAAACTTATTTCCTAAAATAACAAATCTTAACTTTTTTTATTGGTATGAAGTTGACAACCAAGGTCAGTCACAAGGTCCCAATGATGATAGAAGGGTTAATGTTGAAAATGACTTAGAGACACACTGGTCCCAGCAGACCGGAGACAATGTTGCTGGGACTGATGGCAGGGCTGGGAGTCAGCAGCCCAGTTCTCCAGACAACACTCCAGGCAGGGCTGGGGTTGTGAAATCTGGGCAAGATTTCATAACCAGTTCTGAGGGAAACCTGGGTGATCAGGGTGCAAGTCAGTCCAATGTTAGAAGGTCTGCTAGGAGTACTGTTTTGCCACAAAATCTAAAAGACTATGTGTTAGATAGTAAAGTGAAGTTTGGAGTAGAAATAGCGGTTAACTACTCTAATCTTACTTTTGAAAATAAATGTTTTGTCTCCTCTTTAAACAAAGACAAGGAACCTGCTTCATTCAATGAGGCTGTTGATAATCCAAATTGGATTGCAGCCATGAATGAGGAGATTGAGGCCGTATATAGAAATGATACTTGGGATCTTGTAGAGTTACATATAGGTAGAAGTGTTGTAGGATGCAAGTGGGTCTTTAAGATCAAGTATAAGTCTAGTGGGGAGGTTGAGAGGTTTAAAGCCAAATTAGTGGCTAAAGGTTATAGTCAGAAGCAAGGAATAGATTTTGAGGACACATTTTCACCTGTGGTTAAGCTTGTCACAGTTAGGTGCATTATAACTTTTGCTGTACAAAATGATTGGAAAATGTATCAGCTAGATGTGAATAATGCGTTCATTTATGGGGAATTAAACGAAGAAGTTTACATGTCTTTACTAGATGGTTATTTTGATAAAAATGAAAAAAGAGTATGTAAACTTAAGAAGTCTTTATATGGTTTGAAACAAGCTCCTCGTATGTGGAATGCTAAACTTGTAAATGTGTTAATTGATCTAGGTTTCAGTCAAAGTAAGTGTGATTATTCCTTATTTTTTAAAATAACTGATTCTGTGATCATCTATCTGCTTGTATATGTTGATGATATTGTTGTTACTGGAAATAGTCTTAGTGAAATCACTAAGGTCAAAGAAAGTATTAAGTCAAAGTTTTTGATAAAGGACTTGGGTGAATTAAAGTACTTTTTGGGTATAGAGGTTATAAAATCCAATGATGGAATTTGTCTATCCCAAAGAAAGTATTGTTTAGAGTTGTTAGCTGATTATGGTCTAACTGCTTGTAAACCTGTTAGTACACCCATTAAATCTAACCATGTGTTGACAAATTTGTGTAAACAACACAATTCTGTTTGTCTAACATCACTGGTTATCAAAGGCTTGTGGGTAGATTGATTTATTTGGCACACACTAGACCACACATTGCTTATGCAGTACATTTTTTAAGCAAATACATGCATAGGCCTACTAATGGTCATTTGAAAATTGCTGTTAGGCTTTTAAGGTACTTAAAAGGATCACCTGGAGGAGGTATCTTGTTTTCTAAAGCCTCTGAGTTAAAGTAATTTGCTTACTCAGACTCAGATTGGGCTAAGTGCTTGGAAACAAGAAAGTCCATAACAGGGTTTTGTGTGTTTTTTGGGAACTCTTTAGTGTCCTGGAAAAGCAAAAAACAAAATACTATGTCCAGGTCCTCAGCAGAAGCTGAGTTTAGGTCCATGTGTGCTGCTACATGTGAGCTAATGTGGTTAATAAATTTGTTACAAGAACCTAATGTTTCAGTAAATTTGCCTGTTGACTTATACTGTGATAACAATGCTGCATTGGCCATTGCTGTTAATCCAGTATTCCATGAGAGAACCAAACACTTTGAGTTGGATTTGTTTTTCTTAAGGGATCAAATTTCTAAAGGTGTAATAAAGCCTGAAAAGGTGGCTTCTGAAAAACAAATAGCAGATGTTTTTACAAAAGGTTTGTTTCCTGTTATGCATGAAAACCTTGGTAAGTGTTTGAGTTTATTTGACCCATTTGGAGTATAAACTTGAGGGGGGGGGGTGTTAAATTTGGTAATACTTAATATTTTCAATTTTATGCTTTCACTAATTAATAATATATTTTGGTTTTATATTTTTCATGTTTGGACTGAGATCATATGGTGTGAAGATTGGGCTGTAGAGTAGATGGGCTGTAGAGTAGATGATCGTGTTTGGGCTTGGACATATGCTGATACACTTGGGCCTTTGCTATTTCTACTGGGCCGGTCCAGTTTACAACTGGTTGATATTTCTATGCCACGTTGGCGATCCTCGTGAAGAAGCACAAGTGTTTATATGCCGTTGGATTTGAGAGATCTTGAACGTCCATCTTTATGAAGAAACACATAACTCCAGCTATAAATAGCTGGGTTATTCTCTTTTCACGAGTTTAGCTTCTGATTGTTTTGTATCGTCTCTTAGGGTTTTCTCTCTCGTTTAAGATCTGTCATCTAGGGTTTGAGTGGTTGTCTTGTGAAGATACATCTTGTATCTGTAAGTTCCTTCAAGTCTGTAGTATTGATTGTAGATCTTGTCTTTGTTTTGTGTTCTTTCGAGAGGTCTGTATTACTGTTAAGAGTCGGTTAGATTGTTTTGTAAAGTTTTGGGGATTGTTCTTTTATTTTCTGTTTGTAGAAGTCTTTTCTAAATCTTTTAATAAAGTTCTTGATTATTTGAGTTCATGATCCATGTTTGTAACAAGTTTTCTGTTATTGAAGCAAATCAAAACCGATAACTCATTCTACCGTGAATTCTCCGCCATCGCCAACATGTTGCAGCTAGTCGAGACCTATAAACTCACATAAACGAGTCTTCTTCGTATCTATTCGTTTAACTCTAACCGTATAAGCGAAAAACAGAAACACTTAATTAAATTTCCTTGTTCCTCTTCATTCTTGCTTAATTCGCTGAACAAAATCTTTTGTTCATAATCACACCCCTTCCAAAAAAAAAACCTAGTTTACAAATGGGTATAAAATTTACTTTAAAGAGTTGTGTAGGGTTTGAAGATAACGCATGCTTCATGAGAGAACCAATGTGGACCATTTATTCTTTTTCCGATTTTGAAGATTAAAAAATAAATAAAAAGGGCATTACACTAAAGTAAAAAAAAATCTATTTGGAGTTAATTATTTAAATTACATTGTCCTCCTATTTTCTCTTCAATTAAAACATTAATTATATCCATTGATGTAAGTAAGTTGTGTATCCATATTGCTATAACTAAAAATTTTCATACGTATATAGTAGGGCGGACTTATCATTGAGGCATGGATAGTGCCCCTACCCCTTAATTTCTTCAGCGTGGTGGAAAATTTTTATTTGTTGACGTTTTTCTTATTATGCTACCCTTGAATTCTTTTGTCGTTACCCCTCAAAATATTTTTGACTTTTTAACGTGATCTCTGAATTTTTTTTCTAAATACACTATATGCATGTAATAATATAACAATGTACATATGTGTACAATCATGAACATATAATAGGTATATGACAAAAATATGATGCACATATATGTACGTTATCAAACAATGTTAAGAACAATAAGCCTCTGGAATGTACATATATGTCAAACACCATCATCACGTAACAAGTTGATTTTTGTAATTAAAAAAAACTATAGCAATACCGTACTCAAATTATACAGAATTAATTAATTACTCGTTTTTGCGGTGTGTTTTTTTTAAAGAAAATATTAGAGTATGAAAAGATTATAACCATTCAAAGATTGTGCGGGTGTTTGCTTAAAAGTCAACAATAATTAAGAAAATATTTTTTTATCTTCCAATCACGCCTTTTAGAATAATAATAAGAGCATTCCCAGTAGCTTCTCCATATTTTCTCCATAATTACTCTAAAAACACTACTTTTTCTCACTTCTTTCTATTTAATAATATTTATTCTATACTTTTATCATTACCTTTTCTCTCTCCTCTACTCACAACCACTTTAAAAAATATTAAACAATTATGGAGGATGAACAGTTCCATATCAAATTTACTGATGAACAGTAACTTCTCTATATATTCTCTATCTCCTCTACTCACAACCACTTATACACATTGTATATAATATGGAGGCCCCTCTCACAATAATATGGAGGCTCTATTGTGAATGCTCTAAGAAAGTTAACATGATGTGTGATTCACATCAGTTTTCTAGGTTCTTAGTTGGCCCCTAGGTTCTCAACTAAACCTACTCATATAAATGATAATAATAATAATAATAATAATAATAATAATAATAATAATAATAATAATAATATCTATTTTTATTAATGTTTAACTGACATCCGTTTCAGGGAGGAACTCAGATGATGACAAGTTTGAACGTTAAGGACTCAAGGAGTAAAATTTCATAAGGAGGAACTCAGGGTGCACTTTGCCAAAAACCAAAGGGACTCAAACAGCAGTCTATGCTGATTATCATCATCATCATCATCATCATCATTATTCGGTCTGAATTTGACGAGTTATTATGGCGCAACATGCGTGTGTGATTCGGTATTTTTATGTCTATTTTTTTCAAGTTAACACTCCATACGCAACTTACGAGTAATAAAACCTAACACCAACAACGAGGGCAACTTTATATACGGTTAGTCGCTTATATATTCATACTAGCTGATTACCCCGGGAGGGTCCCGGGGTTGAAAAATATAACCATTCTAATAATACTAATACTAATAGTAATAATTATTACTCTTGTAATTAAATAAATAAAAAATAATCTTGCTATAAGGTGACACCATGTGTTGCAGTGTTGCAAGATTCTTTCTCATAGTTTCTCTTGATGAAGTATACCTATCCATCTTTAGAAGAGTAAAATTCCAATGATAGCATGACGATTGGGCTGAATTTCAACATCGTAGATAAGAAGCTGGTTTAAAAGAAAAAACAGGATTAATGAATAATCTGAACACTTTGTGTTTTTTTGTTTCCTGTATGAACGAAACCCCACAAAAAATAGTCGTTTTTTTCTCCGTTTTTTATATAGCACTATGGTACTCGTTGGAAATATAATAAAACGCTTGTTAATTTGGTGTAATTTTTTTCTTTAAAAAATCTCGTATATAAAAGATATTAACGTTTAAAAATTATGGGAGGAAATATGAGAGACAAAAATTTAAATTTGTTTTTAAATTCTTTTTTCCTAAAATAACTCAGGGGCTGTTTGGCAAATGCTGAACCAGTAAGTGCTGAATCAATAAGAGGTCTGAATGGTTAAGAGGCTCTGAACCAGTAAGTGCTGAATCAATAAGAGCTGTTTGGCTGTATCTCTGAATGACTGTGCAGAATTACTATTTTACCCTCTTAATTATTACTTGCATATAACTACCAAAAATCCATATCAAAATCTTTTCCATATCAATTATTATTATTATTATTATTATTATTATTATTATTATAAAGACACACACATATGTACATCTGTACATTCATTTTATTTTCACACACACTTTATACATTATCATCTCACACCACACATATGTCGAAAGAGAGAGAGAGAGCCGGAGAGAGAGAGGCCGGAGGGGAGGCGGTGCTCCGGCGGCCAAACTCCACAACCAACACCCTCACCTCCACAACCAGACCCTCATCTCCACACTTCACCCGATTAATATTCAAGAGAGAGAGGAGAAAGATCAATAGAGAGAGAAGAGATCTGCAGAAAGAGAGGAACAGAGGTGAAGGGAGGTGGCCATGGTCTCCGGTCGACCTTGGTGGTTCCAGTAGCAGCGGCGGCGGCGGGTGGTCGTCGTCGGAGGAGGAGGAAGATGAGCAGAGTTGGGGGTCGGAGGAGGGTGCGGCGGCGCTGAGGGAGGAGGCGGAGGTGGTGAGGACAGGGTTGGGGGCGGAGGGTTGGGTGTTGGTGTTGAAAGAATGGAAGGGTTTGTTTTGTGGTGAGGGTATCCTTGTCTAATTTTTATTCAGCATCAAATTATGTCTGTACCATACAGACTGAAAGATTTCATTAAGAGGTGGATGATTTTGCAACCAAACAGCCAAGCCTCTGTCCGAATAAGAGGCCAGCCTTTTAATGAATCATTAAGAGGCTAAACAAACAGCCCCTCAATCTCTTTTAGGGTTTTATCTTTTTCTTTTTTTTTATTAAAAAATCAAAATAATTCAAAATCACTAAAATCTTTCAATTATAATGCCACGTGGCAGTTTCATGGGGAGGTTGAAGGCACCAATGCACGCCACGTTAGTAACGTTCAATCCTTTTATATATATTATAATAGATTAATAGATGATAATACCATAATAATTACATTTTCAATACATCAAAAGTTGACGATCTGAAAATTATCAATGTGTTGAACTAAAATAGCCTTGTAACTAAAATCCCGAAATAAATGTAGATAAAGAAATGGTTTTGGTTATAAACTGGTTTTAAATCACAGAATAATTGGTTTGCAATAAACTAATGATTTTGCTTTTGTGAAAAGTTACAGCCCACAATAGCAATTGGATGATGATTAGTACATGGGCCTTGGCCCAATCACTGGAAAGAAGTAAACCGACTGGAACAAAAAATGGAGCATCAATTTTCGAAGGAGACTTGCAATTCGAAGTCGGCAATTTTTGTTGTAAGTGGGCACGGTTTGCTTGGCCTGGCACGAAGTCTCTTGAATTTTGTTGTTGGCTAGTGCTCCAATGATTATACAATTGGCAATACAATCCAAGGTTGGCCAATACTACACAATTGTAACATTATCTCTTGCTAGTAAATCCATATGCTTCACAATTAGTACACATTCATTTCTTAATCACAATTAATAAATTAATCTGATACATGGTGTGCATCATGCTATTCAAGCTAGAATACGGGCTCCTAATGCATATTTATACCAAATCATACAGTCAAACACAATTCCCCATTAATCTATCCCACATATATTCCTCATGTTAACTTACTATTAGTTACATCCATTACCACATTCCATTCATGATAGTCAAGTTCTTGCATATAAGTTCACATGTCATCATTATCTAGACATTTCATCAAACACTTGGTGTACATACTACATTCTAAGCACAGGTACAAGTATTTGATGCTTAACTTCCTAGTTCAAGATATCAATCACCATGTTCTTTCCTACATGAAGTACCATTTACTCAATAGATATTAAATATAGCAAAACATATGACTGTTTCGATCTATTTATCAAATTAACCACGAATGATCATGGGTTATACCCAAAATCGGCACCCATTTCCAATCCTATGAAATTTCCTTCAATTTATTCAATTTCTACAAAATTAACACACATACAAGTTCTATTCATCAATTGTAACTGGTTTGTACTTGGATTCACATAACAATTAAGTATGAACCCTACTACTTCATCATGTTATCATGTAATGTAGAGTACGTGAAACAATTATGTGACACTAAATATTGTTTTTCTTATTTCACCGAATCATACTCTATTTTTTTTTTAATTTGATTAAAAAGCAATAATAGTAATCATAAAGCATATTATATTAAGTTATTAATTACTTTTTTTACTAGCTTTTTAATATTTTTTTTTATTCAATCCTTTTAATACATTTGTATCTATTATTGTTATTTTATATGCAAGTAATACCAGAGCCCATTTTAAAGGAAAAAAAACAAACAAATTGGGCTCACAGCCTCACATAACAACGTGGGCCGGGGTTCACAAAATAATAATATGAGAGAAACGCTACTACAGGCCTACAAGGTGTAAAAGACCCCTGGCCTTGTGCAATTAGCATTGTCTATAAATGTTTTAGAAGATGCAATTCATACTATTTATATGAAGTTTGTAACTTGTTTATGCATAAAAGTTTGTAACTTGTTTATGCATAATAATCATTCATAATTTCATACAGTATTCTTAATTCATTCTGTTTGGTACAAGAATGGTAAAATGAAAACGAGACAATAATAAACTAGTTTTGATTCGAATGATTTGCCTACTATGAAATTGTAGAATACAATGTTTATCACAAAATTCAGTGTCTTTAGGGTATGAACACCTTTGACATGGATCTCGATGCATAGTCATCGACCCTGTGTCAAGGGAAACATTGCTAGACGCTTTTATGGTCTAATGATTCCGGCCTTTTGTTTTAATTTCCGCACATAAACATACACATCTATGCATATATATGTATACACACAATCACATCAATACAAAACTTTACAACTGTGAGTATATTAATTAGTAAACAAAATACTTAAACCTAAAATATCCAGGTAAATAGTATCTTTTTAGTGGGAAAGGGGCACAGGCCCCGTGTAGCCCATGCCCACCAATCAAACAATGCCACGTCATTTTAACCCCAAACTAGCCTAAACACCGGAAACGTCAAGCCCAAAGTAGCCTGAAACCAAGGACCCCACAATTTTACCAAACCCACCAATCATACACACCACATGAGATGGTCCCCACCAAAAAACCCTACTTTTTCTTCCTCTCTCCTCGGCTTCTTTTCCTTCTCTCTTCGGCTTGCACAAGCCTCAAATTCAAGCATAATATACAGTGTTTTCAGACCCAGACCGGACCAGGAACCGGTGGTTGAACCGGTCCGGGTCAAGGGTTGAACCGGGCATGCATTGACCCGGTGGTTGGATCGGACCGGGAAACCGGTCGGTCGGACCGGTCAAAAAGGGGGTCGGACCGGGAATTTTATAATTTTTGGGATTTTTTTAGAGTTAAATGCCAAAATGGCCCCTGTGGTTTGGCCCAAATTGCCACTTTGGTCACTTTTTTGAATTTTTTGCCAAAACCACCCCTCACAGATCGAAAAATGCCAAAATGACCCATATTTAACTGAGTTTTTAACTGAGTATGGAAAGTCAGTTAAGTCTCAGGGGCAATTTTGTCCTTTCATCTGTACTTCATCTTCTCCGTATAAAAACCCCAAACCTTTCATCTGTACTTCAGAAACCCATTTCAACCCTTCTACTTGTGAACGACGGTGGGTCTCCTCCACCTAGGGCGGAGCTCCGGTGGAGCCATGGCTGATCAACGGTCGGAATAGGTGGTGTGGGGTCCATGACACATAATTGTTGAAAACAAGTACCTTGATCAATTAATTCTCAAACACAAACAAACCTACTGTGATGTCCTATCATTAACCTTTGAGGTGTAGAAGGAGAGAATGAACCAGAGAGAGGGAGGGAGACCGGAGGTCTCCTCCGCCTCCAGCGGAGCTCCGGCGATCGAACCCCACAACCAACACTCTCATCTCCACAACCCTACTGAATATTATAGAGAGAAGAGCTAGGGAGAGAGAGAGACGCAGATGCAGAGAGAGAAAGTAGAGGAGAGAGAGACGGAGACCGACAGAGAGAGAGAGATGAACGGAGGAGAAGGGAGTTGGATTGAAGAAATGGGAACGCAGGTGCAGATGCAGATGCAGATTGTTTTTATACCGAACGGCGTTCCGTTAGGTTAACGCATCCAGCGACGATTGAAACGATAGCGATGGATACAGATCTGAAAAAGAAGGTGAAATCTGATCTCGAATTGTTTATAAAATCTAAACAATATTATCATCGGTTAGGTCGTGTTTGGAAACGGAGTTATCTTCTCTACGGACCTTCTGGTACTGGAAAATCAAGCTTCATAGCAGCTATGGCTAAATTCATGTCGTATGATGTTTACGATATCGATTTATCCAAAGTTGTTGATGATTCCGATCTAAAACTGCTTCTGTTGCAGAGAGAGAAAGTAGTGGTGTGGTGTGATATGATGATGAATATTGGAAATGGTGCAGGGCTCGGGTGAGATCCAAAGTTTGTTGTTGATAGTGAGGACTTGTTATGAAGTGGTGATGGTGACAGGTTCGTGACTGTGGTGTGGGTAATAGAGGATGGATAGGAGGTTGTGGAAGGAGGGGTGGGTGCAGGTAGGTTGAAGAAGATGATGAGGAAGAAGGATTGAGTTGAAAGGACGAAATTGCCCCTGATACTTAACTGATTTTGCGTACTCAGTTAAGAACTCAGTTAAATATGGACCATTTTGGCAATTTTCGATCTGTGAGGGGTGGTTTTGGCAAAAAAATTCAAAAAAGTGACCAAAGTGGTAATTTGGGCCAAACCACAGGGGCCATTTTGGCATTTAACTCGATTTTTTTATATATTTTGCCGGTTCTTTGAACCGGTCGGACCATTGACCCGATGGAAGGTCCGGTTCGACGTCCGGTCCGATTCTGAAAACATTGCTAATATACAAGCCCCATAGGAAGGGACGGTGTAGCCGCGAGGCTTCACAAGCCTTGACACCCAAGCCGAGGGTGCCCTTCCCCCTTATCATGTGAATAATTAGCCATTTAGCATCTTTGGTCTTTTCATTTCAACCTTACATAGTTCTTCCAACTTTTAAACATACGGACACATGTTTCCCAATTGAATGGTGTGCAGTAGTGAATCTTATTTGCACTGTACATGACCATATTATTCTCTCTCTTTTTTGTTTCTTTATTTGCCTAATTTTAAAAAAATATATATAGAAAAGTTAGAGAAAGGAGAAATATTTTTGTAATATAAAATAAGAAAAGTGGTGAAGAATTTCAGGAATATAAGTTGGTTTAAATGCAACACATGGAATAAACAACTTTTTGGAAAAGAAACGTCTTGTGGTACGTAATTTGATTAGTCTCCTTTATTACAAGGCTGTCATGTCAAAATTTGAGCAACTTTTCCCACTCCTATAGGCAGTTTTTAACCTTTAAAACTTTAATGCTTTTTTCCTTTTCTATTGATGGGCATATAAGTAAATTCACTTACATCTACGTGGAGTTCCGTTAGAAAGAAAATATTTATGTTGTGTTTGTGCGGAGAAGGCCTTTGGTCTATCAATTCGTACCAATGTGTTGAATAAAGATTTATTTTTTTCATGGTCTATCTATTGGTATCAACGTGTTTAGCCGTTTAAAAAAAATGTTGTGTTTGTGCGAAAAGAATGTTTTTTCATGGTCTCCAAAATATTTGGTCTTCATGTCTGTCAAGAAAGATTAATTGTCGAGTTAGATTATTGATTATTTCTTTGGCGGATTAAGCCAGGTTATCAAACTTCGGTCACTGAAATATTGGGTTTGCAAGTATAGTTATAAGATTTTTGATTCGGTTTGTAATTTCCTATTTTTTATCGGGGGCAAGTGCAGAGCAAATGAGAGGCGGATGTTGTCAGTGTCTTGCTAGCAGCACTGTATTATGCTTAACAATGACAAGTGTGTGTGTGAGGTGATATGTTTTAGGGTTTGACATATTTTACTTTTTAATTTAAATAGGATAAATATTTGTTGATTTAATTTTAGTAAGTAAAAACTATAATTTTTTTTAATATTGTTATAGTGTTACCAGTCGTAAAAGTTTTCTATGCATGTCAGTTTATTACAAAGATCTTTATATGTGTCCCTTAAGTTTCGATTATATATTGTACGTTAAAAATAAAATATAATTCATGCGTGACTCATCTCCATTGGCGAAGGTTGGGGGGGGGGGGGGGACCCTTCGTTTTTTTTTGCAGAATGGTGGAAGTTTACGGATTTTGTAGATAATTTTTATATGGATTGAGTCCACGCCTTACCCATTTGATCTTCCGGCCCCTAACGATACAAAAAAAAATGAACCCCCCCCCCCCCCCCCCCCCCCCCAATTTGATCTAGCTCACCACTGCTCATGTCCCCTCTCTTGCTCCGTGGTTTAAAAACGTGATTAGCTAGAGATCTTTGCGTTTGACAAGATGCATTTTTTTAACAAAAAAATTATACACCTAAATACCATCGAATCCCTTTTCCAAATATGATTTCAGGGTTGTTCCCAAACATGAGTATTAATTAAGTTTGATTTTTCATGTAACTGTGGTTGAGACTTGAGACTACGTACTTTACTTTATGCAAAGCAAATGAAGACTAATTATTAGACACTTGATAAACAGCAAGGCAAGAAAGCTTCACTTTGATGCATGCATGGGTAATATAGTCAGGATTTTTTTTTCCCATTTATATGAGGGAGAGATTGTTTCATTCAAAGTTAACGCTCCTTTTGTAGTAGCACTGGCCAGAAACACTTTGCATTCAAATTATTTGCTGCCCCCCCTCTCTCTCTATATATGTCTTTTTAGGCCATCATCATATAACATAAATTAAAAGATTCATTCATCTTTTTGACTAGATATATATTGAGTAATCATAACATATCTCCGGACTTGTATAGTGTTTGAGGGATATCTGGGCAGACAAACCTAACTAGGGTATCTAATAGTGGAGTACTATTGATCTTCATACTAATTATATATGTCAATTCTACTGGTTTCAATTCCTTCTGGTGAAGTGATATGAAGGCCTAATAATATGTGACTTGGGGCCTAATGGTGGGCGGGGTGGTCCGTGATGGTCACCATGTGATGGCTGTGACCATCACGACCAGCACCCCAGGATTTTTATCACGGCTGGGATATGAACAATTCGTGACACACATCACGATGGAAAAGCAAAAGCATGTGGATGTTTGGCTTCCAATAAATGTTTTTTAATATTTATGAAATTATGTTTTAATTAATTTAAAGCTTTCATTTCAACTTGATTTACTTATTTTTTCATTTTTTAATAAATTTAGTTTATGCTTTAATTCATTCTTTAACACTAGTCGGAAAGCCCGCGCGTTGCCGCGGGTTTTTTTTTATTTTTTGGTGCACGCTTCGTGACGGATTTCATGTAACTTATTTTTAATATCATTTTGCTAAGAAAACTAATACACTTAAAGTAAAACTCTACACTTAACGAAATAAAATTTATAACGTGACTGTCCTTCAATCAATGAATAGTGGTTCAATCAACTATTGATCATTAAATCTATAAAAAAAAAAAAATCCACTTCTAGTTATCTTCAATGTTTTAGATACATGAAAAAGGATGGCTACAGAACTATTGTAAGTTCACATTCCTGAAATCAAACTTCAAGCTTTTTTCCAACATGTGAAGAGTTATGATATTAATAAGCTAATTAATTCTCAAAGGAGACTGTTATTATTTTTTTTTTTTGAACGGCGAGACTGTTATTATGTGTTAGCTGCTTTACATATTTCATATTCGTGATGTTTTTTTTCCTTCGCTTCTTTGTACGCGGCTGAATCAGCAAAGCCTGAAGTGCCAAAAAGTGTCCCAAGTTCTGCTACATTCTTGCAGCCACCTGTTCGTGGACACCTGACACACCCCAGTTCATTTTTGAAAGGAATGAATACACAGATCAGGCCACCACCTTTATCTGTTGCTGTTCCAAGAGAAGTGTCATCGGATGCTGCTACGTTTTCTCATAATGGGAATCATCAGTTGCCCCAGAAGGATCAGTCTGTATGTACATCTTTTTGAGTCTTGTGATTGAAATAGTCCGCAGGCATGATTGGTCAAATTTGAGATACAACTTATATACCAAAAAACTAATAAACTTTAGACAAAAGGGTATTGGATTAACCCGATCCGAATCTGTTTGTACCCATTAACCAAACAAAAGCCTGGTTTGCCAAATCCACGAATCGTACATCAAACAGATACCGTTTGGTTAACTCGGTATTACTGGTGATACTTTACCTTAACGGGTCAAAATGGTAACTTCAAAAGATTTAAGCTTAAAAGGAAACGTGGTTAAACGGGCCAAAATCAAAAGCCTTAATATTATACAAGTTTTTTTTAATCAAATTTGACATATGATTTATAAATAAAAAATTGATATACTTTGGACAAAGGGGTCTTTTGATCAATCCAAGCCGAACCCATATTCACCCATTAACCAAACAAAAGCCCGTTTTGCAACCTCTATGCATAGTACATCAAACAAAAACCAGTTAGTTACCTCGGTGCACAATAATCCCTGAATCTGCAGTAAGGTTCAAAATACGCGATCCATAGTAGATTTAGTTACATATGGACAATTTCCCAGTCCATTCATCGGCTTCACCATAATCAAGACTAAGTTCCCTCATAGGAGGAATATTCTCAATAGCTAACAACATAAGATGAGGGAAACCATAATTAGAATGATCATATAACACCAACTGAACCAAAACATTTGGAAACACACTGTGACTTAAGTAACAAGCAACATTCCTCATTCTAGAAACATCCATTGCAAATCAAGTGGCGGGACCGATGGATACGATGGGTGCTCATAATCCGAAAATATTTGTGACAAATCGCCCATTCTGCCCATCTCTCACCAAACCGATTCGGGTATATCAAATTATCACCATTCATGCTAAAAAGTTGAGCTTGTTGTCTTGTGAGTATAACTCCTGTGTATTCACAAATAAAGGAGCCAGCTTGAATCAAGTCCAGTGATCTAACTCCCCAGCCCGTTTCGCGTGACCTGAACACTTCAAACTTGTTTTAAACCCCATTTTGGCTCACCCGATTCCGGCAGTTCGGAGGGCAACTACAATGTGGCCCACATTCAAAGATTAATGGTTTTCCTCTAACAAGTAACTCGTTTTGATCATACGCAAAGTCCCCACCATTCCTTTTAGCACAGAAACAACCGTCTATACATCCAGAAACACAGTCGCAGCCGCCACCTACCGCCCCATGGTGATAAACAAAAGGCGGGAACACAGACGTGACCAAATACTCGTAAAACATTGGCTCGTGATTATCATCAATGTCATTGAAAAGAAACACGGGTATGTGTTCTTTGTTCATTGACATATCCATGGATACGTACCCTCCGGGTATAACCTGCAACGGCCCGTTTCTAAGACTCGCTGCATACTTAAGAATAGCACTCCCCATTTCGGGCTGATTTTCCATTCTCATAAGCTTAAATTTAATGACACCAAAGCCCGATTTCCCGGCTTCAAGCCAAGAATCGACAACTTTATACAACCCGTCATAAACATACACTTTACCACTCGCGCTACCTTCGTACCGAAACCTACGAACAACGCGTACCTCGAGGTCGTAACACATACTTCTTTCCATTGCAAGATTTCCACCTTCTAACCTTTGATGATCAGCTTGTCTGTTGTACTTATCCTGCCCACCATGCCCTGTGTATATAATCGCATCACCCGCGTCTTGATCATCTTCATACCCACCTGAAACAATTATACTCGTGGCAATCGGCTCACCATTAGAGCTCTGGCTCGACGACAAGTAATCAATCCCGGCTTGAGGTGAACCATGCATCCCGACGACACATATTTCAATCCGAAAAAAGAAAATGTCGCCCACGTACACTCCCGGAATCGCTCCAACTATCTGTTTATCACGGTTTAACCAAAGTCCGCAGTCTATAAAATATATTTCTCTGTCATACAATATTTAGCAAATCAAAACATGCAGTGCACCCACACAAATGATGTTGATATTTTCAATTGATCCATATATACATAAAAGAATGATGATAAAAAAATGAATGAGTATGCACATGTAAAACTTCAAGCAATACAGATATCTTTGATGTTGAAATCAATCGCAAGGCAAGGGTCTATGTCCATTTGTATTCACACATAAAAAATGAAAATTGAAACTGATCATACCCTTTAACCTTTTATTTTTTTATATTCCAACACTATTGTAGAATTCCACCATGACTCTTTTGCTGGCTTGCATTGCAAACATAGAGGGCTACAACCTAAAAGAAAATATAAGAATGCTATGAGCAAAATCTTTTATTAAAAAAATATATATGAATATGAAAGTCATTTTTTATTGTGATGAGATGAAGTATTGTACACCACATTCTCCCGTGTATTTTTTAGTGAGAAAACAGGGGTAGTAAAACATTGTAGGATTAGGACCGCACCAAATTGTGGTTCTACATCAGCCAACTTTCTCTTCTTTTTCCGTGCAACATCAGCATGAACAGCAAGAACGTGCTGGTAGTCTGTCATTCCAGTATAATTCAAACACTAATGAATTAAAGATGGCAGAGAAACAGGTGGGTCAAATGGGTTGGCAAATTAGCCAGGTAAACCTCTTTACAGTCCTCAATTATCATGCTTTAGTAAAATTAACCTAACCTAAACTCATAACAGATGGCTAATTTACTTCATGAACACATGCATATAAACTTATTAAAAGTGATTTAAATAAAAGTAAAACTCACCTTAACTCATAGCCATTGAATCAATAAACATAAAACAAATCTAATTTACTTCATATACACCACTACTTTCCAGATCATGGCCCCCAAACACAACCATGTTTTGAATTTTAATTGGAATCAATCGATCAACGGGCTTTTTTTCCGATCAATCCTGACCCCTAATTTACACATGAACTTGAGGCTCAAATGCAAGATATTGTCTTCTCCGGCAAGCAGGTGTTGGTTAGGGTTTGGGGGCCATGATCTGGAGGGTGTTTCTTGGTTAGAGTTTCGATGGAATGTGCGAGTGTGTGCTCTTTAAAATAGACTTCAATTGAAATGCGTATGTGAATCGACGCATTGAATTGCTCTGTAAGAAGATATCTGTAACTGACGATCATTAATTCATCGGTAACCTATAGTATTCCGGCATCTTAATGGAAATCAAAGGGACGCGTTTGAGAAGGCTGGATGGAAGAAGGGTAGAATTGTAAAAATGTTTTGATATTGTAAAAGAGGAGGTGTGTGAAATGTCTAAATTACCCTCCTAAGTGTCTTAATTGTCACCAAGATGCTTATAATACCCTTAAATTTCTTGCTTAAACATGTTGTATATGTTGCTTCATAAGTTGTATGAAAATGAAAAGTACCATATTAGCCATCACTCCTCCTTAATAAGATAATATAGATAAGTTCATTAGGGTGGATGGGGTGGTCATGACCCCATCACAATAAATGTTTATTAATATTTATGAAATTATGTTTTAATTAAAAAAGTTTATGTTTTTCATTTTTTTTAAATTATACCCATAGATCATCCCAGAATCATAAGCGTATATCTTTTTGATATTTGGATTGTCCATTAAAGCATTTCATCTTTGCCACTCCATTATATATCTTTGTAGGCGTTACTCACTTGAAGGGGTGTCTTACACTCTCTTTTGCGTCATAGACAAAAGTCTTCATAAGAAAAGAACTTGCGAGTACGACTAACAAGCTTAATATAAGAGAGTATATATTGATTAAAAACTTATAATAGGCACCTTGCTTGATGTTTATTATTGTAAATCCAACATGTTTATCTTTGACACAAACATGAATAAGATTTATTACATGCTAATACATAATAAAATATAAACATTGCATTAGTTAAGAATAAAATGAAAGACGTCTTAAAAAGATTTTGGGAGATCTATCATTTATTGTGTAAGAGAGTATATGGTGGGGTGGTTTACTGTTTACAAGCACAATGTCTCAATAATAACATCCTCTTTAACTAGAATCCGATTTTTCAATCATAGGAACTTCGCCTTTTTAACCGGAGCATGTCTGCCCTCTACATTAGGTTTGCTTGGCTAGTTCCAATTATTCACAAAGTATGCCTAGAGGGGCGTCGTCCTACATGGTACTTCTTCCACGCCTAGTGCCCATAACACATAATCTTATAACTATTATGTAGCTACTAATTAAATATAACGATACCATATTCCGTTGTTAGTTAAACTAATCAATCTATGATCTTGTGTTGTATGCGGAATATATGTTTTGATAACTAATATGTGAAGTTTTTATATTTTCCGTTTAAGTATATATTTATATGGGCATGATAACGTACAAATGACTCTTATCGTACACTTTGTATGAAGGAACAATTTCAAATTACGCAAGCACAAATCTGAAATTACGCGCGAAAAAAATTGGTAGTTACACATCCATACAAAGATTCAAAATCACACATGCATTCTAATTGGTAATTACGCATGCATTCAAAATCAAATTACACATGAAGACAACTATACAAGTCACACAAAATTACTTACTTTATAAAAAAAAAAGTACACAACCATTTCATGCCTTCGTGTGTTAAGAGTCTTTTATATCTAATATTTTCTTTTTAAAATATATATGTATGTAACGACGTATTTGGATTTTTGAGTCTTTTCATCGTAACAGGTCATGTTTTCATAAAGGAATTTCAGTTAATTCACGGATCACATTATAATAATCCTCCCACTTTTTTCATTTACAACTTTAATGTGTAAAATGTCTGAAGCTTTATGTATACTTAAATATTAATCATGTTTAATCTGTCTGAAAGTATAAACACGTAGATATAGAACTATAAAATATAAACATACAGCTTTTATTTTGTTTTTTTTAATGATTATTAATAAAAATACTCAGATTAAATTTTGAACAGCCAGGTGAGTACATATAAATAAATCCAGATACCAAACGACTCTCCAAGTGTACAAAACTAACAGGATAAGATTATGATGAAAAAAAGGAAATATTAATATATGCTTATAAAACATCAACTACGTTATTTAATAAAAAAAGCTAGTAATACATATCTTGTTTCCCAACAATATTAAATCATAAATAAACTTCAAATAAATTGAGCTGTAAACTAGAATATCTTATAGCCACGAGTGTTCTCAGGCTTTGGCCTTAGGTGTTTCGCCCGGTTTAATATTGATGAATGTATCCTGATATGGTAAATTTTACCGGTAGTCTATTTGGAGGATTCATTAAGAGTAAAGAAAAAGAAAAGAATATCTTATACCAATATCAAAATGATAAGTTTGGATTACAATTTCTTTTGGAACAAAATAATATGTTTGTTTTCTTTATACTATAGTACAAATTATAAAGACTCAAAAGACTACTCAACTCCTCGTAGCATTATATCTTAGTGATATCTTGGTGGGGATAAGACTTAGGGACTATTAGGTCGTGGGTTCAACTCCCACAAGGGAGTTCTTTCCAAATTTATTGAGTTTACTCCTGATTTGATGTATATGCATTATTAACTAGTGAAGATGGATATAATTAGGTGGTTTTGCTAGTGACATATGATGATACTCCAATAGCCCGTCCCTCAAATTTGTCGTTTATATATAAAAAAAAGAGTACTCAGCTTCAAGGAAATGGTACAAATATTGTTCTTGATTCCTTTCAAAGCTGAGTTGCCTTTGGGACTGGTGAATTCTTCCTGCTTGTCAGCACATGCATTCTGCTTTCCACTACAAAATCCACTTTGGCCCTCTAAATCTTAACCCACCATATCTCTCTCTCCTTCACCATTAGTTTCAAGATATATTTGTAATATATTGAACTCAAATCTTTATGTTATAATAATAGCTACTGATCAACAATCAATATCTTCAAAAACTTAAACATGAGAGCTAGTGGTTTCACTATCCAACAAGCTTTAAGTTCAGATGCAGCAACCATTATAAAACAAGCTGTCACACTAGCACACCGTCGTGGTCATGCTCAAGTGACCCCTCTTCACGTCGCTAACACCATGCTCTCGTCCACCACTGGCCTACTTCGAACCGCCTGCGTCCAATCACAATCAAGCTCACACCCTCTTCAGTGTAAAGCTCTCGAGCTTTGCTTTAATGTGGCCTTAAATCGTCTACCAACATCCTCATCTAGCCCTATGGTAAACTCTAATCACCCATCGATCTCTAACGCTCTAGTCGCGGCTTTTAAGCGTGCACAAGCTCACCAACGGCGTGGATCCATTGATCAAAACCAACAACAACCGTTGCTTGTGGTAAAGATTGAGCTTGAGCAGCTTATAATATCTATTCTAGATGATCCAAGTGTTAGTAGAGTGATGAGAGAAGCCGGTTTTTCGAGTACACAAGTGAAAATTAATATACAACAACTTGTGTCTTTAGCGTTATCATCTCATCAAACACGTGATCTTCCTATTAAAGTTTGCACAAAACAAAATAGGAAAGAAAATAGACTTCATAATGATCAAGTTAAGGTGATGAATGAGGATGTGGCGTGTGTACTCGAGAATCTAATAGATGAGAAGCGATCGCGGAGTCTTGTGGTTGTAGGTGAGAGTGTTGCTACAATTGAAGGAGTGGTAGCAAAAGTGATTGAGAAGGTTGATAAAAGAGAAGTTCCTGAAGCTTTAAAAGGTGTTAAGTTTATAAATCTACCTCTATTCTCTTTTGGTCAACTATCTAGAGAAGATGTAGAAAAAAGACTTGGAGAATTAAGGTGTTTAGTTAAAGGGTTTGTGCAAAGAGGGGTTGTGCTTTACTTAGGGGATCTAAAGTGGATTACTGAGTTTAGGATGAACTCATGGAGTCATGGAAGTGGATACTATTGTCCGATTGAACACTTGATTATCGAGTTGGGACGATTAGTTTACAATATAAGCGACGAGGTAAGCGTGAAGGTAAGGGTAATGGCAATATCATCTTTTCAAACATTCATGAAGTGTAGAAGTGGACACCCCTCATTAGAAGTCACTTGGAAGCTTCATCCTCTAACGATACCCGCCGGGAGCTTAAGCTTGAGTCTTGTTCCACAGAGGTATAACTAGTTGTCATGTCGTGTTAACGAGTCATAAAAGAAATACTTGGTTTTCTTTTTTGAACTTTAATTCATAGTTAAAGAAAATTGATGCATTTTTTACAATCCCTTTAATCATTTCTCATCTTTTTTTTTTGTGCTTTAAATAAGTGTTCCAATGACGTTTATTCAAGTATACAACTTCCTTTTTTATCCTTTATGCTTTTCTCTTTGATCCTTATCATTTGAACAAAATAAACATGGCTTTCTGACCACTAGATTAAAGTATAGGCATATACCATGTCTCCAATAATTTAGCCTTCATCATATGACTATTTTTAGTACCTGCAGTGATATCCAAAGTGAGTGTGGAGGCCAGATTAATGGAGACAATGGGGTTAGTCAAATGATATGCGAAAGCGGAGAGGAGAAACAACTTACAACTTTTGTTGATTGCTCGATGGATTTCGAGAGTGAAGCTAAAAGATCAAAATCCTCAAGTTTCCCATCATGGCTATCCGATGAGAAAGTAGTAGTCAATTATCAAAATCAGGTAAACAAACTAACAAACGTACTCAGTAAAATCTATACACAAAGTAGACAAGGTCGAAACATGAGATGAATAAGAACCTTTCCTCAATCCCATAATTATTATCCTTACTTTTACACTTTAAAGTTAGATGATACTACACACATTCTTTAACTTAAATAATAGTAGAATATAATCTAATATTATTCATGTATACTAAATTTCAGGAATTTGGTTCAGCAAAAGATTTGTGCAAGAAAAGGGACTCAATCTGCACTTCAGTTAACATAAACAATCAAAGAATTAGCTTAAGTTTCTCTTCTGTTTCACCTTCTTCACAAGCTTCTTGCTTTTCCTACAATCAAGAAAACCCTAATTCCAATATGAACTCAAACTTAGAACTATATAATATTCAAGATGAAGGAGAGCCCAGACAAAGATCTCCATTACACCCTAATTTCGCTACAAATTCAGTTTCATCAAGTGATCTTAGTGAGGTTGAATACATGCAAAAGTTCCGGGAGTTCAATGGAAAGAACTTGAAAATTCTATCCAATGCCTTAGAAGAGAAGGTTCCATGGCAGAAGGATATTGTTCCCGATATCGCTGGTACGATATTAAAATGTAGGTCCAGAATGTTGAGAAGAAAAGAAGAGCAAAACCATGATGAACCGAAAGAAGAAACATGGTTTCTCTTCCAAGGAACTAACTCACGGTTAAAAGAGAAGATTGCTAAGGAATTAGCTAAGATTGTTTTTGGATCATATACGAGTTTCATTAGGATTGCTTTAAGCAACTTCTCAACGTCCCCAAGAGGGGATTCAACTGATGAAATGCAAAACAAGAGGTCGAGAGATGAACAAAGTTGTAGTTATCTTGAAAGGTTTGCTGAAGAAGTGTATGTGAATCCTCATAGAGTTTTCTTTGTTGAGGAAGTAGAGCAAGTAGATTATTGCTTTCAAAAGGGGATCAAAAGAGCTATAGAAAGAGGGAAACTAACACGATCCAATGGCGAAGAAATTGGCTTTTATGATGCGATAATTGTGTTGAGTTGCGAGAGCTTTAGCTCAAGATCAAGAACGTGCAAGAAGGTGCAAGAAGGAGGAAGCCTCAATGTATCTTTAGATTTGAATATTTCCTTTGGGGAAGATGGTGAGGATCAGTCCATATACATGGATGACATAGGGTTACTTGAGTCTGTAGACAAATCTATCAATTTCAACATTCAAGATTTGTCACTGTAATCTTGAATCTTGAACTTAATATCCTTCTTAATAGTTTCAAAATTCAGAATTCATGTTGTCATGTTTCATCTTATTGTGACTCATCATGTATCTGTTGCATTTGGTCTAACACATCTTAATATCTTATTTGATTAAATATGAAATTCGACCTCTTAATCTTTCACTTTCTCCATAAAGGGTGGACAGGTAAGTAAACCAAAAATATTATCAAAATAGTCAAAGTTCACCACAAAGTTCTGAAAAAAATACCTAAAATTAGCCTTTAATAAAGTAATCACCCCTCATTTACTCCAATGAGTTCACCGCAAAACTTCGCCGACTAAGATCGCAAAACTTCGCCGACTAAGATGACTAGGATTTAACCTGCACTTTTTGATGAAAAGCATCGGCCAGGCCTACACTTTTGGTGAAAAACGCAGACAAAGCCAATAATTTGGTGAAAAAGCGCCAACAAAGCCAATTTTAATGAAATGTGCTAGTTATGCCCGCATTTAAAGTTAAAAAAGCAGACTAAGCCTACACTTTAGAATGTTGGCTAATGCTTAGTACGTGCTCTTAAGGATAACTCATTAAATTGTCAACGGCAATTTTTGATTTTTTTTAATATACTTCCTAGTTTGTTTGTTTTTATATGTAAAAAAACATGATAATGATGCATAATAGAATAGAACTCATTTTAAGGAAGAACAAATAAATTTTCCAAAAAAGACTAAACTTCCATGAAACTTGTGCACAAAGAGGAACACATGGCAATCAATATGTGCCTACAGGATCAAGTCGGTGGGACTCCACAGAAATTATTTGTTTATAACTAGGTTTTCGCCCGCGGGCGTTGCGCCGCGAGATTGTGTGTAAACGCCCGCGGGCTTGTGTGTAAACCATAAAGAAAGTCACCGAGCAACGCTAAAGCATTGTTGGGTAAACACTAAAATAAAGATGAAAGGATAAGGCGATGCACAATAGGGCTCTCCCCATAACGCGCGGCGGCGTCAATCCGATTTAGAAAATAATAACGTACCATACGACATTTCGAATACCAAATCGATTTTATACAAATGTCATTTAAATGAATGCTAAAGAAGTCATACCTATAATGTGGCTAATCACATAGTATATAATATGCCTAATATGATTTTAACCAAAAAGGAAAAAACCTTATAAAAATGACCAAACTACAAATCTGCTCAAATAATAATAGTAGTTTAAATTTATACCTCTAAATAACAAAATCGAAAATAAAGGCAAGTAGGCTAGCTGCTAGTTTTGTAGTCTCCTCAACCTCTGCAACTCTTAACCACATTTATCTTTGAGCCACCACCACCTACAACGCAGCCACAACACAAACAATTCTCAGTAGGAGTTTATAGAAGACGTAAAATAAACATTCTGTAAACATAACTGAATGTGTGAATCCATATCTAAATCAAGTTATAATCACCATACATAGAATACATACTCATAAGAATTACTCATGTATATACTAACATATGAGAGTATATCACAACGGTGTTTATTGTTTTGTTATTCCAAAGTTCAGGGGCGTGTTGTCGCTTTCTATTGTTTGAATGGTTTTTTTCTGTTTTGTTATTTCAAAGTCCGGGTGCGTGAAGTACTACGCATGGTTGTGGTGGCGTGTGGTATATGTCAACGGTTTATAGCGTTTTAAATAATGGTTATGCTGTCTGAAATCGTCAATTTGTTACTGTTGCGCCTTTTCGTATCTTACACTGCCTGCTGTATCAAATGGAAAACATACAATGCTATTTGTATCTTACCTAGTTGTGTACCCGTAGGCAGCATGCAAAGGCTAATTTTGACATTTTTTAGGTAAATTATAATCCTTAACTTTGGCGAGGCGACTCCAAAGTTAAGTTGACTCTCACTGATTGACGTTTAAGGTGTTTCTGCGCGGGGAAACCCGACATCAATCATGTACAGTTTATCGCCTTTTTTGACACATGTATGGTTTACATCTCTTATAAAGGGCGTACTTTCGTTGAATTTGTCTGAAGGTTTCAATTTGCTGATCGATACTTATGTTACCATATCGGTTATAACCTTGTAATGAAAAATTGTTATATATAAAATGATGCGTAACACGATTAATCTCGCTAAGAGCAGATGTAAGTGATCCGTAGACAATAACATGGCTGGAAAAAAATTCTTTCAAGCATTAACACAAACAACTGGCATGCAAGTAAAAAGTCATCAAATTTTGCCTTAACAAACATTTATCTACCAACCATTTATAAAAATCCCATCAAGCCATTAACACAAACAATCGAAACGCATGTAAAAAAAACAACCAAAACATACCTGACTTCACTGCAGCTCGGGGAAAAAAGATGGAAGGGCGCCAATTTTTTGGCTAACTGGAGAATATGAAGCCTACCGATTTTTACCTGCAAAATTCTAGGGGATATAAGAACGAAGATGCAGAGGATATTTATGTAAATTAACGAAACAGGAGCCTTCTGATTTGTGAGTTGATTGAGCAAAGGTTAGTAATTAACGAAAGGATTACGACTTACAGTTCAGGATTTTGATTTGTCATTTAATCGGGTTCGCTGTGGAAGAGAACTTTTGCAGTGGATATAATCGGAAGGTTGTCTTGATTTGTAATTAGATTGTTACGTGCTGTCGTTGAACCATTGTTACCGGTCACAACCATCGAGCACCACCACTTCCATCACCAAGAATATATGGGTTGAGATAACTTCCATCACCAAGAAGATATGGGTTGAGATCCGGTTGGAGATAAATCTGGTAAAAAAGAATGGAAAGAGAAAGATGAGGATAAATGATGAAAAGAAGGAAAGGGGATGGTAGGTAAAAAGCAAGAAAGCAAGAAGGAAACAAACGTGTTAAATCACATTTGATAGGGAGAGCACTTTGTTTGTAGCATTAAACACTTGTACATGAGAGTACAAAAAATTATGCATAAAGAGGTTGATAAATGTATATATATATAATTTCCCACAAGTTGTTCTAAAGTGTGACTTTAAAAAGTAGTTTAAAAGTAAAACACGTACTAATAATTGAGGCATAAAATGAGGTCCTTTAACCATAATAATACGCTCTGGTTAACTTCATAAGCTATTGTGACTATTTTTAACGTCACCATAATCTATAATAGCATCCTAACAAGTAGCAAGTTATTGGAGGTAAGTCCAGTGTATCCTACGGTCCCACCTTATCCAGTTTTACATATACACTTTTTTTGGGCATTGTGGCTCAGACCATCCACATTGGTGAACAAACTCAAGTTTGTTTGCCAAAAATAATATTAAAAAAATTCAAAGTTGCCAAACAAACTCACAATCCGTTTGTTGTGGCAACCATGTTTGCAACCAGGTTTAACCACCCACTAACTTAATTACTTAAATAACTTATCATATTTAAGTTTAAGAAAAAAAATTAAATACACTGTATTTCTTAAATTTTTTTTGTGAACATCCCGATATAAATTTTATTAAAAACCAAGTTCGTTTAAAAATTTATTTTTTAGGTTGAGTTGGGTTGTGAATGTGTGTAAAGTTGGGTTGTGTAGATTGAAGAGAGAGAAATTATTTTTTATTACTCTTGATTGTTCACCATTGTGGATGGTCTCATGATCATCTTCTGAATAGAAACATTTACATGCTATGTTAATATAAGAGACGAGAACTGTTTCGTTACCTTTTTTTGTATTCTAAATTTTATGTACTTTCCAAATATAAAAACATTGTGAAAACCTTTTGATGGGATAGTTGTGTATATATTTACACTTACCTTTATTACATAAAAGCCTCCTATTGGTGTATGACGTAGACCAACATGGTGAATGATTCCTATTTATGAGGTGTATGATTTCTAAACATCTTATTAATTATGTAAGTCATCAAATATACATGAATGTCAAGGAAACTATTTGTCGAGATATTTATTAAAAGCTGAAACGACAAATGCAACAATGATTGAAAGAATCAGAAGCCGAATTTGAATTTTGACAAATGAAACAAACTTTAAGTGCAGACAATTCATAACCTGGATGTGAAGAGTACACCGTGAGAATGAATCATGATAATTGACATCTTAACCAAAGTTTCTCACTTGGTTGGATTGCTAAACTTCGTTTCAATTTAAGCGTCCAACTTGAGGGCCATGTTATAGTCGGGTGTATTATTTGATATGGTCATTTGATTTATCATTTGTCTTAAGTTTGTTTGTTAGTTATTATTTTATCTATTGTTTAAATATGACTAACAAACAAACAAACTATATCAAATATTGATAACTATAACCGATAATAAAGTTGAGTAAGAGTAACTTGCTAACATGGCTTTATTCTAGTTAGCGCGCTATATTAGCTATCCGCTTCTATACATGTCATATTAATTATACATAAAATTTTACGGTCATTACATAAGTGTTGCAACATATCGAGTCACCGGCCCTTTTCCTATGAAACCATCACATTCCACCTATCACTCACACAACCTTTGTGTATCACTTAAGACAGAAGAGGAATAGGTCACATATAGACACGTTCTAACAAACTTTTAGATAAAACCTAAATGAGTGAAAATACACACCAAAGTGTAAATAATTTTTTATAAGAAAATATGATACAAATTTAACATTTTTCATAGGTACATACATATGTTTCTTTTGTTAGAGATTCTAACAATTTGTTGTTATCAACTCACAAGTAATAAACTAGATACGAGCATTATTAACAAATTATATGTGACAACTAATCATTTGCATGATGCGGTGAAAACTCTTGATTTGCTTGTTAAAATAAAATCAAGACAATATGCTCATATGCACTGTCCGTTTTATAGGGTCAAGTAAGATACAAAAAACACAATAGATGATGAAATGTGTCACAATGAGTCACAAAATATAATACGGTGCTAAAAGATATAACACAATGCTGAAGAAAAAAGACACAATGAATTGAAACAATGACACAATGATGAAAATAAGAAAAAGACACAATGATATATAAAAGACACAATGATATAACGCATATTCTAAAAACTACATGCTAAAATCCCAAAAACCTTAGACCTAAAAACTAATGTCGTTGGGTTCGATAAGATGGTTACAATGCTGCTTGAATGGGGTTTAATCATAGTCCGTTTGATACCCTTCCTACGACTTCGTATTTTTCTTTCACTGCGTATTTTATCCTAACCCCCATTTGATATGCATCTTCTACATTGTCACTGATTAACATATGAATTTAATACAAATGCATCATGATTTATAGTTGTATACAAATTAATGAGAAAAAGAAGAACTATAACCTAAAAAGCAAAAGCCAGAAACATTAGTATTATGAAGCATCTCCTCTTTAAATCTAAAATGTCTACTTTCGAATCGCCAAAAGAAATCATTATCTTCTTTGCTTTAACTTATTATAGCCCATTACCATAACAACGGGATTTGTCTCATAATCTTTATGTTTTTAACCTAACTATGGTTTCTTAACCCAAATGATCGAGTGACATTCTTTATTCTTAAGGTAGCAACTTAGCATGAGTTACAGAAGCCCGTAATTTAGTGTTTCCTTTTCCACTAAATATAAAAATATCACTTTTATTGCTCCCAAATAATTATTACGTGATATATAATAGAAGCTTTCGTTTTTGTCCACCAAAAAATCTTTTATGTCCTCTTAGCAAATACAATTTTCAATGGCACTACTACAATTTCGAGCTAAATACGGGATTTAAAACAGACAAAGACGAGGTTTTAGGTTTGAACCCATGGTGCATGGGATTTAGTCGACCAGTATGCGACAACTGAGAAAATTGTCGGAACATATTTCATCTTTTGTGTCACAACGCCAAGTGTTATTTATTTTTTGAACGGCTAAATTTTATGTTACCTATTTAGATTTGAACCCCTCATCACTTATAAAGGTAAAGACTTATCCAATACCCTTTGGTGCATGATATTATTGGTTCACATTATTAGAAACTAAAGGGAAAAAAATGAAAGAAAGAAAACTCAACATGCCTGTATTTATAATTTTAAAAAAGTAAAATAATATTTTTTTATTTATGTTAGTAAAATTTTATGGTGATTTTCCCTTGATAAATAGTTGTATTGTATGTCATGCATAAATTCGTTCATGCATATGGGGATTCTGCATGTTTTGCTAGTCGTGCCCACGCCCAAAAAGGGAAAAGATCTCGCTTGATGTGAAACGTTAACGTATCAACATATTAAAATATTAAAAAGAAAAAAGAGAGTTGAAAAACAAGAAGTATAAAGTGCCTATGAATGTATGGTAATTAAATTACTATTTTACATTAACTTATTACTTATCTCACAAATAAGAGGAAAAGAGTCGGTGAATGTTTATAGCTCGAATCTATAACTTTTTTTTTAACGATCAACAAAATATATTCCATCAAGGTTAGCGGGATACTAGCAATACGCTATACAATTCAAACATATACACGAATAGACAACTAATTAAGCTACCAACCAATACTAGAAAGATTAAAATTACACCAATTATTCCAAACCAAAGACGGATGACCAGCCCTTGCCTTGACCCAGAAAAAACTAAGAGACTTAATATCACCAAGAAGCTTTTGAAGTGAGACTTGAGTTTGATTAAATACCGCTTCGTTCATATGTTTCCAAATGCACCAGATTGTAGTCAGGACCACCGCATAAAACGCCTTCTTTGTCTTCATTGATCCACCAATATGATAATGGAGCTCGAGTAAATCCTTGAAGTGAAAGATAAATGGAGTACCTACTTTGCACCATTGCGTCACTAATTGCCAAACCATTTGAGAAAAGGCGCACGATACAAACAAATGTTCGGTAGTTTCAGCAAAATCACCACAAAACAGGCACGTATCCGATCCAACAGGAACATTTCTAAGAATTAGAGCGCACTTGGACGGTAGCCTATCCAATTCGGCCCTCCACGCAAGTATCAACGCCTTCCTAGGGACCCAAGAATTCTTCTGCACCACAAAAGAGGCTTGCTAATCTTATAACTGGTAATTACTAATAGTTTAATCTTGTAAATGCAAGTTTGGTAACTAGAAGGACTTAGTTGTCATTCTTGTATTCTAGGTTTTGAGTTAGTTTCCTAGATAAGGTCAAATGTTTCTTTAGATAATGTTTAGAGTTTAATAATGATCCTTAGTTGTTTAGGATCTTAGGCTTATAAAAGAAGGAAGGTTTGTAAGTCTAATTATCAATTCAATAATACGAAACAGATTTGGCCTCAATAATCAGTGTTCTGATATGATTTCTAACAAATTGGTATCAGAGCTTTAGGTTGAAATCACTGAACAGCGATCAGAAGAGTCCGGCAGCCACTGTACAAATTGTCCTGTGGTTTGCGACGGGTTCGAAGGAAGAAGAACAGCGACTGAACGAAGCAGACAGATCGGAAGCTGTTTTAAAGAACCTGACCAGAAGCTGAACTCACCGAAGGCGATCAGAACTGCTCACAGAGGACCGGACAGTAGCTGATAAAGAAGGATGGGTGGGAACGACAACCGGACGATCGTTCCAGTGAAGGAGAACAATACAACGTCTCTCCATGTACCACTACTAACATCAACCAATTATACAGTATGGTCTATGAAGATGAAGGTCATATTGAATGTTAATAGTGACACAACAAAAGAGATGTGGGATGCCATAAAAGTCCGACACCAAGGAGCCGAGAGAGTAAAGGAGGCTCGGTTGCAAACGCTGTTTTACGAGTTCGAAGGACTGAAGATGAAGGACACAAGCACGGTGGACGACTTTTCAAGCAAAATAGCTAGCATTGCGTCGAAGACAGCCTCGCTCGAACAGAAAATTCAAGAGTCAAAGCTTGTCAAGAAATTCCTCAACGACCTACCAAAAAAGTTTATTCATATGGTCACATCTTTGGAACAAGTCATTGATCTAAAGACAACCACTTTTGATGATATTGTAGGTCGTTTAAAGGGATATGAAGAACGGATTAGCAGTGAAGAGACTTCAGCCAAACAGGAACAATTATTGCTAACATATGAGGAATAGGAGGCAAAGAAAAAGAAGGCAGGCTTCAACCGAGGTCGATCCTCATCAACCGAAGCAAAGTCTAAAGGAGCGGATAAGCTTCGAAAGAAGAACTATAATCAAGGAAAGGGAAGAGAGTTAAACAAAAGGCCACACAAGGACCGATCTAAGCTACAATGTTTTCGGTGTGACGAGTTGGGACATTTTTCAAGTGATTGCCCCACTCGACAAAAGAAGGAAGATAATAACTTAACGGTCGAAGACGAAACCGTACTCTATGTAGCCACACATCAGGTTGTCTTCCTCAATGAACGGAAGGTTGATCTTGAAAGCTATGAAAAGTGTCCAAGACAAAACAATACATGGTTTTGTGATAATGGGGCGAGTAATCATATGACCGGGAACGAAGGATGGTTCTCAAGAATGGATAAGAGAATAAGTGGAAGGGTTCGGTTCGGAGACGGGTCGTGTGTCGAGATTAAAGGACGAGGAACAATAACTTTTGAAGGCAAATCGGGTAAAAGACGAGTCTTGGAAGATGTGTACTTTATTCCTGCATTGAAAAACAACATCATAAGTGTGGGTCAAATGGACGAGACAGGGCACAAGGTGATTATTGAGAATGGCGTCTTGAGAATGTTTGAGCCAAACGGCTTGATTCTCATGACCATACCAAGATCAAGTAATCGGGTGTACAAAATAAATTTGAATGTTGTTATTCCAGTATGTTTGCAGGCTAAACTACAAGATGAAAATTGGTTGTGGCATGCAAGGCTTGGCCACTTGAATTTCGATGCATTAAGAATCTTGTCCAAGGAAGCATAAGGTCTACCATTTGTGAAAAAAACAAGTGATATCTGTGATGCATGTGTAGTTTGTAAGCAAGCAAGAGGACCTTTCCCAAAGCAAGTAAAGTACACAACAACTAAGCCTTTGGAGTTACTATATGCGGACCTTTGTGGTCCCATAACCCCAATCACACAAGCTGGGAACAGGTATATACTACTAATAGTTGATGATTTTAGTAGGTACATGTGGGCCTTCCTTGTCAAGACAAAAGACCAAGTTCCCAGCGTTCTCAAAGAATTCATCACAAGAGCCGAAAACAAGCTTGAAGCTAAGGTGAAGTCCCTACGAACGGATAATGGGGGTGAATTCACTTCACATGAGTTGGGGAGTTTCTGCAAGGAATGAGGAATATCCCGACAACTCACGGCTCCTTATACCCCACAACAAAACGGGGTTGTCGAACGGCGAAACCAGACCGTGATTGGAACGACAAGAAGTATTTTAAAGGCAATGAAAGTACCTCAAAAATATTGGGGAGAAGCTGTGATGCACTCGGTTTTCCTCTTAAACCGTTCACCAACAAAAGCCCTTAACAGTTCAACGCCATTCGAAAAACTCAAAGGAAGAAAACCGATTCTGTCAAAGCTAAGAATATTCGGCTGTGTTGGGTATGTTAAAATCTTAGCGCCGGGTCAGAAGAAGTTGGATGACAGGGGAGTTTTGATGGTATACTTTGGCTCGCAGCCCGAGACAGGGAACTGCACACACTGGATGTATGACCCGGTTAAAGGAAGAGTTTAAGCGGTCAGAGATGGTGACATAAAGTTTAAAGAAGATGAAGGGTTTGCGTGGGATACGGTTAAGTCAAGGAGTGGTGATACACATGAGGCTTTGACCGAATTCTTCATTCAGCCGAAAGATGAAGAAGTTACAGCAGGAGACTCTGTACCGGATCATGAAGAAGGGGATTCAGATCTGAATACAGGATCACAGAATGATCCGGTTGATGCCTCAGATGGGCCGGTAACATCTGTAGGGCCGAACAGGCCCAATGACACTAATTTTGATTCTGCAGGTACAAGCAATATAGCATCTGGGCCGATAAATGAAAGTGAACAAATCGGAAATTCTGTGTTGAGAAGATCAACTCGAAACCAAACAGTTCCGAAGCGCTTTGCTGATTTCGAAGTTGATAAAATTCCGAAGCTTACACATGTGCTGACAGAGGATGATCAGTTACTTCTATCATCTTTAGATGATGAACAAATCGTTTTTCACGAAGCTATCAAAGATGATAGGTGGAAGAAGGCAATGGTAGAAGAAATAAAATCAATTGAGAAAAATAACACGTGGAAGCTCGTTGAACCACCACCGAAGATAAAGCCGATTGGAGTCAAGTGGGTTTTCAAAATCAAGAAGGATGCACAAGGACGTGTGTCTAAGTATAAAGCTCGGCTTGTTGCAAAAGGCTACATGCAAAAGTACGGGATTGACTACGAAGAGGTATTTGCTCCGGTGGCAAGGATCGAAACAATACGCCTGATTTTAGCCTTATCGGCTAGCCATGGATGGGAAGTTCACCATTTGGATGTAAAGTCGGCGTTTTTGCATGGCGAGTTAAAGGAAGACGCGTTCGTTACTCAACCAGAAGGTTTTATAAAGAAGGGTCGTGAACAGTGTGTCTATAAGTTAAATAAGGCGTTGTACGGATTGCGTCAAGCACCTAGAGCTTGGAACACCAAACTCGATATGGCACTAAGGGAGCTTGGCTTCATTCGGTGTAAAAGTGAGCAAGCGGTTTATCGAAGGGAAGCAAATCGTAAACTTTTAATTGTCGGGACATATGTTGACGATCTAATAGTTACAGGCTCCTTAAGTGAAGAAATCCAAGTCTTTAAAAAGCAGATGGAAGCAAAATTCGAGATGAGCGACCTTGGTTTATTATGTTATTATCTCGGGATAGAAGTTACTCAAAAGGACGAAGGAATTGTAATAACACAAAGTGGATATGCTTCAAAGATATTAAAGCAATTCGCTATGTGGGATTGCAATGCTACACAGTATCCTCTAGATCCCGGATTGAAGTTATCCAAGGCCGATGCTGGTGAAGAGATAGATCCAACAAGATATAGAAGGATAGTTGGTAGCCTTCGATATCTCACTCATACTCGACCTGACCTCAACTTTGCCGTGGGAATGGTGAGTAGGTTCATGCAACGGCCTACTAGAACACATGAGTGTGCTGTAAAGCAAATATTGAGATATGTGAAAGGAAGTCTCAATTTCGGCATTATGTATCCAAGGGGAGGAAGACGATTGCTGTTAGGATATAGTGACAGCAGCTTTGCTATGGATATGGACGATGGAAAGAGCACAATAGGACTCGTGTTCTATTTCAATGATGCGCCAATTACTTGGGTGTCATAAAAACAAGGAACGGTGGCACTGTCGTCTTGCGAGGCAGAGTTTATGGCAGCCACAGAAGGAGCTTGTCAAGCACTATGGTTGAGAGGTTTGTTATCAGAAATAACCGGCGAAGAAGAAAGAAAAGTCACTATTAAAGTTGATATTCATCGGCAATCGAGCTAATGAAGAACCCAGTGTTTTTCGGGAAAAGCAAGCATATTCATACTCGATACCACTTTATATCAGGCGTGATCAAATCCATGTTGAACATGTGAGTGGGAATTTACAAAAGGCGGACATTCTTACGAAGGCATTACCAAGAGTAAAGTTTATCGAGATGAGGGAGCTTGTTGGTTTTACAAGATTACGGGGGTGAATAATAGTTTAATCTTGTAATTGCAAGTTTGGTAACTAGAAGGACTTAGTTGTCATTCTTGTATTCTAGGTTTTGAGTTAGTTTCCTAGATAAGGTCAAATGTTTCTTTAGATAATGTTTAGAGTTTAATAATGATCCTTAGTTGTTTAGGATCTTAGGCTTATAAAAGAAGGAAGGTTTGTAAGTCTAATTATCAATTCAATAATACGAAACAGATTTGGCCTCAATAATCAGTGTTCTGATATCGATTTCTAACAATTACTTCACAATTACATAAGCAAATAAACATATGGTTAAGTGTTATTATTCTGTCATTTGGTTTTTGGTGATTAACAAATGAACACATCTAATTTCGTTCCTTATCAACCAACTTCAATCTTTTTCTTTTTTAAAGAAAATGGAACGTGAGCTCTCTATTTTACAGACCTTCTAGAAAAGTTTATATATCTAATTTTATTTGGATTAGAATACCATAATTTTCCATGTCATAATTACTACCATGAGGAAGCCACGCACAAATTATGACAAAGATTTAACATTAAAATTTCAATTTATATATAGTCCAAGTTATATGTGTGGTGCTTAAAATAAAAAAAAACAATAATAATAAATTATCTCGATGTAATTAACGCCTCCCCTAATTGACAATATGTCATATTGTTCTTTTTCTTAATATTAAAAAAAAAAAAGAATAATGGGTAAACCAAAGATTTAAATACGTAAAGAACCTTTCTTGAGAAAAAATGAAATCTTATGCACAAAAGACTAGGATCTTTAGGGTATGGGGTGTGGAGACGCCCCACTACCCCCGTCTCCATCTCAACACTGCCTCTCAACACTGCCTCTCACCCCGTCTCTGTCAACCCCGTCTCCCTAGAGACATAAAAGACGAACCAATGGTTGAAGAGAGATCCCACCAATCACAAACTTAAGGTTATTATTTTTATTTACTTTTATTGCATTAAAATTATTAAGAATAAATGGGGTCTCCCATGTCTCCACACCCCAAACAAAAGAACATGACTTTATCCTATGTGGCTTCCTATGTGACAAGGAGACATCCCATTTTAGGTGTCTCCACACCCACTAGCCTTAAAATACATTAAAAAAACAATTATGTTCATTAAGGGGTCAACGAACATAAGACTGAGGGGTGTGGGAAGGGGAAGGGGATCGGGATGCTGATTTGGCATTTTCCCCGAAGGGGAACACCGCCCCCCCGAAGGATGCTCGGTGAACTCGGGAGAATTCCCCCGTCCACCCCGTCCCTTTTCCCAAGGCATTTTTGAACGTTGGACTTTTGTACCGTTTGGATGATGACCGTTTGAAAAAAAAAAAAAAAAAAAAACGTTTTTTATATATATATATATTAAAACTTCAAAATCCTATCACCAATTCAAACCAATTCAAACCTACTTCACACAACACTCCATATTTTATAAACTTTACACCCTAATTTTTTATAAAACCACATAATAATTTCTAGCCTTTTTCACCTAATTTTATACAAGCATGAGTTCGTCGTCAGAAGAGGCAAACGTTGCCAATTTTTTTGCGAGCACGATGGTTGAAACGGCAAACATATTGTTGGAGTTCGTAAACGAGAGTAGTGACGAGGAAACAAATTCGGAACCAAGAACAAGACGCGCCGCATTAAACAGAGATCGTGAGGGTATATTTTATTTCTTATACTTTTTAAATTTCTTATTTTGTTATATTTTGTTAATTTTTTTTACTACTTTTTTATTGTATTTCATATCTTATATTTTAAAAATAGATTTTTGTTATTATATTTTATTTCTTATATTCTTTATTTTTATCTAAAGGTGCACACGAACGTTTGGTTGCTGACTACTTTGCTGAGGACTGCGTATACCCAGACGAGCTATTTAAGCGTCGCTTTAGAATGAGTCGCCGATTGTTTCAACGAATTGCCAATGACTTGGCTAATTATGATGAGTTTTTCACACTACGATATGATGCTAGAGGAAAACGAGGTTTTACGACTCTACAAAAATGTACTTCTGCGATTCGTCAGTTGGCGTACGGGACTGCTAGTGATTCATGGGATGAATACTTGAGGATGTCTGCTAGAATGAGTCGGGAGTGCTTGTATCGGTTTTGCGAAGATGTCGTGAACTTATATAGCAAAGTTTACATGCGTAGGCCAACGAAGAACGAAATCCAAAAGCTTTACGCACACCATGCAGAGAGACACGGCTTTCCTGGCATGCTTGGAAGCATCGATTGCACGCATTGGCCATGGCGTAACTGCCCCACTGCATGGAAAGGGCAGTTTACGCGAGGTGACATTGGAGAGCCATCAATTATTTTAGAATCCGTTTGCTCACAAGACCTTTGGATTTGGCATGCTTTTTTTGGAGTTGCTGGTTCATGCAACGATTTAAATGTTCTAGCTAAATCCACGATTTTCGACCGCATCATTAGAGGTACCGGTCCTGATGACTCTTTCGTGCTCAACGGGGTAGAATACAAGCACGGGTATTATCTAGCAGACGGGATATACCCAAGTTACTCATCTCTTGTGAAAACGATACAAATTCCCACGGATGAGAAAAGAAAAAAGTTTGCGAAATGCCAAGAAGGGGCGAGAAAAGACGTTGAACGGTTATTCGGTGTTTTGACCGCTAAATGGCATGTTATTGGGCGGCCCGCACGTGCATGGCATCCAGAAAACTTGAGGTATATTATGTACGCTTGTTTGATACTACATAACATGATAATCGAAGATGAAGGCCGCGCTATATGTGAGTATGACCCGAATGACGTTGAAGAGAATATCGAGCCGGTTGACCAGGGACAACAACAATCGAACCGGTGGGCACTAGAGGATAGTACCGTGCACAACAATCTTTGCACGGATCTAATCGACCATATTTGGAACAATTTTCGGGTCGATGATGTTGGTGACGAGTAGTTTGTATTTTTTTACTTTCTTTAGGTTTGTTTTTTTTTTATTTGTTTAGGTTTGGTTTTTTTTTAATTTGTTTAGGTTTGTAATTTTTTTTTAATTTAAAATCTTTTTTTTATGTCATCCGAATTGTTTTTTTTTTTTTGGTATTATTTTCGTTTTTTTTAATTTCCATGTAATTTGTTTTTTAATTTTAATGAAAAAAAAAAATTAATGAAAAATAAAGTCTATAAATAAATCAAAAAAAAAATAATAAAAAAAGGAAGGGGGAAGGGGAACCATTTCCCCTAGAAGGGGGAAGAAAAGGGGAAAATGATGTGGCGCTGAGGTGGACAAGGGGAAGGAAGGGGGAAGGGGAACCACACCCCATAGTCTAAGCTCATGTAGCCTCATCCCAATCAATGAAACTGTGCCACGTCACTTGTACCATGAAGTAGCTTAAAATAGCTCAATCATTAGAAATACCATATCCTAAAGTAGCCTAAAACTTTTTTCTTTTTAAATATTAATTAATTAAAACAAAAGAAAACCAAATAAACATTAATTAAATAAAATAAAATACATGCAAATACAATAAAAAAAATACAACTAAAAATATTAAGAAAAATACAACTAAAAAAATTAAAAAATTAAATAACGCAACGTCGTCGGATTCTTCGAGATATGGTAGGTCTTGAGTTGAAATATGTTCGACTAGGTCAATGCGAAGTCGGAAATGCGTGTGTGGATCCATAATTTTATGAAGGGCCTTCTCGTAAAAAACGGGTTGAACAACTGGATCCCTAATGTGAACCGACGAGAATGCATGTCCCTCGTCTTTAAGGATCATGTTATGCAATATCATGCATGTATACGCCACGACTCTAATCTTGTCCACCATGTAGGCACGCATGGGTCGTCTTAAAATGCCCCATTTTCCCTTCAGAGCTCCAATAGCACGTTCAACATCATTTTTTGTGCCTTCTTGCAATCTCTTCCACTTATTTTCATTTAGATCCGTTGGATGTGGAACCCCAAGTAGGGTATATTCCGTCGGTTAGATAATATCCACGCTTGTATGTGTGCCCGTTGACAATAAATGGACATTTACGCGCTGTTCCTTTCAGTTCATTTAGAAAAATAAGAGAAGTTTGGAGGACATTGATGTCGTTGAGTGAACCGGGTGCACCATAATAACCATGCCAAAACCACAAATCATGTAACGCAACTACCTCGAGTACAACCGTTGGGTGATTGTAGGCACCTTTCATAAATGTTCCTTTTAACTCTCTTGGACAATTCCTCCATTCTAGATGTGTAGAATCAATGCTACCCAACATGCCGGGAATATGATGTTTTTCTTCATGGTTTTGGTATAAATTTGCAACATCATGCAGGGGCAGACCTAGCTTCAAGCTAGGTGCCGCGTCCGTTGCTACTCAATTTCGCGCGCGTAGTGGAAAATTTGTGTTTTTTTACGATATTTGGAAAAACATTACTACTAAAATGAAAAAAAAAAATGAAAAACGTTACTGCTGAAATTGATTTCTAGATCCGCCACTGACATCATGGCTTGTGGGTCGACGCATAAACTTCTAGCCGTAAGTTTTAATTACGGCGTTGCAAAAAAAATAATGGGACTCACGTGAAGTCGTTTCAGACATGCACAAATACTCGTCGTATTTGTCCGGTGTGTTACCATATGCAAGTTGTTTAATGGCATGGCAAGTTATTGGCGGTTTTTCTAATAAGGACACCGCCCCACCAAAGCCTCAGAAAACTTTGGCGAATGCCCTCTTTGGCAAAGTCGCTTAGAGCCTGAGTGAAGTCTTTGGTCTGTCCCCATGTCAGAATTCGGTTATTGCATGCTTGCAAGGGCCCCATGTCCAAGATTTCCTGATTATTATCCCGATTGACGGGTTGGGGCAAAGTATGTCGGCGGTTGAGCTATTATTTGTATTCATTGAAATTTTATATTACATTATTTTGTTTTAATTACATACACTATATAATCTATAATCTATATCTATAATCTATACTACATTATAAAGGAGGAGGCATAGGTAAATATGTTCAAATTGTCCAAAGTTAAGATGACATACCAAGGGTTTCTTTACAATTTTCTAAATTTTACCACTTTTTTTTCCCTAAATGCCCCTAGAAAATAATTAACTTTTATATGAAAATGGAACTCACCCAAATTAAATAAACACACGGGATAGCAATATTTTTGACAAATTTCATATAATGGCGATGAAATATAATAATTTATGTTACCACAATGAACAATCTTATATCATCTAAACTTGTATGAACTTTAAAAGACAAAATTACAATTTGTGTCTTTAATGTATTACTGAAATTATGAAATGTGTCCTTTATTTATTTTTATTATTTTTTTGCGTTTTATGTCCAAATCTCGTTTTCTATTGCATATTATATCATTTCTAACTAACTGGGTTTAAAATCTCAGTTAACCTCATTCCATCCAGGGGTATAATTGTCCATTTAGATCAGAAATCATTTTTCCCTATTATAACAAACCCGTGCATTCAGATTTTACAACCTAATCGACACATTTGAAACCCTGATCGACCAAAACAAGTGATTCCTCCTCCAATGGTGCATAATTCAAGTGCGTGTATTTCTAATAGTTATAAATATATGCAGAATTAGGCGAAATGGCCCGAATATTAAAGGAACAATTGTGTTTGATTCAAATAGCAGAATCATGGCATCGCCCTTTAACTTCCAGTAAGGTCACTTCTCATCACTGTAATGTGTCGGAAAATTGTTGAATCTGATCTAATTCTATGTACTTTTATTATTTTCAGTGGACTCCCAAGTATGATAAATGCATTATTTGTATCCACATATTTACTTTTTGGATTTACATATCGTCGTGTAAATTTTATTTTGTTCTTTTATGAATAATGGGAGAACTGTTGCATTTGTCCCACTAACTTGATTTATTAGATATTGCAACACCACAGAAAAAAAAAAGAATATTTCCTCTGTGCAGAAACTTCAAGTGCAGCTAGAGCGTGGGTGGTGACCTTTCAGTGAGTCATCTATTGATTTCTGCATTTTTATTTTTTTTTAAACTTTTTGCTTATAAATTAGGTTGCTGATATATGTTTTTATTTTGTACACAAAACAATAGTGCAACACTGTGTTTTATAGCTTACCTTTTCGTTGCAACCAAAGGACCGACATCCTGGATTTTTAGGGGTCCATGAAGTACGAATTACAGCCTCCTAACCACACCAACATTGCACCATTGGAGAAGGAATCACTTAGGGTGTAAAATATGAGTGCACAGGTCGGTTATAATAGGAAAAGATGATTTTTGATCTGAATGGACAATTATACCCCTGGGTGGATTGAGGTTAACTGAGATTTTAAACCCAGTTAGTTAGAAAGGACACAATATGCAATAAAAACGAGATTTTGGACATAAAATGCAAAAAAAATAAAATAAAGGACATGTTTCATAATTTCAGTGCTACATTAAGGACACAAAGTGTAATTTTGTCATTTTAAAACATTGCCATAATAATACTTATATTAAACCCTTTTAATATATATGCGTCTACCCAGCGGCAAAATGGACGGGATAGCTCGGCTCACTTATATATTGCGCAATTTTTTAGCTGTTGGGTCAAGTTGGGAAGTCTATTACAAACTTACAAATCACAACTTTTAATTTCTAAATGGACAATGACCTTCATATGATAGTGTATACAATATCATATTATTACTACATGCTTTTGTTATGTAATGAACTTTACCATTTAGGAAGGGGTCTTCACTGGCACGGTTATGTAGATATGCAATGACCGGACAACTTACACAAGAGTGATGTTTATGTTCATATTAGTCTGTTACATTAACATACCTTTGGTTTATTAAGATTTGTTCAATAATGAGTATATGGTTTTTGTGGTGAACTGCAATCAGTTGTAAGTGGCGGTGCACATTTCTTTTCTTTCTACGAATATTTGTTAAAACATAGTGTGCACATTTATATTATTTTTGCGTAACTTGCAGCAAAAAAACCTAAGTATCATAATGTTGTATTGCAACCCATTTCTGGATCCCGCTGCAACGCGTGGGTAAACCCACCAGTGTAATATGAGTTGGCTTGTTAAAATGTGGAGCTATAATTTACATAATAATACATAAACAAATGTATGATTACAACTTAAAACGTGATGATTTTTATAAACAAATTCCATATAATAGAAAGATTTTGGCTTGTATTAAGTAATCATGGAAATTTAAGTAACTACATGAGTTGGCTTGTTAAACTGTGAAGCGATTGAGCTTAGTTTACAACAGTACTTAAATAATACAAAATGTGCTTAATGAAATGTAGAAAGTGGGCAGCCCTTTTAAAAAAAAGGCGCTCGCTTTCTAAATTCCTTTGTGGTTAATATAAAAACTTTACTTTTATGCAACTTTTCCCCTTCTTTTTTATATGCCTTAGGCTTTTTCTACATATCTTGATAATCTCAGAGAAGAGCCTTTGCTCAGTGATGAAGCTTGGAAATTTTCTTGGGGGGGGGGGGGGGGGGGGGGGGGAAGATACGGGACCTTTAAAACGATGAGGTTAGACTCAATACGTATAAAATTTTCGACAGAAAACGCTTAAATTTACACTATTGCCTAAAAAACGGCGGTCCTTAATATCCTCCACCGATTTGTCAGAATTTTGAATTTATCCTTATACTTTCAAAATTATACGAATTATCCCTGTGATTTCCACTTTGTAACGCATTTAGTGCTTTATATGATTTGCTAGTTGGTGCTTAACTAAGAATATGAAACAATATAACTAAGAGACACTCATTAAGAATATGAAACAATACATACTTTTTCACCTTCATGTACATTCACTTTATATTATCTTATCTTTTCATGAGCAACTAATCTATCCAATTACTTGCATCATATTTTCCACAGAAACCTTTGTAGGACCGGTTTCTCGTTCGAATCCGAACTCAAGAATTGGTTAACTAGTGTAAACCCCGGTTTCAAGGCGGAAACAATAAGTCTGATGTACGTTTGTTACTCGTATGACTTAAAAGGATCTGAATCATCCTCATCATCATCATCACTATCATAACCATCATCCCTTTTATGGCAGTCGCTTGTGCTTGTTCATTAATCGTTCTACTCTTTTCTCAATTCTATATTTTCATTCTCTACATGCAAAAGACAACCTTCATTTTCTTCTTTGGACAAGGTTACCTGGCGGATCTCTTGCAAACCCCCCTCCTTAATTCCAGAACAGTAATCCTTAACTCAGCTTCAGTTCTTGCATTAGAAGTAGTATTTTGTTGGAGAAGAGTTAGGAATTAGCATTCTCAACCCTCCATCTCTGCAATCATTCTTTTGTTGGCAATGTTTTCAGTAGCTTGAAAATGCAGCATACTAACAAGATTGTCAATCTGTGTCCGGAAAGATGATTCACTAGTACCAGTTGGCACAGGAGAGATTATCAGCATTAACGGTACATCTGACTGAGGGACGGCATGCTCAATCTGAGGAATTCCCAGCTGTGCATTCAATTAGTTTAGTGCAAGACCGACTGGTACAATAGCTTGAGTGGAATGCATTGTTGTAGTAGTAGGATCGGTGGATGAAACTAAAGTAGCTTTAGTGAAGATTGCAGCCATCGTTAGAGTTGTAACTGGAATTTTTTGTAGTTGTGATTGTTGCTGTGACAGAAGTTGTTGTTGTTGAAGGTTGAACAGTTGAAGTTGTTGTTGGAGATTTTCCAATCTGCCTCTTCGTTTATTGGCTTGTGGGGATTTAACCGATGTCACATTTCTAGCCTTCTTTTTGGAGGAGAGGCTTCGACTTGAATCTCAAGCCCAGGAACGAAATCAGGATCTCTTTCCTTTTCTCTCTTCGATCCCTTGGGGGGCTTCAAGATCACGTCACTGCTTTTCCTCAACTTCTTTTCGACTTACTTGAAGATTTTTTTAAATAAAAATAAAACTTTTGCTCATTCACCGAACCTAAACTTGTGTAACCGAATCTGAGATCTGTGAATCAAAACGTGTTAGAATCATTTGTGTGTTATTACTCTTTGATTTCCTAATGTTTCTAACCGTCTATCAAACACGCATGCGTGCCTTGTATCTGCCTCAGTACGTGTGAAAACCACGGAATTAATTTCTTGCGTTGAGGGTCCTACACTCCTACATGTATGTATGTATGTATGTATGTATGTGTGTGTGTGTGTGTGTGTTCATTTACTTCATAGTCTTAAGGGTTTTTACCTTTGAGCTTTTTTTCATTAACCTAGTACTTAAAAGTTAAAATATTAGGTATTTTAAAGCATACCATTTTATTGAACTTTCTAATATCTAATGGTATGGTTTCATGTTAAGACTTGCCCAAACCGGACCTAGATAATATGATCAGTTTAGTTTACTTTTTCAAAAAAGCATAGTTAATGGTTTGACGCAGAATTTTCGTAAAAGACTAATGAATCGGACGATGAAATCTTTAATTACACCAACTAAAAACTTGTAGCATTCATATACATACGATATAAGTAGTATTATGATATATTTTATGAAAATACTTGTTTAGAGAAAACCGGCGTAAACTCGTCAAAAAACTGTTAGTTGTTGTTGATAAACAAACTGATTTTGCTCCACTAAATGTATATACTTGAATCGTCACTTACAAATGGACATACTTTCTATTTAGATATCCTAAAGAAATTGAACAATTTAATTGAAAAAAAATGATCTAAATGTTATATCCATTATGCTTACTTAATATAAAGTTAATAAAAGATGAAATAATAATAATAATAATAATAATAATAATAATAATAATAATAACAAAAATAATAATAATAATAGTGTTTAAATGATTTATGGCTAAAAAGATTGGTTTATTATAGTATGAAAATATTATGAGTTCATTATATAACATGTCCAAAATACTTCTCAAATGATTTTAGAACCGCAATTCGTCACTAATTGAAGGGTACACACAGATTTGAGTGCTTTTAGTGCGTGTAAGTCTGTAAGAGGACCGGTCAAAAAAGAAGCTTATATATAGAGATGCGAATAAACCGCGAAAAAGGGCCGATGTGGGCTGATGATTACACCATTGGACCTTCTTTTCATGAACACTTTGGTCCTTCAATTTCTTCTTTATATACCTCTTGGGATTTGTGTTTGTGGAATATATAATGAGTACTGATTGGGTGAGCAAGTCTGCCTCGTTTGAGCCCACCATTGACCAGACTATCTACCCAAATTAGTTAAGCAACTTTCAGCCCAAATTTATTTTGTTTAGTCCAGAATCACCAGCCTATGTTTGTTTGTTTAATCCAGCCCACTTAAATGATTAAGTTAATTATTCCAGAAAGATTGTTAAAAACATTAGCCAAGATACTAATCTAATCCAGGAGTTTGAAATTCGGATATATTGACCCTGATCCAAGGGCTGGTGGAGGGTGCGGCTTGTGCTTAGTGCACGACTTCACGCAGTTTGGGCCAGGGACGGTTGGACAACTGAAGCTTGGGGGTCCGTATATTTAATGTTTTTTTACGCTTCATTAGTATATGATTCTTCGGTTGCGATCACAACTCCATCAGTTTTTTTTTGGTTAGAAATGTATGATTTTGTGCCTTTTAGAAATCGTATGTAAAAATGTACATATTTCCACGTGTTATAATCCAATGCACAAACACATGATATATTTTTTTACGAAAATTGTCCCCACTTTAGAATAGGATTTGTGCCCCCCCCCCCCCCCCCCAAACCAAAAAAAAATATATTCCCCAGAAGGCTAAGTTGGTCATGATTTGGGTGATGTGCCTATAGTGTCATTGCATTGGCGGGGTGCGGTTCCCTGTTAACTCAAAATAGGAAATAAAGTTGACCGGTTTGATACCGAACCGGATTGGTGCAATTGATGTATGTGTATTTGATTTGAGGTTTGATTTTGGATTTTTAGAGTTTATGTGCAATTGATTTGGGTTTACGTTGATTACGGTTTATGTGCAATTGATTAGAGTTCTTGGAAGATGAAACCATATTCTAAACAAGTTCTTATTAGCAATCTTTTTAAAAGAAAATTCCAATAAATGAGCTTGAGACCAAGCTTTTTTGTGTCACCATAAACGATTAAACCAAGAGGCGCTATGATGTAACAACTACTTGGATTTGCAAATTTCAGAAGTTGGAAATTGATTCAGTGATGTAACAACTACCTTAATAAAAAATATGTCAGGTTTAAATCCTTGTGATTGGTTTTCTAAGTTTGACCCATCTAAAATAGTGACATACGTTGAGATGTATCTAAATGATTTATGCATGATATAAAAAGATCTAGTGTCTTTATAGTGATCTTATTGGCTTTTATCACACTATAAAGGAAGATGACAGTTTTGAAAACGTGGATGGAATATGTGATTTTGCTTGTCTAATGGTGGAAACCGAAAAAGCTAGTAAAACTCCTTTGTTTATCGGATATTTGAAGCTAGTGTTGCTTTTAATTGAAAGATGTTTTTTAATGAGGCTTAACAAGACGTATTTACACAATCGAATGGGTGAGGAGTATTTGAAAAATGTTTTAGTTTGTACGGTCAAAATAGAAACATTGGATAAAGTAACAAATAACGATGTAACGGCTCGATTTCAAGCTTTCAAATACCGAAGAGGAAACATATATTAATTTGGTTATATGTTTAGCTTTTATCAGGTTTTTTTTTTTTTTTTTTTTTTTTGTTTCATTAAATTGAATGAATGTATGGTAAAAAAAATATGCGTGTTACCCCAGAAATTTTGTTCTACCTGTTACTGCTTATCAGTTCTCACAATTTCCATGCCACATGCCCACACCATTCTAAAACCATACCGAGCCCACTCCCTCCGTCATTAGTAGATTCACCCCTAAACAAGACTGAGTTTTAACAAACTATCTTTCAAAACAAGATTATATGTAAATGTGTTAGTTCGGAAACAAGTCTGGTTCATTGCAGTCTATACTTTATGACGCCAGTTACGACACCACCGCAAGTGTTTATTTTGTGTGGCGTAATTGTTGCTTGGAAATAAGTCAGATCAAAATATAATACATTTTCATTCAATGGTATGCATTTTGATTGCTCTACATTTGGACATAAATGTAGTTTGAAAATGAGCAAGATTGATTTTAGTCTATAAGTTATCATGTCTCGTATGGCGTCGCTGCAACGCACGACAAGTAAAAAAACTAGTTGTATTAACTAGTGAAATAATGTTTTAACTTTATCTTTGTGAAAAGCATTGTTTTAACTTTATTATTATATTAAAATGGATAGACCGTAGACTCATCACACATACCCGAGAGGTCAAAAGAATTCATCAAGGCAATTTAATCATGATATCATGTAACTTAAAATGCAATATTTAGTCCACATGGTGTTGAATGGGTCCCTATGGTTCCATTGTGCTACATTCACCCGCCACGTAAGAATAGCACCCCTTTAACATGATCAGTGTAAAATAGAAGTCGATAATACCCCTTTATATTTTTTTTATTTAAGTGGGGCTCACCAAATATGTTTGTTAACCATTGTTATTGGGCTGACGAGAAATCAATAGCGTCCCCCCTAATGGCAGTGGGAAAATAAGGGGGTTGGGGGGGGGGGGGGGGTAGGCGGCACTATGGAGGGGACGCCACAACTATACCGGTCAACCTTAAGTTAAATGGGATCCTATTTATTTGTGTGTCGATCAACTCAAGATTAAAATCTGTTTATTTAAGCTTATTAAATATTAGAAGATATATCTCGTATTACGTAATATTATGTATTAGATTATTTTATTATTAAAATTATTACTCTTTCACGATCAAAAGATTGTTAGGTTCAAACCTTACCAAAACAAATAAAGAAAAAAAAATGTCATTAAAAAATTTATTACAACGGCTGTTTTTACTTTTTAGAATGGAATTTTCAAATCGTTACTATTTTTAATATTTTATTTTATGTTCATGGCATTAATCTAGTTGCGTCATTTCGTCACCATACACATTCCTCGTTCACATTGGTCCAAACAAACCTCATGAAAACAACCTTCATATGGGACCAACCTAATGACCCATCATATTATTCATATAAACCCGTTTATTTAATGAGACCCATTTTCTATTGATACAACTTTTCATGTAATTAAATTCGACCCTATACAAGAAGCAATTAATGAAGCCCAAAAAACAATATCGGTACCACGTATAATACAAAAAAAATTTATATATATAAAATATGATTAATGTATTATATATCTAGACCGGAATATAAGCAATTCATTAATGCAATGACGTAAAATGAAAGTAACACTTCATCTTCCTCCCACATGCATCTATTTGACTTTGTTTCTACTCGTATTTTTCTACAATATATTAATTGTTTAGATGTACGATGTAAAAGAAAATAAAATTTTAATTTTAAATAACTAATAATATACGAAGAAAGAAGACAAGAAGTAAGAGATTTTTAGAAAAAAAAAAATATATAAAAATAAAAGATAAATGAAAATTTGAAAATTAGTGTAACCGATGGTTCGGTTTGATCAATAATCGGCCGCTCAGCAAACATGGATATAAAATACTCAACCGGACTAATATCAAAGAGTGTATTATTGTCTAGTTAAATATGAAATACAAAAGAATATTTCACAATAATTTGATGTAATAAAATATAATATAATCATTAATTTGCAATACAACATGTCCAATTTGTAATCTTGCTATTATTTTTGGACCCTTTTACTTTCACTAGCAAAAGTTACAAATTCATCCAAGTATTCATGCATCATCATAATTCATAAAATTCATAATCCATAAAACAAAAATAAATAGTAACAAAAACAAAAACTTAAAGGCACCGTTATTGACCAACTTGAGATACAACGTGATGTAACATAGCTCAAATATTATCTCCATCCATTTAGACATTAACACTGCATTTCTGAGCAAGTTGGTACTTAACACCGGTAACAACTCCGGCAATACCGGAGTTCTTATTACCAAACGGAATATATGCCGGACATGTGACATGAAGATGATACCTACCTGAAATAAAGCTACCAACCTTCCATCTCACCCGTCCATTCATCTTGATCACAAGTGATATAGCACCGTTAGATTGATCTTGGCTTAGAGCTACACCGTTGTATGGAGCCACGGGTACATTGGTACCATATATAAAAGGTGACCATAGGTTTGTGTCTTTGTGTCCTTGATATACGGGTTGGATAACGGTGAAGTAGGTTATTTGTTGGCTATGGTATGTGGCAAAGACGTCGAGTTTATCGTAGTATATGCCGATTTTGCTATTCGGGTTTCGGGCGGCTATGGTGACTTGAAAGTTGGAGGAGAGGAGGATAGGGGCGGATACATTGAAGTTGTAGATTGTGGCGTCTTGGAGGATGAATCTTGGTTTTTTAGGTTGGAGAATAGCCCATGTTATTAAGAAGATTAGGAGGACTATGGCGGCTAGGATGCCGAATCCGATGAGGATTCGTTTGATTAGTTTCTTCTTTTTGTCGCCGTGGTGGCCGCATTGTTTTACCGACATCGCGGTGGTGGTGTGGTGGTTGTATGGTGGTGGAGGGATGGTAGAGTTGTGTTTTGGTACTAGGTTAGGAGAGAGGTGGAAATTAGAAGTGTAGAGAATGGAAGGTTGCTTTTGGTTTTATGGATGTTAGAGAGTGTGTGTATGGACACAACTTTGCAATATAAATTTGTTTTGGAAATATGAAATATATATATTTAAAATAATATGTTAATTAAGATAATAAGATACAATGTATTAGGTTTTAAGAGGTTAAAAAAAGATAGAATGTATTAGGGGTTTTATGATTAAACTAATCATGTTTTAAGAATTTATTTGAAAGATAAAAAATTCCTAACGGCTTTTTTTTGATGTTTTTTTCTAGAATAAGTTATATAATCATAATTTTTTAAATTACTTTTTGCATATTTTTTATATAATTAATGAATAAAGTTTTAAGAAAAAATTGTCACCTTTATATGATTGGGACGTAGAGTAAACGCATAGATCCATGAAGATGCCACGAAATTCTGATAAAAAAAAGCTTTTCTAATAAGCTTTTCTATTTATTGTTATAGTAAATTAAAGAAACAAGAGTTGGCACGGGTATATAGATGGTCAACCATCTAGCTTTTAGGGATGAAAGTGTAAACATGCATTTTTCATTTCTGTGTACTAATAAATGATAATTAAAAAAATTATTAAAAATCTTATAGAAATAATGGCAATATCATTAAATATAGCTACAAATATAACTATAACAATACTAAACTTGTAAAAAGTATAGGATTATATAACTAAAAATCACCCTATAATGTTATTGATGTTGTAGGGTACTCATTGGGCCAAGCCCAAATGCCCAAGAAGCCAAAATCATTAAATATAATATTGGGTCAAGCCCAAAGCCCAACAAGGAAGCCCATTAGGGTTAGACTATTCCTCCCTCTATAAATAGAGGAGCAAACCTCACATTTAACTCAGATTGGTCTGAGTACAAGACCTCTCTCACTCTCTCTCTCTCTCTAAAACTCTCTCTAGAGTTATTCTTTTTAATAAGACTTTCAGCAGCAACAGGCTGAAGCCTTGAAGCCTTCGAGCTGCTGATATGCATTCTTAACAATCTACAACCATGCTGATTCCACATCCAAGCCGGCTCCAACAGCCACTATATGTGGAATCACACTCTTTTACTCGCAAGTCTCAGCCTTCCTCAGGCTAACGTGGTTCGTCCCTAGTTGTAACTTGGGATCGAGAGTTTCTTTCTTCAACATTATACTCTTATTCTTTATCTTTCTTAAGTTAATCAATAATAACAACATTTTGACTTTGGGTTGATCCCAAATCAGAATCATAACAACTAAAATATCAAAACTCTTGAACCTCCCATCTACGTTTACAACGTAGTGGGACACCACGACTTGCGTTTGGTGAACAGAAACCCTTTAACCCTTTCTGACGAGTTCTTTCATGCTGCTGGTCTAACCCTTTAAGCAGCAGACGAGGTCAGAAGCCTGACGACCTTGGAACGTTCAGACCTTCTCCAGATCTATATTTGTTGTAGCAACAAGTTGGCGCCCACCGTGGGGCCGTGCTACTAAGAACATAAACTCTTAGCAGTTCGGCTCCGTCGATCTATTTTCTATGTTCTTTTTATATTTGGAGAGAACGATTTCGAGAAAGTCACTTCTATACCTCCTATTATGCTCCTAAAAACGATATCACATCTACACTAAAACTCCCTATTTGTACATTTAGTCAACTCAACTTTATAAAAAAAGAGGATCCAAGGCATATCCTCCTTATAATAATACAAAAGTACAAAGGCTCCATTTAAAAAAAAAAAAAAAAAAAAAAAAAAGACAAAAATACATGTTTTTATCCAATGAGCAAAAGCATGGAACCCTTTAAACTTCTGTGCACAGAGCATCTTGCTTTTACCCAGCGGATAAACGTCTGAACCCTTTAAACATACTGTGCACAGAGCATCTTGCTTTTACCCAGCGGATAAACGTTTGAACCCTTTAAACGTACTGTGCACAGAGCATCTTGCTTTTACCCAGCGGATAAACGTCTGAACCCTTTAACGTTACTGTGTACAGAACATCTTTCAGCTTTTCAGGCTAGGCCTATAGGTCTACTGTACACGGAAGCCTTTAAGCTTTTAAGCTATTACTCACTGCAACTTTATACATTACTGTTCACAACAGCTTTATAGCTTACTGTACTTACTGCAACCTTTTAAGCTTTAAAGCTACTCTTCAGCCTAGGTGCATAGGATACTGTGTACTACAAGCCTTTAACCTTTTCAGCTTTTAAGATATTAGTCACTACATCTACATAACATTTTTAGGTTGCCAACCACTATAACTCTCCAACTTACCGAGTTTTACGGCCTTTTAGGCCACATTCATCAAAAATTTCACAGAACTTGGAGGCTACTGCTCATCAAAGCCTTCAAGCCTTCAAGCCTTTTAGGCTTCGCTCATCCAAAATTTCACAGAACTTGGAGGCTACTGCTCATCAAAGCCTTCAAGCCTTCAAGCCTTTTAGGCTTCGCTCATCCAAAATTTCACAGAACTTGGAGGCTACTGCTCATCAAAGCCTTCAAGCCTTCAAGCCTTTTAGGCTTCGCTCATCCAAAATTTCACAGAACTTGGAGGCTACTGCTCATCAAAGCCTTCAAGCCTTCAAGCCTTTTAGGCTTCGCTCATCCAAAATTTCACAGAACTTGGAGGCTACTGCTCATCAAAGCCTTCAAGCCTTCAAGCCTTTTAGGCTTCGCTCATCCAAAATTTCACAGAACTTGGAGGCTACTGCTCATCAAAGCCTTCAAGCCTTCAAGCCTTTTAGGCTTCGCTCATCCAAAATTTCACAGAACTTGGAGGCTACTGCTCATCAAAGCCTTCAAGCCTTCAAGCCTTTTAGGCTTCGCTCATCCAAAATTTCACAGAACTTGGAGGCTACTGCTCATCAAAGCCTTCAAGCCTTCAAGCCTTTTAGGCTTCGCTCATCCAAAATTTCACAGAACTTGGAGGCTACTGCTCATCAAAGCCTTCAAGCCTTCAAGCCTTTTAGGCTTCGCTCATCCAAAATTTCACAGAACTTTTAGGCCACTGACCATCAAAGCCTTCAAGCCTTTTAGGCTACTACTCACCAAAGCCTTTAAGTCTTTCAGGCTACTGACCATCGAAGCCTTAAATCCTTTCAGGTTATTGCTCATCGAAACCTTCAAGCCTTTCAGGCTACGATTCTCTAAAGTCTTCCAACCTTTCAGACTATTGCTCACACAAGCTTTAAAGTCGTTTCGGCTACTATCCATGGAAGTTTTAAAGCTTTCCAAGCTACTATACCCTAAAAGCTTGATAACCTTTTAGGCTATTCACATTGAAGCTCTAAAGCCATTTGAGCTATTACCCACTAAGGGTTCACATAAGGCTTTTGAGAATTTTGTACATTAAAACTTTTGATCCAATTAAGTCACTCATAATCAAAAGTATTAAAGACTTTCATGCTCTCAACAATAAATACTTCATAGCCTTTTAGGCTAGTATTCGGCGAAGCGTTAAAGTTCTTTAAGGCTACTTCTCATGGAAGTCTTACATTAGAACAAGGTTGTTGTTCACTGCAGCCTTGCAACCTTTTAAGCCCCTGAGTTCACAATATTTTGGGCTACAAATCATTGAAGCTTCAAAGCTTGTTGGGTTACTATTTAATGAAACATTCATAGCCTTTTAAGCTATTGTTCATTAAAACTTTAAAAGTCTTTCAGGTTTCTAATGCCTTACAGCCTTTTAGTCTATTCCAGCGGAAGCTCCAAAGACGTTAGGCTACCATTCAACAAAGCTTCACAGCCTTTTGGCCAAGTATCCAATGAAACGTTTAACCTTTTTAGGCCAATTTTCATGGAAGTTTTATATCAGTTCTGGCCACTAATCCTCGAAACTCTACATCCTTAAAAGGTTGCTGCTCATCAAAGCTTTACAACCTTTTAGGCTTCTACTCATAAAAGCTTTACAGCCTTTTAAGCTACGAGATTCATTAAAGACTTATAGCTTTTCAAACCACTATGCGTTGAAGCTTCACGACGTTCAAATTAATTATTCATGAAGCTTTGCTATTACTTAGATCAGCTTCAACTTCTAACAGCTTCAAAAGCTACACATGAACCATTTATACTAACGACCAAGTCAAAACAACAATAGCCACAAATACAGTTATGATGCAAACATTGTAACATTTTTTTTTAAGATAAGGAAACGTCAAAATAAACATATGGTTCAAAATACCAACCTATGTATCTTCAAATCGCCAACGTTTCAAGCTTTCAAACAAGCTTTTATTCTATGAACGACCTCATAGATCCGAAACAAAAGCAACTTCAATCAAGGAGTTATACACATCTTGCAAGCAAAAGAATCAAATAAAACGCGCCTCTAGCCATAAACACCTTTTACCAAGGGCTGATATGAATAAGTTGACATGCTTAATAAAGCAAGTAATCCTTGAAGCAAATAAGCATATCAGCTCAGAGGGTTAAAGGATAACAGGGCAAAAGGCTTCCCCTAACAGCAACCTACATAGCAACAAACCTTCAAAGGAGGAACAAAGAGGTTAGATGTACAACAACACTTTGATATCAGTCAGAATCACTCATCACCATGACATGACTACTTCTGACTGGGGGGCTGGTGGCCCGTGTGGACAAATCCACATTTAAAAGAAGTTGATAAGCAAAGAAGCAAAATGGTTACACATGTCAACTTATTTACTCAAATGCTGAGATACCTTCAAGCATCTTACCATAGCAAAGAAACACGATAACTCAAAACAACGGCCTAGCTACTTTCTTTCGCGGAAGTTCAGAAGCTTAAAGGCTTACTATATTGGGTCAACATTATTCAAGGAAAGGCGAACCCCTTATCAAGACTAACCTTGTGTTCGAACAACCTAACGTCTCAATGGGACACGAATGCCACCTAAAGCATATGCTTTTCTCCCCTTGAAAAATATAAACAACTCAAGGAAGGAAAAGTCTCTCCATGCCAACAGGGTCACTTCAAAGGAATGAAAGAAAAGATCATTGCGTACACAAATCAAAACCTCCCATACATCCTCCCTTAACACCACCTTAGCTAAATGTGTGAACAAAGTTAGGATCGTTCATCCAAGAGGTTATAAACCTCAAAGGTCCTTACAAACTCTAACCATGTAAACACAAGCGGGTTTAAGCTTTGTAGGTCCTCACCAACTGTAACCTCAGAAGCTTAGAAGGTTTAAACCTCACAGGTCTCCAAAAGCCATGACCTTCAATGCTTAGAAGGTTTAAGCCTCGCAGGTCTCCATAAGCCATGACCTTCAATGCTTAGAAGGTTTAAACCTCACAGGTCTCCATAAGCCATGACCTTCAATGCTTAGAAGGTTTAAACCTCACAGGTCTCCATAAGCCATGACCTTCAATGCTTAGAAGGTTTAAGCCTCGCAGGTCTCCCTAAGCCATGACCTTCAATGCTTAGAAGGTTTAAGCCTCGCAGGTCTCCATAAACCATGACCTCCAATGCTTAGAAGGTTTAAGCCTCACAGGCCTTCATAAGCCATAACCATCAATGCTTAGAAGGATATGGACTTCAAAGGTTATCAACCCAGAAGCCTAGAAAATTATAAGCTTCATAACGTACCCCCTTTTTTGACTATAAAAGCTCAACGACAAGTCAAACTCGTTACCAACACAAGTTTTATACCTCAAGGATGACAAAGGTCAAAATACATCACATGTTCATGATAACATTGACATGATTCTTACATAAACTCCTTCGAACACGTCGTTAAAAGCTTCAAATACTTAGAAGTTTCAAAAATAGCTCAGAAGCTTCAAAATAAACAAAACAAGCTTTAAAGCTTAAAAGCTTCAAAGCTTAAACGCTTCAACCACGACAAGCTTAAAAGCTTATAAGCTTCAAATACAACAACTGAAGCTTACAAGCTTGAAAGCTATACAATAAGCATAGGAGGACAAAGAAGCTATACATGTGATGAGTTATGCTCTAAAGCTGAAACGGATACAAGCATCTTGCTAAAATGCAACAACTTAACAATCCTTGAACAAAAACCATGACAAGAAAAAGGCATATGAAGAAGCTATCAAACTAGCTATAAGCGAAAGTGTCTCTGTAACAAACAAGTTCTATCATAAGAACTCCCAACTAGGTGAACCGCCTATGATAATACTTGTCTTCTACTAAGGCTTTAGCATAAACAAAACATACAACAATAAAGATTATCCAAAGCAACTTGCTCAATCGCCGAAGCTCTTGCTAAAACATCAATGCTTCTCACTCACGCTAAGTGCAAACGCCTGCCTAAAAAATCTCTACCGAAAGAATGCTACCTAAGCTAAACATGAATACGAATTCTGAAGCTTCTAAGCCTTCAACCATCTTTGGAGATTTAGCAACTACAAAGACTACAAAGTCAAGACAAGCTAACCTAAACCAACCTGAGAAGCATGTCAACACTTAAGCAACTCACGGAATCGCGAAATAAGATGGGGATACATAAGAACAAATTAGTAATCATCGATCTAACTTGGTAACACCAAGAATCGCAACCACTAATTTATTTAATACACCTAAGGCTACAAAATAGCCGTAGTAAAAAGGATCAAGCCCCATAGAAGCATAAAACCAGAAACGTAGAAGCATTGAAGCATCATGCTATACATAAAAGAAGATGCTAAGGCGTTGAAGCTGTTGGCAAGATAACAAAGCAAGCTACTCAGCAACAAAAGTAGATTTGTTAAAACACCAACACCTTGCCAAAGCACTTTGATACAACACATAAGAGTCTTCCTAAAAGACAACTTACATGTTACAAAAACAAAACCTTGGAAAGCTTGGCCCAAAATAGGATGAACGACACATTGTGCTCAAAGCTCACAACGGCAAATCCTACAAGCTTAATCGACCAAGAAGGAAAGAAAGTCCCAAAACATTGGGACGAGACCACCTTAAAAGGTTCAATGTAACCACAAATGGCCAAGAGATTTTCACCACTTCTTTGTGTAAACATTTAATTATCATATGAATGAATCATAGTATTCTCTATCAAGATTTGTCTTTCTATCCTATAATCAGGTTGAGAACCTAGCAAGAAACTCCATGGCAAGGGCCATGTAAGGGGATGAGCTCCCAGGCCATTTCGCTCAATAGGTTCAAGGGTTGAATGGACCTATATAAGGGGTGAGTTCCTAGATCAATCCAACTCCATGAGATAAACAAAAAACACTTTTATAAATCTCATCGACGGGTTTGAACAGCCTACACCAATCGTTCCTTAAGTTTAGAAAACAAACTTACGAAAACATATTGAAACACTTGTGTAAGTGTACATAGGATAGGTGGCGACTTGTTTGCCTAGACTACCTTAAGGATAGGTGACTGCAGCACTTAACCTTTTAAGGTGCTACCGGTAAAACATTCCCCAACAAATACAAAGACAAAACATGCAAGCATCCAAACATGCAAGCATCCAAACATCAAAACATGCAAGCATCCAAACATGCAAGCATCAAAACATGCAAGCATCCAAACATGCAAGCATCCAAGCATCCAAACATGCAAACATGCACAATCACAAAGATACACTAAGGTACAATTCAAAAGTGAAACAATCTCACTAGGCCATACACAAAACAACATACATGAAAGTTAGTACAAATGGCCATGATCGGTCACCATTCCTCACATCTCAAGCCCAAGCAGCTTGAAAGGTTCATCACATCTCAAGCCCAAGCAGCTTGAAAGGTTCATAATACCACAACCCCATGTTAATGTTCTAGCCATACAAGGCTAACACCGAACGGAACCCTACAAGGTTTCCCAAATAACACAACGAATAATATTTCACCAAAATGATGCTAAATGTTCTCGTGTCGAACATCATCCATCATCACAAAGAAATATTGTTGCAACTAATGCAAAAAGAAACTTAGTCATAACAACAAAAGAAGCTCAACTTCATACAAACGAAGCTTATAGACATGCTCTATATATCAAGCTTTGAACGAAGGAAGCTCATATCAATCTTCGAACGAAAGAAGCTTACAAACATAAATCATACGTCAAGTTTCGCATCAAAGAAGCTCGCTAGCAAGGTCATACACTCAACTTCCTATGAAAAAAGCTTGTGAATGAGAATCAAAAGCAAAGGTTCGTAAACAAAGAAATTCGCTATTTGACCTTGTTTGCTTCTGCTTACTTGATTCCATATCTTGTATCATAAGAAAGCTTTTATCACAAAACTTTGATAGCACAAAGAGTTAGGCTAGTGATGGATTTTATCCATAAGCTTAAAGGATGAAATCCACAAGCTTTTCAGCTATCAAGCCAAACTTCTTTGCTTAAAGGATGAAATCTATATGCTTTAGTCAACAAAAACAATAACTTTGCTTAAAGCCTTCGAAGCTTAGAATACATACCAGCTTTTTATCAAGTCAGGTCACGGCAAGATAACCTTCAAGGCAATGTACTTCACTTTCATGTGCAAGAAGCCTTCCTTCGTACACATGCAACCTTCCTTCTGTCACATGAAGCTCATTTGCTATCTTGCTTAGAAATCGACCATTCGGTCAATATAATAATCCACCACATCTCGGATTAACTTCTCGACATTTGTTCAAAAATGTGACTTGCTAAAAACCTCTGTAAGTGCATCTAGCTACAATCATCTAGTGATACTTATCTACCTTGTTGACGCTTACAAGCATTTAAACTGCCATAGTCATTTGATAAATGAACCATCTCCTAAAGGCTTGTGCCCAAAATAAAGATATTTCCAAAAAATATTTTACAAAATTATGGAAATATCGTCCAAAGGAGCATACATGTCGGACATAGATGGTTTTAATCACACAACCCGAGATAACTTCGCCAATACAACAAACAAGCTTAGAAAATTAAGCTCAAAAGGCGAAAACTTAAAAGGTCAATAGCCGATATGCTGAAGCTAATACAAGCTAACAAGGAAAGAAGCAAGTAATGGAGAAATATCCAGCTCCATAGCTTCCATCCAAATAAGGGCTTAGTAAGCTGCAAAGCTTATCAGCTTAAATCCTTATAAGCTTTCAAGCTTCATAACTTCCATCCAAATAGGGGCTTAGAAAGCTGCAAAGCTTATCAGCTTAAATCCTTATAAGCTTTCAAGCTCATCAGTTGCTTCCACCAAACTAAGGGCTTATCAGCTTAAATGCCAATAAGCTTTCAAGCTCATCAGCTCAAACCCCCTAATAAGCTTTCAAGCTCATCAGCTCAAACCCCCTAATAAGCTTTCAAGATCATCAACTTAAACAAGTTTCAAATTTTATCGGTTTAAACCAATAACACATTCCAAAACTCATTATGCTAAGGTTTGTTTGTTGATATTTATCCTACCTACACGAAGATCTCTACAAATAAACACTCACCAAACGCAAAAGTTGGAAGAAAGCGCAAAGATAATGAATAGTTTGAGTCTAGTATAATGTACATACATATATACATTAAACTAGACTGGGGGGCTGATGTTGTAGGGTACTCATTGGGCCAAGCCCAAATGCCCAAGAAGCCAAAATCATTAAATATAATATTGGGTCAAGCCCAAAGCCCAACAAGGAAGCCCATTAGGGTTAGACTATTCCTCCCTCTATAAATAGAGGAGCAAACCTCACATTTAACTCAGATTGGTCTGAGTACAAGACCTCTCTCACTCTCTCTCTCTCTCTAAAACTCTCTCTAGAGTTATTCTTTTTAATAAGACTTTCAGCAGCAACAGGCTGAAGCCTTGAAGCCTTCGAGCTGCTGATATGCATTCTTAACAATCTACAACCATGCTGATTCCACATCCAAGCCGGCTCCAACAGCCACTATATGTGGAATCACACTCTTTTACTCGCAAGTCTCAGCCTTCCTCAGGCTAACGTGGTTCGTCCCTAGTTGTAACTTGGGATCGAGAGTTTCTTTCTTCAACATTATACTCTTATTCTTTATCTTTCTTAAGTTAATCAATAATAACAACATTTTGACTTTGGGTTGATCCCAAATCAGAATCATAACAACTAAAATATCAAAACTCTTGAACCTCCCATCTACGTTTACAACGTAGTGGGACACCACGACTTGCGTTTGGTGAACAGAAACCCTTTAACCCTTTCTGACGAGTTCTTTCATGCTGCTGGTCTAACCCTTTAAGCAGCAGACGAGGTCAGAAGCCTGACGACCTTGGAACGTTCAGACCTTCTCCAGATCTATATTTGTTGTAGCAACAGTTATCAACATTGAAATCACACTATCTATCTCAATTTAAAACATGGAAGTTCAACCTATTTCTAACCCAAACAAAATCTCTTTTAACATTGTTTTAATAGGTAACTTGTCGGTGGTGTTTAAACTTTTTTGGATAGTACACTTTGGAATTCCGTTCAAAAAAAAAAGTACACTTTGGAATTTCAAGAAACAAAATTCAAGAATAATTACGAGTGGATTGAGTATGAATTTGAGATCCCAGGTTGTTCGAATTGTGTGTACAGATCTGGCTTCCTATTTAATAACACACTAAAAAGTATGTGCAAAATTAATAAGTTGATTTTTAGATTAATAAACTAGACTTTAATAATTATATTTTCATAACGGTGGTGTTTACTTTATAAACTATATTTATTGACACATTAATGAGGCTAGACAGTTAATGACATTCATTTTTTAAGTTATTTTTATTTTATTGTTCTTTATGATTCATTTTTCCTACTCAAACTTAGGCACGGGCGCACCTTCTTGATAGCCCGAGGGGGCCACGCCCCTATCTTTTTTGACGCAGTGGTGGATTTGGCGATTTTCGTAGATAAATTGTCTGGGTTGAGTCCAGCCCTCACCAATTTGATCAACTTCCTGCCACTACTAATCGAAAAAATTGAGTCCGCCCCAATCGATTCAAGAAACAAGCTTTGCCACTGAACTTAGGTAACATAAATCCATAATGGTTATAAATTTAAGACTATTCCGATCTTTGTGACTTGGATCTTATGAAACGGTTTACAAACATTTCACAAGAACACAAAAAGGCAAAAGAAAACTTTGCTTAAAGTCCGGACAAGTCTAGACTGAATTTGTGGGTGCCCAACCCAAATTCCTTTTAGTTAAATATATAATATAAAGTATGAAACAAAATACACACATGTGTTTTTCATTTCATTTTTACATCTATAATGTTCATTTTGTGTAGCATACCATTGTCATATAGGCATTATATAACTGTGTGTGTGTTGTAAATTAGGATAACTGTGTAATATATTTTATAAAGTATAACCTTACCCTATATTAAAAACTACGAGGACTAGAAACAGAAAACTGAAAACAACATATGGAAAGGGGTGGTGAAGTCGAGCAAAAATAATTACTTTTTCTAGACTTAGTAAAAGAAACGAGCAAACATAAACAAATGTTTGTTTAGACCGGTGGGTGTGGTGCCGCCCCCCATACCCATGCCGTCCCACACCTGTTTGAAAAATGATTTTGGCCCGGCTTAGGCCGGCATCACCGGCAAAATTTTGCCACCCACGCCGCTCCAAAGGCTATGCCGCCCCAAGGGGGTGGTGTAGAGAGGCCCGGCATAGCCATGCCCCCCTATGCCGCCCCCCACACCCTTTGGTCTTATAGTCGTTGATTTAAAAACACAAACATTTAATTGAATAAATTGTTATATTCATTTATGTTTGCTAAGAAATTTAAAGTGATTTCGTTAATACAACAATCTCACTAATGGCAAAATTATTAATAGGGTCTAGAAAAAGTGAGATGTAGAAAAACGTTATCTCTATCCCTAAGAATAAGGGGGATGCTTCTAGAGAGACCCCCAACTTAAGAACTAACAAGAGAAAGAAACGGAACTAAAAGAAAATGGGTAGAAAGCTACCAGAAACAACACGTAGTGTGATGATATGGTAGCATAGTGGAACACAAACATACGTAACATCAAGAAAACACATATAGACATACGTACAGGAAGACAATTTAATGCACACGTCTTTTAAAATTGTAGGAAGATCTAAGCCCCTAAGATCCAACTAAAGCCCTACTGTACCATCCCCTAAATTCCTTAATCCTATTTTTATGCCTCCACGAACTCCTATTTTAAACAATGTCCTCGACAAGATGCTACTCTATTGAATCATGTCGAATTTGCTCGTCCCAAGTCAACTTGGGACCACCTCTACTCCCCACCCCCTCCACAGTGAAGGTTTCCACTGCTCTAACAGGAGCCTCCGCATGCCTCCTCTTCATATACCTAAACCATCTTAACCTCGATCCCCTTCTTTTTCTTATCCACAATACTACTTAGAGCATTCATAGTAGAACCCCCAAAAAATTGGGTGACAAAACCCTATAATTTTTTTGGGGGTTGGAAGTGATTGTGAGTGAAGAAAATGGAGAATCTACAGTGTGTCGGTAAATATTAGGTTCTTTGGGAATCTTTTAGGGAAAACTGGAAAACTGTATTTATTTTTTAATATTTGTTGAAAGTGGTTGTGAGTGGAGGAGAGATAAAATTTAATGGGGTTTAGTGTAATATGTGGTTGTGATTGGTTGTGATTGAATGGGGGATGAGGATTCTATTGGGAAAACTGGAAAATTGTATTTATTACTCCTAACCTTTCCTTAAAACCCCTTTTCTTATTCGGTCTAACCTCATATACCCACACATCCCTATATTAATGTGTGTTTGTTAATTTATTTAACAAACTTAAACAAAACTAAACGGACATATTTGAACCGTTCTAAAATCTGAATGGTTTGGTAAGTTTATGTTCCAAAATGTACCGTTCTAAAATCTAAAAAATAAATTGGCTATACAACCAAATTGATTCTAAATTGGTATTAGTAGTAAATCAGTATGTTGAATTTGTAAAAGCTATATACAAGCAAATAAAAACGAATACATATAAACTACATAAGAGTTTAACAAACGTAAGCAAAGTGGAAAGTGTGTTATTTTATTTTTTTCTTAATACAAAAATGTTATTCACGTTCGTTTTATTTATTGTATAAATGAACTTCGAGCCTACATGAAGACGTACGATTCACTGCACGATTTTCGATCCATTGTAGGTTGTGAAAATTAAAAATATATATACATTAAAGGAAAATTTGTATAGAGAAAGCAGAGAAAACAAAGTAATTAAATCATAGGTGTTATACATATATGGGAAAACAGTAGCAGGAAAACTTTTCTGTCAAAGACCTTCGTTAGGTTCTAACCATATTCGGTTCTAGCCAGACGGGATCCCCAAAGGGGTACTGGAACAGTTGGACCTCGTTAAAACATAACTATTTGATGTGGAGAGCCATTCAAGGGGCTGTCGCTTCAAATGCAGGGCTGATCGCGAGAGGTATTAACTTCTCGGACTCCCTGTGCGATCGTTGCGGTTGCTACGAGGAAGACACGAATCATGTTTTTGTCAAATGCTTATGGGCTGCGTGTATATGGCGACACGTTTTTGTGTGGATTAAAGTTCTCATGCCTTCAAATATTTGTTAACTTGAGGAGATTATGGAGTATTTGGCGAAGAATTTGGGATTCTAGGGACAATAAAGTTTTTGACAATAACTCCATCCCTATCAGGAGGTCCATGAAGTTGATAAAGGAAGACTCGTTTTTATGGATGTATAATAGGGCCGATATTTCGTCCACGTCGTGGGATAAGTGGCTACATTTTGATATTAGTGAGTTGGTGTAGTCTTCTTGTTTTGTTTGGTTTGGAGTTGGTGGTTATATCTATTCCCAGTCTCTGACTGACTCTTTATTTGGGGTGCAAACGAGCCGAGCTGAGCCCGAGTTCGACCAGGCTCGAGCTCGAGTTCAACCAGGCTCGAGCTCGAGTTAGATTAACTTATAAGAGCTCAAGCTTGATTCGAGCTTTGTTTTTAAAGATAGAGCTCGGCTCGTTGATAGTTTCTCAAGCTCGAGCTTGGCTCGTTTAGTTTATTAGTTAATATATTAAATTAAATAATATATACAATAGACTCGTTTAGGCTCGATAGCTTGATAAGTCAAAATATCGGCTTAGCTCGGCTCGTTTATTGAACAACTTTAAATGTGGGGGTAAATAGTATAAAATATTAATAAACCTAATATTATACTAAGGCTCGACGAGCCTGGCGAGCTTCATATGTTAGGCTCGAGCTCAAGCTCGATAAGTAAACGAGCTTTATTTTAGACTCAAGCTCAACTCGAGCTTGATAAGGCTTCGATCCCGGCTCATTTGCACCCCTACTCTTTATATATAGAAAATGTTTGTTGTTAAGAAAAAAAAAAGAAAAAAGTAAAAAAAAAATTCATAGGCGCAATTAATAAAAAGGTTATAAGGTAATAAGATTTGGTTCGAGAACCTTTTCCTAAATTAAGAACTGAGAGAACCATTATGGACCACAAATTTTCTCTAAGGCAAATTTTTTTTTTGCTTTAATCGCTGCTTTATATGCAGGATTTTTTTCTTCAATATACACATGTGTATAATTGCAATATACACATATGTATAAATAAAAAAAAATACAAATTTTTTTTTCCTTGCATAAAAACGTGTGATTAAAGCAAATTTTTTTTTGCCTTTATAAGAGATGTGTGGCCTAGAATTGTTTCTTAGTTCTCAAATAGAAGTTGGTTCTCTTAGTATCCGTATCCTAAGGTAATATATGCGAATACTAGAGAGTATGTGTACGGTTGGAACGATGAATTGAGAATGGAAAGTAAAATATAAAAATGATAACAATTATCATAATGAAATCTTATTTATTTACTTTATATTTTGCTAGCAAACAAAAAACAATATATTTGTACACACCAAAATTATGAAATTTTAAATAAAAAAGCATAGTAAGGAAGAAAATAAGTGTTTTTCTTCTCTTTTTTTAACCAAGTTATTCGAATTCGGGAATATATTAACTAACTATTATTAGGTGCCAAGTATTAAAACCCAAAACTGGATTTGAATACTACAGCCGACACTTAAGTATCGACTCCTATCGCATGAGAGAAAAACACCCATAGAAACAACGGTAATATAAAAATTAGAATGTTATTTTATTTTAAATAAAGATATAAATATTAATTTACTATAGAAGTTCAATTATCAATTATAATATACAGGGACATTGTACAATTTTCAACGGACCATAAAAACAATAAAGTGTGCCATCAAACTTTGACTTATATCAACCCAATAAACCTGAAACTAAAATTACAAACAGTATTTTTTTTACAAATAACATAATGAAATAAATTTGTTGTTATTTTTAATAATCAAAGAAAGTCATTACACTAAAAATGTGTTTTGTATAAAATCATACCAAATGCTTTATCCCATTTATAGAAAGCAAAACCGACGATTCGACGAATGGTGTTCTCATCCATGTGCACCACCGACCATCGTCATCCGTCCCTGTTCTCAATATACCACCAAAAGTTTTTGGTTTGATAAATGTTTGAATTGGATGTAAAGGTGCTCTGGTAAAAATGGGATCACTTCTTATGAACCCATTAAAAATGACTCTTGTCTTGTTTGTGACCTATTAGAATTGAAAGACGCTTTAGTGGGCTCCACATGTAATCAGCTTGATAAGGATCAAGTGACATTGATTATTCAACCCAAACCATGCAACCCGAAGAAAAAATAAATTTAGACAATTAATCAATACATGATAGTTTCTTTACCCCTTTTTACTGTTGGAAAAATGTGGTGAACAGATGATATTGAAATTATAATTATTAATAAGACCTTAATGTGGTGAATCAAAGACTAAAACTCTTGAGTTTTATGTCTTTGATTAGAGGTTTTTATTTCTTTTAATTAGAGATTTTATGTCACTTAATTAGAGTCTTTATGTCTCAAATTAAGTCTCTAATTAAGAAGACTCTTCATACATCCATGTTCATATATAATGGAAGGCTTTGTGACTCATTTGGTAATGTAGAAAAAAGATACATACACACACATATATGTAGAGAACAAACTCAATCGAAGTCCGGTTATCTTTCAGGCAAGTGGGATAGTCTGGCAGTGCACCATCACTGTTAAAGAACCGGTGTACCTTGGGAACAGACCGCGAATCTGTTTAAGGGAATTGTGTCAAAGACAAGCCCGGTTCACTTCTATGATTTCATTTTCTGTTACAATTTGCTGCAGCAAGTATAGAGATTCTGATACATGTGAGCTTCATGTAAGAAAGGCGTGCGGCGATTATAACGTAAGTTTTTCTAACAAACTTAAACATATTCGTAAACAAACTTTCGTGTTCTTCCTAAGGAATTTGGGTTCGCGAAAGTTTGTAAGCGTTTTTTTTTTGGTACATCGAATTGGATTACATTCATGATGAGAATGCAATCTTTTATCCGAAAGATTGTTTGACAAAACGAATTTTTGATTTATTTTTCGGATTCATGGGTTCTGAGTTGTGTTTAGATAAACCGGACTATTAACATTTCTAATATGTGTTTAAACAGATTTTGAAATATTGAATTTCTAATGAAAGTATTAGAAAAGACATAATATTTGTAAAGCCATGTAAAACGTTTGATAACGGTTTCTTTCTAGTAAGCGTATTAGAAAGATAATTTCAAAGTATTTGAAATGTATACTTTTTCTAATAAGAGTATTGGAAAATTAAAAGGTTTCAAAATATAAGGTTTTGAAACATTTATTTCTAACAAGTGTGTTAGAATCGACGACGTTGAAAGAATAACGTGTCATGAAACATTTCTAATAAGCGTATTAGAAATTAGGGCATGTTTGGCTCTCCTTTTTGATTTCTACTTATAACTTCTCAAACATAAAAAGTAACTTAATCTCATAAGTAACAATTTGTTACTTATGACTTATCCTTCAAAATCTCCTTTTTGAAGCCTAAAATTCTCATAAGTTACTTTTCATTCCATCCATCCAAACACTTTTGATTCAACTTATAACTTAATGATTAAGTTATAAGTCATAAGGAGGCTTGTAAAAGGAGAGCCAAACATGCCCTTATTATTTACAAAATAGTAAGTTTAATTTGTAAACTTATATATTGATTTCTTTAACGGACGTGTTAGAGATTGTGATTTTGTAAAGACAAAATAAGATGTTTATATTTTCTAACAAGTGTGTTAGAAAAGATTATTGTACAAAATACACAAACGTGTTGGAAATTTTTATTTTGGAAAATTTTGTGAAAATAAAAAAAGTTATAAACTTATTTTGTTTTATTGAAGGTTTTAGTAAAAATACTAATTAAAACTCCAAAGTTGAAACTTAAAAATTAATAAGAATACCATTAAGTTGGGTCAAATATTCTTAAAGGTTTTAATGGGGTGTTTCAACTCATGGGTTTATGGAGAATTGGGTGTTTCAACCTTTTCCAACATTAAACCAGTTTGGTCAAATTTTAACGAGTGAGTTTGAAACGGGTATATTTTGGAAAATCCAAAGTTAATACCATTTATTAAAATGGATTAATTTTCTAACGAGGGCGTTAGAAACGGTTTATTTTATATAAACCAACAAGGTCTAAAACGATTGTCATAATCGTGTATTTCTAACAAGCAGGTTAGAAACGGTTGAGAATATAAACCAATGACCTTTAAAATGATTTTAGTAATCGTTTATTTCTAACGGGTGTGTTAGAAAAAGGTTTATTTTATATAACCAAACTCTATATGATGAAACATGTAATCGTTTGCATTCTAACAAATATGTTAGAAATGGTTAATTTTGAAACCGTATATGTTTATATGGTACACGTATAGTTTCTAATAAGCGAATTAGAAACGGTTAATCATGAAAACCATATACTCTAACAAGTGAGTTAGGAATGGTTTAAATAATAAAACTATATTAGAGTTTATGGTTTTGATTTGTAATAAAAATATAAATATGTATAGTTTATGGAAAATACTTGTAAAAGTAGAAATGTTTTGTATGAATAAAACATGTCTTTTGCAAATTATATATGGTTTGATACTTGTATGAGAAGTATGATGACTTGAACCATATAATAGTCTAGAGAGACTATTTAGTGTAAAACAACTTGATGTTGTTTTGGACATATTCACTCATTCGACTACTAGTAAGTAGTTAAGTATAAACAACTTTGTTGTTTTGAACAGTGTAATGAGGGAGTACCTCGAAACATGTCACGAGACGATATAATTGCTATTATTTCGTCGAACGATAAAGTGTTGAAGAGAATAACACTTTGAGATTTGATGTTTATATATCGTTATATGAATCCGTTTAAATATATTTGTAATATATTATATATATTTTGGATTATCTATTATTTAAAAAATAATAATCAAGTGGATAAAAATATATATATGAAAAGGATATGTAAAACGATATGTTTTTGGACGACGAATTTAATACGGATATATGTGTATGTATATATGCAAGATGCGATTTGCATAAACACAATGATGAAGTTGTGATTATGACCTATGTAATTAGTCATAAATAATACATCAAATATACAACCACATTATGAGAGGATCATGAACAACGTGGCAAGTGTATTGAAGTAAAATGCACGAAAACGAGATATGTCATCTAATGTTGAGAGCATTTACGTAGAAATGCACAAATGTAGTTTTGATGATTATAACATATGATAGAAATATATGTTATTATTCATAAGTCTTTGATAAGTATTGCGAGATTTATTGTAAAAGACTTAGAATATTGATGGATGTGTAGAGTCTCTACAAACCATCAATGTTGGTTGAACTATATGGAGGATTCGTGATATATTTTATGAGAGTCACCCAATAAATAGTTTCAACAAAATATATACATATCATTTAGGCATATGTGAATGTCATGTCGTTGAGTGTCAATCTAATTGACTTGTTGATGATGAATATGTTCATCAAAGTGACTTATATTAAGGCTTATGGTTTAAGTCCTAAAGAGTCAATGGTGAAGCCTTGAATATTAAAGGCAGACGAGTCTTGATCCTAATGGATGGAATTCAGTATGGTTTTCAAGTATTCTTAAAACTGAGGTTTTGGAATATTAAACAAAATCTCATTTTGTGTCTAAATTAAGATGTGAATGTTAGGAAGAGCTAGTGAGTTATCTCTTAAGGTTGTGAAGAATCAGAATGAGCATATTCTGTTCACATGCTAAGTATTTGTAGTCTAAAGCATGCTAGACTAATACTTGTTAATTTAAATGCTCCATGGAGAATAAATTAACTTTGAACATTCACACATATGTGACTACATAAGAATGAATTTTGTAAAAGCAAATATATAATTCATTAAAAAAGGATGACTCGAAAGCACCGAATAAATAGTTTATTGGTTATGATACTATTTAGCTTAATATGAGGAGAACTCATATAGCTCAGAAAACGGTCCGTGTGAGAAATATGGGTTGAGTAATATAATGGATGACCTCAATAACACAAAGATATAGATAGTCGCTATCTATCACAGGTGTCTAATGTCATCATAAGTGATATTACTCGAACTTGATCAAAGTGCAAGCAATGTGGGGGAAATCCATTTAAGAAACAATCCGTAGGGATGTAAAAATGGTACTTGAGAAGTTTTCAAGGTACATATGAAAAGAAGAAACTTTCATCACCCCATTTGGTAGTTATCCAATAACACTTAAGTGTGGAGGTGACTTGCATTTGAAAATAGAAGGTTTGATATGAACGAATGTGATTTTGGGAAGTACAAATCACACGAACCTAGAACAGACTTGTTATAATTCAGTCCTATTATGTGGACAAAATTCTTGAGAAGTTCAATGGAAATGACTCTAATGTGGCTAGAACTTTCATTAATTCTTGAGAAGTTCAATGGAAATGACTCTAAATGTGGCTAGAACTTTCATTGACACGAGTCAACGTCTAGCTAAGAATCGAGGTGAGCCTGTTAACCAATTAGAGTACTCAAGAATTATTGGCAGCCTGATGTATTTGATGAGTTGTATCAGACCAGACTTAGCAAGCAAGCTAAGTAGATGACGAGCAACCTAAGTTCAATTCATTGGAATTACGTGACACATGTGCTTAGGTAGTTAGGATACATACGAGACTACGGGCTGCAATATAAAAGATATCCAGCAATTATTGAAGGTTACTGTGATGCGAATTGGATATTTGACACGAATGATTCCAAGGCAACGAGTGGGTATTTATTCACACTTGGAGGTGTTGCGATAATGTGGAAATTACCTAAGCAAACGTTTATTGCTAGATCCACGATGGAATCATAATTCATCGCTTTAGATAAACAGGATGAATAGGCAGAATGACTACGTCAATTTGTTAAAGATATACCTAGGTGGCCGAAGCCGGCATTGGCCTAATGCATACGCTGTGATAGTCAATCGGTAATTGGCAGATCTCATATCACAATGTGTATCAGTAAGAACAGGTATATAAGACGTAGGCATAATACGGTACGACAACTAATCTCTACAGGAGTTATCATTGTTGACTATGTGAAGTCAAAGGATAACATCGCGGATCCGCTAACAAAAGGCTTAAGCAGAGAGTTAGTTCAGAAGTCGTCAATGGGAATGGGACTAAAGCCTATGAAAGGCTAAGTTTATGCGAAGGAAACCTAACTCAGCTGACTGGAGATCCCAAGATCTGAGTTCAATAGGACAACCTAATTGTGTGAACTGGCGAAGGTCACTGTGGGGAGAGTTGGTGGAAACCCCACGTTTTGAAAAAGGGAGCTTACTATAAATTTAATAAGCTTCCTAGTCCTTTCCTAAAAAGTGACAAGGTTGAGGTTAAGCTTATGGCTTTTAATGATTTGACTGAGCTAACCAGTCCCAGTAGATCACCTATGTGAGAGAGAAGTGGGGTCGCTTCGAAGGGTATTGCTGGGGCACAATACTTAAGAGCTCTCGCAGAACCAGGCATGTGTCCAAGACCATAACGGACACAACTATGAGGACTTGACGTTGTCAGGGAGAGTCTTGTGTGAAGCGTATTGTCGACCACACAAACGGCAGACGAGTTCAAAGACATCGCGTTCTACTCAGAGCCAGTGGGCTAAGTGCGTTTCATAAGCGAAGGTTCAAAGGGTCACACCTACCTATCGTATGCAAAACTCAACTGTTGAAACTTAATCGGAATGAGGTTGCTTCTCAGAATGACTCCTATTCATGTGTCGGTTTGTTCGAAATATGCATGTTTTGATCAATCTCCATTCATGTGGGGGATTGTTGGAAATATGGCGAATGGATGATATTGAAATTATAATTTAATAAATTATAATTATTAATAAGACCTTAATGTGGTGAATTAAAGACTAAAACTCTTGAGTTTTATGTCTTTGATTAGAGGTTTTTATTTCTTTTAATTACAGATTTTGTGTCAACTAATTAGAGTCTTTATGTATCAAATTAAGTCTCTAATTAAGAAGACTCTTCATACATCCATGTTCATATATAATGGAAGGCTTTGTGCCTCATTTGATAATGTAGAAAAAAGATACATACACACACATATATGTAGAGAACAAACTCAATCGAAGTCCGGTTATCTTTCAGGCAAGTGGGATAGTCTGGCAGTGCACCATCACTGTTAAAGAACCGGTGTACCTTGGGAACAGACCGCGAATCTGTTTAAGAGAATTGTGTCAAACACAAGCCCAGTTCACTTCTATGATTTCATTTTTTGTTACAATTTGCTGTAGCAAGTATAGAGATTCTGATACATGTGAGCTTTATGTAAGAAAGGCGTGCGGCGATTATAACGTAAGTTTTTCTAACATTTACCTTTCATGATAAATTGACCAAACTAACAAAAAAAAATAAAAAAAAATAATTGCCGTTAGAAATTGATTCTACCGCACGCTTCTGCCAAAAATAATTTCACTCACTCCTTTTTCAAGTTATTAGTGGTGACAACTGACCTTGCACTTCAATCCCTAATATTATTTATTTGTAACTCAAACCGTACAGTAAGACGAGTGTGTGTGTGGTGAAAGTAAAAACACGAGAATATAAGTTGTTCGGTCGTCAATGACCTACGTCTACTGTAAAGAGCCGATTATGTATTACTTTGGAGGTTTCAAAGTGTTTAAAATAAGTATCGCTAATCCAGCTCTTGAGTATAAGATAGTAATTTTCGGATCCTTTGCAAAGGAGATGAAGTCTTCTATTTATAGGAGTAAACATGGGCCGAGTGAGATGGCCCATAAAGTCTTGTAACTGATCTGGGCCTTGGCCAGGCCCAGATGTCATTGGCCCTCTAAAAATGGCGGGAATATGTGGCCATAAATGCTGATGTGAGAGGGAGTGGAGCTGGTCTGCAGAAAGTCCATGTGGCGCCTCCTGATTGGGCGCAGGCGGCGCTTCTTTCTGACACAACATGTTTGACTTACCTGCCGGCGTCTGATGTGACGTCTGACAACAGGTGAGCATGTCTGCACAGTACTCTAACGAGTACTGTGGACGACAACATGGTGGAAGCATGGAAACAGTCATGTTGCTGTTCTTGTCAGTGGTTGTTGGGCCACTCCTGACATGTGTCGCCATTTGGTTGGCGCATAGTATGTCCAGATCTGAGTGAATCTTCCTCATTCTTGATCTTCCGTACCTCGTACTAAAGGCTGTGATTGGGCGAATATTCCGCGCGTGGCTATACGCACGTTGATTCCCCTGAGGTGTTGATGTAACTGAGGTCATAAGTGAGTTGACTCCTTGCGCCGAACTGGGTTCGCGGATTGAGAATGTTATCTTCCACGGACTATGTCTGTTGACGCCATCTTAGCCTTCCTCCGCGCTGATGTGTTCAGCGCTTGGTTTATTAAGAAGTGGGATAGGGATAGGGGTGTAAATGACACGTAGCGGCTCGGGATCGGCTCGGTAAAAAGCTCGAACGAGCCGAGCCTGAAATATGGCTCGTTTAGTTATCGAGCCCGAGCTCGAGCCCTAGATACAAAACTCGATTGGGCTCGCGAGCCTAATCGAGCCTTAACGAGCTAGAGCCCGAACCCGAGCCCGAGCCTAAGTTACAGCCGAGCCTAAGTTATAGCCTTAACGATTGGGCTCGCGAGCCTAAGTTATAGCCGAGCTTTTGCGAGCTCGAGCCGAGCTTTTGAGCTCGTTTGAGATTCTTAAATCACCTCGAGCCGAGCCAAGCCGAGCTCGAGCTTTGGATTCTGCTAGCGAGCCGAGCTCGAGCTCAAGATTGTAGGCTCGAACCGAGCCGAGCTCGAGCTCGAGCTTCACAAAACCTTAACGAACCCGAGCCGAGCCCAGTCAGGCTCGGGCTCGGCTCGGCTCGGCTCGTTTACACCCATAGATAGGGATGCCGTCCGTTCCAGGATTAGGCTCCTATCCCTTCACCACTCTTTCCAAAAAAATAGAGTTAGTCAATCTCCACAAGTTTTGTGTGCACGCGCTTGAAACACATGATTAGATAAGACATAATCTGCTCAACTTCTTATATATTTTTAACTAGGTTAGAGTCCCGTGTATACACACGGTATATCCCCAAGTCAAATGACAAAATTCTATAAGGTTATAGCATACAAGTTTTATTTATTCAAAGTATCGTGAATTGCGGAAAAGTTATTGATAATACATTGCTTTACCAAAACGTGCCTATTATGCAAGTTGATTCCTCCAAAATCTCTCTCCAGAGTAGTTTTCATCAATATCAAAAGGTGTGGTTTTGTTTAAAGTCTTCACAAACTCTTAAACTAATTTAAAAGAAATTCAATTAATACAGGTGTTGCGGATGAAAACCGCAAACCGTTGATCAATAATATCAAATAAGACTTTAGTGTGGGGCCCATTTAACTAAATACGCTCTCTTAAATCTTAATACACTTTACAAACAAATAACCCTCCCAATACACTTTAATAGAATATAACTGACAACTCCTTGTGTTTTACATTTGCCTGTTTACAACAATGTTATCAGTTACGTTTTCGTTTTCAAAGCTTGATAATAATATATCTAGTAGCTATATCTAAAGAAAATTTCCTATTTAGGCATTTGATACATACACAGTTTGATGCAAGTTCTGTTGCCTCATACTACCATACTAAAGAACAAATATATTAGGTAAGTTGAATTAAACAGAGATTCTGTAGACAATGAGGGAAATCATTGAAAATCAAATTTCAACAATACATATAGAAACCCAAAATTAAAAATACCACTATAATCCTCATCAAGAATTGTAATTCTAAAAGAGGAAAAAGATGAATTCTTCAAGTGAAATAAGAACTGAATTGTTTATTTGCCTAAGAAAAAAAACCCCAAATTAAACGTGAATGAAGAGAAAATCAATTTAACCCAACCAAAAAATTTAGGTATTCGACATTGATACAATCGTTCTAACAAAAGCTAATCGTCGTCAACACCGCATCCTAACAATTATAAAAAAAAACCATGCACCACTAATTTTCACCAGTCATTCGCCATCTACAAATATGTGGGAACATCACTAAAACTCTTGGATTACAATAGTCAGCACAAAATTTTTCAAACTGTCAGCCATTTTCTCTGCAACAAAAATAAAAAGTCAAGCCATGGCTAAAGAATTTGTACCATCTTCCCTGACCACATCTTAGTGGGCGCACCAAACGGATCACCAACAGTTCCCCGAAACGTATGCCAAAAAGCAATACTAAGTCGCATCCAATTTCAAACTCCCTAATTTAATAGATGCACTTTTCAAAAACCAACTTTCATACTCTTCTCAAGAATCTCCTCATTGGCATTGTGCCGTTCAAACGCAAGCAGACTATTGCTAGTTAGGACCTAACACAAAATAATCACATTAATAACAAATACAATTAGAGAAGTGCTAGCCGACTTTCTTAAACAAAGGCTGTTGATATATTTCAACGCGACATATTAAGCAAATTAGAGAAGTGCATAGGTTTTAAAATTTACAGTCTTCCGTCGCCTAGATTACAAAAGTTGTTTTCTTCATGCGCCCGCGTATCCAGTCTTCTTCGCATCACCAATGACTTCTCCTGTATATTTTAGCTAAACAAAGGTGAAACCTTTATGATAGTGGCTTTTGATATTAACCAATTTTTTTAAAAAAGAAACATGCAATCAGTCGCCATGTATGAATTATTAATTAAGACTTAATTAGGCTATTAAATGATTGCGTTGATATAATATAAAACCTATATATAGTTCTGTTTTCAGATGTACCACTGTTATGCGAGCATATGAAATGCCCTTTTCATGTGTATTCGATACATGCTTAATTCACAACGCTATGCGGCTATATTCATTCAGCCATATATGGTTGTATAAAGGCCTTATTTACAGCCATCTACTGCTGTATTTTCCAGCCGTAAAGCACATCATATGAGTCCTATTTTTACTGTCATAATTGCTGCAATCTCCAGCAGTAAGCCACTGCTTAATAGTCCTATATTAAAGCCATATATTCCTATGTTTTCTAGCCGTAAATCTTGAATTTCCAACCACTGCTTAATAGACCCATTATCCATTTAGTTTGTTGTTGTTTATAGATCCGGTGTACTCAGGCTCCCTATATTTGCACTAACCTTACTTCACTTCAATCTTTTGACAACCACAAATTATAGGCCAAATTCCAGAAATGCAATTTTTTAACAGCAGTAAAATACAGAAAAATTGCATATTTTAGCAGCAATAATAATGCGGCAAAATTGCAAAATACGACAGAAATTACATGTAGCAAATTTACTCTTCTAATAGCAATAAAATAAAGGATAAACCGCTTAGCTCAAAACATATGGCTATTAATTAACTCATTATACCAACAACAAACGGGCAATCGTTTCGAAATTCGTGAATTATCATGTTTAGATGCCTTTTCTTTAATTTCACCTTCCAGATAGCACTATCACCCCCAATATACAATAAAAAATTGTTACAGTTATAGTCTAAAGTGTGGTTTATGTACTTTGAATATACTTGTGAGTGACCGGTATTAATAAAACTAAATAATTTGTTGCAATTAGTTTTAGCATACAAAAAAAAAACAAACCACTCCATAATAACATAAAAACAATATGAAGATTTAGAAAGGATGCCCTAACATAAGCAATAGTGGATGTAAGTATGCATTATACCTTAAGCTGTAAGCAAATCAAATAATGTTGATTGACCTGCATCAAGTGAATGGATAAATAAAATCAATTTCAGACATCTTTAGACAAAATGAACACTCTTTTAACAACAAAATTAGTACAGTGTAAAAGGAATACTCTTTTTAAGACAGGATAGTAAAAAATTGTATTATCCTTTGTAATAACATACAATGTCTTCAATTTGATATATAAAAAAACATAAAAACCGAGCAGTAGAAAATACACTTTGGGAGCAACCTTAGACCATTTTGACCCATTCTCATTGTTAATTAAATGCTAAAATGAATAAATGATAATAAATGAATTAATGTTAATGGGAATAATAAAAAGAACATTCATAAACGTGCATGATATGTATTCATGTTCATTCATTTATGATATGAAATCAACACAAAAGAAAGGAACATATGAGGGATATAATTCATACCGATATCTAATAAGCTCTAATGAATACATGAAATTAAATGACAAGGAATCATCACAACATACAATTACCTGAGATGCTCTTTAGACTTGTTCTTCCTACTTGGTCTAACTTTCTTGATCATTATCTAAAACAAACCGACATTTTATCCACGAAGCAACATACCAAGTTAGCCAAATTAATTTAGTTAATATGATGCAACTTGGTAACTATCCTTATTCATTTGTCAAAACAATATTCAGTGTGAAGGAAAGTAGAACATGAATTATACACAAACTGAACTCATGATTTTGGTTGCTCATTAACATAGCATAGTTTTAACATAGCCACAAAAATAATTGTTACATGCATTTCATCGAATAATTCATATGCAAAAGTTTTAGAGATCTTAAAACTAAAGATGAATATGAGAATTCCCTAAACATAAGTCACCATACCTGTACATGTACAACTCTGAACATCCAATATCAACAAACATGTTAAACCCAATCAATGCAACAACAAATCCATAATAATAACAATCAATTCAAATAACAAATAACAACTAAAAAAAGCAGAACGTACCTCAACGGGAGAGCAAGAAACGATGTCGTTTGGGCACTGAAGCTGCAGATCGAGAAGGAACGGATTAATCTGCGGATAACATATCGAGGTAAACGACGATGGAGAATATGAGGACACGATCTGAACTGCATAGATTTCAAGAAAAGTGTATATTTGTCTCATGGAAGGCCTTGCAAAGCCTGATTACACCCCTTTAGTTGCTAAATCTAGTGTCGGTGCATGGCAAAGAAAGTCTACACTGACCTCAAGAGGCTGCAAATGGAAGTATGCAGGTTAGTAAAAAAACACGTAATTTAAGTGGGTAAAAGTATCAAAAGAAGAGAGCAAATAACCTATTGAGCTGCATTAAGGGTGACTAATTCATCATGTCGATAACATGTGAAGCCACATATCATGTTGAGCATGTTGTCCTTGGACGTTAGGATCCATACATGATAAACACAAAAAAAAAATATGTAACAAACATATAAATTACAAACCGAAATCCAAATCAATAATAATCGCATTCAAGATTTATTCGAAATGACTCACCTGGATTATGTACAGCTTTCAGTTCGCCGTCTCCGTCTTCTTTCAATATTTTCTCTAGCAATCACAAAATTGACACGGAATATAGACGGTTCGTTTAATGAGAATGGTCAACACCCTCTGAAATCAAATAAAGGAAGGATTGAAGGCCATTTGTAACCAAAAACAAATAGTTGAAAGCTTAAGCATTACAATTACCTGTCCACAAAGCTGGTTGATGCTGACATAATGTAATCATACGTATTGCTAAAGTTGTACAAAGGAATACAGCTGGAAAAAAGGGATTAAAAAGCTTTTAGTATAAATGATAGGTTAATCAATTTTTTTTTGAAAGATCAATTTCATTCACCACCACACAACGACAACTTGTTTCAAGGTGAAACAGGAAGCCACGACCAAAACAAAACAGCCAATTACAAAGTGTCGAATCTCAATAAAACTTTAACGACGAAAAATAAAACCCTAATTAAAGAATTGGGGCATCCTTACGCTTTCATGAATCTTGTTCAAATCGTTGGAGAATTCAAATGCATCCCACTGTTATAATCAAAACCCACGAATAATGACATATATCCACAATAAAAAATCAACCAAAATCGAAAGTTCATCTAGAAACAGATCTATACATTTAACCAAAATACATACTGAAAGTACAATCAGAAATCGCAAATTACAAAAGTAGCTCGCGAATCTATACAAATAACACCAGAAACAACTGAAATCAAAACCGACGAAAAGATTATGGATTGTGGCTCGGAAAACATAAGGGATGAATCCCAAACATCTAATATCTAATCGGAAAACATAAGTTGAATGAGAAATATGTAAACGTATAGCATAAAACAAATAATAACACGTATATGAACGCAGATCTGAAAACATCTAATCATGTAATACACGTTTGATTTAGGGTTTTGATTCCATAAATCCCAAAGCTTATAATTGATAAACTAATGATAGTTAAACATGTGGCACAAGAGAGAAGACATTACCTGATCGATTATAGAGGCTGGGTTTGATTGAACACACTATTTCGATTAAATCATCTCCACGAAATCGAATATCAAGTTAATCGATGAACACATAGTATTATAAAAGAATCATTACCTGATTTTTATGATAAGAATCGTGCATATGATTTGAGGTTAGGGTTTATGTTGAAAGAGAATGAATAAGATGAATTGTGGATGAACGGTTGATGTTCTTGTGTGGTTAGGGTTTGTATAAAAAAAGAGTATTTATACACGGGTTAGCGGGTACCATTTGGCTAGTTTGGGTCGAATCGGGTCAATCATATTAGAGTTAAACGGGTTGGAAAATGCTGAGGTGGACACCCTAGAAAGGTGACACCTCAACCCTAGATACTCCTTTATTATATGTATATACTTTTTTCTATATACGTACGGACATAAACTCAATAACCGAGTAAGTTAGTAATAGGAAAAGGTGGCCGTCCAAATCCATTGGACAATCACCGAAGTCAAGTGTCCAACGCGGATGCATTATTTTTCATTCATATTTCATATTACCTAATTACCAAACACCATGTGAACTTGACATATAAATAAAGTTTTCTTTGTTAATTTTAAATTAACTATTTGTATTCACGTATTTCATTGATTTAACATATAATTGTTTTATTCATGTGAGACGACATTATTGTGTTTCAGTTTTTTTTTTTTTTTTTTCTGAAAGACTATAGTCACCTTGAGAAAGAAATAAGGGTCGTCACAATAATATTAAATCTGAAATTTCCGTATCAAGGTCATGGTTATAAAGTTTAGTATAGGCTATGATGAACTTAATCTATGTCAACAATCTAATTTGTAAAGAAAAAAATGGACATAATACCTTCATGTTTTAGATTAAAGCCGAGTAACTAGTTAATTATTTCACAACTTTGCTAAAGTATATATCTATTAACCAAATTTGAAGTAATTGCAATTCTATTATGTGAATGATGATCTGTGTAGTATATGTTTTTAGACAAAAGCTTTAAGCTAAAGTGGTAAAAGAAGTGGGCAAGCAAGTTATGTAACGAGCCTAATCGCGTTTGATATAATAAAGACCAGTCAAACCAAGTTAAAAAAAAAATATAATAGACCAATTGATACTTAATAACTTCTAAAACATTCTCATGTTTTACCTTTTTTTAAATTTAACTATTTACACAAAAAATGGCCTCTATCATTCCCTCAAGTCACATGTTTGGGGATCTAAATCATAAAAGTTGCAAGTATAAACTACATGGTTTTACTTTTGTAACTAGTTTGTAATTTAACATTAACTTATGTTTAGCTAAGGTAAAATAACTATAAACCTCTTTTTTTTTTTTTTTTTTTTTTTTTTTTTTTTTTTTTTTTTGCCAACAACATGAGAGAAAACGAGAGGGAGGAGGGCGAATGGGAAACACAACGGCGAAGAAGGAGATCAACAAACAGACCACAGGAGAATCAACAACATGGAGACAACATCACCACTTTCTACATTACAAACATCCCTTGGGATTGCACTATTGGTCTACTATGGAGAACTTTCCGAAACTTTGGCAAGATGACTGACGTCTATCTTCCTAGGAGACGTAACAAGGCTGGGAAATACTTTGCTTTTCTTCGTTTCGAACATGTCCGCAACACTGAAGCTTTGATTAAGGCCTTATCAAATGTCAAGTTAGGGGAGGGAAGACTCTTGGTGAATGAGGCTAAGTTCAAAAAGGAAGATGTTGGGCCTAACAAACCCAAACACACAAACCATGCTCCGGTTACTGAGAATGGCAGGGGGCCAACATATCCGGCGAGTGATAAGAGACCGGAGGGTGTTGGGCGATCGTGGAATACAAACCAGTTTCCACCGTTGGGCGGTAATCAAGGTAGAAACCCGATTCATATTCCTGACAAAGCCTCGCCTATCCTGAGTAATCTCGGTAGAGTTTCACTCATTGGTAAGGTTAGGGATGTAGATCGGTTGTGTCGGATGGAGGATTTTCTCACGGGTTTTGATGTTAAAGATGTCAACGTTCGTTATGTCGCTGGCTTGTATGTTCTCCTATCGTTCATGTCCTCTAGTCTGGCTAGAAGTTTTGTCAACGAAAGGAAGGGAGACTGGAACACATGGTTTCACAGCCTGGAGGTTTGGGAGGGACAGTCTATCCCTTTTGAACGCATTGCATGGGTGAAAGTCACTGGCATTCCATTAGTTCTATGGGACAAGGATGTGATCAACTCAATTGCTTCGACATATGGGGAGGTTGTGCATGGTTCCATTGCTAGTTGGAAAGATGGGAACTTTGCAATGGAGCAAGTAGCGATTCTGGTCAAAGATGGCAAACGTGTATCGGACATGGTAGAGATTCAATGGAAGCATAGTCGTTTTCAGGTCTGGATTAATGAAACTGATGAAATTTGGAGTCCTGACTTTGTGAAAAACGATCGTGAAACCGATAGGAGAACCTTTTCTGATAATAACAATGGTAATAACGTTGACTTGGGGACGAACGGTACGTCCGATGCACACTCTTCTGATGAGGTTCCGATCGATGAGTTGGAAGAAGGTCAAATACCGGAGAACGACGTTACCAACACCGATATTCCCATGCCGGAAGCCGATGTTGAACATGATAGCTCGGAGGTGTTCGCCGACCGTCCGGTGTTAGTTGTTCCGACAGTAGTGGAAGAGTCAAGGAATTCGGATAGTCAGGAGGGAGTTCAAGGGGTGCATGAGCTGGGTGTGCATGGGGAAACAAATGTCATAAATGCAAATCCTAGTACCGAAACAGTCACGTGCAGAATCATTGGGGATGTGCAGGCCACTTTTGTCGACAACCAGGTTTGTGGGTCCCAAGTTACCCCTTCTTTTAATTTATCCTTATTGGGCTCATCCAGAAAATGGCCCAGACTTGATGTTGGGCCTTTTGAGGATTTGATCGATCTAAATTCTCCCCCAACACTTGGGCCCGTTTCGTTACAACACAACCATCAGCCTGGTGATAAATCCATTCCTAAAAAGAAGCCAGCTGCTTCTTCGCTCCCTTTCACCAGGTCTTTTGTACCTGTTAGCCTTTTCTCGAACAACATTCCACTACCTTCTTCCCTTGACCCTATGAACCTACACGAACCCCCTACCTCAGTTCAGGGTCCGGAGATTGAGGGTCCCTCTTCGGCTATTGATCTGGAAGCAAAAGCCACCGCCGATTTAGGTCAAGCTGTGGGTATCATTTTGGATGGTTTTGAGAATGATCTTGCTCAGTCCATTAGAAATGAAGGTGAGTTTGTTGTGAATCAATGATTTTTTTAACATTTAATGTTCGAGGGATCGGGGAGGACGATAAAATCCTGTCCGTTGGGGAGACTATTAGAGAACAGAAACCGTTTTTTGTAAGTATTCAGGAAACAATGATGCAAGATGGGGCTAAAATTCAAGTTCAAAAGTTATGGGGTAGGCGTCAAGTAGAGTTTGACTGGGTTAACTCGGAGGGTAGGTCTGGGGGTTTGGTTTCATGCTGGGACCCGGGTGTTTTTCAAAAGACGGATGTTTTGAGGCAAAGGAATTTTCTGATTATTACCGGCATCATTAAAGAATCGGGGGCTAAATTGAATATCGGTAATATATACGCTCCGCAAGGACTTAGACAGAAAAACGAATTGTGGAGTAATCTTTCTGGGGTTATATCTGGTTCGGACGGTATGTGGGTTTTGATGGGCGATTTTAACGTGGTACGGGCTCCTGATGAGCGCCTAAACTGTGAGTTCAATCGGACTTGCGCGGATAATTTTAATGACTTCATTGACCTCAACGGTCTAAACGAGTATCCAATGGGAGGTAGGAAGTACACACGAGTGTCCGATAATGGCAGCAAGCTAAGTAAAATCGACCGTTTCCTAGTATGTGCAGATTTCTGGAACTCGTGGCCAGACGCGTCTGTCCTCGCACTTCCCAGAGTGGTTTCTGACCATAGCCCGGTCATATTATCGACTACTAGTACCAACTTCGGTGCTTCCCCTTTCCGGTTCTTCAATTCTTCGTTGGGAAAGCCTGGGTTGGATCAGGTGGTGGTGGCTGCGTACAACGAACCTATTGATGATGGTCCGGCTGATTTGATGTTTGCGCAGAAACTCAAGCGGGTCAAAGAGAAAATTAAAGTTTGGTTGGCTACTGAGAGGGACAATCGTGGGATTCTTAAAAAAACCATTGAACAGAGAATTGTCTCTCTTGATGAAAGGATGGAAACGGGTCTGGTGACTGAAGACGAGATCGCGGAATGGGTCGAAAACAGGAAGAAATTGGGTGACATTAACTCAGAACTCGCACAAGACTTAAGACAGAGATCGCGAATCAAGTGGCTGATTGAGGGTGACGAAAACACCTCGTTTTTTCACAGGGTTATAAATCATAACATTGGGTGTAATCGACTGAGTGGTATTCTAGTTAATAACGATTGGGTGGTGGACCCGACTCGCCTAAAAGTTGAAGCCTGGAAATTTTTCGCATCTAAGTATCAAGAACCAAATCAGGCGCGTCCCAATTTCGTATGCCCCGACCTGAAACAGGTCCCTCGTGAATCGGCGGATAGGTTGATTGAACCATTCTCGGTTCAGGAAGTCAAAGCTGCCATTTGGGAGTGTGGGGTTGACCGTGCTCCCGGGCCGGATGGGCTGACTTTTGGGTTTATCAAACACTATTGGACCCTCCTGAAGGAAGACATTATGAAACTGATGAACGCCTTCTTTCATGAAGGAGCGATCACTAGGGGGTGCGCGTCTTCGTTTATTGCTTTGATACCCAAAGGATCGGATCCTATACATTTTCACGAATTCCGACCCATTAGCCTTATCGGGTCCATTTCCAAAATAATTTCTAAAGTGTTGGCTAACCGGATCAAGGGGGTTATGGATGCAGTCATCTCGGAGGAACAATCCGGTTTTTTGGCCTCCCGTAACATCTTAGATGGGCCGTTGGTGCTGAACGAATTATGCTCTTGGGTAAAATTTTCTCGGGTTGGGTCATTTATTTTAAAAGTGGATATGGAAAAAGCGTATGATACGATCAACTGGAAGTTTATCATCTCCGTCCTATCACAAATGGGTTTCCCTCCAAGGTGGCGTATGTGGGTTCAAGGCATCCTGGAATCCTCTAGGGCGTCGGTTTTGATTAACGGCTCGCCTTCTAGGGAATTCCAATGCTTCCGCGGGGTACGCCAAGGGGACCCGTTATCACCTTTTTTATTCATATTGGCGATGGAGGCCCTCACTAGTTTTGTCAATAAAGCGCGTGATTTGGGCTTCATAAGCGGGTTGCGTCTACCAAATGGAGGGCCGGCGATCACCCACTTAATGTACGCGGATGACATCGTTTTTGTGGGCGAATGGGGTGAGGAAAATATCCGGAATATCGTGCGTTTGATGAGGTGTTTTTCATTAGTGTCGGGGCTGAAAATGAGCTACAGAAAAACATCGCTTTTTGGTATTGGTCTGGACCAGACAACAGTGGGCAACATGGCTGAGTTGATCCATTGTAAAAGCGATAAATTACCTTTCAAATACCTAGGGGTACCCGTCGGGGCTAACATGAACAGATGCACTTTTTGGGAGCCCGTTGTGGAAGTCTTCAAGAAGCGACTATCAAAATGGAAGGCTAAAAATCTATCTTTCGGAGGCCGTGTCGTTTTAATCCGGGCAGTCCTAGACAGCCTTCCTCTTTATTTCTTCTCACTTTTCAAGGCCCCAGTGGGTGTTATCAACGAGCTCGAAGCGCTTAGACGTCGGTTCTTTTGGGGAGGTGACGAAGACAGGTCAAAAGTTAACTGGGTTGCCTGGAGTCGGGTAATCGGCCCCATATCTAAAGGTGGTCTTGGCTTTGGCGCTCTTAAAGCAATGAATGAGAGCCTTATCGTCAAGTGGTGGTGGCGGTTTAAATTGGAACAACACTCTTTATGGTGTAAAGTCGTCTCAGCGATCCATCATACCCAAAATTCTGCAGCATATTTACCGGTTCGTAGAGGTATGTCGGGTGTTTGGAACGCAATTTTTAAAACCGGTGATGCAGTTTATGAGCAGAATTTAAACATTCCAGCCACTATCAAAGCAAAACTTGGCAACGGCGAAACTACAAGATTCTGGATGGATTGGTGGGTGGACTCCGGTCCACTCAAAGATCGTTTCCCGAACCTTTTCGCTCTCGAAAACACGAAGGCTGTTCCTGTGGCTACTCGTCTTCTGAATTGGTGTTGGAAGCGAGTACCTAGCTCTCACATTGAATTGACGGAATTGCAACAATGCTCTGCATTGATTGCTGGTACCATCTTGTCTTCTCATCGGGATAACTGGGAATGGGTTGGGTCCTCGGATGGCGTCTTTACAGTAGCTTTGTGCAGAAAGTTATTGCAGAATTATGCGCCCCCTTTTTACCCCTTCCAATGGGTGAAAGGGGTGCCGAAAAAGGTATCCATTTTTATGTGGAGGGCCGAGCAAGACAGGTTACCGACCAGGAGTGGGCTGCTGAAAAGAAGAATCATAAGCGACGCGGCTGAATGCAAATTATGCGGCTATGGTACAGAGGATGCGGATCATCTACTAACCTCATGTTACGTGGCGTCATGGATTTGGCACAAGGTTAGTCTATGGTGTAATATTGCTCCAATCTTTGCTTTTTCTGTTCGTGATCTCCTCAACATTCACAAGAGTTCTGTATACCGGGAGACAAACGCAAATGGGTCCGGATTGTCATTTTTGCTGCTTCTTGGTGCATTTGGAAGGCTCGAAATGCGGTAATTTTTCAAGGAAAACGCTTTAATCTCGATAGTATTTTTGGCGAAATACAGGCTGTTTCGTTCAGCTGGGCAAATCATAGATTTAAGACTGCTGGGTGGACATGGGAGACATGGAAGAGGTTCGATGTACCTATCACTTGAGCCCTGTTTTGTTTTTGTATTACAGTTAGGTGTGTTTCTAGGCGTTTCTGTTTAGTTATTTGGCTGTATTTTGCGAACTAGTACCTTACTAGTTTTTTCGCAGCTTTGTAAATATGTTTCGGGTGATGAAATGAAATTTGCCGTTCAAAAAAAAAAAAACTATAAACCTCTTTTAACAACATGAACAATTTGTATAATTAATCAACCCTATTTTAATTACACGTCCGACTATTTATGTACATTATTATTAAAATTAAAAACGCCTATCCCACCCCTTCCCTACCCTTTAATATAAGTCACCTAATGTAAAAAAATTCAACTATAATGCTCTTATGGTTACTTTCTCTTCTTCCTTAATTCAATGACATTGATCATGAACCCTAATGTCAAATGTTCAACTAACGGCTTAACAACGCCAACCAAACATTCACTCATCCACCCAACGATAGAGATGTTAAATGTGAACCCCACAACGTTATCATTTTCCACTTCAACTTTTTTGAAAGACTTTAGTCAACTTGAGAATTAAAAAAGATAACTAAATTCGAAATTTCCTTATCAAGGTCTTTATTAGAGAGTTTAGTAATAGTCTACGATGAAGTTAACCTGATGCCAATAGTATAGTACTTGTTTAAAGACAAAATTGGACATAACACCTTTTTAAAAATTAAAAAAGTCATATAATTATATGTTATTTAACAACTTTATTAAAGTATATATATTTCTATTTACCAAATTTTAAGTAATTCCATTTTATTTCGTATATGTTTTCTTATGCACAAACACTTTGAGTAAGTGTATGTAGTAAAACACATAGGTCAATAGGTTGTGTAACGAGCTGAAATGGGTTTGGGCCATAGCGAACTATCTTAGAAAACATATCAAATGGGTCAAAGGCAAGACGAGTTACATTAGTTACATCAAACATATAAAGTAACTTCTTCTCTACATCATTTAAAAAAACATTAAAGACTGTGTCCTTGAACATGACTGGAGGTTGGTAGTTGAATTTTATATACAAGTTGTTGAAGTGCGTTAGACATCCTATCAAAATAGTTCATTTTATAAATGAGCTAAAAGTTAAAACGGACTGTCTAAAAATAAGTCGGATCGAATAAGAGGGGAATGTTTAATTCTTATCAAATTTATTAAATTACAAAACAGTTAAATTTAAATATTGAAAAAAAGTATTATTTAATACTATATCTATATATATACTACATTATAAAGGAGGAGACATGGGCAAATATGTTCAAATTGTTCAAAGTTAAGATAGAATATGAAGAGTTATTTGCTTCACACCCAAAATGTCATGAAAATTCTTCCAATACTACCCCTATTTGCAAAAGCAACTTGTACATTTTTTGTGATATTGAATGAAATGGTTGAATGCACCTTGCTATGAATGTAGAAAAAACTCTAAAGGTTGCCTACACCTTACTATTTATGTAAGCCATTATTCCATGTTAAAGAAAATATTAATAAAGTTAAATACCTTTTATATAAGGTTGAATGCACCTTGCTATGAATGTAGAAAAAACTCTAAAGGTTGCCTACACCTTACTATTTATGTAAGCCATTATTCCATGTTAAAGAAAATATTAATAAAGTTAAATACCTTTTATATAAAAAGTTATCTATTTTTTCGAAGGATTCTGTTTTTGAAACAATATTCATAAGGTCATTTATTAAATTTTGAAAGCATCTTAAATTATTATATTATGAATCAAAACTTCAAGTTTTTTAAAGCCTGTGTTTATAAAATCACATATACTAGTAATTAGACTTAAGAAATAGAATGTTATTTGGGAATCAGATCCGAAGTTTCGAATGAATCCAATTTAGATTTTGTTCAATCATAATCATTTGGAATAACTGGGGTAGAAGTTGGTTTTAGAAATTTTGACGTAGTGGTGTATGAGAAAACAGAATATATATGTTACATTTTTATTATTATTATTATTATTATTATTATTATTATTATCTTTATCTATACTACATTATAAAGGAGGATGCATTAACAAATATGTCCAAAGTTAAGATGGTATATCAAGGGTTTCTTTACAATTTCCTAAATTTTACCATTTTTCTTCCCTAAATGCCCCTAGAAGATAATCACGCTACCTGTTTTCCCATTATGTTCATTCATGCTTTAAAGTGATTCTCCTTACAAGGGTTTCTCCTTCAATCGGTTACAAACTGCATATAGCTCGGGATAGGCAAAAAGTTTATAACACACATTCATCAATATCATATCAATCATAATCCTTTAATTTCACCAACAACTATCATGTATGAGGAAACGAATTGCTAGAAAGAAACTATGATGTGTATCAAGAAATGGAATCTATGAAGGTAAACTGCATAACTAAATTTTAGGTTTATATTAAAAATTAACTCCTTATCTTTACAAGAATTTATTTTGCTTTGCATAAGATTGATGAGTGTGTTGGTGACATAGAAGCAAATGTCGATAACCTTGTCCTCAAAGGTGAGCAAGATGCACATGTATCTATCGACAGTTGATTGTAACAAAGTTTTCTTGTAAATGGCACACTGAAAAGCAAATATATTGAGTTTATTTTGTAATTTCAATATCACATAAGTAAGCTTAATAAAACATTTTTGGTTATTTCATATACATCGTTTTGCATTCAAAGACAATGGAAGGACGACAACATGTTTTTACACTTTTCCTACAACTTGGTGGGCTAACACGGCTACGCTTGTGCATTGTTCAAAAAAAAAATATTTATCTTAACCGTCCCACAGCAACGCGCAGGTTTCACACTAGTAATATATAATGCATGAAAGAAGAGTATTTTAAAATACTTAAAAGTTAAAAGCTCTTTTTTCATTAATACACAATGTACAACCCTAAAACAGATGTAAAATAGTTATTTAAACACTTTTACACTTTAATATTTTATTTTAGTTACACTTTAATTCATTCAACTTTACTTAACTTTTGTTTATGTAAATAATATTTACTTCTTTTCCCCTTATTTTAATGCATCTTACCCCATGATTTTTAAACGACCATAAGTATTTCAAACACTAATATTTTTTTTTAAAATACATCATAAAAACGAACATTTGTCCTCTTTAATTTGAGTATAGTATTGCTATTTTTTGTAATTTTAAAAAATTGATTTATTACATGATTAAGATATCCAAGGTGAGCAATAGTCGAACCGTTAACCAAAACGAACCAAAAACAGATGAAACTGATTAAAAAACTAAACAATTGAAAACTGAATTAGCAAAAAATTAAATTAACTTACATCGGTTTTCGTTTAATTTATAACCTTAGTTAACCGTAGTTAACTAAACTGAAACTAAACCATTCATATATTCATATTTTTTTAATTTTTATATCTCAAATAGTATTAAAATTCAGCTGGTCAAAAACAATAACGTAAACAAAAGTTTTTATATATATATTACTATTTTTGTTTTTAAATTAATAATTTTAAAGTATTAATGTACGATTAAATGAAAAGTCAATTGAACAGGTTATATTGGTGTCAAACCAAGAATTTTAAAGTCGTGTTCAGGTTCGTAATTCAACAGAAATCTTGAGTATATATATCAGACAATCCGTTGTGGCCAGGCTAACACCCGGTGAGAGCGACCAAAAGAGCCAGCCATGTGGCTCGCGAACGCCATAATGATGTCACGTGAGGGCCAGCTCGTGGCCGTGAGGCTGCTCACTTGGGCTAACGGCTCATTTTGTACTGGATTTTGAGGGGTGGCACGAGCAAGCGAGCGAGCAGATGCTTTATCCACAACATGGTCAAAGTGAATGAGCATGGGCTTTATTCAATATTCGGTTAGCATCCAAGTGGCATAATATTATCAGATAATCTCGGATACCCTAACCACAACACAAAGTCTTATATTCGAGTCGTTCTACAAAGGCATGAACATACCCTTCTGGGCCACATCAACCTTTGAAGATGACTTTAATTTATTCATTTTAACAATGTAGAGTCTATATTGTAGTCTAATGAAAGTAACCCCCCGTTTATACCTTTTTATTTGAAAAGGTTATTTTTTTTTAATCCTGTGGTTTTTAGGATTTGAACCAAAGACCTCCTACAACCTAAGTATTTTAAAGGCTTTACCTTTGCTAATGGACTACCACCCCATTGGTACCTCCGGTTCATACCTAATTTACACTAACAAGACTTCATACAAATAAAACAGACTTAGATAAAGAAAAAATAAAGAAAAAAAACATCACATTATTAAAAAAAACCCTAAACCATATGTTATGGATTATGGAATCACCATCATGCCTCTTCACGTAAAATTGTTACCCATAGTCTAAAGCATAAAAGAAAGTCTAAAGCATAAAAGAAACATATGAACAAATCAATACCCTATCAATGTACCATACTAACAAAAGCTACCAAACCAAAAGATTACCAAAACATAGTCGGTCGAGAAACAGGTCCAGCAGGTGTCCGAAAATACCGTTCAACTACATAATCGTAAACGCACAAGTGAAACCGCGGCTTCACACCCTCTCTAGCGGCTTCATTGCAAGCCTCACACAACTCCGGATATAACCCAACACCATTCCACTTACTACTTTTCGACCAGCGGTACTCTCTCCTAATTGAACACTTCAGTTTCACAAGGAAGTAACAATTCCTATCTCCAAGTAAGTGCATGAAGTTAACATCACTGGTGAACACATAATGAATATCCGGTCTACTGTTTTCGACTAGGTAGGCGGTCATATTGTTATAGGAAACACCGATCATCTGTTCCAAGATTGTTTGGAACTTCTGGAAAGTTATGGAAGGATAGATGTCAATGGTGCCTATTTTTGTTTGACGCTCTCCGTTGGATATGAAAACTGGATACTCTACTGTGATTTCTGCTTGAGTTGGTAACATGTTTTCTAGACAATATCTTAAGTGAATTAGGGTTTAAGGGTTTATGAAATTATTCTACTCTATAGGGGAGTTTATATAGGGTATCAATCCTTGAGGCTCAAGTTTTATTATTGTTGTTATCTGTTAAAATAAATCATTACTTATCTGTTAAAAAAAATCATTACTAGTATTTAAATATTGTTATGATTTATCCTTTGTTTTTATATTATTGTTGTTATCATTGTACTGGAATGTTTGTTGCTAAATACAAGGATCACGGTTTCATTATTTATTTTTGGGTGTGTAGATTGTATTCGGAGATAATCGATCCAGAACTTGTAATTATCTATATTTATTATGGAGTAAATGGCGAAATTAGTCCTTGAGGTTTGGTCAATATTACTAGATTCATCCAAAATAAGAATTTTTGACACCTGAGCCACTAAGGTTAGAAATCTAGTGCTAAATCCGTCCAATTTGTTAACTTTGCTAAATACCAACGTTAAATCAAGGGCATTTTGGTCATTTTCTATTTCTAAATCTGGTCCATGTTTATATTGGTGATTTTCCATTAGCCTAATCTTTAAGGCATCAAATGATTAAACTCGAAATAAACACATACAATTACCTTCTATCAATGCATACTCTTTGTTTGCAAGCTAAGCATCCTATCGAGACTCAAATACGAATTTAAACAAACTTTGGATAATCATCGAATGTAAACTAAACAAATAATCAAATAAACTACTTTATTTATCTTCTCCTGGCTCGAGTCTTTAACAGCCCAAATAATTCTCGTATTGGGCCATCGCCAACTAGCCTATCTGGATTAATCCAAGTCCATCAGCAACAAATATTTGGGCCGAAGTCAATTTCAGTCCAAATAAAGAACTCGGTCATCCATATATATCTTTGAGCCTGCGCATCCTAATTTATTACCGAATCGTTGTTAGGAAAACCAATGTTTATAATCTTTATATTGCTACGATTATGATATTGCTCAAGGTACCAATGTGGCGTAGTACACTTGGTAGAAACTTATGCTTCTTAGAGAGGAGACTCTAAGTTCAAATCTAGGCAATGATGTATTTCGTGTAAAAATATAGTATAGTAACATTAGCCGTTCAATATAAAATTGGTATTACTCAAACTCATGCGAACAAGATGTCACACAAATAAAACTTACGAAAAGAGATACATTATTGTTGTATGATTTGATGATAATGTTATTTTTCTTTTGGTAAATACTAAATTGTACTATTTTTTTAATCTTTACTCCCATTATATATGTTAAGATAGTTTGCCCTTTGATATAAGAGTAATTATTAACTAAACAAAGGATGTACTTTTTTAGTAAGTATAGATAAATAATTTAATTTTAAAAAGACTTTGGTGAATTAAAGGAAAAAAGTAGCAGCCTCGCCCTCAATACGATCAATAATAAAGTTTGGAACTTTTTGCATTAATAGGCGGTTTTGAATTTGAGAGAACGTTTGTAGGGGTTGCATGAGATTTATTGTGAAAATGGGTAGATCACCATCTCAATCAGCGACCTTCAAAAAAGAATTTTCAAGGTCTCACATCCATTCAGCAACCTTCATTCAAAGTCGCTGATCCAATGACCGAGGTTGATAGATCGTTGATTGAGTCCAAGATCTTCAATGAAGGTCGCTGATCGAATGGATCTGAGACCTTCCTTGATTTCAATCTTGGCTCGTGTATATTTATAGCAATTGTCTGATGAATGTCATGCAACTTCCTTGAATAGTACATATCCATAAACTTCCAGCAATCCTTTTACAAAGCCAAAAATAGCCAATCCAAATACCTAAACAATTCGCCTTTTCCGTGCAACACATATTCTTTTCCTTACAAAATAAGAAAATCGGGCTACACAAGGTGTTATTGTACTACGTGGTACGTGAAGAAGGAAAAAAATGGTGGCGTTTAACAATTGTGAAAAACATTGATTGATCGATGTTATGGAGAGTTAATTAAAGTAGTATGGAAATTGTGGTTGAGGACGTCCTTTTTTGTATTTGATAGGGTAACTTCCAAGGCCCTCCGATGACCAATGAGATTGAAAATGCTGCACGTTTTGAGTTTTTTTGTTGGCCTTATAAAGTTGGAGTTGGTGTTCTCGAAAATAGATTGTTTTGTAACTGTGATTTGTATAGACTGTCAACTCGGATATACGTTTTATATGCTGTCTTTATAATGGATATTATTTTTACAATTCATGAAGTTTGATTACTTAGAAAAAATAGTTGGCAAAATTTCATTTGTTAACGTTTTGTAGCATATCGAATCATGTTAAAAATTCGGATGAAAGTATAAAGCATCACAGTATTGAAAGTGGCCCAGGGAGCCCTTTTAGGCCTTCTGTATCCATCTCCCGAGCTAGTGTTTACGGTCACCGGACACTCGAACGTGTCATCCTCGGGTGATATAACTGCCCCGTTAGGATGACAAGCCACCCTATTCTTATTCCATATAAAAATGCAAAAGATAGAAAATCTTCACGTGACAAATTCAACAAAATAAATGTTTACTGACTTTGATTGAAGGTCTCACATTCATTCAGCGACCTTCATTGAAGATCTTGGAATCAATCAGCGATTTATCAATCTCGTGCATTGGATTAGCGACTTAGAATGGAGGTGAATGGATGTGAGAGCTTGGAAATTCTTTTTTGAAGGTCGCTGATTGAGATTGTGATCTACCCATTTTCAGGGCCCACAATATGTGACTTGGAGCAATAGGATGATAGGTAGACGGGCATAAACTACGTCGCCAACCTCTTTTGAATAGCAAAACCTATTCTACTAAAAACAAACCACGTCCCTAAGGGTCAAGAAATTACTTTGTACTACCCATTGTACAACAATTTTACCAACAACTCTTTTATACTTTTTTTGCCTCTTAAGTCTAATACGTCCATGATACTCATTTATGATGAATACACATGTTTGATCGAATTTATAATTCTTGTTTTACATTCTACTTATTGTAAATAAACTGGGATCCAAAAACTGATAATGAACTAGACCGAAACCGATATTCTTTAAATAACAAAAATATCAACATACCTATGTTTCTTGTTCTTCCAAATCAACCAAAATACAAAGAAAAATATGAACCAACATATAAAATTACCCTATCCATGTACCATACTAACAATAATTTCAAAACCTTAAAATCATAAACCATACTCAATACCCATCACCGGAAACCACCTCTCACCTTGGCCGACAAATCGGTCCGGCCGGCGACCGGAAAAAACCTTCAACAACATCATCATAAACACACAAGTGAAACTCCGGCTTCACACCTGCCCTATCCGCCTGCATACACTCCTCACACAATGCACGATTAACCGACTTATCAACCATCGGATACGCCTCATTAATACTCGGAAACTCCTCACAATCATCGTCAAAATTATTATTATTATTCTTATAATTATGCATCATCAAGTTTATCTGGTATTCTCTTTGCATCTGCAACTCATGCAACCAAAACTCAACCTTATTATTAGGAACAACCTGTGTTGTAACTGTACCATCATGATGATCAAACCTGTAGTCAAACAAATCAGCTGGAGATAACTCTACACAATTCCGGCTATTGTTTTTCCTCCTTCGTTCTCTTCTTGATCGCTTTAGTACCACAAGAAAATACGCATTCTTCTCTCGAATTAATACTAGGAAGTCTACTTTACTTGTGATGAGTATCTTCCTTCGTTCAGGATTAATATTATCCGATCTTCGGCTTTCGACTAAGTATGTGGTAAGATTATTATACGAAATTCCAATCATCTGTTTCAGCATTGTTCGAAACTTTTGGAAATCAATGGTGGGATGGATCTCGATGTTGCCGATGCTTATTTGACGCTCTCCGTTGTACAAGATGACCGGGAACTCGACCCCGATGTCTAGTTGCTGCTTCATGTTTATTTTGATCAGTGTTTTGTGAATTAGGGTTTGTGAGGGTTTTTGGATGGGAAGTTGAAGTATATATAGGGTTTGGGTTTTTTTTTTGTTTGGTAAGTTTTAAATTTTATATGGTAAGGTTTTGGTTTTTCAGATTTTTGGGTTCCTTGGGGGTCAAGTTTCTTGTTATTATTTATTTTCTTGATATTATTTTATTTTATTAGTTTGTGATTTAGGGGATGATTAAGGAGTTGTTAATTTATCTAGACTTGTTATGGTTGTTATATATACACCTTAAATAAGCTTATATGACTAAGAGTTACATTTATCTATAAATATTTTTTTTTTGTTTTTTTAAAGAATCATTAATAGGAAACCATAAGAACTTATATGAGAATGGCAGGTAGACGGGAACTAGCTGCACCGCTACCCTCTTTTAAATCAGATGGAGGGAGAGTGGACGGCCTCTTTCCACACTTGCTTTACTAATTTAACCACATTTCATGGAAATCAATTTAACTCAACATTTTGCCATGCCCTTGGTGGGCGTTTTTTCTACCTAATTATTTTATAAAATTACTCATTTAACATTCTCATTACCAAAATACTAACACCATCAAGTTTCATTAACTTTTATTAACATGAACTCTACTTGGTCATACAATCAAGCACTTGGTATGCCCCTTTTAATATACAAATTTCATAGGTGTTTTCATTAAGGTACTTAACCAATTACACACCATATCAACATTTTTTTTTATCAATTAAACAAGTATTCAACATAAGCTATCCAAATTAGTGTTTAATGAACAATCATCCTTGCTATGGATCACTTCCTCTACTTTGATTAACCAACTATGAATTGAGTTAAAATACCTTTTTTCTGCTATTTCTTGTTTGAATGTGATTCCCATATACTAGAGAACCCTCTATAAACTATCAATTACATCGATTATTAAAAGCCCAATTTATACATTACTACCATAGGCTGATAAAACATAATTAAAACTGAATAAGTTACATCTAGGTTTAATACACTTTATATGATCAAATTTAGCCACATGCACTAATTTTCCCTTGAATATCTTATGAATTATCTTATGGATTGAGTGAATTAGAGAGTTAGGATAGTAGAGAACTTGGAGCTCCTAAGTTTCATTCTATAGCACCTTAGCCCATCCATGTTAGTTAAATTATAAAATGGGGGTTAACTTAGTCAACTAACTTTGTTAAATTGTGGTATAATAATATAATTATGTCTTCTAATATAACTAACGGGGTTAGTCACGTTTTGGTTATATATTACCCGTTTTATCATTTAATTCAGATAACTCCCCTTACCATCACATAACGTCATAAGATAATCATAATAAAATTTGGGGCGTTACATAAACACCCATCAGGTTACAATCCTTTAAAAGATTTTTATCTTAAGTAAATACCCATCAAGTTACAATCCTTTAAAAAGATTTTGTTTGATTACTTGTTAATATGTTTTATATTCTTGTGTAGTAAAGATTTGATTTTCTAGAAAGAAAATTATGAATATGAGTATGGATTACGATGTCATTTATCAAAGAAAGATAAATTGTGTTCATTGGTACAACTCGTTTTGTTAGTAACAAAAACTATAGTTTGGTGATAAAAATTACTTTTCAAAAATTAAGAAATAAAACAAATAAATTAAAAAAATGGTTTGGAGAAAAAAAAGTTATAAGAAAATGTTAATAAAAAATTCGAAAAGACATTCAAGAGTAAACCGTCACAATCATCCCTGAGTTTTGCACGTTTGCTAGATCTATCCAAAATACCTCTCATTTAACATGAGTTTTAACAATCTTAGCGAAATGGATGAATATGACAACTTTTGTGAAACCTAAGTGGTCCGATTGGGAAAAAAACTTTTTTTGATGAATCCGACAAAATTGCCCAAACCTCATAAACGAATTTGGCAGTTTACTCTTATTTATATGTAAACTCCCGATTTCCGCTCTGATATGAAACTGGTATACAATCATCACGCTAATGCCCCACACTCGAGTCCAACGGGAGATGTGGTTGTGACACCATGAGATTGCAACATTCTCCTTTCTAATACGTCACATTGAACGTTTCTATGTAATCCTAGAAAGTCCCGAATAGTGAAAGCATATAGACGACTAGCAAATAACCCGGGAGCTTCCCGGGAGTGAATGTCACGTATTTTACGTAAAAGGTTAAAATAAAATATAATATAAATTATATGGATTTGTTAACACATAAGGAGACAATTGGTTGACAATTTTTACTATTAAAAACGAACGAAAGCGTTTCACACAATTTTGTGTAAAATAATTGTTGACAACACACGTGTAAAGGAGACAATTGGTTTGGCCTTTCCTGTAGAAGAGAAGGAGTGGTTTTTTAATTTCATAATTTGCAACCTGTTGACCTTCAGCATAAGAGATATCCACTACACGCAGAAGTAAAATGAAACATAATATTTAATACATGCTTTACTAAAGATTATATTGGCGAAAAGTAGAATCAAAATTTCGCTACAATCAGTTTTTACATGCATATTGGTTTAAGAAGTTGGTAGTAGAATATCGTACCCCAATACTTAACAACCAAAATTGGGACGATTCAACTTCAACTTAAGTACGATAACAAAGTTGCTACTTGAAAAGTTAACAATTCAAAATATTAACATACTACCAAGTTTAAAGGAACATATTCTACTTAACATGTAATGTTATGTAGCCATGTTCTAAGCATGATAAACAGCAAGCAGACCTTGATTTTTGTAGTATTTGATGCGATATCTGTTACCATTGCGTATGCCCAGCTTCTGCATACAACCTGCCCACTTACAAACTGCAAATCTGATATTATTCCCAGACACTTCTGAACGAATGGTTTCTTTAATGATATTTCCTTCACCAAATTTGATATTCACTTCTGCTCCATGAAAGAAGTCAGCCTTTTGTCCAAACCAAATAGGAAATCTCTGCCATAAGTATTTATAAAAACTACACATGAGCATTTAAATTGAAAGTATTTAATGATTAAATAAGAAAAAACATTACAAATTTGTGGGTCAGTTGTGTGATGACTGTTGGATCTTCATCAGCAGGAGAATTCAAACAGAAATCAGCGGCAATGTTAGCTTCATTAACAACAACAGCAGCGTCATGTCCTTCAATAGCAGGGTCATCTTGTTCAACAGCATTATCATTGACATGAACATGAGCTTCTGAAAAAGTAGCTTCATCAATGTTTTGCATAGGATGTTCAAGAGGGTCATGTAATTCAAAGGCAGCTTCATCTTCTTCAACAGCAGGATCATCTTGTTGAACAGCAGGATTGATTGCAGGAATATCATCAGTCTCAGATTCATCACTGTAAATGTAGATGATTTCACCTACAAAAGTGCGATAAAGTTAACAAAAATGAATGTTGGTATTATTTAACTATTAAATGATTTATTAACATAAATGCATATCCTAAAACATTATAAAATAACATTGTTAATACAACAGTACCTGGTATGTTGGAGTCACTGTCATCAGGTTGAACACCTGTTCCATCTGGAAGGAAAACTTGTATTGTAAACGTCGTTTGTTTAACCTTTTTGAAAACTAATGAATATCCGACTTGCAGCTTTAAATCTTGAAATAGTTTCTCCCATTCATCAGTCAAAAACAAATCATTGAAGCGGTTTTCCACTTGCACTAACCATTTAGCAGCTCCAAAGCGGAGCGTAAACGGTTTATGAAGAGTGTTATTTTCAAAGTGCTGTGAAAGGTGTTCAGATGCTAACATCTGTAAAAATAATTCATGGAAATTTAAAACAAATTATGTTAAAAATAATTTATAAAATAATGAAAAGTATGTAATCTAAGTAAGTAGATATAATTTTTTACCATGCATTCTCTATCACTTGTGAATGATATGTGGAATGTGTCTAACGGTTCATTAGCTTTGTCTTTTCTTATGATGTCAATATTAAAGTCAACACCGTCAAGAAACTTGAAAACGATTAAATCTCCAACCTTAAGCTTTAAACCAATTGCAGCATTTTTCCAATTCCCTGTGAATGAGTATTGATTAGAGTCGTTCACAATGTCAACTAACCATCCATCCCCACCAATCTGGCTTAAGAAAGCTAGTAAAACAGGGAAGTTGTGCTTTTGGCGTAGCATGTCATAACATGGTGGTAGATTCTGAAAAAGTTAATTCATAAAGATATAATTAAATAATGGTAAATACAAAAAAAGTGAAAATTACAATTATATCTGTAATTGAAACTTTTACCAGAACTGTATCATAGTTGTCCAGAACTGGTACCAGGAACGAACACACCATTTTATACTGAGTAATTTGGAAATCCTATAAATTTGAATTGACATCATCAACACAACCTTAACTGAAAAAAGTTATTTTATTACATTTTTTTGTATTTTACAATGAAAGACATGATCAAAGTATATAACCTTATATATAATCAATGATAACGAATTGCGAAAAACAAATATACAGTACCATACAACTTAAAATTGTATAACAACAACATCCAAAAGATCATTGTCCCAGATAAGTTTATGTTTGTAGTTGGTATGCGTTTGTCTTTTTTTTCACCTTTGTTATTGAGAGAAAAAACTTGGGATCCCATATCCCATTTAAAAAACACTGTTAACTTTTCATTATGAAGCACATATACAATTTTAAATAACAGAATAAAAAAATACATGAAAAATTATATACAACATTCATTACAAACCATCAAAATCACAAATAGCACTAATAGAATCACAAAAAGCACTAAAAGTAAGTTCATAATTAAAAATAAGTAACTGTTAATAAATAACATATATAATTGTAAATAAGACAATAAAAAATAACATGATGGATTATACAGAAAGGCAATCAATTAGATCAACAAAATCACAATAATGAAAGTAACTGTTAATAAATAATAATCAGAAAACTCTAACTGTTAATAATTGTTAATCTATTAACAATCCAGAATACCTGAAGATGATGAGACGAAGAGAGCGATGATCATACGACGAATGACAGCGATTGAAGATGATTATAAGAAGACGGCGATTGAGATATTCAGAGACATCGATAGAAGATTATTTGGTAATGAAGATGAATATGAGATGAAGTTAGAATTGTGTTTGTAAAGTATGTTTGGATTTGGTAAAGTTGTTTTATTGAAGGAAGAGATTGTGTAGTGTATAATAATATTTTATTATAGTATGTAGATTGCAGCCAATTATCTTCATAGCAATTGTTGGTTTACAATTAAAGACGAATGATACCTGAACAACTTGTTTTTGTTTGTGGGAAAATTCTGTTAGAGTGATATTGACAGAGATGAGAAAGGAAGATTATAATGTTCAGGAAAATGGTAAATGGTATAAAAGATTGTAAAGAGAGAAAGGAAAGGATTTAGTTAATATTAAATTTGAGTAGGATTATTAATGTTTTTGTTAAGAGAATATAAACTATGATGAAGTTAGTTTGTTATAAATTAGAATACAAAAACATGTAACATAAAATAAAATGTATAAATATTTAAAAGTAGAAACAATGTAAAGTTGTATTACAAATATGAGAAAACTTCTTTGAAAACAACATTCTTGGTTTCTGATTGCGGTTCTCCATCTTTGTTAAGAATCAACAACTTTATGCCATCTTTACTTTTAACTCTTGATAAGGCAACATAAAGCTGACCATGTGTGAATACTGGTTCTTTTAAGTAAAGGCCAACTCTGGACAACGATTGTCCTTGACTTTTATTGATCGTCATGGCAAAACACATTGATAAAGGGAACTGCCTTCTTTGGAATTTGAAAGGAATTTTGGTGTCTGATGGTATCATGTTTATTCTTGGAATAAAAATCTTTCTTCCAACATTGCCACCAGTTATAACCTCAGCCTGAAGAACTCGTCTTCCAAGTGTTGTTATCCTTAATCTGGTTCCGTTACAAAGTCCTTGTTGTTGGTCAAGGTTACGTAAAAGCATTACCGGTAATCCAACCTTTAGAACCAACTTGTGATTAGGCAAACCTGGAAAAAAAATATATTTAATATATAATAAACAAATAAGAATTGTAAAATAAAAAAGTTTCAAACCTGATATTTGAAGATTATTAAGTACATCAGGGGAATACAAAAGTTCTTGAAAAGGATTTAAAGTCTCAGACGGACAGATACTGTCGGAACTAAGATATTCTTTTTGTTCACCTAGGAACAAAGCTGTCAATCTGTCATTTATTTCATGAACAATATCGTTTTTTGGAGCAAGAATCGCTCTTTCAGAGAAGTACGATTGATTGCCAAGTTGTTGAAGAAGTGATGGATAAACAAAATCAATCAAACTTTGTATTGGATCAGATGAATCTAAAATTAACAGATCATTTGGTATCTTAATGTTTGCTTCTCCATCATTTGGATCTCCAACCGTTCCCTCACCAACTTGTAGTAGCCATTGAGCAAATTGTTCGGTTTCTTCAACATTTGACAATTCTGAACCAATTGCAAGTCTCATATTCTTTGTTAATCTTAAGAGCTTGCATTGTGACCATAACTTTGATGAAGTTAAAGATGCATTGACAATATCTTGTCTACTACCGTTTTGAACAACAGGTAATATCTGTCTGAAATCTCCCCCAAAAACAACAACTTTACCACCAAAGGGAAGTTGTGAAGCTGAATTGGTACGTGTAGAGAAAATATCTTTCATTGTACGATCAAGGGCTTCAATTGCATGTTTATGTACCATTGGTGCTTCGTCCCAAATGATTAGCTTGGTTTTTTTTAGAAGATTTGCCTCATCACTATTTGGTGTTATATTGCAAATGGTATCTTCATTAATGATAATAGGGATATGAAATCTTGAATGTGCGGTTCTCCCTCTTGACATTAATAAAGATGCAATTCCACTTGAAGCAACGTTTAGAACGATTTCTCCTTTACTGCGAATTGATGAAGCAAGTGTCTTCCATAAAAAAGTCTTTCCTGTGCCACCAAATCCGTAGACAAAGAAAACCCCACCAGTGTTATTTTCCACTGCATTGGTAATTTCATCAAAGATTTGTTGTTGTTCTGAAGTCAATGACTGTTTTAGCATATTGAATTCATTAAGCAGAAGTTGTTTGTCAAATGATAACTCATCATTGATTAACCTGTTATCAATATCTGACAATGCTCTTGTATTTGGAGAGGGCATTGATTTATATCTTTGTAATGTAGAGTTATTTCGACGTAGAAATTTTTCAATTTCCAAAAGAGTTAGACTTTTGATGACTTCTTCTTGAATGACTGTACCTGATAGAATTAAATATTCAATTTTAATAAAGTTATAAAAAAATATAAATATTAATAAAAAAAACGAATTTATGAGAAAAAGTTGTAATAAAATGATATTATTTGTAAATTAACTTTAGATTAAGTATAAACCTGGAAATCTTTTTTGCCTTTCGTATAATATATCTTCTCCAAGGAATTTCCATGTTTGTTCCCAAACATAATCAGGACGTGAAAGACTTTCAGATGTAAGAAGCGTTCCAAACAAATAACGGAGATAAGAAGCGCCAGAAGAAAAACTTGCTTCTATAATTGCCTCAACATATTCAGTATCATCGTCTAAAAGTCCTCTTGCATAACATGCATCTCTGAAAGTTGGATACAGTTTACTGTTGACAGTTCTGATTTCTTCAAATGATTGGGGACCTTTAACAATGTTTAACAAAATTCGTAGAAAATAAGGTTCACCCAAAGAAGGAGGCACTGAATATACTCTGCCAATTGTTGAGAAAGCTGACTTTCTTTCCTTCCAACATCTTTTTGGAATTTTCCATGTAAACTTAGTAGGAAACTCAGCATACGTTAATGTACGTGCAACTGAACTTTTTTGGTTCATAACCATCCATTGTAAGAAAATAGAAGAAGCGACACTACGCTTACTTAAAACATTGTCAACATCTTCATTTGCACCAAATACAATTTTTTGTTGATTTGGAAGATGAAACGGAAGTCTCATAACAGAAGGATACCTGTAATGGACATCAAAAGAAAAAATTCTCCAAGACGCTTCACAGGCCGATACATACCTTAGAAAAAAAAACAAAATTTGTTAATTAAATTGAACTCTTAACATTACAAATCCTATTTGTTGTCGTTTAATTGGTAATGTAAATTAAAATGATAGACATAATATTTATATATATATTTATCCGAAAATGATATAAATCAAGTTGTTTATGTAAAATTTTGCTAAAACATATAATTGGGCCAGAACATATTTAAGTCCATATTTCTTAATAGTGATGAAAGTGAAATTTGAAGTGATATGTAACTGGGCCTGCGAAAGGATAATGGGCTAGATAAACGGTTATTTTTTTCTTAAGTTTTAATCAATCTGAATTTCCCAAGTTAAGTATATAATCGATTTTGTTATTATTATGTGAATGAAGTATAAACAAAGTAAATTATTTTATTTATTGTAATTGCGTAATAACTGTTTATAAAATAGAATGTAACAAAAATACAGTTATTTTAAATGGTATGGTTATTAAATTAGATAATATAATGATGACATACCTGCAATCATAGTATTCTTTTATTTCATTACGCGCTTGCGGTTGGTGTGTGTCGTCTTCATCAGTTGTAAAGGCAAGTGATGCTCGATCAGGTCCTTTATTTATATATTTGAACAAATACTTTATCGAAGCACCTTGGTTGCACCATTCTACATTGATGTGAGCTTGATAACGCTTTAGAAGTGTTTTATTGTATGGCACAACGTATCTGTTATCTAATTCAACTCCTGACTTTGTTACTGTCAACCCATCATCGCGCCTTTTATAAACTGGAAAACCATTATCATCAACTGCTGTTTCAGGTTGTATCTTTTTTGGGAAGTCTTTTGAGCATTGCTTGTCAACCATGCAAGGCGATTTAAAATTAGCAGGTCCACAAGGTCCGTGGATCATGAACTCAGCAACCAAATCATAAAGCTCAGGGTCTTTTACTTTACATGGGATTTCAGCAGAAATAAAAGAATCAATTTGATCTGGAGTTATTACTTTATCAGTCGCCTTTAAGAATAAGCAAATGTGTGCATGAGGCAATCCACGCTTTTGAAACTCAACAGTGTAAACAACTATAATCACAGAATAAATATTGTTAGTATATAGTATTGTAAAAAAGCCAATGTTGAAAGTGTAAAATGTATTAGTAATTACCTGCATTTATAGCTCCAAAACATTCGTTTTCTTTTAAATCTTTTATAATTGCATTTAGTTTAAGCTTAAAGATTCTTGACAAGATATCTGGTCTATCTTGAGGTTGAATTGTCTTGTCTTGAAGAAACCTTTTAACTTCTGGCCATTTTGGGTTACAGGTTATCGTGATAAAGAAATCTGGATAACCGTACCATTTACACAATGCCATGGCATCTAAATAGTTTTGTTGCATGTAGCGTGCACCACCAGTAAATGAAGATGGTAAGACGATTCGTTTACCAGTTTTACTTAAATCAGCATCACCAGTTTTTGCAATCTTATACAAATTCTCATATGAGTCACATCTTAGATGTTTCTGTTGAGAAAGAATATATACCAGCCTTTCACTTTCAATCATGGTGTAAGAATCAACCAAAAACTGCTGAAACAATTTTCTTGCATTCAGAATTAGCGAATAACCTTCAGTTCGGTCTTGTATCCTATAAGCAAAGAATTCTCTCATGGTACATTTTGGTGGTATTTTCTTTGTTGTTATGATACCATCTCTATGAGGTATGTCAATTCTATAACCATCATCACCATAAGGAAAAAGAATTGGATACTGTAAAGCAAGGTAAGAAGGATGTAATTCGCTAATTCTTTGCAAACCTTCTGAGTGACTTTCAACAATAATGTCTCTGTTATGTGCAGCATCAGTGATGTCACCTACTATAAGAGCAGCAACTTCAGATGAAGTTGGTAAGTTATATGTTCGTCCATCTCTTTCTCGATTACAAATTAGTTTAAGTTTGAGAGAAACTTCTGGTTTTTGATGAATATGATCGCGGACCATTCTGTATGTTTTTACCAATTCATTTTCAGCATCTAACATGGTTTTTATTTTTTGTATAAGTTCAAGATCTAACTTTTTATCAATCTTTGCTGACTTATTGTTTTGATCCCTGTAAAATATGTAATGTAATTATTAAACGTAATTAAATTACAAATATAAAATACAAAATTGAAATTTATAAAAATATTAATACCTGAAAATTTGCTGCCTGTTAGAAATTTCATTTTCTGTGTCGTAAATGTAAAGTTGAGAGAATTTGGGAGTTGTTCCATCTTTTGGAAGTAGGCTACCAATGCTGTGACAATTTTGACCGCTTAATCTGTAAATGCATGGCGCCTTTCCCTTATTAAGTTTCTCATCAACTTTACCACCCATTGAAGTAAAAGAGAACATTGAGTTGAAACGTCTGATACTATTTAAGAAATATTTGCTTTTTGAATCCAACCCTTTAAATAACGATTGGTATTGAGGATTTGCATCTTTTAATACCGGAAGTACGACTTTACCATATCCACAACATATTGAATAACTTTGTTTTTCCATTGTTTTTCTCTTGTTAGCGGCCTCCTTCTTCCACAACTTTGCTTCACACAATTCACATATAATAACTTGATCTCCATGGTCTAAATACTCTGTTTAAATTAAGAAGAAAAAATTTATTTTTTTGTTATAAAAATGAATACTTTTTAATGCAATTATGAATTTATAATTACCACGAGATTCTCCTTTTATTACTTCTTGTGCAACTTCTTCACGTTGATTTAACTGAAGTTGGGATAATCTCTGTTGCTTTTTATTAGCAAGTATTGTCTTTCTCAATTGACGCCTATGAGCAGGAGAATTAACGTCTGGAATTTTTTGTTGTTGATGACAAATTTGTGGATTCATTTGAACAAATCTCTTCTGTTTTTTTATATCCATAATTTGTTTTCGCATTTGACGTTTATTAGCAGCAGCATGAACTGTAATTTTTTTATACATGTTATTTATATAAAAGAAGGTCCTACTGATAAAAATTATAAAAAAATAAAATATTTACCTTGAACTTTTGGTGTTAAATTTTCTGATTGATTAATTTTGTTCAAGTAATTTTCTATAAAAACTGATGATCCAGTTTGAGCAATGCTTTGTAAGAATTTTGTTTGTTTCTTATTATTAATAATCATCTTTCTAATTTTACATCTATGAGCTGCATCGTTAACTGAAGCTGCAATTGTTGAATAAATTAAGTTTCGAACAACACATATTATATAATGTAATTAGTAAATATAAAATCAAAATTGACATAACATACCAGGGACAATTAATGAAACCGGAAGTGAAGAAGACGTTTCCAAATTTTTTTGTAATAGTCTTCGTTGTTTTTTATTATCAAGAATCATCTTTCTAAGTTGACGTCTAGTAGCCCCATGAGTAGCTGAAAAGTATAAAAGTAAATATACTTTAAAAAAAATGAAAATAAATAAAAGTGAAAATAATTTGAAAAAATATAACAAATTACCTGTTAATGTATTTGACGTTGATATTACTTCTTTATTTTTTGAACGGTCTTTAAGTCTTCTTTTTGTCATATCCTTTTGTATATAACAATACTGAATAAAAAATTTAAATTTCTGTCAATTTAAAAGTAATTTTTTTAAAAACTTCGTGAATATATATAAGTTTTTTGTAAAATAATTTTTAAAGTATACAATTTTATAACATATGAATTAATAAACAATATTTTAGAATATTGAATATCAATTAAACAACGTCAATTTGTACAAATATTACAAAATAATTTTATTAATTTCATGTACATAAAAAGTAAATATAATGATGTATGTATGGGATGTATAAAGTATGAACAAAAGTTATGTTAAAAATATTATAATCCAGTTTATAATAGAAAAGATATGAAGCTGTATATAGATGCAAAGATTATAGAATAATAGTGTTTTATCATATAAATCAGTGGAATACAATATTATTTTGTTTCACAATTGGATACATTAATTGGACTTGAGCTAAGTATATACGATCACAGGTGAATTATGTATTGCTGAAACAGAATTGCTTAATCAGAACTATGACTTTTATTTCGAATATTGTAACTTAGAACTAAAGAATGGAAAACCATGTGTTTTATTCATACAAATTATATTAAAACATTACCTTGAGGTTGTTCCAAGTCTCCACCGTAGGTTTGATAAAGGTTCTAAACTTTGTATAATGTTTTATGTTTATTTTGAAAGAAAGAATTATATATATAAAAGTAATTTATGTAAGGTAACAAATATTTTATTCATTAATAAAGAAACTATTATATAAAATATGTAATAGATATGTATGAAATTTTAAATTAGTTAAAAGATTAGAGTTTCTAGAAGATATTGTTTGATAAATGACTATTACGAAAGATATGGCAGTAATGAAAATAAACAAACATATGTTTAAATGGATTGTGTTAATTTTTTAAATATATTGTTTCGACAGCAATTTGTATTTTATAATGGATTGTGTTAATTTTTATTCCATTAAATAAGAATCATGGTAATCGTAAACCATTAGTTGTGTTTGTAATTGTGATAACCTTAATGTAGTTTGATTTTGTCAGTTTGTGGAAAGGTTAAACATTATTCATAACACAATTAACGTAAAAGAGGTAAAGATAACTCAATTGGTAACTAAACGATGGCACCTTAGTTAAATCAAATTGAAATATGTATAGAAAATACAAATTAACAGAAAAAATATTCAAAATAAACAAACATACAAAAACTTATATTAACGATTAATCATTTTCTAATACGTAGAAAAAAGACGACAAATGTTTTAATCCCCTTCATCATATAAACCTTGCATACATATACGACAACTGTCGATACACAAAACTTGGGAACATTCCAACGTCTAAAACCCAAACATATAAACATATACCTTCTTACTAAGGATGTGAAAATACCAACCTACCTTGCCTTTGGAAATACATAATATGATAAGTCATATCATTCTTTAAACCAAGCTTCTCCATTGTAGACTTCCATTCTGTTATAGCATATCTTATTTGACAACCAGAACGTTCAGAACGTATTTCCCGAATAACAGTTTTTCCATTTACACCTTCAACTCGCAAGTTGTCAACATTCTGAAGATCACAATCTCTAGCAAACGGTATTGGAAAACGCTACAAAATTTTTATAAGAAACATTAAAATATAATTTATAACTCAAAATTAGAAAGCAAACAGCAAAAGTAAATATAATTTAACAGATAAGTTGCCTTAAGTAGTACAAACTTACAAACTTATATGTCAGTTTTGTTATGACTTCATGATCAGGACCAGAATATTCAGATAAACTATCATCATCATCGCTTGAGTCACTTGAAACTTCAATTACTTCATCTGAAAGTTCGAAGTGAAGCTGAATATCTTCATTCCCTAAATTATGAGGGTCGACCCACTGTCCATCTTCGCGAAACAGATCTAAGTTGAATTCATAATCCTTCACTTTTTCAAACATAAGAAAATCGCCAATGCATAAATTCAGATCATTAGCAACAGTACTCCAACCATCAGTAAAAAAATATCCGATGTTAAGAAACTGTAGTTTTACAGTCCATTGAAACACATCTCCAAAATGTATGACAATTTGATGTGGGAACTTAGTGTTGTTGAAATGATGCTCGATATAATCATCAGGCAAATTCTATATATTTAGAATGCAAAAAATACAAATATTAGAAACTTGAACAAATATAACATTCAAGTTGAGCAACATCCATGAAAACTTCGAAAAACTGCGCCCACTCAGCCATCAGGAACCATGTACCAGCATTGACCACATCTCTAACCTTGAGCACTTGATCAAGATTAAGTTGACGAACATTTGAGAAACTTAATACCTTAATCCAGTTGGATGAATCCAACTTCCAAAGTTCGACATCCAAATCAGGCGAACCTCGAATCAGAAACATGTGAAGTGTATCCTCAATTCTTAAAAGATGACACTGAGGAATCAAATTTTGTTGAACTACTGGTAAGGATATCATTTTGAATGTCTCTTGAGAAACATCAAATGACACGATTAAGCATTCATAATCGGACCAATACTTTGAGACTGTAAAAAACAGAGAATTGTTGCAGAACGTACCACTGGACCAAACAAAATCAGTTGTACTGTATCTTGTTTCATCTAAGACACCTAAAGCTCTCCATGATGAAGATCTCCTTGAGTAGACATAAGGAGTGATAGTAGCACCACGTCGCATTATATGTAGTATCTTGTAGTCGTTAGATGAATCCACAAATAATCCAGCAGCATCATGTTGGTAGTTGTAGGAATTACCATTTTCACTATCAGATACAATCTTAAAAAGTGTTGTAGTGGGATTCCATAAAATCAAGTCACTGGTATTTTTGTCGCAGACCAATAGCAATCCATTCAAAGATGACAGAAACTGTAAATCACTAAACCTTACTTGCATACTATTACTGAATGTAGCATCATGTTGGCCGAGAACAGTGTTAAAAGTAACAATTGATGACCCTTCAATAGTCATAAATTTTTTATTTTCAGGCTTCGAAATCCTTTTCAGATGCAGAGTAGCAAATTTTTCGGTCGACAGCTCATAATACCATTTCTTGGATAACACCTTCAAACGACCAACTGTTTTGGCAGGAACTCGTGTAAAAATTTCAGAAAACAGTATATCAAAATCAAGCTCCCCCATGATAATAGAAGCTACATTTTAAAATATAACATTTGTAAATAATAATTCAAATTCAAAATCTTAAAATACAAAATAGAAGTTCCTAATAAGACAGGAAAAAGAACAGCCAAAACCTTATAACCTAAATATAATAAACATCATCTAAATGTGTGAAAAAACTGAAATAAACATAAAACATCATATATAATTGATGAAATATGATAAAGAAGCATAATATATGTTATGAAATTGAAAAACAACAACAATAAGGAAACCTTAATTAGCATATGCTTGTTCACGAATATCATATGATTGAAGTTAGAATACACTTACATGTTAAAACGTGGAGAATTCAAAGGTCAGGGTACGAAGAATGCAGGAAAAATTATGTTAGATTCTTCCAAATTTTCGAGAAATTGTAAAGTAGATGATGATGATAATTGAATTTAAAAGAGTCAATAGTATTAGGAATGGATTGTACTTAGATTGGTAATTATAGGTTTATATATATAGATCATAATTACCTAAAAAAAACCTTTCAAGTACCCTATTAAAGATAGTAAACCGTGTAAAATTTTTTAATTCTAGTTAGATATTAAATATAGTAAACCGTGTAAATATTTATAATTCTAGTTAGATACTAAGTATATAATAATGACAATTAACTTTATGTATTCAATCTTTTCACACATATAATTAAGAAAAACAAAATTCTCATAGCATTAAATTACATTTAAATAAAGGTAACTAAAAATGTTATATAAAAAAATGTCAACATTCTAATAGAATTACATTCCATTTAAATAGAAGTTTTCTCTTTGGCAACTTATACTTTGAAGTTATAGACAAAATTTCACCTTCAACAACGTTAACTTTTCCGGATGCATTATCGGCATTGGACATTGGGGTTTGATTGTCGTTGTCACCAGTACCAGAATGAGATTCCTATAATGAAATTTATAAACCATTAGACTACACTGAATACACAGCTTACATCAAAATTCAATGAAACTGGCTCTGATACCATTGATAAGGATCGAACAGTTTAGACAACAACAGAAGAAGAAATTAGCCAAAATGATCGATGATTTTTATTATGATAAATGCCAGCTATATAACAACCATACAATCAACAACCTGTAACTACTTTTCCCGCCCAAACCAAACTATGAACTATTACCAAAACGACCCTTAGCTTTTAGTTATTACAACTTTAGTCCCTGAGACTTATTACATCGTATCAATATGTTAATTTATTCTGTTGCTTTATTTTGAACATGAAAGAAGTATATTCAGAAAATTTTAAATCATATTTAATAAATAAATTTGTTATTAATAACGTAAATAAGCTATACATTACACACTATGCAATTACTAACACATTGTAAATGAGAATAACATAATTGTAAACTGGAATTTGTTCATCTTATTAAGAATATGAAAAAAATAATATAAATTCAAATGTCAAGTGTCAAATATAAAATCAAACGAAAACAAAGCATTAAAGGTTAAAACATAAATTATTTCTCAATTTTAGGAATCAAGAGTTTAAACTTCTTATTTGGTCCTTCATCTTCATCATTCAATATCTTTCTTTTGGTAGTTCCAATTGATGATGGACCTTCGGCTTCATAAACATCATCTTCAGAATTGTCTAGATGTGAAACATTTTCTTCAGCACAAATTTTCTTCAATTCAAAAACTTCACTCTCTTTTGGATTAGTTGAAGACATGTTATCCTGACAATTTAAAAAACGTAAGAAACTTATAAAAATATAAAAGTTGTTTTTCAAATATTAATTATTTATCAAAGACTATTGTAACATACCTCTTCATTAGTATTTTTAAACTCCATATTAGCATCTCCATCAATTAAGAATTTTGCTTTAACCTATAAAGAAAACGTAAAACTTTATATGAATTATCCATTAAAAGTATTATGTGTAAAATAAAATATTAACGTTACCTTTTCGACATCCCACTTTTTATTTATTTTTGAAAGCAAGATTTCATCATTTGTTAACATTGATATTCCAAACTGAGAATTTGGATGATCAATGTTATACGGAGTAACATTTATTATGAATGCAAACTTTTTCCCAATGAATTCATCAAACTCTTTAGGATACGAAGGTGGAACTTGATCTTTGTATATCATCTACAAAAAAATAATTAAAATATAAATTTACGAAAATTAATTATTTAAACATATTAAAAACATATATGTAATCTAAAATTAACCTCCTCTTCTTCATCAACAAAATCCTTAGCCGTTTTACCAAACATCTTAGCCGCTTCATAATCAAAAAGGGTCATTGTTATACTTCCAGATCCATCATCTACTTTTAAAGATATTCTGTACCTGTTGTACATAGCAACTTATTTATAAATTAAATTTATTTTTTACATATAATATAATATTGTGAAAACTCAACATTACCTTATAACTTCTTTAATATCATCACCTCCTTCACAGCCAACATTTGTGCATTTAAATACTTCTTTTGCACCAATACTACCATCGTCTCTTTCATAAGAAACAAATTTTTGTCAACTTTGGATCTGCAGTAACTACAACCCTTGTAATACCATTTAAGGTCCGTTCCAATTTCAGTTATTTTGCCAAGGATAATAACTTTGCATTCCTGAAAAATGTGTTAACAATTACAATTCATAATTGAATTTTACTGGTAATTCATTATTAATGAAATATAATTTTAATATTACTTACAGTAAGGCGACTTGGAAGAGATACTATTGGTATGAAATCAACATTGTTGAGAAACGCATCTTCAACGTTTGAAATCATATATGAACCAGTTGTGCTATTTGATGATTGTGAAGAATCGTTTTGACCATATTTTTTAAGGTACCTATGATTTATAATGAAAACAAAATTTTATTTACAAATAAGTTGTAAAGATTATAAATGTTAGTTGAAGTATGTAAATGTAATAAATTTGTGCAATACTTGTTCTTGAAACTGACTAATTCTTCAATATCTTCATTTATAAACACTCTTGAAGCCTCAAATCTGTTTTGGACGCTCATATTACCTAAACAAATATAAAATAAAATTAATATATTTAAAAAACGTAATTTATTATTGTTTATAATTTTGTTTTCTTACTAAAAAAGATAATATTAAATTAGAAATATTGAATACCCTGGAAATTGTTAATAGCACCAAATTGTACCAAAACAAACACATAAGGATCACGATCTTCTTTAGACATGTAGCTTGACAGGGCTACTGCTTTGTCCTCCCACAAACTTGCATCAATTTCTACTCCACTATTATTTTAAAAAAAATTATTATTATATTAAACATTAACCATTATATAATATATAAGTTAATATGTGACAAATACTTACTCAAGGTTACGAAGCTTGAAGTTTATCTTAGGAGACTTTAAACCATTTTTCTTCCCAACATACCCTAAGTTGTAACAAACTTTAACACATCCTATGAAATCTGGAAAATAAATTTTTGTTAAATACTAATAATAAATGATTAGTAATTGAATTTAAAAAAAAAATTTGGTAACTTATAAAAAACCATACCAACTTTTGTAGCATGTTTCAAGCTTTTTTCATTAACAGTGTTGAAATTCACAAAATTGAAACCAAATTTAGGCCCATCCCAATCTAGACATTTTTCCATACTTGTTTTATCATTCAAAGACATTTTTAAGTCATTATCAACATATTGTTTATTATCATCTTTTGCAATAAATGGATTGGTTATGTAGATTTTTCCATCAACGTTTAGCATCTCTTGAAACTTATCCAAAAACCTATGATGACAATTTGCATAAATAAAAGATCCCTGTAGCAACAAAGGTTCAAAAGTTAGCGAAATTTGTAATTTAATGTACTGTAATATACATGTTTTAAATATATAAATAATTGTTACCTGTTGGTCCATTAATATCATATCAATTCGATAAGTTTGGTTTTCTGTACCATTCATCTTCAATCTCCATAAACTTGCTATTTTGACTTTAACAGTCATGTTACTTTTCCTTGCTTTGAGATTTTTCACTAACACCACTTGCTTGGTTGCCATTCTATTGCTGTTTGCAAAAGAAAAAAACCTTCGTTTATGAATGTTTTCTAATGTGAAAATAAAAATATATTAAAAGAATTAATAATAGTATAATGTATAAAATTGTACTCCCTCCGTCCCATTAGAAGTGTCCATATTCCCTTTTTTATTTGTCCCATTTCATGTGTCCACTTTCAAAAATTTTAAGCCAATTTCCAAAGTTACCCTTAAAAACACAACTAAAATAAACAAAGAATATGATGGGCCCACATATGACAAGGGTATTATTGTCATATGGCAAGCAAAAAAAGCAATCATTTAATATGCCTAAAACTTTGTGTTTTTCAAACCAAGACACTTATAATGGGACGGAGGGAGTATTAATTTTTTCAACAAATTTTCAAATATTAATAAATGAAATAATATTTTACGTTCACAATTTTAATGTAATATGAAATTTAAAACATAATATGTATACTAAGTGAATAATGGCTTAATGTATTATTACATATATTAAATCATAATTTTAATATTTGTTTGTGAAGAAAATATAAAATAAACCATGATTGAAAAGCTGGAAGTATTCCACCTATAACTATAAAGTCCACGTATGCTAAGTGGAATCATGACAGCAAGACTAAAAGATTTCACCCATGTCTAATCATGTGAAATACATTATTATATTAAAGGGTAAACACATAAGAATTTCTAATAGGCATAAAAAACACATAAAAACATACCGATTTATCGAAATCTTAAATTAGTAATCCTTTAAGATTACAGGTGCTTTATATTAGACCGAAAAAGTCAAAAAAGAGGCTTTTTTAAATATTAAATTAACATATCAAAAGTTGTATTGAATTGTAAAAGCATGTAGTTAACAAAATAAGAGAAGCAAAAGTTAACTAACAATGAATGATAAATTAATATTGAATTTAAAACATTGTTGTTACCTTTGTCTTGAATACAGAAGCTGATTACTTTAACAATGAATGAAATTGTGTTTATGAAACCATGTATTTATAATGGTGTTTCAATTAAGGCAAGGTACATAATTTAGAAACAAATCTTCTATTTAAAATTATAAGATATACATAATCTGTTTTTAACATTTAAGACATGTATATCTTTTAATTTAAAATTTAATTTTAATATAAAGAACTATATAAATTATAATATATTTTAAGACATGTATATCTTTTAATTTAAAAGTGAATTTCAATATAATTTGGAGTTTTAAATTTTAAGATAAATGTAAAATAATGTTAAAGAAAATTAACATAAAATAAATTAAAGTATATTTGAAGATGACTCATCATCTATCATGTATCCATAATGTTTTTGAAATATATTTAAAAAACGTTAATTAATGTTTAAATATTATCGGATATTTGAGATTTATAATTAATTATTACAAAAGTGAACATTTATTTAGAAACAATATAATAATTTACGAATATTACAAAACTTGTTGTCAACATTATGAATTTAAAAAAAAATTATAAATATAATTTTTGTATAAATTATAATGACAATTCAGATTTCAAATTTCCATAGATTTTAGAATTTTATTTTGAAATATATCAACTTATTAAAAAAATTTTAACGTTTATGTTTAAACTAAATACAAATGCAGTTGCAAATACGACAATATATCCAATATAATATAATAACCAATTACTTTTTTAAAGAGTGTATTTTTTATTATGTTACAATAAATTTAATTTTAATGAAATAATAATTGTTTCAACCTCCAATCATGTATTAAATAAAAATCGTACATGTACACGATGTAAACTTCTATAGTTTCCAATGATTTTGTTACTTCATAATTGAATCTAACATTAAACAAACATTCCTATTTTAAACCAACAACCAAATATTTTAAAGTCATAATTTGTACATTAAAAACCTTCACATTTATATTTGTTATTATTGATATCAAGTAACAATTTCTAGTTATAAATTTCTCGTAGTGCGACTACTTATTCTAAGACTTTCTACATGTCATGATCGAGTATTTCATAAAACCCTTCTGGAATCTTTTAATAATCAATGGCATTATGAAAGGCAATTCATAATTCTACATTCATGAGGCTTTAATATAAACAAACTACCAAATTTTAGTCAGATATAACCAAACATAGTCAAGTCAACATTTCTACATTAAAAACCTTCATAACCTTCATAGTTCTAAAGTAACCACTTCATAATACCACCATAGTACCAAGTTTTACTGATATATAGCTACTAAACATCATTCACTTTCTGTTTTCTACCATATCAAACTTCATACTTCTAAACTAAGGATTTGAAAAGATCAACATACCTTCTTCTTTCAAATATGACACACGGTAATTTCTTCCATTTTGTAATCCAAGCAACTTCATACATTTGCTCCATTCACAGATAGCAAATCTGATATCCTTCCTTGACTTCTCAACTCTTAATTTCTGCATTGAAGGTACTCCATTTTCAAACCTAACCTTCACTTCTTGCAAATTGTTAAATTCATGATATCTACCAAAATCTGTTGGAAAACGCTGGAAAAACAAAATTTAATTAAAAATATGAAAGCTAATAATATATTTAATGATAATCAATTTGTAAATAGTAAATTAAGGGAGTCTTACAAAACGATGTGTGATTTTCTTCACAAAAACTGCTTTACTGCATTCCGCCTTTTTTTCAACATTTTTACTACTTTCAACCTTTATCACTTCAATATCATCACCATCAATTGGGAATGCTTCAACTTCTTTCTGTTTTTTCAATGGTCTAGCATTCTCCTCTTCATCTTCTCTTTCATGAATCTTACCTTTCATCTGAATTTTATAATAAAATAAATAAAGTATAAATTTCAATTCCATACTATACTATAGTTCCATAATAAAGTCATGCTAACTAATAACTTACTTTTCACAATTTTCAGGCATAAGTAACATAACACTTGTGAATTAGCATCACCGTCAACCAAAAAGGAACTAAAGGAAATCTATCTTACCAAATGCAAATACCATTTAAACAAAAACATTTATAAGTAAAAGGTTTGCAATCCATTTGCAAACATATAAAACAAACTAATTAACTTAGACATGTTCAATTATGTCATTGTATATATTAAATCAAAACATGTATGCGTAAAGTGTATCTACTATTGCTACTGTCATATATAATGCTCAAAATTAACATAACACTTGTCACTTGACAATTTACCTTATTGCTTGTAGTAATCTTCATAACACCAAAATAAGGAACATGAAATTCCTTCTCAATTTTGCAAAATAATTTCCTTGCTTCACACCACAACAAACCAAGCTCACCAGATTCAATTTTAATGCCCTTTGCTCTATACCTGTACAAATAAAATTAATAAATTCACAAAATTAAATATTAATCATAATTAACATTCATTTTTAAAATATATACACTTTTAAAAAGCTTACCCCAAATCATTTAATGCCAGAGCAACAGCACAAAAGTTAGGAATTCCACTTGTAATCACCTATATATTGCATTGTGTAGAATATTATAATAGTATGTAAAACATTAATATAAATAAAATTATGTTTATGTCAATATGATAAACCAAATGTCATACATCATGTGTGTCAACAACGCCAGTAAAGTTATTTGGAAACGCCAAAGCAGATAAAACTAATCTTTTCAACTCATTTCTACTTCTATCAGAAGAAATACTATTCGTTGACATTATGCTCTGTAATAAAAACAAATTATATATATTAAAAACATTATTTACAAAAGAGACATTTATTTATTCTTCATAATATATATTATATTTCATAAACATACCTTCACTTTATTTAACCACTTCTGTGTTAGCAGAATGAAATCATTGCAAACTTTTGAGCCATTCTCACTTTTCAGAGACCGATCTATAAACTCATCACTTACCTAATTATAAAAAATTAAATAATACATTTAATACACTGAATGTAATTTTCATTTTACAATATGACATTTTAACTGAATTGTTATAATAATATTAACTTACATTGAAATTCATTTCACTAACATCTGATCCACAAGTACTATCATGAATTACCTACAACAAAAGGTAAACACTTTACAATCACATTTACTTTTTATTACAATTATAACACTAATTAACAATTTATTTATAATTAATAAAGAAAATAATTACCTCATTTTTGTTTTTTCTGATAGGCTCTACTTCTAAACCAGTGTAAACAAAAAGACGAACATTGAATGCATCTTTCCCATTATGTTCAAAAGTTAACACATCGCCAATATGTAAACTTAGATCTTTGAAAACGTTATTCCATCCGTAGGTAAAATAGAATCCTTTACTTTTCTTTTCTAAAACAACTTTCCATTCATTTTCAGAACCAAATTGCAATTTATAAACCATTTGTTTGTCATCTTCTTCTTTCAAGTGGTGTTTAACATACTCAAGTGGAAGTTTCTGAAATTTATAAAACAAACAATGTAAATATTAAATATTAACAATTATAAGTACTTTTAATGAATAAACAATGACAATTCATACCATTTTTTCTGTAGCTGCAGTAATCAACCAGTAATGAAAACGATCAGATACATCTTTAGCAGTTAAATGTATCAACTTGAATGTACTCTTTGCAGTTAGTTCAAATATCAAAAAATCGTGTTCTTCAATATTTAATTCATCTACAATTTTCTTCCAACCATTACAAATGGTATATGATTCACCTTCCTCAATGATTTCTGCATCCCATATCATATCATTCTTTCTTGTTAGGATAACAGAACCAATTGGGAAGCTTTCTTTCTTATGTAATATGTCGTAGCAACTTGGAAGTTCCTACAAATTGTTACATAATTATGTTAAAATTAAACATTTTTCCCATTATAAATAAATAACAATTACAAAGTTATTTCATACCTGTTTACTGTAGTCATAGTGAATTATGAGCTTCACAAATGATTTCACCATATCTTTCTTTCTGTAAAAAAGTAACATATTTTTAAAATTATACAACAAATATACCTTAAATAAATACTAAACTATTAATCATATACCAATTCTATTAACAAAGTACTAATACATCTTATAATCAAACATACATTACAACTTAAATAACAGACTACTAAATCTATATAAACTTCATAACAATATGCACCTAATATGCAGCCGAAACTGCACATTTTATGCAGCCGAATATAGCGTAAACTGCACACAATTTTTATGGAGCCAAAACAGCACCTAATATGCACCTAATATGCAGCCAAAACTGCACATTTTAAGAAGCCGAATATAGCGAAAACTGAACAAAATATTTATGCAGCTAAAACCTTTCATTTTATAGCGAAAACTGCACAAAAATTTTAAATAAATTGAACGAAACAACTTAGCTTCACCAAATCTATAAAAAGTTAAACAAACTACTCATACATAACCTAAATCTAACTTAGATTAATCATACCTAAATCTATTAACACTCACGAACTTAACTCAATTATAATATCAACATAACTCACTTAAATTACATAATCTAATCTAAATCTCACTCACAGATCATAGGATATATGTAACTATATTACAGACCAAAATATCAGAATATTTATATTACAATTTCAACTTAATTCTAAACAAACCTGGTAATCTGTTAACAGTAAGCTTAAATGAAATGTAGTTCAATAGATAATCAAAACTAATCATCTGTTAACACTAACCTCAAATAACCCTCAGTAGATCGAACACTCACCTTAAATGACCTTAACATAAATATATCCCCAAATTGAACTTACTTTACTAAAACTACCTGACCTAAATCAATTAAATTATACAAACTTCATAGTCTGTTAACAGACCTTAACATAAATATATCCCCTAATTGAACTTACTTTACTAAAAGTACCTTACCTAAATCAATTAAATTATACAAAATTCATAATCTGTTAACAGTCACCTTAAATTACCTTAACATAAATATATCCCCAAATTCAAAATCTGACCTAATCTAAAAATACAGAAATATAACTTAGATTAATCATACCTAAATCTATTAACACTCACGAACTTAACTCAATTATAATATCAACATAACTCACTTAAATTACATAATCTAATCTAAATCTCACTGACAGATCATAGGATATATGTAACTATATTACAGACCAAAATATCAGAATATTTATATTACAATTTCGACTTAATTCTAAACAAACCTGGTAATCTGTTAACAGTAACCTTAAATGAAATGTAGTTCAATAGATAAACAAAACTAATCATCTGTTAACACTAACCTCAAATAACCTTCAGTAGATCAAACACTCACCTTAAATGACCTTAACATAAATATATCCCCAAATTGAACTTACTTTACTAAAACTACCTGACCTAAATCAATTAAATTATACAAACTTCATAGTCTATTAACAGACCTTAACATAAATATATCCCCAAATTGAACTTACTTTACTAAAAGTACCTGACCTAAATCAATTAAATTATACCTAAATCAATTAAATTATACAAAATTCATAATCTGTTAACAGTCACCTTAAATTACCTTAACATAAATATATCCCCAAATTGAAATCTGACCTAATCTAAAAATACAGAAATCATTATATAGATCTTATATCCCCAAATTGAAATCTGACCTAATCTAAAAATACAGAAATCATTATATAGATCTGAATGTCACATAACAAATCAATTAGATCTGAGTCTGATAACAAAATTAAACAATCAATAATACTTAAAAGCACGAAGATATACAGATTGAAGAAGTAATTAAATCTGACCTAAGACCTAATCTATAAATACATAAATCATTATATACATCTGAATGTCACATAACAAATCAATTAGATCTGACTCTAATAACAAAATTAAACAATCAATAATCCTTAAAACTGTTAAAAAACCACGAAGATATAACAAATCAATTAGATCTAACTCTAATAACAAAATTAAACAATCAATAATCCTTAAAACTGTTAAAAAAGCACGAAGATATACCGATTGAATAACAACAAAGAAGAACAACAAATAAGAACGACGAATGCTAATAAAAGAAGTATAACAAAGAAGAACAACAAATATGATTATACTGGTTAACAACAACGTACAAAGGTGATGGAAACTTCAGAGAATGAGAAGATGAAGAGAGTGATCGGATAACTGAGAGGTGAGACAGACGTGAGTGAAGATGAGATGCGATAATAGAGAGGTGAAAGAGACGTGAGGTGGGAGAAAGGTGAGGTGAAATATTTCGTTGTTATGAAAGAGGCGGATATTGAACGATGTGTTGTAGGGTTTCAATGTTTTTTTTGTTTAATTTTATTATAAAACCAAAATAATTGAAAAACACCAAAACCTTTAGATTAGAATGCCACGTGGCGATTTCAAGAGGAGATTGAATCAACCAATGGACGCCACGTCAGCAAAAGGGCTTTGTTTTATATATATATATATAGATTACTTGTTTATTTGTTGACTAACAAAATTCTAAAACATATATAACCGACCAATACGAAACTAATTAACCGGCTTTCAATAACATGTGGCATTTTCCGGCATATGCGAAAAGAATCTTTTAATAATAGCCAAGAATCATAAAAATCTAGAGACCAAAAACATTTTTCCACGTAATCAATACCCAATAAAAAATTGCCACGCAAATATAGAATTATGAGAAGCATGTTTCACACACCACTAAACCCGGTAGAGCACCCACAATTGTAGAGGTGGTTTGAAATTTCAAATCGTCACCTCACCATGCCACATCAACATCACTTCAAACCACAATATTTTCAATCCCATTTTTTTCTTCCTAAAACCATTCCAAACATTCATCTAATCACATATTTTTTCTTTTATTTAATTTATACCTTAAGCACACAATTTTTTTTTTAAATTTTATTGAGAAAATCATATTTGAGGCCTACATGTTCCAAACCGAACCAGTTCATTCCACTAAACCAACCCCTCCAATGGTTGCATTGGCGAAGCTTAGTGTGGGGTGGGGTGGGGTGGGGGGGGACCGATTTTTGGCTAAGTAGTGTAAATTTTTCTGTTTTATCCAAAAATTTCGTATTTTTTGAGTCCGACCTCTACCGATTTAAAAAAAATTGGGTCTTTTTAAATTTCGATCCCACCATAAAAAAGTTCAAGCTTCGTCGCGGTTGGTCCTCCCATTGAGAGTGACCAGTCCAAACCTGCTCCATTGTTGCTTCTCTTACCGCTTTAAAAAAGATTACAATATTAATAAAACAAAATCTTTACCAATTAAAAAAACACATATACACACGTGTATTTTTAAACCTTATATACACAACGTGACACCAAAATTTATAAAAAAAAAAAAAAAAAAACAGATGATCAATTTCCGGCCACCGGCGTCCGATGACTCACCGTCAACGGTAATAACGCCGTCGACAGTGGTAACGGCGTTAATATCGAAGGGATGGAGAGGTGTAAAAGACTCAACGAAAGCAGATATTCGATTAATGAAAGACAGAGCAGAATCTTTCAAAAACCTAGCGTCTTCGTTCGACCGTGAGCGTGAAGGGTTTAGGGTTTTTAAGTTGAGGTTACAGGAGATGGAGAATACTAATAATAATAATAATAATAAGAAGAAGAGATCGTCGTTGCAGGTTTTTGAAGGTTTTAAGAATACTCAGTTTGTTATGAAAATTAAATCCAGGCTGGTTAGTATGTAAAACTTGAGTTTATTATTCTGTTTCCGATTTGAATATTAGGATTATTATTAGCGTTGGGTGCAAACGAGCCGAGCGGCTTGATAAAAAGCTTGAAACGTGTCGAGCCTTGCCGAGCTTGACCATAAAACAAAGCTCGTTTATTTATCGAGCCCGACCTTGAGCTTGACATGCGAAGCTTGTCCTGCCTTAGTCTAGTATTAGGTTTGTTAATATTTAATAATATTTACCGCTCATTTAAACTTTTAAACAAGCTGAGCCGAGTTGAGCTTGTTTAAACTTGTTTACGAGCCAAGCCTGAACCTAAAAGCAAGCTTGTTTAGTAAATGAGTCTGAGCCCGAGCTTCACTTATCGAGCTCGTGAGCCTAAAAGAGCCTATTATCTATATTATTTTTATTTAATATATTAACTAATAAATAATAAACGAGCCAAGCTTGAGCGTGAAATACAAAGCCCAAATCCAGCCAAGCCGAGCTCGAGCATGAAATACAACCAAAAGAAAAATATTTTGATACCCAGTATACATATATACTGGTCGGTCGTATGCTAGTAAGAAATGTCAGAGTGTCTTTGGTTGCGCTAGTGTAAGACTTTTATACTGGTCGTATACAAGACTTGCATATATGTATATGGATCGTATATACGACTGAAACTGGCCGTGTACTTGCGCAGTCAAACACACTCCAACATTCACTTACTAGTATACGACTCGTAAACAAGTATACCAAAGAGTCATATATAGTTTTTCGGTTTCATTCTATTAGTTTTTCTAAGTTCTATTTAACTTGCAGAAATCATTGGATGTACCAGAACTTCTGGCATATTTGGTCAGGCAATCTGGTCCATTATTAGATCAATTAGGTGTTAAAAAGGGTAATCAATTTTTATCTGTTTTTATTTTGATTACATTCTGTCTGGTACTCTGGTTTCAATCTTCTGTTTTAAATTCTTAAGCATATATTATTATGTTGTATGTTGTACAGATGTTTCTGACAAAATAATAGAAAGCTTATGCAACAAAAGGAAAAGTCAACTTCAACTAACCCCTATTTACGCCTGCGAATCTTTCAATCCTGAAAACGATACCATAGTCGATGATTTGGATTCAAGAGTTGCTAGTGTTCTTCATAGTACAGGACACCATTACGAAAGCGGGTTATGGAATGATGTTAATCATCATGAAGTTACCGATGAGAAAAGACATGTTGCCATTGTCACGACTGCTAGTCTTCCATGGATGACAGGGACCGCTGTAAATCCTCTGTTTCGTGCAGCATATTTAGCGAAATCTAGAAAACAATGTATTACACTATTGGTTCCTTGGCTCACAAGAAGTGATCAAGAGTTGGTTTATCCAAACAACATTACTTTCAGTTCACCAGAAGAACAAGAAGTTTATATCCGCAGTTGGCTTGAGGAACGAATCGGTTTCAAAACTGATTTCAAAATTTCCTTCTATCCTGGAAAGGTAAATTTCATCTTTTCAACAAAAGGTTATTGCATAAAAAGGTTCATACTTTCAAAAAGTTTCACTTAGAGTCATCTGACCCGGTTAGCCGATTTGACCATGTTGACTTTTTTTTTTTAATCTGGACATGACAGTATAGAACTGGTTTTAAGTAGAGAACTTTAGGTTCACATAAGCACTTGTATCCATTGCTTTAACTTTGTTACATTGGCGGTTATGTAACTGCATAACTACCTCGTTTATATCTCTTACTATATCTTTAAAACGATGTATATATATATACACAAGTGCTTATGCAGTTCGATGCTTAAAATAGGTTCTGTAATGATCAGTTGAACTCGCCCCTATAATGATACTATGCATTTTTTTTTTTTTGCAATTTAGTTTCAAAAAGAGAGACGCAGTATTATACCGGCTGGAGATACATCCAAGTTCATTTCATCTAAGGAAGCTGACATTGCAATTCTTGAAGAACCCGAACATCTAAATTGGTATCATCATGGTAACCGTTGGACTAATAAGTTTAATCATGTTGTTGGTGTTGTTCACACAAATTACTTGGAGTATATAAAGAGGGAAAAAAACGGTGCTCTCCAAGCGTTTTTCGTGAAGCATATAAACAATTTGGTTACAAGAGCATATTGTGACAAGGTACCGAGTGAATCAAATCTGATTATCAAATCATTATGCCTTAAAAGTTCTTATAATGATGGTATCTGATTTTTGATATTGTACGTTCAGGTACTGCGATTGTCCGCTGCAACACAAGATTTACCCAAGTCTGTAATTTGTAACGTTCATGGCGTGAACCCGAAGTTTTTGAAAATCGGGGAGAAAACGGCTGCAGAAAGGGAAAACGGGCGCCAATCATTCTCAAAAGGAGCTTACTTTTTGGGCAAAATGGTTTGGGCTAAGGGATACCGTGAGTTAATAGATTTATTAGCTAAACAAAAAGATAACCTTGATAACGCGTTCAAGATCGATGTTTATGGTAACGGCGAGGATGCTAATGAAGTACAAAGTGCAGCCAAAAAGTTGAACTTAAATGTGAACTTCATGAAAGGCATAGACCATGCTGATGACTCACTTCACAGGTAAGACTTACAAACTTACAATATGATCATAATATCATATACATTCACATAATTAAAAACAAAACATTTAAAGTTGTTTATTATTTGCATTTTTATGCAGTTATAAAGTGTTCATAAATCCAAGTGTGAGTGATGTGTTATGCACAGCGACAGCCGAAGCACTTGCAATGGGAAAATTTGTAGTTTGCGCAGACCACCCTTCAAACGACTTCTTTAGGTCATTTCCCAACTGTTTATCTTACAATTCGCCACAAGATCTTGTAGAAAAAGTGAAGTTAGCCATGGAGAGTGAGCCGCACCCTCTTACACCTGACCAGCGGTTCAGTCTTTCATGGGAAGCTGCCACCGAACGATTCATGCAGTCTTCTGAGCTTGACAAGATACTAATGCAGACCAGCAGGTTGACTAGGAAGTCGAATTCAGTTGCTAGTATGATTGACGGAACCTTAGCTTTTGCGCATTATTGTTTTACTGGTAACGAGTTTTTTAGGCTGTGCACCGGGGCGGTACCAGGAACTCGGGATTACGACAAACAACACTCTAGTGATCTTCATCTGTTACCGCCAGATGTCGAAAATCCGATTTATGGTTGGTGAAAGTAGACATGGAAGAAACTAAATAACCATCATGTTCTTTATGTACAAAATATGAAATGGTAGTTTTACATGAAAATGAAAGTTAAGTTAGTTAAGCACATATGACTTTTAGTGGGCTTCCAGTTGGGCTTTTGGATAACGGGGTGTTTGGGATTGAATATTCAAAACAGATTATGCGTTTTGGAAAAACAGGGGTGGAGCTGCTTATTGATTATTGCGTTTTGGTAGCCTAAAAAACTGATTATTTGTGTTTTCAAAATGCAATAATTTAAAAATCATATTCAAAACGCAATCCAAACACCCTCTAAATGGGTGTGTGTATTTGTGAATGATACCTTAGATAGGCCCGAGTAGATTTAAGCAAACAGGCCCAGTGAAAGAAGGCCCATGAAATAACTTAATAGTTACAATAATGTGATTATTTAATTTAAACAATTGATTATTCGGTATTCATGACTAATTACTATTCTTGTTTGAACTCTCCGTATCATAAACACCTTTAATTACAATATTAACAAGTAACACCTCTCTATATTAAACGCCCGTTTTTTTAAAGGCTTAGTTGAGTGGAAATCCTTGTACAACCCTAACTTAGCGGTCCCGATTTCGAATCCCTACCCACACACTCGTGTCCTCCTTGTCTAAGCTCAAACCGTTACAGGGAATTTTTTTGTGGTGTGCATGGATCGAACCTGTGACCTACCCATAGGATGGGAACATCTAAGGAAAAACTCACCCTACCTCAAACCAGCTGGGCTGGAGATCATTGGCATTAAACGCCCTTTTCTATGTCATAACTTTTAACAAATAAAACTAGTAGAGTTTCCCTGAGGATTGGGGCGAGAATTCGGGCAGTGTCCGTTCTATTCTTACAGTATCCGTAATGTACTGACACTTGAAATAGCAAGCGAAAGATAGAACCAAAAATTAAAATTGTGATATGCTTGAAAGCATATCCACATGTGTTTAAATCGATCACAAAAAAAAAAACAAATATCAGTAAAGTGCGATAGTACATATATTGGTACGACGTTGTTAGGTCTTAATCGATGTGTACTACTGTTGTTGGGATGGTACAAGTTCGTTTGTCACGGTTCCAACACTCGCTATAACTTAAGATATAAAAGAGATACTCTATTGTGAATATATTTTCAAGGAAATTTATACCGAAAAGCATAAAATAAATACCAGTACCACTACTGAATTTGTTTGGGTGGTATTGGTTCAATTCATCATGATAAAGAACAAAAAATCAATTATATTTGATCTGTTCGATTTGAAACATTTTCTTTATCGAAACAAATTAAGCATGTCACAACAGTATATTCGGAATTTATAAGCATTACCTCATATTATTAGAATAATGAGAAGGTTAAACGACGTTAATTTAAAATTGAAAAAACTAAATCTATATTAACTTTGATAATATGTATGTTTGTGCTACGATTATTTGTAAATTACTATTACTACCCAAAACTCGATTAAAAATAATCTAGAGTAGTTACCAATAGACATGTCACAAAAAAATTTTAGTAACAAAAGTAATAGACATACTTAGAATTTTATAAAAGATGATGAGAATAATAAAAACTTATTATAGAATAACAAAATAGAAATATACTGCCGCATACTTCGCTAACATTATGAAGGACACATATTATTTTATATATAACATTTCTGAACCTTCGCTACAGTAAAACGTCTTTTCATGGCAATTTCGTGAATAAAAGAAGGGTGATGTTATTCACACAACCTCAAAAAAACCCTAAACAACCTCTAGACGGGTCGTCGAGGCCTAGATGGGCCGTTAAGCAAAATTAGGGTTTCAAGACTACCCGTCTAGGCCACGACGGGCCGTTTGTTTGCAAAAAAGACAAAAACGACGGGCCGTCCAGGCCCAGACGGCCCGTATAAGTACGATGTAATAAGTGCTCAGTCTGAACTCCTGCAAAAGCAGGCAGTTCAGACTGAAAAGTCTGAAAAAGGTGCTTTAGGACGGGCCGTCTGGGCCTGGACGGCCCGTAGAGACGTGTTAGGTTAGGGCATTTACTCCCTCGACGGCCCATCTAGGCCTCGACGGCCCGTTGAGATTTCCTGATTTAACCAACACACGACCAGCTTCTTCCCCATTTCAACAAAACCTTAAAACATCACCACCACCAAAACCCTCGACCCATTTCGACTTCCCGGTCTCACGATGACATATTTAACAAGCTTTTCAACCGTTGACCTGTCTGAGAACGAGTCTTACGTCTCTGAAAGCGTAGGGTATGAACCCGAGGTTCAAGTTGGTGAAGAGGAGGTTAAATCCGGGGTTCGTGGTAATGACGGGAACATGCTGCCCGATCTCAACGAGGAATATGTAGAGGAACAGGAGTCATTTTTCGTGCCACCAAGCTACCCGCAGTACACGTACGGGAGTTACCATTCGCGCGGGAATCGTGCTAATGACTTAGAGGAAGATTATAACGGTTCTAACCCGAATGATGACAACCAGGAAGACGCTTATGAAGATGTTAACAAAAAAGTTGAACCTAACCCGGATGTTTCGTATGAGACCCAAGTAAGATTATTATTATATATTATTATTTAATATTATTTATTATTATTATTTAATTTTATATATTATTATTTAATATTATTATTGTTGTGCATTTCAGGCCGTTAAATATTACCACTATGCAGCAGATGAAGGTGGCAGCACGGGTCCCGCGCAGCAACCCACCCGCTTATTACCAGCGTGCTTTCGGTGAGGCTGGCGACCGTGGCGAGCATTTTGTGCCACAGCCGCTGGTACATCTCGATGGGCCGAATGCCCCTGAGGTCCAGATGCCACACGTTGGCGGCGACCCACCGGTCGATATAGAGATGCCAGATGCTCCCATTGATGAGCGACAGCGTCCTGGCCGCGTTTATCATGCTGTCAGGTTGCATGATGACACGACCCAGGTACTTCAGCAGATCCTGGATCAGTTAGGGTCGTTGCGGGCTGACATGCGGTGGATGTTGGAGAGCGAGAATGAGAGACGGCGGGAAGCTGGTTTGGAGCCGCGTCCACTTCCGGGTTGGGCGTCCAGCAGTCAGCATGGTGGGGCGTCCACCAGTCAGCCGGGTGGGTCGGATCAGCCGGGTGGGTCGGATCAGCAGGGTGGGTCGGGTTAGACGGGTTGGTAGTATTTTGGTTGAACATTTGAACTCTTACTTTTATGTAAATTTTTGGAATATTATGCTTATTTATGTTTTATTGTTCATCTTGTTCGTATCTTGGGTTTTGTTTAGTTCGGCAACATAAACGATATTAGTTCATATTCATATACACAATTATATAAAAAAGATCAGATTATACAAATAAAAAAAATAACATTTATAAAAAACCAAACATTTATAAAAAACCAAAAACCAAACATTCAAACCAAAAACCAAACATTTAAACCCATTTTAAACATCCACACTCACTACACTTATAAAAAAATAAAATAATCATCACCTAATCATCACCTAATCATTGCCAATGATTACCAATGATTGTTTTGGAACTGATGCTTTTTGACGGGTCGTCCTGGCCTTGACTGGCCGTCGGGTTTAGGGTTTAAGCCCTTAAACGGGCCGTCTGGGCCTGGACGACCCGTCTACATGCCCATTTTGCCCTCTACGGGCCGTCCAGGCCCAGACGACCCGTTGAGGGGTTGTGTGAATATAAACCCTAGTTGTGTGAATAACCGGAGCCTAAAAGAAAACACATAGGCAAAGGTTAGAGTAATTCAGCCTACAACTTTTTTGTCTTTTTTGGACTATGGCAATTCGGAAAATAAAATTAAAGAGAGAGGCAAAGCTAAAGAGCAAAGCCTCAAATAATTGCTATCTAAAGAGAGAGGCAAAGCTAAAGAGCAAAGCCTCAAATAATTGCTATCTATCTAATTTCGTGTAATCTCGTGTCTTGAGCCTCTTCTTCCTATGTTCTAGAGAGACAAAAATCCCACCGTTTTTTTTACATAGTTGCGTGAAAGTCATTGTAGCTCAGTTGGTAGCGCGCCTACCTTGAACCACGTGGTTATGGGTTCGAGTTTCATGGATGACGTTTTTTTCTCAGCCATATTTGTTCATACCGGGTTAGATACGTGTCCGCGGGTCAATTACTAGTTCAAAACAATCTAAAACATAATTTACAGTTTATATAATTTTGTTTCAAATGTGTACTAGGTTAAAACTCTGTGTAATCACTCTTTTCTTTTTAGCTTTAAATAGTGACGGATCTAGGATTTATATTTTGGGAGGGCGGCCAAAGAGTTTAGCCGAACTTTTATGGTAGTGCCCGCCCTCCACATGTACATGTAGCTCCGCCCTTGTTTTAAATGATTTTTCATCTTCACAATATATATATATTACAATATATATATATATATATATATATATATTGTGAATATAGGGAAAGGGTAAAATGAGAACCACACTTTCATGCAAGAACTAAGGAACCACCTTTTCCACCACACACTTATTTTAATCAAAAAAGATTTGTGGTCCACAATTAAAGTTGAATAAAAAAGAAAAGAGAATATTCCCTTGCCTAATAAGACAAAATAGCGTGGGCCATGGTCGTTTACACCACTGTAAAATTAATTTTTTTTTACGTCGAGGTTACCCGTTTTTACACCGGTGGGAATTTTTTTTTTTAAAATTCACATTTTACGTCGGGGTTCTCGCGGTTCTTACACGAAGGGGTGGTTTTCATTAGAACCTAATCTATATCTATATATATAATAAAAGAAAGCAATTTTAATGACATGGCACTCAAGGAAGCATTCTCCTCCTTGAGTGTGCCATGTGTCATGCCATGTGGCAAATTAAAAAAAAGACAATTAATAATATAAAACCTAATCTACTAAAATTAAATTGAGTTATTTTAGGAAAAAAGAATTTAAAAACAAATTTAATTTTTCTCTCTTATGTTTTCTCCCATAATTTTTAAACGTTAATACTTTTATATACGAGATTTTTTAAAGAAAAAAATTACACCAAATTAACGAGCGTTTTATTATCTTTCCAACGAGTACCATAGTGCTATATAAAAAACGGAGAAAAAAACGATTATTTTTTGTGGGGTTTCGTTCATACAGGGAAAAAAAACAAAGTGTTCAGGTTATTCATTAATCATGTTTTTTCTTTTAAATCAGGTTCTTATCTACGATGTTGAAATTCAGGCCAATCGTCATGCTTTCATTAGAATTTTACTCTTCTAAAGATGCATAGGTATACTTCATCAAGAGAAGTTATGAGAAAGAATTGCGCAACACTGCAACACATGGTGTCACCTTATAACAAGGTTATTTTTTTATTTATTTAATTACAAGAGTAATAATTATTACGATTACTATTAGTATTATTATAATTATTATATTTTTCAATCCCGGGACGCTCCCGGGATAAAATCTAGTCCTATATATATATGTGTGTGTATATATCAATAAAAATTTGAGAATTCATTCAGTGTTTGGATCTGATATTTGAATGCTACTTTCAGTTGCTTAGTTGAAATACATCTATGTAATCTATTTTGTCCAAACTTTGTATATTCTAAGTCCATGATGTCCATGTATGTAAGATATATGTATAAATACTTACAAATAGGCGTGTAAATATATTCTTTCTTTTATGCATTAAAAGAAAAAATTAGGGTATTGTATAAGATTCAAGCTATAATATATAATATAATTACATATTAAATAATATAAGAAATACATAAGCACTTAAAACCGACATTTGAATGCTTCTTTTGAGTTACTTAAGAGTTCTAAGTTGTGCTTATCATTGTATAAATGGGTTCGAAAATCTATCTACGTAGCTAAAAATGTTAAACGATATCAATGAACGGGTCAAGTTATCCTACAAAGCGTAACAAAAATGAGAATAGAGAATGATACAAAAAACACAATAAATCATGAAATATGACACAACGAGCCACAAAAAATAACACAATGCCAAAAAAATATAACACAATGCTAAAGAAAAAGACATAATGAATCGCAACTATACACAATGATGAAAATAAGAAAAAGACACAATGCTACATAAAAGAACAGTGGTATAACGTAAATTCCAAAAACTATAAGCTAAAAAAATGAAAACCTAAAAACTAAGATCTTAGGGTTCAATGAGACGGTTACAATGCCGCTTGAATGAGTTCAATCGAAGTCCGTTTAATACCTTTCTTACGACTTCCTATTTTTCTTTCACTATCTAGTTAATCCTAACTCATAATGAACATATAAATGTTTATAGGTTAATTAAGGCAACTTCAAATGGCCCATACTTATTTAGTTATTTTTGAACTGTTAGTTTTGAACATTCTTTTTCAGATATCAAGACTAAAGATATTTAACACGACTAAAAAACTTTCCTCTGCAAAAGAAAGTCACCATAGGGGAATGAGTAGGACCAATGTATTCTTCTCATATATATAAAACACGTTTAATATATGTAAAACACCACTGTCTATGTCAACCGCGTTCTCCGACTAAATTGATGCACATTTATGATTATCTTTGCATATGATATGAAGCAATGTACGTCCTAAAATGAAATTGTTGACCAAAAGTTCATGGATTCAAACGGTCGAGCTTTTCATTTCCACCAACTAACATCTAAGGTCTGTTTGGTATGGGTAATGAAATGGAAAAGAGAATGAAATGGAGAAGGTAATGGAATAGACAGATTAATGAAATGGATGATTACCAATTTACCATTTTATGGTCTTGTTTGGTCACACATACGAATGGAATGAATCATTACTTTGTACTGTTTGGTATGTAGGAAAAGGCAAAGGAATAGAATCGGCAGTCGTGAGTGGTGGCGGAGGAGGTGGTCCGTGGGTGGCGGCGGCAACAGCGACGACAGTCATGGTGGTAGTGGTGGTCAGTGGCGGCAACGACGAAGGGTGGTGGTAGTGGTGGCCGGTGACGATGTTTTGTGGTGATAGTAGCGGTGACGGTGGTGGTGGTCGGTGGGATTGGGTGGAGATAGGGAGTGATGGCAAGTTGATTCTCAGCACCACAAGACATTTCTTCATACATGTTACCTTGGGTGACTGAGGTATGCTGAGCCTGGAGAATACGATCCTGAAGGTCAGTACGAACCCTTGCACAATGAAGTTTGATGCGTTCTTTACGACTGAGTGCGTCTGCCACAACGTTCGCTTTGCCAGGATGGTAGCGAATCTCGCAATCATAGTCGTTAAGTAATTCAACCCAACGTCGTTGCCTCATGTTAAGATCCTTCTGGTTGAAGATATGTTGGAGACTTTTGTGATCTGTGAAGACCACGCATTTGGTACCATAAAGATAGTGTCTCCAAATCTTGAAAGCAAAGACGACTGCACCCAATTCTAGATCGTGGGTGGTATAATTCTTTTCGTGGATCTTGAGCTGTCTGGACGCATAAGCAATAACCTTGCCTCGTTGCATAAGAACACAACCAAGACCTTGGTTTGATGCATCACAATAGACCACGAAATCATCATTTCCATCGGGTAAACTGTAACGTTTCGCGTTTTTATCTAGCTTGTAATAAGTGAAGTTATTCAATAAATCTTCGGATCTTGACATTTTTGTGCGTATTAAATTTTTCTCATCATTTTTAATCTAGTATAATCATATATATTCATAATAATATAGTTTTATTATAGAAAATGTTCAAAAAAAAAAATGTGTGGACCGGGACTCGAACCCGCGTCCACCACATAACCAAACAAACACAACAACCAGCTGAGCCACGAGCCTTATCTGTTCTATATCCTACGCGAATTATACATAAGGCATGATAATTATCAAGCCAGTTGACTCTGAAAGTCAACACCCACAAAAAAAAAAACGCCCAATTAATCAACGATTACTGCGAATTATCTGTTAATCTTTTGAATGAAGTTTGTTGACACTATTATCGGCCCTATCCTACTGTGAATTTTAACTAAAACAAACCAGAAAGTCCGTTTAATCTCGTGCGACTCGTTCTTTTGAATTCAAATTCAATAACAGTCAATTCGTTATAATTATTATAAATAGGACTCTTCCCTAGAGCCTAATACCACCAAAAATTCATTTCCCACTATCAATTTCTGTTATAACACACTCTTTAGTCCTGTTTTAATCGCATTTTTGGTTTCAAGCTTATTCGAATCAATCAAGCATTAATCCTCACTGTAAGCATCAATTGTTTGTTGTGTTTTGTTAATCGGCCATCAACAAACAATAGCCCCAATAAATCAGAGGCTATTGTTTGTTATTAAAGATTATTAAATAGCTAGGGTTCATATAACAACCAATTTAATGAAAACACATAGTTTTTCCTTAATATTTAGATACCAAGAAAATCGGGTTCATTAACATTAATCACGTGGATTATACAAGTATCCTGACACTAGTCCACGTTTGGTAGTTTGCCTAGATTACATCAAAAGTGAATAATATTGTTTGAACCCGTATACAAAATTTAAGAGCGGAAGCTTGATTCTTTAGTATGCGCTTGATTCATCAAAAGAGAGCTTGATCGTTCCCGTCCCCGGTACCCTTGAACAACCTAATATTTTCGACACACGAAAACCAAAAAGAATTACATTAATCAAGATTAGTGAGGAGATAACTCGTTTGAAAAGAAACCTACCACATGTAGTAGAATCGCTAAACGGTGGACTAGAACGAGCCCAAAAGAGCCCCCACTAGTCGCCGCGAGACTCAGCCAGCCACAGCCTACGGCTGGCTCCTGTTGCTGCTGTTCGTCCCTGTCTGCAGCCGCGGGCTGCTGCTGTTTCGCTGCTGCTTCGGCCGTAGGCTACGGCTCGTAGCCCTGGCCTACGGTCAGCCACTTCTGCAAGGGGTCGACTAAAAATTTTATCAAGTCTCGTTGTTTAAAGAACTTGAAACAAGGTATAAATGCAGCCACGAATACACTCATTTGGCTGCAAAAATAATTAAGTTTTTAAACTCGATTCATGGCGTAACAACCGCTTGATCCCAACCATTTACCAAGCCTATCAAGACCAACACTACGCTCAAACGGGTCGTTTTATCCTTTACTCGACAAGGCGAGCATAAGGTGATACTCCCCTTTTTCTTTTTTTCCGTTTAATGAGTATAGGTATTTCTATATATAACAATACAAGACTAAGCATCATAAGAAGTTAAAGTCATAGTGCGTCTTACATTATTCCGGGCCCTTCAACTTCAAGTTTGAGCCACCCTTGCCTCCCGAGCCTTCCGACTTCACACCTATTCCATGTTTCATACACATAGGCGTTTAGTCATTAGTTTATTATGCGCCCATTTCATGGTTCCACATAAATCAAATTAACACACATATAGCAACTGTATGATTATCACCTATTTTCATACAATTTATTTCACTGGAGCATTTCATCGAACACCTCTAGTGCACAATTTACTAGAATGGAGCTCATAAATTTTTCAAACTCACTACTCCCTTACCCTCGCCTTATTAGACCCTATTATGATTCACAACATCTATTTGAGCCTGATTATAAACAATTAACATGTTGTATTGCAGCAAATTTCTCATTTACAACTATCATCTACTATTTGGTATGAACTAGCAACATGCACCTAGTTCATCATGTTCATATAGTTTGATTATATTACAAACCTTCCCACCATTTATATATATGGTGGTTTTTCACTAGTATGTGTTTCTTCCATCATGTATAACACATCAAAGGTATTATTTTCGTTTATAGCCAATTTTTACTAAATTTTCCAACATTCACCTATTCATCACAACACCATGAATCGCAAATTAAAGGTTACCTTGATGATATGGCAGCCCTAGATGATCCTTTTTCTCAATTGCATGTGGTTAATCTTTGAGAATTGGAGTAGATTCAAGCTAGTGTGTGTGTTTAGGGTGTGGGTGTGTGTTTTGCTATGTGGTCGATCTCCTGGAAATGGAGATGACCCATATGCTTTTTGATATATTAATCATGACTTTGGCTTGTGTACAAGAATGGCCCCTCATGTTTAGTTTATTAAAACATTTTAGTTTGACATGTTTTAAAGTTCCAATCCCTCTATTGTGCTCAAGCTATTATTATGGCCCTTAGCTAGTTTGGTAAACTTTTAGTGATTATATTTTCATCAATCCACATATATTATTAGAGCAAAATTTTTGGGGTGTTACAGTTCAACATCATAGTTTTGGGGAAGATGATAACAGTCAGCGATGCTTTAAAAACTTTTCTGAAACAAAATAAAACAACCATCTGATCTAGATCAGATGGTTGTGATGTCTGTTACTAAGTCGCGCAGTCTTGGGTTCGAATCCGAGCCCCTCCTTTTTATTTTTATACAAATTCATTAAACAACCCAGTTAGCATATAAATATTAACAGATCCAACTAATCTTGTTCTCAGGGTCCAGCCCAGTTGGTGGCTGGACTTGTGATTAAGATACTGAAACCGGCCAGACTCGGGTTCGAGTCCTGGTGTGTACAACATTTTTTTTCAGATTTTTTCTTTTATAAATAAACCCTTTATTCTTTTAAAATAATTTGTTAATACTAAAAGTGGGTTATAATTCTACAAAAATTATTTTAAGTTATTCTGATGGTGAAGTTTATTATCCAACTTTTTGTTTTCCAAAAATTATTTATTTACTATATATTATAAATATTACAAGTTTATTCATTTATAACTTCAAATTTCTATAAAAATATCAAAACGAGTTTATAAAATCCCACAAAAATTATTTTAAACTTATAAATCAATAAATGTTCCAGAAATAAATTTTTATTTCAGAAAAACGTTTATTTAATATTTTTAATTAATTTATGCTATTTTAATCATAAATAAATCATAATAAATTCATTTTTCATTATTTTTACATCAAAATTTCACATAAATTATTATTAATCATTTAGATCAGAAATATAATTTTTTGAAAATTATTTTCACATTTATTACATTATAATACAACTACCTTTAGTTAATATTGGTCAGAAATATTTTTTTTATTTATTTCTTTAATTATTAAGTTATTAACAATTATTCAAATTTAATCATAAATCAATTATTAATCCCCAAATTAGGAACCCTAGCATACTTTAGACTAGGACACTAAGTTTTCCCCAACACTTATTTATTACCTTGAAATAGGGTGATATTTTGATATACACGAGCCACATTTTATTTATATATCAAGGGTCTCCATCCTAACACTAAGGTGAGTTTACATAGCCCCTTTTTTTCCATTCACTATTTTGGGGTGAAACATGTTACAACATTCAATTTACAATTCAATCATAAGTGTCTATGTGTTATTCTATGTTGCATTATGTCTTAAACATTACTAGAGTAAGCACATTATTCTAGCATAATCATTAACATTGATCAGCCGACGGTATACAATAATAGATCTATTGGACTGACAATCCCACCTGGATACGTGTACCTCCTACATAGGTAGCGTGGGTGATTGTTATCGAACACATAACATAATCGAGTGAACCATATGCGTATGGGATGGACCACAGTATTCTAGTCTCAAGGGTTGATTATGCACTCGATTTACCTGATAGTTTGTTTTCACATATGGACTAGACTAGCCATGACACTCGAATTGTACAACATTTTTATTCAATATGCAAACCTATGTAATTCTCACCAACATTTTGTTGACCCAAAAACATTTTCAAAATTAACATGTTTCAGGTAACAATGAAGCTGAAGCTTAGGGTGTGCTTGAAGAAGTTATTTGAAGTTGTTTGATTTATTCATGTTATGTACTAGCATTTTATTTTCTTAGACAATGTTTCTTTTGGATATTATGCTTTGAATAAAGTATTTAAAATTCAATAAATACCATGTGCTACCGAAACAATCATCAATACGTGACATCCCGATGTTTCCGCCATCGGTTGGGGTGTTACAGATAGTGAGTGGCAATGGCGGTTGGCGGTGGTGGGTGGGTGGCGATGGTCGGTGACCGAGTGTTTTGGTGGTGGTGGCGGTCGGTGCTTGATGGTAGGTGGTGGACGTGGAGGTGGCGGTGGTGGTCGGTGGCAGTGGTGGTCGTTGATGGCGGTAGTCGATAGTCGGTGAGTGGCGGTGGTCAGTGACGGAGAATGGCGGTGGTGGTTAGTGGGTAGCAGTGGTCGGTGTTGGGTGGCGGTGGTCGGTGGTGGCATCAGGTGATATTGGTAGAGGTGGGTGGTGGTGGTCAGTGGTGATGAATGGTAACAGAGAGAATGGAATAGAAAAAAAACAAGGGGTTTGATGGAATCAATTTTGAAGTTTTTAGAGGGAATGAAATGAAGGAGGTAATAGATGATTCCATTACCTTGACCAACCAAACACTTTTTTCATTATATCGTAATGCTCCAGTCCATTCCGCTCTCATTTCTGCGTACCAAACGCTTCCCTAATATATTTTAACTTTTGTAATCTGCTCGAGATTTATTCACAAAAGCTCAAACCAAACCAAATCAAATCAAGCTAAAATGAGCTCGAGTCTAATTTCAAGCTCTATTTATGGACATGCCATACCCGCGCTTTATATACCCAGCTTTATAACAACTTGCAAATTTATTTGTATAGTTACAATATATATAGGTTTTTATAAGAAATATATAATTACATTATAAATACCACAATATAAATTCTTATAAAAAAAATTAAAAGCGTTGGGTTGGAACAAGTGTACTTTATCAATAACTATTTTTATGCCCCCCCCCTTTCGTTACGACACACTAAATCGAATCATTCTTGGTTTTATAATATGAACGTTTGTGTTTCAATTATTTGTACATTAGACATTATCACTCATAACACGATCGATATGTAGATAAAAATATGCTCTTCAAAGAAAAAAAGGTATTAAGGTTTAGAACTATAGGGTAATTTTATTAAAGTCCAGGGGGCAATAGTGTAATTTGAGTTAAATAAGAAAAAGAAAAGGAAAAAAAAATTAGGCAAAGTTCAAGGATGTAAACTGCAATATTTGTAAAAAGGAAAAAAAGTTGCGGGATTCAAGCTCGGGATACATATCTATACATATAATAAACCAAAGCCATTTTAATGACATGGCACTCAAAGAGGCATTCTCCTCTTTGAGTGTGCCATGTGTCATCCCATGTGGCATTGAGATATTTTAGGAAAAAAACAATTTAAAAACAAAATTAGATTTTTAGGAAAAAAAAATTTAAAAACAAAATTAGATTTTTCTCTCTTATGTTTCCTCCCATAATTTTTAAACGTTAATATCTTTCATATATGGGATTTTTTAAAGAAAAAAATTACACCAAATTAACGAGCGTTTTATTATCTTTCCAATGAGTACCATAGTGCTATATAAAAAACGGAGGAAAAAAACGACTATTTTTTGTTAGGTTTTGTTCAAACAAGAAAAAAAACACAAAGTGTTCAGGTAAATCATTAATCATGTATAGGTAAATCACTAATTATGTTCAAATAAGTAAATATGAATTCTATTTTCAACATGCGTTAGCATTGGAGTTATACATTGTTTTAGGTTAGATATTAATATTAGAGTTATACATTGTTTAAGGTTAGGCGTTAACATTGGAGATATATGTTTAATTGTTTTAGGTTAGCTGCTACCCGAAGCTTTCATGCATGTAACTGTAAAGCGCATCATTCTATTTCATATGTAAAATTAATATGTCATATTAGATTTTTCAACCCCGGGACGTTCCCGGGGTATAATCTAGTTCTCCATAAACCAACATAACCATTGCACCACTTGCGGATATAGTATTGGTATTTGTTTTAAGAAAAATTATAGATTTCGTCTTTTATGTTTACACCAAATTTTAGGGGATGACATTTAACTTTAAAATTGATGAAATTCGCCTTTTATTTTGTAAAACCTTGCGCCCTTTCCACCTAAAGAGCTACCGCAGCAACGCAACGACAACCTCAGACATCGCACCGCCGCACAACCACAACAGAAACTCGTCTTCAACCTCAAGACACCGTACCACTTACATCAGCCACTAGATTTGTCATGGAAACCCTTAAATTGATTTGTGGGTCAGGGTTTGTTAAAGATTTAAGAGTTAGGGTTTCAAACTCAAATGAAGACGATGTTGATTATGGTAGGGTTTGGTGGTGGTTGTCTGATTTGTGGGGTTTCGTGGTGGTTATCGAATTGGGTGGTGTTTGGTGTGGGTGTGGGTGTAATGTAGGGTTGGTGGTGGAAGGTTGTGTGGTGGTTGCAGTGGCAAGTAGTTGAAGAATTTTTTTCTTTTATCATCTTCCGGATACAGTATAATTTTAACGACAGTTGCGTAACTTAGGTATATTCCATCGATTAGGTAATACCCATGCCTGTATTCTACTCTCGAAACCATAAACCTAGAATCGGGTCCGATAACTCTAATGATATTGTTGAAACATTCGATTGACTAAGAACGCTAAGTTGTTATTTGAACTAGGAACACTAGAGAAAGCATGCCAAATTCATAGATCATGTTAAGCCACTACTCCTAGAATTAATATGGGATGACCCTAATCACCTTGCCTAAATTGACCTCGCCATGCATTAGGGAATTACGTCATGGCCAATGCATATAACTGATGCTACAAAGCATTTCGCAGAAAGCATGTCTACTTTCGTGCATGTCATACAACTTTAAGATGTCATTCTTTGTTGGTTTCACAGATACCTCTTGTTGTATAGCCTGACCACACATTTGCAAAACTTTTGTAAACTGTCTCATGCCGTTCTATCAGACATCTTCAAATATTCATCCCCTTGCATTACCAGTTGTGCCGTAACTCAATTGAAGAATTGCTGATGTACACTTCCTGTAAAGTAGTAAATCCCTTTTTTCTCTGGCATCCCACCTTAATTTGAAAAATGGGTCAAAATTTGCTAAAATAATCTGTTGTACATCGGAAAAGACAACGGCTTATTCAGAATTGATCACGCTTCAACATTTCTTTAGTGTATACCAGGTTTTTGGCAAAGTAATTGACCACCAACCTATCGCGATCACCTATATTGCATATAAATATTAAATTATATTAGACAAATATTGATTACACTAAAAAATATTAATTAGACTAAAAAATAGTAGTGCACTAAAAAAATATTAATTACTACAACATAAAAAAATAATTACCATCTCGATTCTTATTTAAGCACACCTTCCTTGTTCTACGTTCTGACGTATTTTCTTCTTTCTCTATAATAATTTGTGCGGTCTCCATTACATCGTTAAAAGAAATTTTTGCTTTCGTCAGTAGATGATGAATATGCCATGAGTTCTGATATAAAATTTAGCAATTGAGGATTGTAGAGAACTAAGGGTTATAGAGAATGTGTAAGACGTGGTGAATTTCACGGTCTCCACGGTTGAGTCCCGTGAAGGGTGGTGTTCTACGGTCTCCACCGCCCACGCGGACCCTCCACACTCTACTCCACCTTCCTCACACCTACCAATCGGGATGAGCTCGGGACGGTATCGGTACCAACTGATACCCCGAAAAGAATCCGATACCGAAAACACCCTAAACCCAATACCGATACTGATACCGAACACATACGGTACGGTATCGATACGGTATCGGTATTTTACCTTAAAATACCGATACCATAACGATCCCGTACCGATACCGATAATACCGAAACCGAAACCTTCTAATTGTGGGTACCGATACCGAACATCATCGGTTCGGTATCGGTTCGGTACGAGATCGGGATCGGGACGGGACGGTATAGGTATTCGGCTCTATGTGCTCATCCCTACCTACCAATTAAGAGTAATGTTATCTGGTTCCAATATAATATTAGGGTTATATTAATTAAGGAAACGATTGATTATATTAATCTTATGATCGAATTTCTCAACAACATGATTCATTTTCTAGGTTATTTATGCTTAACACATATTAACGTCAATATCGGATCCATACTTTTTCTCTCAAACCCTCTTCAACCCAACATGTTCCAACAGATCTATAGTACTTATTCTAGAAAGTGATGCTCGTGACTTCTATTGGATAAAAACATATAACAATTTTATTTTATTTTTAAACTAATTGACGGAAATAGTGTTAATATTGATTACAAACTCGTGGAAAACTTTTCTTGACTGTTAAAAATGTTCGTCATGTCGGAAGGTGTACGAAGGGTACGGAGTAGTGTGTTCCTATTTAAGCACTTTAAGAATTTGAAGTTGTCTAAAGTCATCTTCATAGTAGACATGGTTGTCGTATTAGACCCTTACTAAAAATTATGAGAAAATTACTAATATATAGGCGTTGTTGACCTATATTTTATCAAACTAAACAAAATGTTGGCTAAGCCGATTTAGCCGACGGTTTTACCCATGATTTTCTGGTTAAAAATGGCTTATATGTCGTTTTGGTTTATTTGATAACTAGATTATACCCCGGGAATGTCCCGGGGTTGAGAAATCTAATATGACATATTATTTTACATATGAAATAGAATGATTCACTTTACAGTTACATGCAAGAAAGCTTTGGGTAGCACCTAACCTAAAACAATTAAAAATGTATCTCTAATGTTAACGCCTAACCTTAAGCAATGTATAACTCTAATATTAATATCTAACCTAAAACAATGTATAACTTCAATGCTAACGCATGTTGAAAATAGAATTCATATTTACTGATTTGAACATAATTAGTGACTTGCCTATACATGATTAATGATTTACCTCAACACTTTGTTTTTTTTCTATGTGAACAAAACCCCACAAAAAAATAATCGTTTTTTTCTCCGTTTTTTATATAGCATTATGGTGCTCGTTAATTTGGTGTAATTTTTTTCTTTAAAAAATCTCGTATATAAAAGATATTAATGTTTAAAATTTATGGGAGGAAACATAAGAGAGAAAAATCCAATTTTATTTAAAATTTTTTTTTTCTAAAATATCTCAATGCCACATGGGATGACACATGACACACTCAAGGAGGAGAATGCCTCTTTAAGTGTCATGTCATTAAAATGACTTTGGTTTATTATATGTATAGATTAGTTGGTCATACATGCTCATTTTAATATTTTTTTAAAAAAAATTATTATATTACACATCATCACTTCTATCTATGACCTAATTAAATTTCATAACATTTTTTTGGAGTTCACTCAAATAATTAATCAATTTAATGTGTCAAATATTTGGAGTTGAATGGTTATTAAAAATATGTAGTACCAACTTCCAAGTCTTATGTTAGTGTTCTCTAGTTAGTTTTCACCTGTGCGATGTCATGGGTAAAATTAGGGGTGTCAATCGTGTCGGGTTGATGGGTTAGCGGGTTTATGAGTTGCGGGTTGACGGGTTGATGGGTTGAAATGTGCAACCCGAACCCGACCCATATTATTATTCGTGTAAAATATTTCAACTATAACCCGACCCACATAAAAAACGGGTCAACCCGAAGATGACCCGTTTAACCCATATTTTTAAATGAGTCATACATGTTCATAAGTTCTAAGCGGGTTGTTGGGTTGTAAGCGGGTGTTCAATAAAATGTTTAATGGTGAGTATATAAGTGTGACAAATAAATAATATAGTGTGTCAAAAATAACACAATTATAACTAACCATGTAAATAAAAATGAAAAAAGAAAAACAAAAATATAATAGAATTTTTTTTCTAAATACTTAAACGGGTTAATGGGTCAACCAATTTATATATGCGTCAACCCTAACCCGACCCATTTTTAATACGGGTCGACCCGAACCCGACCCGTTTTTTTAAACGGGTCGTGTTACTTGACCCAAATCTGTTTTTTTTCGTGTCGGGTTCGGGTCGGTTTTCGGGTCGTGTCAATAATTGCCGCCCCTAGGTAAAATGCAATGATGAAAATACATATTCTAGCATTATTAGGCTGATATTCTCTCGGTCCGTTACCGGTATAACCTGTAAAGGATATCGACACAAGAAACCCATAAAAATAAATACCAATACCTCGGTCGGTAGCGATTCGGTTCATTATGATACCGATCATAACCCATAAATTTTATGAATACCAATCGATACCGGATCCGTATGATCGATACATGTTTTGATGTTACTCGGTCCGTATTGGTTCAATTCATTACGGTAATAACAAATAAACCATATAAAGCGTACTAATACTGATCGATGTTGTTAACTCAATATCAGTTCTGTACTAGTACTCGGTAGAGCTTACGGTACTAAAAAAATATTTTATTTTGAACAACTGTGTTTTCATTAGAATTTTTATCGGGATGATGAAAAAAAATACTTTGGGTGCGTTTGATTCGCATGAATTGAATGGAATTCAAAGGAATTGGAATTTGAATTCCAACTTCTGTGGTGTTTGGTTCATTGCATTTGTTGAAATTGGAATTTCAATTCCAATCTTGTTGTGTTTGGTTAACAAATGAATTGTAATTGGAATTTGGTATGAATTCCTTCAAATTTCTTTAACTAAGGGAATTCAAAATCGTTGGTATTCAAGTAAATTTATTGGAATCTTCAATCGGTTGACGTCGTTTTGATCCGAACTGATTCGGACCGTAGCATTTAGATCCATAATGCTTTAAACTCGTACCGATTCGGACCGAATCATTTTGGACAGTACCAATTTCGGCCGGTACAGTTTCACCCGGTACCCTTTCGACGCGAACCGTTTTGGACTGTACCGTTTCGACTATTACCGTTTTCGACCCGACCGTACCAGTTTTGACCGGTACCGTTTCGACCCGAAGAGTTTTGGATCGTATAAGTTTCGATCGGTACCATTTTGACCGGTACCGTTTTGGACCATACCAGTTTCAAACGGTACCGTTTCGACCCGAACCGTTTTGGACCAGTACCGTTTCACCCGGTGCCGTTTTGACCCAAACCGTTTTGGATCGTACTAGTTTTGACGGTACCGTTTCACCCGGTATTGTTTTGGACCGTACCAGTTTTGACCTAAAATGTTTTGGACCATACCAGGTTTGACCGGTACCATTTCACCCGGTACCATTTCGACTTGTACCTTTTCGAATCGTACCTTTTTGACGCGCACCTTTTCGACCCGTACCGTTTCGACCCATAACATTTCGACCTGAACCGTTTCGATCAGTATTGTTTCAACCCGTACCAGCTCAAACCGTTTCGACCCGTACCGTTTCGACACGTATCGTTTTGGGTCGAAATGGTGCGCGCCGAAACGATGGAGGTTAAAAATTTCGGATCGAAGGGTACGGGTCGAAACAGTAGAGGTCGAAACAGTTTGGGTTGAAACGGTACGAGTTGAAACAGTTCGAGCTGGTACGTGTCGCAACGGTGCGTGTCTTGGGGGCAAGGGTGACAGATTTCAATTTGTTAACCAATCAAACACAATAATGAAAGATTTGAGATTCCAATTCTAACAATTTCAAATTCGTTTTCAAATGTTTAAATTCCAAATCCAAATTATTTCTAATTCCAATTTCAAACCATTTCGCGAACTAAACGCACCCTAACTAATGTATTTCGTTTTTTTTAAGTAACACAACTTATTAGAAAAATAATAATATTAAAGGAATAAATGAGTCAAAAGATATTATATATAAATACTCCAAAGGGTGAAACTACAAGTTAAAAAGAAAATTAATTATATAAATGCTTTTAGTGAGACTACTATTCATGAAAATGTAATTAATCGTAATCACTCATGGACCACTGGAGTATCATCGTGTCATCAGTGTTACCACGCGATCATATTCCACCACCAAGTCATTAATTCAGAAGGAAACTCATAATTATGAGAACAACCCCCCTTGTGAGATTTGAACTCGGGCTTTTATAGTCTCTAACTCTTATTCCATCACCAAGATCCACTTCCACTGGGCTATAATGCCATATTGTACCAATATACTCCATGTGAAAACAAGTCCGGCCTCTATCTGTCTATATTATTGAAGCATGTGATGGTGTTGAAACTAAATATGTACTTGATTCACTTGGTTTTCTCATTTAATGGTTTTGTGTTTGTCTTATATATAGATTCAACTTACGTGTATATATATATATTCACTTGGTTTTCTCATTTAATGGTTTTGTGTTTGCCTCCGAGCTGCAATAGCCATGGCCACGAATAATGCTTCTCCGATACCAGCCGCCGCCCTGTTCACTCGCATTAAAACCATAGCCTCTCCTTCAAAGATCAAAGATCTCATAGTCGATCTTGCCATCAATATCACGAACATCGCTGTAGCTGATTCAAGAACGATTGTACACTCGTTGAAAGTGGCATTAGCCATCACAGTGGTCTCCATGATTTACTTTTTACAACTGTTTTATAATGGCATGGGTGATGCTGGAATGTGGGCTATTTTAACTGTTGTTTTGGTCTTTGAGTTCACTGTTGGTGAGCAACTTTTTTATATAATTAAATGGAATTTTTATAAGTTTAAACAAACTTACGTAAAATGTAAAACAGGTCATGTGAATAAAATAAGTTTGTACGATATTTTAAATGCTATTAAAGTTTAACTCGCGCGTCACATATTTTTTTAAACAGAAGTAGGGATAAAAGGGCAATTTCGATTTCACGATATATAACATGCAACTTATAAATTATAATGTGAATAAAAGTTTACAATGTACATGCATGCAAGTGTAACAAATGTTCTTTTAGGCTAACACAGGTGACCAAGTACTTATAATTAAAGAGTACGCGCGTTCAATGACTACGATTATAGGATACACTTAATTATGAAGAGAGTATATATATTGGTTTGAAAACTTTGAGCATAAATCGGTTAATTATGTAACCATATTCAATCCATATTATGTTTTTATTTCATTTTGTTTTTATCTTAGGTGCAACTTTAAGTAAGGGTTTGAATAGAGGCTTTGCGACTCTCTTAGCGGGTGCATTAGGTGTTGGGGCTGAATCATTTGCTAGCCTATTCGGGCCAACGGTTAAACCCATTATTCTTGGTTTTCTTGTCTTTCTCATAGGTAAAATGCATGATTTTTATGTCTTTATTTATACACATGCATGATAACTTTATTGATATGTTGATATTTCTTGATAATTATCTATATGTATTCCACAGTTGCTCTTGCCACCTTTTCAAGGTTTGCTCCCAATATTAAGAAGCGGTACGATTATGGAGTTCTAATATTTATACTGACTTTTGCCATGGTATCTGTATCGGGTTATCGAGTTGATAAAATCTTAAAGATGGCTCATCAACGGTTAACGACTATAGTTTTTGCTGCTGCAACGTGTGTAATCATGTCCATGTGTGTTTGCCCGGTGTGGGCAGGTGAAGAACTACATGAACTCATTGTTAATAACTTGGAAAAGCTTGCAAGCTTCCTAGAAGGTTGGTTTTAAATTTATATACACATATATGTGCAATTTCTTCGGTTAGTTATAAATTTATATGCATCTCATGGAAATTAACAACCATGCATGTTATAGGATTTGGAGATGAATACTATAGAAATTTTGACGGTGACAAATCTTTTCTCACCGCTTATAAAAGTGTCCTCAATTCCAAAGGGACAGAAGAATCACTGGTATGTTGCATTTGCATTAAGTTTTATTTTATTTTTTATTCGTGTATGTATCTGCAGTTGGGCGAGATTTATTAGTGAACCAAAACCATTAGTTTTACATGTACAAACTTATATAACATCGTTTTTATATAGAAAAAAAATATTTTTACATAATTTTCTTGAGGGATAAACATATGAACAAAAAAAAAACTACTTTTTGTAAAACTTTTTAATTTTTATTGATGTTTCTATTTTTTTATTCTTTAGTTTTTAATTTTATTGAAATGAGTTTTACTTGTGTTTACATACAAAAGCTTTGCAACAGATTTTTTTCATGTAAATACATTTTGTGAGTTTTTTACATGTTTTACTTTACTTTTTTTTGTTCTCCAATAAATTCACCATGATATATGTGTGTGTGTGGGGGGGGGTAAGTTAATTTCAATAGTGAGTTTTTGTATATAAATGCATGTAGAAGCCTTTTAATAAAAAAATTTAACTTTTCTAAAAAAGATACGTATAAAGCTTCTACATATCTTAATAGGCAAAAACTCCCAAAAAAAAAAATAGAAAATAGATCATTTTTAAAATGTTAAATTGAATTTTTACTACTATATTTAATATGTTAATGTATAGTTCTCCGATTTTACATTGAATCTCATATTATATATGTGTGTGTGTGTATAGAGAGATATTTGTCAAAATTATTGATACTAAGAGGTCGAATCCTTTATTAACCAAAATCAGTACCAAAAGATTACAATCCAAAATCAGTACCGAATGATTACAACTAAACAAAACCTGATACAATAAACCTCACTACAAATCAACTCTTACACTCAGTTGATCATCAACTAGATGATCAACAAGAAACAAGGTTAAAACAAAGACTGAACGATCAAGATGATCAGACAATCAAACCCTAATATCTGAGAGAGAGTGAAAACACTGGAAGGTTCGAGAGATAACAAGAGAATAGAAACAGAGTTGCAAAAAATGGTAAAAGGAGAGAAACAATAGGCATTTATAGCAGGAGAGTTGTGTTTCTCAAACAAGATCAACGGCTCACAACGAGCCCATCCAACGGCTCTCACAAGACTGTGTTTTATCAGACAAATCGCCACATCAGTAAGAGATATAAACAACTGGGCCAAAGACCCCAACAACTGGGCCAAACAATCACATGTCACGGACAATATAAGCGGGCTCAATGCCGGCAAAGCAATCTGCCAAACCTCTAGCCCAATCCAAAAGACTTGTAACACATTAAAAGTTGTTTGGACCTACAAAAAGACTTATGCAAAATATTCAAATTTCTATAAAAATATTTTTGGTTATTATAATTGACAAGGGTAACATAATTTTCACCCAATGTTTTATTTTTACTCACAACACTTAATAATTGTATATTACAAGCCCTAATTTTTTCTATATAAAAACAGTAGTTTGTTACCTAGGCTTTTCTTAATAAGGGTGAGTTTTCATTTAGACCTTGCACTATATATGTTGTAATTTTGTGCAACAAACTAAAATGTTTGTTCTTTTAACATACATAAGTCCATTTGTTATTGCTATTTCTAATGAACAATATTTGGAACCAGGCAAATTTCGCATGGTGGGAAATTGGGCATGGAAAATTTAGGTTTCGTCATCCATGGAAAAAATACTTAAAGATTGGGGTTTATACAAGAAAATGCGCGTATCATATCGAAACCCTCGGTGGATATCTTGAAGCAAAATATGAAGTAATAATTTCAATTTTTACATGTAAGTAATACTACACACACAAATTTCCATCATTACTAAAATTCTTATGTTGTCACAGGCACATTCAAAGTTTCAAGAAGCAATTAAAGAACCATCCATGAAAATGAGCTTAGAAGTTGGTAAAGCCTTAAAAGAATTAGGATCGTCGATGAAGCTAATGACACATCCTTCTAGTTGCGTTGTTCATATAAAAAATTGCAAAGAGGCAGTAGAGGAACTCAACACCACATTACGAGCTTCAATAGTAGCAGATTGTGGCATACAAGAAATCATATCGGTTATTGCAGCCACTTCAATACTAGTTGAGATCATAAAATGCGTCGAAACAATATATGAGGACGTCGAAGAACTTTCTAAACAAGCCCACTTTCTTAATCTTGGTTCACCCATAAAGCCTTCCAATGGTGGAGAAGATGAAGAGCCGATCACTATCACCATCTTATCAGATGAAGAAATCCACCAAGAATTAGATTTTGATAGAAGCAAATGAAACATCAACTAATTTGTTAACATGAATTCAAAGGAAATAAAATGTTTCATTACTTTATACAATATAACCCATGGAATATTTACTATCCGTTATCAATCAAATATTTCCGTTGATGATCACATACATTACTAAGACTGTGTGTCTGTGTGTTGGGCCGCGACCGAGCAGACGCAAATGGCCGCATCTTCCACGTGGCTCGCGAACAGCACAACATACCTACTTTATTGCACTCGCGAGCGACTAGACGCTACCACACTCACGTGTGGTAGCGGATGAAACCTAGCCATTGGTGGTCAAAATATGACCGTTGGCGGCTCTTTTTATTTTTGGAAAGTGTTAAGAATTATCAAATCAAACATCTAAAATTTTTCACTCTCAATCTCAACAAATGGCTATGGCATGGAATGATTTTTCTTCGTCCAACTCGTCTGAAGAAGACGATTTGTTTATGGAAGTTGGAAGGATAACGATTGACAACCACGCTAACGAGACAACCACCGCTTGATCGTGATAGAGAGGGAGCAAACGAAACTTTGATACGACACTACTTTAGCCCGAAGCCCCTATACAATGAAGAACATGTTTGGCAACACTTTTGAATGAGCAGAAAATTATTCATGCGCCTATCAAACGATTTGTCGGAGCGATATCATTTTTTTCAACAAAGAGAAGACGTAAGGGGCCGACTAGGGTTCTTCTCCGTATAAAAATGTACAGCCGCTCTTCAGCAACTAGCGTATGGACTTTCGTCGGACGCGATGGATGAGTATATTGCCATGTCTGAAAAAGTTGCGCGCGAGTCGTTTCATTTTTTTTGTCAATGCATATCTCTATTTCTCTATTGCCTTATTAAGGACCAAAGATATCCATTAAGGTAATTTCATCAAATTTTTAAGATGAGAGTTTAAAGGTCTCTTCATAAATCTTCATTTTTGGTCATTTTCTTCCCTTTATGTCCCTCATGTACAACATATAATGTCAAATGTATATTTGTGTAATACACACTTTATATCCATGTCAAGATGTAACCTACCTTTATAAAACCTAATAAAACCCAGAGTTAATAGCCAAAATCGTCCCTGAGGTTTGGTCACTTTTGCCACTTCAGTCCAAAACCCAAACCTTTTACATATAGGTCCTCAGTTTTATTTCTTTTTGCCAAATTCGTCCCAAAAAAGGTTTGGGTTTTGCTAAATTCGTCCCTGAGGTTTGGTCACTTTTGCCACTTCAGTCCACAACTTAAACGTTGTCAGGGACGAATTTGGTGCCCATGAATGTTTAGACCTTTGAGTGCCCATGAAGTGTATATGTATCATCACCTTCTCATGCCTTAAAAAGCATATGCTTCCCATTCCTCTCATTTGTAGCCATAAAGAAATAGAATACGCTTCCCATTTTAGGGTTTCCCATTCCTCTCATCAGCATCCATGGAGGCATCAAAGCTTTCAAACATGCTTGGTGAGTCTCTTTCACTTCAGATCGTCTTCTTCCATTAACCAACATCAATGATGGTATAGACCCACTTCTCGATTTGGATATGGATCTGATTCGAAGGTTTGATTACACAAATTTGTTCTTTTTTTCTTAAATTAGCACATGGATACAGTCCAGAAGTAATTATCATGAATATTAAATGCACCTGTGGTTTTCAAATTGCTTATTGTTAATTTGTTATGACCATGTAAATAAGTTTGTGCATATCCGATTCATTAAGTTGTTCTAGCAAATCATTAAAGATGTTGTGAGGATTTTGTTCGGTGTATAAATGCGTTTAATAGTTTTTTTTTACCTTCCAATTAAAAGTTTGGTAATTTGTGGTAATTGTAGATACAGATAGTACTGGAAAACCAACTTATCACAAGCAATACCACAGAAGTTTTAATTTTAAGGTAGCCGAATATTGTGGACCGCTAACAATTTTCTTACATCAGTTTTGTTTATATCAATACATAATTAAAGTTATGGGATTCTCAGTCGACTTTAGCTTCCATGTTTTAAATTCTTTGCACTAAAGATATGCAATTTTAAATTATATAAACTATGCATGTTCTTGTTCAGTTTATATTTTTCCTTACTTATTTACATATGTGCAGGATGATGCTGATGCAAGATTAATTGTAGTGGACCCATCCAGAAACATGTAGTCAACAAATTTATAACCATTTGGTAGGCTACAAATCCCCTTTATTATTGTTTTTTCCTTTGCAACATTTTTTGATTTTGAAGTTACTTAAGGTTTGACTGCTTTGCATGAACCATGTTATTAGTTGTTGCTGACCCTATTAAAGATTTATGATTGTAACTTGTCAACCCACACCTACAATCTATAGAAGATACTTTTTATGAACCGATATTTAACATTATAAACCTTTTGTAGGTTAATAAATGGGTTCCACACATTATTTACTCAGAGTACGCTAACTTTCTAAATGGTCATCTGAACTTGGACCATTTAATCAATTGGGTAACTTTCTAAATGGTCTCATATTCTTGTTTAAATCTTAACCAAATATTCGCATATGAGTCAACTTAACCACATATGAATTGATACATGATTTTGAAGTTCTTATGGTTTTCAATATTTTCATGTTTCTTATTTCAACGGTAATGAGCGGGCATATGTGCTCATTTATTTGTCTTTAATCCAAGTATTATTAATCTAATTAAGATGATTCCATCATATGTAATTAATATGATTTAACGTATCATTTTTGTTCAAAAAAAGATATATGGATAATGTTCATCTAACAAGTGGAGATCACCATGAAGGCGTTTTAAAATGATTCTACATTGTTATTAGGGTACGTCATAATTGAAGACGACAACAATTTACAAATTTACAACATATGATCTGGCTGGCTAATGATGTTGATGTTATCTTTTTAAAATTGGTTTTAGTTTTATACACAGTTGGTTGGACCTGATTTAATGGTATTTTTTTTTGAGAAACACATGAAGTAAGTGAGAGAAACAAATTTTGGTAATTTTCAAATCGTGTATTGTTATAAATACTTTATTAGTTTCATATATTATGACAATAAATTATACGAATAAAACTACTAACAAAAATACAACACAATTTATCACGAGATGATTGATAAATTAACAACATAGAATATCGCATTAAAATTGTCTTCCCGAAGCAACGCGCGGGCTCCCCACTAGTATCTATATATATATTACTTACCTTCCACATATTATTTAAACTTGTTTAAAATATGTATCTTTGCGTGGGGATCATATCTATTTACTCACGAAGATATTTACGTAAACCAACAATGTATGATATCCAACGCATATACAAGGTTCATGGAAAAACATGGGTTTCCCGTAATGCTTGGTAGTCTCGATTGCACGCATGTTGGTTAGGTTATGTGTCCTACGGCTTGGTGAGGTTAGTTTCATCGAGGTGATCACTCTGGCCCGAGTATTATACTTGAAGCGGTGGCATGGCATGATCTTTGATTTTGGCATGCGTTTTTTTTGGGAGTTATTGGGTCAAATAACGACCTAAATGTTATTGATCAATCACCTATATTTGATGACCTCATCGACGGGGTTGAGCCGGCCCAATTGGTTTATGCTACTAACGGAAATTTCAAGTACGGCTACAACTTGGTCGATGGTATTTACAACGAATGGGCGCCACTTGTTCAAGCTTACTCATCTCAACTTGAAGACAAACGCAAGTACTTACAAAAAACAATAGTCGGCAAGAAAAGATATTGAAAGAGCGCTCGACGTTCTCAAAAAAAGATTTCAGCTGATTGCCAACCCAATAAGGTTTTGGACATGAGAGAAGATAATGGACGTCGTCTATACTAATATTATTCTACATAACATGATATTGGAGATATAGATAATGAGATAAAGATAAACGAACATCATAATCAAATATAAACACTAAACTAGAAAATAGGAGATATAATATTGATGGGATTGGGTGCTCAACACTGCGCAGAGCATACCCAAACCCGGAACGTAACCGGCGGAGGAATATCCCGCGGACAATAGAAACTTCCCCAGCAAGCCAAGGAATAACGGCTCTCCTATAATCACGGAGCGATACTCGTGCGCGTAAGCGGTAAAAGCGGTATCTGTTCCAACCTTTCCTTATTTATAGCTATTCCATAACTACTTTACTAATATAGTCTTCGGGTAGTGGAGACAACCCTAATCGGGCCTGGCCCATTACGATTAGGGTTTCGGGTAATGGTGGCATACGTCCACACCTATATAAGGGATCATATCCCTAATAGGAGGACACTTTTGGCTAACCCTAAGAGCTATCACACTTGATAGTATCCCCATTCACCCACGTTTTTGTTATAAACTGCTACCTTGTGTAGTCGTCTCCCTACCCACATCATCTTTACTTGCAGGTTACTCCAATCCAGGAAGTGCTAGTGAAGGATCAATCCTGTGGTTGCATCTAGTCTATCATCCCCCTAAGGAGGTTAGACTACTTGTTTCTTCATTGGCGCCATCACTTACGGTCTTCTAATCTTTCAAACTAGTGCTAATGGATTCTGGAGCCGAACAACGTCAAGACCCCATCGATGTTGATGAGGGAGTTCAAGTGAATCAAGATGCTGGAGCACCAACAACGGTGACAAAGAATGTACATCAGAAGCAGGCTGCTCCAAATTTTCAACTATTTTCTTCAAGAAGGCCGGCACCATCATCACAAAAGAAAACAGTTGAAGGGCCTGTGGATGATCCAGAAGAATGGCTGGCTCAAGAAAGTGCCAGAACAATCGCAGAGTACCAAAAGAAATTAATGGCAAAGGCTCGTTTGGAATCAAAGAAAGCTCTATCTTTCGATACTGAAGACGACTCACTTCCAGGGGATGAACAGCCTGTTGTTCGCCCTACAGCCAAACCCCGGCAGGCGGTACGTGGTGGAGAACGTGGTAAAGGTACTCACGTTCAGGACCACGTCACCCTGACTGGGGAACCTGATGGCTATGAGTCTGAGAATGAGATCACTTCTGATCCCACTTATAAACCGAAAACAAAGTCTATAGCAAGTAACCAGCCTAATCCAGATGACGATCTCAACAAGCCGTATCGTCCTAAATCATTTGCAGAAAGATCAAAATTTTGTGCAAGAATTGCACTGGCTCCTATGCCAGTCGAATGTAAGCTGCCAAACACGATTGGCAAATATGATGGCTTGCGTGATCCTGACGATCACTTACATGCATTTGATTGCGCAGGAAGCTCTAAGCCGTGGCCGGTCCAAGCTTGGTGCCATCTGTTCGTTCAAACCCTAACGGGCGCGGCGCGGGTTTGGTACGAAAGCTTGCCGGTAGGAAGTCTTGTAGACTTCGATGATCTAATCAAAAAGTTCAAGAACCATTTCTCCCACCTTCGGAAACACAAAAAAGACAAGGCTCAAATCTTGTTGTGTTCCCGGAAGGACAATGAAAGTCTGGAAGACTACATCATTCGCTACAACAAAGAAGCCCTACAGTTGGGGTGTGGTGAAGAACTCACCAGAGCCGCATTCATCCACGGAGTGCGGAATGATGATCTTATGCGATGTCTGACGGGAAAAGAGGGTGTTCCCGAAGCATGGGATGAACTTATTGAGGCCGCAAAGGTCTATGCATCATCTGAACGCTCGTTTACGCGTTCGAAAAATTTCCATCACAGTGGTAATCAGGGTGCGTACATGCATGACAAGGGGAAGGGAAAGTATTCCTCAGTGCAAGACGCGCGGCAGTATCTTAACAACAAGCACTCGCGCGATTCAAAGCCACCAAGCAAAAAGAATTATGACTGGACCCCATTGTCAAAGACCCCCTCGGAAGTTCTGAAAACGGAACAGATTCAGTTTCCGAAGCCAAGAGAGTTAAGGCAAGACAGAAGAAACGTCGACACGTCCAAGTACTGCGAGTACCATGAAGATTATGGCCATCTAACAGACAACTGCTATAGTCTAAAGATGGAAATAGAAAATGCAATCAAGTCAGGGCAGCTATCCCACCTGGTAAAGAATATGCGGAAGAAACCTCGGGATCCGCAAGGGGATGTTGACACTAATAATAAGAAGATCAAGAATCTCAATGCGCATCATGTGCAGCGCTCAAATAGGCACAACTGCTACATGATCCATAGCAGGAATTACAAGAAAAGAGCCTATTCTACGGCACAAGATGACGCTTGGAAAGAGGCACCCGTTGTTATGCCACGCGTTAAAGGAGGAGCATCTTCCACAACACCGTTAATCATAACGGGAGTCATTGGACATTACCGCACAAGGTACATGTTCCTTGACAACGGGAGCAGTACAGACATCATGTACCAGCAGTGCTTCGACCAATTAGACGCGGAAGATAAAGATAAACTCGTTCCAACCGCAGAGCCGATATCCGGATTTATTCACGAAGTGATAATCCCATTGGGCATACTCACTCTACCTGTCACATGGACGGACGGACAGCTCTCGCGCACAGAGATCTGTGATTTCATGGTTCTACCGGTGAACTCGTCGCATGATGTTCTCATCGGACGAGAAGGATTGGCAAAATTCAACTGCAACGCGTCTACTCCGCATCAAATGGTTGGATTCCCAACGCGCGGAGGTGTAGCTTTCATACGCGGAAACAAAAATTGCCACGCAACAGATGCATGCAAGCCTCCAAAAATCATGAAGCCATCAAACCGCACTGATCCCGAGAAATGGGTGATTAACCCTAAATTCCCGGATCAGACGGTTGTCATTGGCCCAGTAATCTCTGACACCATACGCGTTCATTTAAAACAGTTACTCACTAAGAACATGGATGTCTTTGCCTTCCAACCTGCGGACATGGTCGGCGTTCCTCGCGACATCGCAGAACACAAACTGAACGTTTATAAGTCCGTGGAACCAGTTGTTCAGAAGAAGCGCAGTATGGGGCCGGAGAAAACAAAGGCCATGAATGAGCAAGTCGCAGAACTTTTAGACGCAGGCATCCTGCGAAGAACAAGATACCAAACTTGGGTTGCTAACCCAGTGATGGTCGCAAAATCAAACGGGGGCTGGAGAATGTGCGTGGATTACAAAGATATAAACAAAGCATGCCCGAAGGATTGTTACCCTCTTCCGGAAATTGACTTGAAGGTCGATTCATTGGCACCGTTCAGATTCAAGTGCTTCCTCGACGCTTACAAAGGGTACCATCAAATCCAGATGGCCAAGGAAGATGAGGACAAAACATCCTTCCGCACAGACACCGGCACTTACTGTTACACAAAGATGCCGTTTGGATTGAAGAACGCAGGAGCAACATATCAGCGCCTCATGGATACAGCATTCAATGCACAGATCGGGGTTAATCTCGAAGTATATGTTGACGATTTGGTTATCAAAAGCACAGAGGAAGACCAAATGCTTGCGGACATCCAAAAGACTTTTGATCAACTCCGCAAGGTACGAATGAAGCTCAATCCGAGTAAATGTTCTTTTGGAATGGAAGAAGGGAAGTTTTTGGGAGTGATTGTCACTAAAGATGGCTTCCGTGCGAATCCCGATAAAGTACAAGCAATCGAGCGCATGCCATCTCCGTCTTCTGTACGGGAGGTTCAGACACTGATGGGGCGTCTTGTCGCCCTAAACCGCTTTCTCTCAAATTACGCTTCGAAGTCGTTTCCCTTCGTAAACACCTTGAAGAATTGCCTCAAAAAATCAAACTTCAAATGGACAGACGAAGCCGAGGCCGCCTTTAAGGAAATGAAAGAATGCTTGAGCCGCTTGCCGACGCTCACAGCACCACTTCCAAAAGAACCACTAACCTTGTACTTATCAGTTAAAGAGAAATCAATTGGTGCCGTTCTCCTGGTTGATCGCAAAGGCGTCCAAACCCCAGTGTACTACGTAAGTCGAACTTTACTTGATGCAGAGACCCGGTACTCCGCAATGGAAAAGCTAGTATTAGCATTGGTGCACGCATCAAGAAGGTTGCGGAGGTACTTCCAGGGACACCCCATAAATGTCCTCACGGACTATCGTATTAACGACATCCTGCGCAAGCCGGAATTATCAGGGCGTCTGGCCAAGTGGGCCATTGAGCTGGGAGAACACACAATTGAGTACAAAACCAGAACATCATTCAAAGGACAAGTCCTTGCAGACTTTGCCGCAGAAGTCCCTCCCGAAAGTGTAACCGAATGTCAACAAGCACATCTCACCTTGCCAAACCCCGAATCCGCAGAGAAGTGGGAATTATACACAGACGGAGCGTGCAATGACGATGGCGCGGGGGCAGGCCTGCGCCTGATCACACCAGACGGGAAGGATTTCACTTATGCAATCCGCCTCAATTTCCCAACTACAAATAATGAAGCAGAATACGAGGCATTGCTCGCGGGTTTGCGCATTGCAAAGAAAATGGGTGTACAACACTTAGATGCTCACGTCGATTCTCAGTTGGTAGCCAACCACATCGATGGCTCATACGAAGCACGAGAAGCATCCATGCTCTTATACTTAGAGCAAGCCAAGGCCCTCATGCGCGACTTCGCATATTGCAAAGTTCATCATATCAAGCGCAGTCAGAACAAGCCCGCAGATGCGTTAAGCAAGATGGCATCAACGGTTTTCGACCATTTGGCCAAGGAAGTGCGGGTGGAAGTCTTGGACAACCCATCAGTGTCACAAAAGCAAGTCAATGTGGTCCAGACTGGCAAGTCCTCCTGGATCACCCCAATTAAGACTTATCTCCTCAATGGAACGCTCCCAGACAATAAAGCGGAAGCGCGAAAACTCCAGAACAAGGCGTTGCATTACCAAGTCATTGACGGAATACTGTATCGGCGTTCGTATCTGGGCCCCTTGCTACGTTGCGTTGACTCTGCAGAGGCGACATACCTTATCAAAGACATACATGAAGGATCCTGCGGCCTACATGCTGGCCCAAGGATGGTAGTCGCCAAACTAATGAACGCAGGGTATTATTGGCCCGGAATGCACGTAGACGCCATGACAGAGTTGCGCAAATGCAAGTCCTGTCAACGCCATGCGCCGGGAACGCTACGGCCTAAGAATAACCTGATACCAGTCACCGCGGCATGGCCATTCCAGAAGTGGGCCATTGATCTTGTGGGACCATTTCCCACAGCTCCGGGAAACGTAAAATACTTGGTGGTGGCCATCGATTACTTTACTAAATGGGTGGAGGCAAAGACTTTGTCATCCATCGATGGGAAGAGTATCAAAAAGTTTATCTGGGAGTTCATCATTTGTCGTTTCGGCTTGCCAATGGAAATCGTAAGTGACAATGGTACGCAATTTGCGGACCAACACTTACAAGAATGGTTGTCTTCTATGGGCGTCAAACAGATATTCACTTCAGTTGCGCATCCGCAAGGCAATGGACAAGTGGAACGCGCAAACAGAAGCATCGTCGAAGGAATAAAGGCCAGACTTGGCACAAAACGCACTGGTTGGGTAGACGAGCTTCCACATGTCTTATGGGCTCATCGCACATTGTCCAAGACAAGTAACGGAGAAACACCATTTAGCCTCACATATGGCACTGAGGCTGTCATACCGGCGGAAATGCATTGCGCATCACCAAGGATTTTGTTGGCAAATCATCGGGTCAACGATACGGAGCTAAAAATCAACCTGGACCTACTGGATGAGCGCAGAGATATGGCAGCCATCAAAGAGGCTAACTACAAAAGACAGCTTGAGAAGTATTATAACTCAAGGGTCAAGGCAGAAGCCTTCCGCGTTGGGGATTATGTCTTCCGTAACAATGAAGCATCCAACGCAGAAAAGCCAGGCAAACTTGCGCCAAATTGGGAAGGGCCATACAAGGTGCAAGAGGTTTTGGGGAAAGGCGCTTATGCTTTAGAACGTTTGGATGGTACCCCAATACCGCGCACATGGAACGCTGCCCAGTTGCGCATTTGTTACATGTAAGAAATTCTCTAGCAATGTAATAAACAGCTTATAGCTATTATCATTTCAATTTCAATAAAGAGAATTTCCATTATCATTCGCAATTCTTTTCAATATGGAGTACATACAACTTCATTTCTAATCAAAAAAGATAGGGCAATACACAAGACATCAACAACTTACAATTTAGCCCTAGCATCATACTTGTACCACTGATCAAAACAGAACAAACAAGAAAAAACAGTGGCAACATACAGACCTAATCTATACACCATGGATACCATTATCTACCTAACATTAACCCCCATGCATGGTGATCCATTAATTTGCATGCTCCCAACCAGTGGGGGTTCGACGAAGCCTAAGCTTTGGAGTCTTTGGTGCATCACCAAGCTTGTTCACCTTCCTAACCTTCACTGGAGGAATGGAAGAACCTTGCTCCTTTGGCTGGAACACTTGATCTTCTGTCAGAATCAAGTACCCACAATACGTAGCAAGTTCATGCATAGCATTTGGAGGTACCTTGATCACAGGGGGATGATTTGGCAACATCAGCATCCCTTGAATTGCTTCAATTTCATCACTTGTAAACCTTAAGGGAGAAGCCATTGAAATGGTAAAAAAGAAGAAGAAAGAAAGGATGAGGAAAATTTTAATCAGTCATTACCTTTTTATAGGGATGACGAGACAGCCTATTAATTACCATTAATGGTTAATACTTGAGTATGGATGCCAACAGTCACATCAATCAGTGGAAGCGCCGTCAAACCTGTCAGATGACATCAGCAGGCTGACACAGGTGGCTCCCTTTTCAAAAGTGACGTCAGACAACAATTATGGCAAAAATCCAAGAGTCACAACACATGGTGCAAATAGAATTCTAAAAGACAAAGTGTAACATATCATACCATTGTTCAACATAAAATGAAAGAGTTTAAACACAAACAGAAGACGACTAAGCTACATCTACTCATAATCTATGAGATCTATGTAGGCATCGTCTTCTACTCCTTCATTCAACGCGCTGGAACTTGCACCAACAGCGGAGGATTCCCCTCCTCCTTGCGCAGCAGCCTTCCGCGCTTCCTCCTCCTTCCTTTCCTTCTCCTCCATTTCAGCCCCAAGGCGATCAGACTCCTCAAAGTACTCACGCAGCTGACCAATGGGATCCTCAGTCTTCAAGCACTGATCCACCACATCAAACACATCGAACGTGAGGGTCTCAAACTCCTCCTGCGCAGCTATGGCTTCATCTTCATACGGCTTGCCAAAATGTTCCCCATCTTCAAGCGCCAATCCAGCAGCGTGGTGATGATAACCTTCATTAAACCCTTGCTGCATGCCATGACGCATGGATGTAGCTCCAATCTTCGCCACCGCATCGCCAAACTTTGGCTCATTCCAGATGCGCTTGAAGACCTGCGAAACACACAAGCACAAGTTAACAATCACACATTCTATTTAAATATACAACAAACAACAAGGGGGATCTTACTCCTTGGAGACCATGCTGCATCATCCAGGTTAGACGCTCACGAGAGGCTAAGGAAGTTTGCGCAGCTGCCTGAAGTTCATTTTGCGTTTGCTGACGGCTGACTTCCAGTTGCACGCGGGACGAATCCAACAAGGCATTCGTTTCTTCAAGTTGAGCCTTCTGACCAGCAAGCCCCTTCATCTGCTCCTCCAACTCTGACATACGCGTCGTAGCAGTTACAAGGGCTTCATGCTGATCCTTCAACTTGCTCACAGTGTCCGCCAACTCAGCCTGCTTCGCGTCAAGCGCTTTTTGTTTCTCCTCAGCTTCAAGCACAACTCGGGCAAGCTCATTCTTCAAACTCTCAGCAGCTTTGCGACCGCGCTCAAGCTCCATGTTGGTGCGCTCGCAAGAGTCTTTCCAATGTTTGGATGCCTCCGCTCTCTCACTTTTCAGCTTTTGAATTTCGCTTTCCGCAGCTCGCAATTGACCCCTCAATTGGTCAACTTCTCCGCGGGCGTCAGCACGGAATCGGCGAAACTCTTCCTCCCTTTTTGTTTGAGCTTCTTCTGCACTATTCAAAGCTTGCCAAGAACGCTGAAGCTCTTCCTCCCGACGCATAAAGGAACCAAAGTTGCTGACACACAGAGCCAGGTTTAGGCTCATGTCAGAAATCAAGGAGCGACGATCAACACCATCTTGATAATCTCGTTCACTAGGCGGCATAGCATAGGAGATAAACTCCTCCGCATCTAGTGGATTGGTCAAGCGAGTTGTTTGCCTTATATCCCAAAGCGGTTGATATGGCCTGCTAGGATCATAATCAGGGCGAGCCACTCTCCTTCCACTACCGCCTAAGTCCCTTGCACTCCGACTTGCTCCTGTTGAGCTCTTCTTGGGAGTTTGAGACGACTGCAACACATTCGCGGATACCTTCTCCGCAGTACTCTCGGTGCGAGCAGGATTGCTTGACTCAGGAGGTTGCTCAGCATGCAACTCTTTCCCTTCAAGTGATACATCCGCAGACACCTTTGTAACTTCCACATCTGACTGCAATGGCTCAAACACGGGACGCTTCTCCGCGTTCTTACCAGCTTCCGGAGACAGCGTCTGGACTTTATCATGTGTAGACAATTGAGTCTCCAACGCAGCCACGTTCGTCTCTTCCACATTCTCCATCACAGGCTCAAGAACTTTCTTCGCAGGCATAAGCGGTTTCTTCAAGGTCCCCTGCGGTACAGGACCTTTACCTAAAAGATTAAATCAACAGGGACGTTACTCCATATTCTATGTCAATTCCGAAACATCAAGTAAAGACAAGAAATCTTACCAGAACTATGCTTCACAGATTTCACAAACAAGGGTTGTCGTCTAGGAGGAGGCTTGACAACCATCTTTCCATGGGTAGACACGGAACTTGCTTCTCCACCAGTAGTCAGGTCCGCACCCACCGTCGCTGACGTAGCCTTTACAGTCTCCGCGACTGGCTTCGGAATTTGAACTTGTTTCTGGGCAAGGTCTTCCAAACGCTTGTGGTACAACTCCGTTGACACCTCAACGGAATCATCAGCAGGCGTTGACTCACGGGTACGACGTCGCTTGACTTCATCGTCCGATTCTGTATCCTCATCATCATCTTTGGAAACGGTAGAGCTAGATGCCACCTTTTTCCCCTTTCGTGATTCTTTTCGTTGACGCTTCGGGCCAGTCCCTACGGTCACACAAAACAAGGTATAAAGGTAAAATCATTTACATGGTTATGATCATAACACTTACCAGTACATGACATCTTTTTACGACCCGGGGAAGTCTCCCCCGAGTCAACCCCAGTCTTCTTCACAATATGGATTCCTGCGCCTGAAATATAGGGCACGTTGGATCAGTGCATGCGCTACGCGGATTACAACGCACCCTTTCAGCGCAGGAACTCTCCGCAGGGTGATCAAAATCAACATTTACAATGTAACAAAATATACAAAACTCACCTGTGCGCGCATAATGGCGCGGAGCATCTTTCAGTTGAGGCATCAAAAAGTTGCGCTCCAATCGCTCAAGTACAGAAGGCGCTCCGGGGGGAACAGCTGTATAACTGAGTTTCGCTGCACCCCGAGCGTCGAACAAGTCAAATTTTGTCATTCCTACAAACACAACAGTATAAGAAGAAACACAAGATGGAGAGTGGGACCGAAAATTAACAAAGAAAACAAGTCACTTACTTTGATCAGATGCAGTGGGCTCATAACCTTCAGGATTCCCTAAGCGACTGATACCCAGCATCACCAAGACACCTTCGGGGCATTTCTCCATAGACAATGGAGTAGAATGAGAACACAGAGTGTCATACCAAGGTTGGTTCATATAGTCTTTCATGGGCGGAAACTCCTTAATCCTCTCCTTCACTCCAACGCTCATCCATTGCATCGCAGCAGGAATCACACCCCTGTGAATGTAGAAAAACTTCTCTTTCCAGTCGTACATGGATTTTGGACTCTCGGAAACAATTTGAGTCCGATTCCTCCTGGGTGACACACTGTACCAACCAGGCCCCCCACGTGCCTCTTCAAGAACATAGAAAACATTCAACATATCGAAAGTTGGCTCCAAGTCCAACGATCGACAGGTTGCCTCAAAATGCACTAGCCTGGAGAGGCCAAAAGGCGTCATTTGTGTGGGATGAACCCCATATTTCATCAGAACATTCACCAAGAACTTGGTAATAGGAAGACGGAAACAACAACGAGTGAAAAAAGCTTCATACAACGCAATCTTACCAGAGGAGGCATCCAGTGCCGTTTTACCAGCGGCTGGTAGTTCAGGCTCCCAATCGGCCTCAATCCCATAATGATCAAGGAATGTGGAAAAGGAGGAGGCATCCCACTTGATAAGGGTGGTGCTGATACCTTTCTCGGTCTTCTCTGCCTTCTCAGTAGCCTTCGATTGATCCACAGGGCAAGATGTTTCTTGAGACATGTTGGGATGAGTAAAGAACAATAAAGATTGCACAAGGAAAAGAAAGGAATTTGAAGAAGTCTGGAATGCAAAGAGTGGGTAAAGTGAAATTCGAAATAATTTGAAATGATTATATAGGACGTGAAGTAACTGCCAATGACGTCAGCATTGGTAAAGGAAACGACTTTACACATGACGCGTGGCACTGGACAGCTATTTAGGCGGCACACGCGCCGTACACGCGCTTCACACGCGCCTGACTCAGCCGTCTGCCATAACTGATGGGACGCCCGCTGACACAAGTATAGCTTGCAACAGACGCTACTCACCACTCTTTGCTCACGCAGAGGACATCTGTCCTCCACCACAACGACACGCAATGCGGATGCGGAATGTTTACGTCAAACAAATTACCGTTCTCCGCATTCCACCATCTCAGAACTCCGCATTCTCATTGGGTCGCGGGGAATTACAGATAACTCAGCACCAACATCCCAGTTTTCACTACCAAGGCAAGGATGAGCTGTCATCCACGAATCACTATTATGAGTCCAGCATCCACCCTCTTCCCTCATATACTCGAGAAAAGGGTACACACTGGACTAGGGGGACTTGATGGGATTGGGTGCTCAACACTGCGCAGAGCATACCCAAACCCGGAACGTAACCGGCGGAGGAATATCCCGCGGACAATAGAAACTTCCCCAGCAAGCCAAGGAATAACGGCTCTCCTATAATCACGGAGCGATACTCGTGCGCGTAAGCGGTAAAAGCGGTATCTGTTCCAACCTTTCCTTATTTATAGCTATTCCATAACTACTTTACTAATATAGTCTTCGGGTAGTGGAGACAACCCTAATCGGGCCTGGCCCATTACGATTAGGGTTTCGGGTAATGGTGGCATACGTCCACACCTATATAAGGGATCATATCCCTAATAGGAGGACACTTTTGGCTAACCCTAAGAGCTATCACACTTGATAGTATCCCCATTCACCCACGTTTTTGTTATAAACTGCTACCTTGTGTAGTCGTCTCCCTACCCACATCATCTTTACTTGCAGGTTACTCCAATCCAGGAAGTGCTAGTGAAGGATCAATCCTGTGGTTGCATCTAGTCTATCATCCCCCTAAGGAGGTTAGACTACTTGTTTCTTCAAATATAATATAAGTAATCGATAAACCAAATCCAATAATATGTATCACGGAAGGTTTGCGGGTGTTGCTAAATGCACTCCCTTATTTTTGTTTTTACTGGTTACACTCCTCCCTTGAAGTTTTTAAACAAATACAATTAAACTTTTATTTTCTAGGTTTTTAAAAATTGCAATAGTAAAAAGGGAGAGTGCATTTAGCCATTTTTTTTTTTCATTTTAGTGTAGAAATATGACTTAGTATTCAACTAATGAACTTATTAGCTTCAATCACAATTTAATAGAAAGCAATAATGGGTCGAGTAGTTGAAAACCTCAACTATCAAATTCTAAATGAATCAACAAATCAATATTAAATTACAGTACATCACAAGAATAGTAGGTTGTGCTTTACCAGAACTACCATAAGCACATGGAACTACCATAAGCACATGGAAGGACAAACTGAGACCTCACATCCACCCTGCAACCATCTCGTTAACTCGCTCCAATACAGGAAAGATAAATACATGATCAAAGATTAAATAGAACATTTTTTTCTTGTAGATATCATAATCTGATCATATGTGTATGATAGTTTGAAATTTTGTCTCTCAATCCTTTCTTTCAAAGTCTACGTAAATTCCCCAAATTATAACAAAAATAATAACCCGTAGATTGATGAAAGTGAAATAACTTATATTAGTGACCTTGCCGATGAGTATTTCGTTGGCGAGAGGACCCTAGCAATGGTGATAATGAGGAGGGTCAAGTATAAACATTTATTTTATTAAAGGGGTGAAACTTGAAAATTGTAAAATGGTTTTTTTGGAAAGGGAGTGTAAAACGTAAAAATGGGGAGTGCATTTAGCAAACCCCTTTGCAAATTGTTTGGTGGATGGTCCCCACTAACACCTATCAGAATTAATTTCTACCACAAGTGTTTCAATATAATATTCAGATTGGTGGGTGGTCTTGGCGGGCAGACTTACAGAGACTTCCAACACTAACGGCGTTATCAAGGCGACGGGTCAATGTCGGTTCTTGCTTCTGTCCTATTTGCGGTGAGGCCGAGGAGACTGTCGATCACTTGTTTGTGTCGTGTGGTTTCGCTCAATTGGTTTGGTCAGCGATAGCTCTTTGTAGCGGTCTGCCGCCGTTTTTCGCTTTCAGCTTCTCGGATTTGTTGGATTTATATAAGTTTGTGAGGAGATCGGATAAAGTCAAAAAAGCGGTTTACAAGGTGTGTCAAATTACTATTTGGTGTATCTGGAAGCACCATAACGAGCTGGTATTTAATCAGAAGCGAGGAGACGTGGGATGCATCATTGGCGAAATAAAGTCTAGAAGTTTTATGTGGGTCAAGCCGAGGGCAAAGTGTGCAGACCTGTCTTGGGCCATTTGAAGGAGCTTTAGCTTAGATAGAGTTGGCTGGTGATGAGTTTTTTTGTTCCCTTTTGTTCTTTGATTTACTGTTGGCGGTTTGTACATGGAGTTTTATGCTAGTATCCCGCTAGCCTTGGCGTTTTAATAATAAATTTATGTTGGCCGTTCAAAAAAAAAAAGATTGGTGGGTGGTCCCACACTAAAAACCTATCTTTTTTAGTTTTTATTTATAAAAAATAGTGGTGGGTGTGATGGAATGAGGTGTCACAAGGTGATTGGGTGCGATGGTTTTAGTGATTATTGTGAACACCGTCACATAGGTTTAGTGATGAAATGTGATAAAATGTGATGAAGTGAGGTGTCACAAGATGATTGGGTGTGATAGTGTGATGGGTGTGATAAATTTTAACCACCCCATGTGCCCTTAGTGGTTTATGCACATAAAATATGATTGTCTTTTTATAAGTTTTATAAGATAAAAATTTTTTCTTTACAGGGGTTTTTATAATTTTTATTTTTTATGAAAGTCAACTCTTTAAATAAAAAGGTCACACGGGATCCCCTCCCTTCTTTAGCGATTAACGGGTATCCCACACCTTTGTATTAGCTTCATTTTCATACTTTTGAGCATATTCATGTTTTTAACTATGGGCGTTTTATTAAAAAAAAACAATTTGCAAGGTGTTTGCGCCTAGCATTACAACATACAAAAAAACCTTACTCCCCAAGTCCGAGCTACTTTTTAGACGTTACAATTACACCATGAATTCCAATGTATGTGATGCATATTTGCCCTATTCTTTATCCAAAGAAAGAAGTTTGTTTTTTATACACTCGAATACTTTTATCTTGGCACTGTGGTTTATTGTTGAAACCTTTGTTATTGCAAGTTTTCTAGATGCATCATAATGTTAGGTAGATTGACTAGAGTAGTTTTTTGTGCCCTTTTGAAATTGTTTATTAGTGTTGTGAGTGGTGTTTTTATACCCAAACACAATAGCTCAATAAGCCATCTTGACTTATAACATGGATGGGGCAAAAGGTTAATCAGATCTTAACATTTGTAGCCTAAGACATTGTCCTAATTATTTTGCTTGCTTAGTATCACTGCAATTATTTAAATGAAACATATCATGGGCTCCTGTTATTGTTCAGGTTGGGCTTTTGATCTACAAACTTGATTTTAGTTGTAACTTGAGAGTTGAGTTCACAAGTTAATGGGCTTCAGTTTTCATTCGGGCTAGGCTTTTAATTCATCATTTTGCAAAACTTATTTTAAATCTTTTGAAAAGATATAATTAACATTAACAATGAATTGTAATTTAACACACGTTTTAGTCTACGCCTGATTCTAGTAATTTATAGTTTCCAAAACCTGTAATTTTGGTCCAAAATTTTATTTTCCAATGTGAAAGTATCAACAAACAACTTCTCATTTAGCATTAGACTGTTTGTGTCATCTAACTGTGGTGTTAACACAAATACTAACATAGCTCCGAAAAATTAACAAAAAATAATAATAATTCAAGTTGTTATAACTTATAAGAAAAGAAAAATACAAAGAAAGAAATATTAGACTACCCGTAGTGGGGCGCTATTTGTCAAAAAAATTGAACTATAGCGCCCCAAACACCACCACACCAGGGCGCTATGCTCAAAAAAAGGCCGGGGGCTTTATGGCTATAACGCCATATTCAAAATCAAACAACCAATCAATGGTTGACACGTGGCGAAGACAAAAAAAAACGGTCAAAAAAATTTGAGCGTTGGGGACCATCAATTTTGAACGGTTAACTTTTTTTTTTATAAATTTTTATATATACACAACACAATACAACATACACATACAACATAAACACTTTCCAAACTAAAAAACACACACATCTACTAAACATGTTTCCATACGGTTCACCATTCGGGGTCCCTGGTCGCCCTGGTTCGAGGCCAAACACTACTACTCCATTGCCACCCAATTGGCCGGAGTTTGACCCGAACACAATGCAATACGCGCAACTACTCCAGGGTCACTTTTATCCTCCACCAAACTATGGACAACCGGGCCAATTTTTTCCTCCACCAAACTATGGCCAAGGTTCTCAAGAGGAGGCCGAGCTTGTGCCAGAAACTCAAGTGGAGACCGACGAACCAGAGGGTTCTCAACGGGGGGGCCGCGGGCGTGGGAGTGGGAGCGGGCGCGGGAAACGCTCGCATAAAAAGAAAGATGCTACCCAACCTCGTCAAAAAAAACAAATAGAACGTTGGGCCCAAGACGAGGAATATGCTTTAGCGAGAGCCTGGCTCGACGTATCGGAGGATCCACTAGTTTGTAAGTAAATTTTTATATAAATATATTGTTTGTGTTTTATATATTATTTATTTTTTATATATATATTGTTTGTGTTTTATATATATTATTTATTTTATATATATATATTGTTCGTTATATATTTCTAATCGTATAATTTTTTTTTGTAGCCAACTATCAACATCTTCCTGAGTTTTGGATTCGGATTCGAGCGTTGTTTTTTGGTGCGATGGGTAGAGGGGAGTATCGAGAGAACGACTCCGTATCGGGAAAGTGGTCGGACATAAATAATAGATGTCACGCGTTTTCTCAGGTTTACCAGCGTTGTATGGACAACAGGGGAAGTGGGGAAGGTGATGATGGTGTGTTGACGAGAGCGTTGGACGAGATGAGATCTACCCGCCAACCGTTCCCGTATTTGAAAATTTGGGAGATGTTGAGAAAAAGTCCTAAGTGGGCTCAGGTACCGCCTATGGGGTCGGGTGGTAGGAGGAGGATCAGGCGAGGAGGAGGATCAGGAGGAGGAGGACCATCAAAACGTAGCAAAACCTCCTCCTCGACGCGAGATCCGGATACACCGTCATCCGATGCTCGCTATGTGAGTTTAGGTGATCATGTTAATTTGGTTGATGAGGACGAGGATGAGGAGGAGGAGGAGGAGGAGCAGCAGCATGATATGCCTAGACCACCCAGTAGAAGATCAGCAAAGGGTGGGAAGGGGGAGTCGTCTTCGGCAGCAGGCGGTGGCTTGAAGGATGATTTCGAAGAAATGAACCGTAGACTTCAAGATATTCGCGACCTTGGCCAAAGACGTTTGGAGACGATGCAGCAGAGAGTGGTGGAGAATAAAAGGTTTGTCGAGCTCCAAGAGGCGAGGCAGAGGGAAAAAGACATTGAGTTTTTGTCGAAATCGATCGAAGACCTCGACGGAGACGCGCTACGCCTCGCTATGCTTCACAGGCAACAAATCCTGAAAAAATATGACCTCTAGTGTGTTTGGTTTTTTTTTAATATTAGTTGTAATTTTTTTTTAATATTAGTTGTAATTTTTTTTTTAAATTTTAGTTGTAACTTTTTTTTTTAATTTTAGTTGTAACTTTTTTTTTTAATGTTAGTTGTGTGTTTTTTAATATTATTTCTAATTTTTTTATATTTATTTCCCTTTTATTTTAATTATTTTGAGTTAAAAGAATATAAAAAATAAAATCCACGTGGACCAATCAGATTAGGGGGCTCCATATATAAAGCCCCACCACTACACCCCTTTTTCAGTTTCTCTCTCCATGCTGACTCAACAGCCACGCGGACCAATCAGGAAGGGGGGCTCCATATATGGAGCCCCCCACTACACATGGTCTTATGCAATTACATTGTGGTGTAATGAATAGAATTTGGGTTCTAAAAGAAAAAAATCAAAAGGGTTTATGAGGACATGTAGGATACCACCACATCTTCAAGCTTTAATAGCGTGGAGGACAAAGCCAAGTTGCTTGAATGTATAATATCCTAAAATTTAATGTTGAAGAAAAAAGAAATAATAATAATAATAATAATAATAATAATAATAATAATAATAATAATAATAATAATAATAATGAAGAAGAAGAAACACAAGTCTAACCTCCGATTAAGGATGCTAAACTGATGTAGCTGCAGGGTTAATCTTTCGCTAGGTGACCAGGGCCGAATGATTGATAGTGAGTGTAGATGACATGAAAAGAGAAAGACGACCGAGGAAGGGAGGTTTCCTGCTCAGAGTTAGACTCTGCTTCACAGGATACAAACATGTGGTGGTCGGCTTAGTGTTCTCCAGTGTTAGTCGAATATCCCGTTTAAGGACAGGAAGCTCTCCTTAAATAGGATCCACATGGGCCTCCAACACTAATTCTAACCTTAATGGGTTGGGCCTAGTTAGAGGGTACCTCCACGTGTCGGATCGTGATTAGTGGATGCCTAACACGTGTACACGTGGCACGCGTCTGTAGGTGCCAGGCGTGCCAGTTCCAGATTGGCTGATATGATTCTCTTTCACAGTTGTACTATTGTCTCCTCTGTTGCTAGTCGTTAGTGAGGTGGCCACATGCGAGTTGATTGGTTAAGGGGTATTTCCCCTGGTCGTGCGGCGCGCGTGTGGTGTGATAACTGTTATGTGTGCTGGAATTTTGTGATTGGTCTCATATCACTGTCAGGTGTACTTTTGGTCCCCCATAGTACGGATGAAGATGTTGGGATCCTCCTTGCTGGCGATGTCTAATTGGTTGGACATGTACCATGTTGTCCGCCACACGTCCATTCATTCTAATTGGCTCTTACAAAGTTGTACCTTCGTACCTTTTGTCTTCTTCATGCTCACTTAACTTTACTTGCATGCAACTTCAGAGTAGTGATGGCGCCTGATGTCTCCGCGCGCACCTGCAAGTGATCCGCCAACGTGCTCCTGCGCGCCAGACACCTTTGGTGTTACGTGTTTCTCGGATTTCATGGGTATGGCGCTATCCAATCATCACATAGATTCGGCCCATATCCCTTCAAATAATAATAACAATAACAATGTACAAAAACACAAGTATTTTAATGTTTAACCTAAACAAAATAGAAGTGATATATACTTGGTGATTGTTGATTGATAAAAGAGATAATAGTGTGAATATTGGGTGGGTTTGGCCCCTCTTCATGCACGAATATTTATGCATCGTTGGTTTAGTAAAGGTCTATTATAATGTTTGATTTATTTAGTTTTGTAATTCATGTTTGGTATTGGTTCTTTGATTCCTATCGTTTTAAATTCTCATATTTGGTGTATATTACGTGCCGTTCAATTCAAGCATTTCGTTTTGTCATGTATGCAATAATTATAAATAGTAATCTTGTGGGAATTTGTAATATATCACATGTTATGCTCCTTTGGATGTTGATTTGATGTTTTGAAATCCATGCGTTTGTTTGATTTGTGAATTCATGTGATAGCCCAATGGTTATCGAGCCTTATCTTCGATTATTTGATATGACGTTCTTCCATATAACATGGTTGGTGGATTGGTTACGTTTCAATGTGTTCTGTTGTCGGAGCTAATTCCCCATTGGTGGGGGTATCAAAGTTTCGACATCGCCACACTAGTGATATGGCATTATCCTTGTCGGTGTGATCAGTCTAGGATATTTATTTGATACGGGTTAGTCCTAGGATATTTATTTTCATGTTCTTTAGAAACCTTAACGACTTGACAGATCGACTTATAGAACTCAAGTCATATATATATGTTCATGTTTCATTACGTGTAATGGTTACCTCATCATGAAGCATTTGATCTTTTGGGAGACAAGAACACAAGTTTCATCGAATTATTAAGTTTCATATTTTAATCAAGTAGTCATATCTCATTCAATTCTCACGTCTGTCAAAAAGTTCTTAAGGCCAAAAGCAATTGGAATTTCGGTTGTTTTACGGTGTAAAATGAGATTATCATCTTGTCATCTTTTGATTACCATAAACATTCTGTTCTGAACATGTTATATGTGGTTACTCAAAATTCACATGCTTGTGTCAACCCCATCTTGTTTTAGAGTTTACAAAAAAAAATATGTATATATGTTTTATTTTGGGAAACTACATATATACGCATGAAACTTTAAATCTTTTTCATGATACTGACATGTCATTATGGTAGAACACTTTATGTTACTAATTAAAGTTGTATCAATAAATAATATTATCTAGTATTGTTAAAACAACGTGATGTTAATTACGTTTCAAGAGCTAATAAATTAATTGGTGTATTCAAATGGAGCAACCATTGCATGATGATGATAATGATAGTGAAGGGTTAATTAAATGTATGTTAGCTAGAATCTAGCATTTGTCCATGCTTTGTGAGGCACAAAACCACCAAAGCTCAAGCACAAAAAACACAAAAGAGATCAGGAAACCACTCTTGAAAGCAAATCTTATGCATTTTTAGTGGACATGATAGAAACAAAAAGAAAGAAAACCCTAGTTTGAGGTTGATACCTTTTGAGCTTTAAACCATTGTCATCGGTTTTTTTTTTTTTTTTTTGTTGATGGTACTCATTCTAATCTTTTCAATTTGAAGACACCTAGGGATTAGTGCATATTGCAATCCATATAGGGTTTGTTTTAGAATTTAAAATATAATACAGATAGATACTTTCATCATTGATGTAGCTACAAGATAAGTATTATATATAGGTTTTTTTTATAATTAATATCAACAAAACATAAGGTGTATGGCGGACAAATTCGCAAACAATCCGTCAGTGAAAGTGTGAACCACCAAGATAGCCCTTAAGGAAATTAAACTATGATTTGGGTAAAACACTGAGGGCACGTTACTGATGGAAGTTATCAAGATACCGATAGAAGATTGCGATGCCAACGATGCAGGCTTCACCGATGGATCATCAAGAGAGGCCTACAAACATATTGTCGACATTTATTTCTGCTGAGAAAAATTACATTCAGTGTTGCATTGTAAGTAGTTGTACCCCTCTTTTTACTTTTTAACCATTATGTTTTTCATATTTTACAAAATTGTCACAAAAGAAATGTTGATGCAACAATCTCTCTTATTGTACGTGCTTTTATTTTTTTATTTGATGTTGATGAGTCTTTTTTCGAATCTTGCCTTTGATGTCCAGCTCTAAACTCGTAGCTTGATCATCATCTTTTTCTTTTTCAAGCATCAGATCCATAATAACTTTTATGTCATCAAGGCTTAATCATACAACATCTTGGCCATTTATTATGACCTTATAAGAGCCATTCTCTCTGAAAAATAGTTTTCACATTTTTTAATTTGTAAGTGCTTGTTATCTCATAATATCTACGTCGGGGAAGATCTGAGGTAAACTCTTTGGACCTCTGTAGAACATTGCAACTGAGAGATGTGAAATTCGTTCGATTTTCAAAGCCTTTATCAACACATGGTTCATCTTTTAGGGTTATGATAAGGAGTTGGCCTTCATATTCTTGTGATGGACTAGACTTTTATTGAAACTGTTGCTCTCCATGTAAAGAAGCAAACAACTTAGATTTTAAAGTCCTTTTATGATCAGAAGTTTCGGGTGTAGTGAAATTTTATGACTCATTTATCAGACTGATGTGAAGCCTTCTAAGAGTTTGCACATATATCCCTTATGAACCCATCATCATAACACTTGTTCTCCAGTGATTGGTAAGAGGATTTTGGAATATGACGGGTTTAATTTTCTAAGGTAGGTGATGAATTTGAAGCATTCTTCCTTTTTTGGCATTAGCGGTGATACAGCGAAAGCTTTTGATAATGTGGAAGATTTCGCAGTGACAAAGTATGTGAGTGAAAATATCTTATGATGACGATTATCTAATCTTTTGTATGTATATGTAAGTATATTAAGCATGTGCATAATACCCATGCATAATATCTAAGGAGCAAGACATATTCCCAAGGAATATGGAAAATGGGGGGCGGCCCATGTGGCTTCCAAAGATATGGTTATTGTCCATTGGACAACGCCACAAATATCTAACTAGGTGCTTCCGGTATCGTGTGTCATTTTGGGTTTTGTCAGGTCTTTTAACGCAAGCATTTAGGACGCTAAACGAGCCTTATTAATTCCCTAAATAATATTAGATTAAGTGTTGATAAATATTTTAGGCTCTCGTTGATTTAAATTTCAAGTAATACGTGTATCGAGCGTGATATGCTAGCTGTACAATTTATTAGGAGATTTAGGTTTCGAGCATCCAAATATGGTTTTGAAACTCCAAAACACTTATTATGGATTGAAAATATTATATATTTTTTTAATATTTTAGACCTCTAGGATGGGTTTGGTTATTAATTATTTACCGAGCATCACCTTAGTTACGATACAGGACTAGTTATCCAACTCCCAATTTAACTACTTTTCTAATCAAATCAATGCAATATTTTGGATCATGTTAGGATTTCTCTATTCTCCAAAGATCAATTTAACATAATCAAATGGAAATTATAGTTATTTAGTTAATTACGTTTATTAATATTGTAAGGATTTTCCTTGATTTTTACCAATTGCCACATTAATGAAATCCTCTACATCCCCATTATTGATGGTTGAATCATCAGGTGTCTGAGGTATAAAACCATAGGGACACACCATGATGCCCTTTGTTCTTGGTACATGGGTCTTCCAACAGATTTTATCACTCATAAAGTGCATGTATTGTTTGCCTGCACAATGGTCCTACTTTTGTTTCTACTATCATTCTGTGATCCAATGGGATTATTTGGAAGAGTAGAAGCCACTCATGAAAAATGAATAACATGATATACCTTGTTTTGGTCAAAAATTACCTAGTAGAAATAATTTTGTATTCCAAATTAGAAAGTGTGAGGTAGAGTGCTAAGGGTGTAAATTTATTATTAGAACTAGTTATATTCTGAAAATGTTTTATCAGGATGCAAAAAAGAGTAAATTAGTGACAACTATGCTCGGGATGGCTTAGGTTTGCTTCGGGATGGACAGTTATGTCCTCGGGATGAAACTGTTTGTAATGAACGAATAAATGAGTAAAACACAAAGAACAACACTCGATATACGAGGAAAGCCCTTGATCAATAGTAGATCGCCGACATAAAACCTCGGGAGGAGACTAGGCCTCTGCCTTGTTTGTTAATATTAATTTGGTAAAAAAGTACAACTTTGGATGAATATGTGGACGAGTACTGTACTAAGATTACAATGATTGTGTGAGTGTTTCTAAGTGTTAGTGTGCAGCTATAGTGTAAGCAAGGTGTATGTAAGCGTCCTATACTCGTCCAATACTCCCATTTATATAGTACATGAGAATAACTAAAGAATCCCATGAGATCCGCTAAGTAGTTAAAGTCTTTGAAGTCTTTAGATGACCGTTGTGGCAGTTTCATCTTTGCTTAATGTAGTTCCAGCTGTTTCCATATCTTTCGCCTGTATTTAATGAGCATCGATTAGAACTTTGACCTCATCTTCGTCTTTGGACTATGGCTTCGTATGAGTTACACTTTGACTTCTTCTCTTGAGGGTTATAATATGGACATTGCCAGGCATTAATCCATATTATAACTTAGTTGTACCTGCATTTACGAATAAGAAAGATATTTTGTTAGTACATCTTCAAGATATGCACATGCTGAATTACAGTTATATCCTGAAGTCAGCAGAGTCCTTTAGCATCCTGGGGATGCAATATCAAGGATATGAGGTAAAATCATCTTGAGGATTTTCACCCACAACATACCTGTGTTAGATTTCACTTCTCTTCATCTGGGTTAGGAATAAGATACTAGTACATCCGAGATTGATTTGTGGTTTTATCTCAATGACAATGAAGAACATATTTCTAGAAGATCAAGTAAGTACAGGAGAAGACTTTCAAGAAAAAAATTCAATTGAATCATCATACTTTGATTTGGTATCCCTTTTTGGCTATTATGCGAAAATTTAATAATATATCTGAGAGGTTTTAGGCCTAGTTGAGGTACTTAAACTAGGTGTGAAGAAGTAACACTTGTCTTTTGAAGAAATATGTGTGTTCATCATGTTCTCAGAGACCTTATCTTTCCGAGTAACCTTTCTTTGAAGGTGAGGGGTCTTTTGAGTAGATGATGATATAGCAAGATGTGTTTGAGTTAGGGAAAAGCTCGGGACGGTATCAGTACCAACCGATACCGATCCCGAAAATACCGATACCGAAATCTCATAAAACCCAATACCGATACCATACCGATCCCGTACCGATACCGATAATACCGAAACCGAAAACCTCTAAATGTGGGTACCGATACCGAACACCCTCTGTTTGGTATCGGTTGAGTTACCAGAGGAAGGGTATGTTCCTTACGTAGGCAATGAGTTTATAGTGTATTCCTGCCTAAGAATGCTCCGATTTGATAAACAATCGGTAAAAAACTAATACTTTTGAAAAAAAAAACATGGTTTTGAAAAAGGTGGTGTAAAACCAGCTTTGGTTGTTGAAACCCGTACTTGTTGAAGCAACCAATTAAATACCAGCTTTTTACTAGTTGAAAACCAATATATGTTTGAAATTTGTTAGTTTGTTTTTCTTTCTTTTTTTAAGATTTTTAATGGTTTTTTTTATTTTTCATTTTTATATATTTTAAAACTTCATTTATGTTTACACTAGAGAGTTAGATTACTCTAAGTGCAACATTCCGAGCCTAGCAATTAGGTTTTGAATACAGATGTGGCTAGTAGTTTTGTAAAAACATCTGGAAGCTCATATTCAAATGGCACATGATGAATTGAATCAGACATTTCTCGTAACAATCTACGGCAAAATAATATCTGATGTCAATATGTTTAATAATGGCATGTTGCATAGGATTTTTAATTATGTGTATTGCAGTTTCACTATTCATCATGATCGGGGTTTTAAGAGCTCTAATCCCATAATCCAACAGCTGATTTTGAAAACAAATGATTTCTACAGTATAACTTGCTGTTGTAATGTATTAAGGCTTTGCAAGTGAGTTGGACACAACAATTTGCCTCTTGCTCTACCAAGAGATCAAGGCATTTCCAAGAAATTGATAACCACTAGATGTTGTTGTAAAACACTCTGCAAATTAGTCATTATCTGAAAAATCAACACGATCAAGATTTTCATTAGCTGGATACCAGATTCCTACGGATGGAGATCCTTTGAGATATCTGAATGTCCTTTTCACAATAATTAAGTGAGACTCTCTAGGAGATAATTGATGTCTGCCACATACACAGGTGGCATACCTGATATCAGGTCTGGATGCAGTTAGAAACGTTAAAGAGCCTATCATGCACCTATACATGGTTTGATCTACTAGTTGACCAGTTTGAGCAAGATCTAAAGACTTCTTGTTGCACATGGGAGTTGTACATGATTTGCAATTTTCAAGATTAAAATAGTGGAACACGTGTTTACCGAATGTCCGTTCTCGAATGAAGTTTGGGAGCATGTTGCGTAGTGGTGTAGGGTTCCTAATATATATGCTTTTTCATATTGGAGATTTGTTAAACTTACACTTGGCGGTGGTCGACTAAAAAGAACCAAGAAAGCATTTAATGCGGTGATTTTAACGACCTTATAGAGTATTTGAAGGGCACGTAATGAGATGACCTTTAAGAAGCATCAATAAGATCGATTATGGATGAAATAAAGATAATGAGTTTTCTTTGGATAAAAAACTGGGCAAAGATGTCGCACATGAATTGGGAAGGTTGGCGAAGGTTTGAAACAAGAAAGATGGGGTAAGTACATGTAGCCAAAAATGGATTTAAATTGTAGTACGGTAATGCGGGTTGTTGTAACGCTGGTTACTTCCTAGCTTAAAGTTATAATATAATGAGTTTTATTAGTCATTCAAAAAAATTGCAACATTAATAATGATTACCAAATATCTCATGTTATATATATACCTATATATATATTCAACTTTATATAAACAGTAGTTGTCCTGCATTAGTAATTTTTTTTGAACGATCAACAAACATTTTATTCAAACCAAGAAACGGCTAGCGGGAGATTAGCCATACACCAAGTACATCAATACACCAAGACTACCATACATGAATACATATTTAGAAAAGAGAGCAGAACATACAATAAACAAAAGGAAACTACCATCCGATCTTGTAAGGCATGGTCTATTTCCACCCCCAACTTCTATTTTCACCCCCTTGAAAGCGCCTCGCTTAGGCCTAAGCGAGGCGCTTTCTTTGCTTTTTAACTACCTCGGTACGAGGTCAGAAAAAGCTGATTTTTGACCCAAAGCGCCTCGCTTAGGCCTAAGCGAGGCGCTTCGAATAATTTTTTTTTTTTTTTTTTTGGTCTTTTGAGATTAAGGTTTAACATTTTTTTTTTTTAAGTCAGACGTTTTTCAAAAAAACATTTTTTATGTCAATGGGAGGGTAAACAAAATCGTCGATCCGACTGTTGATTTCTTTCTGCAACAAGGAACAAAATGTCAGCTTTTTCCTGAATTTTACTTGCTTGTATGAAAAGTATATTTTAATTGTTCGTTTGACAAACGTCTGGCTAACCTGTCCAGTTATCAATCTCACTGTCCAACAACTGAATTTTACTTGCTTGCATGAAAAGTTTATTTTAATTGTTCGTTTGACAAACGTCTGGCTAACCTGTCCAGTTATCAATCTCACTGTCCAACAACTGAATTTTACTTGCTTGCATGAAAAGTTTATTTTAATTGTTCGTTTGACAAACGTCTGGCTAACCTGTCCAGTTATCAAATCTCTCACTGTCCAAACAACTGAATTTTACTTGCTTGCATGAAAAGTTTATTTTAGTTGTTCGTTTTGACAAACGCCGGCTAATGAATTTTACTGTAATGATCAGAAACATTCCAAATAACTGTTCAATTTCAGCTTTTGTTTAACTATTTTAGCAACTTCCATAGAGAAGGTATCAATCTTACTTCTTGAGTTGAACTTTCCATGATCTACCTTTATCATCTCAGAGAGATATGTGTCAACGATGAAAGGGAACCCGAAACAATAGAAGTGAGATTGATAACTTCTTTCATCATTGTACATATACCTCCTTATCTAAAAACAAATCACATCATTTGTATGAGTAGTGACCCTCTGGCAAACCTGCGTATGAATAGTGACCCTCTGGCACACCACTAGAACATTAATCGGTTTCATCTTTGTTTTCTTGGGTTTTGCTTTTTTTGGTGAAATGAACTTGAAGAAATGATTTGGTTGAAGAAAGTTGTGTGCCAGAGGGTCACTATTCATTCAAATGATGTGATTTGTTTTTAGATAAGGAGGTATATGTACAATGAACTTTTTACGCTAAATAAAACTTACACACAACTTTTTGCTCTAGTGGTGTGGCCTACCTTTTTGACAAACACCTGGCTAACATGTCCAGTTATCAATCTCACTGTCCTTTAAGCCAGTTTGCCAGAGGGTCACTATTCATACACACAACTTTTTGCTCTAGTGGTGTGCTCTACCTTTTTGACAAACACCTGGCTAACCTGTCCAGTTTGCCAGAGGGTCACTATTCATACACACAACTTTTTGCTCTAGTGGTGTGCTCTACCTTTTTGACAAACACCTGGCTAACCTGTCCAGTTATCAATCTCACTGTCCTTTACGCAGGTTTGCCAGAGGGTCACTATTCATATTATTATTATTATTTACATTATTATCGTATTTGCTTTACGATAATAATGTAAATAATAATAATAATAAGGAATGAAGGTTTTTGCAAAAACGAAGGTTTCCGCGTTAATGCCGATCCGATTGAAAACAGGAACATTCCAAATAACAGTTCAAATTTTAGTTCAAACTTTTCAAACTCCTGCAACATCTCAAGAGTCGAGGTCCTCTGAAAAAAGACATCGTACAATGATTTGGACTTGCAATATTTGAAAATTATCATTTCTTGACATGCTTGGTAACACCTTGATCTGCAATATATGAAAACAGGAACATTCCAAATTTTAGTTCAAACTTTTCAAACTCCTGCAACATCTCAAGAGTCGAGGTCCTCTGAAAAAAGACATCGTACAATGATTTGGACTTGCAATATTTGAAAATTATCATTTCTTGACATGCTTGGTAACACCTCTGCAATATTTGAAAATTATCATTTCTCGAAAAGTAATTAAAAACACTTAAATATGAATTAAAAACAATTGTTGTGTCGAATGTTTAGTCGGAGGACCACTTACAATGATTCATCAAAGTTGTACAAAGCTGGATGTTTTTACTGGAAAACCAAAACGAGCAATAAACGAAGCGAAACGGAGAGATATAATTTTCTTGGCTTGGAAACAACTTAAAAGAAGCAAAAATGAATTAAAATTATTTTTTGGTGATTAACAGATAATTTTAAAGAATTAAAAGAAATTCAAGTTTTTTAAAAAAAAGGCCAAAGCGCCTAGCTTTGGTCAAAGCGAGGCGCTTTGGTGCCTAGCTTTGGCCAAAGCTAGGCGCTTGACTGGTTTGATTAGACCACAAGCTCCTCGCTTTGACCAAAGCGAGGCGCTTTGGCCTTTTTTTTAAAAAACTTGAATTTCTTTTAATTCTTTAAAATTATCTGTTAATCACCAAAAAATAATTTTAATTCATTTTTGCTTCTTTTAAGTTGTTTCCAAGCCAAGAAAATTATATCTCTCCGTTTCGCTTCGTTTATTGCTCGTTTTGGTTTTCCAGTAAAAACATCCAGCTTTGTACAACTTTGATAAATCATTGTAAGTGGTCCTCCGACTAAACATTCGATACCCATATTTTTTCAAAACATAATTTTTGCATGTTTAATTGATATCTTTGACTTCCAGACTATATTATAATTGATCGTTGGTGGTTTTCATAGCACCTTGTTTGATTACAATCGTGTTCAGCCTTTATCAGGCTGCCTTCATCGTTGACAGTTATCTCTCCGATAAACAACTGTAAAGTTGTTTTACTAATTTCATAGTCTTGATACTTTTAACATATGACTTTTACTTATGGAATCTTTTCAAAGATGATCAAAAGAACTAGACAGTCTGTTCCCATGTTCTCCATATCCATACCTTGTTCCAACCACTAGACAGTACCTGTGGCCAAAAGAACTAGACAGTAAAATCATCTTCTTGTAATTACTTTCAAGTTTTTTAGAATCATTGAAGACACCTTTTCAGTTGTTATCCGAGAGATAACGATCATTTCGTTATCATTGCTAACAGACTTTGACCGATCAACGATGAAGACAACCTGAAAAGTGGATACCATGGATCAGAGAGATTTAAGCTAATCAAACTCATATCTCAAGCCGGTGCAAGTTATGTTGTAGCATCTTTGATCATCTTCTTGTAATTACAACTTTTTCAGTTGTTATCCGAGAGATAGCGGTCAACGATGAAGACAGCCTGAAAAGTGGATACCATGGATCAGAGAGATTTAAGCTAATCAAACTCATATCTCAAGCCGGTGCAAGTTATGTTGTAGCATCTTTGATCATCTTCTTGTAATTACAACTTTTTCAGTTGTTATCCGAGAGATAGCGGTCAACGATGAAGACAGTCTGAAAAGTGGATACCATGGATCAGAGAGATTTAAGCTAATCAAACTCATATCTCAAGCCGGTGCAAGTTATGTTGTAGCATCTTTGATCATCTTCTTGTAATTACAACTTTTTCAGTTGTTATCCGAGAGATAGCGGTCAACGATGAAGACAGTCTGAAAAGTGGATACCATGGATCAGAGAGATTTAAGCTAATCAAACTCATATCTCAAGCCGGTGCAAGTTATGTTGTAGCATCTTTGATCATCTTCTTGTAATTACAACTTTTTCAGTTGTTATCCGAGAGATAGCGGTCAACGATGAAGACAGTCTGAAAAGTGGATACCATGGATCAGAGAGATTTAAGCTAATCAAACTCATATCTCAAGCCGGTGCAACACACACTTTCAACCCATTCCTGGTAAACCCAGGGGAAAATGGCTATATTAAAAAAACTTCAAGATTATTGTTTTGTTTTGTGGATCAGACGAGGACTTGCCTGTGTCTTGAAAACACAAGGATGACACACGAAGATTTAGACTCCAAGCGGATCCCTTGATTGCCGCATTTAATGAAATTTAACGCGCATACCGCATTCGGAGTCTGATTGCACCGAATCCAGTCTTCTAGGTGGACTTAAGCACCTGAAAGGGAAGTTGAAATTTTGAATGATGTTTTGTTTTGTGGATCAGACGAGGACTTGCCTGTGTCTTGAAAACACAAGGATGACACACGAAGCTTTAGACTCCAAGCGGATCCCTTGATTGCCGCATTTAATGAAATTTAACGCGCATACCGCATTCGGAGTCTGATTGCACCGAATCCAGTCTTCTAGGTGGACTTAAGCACCTGAAAGGGAAGTTGAAATTTTGAATGATGTTTTGTTTTGTGGATCAGACGAGGACTTGCCTGTGTCTTGAAAACACAAGGATGACACACGAAGCTTTAGACTCCAAGCGGATCCCTTGATTGCCGCATTTAATGAAATTTAACGCGCATACCGCATTCGGAGTCTGATTGCACCGAATCCAGTCTTCTAGGTGGACTTAAGCACCTGAAAGGGAAGTTGAAATTTTGAATGATGTTCGTCGACTGCACCTTGAGCGAGCCGCGTTTAATGAAATTTAACGCGCATACCGCATTCAGAGTCTGATTGCACCGAATCAAGTCTTCAAGGTGGACTTAAGCACCTGAACGGGAAGTTGAAATTTTGAATGATGTTCGTCGACTGCACCGAATCTAGTCTTCAAGGTACCATGGATCAGAGAGATTTAAGCTAATTAAAAAACATTTGGAAACACAAAGATGGAAAAATTCACTAAAAAGCCTAAAATTTCGGACCCTAACACACACAAGACGAATGTTGCAACATGAGTTCGACCAAGATGACACACGAAGCTTTAGACTCCAAGCAGATCCCTTGATTTGGGTGGAACAAGGTATCATCAATCTAGTGTTATCGGGCATGAACGGGAAGTTGAAATTTTGAAGTTGGTTGATGATGTAAAGTTTAAGTCATTGACAATGATTAGGGTTATTACTTTGTTTTTTAAATTTTTTTAACTTTTTATAATTATTAAATTAAAAAAAAAATAAAAAAACCAACTCAAAACATCAAAACAACTACCAAAATAAATTACCCCCTTGAAGCGCCTCGCTTAGGCCTAAGCGAGGCGCTTAGAATTTGAAAATCAGCTTTTTCTGATTATCGTACTGACGGCATCGAAGTTAGCTCAAAGCGCCTCGCTTTGGCCTAAGCGAGGCGCTTTGAGGGGGTTAAAATAGAAGGGTGGGGGGTTTAAATAATACAACCCTCTTGTAAAGGTGAAATCCTCTCCAAATGCTCCAATCGATGTTGTCCAATCGGGCTCTAGTCCTGCATTAGTAATATCCTGGACATCCTGGACATTGCTGTCTAGAGGATGTCATGGTCCCAACTTTCAAAAGGAAAAGGTTTAACTAGTGGAGTGGGGGTCATTTCATAGAAGAGGAATATATTAATCATATAGAGTGCTAACCTAACAAACTTTTATTTTATTAAATTCACTTACATGGATGTAGATGAGCCACGTTTAATAATAAAAACCATATTTATTAACCCCTTTCGCATTTCCCTTAAGAGTTAATTATGTAAATAGTCCTTCTAGGTTGGCTCTATAGAATATTTCTTAGTTTTCTTGTTTAAAATGCCGCATGTTTGGGTTATGAAGTTTTCATATTGTAATAAGTTTGAGGTATAACACCAACTTTTGGTAAATATGATGTTTTGTATGCATAAAATGATAAATATACCCAAAATATTAAAAAAATAAAATAAAAGCATAGTCTTTTGCACAAATAAATTAAAGTGACATAAAACCCAATCCCCTCCCTCATTGCGTTGTATTTTCTTCTTCTTGACTTTCTAACCTAGCTAACTTTCTCGTCACTTACTTCTTGTCCTAAGATATACCATCATCCACCAACCTAATTAGCTTTTGGCGACACAATTGAGGTCTAACAATAAATAACCACAATTGAAACTATATATATATGTAAGGGGGAAAATTAAGTCTCGATGAAACAAATCCCAATTTAAGTGAATAAGAAAGGAGGAAAATAAGAAGTGTAGGTTTTCATTTCAAGTTTATTTCTTTATGATATATAGATGTGTGTTATCTTGATTCTAGCAAACACTTTTTGGTTCATGATAGGACAATTTCTCTTGAATGTATCAGATATCCCTTCATCAAATTCCTTTGAGTCATTGCTCATTTTAAAGAACTAGTCTTTTTTCATCAGCTTCCCTGCTCATAACTCCACAGTCGGTATCCTAAGACGACCAAAATGCAAGTTCAAGATTCCACCTAGGGTTCGAGAAAGTTTTTAGACTTTCCAAAAGTAAAGGGCACAACCAAAATGTTTCATTTTAATCTAGATCCTTGCTTATGGCTGATGACCAGAAGAGAAAAATCACCAGAGCTGATTATGGTTCATGCAATGGAAGTAACCGTGACTCTTTAGATATATATGCATATGTAATGACATAAAAATCAAGTAACTATATAGTGGAAGTCATACTTCGAAGCAACCCTAATCATTTACAAATCAGAGGAGCGATCATTAGAGATGGATAGAGTTAGGCGAAGATACCAGAATAATACCTCGATGGAAATTCTTTAGAGGGTAGGGGAAGAGCTGGCGCAAGTATACACAGGATGTTCCCAACGGATTACATGGGATCACATACAAATGTAAGAGTTTGAATGAAATTTTGTTCAAACTCAATTATCGTCGAAAAGAATATTGCCATATTCAAAAGGTCATTCCACAGCCTTTTGGCTCACAAGAAATAATCAAGTCCCCGACTTAGAGAGTCGATACATGCACTAGCACTTTTATATTAGTACATGTTTAACGCAGATCGGGTGTATATACAATTGTTCATATTTGATTTCATGTCATTCACATTAACCGAGTGTGTGTGTATGTTGGGGTTCTATTAGTGTGACCCTAACTGAGAGGATGAGATGTACAATACAAGATGGAAGATTATATATGTAGAGGAGGTAGTATGAACAAATGAGGGATTAGTGCTATACGACAAAGAGAAAGGCATTAGGGGTCAATTGGTGAGTGTTTGATAATGAGGACTTCAACATCATCAGGCCACACCCACCTAGCTAGTTGGATACTATAGATATCTTGGGACTATATATATATGGTCAACGTAGGTACATATTATTTTTATTTAAAGTGTGGATCACAAATAATTTGGAATTCTAAGTTTAGAGCCGCTAAGGCCAGTCCGATGACCCCTTTTAACAGGGTCTCTTCCTAACATGGTGATGTGGTCAATAAGTACTACACCATAGTGGTGGAAGTTAGTACATTATTTTAACTTTTTCTTAAATTTGTATTTGTTTTAACGAATAACATTCTTGTACATATGAGTATCCTACAAATAGACCTTAACGAGTAACATTCTTGTACAAATGAGTTTTATCTTACAAAAAGACCTTAACGTGGTCGATAAGTACTACACAATAGCGGTGGAAGTCATCAAGGGACTTCTAGCCACTATGTTAAATTGTTGATAACTAAAAGCCCTCCGAGTTTTAAGTTTGTTTTTCATTGGAGATTTTGTTTTGTCATATTTTTTGAGTATGTTTTTTATATTATATAAAGTGGTAGTAAATGATTGTGAGTGGAAGAGAGAAAAAAATTACTGTTCATCAGTAAATTTTGTATTTGGAGAAGATAATGTTCACCTTTATAATTTTTTAATAAAAGGAGAGAGAAATGTAGTGTTTTTATTCTAACTAGTGGGAATGCCCGCGCGTTGCTGCGGGTGTATCTATTTTGTCGCCTTGTGGTTGCTTCTAGAGCTTGTGGTGTGTGTATGGCGTTGGGGGTGATTCTTTACATGACGAATGGTTTTATGGGAGGGATGTGTGGGTTCGTACGAGAGGGAAGTGTAGACTAAAAAGGATTGTAGAACTACATGCTTCAAGTTTTTGGGGGAAAACAGTCCATGCATTATAAATGGTTTTTGACATAACATTTAACACAAACACAATTAAAATCATATAGTCCGAACACAAACTATATGGACCTATGTAAAATAAACATGGGTTATCAATGGGTTGAGAGGTTTAACATGTGAGTATGACAACATGCTTAAAAATAAGAACCCACTTGATGTTAAAAAAAAAGAAGCTGGAGCAATAAGTTGTAGTGAATGAAGGTTGCGCCAAATTGTTGCAGCCACAAAATTTTTTAATAGGGCTTGATGCATGCAGCCAATTGTTTTCAACAAGAAAAGAGTTCCCTTCTTGAAAGAATATAGGACAATACTCTCCCAAGTAACAACCAGATAGACCCTAAGTAGATAATACTCTGCTCGGACATAAAAAAACACTTTTTAACTGCTCACAAACTCCAACTTGCAATTTGTTCCCAAAAACAGATAGCCACTGCAAAACCTTCATCAAAATAATGGCAACAAATTAATTACAGGCAACAAACAAAATCATTGATATAAGCTTTAATTCTTAAATGTAAACCACAGTAGATATATACAACCATTGTCTTGTCGCTGCAAATTTTGACACACAACACTGATATCTATTAAATTGTTTCAATTTTTTTACACACATGACATATATGATGACAATATAATAAAACCATTAATTCTTACTCTAAATAAAAAATTTTAGGGATTCATAAATTCAGATCTAAAGGAGTACAAAATAACAATAAATAACATTCTTCTAAATGATATATCTCAAATATCCATACAAACATTAATTGCTGAGTGCTGATACAAAAATATAAACAACTTAGGAAGTGACAGCTGAAGTATCAAGAGTGCAATTAGATTAACGTCTAGAAAACTTTCAATAGTACAGTGGTAAGACTCGTTTGATAAAGCTTTATGTCCAAAATTAACATCAACAGAAGTATCAAAACTGATCTTGGTTGCACATGTAACAACTCAAGAAAGACATGCCTACTTATCTGCCCTATTCACCAACCCAAAATGCGCGCACGCACACACATATGGAAGGGAAGGCAAACAAACTGCAGAAAAACATTAAATAAAAACAAACAGGATGCACCGCAATACACTCCACTCTTCCAGTCTCTTTCCCAGTACTATTCATACTCCCACGTGGGAAGAAATTTAATATAATAACACATTGGATAAAACATAAATTACCTCTTCTATACCAGCATCAACTTGAAGATCTCCCTGGTCATAATATTTTTCATCTCTGCTTGAACATTCTGGTGATACTTGAGGAGGCTGAAGAACATTGTGAAACAATACTGATACCAAGTCATAATAAAATTGTGGCCTAGTTGAGTTGTGATCGCCATCGAACTTTATCATATCTTTATCTCCCTGTAGATATTCAATTAATAATCAGATTGTTCTTTAACTATTTCCAAACTTAATCCCGTAACTGAACCGCAAATGTTTTATACCGCATAGGAAAGAGAGATGAGGTCTGAGTGGTGAGGTTATCACCTTTGGCATGGCCAAATAAAGCAGGAATGAATGTTTTCGGTGCAACCTGTAGCGTAAAAGAAAACTGAAATTATAATGCTACTACTATACAGCTAACTTCCGTGTGTGTGTGTGTTTGGGGAGGGTGTTAGGTTAAATTAATATAACAAAATTAATTTGATTAGTTGATTACTGTTTAATTAATGTATAATATCCTTCTCAACCCTTCAAACATGAATCAGAGCAAGTCATTATTTGACAGAAGTCTCATTATCTGACAGACCTTCAAGGCGTTAATATCCATAATATACCGCAGAGCGACCGGTAAAGGTGAGTGAAGTAACAAGAGTAAAACAAAACAAACCACACATACCATCATTAATGAAATTACACTAAATATTAGTACTTACTTGATAGTAAGAAGAAGGAACCAAAGTTTCAGAAGGCTCGTTGAGAGTAATTACACCACCAACACCAAGTTGTTTCAATCGAGGAACATCCTTTAGGAATGTTACTACACCTCAGTAGAAAAATATAAACATACAAAAAGCAAACATGATTAAAACAACAAATTATATATCATCAAGCAACAATTTATTAAGGTATAGTCATCGAACCGTTTACGATCTTACAAAGATAAACATTTAAACACTCTCTATAACAAAAATATAAAGCAAAAGATATAATGAAATTAACTTCAAATTCACACGTCAAACTTAGAGTTGGCTGCTAAGGTTAGGTAAAAAAAAGTGTTAAGTTCATTTCTAGCGACTAACCTCATTTAACCGAATCTACCCTAAGTTGCTGATGTGGCACTAAATGATGCCATGTGCCACATCAGATGCCACGTATGCAAAAAAACATTTGTGAAAAGAAAAGGAATTGTAAATAAAGTTATTTATAAGTTTGTCAAATGTATATACGTAAAATATATATACACACACATACATACATATACACAAACACAAAAACCATGAGGAAGAAACATACCTTTCTATAATAATGTCAACATCGGATTTGCTCTCGGACCCACGCAACAGAACTTGGTAAGGCTAAGTATATCACGGTAATCACCCCTTTCAGGTGCTTCAAAATATGAATTTTCACCAGAAGATAATAAATATTGATTATCAAATGCTACTTTTCCTTCTAATTCAAGTCTTAAAGAAATAATATCCATCGCATATGCAACGCCCCCAAATCCCGTATGTGACACAAACAGATAAGACTCTGCACCACTGCACAAGAATCCACTTTAGTGCTACAAAATTATTTCCAAAAAGTAAAACATGTATTATCCACTATTCATATTTTACTTGTATATGCAATGTACATTTTTATCTTTTCAATGCCAACACACTTGTCATTTCTTACCATGTTATGCAATTTGTAACCATTTATTGCATATTTGGTAAGAATGTTGCATTGGATGGTTAAAAAAAGTATGTGTAGGCAAACTGCACAATATAAAAAGAAACTTTACATTTTCTCCTGGTTTAGCAACCAAATACAATCAGGAATGGAATAGGAAATAGCTGACGATTTATTATTGATCACTACAACAAAAAGGGCTTTTAAGGACCTTTTGTGTGGGACGCTTGTAAAATGGGGTCCTAAAAAACTATTTAATAGGACGAATGAACTTTTGGGGTCCTTTTATAATATACGCTACTAAAACGATGTCCTAAAAAGCTATTAAATGGGATGGATGATTTTTTGGGGTCCTATTATCATATAACTTAATAACACACTTAAAATGCAGATCCTAATAAAGTAATTTATAAGACATTTAGTTATTGGGGTCCCATTATGTGGTAATGTAATAGGGCACTTGATCACTGGGGGTCCTATTATAACATAACTTAATACGACACTTTGTAGTTAAGTCATAGATGTTCGATGTTATAGGACCCTTTCTAGTCAAAGTCATATTAAAACATAACTTAATAGGACACTTGAGACACGGGTCTTATAACTTTAACATTTATAGGACGCTTAATCATAGTGTAATACACCATAATAGAACACTTGATATTTGATATTTGAGTCATAATAAAAAAATCATGTACAAAATACTCCATACCAAATACACTCATATTTTTTGGTAATCAAAATATATAACTTAAAATTTTAAAATGAAGATCTTAAAAATTCTGATAATGTATATTAGGGGTGTGCACGGGTCGGTTCGGGTCGGTTTTTGACAATAACCGTAACCGAAACCGACATGTTCGGTTATTTCGTTTTCAAAATCGATCGGTTTCGGTTATTTCGGTTTCGGGTTTTTCGGTTATTTTTCGGTTTCGGTTCGGTTTCGGTTAAATAGTCGGTTTTTTTACACCTTTTTAGGTAATTCATGGTTTTTCTACTTATTTACAATAGATCAAAGTCGGCATCGTTTTTTGTTTCGCTTCATTTTCTTTATTTTTGAAAGCTTCACTGAATATTTACATTCATCTTAACCTTTTAAAGGGGTTTTTATTTTCAATCTGTTAGTCCCTTTTACCCATGTATCAATAAACATGATAAATAATTTAAGTTAGGTACTGTATTTTCTATTTAATCTTTCTTTGATTTTGGTTTGACAAAACGAAATGATTAGTGAAACTTAAAATTGAAAAAAAAAAGAAAACAAAAACATTTAAGAATTTGTAATTGTTCAAGTAGCAGGTCCTAAGAAAACTACAAAATAAATCATATAATTTGTGATTGATTTGGAACAAAACATAAGGGTGAGATTTATCTTGAATTCGATAGACTACCGTGTAGGTTCAAGTATCAAAATCATTACATTACATGCAACTACCGTGTAATTAATTCTGAGTTAAATGACCATAAAACACATTGTTCAATTCTATTTCTTCAACTTATAAATACAATTGATATTAAGAAACATACACTCTAACCTATCTATTTGTCTAAACATATATATATAAAAAAAAACACATAGGTTCGGGTCGGGTCGGTTTTTTCGGTTTTTTCAGAACATGTAACCGTAACCGACCCGAATTTTTCGGTTTTTTAAAAAATAAAAACCGAACCGTCGGTTATCATTTCGGTTCGGTTTTTTCGGTTCGGTTTTTTCGGTTCGGGTTTTTCGGTTTTTTCGGTTTCGGTTCGGTTAATTCGGTTTTCTGCTCACCCCTAAATTGTATATAGTATTTATATTTTTTAGTACATTTATAATCAAATTGTGTAATCAAAATATATTCCCGCTCCTCCCTCGTTTCGTCTCCTCCAAAATTAGTTTTCCCGCCCTTCCAAAATTGAAAACCCTAAAATGATTAAAACCCTCGTTTCTTCGCCGCGACACCGCAATAGGATCATGATAACGTTACATGGTTGCAATTAACTCAGATTTTGTGCTCTTAATTCACCCTAAAACCACCGTCAATGTCGGTAATTTTGGCGGCCGTAACATATCGTTTGATGTTCTCGCTAGGATGGACACCAACGCTGAAGCTTCTGTACTTTAATCGGACTCTGGCCAAGGTGACGGTGTTGTTGTCACCAAGTCTAATCAAAGGAAACGGAGACACATGTAGAAGAAAAAGAAGGTTAACGCTGGACTAGATTTGGATTTGAATACGTGTGGTAGTTCTAATGGTTTTGTTATTAAATAATGATTGTCATGGTGTAGAGACGGTGACGACAATGTTGTATGAGGAGGCGTTACTATTTCCAAAGGATAAGCGAGTTTATTCGGTGAGTATTTCGGTTAGTGAAACTCCGAAGCTGAGGCAGTTTTGGGGAGGAGGCAATGCTAACGTATTGAACTGATGACAATGTGAAACAGGTGAGGGTTGGTTGTGCATTCGATACGGAATTGATAATGAAACAAACGACCGGGATGAATGTGTATAGGCATCATTTTGGTAGAATGCTGAAAAGGATCACTCATCAAATTGGAAACAACTGATGCTGACAAAGATCCAAACTGTGAGCTTCTGCTGCAACTTATTTACTTATGATTTGTAGTTATTTTGTTATTATTTCTTTTAATTTTTGGTTGGGTAATATTCAATATCTAGAGAAGAAAACCTGACTGCTGTAATGGAATTTATATTGGAGATATGATAGTGGTTTGCATCTTAAGTAAGTAGCAGAATATGATACAAAGGGGCTTTTGGTTTCTTCTTTTGTTGGATTAAAAATAATTTTGAAAGAAAATATGACTGATGGTTATTTGTAAGTCTTATGAGTTAAGATCCAGGATTCTATTGACAAGATTAGCAAATTATTCCTTTTTTTTCAAATAGTTAGCATACGATGTATGTGAATGTAGTATTAAATTAGGGAGCACAACATATCTATAATATTTGTATTTTTTCTAAGATCTAGTTTCTTTTTTATTTATATATTTTTATAGTGTTTTGCTAACATAAGTTACAAAACTAAATTTGCAGTTAATGTTTAGATCCCACAGATTATGGTGGAGTTGGAGGCAAGGCAATCTATATAGGTAAGTCTATAGCTTTATCATTATTTTTCTAGCATTTTTGTTTTAACATCGTATCTTTTCTATAGACGCAGATACAAAAGGTGGCTTCATGGTCGAACAAGCTTTACATTTTGTAGGAGGTCGTAGTAATGACATGGCAGAATACAATCGCTTGTATCACCAGGGTCTCAAGCTTGTGAAATTAAAATAATTCAAGCCCAAATATTTTCTTGAAAATATATTTTACTTCCGTGTCTACACCTATACCGAGCAATTGCCCTCACCAATTACTTAGACAAGTTTATCGCAAAGCATATAATGACGTAGATATATTTTTATTAAGTAATTTTTTTTTCTAACATGCATATATCTTTTATGGCCCTTTTATAGTTATTTATTAGACATATAGAAACTGATCTATAAATGTTTGTACAGGTTGAGGTGGTTAGCATCAATAGCATGACATTTCACTTACTTGAAGATTTTGATAACGTGGCTCTTAGAACAAGAGTACTAGGTGGAGTGGCCTTAAATTTCATTGAACTTTTTAGAAAATATGGTGTGGTGGTAAGCTTAATCACCCAGATAATAGATTATGTATTATTTGTGCATATCAGAATTTTTAATCGGTTTGGATGACTAGTTGTTCATAAAATATTACCTTCTTTGACTTGGCAAAACAAATTTGTGATGTAGCTTATGCTAGGGCAGAACAAGGCGTGTGCATACATGTGAATTTGGTGGTCATTATGGTAGAAGTGTTATCAACACGAGGTCATATTTGTAAACTTGTTTGTTGTGCTAGAGAAGTACCATGGTGCTATCTTACCATAGTAGTAGTTTATGCATTGTTGCTGGTAACTAAATGTCATACTTGTTTGTTTAGAATCAAAATTCAAAACTATGTCTTTGTCTTCTCTGTATTCAAAATAAAGTTTAGACCTTTTATTTTGCTATTCTTCAGTTCTTGTCTGATTTGGTTTAGACATCCTGTTCCATGAAATTCGTGGTCTTCTACAACATGGTGTTTCTGTTTATTAAATATCAACACAACTGTTACCTTGGGCATCTGCCTTGCTTGAATTTTTACCATTTTTTGTTAGAAAACAGATCTGCTTTGAGTTAGTTCTGCTCATATATTTTTTTCCATGTAATAAACCCTATGGATATTTATAGTGCTCATGTACATGATATGTATTTCCCCTTGCTGCAGCTTTTTTTGTATCCTGAATTTGATGAGTGGTGACTCAACCCAGTTATCACAGGTACACGGTTTTCTTTCATAACATTGTGGAAGGTTCCAATATATGCATATTTCATAGGAAGAATTATATTTGATGGTCTCAAATTGAAACAAAGAAGCTTCTTGCTGAACTAGTTAGGCGGAAAATGAACAGGTGACAGGTAGGACTATATGATCCATGAACATTTTTTTTCTTCATATAGGACTTGGAAGATCTAATTATATATATGATTGGTTTCTACACAAAGAAGAATCAACAAGGGGAAAAATTTAATGCCATCTGTCATTTTTTTTTGTTTATCAAGCAAGAGGTTATCTCCCATTCAAATTTGATTGTGACTACGCCTATGTAAGTTCATTTCATTACATTTACATTTAATTAAGGCTTAGGTACCCTTTGAATGAATGTAATGAAAATTATAATGATATATGTAGGTATTGGAGATTAAAGGGTGGAGGGATGGTTCCAGTGTTCCACCTCTTACATCACCACATTTCCCCACTACAACCAATGAACCTCCACGTTTACGGGTAATTTTCTATATAAATCTTTATTATTTTTTTTTGTGAAATGCTACTTGCACTATTGTGACTAGAGTTTGATAAATGTTTGTTGAAAACTAAAATCTAGGTCGGAGATGAAGTTGCCCTCAAAAGCATTCTAAACTCTACCGAGACTGTTGCAAGAGGATGGGCGAAGAGCTTGGACTCAAATAAGCTAGTTGGTGGTACAGAGATTGGACCAGAATGGTGTGAGGTAAACATTTATGTACCAATAAAAATAGATGAAAAGTTGGTGAGACCATATGCTTTGTTTTCCACAATTCAAGATTGTATTGGTGTATCCATTGCATGGCATGGCATTGTCCTTTCATCTCGGTATGTATTTGTTAAACTTGTGATACGAATAATTTTAATAATCTGGAACTTAATGCTTATACATGGTTGGTTTATTTGTAGATAGTCCGTGAGGATTGAGGATGCATGATGACTCAGGATTCTATGCTGCTTGTTTCTTTCGTTGCTTTTAATTTCTTTGTCAAATGTTACAAGACTTTATGTTGGATAATGCTATAACTTATTTATGTTTAGTGTTTTTGTTATGAATATGCTTATTTGAAATATAATGAAGTTTTATTTCTTTCATTAGTTGATGTTGTAAACACCATATCGTAAAATTGTATGTGCGGATGTTTAAAAAACCGTTGTATCATATGACTTGTTGGGACTTTGAAATTTTGTCCTAGTAAACTTGTTAGAACATTGTAAAAGTGTCCGAATATGCTTTTCTTAGGACGCTATATGGGTTGTTCATAAACATATTATGGGACCATAAAATTGGTTTCATAATCTTATTAGGGCTATTAGGACCCTTTTCTTAGTACTAAAGTACCTATAATGTTAAATCATACGGGTCATATAAATTAATTTTTAAGGACGCTTGTATGTGTATTAAAATATTAAAAGTAGGTAAGCAAATATTAAAACATTGTAAAAGTGTCCTAATATGTTTTAATTAGGAGTTTTTCTGGGACATATTATGTGACCATAAAATAAGTTTCATAACCTTATTTAAGTTATTAGGACGCTTTTTATGTTTCGGGACTTATTACAACCCCTTTACATGAAACGCTTTTACCGTTGGTCCTATTAAATAAAAGGTCCTATAAAATAACATTTTAGGACGCTTTTGTGCGTACTAAAAACCCATTTTTGTTGTAGTGGATTCTGTGGCACTACCAACAGCCACATCATATGAATCATTTACAAGTTCCATGAAATAAGCTATTTTAATATGTATCTGAAATAATTATTAAAAATCAAATTAGATTATACATTAAAAATGAGAAACAACATACCATGTAAGCAACTTTTAAAAATTCAACAAAAAATGGTGTTTTCGCTTTAAGAGGTCATCCGTTGATACACAGTGTCGAAGCTTGGTTATCGAATCGGGGGGGACCGGACTCAATTTTTTTCGATTGGTAGTGGCAAATCGGCAAGGGCCGGAATCAAACCGGGCTCAATTTACCTACGAAAATTGCAAATTTTCACTACTACGCCAAAAAACAGGGGGGCCAGGACCACCCCTGGCACTATAAAACCTTCACCCCTGTTGAAGTCAGTAACAACTTTTTGCTAATGGCTAATAAAGTGCATGATGGTTTTTATTTTACACCCAGCTTAAAGTTGGTATCTAAAATCAGGAAAAAGTGTAAACTTTGTTTCCACATTGTGGAGTTTCCCCTAAAAAAGTGTGTTGCATATGTCCATAAAAGTGAGTAGTATATTGCATCAATATATGGCATCATTGGTTAGATAAAATAAAAACTTTACTTAGACCAGGTGTAGTGGGGCGTTATTTGGGCTTAAAATTGAAAAATAGCGCCCAAACACCGCTACAGGGGGCTTTATGGGGCGCTATTTTACTTTAAAATTGAAAAAAAAAGGGTGTTTGGCGCTATTGTTGTAACGCCATTTTGTTTTGTTTTGTGTGCAAATTTTTTCCACCAATGAGAGTGGAGGGAGGGGCACTACCCCTTTGTTCCACTACACACACTCTTACTTGTCCATACAATTCTGAATTGCATCTACGTCAGAAGATAAGGCTTCCCTCTCTCTAGTCAATGGTATCCTTTTGTACACCATAGTATACCCATCATTTCTCACAGCTACAGAATATACTTCTGTAGGTGTTTTTACATCTTCTATAAATATGTTTTCCCAATATCCAACTACACTCACTGGATTCAATGTAGGGTTATATTCTTCATGGTTTAAAAGCATTCGACCACCACATTTTTTAATTTCTGATATAATATCCTCCTTTAACCGAGCCTCCATATGTTCTACCTGCATAAAGTTCAGAAGCAAGCATATTTATAACAGGTTCGTTTAAGTTACTTTTTTTGTAGAGGTGGCTTAATCCTTTTATATCATTATTCAAATTTTTATTAACAAACCCAAACCATGACCTGGATATTAGGGGCAAAGACACCTTCATCACCAAAGTTTGTTGCATCATGGCCTCTTAATTTACCTATATATAATACACTCCTAGTGATCAAAATAGAACAATCACATAGTTCACTAATCAATTAATTCAACAAACCTTTAGCCTCAACACATTGAATTGATGAAATCATGCTTGATTGGAGATTTATTAAAGGTCCTCTGGTGCTTACCTTCTTCTTCTTCTTCAATTTTGTCGATTGGTATTGTAGATACAATAAAGATTATGAAGGAAATGTGGGTTAAATTATATGGAAACGGACAGGGCCATTGATGGAGGGACGATTGAGTGCACAGACTACAGACTGATAATGATAGAATTAAGGCTACTAAATTGTATGAAAAGTGGTAATTAATTGATGGAGTAAACATAAGAGAATACCTAAGGATATATGGTCGATTCAAAGTTCATAAGGGCAAAGATGGAACACTTGTTTTATATTATGAAGAAGTGGGGAGTTGAAATGTCTAAATTGCCCTTCTAAGTGTCTTAATTGTCACAATTGTTCCCATAATACCCTTAAATTTATTGTTTAAATATGTTGTACATGTTGCATCTTAAGTTGTACGGATATAAAAATGACTATGCTAGCCATCACTCCTCCTTTATAATGTATTATAGATTATAGATTATAGATTATAGATTATAGATTATAGATTATAGAGATAAACTGATGTGAATGCTCTAACAAATTCAGACAATGTTGTGGAGTTTGGATTACAAATAGAAGTATTAAGGGGCTGTTTGGTAGCCTCTGAATGGTCATTAAGAGGCTACATCTGAATGGTTCATAGTCTCTTAATGGTTAAGATTTAATTTTAAGTATGAATGGTTAAGAGGTAACATCTTAATGGTTGCCTCTTAACCATTCAGACTTAAGGTTACCTCTTAACCATTCAGAGGTTATGGACCATTAAGAGGTAGCCTCTGAATGGTCATTAAGAGGCTACCAAACAGCCCCTAAGTCTTTTAATAGAAGATATTCGTAACCATTTGATCCAACATAAATTTAGATTAACAACCCCGATTTCACTTTTTTAGTTGAGATTAATGAACCATGTTTTTAATATCGACTTGAAATCTTGACTCGATCCGTGGTTACGATTAAGGGTTTTGATTTTCGACTAAGTTTGAATTCGGAGTTAGCAACTTTGGTTATGATACTTCTAAACATAATAATGTATCAGTTTTCATAACTATTTTGCATAACACAACACTTGTAAATAATCTATGAAAAAAAAAACGAGTAGATGAGTATGAGTTGAATGGAAGACGTGGGCTCATAATTAAATGACACCTAGCCCCTAGAGCAATTGTAATACTCCAAAAATAAATAAAGGTTAAAACTAATAACCATAATTATTATGACTAATATGTATAATACGTAAAGTAAATTTTAAATAAAATAAAATAATACTATAATAGAAAATGTTTAGTTGTGATTAGAAGAACCATGACTATGGCCATATCTTTTATCCATGTTCATTCTTAAAAATAATAAAAACCTTCATGATTGGTTTTGTTTCAAATATTATGTTTGAAATTCCATTAACAAACCATTCCGAGAGGATTGGGATGATACCCAATATTTCGCACACCGTCAATTATATTATACCTATCCAAGTCTCATTCACATCTCACAAAACCCTTCACAAATTTTCTGTTTGAGTTTCCGTCATAACGACGCCCTTCAACCCACCGTTACTTCGTTGCCATCAACCGCAAATCCGTCTTTGTTTGGGCCACGATCAGGTACAGTCATTGTCGCCTTACCTTTTTTGTTTATGAGAGATTCAGTTTGAGGTTACTAATCAGGTCGCTAACATGGCAGCGCATTCGTGTACCACGGTTGTCGTCCCCGGTTCGTTTTGATTGACGGTATTGTTCCGTTGGTTTCGTACCACCCGTTTCAATTATAACCAACTCCGTGACCAATCTTTGTCCATCCGTCTTCTTTCGGTTCGGGTATAAGGTATCGGCATAAACCCTTCATATTATAACCCATGCTTGTTTCGATCTATCCGGCAACTAAAGATCTTGTTTTAAAAGGAAATAAGCTTTTAGGATCAATTTTAAAAGTTATAGGATTTCTTTGTCTTGTCATTTTGATTTCATAATCTATACACACATCTGTTAAAGGAAATAAGTGTTTGTCATAATTAATTTTGAAACTAAAACAGGAGGGAAAGATATGCAAAGGTATGAGAAAACCTGCATGTATGTGTGCTTGAGTTATGTGTGTATGTATGTGGGCTTGAGTATATAATTAATTATGAATGTGTGTGCATGTGCATAATTGTCCTTGTGTGCATGTGTGTTTAATTTATGTGGTTAATGAGTGTGTGTTGAATATGTATGTAGGTGTGAGTCATATATGATGGGTTTAGATGGGTAATATTTTGAAGCTAAATATTTTATAAATATAAATGTGTAGGACTTTTAGCTTACATTCATAAGTTTTATGGTCCTATCAAAATTGTACATGTAAGTTATAAAAAAAAAACAAATCGTAATTTATTCTAGACTAGCTAGTGTACGTAATTTTTTTTATAAATATTATATTAATAGTTCAAATACTTTGTTTTTTGGATTTTCTTTAATTATTAAAAATAAAATGATTAGATTGGGATTTATGGTCGCCGGAAAGTTTCAACAAACAAGTTAAGTAATTAATGTGAATAATCCATCTTAGAACTGATATGGATATAACGGGATATAGCTAGGTTCACGTGCCGTGGAAGACGATTTATTTTTGCTTTTGCCTTTGCCTTGCTAACTAAGGTACGGATTCTCTTTCTTGACATTATAGTATTTTTTTTTATCATGTCCGTCACTTTGTAGTGCGGATTTTGTCTGTTCGTTCGTTGTCTTAGATTCGTATTATAAGTTTGTCAAATTCGTTGTAGCATGCAATATACTTATTAATTCGTGATCATTGTTGCATGTTCCCGTTAATATTATTTTCGTTATTTGCATGACCTTATTCTTTGTACTCGATCACCTGAGCAGTTTGTTTTGACATGTCGTTTGGGCGTCAACGACATGGTACTTATCGTGACAGTGCGTAATAAAAGTTCACGGCGTTTCTAGATTGTGTTAGTGTAACACTTGGCCCCTAGAGGCGTATAGATCGATCTTAGCTTTGAGTTTGAGTTTGTTTTGTGGAGATTGGAATAATGGGTGTACGCCACACTCACCATCTCATAGGTGCATAGACTAGCTATCTGTGTACCAGTTTGTCAGTTTGTTTTGGCTCATGGGTGGTTTCCGTTTGATGTGACTTAATTTATTGTTATCTATAGTCACGCGGTTTGATATCCGTATATATTCTGATATGTTTTTGATTTTGTTTCGATATGCTATGTTACGTTTGAATTTGTCCCGAATGGGTGTGGGGTTACTTCATGGATTGAGTTAAACATTTGTTTCGGTATGGGTTTGGGTTTGAGTTTAAAAAAAAAATATCCATTGGGATTTCGTATTTCTTTCCTTTCGTCCGTTAATTCGTGAACTGTTGATTTCTCCGTTACTGGGCAATTTTTGGCTCAGCCGTATTTTTGTTTGTTGTGTCTGTCTTATGTGTTCGCAGGTAATCTGGGGAATCAGGGATGAGTGAGAGATAAAAGAAGTTCAAGACTTTTCATTTTTTTGTTTAAACTCAGTAATAAATGAAATTAAGACTTAGGATTTTGTTCGGTTTGATTTGAGACTCTTGGTTGTCTTTTCGATTCCTTTTTTCTTTTTAAATGGATTGTGTTTGGTTTTGATATCTGTAATAGTGACATTTCAACCTGTCCGGGTTGGGGTGTGACAATTATGGTATCAGAGCACCAGGCTCTTTCCTGTAGAAAACTTAAACTTAAATAAATAAACCTGTGAGGTAATGGGTAGACGTTGGGTTAGGATTCATCCTTGTCTTTGTTAGGGAGTGCCCTCAGGTCAACCCTAGAGCTAATACAGGGGGAAACGCCACTAATGCCCCAGGTATGGTTTGCTAAGTGAGTATTTTGATGAACATAAAATATGTGCTCCATTTGATACTTGTGCGCCTAACATGTGATAACACCTTTATTTGCCAAGTATTTGAATCTATGCTCCCTGCCTTAGAGTACCCTCTTGTTAATTTGCCCTTGAGAGATGCCACCGCTACGTATTATGTTTATAGAGATTGTCCAAATCGAATCATGCCCATAATTTTTCACCTCATTCATGAGTCTTGCCATCTATTTTAGCTATCTGAATCCGTCTACGTACTCTGATATTCGATATGTGTGAATTTTGTCTTATCTTGTTCAAGGTTTGATTTGTTTAGTTCCCGTTTATCATTTCAAGAATTTGTAAATCCCTTTAGTTTGTGACATGTCATTATAGTTGTGACATCTGAAATCTGTTATATATAAATTTGCTAGTTACTCATGCATAACAATTTTGAGGACAAAATTTTTTTTAGGGGGGTAGAATTGTAATACTCCAAAAATAAATAAAGGTTAAAACTAATAACCATAATTATTATGACTAATATGTATAATACGTAAAGTAAATTTTAAATAAAATAAAATAATACTATAATAGAAAATGTTTAGTTGTGATTAGAAGAACCATGACTATGGCCATATCTTTTATCCATGTTCATTCTTAAAAATAATAAAAACCTTCATGATTGGTTTTGTTTCAAATATTATGTTTGAAATTCCATTAACAAACCATTCCGAGAGGATTGGGATGATACCCAATATTTCGCACACCGTCAATTATATTATACCTATCCAAGTCTCATTCACATCTCACAAAACCCTTCACAAATTTTCTGTTTGAGTTTCCGTCATAACGACGCCCTTCAACCCACCGTTACTTCGTTGCCATCAACCGCAAATCCGTCTTTGTTTGGGCCACGATCAGGTACAGTCATTGTCGCCTTACCTTTTTTGTTTATGAGAGATTCAGTTTGAGGTTACTAATCAGGTCGCTAACATGGCAGCGCATTCGTGTACCACGGTTGTCGTCCCCGGTTCGTTTTGATTGACGGTATTGTTCCGTTGGTTTCGTACCACCCGTTTCAATTATAACCAACTCCGTGACCAATCTTTGTCCATCCGTCTTCTTTCGGTTCGGGTATAAGGTATCGGCATAAACCCTTCATATTATAACCCATGCTTGTTTCGATCTATCCGGCAACTAAAGATCTTGTTTTAAAAGGAAATAAGCTTTTAGGATCAATTTTAAAAGTTATAGGATTTCTTTGTCTTGTCATTTTGATTTCATAACCTATACACACATCTGTTAAAGGAAATAAGTGTTTGTCATAATTAATTTTGAAACTAAAACAGGAGGGAAAGATATGCAAAGGTATGAGAAAACCTGCATGTATGTGTGCTTGAGTTATGTGTGTATGTATGTGGGCTTGAGTATATAATTAATTATGAATGTGTGTGCATGTGCATAATTGTCCTTGTGTGCATGTGTGTTTAATTTATGTGGTTAATGAGTGTGTGTTGAATATGTATGTAGGTGTGAGTCATATATGATGGGTTTAGATGGGTAATATTTTGAAGCTAAATATTTTATAAATATAAAGGTGTAGGACTTTTAGCTTACATTCATAAGTTTTATGGTCCTATCAAAATTGTACATGTAAGTTATAAAAAAAAAACAAATCGTAATTTATTCTAGACTAGCTAGTGTACGTAATTTTTTTTATAAATATTATATTAATAGTTCAAATACTTTGTTTTTTGGATTTTCTTTAATTATTAAAAATAAAATGATTAGATTGGGATTTATGGTCGCCGGAAAGTTTCAACAAACAAGTTAAGTAATTAATGTGAATAATCCATCTTAGAACTGATATGGATATAACGGGATATAGCTAGGTTCACGTGCCGTGGAAGACGATTTATTTTTGCTTTTGCCTTTGCCTTGCTAACTAAGGTACGGATTCTCTTTCTTGACATTATAGTATTTTTTTTTATCATGTCCGTCACTTTGTAGTGCGGATTTTGTCTGTTCGTTCGTTGTCTTAGATTCGTATTATAAGTTTGTCAAATTCGTTGTAGCATGCAATATACTTATTAATTCGTGATCATTGTTGCATGTTCCCGTTAATATTATTTTCGTTATTTGCATGACCTTATTCTTTGTACTCGATCACCTGAGCAGTTTGTTTTGACATGTCGTTTGGGCGTCAACGACATGGTACTTATCGTGACAGTGCGTAATAAAAGTTCACGGCGTTTCTAGATTGTGTTAGTGTAACACTTGGCCCCTAGAGGCGTATAGATCGATCTTAGCTTTGAGTTTGAGTTTGTTTTGTGGAGATTGGAATAATGGGTGTACGCCACACTCACCATCTCATAGGTGCATAGACTAGCTATCTGTGTACCAGTTTGTCAGTTTGTTTTGGCTCATGGGTGGTTTCCGTTTGATGTGACTTAATTTATTGTTATCTATAGTCACGCGGTTTGATATCCGTATATATTCTGATATGTTTTTGATTTTGTTTCGATATGCTATGTTACGTTTGAATTTGTCCCGAATGGGTGTGGGGTTACTTCATGGATTGAGTTAAACATTTGTTTCGGTATGGGTTTGGGTTTGAGTTTAAAAAAAAATATCCATTGGGATTTCGTATTTCTTTCCTTTCGTCCGTTAATTCGTGAACTGTTGATTTCTCCGTTACTGGGCAATTTTTGGCTCAGCCGTATTTTTGTTTGTTGTGTCTGTCTTATGTGTTCGCAGGTAATCTGGGGAATCAGGGATGAGTGAGAGATAAAAGAAGTTCAAGACTTTTCATTTTTTTGTTTAAACTCAGTAATAAATGAAATTAAGACTTAGGATTTTGTTCGGTTTGATTTGAGACTCTTGGTTGTCTTTTCGATTCCTTTTTTCTTTTTAAATGGATTGTGTTTGGTTTTGATATCTGTAATAGTGACATTTCAACCTGTCCGGGTTGGGGTGTGACAATTATGGTATCAGAGCACCAGGCTCTTTCCTGTAGAAAACTTAAACTTAAATAAATAAACCTGTGAGGTAATGGGTAGACGTTGGGTTAGGATTCATCCTTGTCTTTGTTAGGGAGTGCCCTCAGGTCAACCCTAGAGCTAATACAGGGGGAAACGCCACTAATGCCCCAGGTATGGTTTGCTAAGTGAGTATTTTGATGAACATAAAATATGTGCTCCATTTGATACTTGTGCGCCTAACATGTGATAACACCTTTATTTGCCAAGTATTTGAATCTATGCTCCCTGCCTTAGAGTACCCTCTTGTTAATTTGCCCTTGAGAGATGCCACCGCTACGTATTATGTTTATAGAGATTGTCCAAATCGAATCATGCCCATAATTTTTCACCTCATTCATGAGTCTTGCCATCTATTTTAGCTATCTGAATCCGTCTACGTACTCTGATATTCGATATGTGTGAATTTTGTCTTATCTTGTTCAAGGTTTGATTTGTTTAGTTCCCGTTTATCATTTCAAGAATTTGTAAATCCCTTTAGTTTGTGACATGTCATTATAGTTGTGACATCTGAAATCTGTTATATATAAATTTGCTAGTTACTCATGCATAACAATTTTGAGGACAAAATTTTTTTTAGGGGGGTAGAATTGTAATACTCCAAAAATAAATAAAGGTTAAAACTAATAACCATAATTATTATGACTAATATGTATAATACGTAAAGTAAATTTTAAATAAAATAAAATAATACTATAATAGAAAATGTTTAGTTGTGATTAGAAGAACCATGACTATGGCCATATCTTTTATCCATGTTCATTCTTAAAAATAATAAAAACCTTCATGATTGGTTTTGTTTCAAATATTATGTTTGAAATTCCATTAACAAACCATTCCGAGAGGATTGGGATGATACCCAATATTTCGCACACCGTCAATTATATTATACCTATCCAAGTCTCATTCACATCTCACAAAACCCTTCACAAATTTTCTGTTTGAGTTTCCGTCATAACGACGCCCTTCAACCCACCGTTACTTCGTTGCCATCAACCGCAAATCCGTCTTTGTTTGGGCCACGATCAGGTACAGTCATTGTCGCCTTACCTTTTTTGTTTATGAGAGATTCAGTTTGAGGTTACTAATCAGGTCGCTAACATGGCAGCGCATTCGTGTACCACGGTTGTCGTCCCCGGTTCGTTTTGATTGACGGTATTGTTCCGTTGGTTTCGTACCACCCGTTTCAATTATAACCAACTCCGTGACCAATCTTTGTCCATCCGTCTTCTTTCGGTTCGGGTATAAGGTATCGGCATAAACCCTTCATATTATAACCCATGCTTGTTTCGATCTATCCGGCAACTAAAGATCTTGTTTTAAAAGGAAATAAGCTTTTAGGATCAATTTTAAAAGTTATAGGATTTCTTTGTCTTGTCATTTTGATTTCATAACCTATACACACATCTGTTAAAGGAAATAAGTGTTTGTCATAATTAATTTTGAAACTAAAACAGGAGGGAAAGATATGCAAAGGTATGAGAAAACCTGCATGTATGTGTGCTTGAGTTATGTGTGTATGTATGTGGGCTTGAGTATATAATTAATTATGAATGTGTGTGCATGTGCATAATTGTCCTTGTGTGCATGTGTGTTTAATTTATGTGGTTAATGAGTGTGTGTTGAATATGTATGTAGGTGTGAGTCATATATGATGGGTTTAGATGGGTAATATTTTGAAGCTAAATATTTTATAAATATAAAGGTGTAGGACTTTTAGCTTACATTCATAAGTTTTATGGTCCTATCAAAATTGTACATGTAAGTTATAAAAAAAAAACAAATCGTAATTTATTCTAGACTAGCTAGTGTACGTAATTTTTTTTATAAATATTATATTAATAGTTCAAATACTTTGTTTTTTGGATTTTCTTTAATTATTAAAAATAAAATGATTAGATTGGGATTTATGGTCGCCGGAAAGTTTCAACAAACAAGTTAAGTAATTAATGTGAATAATCCATCTTAGAACTGATATGGATATAACGGGATATAGCTAGGTTCACGTGCCGTGGAAGACGATTTATTTTTGCTTTTGCCTTTGCCTTGCTAACTAAGGTACGGATTCTCTTTCTTGACATTATAGTATTTTTTTTTATCATGTCCGTCACTTTGTAGTGCGGATTTTGTCTGTTCGTTCGTTGTCTTAGATTCGTATTATAAGTTTGTCAAATTCGTTGTAGCATGCAATATACTTATTAATTCGTGATCATTGTTGCATGTTCCCGTTAATATTATTTTCGTTATTTGCATGACCTTATTCTTTGTACTCGATCACCTGAGCAGTTTGTTTTGACATGTCGTTTGGGCGTCAACGACATGGTACTTATCGTGACAGTGCGTAATAAAAGTTCACGGCGTTTCTAGATTGTGTTAGTGTAACACTTGGCCCCTAGAGGCGTATAGATCGATCTTAGCTTTGAGTTTGAGTTTGTTTTGTGGAGATTGGAATAATGGGTGTACGCCACACTCACCATCTCATAGGTGCATAGACTAGCTATCTGTGTACCAGTTTGTCAGTTTGTTTTGGCTCATGGGTGGTTTCCGTTTGATGTGACTTAATTTATTGTTATCTATAGTCACGCGGTTTGATATCCGTATATATTCTGATATGTTTTTGATTTTGTTTCGATATGCTATGTTACGTTTGAATTTGTCCCGAATGGGTGTGGGGTTACTTCATGGATTGAGTTAAACATTTGTTTCGGTATGGGTTTGGGTTTGAGTTTAAAAAAAAATATCCATTGGGATTTCGTATTTCTTTCCTTTCGTCCGTTAATTCGTGAACTGTTGATTTCTCCGTTACTGGGCAATTTTTGGCTCAGCCGTATTTTTGTTTGTTGTGTCTGTCTTATGTGTTCGCAGGTAATCTGGGGAATCAGGGATGAGTGAGAGATAAAAGAAGTTCAAGACTTTTCATTTTTTTGTTTAAACTCAGTAATAAATGAAATTAAGACTTAGGATTTTGTTCGGTTTGATTTGAGACTCTTGGTTGTCTTTTCGATTCCTTTTTTTCTTTTTAAATGGATTGTGTTTGGTTTTGATATCTGTAATAGTGACATTTTAACCTGTCCGGGTTGGGGTGTGACAGCAATAATGTTTTGACGAAAGTTCAAGTTACCTTTAGAAAAAAAGAGGCAAGGATTAGATATGTGGAGCATGGAAAATAATGACACAGTTAAGTTTGTTGACTTTATAATTATACATTTTAATTAGTTATAGGTGTCATGATACATTATCAAAAGTGAAATCCAATTATATGTGAAGCACTTATAAGTTAAGTTCGTATCATATGACATTAAATAAATCATTAAGGTGGTCCTTAAACTATGTCATCACTATCTTATTATGAAATGTGAATAAAATAAACCATATCAATGACTCGAGTTTAATTAACATAGTAGATGAAAAGCAATCCACGCTCATCATCAAAGATATACCTAAGCAAAGTTAATACGATTGGAATATTTTTAACGGCAAAAATGTTACGAAACTTTACTTTTTACACAAATAATTTTAAAGAGAAAATTGCAGTTTTCGTCCCTGTGGTTTGCCTAAACTAACAGGTTCAACCCAGCCTTAACACCCTAAGTCCCTGCGGTTTGGTTTGCTAACACTTTACGTCCCTCAAGCTAACATCCGTCTCTCTGCCGTTACATCACCCTCATGTGCAGCTCACGTGAGGGGTAATATGGTCATTTCAACTCGAAAATGGAGGGCGTTTGGGTCATTTCACCTGTAGATTAAAAAAATATATATATCTAAACGAAACGTGAGGGGTAATATGGTCATTTCAACTCGAAAATGGAGGACATTTTGGTCATTTCACCTGTAGATTAAAAAAAATATATCTAAACGAAATATCTGTGTAATTAATTTTCCCTCGCTATTTAACCCCCTTAATCATCAACCCTAACTTCACCTTCAATCTTCTTCATCAAACAATCATTCTCAAACCTTCAATCCAAACAACAATGGTGATGTGTAGGTGTGGAGCAACAACAGACCTCAGAATTTCATGGACGAATGAGAATCCAGGACATAGGTACCATCGTTGCACTGCAGGTTGTGGTTTCGTTGACTGGATGGACCCCCTACTTGTACAAACCCGATTGTTTTGATACCTGCTCTGTTGGCCACCATACGAAACCATGAAGACAATGTGAGAAGAATGTGTACCATGAAATCAGAAGCTGATCGAGTGTTGCAGAAAACACAGATTGAAAACAAGATGTTGAAAGTCGCTCTAGGGTTTGTTCTGATGTTTTGTGTGATGTATTATCTTATGAAGTAGGTCTAGGGTATGTGAAGGTGTAGGGTATGTGCAGGTTTAGGGTTTGCTATGATCTTGGATGTTTTTTGGTGGTTGTGCAGTGATGGTTTAAGGTCTAGGGTTTGGTTGATGTTTTTTGTAATCAAACTCATTAAAAGTCATGTTTTGATATAGATGAAGAATGAATATTATGTAATGAATATTTTGGTAATGAAATGAATATATTGGATGAATGAATGCTAATGTTATTGTTATTGTGGATGAATGTATGTTAATATTATTGTGAATGAGTCATATGGTTAGTGAACATGTCAAATGCAGTTATTGATGATGTTGGATCATTCACTGTTAATTGGTCAGTTTGATCATAGGTTATGGATGAATGAATGTTAATGGGTCAGTTTGTTTAATGTTATGGACGATGTTTAATGAATGATGGTTTTTGCAGGTTGTTAATGGGTCAGGGTATGTTGGTCATTTTGTGCAGGTTGAATGGGTCAGGGTATTTTGGTTTGAGCAGGTTGTTAATGGGTCAGGGTATGTTGGTCATTTTGTGCAGGTTGAATGGGTCAGGGTATGTTGGTCATTTTGTGCAGGTTGAATGGGTCAGGGTATTTTGGTTTGAGCAGGTTGTTAATAGGTGAGGGTCAGGGTATGTGCAGCTTATGTTAATGGTTTGTGAAGGGTCATGATGTTAGTGAATCAGTCAATGCAGTTTGTTAGTCAATGCAGTTTGTCAAATGGGTCAAGGTTAATGAACATGTCAATGCAGTTTCTTAGTCAATGCAATCATGGTTAAGGTTGTGCAGGGTCATGATGTCAAATGGGTCAAGGTTAATGAGCATGATGTTAGTGAATCCGTCATGGTTAAGGTAGTGCAGGGTCATGATGTAAGTGAATCACTCATGGGTCACTTGTTCATATTTTGTTATACTTTGTTCATAGTTGTCAATGCAGGTGTATGTGGTTGTCAAATGGGTCATAATGCAGTTTGTTAGTCAATGCAGTTTGTATATGGTTGTCAAATGGGTCACTTGTGCATCTTGAATGATCATGGTTAGTTTCATGAATGGTTTGGCTTATTTAAGTCAAATGGGTCAGTATGATCATAGGTTTGTTTCAAGAATGCTTTGAGTAATTTAAGTCAAATGGGTCAAGTATGCAAATTGCCCTGTACAACGGTCAGTATGATCATCAATTGATTGTCATTTCTAACGGCCATATTGCCCTGTTTAACGGTTATATTCAGTATAAATAAAGAACAAAAAAGCACCAAATGACCATACAATCCAACTAATACGATGGATCCAAAAAACACAAAAAAGAAAAGACTAAAAACCAAACACACTCAACATGAACATGCTGCTAATGATCAAGCTCCAAAGGAAGAAGATGCTGTTCATGATCAAGATCAACAACCACAAGATCAACAACCACAAGATGCTGTTGATGATGAACTGATCATGAAGATGTTGCTGCTGCTGATGAACAACCAAAACATGCTGCTGATGATGACTGGTACCATGACCTGTATGAATATGAAGGAAAGACAGAAAAGGAAGAAGAAGAAGCTAATCCATACGACGATTATGATCCTGAGGTTTTGGAAAGAGCCTGGGATTATGCAAGCTCTGATGATGACTAGTACCATGACCCGTATGAAGATGAGCGTCGGTCTGATTCATTCTCTGATGAAGATCCGAGATCGTCACTGGAAGTGAAACATGTAACAAATGGAAGTGATGAACATCCAAAACATGATGCTGATGTAACAAGTTGCTATGAATGAAATGTATGCAATGTTTAACTAACAAAATCATTTTCATTTCATTGAAATTCAAATTCATTACAATGTTAAATGCATACACCTATATTAACCAAATAAGAACAAAGTATAACAGAAAGAACACAACGCATATACCTATATTAACCAAATAACAACAAAGTATAACAGAAAGAACACAACATCATATTTATTACGGAAATCTCGAATTGCAGTAAAACAGGGGATTACAAATTAGGGTTTTGAAGTGGATTTGAGGAAGAAGAAGAATGCTTCTTCAAATTATAACGTTCAAATTTTCAGAGATGAAATGACCAAAATGCCCTCCATTTTCGAGTTGAAATGACCATATTACCCCTCACGTGAGCTGCACGTGAGGGTGATGTAACGGCAGAGAGACGGACGTTAGCTTGAGGGACGTAAAGTGTTAGCAAACCAAACCACAGGGACTCAGGGTGTTAAGGCTGGGTTGAACCTGTTAGTTTAGGCAAACCACAGGGACGAAAACTGCAATTTTCTCAATTTTAAATTACACTATTGCCCAAGTTTAAACATGTGACATTCAAAATGCATATGCCTCTACCAAACAGACTAACTCCACATTGGCTTGGATCGTTTATTATTCACAACAACTTTAGTTTACAATATCTGTTTGGTATGTTTTTAAAAGTTATATTTATGCTATATTATAATACATTTAAGTAGAACAACAAAGTAACTTTAAATAATTTTTAGTGTTTAAGCCATTATAACTTTTAAATATAAAAATCCTTTGAATAAATTGTCGACTAAAAACCAACTAGCCTACGATGACAACTTTATTGAAAATTCCGTTATTGAACCATCATTAACATGTTCTGGGCTGAGTTCTCCCATTGTGGTGTCTCCATCTGATGAATACCTTTCGGGCTCTGATTTCCACACTATTGGGGTAATAAGTGCAATAAAGAGGTATGTTTCATATAATCTAGGATTAGTTATATTTAATCAAACTCACACTGAGCAATTTTTTTTAACATTTATATATATATATATGTGTGTGTGTGTGTGTGTACGAGGAGAAAATTTGTTATCGTTATTGGTACCATAAAGGCTTTTCGTGATGAACGGTCTTGGTATTACAATGCTTGTAAAAAATGCGCCAAGGCGGTGTCAACAAAAACGATTCTCAAGGACAAACCTGATGGATCTGATGGTTTTGACAAAATTCAAGTCTTGGAATGCAAAGATCCGAACTGCAATAAAGATGTTGTTTACTCAAATCCAAGGTTGGTAACACTTTTAATATTTTTTTTCTTTTATCATTTTCGTTATTTAAATAACAATTGAATACTTGTTTCAGGATCCGACTTTCAATTCGCGTTTAAGACTGTACTCGTACAGTCCCACTTACACTGTTTGAACGTGAAATAGTCAAACTTCTTAATGTTACGGCCTGTAAATTACTGGATAATAACATAGAGGTATATTGCAATTGATAATACTCTTAATGATGAAAATAAGGGTGAGCATTGGGTAAGAACCGACCCGACCCGAACCGACGAGACCCGACCCGAACTGAGACCCGATGGAGGAATAAAATCAGAACCGAAATGTAAACCTACAAATAGGTTTGGTCCTCGGTCCCTTGAACTTCGGTTATGTCGGTCTTAGATACAAAACCCGACCCGATGGATAGAGGGCAATATCATTTCAGAAAGCTTCGATTTGCTGATTCAAAAGGCAATATCGTTACAGAAAGCTTGGAACTTCGAAGGTAATTTGCTAATTAGTTGGTTTTATTTTTTCTTATGTGGTTTCAAACTAAAAAGTGCACAGATTTATCATGTTTGTTAACTTAATTCCTTGATGTTTGTATGTGGGTTACAAAATGCTTTTATGTGTGTTCATGATAGAATTGATTGGTGATGCTAGATTGTTTGCATTAAATCAATTGTTTTTTATCTTTGTTGTTAGTTGGTGATGTTAGAATTGATTGGTGTGTTCATGATAGATTGTTTGATGATTAGTTGGTTTGATTGTTATGTACCATATGTTTGCATACCAAATGTTCGATAGAATTTCTAAGTGAAAAATCTAAAACATTTGTAAGAAAGAAATTACAAAACCAAAAGATCATTCACAGTTGTTATAGTTCGTCCGTTGAATCCATCTGTGATTAACCATGTTTCATAGCATACGTTAGCATTAACATGTAAGATTGCAAAAAAACATCCTAACTAACAGACAATCACAAAAAATAACTAGAAAGCAAACTGAGAAGCTTGGCTTCACTTGATGTAATGTAAGGTATTGTTTCTGTGTTGGTGTCTATATGTTAAAGATATTAAGCTATACTAGAAAAGCATGTAAAAACTTACTTCACAGCATGTAAAAACACACAATAACAAATAATTTAGAACATTAGACTTTCACCCAGGTTTGACTTTCATCCAAAGTGCTTGCAGTCACATGATACTTACACCAAGTCACTGCAGCCTATAAGGGTCTTGCATAATGTTTTGAAAGCTGCTGAACGAATTCACGAGTTATGTTGAAGCCGCTGATAAGGTTGATATTTGAATAATGTATATGATTAGTCATTAGTTAGGAAATTATATTGATTAGTCATTAGTTAGGAAATTATATTGATAAGGTTAATCTTGCAAAATTGATACCGATCACAGCCTCTTTGATCTCGGTTTTTTTATTTTTAAACACTAGAGAACCGACCCGACCCGATACCCGACTTGGGTGATATACGAGAACCGACTACAGAACCTAAACGACATACCCGGTTCGATTCAGGTCCAAAATAGGTTCGGTTCTCGGTTTTAATTCGGTTCTGCCTGATTATGCTCACCCCTAGATGAAAACATACATTGTTTTTAAATCTATTTCAATGCAATTTAATTAATTTTTTTTGGCAGTGTTTACTTTTATTTTACAATTATCCAATGATGGAGCTATGCCTGAAGAATTAACACTGTGTTCTCGAGTTTCATTTAATGACAGAAAAGAAAGGATTTGAAAGGATGTTTGGAAAAATTGTATTCCAGAGTTTTTTTAAAGAGAGAAAGGGAGAGAAATGGAAGGAAAATTTTGGTTGATTTCCTTCATTTTTCATCCTTCCAAATTAGAGAGATTTGGAAGGAAATGTTATTTTAAACCTAAAATCCTTACTTTCCTCTCCATTTCCTTCAAACTTTGGAACACACTAGTTGATTAAATCTTTTCTTTCCACTCTCTTTCTTTTACCTCCTTAACTCTCTTTCCCTTCTCTTCCTTCATTTGTTAAACTCGGGAACATAGCGTAAAGGTTTTACTAAACAAGAAGTTTGCTTTCAAGATCTTAGTAGCGACCGGTAATTTGTCAAACAATTATGATAGTTATTCCGTCAACAAGTTGATAGATGACCAATCAATTTTATCTCATCTTCACAAAAACTTTGATGTTGAAAAGGTTCCTCCTTCAAACCATTACTGAGAGCATATTGATTCATTAAATTTCATGAAATATTTTCACCCTGAAATCCACCTACGTCATCCTCCAAGAACCAAACCCACTTATTATCCATGTGTATGTTATACTCCTGGCCGGCCTTGAGGGGGTGCGGGGAGGGCCCCTGGCCCGGGCCCAATAAGGGCCACTTTGAGCGGCGACGAGTGTTTTTTTTTCAAGTATTTTCTTTCTGTTTTCGACTAAAAAAAAGATCTCATCTTGAACATCACTGTTTATAAACGCAAGAAAGTGATGAGTAGATAAAGAAGAAGATGAGTCATACATGATAAACTATATTGGAAGGATACGACAGAATTGAAAAAAAAGTTGAAATGTGTTACTTGAGATTTGTGTTGTGGTACAGTAATTGTACAACCTTTGCAGTAAATGTAATACAGAGTACTACTACAAAACAATAATTATCTCACGCTTTTGCACATGATGCAAGTCAAACTCATTTTATTAAAAACTTTTGAAGTCTAGACATAAAATAATGGTCCTTCAAATTATTATGGAATTTTAAGAAATGGTGGTTTTTTATGAGCCAATTAGCCAAGCATAATAATTTTATAATTATTATGACACTTTCAGTTCTATATCCGGTTTGACCAGTCTGACTAGGAAACCAGTAAGAAAACCGTTTCAACGTCCATTTCAGTTATGAAAAAATAGCTTAAAAGACCTAAGACTTAGAAAAGACCCTAGACTAAGGGACACATATTTCACGGTTCGGCCCGAGCACCTGAATTTTCAGGGCCAGCCCTGGTTATACTTTAGGATTCATCCATATTTACGAAAACTACATATATAACTATCGTACTTTTAACCCTCTTCAACCCTTGTAGATGTGTTGTCTTCAATATTTTGTGGATTCATTATCTTTAAACATTGGTGTGTTATTTCTAATAGTTATATCACCGCACCTTTTGCAGATGTATTGTCTTTGGATTGATATTACAAAAGTTTTCACTTTATATATAGTATTTCATCATTATTAACTCCTTGAAAAGGGTTTGGCTTTTTCAAATCTTATATGTACTCGTTTGTATAAAGTTATTCTAGTCTTTAATTATTATTTTTCCTAACTAGTCTTTTTTATTATATAAAGTAAATAGTTTGATTTTGTTGAAAACCGATTAATCTTGCACATAATATATATTTATTTGGAAATTTCTTCCTACAGAAAACCTAATACGTTATTTATAAATTGTTTGTTTGGAACTGACCGAGACGATCTATACCAAATGAAACCTAGTTAGGGTCGTTTGGTTGATTAAGTGTTGAATCATTAATAGGTCTGAATGGTTGCTGAAGTTTAACATCTTAATGGTTAGTTTTCTTGTCCCACATTGGTATGAGAGTCTCATTAAGGTTCAGCCTAGTTCAGTGCTTAATGGTTCAGTAACATCCCAAGTCTTAATGGTTCAGCCTTAACCATTCCATTTAGAAGCTGAAACAAACGCGCTGAATACTGAATCATTTAGCGCTGAATGGTTTAGAGTCTTATTAAGAGCCTTACCAAACAGCCCCTTAGTCTTCTTATGATGTAGGTGAATAATTTCCCGAATTATATAAACCCTCGTGCGACAGTTTATACACATCTAAAAGCAATGAGACAACGAAAAGAATAATATAAAGGTCATTTCATTAAAGTTCCACTCGAGACATCAATATTCAACGCATGAAGAAGATAAAAGGATAAAAGTCTTATGAGTTGGTTACGATCTCTCTCTTGACAAATGATCAACTCCGTTAGTTTTGTGTTGATTGCCTTTTCCCTTTTCCTTTTTATATATTGTTTTCTAGCTAATAACTATTTTACATAACATTTCCAGTTTTTAATAAATTCGGTCCTGTGTCCATCTCCAACAAATTACAATAATTGTCTCTCCAGTCATGTCTCTTTTGTTACATTTAAAATCTTTAGCTCCTAGTGGCGTCTTCGCTGTCTTTTAACTGTTCAACCTCCTACTGCTCCAGTTGTGATGATAATTATTAAGCTATAAGAAATAAGGGCTTTAGCGGCGACAAGAACCATCATTAGTGGCGACTTTTGTCGCCGCTAAAGACCCTATTCCTCGAGTGTGTACACATGTGCATTAAACCATACCAGCGGCGACTAAAGGCCCTATTCCTTGTAGTGTGTTATGTGTTATTTGGTATAGTTTTCATGATAATTTTCAGTGATGGGTATAATAAAGAAAAACTTAAGAGATTTTTATTATTATTTTTTTTTGAACGGCAAAACGACTATATATATATAGCGCAAGCAAGCGGCTGGAAACAAACAAAAACACCGAGTCCAACAAACAGCCCCAAAACAATCAGACCCTACTAACAACACCAAAAAGGAAACAAAACGCTACAACATAGACCCAATGTCAAAGTTAGACCAATTTTCCCAAGAAGGGGCAGTCACTTTCGCTCTTTGACAAACCCACACGTACGAGTCTTCCTTGATCCAGTTAACACACCGCTGCGTAGAAGTCGTTTTGCCTTCGAATATCCTCGAGTTCCTCACACACCATAGACTCCAAGTGGTCGCCATTACGACGGTTAACACGGTTTTCTTCCAGAACCGGCTGCCAGGAGAATCTCTAATGAAGGACACCGGCTCTTTCAGGGAGGATACATCCGAAGGCCATTGAATTTTCATCCAGCGCAATATGCACCACCAGACACACCTGGAGAAAAGGCAGGAGACGAACACATGGTCTGGCGTTTCAACCTGAATATCACATCTCGGACAAGTCACGTCAGGCAAGGACACGCCACGGCTCACCAACGCAGCCTTGGCAGCGACCTTACCATCGATAGCTCGCCACAGGAGATAATTTGCTTTCCCGGTAGCCCACGAGTTCTAGCAGAATATATCATCAACCACAGTACCCCCACGGCTAGTTTCTAGCTGCTTACGGATGGAACTAACCGAAAACGACACATCAGACCCATTATCCCACTTCCAAAGGTCAGGACCATTGTTCAAAGAGGCCGACTGAAGTAATGACATCAAGGAGCCGGCTTGTTCCCATTCAACAGCAGACGAGGGGTCCCGAACCCAATCCCAGCCCCACTGAACAACATTACCCCTGTAGACGATATTGTCCGACACCGTACCGTCCTTGCTAATAGCGAGACGATACAGAATCGGGAAAACATCTTTAAGGGCTGTACCACCAACCCACACATCCTTCCAGAAGCGAGTCAACTTCCCGTCACCAACGCTCACTTTGAGAAAGTCTACCAGATTAATCCCTTCCCTGCCCAAAACAGAATCAATCGTAGTGATATCTTTCCACACTCCTTTAACAGCCCTATTAAGAGGAATCAATTTCGAACTGTTAGGGGTGTCATGAATCGCAGCAATCACCCGAGCCCATAGAGAATCCGGTCCGGATTTTATACGCCACCACCACTTTAACAACATAGCAATATTAAAGTCTCTTAAATTCCCGACACCAATCCCACCCCGATCTCTAGACCCGATAACTCTATCCCATTTGACCCACCTCAGCTTACGCCTCCCAGACGAGACACCCCAAATGAAATCCCTCCGGATCCTGTCCAGCTTCTTAACCACTTCAATAGGGGCTTTGAATAAGGAAAAAAAAATACAAGGGCAAGCTACCCAACACAGATTTGGCTAGGGTGATTCTACCGGCGAATGAAAGGTTTTGGCCTTCCAAGCCGAAAGCCTGGATCTGAATTTGTTCACAATCAGTTCCCACCTGGCAATTCTCTTCATGTTAGCCCTAATGGGGACTCCAAGATAAGTAAACGGAAGTTTCCCCACCTCGCAATTAAGCAACTCAGCCATCCTTGAAACCTCATCTTCATCCACACCTACCCCGATAAGATTACATTTAGCATTATTCACCTTCAGCCCAGTGACCAAGTAGAGGCATCTAAGGAAGCGACTTAAACTCCTGACATTACTTTCGCTCCATTCGCCTATAAACAATACATCATCCGCGTAGCATAGATGGGTAATTTCAGGCCCATCATTGGGAAGGGAGACGCCTTTAAACAGCCCGGAATTAACAACCCTCTTCATAAACAAGATCAAAACCTACATCGGCAGAATGAAAAGGAAGGGCGACAACGAGCCCCCTTGTCTTAGCCCTCTTTTGAACACAAACTCATCCGTGGGTGAACCATTTAGAATCACCAAACCAGTACCCGAAGACAAACAACCTCTGACCCACGAAACCCATTGATCAGGAAAACCCATGAAACTTAAAGTGTTGAAAAGGAACTTCCAGTTCAGCGAGTCGTAGGCTTTCTGGAAGTCCACTTTGAAGATTAACAATTTACCTTTGGTCCTCTTTTTCCAAGCCACTATTTCATTGACTATTAGCGGGTTGTCCAGTATATACCTTTGTCCCACGAAGGCTGCCTGGGAAGAGGAGATAAGATCATTCATGACAGATTTGAGACGGGCTGCCAATACTTTAGCAACAATTTTATAGACTGAATCGACAAGGGAAATCGGCCGGAAATTACCCAACGATTGAGGATCCAAGGCTTTCGGAATTAACGCCACAAAGGACGCATTACACCCCATGCTAAGCTGTCCATCAGAATAGAACTCGAGCATCATTTTCATAATAAAAGGTTCCAAGAACTTCAAGTAATGTTTAAAGAACTTCAAGGTAAATCCGTCGGGTCCAGGTGATTTACTACCGTCACAGTCCTTAATGGAGTTTAAAACTTCAGAATTAGTAAAAGGGGACACCAGGGAAGACGCAAGGTTTGGGTCTAAGCGCGGAAGCCCATCCCCAGAGAAAGACGGTCTCCGCCTTATGGGTTCACTAAACTGTTTCTTGAACCACTTCCTCGCAACCTCTTTAAGAGCACTAGGATTGCTAATCCACGACCCATTAATGAGCAAACCATTGATCCTCCTAGCTGCCACATTAATTTTGATCACTTTATGGAAATACGAAGTATTATTATCCCCCAACTTGATCCAATTTAGCCTGGCTTTTTGTTGCAAATCACGAGCCCTACCCCCTTCAAACGTCTTAAGTTTCACCATTAAGGCCGCCCGAAGTTTTTTCTCGATGACTGTTAGAGTGGAGTTTTCCACAAGCGATTCCAGATTATCGATGGCTTGGCGAGTGGCTTCAAACTCCAACTCTTCACTGACCTTAGCATCACTTCTCCACTTCTTGATATCCGCCTTAACGTTCTTCAAAAGAAGGCATAGCACCCTATCGGCTCTCCCATTAACACCAGCCCTTTGAGTATTAATAGCCACAATCCAATCCAATTCAACATTCCCGAGCCAAGAATTGAAAAGTTTAAATGGAATCGGACCAAAATTATTAAGAACACAACATAACGAGAGGGGCCGATGGTCCGACACACCCTCTTAAGGACTTCATACGAAGCCTCCGGCCACCTGGACATAAAGTTATGACAGACAAGGACTCTATCAATCTTACTCAGCTTGTCGCCATTGTCGGACATGTAAGTGAAACTCCCTCCAGCCAGATTGTATTCGAGGAGGCCCATGGCCGAAATGAAATTGTTGAACGAACTGGCAGCTTGGGCATCGAAGACCGAATTGATTCTCTCTTCAGGGTACCGGACATTGTTAAAATCATCTAGGACAACCCAAAACCCATCCAAAGAAAGTTTTATATCCAAAATAGCATCCCATACAGCCCTTCTACTCGTAGGATCCCTAGGACCATAGACATTAACAATGTTGATTCTATCGTTTTCACCTTTTATAACCCCAGACACCACCAAGAATCGCTGGTGCTTAACCACCTTATCCACCTGAAGAAGACCCGGGTCCCAAACCGAGAAAACAGCCCCAGATCTACCTTCTGCGCCGACATACTCAAACTTCATCGGAAAATTCCCCCGGAACCGAGCAACAGAACTATCCGAAAGCACCTCCTGATGCGACTCTTGGACAGCAAGGAATGATAGCTTTTTCTCACTCTTTAACCTCTTAACCCACACTGGCTTTTCCGCACCAGTGATCCCCCTAATATTGAGCGAGAGAAAATTCATCTTAACAAGGAGGGCGCCAAATCCCCTTTAACCAGCTTCCTAACCTGGTTATCAAATCCAGACATGTCAATACCCAAATCACTCCCAAAGGCCACTGTAGCAGACACCTCTCTCTCAAATTCTTGTGGAGTTGGGTTCCTCTCGTCGTTGCTCCTGACAGTTTCATTATCCTTACTACCCGTGGTTATAGTCCCAGCCCTAGGAGAAGACTAGTTGATAAGGTTGTCTAGCCTGAAAGGATCAGAGTCCTCCGGCTCTTCATTAAGGTTCAAAGTTGGTATCTGCGGGATACCGTTATTGGGGTTGAGAAAAGATTTTGGATTTTTCCTGTTGGGCCTAACCGAGATAAAGTCAAGGCCCACCCCATCATTGGTTTCAACTTCAGACCCAAACCCAGGTGAGGGCCCATTAAAATTGTTTTCACCACATGAATCCAAAAGAGGAGAGGAGGGACCCACCTCATTATTAAAGTTGTCGCCGTCAGAGCAATTAAAAGTTAGGGACTTTTCATATTCATGCACTTTACCCATGCAGCACGTATCCCCTGGAGTCTTTTCATATGCCCTCCCCGACCCTTCATTCTTGCTGGAGCCTTTCGCCGGAGTAACAACCACAGTTACAGGAGACTTCCCAACCCCCAAACAATTCCGACTAAGAAAGGCAGGTTCCCAATCATCATTGCACTCATGGACCCAAACCTTCACAAATTGGCATTGCCACCTGAGAGTCACCTCCTTATTGATTTTTTCCCCGGACTTCACAATGATAGCCATTCTATCGACAGATAAGTTCCCATCCACAACATCGGCGACAGACCTGCCCACTAGCCTACCGCATCTTTCTCCGATTCTGTTAAAAACGTGACGTTCCCAAAGATTGATCGGCACCCCAGTAACCTTGATCCAAGTTAGTCTCTCAAACACCGGAGTAGTCCCTTCCCATACGTAAATTCGAGAGAACCACGAAGACCACAGGTCATACTCTCCCCTTAGAAAGTCATCAGCCGAGGAAACCGACGGAAAAGTAAACATAGTCTTAAGGCCCCCAACATACCTGACTTCCACTCCGGCTAAGCTCTCCTCCTCAAACAGAGCATGCAAATTCTCTAAGAGAGCCAGGTCCTGAACTTCGCCAATCAACAACTTAAATTCCCATTGCTTACTAGCCGAAGAGTTAATGGGAGGGAGATCAATAAGAATTCCAGAACTGTTAGCACCATGCTTATCATCCAAAACCTCTTTGTAAGACCCAACGGCTCCCCTATCTTCACCAATTATTGATTGCATTAATTATTGGTTGCATTAGTTTTTACATCACTTTTTTCACCAATTATTGGTTGCATTTCCATTTGTTTTCGTATTGATTCTCTCTCGAGAATATGAACCGTCGAAGACAAGGGAGAAAGCAGCAGCATGAAGACAGATCCGGTAAGCAGACGAAATCTTTCCAAGAGCTCAAGAACAGAAAAGAGGAGGAACAACGAAGGATTAGGGAAGGCAGGGGAGGGTTCTGGCACGACGTGGTTAGCAAAAAGGCGAGACTCAAGGAGAATAGTTTTGTTAAACGGGAGGAATGCCTTCGCAAGCTGTGTGTCGTTCTTCGTGACTAACCTGCCGGGGAGCTGTACAGCGACAAAACTGTGGAAAGCTTTAGAAATGTTCGAGAATCTGGAGGGCGCGTTTGTTCCATCTAAGAAGGACGGGGGTGGTAACCGGTTTGGCTTCATTCGCTTCTCTGGTATTAAGGACGTGGAACTCTGGTTAGAGAGACTTAAGGGGGTGTCCATTGATGGGGCCGTTATTAATGTCTCCCTGGTTAAGTTTCACAGGGATGGTAGTAAAGCAGTTAACCCAGCCAGTGGTCCAGGGGCCTCAGTTTTCTCTAGGCTGGGTGGTCCTAAACCTAAGGCAGTTGATGCCACTCCTGTTGTCCAGTCTGGTGAAGATAGGGGAGCCGTTGGGTCTTACAAAGAGGTTTAGGATAAGCATGGTGCTAACAGTTCTGGAATTCTTATTGATCTCCTTCCCATTAACTCTTCGGCTAGTAAGCAATGGGAATTTAAGTCGTTGATTGGCGAAGTTAAGGACCTGGCTCTCTTAGAGAATCTGCATGCTCTGTTTGAGGAGGAGAGCTTAGCCGATTTTTATTATTTATGCATGTCATGATTTTTTGAGTCTATCATCCACCAATTATTGGTTGCATTAGTTTTTACATCTCTTTTTTCACCACTCATGGTCTAAAAGACTAACACACATGTATATAATACACACTTAAATAGTTAAATGAGTTTGTGAACATCACGTAATGATTAAATGCAGACATCCCTTTCATCATTGATAGAAAGTAAAATATAAGAAAATATTAAATGAGAGAAAAAAGAGCATACGTATCATGATGTTTTGTAAAGATTTTCACCGATGTTGACCAAAATTTTTCATAGAAATGTCGTTATGTATAACGATATTAGTTAAAAGAATGTGATTATGAGCTATATTTATGAAGGCATACCAAGAGCTTAAAAAGGTCAAGGGTGACAGCAATTGACAGATACACACTTGTGTGTGGAGTGTGTTCATGTATTCATTGTGTGGAATTTTATGTAGAAGTAGAGGTGTTTACAATTTTAGGAAATGGAATACCAATCAGTACAGATTGGGTGGTCGATTGGATTAGCTGTATAGTGGTTTATCCATTAAGTTATGACACTTTCAACTGATCTTTTTTTTGAACGGCCAACGAATCAATTTTCGAGTACTCTCAGGCACCCTTTTGGCGAATCAGGTACTCGAGAGTACCCGGGCCACCAATTGCCACCAATTCCCGGGAAAACCCGACTACTCACCCGCCCGAAGACACGACAGTGAAATAATTAGTAAAACCGGTCGGGATCGGGACTCGAACCCAAGCCAATGGCCGGGTCATCCCTCATTTCCCCTCCACCAGTGTCCTCCAAATGTAGCTAGTGGGAATTGAACCCAAGCCTTCCATAGAAAACCTTAGGCCCTCAACCAACGGGGCTACAAGTGTTGAACTCAACTGATCTTTAACTAGCCTTTTTAAATCATTAGTTTAAAGCATCCATTACGCTGGTTGTTACAAACCTCCACCTCAGTATGCCTCTTCATATTTTATAGCTTCCTCAAACTCTCATTTTTCTCGCAAGATTATAAAATTTTAAATCACGTTAAAAAAACTATTAGTAGTATTTAAATATATGTGAGAGAGGAGCCCTGCCTCAAACCTTCGACTTGTCACATTCAGTGGCGGATCTAGGCCACAAAATAAGTAGTAACGTTTTTCATTTTTTTTCATTTTAGTAGCAACGTTTTTCATTTTAGTAGCAATGTTTTCCAAATTTCGTAAAAAAAAACCAAATTTTTCACTACGCGCGCGAAGTTAAACCGCAACGTCCGCGACCCTTACTTAAACCCTATGTCCGCCCCTGTCACATCTACATGCGTTTGTGAATGGCTCTTACATTACAATCTTATATGCAGTATAGTATAATGCATAGAAGATGAACAAAAAGCTAATACTCCCTCCGTCCCAATTTAAATGTCCTAGTTAAAAAACACACATTTTGACAAATTTTTTGTTTGTTTGTGGTAAAATGACAATAATATCCTCAAAAGTTGTGATTGTGTTTTGTTTTTTATGGGCAAAATTGGAAATTACATTTCTATTTTTGGAAAAGGGACATTTAATTTGGGACAAACAAAAAAGGAAAGTAGGACATTTAAATTGGGACGGAGGTAGTATTATTTATGTTTAAGGGTTTGAATAATACAACGTTTTAAACATATTGTTGATTTTAAACCAATTACTCTCTATGAACGATTTTTTTTAATTTGAGTACAATAATGCTATAGTCTTTTTTTTATTTAAATAAATTTACATGTTACGTGATTACTAGTCTCTGTCTTTACTACCGCATAGCGTTGGATCCCTTTAGTATATAATAAAAGCTAAAAGGTCGGTTCCAAGTTTCAGATTGCCCTAGAACATTAACTCGCAAACCGCTAAACCCAATCATAAATTGTAACCGAATCATAGCAGGTTAAATACTATTTGTTAGACGGTGTGTCCGATTAACACCCATGCCATGTACATGAGTTAGGGAAGAAGGTGGACCATGTCTTTTTAGCCAATCATATTTATTGTTCTTTTTCATTTTTATAATTTATTTTCTTTAAATAATATTTTAATGAGGTAGTGAATTTTTAAGACTTTTGAAACCATTAAACACTAAAAATAAAAACAAAATAAGTACGTACTCGTATTTACGTACGTAGCAGTGATATACACCCACTTTACGACTTGAGAGTGAAAAAATTATAAAATTACACATGGTCTTTGGTTGATAAGGCCGTTGATCCGGTTAGGGTGGGTGCAACAACACTTAACACTATTGATGGGTCGGGTGCGTGACATTAGCTAGAGTCAATAGGTTGGGTGCAGTTTTTTGAAAGATATGAACATTGAACCAAAGAATCAGACTAAATGGATGAAGGTGTCTGAGGATTGTGCCTCTATCAATAAAGGTGAGTAAGATATGTGTTGAATGAAAATAATACACCTTTCTTTAATTGGTAAATAAGTGAGGGTGTGTGAGAGTATGAGCACTGACAGATTCACCTTATTTTTGTAAGTTTTCAAGAACCGACTCGGTTTTAATAATTATTTATTAGAACTTTGTATGATTTAAAATTTTTTTAGCAAAAAGTAACCTCACTCAAATAGTCAAATTTGTTAGAAAACTTACATTGATGATCGCCTCAACGCCTCTTGTACATGAGGCTCGCGTGTTTCCCAATCCCTGCACTTGCTCAGAAAACGAAATCATAGACATGAACCGGGCTTGTGTTTGACACAATTCCCTTAAACAGATTCTTCGTCTGTTCCCAGGGTACACCGGTTCGAAGCAGTGTCGATGGTGCACTGCCGGACTATCCCACTTGCCTGAAAAGAAACCGAAAGAGGCTGTATACATAGTTCTGTATGTGTGTGTATGCGACATTCAGAAAGTTTTCTCTAGAGTTTTACACAATGGGTTGCAACTTCGTTTTGTGTATGTATATATTACAACACAATGCCAATGTAGCTTATTATAACCAAGATTAAGAATGAAACTTATGCTAGCAATTATGATGTAATCAAATTCGAGATTAATGATAATTAATCTCGTTTATTACACTTAATTGCTACTGAAAACCAACAGACTCAAAACAGTCTTTGGATGCTTCTTCTAGTTACAACCATTAAAAACTATAAGGGGTAGCAAAAACCGTGTCGCGCGGACCCGGGTTTTTCGAGCTGCATTCGTGTCCGCAGATGCGGGCGTCGCGTTGGTTCAAGAATTTTTCCTGAACCAGAACCCATTTTTGCACCCCCCCCCCTGCGCACGCGGGTAGGTGCCAGAGTATAAAGTAACCTAACATTTTACTTCTTCCCCTCAAGCTTCACCTTATAAACTCTTTTACTTTTCATCTCCCAACCAATGTGGGACAAACCAAACTCACATTCACACACATATTTCCAACAATCCCCCACATGAATGGGAGTTGCTTACAGAAAAACAACCTCATTCCGATTAAATTTCAACAGTTGAGTTTTGCATACGATAGGTAGGTGTGACCCTTTGAACCTTCGCTTATGAAACGCACTTAGCCCACTGGCTCTGAGTAGAACGCGATGTCTTTGAACTCGTCTGCCGTTTGTGTGGACGACAATACGCTTCACACAAGACTCTCCCTGACAACGTCAAGTCCTCATAGTTGTGTCCGTTATGGTCATGGACACGTGCCTGGTTCTGCGAGAGCTCTTAAGTATTGTGCCCCAACAATACCCTTCGAAGCGACCCCACTTCTCTCTCACATAGGTGATCTACTGGGACTGGTTACCTCAGTCAAATCATTAAAAGCCATAGGCTTAACCTCCACCTTGTCACTTTTAGGAATGGACTAGGAAGCTTATTTAATTTATAGTAAGCTCCCTTTTTCAAAACGTGGGGTTTCCACCAACTCTCCCCCACAGTGACCTTCGCCAGTTCATACAATTAGGTTGTCCTATTGAACTCAGATCTTGGGATCTCCAGTCAACTGAGTTAGGTTTTCCTTCGCATAAACCTAGCCTTTCATGGGCTTTAGCCCCATTCCTATTGACGACTTCTGAACTAACTCTCTGCTTAAGCCTTTTGTTAGCGGATCCGTGATGTTATCCTTTGACTTCACATAGTCAATAGTGATAACTTTTATAGAGATTAGTTGTCGTACCGATCATGCCTACGTCTTATATACCTATCCTTAATGATACACATTGTGATATGAGCTCTGCCAATTACCGATTGACTATCACAGCGTATGCATTGGCCCCATGCCGGCTTCGGCCACCTAGGTATATCCTTAACAAATTGACGTAGCCATTCTGCCTATTCATCCTCTTTATCCAAAGCGATGAATTTTGATTCCATCATGGATCTAGCAATAACCATTTGCTTAGATGATTTCCATGTTATCGCGGCACTTCCAAGTGTGAACAAATACCCACTCGTTGCCTTGGAATCATTCATGTAAGATATCCAATTCGCATCACTGTAAATTCAATAACTGTTGGATATCTTTTATATTGCAGCCCGTAGTCTTGTATGTATCCTAATTACCAAAGCACCTGTGTCACGTAATTCCAATGAATTAAACTTAGGATGCTCGTGTATTTACTTAGCTTGTTTTGCTAAGTCTGGTCTGATACAACTTATCAGATACATCAGGCATACATCAGGCTGCCAATAATTCTTGAGTACTCTAATTGGTTAACAGGCTCACCTCGTTTCTTAGCTAGACATTGACTTGTGTCAATGAAAGGTCTAGCCACATTAGAGTCATTTCCATCGGACTTCTCAAGAATTTTGTCCACATAATAGGACTGACTTATAACAAGTCTTTTCTAGGTTCGTGTGATTTGTGCTTCCAAAATCACATCCGTTCATATCAAACCTTTTATTTTCAATTGCAAGTCACCTCCACACTTAAGTGTTATTGGATAACTACCAAATGGGGTGATGAAAGTTTCTTCCTTTCATATGTACCTTGAAAACTTCTCAAGTACCATTTTTAAATCCCTACGGATTGTTTCTTAAATGGCTCTTCCCCCACATTGCTTGCACTTTGATTAAGTTTGAGTAATACCACTCATGATGACATTAGACACCCGTGATAAGATAGTGACTATCTATATCTTTATGTTATTGGGGTCATCCATTATATTACTCAACTCATATTACTCACACGAACCGTTTTCTGTGCTATATGAGTTCTCACATTCAGCTAAATAGTATCATAACCAATGAACTATTTATTCGGTCCTTTCGAGTCATCCTTTTTAATGAATTATATATTTTCTTGTACAAAATTCATTCTTATGTCTTCACATATGTTTGAATGTTCAAAGTTAATTTATTCTCCGTGGAGCATCTAAATTAACAAGTATTAGTCTAGCATGCTTTAGACTACGAATACTTAGCATGTGAACAGAAGATGCCTCATTCTGATTCCTCACAGCCTTAAGAGATAACTCACTATCTCTTTCTAACATTCACGTCTTAGTTTAGACACAAAATGAGATTTTGTTTACCATTCCAAAAACCTTGGTTTAAAGAATGCTTCAAAACCATAATTAATTCCATCCATTAGGATCAAGACTCGTTTGCCTTTAATCTCCAAGGCTTCACCATTAACTCTTTAGGACTTATACATAAGTCTTAACATAAATCACTTTGATGAACATATTCATCATCAACGAGTCAATTAGATTGACACCCGACGACATGACATTTACATGTCCCTAAGTGATATGTATATATTTGTTGAACTTATTTATTGGGCGACTCTCCCAAAATATATCACGAATCCTGCATATAGTTCAACCAACATTGATGGTTTGTAGAGACTCTACACGTCCATCAATATTCTAAGTCTTTTATAATAAATCTCACAATATTTCTCAAAGACTTATGAATAATAACATACATTTCTATCATATGTTATAGTCATCAAAACTACATTTGAGCATTTCTACGTAAATGCTCTCAACATTTGATGACATATCTCGTTTTCGTGTATTTAACTTCAATACACTTGCCACGTTGACCATGATTATTTCAATGGGGATGGATGAAGAGTTTTTTTTTTTTTCTTCTTAGTCACTTAATTAGAGACTTAAGACTCTAATTAAGATTCTAATAAAACCCTCAACACATGGCATTAAGAACTCTACTCAAGAGTTTCACCATATGAAATAAAAAACTCATAAAATGGCATTAAGAACTCTACTCAAGAGTTTCACCATATGAAATAAAAACTCATCAAATGGCATTAAGAACTCTACTCAAGAGTTTCACCATATGAAATAAAACCTCATCAAATGGCATTAAGAACTCTACTCAAGAGTTTCAATCATACACTTAATTAGTCTTAAAACTATAATCAAGTGTCATAAATAAATTAACTCTACTAGAGAGTTTTTCTTCAATTCACCATATGAAGAGTTTTACTAATTAATAATTATAATTTACCAAATTATAATTTCAATATAATCCAAAATATATATAACATATTATATATATCTTTAACCGGATTCATATCAAATCTCAAAGTGTTATTCTCTTCAACACTTTATCGTTCGACGAAATGATAACAATTATATCGTCTCATGGCGTGTTTTGAGGTACTCCCTCAATACACTGCTCAAAACAACAAAGTTGTTAATAATTAACTACTCACAAGTAGTCGAACAGGTAAATATGTCCAAAACAACGTCAAGTTGTTTTACACTAAATAATCTCTTTAGACTATTATATGGTTCAAGTCATCATACTTCTATACAAGTATCAACCATATATAAATTGCAAAAGGCATGTTTTATTCCTTCAAAACATTTCTTCTTTTACAAGTGTTTATTAACCATAAACTATATATAAAAGTACAAACGGTTACACGTTTCATCATATAGATTTTTGGTTATATTAAATAAACCTTTTTCCAACACACCCGTTAGAAATAAACAATTAACCAAAATCATTTTAAAGGTCATTGGTTTATATTCTCAACCATTTCTAACCTGCTTGTTAGAATTACACGATTATGACAATCGTTTTAGAACTTGTTAGTTTATATAAAATAAACAGTTTCTAACATCCTCGTTAGAAAATTAGACCATCTATATAAATGGTATTCACTTTGGATTTTCCAAAGTGTGTATCCGTTTCAAACTCACTTGTTAGAAACCGTCAAAATTTAACCCACCTGGTTTAATGTTGATTATTTTCCAAGATAATCATTTCCAACACGTTTGTGTATTTTGTACACTAATCCCTTCTAACACACTTGTTAGAAAGTACACACATCTTATTTTGTCTTTACAAACTCATCAATTTCTAACATCCCCGTTAGAAAATCAATATATAAGTTTACAAATTAAACTTACGATCTTGTAGATAATAATTTCTAATACACTTATTAGAAATGTTCCATGACACGTTATTCTTTCAACGTCGTCAATTCTAACACGCTTGTTAGAAGTACATGTTTTAAAACCTCATATTTCGAAACCTTTTATTTTCCAATACTCTTATTAGAAAAAATAAACATTTCAAATAATTTGAAATTATCTTTCTTATACTCTTACTAGAAAGAAAACGTTATCAAATGTTTTCATGGGTTTACAAATATTATGACTTTTCTAATACTCTAATTAGAAATGTATTGTTTCAAAAATGAAAACATGTTAATAATCCGGTTATCTAAACATGACATAAAAACCCATGAGGCCGGAAATCATGTATCAAAAATTTCTTTGTAACATATTAGTACAGATTAAAGATATTTAATCCGATTCATATAACATATTTCCAAAAGAAAACATTTAGAAGATTATAAAATCTTTATTAAAACATTTACATGTATTTAATCCGATTCATATATCCTTAACAAGAAGGATTTAACATTCTATGTACAAAAGGAAAAACATTTACAAACTTTCGCGAATCCAAATTCCTTAGGAAGAACACGGAAGTTTGTATACTAATCTGTTTAAGTTTGTTAGAAAACTTACATTGATGATCGCCTCAACGCCTCTTGTACATGAGGCTCGCGTGTTTCCCAATCCCTGCACTTGCTCAGAAAACGAAATCATAGACATGAACCGGGCTTGTGTTTGACACAATTCCCTTAAACATATTCTTCGTCTGTTCCCAGGGTACACCGGTTCGAAGCAGTGTCGATGGTGCACTGCCGGACTATCCCACTTGCCTGAAAAGAAACCGAAAGAGGCTGTATACATAGTTCTGTATGTGTGTGTATGCGACATTCAGAAAGTTTTCTCTAGAGTTTTACACAATGGGTTGCAACTTCGTTTTGTGTATGTATATATTACAACACAATGCCAATGTAGCTTATTATAACCAAGATTAAGAATGAAACTTATGCTAGCAATTATGATGTAATCAAATTCGAGATTAATGATAATTAATCTCGTTTATTACACTTAATTGCTACTGAAAACCAACAGACTCAAAACAGTCTTTGGATGCTTCTTCTAGTTACAACCATTAAAAACTATAAGGGGTAGCAAAAACCGTGTCGCGCGGACCCGGGTTTTTCGAGCTGCATTCGTGTCCGCAGATGCGGGCGTCGCGTTGGTTCAAGAATTTTTCCTGAACCAGAACCCATTTTTGCACCCCCCCCCCCCTGCGCACGCGGGTAGGTGCCAGAGTATAAAGTAACTTAACATTTTACTTCTTCCCTTCAAGCTTCACCTTATAAACTCTTTTACTTTTCATCTCCCAACCAATGTGGGACAAACCAAACTCACATTCACACACATATTTCCAACAAAATTGAATAGCATGTTTAAAAGACGAAAATAGGATACAAGAAGTGGACGGTAGATACAAGAACGAGCGACCGACACGTGTCCAAGACGACGCAGTAAACGGATAAAAAGATAACCTTTTTCCCAGTTAAATAACGACACACGGCTCGAAGCTGATTGGCCAATGTTCTTGACTTTATGATGTGTCTATGATAGCGACACGTGGAACCCACCAATCTATCTCAATCGTGGAGTTGCGTCCTACACGGCTTTATTCAAATAAAGTCCAAAAAAGTGTTTGTTTTGTAAATAAAAAGAAAAGTGCTTCTTCCAGAAAATAAATTGTTAATTCCAGAACCATAACTCTTTATCGACATGTACGAAGTTGATTGAAATAACTATTCATGTTTGGGTTTGTAGATTTTAGAATTGGAAAAATGATATTTTCGTATGATTGATTGGTTTGTATGGGTCCCACGTGGGACCCAATAGGTTCGATACCTTTTAAGTGGCTTGCTACAATTATTAAGGGCATTTAAACATCATCAGCTGCCCCATTTTATGTGAGTATGTCTTTAAAATTATATGGGGTGGTGTGAGTGGTTGTGAGTGAATAAAAATGGAGAATCTACTGTTGGTCGGTATAATTGAGGTTACTTGGGAATCTTTTGGGAAAAACTGGAAAGTGTATTTATTTTTTAGTATTTGTTGAAAGTAGTTGTGAGTGGAGGAGAGAGAAACTGTAATGATTTTTAGTGTAACATGTGGTTGTGATTGGTTGTGAGGGAATGAGAAAGCTACTGTGAATGCTCTTAATTCATTAATTAACTAGATTATACCCTAGGAACGTTGGGTTGAGAAATCTAATATGACATATCAATTTTATATATGAAATAGAATGATGTGCTTTACAGTTACATGCAGGAAAGCTTCGGGTAGCACCTAAACAAAAACAATTAACAGTGTATCTCCAATGTTAATGTCTAACTTTAAACAATGTATAACTCTAATATTAATACCTAACCTAAAACAATGTACAACTCCAATGCTAACACATGTTGAAAATAGAATTCATATTTACTGATTTGAACATAATTAGTGACTTTGCCTATACATTATTAATGAATTACCTCAACACTTTGTGTTTTTTTTTCTGTATGAACAAAACCCCACAAAAAAAAATTGTCATTTTTTCTCTGTTTTTTATATAGCATTATGGCACTTGTCAAAAAGATAATAATACGCTCGTTAATTTGGTGTAATTTTTTTCTTTTAAAAATCTCGTATATAAAAGATACAACAACAACCACCTTACCCAGTAAATCCCACAATTAGCAAAGCTAGTAGTAGGGTCTGGGGAGGGTGGGATGTAGGCAAGCCTTACCCTTATCCTTTCAGATAAAGAGACTGCTTCCAGAGAGACCCCGACTCGAAAACAAACAATCGAGAAAAAAAAAGTACAGAGCTGTTGGGTTTATAGAAACAATGAAAGCGTCACGTATTAAAATAAAGATATATATGCCATAAAAACAACCCCCAGTGCAAGACAGAGTGTTAGCTCCTAAACCACGCTACTATACAACCAAACCCTCCCTAAAAATCCTTAACCTTGATCCTGTGCCTCCATGAAGCCCTATCCTCGACCATGTCCTCAGAGAGATGCATCTCTACTAAATCATGCCTAATCCGCTCAACCCAAGTTAATTTGGGTCTTCCTCTACACCTCTTTCCCTCTACCGTAAGGGTTTCCACTACTCTAACGGGGGCCGTCTATTGTCTCCTCTTCACATGCCCGTACCATCTTAATCTTCCCTCTTTTATCTTGTCTGAAATACTAGCTACCCCTAGCCTCTCCCTAATAACCTCAATTCTTATGGGAGGAAACATGAGAAAAATCCAATTTTGTTTTTAATTTTTTTCATAAAATCAATTAATGCCACATGGCACACTCAATGAGGAATATGCCCTCTTTAAATGCCATGTAGGATTTATTGCTTTCAATTATATAATAGATTAATTAATGTTGTGATTTAATTTTTTAAGATTTGTTTGGGAGCAACGTTATTGAGCGATTTGGAAATATCAAGACTTATTAATAACTAGTAGGATCCTCTACGTTTAGCCGCGGGTTTTTGGTAAATATCGGTATGGTACATTAGAGTACCAGTATGATACTGACACTCAGCATAACAATCAACGCTTATTTTCCATCGATTGAAAACAAAAAAACGAATATATGTACCGGTATTGTTCGATTGATATTGGTTCAATTCGTTACGCTACTAGAATCCAAAGACCAAAGCAACCCTTTTAGTGGTACTACCTGTATAATAATTTGTTTATTGAAATATCACACCTTTTCTTAAAAAATATGAGATGTTAACCTTCTTTCTACCCAGATACGACACCTCCACCGTGACGTCTTGCACAACAGCTATAGAAAGTCTCCATCTGCACTCATCGGTTTGTCTGTGGCTTCTGATCTGAGTTTAGGGTTCCAATCCCGACGGCTATGTAAATGACATCGTGACTTCACCTTAACAACACACCGATAGCACCTCCACAGCATCACTTGCTAACCACCACCACCACCATCTAGTCGTCGCTTGTCTTCTCCTCTGATTATCTATCTTCTCCCTTTATCTAAGTTTAACTTTTTCTTTCCCTCTTTATAAAACAACTCTTACCATATTTACAACTCCCCAATCGCAGTTGTGGCCAGTGAAGGAGGGCGACAGGGTGACGGATGGTGGGCCAAAATTGACTGAAATTGTGATTCGGTAGGCTGCAGCAGTGGTTGTTTAGGGTGGTCGTGACGAGTATTGTGATAGAGGATGACGGGTTTTGTAGGAAGAAATAAAACAAAAGAAAAAACAATGATTCTGACTATCCGTTGACCAGGGGCAGATTTACAAAGCAAGGAAGAACAAAAAACTAATAATATGTGTGCTCTTGAAAGAAGAAGAAGAAGAAGAAGAAGAAGAAGAAGAAGAAGAAGAAGAAGAAGAAGAAGAAGAAGAAGAAGAAGAAGAAGAAGAAGAAGAAGAAGAAGAAGAAGAAGAAGAAGAAGAAGAAGAAGAAGAAGAAGAAGAAGAATGATAGCAGCATTGTAAATAAGATTCAAAATTTGTCCAAAATGTATATTGTTCATAAGGCCTTCCAGATATTGTTATATTAATAATAATGTATGTGTAACTCATTTAGTGGAAGAGTTATATATATATATATATATATATATATATATATATATATTGAACTGCCAACGGTACTACCCATAACGAAACCCTGCACCCTTCAGGTCCGGTCCCCGGGCCTCCCTAAGGTCCAGCCCCTCATTTCAGAATAAACCTACTATGAGTGGGGTTCGAACTGTGACCTCTCAGGGTAGGAACCCCACAAAGTGGGTAAACCTTCCCACCTCTATTGCAACCACTAGGCTACAACATCAAATGTATAGATTATATTGGTAGGGGTGTAAGAGCATTCACATCTCATTCACCATATTTTACCTTACAATTTAATTAAAAATCATACTTTTTAAAATTTATATCTCATTTTAAAAAACATCTCACATCCCATCCATCATTTTTATCTTTATCTTAGTCACAAACATATATTTTATTATATTTCTCGTTTTTATATTTCACAATAATTTGATGTAGGTGAATATATGAAAAGCTAAGACTAGTGGATATGGGGTCCGGCATTGGAGCATCAAGGCTATGCCGCCCCGGGCTACACCGCCCCCCAGTCCAATCATCGGCATGCCCGGCATCCTCATGCCTTCCAAGCCAGGCCAAATTTATTGTTTTTAATATACTTTTTTATTATTTTTAATAATTCTGACCAATGAGGAGGCCCGTTATCATAGTGCACACCACCCCCTTGGAGGCCCATCATGAAGATGCATCTCCCCCACTCCTACGTGGCGCCTACGTGGAGGCCCATCATGAAAATGTCACCCCTCTCCACACCCAATAGGTGGATCTTTTTAAATATAAAATGGGGTAGAGAAATGATGGATGGGATGTAATGAGTTTTTAGTGTATTTTTTTAAATTTAAAGATAGGGGTAGTTTAATGGTTGAGATGGGAATGCTCTAAGTGTGTATGTGAGATGAATGAAGTTTGAGCTTAGCTCTTATGATTTGAGAGAACTCGGCCTAGTCTTGAGATTTTTTTTGGAAGGTGAACTATATTAGAAAAACTCCAACCTCAAAACCAGGGAAGCAAGAGAACATAACATTACATAATTACAAATTTATACCTTGTAGCCCAAGAAACCGGCTTCTTTCGGTCTACTGTTCAACCATAAAAATCCAACCGAGCTGACTTCACCGATGATATCTTCTATCTGCACCACCTTCTTGTAAAATTTGAAATCATTCCTAGCTTTCCAAAGACTTCGGTACCTTATAATTACTATGCCTCGAAACACCTTTAGTAGGGTCCGATAACCCAAAATAATTATGTATTTCAAGAAGGTCTTTAAAGAAGAATGCATAAAAGTTTTGAACCTTGCACCACTAAGACACGCGCTGCCAAAAAACTGAAGACTTTTATACAAGAGGTGAACCGCCATTTCCTCTCCAAAGTCGCATAATGGGCTCATGGCATCTTCCAATAGCGCATTCCTATTTCTAAGAGCAACCACTGTATGGATTTTCCCTATTTCCGCCATCCAAGCAATAATATTGCATTTAAACGGAATCCATTTGCACCACTCGAACATATAAAGGTTACGATGATCCATACCCGAGTTTATATAAGAAGCTTTTTATCAGCCGCAACGCTGAGAACACCTGACGCCCACCTCTCCATTCCCACTTGTCGCTTTTGTCCAAATCGCAACTTAGCCCACCAAAGAATCTACCAAAATCAATTCATCCATCTCCATGTTTGGCACTGGACTCTTGCTCCACTGTCCAGTTACCGCCCAACTAGATCCCACGTCCGCAGTCTTATCTTTAACCTTGCATTTCTTGCTCGACTCCAACTTGAAAATATTAGGGAACTTATCTGCTAGCGGCTCTTTATCAAGCCAAGGGTCCAACCAAAAGTCTATCTGACTGGCTCTTCCTGTCACTCCTTTAAATAAATTTACTATCGGCACACCATCAATCAAAGTTCTTGTCACCACTTTAACAGTATCACTCAACACCCTGCCTAACATTTTCCAGATAGAAAGCATTTCCCAACAGTTTCTACCCGAGTGAACAGCCGAGAACACCCTTGAGCTTGAATTATTTTTTATATATAAGAAACTAGGTTACGAGTTGATTAATGTAATAGTATATAATTAATAGTAAAAAGAACATGTTTAAGAAAACATATAGGTTTCATAGTTGAATAAGAAAATGAACATTGATGTGACTGTTTTAATAACACGATAGAAATAATGTAATTTGTTAACATATATACTCATATGTTTTTAAGAAAATGAACATTGATGTGACAGTTTTAAATTTTTTAAGTTAATTTTTAAAATATTATTTCTTCAACTGGTAATTAACTTTGATCTTTTAACACCACAAATTTTTTTATGATTTAACATGTTGTTTTTTGACTATTCTTTACCATCTAACCACATTGTATATCATTAACATAATTTTGAACTTGGTCAAATTTTTAAGTAAAAGAAAATATAAGTTTATTTAGTATTTAATTTCATATTAAATTTATTTGGTTGAAAATATAATAACTATATTTAGTTTTAAAAATAATTATCCATGTTAACTAGGAGAGTAAGAAAAAAAATTAATTAAAATAACTAAAAGAAAAATGCGAAAAAATTAAAAAGTAGATAGCTGTAATGAATAACACATGTTTCACATAGTTTTCTTTTATTATATAGTATAGACTAGTTCTATTTATACGTTATTATCATAATTTTACACTAGTTTTAATGTATATATACATATACTATATAACATATAAAATATTATGTTTATAAAAATAGTTGGTTTGTTTAGATTCATTTGCCTAGTTAATTAAATGAGTTCTTATTTTCACTCGAGTCAAGTGTTGTTTAGTAGCATCTGAATGGTCATTAAGAGGCTAAATCTGAATGATTCATAGTCTCTTAATAGTTAAGATGTAATCTTAACTATAAATGGTTAAGAGGTAACATCTTAATGGTTGGCTCTTAGCTATTCAGACTTAAGGTTACCTCTTAACCATTCAGAAGTTATGAATAATTAAGATATAGCCTCTGAATGATTATTAAGAGGCTACCAAACAACCCCTTTAAATAAGATATACAACTTTTTTTTTTGAACGGAAAATTTTTATTACACCTTTATTTCACCTTACCTTGCATTTGCAAAGATATAAACCCACAACCTTACATTTGTAAGGAGGGACACCATACCACTAGACCAAGAGGTCATGGGCGGCTTGTTTATACAACTACATGTGAAATTGCCCTCCTAATGTTTATAAATATATTAAAAACTTTTTTAATTAAAAAAATAGAATATTTATTTTAAAATATTAAAAATACAAATGACAGAAATTAAAAAATATTTTAAAAACCAAAAGTTATTTTCTCAATATTTTTAGAAAAATCAAATATAAGTGATACATCAACATCATCATACTCAGTTAATCCCACCTATAGCAAAGCTAAGGTAGGGTCTGAGGAGGGTAAGATGTAGACAGCCTTACCTCTATCCCCTGAGAATAGAGAGGCTGCTTCCAGTGAGACCCCCGGCTCGATGTGGTTTTGTATCAAGCCTTGGACATAAGGCACATAACACTTAGCAATCGGGACAAACTCGATTGGTGCATGTACCCCCTTGTCTTTTGGCTATCAACGCCACCACATGATGCATGATTAACCGTCCGTCGTTTTTAACGTTATTTTCACGAAATTAGTAAAATAACGTTAAAACTAGTGCAACTTTACTAATTAAAACCACAGAGGTTTTTTTTTTGAACGGCAACTGACGTGCTAGCTACCCAGGCACCCAACAATTGTGAAAGCGTCCATACGCTCTTCTAGGTGAAAACACGTCTTAGGTGCCCGTCCTACAATGCGCCGGGTAGCTAACACACACCAAACTACCAATTCCGGAAAAAACCCGACCCTTCACCCGCCCGAGGGCACGACGGTAAAGAGCCGGTAAAACCGTTGGATCAGTAATTGAACTCCTGAACAAGTGGCCAGAAGTCTTCCATCATATCCCCCAACCACTAAGCTATAAGCTCGTGGTTTAAAAAAAAAAAACACGGAGTTATTATGGGTTGTTTTGTTTGAGGGTATTATTCATTCTTAGACCACCCGTAGTCGGGCGTTATTGTGCAAAATTTTAATATATAGCGCCCCCCACACCACTACACCCCGGCGCTATAGGCCAAAAAGGAGGGGGGGGCTTTATGAAGATAACGCCGGGTCATGGATTGATCCTCCAATCCGGTGCTGACACGTGGCACTTGGTCTGGTCAACCTTTTTTTTAATAATAATAATAATAATAATAAACATAACAATATTAATAATAATAAATTAAATAGAAAATTATTTAGATTTAATAAAATAATAATAAAAAAATAAATTATATAAAAAATAATATTTATTAAAATTAATAAAAAAATAGATTATATAAAAAAATTATATTCAAACATTTGAATTTTAAACGGTTACTGTTCAAACCGTTTGAAATTCAAATTTTCCCCCCAAACGTTTGAATTTCAAATTTTGAAATTCAAACGTTTTCCCCCCAAACGGTCATATTTCTCACCCTATAAATACCCCCCCTCCTCCCAAATATCAGTCACACCTCTTCCCTCTTCCTCATCCTTTCCTCATCCTAAACACAATGAATAACACTGGCGGTTTTCAAGTAGGAGCTGCCGGACCTTCTAATGTCCGGCAGTACGCTCGACGGGTCCGGGGACGGGGCCCGTCCCGGAGACTACCAACTCATCCTCCTCCACAACCTCCTCTTCCTCCTCCTCCTCCTCCACAACCTCCTCTTCCTCCTCCTCCTCCTCCACAACATTGGCTAAATCCCCCTCCTCCTCCTGCTGCGGCACCACCAACTCATCCTGAAGTCGATGATTCCTGGAAGGATGATCCCTGGACGGATGAAGATTGGGCTTGGGCCGCGGATTATACCATGGCTACTCATCAATTGGACCGACTGATGTTGTCGGCACCACCAACCTTCACCCCTCCTCCTCCTACCCCATACCAGCAACCTATCCCCACCAACCAGACTACCCCCTACCACCAACCTACCCCCTACCACCAACCTACCCCCACCCCCCAGAATACCCCCACCCACCACCACCAGACCACCCCACCTCGTGAATATGGGGACCCAACTCCTGAGGACTTGGAAGCCCTCAGGGAAATTGAGGAGCAGGAGCGCCTCTGGAGCATGCCAACCCCTCCTCGTGAGTACTACTACTTCCCATCGGATGCGAGGTCCAATGGACGGGACAGCTCACATTCCCTATCCCCCGAGTACTACACACTCGAGGACTGGGACTTTTAGGATTATATTATGTGTTTAATTAAGTAATTTAGGAATATGTAATGTTTAAATAAGTAATTTAGGAGGTGTTTTTTTTTTAATATTAGTTGTAACTTTTTTTTAATATTAGTTGTGTGTTTTTTAAGATTATTTGTATTTTTTTTTTAATTTTAGTTGTAACTTTTTTTTTAATATTAATTGTGTGTTTTTTAATATTATTTGTAATTTTTTTATATTTATTTACCTTTTATTTTATTTATTTTGAGTTAAAAGAATAAAAAAAATAAAATCCACGTGGACCAATCAGATTCAGGGGCTTTATATATAAAGCCCCACCACTACACCCCTTTTTCAGTTTCTCTCTCCATGCTGACTCAGCACCCACATGGACCAATCAGGAAGGGGGCTCCATATATAAAGCCCCCCCACTACACATGCTCTTAGACTATGCGTACTGGGGCGTTACCCATCTGAATTTTGAAAACATAGCGCCCGGAACACCGGAACGGTGGGGCGCTATGCTCTCTAAACCGGCCAAAGCGTTATATACATAGCGCTATATAACAAATCAATTAACCAATAGGCTGCTGACACGTGGACGAGGGAAATGGTCAAAAATTTGACCGTTGGTTTTTTAAATTTGAACGGTAACTTTTTTTTTAAATTTAATATATATATAAACATAATTAAAAAATAAATTATATAAAAAAATTATATTTATTAAAATTAAAAAAAAAATAGATTATATAAAAAAATTATATTCAAACATTTGAATTTTAAACGGTTACTGTTCAAACCGTTTGAAATTCAAATTTTCCCCCCAAACGTTTGAATTTCAAATTTTGAAATTCAAACGTTTTCCCCCCAAACGGTCATATTTGTCACCCTATAAATACCCCTTCCTCATCTCAGATCAGTCACACCTCTTCCCTCTTCCTCATCCTTTCCTCATCCTAAACACAATGAATAACACTGGCGGTTTTCAAGTAGGCGCTGCCGGACCTTCTAATGTCCGGCAGTACGCTCGACGGGTCCGGGGACGGGGCTCGTCCCGGAGACTACCAAGTCATCCTCCTCAGCAACCTCCTCTTCCTCCTCCTCCACAACCTCCTCTTCCTCCTCCTCCTCCTCCTCAACATTGGCTACATCTCCCTCCTCCTCCTGCTGTGGCACTACCAACTCATCCTGAAGAGGATGATCCCTGGAAGGATGATCCCTGGACGGATGAAGAATGGGCTTGGGCCCATGATTATGGCATGGCTACATATCAATTGAACCGACTCATGTTGTCGGCACCACAAACCTTCACCCCTCCTCCTCCTCCTACCCCCTACCAGCAACCTATCCCCACCAACCAGACTACCCCCTACCACCACCCTATCCCCACCCCCCAGAATACCCCCACCCCCTACCACCAACCTACCCCCACCCCCCAGAATACCCCCACCCACCACCACCAGACCACCCCACCCCGTGAATATGGGGAGCCAACCCCTGAGGACTTGGAAGCCCTCAGGGAAATTGAGGAGCAGGAGCGCCTCTGGAGCATGCCAACCCCTCCTCGTGAATACTACTACTTCCCATCGGATGCGAGGTCCGATGGACGGGACAGCTCACGTTCCCTATCCCCCGAGTACTACACACTCGAGGACTGGGACAACTACTCTCCTTAGTGGGAGGTTTAGGTTTTAATAAGTAATTTAGGATTATATTATGTGTTTAACTAAGTAATTTAGGAATATGTAATGTTTAAATAAGTAATTTAGGAGGTGTGTAATTTTTTTTTTTAATATTAGTTGTGTGTTTTTTAAGATTATTTGTAATTTTTTTTTTAATTTTAGTTGTAACTTTTTTTTAATATTAGTTGTGTGTTTTTTAATATTATTTGTAATTTTTTTCTATTTATTTACCTTTTATTTTATTTATTTTGAGTTAAAAGAATAAAAAAAATAAAATCCACGTGGACCAATCAGATTCAGGGGCTTTATACATAAAGCCCCACCACTACACCCCTTTTTCAGTTTCTCTCTCCATGCTGACTCAGCAGCCACGTGGACCAATCAGGATGGGGGGCTTTATACATGGAGCCCCATAAAGCCCCCCACTACACATGGTCTTAGGGCATGTGTAGTGGTAAGGGGTTATGTTGGGGTTGTGGTATTAAAATATTAAAAAGTAATAGAAGTGGGGTTATGTGGGGGTTGTGGAAAAAGAGTGTGTAGTGGTAAAGGGGTTATGAGGGGGGTTATAAATGATTGGTAATGATTGGTTAATTATTGTTTTTTATTTAAATAAAGAATTTTAAATACTTAATAATATTTCATTAAATATAAAAAAATTACAAATACTAAAAAAAAAGATTACAAATACTAAAACAAAAAAAAATACAAATACTAAAAAAAATACAAATACTAAAAAAAAATACAAATACTAAAAAAAAATACAAATACTTAAAAAAACTACTCGTCGTCGTCGTCTCCTTCTTCGTTTTCTCCTTCTTCTTCTTCTGCTTCTTCTTCTCCTTCTTCTTCTTCTTCATCATCTTCTTCTTCTTCTTCTTGTTGGTTGTGATGAATCGGGCGAATCGACCATGCTTCCTCCACCAAATCCGCCTTCAACGCGTTATGTATCTCCTTGGAACGCAACATGGCACTGTTTTGGAATCTCTCCTCCTGTGTCGCTTGCGTCCCTGGAACATCTTCTTCTGCTACATAGTTTGAGCATATTGCCTTTCCTTCGTCTTCAAGTATCATATTATGCATTATGATACAAGCATACATCACCATTCTAATCCTTTCTTTTGCCCACATACGACAAGGATTTCTAACAAAATGCCATCGTTGTTGAAGACAGGAAAAACACCTCTCAACGTCCTTTCTTGCAGCCTCATGAGCTCTTTTAAAATATTGCCTTCTTTCATCTGTTGTCTGACTAAACGTTTTGACGAGCATTGAATACTCCGGATATATACCATCCGCCAAGTAGTATCCATGCTCGTAGTAATTATTATTTGCATAAAACCCACATTTCGGTATTGTTCCGCCAATGTAAGACTCTAGCAATGGCGAAAACTGAAAAGTGTTTATGTCGTTCATACACCCGGCTAGACCAAAGAAGGCCGACCAAACCCACATGTCTCGTGAGGCAACTGCTTGTAAAACCAACGTTGGTCCCTTTTGGTCACCGCGTGTATGTTGACCTCGCCATGCGCTTGGACAAGCATACCATCGCCATTGACGACAATCTATACTACCAATCATACCGGGTAATCCATGTTTTTCTAAATGCGTTTCATATAGTTGTTGAAGGTCGCTCCATGTCGGGTTTCTCAAGTATCTTTTTCCATATAATTGACATATACCTAAAAAAATCAAATGTATATATAAAAACTATGTATCAACTATATGTATATATAAAAAAATTAAAAGTATATTTGTAAATACCGTAGCAGAAATGCTCCAAAGTATCGCGTGTGGTTTTCTCCGCCATCTTCAGATACTCATCATTGATATCGTATGTGTTCCCGTAGGCGAGTACACGTATTGCGGAAGTCACCTTTTGAATTGCGGTGAATCCTAAACACCCTCTAGCGTCGGGTTTTTGCTTAAAGTAGTCATAGGCGGACTCTAAATCTTCCGTGATGCGCAAAAATAAGTTTTTACCCATCCTAAATCTTCGCCTAAACATACCAGGGCCGTATACCGGATTCTCATTGAAATAGTCATTCATCAAACGCTCATTGGCGGCTACACGGTCTCGCTCTATATATTGCCTAGACAATATCGGCCGTGGGGCGGAATTATTTATCAGATGCATCGCGCTAGTCGCTAGCGTAGCCGCACTCGTAACGGCTTCTTCCTCTTCCGCGCCGTCATCGTGAAAAAACTGGTTATATAGATCGAGAAACGAATCGTCGAAGGGAGGAGACGACATTTTGGTGATTTATTTGTGTGTTGAATATTTTTGAGTTGTATGTATGTATTGTAGGTGTGTGAGTGAATGAGTGTGTGTGAATTTGTTGGACATATATATATATATAGAACATAGAAATACATTTTTTTTTTAAAAAATCCGACCGTTAATCCAATTCCAACGGTCATGTTGACCAACATACACTCCAAAACGCCGCTATCACCACAGCCTGATGCCTCCAAAACGCCCCCATAGCGCCTGGGGGGGCGGTGTTCCAGGCGCTATGGGGCCTGAAAACTCCCCCAACGTTTACCACTACACACGTCCTTAAACCACATTGTATCTTAAGAGCACTTTTGTCAGTCGTTGACTATGTATCCAAATAATGTGACTGATGATGTGGGTAGCTTAAAGGAAAAACGAATAACTAATATTATTGAACAAACGCTTGAAAGGTTGGAGCCTACAAAGGTTCCACAACCGGTGGTGCCACAAGTCAAAAAGATGACTTGTCACGTCGTCCCTTTCATCGAGTTAAACAAACAAGACTGATGGAGTAACATCAGTCTACAGACCGCAGGTCCATAGCATCCTCTTGCTTTTTGTGGCATGTCCTTTTGTTGTAAGCAGGATCAAGGTTTTATGCTTTCCATTTAGAGAAGATCCTTTCTCTATAAAAGAGAAACTCAGGATCAGATCTAGACACACCGAAATCTACCACTCTCACCTCACTCTAAATTATTCTCTTGGTCTCTCACGTGTGAAGAATAATCCTCTTCACTCGAGTTCCAAGATCTTCTACTTCTGATCTCGAGTTTATCTCAGATCAGAACCAAAAAGCATACATAATAAATAATCCAAGCCTTGAACCTCCTTCTACGTTTGCAACGTAGAAGGACACCACGACCTGCGTTAGGCAGATCGAAACCCTTGAACCTCTGAACCTCCCTTGTGACTCAGGACTATTGTTAGACAGATATTTGTTGTAGCAACAACTTGGCGCCCACCGTGGGGCTGCGCCATTTCCTTTATCTGAAATAAGTTGTGTAGCTCCGACTCTCTCTATGTCTGACCCTGAGTCTACAGAGGAGGTCAACCAGATCTCCCCTGGCACAGATCAGACCTCTCCGGCCAGATCTGTGTCCTTTTCCACTCCTGGAGGAACTTCAGCTGGGACTCAGTCCCCACCTGCTCACACAGCATCTGCAAACCTGCAAACTCCACCTCCTACTCGTTCTGGGGTAATGTCTCCTCTCCCTGATCTTACACAAACTCCACCCCGTATAGATCTTACCCCTGAAGGAGTGGAGAGAAACTTCTTGCAGCTAAGGTCTCTCCTGAACCAGTACGTTATGAGGGAAAGAGACAAAGGAATCCGTCTCCGGCTGGATTATGACGAAGAAGAAGAGATCTCACTCTCTCCTATACCTTCTCCCCCTCTCACTGCTACCTATGGACGCAGACAGTCACCCAGAAACAACAATGCTGGACCCAGCAGCACTCACACTGCTTCCCACTATGAAGCAAGGTCCAGTCCTACTGCTTTTCCCTTGTTCACCACTCAAGCTGCCACTACCGGCATGCCTTTGGGACACGAGCTGACTCTGGATCAACTCCTGCAGTCACCAGTGTCCAGTGTCCCACCTCCAACTGCTACTTCCTGGGAGCAGGCTATGGCCTCACTTCCCATGGCCAGAAGCGCCTCTATGAGTCTCCCAGTGGCTACCAACACTGTAGTATCCGAAGGCATTCAAGGCTTCAACCTTATGCCCTACATGATATCTCAAATGATGGCTAACTTCCCTTGGCAGCAGCTCATTAGCCGAGCCATCGCCGAACAACAAGGAAACACTGGAAGGGTCACCAATAACAGGGTTGAACATACTGTCAACCAACCCTACAAGCTAAACAGCTTGTCTTGCTTCTCACCTGAGATAGCAGATTATGATTTTCCCAACAAGCTGAAGATGCCAGCCCATATAAGAACGTACGATGGCACTGATGACCCAGAAGATCACCTCCAGATCTTCTCAGGAGCTGCCAGAATCGAAAAATGGGGTGACCCCGAATGTTGCTTAATGTTCATGCAAACCCTTGTTGGATCTGCACGAATCTGGTTCAACGGTTTAGCAACTGGAAGCATCCGAACCTTTGACGAGCTCGGTAAAGGGTTCCTGGCCAACTTCTCACAACAAAGACGTTGTGTCAAGGATGCAACCGTTATCTTCCAGATCAAACAAAAAGATGATGAAAGCTTGAAGAGCTTCATTGAAAGATACAAGAAAGAAGGCCTCACTTATGTCGGTGCTGATGAAAAAATGAAGGTTGCAGGGTTCATGAATGCTATCAACTCGAAGTATTTAACTAGGGAGTTCAACAAAAGTCTCCCTAGAACCCTTGAAGATGCCTTAGAAAGAGCTGAAGCTCACATTCGAGGAGAAGAGGCTGTGGATATCAAGGAACAAAGGAAAAGAGGTTCCAGCTGGAGGAGCAACAGTCCTTCCCGAAAAAGGAGCAATTATGGCACCTATGACAAAAGGTCCAGAGGATCTGAGTCACGAAGGTCTGAAAGCAGGAACCCTCCAAGCAGAGACAGGAACGTCAATTTCACAGCACTCACCAAAACTCCTCAAGAAATTCTAGCAACTGAAGAAGTCAAACACACCTTCAGACCTCCTCGTCCCTTACCAAGAAGTAAAAGAAACAAGAACTCAAACCAGTACTGTGAGTTTCACGAAGAGAAGGGACACCACACCAACGACTGCTTCCAACTCAAGAAAAGGATCGAGGAAGCTGTCAAGTCTGGAGAACTGGCCCACATGTCAAGGGCGTGAAAGAGAACATGGCAGATGGTAAAAAGAAAGATGTTGCCATGGTCTTCGTTGAGAATGAAGCCCCAAGTAAAAGGCAAAGATTGGAAGATTGGGAACGACAGGGCATTTACTTCCCTTACACCAAGGGAGAAAAGCACTGTGATCCACTCGTGCTTGAAGCCTTCGTAGGTTCCACCAAAACACAAAAGGCCTACATAGACACTGGAGCTGCCACTGAAATAATGTTCGCCAAGTACTTCAACCTTCTAAGCCCCGAAGAACGCTCCATGCTACGGCCTGCTGAAGCTGCCATAAAAGGTATCGCTGACATACCTATCAAGCCTTTGGGCGAACTAACACTTGACGTAACCTTTTCTGATGGCCAACTACGAAGGACTGAACCATTAACCTTCGTGGTTTTGGACCTACCGTCTAATTATGACGTCATCATTGGAAGGCCTGGGGTAGTAGTCTTTGACATGACTGTCTCCATTAGCCGAAAAAGTGCAAAGTTCCCAACCAAAGATGGTGTTGGAACCCTCCAACCTTCCACTACAGTACTAACCATCAATGAGGACCACAACAAACTTGGTCTCAGCATCAACCCCAGGTATCCTGATCAAAGGGTACGAGTCAACACAGCCCTTCCTGGTAACACTCTCACTAGGCTTGAAGGGTTGCTAAAAGATAACATGGACGTCTTCGCCTGGTGCCCAAGTGACATGACAGGGATCCCACGAGACATTGCCGAACATGAACTAAGGATCCCTTCCAATGTCAAACCAGTTGTCCAAAAGAAAAGAAGTCTTGCCCCAGAACGAAGCAAAGCTGCATGCCAAGAGGTTGACAAGTTAGTTGAAGCAGGTATCCTTCGAGAGGTGAAATATCAATCATGGGTTGCAAACCCTGTGATGGTTAGAAAGCCTGATGATTCTTGGAGGATGTGTATCGACTTTAAAGACCTCAACAAAGCTTGCCCCAAGGATTGCTATCCTTTGCCTGAGGTTGATCTAAAAATAGACTCGCTTACAGGCTTCCCCTTCAAGTGTTTTCTGGACGCCTACAAAGGTTATCACCAGATACAAATGAAGGAGGAAGACGAAGAAAAAACTGCTTTCCATACTGATAAGGGTATATTCTGTTATAGAAAAATGCCCTTTGGTTTAAAAAATGCAGGTGCTACCTATCAAAGGTTGGTCGACAAGGCTTTTTCCCTGCAGATTGGCAAGAACATGGAAGCTTACGTTGATGACTTGGTCATCAAAAGCAAAACTGAAGATCAAATGCTTGCTGACATACAAGAGACCTTCAACAAACTCAGGGAAATCAACATGAAGCTAAATCCTGTTAAATGTTCCTTTGGTTTCGAGGAAGGAAAGTTTCTGGGTCACGTTGTAGGAAAACAAAGCATAAAGGCCAATCCAAGCAAGGTTCGAGCCATCCTCAACATGAAGTCGCCTCAAACTAAGAAGGAGGTTGAAAGCTTGAACGGTAAACTTGCTGCCTTGAAGCGTTTCGTCTCAAAGCTAGCTGAAAAATCACTGCCATTCTTCAAGACCCTTAAAGGTTGCACCGATAAGAAAGACTTCAGGTGGACGGAAGAAGCAGAGGAAGCCTTCAACAGCATGAAACATCATCTGGCTTCCCTTCCCACCATTGCAACACCCGAAGCAGGGGAAACAATCTCTGTCTATCTTTCAGTTACTGATGAAGCCTTCAGCGCTGTTCTCACCATAGAAAGAGACAAAGCTCAGGTACCCGTTTATTTCTTCAGTAAAACATTAAAGTTAGCAGAGGTCAAGTACCCTCCTTTGGAAAAATTGGCTTTAGCCTTAGTGCAAACAGCCAGAAGGCTTCGAAGGTACTTTCAAGCACATCCAATACAAGTGGTCACAGACCAACCAATTAAAAATGTGCTTGAAAGACCTGAAACTTCGGGACGACTAGCCAAATGGGCTGTTGAACTAGGTGGACACACAATCACCTATGTCCCAAGAAAAGCAATCAAAGCACAAGTACTTGCTGACTTCATTGCTGAAATTCCAAAGGTGGAAATGGCTGAGGTTAACATAACGATAGACGAACCTATCGACCCTGAAGCCTGGAAGCTGTACACAGATGGAGCTTCCAGTGTTGAAGGGTCAGGGGCTGGCCTTGTATTAATCAATCCCGAAGGGTTAGAATTCACCTATGCCCTTCGTTTGGAATTTCAGACAACAAACAACGAAGCAGAATATGAAGCCTTGATAGCAGGACTCAAGCTTGCAAAAAAGATGATGGTTCACAAGCTTCAAGTGTTCACCGACTCGTTACTTGTTTCCAACCAGGTGAATGATAGCTACATTGCTAAAGAACCTAACATGAAAAAGTATAGAGAGAAGGCTAAAGAAATCATGAACACCTTCCAGTGTTGCAAGATCAAACAGGTCCCAAGGTCTCATAATAAGAAAGCCGATGCTCTTAGCAAGCTTGCTTCGTTGAACTTTGCTCACCTTACTAAAAAAGTGCTGGTTGAAGTGATCAAGCATCCTTCAATATCTGAAATTGAGGTTCAAGATGTCATTACTGAAAGTGAACCGAGTTGGATGACTCCATTTGAAAGATTCCTGCAAAGAGGTGAACTACCCCAAGATCCTGTCGAAGCTGAAAGAATTCGGATCAAGTCTAAGCAATACACAATTCAAGATGACATACTTTATAAGAAGGGTTACTTGGCTCCATTGCTTCGATGTGTTGGTCCTGAGCAAAGCAGGTACTTGATCAAAGAAGTTCATGAAGGAATATGCGGAGCTCATTGTGGTCCAAGATCAGTGGTGGCAAAACTCATGAACCTTGGTTACTTCTGGCCTACTATGCATCGTGATGCGTCAGAACAATTGAAGAAGTGTGAAGCCTGCCAAATCCATGCACCAGTCCCAAAGAGCCCCAAGCATGATTTGGTTCCAATCACTTCAGCATGGCCATTCCACAAATGGGGAATGGATATCGTTGGACCCTTCCCACCTGCCAAAGGAGGGGTCAAATTCTTGTTGGTTGCTGTTGATTACTTCACAAAATGGCCAGAAGTAAAACCGTTGGGAAAGATATCCGGAAAGAAGATAATTGATTTTGTATGGGAAAGTATCATTTGTCGATACGGCCTACCCGGGGTGTTGGTCACAGACAATGGCAAACAGTTTGCAGAAAAACCGTTCAGTGCTTGGTGTAAAGAGTATCGGATTACACAAGTCTTCAGCTCTGTGGCATACCCTCAATCCAACGGGCAGGTTGAAAGGATGAACAGGAGTGTGGTTGAAGGGATCAAGGCCAGGCTGGGTCGTCAAGGGGGAAATTGGTTGGAAGAACTGCCAAGTGTTCTTTAGGCAATCAGAACCACTGAGAAGACAAGTAACAAGAAGACACCCTACAGCCTCACCTTCGGATCCGAAGCAGTCATACCTGCTGAGATTGGGGTCACCACACCCAGAACCCTTCATGTCGACATCCAGGCTAACGAACATGAAACATCACTCAATCTTGACCTGCTGGAAGAAGCAAGAGACTCGGCAGCAATAAGAGAAGCCAAATACAAGCAAAAAATGGAGTCTTATTACAATGCCAAGGTCAAGCATGAACGCTTCAAGCCAGGAGACCTGGTTCTCAGAAACAATGATGCAAGCAAGAAAGAAAATCAAGGAAAGCTAGGACCAAAATGGGAAGGCCCCTACACCATCCTTGAGTCTCACAAAGGAGGGTCCTACAAGCTTGCCGACATGGAAGGCAAGAAACTCCCTCGTCACTGGAATGGTAAAAACCTTAAAAGGTTCTTTGTTTAAGATGTAAGACAAGTTGTTCTTTTCAAGAAAGCTATGTAATGCTATCATGTAATGAATGAAAGGATCTATGAATCCTCTTTTGGAAATTTTGTCTTTCTATCCTATAATCAGGTTGAGAACCTAGCAATAAACTCCATGGCAAGGGCCATGTAAGGGGATGAGCTTCTAGGCCATTTCGCTCAATAGGTTCGAGGGTTGAACGAACCTATATAAGGGGTGAGTTCCTAAATCAATTCGACTCCATGAGATAAACAAAAATAGTTTTATAAGTCTCATCGACAGGCTTGAACAACCTACACCAATCGTTCCTTAAGTTTAACAAACAAACTTACGAAAATAACAAACACTTATATAAGTGCAAATAGCATAGCTGGTGACATGTTTGCCTAGACTACCTTAACGATGAATGACTGCAGCATTCAACCTTTGAAGGTGCTATCGGATAAACATTCCCAAACAATAACAAAGACAAACAAACACATAACAAAAACAAAACAAGAACAAACAACCATAAAACTTAAGCAAATAACCATAAAAACCTAACATTAACAGGCTTTGTACAAAAGCCAAACAAAGTCACAAATTGTTCAAAGGGCTTCAGCCCACAACCACCAATGAACCACCACAGGTTCAGGCAAAAGATAAAAGTGTTTAAGACACAACGACATAGTTAATTGTTTTACAAACCATAGATGCTAAGAAAGCTACGAATAAAGGGTTCAGGCGTCATTACCAGACCCTGAAGGCTTGGAGGCTTCATCCTCATTCCTAGCCTTGACCACTTTAGCTTTCTTTGCCTTCTTTCCCTTCTTGGGAAGCTTCTCAACCAAACCAGCTTCGGAGGCTTCAACACTGGCATCCTTGGAAAGTGTATCAGTCATATCCAAGGTCTCTTCACTATCACCCGAGTGTGCTCTCTTCTTGGAAACAGCCTGAAGCACCTTAGCAGGCACGGCTTCATTCAAACCAGCAGGCTTTAACTCCTTCAGCTCCTGTAAAGGTTTCCCATAAAGGGAAGAGACTTGGGAAACATAGGGATAACTGGAGTGTTCCATCTTGAGCACAGTCTCCTTGAAAACATCTAAGGAGTTGGGTTGATAAAGAGGAGATTCTTCCAAGGATTGACCAGACCCACAAGCTTTGAACCCTGCAACGAAACCGGCATGCTTACCATGGGTCAACAGCTTGGTATACACTTCTCCAAGAGCTGAATTGAACTCCGCAGAATGAAGGAGATAGGTAACAACTTGCTGAAAACCTTCTTCAATCAACCACTTGTTGTCACCCTGAGCAGCAGCAAGAGAGACTTCCAGTTCTTTTTTCTGACTCTCAAAAGCTTTTCTCTCTGCCTCCAAAGCTAGTTGATCTGCTTCTACCTTCAATCTGGCAGCTTCATGCCTTGCCATCTCAGCCTCGTGCCCCTTCTTCAGCTCATCAATAAGGGCAATCAAAGTGACCTCCTTTGCAGCATACTCCCTAGCATCCCTTTTCATATCGGCAATGGACTGCTTCATTTCCTTCTTCTTCTTGGCAAATTCGCTATACTCACCCATGACTTTCCTAAACCTGCTGATTCCCTCTGGTAACATGGCTGCCAGATTACAGGTTCCCACCATCATCTTCGCTAAAAGAGCATCATCATCTAAACCCTCGAGGCAAGCCTTAGCACCAGGAGTAGCAAAGTGTGCTAAGACTTCCTCACACACAGCAGAAGACTTGAAATTGTCAGTTGCCTTCACATTCCACCCAGGCACATAGACACCCTCTTCATCAAAACTCCCAGAAACATCTGTTTCCCTCACCACTTTAACCTTTTTCCCCTTACTCTTCTTCACCACCACATCCACAACAGTATCATCCACCGTCTGATCTTTCTCATCCTCGGAATCCTCAATGTCATCGCTAACAGTTACTGCCTCAGAAGGGTCAGCAGACTTAGCAGCCTTCAACAGTCGCCTGTTTGACCTCCTCGTTGAAGCCTTTGAGGAACTAGCTTTAGCAAACCCCTTGACATTGGGAACGGCAACATAGTTGGTCCCATCATACCTACCCTTCTCGTACTTGGTTAAAGCATCTTCACCATCCGCTGCTTCAGCATCAGTAAACGCAACACCAGAAGCATCATCAGCTTTAATAAAATCCAGAGCAGACATGACTGCAAAATAAACAAAGTATAAGAACCAAGCAAAAAGAAACAATGAAACCAATAACGAACAAAAACTCATACCCCGATCACCCTTCATTATAACAGGATCTCTACCAGGCTTGTCCCAGCGAGTGCTAACACCAGATAATACTAGAAATGGTTCAGCAAAAGGACGAAGCCTTGAAGGACAGGCTCTAAGAGCAGTTAAAAAGTTATGATCAAGTTCAGATTCTGAGGGTTCTGCCTCATTTAAAACAGCCTCAGGAGACCTCCAAACAGGCTTAAAAGGGAAAATAGAATCAGAAACCCAGAAGAACTTGGTCTTCCATTGACCAACAGTAGTAACATGGGAAGAAAGGAGGTTTGTCTCCGCTGATGACCCCTCGAAGGTGAACCAGTCACCATTCTTAGCAAGACGAAAGAATCGCCTAAACATCAGCAAGGTAGGATCATAACCTAGGGCTCTGCATAGACATTCAAAATGCAACACACGGCCAACGCCATGTGGATGGATTTGACCAAGAGACACCCAATAATATTCGAGTACATTTAAGAGAAAAACAGAGAAGGGATGACGCAGATTTGCAAACTCAAAGTGACGACAATATAAAGCAACAGAACCAGACGGACAATCAGAGACAGCAAGTTGCTTGGCCGGAGCAACAGGATTAAAAGAAAGGTCTATTTCCCACTCAGAACAGAACGATTCAACCTCTTTCTGAGAAAGGGTTGAAAACGTAACGGCCATGTCCTTCTTTGCACCCATTGTGCCTACGAAGGATGATCAGTACACTAGACAAGAAAAAGGGAACTAACCTGATGATCGAAAAATGATGAAACCCTAATGATGGGAGAGACGGTTGTGAAGAAGAAAGTGAAAAAGTGAGAAATGATTAAGTAAAAATGAATTGTAAAAGGGGTTAAAAAAGAAAAAGGAACGGTTATATTATTTAAATATAACTGTCATAATGACATGCAATAATACAGCCCTGAACAGACTGCCACATGTCACATCAGGGTCCAATCAAAGTTAAAACACTGAATATTAACCGCCTAAATCACAGCGAACCCTCGAACCCTTCAAGCAAGGAACAAATAACAAAAACAGTCAGAAGCTTTCAAGATAACTCGTCAAAACCTTCTGACTTGGGGGCTGATGACGTGGGTAGCTTAAAGGAAAAACGAATAACTAATATTATTGAACAAACGCTTGAAAGGTTGGAGCCTACAAAGGTTCCACAACCGGTGGTGCCACAAGTCAAAAAGATGACTTGTCACGTCGTCCCTTTCATCGAGTTAAACAAACAAGACTGATGGAGTAACATCAGTCTACAGACCGCAGGTCCATAGCATCCTCTTGCTTTTTGTGGCATGTCCTTTTGTTGTAAGCAGGATCAAGGTTTTATGCTTTCCATTTAGAGAAGATCCTTTCTCTATAAAAGAGAAGCTCAGGATCAGATCTAGACACACCGAAATCTACCACTCTCACCTCACTCTAAATTATTCTCTTGGTCTCTCACGTGTGAAGAATAATCCTCTTCACTCGAGTTCCAAGATCTTCTACTTCTGATCTCGAGTTTATCTCAGATCAGAACCAAAAAGCATACATAATAAATAATCCAAGCCTTGAACCTCCTTCTACGTTTGCAACGTAGAAGGACACCACGACCTGCGTTAGGCAGATCGAAACCCTTGAACCTCTGAACCTCCCTTATGACTCAGGACTATTGTTAGACAGATATTTGTTGTAGCAACAGTGACCAAAAAAAATAAAATTCTTGATACGTTCAAACATCTAGTCGTTATCTACGATAGTGTTTAAGTGATAATCATATATAACGTTATTTTAAAAGTGTTTCGAATTTCGATATACAGTATAAAATAAACATGGTTAAAAGTATAATAAACTTTTGTTAACATAATTCCAAAAGCGATGCCTGAATCAGAATTCCCGTTATTCCACTTGTCAGATGTCTTTGTTCATGCAAGTATCATCTCTTTAGAACTTTTCAGTTATTTCCTACAGAAAATCTTTTAATCATTCTCTGTTTCTTTTCTTTATGTATTTACCAACGAAATTAATGCATTCAAAAAGTTATTGCGTGGTACCATATAGTGACCTTGCAGTGGTAGTGTAGTACTAGCAAAGGACAATTACTTAAATATATTATTAAATATCGGATGAATCGTTATATGTGGGGAAAAATCTAGTATTGTACTATTGTTTATAAAGTTGTTCTTTTAGTGTAGTTCTTCTACTCATGGTTTAAGAACGGTTTAAACTTTCAGTTATTACTGATTAAAGTGGCTACTAGAGACGTTTATTGTACACCCTTATTTAAAAAAAAACTTTGTTGGAAATTGATTTTGGATCATGGAATTATGTGTTTTGAATTATTTTTTAAGTTAAAGTTGTATTTTTATGGAATTATTGGGTTAACTTATCAACCTGTTGAACCACCCGATATAAGCGTTTGAACATGGGCGTCTTTGGCCCAAGCCGGGGAGGCCATCCGGCTTGGGCCATTTTTATCGGAGGCACAATTTTTTTTTTTTTTATAAAACTCCTTCCTATATGTATGCCTTTCAAAAAAAAAACCTAAAATGTAAATATTATGAACTTAAAGCTCACAACATTTATAAGCCCGATACCTATTTAACCTACTAAATAAAAAAAATAAAATGGTATTCTTTCTATTCAAAGTTGAAGTTGTTTGAGACATCACAAGAATTTAGTGATCCTATAGATGTTTTGGAGCGTATGAAAGAAGAACATTATTTCCCAAATGCATGCATTGCATATAGAATTATTGACCATTCCAGAAAGGAGTTTTTCAAAATTAAAATTGTTGAAATCATATTTACGATCCATAATGTCCCAAGAAAGCCTTAATGGGTTAGCGATAATAGTTATCAACAAAGAAATCTTATATTGTATAAACTACGAAGAGTTGATCCACTAATTTGCTAGCAAGAATGCTAAAAGAGCTTCACGAATCGTTGGTTAGATACTAACCTATTATGGTATGTAATTTCACTCATTCTACTACTGTTATTTCGCTAATTGTTATGTTTACTATTGATCGTACATAACATAACATGAGTTTAAATTATTTAATTTATTAAAGTCTAAGGGGCATATATTTTAACGGCTCGAATAGGGCATGTAAATCCTTAGAGACGCCTCTGCGTTTGAACTACTTCTAAGCCTAGCCTGGTACGGTTTAAAAACCAGTTTTTGTAACATGGGTTCTACTCTATTTACGTAGGTCGGAGCATTGGTTCTTACTGCAGATACTGTTCAACTTAACTTTCCTTTAATGCATAGTATAATATAATTTCCATCTATCCACGTCATATGGGAAGCCATGGACTTCTAACATATAAGCGTACTGAAAAACCCAATGCAACAATACGTATAATGTTACAAGTTTAATCCAATATGATAACGGGTTCTTAATTAGAATTTTATAAAGACGTGTCAAGCTCACAGCCACACTTGATTTGACTTTGCAAGTTTGAATTATTATAATGGGTTTCGATTTACATGTGTAATGGTGCTTCAGACCCATTACAATAAATAGTCAACGTTTGCAAAGTTTTATTCACTTATGTAACATAATTTAATACACAAATTATAATCGTGTCACGCGTTACAAAAGTACAAAACTTTGCAAGTTTGAATAATGGGGTTTGATGTGTATTCTTGTAAGAGTGTGTCAAATGTTTATGATTAGTTTATGAGAGGTGACCATTCAGCTTACTTATAAAGTTCGTGTTGTTCTTGGGATTAACCAAAATGAAGAGGAGCATTCATTTGCAGGAGACGTAGGGGGTCAATATCATGAATGATACGGCACCAATTGACCTTTATGGATTTTGCGAGAATGCAACTTGCTTTGTTCCGACCTACTGAATTGTATATTGACTGAAAACTTTTCTACCATGTTCAATCGGTGTTGTTTTTAAGTTTCAATTAAAAGAACCAATTATCAGAGGTCGTAAAAATCGGTCTCTAACATGCAAAACCACAAACAACTAATCTATAAATTTAAATGATCATAAAAATTTGTGTACATTTAAATATGATCGAAAGAGAATGAATCAATTTACGTATAGCCACGTCAATGAGACAAATATCAAAGTCTAAAATCATTCCCTGAGACTAGGTAAGGTAATGCATCAATTTCGTTTAACAAGATAACTTGCACGCTTCATATGTGATGTCGGGTTCCTTTGTGCCTAGCATATATGGACATATGGTGGGGTAGTTGTGTACTTGTGTGGTAGTTGGGTGACAATGCAGGTGACGAGTAGACTTGATACCAGCAGCTCTTGAATTCTATTTGCATAGAAACCGATGAAAGGAAAAGATAAATAAGCATGGTTTTACCAAGGCTTATCGGTGGGGTCTCCGTCCCACCTCCGTCCCCATCCCAAACACCACCCCCACTCCCGTCTCCGTCTCTCGCCTCTCGCGTCTCTCCTGAGACATATGAGACGGCACCAAAGACTTTAATTTTGCAATTAATTTTCGACCACCGTTACATAACAAACGGTCATATTTTAAAAAAAAAAGATTTTTTAAATATAAAAACACCACCACTCACCTCATTTTTTATACAAAACTCACTCTCCTCACATCTTTTCTCTCTAATATTTTTATAAACACTCTATTTTTTTATACAAAATAACATGGATTCATTCAATCCCTTCAACCAAAACAACCCAAATAGCCCGAATCCAACGATGTGTTACTCCCCGGTACTAGATTCACCGATCTCGCAACAAGTACCACCCAATTAATTGACGATCCAACAATTCCAACAAAACTCGAACGCTTTCTCCCAATTTAATCTAATGCAATATATGTAAATGCAACACTTTATGCAAATGCAACAATCGTTTCCCACTCCACAAACACCTTTTCAAACAAGCCAACCATTTTCTCTACAAGCACCTCCCGTAACATCACCTATCGGTCCGTCTCAACCCGTCGACGAGGATTAGGGCTTGGTCGATTTTGAAAACAAATCGAAAATGGGAGACAGTCCCAAACGAGGTTCAACGAGCCAAACATACAAAACAAACCCAAAAAGGAGGTCCGTCGGTGAGAGGCTCGCCCGTTCCAATTGACATTGATATCAACGAGGAGGCGGAGTTTGAAATACCTCCTATTGAGGAGGAGGAACGCCCCATAGGTTGTTAAATTTATATTTTTATTTTTTTTACATAATTGTTACCGTTTTTTTTCTAACACATATATATTAGCGTACTCATTTAGGTCGGGATAAAGCTCGAAAGCAAGCGGCGGCGGCAAAAAAAATTGCGTCGGGTAGCACGAGAGGGAGCGGTTCCAGGCTTGACAATTTAAGGCACAAATGAAAGCTTTCAACTACGCACAAACCGAAAAAATAAAGATCAAGAAGGAAAATCTTAGGTTGATAGAGGAATCGAAAGCGGTGAAAGAGTTCAAAATTATGTCGGCTGACCTTTCTAGTTTTCTCGATAAACAACGTGAAGTAATAAAAAAAATGTAACAAAAAGTTCATCAAAAGTGGATGTAGTTTTTTAAAAATTTAAGAAATCTTGTTTTTTTTACGGTATGTTTGGATTGTTTGTAATTTTTTTTTATTAATTCTAGTATTTCTTTAACTTTATATTGTATTTGTTACTTTTAACTATAATTAAAATTAATAATAAAAATTAATTAAATAATAATAAATGGGGGGAAGGTTGTCTCCACAACCTTGTCTTGTTCTAAAAAAGAGAACACGAGTTCCATCCTAGGTGGCATCCTATATGGCAAGAAGATATCCCATTTTGGGTGTCTTCACACTCACTAGCCTAAGCTAACTTGTAAATATTAGTGACAAGTTTTATTGGCTTAGAAAGCCTTCTACCTTATTATTAAAAAGGGTCATTTTGTTTGACATATAGAATATGGGTTATGATCAAATACAAATGATTCTTTTTTTATGAAGGATGAGAAAGATTTTAGTCCATTAATTTTATATTTAAATGCTTGAGATTAGTTTGATGGAAAAAAATAAATATTAAATTAAGGGAAGGGCATAAATTATAAAGAAAATCAAGAAAGTATAAAATAACTGGAAACCAATACATCACGCACACAAATACACAAATTAAAAATCAAGAGATAAATGGAACATTGCATCTTAAATTTTGATAGCAATAAAGTAGAACGTATGATGATGGTGTGACCCATCTTCCCTAAAGGTTTTACTTGCTTTATCATTCAAGTCTTCAACCCTACCACGAGAAATTTGCTTTAATATAATAAAATATTAAAATTAAACACATGGGAAGGGAGTTATGGAGATGAAAATTCAACAAGCAAGATAAGTATAACCCAATAGCCTAATGGTTATCGGATATACTCTTATGCCCCTTTATTCCACGTAGGAATCTCAAAGAAATAGTCGCCCGTCTATTAATGCCCCTAAAAAATAAATATTAAATTAATTTTGTGTGCGTAAATAACTCACTCAAAATTCTTTCACGCTGGTTTATGTGTTAATGAATGACACTCTTTTGACGATGTGGTGTAAACACTGTCCTTGAGTCAAAGAAATGCATATTATTATGAGAAAAGATTCACTTCTATACCTAGACCTATGGATATGGTTCCAAGCTCCAGTAACTTCAAGTTACTATCCAAAGTAAATGGTACTCCTCTGAGCCTAGGAGAAGTACAAGAAAAAGAAAAGCTAAATCTTTTGATGAAGATTTTCAACTTTTATTTAGTTGAAGGATATAGGATTGAGATTGAATCTCACTATCAATATTATTTTAATGTTGAGGGGGATCTAAACACTTACAGTGAAACGATACATGAAAATTAGTTGATCTACTACCTAGATGTAAGGCATTGGGTTGTAATTGGATATTAAAAAAAAGATGAAGGTTGATGGTAGCATAGATAAGTTTAAAGTCAGATTGATTATTCAAGGCTTTAGACAAAAGAAAGGTATTGATTTCTTTGACACATATGCTCCACTTGCTATACTATTTGGTTGTTGTTAACACTTGCAACTATACATAACCTTTTAATTCATCAAATACATGCGAAAACTTCATTCTTGAATGGTGATTTGGAAGAAGAGATTATATGAAACAACATGAAGGGTTTGTCGTGCTTGATAATGATAATAAGATTTGTAAGTTGATAAATCTCATATATATATATAGGATTAGGTTCAAATGAAAACCACTCCTTCGTAAAAAAACCGTAAGAACACCGACGTAAAATGTGAATTTAAAAAAAAAAAATTCACCGGTGTTTTTTTCTATTTTTTTATTAAAACTCTTAAAAACATGTATATTACATGCTATAATTATAAACATTAAATACCTTAACTATTTTTACCTTAATTACTATCTCTCTAATTAATTAGTCATTAACACTTTATCCTACATATTATCAAAATTTGTCTTACACATATCAAAAAAGTTCTAAAGAGATGATACTTACTTGAACAAAAAAAAAAGCACCAATCGCTTTTTTTTTAAATAAGTTCTGCATCGTAACATATGTTAGCATATGCTTACACGGGTGAAATATGTTACGATGCAAAACTTATATATATTTTTTATTTTTTTGGCTTAAAACTCTTAAAAACATGTATATTACATGCTATAATTATAAACATTAAATACCTTAAGTATTTTTACATTAATTACTATCTCTCTAATTAAATAATCATTAACACTTTATCCTACATATTATCAAAATTTTTCTTATACATATCAAAATTCATCCTACATATATCGAAAATTATCATATTTTATCCTACACATATCAATATTATCATACGTTTATCCTACACATATGAAAGTTCACCCTACACATATCGAAATTCTCCTTCACTTTAGTTAGGTTTGATTTGAAAGTATATAACTTAAAAATTAATTATAAGTTTCATTTATTGAACTAGTTTAGGGGGTTACAAAAAATAAATAAGTTATTTAACATTATATAAAATTAATATATGAAAGATTTCTATTGGTTAATATTTGTTCTTTTTCTTCTTACAAGTTATTTTATTCTCATTTGAACTCTCCACTATATATATATGTGTATGTATATTGTGTTTGTAGTTAATTTGTTAGCAAGATCTAGTTCATCTCCTACAAAAAAGACATTATAATGGGATTAAACATATGTTTTGATACCTTCGATTAACTGTCGATTTAGAGTTGTTTTATCCTAGCGATTTAAAGACGCGTGTTATTTATCTGATTCACATAAGGCAGGATCTCAAATTGGGAACATAAATAAATGGAGAAACTGCAATTTCATAGTGTTCTCATAAGCAAACACTTGTTGCAACATCCTCGAACCATAATGAAGTCACTGCACTGCATGAAGCTTCTAGAAAACGTACATGACTAGATTTATGACACGACACATACTGATTTTTTTGTGACAAAGAGAATGTGACTTGTGCCTCGCAGATGAAAGAAAGTATATATTGTGCCTCGCAGATGAAAGAAAGTATATATCAATAGCAAGTGAACAAAACATATATTGTCAATATTCTTTTCATACACTTAAGACTTTATTAAAGATAATCCTGATTAAAATGAGATATGTCTAATTTAGAAAGAATTCAACTTATCTTTGCACAAAACCACTTCCCACATCAATTTTCAATATGCACGTTCATCATATTGGAATGTGACATTTAAAGACAATGGATGGTGGAGCTATTCATTTCACTCTTTTTTCCCTAGCTAAATTTTTTTCTCCACTAGGTTTTTCTTTAGCAAGATTTTAAATAAGTAGATACTTTAAAGTTAAACCCTAAATTTAAAAAGTGTCATGGGAAGTGTTATGATCTGCACTTTCCAAACCACTAATGAAACTTTATCTCTCAAAATAGTACATTTTTATTTACACTTTATATCATTACTTCTTACAATTCTCTTTAAATTCTTTAAGATACATAATTAATCTGGTGCTAGTTATAAATACATTATAATATTCATTACTTACAGTAATAAAATTTGGATGGAAGATACAGTAACAAAAGTAGTCTATATAATAACTTATATAATACTAGGGTCATAGTACCCGTGCTTTGTTACGGGAAGCATCTATTTAGCAACAGTGTGCAATAGTAAAGACACTTAGTAAGGTGAGCAACGTTTGTTAGGGGTTCTTTAAAAAAAATAACCTATAATAATAATAATAATAATAATAATAATAATAATAATAATAATAATAATAATAATAATAGTAATAATAATAATAACAACAACTATTTTTAATATTGAGGTGCTATATCCTACAATTTGATTTTGATAATAACAAAACCCAAATAACATAAACATAAAATATATACATATAACATAAACATATATCCAAAGTTTGAAAACATATGGTAACGTATTAGAGAGGGATCAATTTTGAAATTGGTCCAGTGTCAATGTCAAGGGTGTTTAAATAATGTAGCTTTTAGCTAGAATTGACATCATCAAAATTTAGATTAACACTTTGATTAACTAAAGTATTGTTTTCAAATTTGAATGTTGTTAGTATTAATAATATATTTAGTACTTAAGTGACATGTTTGCACATCCACTTTAGTAACAAGCTATACCTTTTATAAAGTAACAAATTATTTAAATATTACCCAAAAAAAAAAACAATTTAATAATTAAAGAAAAAGGTTAGAATTTAGAAAGTTCATGGCAGGAGAAGGAAACCTTTCCTCATTTATCAGCTGCTAATATCCTCTGACACAACTTTGATAAAAACAACAGCATCAATCCCTATTTTCTATTGTTTCTATTGTTTTTCTTTTTTATATAAATAAATAAATATTCCTATTCTTACTCTCTCACACCTAAAACACACACATTTTTTTTTCTCTCTAAAAAAAGTTGTCTTTGTTTCAAGAGGTTATGAACATCAAAGCTTCTGCATCAAATGATTTGAAAAAGGAAGGTCAAATCAAATCAAAGTTCCCTTAAATTCTGTTTTCATAGAACACACTTTAGTTCTTGTTTAGAGAGAGAAACCTAGGATTCAACCAGTGGCGGACATAGCGCTTTAGCAGGGTTGCGGACGTTGCGGCTCAACTTCGCACGCGTATTGGAAAATTAGTGGAAAATTTGTTTTTTTTTTTATAAAATTTGGAAAACGTTGCTACTAAAATGAAAAAAATGAAAAACGTTACTACTGATTTTGTGGCCTAGATCCGCCACTGGATTCAACAACAAATATATCTATCTATATCTATCTCTTTCTGATTAATATTGAATATCATGTTAAAGTTTTATATTTGTATAACTAGTTTGATCAAGATATGACTTCTCTTTCTGTGTTTCAAAAGTTCAGACATTATTTTCACCCATTCTTCACTATCTTTTTGGATAATATTAATATTTAGCTTGCAAACTGTAATATGAAACTTTAGCCCATACCCCCCCCCCCCCCCCCCCCCCCACACACACACACACACACACACATATTGGACATATAAGTGTGTGTATTTGTAGATAAACACATATAAAATACATGTGGCTATCTATTTATCTATAGTTCAATCTATACCACACTCTTCACTCTCTCTCTCTCTCTCTCTCTCTCTCTCACACACACACACTTAAGAATGAAAATCTATGATGTGGATATTATGTTATTAGATCTAACCATTGGAAATTAATACTTCTTCCTGCAGTTGTTCAATGATGATGATGATGAAGCAATACATGCACAATCATTATATGTCCATCACTACCATCTCTTCAAGTACCTCACCAATATTATTAATCCAATGATATATTAGTATATTACCATTAATATGTTCTAAGTTTGTGAATTTATGATCATTTTTTTAACTCAATTATCAGGTTATTTTTTATAACATATTCTGGGAATTAATTCAACTATTGAAGCAGATATTTTCAGTTAATTATTCAAGTTGCGTATGGGTTGAGAAAACAGGTAAAAAAAATGTTTGTTTTTTTTCTTTTTGGGTATTTATTTATTATTTTGGCTAATCTTGTGGACACAAGTGTCTTCTATGTGATGATAAAGAATAATTGTTTTGTTTACAGATAGAAGATAACTGTCCCAAAAGAATTTTTTAAAAAAAAAACATCTATGGCAACTTATTACAATGGAAATTCAGAAATTCAAGGTGGAGATGGGTTACAAACACTAGTTCTAATGAATCCTGGATATGTATATTACTCTGATGCTCAGCAATCCTCACAATCCCAACCCGAAAATTTCGGTTTTCTTGATCATTCCAATCATCATGGAAACCATAGTCATCAGGTCAACGCGCACCATCAGCACGCAAACATGGCGCCTCCACTGACTGCGCAGACTCAACAGCTTGTTGGCATACCACTGTCGGCATCACCACCGTCATCTGTCCACTCCCAACACGACGTTTCGTCGCTGCACTCGTTCATCCCACGAGCCCAGTATATGTACAACCCTGTGGAGTTGGTGTCACCACGTGAGGTCACACCTTTTCAACAAGGTCTTTCATTAAGCCTGTCATCTCAGCAGTCAAGATACGCGTCTCAATCCGCCAGAGTGCCTATTTCTCCAACAGGTGGATCCATATCATCAGCATCCGGGGTTTCTAATAATATGCTGTTGAACTCAAAGTATATGAAAGCAACACAAGAAATTCTTGAAGAGGTTGTCAACGTTGGTAAAGTGGCGCTCCAAAACAGCGATCAACCAACGAAGAATCTCAAGATTACAGGAGGTGATGGTGGATTAGGATCACCGAAAACAGTCACTGGAGAAGCGGAAACCATCACCAAATCAAGCAGTGTTGCTGAGCTTACTACAGCAGAAAGACAAGAAATTCAAATGAAGAAAGCAAAGCTTGTTAATATGCTTGATGAGGTAACTAATTAAAGAATCTTTGAATCTCAAATTTTAATAAGAAATTGTCCCTATCAACCATAAACCATATCATTATCATAAAAATTCTCTTCTTTTATTAATAAAGATTGAACCTTTTTCTGATTAAGTTTCTTGGTTTTGAAGGTTGAGCAGAGGTACAAACAATATCATCACCAGATGCAGCTTGTGATTTCATGGTTTGAACAAGCGGCTGGAATCGGGTCTGCGAAAACATACACAGCACTAGCTTTACAGACTATCTCAAAGCAATTCAGATGCCTAAAAGACACGATTATGGGACAGATTAAGGCGGCTAGTGTTAGTTTAGGGGAAGAAGACAGTAAGGTGGAAGGTGGTGGTTCAAGGCTGAAATTTGTGGACAATCAACTTAGGCAACAGAGAGCTTTGCAGCAACTGGGAATGATCCAACATAATGCTTGGAGACCTCAAAGAGGGTTGCCTGAGCGCTCTGTTTCGGTTCTTCGTGCCTGGCTTTTTGAACACTTTCTTCACCCGTAAGTAACCGAGCCTGCAAATGAACAAAACTAGTTTTTCCTTTCTTCTTAACTTTGTAAACTTGTGATTGAATTATATGAATTTGATTCAGTTATCCGAAGGATTCAGACAAACATATGCTCGCGAAACAAACTGGTCTTACTAGGAGTCAGGTGAGTAGTTACTTTCACATGTTTTGTGTATCCCCTGATCAATCTGTAGAATCGAATTTGAATGACTTTGCTTTGGTATAAACCACAGGTTTCAAACTGGTTTATCAACGCTCGAGTAAGGCTATGGAAGCCGATGGTCGAGGAGATGTACCTCGAGGAAATCAAGGAGCAAGAGCAGAATGGAATGGAAGCTGGTAAAACAAACAACAATGAAGAAACCGAAGAGAATTCATCGTCTAAACACGAGAAAAGCCTTTCGCCAGAAAACTCAAACAGAGAATTCCGACCCACCAAACAAGAAAAACCCTTCTATCCGCCGCCATCAATGACCATTTCCACCAGTGTTACAACATCTCCCACCGCTACGGATATCAATTTCCAAAACACTTCCGGATTTAGTCTCATGAGACCCCTAGAAATGGAGGGAATCACACAGTTCAGCCCCAAGAAGCCAAGAAATGAGCTGCAGCAACAGAATCAGGATGGGGGCTTCACGCTTACTAGCGCCAACCCAACCGACTTCATGGGCGGCCTCGGGGGCTACCCTATTGGGGAGATAGGAAGGTTCACTGCAGACCAAATCCAACAGCATTACTCCGGTAACGCAGTATCTTTGACTTTAGGATTACCACACTGTGAAAACCTATCGATTTCTGGCAATAACCAGAATTTCCTCCCTAACCAAAGCATCCAGCTCGGCAGAGGACCGGAGCTAGGGGAAGAAAACGATTACACCGCCATGAACAACCCACCGTCTTCTTCACACACAGCAGCCTTGTACGAGTCAATGAACATCCAAAACCGGAAGAGGTTTGCTGCACAACCGCTGCCAGATTTTGTTGCTTGAACAAGATCAAGAAATCAAGAAACTATATAAAGATTCACCCTAGAACAGATTCTATACTTCAGAGAAGAAAAAGAATCATGTTTAGTTCTATATAGATACAGATTAGGTTTTTCATGAATCATTCCATGATTTATCATTTAAGGACTGTATATTAATTTTGTATCAGCAGATATGCATAGATGGATTGTATGTATGTAATGTATGTAAAACTAGCTATATATATTTGGATTGGGGGTATACAAAAAACAATATTTATGATCATATCATCTTCTACAAAGTCTTATAAGTTTTCAGATGCATATATCCAATTCTCAAATTAAAGCCATTAATATTCCCAATAGGATCAAGATTTGGAAAAACCCAATTCATGCCACTCAAAACCCATTCAGGTACAGTGTCTACAATTTGCATTTAGGGTATGAACTTCTTTCACACATTTTCACAAACACCTTGTGTGCATTGAAGTTTAAACTATTACGGAGTATTAATACTCAAATTAACAAAAAACTTTGCACAAAAGGTTAATTCAGGTTGTCCTCAGGGAATTGGTTTCAGCAGGCAAGGAATGTTAAGGCAGACCATCATGTAGTGTCGTTGTAACTTGTAAGGACATATAAAAAAACAACACCGTCCTCGATCACATATTATTATGAGGCTACATAAATGAATACCCTACATGGTACTTGAAAATAATAATTTTCATCATCATTTTCGTTTTGAGAACTAGGACCTTATTCACACACGGAGTAGGGGGCGTGGAGAGGGGAGGGCAAGCCCCTCCATGCCATCCACACCATCGCGCCTCCTCTTCACTATCGGTGTTGCCCCTTTCTTCTTGGAGATTTCTACGGGCGTTGCCCCCTCCAAAGCCTTGACCTACTTGTCTTCATTCCCCTTGCCCGTGACCACCCCTCCCATTTTTGTGATGCGGAGGGCAAAACCCTTTTGATGATGTGGCGCCTACGTGGCATGCCTTTGCCCTCATGCCTATGACTCTATTAGGCTGGGAGGGGGGGGGGGGGGGGGGTTGTGCAGAATTGAGCCTTTACCCTAGGGGCTCTATTCTGCCACCTCAGCGTCACGTATGCGGCACGTCAAAAAGGGTTTTATTCCCCTCTTCCAATAATTACCAGAAAATAGAATAACGTCCCTTTAATTTAAAAAAAAATGTGATTGGTTGAATAAGGGGGCCCACCAGACTGATGTTGCATTCACAATTGATAAATGGCGCCCCCTCCCCTCTCTAATGGCGCCCGGGAAATAGGGGGCGGACGCCATTTCTGGAGGAAAGGCTGAGATGGCAAGGGATGACGTCGTGCACCACCCGGCCTTAGTATGTACTCCCTCCGTCCCAATTTAAATGTCCTAGTTAAAAAAACACACATTTTAAGAAATATTTTGTTTGTTTGTGGTAAAATGACAATAATATCCTCAAAAGTGGTGATTGTGTTTTGTCTTTTATGGGCAAAATTGAAAATTACATTTCTATTTTTGGAAAGGGACATTTAAATTGGGACAAACAAAAAAGGAAAGTAGGACATTTAAATTGGGACGGAAGGAGTATTATTTAAGATATGCTTCAATAGTGGCGTGATACGTGTCTCTAGAAGTAGTTCTTAATTAATAGCATAAAGCATACGTATGAGTAATTGAGACCAAAATATATGATGCTTAGACTCAAGGGAGTGGGGCGGCAAAAGGGGGGCGGTAATGGTTTGCCGGGCGGGAACACCGTCCCGAGGGGCGGGAAGAGGAGGGCGGGGAAGGGGGGGCGGTGGGGGAAAGCCGGGCGGGGGGGGGGGGGGGGGATTGTGGAGGGTGACGTGGCGGCTTTTCATTGGGCTGAATTTTTTTTTTGTTTTTTTTTTTAACTTTAACACAATATAATATTATTCCCTCCCCCCCCCCCCCTTTCCCCCCCTTCCACTCCCCACAATTTTCACCCTTCAAACATGGTCCCCACAAGTGCCACATGGCGCATCACGCCCCTCTTTCCCGCCCCTCCACTCCCTCTAGTCTTAGGGTAGTAACTGTATTCAACCTGTGAGCACCATGCATATTTTACTACACATCACTATTCAACCCTATCTCTTTTTATATATAGGTAAAGGTAATAGGATAATGGTTTGATGTTGCGTTTATTCAATAATCATTTACAATTTTATGTGTCTTTCTTCAATAAACATTTATTTAAGACAATTGTATCATATGCAGTTAGATAATGTTAATGTTTTATAGCTTTTATTATAAACGTTTAACCAATTAATAAGGTAACCATCACCTCTTTTTATCTTCTTGACTTTTGTAGTGATGGCCACTAGTTTTTTCTTCCTTGCTCTTTGGTAGATATTATCAAGTTTTTCTCTCTATCTTGCCCACCTGATAAAGGCCTGTGCTTAAAGGAGAGATTTTAGGTTCAAATATAAGAAATAGTGTATTTGATGTAAAATATAGTGAGGGTAAGATATTGTAAAATATAAAGAGTCTTAATATGATTATGTCATATGTTTGTATTTCATTTTTATCAAAACAATGAGTAGATTTCATATTGTCTAAATAGGCATTTGAGATTTTAACTTGGGAAGTAGCCCACTAGTAGAGACAAAATATCTTTTGAGATGTTAGAATGGTTGTTTTAATAGGCTTAACATGCTAGGCAAAGGGCTATGACCCCCAATTAAAAAAAATTATATCTTACACGTGCATTTGGCCCAAATTAACAAACAATAAGTAAAAATATAATGGTCAAAACAAATAAAATATCTAAAGCCCAAAGCTTGAAGACTTAATGGTCCATATCTAGAGTTGCAAACGAAACAAACGTTCAACGAACCGTTCGATTATTTATTATTAAGGACTGTATCTATAATACATTATAAAGGAGGAGTGATATACCATATTGTAATTTTGTTATGGGTACAAGTTTTGTTGCTACATATACAATTTAATAAAGCTTGTTTCATAGGGGTAAAATTAAAACTTAGGTGTACATTAAGACACTTACAAGGGTATAATAGTAATTCTATCTAGGACCTTTAGTTAAAAATTAAAACTTACTTCCCTTCTTACCCTTCTAATCCCCATATTACCCTTGTTCATAATTAGTGAATCAGTTACAGACTACTCAATTACTCATCCTTACCCATTTACCAACTAACCGACATGATCTTTCAATTCTCAGACTGTTCAATTACCCATACTACCAACATAAAATTTATGGTTACAAAATCTTCAATCAACTTCCCCCTAAATCTAATTACCATTTCCTCTTCTTCCCCCTTTCAATGCAGAATCTTGGAGACCCTTTGTTGGGGACAAATAAATTGATCACAAACATTTTTGTGAAAGGTGTACAAAAGGGCAGAGAGAGAGAGAGAGAGAGAGAGAGAGAGAGAAAGCTAGATGACGATAGTGAACGGTAGTCCCTGATGTGCGAAGAACTTGAATCCCATAATCATTCTTCGAGTTCAAAACCTGGTAAGAATCGTACCACATTGTGATTAACTGTTAATACCCCTAATCAATTTTCTGAACGATTTCATCATTCAGTATTTCATCCCTTTCACATTTCTTGGTTCTTTAATTGCAGTTATTTGTTGGGTCATTCGGATTCTTATGCCTAATTTCCACCCTGCTTACATATTCATTGTGCAGAATTTGCCGCATTTATTTCTCGCCAATTGGTGTTAAATGGTTTGTGTTTTTCTTGCTTTTACTTAATTTTGTATTGTGCCGATTCGGGCTCTGTTTTCCTTTTTATTTTTCTTCCCTACCTGGGATTTAGTCTTTCAATTTGTGGATCTGGTCAAAATTTTGTGTTACAATTGGGGCATAGTTAGAGGGGCAAAGCTATCTTTAATTGTTGAACCAGAGCTGCAAAGGTACATAGTTCTTCCTAAAGGTGACAAATTTTGTCTTCTTTTTTTATCTAATGAATTCTTATAAGATTATATAAACTATAATGTCCAAATAATAATCTAATTTTGTGAATAAAATGATTATCGATGGTTAAATCATTTGAGATGGGTGATAAATGACCGTGTGACATGGTCAACCCATTTGACCCGTTTTCTTATTGGTTATGTTTCATAAACTTGCTTTACAGCATTGGCTTGAAGCAGTAAGTCTTTACGTTCTTAATTACTTGAAGTTGAAGTGTTTTTTTGGAATTTGATTTTAGTGATATAAAACTACTTCTTTATGAAACAGATTGATCCCCGACATCGCTGCGGATATAATCTTCATTTTTATTATGTCAAATGGCTTCATTGCCAAAGTAGGCAGCCCTTTTTCTACTGGTAAGATCAGATCTGACTATGCAAAATATAAACGCTGGATAGATATGGGTTATGTATTATCTTAAATGAGTCAACTCAAAAAGTTTAGCTAAATGTGGAACAGTTGAATGGGCTGACACATACCAAAAATACTACATTTCTATTTATAAGAACATAAAACTGGACAGGAAAGTGTTTGCACTCGCAGGTCAACCCAGCCTAGCTCGTTTGACCGAGACTAAGAATACTCGTTTCAAGCGAAGTTTGTGTTGACCTGTCACCCAACTCACATGACTTGTCTATCTAGCCACCTCTAAAAAACAAATCAAGTTGACTAAACTGCATATTTTATGACACAATTTTAGGCTTGACATAGGGGAAGGCAAAGAAGTGAGTCTTGACAAATGCCCGCATCCAAAGCTTCTACAACAATGCATCAAGTATTCATGTCTCGTAAGTTGTATATACTTTGAGCTTCCGCGTGTGCTTTCTTTGAGAAAGATACACTAGACCCAAAACAAAACTTAAACTTTTTTTATTTATAAAATTCAGATAGAGCGGGAGGCTTATGAGGTTACTATGGAAGATGGGAAGTTTATGTACAAATTAAGCAGGAAACTTATCAATACCCGAAAAGGGCCCGCTAATACTAAGTGGATATTTGTGCTTAGCACATCAAATATTTTGTATGTTGGGAAGAAACACAAAGGCAAATTTCAACACTCGAGTTTTTTAGCTGGTGGTGCTACGTTGTCCGCCGGACAGTTGGTGGTTATAGACGGGATCTTGAAGGTGTGTTTGCATCATGCATGTGGCAGAATTGTGCGGATTGGGTAATGCTTTTAAACGGGTCATTGTTTTGTAATGGTGGTAACCGGCGGGATGGCCTAAAACACTCTTTTTTTTAATCCAAATTTAATAATTGTCTGTAGATAATTTGAGGTTAACTAAAGATGAAAACCAATCGGCTCAGATTTTGAGAGGTTTAATACATCGAAAGTATGCATTTGTTGACTTTTGACTTTTTAAGGCTTTTCTTTTTGCTTAACCCGCTAGAAATAAGCATAACCCGAATTGACCCAAGTAAATGGAATAAAATATTCTCTTGCTGTGTGTTTTTAAAATTGTATATTTGCATATAGAGTTCGATAATTTTCTTGATGTATGTTTTTGCGGCTACTATTTTACCTATTCTTTAGTTATTTTGTTGTTTACCAACCAATTTTTTTTCTTTTTTTAGCAGCCTAATTTGTTATTTGTTTGAAAGAAAAACGAAAAGCCTAAAATTGTTTAATTTGGACAGAAGCTGATGAAGAAATGACGATCGATAATCGACTGAAAGAAATGCTAGATTGATCCTTCATTCGCGTTATTCTAGAGCCCTTCCAGGGGTTCAATCATCGGAACAACTCAAAGCCTTTGATGCTCATAGGTCCTGATGTACAAGATGTTTACACTCCCCTTCAAACTGATGTTATTGTTCCATTTCTGAGGTTTGTCATGCAAATTATTTACATCTTTAGGAGGTTTATTTATGATCTATTTAGTTTAAAGAAAATATGGTTTTCAAGATGTGTGGAACTAATATCAGGTGTAACATTGTGGATGGGATGCATGGTCAGTCCTCCAAAACCTGGTGATATCTCATATGACCAGTTCGTTAGAGAGAGGGTAAGAACCGTTAATTTGAATTCTTCTTCTGGCATAAGCTAAAATTACCTATGTGTCTTTTTTCATCGTTACAAAAGATCACTTATTTTGTTATTTTCAAAGGGTATGTTAGCTATTCTATAGTTAATTACTACTCTGGATCTTATCACTGTCGCGTTTGATTAGTACAGCATTATGTTGTCGGTATTAATGGGTAGATCAGACGTTTTACGATGTATCCTGTCCAAATCATGAAAAGGATACAGATCCCATTCTGGGATGTTTCTCATTAAGTTTGCAACAATTACGTTTTCTTTTGGAGAACTTTTAAATCCAAAATTACTTGTTTGCCCACTGATGTTAGTGTCTTTGGTCAGCAATTATCTATTTTGTTGTTGTGGAGAATATTTTTGTAATTTTTATTCGTAAACTAATGCAGCACGGGCATCCTTGAATCACTAAGGAAGAGAGCACACATGATGACAGATGGATTCAACAGTTGCAAAAATTTTGTTTCTAATTTCACGGAAGGTCAGTCGTTTTCTGAAATAACTACTGATCATATCTTTCTTAATTTGCCACTTTTAATTTTTGCTTTTTTAGGTATATACATTAGGTGCCATGTCTTCATTTCCACAAGTTAAATTACCTCCAAAAGCAATTGAAGCTGCAAAACAAGCTGAAAAGGTTCCGGATGTTTTCTATTGCCTTAAGCTTCTAGAGGCCACTGGCATTTCAACTGTTCCTGGTTTAGGGTTTGTCCAAAAGGAAGGGTAAGTCATTTTTATACTTGTTTGACTTTATTCCTACACGTTACAAAATGGCCAGGTCCGGTGGTTTTGTTGCTTAAACATCTGCCTGTTTTTTTTATAAACTGTTAATGCATTCAATATGATTATACGAATATGTTGCTACAATAATAATTTGATTTTTAAAGGATGAACAATTTAAAAGGTTTTAATCATTACAATTTTGTTGTTTCAACAAGCTTGTCGATTGTCAAACAGGTGGGGTTGCCTTGCCAACACATTCTTGTCCCTTTTTTTTATTTGTATAACTAATTTATGTATTATAAAAAGCTAAAAAAAAGGCTATGTTATTAAAACAAACGGAATTCTAACCACCTCTAGGTGGTTGATGATTGGTAGTTAAAAAACTTTGCCTATATCTCTTAAAGTTCAATATTTACAGTTAACCACCTGCAGTGGGTCGAGATTGTAATTTTTTTTAAACAGAAAGGCGGAATTTAGTTTCTCATACATATCCTAAGAGGCTATAACAGGCTCTATCGTTGTAGCCATGTAAATATCGCTTAGCTATTTTTTGACCCGCTTCTTTTTTAGCTAACCTTTTATATTTTACCCCTTCGACCCATTACCAATATCAACCCCCCACCACCCCCTTCTTGCACGCGATAGACCTATTTCATATAGATGGAGTGGTAATAATATTTTCTTCTTTGTTTTTTTTAAATAGAGTTTTCCACTTGAGGACAACCATCTTACCAACTGAGGACATGCCTGCAGTTAAGGAAAGTTTCAAGAAGTTCAATGATGCATTCATGAATCAATATGAAGGCAATTCATGGTACTCAAGGATGTAAGAAGTTCAATGATGCATTCATGAATCTATCACCTCCATTGGTTCCCTAACAGTAAACTTATCAATTTGTAAGTATGGAAACATTAATCAAACATTTAATAGCTGTACAATCATTCTTCAGGCATATAATTATTTACCAGTTTTTCTTAAAAGTTTAGCTGGAATCGATCGGAATCGATATCTAATTTTGCCAAAAATAGAAAAGAAATCTTGATATGGGTGTCACTCTGTTATAGTTTAACTATAGAGGCTGGGCACGTTCAGTGGCACAACGGGAAGGTTGGGTTACTGCCTCAACATGGGTTCATGTCAAAACAAGTCGTTTTTATTATGGGTTATAACGGGTTCAGGTATAAACATGTAAACTCAGTTACGGGTCAACACGTTGTCATTTTTGCTGTCCTACCGACATTTCTTTGTAATTTCCAGATAATTAATGCATGCGATGTGGAATATGTTGAGACGACACCAAAGAGGCATAAGTGCGAATACACCAAACAGGCTAGCACTTCTGACTGCTTGAGGCGACTTCTGTATATGAGGCGCATGAGAAAACAACTTGAGGCACGCCTCATGTTCATAAGAAGATGTGTGCCTGAGGATGTTGCGCATATAGCCTTTTAGGTTGTACATATAGGTTACGTATATATTAAATCATATATAGTACATGATGCTAGACCGTATGGTGTCGTGCTTTTCAAAACAAAGTCCTAAAGCTAAGTTATTTTCACCTACTCAAGAAGAAAAAATATATCACATGCCTTTTCTCTTTGATAGTAATCAAAGAACACACGTAGGCGTTATCAACCCAAAAACGATTATGTATAAAATTCGTAAAACTGGTAGCGCAACATGCGACAAAAAAAAAACATAAACACCCGCGGCAACGCGCGGGCACTACTACTAGTATTAATAATGCATAGATGGGTTGTATGTGTGTAATGTATGTAAAAGTGTAAAACTAGTTATATATATATTTGGATTGGGGGTATACAAGAAAACAATATTTATAATCATATCATCTTCAACACCTTTCACTATCTTTTCATTTTTCAGATGCATCTATCCAATTCTCAAATTAAAAGCCTTAAATTTTTCTAATTTGATCAAAATTTGGAAAACCCACAACATGTCGTCCAAAAACCATTTGGTACAATTGTTTAGAATCTAGCATTAAAGGTACGAGCTTCTTTCAGACATTTTCACAAACACCTTGCGTGCATCAAAGTTTAAACTATTATTAATACTCCAAACACAAAAGGGTAATTCAAGTTGTGCTTAATGGAATTGATTTCAGCAGGGAGGAATGTTGGTGGACCATTATGTGGTGTCGTTGTAACTTGTAAGTACATGTAAAAAACAATACTATACTGGATCACAAATTATTGGAAGGCTACATAAATACCCTACATGGTACTTTGAAAGTAATAATTTTCTTGATCTTTTTCTTTTGGATAATGGTTTGGTGGTGTTGCCTTTATTCAATAATCATTTACTGCTAGTGTGGATTCACCCACAATACGAGGCGTGAATTCGGTATCAATTCATTTCGTTACAGTACCGACACTAGTTATAGCAACCAAAAGCTAAAATGAAGAAAAATAAAGTCATGATATGTCAAAGGTTATCGACTTGTGTTTACGACGACCAAAACATGAAAATTTCATAAAACAAAAACGTAAATTTAAAACTTCACATAAATTTATTAACGATAAAGGGTGTTAATGAAATTATAAAATACTTAAGGGCATAAAAAAGGAAAAGATAAGAAACACACATTAAAACAGAAAGTAATAAAAGACAAAGAAAAGGAAAGGAAAAATGACACTATTCGTGAGTCTTTTCAACTTTTGTTATATAAACTAGTCTTTAACCATCGCGTTGCGGGTGTGGGATCGTAAAACCGTATTAAGTAGTAAGCAAACGATAACACCTTAAAACAAAAACACAAATTTATACTGTCACATGACGTAAAGCGTAGGAAAAGAGAAACAGGAACATATAGCGCAAGCTGGTGTGAAACGTGTTACACAATTTCTTCGGGTTGCAGAGGTAATTTGGTTGGTTCAGTTCGTTACAGTATCATTTTGGTACCGGCATAATGTTTTTTTTCGTAAGTGTTTATTGATAATTATTTTTTTCACAAACGTTTTTTTTGGATTCGGATATTTAAGAACACCCCAAATAAAAACCATTACTACACCTTACACTAGTTTTGGTTTGCGGATCCAGATGATTCATTCGCCTTCTTTTTTAGCTTTTTTTTTCATCGGACAATGTTCAACTGTATGTTTTTTCAGAGTTGAGTTTGTCACGGCTTTCATGAACTTTCCACAATACTTGCACCGAGCCATCTCCGTGTTGTCCGACATAAGATATAAATTGTAGTGAGACCACATGTCGGGTTTCTTTTGGTTTCAAGTACCAGAACAATTTCTTCATTGTTTGCCACCATTGTCGTTTGTGTAGAATAACGTGAGTGGTTTCAGCGATTTTGCGTTTTAGAGAGCATTTAAGAGTTAGAGAAATGGTGTTATAAAAAAATAATCTACACCTATTTATAGTAAACTAGGATGGTAAATGGTAAATAATCGGTTCCTAATGGCTATAGTATCGTTAGGAACCGCTTCCAATGATTCTTTTTTTTTTTGAAATTTTGTCTCCAAACGTTGATACATGGTTATACCTGGGTATTGGTTCCTACCCAGACCCGACCCTACCTGTATCGGTTCCACTTATACACCCGTACCTGGGTCAGGTTCCTACCCGATTCTCTATGTACCCGGTCCCATTTCAAACCCGAATGGGTCGTACCCGGTTTTGGGTATGGCCTAAAACCCGATTTGTGACTGGGTTATGAGGATATGGGTTAGGCCCATTTGTCAAAAACAAAATACATAAACATAATTGGAACCAAAAATCGTAACATAAACTGTTAGGCAGCGTCTTAACAATCTATGAAACTGTTTATTTGTGAACTAGGTTAGAAGCTCGTGTGTTACACTGGTAAAATAAATATAATTTTATGTAGTAAGTAATAAAAAAAAGTTATACCCATTCAGTATACGGATTAATAAATATAATGTAATATGTTAACACATATAGCTATCATTTGTGAATAAGTTAAGAACCCTAAACAAGATTTATATAAATAAGAAGTAGATTTACTAGTGAATTTGGAGCTCTTAACCTCTTTTTTTAAGGGTTGTATTATTTAAACCCCCCACCCTTCTATTTTAACCCCCTCAAAGCGCCTCGCTTAGGCCAAAGCGAGGCGCTTTGAGCTAACTTCGATGCCGTCAGTACGATAATCAGAAAAAGCTGATTTTCAAATTCCAAGCGCCTCGCTTAGGCCTAAGCGAGGCGCTTCAAGGGGGTAATTTATTTTGGTAGTTGTTTTGATGTTTTGAGTTGGTTTTTTTATTTTTTTTTTAATTTAATAATTATAAAAAGTTAAAAAAATTTAAAAAACAAAGTAATAACCCTAATCATTGTCAATGACTTAAACTTTACATCATCAACCAACTTCAAAATTTCAACTTCCCGTTCATGCCCGATAACACTAGATTGATGATACCTTGTTCCACCCAAATCAAGGGATCTGCTTGGAGTCTAAAGCTTCGTGTGTCATCTTGGTCGAACTCATGTTGCAACATTCGTCTTGTGTGTGTTAGGGTCCGAAATTTTAGGCTTTTTAGTGAATTTTTCCATCTTTGTGTTTCCAAATGTTTTTTAATTAGCTTAAATCTCTCTGATCCATGGTACCTTGAAGACTAGATTCGGTGCAGTCGACGAACATCATTCAAAATTTCAACTTCCCGTTCAGGTGCTTAAGTCCACCTTGAAGACTTGATTCGGTGCAATCAGACTCTGAATGCGGTATGCGCGTTAAATTTCATTAAACGCGGCTCGCTCAAGGTGCAGTCGATGAACATCATTCAAAATTTCAACTTCCCTTTCAGGTGCTTAAGTCCACCTAGAAGACTGGATTCGGTGCAATCAGACTCCGAATGCGGTATGCGCGTTAAATTTCATTAAATGCGGCAATCAAGGGATCCGCTTGGAGTCTAAAGCTTCGTGTGTCATCCTTGTGTTTTCAAGACACAGGCAAGTCCTCGTCTGATCCACAAAACAAAACATCATTCAAAATTTCAACTTCCCTTTCAGGTGCTTAATTCCACCATGAAGACTGGATTCGGTGCAATCAGACTCCGAATGCGGTATGCGCGTTAAATTTCATTAAATGCGGCAATCAAGGGATCCGCTTGGAGTCTAAAGCTTCGTGTGTCATCCTTGTGTTTTCAAGACACAGGCAAGTCCTCGTCTGATCCACAAAACAAAACAATAATCTTGAAGTTTTTTTAATATAGCCATTTTCCCCTGGGTTTACCAGGAATGGGTTGAAAGTGTGTGTTGCACCGGCTTGAGATATGAGTTTGATTAGCTTAAATCTCTCTGATCCATGGTATCCACTTTTCAGGTTGTCTTCATCGTTGACCGCTATCTCTCGGATAACAACTGAAAAAGTTGTAATTACAAGAAGATGATCAAGGATGCTACAACATAACTTGCACCGGCTTGAGATATGAGTTTGATTAGCTTAAATCTCTCTGGTCCAAGGTATCCACTTTTCAGGCTGTCTTCATCGTTGACCGCTATCTCTCGGATAACAACTGAAAAAGTTGTAATTACAAGAAGATGATCAAGGATGCTACAACATAACTTGCACCGGCTTGAGATATGAGTTTGATTAGCTTAAATCTCTCTGGTCCATGGTATCCACTTTTCAGGCTGTCTTCATCGTTGACCGCTATCTCTCGGATAACAACTGAAAAAGTTGTAATTACAAGAAGATGATCAAGGATGCTACAACATAACTTGCACCGGCTTGAGATATGAGTTTGATTAGCTTAAATCTCTCTGATCCATGGTATCCACTTTTCAGGCTGTCTTCATCGTTGACCGCTATCTCTCGGATAACAACTGAAAAAGTTGTAATTACAAGAAGATGATCAAAGATGCTACAACATAACTTGCACCGGCTTGAGATATGAGTTTGATTAGCTTAAATCTCTCTGATCCATGGTATCCACTTTTCAGGTTGTCTTCATCGTTGATCGGTCAAAGTCTGTTAGCAATGATAACGAAATGATCGCTATCTCTCGGATAACAACTGAAATGTTAGAAGAAGGTGATGAGATAGATGAAAACAACATAACTTGCACCGGCTTGAGATATGAGTTTGATTAGCTTAAATCTCTCTGATCCATGGTATCCACTTTTCAGGTTGTCTTCATCGTTGATCGGTCAAAGTCTGTTAGCAATGATAACGAAATGATCGTTATCTCTCGGATAACAACTGAAAAGGTGTCTTCAATGATTCTAAAAAACTTGAAAGTAATTACAAGAAGATGATTTTACTGTCTAGTTCTTTTGGCCACAGGTACTGTCTAGTGGTTGGAACAAGGTATGGATATGGAGAACATGGGAACAGACTGTCTAGTTCTTTTGATCATCTTTGAAAAGATTCCATAAGTAAAAGTCAGTTGTTAAAAGTATCAAGACTATGAAATTAGTAAAACAACTTTACAGTTGTTTATCGGAGAGATAACTGTCAACGATGAAGGCAGCCTGATAAAGGCTGAACACGAGTGTAATCAAACAAGGTGCTATGAAAACCACCAACGATCAATTATAATATAGTCTGGAAGTCAAAGATATCAATTAAACATGCAAAAATTATGTTTTGAAAAAATATGGGTATCGAATGTTTAGTCGGAGGACCACTTACAATGATTCATCAAAGTTGTACAAAGCTGGATGTTTTTACTGGAAAACCAAAACGAGCAATAAACGAAGCGAAACGGAGAGATATAATTTTCTTGGCTTAGAAACAACTAAAAAGAAGCAAAAATGAATTAAAATTATTTTTTGGTGATTAACAGATAATTTTAAAGAATTAAAAGAAATTCAAGTTTTTTAAAAAAAAGGCCAAAGCGCCTCGCTTTGGTCAAAGCGAGGAGCTTGTGGTCTAATCAAACCAGTCAAGCGCCTAGCTTTGGCCAAAGCTAGGCATCCAAGCGCCTAGCTTTGGCCAAAGCTAGGCACCCAAGCGCCTCGCTTTGACCAAAGCTAGGCGCTTTGGCCTTTTTTTTTAAAAACTTGATTTTCTTTTAATTCTTTAAAATTATCTGTTAATCACCAAAAAATAATTTTAATTCATTTTTGCTTCTTTTAAGTTGTTTCCAAGCCAAGAAAATTATATCTCTCCGTTTCGCTTCGTTTATTGCTCGTTTTGGTTTTCCAGTAAAAACATCCAGCTTTGTACAACTTTGATGAATCATTGTAAGTGGTCCTCCGACTAAACATTCGACACAACAATTGTTTTTAATTCATTTTTAAGTGTTTTTAATTACTTTTCGAGAAATGATAATTTTCAAATATTGCAGAGGTGTTACCAAGCATGTCAAGAAATGATAATTTTCAAATATTGCAAGTCCAAATCATTGTACGATGTCTTTTTTCAGAGGACCTCGACTCTTGAGATGTTGCAGGAGTTTGAAAAGTTTGAACTAAAATTTGAACTGTTATTTGGAATGTTCCTGTTTTCATATATTGCAGATCAAGGTGTTACCAAGCATGTCAAGAAATGATAATTTTCAAATATTGCAAGTCCAAATCATTGTACGATGTCTTTTTTCAGAGGACCTCGACTCTTGAGATGTTGCAGGAGTTTGAAAAGTTTGAACTAAAATTTGAACTGTTATTTGGAATGTTCCTGTTTTCATATATTGCAGCTCAAGGTGTTACCAAGCATGTCAAGAAATGATAATTTTCAAATATTGCAAGTCCAAATCATTGTACGATGTCTTTTTTCAGAGGACCTCGACTCTTGAGATGTTGCAGGAGTTTGAAAAGTTTGAACTAAAATTTGAACTGTTATTTGGAATGTTCCTGTTTTCAATCGGATCGGCATTAACGCGGAAACCTTCGTTTTTGCAAAAACCTTCATTCCTTATTATTATTATTATTTACATTATTATCGTAAAGCAAATACGATAATAATGTAAATAATAATAATAATATGAATAGTGACCCTCTAGCAAACTGGACAGGTTAGCTAGGTGTTTGTCAAAAAGGTAGAGCACACCACTAGAGCAAAAAGTTGTGTGTATGAATAGTGACCCTCTGGAAAACCTGCTTAAAGGACAGTGAGATTGATAACTGGACATGTTAGCCAGGTGTTTGTCAAAAAGGTAGGCCACACCACTAGAGCAAAAAGTTGTGTGTAAGTTTTATTTAGCGTAAAAAGTTCATTGTACATATACCTCCTTATCTAAAAACAAATCACATCATTTGAATGAATAGTGACCCTCTGGCACACAACTTTCTTCAACCAAATCATTTCTTCAAGTTCATTTCACCAAAAAAAGCAAAACCCAAGAAAACAAAGATGAAACCGATTAATGTTCTAGTGGTGTGCCAGAGGGTCACTATTCATACGCAGGTTTGCCAGAGGGTCACTACTCATACAAATGATGTGATTTGTTTTTAGATAAGGAGGTATATGTACAATGATGAAAGAAGTTATCAATCTCACTTCTATTGTTTCGGGTTCCCTTTCATCGTTGACACATATCTCTCTGAGATGATAAAGGTAGATCATGGAAAGTTCAACTCAATAAGTAAGATTGATACCTTCTCTATGGAAGTTGCTAAAATAGTTAAACAAAAGCTGAAATTGAACAGTTATTTGGAATGTTTCTGATCATTACAGTAAAATTCATTAGCCGGCGTTTGTCAAAACGAACAACTAAAATAAACTTTTCATGCAAGCAAGTAAAATTCAGTTGTTTGGACAGTGAGAGATTGATAACTGGACAGGTTAGCCAGACGTTTGTCAAACGAACAATTAAAATAAACTTTTCATGCAAGCAAGTAAAATTCAGTTGTTGGACAGTGAGATTGATAACTGGACAGGTTAGCCAGACGTTTGTCAAACGAACAATTAAAATAAACTTTTCATGCAAGCAAGTAAAATTCAGTTGTTGGACAGTGAGATTGATAACTGGACAGGTTAGCCAGACGTTTGTCAAACGAACAATTAAAATATACTTTTCATACAAGCAAGTAAAATTCAGGAAAAAGCTGACATTTTGTTCCTTGTTGCAGAAAGAAATCAACAGTCGGATCGACGATTTTGTTTACCCTCCCATTGACATAAAAAATGTTTTTTTGAAAAACGTCTGACTTAAAAAAAAATGTTAAACCTTAATCTCAAAAGACCAAAAAAAAAAAAAAAAAAATTATTCGAAGCGCCTCGCTTAGGCCTAAGCGAGGCGCTTTGGGTCAAAAATCAGCTTTTTCTGACCTCGTACCGAGGTAGTTAAAAAGCAAAGAAAGCGCCTCGCTTAGGCCTAAGCGAGGCGCTTTCAAGGGGGTGAAAATTGAAGTGGGGGGTGGAAATAGACCATGCCTTTTTTAATCTATCTATTATAATAAACTAGTATAATTTGGAATACGTGTCATTCATTTAAAGCATATTTTTCCCACCTCTTTTTCCTACTTAGACTATGCATGTGGCCTGCGAGCCACCCACCGAGCCACGTGGCTTACGTTTCGTGGTTTATTGCATCATTGAAGTTGCATTTTTTTATCTTCATTGTTCATTAGATACTCATTGATTTTGCAGATCGCATTTCTCTTATATTTATAAATTTTGATTTATTTTATTAATTATAGCATGAATCCTTTAGTTTGGCATTTTGTATCCGGCTGCTACATAGTGTGTAGTGTTTAACATGTTTTGATGATCTCTTTTATTCTTTGCAGTTGCGAAACTATAGGTGTGAACTTTGTTTACATCTTCACTTGATGAAGCTTATGTGGCAGATTTTTCATCTTGATTATTGATTGAATTATTTTGTTATATGGTTGCGCCTGGTTTTCCTGTTCGGTGTTGCAGGATATACATTTTTGTATGCTTTTGCCTATGGTTTTATTTGTGTAGGTTGTTTCTTATCTTTATTTTATTGCATGTGTTTTTTTAGCTTTACATTGGTTTTTTAGCTTTACATGATTTTGGTTTTGGGGTTTTGAATTTGACCTTATTTTCTTAATTTTAAACATATGCTTTTTCTTTCGGTGTCTTCTATTTGTTGGTTTATCAGATTTTGGGATAGGATGTAGAAGAAAAAACTTTGTAGAACTCTTTACCTCAATATATTGTTATTCTTTAAATCATTATTTTTGCAACATTTTTTATTCTAATAGCAATTATTTTAATTTGTGTAGACATTCATTTGTGCAGGAATGATTTGCACAACTTGAATATTTCATCATTGGTTTTATGATAATTTAAGAAAAGACAATCTTAGATCAGTGAATATCTATAGGAGGGTAGCTTATGCTAATTTAATGACTTCTCGGATTAAAAACGCCACGTATAAGAAAGTCAATACTTTATCTGGTAAATAGTCTAATCCTATGATATGATATTTTTAAGCATTTATGGTTAACTTTATGATTAAAAATGGGAAATTAGTAACTTGCCTTTTCTGTGTGTAATTATTTTTTATTGAAATGAAATGAGGGTCATATTACATGCCATTACAACATTATTATACAAGTTTCTTATGATCAATTGTTATTAGCTATATTTTGACATGGCAACTGGTGAGTTTGGAATTTTTACGGGTTTTGGTTTCCTATAAGGGCTATCATGGTTAATATCAATGCCTCTGTTACTTGTACTAATCCTTTTATGGTAAATATTAAATTTATTATGTGTCTTACTTTATTATATGTAAAGTAATATGCAATTTGATTTATTTTATCACCTCATGTTAGATTAGTCTATTCTTGTAAATTTCTGGAAAATCCTACAATATTAACTAGTATAAGTAAAATTGGAACTCAATTAAAAGAAAAACACTCCGTATTTAAAAGAGAAATGATCAAAATGCTCACCTTTGAGAAAGAGTCTTGTAATGGTAAAGTACAATTCCGTAAATTAGTGGAGATAATAAAATATAAACTTTTAAAGTGAACACCATAAAGAAAAGTTAAATAAAATAAAAAAAAAAATATTTTGACTTTCTTTTTCTTCCACTTTTACGCTTTTTTATATCTACCGAAAGCAGGCATTTACCATTTCAAACATAATTTATAAGTATTTTATAATCAATTTATTATATAATAGTTTTGTTTTAATGAAAGAGAATAGTGAGTGATGGGATTGGGTGCTCACTACTGCGCAGAACGTACCCAAACCCGGAATACAATCCCGCGGAACAACTCCCCGCGCACAAGAGAAGCTTCTCCAGCAAGAAAAGCCGCAACGACTCTCCTACAATCACGGAGTGATGCCCGCGCGCGTAAGCAATAAAAGCGGTAATCGTTCCATGTTTCCTTATTTATAGTTATCTCTTAACTACTTTACTAATATTATCTTTGGGTAGTGGAGACAACCCTAATCGGGCCTGGCCCATTACGATTAGGGTTTTGGGTAATGGTGGCATACGTCCACCTCTATATAAGGGATCATATCCCTAATAGAGAGGACACTTTTGGCTAACCCTAAGAGCTATCACACTTGATAGTATCCCCATTCACCCACGTTTTTGTTATAAACTGCTACCTTGTGTAGTTGTCTCCCTACCCACTCAATCTTTACTTGCAGGTTACTCCAATCCAGGAAGTGCTAGTGAAGGATCAATCCTGTAGTTGCATCTAGTCTATCATCCCCCTAAGGAGGTTAGACTATTTGTTTCTTCATTGGCGCCATCACTTACGGTTTTCTAATCTTTCAAACTAGTGCTAATGGACTCTGGAGCCGAACAACGTCAAGACCCCATCGATGTTGATGAGGGAGTTCAAGTGAATCAAGATGCTGGAGCACCAACAACGGTGACAAAGAACGTACATCAGAAGCAGGCTGCCCCAAGTTTTCAACTATTTTCTTCAAGAAGGCCGGCACAATCATCACAAAAGAAGACAGTTGAAGGGCCTGTGGACGATCCAGAAGAGTGGCTGGCTCAAGAAAGTGCCAGAACAATTGCAGAGTACCAAAAGAAATTAATGGCAAAGGCTCGTTTAGAATCAAAGAAAGCTCTATCTTTCGATACTGAAGACGACTCACTTCCAGAGGAGGAACAGCCTGTTGTTCGCCCTACAGCCAAACCCCGGCAGGCGATACGTGGTGGAGAACGTGGTAAAGGTACTCACGTTCAGGACCACGTCACCCTGACTGGGGAACCTGATGGCTATGAGTCTGAGAATGAGATCACTTCTGATCCCACTTATAGACCGAAAACAAAGTCTACAGCAAGTAACCAGCCTAAGCCAGATGACGATCTCAATAAGCCGTATCGTCCTAAGTCATTTGCTGAAAGATCGAAATTTTGTGCAAGAATTGCACTGGCTCCTATGCCAGTCGAATGTAAGTTGCCAAACACGATTGGCAAATATGATGGCTTACGTGATCCTGATGATCACCTGCATGCATTCGATTGCGCAGGAAGCTCCAAGCCATGGCCGGTCCAAGCTTGGTGCCATCTGTTCGTTCAAACCCTAACGGGCGCGGCGCGCGTTTGGTACGAAAGCTTGCCGGTAGGAAGTCTTGTGGACTTCGATGATTTAATCAAAAAATTCAAGAACCATTTCTCCCACCTTCGGAAACACAAAAAGACAAGGCTCAAATCTTGTTGTGTTCACGAAAAGACAATGAAAATTTGGAAGACTACATCATTCGCTACAACAAGGAAGCCCTACAGCTGGGGTGTGGCGAAGAACTCACCAGAGCCGCATTCATCCACGGAGTGCGGAATGATGATCTTATGCGATGTCTGACGGGAAAGGAGGGTGTTCCCGAAGCATGGGATGAACTTATAGAGGCCGCGAAGGTCTATGCATCATCTGAACGCTCATTCTCGCGTTCGAAAAATTTCCATCACAATGGTAATCAGGGTGCATACGCACACGAAAAGGGGAAGGGAAAGCAGTCAGTGTGGTCTCGAATCTCGGGGGCTACAGATGAAGGAAAATATTCTTCAGGGCAAGACGCGCGGCAGTATCTTAACAACAAACACTCGCGCGATTCAAAGCCACCAAGTAAGAAGAACTATGACTGGACCCCATTGTCAAAGACCCCCTCAGAAGTTCTGAAAACGGAACAGATCCAGTTTCCGAAACCAAGAGAGTTAAGGCAAGACAGAAGAAACATCGACACGTCCAAGTACTGCGAGTACCATGAAGATTATGGCCATCTAACAGACAACTGCTACAGTCTAAAGATGGAAATAGAAAATGCAATCAAGTCAGGGCAGCTATCTCACCTGGTAAAGAATATGCGGAAGAAACCTCGAGATCCGCAAGGAGATGTTGACACTAATAACAAGAAGATCAAGAATCTAAACGCGCATCACGTGCAGCGCACAAATAGGCATAATTGCTACATGGTACATAGCAGGAATTACAAGAAGAGAGCCTATTCTACAGCACAAGATGACGCTTGGAAAGAGGAACCTGTTGTTATGCCACGTGTCAAGGGAGGAGCATCTTCCACAACACCGTTAATCATAACGGGAGTCATTGGACATTACCGCACAAGGTACATGTTCCTTGACAACGGGAGCAGTACAGACATCATGTACCAGCAGTGCTTCGACCAACTAGACGCGGAAGATAAAGAAAAACTAGTTCCAACCGCGGAGCCGATATCCGGATTTATTCACGAGGTGATAATCCCATTGGGCATACTCACTCTACCTGTCACCTGGACAGACGGACAGCTCTCGCGCACAGAGATCTGTGATTTCATGGTCCTACCGGTGAACTCGTCTCATGACGTTCTCATCGGACGAGAAGGATTGGCAAAATTCAACTGCAACGCATCTACTCCGCATCAAATGGTTGGATTCCCAACGCGCGGAGGTGTAGCTTTCATACGCGGAAACAAAAATTGCCACGCAACAGATGCATGCAAGCCTCCAAAAATCATGAAGCCATCAAACCGCACTGATCCCGAGAAATGGGTGATAAACCCTAAATTCCCGGATCAGACGGTTGTCATTGGCCCAGTAATCTCCGACACCATACGCGTCCATTTAAAACAGCTACTTACTAAGAACATGGATGTCTTCGCCTTCCAACCTGCGGACATGGTCGGTGTTCCTCGCGACATCGCAGAACACAAACTGAACGTTTATAAGTCCGTGGAACCAGTTGTTCAGAAGAAGCGCAGTATGGGGCCGGAGAAAACAAAGGCCATGAATGAGCAAGTCGCAGAACTATTAGACGCAGGCATCCTGCGAAGAACAAGATACCAAACTTGGGTTGCTAACCCAGTGATGGTCGCAAAATCAAACGGGGGCTGGAGAATGTGCGTGGATTATAAAGATATAAACAAAGCATGCCCGAAGGATTGTTACCCTCTTCCGGAAATTGACTTGAAGGTCGATTCGTTGGCACCGTTCAGATTCAAGTGCTTCCTTGACGCTTACAAAGGGTACCATCAAATCCAGATGGCCAAGGAAGATGAAGACAAAACATCCTTCCGCACAGACACCGGCACTTATTGTTACACAAAGATGCCGTTCGGATTGAAGAACGCAGGAGCAACATATCAGCGCCTCATGGATACAGCATTCAATGCGCAGATCGGAGTTAATCTCGAAGTATATGTTGATGATTTGGTTATCAAAAGCACAGAGGAAGACCAAATGCTGGCGGACATCCAAAAGACTTTTGATCAACTCCGTAAGGTACGAATGAAGCTCAATCCGAGTAAATGTTCTTTTGGAATGGAAGAAGGAAAGTTTTTGGGAGTGATTGTCACTAAAGATGGCTTCCGTGCGAATCCCGATAAAGTACAAGCAATCGAGCGCATGCCATCTCCGTCTTCTGTACGGGAAGTTCAGACACTGATGGGGCGTCTTGTCGCCCTAAACCGTTTTCTCTCAAATTATGCTTCGAAGTCGTTTCCCTTCGTAAACACCCTGAAGAATTGCCTCAAAAAATCAAACTTCAAATGGACAGATGAAGCTGAGGCCGCCTTTAAGGAAATGAAAGAATGCTTGAGCCGCTTGCCGACGCTCACAGCACCTCTTCCAAAAGAACCTCTAACTTTGTACTTATCAGTTAAAGAAAAATCAATTGGTGCCGTTCTCCTGGTTGATCGCAAAGGCGTCCAAACCCCAGTGTATTACGTAAGTCGAACTTTACTTGATGCAGAGACCCGGTACTCCGCAATGGAAAAGCTAGTGTTAGCATTGGTGCACGCATCAAGAAGGTTGCGGAGGTACTTCCAGGGACACCCCATAAATGTCCTCACGGACTATCGTATTAACGACATCCTGCGTAAGCCGGAGTTATCAGGGCGTCTGGCCAAGTGGGCCATTGAGCTGGGAGAACACACAATTGAGTACAAGACCAGAACATCATTCAAAGGACAAGTCCTTGCAGACTTTGCCGCAGAAGTCCCTCCCGAAAGTGTAACTGAATGTCAACAGGCACATCTCACTTTGTCAAATCCCGAATCCGCAGAGAAGTGGGAGTTATACACAGATGGAGCGTGCAATGACGATGGCGCGGGGGCAGGCCTGCGCCTAATCACACCAGACGGGAAGGATTTCACTTACGCAATCCGCCTCAATTTCCCAACTACAAATACGAAGCAGAATACGAGGCATTGCTCGCAGGTTTGCGCATTGCAAAGAAAATGGGTGTACAACACTTAGATGCTCACGTCGATTCTCAGTTGGTAGCTAACCACATCGATGGCTCATACGAAGCACGAGAAGCATCCATGATCTTATACTTAGAGCAGGCCAAGGCCCTCATGCGCGACTTCGCATATTGCAAAGTTCATCATATCAAGCGCAGTCAGAACAAGCCCGCAGATGCGTTGAGCAAGATGGCATCAACGGTTTTCGACCATTTGGCCAAGGAGGTGAGGGTGGAAGTCTTGGATAACCCATCAGTATCACAAAAGCAAGTCAATGTGGTCCAGACTGGCAAGTCCTCCTGGATCACCCCAATTAAGACTTATCTCCTCAATGGAACGCTCCCAGACAACAAAGCGGAAGCGCGGAAACTCCAGAACAAGGCATTGCATTACCAAGTCATTGACGGAATACTGTATCGGCGTTCGTATCTGGGACCCTTGCTACGTTGCGTTGACTCTGCAGAGGCGACATACCTCATCAAAGACATACATGAAGGATCCTGCGGCCTACATGCCGGCCCAAGGATGGTAGTCGCCAAACTAATGAACGCAGGGTATTATTGGCCCGGAATGCACGTAGACGCCATGACGGAGTTGCGCAAATGCAAGTCCTGTCAACGCCATGCGCCGGGAACACTACGGCCCAAGAATAACTTGATACCAGTCACCGCGGCATGGCCATTCCAGAAGTGGGCCATTGATCTTGTGGGACCATTTCCCACAGCTCCGGGAAACGTCAAATACTTGGTGGTGGCCATTGATTACTTTACCAAATGGGTGGAGGCAAAGACTTTGTCCTCCATCGATGGGAAGAGTATCAAAAAGTTTATCTGGGAGTTCATCATTTGTCGTTTCGGCTTGCCAATGGAAATCGTAAGTGACAACGGTACGCAATTCGCGGACCAACACTTACAAGAATGGTTGTCTTCTATGGGCGTCAAACAGATATTCACCTCAGTTGCGCATCCGCAAGGCAATGGACAAGTGGAACGCGCAAACAGAAGCATCGTCGAAGGAATAAAGGCCAGACTTGGCACAAAACGCACTGGTTGGGTAGACGAGCTTCCACATGTCTTATGGGCTCATCGCACATTGTCCAAGACAAGTAACGGAGAAACACCATTCAGCCTCACATATGGCACTGAGGCTGTCATACCTGCGGAAATGCACTGCGCATCACCAAGGATTTTGTTGGCAGATCATCGGGTCAACGATACGGAGCTAAAAATCAACCTGGACCTACTGGATGAACGCAGAGATATGGCAGCCATCAAAGAGGCTAACTACAAAAGACAGCTTGAGAAGTATTATAACTCAAGGGTCAAGGCAGAGGCCTTCCGCGTTGGGGATTATGTCTTCCGTAACAATGAAGCATCCAACGCAGAAAAGCCAGGCAAACTTGCGCCAAATTGGGAAGGGCCATACAAGGTGCAAGAGGTTTTGGGGAAAGGCGCTTATGCATTAGAACGTTTGGATGGTACCCCAATACCGCGCACATGGAACGCTGCCCAGTTGCGCATTTGTTACATGTAAGAAATTCTCTAGCAATGTAATAAACAGCTTATAGCTATTGTCATTTCAATTTCAATAAAGAGAATTTCCATTATCATTCGTAATTCTTTTCAATAAGGAGTGCATACAACTTCATTTCTAATCAAAAAAGATAGGGCAATACACAAGACATCAACAACTTACAATTTAGCCCTAGCATCATACTTGTACCACTGATCAAAACAGAACAAAAAACAGTGGCAACATACAGACCTAACCTATACACCAGGGATACCATTATCTACCTAACATTAACCCCCATGCATGGTGATCCATTAATTTGCATGCTCCCAACCAGTGGGGGTTCGACGAAGCCTAAGCTTTGGAGTCTTTGGTGCATCTCCAAGCTTGTTCACCTTCCTAACCTTCATTGGAGGAATGGAAGAACCTTGCTCCTTTGGCTGGAACACTTGATCTTCTGTCAGAATCAAGTACCCACAATACGTAGCAAGTTCATGCATAGCAGTTGGAGGTACCTTGATCACAGGGGGATGATTTGGCAACATCAGCATCCCTTGAATCGCTTCAATTTCATCACTTGTAAACCTTAAGGGAGAAGCCATTGAAATGGTAAAAAAGGAAGAAGAAAGAAAGGATGAGGAAAATTTTAATAAGTCATTACCCTTTTATAGGGACGACGAGACAGCCTATTAATTACCATTAATGGTTAATACTTGAGTATGGATGCCAACAGTCACATCAATCAGTGGAAGCGCCGTCAAACCTGTCAGATGACATCAGCAGGCTGACACGGGTGGCTCCCTTTTCAAATGTGACGTCAGACAGCAATTATGGCAAAAAATTCAAGAGTCACAACACATGGTTCAATAGAATTCTAAAAGGCAAAGTGCAACATATCATACCATTGTTCAACATAAAATGAAAGAGTTTAAACAAAAACACAAGACGACTAAGCTACATCTACTCATAATCTATGAGATCTATGTAGGCATCGTCTTCTACTCCTTCATTCAACGCGCTGGAACTTGCGCCAACAGCGGAGGATTCCCCTCCCCCTTGCGCAGCTGCCTTCCGCGCTTCCTCCTCTCTCTTTTCCTTCTCCTCCATTTCAGCCCCAAGGCGATCAGACTCCTCAAAGTACTCGCGCAGCTGACCAATGGGATCCTCAGTCTTCAAACACTGATCCACCACATCAAACACATCAAATGTGAGGGTCTCAAACTCCTCCTGCGCAGCTATGGCTTCATCTTCATATGGCTTGCCAAAATGTTCCCCATCTTCAAGCGCCAAGCCAGCAGCGTGGTGGTGATAACCTTCAGCAAACCCTTGCTGCATGCCATGACGCATGGATGTAGCTCCAATCTTCGCCACCGCATCGCCAAACTTTGGCTCATTCCAGATGCGCTTGAAGACCTGCGGAACACACAAGCACAAGTTAACAATTATACATTCAATTAAAATAAACAACAAACAACAAGGGGGATCTTACTCCTTGGAGACCATGCTGCATCATCCAGGTTAAACGCTCACGAGAGCCTAAAGAGGTTTGCACAGCTGCCTGAAGTTCATTTTGTGTTTGTTGAAGGCTGACTTCCAGCTGCACGCGAGACGAATCCAGCAAGACATTCGTTTCTTCAAGTTGGGCTTTCTGACCAACAAGCCCCTTCATCTGCTCCTCCAACTCTGACATGCGCGTTGTAGCAGTTACAAGGGCTTCATGCTGATCCTTCAACTTGCCCACAGTATCCGCCAACTCAGCCTGCTTCGCGTCAAGCGCCTTTTGTTTCTCCTCAGCTTCAAGCACAACTCGGGCAAGCTCGTTCTTCAAACTCTCAGCAGCTTTGCGACCGCGCTCAAGCTCCACGTTGGTGCGCTCACAAGAGTCTTTCCAATGCTTGGATGCCTCCGCTCTCTCACTTTTCAGCTTTTGAATTTCGCCTTCCGCAGCTCGCAATTGACCCCTCAATTGGTCAACTTCCCCGCGAGCATCAGCACGGAATCGTCGAAACTCTTCTTCCCTTTTTTGCTTGAGCTTCTTCCGCATTTTTCAAAGCTTGCCAAGAGCGCTGATGCTCTTCCTCCCGACGCATAAAGGAACCAAAGTTGCTGACGCATAGAGCCAGGTTTAGGCTCATGTCAGACATCAATGAACGACGATCAACACCATCTTGATAGTCTCGTTCACTCGGCGGCATAGCATAGGAGATAAACTCCTCCGCATCCAGGGGATTGGTCAACCGAGTCGTTTGCCTTATATCCCAAAGTGGCTGATATGGCCTGCTAGGATCATAATCGGGGCGCGCCACTCTCCTTCCACTACCGCTTAAGTCCCTTACACTCCGACCTGCTCCTGTTGAGCTCTTCTTGGGAGTCGGAGACGACTGCAACACATTCGCGGATACCTTCTCCGCATGACTTTCGATGCGGGCAATATTGCTTGACTCAGGGGGTTGCTCAACATGCAAATCTTTCCCTTCGAGTGATACATCCGCAGACACCTTGGTCACGTCCACATCTGACTGCAATGGCTCACACACGGGACGCTTCTCCGCGTTCTTACCAGCTTCCGGAGACAGCGTCTGGACTTTTTCATGCGTAGACAATTGAGACTCCAACGCAGCCACGTTCGTCTCTCCCACATTCTCCATTACAGGCTCAAGAACTTTCTTTGCAGGCATGAGTGGTTTCTTCAAGGTCCCCTGCGGTACAGGACCTTTACCTAAACGGTTAAATCAACAGGGACGTTACTCCATATTCTATGTCAATTCCGAAAAATCAAGTAAAGACAAGAAACCGTACCAGAACTATGCTTCACAGATTTCACAAACAAGGGCTGTCGTTTAGGAGGAGGCTTGACAACCATCTTTCCATGGGTAGACACGGAACTTGCTTCTCCACCAGTAGTCAGGTCCGCACCCATCGTTGCTGACGTAGCCTTTACAGTCTCCGCGACTGGCTTCGGAATTTGCACTTGTTTCTGGGCAAGGTCTTCCAAACGCTTGTGATACAACTCCGTTGACACTTCAACGGAATCATCAGCAGGCGTTGACTCACGGGTACGACGTCGCTTGACTTCATCGTCAGACTCTGTATCCTCATCATCATCTTTGGAAACGGTAGAGCTAGATGCTACCTTTTTCCCCTTGCGTGATTCTTTTCGTTGACGCTTCGGGCCAGTCCCTACGGTCACACAAAACAAGGTATTAAAGAAAAACCATTTACATGGCTATGATCATAACACTTACCAGTACATGACATCTTTTTACGACCCGGGGAAGTCTCTCCCGAGTCAACCCCAGTCTTCTTCACAAGATGGATCCCTGCGCCTGAAAATAAAGGGCACGCTGGATCAGTGCACGCGCTATGCGGAATACAACGCACCCTTTTAGCGCAGGAACCCCCCGCAGGGTGATCAAAATCAACAGTTACAGTGTAGCAAAATATACAAAACTCACCTGTACGCGCATAATGGCGCGGAGCATCTTTCAATTGAGGCATCAGAAAGTTGCGCTCCAATCGCTCAAGTACGGAAGGCGCTCCGGGAGGCACAGCTGTATAACTGAGTTTCGCCGCACCCCGAGCGTCGAACAAATCAAATTTTGTCATTCCTACAAACACAACAGTTTAAGAAGAAACACAAGATGGAAATTGGGACCGAAAATTAACAAAGAAAACAAGTTGCTTACTTTGATCAGATGCAGTGGGCTCATAACCTTCAGGATTCCCCAAGCGACTGATACCCAACATCACCAACACACCCTCGGGGCACTTCTCCATAGATAACGGAGTAGAGTGCGAACACAGGGTTTCGTACCACGGTTGGTTCTTGTAATCTTTCATGGGCGGAAACTCCGCAATCCTCTCCTTCACCCCAACGCTCATCCACTGCATCGCAGCAGGGATTACTCCCCTGTGAATATAGAAGAATTTCTCCTTCCAATCGTACATAGACTTTGGACTCTCAGACACGATTTGAGTCCGATTCCTCCTGGGTGACACACTATACCAACCAGGCCCCCCCACGTGCCTCTTCAAGAACATAAAAAACATTTAACATGTCGAAAGTCGGCTCCAAGTCCAACGATCGACAAGTTGCCTCAAAGTGCACTAACCTGGATAACCCAAAGGGTGTCATTTGCGTTGGATGCACCCCATACTTCATCAGAACATTCACCAAGAACTTGGTAACAGGAAGACGGAAATAACAACGAGTGAAAAAAGCTTCATACAATGCAATCTTCCCAGGAGGGGCCTCCAATGCCGTTTTACCAACAGCTGGTAACTCAGGCTCCCAATCGGCCTCAATCCCAAATTGATCAAGAAATGAGGAGAATGAGGAGGCCTCCCATTTGATAAGGGTGGTGTTGATACCCTTTTCTGTCTTCTCTGCCTTCTCAACAACTTTCGGTTGATCCACAGGACAAGAAGTTTCTTGAGACATATTTTGGATGAGTAAAAGAATAACGAAGATTAAGAAAGGAGAAATAGGAATTTGAAGAGTTCTGGAATGCAAAGAGTGGGTGAAGTGAAATTTGAAATAATTTGAAATGATTATATAGGATGGGCAGTAACTGCCAATGACGTCAGCATTGGTAAAGGAAACGACTTTATACATGACGCGTGGCACTGGACAGCTATATAGACGGCACACGCGCCGTACACGCGCCTGACTCAGCCGTCTGTCATAACTGATTAGACGCGTGCTGACACAAAGTGTAGCTTGTGGCAGACGCCACCTACCATTCTTTGCTTACGCAGACGTCATTTGTTTTCAACCACCGCACCACGCAACAAGGCCGCGGAGCGTTAACGTCAAACATCATTACCGTTCTCCGCACTCCGCCAGCTCAGAACTCCGCGTCTCCAACAAAACGCATTGAATTGTAGATAACTAAACACCAACATCCCAGTTCCCACTACCAGAGACGGATGAGCTATCATCCTAAAAATGACTCATATAAGTCCAGCATCCACCCTCTTCCCTCACATGCTCGAAAAAAGGGTACACACTGGACTAGGGGGACTTGATGGGATTGGGTGCTCACTACTGCGCAGAACGTACCCAAACCCGGAATACAATCCCGCGGAACAACTCCCCGCGCACAAGAGAAGCTTCTCCAGCAAGAAAAGCCGCAACGACTCTCCTACAATCACGGAGTGATGCCCGCGCGCGTAAGCAATAAAAGCGGTAATCGTTCCATGTTTCCTTATTTATAGTTATCTCTTAACTACTTTACTAATATTATCTTTGGGTAGTGGAGACAACCCTAATCGGGCCTGGCCCATTACGATTAGGGTTTTGGGTAATGGTGGCATACGTCCACCTCTATATAAGGGATCATATCCCTAATAGAGAGGACACTTTTGGCTAACCCTAAGAGCTATCACACTTGATAGTATCCCCATTCACCCACGTTTTTGTTATAAACTGCTACCTTGTGTAGTTGTCTCCCTACCCACTCAATCTTTACTTGCAGGTTACTCCAATCCAGGAAGTGCTAGTGAAGGATCAATCCTGTAGTTGCATCTAGTCTATCATCCCCCTAAGGAGGTTAGACCATTTGTTTCTTCAGTGAGTAAATAAAAAAAAACATAATTTATAAGTATTTTATAATCAATTTATTATATAATAGTTCTCATGAACATACATAGAATTTTGAAAAGTGTTTACATAAAACATTTGCAGTACTTTTGTTTAATAATAAATCATCTAAATCTCATTAGATCAAAGCAAAGGTTACAAAAAAAAATTATGAATCTAAATCAATATATTTATTATAATGACTTGCATTTTTTTATATGGCATATTATTTAAACAGGCCCCAACCCAATTAGCAAATTACTAGAGATGGGAAAGCCCAAAAAGAAAACAGCGGAAGAATACACGAAGAATTATAATTTGAAGGACAAAATTGCAGAAAACGTCCTTTATGTTTACCCAAAATTGCAGGTTTAGACCTTTAACTTTAAAAGTTGCAGGATACCTCCTTTATCCAACTTTTGGTTGCAGGAAACATCCTTTAGGCTAACGCCGTTTGTCTGTGTCGTTAGATGCCCCTCACGTGCAATGCATGTGAGGGTATTTTTGTCATTTCAGATGCTAAATAAATTTTAAAAATAAATGGTAATAAATACCCAACCGTCTTCTTCCTTCTCTCATCCCTACACACACTCATCCCATGTACACACACACACTCAGTGAACAAACACGATGAAGGCAGATGAAATCAGGGAGTATATGAAACCCAACCGTCTTCCCAACCGTCTTCTTCTTCGTCGCACTGTATATGGTAAGTTATAACCCTAATTTTTTCTAAAATTTTTGAATGTTAAAACCCTAATTTTTTCTAAAAATTTTTAATGTAGAAATATTCAGTATTAATATGCATCATGGAGGGTTTTTCAGTTGATTTGAACGATTTAGGGTTTTCAGTAGGATAAATTGTTGGATTGTGAACGATTTAGGGTTTTCAGTAGGATAAATTGTTGGATTGTGAACGATTTAGGGTTTTCAGTGGGGTAAATTGTTGTTGTTGTTGATTATTGTTGTTATTATTATTATCCGAATAATAATAATTTATTGTTATTGTTGTTAGGAATGGCGATTGAAGTTGAAGATGATGATGATCCACCGGATCCAGCAACCGAAGACTTGACTTTCTATTTTTAGCGGAAAACGGAGTGCAGGCAGGGGATCCTTTGTCCGTTGGGCTGTACCAGCAGATGGACGTCATCAACACTGTTGCCGATGAATCAACACTGTTGCAGATGATGACGGTCGTCGGGGTGCAGGCCGGGGATCCCTTGTCTGTTGGAAATGAACCTGGATGGGGTGCTCTTGTTAGTTAAACCAACACTAACAAGAACTCCGGATCAGGTTCAAATTTTGCAAATATGTGTTTGAAGATCAGGTTCATCAAGCACTACAGATGAACCTGGATGGTCTTAGTAGGGTTTAGGGTTTAGGTGAATTAATGTAATGGTTTGTTTTATGTAAACTTTGTTTTATGATTAATGTAATGGTTGTTATGATTAATGTAATGGTTGTTATGATTATTGTAAACTTTGTGTTAGTATGGTGTATGATCATGGTTTGTTAGTGTTTGTCAATGGGTCAAAATGGGTAAGGTTGTTTTAACAGGTTTGTTATGGTAGCAGGTTATGTTAGCAGCTTTGTTAATGTTGTTAATGGGTCAACATGGGTGATGTTGTTTTAACAGGTTTGTTATGGGTCAAAAGGTTATTCAATGCAATCTATATGGGTCAAAATGGGTCATGAGGGTTTGTTTATGTAACAGGTTTGTGGTTATAGTTAGTATACAAAATGGGTCAAAATGCAGCCTTTTGTAACTGGTTTGTAACAGTCATTACATTAACAACTTCCATATTGCATTACAATAACCAAAACAGTCATTACATTAACAACTTCCATATTGCATTGATCTCAACCCAAAACAGTCATTACATTAACAACTTCCATACCTAATTTCCTAATTTTCATTACAATAATAACTTACAAACAACAACCATAACAATCATCCAAGAAAAAAACAAGTATTTCTTCAACTTTGCAACTTCAGTTTCAAGCTTCTTGTTCGAATCCTGAAGGTTCTTGTTTGCAGATCGTAGGTCATTGTTTGAAGCTATTAACTCAGTGTTTGAAGATCTTAGTTCATTGTTTGAAGCTATTAACTCAGTTTGCAGATCGTAGCTGTTTGATTGATGAAAAACCTTAGCTTCAGCCCATCCAATGAAACCTTTACCACATTCAGATGCCTATGAACATTAAATTAAAACAAGTTAACTACCTTGTGCATAATACATATCAGATTTAGGGAAAACTTACGTTAACAGGACATGAGTAGAACCTTCGACCAGGGTTTTTTGATGTTCCAGAGGTCCTGATTACCGCAGCCCTACCACAAACACAGTAGACCGACGAATTAGGGTTTGATGTGTTTGATGATGTCTGTGAAGCCATCTTTGATCGATGAATATAATTAGGGTTTTTTTGATGAAACGAATTGGGGAATTGGGGGCGGGAATGTTTTTAATTGTTAAATTTTTGATGTTGTTAATATTACAGAAAAGGTCCTTTAAGATGATGATTGACGAAAATACCCTCACATGCTTGGCACGTGAGGGTAACTTAACAGCGGATTTGAACGGCGTTAGTGGTAAAGGATGTTTTATGTAACCAAAAGTTCATTAAAGGAGGTATCCTGCAACCAAAAGTTGGATAAAGGAGGTATCCTGCAACTTTTAAAGTTAAAGGTCTAAACCTGCAATTTTGGGTAAACATAAAGGACGTTTTCTGCAATTTTGTCAATTTGAAGTTACACCAAGCAACTCTAGGAATTGTAACCTAGATATGTTTTACATCCAAAAACAATCCAAGAGCTTTAATGTCTTTCAAAATTTTTGAAAACTTGATTAAAATCCCTGATAAATGAAGATCATTCCTGGCTTCTCATATGCACCAACAAGTTATGGTTATTGTTACTTGAAGATAAAAAAAGTTTACTGAATTGGAATCTTATTTTATACAAAATAATGTTTTCTTTGTCAATTAAAAATGTTTCGTTTTCTTCGAAATGGAATCCAAATTGTTCCTAATTTGAGGACTTATTACATCACATGGCCTTAGCCATAGTTATCAGCACCTGTTAGACTATGTGTAGTGAAATAAATAAAAAGTGAAAACGTTATTGGCAGTTTGGCACGTCATAAAGGCAGCGGGGGCAATAACTAGATTACACATTCATAAGAGTGTAGTTACTTAACTGAATCTTTAAAATTATTTTATTTTATTTTTCTTTTGAAGTAGCATTGATTTATCTACACTTTCTTGCCTCGTTCCACATGAAAAGAAATGATCTATAGGGCTTAGCACCCGTTATTCCCTGGTGCTCACTAGCTTTGGTGCCCTCAAATCGAGGAGCGGCGCAGTGTTGCTGATTTGGCACCATGAGTTAGCCCACTACACACGGTTTTAGCATTTTTAACGTGTTACCAAAAGGATGAGGGAATGGCATTTGCACCTGAAAATTTTTATTACAATTTGCAGTAATATGAATTGCTTATATTTTTACAAGTTGAAGGGATAGGGAGCCTAATCCTGGCAGAGGCGGCATCCATATCCCTCTATTCAGTAATCCTGGCGTCAAGCAGTCCCGCCGCCCGCGGATCATATCGGCGGAGCTCACTTGGCGGGCGACAATTCACAACCCAGAAGTAATGAACACGTGCTACAACCCAAGTCAGCGCCCAACAGGATATCTGCGCGTGCGCCCACGCGCGGAATATCCTTAAGAAGCTTTTGATACGAGGTACGGAAGATAACAACAAAGGAAGATTCAGCAAGATCCTGGACAGAACACACACCAACAGGATGGCGACACGTGGCAGGGCCAGTACAACAGCCCCTGACAGGAACAGCGATGTGACTCCTTCCATGCTTCCTCCATGCTGTCGTCCACAGTAACCAGCAGACATACCCTCCTGCTGTCAGACGTCACCTCAGACGGCAGCAGGTGGGTCAACTACTGTAGCAGACGAACGTCGCCGACCGCCAATCGTCAGGCGCCACGTGTCCACCCCACATGACGACTGAACAGTAACCTGACGTCATCCTGGTTTTCCCGCCATTTCTCTGGGCTTACTATTGTGGGCCTAAGGATAGGCCCAAGCAGGATCTACTCTTCGTGGGCTTCTTCATCAAGCCCACGAACCTCCTTATAAATAGAAAACTTCGATTCCTTTACAGAGGATCCGAGATTACTGATCACTTGTACTAGAGAGCTAGGTTCATTGTAATACTTTGTATACTCCAAAGTAATAATATTTACCGACTCTTCACAGTGAACGTAGGTCGAACTTGACCGAACCACTTACATCTCTTGTTCTAATTCTCACCGCACACACACACTTACTTATATTTACGTTCCTCGGGTTAAACCAAGGTTTGGGTGAAGGATAGTTATTGTAGACACTTAAGTATTAACCCCTCGGTGGTTAGTTATAATTTCCGAGATACTTATTGTTTCTTCACATGTATATGTATAAACACGATATAAACAATTTTTAAAATGATATCACAATATTTTTTGGATTTATTGTGCTTTAGAGTTTGGTTTCTTGAAAGTTTTTGTACGTGAGCTATCATGGGTAGTGAAATGATCAACAAGACCTTAACAGGTTTTTATGAGTTCGCTAGCATCACAACTCACAAGCAAACTTGAATAAGGAGAAAACTAACAAACTCAAGCTAACAATAACTATCTTAACTCTAGAAGGAATGAAGAATGGAGTTCGCTCCGTTGACAAACAAACCCAAGCCAAGTTTGTTGCCACACCATCAAACTTGAGGAGTTCGTTTGCCACCTCAACTGACTTGCATGAGCGCTCGCTACCCATGGGGATTATCTGAAAAATATTTGGATAATTTGAAAGTTGCAGATCACTTTGAAATTGAAACAATTCGATAACTTTATCAAAAATTTTAATAGGATAAAACTCAAATTTCGATCTGCGAGACCAAAGTATGATTTTTGTGTGTAATCACGTGAACCAGTTTTTGACCAAAAATAAGGAATACAAATTTAGGGTGCACGGATAGAAAACTTTTATCATATTGAAACAAAATTGTCTCTAAAAACGAGTCAATTTTCCACTGAAAATATTAAGTTAATTTTCGAAAAATAACTTTCTAATGCAGCTTGACCCAGTCAGGGCCCTGCCCCCTTAACCCCCCCCCCCCCCCCCCCCCCATTGCTTTCAGTTTTAAAACATGTAAAATCAAAACAAACTCAACCAAACGTGCACTCCACGCTCTCCTAACATGCTTGATGTACATCATGAAACACATCAATCTACAAGTCAATGTAATTATACTAAAATATCTAACAAGAACATTCAAAAAAATGTATCTACTAACACTTACCCGCACTTCAAGCCACCTATAAATCGAAAGAATCTATATATCACACCCAACCTAATATCTATCAGGTCGAGAACTAGCGATAACTTGGTTTCACTAAATCATCTATCAACGAGCTTGTATATTTTGTATCAGAATCAATTTTTGAGGAAAAAAATAACTAATTATTTCCTTTTATAATTTATCAATCTTTTAAAAATGTATGTTTTAATTTGGTTTTAAAGTAACTATATATATTATAGGGGAGAGATAACGTATAAAGCCCCCTTAACGTAAGAAGCGTAAGAAGCAATCTCAGCCATTAGATTAAGGATGCAGATTAAAACCCTAACCATACCTGGGTTAAAACTAACCAAGCGTAAAATAGGAAAAAACCTTCTAACCGTCTAACTTTTTTTTCAAATCGTAACAACATGACTAATTTGAACCCTGATTTTTCATCTTTTTCAGATCGATTCATGTTCAGAATGATTGCACAATTCGAAAAAAAAAAATCGATTACAAAATGAACGATCAGTATTTGAATCTAAAAAAAAATAAAAAACAGAGGATTTAAACTAATCATATGAACAATTATGAATTTGTAATAGTTGTCGAATACTCTGGATTTTGTTTCATTAAGGATGATTAAAACATAAAAATTAGGTTAAAAAAGTTGCAGATGAAGAAGATGAAGTTGGTGAAAAACAGACGCACTCATAAAAATTTCAGACGCACTCATCAAAAAAAGTTGCAGAGGAAGAAGATGAAGTTGGTGAAAAACAGACGCACTCCTAAAATTTTCAGACGCACTAAGTAAAAATTTTCAGACGCACTTATCAAAATTCAGACGCACTCATTGAAAGTTTAAAAGCACTCATTGAAATTTTTGGACGCACTCATCAAAACCCACAAGAAATCAAACGCACCTTACTTAAGTTTGTCATTTTTTGATTGTTTATGGAAGTGCATATTATAAGCCATTAATTTATGTACCCACTTTCACAAACTCTTTCTTCCTTCTCCATCTTGATTTCATACTCTGTTTTTTAATCTTTTCTGGGTTTGTATTCTTTTTCTCTTTTGATCCCTTTTGTTTGTATTAATATGATTGTTTTTGTTTTATTGATCATCATAGTAAACCATTAACCATTAATTGTTCTTGGATTTTGGAAAAGACAATGTTTTGGCTTGATCTGTTCACCACGTATCAAACGCACGTGTAAAAAAAATAGACGCACTCATAAAAAAATGTGTGTTTTGAAAAAAGCTTTGTTTTCAAAAATTTCACAATGCGTTTAGTTTTGTTATTTAGTTTATTTAGTTTGTTTATTATTTTACATAGGTGCGTTTGTTTAGAAAAGGTGTACTAACATAAATTTGGTTATTTATTTAGTTTGTTTTCAAAATGATATTCAATTATGGGAGTCCTTTTCTGTCAAGAAGCATAGCAACTGTATCCTTGAGGCTGCTTTTTTTCTTTTGTAAAATTGACTCGTTTATTAGAAACAACAGCAACATGTTGTTTAAGATTTCTCAACAGCAGCTTCATTGAGCAGTACCTCTCGGTTGTTGATATTGGATAATATGTAAGTGCGTTTAAATTATATGTAAGTGCGTTTAAATTTGGTAGGCTAGTGCCGATGACGATGAGGTCGAAGTGGTTTGAAAAGCTTGACCCAGTCGGAATATGTGTGGTGGTTCGACGGGGTTGTGGTTAGGTCCAGTCGATGGTGGCTCGTCTGGGTGTTGGTCCGATCAGTTGGATCTGGTTCCAAGGAGTTTCAAAATGATCAGTTGGGTGTGGTTCCGAGGAGTTTCAAAACAGGGAAGAAGAAAAAAGGTTTAACTGTGGTTTAAGTGTGGTTAGGTTTGATTGCCAGGTGTCAATCTCTGGTGGCTTCTTATGCTTCTTATTTTAAGGGGCTTTATACCATATACTTTCTCTATATTATATTATCTGTCTAAGATGCTTTACCCTCATAAACGAGTAAACTGATTAGATTTCATGGGCGAGTCGTCTACCTTTTAAAAACATTATATAACCATTTGTCGACAAACGTCGGTTGCCACACTTCAAAAGATATGAAGGAGTAATAATGTTGTTTTAGAAAGCAAAAGGTTGACATTTTAAAAGAGAGAAAGTCAACAATTCGGTGAGGAGACCACATTCCCAATTCACGATCGCCAGTTCGCCACTACTTAGAAACAACTCATTGTTGTGACATTTACAAATATGCCAGCAAAGTATTCTTTTTCTCGAAGTAGACACGCTTTGTTTTTGGTTTTACACTTTTAGACATTGTTTTTTGGTTTTACACTTTTGGTCCTTACATTGTAGCCAGATGCATGGTAGATCATGTTACCATTTTTTTAATGGCTAACGCACAAACCCCCTCTAATCATACTCCTAAATCTACATATATGTGCGTTTACCATGGGACATAAACAATTAACTACATGAGGAAGAACACATTACCAACACAGCAACACACCTTAATACCACTAAGCAAGCAGCATTTTGGTAGCTCATGTTACCTTTAAAACAAATTCATAAATTGCTTGAATATTGACCATAGCCATGGATTGCCTCTTCTTGTCTTTTGTTGCCTAAGGTCGGATGGTGGTGTGAGCTCACGTCCCACCTCCACATCATCCCTTCAATCCCTAAACACCACCCTATTGTAGCCATTTACAGGGTGTCATCATCCTCTCTGCTAACACAATGGCGAGCACTAAAGGGTTGTGTACATAGTGGGGGCCACCTTGTTTCAACCTATGTGGCGCAGACGTAGCGCTGATGAAGCATGGGGCTGCATTAACACCTCTCAACCTAAGTATCCTCCATACATATTATGGACTAAGAACTCGATCACCAGTCAGTGGACTTCTTGTCACCATAGAAAATGAATGGGCATGTTCCATAAACAATAAAAATATTTACATTCACAAACGATGTCATATAGTAAGATGCATCTCCATAGGAATAATCAAATTAAACCAGTAAATTTTCATGGTTTCATACGTACATTACGTCTCAACAACTCAAATGCCTTTTAGCTAACCTATGAAACATATATGAATCTATAACTAGCAAACCCTAGATTTAACTACAAATAAAAAGAAAAAAGAAAACCACAACAAGCTAAGTACATAGATGATATTACTTGAGGAAGCAAGATAAGTTATGAAGGATTCATAGATCAAACCAACACGAGAAACCAAAGACAGATAACACAGTATGATCAATTATGCGTAAGCTAGAATCATTTGTGAAACTAAAACGCATCACAATTGTGAACACAAGATAATTAAGAAAAAAAACAAGACCATACTTGTGTGGTAATCTATAGACATTTTCTTTAGTAAGTTTTAATTAGATCATAGCTTTTAGGGATTAAGTTCTAAAGTTTAACTCCCTAAAATGAAAAATAACAAATTTGAAGGACATAAGGAATATTTTTTTTAAAGGTTTTGATTTCTTAACAAATAAGTCTTATCCTTCACATTTTGCCACCGCATATCTCGCACATGCATTTATAACAAAGTTAAGTTGTCGTTATCTTGAGCCTCACAAAACTCTTTGAAAAGTCAAACCTCATCTCTGTTTGACCAACAACTTGCTTTACTTGTTCTTTATTTTGACTTTCAAACCCAAAATACTATTTCATTTTCTCAATCATCCCCCACCATATATATATAACCACACATTACCAATTTGTTTCTTCATAACACCTAAGAAAAACCTCTACTTTCAATATTCATTCATCCCTAAAAAAAAAGCCCTTCAATCCCATCTTTCTTCTCAATCTTTAGCTCTTGGTTATTCATAAAACTCATCATCCTACAATGGGAGACCCTAAAAACATCGAAGTTCCTACATACTTCGTGTGTCCAATCTCCTTACAACTCATGAAAGACCCGGTAACACTTCCAACCGGTATCACATACGATCGCGATAGCATCGAAAAATGGCTATACACCAAGAAGAACAACACATGCCCGGTCACAAAGCAAGTCCTTTTGGATCACATAGAGCTCACCCCTAACCACACCCTTCGTAGGTTAATCCAATCTTGGTGCACCCTTAACCCTACATCCGGCGTTGAAAGATTACCAACCCCGCGGCTTCCGGTCTCCAAATTCGACATCCTCAAACTCCTCAAAGATCTAAAGCATCCCAACTTGCAAACAAAATGTTTAAAAAGATTGAAAGCTATTGTTTTGGAGAGTGAAACAAACAAGAAGTCAATGGAAGCAGTTGGGGCAGTTGATTACATTACTAATTATGTTCTAAATGATCATAATAATAATAATAATATTGACAATAACATGGCCTCATCTTCACAGACAGAAGAAGATCAATTAGGGTTTGAGCTTGTGACACCTATAGATGAAGCAATAACCATTCTTTATCACATGCATCTATCAAAACCTGGACTACAAAGTTTGTTTGTTAAAACAGGTGACTTTGTTGACACGTTAACACGTGTGATGCAACGTGCAGCGAACTATGAGACACGTACATACACGGTCATGTTATTGAAGTCAATGTTTGAAGCTGCTGAGACTATGCAAGTGACACCATTGTTGAAACATGAGTTCTTCAAAGAGTTAGTAAGAGTCTTGACCGATGAAATATCCAAAAAAGCGACCAAAGCAACGTTAAAACTACTCATAAACGTTTGTTTAACCGGTCGAAATAGGATAAGAGCGGCTGAGGCAGCAGCAGTGCCTGCTTTGATCGATATCTTACTCGATTCAACCGATAAACGGGTGTCCGAGATGGTGTTATTGGCATTGGATCTTCTTTGTCAATGTGCTGAAGGGAGGTCTGAGTTGTTGAAACATGGTGCGGGGTTAGCGGTTGTGTCGAAAAAGATATTTAGGGTTTCGCCGTTGGCGAGCGAAAGAGCGGTGAGGATAGTGCATTCGGTGGCGAAGTTTTCGGGTAACGGTGGTGTGGTGGCGGAGATGTTGCAAATAGGGGTGGTGGGGAAGCTTTGTTTGGTGTTGCAAGTGGATTGTGGGAGTAAGATGAAGGAGAAAGCTATGGAGGTACTTAAGATGCATGCTAGGGTTTGGAATAATTCTTCTTGTATACCACATACTTTGATTGCTTCATATCCATCATAAAAGATGAAGTTGAGTTGAGTTGAGATGATTTTAGGTTAGATGATTTGAAGACATTTTGGGGATTTGACTGATTGTAAAAAGATAAAGAGATAAAGATATACTTGTGATTTTAATTAGTTTGTTTAGACACAATTTGACTAGGATTAACATCAATATTGTTTTTGAGCAAAAGTTTGGTGCTAGCTCTATTGAAGTTTGATCAATTTGATATGATTTGTTGATTTTGGTAAATGTATAAAGATCCAGAGTTTATAAAATCATGGTGTGTATAACATTGGGTTAATTAAGAGGTTAACTCAAACATGACTCGTGTAACGTATTTGTCTAAATGAGTCAAAGGGATTGACATGTTATAATAGATGGGTTAAATTGGTCGTAAACAGGTTGTCGTGTTAGGCTTAACTATGAAAGAAAAATTCCTAGTTTTAAACGAGTCGACATGGTTGATTAATACATGTCAACCCCATAACATGACATGTTAGATAAAACGGTTTAGATAGGTAAACCACTGGAATACCGAACCGATACCGTATCATATGTTTTCGGTATCGGTATTGGAAGTTTTCGGGATTGGTATCGGTTGGTACTGATACTGTCCCGAGCTCATCTCTACCACTCCCGCAACACCTCCTAAACTCACCATCACTTCCTCTACTACCAACTAGTCAAAAAAAACCAAGTCAAACCGCTTACTATTGCAGAGTTTCTTACCCAATCAGACCTATTAATGGCTGAACACTTACTGTCGCAGAGATTGGTAAACATACACTAATAAAGTTATAGTTTTATTAGATTTCTTCCCTAGCCATATATGATTCACTACAAGAATTTCGGGCTTTAGGGGCGACACCTTTAGGGGCGACCCGCTTTTTGGTCGCCCCTAAAGCTCAATTCAATCCCCAGCCGTCAGATTAACGAGCAGATCAACGACCCACGTTTTATCGTACCTATAGGCTTTAGGGGCCACACTTTTAGGGGCGACAGTCGCCCCTAAAGATCCAAAAAAATTAAAACACCCGCCTAAAAGCTTTCTTTCCCTCTTTTCCTTTCCTCTTCTCTCTCAAAACTCTCTGCTACAACAATTCTGGACTCTCTCTCTCTCAATCTCTCATCTATTCTCATCTCTCACAGTCTCCTCTTTTCCTTTAGTTTTCCTTCTTCCCCACACCATCCACACCACCGAACCCACACCCCACCACCGCACCACCCCCACCACCGGACCACCCCACCACCGGACGACCCCACCACCGGACGAATCCACCACCTAACCACCCTCCTCTCCCTCTTCTCTTCTCTCTCACCGTAAGTTTATTTTTTCTTTTTTTTTCGTTTTTTTTTTTGTTTTTTAATGACGTATATGTGTTAATTTTGTTTTTAATAATAATAATATGAGTTGTAGGAAGCTGGATCTACCAAACCCGCTGAAGATTCGCCCGTAATACCGGTTAGTAGTCGCCCCTAATTATTATTTTTTATTATTTATGCCTTAAATTTTATATATATGTTTGTATGTGTGTAAATAGGTATGTATGTGTGTAAATAGGTATGTATTATGTTTTTTTTTTGTTTTTTTCTGTTTTTTAAATTTTTTTTCCGTTTTTATATTTTTTTCTGTTTTTTTTTTTAATTTTTTTTCGTTTTTTCTGTTTTTTTTTATTTTTTTCAGTTTTTATATTTTTTTCTGTTTTTTTCTTTATTTTTTCTGTTTTTATTTTTATTTTTATGTATGTATGTGTGAGTGTATGTATGTAACTATGTATGAGTATATGCACTGACGCATTCAGTGGCGGATCGAAGATCTTTCGTTATGGGGGCACAAAATGAGTTGGCTATAGCGGGTTGGTTAAAAGGGGTCGGTTTAAACGGGTCTTAGGTGCAACTTGTGTGTGTGGCTGGGTTTCTCATGGTCCATGGTTTTTAAGTCTTGTTAGGTGGTATCTTTTGTTTGTTGTTGACTGTATATCTTGTGTAGCAGCTTGCTACTTGGTGTTATAATAAGGCTTTTTCTGTTGGTTGTAAAAAAATGTTTCAACTTGCTCCTGGACAAAGAATGAATGCAGATGCAAGAAGAGCAATATTTTCTGTAATTATGAGTGGGGAGATTTATGTTGATGCTTTGAGAAACTGTTGAAATTGGATTTTCAAGAGAAGCGTGTATCTGTATTCTCTTATTATCATGGGTAAACTTATTGGCAATATAGGTTTTTAATTACAAAATGGATGATTTTTTTTGGTATGGGATTACTTTTTTTAATCAGATGCAACAAACATGCATTTGGGATTTGATTGACCTCATGTTCTTTTTCCTTTTTGTCTCAAATTTATGTTTTTATATTATGTGGCTATTTGTATTTACATTTTTGTTACTATTTTTATTTAGATTAGATGGTTGTGTTTCAAACAAGAGTGTCGGTTCTAAAATAGTAACCAATTGAACAATATTAGCTAAGGTTTGAGTTATGTTCACGCCTTGTATTATCGACTCCGCCGCAACACGCGGGTTCCCCACTAGTGAGTATAGGTATGTATGTGTGCAATGTTGCAGAAGGCGTCTTAGGCGGCCTTTTGCAACCTTGTATGTGTGTATTTAGGTATGTATTATGTTTTTTTTTTCTGTTTTTTTTTATTTTTTTTTCTGTTTTTTATATTATGTATGTATGGGGTGTTTGAAGGTTGGTATTTTTGAAGAAGTTCTGGGCAAACGCCGCGGACATGTTCGCGGGATTGGGACTATGCCCTGTCCGAGAGAAAGCCTTCTGCATCATACGCCAACACAACCGCAATTTTCACAGGTATGTCTTTGTAGTTTAAATGTTAAGTAAATAGGATATTTGACCCATTTGGTATATATTTGTTGGTCGTTGACCCATTTGGTATAAATATGTTTAGTAAATAGGATATTTGACCTATTTGGTATATATTTGTAGTTCATTTGTTGATAGTTGACCCATTTGGTATAAATATGTTTAGTAAATAGGACATTTGACCCATTTGATGTATGTATGTTTGCTAAATGTTAATATTTGACCCGTTTGGTATAAATATGTGTAGTAAATAGGATATTTGACCCATTTGGTATATATTTGTAGTTATTTGTTGATAGTTGACCCATTTGGTATAAATATGTGTAGTAAATAGGATATTTGACGTATTTGATATATATTTGTAGTTCATTTATTGATAGTTGACCCATTTGGTATAAATATGTTTAGTAAATAGGACATTTGACCTATTTGATGTATGTATGTTTGCTAAATGTTAATATTTGACCCGTTTGCTATAAATATGTGTAAGAAATAGGATATTTGACCCATTTGGTATATATTTGTAGTTATTTGTTGATGGTTGACCCATTTGGTATAAATATGTGTAGTAAATGGGATATTTGACGTATTTGATATATATTTGTAGTTCATTTATTGATAGTTGACCCATTTGGTATAAATATGTTTAGTAAATAGGACATTTGACCTATTTGATGTATGTATGTTTGCTAAATGTTAATATTTGACCCATTTGCTATAAATATGTGTAAGAAATAGGATATCTGACCCATTTGGTATATATTTGTAGTTATTTGTCAATTTTACCAATCCCAATTCCAATCTCAAAAGATTGGAAATCAAGGCGGAAGCAGCAATAGTGGCGATCACGCCGACGAAGACGAAGGCGAAGACGTTTAGGAGTTTAGGCGTTTTTGGTATGTTTATTTAGTTTTGTTGGTATACTTGACTCTAAATATTTGTATGTTTGTTTAAACGAATGTTGGTATGTTTATATATGTGTAATGTTGGTATGTTTGGTTAATTTGATTTGTTATTATTTCGTTTGATTGAGCGTGTGTGGACAAAAAAAAAAAAAAAAAAAAAAAAAAAAAAAACCTTTAGGGGCGACGTCGCCCCTAAAGGTCTTGCCCAGATTGCACAGAATTTTGCCACGTGGCATGCCACGTGGCAAAATTTAAAAATTTAAATGAAAAAGAAATGCCACGTGGAAAAAAGGCATTAGGGGCGACACCTTTAGGGGCCACAGTGGGTTTTAGGGACAGAACAAATGTGACGGAACCTTTAGGGGCGACCGTCGCCCCTAAAGCTCAAGTCGCCCCTAATGACCAATTATTAGGGGCGACCAGCGTCGCCCCTAAAGCTCCAGTTTGTTGTAGTGGATAACTTGGTTTCACTAAATCATCTATCAACGAGCTTGTATATTTTGTATCAGAATCAATTTTTGAGGAAAAAAATAACTAATTATTTCCTTTTATAATTTATCAATCTTTTAAAAATGTATGTTTTAATTTGGTTTTAAAGTAACTATATATATTATAGGGGAGAGATAACGTATAAAGCCCCCTTAACGTAAGAAGCGTAAGAAGCAATCTCAGCCATTAGATTAAGGATGCAGATTAAAACCCTAACCATACCTGGGTTAAAACTAACCAAGCGTAAAATAGGAAAAAACCTTCTAACCGTCTAACTTTTTTTTCAAATCGTAACAACATGACTAATTTGAACCCTGATTTTTCATCTTTTTCAGATCGATTCATGTTCAGAATGATTGCACAATTCGAAAAAAAAAAATCGATTACAAAATGAACGATCAGTATTTGAATCTAAAAAAAAATAAAAAACAGAGGATTTAAACTAATCATATGAACAATTATGAATTTGTAATAGTTGTCGAATACTCTGGATTTTGTTTCATTAAGGATGATTAAAACATAAAAATTAGGTTAAAAAAGTTGCAGATGAAGAAGATGAAGTTGGTGAAAAACAGACGCACTCATAAAAATTTCAGACGCACTCATCAAAAAAAGTTGCAGAGGAAGAAGATGAAGTTGGTGAAAAACAGACGCACTCCTAAAATTTTCAGACGCACTAAGTAAAAATTTTCAGACGCACTTATCAAAATTCAGACGCACTCATTGAAAGTTTAAAAGCACTCATTGAAATTTTTGGACGCACTCATCAAAACCCACAAGAAATCAAACGCACCTTACTTAAGTTTGTCATTTTTTGATTGTTTATGGAAGTGCATATTATAAGCCATTAATTTATGTACCCACTTTCACAAACTCTTTCTTCCTTCTCCATCTTGATTTCATACTCTGTTTTTTAATCTTTTCTGGGTTTGTATTCTTTTTCTCTTTTGATCCCTTTTGTTTGTATTAATATGATTGTTTTTGTTTTATTGATCATCATAGTAAACCATTAACCATTAATTGTTCTTGGATTTTGGAAAAGACAATGTTTTGGCTTGATCTGTTCACCACGTATCAAACGCACGTGTAAAAAAAATAGACGCACTCATAAAAAAATGTGTGTTTTGAAAAAAGCTTTGTTTTCAAAAATTTCACAATGCGTTTAGTTTTGTTATTTAGTTTATTTAGTTTGTTTATTATTTTACATAGGTGCGTTTGTTTAGAAAAGGTGTACTAACATAAATTTGGTTATTTATTTAGTTTGTTTTCAAAATGATATTCAATTATGGGAGTCCTTTTCTGTCAAGAAGCATAGCAACTGTATCCTTGAGGCTGCTTTTTTTCTTTTGTAAAATTGACTCGTTTATTAGAAACAACAGCAACATGTTGTTTAAGATTTCTCAACAGCAGCTTCATTGAGCAGTACCTCTCGGTTGTTGATATTGGATAATATGTAAGTGCGTTTAAATTATATGTAAGTGCGTTTAAATTTGGTAGGCTAGTGCCGATGACGATGAGGTCGAAGTGGTTTGAAAAGCTTGACCCAGTCGGAATATGTGTGGTGGTTCGACGGGGTTGTGGTTAGGTCCAGTCGATGGTGGCTCGTCTGGGTGTTGGTCCGATCAGTTGGATCTGGTTCCAAGGAGTTTCAAAATGATCAGTTGGGTGTGGTTCCGAGGAGTTTCAAAACAGGGAAGAAGAAAAAAGGTTTAACTGTGGTTTAAGTGTGGTTAGGTTTGATTGCCAGGTGTCAATCTCTGGTGGCTTCTTATGCTTCTTATTTTAAGGGGCTTTATACCATATACTTTCTCTATATTATATTATCTGTCTAAGATGCTTTACCCTCATAAACGAGTAAACTGATTAGATTTCATGGGCGAGTCGTCTACCTTTTAAAAACATTATATAACCATTTGTCGACAAACGTCGGTTGCCACACTTCAAAAGATATGAAGGAGTAATAATGTTGTTTTAGAAAGCAAAAGGTTGACATTTTAAAAGAGAGAAAGTCAACAATTCGGTGAGGAGACCACATTCCCAATTCACGATCGCCAGTTCGCCACTACTTAGAAACAACTCATTGTTGTGACATTTACAAATATGCCAGCAAAGTATTCTTTTTCTCGAAGTAGACACGCTTTGTTTTTGGTTTTACACTTTTAGACATTGTTTTTTGGTTTTACACTTTTGGTCCTTACATTGTAGCCAGATGCATGGTAGATCATGTTACCATTTTTTTAATGGCTAACGCACAAACCCCCTCTAATCATACTCCTAAATCTACATATATGTGCGTTTACCATGGGACATAAACAATTAACTACATGAGGAAGAACACATTACCAACACAGCAACACACCTTAATACCACTAAGCAAGCAGCATTTTGGTAGCTCATGTTACCTTTAAAACAAATTCATAAATTGCTTGAATATTGACCATAGCCATGGATTGCCTCTTCTTGTCTTTTGTTGCCTAAGGTCGGATGGTGGTGTGAGCTCACGTCCCACCTCCACATCATCCCTTCAATCCCTAAACACCACCCTATTGTAGCCATTTACAGGGTGTCATCATCCTCTCTGCTAACACAATGGCGAGCACTAAAGGGTTGTGTACATAGTGGGGGCCACCTTGTTTCAACCTATGTGGCGCAGACGTAGCGCTGATGAAGCATGGGGCTGCATTAACACCTCTCAACCTAAGTATCCTCCATACATATTATGGACTAAGAACTCGATCACCAGTCAGTGGACTTCTTGTCACCATAGAAAATGAATGGGCATGTTCCATAAACAATAAAAATATTTACATTCACAAACGATGTCATATAGTAAGATGCATCTCCATAGGAATAATCAAATTAAACCAGTAAATTTTCATGGTTTCATACGTACATTACGTCTCAACAACTCAAATGCCTTTTAGCTAACCTATGAAACATATATGAATCTATAACTAGCAAACCCTAGATTTAACTACAAATAAAAAGAAAAAAGAAAACCACAACAAGCTAAGTACATAGATGATATTACTTGAGGAAGCAAGATAAGTTATGAAGGATTCATAGATCAAACCAACACGAGAAACCAAAGACAGATAACACAGTATGATCAATTATGCGTAAGCTAGAATCATTTGTGAAACTAAAACGCATCACAATTGTGAACACAAGATAATTAAGAAAAAAAACAAGACCATACTTGTGTGGTAATCTATAGACATTTTCTTTAGTAAGTTTTAATTAGATCATAGCTTTTAGGGATTAAGTTCTAAAGTTTAACTCCCTAAAATGAAAAATAACAAATTTGAAGGACATAAGGAATATTTTTTTTAAAGGTTTTGATTTCTTAACAAATAAGTCTTATCCTTCACATTTTGCCACCGCATATCTCGCACATGCATTTATAACAAAGTTAAGTTGTCGTTATCTTGAGCCTCACAAAACTCTTTGAAAAGTCAAACCTCATCTCTGTTTGACCAACAACTTGCTTTACTTGTTCTTTATTTTGACTTTCAAACCCAAAATACTATTTCATTTTCTCAATCATCCCCCACCATATATATATAACCACACATTACCAATTTGTTTCTTCATAACACCTAAGAAAAACCTCTACTTTCAATATTCATTCATCCCTAAAAAAAAAGCCCTTCAATCCCATCTTTCTTCTCAATCTTTAGCTCTTGGTTATTCATAAAACTCATCATCCTACAATGGGAGACCCTAAAAACATCGAAGTTCCTACATACTTCGTGTGTCCAATCTCCTTACAACTCATGAAAGACCCGGTAACACTTCCAACCGGTATCACATACGATCGCGATAGCATCGAAAAATGGCTATACACCAAGAAGAACAACACATGCCCGGTCACAAAGCAAGTCCTTTTGGATCACATAGAGCTCACCCCTAACCACACCCTTCGTAGGTTAATCCAATCTTGGTGCACCCTTAACCCTACATCCGGCGTTGAAAGATTACCAACCCCGCGGCTTCCGGTCTCCAAATTCGACATCCTCAAACTCCTCAAAGATCTAAAGCATCCCAACTTGCAAACAAAATGTTTAAAAAGATTGAAAGCTATTGTTTTGGAGAGTGAAACAAACAAGAAGTCAATGGAAGCAGTTGGGGCAGTTGATTACATTACTAATTATGTTCTAAATGATCATAATAATAATAATAATATTGACAATAACATGGCCTCATCTTCACAGACAGAAGAAGATCAATTAGGGTTTGAGCTTGTGACACCTATAGATGAAGCAATAACCATTCTTTATCACATGCATCTATCAAAACCTGGACTACAAAGTTTGTTTGTTAAAACAGGTGACTTTGTTGACACGTTAACACGTGTGATGCAACGTGCAGCGAACTATGAGACACGTACATACACGGTCATGTTATTGAAGTCAATGTTTGAAGCTGCTGAGACTATGCAAGTGACACCATTGTTGAAACATGAGTTCTTCAAAGAGTTAGTAAGAGTCTTGACCGATGAAATATCCAAAAAAGCGACCAAAGCAACGTTAAAACTACTCATAAACGTTTGTTTAACCGGTCGAAATAGGATAAGAGCGGCTGAGGCAGCAGCAGTGCCTGCTTTGATCGATATCTTACTCGATTCAACCGATAAACGGGTGTCCGAGATGGTGTTATTGGCATTGGATCTTCTTTGTCAATGTGCTGAAGGGAGGTCTGAGTTGTTGAAACATGGTGCGGGGTTAGCGGTTGTGTCGAAAAAGATATTTAGGGTTTCGCCGTTGGCGAGCGAAAGAGCGGTGAGGATAGTGCATTCGGTGGCGAAGTTTTCGGGTAACGGTGGTGTGGTGGCGGAGATGTTGCAAATAGGGGTGGTGGGGAAGCTTTGTTTGGTGTTGCAAGTGGATTGTGGGAGTAAGATGAAGGAGAAAGCTATGGAGGTACTTAAGATGCATGCTAGGGTTTGGAATAATTCTTCTTGTATACCACATACTTTGATTGCTTCATATCCATCATAAAAGATGAAGTTGAGTTGAGTTGAGATGATTTTAGGTTAGATGATTTGAAGACATTTTGGGGATTTGACTGATTGTAAAAAGATAAAGAGATAAAGATATACTTGTGATTTTAATTAGTTTGTTTAGACACAATTTGACTAGGATTAACATCAATATTGTTTTTGAGCAAAAGTTTGGTGCTAGCTCTATTGAAGTTTGAGATAAAGGGATTGACATGTTATAATAGATGGGTTAAATTGGTCGTAAACAGGTTGTCGTGTTAGGCTTAACTATGAAAGAAAAATTCCTAGTTTTAAACGAGTCGACATGGTTGATTAATACATGTCAACCCCATAACATGACATGTTAGATAAAACGGTTTAGATAGGTAAACCACTGGAATACCGAACCGATACCGTATCATATGTTTTCGGTATCGGTATTGGAAGTTTTCGGGATTGGTATCGGTTGGTACTGATACTGTCCCGAGCTCATCTCTACCACTCCCGCAACACCTCCTAAACTCACCATCACTTCCTCTACTACCAACTAGTCAAAAAAAACCAAGTCAAACCGCTTACTATTGCAGAGTTTCTTACCCAATCAGACCTATTAATGGCTGAACACTTACTGTCGCAGAGATTGGTAAACATACACTAATAAAGTTATAGTTTTATTAGATTTCTTCCCTAGCCATATATGATTCATTACATCTCATTTAATGTTTTTGTAATGTTAAGTGTGTTTTAGGGTTTTTTTTTTTTGTTTTACTTATTTTTCTCTTAAAATAAATTTGTTACATTTTTTATTTTTTTTAGGAAATAGTAGTTGGTGGGACAGGCTACGCCGTGTCTAGAGGCCAGAAATCGGGATCTTAAAAACTTTAAACTCACAAGATTCGCGGTGTACGAACATATATATTATATAAGGGGGACGGGGCGTCACCAGAATTGGTCACGTGTACCTCATTACCAGCACAGTAAAACCGCCGCCACCGGTACTGGTAGTGGATCCGTAAACCATTCTATCTAACGGGATCTTTCCCGTGAGTTTCTCTCTCCAAAATAAAAATATATATATACTAGTGGTGGAGAAGTTGCAAGGGTGGTGGCAGTAAAATGCATATTATTTTATTTTTTATTATTATTATTACGTGTGAAAACAATTAATTATTGGGTAAAGAATCAGTGAAGTGTTGCCTCTAAAAAACTATTTCAGTGAAGTGATGTGCCAGTGCAGGATTGGTGTAAATCAATGAAGTGAAAAATTTTTCAGTGAAGCGCCCCTCCCCTATTAGATGTTATGTTATGCGTGTATTTTTATTTTACTTTTTGTGTAATATAAATGTAATACAACTTAAGAGTTAAAAATAACTATATAACTAAAACATTTCCAAATAATCAGTGAAGTGTTGCCTCTAAAAAAAACTATTTTATTGAAGTGATGTGGCAGTGTAGGATTGGTGTAAATCAATGAAGTGGAAATTTTTTCAGTGGAGCGCCCCTCCCCTAATAGATGTTATGTTATGCGTGTATTTTTATTTTACTTTTTGCGTAATATAAATGCATAACAACTTAAGAGTTAAAAATAACTATATAACTAAAACATTTCCAAATATGATAAATTAAAAAAAATCATATAATTGATTGTCCTTCATGTTTTATTGCTCACTATATTATCTCTTGTACGATTTTGTCTACCTAAAATCACATATTTTTCAAATCATGTTTGAAGAGGATTGATATATTATGTATTGAAAACTTGTGTTTTGAATGTATATGTAATGTTTCAAGCTTATAGGTAGTATATGAAATTCCTTCTATTTCATAAATTTCAGACCGTTTAGTAAAGTCGAATTTTTTGTGTAGTCCACTAGTCCTAAGTGTCGTTTGATTCACAAAATGAAAATAGAAAATTCCGATTTTAATGTATATAAATACAATATACTTTTACACTTAGCTAAGAGCTAACATGAAGACCAAATTTCAGATTTTACGTGTATATATAGTTACCACATGTTTTACACTTATATATGTTAACATGAAGACTAAGTTTAGATAAACATAAATAAAGGGTACGTATGAGATATCATATATTATAACTTCATATATTGTAACTTATTATACTCATGGTTTGAATGTGAATTTATTTATGAGTGTACGAATAAAATATTTATTCATCATCATAAATATAAAATAGATAAATGGGTGCTGAAGTCCATCTGCCACCTAAATAATTTATTATTCTATTTTTGTTTTAAATTAAAGTAAATAGATGGGTAGCCGAAATGTTGGAACAAGAATTGTCATTTCTGAATACTTAATTCAGACGATTTTTTAAATGCGTCCAAAGTCGTTAGCAAAATATAAATCTATCAAAATGATGCCCATTACTTTCTAAAGCAAATATTAGAATTTTTAGCAAAGTTTCCACACACACAAAAAAAAAAAAAAAAAAAACGTTTTGTTAGTAATGGTAAAATATTCATAACACTTGAATTTATCCATAAACATATATCAATAAGGATTGTTTGCAGAATATACATATACAGTAATTGTTTAAAAACATAACTGAATTGGTTAAGCTGGGTACCGAACATCTACTAGCCGGTAAGGGAGAACATTTACTAGCTCGTAAGTGAGTCGTGCTAGTCCTAGATAGATGGCGGAGGCATGCAGTTCCGAATGGAACAATAATATGACACTTTGATGAAAGGTTATGACTTATGAAATCGATCCCCACTTTTTGTTTCATTTCTGGATATTTATGCACTCCCCTTGAATGAATACCATTTAGTGTAACCCAACTTTGTGTTTGTAATAAACCACTTGGAAGTTGGAACATATAAACCATAAGTTGATTAGAATTATTCAGCTATTAACCAAAACCAATTGGAACAAAGGGAAAATATGGTCACTTATTAACTTGTTACTATTATATATACGTACGATTCATGTATTTGGATATACAACAACATTGTCTAGTATCAAAATTGATAGTTTAGCTCTATATATTGATCATGTGTTTTGCTTTTGCGAGTGTCTTACTATGTTTGATTTTCGTATAAAATAATATTATCTGTGTGTATATGATCATGAACTACTAAAGGCTCAATAGTTGTGTTAATCATTTGCAAACTTGAGAAGTAATGACCACCAACGCCTAGACGATTATGATTATCTAGAACAATATGCTCATGATCACTATTGAGCATCGAGTTACGCAAACTTCAGGTTGCGAATTTATAAAGTATGACTAAACTAAACTGTAAATTTTTTTTTTAATCAAAATCCAAATGATGCTCAGTAAAACAAAATACGAAAGTTACATCACAATAGAAGGTAGACGGGCAACAAGCTGCGCCGCCACCCCTTTTTGAATAGCGAACCCTAGTCTACCAAAGACAAATCCTTGACCCCCTGGAGATGAACTATTGCTGTGGACGACCCGTTGGTCCCTGGTCGAAAAACGAATAGCTTCTGGCGCTAGGGAGCCAAACTGTAAATGGTCCACAATGTTGAGGTACACCGGTATCCCTTGTATTATTTCTAGGATATTGAAAGATTTAATAATTATCTATCCTTTTGAATCATTATTTATACGGGATGATATGAGTGTTCATATTTCTTAAATTTCTGAGTTATGATCATGTTTAATACAATTGCATAATACAGATCGTCAGACCGATGAGGATGAAGGATAACTAGTGCATTATCGCTATTTAAACTAGTACATTATAGCTCTTCATGCGAGTGGGAAAATATACATTTTGCTTTATTTTATCTATTTGTGGGACAAATAATCACAATTAATATTTGTTAAACGTGATTATCATGTAAATGTGAAAAAGACTTTACAGTAGGAATTTAAAAATACACACATGAAACACAAGACAACCTAACACAATTTAGTTATGATATTTATATTTAAGACTTAGTCAATCGTTCTTATAGATGTAAGAAAATGAATTGCGTTCAAACGAGTTCTCTCAACTACTATCAGGAGAGTCATCTCCCCTTCATAACTGATAGTACTATTTTCGAGTTTATAGTCCTGTATTATGAATAGGACTACTAGAATTATTTATTTGAATATAGTAAATAAATTTAAGATTTTATTTGCTTAATAAAAACATCATATTAAATAAGTTTGATAATGCATTTAAAAGTTTGAATTTATACATTTAATAATTTTATATGCATAAATCATTTAACTTATTATATGGCTTAGAGCATCTCCAACAGATAGTTGGAGTGCTCGTCCGCTGCACAAACCCACCACCCACCACCAACCAGACGGACTCCCCCACTGGAGGAGATGACCTGGCGAGGTTCGGCTTAGCACACCGGACATGTCTGGTCTGACACATGTGGTCCACCGTCAACTTTAAACATTTAATAAATTAAAAAAAATACTTATTTGCTTTAATTAAAATAATAGTATAAAGTAACAACATAAATTTAAAAATTAAATATGTAAATTTAAAATAACATAAAATTTAAAATTAAAAGATTTGTATAGAGTGCATAATTAAACCTAAATAAACTAGATAATTAAAGTTAAATGAACTAAGTAATTACACTTAAACAAATTATATAATTAAACTAATCGTCAACCCCCGAACCTTTGGAGCTGTAACCCAGCAACAAGGGCAAAAGGTGAGTAAATCTCTTATTGTGCTACAACTGATTGATAAACGTGAATGGCCTTGGCAATTGCTTCCGCCCCTGTTTCATCGGCACCACGAGCCATGACAATGTTGAAGAGCTAGTTAAACCAAGTAACCTTAATTCTCCAAATCCTAAGCCTTAGAAGAGCTTGGCCCGCAGAGCGATCAATTTCACCTACACATTGTTGGAATTCTTGAATATGGCTTCGGCAAACGGTACAGCTCCTAGTAACATGTTCTTGGAAAGATGAATCCAAGTGCTAAATTTCATCTTCACTCCAAGGTTTTCTTGCTTTTTTTACCAGTGTTTGCAGTGAATTGTGAGTTGAGAAGTGAAAATTTAGGCTCATAGTTATAGGCACCAAAGAAAATAGTAATCAGATAAGTAGCCGTTTGAAATAACAAATATAATTTTTAATGTTTAAATTTTTTTATTTTGGTTAGTATATTTTTCTATATTTAATTTATTATCAAGATTTTAGTTAAAAATAACAAATAAATGATGAAATATTAAAATACTAAATTACAACAATATTAAATAAATTATAATTACATTAAAAAATGATAAGTAGATGATGAAATAGTTAATAAGGTAAGATGTAGACAACCTTACCTCTAACCCGTGGGATAGAAAGGCTGCTTCCGGTGAGACCTCCGGCTCGATAGTAGCTTTGTATCAAGCCTTGGACATAAGGCACATAACACTTAGCAATCGGGACAAACCCGATTGGTGCATGTACCCCCTTGTCTTTTAGCTATCAACGCCACCACATGATGCATGATTAACCGTCCGTCTTTTTAATGTTATTTTCACGAAATTAGTAAAATAACGTTAAAATTAGTGCAGCCTTACCTTTGCCCCCGAGGGCCACACATATATACATTATATGTGGCTTAAAGGTTAGAAATCATGTGACATGTTAATGGGACATATTTAATTAAGAGTGGACAGAGTAAACCATTAGAGATGCTCTTATTGAGTTTTCAATGGCAAAGAACAAGTTTTCAAATATTTCTTGAAGTTTCGAAGGAAGTCTAAAGTCATGTGTGTTGATTAAAAGTCCCAGCAAAGAAAATTAAAGCTATAAAATTAATTAATAATTCATCGCCTGTTTGCCCAGACAAATTCCAGCTACAAAAGTTCCAGAATGTGACAGTATAATTAAATATGAATTTTGAAAAAATGGTAATAAAATGATTTCACTCAAATATTTATATAGAATAATGAATTAATGGTGAAAAACTAGTGGGAAAAAAATTTAAAAAAAAAAAACGGAAGGGCTTAGCTGGTAGTTACAATTTCATGCCGAATTAAGAATTTACAACAATGTATACATCTGCTAATGCTCATAAAAAGTTACAAGATGAAAAAAGTTGAAATATTTTTAAAAAAAATTGCTGCAAGCAGTACTATAATCTTTTGAGACGTCATCCATGGAGTTTGTCCTGCAAATTTTCAAATATAAGAACAGAATAAGTCAAATATCTACCAAGAATAAAAAGAATTCAAAGTTTCAATTAAGAAAGATGGCTGCATAAAATAAATGTTAATGGGTCAATATCGACCCATTTTTATGTAAACATGTCAAAACTGATGCCATGCAGAGTACGAAATATATCGAACCTGGAGCATTTGCATCAACTTTGGGTGCTGTTCTAGAAGCTGGACAAGTTTTTCGCGATCACCCAACAGTTCCTACAAATCAAAAAACAAGAGTATATTAATGAAGAGTTGCATACAAACATACATTAAAGCTGTGATTATCATCATATTAGTTTTTTGCACTTTGCAGGAAAAAGTAATTACATTTGTACGAAAAGACTAGAGGCTGCTGTTTCAACCCGTTTACTTATTAAAGGGTTGTTTGCTTTGGGCACTTTGGTTAAGTCTTAACATGTCACTTGTAAAAACATAAATCTATATATATATATATATATATACACACACACACACACACTTTAAAAGGGAAACATGCCAAATGAATAGAAATTCGCCCATAAAACCTCCCAAAATATTTTATTAAAACCATTATATCAGTATTGAAATAACACATAGCTGGTGCCACCATCATGGCATCATTTACAAACTAATTATGTATAAGAAAAAACTGAAATCTAATTTATAGAAGTGTTTCAGATCAACCAATTTGGCCTCTTACGGCCCTTTAACGAACTTGACATGTTTTGGAGCCTTTACCAACTTGTCCGGACCACCCACTTTGCAAACTCTACTGAAAAGACATCCAATTGGTATATAAATTATGTTAAAATGAAAAATACCTGAATAGCTTCAGGGGAACTGAAAACATGCTGCAGTGACAATGCACTAGCATCTTGCTGTTGAGAATTACTACTTTGCCCTTGTTGATGTTGAACTTGTGTTTGAGGATCCAACCGCTGCTGTTGTTGCTGAGTATGTGAAAAGTTCTCTTGATGCATGGTTTGATAATAAACATTTGCCGGTTGAGTCATGTGCATCTGCTGCACTTGCATCTGAACAGATGCAGCCATGGCTTGATCAGATTGCGTTGAAGCTGGGACCGGTGGTCTAAGATGTTGTGGTGGTGGTTGAGGTGGCCGAGGGAGTTGGGGCGGTTGCAATGGCTGCAGCTGAGTAATCGGCTGCAAAGATGACAAACCCATTGGAAAACTTTGAGGAAGAGTAGATTGGTTATCTCCTTGATTTGGGGTCGGAGTATTTCCATAAAAGTTATACGGAACTCCAGGTCTGTTGAAAATCATTGGTGGCAATAATGGTGGTGGGGTGTATGAAAGATTTGTCATGTTCGAAGGAGCAAAACCCTGCATTAAATCAGAAGATCCAATATTGGACTGATTATACACTGAAGACGGAGGTGTGGATGTTCTTAAAGATGATAAAGAGGCTGCGGCAGTATAAGGTGGTGGGGTAGGCGGAAGCGGCGGCTGAGGCCTCACAGACCCGCCAGAAGAAGGGTGTGACGTCCTTGCATAGTCAGAGTGGCCCTGATAGAATTATCAAAAAAAAAAGTTAGCTACTAAACGATTTCATGATCAAACAATATGTAAAAACTAGTTGGCGACTCCCTGGTCTTTTTCTTACATGAAATCCTGGCGGTAGTGGCGGCTGATTTGAATCCAGATTTCTAGGGTTTACAGGTGCAATGGTAGGTGGTGGAGGCATTGGTGGAAGCGGAGGTTGAGTCATTGGATATTTTTGTTCATAACCACCACTCGGTCCATGACTAGTGTTAGGATATGAAGGTCGTGTTGATGATTTAGGGTTCTTCGTATTACCCGAAGATGAAAACCCAAAAGATTTATCTGATGTACCATTTCTCCCATCATCGGATGGCTCAAAAAACTTCTTCTCGGAAGAAATACTCGGTTCGCGGGTCAACGACATTTCGGGCCTCGAAACTGATACCCGTGATGAAAAATCGCTTTGATTATTATTACTACTATCATCGAAATTGGACTTCAAAGGTGTACCCAAATGGGAATCACTTTCAGTCTCTTCAACAATGGACCGAGGGGAATTTTGGTCATCGATAGCAGCTGGTTGTTGCTGTAAATTATCATCTGGTTGAGGAAACGGAAGTCCATCATCAGACCCCGAGTCCTCGCCACCAAAAACTATGTTTAATCCCTGAAGATCGTCATCTAAATCAGGTCTCAAATTCTTGGATTTATTTACTTTTTCAGTATCTTGGTCGTTACCGGGTGGTACGTTTTTCAATTGTGGGCTTCCAGCCAGGCCCACAGGATTATGCCGTTCTCGTTCACGGGCCATAAACTCATCAACGTGAATAGAAGGTGGTCTGCCACTACTGGATCCTATCCGTGGGACCGCTATAACATTCGAACTAGTAGTGCCATCATTTCTCTCCCTAGCAACATAGTCATCCACATGCATAGAAGGAGGCCTGCTAGTATTGGGCTTCCGAAGCCTAAATGTGTCCCTACGGGTCGGGCCTGAAGGGGCTGTAAACTGCCCCGAACCACGGGAAAACGCACTTTGACTTGTATTTTCACCAAGGGAGTTATCAACCCGGGGACGCCTGGTTGCACTTTCCAATGGGGTGAGTTTTCTTCTAAGTGATTGTCCATTCTGAGAAAACGGATCACGCATATTTTCGGGGCACTCCCACATAAACTTGTCCCCGTAACTATGTAAACTCAAAAGGTCAAGCCGGTCAGCACTAAAAGTTGACATCTTTTGTATCTTTGACGGACGTTGACCTTCACTCGAGATAGACTGAAAGACACTAGTAATGGTATCATTGTCCTTCACTGAGTCATCAGGCGTTTGCAACAAAAGCAACAATGAGTTTGCGTATTCTTTAACCTGCGTATTATATACAACAATGCAATATTACTAAGCTTCTATTATCCAAACCAGAAAGATGATATATAAATAAATAAACTACACACCTGACTGGAACCTAGTAAGGATGTCAACTTAAATATGTACTTGATGTTCTCTTCTGAGGAGTCATTTGGATTACTTGTACCACAAGGCAGTCCAAACAGATATTTCATTGCATCAACCATCTTTAGATTCAAGCTGTAAAAGGATGTGTTTGTTTAGTGTAATAAATAATCATTGGTCAAATCAAACCAATTTATTATTTGCATATAATTAAGTCAAACTAACCTCTTATCCATACAAAAATTCAAAGCTCCTAATGAGAGTGCCTCGACAGCTTCAATGGTTAGTGTAGATGGATCATCATCAATTTCAATTGAGTTTAATAAAGTTCTCCAGCAAAATAGCAGCGGGGGGGACTTTTTTAATTCATTTAGATCAAAACTATCATATATAAATTGTCTGCTATCGGGGTCAGTTTCTTCAATATTTGAAGACTGAATATGTAACAAAACTGAGAGCAAACCACTCCGACCTTCAGATGAAGAACCTAAATCTTTAAAAGCTGATAAACAAGCAACTAACTCTTTTCCAGCTGGTAGAAGCTGCAAAATAAGAACAGATCAAAATATTAGATGATGAAAGTGGTATCCAATAGGTGATCGTATGATATAAAACACAATTCGTGGGAGTGGACCTACCTTGACAAGCATGAAAAGCTGAAATAGTAGCAATGAACAATCATCGGCCGTCAATTTCGTTGTGTTAAACCTAAATCAAAAGGCATATTTTTATTTTTTTAAATATTATCAATAGATAGGTTCAAGTGAAAATAACACCAAAAAAAAATAAAAATACTTCAATGCTCACCTATCATGCCTAGAATCGGATAACAGAGAAATTGACCTAAATGCAGGGATGCACCAACTAAGTTGAGGAAGCTTCATAGAACTTTTAAGGGCTTTAGATAACATTTGTATAATGCCTTCACTCAACAATATTGGCTGTCAAAGAAAGGATAGTTTGACGTCATAAATTAAACAAATATGTGGGTAATCCGTATAAGAATGTCTTTAAACAACGAAATTTATAAATAGAAGGTACCTTTGCATGTGGGTGCTCGAGTAAGCTAGCAATAAAATCGAGTGATCTGCAAACCTGAAACCAACAACCAGCTTATCATGACACACAGATCTAGAAGTTACAATGGCAACCCATATAATGAGTTGGTTATGGTTTTGCGTTATATCAAATAAGCCGAACAAAAAATAAGCAAAAAGGGGAACCAGTCAAACAGGTTAAAATCATTTCTAAAAGCATGCAAAAAAGTGGTTGTTGATCAACCAACCCCGGCCCCTTTCAACCAAAACACATTTTGATCCGTTACCCAACCCGCGTGAACCCATTTTGACCATCTCGCTACCTCTGCACACATCTAGTCACCAAGATCACTGGATTTAGCATATGCAAAAAAGGTATAACCTTGTAAGCATCTGTATCGGTTATTGTAGATGACTCAGATAACCATTCATCAATCCAGAGCATTATTGGCCGCAGGAGTATAGCAGCGCTATCAGCATGTATACAAGCCACACGGATGATAAATATCCGTAGCAAATCTTGTATGACAACTAACGCCTGTTCAAACAAGGTATTAGTGTTATAATAAAGCTAAATATTATGTGAAAACACAGCAAAAATATTAGCAAGCGTGTACACTTACACTAATAGCACAATGTAAAACAATCTCTAATATCTTGTGAAGCATTGGTGTCAACTGCCCAATCAGCTTCTCCTTGTGCCCAGCCTGTAAGTACCAATTGATCTCTTTTTCCTTCTCAGGACCTAATAATGTTCCAACCGCCAGTTGGCGGAAGGCACTCAGCATTGGCATTCCATTCTTCCAACGTGAGACACCTTCATCAGGTAACATATCGTTCTAGCAGAAAAAAAATAAAAAAACTGATTATATTTACTTCTGTGACAAAAATAAGTAAACGATGTTGATCATTAAATATATACTTACCAACAGAAAAAGCAAACTGCACGTTTCTTTTGGACCCATTGCGAGCAATGAGGTAGCATGAAGACTATCGAGAAGAAAATGAAAAAGAGTTGGAGTCCAACCATATGCGGGCCAACAAGCAAGTGCGGAGGCAATAAGATGGCATACAGCTTGAAACCCAAGGGCGATATTGGGATAAGGGTAAGATAAATCAACTGCATATGCGGCTAATTTAGGGCTGCAAAAAGAGTAATATAAGAAACTAAACTCCAGAATATATACAATGGTCTCAGCTATTTAATAATCCAATATCTCAAACTACCTCAGTTCTCGATGCAAATGTAGAAGTGACTTCAAGAGTTTTTTATTTCTGTGTTGCTCTTTTGTCTCCTATAAAGAGAAAAGCACAAAGTACGGGTGTATGGGTTATTTATTTTGTATTCTTTTTTACGTTTACTATTTAATACTTAACTAATGGATGTTAATAGGCAAACCTTTAATTTATGCAACATTTTAATCAGGAGTGACAAACAAGGAACTAAAAGATCAAGTATGCTCTGTTCACGGTTACGCTCAAGCAATATATCTGAAGTAGTATTCATTTCTGTACCCTCGTCAACAAGATAATCTGCTCAGGAGAAGTAAAGATTAAAAGTAATTAAAAAATATATATCACAAAAAAATTAATATTCGTCTACTAACCATAGTTGTTAGAGGACTTCTCAAGCATCAGCTTACAATCGATAAGAACCGCATGAACAACCATTACAGCACCTTCATCATATAAAGCACCAGCAACAACCTTCACCAATCAATTGCTTGTTAGCTGATTAAAATTCAACAAGAATATAGAAAATATAAAAAATGAATAAATAGCCACATACAGAATTATCTGAAATGGAGGCTAAAATACGGAAAGTTGTAGTCAACTGAGCCACCGAGGAATCACGAAGCGTAAAACCAAGAAACCTTGACTCAGTAATCGGTTTCCCTAACAGATTATCTATAATGTTTCCATCAGAACTTCCGGAAGCATCTCCAACAACATTATCGACATCCATGTCATCACATGCTAGAATGTTTGTTGATGCCATGTGTGCATCTCCACCAGAAGCTAACACAGCAGCATATCTCAGAAGGCCAATAGCTCCGTTTTTGTGATAAACCACACCACCATCTATCAATTCCAAAAGCCGGGTAGGAGCATCTTTCCGAGTTGACCCGGGGGAGGAAGAATGTAGGGCCTTGTGAAGCTCCTTAGCATGCCCAATCCATGAGCTCAGAGATGATGATGTAGAATCGAGAACAATGACTTCAAAAATCTCAACAGCAGAGTGAAAGATGGCAAGATTCAGTGGTGATGATCCTGCATGGTCACAAATACTGTTAAACAGATGTTACTTGAAGCAATCAGGGTTGGATTTGATTGATAATGGGTTCACAGATTGAAAAACAAGAATTAGCTGAAATGGAACATTACAAAATGGTTTAAAGGTCACATGTCAATAAACATATATGCAAAGGTTCAGGAAGTCATAAATTTACCATAAAATATCAAAATTGTAATAATATAGTTATGTAATCATATTCAATTTATTAATTATTTACAAAAAAAAAAAAAAATGGACTAAGAAGTGTTTGGAGGTAGGCCAACCCTACCAGGCCCGTTTTGATCTGAAACTAAAGTGACCGGTGACCCGTTAACCAACCCGCCCATTTTGCCAACTCTAACAATAAGTATGAATAACTAGCAAATTATATGAAAAATCTTTATAGAAATCGCCAGAGAACTACCGGTATTAACAGATACTGATTCCAATTCTTTAACAGAATGTAATGCAGCGATCAAAACAGAAACAGCCTGAAAAAAAAAAACAAAGAAAATAATATTATAATAATGATCCGAGTATATATCCATTGTTGCCTAGAGCTCCCTAAAAAAATACACAGCTATAACTTTCATAACATGGTCACCTCTGGAAAATGTCCTATCGCCAACAAAGCCTGACGTCCACAATCAGACCTGCAAACCATTTAAGCACTCGTTATAATTTAGTATGAAGTTTAAAACCATGCAAAAGGAAATTAATTCTGTCACACCTGGAAATACAACAAAGCTCCCATAAAATCCATAGAAGTTCATCTAAATGCCCTTGTGAGGTAATCAAACGATCTATCACATTCACCTAAATATAGAAGTAATTAGAACACAAATATTAAGAGAACACTGTTTCCACTAACATATGATACTAACCACCCTTAAATGCGTCTTCATAATGATTCCAATTTCACGTGGATGACAAAAGAAACCCTTGGATATTAAGACCGATGCGTAACGGAGAGGGATAGACTCTTGCATACTCGAATCAGGTCCTTTTAAGGCATGAATAACAGTAGTTGCTAGCTCAGGGTCAAGTAGAAGGAACATTAAACCTGATTAAGCAACAAAGTATAAATAATACAGCTAAGGGGAATAGAAAGATAATATTAGAGGTCACACGATAAGTGCAGCTGGTAATGACTCAAAAATGAATTCAGTCAAACGCGTAATTTTCGTATGTCATACAAGTCTATTATTACTATTTATTAGAACACTTTTTGTACAAAACTATTACTTCTTAAATTTATTAGAACACTTTTTGTACAAAACTATTACTTCTTAAAAAATAGTTAGCGTCACATTATGGTTACAAAAGTTATATTACAATTTACAAGTAGGTTAATTCTTCTTAATTAAACGATTTAGGATGTTAATGCATTAAAAATACTTTGGAGACTACTTTTGGCCTGCTTGACCCCTTTCCTTTAAAGCTAAATCTTCTTTTGTTAGTTTTACCCATCTGAGATATTACAAGCCCAAATCGATTCATGTATAAGTGGGTTCGAAATTGTCACGCATACATGATAGTAATAGCAGCATGGGGTGTAATATGACAAACCTGAGCGACAAAACACAAGTGAAAGGATTATTGATGCAATGTATGATGTGATATCCATAAAGACATCCTTAACATGCCCCACTTCAGACCTCAGTGTAGAGGATGATAAAAGTGCAGCAGATAAAGGTAGAAAGCCCCTTTCCTGTAGAGTCAAAGGTTTACATAAAATATCAATAACCTGGAAATATAAACAATGAACAAGAGAGTAGAAACGATACCTTAAGAAGAAAAAGTAGGTTTGAGTCGATATCCCAATTTGAAAACCGGTAATTTGAGGATGTAATTAGCTTGCTAGTAGCTTTATATGACAGCAGAGCATCTGTTTCACCAAGAATAAGTGACCTGCTCGTGCTTGCAACTTCAGAAGGATCTTCAACTAGTGGGTTGGAATTCATTAATTTCTGCAACATTTGGTCAAATGCATGACAGACAATCAACAACTGTGCTGCCTAAAGTTCATAAAGGTGGATAACTAGCTAGTCGTACTTTAAATAAAACTAAGGAGGTGTTTCAGAGTGTGGCCTGAGACTGATTATATGATTAAAATGATATCAATCAAATAACAACAATTCAACCGTAGTAAAAATGCCCAGCATGAGATACTGTTGGATGTGCTTTTGTCATTTAATTATCAAATAACTAATCATTTGGAGTGTCTAGCAAATTCTGATTATTGTGAAACTTAAAAGATAAAAATTAAAAATGACCAAAACAGACTTTGTAATATGTTGTTCAAGGATCCTAATACAAAATACATCAATCTATTTTTATAACCTATCATTATATTTTTACAGAAATTATCTGCATAATCATATATTATGATATTATGATGCCAATAATTATACTCCCTCCGTCCCATTTTAAATGTCCATTTTTCTACTTTTTGTTGTCCCAGATTAAATGTCCATTGCTAAGCAATTTCCAGTTTTGCCCATAAAAGACAAAAGACAATAACTTGAGGATATTATTGTCATTTTACAACCTACAATGGGGCAATTACATATACCCCCCTCCAAACTTCATAAATTACATATATACCCAAGTCAAAATTTTATTTACATATTTCTCCTTCCCAAAAACTAAAAATATCAAATATACCCATTCTATTATTAAGCACCTCATATCATTATCATTACATGTTATGATGAATGTAATGATATGAGGGCATAGTAATGATTATGTAAGAGTGTTAGAACACTTGTTTCGGTGAAATCAAGTTGTAGGATGCATGGAAACATTTTGCATGTTACATGTTCTTGGTGTTCATAACTTACTAAGTTGGAAAGATCGTATGGGATATAAGTTGTAGGATGCATGGAATGTGTTGTATGACTTGTTGTGAATATAGTTTAGTAAAAGAATTGGGGTAAAATAGTTATTTTCCAATGTATTTTTAATAGAATGGGTATATATGTAATTTATGAAGTTTTGTAGGGGGGGCGGGGGGTATATGTAATTTAAATTTTGGGTTGGGTATACATGTAATTATAGTTGAAAATAGGGGGATATATGTAATTAATCCTACAATCAAAGATTTCTTAATCTGTGTGTTTGTGGGCCCATGACATCTAAAATGGGACGGAGGGAGTATTTTTCTAATACTATTATTTACAATAAATAGGGGAAAGAAGGATAAATAGTATCTTCAAATTTCTTAGATTAGTCCACTTAGTTGCAGCAGATATGAAAGTGATTATTTGATCCTTAAATAGGCAGATAATCATAATCAGAATGACTATATCCAAAGTTCCAAACACTAAATCAGATCATCACGACTTCAAGTTGCAATAATCAGATAATCATAATCAGACTAACACGCATTAGGACACCCAAGAGATAAGATGTGTTTAGGTGGGATACAACAAAAAGAATAGCATAGAACTCACCAAGAGTTTTCTGAGTTGAAGTTTAGCACTTGTAAGCATGTCGATAGTGGCAGGCATAACATTACCAGCAGTAGATAAACCTCCCAGCACATGTAATACAGCAAACTGTGAAATATTAAGCTTAAATAAAAAAAATCCAAATAATAGTTTTAAAAACAAAAATAAACAAACAACCAACCTCATATCTCGAAGCAACTTCATAAAAGCGTGCACGATGAAGAACATAGGTGGCAAGAGAAGCAACATCATGACGCGGCTTTTGCATTAACAATTTAAGTAGCTGATTATAACCGTCACTGGTGCCAGTTGGAATCTTATCGTCTTCCCGGGGCCACCAATTTAGGAATCCTTCACAACCAATAGAATGCCTAGTAGCCTGCTTGATAACTCCAAGAAGGATTAGTGTAGCAGAACTTGAATGCACTTTAGTGCAGAAAATGTCACTGAGTTGCTTCATGCCCCCACCATTAACAAAGTTGAAGCAGCTTTCTTTATAAGAACATAATAAAAGTGCGGCACTTAGCCACACCATGATAAGCTTGCTCTGAAAAACGAGGTAGAAGTTTAGTAAAACGATTGCAAGTCTGCAACAAGGCATTCGGAATAAAAGATGCATGCATATTACACATGTGTTGATTTGGTTATGTTATACCTCTTATAGGTCAGACGGGTGAACCTTAAAAACTTGGTTAAAGATATAACAAGTCAAACGGATAACCTTTAGAAAAGTAACCAGTTAAACTGGTTGAATGGGTCAAAAGTGATCCAAAGTGTATTAGATAGCTTTATTAAAAAAAACAGATTAGTATTGTGGTTCTAGTTCTAGTAATCAGCTTCAAAGGGTTGAAAGTGACCCGACGTGTAGTAGATGAGTAAATAACCTGTGGAAGTTGAGCACCAGCAACACTTTCACAATTACTGAGATCGTGATAATGCTGTGTCAGAATATCCACCAACTCTTTTGAATTGACTGAAGCACCCTCGGACTCAATAAAAACGTTATCAGTCAAACTTTCAGGCAGTGCATTCCTGGAGGTAGTCAGAAGGCTATTAAAGATATCAAGGAGCTCTTTATTGGCTTGACTAAAGTCAAAACAAGATTCATCACCATCAACCAATTCATGATTTCTGGATGCAAATTGCAAGCTTTGAGTTGAATACATGGTTGCTGCAGACACAAGAGAGTTAACAACTGTATTCAAAGCATCATATCCTGCATTTGACATCTCTAGAATCTTGAAAGACATCTGTAAAAACTGTTTTATTTCAACTGATATATCTGATGCAATAGGTTTAAAATTTAATGACTTTAATGGAGAAATGGGTTCCTCAATGGTTGAATTTATGGGATTTAGTGCAGGTGGGAGGTCATCAAGGTTGCCCTCAACAATTGACACCGTGTTTGTTAAAGAACTGTCTAGGTCAACTTCTATGTTGAATTGACCAAGATCTTCCCCTGTGTTCCCATATATGACCAAACTAAGGCTCCGGTAACTTCCTCTAACAACCAAATGGCTTGTTACAATTGCCTGAAATAAGAAATGTACTTTTTTGTAAAAAACTTCGTAACTTTAAATATAAGTATTGTGGACTGTTAAAATAACTTATATTTAGTACCTCAACTTCAAGGACATTTGAAGATGAAGGAGAGTATAGAAAAGGCTGGCATAGACGCCTAAACCTTGTTTCTCCTTCACAATGAACAAAAACCTCTAAAGCAAATGAAGGAGGTGAAGTGGCCCTGCATGCAATAAATATGGCAATATATACACGATGTAAAAAAACATGAAGCATAAAAAGAGTAAGAACATAATTTCAACATTTTCTTAAATAAATGATCCACTTTAATTGTAAAACCAGAAAAAATATATTCATTTTGAATAAATAAAATTTGGTTTCTTTGTCTCTTACAATAATGTGATGTTAGTCCCAAATTCTTTTAATGTCAATATCCAGTTTATGAAATCAAACGCTCAAATTATGTAACTCTTTTGTATCTTATAAAATGTTAGAATTCTTTTCACATTACCCATTCTTATTAAACTATTAATATAATATTCCGACTGTTATACACGTATTCCTATTGCAAGTAAACTTATCCAAATAAGGATGCATAACATATTATTAAACATTTACATAGAACAAATAGGTTCACATTACCAGCATGCAAAAATCTAGAGTAAAATGGAATGCTCGCATATTTGCTATGCATCCCTATTTAGATAAGTTTTGAACGAGTATGCACGTCTAAATATCAGAATTAGCTGAAGCATAACATCACTATTGATATTTAAGAGCAATGTGAAAAGTAGGTCATATATGGTACCCCAAAAGTGTTACTGATGGTGATGATGACGATGAGCTCTGCTCAAGGAACTCACAAGCAGTGACAACAACAGGTTCAGAAAATATCACCTGCAATAAAGATAACAAAAATATGACCGGGAGCTTTAATTGATACAGCTTTCTTTTAGTAACTCTTAATATGCATAATCGCAAACCAATTCAGTATAGTTCTTTTATTTTTGTTCAGAAGGGAAATCTTACTTACTTTTAAAAAGATAGCAAGCTAAATTTCATTTCATATATGAACCAGGAGGAGAAGCCACATACCTCATCAACATATTCATCAAGGTGTGCATGAGCAAATGTCTGAGCAAACAATATAGAAGGCTCAGGCCGACCCATTGTTTGTTATTGCATGAAGGTCCTTTTTCCACTGAAATTTTCCTAACAATAAAATCCAGCAAAAATCTTAAATGAAGGCATAAAAATATCATAACCGCATTCCCTCTGTTCCTTTAAACAAATATCATAGCATTACGTAATTGTTGCCAAACACATTATAGTCTACGTTGCCAAACAAAATACTTTGGTCAATATAAAAAACATAAGATTTCGAAATGGAAAGTCGAAACCCCATCTTGTCCACTCCAAATAATGTGAAATGGAAGTGCAATGAAACTACGTTCCTCTAAATATGGTGACACTAACCAAGTTCAGGGCTAGCAATAGCTTTGACCTTTACTACTTTAATTAATTTTTACACCAAACTATATAACCATGCAGCCACTATCTTAGTTAAATTACATGCCAACTAAAGTAATCACATCCTAACAAAATAAAAATTAAACATATAAGAACTCCAAGTCCACTGTGGTTGCCTACCAATGCCTTCTACAACAACAGTGGTATCCAGTACATCTCACAAATAGCAAAGTTATTGGAAGGGTCTAGGGAGGGTAGGATGTAGGCAAACCTTACTTCTATAATCTATCCATAGAATAAAGAGTCGGCTTCTAAACTCTAAAGAGACCCATGGCTCCAACTCGAACAGCAGGAAAACAAATAGAACTAACAATATAGAGATAGAAAACTAACATTCTAACAATAACAAAAACAAAATAAGTGGCGAATGAATAGCATAGTAAGAATATAAGCACAGCACATATAACATCATAAGACAGCAAATATGCATAATTACAAGAATACAATCACATGCAACGTCCACCTAAAGTGTAGGAATAGCATAGTCTTCTCCTAACATGTCCTCAGAGAGGTGCAACTCTAGCAAGTCATTCTAATCCGCTCATCCCAAGTCATTTGGGCATGCCTCTACTCCTCTTTGGCTTTTCCCCTCCACTGTAAAGGTGTCCACTGCTCTAACTGGGGTCTTAGTTTGCCTCCTCTTCATATGCCCAAACGGTCTCAACCTCCCCTAACCCCTTTTTTATCTTATCTGATGTACTAGTCATTCCTAACCTTTCCCTAATTTCTTATCTGCTTTGTCCTTGTGTGCCCACACATGCAACTCATCATTTTCATCTCTACTACCTCCATCTTGTTCGCATGTGTCTTCTTAATGGTCCAAGAGTTTGTCCCATATAACATAGAAGGTCTAACCGCAACCCTATAAAATTTGTCCTTTAAATAACAATGGCTTACCAAAACTTTGAAGACAAATTTCTATTTAAAAGTTCCGGATTCCTTAGCAATTGGCAATATCCCTCACGTCTTCTTCTTTTCTTCAACTTAACCTAATGTAACCAAAACTTTTTAATTTTGCTTCATAATTACTAAAACCTTGAAATCTAATATGAGTCAACAAAACACCCATAACAACCGATTTTGTGGTTTAAACCCTCAATTAATTTCAATTAGCACACACACTCGTTTGATTCTGATGTATGATGAAGTGGCTTTGATCCTACTATGAGTTCACAGAAGCAGATTTAGGTTGTATACAAGATAGTCATCAATATACAAGCGTCCTAGGTCTTCTTTTCTTACCGCCCTGCCTATAAACAAGTCCTAAGCAGCTACTGCTAAAATCCACAAAACCCTACCTCAAACAAAAAACATATATGAGTCTATGACTAATATATATTTTCTGCTATACCAGCTGGAAAAAGTGAATTTAAACTCCAAAACATTTCTGCTTGTTTAGTTGTCATTTTGCATATTTTTAACAAATTCAACAAAACACAACAAAAAAAATACTTTACACAGTTATACCTAGTTGAAGTACGTTTCGTTCAAGCATTTCATCAAACAGATAGTGTACATAGTAGATTATCGCGTCAACTCGATCAACATAAAACAATACATGCCATAAACACGAAACGCACAATCCTAATATCGGCGTATGGAAGATTGCAAAAAAATGAAGCATTTAAAGTCACAAAAAGTAGAGCATCACTTTGTTAAATCAGACCTAATAGGAATAACGGTTTTAAGTCCTTAAGAATCAATTCTGAGGTTCTATTTCATCAATAATCAATGTCTTACTTATATATAACTAAATTTATAATGCTTTAAACAAGAACTACTAGCTGAATCAAGCATAGCCATTTATTTTTGTTAGGTAGCATAATAACATGTAAATGTAATACTTACAGATTAATAAAACCCTAAATATCAACAAACAAAAACAAAACAAGAAGTATCACGATTTGCTAAACCTATGACACTTCAACGTAAAGAAGAACTAATTTACAATAAAAAATGAGACGTGGAGTGGAAATCAACTGGTTTGAACATACCTTGGTCAGTTGTATGATCGTTTACGACGAAGAATCAGGCAAATTTAAAGATGAATAAGGGTAGAGATAAGGAGTGCAAAGCAAAGGTATTGTGATGAATTGAATAAGGTGAATGAATAGGTTAAAGTTGATGTGAAGAATCAGGATACAGAGGGAAGGAAGGAAGAATAGGGTTGAAGAAGGGAGGGGGGAAAGAGTTAGCTGATGATTGTTGGTGGTGACTGATTCAAATGGTTGGGTTGGAATGGATTGTAACCCGGCCAAGCCCTAACTCGGTTCGGTCTTTGGGTTTTGCTCATGGACCGACATTCAAGTTTTCTTTTTCTTTTTTATTGATTATTGATATTCTAGCAGCGTGTTCGCATGATGCGACGGGAAACACGAACACTTTTACAGGTATGTATGTCGTTTGTGTCACACCCTCAATTTTCACTTGCAGGGTTTTACCGCGAGACGCGTGACATACCAGGATCCAACTCAACGGTCATAATAAACGACAACTGTATGTAAAAGATATATAAACCAAAACCATGCAATTTCATAATATAAACCATTAGCGAATGCTGAAATATGTTTACAACTCAAAACAAGTAAAGTAGTCTGAAATTATTTAAAAGCGTCAACTAAACCCTAGACGTCGTGCAAGACTCCGTGCGCCTAGTCCATGAACTGCTACCTTAGCGACTTGAGAAAACATGCCAAAAATGTCAACATATAATGCTGGTGAGTTCACATGTTTTTATAAAACGTTATAAGTTTTGAAAGATCATTCTCGTTACTACTATGTTACATGAACTTTAGCTAGACGTTAATTCATGTTACTACTACGGTTGGAAACCATTACTTGACATGTACCAATGTGTAAACAACCCAAATTGTTGGACTACCGTCATCCTCGGTAGGCCTGAAGATAGAGACAATATGCACCCATCCGACCTCCAGCCGACCCGGGTGGAGTTTGTCAAGCCCAATAGATCTATCCACATTTCTCCCGTTATGTATACCCACGTATTCATGGTTCCCCTGGACTTAAGATGAAACGTCGTCTAGTAAACAAAAGATAACCATAGTATAATACTAGGGGTATATATCGACGCGCGTTGCGCGTTTTACAATCGAGATTCAGATGAGGTGTTGATCAATCAATGAATTATACAATCGAGATTCCATTTTGGTTGTAAACGTTAAAAAAATAAAGAAATCTACAGATAAGGTAACACATGAAATTTGTAACGAAATGACATAATATTATGTTATGTATATTAATAGTATATAATATAATATAAGCCAATGATCTCCAGCCCAGTTGGTTTGAGGTGAGAAGGTTTACCTCCTTACAGGGTTCCTGCCCGGGTTTGGTCTCAGTTTCGATTCCCACGCATCACCGAAAAAATAACCGCTTGGGTTTGAAAGGAGAAACCCGTGTGTTGCTATGTGATTCGAACCTGGGCAGTGGTCGCTTTGCAACACAGGATTTACCGACACTACTCTTTAAAAAAAATATAATATAATATAAGGTGACACATGAAATTTGTAACAAAATTACATAATATTATGTTATTTATATTAATAGTGTATAATATAATATTTTTTTTGAATAAAATAATATATATGAATATAATAATATATATGAATATAATAATATTATAGTTACTATCCAAATGCTAAGGTTAGTGGGTTCTTCCGCGCTATGCGCGGGAATTTGGTCGGCGACGGTACACTTACTATAAAAATCGAAAGTAATCCACTCCGGTAGTACAGATACCGATACGGGCGGCTTGTGATTTGCAAAGTCTAAAACTTCCGCATGTTGGATGCCCATGGCCCAAAGGAGCCTTAAGCACCTGTACCCTCTTTCCACCCTAGTGGCTTTAGGTAAGAGTCTCATATCGAAGTAATCCACTCCGGTAGTACAGATACTGATACGGGCGGCTTGTGGTTTGCAAAGTCTAAAACTTCCGCATGTTGGATGCCCATGGGCCCAAAGGAGCCTTAAGCACCTGTACCCTCTTTCCACCCTAGTGGTTATAGATAAAAGTCTCATATTGTATGCTTTCTAGCCTGCCTCTTTCGGTCCACATTAGTTCAATTCGGTTCCACATAAGTTCAATCCGGTTCTTCAGAGCAACAATATTCTATTTGGAAAACAAACCAAAACGAATAAAAAAATATATTGTATAGAAGTAAATAAGTAAAATCATTATAGCCGAACCAACTGGGCTAGCTCAGTTGGCCACCCCAATGAGGGATAGGACGCTTGACCGAATGAGGTCATGGGTTCGATTCTAAGGGGGGAGGGTTTACCCATTTAAAAGTGGGGTTCCCGCCTAGGGCTGTAGAGGGGATCGGTCCCGCTAGAGCGGCAGAAATTCAACCGCTGGGATTCGATCCGGGGTCTCCCATAGGGAGCCCAAAGGCTTTACCAGTTGATCTACTCCTTCCAAAAAAAAAAAAAAAATCATTATAGCCGTTAGAAAAATGATTAAAAAATATATAAACATATAATAACGTTAAATAACTAATCAGTTTATATTTTATTTATGGAAAATAAATTCACATATGTATGTAAGAAAAACAAAAGAAATAAAAAACATACAGAGTTTTAGAAACCGAAATACAAACAATTTGGAAAAAAAAATTAACTTAGTTAATTAAATAAGTTCAAATAACTTGTAGAATTGCATATAAAGAATACTACTCTCTGCTTCTTTCCTCTTACAGTAGCCCACCCCTAACCCAGAACCCAACTACCCAAATTCATCCACATGACAGAACCACCAGATCAAATGGCTACACCCTCACAACAACCACATGAACAGACGGTTCACAAATCCTAACTTCTGTTAACAACAAACTGTTACAATCTCTCTCTTTATCTTTCTCCACACACGCCGCCACCGACACTGTGTTATCCATGAATGCAGTCAAGTTCGACAACATCGTCGTCATCCTCAGTATTTAGACTCGGTTGTTGCTTGCTCAAGTGCAGAAGCGGCACCACCACTCACATATTTTCCGATTTGAATAGCTCCTTCTTGGATTTGAAAATCGTTGCTCTTTTCTTCTCAGATCTGCACAATACATATAATATTTGGTTTATGCTTTAGGATTTTCTTCCAAAAAAGCCGAAAAAAGGAAAAAGAGAGGGACGGAGACACAAAAACCTCAACCATGTATCGTCGGGGTCATAGCCACCGTCCGTAGACCGATGGGCGAATAGTCACCGGAATACCTTCACCATTCCCTCTTCCCTGTCTCTAGATTTTAGAGAGAACATACGTTTAACCAGACTCTTCAGTTTTTTTTTCATTTTGTTAAAAAAAACCACTCTTTTTAAGGTTTTTTCTTGATTTTGCTAACAACCCGTCGGTTGAACTTGGAAAAGGCACTCTTTAGTTTTTTTCCCCAACTTGATTTTGGTAAGAACCCATTGATTTGAGCTGTAGATGGGGGGAAATTAGTGATTTCGTGAGTTTGGGTTCCATGGGATAAAGAGAAAGGGGTAGCGACCACTGATTTAGTCAGAGAGAAAGTAGGCAGCGTGAAAATGTAACGTGGACTGTGCAGTGGGTGGTATTAAAAGGATGGGGATGTTTTTACGCGTGTCATCACGGTTGGAACCTGGCAAAAACTAATACAGGTGTCATCTGGTTGATATGTGTAAAACACATGTGTTTAGTTGGGAAAAGACACGATGCAAGTGGTAAAAACGTGGATGGTAAACAAAAGACAAAAATCACTAATATTTAATGTAAAGTGGGATGGAAATTACAAAATTGCCATTGGTACTGTTCAAATACCAAGCTATGTTATTAGTATATAATTATCTTATTGAAATCCAAAGTACGTAGCATGTTTCTCCCCTGAAAGTAAAATCAGTAAAAGTGGGGCTGTGACACTCACCTTAGATTGCGTTTCTTGGAAATAGTTTAATCAACAGTGCTATGATAGTCCCTAATACCGGCTACCTATCATAAGATGTGTACAAGTATCCGGACTAATAACCCGTAGGTTAACTAGTCCCTGAGTGTCCAGACCATAACCATTGTATGCTTGAAAACACGTTTGAACCTTAACCCGACCACACAAGACAAGACTCGACATCCCATTGGTGGCCCTACATCCCCCGTGTTAGTCAAATACAATTATCCAAGCAATCATGTTTAAACAAGCACCTTACACGTATTACATTCCATCAAATCTAGCATAGCGTTTACATACCGTACACGCGGGTCACAACACGTATTACCAAGGTTCCTGACATGCCACTGGGCTTAAAATAGGTTCCTAAACGTTAAATCATGTCTCGAGGTTCCAAAATACACTTACAGCAGCAAACCACACGACTAGGCATCAAAACACACGACCGGGTATCAAATAGGCTACTAGCAAAGCTATTAGCTACTTAGAGGGGCGACTAGCCTCCATTACAAGCGACTAGCAAAGCTAGTCGCCCCTGGACTGGCCTAGCTTAGCTAGTCGCCCCCTGCAGTCCAGGTGGCTCTTTTCGCGCGTTTAACCCTTCAAATCAGGTCCGAAACATGTAAAAACACTTAACATCAATCCAAAATCATCAAGAAACTTATCCTAAATGAAAAACCCCAATTTATTATCGGTCTAACACCCTAATTGCAAGCATTTCCCAAAATGGAATAATATTATGAAAACATCACATCATTGCATGCACAACTTACCCTAAATGGCAAATAATCAGATTTCATCACATAATCACGTTACCAGTCATCATCCTACTGTTACCACATCATTCTAGCATAAACCCGAACATCATTCAATCATCATATCATCCTATAACATCCTAAATCCTTTTAATACACTCAAACGGGTCAAAACGCATATTGTCATCAAAACACATCAAACAACCTTCATAATCCAAGATAAACATCCAAATAACTCATTCATGTCAATAAAACATCAAACACATAAGAATCCCCATGTTTTAATCATCAAAAACCGTTCTTTGCATGAATCCTTCAAATAGAACCCATTTAAAGGATTAGACTTGTTTTAAAACTGTTTTTCAAAGGTTTTCAAAGACACAAACTTTATAAAATCAGGTATGGACCTTTAGGGATCAAAATAACGTTATTACAAAAGCTTAGGATGAATAACACACCTTAGATTTTGCTAGAAATGATGTTTAGAGCTTGGAAATGGTAGATTTAGGGCAAAAACGGGTTCCAGATGTTAAGTATAGTGTGAGAGAGGTTTGGGGAGAGTTAGGGTTTCACAAATTATGTTTTACAAGTCAAGTATGGTATTTATAGCAGATATGGGTTTTCGGCGCATTAAACACTATTTTAACACATATAAGCACGTATTCACATACCGACAAGTTATATAATGATTGTAAACGCATATTACTTGATAAATAACACGTTCACATTCGTTCACCAATCCTCGGGACTCGAGACTCGCGTGTGTGCATCAAATCCGGTGATTCCACAAATCACCAATCCCTGTACACATGGTTATGGACCGACCCCCGATGATCCCTTGGATCATCATAACGACTCCCGATGATTCCCCGAACCATCGTAATGACTCAACTGACCCAGTTAAGTGTAATGTATGCATGACTCGCTAAGGTAGACTTATACGTATAACCAAAGTTACTAACTTGAGTTTGCCGGGTGTCAAGATTTTGTTCGATTCAATTGTTGTGTTCAATCAAAATCGAAGTCATCGGTTAAATAATCTTATTAACCAATCGTTTACTTGGTTCGGTTTATTTGATTAGATTGTCGGCTTTCAATCTGGTTATGTTAATTTTGTTAATAACTAAAACCAAACTTTGGGTAAAGTATAAGTCTACTAAAGCATGGGCTTAGGGCCCCATCTTTTTTAGGTCACATTCTAAGATGGGTGTTTAAATAATTAAGCACATGTTAATGATGGGTGTTTAAATAATTAAGCGCATGTTTTATGTATATATGTATTATTATTATAACGAAACTTATATGGCGTTGAAGGAACATATAGTGGAGTTGAAACGAGATAAAGAACAAGAGAATGCATAGATGGGTTTTCTTTTGGAGAAAATTGACGAATATGCAATGTTATATGCTAAAATGAGTGAGAGACTTCACAAGACCATCAATTAATACTTGAGATTTAGTGTGTTAATAACTCCGATGAGCTAAATTTATTTATTATCGATAAGAGTTGAAGCGACAAATATTTGAGTTGTAAAGAAATAAAGAGTAGAAAAGGCATAGAAGACCATTATGATGGAGAAAATAGAAGCAAATGCAAGACTATACTTGGATAAATAAGATACTTTAGATGAATGAGAAACTTTCATTCGGTGTCTCCAAACTTCCCACTAGAGTTTAAATATTATTTTAACAAATACTATAACTCATATATTTATTTTATTGTCTTACATCGGATAATGAGGATATATATTATATTATGCTTGGCTTATTTGTCTTTTCTATGATTTATAATATACTATTTTGAGGACCAATTTTCACTTCCGAAAAAATATTCAAGTATTGCAATATCATAGAACAACTGATTTTCCTCGTCTCTAAAACATCTTAATAGTGACTGAACTGATGTGATATCATAAACTAATTCTCAGTCTTTGAAACACTTACCAGGGGTTGAATAAATAAGAAATCTACCATATTAGAGACAAAATACACATTACTTAAAAAAACTGATTTACAGTCCTAAAAATTCAAAATTTGCTATCAGGACTTGCACAAATTTTGTATGATACTAAAAATGTAAAACCTTAGTACCAAATAATAAGCACTAATTTTCACCTGCTAGGTGGGGTTCCATTTTTTCGATCACCTTAAGCTGGTAACTTTTGTTTTAACTTATTTTATTGTTAGGTTTTATTTAAATCCAATGGCAACGTGCGGGTAAATCCACTAGTAGAGATAAAAGTCACATCGTTTACTCTTTTCGTTATTTAATAACATATAAATGCTCTAAAAAACTACGAATATACCAATACAACATGATTACTTTTATCTACATTTCGATAAAAGTTTAATTCAAAATCTAAAGAGTCAAACATATTTCTTTTTTGTTATTTACCATGACAAACGTAATCGATACCGTCCGAACAACATCGGTGCATGTGCCAATATTCGTGTTTGTTATTTTATTGACGTTCCTACCAGTGTTGTAACAAACCAAATCGATTCCATCTGAATAACACTGTTACCAATTCCATATAAAACACATAGAGTATATATCTTTTGGTTGCTATACCAAATGCCGGTATCGTAGTAATACCATGACAAACCGATACCAATCGAATGCCCCAGTCATAACACCCTCTATATTTAATGTAAGTTCTATTTCAGACCCTAACCTTTACATTAGTTGTAATCAACACCCCACAATTATTTCCAAGTCCCATCTCTGATCATATTTTAGGGCTTCAAACGTAACACCCTGCAACTCATCTCTTCATCCATGGCTTCACTTCGTATGATAGGTATGTTTCTTCTACTTCCTTTTATTATCTCCATATTTTCTAACTTACTAACATTCAATTTATCTCTAATTTGTTACAATCCCACTTCAAACCAAGTAGACATTGCTGTTAACTTAACAGGTTAGTTTATTTCTTGCCCAATTGCATTCTATGATTCAAGATTCATGAAAAAGTTCAATGCTTTATATTAAAAGATTCAAGAATTCATAAAAAGTTTCAATCTTTTTATTAAAAGATTGAATTTTGTAATATGTTTATGCAGATAGCATGTTCAAGGGTGTATATAATGGAAAGCAATGTCATTTGCCTGATATTGCAGCTGTCTTAAGTAGGGCGTGGAGCACGGGCGTTGATCGGATTATTGTAAGTTTAAACTTTCATCTTTAGTATATGTTTACAACTTTACATATTTACATATTTACAATCGATAGATTAGGTGTGTGGGTGAGTGTGTGTGTGTGGGGGAGGGGGGGGGGGGGGTGTAAAATTGCAGTTATTTTAACGTTATGTTACTAATTTCGTGAAAGTAAGTAACGTTAAAAGTGACGGACGCTTAATCATGCATCATGTGGTGGCATTGATAGCCGAAAGTACATGCACCAATCGGGCTTGTCCCAATTTCTGACTGTTATGTGTCTTATGTCCAAGCCTTGATGCAAAACTACTAGCGAGCCAAGGGTCTCATCGGAAGTAGTCTCTCTATTCCTACGGGGTAGAGGTAAGGATGTCTACATCTTACCCTCATCGGACCCTACCTTAGCTTTGCTATTGGTGGGATTTACTGAGTATGAAGATGATGATGAATCAATAGATTAGGTCAAAATTATTAAATAGTAGTGTATAAACTTATCTTTGTTGCAGGTTACAGGAGGATCACTTGAGGAGTCAAAGGAAGCTCTAGCTATTGCTGAAACTGATGGTTAGTTAATGTGTGTGCTGATTTTAGTATACTTTTACTAGTTTTATATTATTTGATTGAGTTTATTTTGTGGAATGCTTATTCTTAGAGTGTAATGTTTGTTGCAGCAAGGCTGTTCTGCACAGTTGGAGTTCACCCGACACGATGTAACGTGGGTATATGTTGTTACATTTTGTTGTTAACTATTTGTCGTTCGGACGTAAAAGTTACTGTGTCGCTGATTCTTTTTAATCTGGTTCAGGAGTTTGATGAGAGTGGAGATCCCGAAAAGCATTTTCAGGCACTATTGTCACTGGCTAAAGAGGGAGTAGAGAAAGGGAAGGTAAGATTAATATGAGTTGGACATTTTCCAAATATAATAAAATACGATGCTGAATAGTTATTTAAATTGTCTAAGTTGAAAAAAATTGTTAATGAATTCTCGTTTTTTTTCAAAAGGTAGTGGCGATTGGAGAATGTGGACTGGACTATGACAGAACTCATTTTTGTCCTCCGGATATTCAAAAGAAGTACGCGCTGCTTGAAGCATATATGAATTTTATATAAAGATTTGCATATTTGGGCTATGGTTTATTGTTTTTTTACATATATTGTTATACTAGGTACTTTGAGAGACAGTTTGAATTAGCACATATCCTGAAGCTCCCGATGTTTCTTCATATGCGAGCAGCTGCTGGGGATTTCTGTGACATTCTTGAGCAAAACAATCACAGGTATTAATCCTTCTAATCTAGTTCCGGGCTCTTCATAAGATCCACAAACCACAGCCATATCCTTTCAGTGAATCCGGAAAGTCTGTAAGGTAATATTATCGCCAAGATCTTACTTCAGCCCAACGGCCATCCTTCATTTATATGAGTTTCTTTAATTTTTTTTAACTTATACCAACCAATATAATATATTACTCATTTATAATTATAATGAAGATATCTTGAGGTACATTCTCCACATTTCTGTTTTCTAGATGTACGTGTATGTGAATGTGTTCACCGTACCTTATAAGAGTTAAGATTTCATTTGATTTGTTGACGAAGAAAATTGAAACCTTTTAGGCCATAGGGTATGGTATTGGTCAAATTACTAGTCATCATCGCTACCCTCCACTATGGTATATGATCACCACCCCTTGAATTGAATAGGACAAAACAGTCAGTTTCACCAAATAGGCCCGTAGCATACGTGACAACCCTCACGGTTGCCACGCCGTGAGGATGTGGGGGGTGGTGTGCCTGTTGCCTCATGGCCATCACAATCCAACCACGGGGCTCTCACGGGGCTCATACCCCATGGCCTTAGGGAGATTGAAATCTATGTTTTAAAAAGTGTGCTTAAGCGCAAAGCGCACCTAGGCGCAAATCCGTGCGCCTTATGTAACCCTAGGCGAGCAGTGTACGAAAAGCGCAAGAAAAGCACACTAAAAGCGCAAGAAAAAAAAGCGAGAAAAGCGCGCTTTTTGTACACATGATGTTTTTGTGCTTAAAATTGTTAATACATGTAGCTAAAAAGGTTGTACATTTTAGTTAAATCATATATATACCTTATTTGTATCTATATTTTGAGTAAATAATGCTAAAAACCTATAGCATGTGTAAAAAAAATTATATAATTGTCTTGCGCCTCGCTTTGTGCCTCGGTTTTAGACCTCGTCGCTTTTGTGCTCTTCGCGCTTTTTAAAACCAAGATTGAAATTAATATAGTACTGGTTCCCTCAACCAAGTAACAAGATGGAAAAACATTGAATGTTATGAACTTGGTTAATCCTTTATTTTATCAATGTAGTATATAAAAAAGAGAATTTGGTTAAATATTCTTTTATTACGCGACAGGTTCTGTGGTGGTGTTGCGCATTCATTTACAGGTACTCCTGAAGACCGTGATAAGCTTCTGGCCTTTAGTAATCTCTTCATAGGTCATCATCCTCCTATTTGATCCCATTTTCATATGTAGTTGAACTAAATACATGTCGTAAATTGTACTCTCATTTCCATTAATGTACAGGTTCCTAACTTTAGTATCGTATTTCTTCCAATAACAGGTATAAATGGGTGCTCGTTAAAAACGTCTGAAAACCTTGATGCTTTAAAGGGCATCCCAGTTGATAGAATGATGATCGAAACAGATTCTCCGTATTGTGAGATAAAAAACACTCATGCTGGTAAAAATTTCATAAAATCCACCTGGCCGTCTAAGAAGAAAGAGAAGTATGACCAGGAGTGCCTAGTCAAAGGTCGGAATGAACCATGCTTAGTTCGGTAAGTGCAGTTCCATAACTGCCTTGGTCAGTTTTAATGCATACAACCTTTTAATCGTTTCTCTCAACAATTTAGATTGTTATACTTATACTAATTATATTGCTTTTTTAATCATAGTTACCTTTTATTTATGGAGTAATGGAAATAAATAATCCCAACTATTGACTATTGGCCAATAACAGTCCCAACTACGAAAATAACCACTAGTGGTCCCAACTTTTGACATATTGGCCACCAATGGTCCCAGTTAGTCTGATCACTAACGCCGTTAGTGAGTTGCTGATGTAGTGTCCTACGTGTCATAACTTAACAGTTAACACACATGTCCGATGACGTGGGTCGTCACATCAGCATGCAACTAACGGTGTTAGTGATCAGACTAACTGGGACCATTGGTGGCCAATATGTCGAAAGTTGGGACCGCCAGTGGTTATTTTCGTAGTTGGGACTATTATTGGCCAATAGTCAATAGTTGGGATTATTTATTTCCATTACTCCTTTATTTATTTATCACATAAATTTTCTTTAGGCAAGTCCTTGAGGTTGTTGGAGGATGTAAAGGTGTTGCCGATATGAACCAACTGAGCCGAACTTTGTACCACAATACATGCAGGTATTTTGTAAATTTCAGACATTATTATGTATGCAATGTCCACAAATGATGAAATTGGTTTCATCCCTTAATTTTATTAATTAAAAATTACTACTTTGACCAAACTAAAACATCTGATCGACGAAAAGGTAACCGTTCGCTGACGTGCAGGGTTTTCTTTCCTCATGACTTGGATTCTGCAGCTGATGCTATTCTTTCTGGTGATCAAATATCCTAGTAGTGTGGTTGATTCTGCATTAAGTTTCAACAAATATACTATCTACAGTTACATTTAAAGATAAAAAAGTGTTGAAACTTATGTTTGGCTGTAGGGTATGAAGGATTGAATATGATTCCTTGTAGTCATATTTTGTTTGTTTTATTGATACAAGGCTCAAAATTAGGAATTAAACCCACAATTTTGTTGTTCAAAGTTCAAACCCACCATATCCCTTTCCATCTTATTATGAAATTATTTGTTTGTTAAAAACACTACGGGGCTGTTTGGTTGATTAAGTGCTAAATCATTTTGAATGGTTAAGAGACTCTGAATGATTAAGTGCTGAATGATTTAGCTACGCACCAAGGCTGAATGATTCAGCTCTTAACCATTCCATTCAGAGCCTTTTTTTTATGTTGAAACAAACAGTTTGAATGCCGAACCATTCAGAGCTGAATGGTTTAGAGCTGAATGGTTTAGAGCCTCATTAAGAGGCTGCTAAATAGGCTCTACATCAAGATTGATACATCTTCTGCAATATGTTGATATAACTATAGGTTTTATATGCATTCTGATGTTAGATGGTAGAAATAGAAACCTAACTGAGCTCGTGGGCTTATACTAATAAACACTAATCTAATAATTCAATCAAACAGCTAACGCACCATATAGTGACTGTCCATCCCAATTTCTTTTAGCTAACTTCTATAACCTGTCGTCAGAAAATTCACAGGATCCGTCAATACCTTGCTAACTAACAGGATCATGCAAATCGCAACTTGCGTTAAACGACACATGTGGTATTCAAAAGGTTATGATAGGATACTAGTGAGACCTATGTTAAAGAGGAATCGAGTGCCCTCTCCCACTTTGGCACTTTCTCCACCCATTTATGAACCTTTTAACATTTTGTGATTTTTTTTTCTCTTGAAGAGTCACACTAATCCAATTTAAAAAATGTAAATAAACTGATAGGATTAGCATTAAACAAAGCATTAAGTTCATGCATTGGGATTGGGCTTGTTGCTAAAACCTCTTTGACTTGGAGGTAGATATTGTATAAAAAAATAGGAGTGGATAAACATGCAAACTCCTTTTAGAGGCGGCAATATAAGTTGATCGAGTCTTTTGCTTTCTGCCAAAAATATATTATGTTTTATCAAACGAGAAGGAAAGTGTGAAATGTGAATTTCATAAAGATATATTTAATTATAAACTAGTGTTTAGAACCCGTGTTTTGTGACGGGACTGTTAAACCAAATAAAAAGTAGACTTAAAATAGTGAAATCATGCGTGCAAGTTTAGACTGAAAAGTGAAACATAGAAAAAATAACTAAATCGACTTAGAGAATGTGTGTTGCGACAAGGCCGTTAAACCGGAAAAAAAAATTGCATCATACCCGCGCATTGCGGCTTAGACTGAGTTTAAGGGAAGAAAAGGAAAATTACACAAAAAAACATGACCAACAAAGCACAATGTACAACCACATAAAAGAATAAACTTGTATATTAGTAACTGAATAGTTATATTGTTGAAAAGGTTGAAGTCTATATAAGGAACTAAGGAAAATGAAAGTATAAAAGTTAAACTGAAACTTAAAATCACGGTTAAAAGTATGTTATTATTATTGTTAGAGGTAGTAGTAGTCCTACTAGCTTTATGCACGTCATCTCTTTAAAAAATATACCATAAAATCAAACGTCTTTTTATCTTAATATTAGTACCCTATTGTTATACATTTGATTTTTTTTCTTCGAAACTTCACTTGCGTAAGACACGATGGACATTATGTCATAATGAATGTCATAGTAAAAACACAATGGACAATAGGGTATAAAACAAATGAACAACAAACTAAAGTACAATATACAACAGATTAAAAACACAATGAACTAACAGACTAAAAACACAAATGGCAGCAAGCTAAAACACAATGTGCAAAGGAGATGCAAAAACATAGTTACGTAAAACCTAATGAACAACATAAAACACAATGGAAAAACTTTTAAAAAACATAAGAGACAAAGTTAAGTCATGTGCAAAATTAAAAACCACAATGAACATATTTATAGCACACTTGTGCATGCTGATAACACAATGGATGAGCATATGACACAATTAAGTAAAAAACTCAGTTAACACGTATTTTTTAAAATATTATATAACAACATCATACTCATATTCAAGATAAAGAAAACATTCGTTAATATGATGATTTTTTAATAAAAAATATCGTGAAAAAAATCACAAACGTTTTAGAATAATGGGGGAATCGACATGTGTGCCTTGCATGTGGAGAGATAAAATCAACAAATGTGGTTTCTACTTTTACGTCATTCCCCTAATTTAATATCTATTTTTTTTCTTCAAAACTAATCTCAACTAGGGGTGCAAATGAGCCGAGCAGCTCGCGAGCTACTCGAGATCGGCTCGGTAAAAAGCTCGAAACGAGCCGAGCCTTATCGAGCTCGAGCCGAGCTTGAGCCTAAAATGAAGCTCGTTTACTTATCGAGCTCGAGCTCGAGCCTGGCATATGAAGCTCGCCAGGCTCGTCGAGCCTTATCGAGCCTAATATAATATTAGGTTTATTAATATTTTATATTATTTACCCACATTTTAAGTAGTTTAATAAACGAGCCGAGCCGAGCTTTTGACTTATCGAGCCTAAACGAGCCTATTATATATATTATTTAATTTAATATATTAACTAATAAATACTAAACGAGCCGAGCCCGAGCCGAGCTCGAGCTTGAGAAACTACTAACGAGCCGAGCTCGAGCTTTAAACACAAAGCTCGAACCGAGCCGAGCTCGAGCTCGAGCTCTTATAAGTTAATCGAGCTCGAGCTCGAGCCTGGTCGAGCTCGGGCTCGGCTCGGCTCGTTTGCACCCCTAATCTCAACCCTCTAAATCCAAAATCAATGGATTAAAATTCTTCCTATCCTTTCTAAAAAACAATACTTTGTATTTGATTTTAACCCATAGTAATAGGTATGTAAATTTTTTCATGAAGAATTGATTTCAATATGCGTTGTACAAACATGAAATGCCGCGGTGTATTGGCTCATGAACTATTAATCATTGCTCATTAACAAAAATGCAAATTTGAAATGTAGTTTTCTAGATACTAAAGTGATATTATAATCAATGAAAATGAACTACCAAAGTACAAAATTTCATAAAAGCCATTGACTTAATGGAAGATGTGAAGCAATATGAAAGATCTTGTCTATCTCCCATTAAAGACTTGTTGAAGATATCCAATGTTGCACTATGTTTTGCTACCACAAAAGTTGCCAATATGATATGGATGCCAAAACCCAACAAAAAAACACCCTTTTTTGATGATTATTAATTGTACTATAAAATTTCCATGAATAAAAGTAGAGCTTATATGTCAATAAAATAATTAAAAGGAAAGCCTTGGTGGCCAAAGTTACACTTGTAACCCATCTCACTACTTGTCTTCTATCTCTTCCCTAGCCAAGTGTCATACATGTGAATATTTGTTGCTTTATACACCGTTAGTGGAACATGATGAAATTAACTTTTGATACCCATTTTTTGCAAGATATGTGTACACATTAAAAATTAAAGATTTACTTTTTAGACTTTGAACCATGAGTTCATGACTAATGGAATTAAAAGAAATAAAAAAACTTGGAATCGCCTCAAAAAATAAAAATAAAATAAAATAAAATAAAATAAAATAAAAATATCTAGGAATTACATTTGGGTCTTGGATCTTGAAGAAAGAAAATCATATGGTGAAATTTTGTAATTAAGTGTGAAACATTAGGAGCAAATCATACATTCTTAATATAGTATATGCATTGAAACATACATAAAACGTGTTATGATAATAATTTGTAATGCATACGCTACTCTCTTATGGTGTTAGTGATGAAACATATGCATATCTACATTATTCGACGTCTTATGTTTTCCTTGTTCTCGTTCATTTTGTTTTGTTTTGGGTTGTACTCTTTTAAACATATCCACTTAGGTTCAGTTGTTCTCGTTCGGATTTTAGTTTGACCACGGTTTTTTCAAGTTTCATTCAATGTTCTTGTTCGATTTTGATTCAGCTGTTTGTGATCTTGTTCGATTTTGATTTGTTAGATTTAGATGGGTGATCATAAACCCACCTTGCGATGATTTTTTCAAATGTGGATTATTATACACTTCGACTATAAAACAAAATAAAAAAATGTGTTTATGGTCATTAATCAACATCTTCTTTAATTATCGCATGAAGAAAAAAGATTATAAGCACTTAACATAGTGTAACAAATATGACACACAAAAGAGTATGTATTTATTTATACTAGCGCATATTAAGAGGGAAAACATATCTTTACATCATACATACATTTGATATTTTTATATGGGATTAAAAAACATTTTTATTTATTAACTTTATGTTTTTTTAATAATATAACATTTATCTGTTTTTGCTTTTTGACGAATTTCACTTTCAATCCGATTCACTCTCCATGTGCCCTTTACTCCCCATCATTTTAAAGAAAAGTTACTTGACAAATGTTAATCCATTTTTTTTTCTTTGTGTAACTAGACATTTATACGATAGTTGTAATCAAATTCCACTTTATACAAATATCTAAATATTCTGTTTCATATATTGTAGTGTGTTGGTATATATCAGATAAAAAAACTAATGTTAAGATCAAATACACAGTGAAAGAGAATTGAAAGTCGTAGGAAAAGTATTAAACGAATTCCGATTGAACTCATTCAAGCGGCATTGGAACAGTCTCATCGAACCCTATGATCTTAGTTTTTAGGTTTTCGCTTTTTTAGATTTTTAGCTTGTAGTTTTTAAAATTTACGTTAGATCATTGTGTCTTTTATGTAACATTGTGTCTTTTTCTTATTTTCATTATCGTGTTAACTTTGCGATTCATTGTGTCTTTTTTCTTCAGTATTATGTTATATTTTGTGGCTCATTGTATCTATTCGTGATTTATTGTGTTTTTTGTATCATTCTTATCGTTTCATTTTTGTTACGCTGTAAATTAAATTAACCCAAAAATTCTAGTATAGAGAAAAAACAGGACAATTTGGTTGGAAAACAATGTTTGTGGATTTTGGTCCCCATAAACAGTTAACTGTTAAGATTTGTGGATGAGGGAACAACAAAGTCTATGGGACCTTTTGCTTTTCTAGAAAAACCTTTAATCATCTTTTCTCATGATTATATTTATATTCATAATGAATTCAATTTAATGTTTAGTAGAGTTGAAAAGGTTTCTTCATTGGTGTTACATATAAAATTATTGTTAGAAACCAATATGTTGTTTTCCTACTATATGACAATACATGGACATGAAGTGACACCATAAGTTCTCAACCTTGAGTTGTAATATAATGTTTTTATGAAACGATAAAAAACGACATTTGCTACATCCGTTAGACCGTTAATATAAAATTTTGGCTACCGAAAGACGAACAAACCCTTCCCCCGAACCTACCTTGTGATTCCACCAAGAGTCCAAGACACATGTGTTTCGAGAATCAAATGATCATCAATGGTCAATTCTTGTAATATTTACGGACATTTTGTATGATAAAAGTGGCTTTTATCGGCTTTGTAAAATATTATCAATCCTAATCCATGTTTAACTTAATTCACAATTAATCTTCATTGGATTTCAAGATTTAGTATTCTACTTTTAGCATTAATTTGTCATGATTAACCTTTGAATTCTTGAAATCTCACTTTCTTGAGCCACAAAGGGCACTCCAATATTAATTTCCTGGATTATATCATGGGAGTAGGGCTGTAAACGAACCAAACGAATACGAACAAGGCTTTGTTCGTGTTTGTTTGTTAAGGTTTCTTGGACAAACAAACCGTTCACGAACACACTAACGGACATAATTCTATGTTTGGGTTTATTTGTTAAGAAATTCAGTTATTTGCGAACTGTTTGTGAACACGGGTCTTGAACACAAACAAACAAAAATAAACATTTAATATGCAACTAACTAAAAAAACATTGTTAATACTAACCGTTAGACAAAGTACATCAACTAAACGATAAGTCAAATTGTACTAACTTAGACATAATTATCTAAAATTACTTAGGCATGAATACATGATATTCCTAATTCAAAAGTTCATAATTATCTTAAAAATTGTCTAGAGTCGTCAATATCCAACTTTCCTAAACGCTACACATTCATCGATTTCTTATGACCATATAAAAACAAATATTAATTAGACAATGATACATAAACTTGCATTATAACTATGCAGTAAAAAATAGTAGCATCTTTAATTATCTACTAAGGAATCATAACAAAAGGTTGAGATTTTTCATTAGTATTGTAAGACTAACAACTAAAAAGATTGATTTTTTTTAATGCGAGAATGATCAAAACATTACTTTTAAATTTTAATTAGTGATCGAACATAAACAAACATACACGGACAGGTATAAACAAACGAACGTAAATAAACACATTTCCAAACGTTCACGAACGCAATCGAACGAACGAGGCATTCATTCATTCATGTTTGTTTGTTTAGTTAATCGAACGAAATTTTTTGTTTGTGTTCGTTCCTTTAATAAGCAAACAGACACAAACGAACTTCCCGCCAAATGGTTTACGAACTGTTCACCGAACGTTTGGTTTGTTTACATCCCTACATGGGAGGGTTCCGGGATCGACAAATCTAATATGACACAACAACTTTACATATAAAATAGACTATTACGCTTCACATTTATATGCAGGAAAGCCTCAGGTAGCATCTAACCTAAAACAATTAACAATGTATAATTCCAATGTTAACACTTAACATAAAATAGTGTATAACTACATTGTTAATAATTAACCTTAAAGAATGTATAATTCTAATGTTAACATCTAACCTAAAACAATGTATACCTCGGGAACGTCCAGGGATAGACACATTCTTGTTCAAATATTAGGAATTAGGATCTCTAATGTATGCATTTTTATTTTCATCTCAATAAATCTAACAAAAACTCTAAAACTCACAATCTTTCATAGCTGTAAATACTTTTCTACACCTATTGTCAACTCTCAACAACCAACAAACTATAAAAACTTCTAATTCAAACCATCATGAACCAAAATTGAAGTTACCAGTTACCAATAGTCATTTGCTTATAGTTATTTAACACCAATACAACTAAATTCAAACTTATTGTTGTATTCAAAGTCTCTAACTACATGAACACATATCCAATTTTTGTCTCCCTTTTAGGAAGATTTCCTTCATCTGCTTTGTTTCTGTCTTTTTATTTCCTTTAGTTTATACCATTCTTAGCTTAATCCTCTCTCACATATACACACACACAGTAGACTTAAGCTCTGAGGTTAGTTTAATGATATGCCTGTTTTTATAATTTTCAAGATTTTTGTTTGTGGAAAGTTATTGATCATTGTTAGTTTGTGTCTTTCCTTTTCCTGATAAAGTTTCTAACTTTCTGTAATTGATCATTAATCTTGCCATGTTATTATCTAGGACATAGGGTTGTGTTTAGAGATTTACCTTTATTGCTGGAGAAATCACCATCGTGAGTTGCCTCGTCATCGTCACCGGAGCAGAACCAGTCGGTCAAAGACCAGTGCTGGTGACCTTCTCTCCTCCGCATTTCTCTCTCTCCTCTGCTTCTCTCTCTCACTCGACCCTCTCTTTTTCTCTCTAGATCCTTCGATCAATCCGATACTCTCACGACTTCAAATCCAGCATCCTCATATAAAAACCACATTTACAATAATAATATTCCACCTTCGTTTAGTATAAACCTTTATTAACTCTCGAAGTAGGTAATGAATTACGACTTGATTTCAAAACTGTTTACAGAAAAACCCTAATAATCTATTAAATCGAAGACTTTAACGTTTAATTGTTTGATCAGGATGAGTGTGTATTGTGTGTGAAATTGGACGGTGGGGATCGTTGATCGATGATTGCTGATAAAGCAGTACTACTCCGGTTGTTAAAGGACTGGTGGTGGTGCGTAAATGGTAGGAGAAGGAGAAGATGGATGGAGGCAAGGAAGAGTTAGGGTTTTTAATATATTGTAATATTAAAAATAGTTTTTTTTATTTTCTTTTTTAAATCACCTAATGACATGGCATGCCATATGACACACTTAAAAGGAAGGGTGATCTCTTTGAATGTCATGTGAGATTTTAAGTTTTGGTTTATTATAATATATGGATATGGATTATGAAGTTTTATTTATGTATTATGAAGTTTTATTTATGTAGTTTGTTTAATAAAATGTTTACGGACAAAGTTGAAGTGGGAAGGAGGAAAGCTAGATACAAAGCAAGAGCTCATTTTTTTTTCCATTTTTATGGGGACAACAATCTAATTATGTTTGACCTTCCACTTTTGAATCATCACTTTTAAATTCGAAGCAATGATATCTAGGCTTACCTACTATCTTCATGACATATGTAACCTACATTGTTAAGTAAAGAAAAGATGTTTTTATTTCCTCAATGTATGATTAGGGAAAAAGCAATTACACTAATCATGGGTATGTGAGTTCGTTGAATCGAAAAAGGGAAAAAAAAACATAATTCAAACAGAACCAATATTATTTACAAGTTTCATATTAGGTTTCCGGTTAGTGAACTAGTAGTTCTAGAATCAGACTGAATTAAAATATCCAAATTCAGCTTATATATTCTTTTTGGAGGTTTTGGCCTGGGTTTTACATGTGACGCCTTAGAATTATAAGGTTAAGAACTCAGGTTTGCTTAACTACAATCTTAATCCTCATATGGTCATCACTCTTAGCCATCAGCCATCAATTCAAGTGTTGCCTATTAACGACTCAAATCACTCGCTCCTATGGAAAATCATACCTTTGCTAATGTCACATTTGACAAGGCTATACCAAGCACACTAAATTTAGTGATTATGTTATGTCTATTTATGGGGTGTTTGGAATTGCGTTTTGAAATGGATTTTTAGATTATTGCGTTTTGAAAACGCAAATAATCAGTTTTTAGTGTTAGGTTTGAGTTTTGAAATAGATTTTTAGGCTAAAAAACGCAATAATCTAAAAGCAGCCCCACCTCTGTTTTTCTAAAGCGCATAATCTGTTTTAATAAAGCAAGCAATCCCAAACACCCTCTTAGTGTCATATACCCACTTAATCCACGTGGTTTGGCTTTAGTCACACATTTGAAGTTAAGTTCAAAAGGTTGCATGTTTGAGTTATATGGTTCTCCTTTTGTAACTTGTTACTAGTTTAGGTTATAATTATAACTCGCGTTAATTATTATTTACTATTTATTTTTAGTTTTGTAAAGTTTATGTAAAAGTATAAAAATACATTTTTTTGTTAAAACCATATGGGTTGTTCTTGTGTAATTTACTCAAACTTAATTATTGAAGATAACACAACACATAAATCATCCGCACCCCACTCCCTGTCATCGGCTATGAACTACACACCATCACATCCACCTATGGTCAAAACCACCCAATACCTACGCTATGATGCTAGAACTTTCTGTACCGACGAAACAATACACTAAAATCACATAATCGGTTACTACATTGTGTTGTTGGAAGTCATGCAACAACGGTTGGAGTCCTAAGTGCTTCTGGTGGTCAGATAAGGTGACACAAGGTGGAGATGGCCCAGGGTATCTTCTACATAGAGATTGGCGTTGTTAAACTAGTCAACCAAAGCGAAACAAAAAGCCGAAACCTATTGGTTCACGTGGGAGCTGCCACTTGGGTTCCAAAGTCATTGGGAGTAAACTACAAGGTGGATACACATATTGGTGGGTTGTATTGGGTCAACAAGTTTCATAAGCAATCACAAATGGTTATGAGCTAACAAGAAGAATGCGTCGCCAACCAAAGGAGAGAGGGAAAGAGGTTGATCGAGGTTTAATATATTTTTCTTGTGTTTTTTAAACTAAATTGACATTTTTGTCATCTATCTATATAATAATTGAGGTCACTTGGGTTGAATCAAGGCCTTAGAGAGGGCTTCTAGGATCCAACAACCAATATGGAGCTCCGAATCTATGACTATAAAAACCTCTTTCTTTTATTTTTTTTTCATTCTCCATATCAAAACTCTCATACTACTCTTCTAATTCCTATTGATACTACTTCATATCAAAGCTCCGAATCTAATTCCTAACAAATCTTAGAGGCTTTCTTCTTCATCTTGCATCATTTCTTGATTATCCACAACCGATTAAAGGTAAACATCCATACTACTCTTCTAATGTTGATTATCCACACATAATCAATCGGATTGTGATAAACATATTTGTAATATAGAAATATTCAATTGGAATATTTTTTTAAAAGCACATTTTCTTTCATTTGAAGCGTATTTTGATTCATTTGAAAGCATATTTTTTTAAAAACATATTTTCATTCAGATTTGTGATAACCGGATTTGTGCTAAACACATTATCAATCGGATTGTTTTAAACAGGTTTGTAATATACCCATGTATTCAATCGGAATTTTTTTTAAAAACATATTTTCATTCATTTGAAATCATTTGAACCCATATTTTTTTAAAAGCATAATTTCATTCAGATTTGTGATAACCGGATTTGTGCTAAACACGTATTCAATTGGATTGTGATAAACAAATTTGTAATATACCCATGTATTCCATCGGAAATTTTTTAAAAACAGATTTGTACACATGTTATAATGAAATGGATTTTTATAGTCGGATTTGTTATAACCGGATTTGTGCTAAACACATATTCAATCTGATTATGATAAACGGATTTGTAATATACAAATATTCAATCAGAATTTTTTTTAAGGGATAATAAGGATTTTTTTCATTCGGATTTTTGTTAATTTTATTACTATTCAATCGGTTTTACTAATGCTATGTTTTAACATTTGAAAAACATGATTGATCCGAAAACACAAATTCTATTATGTCTTATCATAATGGTTCTCAATTATTCAAGGTATTGCATGACCCTTTGGCAACAGTTTTTGTATGTTTGTTATTTTCATGTACATATGCCTATTTAATTTTCAAAAATGATTCTTTATTTTTTAATGTTGTTTTTTACCGTGTCAATCCAGACTGTGCCGAAGGCCATGAACAATTTTATGTTGTCTAAAAACATACACAACAAGAACGTTACAGTTGCCACATACGAAGGACAATCTTGGTTGGTACGATTTTTAATGTTTTTAATGTAATTTATTTGAATTACTGTTTTTCGAATTTATGTTTAATATTATTGTAATAATTGACTGTTTTTCGAAATTTTGGTTAATCATATTTATTTATATTACTGTTTTTCGAAATTATGTTTAATATTATTGTAATATTAGACCGAATTTAATGTCATTAATTCTGAATTATTGTTATTTATTTACATTAATAATAATTGACCGAATTTAATGTCATTTAATCTGAAGTTTGAATATGAATGATTGTTATTTATTTATATTAATAATAATTGACCGAATTTAATATTATTTATTACTATATTTTAATAATTGACCGAATTTATATTAATATTAATACGAATTTTAGTTTACCATAATAAACCTCATTTATTTTTTATTATGAATGATTGATTATTAATCAATTTAACCTCCATTTATGAACGAAATAACTCTCATTTATTTTTAATCTTTGGATTTTAGATGTCATTGAATCTGAATTTGAATGATTATTAACGTCATTTATTTTCGAAATAACCCTCATTTATCTTTAATTTTTAATGTCATTGATTATTAGTCAATTTAACCCTTATTTATTTTCGAAATAACTCCCATTTATTTTTTATTTTTTATTTTAACCCTCTTTTATTCTCGAAATAACTCTCAGTTATGTACCGTAATAACTCTCATTTATATTTGATTATGAATAATTGATTGTTAATCAATTTAACCCTTATTTATTTTCAAAATAACTCTCATAGATTTTTAATTTTTAATCTCAATAATTTATATTAATATTAATATGAATTTCAGTTTACCATAATAACTCTCATTTAGTACGAAATTAATTTAAATTCATTGAAAGAATTTAATGTCATTTAATCTGAATAATTGTTATTGATTTACATTAATAACAATTGACCGAATTTAATGTCATTGAATCTGAAATTTGAATCTCAATGATTGTTATTTATTTACATTAATAAATAATTAATCGAATTTAATGTTATTTATTACTATCTTTTAATTTTTAATCTTATTAGTTTATATTAATATTAATACGAATTTCAGTTTACCATAATAACTCTCATTTATTTTTTTTTATTATGAATGATTGATTATTAATCAATTTAACCTTCATTTATTTTCAAAATAACTCACATTTATTTTTAATTTTTAGATGTCATTGAATCTGAATGATTATTAACGTTATTAATAATAATTGACCGAATTGAATGTTATTTAATACGATTTTTTAATTTCATTTATTTATATTAATATTACTACGAAATTATATTTAATATATCTTTATGAATTATTATTGGTCTTGCCTACAGTTAATAGGATTTATTCATTTTTTAAAGTTATTTAGTATGAGTTTTAATGACATTAATAATAATTGACCGAATTTAATGTTATATATTACGCTTTTAAAGCTCATTGATTTATTATTGACCGAATTGACTGAATTAAATTATGAATATTAATATGAATTTCAGTTTACCATAATAACTCTCATTTAGTACCAAATTAATTTATATTCATTGAAAGAATTTAATGTCATTTAATCTGAATAATTGTTATTTATTTACATTAATAACAATTGACCGAATTAATGTTATTTATTGACATTAATAATAATTGACCGAATTGAATATTATTTATTACAATTTATTAATCTCATTTATTTATATTAATAACTACGAAATTATGTTTAATCTATCTTTTTGAAATTATGTTTAATATTATTTATATTACTATTCGTTCGAATTATTATTGGTCTTGTCTGCAATTAATGAGATTTATTCATCTTTTAATAATATTTATTATGAGTTTTAATGACATTAATAATAAATGACCGAATTTAATGTTATATATTACGATTTTTAAGCCCATTTATTTATTATTGACCGAATTAATTTACCATTATATTACTAATACTAATACTAATATTACAACTTTTAATTTGAATCTCATTTATTTCTTATTGACCGAATTAAATTACGAATATATTACTAATACTAAAACTAATATTACGATTTTTAATTTTAATCCCATTTATATCTTATTGACCGAATTAAAATCTTCTATTACTATTTTTACGAATATACTAATTACCAATACTAACTAATACTAATACTAATATTAAAATTTTAGTTTGCTTCAATTAGAAGATATTTCCATTGGCGAATATTGTGTCTTTAAATGGTGTTCAATCCAGCACAGGATGTTTGTTACTAAGGTTCCACCACAAGAAGTCATTGATTTACAAATTTAAATTACGATTTTTATGTTTGTAATGTAATTTACTTGAATTATTGCTTACTATTTTGATGTTGTTTATAAGATTTATAATCTCATTTATTTATATTACTATGTTTACGAATTATGATTAGTTTTTATTGCAATGAACAAGATTTATTCCTTTTTAATGTTATTTATTAAGATGTTTAATATTATTTATTGACATTAATAATAACTGACCAAGTTTAATATTATTTATTAAAATTATTAATCTGATTTATTTATATTATTTTTTTCAAATTTATGTTTAATAAGATTTAATCATTTTTAATGTATTTTCAGTATCTTAGAATTAATGTTATTTATTGACATTAATAATAATTGACCGAATTGAAAGTTATTTATTACAATTTTTTAATCTCATTTATTTATATTAATATTAATACAAAATTATGTTTAATCTATCTTTATGAAGTTATGTTTAATATTATTTATATTACTATTCGTTCAAATTATTATTGGTCGTGCCTGCAATTAATAGGATTTATTCATTTTTAATGATATTTATTATGAATTTTAATCACATTAATAATAATTGACCGAATTTAATATTATATATTACGATTTTTAAGCTCATTTATTTATTATTGACCTAATTGAATGAATTAATTTATGAATATATTACTAATACTAATACTAATATTACGATTTTTTATTTTAATCTAATTTATTTCTTATTTACCGAATTAAATTACAAATATATTACTAATACTAAAACTAATATTACGATTTTTAATTTTAATCTCATTTATATCTTATTGACCGAATTAAAATTTTCTATTACTATTTTTACGAATATATTACTAATTACTAATAACACTAATACTAATACTAATATTACGATTTTAGTTTTACTATTGGTAAAAATAGTATTGTTGATCGAATATATTACTAATACTAATTGACATTAACAATAATTGACCGAGTTGAATTTTATTTATTACGATTTTAATCTCATTTATTTATATTAATATTAATACGAAATTATGTTTAATCTATCTTTATCAATTATTATTGGTCTTACCTGCAATTAATAAGATTTATTTATTTTTTAATGTTATTTATTATGTGTTTTAATGACATTAATAATAATTGACCGAATTTAATGTTATATATTACGATTTTTAAGCTCATTTATTTATTATTGACTGAATTGACCGAATTAATTTACGACTATACTAGTAATACTAATACTAATATTACGACTTTTAATTTGAATCACATTTATTTCTTATTGACCGAATTAAATTACAAATATATTACTAAAACTAATATTATGATTTTTAATTTTAATCCCATTTATATCGTATTGACCGAATTAAAATTTTCTATTACTATTTTTACGAATATACTAATTACTAATACTAACTAATACTAATACTAATATTACAATTTTAGTTTGCTTCAATTAGAAGATATTTCCATTGGCGAATATTGTGTCTTTAAATGGTGTTCAATACAGCACAAGATGTTTATTACTAAGGTTCCACCACAAGAAGTCATTGATTTACAAATTTAAATTACGATTTTTATGTTTGTAATGTAATTTATTTGAATTATTGCTTACGATTTTGAAGTTATTTATTAAGATTTATAATCTCATTTATTTATATTACTATGTTTACGAATTATGATTAGTTTTTATTGCAATTAACAAGATTTATTCATTTTTAATGTTATTTATTAAGATGTTTAATATTATTTATTGACATTAATAATAATTGACCAAGTTTAATATTATTTATTAAAATTATTAATCTCATTTATTTATATTATTTTTTTGAATTTATGTTTAATAAGATTTAATCATTTTTAATGTAATTTTAGTATGTTAGAATTAATGTTATTTATTAACATTAATAATAATTGACCGTATTGAAAGTTATTTATTAATATTTTTTAATCTCATTTATTTATATTAATATTACTACGAAATTATGTTTAATCTATCTTTATGAAATTATGTTTAATATTATTTATATTACTATTCGTTCGAATTATTATTGGTCGTGCCTGTAATTAATAGGATTTATTTATTTTTTAATGATATTTATTATGAGTTTTAATCACATTAATAATTGACCGAATTTAATGTTATATATTACGATTTTTAAGCTCATTTATTTATTATTAACCAAATTGATAGAATTAATTTATGAATATATTACTAATACTAATACTAATATTATGATTTTTTATTTTAATCTCATTTATTTCTTATTGACCGAATTAAATTACAAATATATTACTAATACTAAAACTAATATTACGATTTTTAATTTTAATCTCATTTATATCTTATTGACCGAATTAAAATTTTCTATTACTATTTTTATGAATATATTACTAATTACTAATAACACTAATACTAATACTAATATTACGATTTTAGTTTTACTATTGGTAATAATAGTATTGTTGACTGAATATATTACTAATACTAATTGACCGAATTGAATGTTATTTATTATGATTTTAATCTCATTTATTTATATTAATATTAATACGAAATTATGTTTAATCTATCTTTATGAATTATTATTGGTCTTGCCTGCAATTAATAGGATTTATTCATTTTTTAATGTTATTTATTATGTGTTTTAATGACATTAATAATAATTGACCGAATTTAATGTTCTATATTACGATTTTTAAGCTCATTTATTTATTATTGACCGAATTAAATTACGAATATATTACTAATACTAAAACTAATATTACGATTTTTAATTTTAATCCCATTTATATCTTATTGACCGAATTAAAATATCTATTACTATTTTTAGGAATATAATACTAATTACTAATAATTACTAATGCTAACTAATATTAATACTAATATTACATGCAGAAATTGTTTCTCAAGTCGCTAGGTTTGTTATTTGCATATTCAACATTTATGTTTACAATATTCTTATTTTATAATTAGTTACACATTCTAAATTTTCTATACATAATGCTTTTGTAAAGGTTTACTGTGATTAGATGGCCTGATTTGCTTCAATCAGAAGATACTTCCATTGGCGAATATTGTGTCTTCAAATGATGTTCAATCCAAAACAAAATGTTTGTTACTAATGGTGCACCACAAGATGTCATTGATTTTGAAATTTAAATTATGATTTTGATGTTATTTATGAAGAGTTTTATTGTTATTTATGATGATTTTAATGTCATTTTATGATTTGGTTGTTATTTATTAAGATTTTTAATCTTATTTATTGATATTACTAATATTACGAAATTCATTTTAATATTGTTGACCGACTTTAATTTTGATATACAACTTTCCTTTAATCAATTGATATGAAACGATATTTTTTTAAACATATACGACTTTCTTTCAAACATTTATTTAAATCTATTTAACAATGTTAAATCTATTTAACAGTTTATAATTTAAATATAATATGAAGATAACAATGTACATTTATTTTCCTACACTTTGATTATTCTTTTAATAATAAATATAATTTAAATTTATTTAACAGTTTCCTAAAGTATATATATAATGTATTCAAAATAATTTTCAATGCTATTTAGGAGTGTTCAGAATTCGATTCGGATTCGAAAAATTCGAAATTCGACTTAGTTCGATTCGATTACTAAGAATTCGATTCCATTATTAAGAATTCGATTCAATTCGAATTCGAGTCCAGTAAATCGAATACGAATCGAATATGAATTTATGATTTTAAATTCGATTCGATTCGAAATTCGAATAAAAACTGTACATGTATAGTTTTTTAAAAATATATACACACATGTACATTATTATATACACAAATATACATATTGAAACAAAGAACCTCTAAATTTTGGTCAAAATCTAAAAACCCATAGTCTCTACAACTTTTACCATAATTATATTTTACATATTTACCTTATACATCACAAAACTTTAATAGACTATACTCTCTATTATTTTTACTATTCCCGTATATGACATATTGTTGTTTATCAATTTCGTATATCAGTATTTTATATGTTAAAAATAATGAGTTTGTATTAGTTAAAAACTAAAAGAAAAACAATTTCTTATTTATGGTGAATTTGAACTAAAACGAATTTATTCGAATTCGAGTTTCTTATTCGAATCGAATACGAATCGAATAAATTGAATTTTAAGCGAATACGAATCGAATACGAATTCAGGTAAAAATATTAAAAATTCGAGAAATTCGATTCGAATTATTCGAAAATTCGTTATTCGATTTGTTGAACACCCCTAATGCTATTTTACTAATATTACGACCTTAATTTTAATATTGTTGACCGAATCTGAGTAAAAACTTTTTATGTTTTTGTTAAATTGATGGACGTCAATTCTTTGACTATATGTCTTTGAGTTTGATTGTGCTAATTTTAAGCGTTGTTGACTAATTCACGTCAATTACCAATCCTTCCATTTTTTATAATTCAAAGATTTTCCTTTAATCAATTGTCATGAAACAATATTCTTTTAAACATATATGACTTTCCTTTAAACATTTATTTAAATCTATTTAACAATGTTAAATCTATTTAACAATTTATAATTTAAATATAATCCGAATATAGGAGTGTACATTTATTTTCCTACACTTTTATTATTCTTTTATAATAAATATAATTTAAATCTATTTAACAGTTTCCTAAAATTTATAATGTATTCAAGATAATTTTCAATGCTATTACTAATATTACGACCTTAATTTTAATATTGTTGACCCAATCTGAGTAAAAACTTTCTACGTTGTTGTTAATTTGATGGAGGTCAATTCTTTGACTTTATGTCTTTGAGTTTGATTGTGCTAATTTTAAGCGCTGTTGATTAATTCACGTCAATTACCAATCCTTCCATTTTTTATAATTCAATTATAAAAATAAATATTCCTACTCGATCACGTCAATTACCAATCCTTCCATTTTTTATAATTCAATTATAAAAATAAATATTCATACTCGATCACGTCAATCGAGGCACAGTATTTCTGATTTTGCAGAATTGTTCGAGACACGGCAATACTATATAAACTTAACAAATAATAAAATCATTTAATCATTTAATCGTCATACCAATTTAACAACGAAATTAAATGATAATATAAATTTTCAAAATGTTACTTTCTGTTAAAAAATTATATTACTTCAATCACAACTAATAATGATTACTAAAGATGTCAATAATAAATTGTATATAATGGGTAAGGCAATTTGAGACGCGGATGATTTTAATTGATTATGATTTTGATGTTAAATAATGACGTTTTTTGTAACATGTCAAAAGTTGCCTAAAGTGTGTGTACAATGGGTCCTTTTGGCTACATGTTGAAATGGGTCTACGGTTGATCCTTTTGGTGTCTATTTTTTAATAAAATATAGGAAATTTATATTGCAACATGTGATATTGGACCCATTTTCTTATTAGTTGTTTTTTAGCTATGTAATCAGTTTGAACCATTGGAGAGATAACAATTAAAATTTAAACTACCCATTCAAGTAAGTGGGTTAAGGATTGTTTCTTGATTTACTTATCACCGTATCCATATCTTTACAATAACTATATTTTATGTAGAACACAAATATGGAATACAATGGTGGAGGTTTTCATAAGTTATTGAAAATGAGCCGCACTCCGAGGATCGTGATGACAATGATAACAACTTCGAAGGTGAAAAATCAACTATCAACGAGTAAGACTTGGAAGATTTTGATTGAAGTAATGAAAATGGACCATTGGTTGAAGTTCGTTAAGCCCCAACTAAATGAGAAGTATTCTATGCTTAAGCTTAGTTATGATTATAATATAGATATTACCCAAATGATTTAATGTGTGATATTGGTTGAAGTTCGTTAAGCCCCAACTAAATGATAAGTGTTCTATGCTTAAGCTTAGTTATGATTAGAATATAGATATTACTCAAATAATGTAATGTGTGATATTGTGATAGTATGCTATGTAGTTTGCAGTTATCAAATTAAACTTTACTTAATCAATATATCCATCATTTCGTTACATTAAACTGTTAGATGACATTTTGCATTTAACATCAAAATTCATATATATTGCATTCTCAAACATTTAGTAACCAAAACAAATTGCATAATACAATTCTTATTTTCCTACTTTTTTTCATTTTACTTTCGGGTGAACCGTGGGTCCCCACGGGACTCTAACCTAGTTTTACATAAACTTAATAGAAAATTAAGTGATAGTAAGTACCAAACCCAAGCTTATAATAGGAATGTGGAACTAGGGGTGTAGAAAATGCTTCCGGCTCGCAACTCGCTCGACAAAAACTCGACTCGAAAAAGCTCGTTTTGTTATCGAGCTGAGCCGAGCTCGAGCTAGGGGTCTTGGCTCGTGGCTTGGTTTATGGCTCGATAAACATATCTTTTATATACTTAATATTACTTTGAAGCGTTAACATTTTAGGTTTAATTAAAATATGAAAAATAATAGAACAAAAAACACAAATTATACAAATAATAATTTTAGTATGCCTTTCATTCATTAAAGTATTAGAAAAATATAAAATATATATATGTATATGTCTAAGTTTATTTTTATTTTATTTGTTTTTTATTTTATAAATATTTAAAAAAATAATAATAAAAAAACAAGATGGCTCGAACCAGCTCGAGCTTGGCTCGAACATTTACGAGCTGAGCTCGAGCTCGACTTTTCAGCTCGACCAAAAAACGAGCCGAGCTGGCTCGTTTAAGTTCGAGCTTGAACTCGAGCTTAGCCTGGCTCGGCTCGGTTCGGATCGATTACAGCTCTATGTGGAACCGATCGGAATAGGAATCCCTAATCGAGGTTTTTAGCTTGATTGTCACAGCAGTGAAATGCAAAAAATTCGTCGAAAAAAGGTTGCACGAATGGAACTAAACGGAATAGGGTACACGGGATAATTAGACTTCTGGAACGGGAACGAAGAACTGGTGGACAGAATCTTAAACAAGTTTCTTGAAACAACACGGACATAGGGTATTTGTTATATACCTAGAGCCTTAGCTATGATATTATGTAAAAGACTATAATTAATATTAAGTGGATGAAATAATAATTAAAATAATATTTAGAAAGTCACACTATAAGAAAACAATAACATCGTGATTAACTAAAAAAATGATGAGAGGAGAAACAACTTGATACATCCTCTAATTAACCATCCATGACAACATGAATCCTAACCGACAGAAAAATAAGTTATGACGACGACTATTGGAAATCATCCTAGGACCATATAATAGGTTAAAAAGGTGAGTGTTGTTGTCGATCTCAATGGCCACCAATATAAACACAAATACATAAAAATATAATAAAATAAACACCTTGATTCCTTGCTTCCAACCATCTTAAAATTCTACGCGTTTTAAAGACTAAAATACAAGAGAAATAGTTGTTGATCCATCATTGTTTTTTCATTTACTAGTTTCTTAATGTTAACTGTCAAACACATATTTAATTAGAATGCAAGTTATTATTTATTCTTTCTAAGTTCACCGGTCACTTATTCTTGTTTGTATAATCCAAATAACAAAAGTTTGTAGCCTACAATCTTCATTATAAAATAATCTAATGTGTGATCTAAAACACATATGAAATGTATAATACCTTTAACAATACGTATTGCAATAAATACATTAAAATGAAATGCATATCATATGAAGCTATATGGTAAAAAAAAAAAAAAAAAGAATTCAAAGCAATATGTTTACAAGAATCGAACGAACCAAGAAACGTTAGAGTTGACTGAGACATCGTGTTGACATGGTTCCCTCAAAACAACTTAATTACGCTCTCCCGCAAAATCGTTTTCTAGGGTACTATAGTCAGAACCTTAGTTGCACTTGTTGGGAATCATGGTATCGTATACGGAGCGGAAGCGGTTTATATATTTTAACAAAAACGGATTATATATACAATATATATAGTAGCCGATTTATATATATAAATTGTTAATTAATTTTATTAATCCAATTAATAAAATATTCCCAATCAGGATCTCGGTTAAACGCGTATAAACAAATAAATAAGAAACAACCATAGGGGGTTTAGTAATCAACCTTTGACGACTACACCGGAATTGTAACACGCGGGTTACAACGAATCCTCGCTAGTAGGAAGTCCACAACCGAGCAGGAACCAACCGGGAGCAACACTTTGCAAGAGGAAGGCGGCGGCGGAGTGGTGGTGGTTTGCGGCGGCCCTTCTTGGGTGGCGGCCAAAACCTCTTTACTTGGGGAGGAAGGAGTTGTTTTGTGTTGAAAAGTATGATTAGGGTTTACCCCTTAATCTCCTTTTATAGAACACAATCTTACACTAAGCCCCCTTGCATATTCTTATAATATTCCCTAATATTAATCTAATTAATATTAAGTCCCTCAAGTATAAAATATTATTATTTCACAAATAATAATCCACCAATACATGAACTTATCTGATTCGTGCACCAACGTGTAACTCTTCGGATCGTACCGGGTCGGGTTACATTGACATCGATTTTAATTACATCGGACATATATCCAACAGCACTATCGGAGATAGACTCGCTAGTCAGTGGTGTCACCAGATTTTTCTGTGTTTTATCTTTTGTGAAAAAAGGAAGCAACACGATGGAATAATAAAGTAGTCTTCTCTCTTTTTATTCAATGAAGCGATTAATTTCTTCTCTCTTTAATCATTAATCATATTTTAATTCTTTTCTTATGAGTGATGTGTGAAAGGCACTCAGAGAATGAATCAACTAATTCGTGTTTATAGACTAAAATCATAAGTGCACAATTGTTTAATTGTTGTTAAAATTGTTTTTTTTTTTAATATTATTAAGTTGCTTATTAACCTTCAAATACTCAAAGCAACAACTATTCACATAAACTACAACATGTGCCACTTAGGTTGTAATCAGTGTAAGAAACAAATATTTTTTTTTGAGGAAGACTCAAATTCGAGTGTTTACCAAGGTTTAATTTTTTTAGGATTAGAGTAATGTTTCCCTTTTAGAAAAGAGTAAACTGCACGGATGGTCCCCATGATTTGCCTAAATTTAAAGTATGCTCCCTAACGTTTCAAAATTACATACTCCTTCCGTCCCAATATAAATGTGCTGCTTTCCTTTTTTGTTTGTCCCAAATTAAATGTCCCTTTCCAAAAATAGAAATGTAATTTCCAGTTTTGCCCATAAAAGACAAAACACAATCACCATTTTTAAGGATATTATTGTCATTTTACAACATACAAACAAAATATTTCTTAAAATGTGTGTTTTTTCAACTAGGACATTTAAATTGGGACAGAGGGAGTAAATGGTATCTGTGGTTTGGATTTTATTGTATCCGTGGTCCCTGACTTGGATGGAAGTTAAGTTTTTCAGTTAGCTCCATGTGAAATTACTAAATTACCCCTCTTTAAAAAAACAAAATATTATAAACACACACTCTCTCTCTCTTTGTCTCTCTCAACCACCTGCACACTACCATCACCACCACCTCCTCCTCCAACCACCACCACCACCACCAATACCACCTGAACCGTCTCTGTCGCCATCTCTGGCCTCCAATACCATCATCAAACAACAAATTCAGATCCATCTTTTCCAATTCAGCACCAAAAAGCAAACCATGGGCAACAATTAAAAGAGAAAAACTACCAAATTTGGCATGATTTTTTCAATTCACAAGAACAGTGCACGTAGTCATAGGATGTATATGAACAAGAGGAGAAAGAAGAACGTCACTCGAACTAATGAATGTATGCAGAATAATGTTCTCATTTGTAACATCTTCACCCCCAAAGCAAACACCAACTATTTGTCGTTTCAGAAGCGAATTAGTAAACTCAAATAAAGCTACACCAACTATTTGTTGTTTCAGATCGATTGAGGTAATTTTGAAACCTTAACCTACTACATCCCTTCACCTTTGATTTGGGTGTTTCAAAAACTAAACAGTGAGCCTAAGTTTTCGGGGGTTTCAGATCGATTTGGGGCTGTTGATGTTACTAGTGGCAGGTGGAGGGGTGCTAATGGTCGGGCCGGTGATGGCGATGGTGGTAGATGGTGATGGCGGGGGTTGGTGGGGATGGAGGTGATGGTTGTGCCATTGTGGTGTGCTGGTGTTTTAGGGATAGAGAGAAAGATATACAATGACAGAGATAAAGAGGGGATGGAGGTGATCATTTAACAATAAAGTGGGTTTTGGTTTGGTTTGGAGTTCAGGTAGGGGGTGGTGGTTGGAGCAGGAGTGGTGTTGGTGGTTTGAAGAGGGGGTGGTGGTTTGCACATGGAGAAGAGGTTTTTATTTTTTTATATGGTGAGGGTATTTTGGTCATTTTATATGACTTAACTGACAAAACTTAATAACCTTAACTAATAGAGACCAAAATGTTATAAAATGCCAACGTTGAGGACCATTGAAAATAGATGGGAGCATATGTTCAATTCGTGCAAACTACATGAACTATTCGTGCAAACCACAGGGGCTATTCGTGCAATTTACTCTTTAGAAAAAAAAAACAAAAATATGTACTATGTCTAGTTTTGTGATGATTTATTATTGTTTTGAGATGAGATTTGGCCATTTGCACTAGCTATAGTAGGTATGTCCATTTGAAGAGACCATATTTGGTGATATCACCTAAATGGAAGGAGTCAAATGATTTGATTAGCAACACTTTGGCCTTTTTCACCATGATTGGAACCATGCACCTTAAACAATCCCAATATATTTTTTAATTTGGGATTGTACGGACACTCGCTTTAGAGACGATCGCATCTTCCATAAAAGACATGAGTGATAGGATAAATAAAAAAGATTATAAAAATGAAGAATATTCTAGAAATAATAAAACAAAACATAATGATAATATAGATTAGAAACTCAATGTTTGATATGAAAAAACAAGATATAATTTCTTTGTGTTTAATGTTATCCAAATCTTGTAACATGTTCAAACGTGATTTTTCAGAAAAAGAAAACAAAAACATGATAATACGTTTATATCCATGTAATAGGTTAGAAAACCATGTTTTATAACGCTTGAAAAAACAAGATATTAAATAGTTTTTTTAACGGCCCTAATCTAATCCTACTCTGCTCGAACCTCAATTTAATCCACGCCTCACTTGAGCCTCGGATCCAACACTTCATACACCTTTGCCAGTAGCCACTGTGACTGTTATAAATATAAATGAGTTTTTATTTAGAAGTAATTTTTAAATTATTTAAAAGTCACAACATTTTGATGACTTGTAAATCGACGGTGGAGATGTAGACGAAGTCGACAACACTCATGGCTAGTAGATTGGGTGTCATAGAAAGAATTTGGGAGGTTGTCGTACGGAAGGAGCAAAAAGATTATGGGTGCATGTAAGTGAGAAATACAATAATTAAGTAAGAGAGAATTACACAGATTGTCCTTTAGTTTTACCTGAAATTGCATCCTTTGTCCTTTTTTTGAATTTTTAACTCCCTATGTCCTTTGTTTTGTACACTTATCACACCCCCTGTCCTTTAAGCTAACTTCCGTTAAAAAACTCAGTTAAGTTGATTATGTGCCCATTTTGGGTTGGTGGCCCAATGGTAGAAGCAAAGCTTCTAGGAACACCTAAGGGGGAGGTCATGGGTTCAAGTCCCACAAGGAGAAGAAATTTGCCGTTCAAAAAAAAAAAAAAAAAAAAAAAAAAAAAAAAAAAAAAAAAAAAAAAAAAAAAAAAAAAAAAAAGTTGATTATGTGCCCCTCATGTGAGGGGCAAACCTGTCTTTTCACCTTAAAACATGATAAAACTACCCTCGGTATAAAAAAAATAAAAACAAATAAATTAATTTCATAGCCCTCTCTCTTCTCTTATCAGCTCTCTCCCTTTCTCTTTTCATCTCTCTCTCTCTGGCCATAACAACACACCTTTTCCAGCCACTGTTTCTCTCTAGATCGATAAACAACATCAAAACCTCAATATCATATCTCTAGTCACCACAAGTCACCACCCTTGCCAACTTAAACCCCACCCCGATCACCAATTTCCCAGCCATCACCACCGTACCACACTGCCCCACAATCATTGTCTTTGTTCTCCACAACCTAAACCCCCACCTGCAAGTCGTTGTTATCCACAACCCAAACCCCCACATGCAACCATCCCTAAACTCATCTGATTCTACCTTCACCTCTTTAGCAACCCCCATCTCCATTGATTCGACCTTACACCATTTTCACCCTAACCCTCGTCATCTGTCAGTAACCACCAACACCCGACCTTTCTGTCTTCGACAAAGAACCACCCTTCATTTCTACTGAAACCCTAACTCCGACCTTTTACGACCACTCTCCACTGCACCTCACACCTACAACCACCACCCTTCGATTTCTTCACCTGCAACTACCTTTCCCTCTCCGATCAATAGTGTTATTGTTCTTGCAGTTCCGGTAAGAGAATGAAAACGAACTATGAAGGTTTTAAATAAGAGATGAGGAGTGAGAGAGGAAGAGAGAGAGAGGGAGGGAGGGAGGGAGGGAGAGAGAGAGAAAAAAAAACAAATCTGGAGGTGTAATGGTGGTATGCGGAGGTGGTGGTGCGGTGGGGGAGGTGCGGCGGGTGTGATGTGGTGGTGGGAAGGGTAGATAAGAGAGAGATAGAGAGAGAGAGAGAGATGATGTAAGGAAGATATAGATCAGATTTAATTTGTGATTTTGTATATAAATTAATAGTAATAAATAAAATTGTTGAAAATATACGTTGTGCATCCAAGGTGAAAAGACAGGTTTGCCCCTCACATGAGGGGCACATAATCAACTTAACTGAGTTTTTTAACGGAAGTTAGCTTAAAGGACAGGGGGTGTGATAAGTGTACAAAACAAAGGACATAGGGAGTTAAAAATTCAAAAAAAGGACAAAGGATGCAATTTCAGGTAAAACTAAAGGACAATCTGTGTAATTCTCTCATTAAGTAAACTTTTGTGGTGTAATATCCAAATAATGTCTTATCTCTAAGAAAAAAGAAAGCCTAAAGCTACTTTAAATATGAGAAAATAATTAAAAATAAGTAAGTGAGTATTATTATAATTTGATATTTTTAGCTTTAAAATTAATGTCTTTCTTAAATTTTAAAAACTACAAAAATAGTCATTGCATTATTTTGTTCTCAATAAAATACTATCGTAACAGTTACCATTAATAAAATAACCATTTTCATTTTTTTTCTTTTATAACACGTAAACTAATAAAGATAATAACCTCAATAACTTGGTTAACGATAAACTATCATGACTGATTGACTGTGTGACTAAATACATTTCTAACTTCCATTTTTGTTGGCAAGAGCAATTGCATAATATCAGGAAATAACTTCGTTTGCTCCCAAGTCCCAACCTTCATTTTTGTTGTTTGAAACAATTACAACATGTTGATTAACATTAGACAAGGTAAATCGTTCATTAGGGTCTCCTAAAGTTATTTACCGGGTAGAGGGAACTATCCTTGATGATAAAATTGAAAGTTAGGAAAGTCACCGATAAAAAAATGGATTGGTTGCCATTCTTATTGACGATACTGAGAAACCAAAAGAGAGGGAGGTTGTAAATGTCATTAGCAACCTCTTACTTTTCCGTGTAACTTTTATAAAAGTAAAGATAGAGGTCGGCACTCTCAATGCACCATTGACAACCTCATTTTTTAAAATTTTTTTAAACAACCTATCTAACCTATTAAGCTATGGAGTGTCAAGACGTCGTCTTTGTCAATAACCATATCCCATTTTTGCTTAAACTTTTATCCCAAATACAAGCAAGGACCATACCCAAATTTCTAGAAAAAATCTATATAGAAACAAAATATTATTTGAAATTAAATTTGTTACAAAACAACCAAAAGAAATAGATACTATGATTAAATTGCAAGGTAAAGAAATACAAGTGAAATAGAAAAAAAATAAAAAATAATGGTAGTGCTATAAGTGTCAAGTGAATAGATAAAAAGGAGCATATGTGATTGGCCACACCACTCTCTATTTAAAGCTTCATCTCCTTGATTCACAAGTCTCTTTCTTTGCATCTTCTCTTTCTCTTTCATTAATCATCTTGTTTCTCCCCCCTTCAAATTGTCTTTAGTTTATAGATTCTCTCCCTCCTTAACACAACTGTATTTTAATCTCTCTCTCTCTCTCTCTTCATACCAGGTATCTCTCTCTCTCTATCTCTCTACCTAGTTATTGTCACCCATCAACAGAATATCCCTATTGACTTTCATCTATGTTTCCTCATCTGGGTTCATCTTAAAATCATGATCCTACTATCTTTACTTACTATTTCACATGGGTTTTGCTTCAATTCAACTGGGTTCTTGCTATTTTATAAAAAAATCTAATTTTTCTTCATGCAACTTTAAATTGACAGGAATTCAGTTGGTCTATTGCTGATAGTAACTAAATTTTGACAATGGGTTCTGTGTATTACAAAGAGCATGATGATGGAGCTGCTTCTAATCCTGTGGGTTCACAGTCATCCGGGTCGGGTCATTGGTTGAGTGAATCGGGTTTTAAAGAATCCATGGACAGGTTGAAGAGTTCATCAGTGGATATCTCTGGTAAAAAGTTTAAAGTTTGAAACTTTATGTTGAAGTTTTGGTTGACAGATTTTTTTTTGGGATTAATCATTAATCCATGTGTTAATCTTGATGCCAAGAAGGTGTTTGGCTTTTTTTTTTTTAATTATTTTATTTATTTAATATGATTTTTTAATTAAAAGTGATTATTGTGCTTTCAAGTTGGGTACAAAATGATGATGATTTTAGGGTAGTTTACAAGGTAACTTTTTAAATAATCATAATTTACCAAACACTCAAACAAGTGATTATCTTGTTATCAAATAAGTATTTAGTAGAATAGGCTTTGCGATTCAAAAAGGATAGCGGCGCGGCTTGTTCCTCACTTACCCCTTATCCAGACGTAACTTAGTTTTTATCGTGAAATGAAAGATATTATATGTTTTATCACAACTTGTTTAAAAAAGTCAATGCCAAATGCTCTCCAAATCAAAGATTACAATGTTTTAGGATAATTTATAAACAACTGATTATGGCTCGGATTCGAGTATGAATTTTGAATTTTTGGCATGAAAGTTGCATTTTGAACGTTAAAACGTTTTAGGCGAGTCCAAGAGCTCATCAAATGGTCAAAAACTAGTACAACTGCAAGCTGCTCCACAAATGCTTGGAGGTCATCTTGAGCTTGGGTTTGGTCAGCCAGCTGTGGTAATAATATCTAATAATCATGTTTATTTATATGATTTTGATCATATTTTTTTTATGATTAGTCATTTGTGTTAATTCTACGGTTATACATTTTTTGGATTTTAATGAATTATGATAGGTATGTGGCCTGTATCCTTATGGGGATAAATATTATGGCATGCTCTCTGCTTATGGACCTCAAACCGCGGTGTGTACTTTTTTTTTCGAGAATTTGTTTAGACATTTGTGAAAAATCGATTAAAAAAATGAAAAAATCGTACATGAAATACAGAAGCTTTATATAGAAATCGAAGCGCCTCTAAGCACACAATGTAACACGCGATTATTAATTTATTATTTTTGTTGCATCACATGATTTGGCTCGCTTTTGATAATTCAGGGTCGGGTTATGCTGCCTTTGAACTTAAGCACTGATGATGGACCTATATTTGTGAATGCAAAGCAGTATCATGGTATAATTAGGCGCAGGCGCTCCCGTGCTAAGGCAGAAATGACCAGAAAGGCAACGAAAAGTCGCAAGGTGTGTTGATAATGTGAAATGACCTTTTATCCTCAAAAGCTATCCATCCGTCTTTGTTAAAGTTTTGATGCTCATTTGCTCATTTTTATTTTATTTTTTGGCAGCCATATCTGCACCTGTCACGCCATCTCCACGCAAAACGCAGGCCAAGAGGCTGTGGGGGCCGCTTCCTAAACACTAAAGAGATGGACAAGGGTAAAACTGGAATCTTGGATTCAAAACCGACGGATCATCCAACCGATTCTCAGAGATCCGAGGTTTCGCAATGTGATCACGAATCAAATGGTGGTAGGTCCTACATGTCAGGATCAGAGGTGACAAGCATGTTTTCCATGGGAGATCTCAACCATTTCCCAATTGCGAATCTCTCGGCTGTTTCCCTTTCAGACATGATGGTGTCTGGTAATGCCATTCGTGGTCTTGGCATGCAGGACAAATGGGTTGCAGCGGGTACCGGAGGCGGTATCCGCTGCAACATGACAATCTGAAAGCATATGGGGTCTGACGTGTCTACTACACATCAGGCCCCATTCTTAGATAGTCAAACAGGACGTGTCGTTCCGGCTGTTTGGCTATGGCAAATCATCCTTGGCTTTTGTGTTAAGGTTGTCTCTAGCGTTCCCCTCTAGGAATTGACTAGAGATACTGATAACCTTAATACATATGATGTACAATCATTTCTTGTACATGTGTTTGTTTCATCTTATATTAAAACTAATAATAATAATGTGTTGTTTGAATAAAACAAACCTTGACACTCTGTGTTAAAGGCATGTATCATGTGACCTTTTTGACTTCCAAACATTTGGGAAACGTAATGTATTGTGTTTTAATGTTTTTTTAGTTATGCACATGTTGGTGATATTGTAATAACGAAATTCCCATGGGGTAGTTTTGTTAAATTAACATAACTACAGTTTTGTGTTTTACTAGACCATATCATTTTTTCTATCATTTGATAGAACACTCAACCACTTATCACCTAAACAATAACATTCTTATGCTAGGCTAACCATTTTCACTTATGCACTCCAATCGGAGTAGTGACAACTCATTACTCCGAAACTTATTTGAGGGTAACACTACCTTAAACAACACTTCTCGTCATCGAAAACTCGATATTGGTACCCAGAACCTCCTATCTGAACATTGCGACAGTGTCCCAGAACGGGTAGAGGTACCCGAATCCCATATGAGTGGCGCCCCACATATTGTGACATATTCGATAGAAAACTGCAAGAACCACATAATACAATCATCCGCGGTTCTTACCATAAACAAAAAAAAAGATAAATATTTTAAAATTGAAAACAATAATAATAATATTATTTTGAACCAACCTTATCTACTCTGTTTCATCATCATCATCCTCTTCCATTTACAATCAACAAACCAGAGTCCACCACCATGTCTGCAACAGCTTCTTCATCAATAATCTCCATAACCACTCCTTCACATTCATCTTCTAAACATTACACCTCCAAAACCCCCTTAATTTCAATCCCTCAAACCCCCTTCAAAAGCCCCAATCTTTCTCACAATTACAAACCCACATTTCTTCGATCCTCTTCCCAATCGTACGAAACAATCCAAATTGAACAAAACCCAGATTCAAAATCACCAGAAACTGAACAAATTGATCAAATTGAACAAATTGATCAAATTGAACAAATTGAAGAAGAAGAATTAGAAAACGACGACGTTTTTGAAGACGAAGAAGATGATGATGATGATGAATCACCTGAAGCAGGGAAGCTGTACGTGGGAAACTTGCCATACGCGATTACGTCAGCAGAATTGTCACAGATATTTGGGGAAGCTGGTGATGTTGATTATGTGGAGGTATTGTCTTTGATTTATATATATTTTTTTAAATGTTTAATGGCTAATAATAATAATGATAATAATATTTGTGATGGTTTAGATTGTTTATGATAGGGTGACGGATAGGAGTAGGGGGTTTGCGTTTATTACAATGGCCACTGTTCAAGATGCTAAGGAAGCCATTAGAATGTTTAATGGATCTGTAAGTGCTTTCTCACTTTCTCTTGTTGTGTCATGTGAATTTGACTGTATCTTCTGCAGGTGTTTACGGTTCGGTTTAGCTGCTTTTGACGAAAGTGTTGGGATGGTAACTATGGTTTTGGGAAAATACAAACCGAACTGGCAAGGTTGGTTGGGTCGGTTGAACTAACTAGTTTTCACGGTTGGGCGGTTTGGTTTTACGGTTTTAGATAGATTAAGGGGTTGTTTGTTTAAGCTCTTAATAAGCTCTTAATGGGACGGATGTCTGAATTGGTCAGGCATAGTTCATTCAGACTGTTTGTTTTGCGAGCAGATATATTAGACAGACATTTGTCTCTGAATGGTTAAGCATTATACTAAGTCTGAATGGTTCAGACCTCTTACTGATTCAGTACTTACTCATTCAAAAGTTGCCAAACAGCCCCTAAAGATTTTTTTTTTTGTAAAAGCAAGATTTTATATTAAATTTTAAAAATATGATAAGGATTATTCATGAATACAATATATCTACACACAATGTTATATTCCTAAAATCAAATAAAATAAATAAATAAAATATGTTAAATGGCTGGTTCGGTTTACACAACCGGTTCCAAGTTTCAAACCAAGTTCCTAACCGTAAACTGTCAAACTATAAAAACCAAACCGTGAACTCGACCATACTTTTTTAACCCTTTGGTTTTGGCGGTTCGGTCAGTATCTTCATTTTCAATACATGATTCCATCCATAAACATTTGGGGCTAAATATGAATACTCTTTAGAATTTATAACTCCATGTAGAAATAGCTTAATCTGAAACTTAAATTGGTAACAAGACCCTCATGAATTATGGATATGAAAGTAAAAGTCAAAGCAAGATCCTAATGACTGTGATGATAAACTGCAGCAAATTGGTGGCAGAACCGTGAAGGTAAACTTCCCGGAGGTGCCTAGAGGGGGCGAGAGGGAAGTTATGGGCCCCAAAATCAGAAGAAGTAACAGAGAGTTCATTGAAAGCGCGTATAAGATCTATGCAGGTAATCTTAGCTGGATTATAACTTCGGAGAGACTTAAAGATGTATTTGCTGACCAGCCTGGTCTGTTGAGTGCAAAGGTCATCTATGAAAAACAGTCAGGCCGGTCTCGAGGTTTTGGGTTTGTCACTTTTGGATCACCTGAGGCTGCAGAGTCTGCACTTAATGCCATGAATGGAGTGGTAAGTTTCAAAAGTTGATTATATGTGTTAATAGTGGCGGTTTCAATTTGTTTACTTATAAATGGGTCGATTTGGGTTATGGGTTAAAAGTCTTCCAAATGCTTAGTTGATTTAACTTCATAAACAGGTTATTAAAAGAAGACCTTTAGCGTAAATTGCAATAATATAGATTTATAATCATGCTTGCAAACTGCAAGACAAATTAATAATATATAATATTTATGTCTTACCAAATATGCAATTTGTTGCTCAAGATGGTGCATATGCGAGCATTGCATTTAAAGTACGTATTTTTAATCATTACTGGACCAATTTGCCTACTATAGCCTGTGACATTTGGCATAAATTACTTCATGTTAATAGTCTCTCTTTTTTTTTTTTTTTTTTTTTTTTTTGTGAATAGGAGGTGGAGGGCCGGCCTTTGCGACTGAATTTGGCTGCAGGAAATGCTGACACGTCTCGTTCACCACAATCAGGAACAAGTTCGGAGATCAGTGCTGGCGGGAGTGAGATCCTTTCGAGCATTAGCTCCTCATTAGGCGAAACTTTATAGCTGGGTAGATTTTCTATCTTTGTTTGAAGGGACATGAGACATATAGACAGACACCGACACAAGTTTTGTACAAGAAATCATCATTTGTACGCGTCTGGTCTATGTATTTTAAGTTTTTTTTTATTGACAATGTTATCAAACATGAAACTAGCAAGATGCTAGATTAAGTATAGTATTGAAAGTATTCATTTAGATAATGAGAAATGCTTATTATTCTTTGTACTTATTCGTTAATGTCATGTGTTAATCATCTTAGATAGTGATTTGCACATCTCTTAGGCTGACCGGTCACATCAGCGCCACGTTAAAAGAGGGTTTTGCCCCCCTCTTCTAATAACTAACAGAAAATAGAATCTTGGTTTAAAAAAGTGCGAGGCGCTCCGAGGCGTTTTGGTTCCAAAATCCGAAGCGCGGGGCTTAAAGCGCGAGGCGAGAGCTTCACGTATGCGAGGCGCTTAATATTAAAAAATCTAAAAAAATATTTATATATGTCAATATGACATATTCTACCTTCTAATCAACATAAACACAAAAACATGATTATAAAACACCCTTAAACACTTAAAAAAACATTCAAAACATAAGAATGACCAAAGGGCGACAGCCCCTGGCGGGGTCCGGGGGAAGACCCGCCGGCTAGGGTCGAGCTGATACGAATCAACAATCGATAAATTGGCAAGTAATTTGGGGTTGGAAAATTTGCTATAACAATCAATAATCAACATAGAATAGTCCATAATACAAATCAACATAGAACTTCACTTGTTGGGCTAAATAGAATAGGCAAAAAATGGTTTTTGGATTGAGGCGCTACTGAAGCGCCGCCTCAACCGCCAGGCTTAAAGCGCAGCCCCAAGAGCTTCATGTATCCCAGGGCTTTTCGACAAAAAAAGCGATTTTCTTGGAGCCTCGCGCCTCAAGAGCTTAAAGTGCGCCCGAGGCCCTATTTTTTAAACCAAGAATAGAATAATGCCTCTTTTAATTAAATAAAAGAAAAAAGAGAAAAAGGATGAGATAGGGCCCACCAGACCACCCCATTCACGCCTGTTACTTACGTTGTGTTCCCGAGTTTACTAAACGGGAGAAAAGAAAAGAAATGAAAGGAAAAATGTGTTCCCGAGTTTCATTAAAAGAAGGAAAAGAAAGGAAAACAAAATATGGCGTGTTCCCGAGTTTCATTAAAGGAAGGAAAAGAAAGGAAATGGAAGGAAAACTAGTTAAAATTATTTAGTTTAATTTTCCTTCCGATTTGGAAGGAAACGGAAGGAAAGAACATTTATCCTTTCTTTTCCTTTCTCTTCCCTTCCTTTAATTCTTTTCCTTTCTTTTCTCTCTTTAAGTTAACTCGGGAACACAACGTTAGCCCAAATTGGTATATGACGCCCAGGAAATAGGGGAGGGGTGGAGGCGCCATTTTAGGAAGAAATGCCGAGATGGAGGGGATAACGCCCTTTACACAGGTCAGCCTTACAAACTTGGTCTTATGGGAACTGTTTTAAATAAAAGCAAGGGTGTGGTTTGCACATCTGTTAAAACTCAAGGTACCTTTTTGCAATTTTCTAAAAATCAGAAAACCAGTCCACATTATTACTTCTTTTTTCCGTCACTCTCTCTCTCTCCAACAATGGCGATTCCGGTTACTTCGATCGTACTAATCACCGTCATGATAACCCTATCAACGACGTCGTATCTGACGGAATCAAGCAGCGACAATAACCACATATTCTCTCCCTGCGCCGATGCAACCGTACAAAAATCCGACGGTTTCACTCTTGGAATCGCTTTTGCGGCGAGAACCGCGTTTTTCTTCAACAAATCTGTTCAGTTATCGCCGTGTGATCGGAGGTTATCTCTGTCTTCTGCCAACTCTCAGCTCTCGGTATTTCGGCCTAAGGTCGATGAGATCTCCCTCCTCACTGTTAATTCCAGTAGCTTCTCCCCGGTAATTCACTAATTTCTCGTCTGCTGATAGTATTTGTCGTTTTGAATTCAGTGGATGAGATTCTGGTGGTGTAATTTTGTAATTTAATAGAGTAGAAAGTAATTTGATATGATAGATCGGAGGTTATTGACTAATTTCTCGTTTGCTGTTAGTATTTGTGCTTTTTATGATTAGTTAGTGTAGATATATTAGATCTGTGTTTCGTGTTTAGTTGATGAGATTCCGGTGGTGTGAAGGACTCAGGAAACCTAACGAGAACGGATAGTTAGTTTGTTTTGTTGTCTAGATTGTCATATGGCTGCTTGTTAATTGAAATAATCTAATCGAGTAGAATGTAATTCGATATGATAGGTCGGAGGATGAGATTCCGGTGGTGTGAAGGATACAGGGAACCTAACCAGAACAGATGATTCGTTTTTTGTTGTTCAGATTCGTTAAATTGACAGTTAATTGAGTAGAATGTAATTTGATATGATGGATAGGAGGTTATTGCACATCGGCCGTGTTTTTCACTAGAAGTCTCGTTAGGAATCATCTGAGATCTTGTCTTTCTCTTAGTTAGAAATTAGGCATTGTTGCATCAAGGAAGAGAAATGGTTGTGATGTCTGAGGTTTGAGCCTGTAATAACCATTATACACTGTGGATTAAGATGATAGAGATTATATTATTAGAGAAGAGTTGAAGACATCTAAGAACAGTGCTTTTTTTAAAACTTAATCTGATTGGCGGTTTCTTCTAGCAAGACATGATAATATTCTTTGCGTCATTTCAAATAGTATCCAAGCAATTGAATTTGAACAGTGAGTGAAATATAGAGTTTTATGTTTGATCTGTGAGAAGCATATGCATACACATTATCAGCATGCTTTATGATTTTACATATAATTTATGATAATTTGTCTTATGACACAATTGAAGAAGTGTACTCTTGAATGTCTCCCATGAGACTTGAATTCCCCACCTGTAGTTTGATCGGGATGAAAGGAATTGTTTGATTTATCAATAATGCTAGACCTTGATGTTAAGTATTGAGTTGTAGCAGGGGATTACATGTGATATAGCTTTTAGAAGCCTTTATGGCAACTTTATGCATAACATTCTGCTTTGGTTATTTTTCTATTGTTTATGATATAAGTTCAAATTCAATGTATTCCCTAAATATTATTCCTTCTGGATTTGTTTCTTTGAATTCTTTCAGAGAAGCATCATGCAATGCATAGTGTAGTGTGTCACTTCATTGAGTTTGGTGCTTTACTAAGTTCTCAAACAGTAATTATTATTGGAATTTATGATCATATCACACATTTGACACTGCAGGACTTGTACGGTGGGTACATGGTGGCCTTTGCTGGTAGAAAATATGCTGCAAGGTCTCTCCCTGCTTTTGTTGCTAACGATACGTATATTGTCACAAGCTTTACACTGGTAAGATAACAAATAACAGTCTTGTAATCAAAGATAAATGCCACATTGTTATTGATAAGGTGTAGAGCTAATATTATTATCTTGCACCTTGCTATCCACTAAAAATATGGATTGTTGTGGTATATGAAGGGTAATTTAAATATTCAATTAATAATAGCGTTGGGTAAACTATGTGATACATAGCATTTTTTTGGGGCCTGAAGTAGATCTTTTTTTTTTTTTTTTTTTGTTATATTGAACGCATTAACACATTACCTTCAGCTTTTGGTATACTGTTTTATTAGATTTGAATATTTTGTACAGTTTACTCTAAATGGGTATAGTTGGTTACGTACCATCTCTACTTGGTCTAACGGGCAAAATTTTTAAAATTAAAAATACGGAGTATGAATTTGTAGTCATAATTGACACACTAGTTATTTATTAAAAAATTAATACAAAAAACGGGTTTCGTGTCAACCCAGTGGACCCTGCCTGTTTCAACATGTACAAAACAATTGTCTTTTGACCGGTTACCCAATGCACTGTTTTTTTTTTTTTTTTTTTTTTTTGTCATAGGTTCTTGAATTTCATAAGGGTAGGCTACAAAATTTATACTGGAAGAGAGACGGGTGTTCTTCGTGTTCGGGCAAAAGTAACTTTGTGTGCCTTAACAATCAAGATTGTGCAATGAGAACCAGTTCTTGTAAGACGAAAAACGGAAATGTTGATTGTAGCATCGGAATACAAGTTGCGTTTTCTGGGACAGATAAACATGAATCTGTTTTCAATTCATGGTATGAAGTCAGAAACCTTCGACAATACTCACTTTTTGGTTTGTACAAAAATCTCAAGGATTCTCTTACTAGTCAATACAACAGCTTCTTTTAACTCTGTGTGAGTCAGTGAGTGAGTGAGTGTGCATGTGTGTGTGTTTTCATGTATCCATTTTATTCATTTTTTATTTAAAAAAAAGGTATTAATTTGTGCTTATTGAGGAGTGAAGGTGTGATGTTTGTATTTTTGTTTTTATACTTGTTAACTTGCATTATGTCTTTCCATGACAAAAATATAAAACTTTATTGATGTTGAAAGTTGAATACACTTGAAATACCTTACAAACTGTTAGGAAGTTGATGGATGATTGATATCAGGCCTGCTTAAACTTGTGACATGAATTTTAGACCATCTGTAGTGGCCAGTGACATGAATTCTAGACGATCTATAGTGGCCGGCTAGTGGCGCGTCCTTGTCCGGTGTAATAACCCGTTTGGTGGGCTGTGTTAGAGGAGCACATCATGATACTACATGGTATGGTCGGATGGTTGGTATTTTTTTGAACGGCCAACAAATCAATTCCGAGCATTCACGAAGTACCCACTGGACAAAGGAGTACTCCGAGAGTAACCCGGGTCCACCAATAATTTCACACAAGTTCATGGGGAAAACCCGCTACCCAAAGACCCACTGCGGTAAAACCCGGCCCACCAGCAGCATTTTGCTGCCGGTAGGACTCAAACTCCACACCTCCCATAAGGAATGCAAGGAGGGTGTCACTCGACTATAATGGAATTGGCGGTTGGATGGTTGGTATGTCAATACTTAATGCGAGGAATAAGGTTGTATTCAAAGCACTGTATGATATGCTGCATTTATGGTATAGATATATTTTTTTCCTTCTGTGATGTCCAAATATTAATGTGACATTCTTATCGACAAGGTATATAGATTAGGGGTGTTCAAAACCGGATATCCGAAAATTCGGATATCCGAATTTCGGATATCCGAAAATTTCGGATACCTATTTTCGCTATCCGAATCCGAATCCGAAATTTCGGATATCCGAATTTCGGATATCCGAAATTTCGGATATCCGTTCGGATAGTGAAACGGATATCCGAAAATCTTTAAAAAAAAAACAAGAAAACTAAGGTTCCAAGTTCTAATCCAACACAGCAAATCCAACACAAAGTTTTCCAAGTTTCAAACCAAAACACCATATCCAACACGACAAACTTCAAATGACATACAAGAAGTTAAAAAAAAGGCTAATAAAGACAATTCATTAGTTCAAAATAACGACACAATCTTCCAAGTCCTATTATCCAGATTACAAATCTGATCTTCCAACATCCAAGCTAGCAAATGTGTCATCTAGCTTCTACCCCCACAAACCTGAAGTTAGAAAAATGAAACAGATGTGTTTAAATTCAAATATAGTTCAAATCATATAATTAACAAATGTACATATCTCACAACTAAAAAGACTTTGAGTTTTTGAATGTTGACAACCTGTATATAAACCACAAATTACAAACCATTTTAAACTAGGTTGCTTTGGACAAAAACAACTAAGTTTATTAAAACAAAACCGTAGATAGATATTTACCTTACTCGATTCCGGATGTTTCATGACTTTCATCAACCGTTTCATCAATAATAATGGTGGGTTGTTGCAAGGTTAATTCTTTCATATCTATGATACAACATGAAAAAAAAAACATATTAAACATGTATGTACATAAAAGATACAATATAAATTAGAAATATAAAATAATAATTTATATAACCTGCTTCCAAGCTTTCGATGTCAAAAATGGTATCTTCGATAAAAATCTTATTATTAGAAGCACGCAACCAATCTTGTGCACATACCAATGCCTCCACCATTCTAGGGGTTAAGGAAGTACGGAACGAATCAAGCACCCGCCCACCGGTGCTAAAAGCCGACTCTGAGGCAACTGTAGACACGGGAATGGCGAGAATATCTCGAGCCATCTTAGCAAGAATGGGATATCGACATTGTTGAACTTTCCACCACTTTAATATGTCAAACCGTGGGTCCATAGGCTCTCGATCTTCCAAAAGATATTTATCTAACTCAGTTTTTTTCAAAGATGTTTGTGAACTTCCCATGGCCATTTCGAATCGCCTTGTCATGAGTTCTTCGATGTCCAATACTTGATTAGAATTAGAACTTCCTGCAGCCATTGATGTAGATGATACCTCAAAGTTCTTCTCCTTCTTTTGAGGCATAGACTTGGCATAAAATTCAAACAAAGCACGTAATGTGACATTCTTATCGACAAGGTATATAGATTATAGATTCAATAATATTAGAGGATTCACATCTTACTCATCATCTCTTTCCATTTCGTTACGTTACTCCTATATTTTGAAGTGAGGTAAAGAAAGTGCGTGTTTCCAACCCAAAACGGAAAGAGAAAGAAATGGTTTACAGACAAGGAGACTAGCATCACATGTTTTTATGAATTTGAACTAAATTGGAAGGTTCACAGCAATGGATCAAAGTTTGAGAATTGATATTTGAAAATGTGTCAAAACGAATGAAAAAAAAACTTTTTGTATTAAGAGGCTACCTCTAAATAAGTCAGTATTAAGCGTGTTTGGTTTTAGATCTCTCTGAACCAATCAGTAACGAAAATTAAACTATTAGGTTGAGTAAAATTGAAAAAAAGGTGACATAGCACATAGTGACATAGATGAAGTAGAGGAGAGTAAAAGTATATATACCCAAAACTTGTTTATCAACGACGACCACCACGTGTAATTAATGAATTTTCTAGTGATTTAAGACACACACCTACCACTTGACATCCGTTATAAAGACTCCCCCTCGGTAACGTAATCTCTATATTATATTATTCATTCACACTCTCAAAATCATCAAAATCAGAAAGAACCGAGGAATCCATCCAATGGCAGTATTTCGAAGCAATCTGTTATTCGTCGTCTTCCTTTGCTCGCTTTCTCTCATCGCTGATGCCATAGATGTCAAATACTGCAGTAACTACCTTATTATTATTATTATTATTATTCTTCTGCATCTCTCGACTTAGTTAGTTAATAGTTAGTCAGTTAGTTAGGGTTTGTACTTTGCTATGCCTGATCTTTGTTCTACGTTATAACATACTGTTTTAGATGCATAAATAAATACTCCTTCGATGTCAAGTTGATATTATTTTGTACTAAGTATTTAGGAATTAACTGCTACTTACTCTAAATTACGGATTCATAGACGTTCATATATTTAGTGAATCTTTTGGCTGGAGTATTTACTATCCGTTATTGATAGGGCTGTAAATGAACTGAACCTTTAGGCTGGAGTTCATTCACGTTCGCTTGTCAAGAAATTTCGTTTGATTATTTAAATGAACAAACATGAATAGACTGCATAAGTCTCGTTCGTTCATGTTCATTTCTTTATTTATTTCATTGAAGATTTAATTTTTGTACGTTTATTTATTTCATCTAAACTTTTTATGTTCTTTAATTTTTATTTTATTTTATTACTCTTAATAGTTGTAATAGGAAACCTTATTCTTACCTTGTTTATGCGTCATTCCCCTTTCCTTCTCATTATTCACATCGATCGATACTATTGAGTTTCATTCCATGATTACTCGATTAGGGCTTCAAGTTCAAGCGTTGCTCCCTTCGCCATCCACCTATTCGCCTTTACCAATTTTATCTGTGTTCATGAACACGTTCATTACCTTAATGAACAAACATGAATTAAATTATCTCGTTCTGTAAGTGTTCATGAACCATTCGTGAACACATTTATTTCCTTAACAAACTTACACTAACAAGGTCTTGTTCGCGTTAGTTCAGTTCGTTTGCAGCCCTAGCCATTTAGTAGATTTGGACTAGAAGCCGTTCTGGAAAAAAAAATTATTAGGTTTAACAATTCTGATATTGTCGGGTAGAAGTTAGTGATTTGTTTGCAGAAATTGTGGAACAATGAAGTAGAGCCAATAGGATTCATGACTCATGAGTGACCTTAGTTTTAGAAAACCATGAATATGGGATCATTGCTTGCTGCTGATATCTGTGAAGTTTTGATACTTATTCATTATAGGGGTCAATATAACGAACACTGAAGTTCTTCGCGTTTAAATTTTGATGAGTTGGATGAACATCTTATGTTTGGTTATACATGTACAGATACGAAGAACAACTATGATGTCAAGGTAAGTGGAGTTGATATTACACCTTACCCAATAGAAAGAGGCACAGAGACCACCTTCACCATTTCCGCATCTACAGGTAGAATTGTATTCTAATTGCAGCAAATTGTTATTAAGTGCACCTAAAATCAAATTAGCATATTTATAGTGAATGTTTTTGCAATGCAGAAACACCAATACCGGGTGGGAACCTTGTGATTGATGTTTCGTATTACTTTTTTGGGGTCTATAGCGAGACTAGTGACCTCTGCACCAAGACAGCTTGCCCTGTTGCCACTGGTGACTTTGCGATCTCTCACTCCCAATCCTTGCCTTCAGTAACTCCACCTGTAAGTGGTTTTCTCATCTTTTATGCATTCAATATGTTTCATATATATTTCCGTGGTTTACACATTTTACATATTCTTAATATAATTTAACATAACCAGATTAAAAAAATAAAAACAAAAAAAATATATTCAAATGGGGCCACGAAGTTGTCAGTGACCCATCCTTCCCACACACATCTCCCCCAAAAAAACGCCCATGGATGGACCCGCACAACGCAGCGTCTGTGGGTCTCTCGTGCGTTGGGTGCCTCTTTGGCTTCAGGTCTCCAAGACACATTGTGGGTGCTTTTAGAAGACAGTCAGCTTCACTTGCATTTTTATATATTTACCATTTTTGATTTCATCATGTTTCTATCCTGGTATACCTGAAACTAACAAGCGTTAATGTTTTACTAATTCAGGGTTCCTATACACTCACAATGAAGCTACAAGATAGTAACAAAAAGGAGTTGACATGCATCACCTTTGATTTCAGCATTGGTTGGTATAGCTCCGAAGAGGCGGTTGCGTCCAGTTAATTGGTTGATTCTGTCTTTTTCAACCAGCCGTCAAAGAATAGATATTGTCCATCGTTTTGTGTAACTTACATATAATAACTGGTGTGTATGGGTTAGTTACTCTATAGTCTATCCTTCGTATGTACGTTTAAAAACGATGTCTCCCGACATTACCCACCTCGTCTCTCCTTGTTTTTAGATTGTTTTCGTCATTTCACTTAAGAACACAACCGTTAGTCCGTTGCACCCATGGGAGGCTTATGCTTGTTATAAGCCTACCTCAACTTGCGAGAAAGGTGTGAAGAGTGACAGGAATGCGGGAGAAAGATTCTTAGGTAAACTGATCCATTTTGGCCAATACTACTCTGAATTAAGGTCGAAGAAAACCCGGAAAGAGTTGTGGCAGACATTGGGTGCAAGGTGATCCTGCTAAGGGAAGTTCGTAGACCTTTTGAGCAGGATACCAAAAAGTCTGGCTGGTGGGCCGTGTAAAGGGCATGGTGGGACGCGTTTCGTGTTGTGTGTTTCATGCAATGGTAGCCAGAAGGTGGTCTTGGAAGAGTTAGGTGCGAGTGGTCTACTGTTACCAATTAGGTGCGTAGACTGCAATGAAAACGGGTTCATGCTGTTTGCTTTTGATATCGCACTCGTGTAGAATCATATCAGGAATTTTATGGTCTGATAAACTGGAATCTCAATGCCCAAACAGAAAATAACTAACCATTTGCGCGTGTGTGTATATAAAGAGAGAGGGGCGACATTCGCGGTGCAGGCGACAGCGTGAGGCGCAGGAAAGTGGGGAACGAGGGCAAGGGGTGCAATCGGGGAACAAGGGCATGGAGGTTTGAATGTTTGATTTGATTTGTGATCGTCTTTAACGTTTAAAACGTTACACATTTAACCCTCAAACCAGAATCTGATTGATTATTTGAAAATTGAAATTGAAACACACTAGGTTCAAGTTCTGATTTTTTTTTTGAAGAAAACCAAGTTCTTTTCTCCTGAATTTTGAAATAAACAAGGTTCCAATTTTGTTCTTTTATCTCCTTATTTCTCTTTTTTTTTTTCGTTTGTTTAACTCGGGAACATAGCGTAAGGGTCGATTACCAAGGTAATATTCTAATTTATGATTCTTGATTTAGAATTCAATCAATCAATTGTACCCAGTATAATCCCACTTATAGCCTAAACTATTGGTAGGGTCTAGGGAGGTGTGATGCAGGCACACCTTATCTATATCCCAAGAGATCGAGAGGCTGCTTCCTGTGAGACCCCGGCTCGAACGACGTTTCCACATATATGATTCATAGAATATACATATGCACACACCTAGGTAAAAGATTGCAGAGAAACATGTACTAGAAAATATACTTGGAAAGCCAATGAACAAACCTCACATTAGAATACCTTATATAAGTGATAACATGAACAATACTTAAGACAACAAACAATACAATAGTGCAAGCAAAAAAAAAAAAACCACAACACCCCCTAAAAGTCTTTAACCTTGATTTAGAATTATGTTAGTTAAATGCCTACTTTAGGGTGGAGGGGGCGCCCCGCAGCTAGGACCATGCGTGTTTGAACCCGAACGGGTACACCACCGCCACCCACTTGGGTATGGCTGGCGGGTACAATGTGCGGCTTGCCTTATCCACTTGAAAGATGACCAATATGACCGTTCCCAATAGTCATAAATCGTTAACCAATCCCCATCTTCAGCCAACTCATCTTCTCCCTAAAAAACCTTAGGGATCGCCCATGTTTATGTCCAAAATTCGAGCTCTATAATTGATGTAATCAATCAGGACCATGAGGCGTTTGTTCGAGATGAAGAGACGAATAGATTGGTATGACGATGCCAATTGGTGTGGTGGTTTATGGTGGCAACCTTGTATAAAGGGTATTTGTTTTAAGTGTTTAATATTTATTTTTTATTTAAAAAACAAAAAAAAAGTTTTAGAGTGGTTGAAAAGAGTGTCGTCAATGTTTTTGTGGTGTTAGTAGTTTAAGGTAAAAATGACAATGTGGGATTAGAGGAGGCTAAGGTAGATGAAAGAAGTGCTCGCACAACACCCATGAGGGTCCAGACATTCTCATGGATACGGTAAGAGACTAAATTATAACAGGGGCGTTAAAGTGGTTATGTGTTAACGGGGTGTTAAGAGACTAAATTAATTTTATTTCTTTTTTTTTTAACCAAAAACCATCAAAATGTATAGTTATGTGAAGTTAAACCATTTTCTCGGGGTGAAGTGGAGTGAAATGGGGAAAAGTAGATAATGTGACATTTTGATGGAGTTAAGAAGGGTTAAAGTATACCTCATGGCCTTACAATCAGTATAACAATTTTTTTTCTCTTGTTTCTTTTACATTCTTCTAATTAATATACTGTACTTATTATTACTTGGTTAAATATAATCCAGTACATTTTATTTATAGGAAAGGATAAGGGACGGATGGTGTGTGAGGCTGTGAGCTAAGCTTGTGGTCATGTGGTGTCCTAGAGATTATTTATAGACTGGTCCAAGAGGTTGGTAGTTTAATGCAAAATTAATTTCAAGCTTGTGGTTTGCTGAACACATTAATTTACAATATTGGGCACAGAATTTAGCTTGAGAGTTACATGAGTTCTATTTTATTTTTCTTAACCATAATTGCTAAAACTTTGAACATCTAGAAGACACTAGAAATACAAAGAAAAACACCGGAACATGTACAAGAGTGATCATGTTCATGTTCTTTCAAAATTAATACACATTGAGACCAATCCATAGAAGTAAAATTTCCGTCAATTAAAATTCACCCAAAAGTAAGCCACCATTACTTATTTAAAACAATATTATAAGGCACGTGTACTTATTAAAATATAGTATTTAGAGTTTTAGTATCGACCCCACAAACCCAGTTTACTTCTATATAGTGTAACCTATTGTATGGAGTGTAATCAATTTTTTTCAACATCTTACATGATGTTAGAGTCTTAGGGGTTCTGTTTACTTTTTTTTACGCTAATACCATGTAAGATGGTAAAACTGATTGATTGCATTCTATTCAATATGTTACAATACGATAAAAATAAATTTGCCCGTAGGCTCCATACTAAAACCCTAAATATTATATTTTAATACTATTTTCTTTAGCCTACTTTTGTCATTCTAAGCATTTAAATAATTTTCAAAAATGTCATTTTAATATTACAACGTTATTTAAACGTTAAGGATTTACACTGTGAAACGTTGAAACTTTTACAAAACATGTTTAACGTTTTTTGGCTCTCATTTCAACTTGAAAATGATTTAAACAAGACCAAAAGTGTGTGTAACAGTTGTGAGGTAGCGTGTAGAAAACTCAATGCTTAAGATAAAAGTAGTTTATATGTGTAACAAAATAGATTTTTTTTTCTTCAACTTGCTTAAACTACTTTTTAGTGAAGAAAATATGAAGGGTTAAACTATAAGAAACGGATGATAAATACCTTTACTAACAGAAAACACAGTCAAATGCAATGTGTTGTAACCCACTTGGTAAAGTCTTATGTCTTTTAGAGCGGAGGTCATAAGTTCAAATCTAGGCAATGATTATTTGTTGTAAATATAATAGAGGTAACATTAGACGTTCAAAAAAATAAAAACATGGCCAAATGAAGCGTCAATGGATTCCCTTGACTTGAATCACAATTTTTTTTTCAAGTTGAACTTCATTAAAATGAGGTGCGTCCTCAAAACAAAGAACCCCGAAACACAACTACATCATATACAATGGATTCCCTTGAAACACAAATGCATAACATTAATAAACACAATGTTCACTAAGAAATGATAGCATTCACATTTAGATCACAAACTACGTGTAGATATTATAAGAGAACCTCAATAATCTATAACTTATAATAAAAGAATTGAACTTTGATGATGTGGCATTCAATGGAGGCCTCAATTGTTCATTGAATGTGCCATGTGGCATCATGTAGGATTTTTTAATTTTTGAGTTTTTTTAATAAATCTATACATATTATAATTATTTTAGGAAAAGATAAGAATTTAAAATAAAATTAAATTTTCTCTCTAATGTTTCCTCCCATAACTTTTAAACGTTAATATCTTTTATATACGAGATTTTTTTTAAAAAAAAACTACACCAAATTAACGAGCGTTTTATTATCTTTCCAACGAGTACCATAGTGTTATATAAAAAACGGAGAAAAAAACAACTATTTTTGTGGGGTTTTGTTTTCAAATATATTTTACTCTACTAATAAATCACAAACGATAAACATAACTTCATAGGCAGAGATTCCTTTTTTTTATATTTGAATACTAGCCGATTACCCCGGGAAGGTCCCGGGGTTGATAGGAAAAATCTTAAACTCTCATCACAGATCACACACCATTCCACTTAATACATGTATCAATTCTCTTAACAAATTAAACTAAACTGATATAATGGAACTTACATAACCACCAATACCTCTATCAAATCTGTTAAGAGTAAACTTAAGTGACATAAATTAAGCTTAACTGAATGTAAGTAAACTCAACTTAAAGTAACTAATGAAACATGTAACTCAACTCAGCTTTAAGTACCTAATGAAACATAAATCTATTATACTATACAACTCAACTGACATTGAAACAGACCTATGAGTAATAGATGTAAACAATCTTCCAATACATGTATCAATTCTCTTAACAAATTAAACTAAACTGATATAAATTAAACTTAACTCAACCTAACAAAACTCACCTCTCTACAAAAAATAAAAAAGAACAATAATCTATTATCTATTATCTATTAATATATATATATATATATATATATATATATAAAGGAGAAGGGTGTTAACCTCAATAACAATCACTAAAAAAACAAAAACTAAATCTTTAAGCATGAAATAAGGTGAATAACAGTAATAATATCATACCTTCGATCTAACCATGAACCTTATGCCTCGAATGCCACACCACAGAAAACGAACCTGATCCGAGCTGTCTCCCTACCACGTAATCCCCAACCGATCGACCTCTGTACGAAGACTGAGTCATAATAATAATAATAATAATAATAATAATAATATATACAAATAGCATTGCCGTGAAGAAGATATGCCTGAAATCAATGCCATTGATTAAAACAAAAACGATTCAGAAGAATACCAGCATATTAACATATTAACCATTTGTTTACCAATTTAATAGCCTGAATCCGGGGAGCTGTTTGTCTTCATGTGCTTTTCTTAACAGATTAAAGAGTATTTTCTCCCACCAATCCATCCAATACACTGAACAGCTTTCACGGCTCCTCCAGGGTTCGGTGCTCGTCGTCTCTGGCTAGCCTTTACTGCTCTGTCTGCGTTCTCTGTTGGTCGTAGGATGTGGTCTAATGATAGGTGGCTGTGATGATGGAGGACGGTGGGACGGAACAGAGGAGGAGGTGGTGGGAGGTCGGTGATGGTGGGAGGTCGGTGGTGGTGGGAGGTCGGTGATGGTGAGGGTTGAAGAAACGAAAATAAGCAGGGAAGGAGAAGAGTGAGGAAGAATTAGGGATATTAGGGTTTGAGGGAGGGTTAAAGAGATTGATGAAGAATTAGGGATATTAGGGTTTGAGGGGAGATGGGATAATATTATAAAAACGAAAAAATAAAAAAAACTTAAAATTTTCACCTCATTATGCCACGTGGCACATTCAAGGTGGGGTTGAGGCCACCATTGAACGCCACGTCAGCAAAAGGGCTTTGTTTTATATATATATATAGATGATAACTTATGGCAGAAATTTGTTTAAAATAAATAAATAATAATAATAATATTATTATTATTATTCATTAATCATGTATTGGCAAATCATTAATTATGTTGTCATATTAAATATTTTATTATGTTATATTAGATATTTCAACCCCGGGACACTCTCGGGATAAAGCTAGTGGAAAGTATAAAAAAAATGTTTTTCAATAATTAGCCACTTTTATTTTAGTTATGAATCTCAAAACACACGATAGCAGTTTTAAATACATACATACACACATACATAATGGAAAGTATAAACATGAAAACCAAACCAAACCAAATATATTTCAAAATAGACAATTAAAGTTGAGGCCACACGAGGCTCCATCGAAAGGCTATTATGCCTCTATGACACACTTTCATATTGAATAAATTACATTAATTAAGTTACTAATATATAGTTAATACGTTTCATGTAAGTTGATTTACATTATCACAACATACAAGTCACTTCAATATCTTTAACCTTATCAAAAAAATGAGAATTAAGTCCTTAAGCAATGAAGATCAACGCTATAAATTCCAATTTATAAAAAATCACGTCCTCAAGTCAATGAATAAGATTATTAATATAAGTCAATGTAGATTATTACTTGAGAAGGTTTTTAATGGAACTCAAGTCAAGGCGGGGAGCATGATGGAAGAGATTAAGGCTTTTGGTTTTCTATGGGTTATAAATGAGCTAAACAGGTGTTATTACTTGAGATAAGTGGTATAAGGTCGATGTTGAGTAAGAGGTAGTTGGTGCTTGGGGGTTGTATGTTTTGTTTCTTTTGAAATTTTATTTACGTATGTTTATCTAGCTTTTTTCTAGTGGTTTATTTAATGATATGACCCGCCATTAAGAAAAATAAAAATAAAAAAGTTTCCAAATTCTTTTTTTTTTTTTTTTTGAACGGCCAACAAATCAAACCCGGACACTCTCGGGGCTCCCTTTCGACAAATTCAAGTACTCCGAGAATACCCGAGTTGTCAAACACCAATTCCAGGGAAAACCCGGTAATACACCCACTCGTAGGCACAATGATGAAATTACCGGTAAAACCCGTCTGGCTCAAGAATCGAACCCAGGATCCCTTGAGTCTTCTATCATTGTCCACCAATGTCTCTACTGTTGGACATATGGTATGTCCGATAGTAATTAAAGTCGAAGTCTATGTAACCCGACCCGGTACGATCCGAAGAGTTACACGTTGGTACACGAATCAGATAAGTTTACATTTAAGTGGTTTATTATTTGTGAAATAATAAATTGTTTGAACTGGAGGGACTTAATAGTAAAAAAGTTTATTATTAAAGGAGAATCCTAGTTGATTACTAAAAGGGGTTATGTGTAAGTTTTAGGGAATCCTAATTGATTACTAAAAGGGGTTATGTGTAAGTTTTATTGTTATAAATAAGGGATTAGGGATCAAACCCTAATCACAAGTTTTATAAAATAAAAAACACACATACTCCCACTCCTCTCCTTGGTCGCCGCTACCACCACTCGGCCTCCTCCCTCCGCCGCAAACAACCACCGCCGCTCACCCCTTCCTTCTGGTTGGTTCGTGCTCGGTTTGTGATACTTCCTACTAGCGAGGATTCGTTGTAACCCGCGTGTTGCAATCCCGGTGTAGTCGTCAAAGGTTGATTACTAAACCCCCTATGGTTGTGATTATTATTTATTTGTTTATACGCATTTAACCGAGATCCTGATTGGGAATATTTTGTTAATTGGATTAATAAAATCTATTATTATTTACTATATATGAATCGCAAATATATATATATATATATATATATATATATATATGTATAAATATATTTCGGTTAAAATAAAATAATAATAATAACCGCTTCCGCTTCGTATACGATACCATGATTCCCAACAGTGGTATCAGAGCCACGGTTACGCGCGTATAGATGGTAAAGTTATAATTTTGATCTTTGTTTTATTTGTCAAAATTTATTTTTTTATTTTGACAAAAGATCAAAAGCTTTTAGTTGTTCATGTTTGTGATGTGAATCGAGCCCTAGGTTTCTGACCCTTGTCATGGTTGTGTTTGTGATTGGTTTTATTTTATCTTTATCTTTTATTGATTTGTATTTTTTATTACGGATATTGGATCCGGTGTAATAGATAGGATTAGAATAGTTTTGTTTTATTTTGTATTTCAAATTTATTTGTAATCCTACAAGTACAAGATCAAGATGAAGATAAAAAGGCGAACAGGTTCCATGAAGATAGAGATATCGGGTCAAGTGGGAGTTATCAAATAGTTTTGAAACCCTTTTAGACTAGTTCGTTTCGTTTCTGGCTAAAACGAAACGGGCGACCTGTTAGGGGCTCGATTCGGTTATTTTATTTTATGTTTTGTGGTTGTGTTTTATTTATTGTAAATAATTGAGATAACCCAAAATAAATAAAATTTTTCACAATCATGACAACGGTTTTGTTAAAACAAGTTTTATAAAAACCGAAAAGCATATTTAATAAAAGGAGTTTTATTAATATTAAAACAAGTCCATTCGCGATAATACGACCAACGTAGTTTAAATAGGGTATTTAAAACTATACCGTGTCGAGTGTTGAAAGTAGTTTCAATTATCACGAACAATATAAAATTGGATTTTATAAACTATTGTGTGACTCACATCATGCTAACGAGTCATTCAAAATATTTATGGTAAATATTAAAATTAAATCCCAATTTTAATTGATGTTTTTATGCCACCCTTAAGATGTTAACACTTCTTCTAAATCGAACCCAGAAGTTAGTGCCGAACCCTGCTCTGGGGGTTGATCATGTAAGAAGGTAATCACCGCGTTTCCTGTGTAACATAGGCCGGTATTACAGCTAACAGTAAAGGACCAAACATCGCTTGTTTATCAAGTGGGCATAGTTGGGGTTAAACATACATCGCTCCTAGCGATAACCCCAAAATGGAGAGTTGTGTAGTGGACACAATTAACAATCGTTGTTTACCTACCTAATCATACCAGTGAACAGTGCTTAGCCAGTTCACTATGTATTGATGAATCGGGGTCTCATCCTATTTAATTTTGTTTTGGGTCATAATACAATTAGGATATTTAAAACATGAAATACTAATAAATTAATTTTGAACTTTGTAGATGTCAAACGAAAACAATTCCGCCTCCCAATTCTCTCTCAAGTCCATCTTAGAGAAGGACAAACTGAACCACTCCAACTTCATGGACTGGCACCGCAACTTGAAAATCGTTCTCAAGGCGGAGAACAAACTGTATGTTCTTGAAACGCCAATCCCTGATGAACCCATCAACCAACAAACTAATGCTTACAGAAACTATGCTAAGCAATTCGATGACTCTATGAAAGTCTCGTGTTTGATGTTGGCGTCCATGATCCCTGAACTTCAAAAGACCATGGATGACAAGATGGCATATGAGATGAATCAGCACCTGGTGGAAATGTTCCAACAGAAGGCTCGTCATGAGAGGTTTGATGTAATGCGATTACTCATAACCACTCGTATGCAAGAGGGTACATCAGTTAGCGCTCATGTGCTAAAGATGAAGGCTTATGTTGATCACTTAGCTCGTCTGGAATCTCCCTTGAGTGATGAGCTGGCTGGGGATATTATCCTCAACTCATTGCCCAAGTCATATGATCAGTTCACTATGAACTACAATATGAATGGTATGGAGAAGACACTTGCAGAGTTGCATCAGATGCTCAAAACTGCTGAGGTAAACATACCTGGTAAAACTGCACCAGTGCTAATGATCAGGGAGGGACAAGTTAAGAAACCTAACACCAAGAAGAAAGGCAATCAGGGCAAAGGGAAGGGAAAGGGCAAAGCTGTTGCCAACAAGAAACCTCTGAAAGATGCAAAATGTTTTCATTGTGATGAAACTGGGCACTGGAAGAGGAACTGTGCTAAGTACTTAGTTGAACTGAAGCAAGCCAAAGCTTCTGGAGGAGAGTCCTCAGGTATATATGTTATTGAAATCTTTGCTTTTTCTAGCAAGACATGGGTGTTTGACACAGGATGTGGTTTCCACATTTGTAATGTTTTGCAGGGACTAAGAAAGATTAGAAAGCTGAAACAGGGCGACTTGGAGGTCCATGTTGGCAATGGACAAAGAGTTGCAGTGAAGGCAATAGGAGAATATGTTCTTTTACTTCCTTCTGGTTTAGAACTTGTTTTGAACAATGTCTATTACATTCCTAGTGTGACTAGAAATATTGTTTCATTTTATGCTTTGCGTGGACAAGGTTTTAATTATCGTTTTAATGGTGAATTTATTTCTGCTTATTTTAACGATGTATTTTACTTTGATGCAAAACCCAACAATGGGATCTATGAGATAGAAATCCAAAACGATAACATATTATGCAATATCTCCCATAAACGTAATAAGTTGGACTTTAATGATACGTATATGTGGCATTGTAGACTTGGTCACATAAGTGAGAATCGTGTTAAACAACTCAAAACCACAGGAATCTTAGATTCCAAGGGTTCTGAGTCGTTTGGAAAATGCGAATCATGCTTGAGTGGAAAGTTAACAAAAGCACCTTTTTCAAATGTTGGAGAAAGAGCTAATGACCTGTTAGGACTTGTACATACAGATGTATGTGGTCCATTCAGAACAATGTCAAGACATGGAGAAAGATACTTTGTTACATTTACTGATGATTTCAGTAGATATGGTTATGTTTATCTTATGAAGCATAAACATGAAACTCTTGAAAAGTTCAAAGAGTACCAAAACGAAGTAGAAAATCAGCTAAATAGAACTATTAAAATGCTTCGATCAGATCGAGGTGGTGAATATCTTAGTCAGGAATTCATCGACCATCTAAAGGATTGTGGAATAGTTTCACAACTCACTCCACCTGGAACACCGCAACATAATGGTGTGTCTGAGCGGAGAAATCGAACTCTATTAGATATGATTCGATCAATGATGTGTCGAACAAACCTTCCAAAATCCTTTTGGAGTTATGCTTTGGAAACTGCCGCAAGACTTGTGAATATAGCTCCAACAAAGAAGGTTGATAAAACGCCTTATGAGATATGGCATGGAAAGAAACCTCATGTATCCTACCTTAAAGTCTGGGGATGTAATGCTTATGTCACTCTAGAATCTTCGGATAAACTAGATCCCAGAGGCGAAAAAGTGGTTTTCGTCGGATACGCTAAGAAGATTGGTTACCTGTTCTACCACCCCACTGAAAATAGGATTTTCACTAAACGTAGAGGCACTTTCTTGGAGGAAGAACTTCTGGCGCGAGGGATTGGAGATAACCATGTGGATCTTGAAGAAATTCGAGAACCACAAGTGACTGAACCAGTTGTTCAGACAGAACCAGAAGTAACTGATCCAGTTGTTGAAGTTGAGCCTGAGAGGACTCAAGAAACAACAGAAACACCAAGTGTTCGAAAAAGTATTAGGGATCGTCGTGCACCTGTAAGGTATGACGATATCTTCATGATTGATGAAGCTGAGCCTGCTACTTACAAAGCTGCAATCTTGGATTCGGAATCCAAGAAATGGCAAGAAGCCATGAATGCAGAGATGCAATCCATGTATGATAACCAAGTCTGGGATTTGGTTGATCTTCCTGCCGAATGTCGGACTGTGAGAAACAAATGGATCTTCAAGAAGAAGACTGACATGGATGGGAATGTGCAAACCTACAAAGCAAGGCTTGTAGCGAAAGGTTTTACTCAGACTCAAGGAATTGATTATGAGGAAACTTTCTCGCCAGTAGCCATGCTTAAGTCTATTAGAATTCTACTTGCCATTGCTGCATATTATGACTATGAGATATGGCAAATGGATGTCAAAACCGCGTTCCTTAATGGACACTTACTGGAAGATGTCTATATGGTTCAACCTGAAGGTTTTGTCGATCCAAAGAATCCTAATAAGGTGTGCAAGCTGAATAAATCCATCTATGGATTAAAGCAAGCATCTCGCAGCTGGAATCTCCGTTTTGATCAGAAAATCAAAGAGTTTGGTTTTATCAAGAACGAAGATGAACCATGTGTTTACAAGAAATCTAGTGGGAGCTATATCACTTTTCTTATACTGTATGTAGATGACATACTGATCATTGGAAACAATATCCCTATGCTTAAAGATGTTAAGGCATGGTTGGGTAAATGTTTCGCAATGAAAGATCTTGGTGAAGCCGCTTATATTCTGGGAATAAAGATTTATAGAGATAGATCAAAGCGGTTGTTGGGTTTAAGTCAAAGTACATATATTGATAAGGTCATACGACGCTTCTCAATGCAAGACTCAAAAAGGGGGCTCTTCCCCATGGCACATGGAACCATTCTTAGTAGCAAACAGTGTGCAAACACTGAAGAAGAAAAGAAGAAAATGGAAAGAGTTCCATATGCTTCTGCTATTGGTTCCATCATGTATGCCATGTTGTGTACTAGACCTGATGTCTCGTATGCTCTTAGCATGACGAGTAGATATCAACAAAATCCGGGAGAGAGTCACTGGGCTGCAGTGAAGAACATTCTTAAGTACTTGAGAAGGACTAAGGATATGTTCTTAATATATGGAGGACTGGATGAGGAGCTGTCAGTTAAGTGTTATACTGATGCAAGCTTCCAGACTGATCGTGATGATTCAAAATCACAAACGGGATATGTTTTCATTCTGAATGGTGGGGCTATTACTTGGAAGAGCTATAAGCAAAGTGTGGTTGCCCAATCCACCTGTGAATCAGAATACAATGCTGCATCGGATGCTGCAAAGGAGGCTGCCTGGATGAAGAAGTTCATTACTGATCTCGATGTTGTGCCTAGCATAAAGAAACCAATCGAGATATTGTGTGACAACACTGGTGCCATTGCTCTTGCAAAGGAACCAAGGTCACATCAGACCACAAGGCATATACTCAGGAAATTCCACTATATTAGAGAGATAGTAGAACGTGGAGACATCGTGATAAACAAGGTTCATACAGATCTAAATCTGGCTGACCCCTTTACTAAGCCTTTACCTCAAGCTAAACATGAGGAGCATGCTGGAAAGATAGGGCTTAGAGTTGCTAGACAGTGGGCATGATCTGTAGTTAGTATTGGTGTTTTATTTTGAACTATGACAGTTATATTGAATGTTTATTTGATTTAATGAGTTAAATGCAAATTTAAATATTTATCAACTGTGTTCATTTTTGTATGTTTAAATCCTTGAATAAGAGTATTCTAAAAGTCCGTAGTCGATCAAATTACATGGGAATGAATTTGAATGTAAGACTATTGTGAATTGAAATGATTGTATTCATGAGATGAATAACTCAAGGGTTGAGAATCATAATTCACAAATATCATTAGAGAATGATATTGGATGTAACTCGCTTCAAAACGATCTCCATGGATCTGTGTCATGAGATGTTTTGATATTGATATGTTCAATCTGTCCTTTATCTTAAGGCACATATTAAACTACATTGATCAAGGACTATCTTTGATGTTATCTAACACTGTCCTGAAACATGGGTAGTAATCCGGGTAGCATTGGGAGAAATCCAAGATTGAGTGGGAGTTATATGACGCTGATGGAATTCTGTACTTCTATAGGATTAGAAGCTTAGACATTCTGGCGCCCTCGTAAACTCAAACTGGTGTAAACGCGTGGCCACGCTCGGACTAATGTAGTCCGTTAGACCATTTTGAATTAAAGACGAGAATAAAGAATGGTTGATCAATATAAGAAGAATGATCCATGTCTTATGATCAACATATGTTTATACAGAAGGGACCTATTGATAGAATTATCAGGGCTATAGTATTTGGTTAAGTAAAGCGTTACTTGAACTCAAAGAACTAGTTGACGACTGTAAAGTGTCATACTGTGTTGGGTGCAGTGCGATGCAGCTAGGCGTCCAACTCTGCACACATTGACTCATTTAATTAAAATCGTCCAAGTGGGAGATTGTTGGACATATGGTATGTCCGATAGTAATTAAAGTCGAAGTCTATGTAACCCGACCCGGTACGATCCGAAGAGTTACACGTTGGTACACGAATCAGATAAGTTTACATTTAAGTGGTTTATTATTTGTGAAATAATAAATTGTTTGAACTGGAGGGACTTAATAGTAAAAAAGTTTATTATTAAAGGAGAATCCTAGTTGATTACTAAAAGGGGTTATGTGTAAGTTTTAGGGAATCCTAATTGATTACTAAAAGGGGTTATGTGTAAGTTTTATTGTTATAAATAAGGGATTAGGGATCAAACCCTAATCACAAGTTTTATAAAATAAAAAACACACATACTCCCACTCCTCTCCTTGGTCGCCGCTACCACCACTCGGCCTCCTCCCTCCGCCGCAAACAACCACCGCCGCTCACCCCTTCCTTCTGGTTGGTTCGTGCTCGGTTTGTGATACTTCCTACTAGCGAGGATTCGTTGTAACCCGCGTGTTGCAATCCCGGTGTAGTCGTCAAAGGTTGATTACTAAACCCCCTATGGTTGTGATTATTATTTATTTGTTTATACGCATTTAACCGAGATCCTGATTGGGAATATTTTGTTAATTGGATTAATAAAATCTATTATTATTTACTATATATGAATCGCAAATATATATATATATATGTATAAATATATTTCGGTTAAAATAAAATAATAATAATAACCGCTTCCGCTTTGTATACGATACCATGATTCCCAACATCTACCACTACATTGCAAGGTATTGACTTAGCTTTCAAGTTTGTGAGAATCTAAAGATTCCAATTCAAACTTAGCTTGCAAGCCTCATACATTCCATTTCTTAGTACACAAATTCTAATCTTAATTTGTCATTTAGTGTATTTATACTGAAAAATTCGATGAGCTCACTTTGAAATTGGGTTCAAATTAATCAGTCCTTGGTCCTTGGACACCTAGGTTTCATTTCAATTTGAATAAGAACACAAAATTTATAAATAAGGTTGTGGGGTGAGAGGGTTGTCAGACCTGGTGTCGGCGCTAAGGGGAACACCGTGCCCCTCACTCTGTAGTCAGTGTACCGGTGAAACTTCCCTCACCTCCCTAACTATATAAGTCTATATCTCTCTCTTCTTTCCCCTCTCTCTTGATTTACCAAATATTGGTTAGTTTTGTTCAAATTTATTACGTTATAAAAAAATCATAACTCTTTCTACTCTAACCTTTTGATATTCATCCAATTTACTTCTAACAGGCAAGTTCAACCAATATATGATGTTTGATGACAGTAGTAATTCTCATAAAATTTCAGTGTAAGTCAAGCATTCACATTCACATGCTCATAATCTACATAATCATAAATAATTAAAACTAACCAAGATGTTTTATAATATCATATGAATTAATTAAAAAAGTCACCTATGGATGGCTATGGTGATTAAGAGATTAATTAGAAAGAATGTGGATTGCTGCTGCACAAGATAGAAAATTACCACCAATAAAGCACAATTCATTATTGGTAAGTCAACAATGGCTAGTTACCAATTTACTTCTCCCACCACCTCAACCCTACAATGCTACTATATAAACAAGCTTATGATAACTTTGGCCATGTATGTAAATCGCCAACAATGGAAGTCTCACTCACTACTTCCATTGCACTAGCCACCATCGTCTATATTCTTTACAAGCTCGCCACTCGTCCCACATCCACCAAAAACCGCCTTCCGGAGCCATGGAGACTCCCCATCATCGGTCACATGCATCACTTAATTGGTACGTAATATTGTATGTTATTAGAGTCAATATATTAGCTAGGGTTTATTGGTACGTAATGTTACATGTTATATGTCATTAAGTAGAATATACTTGCTTAAGCTTATTGTTACTGGCACTGGCAGTGTTGAAAACCGCTGAGACTGTCTAACTGCCCAAACTGAGCTAAATCGGCTCTTTAAGCCGGTTTATGGTTTGGAATTAAGAAGGAAGCACATAAATATTACAAAATAAAATATGAATAATTTTTTTAATCTATATACTTTTAGTAAAAATAAAATGATATTCACGTATAGGAATCAAAACAATTATACACGTATAAGTATTACTCCGTATTAGTTAAAATACATATACGTTATATGAATTTAATCGATTTTATGCTATTTTTTTTTCATTTTTTCTTTCGTAAACGCTTGAACACTCAAAAATATCAAAGATCTAATGACATGGTTATGTGATAAAAAAAAACCAGTTCAAACCGTACTACTTTTGCTAGTCTAAACCGGCCAAGTCAACCAACCTGGCCGGTTTGGTTAATTAATATTTAAAAAACGTACTTTATTACTTCAGCCTTGGATTCTGTTACAACCGGTCGAACCAAACCGTTAACACCCTATATATATGTGTGTACTTTTTCTTGATCATGTACAGGAACATTGCCACATCGAGGGGTTATGGACTTAGCCCGAAAATACGGATCATTGATGCATCTTCAGCTCGGTGAGGTCTCCGCGATCGTAGTATCCTCTCCAAAATGGGCCAAAGAGATTCTAACAACATACGACATCCCCTTCGCCAACAGGCCCGAAACTTTAACAGGTGAGATTGTTGCATACCACAACACAGACATTGTTCTTGCACCCTACGGCGAATACTGGCGACAATTACGCAAACTATGCACTCTAGAACTTCTAAGTGTCAAGAAAGTGAAGTCGTTTCAATCGGTTCGTGAAGAGGAGTGTTGGAACCTTGTTCAGGACATCAAAGCATCTGGGACGGGTACACCCTTTAATCTTTCTAAGGGTATTTTTAAGCTGATCGCGACGGTTTTAAGTCGAGCCGCGTTTGGAAAAGGGATCAAGGATCAAAGAATGTTTACTGAGATTGTTAAGGAGATTTTGAGACAAACTGGTGGGTTTGATGTGGCTGATATATTTCCATCTAAAAAGTTTCTACATCATCTTTCTGGCAAGAGGGGTAGGTTGACTAGTATTCATAACAAGCTTGATAACTTGATTAATAACCTTGTTGCTGAACACACTGTTAATGGGGCAAGTAAGTCGAATGAGACTTTGCTTGATGTGTTGCTAAGGCTTAAAGATAGTGAGGAGTTCCCTTTGACTGCTGATAATGTTAAAGCCATTATTTTGGTAAGCATGCATTTGACTAAATATATCGTTTTTTTTAACGGAAAATTTCTAGTCCTTATGGGATTTGAATTCACGACCTTCCTGACTTAGGTGCTCCTAAAAGCTTTGCTTCTATCATTGGGACAACAACCCCAATGGCTGACTAAATATATCGTTAAATGGTATTTTAGAAGCAAAAAAGAAAAAATTCAAATCCGCTACAACTGTCTTGTTATACTTTATTTGAGATGTGTTTAAGTTTAAATTATGTAAGTTATCATCTCATTTTTGGAACGGACTGGACTGGCTAGACCATTGAACAGGTAAGATAACCGCCTCAACAACCAATTCGAGTATGTAAACACTAATGCCAACATACTTAGGGTATGTTTGGCAGTGAACTTTTAGCTTAAACTTTTAAGAAAAAAACTCATACTCAATAAAAAACTTTGTTTCGTTGAAGAGGCTTAAAGCTTTTAGGTTAGGAGAAAAAACTCCATATTGAAACGCTAGCTACTAGTACTAGTATTTAAGAAAAAACTCCTACTAGCTACAATTTTTTAATGACTAAATGACACAAATACTCATTCTACCATAAAATAAAATAAAAACCTTCCTTACAATCTTTTAATTATGCTCATTTGGTTATTTTATTTTATTAAAAGTTCCAGATACTCTACCAAACACCAAAATAGATTTAAAAAACCACAGTTACCAGTTTCCAGCCACCAGCTAGTTTTGCCAAACATACCATTAAGTAACATGTGTTTTCGTATTCCTAACTTGGGTTAATAAATAATGTAGGACATGTTCGGAGCCGGCACAGACACTTCCTCAGCAACGGTCGAATGGGCGATTTCCGAGCTAATAAGGTGTCCGAGAGCGATGGAGAAGGTACAAGCGGAACTAAGGCAAGCACTAAAAGGCAAAGAGAAAATCAAAGAAGATGATATTCAAGACTTGCCCTACTTAAACCTTGTGATTCGCGAAACATTGAGGTTGCACCCTCCACTACCTTTGGTCATGCCAAGAGAGTGTCGACAACCGATGAATCTAGCTGGATACGATGTAGCCAACAAGACCAAACTCATTGTCAACGTGTTCGCAATAAACAGGGATCCTGAATACTGGAAAGATGCCGAAAGTTTCATCCCCGAAAGGTTTGAAAACAGCAACACCACCATCATGGGTGCCGATTATGAGTATCTCCCATTTGGAGCCGGGAGGAGGATGTGTCCAGGATCAGCACTCGGTTTAGCAAACGTGCAACTGCCATTGGCTAACATACTTTATCACTTTAAGTGGAAACTCCCGAACCGTGCCAGCAATGACCAACTTGACATGACCGAGAGCTTTGGAGCCACGGTTCAAAGGAAGACTGAGTTGATATTGGTGCCAAGTTTTTAAAGTAACACATAGTTAATAATATGTTTTATGTGTTATAGTAATTGGAAGGTCAATAATTTGTTCTATGTATTCGATTGTTGCAATGTTGTTTGTCTATGTTGAACTTAACTCTACTATTAGTACTAATATTAATATTTATTATTATCACCAGTTGTCGAAGTTAGTTTGTTAAAACTTACATAATGGCAATATGGAATTCTTGTATACATTTAATATTTATCATTCTCACATGTCAATCAAGTCTAATAAAAATTCAAATTTTATTCGAGGCATGTTATTTGCACAACCCTAATTTTTAATTTGCACAACCCTCTACGGCCCGTAGAGGGTGTCAGTGCATTAAATGCATAACCCTCTACGGGCCGTAGAGGCCTCTACGACCCGTAGATATGGGGACCATCAATGAAGAGACTGACTTGCAGTGTGTCAGTCTGAAAAGCAACCCATCTACGGGCCGTAGAGGCCTCTACGGCCCGTAGACACAGATGATCCTCTACGGCTCGTAGAGAATATGGCTTCTACGACCCATAGATGGCCTCTACGAGCATTTTCCATAGATGGCTTCTACGGACCGTAGAAGTTTTTTTTTTTAGATTGTGTTGGAATGGATGTGTTGAGTTTTTATAAAAAGTAAAATAGCATAAAAATATATATTTTTCACTTAATAATAATTTAGTACTAGATTATACCCCGGGAAAGTCCCGGGATTGAGAAATCTAATATGACATATCAATTTTACAAATGAAATAAAATGATAATAAAACGCTCTTTAACAAACAAAGAAGACCCAATATGTTACATATTAAATGAAAAAAAATAAAAAAAAAATTGTAACTGTCGGTACATAAGGCAATCAGACTCACGAAGCGACAATTACGTAGAGATTCGTACATAAGAAAAGACTTCAGCTTAAACGGTTGTACCTATCGGTACTGTTGGAGTTTCAAGGACCCGAATGGACGAACCGAATGGCTATACGATATTTGATCATTATAATCACTCTGATAAATGAAGCGAAGCTGACCGGACAGTAATCAAGGTCACGAAGCGACAATCTTATAGATCACACTCTTGATTCCTACTAGCTATTATAGGCTCACACAAACAAAGAAGACCCAATATGTTACATATTAAATGAAAAAAAAAAGTGTTGTTTATGCTATTTTACCTTTATAATAAGAAATGAAAAAAAAATTATAAAAAAACTCAAATAACATGCTTAAAACTAATAAACAACACTTACAAAAAAACATAACTACGACCCGTATAGGCCTCTACGGGCCGTAGATGGTGCCTATAAACGGGCCGTAGAGACCCTTATGGGCCGTGGAGAAGATGGCCTCTACGACCCATAGATGGCCTCTACGAGCATTTTCCAGCCATCTACGGGCCATATAGGCCTCTACGGGCTGTAGAGAGTTTTTTTTTTTTTTTTTTGATTATGCTATTTTACTTTTTATAAAAAAAACTTAACACATACATTCCAACACAATCTAAAAAAAAAAAAAAAAAGAAACCTCTCTACGGCCCATATAGGCCTCTACGGGCCGTAGAGGGGATCACAATCATTGGTAGTCAGGACTGAACCTCGTACCTCGTTTTTCATGTTCATCGGTCTCTACGGGCCGTAGATAAGTCAAAAATTGAACCCTACGGCCCGTAGAGGCCTCTACTGGCCATATAGGGTTGTGTGAATAAAAAGCTCACTTGTGTGAATATCCAGAGCCTTTTATTCAACATTTGGTGAGAATAGTTGAAGACTCACTCATCCATGTACTAGATCATTGGTTTTAAACTCTTACCTAACTTAATTCTTTTGGAATTTGAACTAAAATAAAAAACTTAAAGTAGGTGTAGGAAAAAAAAAACAAATATGTTTCAGAGGCCATTGTGCAACCCTTAGCGGTGACAGTGGAAGCTTCCTGAAGGCGACAATTGCACCCCCTAGCGCTGGCAGTTTAGGACCGTATCTAGAGATGAAGAATGAAAGACTGAAATTGGTTTCCCCAAAACACGGTGAAGAATTTTCAGACAGAAAGAAGATGACATATGTAGGACCGTATACTCTTGGATAAAGAATCTATACAAGAAATGATTATGAGTTTCACGTATATGAAGGCGGAAACAACGTACATGAGTTTGATAGATGTTAGAAACACTAAAGCGGAAACAACCTCATTTTTAGATTCATGAAAAAGTACCCAAATCGCTAATGAACCCATTGAGGAGTATCCAAATGCCCCTTTTCCCGAGTTTTAACATTTTATGTTGAAAATAGTTTGACCTTATTATATAGTTCGACATTTCCCATCGGGTAGTGTAAGATGAAAAGCAAACCAAATGTTGAAAGTTGAAGGGTCGATTCCAATGTTACCGAAAACCCAATATACTTGAAAGCACTACCTGAGCTACGCCCTAAGTACCCCAAGAAAATAAAAAAAGTGTAATTATTAGAAGATGGTGAGTGTAAGGGGGACGCGATGCAACCACCCACTACCCGTACAAGGGCGGCACCCCACCCTGTTGGGTACCCCAAATCGGGTAGTGGGTTGGGGTTGTAATTCACTGATATGGCAAGAGAGAGATAGAGACTAAAGAGAGTATAGTGTAAAAGATGGGGTCATAATTAAGGATAGTGTCGTCTCCAAATAAATATTTTAAGGTAGTAGGATAGTGATGTAACAAGGAAAGCGGTATTGGTGTAACGTCCCTCCCTTCATCACCTTCGACTTCAGAGATGTCCTGAATGCGCACAAGATTAGCGGTATTGGAAATGCAAAGAAAAAGACTATCAAAGCAATAATCTTAACAACAATTTGGGTAATATGGACAACAAGAAACAAGAAAATTTTCTCAGGAAAAAGACCGTGTCTGGATCAATGCTTGGGTGAAATAAAATCGCTCTCATACAACTGGGTCACGAACCATGGAAAGCAAATATCAAAGGACTGGAACAAATCGGTTGTTTTTGATCTTAATGTATAACTGATGTATTAGGCTTGGTGTATTTCTTGCATATCTATTCAGCACCTTGCTATTAGACATCTTTGTAAATATCGGGTTTGGTAATAAAATTTGTTTGCCTCTCAAAAAAAAAAAAAACAAGGAAAGCGGATAAAATTGACCAATTTAAATATTAGTCAAAAACACATCATGGCTGCAATCTTTTTTAGCAGCACTTGATGACCCATCGCCTCAAAACGAGACTATCTCACTTCTTCACTCTCTCCCTCTCTCTCTCATCACTACCCATTTTCTCTCTCTAAAACTCCTCCCTTCCTTCCGTTTCTTCTTCTCCAAAACCCTCTCTTTCCTCTTTATGGATCCTTTCTTCTTCCCCACAGATGACGACGACCTTATCTTCACTGACAGCAGCACCACCACCCCTTCAATCCACGAACACAAACTGTATCTCGTTCATCACAGGTATGTGTATATATATAACTTCAATTGCTGCTGCTTCAGTTTATTATAAAAATCCCAACTTTGACATATTGGCCCGGACCCATTTAAGAAAGATAGTCCCAAGTCCCAACTTTACGTATTTTCCCTTAGCGGTCCCATACCAAGAATACCCGTTGTTTAAAAAGTAACGCGGTTAACTTTTAGTTAATACGGGGATTCTAATAATTAAATTTTGGTGATGTGTGTAAATATTTTACGAGTTGGGATTAAGTTTGGGTCATGATATCTACACACCCTTCAAGCCAATGATTTTCAGCCCAGCTGGTTTGAGGTGGGAAGGTTTACCTCCTTGGAGGGTTCCTGCCCGGGTTTGGTCTCAGGTTCGAATCCCACGCTCCACCGAAAAAATAACCGCTTGGGTTTGAAAGGAGAAACCCCTATGGTGCTATGAGATTCGATCCCGGGCAGTGGTCGCTTTGCAACATAGGATTTACCGCTGAAACACTACTCTCCAAAAAAAATCTACACACCCTTCAAATTAGTTACATATGTGGCGTATAGGGTTTGCACAAACTCCGCATCATTCTCACACTCAGTTTATCCCACCTATAGCAAAGCTAAGGTAGGGTCTGAGGAGGGTAAGATGCACAAACTCCTATGTGTAATTAATGCCCATCAGTCATGAGTCTTGTCAAGACGGCATATAGGCCTACACGTGATTGACGGAGGGGAGGGGGCACAAAATTCAATAAAGTATCGCCTCGTATGTATGTGATGGCTGTGCCAATACGCGGGGGGGGGGGGGGGGGGGGGGGGTTAGATATGAGCACCCGTAAGTTAAGTTTTTATAAAAATCCCAACTTTGACCTATTGGCAGGACCAACTCAGAAAGATAGTCCTAGCTTTAACTTTTGAATGTATTTTCCTCTGGCGATATCATACCAAGAATACCAGTTATTAAAAACTAATGTGGTTAACTTTTAGTTAATATGAGACTTCTAAAAGTTAAATTTTGGGGATGAAAATATGCTTAAATTCGGGACTGTGTGTAAAGATTTCATGAGTTGGGATTAATCTTGGCGGCCACTAGGTCGAAAATTAAATCCATACTTTGACCTATTGTCCGGGACCCAACTCAGAAAGACAATCTCAACTCTAACTTTTGAATGTATTTTCCTATGGCTATCCCATAACCATCATTAAATAAGTAAAGTGGTTAACTTTTAGTTAATATGGGACTTCGAAAAATTAAATTTTGTGGATGAAATATAATCAAAGTTGGAACTGTGTGTAAACATTTCATGCTAAGTAGGGGTTAATCCCGGCCAATAGGTCAAAATTGAGATTATTAAAATTCAATTTCCCATTTTTATAAAATCTATGTATTTTGATGATTCGATTGGTGTGTTGGATTTGCAGGTGGTGGAATGAGGTTCGAGAGTCGGTGTTTAAGGAAGTGGAAGGTGTGGTGTACACTACAAGTTCTGGTTTTTCCGATGATTTTGAATCAGAGATTGTATTGAACATGAGGAGTGAGAGTGATGGTGACGATTGTGATCAGGGAGAACAGGGGGTTTCCGGGCGGGAATATGCGTTGATTTTGGAATGGATGTTCTACAAGGCTCTTAAATGGTTAGTGGATTTGTGCTGAATTGAGTGACGATTGTGATCAGGGAGAACAGGGGGTTTCCGGGCGGGAATATGCGTTGATTTTGGAATGGATGTTCTACAAGGCTCTTAAATGGTTCTAGGGTTTACTAATTGCTTGTGTGTATTGAGTTATTGATATGATTGTGGTTCTAATAGAATCTTGGCTGTTGTTGGCATTAACTAGTGTTCTAGTCTACGGCTTAGTTTTAAAATGTGAGATACGCTCCGCTCTGTTTTGATCCCAAAAGCTGATGCGCAATGTGGTCGATTTCAGAAAAATGCACGCATCAGGAGTTCATTATGCGCTTTATAGCGCATCATCCTAGCATCATGTAATGCATCGCATCACCTGATGCGATTTCATCGTGCGCATCACGCATTATGCGCTCCTGGTGCGCACATTTTAAAACCAAGGTCTAGGGTTTACCTGTGTGCACTGATTCATTACGTTGTGATTTCTGATATGATTATGAATGTGCTTCTTACAGAATTTAAGCTTACAATAGTTTTAGCAGATAGCTAAAATTAGATTAGAATTTGGTTTAGAGGTCAACCCAACAGTTCACTTAACACTAATGTACATGGTAATGGTAATGGTAATGGAATGGAAAACTTACATGGGAGTTCATCAAACTGTAATTAGATAAATGATAAAATCTAAGAAAGTTACAAGGGGTTTTGTAACGACATTTTACATTATAGATATTACTTTTGTGTGCTCTGATGTTTATCGCTTGGTATTACTGACCATCAATAATATGCTCTTCTTTGCAGGCATTATGATATGAAGAATGCTGAGAGCTTAGTAGCCACAGAAGATAATAAGGCAGACATGTTTTTCTTACAAGTCAGGCTTTCGATTTCTAGGATAACAAATTCATTGGTTGTAAAGATTAACGAAAAGGTATATAACTAGTTTTTTTTGCACCCCCCCCCCCCCTCCCTTCTCCCCCCCAGTTTTTTCGTGAAGATTATCATTGTTCTAAAAATGCCGTTATTATCTCAGTTGTATTGGTTTGATCAGATCAGAATATTAAACTTGTGGACTAGACATTCTAGTTTCTACTTTGTTCTTTGCCTTTCTTCTTGTTGCCATTAACTTTCGAATTCATTCTGGTACAACTTGATCCATTATGTCGTTATTATCTACATCTCTATATAACCTTGTATATCCAGCCAGCCAATGTGAATTATAATATTTTCCTTAATTTAATCTGTGTTGTTCAGGACAACGAGTTTCGAGCTTTTAATAAATCCTGCCAGATATTTAGTGTCAACCCTGGCTTGGTGAGTGGCTTTTGGCATCTTCTGTTTATATGTTACGGTCTTGTGGACTTTATTGAAGTACTCTGTATATTTTGCAGTTGAGGATATGGGATTTTTCAGGGCAAATTACCAAGTTTTTTCTACAAGGCGAAACATTACCTGATAATTCTGAACTAGTGAATGAAGAGGTAGTTACTTTGTATGTTACCTTACCAATCAACCCAGTGGCGAAGCTTGACCCGAAACTTCGGCAACCATTTTTGGTTATTATTAGTTATTCATAGAACCAGCTGTTAAACTGTCTATATGTTACTGCAGATTTTTATGGAGTTACAAGTGTATGGTTTATCTTATGATATTACGCTAAAAGAAAATGAGATGGTAATTGAAGACTCGGAAACTGAACCGAAGGTGAATAATGGTCAGTTTGGCAAAGTCAAATCATATGTCACACTTGATCAACCACCACTTGCTAGTAGCTTCAATGAACGTTACAATTTGGGTTTGACGGGATTATATAATCTTGGTAACACGTGCTATATGAACAGTGCAATTCAATGCTTGGTGCATACTCCACAGCTTGTTGATTATTTTCTTGGGGACTTCACAAAAGATTTAAACTTTGAAAACCCTTTAGGCATGAATGTATGTATATTGCAAATATTTTATTATACCACTTCTTGAATAAAAAAAAAAGATTATGAAATTACTTATTTACCCATGTAAACCAGGGTAAGCTTGCTTTAGCATTTGGAGACTTGCTTAGGCAACTTTGGACGCCTGACACGACATCAGTGAACCCACGGGCATTCAAGTCAAGATTAGCTGCTTTTGCTCCTCAATTTGGTGGCTATAATCAGCATGATTCTCAAGTTTGTGATCTTCATTTTTTTTTAACTATGATACGTCTTATTATCAGTGGCGGATCTAGAAATGAATTTCAGTAGTAACGTTTTTCATTTTTTTCATTTTAGTAGCAACGTTTTCCAAATTTCAAAAAAAAAAAAACAAATTTTCCACTAATTTTCCACTACGCGCGTGAAGTTGAGCAGCAACGAACGCGGCACCTAGTTATTAAATAGGTCCGCCCCTGCTTATTATTATTCGTTGTTTGATATGGTATATCATAAACTTGCTTACTTTTAAATATAGGAATTTCTTGCTTTTTTACTTGATGGACTTCATGAAGATTTGAATCGTGTTAAAATCAAGCCTTATATCGAAATAAAAGATGTTGATGGAATTCCAGACAAAGAAGTAGCAGATGAACACTGGAGAAACCATTTGGCTCGCAACGATTCTATAATAGTTGATTTGTGCCAGGTCAGCACTCTATTTTTTTCCGTTTAGTCAATATCTTATTTGTATCATGTATTATTTTATTCTACAGGGGCAGTATCGGTCAACTTTAATATGTCCTCTTTGCAAGAAGCATTCTGTTACATTTGATCCATTTTTGTATCTATCTCTGCCTTTACCTTCAACAACAATGAGGGCTATGACATTAACCGTGTTGACCACTGACGGGTCAAATATGCCAAGTCCAGTAACCGTCACTGTTCCAAAGTTTGGGAAGTTTAAGGATCTTATTCAGGCTTTAAACACTGCTTGTTCTTTAAGGGATGATGAGACTTTGCTTGTGGCCGAGGTATTTTACTATATAATCTTCTTTTAATCCCCGGTTTTCCATGATTATAAAAGTATTAATTTAATATTTTTGGCAGATATTCAACAATCGCATTCTTCACTTTTTGGATAAACCATATGATTCTTTAGAACTGGTTAGGGATTATGATCAGCTTGTTGCTTATAGGGTACCTAAGGATCAAGATTCACTACCATTGGTTGTGTTTACACATTGCCATTCCGAAGAGTAAGTTTTTCTAAAAACTGTTACTTGTCATGTTTTTTAATCTCTTAATATCCTCACGTTGGTTTTAAAAAGCGCGCTTAAGCGCAAAGCGCACCTAGGCGCAAATCCGTGCGCCTTATGTAACCCTAGGCGAGCAGTGTACAAAAAGCGCAAGAAAAGCGCACGAAAAGCAAAAAGCGCAAGAAAAGCGCGCTTTTTGTACACATGATGTTTTTGTGCTTAAAATTGTTATACATGTAGCTAAAAAGGTTGTATGTTTTAGTTAAATCATATATATACCTTATTTGTATCTGTATTTTAAGTAAATAATGCTAAAATCCTATAGCATATATAAAAAAAATTTATATAATTTTCTTGCGCGTCGCGTACGAAAAGCCCACCGCTTTTGCGTTTTGCGCCTCGGTTTTAGACCTCGTCGCTTTTGTGCGCTTCGCGCTTTTTAAAACCAAGCAGTCACAGTATAGTTTATTGGCATCAGGTCAAACGATCAAGGAGGTCCACCTTTTAGAAGATTTGGAATTCCTCTAGTAGCAAGGATTCCCGAGTGTAGCGACGGTTTGGAGTTGCATAGGACATTTCTTCAATTAGTTAATCCACTTGCGATGCCGGAAGAATTTTCTCTAGATTATTTAGACAATGAATCTGTAAACAATGCCAATCAAGACACTGAAATCAGTGATGTGGCGATTGATGATGCGTCAAGCAGTGGTGAAGTAAAGGTAAAATCTTCTGTGGATGAACGCTTTTATTTCTCACTAGAAACAGAAGGGTATTTTCCTGAAATATCCAAGATTGTAATGGACGAACCATTATTAATTCCGGAAAGTCGTAAAATTTCCATCCTTGTTTCGTGGTCCGATGAAGCGTTGAAGCAGTATGACACTTGTATTTTAAACCGTTTACCAGAAACAAGTGCGTCTCCGTTACTTTCAAACAACCTGCCAGAATTGGTTTCTTTGTCTAAATGCCTTGAAGCTTTCTTGAAGGAAGAACCATTGGGACCCGAAGACATGTGGTATGTTTCACAGTTTCAGTATTGTGCTAATTCATATTTAACGAGTATTAATTCGGGATATTATTAAATGGAAAAAAAAAAAAAAAACAGGTACTGCCCTAAATGTAAGGAACACCGGCAAGCTAGCAAAAAGTTGGATCTGTGGAGATTGCCAGAAATACTCGTTATCCATTTGAAGAGATTTTCATACAACCAATATCACAAGGACAAACTGGAGACTTTTGTTGACTTTCCGATTGTTGACCTTGACCTTTCGTACTATACGGTTCACATGGATTCTCAGCCATCTATTCGCTACAAACTGTACGCAGTTAGTAATCACTATGGCGGCATGGGTGGTGGCCACTACACTGCTTTTGCACAAGTAAGTTATACGTATAAATCATTGTATTGAAATCATATAGTTATGACTTATGATCTAGAGACTTAACTATATGTTGTTGGCAGTGTGGTGAGCAGTGGTATGAGTTCAATGACAGCCATGTTTATCCCATTAGTGAAGGCCAAATCAAGACATCTGCAGCCTATGTGCTGTTTTACAAGAGAATTTGAGATAGATATTATATGGCCCAATAGTAGATTTTGGGCCCATTTAATTTATCCATTACATTACATCTGATAGAAATAGGAGGGTGGACTGTGCTGTAAATGTGATGTGTTTTTTTTTTTTTTTTTGGCCAGCCACCACCTCAGCTACAGCTTCTTTTGAAAATCATTTTATCAATACAAACCGGTAAAATACCATGTTTTTTGTGTTTACGTTTACTGGTTAAGAAAAATGAAATTGTTCGTTTTTGCTTGTTCATTCTATTTTCAGCATAAACTCATGATTTTTTAGAACCAGTGGTTGGATTGCTTTTTTAGTTGCCTGGTTATGTCGAATTTTGTTTGAACAGGTGACCCAGGTTTAGTCTTCATAGATTGTAGTTGGAGTTCTATCTTTCTCTAGTCTATAAGAAGTTATTATGAGTTGTATCATAAATCTTAGCCAAACACACCCTCTAGAAGCTTCAGGTAGTGCAATGATTTCAGCAGGAATTAAGGATGTTGCATCAAGTGTTTGTTTTTAAGAATGACACATAATTGCAATTCCTCTACTCACAAACATGTATCCAGTTTGAGATCTTTCCTTGCCGAGATTTTGTGTTCGTATAACCAACCGATCCTTCTTTTGAATCATTAAGATGAACCAAGCCTAAATCTACGGTTTCTCGAAGGTATGTAAAATTTGTTCAATCACATTCCAGTGTCTTTTTGTAGGGGATGAACTTAATCTTGCTAATAAATTAACCAAGAAAGAAATGTCTGGTCTTGTATAATTAGTAAGAAACATACGAGCTCTAATTGCACCACACTTTGGCATCTTTGGACCAAGCACCTCTTCCGAAGATACATGGTACGGTACAACTAACTTAAGGTAAAATACCGCTTCTAATTGGTACCAAACCTATACCGAAAATCTCCATAACTTGGTACCGAAAATAGATCGGTGTCGGTATTTTCTACCGAAATGCTCATTCATAATTTATATACTCACGTGGCTAACGTGGGAGTAGCGATGAGAGGTCTCAGGTTCATTATACGGGCAATGGAGTATTAAGTAATATTGGTGTAGAAGTAGAGGAGTAACATTAGCTAAAACAAACCTTCATTGTGCAAACCAAGACAATATTTGTTTTTTTTCTAAGGTATTTCATTTCAAATTCATTCTTTAAAAGAAAATTCACTGTGTGAATTTCTAAAATTCACTGTGTGAATTTCTAGTGAATTTCTTTATGCGTCCCTATAAGATTATTTAAGATATAACTTTAATTTATCAAATAATCATTCAAAGGATTGTATTACATCCTTCCTAGTTGTTCCAATACATATGTACATATACATATGTAATATGTTTGTAATTTGATTGAATACTTTTTTTTAAGTTCCAACTTAGTGCTTTAGAGATTTTTAAATATGGGGAAAATTTTCATATAGATGTCACTATAAAGTGATCCTTGCAAGCAAACAGTAACATTGTACAAAAGACACATTTCTAAAGTTTTATAGATAGTTAAACTGATTAAATATCTAAAGGTAATCACGTCTATACAAGATAATATGTTTCTTCAATCGTCATAGGTAATTTCTGGCCTTTGGCGAAAAACCTTGAGTTACAAGTCTAGCTTTACGTATTGCAACTTCATTTTTCTTATTTCGTTTCCACACAAAAGTCCGTTTATACATACAGGCCTCATGATCTTAGGTGTCATAACAATAACTCAAACGCTTTTTGTTTGTTAAGTGAATAAAATTCATCTTGCAATCTTGTATAACATCATTCCATTTTTCCTAGTCATGTCAATTTTGACAACCATGCTTATTTCTGCAATTGAGCATGCGAATATCTTCGTCTCAATTCCCTATTTCAAATCCGGTGGATAATCGTCTCGAATTGTGAGTTTCAGCTAACGACATTAGTGTGAGTTAACAGATGTCTAAAAGGTGAGACGAGTGGGAAGAATAAACTCGGGTGAGATTATTATCGATCAACTGCAAAAAGGTGGAATTAATAAATTTCATTTTGCCTTCCTTCGATTATACAAATATTTTGTCACTTTCCCGCAAAGTTCATGGGGGGATAAACTAGTAATTTATATGTGAGTGAATAGCCAAATCCGTCCCTGGGGTTTGACCAATATTGCTAGATCCATCCATTTTGAGAATTTTCGACAACTGAGCCATTGAACTTTACACTTCTGTGCCAAATCCGTCCAAATCACAAACTCAGTTAAAAAATTCTGTTAACTCGAGGGTATTTTAGTCATTTCATCTATTAAAATAAATTCAATTAATATTTTAAACACTTAAGTGGGACCCACAATTCACCTTCTTCCTCACCTTCCACCCAAGCCCTTCTTCACCTTTTACCACCACCACTAACCACCACCTCAGCCACCGTCTCCACCACCTGGACAACCACCACCGTCTCCACCACCTGCACAACCACCATCGTCTCCACCACCCGCACAACCACCACCGTCCAATTCAAATAAAAATTAAAAATAAATATATAAAGACGACGTCGTTTCCACGTTGCTCTTCAACCTTCTGTATATCCTCCACGTTACCTCTAACCGGAGGCGATTCGCCTCCGACCCAAAAGACGACGTCGTTTCCATCATCGGAGAGTCAGCAATTCAAGATCTTTTTTTTTTCTTTTTTGCTACAGTTTAGTGCGGTTTAGGTTTCAACCAACTTATATGTTTTCAGATCAAGTTGTTACTATAAGATTATAAGAGAGAGAGAGAGAGAGAGATGTCAAATATAAATCAAAATAACCCACCTCAGTTTAACCGAGGATCATCTTCAACCTTCACTTATGCACCTTTGAATTCATCAAATGAAGCCTTAGATCAGCCTCATGTCCACTTGCATCAAAGACAAACTATCCATGGATTGCAAGAACAAACACAAAGAGAAAGAAGAGAATCCAACCCAGATCCAGATCCAATGCCACCACCACCAGCACAGCCACTGTCACCACCATCTAATAATATTGTTGAGGCTGCAGTGGTGGTCAGGTATAGGGAATGCCAAAAGAACCATGCTGCAAGATGACGTCGTACCGTTAAGCGCGTTTAAAAACCAATCCTCTGATTTGGTAGAACTTTCTAGAAGCGATCCGATTGAAGTAACGGATTCCGGTTTAACCGGGAAGAGAAACAACCGGAGCCGGTTCGAGTTTAAGTTTAAGTTCAACCGGTCGTATTCATCGATCATGTTTTCCAAATCTTCATCTGTCGTAACCAAGGTTGCAAAAATCGGCCTAGGCGGTCGCCTAGGCGCTAGTCGGACCACCAAATCGGAATAAGAGGCTAGTCGGAATCCTCGGCGTTTTGGCCATTAGGCGGCCATTAGTCGGGCCTAGGCGGACCTAGGCGCTGCATTTTTTTTTTATAACCAGATGAAGATGATTAAGAATATGATTAAGAATATGAAGAAAATAAAGCTTACTTGTTATAACCAGATGAAGATGATTAAGAAAATAAAGCTTACTGCTTTATAGGAAAGATATGGGGAAGGCAACAGGGATGGCGGCTGCAATTAGGGATTTAGGGTTGAAAGTAAGAGACAAAATAGGGGTATAAATATATTGCAACTTTTTTTCTTTTTATAATTACATTTTCACCCCTTAATGTTTAAGTTTTTTTATCAAATCTAACCTTAAATGTTTCTTATATGTTTACTTGTTTCCTTTTAAAGTGTATCATGAAGATTTAATTGTGTATATATCTTAACATATTTTAAAAAACAACTAAATTTGTGTATATATATATAAAATACGTATAAAATACCAAAACGCCTAATTCCGCCTAATTTTCGCCTAGTCCCGACTAGTCCCTAGGCTGGACCTCACCGCCTGCCTAGCGCCTAGCGCCTTTTGCAACCTTGGTCGTAACAGAGATCAACGAATCGAGATCTTCAGAGGGTAATTGGTATTTAACTGTAAACGACGTCGTTGAGGGTGACGTGGAGGATCGTAGTAGGGTTTTGTCGTGTGGTCTGGGGACAATATGGCCGCCGTAACTGCACATCAAACGGAGCTTTGCCGAACCACCACCACCAGTCGCCGCCGTTGTTGCTGCCGTTGATATTTGGTGATGGCGAATGCCTATGAACAAGTAATAATTATACTGTTGAAGTATAATAATAGGGGGTTTGACCAAAGGGTTTTAAATATAATAATAGGGGTTTTAAATATAATAGATGAAATGACTAAAATACCCTCGAGTTAACAGAAATTTTTAACTGGGTTTGTGATTTGGACGGATTTGGCACAGAAGTGTAAAGTTCAGTGGCTCAGAAGTCGAAAATTCTCAAAATGGATGGATCTAGCAATATTGGTCAAACCCCATGGACGGATTTGGCTATTCACTCTTTATATGTAAAACTAGATTTGTTGCTAAGAAAAGTAACAAATGAAGGTCATGGGGGTCATGGTAGCAAATCTTTTCAAATTTATACTCTTTGCCTTTCCTTGACGCCTCTCATCTTCGATCTAATTTTTAATTTCTGCTGGTACGTTCCATCTTTGATTTATTTGCATGTTCCTTCCTTTGTTAATTGGTTTGCGATATTAGTCCTTTTTTTTATGCCCACCAAGTGTTCGATAAAAGTCCCCAATGAAAACATCAGTAGCAAAAAGAAGTATTACCTGTTTTTCGTTAAAGGGTACCAAGTGTCTGATACCACCATCCAAGATTATTAATTCTGTGTGTGAATGAACTAACTGTATAGCGTAGATGCTTTTCTATGGATTTATGGTGGTAATCATTAATATTTTGTGCCTCATTGTTTTGTTAGTTGGTGAGTATAAGGCTGATGATAGTCAGTCAATGAAAATGAGTCTATATAAGTTTGCTTTGCACCCATATGAGAGAGAGTGAAAGACACCAATTTAAGATCCTTATTAATTTTTTTGAAGATAGCAATACATTGAAATAGAAGGCAAACGAGCAATCCAAGATCGTAGTTTGAAGAAATACTTTGTGTTATGTTTGTCTTACTTTACTATAGTTTCATTCACCTTTGATTTTTTTTTATGAAAGAAGTTATCATTAATAAAAAGGGGTAACTTTGCTAAATAATAACATAGTTTTAGGCATAGTTATCAAAAGCCATCGCCTTGACCGCCTAGGCGACCAATTTCCTAGAAGCCACCGGATCCCGCTTTTCCCTCCTAGATAAAAAAAGCCATGGTCTACTTTTCAAAACCTAGTCCCCTGACTAATATAATCAACCAATTCTTACCAATTTATAGAGATATATATAAATCTCAACCAAATCTTTTTTTATAGTTTTTAAATATATTTGATTTTTAAAACACTTATAGATATTGAATTATTCTTCAATATATAAGCACCTCAACTCATTGATTTACCATCAACTGATTTTGTCTACTATATAGTTATCAAAGGCGTGTTACTCCTTTTAGCAAGTATGGCTAAATCAGTCGGTTTATATTTATATTATTTTATAAGATGATTGTTATTTGTAATGATTTGGTGAATTTTTTTTGTTTGCGCTCTTTTTTTCTCAGGCCCGCGCTTTTTTTGCGCTTCTCGCCTAGGCCACAGGCGGGGCCTAAGCGCCTTGAGTGCGCCTCACGCCTTTAATAACTATGGTTTTAGGAGTGTTCTAATCAAGTCACTCATCAAAAAAATTGTTCCAATTAGGTAACTAAAGTTATTTTAATGTTCTAATCATAGATAATTTACCCATTTAGAAGGTCATCAATTCTTATTAAACATTTTTTTCCCACAATTTCCATAATTAAAAAAATAAAAAAAATAAAAATATATACATTTTTAAAATTTTCGCATTTTTTTAAAATATTCACAATTTTTATAAAACATTTTTTCCCAATTATATAAGTCAACTTTACTTTAATGTTCTAATCAGGTCACTAAAGTTTACTTTAATGTTCCAATCATAGATATTATACCTGCTATTCAGGTAAACTATATAGGATTAAAACATAAAATAAACTTTAATGACTTAATTAGAACAAATATTTTTATGAGTGATCTAATTAGAACACTAGTAAAACTTGATTACTATTCTATAAAATATTCCCTAATAAAAAACATTACAAATTACATCAAGATAGCGGGAAGGCGGGCAACAAGCTACGCCGCCACCCCTTTCTGAATGGCAAACCCTAACCGACTAAAAACGTAACCTTGCCCACCCGGGGCCGAGACACTACTATGAATAACTCGCTGGACCCTGGTTAGGAAACGAGTAACCTCCGGTGCCAATGAGCCAAATGTATCAAAAGCTAGGGGTACGAAAACATGTTGGTTCTCTTCGCAGGCTTTAGCATGCTTTTCTACCTTCTTTGCCTTTGAAGTGCAAAGAAAATTTCCTTTAAAAAGCATTTCTTTTTTGTTGGTATGATCTTGTTATCGCTTTTGGAGTTTTGGTTGCTCATAATTTATCTTCAACTCCGGTTTATGTTTCTTAATTTGGTGGATTTTTTGATTTTTTCTTTAAAAACTGCATAATGCTAAAAGATTTTAGTGAAAAGGAAATGGGTCGAGTTAGTCAAATGTTGAAAGTCATACATGTTGTATTAAAGGCGTAAAACCTTCTAAATCGCTTTCTTAAAGAAAAAAAGTTAAGATTAGTATCGTCACACTATCATTTTGTAATCATATTCAACATATTAGTTCTTTATGACGTTTAGAAATCAGATTTGTGGGTTGGCGGTTGGCCTTACCTGAACTGACACATTATGCCATGTTTTAGAAGTTAACTGTGTGTCCCTTGTCCAACCCACACGTTTTATTCACTGCCAAAAATTTTGAAGTTCTATATGCACAAGTAGATGACGTCTGAAAATAGGACTGATGTGTGTCAAGTTGTATGTGTGTTTGTGTTTGCTTCAATCTATGACGGCTGCAAATAGGACCGATGTGTTTGGGTTGTGCTTTGTTGTACAGAATGCTATTGTTTCTCTGTTCATTTCTGTTTCTAATTGATAAATAATCTAACAACTTTTATGTTCATTTTTTTAGTTCCTATCTTTTGCATGGTTATCTAGTGAATACCAATGCTAGTTACCAACGGAACCTAGTCGTTGCCATGACCGAGATTTCAATTAATCATCAACAAGAGGATTCTTAAAATACATTTGAGTAGATACGGAGTCATATTTTCACTTACAACTTGACAAAATCTTCAAGTTTTGGGGCACTTTGTCATTTTACAATTTTCCGACAAGTTTTTTTTTTTTTTTTTTTGTGTACAACTTAATTGAAACCAAATTGATCCTTGAGTGGCCTATGGATATGTGAGAAGCAATGGCGTTGATGTAGATATAGGAGTAGGTTTAGAGGTGTGTGAGTTAGCCGTTTGATGTGAGAAACAATTTCATCAGATTGATCAAAATTTGCTGGAAGTTTGGTGCAGATTTATGTGAGAAGCAATGGCATCAGATTGTTCAAAGTTAGGAGATAAATTGATCCTAAGGGGGCTGATGTTTCATGGTTATCATGGAGTGAAGCAAGAAGAAAAGAGACTTGGCCAAAAGTTCTTGATAGATGTTGACGCTTGGATGGATCTTCGTACACCTGGTCAGTCTGACAACATGTCTGATACAGTCAGCTACACTGACATTTATTGGTAATAACTATCTTGACCTTTTAGTTTTGAACCAACAACAAAGTCAATAACAATAATTTGGCTACATTATTACACATAAAGTTTCTTAAAGTCGAAAAATTGTGAGCTAAAAGTGAATATATCGCAGTAAAATGCATCATGCGTCTAATTTTTTACCATTGTAGTAACCTTCTATAGCAGGTTAAACTAGTGCTTGCTATATATGGTTACTTATACTCACTTACTCAGTGGTTAATGTTGAAAGTATGTTACGTACCCAAGAAAACACATTTTTTCTTACATATGCCACAAAGGTGTAGTAAGTTACATTTTTTGTGTCCCTTAGAAAGAGCAAATGGCTTGAAGATACTCTAGAAAAATACCATTGAACTTTTAAAAACGTTCCATTTAAGGTAACACTCTAAGATAGCCACATGGTCAAAACGTACAAACACGTCAGCTGCCACATCATCAGATTTTGTCTGTAACGGGTCAAATGACCTTTTAGATCAAGTTTGAAGTAGGTTACTCGGCTCAGATTATATTTTTGTTTGAAGTTTGATTGTTTTTTTCGGGCATAAATTCCGTTACTTGAAAGTTGAAATAGAATCAGACCAAAGTTTGTTTTACCAGTGTCTATGATAATTCTTTTGACTTTTAGAGTTGACTAACTGTCACAGGCTGCTTAGAACTTCCTAGGTTTTGAAACTTTTAAAATTTTTCTTTAGTATTTGTAATTTTAGGTGAAATAATATTATTTATGTTCACATGTGACAGCATTGTGAAAAATATTGTAGAGGGTCCTTCTCAGAACCTATTAGAATCGGTGGCTCAACTGATTGCCACAACAACCTTCAACAACCACTCCCAAATATCTGCGGTTCGTGTCGTCGTTGGAAAGCCTCACGTTGCTGTTCCTGGCCCTCTGGACTATTTAGGTGTCGAGATTATGAGATACAGAAGCATTGATATGCCTCTTTAAGATTATTTGTGGTACAGTTTGCGTACGTGTGCTTCATGAAACTTACTATTAGATTATTTGTTTATGATTTTCGTAAATTACACTAATTGTCCATGCAATAACATACAATACAATGGTCCTTTGATGGACAAACGTTAAAAGACACCTGTAAAGTTGATGTAGAAAGTCTATTTTACCGGTCTGATTAAAAACAATGTTCATTCTCCGCTGAGCAACACGAATATGAAAATAAGTGTGATTTGAATGTCTCTTATCCGTATTGGGGTGTAACCTACACCCCAAATGGCCGCAACACTCATCAGAGAGTGTTGATTGTTTCTGACTAATGATCTTTACTCTAAGGCATTGAGCTGCAGCTCAATGTATGGCCTTGGCACAAAAGCTGGAAGAAAAGTAGACATAAGCCGCAACACGGAGAGCTTAAGCTGCGTCACGAGTGGGGAACTAGAAACCATGCTACTAGGGGTCCTAAGTCAAGGCCTAGAAGACAAAACCAAATATAGAGAGACAAATATAAGTATGGAAATACCAAAATCGTATTGATGGGGTACCGCCCAAAACAACCAACGGCGCATGGTGTCACATAGCACTAGCCTAATTCAAGTATAAATGGACCGAAAAGCCGCGGCTAAGGGGAGAGAACACATGCGAACCGCGGGACATACATGTTGCAGCGCGGGTAAGACATGACACGAATGGACTCCAATACTTAGAAATATTAAGGCTTGACAACTAGTAATAAATGGAAAGATAGGAGGCAGCACTCAAGGTCTGCAAAAGATAAAAACTTGACAAACCAGTTGGGTAGAAGCCAAAGTCAACTATGGCGACAAAAAGTATTAATAACATATGGGGCATAATTACGCTAGGAAGGAAAAGATACCTTAAGTAAGTTGGCACAAACCCAAAATGTTGACTACAGGATTCTTAGAATAGAATCCTTGTATAAACTCCAAAAGCCCAAGGGTACTATACGTACTACCCCTAACCAAGGTAATGGACATCACATCCTACACATCTCACTTCCACTCTTTACTCACATTCCAACCTCCTCTCTAAGCCGCAATCCGAGTTAACAACCCACCTAAGACTCACTAGTCGAAGGTATTCACTCCAACCTTGCACTACTTCAAGGCTTGTAACCTCTAGGTTAAAAGTCTTGTAGCAACACGTATCACTTCAGTCACTCAGCTTCTTTCCCCCTAAAGTAATGATTACATTTGTTATTCGAATAATGAAAATATTGGTTGTTATATTGTAAAGTTTTCCCTTGGTTAGTATGCCATTGTTGTTTCTATTGAATGTCATGACTTATCACATCTAGTGGCGAAGGTTAGTGAGGACTTGGGGGTGCCCCGCCCCCACTGTTTGGCTCAGTGATGGAAGTTTGCGATTTTTGAAGGTAATTTTTATATGGATTGAGTCTGACCCCACTTATTTGATCTTCCAGCCCCTACCAAAACGAAAAAATTGAGTCCGGCCCCCACCGATTTGATCTTCAAGCTTCGCCACTTATCACATCAAATGGTTTTCTCATTAAGTTTACCGAATTGAATTTAAACGTAAAACACATACACATGTTATTTGGTCCCTTGTGTAATCAATATCTCATGAAATTCTTACAAGTTTGTGTTCGCTTATTCGAGTTAACTTTTTATGATGTCATACGTCATGGATTGCTACACTCAAAAAAACGGCTGACTCTAAAATTCTCCTATTATCCACAATTTAAAACGTGTTGATAGTTGTAAACTACATCCCTTATTTAACATCTCTCTTATAAAAAAAGTTAATATGATCTTTTTGGCAGGGGCGTAGCCAAGTACGACTCAATGTGCGGCCACACACCTTGAAAAAAAAATTAATGTATTTTATATGTGAAAATCCGGATCGCATCCCTTGAAAGTTTGAAAAAAGCCCCTGATCGTACCCAAATCCCTCCGATCACACCCTTTGATAAACAGTCATGAATCCGCCACTGCTTTTTGGTGGTCTCGTATTGGAGGTCATGAGTCATGACTTGTTTGGACTAAGGGTTAGACTATAGGGAGTGGAGGGGGGGAGGGGGTGAAGCGCCATGTGACACTTGTGGGTCCTATGTGGGGGGGGGGGGGGGGAATGTAGGGAGTGGAAGGAGGGAGAAGAGGGGGGAGGAATATTATTATGTGTGTGTTAGATTCAAAAAAAAAAAAAAAAACACCAACCAACCAATTGGATGCTGCCACCTCACAACCCAAAACCCCCCACGCCCGGCCTCCTCTCCCCGCCGAACACCTCTGTCCTCTTCTCCACGCCCCTAAGGGGTGGTGTTCCCGCCATTGAAGTGTTCCCGCTCCCTTCTTCCCGCCCCCACTCCCTCCACTCTTAGAGAAGAATAAAATGGAAGGCTTGGACAAAGTAATGGTTTTTAATGGAAGTTTCGAATATATCCTATCTTTTCTTGTCATTTTCTTATCTTTTTAAACACTTTATCCTTTTCTTTAAATTAATACACTTTATTAGATACTCAAGCTTTAAATAAATAATAAAAAAAATATTTACAAAGCTTCCAATCCCTTGTCAAGACAGTTAAAATGAGTTATTTTTTGTTTATTTAGTTTCTAAAAAAGGCACCATTAACAAATATAAATTTTGACTTACAATGATACAATTGTGGGCTTGTGGCATCGTATAATTTTCTCTTCAACTATTGATGGTTTTTTACTTTTTTATATGGAAAGCTTAATTACTTTTTTTTTTTAAATCAACTTTCATTAAACCAAACACAATTAACTATTCCAAGGCGGAATAGTAAGCCGAAAACGGAGTACAATTACACTTAATTCATGTGTATAAAGTCTCATTAAAAAAACATACATGATTTAGTCATCACTTGTTTAAAAAAAATGTTTAATTCATGTGATATTTAAAAGTTGGTTTCCTAAAGAATATAAAATATACTGAAAATCATACATCAAATACATATTTAAACCGAGGGAATATTGTCCTTTTTATCTTGACAGGCAATGTTGTTGTTTAGAGAAAAGAATATTTAAGTATGATATTCAACTCCTATTACTATACTCTATCGAACACATCACGAAACGAATAACACATTCGTTCCATTTCTTTTTATCATTTTTTTAATCGGTTAAAGAAATTGATGTTACACACTGACTTGGTTACTTTTATTAGATTACACAATTATACATTTATATTATGCACTTTCTTTTATCATAGTTAAACGTCTCTATTGACTTACTATGAGCATACCTTTTAAGTAATTACTTTAATTTACAATTATTTCAAGTCTTCAACCTTACAAAAACTAATATAAGAGAGAATTACCCAGATTGTCCTTTAGTTATACATGAAATTGCATCCTATGTCCTTTTTTTAAATTTTTGACTCCTTATGTCCTTTGTTTTATACACTTGTTACACCCTATGTCCTTTAGACCAAACCCAGTTAAATAACTCAGTTAAGTTGGTCACGTGCCCCTCAGGTGAGGGGCAATCCTGTCTTTTCACCCTCAATGAAGGACAATCTGTGTAATAATAATAATAATAATAATAATAATAATAATAATAATAATGACCCCTAAATACTAACATAATTACAAACAGAAGTCTTTGACTCCCCTCTGTTGACCATAAGGACACCACACCTCCACCAACAAACACACCAAATCATCATCATCTCCTCTCCCTATCCACCTGCACCGCCACCACCAGTCCACCACCAAATCCAACCTCCTCTCCCACCTCCTCCTATCCTTCCAATCCTCCCGACCAACTCTCCATCGTCTCCCCCTTACCCACCCCCTTCCTTCGATGTCTCTCTCTCTCCTCATCCCTCTCTAACAAAATCAAATCAAAAATTTCCACAACCCCTTCCACCATAAGAAATTAAATCAGGGTTTCATAGTTCTTGAAATAAATTTAGGGCTGAACTTGATTAGACCACCATATTCGACTCTTCAACCATACACCAACACCTACAAACCACTGTGAACCACCATTGTCCTCCATCTTAATGATGGTCCAGGTTATGATGGCGGTTGATTCTTGAGGTCTGAGTCGGGTCTGGGAGACAAGAGATTGAGGATTTGGAGTTGTGGATTATAACCGGGCCAGTCTAGGAAATAGGTATGGAGGAGGTGGTGGTGGTTACGGCGGCGATGGTGGTGGAGATAGGTATGTTGGTGATGAATTAATGGTGGTTTAGGGTTTGAGTTGTTGAAGGGGTAAAGATGAAGATGATGATGTTTGTCTGATTGTTGAAGGTTTTTTTTTTTTTAAAGTTTTATCATGTTTTAAGGTGAAAAGACAGGTTTGCCCCTCAAATGAGGGGCACATGACCAACTTAACTGAGTTATTTAACTGGGTTTGGTCTAAAGGACATAGGGTGTAACAAGTGTATAAAACAAATGACATAAGGAGTCAAAAATTTGAAAAAAGGACATAGAATGCAATTTCATGTATAACTAAAGGACAATCTGTGTAATTCTCTCTTAATATAACGTTATGTAAATTTAAAACATTTAACTTGCATGTTTCCAACCCAAAATAGCAAAGAGAGGCAAATGAGATAGAATTCCATGTTAAACTCGTTTGTTGTAGAATTGTCATCCATGTGCTCTATCATGAACCATTAGGTTTTAGGGCTCACATACTTCTAACATTTTCATTTATTACATTTTATGTATAAAAAAGTACAACTATATATTTTTTTATTTTATGACTGTCAAATTATATTAAAATAGGCAGATGGGCAACAAGCTACGCCGCCACATAACTGTTCACATAATATTAAAAAAAAAGTATTAGATCATATATTCCAATTTACAGCATAACCTATAAACTAGAACTTTCTTTTATTTAAACCGCAAAACTGTTTTGTACCCAAATTTCTTAAATAGTTTGATTAAAAAATGTTTTACAAACTGTTACTTTTTATGCATACAAGCTCTCACTAACATTATAAACTATAGATGTTTTGACAAACATGGTCACAACTCGAGTTAAAAGCACCACTCAAGATCGACTCAAGTTATGATTATGTTTGTCAAAACATCTGTAGTTGAAGTTACAAATTGTATAACTAAATAACTTTATTAGGTATTTAGTCATAGTGTAAGAGGATTGGGTCACTTTACCTTGAAGTCCTTACTGCTTCAAACTTATGTTTGCATCATGAAAAATCAAGTATTTTCTCAATGTAAGCATATTTCAAAGGTTTTGTCAATCTCGTAACCCTTGGTTGATTGATGGTCATTGATTAATTAGTTAATAATACGCTATTTTTGTTTGGTCTGTGAAAATTTTATTTACCAGTATCTAAGGACATGTGTTTGGTTGTCAATCTATCCTACCATTTTTACGAGAAACACAATTTTATTTAATCTAACATGTGTGTCAAGCATTTTAATACGTAACAAATTTCATGTAGAAGATTGTAATAACCAACAAATACTTATGCATAGTGTTTACCAGATATAAGGAGCACAAAATTGAGTTTTATGGTTAGATAGTTGAAGGGTAACACCCTGAAAACAGACATGAACCTCTAACCACAACAAAAGTTTTCGAACCATGAGACATAGTGTCATAACAGGATAAGTAAAAGATGGCCGAATGTAACAAGTGTAGCTGTGTAGGAACGACATAAAAGATGGACTGGATATCGTTAGTGCCATAGACTCCGACACCATCCGATCCATGTCTCCACTCATTGATGGTTATTGTAACACCCCAACCGATGGCGGAAACATCGGGATGTCACGTATGGATGATTGATCAGTAGCTCATGGTGAATAATAAGTTTCAATAATTGATTAAATAAATTACATGCATTTGTTCTACAAGGTTGTGTACATCAAATGAGAAATACTAAATAAACATCTTCAAGCATGAACTCTAATCTCCAAGTATTGCTATAACCTGAAACATGTTAAGTTTGAAAATATTTTGGGTCAACAAATGTTGGTGAGAATTACATAGGTTTTGAATAATTGAATAAAAACTTTTACAATTCGGTGTGTCACGTTAAGTCTAGTCCATATATGAGAACAAAACTACTTTCAGGTAAAGCGAGTGCATAATCAAACCTTGATTGACCTGCTTGATGGGGGCCATACACCTATGGTCCACTCGATTATGTTATGCGATAACAATCACCCACGCTACCTATGTAGGAGGTACACGTATCCGGGTGGGGTTGTCAGTCCAATAGATCTATCATTGTATATCGTTGGCTTGTACGGAGTTAATGATTATGCTAGAATGCGATGATTACCATAGAAATGCTCTAAACATAATGCAACATAGAATAACACATGGACACTTGCGATTGAATTGTAAATTGATGTTGTAACATGTTTCACCCCAAAAATTGTAAAATAGTGAAAAAGGGGCTATGTAAACTCACCTTCGTTAATCGAGTTAAATGCTAGCGTTGCGGGCGTAAGCGAGGCGAATCCCAAAGACTCAACCTAAGGTTTCAAGTATTCGAATTAAGTGTTTGAGCTTAAGAGAGTCTAGGGTCCCTAATCTAAGGCATCTAGGATGTTACGTCTAGGTTTTGGGGTTTAAGTTTGATGATATAAAACTGTAATTATTTGTATTTGTTTTATAAATAATTCCATTGATTAATAATGGGATGATAAAATAACAAGTGTTCTTGAGCTTTGTAAATGTGATATTTTCTAAGTTTGTAAATTAGTGAAATTAACTCAGAAAATAGTTTGTAATTTATATAAAAGTATTAATTTAATTTGTATTGTCAAAATGACATAATTTGTGAATAAAATATAAAGTGGTTGTAAAAATAAATTCTTCTGTGAGAACTTTATACTCTGACCACAAGGGTCTCAAAATAATTTTTATAAAAGTTTTGGTGAATAAAATCTATTTAATATGAATTTGATATGTTTAAAAGCTAATTTATCAACTAAAATGTAATATTGTATGAAAACATTTTATAACAAGGTAAAACTGATATGGAAATGTTCATAATATGTCAAAATATATTTCCACCAATTTTCATAATAAAATGAATTAAATACGAATTTATATGAATTAAATATGATAAATAACACATAAATTTGGGATAAATACTAAACGCTTTCTAAAAATAAAAGTTTCTTTAAAAACTTAGTCTACTGACTTGGAATGTCTCACAATAAAATTTATAGAATTTTTCTGATAAAACTCTATTTATTATGAATATTATTTGTTTAAAACTATTTTAACAAAAGAAAATGAGATAACCTATGAAATCATATCAAAACAGGGGGAAAATGGCATGATAATTATTCTAACATAATGGGATATATTTCTGGAAATTTTCATGTTTAAGCTCATTATATTCGAATTTATATAAATTAAACATGATTAAAGCATATTAAAAATGATTAAAAATGCTAAACGGTTTCTAAAAATCCCGAAACTTTTTCTAAAACTCTTAGTCAGTTATATGAACAAGTCTACAAAGTTTCATAATTTTTAGAGCAGTAACAGGCGAGTTATGGAATTTTAAAGTTCTTAAAACTTTTAATTCAAAAATACCCAAAATGCCTAGAACACCCTATCCTTAGAATTTGCAATTGGAACCCTTAGAGGCTATGTTTGATACAACTAATAGAGGGCTTTTGTTCTACTGATAATAATGAAAGATTATGCAAAAGTAATTGGAAAAACTCACGGTTTTGGTTGTCCAAATTGGCGAAAGAAAACCGAAATAAAACCCAAAGAATAAGCTTCCAATTCGTCAAGATTGCGAGATAAAAATCGGGGCTTCTTGTGCAGAAGTGATAGTACAGAGGATATGAATGTGTGTGTGTGTTTAATTGAGTTAAAACTTTCGTTTGAGGTGTGAATTGCAAGTGACAAAATGAAGTGGGTTTTATAGACTTTTGGAAGTTTAGATCATTAAATTGGGGTGTTGGAAGCATGTGAGGTTGGTCTGATCATAAGGAAACGACCAGGGGACACTAGGGACGCGTCTAGAGGTTGCATTGGGGGCGGATTTGGCGAGCTCGAGGCTGAAAACGCTGCAAAAGTCAAACAGCCCGTCTGCAGTTCCGCCGCGGTCAGCGGAAGGTTATCACTCCCTCCCGCGGTCCGCGGGGGTGATAAATATATTTTTTTTTATTTTATAAATTTACGGACCGTAAATATAAATTTACGGACCGTAAATAATTTTTTTTTAAATAATAAAGGAGGGACTAGATGTGTACATTTATGAAAGAGGAAGGTGACGGTTGTCACAGTTATCAAGAAAGACGTGGAACCACAAATAATTAACCTAAAAGCTACAGAAAAAGACGAGTAATAATTTATTAAACTACACTCTTAGCACAACCATTGTACCTCGCAAATCCTATAAATAACAAAGCTATTGGTAGAGTATGGAGAGAGTAGGACGTAGGCAAACCTTACCTCTATCTACGTGGATATAGAGACTGCTTCTAGAGAGATTCTCAACATGAGAAACAAACTATACACAAACAACAAAAACTAAAAAAACAAAATCAGAGGCTTACCAAATGATAAAAGATCCGGTGAAAGAGTGACATAGTAAAATAGAAACATATAATCGAAATATGAACAAATATAACCTCATAAAAAACAACATATACATCATATACGGTAAGACAATCACATGCAAAGTTCACTTAAAGTCCCACACAAGGAAATTGAATCCCCTAAAACAAGGCTAATACACATATATACAATTGAACTTAACTCTTAATATTCACTATTCTCATACTCTTATCTTGTGACTGATTCTTACGCTAGATAGTTGTCATAGAGTGTTGGTTTTGCAAAATCATCATTGACGAAGTTGTTATCAAACTAATCATGATGGAGAAGTATCGGAGATCTTTGCTATAAGATTCTTTGAAGTTTCAATTGCCTTCTTATAAACCTCACTTAAAACAACAAGGCCAAGTGCTATGGAACCGCGCCTAGGGTGTGACCACAACTATGCCGGAGCCACATCAAACCCCTCCTACACGGTGTTTCACACCAAAAAACCTGCAAAAGTTGTGCCACCTAAGGTTGAGTCAGATGGTTCACATCCTTGGGCACGGAACCGTAACACACGGTCTAATAACAAATTATCATTCGATTCTCGTGTAGAATCAACAATATAAACCCCTCTATGTATCCTTAATTCCTTATTCTTGAAACCTTCTCTTTATAAATAGAGTATACTGTAGCTAAACGTATGTATGATTAAGCAATGTGTACAAGTCTTTCACGCAATTTTAATCTCACACAGTTTTAATGTTTAGATTGTCATGTTTACTCTATGGTACGTGTCCACTTTCTTTAAACTTTTTAATCCACTTTCTTTAGAAAATAAATATAATAAAATCAAAAGCTCATAAAAGCTGTGTCTGCAAATTCAAAGTATCAATAAAAATCCATCTGCTAAATTCCCTCATAAATGAGTCCAGTTGTGATCTTTAAACTACTAACAACAAGGCAAAGACTTTATGAGTCCAACTGTACACAATCACAGCCACATAGTTCTTTATGCCCACAAACAACACGACTCAATCAATTACCATTGACCAAAGCAACGTTCCTTACTTCCTTCCTTCCTTCATCTTATGATCTCCAACAAACCCATGTCAACAATCTTTCTTGTTCCATCTAACTCTGCTTCATAATACCCAACCTGTAAGTATAACATCATGATCAGTTGATCAGCACTTGATTCATCATCTGAATATGATCATAAAGTTATGGACTTTGTTGGTCTTTTGGGCTGTTTTATTTTGGGCGGACCATAATAATGATAATAATAATAAAATCCCCTGTATGAGGTTTTCTTTAATAAAGATCAGTTCTTGACTTATTTGCCATTTTTAGGATTACCCTTATGAAAATTCAATGAAATTTTGAATCTTTTGCATATGGGTATTATTAAAGACATCAAAGTTGTACATTTTTGGTCTTTATTGTATACTGTAGGTAGGCAAGTATCCCCTGTTTGAGTTTTTTTTATAATAAAGATCATTTCTTGACTTATTTGCTAATTTTAGGATTACCCTTGTGAATTATTAATTTTTTTTTTATTTTTTTAATGAAATTTTGAATCTTTTGCATATGGGTATTATTAAAGACATCAAATTTGTACACTTTTGGTCTTTATAGTTTATTGTATACTGTAGGTAGGCAAGTATCCCCTGTATGAGTTTTTTTATAATAAAGATCATTTCTTGACTTATTTGCTAATTTTAGGATTACCCTTGTGAATTATTAATTTTTTTTTATTTTTTTAATGAAATTTTGAATCTTTTGCACTTGGGTATTGTTAAAGGCATCTAATTTGTACAACTTTGGTCTTTCTTGTATCAAGTAGGTTAATTTTCTTGACTATGATTATATTTGATGATGTGGAGTTATACAGGAGTCCAGATTATATTGGAAGATCAGAGTCACATACAACTTAATAGATGGAAGAAAAAGAAAGCATAACTCAGTACAGAGATAAGCTGGACAAAACACTCATGTCTAATGATCTTTCTAATATGGAATTCTTAAGAACTCTGGTTGAAAATCAGATGTCAAAGTCAACACAAAGTGGAGATCAAGGTTTCTTTGTGTATAGTTTTCGCATTTGTTGATGACACGTCTTGCGAATTGTTGATTTCGTTTGTGTATTGATTACAAGGATTTTGTGGTATGCAGAAGTTAATGATAATTTAGTTCAAAAAAGAACCAAGGAAGTGGCTAACTTTATTAGCATGCTTAGAAGTGCTTCTGGAAATGCTGTTGAAGGGTCAAAAGCTAATGATATACCACATGGTAGTTGGAAAGTATGTCATATTAATGTTATTATTATTTATATATTTTCTTGATTTTTTTCATCTATTGTGGTGTCCATTATGTTGAACCATTGGTGGATCTAGAACTGCGTTTTCGATAAAATCTGGGGGGAGAGGGGGGGGGGGGGGGGGGACTCAGTACATATAAAATTTTCGGTAAAAATTACACTACGGAAAAAAAAAATGTTGGTCCGCCTATGTATTGAATCGTCTATTTTTTTCAGTCATTTAAGATTTCAAATTTGTAAGGTGGTTAACCTTGCTAATCTTGTTGAACAGATAAAACAGGATACTGAAGATTGTCGTGTGATGTATAGGGAGGGACCCGCTGGCACTCCGTTACATACATTACTTGCGGAAGGATATGTAGACGGGCCTCTAGATGTTTGTAAGTTTGGTTAAGGCATTTCATGCATTTGTCCACACGTATATTTTTTTTAAACGATATGTTTGAAAACAGGCATGTGCATAACATGGGAGGCGGGACTTTACCAAAAATGGTAAGGATGTTCTTTAGTTATAGACTTTCTGCATAATTGTAAATGTGTTTTTGTTTGGCAAGCAAACCATCTTTTTTCCATTGTATGCTGAAGCTAACCTATTTGACCACAACTACTCAGTAATCTCCACCATAGAGGTGTCAATTTTGCCCCATTTACTAATGAATAGGACAATTTGGATTTGTGTTTTTATCCCAAACGGGTCAAATAAAAAACGTTGAGCTAAAGAGGAAATATGCCAATGGGTTGAACGGGTCAATTTGGTTAAAAGTCGCACAAAGTTTAGTTTAATGGATACAGAATTTACAACCTCAAAAATCCTTTTCATTCAAATATCCCGATTATTTTTGTAATAACATTGTTTCTATGATCATAATTAACTCATTAATTTATATAACATTTTCATAATGTAAATCACAAGATGAACTCTATACCATGATTGTTGTTTGTTGTCAGGTGGCCTCAGTTTCATATCCCCGCATTTAAGATTACGTATTCAGAATGCGTGAAAAAGGTCAGAATGGGTGAACAAGTATCCTTAGTAAGGTTCGTAAAACTACACCAACCATCTAACTCCATCGTTAAAACCTTATTATATATGGATATTGACATCTAAAGTTCTACATATGTGGAAGAAAGGATGAAGCTTTCATGGCCACTATCAACAAGAGAGGCATTAGTTCATTATGTTACTCTTGAATACTTCCAAGAGGATCTCATTATACTCCTTTTGAACACGGTAATAAATTGTGTATTATAATATATATATATATATATATATATATATATATATTTTAAATTTTCAACTATTTACTTATTGTGCCATCTCATTATACTTCAGATTCCTGAGACAGAGAACATTGACAAAAGCACTCATGGGTTCACGAGAGATGGCATACCCGGTGTCGAAAATGTGACAAGGATAGATGTTGTTGGAGGCGTTGCTTTACAGAAAGTGAGTGCTAACCGAAGCTACTTCCGGTAAAAGATCTCTTTTATTTTTTGTGTAATGCTTTCTTTTTATTGTTTTCATTGCTACCTTTTATTTTTGGTTCGACCCTTTTCTTTTTGTGGTATTTTTTTTTATTTGATTAACAACTTTTTGACAAGTTCAGAAAATTTCGACGTTTGCAGGTCGATTGCAAACATGGATATAAAACTTGATTTTGTTCCACCAGCGATAATTAACTTTATTTCGAGGCAACTTATAGGTAGCGGCTTCAAGCTTTATAAAAAGGTGTAGTTCATATTCACTTCAAAACAGAAAGCAAGCACAATAGCACACACATCATATGTTTGACTTTCTAGGTCAACTGTGTTATTTTGAATCTTAAACTTGATACCATTTTCAAAACTTTTTGATAGTGATTTGGTAACTAAAATGAACCATATGATAAGTAATACAACCTGATAAATGTTAGTGTTATCACTTTAAAAAAAACATTCATCGATGTTGCATTTGTAAACAACGTGGTTTGACCTCAAAGGTCAAACTGCATTTCTCCCATGCTAATTGTACTTCTTACTACAGAAAGTGGCCTCTGTGACCAAAGGTGATGAAGATTTCAGCAAGGCTTTAAAGGAGCCATTTTACGGTCATATTCGTGAAGCACTTTACTCGAAAAATAAGTTATCAAACGGCGGTTTGGAACAGAAAGAAATCAAATTTGTTGATGGAGTTTTGGAACAAAAAGAAATCAAGATTGACAATGGGGTTTTGGAACAAAAAGAAATCAAGATTGATGACGAGGTTTTAGAACAAGAAACGGTCAATATTGGCCAACCTGAAGAGCATTGTACCACCAAGAAACAAGATACCGATCAGTTGCCAGTTAGTGAAATAGAAGAAGTTGAAGAGGCGTGGCTATCATGCGAAGATACTGATGATGATAATAATAATAATAATAATATTAGCAACGAGTTATTTGTGGATGGTAAAAAGGAAATAGTTATAGGTCCTGAAGTGAATCAAGCTCTGGGAACACTTGAAAAGGTCATCTCTATCTTTAGAGAATTTAGATTTAGTACTCGATCGTTGTCTCTCTCGCGATCCGTTAACAACGTGTTTACTGATCTTGAAGACGAAAAATCAAACGATCATAAACTTTTAGTAAACAAGTTAACTATGAGGAACTCACAAGAATCAAGGGACAGTCTTTTAAGTCTAAGCTCCAGGTACAAATACTAAGTTTCCAAAATGTTTAAACGCATTCGTACGCGTCACACAATGTTTTTATGTGTTCTTTTTTTTTTCAGGCACAAAGTTGGGTTAGCAGACGACAATGATATTAAGGTGGATGTGATCAAGAACATGGATAAAAGTAGTTTGACCCAGAAAAAGATAAAAAAACAAAGATTTTGCTGTATCAACTTCACCTCTGGAAGGCTAAACTCATGAAAGATTGTTGTCTCAAAACATTTATACGGTTTGGTTATGTTGTATAAAGAGAACTTGGTAGGATTGGCTGAGATTCTTATTATGTTTTTCTTTCAAATATGATTATTATACCCAAGTTTGTAAATGACAACATTTTTTAAAGGGAAAATGACCAAAATAGCCCGTTGACCGGGCGTTTTGCACAAATAGCCCTCTCCACCCTCTTTGGAGAGAGGGGTCACGGTTCCCAACATGCCTGAACCGTCTTCCAAGGGGCTTCCCATTTCAGCCAACCGTCTCCCGCCACGTGTCGTTGTTGATCCCGAGACAGACATTTCTCTCTCCTGAACCCTCTTTTCTTTCTCTCTCCTCCCTCCTGAACCGTCTTTTCTTTCTCTCTCCTCCTGAACCCCCTTTTCTATCTCTCTCACCCCTCTTTCTCTCCTCCTCACTCTCTCTCTCCCTTCCCCCACAAACCACCACCACCACCACCAACAATTAAAAACATCATCGTCTGCAACACTCCCAAGACCCCTTTGTTTTCCCCAACCAACCAACACCGCCACCTGCAAATGACACACCGTCACCATGAGAGATTTGCATCCTAACGTCAGAAACGTGACTTGTAGGCCGATGGTGGTGATTTCAGGAGGTCACAATGGTGATTTCAGGAAGTGACGTTGGTCGTATCGTTGGTGATGGTGGTATTTTAGGGTTGGAGAGTATGCTAATTGATCTGGTAGACGGCACAAGAAGATAAGGGAGTGAGGGAAAGTGTGCCCATCGGAATAGAATGTCGGGTGTGATTAGGTCAGCGATCTGTTGGTTGGAAGGGATGAGTCCATAGGGAGGTGATGGTAGTGATTTCAGGAGGTAAATCGGTAATGGTATTGGTAGTGATGAAAGTCTGTTGACAGAACTTTATCGATCATTTCATTGATTTATAAAGAAACCGAAAGCAGGTGAAGAAGAGCTGCTAGTTTTGTTGCTTGCAGCCGGTTCATATACGGAAGGGAACACGATTCAAGATTTGGGTTTGTTTAGGACGGCGGTGATGGTAGGTTTAGGGCGGTGGTGATGGCAGAGAGAGAGTGAGGAGGAGAGAAAGAGGGGTGAGAGAGATAGAAAAGGGGGTTCAGGAGGAGAGAGAAAGAAAAGACGGTTCAGGAGGGAGGAGAGAGAAAGAAAAGAGGGTTCAGGAGAGAGAAAGGTCTGTCTCGGGATCAACAACGACACGTGGCGGGAGACGGTTGGCTGCAAATGGGAAGCCCCTTGGAAGACGGTTCAGGCATGTTGGGAACCGTGACCCCTCTCTCCAAAGAGGGTGGAGAGGGCTATTTGTGCAAAACGCCCGGTCAACGGGCTATTTTGGTCATTTTCCCTCCCTTTTTTAAATCCTCCAAAATTGGTCTCACAGTGCTTTTTTATATAAAGTTTTAGAGGGTTTTATTCAACAGCTGATAATATGGTCTTGTGGTGTTTTAAGGTAAGGATAAAATGGTAATATTATATAAAAATTGTACATGCTTTTTTAGCGACTGATAGTGAGAACAATCATCTGAGTTACGATATGTCAATCAATAGAGACCAAATTCATAGTTTCTTAAATGAAAGACCAAAATTGTGGCAACATGTATAAGGGTGGCTGGGGCACTCCCGGCTACGTTGCCAAGCCCCCATCAACCCCATCTTGTCACGTCAAATACACATCCCACCTTGTCACGTCAAAAATCACAGAAAAAATTATCAAAAACAATGATAGTCGATCGGTAAGGTGTAGCCGATTGTGAAGCTTTTGACCGTAGCCGTAGGGGTGGCGGCGGTGTAGCCGTTCGGCTACGATAGCCAAAACACCATAGCTAACTAGTGCCCCATCCATCTAAGCTTTCTACAACGGGCCCATTAAAAGCGCACAACCATGAATGTTAACACAAATTACCATTAAAAGCGCACAGGCATGAATGATAACAGAAATCACGTAGGTTTTCTCATTTCTTTTTGTTTAGATTTGTCTGAAAAGTTGGTTGCAAGTTTTATTTCTTTCATACTTTAAAGAGGTTTTGGTCTTTTTACAAACTTCAAATGCTTCTTAGACCACATGTAGTGGCAATGGATTTGGGCATTTCACGCCCCAATTCACAAGCAAACACCCCCCCCCCCCTCCATCTGGTTTTTGGGTGAATTTCTTGCAGGCGTGAAGTATTTCACGCTCTAAACCAAAATCAAACAACCAATAAAATGTCTATATCTCTCTCCCAACCAATCAAATACTATTTATTTTAAATTTAAAAAAATAATAATAATTAAGTAATGATTGGAAGGGGCATTTGTGGGGCTTGAAACACTACACCCCTTTTTAATTTCAAGCCGCATGTGAGACCCACATGCCACATGTCACACAATGCTCATGGTGAGGCTTGAAATTTCACTACCACTACACATAGGGCTGTACAAATTGCTTGCCGCTCGTGGATCGCTCGCCGCTCGTTCGAAAAATGCTCGCTCAATCCTCCTCTCGAATGCAAGTGAGCCGTTCGGTTCGGTTCGGTTCGAATAAATTATTATATATTTGTCTTGGGCAAATGTTATATATAAAGCTATAAATATTACTATCATTTGGGTGTGTATGTATAATTATACATACATTCCCAAATCATAGTAATATTTATGGCTTTATATACAACATTTGGCTACGTACACACCCAAATGATAGTAATATTTATACTTTTATATATAACATTTGGCCCAAGATAAACAAGTAAAATATAACAAGCCCACTTAATTCAATAAAAATTTAACACTAAGTTTAATAGTAAACCCAAAGTCGTGAAATAATAGTCTTTACTTCATTATGTTATTAGTTGTCCGTTGCTAAACATCGGTTAATATCACCGTACTTCACAATGCGACTCTTGTTCTCTGCAGTATGCTCATCACTTCACTACCTCAATATAAGCCTCATTTTCGGACACTTAAACCTCAATATAAGGTTCAACAACGGACAATTTGGCATTGGGTGTCACCCCGAAAACAGAAACATTGAAGGAACATCCTAATTTTATGGTTGTCCGAGTTACTCTTCGCTCGTTTCTTGCTCGGCGCTCGCTCGAAAAAATTCACGCTCGAAGAATGCTCGCTCAGTTTTCGGCTCGGTTGTAAATGAGCCGCTCAGCTCGGTTCGGTTTGTAAACGAGCCAAACACGGGCAAAGGTCCGCTCGGTTCGGCTCGGCTCGTAAACAGCCCTAACTACACATGGTCTTACCATTCAAAAAGCTAATATACTGATTTAGACGCATAGTAAAATACGTTTAGATGATTAAACAGATTCATAAACCATCAAATAAGTTTTAACCGGCTAACGGTGCTACATAAACAAAAAGGAAGTTCAAGGTTTATAAAGTCAATACAGAAAACCTTAGGTACTTGTTCAGAAAGTAGACGGATCAAACCGAACCCCACACGTTTACAAATCGTCTTAACCGACCCAAAACTTGTTTTTTTTTTTCGTTTCCGCTTCGGGCTGGATTTCGTGTCGTGTAATACGTTTTAACTAGGGGAGCAAACAAGCCAAGCCGAGACGAACCGAGCCCAAATTCGGCCAGGCTCGGGCTTGGCTCTTTCATTAAATATTACTGTAGTTAATATATAAAATAAAATAATAATATGGATAATAGGCTCATCTACATGCCTGAGCTCGATAAGTGAAGCTCGGGTTCGAGCTCGTTTACTAAACAAGCTTATTTTTAGAGGGTGTTTGGGATTGAGTTTCAAACCAACTTATTGACTTATTGGCTTTTTGGAAAAGCCAATAAGTCAATAAGCTGTTTGTGTAACTCAAAAGTACTTTCTGTTTTGACTTTTGGCTTTTAGCTTTTAAGGGTGGAAAAACTGTTTTTGAAAAGTTAGAAATCCTGGCTTTTGGCTTTTAACTTTTAGGAAAAAATTACAAATTACCACCCATACAACAAATATTCACAATAAGTTAAGCAAAACACTTAAAAAAATAACAATCTATTGACTTTTTGACGTTTCTCATCCCAAAAGCTAATCCAAACACTTTTTTTTAAAACTCCTTTTCAAAAAGTCATAAGCCAATAAATTCTTTTGACCAAAAGCACTTTTGCATTTCCAAACTCAATCACAAACACCCTCTTAGGTTTGGGCTCGGCTCCTAAATAGGTCAACAAATAAGCTTGGGTCGACTCACTTACTAAAAAAAACTTTAAATGAGAGGATAAATATTAAAAAAAAACTAATATTACACTAAGCTCGACGGGCCTGACAGGCTTCACATTCCAGGCTCGAGTTTGGCTCGATAAATAAACAATCATTGTTTTAGGTTCAAGCTCGGCTCAACTCGTTTCAATATTTTTAGTGAGTCGATTTCGAGTAACTCGCGAACAGCCCAGCTCGTTTGCACCCTTACTTTTAACCCGGTGATGGTGGACTGGTGGTACTGGCACCTAAACAAAAAAGAAAGTTAAAAGTGTGTTAAGTGAATATCGAAAACCTTAAGGGTATAAATGCAACTTTAAAAATAAAATAGGTTCTTGATGAGAAAGTAACCGCCTCTAATAAAAACAGAAGTTTCTAGACCGTGAAAGAAGCGTCAGAGAAGAAACAATGGGTTGGATATGGAAGGACGACGAAGAAGATGATCGAAACAGAGGTGAATTGAACGTGTTTCACGATTTGGATAGTGGATCTGAAGCACGATGCTCGACGAGGAAGATTATTTCTTCACAGTGCAGAACTGAGGAGGTGGAGCCTGGAAAGTTTATTAAAAAGTGCGAGAAAACTGAGCAGCTTCTTAAAGACTGCGTTGGAAGGTCATTATTATTATTATTATTATTATTATTATTCTGTTTTGTAATTTTATTTTGTGAATTGGAAACTTAAGCGTTTTATTTGTTGGATTTGTGGTTTTGGTTGTGTTAGGGATTTTGTGTATATGTTTTCTGCTGTTAATTTAGATTTAGATTTAGATTTTATAAAATGGTTGAATTAGAGTTATGAGATTAGGTCTGGTTGATGACTTGATGCTGAGAAATTGTAGGGCTGCAAATGATGCCATTAGGTCTAGTGGATGATGAGAAAACGAAGGGGTGAAAATGATTGAATTAGATCCATGACAACAAAGGGCTGCAAATGAATGAAATGATTGAATTAGAGCCATGACAATAGGTCTAGTGACGATGCCTGAGAAAACAAAGGGATGTAGATAATTCAATTAGAGCCGTGAGATTAGGTCTAGTCGGTCCTGATAAAACGAAGACTGCAGATGGTTGAATTAGAGACGTCATGGCATTAGGTCTGGTCGATGATGTAACCAGGATTATTTAGGGGCGATGAAGTATAAGCTAGACAGAAGAAACAGGGACGCGGTTGTATCCGCTGCCTTAATACAGAATTTTCACACGATATTTTTCTTTCTAAAAGTGGCCTTATGTAACTTGGTTGCTTCCAAGTTTGGTGGACGATTAGGTGGTTGTCATGCTGCTCTTCATATTTATAGTCTGGTTCATGATGGGGAGTACTATATCAAGTACATGATTAAACATTGTTTGTCAGGTGGTCGGGTTTTAAAAAAAAGGATGGTCATTAAACATTGTATTGTAGTTCTGTTGGCCCTTTTTGCATGGTGTGTGTGTGTGTCACCGTACATATAATTCATGGTATAGTGTCATTTGCTCCTAGTCCAGATTGCCCTTGGACGCTGGTCTGGGTTACGGGTTCTGGTCCATCTAGCGCTGGTCTGTCTTGTAAGGTGAGGTTCATCTGGATGCTGGTCTAGATGGTATGTCGTTAGTATTGTTCACAAGATTGATATGATCTTATAGTTTGGGACTGTTTGGTAGCCTCTTAATGATTCAATTAAGAAGTTACCTCTGAATCGGTCAGAGGTAAAGTGTGTTTGGTTTACATAAAACTCTTAATGGTTTATGGAGCCTCTTAATGGGTATGTTTTAGAAACATGCTGACCGATTCAGAGGCTACCTCTTAATGGCTCAACACCAACGTTGCCAAACAACCCCTTTCTAGTTAATACTAATGTTTTCATATATTGTAGTCTTTTTCCCGGCATCTATTCTAGTTTAGGCGCTTTCTTGAAGGCGCCTAAACTATTCTCAATGGAAGTTATTAAGATTATTTAGGCATTATTTATCATTTTTTGAGTTTTATACCAGTTTTCTTGAGCTTTTATCCGAATCGTTAATTCTTTATCAGACCATCGGAGGTGGTGCAATCTAACAAGGAATACACAGAAGAAGATGTAACAGAGCAGATTACAAAAGGTTCTTTTCCAATGGATCAGAAGCAGTCATCACCATTTGATTTCCCTGGGCTACGAAGTGACATGGAAGCGATTGAACGTGATCTGTTTGGCAACATGGACCGTTTCTTTGAGGCTGCTGAAGACATGACAAAGGGGTTTTTCGGTATGTTTGGGTCTCCGCATTTATATGAGGGAGATTCTAAATCCACTTTCAGGTTTCCTCGTGTTCATGATGGAGATTCGAAATCTACTTCTAAAAGGAGTGTGCCCATTGAGTCTTCACCTTCCAAGGTGGTCAAACCAGATGGTCATGTTGACCTTTCAGGCTTGGCTAGAGATGTTTGAACTTGAAGTCATGAACTATGCTTATATTTTAGTCAGATTTTGGTATAAACTCATGGCTATATGAAATACATATAATATTGGAATACAGATTTTGGTTGGTAAATCATTGAAGTTGCTGTCTATTGTTTGTACCCTGTGTTATTAATCATGTACCCTGCGCTTACAGTTGTACAAAAAACCGGTTTATAACCCAGCTTGGTACCACATTTAAAGTCGGTTTGACCCAACCCGGATGCCTTTTCTGTATCTCGTCAGTGAAACCGGTTTGGTCCTGAATTGGTTTGACCAACTCGTTTCTGACCCTGACCTGACCTGCCAGTTTGGGATACCGGTTTGGGCCTGAATCGCCAACCTGAATTGTTTAATATAGGTTCACTAAAAAGGTTAATATATGTTCTATAAAAAAACCAGATTTGTACACCTCTACTTGTGCTGTGTAAATCCAAATCCAAATCAAGTTGCATTACAATATTAATAAACTTGAGCTTAAATAAATTTACAAGGTAACAAAATGTGCGAATACAAAAAATATTGGCTGCCTCCGGCAACGGACGGCCGGCTGCCGGCCCGCCATTGACTGATTTAGCTAGGACATCAAACACGCGTGCATGTCTTATTTTGTAGCATATCTTATTATCATTTTGTATAGATTAAGGTTAAGATAATAATATTTATTTGAGTGTGATCATTGTATACAAGACTTGACTTAATAGATTGGAGTAGTTTAGACAAGTAGTTAAAGTCTTCTTTATTTTTTTTCGTTAATAGGGTTGTATAAATGATCAATTTATGCTTAGAAAGTTTCACCAAGATACATATTTTTTAGTTTTTAGTAAACATTTAAAGAAAACTTTAGGAATCATTTAAAAAGTTACATACATACATACACACAAGTATATATAATATGAGAGTGTTTCATCTATAACCAATTATATGTTTATGTTGAGAACGGGGAGAAATGCATAATGTTTTATCTGTATTACTGTATGTAGCGCGTTGATGATTTAATAAAATAGTGGGCTTTTTGTGCAAACTCGAGCAAAAGTCACAGTCATATTATGTGGCTCTAGCAATTCTTAATGTAGCCTTGTTTGCCCTTTGATATATTCGTTACACTTGCATATATAAACAAACAATGCAAATGGAGAAACATTCAAACACAGAAAAAGTCCTCTTTTTTTCCAAGGTTTTTCTATAAAGACCTGGTAAACCCTTAGTAATTTACAATTTTTCGATCATACCCACCGATCTTTATCTTGTTTTCTATAAGTATCCGGTTTTTTTAGTACTGGGTCATGTAACATTTGTTCAGTTAACTGTTTTGTGGGATAAAGGGTGTCACATCCATACTTGTGGGTTGCAGCGAGTCCCTCGTGCGTGATTTGTTACTATAGTTGGTCTATATTCTTGGATATTTCTTTGTTGTTGGTAAAATTTTATTGTGGTTAGATGGGAAATGTATGTGTAGGACCATGTTACTCAAAAGATGGATTTATCCAGTTAGTGTCATATCCATACTTGTGGTCTCGGTCACCAGATACGATAGATTACAAGAACGAAGAATGTAACAAAGATCCTAGATCAGCCGTCGTCGTTCAAAAAGCACCTTCACCGTTGGTGATCATAGCAAAAGACAACACTAAACCGTCTCTGCCGCCCATAGTTTCAAATCAAGAAACAATCCAAGACGTTAAGCAGTTGGAAAAGGATGTAACATCACAACCAAAGGTGGTGTCTAATGCTAAAAATCCGTACACTGTGAAGAGAATGTTGAGTGCAGGGTTACGAGCTGACTCAGTGTTGAAAACCAAAACCGGGCATTTAAAAGAGTACTATAACTTGGGTCCAAAGTTAGGCCATGGTCAATTCGGTACAACTTTTATTTGTATAGAGAGGACTACAGGGAAAGAATTCGCCTGCAAATCAATCGCTAAAAGGAAACTACTAACTGAAGAAGATGTAGAAGATGTTAGGAGGGAAGTTGAAATCATGCATCATTTATCTGGACACGCTAATGTGGTTTCGATTCAAGGTGCTTATGAAGATTCTGTTGCGGTTCATTTGGTGATGGAACTATGCGCTGGAGGCGAACTGTTTGATAGGATTACAAAAAAGGGTCATTATTCAGAAAGAAAAGCAGCTGATCTTGTTAGAACAATTGCTGGCGTGATTGAAGCTTGTCATTCGTTGGGCGTTATGCATCGCGATCTTAAGCCTGAGAATTTTCTCTTCGTCGATGAAGACGAAGATTCACCTCTCAAAACTATAGATTTTGGGCTATCAGTTTTCTTTAAACCAGGTACCTTTTTGATCATACATACGTATATGGTGCCATACAGAAAGGGGTGGCGGCGCAACTTGTTGCCCGTCAAGCCTGCTATCTTGTTGTAATTTTTGCTTTGTGGAATGAAATTGGCTGTTTTGATAAAAAAAAAAATTATATATTTTGCTTTATATATCAGGGGAAACTTTTAGTGATGTGGTTGGAAGTCCATACTATGTGGCACCTGAAGTTTTGTTAAAACATTACGGTCCGGAAGCAGATATATGGAGTGCTGGTGTGATTCTTTACATTCTTCTTTGTGGGGTGCCTCCATTTTGGGGTGGTAAGTCTAGAACACGACGATGGTTCAGTAAAGATTTTATTTTGATTAGGGTCGTCGCCATTTACAGTCTTTATTTTGATTACAGAATCTGAGAATGAAATATTTGAAGAGGTTTTGAGGGGAAAACTTGACTTTTCCTCTGACCCATGGCCTAGTATCTCTCAAAGTGCTAAAGATTTGGTTAGGAAAATGCTTGTTAGAGACCCACGAAAGCGTATAACGGCTCATGAAGTTCTTTGTAAGTCAAGTTTAACTGATTCAAGTTAGCAGTATAATTTATATCTAATTCTTGTTTTGATCACCGTAGGCCACCCTTGGATTAATGAAGATGGCGTTGCTCCAGACCGACCTCTTGACTCTGCAGTCTTGACTCGGTTAACTCAGTTTTCTGCCATGAACAAGCTCAAGAAAATGGCTCTTAGGGTAAAGATTTCAAGAAAATGACTCACAATCTCATCGAAAATGTCAACTTTACCCTTATCCGTCTCATGTTTTCACAGGTTATCGCTTCAAAACTCTCAGAAGAAGAAATCGCCGGATTAAGACAGATGTTCAAGATTATAGATACAGACAACAGTGGTTATATTACATTTGAAGAGCTAAAGGCTGGACTTACACGTTTTGGTTCTAATCTTAACGAATCTGAGATTTACGATCTAATGAAATCCGTAAGTATTTGATTTATATGTTCTCGTTTTTCTTATTGCATATTATCGTTGCCCGTTATCTTGATGTAATTCTCTTAGTCATGGAATAAAAATTTCTTTAACAAAAAAAAATAACATTATCTTTTTTTTGATGTTTATATTGTTTTAAAATGAAAACGCAGGCGGATATTGATAATAATGGTACTATTGACTATGGAGAATTTATAGCTGCAACTTTACATATGAATCAAGTCAATAAGGAAGACTATATGTTTGCTGCTTTCTCATATTTTGACAAAGATGACAGTGGTTATATCACTCTTGATGAACTCCAACAAGCCTGCAAAGAATTCGGCGTAAATGATGTTCATTTAGAAGAGATTATAAAAGAAACTGATCAGAATAATGTATGTTTTCGCTACCAATATATCATTTACATGATTGAGTATTCATTTTGTGTAAAAAGATTGTCTTTTGACTTTGTGTTGAAAATGTTCATGTCGTTGACTTGTAGGATGGCCGTATAGATTATAACGAGTTTGTAGCAATGATGCACAACCACAATGGAAGCGCGGCGTTAACAAAGAAGCAGTTGAAGGATGGTTTTATTGTTGGGTTAAGGGAGCCAGTGTCAGTTTGTTGATATTATTTGTGTTCATTGTTTTTCTATCTAAATGTCAAAGATTGCACCTTAACAAGTAGATGTGTCATATGATATGGGTTCATGTATGTAACTATGCATATATCTAAATGTCAAAAATAACATGTATATTTCCTAGTTTCTTTTTAAAGAAAAAAAAATCAGATTTATTTTTAAAAAATAAGGTAATATACTGATAATGTTTTTCACTATATGTACATATACTATAGTAACAAATATACTATAACTAACAAAGATTCTTAACTCTTCAGAGTAGTTGCGACACAACGTTATTGGCACTCACGGCCGAGGATGTGACACTCATGGCCGTCTAGGGGTGTTAATCGGATCAATTTTCGAATTATTCAAATTTGAAATTTTTTAAGCTGAATTCTAATTCGAATAAAATTTGAGTTATTAAATAACATGGGTTACGAGAAAAAAAATAAAAATAAAAATAAACAATATGTATGTGTGTGAATACAGGTGTGTGTATATATATAATAAATAAAAATATACGCATGTTTCAAGGTGGTAGAGTTGTTGGGGAAAGACTTGGTGTTCTTTGTGACCCACGTTTGATTTTTCCTACGGTACCTGGTGATGATGGGAGACTTGGCGGGATCGCTTAGTTCGATCCTTGAAATGAACGGGTTTTACCTCACCGCACTATCATGCATTCGGGCAAGTGTTCACGGGCTTTTGCCCTAGGTGTGGGTTTTCCCTGTTTTGGTTGCCGAATGTATCTTGAGCTGGTGAATTTCGCAAAGGATTTGTTGGTCATTCAAAAAAATAAAAAAATTAACAAAAAGTTTAAAAGAGTATAATACCACATGTTAAATTATTTTTGTTTGAAAATTGCACTTCATTAAAACAAAACAAGACGACTTATCTCTAAGCTAGAGATAAGCGCCCAAACAAAATTACATTGTTTCAATCATAAACTTACACCACCCTTTCCAATCTACCGTGCCATCTTTAAACTTACTCCTATACCACAAATACCCCCAACGACTTAACATCCGACAATATTTGAACTATATTTACATCATTATTTATGAAAATCTTTTCGTTTCTTGCTTTTCAAATACGCCAACACTATTAGCAGAGCATATTATTATTGTATTTTATTATTGTAATTATTAGGTTTATCCCCTTTCCTTGTATAGTGGGGATATAGTTATGAGCTTTCCTATTTCCATGCTATTTATCGTTTGTATACTCCTGTATATAAGGAGGCCCTCATTGATCAATAAGAGACACAGATTATTATTCCTAATACAAACTCCTTTATGGTATCAGAGCCCTAGGTTTTGAATACCCTCCTCTTCTTCCTTTTTTTTTCTTTCGGCTGTTTCGATAGCCACACCCTGCAACCTGCTGTTTCGACAGCCATTCAAACCCATCTGCACCATCTTGTCTTCTTTTTTTTTCTGAACTGCAGCCATGACGAAAACTGATGCAGGGGCTGCCGAATCCTCATCTTCACAAAAACCTCATGCCCTTCATCCTGCATACTCGGTCACTAACATCCAGTCCAAGATCCGGACCCTGGATGGCACCACCGTGACCTACTCTTCTTGGGTGAAGATGTTCAACCTTCATGTTACAGCTTACAAAGTGGCCAATCACATCGATGGCACACCTCCCCCTGATCTTGCTGCACCAGAATACGAGACATGGAAGGAACTTGATGCACTAGTATTGCAATGGATTATCAACACTGTGGCTGACAAACATCTGGATCGCGTCCTCGATAAACCCACGACTGCCAGAGATGCTTGGATACAGCTTGAAAAGGTTTTTCTTAGCAATAAAAAGGCTAGGGCTGCTACCCTTGAAACCCGGTTTTGTAATCTCACCTTGGCTGCTTGTACATCTCTTGATGATTACTGCCAACAATTAAAAACCCTAGCAAACCAACTCGCTGATGTTGATCATCCTGTCAGCGAGTCACGGCTTGTTCTACAACTTGTCCGCTGTCTCCCATAGGGATGGCAATGGGTCGGGTTTGGGACGGGTTTAGGTAATCCCAACCCCATACCCGATTAGGTATGCTTGTCCCAAACCCGTCCCAAAACCCATCGGGTTTATGTCGGGTAATTACCCATCGGGTGTCGGGTATACCCTCGGGTTTCGGGTAAACCCATTAATTTTTAAAACTTACCCATTGGGTATATCCGACCATAAACCGGTCGGGTATTTATTGGATAACTACTAACCAATTATATTTAGAATTATTTAATATACGTGTAAATGATCACAATGTATGAATATAAAATACTTAACTCATATAAAAACACTCTAAGACATATATAACAAATAGTATACACTATTTTTTGGTAGTTTCTAGCACAAGATAGTAATCTAGATGGACAATTACATATATTATGGATACATATTTAAAAAGATATATAAGAAAACATATTGGGTATCTAATCGGGTAAATAGGTATACTTTATCGAGTAATCGGGCCGGGTAAACGGGTATATCATCAAATCCCAAACCCGTCCCAAACCCGCGAAAAAAATAAAAACTAATCCCATACCCGGACCCATACCCTATTACCCGACCCAAACCCGTTCCAAATGTGTCGGGTTTCGGGTTTACCCATCGGGTTCGGTTTTGATTGCCATCCCTAGTCTCCCACCAGAATACAACACCACCGCATCTTTTATTAATAACCGTGATGCAGACTGGGATCTGGCCCTTAGTTTGCTTCATGACGAAGAAATTCGGATTGAAGCACAAAAAGGCTCCACTTCCTCCGTTCTGCTTGCTGCCACCACACCCTCTAACCCGAAAACACCATCTCCTACCCCTACTGAGCAGTCATCCCAACATCCACCCGATAACACACAAGCCTACACCAACCGCTCTGGCCGTGGCAGGGGACGCGGGAACAGATTTCGAGGCAGGGGACGCGGCAACAGTGGCCGTGGTTTTTCTTCGGGGTTTCCTGCTGGTTACGGGTTTCCTCAGCACCCATCTTACCCCACTTGGGCCTGGTGGGCCCCACCGCCATGTCCATACCCAACACAGCCAACTTGGAGGCCCACGAACCAGCCTGGACAGCCCACTAATCAGCCATCACAGGCCCACTTCACCAGTTATTCTGGCCCATCACACTACGGCTCTTATGGATCACAACAATTTGGGTATGACGCCCTTAGCCCAACTGACTTAAGTGCCGCGTTTGCTAATATGCAGGTGAATCAGCAGAATGCCTCTTGGAATCAAGACATCATGGATACCGGGGCTGAAGCACATGTCTCACGAGATCGAGGTAAAATTCTTATTCCCAACTCTTCTCCTTTAAATACGTCAATTCTTGTCGGTAGTGGTCATTGTGTCCCAATTTAAGGATCTGGCACGGGCTTTCACACCCTACCCAACTGTACCTATATATTACCAAATATCCTATATAGCCCACATGTCATTAGAAACCTTATTTCTGTACGACGGTTCACCCGTGATAATAATGTTTCTGTCGAATTTGACCCTTTTGGCTTTTCTTTGAAGGATCTCATCACTAAGAAGCATCTTTCACGCCACAATAGCACCGGGGATCTCTACCCTTTCACACCGCCTCAACTTCCGCCTCAAGCTTGCTTCATCACATCCACCTCTCTACCATGGCATGATCGTCTTGGTCACCCGGGAGCTCAAGTCTTAGATGTCTTAAGTCGTAATTTTCATTTTTCTTGTAATAAAGACAAAAGTCTAATCTTTGCAATTCATGTCAGTTAGCTAATAGTAAACGGTTACCTTTTTATGAGTCAATGTCTTTTACTTTTTCGCCTTTTGATATTGTACATTGTGATCTTTGGACATCACCAGTCACTAGCAAGTCCGGGTATAAATACTACATGGTCTTAATTGATAATTTTTCAAATTTTGTTTGGGTGTACCCACTAAAATATAAATCCGAAACCTTCCCCACATTTTCTAAATTTCACCAATTAATTCAAACCCAATTTGACCGAAAAATAAAAACTTTTCAATGTGACCTCGGGGGTGAATTTGATAATCACGCTTTTAAAAGCTTCGCCTCTCATCATGGCCTTTTGTTTCGGTTCTCTTGTCCTCAAACTTCCCCTCAGAATGGTCGTGCCGAACGAATGATTCGCCGCCTCAATGACGTCATTCGGGCACTTCTCATTCATGCTAGCCTTCCACCCTCCTTTTGGGTGGAAGCGTTACACACCGCCGCCTACCTTCACAACATCTTACCCACCAAAAGACTAAATTTTTACACCCCCACCTTCGCACTATACTTACGCCATCCTGACTACTCCCATCTCCGAGTTTTCGGGTGTGCTTGTTACCCTAACACCTCCGCCACTTCACCTCATAAGCTCCACCCCCGGGCTATTCGTTGCATATTCCTTGGTTATCCCCCGGATTTCCGAGGCTACCGGTGCTTTGATCCTACTACCGGAAGGGTCCACATATCTCGACATGTCACGTTCGATGAACACGTCTTTCCCTACACCATTACACAACCCCCCACCGCATACAACTTTCTAGATGACCCACCACCAATTAACCTCCCATTCCAATTCCCCACCCAACGACCCTCTCCCATTACCCCGTACCGCCTCACCTACTCCCGTAGGCCCAGACCAACTATTACTACAACCTCACACCCACCGCCCCACTCGGCCCCTTTTACCCAGCCCACGACAGCCCATGAACCTGTAGCCCAGCCCATACCTGCTCCCCACCCAAACCACCCCATTCCGCAAACCGCTGCACCCACACACCCTCAAAACCAACCGGCCCAATCCATCCTTTCTACTAACAATCATCCAATGACTACCCGCTCTAAGTCCCGCACCACCCAAAACCCAACAGCCACCTTTACTACAACCACCATCTCTCCAGTCCCCAATACCTATGCCAAAGCCCTTGCCGATCCAAATTGGTCACGTGCTATGCAGGCAGAATTTTCGGCTTTATTGGAGAATGAAACTTGGGAACTCGTTCCTCGCCCTACCGATCGCCCAGTTATTCGGTGTATGTGGTTGTTCCGCCATAAGTTCCATGCGGATGGGTCCTTGGAACGGTATAAAGCCCGTCTGGTAGTTAACGGAAATTCACAGACGGTTGGTATTGATTGTGACGAGACTTTCAGTCCGGTAGTAAAACCAGCCACCATTCGTACAGTTTTGTCTCTTGCAGTTTCCAGGTCATGGCCCATTCACCAGTTAGACGTCAAGAATGCATTTTTGCACGGCGATTTAAAAGAGACTGTTTTCATGCATCAGCCACCAGGCTTTGTTGATCGACGCTTCCCTCACTTGGTTTGTCGACTGAAGAAGTCGTTATACGGGCTAAAACAAGCCCCTCGGGCATGGTACACTCGGTTCGCGAATTATATTACTTCACATGGCTTTCGAGCCAGTGCTTGTGATCATTCACTATTTATTTATAGGCGTGACCCCGCGAACGTGGCCTATCTTTTGCTTTATGTTGATGATATTGTATTGACAGCTTCTAGTGAGGCTCTCTACGAGAGATTATCGGCACACTCTCACGAGAGTTTGCTATGACTGATCTTGGGCGATTACATCATTTTTTGGGCATCCAGGTCGATCATCTTAAAAATGGCATTTTTCTTTCGCAGCAGCAATATGCCAAGGATATTATCTCCCGTGCTGGTATGACCTCTTGTAAGCCATGCACGACCCCAGTTGACCTTTCCTCAAAGCTTAGTGCTACGGATGGTTCTCCTTTTTCAGATCCTACGTTATATCGTAGCTTAGCTGGTGCATTGCAGTACTTGACTTTCACTCGACCTGACATCACTTATGCCGTACAGCAGGTCTGTTTATTTATGCATGATCCGAGGGACACACATTTTGCGTTTATGAAGCGCATCATTAGACATATACAGGGCACTACTGATTATGGCATCCGTATGGTCAAGTCTTCTACTACTTCTTTGGTCGCCTATTCTGACGCAGACTGGGGTGGGTGTCCTGACTCGAGACGCTCTACTAGTGGTTATTGTGTATTTTTGGGTGACAACCTTTTATCTTGGTCTTCTAAACGTCAGCCAACCGTCTCACGATCTAGTGCCGAGGCTGAGTACCGTGGAGTGGCGAATGCTGTCGCTGAAGCATCTTGGTTACGCAATCTTTTGTTGGAGCTACACAACCCACTTCGGCAAGCCACTGTTGTTTATTGTGATAACGTCTCAGCAGTTTATTTGTCAGACAACCCCGTGCAACACCAACGGACCAAGCATATTGAAATTGATATTCACTTCGTCAGAGAAAAGGTTCGTGTGGGCGACATTCGTGTGCTTCATGTCCCATCGGCCTTACAGTATGCCGATATATTTACCAAAGGGCTCTCCAAGCAATTGTTCCAATCGTTTCGTTCTAGTTTGAGCGTTTGTCCTACACCCGTTCAAACTACCGGGGAGTATTAGCAGAGCATATTATTATTGTATTTTATTATTGTAATTATTAGGTTTATCCCCTTTCCTTGTATAGTGGGGATATAGTTATGAGCTTTCCTATTTCCATGCTATTTATCGTTTGTATACTCCTGTATATAAGGAGGCCCTCATTGATCAATAAGAGACACTGATTATTATTCCTAATACAAACTCCTTTAAACAAAAATGAATAGGACATGTTAAATAATCATACAAATACGGCAAACCGGCCATGAATCATAATAAGATAACATAGATACCATATCACCTACCCATAACACACTTGGAAAACCAACTGTCATATATTCCATTATAACCGCCAATTGTCAGCCGTCGATTAAATTGACAACATACAACCCATCTTAAGACAGCTCAATCCTACGGTACACATGGGACCAACTCTCCCAAGATCATCTACATCTTTATAAAAAAACATTTGCATTCTATAACACAATTCATCTTCTTAAAGTTTATCTTAAATGTTTTCTTGTTTCTTTGCTTAACATGTTACATTTGTTACTTATGTTGACAGTTTCAACTTAAAGTTTATCTTAAATTTAGCATTTGTTTATTCTTCTTCATTACTTGTGGTTTTGGTAAGCCTGCTAAAGTAAACGACTAAATAGTGTATGCAATATTTAAATAAAAAATTATGTCATGTTTTGTTATTAATTTACTAGTTTGCTACTGACAATTCACACTTTGAGAATAGGAATGGAGTCTGGAAATGAGGTTCCGTTAGATTCGGAAACCGCGGTTATTCCTGTTAATGAAGTTATGGAAAATTTGAAAAAAGATGATGAAGATGTTGAATCATCAACAACAGAAGTGAATCAATCATCAAAGAAAGGTAAAATAGCGAAAAAGGGCCCGAATACAGGTACATTCGGTCGAGCCACAAGACCAAGTTTGGCTCAAAGTTTATCTTTCCCTGCAAAGACTCGAACCCATGACATGACCAAACCACGGGCTGTGGAGACTGCATCTTCCATGTCAGCCTCTTTGCGATCAAATGGTGCGAATAGAGGTTCGAGTGGATTGAAAGCGGTTAAAACTGTTATGAAGTCAAAGGTGTAGTTCTTGAACTCTTCAGTCAACAAAAGATTATAATTCAAAAGCTAATTTTTATGTTTTAAATTTTTTTAAAAAAATGTAGGAGAGTCAGGATGATGAGATCAAGAAATTGAGGAAGAGTTTGACATTTAAAGCTACACCATTACCAAGTTTTTATAAAGAGCCCCCTCCAAAAGCTCAAATCAAGAAGGTATATTTAGAGAGTGTTTGGGATTGCGTTTTGAATCTGATTTTTAGATTATTGTATTTTGAAAACGCAAATAATCAGTTTTTTAGGCTACCAAAACGCAATAATCTAAAAGCAGCTCCACCCCTGCTTTTCCAAAACACATAATCTGTTTTGAATAATCAATCCCAAACACCCCCTTATAAAATATTCGGTTTTTAATACTTCCAAAACGCGTATCCAAACGCCCCCTTTGGTTATACGTTGTGCGAAATGAAATTGTTTTTGTTTTGTGTATGTAATTATAGATACCAACCACTCGGCCCGTATCACCTAAGTTGGGAAGAAACAAGAGCAATGTAGGTGCAGTGAGCAAGTCTTTGGAATGCCAAGAGATTGCTCATAGCCCACGGGCCGTTAGAGACCGGACCATGTCACCTAGGGCGAACCCTGCGAACCGAGACAAACATAGTGATGCTTTCAAGCAGCCCAACAGAAAATCTTTGACCAAAACCTCAAAAGTCAAAGTTACAAGTAAGTCAAACGAAAAGGTCTTAGAAGTCAAAGATGAGAAGGTTTGTAATGAAGTTGAAGGTGGGTCAGGTTCGAGTTCGGCCAACCAGGATATGACACGTGTGGACATTGTTGTTGGAGGTTAAAACATGTTGTAAAAATTGTTTTTGGCAAGTTGGTGGTTCATTGTTATGAAGTTTGAAAGTGTTTTGTGCAATGGATTTACTGTAAAAAATGGATATGTTTGTTTATCGAATTTAAAAGATGTCATTTGTATAAAAACAGATCGATTTCTTGTGGAAATATGTGTTGGTTATGAACTTTTGATATATAAATGTCATTTGGGTTGGTAGTCCAGTGATAAAGTCAAAGAGTCTTAGAAGAACACCTAAGTTAAAACCTAGTTAGGAGTGGTTTATGGGGTCAAAAAGGGGTAAGCTATTTAAAAAAAAAAAAACCCTATGATTTATGAATGTTTTGTTTATCCTTTTAGTTACTTATATGAGAAAACTAACGGCAACTTGAGGTGAACCTGTACACCCTACAAACTCCACCTCATCCTCCAAATCATCCCTAGAAAACCAATGGCAATAGCAAAGAATATGAAAGGGCCCACCAAAGAAGTCTGTTGGAGGTCCGGACCTCAGATTTGAGGTGAACTAGACATATGCTACAATGTGGCCACGCGAGACTTGGAGGTTCGCTGGAGTCTAGCGTGGAATGGATGGATGAAAAGCATCACGTTGCGGATGCTCTAACAATTAATAAAAAAACTTGAATATTTCAATGTTGTGTTCGAGATGTGTTACAAATTACCATCTATTTGATTGCATTGCATGTCATTGAGATATTTTCACTAAAATGTGAAACGGTTGAAAACAGACAATGTTTAGTTATCATAGCAAATCCTTTATGTGATGTTCCGAACTATTTATTAAGGTAATTTGATGTTTATATAATAAAAAATCAAAAAGAGTTGTGGATAATGTTCTAAGTTCTAAACCAAATTTAAAAAAATAATAATTAAATCAAGCAATTAGCTGACTGCTGGATTTTTGGACCCAATTTCATTTCAAAACAATTTACTACATAAGAAAAATACTACAGAAGCCCATTCCTATAATAACAGGTCTTACCTGAGATGGGCCTATGAATATGAGCATCATTTAAAAGTATGTGATCTATAATTGGGTTCCAGATCTGGGCTGGGACCTTGGGTGCCCAAATCTAGAACCGATAAATCAGTTAATTCGGGTTAACCAAATTACCCGAATTAAATATTGTTATACAGAACCGAATAACCAAATTCTTTTCTTTGTTTAAAAGTTCTATAACTTATAAACACAACTATTTAGTATCCAAGTTACAAACTTTAACTTTTATAAGTTCCAAGTTACAACTTTACTTTTATATCCGGAATTAAATTTTCATATTACGTTATTAATTATTTAGTATTAAGATGGATTATATGGAATTTGCCCATTTTATCATTATTAGGTTGGAATACATGCAATCCTAGAGTGAGTGTATTGGGGCGTTAAAACAAAATTAAGGCCCCCAATACCGAAACGGAGGCCTTAAAAGTGAAAATTGGTTTGAGGCTTTAAAAGTTTAGCGCCGGATGCACAAAATCAACCCCCCCCCCCCCCCAAATGATGGTTTGCCACCTCATCTCCCCATGTCTCTCTCCACTTTTATTATTATTTTATTATTTAAAAAATAATAATAATAATAATAATAATAATAATATAAAAGATAAAATAAAATTTTAATAGGGGCCTTAAATTTAAAGCCCCCACTACACCCTATTTCATTTTAAAGCTTTATATTGATTCATTTGCCATGTGGACCAATTATTAAAAGGGACCTTAAATTTAAAGCCCTACACTACACATTTTCTTAGAAAAAAAAAACTTATAGGTGTTTGTATAATTAAAGTAAATATAAAGGAAATTAACCAATAAAGGATATTCAGGCAAGATCATATAGACTTCACATAACTCAGAAATATATTCGTGTTTGTACTTGTTTCATAGATAGCGTTGTTAACATAAATCATTGTGTTCATGCATACCACATTACCACCATATATTCTAGTTATAATCCTTATCAATCACTAGTCATAGACCTATATTTAGTTCAACCATGTTTTCTTAAGTTACACAATCATCCCATAATACATTAATAAAAACATTTTTTTTTCTCCAAACAATCTTATACAGTTTCATGTCATTGAAAATAAAATTCAATCATCTCTATCAGGACCTCTCCAGAACCCACTTTCAGAAAACTTCTTCCACATCTCATCATCAAATGCCACCATCTCTTTATCCATCTCATGTGTCACAAACCTTTTTGCAGCCGCTATAACCGCAGGATGCATCGCCAGCTGACTCTCGACCCGCCTCTTTCTTGCTTTGCGTGGCATCATCAGCCTCGGCTGCTGCTTCCTCCTCGCGTTCCTAACAAGACCCGCGGGGACCTTGTACATTGTCAAATATGATAAACCAACAACCGCGAAGGGGAAGCAGCAGCCCACGACTGTCATCTCGGCCGTGGTCCCACCCATGACCTCAGCCATGGTTCGCGCTCTACATGACGAGTGCTTTTGTAGCAAACGGCGACGAACGAATGGGGGTTTCGTCATTGTAATTTTTTATTTATTTTTATTTTTTATTTTCTCTCAACAAATTTTTTATTTTTTTAGAACGACGAATTTCTTTAATCCTGTAAGTTGGTTAATATTGATGGGAAGAAATTGTGAGGATGTGAAATGGAAAGGGTTGTTTAGTGAAAGTGGTGGTCAGGGATTGGTATTGAATCGATTATTCAACGACCAATCGATTGGAATGAGGATATGTTGGTGTGTTATATAGTGTTTAGATAAATGCAATGAAAGGTTGTGTGTTAAACAAATGGTTGAATATAAGAATTTACCGGGAAAACAGTTATTATCTACCTATTTCCTAGAATAACACTATTCTGTTACATGTATTCTTGTATGTTTATATATCTGCATTGAATCAATAGAAATAATTGAGAATTTAACCATTTTTATGGTATCAGATTTGCTTATTTATGCACCATCTTCGTGAGGATCAGTGTACCTGAAAATCCAGTACAACATCAACGAACCAAACATGTAGAGCTTGATATACATTTTATTTAAGAAAAGGTACGGCTTGGATATGTTCGTGTTCTACACATCCTAGCCGACTACCAATATGCTGATATTTTTCAATAAGGGACTACCCGACAACTCTATCTCTTTAAATTCGGTTTTAAGCGATATCATGAACAGTTGAAAGGTAAACTCATTTAGCACAAAAAGATTACGTCTATGTACATACAAAGTATGAAATTATATTAATATATCTACATTAAGCAACTTTTATGACTTTTTTTCTTAATTTGCCGATATCATGAAGTGTGTTAATTATATTTAATTAAAACAAAAGTAATACAATAAATAAAATGGAAGAATATATTGATTTGAAAGTTATGTAGGGTTTGTCACGGGCATGTGCCATTAATTAGTCGGCAATGCCTCCATCACCCACTCGTAACCTTATTTTTGTCACAGAAAACGATTGTAGACTTTATTTCAATTATTTTCACCAAATTACAAAAACAAATAATTTGAGACATTTTTTTTAACGGTCAACAAAACTTTCATTTCACCAAGCTAACGGGGTACTAACCAGTGGCGAAGTTTGACCCGAAGGTTCGGGGGGTCGGAAGTCACTAGTTTCGGGGGGTCGAAAACCAGTTTCGGGGGGTCGAAACCGTATATTTTCAAAATTTTCTATACGAATACTATATAATCGTATTACCAGCGCGAAAATCCGGGGGGTCGGCCGCCCCTCCCTGCCCCAACTATGCTGCGCCACCGGTACTAACGATACACCATACATCACCAAGAAAAGTAGAATATAAACACTACATAACAGACAAGTAAAACATGTCACCATCCTGCATTAGCCAAATCAAAGGATCGCCAAACTTCCCAAGTCAAAGACGTTTTCTTAGCTCTCGCCTTCACCCAAAACAAACTAAGAGATTTTATATCCGCGAGAACCATGTGTAAGGACGCTTGACAATTGTTGAACACCACGTCGTTTCGACACTTCCAAATGCACCAAGTGGTCGTGAGACACACCACATAAAAGGCCTTTAAGCGCTTAGCCGAGCCACCGATATACAAGTGCATGTCCAGGAGATCTTTGAATCGAAAAGCATAGATTGGCCCCACTTTTGTCCACTAGCCTACAAGCTGCTAAACCGTCAGAACGAAACCACAATCCACGAACAAATGTTCCACCGTTTCAGCATGATCACCACAGAAGGAACATAGCTAAAAGGCCTTTTTTTAAAAGGCCTTTAAGCGCTTAGACACACTTTTGTCCACTGGCCAACAAGTTGCCAACCCCATCACAGCCATGGTGTAGTCAAGAGCCCAGATATATTCCTCATCTGTAAGAGGAGCATCTGGATTATTATTATTATTATTTATAAATAAAAAACAATAATTAAACAATGATTACCAAATCATTTATAAAGCCTCATGGAGCCCTTTCCCACTACATCCCTCTTTGCCCATAAAGCCCATGAAGCTCATTCTAATAATTTATAATATTTTATTCCCCATAAAAACTCATGGAGCCCCTCACTACACATGCCCTTAACCAGTATAACCATTCATCATCTTTGCTTATGGATTCACCCATTTTTTTATTATATATGAGTTCATTCTATATTTTTCTATAGCCTTTCTACTAAAAATTCGAAACCCAATGGGTTCCTGTGCACGCTGTGCTATAGACCAATATGGCGTGTATAAGGCTTCTCCGTTTCCCAATGGCAGGCAAGTTCTGCCAAAGCCAATATTCTTGGACCTATACGCTCCATATTGGCCAATACGAAGCATATATGTGGCAGTTTAAAGACAAACATTACAGGTAAAATTGACTTGGGAGACTCATCAATACGGAGTATATTGGCCAAGTCCTTGAGAAAAAAAATACACAACTCCTACAAATGACATCTTGGGCAATATGGAGCGTATAGGCATCCGTCAGGCCAGAAATAACAGCTACCAATTCTAACTGTTTAAGGTTGGACTTATACTCCTCATATTACCTAGTATGAAGCGGTCCTCATATTACCTAGTATGAAGCGTAGAAGAGGCGATTGGTGTCAAATTTTTGCAAGTGTCTAAATAGAACGGACATAATACATCACTACTTTTGAAAAAAAGAAAATGTTAAAAGATATTTTTAAACTAAGGTCGGTAAAAAAAGTTGATAACCACTTGAATTTCACGTGACCTTTTACTATAAAGGTTTCAGTGAAGTCCATGTCAACATTACAAAGTACAGCTCTATTATAACTATGTATAGGTTACATCAAATTCGAAAAGTTATGGGTATGTTTGGCAAGGAGCTTTTAAGAGCTTTTAGGAGCTTCAAGCTTCAAGCTTTTAAGAAAAAGCTCCTACTCAATAAAAAGCTTTGTTTGGTTGAAGGAGCTGGAAGCTTTTAGGTTGGAGAAAAAGCTCTGTAGTGAAAAGCTACTAGTACTAGCGTTTAAGAAAAAGCTCCTACTAGCTACAAGCTTTTAATGAGTAAATGACATAAATACCCGTTCTATTTTAAAAATAAAATAAAAACATTCCTTACAAGCTTTTAACTATGCCCATTTTAGTCATTTTATATGTTCTATTAAAAGCTCCAGCTACTCTCCCAAACACACAAAATATATTTAAAAAGCTTCCAGCTTGCAGCTACCAGCTTACAGCTACCAGCTTGCAGCTATCAGCTTCCAGCTTCCAGCCACCAGCTAGTTTTGCCAAACATACCCTATATGTCATGACAAAAAACGGCTTTAAAGCAAACTAACTTTACGTATATGTCCCATTTTTTTTTCTATTCTTAAAATTAAATATATATATATATATATATATATATATATATAGGGGAGGGATAATTTGAAAACCCTCCCCACTTAAGAAAACCCTTGAAACCCTCATCTTAACCACTCATTGAAGTTGATCTACGGTTTATGTTTTTTCAGCTTTTTTGATCAAACATAAAGATGTTCTTTATGTCATAAAGGGCAAAATTGTCAAAAATAAGATGCAAGTGTCTCTCTCCTCTCTCTTACTTTTCAATCTCCTCTCTCCTCTCTCTAAAATCATCCAGTGTCTCTCTCCTCTCTCTTAATCTCCTCTTTTCTCTCACCTTTCTCTAAAACCATTCATTCACTATAGAGAAAACACAAGTTTTTTTAACAATTAGATGTGTTTTTGCAACTTATTCACCTGAAACATATAAATAAAAATATACACACAAACACAAAAACTTATGAATAAAAATAACACAAACGCAAAAACATATGTTTTTATAATACAAACACAAAAACATATGATAAATTAAGATCTCAAACAGCAAAAACATATGTTTTTATATGAAAAAACAAATGTTTTTAGATCAAAAGCAAAGCTTTGATAGACAAATTATTTACAAAACAAAACAGAAAAATCTAAATCTGTAAAATTTATAAAAACAAAACCCATCATCTTGCACCTTCGGATCTCTTACCAAACTCTTGGACTTTTCCATGTTTTGGGTAGTTGTACCAAGTGCAGAAAAGGTTGTACATTGCTTTTTCTTGAGATGAAATCTAGTATCAAAGAAAAAAACTAGCATGAGATCACAAAATTCAAAATTAAAACATGTAAAGTGAATACAAAAAAAACATAAAATGAATAAAAAAAACATACAAATGAATACGTCAAATGTTCTTAAAAAACATAAAACATACAAAAAAAACAAATGTTCTTAAAACAGAAAACATGAAAAAATCAAATAAACAACACCACCACCACCGTCTGCCTCGTCGTTCACCTTCCACGGCCATCAGGAACCACCATCGTCTATCTCTTCATTCACCTTCCACAGCCCGAAGAACCGTCGAAGAAAAAAAAACTTATCGTTAAACTTTTGTCCCGAAGATGAAACCCAGATCTAGATCTTGAAACCAGTGAATCACCCCCTGTTCAACCACTAGACCACGACCCTTTTTATGTAAGCTGTTGAGCTCCTTGAAACAGGATTTCGTGAGCCTACCTTATTATACGCTCTTTAATCATCAATCACCTACTCATCTATAAGCAAACCATCCCTTGCTACAAATAAATTCAAACCTCACAACCTCATCCCAAGAACTAGTACCATTAGTCATCGTACCATATGTAGAACATATAAAAATAGCAAAACAAATAGAAAAGACATGAAGAACTAGAAGGTAGACAGACCAGTTCATGACCATTGAAAGAAAAGAAGAGAATTATTGAAAGAAAAGAAGAAAATTAGATCTAGAAAATGAGGGAGAGAGAGAATGAAAAAGTTAGAATTTGGAAAATGAAAAAGTTTGGTTGGAAGTGTGAATATGTCAGGGAGGGAAACAAAGTGAGATAAATAAATTGACAAAAGTACCTAAATTACCCTTGGAGGCATCTTGAATTAATCATACGTGGAGGAAGCTGGACCTTTCAATTGGGTTTAATTGGTTTTCTCAAGTGAGAGGGGTTTTCAATTTAGAATTGGCCTATATATATATATATATATATATATATATATATATATATATATATATATATATATATATATATATATAGGGTAGGGTTCAAATAGGAACCATATCTTAAGTAGGAACCATAGGAACCAATCTTAACCATTGATCTCTAATGGCATGATTGTAAATAAGTCAAACATTAATTAATTCTTTATTTAATTATAGGGATATTATTGACTTTTGGTGTATGAGTAATAATAGGTTATTAAGGTATCCATTGTAACTGACTAAACCACAAAAATCTCAGATCAAGAATTCGTATACATCAAAAACCTAGGAAGAACATATCAAAAAACTAATGAAGATCAAGAATTCGTATACAGGTATGTATGAATATTCAATCTTTATTTCTTATTTCCCACACCAAATCGGATTCTTGGACCTCGATTTAACCCAACAATGACATCGATTTAACCTCCCTGCCCGTCTTCTCCACAGAACACCCAACATTGTCGAAGACAAACTTGTTTCAATCCTGGACATTCAATATAAACCGTGATTTCGTAAGTATAATCGAAATATGTTTTTGATTGTTTTAATTTTCATTGTTGGTACTTGAAAAATGCTTTTGTGTCGTAAATGTACTTTGTACACTTTAAATGATATACATTGGTGTTTATTTATAAATAAAGGTAATTGATCCAATGATGAAACCCTAATTAAAGATTGTCAGGATAACAACAGAAGACGAACCTCTGTTGTATGAGTTGAGTATACACTAGTGTATATAAGAGACACTATGAATAAAAGTGATAAGGATAATGTAGTGGTTAATACCTGGGTGTGTATCACATTTATAAACACTAATTAATGTGTGCCACAAGTTATAAATGTGTGAAACAGGTGTATACTATAAATGTGTGACACTGGTGTATATTATATTGTGGTGTATTTAAGAGAGACTATGAATAATATTGATAAGTAGAATGTACTGTTTATTATGTTGGTGTATTTAATGGCGAAATCTTATATAGCCATTCGTTTTAATTATGTATTTTTTTTAATTTTAATTAGGTTTTGGGTACAAGGTCAAGCTGACGTCAAGTGAATACACTGTTGTATATTATGTAGTTAAAGGATCGTTACAATTATCGGTACTGTTTATGTTGTAGTAATGATTATACACATGTGTATCATAGATGGTAAGTGATCGTACAGTATTCTAATGTTTTTAAATTTGAAAATGAATGTACACATGTGTATAAAAGTTGGTAAAATGATCTGTGCAGTATTATATACTCAATGTGTTTTTGATGTATACACAGGTGTACCATTTATGAGTTGAAACGTCTCTGACTTCATTGTTGTAAATTGGAATTTTTTTTAATGTTAATTTTTTTTATTGCAGCGTCTTCATCGAGCAATGTATAGATCTGGCTATCATTAATATCAATCACGTCATATTGCATCAATGATCATTAATTCATTAGCACACCAACTAGCTACACCAATGTATAAGATCAACGATGAAGCAGTATCATATAATATACACTGTTGTATATTATGTAGTTAAAGGATCGTTACAATTATCGGTACTGTTTATGTTGTAGTAATGATTATACACATGTGTATCATAGATGCTAAGTGATCGTACAGTATTCTAATGTTTTTAAATTTGAAAATGAATGTACACATGTGTATAAAAGTTGGTAAAATGATTTGTGCAGTATTATATACTCAATGTGTTTTTGATGTATACATAGGTGTACCATTTATTAGTTGAAACGTCTCTGACTTCATTGTTGTGAATTTGAATTTTTTTTTATTGCAGCGTCTTCATCGAGCAATGTATAGATCTGGCTATCATTAATATCAATCACATCATATTGCATCAATGATCAATAATTCATTAGCACACCAACTAGCTACACCAATGTATAAGATCAACGAGTTTTGTTTTCATTAACGAACCTTATATGGCCTACTATGTTTTAACCATGCACAACAGAAATGTACATCCATGTATAATATCACAAAATATATGTGATCAACGATGTACTCGTACACAATTAATAATATCAAAAAACAATAACTGATAATTTTAAAAAAACCAACCGTACTTTTATTGAATTAAGCGAATACATAATAACGAAAAACATTCAACATCGAAATAGTTGAGCAAACTGCGGTTCATTGAAATAAAAAAAACAAATTATTTATTCGGGCAGTGTCGAGCATCATGATATCCCAAATAGTTGAGCAAACTGCGGTTCTTGAATACATTTGGAAAACATCAATTATACACATGTGTACAACTATAAAACTATAATCTTTCAACCCAGTTTGTACAATGTATTCAAGATTTTGTCAAGAAAATTCAGTCATATACATATGTGAACACTTGTGTTTTGAACATAAATTCTTAATACCACATATTATACCGAATATAATAATGTTTCCTTTGGAAAACACCAAAGATGCACATGTGTATACGTCCTTCATGCATTAACACAATCTTATGACCAACTTTCGAGTAGCATACACAGGTGTACAACTCTAAAACTATAATCTTTCAACCCAGTTATACCAAAAAATCAACCAAACACCTTAATAGTATACTTAATAGAATGATGAGACGAACTAGTTACAGAAACGAAATTTAACCATTATTTTCGTTAATGACTAACATCCGTTAAAAATTAAAAAAAAAACAAAAACACAACAATAGGCGTGCTCATACGAAGGGCGATCCGATGCTCCGATAACATATATTTACCTTGATTCTCAACACTTGTGAGATACAAAGGCCTATTATTCGATGGTTGATCCGATGTTGCTGCACTAGTATTATTCGATGGCTGATAACCGTCATCTAGATCATCCACTCTAACCGACTATGTTGAATGAGAATCCATGAAAGTTTATATAAATAATTGAAAGATCAGATGAGAAATTGTTAGAATGAATTGTTAATGAAGATCATATGTAAATGAAAAAGAAAACTTCTTAAAATATGTAATTAATTAGAACTTGATGTAAGGAGAAAATTTAGGAAATCAGATTTGATTATGAAATATAATTAAAGAAAATGATAATTATTTAAATGTTTAATTACACTCTTACCCTTATGATCAAGATTGAAGATGGATGGTCCAGATTGGTTCCTAAGGTTCCTAACTAGGGTAGTGGTTTCTATTTGATCTCAATCCTATATATATATATATATATATATATATATATATATATATATATATATAGGGAATTGATATAGAGGAAACCCTCCTTATTTGGTAAACTATGGAAACTCTGACTTCCCAATATTTTTTTTTTGAAAAAAATAGGGCAAGTAATATACATGATTTTAAGCATTTTGGGCCCAAAAAATTAAAAAAGCGCCGAGTAGTTTTTTTTTTTTTAAAAAAAAATAAAATTTTGACTAACACATGTTAAGCGCTAATAACAGGTGTTAACTATATGTAAACAGTAGACGTTTTTTATTTTTTAAAAAAAAACCGTTCGGCGTTTTTTCAATTTTTTGGGTCAAAATGCTTAAAAAATGTATATTACATACCCTAAAATTTTCATAAAAAAAAAGTCGGGAAGTTAGAGTTTCCAGAGTTTACCAAATAACAAGGGTTTTCTCTATATACTTCCACTATATATATATATTATCCTAACCCTATATAGGATCCGGATATTTTGAGAACCAAGGTGAGTTGTGAGAACCATAGGAACTCACTTTATAACCACATACTTTTTTTAATCAAAAATGAATATGTGGTCCATAATTAATCAACAATAAAATAATGAATAAAATATTAATATAGTTACACGAGGATAAAAATCCCTTACACCGGTGTATTTTGGCGTAAATTAATGTATTTTTTTTTAAAAAAAAAATTTACAGCGGGGTTTACGTGTTTTACACGAGTGTAAAAAAAATAAATTTTTTTTTTCGCATTTTACGTCGAGTTCCTACGAGTTCTCACAACTCGTCGAGTTCTCAAAGTATCCTAACCCTATATATATATATATACACATGTTCATAATAAATCGGGGGAATTCATTGAAATGAATAAATTGACACATAGAAATGATCAATAACATTTTGTCAAAGTTTAACTTAATACTCCATCATATGAAATTTTTTAAGGATCCATCATATGAAATTTTCTCTCAAAGCTGATATATCATGTAACTTCATGAACAAATGTCACCGGCAAAAGTATAGTCATAATTTTTATTAATAAAGTTAATGTTCATTTTGATGACCTTCACCAGCAACTTGTTCATTTTGGTGTTTTTTCTTTCAAATAATATATATAATGATCAAAACATCTATCAATAATAAAGAAAGTTGACGTCTAGAGTTGGTATTATATACACTTTTTCACTATTCACAAATACAAAAAAACTGAAATTTTGTAGAAAGATGTCTATATTTAATTATATCTATTTAATTTCAATCAAACTATAAAGTTATATTTTATTTAATAAGATATACTAAATGAATCTTATGTAGGTTGTGCATACGAGAGACGTGTCACACTACAAGAATTCTGAGCAATAGAGACGACATCATTATAAGCGACTTGCAAAAAGTCGCCTCTATTGCTTAGGCTTTGATGAGGATCGTTGATCATGATCTAACAGCTTGTATAAACAGATTAAAATGTCAAAAGATATCTTTAAAGCAAACTATAATATTTTAGAAATTGTACACTATTTATAAAAACTAGTGGGAATGCCCGCGCGTTGCGGCGGGTGTCCCTACTAATATAGGATTCATTCATAACCCATTGTGGGTTTCTAGCATTTTTTCCATTCAACAAAAAATAGACGTAGAACGTATAAGGTTACAAACATGCAAATAAAGTCTAATTTTCATACCATGGAGGTATGAGTTTGAATATGTAAATTGATTGCCTTTATTCAAATTTCCTACAATTACTTGCTTGCAATTCGATTTGAAATATTAAGTTACATTTTTTAGTCGTACAGTAAACACATAAGACAATGGATTTATTCATAGTAAATACATAATACAATGGATTTTAAAACATATCTAATCTAAATATTGATGCAAATTTGAATTTCATACTGTTATAGTGTGTACAGCTTCTAAACAATTTTTGTTTGATGGATATGATTTTGAATGATATGGTTCATTAAATTGAAATATGTCATGATTCCCTGAATTACAATGAAACTCACCCAACGGGTCATAATAACTATTGTATTCAAATGAAACAGGTCAAACCGGAAAAAAAATGTATTAGAATGAAACGGGTCAAAATTCTTTGAATTACAATGAAACTCGCCAAGTCGGTCATAAATCATAATTATTGAATTAAATGAAACAAGTTGAACCGGGCAAAAAACAGCGCGTTAAAATGAAACGGGTCAAAATTTATTCGATTACAACAAAACACCTCAAGCGATTACAAAGTGTATACCAACCCGAATTAATATTGACAATTATATTATACATTTTGCAGGCTTTACATCTCCATTTATATGAATAAAAGAAGGGTATTGTCACACATAAACTTGATTCCTGCATTCTTCAATTGTTCATTTTACTTTAAGAAATACATTGACATGAATCTTGTTGTGTGTCATTCTGATCATGGTCCTTGGGAAAATATTTATAACCACCAAATCTAATTTTGAGTGTGTTTCATTTATTATATGGATCTTGATTCACTTCTTTGAAGATGTAGTTGCTCACTTGGGATTGGTCATGGCATGGATATAGTTGTTTCTATGTTGATTCAGTTAACTGACCTATGCTTGGGAGTTAGTGATCACATGGAAAAGCACTATGGTTTGTCTCGTTTTTCAACTTTGAGTTTAACTGATAGTTTGCTTATCATATTACTAACCCTTCACCAGTTTCGTTCCACGCCAAGCGGAAATTATTTTGGCCATTACCCGCTTGGCCCGTCCATTGTGTTACATGTAACTAAAAAAGAAATTTCAAGCTAGCATTTTTTGACCCATGCAAAAAATTTAACCATTTTGATATTAAAAAAAAAAGAAATTTTGCCAGCCAGACTGACCCGTTCATTTAACCACCTCTAACAATAAGAGAAGGACATATACCTGCTGCCCCTGCAGATTCAACCTCAACAATTTCTCAAACGCATCAATATAATTCACCGCATTGACAATTATCCATAATATCGCCAGTAGCCATTCCTATTCTAGCAGCAAGTTGATGCATATTTTGAGCTAATTCTGAGCTCTCTTCATACATCTTCTTGGCAAAGTTTTGAATAATATTACTATTTGTAGTAGATGACATTATCTCTCCTGATAACCACCATTGACCTTTTTTCTCAGGGTCAAGAAGCTTGCTCCATTTCAATCCATGGATAAAAGAAAAAAATGAACTCATTTTCAATTTGTAACCGTTACAAATTATAACGATGTATTATAAGAAAATAACATAAATTAGTGACCTTCTGAAGCCTATTCTTAATGCTAGTATGTTGTAAGGTGTCCTCTTTAGCCTTCTTTCAAGCATGAATTCCATCTGCCACCCATGAAGCAAACAAAGTTACAAAACAAACTAAAATCAACAGAAACTATTGAAAAAGTTATAATGACATGTGTACTCTTTTGTTTATCTCGTAAATTAATCGCTGAAATACATACTCTTTTACTTCTAAGGTTGTATAATGACAATGCAACAAAGTTTGGTATACTAAAATATTTTGTGTATGTTTGTATGAGAATAACATCAAGTACTAACCTTAATTATAACCAACTCGACTCGAAGGTTTAACCCCAAGCTAAAGTACTTGTCCAAAACAATATCTGAGGAAACAATAATTGTCCATAAGGTATTTACATGATATATAGTCATCTATAAATAAATCTTATCAAAAATCAAGATAAAATTATTTTATAATATCAATAATGAAGTGAATAGTCATTTGCTGAATCTTGTTTTCTTCAAAAAAATTTCTCGATCAATACCAAATTGTAAAGAGTGTCTTATGTTCTTATCATTAAACTAAGATAGAATCCTTTTGTACTTCCTCTGCCATGACCATAAACTGTGCTGGATGTTCATCTGAGGCTGCAAACTTTATGTTGTAAGAGAGTAAAAATATTACAACATAATTAATCAAATATACTTAATACAAATGAGCTGCATATCATAAAAACCAATTGACTTACATGTATTTGGTCAAATGTAGTAAGTCGTGTTTGCCATCGAAAATTGTAGTAGAAGTTTCTATTCCGCATATACGGGCGACACTATAATCACCAATCGGGTTGCCAATTCAACGGATGGCACTATAAGCAGCCGGTAGAGTAGTCGACCATGCCGCTTGTGTAGTTAATTTCCGTTACTACTGGCCGGTATGGTCCGTTACTGTGAACACTGGTCTATGCAGAAATGGTTGTAAGTCATGCTTTGAAGGTGATGGATGCCATATGCACTTGTATCAAAAAGCCATTTCAATAAATAAATTGTTCAGGTAACCAAGAAAAGACCAGCCACACCTCTTGCAACTGTAAGACAAAATGAATCAAAGTCAAACATGTTACTTTCCACATGCATTTTTTATATTATATAACATATTTAGCATTTGACTTTCATCTTGATGCATTTGAAACTACCATATCAAAGATTCAAATAAATAAACTATGGAGAAAGTAACAAAATAAATATAGATATACATAAACAAACACAAATTAACAACAAAAATTAGAACTTTAAAAACATACTATAAAAAGAAACGAACACCAAGCTTAATCCCAAGAGAATGATCATAAACACCAACAGATTCAGCATTCATCAAATAATTTGACATTTAATCCTAGAAAATTCAATGCAGGGATGGTGTGCCAAGGAAATTAGTGTTGATGAAGATCGTGAATATAGTGAAAGAGGGAAAGAAGGGAAAAAATATGTGGAGCAGGATTTGTAAAGAGAACCTTCGTACCCACTTAAGAACTCATCCACTGAACAAGAAGAAAAATTCGGGTTCTTATAAACCTTTGATGTTCACTGAACAAGACAAACAGAAGGCGAAACGCTTCAGATACAGCCTTCAATTGAAGGGTAGAGTAAGAGAAACTGACATACGCATTGAATCCCATTGAATCAGCCATGAAGATGGAGGGTTTATTGAAGAGATGATAGGCTATTCAGGAGGAACTGTATATTGAAGAGGGGTAGGAAGGGAACAAATTTTTTATTAAACACTAAAATGCCATAATAGATTTACTATTCTACCCTTCTAAGTGTCTTAAATGTACATAAAGTTCCAATTATACCCTCATTATATAAGCATAATTCACTTGTACATGTTGCTTCTTAAGTTGTACGGAAATGAAAATGACTATGTTAGCCATCACTCCTCCTTTATAATGTATTATAGATTATAGATTATAGATAGGACAATCAATAGAAGGGTAGCCAATAAAGACTCTATTCGTTATCGCTTCGCTCGCTATCCCACCCTTCTTCGTTAGTTGATCAAGAAATTATCAAAATAAAGTTATAGTCTAACATAAATTTAATTTTAGTCACTCTTGATCATTTTGGTAACTTCTTTGATCAATTTATTTTAGTGATTTTCCATGGTAAAGTATAGAATAGTGAAATAAATTAAATCAAATTTGAAAGGATATAATATGATAAAAAACAGCTATATATAAAGCAAACTAACTTTATGAGTATGTTCCAAATATACTATTTTGGTTCTTCAGCATTTAAAAAATTAATTAATGTACGCTCAGGAGTCAGGAGAAATAGTCAGATGGATAAAATGAAGAAAGAAAATTTTAAAATAAGCACTTTTTAGACTCGAGGGTATGGGGGCGGCATAGGGGAGGCATCTTGTTGCCGGGCCTCGCTACACCACCCCCCTGGGGTGGCATGGGCTTAGGGGCGGCATAGGAGGCAACCAAATGCCGTTCATGCCGTTCCTATTTATTGGTTTTTAATTGTTTTTTTATTATTTTTAATTATTCTGGCCAATTAGGAGGCCCGTCATCATAGTGCACACCACCCCCTTTGAGGCCCATCATCAAGATGCCTCTCCTCCCACTCCTACGTGGCGCCTACGTGGCGGACCATCATGAAAATGCCACCCCTCTCCACACCCACTAGTCTTAGAATTCACTTCTAACTTTAAAACTTTAAGATCGATTGTGAGTACGAGATGCAAGCTTAAAAGGTCTATTTTGATTGTAAAAAAATAAATTAATTCCATTTAAAAAAAGTTATAATATGACAAAGAACAACTTTATAGTAAACTAACTTTACGTGCATGTCCCACTTATATTTTTTTTTATTCCTGCGAATTTGAAAAAAAAATATAATAAAAAAAAATATATGGTCACAATAGAAAGGGGAAAATCATCAAAAAAAAAAAAATGATTTGACTATAAGGACCCAAAGTCAACACCTTAATTTTCTTAAAATAGTGCTGCAAGATTCACTTTTTCTTGAAGCACACTCCCTAATTTCAAAATCACCTAAATACGCATAATACAATTTGAGTTCTCATCACTTTTGTTAAGGGTCGGAGAGGCGTTACCCGGACTTCACTGAATTACTCTGATTTTCCATTAATACTGTACCGTCATATCATTTAACTGATATAAAAATTTGAATGCAACACTACCTTAAACTAGTCAACTCTTAAAAATCAAAAACCCACACATTGTCCGTTAACTAGGACTTGTGATTGCTTCACGAGACCACTACCCGTACCACCAGCGGCAATGTTGCCATGAGGGTAGTGATCTGTCCGTGAGCATTCCGTGAAGCACTGTAACAACCCGAGGTTGTTACGGGTCTCTTAAACGGATCGGATCGTACCCGACCACCCGATTATCTAATAAATTATTTAAGTTCGAATCTCGCGACTAACCGTTTTAATCGATTATATAGATAATAATTATTGGATTTTTATTATCTCGGTTAAACGCTCCTTATCTTCTATTAAAACGTTGCCAAACGTTTCTTATTTTAGTGTTATACCCGTTACCAAACACCCGAGTTTCAGTTATTATCCTCGTTGCCAAACACCCCTTGTATTATTATCCCTTTTAATACACCTCTCTCTCTCTCTTTGTTTCTGGATTCCCAGACAAACAACACACACACTTGTGTGTTTCAACGAGAGCAGCATGTTAGTCGGACAGCCATGGCGGCTTTCGCCGCCTCCGCTGCTGTTTCCGGTCACCGCTGCCTCCATCTCCGGCGCCGCCGCCACCCTGCTCGTCTTCTTCTCCGGTAAGCCCTCCTGCTAACCATCATCATCACCTCTGTTTCTATTGCTAACCATCGAGCAACCATAATCACCATCACCATCGGATCTTGTTCTTTGCTTGTAACCTGTTCTGTTGAGAACCCAACCCGATAATAACCCACCTCGTTCCTGTTAACGAACCATCGAACCACCACCAGGTTTCCTCCCTCTGTTTCAGTTAACCGAAGTCGGACAGTCACCGGTTATGGTGACTGTCAGCGAACCCATTTCCCTTGTTTCTGTTCCGGTGACCTGTTCCTCTGTTTCTGTTCTAAATCATACCCGGTAACCCACCAGTTAACCCGTAAACCACTCGGTTATCACCCCGTTCGTCCCTCTGTTTCTGTTAACCCAGCTCCTTTGTTCTATTTTGATGTCGTGGTTGTGACCGTGTAGGTTTCGGGGTGGCTTCTGCTCGAGCTCCGGTTAAGCTCCAGCCATGTTCGATAATAAACCGGTATCAATTCGGGAGAAGGGTCCGACACCCGGTTCTATATAACTTCCGGTCATATTCCGATAATTATCCGATGAGGTCCGGTTACTATTCGGTAATATATATGTATTCTATTGGTTTATTGGTTACAATCTCATAATCACTTGCTAATATATTGATTACGATTGTTACGAGGTACCGATAATCGAGTTGGTGAATACGAGTCGTTACCGAGTCGACCCAGTGACTCGGTCAACACCCGGAATAGAACCCGGTCCAATAGCTAGACGAGGATTATTAGAATTATACGAATATATATATATATAATACGGAAACGTACGGACTTGATATAATAATAAGAGAATAATAATCGTATATAAAATATATACGTTTATATATATACGATTCGATATATAAAACGATATACTAGACTCGGGTTAATCATAATATTTTCTATTCTTTTATTAGCTACGAGTGCCAAGCTGTAATGGCCAGCTTATGAGGCTAAGCTGTAATAGCCAGCTAGATTTAGGATGTCCGTGTCGTGTCAATAATGAACCCCGAGTTTAGGACTATCTAATATATACCGAATTCTATATATATAAATTGTATATATGATATATATCCTAAGTATTACAATCTAACAAGTCCCACGCGTAAAACGTATCGATATATATATGACATATAATTGTAATAAAAGAGACTATAGAAGATTATACGCAAATCTGTGAGTATCGTGAACTCCCCACTTTTACTGTTTTATTAAACGTTTTAGGGGAAATACATGTCATTTATTAGAAAACCTAGAAATGCTTTACATAATAGATTTTATAAAAAAATTATAATAGAAAAGGGGATAATAGAAACAACTAGGCCAGTACTGACCGGTATATCGCCATTTCCTTTCTTGTCCGACTAGAGGACAAGAACCAGTCTTACCCGAGTAGAGGGTAGGCATAATTATATTTACCACAAACAGAGTGGTATAATCGATAGGAATGGCAACTAATAGAATATAATAGAAATGACATATAATCGGTATAGTTTAATCGAATTGGTATAATATAATATATTTTCCCCTCCAGAATTATATTTGTAAAGCATGTGTTGTTAAAAGATTGTTATTAAAGAAATATAAATACAGAACTGGCCATTCTATTTATAAAATACACGACCTCACCAACTTTATGTTGACAGAAACTATTTTTGGCATGTGTTCAGGTAACCCAACAGATATGATGACGTGGATCCTGGAAAGGTCAAAGACTATCACAATCCGAATCCGCTGTGCAACTCTGATACCCGACCCGACGACCCGTCACCGACTGACTGGGTCGTTACAGTTGGTATCAGAGCAGCCCTTATTGATAGTCTCAAAATCTTTTAATGATAGTCTTGAAGTATTTACCAATCCAGGATCTACGACAATATCATTTAAAAGAATTTTTGTTTAGAAAGATATAAGTTATATCAGGAATATTAGAAAGAATAATAGATAGAAAAATTTTTGGTTACCTAAAATGCCAAACCATTATAAAGTTGGTGAGAACCATAATAGTATATTAGAAATTAAAACGAATCCACTACAGGATATTACTAGAATGATTATGTGGGGTAAATTGACAATTCTGTACACAATTGTGAATTTATATGCACATTTAATTTCTAGGAAATCTTACAGGATATTAAGGCTATAATAATTGAGAAACAATACAGAACAGAAACCAGATATATTAAAAGAAATCAGAAAATAAATCGAGATATAAATAAGAAATGACGAAAGTTATAAAAAGTATATATATATTTATATAGAAAAATAAATAGATTATAAAACACAAATCATCCATCATTGATTCAAGAAACTTCAGATAAGTTTGTTGAATTATTCCAGTCTCAGTGACTATTTATATCCGAAATTCCGATTGTTAACCTTACGGTTATTCCAAATATTTATAAATAAGAATACAAATATTATGCTCCGACTTGAACATTCCTGTGATCAAGTTTCCAGAAATATTATTTTATCTCGTAAATCTCGAAATTTTATAAATCTAGATACGCTAGAGATATACGAATATTATGTTTCTAAAGAATTTCCCCTCGATTATTTAATCAAGATCAGATATATTTTGCGAATTATTTAAAATATTTTAAATATTTTCAGTATAATTAGAAAGTCTATTGGGTTTATTCTCGGTCATTATTATTTTTATACTAATCCAATATTTCAATTTTGAGTAAAAGTATATAAGTACCCCACCGTTTTCAGTCTTAAATAAACGATTTATATTAAATTTATAAAGATTGAGAAAATTTATTAATCTTCATTTTTATTATAATTAAGTAGTGATATTCTTCGTATTATCGAAAAACTTTAAATTTGTCTCAAGTTTTATTCGAAAACTACTTTATATAAACATTAAAGTTTTTAATCTTAATAATTTGAGACGATCTATTCTATTTTATCAATCCATAATAAGAAATCCGTTATTTGAGAATTCAAGTATTTCGATATCAATATTAAACGGTATTACTATTATTCTCCCTAGAATATTTTATCCAAAAAGTTATTCGTTTAATCTTAACAATTTCGACTTTAATACTTTGAAAAACCGATTTTATTTTATAAACGGTAATAAGAAAAGTTGTTGTTTAAAGAATTTCGATACTATGAAAAGATTCTTAATCCGACTCTTTTGATTCGTTATTATTTTCAAAAGTAGATACCGTTTTATAACTCGAACAAATATTGTTATTATAAATCTTCTTAAAAGTTTTATTTTAAAATATATAGAATCACAGTTATATTATTTTACCGAAACCTATTTCATATCGCATTTAATGTTATTTTCATAAAGATTTATTAATCGAATCCGTATTCATATATAAATATCAAGAGCTTTTTCAATATATATATATATCTATGTTCGATTGTATAATTCCTCGATATTATTCTAATATGAACGATAATTAATATATATGCCGTTGTATAATCTAAATCTATCTTTGTATATCTAAGAATCTCAGCTATATATTTTCGATATTTTTCCTTCAAAAATTAAGATATTATTTTGAACAAAAATATTATTATTTCGAGTTCTCGTGACAAAAATAATTTGGAATCTATCAAAAGAAACCGAATTCTTACTCGCTCGATTATGCGACAATATAAGTACCGTCTTAATCCTGTGACTCGAGCAAGTCAGGGATATTAAAAAGATTGGATAGTTATATTGGACATCTTTTGACGTGATCAAATTCCCGAACGATTGATAGTCTGTTTCGTTAGACTTAGATCAACATATTCTATTCCCGAATAATATAATTTAGAATCTAAAAGAAAAATAAAGAATAGAATATCAGAATAATATGTGAAGGATACATACCTATTATGATTAAAATAAATAAGTACTGGAATGTTAGGTGAGGTGGAATAGTAATTATGATCGCGACATAATTATGAATGCCACAGGCACAGGAACATTCGAGTAGGAGTTTATCGAGATCACAGTATGTTTGTATCATAAACATATTAAAAGAAATAATAATAAGAAGAAATATATAGTCGAACCATCAGCGTATTATATGTGGAGAATACGACCACAAAACTGGCAATCTAGTTGAAATTTCTTCATGAAATACGACTAAGAATATGTTTGCAGAATAAAAACCATCGATTGGTTAAATTCTATGAATCAAAGAAATCAGTTTATTGATTTCTGATTGCCAACCAAAGATAGTTGTATGTCCACTGTGCAATCTTCGGGGCAAATGATATCTGGACCCTTACAGAAGGTATATCCGGACATTTGCCACCAAGTCACAGGATTCTTGTTAGAATATAATAGATATAAATTTATATGGATTCAGAAACCGGAAATGGTAGAATCCAACGAATTATTAAAAGAAATAATTTATCGAATATATTGAAATACGATTGATACCAAGCGGAATCGCGTAGAGATTCGCAAGGTATAATCGAAATGAAAACGAAAAATGAATAGAATTATGCTCATTTTTCCAGTGAAACTCTCTGGCCAAGGAATGACGGAATTCCTGTTCCGAGTTGAAGGCTGTGAGAATTATTATAAGAAATCACTGTTCTGGCAAGAACTATCTATACGATTATCCCGACGAGATAAGCTTCGCTTATAATAAGTTGGATTAAGAACATATGATAGATTGCCTATATATAAGTTTATCAGAAAGTGTTTTCAGACACTGAAAGTATAAACTTTAATCGAATACATAAAAGAATTATTCCAAGCAAATATATATATTATAGAAGTGATGGAATTTATAGTGTGTGCTATAAGTATTATCAGTATTTGCTTGGATATTAATAGAATATAAATAAAAGAATATAAATCGAGAAATGAGAAGAACTATAAATTAAAAAGACATCCGATATGTCTGAATAATAGAAAGGCATACGAAGTGCCAAATAAATAACAGAATAAGAATATATATATTAGAAGAAATTATAAAATATTTTATCGAGAGCGTTAACAAATTCCAAAATAGTGATATCTAGAAGGAATATTTGCAGAAATACTTAACGCAATAAGTACTCATGCATTAAACCTGAATGATAATCATGATTTTGAGAAAGAATGAATGATGCATTATTCTTAGAATTTTATAGTCAAAGAAGCGTAACAACGACTGTTACCAATAGATTCCAAGACTATAAAGATAAAGTTACATATATTGACTGTAGAATTGTGAAAGACCTCATTCACAATAATACCATAAGAAAAGTCAAATAATATGTAATAAGATACAATGCAGTCAATCATCAATGAAATAGTCAGTAAGACTACTATCGATGATCTAAGAGAAATCTCAATGACCGATTTCAGTAGGTCAAGATAATGAAAAAGGAAAAGTGATAAGAATTCAATGTCAGTTGAATCATTATCAAAGAAAGAGTTATTAGAATATAATTCGAAGATCTTTCCTAAAAGACTCATCAATGATGATGCCTTTCATCTCTTCAGAGATAAAAAGGAACTGTTGAAACCGTGTAATTCAACAAGTTCGATTAGTCTTTTCCGACACCTTTTGATTCCGGATGAGATACGTCTAATGATCTGAGAAATCATTTCTACTCTTTAAGAATCGGAATTACAATGATGATAAATTCTAAAGTTCGAATAAAAGAGGTAGTAGCTCGGATCCCATTCAAGTCATGATAATGAAGGGACTTCCGTATCTATCTCTCTAGAACCATATAGAATCCATCATTGTAGTAAATTCGAATATTAAACGATGAGTATATCGTATCGATTTGAGACTCTAGTGATGTTTGCTGGAGGTTTGTAAATCTCTCAGAAGAAAAACGATCAGGATCTCAAAGGATGTTTAATTCGTCTTTATATAAGAATAATATTCAGTCTGTTTCTCATTCTAATGAGAAATAAGATAAGAAGAATATTCATAGTATAAAGAAAAATATCAATCTATACGGAAAACCTTTAATAGTCATACCAGAAAATACAGATAGTCCGTGTATCTGTATTAACATGACTATAGCAAGAAAGGTTAAAACGTAGATTTAAATTGATATAAGATCAAGTTCCTTGTAAACCACAAAAACCGATCATGTCTCACTGATAAATGTTTGGTTTAGATTTGTGACATCCTTATAGATTAAGGGTATAAAGGACAAGATTACACAAATTTCGGGGACGAAATTTCCTAAGGGGGGGAGAGCGTAACAACCCGAGGTTGTTACGGGTCTCTTAAACGGATCGGATCGTACCCGACCACCCGATTATCTAATAAATTATTTAAGTTCGAATCTCGCGACTAACCGTTTTAATCGATTATATAGATAATAATTATTGGATTTTTATTATCTCGGTTAAACGCTCCTTATCTTCTATTAAAACGTTGCCAAACGTTTCTTATTTTAGTGTTATACCCGTTACCAAACACCCGAGTTTCAGTTATTATCCTCGTTGCCAAACACCCCTTGTATTATTATCCCTTTTAATACACCTCTCGCTCTCTCTTTGTTTCTGGATTCCCAGACAAACAACACACACACTTGTGTGTTTCAACGAGAGCAGCATGTTAGCCGGACAGCCATGGCGGCTTTCGCCGCCTCCGCTGCTGTTTCCGGTCACCGCTGCCTCCATCTCCGGCGCCGCCGCCGCCCTGCTCGTCTTCTTCTCCGGTAAGCCCTCCTGCTAACCATCATCATCACCTCTGTTTCTATTGCTAACCATCGAGCAACCATAATCACCATCACCATCGGATCTTGTTCTTTGCTTGTAACCTGTTCTGTTGAGAACCCAACCCGATAATAACCCACCTCGTTCCTGTTAACGAACCATCGAACCACCACCAGGTTTCCTCCCTCTGTTTCAGTTAACCGAAGTCGGACAGTCACCGGTTATGGTGACTGTCAGCGAACCCATCTCCCTTGTTTCTGTTCCGGTGACCTGTTCCTCTGTTTCTGTTCTAAATCATACCCGGTAACCCACCAGTTAACCCGTAAACCACTCGGTTATCACCCCGTTCATCCCTCTGTTTCTGTTAACCCAGCTCCTTTGTTCTATTTTGATGTCGTGGTTGTGACCGTGTAGGTTTCGGGGTGGCTTCTGCTCGAGCTCCGGTTAAGCTCCAGCCATGTTCGATAATAAACCGGTATCAATTCGGGAGAAGGGTCCGACACCCGGTTCTATATAACTTCCGGTCATATTCCGATAATTATCCGATGAGGTCCGGTTACTATTCGGTAATATATATGTATTCTATTGGTTTATTGGTTACAATCTCATAATCACTTGCTAATATATTGATTACGATTGTTACGAGGTACCGATAATCGAGTTGGTGAATACGAGTCGTTACCGAGTCGACCCAGTGACTCGGTCAACACCCGGAATAGAACCCGGTCCAATAGCTAGACGAGGATTATTAGAATTATACGAATATATATATATAATACGGAAACGTACGGACTTGATATTATAATAAGAGAATAATAATCGTATATAAAATATATACGTTTATATATATACGATTCGATATATAAAACGATATACTAGACTCGGGTTAATCATAATATTTTCTATTATTTTATTAGCTACGAGTGCCAAGCTGTAATGGCCAGCTTATGAGGCTAAGCTGTAATAGCCAGCTAGATTTAGGATGTCCGTGTCGTGTCAATAATGAACCCCGAGTTTAGGACTATCTAATATATACCGAATTCTATATATATAAATTGTATATATGATATATATCCTAAGTATTACAATCTAACAAGTCCCACGCGTAAAACGTATCGATATATATATGACATATAATTGTAATAAAAGAGACTATAGAAGATTATACGCAAATCTGTGAGTATCGTGAACTCCCCACTTTTACTGTTTTATTAAACGTTTTAGGGGAAATACATGTCATTTATTAGAAAACCTAGAAATGCTTTACATAATAGATTTTATAAAAGAATTATAATAGAAAAGGGGATAATAGAAACAACTAGGCCAGTACTGACAGGTATATCGCCATTTCCTTTCTTGTCCGACTAGAGGACAAGAACCAGTCTTACCCGAGTAGAGGGTAGGCATAATTATATTTATCACAAACAGAGTGGTATAATCGATAGGAATGGCAACTAATAGAATATAATAGAAATGACATATAATCGGTATAGTTTAATCGAATTGGTATAATAGAATATATTTTCCCCTCCAGAATTATATTTGTAAAGCATGTGTTGTTAAAAGATTGTTATTAAAGAAATATAAATACAGAACTGGCCATTCTATTTATAAAATACACGACCTCACCAACTTTATGTTGACAGAAACTATTTTTGGCATGTGTTCAGGTAACCCAACAGATATGATGACGTGGATCCTGGAAAGGTCAAAGACTATCACAATCCGAATCCGCTGTGCAACTCTGATACCCGACCCGACGACCCGTCACCGACTGACTGGGTCGTTACAAGCACCTTGCCTACCCTAATAGAATTTACCAATGTTGTTGGACCAAAAAGTCTCTTGGCTAGGATGGTTCTACATAACCAGTTTTAAATTAATAACCGCAAGAACCACATAAACATATTGTCTATCACAACTAAAACATGCATAATAAAAGTTATATGTACTTAGATTTTGCACTAAAAATGAAATCATTTTCATCAAACAAAGCTCCAAATTAACTATGCATTGGCAGCAAGTGCAACTAGTCTGCCATGTGGAGAGATCATGTATGATGCATAGACTATATCATGCTTACGTAGAGTTGTTCGCGTAGGACATACATGGCATTACCCGGGGCGGGCCCATGGAGCCTCATCCAGTTTGCTCGTTCTAACTAATCGACGTTTATTAACCCAGTTTATGGTTAATTTGTAACACTGAAATAACTAATACACGCGCGCGCACACATATATAAAAATCAAGATTAACATACATATTTGCTACACTTAGCAACTGAATTATAAAAGAATTGCATTCTAGCTATTGGAAAGAAATTAAGCTAACTAATAATAATATATGAAACAAGTTACATATATGTGTATGTGTGAGACAGACTATATATTGCGTGCCAGTAATATGAATAAAACTCCAAAAACATATAGATGCCCGAAGAAAAGGGTAACATGAGGATGAAGCACAACCTCACAACATCAAACACATCCACAATCGTGGTTTGCTAAGCTTCACAACAAAAAACTCCATTAATGTTAAAAGTTAAAAAGAGACGACTCTTCAATCGACGCCCATCACATAAAAAGGATTAGCCGGTCGCGCTAAAATTCAAATTATTTTCGTTCCCTTACACGTATAAGGCAATTGTGATCGAATGGTACTATTGAGCTTGACGGGTTGGTTTTATAATAAATGAACAAATTATGAGAATATGTGTGTTTGTTTTTGTTGTTAAGTGATTTTCACACTAATATAATTTCTTTCTATGGATTAAGGGTATTTTTGTCTATTCAAGTTGGTATATATGTCTATAAATAGATATGACACTAGCTTCCTATCATCATAGTTTGTCACTTGGTACTTCCTTTTGGTTCTTGCTTGAAGTTAAGGTTTGTATAAACCTTGGAGTTCTCTTGCTTTCATATTATATACGCGCAATTTCTTCTCCGTTGATACTTTTTAGCAAATTATAGTTAAATTACTTTTAAATCTGCTTGTTCAGTTAATTCTATATAGCCTTTTTCATTGCTGTGCGAAAAGAAACTCTATCTTTTAAATGTCTTGTTATAAATTCTTAAAGAGTGTTAGGTTTTCATACATGCATTGTGTTTGTCAATTTCATTTCATGAACATGATAAAATTATCTCTCTAGTTGGGTCGACAAAGATCTGACACCCAAATGCTTCTTTATGATCTAATAAGTCGACGAGTCGGGTAAGAAGAAGATCTTTTAACACGTTACACCTTAATGATTTCTTTCTAATCTTTTACATGAAAAGGTCTAGTCTTGAAACATTTTATGTCATTCTTGTTATATGGACCATTTATGAATATATGTGACTCAAGTGTTAATGAAAGTTGTTTTGTGGGTGCATGTAGCAAACAACATGGAGAAACCAGGTTCGAGTTCAGGGTTATCCAGAACCCAATCCGATCAACTAACCAAGATCATAATGGATGGAGACGCGATGAAAACCCCGATTGCAAGCGAGGTTACAAAAGAGGTGGACACTCGAACTCTTTCAAGAAAGTCTAGTAGAAATCAAGTGCTTGGCAATAGTGGAAGGAACACACACATTAAGAAAGGGAAGAGTGCACAAATGAAGTTTGAATACGATGATGCTGGTAGTGGGGCCGCCTTGAGTCGCGCCTCGAGCGCGAGCTTAGGGTTCTCATTCTCACTTGCTGGATTCACTATGCAGCCAGATGAAATAGCAGATTTTACACCTTTTAGTGAGGATGATATCCGTAAGTATTTCGTGACCTTTGTAGTGTTTTAACACGATAAAAAGTAGATTTATGTTTTGAACACTAACAACAAAGAGTTGTGGGGGTAGAATGGTCACTTCAAGTTGTTATGAAAGTGATCTCACAACTCACAAAGTGCCATCATATAACTTTTTTGTAACTAAAAGCCAAATGAGGCCATAAAGGTGGATAACAGAAAGCTAGGAAGCAGCTGAAAAGTAGTACTTTTTTTTTTCTTGAGTTTATTTCAAAAATGAAGATATTAAAGTTGTTTTATCTGAATGTGGCAACTGGCAATATTGATATAACACTATATTTTTTTCAAAAGATGACTAGGACATGTTTAAGGTTATGCTACCCGAACACGGACGGTGTAACATCCATTTATCAACATGTGTAAATGGTTTGGCGGGTTGTAATCAAATTGTATAAAAAAAGGTTGTTGGATTGTAATAAATGGATTATACGAATCGTAGATGGTTTAACCTTATATGCTTATATATGCAAAAATTTGCATTCTAATTTTATAAGGGTTAACAAGTTGACATGTTTAATTAAAAGAGTTGAACATGTCAACCTATGCACACCTATATATTTAGTAGACGGGTTAGAAATGACTACTCAAAATCTGATTTATCTTTGTCTTGTGTTACAGTCATTTTAGTAAATTAATTATTACCCTAATTTTAACTATCTTGCTTGTTAATTGTTATAATTTAGTAAAGCAAATTATTAGTTAAGTTTCACAACCAATTAGTTGTAAAGTTTATTTTGTATTTTGGGACCTATAAGTAAATATCAACTAATAGTTGGACCAAATAAAAGCCTTGTGTCTTTATGATAAAATTGGTAGCATGTTTTACGGCATGCAAAGAGTGAAGCCTGCAGACTGCAGTCAACCTAGACAAGCATAAATTAAGTGGGCTGCAGCATTGTGTAGAAAATGGGGCATGACCAGGACCACAAGGGTCACACCCTGGTCCACTGCTATCTAGTCTCTAGTCAAATCATCTAGAACTTTAGTCCAAGGAAGTCTTGCTCTTATCTTGACAATATGTTCTCCATTTTGGTCCCCTCATTTGAATTTCAGGCACAAATACTTTGAGTCTTTGATCATAATTATTATATATGTCCACCCAAAAAGTCTTTGGATTAAGAGTAATCAGAACCACATCACAATCTTCTCCAATCCTATAGTAGGTCATATCATAATCATATCAAATCCATAAAATGAAAATGAATAAGCTTTGATATATATGAGCTACACATGGTCCATCACCTTGATAAACGAACGAATATTAGATGTAACGTCAATAAGAAACATTGTTTACGCACATGGTCATGAAAGTTAACATGCTTAATCTAATCATTTAATCTAGCTCGACGACGAGTTGTAAGATAACTACGAATACATGATGTATGTGAGCTTTCTTCTACTATAATAATTGGGGGTTAATATTGGTACATCTTCCAACTCTCTCTCTCTCTCTCTATATATATATATATATATATACACACACGCGTAGAGAGGGGGGGGGGGGGGGGTAACGAGAGGCTTATGATTTTGGGTGTCGCATTTCATTTCGACCCTTAAAAAATTGAATAATAAACACTTGTATGGTATGAATTGAATATGATTGATGTAACTATAATTTGTTAAAGTACAATAACAATAATTATAAGGAAATTAACTTAATTAATCAATTCATAACTCCTACTTATGATAAAGATATATAATTACAACAAATACTATCCACCTATCAACTCCTAACTAGTATAATTTATCGAATTATAACTATATATATAATCATAATCCCTGCTTATGATAAAGATAATTACAACAAATATTTTCACCTATCAACTCCTAACTAATATAACTTATCGAATTATAACCAATATATTCTATCTAATACAAAATATGTACGTTTTGTTACAGCTGAAGACATTGAAGCTGGCATGCGTTGTAAGTTTCAGACTGAACCTACCTTGCAAATATATCTGAAGGTATATATACACAAGTATTCAAAATGCATGCAAGCTTTATACTCACCCATATTCCATCATATGTAGTTATTTAGTTTTCGTTAATATTTTCTCTTCTTTATAGAAACAAGCTAGTGGCCGGTTATAACAATTATTCGTATAAAAATGCAAGTAGATTGATTTCCTCTATGTCTATTTGAACAGGCAAATATGGAGGTTTTTCTATGAGAACAATGCGAGAATATGGTCAGGTTCAGTCTTGTACAGAATCTCATGTTATATGGTATTTATGTACAAGACTAATTTGTATAAAAAAATAAATAAAATAAAAATAAAAACAAAAACAAGAGAAGTAAGCAAACCGGGTGTCGATCAATCTTTAACAATTCATGTGGTATAACTATAAACTATAGGTTATTTTGCATAAAAAAATGTTATAAAATGCAGTTTATCAAGTCCCACTCGATACTCAAACGAGCATAAAACTATGTCTAACTCCCACAAGTTTTATTGATTAAGAAACTAACTCAAAACTTTATACAATTTCCTACCAATTAAGATGGTATATGTAGCTAACCTAACACGTTAGACTATAACTAGGATACCTATTAATTAATTACATAATAATTATCTAATACACATCCTAACATAACAGGTATACGATTTTAGACAATTATGTACTAATTAATTGATATTCTAGGACATGATAATTACAACTAATAATTTAAACCTTATCACGTTTAAAGCATCTATAATTTTCCACTCCATAAAAGCCTCCTTGAGCCTTGCACGCCAAGTTGGTTTCATTAATTCGGAATTCCCAACAGTTTACAGAAGTGACATACAAGATAATAACCAAAGGGGTGACATCAAATGAAGAAAAGGAAATTTTAAAAGGAATAAATGGTGCAGTCAACCCTGGAGAAGTTTTGGCCCTCATGGGTCCATCAGGCAGTGGGAAAACTACTCTCTTAAGCATGCTTGGAGGGCGACTCACCGATCACACACCAGGAGGATCGATCACTTATAATGACCAACCCTACTCCAAGTCACTAAAGAGCAGGTATGTACCGTTTCATTTGGTTTAGTTTTATATTAATTAGTGTTCGCATCAACGGTGTTTATGGTGCGGTTTGGGAGGTTTTGAAGCTACATGTGTTGTTTCAGGCCCCTCAAACAATTATATATCTACGGTATAACCTCTATAAATTAATAATGTCGAAATTGAGATATTTTATTAATGTAGCAAGATATTATTATATCGATATATTAATAAATTATTAATTAAAGATTCGGCTTATATTCGTGAGCAACTCTCAAAATAATGCATCGACCTTCAAAATTTCCATGTCCGTTCACTTTACATATTTGAATAAAACAGAAACAAGAACCTTCAAAATTCTCATGTACATTCACACATTAATAAACTTCTCAAGTTCAATGGTCATAGATCTAGATTGATCACTATAAAATGTCTAATGATAAATTTTAAAATAAATCATATCAACTATGGCTTCTAAACTTAATGGTGAGATTTAAAGATGAACTCAATATAGATTTGAAGTTCACAAAAACAAGTGACTATAGATTCATTTTTTACTAGACAGTCCTAAAATTTTGAAATATTTTAGTAATTATTACTTTATAGTTTCGCTGGGACAAATATATTTATATTGGGATTTAAAAAAAAATATTATCTTATTATTTTATCGATTGGGGTCCAATTTTGTACTGGTCCCAAGTTGAAACCGGACAAATTATTAATTTTATTAAAATTATTAATTTATCGAATATTAAATTATAGAGGTTATACGTAGTTTTATAGGAAAATTGGAACAACATTAATAAAGAAAAGAATGTTGGGTTGCTTTCAATGGATGCACTATTATTCCATGCAAACAAAGTAAATGTCTTAAATACGCATACAAGGTACTCAGCTTTCGAACTACCTATTCAATAGGAATACTCCTAAAGACTCGTGAAACTTAAAACAAAACCAAACGGATATTTTGACTTCTAACAATTATTCAAACTAAATTAACTAGCTGACCCAGTTGACCCGTTTGAAACCCCATAACTGACTTGACCTGAACAATCAAGATTATTCCAACAATATGAGCATGTTGATAACAGTTATTAGTTATTGTAAACCAAAGTTAAATGGTTGATAAGTGAAACCACACCAATTCAAATTGTTAATAACGGTTGGTTTCGACTTCTGGCTTCACGGTATGGGCTAGCATGTTGCATAAAAAATGTTACTCCCTCCGTTCCATTTTAAATGTCCATTTTTTCACTTTTTGTTGTCCCAAATTAAATATTTATTTCGAAGCAATTTTCAATTTTGCCCATAAAACACAAAACACAATCAAAGATTTGAAATAATAACTTGAGGATATTATTGTCATTTTACAACATACAAACAAAGATTTTTTAATATGTGTGTTTTGTGGGCTCATGACATCTAAATTGGGACGGGGGCAGTATAAGGTATGTTTGGCAAAACTAGCTGGTGGCTGGAAGCTGCAAGCTGTTAGCTGGAAGCTACAAACTGTTAGCTGGAAGCCTTTTTAAATATATTTTGGTGTTTGGCAGAGTAGCTGGAGCTTTTAATAAAATGTATAAAATGACCAAAATGGACATCATTAAAAGCTTGTAAAGAAGGTTTTTATTTTATGTTTAGAATAGAATGGGTATTTGTGTCATTTACTAATTAAAAGCTTGTAGCTAGTAGAGCTTTTTCTTAAAAGCTAGTACTAGTAGCTTTTCACTATAGAGCTTTTTCTCCAACCTAAAAGCTTCCAGATCCTTCAACCAAACAAGGCTTTTTATTAAGTAGGAGTTTTTTCTTAAAAGCTTGAAGCTTGAAGCTCCTAAAAGCTCTTAAAAGCTTCTCGCCAAACATACCTCATGTGTAGTGAAGGTGAAATTTGGAGCCCCTCACTTGAGCATTTTTTGACAAGTGGCATGTGGATCCCATTAGGGGCTTGAAAGGGCTTGGATTTCACAAGGGGTGTAGTGGTATGGTGTGGTGTGGTGTGAATGTGTGTATAAAGATATTAAATTCGAATTAAAAAAAATAAATAAAAAAAGGAGTGGCTGTTAAGGAGAGAGGAGTGATTTAATTGCCCTCCCCGCATGAAATATTTCACGCCTCCTCCTGCTGCCAAATTTTAGTGCCCTTCAACAAGGAGGGGGCGGTGTTTGGGGCACGAAGGGGCTTGAAATTGCCCTTTAATGCCATTTCATACTACATCTGGTCTTACGAGTTTAATTGTCTCATATGCTAACGTCTTTCATTTTTCATCCCTAAAACAAGCTAACCGAATAAGAAATATTATGAACCAAAAAGCAAAACAAACTATACAAAATTTCGTCGGAGCAGGCCATGTGGTCGGGGTTAAGGGATACACTCTTTCATTGTCATATGTATACTTTTCTCATTCAAATTTTGATTTTAAATCATGTTATTTTCATAAGAAACATGACAACCTCATTAATTGTAACCATGAGAACTAGTTACCTAGCCAGATACACACGGAAAAATTGTTTTTTTGTTTAATAATTATCAGAAACTTAATATTATGATATGGCAGGATCGGGTTTGTGACTCAAGATGATATTTTGTTTCCACATCTAACCGTGAAAGAAACAATAACATATGCTGCTCTTTTGAAACTACCAAAGACATTGACAAAACAAGCGAAAGTAAAACAAGCCGAGGATGTTATTCGTGAACTTGGTTTAGAGAGGTAATCTACTGATTAAGTCCATCTTTTTAATACTTATAGATTCCTGAAACAACAATATATAAAAGATACTAAGTACAACTTTAAAACAGGTGCCAAGATACTATGATTGGCAACTCTTTTATTAGGGGAGTTTCAGGTGGAGAAAGAAAACGTGTTTCCATCGGAAATGAAATCATAATCAACCCGTCTCTTTTGTTCCTTGATGAACCCACCTCTGGTTTGGATTCTACAACTGCTTTGAGAATCATTGAACTATTACAAGACATAGCTGAGGTATGTTTATTTAAAAACATTATATACTAATTAAAACATATAGTTCTATAAAGATTTTGGCGCGCACATTCAATTTTAAAAAAAAAACGGCAATATTGTTTCCATCCATTACTTATGGGCCCTATAACTCTAGACATACTGACATAGACCAAGTTGTATCTTTTTAAGTTGGGCGCTTTTTAGCCCGTTTGACTATGTCCAACTGGTCCAAATATGAGTCTGCTAGTTGTTCAATCAGCACTTTTACCATTTTTGAGAATTTCGGTTTGTACTTTGTTTATGTATATCTAACAGGCGGACAAGACGGTGATTACCACGATTCACCAACCATCTAGCAGACTATTCCACAAGTTTGACAAGTTAATTCTACTTGGTAAAGGAAGCTTGTTGTACTTTGGTAAAGCTTCAGAAGCTATTGAGTATTTTTCATCCATTGGATGTTGTCCCTTGATTTCCATGAATCCAGCTGAATTCTTGCTAGATCTTGCAAATGGGAATATAAATGATGTTTCTCTTCCATCTGAACTAGAGAACAAACTACATTTAGGAAATTCTGGAAGAGAAACAACGAACGGGAAGCCTTATGCAACTGCTGTTCATGAGGTATAACATAGATCAAAAGCTCACAATAAGCTTTTAATAATTCAAATGACATGTTTTCAAGTTACAAAATCAAATTTTTTTTCATATAGTATTTAGTGGAGGCCTATGCAACAAACCTGGCAGATGAAATGAAAAGAAAGCTCGCAATTCGTACATCAGTCGATAGAGAAATGAAGGCAAACATACATTCTGTGAAACGAGAATGGGGAGCGAGCTGGACTGAGCAGTTTACTATACTGTTTTGGAGAGGGATCAAAGAAAGAAGACATGATTATTTTAGTTGGTTAAGAATTACACAAATTATCGCTACTGCGGTCATCTTGGGACTTCTATGGTGGAGATCAGATGTCCATAGCCCAAAAGATATGCAAAATCAGGTAACCCATTCAAAACGAATTGAGGTTCTAAAATTCTAGTGACTACAGTTACTAATGATATATAAATGTGTGATTGCAGGCAGGATTGCTTTTTTTCATTGCTGTGTTTTGGGCGTTTTTTCCGGTTTTTACAGCAATCTTTACATTTCCTCAAGAACGAGCAATGCTGAAAAAAGAAAGGGCTGCTGACATGTACAAGCTTAGTGCATATTTCATTGCAAGGACAACGAGTGATATCCCGCTTGATCTTGTTCTTCCCTTGATCTTCCTGTTGATTGTTTATTTCATGGCGGGCCTCCTATTAACCGCCCATGCGTTTTTCCTGACTATGCTTATAGTCTTTTTGTGCATTGTTGCAGCTCAGGTATCATGCCCTGCTAATATGTGATCACAGTATAAAATTGATTTTCGGCGACTAATAGATCACTAAAAAATATACCCATAAAAATTATTACATCATATAGTCATCAAAGGATAGTTCAAATCCAAAAAAAATAAATAAAAAAATAATCAAATAAAAAAATAAATTAAATAGATATTTGTCGGTAGAACACCTTTCACCAGTGAAACATCTGTTGTTGATCCTTTGGTGAAAAAATTGTTATAATTATATGATAAAGTGTGACGCATAGTAGAAGCGCGAAAATAACAGATAGGACTCCAAAGAGAAAACTTAAATATTATTTAATACATTACATGAGGCACTTTCATGATGCTTTTAAAGTTACCGACGTCTCCTAACTTCATTGACAGTCCTCTTATTTATAGTGGATTTTTTTTTCTTCTTCTTAAATTGGTTCTATAATAAGCATACATATATCTATAGGGGCTTGGACTCGCTATTGGTGCTGCAGTGATGGATTTGAACAAAGCAACAACTATGGCTTCTGTAATTGTAATGGCTTTTATGTTGGCTGGTGGTTTTTTTGTGAAGGTAACACATAGTGTTTCTAATCTTTAAAACTTCATGATCAGGTTAATTATATTTATATTCCTAGAAATCTGAAACGCTTATAAGTTTCGATTACCTTTTGTTTTTGCAGGATGTTCCGGTTTTCATATCTTGGTTAAGTTATTTGTCATTTAACTATCACACATACAGACTTATTCTAAAGGTGCAATATGGACATATAACTTCTGTGATTGATGGGATAGAACTAGACAGTGGGTTGAAGGAAGCGGGTGCACTTGCAGCCATGGCTATCACCTACCGTATCTTGGCTTACATGTCTTTGCGGCGTGCAGCTTAAGATGAATGTTTGATCAACAACATTTGCAAAGTATGTATTTATCTATGTATTTGCAAGGTAAGCATGGAGATACTAAAGAACATGCAAATAAGTAGGTATCGAAGAAGAATTTGTTGTCTTCTATATAACTGTGTAGAGATTTACTTGCTAATTGCTATTGTATGCAATGAGAATTGTAACTAAATATTTCGTAGCATCCAAAACAAGTTTGGAGGACTTAAAAGGATGACCAAAATATCTCACAAGTCACAATTAAGCAAATTTCCCCTAAAGTACTATGTATGAGTAGCGATTGTCTCGCAATTTAAGTCTTGGATTGGGATTAAACGAGTCTAGACGAGTTTGAGCTTGAGTTTGACTCTTTTAACTTACTTTAACTTTAAGTTTGGGTCGGCTAGTACTTTTCAAGCCTTATATCTAACATCGAGTTTAACTCATGAGTAGTATAAAAGTTTGATCTTGGCTCGGGTTTAACACAATTACTCCCTCCGTCCCAATTTAAATGTCCCATGTCTAAAAGCACACATTTTAAGAAAAAAAATTTTTGTATGTGATAAAATGACAATAATATCCTCAAAAGTGGTGATTGTGTTTTGTCTTTTATGGGCAAAACTGGAAATTATATTTCTATTTATGGAAAGAGACATTTAATTTGGGACAAACAAAAAAGAAAATAAGGACATTTAAATTGGGACGGAGGGAGTATAATTTATAAAATTTCTAGTTATTTTCATGTATACATATAATTGTTTATTTTATATCAAAATATATTTACTTACTTTGTTTAATTATAAATACATATACAATAATATATATTATACAATCATCTATATCTATATCTATATCTATATATATTGCAAAGGGAGAAATCCTACATGTCATTTATTTAGACATTCTATCATTTGAGAGATGCCATGTAGGATCATAGGTGGCACCTATTACACCAATTAAAAAAAACAAATAATATATTAAAACCCAATCTACTAAATCTAAATATTAAACCTTTATTATTTTTTCTCTCTCATGTTTCCTCCCATAACTTTTAAACGTTAATATATTTTATATACGAGAATTTTTAAAGAAAAAAATTACACCAAATTAACGAGCGTTTTATTATCTTTCCAACGAGTACCATAGTGCTATATAAAAAACGGAGAAAAAAAACAACTATTTTTTGTAACCCGACAGGTATTGTGTCGGGTTTGGGATTAGTTTAAAAAAAATCCTCGGTTTGGGTCGGGTCATACCCATGCATTTTTTAACGCATCACATAACCCTTAGACTAATGCGTTCGATATTTGCAATATACGTGCACCATCATAAACTAAAAACTTTATACTCCCTCCGTCCCATTAGAAGTGTCCATATTCCCTTTTTTATTTGTCCCATTTCATGTGTCCACTTTAAAAAATTATTAGCCAACTTCCAAATTTACCCTTAAAAACACAACTAAAATAAACAAAGAATATGATGGACCCACATATGACAAGGGTATTATTGTCATTTGGCAAATAAAAAAAGCAATCATTTAATGTGCCTAAAACTTTGTGTTTTTCAAACTAAGACACTTCTAATGGGACGGAGGGAGTAGTATTTAACTAAAATATATGTATGGTTATTATAATACTATTTCAATAAATAATTTTTTTTCTTATTTCATGTTAGTTCTTTTTAGAATGATCGATTACAGTTTTTCTGCATGTAACTGTAAAGCGCATTAGTCTATTTCATATGTAAAATTGATATGTTATATTAGATATTTCAACTCGGGACGCTCCCGGGATAAAAGCTAGTAAATTATATATGTAAAACTAATATGCAATGTAGACTCGTGAATACAAGTAAGATCACTCATCAATATGTGAGGTAATTCACCCGTGATCATCCTTAGGAATAGGGTTAGTATGACTGTATGAGACTTTAATAAAGAAGTTGAAAGACTTTAATATATATAAAAGTTAGGTTGGGTGATTTTTTTTCGTAAAAAATAAGAAAGTATTAGTGTTGGTGATATTAACTATACAATTTTAAAGACACTAGGGATACAAAAAAAATACTGATAAGTTTCAAAAAAAATAAGAGGACAACTGCCTCCAGCCCTCCACTTTGTTCCATTTCACAAACTAACAAAGTGTATTGCATGGTTCATTAGAAAATAGCTACCATGTCTCTTTCTATTCCAAAAAAGATTAAATGTAGAAAAAATGTGTGCTATCCCATACCACTAAGTTAATTATCTATTGTAACTTAGAATTAGTGGCAGATTTGACCAAAAGATCTAAGGGTATCCCAAAACAATAACGTACATTTATACAATAAGGAAATTTTGTTTAACTAACATTCAGACGATAAATTTTTGTTAACCATATATTATACTTGGGAGGCGGTAGTAGGAAACAGTGTTCGTCAATCCCGTTTTTAACCATGCTTATTTTTTTCATTTTATAAAACATTAGTTAATTTGGGGCTTGGGCTAATACAAAATGTCCTTATAATTTATTAGAATATAAGAATTAAATGAATTGGGCTTTTAGTTAAATGAATTTGGGCTTATAATTATAAGTTATCATTAAAATTGGTTTCTTAGTTAAATGTAGGGCTATTCAAATCGCTCACCGCTTGTGGATCGCTCGTCGCTCGTTCGGAAAATGTTCGCTCAATCTTTCGCTCGGTTGTATATGAGCCGATCGGCTCAGTTCGGTTTGTAAATGAGCCAAGCACGAGCAAAGGTATGCTCGACGCGGTTCGGCTCGAATAAATTTTTATTTATTTAATAATAAATATAAACACAATTTACAGATAAATTTATGGCTTTATATATAAGATTCTATTGGATTTGACTCAGTATATGCAAACAAAATATAACTAGCCCACTTAACACAATAAAAAAATTAACACTAGATTTAATAGTAAAACAATAAGTCATGAGGTGACAGTTTTGACTCTTTATGTTAATAATCGTCCATCGCTAATTGTCGCTTGATATCACACTTACATCACAATGCAACAACTGTTGTCTGACGTATGCTCATCACCTCACCAGTCTCAATCTAAGCCTCATCCTTGGACATTGGGATCTCAATATTAATGTTATCATCGGACATTTTGACCTTAGTTGTCACCCGACAATGAAAACATCGAAGGAAACATCCCAATTTTATACTCGTCCATATTATTTTCCGCTCGATTCTCGCTCAGGGCTCGCTCGGAAAATTTGCGCTCGAAGAATGCTTGTTCGATTTTCGGCTCGATTGTAAACGAACCGCTCCGCTCGGTTCGGTTTGTAAACGAGCCAAGCACGAGCAAAGCTCCGTTCGGATCGGCTCGGCTCGTGAACAACCCTAGTTAAATGAACTAGATGATTGGGCTTTTATTTAAATGAACTAGATGATTGGACACTTTTTAAGTTTGAGGGTATCCTATATATTAAACAGAAAAGAAAAAAAAAAATTGCACATTTGCACTTCGAAGACAAAGTTAAGGGGTAGCATTGGCACCCCTGCCACCTTGCTAAATCTGCCCTTGCCTAGAACACAATTAAACACCCAATAGCTATGAAATATTATAAGAATCGAGCAGTCATGAAACGAAGTTTGATTTATGATCTTTGTATTAGTGACATTGATGAAACTTGGTTGAATATGCTTTGTGTATTGCAATATATTTCATATGTTTGTGATATTAGGAGCCTAGAAAAGCTAAACAATAAAACCAATATTATCCGAATAACAATTACAATAAATATAAATTAATTCATTCTTTATTCCCCTTTCAAGTTGGAGCGTGAAAGTCACAAATGCTCAACTTGTCAAGAAGATATTACAATTGTCTAGATCCTAATGCTTTAGTAAATAAGTTGGCTGCTTGTAGTTTTGTGTCAATGTATGTTGGCTCTATTTCTTTAGACTACACATTCTCTAAAAACGTAACAATCCATTTCAACGTGTTTTGTTCGTTTATGAAAAATTGGATTGTAGGCAATGTGATTGATAGCTAGGTTGTCACTAAAAAGGGTGGTTGGACCAGTTTGATTAACCCCCAAATCATGTAAGAGCCAATGCATCCATAAAATTACACTTACCGTCACAGCCATTGCTCTATATTTGGCTTCCGCGGAAAATAGTGATACCACTGGTTGTTTCTTTGATTTCCAAGAGACCGTTGCCCCCTCTTATTAGTAGCAAGTAACCAATCCTTGATATCCTAGTGTCAGGACACCCAAGCCAGTCTGAATCACAGTATACCACAAGACTCATTCCTATTGATATTGGTAAGAGGATACTTGGCCTCGGGTAGCATTCAAGTAACATAATACCGTTGTGGTTGTAGCCATGTGACTCTAGCATGCGTCTGCCACAAACTGACTCGAAAAGTTTACTGAGTCTGCAGTGTCGGGTCTAGTTGCTTGTAAGTAAAGTAATCTACCTACTAAGTAACTATATTGACCAGCATCCACTCGTTCTACCTATCCCCTTTGCTAAGCTTCAAATTATGTTCTATTGGAAATGCACTAGGCTGACAACCCTGCATACCACTGTCTTCTGAAAATGTCAAGATTATGCCCTCTTTAACAGAGAACCAAACCTTCTCAGGTTCATGCTACCTCAATGCCAAAAAAAAAAATACTTTAGAACCCCAAGATCTTTTATGCTAAACCTGTCGTTAAGAAATGACTTTGTTTCTTCAATTTTTTCGTGTTATTACCAACAATAACATCATTAACATATATAAGAGCTGCCATGAACGCATCTTCATGATTAAAAATGAAAAAAAAGAATGATCCGCCTTTGATTGCGTGAAACCAACTTCAAAATGTGTTGAAGTAAATTTTTGATACTAGTTCTTAGAAGTTTGCTTTAGGCCACAAAGTGACTTCCTTAGTTTATAGACTTATTTTCCATTTCCTTTTTCAAACCCTTAGGGAATTTTCATATAAACCTCTTTGTTCAAATCTCCGTGAAAGAAAGCATTATGGACATCAAGTTGATGGATTGTCCAACTTTTCTTGACAGTGATCGCGAGTAATGTTCGTACAGTCACTAATTTTGCCAAGGGAGCGAAGGTTTCATGAAAGTCTACATGGTATCAGAGCTGTGATATTACAAAGAATGAGAGATGCTATTGTACAAAGCCTCCTTAACATACAAAGTGTAAGAAGTCATCTCAGCCGTTGATCTGCGTTTTAAAACAACATCCCCCATTTTAATTATCAACGTGTTTTTTTGTTTGCCGTTAACGAATCAATGGCAAATTAGACAAATTACTGCTATAATAATTTGAATTTTTTATAATCATAGCGCCCAAATCATCTCATTAATGGACAGTTATTATGATTTGCTATAATCGTGGAAAGCATAAACTCAAAACTCCATAAAAAATCATACTCTGTAAACAAAAAAAAAACAGAGCATCCATATCCAACAACAACAGACACCCACAATCACTAGATTAAGGACGAATTATGGCTCCAAAACGCAAATCAAGTAAGCAGAAGTTCATATTGTTACTTTAATTTTGATCGTCTGGGTGTTTTCATCGTCTATGAAGAATAAATGAAAACCTAAAATTATTTTTGTATGAAACAGGGTGAAGCAAGAGAATGAATGAATTTGTTCATGCGTTTGATGAAAGTTATAAAGGCGTTTTCAATTTTTCATTGATTTTAATGATTTCACATGATCATGTAGTTAAAACGCACGTTTATATAAGAAAACACACATAAACATGTTTTAATTTTAGAATCACATATTATGACTTAAAACGCACTTAGTAATATCATAAAACGCACTTACATGATGATATTCAACCTACAATGTAAAAACATAAAACGCACTTAGTGATATCATAAAACGCACTTACATAAAACGCACTAAGTGATATCATAAAACGCAATCAGTGATATCATAGACGCACTTAATAAAACATAAAAACGCACTCAATGATATCATAAAACACTTAAAAAATTATGAATGCGTTTTTATCAGATGTTGCACGTTTAAAATTTGTGATGTTAAACCAACCTTTTCTCAAGTAAGATCTAAAGCTATGACGACATTTGAATCTTAAACCACCACACTGCATCTTCTAACTACTGGTCGATGGCCAATTGATGATGAACAGAGGAAGAAGGAATGATCCATAATATTTGGTGCTGGTGTTGGAGGTTTTGGTTTTAGAGGTGCTAGTGTATTTAATAATGGGTTTGATTCTAGAATATATGGTGGTTTTCATGGATCCAAATCTGGTTTTGGTCCATCACAATTTAAAAATATTATAATATCAAAACGCATGCTTAATGGTGCTCATGTACACACTAAAAACGCATGTGGGTTTTTTTTAGAGCGACGTCCTCTGTTTTGTACCATCAATGGCGTCCTTTGTAGGTTTGTGATCGGTTAAAAAATTTGGATTCGAATTCAGACGAATTCGTCGGTTATAAATTGGATTTAAATTTGAATTCAACTACGTAATTCCAGTAAATTATAATCACCACAGATTTAAACGTGATTACAGGGATGGATCAAATGTCTAATCTACCCCTGATAGAAATTGACAAACGTAATTTCTAAAAAAACCGTTATTACACGTGGCACTCTCTTAATCCTTCTTACACTTTGTAGGTTAAGAAACTTTGTACCGTATACTTTCTCTACAAAGAATAATAAGAGCCTAGAAAGGATACATAAGGAAACCAAATAAAACCAATATTCTCCGAATAACAATTATAATATTATTTTCTTACTTGGATAACAAAGTAATCTCATTGTATTAGAAAACTAAGCGAAGCTACATGTCTATATCATATTATCAATATAGGAATGTTAACCATCATTGTACAGTTTAACAAAAATGTTTGAACGTGAAATCCTTATTAGATTCCAAACAGAATCCGAAACATCCAAATCAGGCTGCCGGCAGTCAAGAACACATGTTGTTCACCTTTAGTTTCAACATTATATACTATCACTTAATCGAAGTGTTTGAACACGAAATCCTTGATTAGATCCATAACCGAATTTGAAACATCCGAATACGGATCATTAGTCAAAAACCCATGTTGTTTACCTTCAATTTCAATGTAATGTGCTTTCTTGTCTAGCTTTCTTAACTCATGTGCATATAGTTTGACTCTATCTTTCATAATTTCATCCCCTCCAACAATTAAGAGTATTGGGTCAAGCTTAAGTAGTTCAAGACTTGGGCTTCCCGGCCCAAAGGGGTTAGCAAATGGGTGATCTTGCGTCTTTCCAACCGGCAATGCCATTCTCCAAAACCTATCAGTCAAAAGAGTGTTACAATTAGTAGTCTCATCCCAGCTTTTTAAAGGAGCTTAGTTAAGTTGAACCCGAACACGACATAATTTTGTAAATCGTGTCAGACACACAAACCCGAACAAGACTTTTGTATTAATCGATTGAAGTCACAGATCATATGACTCGTTCAACATGGTAATCTTTAACATTTATCCTATTGTTTTTTTATATAATGCTGCTAACTTACAAATCTACACTCAAATACATAACTTTTAAAATAATTTTCTCTTACACTAAAGTTGTTAACTATTCTCTTTTAACTTTTATGCTTTAACAATAAATACTTAAACTAGTTTAAGTTTTGACAAAAACAATTAGTCATCTAAAGTTTTATTTAAATTAACGGGACAATCATCATAACTATCAGGATGATGATTTCAACTTAAAACTAACCCAAACACAAGATTAAAACTCTGAGTCCTAAATTTTGTACTCTTCATATGATTCTAATGCAATATGATATGATTTCACTAGTTTTCACCGTCACATCAAAAAGTGACATTCACATTAAAACTATACTCTTTTTATTTTTTTATATAGTACTACTATATTACAAATTTACACACAAATACATAAATTATTTATAAACAATTCCTCGTATGCTAAAGATCTTGACCAATTCTCCTTTTAACTTTTAGCTTTAACAACAAATGCTCAAATCAGTTTAATTTTGACAAAAACATATATCCATCTAGTCTCAACAGGTTGATGTGATATATTTGACCCATTTAGCTAAGCGTGATCACAATTTCAACTTAAAACTAACCCAAACATGAATGCTTCGCCAGGCGCCGTAGTCCTTAGTAGCCGATGACCAAGCACAAGTAAAGACATAGGACTTCTATGATCTGACCTCGATAACCATGGTTAGATTATAACTATATTCGTAAATAACCCTAATCATTCTATTGTGGAGAGAAAAAATTACTTTTTGTAAATTATGGAGTTGACTTAACATACAACTAATTGTTTATTATAAAGTGTGTATGTGTATACATTATTCTATGCTTATGTTTAATTATCATTAAGTTTATTAATCAATTAAATGATTCTTATACGAGGCACGATAACACATTATCAAAATCCACATGTGATAAATTAATGAAATATAATTAAAGTCATGGTGATAATGCATATGCATCTAAAATTTATTAATCGACAAGAATATTAAATAAGATAATAAGTAAATATCAACTTGAAATCTTTTTATTGATATAGACATGTCATGGTCCATGGACCAACCGTATATTATTACAAAAACAAAGTGTAAATTTATAACATAAGTTTTATAAAATTTGTGTACTTAAAGTTAACGGAATATATACGATTATATATTTATATAGGACTAGGTTAGTTTGTCGTTAAAAATCTTAAAGCTTTTCAAAATAATATACCAATTTACTTCTAGTTTACCTTATGATCATAAAAATATACATTTTGGCCAGGCATTTTAATGCAATGTGGTTCTATCATATTATAGCATGTAATATCATATCGTATCATATCATACTGCTACAAAGACACGTTAAGGATGCAACTTACGTGTCAAGAACGTCAACGTTCAACACCTTTTCCGGCAACCCTTCCTCCGACTTCGTCCTCTCCATCCCACCAAAAAACGGTGTCAACATCACATACCCTCGTACCCTAATCGGACTCATCTCCGGCGATCCGGGTCCCAACCGCACAGCCAAGTGGTGCGCTATGTTCCCACCAGAAGAGTCTCCAACTATGCAAAACCTATCAAAGTCAAAACAATCAACCCTAATAATATCATCAACCGTCTGACCACCATTAGGGTTTGTAGCCACCTCTTGGAGCCACTTCAGGGCCACATAAGCGTCCTCGATGGCCGACGGAAGCCTATGTTCTGGTGCTAGACGTAAATTAGGTGCCACCACAATAACATGTAGGGTTTCGGAGACTCTGAGGCAGAAGTTATGGTACTTGGCCCGTTCGAACGACCCGACACAGAACCCGCCACCATGGAGGTAGTAGATGACTGGAAGCTTGTTGGTGGTGGTTGTGGTGGGTTTGTAGATACGAAGATGGAGGATATGTGGTTTGTTATAACAATAATCTTTCCATGTGACAGAAATATGGTCTTTGACCGGTAAAACAATGGAGTCATTGAGTTTGTGACGATGAATAGAACCGTCGCTAAAGATCTGAATAATGCCCCCTAAATCTTCTACAACATGTGGAAGAGAAGCCATTTGTGTGTTATTGAAGGTGTGAAGGGTGGAAATAGTAAACAATATTTGTGAAGGGTGTTTGTTGGGTCATTAAACGGTTATAATATACAAAGACTTGAGTTACAAGTCATCAACTACTCCAACTTAAGAATTGATTAGTTAATTAAGTCCGCCAGCTTAATTAAGTAATAAAGGATGGTGGGTGTGGAGGTAGGCCGTCACCTGGGTACGGGCCTCCACATCAGCCGCTACGTCACTGGGGACCAGCTCATAATTCAAGTGATGGATCTGATGCGTGGGTGAAGGACCTCCCCCCCCCCCCCACACACACACACACACACACATATGTACACACAAAGGTGGCTTGTCCCTTTTGTCGATGGAGTAAGTTGGCGATGTGCCAGGCCTGGGGTGTGGACGGGCCGGGGACATCCCCCATACCGTCCAGGCTAAAAATGGACCACTTTTAAAGAAAATTAATTAATCGGGTTAATTTGGAACTGGTATGTTTAACTAAACGTGTTTGTGTGTTTAACCTAATACTAATACGAGCACATTTGATCTAAACAAAACCCATGAATTAACTTTATAGTAGGTTGTTTAATGTTAAAAAAAAAATACACTGTACCTCCATCAAATACACCAAATGGATGATCATTTGAGAGTGGCAACTAAATTTGAATTACATACTGAACTAACAAGTTTTAGAAATATCATACATATTTGGACCATTGAACATAGACTTAGATATTTAAGCTTGAGTTGGCAGTACAAACCATGAAACCAACAAGTGAACAATAAGTCAATAACACTTTAAATAAACAAAGTTGTTGCTTTATATATATTATTTAATCTAATGCTGTGTAGTTGAGAAAAAATAAAAGATAACATACTAGACATGTTGTATTATCGTATAATAAGTTTACTCCAAGTGATGGTTTGATGCACACCGGGATTTCCGGATCGCTATTTAATATAAACACATAATCATTTTCTTATTGTCTTGACTCTTTAGATTCTCTTCTTACAGTAGCTGAATCGAATGTAAAAAAAGTTATGTAGGCTCACAATTGAAAGTGTTTAGATAAACAAAAATTTAAAAATATGAATGTCACTATTAGGAGATCAACCTTAATCTCTTTCATTGATATCTCTCCAATATATAATACAAATAAGGAGATAAACATGGATACAAGATAATTACAAAATAATGATAAAATACTAATTAACAATCTTTCCTATATTTACGATTGCTATTACACCCCCGCAGTCAAAGCGGGAGGAGGCCGTATGCTGAGACTGGCACGAAAGTCTTCAAATAAAATCCTGGGCAAGCCTTTGGTGAAGATGTCTGCGATTTGATATCTGGATGGCACATGAAGAATCCGGACGTTGCCCCGCTGAACCTGCTCGCGAACAAAATGAATGTCCAGTTCGATGTGCTTCGTACGCTGGTGCTGAACCGGGTTGCCAGATAAATAAATGGCGCTGACATTATCACAATATACCATGGTGGCGCGTGAGAGAGGCACGGACAACTCGAGCAACAAATTCCTGAGCCAGCAAATTTCTGCAACGACATTAGCTACTCCACGGTATTCTGCCTCAGCACTGGAGCGGGAAATAGTAGGCTGGCGTTTTGACGACCAGGAAATCAGATTATCACCGAAATATACGCAGTAACCACTAGTAGAACGCCGGGTGTCAGGACACCCGGCCCAATCCGCATCAGTATAAGCAACTAAAGAGGTAGCTGCAGAGGGGCCTAACGTGAGGCCGTATGAAGCCGTACCCTTAATATAACGAATAATCCTCTTTAACGCATTCCAATGATCCATGCCGGGAGCGTGCATATGCATGCAAACCTGCTGTACAGCATAAGTGATGTCGGGTCTGGTGAATGTGAGGTACTGAAGAGCCCCGGCCAGGCTGCGGTACAATGTAGGATCATGAAACGTTTCACTGGTGGTGGCACTAAGTTTGGCATTTGTGTCAACAGGAGTAGCGACCGGGTTATAGGATTGCATTCCTGCACGGGCAATGATATCAGTGGTGTAGGACTGCTGAGACAAAAACATGGTGTTAGCATTCCTAGAAACAGAAATGCCCAAGAAGTAGCTGAGAGGTCCGAGGTCTTTCATGGCAAATTCAGCTGCGAGGCTGGCCAGAAGACGATGTCTGAGAGTGTCAGAAGAGGTGACTAGAAGGATGTCATCCACATAGAGCAGTAGATAAGCAGTGTCACACCCGCGGGTGTAAGTGAAGAGAGACGCATCACATCTGCTGTGAGAGAACCCCATGGTAAGTACAAAATCAGTAAAGCGTTGGTACCATGCCCGAGGCGCCTGTTTTAACCCATATAAAGATTTCCGCAATAGGCAAACATGGTCGGGAAAATTCTTATCGCGAAACCCCATAGGCTGATACATGTAGACTGTCTCATGAAGATTCCCATGTAAAAAAGCGTTTGTGACATCCAATTGGTGAACTGCCCAGCCCTTAGACAAAGCGAGTGAGAGAACAGTCCGGATGGTCGCTGGTTTTACCACCGGACTGAACGTCTCCCAGCAGTCAATACCCACCTGTTGTGATCTACCGTCACATACTAAACGTGCCTTGTACCGTTCCAAAGTGCCATCGGACCTGTATTTATGCTTAAAAAGCCACATGCTACGGACAATGTTCATGTCAGACGAACGAGGAACTAACTCCCATGTACCATTTCTAATTAATGCATTATATTCAGTGGTCATGGCGGAGTACCATACCGGGTCTCGTAAGGCATCGGTAGGGTTTTTAGGTACGGGTCGTATAGGTGATGGTTGGGTGGTAGCATGAAGGTTAAAAGGTTGTTTAGGTTTATGGATACCGCTCATAGAGCGGGTGTGGATAGTCCGGTTCGGTATAGGGTGATTGGACGTGGACGATATTGGGTCAGTGGACGGTATTGGGTCAGTGGAGTTGGGTGGGTGGTGGGTTTGGGTCGTAGGGAGAGGATGGAAGGTGTTGGGCTGTATGGTAGAGGGTGGGGTATTGGGCTGGTATGTCGATGTGTGTTGGGGAGGGATGTTGGGCCAGTGGGGTGGGCAATTGGGCTAGTGGATGGATTAACAATGGGCGTTGGGGCACTGTTAGGAGGGGAATGTGTGGGGTTTGAGATGTGTGGGGCCAGGTGGTGTGGGAACGGATCTGCCAGGAAATCGTAGGATGGGGTGGGACCAATGGTGTGTTGGAAAGGGAAGGTGGTCTCGTCAAAGGCGACGTGACGAGATATAAAAATTTGATTAGTTGAGAGATCTAAACACCGATAGCCACGGTGAGTAGGCGGGTAACCCAAGAAAACACATGCTTGAAAGCGATGTTCAAGCTTGTGAATGGTGGTGGATGGTGTGAGAGGGTAGCAGAGGCATCCGAACACACGTAGGTGGTCATAGGTGGGGGTGGCATGGTAGAGAATTTCAGTTAGTGTTTTATGGTGTGTGGTTTTAGATGGTATGATGTTGAGAAGATAGGTGGCAGTTTTAAGGGCAAAATGCCAAAAGTGGGTGGGGAGGTGAGCATGAGCGAGTAAGGTGCGAACCATGTTGTTAATGGTGCGGATTTTACGTTCGGCCTTACCATTTTGGGAAGAGGTGTAGGGACATGAAAGGCGGTATAAAATGCCATTGGTGGTGAAGAAATTTTGGAAGGCGGAATTTACGTATTCGCGCCCGTTGTCACATTGGAAAGTTTTGATGGTGGATTCAAATTGTGTTTTAATTATAGAAGCAAAGTGGGAAAAAGATGAGAAGACGTGTGATTTGTTTGTAATTGGGTATGTCCACAAAAAATTAGAATAATCATCTAAAAATAACACATAAAATTTGTGGCCAGATGAGCTAATGATTGGAGAAGTCCAAACATCGCTATGAATAATGTCAAAGGGCTTAATAGTCATATTATGAGAAGCAAAAAATGGTAAACGTACACTTTTACCAAACACACAAGACTGGCAAACATTATTCGAAAAATTGTCAAAAGAAATTAAACTAGAAGTTCGTAATTTATTCAATGAGGGTCGTCCTGGGTGGCCAAGACGGTGATGCCGGAGTTGTGACGAAATAGCAGCAAAGGCAGTGGGTTGAGAGGATGAGGACCCGAGCACCAGAGGGTATAGATCACCGGTGCTGTTGCACCGAAGGAGTGGAGCCTTGGTCTTGAGGTCCTTCACAAGAAAACCAAATAGGTCAAATTCAACAGAAACAGAATTGTCCGTAGTAAATCTACGGACGGAAATAAGGTTTTTGACAAGTTTTGGTGAATAAAGGACATTTTTTAGGACAAAGGGTGGGAAAGGCTTGGGTAGGTATTTTGTGCCTTGACCAAGGACCGGTATCGTATCGCCATTACCAACTAAAATATTATTAGAAATGCAAGAATTAGAAAAAGTGTGAAAGTCACCTTGCTCGTGAGACATGGTGAAGGTCTTCCCACGACCCCGACGTTGATTTCCGGTGTTTTTGTTTCGGGTGGGGTTCTGGTCAGTGGGTTTGCGAGAGTAATCAGCGGTGGGGGATCGGGTGGATTGGGCGGCTAAGGCAGTGGAGGTGGTCTTAGAGGCAAGTAAGGCTTGTTCGGCTTTCCGGGTTTCAGCTTGTATGAGTTGGGAGCGGGCATTGTAGAAGGACGGTAAGGGGCGTTGTTGGGTAAGGATTGTAGCTATGCCTTCATATTGCTCATTCAGGCCGGTAATTAGTTGAAGGACCAACCGATCACTATCGACAGGGGCGTCGACATTAGCAAGTTGATCGGCTAGCGTTTTAAGTGCTTGGCAGTATGAGGAGATGTTGGGAAAGCCGTCTAGACGGGTGTTTGAGAATTTTTGCATCAAGTAGATGGCTCGCGAGGCCTTATTATCATAAAATAATTCCTCGATAGCCACCCAGGCTTCATGGGCGGTGGAAGTTTTATAGATGATGGTGTGGAGAAGGTCGTTAGAAATCGTACTATAGAGCCATTGGAGAACAATGGCGTCCAAGCGACTCCATTCGGCAGAGGTGGAGGATGAATCAGGTGTAGGTGGGTCAGGTGGCGGTTTGAGGTGGTTTTCGACGAGGTGGGCACGACAGTGAAGGGTAAAGAGAGTAGCCCAAGAAGAATATTGGCTAGATTTTATTTCAAGAATGAAAGGGATGAATGTTTTGATGTTTGTGACGGTGGTAGCGGGGTGGATTTCAGATTTTATGGTGATAGGAGGAGGAGGGTTGTCACCGGCCATTGTGAGCCGAAGAAGGGCAGCAGCGGTTTAAGGTGGGGAGGGGTGGTAGAAGGTAGGGCCGGCTAAGAGGAAGGTTGGGGTTGTTTCGGAGGAGATAACCCAGACTCTTAATACCATATTAGGAGATCAACCTTAATCTCTTTCATTGATATCTCTCCAATATATAATACAAATAAGGAGATAAACATGGATACAAGATAATTACAAAATAATGATAAAATACTAACAATCTTTCTTATATTTACGATTGCTATTAGTCACGAATTCACGATAGTCTTTAAGATTGATACACTACAAGAAAAATGGGGTTTTACCAAAGGAATACCCATTTAGGGAACACCTGTCGGAAACCATTACTGGACAGATGTTCGGGAATTAAACCTGAAAAACGTGACCATATGGAGAATTATGGGTCACTTATCACGGACGGGCAAGCTACCTGGTCGTCATAGGACATAGATTTCCAATGGATCACCGACAGTTAGGTGATATTTATTAAAACCATTTTTCTTAAAATGTATTTTGATGATATTCGTGGGTGTTTTACCAACAAATATTTTTGACGGATCGGTTTCTTCCATCCTTGATGTTTCCGTTGGTAAAACTTCAGTTTTCTTACAATGGCATGCATTTTTGTAACAAGGAAAAATGAAGAATCAAAAATTTAAATTGTAGACATTGATGTATCATTTTTGTATGTTTTCAACTATCATGACAAATTGACATGTTAGAAATATTTATTTGGCCCAGAATATTACATTGGTTCAATGTCACATTTGAAAAATCAGCTTTCTAGATCGTAGAATATTAGGCTAAACTTAAAAATAACAAACAGTAAATTCTCTAGAATGTTGCTAGACACTCATAAGTCATATATGTGACGTAAATAAGTTTGTAAACCTATGCTTGAAAAACGAAAATGCATTATAATCATACAAACCCATAAAAGAACATGATAAAATAAACTACATTATTGGTGTGTCATATTTTATTAAACCCATGAAAACAATCATATCCTTTTCGAAGAGGGAAACGACATGGTAATTCTTAAGTGCAAATATATATATATATATATATATATATATATATATATATATAGGGGATGGTTAAAATGGAAACCACAAAAATTTGAAAAAACCTTGTAAACTCCATCCTAACCATCCATTCTACTTGATCAATGGCCATCATTAAAAGTCAATATTAAATAGATGAAAGATGACAAAAAAGGGTAGAAGGGTCTTTTACACCTTCTTCTCTCTCCATCAAATCAATCATACCTCTCACTCTCTCTTTCTCACACCAATCTTCTCTTTCCAACATTCTCTCTCCTACTTTTTGGTTGACAAAAATCAGAATTTTAGTTTATTAAAAAATATTTTATTCATCAATCAGATTCACATATTCATATAAATTGTTCCAGCACCAGTGTTGTTACGTACGTAAAATCCCTCACGATAGTTTTATATGAATTTAAAAAAATCATAGCCTGTCATTTTTTATATTACAACATGTTTGTTTTGGTTTTACTGTACCAGCACCAGAGTTGTTGCATACGTAACGAAAGGTCCATGTGGTTATTTTTTGATATTCAGTACTTTTAATATTCAGTACTTTTAAGATTCAGCCTGTAACATGAAAATTATATTACAATGAAACTGTTATGGGTTGGTAACATATGTTAAGATTCAACAGCCGATATCATTTTTGTTAAAGTAGTACTACATTGCATTACATTACAAAAAACTTGCAGAAAACATACTAATAAAAAAAGCGATACATCATATTGTTCATCCACCTAAAAGATACTAGTAAAGAAATATATTACATTGAAACTGTATCAACAACAAAACATAGAACTAAATATTCATACCCCGCTAATGCATGCAATAACCCCGACATCCCGCACTGCAACCAACAGTAGCTGACGGCATCCGATAACCATACTTTGCATAAAAAGCCCACTGTTCCTCAGTATAACCTATACCTTCCCATTCAGCCCTAATACGCTCACCTCCCGGATACGTGAACGGCAGCACAGGTTTGTTAAGTTTAGGTTCATATGGTTCTTCATATTCAGCCCCTGGGTCTGATTCGTAACCAACCGCCCATTCAGGTGTGTGATTTACATCATCCACATCATCCTCCGGTGTCATATACTCTTCTGGTGGCGGATATTCTTCGGGGAAGGCGTAATCAAAGGCCGCATTCCAATCAAAATCCTCGTCACTTTCAAACCAATCGTCCGACTGCAGTACGGGTATAACCGGTTGTAATGGCGGAGTGTCTGAGGCAACGGGGGGGGGGGGGGGGGGGGGGGGGCGGGGTCATGTTCGGCTGCAACAGGAGGGATGACCAAATCTACCGGTGGGGGTGGTTCAGGTACAATTGCAATGTCTGGTTCATTTTGAGGTGGGTCGTGTACAATTGGGATGAGATGGTCACATCCCTCAAAAACCTCTGAAGGCGGAGTGTTGGGGTTGGAATCCATGGTTTGACAAAAAAACAGAACCTGTAACGTATGTTATAGAAGAGTAAGTGTTGACATTGGAAATATGAAACAGGGAAAAAAAACTATTTTCTGTTAATAAAATATAGGTAACAAAAAAAAGTAATACATGCAAATAGCAAAAAAAAATAATGTATAACTAAAGTTAGAAAAAAGACGATTGTTACATGTGTAACCGTTTTTTTTCAGGAAACACATACAAAGTGTTGTAGTCTGCACCCAGCATCCATTTTTTGCTGGTATAAAAAACAAACATTGACTACAAAACAGATACGATACACACGTAACACCCGACCTTAAAACAGAACGTTCTGGAAATTACAACGTTCTGGAATTTCATTTTGAAAACAAGTAGCAAAACATTTCCTGTCTTTAGTTATAGAAAAATACTATATCAGAAAACACAGACATAGGTAACATAAAAAAAACTCATACATGAGAATTTCAAAAAAAAAACACAGGCATGGTGCAAAAACACACGATTACTACGTGTGTAACAGGAACAGAGTTTGAAAAAAGAACACTTATCCAATCTGCAGTGAACAGAGAACAGAGTTTGATATGCTAAAACACAGAAATCATAATTTATTTTTGAAAAAAAGTTATGCTACACACGTAACAGTCTAACTAAACACAAAGATTATAAGAAACTATAGACGATAAAGAAACCAAAACTTAAGCTAAATTCTAACTAAACACAAAGATTATATGAAAGTATAAACGATAAAGAAACCAAAAGTTAAGCTAAAATCTAGATGATAGGGTCCAAAGAGATATAAACGTAAATGACTTTATATTATATTAGTGTTTTTTCCGTAATCAATAATCCAAAAAAAAAAAATCTTTTTCAATGATTTCAATTACAAAAAACGATTAATAAAAAGGCTAAAGTTGATTATTATAACAGGAACAGAGTTTAAAAAAACAACACTTATCTAATCTGCAGTGAACAGAGAACATAGTTTGATATGCTAAAACACAAAAATCATAAAATATTTTTGAAAAAAAGTTATGCTACACACGTAACAGAATAGACGATAAACAAAGCAAAACTTAAGCTAAAATCTAGATGATAGAGTCCAAAGAGATATAAACCTAAATGACTTTAAATTATATTACTGTTTTTCAATAATCAATAATCCAAAAAAAAAAATAACGTTTTCAATGGTTTCAATTACAAAAAAAGATTAACAAAAAGGCTAAAAAAGAGGGGATTTTCCAAACAAGGGGCCTTTTTTCTGTAAATCAGACATACGTAACATAAAAAAACTCATACATGATAAAAGAAAAAAAACCAACTAATCATGGTGCAAGAACACACGAGTATTACATGTGTAACAGGAAAAACACAGACAACACTTATCTAATCTGCAGTGAACAGAGAACAGAGTTTGTTATGCTACACACGTAACAGTCTAGCTAAACACAAAAATTATACAAAGATATGTCTTCGATTACACTCAGAAAATTTACTATTATTTTACAATAATTCTAAACCTCTAAATGACTTTATACACTACAAGAATTTGGGGTATTTACCCACACATAACTTACCTACACATGTAAACGTGTGGGTAAATATCTACACATTTTTGTACATGTGTGGGTAATTGTTGACGATTTATGTTAAATAACAACTAACACTTAATATATGTTGGTAACACGTTTTACCTACACATTAAAGTTGGTGGGAAAATTTCCCCCTAAAATTGACATCAATTAAATGTTAAAGTACCCACACATATGGCAAAATATTTTCACGTGTAGGTAAATTAACTACAAATATGTAAACACCTAATATATGTGTAGGTAAATGATTATTTTTACCAACACATAATACACTTAAACAAATATGTAGATAAATCAGTAATATAAATTTTAATTTTAGCAATTAATATTGATGTGGCAAAATAAATGCCTACACATGCTTAAAATGTACAACATGTGTAGATATTGGTTAAGTATATTAAATAATAATTTTATTTTAAATGATGCGCCAAATAAATACACAACACTTTTTTTTTTAAATCAACGATATGTGTAAATATTAGATATATATGTACTTAGTAAGTGTCGTGGCATAAAAGGTATCTACGTGTATCTAAAAAAGTATATGTAGATATTGGATACATATAAACTGAATAATTAAATCATTATTTTATTTTCTTAACATAGCGTGTAAAGAAAGTGCAAGTAAATAAGAAATGGTCGGTGCAGAGGAAATGGTCCAGGTTGTTAACGGGCACGGTCTGGATCGTAGCGATCCGTGTCTTTAATGGGCCTCCCACGTTGAAATGGTCTGGTCACTATCAGGCCGGTCAAGTCGTTAACGGGCCTGTTCGGTACGAAACGATCCGGTTCAGGTCTAAACGGTCCGGGTCTTTTAAGGGATAAGAAGTCTAAACTTCAAAAATAAACCTCAAAAACCCACGAAGCGCAGTTTTTGTTACTGCCTCAACTCTGTGAGGCGCATGTAGAAAATAACAAATAACACCATGAGATGCCCTCTTAGATTCGTTTTGTTACTGAATCGCTTTTAAGCGTGTCTCAATGCACACGCTTCACCCTTTTTTTAAACCATGGTTACTGGTCAACGAGGACCAATTGGTAATTGATTTGTGTATAAGTTTTATACAATTCTATATATAAACAAAACACAACGTGAATAGTCACCATTCCAATTAGCTTCTTCCACATATGCATAGTTAGTGGCTTTTATTTGGCCACGTTTGATCTTATAAGCCTTCCACGTTTTTCTTTGATTGTTGCACATCACTTATACTAAACAAGTCTACATAATTAGACAAATAAAAAGAAAGTTCCACAACTTAAATCTAATTTACAAACATGTATGTATTTTAATTCTTAGCATTTTTCTCAAAGATTTACATTGATCAATTAAGCATTAGTTCGTATTCTTTTGGTTTAAAAATACTTTAGCTATATGTTTTTCTTTTGATTGCTATAGGGATTGACACCGCCATAAAAAACGATACCACGGAATTTCCGCCGCGAAGCGCGGGGGATTTTACTAGTTAGAAACATATTACATTTTAATCATTGTCATATATACATATTATGTATATGTATACTTCTTAGAAAAGTGTATAAAAATTAGTGAAATTCAATTTTGCAAGTGTACTGTAACTTTTAAAAAGCTAAAAATTGATAATGATTTTAATTTTCTCAAAATCCATTAGTTTCCTCTAATATCTTTTCCCAAACCGTTTTCCTTGATTTTCTCCAAACACTTTCATCCCAAAAATCACATTCCCTCCTGTTATCAATTATAAACCTAATCATGTACCTCCCTCCCGATTATATCTCAAATAAGCATTAGTGTAGTAGAGGGTAAGGGCAGTAGCGGGTGGTTATTCACCACGCTCCTCTTGAAGTGGACCCAACATTCGAATCTCAATTCCTCGTTTTGTAGGTATTTTATTCCATTAAGCCTCTACGTGTTTTTATTTACATGTTTTTTTTATTTCTTGGATCCTTTATAAATATGTTATGGTTATCGTGTTTTGTAAATAGATTAGAGTTTTGGATTTGTGGTTCTTGTTTTGTTGTTTAAAACTAAAAGGTTGAACATGTACACCAACTGCTTGATGAAATGCTTCAACCAAATTTATAAATATCATTTTTGCATTGATTAATGGTGACGGTGGTTTAATTGTTGTTCTGGTTGGTATTCATATATCTAGTGTTATGTCATCATGTTCTTAGAAAATTATTATATACAAATAGACATAGAGTTTTAAGACCATGTGTAATGGAACCAGGATTTGGGTGTTTTGGGGGCACAAAACGCCCCCAACTGATTTGCACACCGCCCCCCACCTTCTGAATTGGGGCGTTTTTGGGCCACCGGAAAAAAAAAAGCACGGCGTGGTTTATTTCTTTAGGCCAATCATATTAAAAAAAATAATTAATATTAAATGATTGGATGCTCCGTGAAATATTTCACCTTACCACTACATGCCACGTGTCGATTAATGCCCCATGGTTCATAAAAATTTCACCTTCCCATTACACATGGTCTAAGTGAAGTAATTGAAATATTACAGAATATGGTGACATATATATGTACTAAACATTTTGAAGTTTGTATTTTACATTATAAACTTTGAAACTTGTGTATATTGTCATCTAATAGTTTCACCATTTTTCATTACTTCATGTGTTCAAATGACATCATAACTGAAACGTGCTTCAAGTAATGGATTTAGGTTTTATTCCTTTATATTGTTTTCTATGCTCGTCTAAAGCCTGCACAAGCACTTTTATTTCATAAATATGAAGTGGTATAGATTTGAAGTGGTTTTGAACTTGATTACCGAAACTAGATCACCGATTCAATTCTTTTCTTAGATAGCTGAAGGAATGACGTTACGAATACAAAATGTCAATCTTTTACTTGAAACTCCTGTGGTTTTAGACATCTTAGAGGAATACTAGTAGGTTTATGATATTTTTGTGTGTGTTTCTATTACTTACACAATGTTATTTTAACTTCCTTTTACGTGTTTTTGTTATGCAAGGTATAACAAATGGCATATATTACCATCTGCACTTATATGTTTGTCTTAACCGAGAATACGTGAATCAATTTGTTCAAGTGGAAAAGTATTACTTACACTTTTTTCAGTTTGCAATTTATATCAAGTGCATCAATTGGGTTGTCTAAAACCAATTCTTTTGTGCAGCAACAACAAACGCTGCAGAGTGTACACTAGTCTCCTTTATGCTAGATCATATATTTCATGGCATCAAATATGCTTCTTTGTGATTTATTATGAATAATATTTATCTGTTTTCTTTACTGTTGTAGTTATATGTACGTTTACATATGGATATATGGTAATGCATGCCTTCAGTCACATAGTAAATTTGCATAATAAAGTAAGTACTTGCTGAGGACTTTGGGTTTTACTTACAGTGCTCCAGCTAAAGTTTCTGATGCATTCATTTTTTTCTCCTGGATAGGTTTCAACAACACTCAAAAAATACCAGGGTGGTACATGTTTATTTTTTTTTTCCTAACCATTACTCAGCACACTATAGTTTGTTCTTCGTTTCATATTCAAGTTAGGTTACATTTGATCTTGCAGGCACGTATTATGCTGGAGAAGTTGGCAAATGTTTATATCAGTTCATAGTTGGTAAGGTGTACCTTTACTAGTATAAAAATCTTTACATATTATATGAACATTTACATATTGTTTAATATTGATGTTTGACATTTAGAGAAATTGTGGCTGACATTAGTGGCATGTGATTCCCTACATTTAAAATCTTTTGACACAAAAATTAATTTATGTGGATCAAATTAAAATGGATCATGGATAGAAGTATATTGCTTCACTAATTAGTTCGATCCCCGGAAATTAATTATTCTCATAAGCTATACGCATGTTAAAATGCCTTTGAAGCTTGAATCAATTGAACTTTTCTGTATATTTATGTATTGCCATATTGTTTTGGATAAAGAAACAATTTTGGCTTTTTGGAATCAAATGAGTTGGTAAAAGATGTTTCCCTAAGATAGTGGTGACTACATTAAACCAGTTAAAATTTTAAAACTAAGCATCATTGTGTTGCAAAATAAAAAATGTTAAAAAGGTATGTTCAGTGAATTATTAATGTGTACAGGTATATTATATTATATATTATGACTATAGCTAATATTTGATAAATAGTTTGACAACATTTTGTTCCAGCTAGAGTTATTAGCATTATTAGTTTTGATTAAAGATTTGGGTTGATGAATTTTGACTTTTGAGTGATTAGTAGAATGGTTCGAAGTGTTCATTACGCTATCACAATAAGTATGGACAACATTTCGATTCTTCATCGGGTCAACTTGAGACTTGTACTTGCGGCTTACACATTGGGATGCCGAGAAAGGTTAAATATTTTTATGTAAGTTTACATGCTCATTTCTACCTCTAAATATTTATAATTTGGTAATTAATTAATTTGTTGTATTTGTCTTAATTTTGGCTAAAAGGAATATGTGATGGAGCGAGAAAGCAGCATTATGTGAAATCATTGAGAGACAAGTCGATTATCAAGATTTGAGAATGTATTTGGACGAAGCTCTACTTGTAGTTTTAGTATTTTATATTACACTCGTTAGTGACTTATAAACAGTTCTTGTTTTGTTAGTTCAAGTATTTCAATTTATATAACTAGTACTTTCATTTTTAGGTTTCACGATGATGTTTCAACATTTTTTTAGTATGAATGGTAATTTGGTCGCGTGCTACTTGTTTTGTGTGTATTTGAATGTACATATATCTTGGTTATTGTCTACACATAAATATCTTTTTACCAACACATCTACGTATGTTTCTTTTAATACATATTTAAATCAATACCTACACATAATATTACTTTTACCCACACATATATATTTATGACACGTGTTATCACTATAGTCCATGTCATCTGCCATGTCAGCTAACATCCAAACAAATAGATATACTTTTAACTACACATATAACTTAGTTTTAACTACACATATATGTGTAGGTATATCGTGCTATATATCTACACATAACAAATGTGTAGGTAATGATCTATATCAACAGTCCTGAGTCTACACATCTTAACACTTACTTTATGTGTAGGTAAAGAAAACTATCGACACATAATAAGCTTTCACCCACACATGCTATGTGTGGGTAAACACCCAAATTTCTTGTAGTGATATTATATTAGTGGTTTTCCATAATCATCAATTACAAAAAAAGATTAATAAAAAGTCTAGACTTGATTTTTATAATTTATCAGAAACAATTTTTACCAAACAGGGGGCATTTTTTCAAAAAATAAAAAATCACAAATGTGTTTCTATCAAAAACAGAAGTGATTCAACAAAAAAAAATATAGAAATCAGTTGGAAATAAGATTCAGCCACTGAAATAAGATTCAACAAACAAAGATTTTGATTACAAATTAATAAAAAAATCAAACATAAAAAGCAACATGGAAGGAGATAAAAACATGGAAATAAGATTCAGCCACTGAAAAACACCTGGTACTCTCTCCGGTTATCTTCTCCGGTGGTCTTCTCCGGTGGTGTTCTCCGGTGACCTTCTGCGACGGTGTTGAAGATGACGATGATGGAGCTTGCTGTTAAATGATGCTGACGACGTAAAGAGGATATTGTTCGAGTTTGCAGATCACGATTATGGAAGTTTGCAGATCACGAAGAGGATGGTTGAAGCTTCGAAAAAAAAACAGAGATGAGGGGAGAGGGTAAGGGGAGGGAAAGGAAAATTTGAAATGGGAGAGAGAAAGAATTGGTTTATATATGTGGTTAAGGGTGGTAAATTACTAAAATAACCTTGGCTTAATAAACAAATAATAAAGTTTAGGGGTGATGTGGAAGAATGTGGTCCACTTATTGGGTTTGCTTGGGTTTTTTCAAATTTTTGGGTTTTCTCCCTACCTTTAGCCTATATATATATAGGGTAGGGTTCCTGTAGGAAAATTGGTTTGTGTGAGAAGTGTAGGAAGGATTAAAAATTGATATGTATGCATCATTTTTTTGGATGTATGCATCATTTTTTTGGACGTATTCATGATGTTTTGGATTGTTTTGCTTAGAAAAACAACAAACATAACAATTAATAACCGAAAACAATGTATTTTAGGCTTAAAACTTAAAACACTATGTCAATAACACTTTAGCAGAGTGTTTTAAGTAATTATTAGGGTGTTTTATCTGGAATTTAAATTTAATGACTATAATACATTGGATTGTGTTTTAAATTTTTGTATATTGTTGTGTTAAGTGTTTTTGAAGCCAAAACAACCCAAAACATCATTCCAAAATAAAAAACATGATGGCTACATGTCAATTCTTAATCCTTCCTACACTTCTCACACAAACCAATTTTTCCTACAGGATCCTCTACCTATATATATATATATATATATATATATATAGGATTTGGTTCAAATGAGAACCTTTCCCCAAATTGAGAACTGAGAGAACCATTCTGGGCCACACATTTCTCTAAGGCAAAAAAAATTTTTTTTTTTTTGCAAAAATCGCTGCTTTATATGTAAGAAATTTTTTTTTTGTATTTTTTTTTTTCAGTATACACATGTGTATAATTGCATTATACACATATGTATAATGCAATATACACATATGTATAACTGAAATATACACATATGTATAGCTGAAAAATGCTATATACACATATGTATAATTGCTATATACACATATGTATAATTGACATATACACATATGTATAAATGAAAAAAAAATTCAAAAAAAATAAAAAAAATTTTTTTCCTTGCATAAAAATGTGCGATTAAAGCAAAAAAAAAAAAAAAAAAAAAAAAAATTTTTTTTTTTGCCTTTATATGAAATGTGTGGCTCGGAATGGTTCTCTCAGTTCTCAAATAGGGGTTGGTTCTCTTAGGATCCCTACCCTATATATATATATATATTTGCGTTACAAATAGAAACAACAAATCACTTGAAACAGCGGATTCGATTGAATATATTAAATGTCATAGTAAACGTAACTAATTTAATTTAACAATATGATACATCTACTGATCTGCGTAAGACTATTAGACCTTGCCTTGAGATTAAATATAGATACGTAGGTAACGTGAATCAGGCCAGCTCAAAGGAAAGTGAAACAAATGTAGGGTCGTAGACCCTCACTTTCTTGAGATCCCTAAATTCTAAAAACATAAACTATATGTAGGTAATTCGCACTAAGGTTTATGATATATAATTATGCATAGACACAAAGATCATACATGAATAATGGTATTAAAAACATTTTTTAAACAAAAAATCAATTTTATTATTCGCTTTGGGCCAAAATTGGTTGAGCCGACCCTGACGAGTTCACATGGGTGATCCGAAATTTGTTTTAAGGGAGCTCTTTTGAACATAAATCCTTAGCCATCTATGTCTTTTCTTTTGTTTACTTTGGTGTAATTTTGTTTCAGTTTTGTTCTTGTGTACTTTATTTTTGTAATATGTTATGTTTATCTCAATTGTATTGTAATCTGAATATAGTTGAATAAAAAATGTTTAGTTTATTTTATTTTATTTTCTGAACAGGTGTCCTACACAAACGAGTAGATTTTAAGAGTAAATTAAGGGGTACATGAGTTAGCCGGTAAAAATACTTACATTAAAAGATTGACGAAAAAAAAACCATGAATATGTATTCAATTCTATGGGTAACTGAAAGATCTGGATGAGAATTGTTTTGCGGCAGTTGGGCCCAACTTTCTTAGCAATACCGAGTCAAGCTAGCTCATCGTTGATCACGATGGGGTTGGGTATGAAATGGTCAATTGTACAAACATGAAACAACTCTTTCGTTGACCATACAACAAACGATGAAGTCATTACTATAATTTACACTTATCTTACCGCCACTCGCGACATGCTACGTCCAATAAAATCATGACAAAATCACTTGTAATTACGACTACAATATTTGGACAACTGATAATTGACATGTCTATAGACTATAGTTTATGCAATATTATACGTAGTTATTATATATACACAGTCGTAATCAAAATGTCTTTGATAAAAGGAATTTAGCTTAAAAAAAGACATGTTAAATGTGGTTTTGATAATTGTTGTAATGTACAATATATTTTGTAAAACAACTAGAATTAAGCCCACGTGGGCGTTAAACCGTGCCAAGTAACACTAATAGCATACCATCGCCGAGAAAAACCAACATCGGAAAACCTCGTAAAACAAAATGATAAAACCATACGATTGTAACATAAAAACGTTGAACCACACATGCGAAACGTAAACATAGAAAACAATAACTAAGTTGATATACTTGTGCGTTGTGGCGGGGTTGTTGAACGTGAAAAAATAGACTAATAAACGTTAAACGACAGATGCATGTTACGGTGTGTTAACTTGCTAAATTTAGACGAAAGTAAAACAAAAAATTTATAAAAACTGAATACTACAGGGACTAAAATTGTAAGTGAAAAAGTGTTAGGGTTAAATTGTAAAAATAAAAGCATATTGAGAATAAAATTAAAAAAAAGCAAAAAAAAAAAAAAAAAAAAAAAACAAAAGTGTGAGTACTAAACCTTAAAGCCAAGGTTACATCATTTGATGCACAAACCATTCTTAAAGCATACAAGCTTTGATGCATAAAGCACTACAAAGCACTTGTAAGTTAATATATATATATATAGGGGCGGTTATTGTGAAAAGTAATAAAAACGTGCAAAGTCACGTTACATGCATAATTACGTAACATATACAGAATTACTACTACCCCATTACCAAAATTACGTAACACACATACATAAATCATTATAGTTCCATTTTATACATAATCATTATAGTTTCATTATCAAATCACGTTTCATAAACAAAATCATTCAAAACTTTACATAACAATTTTCCATACCCCTAAAAAACGTAACATACAAAATTACGTACCATAGACAAAATTACTACTAGTTCATAACTAAAATTGCGTAACAAAATTACGTACCATAGACAGAATCACTACTGGTACATGATAATTACGTAATGTTTTTGTATGTTCATGAAAGCATTACGTAATTATCATTACGTAATTATTGTGTACGAAAATGTTGTTGTATGTTCATGAAAGTATTACGTAATTATCATGCACTTCGCACGTTTTCATTACTTTGTATTTGAACCGGCCCCTATATATATATACACACACACACATCTATATATTTATATATATTCTGTATACATACACACACACACACACTCTCTCTCCCTTCGATAAACCCACCCAACCGCTACCACCACCGTACACAACCACGATCTCCCATTTTCTCCATTGCATCTCCATATCTGGTACCACCAACACTACTCACCTACTACATGCAAATCTTCTACCTACATCGCTCACAGATTAACAAAGCATTCTAATTTCTAGATCCACCACAAATTGGGTGGCATTAGGATTTTGAGGTGGTAGCCGATTGTTGTGGATGTGGGGTTTCAGGGCTTGGTGATGGTGAGGAGTACTGGAAGGGTTTTGTGTTTGGGTAGGTGGGTGAATTGTGGTGGCAGGTGGTGGATGGTAGGGGCGGCGTTGGTTGTTGTAGCCCGGGTTTTCGAATGGGTGTAAACGGGGGTGGTTTGGGTGGTTCAATTTATGGTGAGTGTAGGTAGTGGGTGGTTTGATTTATAGTGGTGGGTTTGGGTTGGGGGTGGATAACGATAGGAGGTGGTTTGGTAGCAGGGGCGATTTTGATGTGGCTGGTGGTAGAGAGTAATGGTTAGTGGTGGCTATCTACGGTAGCTGGTGATGGTGGTTGTAGTGACGGTGGAAAATCGGGTCTTCTTCGAATTCTTGACTGAGGTTAATGTCAGCGACCCGTTCGGTAACCGGTCACCATATTATTCTCACCCACCATCAGCTTCTTTGATTGCTGGAAGTGATGGCTAGTGGGTGTGATGGTGGGGGTTAGGGTTCATGTTCAAATGGTTAGGGTGGAGATAGGTGGTGGTTGTAGTGGTGGTCTTGGGTTGATGGTGGCGGCATGTTGTGGTGGTGAGTGGGAGTGAGAGATAGGTGAGGAGAGGTTGGTGAGAAAAGGGAAAAATATTTTTTATCATTTAATAATAATAGTAATAAAAGTTTTGTAATCTAACAATTTCAATCCAGGGGCATTTTTGTCTTTTCACAAAAAGTTTACAGAGAAATGAATGGACGTTAGAGTGGTGTACTAAAACTAAACGAACTTAGCAAACTAATGGACCATAACAACAAATTTTAAACTATTAGACTGGAAATGTTAAAATCAGCAAACCATATAAACGAAAATTGAGGTTTACTCTATTGGATATTTCATTTACATACACATATAATTAAGTTGTACATATATATGAAATTTAGGCTAGATGAAGCCCCTTTATTTATTGGGCAACTTAAACTCGAGCACGTATAAGCCCGGTCTAGTTTAGGCTTTTAGCAAACTCATCATCACGAGTAACTCACAAAATGTGAACTCCTCAAAATTCAAAAAACAGTAACTTTTTAGAATTGTACGGTTCCACAAAAATCCTAGTCTTGTATAAATCTTATCCTTGAATTACCATCACCGTTATTTTGAACCAATTCTTACGTTGCAAGTGGATATAAAAATTTCAAACTTATATCAGATCAAACAAGTAATACTCAAAGAAAAATCAACAGACTTTATATCCAATCAAAAGTCCTTAATCTTTAAACATGTATTCTCTTCTGATATGGATTTTTAAATTGTTTGGAATTCAAACATTACAGATAACATACGTGTATAACCCCCAAATCAAGTAAGAATTACCATAGGTACTTATTTCAAATGAAAATTGATTGCACTTAGAGTAATGTTTAATTTATTTGAATTCAACATTTTTTTATATATATGCAAAATGTTATGATTAACTAATTTACTGTTTGTGTATATATTTTAAATTTACACGTACATTTTTTTTGCATGTTAACATATTTTTTTTCTTCATAATTTAGAGTTTTAGAAGAGGCAACCCCATGGGAATTGCGAGCTTTCATAAATCCATTATTTTATATGATATTTTTTTGACTCAGTGAATTTGAAAAAAGGTGTTTCCAATTTGACAAAGTCTCGAAGGTAAAGTGTTTACCGGTTTACAAGTTACAAAACTATCATGTAGAAGGCGAGGGTGTAAATGAGTCGAGTCGTTCATGAGTTACTTGATACCGGCTTGCAAAACGGTCGAGTCGAGTCACAAACCGAGCTTGAGCTCTCTTAAGTTAAAAGAGGCGAGATCGAGTGCGTTATCTTAAATTAAACAAGCAAAGTTCAAGCTTAGGCCATCTTGGGCTCGCCTCGGCTCGTTTGCACCCTGAATATAGAGGGGCATGTTCAATACATAAAACCAAATTTAAGTACAAAGATGCAAGAACCACATTAGCATTTACTTGAACTACATATGTTAAATAAGACGGTTTTGTAATTATTTACCACACTCTCTTTTTAACTTATATTTGTATTATATAGTTCTCGTAATAATTATTTTTGATGGCATAAGTGAAAACATGTTTCTACTATAGGATTAATCTATATATATATTACATATAATAAGTATTTGATAGAAAATTATCATACCTTCTTAACTTGAAAGGCGTGAAATTAGTATGTATCTCTTAATGTAATTAACTAAGTAATTATTTATAGTACTACATGTGAAGTCTTTTTAAAAATCATGTATTTTTTTACTTCTTTTATTAAGTCATAATAATAATAATAATATTCATAACCTATGTTGGACATATGGTATGTGCGATAGTAATTAAAGTCGAAGTCTATGTAACCCGACCCGGTACGATCCGAAGAGTTACACGTTGGTACACGAATCAGATAAGTTTACATTTAGGTGGTTTATTATTTGTGAAATAATAAATTGTTTGAACTGGAGGGACTTAATAGTAAAAGAGTTTATTATTAAAGGAGAATCCTAATTGATTACTAAAAGGGGTTATGTGTAAGTTTTAGGGAATCCTAATTGATTACTAAAAGGGGTTATGTGTAAGTTTTATTATTATAAATAAGGGATTAGGGATCAAACCCTAATCACAAGTTTTATAAATAAAACACTCATACTCCCACTCCTCTCCTTGATCGCCGCCACCACCCATCGGTCGGCCCCTCCTCCGCCGCAAACAACCACCGCCGCTCACCCCTTCCTCTTGGTTGGTTCGTGCTCGGTTCGTGAAGCTTCCTACTAGCGAGGATTCGTTGTAACCCGCGTGTTACAATTCCGGTGTAGTCGTCAAAGGTTGATTACTAAACCCCCTATGGTTGTGATTATTATTTATTTGTTTATACGCGTTTAACCGAGATCCTGATTGGGAATATTTTGTTAATTGGATTAGTAAAATCAATTATTATTTAGTATATATAAATCGCAAAATATATATGTATAAATATATTTTCGGTTTTGTTAAAATAATAATAATAACCGCTTCCGCTTCGTATACGATACCATGATTCCCAACAGTGGTATCAGAGCCACGGTTACGCGCGTATAGATGGTAAAAGTTATAATTTTGATCTATGTTTTATTTGTCAAAATTTATTTATTTATTTTGACAAAAGATCAAAAACTTTTAGTTGTTCATGTTTGTGATGTGAATCGAGCCCTAGGTTTTTGACCCTTGTCATGGTTGTGTTTGTGATTGGTTTTATTTTATCTTTATCTTTTATTGATTTGTATTTTTTTATTACGGATATTGGATCCGGTGTAATAGATAGGGTTAGAATAGATTTGTTTTATTTTGTATTTCAAATTTATTTGTAATCCTACAAGTACAAGATCAAGATGAAGATAAAAAGACGAACAGGTTCCATGAAGATAGAGATCTCGGGTCAAGTGGGAGTTATCAAATAGTTTTGAAACCCTTTTAGACTAGTTCGTTTCGTTTCTGGCTAAAACGAAACGGGCGACCTGTTAGGGGCTCGATTCGGTTATTTTATTTTATGTTTTGTGGTTGTGTTTTATTTATTGTAAATAATCGAGATAACCCAAAATAAATAAAATTTTTCACAATCATGACAACGGTTTTATTAAAACAAGTTTTATAAAAACCGAAAAGCATATTTAATAAAAGGAGTTTTATTAATATTAAAACAAGTCCATTCGCGATAATACGACCAATGTAGTTTAAATAGGGTATTTAAAACTATACCGTGTCGAGTGTTGAAAGGAGTTTCAATTATCACGAATAACATAAAATTGGATTTTATAAACTATTGTGTGACTCACATCATGCTAACGAGTCATTCAATATATTTATGGTAAATATTAAAATTAAATCCCAATTTTAAATTGATGTTTCATGCCACCCTTAACGAGTTAACACTCCATTCTATATCGGACCCAAATGTTAGTGCTGACCCTGCATCTGGGCGTTGATCATGAGTGAAGGTAATCATCGCGGTTCCTGTGTAACATAGGTCGGTGTTACAGTTAAAAGTAAAGGACCAAACATCGCTTGTTTGACAAGTGGGCATAGTTGGGGTTAAACATACATCGTTTTTAGCGATAACCCCAAAAAGGAGAGTTGTGTAGTGGACACAATTAACAATCGTTGTTTACCTACCTAATCATGCCAGTGGACAGTGCTAAGCCAGTTCATTGTGTATTGATGAATCGGGATCTCATCCTATTTAATTTTGTTTTGGGTCATAATACAATTAGGATATTTAAAACATGAAATACTAATAAATTAATTTTGAACTTTGTAGATGTCAAACGAAAACAGTTCCGCCTCCCAATTTTCTCTCAAGTCCATCTTAGAGAAGGACAAACTGAACCACTCCAACTTCATGGACTGGCACCGCAACTTGAAAATCGTTCTCAAAGCGGAGAACAAACTGTATGTTCTTGAAACGCCAATCCCTGATGAACCCATCAACCAACAAACTAATGCTTACAGAAACTATGCTAAGCACTTCGATGACTCTATGAAAGTCTCGTGTTTGATGTTGGCGTCCATGATCCCTGAACTTCAAAGGACCATGGATGACAAGATGGCATATGAGATGAATCAGCACCTGGTGGAAATGTTCCAACAGAAGGCTCGTCATGAGAGGTTTGATGTAATGCGATTACTCATAACCACTCGTATGCAAGAGGGTACATCAGTTAGCGCTCATGTGCTAAAGATGAAGGCTTATGTTGATCACTTAGCTCGTCTGGAATCTCCCTTGAGTGATGAGCTGGCTGGGGATATTATCCTCAACTCATTGCCCAAGTCATATGATCAGTTCACTATGAACTACAATATGAATGGTATGGAGAAGACACTTGCAGAGTTGCATCAGATGCTCAAAACTGCTGAGGTAAACATACCTGGCAAAACTGCACCAGTGCTAATGATCAGGGAGGGACAAGTTAAGAAACCTAACACCAAGAAGAAAGGCAATCAGGGCAAAGGGAAGGGAAAGGGCAAAGCTGTTGCCAACAAGAAACCTCTGAAAGATGCCAAATGTTTTCATTGTGATGAAACTGGGCACTGGAAGAGGAACTGTGCTAAGTACTTAGCTGAACTGAAGCAAGCCAAAGCTTCTGGAGGAGAGTCCTCAGGTATATATGTTATTGAAATTTTTGCTTTTTCTAGCAAGACATGGGTGTTTGACACAGGATGTGGTTTCCACATTTGTAATGTTTTGCAGGGACTAAGAAAGATTAGAAAGGTGAAACAAGGCGACTTGGAGGTCCATGTTGGCAATGGACAAAGAGTTGCCGTGAAGGCAATAGGAGAATATGTTCTTTTACTTCCTTCTGGTTTAGAACTTGTTTTGAACAATGTTTATTACATTCCTAGTGTGACTAGAAATATTGTTTCATTTTATGCTTTGCGTGGACAAGGTTTTAATTATCGTTTTAATGGTGAATTTATTTCTGCTTATTTTAACGATGTATTTTACTTTGATGCAAAACCCAACAATGGGATCTATGAGATAGAAATCCAAAACGATAACATATTATGCAATATCTCCCATAAACGTAATAAGTTGGACTTTAATGATACGTATATGTGGCATTGTAGACTTGGTCACATAAGTGAGAATCGTGTTAAACAACTCAAAACCACAAGAATCTTAGATTCCAAGGGTTCTGAGTCGTTTGGAAAATGCGAATCATGCTTGAGTGGGAAGTTAACAAAAGCACCTTTTTCAAATGTTGGAGAAAGAGCTAATGATCTGTTAGGACTTGTACATACAGATGTATGTGGTCCATTCAGAACAATGTCAAGACATGGAGAAAGATACTTTGTTACATTTACTGATGATTTCAGTAGACATGGTTATGTTTATCTTATGAAGCATAAACATGAAACTCTTGAAAAGTTCAAGGAGTACCAAAACGAAGTAGAAAATCAGCTAAATAGTACTATTAAAATGCTTCGATCAGATCGAGGTGGTGAATATCTTAGTCAGGAATTCATCGACCATCTAAAGGATTGTGGAATAGTTTCACAACTCACTCCACCTGGAACACCGCAACATAATGGTGTGTCTGAGCGGAGAAATCGAACTCTATTAGATATGATTCGATCAATGATGTGTCGAACAAACCTTCCAAAATCCTTTTGGAGTTATGCTTTGGAAACTGCCGCAAGACTTGTGAATATAGCTCCAACAAAGAAGGTTGATAAAACGCCTTATGAGATATGGCATGGAAAGAAACCTCATGCATCCTACCTTAAAGTCTGGGGATGTAATGCTTATGTCACTCTAGAATCTTCGGATAAACTAGATCCCAGAGGCGAAAAAGTGGTTTTCGTCGGATACGCTAAGAAGATTGGTTACCTGTTCTACCACCCCACAGAAAATAGGATTTTCACTAAACGTAGAGGCACTTTCTTGGAGGAAGAGCTTCTGGCGCGAGGGATTGGAGATAACCATGTGGATCTTGAAGAAATTCGAGAAACACAAGTGACTGAACCAGTTGTTCAGACAGAACCAGAAGTAACTGATCCAGTTGTTGAAGTTGAGCCTGAGAGGACTCAAGAAACAACAGAAACACCAAGTGTTCGAAAAAGTATTAGGGATCGTCGTGCACCTGTAAGGTATGACGATATCTTCATGATTGATGAAGCTGAGCCTGGTACTTACAAAGCTGCAATCTTGGATTCGGAATCCAAGAAATGGCAAGAAGCCATGAATGTAGAGATGCAATCCATGTATGATAACCAAGTCTGGGATTTGGTTGATCTTCCTGCCGAATGTCGGACTGTGGGAAACAAATGGATCTTCAAGAAGAAGACTGACATGGATGGGAATGTGCAAACCTACAAAGCAAGGCTTGTAGCGAAAGGTTTTACTCAGACTCAAGGAATTGATTATGAGGAAACTTTCTCGCCAGTAGCCATGCTTAAGTCTATTAGAATTCTACTTGCCATTGCTGCATATTATGACTATGAGATATGGCAAATGGATGTCAAAACCGCGTTCCTTAATGGACACTTACTGGAAGATGTCTATATGGTTAAACCTGAAGGTTTTGTCGATCCAAAGAATCCTAATAAGGTGTGCAAACTGAATAAATCCATCTATGGATTAAAGCAAGCATCTCGCAGCTGGAATCTCCGTTTTGATCAGAAAATCAAAGAGTTTGGTTTTATCAAGAACGAAGATGAACCATGTGTTTACAAGAAATCTAGTGGGAGCTATATCACTTTTCTTATACTGTATGTAGATGACATACTGATCATTGGAAACAATATCCCTATGCTTAAAGATGTTAAGGCATGGTTGGGTAAATGTTTCGCAATGAAAGATCTTGGTGAAGCCGCTTATATTCTGGGAATAAAGATTTATAGAGATAGATCAAAGCGGTTGTTGGGTTTAAGTCAAAGTACATATATTGATAAGGTCATACGACGCTTCTCAATGCAAAACTCAAAAAGGGGGCTCTTGCCCATGGCACATGGAACCATTCTTAGTAGCAAACAGTGTGCAAACACTGAAGAAGAAAAGAAGAAAATGGAAAGAGTTCCATATGCTTCTGCTATTGGTTCCATCATGTATGCCATGTTGTGTACTAGACCTGATGTCTCGTATGCTCTTAGCATGACGAGTAGATATCAACAGAATCCGGGAGAGAGTCACTGGGCTGCAGTGAAGAACATTCTTAAGTACTTGAGAAGGACTAAGGATATGTTCTTAATATATGGAGGACTAGATGAGGAGCTGTCAGTTAAGTGTTATATTGATGCAAGCTTCCAGACTGATCGTGATGATTCAAAATCACAAACGGGATATGTTTTCATTCTGAATGGTGGGGCTATTACTTGGAAGAGCTATAAGCAAAGTGTGGTTGCTCAATCCACCTGTGAATCAGAATACAATGCTGCATCGGATGCTGCAAAGGAGGCTGCCTGGATGAAGAAGTTCATTACTGATCTCGATGTTGTGCCTAGCATAAAGAAACCAATCGAGATATTGTGTGACAACACTGGTGCCATTGCTCTTGCAAAGGAACCAAGGTCACATCAGACCACAAGGCATATACTCAGGAAATTCCACTATATTAGAGAGATAGTAGAACGTGGAGACATCATGATAAACAAGGTTCATAAAGATCTAAATCTGGCTGACCCCTTTACTAAGCCTTTACCTCAAGCTAAACATGAGGAGCATGCTGGAAAGATAGGGCTTAGAGTTGCTAGACAGTGGGCATGATCTGTAGTTAGTATATGTGTTTTACTTTGAACTATAACAGTTACATTGAATATTTATTTGATTTAATGGGTTAAATGCAAATTTAAATATTTTGTGACTGTGTTCATTATTTGTATGTTTAAATCCTTGAATAAGAGTATTCTAAAATATCCGTAGTCGATCAAATTACATGGGAATGAATTTGAATGTAAGACTATTGTGAATTGAGATGATTGTATTCATGAGATGAATAACTCAAGGGTTTGAGAATCATAATTCACAGATATCATTAGGGAATGATATTGGATGTAACTCGTTTCAAAACGATCTCCATGGATCTGTGTCATGAGATGTTTTGATATTGATATGTTCAATCTGTCCTTTTTCTTAAGGCACATATTAAACTACATTGATCAAGGACTATCTTTGATGTTATCTAACGCTGTCCTGAAACATGGGTAGTAATCCGGGTAGCATTGGGAGAAATCCAAGATTGAGTGGGAGTTATATGACGCTGATGGAATTCTGTACTTCTATAGGATTAGAAGCTTAGACATTCTGGCGCCCTCGTAAACTCAAACTGGTGTAAACGCGTGGCCACGCTCGGACTAATGTAGTCCGTTAGACCATTTTGAATTAAAGACGAGAATAGAGAATGGTTGATCAATATAAGAATGAATGATCCATGTCTTATGATCAACATATGTTTATACAGAAGGGACTTATTGATAGAATTATCAGGGCTATAGTATTTGGTTAAGTAAAGCGTTACTTGAACTCAAAGAACTAGTTGACGACTGTAAAGTGTCATACTGTGTTGGGTGCAGTGCGATGCAGCTAGGCGTCCAACTCTGCACACATTGACTCATTTAATTAAAATCGTCCAAGTGGGAGATTGTTGGAAATATGGTATGTCCGATAGTAATTAAAGTCGAAGTCTATGTAACCCGACCCGGTACGATCCGAAGAGTTACACGTTGGTACACGAATCAGATAAGTTTACATTTAGGTGGTTTATTATTTGTGAAATAATAAATTGTTTGAACTGGAGGGACTTAATAGTAAAAGAGTTTATTATTAAAGGAGAATCCTAATTGATTACTAAAAGGGGTTATGTGTAAGTTTTAGGGAATCCTAATTGATTACTAAAAGGGGTTATGTGTAAGTTTTATTATTATAAATAAGGGATTAGGGATCAAACCCTAATCACAAGTTTTATAAATAAAACACACATACTCCCACTCCTCTCCTTGATCGCCGCCACCACCCATCGGTCGGCCCCTCCTCCGCCGCAAACAACCACCGCCGCTCACCCCTTCCTCTTGGTTGGTTCATGCTCGGTTCGTGAAGCTTCCTACTAGCGAGGATTCGTTGTAACCCGCGTGTTACAATTCCGGTGTAGTCGTCAAAGGTTGATTACTAAACCCCCTATGGTTGTGATTATTATTTATTTGTTTATACGCGTTTAACCGAGATCCTGATTGGGAATATTTTGTTAATTGGATTAGTAAAATCAATTATTATTTAGTATATATAAATCGCAAAATATATATGTATAAATATATTTTCGGTTTTGTTAAAATAATAATAATAACCGCTTCCGCTTCTATATATATATATATTACATATAATAAGTATTTGATAGAAAATTATCATACCTTCTTAACTTGAAAGGCGTGAAATTAGTATGTATCTCTTAATGTAATTAACTAAGTAATTATTTATAGTACTACATGTGAAGTCTTTTTAAAAATCATGTATTTTTTTACTTCTTTTATTAAGTCATAATAATAATAATAATAATATTCATAACCTATTCGAGAAGGACAAAATAAGCATATATAGGTGAACTATAAGTATTCTAGCCGGCATTTTATGATGCAAAATTGCAAAAACTATGATCACTTGAAGACTTAGTCAATTAAAGCTGATCAGCAGGTTGGCTTCTTCAATCTCATTAGTCTTTGACTCCCTATAATCATAAACTGCTCTCAAGATTACTGTATTTAAATGTCGATAAACATCGACATGAACACCACCATCACCACCACAACCACCGCCACCACCATCGTTGCCACTATGCAGTTACAGGGTTTGCATGGGCCAAAGCCTGCACCTTTGATGGTAAACAAGAACTCCTCCAAGATATTGAAGAAACATAACATGAATAATAATAATAGAAGTGGCCATAAGCATGTAAATCGAGGCGGTCCAGTTATAGTTTATCTCAAGTCACCAAAGGTAGTTCATGTGCTACCACATGAGTTCATGACCACGGTTCAACGACTTACCGGAAAACAACCTCCTCCCTCTTCTTCTTCTCCTTCCCATCAATTAGATCTGTGATGTATTTATTTTAAGTTAATTCCTTTTAGGGTTAGAAATATCTAGTATGAGTATCTTAAGTGTCTTAATTAATATCCATTAGTAGTTTGACCTTTGTATGATCTAAATTAAATGGTACTATCAAGGATAGGATATATCTAGTCTATATTGAACTACAAAGTTGTAGATACCATGAATCAAGGATGACATGGTTGTATGTGTTCTCTTGAACTTGATTTCTTTGTAAGTATTTGAAACATTTCCATATACAGAATGCATAGTCCATAGATGTCTTTTGAGATATGTCGCAATCATCGATAGCTTGTGATTCTGATATGTTTAACTTTAATATATGATATGATTATAGGTACCCATTTTTCCAAAATAGATACTAATAAGTTAAATGAAAGAAGAGAAACACACTTAATACATGATTAGTTTTAAGTAAAGAATCGTGAGAACGATATAATACAAATGTACATTTCACTTGGCAAATATTACACATGAAGTTACAAAAAAAAAAACGAGGCAAACAGTTACATAAGGCCATCATGAGTGGTCGACACCCAGGGGAGTGGATCAATCCCATTCAACAACGTGGCAGCGCTTTGATAGATTTTAGGCGTGGAGGGGGTGTGTACACACCACCCCGGTGGGGCATGGTGGCCACGCCCAGTGTCGGCTCTATAGCCATAAAAACATATATAGGCAGCAACCGAGGGCCTTCAAAATTTGAGGGCCCCGGAAATTATAAATTGAGTTAATGAAAAGGTCTGGAATAGGAGATATGAGATTTTTTTAGCTTTTGAATCTGCTAGGTCATTTGAGCATATTTGTTAATATATATAATCTACAATACGGAGTTGCAAGGATGTTTAATCGTGATATGTTGTTGAGAAAGAGACCATAGGATGCAGCTGAATTACAAGTTTACAACAAACAATTAATTTTCATGAACTAAACTTGATAGTTCTAAATGTTTTATAACTATGACATTTGAAAAAGTGTCCTTTTTTTACTTGGCCTGGGCCCCCAAAATGATTAAGCAGACTCTGGCCACGCCTTTGAGTGCGGACCACTACACGTAACCTAAGTGGTGCCTTACACAAACATACCATAATTAAACCAAAAGATACATTCATTTATATGATTTCACAATTCTTGATTATTAAATCTGGTTTTATATTGAAGGAACCATTTAACAAACCTATTTCTTCCCATAATTGTTAAAATAAATAAATACATGGTTTTTTGTTTTTTTTAAACAGCTCTCGGCCAGGACTATACAAGGTTTTAAAAAGTGATACCAAGTATCAGGGACGGATCTAGAGAAGGAGCATGTAACAACCCGACCAGGAGGGGGGGCTGGATGTTATGACAGTTTGGTAACAGACTTGCACAACGGAAGCAACGATAATAAATATTTAAATGTTATACAAATTTCTAGTCTCAAAGTAATACAAATACAAAATATAATTATAACTAAAGTATATTGCAGGGACGAGACGCGGCGGTCGTCGAAGCAGTTGAGGAGTGTAATCCACTAGCCAATCCAAATCTCTACACGTGCAAATACCTCTAGAAGCTCTAAACCGTAACGCTTAGCTCGAATCTTTTAACACATCAATCTCAAGTCCGCATCTAACAAACATATACCTCACGTTACCATCCATCCGACTGCAGTACCTGAACACATGCTTAAAAGAGTTTGGGTCAGTAATCATACTGGTGAGTCCGTGTAAATAATCAAGTGGATCCAAAACAGTTTCATTAGTTCGAAAGCAAGTTTACACAGTTTAACACACGTGATGTACAAGCAACACCTCAACCCTAACACTAGATCTATCTACTGCTATTATAGATCTACAAGGCATGATATATGCCGCAATGGTTCCATAACCGTCGTGGAGGGTTTCCCGGGCCCTTACGTCCCGAGTCCACTTTGCGTGGGGGTTTCCCCAAGTAGTACTACCCATATATTAAGTCGGCTCACCTCTGAGTTAATGAGTGTCAAGTGTATCTAGCAGCCAAGTATCTTGTCACATCACAACAGTTTTATAAAACAGAAGCATGTATTCACCCCAAAACAGTAAAACAGGAAAAAGGGGAAGTACACGAACTCACCTTTGGTTGCATAATAATGGTATCCGGTGTCTTGAGTCTGTCTATTCATCATATGCCAAGTCCTATCATGATCACGAGTATTAGCGCGTGTAACCAGGATCGTGGTTACACGTGTGGGCACACTTAGGTCCTTAATCCAACTTCTAAGTATTGAGTTCATCATCTCATGTTATACTAGTCACTAAATAGCCGATATTTATGTCATGTTGTTTATATAGTTCTTCAAGTTCCAATTGTATAAAAACTAGTTATACTAATATCCGCATTATTTATCTTATGTCCAATGTCCCGTTTAAACGACTTGAAATCTAATGTATAACATGTTTCACTATCATGTTCTTATGATCAATTCGTTATCAATAACACATTGATTAAGTGCCGTTAGTTTCATATCAATAATTCCAAATGTTATATATTGTCAAGACGTCTATTGTTATTTGGTAGTTCTTTATGTTTTAAGGCGTCAAAGTCCAAAGTCCAAAGTCCAAAGTCCCTATATCTCATTGTCATACTAAGTCAATTGTCCGAAATTCCAAGAACACTCAACTATTAAGTTACTCAACATTCTTTCATGTCTAGTTATATTTAGTATTATATAGCTAAGTTGATCCGAAATACGAGTCGAGGTCCCACACGTGCACACACGTCATATACAATATCAACATGTTTCGGGTTCTTGTGGTATACCTCTTGTACCCATTACGTTGACTGAGTTGACTATTTCTGTTGACCGACTGCTGACCTATCCTTTGACCCGAGCTCTTGTACCATCAACCATCTCACCTTAACACCACCACAGCCTCAACTTACTGAGAACAACCGCCACCACCACCTGTGGCCCTGTAACCACCATCTGCACCTGTCCCGAACCCTTGACCATCACCGGCCACCACCATCGCCTGCCACCCAAACCTCCGTCTGTCTGCCGTCCACCCTCATTCATCACCATACCCAACTTTACAATAAACCCTCAACACAACAGCCCTCGTCTCCCATCATAATCACTCATGAACCGTCACTCTATGACCATCACCATCTCAGGTTTCTAATACAAAGATAAGGGCTTTAATGGGGGTTTACCTTCTAAATCAGATCTGAGCCGAAGAGCACAGCAGCCGCCACCGCCGCTGCTTGGAACCACCACAGTCACCGTCATCCTTCGCTCTTCCATCTCTCCGTCTCTCTCCCTCTCTCCTCTGTCTCTCTCTTCCTGACGCTCTCTCTCTCCCTCTCTTCGGTTTCTCTCTCTCTCTCCTCTGTTCTACTCTTTCGGCGTCTCTTTCTCTCTCTAGATCTGTTCCTTCTGCCTCTCCTTCTCTCTCTATAGATTATTATGTGTGAGGGTGTTGTTTTGTTTAGCAGGTATAGGGATTGGGTTGGGGTTTTATTCGCCGGAGCTCCGCCCTGGAAGGTGGCAGGAGCCTCCGGCTCCTTCCTCTCTCTCTAATAGTGTAAAGTGTGTGTGTTAAAAGTATACATCAGGTAGGAAGGGATGGTGGGTTGGGTTCTTATAATGGGTTTGATAGAAGGTTTTCAACAAAACCATTTGCAATTCAAATGGTTTTGGACAAGTGGTGTCACCACAAGGGGAGGACAAGTGTCCTCCCTTGGTGAGTCACCATCTTCGGTTCGGGTCCGAGTTCGTTATCGGGTGTCGGTTCAATCTCGCATGCGTATAATATTATTCCCTTCGTTATAATAATTATGTATCTCTTGGGCTTAGCTTCGTATTCGTTATATTTATTATTCTTTTAATTATTATAATACTTTAAGACGCGAAAAATTTTGGGCCCTAGGTCCGGGGTGTTACAGAGCAGGGGTAACGTCCGTTACCCCTCAACTTTTTTGGCGTAGTGTATTTTTAGTGTATTTTTAATATTTTTTACGTGTTTTGTATTACGTTACCCGTGAAAATTATGTAACGTTACCCCTGAAATTTTGGTCTAGATCCGCCACTGGCAAGTATTGTTTTCTCGAACAAAGATTTTACAAATCTTAAATACTCAAGGGATAATATCAATGTTTATTTTTTTAACCATAAAGCAAGTGAAAGAACAATGAAGTGGTTAAATATTTAATATCATGCTTGCAAGTTGCAACAACTTATTTTGAAAAATTCTTCAAAATCGGAGTTAGTCTATTAGAGCATCCAACTTTAACATGGTCAAGCCATTACTACATAATTTCCAACCTACTTTATAACTACGTAAGTTAAACGTCTTTAATTAAGTAGAGAAACACATATTACACTTTAAACAACAAAATATACAATCAATTTGCAATGTTTTCTATGACATTACAAACCAAGACCGGATACAAAACAATTTAACAAAACTCAATCCAGTGTGATGTGAATCATTCTCCATAACTTGCCGATTCGACATCAATATCAAACATCATAGCTTGATAGTAAAAAAAATAAAATATTTTCATTATATGAAACTAACTCCAAACATAAGGGTCATTTATGTAACTTCTCCAAAAAAGTATTCTAACGGAAGTTGATAACGGCGTCAGTAAATGGAGGGAAATGAAAATATATTCAAAACCCAAATCCTAACGCTCTCAAATCCTGCTTTTTTATAAAAATATTCAACCATTTTACCGCTTCGCCTTTTCTCAATCCATAATCTTTTGCCCTAAGAACACCTTATTCTCAGGGCAGAAACCGATCAGATATAGATCGGTGAGTTAGGGTTTAGTTTCAGTGTAATCTGGATCGGTGAACGATGGCTAAAGTAGCAACACGAGTGTCTATGATGCCACCAGCGTCGTCCAAGTCTGTTCTGTTTCACGGTGGTATGAATGATGGATCGAGTAGCGGTTTATCGAAAGGCGGTAAAGGAATTAAAAGGAAGACGCCTTCTGAGTTGAGAGTGAGTAGTAGTAGTAATTGTTTATGTTATTGTGCGTTTGTTTAGTTCTGAAAATAACGTTTTTGTTGTTGATTGTGATTGAACGTGTTTGGATTTGGTTAAGTAAGTCTGTTAGGTGATACTGTAGGACTGTAGGATTAATTGATTTTGTTTTAGGTTGTGAAATTTGAGATCTACGTGTTAGATGCAGATTTGAGATGAGAAATTAGGGTTAATTTTACAAATGGATGGTTAGATTGTTGTGTTGTTTGAATAAGTCGGAATTAAATGAGTTGATGAACAGTTATGGATCTGTTGTTAACAATATTCACTACACTGAAGTGGTTTGATTTTCTTAAGCATGTTAATTTCTGGATATGTATTGGATAAAGGAAGTAGTTTTGTAGAGATATATGGATCAAACAATGCAAGGTTGACAGACATTCCTCGTTACGAGATAAATTAATATTTGACTTGAGAACCATGTGATGTTAGTAAATTGTGTAGTAAAATATTAGCCACAGCAGTGCATCATTATGGAAGTGTTGGTAGTTTGTACAAAGAAACTTTTAATAGTATTAGACGACAGACAGACATAGAAATTCTTCTTCTTTTCTTTCGTTAGCACAAGAAATGTTAATAACATTTTCATGTCATGAATGCATTCATTTTGGACCAGTTACAATATATATATAATTGCTTATTACTGTAAGTTAACAAATCACAATCAGCTGTTGTATATTGTTTACTTGGCCTACACACTTGAAACATGTTAAAGCGTTAAACCCTTGCGCCCACCAACGTACGTAATATCCTTTTAATGTGATTTAACAAAACAACATTACTTATATAATGTTATAACTTATAAGCGTGTGGATAGCAAATACAAAGTATAATCTATACCTATAATGAAATTGCAGGCTCAGCAGTTGAAGCGCAAGAACATTGTTGAGCTAACAGATGAATCTCCTGCACCTGAAATGGGTTCTATGCGGTATCAAGCCCACCACCTGAACCCCTTTGATCTGTTTAATGGTTGTATTTTTATATGTATTCAACTAATACTTACTTTTATCTTTGACAGAAATGCTAATGTAGGAACATCAGAACCTTTAAAACCTATATTATCAAGAAATCCCAGATACATCGACACTCGTGTGGATGAACTGTTTCCTAGTAGGAAAATTAGTTTGAGGCTTAAAATGCTATCTGGAAAAGAAAATGTTAAGGTCTGCATCATATGCTCTCATTTGATAAAACATGGTTTGATAAAATCACCTTCAAATGCCTAATCTGATCTTATTGCATAAACATTTCAGGAAAACATTACTGCTGATCACACTGACTGCTTGAAGAATTCTTCTTTTTCTTCAAAGCTTGCTGCTGATAGGCAACCACAGTATTCAGGGTATGTTTTGGCTCATGTATAGTAGTATCTTTATATTAATCTGTGTTAATCTGCAATGCATGTTTCATTTACTTGTCTTGCTCCATCTTGTTTTTGCAGTCCAAAGGATACACATGCGTCAGCTTCAACTGCACAATCTCACATCACGAACAAGAAGTGTAGCATAAGCACATTTCGTAGCGTTGTGGAGTTGTCAACAGGGGGTGAAAAACCATCTGGCTTTTCTCTGAATATGGTACTTTTCTATTGTTGCCTATATTGTTTTTAATGGGTATATGTTAAAATCAGCATGCCCTTTTACAGGATGAGGCCTTCAAAGGGCTTGCAGCTCGTCCACCTACCAACATCTCAATTTCACCTACTGAATCCTTTGATGGAAAAACAAATTTCCCATCACCAAATTTTTGTTCAGAGTTTAATATATCTGGCCATAAAATTCCACTGGATTTCACATTGAAAACTAGCATGCGTGTGGTCGCTTCATCCTCTGTTAGTTGGTAAGTTTTAAGATTTCTTACAACTTACAAAGTGAAATTATTAAAGAATAAAGATCTATTATAAGTATGTAAACTGGCATGCATGTGATTTTAACGTTTTATAATCATTAGGTTTCATCGGATGATGAATGATCACACATTCAATGGCTCAACTGCCCAAATTTCCAATACAAAAGCTTTGTATTCTTGGGTGTACCCACAGAGTTCTTTACCTCCTTCCGTAATATCTGCATTAACTTTAGCTTCAAAAGGGGAAGGTATATTATAGCCAAAAAGAGTTTGGTTTATCCCTAAGTTATGCAGTATTTGCCAGCTAGCTTTTAACCAATAATAGTTGAATAACTTGTAGGTCAAACTGACTTCTTGACCAAACGTCAACTGGCATGGGAGGCCTCATTTCGTAGTCTTTATGTGATGTTACGGAAGAACATTTGTAACTTATTTTATGGTAGTTATCTTCTAATCAAAATATTAATTATTATTGATCTGTGTTACATTTCTCTAATATGTACATTTTCTTGCAAGCTTACAGTCTGCACAGGACAGTTTGTGGCAATGTTTACTAAAAGCAGTACCTCAACTGAAAGTAAACCCGTCTGCAATGCTTATGTATCCCAATCAACAAGACACTTCAGGTCACTGTTAAAAGAACAAGTAAGTCTTACCGTGTATATTAGGCTGTTCTTTTCTGTTCTTATGCTAAATCGTTTTTTTTTTCCTAAATTTTTTAAGGACATCTCTTTTACTATGCCTCTGTGCCATTCTAAAGTGGAGCAAGTAACTACAGAAGACCTCTTTGAGCTCTCAGAGATTGAAAAGCACAACCTGGGAAAGGTATTATCTGATCAACTCATGATCATACTAAATTACTAATCTAAACTAATCTACCAGTTACATGTTTTTGCAGACTAGGCGTACGGTTTCTCTATCTGATGTGGATAACACCCCAGAGTCTTTATTGGTGTTTAGTGATAATAATGCACATGGGTTATATGACTTTCTGCTTAATTATAGGCGAGCACATTTTCTCAGTCAGGAATGATGAAATTTTGTAAATTATAATCATTTCTAATCTTTTTTCTTATAGTTTTTTTTTTCTTTTTTTTTGTTTGCAGGTTTCTCTTACCATCTCTGAATATTCTAGACGTTCCTTCACTTTATTCACCTGTACCATTTGAAAATGCTGCTATTTCTGCACCAGAGGTTTGTTTGTGACTCTTGGTAGAGGTGTTCACAATCTAGATGTGACAAAAATTCTGGGCCAAACTGCTAACTACAGTTTTGGGGAATGACAAACCAATCCTGCCTGGTTGGGTGATTGGTTGGCAGCTTGAATTGACGTTTTAAGTATGAAATATTTAAAGTGATAAAAATGCTTCATGAATGTAATACATATACATTACTACATATTTTAAAATGAAAAGAAATATATAGATAATATAAAAAGGTCAATCAGCTGGTTCGGTTTACATGACCTGTTCTAAGTTTCAAACTTGACTGAGCTGTTTAGATCTCAAACCAGCCAGCTTGCTTTGGTTTGGGTGGTTAGGTTGGTGTCAGTGTGTTTTGATCACCACTAACTCTTCGCATTTAATATCGTCAAACTAAGCTCTCAACATTTTTAAACATGGTTTGTGCACTGCACAGGTTAAATGCAAGGAGGTGAGGAGAATTGACCATACCTCAGCTTTAACTACAAATCAACCTAACCATATTTCAGCTTCTATTTCTCATTACACGATTGAAATCAAGGATGCATATCTTCCTCCATGGTTAACCAGCAGTGTATGTGATACACTAAGGTCCAATGGTGAAAATAGCTTTGAAGCAAGGTGATTTTATTTATTTGAATATTATTATATATATAGGATTTGGTTCAAATGAGAACCTTTCCCCAAATTGAGAACTGAGAGAACCATTCTGGGCCACACATTTCTCTAAGGCAAAATATATATATATATATATATTTTTTTTTTTTTTTTTGCAAAAATCGCTGCTTTATATGTAAGAAAAAATTTTTTTTTATTTTTTTTGTATTTTTTTTTTCAGTATACACATGTGTATAATTGCATTATACACATATGTATAATGCAATATACACATATGTATAACTGAAATATACACATATGTATAGCTGAAAAATGCTATATACACATATGTATAATTGCTATATACACATATGTATAAATGAAAAAAAAATTCAAAAAAAATAAAAAAAAAATTTTTCCTTGCATAAAAATGTGCGATTAAAGCAAAAAAAAAAAAAAAATTTTTTTGCCTTTATATGAAAATGTGTGGCCCAGAATGGTTCTCTCAGTTCTCAAATAGGGGTTGGTTCTCTTAGGATCCCTACCCTATATATATATATATATATATATATATTTGTTTTGTTTACTAAATGGCATGCAAATGTTCTATAATGCAGCTTTGTCACTGAACCCATGTCAATCGGTTTGAACGTTGGTCTTAACTCAGTTGGTCAGAAGTTCGAGGCTAAAGACACAGCGGTTAAAGGATTACATGACACAAGTTGCCCGTTTGGTGTCAGAAACACCGTTGTTTCTCATCACCTAAGCCATGGCTTTTTGAAAGGCTTAAAATACTCGAATGAGTCTTACACCGTTTCTCTCTCGCCAGTTTGAAGTTATTTTGTTGCGAAAATTGTGTGCATGCTTTCTTTCCTTAACTTTTAACCAACCTTGCAGTTGGATCAACATTGTCTAATTTAATGTAACTTGGTTTATATTGTTTTTGGTATTAGACTGTACATCAATTTCTCTTAGTAAGATACAATTTGGGGTTGTTCAAGTCTGCTTCTTTCAGTTGTGATGAAATTTAAGGTTAAATTGCACGCTACAGTTTTAGATAATGGCAAACTAAACCGGCCAGATGGTTTAGTCGGTTGGACAGAAAATGCAAACTAAACTCGCCAGATCGTTTAGCTGATTGGACAGACAAGGTTAAATGGCCAGTTCTACCGTTCCAAACTGTCAACCAGACAGTTAAACAGCAATCCAAATTAACTGCGGTAAGTTTGAATTCTTTATGAACATCGCTTGTATTACATCATGCAGAACTCTTAAAATGAATGGATGACGATTCATTATCATCACAACAAAACGCAGGTAATAATTAATCTTTCTATCAAAATTTCAACAATGTTACAAATCCAAAAATGTTCTTGAAACCAAATTACAAAAGGATCTATGAAACAATAAAATAGGTGAAAAAAAAAGACAACAAACAAGATGTTTGGATTCAGGGAACAGAAATTAAAACGGCAACTTTGTGTTCGGTTTGGTTTGAGGGTATGAGTTCTAAAATCAGGAATCATATCAACTAAAGATATTCCTGACTACATATTAAACATCACCTCCCTCATGAAGATATTGAGTGGATAGATATCATTTCTCTAAAAAGAGAACTTGAAACCACCCGAATTGGAGTCTTTTACTGAATCCCAGAAAGACGGTTTCTCCAGCTCAGCCCTTTTCTTCTCCGCATTCTTCACTAGCTCATCAATGGTCCCAGGGAAAGATACTTCAATGGCTTTCTTGAACTTGTCATGTAGATTCACTCTGTCGCGTGTTCCTGACACAAGAGTGCTTGCGTTTGGTTTTTTTAGAAAATCTAACACATTTAACAAATTCCTCCTGCAAGATCACATAAAAACATATATGATGTAACAAAAATCTTTACCAAATTATAACACTAAATCAAAGGTTAATATCACAAAAACCAATATACTTTTAATTCTCCATGAAAAAGGCTCTCAACCTAATTTGGTATATTAAAGTCCCTCAACAGTCAACAGGTAAAAAAAAAACACAAAAAGGTAAATAAAATGACACTTTATCAATGTTTCGCCCCTTTACCCCATCTTTCTTGCTTGCTATGAGCGTTACTGCTACTCAGGACGGTCTTTCATGGTGGCCCTTTAGAGTTTAAAAGTATTTATAAAAATAAACCACAGGTACATGCATTTTAGACAAGTTTAGAGATTTTAATATACCAAAAGTTATTTCTTGACATTTTCATCTATTATTATTAACCATATAAACATTAGGTTGAGTTAATTTTTCATGAAAAATACGAAACTATACCTTTCAAAAGAATAAAAAATTAAACCCTTATATCAACTCAGACGAAAAAAGAACCTGCTAACAAAATTCTGTGTAATCGCGATAGAATCTTCAAGGTTTATAACCAAATGCCACCATCCATTGGGCACAAAAATCACTTCACCAGCTTTGCAGACACATTCAACAGGTTTCTTTTTCCATGTTTTAGTAGACTCATAGAAGTTCATGAACCACTCGGTTATCGACACAGGGCACGCCACCTCAGCACCGTCTGCGCTTGGGTACACCCCAGGTGGAACCACATCCGGTGGAAACAAAACCCATTTCTTCGAACCTTTCACAACCGCATTCCAAGCTGACGTCGAATTAGGATCAATGTGAAACGACGAACCTGACCCTGCTGGTCCAATGATAATCCACCTATAATCCGGTCTCTCATCCCCCAAAACACTAAACAAATCCTCCCTGAAATACACCGGAACTTCATAATCTAGACCCAATTGAGTAACTTTATTCGCAAACTTCGGGTCAAAAAGATACAACGGCCGTTCTTCCTGTACTTGATCAGAATACACAAAGTAATCCGTTAACTTCATATGCGTCGGTCCAACCGCAAACTTCACATCACCACAAACCTCCACTAAATAATCCCTATCATCCCATTTCTTCATAGCAGGCCAGTCATCCAAACACCCTTCTAACAAAACCGGCTTATTCGGCATCTCAAAACCCGACACAAACTCATCAACAGAAATCCCTTTTCTTCTAACAATATTATCCCTTTCCAACCAATCATGTTTCATTTCAAGATTAGCACAAAGCCAACTTTGAAACAAATAATCAGAATAAAAATCTTTAACTTTAAACCCTAAAGATCCAATCTTTAACACATCAAAAGAAGGATAATTACCAGATACAAAAGTTGACTTCCAAGACCCTTTAAACACAAACCCATCATCATCATCACAATTATCCAACACAAGATTCCTCCAAAGGGGTTCATGGTTACAGAACACATAAAAAGATTTGCTAACAGTTGATAATATTCCTAAATGGGTACCTGATAAAAAGGCTAGAATGTCAAGAATAAGTTCATCTGTTAAGGTATGGATGTTACCTAAGCCTGTGTTTCTTGAGTTGTGTGGAGATGAGGTGAAGTAGAAGTTGCCCAGTGGTTGGACTCCATAGTTTTGTGATGGGTGTGTACCCTTTAAGCTGAATCCATCTTCTGTAGCTAAATCTTGATGTTTTGTTGAGTGAAGGGTTTGTTTGTGGTTAAGTTTGTTGGGGTGTTTTCTTTGTTTTTTCTTTCTAGTTTTTTGGTTTAATAAGGTTCTGCAACTAAACATTGTGATGATTGAAAAGATTGATGATTGTAGAGAGAGTGGCGTTTGCAGAGCAAAGGGATGTAGGGTTTATGAGTATTCCATCGAAGTTTGGTGTTTAGAGTCAACGATGACTTAACCCTATTTTTTATTTTCTACTTTTTCTTTGATGGCTAGAGACCGGTTGGTTGGTCTCTCGCGTAAAACCACAGTGATACACGAGAGACCAGGGTTCAAAACCATGAGATCCTCAATTTAGGACTAGGTGCATTCTTAGTCCTCATGACGGGTATCGTAGGCTGAAATTTAAACATCATATAAATCTCACTGGCCTCACTCTTACGTTTAGTGAGGGTTGAACCATTGTCTTATAGAAAGAACACACGTCTTCTAACCACTTGATCTAGTTGATCTAGAGATTGTTGGTTTTTATTGAAAACAAATTGACATACTAGTTTATACTCTAGAGGTATGCAATTCATCAAACATCTTTGTATTAGCCCCTCTTTCTCCACTCTCTTTTGCAAACGACGATGGTGGTGGTTATCGCCCAGAAAAACAAGCTGCGACAGTGGTAGTTCGATGGGTACCGCCCTCTTCGTTACCAGCAGCCATTCTAATCTAGCCGGTGAACATCATGGTGCTTACTGTTTGCTCGATTGTTGGCCTACAGAGCTTCTGAGGTCATCTTCATCGAAAAAAATAACTATGTGAGTTTACATCCTTGGAAGTGTAAGATTAAGTGGTACTTGACATAACAAATTGCATTTACAAAATAAAACATCATTGAAAACATAAAAAGATAACAAATTAAACACGTCTATGATAGACCACCCGCACAATTTGTTTGTGTATCGGTGGAAGGTGTCTGTGTAGATGAACGTCCATAAACGGGATGTAGTGGGGAAATTCTCTTATTTTATTTTTTTCCTTTAGTTTTGCCGTTTGGTTGAATAGAGAAGAAATTTAAGTACGAAAGAGAAAAGTGTTTTATTCAAGAAAAAAGTGAGATTACTTGTTGTTGACGCACTACAAGCTACCACCCTACTTTTTTTAACGAACAATTAAGTAGAAGCCGAGTACTCCATACGCGACTCCTAATGGCCAAAGGAGCCCAAACCGGCCTTTACCCAGACGAATGAAGCCCCTAGCTCACCAACCACCAGTTCCGGGGAAAACCCTATCATCCACCGGCTCGAAGGCACGACAATAGAATTATCAATAAAACCCAACACTCTCAAAAATCGAACTTATGACCTTTCAGCCACAAATGTTCGATCACTAAGCGTCAGCCTTCTACCTACCACTTTTGCCTCCAAGACTCCACTTTCACCACTAGATCTCTCTCAACTTTAAATTACGCAACTTATGACAAATTAGTTTCTTTTCAATTTTAACATACATGAAGTTTATAGTGACCAAAACAAAGTAAGTTGTATGTTAACTTTTCACTAATACTAATACTAACTTACCCACTTATACAAAATTCTATATAAAATAACGAAAAACAAATATGAAAATTGATCCCTAAGAAAAGGGCATTGTTGGAGAACATGAGTGACCTATGACAAATAAAAGTGGGAATTCCTTAGTGGACACAATTGGACAACTTTTCTCATTTGCTAGCAACACTTTGTGTTGTAATTAAACATATTCTAAGGTGTTTCTCATCGATGCCTCCTTGTCTCTTTCCTATGTTGCTCGAACTGACTAAATGAAGCATCTTTTTGCAACCAGTATTGCAAAACAAGGCCGAGTTGATTGATTACTCCACGAATACTCGCTCCAGGGTAGGTCGCCGTTTTAATCGCTGTTAAATTTATTGCCAACTAACACATGGACGACGATCATTTTTTTTAATAAATAACTTGAAATTCTTGATGCAGTTCTGTAAACACATGCCAAATGACAATGATTTCTGATCATACATTCATATGTAGATGTACTCAAGACATACACGGTCATATAAATGGTCTCATTTTGTACAAGTATACGATTATATGATGTTTTGCAAAGCTAAGCTAGAACCAAGCCTATTTAAGCACCTTTGGTACTCAGCCACGGTTTAACTACAACAACAAGAACAACTGAGATAACTATGAGCAAAACAACAATAGCAAAACAAATCCATTTCCTAGTATTTTTCTGTAGCTTCTTTGTCTTTTTAAGGGCTTTGTTCGCACTTTGCACATGATCAACCGCGCTTGACACCTATATATGCCAGTCACAAATCATAAACTACATTAAAAAAAAACTAAAATACCGTTTGCTATAATTTGATTGCTTTAAGTTTCATGGTTTGAACTTACATGTGTCTCTATGTTGTCTAGTATTTCCCCTTGAGCATCCACTAATATAGCCAAATCTTGAAATATCTGCAGGATATTTATCATGATAAGTTGACCCATTTTAAGGGTCAAATATTTCAAATCAGCCACAAATATAGTCATACCTGTATACTTACTAAATAATTCAATTATAGGTCATGTTATACACCAATATAGTCATACCTGTTGCAAATCAAGAAGCTTCCTTTCTACCTCTATTACTGCATCGTGGCGTTCTTGGATCTCTGCAAGTGTATCTACCACCTGCGCTTACACCCTGAAGGTTAATCTTATATAACACATAGTCACAACACACACACAAGAAACTAACCGTGGTTATAGAAAAAAAGCCAATAAAAAGAAAGAAAAAAACTATGAACTAACCTGGCCTCGTCCCTGTTCCTGAATTGCCTTTTGGAAAATTTGTTCACTGTCCCCCGTCTCTATTAGTCGATCAATTGTCTAGTGAAGAATAAGGGATAATCAGCTCTAGTGGGCTCGTCCTGAATGCTGTTTTTCATGATAACTATGAGAATGAAAGATACATTACCTCTTCATCTGCTCTAGTTCCCGTTACTGACAATAGTTAAACAAAAATGTAACGTTTTTCAGAAAAGATGCAGTATTATGCAAGCATTGGTTATGTTAAGGTAAGTTTAATACCTGTAAAGACGCGCCTTTCAACAACTGCACGATGTTCTTGATGTATATCTTCTCTGAGAGTCTAAAAAGCATTTATTATAGCTATGAATATTACTATATTAGAAAGGAATACGGTTTACTGAAACGCATAAGTTGAAGAACTGCGTACACATCTGAACTACCTGAAATTCTGTCACCTTATCTTTGAATTTCTTTTTCAAGGCGCTGCCAATAACGATCAATATCAATAAAGAAAAAAATGAAGTATTAACATTTCAGAATTACAAATATGGTATATACTATTACAGAGTAGTTCCTGTTCTTGATCTGTCTACACCAGTTCCTTGTCCACATCCAGGTTTTTGTCTATTGGTCAAGTTCTTGAATTAAAAAAAAAGGATTTATGAGTCAAAAACATTCAAGATACTAGGATAAAAATCGCTAAAAACTATTAATCGATAAACCTCCTTATCAAGTTCCTCAATTTTGGCTTTGATAATACGAGCTATCATTCCAACTTCATCCACATCGTGTTCCATTCGTTTCTTGATTGCTGCAGATCAACAAATATATAATCATAAGTTTTCTAAAACAAGTTTCCTCAAAATCTTGTTATGCAGGATGAAAGTTTGATGCTCATTTTGCATTATCATTAAATTCCGAATGATCATTTACAATATATCTATTACCTTTCATGGCGGCAGCCTTGGTTACAGATTTTGATTCTTCATGAGAATCCTGCATATGTAATTTGTCTATTGTAAATCAATTATATCGAAAAGGATTTGTATATGTATGAATAATATACCTGTAGCTTTTTCAGAAGTCTATAAAGTTTCTCGAATTCATTCTCGATGTGTTGAACCTAATTAAGTGAAGAAGTTGATAGGCTTGGTGAGTTATGCTAAACATTATCAAGCTAGAACAAAAGTTATAACTCACCTTCTTAAAAAACTCGTCCAACTCGATCTCTGCAGACCGCTTTCCTGTTTCAATATCTCCACCACCATGACTACTTCTTTGAGGGCTACTAAATGTCTACAAACAGTAAATACACAGAACAAGTAATCAAATAAAGAGAATTAGAGAAAAGATATTATTCCACAGGCTACTAGATTATGATCTTTATACTTCAGCTACAATTCACTTCCTTGAACACAGAACAACTGAGTTTCCCTTTATATTTCCAAGGGCATTTCAATATGGCAACTAGACCAGATCATATCCGATTACCATGTTGAAATGCGTTCCGAAGTTGTTTTTGATCTGGTCTGGTTGTATGGTTCTTTAGTAGGAATTGACCATCATCATGATACTTAGTATATCCCACAAATAGCAAAGCTAAGGTAGGGTCTGAGGAGGGTAAGATGTAGACAGCCTTACCTCTACTCCGTAAGAATAGAGAGGCTGCTTCCAGTGAGACCCCCGGCTCGATGGTAGTTTTGCATCAAGCCTTGGACATAAGACACACAACACTCAACACTCGTGACAGAGGCCGATTGTTGCATGTACCCCTTGTGTTTCGACTATCAACGCCACCGCATCACACATGATGCATGATTAACCGTCAGCCGCTTTTAACGTTATTTTCACGAAACTAGTAAAATAACGTTAAAATTAGTGCAGTTTCACTTTTGCCCCCTCGAGGGCCCACGCATATTGACCATCAGTGGGAACCAATTATTAGTGGAAATTCAGTAGCAACTAAAATCAGCATCAATTATGTTATCAGTAGTAACATATTGATTCGATACGTAATTACTATCTAACAGAGATTGATTCAAAACATATACGTCAAATATTATAATCAAGAAACATCACAGCTGTAAACAATGCACATATCAATAATTATAAAAACAGATCTTCAATTAATAAAAAAAAAAAAACTTGAATTATGATTAAAAAAAACTTACAGATAACAGGTCGTTCATGCTGAAATGGAGAGATAGATGGTGTTTTTGGTTGTTGAGGGATTATTATTATTGTTATTATTTATTGGCGAAAATGACATGAACATGCAAATGAAACACCATATATTAAGAAGAAGAACCGTGAAGGCACGTTTTTGTTAATCTACACTTGTTTTTGGGTCACATCTTTTCATGCTTCAATAATATATGCTTTCATTTTATATATTATTATTGTTCAGTTACATGAGAAATGTAAAACAAATTAAAATATTATAATATGTTTATCCTCTTTATATTTGATTTGTTGAAAATAATTGGTATATCGTTAGCCAGGTACATATTATGACTTCGATGTATATTTATTAGATACTACACGTGTTTACTGCTATGCAAGAACTAGGATCCTCACAAAACGCTCCTTGAATGTAGGAGATCAATCAATCAAAAAGAAGAACATGATGGGTTCGTTAATCAGTCATCACAGATTACATATCGAAAGAGTACACATCTAGACATTGTGGCGTTACATAGGAATGAGCTCAGTATCATACCGTACCAAATCAGCCCCGATACTGATTTTTGCCAAAACTTGATATCAATACCGAAAATATACGGTACGGTACCGGTAATTTAAGGTAATAATACCAGTTCAAACCGATAGCAAAATTCACCAAAACTTGGTACCAAAAATGGTCCGGTATCAATATTTTCAGTATCGATTTTTTTATTATTCTATACCGAAATACTCATTTCTAACTTTACCAACCCATATATGACATGCAAACTTCATGCAACCAACATCACAATCAAGTAAACAACTTGCTTATTCAACATTTTAATTCCTTAAAACAAGTGAACTAACTTTTTTTTAACGGCCAACGAATCAATTTCCGAGCACTCTCGGGCACCCTTTTGGCGAATCAGGTACTCGAGAGCACCCGAGCCACCAATTGCCACCAATTCCCGGGAAAACCCGACCACTCACCCGCCCGAAGGCATGACAGTGAAATAATCGGTAAAACCGGTCGGGATCAGGACTCGAACCCAAGCCAATGGCCGGGTCATCCCTCATTTCCCCTCCACCAATGTCCTCCAAATGTAGCTAGTGGGAATTGAACCCAAGCCTACCATAGGAAACTTTAGGCCCTCAACCAACTGGGCTACAAGACCTACTTCTCGTTTATTAGGTTGTCCGGTGAACACGCTGTAACAACCCGAGGTTGTTTCGGGTCTAGTAAACGGGTCGGGTCGTACCCGACCACTCGATTATCTAATAAATATTTAAGTTCGAATCTTGCGGCTAACCGTTTCAATCGATTATATAGATAATAATTATTGGACTTTTATTATCTCGGTTAAACGCTCCTTATCTTCTATTAAAACGTTGCCAAACGTTTCTTATTTTAGTGTTATACCCGTTACCAAACACCCGAGTTTCAGTTATTATCCCCGTTGCCAAACACCCCTTTTGTTTTATCTCCTTTTAATAGCCTTCCTCCTTCCTTGTTTCTCAATATCCAGACAAACATACACACACATGTGTGTGTTTCAGAGAGGAGAGCGACTCACCGGACAGCCATGGCGGCTTTCGCCGCCTCCGCTGCTGCCTCCGGTCGTCGTCGCCGGCCGCCGCTGCCGTCCTTCTTCTCCGGTAAAGCCCTCCTCTTTTGTTACCTGTTAATGATCAGTCACCGGTTATCTTAATCAACCATCCTTGTTCTCCTCTGTCAGTTGATCGGAACTGAAGCACAAACCCCCTTTTATTATTATTAAACAGATCTAAAACCAAACCATAAACCACCCACCCCTTATTATCCGGACAGTCACCAGATCCGGTGACTGTCGTGTGTCCTGATAACCCTCCGGTCAAACAAACACAACCCAGTTATGAAACCCGATAACCCTTTACCTTCAGTTCTGATAATAACTACCTAACCATCGAGCCACTATCGTAACCCAGCTTCTGGTCTGTTGATAGCTATCAGAAGCTCTCTGTTTCTGTAGAGAACCGATGGTTTACTGATCTGTTCGGGTAACCGGACAGTCACCAAACCTGGTGACTGTCATCGGGTCTTAACCCACCTTCTGTTTATTATAGATCTTGATAAACCCGAGCCTTTGTTCTAGTCATAAATCCTCCTCTGTTTCAGTAATTATAACCGATTCTTGTTTGTGAACAGGAAGTAGGAACGGGTCAGACATGCTCGTGTATAGAGCTCCGACTATATTCCGGTTATACTCCGGTCACTTCCCGGTGAGAACCCGAAAGGTATAATCTCTAACAGTTATTATATATATGTTGGTATTAATTATTGATACCCGATTATAATACTGTTCTATTGATTATTGCGAGGTACCGTTAATCGAATCGGAGAGTTAAACCGATACCGAGTCGACTCGGTGACTCGGTCAACACCCGGAATAGAACCCGGTCCAATAGCTAGACGAGGATTATTAGAATTATACGAATATATATATAATACGGATAACGTACGGACTTGATATAATAATAAGAGAATAATAATCGTATATAAAATATATATATGTTTGTATATATAAGATTCGATATATAAAACGATATACTAGACTCGGGTTAATAATAATATGTTCAGCCGATCCAGCATCCGGGTAAGTCCTTATCCACAACTCAGTAGCTACGAGTGCCAAGCTGTAATGGCCAGCTATGAGGCTAAGCTGTAATAGCCAGCTAGATTTAGGATGTCCGTGTCGTGTCAATAATGAACCCCGAGTTTAGGACTATCTAATATATACCGAATTCTATATATATAAATTGTATATATGATATATATCCTAAGTATTACAATCTAACAAGTCCCACGCGTAAAACGTATCGATATATATATGACATATAATTGTAATAAAAGAAGACTATACGCAAACCTGTGAGTATCGTGAACTCCCCACTTTTACTGTTTTATTAAACGTTTTAGGGGAAATACATGTCACTTAGAAAACCTAGAAATGCTTTACATAATAGAAATGTTATAAAGAATAATAGAATGAATATGGGGATAATAGAAACAACGAGGCCAGTACTGGACGGTATATCGCCATTTCCTTTCTTGTCCGACTAGAGGACAAGAACCAGTCTTACCCGAGTAGAGGGTAGGCATAATTATATTTACCACAAACAGAGTGGTATAATCGATAGGAATGGCAACTAATAGAATATAATAGAAGGACCTATAATCGGTATACTTTAATCGAATTGGTATAATAGAATATATCTTCCCCAATAGAATTGTAAAGCATGTTTATTTAAAAGAATTATTTAAAGAAATACAAAAGATAGAACTGGCCATTCTGTTTATAAAATACACGACCTCACCAACTTTATGTTGACAGAAACTATTTTTGGCATGTGTTCAGGTAACCAATCAGATAGCGATGACGTGGATCCTGGAAAAGTCAAGACTATCACAATCCGAATCCGCTGTGCAACTCTGATACCCGACCCGACGACCCGTCACCGACTGACTGGGTCGTTACAGTTGGTATCAGAGCAGCGCTTGTTGATAGTCTCGAAATCTTTTAATGATAGTCTTGAAGTATTTACCAATCCAGGATCTACGACAATATCATTTAAAAGAATTTTTGTTTAGAAAGATATAAGTTATATCAGGAATATTAGAAAGAATCATAGATAGAAAAAATTTTTTTGTTACCTAAAATGCCAAACCATTATAAAGTTGGTGAGAACCATAATAGTATATTAGAAATCAGAACGAATCCACTACAGGATATTACTAGAATGATTATGTGGGGTAAATTGACAATTCTGTACACAATTGTGAATTTATATGCACATTTAATTTCTAGGAAATCTTACAGGATATTAAGGCTATAATAATTGAGAAACAATATAGAACAGAAGTCACGATATTAAAAGAAATTCGAAAATAAATCGAGATATAAAATAAGAAATGAATAAAGTTATAAAAAGTATATATATTTATATAGAAAAATAAATAGATTATAAAACATAAATCATTCTTCGTGATTCAGGAAACTTCAGATAAGTTTGTTGAATTATTCCAGTCTCAGTGACTATTTATATCCGATTTCTGATCGTTGACCTCACGGTTATTCCGATATATATATAAACAGAATACGAATATTACGTTCCAACTTGAACATTCCTATGATCAAGTTTCCAGAAATATTATGTTATCCGATAAATTTTGTTATTTTCATAAATCTCGGTATGCTAAAAACATACGAATATTATGTTTTTAAAGAATTTTCCCTCGATTATTTAAAAATCAGATATATTCTACGATTATTTAAGTATTATAAATATTTTCGGTATAATTCTGAAGTTTATTGAACTTATTCTCAATCGCTATTATTTTTTTTATATTAATCCAGTGTTCCAAATTTTTGAGTAAAACTATATAAGTACCCCCCTCCATTTTCAGTTTTTTTAAATAGAAGATTATTCAAATTTATAAGATTAAGAAAATTTATTAATGTTTGTTTTATAAAATCAAGTATTAATATTCTTTATGATATTAAAAATACCCCAGAATTTATCTCCGATTTTATCCGAAACTATTGTATAATATTAAAAATTTGACATCCATATTTTTAGAAATTTATTTTGTTTTATAAACCCATAAAAAGAAAGTTGTTTATTAGAAGTTCAAGAATTTTTATAGAAATTTATATAATAACTTCATTGAACCGTTAATTTCATTTTAGAAATATATATCGTTATGTAATCGAATCAGTATTACTATTTTTAAATCCTTCCTAGAAATTTACCTTGATATAAAAATCTTACAGAAGCACGACCATATTATTTTATCGAAAAATATTTCGTTTTGTATTTAACGTTATTTTGTGAAAAATATTTCATTTTATAATTAATGTTATTTCCGTAGAAATTTATATAAATTCCAAGAGTCTTTTCAGAATAATTTTATATCTCTGCTCGATTTTATAATTCCTCGATATTTTCCTGATAGAAACGATGAAATTCATATATATATATATATATAGATATCCCGTTTTGTAATCCGACTCTATCTTTGCGCACATATATCGAAATCTCAGTTATACGTTATCCTCGATCTTTCCCAGAAGTTAAATAATATTTTGAACGAAAATATTATTATTTCGAATTCCGTGATAGACATAATTTGGAATCTATCGAAACCAAACTCTTATTCATTCGATAATACGATAATATAAGTACCATCTTAATCTCCTGACTCGAATAAGTCAGAAAGATAAAAAGAATGGATCGTTTGTGGGACCATAACCCACAGGTTTCAGGATCGTTATATCAAATATCCTTTGACGCGATCAAACTCTTGAACGATTGGTAGTCTATTACGTTAGACTCGAATCGATAAATTTATTTCCGGAATAATATAATTTCAAATTCAAGAGAAAATAAAGAACAGAATATCAGAATAATATGTGAAGGACACATACCTATTGTGATTAAAATAAATAAGTACTAGAATGTTAGGTGAGGTGGAATAGTAATTATGATCGCGACATAATTATGAATGCCACAGGCACAGGAACATTCGAGTAGGAGTTTATCAAGATCACAGTATGTTTGCGTCATAAACATATTAAAAGAAATGATAAGAAATAAATAATAAGAAGAAATATATATATTCGAACCATCAGCATATTATGTGTGGAGAATACGACCACAGAACTGGCAATCTAGTTGAAATTTCTCCGTGAAATACAACTATGTCCGCAGAATAAAAACCATCGATTGGTTAATTTCTACGAATCATAGAAATCAGTATATTGATTCTGATTGCCAACCAAAGATAGTTGTATATCCACTGTGCAATCTCCGGGGCAAATGATATCTGGACCCTTACAGAAGGTATATCCGGACATTTGCCACCAAGTCACAGGATTCTTTATAAGGATATATGATGCTATGAACAAATCTTTGTAGTCACTTCATATTAAAGACTCGTGCGAGTCATAATACTATCAAATTGGTAAAACGGTCAAGTATTACCAAGTTGAAATTCATGAATAAGAAGTGATGAAAGAATTGTTAAATCCTTAAAATTAACAGATATAAATTTATATGGATTCAGAAACCGGAAATGGTAGAATCCAACGAATTATTAAAAGAAATAATTTATCAAATATATGGAAATACGATTGATACCAAGCGGAATAGCGTAGAAATTCGCAAGGTATAATCGAAGTGAAAACGAAAAATGAATAGAATTATGCTCATTTTTCCAGTGAAACTCTCTGGCCAAGGAATGACGGAATTCTTGTTCCGAGTTAAAGGCCGTGAGAGATAAATTAAGAAATCACTGTTCTGGCAAGAACTATCTATACGAATATCCAGATGAAATAAGCTTCGCTTATAATAAGTTGGATTAAGGAAATATGATAGATTGCCTATATATAAGTTTACCAGAAAGTGTTTTCAGACACTGAAAGTATAGACTTTGATCGAATATATATAAATAAAAGAATATAAATCGAAAAATAAGAAGAACTATAAATTGAAAAGACATCCGATATGTCTGAATAATAGAAAGGCATTAAGATATGCCAGAGAGTATCAGAAGGCATCGGGTATGCCAAAAGAAATAATTATAAGAATATATAGAGATTAATAGAAATTACCAGATAATAATACAAGTCGTAAGAAGAACGACGAGAATTTTATAAAAGAATAATTTATAAGAAGAAACTACCGAGAGTGTATCAAGTCCCGAAATGATATCAAGAAGGAATATTTGCAGAAATACTTAACGCAATAAGTATTCATGCATTAAACCTGAATGATAATCATGATTTTGAGAAAGAATAATTGATGCATTGCCATAAGAATTTTAAGTCAAAGAATCGTAACAACGACTGTTACCAGTAGATTCCGAGACTATAAAGATAAAATTACACATATTGACTGTAGAATTGTGAAAGACCTCATTCACGATAATACAATAAGAAAAGTCAAATAATATGTAATGAGATACAATGCAGTCAATCATCAATGAAATAGTCAGTAAGACTATTATCTATGATTTAAGAGAAATCTCAATGACCGATTTCAGTAGGTCAAGATAATGAAAAAGAAAAGTGATAAGAATTCAATGTCAGTTGAATCGTTATCAAAGAAAGAATTATTAGAATATAATTCAAAGATCTTTCCTAAGAAGACTCATCAATGATGATGCTTTTCATCTCTCCAGAGATAAAAAGGAACTGTTGAAACCGTGTAATTCAACAAGTTCGATTAGTCTTTTCCGGCACCTTTCGATTCCGGATAAGATACGTCTAATGATCTGAGAAATCATTTCTACTCTTTAAGAATCGGAATTACAATGATGGCAAATTCTAAAGTTCGAATAAAAGAGGTAGTAGCTCGGATCCCATTCAAGTCATGATAATGAAGGGACTTCCGTATCTATCTCTCTAGAACCATATAGAATCCATCATGGTAGTTAAATCCGAATATCAAACGATGAGTATATCGTATCAAGTTGAGACTCTAGTGATGTTTGCTGGAGGTTTGTAAATCTCTCAAAACGATCATGATCTCAAAGGATGTTTAATTCGTCTTTATATAAGAATAATATTCAGTCTGTTTCTCATTCTAATGAGGAATAAGATAAGAAGAATATTCATAGTATAAAAGAAATATATCAATCTATACGGAAAACCTTTAATAGTCATACCTGAAAATACAGATAGTCCGTATATCTGTATTAACATGACTATAGCAAGAAAGGTTAAAACGTAGATTTAAATTGATATAAGATCAAGTTCCTTGTAAATCACAAAACCCGATCATGTCTCGCCGATAAATGTTCGGTTTAGATTGTGACATCCTTATATATTAAGGGTGTAAAGGACAAGATTACTCCAATTTCGGGGACGAAATTTCCTAAGGGGGGGAGAATGTAACAACCCGAGGTTGTTTCGGGTCTAGTAAACGGGTCGGGTCGTACCCGACCACTCGATTATCTAATAAATATTTAAGTTCGAATCTTGCGGCTAACCGTTTCAATCGATTATATAGATAATAATTATTGGACTTTTATTATCTCGGTTAAACGCTCCTTATCTTCTATTAAAACGTTGCCAAACGTTTCTTATTTTAGTGTTATACCCGTTACCAAACACCCGAGTTTCAGTTATTATCCCCGTTGCCAAACACCCCTTTTGTTTTATCTCCTTTTAATAGCCTTCCTCCTTCCTTGTTTCTCAATATCCAGACAAACATACACACACATGTGTGTGTTTCAGAGAGGAGAGCGACTCACCGGACAGCCATGGCGGCTTTCGCCGCCTCCGCTGCTGCCTCCGGTCGTCGTCGCCGGCCGCCGCTGCCGTCCTTCTTCTCCGGTAAAGCCCTCCTCTTTTGTTACCTGTTAATGATCAGTCACCGGTTATCTTAATCAACCATCCTTGTTCTCCTCTGTCAGTTGATCGGAACTGAAGCACAAACCCCCTTTTATTATTATTAAACAGATCTAAAACCAAACCATAAACCACCCACCCCTTATTATCCGGACAGTCACCAGATCCGGTGACTGTCGTGTGTCCTGATAACCCTCCGGTCAAACAAACACAACCCAGTTATGAAACCCGATAACCCTTTACCTTCAGTTCTGATAATAACTACCTAACCATCGAGCCACTATCGTAACCCAGCTTCTGGTCTGTTGATAGCTATCAGAAGCTCTCTGTTTCTGTAGAGAACCGATGGTTTACTGATCTGTTCGGGTAACCGGACAGTCACCAAACCTGGTGACTGTCATCGGGTCTTAACCCACCTTCTGTTTATTATAGATCTTGATAAACCCGAGCCTTTGTTCTAGTCATAAATCCTCCTCTGTTTCAGTAATTATAACCGATTCTTGTTTGTGAACAGGAAGTAGGAACGGGTCAGACATGCTCGTGTATAGAGCTCCGACTATATTCCGGTTATACTCCGGTCACTTCCCGGTGAGAACCCGAAAGGTATAATCTCTAACAGTTATTATATATATGTTGGTATTAATTATTGATACCCGATTATAATACTGTTCTATTGATTATTGCGAGGTACCGTTAATCGAATCGGAGAGTTAAACCGATACCGAGTCGACTCGGTGACTCGGTCAACACCCGGAATAGAACCCGGTCCAATAGCTAGACGAGGATTATTAGAATTATACGAATATATATATAATACGGATAACGTACGGACTTGATATAATAATAAGAGAATAATAATCGTATATAAAATATATATATGTTTGTATATATAAGATTCGATATATAAAACGATATACTAGACTCGGGTTAATAATAATATGTTCAGCCGATCCAGCATCCGGGTAAGTCCTTATCCACAACTCAGTAGCTACGAGTGCCAAGCTGTAATGGCCAGCTATGAGGCTAAGCTGTAATAGCCAGCTAGATTTAGGATGTCCGTGTCGTGTCAATAATGAACCCCGAGTTTAGGACTATCTAATATATACCGAATTCTATATATATAAATTGTATATATGATATATATCCTAAGTATTACAATCTAACAAGTCCCACGCGTAAAACGTATCGATATATATATGACATATAATTGTAATAAAAGAAGACTATACGCAAACCTGTGAGTATCGTGAACTCCCCACTTTTACTGTTTTATTAAACGTTTTAGGGGAAATACATGTCACTTAGAAAACCTAGAAATGCTTTACATAATAGAAATGTTATAAAGAATAATAGAATGAATATGGGGATAATAGAAACAACGAGGCCAGTACTGGACGGTATATCGCCATTTCCTTTCTTGTCCGACTAGAGGACAAGAACCAGTCTTACCCGAGTAGAGGGTAGGCATAATTATATTTACCACAAACAGAGTGGTATAATCGATAGGAATGGCAACTAATAGAATATAATAGAAGGACCTATAATCGGTATACTTTAATCGAATTGGTATAATAGAATATATCTTCCCCAATAGAATTGTAAAGCATGTTTATTTAAAAGAATTATTTAAAGAAATACAAAAGATAGAACTGGCCATTCTGTTTATAAAATACACGACCTCACCAACTTTATGTTGACAGAAACTATTTTTGGCATGTGTTCAGGTAACCAATCAGATAGCGATGACGTGGATCCTGGAAAAGTCAAGACTATCACAATCCGAATCCGCTGTGCAACTCTGATACCCGACCCGACGACCCGTCACCGACTGACTGGGTCGTTACACACGCGACCAGCCTGACGTGAGTGAGGTTTTAGCGTCGGTGCTCACCCCAGCCACAACAACCCCACGTGACCGGGTTATTTGAGAGTCACGCCGGAGCTCACCGCGAGCCACAACGGACAGTCTTAAGCTATATGGTATGAAATGGGGCTTCTAGAAGTTCTATTGTGCTATCTAAGTATCACGTTAAAAGAGGACTCTATTGTCTCCTTCCAATAGTATTGTTATTTTTTTTAATTTAAAATTTTATGTGCTATGTAATTAACAACATCTGGGAGTGAACAATAATTAAACCGTTCACCGAAGCCAAACAAAAAGGAGACAAAACTGAACCAAAATCAATTGAAAACTAAATTAACCAACATTCGATTTAACTTAAGGATGAGTCCCAAAATTAGCGGGTTTTATATACATGTTTTCACCTTATTATCTCCTGAAATCAGGCTTTTATCTTCGTATTGTCACGTTTTTTTTTCCTTTTGATGATAACTGCAGGTATTGAAGGTGAAAAGTGAAAAGAAGTGAAAACTGGCTTAAAAGACAAGGATTTGAAGACTTTTTGCAAGGTTCCATATAAAGCACGGCCGCGCTCTTTGGCAGGCACGGCCGTGCCACCTGTTCCAGGTCAACAGGCATGCTAGGAGGGTGTACATGGGCGTGCTTTACAACAGCGTGTTCTCCAAGGCTCAAACCGACCAAGACTGACAGACGGTTACAAAAAGCTGGATTGCACGGGCGTGCCAAGAGAAGTTGCACGAGCGTGCTAGCCCTAGTACAGACAATTCTGCATGCAAGGACTCTGCAACAGTACCTGCTGTATGGCATGGGCGTGCCCACTCGTTGTCAAGGGCGTGCTTATGTTGTTTTGCCTATAAATAGAGCCCTCCACTCCTCATTTTAGACATCCCATTTCACCCAAGTTTTACTCACACTTCAGCCACCTCCGGGGTCTTGCAAGTGACCTTTGGAGCCTGAGATCACTCTATAAAAACTTGGTGAGAGAGAGTTGAGAGAAAGATCACTAAAACTCATCCATAACACCTTTTTTAATCCACCTACACTCACCACTATGTGTTATTCATGCACCCAAGATAGTGTGATTGCTTTACAGCCAATGTCTGGCTAAGATTAATCAAGTGTTGTTAGGGTGAAGACTTATTTTGGTATGGATTATATAGTTTATATTTGTTAAGTGGTGTTGTGTTCTTGTTTAATTCTTTTCACTTAAACTTTGCTTGATGAATTAACTAACTAATTAACTAGTCTATGGTCTTGTGAGTGTTTTGGTAGGAAGTGGGAGGACTCATGAGTGTACCCATGGTGTGTAACAACCCATGCACTTGTGAGCTAACCTAATCCCACGAGTAGTGATTGGTCCATTTGTGGGTAGAAATACACACACTTAGAGACTTAATCCTCTACTACCAAGATCTCACTTAGGGTCGATACGGTCTATATACTTGGTCCTAGTGATAAGTCAAATTTTAATCTTGCGACTTGGCTACATGGTCTATGTGTTAGCCTTGGCGCGGGTTAAGGTTTGATGAACCCGTGTTAAAAGAAAACGGTCTTTATTTTCTTTTATCTTTATACTGTCACACAGTTATTGATAGACCATTCACTTTTTAAAAAGTAATTAATTCAAGTAAAAGATGAGCTTGTACCGGTTGGTCATAACTCTTTTATGATATCAAATGGTTTCTTGTTCGGTCATGCTCCGGCCACCGGCAAGTTGTCCATAAAAGTTTTAAGTGTTTAGATATCATTATTGCAGTATTGGGAGGTGGATCATTCAGGGTTGGGTATACACAGTCTTGAGTCATCTATTTGTCAGTATTGAGAGGTGAGCTTACCGGTTCGGGAGACCCTCACTTAAACACAAGAACACGGCTAAGTCTTGCGATAACAGTCACCTCTGGAGAATGCTGTAGCAACTCCAAGTTAAGCATAAGTGTGCACTAGTTCACACAACTTTAATAAAGTATTTACTATTAATCCATACCAAGGTAAAGTCGGATCCCGAAACAACACTTCGTGTCGGTATTGATTTTTATTCTGATCACTCTCATTTTTCTTTCTTTTATTTTATCTTAGTTTTTCTTAAAAGCAATTTGAAATTGAGTAGGGGAAGTCGTATCTTAGGGTTTGATACTCGGTACTTGCTATTACCTATACTACGCTCGATAGGTCCACTTGTCTATCGTGTGGGTTTAGACTAGTCAGCAGATATCGTTTTATTTCTATAAATTTAAAACTTCGATAAGTGTTTTAGTTTGAAGGTCACCTTTAATAACCCTTTTTCACCGGGTCTTCACATTTCTTTCAGGAAACTGCTGACTATAAAAAGAAAGTTTAAAAAGAGACCTAATCCACACGACATCACTTAAAATCGGTTATCTTTTTTTTTTACCCTTAGTTAACCGAAATCAGTCAAACTGAAACGGAACCATTCATATATTCATAACAACGTGCCAGCACGATGTAGTAGGGAACACAAACACTTCTAATGGTGCATGGTTGTGTTCGGTTTGGTTATTAGCCTTGACCGAAACAAAAATCGACAGTATCGGTTTATCGATCTTATTAACCAACCGATTATGGTAGGTCCGCCCCGACTACCAAGGGCCAACCAAGTTACGTTTATGCATAACTTTGGACCAGTGTCGCAGTTTTCAATAAATATAAATCAAAGTCATAATATAGACATACCACAGGGACTAACCATGTAATTAATCCTTATAATTTATAGGTAATGTATGCTTCATGGCATGCATAAGATGATCTTCAAAGTTGAGCGTATGTTGAGGGGGTGTTCATTACGAAATCAACTTTAAGGTGGTCCACAATGCAAAACTCCACAAACCTCTACCTTAACATTACCTTTCAGATTTCAAACGTCTCTCAAAAACCTTCATTTTTCACACAACACACTTTTGATATAGAAAAATATAAAAATAATATTGTTTGTGTGTGTGGACCTACTATTTGCACATAACACAAACACAACCCACTATTGATATAGAAAAAATATAGATATAATATTGTTTGTGTGTGTAGGGACCCACTATTTTCATCTGACAAGGTGCTTGGCCGTGGACCAAAAGAACCGGACTTGTGGCCTACCAACTTCACATCGTTGGCAAGGTCCATGTGGGTTGGTTTGTTTTTTGGACTCCTCCACGTAGATAGCGATGTGCATTTGTTAGGTTAGGACACGCACACACAAACTAAATGAAAAGGAGACACAAGATTTTTACGTGATTCGATCACGGTGTGTAACCTACTACACATGGGCAATTGGGGTTTTCTTTTGTCGAGTGATAATAATTTACAGGTACACGAGATTGTTTATAGATTAGCTATTTAGGTTTAACCCTTATCTAAACTTAATCAACAAGAAAAGACAACTAGGCTTTAGATGTATTAGGGACGGCCGGTCCCATCTTCCGCTTTTCCTAATTTTCGGGTAGCCTAAGAGGGCCAAGACAGCATATCTCCAATAATCTCCCACTTGGTGTCTTCATTCCACGACCTGCATTATCGCTTATGACTTCTAAAAATAAAATCTCCCTTTGATCTTCAAACCACCTCGAGTTACTCTGGTTTCCTCAACACTATTCCTGGAGACTAGCTCAAGCTACACAAAGCTTCAGCTTATCCAATACCACAACCTTGGTAAACATATTAGTTGGATTCTTAGCACCTGAGATATTTTTCAAGTTGATTGTTCCATCATTTATCAATCCGCTCACGAAGTGATATCTTATCCCGATGTGCTTCGTCTTCCTGTGATAAACAAATTCTTTGCAAGTTTCACTATACTTTCATTATCATAGTACATTGAGTAATCAAACTATTGTTTCCCAATTCTTCAAGAAAAGTCTTCAACCAAACTAGTTCTCTTTAATTACTTCAGCAACAACCATGTACTCGGCTTCTGTTGATAGAGTCACACTTTTATAAAGTCTAGACATCCAACTCAGTGTTATACCTCTACCACACATCAATGAATCACCCATGCCTTTTGGTTATAAAAGTAAAAAATAAAACATGAGTTGTTAAACAAACGAAATTATGTTCCCCACTACATCCATCAATTTAATATGTGAATTTGGTATTATGAAAGCAAACCATATGTAAAAGTGCACTAAATGGGGTTAGTCAATATCATACTCATTGTCTACAAGGAAATCCATTAAATAACACACTCAAATACAAACGCATCATGAAGCATTACAAAACGAAAGTACTCACACATCACGACACCATACCATTCGTCTCGACACGAATAAAGGAACAATAAGACAAGCTTTTCTTTTCTCCTTTTTCTCTTACGTAATTACTAATTAGGTCGGTAATGGATTCAACATAAAAATATCAAATTGTACGTTTTTTCTATGTTTAAAATATATATAACAATCATGATGCATGTGCTATGTTATAAATTTTACCTTTCGGTTTTCATTTTTTAAAACTACATATTCGGTTATTTGGTCCTCACCAGATACATATGTCCGAAACTTTTATAATTTTTAGTTTTATTTTTATTTTCATTTTCATTAACCTTAGACTTGTAACTGCTCATTCTAATAATTTCATTACGTGAAAATGATTTTATTCCACTTATCTTCTCTAAAAAACTGTAAAACACAATCTTTTAAGTTTCCTTGGCACCAGAGGCTATCCGTTTCCTGACTAGGGTCCAACGGGTTATTCATAGTAGTGTCTCGGCTCCGGGTGGGCAGGGTTACGTTTTTAGTAGATTACGATTTGCTATTCAGAAAGGGGTGGCGACGCAGCTTGTTGCCCGTCTGCCTACTATCTTGATGTAATTTTCTTTGTCTTGGAATGAAAATATTATTATTATTAAAAAAAAAACCTCAAGAACACAATCTATTTCTATTTTCCTTCCCTTTCCTTTTCCCCCTTTTAAGGAGACTCGGGAACACAACGTTATATTCATAGATCCAAGGGTTATTACATTACTATGTATGACTCGTTAGACTCTCACTCGACTGAGCAGCTCCACAACCTCAGACGCAAGGAAACCACAAGTATCATATGCAAATGGAATGTGTAAACACGTGTTAGTTGTCAAAGCTCGTTTTCTCGTACTTGGTCACTTTGCATAAAGCAACTTTTAAAGCAACATGACTCACCGTGTTCTCTTCATAATGAGACTTGATCCCTTACCACTTTGAGAGATGTACACATTTTGACCACTTTGGTACCATTGAGATATATATGGATGGTAGTGAACGACTATTAATCTTAGACTGATACAAGGTTGTTCAACCATGCCCGACCAATGCCCGTCCAGTACTAGTAATCATATTTTCATTTCCAGTTTTAATCGTATATGATTTGTTAAATATCGATAGATTGATATTAACAAATAGTTTTAAATATACTATTAATCAATATTCAGTTTTTTATTCTTTTTTTTGTAATATTAGAAAACTAAAATAACCTACAACCTAAAACGAAATCGAACTCAATTGTTTATAAATTCAAAAAGTTGACCCACCTAACAACTTCTGAATTAGAAAGCACACAACTTTCTCAAGAAAAAGAAAAGAAAAGAAAAAAGTGGTCACTTATGCTAGTGGACCATGAGTATGTACCCTTGGCTCCCAAGTCACCATAGTTTTCTTTATATATATAGCACATACATCTCTACAACAATAAACAACAATGGCAAACCCAATAAGCCAAATCTCAATTGAAGATATTTGCAAGCAAATTCATGGTTCCTTGGGGAATTCAAGCCTACTAGTTCGGGTTTTCGCGTGTCAACTAACGCCGCATGAATGCCAAAACACCCGAGAAAAGTACATGGAGATGTACGGAGAAGATTTATTTGAACGCTTACAAAACAAGATTTATGGTCACACATCAAGAACATGCGCGATCTTGTCATTGTTGATGCTTAATCCGCATGAACGAGACGCTATCATGGCTAAAAATGCCATTTTCAAGGAAAGGGATAGTGTCAACTACAAGTCCCTCATAGAGATTTATGTTGGTAGGAAATCAAGCCATTTTTTCCTCATCCAACAAGCTTATCAAAGTAAATTTAGAAGGCACTTGGATCAAGATATTATGAGTATTGAACCCCCACACTCCTACCAAAAGGTTAATCTTTCTTTTCTTGTGCACATGATACATACTCATTTATAAAAGATATCATAACTTAATTATATTATACCACTTATTTTTAAGAACTATTTGGTTTATATGTCTCAAACTTCAAAGTCCCACTCTTTTACCAAAAGCTTGATCTTTCTTTTCTTGTGCATGGGTAGTTGTAAAGTATGCATTAATTACTTGTACATGATGAAAAGGTACAACTTTTAAGCATGAGTACAAACCCACATGGGAATTGGTTGATTAGATGTGGGTTTTTTTTGTGTAGATATTAATGGCATTAGGTGCATCACAAAAAGCTCATAGTACAGATGTTAGTGTACACATTGGCAAGTGTGATGCACAAAGGCTATTTCAAACAGGGGAAGCAGGATGTGGGGGATTAAAGATTGATGAAGGAGTTGTGCTTGAAATTTTAAGTAAAAGGAGCATTCCACAACTCAAGTTTACTTTCTCAATCTATAAGCATATTTATGGGCATAGTTATACAAAGGTAATTAAAAACTTTAACTTATAAATAACTTTTGTATATTGTTTTTGCTTTTTATAAATGATGGACTTCTATTTTTCTTTCAGCTATTGAAAAATGAATATGGTGGAGAGTTTGAAGATGCATTGAAATTTGTGGTGAAATTCCTTAACAATCCACCAAAATATCATGCAAAGGTGATCAAATTTTCTTGCTTTTTAAGTAAAAGTTCTAAGTGGAGTCCTTTAAACTTCAAAGAACCTTTAAGCAATACATTCTTTTTTTAATCTCTAATTTAAAAACACTACATTTTTTTTAATAATATAATAAAAATGTTAAGAAATTTAGAGAAATTACTTAATGATTGTATAGTATATTACAACAATCCATATTTTTTTTTGGTTGGTCAAAATTTAATTTCCATCCTATATTTGTTGTTGATTTTAGTTTTTGTTATTATTTTCTAAATCATTTAAATTCAGGCACTAGAAGCAATCATCAAAGGAAGAACAAAGGATGAGGGAAACTTGGAACGTATAATTGTGAGTCAAAGTGAGACTGATATGGATAAAATACGAAAATATTACAAGAATATATGTGGGATGGATCTCAAAGAGGCCATATTGCAGAGCTTTCCACTTGGGGATTTTAGAGACTTGATCCTTGCATTGATCACAAAATCTGATATTAAAACAGTTCATGATTAAATCTCTTGTAAAGTTTTTGTTATGTGCTATATATTATGCGCGGTTAGATATATATAACCTAGTTATATTGTGTGCCAACGTTTAAGCAAATAGATCTTGTTAAGCATACAAATAACTAGAGTAATTATGTTAACACTAGAATAATAATAATAATTATTATTATTATTACTCTACGGTTTTTGAACTAGAGTAATTATTATTAATCTACTGTATTTTCATAGTGTATAGTTACTATACTTATTTGTACGTTTAGTAATTTTTTTTTGTACGTTTAGTAAATTAACGTCATTTGTATGGATCCCATTCCCACCTCATTATTTTGATATATATGTGTCCCGGAATCTAACTATTAAATAACCTAGTACTCAACAATCTTTGTTCAGCAATGAACTATCAAAGAGTCATTCTTTTACTATGATACCAATGTCAACTAATAAAACGTATAAATAATATGGCGATTACTGAGAAAGCGAAAACAACGATTGCGATGAAAGCATGATATTGGTAGCGCTAGCTATTTGGTGCGGTTGCCCATCCTCCTAGTCCTTGTACGCTTATGATTGTTATTACCGCAATCATTTTGGGTCTGTTGTCATTTTCTTGCTTTAGTTTTTGTACCAGAAGAATATGCCTGGAGAATACAAGGACAAATAGCAAAACGTAAATAATAAAAGTTACTTTAGGAAAACAAAAATTTTAGGAATAAATTAAGATGTAAAAATGCTAAAAGGTACAGAAAGTGAATAGGTGGAAAAGTACACACACAAAAAAAAAAAATTAACTTATCCTCGAAATTATTTTGGATAGTTTTTTTTTTGCTTCATCATTTTTATTCTTTATTTTTAGGTAAGTCTAACTATTTTAACAGAATTTGATATTTCGGTTAGAGTTGATCTTTCATTAAGTTGATGATAATTGTGGTAGACTGGTAGTTACCTTTACCGAACTTAATAGTTTGGTTACAAGGATCATGTAAGGATGAGTGATAAATGGTTAAGTTAAGCTTTAACATCATTAAGAAATCATTAACGTTTTTAAAGCTTTAACATTTTTAAAGCTTATGTAAGACCACTTGTAGCGGGCTTGTGACCCGTGAGTGGTCAACACCGCCCTCGGCCTAATGACCCACCTTCTTGAGGCCTTTGGCCGTGACCCTCGTCACGCTGGTTTGGGCTCTTTTTTGGGTAATATATTGAGGGTTTTTTTATTACATTTAGGTAATGATGACAGTCATCCGTGTGGCACAACTACTACATTTTTAACATGTGAGTGGTCACATAACGTGACAGCCACATGACAAAAAAAGATCATGTGAGTTGGGTCACATGTCTCATCCACTACAAATGGTCTAAGGGTCACCAAACGTCTTATTATATAAATAAGGATATATATATTTTTTTGAACGGTAAAATGTTACTCTATTAAAACTCCTATATTTACAAATAATATATTATTGCTTGGGATTGAACCCAAGACCTCCCACTAAAAGGCAATAGTCTCTACGAAATAAACAGGTTAGATTATTTGTAAAACTTACTAGTTTTTATAAAAGATACATATTTTATAACATCTATAATCTATTCTATAACTTATAATAAAAGAATTGAACTTTGATGATGTGGCATTCAATGGAGGCCTCAACCCCTCCATGAATGTGCCACGTGGCATCATGTAGGATTTTTTTATTTTTGAGTTTTTTTAATAAATCTATATATATTATAATTATTTTAGGAAAAGATAAGAATTTAAAAACAAAATTAAATTTTCTCTCTAATGTTTCCTCCCATAACTTTTAAACGTTAATATTTTTTATATACGAGATTTTTTAAAGAAAAAAAAATACACCAAATTAACGAGCGTTTTATTATCTTTCCAACGAGTACCATAGTGCTATATAAAAACGGAGAAAAAAACAACTATTTTGTGGGGTTTTGTTTTCAAATATATTTTACTCTACTAATAAATCACAAACGATAAACATAACTTCATAGGCAGAGATTCTTTTTTTTTTATATTTGAATATGATAACTTATGGCAGAAAGTTGTTTAAAATAAATAATAATAATAAGAATATTATTATTATTATTATTATTCATTAATCATGTATTGGCAAATCATTAATTATGTTGTCATATTAGATATTTTATTATGTTATATTAGATATTTCAACCCCGGGACACTCCTGGGATAAAAGCTAGTGAAAATATAAGACAAATTGTTGGAAAAAATACTCCATCAGAAGATAACTTCCGATAGATTAATTTTGAGTCTTGAAAGATAAAAAAAAATGGTATATAAGACTCAATATCTTGGGTAAAATAGTACTCCGTATCATTTTTCATTTTAAAATAATATCAGTAACGTTTGAAAATACTTTACAAAAGTGGGCAAATTTGTTGCTCTCTAATATGCCATGTTTCAGTCGAGCAATTAAGAAAAAAACTTTATAAAACTCCAAAAAAAAAAAAAAAACAATCAAGATAGTGTAGTCAAAGCACCATCGATGCACGACTTGACCGTGTGCCATCCACGGTGATGGTTCTATCCACTTTTTGAAACTTCACATCTATTGTTGGGAGCTTTATCCTCACAATTGAAATTCTCTTTTACACACCAAAAGCCCTATACTTTGAAGTCAAATTTTAGTGATCTTTAAGCTATTATAATAATAATAATAATAATAATAATAATAATAATAATAATAACGGATTTGGTTCATTTGAGAACTATTGATCAAATTGAGAAGTGAGAGAACTATTTTGAATTACATATTTCTCTAAGGCATTTTTTTTGCTAAATTGCCCAATTTCCTGCAACTTTTTTGTTTTGCATTTATACATATATGTATATACGTGTCTAAAACTACAAAGCTAGTGTTGTACATATATGTACATGTTGTGTACAAATGATTTCACATGCATGTATGTAAAAAAAGATTGTGGGTAAGATCATATTATTTTAATGTACATACGTGTCTACACATGTTAGAGTTTAAAAAAATAAGTATCATACATATATGTTTGACAATATACACATATGTATAAATGGAAAAAAATTAAAAAAAAATATTCTTATAAGCAAAGCTGCGATTTAGCAAAAACAAATAAAATAAAAATTTTTGCCTTAGAAAATGTTTCTTCCAGAATGGTTATCACAGTTCTTAATTACCTTATAATTCTCTTATAATCCCTACCTAATAAAATTTTATCTGAGCCATTAAAAAACATGTCTCTTATACCTTAATTTTTGTGTTTTAAATGATTATTGGACTTATAAATGGACTAATAGGTTTTTTAGTTTTAAATGAGTTTCAATTAGGCCTAAGTTTTAAGTTTAAAATGTGTTTTCTACTAAAACACACACACACACACATATACATAACATATATATACATGCATTTTATAAAAAAAAAAAACGCTCTCCAAATAAAACGAGCACTAGCCGTGGGTCCTCCCCAACTTCCCCAAAAGCCTCCCATGCTTACATTCAAACGAGAGATTGGATCCTTACCAAGAGTCCAAGATTAAGGAAAACTTGTAAATCTGTTCACTATTTTGACTAGTGAGTAGAGAATATTCAATTATAACCTTTATCATAAGATGAGAAGATATGATCAATAGCTTATAGTTAGATTTTCCTGCTTTACATCAGAGTTTCGACTCTTGTGGTGGCACAACTGGTATTAGGGGTTAAGGTTCCTCTGATGATACGATCTGAGCCCGTTAAGCATGTGTTATGCCCTCTATGGAGAAACCATGTGGGTTCTCAAACCGTGTTCAGTCTCCCAAGCTGACATGCAGCCACCCAGTCATTCTGAAAGTCGCGGTCCTAAAAAAAGGTTAGATGTTTGATATGTGATCACAACCACGATAATGACATACTTGTAAAGATGATCACTACCTTGATTAGTAAGATGCTTATAATTAGAGAGAAAAACCTAGAAAACTCTATGTAGCGAACTATTTTTTTTAAATTAGGGCAAGTAATATACATAATTTTAAACGTTTTGAGCCAAAAAATCAAAAAAGCACCAAGCGTTTTTTTAATAAATTTAGTTTTCTTGTAACATATGTTACAATGTTGTTTTTAACATATGTTACACAGAAAACTTATTTATTTTTTAAATTGACAAAATCATTCGACGTTTTTTTGATATTTTTATCTCAAAACACTAAAACTCATGCATATTACATGCCCTAAAATTTTCATAAAAAACTAAATTCGTTAAAAGGAATGAAGCAGAGTAAATAACACATTATTATTTTCAAGTAACATATCATATTACAAACTTGATAATTTGATATCAACATAAAACTTAAGTGCTCAACATGTTATAAAGTTAAAAAGTATGAAGCAGAGTAAATCATTATTATTGATAATATTCTAACTCAAAACATCAACTCGGATAAAAATAGGTAACCAAAAACAATTAGCTCCTTGGTTAGGTAACTTGCAATCACACTGTAACATCTATGGCTAGCTTTTGGTTATATTCAGAACAATGTTCTTCCACACCACAAAGAAACCACGCTTTGCCCCTAGCCGCGAGTGCAATAACGTCGTGTCCTGAGGTGTAAGCTTCACTTGGTGGTGGAATAATGCAATCAGTAAACGAACTACTATTTACCTTGAACACGTTATGTAACCCTTTTGGATAATTAAACACTGTAATATAACAAATAACGTTAATGCTTAACTCAAAAAATAATATAAAGTAGGTGTTCAATACAAATTCATGTATATGTTGAAATGTTTTACCTAGTGTGTCACCAACTTTAAAAGTTTTATTTTTAGCCCATGCTTGATAATCATATTGGATGGTCCATCCGCTGCTATCTCCGACTACATACTCCGTTGCTATGGTGGTTGTCGGAAGTAGCGCGACAACCAAAAGGGTTAAAACCAGCATAATGTGGTTGAAGAAAGCCATTTGTGGGGTTGAAGGATGTTTCTTAACAGGTTCTTGTGTTTGATTCAAAATGGTTTGTAATTTAAATAGTATTTATAGCACTTTTGTATCTTTCTTGTAAAATCCACAAAACATAAATATATAGAATAAAAATATAGAAAAGACAAGAACCAACTAGGTACAACAAGAACAAGGGGTTGTTATTAACGACGATCATTAAGTTGTTTTTTAAATGTAACTTAACTTTGTATAATATGAAGGATTAGAAACCTAAACCATACGACTTAGGGGTGTTCGGTAGACAGCAAATCATTCCAACCGGGTTGTGAGTTGACCAAACAGGCTGGTTTTAGGCTTTTAGCAGTACTAAAACATTTGAAGGATAAGTAGAGTGTGACACATGTATTTCAATTATGAAATGAAAAGAAATGACTAATTTGGTTTACACAACTGGTTTCAAGTTCCTAAAAATCGGCTAGACCGAAAACTTGCCAACTCATCAAAACCGAACCAAAAACTAAACAAAGACCTCAAACCAACCAACTTGTTTTGGATTACACGGTTCGATAGTTAGCTTAAACCTACTCCACTTAAACACCCACTCCTAATAATACTGTAATACTTAGATTGCTTATGGCCCAACCTACTACACTTGTGTTTATTGCAATTTTATAGTGTTTGCAAACCAACAAAATACCATCTTTAGAATTGGATTCATTGGGGGTATGCAAAAGCCCACCAGAAAAAGTACATAAACAACCAAAAGAAAGCCCAAAAAGAAGATAATTAGATAAAACAGAACTCAAAACCTAAGACATATGCCATCACCAAGTCCAACCACAGTTATTCCATCACTGTAACATAAAATATTTTCCATGTCACTATCATCGTGTGTCCTCCGTCGGGTCAAATCTCCTCACTTGGCAAGAGCAGCACGAAGCTTCTTGGCGGCTGCAACCATGTTCTGGAGTGCGGGCTTAACCTCGGTATACTTACGGGTCTTGAGCCCACAGTCAGGGTTCACCCACAAGATATTGGTTTCCAACACAGCAAGCATTTTGTTAATTCTGTCGTGGATTTCCTCTGTCGATGGAATTCTTGGGGAGTGGATGTCGTAGACACCTGGACCGATTCCAGCACCGTACTTGACTCCCTCACGGAACACGGAGAGCAGCTTTTCATCAGACCTGGAGTTCTCAATGGTAATGACATCAGCATCCATGTTGATGATGGAATGGATGATGTCGTTGAAGTTCGAGTAGCACATGTGTGTGTGGATCTGGGTGGTGTCTTGGACCCCGACGTTGGTGATTCTGAATGAGTGGACTGCCCAGTCCAAGTAGAAAGCATGCTCGGCTTTCCTAAGGGGCAATCCTTCTCTTAAAGCAGCCTCGTCGATTTGGATGACTGTGATTCCCGCCTTCTCAAGATCCTCAACTTCATCCTTAATTGCCAAGGCAATCTGGTAGCAAGTCTCAAATCTAAAAGAAAAAAAATAATAATGAGTGGTGTTATGTGATTTTTTATTAATACTGCAGAAATAGATCATGGTTGCATGGTTTATATTAATACCTGGGCTGGTCGTTACGGACAAAGGACCAGTTGAGAATGGTGACTGGACCAGTGAGCATACCCTTCATGGGGCGTTTGGTCATTTCTTGAGCCATAGTGGACCAGAAGACGGTCATGGCCTTGGGGCGGCTGACATCACCATAGATGATTGGTGGTTTGACACAGCGGGATCCATAAGATTGCACCCATCCATTAGCAGTGAAGGCAAAACCAGACAATTGCTCACCAAAGTACTCAACCATGTCGTTCCTCTACAACAAACAAACAAAACTTTTAGCCAATGTTTTTAACTAAATAAAAAAAGGAAAAGAAAATATGATAATTTATAATGTACCTCGGGTTCTCCATGAACGAGCACATCAATGTCAAGTTCTTCTTGAAGTTGGACAACTTTGAAGATTTCCTCTTTAATGGCTTTGATATATTCTTCCTCAGAGATCCTACAACAAACCCATGAATTTGTGAGAACATAAGAATATAGTTAAAGTATTGTAAGAAAAAAACCATGGATTAATTACTCACTTTTTAGCCTTGTACTCACGGCGAACTCTTCTAAGCTCAATGGTTTGAGGGAAAGAACCGATGGTGGTGGTGGGAAGAATTGGAAGGTTAAGTTTCTTCTGTTGGGCATCCAATCTGGCACTCACGTTGGTGGCACGGCGGTGGTCAGAACCCCTCAAAGCTGCTGCCTGAGAAACCAAACGAGCACATTTTTTATAACCACACATGAAAAAGTTGGCGAATTTTTGATAAATATACATAAGAATTTGGATTAAATGATTAAAAGTCACTTACAGCCTTCTGAACAGCTTCATTGGTGACTCTTGGTGAGCACTTCCTTGAGGCCTGAGCAGCAGCATTGGCTGCAAAGTATGCCTGAATAAGACAAACTCAAAAAAATCAGTGACCTGTGTCTTGATTTATAAACGAATCACTTAACAAAAAAAACAGATTCAATTACCTCGTCCTTCTGACCAGCAAGAGCTTTGGCCAAAGCACCAACTTCAATCACCTTTTGAGCAGCAAATGCGAGCCAAGACTTGATCTCATCGTCCAACTTGGTTTCGTTCACAAGATCCACAGCAGTGTGTTGGAGTGATGATGAGGTGGACACAACAAGTTTATCTGCATAATTCACAATTTATATTAGGAAAGTTAAGCTACCTGGCACATAACTTGTAATGTTAGAGGTTGCAAATCCGTTGCATTTATGAACAAGCCAATTTGGGTTATTTTTATAAGTGGATCAATTAAATGGGTCAAAAGTCATCTCAAGTGTATTTCTAATAAATACAACCTCCTCCTAAACCACTTTACACAAAAAATGAAATTAACATTGTATGATTGTAATACTATGTTTTAAATAATATTGAACACACAACCTATTTATGATAAAATGAAGTTGAACAAAAGGTCCTCTGGGTCAACTCAACCAACCAGTTTTGACCCAAACCCAACCCCAAACAGCTCATTATGGCTCGCAAATTTGTAACTTCAATTGGAAAATTGTAACTACCTTTGCCAACAATAGCCTCAAGAGACTCAAGGACACTAAGAGATCCAGCAAGATCATTTGCCCAGATGTTTCTGCCATCAACGACACCAGCGAAGAGGTATTTGCCTGATGGGAAGCTGGTCTTGATTAAATCAAGAGTCTTTTCACCACGGACCAAATCAAAAGTGTAACCAGCAACTCCGGGCAAGGTAGTAAGGGTTTTGAATGCATCAGCAGGAACATCAGCAAAGTAGGTGGCAACAAGGACATTAAGCCCAGAGCAAGCTGATTCAAGATCTGTGTAAGCCTTGGTAAAAGCTTGCAATTGGTGGGCCTCAAGATCCTTCACAAGGGTAGCTTCATCGAACTGGATCCATGTTGCACCAGCTGCCTTCAACTCAGCAATCACTTCCCTGTAAAAATACCCCTTGTTATGGTGTGCACAAGAGTTTATCTTAGATGTTGCAAGATGGACAGGTGGATAAAGGGACCAAATGGGCCATTGTTTAGCAAAGGTAAAAATTGGCTGGATCAGGTCAAAACGAACCGAAACTGTTTCAGTCGGATACTTTATTGAAAAAAACATTAGTCTAAAATTATGAACAAAAAACAACTTAGGAGTTTGCATGCATTAAAATTCGGCTTTGCGCGACTTTTGGCCTTTCTTGACCTATATGAAAGGTCCTCATGTGGCTAACTTTTGATCTGACCCGTTTGAGATAAAACGTAGCTCAAATCAGACCCATTCATTTGTAAACATGTTAAAATTCACATCTAGTTACAATTCGTTGTATATGGTATAAAAATGATAAAAAGGAAACATACTTATAGATTGGAAGGATTTTGTCAAGAAGAGAAAGAAGATCAAAAGTTTTTTCAACACCCTTTGCAGGCTTAGATAGCAACAGGTAGCTGACTGGGCCAACAAAGACAGGGACGGTATCAACTCCAAGCTGCATAAAGAAAACAAGCAGCAACCAACATAAGACTTCAATGCACAAATAAATCTAAATTCTTATAACGGGCATATAAAAACACTTACAGCTTTAGCCTCTTTGTATTCATTCACAGCCTTGTGGGAAGCATACGAGAATTTCACTTCAGGGCCCAACTCAGGGACAATGTAATGGCTGTACATCAGATCACAAACAGTTACTAATTATCCATCTCATTATGTATTTAACAACTACTAGTTCAACATTATCAATGCAAAACTATAAGATTCACAAACCAACTTACTAGTTGGTGTCGAACCACTTGGTCATTTCCATAGCAGGGACAGAGGCATTTCCTCTAGCCATTGAGAAGTAAGTGTCGAAACCGATTTCACCACCGTTCCAGTTGTACCTCGGTGGGACGGCACCAATCATGGTGGTGGTGTCAAGAACCTGATCATAGTAAGAGAAAGTGTTGCTGGGAATATACTTGATACCAGCATCAGCCATTTGTTTCCAGATGGATGATCTGAGATCAGCAGCAACCGTCTGCAGATCCTCAGCACTGCTCTTGCCATCCCAGAAAGACTCAAGAGCGAACTTCAGCTCTCTCTTGGGACCCATACGGGGATAACCGACAATGTGAGACGCCATTGATCTGCTCAATCACAAGTCAAACGACTTAATCATACCAACCAACAGCAATTCACATCTAAAGTTCGATAAACTTGATCCTAAACCGTATACATCTAGACCTAATCAATCAAGATCTAATCAAATAGTTGATGCTAATATGAACCATTACTAAGATCTTGCTAGAGTTAACAAAACATGGAGAGAGAGAGAGAGAGAGAGAGAGAGAGAGAGATTGAAACTACAACAACCATATCCACTATAATCCCACCCATAGCAACATGCTATTGGTAGGGTCTGTGGATGGTGGGATGTAGGCAAGCCTTATCTTTATCCCAATGGATAAAGAGATTGCTTCCGGTGAGAGTCAAATGAAACATAAATAGGCGCATAGCTACTCTAAAAACAATAGGAAAACATAGGGTACTTAAAATATTAAATTAAAGCTATCAACGTATAAAAGGGACAGATAACATGCAAAAGGCCACCAAAATACAGGGGAATGATATTGTTTGGGTAGGTGAAAACTATATATTTAAATTTAAAAAAAAAAGGATTATGGATTTATTAAGCAAGGAAGAGAGATCCACCTACCCACTAACCCACCAACCCTAAATAAATAATATTTGTTATGTTAATCCAACAACAACAAAAAAAAGCCAACGTTTTGACTAAAAAATCTGAGTATATAAAACTAAAAATGACACTAATGAAAGATAGATCTGCAGTTCCTAAAACCCTAGAAACACCAGATCTTACTTTTGTTTTGCTTATACAAAAACCAAAACACTATTGCAAGATCTTGTGAACCTATCACACAATTTAATTAGTTATTTACTGAAGTAGCCTAACAGATCACGGAGGTTTAACAGTAGATCTAATAACTGTGCGGTTAACAGATTCAATCAATCAATATGAACTATGAAATGAAGAAGATGTGTGATTCATAACATACAGAGTCTAATTATTATTGCACATCTATAGATTATTAACATCAGTCAGCTGAGCTGGATAATTGATAGTGGAATTTAAGTAGTAGTACCTTTAAGAAGGTGAGAAAAAAGGAAGGTCCGAATAAAGGGTTTGGTTGGATCTTCCTGAGAGAGATAGAGAGAGAGATAGAGAGAGAGAGGAGAAGATGGTGGAGACGAATGAGAGAGTAGGGGGAAGAGCGGTATTTATAGAGTTGTTGAGTGGGTAGAAGGAGTGGGTGAGATGGTGAGTTGGTGACTGGGGACCACTGGCTAGACGTAGATCTGGTTATTATTACTCCGTATTATTTTTTATTTTTATTTTTATTAATAGTGGTGTGCGCTTAACATGTCTTTGCTTAATTATTTTTTGAGAGAATTACACAAATTGTCCTTTAGTTATTATTGAAATTGCATCATCTGTCCTTTATGGAAATTTTTCACTCCTTATATCCTTTATTTTATCAATTTGTTACACCCTTTGTCCTTTAGTCTAACTTAGTTAAAAAATTTGGTTAACTTTATTTTCTAAGTTTACATTTTTAGTCACTATAGTTTTGATCGAACCCTAACCCTTGATTGACCTCGAATTCGACAACGGCAATTAATGAAATCATAGGGTTTTTATAGAACATCCAATTCTGATCAGAACCATGTATAATAATCATACTGACCAGATCGTTTTCGAGGCTAAATCGAACGATTAAAATTGCGACTGGTTGATCTTGTTCTTCAAATTGCGAACAATTTGGTGGGTGTTTATAGTATATTTTTTCACAGAAACAGTCGACTAAGGCGTAAGATGTTATAATAGGTTTCAATTTATGGTATAGAAGCTCGGTTTCCAAGTGGGTTTTTAAACGTTTGAAGACCTTTATTTTCTCAAAACACATTTTTAAACGTTTATGGAACATGCTAACATCTTATGCCTTAATCGACCGTTTCTGTGCAAAAATTTACCATAAACACTAACCAAATGGTTCGCAATTTAAAGAACAAGATCAACCAGTCGCAGTTTTAGTCGTTCGATTTAGCCTCGAAAACGATCAGGTCAGTACGATTATTATACATGGTTTTGATCGAAATTTAATGTTCTATAATAGCCCTATGATTTTGTTAATTGCCGTGGTCGAATTCGAGGTCAATCAAGGGTTAGGGTTCGATCAAAACTATAGGGTCTAAAAGTATAAACTTAGAAAATAAAGTTAACCAAGTTTTTTTAACTAAGTTAGTCTAAAGGACAAAGAGTGTAACAAATTGATAAAATAAAGGATATAAGGAGTGAAAAATTTCCATAAAGGACAGAGGATGCAATTTCAATAATAATTAAAGGACAATTTGTGTAATTCTCTCTTATTTTTTTATTAAATTAACATAAATAAAATTACTTTTCTTCTAAAATATCCTAAAGTTTAACTTTAATTAACCGATTATTGTGTATTTGGTAAAAAAAAAATTGGTATTTTACCAAATACAATAATAATTGGTTAAATTTTACGATATTTTAAAAAACTAGGTGTTACATGAAGTTTGGGAACAAGTTTTTGCGTCTTGTGCACGTAGAGTCATAACCATGCGTGTAATACCACGTCACGTATGTGGTCCATGCCGACTCTACAGCATGGAGTTCTCGCGGTATGAACTTTCAGTAATCATGAATATTCCGTCGTAATTATTGAAAACCGACTCGTCTTCAATATAAATTATATCTTCAGTTTCGTAAGCAGTTTTAACAAGTACTTATACCGGTGTATTTTTTGAACTTATTTATGTAGTTTCAGTAGGGATGAGCATGGTACTTGTCCGGTACCGAAAATACCGGTACTGAAATTCCTCAAAAATAAATACTGGTACGGGTACAACCGGTTAGGTACCGGTGTTTGAATGTAAATATCGGTAAATACCGGTACAGTACCGAATCGATACCGAAAAACCAAAAATGTGGGTACCGAAATTGATTCGGTACAGGGAATTCGGTACCGATACCCGATACCATTTGCTCATCCCTGACTTTTAGTACCCAAAGACGATTAGGACTATATATTTTTATTTTTTATTTATATGTATTTTACGTTTATGTTATTATAAATTTGAAAACAATGATTTCAACCAGCCAAAGCCAAACGTCATGCGACTCGCGAATACAATGCAAACAATTTTCATCTTTTTGTATTTTTTAAGCGGCATATTAAATCGCACACAACTCATCATGTATTCAAGTTACATTAATATTTTACGAAATCACGATCAATTTGGTTTACGTAGTTCCTTTCAAAGTTTCAAGTTCAAGACAATGAGTTATCATTGGTCCATAAAACCGAATAGTAAATTAAATTGCATAAATCTTATGTACCCTTCGTTTCATATAGAATGTAAAGGAATTGGAATTTGCGCAGAAAATAAAATTTGATTTGGAATTTATATGTGTTTACATGATAATGAATTGGAATCTAAATAGGAATGGAATATAGATTTCATTCCATTCTTTGAACCAAACACAAGACTATCGTTGTCGGCCGCGAGCCACCGACTTCACTCTCAAGTAACCCAGTCACTTGACCCCGTTTTGGCTGGGGGTGAGCACCAGCGTGACCAAAGCTCACTTTCTCCCGTTAACGCACGCAACCACCATCGTTTGTGCTCGCGCCACGGCTATTCACGTGGGGCTGTTATGGCTAGGGGTGAGCACTAGGCTCGCTCGCGCCCCACAACGGACACTCTAATTAGTTTTAACAAGAGTATAAAATAACGGGTGGGGCCTTAAAAGGCCAAATGGCATGTGGAATGTGGTAGACAGTTTGTGAAGCCTGATTTACCATAGCTTTTACTTGAAATGCTTTTGGTCCAACTTATTCCACATGTCGTTATGTTAATGCAAGTTTCTAACGTTTGAAAACCAACAAAATATATCTTTATAACTCGATTCTTTGGGGGTATGCAAAAGCCCTCCAAAAAAGGTACATAACAACCAAAAAAAAAGCTCAGAAACAACATAAACAGAATTCAAAACCTAACACATGCCATCACCAACCGCAGTTATTCGTGTTTGTAATAAAATATTTTCCATGTCATTATCATCATCGTGCGTCCGCTGTCGGGTCAAATCTCCTCACTTTGCAAGAGCAGCACGAAGCTTCTTGGCGGCTGCAACCATGTTCTGGAGTGCAGGCTTAACCTCAGTATACTTACGGGTCTTGAGCCCGCAGTCAGGGTTCACCCACAAGATATTGGTTTCCAACACAGCAAGCATTTTGTTGATTCTGTCGTGGATTTCCTCTGTCGATGGAATTCTTGGGGAGTGGATGTCATAGACACCTGGACCGATTCCGGCACCATACTTGACTCCCTCACGGAACACGGAGAGCAGCTTCTCATCGGACCTGGAGTTCTCGATGGTGATGACATCAGCATCCATGTTGATGATTGAATGGATGATGTCGTTGAAGTTTGAGTAGCACATGTGTGTGTGGATCTGGGTTGTGTCTTGGACGCCGACATTGGTGATTCTGAATGAGTGGACTGCCCAGTCCAAGTAGAAAGCATGCTCGGCTTTCCTTAGTGGCAATCCTTCTCTTAAAGCAGCCTCGTCGATTTGGATGACTGTGATTCCCGCCTTTTCAAGATCCTCAACTTCATCCTTAATTGCCAAGGCAATCTGGTAGCAAGTCTCAAATCTAAAAGAAAAAAAATAATAATGAGTGGCGTTATGTGTTGTTTATTAATACTGCAGAAATAGATCATGGTTGCATGGTTTATGTTAATACCTGGGCTGGTCGTTACGGACAAAGGACCAGTTGAGAATGGTGACTGGACCAGTGAGCATACCCTTCATTGGGCGTTTGGTCATTTCTTGTGCCATGGTGGACCAGAAGACGGTCATGGCCTTTGGGCGGCTCACATCACCATAGATAATTGGTGGTTTGACACAGCGGGATCCATAGGATTGCACCCATCCATTAGCGGTGAAGGCAAAACCAGACAATTGCTCACCGAAGTACTCAACCATATCGTTCCTCTACAACAAACAAACAAAAAAAATTTAACCAATATTTTCTACAGGCTAAATAAAAGAAAAAGGAAATATGATATTTATATGATGTACCTCGGGTTCTCCATGAACAAGCACATCGATATCAAGTTCTTCTTGTAGTTGGACAACTTTGAAGATTTCCTCTTTGATGGCTTTAACATATTCTTCCTCAGAGATCCTACAATAAACACCATGAATATGTGAGAACATAAGCATATGATTAAACTACTGAAATATAAAACATGGATTAATTCTTTCGAATCACTCACTTTTTAGCCTTGTATTCACGGCGAACCCTTCTGAGCTCGATGGTTTGAGGGAAAGAACCAATGGTGGTGGTGGGAAGAATTGGAAGGTTAAGCTTCTTCTGCTGGGCATCCAATCTGGCACTCACGTTTGTGGCACGGCGGTGGTCAGAACCCCTCAAAGCTGCCGCCTGAGATACCAAAATGAGCACACATTAAATAAGCAGGCGTGAAAAAGTTGGTGTTTTTCATAAAATAAAAATAACAGGGATTAAATGATTTGTATCACTTACAGCCTTCTGCACAGCTTCATTGGTGACTCTTGGGGAGCATTTCCTTGAGGCCTGAGCAGCAGCATTGGCAGCAAAGAATGCCTGAAAAGACAAAATCGCAGAAAAATCAGTGACCTGTGTATCTTTATTTAAAGGGATTAATAAGCATAAAAACAAATTCAATTACCTCATCCTTCTGACCAGCAAGAGCTTTAGCCAAAGCACCAACTTCAACCACCTTTTGGGCAGCAAATGCGAGCCAAGATTTAATCTCATCGTCCAACTTGGTCTCATTCACAAGATCCACAGCGGTGTGTTGGAGTGATGATGAGGTGGACACAACAAGTTTATCTGCAATAATCACATTTTATATTAACATTAATTAAGCTATCTGACTCATATACGTCGTAGCAAAAAAGATACACTTATAATGTTATGAGGTCAATTTTGACCCATTTACTTGTGAATGAGTCAAGCTAGGTTGTGTTTTTTGATGGATCAACAATTGGGTCAATGAAATAGTTTTGAAAAAACATATTTAACAGACTATTGTTTTTAAAAAACTAAAGTAGAATCAGAAGTATTTTGGGACAACTCAACCTACAGGACCCAATAAAGTTGGACAAAAAGTATTCCAAGTCAGCCCAACCAACCCATTTTGACTTGTTACCAAACCCAAACCCGCCCAGCCATTTTGCCACTCCAAATTGTATATTAAGTGGAAAACTATAACTACCTTTTCCAACAATGGCCTCAAGAGACTCAAGGACACTAAGCGATCCAGCAAGATCGTTTGCCCAGATGTTTCTGCCATCAACAACACCAGCGAAGAGGTATTTCCCCGATGGGAAGCTGGTCTTGATTAAATCAAGAGTCTTTTCACCACGGACCAAATCAAAAGTGTAACCAGCGACTCCGGGCAAGGTGGTAAGGGTTTTGAATGCATCAGCAGGAACATCAGCAAAGTAGGTGGCAACAAGGACATTAAGCCCAGAGCAAGCTGATTCAAGATCTGTGTAAGCCTTGGTGAAAGCCTGCAATTGGTGGGCCTCAAGATCCTTCACAAGGGTAGCTTCATCGAACTGGATCCATGTTGCACCAGCTGCCTTCAACTCAGCAATCACTTCCCTGTGAACATACCCCTTTGTTATGGTGTGCACAAGAGTTTATCATAGATGTTGCAAGATGGACAGGTTGGAAGTTGGATAAAGGGACAAAATGGGTCATTGTTTAGTAAAGGTCAAAATTGACTGGATCGGGTCAGAGGGACATGCAAACATTTTCCGTTTGATACTTGAATGAAAAAAGATTAACCTAAAATTCTGAATAAAAACAACTTAGGAGTTTGTATGCATTAAAATTCGGCTTTGCACAACTTTTAACCTTTTTTGACAAATTTGACATGTTCTTCGTTTAGCTAACTTCTAATCTGACCCGTTGATATAAAACACAGCTCAAATCAGACCCATCACTAGTAAACATGTCGACATTCACATCTAATATAATTTGTTGTAAACAGCATAAAAATGATTAAAAAAAAGGAAACATACTTGTAGATTGGAAGGATTTTGTCTAGAAGGGAAAGAAGATCAAAAGTTTTTTCAACACCCTTAGCAGGCTTAGATAGCAACAAGTAGCTGACTGGACCAACAAAAATTGGGACGGTATCAACTCCAAGCTGCATAAAGAAAACAAACAGCAACCAACGTAAGACTTTAATGCACATATAAATCTAAATTCTTATAAAGAGCATATAAAGAACACATACAGCTTTAGCCTCCTTGTATTCATTCACAGCCTTGTGGGAAGCATACGAGAATTTCACTTCAGGGCCCAACTCAGGGACAATGTAATGGCTATACAGCAAAGCACAAACAGTTACTATACAACTAATAGTATAACATCAACAATGCAAAACAAAAAGATTCACAAACCAACTTACTAGTTGGTGTCGAACCACTTGGTCATTTCCATAGCAGGGACAGAGGCATTTCCTCTGGCCATTGAGAAATAAGTGTCGAAACCAATTTCACCACCGTTCCAGTTGTACCTCGGTGGGACAGCACCAATCATGGTGGTGGTGTCAAGAACTTGATCATAGTAAGAAAAGGTATTGCTGGGAATATACTTGATACCAGCATCAGCCATTTGTTTCCAGATGGATGATCTGAGATCCGCAGAAACCGTCTGCAGATCCTCAGCACTGCTCTTCCCATCCCAGAAAGATTCAAGAGCGAACTTCAGCTCTCTCTTGGGACCCATACGGGGATAACCGACGATGTGAGACGCCATTGATCTGCTCAACCAACAACGATTTATATTTTAAATTTTTGGTAAATTTCACCCTAAACTGTATCGATTTGGATCTAAATATCTTATATCTAATAAACAGCTGCGGTTAATATAGATCATTACTAGATTTAATATTACATAGAGATAAAATGAAACTAATTATTAAAAAAAAAAAGATGACGGTTTTCCTAAGCAAGTAAGATACATCCACCAACCCACCAACCCTAGAAATTATTTGTTAATCCACTAACAACAAAAGCTAGTTGCTTGATATACAAATAGAACAAATATACATGGAAAGATACTCAGATAAAGACTAGCAACAACAATATTAAGATACCTAATAGAAAACTTGACTTTAGAAATCTGAAACAGATTAAAGTTTCTTTCTTTTACGGTGAAGCAGCAGAATGAGACAGAACCGAACAAAAGCATTCCACAATAAACCGATTCGGATATTATATTATAAAAAAATAGATAATAAAAGATAGATCTACAGTTCCCTAAACCCTAGAAACACCAGATGTTAACTTTACTGTTTATAAAATGTTACTGAACCCTAATTAAACCTCTCCTAAATTAACGGTGGGGCCTACGGATCAGTTAATTAACGCAACAAAACAACACACATTTCCATAACAATATGCGCCACGTCACTAGTCACTACACATATATAAATATTTATTATTATATATAGCAGATGACGTTGGTTTTCCAGTAGATCTAACTTGTAAGTGTGATGTTAAGAGATTCAATCAGTACAAATGTATACATCAGTTAGCTGGACGATTGATAACAGTGAGTGATTCAAGTGGAATTCAATCAGTACCTGTAAGAAGGTGAAACTAACGGAAGGTCCGAATGAATGGGTTGGTTGGATCTTCCTGAGAGAGAGATAAGAGAGAAGAATGGGAATGGAGGAGACGAATTGGAGAGGAGAGGAGAAGTGATATTTATAATAGAGAGAGGGTTATGGGGGTGGGTGAGATGGTGACTGTGTGTTTAGATCTGATCGTAATTCATCATGGTAGGCGCATACTCCACTCACTCACAACATTGTCGCGTGGATTTACGTCCTTGATTCATTGGTTATTATTGATTTAAACATTATAATAACGACAACTTGTTTTCAAATATCTTATTAAGACTAGTAAGGCTGATGGCTATGGGATGCGTGCCCAGGACAGGCTAGTTAGGCCCGTCGTGACTCATGAGTCGTCCACAGTAGGGGTATCAATCGTGTCGGGTTGATGGGTTTGCGGATTGCGGGTTGATAGGTTAAAATGTGCAACCCGAAACCAACCCATATTATTATTCGTGTCAAATATTTTCAACCCTAACCCAACCCACATTAAATCCGGGTCAACCCGAAGATGACCCGTTTAATGTTTAATGGTGAGTATATAAGTGTGATAATTAAATAATATAGTATGCCAAAAATAATACAATTTTAACTGAAAATGAAAAAAGAAAAACAAATATAATAGATTTTTTTTCTAAATACTTAAACGGGTTAACGGGTCAACCCATTTTATATATGTCTCAACCCTAACCCGACCCATTTTTAATACGGGTCGACCCGAACTCAACCCGTTTTTTTAAACGGGTCGTGTTACTTGACCCAAATCTGTTTTTTTTTCGTGTCAGGTTCGGTCGGTTTTCGGGTCGTGTCAATAATTGTCGCCCCTAGTCCACACAACCCCCTAGAGATGGTGCATTGCAAACGGCATGATCCGAACGAAAAAGACGGGGCTACACATGCTTATATTCATTTTTTTAAGGGGATGGAGGTCTATCACTTGGGGATGCGTCTTCACATTAGCCGCCGCGTAACTGTGGAGCAGGCTCGTCAAGATATGGATGGATAGAGCTGTAAGCGAACCAAACGAACACGAACAAGGCCTTGTTCGTGTTCGTTTGTTAAGTAAAAACATGTTCATGAACACTTATCAAACGGGATTTCTTGTTCATGTTTGTTTGTTAAGGAAATAACATGTTCACAAACTGTTCATAAACACCTACTGAACAAATTATTCAATTTAATGTAATTATATTTACACTTTAGTACCATGAGCTATTGAACAATAGTCACTATCGTGCACCTTGATGATCCCGCTATCGGTTTGGGTGTTACATCTAGCATGCTCCTCAACCTTCTTTAACTCTGCTCTCAACATTGATTGCCCAACCACAAAACCCTTGTCTCGAAAACCAGACTAGGGGGATACACCTGTGAGGTCCGCACAGGCGTGTTTCCCACCCGCCTAACCAAACGAGCACGTTCGCTGGCGTAAGGTAGATCTTCCCTTCATTAGATCCATAAGGAAATTAATCGGTGCCTCCTTCTTTGCCGATATCCCGGCTTGTCTAAGTATATCCCATAAGGCATCCCGTCGTGGAGGTATTTGAAATGCGACAACACTTTTCTGTGGACCGCATGTTCCCCTTAATTATCCAGGCAGACCTTACGACAAACCAGGAAATGTTCGTCAATAGGGAACATGAGAAACATTAACCGGTACTTAAGAATCGTCCTGTACTCAACTGTTGGCATATTCAATCTTTTTAATATTTTATTATCTTACATGTAATAAATGTAAGATATATTAATTTTACTAATTTAGCAAACTAAAAATATATGGGTGAGGCTAACGTATAAAGCTTCTTAACGTAAGAAGCGTAAGAAGCAATCTCAGCCATAAGATTAACAAGATTTCTGGATGCAGATTAAAAACCCTAATCATACTTGGGTTAAACTAACCAAAGCATAAAATAGGAAAAACCGCCTAATTTTTTTTTTCAAATCGTAACAACAGAATTTTTCATCATTTTCAGATCGATTCATGTTCAGAATGATTGCACAATTAAAAAAAATCGATTACAAATGAACGATCAGTATTTGAATCTAAAAAAAAATAAAAAACAAAGGATTAAACTAATCATATTAACAATTATGAATTGTAATAGTTGTCGAATACTTTGGATTAATTTTGTTTCATTAAGGATCATTAAACATACTAATTAGGTTAAAAAAGTTGCAGAGGAAGAAGATGAAGTTGATGAAAAACAGATGCACTCATCAAATTTTCAGACGCACTCATCAAAAAATTTCAGACGCACTCATCGAAATTCAGACGCACTCATCAAAATTTCAGACGCACTCATTGAAAGTTTGGAAGTACTCATTGAAAATTTGGACGCACTCATCAAAACCAAAAAAAAAAAAAACAAACGCACCTTACAAAAAAAACAAACGCACCTTACTAAAGTCAGACGCACTCATCTTTATCCCATTTTTCACTCCCTGTCATAAAGGTGCGTCTGTTATTATTATTGCTAGTGCTTCTTCAAAAGACGATGAACATCCCCTTCAACTTCCACTTCCACCTACATCATCTGTTGATTTTTCTCAAGCAAAAGGAAGATGACTTTAAAACCAACAGCAGCAGTGATCTCAGCCTGCATTTTCTTTCAATGAGACGCTGGTTCTTGAGTATGCTTACTCAGAAGATACTTTGATCACGTTAAGATTCATGTTCTCCTCGATTTGCTTTTGTGATGTCGAAGACGGTTTCCGGTTGGAACAATGTAGCCACGAGTTTTGCAGGTCGTCTCTGTGATGTCGAAGACGATGTCGTTTTGCAGGTCGTCTCTGTGATGTCGAAGACGATGTCAAAGACGAGTTTTGCAGGTCGTCTCTGTGATGTTGAAGACGATGTCGAAGACGGTTTCCGTTTGGAACTGTTCCTACCGTTTGTGTGTGGGGCATGTTCCATGGTGGTAGGTGGTGGTGGTGACGATCGGTTTGTTTCAAAATGAGATGGGTTAGGTCTAGAACAGGAAGAGGAAAAATACGTTTAGTTGTGGTTTAACTGTGGTTAGGTTAGATTGACAGGTGTCAATCTCTTCTGGCTTCTTACGCTTCTTATTTTAAGGGGCTTTATACCGTATACTTTCTCAAAATATATAAAAAAATAAGGTTTATTGGATTTTAATACTCCCAACTTTTTTGGCCGGCAATACTCCCAACTACAGAAATGCTTGCCAGCACTCCCAACTTTTAAGTTATTTTCCACTGGCACTCCAAACTAACCCAGTTAGTTTGCTGACGTGGCATGCTGACGTGGCCATTATTGCCGACGTGGCATGCTGATGTGGATGACACATAAGATGACACATCATCTTCCACAGCATGCCACGTCAGCAATAATGGCCACGTCAGCATGCCATGTCAGCAAACTAACTGAACAAATTAACTGGGTTAGTTTGGGAGTGCCAGTGGAAAATACCTTAAAAGTTGGGAGTGCTGGCAAACATTTCTGTAGTTGGGAGTATTGCCGGCCAAACTCTGAAAGTTGAGAGTATTAAAATCCAATATTCCAAAAAATAAAAATAAAAACGGTGAAGTAATCAAACGACTACAAGAATTCGTTAAAATTAAAAATTAAAAATATGAGAGGGTTAAGGTTGGTGAGGGTTGGTGAGCATGATCGTGCTGTCGTGGCAAAGTTCCATTTAAACGCTAGATAAAATGTTGAATGACTCTACCAACAACATTTGATTGTTTCATGTGTGACCATGAAGTTACATTATTTATCACTTTATTGTCCTGTATTATTGCAAATTTTAGTGTCACACAAGGTCTAAAAAGTAAGGACACGGATAACGTGAACTTTACTACACCGACTAAAGATTAAATTAAGTTAAAGTGGTAGAAATAAAAATTTGTTTAAAAGTTAATATTTATATGATAAAGTATATGGTATAAAGCCCCTTAAAATAAGAAGCATAAAAAACTACCAGAGATTGACACCTGTCAATCTAACCTAACCATGATTAAAGTATCACACACCCTCCCACTTTCACAATTATCACTACACCTACCCACTTTCACAAACCCATCCTCCTTTGAAACAAAACGATCGAGATCTGACCACCACCACCACGACGACGACGACCACCACCACCACCACCACCACCATCATCATCATCAACCACCATCGATATTTGTCAATTTTGGGAAATTTATAACAGAGCTTGGTTGAGGCCGACAGTAAACCACTTTTACCGAAAAAAGATAAACGATGAGCAGAGCCTTAAATTCAAAACCCCGAGGGGAGTATCGTCATTGCTCAGCAGCAAAATTCATTCAGAACTACAAAAGACCCACCATAATTTTTAAACCTCCTTCTGCAAAAGGATAATAATGGTTTTATGAGAGGTAATTAATATCCACACATTGGGAATTGAGAAAGGATGATAATATCCAGCTTTAGTCTCTGACTCTCTTTGTTTGGATGTAGAGAGAGAAATAGATGAAGGGGAATGTGCAAACTAGCCAACAAATGTTAAGGTGCGTTTGATGTTCTTAAAGGTGCGTTTAAAATTTGTTGGGTTTTGATGAGTGCGTCCAAACTTTTTAATGAGTGCGTCCAAAGTTTCAATGAGTGCTTTCAAACTTATTAATGAGTGCTTCTAAACTTTTTAATTAGTGCTTCTAAATTTTCTATGAGTACTTCCAAACTTTTTAATGAGTGCTTCTAAATGTTCAGTGAGTGCTTCCAAACTTTTTATTGAGTGCTTCTAAATTTTCAATGAGTGCTTTCAAACTTTAAATGAGTGTGTCTGAATTTTTTGATGAGTGCGTCTGAATTTTTGATGAGTGCGTCTGAATTTTTGATGAGTGCGTCTGAATTTTAATGAGTGCGTCTGAAATTTAGTGAGTGCGTCTGAATTTTAATGAGTGCGTCTGAATTTTAATGAGTGCGTCTGTTTTAACCCAGGTATGGTTAGGGTTTTTAATCTGCATCCTTAATCTAATGGCTGAGATTGCTTCTTACGCTTCTTACGTTAAGGGGGCTTTATACGTTATCTCTCCCCTATTTATATTTTGTTTTAATCTACTCTAAGCTTGTGTTTTATTTGTTGACATGATGTAAAAACCTACTTAGAAAAGGGCTACACTTTATGATAATTTGTTCCGTAATTTGGTAGGTTCAATAACATTTGCTACCTATTTTTTTTATTTCTTTTTACCTTTTGGGCACCATTCAATATTTTAACGGTTTAAGCATTTCATATGTTATTGTGTTTATTGACGGTTTTGTGTTTTATTGATGGTTGGGTTACAGTGCTGAAATAGAAGAAATTGTAGACGAATTTTATTGTAATCTCAAGTTGATGTCAAAGTCGAAGAACCAAAAAATAAAATATGTTCACAATAGCACAATTTACACATAGGAAGCGTTTGTTAAATAGTTAAATTTGTATCTCTAGCAATGCATAACTGTAATACGTTAAATATGATATATACTCATATAAGTTTATTTTATATTGTTGGATTTGCTTTTTATTAATTATTGCCATCCTTTTATTAATTTTAGGTTCATTACCCACTTTTGGAGAGAGCTGGAAGACGATTTTATGCAGGTATTTGAAGAATTTTTTCTTACTGGCTCCATCAGCAAGGTTTGTAGCACGTCTTTTATTACGTTGATTGCGAAAACAAAGACCCCGGTTGGTTTAAAAGATTACAGGCCGATTAATTTAATTGGAGTTATTAGTAAGATTATCTCTAAGGTGATGGCTAATAGATTTAAGAAGGTTATCGGGAAGGTCATCTCAGATTCGCAGTCTGCTTTTATCAAGGATAGAAATATCCTAGATGGGCCTTTAGTGTTGAATGAAATTATCGGGTGGAATAAGCGGAATAGAAGAAAAGTTTTCCTCTTGAAGATAGATTTCGAGAAGGCATATGATAATGTCTGTTGGGAATTTCTGTTGTCTATCCTATCTCAAATGGGCTTCCCTGATAGATGGGTTTTGTGGGTTAAGGGTATATTAAGCTCGGCTCGATCGGCGGTTCTAGTTAATGGTGCTCCGACCTTCGAGTTCGATTGCCAAAAGGGGATTAGACAAGGGGACCCTCTATCTCCTTTTCTGTTCCTGGTTGTTATGGAGGCCTTGGATTGTCTTATTCATAAAGCTACTAGTATGGGGTATATGAAAGGTGTTAAAATCGGTAATGGGGGCCCGGAGGTGACGCATATGTTATACGCTGATGATGCTTTGATCTTGGGGCTGTGGAGTAAAGATAATATCAATAATGTTAACCGGTTACTTAGAATATTCTACCTGTGTTCGGGCTTGAAGATAAACCTTCACAAATCAGTGATATTTGGGTTGGGTGTGGGTGATGAAGAGGTGGGTAGCTTCGCTAGCGATTTGGGATGTACCGTGGGTAAACTTCCTTTTTCTTATCTTGGGGTTAAGGTAGGGGCTGATATGAATCGCATTTCAAATTGGGAGCCTGTGTTGGAGGCCATTCGGAATAGACTGATTTCTTGGAAGTCCAAACTTTTATCTATAGGGGGGCGGTTAACCTTACTCAAATCAGTCCTTTCGTCGCTTCCAGTGTATTATTTCTCCTTATACAAAGCCCCTTTGGCGGTAGTGGAGAGTATAGAAAAATTAATGCGTAAATTTCTTTGGTCTGGATGTAAGGAGGGTAGAGGTATTTATTGGGTGGCTTGGGAGGTTGTCACTAGATCCATGAAGGAAGGTGGGCTTGGCGTTCCTAGATTAAGTGAGGTTAATACGGCTTTGTTAGCTAAATGGGCCTACAGATTCAAGACCGAGGAAGAAGGTTTTTGGCGTAAAGTTATATTGAGTATTCATGGTGGAAAGAATAAATGGCGTTTTCTCCCTTTAAAGAACGGTTTTACGGGTTGTTGGAAAAACTTGGTGCGTCTGTTAGTTGGGTTGGAGCTGGATGGTTCCTCTTTTGTTCACTGCATTAGGGGCAAAATTGGAAACGGAAAGAGGATTAGTTTCTGGAAAGACATATGGCATGGGGAGGCTCAATTCATGGATAGATGGCCTACTTTGTATTTGCAGGAACAAGATAAAAATGTGGTTGTTGCTAACCGTTTTCAACAGAGAGGGAACAGTGTTGGTATAGCTAGCGCTTGGAAGATTAATGCTGATTCTGTAGCAGCGATTTCTGAGCTTCAAGATGTTCAGGCTGTTTGTGCGCAGGTCAAGTTGGACGGGGAGATAGATAAATGGGTCTGGAGTCAAGGCAAAAGTGATTCTTTTTCGGTTGCTGCTGTTAAACATTGGCTGCGGCAGAGTCATGGGCCTCCTGCAATCCGGTTCATGAGATGGGAGTCATGGATTCCGAGCAAAATTAATATTTTCGTTTGGCGATTGGAATTGGATAGAGTTCCGACTCGGTTGGCGCTGGTTAATAGGAGAGTCAATATCTCCGATACTAGATGCCCTTTTTGCGAGTTCGCATTTGAATCGGCAAACCATTTAATAGTGGAATGTGGTTTTGTTCAGGGCGTTTGGGATAAAGTTTGGTCCTGGTGCCGTGTTCAAGGGATGCAGGTAGATTCGGTTACGGATTTGCTGAAGATGGAATACATTGGGAACAAACCAAAATGGGTAAAGAAAATCTTGCGAGGTATTATGATGATTACTTGCTGGAGGATTTGGTTGGAGCGTAACAGTATTGTGTTCCACAAGTCTAGACATAAAGTAGTTGATCTAGTAGCAGGGATTAAGTCTTTTTCGTTTTGTTGGTTGAAAAATCGGGCTAGTTTTAAGGATTTAGTTTGGCAAGATTGGGGTTCTTACCCCTTGTATATGATGTAATGTTTTTTGGAGGTCCTCGTTTTGTGGTCCTCGTTTTTTAATGAAAGTCTTAGTTCAAAAAAAAAAAAAAAAAAAAAACTTATTAAAAGAGACATACTTTCTAGTTTGCTTTTGAGTTTTGGCCTAAAGTGGTTGAGCCAGTCTCGCGTATAGTTAAAACAATATAGTTAAAAAATGTATTACGTTTATTGGATGAATTTATGTTGTACACCGACACCGACACCGTGTCGATACAAGATAACCGACAGTACCGTTGGCGGGCTACCGGCGAAGATGCCGGAGGTAACCATGTTAACGTGCTTGTGGGTATCCAAACACCCGTCTCCTTTACCCTATCCAAGCACTCAAAACATTGGTAATTCTGTCCGTCACACAACTGTTCGATAAAATGCCTAATCGAATTTCCAATTAAAGATTGGAATTCTCTAATTTGAGTAATGTACCTGGGTACGTTTTCGTCTCTCCTATGCACCTTTTGGACTCCAACACCAGTAATTGTATTGATCATACAGTCTTTCTGTGTGTAGATTTGTGACATTAACCTGTATCAACTTTGAGTTTGATGATCACTCCATTTGGGTTATAAATATCCAACACAACACATTCAATTGGCTGTTAATTCATTCAATCTGTTGACACTTGACATTATAGTGTTTGACACCTCGGGTTTGTAACATGTGGCGAGTCTTACCATCAATATTGTCCGCTTTGTTGTTGTTTTTGGTTTGCGGAGTGCACACTTCTCAGGCCACCCATCCTATTACTACTCTCGCTTGAGCCCGCTTAATAGTTGATAATATTTGAGGCGGGAAATTCGTTATGGCCAAGATCTCTCTTGTGAATATAACAGAACGACGTAGGATTTGCCTAAGGTGTCACATATTTAGCCGAGTCAAGCGTGTTCTCTTGGTGCAGATTGCTATAGTAGAACTTAGGCCTTTTAGATGAAAACTAACCCTCACATTCTACAAGACTTGTATACAAAACCAACATTCATTTCAAATGAGTTTACAGAAGATAAGCTTAAAATGCTACATTTTTTGGGTGTGTTAAAAATCTTACAAAATAACAGTATATATGTGTTGTGAGTAATACAAATATGAACAATTTCATGAGCTTATAAATGGTTCTTTGTGCAAGAAATAAAGAGTGAATTTGACCAATTAGTTCACTGTCAATGGTGCAGCTGATTGATCAAAGCTACCGCGAGTTGCTACACCCCGAGCCGTCCTCTTCTTCATCGAGCCTGTCTCATTGCCATATCTACTTCCATTTTTACTCGAATCTACGAGAACTCTTGTGATTCCTGTATAATTCAGTGACTTTGCAATTTGCATAGCAGTGGCACCCTTGTTAGTTCTTGCATCCACATCTGCACCCTTTTTTACAAGTAATTCGATCACATCCGTGTGTCCAGATTCCACTGCACAATGTAGAGCAGTGTACCCGTCTTCATCGCGTGCATCGATATTAATCCCTTTCTTGATCAGAATCTGGACTATGTCAGCCTGTCCCTTGAATGAGGCCCGGTGTAAAACGGTCCATCCATGCTGGTCCGGTCCATTGATGGTGACGCCGCCTTCAAGAAGCCTTTTAATAGTTCTGATATCTCCTTTTCTTGTAGCTACACACAAGTTATCTGCTAAACCGAGCACGTCAAATAGCTGTCTATGTCCATGCTCAACTGCAACATCATAGGCGGTTTTCCTGTCTCGGTTTTGTATGTTTTTGTTAGCGCCCTTTTGAATTAGAAGCTTAACCATGTTTTCATCCCCAAGAGCTGCAGCTATATGCAATGGCGTCTCGCCTGCACTAGAATTACAGATATCGAACCGTGCACCACAGTTTAATAACACACGGGCACAGTCCTGCCTTCGTTCCTCCACGGCTAGGTGTAAGGCGGTGTTCCCATCTTTTGTAACCGCGTCCACATCAACTCCTTTGACCAAAAGTAGTCTCAAAATGTCAACATGCCCTCCACCAGCCGCTAGGTGAATCGGACCCCATGTGGACGGGTCTAACCTGTCTATGGTCGCCTGGTTCGCTAGTAAGAGCTCTACAATCAAGCTTTCACCCGAGGCGACTGCAGCCTCAAGTGGGGTTGAACCTAATCTTGTACGAGTTGACCGGGCGTCTACATCTGGCTTATACTCAAGTAACACTTGAACCAAATCGGCTCGGCCATGACTGACCGCTAAATGTAGTAAAGTCCGACCTTCCGAGTCAACAGAATCAACCGCCTTCCAAGACGGATCGCTTTTCTCCAATACATCCCTGATCTCATCAATCGAACCGTTGGTAACGAGCTTAGCCAGAACCACCGAGCCAACAAACATGACCTTGATACCACTGTCAACAAACACCTGTTTCTTTCTTGTGGTAAACCACTCACTCGGGACCGAACCATTTATGGAACCGGTCTTAAGCGCTGCATCAGGAACCACAACACTATGTAACAAAAACGAGTCGCCACAATACGGGTATGCTTCCGGGAGATTCGAATTCATCGGGAGATCATAAGCGATTTCCACGGTAACCGTTGTCAATGGAGGAATGATCCCGGTTTGTGGTCGAACCATGTACGAGACCTTGTTGACCGGCTTGAGCTGAAAAGCGACCGGCATGGTGTACATAACGTTTCGCAAAATGAGCTTACCGCAACACTTTTCACCGGGTTCGACCCGTATTGCAACCACATTAGATGGCTCTAAACTTATCAACCTGTCCATGGATCTTCTTGTTCTGAAAATTGGTTTTGGAAGTTGACGAAAAAGATTAGATTATTGTATAAGTATAAGAAGTGCCGGCTATTACAATGTAACGTCATGTTTTGGTGTTAAGTACAATGTTGACTTGTTCTATTAGGCGTCCGAATATGTACAACTTCAAAAACTCATATGTGTAGACAAGTAGTAAATAATTAATCTATACATATAATAAACCAAAACCATTTTGATGACATGGCACTCAAAGAAGCATTGTCCTCCTTGAGTGTGCCATGTGTCATCCCATGTGACATTGAAATATTTTAGGAAAAAAATAATTTAAAAACAAAATTAGATTAAAAACAAAATTAGATTTTTCTCTTATGTTTCCTCCCATAATTTTTAAACACTAATATCTTTTATATACGAGATTTTTTAAAGAAAAAAATTACCCATGTGGCATTGAAATATTTTAGGAAAAAAATAATTTAAAAACCAAATTAGATTTTTCTCTTATGTTTCCTCCTATAATTTTTACACGTTAATATCTTTTATATACGAGATTTTTTAAAGAAACAAATTACCCATGTGGCATTGAAATATTTTAGGAAAAAAATAATTTAAAAACAAAATTAGTTTCTCTTTTGTTTCCTCCCATAATTTTTAAACGTTAATATATTTTATATACGAGATATTTTAAAGAAAAAAATTACTCCAAATTAACGAGCGTTTTATTATTTTTCCAACGAGTACCATAGTGCTATATAAAAAACGAAGAAAAAAATTGGAGATATATTTTTAATTGTTTTAGGTTAGCTGCTACCCGAAGCTTTATGCATGAAACTGTAAAACGCATCATTCTATTTCATATGTAAAATTAATATGTCATATTAGATTTTTCAACCCCGGGACGTTCCCGGGGTATAATCTAGTTAATTATATAATGAATATCTTAATAATTGTCATGGCAATCTAACCACACTGATATAGCAATTCATCGAGGGTGTTCATAAACCATTGAAATCAACCAAATAGTCTAGACGAAGCATGTATGCTGGTATAGCCGGTTTGAGATTTATATGGTTCTTTTTTGACGAATTGACAATTTAATTGTTAAGACTTACGATTTGGAACTTGGAACTAGCAGTGTAAACCAAATCGGCCATTTTACTTTTCTTTGTTTGGGTACATTATTTCAGACTATATGTGCTTAGACTATCTGTTGTGGAAGCGCGAGCGGCATTATGCGAATGAAGTTTTTGCACCGGTGTTCACCTCTAGCCATAACAGCCCTATGCGAACCCGGTGCGAGCGAGCACAAGCGACGGTGGTCGCGTGGGCTAACGGGAGAAACTGACCTTTAGTCGCGCCGGTGCTCACCTCCAGCCACAACCGGGTCAAGTGATCGGGTTACTTGAGAGTCACGTTGGTGGCTCGCGCCTGGTCGCTCACGGCTCCACAACGGACGACCTTATATGTGCCTTATGTTCCTAGATAATACTTATTGCTTTAAATATTTTTAGACAAACTAAGACCGTGTGTAGTGGAAGCCAATTCAGGCGTGGAAGGGGCAAAAAACGGCCCAAAAACGCCCATACGGGCGTTTTTGGTCACAATTGGGTTTGGGCGTGTTTCTTTTTCACGGCGTGGGATGGGGTTACTTTTTGGCTAACCAATGAAATTAAAGCAAAGTGGAGGAGGGGCGTTAATTTCCACTGCCCACTACGTTTGCTCTAACGATATAAAAAAGAACAAAAAATAAGTTCACAACCCATCAAACTCCCAAAACAGAATTGTCACCCCGTCAAAAATTTTGTACTAACGCTATTGGGCAGCCCACTCTAACAGGAAGGTTTGGTTTTCTGTTTTTCCAAAACTTTAGTTAGCGTAATCATTGGTGGATCTACCCCTCTTTTGTGGGTTCCTAAGAAGTAAGAACTCATTTGGTTTGGAAAAACGGAAAAAAAAAGTAAGAATCATGTACTATGATTTTGAAGAAAAAAAATACCAAAAGGAACCCACTGAAATTTGAAAAATTGTGGGTTCCTTGATCCGCAACTGAGCGGAATAACTTATAATTTTCTTCAAAACCCGTCGAATTGGAACGTAAACAGTAAATACCCTTATGAATCATGGCTCGTTGTTAACACCAAAAGTCGTATTATGGGTTGTGACTCGGTAGTTGTCCGTCTCTCTCACAATTACGATCATAACAATATGAAATGGTTAGTGGTATATCCCATGTGACATATTTTTTATAATAAGAAAGGAAATGGAAAAATATCAACTTTATTATAATTGAGCAAGTAGGGTAAAGACACACATGTACCAACCACTTTTGGAAATGTGTGATGTGGGATTTGCTCCATTTGCAACAACAATATGTATCTTTCTTTGTGGTTGCTAGACTATGTCCATGCATCGACACTTTTTGGACCCATTTGGTATTTCCTTAAAAAGATCATAAAATAAAATAGAATCAATGGAATATTCTTTTATATATTTGTACGGTACCTTTCATGTTAGTTAACTTTTTTACTTAAATATATAATGTATGAGAAAGTATAAGATACAAAATATCATTAATGTGAGAAGGATAAGAAGTAATGAGAAGTTGTCACATGTCAACTATGGTTAAACCAATTAAACTCAATTACAGCTAAATCAATGGGCAAATCAGACATTATATCTATAACTGTTACGTTAATCTCTATCTCTGCTCCAATCATTCACAGTTCAATTCACGTTTCAGATTCAATTCAGGATTCAATTCATGATCGACTAACTATTTTTCGATTGACAATCTATTCAATTCACGATTCAATTAATAATAATTTTATACGATTATAATTATGCTATGTTTTTTCATTCGACCAACATTTTTTTAACGATTGATTACTACGGATGATCGTATGATGGACTTAGGTTTACATCTTGATTATATGTTGTTAATCAAAATCAAGGATCATGGATGTATTGTATAGATAGAAAGATTAGATGATAGAATTTTGATTATCAGTAATGGTATGATGAAGAAGAAGATACATAACGTGCGTTTATAGTTGTCAAATACTTTCGATTTTGTTTCAAGAAAAAGGATTAAACATAAAAATTAGGTTAAAAAAGAAGTTCTAGACGAAGAAGATGAAGTTGGTGATAACAGACAGTTTTAAACGCACGTTGTAATGTTTAGACGCACTTGTTGTATATTTTAAACTCACATGCCTTGAAACGCACCTTGTAAGTGTTTGGACGCACGTTGTAAGTGTTTAGACCCACGTTGTAAATGTTTAGAAGCACTTTGTAAATGTCTAGAAGCACGTTGTAAATGTTTATATACATGCTTTTAAATATACATTCCCTTTTTAACGTGCGTCTAAACACATACAACGTGCATCCAAACACTTACAAGGTGTGTTCGGGTTTATATGTATGACACGGTGTTTGTATTCGGGTTCGTTTGTATGTATGAGACAATATTCGTGTTTGGAATCATATAAAATATTTGGGTTTAGGTCAGCTTAGACACGAATCGTTCAGCGAATCTTTTGCATAAACACTGCCATCTCTCTCGACCTTTTCACCTATAGTGCCATTCTCTCCCGGTTTTCACAAATATGCTATCGCCATTACTAATGGCAAAATATGCACCATCTTACACAATTTCTGCACTTCGTCGTTTCCTCTTACAGCTTTTCTGCAATTCGTCGTTTGTAATGGCAAAAACATTAAAAAAGTAGGTTTCGCCATTAGTAATGGCGAAATCTGTGTGATTTCCATTTCGCCGTTAGTAATGGCAAAATTTTGAACAATCGTTTTCAATACTATAAATTTGAAGTGTCTCTCCCCCCCCCCCCCCCCCCGGGATGGGAGTTTTTTAAAAGATAGAACTTAGAGGGTTGAAAAAGGGGGAACATGCACACCAAAGGGTACGACCGGTTTATTTATTATCAAAGCTTGAAGGATCCCGTGAGTCTTTACATCGTTCGCCATTAGAATTGGCAGAAATTTTACAGCTTTCGCCATTAGAAACGGCAAAATAGCAGAACATGGCAGCTTTCGCCATTAGGAACGACAAGCATGGCAACTTTCGCCATTACAAACGTGGCATGGACCAGCTTTTGCAGATTGTGTAAGAACGGTTAGCCTTTTCGCCATTAATAATAGTGATGGCATTTATATATATTATACAAAAAGTAACTTAACGCCGGTTGACGGCTCCGTTAACTTTTTAACCCCAAACCAACGTTTCCTTTCTGTATTCACATAACAAATTAACAGCGCCCTCATATCAAAGTGTGTGATTGTTTTTGTCTGTGAAAAGATTCATTCAAACCCCGAATAGATCGTTTGCATTATTGATAACGCATCAGGATTGCATCCATCCCGGTTTTCATCGGTGCGTGAGATTCCTGCAAAAAAACTATTATGATAAAAGCCACGGCAATTGAAGGAATACTCGGTTGTTATTAAACCGAATCAAGAAGAAAGTTTCAAACCGGTAGATACTTTATCGAACGGATACGTCGTTTTAAGTTTTAACCCATCCGAAGTGATACATCCTTTAATAGAGCGAAATGCTAAAATAAGTAACGCCTCGTCGATTCGTAAATTGATGCGTCACTTTATTAAGAAACAAAATGAAGCAAGTTAATATTCATAAATCATAACCTTCAATTGAATTCACTTTTTTTAACAAACACGCAGACTACAATTGAATTTACCAAGCCCAAAAGATTATAATATTATATTCATTTATTGTGTATACTAATTTAAGCAAGTTGATTCATATTGATGTATGGAGTTGCTCTAGGAAGGTTATGAAGTTGAAGGTGATTTGTTATTATCTTCATCTTCAACATTGTTTGATCCTTTGATGATCAACCTAATAATAATGCATCTATGGTAACCCCCAAAGTATACGTACAAAGCCAAAGTTGCAAACCGATGCTGTTTTCCATTGATAATAGTAATTCATTCATTCATTCAAAATTCGAAATCTTGCCACCCAAGCCACATTCTTGGTTGTTGTATATTTGATGGATTTCTTACGGATCACTAAAAAGTATAAGCACTAGCGAATTTGGTTTCGAGTTAATAAATGAGACATTATAATCAGCATCACGCAGCAACGCGCGGGTTAGCGTCAACTCGTTAAAATTGAAAACGAAGAGAGATTGAAACTATTGTTGAGAGAGACAAGATTACTCATGCAAAAGACTCACCGTTCAGCAAAACTACCTCCACCCTATGAAAATAAAATAATAACCTTTTAGAATAAATAAAAAAATGGAAAGCCTTAAAATGATGCATGTCCACCACGTGTCACCAATTTTGACACAACAACGAAACACTCTCCATTCCAATCTTCATTCACAGCAAACTGCCGTTCCATAAACACGAAACGGTTCCATTAATAAACATATCCAGTTTCTATACCTAATATCCAATAACCGATTCCAATGGCACAAACAACCACACATCTCTCTTCAATCACCAACGACGTTCTTCAACGATGCGCTCTGTACGTTCCTAACCGATCATGTTTGATGTTTCTGTATCAAAACCGATTGTAATTTATTCAAACGTATTGAATTTGATTTTATTAATTTTACAGGAGATTAGAGACGACGGTTAGTGGATTGGTGGAAGAATTTGAAGGCGATTGGAAAGGAGAGAAAGGAGAGTATTATAGGAAATTAGTGGAGTATTGTTCAGCGAAAACTTTGTATGAGATGTGTAAGGATGTTGAACAAACGATTAGAGAAGGAACGTTTAGTAAGTTGACGTTTGATATGATGCTCGCTTGGGAGTCGCCTACATTAGATGATGAACAGTCTCATATGGTACATGTTATTCATTGTTTATGCATAAGTATAGAAATGAAAGGAAATATGTGTTCTCGAGTTTCATTAAAGGAAAGAAAAGAAAGGAAAATAAAATACGGTGTGTTTCCGAGTTTCATTAAAGGAAGGAAAAGAAAAGAAAAGAAATGGAAGGAAAACTAGTTAAAATTCTTTAGTTTAGTTTTCCTTCCGATTTGGAAGGAAACGGAAGGAAAGAACATTTATCCTTTCTTTTCCTTTCCTTTCCCTTCCATCAATTCTTTTCCTTTCTTTTCCCAAGTTAACTCGGGAACACAGGGATTCACATTTAGTTTCAAATTTATAGACTACGTAAGGTTTTCGGTTAGGTTTAAGGCGTTTGAATGAACCGAAGTAAGTAATTAAGACCTGTACAGTTATGAAACAGGTGTGAGTAGGCTAGCATTGCTGAATGCTAATCTCCGATTAGATTAAACCTGTAAGAAAGAGTCTTAGATTGAAGGAATGGGAAGGAGGAATTCTGCTGAGGAATAACTTATTTTAGAGAATAATATGAATACCAATATGTAAACAGGGCGGACCTAGCTTGAAGCTAGGTGCCGCGTCCGTTGCTACTCAACTTCGCGCGCGTAGTGAAAATTAGTGGAAATTTTTTTTTACGATATTTGGAAAACGTTACTACTAAAATGAAAAAAATGAAAAACGTTACTACTGAAATTAATCTCTAGATCCGCCACTGTATGTAAAGAAGGTTGTGGTGGTAATGGATTTGGTTAACATGGTACTTTGTCGTCTTTGAGACTTGAACTCAATAACTCCAAACCTTGGTGTTATTAAAGGCTTTGCTCTTTGCCAATGGGCCACCAACCCCATTGGTTAGGGAACATCTGACAATTTCAACAACATTTGCTTTATTCATTGTGGTCCATTGCATGTTGTAACTAATACAATGAATGTGAAATAGTTTATTGTTGTTTTACGTAGTTAATACTTTTGACCACGGGTTTTACCTGTTCACCCATGCTAAGTACTATACATTGAGTAATGAAGTTCTGCGGTTACCAAGATGGCAAGAATCCACTATGTTGAGAGGAGTTTAATGAAGCAACACTTCGGCTGGGGTCCCACATACCGGTTAGGCAATCTTAGAAAAAACGTAATTAAGACTAATCCACCTATTATATAAACAGTTGGAATTGTAAGCTTGTACCAAAATCAAGATCAATAAGAACTCTCTAGTTTGGCTGTGGGTGTAGGCGTGTAGCCCAATCACTTAGATCGAGTGAACCACGCTATATTCATATGTTCTTTTTATTCTTGCATTAATTTGTTTGCAATTGTTCTTGGATGTTTGTTTGGGTCAAATTTTCCATCAATATGTCAGTATGTGTGTGTGTTTATCCATCTCAATGTTGAATTAAGGTATCTCAGTTTTCTGCAAGTGGAATCGCACATTAAAGTGAAATGCCAGTATCTCATTTTTTGCGCAAGTGAATTCTGCCACTGGTAAAGCATGGTATCTAAGAAAAGAACATTAAATTTGACCTTTTGACTTTTATTTCAGTGTTTTATGTGGATTTGAGATATGTTAAAAGACATTTTTGTTTATAGAAAATTAGCTTCTCAATGTTGTTTTTGCTTCAAACGGCTAGGAATGTGTGGCCAAGGAGAAAGAAGAGAAAACTTCAAATCCATCTAACAAACAAGATGATACATCCCTGTTCTATTCAGACATCATGCCACTATTAGTAAGTTACCTTCTTGCATTCACATATTATTTTAATATTCAACTGTATGTTTGTACCATTTTGCATCTTTTGTAATGCTATATTATGTGTTAGTAGGTTAACAATAAGCCGAGTGCTGGAGAAAATGCATTTGTGTGGTTAGGATCATTAGTTCCTTTGGTGGCTGATTTCATTAATGGGAGGTTTACTTTTGAGACACTAACAGCATCTACAGAAAACCGTCTTCACTTTCCTGCTTATGACAAATTTCTTGAAGAAATTAAGAAGTAATTCATCTCACATTCTGGCTTATATGCTGAAATGTTGTGGTACCGAAGTAAACTAGATATGCTGAAATGGAAATGATAGTTTATTATTTGTAATTTGATATTTCAATTTTGCGGGCTGTTGTTAACAGATGTGTACATCATTTGCAAAAGCAAGCAACACCAAGGAATGTTGACATGGCAGATGATGAGTTTATTCTGCACGTTGAGGGTACTGCAACTTCACAAAGAGTAATCCGCCATATAGGGAAACAGAGCTGGCCTGGTTTGTATAAATTCTTTTTAGATTCTTTCTCTTAAGTGACGTAAAAACCCATTTATTATGAATGATTGATTTCGGTTTTGTACAAGTCTAGCCAGAAGGGGAATGGGTCAAACATGTTGAAAGTCCTGCGTACACCCTTCTAATCATTTAATTCTAAGATTCGGATTATTATTGAATTATTCTAAATGGTATGTTTGTAAAGGATATAAGAAATGGACAAAAAAGTTTAAGCAAAACCAACTCAATCCAACTTGACCGTTTACCCATACTAAACATGACCACTTTCCACTCTTAAGCTGTTTTGACCCATATATCAACCCGCTCATCTTGCCACAAAATATATTGAGATGTGATCTGATAATATTAGCACTATTCTCATGTAGCTGAATTTTGTAGGTAGGCTTACATTAACCAACTATGCGCTCTACTTTGAGGCATCAGGCTCATTGTCATATGAAGATGCAGTCAAACTTGACTTGTCAAAGGACATCGAACAGTCGATAAAACCCGTAGCCACAGGCCCATTTGGTGCTCCTCTTTTCGACAAAGCCATTATTTACGAGTCTGCTGAGCTGTGAGATTAATTACCACCTCATGTACTATTTCAGTTTAATTATCTAGACACATCTAGTATGCTGATAGCTGCTTCCTCATACTTAAATATCTAAAAACATCATCTCCAACTTCATGGGCCTTGCCCATATAGATATACTGCATTTTCCACATATTTGGGTATTTAAAAGGGCTAATGGATAAAAAGGTAAACCAGTTGTGGTCTGATTTCTATATTTGACAACCATATTATTTTAGGCAAACCTACAATAATTCCAATGTCAGCTACCAATTTTGACCCCTTAATTTTTTAATTAGATTATATTTTAACCTAAACGTTTAAAATCAAAATTCTGAATCTTTGATAATTCTTGTCTTAGAAAAGCGGGTTGCCTAAAATTGAAATCTGATCACAGGTTGTTACATTTTTATGCATTTTTGCTATTTGACACATGTCTATGTAAATATGGCATCCTCTATTTACTTTAATTTTTTTGGATATTTTTAGGGACGAAGGTTTCCTAATTGAGTTCCCAGAATTGACTAGCTCAACAAGACGAGACCATTGGCTTGCTCTCGTGAACGAGATTATGTTATTACACAAGTTCTTAGCAAAGTTTAAGGTTGACTCTCCTCTACAAGCATGGGAGATGCATGCAAGGACTATATTAGGGATAATAAGACTCCATGCAGCCCGAGAAATGCTCAGGATTTCGCCACCTAATCCCAAAAGTTTCCTAATTTTTGCATTGTTTGATGAGTTGCCTACAGGAAGTAATGTGTTAGAAGAGCTTGCTGAGAGTTTAAAAACAGTGAAAAGTGGACACCCGTGCAGTGCTAGCTCGATATTAAGGAACGTGAACGTCGCGCAGGCTTGTATCCCGTGCGCTGAGGCAGAAGTGGGACCCAAACAGTCTGAGATTACAAGTAACCAGCCGGAAAATATTTATGCTTTGGAAACAGCTGTTGAACAAGTAAGAGAGGAAGCTAAAGAAATCAACATTGCTAAAGCTACTGCAGATGAAGTGAAAGAAGATGGGATTGGTGACAGTGCTCTTGTATTATTGGTACAATGCTTAGACCTTTTTGCCCATCTCTTAAAAAATTTCAGTAGATGATTAATACACATTATTATAACAAGACTCTAAGTCTGGTTAATAGTATTAGAATCCGGTATGTGTTTCTGTTTTAGAACATAGCTATTTAGTGTTCCGATCAGACCAAAATTCAAACCTCATTATCATGTTTTATTAGCACATGCATTACTTCTAAATTTTTGTAGTGCTTTTTCACAAACATCTACTATTGATTCACATCAGTTTGTTTCTGTATTTATAAAGACACTGATCGCTTTTACGGCACCCTGTTTTCTTATTATTTTTTTTGTTATACAGGAGCTTGTGAAGCCATTTAAAAGTGCATTGCCATGGTTTCAAGAGATTATTGGATGGGAAAGACCTGCAACTACCATTATGGTGATTGGCAGTTCGCTAATGGTCGTCTACAAGTAAGTAAATCTAGCTTATCTATATGCAAGAGAAGCTTTCTTCGAATAGTTTTTGGTACACATTTTATTGTTGATTAATTGTAATTTGTTTGCAGAGAGTGGGTTGGGCAGGCCATAGCAGGATTGTTACTGTGGATGGTTTTAAAGATGATAAGGGCAAAAAAAGACAAAGTAGGCAAACGAACCAAGTTTGTTGTTCCCACACCTGATATGACAACAGTCGATAGCATGGTGGCAGCAAAATATGGAATGAACACTATATACGACGTTTTGCAGCTGGTTAACGTTTCACTACTCAAAATATGGTCAATATGGCTTGCAAATGCTCCCAAGGTATTTCATACTTAACTTTCAAAAATCAAAATGTTGTTATTTTTTTTTACCGAAATGTCCTAATATTGTTTTTAAATAACTCATTGGAGAAAAGCTTACGCTAACGCCACCAAAATACCAAAACTTCACAAACCGCCCAAGTATAAGTTTGGCTTGGTTGCATGCTGGAAACTCATTACGGCAGCCGTGTTTCAAAGACCTTAATGAAATAATTGGCTCATACTCTTCTGATTGTTCTCCTGTTCTATAATTTTGTCCAAACTTATATTGATAACTCCATGCAGCACACGGATGCAGTGATCACCGCGATGATTGGATGTGCAGTAATATTATTAGTCATCCCTCTCAAATACATCATCATGATACTCGTGCTATCGACATTCGCGGTGACATTAAAACCTGGAGACCGGAGGGACAAGAGAAATCAAATGGGAAGCCGACGATTGAAAGGATGGTGGGACTCGATCCCAGTTATTCCTGTTGAAGTTGTCCAAACGTCAGAAGACACTCGTGAAGATTCCAGGCAGAAAAGTGAGTGATTTTTTTTCACAAGTGTGTGTGCGTGTGTTTCCAACTGTGCAGTTATCTAAATAAAGTGAGCTGGATGTTTACTTACAGTTTATGTAAAGATTATGTTTGATTAGTGGAAATATATAATTGTTCAATACAAGTATTGTATATCATTGTTATAGGACTAAAATAAAGGTTTGCATATGATTACTTGTATGTTCAATACTTGCCGTTAAAAAAAATATGTTCACGTCGTGCCACGTGCCACAACACTATTCAAATCAATGGTCTTAAGCACATCTTTGATGTAATTCTAATCACAACAATCTAATATAATATTTCAAGGTTTAACTTGGTATCAAAGCTCAGGTCACAACTGGTTGGGACGGCTGACCACCGCCGCCGCCCCCCTACCACCACCAACTCTCAAACAATAGTGCATGGTCTTCTTCTTACCTCTGTACCACCACTGCCTCCATATGTGGTGAAACCCTAACCGCCGCCTTATTTGCTCTCTAACACCACAAACCCTCGAAGCCGTCACCATACGACAGCTTTTTTCCGGCGACTAACACCTCGCAAACAAGAGGTTCCTAATGAGGAAGAAAATTGAAAGGGGGGGACCCTTATGGAGAGACGAATTAAAAATAGGAAAGAAGCAAATCTGATTTCTCATATATGATGTGGATAAAAATTAATTCACAGCGGACGGGTTTGACAGGCGGAGAAGAACAAAGACTCACTATCTTTGTTTTTATTTTCGTTATGTTTGTCTTTTGGTTTTCAAACAAAGCTGCTCCCGCGTTTCGTTCACAGAAGAGTATTAGACATAATTAATATTAGGATATAAATTAGGGACTAGTATTGTAACATGTGCATCTACATTTTGATGTAACCTAATCACAACAATCTAATATAATACTCCAAGGTTTAACTACGAATGTAGCTATTATGAACCTTGACAATTAAAACATGTTCAAACCTGTACTTTTACAGTTTTGACAATGTTTATTAACTAAAATAAAAGACCACTTGAAGTAGCCAGATTATTTTCTACTTCCCAATTAATATTCACATAGACAGAGCCAACGAATATGTGCACTGTCTATCCGATTTTGAGCATTCCACGTCTCTGAAGCTCATAGAGCATGAGCAGAGCAGCAGAGTCGCAAGAACTCTTCTTATCTGCACGCGGGTCACCAATGAGTTCAATATCACCGTAATTAGGAATATTCAGACTTATTGCAGACTCGAAGCTATTAAATGCCGTTCGTTTATCAACCCCTTCGCCAATTTCAATCAGAGTTCTGCAAAATCATGATTCAATTTAAAATAAAATATTATTACAACTCGGATCAGAAAAGACGTTACTAAATTTGATTTAACTTGACCATTTACTAACCTTGATTTCTTCTCTGATTGAGTAAAGGTAGGCATTTTCCACTGCATTTTTCGGCACAGTTCAAAAAGTGTATTTCTTGGTCCTCCCTTTTTTGTGTTGATTGACTTTATGACTGCCATTAAAATAAACATAAATTAAAAAAAAATTGAGAAACTTATGTCTTAAAAATAAAAAAATGTCCAAGAAATTTACCAGGGATTTCAGTTTCAAAATTTGATTTTTCCTCCATATTTGAATTAGCAATGGAGGTATCTGCAGTCGGAGGAGGATCAAAACGAATTATATTTGATCGAGACGTGTCACTTTCTTTATTGTTGTTATTACTGATTTCTCTATCTCTGTTATCTTCACCTTGATTCTTTCTTAAAATTCCTTTTTTCTGTCAAACAAAACAACACAAGCATGTCAAAGACGAGCTTAACCGTCTAATTAGTGTTTGAATTACAGTCAGATAATAAACTGCTAACAGAAGTGGCGTATGGATTTGCTTCTACTGTTTTAAGTACTGATAGTCTGATGTTAAACGAGTGTTTCCTAAATTTCGTAAGAGGAATGGTTTCGTAAAGAAGCTAAATGGCATTTTTGGTACAAACCTCAAGCTGACGTAACAGTTTAAGAGCGGTTTGGCCTCTTGCGACTTTCCTGGTGGGACCTGTACCCTCTGCAATCAATAAAGCATCTTCAAGCTGCAAACTTAGCTCTGCTGTTACACCATCAACCGTGCGTCTAGACTTGTCTTTGATGAAATAACCCTTGGAGTCGCAAAACTCTAATAATTCCCGTAAAGGTGGAAGCTCGAGTTTTTCCGGTGTGACAATTGGAGTTAACAACAGCTCAAATATTCTCCAAACTTCATCAAGATTAAGTTTTGTATCGAGTAATATGGCCCCGGCGATGCTCTCCACTAGGTCACCAAGTGCCTTTGGGCTCTTGTTGGTTTGGAGCGAGTTTGTGTCGGTTGATGACGTGGCAACAAACTTCACGTAATCTGAAATTTGTGTTTCGAGAGTAACTGAATGGTGCTGGAGGTACCCGTGAAGATTTCTTCGTACAGCAGCATATGCAAAATTTTCATTATTAACGGATGCTGACCGTAAGTCGGTTAGTTCTCCGGGATCGATGTCGTTGTGCTTATTGAAAAGATGCCAGGTGATGAGCAAGTCCAATACAGAGTCACCAAGAAATTCTAACCTCTGTAAAAATAAACAAGATAATTAGATTTCTCAACCCCGAAACGCTCCCAGGGTATAAATAAAGAAATTCTAACCTGGTAACAGTATCCAACTCGTTGATCTTGATTTTGATCAGACGCATGTGTGATGGCTTCCAATAACAAACCTTTGACCACAAACTCGTAACCAAGCTTCGACTCTAAACCTTGAAGAATGTCAAGTTTCGGGGTGTACACATGAAGTGACGCGATTTTGATGGCTTCGTTGACACGTGACAAGTCAAGCTCACAACTTATACCGAGCCATTTCATACAATGCAGAGCACCGGTCAACCCACCACCCACAAAGTAAGCTCCAACAAGAGCCTCAGCACAGTCCGATATGGTCTTTGAGCCCAACCATCTGTGGCCCCTATCGCAGCATTTCCCAGTCAATATTTTTGGGTCTTCGGTATGGTATTTGGCATCAATCGGTACCTCTACGGTCTCAACACCATGATCACACGGGCAGGGTCGGAATGGAATCTGACCTGGCGCCGCCCAGCGGGTAGGATCAAATGCAGCATCCCTTATGTAATTCTGTAAACAAATCCAATACATTATCATTTGTCAAAGGTCAAAGATTACTAAAATTAAGCAGCTTCACGCCTAAGCGTAAGAGTACAAGACCAATTTACTTATGAATTGGTCAATTTGGATTATGTTTCATCTTTCGAAGGGTTAAAAAATAGCTAAAAAAGAACGGATCGAATGACCGACCCGGTTGTGAGCCACCCAAAGTGCTTGACTAAAACATTTTAAATCGATTATTCATTTATATACTTCTAGTTTACAACACTTACTGTTTATAAAAGTACAGCTAAATATGCATAGTTTACAATCCACATAGCCTTACCTGTAACCGACAGCCGATTCCCAAATTATACAAGGTGGAATTACAAACTTGCCATGATCGCTCGGAAGACAGCTGTCCTTCATGTTTATTTGGATATCGAAGATAAAGATCACAGCTCACCGTATACTTGAGCACCGAATCACCAAGCAACTCCAATCGCTCCATTGAAAAGCTTTCATTGCATCGAAGAGTTGTGATCGCCTCTAAGATCTAAACGAGACAATAAATTACAATATTAAAAAGAAACAAGGAAGTTTCCAACTTGTGGGTTGTCTGACGTCCAAAGAACATGATTAATCACACAAAACCACTAACCGATGAGCTTGAGATATGTATGTCGGTCATGTGGCCAGTGATCTCTTCACGAAGCTGGCTAGCCAACATTAATGACTCGAGCCGGTGCATTAATGATGGTAGCAAATATAAAGATTTCACAACATCAAGCCTTGCATCGATAGTAACCAGAAGTTCAGGTGGTAAACGAGCATTATATCTCTGTCTGTCCGTATTCACCTTACAACTTTCGGCCTTAATCTTTTTTCCGTGTAAAATACCTTTAAAAACATATATAAATTATCAATCCACTCTCTGTCTAAAATCATCGTTAAAAACATCATAAGATTCAACAAACCTTCACCATTGAAGTCCACAAGAAGGTTATGCGCCCTATGGCTTTGCTTAAGCAACAACATGTTCTGTCCGGGGTACGCTAAATCAATTTCATACTTCTTTTTAAAATAATCTTTAAATGATGAATATCTTTTAGCATCTCCATCAAACGGACTATCAGCGGTTTTATCTTGAAGAACCTCAAGAACAGAATACATTTTTCCGGTATGAATTGCCACAACCACCATATTTGTCACATCATCTTTGTGAACACAACTGTTGGCGAAATGAATCATACTTGTGCTTTCAGAACACGTCATGATTGAATCGACATTCTGTTTCTCGGCACACGAAATAGAAGACTTCTTGAGGAATTCAATCCCAGATACACATGAGTCGATCACTTTCCAATTGATCTCAAATGGATCTAATGACTCTAGTGGCAAAAGTAAGTACATGTATGACGGGGTCCATAATTTTCGGTCGGTTTCTGGAAAAAACTTTGCAAATATTCCATTGAAAAACAGCTCTTGAAAGCACTTGCCTTTTGCTACCTAATATAAGCAACATCAAAAAAAAAAAAAAATAATAAATTAAACAAAGAAAAAATGTAAAGAGTATATGGAGAAAAAGCTTTGTTACCAGTTTGATCAACATAGACACTATATGGGCCCAGTGACATTTTAAAGCGAATATAAAACACAATGTAATCGACAAAGTTTTAGTCAAACCTGTCCTGCATCGAGATGCAATTTCACGCATGAAGAGACTTTGCAATTTACAAACTTAGACACCAGGTATAACTTCATTTCAACATTTGCCACATCATCATCAAGCTTTGATTCAAGCAAAAGACCAAAACTTGAATATTTAACATCCTCGACGCTACATATGAAACTGATTTTATAAGCATAAAAGTCCACGCCATCATCAAGTTTATCACCCCAGGTTCCGGAAACTGCTCGAATTGGTATTGTCCCATGTAGTTCTTTCCTCTTTGTAGTTCCTTATTTAAAATAAAACAAATATAAAATAATCCAGATTTCATCAGACGGCCCAAAGGATTCCATCAAAAGCATTATAATTTAATTAGTGCGTCCTACCCGCACCAGAAGGTGACTCTTTGGTAATTTGCAAAGATTTGTTCCGTGAAGCAGCTGGTGTAACATCTGCACCAGAAGGTGATTCTTTGGTAACTTTCAAAGATTTGTTCCCCGAAGCAGTTGGTGTGACATCGGAAGGTGATTCTTTGGTAATTTTTAAAGATTTGTTCCCCGAAGCAGTTAGTGTGACTTTAGAAGGTGATTCTTTGGTAGTTTTTAAAGATTTGTTTCCTGAAGCAGTTGGTGTGACATTCTGCAGCTCTGTCCTGTTTTGTATTGTGTAAACCTGCACATATTCATCATTTTTGTCATCGAATTTTGTATTACAAAATAAATTTGGATTAAAGGGTCAAATTTGTAGTATACCCGAGAATCAAAGATACTTTCAAGCATGGTTATCTTTGCTTCACAATCTCCAGCAGAAGAGGCACCTAATGCAGAATCATATTACAAAGATGCATATAATACGTTAATTAGCATAAATATTTGAAACTGTGTGCAAAAGATTTAGTTTAACACATAGTTGTTAAAAGCCGTCGCCTCTTGCGCCTACGCCCATTTTTCACGCAAGGTGAGGCAATTGAGCTTTGATTCTCCAGGATATGGTTTAGGCGCAGATTCCGGCGAGATTCCAAAATTTCGGAGAGTTTCCAACCAGATTTCTACTTTTATCTAAGGAAAACTATTTTATACACTAATATTTTACAACTTTCGTACTAAGTAGATGATATTAAATATTATATAACAGCTTCTGTTTATTTTCTTTGAAGAATAAAACATAATATATTTTAACTTTTTTTCTTTGTTCACTTTTTTTATCTCAGGCCCTGGGTCTTTTTGCGCCTTGAGTGCACCTAGCGCCTTTGATAACTATTGTTTAAAATATATAGAGAAAGATACTCCAATAACCAATCATCTCCCTACATTCTTATGAATTGATAGATTTGAGTTGTAACTTATAATTTATCCCAAACGGGTCAAGTCAAATAATTTAGCTGAATAGAAAAAGGGTCAAAAGTATGCCAATGTCTGTTTTTAATAAATACAACCTCCAAAATTATTTTATTTTAAAAATTTAGACTAATATTCCAAAATGCATTTTTTTGTGATCATGTTTCACATAATGATATTTCTACAAATAGTCTTAAGAAGTAAACGGAAAAAAAGTGTTTATTGGTTTTCACTCGAACGTGTTTCGAGCTATTACCCCACTCGGCCAACCCGTCCAATTTGCAACCTCTAGTTGAAAAAATTAGAAAGGTATTAGGTCATCTGATCTCAAGAACAAGATTTGCCCAAAACTTATCACATTCATTTACAAATTTTGTTTTTGTCGCAAGAACATATGTTGGTTATTAAAAAGATGCATATATTGATGCTATTGAAGGAAGAGACTTTGTTTATCTGAGTCTTCATAAGTTTATATTTTTCCTTTTCTTGACAGAGATGATACAATTTTTACTTATAGATTTGAAACATCTATCATCCATGCGTGCCCTGTTACATTCTCAGATTGCATCACTAAATATGATCCACATATTGCAACCATATTGAGTGACGCATAGTGAGATGCAAGCGTTGACCCAACACAGATCATAACTTGGCATTGTTATAATCAATTTTAAAAGCCTTTTAGTGCTATGAAACTAAACAAACTAAAAATCCTGACCTTTTTTAGTCACCAGGGATGCAGTCATGCCGAAAACTTTTGGCTTGTTAACGGATTTGAGATAAAATTCCTAAACAAAAAAAATATAACCCTCAGCAACATATTTGTATTCACAAGCAAATGTATTCAGTATGTTAGATTAGAACGATACCTTCATTATGCTTGCATAAGGATGATTACCGCTAGCATGATGACACTCATCAATAATCAATAAACATATCATTTCAAAGTTTATAAACGCGTTCCTCAAGGCATTCAACAAAATCGTAGGTGTCATAACCATTACCTGTGAAATAATTTGAACACAAGACTCCAATAACTTTCATCAACACTGCTTTGACACAATGGCGGATCTTCATACGGGCCTAACCGGGCCCCGGCCCACCCAACCTTTTCGCTCCGTAGTGTAAATTTTACCGAAAATTTTATATGTATTGAGTTTGGCCCTACCATGTTTTACGTTCAAGATCTGCCATTGCTTTGACAGACATAATTAAAAAAAATAAAAAACTCACTTCATTTTTGCCGGTTTCGTGTTCCCAAACCGCAGCATTCCAATCATCAACCATTTTTCCATCAATCGTTGACACTTTACTCCCATGGTAAAAATCAACCACAAGGTCTGTATTTCCCCTAACAACATTACATTGCTGCACACAGAAAAGTTGACTTTGGAGTCAAACCTAAGACTCACAAATAAATAATATTTCATAACAAATGTTGTATATCTTCAATAAGCACAGTATAATAAACTATAAAGACTAATCAACTACTGATAAATAACATAACCATAATCCACCTGTTCGACAAGATTACGAGTTGGGGCTAAAAAGATGATCTTTTTCGTCTCGGATGATTCTTTTCTGACTAAATGTGCAAATTCTTTAATAATCATAACAGCTATCATTCCACCACCAGTGTCAATATGTGCTATAGTATTTTGCTCCATAGCTACCTTAAACACATCCAACTCATACCTAAATTCCAAAAAAAAAAAAAGATTATCAATTTACAATAACATTTTATTAATCAATCAAAAATTAAATAAATAAATAAATAAATAAATAAAATATACCCACAAAAAAAAACATCCATCTCATAAGTAAATTCAACAATAACAAAAAGAAATATAAATTTACAACAACATTTTATTAATCAATCAAAAAATAAATAAAAAGTACCCCCACAAAAAAAAAAAAAAACATTCATCTCATACCTATTTTCAACAATGACAAAAAAAAAATATCAATTTACAATAGCATTTTATTAATCAATAAAAAAAACACCCACAAAAAAAAAAAAAAACACATTCATCTCATACCTAATTTCAACGACAAAAAAAGATTATAAATTTGCAATAACATTTTATTAATCAATCAAAAAATAAATAAAAAATACACCAAAAAAAAAAACACATTCATCTCATACCTAATTTCAACAATGAAAAAAAAAAGATTATCAATTTGCAATAGCATTTTATTAATCAATAAAATAAATAAATAAATAAAATAGACCCACAAAAAAAACCACATTCATCTCATACCGAATTTCAACAATGACAAAAAAAAAAAAAAAAAAAGATTATAAATTTGCAATAACACTTTATTAATCAATCAAAAAATAAATAAATAAAAGATTATCATATGGCATTATTCTTTATGCAAGAAAAGAAAGAAAGTTTGAACCACTTACTGTGTGGATTGTTGGTGGGTATTGATCATGGTTTGAAAGTTTCTCTTCAAAGGGTTGGTTGGGGTTGTTGAAGATTCTGATTCTAATGACTGCATGTTTTGGGGTGAAGTTTGTAGGGGAAGAGAGGGGGAACTGTTTGTATTCATTATGAGTACTGTGGAGAACAAGACTGTAGATGATTTGAAGGAAGTAGCGTGAGAATATTATTATTCAGAAAGTTGTTGAGAGATCACCGTACGATCTTTCATCACATACACTTCGTGTTTTTTTGTTGCAGGGTTTTTGGTTCGAAAGTATCAACACAACACATTGGGTTTTTCCATGAAGCGCATTTATCAATAATAAATCATTATTATAAAAAGAGTTAATAGCCAAATCCGTCCCTGGGGTTTGACCAATATTGCTAGATCCATCCATTTTGAGAATTTATGACATCTGAGCCACTAAGATTTGAAGTTTAGTGCTAAATCCGTCCAATTTGCAAACTCTGTTAAATACTAACGTTAAATCAGGGGCATTTTGGTCATTGCCTATTTCTTTATTGCAAATTCGTCCCTGAGGTTTGTTTCAAATTGCTAGATCAGTCCAAAAAAAAACATTAATCAACACAATTAAGGGTTATCATTATTCAAAAAAAATCATTATTCAAGTCCATTTTTCCAATTTTTTTAATCTGATTAGCATTCAAGTCCATTGAATGGTTAGTTTTATCACAAACTATGACATTAATGTTCTACATCAGTTTCCACGCTATTCGATACAGAGTTACAAGGAACCGCCTTGACGTGTCCGTTTACGGTGAACAAGAGACAATATAGACATGACTTCTATCGTATTGATGGCATCTACCCGAATTGGTCTGTTTTTGTGAAAGCTTACTCATTTCTAACCGTCGACGAGAAATATTGTTCAAGAAGTTAGAAGAATATGTGAGAAAAGACGTTGAACGAGCGTTTAGTGTTTTGAAGGCTAGACGACACATAATTGATCGACCAGTACGTTTGACTGATCAACCGAAAATAATGAGTATCGTGTACGCGTGTGTCATATTGCACAATATGATCTTAAAGGAAGATGGAAGCACTATATCTCCAGATTACGTTATGGACCCTCCGACACAGGTACATATTAGCGATGATATTATTTTGGAGATGAGGATAAAACACCCAGTATCAACTACGATATGATCTAACGGAACACGTTGGTAGTTTAGATATCCAATTTGACAAGTAGTTTTTATTTTTAGTTTGTATTTTTATTTACTTTTAATTATTTAATTTTATTTTGCTTTTGTATTTTAATTAAAAAATAATGTTGGTTTTAGTGTATTTAATTATTATTTATTAAAAAAAAAGGGTCACTGATGGATGTGATAACCACCCAATATAAAAGTGATAGATGTGATAAAATTTGATGAAATAGGTTTCACATGGGGATTAGTTGAATGTGGTGTGATGATCACACATCCACCCTTACTAACATGGTCCCCGACCACCTCCCCGTATCCCACACCCCTCAGCCTAACAATCATATAACTTTTATGCTGACATGGTTGTGAATATGGATGAGCTTGGTAGTCGGTACCATATGGTACCGAACCGATCTCGATACCAATTTACTGATACCGATACAAAAAATATACGGTATCAGTATTATAAGGTAAAATACCAAACGCTACTGGATCGATATTGAAAATGCCGCTACGAAAGTCACCAAAACTTGGTACGAATTGGTACGGAAAATGGACCGGCATTAGTATCTATAGTACCACTACCGGTTCAGTATCGGTATTTTATATCGAAATGTTCATTCCTAGTTGTGAATTTATGTCTCATCTAAATGTGTATATATGAGTGATTTCTCAAACGATGGGTGCACTTGTCTTCACATGGAGTAAAGAGTTATCATATTTTATTGTGTTTATAAATTAAAGACTTGAACCAGAGGTGTATCCAGGACGGATTTCCAGGGAGTTCATTACGTAGATTTTCACCGATTTTCAAAATTTTTCACTAAAACTTTCCAAACCGAGGGGGTTCCTGAGAACCCCCTAAAAGCCCCTAGATCCGCCACTGACTTGAACCAGAGTAAAAACTAAATTTATATACAATCTAACACACACGTCGTATCACCCTTTCACTCGCGTCAAAAAGTCTCTTTGGTGGTAGTTAGTTGAAAAATGTTTAATATCTACATGATCTCGATTCACATATCATCTATTTTTGTCGCATAGCTATACTGGTAATGAAAACTTGTGCTTCAGGATATCAAATATCATCTATTTGTGTGATACTCGAACATAAGTTGTCGTAGTGTATAACAAAAACCTTCATTCGCTATATAATGACATGGATTAGATAGACAATGAATGTTAGAAGATTAATAAGTAATTGATTTTATCTTATGTTATGTAAATAATGTACATATGTTAATTAGTATGTTATAAGTTAGAATGGGTCAAATACCGGTTATGTGACACACCGGTTAGTAAGTAATTTATATCCTAAGTATTTTAGATCGAAGGGACGCGTCTGTACATAAACACACCGGTTCACAACCTATATAAGGGACCGGATGTAATCATTGTTAGTGTGTGAAAGTTATAGTTTGTTTTCTTAAAATAACTAACTTTCAATTTTCCCTCTCTCTCTTTTCCCTCCATATCACAAACCATCGCATACTATCCAAACATACAAACCTGTGCAGAAAAGATCGATCACTAACATGGCATCAGAGCCAGACACCCGAAGAAAAATATACGGCATATTCGATGAGGAAGAGAAATCCGACGATGTTTATAGTGACAAAGGGAAGAAGCCCATGTCCGAAGAAGATAATGATCATGTGGATCAACGTGTTCTGGCCGAGAGGGTCGAACAACTTAGAAAGGATTGTGTTAATCCTTTAGACATCAATTTCTCTCGTTTCCACATCGGATCAGCGCCGCAGAAGAAGTTTGACAAAACCAGAAGATCGCAACAAGCGCAGAAGGCGCAGAATGAGTACAATAAACAAGTCTTCGATGTCCCCGAATATCCACACGCCATGTGTTGTGGAAAATGTAAGGAGCCCTTCCACTATAGAAGAAATTGTCCCAAAAAGATTGGGAAAACAGAATTCATGGTGAAAGGGACGGATGGAAAAGGATGGGACGACGTATGGTATGCTAGTTTAACAAGAAAGGAACACGGATGCGGTTTCAAAGACCAATTCGCCATTTTCAGTAAATCATTTGGAATTGAAGGCCAACCAAGTGGTTATAGGAGGGAGTACTTTAGAGGAAAAGGATCGGTGATCATAACAAGTGGAGGACAAGTGCATAAAATCAAATCGGTATATTTCGTGCCTACACTTCGAAAAAATATATTAAGTATAGAAAAGTTAAATGATGATGGATTAGAAGTTGAATTCGATGGAGACGTTTGTTACATCCATCGGCCGATCATACAAGAGAAGAGGAAGATAATAACATGCCGAATTTGTGATGGTGAAGATCACTTCACATTCAAATGCCCCGAAAGAAAGAATATAGTGGACAAAAATGGTAAAGGCGCACTAGATGTGTTCACAAAGAAACGGGTCAGATTTGAAGGCATGAATGAAGCACTCAAAGAAGAAGATAAAGAAAGGGCATACGTTTTCAAGAAGTTTGAAGAGTTCTCTATCGACAAGGACCATTATGAAGGCAATATGGAGAAAGGTCCTATCATGTACCCAACCAACGAATCAAGTTTGAAAGATTGCTTAGTTTTCATGGATTTACTCCATGTTACAACAACGGTTGAAAGGTATAAACGCAAGTTCAAATTAAAGTTTGAAAAGATTGTTAAATGGTTTATGCATGACTTCTTGAAAATAAGAACCGAAGCCCCTATGCCACCCCGGGACACAACCGGATATCCAATTTGTCTATTGGATTTATACACTAGAGTGCAAGTGTTTGGTGGATATGATAAGGTTACAAAGGATGATAATTGGGCAATTGTGGCAATGTCTATGGGTTATGGAAGAGGACTACCGAGTTTAGCAAGAAAAGAAGAGATAGCAATGACTCTACGGCTTGTATATATCCGATACTTGGAGATGATGGAATGGTACCATCTAAAATATAAAGGCCGCGAACTAGTCGTTGAAATCATTAATGAAGAAGGTAGTACAAGTGGCGCAAACAAGAAAAATGAATGGAAAGATGAAGACATGCCTCCTAAGAAACGAAGCCGATCATCCTCTAGTGAAGACTAGAAGAACCGAAGACATAAAATCAAGTTTAAGGGGGAGATTGTTAGAAGATTAATAAGTAAACTTGATTTTATCTTATGTTATGTAAATAATGTACATATGTTAATTAGCATGTTATAAGTTAGAATGGGTCAAATACCGGTTATGTGACACACCGGTTAGTAAGTAATTTATATCCTAAGTATTTTAGATCGAAGGGACGCGTCTGTACATAAACACACCGGTTCACAACCTATATAAGGGACCGGATGTAATCATTGTTAGTGTGTGAAAGTTATAGTTTGTTTTCTTAAAATAACTAACTTTCAATTTTCCCTCTCTCTCTTTTCCCTCCATATCACAAACCATCGCATACTATCCAAACATACAAACCTGTGCAGAAAAGATCGATCACTAACAATGAAGTCACTTAAACTCCTATAAAGGAAAAACACATGTATAGAGGGAGATCTTCTTAGTTGCCATTGAACCTGTATATATTGCGCGCACTTGGAAGCCGCTGAAGTAATTTTGGAGGTGTTAATGATCACATGAACAATTGTTGTTTGTGGCTGGTTCGTAATGTTTGGATCAACTTCTCAAACAAGTGAATGGCATGTCTAATTTTATGAACTCTCTCTTTGTTGTAAGATTGGTTACACTTGTTTATGGTTAACATTTAGTTGATGTTGAATTGGTATACTCCATTGTCCTCAAACACGGCTTGGTCATCACTATGTCAACTTAACAAAAGAATGACTCCAATCCAATATTGACTATACTTTCTAAACTCTATGCATCTCGTGAAACACATCTTTGTATGTTGACAAGTTATTAGCATCTACAATTCTACATGTTTTTATATCCTTAAGAATTTAGTGATCAATCTTAACATATAATACAACGCGTGCATTCATAAGCTGGACTCAGTTGTAGTTGAAAAACGTATAGCGGAGTGGTCAGAAGGTTTTCCCCAAAGGGGTTTCCTTCGGGGGGGGGTTACCGGGTTTGAATCTTGAAGGGAGGAACTGTAAAAAAAAAGGCAGGCCAAAGGGGTTCGAACTCGGCGGTCACCGAACTTTAGTAGGGGCTGTAAAGAAACCAATAAACTATACCTTAAAAAAAAAGAAAGAGAAAATACTCACTTCACTAGATATTTATATGCTGTTAATGAAACTAGAGACTTATATAATTTATAGATCTGTATACACATGATCTTTTCAACAAATGCACAAAGTAAAGCACATTAGTTTCAAATTTCTGTAGATGTGATTTTTCTTATAAAATATCTACTTTGATAACTTAATCCATTTTAAATGCATTTAAATAATAAGCAATTCAGTATTAGTGACTTTTATTGAATCTAGTTAAGAGGATGTTTGATATGGTCAACAAAGGAGTGAAGGATAGCACACAGCACACTGGTTTCCCCTTACCAGTTTCCCCTTAAAGTAGCTCTTTTGGACCCACATAGGGGCTCATGTTATATTAAGCATCTAATGTGGAAAGTTACACTATTATCCTTTGTATTTTTAATTCCTTAATTTTCTTTTTAGTCTCCTTTTTTGGAGGAACAACCTTTGAGGCCACTGGCATCTAACGTGGAAAGTTACGCCATCAAACCTCTAAATATTCTCTCTGCTAATTAAAATGATAATACTTTTTCATACTTTTATCATTATATTTTCTCTCTCCTCATTCACAACCACTTACAAAAATATTAAAATATATATTGAGATGAACAGTAGTTTTTCAAATATAGGAGTGAATAGTGCGTTCACTAAATATTTTCTCTCTCCTCCACTCACACCCACCCCATATAATTAGAGGGAACCCCTTACATAATTTGGTGGATGGGCTATGAATGCTCTTATGATAACATAAACTCTCATTAATTTTGTAATCGGTGATGGGTTTGCAATTCTGATAACTATAAACACGTGACTCAAAGGGTCAATTTATCCTACACAGTGTAACAAAAATGAGAAAGGTGAGAAAGATATAATAACACATTGATTCAATCGGACTCATTTTAATATCCTTCCAAAAAGTCATAAGTTATTTTAAAAGTATTTGGGTGATGGTTTGAAAATGATTTTTTGGGTTTGAATAAGGTGAAAAGGGGGTGGAAAATGAAATAAGTTATAAGTTAGGAATGTGTGACTTTTTGAAAAAGGCGATAAAGAGGTGAAAAAGGAGATAAGTAATAAGTTATAAGTTTATCCAAACATGCACTAAATCAAAATTACACCACCTTTCCCATTCAACCACACCTTCTTCAAACCTATACTTATACCACAAGAAACCCAAAAACTTGACATCCGCAACTATGTCCGCCACATTAGGCATCTTAATAGAAAACCTTTTCCCTCCTTGCCATCAACAAACGCCAACACGCAATAATAATGATACCGTGTAACACCACCTTCTTGTTCCCCGAAATATCGCAGTGATCATGCATCTCTACCGTTTTTCACAGCAAACGCGTACATTTATGGTATTTGACACCACTTTGATATCCCGTTCCAAACACCAACCGAAATACCGCAACCTGTGAGAAGATGTTCAACTGTTTCTTCCTTACTATCGCACCAAACACACAACGGAGTTTCCACCTGTATACTCCGTCTCAACAGCGCCATCTTAGTCAGAAGCCGGTCCGGAAAAGCCCACCACATGAAAATATTACATTTATTAGGAACCCACTTTCTCCATTGAAAACCAAAACGACCCGTGTTGATAACCGAACCGCGCATCCAACGTTTAGCAGCTGCGACCGTGAACCCATTGTTCCTATCATCATTCCACTCCCATTTTCCACTCGTATTTTGTTGGTGAAAAAAGTTTAAAATATCCGGCCATGAAAGACACTCTATTAATTTCCACTCGTATTAATTTCCACTCGTATTAATTTCTTGGTGAAAAAGTTTAAAATATCATTTTGTTGGTGGATTTTAGTTAGGTCTAAAAAATACTAAACTTATCATTTTTCACTCATATTTTGTTGGTGAAAAAGTTTAAAATATCCGGCCATGAAAGAGACTGTATTATGATCAATGATATCCATGCAATATTTTAATAAAAGTGATTACGGGAAATTGGGAATTAACGAAAAGTGAATGGGTTGGAATAACACAACCTTGTTGCATTAAGTTAAGAACAATTTGTACAAATCAACGGCTACTAAACAACTGAACAAGTTAACAAGCTGGAATTATGGTTTAATTTATTTCAATATACCATTTTGTTTCTCGACAGACCATAGCCACAATTAGATATGTCAATTTGTTCGTTTTTCTGATTATTCAGATTTGAGATTTTTGAGGCTGAATTCGAATTCGACTTGATTTAGATGAACCATATTTATGAGAAACAATTGTTTTATTGTTATAAATAATTTATATTATGGTGACTATCCATATTCCAACTCCCACCTTTTCATTTCTATTGTATTAATGTAAAAGCCCTATAAATAGAGGCTTCATGTAATTGTTATGTGATATACTCAATGAAAAGAATTGTATATTCTCCATCCTATTTTTTCCTCTTTGTTCTTATACTTCATGCATGGGTTGCTAGTAGGTCGTTGTTATACAACACGTTATCAGCACGAATTGCTTTTGGAGTGGATCATATTATGATAAGGTAACTCGAGTATGTTATGATTGGAATAAATAGATTCAATTCTGAATACGTTATGTTTGTTATATGATTGAATTGAATATAAGTGGAACTCCTCATGAGTATCCTAACGCAACTGGGTGCTTAAAAGGTAATATGAAACATCGTAGGATGGAATTATTGTGCACCAATACACCACATGTGATAAACTGAACCTGGTGATTATGATACTTTAATGTATAAGAATGATACAATATATATTGGAGAAATAGATGTTATTGTTCTTCCAATTGAAGAGTTAATGTACTTGCGTAATTGGTCAAGATGGAAAAGTCCTTGATGGATTGATGATGCATGTAGCATTGATATCAATACCTTAAGAAGTATTATGTAAAGGTAATATGTATGGACTAAAATAAGGGGGTTGAGTGTTTTAAAATTCATGAGATATCCCGATAAAGAGCAACATAAGTTTGATTGTATTATCCAGCTTATATCAAAAGTTTTCTTTTATAGGTTCACTCGCAGTTTACAGTGATAATGTCTGAGCATTATCGAGAGACTCTGTAGAACTTTTAAAAGGGAGAATTTTGAAAGTCCTTGACATAGTGCACTTGTTGCTTAATCTACAATTCGAGTATATATGTAATGATATGTTTACCAATTCATCAAAGTATATCTTGAAAAGATGGTGGGACATTTTACAATGGACATAGCTTATATTTAAAGTGCATTAAAGGTTGTCCAATTACTTGATATGGAAAATTATTCATTTCATCTCCTACCAAAATAGAGATTTTCACTCTAGAAGTACTATAGTTAAATATATATGTACATTAGTATATGTCTTGCTAGTTATGCACGATTGTAATATCTTTCACTTGAACTTATCGCCACGATATAGCCTATGACAAGCAAGCAGACATTGGAATGAGTCAAAACAAATATTACAGGTATGAATGATGTTTGATTTATTTTTCTAACCCATGGAAACAAGTTTGGTTAGTCTTGTAGATATTGGGAATGTAACACAACAATAGTGGATCATATGATATTTATTTTCGGGAGGAGGTACCAGAAAATCTCATATGAAAATTATACACCATTGCTCAACATAAAGGATTGTACTTCAAGGGATGGAGCGACATTTCATTGGCTAAGGAAGCTTTAAGCAACTTTCAAGGAAGACTGACACATGTTACTAAAAGACTACATATTCAATTGAGGGGGAGTATGATACAAGTTGCACTATTTTTCCCTTAACTAAGTTTTTTCCCATTAGGTTTTCTTAGTAAGGTTTTTAATGAGGCAACATACCTGATCTAGAAGTATCAGGAAGAGTAATACGCCCTGCACTCTTTTTCCCTTAGCTGAGGTTTTGTCCTACTGGGTTTTCCTTGCAAGGTTTTTAACGAGGCAGCATCATCAAGCATATACTACATTATTTTCTTTTTCACATGGATAGTCAAGGGGAATGTTATAAATAATTTTTATTATGGTGACTATCCATATTCCAACTCCCACCTCTTCATTTCCATTGTATTAATGTAAAAGCCCTATAAATAGAGGTTTCATGTAATTGTTATGTGATATACTTAATGAAAAGAATTGTATATTCTCCATCCTATCTTTTCCTCTTTGTTCTTATAATCTTTGTTCTTGTACTTCATGCATGGGTTGCTAGTAGGTCGTTATACAACATTTATCACTTTTTTTCCTGATAAAACCTACTTGGATTTCATTTCATAATTGTACATTGCATTAAGATAGTCGACAGACGGGTAAAAGCTGCGTCGTCATCTCTTTCTGGATAGTGAAACCCAGTCTACTAAAAATGAACCCCTGCCCCATTGGGATCAAAATATTGTTGTGGACAACCCGTTGGACTTTAGTCAGGAAACGAACAGCTTTTGGTGCCAATGAGCCAAATGTATCAAAAGCCAAGGGGATAATGCATATTGATTACCTTCATATACTCTAGTATGGCTTTCAACTTTCTTCAACTCGGTCCTCATCATTGCTTGCCCAACCACAAAACTATTATCTCGAAAACCGGCTAATTAGACACACCCCTAAGTTCCACACAAGCGTGTTTCCCACCGGCCCAACCAAAGACGAGCACATCCGCTGGGCGTAGAGTAGATCTCCCATCCGCTGGGTCCGTTAGGAAATTTACCCGGCTCAGCTGAGAATATCCCATAAAGCATCCCGGACCAAGTCGTGGCGATATTTGAACTCTGGCAGCTCTTTGCATTGGACCGCATGCTCCTCATATTTATCCAGATAGGCCTTGCGAAAAATCGGACAGGTTTATCCTCTGGGAACATGGGAACCATCAAGCAATATTTAAGAATTGCCCCGTATTCATCCGCTGACGTACATTGTCCCAAACCGTCTATCACGCTAACAATTAAGAAATCCCGAGTATAAGGATCCTGCAAGCATTCAACCACCACTTTTTGGCGGGGGGACAAACCAGACACTTCTCTCATGTTCTAAGCGATTTTGCTAAAAAGGGCCTTCGCCAAACTTTTCTAAGGCTTTGTTGGGGCGGTGTCCTTGATAGAGAAGCTGCCAAGATTGAAGTTAGGGAGGGAGTCATGTAAGCGTTCACTTTTCTAAGGCTTTGATGGGGCGGTGTCCTTGATAGAGAAGCGGCCAAGATCGAAGTCAGGGAAGGAGTCATGTAAGCGTTCAAGGGCCTCTACGTATTCTGAGTCTAGGCCAGCAACCCCATTATTCCCTAAGATTTGGTCCTGTAACTTTCAAGATTGGACCCTCGACAACTTAGTGTGTAAAATTACATATATTCAACATATGGTATACATAGGGTTGTAACCTATTATAATAATATAAATAATAAGTAAACAGGTATATATATATATATATATAGTGGAAGTATATAGAGAAAACCCTTATTATATGGTAAACTCTAACTTCCCGACTTTTCTTTTTATGAAAATTTTAGGGTATGTAATATACATTTTTTAAGCATTTTGAGCCAAAAAAATCAAAAAAGCGCCGAACGTTTTTTTTAAAATAAAAAACGTCTACTGTTAACATATAGTTAACACATGGTTAACACGTGTTATTTTCGCTTAACATGTGTTAGTCAAAATTTTATTTTATTTTTTTAAAAAAAACTACTCGGCGCTTTTTTAATTTTTTTTGGCCCAAAATGCTTAAAATCATGTATATTACTTGCCCTATTTTTTTCAAAAAAAAAATTTGGGAAGTCAGCGTTTCCAGAGTTTACCGTATAAGGATGGGTTTCCAAAATATCCTAACCATATATATATATATATATATATATATATTATATATATATATGTGTGTGTGTAATTTTTATATAAGAACAAAAAACACATATATAATTCCAATGGTTCGAAATTTGAGAACTTGAACTTGTATATGGATTTTTTTCATTGATATTATAGTTTAGGTTATGATATTTTCTAAAAATAAGGGAAACATGATGTAATTATAGTTTAGACTCTAGAACCACACCCCCCCCTCCCCCCCCCCCCCCCCCCCCCCCCCCAAGATTAAGGGTGCTGTCAACTTGTCACATAAAGGTTGGTTGTTTGAGTGGGACTATGACATTTTTGGGTGCTGTTTTGACTCTTTTGAGACAGAATATCTATCAATAGTTCTTGCATGTACAAAAGCTTACATTTGTTTTAGGAAGATTGTGAGAAGAAACTTTCTATAATTACATTGTTACCAAATTAACTATGCTTAAAAGAGTAATTATATAGCTTGGAAAAGTAGTTATGATGTGAGTGTAAGTACACATGGAACACATTTTTTACATATATACATTTGTGCATTTTTTATTTGTTTATAATTTGGATGTTAAGGTTTCAACTATAACACATACATACACGTATCAATTAATTGTGTGTTATATATAGACTTTTTACATGTCTACACATGTACATATACTGTACACTAGTAAATGTATAACTACATAAGCTAGGATCAACTCGGTCTCTGGAGCTGTAACCATAGTTTGTAAGTTTGTCATTGATAATGCACATGATGTGGTACATTAGAACACACAAAATATTCAAACTCCAAGTAAACAGGTACCCAAAAACTGTAAAAGAAGACCTAAAACACTAACCTACATATATTAATGTCGCTATCGTTAGAAAATACATGTTGTGCATCTATTCAAAAACATGTTTCCAAAACTTGTATAAGATGAGAAATGAGAGAAGAAATAATTAATTTACTGGAAGGAAACAAAATAGATTACAAATTATATATTTTTTTGATTAACTTTTAGCTTCTAAAACTAATTTCTGCCTGATAAATGATATAAGTCAGATGTGTGTATATATATATTGAAAACTAAAGGGGGTTGTAATGCAATAAACCAATAATAAAGTAAACTATAGGTAGTGGCATAACAGTAATCTTGCATGGAGGATAAACGGTGGACGGTAATGGGTTGAGTTATAATATCTTATTTCTCTCTCTAGAAATCTACACATATACATAATCACATCAATAAGACAGACAATATTATTAACCGCCCCTGGTTTTCAGTTCCCTCCTAACCTAGTTTTTCCACACATCATGCTTTCCGTACTTTATATTCCACGCATTGGGCTTAGATCAAAATGTGTGTTCCATGCTCTACCTAGTTTCCATCTCAATAACATTAATATCTTCAGATAATTATGCAAATAATCCTATATTATAACTAACAAGTTTTGTATTTGAACCGTGTTTTTGATTGATCATGATGACTGAAGTGAAGCAGTCTGATCAAAACCCGAAGAATATTAATCCTAAAGTTAGTAAAAGGATCAAGAAGAAGAGACGTAATTGCCGTGAAACCAACATGACTATGGTACGATCTCCTGTAGCCATGTTTCCGTTGCAAAGATTGTATATGTCGTGTTTAGATGTGTTTAAAGGCGTTGGCACTGTCCCTTCACCTTCTGGAGATCGGATGCTTCGCCATATCCTCGGTTAGTGAATTCAGTTATCCACAATATTATTTTTTTTGGAACGACGATTTTCTTTGTGTTTTGTCCCGTTGCCTCACTTTGCCAGACTAAGTTGTCTTAATCGTGGCACTGGCTTCATAGTTATCTACAATATTATCTTATTTACCTTTGAAGTTTGATCATATGTAATATTAATATTTAACAAGGCTTGTTGTTGCAGATGGTCTGACTCCAGGTGATGTTGGACTACATAGGAATCTACAGTTCCTTGATTCGGACTGTACGGTAGCATACACCATCATTTGTCAGAGCCAAAACTTTTGGGTAATCTTCTTAAAAAAACTAGTCTTTTTTTATCATAAGGTTCTTGTAGTTCTAAGCATAACATTTTATTGAACCGAATTCAGTATAAGTTTAAGTGTTTATACGGTTCTTGCAGTTCTCCACATAATAGTAGTACTTTTTTTGTTTGTTACAGGTATATGTTCTATATTTACCTGAAAATGCAGTCATACCTCTTCATAATCATCCAGGTATGACTGTTTTCAGCAAGCTTTTGGTTGGAAAAGTGCACATTAAATCATATGATTTGGTTAATGATCTGGATGTCATTCATCATAATTCTCCATCTTCATCTCAATGTAAGTCCTTGATCTTTACGCAGTTCGAGTAATATACGTTACATTGTTTGTCGTTGAATGTGAGATCTCAGGATCGGTTTGAGGGAATATTTGAGAGGGAAACTACTTGTTCCATAAACAAGTAATAGTTTCATATATAACAAATGAACTAGTACAACCCTATTTATACTTGGCTAATGGGTGTGTCTCTAATAGACACTAGTACAAAAAAGATTATTTGATGCAGTGATTTTAGACTAATTGGTACCGCACCAACAAATATGGCATCAAATAATGGGGTGTTTGTTGATGCGATTTCCCAACCGCACCATTTAATCACTCCACCGCACCAAATAATCAAAACCCCATATCACCTATCACTGACACGTGGAACAAATGATGGTGCGATTGGAGGGTAGAATCGCACCATTTAATCCTACATCGGTTGCATCAAATAATCCATTTTGTACTAGTGAGACGCGATCCTTCAATCTACCACAACTGCCAATATCCGCTACATTAAGCGGTTTGTCTATATTTACAATTTAGACTTAGGATATAGACTAATATTTACAAACTGTAACATATGTATAATATCTTTAACGTATGTTTGATGCAGGGATTATAGCTAACATTGAAGGGCCTCTAATTTAATTAACTCTAATAGATGTGTATGGGTTGTGCAGTGAAATTGGCATGTTTGAAAGAGGATGGTATCTTTACAGCCCCATGCAACACTTCTGTATTGTATCCAACATCAGGAGGAAATATACATGCCTTCACTGCTATAACACCATGTGCTATTCTTGATGTGGTCGGACCGCCTTTTTCGAAAGAAGACGGTCGAGATTGTACGTACTATAAAGATGTCTCACATGCCATTTCACCAAGTAAGCAAATCATCAACTATAAGTTGTCATTTGTCAATGTAGTCCATATTTTAGAATGTTATGCAAGTTATTTACATGTGATTAGTGTGTCCTCAAGGGGACCTATAGTGGTTGTAAGTGGTGAACTTCACAGCTAAAAGGTTGTGAGTTCAAATCCTGTAGAGTGCAGATTGTGCATATCGGTGTATTTATTTTTTAGAAAATCTAAGAGTTGTTTAAATTTTCTTTACTTGTGATTGTGAAAAGAAAATATATAGGATAATGTTTAATCTTTAAGTGGTCAAAACTAAAGTTAGAATTACAAAAAAGCGTGAAACAAGTCGAATAGGTTGAACATGTTGCAAGTCATGAAAGAAAGATTATTACCGACGTGTTACGTTCTAATCTTCATGTAAATCAACCCATAACATGTGTTTGATATACGATAATCGAAAAGACGCAAAGTTGCATTTAATGATAAATTACTATGCAACATTAAGATGTTTTTCATTGATGATTTACTTTTGACTGTTTTGCCAGATGAAAAAATGTTGAAGAAAGAAGAAGGCAAGGGTTATAGATGGTTAGAGGAGACTGAAATTCCTGAAGAGTTATTGAAAATGGATAGAATGGAATATCTTGGTCCTAAGATCATCGAGGTTACTCAATAAGTATCATGTGCCTTGGAAGATCAATGATATATGTATGCCCATCTCATCAAAGTGTTTGTGTTTTATTGTTGGCTTTGTTGTACATAAAATGTTTCTAATATGCCTATTTAATTTTCCACTCATATTTTATTGACTTTGCATATATTAATTTCAACATTTCGCCAATAGGGTGTCGTGAAGGGGGGGGGGGGGGGGGGGGGGGGGGGGTATATGGTACATGGATTATGGATACATCAATAATCCTAAATGACTATACATTCAAAACTACAGCTAAAAACTATACGTTGTAGCACATGGTTATGTACCCTTTTGTACTTAGTCATGAGTCCAAAGTCTCGGTAGTTAGCTCTTAGCCTTCCGGTTGAAAAACAACGTCGATGAAGCTAGTTGTGTGCCAACTAGGGATGAGCAAATGGTACCGGGTACCGGTACCGAATCAATTTCGGTACTACCGGTACTGGTTTGGTATGGTACCGGTATTTACATACAAATACCGGTACCGTACCGTACCGGTTGTTTTCAGTACCGGTACCGGTATCCATTTTTGGGAAATTTTGGCACCGGTACTACCGGTACCGGTACCATGCTCATCCCTAGTCATGACTCATTCTAAAGCACATGGTTATATTATATTTTGTAGATATCCATGTCTTATTGTAAGAAATATTAAATCCAAACTTTATTATCCAAAACCAAAATCGTTTATACCCAAACAACAAGAACTATATAGACTCGAAACAAGTCCTAGGACTAAAAATGTGAACGGATAGGAATCGCCAATATGACGAAACCATTAGATAAAGACGATGACAAAATTAGAGAGAAGACCCGTGCCCAATCAATATGGAAAACATTCTTGTAAGTTGTAACTTATAACACAGACGTACATAACTATCCACGGGCCTTGGGCTTTTCATCCAAGACTTGGGCTGATCTGCAACCTGCTACAAGCCTAGTTAAGTATTCAAAGCCCAAGCCCATATCCATTTTAATTTGATAATAAAACCACACAAAACATAAACGAATTAGACTTAAGATATATTATGCGACTTGTTTGAATTATTAAATTTTGTATATTTTTAACACTGTGTACTTAACGTGACCCTAATCTTTGTATTTCAACCATAAAGTAGACCAAATACAACACATTTAAATGTAATCCAACTTTATAATACTATATAATATAAGGTTATGAGTTAAATTTTTACTATCCTAGTTTGAAATGTCGGTGACTACTTTTCCACTTGATTCCCTACACTTTCATTATATTATAACCTTAGTCCCTTGGAAGTTGAAAGAGTATAACACTATTATACTATACTGATTCGAAGTTATATCTTTGGTTGTCATGTTCAGCTTCAGATGTTATTTGTTTTTCACTTTCGATAGTATAAATTCGACTAACTATACGTTTTGACCCGGCCGCAACGTGTTAGGGCAAAATTTCAACCAATGATTATCTTTTTTTTTATGTTTACTATGTATGAGCCGGGTCACATATAAATAAATTATGATTGTTCGGTATCGATTGTTTTACATTTTGATCCAAACGCGATGTTAGTTCAATCAGATACGCATGTTTTTTCATATTTTAACGTATCACATAATGCATGGACTAATCCTTTCGATATACGCAATGTACATGCGTCGCAATGCGCGCAGGTCTATTTACTAGTTTGTGCCTAATTGTAAATGTAAATATATAACACTTAATTGCTAATGTAATTTATATTTATTTGAGTTATTTTATATATTCTATACCATAGAATACAAGCTCACTGAGTCAGCAATTGAGTAGTCCATATGTGAGATCAACATATAACACCTTGCCCACAATCCTCTCGGTCAAGAATGTCACTTGGAAGCCAACTGATTAAGGTGTTGGTGTATTCCTATTATACTAGCGCCTTTCTAGTATAATTGTTAAAAAAAACTTTTTTTTTAATAAAAAGCAATTTTGTTAAATAAATGAAAAGAAAAAAAACACAATATGAATACTATTCCTTGTTGCAAATGATCTCCAGCCCAGCTGGTTTGAGGTATGGTGGGTTTTTCTTTAAGGGTTTCCATACTGGGGGTAGGTCACAGGTTCGATCTATGCACACCACAAAAAAATTCCCCGTGACGGTTTGAGGTTAGGCAAGGAGGACACCGGTGTGTGGGTAGGGATTCGAACTTGAGACAGCTAGATTAGGGTTGTACAAGGATTTCCACCGAACTAAGCCTTTCAAAAAAAAAAAAAGAATAATATTCCTTGTTTTCACAAGTGAACAAATGATAAGAATTTTTGTGTTCTCACTTTTGCGAGATCTTTTCGAGATAGGGATATAAAGTCTTATGATTTACTCATGAATGTGATGAAAGATGCTCGACTATTAATTAGACTATATTAATAATCGTTCTCATTTGAATAGTGATTATATATATATTTTATTGAACAGCGCAACACGTGTTATGGTTATGCTGAATCATACCTACAAACCCATCCACTTTCTTTTCTCTTTTCTTTCACAAAACCACCAAACACCATTTTCACTCCCATCAACTGCAACTCTATACCACCGGCTGCCAGCACCACCTTCGCCTCCCAACTTCCACCCATCACCGACCATCGCCTCCCGATATCCATCGACCACCGATAATTCCATCATGCAAGAAATGATTGGAGAAAAGACGAAAGATCACTTACAAGCAATTGATGCTTTTCTTCATGTAATTGATCTTGAACTGATGGGTTTTTTTTTTTAATTATTAATATTTTCTATAAATTAAGATGGCCTTTGTGTGATTCGTAACTAACTATTGTGTTTGTGTGACAGATTTACTAATTAAAAAAAGTCTTTGCCTCTCTCAGAATGACTACTCCTACAAAAGATCCACTAATGCAAGTGGAAACAACATGTGGTTCTCTTGTTCATGAACTTCAGGTATTTTTTTTAAATATTTTTTTAATGAATCATAGGGTTTTAAGATTAACTAGATATGGGTAACTTTTGTGTCTGAATTGTGGAATTTGATAATTTGGGATGAGGTTGGTGAGTGTGATGTTGAGAAGGACAAGATGTTGTTGGAGCTTGAAAGAGAGTGTCTAGAGGTGTATAGGAGAAAGGTCGATTTAGCGAACAGAAGTCGGGCCCAGATAAGGCAAGCGATTGCTGACTCCATATGTTGCACTATGGGGGAGCGACCCGTGCACATTAGGCAGGTAATATTAGGAAAAAAGGGTTTGTTCATTTGTTTGGTTTTAAATAAGGTTTTTTGATGAGTTGAGGTGGGCGGGTTGGATAAAGGGTTAAGATAGATTCGGGTTTAAACGGGTCGTGTTGATGCGGGCTGGGTCATACTTTTGAGGAGTTGAGGTCAAGACAGATTCGAGTTGGGTCACGTTGGGTTTGGTTGGCCAGTAAACACTTGCTGTCCACCTTTTAAAAAAAATAATAAATGGTTCTATACAGTTACAAAACAGTGTTAAAAATCAGTTCTTGATTTTGGTTACAAGATGTGCTACTTATTTCTTGATTTTGATCACAAAGACAATGTTAACAATTAGTTCTTGATATTGGTTGCAAAATATGCTACTTTTGTCAGATCTATGGTTAGTGGTTACAAAAACAATGTTAATAATCAGTTCTGGATTTTGGTTGCGTAATGTGCTACTTTTGCAGTCTGATCAGAACATGAAGAGCCTAAAGGCGGAACTCAGAGCTATTCTTCCAGAACTAGAAGAAATGAGGAAGAGGAAATCCGAGAGGAAGAATCAGTTCATTGAAGTCTTAGAACAGATACAAAAGATACAAACGGAATAGTGGAATAGTCGAATTGTTCAAAGCTTAGGCAACAATCCAACAATATACAACGGGATGGTATTGTTACAGTTACTTTATCTTTGGTTTTGCTTTAATTTTTAGTTTATAGGAGTATTCATTGTGCATGATATGTGCAGGTTATAACGGGAAACGCTGTAGGTTTTTTACTAAGAGTAAGGGAAGTGGAGCATAGGTTTGAGCGTGGAAAGCTCACCCACGCCCCAAACACCTCCCCTTTTGTACTTAGGTTTTCGACTAACAGTATTTATCTTTGTAACGAACAGCAAGGAATTGTTTTGCTGATATATTCTTCAGTAGGCTTCGACCGGGCAGCAAACTCACAGTCAACCGCAAATGTCACTGACCCTTTTTCTTGCATGCCCAAAAAAGCCCGAAACAATGAAACGAGCTTTGTTGGTCCATATTGCAATGAGCCGATAAGAAAAACCCTTGACCACCTAAATGAAAAGCTTGAGAATAGACTCGGCCCAACAGGAACAAATTCACAAACTCTTCACGTTTCAAATCTAGATACACCATACATTGCTGACGTGGTCGTTCAAATTCCACTACCTTAACAGACCGGTACTTGTAGGCCCGTTCAATGAACCGGCGGTTTAGGTTCGGGTTCTCATCGGCAGCTAGGGTGCGTTGTCGCTGTGGGACTTGAGCTTTGAAAAAGAGAGCTTCGACTACGACTTTTTGTGCAAAGTCATGGTCAAAGTCGTTGCAGGCCATGACTTTTCTGAGTTTACTGCAGGTCATGTAGGGGAAACGGATGAACTGAGCAAGACGTGTGGTTAAGATTTCTATGCGTTCTTCTATTTTAGGGTAAAGTGTTCTAGACCATTTGAGGATGAAATCGTAAACCGCATCTTCAGATGCAACCTGGAGATCATCACTTGCCAGTATCGCTTCCACTCCAGCAAGAGGTAAGTTAAGAAGCTCTTCTTGAAATCTGATTATTACATGATGACAACTCTTGAATAATAAAATTCGATACATCTTTTTTTTCCAATCAATGTAAAATACAAACTATTTCATTTGTTATGTACATGAACTTAGCTTTTGGAGTCATGAAGTTTAACTTAATTTTTGAACCTCAGTGCATTCAAATGATACTTTAATTTTTCTTAGTACACATATATACTGAAAAGCTCTCCAAATCATTTTTATTCATTTATAAAAAGAAAAAGAAAACTATTGATTTACTGATAAATAATCAACAACACTAAATGAATACTCTTTTATGGTCCAAGGGCCCAAGGGGTATTACTTCATCAAAGTTCAAATAAAACTTAACCACATCTCAAAACAGCCTGTGAACCACACTAAAAGAAAAAAAAAAAATTACAACCTTGTAAGTTGTGTGTTCGAGACTTTTCAGTGACATATAAGGGAAGTGCAAAAGAGGAAAATGAGCTTACTTGGTTATATCTTTGTAACAAACAGCAAGGAATTGTTTAGCTGCATCAGTCATGGGATAGCTGAAGATATAAGGAGGTTGAGCAAATGATGACGATGGCACCAAATGGTGATGAGGTTATTTGTCTTCGCCGCCTTTTCAACCGCTAACGCTCAGCTACCAATGCCAACACGCATGGATTCCTTTGTCTATTTCTCCTGACTAAAAGGTGATTTTTTTTAATTTTTAATTGTTTTTCCTTCTTTCATCATTGTGTATTGCTTCTTATGTGGTTTTGGGTATTTGTTGTTGAGCTCATTTTTTATTTGAAAAGGCTAGGCTTCTAGGGTACAGTAACTACGCGGAGGTCTATTCATTTGTCATATTTGATCTTGTGTTGTTTTGATGTGTTTTATTAAATTTCAGTTATGCTTATTAAAGTTTGTTTAAATATGGTTTGGATAGTGAAATTCAATTAGTTTATGACCTCTACATAGTTTAGATTTGACTCAAACATCAATAGTTGAGCCGAGTTAGGAGTATGTTCAATGAACCTGATTAGTACCAAAAGAAAATGGGTCAACAGTTTGAAGAATTTTACACATCAACTCTTTTGCAGGTGCCACGCTTAAACAAGTTAGAGGACTTATGAAGTCATTTATTATCAAGACTTATATTCACATTTTATTATAATTTGATGCACCAGATGAAACAATTAGAAGAAAATCCTCCTGCTCTATTGTGTCACAAATAGAGAATTAGATACCAATTTAACTTAGGCGCAACTTCGTCACCCAGTTTTTCTACTTCACTTAGCGAGTAAGTTCTCTATTATTTCCTCTTTATTCAGCATAGATTGGTTGATCATCCATTGGTTGATGTATTGTTCTTTTGTTCAGGTTTTATTTTCCTGCGTCTGTTGTTATCAGGCAGGTATGGGCGTTTTTTTTGTAAGCTTGCATTTAAAGTTTTGCTTGAAAGTAGTGAGATTGCTGGTAATGATATTCTGGTAGTACTTTCTACCTGGCAGATTACATAGCCATACATGATTCATTCAAGAATTGTGGATACTATTCGCGTGATGCGTGCTTACGGGTAAGTTTACATTTTCGCTTACCATTATCTTCGATAGTGATGTTCCCATTTTTAGTTGGTAAAATAGTTTGGGAAATTATTTTTGCAAATTTACTATATTATTTTAAGGAAAATAAAGGTCACAATGAGTTCACGCTAAATGTTCGTGTCAACACGTCAACTGCAGGATTTGACACCCCCATCGCGAAGAAAGGAAGCCATCACAACAGGTGAAACTAGATCAGGATTCGGGAAGCCAGCAACTCTCAGAAAGGCCAGCATGTCTAAGACAGTAAAACAACTTGTGAAATGTGCTTTAGACCTTCCCTGTTTAGAATAGTAAACATCTTTTGTTTGTGCTAACATGTTATGACTATTCAATGCTTTTATTAAAAACCTGCTAAGCCAACATCTTTAGACCAACTAATATCTTTTGTTTATGCTAATATGTTATGTAAGCAAATCGCAATGACAGTCGCGCAACGCGCGGCAGGGAACCCCACTAGTTTGTATAGTTTCTTTCGTTATAGGAATAGTTCTTTAAATATGCTCATAAATGTATTTATTTTAAATTTAAATAAGCCAAATATTGGTTTTTTTCTCTTTATAACACACTTAAACATCAACCAGATCTACTTGATTTTGACTATAAAGCTGAGAAAAGGATCAATAAGGCCCAAATGAACAAACGTATTCCCTTACAATAAAAAAGACGTACAATTTGTGGTTATCAGTTATTGAATTGCATTGGCGATTTTCCGGGTTGTTCAAAAATTGCCTAGTAGATTAGATAGATGGGGGGTGTACATCGGGTGTTTTTTTTGCTAGTAACCTGCTAGCCTTGGTGATAATAAATTTTGTTGGTTGTTCAAAAAAAGATTAGATAGATGGGCCGGCAATCCATGGCCGAATATGATATCGACAGAGATATATGTTCTTTAATTGCACATTGGACTACGCTTTATTCACCAAAATAAATATTGTCATGGGCTAAAGTTTAGGGAGTTCATGGAAAACAAGGAGTGGAGTGAATAACACGCGCGTGTCTAAGATGGCTAACATGTAGCCGTGTAAAAGTGTGGGACCTCACTTTAAACCAATAAAAATTGTCTAAATGTCCCAAAAACCCAAACGGCTAAGCTTTTTAGTGAACCGGGTTACATCTTAGCCGTTATTTTTAATGCACACCTAACCAAAACTTTAATAACATGAGACGACCGTAAACTTTAAATTCCTAGCCGTTGCCTTTTTGAACGACTTAGACGTTTTGGTTGTTGCTCCTTAAAAATGGCTCCGCTTTTGAAGCCATTCAAGCTCCAGCTTACAATTTCCTAATGTTACCTATACCTTTAGCCTTTTTCCACTTAAAACCCTTTAACCCCTTAAAGTGAGTCGTTTAATATTTTAGCTCTAAAGCTTAGCCTTTTTACTATACTATTAAACTTCTCAAACCGTTTCAAATAAAATGAAGTAAATGGCTAAAGGTTTTGGGGGAGAAAAAAGTGGCTCGCGGTTAGGGAAGAAGAAATGACTAGAGGTTAGGGGTGAAATGAAGTAAATGACTAGAATAAGGATGTGACAAAAGGCTATAACTTAGGGGGAAGAAACAAAGTGCTAGAACGTAGAATTAAATGAAGTAAACGACTAAAAAATAGAGGGAACCGATTACAAAAAGGAAGCCGAGCCGAGTATTTGAGACGTCTAGAGTGTCCTATATATTAGCCACTTAAGTTTCAATGGCACGTGTAGGTTGTTAATTGGTTGGATATCATGGCTAGTGATTTAGCCAACAGGACAGATATAAGCATCTGCTTCTCTTGTTTTTTTGTGAACTCTCTAAATTGTAGCTCATAACAATGTTTATTTTGATAAATAAAGGGTGGTGAATGTTTATTTGAGTGATTTCTCTTATGAGAAGGACAATAGTTTCAACTCTATTAACAGTGTTGATTTATAATTTGTTCATAATTTAATCAAACTAAATAACTGAAGTTGTAAGTATGTGTTTAGAAAAGTTATTATTCGTTCGTTTTTTTCCCTACAAACCCCGTTTGTGTGTATTGTTACTTCCACTATTCTCCTAACAGTCCCATAATAAGGCCCACTACCTTTTCGTACCATTTGCTTCTTTTTGTGTACCCTACCAAATGCAAATGGTGCATGATATTGATGCAACATTGCAACGTGACAAGTTTCTTTACCTTTTTTTATGTTTAGTGAAAACCATTCTCTTCTTATTATTAAACTAGCAGGAACCCGCGCGTTGCGGCGGAGCTGCATTGTGTTTGTGTTTTGGTGTTGTTTTTGGTCAATCAGGCTGTTGGTGTTGTATATTATACAAACATATTGATAATGTGTAATATATGATTGGAGGGCATACAATTTTAGTATAAAGTAGGTGTAGATGTTGTAGTAGAATAACACTATAAGTTTGTAATAAATATCATACGGTGTAAAATTAACCCACAGTTTGAAACAATAGATTACACCATAGAGTTTTCTAAATATAAAAACCATAAGAGAAAAATAATGATTAAAAACAATACTCCTGAACACAATATATGTAAGAGAAGTCCTTTGATATTGAAAGCACGTATGAAAATATAAAGCGCTACAGGAGAATACTCAAAACTTGAAGAAGAAAACAAGATTTCAGTCTCTGGTAAAAAGAAGTAGCGAAATACTATAATGAAGCCATAAAAAATAAAGAATGGCGTGTGGGATGGGTTTGCTATCCCGTGGTACTAAATGGTCAATTTTATGGTATATTCCCTAATATGGTTCGAACGTATATACGTCATTTCTCATGTTGGCGATTGTTTCATCTAATGAGACACCCATAGATGTGAAGGAGAGTTCGTGTTGTATGCGCGGATCAAAGAAACCACCACATTTGATCAAAGAAACCATGATATTGTTCTTGATTAATACAATAACCATGACGTTGCTTTTGATTAACACAACATTTGTCTGATTGTAACTTTTAACCATAAACTTTTATTACATATAATATACTTTTAAACTAAAAGTCATCATGTATTCTTGTGTGACAGTTATTTTTGTGGAAGTCCTTTGATATTGAAAGCACAAATAAAAAATAAAAATTGATGCGGGAGAATATTGAAAACTTGAATCAGAAGACAAGATTTCAGTCTCTAGAAAAAAGTAGTTAAATACTCTAAATTAAGCTATAAAAAATAAAGAATAGCGTATAGGATGAGTTTGCCATCCCGTGGTACTAACTGGTCGATCTTGTGGCGATTGTTTTGTCTAATGAGACACCCATAGGTGTGAAGGAGAAGCTTGTGTTGTATGTGCGAATCAAAGAAACCATGACATTTGATCAAAGAAACCATGAGGTTGCTCTTGATTAACACAATAACCACGACGTTGTTTTCTATTGATTGTAATTTTTAACCGTAAACTTTTATTACATATACAATAACTTCTAAACTAAAAGTCATCATGTATTCTTGTTTGACAATTATTTTGGTGGAAGTCCTTTGATATTGAAAGCATGCATGAAAATATAAAGTGATGTAGGAGAATACTGAAAACTTAAAGCAGAAGACAAGATTTCAGTCTATGGTAAAAAAATTTAGTTAAATACTCTAAATGAAGCCATAAAAAATAAAGAATGGCGTGTGGTATAGGTTTGCCATCCCGTGGTTCTAACTGGTTGATTTTGTGGTATATTCTCTAATATGCTCTGAACGTATATATGTCATTTCTCATGTTGGCGATTGTTTTGTCTAATGAGACACCCATAAGTGTGAAGGAGAAGCTTGTGTTGTTTGTGCGAATCAAAGAAACCATGACATTTAAACTAAAAGTCATCATCTATTCTTGTTTGACAATTATGTTAGTTTTCCTAATGACCTAATCAGTCATGAATGGGACAATGCCTATTACTTTTATTTGAGTTTGAATATGTTAGTTAAATTTGTATTATTTTTAGTATAACTTAATAAGATTTTTACAAGCTTTTATAATAAAATATTGCATTATAAATATAAATGCTAGATATAATAATACTACATTATTGATTGTCATTTATTACACTACATTATTAAATGCTAAAAGGTAGAGGGACAATAATGTAAATGAGAACTTATTTATGCATTAACACTTGTACCAAATGCAAAAACAATGTTTTTATGTGTCTTAAAATTAAATGAAAATTACTATCTTACTCATCTAGAACCCATTATATAGTAGTATAGAGTATAGATATAGATATAGATAAAAAAATATTAAAGTATATTGTATCAACAAACTTAAACCTATTTTATTAGTGAAGAGAATATGTGATTTTAGGCCGAAGGCCGAACCAACTCAATAGGCTCGTATCAAGCTACTTATCCGATGGACAAGGCTTTGGAGTAAAGGCCCATGGGCACAAAGATCTTCGAAGCCCACTACAAAAAGTATAAATACCTCAAAGAAATTCCCCATTTGGTAACTTCTCTTCACCGAACCAAACATTTCTCGCTATACTTTTCCGCTTCTTAAAACAATACTTATTTTCACGCCGGAAGGTGGTCACAGAGATATCTTCTCTCTCCCCTGTGATAAACATAACGGTGTTCTGTTTTACATATTTTATCAGATCTAACTATTCATAGTCAAGTTCAATCACGTCCTCACTCAGATCCTTCACACCAAACTTGCAGGAGATAATTTTTTTCTTCTTCAAATAGAAAATACGATACTTAACGTGGGAATAGATTTGTGAATAAAGAGTTTAAATTATATTTAATTAAAAGTGAATCAAAATGACGTACTTCTGAATAATTATAGTCGCTTGTCCATGTGTGTATATATATATACATATATATTAAAATTAAAATATTAAATTAAATATCTAAAACTGTATCTGTATGTTGAGCAATCATAAATCGTAACGAATTTAGCTATGTACAGTAGAAGTGGGCTCATAAAACATTTGACCCAATAAATTTCATTTTGTTATAATTTGAGCTCGTTAACTATTAAAAATAATTTAAACGAATGTAAAAAGGGTATTTTCTTTTTTGCAAAGATATTATTTTGTTGGCACATTAATATGTAAATTCAGAGAGACATACGTTTCCTTCGGATTATTGCTTCTCACAATTCCACAAATACCAACTTTTGGTTAAAAGACAAAAGGTTCCTACGTGTAATTGATACCTGCCTTCCTTCCTTTAACATCCAAAGTTCTTTACTTAATTTGAGTTGTTTGTGATTTTAAATTCTCAACTTTAAAATTGTTTTAACAAAGCTTTTATTTTAAGTTATTTTTATTACTAAAATATACAAATTATTTTGCACTAGATCTATATTCTTTACTTAATGTTGGTTTGAGATCTCTATGTTTTCTTGTTCGGAACGAAAAACTCACATACCCACTAAATCAAACCTTAATATTTACACTAGTGTTCAACATGGCCTACAAGACTAGAACACACACCATTTAGGAATGACAACTTACTATAGTCTTTGGTGGTATAACCGGAATACAAGTCCCTTGTATGAGATCAAATGCATTTTGAAAAAAAAAATGAAAATTTTAAATTTACCTTTGTACCTTGTATTTTATTTTCTTCAGTTACTTTTAGTTTATTTTGAATTGTTTGTTATTTTTTCTATCTGTTATTATTTAAGTATTTGTATATTTTCATGTTTGATTTAAAGTTGAAATCCCTAAACATAATTTTATTATTATTTTTACGTTCACATTTGTAAAATCGAAATTAACTCTAATTAGAAATTTAGAATTATGTTCTTTAAAGTGTTTTTGGAAATTAATTTGAACACCAATTAAATTTAATATTTTTCTCATGAAAATAACATGCTTAATGGTCATCAACTAATTATAACAAATTTGGCAGTAGCTTATTTCATTAAAAGTCTACATAACTCATGCAATATAAGTAGAAATATTACTATTGCGTTTAAATACATGTTACTACCTTAAATGAATTTATTTAATAAAAAATCAAATAACTAAAAAACCCTTAAGAAAAATAGACAAACCACATAGAAAAACATGTCACACTTGACTTGGACCTTATGGTCTAAATCCATAGCTGTCCAGATTATGACAACCAATTATAATAATTATTATATAAATAAATCAAATTGAAATTTAATGTTAGACAATAAGATTTACGAAAAATATAACAACTAAATAACAAATTCTTAGCTAGTAAGCATAAATTTTTAATGAATAGAATTTGTATTTATAGTAATTATTACACAATATATTGTATACTTTATTTATCATCATTCCTTGACTTTTTAGTACATATATGATATAATTATGTGATTTAAAAGGGTGTAACAAGAGTACACCCTATACACGGGTTGTATAATGTTATATGGACCTTATAGATCAAATGACAAGATAAAAGTGTTGCAGTTTTCTCGTGAGATTCTATGTGGTCGTATAACATTATACGACCCATATAAGTTTATATAAGCAGGAAAAGTAAATCCTATATAGGCCGTATAAGTCTAGAGGGTGCATGTGAATAATAGCACCCTTCTAAAAATATCAACTAAAAGTGACAAACCTCAAATATTTAATGATCATGAGTAAGAACATATGGGTGATTATATAATCATTACTGGTTTTATTTGACACCTGTATCATACCTCTTGTAAATACTAAATAGAGATATACATGATGTATGGTGTGTGTGTCTTGCAGCTTTCTTTCTGCTTTCTAAAGATGCATTAAACACACACACACACTGAAAACACGCACATGCATTTGGAGGTGAAAGAATTAAAGTGCGGGAATCTTTAGATAACCTTTTCCTTTTCTCATCTCCTGTTGCCATACCCTCACCTCCATTAAAGCTCTAAAAGCTTCAAACTTTTTCAACAACACGTAAACTGTGTGTTCAGATCAGTATGTGTGTGTGTGTGCAACATAAAGTAAGAAAACATTAAAGAAAATCCTATATGTAGAATAAATAAATAAATAAATAAAAGCTCAAAACTTGTTCAAGAATGCTCAACTGTGTGTATAATGTATATCACTGTGTGTGAGAGTGATAGAATTACAGAAAGCATGAAAATTGAAATCCCAACTAAGTATTGAGTTGGGTTTGTTGTCATTTTAGATGGAATTTGAGTCAAATTTGTAATAATAATAATAATATAACTTCATTTCAAAGACACTCTGTTTTCATAATATATTTTTCAGTTGTAGTTGTCTTTGTATGCACATGAACTCATGTGGTTTTTTCATATGGTTCCCATCTTAATCATCCTAAATTAGTGTTGCTACAACAAATATTGGTCCGGAGAGGGTCTGAACGTTTTCAAACAGCATTGCTTCTTATGTAATCAAGATCAAGAGGTAACCCTTCACCTTTTACCTAATTATTATTCTTTCTTTGATGAATAAAAATGTTTATTTTGTGTTATTAAGGCTTAAAGATTACACTAATCACTGTTTCTTGATATGGGAAAGACTTTAATTTTTAAATTTCATCAAACAGTTTGATAAAAATCTGTTCTTTTGTTCAGGATCTTGATATGTTAATGTTATGAACTCAATGGCAATGGTTTCTTATTCATTGCATATAGTGGTTGTACTCTTGGCTGTTCTGTTTGTACCAATTCATTGTTCTAAACCACATAATGCCTCTCAACAACATACCCTTTTGGAAATTCAACATCTTTTGTATTATCCTGCTGTTCTTAGAAGCTGGAACAATGCTACTGATTTCTGCAACACAGTTCAAAGTTCATCTGTTACAGTTGTTTGTTATGATGATGTAGTGACACAGCTTCACATAATCAATAGCGATAAAGCGCCTCCATTGCCTAAAGATTTCTCAATAGAGGCGTTTTTCGCGGCATTAGTTAAGCTGCCAAGCTTAAAAGTTCTCAAGTTGGTTTCATTAGGATTATGGGGACAGTTACCTGCCACAATTTCACAATTATCATCACTAGAGATACTTAATATTAGTTCGAATCATTTCACCGGTACTATCCAGCCCGCGATCACATCTTTGACCGATCTCCAATCGCTTGTACTCGACGATAACAACTTTACGGGCTGGATTCCAGCCCGTGTTGGTTTCTTATCGCGTTTATCGGTTTTGAGTTTGAAGAAGAATATGTTAACCGGGCCGTTGCCTAAATCGTTAGGGAGTTTGGTTGATCTTCGGGTTCTTGGGCTTTCTCATAACAATTTATCGGGCCAGGTGCCCGATCTTCATAGATTGAGAAACCTTCAAGTTCTTGAACTTGAAGATAATTCTCTTGGACCCGAGTTCCCTCGGGTCACTGACAGAATTATCTCCATTGTGCTAAGAGATAACAAGTTCACCGCGGGTCTACCCGAAGAACTACATTCGTTTTATCAACTCAAAAGGCTAGACATAGCTTTAAACCGATTCATGGGACCTTTTCCGACTTCTATACTATCTTTACCATCAATAACTTATATAGACATTGAAGGGAACCGCTTTACGGGTATGCTTTTTGAGGATCTTGCGTGTAATCCTGCGCTCGAATTCATCGACTTGTCTGCTAATCTTTTGACTGGGAAACTACCTAGCTGTCTTGTGTCTTCAAAGGCCCGGAATGTGGTCTATGATGGGAACTGTTTGACTACAAACAATGGCAATGAAATCAAAAGTCAAAATCCGATCTCGTTTTGTAGCAACCAAGCTTTGGCTGTAGGAATCATCCCTAGACATCACAAGAGCAGTAAGAGCTCAAAAGTAGCTCTTGGTTTAGCGCTCGCCGGAGGGATTATTGGCGGGATCTTGTTACTTGGTGTAGCATTCTTGATTTTCAGACAAGTTCATGGTAAAAAGGCGGTGAAAACGCAGCCGCCAGTACCAGAAAATGTTTCCGCTTCTTACACTTCAAAGTTGCTTTCAGATGCAAGTAAGGTTCTTCTTACATCTGATTGTGTTCATTTGTACTTGTTTAACAAACTAATTATTCCATTTCGAAGGATACGTAACGCGAGCAATGAAGCTTGCGACACTTGGTATCCCCCCATACCGAACCTTTTCGTTGGAGGAGCTCGAGGAAGCTACTAATGGCTTCCATACATCTACTTTCATAGGTGAAGGGTCTCATGGTCAGGTACATTTTCGTCGGTTACATTAACGTCTTTCTTGTGTCTACAGAAGCAAATTCGGTTATGATGAGTTGATGACTTCTTTTTCGAACATTAGATGTACAGAGGCCAACTTAGGGACGGATCATTCGTAGCCATCCAATGCCTGAAAATGAAACGAAATCACAATACACAAAGGTTTACTCGCCACATAGAGTTGATGTCAAAACTCAGACACCAGCATTTGGTAAGTGCTATTGGACACTGCTTTGAGTTTTATCTGGATGATGCAAGTGTCAGCAGGCTGTTTTTGGTGTTCGAGTATGCGCCTAATGGCACACTTAGAGACTGGATTTCCGGTAAACTCGATAAACACTTCAAACAATCACATGAAGTAGAAAGTATAAATCTATCTGCTAGCTGAAAGCGTGAAACACTTGTAAACATTTGAATTGTCTGATAGGGAAGAACAGTGGAAGAAGTTTGTCATGGAGTCAAAGAGTAGCAGCTGCAATCGGCGTAGTGAAGGGGATTCAGTTTCTTCATTCTGGTATCGTTCCCCGACTGTTCTCAAGCAACCTGAAGATAACAGACGTCTTGTTGGATCAGAATTTCGCTGCAAAGATCAGCTGCTACAATTTGTCATTAGTCGATCAGAACATCCAGAAGGTATTTAACTATTTATGATGAATATTTCATCATCTTACAATCTATCAACTATGTCAAACAATATGAGTTATAATATTCGTAATTCAACAGGACGGTGTGCACACAAAAGGAAATAGAATCGGTAAAACAACAATAGTGAAGGATCATCCGGAGAAAGTTGATGTGTACGATTTCGGTGTAATACTACTCGAAATCATATTAGGAAAACCATTATGCACACAAAAGGAAATAGAGTTGGTAAAACAACAGTTCCAAACCAGAATCACAGCCGAGGATTTGGCTATAAAGGACATTGTTGATCCAGCAGTACGTGATGCATGTTCCGATCAATCGTTGACAACAATGGTGGAGATCTGCTGCAGGTGTTTGGTGAATGATCCATTAGAGAGACCTTCTGTGGAGGATATGTTGTGGAATATGCAATTTGCTGCACAAGTTCAGGATGCTTGGCACAGTAGTGAAGGGTCTCCTGTTTCATCTTCACAACGGGCGATGATATAGTAGTAGCGTTACTTTTTCAGTATGCAAAGAAGTAGATATTATGATCATCCAACTGAATTTGATTTGTAAAGAGGATTAGGATTCTAGCTTACTGTTTTGTGACATTTATCTGTAACAATAATGTGTGATAATGAATGCTGTGATATTGTATTGTGGGTTAGTAATCAAACTTGAGTTTTTGGTAGTTCTGTGGATGTAGTTTATGAAAAGCAGAAATATACTAAGTTTGACAAATCGGAAGTTCGTTAATGATTGTTGCTACGACGTAATCGGAATCAGGTCTTGTTGTCAGGTTGGTCAATGTCTAGCATTCCAGAGTCTAGACCTGAAATGCAGCACGTAAAGAAACTGTCAGAAGGTGGTCCGAGGCCGAAGCCCAAAAAACATTAATAGATCACACAAGTTGCAGGGTTACTGTTGAATCATCAGAGGTTATTGTCGGTTTGAACTATTTGTCCATTTGAGTGGCGAAGCTTGAATTTTTCGGTGGTGGGGGCCAAAAGTCACAAGACCCTAATTTTTTTCAAATCGGTGAGGGCCGGACTTTAAAAAATACAAATTTTTTGGATAAAACCCGGGAAATTTACACTACTGAGTACTGAGTCAAAAATCGGTGGGGGCCGGGGCACCTTCTGGTCCTCACTAAGCTTCGTCCCTGGTCAACGGAATGAGTGTTACCAGGATCAAGCTCAGGTGCGGGCTTGAGTAGCGGGGTCCCTTGTAGAGCATGTAATTTTGAGGAGGTGTGTTGATGGGTGCATCTTTGCACCTCATTTATTGCCCAGAGCAAGAGACCAAACTGTTTGCTGGAGAGCCAGCAATAACAGACTCACAGAGGCAGATGCACTGCAGGGTTCACTACAGCGACCAGAACACGACCATCAGAATGCACTTCAATCACATCTGATTTTATTTCATCAACTTTCTCGACCATTATGCAAAAATCGAAGATGATAATGAGGACAAAAGTGGGAACCTTTAGCATTTCAGTGACCAAATGCTTCAATCTAGATGACTTCCATAGCTTTAATGATAATCAAATAGGTTGTTCTTCGGCCATGCCAACAATCTGGCAATCTACCATAGATAAATGCAAACCAGAACAATAACAAAAATACATTTTACTTGCTTTTGATTAAAAATCTGAAACTACACTATGTATGATTTTTTATCATGTTATATATTCCTTTATAATGTGGTTACAAGCCCAATACCCAACTCTTCTGCCAGCTCATCCCATACCGGTAGCAGTATTAAAACAACCAGAAATATGGCCACTGTAACCGCAGTTCTCCTCCAGGTTCCAACCTCTGTCACATCATTCAGGCAAGGTTTTTCCGCTGCCCTCTGTCAAAATGTAAAATTTTAATATTACGAAAAACTCATATTACCAAATATCTAGAGTAGGTTTTGCAAAATTAGTTACATATTAACCTCTTAGTTGTAAATACTAGAAATATGGAAGGTGATATGTATAAATCAAAAGTGATTTATGCATATTTGACAATTTTACCCTTCATCATATAAAAGATGGAAAATGTTCAAGATATAAGAATAAAGTTGTCAAATTACAGCTAGTTGTTGTGTTCAAATATACAGAAGTAGTTGGGGGTGAAAAAGGTAAGATGACATTAAAAGAGAAGTATGAGTGTATGACTGTATCTACATAACTGAACTTACTATATCAATGTGATGAAATTAAATTTATATATCATACCTGGCATATCAGCACATACAATCCCCAAGGAAGCGATAAAGGTCCACCAAGCTGCATTCACGAGAATATACATAACATTATTAATACATTAATAATGTCTATCATACTATTTCTGTGGGTAAGATAATGCTTTTTCGAAAACTCCCGGATTTTAACAATATAAAAGTGAATAACGTTTGGAGGAATTAAAAAGTCGACATACCACTCCTAACCCAAGTAATGAATAAGTGGTCAAACCAAATCCAACGAGTGCATCCTTCCCAAAAGCACCCTGTTAGATTCATAACAATATTTTTAAGGTTATAGTTTATAGAAGTATATAAACTCCGTTTACTAATTCAGTCAGTTACAAAATTGGGTTTTAAACAAAAACCTGAACCACTCTTCCGCCATCAAGGCATCCAACTGGAAGCATATTGAAAGCTGTAGTAGTCAAACCACACCTGCAAAGTCAATTTCTTAATTTAACAAAATGAAGACCAAATTTCAGATAAGTTAAGCCACATTAAGTGCAACTTTTGCTCTAGATACGACTGACTACAAGTCAAACTAACTAAAATTTGAGGTGGCGATTTCGACCCATTTACTTGAGTTGGCCGATTTAAGTTGGTCAAACGAGTAAACTAGAAGTTTAGCTATAAAGGAAATGGATTGAACAAGATAAAAGTTGCCCTGGATGTATTTTAAATAAACAAATAACCTAAATCATATATATTCATTTTTAACCAACTATTTACTTGCAAGAAGATTATTTTTTGAGATGAACAATGTTTAGATCAACCCAACTCACTTCGACAGGTACCAGAAATTACATAATTTAACCCGTTGCTGGTGTCACCTCAGTAATGACAAAACAGAAGAATCTCATGGACATAACATCAATGCAGTTAATATTTTGTAATAGTTAAATAAACATCGGTGAAAACAGAAAATTTAAAATAGAAAATAATAGCATCCAAGAACAGTACATCACCAGCCAGCAATTACAAGTGGATGGATTGAAACTGTAGCTCCGTGCATCGCACTACATAGACAACAATAAACATTAAAATAACAATCAGCGAAAAACATTATAAGCCCATTATATAAAATAGTGAATATCTACAAGTTCTTTATAAAACAAAATCAATCACCAAACAATCAACATGGTGACGTGGAAAAACATACGTGTATCCTAATGTGGCTCTACTGATGAGCCCAAGAAGTAGAGAGCCCTGAAAAAGCATGCTAGGAACCTGCACCATATCAGCTGCAGCATCTGGTTTTGATGAAAGCAGCAGTCCAACAGCAAACATGGAAAGTGATAGTGCGGCCCCTGCAAACGGGCCCGCTAAAGAGATGTCTACTTTTGTCTTTCTGTCGGGAAGAATCGACTTAAACTGCAAGATTCAGCAAACATTTATCATTTTTTAATCAAAGTAATGAAAGAGAAAGTATCTTTTTTGCTTTATGGTAATGGAACATATATCTGTTTATAGATCTAGAAAAATTATAATAAATTAATAAGTGTGAACCTGAGTGATTGCCCCAAAGCTTCCAAGAGTGATATTGGGAATAAAGAAGGGAATGCTTAGCTTTACTTTCTTTGGGAAGGCAGCAAGGAAATGCCCGACTTCCTGCATCCAAAAATATGAAAATAAAAACTTTAAACCATCATATTTCAATGTATGCTAAGTCACCATTTGTGTTAATAAATGAGAAGAAAGAAAGCTATACTTTGCAAGGACATGGTGAATGAATAAGCTAATCACTATCTAAATATATTTACCATATGATCAGTTTGAACATTAGAGCTTTTAAATTACATAACATAAGAAAAACAGTAAAGTAACGATAGATTTCTAGAATGCATTATCTTACGTGAAATAACTGAACACCCAAAACTCCATATGCTAATGGCAATGCAGATTCTACAAATGGATAAAGCAGTTGCATATCTGGGGGTTCAATGGCATTGGGATCTGTGAAGTACTTAACTACTTCCGGAGGAAGACGATTTATCTGTTCAACAAAAAAACATTAATTAATAAAAGGATACCAGATTGATTCATTAGATAATATTAGTAAGGAAACATGGAAAGTAGTTGTTCTTTCTTTACAAAGTAATTGCAACAAGTCAACAACACATTCCTTGGACTTCATCTCAAAAGGCAAAATTTCCCTTTTGGCTAAGGTGCGATTCAAAGTTTACTTTCTTGATCTTTCATGATAACTACAAATATTGTTCATGTATATTTTGGTTCAAAAGGCTCCATCTAGTTTTTCTGATGTAGCAAAACAAATTTACCAGTCACGCTTTAAGATGGGATTTCAAATTATGAGTTGCATAATTTCCATCCAAGTAAGGCAGGATCTCAGAAAAACAAGTGCTAAACAGTCAATGGCTTATGCTTTAGTTCACAAAACCACGATGGGCAAATATGACTCAGTTATATATCATTTTTTAACAAAACCAAAACAAGAAATATGGTGTGTTTTCGTTACGAAGTATTAAAAGGTTCATTGATGAACACAAGCGCATCAACTAGTTCACCATGAAATAAATAAGGAGATTCTACTATTCTAGTAGCACCTGTTGTTGCTTCAACTCTTGATACCATTTTGTTGTTGGGTGTGGATGACCTCACTGTTGGCCGGAGGTAAGACGTTTGGGGTAAGGTGATTTTTTTACCCGAATTAAACGGCTTTTGGCCGGAATTGGTGTTCTTGGTTTTGGAGAGGACTCCGGTAGCCCATGAAGTAAACGTTTATGATGGGTGGCTCAGCTGGCATATTTGGTAAATAGTGATACCATATGGCCCATATATACGGTGTCCATCTTTCGTAATTAATTAGTGTGTAAACTAGGGTTAGAGAAATTAGTTAAGGAGATATGACTAGAGAAATAAGATTAAATGTAATATGGGCTATTAAATAAAATGATTAGGAGGATCTATGCATTAAAAATACACTTTGGGTGACTTTCGATGCATTTCCTGTTGTAGCTGTTTTTTAACTGGTTTAACTCAATAGAAATGAAACAAAACTAAAATTGGTCCATTCATAAGTCAAAGTATCAAACTACCACTATTTTATAAAATGTTTGCCAAAACATATTGAAGTGTCAAATACCTGAGATGCAATTCCCAGCTCCACAGAAGAACCGATAGTCAAAACAAACAACAAGAGAGCAATAACATACTGCCAAAGTGTTGTTGGCCCTGGTTCTGAAACCTCTTTCCTCAGCATTCCAAAGCTAACCCGTGGACCACCACGTGGGTCTGGATTTTCTGAGTTAGGTTCCTCTACCATGAATAGGTTATACTTATCTCCCATTATTTCAGCCAACTGACTCTGGAGTTTGGCAAAAACTTCTTCTCTATTTCCCCTAAGATTTCCAAGAAAAAGTATACCCTCACCAAAATCTCCAAATTCTTCCTCCTTAGTAACCCAAAAGGTTGAATAACCGAAAAGTTTGTCCTTTATAAGCTTTACATCAGCAGGGTCAACTTTTTCTGGTCCAAGTAATTCCATAAGTTTGAAAGAATCAACTTGAAAGTTACTATATGCTGGCCCAATCGGAGAGACCACTGGCGACTGCAGAAGAAAATTGGAGCATTTATACTATCGTTTCTTTTTATTGTATTTATATTTCCACAAACAATCCAATATCACTTCTGACAGAAAACTACAGTATTCTTTTACCATTTCAACAAAAGTATATCCCAAGGAGAAATCCTTGTCTAACATTTTTCAAAGCTTCAACATTCTTATTAGCATCACACTAACATTCTTATCTCTTCTAAAAATAGATAAGAGCGATTTCCTTATTGAATCATTACACTCACAAAATAACCATCTAGCATACTAGCAATTAGGAGTGCAAACGAGCCAAGCTACCCGAGCTCAGCTAAAAAAAGGCTCGAAACAAGTGCAGCTTAAACGAGCTTGAACCCAAGCCTAAGAACGAGCTCGTTTAGGAAACGAGCCCGAACTTTATATTAAATATAAATTTAAATAATAACAACTAATATTAATAAAATTATGAAAAATAACTAAACTATATAAAAATAATAATTACAATTACAATTACAATTACAATTAACATAAATTAATTAATAAATAATAAATGAGCCGAACTCCCAGCTCGAGCTTTAGGAACAAAGCTCGAATCGAGCTTTCATAAGTTAAACGAGCTCAGCTTGGTCGATCTCAGGCTCAGCTAGGCTAATTGCACCCCTACTAGCAATGCCCAAATTGACAAGTGTAATTGCACATATCCATAACTCTATTTCTATATGTTCACAATAACAATGATTCAAATAACCAATCACTACCAACAAACAGGTAAAACTAAAGCACAAACAACACAATGCGACGCCAAAAGCATTACAAATCATAAAATCTCACCCCGGAAGAAACCGAAGCAGGAGGCGCCACAGCTTTCTTCGAATCAACCTCACCACCACCAACCGCACTCTCGTCATTCGAAATCGTAGCCAAATTCGACTCCTTAACGACATCATTATCCTCTCCTCCACTTCCACTACCATCATTACCATTATTATTATCATAACCACTAGCACAACACTCAAACCCTCCAAATAAACCCCTATTAGTATTATTATTATTATTATCATCATCATCACCATCTAAACCTACAAATCCACGCCTCTTTCTCAAACATAGCTCTCTATTAACATAACTGTTCTTCACATAATCCCTTTTATCATACAGTCGAAATCGGTGTGTGAAATTTACACGATTAGGTCTTAAACGAAACCCTAAATTTGGTGTACTTGTAAAGCTACAGCTTGTGAGTGTACCCATACGAACTCGATTAATTTAATGCCAGTTTCTGCTATAATAATATTAATCTGATGCAATATTAATCCAGATAACTTACAAATACGGAGCTATATGAACCAAATGAGATAAGAACTTAGACGAGATTTTAGCAGCAAATGGAGAAGAATGGAAGAAATGAGTGTTTGTTTTATCTGAAACGATGGGCAGAAATTGTTTATATTTTATATGGGCCTTGCTCTATCTAGACACAAAATCAGATATTGGTTTTATAAATATCGAAATCGATACCGATGTTGTTCGGTTGATATTAGTTAAGTGCGTTAGTTATTGTTACAAAACAAAAATAAATATTTGTGTTTGGTATTGTTTACGATATCGGTACTATTTATAGGAACCAAAAGTGATAAAAGGAATGCTGAAACTGGTGGTACCGACGTTGTTCGGACGGTATCAGTTGGAACTGGCACTCGCTATAGTTATAAGATAAAAAAAAGATACTGTTTTGGATCCAATCTAGGTCGTAAACGAGTCGAGCAAGTTGAGCTCGGGATAAAAGTTAAACGACTCAGCTTGTTTTGATTGGTTTTATCTTAAATTCTTACGGGATTCAAAACGTTGAGCTCAAGTTCAGCGTTTTAAGCTTGAGCTAACTCCTTACTCGTCAAAGCCACTCATTTGTTTTAAACGAGTCAAACTAAGTTTACATGGACTCGGGCTTGGTTTGTTATTTTATTTCTTTTAGAACGAGTCTCAAGGTTAACACTAAGACTAGTGGGTGTGGAGAGGGGTGACATTTTCATGATGGGCCGCCACGTAGACGCCACGTAGGAGTGGGAGGAGAGGCATCTTGATGATGGGCCTCCAAGGGGGTGGTGTGCACTATGATGACGGGCCTCCTCATTGGTCAGAATTATTAAAAATAATAAAAAAATCAATTAAAAAACAAATAATAGGCCCGGCATCACCGGCAAAATCTTGCCACCCACGCCGCTCCACCCTCTATGCCGCCCCCACACCCTTTGGTCTAACAGCCCTAGGATTTGGATGAGGACTAAGGTGCAATGAGGCTTAAGTACCGGGCCTAGTTTGTTTACGTTGGGCTCCAGTATCAACCAAATTAACAGGGTTGTTAAGAAAACGAGAAATAATTTTGGGCTGCTTCATCAATTAGATTGTTTGGTTACATTTTTTTTTTCGGATCGGGCCTCTCATTATTATTTGCTTTATAATTTTGGGCCATTTTACTTGGTTGATTACTTAATTACTACTTACTAGTTAGCTACTTACTTAGCTCTCTAGTAATACTAGTGGGTTGGCCCGCATGATGCGGCGGGTGGCACCAAGCCTCTTATAGAGAGGGTGTTTTTGGTTACTTGCACCAAAGTCGTACGTTTTATAACAAACCATAAGGACTAAGGAGCGTCAAATTAATGGGACATGATGGGTGTTAATTTCTGTTACAAAGTGAAACCGTTATCCAAATGCAGTTAGGAAGAACAAATGGCTCGGTATCGTATATAGATGCATTAATGAACAATTCCATATTTAATTGACAATTTTTAAAATCCCTTCCACCAAACTTAATTAATTTTTTTTTCTTAAATGACATGTTGACCTCAAATTAGTATTGCGGTCACCGGCTAATCACAATTTGATTGTTTCTTATAGGTATTGTATTTATAAGCTTCATTATATTTATATAGTTTTATATAAAGCTACTAATGAATAAATGGTTATGTACCCTTTCAAATACCCATGTTAATTTCATGATTAACTTATCAATTTAATATTTGTATTAATTTACTCATCAAATTAATATTTATGTTCAAGGATTACAACATTCAATTGGGTGTTTATGATGTTTATAAAGGGGTTACATCTTCATGTGGATACAAAGAGTGCATAAGAGATATATACAATTAGTATTAAAGGTTGTACATGATGACATAAAAGGGATACAATGACAAAAAATTAGAGACTTGTAAAGGACTCTTGGTATACCATCTTAACTTTGGACAATTTGAACATATTTGTCCATGTCTCATCCTTTACAATATAGTATAGATAAATATAAAGTTATGCGTAATGTAAATTAAAATCACAACTTTCACGTTTACGTATTTTCCTCATTGTTTGTAAGTTTATAATTGAAGGGATATGGGCTCAAATCTATAAAGAATTACGAACGGCCCATACCCAGCAAAGCCCAAAACAAGTCAACTAGCGGAAGCCTAGCCGCGTGGAAGCATCAGGATAAGTCATGCGCACCCATGTGAGGAGAACCAAAATGCAACCACTTACGCAACAACGTCCCATAGTGTCTTAAAAGCAAAGCTAAAGGAGCACGAGGAGGACAAAAGGTACAAGGGGACCAGATAGTACACCTGACAATGACGTGAGACCAATCAAGGGTCTCCAACATACTTGGAGGTTGTCATAACACATGTGCACCGCGCACGCAGGGAATAGCAAGTACAATTCCCAAGCGCCTAAGCCAATCGTAGCCCATCACCTGGACCACCATCCGTAAACATGGGCGGACCTAGAGCTTCGGTAAGGTGGGCGGCCGCCCCCCTTAAACATTTTTTTAGTGTAAGAAGTACGCGAAAATCTGGAACGTCCCACATGAAAATTTACAATCGCCCCCCTTGAAAAGATGATAAAAGAAGCGGGGCGTCGTTGGAGAAAGCAAAGAAGTATGACGGATGTTTCTCAAGCGGGCACATCCATTTTTTGTTGCAGGTTAGTTTTTGAAGAAGGAAGATGATGCCACTTAATTATGTGTGTTTTTAATATAAAAAAAAAAAATATGCTAGAGTGTGCCATTTCTTTTCACTCTTTACAATACAAAGTCTCTGACACATGCATTTGGTTAATAAATATTATTGAGTTTTTAATTATTATTTGCTACTTTAACACATACTGTATAAATTTAGGATTTATAGTTTCATATTCTTAGAGCATTCACAATAGAGCCTTCATATTATTGTGAGAGGGGCCTCCATATTATATAGTGTGTATAAGTGGTTGCGAGTAAAGGAGATAGAGAATATATAGAGAAGTTACTGTTCATCAGTAAATTTGATATGGAACTGTTCATCCTCCATAATTGTTTAATATTTTTTAAAGTGGTTGTGAGTAGAGGAGAGAGAAAAGGTAATGATAAAAGTATAGAATAAATATTATTAAATAGAAAGAAGTGAGAAAAAGTAATGTTTTTAAAGTAATTATGAAGAAAATATAGAGAAGCTACTGGGAATGCTCTTAGATTTTTTAGCTATTAGGTTACTTAATGTTTTTTTTTTTTTTGAATAGCTAAATACACCACCAATTACACCTATATCAAGATCGAACCATGGCCTTTTCATCAAGAGAACTTTGTCCTCTACCACTAGGTAGTATCCCAAGTGGCACTTATTGTTCCGATTTATTATAGTTTAGTTATTGTTACGATTTAATATAGGCTACTTGTTACGATTTAATATTTAATTTTTCTAAGACTGGCTTAATGCCCGTTCGGTTTTAAAAACATTGGTTATGGCTAAATTTTAAATAATAAAAACTCGTAGAGAGCAACTTTAAATATATTAGATTTTCATTACGCATTTATAATGACGTTTAACATACATTTGTTAATTATATGTAGAATTTTGTTAGATTATACTTTTTTATATGACCCGACCCAGTCCGACCCGAACCATACCGAAAAAATTTTATATCCCGAAAGCCACCACCCCTAAAAGTTTTCGCACCCCATGAAAAAAATTTCTGGGTACGCCACTGTCCGTAAACCCTCGTACCGGCAGCACCAACATTGAGTTTTCTGGTTCTCTCCCTCCTCTGCATCTCTCTCTCCTTTGCACACGTGAGGTAGCCCACGGAAACTCTTTACGGGACTACCAGAAATTTACTACCTGTGACCACAACGACGGTGAACCTATGAGGATAGTGAGATACCAGTGTCATTTATTGGTTGCATCCCGCCTTCCCTGTTGAAAAGAAAGTATTCAAAAGTCTAGACCCTAGATTGCAATTTCGCAAATCTCATAGGTATGTAACACAAAAACAAAAGTACAAAACCTGCAGTTTGGACAGTTCATCAACCATACATACAAGCATCATGTATAAATGATGTCCCATCTCCTTGGACCATAAATTCATAAATCCTCTCAATAATTCAACATCTCTACACATCAATTTAATCTTCACCATCTCCATGACTCCATGAACAAACATCCTGTAAAACCATCTTCAATCCTCCAATCATCATCACCTTCCTAATTACCAAACAATGTTTTTATTTTTATCCTTTGTTTTCAAACCTAAAATCACACTCACTCTCTTATTCATAATCCTCTCCACCACCACCACCACCTGCCACGCAGACACCATCATAACCACCACATGCACCTCCATCCACAACCATAACCCATCCATCACAACCTGTAGTTACATTAAATCAACCACAGGTTGTGACCCAGAAGGTTACATCAATTACCTCCAATTATATTATTGTAATTTCTCATTGTTTCCTCAAGTAGGTTTCATTCTCTTATTAATTTGGCTCCTTGTTCTTTTCTACGTGTTAAGTGACACGGCCTCAAATTACTTTTGTCCAGCAGTTGATCACTTGTCGAAATCCTTAAATCTGTCTCCCGCTATCGCGGGGACAACTCTTCTTCCGTTAGGTAACGGATCTACTGATGTTTTTTCGAGCGTGATCGCGTTCACCACCACCCCAGATGGCGGTAATATCGGTTTAAACAGCGTGTTGGGTGGATCGATATTTGTGTCTACCGTTGTTGTTGGTGTTATGAGCATGTTAATCACGTACCGTGGGAAAATTGTGGTGATTGATAAACCTAATTTTATACGTGACGTTGTGTTTCTTCTCGTTACGTTAACGAATGTTCTCGTGATTATTCTAATAGGAGAGATTAACTTATTTGCATCTCTTGTGTTTGTTTCGAGTTACGTGGTTTATATTTTGTTAGTATGTTACATGCATTTCATCAACAAGAAGATACAAAAGACAATATGTGATGATGTTGAAGATGCTGATAATGATAATAATATTCATGATATAAGGGTGCCATTTTTGTGTGATATTGAAGATGAGAATGTTGTACATCATGCAGAAAAAGGTGTACATTGTGAAGAGCAAGTTGTAACATCCAAGAAAAGGTGTATTGTTAAGTTTTTATTATATGTTTTAGAGTTGCCAATTTACTTGCCTAGGAGGGTTACAATACCAGTTGTGACAAAGGAAAATTGGTCAAAGGGCTATTTGGTAATTTCAATGATGTTGGCACCAATCATGATGGTTGTAGTTTGGAACACACAAGAGGGGAATCTTGGGTTGAAGGCTAGCTCGGTGACTTACTTTGTGGTGGGTTCAATTGGGTTTGCTTTAGGGACTTGTACATATGCTTTCACAAGTAGTACCATGCCACCACAAAAGTGTTTGGTTTTTTGGTATGCAAGTGGGTTCCTAATGAGTGTCATTTGGACATATGTAACTTGTAATGAGTTGGTGTCTTTGTTGGAGTCACTAGGGAACATTATAGGAATGAATCCTGCAATCATAGGGCTCACTATTCTAGCTTGGGGGAATTCAATTGGGGACCTTGCGGCAAATGTGGCTTTGGCTATGTATGATGGATCCGATGGGGCTCAGATCGCGATGTCTGGTTGTTATGCTGGACCCTTGTTTAATGTTCTTATTGGTTTAGGGTTCTCGTTTGTGCTTGTGTCATGGTCAAACTATCCCGCTTCGTATGTCATTCCAGAAGACCCTGATTTGTGTGAAACCATAGGGTTTCTGATGGTCGGATTGCTTTGGGCTCTTGTGATTTTGCCAAAAAGAGAGATGCGACTCGATTATACACTTGGTGGTGGACTCTTGGTGATATACTTATCCTTCTTATTCATAAAGGTTTCTAGGGCTATTGGTTTGCTAAATTAAATTTGTTGTAAGTAATAGCTAGCATCAACGTTTTTTAGGACTTTAATTGTAATATAGTAGTTCGTTGTAACACATCATTCAACAAATGAAACGTCTAAAACTAATTAGTTGCAACATCTTCATTTGTTTCGTGCAGTATATAAACCTCATCCAACATGATAATGATTGTAAAACATCCCAAACCTTCAAATTCTTAAACCCATCCCTCTTTACTTTTAAAATTTTCAAATACTTATTGTTTTGTAGGTTGAATATGGGCGGGGCGGAACCAAGTGGTTAGGGGGTCTGTTGACGATCAATGAAATTCGTCAACAAATATATACGTCTGTAAGGTATGAACTTTTGACTCCGAACAAAATAAATTATGGTTCCGCCACTTAAGGGATTCATTGAGCGGTAGTTGAGTCATGCAAATATGAATTTAAGATATCAACCCGTACATGCATATTCTAATATTTTTAATGATATATATATAAATTTTTTTATTTTTTTCAAAGGTTTAGTTTAGTGAAAATCCTTGTACAACCCTAACCTAGGGTTCTCAAGTTCGAATCCCTACCCACACACTGGTGTCCTCCTTGCCTAAGCTCAAACCGTCACGGGAAATTTTTTTGTGGTGTGCATGGATCGAACATGTGACCTACCCTCAGGATGAGAACCCGTAAGGAAAAATCCACCCTACCTCAAAATACCTGGGCTGGAGATCATTGGCAGTTTTTTAATGATATATATATATATATATATGTAAGTGAAGTGATTCTACACGTTATTTAATATGGGGGAATCAAGTTTGGTAGGTATCATTGTACCAATTGAGCAACTTTGTCAATTAGTTAGGCCATAAACTTCTTGTCTTTGATTTAAACATGTTGAACATTGAGCCAAATAATTTATGGGTAATGTCAAAGATATGTCGTCTTCAATAATACCAAATATTATGTCGATCGGCTTTGATACAAAGATAAGTAGTGGAGTGTAGCAAATTATTATTAGGTCATGGGCTTGTGTTTTTACACCACACACTTGTTCATTTTTTTGCATTTTTATTTGTATATATGATAAGATAAATAAAAAATGTGAAATTTTATTTTCTATCAACTATGTATATTTTATCCTTTTGGATATGACTTTTATTGTTTTAGAATATAATAAATAGATTTATCATTAGATGTATTCATACATTAATATGCATGTCATGGTTTTTTTTACTTTTGATAATCATGTCAACAGGAATGGATTCAGAGACAATAGACAAAGAACAACAGAAACTTTATTCAAGAACTTCTGAATCTAAATATCTAATACAGTCTCTATGAATCAATAATACACTCTAAACAATCTATAGAATACAATACTGTAAACAAGAACAAGACTGGACTACAAAGATCTAAGCTCTTATCGAGATGAATAAGAGCAGACCAAAAACCCTAATCGTTCTAGACTGTGAGAGTGACGAACAAGAGATAAAACAAGATAACGAGAGCTAAACTTTGATACTGAGCACGAGCTCTCCTTATATAGTCGAATATAGGCTCGGGAAGAAACACACCCGAGCCTATTACCACCGTTAGATCAAAAGTAGAAAACACACTCTCATACGATCTTGTCCGTCTAATAGGCAACGAAAGAGGTATGGGGATTGCCAGCTTGGCAATCCTCTCAGTTATAATAAAACGATCTTGGGCCACTCCTTACTGGGCTGCTTCCTACTGGGCTGTTTCTCAGGCTTTAATCAGTCCATTCTAGCTAGTCCATTCCAAGCTTCCAGTCAGTCCATTCCAAGCCCATCGATCTTGTATCCAATCCAGACATCTATCAACCTATAATTCCATAAGTGTGTCAATAACAAATATACGTATAATATGATCAAGTGTAGTATATAATTTTAACACCCCCCCTCAATTTGATTTTCCTGGACCAAATGGGTCAAACAAATGAAGTTGATTACAAGCATTAACATGTTGATGAACTAATAAACCTTTTGTAAAAACATCTGCCAACTGTTTTTGTGAATCTATTTTTACAGGTTTGATAACACCATTAGCTACTAAATCTCGTAAGAAAAACAAATCTATCCCAAAATGTTTAGTTTTGTCATGAAATACTGGATTAGCAGCTATTGCTAAAGCTGCACTATTGTCACAATGCAGATCAACAGGCAGTTTTACAACTATATTTAGTTCACTTAACAAATCTTTTAACCAGACAACTTCACAAGCAACAGCACACATGGCTCTAAATTCTGCTTCAGCAGAAGATCTAGAAACAGTGGGCTGTTTCTTACTTTTCTAGGTAATCAAATTGTTACCTAGGTAAACACAAAACCCAGTTATAGACCTCCTAGACTCTATACATTTTCCCCAGTCTGAATCAGCATAAGCATTTAAGCAATAATTACCAGATTTATTAAAAAATACACCTTTTCCTGGAGCACTTTTAAGATACCTAAGCAGTCTCATTGCAATTTTTAAATGACTTTTATAAGGCTTATGCATATATTGACTGAGAAAATGTACAGTATAGGCTATATCTGGTCTAGTGTGGGATAAGTATATTAACTTTCCTACTAATTGTTGATACCCAGTAACATTGATTAAAGGTTTATTATCACTAACTATCATATTATTAACAACATGACTTGGCTCAATAGGATTTCCCACAGGTTTACAGCCTGTTAATCCATACTCTGCCAATAACTCAGAACAATACTTTCTCTGAGTCAGACATAGACCATTAGAATCTCTAATCACTTCTATGCCTAAAAAATATTTTAGTTCACCAAGATCTTTAATTAGAAATTTAGTTTTAATGGAATGTTTAACCTTTTCAATCTCTTCTAAAGAGTTGCCAGTTATGATAATATCATCAACATATACCAATAAAACTATAAACACAGAATCATGAATTTTAGTGAACATAGAAACATCAAATTTACTTTGGGTAAACCCAATATCATACAATGCAGCAACTAGCTTAGCATTCCACATCCTAGGGGCTTGTTTTAGCCCATAAAGAGACTTATTCAGTTTACATACTTTATTATTATTAGTAGTATCAGTAAATCCCTCAGGAATAGACATATAAACATCTTCCTTTAAATCTCCATATAAGAATGCATTATTTATATCAAGCTGAAACAATTTCCAATCATTTTCAACAGCCAATGATATAACACATCTAATAGTCACAAGTTTAACCACAGGAGAGAAGGTTTCATCAAAATCTATCCCTTCTTTCTGACTAAACCCCTTAGCAACTAACCTAGCTTTAAATCTCTCTATTTCTCCATTTGCTTTGTATTTTATTTTAAAAATCCATTTACACCCTATTTTACTTCTACCCTTGGGTAAATCAACAATGTCCCAAGTGTTGTTCCTATGTAAAGCCTCTAATTCTTCATTCATAGCTTTGATCCAATTAGGATCTTTAGAAGCTTCTGAATAATTCCTAGGCTCTACACTTTTATTTAGAACAGAAGCAAAACACTGATTTTCTAGTGACAGATTAGAATAGTTTACTACTTTTTCAAAACCATACTTTACTTTTCCATCTACTATAAAATCAGAAATTTTTTTAGGAAAAACTGACTCTCTATTGGACTTTCTCAACACAGACTCAGATAGTCTTTCAGTATCACCCTCAGGTTCTAAGTTGTTGTCCCCCTCAGTACTCACACCCTCTGCCCTATCAGATTCTAGACTAATCCTACTAGGCTGCTCTTTGTTAGCCTGATTAGGCAGTAACTTATGAGCCAAGCCTTTAGAGGTTCTGTCTACAGAACCTGATTGCTGAGTGAAATGTGTTCCTGAGTCTAAATCATCTGAACCATGTTCAGAACTAACCTTTCCCTCATCATTGGGATCATTTACCCCTAAGATACCTGAGTCTGTGTCTTCATAGAAGTCAAAAAAATTAATATTTGTAACTTGTTTAAAAATATTTGAATCAAATTTATCATAAACTGTTTTTTCTTTAAAAGGAAAAAAGTTTTCAAAAAACTTAACATCTCTTGAGAAAAATATAGTTTTACTGTCTAAGCTAAAGACTTTATAACCCTTTTTCTCATAGGAGTAGCCTATGAAAACACATTTTTCACTTCTACTTTCTAATTTATTTGACTCATTCAAGACTGTACAAAAACACAGACACCCAAATATCCTAAGGTGGTCAAGGAAAGGCTCAAAACCATACATCAACTCATAGGGGGTCTTTCCAGCTAGCACAGAAGAGGGTGTCCTATTGATCAAATAAGCAGCAGTCAATATACATTCAGACCAAAAACGAACAGGTAAAGAAATTTGAAATAACAAAGCCCTAGCAACATTAAGTAAGTGTCTATGTTTTCTCTCAACCACCCCATTCTGTTGGGGTGTATATGCACAGGTTGTCTGGTGTATGATACCTTTTGAGTTACAAAACTCTTTGAACTGTTTATTAACAAACTCAGTTCCATTATCAGATCTAAAAACTTTTACCTTACTTTTGAATTGAGTGTTAACTATATTTACAAAAGTTACAACATATTCAAAAACTTCAGTTTTAGTTTTCATCATACAAACCCAGACAGCCCTAGTGTAATCATCCACTATAGTTAGGAAATACTTATTACCATCCCTATCAGGAACTTTGTAAGGTCCCCAAACATCTAGGTGAATGATATCTCCTAATTTAATAGTTTTATGTTGACTCAAAGGGAATGGTTCCCTGTGTTGCTTAGCCCTATGACATACTTCACATGGATCAGTGTTATTTATGTTTGTTAAACTTATTTTAGTTTTTAAAACATTTAATACTTGATCTGAAGGATGTCCTAGTCTAGCATGCCACAAGTCATACATTTTTTTATTATCTAAACCAACCTTATTAGACACACAAGCATTGCCACACATGTATAATCCATCCATTTGTTTACCAGTCACCAATGTTTTCTTGGTTAACAAATCCTGAATATAACAAGTATGTTCATCAAAACCTATATACAACTTGTTATCTCTAGCTAACTTATGAACAGATAGTAAGTTAACAGTGTATTCAGGAACAACCAATACATCTTGCAGTATGACACCATCTGCCAAATGTAAAGTCCCAATTTTAGTTACCAATGCAAAAGTGCCATTAGGGTGTTTAACTTTTATATTAAGTTGAGAGACATCAACAAAATCACTTAAAAGGTTTTCATTATTTACCATATGTTCATTTGCTCCTGAATCACATATCCACCCAATACCTTTTAGTATCCCATTACTACTAACAAAACAATAAATGTGAGAATTAACAGAAGATGCACAGAACAAACTACCTGTAACATTACAATTCTGAGCAACATCACAAGGTTTCTCATTCAAAAAATTCATCAGCTTAGCAAGTTGTTCACTAGTCAAGGATGGAATAGAGACATTAGGACTGTTTACAGAATTATTGGCTACAACTGCTTTCTTACTTGGATTTCCTTTGGATCTCATCCAAGTTGGGTACCCTATGATTTCAAAACATTTATCTATAGTATGACCATTTTTATTACAGTGAGTACATTTTAATGCAGGATTAGCCTTTACATTTCTCTTATTAAAATCAGTAGATTGATTTACTTTTGAAACAAAATTAACTGTTTGACTAGTCTTAGAACCAGTTGAAGAGTTCCTATGGGACTCTTCCCTAGATATTACTGCAAAGGCTTCCTTTACAGAAGGAAGAGTATCCTTTGTCAGTAAATTGGTTCTAACACCTTGATAACAGTCATCTAATCCCATTAAAAACTGCATAAGTCTAATCATGTGACTATAATTGTTAAATTCTTTTGAAGCATCACAAGTACAAGAAGGCAGTTGTAGAATTTGATCTAATTGTTTCCACATAACATTCAACTTATGATAATAATCAGCTACAGTTAAACCATTCTGTTTAAAAGAGTTGATTTTAAGATGAAGATCAAATACAACTGATCCATCAATTTTATTATAAGTTTCTTTTAGATCCTTCCATACTTCAGATGCTAGCTTGGAGTATACTTGACCTAAGTATAACTCTTCTGATATTGAATTCAGAATCCAAGTCAAAACAACTGAATTACACCTATCCCATTGTCTTATTAACACATCATCATCTTCAGGTTTAACACAACTACCATCAACAAATCCTAGTTTATTTTTAACTTGCAAAGCTAGAATCATAGCATTAGACCAAACATTATAGTTTTCAGTACCCTTCAATTTCACATTCACAATATTCAAATTTGCAGAATCACTAGCATGCAGATACAAAGGATCACTAGCATCCAACTTACTAACAAAAGTAACATTACCAAGACGACCATCACCAGAGTCACTACTAGAGTCAGCCATAACACAGGAGAAACACAATTAAAGACAAAGAACCTTAAAAAACAGTCTCAAGCACACAAAGACGAAGCCCTGTCAGTGTCAAGATATCAGGTTCATCACTCAAGGTGCCTGACCATGTCTTAACAGGGGAGTCTTATCCTTAGATCTAGCACACACAAGCACTCACAGATCACAGATACTTGACAGACTAAACAATTAATCACACAGATCAATCAATCAAAACAGTCTAAACTAGACACAACCAAATAATGAGCCAATACCGGTCCTCCTAACCCGGGCCTTGCTCCTAGACACAACTGACACAAGAAAATAAAACTGAACAAGAAAGTAATGGAACGATCTCACCAGAAACTCGTAACCCAAAACCTTCACTTAGGGTTTTGAGTCAGAGAGCAAGTAAGAAGCCCACAAATCAATTTCAGCTTCAAGATCCTTTAACCAAACCCTAGATCTGATGGTTAACTTCAGATCAGGGTTATCTTCAGTGACAAAGAAGATCTTCCTTCTCAAGAGCAAATAAAAACCCAGCAACTTCAAGTTCCAAGGCAAGATCACCAGATCCAAGATCCACAACTCAGAACTCTATCTATCAAGAAGACACCGACTACAGATACAATCTATAAACTAAGACAGATCTGTAATCCAGACTCCTAATGAGACACAGATCTATGAAGGAAGATCTGATCTCAAAAAAACAAAACCCTAACAACGGAAGCTACTAAAAAAGATGACCAGAGCTGAGCTCTGATACCATGTCAACAGGAATGGATTCAGAGACAATAGACAAAGAACAACAGAAACTTTATTCAAGAACTTCTGAATCTAAATATCTAATACAGACTCTATGAATCAATAATACACTCTAAACAATCTATAGAATACAATACTGTAAACAAGAACAAGACTGGACTACAAAGATCTAAGCTCTTATCGAGATGAATAAGAGCAGACCAAAAACCCTAATCGTTATAGACTGTGAGAGTGACGAACAAGAGATAAAACAAGATAACGAGAGCTAAACTTTGATACTGAGCACGAGCTCTCCTTATATAGCCGAATACAGGCTCGGGAAGAAACACACCCGAGCCTATTACCACCGTTAGATCAAAAGTAGAAAACACACTCTCATACGATCTGTTCCGTCTAATAGGCAACGAAAGAGGTATGGGGATTGCCAGCTTGGCAATCCTCTCAGTTATAATAAAACGATCTTGGGCCACTCCTTACTGGGCTGCTTCCTACTGGGCTGTTTCTCAGGCTTTAATCAGTCCATTCTAGCTAGTCCATTCCAAGCTTCCAGTCAGTCCATTCCAAGCCCATCGATCTTGTATCCAATCCAGACATCTATCAACCTATAATTCCATAAGTGTGTCAATAACAAATATACGTATAATATGATCAAGTGTAGTATATAATTTTAACAAATCATAACAAATTAACAAGTTCATAAATCTATTTAGTTTTTTCACTCTCCTTCAAATCCGACAAAACATACACCTGATTTCAGTTATGCTACACTCCACCAATTGGTACCCACATGATTGTACGTTTCCATAGACACATCTTTCGGTTTAAATTTTAATAAGATAATCACGATAGTATTTATATGTGTAGGACCGATACGCCAATGATCTCCAGCCGAGCTGGTTTGAGGTGGGAAGGTTTACCTCCTTGGAGGGTTCCTGCCTGGGTTTGGTATCAGGTTCGAATCTCACGCTCCATTGAAAAAATAACCGCTTGGGTTTGAAAGGAGAAACCCGTGTGGTGCTATGGGATTCGATCATGGGCAGTGATCGCTTTGCAACACAAGATTTACCGCTGAAACACTACTCTTCAAAAAAAAAATGTGTAGGACCGATACTCACAAGTCATAACATAAGGGTATCACTAAAATAGTAAATCTTCATTTATATTTTATAGAGGTGAAAACGTATAGAGAAAGATTAATGGAAGTCATTAAAGTTTTTTAAGATTGTCTTTTTCACATGCCCTCCACTGTTTTATACCTTACTAATGAAGCCCAGCTCGGTTGGTGAAAATTGGGGGAGCTAAAGCAGAGGTCATATGGATTTTGTGATCTATTATGTTTTTTGTATCATTGTGTTATATGTTTTGGCATTGTATTATATTTTGTGGCTCATTGTGTCATATTTTATGATCTATTATGTTTTTTGTATCATTCTTAATTTTCTCATTTTTATTACACCGTGTAGAATAATTTGACACTCATTCTCATTCTTTAATATAAACATGTTTGGTAATGTATAATACGGAGTATTAAACAAACGTGTTAGGATCTGTTTTTCCATGTTCTCACATATGTGATATTATATTTTAGATTACATATCAATATATATTATTTTATTATAACATAATAACATATATAAAATAAAATAACAAATCTGCTTTCAGCAAGCTAAAATTAATTTTTCCATGTTCTCACATATGTGATATTATATTTTATATTACATAACAATATATATTATTTTATTATAACATAATAACAAATAAAATAACAAATCTGCTTTCAGCAAGCTAAATTTAGTTTTCAAATAGGAATAATTTGTTTTGTCCGTTGTAATTAGAAAAGGGGGGTAAAGTATTAATAATAATTAGATAAGTGTGGACTGAAACAGACGTGCTAAATTGATATTTTGAGGAACAGACTGAAAAAGGGGTTATGTGGTTTGAGACTTGAGTTAGATCTCTTGGTCCCATCAACACTCATTTGATTCTTCTCTAGGAGAACTACAAAAACAAATATTTCACCATTACAAAAACCTAAAATAAATATACTTAGAATCTAAACAATAGGGACGAGGCTATACTACAGACTCCTTAACTTTAGATGCATTCTCGAATTTCTAACTTTTTAAACGCAAAATCTAAAGGTCTAAACGACAAACTTCATCTACATCTCTTTAGATGTGAACTCTAAATCTATTCTCTAAACTTTAGACGCAAAGTGTTCGCGTCATCTCTTTAGACCCTGACCATTGTATGTGGCAGAGGAAGTATGTTTAGATGTCAAGTGAGAAATGGAGGCTAGCCCTTAGACCTCTTGTGGGCTATAAATTGATATTTTGAGGAACATATTAAAAAAGGGGGTCATGTGGCTTGAGACTTGAGTTAGACAGGTCTCTTGGTCCCATCAAAACTCATTCGATTCTTCTTAGGGAAAATTAGGAAAATAAATATTTGACCACCCAAAAACCTAAAATAAACATACTTGGAGTTTAAAAAATAGGGACCGAGGCTATACTACAGACTCTTTAACTTTTGACGCATTATCTAATCTCTAACTTTTTAAACGCAAAATCTAAAGGTCGAACTGACAAACTCCATCTACATCTCTTTAAACGCGAACTCTAAATCTAATATCTAAACTTTAGACACAAAGTGTTCATGTCATCTCTTTAGACCCCAACCATTGTATGTGGTAGAAGAAGTATGCTTAGATGTCAAGTGAGAAATGGAGGCTAGCCCTTAGACCTTTAGTAGGCTCTAAATTGATATTTTGAGGAACAGATTAAAAAGGGGGTCATGTGTAGTTTGAGACTTGAGTTAGACACATCTCTTGGTCCCATCAACACTCATTCAATTTTCTAAGGGAAAATTAGGAAAATAAATATTTGACTACCCCAAAAACCTAAAATAAATATACTTGGAGTCTAAACAATAAGGACGAGGCTATACTACAGACTCTTTAACTTTAGACGCATTCTTGAATCTCTAACTTTTTAAACGCAAAATCTAAAGGTCTAAGCGACAAACTCCATTTACATCTCTTTAGACGCAAACTCTAAATCTAATTTCTAAACTTTAGACGCAAAGTGTTCGAGTAATATCTTTAGACCCCAACCATTCTATGCGGCGGAGGAAGAATGTTCAGATGTCAAGTGAAAAGTGGATGATAGGCCTTAGACCTCAAGTGGGCTCTAAAATCAGTGTTTAGAGATTAGATTTAGAGTTTGCGTTTAAAGAGATGTAGATAGAGTATGTGGCTTAGACGGCTAGACCTTTAGATATTGTGTCTAAAGTTAGAGGTTAGAGAATGCATCTAAAATTTAGAGATTTTAGAGGTTAGGTTGGAGACGGCTACATTTACGGTATCTTTACATGTCATTATTTACTGGTTCAAATTAAAGAGTATGTAGTTTAAACTCCAAGTATTTATGATGAAATGTTTTTACCTTATTATTGCCTTGATATTTTCTGTTACAAGTTCAAACTTCTCTCAAATGTTTATTTTTATAATTGTCCCCTTTTCTTATTTACTTTGCCACAACAAGACATATTTCTTTCACAAAAATCATTGGTCCCGTCCAAAGCTACTAAATTTGACATGTGCAAGGATGATGTTTTCACTTTTGCTTTTATAAGAAACAGGTAAATGAAGTAAAATATGTTAATATTTATGTTGACCGGTTTAGTATGTATGTAACAGAAAACATGATAAAAATGATACATGATAGATTGGTTAGTTCAGCAATTGATGCAGAGAGAGTATTGGAAGACGACATGTTAATATTGTCAGGTTCCTTTTAAGGTGTGTACAGTTTTGATGAGATTATGTGTACGGTTGAGAGAGAGTAATAAGGGGACGATTTCGTTAGTAATTGTGTTATAATTATGCCAACCTCTTAATAAGTTCTATATATACATCCATGGGACATACAATTAAGTTAGTAAAGGTAATTCCGTCCATCATGGAGATATCAGTTATAAACATAGAGAAATACTATTAATTGATTAATCTATACTACATTATAAAGGAGGAAACATGGGCAAATATATCCAGATTGTCCAAAGTTAAGATGACATACCAATGGTTTCTTTACAATTTTCTAAATTTTATCATTTTTCTTCCCTAAATGCCCCTATAAGATAATCAACTTTTGTATGAAAATGGAACTCACCCAAACTAAATAAACACACGGGACAACAATATTTTTGAACAAATTTCTTATAATGGCGATGAAAGATAATAATTTATGTTACCACAATAAATAATCTTATCGCAGCAAACTTGTACGAGTTTTAAAACTTTGCCATAATAATACTTATATTATAAACCCTTTTTCATATATATGCGTCTACCAAGCCACAAAATGGACTCGATGGTTTGGCTCACTGGCTAAATTGGACAATTTTTTAGCTGTTGGGTCAGGTTGGGCAAGTCTATTACAAACTTACAAATCACAACTTTTAATTTCTATATTGACCTTCATATGATAGTTTATACAATATCATATTATTATTACATGCTTTTGTCATGTAAATGAACTTTATCATTTAGCAAGGTGTCTTCAATGGCATGGTTATGTAGATATGCAATGACCGGACAGCTTACACAAGGGTGATATTTATGTTCGTATTGGTCTGTTACAGTAACGTACCTTTGGTTTCTTAAAATTTGTTCAATAATATGAGTACATGGTTTTTGTGGTGAACTGCAATCAGTTGTAAGTGGCGGTGCACATTTCTTTTCTTTTCTTCCTACGAATACTTGTTAAAATATAGTGTGCACATTTCTATTCTTTTTGCGTAACTTGCGGCAAAAGACCTATGTATCATAATGTTGTATTGCAACCCATTTGTGGATCCCGCTGCAACGCGCGGGTAAACCCACTAGTATTAGATAAATGACTGTGGTGACTACACATAAATAAAAGTACTATATATTTATTCTTACATTTTATATTATATGAAATAAAATTGTAACGCCCCGAAAACCCACTTCATTTAAAGACGTTGATAGGCGGGATTAATAAAAATGATATTGAGTCAAGAGGGTATAAGTTGGAGGGTGGAAATTGTCATATACCCCAAAGTCCATATTATAATTATTAAATAAGATGCAAACACTAAAAACACACCAAATGTGTGTTTTGGTCGACATCAGGAGAAGAAGGAAAAGGGGTTTCAACCCCAACCCAACTACCAAGCTCAATCTAGTGAGAAATCAAGGGGAAATCATTGCATGAGCCAGAAATGGACCATTTAAGGTCAATCAAACACAAAGGTACCTTCTATTTGGTAGATTTTGATGTTAAGGTTAATTTTGGAGTTGATGGAACCTAGGGTGTGTGTAAAAACGTGAATCAAGGAAGAATGGTGGTGTCTAGATGTTGATAGACATTAGAGGAACCATAATTCATGATACTACATAAGGCTATGCTTGATTCTTGTGCTAGTTAGATTGTTTTACACTTATGATGGAAGTGGGTATTGATCTTGGTGTAATCCAATACCATTCTTAGTTAATTGTTGAGTGCATTGAAAAGAAAGTGATGATTTGCTATGTTGATAACTATTGAATGAATGGTATGTAATGTAGGGAAGAAATATGATGATTTATGTTATGAGCTATGAAAGTATGCATGAAATGCTTGTACATTATGTTTTAAATATTGTATGCACACCAAGTGTTTGATGAAATGCCTAGATTAGTCTAACTTGTGAAATTGTAGGCAAGATTGGACAAGTATGAAAGTAGTATGATAATAAATATAATTGAAAGTGGGTTAGCATGAGAATTGTGTTTTAGGGAGTATTCATGTAGGGATTTAGTGTTATGAGATATTCTTGGGCTATGTTGCTAGTTGGAGATTATGAAGGCCCTAGTATGTATGTGAGGAAATGTAGGAACGTATATGACAACCGTTGAGATCATGTGGTGGTATGTGTTCCGCAATATATGAGAATATTGTTATGGTGAAGTTCATATGGTCTAGTACACTAATATGGATATATGTTTCTAACTAGAAAGTTTGAATGGTTGAAAGTTGACTTTCCGCCAAGTCAATAGTGTAGAATAACATGGTTAGGCTCCCAAACTTGATTGTGTGATTAGAAACACTATGTGACACATAACATGTTAAAACTATGAGACATATATGATAATAAGTGGTATTACATGATGTGAGAATAAATGTGGTTGTGAATGTATGTTTTAGGTATGATAGAAATTGACTAATGAAAGTCAATGTGATATTTGGTTGAGAATGGTTGTTAGTGTGATATGATCATTGTAACACCCTAACCCATAATCAAGCGATCAACGCCTAATCATGCGGGTTTTGGCCTTACTTAAACCACTCCCGATTAAAACTTTGATATTTATTATAAACTCAAACCATTAAGATCAAACACACATTTGATTCCCACAAATTTTTACACTTTTATAGCTAAAACATAGACTACTATTTTGAGTTTTAACGGGAGTTCTTTGAATTCTATTGCGGAAGCTTGATGAGTGATCGGGTGTGTTCGGCTCTTTTCGCGACTTGATCCTTGCTACGGAACTTCCATCCCTTGTTTACCTAGCACCATTACACAAAGAATGGTTAGTGAGTTATCAATGATACATTTAAACTAGTATGATAGTCGTTACACGTCGAAACGGAACGAACCAGGCCCAGCGGCCCTTTATCAGGAGAACAAACCGCTGCAACTTTTGCGCAGCAGCTGTTCGGATCGCTTTTACCCCTTCTAAAACCCAAAATCCGACTTCGACTTTCAAATAAGAGTTGTTCTATGCTCCGAGATCTTTCCAGGCATATAAAGAACACCTCCTAACGATTTTTCTACGATTTTATATTGAATTTTAAAGATCGCGCTGTCTGGCTGTTCTCTGCGCGCGGCCGGTCTCTTTTATCGCGCGGCCGCGCGAAGCTTTTGATCATTTTTATCAATTCGCTGGGTGCTGTGAGCGGCCGCGCGGTCCCTGTGAGCGGCGCGCGAAGCCTCTGATGTTTGTTTGGTGACTTTTAAGCATGGGAATCATGTCGCAACCGCATTTGATGATTCCCGAAGCCTAAGCATTGACTTGCCGACTATATAACCCTCTGTTAGACTGATATTAATGGCCGGTTCATGATTTTATGACCCGGTTCATAGTCTTAGGTATTTATGTCGATTTTTACCCAAATCGACCCGTTAAGGCCTTGCATCAAACAAGGCTCTATTTGACCATACCAAATGCCTACCGTCTAAATTGTCAAGTCATTAGACACTTGATTAACCAAAGCGTTCGTCCGATTTGTTTCGTTATGATTTAGTTTCTTAAATTCATCATTTAGAAACCTTTTAAATTCCCAAAATGCCCTTCATGGTCAAATCTATCAATTTAGCCATTCGTGGCGAAACTTCTTGTTCTATTTCCAATGTTTTTGACTCATTGACTTGTTTAAAAACCTCTAAGTTCTTCCGGACTTAGATTTTCATCTTTTCTCAAGTTTTCACTTGTTTAGTAGATTCTAAGCGCGTTTCCTCGCATTAGACATAGTTAGAGAAATAACTTACTCGATTTGCACCCACACTTCAGGTGGGTAGTTTTAGTATCCATATTTACTCGCCCGAAGGTGTTTAATTAGCTACGGACTTACCGGGTAGCCTTGACCCATATCCATACCTAGTGCTTATCCTCCATGATTTCTTAGCATCAAACATGCATGCGCAAGTGCATTTACCTGTGTGCTTTCTAGATAGACACATTAATCTCTCGGAACTCAAATGATAATACTTTTGCCATTTGATCCGTTTAATCTCATGAATCTTAATGCTTGGAATACAAGCATCAAGTGTTGGAATCAAATGATGAGGACTTCACCATTTGACCCGTTTAGGCCCATAGTTCATGATACTATATTACCCAGGTTTCTATTATGATTCAAGTGACACTAACTTGACCCATTTAACATCATGCTTAACGGCTTCAATCAAATGCTTTCATTTAGATTAAAACATCATTTCTCACATATCTTTATTAATTGACCCGTTTTATGGATTTCACCATTTGGCCATAACTCATTGTCTCGTTTAAGATCATAAACCACGTTTTGTATTGAGTGCACATAAGGCGACCCACTTAGTAGATTCTACCCCCTTGGGGTTTGCCTTTATCACAGTTACTATATTTAAGACGAATGTATACAAGAATTAAGCTATATCATAGTCTATTGGTGTAAGTAAAACTTACCTCATATCCGTTCTTGTTTTCATACGCATTGAGCTTACATCCTATTGACCCGTTTGCATCCCTAGTTCTTGTACCTAACTTAGGGACATGTCAAACCTTTGCTAGAATACATAATATGGATTTCTTTTATAATCCACGACATCATGTATTCGTTTTAACTCTAGTCCAACATCACATTTCAAGTATTCATGTTCATACATGTAATACACATTTATTTCATCATTCAAGCATTTTATCAAACACCTCATATGCACCATTTTCATCATGCTATTTCTAGGTGTTCAAGACTTTCTAGATTCCGCCATGGCTTAGCTAACCATTGGCACATGATCATTTCAACAATTGGCACACATACATGATACTAATCACATAGAAATTGCAAGATTATTCCACATACTAGTGTAGTCCATTATTAGGGTAAAAACCCACAAATTACTCATATCACATAATCATGATTTCTCATGAATCAACAACCTATTATGATTCACCATGTTTTTATAGTCTCCTTGATGTCTACTAACACTTAGAAAACCATAGAGACTAAGAAATTCACGTTTTTATAAAAACCCTAGAATTTCATCAAGATCATAAACGAATTTAACATCAATTTCTACCAAATAAAAGGTACCTTGATGTTCATTAAGCCTTAGATAACTCGTTTCTTGCTAAAGCTTCGATTTCCCCTTTGATTTGGCTTGGATTTAGGCTTGATTCATGAGTTTTAGGGTTTGGTTGGTGTAGGAGAATGATCTCCTGATCATTCATACGACACACACACACACACACACCATGTGTGTGTTTTATTGTTTTATTTTTATTTATAAAACCCACTTTGACATGTTGGCAACTATGTCCCCTCAAGTTTAGTCTCGGGTTTGTTTCTAGAGTGTCACATTAACTAGATTAGCCTCTAGTAATGGGTTTAGCCACGTTTGTTACTTGGTGGTTGAAAACATCCACCATTAAACTCGCTTTGTTATTTTATCAATAACGCCTAATGGCGTATTTAAACGAAACGAAATTTCGGGGTGTTACAATCATGTATGCTAACAATGATGTGAACATGATGATATGAAAGGATAGGAATGGTGGACTCAACCATGGGAAGCTAATGGGTCAAGAGGAGGCAAGTAAACGAGCATGAACTTGGAGGAATTAAGGTAAGTGACTCCCGAACTTAACTTGCATATATGATATTGATTTATGTTCATATAGAATGGGAATGATTTAGTAGTAGTATATGCGTATGAAAACCACCCTCGTGAAGTGTGGGCGTTAAATTGGTAGTTATTTGCAAAACTATGTCCAATGCGCGCTAAAGCGCCTAAGAATGACCAATAGTAATGTAATATTGAAAATGATGGAAAACTAAGTCCATGAGGGCTTAGAGATTTCCAAATAAGTTAGTCGGTTAAAAACAATGGAATTAAACCAAGTAGTGTCACCCACGGGTGACTAGTTTGTAAAATAAGCCAAGGAGGATGTTTTGGGAATTCCAAGGAATTACCAAAGGATAAACCTATAAACTGGGTCATAATTAAATAATTGGACAGTGATTTTTAGTTTAACAAAAGTTAGATGGGTTAACAAAATGATGGTTATGCCCTTTGGATGATCAAATAAGGTTTTGGTATAACTAAGACCTTAACGGGTCGATTTGGGTGAGAATCGGAGGGATTGTAGTTAAACCGAAAAGGGTTATAAACCACCATAAATGGACATCTTTAAAGCATGATTAAATGGTGTTAAACAAGTCCCCAAGTGCCCTTTAGGAATGGCCTTGAATAGGAGTTAAAGGCCTTCAAAGATTTGGGGAAAGCGGGCAAGGAAATGAAGAAAATAAGCCAAAGTTGCAGAGGCTACCGTACCTTACGGTGGCCAGAGTAAGGTATAGTGGACATCTACCGTACCTTACGGTGGCCAGAGTAAGGTACGGTGGACATCAGGAAGCTTACGGTGGATCTCTACTGCCTTACGGTGGAAGCTGAAACAAGGGCTACCGTAACTTACGGTGGCCAGAGTAAGTTACGGTGGACCCCTGATTCCCTGAATATTTTGCTTTGTTTCTTCTTTCTAAAATGGTTTATCATGTGTCATTATGTGGGAATGTAAGGATTCTTAAGGTTACTCTAAACTCCATGATTGATCTTAGTAAGATGGTTTAAGATTAAAGGATGGTGGGACATTGAAATGAAATCGTGGAGGTCGTGTTTATGTATGTATTGTTAATGTTATTAACCGTATTGTTGTGTGAATCACAACAAAGGCACAGGGTAGATGAGGATGAATGCATGGAATTTCAAGGCTAGAATCCAAAGATCGGATTCAAGCTCGTATCTTGTATTAGTCCAAGTTAGCGGAGACAAGTCAAAGAGATTATCTAGCTTCCTTGGGATGCTATTACTATGTTGTAGAAATACTGACTATAGTCACTTACTGAACTAATGATAGGGTTATGTGGTGATTGTAGGTTGTATTGTCTACCTCTTAAAGCAAGGAAAGGATGGCGATCGAGCGAGGAGGCGGATTGTATGTGGTCACAGTCACTTAACCAAATAAAGATGAGTTTTGTTGAAGGTAATAAGAAATAATAGAAGATGTAACACTTAAAATACTTAGTAGATTTGATTTCTAATCATTCAAGGTTGTTATCAAAGAAATGAATTTTTCGGTTGGTATTTCCGCTGCGTACTTTCGGTTAATTTGGTTCAGGGTGTTACAAAAATATAGCAGTTTAGCATAAAACAATGATCATGAAAAATATATGTAGAAAATGTTGTTGATGTGGGAATGTAACAATGTCATTGACGGATTGCAGGTTCTGAGAGAAAATGAGTTAAAATATGATGTGGCAGTGGACTAACGCATTCGTGGGTGTTTTTTAGGGACTTATGTTATTTTTGGAGAGGGTCTATTTCTTCTTCTTCCTCATTCACTTATCACGCAAACGTTACATGCCCTAATTCCCACACTAGGTGATGGGATGATTCTCCTTGGCCTTCCATTTTTGGCTCCTAGTTCCCCTCCTTGACATGACCACCATAAACTCCTCGTAGGCCTCCATAGCCAATGACAACAACTTTAATATTAAGCACGGAAAAACAGTTAGGTGGGTTGGGTTGCGGGTTGGAAAAAGTAGTTGCCAAATTTAGTTCGGGTCAAAATGGATCCAAACCAATACATATAGTTTTAAAGCATAACAATTGAAATTAAACATGTTCTAACAAAAATGGCTTCACCTCAACGATAAAAAATGAAGTGAACAAAGTTGTCACAGAAGGTTACAATAACAAACATAACCACTGATACTACTCATAGAGTGTGAGGAGGGTGAGATAGAAAGGTGAACCATTCCTCTATTAAGGGATATAGATAATAGAGAGGGGTGCACTTACTAGACTCCTGTAAAATCACTATCTTTGACATATAAAATATAAAAAAATAGAAATAACATAAATGGTATGATGTATATTTGAACAACATAAACACAAGTAATGATAATGATAATAGTATAAGGTATCTAGTAGACTAGTAATACTCGTAATAGTAGTAAATCAGTAAATGAGCTGGGCTTGGGCCGAAGTAAAATGATATGAAGAATTGACCCAATTAATCCACATTCATACACTTATACAAACCCTCTCACTAAATCATTGTATTGCTTTTGGACAAAAAAACCTTGATATCAAATCTATCCATTTAAAATATATTCAACATCAGTCGCATTTCATAAACTAGAAACCATTATATCTTATATTGTTTAAAAAAAATAAATAAACACATAGCATGTGTGTCATAAATTAAAGATAAAGAAATATTTTTTTATGTTATGATTTTAACCGACACATACATATATCAAATTTTAGTACTATAGGATCAAACTAAAGGTATAAAACAGGGGACTGCCAAACCGATTTATTACCCGGCCTAACCAGTTTGAGCCCGAATCCAGCCCACGGTTTGTTACTAGTTCGAGATTTGAAGGAAAATACCAGTTTTAAACCCGGCCTAATCCAATTCCAATACAAAAAAACTGCTTTCTTAATAGGTTAAAATGTCCAGAACAAAACCCTAATCGATTCACGTAGGGCTGGGATTTATAATAGAAAATCCATTTGTAACCCGATCCCGTTTTTATTTTCAAACCGATTTAAGCCTACCAAGAAAACCCGTCATAGAGTGTGAGGAGGGTGAGATAGAAAGATGAACCATTCCTCTATTTAGGGATATAGATAATAGAGAGGGGTGCACTTACTAGACTCCTGTAAAATCACTATCTTTGACATATAAAACATAAAAAAATAGAATAGTATAAGGTATCTAGTAGACTAGTAATACTCGTAATAGTAGTAAATCAGTAATTGAACTGGGTTTGGGCCGAAGTAAAATTACATGAAGAATTGACCTATACAAACCCTCTCAGCAAATCATTGTATTGACATTGTATTGCTTTTGGACAAAAAAAACCTTGATATCAAATGTATCCATTTAAAATATATTCAATATCAGTCACATTTCATAAACTAGAAACCATTATGTCTTATATTGTTTCAAAAAAAAAAAAAAATAAACACATAGCATGAGTGTCATAAATTAAAGAAATAAATTCTTATGATATGATTTTAACCGACACATACATATCTCAAATTTTAGTACTATAGGATCAAACTAGAGGTATACATAAAAAGGGCCTGCCAAACCGATTTATTACCCGGCCCAACTAGTTTGAGCCCGAATCCAGCCCATGGTTTGTTACTAGTTCAAGATTTGAAGGAAAATACAGTTTTAAACACGGCCTGATTCAGTTCCAATACAAAAAAAAACTGCTTTCTTAATAGGTTAAAAATGTCCAGAACCAAACCCTAATCGATTCAGGTAGGGCTGGGATTTATAATAGAAAATCCATTAGCAACCCGATCCAGTCTTCTTTTTCAACCCGGTTTAAGCCTACCAAGAAAACCCATATTGGTTTGGGCCAAAAACCGGGTTTCATACACCTATAGGCTCTAGATCAAAGGGGTAGCGGCGCAACTTGTGGCCCGTTTATCTACGTATCATTTGTAATTGGCTGTTTTTGGTTTAATAAAATTTATCATTCACACAAAAAAAATTTGAGAATTAAAAAAAAATCTAATATCTATTATTATTATCTTTTAAGAACTGGGCCTAACTAAGGTCACTAAACTATTGGCCCAATAAACCCACATTCACACACTTATACAAACCCTACTACCATTAATAACTCACATAACAAACCCTAAAACAGACCCTCTCTTCATTCATCTACACACAGAGCAAAGCAAAGCAAAACACACGCCGTCAAGAAACCATGGGTCGGGTCAGAACAAAAACCGTGAAGAAATCCTCCCGTCAGGTAATCGAACGTTACTACTCAAAGATGACACTGGATTTCCACACCAACAAGAAGATTCTAGAAGAAGTAGCCATCATTCCATCAAAGCGTCTTCGTAACAAGATAGCCGGGTTCTCGACCCATTTGATGAAACGGATCCAAAAGGGACCCGTTAGAGGGATCTCATTGAAGCTGCAGGAGGAAGAGAGAGAGAGGCGTATGGACTTTGTGCCTGATGAGAGTGCGATTAAGGTGGATAGGATTGAGGTTGATAAGGAGACGATTGATTTGCTTGCTTCGTTGGGGATGAGTGAGCTGCCTGGGATTGTGTTGAAGGAAGATGTGCCTGTGGTTGGTGCAGGCATACCTGGTGGCTATGGTGGTGGTGCTGGTGGTGGTGGTCGTGGTGGGTTTGGTGGTGGTGCTGGAAGGAGGTACTGATAATAATAATAATGGTGCTGTTTATGGTGCTGTTTAAAGTTTTTTATTATTAATATCTATGCTTTGTTTGTTAGAAGGATGTTTTGGTTTATGTGTTTTAAGTTGGATTTAAGTTCAACATTATAATTTTAATTTCTGTTTTATTTTAATATTCTCATGTTTTTTTATTAAATTTTTTGCTTATGTTATGTGTTATTTTTGATGTTTGAGTTTTAGGGTTTTGACTGTTAATTTGGTTCATGAAGCATTGACATTTGTCTACAGAATTAAGATTTAAGAAACTCATGAATCATGATTGCTTATTTGGGTATAAGGATGATTAGGATTATTAGCATTAGTTTAGGTACTTGGTTTCTAAAAGCGCGCCTAGGCAGCGCAGTATGCAACTTGAGGCGCAGGCGCCACAGAAAGCGTATTGTGGTACATCAAGCTTATGAGGTTTGTACATATATGTGTCTAAATATTGGGTAAACGATCCTAGATACCTATTGCGCCTCGCTTATGAAAAGGCCCGTCGTTTTTGCACTTTGCCTTTTGGTTTAGACCTTGTTGCTTTTGTTTGATTTTAAGAATTAGTACCAAGTTTTAAAAATTATAACTACAGCTTGGTTAAGGTCTCTATATGCCTAAGGCTTTGATTCTAGTATTTGCATTTTTGTTTTTTGTGGATATCATTAGGATGATGTTTTTTTGGTAATACATTCTTCATCCAGCTGGTCTTTTGTTCTTCTGATTACGTGTTAATCCTGTTGGCTACTCGATTACACATAGTATTACATAACGAGTCCTCGTTTTACTACTGATTGTAACATCGTATCACGTGTGTAGTCTTGTAATGTTGCTACCATTGGGTATTGTATCTCAAATCTAGTCATGTTCATTAACCAATGGGGTAAGGGTTTTTGGTAAATCCTAGTCGCAGTTTATTATTGTATGTTTGTAACATTGTATTCCATATGTAGTCATATACCCCATAAGTTATCCAACTACACAATAATCATTGGGTCTTTTAAGTTGACTAGGGTCGAGCTTGTTTTAATTATTTTTTTTATTAATTTGTTTTAAATATTCGTAAAAAAATTATACTACTTAAAGTTATACATCAAAGCCCCCTGTTTACACTCAAGCTTTGATTCTATCTCTTAGCAAGTCATTCTCGTGTAGCTAACGGACGGCTTGTCTCGTTTATATCTGGCTTATACTTGGTTTCGTGCATGTTGATTACGTGATTACTCATTAACCATTGGGTATTGTAACTCACTAACTTGTATCAATTCATAAATCCGTTGGTTACTTAAGTACACACCTTAACCATTCGGTATTTCGGTTTGGATCATGGGTTTTGAGGTGCCATTTTTATATTGAATTTTGTATTGCTAAAATAGCCGGGTAGGTTTTGAAATTGGTATCAAAGACTAGGTGTGGGGGACGTCCTGGCTCGTCCCACACCTCCCCCCAACGAGGAGGTCGTCCAAAAGTGGATGTTCGAGATAGGTCAAATTCAAACGTCGGTAATAAATAAAAAAGGCGGAAGGACTAGCCAATGAGGAGCATCCACACACCCTTGGCTAGTCCACTTTGTAAAGGACTACCCTCATGGATGACGTGACAGCTGATGTGAAGGCTAGTCTCCACACCCACCAGCCTTGGTGAATGCTCTTAATTTAAAACATGTAGTAATTAGGCAATGCAACTCAAACACGTCACTAATTACAAAATTAGGCTAATGTGCACTTAAATTTTGGTAAACCACATCGATACCTATCGATCAAGTTACTAATGGTAAGCAAATGTATTTTGTTAGTAACTATCCTCGACTTCTAAACCAGGCGAAGCCCAGGCAAGACCAAGACAGGTAGATTACCATCACTTTTTTAATTCAAACAAAAACCACGTTTCTATATTATCGGCCTACATCCCCTTCTCCAGCCAACTCCCAAATCTTGGCTCTTCACTCGGCAACAATAGCTGGTTTTTATGTTTTCTTAATTGGTCGGTTTGAGTTATAAATAGTGGGGTTAATTCGGTTATTCAAAAAGTTGGTTCATTAAGAGCATTCACAACCCATCCCTCATTCCCTCCCCCATTCTTAAAATTTAAGAAAATCCTACAAAAACTCACTCCATCCCAACCCCTTTCCCCATACCCCATTTCTAAAATTTACAAAAAACCTATGTTGAGCCCCCATATATGGGGTCTTCTATCATTCCCCCATATCATTTAATAATAATAAAATAATACAAATGAAAGGTGGAGTGAATTAATGTTGGTTGTAAAAAAATAAAATAATAATAATAAAAGCTTATAGGGGATATGAATGGGGAATGAGATGTGAGAGATTTTGCAAAAGTGAGTGGCAAATTTAGAAAACTATGATTTTTCCTTAAATTATATGGTTGGGGATGGGGGATGGGTTGTGAATGCTCTAACAACTGAGTTAGAATGCAATGGATTCAATTAGTAGATCCAGTTACAGTTTTCGACTGGATCATATTATTATACCTATATACATTTTCAAAAGATGTTAACAGTACTTTTTTTTTGTTATATACACGTCTTACATTTGAACATGTTAGTCTGGTTGTTTTTTCCCTTCCTTTTTTATAGTTTAACTAACATTTAACTAACGCTTTCTTATAGAGTTATCATAATGAGGAGGCCAATTTAGTTATCCTTCTATATGATTTATGTTTCTTCTATCTTTTTTAGGTATGGTAATCAAACCGGAACCCGATGGGTAAACCCGGAACTCGACACATTTGAGACGGTTTGGGGTCGGTAATCGGCTATGGGATTAATTTTTATTTTTTTTCGCGGGTTTGGGACGGGTTTGGGATTTGATGATATACTCGTTTACCCGACCCGATTACCCGATAAAGTATACCCGTTTACCTGATTAGATACCCAATATACATTGTCATCATTTACCTATACATTTAATAATGGTAAATGTAATTGGTTAATAGTTACCTAATAGATATCAGTTAGGGGTGTAAACGAGCCGAGCCGAGCCCGAGCCTGACTGGGCTCGGCTCGGGCTTGTTAAGGTTTTGTGAAGCTCGAGCTCGGCTCGGTTCGAGCCTACAATCTTGAGCTCGAGCTCGGCTCGCTAGCAAAATCCAAAGCTCGAGCTCGGCTCGAGGTGATTTGAGAATCTCAAAAGCTCGGCTCGAGCTCGCAAAAGCTCGGCTATAACTTAGGCTCGCGAGCCCAATCGTTAAGGCTATAACTTAGGATCGGCTGTAACTTAGGCTCGGGCTCGGGTTCGGGCTCTAGCTCGTTAAGGCTCGATTAGGCTCGCGAGCCCAATCGAGCTTTGTATCTAGGGCTCGAGCTCGGGCTCGATAACTAAACGAGCCATATTTCAGGCTCGGGCTCGGGCTTGTTAAGGCTCGGCTCGTTCGAGCTTTTTACCGAGCCGATCCCGAGCCGCTACGTGTCATTTACACCCCTAATATCAGTCGGGTTTTTGGTCGGATATACTCAATGAGTAAGTTTTAAAATTAATGGGTTTACCCGAAACCCGCGGGTAAAACCGATACCCGATGGGTAATTACCCGACACAAACCCGACGGGTTTTGGGCCGGGTTTGGGACAAGAATACCTAATCGGGTATGGGGTTGGGATTACCTAAACTCGTCCCAAACCCGACCCATTGCCATCCCTAATCTTTTTGTGCGTTAACACATCACAACTGCAATATTTTTCCTTGCTTCTACCTTTATGCTCGTTAACACACAACTGCAACATTTTCCAATGGTTTTACGTTATCTTTTTTTCTTTTCTTTTTTATAACTTTAACTAACTTAAGCTTCTAGCCTCTGACCATTAATAGAGTTATCATACGGAGATCGACTTAGTTATTTTTCCCTGTGTTTTACGTGCCGGTCTAATTTTTAAACATTTTTATGTGTGCTTTTCGTTTGGTTTAATTTTCTCACCGCCGCAATTTTTCCCATGATTTTAAATATCTCTTTCGGTAGTTATACCGAATGATGGTGTTGTACTAATAATCAAACTCTCGCCGTAACGCGCGGGTAAAATGTTTAAAATCACTAGTTTGGTCAATTTGGCTGTTTATTTATACACCTATCGGTTAATTATGCCATAAAAACAGTTATCAAAAGCCGTATCCGAACTATCCCCTTTTTAGTCAATTTGGTTATTTTAGTTTGATTTTTAAATACATTTGTTGCTTTACATGAATAGTATAGACTATAGAGTATCCCCCACTTGTGGCTCAATGGTTGTCAGCTCAAATCTCCTTTGGGAGATTTTGAGTTCGATTCCCATAAGCTCCATTTGGGGGTATTGCCAAGTGATGGTCGAAACTAGCCTGCTCGCAGGTGCCAGGTTCGATTCTGATGGCCCCCGGTTTTCTACTACCGTGCATTTACTCCAGAGAGGCTTGCCTCTTGTGGAGGGTGCAACATCTGTCAAGTGGCAGGTGGCGGGAAATTTTCCGGGTGGAAGCCTTAGTGCCCCTTATGCGCAGCCTCGACTCGCTTGTGGGCCGGCCACTCTCGCGTTAGCGTGGACCCGGTTAAGACAACATAGTCTGACCATTGTAGAGTGGCTAGGGGACTCCCCTTATGGGGGGTTGCGATGATCTCTGCCGCAACATAGAAAATTCGCCTTCCAAAAAAAAAGTAGGGGAAATGGAATTTAATAATCCCAACTTTGGGGGGTTGGAAGGCAACAGTCCCAACTTGAAAATTGTAACACAGCAGTCCCAACTTGTCAACATTTTTATTCTAATGGTCCCAGACTTAACTCAGTTAAAAAAGTCTGTTAAGTGCCACGTGGGAGCCTACGTGTCAAAAATGCTGGTCTGTCAAAAAAAAAAAGGTGGTCCCATGTCCACGTCAATATTATATATTGTTTTAATGTTTTTTTTAAAAAAGAGGGGCCCACAAACAATCTCTCACCTTTATATCACTGACTCATCGATCAAAATCAAAAAACCAACATCCCCTCTAAAAAATCATCAGCCACAATGAAGAACCCTAGAACCCTAAAATCATGAACCCTAATTTTCAATCCTAAACAATAGCAATCAATCTTTCGACACTAAAGATGAGTTCGTCGTCTTCATCCTCATCAAACAAAAGCCTCACAAAGTTCAAGATCGATTTGGATGGGCAGGTTTATTGTCATCATGACGTAGTTGCAATCCCACGGGTGGTTAAACGAAACAACCCACGAAATGGCAAAGAATTTTATGGGTGTCGGTTTTGGCCAGTAAGTCATTACCTTTTGTTTGTTTCAAATAACTTCATGTATGTTCTGATTTGATTGTTTTCTTGTAGAAACAAAATTGCGAGTTCTTCTTGTGGAAAGAAGATTTGCAGAAGTTGCTTAATCAACAGGTTAGATGCCCTACAATTGAAGAATTGAAGTTTGAAAACCTACAATTGCAAAACAGAATCTTGGAGGATGAAAACAAGCTTCTTAGAGGCCAGCTGCTCAAATCTCGTTCATGGAATGCAGGCTATGTGTTAGGATTATTAGTTGTGGTGGTTCTTGTATGTTATGTAATGTTTTGAACTTCAATATGTAATGTTTCAAGTTATTGTATTTTGCTATGTTAGTGTTGTTTGAATGAAATGAAAATGGGTCTTTTTGAGTAAGTTAAAGTTGAATGTGTATGGTTCAAGACAGAAACTTGAATGTGTATGCAGTTTTTGGATGAGTTAATGGGTCAAAACACAAATTAGAATGTGTATGGTTCAAGACAGAAACTTGAATGAGTTAATGGGTCAAAAACACAAATTAGATTGTTTATGGGCTGCAAAAATGATTGTTTAGAGGCTGCAACAGGTTGTTAGTTGTGGGTTAATGGGTCAAAAACAAAGTTGAACATCAATGGCTTAAAACAGTCATAGTTATGGGTTAATGGGTCAAAAACAAAGTTGAACATCAATGGCTTAAAAACAGTCATAGTTATGGGTTAATGGGTCAAAAACACAAACACAAAGATAGTCATAACTTAACATCAAACATCAAACATTCATATAACATTAAACACAGTAGGTTCAAACATCCAACATTCATCAACACCCTACATAATAAGACAGTCATAACTTAAAACAAACCAACATAAAGTCTGGGTACCCAAAATACATAAACTTAATAAAAACAGTCATAAACTTAATGTCTGGAAACCAAGAAACCAACCCCCTTAACAGTCACACATTCCTTCATTTAAGCATAGTTTCTGGAAACCAGAAACCAACCCCCTTGCCCCTACTTTGACTTGACTCTCCTCTTGCAGTTGACCCTCCTCTGACCTTGCCCCTGCCCCTGCCCCTTGTTTGACTTGGACCACCTGAATGAGCTGCTTGACTTGATTGGGCAGGTTGACTGGAATAAGCAACTTGGCTTGATTGAGCAGCTTGGCTGGATTGGGCTGTTTGGCTGCATTGGGCTGTTGCCTGTGATGACTGCCCTGCCCTTTCAAACCTTGATCTCTTTGGCCTTCCTTTGCCTCTCTTCATTCCTGCAACCTCAACCCTTGTTCTCTTTCCATTTTTACAACCCTTCTTGTTATGGCCCTTCTGGTGACAATTAGAACAAGTCATGGTAGTTCCATGCCTACTAAGCTTTCCTGGACATTCACAAGTATAAACATAATGCAAAACATAATGCCAAAACATAATGCAATAAACATAATGTAAAAACAGAAGGCCAATACCTTGTTTCTTAGGGTTCTCATGTGGGTCTCTTCTCCTGTTTTTCTTTGGTCTACCTGGTTGAGACCTGATTGGTGGTGGGTCAAGAGGCATTTCTATTGAAGGCCAATACTTTTCACTAGCCAAAGGGGGTATGTTATAGGAATAAGCCTTCATGTATTGTTCCTTGTGGTACCAGTCATGGACATACATTTCAGCATTTTTGTTGAGAAATCCAGCAACTGCACAAACATGCTTGCAAGGGATACCTGACAAATCCCATTTTCTACATGTACATGTCCTGTTTCCAAGATCAACTGATACATCATCCAACTCTCTTACCTGTAATTAGTATGAACATCAAGTCAAGATCCAGTTTTTGCAATTAAAACTAAAAGCTAAGTATATACTTACCTGGAACACATGTAATGAGGATGGATAAACCTCACATTTATAAGCCCAGTCCTTTTCAAGATCCAACTTCCCCTGAATCTTAGGACAAACTACAACATCTTCTCTTTCCATTTGTATTTTGTTGTTCATTAACCTTGTCATGATTTGCACCCTGATGTCCTCCAACATGTTTATTAAATGCTTCTGTCTACACTGCACAATGAACCCATTAAATGTTTCTGCCATGTTGTTGCAGATAACATCACACCTAGTGTGTGTCTTGAGAAAGCATCTTGCAAAACACTTTGGATTCTGGTTTAGGAAATCATCAGCTGCTTCAGAAGACATGTTTTTCATCTCTTTCAAGGCCTTCTTGTAATCAGCCTCATTGTATGCTCTCACAGCTGTCCAATAAACCTCCTTCAACTCATCACTTTTGTGCTTCTTATGCCAATTGGCATATATGTGTCTGGCACAATTTCTATGCTCAGCTTCAGGCCAGACCAAAGCTACAGCATTAAGCAAACCCTACAAAACAATTCAGTAAGTGTCATAATTAACCTAGAAATAGAATACATTAAAATTAACTTAGAAACTGAATACATAAAATAAGATGATGTTACCTTTTGTTGATCTGATAATAATGTCCATTCCTTTCCACCATCAACAACCTGTAAGCATCTTCTTAACTGTTCCATGAACCATGTCCAACTGTCATTGTTCTCTCCTTCTACCACTGCCCAAGCAAGTGGATACATCTTGTCATTTGCATCCCTTCCTACTGCAGCCAATAACATCCCTCCTAGAAATGTTTTCAGAAAACACCCATCTAAACACAACACCTTCCTGCAGCCTGCTAAAAATCCCTTCTTCAAGCCATCAAAGCATACAAAAAGCCTAAAAAAACTATCACAAGTTGCACCTTCATCTGCATTGATGTACCCAGGTGGTACAGTCATCAACTCAAATGTTGAACTAGGATTTGCTATTCTTAAAGCCTCTAAATATGATCCTAGTTTGCAGTAATGTTCTTTCATTGACCCATACAATTGACTGTGTGCATAGCTTTTAGCCTTGTATGCAAACCACTTACTTATCAACACCTTGTACTTTTCTTTCACAACAAGTTGAATCTCCTTAGCAGACCATTGTGGTTTACATTTAAACACAGGCAAGAATTCATTGGCTATGAATGTGTAACTTAACTGCCTATTTTTGTTCATATTTCTTTGGCAATTGTGCTTGTTTACTGCCCTTTTTACCATGTAACAGTTTTTATCTTCATGAAAAGAACAATAAATATTGAATGGACAATCTGTAACACAACTAATACCAATACGACCTCCCCTATTCTTGTTACTAACAGAAACAACTAAATTCTTACCATTTGCAACAGCATACTTCTTCACAGCTTGTTTAAAAGCATCCCTACTTGGGAATCTTGTACCAACCACCCAGATCCACTTTGTCCAATCAGTGTGATCAGACACAACAGGAACACTTGGAGAATACTTCTTGCCTAAGATGTCATCATCAGAACTATCACCAGGTGTCTTTACATCCCCTTCTGAGTCTTCATAGCTACTATGTCCATCAACAGCCTGTTTATTAGCAGTCCCTTCTGCTTCAATAGCATTTGCATGCAAACAAAGTTCTAACAACTTATTTGTAGTTTCAACATTTTCTGTGTTCACCTTCTTGATGTTCAACTGAGATTGTTTCCATTCTTCATCTTCCCCTGCTGACCCATAATCATCTTCATCTAATGCATCATCATCCTGATGTTCATGATCCTGATCATCATCCTGTTCATCCTCTTCTTCTGAGCTATGCACACTTACAACATCAGAACTTGATTCTTCATATTCCTTATTAACCTTATAAGTCTCATCTCTTGAATCATCAGATCCTGAACTAAAATCCTCCTCTGAGTCTATTTCATCTTAAAAAATTTGAAGCCACTTCTTATTCTTGGTAGGTGGTTCATCTAAAGTTACCTCATTTAAAGCATCTAACTTTTTCTTACAACTAGGCATGTTTTGCTCATTAACTACATCAGGAGTTGCAAGTGGTTGACTAGGGTTTTTAAGTGGGCTGACAAGTGGGATTAATGGGCCTCCTAATGGGCTTCTCAATGGGCTAATCAGTGGGTTGGGTGAGCTGCTCACTGAAGCATTTTTACAAGGTGTAACAGGAGGTTTGTTAATGGGGCCACACTGCACATACACACTCACAGGTTCATCAACATTCCTATATGCCCTAACCATGTCCATAACATCACTATCAACTGTTAATAGCTTCAATCCACCATTTTTAGGTAACTTGTAATACATGATGAAATCGTTCGATACATATGAACATGTTTTCGTTACATAATCAACGATTTCAAAATACGAAACATGATCAATGTCTAACCTGATTGTTTTTCGTTCACCACCACAATATGTTAGTCTTGAAGCATGAGAAACGAAGGTGCCACCATACCATAGCTTAATCTCGATTTCTTCTTCAGCCATTATCTAGGGTTTATGTGTTCTAGGGTTTTGATCGTTGTTAGGTTTGGATGTTGTCTGATGATTAAGTTTGGGGGAATAGGAATTTTGATCGAGTGTATGAGTGTATGATAAAGTGTTTTGATTTTGTGGGCCCCCTTTTTTTAAAAAAAAAATTTAATAAATTATAACTATATGACATGGACATGGCCCCCACTCTTTTTTTTGACAGAACAACCATTTTTGACACGTAGGCTTGCCACGTGGGCATCCCACGTGGCACTTAACAGACTTTTTTAACTGAGGTTAGTCTGGGACCATTAGAATAAAAATGTTGACAAGTTGGGACTGCTGTGTTACAATTTTCAAGTTGGGACTGTTGCCTTCCAACCCCCTAAAGTTGGGATTATTAAATTCCATTTCCCCAAAAAAGTATAGACTATAGAGTATACTAATCAATATAACGCAAAATGCAACTAAGAACATTAGAGCAAACAATTATAACAAAGTATAGTGTTGCAAGTCGTAAACTACCACTAACATGCAATGATGCGTAAACTATAGTAGCTATACATAAAAGCACAAAGAGATAGGAAAAAGTTAAGGTTTCAACTTTCAAGAGTAATCTAATAACATATCAATATCAATACACTAGCTTATTCTATAATCATAATACATTAATACGTCTCTAGGAACTAATATCAACGATCAACTTCTTAGAGTCGCAAATCATGCATAATATACTCATTCAATTTCAACCGGATTTGCCTCCGCATCTTCTCATTCCACAGTACACATTTTCTTTTAATATTTCAGTAATTCAATCACCAAAAATAGAACTTATTCAAAGTAGTTATTTTTACTAAAAACGACAAAATCCTACTTATATTTAATTAATTGTTCCATAACTACAAAACTATTTTAAAATAATTATTTTTAACTAAAAACAGTAAAATCTTATGTATAATTAATTAATTTATAAAACTGTTTTAAATTAATTATTTTTTAACTAAAAACGGTATAACGTTTATTTAATAAATTTAGTTTTGTATATCGTTTTTTACTAAATAGATGATAATATCTTATTTATATTTAATTTTACTTTTGTCCATTAAAAATAGGTATTTTAGAATACCTTTAATTTCTCTCTTTTCCTCTCTCTACCAACAATGCTCGAAGTTGTGATCAAGTGATATCAAGTTTTACCTGAAACCAGCAAGCCACAAGGAGGTTGGTGCTCTAAATGTTCGATATATATTAATTTATCCCACTGTCAAGGTTTCCAGAAAATTCAAAGATGTAAAGTTGTAAAATTAAATTGCTGTTCACATTTCACATTCAGTACGGAGTAAAATAATATGAAGTTATGTCATTATACATATAAACAAATAGCAAAGTTTCGTGTGAGAGGCATTCACTGTTTCGCTCAATACAAGCTTTTAAAGCTCACTTTCGTCAGCGCCTACGTCATCCAACGTCACACGCACAAGTCTTTAATGCGCGCATCTTTCTCTTTCTAAACAGGGCATGTAATCCGACTGTTTGTCTTCTCATCTCAACGGTGTGGATCCAAAGGCCAGAACCACCCATAAAAACACTTAAACCGCCCATAGAACAGCTCAAAACGCCCTAGAAACATAGCAAACCGCCCTGAAAACACACCGAAACCGCCCAGAAATCGTAGCCAAAACACCCATAAAACGTAGACAGGCAAACCCTCATCCCAATCTTACCGTCTATGACGACCCACCTCATCCGCTTGCTGTGTTGTACGGTCATCGTCGTCATCACGGGTTCAGCCGAAAATGTAGGTATATACATCGGTTGTAAGTCTGAACATCCCGAATCCAGTGAACAGATTAAAAACCGTCATTACTGTAGAGATTCGTACTTGGTCAGTCACTTCAGGTGTCGTACGCGCCGGAAGCAGTAACCGCACCACCGTATGCGGCGGCAGTCCGCCATTGCCCCTCCGGCAGCTCAGCTGTTGATGGTGGCTGGAACCTCTGGGGCCTCTCCTTCTTTCTCTGTGTTCTCTCTCCAGAATGGTGTCTCAATATTTGTTTGTGTCTACCGAATGAACTGTGACTGTGAGGGAGTGGTTTTGGGATGTGGGTGGGTTTGATGGTTTGGGAGAAAACAGTAGGTGGGTTTGGGAGAAACTATCAAATGGTTTTCTACTTTACACATTTATAAATACAAATATTAATATTAATAAAAGTTTTGTTCCATGTTTTCGTTGCTTACTATTTTATTTTTGTTTTCCTATTTCAATTCAGACTTTTATGGAAACTTATGGTAATAATATTTATTATTAAATAAGTTTTATAAAACTCACATACCGAATATATCATACCGCATATATGATGTTCCGACCCCGTACCGAACCGACAGCGAATTGAGGCTGTTCGGTATCGGTACCTACATTTGGAGGTTTTCGGTTTTGGTATTATCGGTATCGGTTACCCTACAAGTTTGCCCCCGCGGCGGGTTGCCGCGGCGGGTATAAACCTAGTATATATACAATTAGTAAGTTTTGATGTGAGAGACCGTTACTGTTTCGCTTAATACACACATTTAAGCATCATGTACAACTTCTTTCAGCGATTGTCTTTTCTTCCCTTGCTCCCACCGGCCACCGCTACCCCTCTTTCATCTCATCCCCTCTGCTCTCTCTCTAAATCAGTGTTATCTGTTCTTTCTCTTTGTCGGTTTTCCTTCGTCGAAGGTTAGTTCTGTCCCCCTCACCTCTCTCTTGCTGTCGCTGGTAATACCATACCTGTGTCTTCTTCACTCCCGGTTGTTTGTGTCTTCATCACAGGGGGCCGACGACCACTATCGCTTTCTGCGTGGCAACGATTGTGGCTTTAAGGATGTTTTCTGGCGATTGATTGTGGTTGTCGCTCATGACAGTCCTGGTGAATGATGGTCATGGTCTTTCTTCATCCAGAGACCTCCGGTTTGAGGGCATTTCTGATGATGGTTATACATTGTTGAGGTCGTTGATAGTGAGTGGTTTTTCACAGCGGCGGTAGTCACAATGGAGGTTATGATGGTTTAGATGGTGGAGCTGGGTTAAAGAGAGTCAGGGGCATGAAATGACAGACTTTGATAATCATCATACAAATATTAGGTGTAGGTTTGGGTGTGAGCTGAGGTGTTGGTAAATGTTAAAGGAAATGAAAAGGCAAGAGAAAGATAATTTAAGTGCTATTTGAATTCATATTTGAAGTCCGAAAATATTAATATCCATTTATTAGGTGGCCACTTATTTTTTTATAACAAAAAAGTATTTAACTTAATCTACATTCACGTCTAAACTTTTGTGAACTATGTTTTTTAATAAACTATAAAATGCTCTACCTAAATCAATTTTAAAAGTCCAAAATTTTAGATTGTCGATGGTTTATGGCCTTTCATGATTTATGGGTTGTAAAGATGTACGCAAATTTAGACGAAAGTTTAGCGTCTTTTGTCAGAAATCATGGTAACTCAGAATACTCAGAGACTTTATTAATAATAAAGAAAACAAAGAACCAAGAAATACAAAACAATCTCTCAAACTCTCACAATACCTATAACGCTAGACAATGATCAGAATCAGATCAACAGAGAACAAGAAGTTAACTGCTAAGATCTCACAAACCCTAGATCGTCTAAACTATGAATATTACACGAGAGAATAAAGAGAATAACAAAAGTGAGCTGAAACCCTAAACACTGAGATAAACAATGTATTTATACACCGAGTAGAAGGTTCCACAGAAGAAGCACAATGAGCATAAGTCTCCACCGTTGATCTCTTGAGCACACGGATCATATGAATGAACGGCTACGATGACTTTAGGCTGTTATAACAACTTGAAGACTGGGCCAGACCACTTGACCATATCAACTCCTAATGGGCTTATCAACTGGACTTGTATCAACCTCCTGGACTCCTTTACTGGACTCTAAATCCTGATCTAGATCAATTAACTAGCCCACTCCCTTGTATCATCAACCTACAATAACAACTCATGCAACATATAAAAGCACTTGATAAAATAAACCTCAACAAGTATTAGATTGACTTAATGAAAGTGCTTATACTTTCAACACCCCCCCTCAATCTAATATCCAAATGGGTCAAACATATTAAGTTTTTTACAAAACTCATGATGTAGACCTGGACCAAGACCTTTGGTCATAATGTCAGCAACCTGCTGTTCTGACCTTATATCCTTGGTCTCAACTATTCCTTTTGAAATTTGATCCCTCAGAAAAAACAAATCAAGACCAAAATGTTTAGTTTTATCAAAAAACACTGGGTTGGCTGCAATGGATAAAGCAGCCTTGTTATCACAAAACAAAGGTACAGGTAATTCAACTTTTACCCCAAATTCAGATAACAAATTAATGACCCACATTATTTCACATGCAGTAGCACAAAGTGCTCTATATTCTGCTTCAGCAGATGAACGCGATACAGTAGGTTGCTTTTTACTTTTCCAGGAAATTAGACAAGACCCTAAGAATACACAGAATCATGTGACTGATTTCCTGGTCTGAATACACTTAGCCCAATCGGAATCCGAATAGGCTGATATATTAAAAGAACAACTTTTACTAAACAAAATACCTTTTCCTGGATTTCTTTTAAGATACCTCAACAGCCTCATTGCTATTTTAAGATGACCATTCAAAGGCTTATGCATATACTGACTCAGGAAGTGTACAGCATAAGAAATATCTGGTCGGGTATGAGACAAGTATATCAACTTGCCAACAAGTTGCTGATATCCAGTAATATTTTGTAAAGCATTCAACTCATTATTACTCATGTTAATAACAATATGATTAGGTTCCATGGGATTACTAACTGGTTTACAAGCAAGCATTCCATATTCAGCTAATAGATCAAGACAATATTTCCTTTGTGACATACAAACTCCTTGTTCACATTTAACAACTTCAATCCCTAGGAAATATTTCAATTCTCCCAAATCTTTTATTAAAAACTTTTCTTTTAAACATTCCTTGACTTTGTTAATTTCACCAACAGAACTACCAGTCAAGACTATGTCATCAACATACACAAGTAGCACAACAATTTCTGAGTCTACCAGTTTAATGAATAAAGAATAATCACATTTGCTTTGAGCAAATCCTAATTCAGTCAACACACCAACTAATTTCTCATTCCACATTCTAGGTGCCTGTTTAAGGCCATAGAGTGATTTATTTAATTTACACACTCTATGTTCATGTTCAGAATAATACCCTTCAGGCAATTGCATGTAGACTTCTTCATGTAACTCCCCATATAAAAAGGCATTATTCACATCAAGTTGAAACAACTTCCAATCATATTGTACAGCTAAGGACATAACACATTTAACAGTTACAAATTTAACAACTGGAGAGAAAGTCTCATCAAAATCTATTCCCTCTTTCTGACTGTAACCCTTAGCTACAAGTCTAGCTTTAAACCTTTCAACCTCACCTGTGGACTTATACTTTATTTTATAAATCCACCTACACCCTACAACACTTCTCCCTTTAGGTAATTCAACTAACTCCCATGTATTATTTCTATTTAAAGCTTCAATCTCCTCATTCATGGCATTGACCCAGTTAGAATCACTAACTGCCTCTTTAAAGTTTCTAGGTTCTATACTTTTATTTAACATTACAACAAACACTTTACTATCAACAGATAAATTGGAATAGTTAATCACCTTTTCTACCCCATATTTAACCTTTCCCTCTACCACAAAATCATCTAACCTCCTAGGGAAGACAGAACTCCTAGATGATCTTCTGACTGTGGTTTGAGGAGTATTTAAAGTGTCATTGCCCTCAGAACCAGATTTATGTTCATGGTCATACTTCACACCCTCTGCCCTGTCCTCTCTTGGTTCAACTTGTGAAAGTAAATCAGAAATTTCACTTTCACTAGGCTGACCAGGAGTGGACTGCAAAGTCCCATGTGTATTTGACTCCTTCTTACCTATCTCCCTTCCATCATCATCGGGCAGATCAGTAGGTTTGGATGTCTCAGTTTCAAAAAGATCAAAGAAATTGGTTGAGTTAATTTCTTTATTAGTGTTTTCATTATTTTGATCAAAAACAGAATTTTCTTTAAAAGGAAATATGTTTTCATAAAATTTTACATCCCTAGAGTAAAAGATAGTTTTGGCTTCCAAACTGTAAACCTTATATCCCTTTTTCTCAGGAGAATATCCTATAAAAACACATTTTTCAGCTTTTATTTTTAGTTTATCAAATTCATTTAATATTGTTGCAAAACAAAGACATCCAAACATTCTTAAATGACTAAGGAAGGGCTCAAACCCATAGACCAGTTCATAAGGAGTTTTGCCATTCAACACAGAGGAGGGAGTCCTATTAATTAGATAGGCAGCAGTTAGAACACACTCAACCCAAAACCTAACAGGAAGATTACTTTGAAATAATAAAGCCCTAGTAACATTTAACAAATGTCTATGCTTTCTCTCTACTACTCCATTCTGTTGGGGTGTATAGGCACATGTGGTTTGGTGTACAATACCCAAAGATTTAAAATAAACAGTCATTTGATTGTTCACAAACTCCAATCCATTATCACTTCTAAAACATTTAACATTTTTAGAAAACTGGTTTTTCAGAATGTTAACAAAATCTTGCACATTATTAAAGACTTCAGTTTTAAACTTCATTGGACACACCCAAACAGCCCTAGAGTAGTCATCCACAATAGTAAGAAAATACTTAAACCCATCTCTACTTTGAACCCTGTAAGGTCCCCATACATCTAAGTGGACCAGCTCTCCAAGTGATGTTGTTTTATGATCACTTAGAGGAAAGGGCTCTCTATGTTGCTTGGACTTGTGACATACCTCACAAGGTCCTTCATTAGCAACAAATTTTATTCCTAAAATAGGTTCAAGCTTCTTAATTACAATGTCAGATGGATGACCCATTCTGGCATGCCAAAGTTCAGAAGCCTTACTACTTAACACACACACCTGGTTACTTACATAAGAACCACCACAGAAATACAACCCTTCGAGCTGGTTACCAGTCACCAGGGTTTTCTTGGTGTGTAAATCCTGAATATAACAAGTATTCTCATCAAACCCTATGAATAACTTGTTATCCTTAGCTAACTTGTGCACAGAAATCAGATTAATACAATACTCAGGAACAACAAACACATCTTGTAACACAACACCATTACCAAGTTTTAGATTACCAATTTTTGTAACTAAAGCCTTAGTACCATTAGGATGTTTAACATAGATTTTTAAATCAGAAACATCAATGAAATCTGTAAGATCATGTTCACTTGTGACCATGTGTTGGTTTGCTCCTGAATCTATTATCCAACCCACTTTAACCCTAGTCCTTCCAACATTAAAACAAAAGACAGGTTTCATATACACATTAGCACAAAAAGGATCATACAGATTACCTGTTACATTACAACTTTGAGGTACTTCATTAGACTTTTCACCTATAAGACTAAGTAGTTTAGACAGTTGATCAGTAGTTAAAGAAGGGATAGACACATCTGTTTTTTCAACAGTGCTAGAACTGTTATTATTAGAAGGACTTTTCTTTGCTTGTGAGTTTCTGGGTGGTTTCATCCATGAAGGATATCCTATAATTTCAAAACACTTGTCAATTGTATGTCCAGATTTATTACAGTGTGTACATTTCAAAGCATCTTTAGCACCTTTACTATTTCTTTTAAATTCAAAACTTTGATTAGTTTTAGCCATCAAACTTATGTTTTGAACCTTTTTAGTATCAACACTAGCATTTCTATGGGACTCTTCCCTAGACACCACAGCAAATGCTTCCTTTACAGAAGGAAGTTGATCCTTTAATAACAATGCAGTTCTAACACTTTGATACACACTATCTAAACCCATCAAGAACTGCATCAATTTTATCATGTGATTGAAATTATTAAAATCCCTAGATGCATTACAAGTACATGCAGGCAATTGTACAATTTGATCAAGTCGTTTCCACATAATATTCAATTTATGATAATAATCAGAAACAGGCATACCATTTTGATTAAATGAGTTAATCTTTTGATATAGATCAAATACAACTGACCCATCTACCTTATCATATGTTTCTTTAAGTTCTACCCAAACATCACTAGCAAACTTTGAAAATACTTGTCCCATATATAATTCTTCACTAATTGAATTTAATATCCATGTCAAAACCACTGAATTACATCTATCCCACTGTCTAGCAAGTACTGGATCAGTATCAGATTTCACACAAGTATTGTCTATAAATCCCCATTTATTTTTAACATTCAAAGCAAGTGTCATAGCATTTGCCCATACAGAGTAGTTTTCTGATCCTTTAAGTTTTATAGATACAATAGTCAGATTACTAGAATCAGAAGCATGCAGATATAATGGATCAGACGCATCCAGTTTACTAACAAGTGTTTCATTAATAACTAGATGTCTATTATTATTAGGGTCATCATTATTAGGATCCACATTATCACCCATAGCAGCACCAATTCACAAATAATACTAACAAATATCTAATTAATCACTTAAACACAGAGATCAAACAAAAACACTACTAGAAAAACTAATCAGAGATATCACAGACAAACACAGGACACGACAAGGCGAAGCCAAGCCAGGGACCAGATCACAGGTTCGTCACTCAATGGTGCCTGCGCAAGCCTTAACTTGGGAGCCTCTAGACCTAGACTTGACTCTGACACACCAGACAACAAGACACAATCAACACACTCAAAGCAGTAAACAGGAAAGATCTCACCGGATAAACCCAAGTTAGGGTTTCTCCAACAACAGTTACCCTTTGATTGGGGGTAAAGCAATGGTAATCACCTCGCTAGGGTTTTTACGACCCCTAGCACATCGCCTTCTTGATTTGAGCTCACCAACAAATAACCCTAAACTTTAGGGTTTCGTCTTCTTTCCAGATCTCCTGAGTAATATAGCCTCCAGAGACTCCAACACCTCAGGACGCAGCGGAGTAATCCCAGATCACCAAGAATCCCACAGCCTTATCAGATCTTAAGCCAAGAGCTGATTTTACCCAGATCCTAAACCAAGATCAGACTGATTTAAGAGACAAACTCAGATCTGAATACGAAGACACTAAAATCTAACCTGGCTCTGATACCATGTCAGAAATCATGGTAACTCAGAATACTCAGAGACTTTATTAATAATAAAGAAAACAAAGAACCAAGAAATACAAAACAATCTCTCAAACTCTCACAATACCTATAACGCTAGACAATGATCAGAATCAGATCAACAGAGAACAAGAAGTTAACTGCTAAGATCTCACAAACCCTAGATCGTCTAAACTATGAATATTACACGAGAGAATAAAGAGAATAACAAAAGTGAGCTGAAACCCTAAACACTGAGATAAACAATGTATTTATACACCGAGTAGAAGGTTCCACAGAAGAAGCACAATGAGCATAAGTCTCCACCGTTGATCTCTTGAGCACACGGATCATATGAATGAACGGCTACGATGACTTTAGGCTGTTATAACAACTTGAAGACTGGGCCAGACCACTTGACCATATCAACTCCTAATGGGCTTATCAACTGGACTTGTATCAACCTCCTGGACTCCTTTACTGGACTCTAAATCCTGATCTGGATCAATTAACTAGCCCACTCCCTTGTATCATCAACCTACAATAACAACTCATGCAACATATAAAAGCACTTGATAAAATAAACCTCAACAAGTATTAGATTGACTTAATGAAAGTGCTTATACTTTCAACATCTTTAAAATCGTTCTCTCTTGATAATTGAAAAGGTGCAAGCTTTAGCGAAAGCACAACATGATAAAAGCAAATGATGCTCGAAATGATGGTAACATTCAATTCTTAAGTTGATGTTTGGTGGGTTGGTTTCTAAGTGTTGTTGTAGCTACTGTAGTATAGTGCCTAGCATAAGGGAGGTGACTATAATTGTGATTTACTTCTCAACCGACTGCAGAAGCGAAGGGTGAGACCGAAGGTGGACTTCCCACCCGGGGCGATGAGACGACAACGATGGTACGTTTTGACCCGTCATATGTCGTTGCTGCAACGTGCGGCGGCTATGTATGACGCAGTAAACCGTTTGCCCCCGCCGCAGCAACGCGCGGCGGGTATAAAACTAGTTTTAAACAGCTGATAAAATAGTTCAATTTTCAAGCATTAAATTTATGTGATGTGACAACTTGCTTAACATTAATGTTACACCCTCTAAATAGGATATTCGATTTAGAAAAAACAAATCCTAAAATTAAATGTATCGAAAAGTTGGTAGTACACTACTTTTTTTTTTATCTGTGTATTTTACCTGGGTAAGTCGTTTTGTTGCCAACGAACGTACCCACACTGGTTCGATCCTCCATGTATGCAGGCTTTTCAACCCCTCGCCCTAAGGCTTTGCATGTTTTGCATACCCTGTGTCTCGAACACGAGACCTCCCGGGCAGGAACCCCACTAATGTGGGTAGTAGACTACTAATAAGAGAATAAATTGGACGCTATTTGCTAGGTATTAACGTTTGATTTCAATTATTTACAATTAGAGGTGTAAATAATGCGCAACGGCTTGAGAGCTACTCGAGATCGGATCGGTAAAAAGCTCGAACGAGCCGAGTCTTAACGAATCCAAGCCCGAGCTTGAAACATGGCTCGTTTTGTTATTGAGCCCGACCTCGAGCTTTTTATACAAAGAACGTTTAAGCTCGCGAGCCTAAACGAGGCCAAACAAATTTTATATTGTTATTATTTTATATATAGTATATATACTATTTATCATTGGCGAGTCGAGCTCGAGCCGAGCTTTTAGCTCCTTTTAATTGTTCTATAATTATTTCGAGTCGAGCCGAGCTCGAGCCCTTGGGTTTTACTTTCGAGCCGAGTTCGAGCTCAAAGTATTAGGCTCGAACTAAGCCGAGCTTGAGCTCGAGCTTCATAAAAGCATGACGAGCCGAGCTCGAGCCCAGTCAGGCTCGGGCCCGGCTCGTTTACACTCCTATTATTTCCACTTTAAAGGCTAAGTGAACTTTTTTATGTGGGTTCATCTGCTTAATCAGTAGGTTTTGTCACATAATTACGCAGTTAAAGAAGGAAAAAAGAAATAAACAATGATGGTCTTTCACCGATCTGTCTATTTTACTTAATTATATCAACTAGTTTGATTCTCCGTGCTTTACGACGGACAATCTGTCAGTGTAGTTTCCATTCATTATAGTATCGGTAGCCATAAGAACAAATGCCTATACTGATATTACTATTAGTCGGTCAGAGTTTTTAGGGTTTTGTCTGTTAATTTGGTTCATGAAGCATTGACATTTGTCTACAGAATTAAGATTTAAGAAACTCATGATTGTTTATTTGGGTATAAGGATGATTAAGCTTATTAGCATTAGATTAGGTACTTGGTTTTAAAAAGCGAGCCTGCAATATGCAGCTTGAGGCGCATGCTGTACGGTAAGCATAGCTCAGGCGTATTGTGGTACATCATGCTTTTGAGGTTTGTACATGTATGCGATATTAATATTAAAAACATATACAAAGCTAATTTGAGACCTATTGAATATATAAATATATTATATGATCGTCTTGTGCCTCGCTTACGAAAAAACCCGTCGTTTTTGAGCTTTGCTCCTTGGTTTAGACCTTGTTGCTTTTGTTTGATTTTAAGAATTAGTACAAAGTTTTTAAAATTATAACTACAGCTTGGTTAAGGTCTCTATATGCCTAAGGCTTTGTATAATTGTATCTAGTATTTGCATTTTTGGGGACGTCATTAGGGTGCTGTTTTTTGGTATTACATTCTTCACCCAGTTGGTCTTTTGTTCTTGGGATTACGTGTTAATCCTGTTGGTTACCCGATTACACATAGTGTATCCCATATCGAGTCCTTGTTCCACTACTGATTGTAACATTGTATCACGTGTGTACTCCTGTAATTGTTGGTATTGTATCTCAAATGTAGTCATGTTCATTAACCAATGGGGTAAGGGTTTTTGGTAAATCCTAGTCTCAGCATCTTATTGTAAATTTGAAACATTGTATTCCATATTTCCATATGTAGTCAGTCATATACCCCATAAGTTATCCAACTACACAATAATCATTGGGTACTGAATATCATAGCTTGGGGTGTAAACGAGTTGATGCGAGCCTGAGCTTGCATAAGAGCTTGGCTTGTTAGTCTTTTAAGTCTGGCTAGGGTTAGGCTCGTTTATTGTTTATTATTTCTTTTATTAATTTGTTTTATATATTCGTAAAAAAATTATTCTAATTAAAGTTATACATAAAAGTCGCTTGTTTTACACTCAAGCTTTGATTCAATCTCTTAGCGAGTAATTCTCGTGTAGCTAACGGACGACAAGGCTCGTTTATACACTGGCTTATACTTGGTTTCATACATGTTGATTACGTGATTACTCATAACCATTGGGTATTGTAACTTGTATCAATACATATACCACCCGTTGGTTACTTAATTACACACCCTAGCTAGAGATGAGCTCGGGACGGTATCAGTACCAACCAATCCTGAAAATACCGATCCTGAAAACTCCCAAAACCCAGTACCGATACCGAAAACATACCGATACCACAATTGAGCCAAAACGTATTCTACCTATGTATATGAAGGATTCAAACAGCCTGGCATGAAATAGGTACGCGTTTGTACTGGATATACTAATGTATCAATTTAGCATATCTAGTTGATAATTTTAAATTTCCTTTGTTACCTTGAGAGCACAACACCATTTTGGATTATGCCTAAAGCCAAATATCAGATGTGTTGGATTTCGAACACCAAAGTTTTAGTCTCTTTGTAGTCTATAAACTGTTGCTTAAGCTCCACTATAGTAATATTTATGTCCCTTTTCTAAAGACCACCTTTAAGCTAGGACTATAAATACATCACATCTATTTTTTCGTACACAACCAAACTCTCAGAATTATATGCTGGTTGTATACTTCTATTTTCATGATGCATTGTGCTTTAAATTGTTTCCCTAATACAATTTGTCAAAATGATGTGCAGGTAGTTTCGGTATGATTGTTGTCCCTCACTTAAGGTTTGTTGAAGTATGCCTAATGCATTAAGTTTATAGTTTATCAAGTTCCTTTAACATGGTTTTGTAGGCTGTCATTGGTGCTTTTGCGCCATTCTATCCGGCTCGCATTGCAATGTTTGTGTAGGCCTTAAGATACTTTTCAGTCTTCAAACTACCTAAGAGAAGTTGATTACCTTTTGGGCAAGCTCGGTACTTTTGATCTTAGTCTTAACCACTTGCAGTAAACTACTATGATATCAAGACAACCTTTTGGGTACATTTTGATATCAACAACATTAGCATGTAGATCCTTGAACTAAACTTAGAGGATATGTTTGGTAAGAAGCTTTTAAAAGCTTTTAGGAGCTTTAAGCTTCAAGCTTTTAAGAAAAAGCTCCTACTAAATAAAAAGCCTTGTTTGGTTGAAGGAGCTGGAAGCTTTTAAATTGGAGAAAAAGCTCTATAGTGAAAAGCTACTAGTAGTAGCTTTTAAGAAAAAGCTCTACTAGCTACAAGCTTTTAACTAGTAAATGACATAAATACCCATTCTATTTTAAAAATAAAATAAAAACATTCGTTACAAGTTTTTAATTATGTCTATTTTGGTCATTTTATACATTTTATTAAAAGCTCCAGCTACGCTGCCAAACACCAAAATATATTTAAAAAGCTTACAGCTACCAGCTTCCAGCTAACAGCTTACAGCTACCAGCTTCCAGCTAACAGCTTGCAGCTACCAGCTAGTTTTGCCAAACATACCCAGAATGTATGTTTTGTATAGCCTAATGCACAGCCTTAGCTAAATTTAGAATGTGTGTTTTGTATATCCTTTGCTCCTAGAATTGAATCTCGCGGCAACGTCCTTGAGGTTTGAGCCACCGTCGTTGAGGTTTACTCAGTTTTGCTTGTCTTATGCTAAAAATGGACGAAAGACAGATTGGTTCAAAATGCAAAAGTAGCAACTCGAACTTGACGTAAATTTAGTTTGGAAAAGAGTCTGGTTGATTGTGGTCTATACTTTATGACGTTGCTTACGCCGCCGCAACGCGCGGCGGGTCAAAATCTAGTTAATGTATGTTTGGTCAAATTGGCTGTTTATTTATCGGTTAATTGTGCCATAAAACAGTTATCAAAAGCCGTATCCGGACTATCCCCCTTTTAGTCAATTTGGTTCTTTTGGTTTGATTTTTAAGTACATTTGTTGCTTTACATGATTCATGAAAAGTATAGACTATAGAGTATAGTAATCAATGTAACGCAAAATGCAACTAAGAAAATTAGAGCAAACAATTATAACAAAGTAATAGTGTTGCAAGTCTGTAAACTACCACTAACATGCGGTGATGCGTAAACCATAGTAGGTATACATAAAAGCACAAAGAGATAGGAAAAAGTTAAGGGACTCAGTAGAAATCTAATAACATATCTATATCTATACACTACCTTATTCTATAATCATAATAAATTAATATGTCTCCTGGAACTAATATCAACGATCAATTTCTTAGAGGCGCAAATCATGCCTACTATACTAATTCAATGTCAACTGGATTTGCCTCCGCATCTTCTCATTCCATAGCAATGTTTTCAAAACCGGACCGGACATCGAACCGGTCTCCTTACCGGTCCACTGGTCCAACCGGTCAGACCGGATGTAAGAACCAAATGGTGTCGTAAAATTAATAAGGTAAAATTTTGAAAAATATAAAAAATCCGGTTCAACCTCTTCAAAACCCGGTTCAACCGGCCCGGTTCCCGGTCCGACCGCCGGTTCACCAGTCCAGCCCCCAGTTCGATGCATATCCAGTTCAATACCCCGACCCGGACCGGTTCGACCCCCGGTTCCCGATCCGACTGGCCGGTCCGGGTTTCAAAACATTGTTTTATAGTACACATTTTCTTTTAATATTTCAGTAATTCAATCACCAAAAACAGAACTTATTAAACATAGTTATTTTTACTAAAAACGACAAAATCCTACTTATATTTAATTAGTTGATTCATAACTACAAAACTATTTTACAATAATTATCATTTTTTTTAACTAAAAACGGTATAATCTTATTTAAATTTAATAAATTTAGTTTTGTATATCGGTTTTTTACTAAAGAGATTTATTTATATTTAGTTAATTTATTCATCAATTTACCTTTGTCTATTAAAAATAGGTATTTTAGAATACCTTTTTTGTGATCACATGATATCAAGTTTTACTTGAAACCAGCAAGCCACAAGGAGGTTGGTGCTCTAAATATTCAATATATATTAATATATCCCACTGTGATTCTGTGAAGGTTTCCAGAAAATTCAAAGATGTAAATAGCGACTTGTGAGATTAAATTGCTGTTCACATTTCACAATCAGTACGGAGTGAAATAATCAGTATTTTCAAGCATTAAATATATGTGATGTGACAACTTGCTTAACATTAATATTACACCCTGTAAATAGGATATCCGATTTAGAAAAAAAATCCTAAAATTAAATGTATCGAAAAGTTGGTAGTAGACTACTAATTTTTTTTTATTTTTTTTAACAGCAAACAAACTTTATTCATAACGCTAGCAAGAAGCTAGCAACTAACAATCCGGAGTGAACTTTTTTATGTGGGTTCATCTGCTTAATCAGTGGGTTTTGTCACATAATTACGCAGTTAGAGAAGGAAAAAAATAAACATTGATGGTCTTTCACCGATCTGTCTATTTTACTTAATTATATCAACTAGTTTGATTCGTCGTGCTTTATGACGGACAATCTGTCGGTATAGTTTTGACTCATTATAGTATCGGTAGCCATAAGAACAAATGTCTATATTGATATTACTATTGCTCGGTTATAGTTAGTTTGATTCGTCATGGTGAAAATAAAATATTATTGATATGAAAAAAAGTAACTAAAAATTTATTGCACTATTCAACAAAGCCCAAGATAACAATCAAGGCTCAAGCCCACCATGTTTATTGGAAAGAGTTAAGTATCATTTTCGTCCCTGTGGTTTGTTAAGAAATGCCACATCATATAAAAATTAAAATCATGCTATTTTCGACGCCCACATATCCTATGCATGCCATTTTCGTCCCTCAAGTTCCTACGCATTTCCAACGAACATCTACTCCGACAGATTTCTCACGAAATTCCCACGACGTTCAAAATGCGTAGCAAATGTGTCAAAATTTCTGACGGATTTCCCACAAATCTGTCGGAAATTCTGACACATTTGCTACGCATTTTGAACATCGTGGGAATTTCATGGGAAATCCGTCAGAGTAGATGTTCGTTGGAAATGCGTAGGAACTTGAGGGACAAAAATGGCATGTATAGGATACGTGGGGAACGAAAATAGCATGATTTTTATTTTTGGATGAATGTGACATTTCTTAACAAATCATAGGTACGAAGATGACACTTAACTCTATTAGAAAAGATGGAAAAATCACACAAAATAGATACACCAGGAGTATAACTCACCTGTGTAAGTATCTATGAAAAACCTTTCTAAACTAGAAAACTTTGGAAACCTAACATGTGGCTAGAATTAAGCCACATCATCCATGTTAAAAATCTATTTAATAATACTAGAAGGGTAATAAGGTCATTTAACATCATCTTACACACTCTCTCTTTGTCAATCACCACTCAAGTCCCATTTGTCAGCCACTTTTCTACACAAGCCCCCATATTGTACCTGTCAACTTTTCACTACCCACACACACCCCCACAACCCTATATGTAAATCAAAATATCAAACCAAACTTTATGTCTTCATCTTTCTCATCTTTTTTCATGGATTTTAACCAAGAACATCCACTTTCAAACATGGTTCCCTCTTTCTCATCTCCTTCTCGTGGTTTGATCAGGAACAACTTTGCAGCGGACGTGAATGAATCAGGTATGTACCAGATCCTGTCGCGACAGCCGAAGGCTGTTGTTGATTTCCTTTTTTTTACAAGTATATGATCGGTGATGGGTTGATGGTTTATACGTATGTCTTCGTGTACAGACATTGGATTTGGACACCCAACACCACTTGCTGTTGATAGGTCTTCATATGTTGAAATTGAAGGTTAGTTTTTTTGTCTTTTTTTCGTTTGTTTTTCTTTTTTTTAAAGATTTTTGTTTTTGTATTTTTGTTTTAGGGTGGTTGGTAAATCTCTTGTTTATATGTTTGCATGACTGAGAAGTGGTTTCTCTGGAAAAAACATGTTTGGATTTTGTTTGCCTGTTCTTGTTTAAAGATTGTTGTTTTTTTTGTTTTTTTTCCCGTGTGATATAATCTAGTGTGTCATGTTTGTTTATATGTTTGAAGATTGTTGTTTTTTTTAGTAAATCCAGATTGTGTTTTCAGCTTTTTTTAGTATTTAACATGTTCATAGATGATGATTTGGCCACACAACACACCATAAGATTGTTGTTTTTTTTGTTTCCCCCCCGTGTGTTATAATCTAGTGTGTCATGTTTGTTTATATGTTTGCATGACTGAGAAGTGTTTTTCTCTAAAAAAACATGTTTGGATTTTGATGGCATGTTCTTGTTTATATGTCATGTTGATTTTTTTTTTTAATTTTGATGGTGTGTAGTATACCCCTGTTGTGTAGTATTTGTTTGAGTAAATCCAGATTGTGTTATCAGCTTTTGTTAGTTTTTAACATGTTCATAGATGATGATTTGGCCACAAAACACACCACAAGATTGTTCGACTTACTATGCATTAAATCAGTTTTTTACGTTTAGTATGTTAGATGGATTGTAGTATTAACATGTGTTATCATGTTTTGAAAATTACTGGCACACATGATGGCACAAGATTTTTCAATTTTTATGTTAGTATGAAAGATGCTGATTTGGGTAACACATGTTAACTGGAATTTAACCAGGTTAACAGGTGTTAACATATATCTGTATGGATTTTCGTGGTTGTATTAACATGTGTCTCACGTTCTACACTGGTTATTTTTGGATGTATCATAGATCATTATTTGGCAACACATGATGCCACAAGATTTTTTAGATTTACTATGCTTTAAATCAGTTTTTTTATGTTAGTATGTTAGATGATGGTTGGGTAACACATGTTAACATCTCATTATGTGATTGATGAATAAACGTGTAGTCTTTTGTGTTTTTGATATATAGATATCCATTTAAAGTTAATGGTGAATGTATGGAAGGTAATTGTATTGTGTTTTTGATATACAGATATCCATTTAAAGTTAATGGTGAATGTATGGAAGGTAATTGTATTGTGTTTTTTGATATATAGATATCCATTTAAAGTTAATGGTGAATGTATGGAAGGTAATTGTAATTTCTTTTGTGTTTTGGATATATGCACTCCACGTGTTTGATGAAATGCCTGACCTGCTTAACATGTGTTAGTTCTGTTAGTATGTTAGAAGTTAATGGTGAATGTATGGAAGGTAGTTATAAGGTCTTTTGTGTTTTTGATATATAGATATCCATTTAAAGTTAATGGTGAATGTATGGAAGGTAATTATAATGTCTTTTGTGTTTTGGATATATGCAATCCATGTGTTTGATGAAATGCTTGACTGGGTTAACGTGTGTTACTTCTGTTAGTATGTTTAGATGATGAGTTGGTCACACCGATTAACACCTTATCTATTGTTTTGCAGTTGATAATGAAGACCCCCCCCACCGGTTATGTTAACATACGAAGCCCAAGGAAGCCGAGAAAAATATGTAGAAAAACTTTTGAATAACGTTTTCTTTTTGGTACTCAATGTATAGAATTACTAGATTTATTTTGTTAAAGTAGTCAATAGTTTGTAATGATACTTTGTAATAACGTGTGTTAATAGTTTGTATGTTTTATTTCTAAGTAAACTTATGAAGTGAAAACTTTGTAATAACGTGCGTTACCAAATAACATATGTCACGGATACTATCACCTACCATCCATTATAGAGTTATATAAATATTGTTATCTGTTAGTATGTTAGAAGTTAATGGTGAATGTATGGAAGGTAGTTATAAGGTCTTTTGTGTTTTTGATATATAAATATCCATTTAAAGTTAATGGTGAACGATGACCAAAAACTAACACATGTTAGGTGATGCATTTTTAGGTTGTCTAAAACCATTTCATATAATAAGCGGCTGGTATTGTACGATGACCAAAACAATTTATACAATATTTAACCTATTAGGCTACTGTGTCTAAGTTGTTAATGTTCGCACAGCCACTTGAAGGGACATTAGGCATAATCCAGATATATGATTAACACGTGTTACTTATGTCAGGACATAACCCATGTTAGTTTGCTCTATGTGTTGGTTATCTAAACCATCAGCGTCATGGGTGTCTATTTTGAAAATGAATGCAATTTGTTATTATGTAAGTTGTTGATTTTGGTATGCACATCAACTTGAATCTACATGCAATACGCATAACCCAGATAATTGATTAACACGTGTCACTTTATGCCAGAAACTAACACATGTTAGTTGATGCATTTAGATTGTTGTCTAAAACCATTTCATATAATAAGCGACTGGTATTGTACGATGGCCAAAACAATTTAAACATTATTTAACATATTAGGCTACTGTGTCTATGTTGTTGATGGTGTGCACAACCACTTGAAGGGACAAGCATTAGGCATAATCCAGATATATGATTAACACGTGTTACTTATGTCAGGACCTAACCCATGTTAGTTTGCTCTATGTGTTGGCTATATAAACCATCAGCGTCATGGGTGTCCATTTTGAAAATGAATGCAATTTGTTATTATGTAAGTTGTTGATTTTGGTGTGCACATCAACTTGAATCTACATACAATCCACATAACCAACATAATTGATTAACACGTGTTACTTATGCAAGAAACTAACACATGTTAGGTGATGCATTTTTTAAGTGTCTAAAACTATTTCATATAATAAGCGGCTGGTATTTGTACGATGACCAAAACAATTTAAACATTATTTAACCTAATAGGCTACTGTGTCAAAACGGACATGTAGGATGTGGTAACAAATGTTAATTATTATCCGCTTTTTATGCGTCAAACCATGTTTCAAAATACCACAAGTTAATGAAGTACAACATGTTAGTTATACACACACATAACCAATAATAGCACGGCACTTAAACAGAGGTTAATAATACACGGAAAACACTAAAGCGGTTCCTTAATAATACACGACACGCTGCTTCAACCTTTCCCTTCAAAAAGGTTCGCCGTAGACTGTAGGATATGTGTTGCGACCTTCTTCCGTAGCCTCCTCACCTCCCCTAATTTCTTCGAGCCATTTGTACTAAACCCGGGATTGAAACGTTCGCCCTTTGCCATGAACTTTTCCATATGGCGCATCAAAAAGACCACACAATCGTCAATGTTGTTGCGTGTCACTCGATCAATCTTCTCCCTATGTATCCTTAGCGCATTGATTACCTCAGCCTTTGGATGCTTTACGTCATCCATATATTTCACCAACATATCCTTTATGAAAAAAACAGTTGTGATTAACACTTGTTAAACATATATTAACACTTGTTATATATTAACTAACACAGGTTAGCAACATTACCAAACTATATGCTTTACATACCTTGTCTTGTCCCAGTTGGATCTTTACCAACACCTTCTGAACCAGTACAATGTTTGTTAACACCTGTTATAGTATTTCAGAGAAGATTCAGTTTTTTAATGTCAAAATTAACATTTGTTTTCTTTAAATTGAGTGGATAAAAAAAACAAAACAAAACAAAACAAACCAAACCTAGTTGTGTTGCATTCGCATCGACATCCATTTGTGTCAAACCAACACTCCAACTTGGACCATCATAAGCATAATCTTCAACACTTAAGACCTCAGTATCCCATGGCAAGTCACACGGTGCAGCAAATAGATCGTCGTCCATTGTTGGAAGCCGTTTTCCCGAAGCAATGCAATCCGGACCTGAGTCAAAAAAGTTTTCTAACACTTGTTATACGCAGTTTTCTAACACTTGTTAGATGAAACTCCCAAATTGACAAAGTCTTACTGAAGAAACAACGAGTATAAGAGGGGGTAACAGGTGTGTGGTATAATGACTCGTGTTCACTGCAGGATATAATCCTTGGCTCACAACGATGGTTAATCTATGGTTATGTGCATAAACAACAAGCAGGATAACGTAAGGGACAACGATATAAGTGGTTCGGCCTCGTAAGACCTACGTCCACTAACAAGAGATGATCTTTTATATATACGAAGTACAAGTAATGATACAAGTGTATTGTTTCTAATTGGTCGAAATTGACTACCCTAAGAAAGGAGGTGAAGTCCTCCTTTTATAGGAGGTACGTGGGCCTGAGGTAATCAGGCCCACTTTGATTGTTGATGGGCTTGGGCCCGGGAGCTTTAGGAGCCCACTTAGTTGGATCTCAACCCTTAGTTAGGTAAAGTGATCCAAGTTGAGGAGGCTTTCTTTTGATAGGGCCACGTGGCGCTACGTGGTTGGATGGCTGGGCGGTGCCCTGCCATTGGTACACATGGCGCCTTCTGGCTGGATCTGCAGAAGGTCTCTTTTTCTCCTACTGTCAGGAAGTGTCAGGCGGCTGACCAGTTGTCAGCTGACACCTGATGGGAAGTGGCAAGTTGAACTCCAAGGGGGATGTATCCGGCGCTGTCGAGTGGTGTCTCTGCGCGGAGTGAGCAGCGCGGTTAGGCGCTGCTGCTTTATCTCCTTTAGTGTGTTGTTTGGCCTTGTGTAGGCGGAGTTTCTTGGACGCTGGGTAGGGTGCGCATGCAAGCGCTGAGAAACGGTACCCTACCCCTTCACTTACAATCTGGCACCATCTTATACTTGGCGGTTTTGCCTTCAACAGGCTAACACGTGTTAAGTAAAAACATTATTCGAAGAAAAACGGCTAACACGTGTTAAGTAAAAAAAATACACAAGCACTTCTGTTTTAATATACCTGTTTTTTTCTTTTTGAATCTCGCAATTGGTGTATTCAAATCAGAGTCATCAAATTCTAAGGAAAGCAAAACAGTTAACACGTGTTAAGTTAAAAAACACACAAATATTAACAATAAGTAAAATAAATATAAATAAACTACACCAAGGGTACTACACTAAGCATCTGACAACACGAACAAGAGCATGTATAGAAAAAAACTGACACCCGCTTCACTGACTTCCGGGACTCCTGCTTGCATCAACAAAACAGAAACATCATCAAACACACAAACACGGGAACACAGACTCGTTTCAATACAAAAAAACCCTATTAACAGTGGAACCCATCAAGTTTTAGAATTTTACTCTGTTTTTTGTTACTATACAAAAACCATCAAACCAACAAACAAGGGAAGCCATCAAACACACAAATCTTTTTTGTTATAATAAGCCATACTAATAACCCCTTTTTTTAAAAGTAATAACCCATCAAACACACGAAAATAAAAGTAAAAAAAAATGCGAAAACAGGGTAACACCTAATTGGTTTAAAAGCCTGGAAAAAACCCTATTACCTTTTTGAAGAGAGACACTTTTGTCGCCGACGTAACATGGAGGACAATGTACAGAACATGGACTTCATAGAGGAAGGTTTGATGATGATGATCAGGCTATGGCTTGATGAAGATGACGGCGGTGTATTGTCAAAGAAACAGGGGAACAGAGCATGAAGATGTTGAGAAGAAACTAGGTTTTTAACTTTTGGGGATGATGGGTGGGTTTGGTTGTGGAGAAGAAGATTAAAGAAGAAAGAAGAAAGAAGAAGTTGCAGGTGTCTTTGAAGAAGAAAGAAGAAAGAAGAGAAAAAGAGGAGAGAGGAGAGAGGTAACGTTGATTGATAGAGAGAGGGGGTGTCATATTAAATTTACCCAAAATGCCCTTATTAGTACTTTTCTATAATATGATATTGTTTCTCTCTCAGTCACCAAAGTTGATCTAAGCCATTGATCTAATCAAATGAAGGGTTAAGATTGGATTTCCAAGGTTTTCTAGTTTAGGGGGGTTTTCCATATATCCATTCCCTAACTCACCTAATGTATAGATGATTAATAAAAAGTAAACCTATCACTCTATCACAAGATTACTGAAATTTCATTATTTTATTTCATCATTTTTGTTTTTACTCAATTAACATTTTCCAAAATTATTAATGCCCAACGACCAACAACTATAATTTAAATGCCAGGAATACCACCTTCGGCCATAGCAATTAAACCAAGAACAACCAGAATCAACGCCTCCAGTCCTGATCCAAAACACTTAACAATTCTTTTCTTAGATTCTAATGTTTTATATTCATTTTTTTTATAATTTAAGTACCAAAATTAGTTAAGTAATTTAAAAACATAAAACTATATTAAGTTGTCTACCAATCAAAAGATCGTAGTTTCAAAATATCTTAAGAGTTAAGACATAAACGTGTATCAAATGTATGGGTCTTTGTTGTACTAATGTCTAAATAAGAATTTATAATAAACAAGGTATTTTAAAATATTAGGATATCACTTAGGGGAGAGGGTGCTACCCTGAAAATATTTTTACTTTAGTGATTTTAACTATTGCATTATCATATTCTTCACTGATTTACTTAACTGAAACATTTTTTTGGAGGCAACACTCCACTGATTATTTTAAGAATTGGATTTTAACACCCTGAACTATTGATTTATTGGCCGCTGACACACTGAACTACAAAATTGGTCACCACTACACTGTACTTTCAACTTCTTGGCATGTGTCACCCTCGGACTAACCATGGTTAGTTTTTTTGCTAACGTGACCATTTTTGCTGATGTGGCATGGTGACGTGGCTATTTTTCTGATGTGGCATGGTGACGTGGCCATTTTTGCTGATGTGGCATGGCGACGTGGCCATTTTTGCTGATGTGGCATCGTGATGTCACCATGCCACATCAGCAAAAATGGTCACGTCAGCAAAAAAAAACTAACCATCGTTAGTTCGAGGGTGACACAGACCAAGAAGTTGAAAGTACAGTGTGGTAGTGAACAATTTTGTAGTTCAGTGTACCAGCGGCCAATAATCAATAGTTCAGGGTTTTAAAATCCAATTTCTTATTTATTTTCATTTAAATACAAATCTAAACTTTTTTTTTAAATCACAAGGTTTTATTATTTTACCACAAAATGGTCAGATTTTTATTTAATTTCTCATAACCGTCCCACCAACACAGTCAAAAAATATTATGTGCATTAAAACCGGTCTCATCTAATCGTCAGAAAATTGAATTACACATGCAAGACGGTTGAGAAATTTTTGTATATAAACCACCATACCACGGTGGCGAAAACACAATTCACTTCACAGATAACCCACACCCTTCAAAATGAAGCGCTTGACCGAAAATGAAGAAATGACTCTGGTTGTGTGCGTTAAAGACGCACAAAACGATCACGCTTTGCAACGCCAACGTCACCAAGGCTCAGGAGGGAGGGACACACGGTTCTGGGACTGTGTGTTGGCCGACTTCAACCTACAAGTCGGCGTAAACGACCGCACAATCGAGAGCCTCCAGCGGAAATGGACCGATCTCAATAACAAATGTGATCGGTGGACCACCTGCTACGAGCGCCTCATGAGCCGGCACCCGGGCATTGTGCCGGAGTTGGCTGTGGAGTTAACCTAGGTGACCTATGCGGCTCGTTACCGTGACACGTTTGACCATGTCCAGCCATGTCAACTCATGCGTCAACTCTAAGTTTTTTTTATGTTTTAATGTATTTTTAATTATGTTTAATATTAAAGAATTATGTTTAATGTTTTTGTTTATGTTTTTTTATTTAATTATATTTTAATTTATTTTTATGCTTTACTTAAATTTAATTGGGACCATAAATATACCATAAAAACACATGGTTTAAATAAAAAAACAATAACAAAAATAGGGTTTAACTAATAAAACAAACGGTTTAAATAAAAAAAATAGAATTATATTAATTCAAAAATAAAAAATGCACGGTCACCAGCCCCTTAACTAGAACCAGAAATTGGTTCACGGGACCACTAGCAACATGGGTGGCGGCGGTGTCACCGTGCTGATAGTAGGGTCCCCGTAACCAATTATGGTGACGCCCCGTCCCCCTTAGTATATTCATTGATCAATCTTAAAATAAGGTGGTTGTCTCGAAAATTTTGTAAGAATCGCCAACGACGGTTTTATAAGACAGAAACCAAACTGGTGCGGTTGGATGGGTCAGCCTAACCGATCGGTTTTAACGATTCAGCGATTTGACAATTCGAATTTGATGGTTTGTAATACATATACAAAAACTACATGTTCCAAAAATAATTTAAACTAGTATATTGACCCGCCATGCGTTGGGGTGGCGTCAAGACTTAAAGTGACCCGAACAAAACATTGTCCATTTTCAAACAAAATTTACTTGAAAATGTTGACCAACTGAAAACACAACTAAAAATAAGCAATAAAACACATTTTATTTGACCTGGATCATCAGCGGGAAAAATTCATGTCGAAACATAAAACATCACACCGACAGATACTTAAAATAAGCATGTAAGAAAATAGTAATTTTTTTAAGTTAAAGAAATGGCACCATACGTTATTTATGGCGGTGTTGAAATGTAAAGTAGATCGAATATATACCACCTAATGAAAACGTATTATATTTGACTTGACTTGTTAGAAACAAAGTTTATGTCAAAACATTGACCAACCAGAAACTTACATTAAAATAAGCACGAAAACGTATTATATTTGACCCACATACATAAAAATAAGCACATAAACTTTGGGGGGGTTGGGGGGGGGGGGTGAGGGTGTCAAATGACATTAGAAAGGTGAGGGGTGTAAGTGTCAACGCTAAAAAGTTAAAAGACAAAAACTATAAAGAATATATGCCAAAAACACAGTAAAAAATAGACCAACCGAAAACGTACGTAAAAATAAGCACAAAAACATATTACATTTGACCAACGTACATAAAAATAAACACGTAAGCCATTTTTGTCACGTAGACTAACCATTTTATACCTCCGTTAGTTTGAGGGTGATGGAACAAACTATCTTGCAAGTTGGGAGTGTTATTGGTCAAAGTGATGGTTCGAAGTACTATCCGCCAATGAGTGAAAATTCGGAGTATTTAAATCAATTTCACCTTTTATTTAATGTAATGTTATTTTAATATATTTAATCTAATGTTATTTATGTTTTTTAAAATAGTTAGTTGTTGGATTTTAAAGAGATAGTGAATGTGAGTTGGTTGTGTCCCACATTGGTGGGGAGATGGAAATTGGAAGGCTTTATAAGGAGAAGCTTGAGAGGGAGATTTAAATTGTTAAAGTTACATTATCCTCTAGCTCCTACCCGCGCGCAGGGGGGGGTGCAAAAAATGGGTTCGGGCTGAAAAAATTCTTGAATCAACGCGACGCCCGCATCTGCGGACACGAATGCAGCTCGAAAAACCCGGGTCCGCGCGACACTGGTTTTTGATATCTGTTTTAATTTTTTGCATAATGTAACTGAATAGACTCCTGGCTTTCAGCTTCCAATAGTTATTATCAGCAGTTAATAACATAATGATGGTGATTAATTCTCGTGATTAATTCGTGTTTAATCATTGGTTTAATGCTCCATCAGTTTCTGTCTTGGTTGATTATAAAGACAGACTATATGTGCAGAAACTGAACTCGCAAGACATATCACAATTACTCACACAACTCAAACGCTGCAGTACCAGTTTCCAAGTTTCCAGACTCAGTCCAGTTCCGGTTTCTTTTCAGGCAAGTGGGATAGTCCGCAGTGCACCGTCACTGTTGAACCGGTGTACCCTGGGAACAGACGACGAATCTGTTTAAGGGAATTGTGTCAAACACAAGCCCGGTTCTGTTAATCCGTTTATTTCTTCCTGTTTGTTTCTTTTGCAGAATTTGATCGGTCTCCATTTACTGTAAGTTATCTAACAAACTTAAACAGATTCTTGGTTCTAAATAGTTCGTTTTCTTTTCAGTAATGGAGAATACGTCCCAGCCTTTGTTTTCTTCTGCTCCTCTCACGAGTGCCAGTTCTGTTGGGCTCTCTGCAGTGTTTACTTCTGCAGTTGCTGTTACCGCTGCCCTGGTGGCGCCACTGCCTGCTGCTGTGGCCAGCCACGCAGAAAAACCCGAGAAGTTTGCTGGTGTAAACTTCAAACGTTGGCAGCAAAAGATGTTGTTTTATTTAACAACATTGAACCTTGCTAGGTTCTTGACTGAAACCGCTCCTCGTGTTGCTGAAGAGGATATGAATGCTCAAACTGTGAGCGCGGTTCAGGCTTGGAATCATTCAGATTTCTTGTGCAGAAACTATATCCTGAATGGAATGGTTGATTCGCTCTACAATGTGTATTGCAAAGCTGTTACTGCCAAAGAATTATGGGAATCTTTGGAACGCAAATACAAAACTGAAGATGCGGGCACTAAGAAATTTGTGGTGGCGAAATTCTTGGATTTTGCTATGATTGACTCAAAAACTGTTATGAGTCAAGTTCAAGAATTACAGGTGATTCTTCATGATATTCATGCCGAAGGAATGATGCTTAGCGAGACATTCCAAGTGGCGGCTATTATTGAAAAATTGCCACCAAGTTGGATTGATTTCAAGAATTATTTGAAGCATAAGCGAAAGGAAATGACAATTGAAGACTTGATTGTGCGTCTTCGTATTGAAGAAGACAACAAAGTCGCTCAAAAGAAAACTGTTGGTCATGAAGTCGCTAAAGCTAATGTTGTTGAACATGGTCAATCATCAAAGGGTAACAAAAGTAACAAAGGCAACAAACGGGGTGGTTTTAAGAAAGCCAATGGGAAGAGCTCCTACCTTGGACCTAAAGGTGGGATTGGCAAGAAGAAGTTCAATGGAACTTGCTATAACTGTGACAAACCGGGGCATAAAGCTAGTGAATGCAAGCTTCCCTAGAAAGAAAATGCCCAACAAGCAAACATGATTGATAGGCTTGTTGCTATGATTTCTGATTTGTCAATGATGGTGACTGAAGCAAATCTGGTTGGTAATGATGCCAAGGATTGGTGGGTTGATACTGGGGCAACCCGGCATGTGTGTTTTGACAAGAGCTTTTTCAACACGTTTAAGGAAGTCACTGGTGAAAAGCTCTTCATGGGAAATTCTGCAACGGCAGAAATCAAAGGGGAAGGAAACGTGATCTTGAAGATGACTTCGGGAAAGGAACTCACTTTGTCAAATGTGTTGTATGTTCCTGAGATTCGTAAGAATCTCGTGTCTGGTTGGCAGTTGAACAAGTTTGGTTTTAAAATGGTTTTTGAGTCTGATAAGGTCGTGTTGACCAAAGGTGGTATGTATGTTGGTAAGGGCTATGCCCTTAATGGTATGTTCAAGTTGAATGTAACCGTGATGAATGAAATGAATAACGCTAGTTCTGCTTACTTGCTTGAGTCATCTAATGTGTGGCATGGTAGACTAGGTCATGTGAATTTTAATTCTATTCGTCACTTGATTAAATTAAATAGCATACCAAAAATTGATATCGACTCAAACTATAAATGTGAAACTTGTGTTGAAGCAAAACAAACACGTACTTCATTCAAAAAGATTGAACGAATCACGGGTCCCCTTGATTTGATCCATACAGATTTGTGTGATTTGAAAGCTATTCCTACTAGAGGTGGGAACAAGTATTTCATAACATTTATTGATGATAGCACACGATTTTGCTATGTGTACTTACTTAAGAGTAAGGATGAGGCTATTGACAAATTTGTTGTGTTCAAAGCCGAAGTTGAAAATCAACTTAACCGAAAGATAAAAAAGGTGAGAAGTGATAGAGGTGGTGAGTATGTTTCACCGTTTGCTGATGTGTGTGCAAAAAGTGGAATCATACATGAACTCACACCTCCTTATTCTCCACAATCAAATGGCATGGCAGAACGGAAAAACCGAACATTGAAAGAAATGATGAATGCCATGTTGATAAGCTCTGGGATGAGCGAGGACATGTGGGGGGAAGCGCTGTTATCAGCAAACTTCATTCTAAATCTAGTTCCCCGTAAGAAGAAGGACGTAACACCGTATGAATCATGGACGGGAGTCAAACCATCATATAACCACTTGCGAGTGTGGGGGTGCCTAGCTAAGGTGGTAGTGACACCACCAAAGCGTCTTGTGATAGGACCCAAAACTGTAGATTGTGTGTTCATTGGATACACTCGTCTGGGTGGTCCACTTCGATTTCTAGTGCATGACTCGAAGAATCCTGGAGTGTCAAATGACACTATATTAGAGTCTAAGGATGCTTCTTGGTTCGAACACATATTTCCATGCTTGGAAAGGCCTAAACTGGGTTCACCAAACCCATTTGATGAGAATGTTCTATATGATGAACCAGGCCCATCAAACCCAATTGGGGAAAGGTCTTCAAGAGAAGAGGTTGCAAATGATGAACCTCAAACTGATGAAGGTGAAATCCGAAGGAGTAAAAGACAAAGGACTGAAAAATCCTTTGGTCCAGATTTCCTCACCTATGTGGTCGAGGAGGAACCGCAAACTTACCAACAAGCCGTAAATTCCTCAGATGGACCTCAGTGGAAGGAGGCCATAAAATGTGAAATAGATTCTATTTTACAAAACCACACCTGGGAATTAGTGGATCTTCCTGCGGGATGCAAACCACTAGGATATCGATGGATATTCAAGAAAAAGATGAAGCCAGATGGCACCATTGATAAATATAAGGCAAGATTGGTGATCAAAGGATATAAGCAGCGAGAAGGTTTGGATTATTTTGACACATATTCGCCTGTTACGCGAATAACATCCATCAGGATGGTTCTTGCGATTGCAGCCATCAGAAATTTGGAAGTGCACCAAATGGATGTGAAAACGGCTTTCTTGAATGGAAATCTAGAGGAAGAGATTTACATGGAACAACCCGAAGGCTTCATAGCCAAGGGACAAGAAAAGAAAGTATGCAAGCTTGTAAAATCCTTGTATGGTTTGAAACAAGCTCCAAAACAATGGCATCAAAAGTTTGATCAGGTGATGCTTGATTCTGGGTTCAAGATCAATGAATGTGACAAGTGTGTGTATGTGAAAGACACACCAGATGGATATGTCATCTTGTGTTTGTATGTGGATGACATGCTCATTGCTGGTAGTAATGAGAAAATGATAAAATCTACAAAGGACATCCTGAGAGCAAGGTTTGACATGAAAGATATGGGATTGGCGGATGTGATTTTGGGAGTACAAATCACACGAACCCAGAATGGACTTGTGATAAGTCAGTCTCACTATGTGGACAAAATTCTTGAGAAGTTCAATGCAAATGACTCTAATGTAGCTAGAACTCCCATTGACACGAGTCAACATCTAGCTAAAAATCGAGGTGAGCCTGTTAACCAATTAGAGTACTCAAGAATTATTGGCAGCTTGATGTATCTGATGAGTTGTACCAGACCAGACTTAGCATATGCTGTAAGCAAGCTAAGTAGATACACGAGCAACCCAAGTTTAACTCATTGGGGTTGCATGACACGGGTGCTTCGGTACTTGAGATACACACGAGAGTACGGGCTGCATTATAATAGATATCCAGCAGTTATTGAAGGTTACTGCGATGCAAATTGGATATCTGACACGAATGATTCCAGAGCAACAAGTGGGTATGTATTCACACTTGGTGGTGCAGCGATATCGTGGAAATCATCTAAACAAACTGTAATTGCTAGATCCACGATGGAATCAGAATTCATCGCTTTAGATAAAGCAAGTGAAGAGGCAGAATGGCTACGTCAATTTGTTGAGGATATACCAAGGTGGCCGAAGCCGGCATCGGCCATATGTATACATTGTGATAGCCAATCGGCAATTGGCAGAGCTCGTAGCACAATGTATAACGGTAAAAACAGGCATATAAGACGTAGACATAATACGGTACGACAACTAATCTCTACAGGAGTTATCACTGTTGACTACGTGAAGTCAAAGGATAACATCGCGGATCCGCTAACAAAAGGCTTAAGCAGAGAGTTAGTTCAGAAGTCGTCAATGGGAATGGGGCTAAAGCCCATGAAAGGCTAGGTTTATGCGAAGGAAACCTAACTCAGCTGACTGGAGATCCCAAGATCTGAGTTCAATAGGACAACCTAATTGTATGAACTGGCGAAGGTCACTGTGGGGGAGAGTTGGTGAAACCCACGTTTTGAAAAGGGAGCTTACTATAAATATAATAAACTTCCTAGCCCATTCCTAAAAGTGACAAGGTCGAGGTTAAGCTTATGGCTTTTAATGATTTGACTGAGGTAACCAGTCCGAGTAAATCACCTATGTGAGAGAGAAGTGGGGTCGCTTCGAAGGGTATTGTTGGGGCACAATACTTAAGAGCTCTCGCAGAACCAGGCACGTGTCCATGACCATAACGGACACAACTATGAGGACTTGACGTTGTCAGGGAGAGTTTTGTGTGAAGCGTATTGTCGTCCACACAAACGGCAGACGAGTTCAAAGACATCGCGTTCTACTCAGAGCCAGTGGGCTAAGTGCGTTTCATAAGCGAAGGTTCAAAGGGTCACACCTACCTATCGTATGCAAAACTCAACTGTTGAAATTTAATCGGAATGAGGATTGTTTCTGGGAATAACTCCCATTCATGTGGGGGATTGTTGGATTTTAAAGAGATAGTGAATGTGAGTTGGTTGTGTCCCACATTGGTGGGGAGATGGAAATTGGAAGGCTTTATAAGGAGAAGCTTGAGAGGGAGATTTAAATTGTTAAAGTTACATTATCCTCTAGCTCCTACCCGCGCGCAGGGGGGGTGCAAAAAATGGGTTCGGGCTGAAAAAATTCTTGAATCAACGCGACGCCCGCATCTGTGGACACGAATGCAGCTCGAAAAACCCGGGTCCGCGCGACACTGGTTTTTGATATCTGTTTTAATTTTTTGCATAATGTAACTGAATAGACTCCTGGCTTTCAGCTTCCAATAGTTATTATCAGCAGTTAATAACATAATGATGGTGATTAATTCTCGTGATTAATTCGTGTTTAATCATTGGTTTAATGCTCCATCAGTTTCTGTCTTGGTTGATTATAAAGACAGACTATATGTGCAGAAACTGAACTCGCAAGACATATCACAATTACTCACACAACTCAAACGCTGCAGTACCAGTTTCCAAGTTTCCAGACTCAGTCCAGTTCCGGTTTCTTTTCAGGCAAGTGGGATAGTCCGCAGTGCACCGTCACTGTTGAACCGGTGTACCCTGGGAACAGACGACGAATCTGTTTAAGGGAATTGTGTCAAACACAAGCCCGGTTCTGTTAATCCGTTTATTTCTTCCTGTTTGTTTCTTTTGCAGAATTTGATCGGTCTCCATTTACTGTAAGTTATCTAACATTAGTGACGGGTATAATGATCACCTCATGTAAAATGTTACAAAAAATGATGAGTTGTGATGAAATAGGATGACATATAGGGATTGGTTAGATGTTTAGTGATTGTGTGATGACCACCGGATCAAACAATGAACCTGAACCAAATCGTTTCAATTTAAAACAAGCAAAAAAATAGCTTTGTACGGTTGAATTTAACACCCCACCCTACAGACTACAATTACAACTAGACATCCATTAAAACTGGAAAAAAGATAATGTATTTACTCCAATGCAATAAATGTAATGTTTTACTTGTGGCCGTTACTCCAAATCCTAGCTTTTATATTTCCGTTTAGAACACAAACTCATCCAACTCTATATACAAGCTGAGCTCTCATTACAAAATAAATAAATAAATAGCTCCGATCAAATAAGTCGACAATGGGGATCATTCGTTTGATTACAGGATGGCCAGGCCCTAGCGGCTTCGGATCAGCCACAACCGCCGAACAAGTGACCGAAGGAATCGATGCATCCCATCTCACTGTAGTCATTACAGGTACACATGAATTCATCAGTTGAACATTTTATGACGTACAAAAGAAAAAACACATGCTATGTTAGTATGTTTTACGTGATTACTTGTCTCCCACACCGCGCTGGCACCCCTCTAGTTACCATTAATGGATATATATTATTAGTTATAACTTATAAAATGTAACATATTATATTATGTAACATGTTCAAACTGGTTGGTTGGACTTGTACCTAATCAAACTAGTTGTATGATTTGTGTAACATGTTAAAACGATTGAGTTGGATTTACCCGCAAACACTTATGTATTACTTCTAGAATACTATAAATATTTATTTATGTTATAACTTATAAGGTTAATGGTTGGTTTACAGGAGGGGCTAGTGGGATTGGATTAGAGACAGCAAGAGTATTGGCATTAAGAGGAGCTCATGTTATTATAGCAGCAAGAAACATGGAGGCTGCAAATGATGCAAAACAAAACATTATTAAAAACAATCAAAATGCTAAGGTTGACATTCTTCAGCTTGATCTCTCTTGTCTCAAATCGGTTAAAGCGTTTGCGGATAACTTTTTAGCTCTTAATATTCCTCTCAACATCTTGATGTGAGTCCTTAACGTCTTTTTTTTTTTACATTTACGCGCCTAAAATATGTAGATGGTGTTTGGATCATAGTTATCAAAGGCGCACTCAAGGCGCATAGGCCTTGCCTAGGGCCTAGGCGCGAGGCGCAAAAAAAGTGAGGACCTAAGATAAAAAAAAAAAAAACGAACAAGAAAATAAAGTAATAATATATTAAAATAATATTATTTTTCGTCTAGTTAGTATCAAAAGTTTTAAAATGTTGATCTACTAGGGTATAGACGTAGTTTTCCTTAGATAAAAGTGGAAATCTGGCTGAAATCTAACCATAATTTCACAAATTTAGCTGGAAACTTTCCGGAATTTGGGAATCTAGCTGAAATACGCACCTAAACCACCACCTGGAGAATTAAAGCGCAATTTCCTCGACTCAAAGCGCAAATGAATCGCCTTGCCTAAAAAATGGGCCTAGCCGCAAGAGGCGATGACTTTTAACAACTATGGTTTGGATTTATGTTCATAAGTAGATAAACGGTTTTAATAAGCAATCGTAAACACCACCAAGTAACTTTTGTCCACAAATCAATATCTAACTAGAAAAAAAAATGTTTTCTTAGAAACAATGCTGGGATTATGTTTTGCCCCTACCAACTTTCACAAGATGGAATCGAGATGCAGTTCGCGACAAACCATTTAGGTAAATCACTCTTCCTGTTTTTAAATGGTTCTATGATACAATACATAAACCAGGTTAAGTTGGTGAATATATTTAGTGTTTAATAGTTTGTTACCCTGATCACAATGGAATGGTCATTTTCAGGTCACTTTTACTTAACAAAGTTACTCCTTGACAAGATGAAATCCACTGCGTCAGCTACCGGTATCGAGGGTAGAATTGTCAATGTATCTTCTGTAGCTCATCTCCATACCTATAAAGAAGGGATCAAATTTGATACCATTAATGATAAAGACAGGTAACATTTTTAAATTTGTTCTTTGATGTCATTAAATATCAAGATCACTAATGACTACAAAATTTAGTTAGATGTTTGGACATATATAGATGCTGATAACCTTCAAGAGGCGAAGCTTGAACAAAATTTTTGGAGGGGCAGAAAGTCACAAGACACTTAAAATTAGGGGGGGGGGGGGGGGGGCACCCCTGGCCTCTTCTATCCTTCTCCCCTATTTTCGGTGTAAGCTGGTCCCACTGGTTAGCAGGGTATTGGCAGTGTATCGGGAGTTTTCCTTAACGGTTATCATGGTCACCAGAAAGAAATACATATATTTACACACTTATAATATAAACATAAATTTTTACAATCATAACCGCGGACACTCTTGTGAAATCTTATATTTCTATGTGCTTATAAATCCGAAAATTTGAACACATGTAAAGATGAACAACCTAACAAAAAAATGTTGATTGAACCAGTTATTCAGAGAAACTGGCATACGGGCAGTCGAAACTGGCAAATTTATTGCACGCGAATGAGCTTTCTCGACTCTTAAAGGTGGTTTTCGGTTTGTTTATGTTTAGTACTTATTCTTCTGTAGGAAGTTTTTATATCTTGTTGATTACTCGACTCGAAATGCAGGAAGAAGGTGCAAATGTTACAGTGAACTCTGTACACCCTGGGCTAATAATGACAAATCTTATGAAACATTCTATAAAACTCATGAGTAAGTGTATGAATGTGATCATATATAAATATGATCTTCATGTAGAAAAAGTATAATATGTTTTATGTGTGGTTTGTGGCAGGAATTATGAACTTGCTCACTTATGTTCTATGGAAAAATGTCCCACAGGTACCCCTATTTGAGATTATTATTAATATGCCGTTTTTTTTTTTTTTTTTGCCATTATAGCAACTTCAAATGATTAAATGTAATGTATTCTAGTGACAAAAGGTGAAAAAAAAAGGTAATTTCTTTGAGTTTCACATATTAATATCAAGTGTGTAATATTTCATCATTACAACAAAATACAACTTACCGTCTTACCCTCACCTTTATGTCATTTTTTTCTCGTGACCCTGAGGACTAGCCGTTAGGAAAAACTCACGGGCCCACCAATGACAAAAAAACGAAATGTTTTTGCAAGAGATCCTAAGTTGGAAATAACAATCTAAAAACAAAACATTTCTTTTCTTGGAAAAAAATGATAAAAGAATAAAAGTTACATTTCGGGGTAATTAACACGCGAATAATGATATGATAAAACAGGGGGCAGCAACAACATGTTATGTAGCAGTGCATCCAAATATGAAAGGAGTGAGTGGAAATTATTATTTGGATTGCAATGAATGGCCTGCAAGTGATTTTGCAAGAGATCCTAAGTTGGCTAAGAAGCTTTGGGACTATAGTAACCACCTGCTTCAATCTGTTATTCAACACAACTACTAATATACAATGTTTAATGCATTAATTATAACTCAATGCCATTCCACTTGGTTTCTATCATAACTTGTATTCTGTGTCCACATGGCAACTGTTTGAAGTTCAATTAATATGTTGAATATTATCTCAACTGTAAAAAAAATAAATCAAACTGCAACACTTGTGTTTTAATGAGGAAATGTTCTTATTGAGCCTCAACTTCATCCACCTCCCACAAGCCAAGAGCTCGGACCAAGCACGCCGAGGCTGCCACAATGACAGCCGCGAAGATGGGTGGCACCACCAAATCCATCTTGGACTTTTTAAACATCTCGGCCGGAAGACAAAAGATATCCGATGGAACATCGAAAGGAACCCTCACCAGGCCTTCTCTTTGATCTTGACATACCCGAGAGAATGAAGACGACGGGGCTATGGCCCATACAAACGCGAATTCTGGTGCGAATGAGGTTATTGCCACTGTGACAGTTAGAATGGTTGTCCAGGTAGTGGCGTACACCAGCATTGGCCACCGCCTGGACAACCGTTCTAAAAGTGAATTGAAACAAGAGGCAAGGATCATATTTTTTTTCCTAGAATAATTTCTAGGATTAAGGATATGTATACACATGTATGTATATGTATTGTGAGAGGATAAGCTGATGAACCAATCCAACAACTTATGAAATATGTATTAGTTGATGTGGTGGGAGAAGGGTGAAGTGGACTAACTACTCTTACAAACTGCCTGATTGGTCAAATATTGGTTGGGATTCATCATGTTGACTTTGACTTTTCTTATTCAAAATATTAAGTTCTTTGAAGTTTGAGAATAACAATTATTCAAGTAACTTGTTGATAAATAATTAAAAATGATATTCTTTTAAACATTGATGTATAAATCAAGATATTTGGATATTATATTTTATTAAGAAAATTAGACCATCCAAGAAAAAGAAAGCTTGATGCAGCAAAAGGTAGTGTTTTTAACAACCAATTTAAATTAAAGAAATGTAAAATAATAGTTTTTTTTGTTAGATATTGATTTTATATTGTCCCTCGTTGAACTTAACAGTTTAACACGCATCACATTGAACCTTAAATTGTGCCATTAAAAAGTGTCCATGTAAACAAACAACAATAATATTTTCTTACAAGAAAAATACCAGTTCCCCTTATTTATTAATTTTTCTAATGAGTTAGAAAGATTAACCATTTCCTTTTAATATTGTAGACGAAAAATTATTTAACCAACTTTAAAAGGTACTTCAGTTATTGCAACTTTCATGTCCCAATACTCACATCAACTTTGGCACCCTGCCTCCAAACACCATATGTGCTTGTTTTGCCACTCAATAAAAGCCGCAATTAGCAAGCCCATAACATGGTCTTCCCCCTCCCCTCACTTTTAGGTTAAACAAAGCCACATTACATCGGACACAAACTTCTACCTCTCAACTAATATACAATGTCAACAGTACAAAACAAACATCAAATACTAGGAATCAACAGTGGTCAAAAGGGAAAAGAACCAAAACGTAGCATAACAGACCAAAATTTTGGGCAGCCAAGTAGTCATAATAGAGCACGTAAGAAATTAAGAATGAATGGAGGTGAAACATGTTTTGGAAAAACTAGATTTAATGTTTTTCTTCACTCAGGAATCATTTGCTCGTTGTCGGCATCCCCTTCAGTCTCAATAGTGGGTTTTGATGGTTGACTAGAACCAGGAGCTTGCCTCTTTTTGATTCCACTCACGATATCATCGATTCTTAGAAGCATACAAGCAGCCTCAATGGCTGTCTTAAAGGTCTGTGCCTTCACGTTATAAGCATCCCAAATCTACAAACCAAGAAAAGGTAAAGAATAATCTTTGATGTCAAGACTATAGGTGGCAAGATGGATGGATGGATGCATCGGGTAACGGGTCAAGCCCATTCATGTTCAAACGACTAAGGGTGACCTACAAACAGTTCTTGTTAAATTTTAAATTCTTTAAAGCATAATTCAAGTGTTCACTATCTCTCTGAATGAAACCATTTAGCAGGTTAAAATGTCTGATGCCTCATACCTTGGCTATATGTGGGAATATACCAGGTATGGTGGTTGTTGAAATGTCTGATGCATCAAAAACAAACTTATGGAGACTTTCAACCCACCTATTCGGAGCCAAAAGAATCATTTGACCCGTTTGAGATTTAGCACAAACAAAATCGACTAGACCATGAGTAAATGTCATTCGCCACCTGTTTTCAATTACTATAGAAACTAGTAGAAAAAGAGAAGCATGTGCACCTTCAGTTCTTTCATATCAGCAATTTCACCTGAATTCCCATCTATACCTGTCCAGGCATTCTCACCGTTTGCATGCTGTGAAAAATAACATGTAAAACTATCATTACCATATCTTTAAAACGGCATACATAGTATCTTAAGGAAGACAATAACATCTTTTGCTTTATTATGATCGAAATTTTAAGAAATTGTAGGCAACAGAATTCAATGGGAAAATGACACAAGAATACTCTAGGCATGGGACTCATTTTTGTGATATCATTTCAAGATTATGTTTTATTTTCACAATATACAACTTATTTTTATCAAGTAAATTATGAAAAAGCAAAAATCATATCATACTTTTCTATATAAAAAAGGACAAACATTGATGGAAAGAGAAAGTAAAGAAAATAGGTAAACTTGCCTTCCCCTGAAGAGCAGTCATAGTTCTAATGACATTGACACCACAGTTCTGAGCCAATGTTCGTGGTATAGCTTCGAATGCTACAGCTGCGGCTTCATAAGGCCACTGTTTCAACAACAAAAAATTAACATCTACCATATTCACAATTTTACTTTTCACTGGAAAGAATGATAAAGTGTGTGTGTGTATATATATATGAAAAAAAAAATATTGCCTTCTCAATGCCTTCTATTGATGAGCTCTTCTGCTTCAGTGTAGCAGAAACAGTTAACTCAGTTGCACCACCACCAGGAACAAGTTTTGGATGCTTTAGGATGTTCCTTGCAACTGACATTGCATCCTACAAACAATAAAACGGTTTTACATTGGATGTACTTCATTTGTAAGAAAATGACATTCATTACTACTTACTAGAGGGTAGGGGTAGAGATGACAGGCCAAAACGAGCGGATTTTCATACACGCTGGGTCGAGCCAGAATACTTTTTTGTCCAGATTTTGTAACCTTTTTTTTTATAAATAACTAGTCTGTCAAAACACGACTTCAAAACTCGTATTTTTCAGTATGTAACTTTTTAATAAAATGATTTTCAGGGGTTTTGCGCATGAAATATATTACTTGGTGAGCTTTCTACCCATTTGACCAATTTCCTTTGAAGCTATATTTTCATTTTACCCATTCAACCCATTTGATATAAAACGTAACCCTAATCAACCCATTCATAAGTATAGTTGTTGAGTGTGCAACGGGCTGTGTTTTATCACTAATAGTCAAGTAAAAAAACATTAGCATAAAAAAAACAAGTACATAGAAATATAGGATACAAACTCACACGAAGAGTATGTTTGTTAGCAAAAAAAATAGATATATATTCTAAACCTTATGGCTTATTCTAAAACTAGATTACTAATGAAATGAAAATAACCCAGTAATCATACTTGACCCACTAATTGTTTATAAGAAAATAAAAAAATTGGACAAAAGTGTTTCAGCTCATCCTAACCCATTTCAAAAACATTTTTAACATGTTACCAAGCCCAATTTAAATATACCTGCAAGTTCCGTTCAACTTCATTCAAAAGATCTTTGCTGGCACCTCGGAGAAGAACCGTGCACGCTTTTGGGTCTTTACAATCCACAATAAATGAAAAAAATTCATCACCAATCTTTTTGACCTCAAAAAGTCCAGCCCCAGTCCCGATATCTGATTCTTGAAGTTCATCAGGCCGATTCACAATAACAGCCCCACATGCTTTAGCAATCCTATTGTTATCTGTCTTCCTCAATCTCCTAATAGCACTGACTCCAGCTTTACTGAAATAATGGCATGCTAAGTCACTAAGCCCCTTTTCAGTGATCACCAAATCTGGCTTGAACTTAAGTATTTGTACACAGAGGTTTTCTATGTATTCTTCTTCCATTTTTAGGAGTACTGCCCAATCTTCTTCTCTAACTAATTCAGCATTTGTTTGATTCTCACCCTTTTTGTACTCCAAAGGACAATCTAGTAAAATGATACGGGGGTTTACGATTTTTCGTTTCATTTTTCCAGGGACGACAACGTCCTTGTTGAACATAACACCTTTTAGGACTTTAGAATCTTCTAATTGGCCACCAGGGATTTTCTCAACCTTAATATATTTTTTAATGTCCACTTCTCTTATTCCTTGGCCTAGATCCACACCAACTGTAGTTGTTGCATCAAGTGCTAGATCCTAAAACACGACAAAAATAATGGTCAAGGACATAGAATAATTCACAAACAAATTAAAAAAAAAGAGGTGGCAAAATAAGTGGGTCGGGTAACATATCGGGTCGAACCAGGTGACAATGGTATGGGTAAGGTTAGTGTTGAGTTGACACAAACACTTAATTATCAGATTTTAAACTTTCATTGGAAATATATCCAAAGTAATAGCAGCTGCTATCTACTTTATAATAATCTTATTTTTGAGTAAGATCATTTAGCTAATACATTTTGGGCGACTTTCGACCCGTTTCCTTTTTAGCTTTATTTTTACTTTCAACTGATGAGCCGTTTAAGATAAAAACATAACTAAATAGACCAATAATAAATATGTAAATCGGCCGAAATAACAACTACCGGAAATAACTTAGCCAATAAATCAAAAATTGGAGTTAAAAACAATTAAAGTTACACAAAGTTTGAAAATGATACATCACGTTTAGATATAAAAGAATCGGACATCTTTACGTATCATAATAGTAGATAGGTTCAATTATAGTTTATACTTTTAGAGGGGGCAAAGAAAGAAAGAACAGATAAGATACTTACTGCAATCAAATCCCCAAACTGACTGGTAAATTTTGTGCCAATACAACTCTTCACCAAACCCAACATCATTGAACCTGCAATGCGAGAATTTCAAAATTAGAAAGTAAAGAAACAAATTCAAAGACTACATGTCTGCATTGGATCATATATTTGATATCAACGCAGAGTTTTGGAACATATATGGTCTAGAAAACACCTAAAGGAAGCAATTGCACAGACTAGTTTAGGTGTGTGTTTGGTGTGAGGTTTGAAAGGAAATAATGGAGGCGAGAGTGATAGAAAGTTTTTGGATCACAGAAAAAGGTTTTAAAACTTGTTATGATGCCCCTAAATGAATGTTTCTCAAACCCCACCAAAGTATATAACTAGATAATTTCCTCTCTCATCCTTTTTCTTCCAAAGCTATACTCATTCCCACGCTAATTTACAAACCAGATACCAGCTAAGTTCAACTTACAGACATTCATTTTAGTTTAGAGAGTACAGATGAATCATGATACGTATTAAACTTTGAAAAGAGAGAGCTTACGGTCATTCACATCAATAGACATGGAGATTTGGTCCAACACAGCAAGAGCATCTTCAAGAGCCTTGTTGTAAGCTGCAAATGTGTAATTCCTTGTATATTGTAATTTTTGCAGGGTTTAAGAAAATAATTTAGCCAAAAGAAAAAACAATATATACCTCGGCAAATAACTGTAGGATGATACTTCTTGTCAATGAAAGCTTCTGCAACATGAAGCATCTCACCAGCTACAAATTTTCAATTTTAACAATCAGGAACATGAAGTAGAATAAATGTAATATATGTTGTTTCAAGTTTAAGAAATTAAAAAACTTATGGGGAAGCAGTTACCAAGAACAATGACTGATGTGGTTCCATCACCAACTTCCTCGTCCTGTGTGCGGCTTAGTTCAATCATGGACTAAAAGAATACGAAGAAAATAACACATTATTTAGAAAACACAGTAAAACTCAAAGTGTCTAAATATCTGAGGACAGTGATAATGATGAGTCAATAAAATCTACCAAAGAGGTAGCATTCTTGAGGGTTTCAAAATACAGAGGACTAGAGAAAAATGCAAAGTGATAATTCAATCACAAATAATAAGCACCATTAGCACGAATACCTTTGCAGCTGGGTGAGCAATATCCAACTCCCGCAAAATGGCATTCCCATCATTAGTGACCACAATTCCTATTAAAAAATACATTTGAACAAAAAAATCAACAAAAGTTCAATTCTCGTATGACAAAACATGGCCATGTAGCTAACATGTTGAAAGATTACAAAGGTAAGCACCTCCTTGCGCGTCTAGAAGCATCTTTAACATGGACCTTGGACCCAAAGTGGTTCGAATAATATCAGCCACGGCCTGTAAATAATAAAGAAAATGATGTTATGGTTCTAAGAGGGACTTGAAAGTTAAAAGTTATAATCATACTTAGCAAGAAAGCTCGTAAGCAATAATCTGGTTGTCCCATATAAAGTATGTTTTACTATCAGTCATCTAAAAGATATAATGATCCCAGTTGCATGTATTTAATTTTAGTCTATCAACTGTCACCACAACCCAAAATTCTTTAGTCCGCGTCAAATCCTTTGAATAGTGCAAAGGTTGATGAAATATAGTTAGAGTGGACAACTGAGACCATCCCACATCCATTTGCTTGTGAGTGATAAAACTTCATTACTAAAACCATTCTGAAAACAAATGTAAGGCGTGTTCCAGATAATTGTGGCCTCCGTTATTAGATGTCCTTCTAAGAATAACAAATGATTCATGATCTGACAAAAAATACTAGGCCAGTATATAGCATCAGTGTTGCAGAAGGCGGCCTAGGCGCTAGGCGGAAGAGGAAATCAGAATAAGGGCTTGGGCGATGATCTGGGCGTTTTGGCCATTAGGCGGGCCTAGGCGGTGGTTTTTTTATTTTTTTTAAATATCTAAGTATTTCTTAGTATTATGGGTAATTGGGTATATATCTAAGTATTTTTAAGTATTATGTGTATATATCTTAACATATTTTCAAAAAACACCTAAATTTGTGTATATATGTATATATAAAATACCGCCTAATTTTCGCCTAGTCCCGACTAGTCCCTAGGCTGGACCTCACCGCCCGGCGCCCGCCTAGCGCCTAGCACCTTTTGCAACCTTGCATAGCATTAAAATTGATCATCTAAATCTAGACACCATCTAGAACATAGATAACATCAAACAATGAAGCATACCAAGTTGTGCAACAATGAATACACATATGTAGATTACATGAATCGAACATAATTAGTATTAGTAAAAGATATTTTGCTGAACACGCTAGTGGTAACACATGAAGAAATAAATAGTTTAATAGAACAATGGAAACAACTTCTAGAATAGAATGAATAAATTAATGACAACAGTTTAACAAAAGTGAAATATTGCACACCTTTGAAGCTTGGATATTAGCATGATGAACCTTACTTCCAGATTCACGAGTAAGCGAATCCTCTGCAAAATTCAAAATAGTATACAAATGAGCTGTCATTTCAATGCAAACTTATAAGATGTTTTGCCCTAGACTCTCCAATGTTTCAATATTATTATGTATACATGTCTTAGTAATGTTCTTATGTCACAATAATATCCTAATGATATTATAAGGTCTTCAAAATGCAATAGAACAGTCAAAACCAGATCAACATGTGATCAAATGAGTGAGAGAGAAATAGGAGGACTTACTGAGAACGAGAACCGGTGACTGCATAGCTGAAAGAGATGAGAGTGTAATGGATCAGTGGTTGCAGAGTGTTTGTTTGTTTGTTCCTTGTCTAGGGTTTCTCCTCAGCTTTCTTTTGGAAGTGATGAGAGAATACCAGAACAACAACGGTTGCAGTAGTGACTGAAAAAAACTACTCAAAACTCAAACATGGGCTACAACATTTGGCCCATGGGCTTTTATGTGATGGCCCATTCGTCTTTCCCGAGTTGGATTACCGGTTTACCATTTTTACCCAGAAACCGACCCGGTGAAAAACCAGTTTGGGCCCGACCCAGGTCGCTGGTTCGAGACCAGTTCGTGATTAGATCTTTAAACCCAGTTTGAGCCTGAACCGGTTTGAAAACCAATTTTAAAAAATACAGTTTTTTGGCCTGAAACCGTTTTTAGACCTGACCCAACTAGTGTGATAGGTTTGAAAACTTTTCATCGTAAATTGATTTCTAACCAAAATCGGTTTGAGTACTTGATGAAAAAAAACAAGTCAGTTCGGTTTGCGAAAGCAACGGGTTTTTGCACCTCTAACCAATAGTAAGAGACTGTTTAGTAACATTGTAATACGCCTCTTTATGGGTCAATTTTAGAACATATTGATCAATTCAAATGTTAACTTTTGCTCTTAATCAATCAGGTCTCATAATGAGTTAACACAATTTTACCAAACAGCCAGCTCCTTACTATAGATGTCTGAATCGATCTGGCATGGTTCATTCAGACTGTTTGTTTCACGAGTATATGTCTGAATCAGTAAACATTATATTGATTCCGAATCAGTAAACATTATCTGGCATTGGTTTAGTGCTTACCCGTTTAAAAGTTGCCAAATAGCCCTTAATTTTTACGCATGTAGTCGAAAAGTCTAATGTTGGGTGATTGAAATTTGTAGGGGGGTAAGTAGTAAAAGACGAGAAGCAGAAGTGTGTGTTATCATCTTCAACAGAAAGAAAAAAAGAAACCCTAATTAGCATATCCACTATTCGATTATAGCTTCGAATCAGTGAATCAAAAATGTCATCCTTTCGAAGGCTGGTTAATGGATCGTCTTCTGTGATTACTTCAAGGATTACCAGCTCTCAGATGAGATCCAAGCACACCATCAGCCGTAAGTTTTTCTTATTCAAACTTTTGATTTAATGTTTAGGTGAAATGATTTCGACGGAGGAAAGTTATCAGAATTGTAAATTTGTATTGATTAATGTTAGACGCATGTGTATTGTATTATTTGTAACAAGGTAAAATTATATTGATTAAGGTTGACATTGTGTTGATTTTCTAGACAAAAGTTTATGATTACATTAGACTGTGTTATCAAGAGGCTCTGTGGGGCTTCGTTGAGAAAAAAGTGCAAGCACCAAGACCTCGCCCTATGCCCCCCAATGGCGCCCCGCCTGTAATAGTGTGGGTTACGCGGCGCCAACCGCGCCCCATAACATATGTCGTTAGTATGGCTTTTGATTTTGCAATGAACTAATGAAGTTAGCAATGCATATTGAAGAACTACATCTGATATTAAGAATGAAGAACGTTGAGTGATGTGCACTAAGGACTAGAATAACAGATTAACTGATTAAGTGCATCAATGGTTTATTTTTAAAATAACTTTCATTGGTGACTTGTAGTCTTCCAACCGATTTGTAGTTTTCTATCAGTAGAAATAATAAGCTAGGTCAAAATCTCAAAGCATTGTATATATTTATAGATAACAAAATAATATGTTCAGTAACTTATAAAAAGATGATCTGTTAAAATCAATAATATTATCTGGGCCACAGAGTTACAAGACAATACATGACATATGCATTTAGAGATAGACAGTGTTTCAACCTACAAAATATCACACATAGTATTCTTACCAAGTTTTAAGCCATTTTAAATATATAGTTCTAAACTAGTTCTATGTGAGTCATTGTAAATCTATAGGTGACTTCTAAATGGTATGTCGAATTGGAGGTAGAATGAGAAAGCCTAATTGACAAAACTTATAAATTATAATTTGTACTCGTCTGTGAATGTTAAATTAGTTTAAGATATTTGGTTCTTTCTGTTTGTTGTGTGTTAAGAAATTAATAGAATTAGGGCGGAATTAAGTTAGAGTAGAATCAGGAAAACATGATTAGAAACACCCAAAATCACTAAAAGAATCTATTTGATACCTGAATGCTTGAATATAGTGAGAACTGAATCAGAAACATAATTGATTAGAAATGAAATTAAGGAAACATAATCGACTTAACAAAATCAATTAAAAACCCATGCAAAAACATAGACTTTAGAATGAAAACAATGAGAACTGAATACTTGCAAATCCTCGATTCATCTCCAGATCTCCTCTTTTTCCTCCAGTCGACCATACTGCCATAGCGATTATTCATTTATTCAATGACGTTAGCGATTAACACATGGAGTATAATTTTATTTTTAGCTTTAAAAGGGGGGCCCAAAGCAGTTGGTTGGGTTGCTTTACCCTTGAGCCAGCCCTGAAAATGGAACTTGTATCGGCTTGTTCCTAATTTCCCATCTTGATAGTTATGAGTTATGAGAAGAAGCTGAAACATGTACATTTCTTTTCATCACTATATGTATTTGAGGTATTAGACGTCATTGCATTCTATGGATAGATTACTATTCTCTGTTTATGCACATAGTAATGACGGACAAAACTTGAGGTATAAGACGTCATGGTGTCAGCTCTGAGAGATTACTATTCTCTGTTTATACATTTTAGGATTAAAAATGTAATTGGTATATAAAAATATAAAATTCTTTTTGGCAAGGTAGTACTTAAGATTTTATTTCTACAGGTGCTCATGGTGTCAGCTCTGAGAGACCGCTTAGACAATTTGTCTCAGGTAAAAGCAAATCTGCTGGTAGAAATTCTGCAGGTCGTATAACAATTTGGCACCGAGGTGGTGGAGCAAAAAGATTACAAAGAACAGTTGATCTGAAAAGAAACACTTCATCTGTGGGTATTGTTGAAAGAATTGAATATGACCCAAACCGCACTTCTCGAATTGCTGTAGTCCGATGGGTGGAGGGTGCAGAGATTGACTGCCACAAGAAAGTCAACACCGTTGAAGACCTTGCACCACCCACCCTTAAGTTCACACCTACCATGACAGTCCAAGGTCAATTTTCATTCTCTTCTCTGCCCGGGATGCAAGAAGAAGGAAAGGCTGTTTCTTTTGGGCCTAAGACTGGTCAAATAGTAGTTGGGCTTCCTAAAGGTACAGCTTACGGGTCAAAAAACTCGTTTGCTAGTAAAGCCACGCCCACATTAGCGCCCGTAGGAAACCAAATGACAAACGTGCGGGATGTATTTTTTTCTGCGTTTTCTTCTTCAAAAACTGATAAAACATCTTATTCGTTTGTGAACTCTTTGGGCTTACCAAGAATGGCAGTAGCAGGAGCGAAGCCTGATTTCTTTGTTCCGAGATTGAAAGATGATGTTAAAGATGATGAAAGTTTGTCACTTAATGAGATCAAGAAGTGGGACAAAGATAGCATTGCTTGGGCACATAAGATGAAGCGTAAAGCAGCTGTTTCTTGGCAGAGTGTTAGGGGACACGCGATGTCAGGGCTTATTGAACTAGCTGGACAAAATGGGTCAAAATCGAACTCGAAAACAATGGACAAACAGAAAAGAGATGGGAAGCTTACTGAAGATTTTGCGCCTGTAACTTATATATTAGCCACCCAAAAAATGGAAGCTGGGAAGATGGTGATGAATCGTGATTCATCTAAACGTTCAAATGATGAATTGCTTAATAGATATCAATACTGAAGGCGGGTTATGTTTCAAATATGTTAAACTTAGTTGTGATGAGTCAGCTTCATAGATTCAAGATAAATCCTGCTTTCATATTTTGTAGTTCTTTTTTATGAGCATTGTGTGCTTTTCAACTATTCTGAAACATTTTGAGTGTGCTCAGGTAGGTATAATGCACAACGATGATCTTATCTGTTGGCAAAATCTTTGTTGAACTATCTTTTGGTTATAAAGGACTAGCATTTTGATTTAGTGAAATGCTATTTAAATACCTAAGCTTTGATGGTTAGAACATTCTTACTAAAGCTCAGCTGGTTAGGAAGCAAGGTGGTTGGGGGGACACATTAGTAAATCTCAGATCATTTGTTAACAAAAGAAATACAATACTAAATCATAAGAGATATTGACGTGACGAACCTATATACATCTCAAGGGGGCGGGCACCCCCCTTAAAAGAAAAGGTTTAATGTAAATTTGTAGCAAAAATCTCTATTGCATCTCTTAAAAGTTCGGCTAACCCCCCAATCACTCCTCTAGAAAAATATTTTTGGGTCTGCCACTAGATATTTGGCATCAAACATTATAAACTTGTTTTCAACATTTTGACTATAGACAAAGTCTAAAATATCTTGTAGTTCACATACTCTTTTGAGTGGTTAGTAGTTAGTTGAGACACTTTATAGATCTCAAGTTAGTCGTTTACGGAAGAAAAACAATATCAGGTTGGCCGGTGCAGGGGGTGGCGCCCATACCACCTCAGCATTTTCCCTATAAATGGCGCCCCTCCCCTATTTCCTGGACGCCATCAGGAGGTGCCATTTATCAAATGTGAGTAGCGTAACTAGCGTTATGGTGGTGGTCTGATTAGTTAAAAAGGCATTATTCTATTTCATGTGTGTTATTGGAAAGGGGAATAAAGTCCCCTTTTGACGTGACGCCTATGTGACGCTAAAATGGCGAAATGAAGCCCACCATCTTACCTTATCAAACATATTTGACCTAAAATATTGTTAAGGTGTATTCAGCACCTTGAGTGTAGATAAGGTATCCAAAACTTCACAAAGTTCAATATATACTCCAAAAGCTTTCCTAACATGTAGTTCGGACGCTTTAGTCTTTGGGTCAATCCCAACTCATTCGTTTACCAAAGAAATATTTTAACAAGACTTTTGACATCAAATTAACAAAAACTAGACAATTTATAAAACATCTAAAAGTTGTTCAATACTCATTGATCTTCCTTAACATGTGGTAGGGACTTTTTACATCAAATAGACAAATACCGCACTTTATAAAACATCTAAAAGTTCATGTGGTAGGGACATTTTAAGTAAACCTCACGTCAATCGTTTACAAAAGAAAATCACATGATATGTGGCAATAAATACGAGCACTATGGCCATACCAAAATTTTAGAAAGTTCAATTCTCTTTGACCTTCGTCAAGTGTTAGTTGAGATATACTATAAATAAATCCCAGTTATTCTTTTACAAAACATAGATAATACATGTCATTAAAGGTGTTTCCACTTAAAATAAGTTTTATCGAACTGCAAAATTCATTAGAAAAACCCAACTAGCAAAGGCACTACAAAGCCAAGAAACAACATGATTAAAACATAAATTACGCCAATCTTTCTAAGCATTAGATAGTTGGCAAGATTATTGTTCCCAATGGTAGATTCAGAGGGGGTTACGAGGGTTCCCATGAACCCACTTAATTTGGAAAAAATTAAAACATTTAGTGGGAAAAGTTGAAATATTAGTGAAAATCCACGAAAAGAACCCCCTAGAAATCATTTCTAAATTCGCCACTAAATGTTCCAAGCTTTTCAAAAGCACCAACAAGCAATCAACGTTATAAAAAAAATCCAAACAAAAAAGGCAAAAAAATCAAAGAATGCCACACCATTTACTAAGGATTTGTCAAACCAAAGTGGCAAAGTAACAAGTTGTAAGGAGGTGGTTAGCATAACAAAGAATCATATGTAAACATTTGAGTAAACAAAGTATAGAAATAGATAACAATTTTCATTTCAAAAGAAACATATTCTTCATTCAAGGATTCTACCATAAACAAGCCAGTTTACAATCCTCCTAAAACACATCCTAAATCCCATACCCAACCCAACTACATTTCCATACAAACATAAACACAATCAACATCATCTAAGCCTTCTTCGGTGATTTCGTCGCTTTGGATGGCGACTTCGGTTCCTTACCAGCCTTGTCAAGAGCCTTCTTAGGCAACAGCACCGGATTAATGTTCGGAAGAACACCACCATGAGCAATTGTCACACCGGACAACAGCTTTCCAAGCTCATCGTCATTTCGGACCGCCAACAATACATGCCTTGGTATGATTCTACTCTTCTTGTTATCTCTTGCAGCATTTCCAGCCAACTCCAAAACCTAGTTACCAATTCCACAATAACACACGTAAATCCCTAATTCAACATTAACATATCGTTCATTCGTATGAATAATCATTCAGTTATTAACCTATAATCGATTGCAATTCAACTCCAAAACATTATCTTACCATCAATTCATCAAAATAATGAAACAACCATTCGATTAAATACATAAACAGAAGCAGATTCAACCACATTTACTCTCAAACCTAGCATACGTATACGCAATCGATTAAATAAAACCTAAATTTAGGCAATACCTAGCTTTAATCCCAAAATCAAACATTAACATAATCTCAAATTCAACAGAAACTTATCATTTATTCATCTAAACAACATCTCAGTTACATAGCATTAGATTATTATATTATAACCTAATAATGCAGTAGCTGATTCAACAAAATTTTCTCACAAATCTAGAGGACAGATTCACAATCACTTAAATGAAACCTAATTCACAAATAAATCTCAAATTCAACATAATGTATACCTAATATTATTACATATCATAATATTATTAACATAATGTATACAATTTCAATATCATTTCAATACCTCAGCAGCAAGGTACTCGAGGACAGCAGCAAGGTAAACCGGAGCACCGGTACCGACTCGTTTAGCGTACCGGCCTACTTTAAGGTACCGGCCGATTCTACCGACCGGGAACTGGAGACCGGCTTTGACGGACCGGGTGACTGATTTCTTTTTTGGACCGCCGGCTTTCCTTCCTGCGGCTCCTTTTTTTAACTTTCCACCGGTTTCCATGGCAATGTGTTATGTTTTTAGAGAGAGAGAGATGAGAGAGAGATGGTGATGATAGGGAAAGGGTGAGGGGCAGGTTTATATACGGTTATGTTTGTGTTGGTGATCCGAATGGTGTTTATGTTGGTTGGGTTATGGCCGTTGGATTGGGGTTGAAGGATGAGTGGTCAGGATTGGGGATCCGTGTGATTGCTTTTCTAGCCAATGAGGTGAAGGGTTTATTTTGTTGGGAATATCATCAAAATTGAATATCTTAAAGATTGACTCCCCCAAAAAAATTATCAAAATAAATATTTCAAGTCTCTACACATACAACTTTAACTAGTTGTATTTTACAAGCCATTGGTTCTAGAAACACCTAAGGGTGAGGTCATGGGTTCAAGTCCCATAAGGAGTAGAAATTTGCCTTTCAAAAAAAAAAAAACTAGTTGTATTTTACGGCCACGTTGCGGCGGTGGCTTAATATTTCGTAAGTGATTAAACACTGAATGTATAAACAATTTCACTAAACATTTGCGCTAACCATGTTTACATTGTGAACATCATATTTACATTAGAATAAAACGTGCCAAGTCGATCATCTTAATCTTTTTGTTACACACACAGACATCTCTCTCTCTCTACAACTCTTAACAACACTGCAGCTTCAAGCACAGACTCAATGTGGAACTTGAGATACTGGAACAACCGCCACTCGACTTGGGTAAATATTGCAAAGACCTTTGCATGCCTAAATGTACTAGATGATCCGCTAAACATGTTTGTTAAAAGATTGAAGTGTTAGCAACATAACATACCACTAGTGAGTAGGTTTGAGTTTGATATGGATCCGATCGTCTTTGCTCCTCTTGACACAATGTGGCTCCTTGTTCTCGGTCGCGGTGTGGGAAAAAAAGAGGTTTGATGGTTTGTTGGGGCTTCGGCTGATTGATTTGGAAATGGGGCAAGTGAGTTTGTTTCAAGTGAAGTGTAGGTGATGGTGTGAGTCAAGTGCAATCCTCTAGTTCTCCTTTATATAGGCCGATGGGTGAGTGAGGACAAAATTGAATGTAGCAAGTCAATTATACTAAGTTTCTTGCATTGATTTAAGCTTTCATTCATCAATTAGTGTAAGATAATGACAAGTTGCCTTCCTTCATTTTTTTGGCCAATTCATTGCAGGGAGATCTCAACAAACTGGGTAAGTTATCTTGTGTGGGAATTAGGGATGCTTTGGTCTACTAGTCTTTTATGTGTAATAGTGTATAGTTGCCTTGTTTGTCTATGTGTAAGAGTGTATAGTTGTCTTGTTCTTATCCATATCCAATCGCATATGTGCAATGTGTATGCACACATCATTTTCGACCAAGGGAGGTATCAAAAGGGAGGTAACATCTATCCTGGTTATAGGTAATTGTAAGAATATCCATTTGTGTGAAAGATTGTGTGAGGTGTAAGCTTTTGTCTCGTGCTACATGCATGCTCTTCATTGCCATGTAGCATGAACAACAAAAGATTTTATCCATGATTCTTTTCACCAGAGTATGATAAAACTAAGTTAATATCGTCATCGAGCATCTTAACAAAACTAAGTTATATTTTGGCTTAAATGATCGAATATATCCTATGATAACTAATATTATTATCCAACAACACTATGTCGACTCACACAAGTGTATATGATCGGATCACGCTTCACATGAGGTCTAGATTCAAGACTAACACATTGATACATAATGTACATACATGAACTCGACACATATACGGACACAAACCTACTTACAAGATCACAAAGCACCAAGTGAAAACAACAAAAGATTTTATCATACTCTAGTCCTTTTCACCATGATTCTAGTTAGCATGAACTTCCTAATAGAGGACGAGGAAGAGGTAGAGGTGGAGAAAGAGTACTTGGGCAAATTGTTCATCAAAGGCTTATAGCCGCTAATATTGCATCAAACTCTTGTAATACTAGAAATGAAGATCCTTTATATAAGGAATTCTTAGCTTATAAAGCTTCAAAAGAAGAGGAAAATAAATCCTCATATGTCAATGGATTTTGATGGAGGTTATGAACAAACTCCATATAAAGAGATTATATTGCTCTTAGAATTTAAAGATCTTAAATATAAAGATCAGCCATGGATTTTGATAAAAAAAAATCTGGATACAGGATCATATCCTGCAGGTTCTTATAAACAAAGGATTTATTATGAAACAATCCTTAAAACTACAGAATCGTGTGAATTTACACATTATACTACGGGTAATACCCAGGCTTACAATTTTAGTAAGGTAATAATTAAACAGATTATATCTGTGGAAACTTGGGGGACATCTCCTCTAAGAGAAAAAGAAATGTATCACCCTGAATCTAGGGCCCCAATTAAATATAATTATAGGGATTATATTGAGGCATTTAATAAAGCCTTTTTTATATGAAAATAATAAGAAGAAACACTCATGGTTCTTTAAAATTTGTCCAAAAGTTTATAACTCAGACATACCAAATTGGTTTTGTAAATGGTGGATGTCATATGGTCCATCTATAAAAATCTTGCCAGAACCTTATAAAGGTCTTTATGACCACTGGTCAGAGGTTTCTCCAAATCTTATAGAAATGGAGTATAATAATACTCTTATTGAAGGAATAACTTCACTATATTATTTTGCTGAATTTGGCATTCCTTGGATCTGGAAATGGTCTCAAGAGGTAGGTTATACTCATCAAAATATTCCATGTTTAAGAACATTTTTTACAAATTTTTGGAAAAAAAAATGCTTAAAAAAGATGAACAAGGTAATATGGAAGGCCAAGAAACTATAGAAACAATCCAGGCCACCATTGATCAATATGAAGAACAAATTCGTCTTCATCAGCAAAGGCAATCTCCTAGTCCATTCCAGCAAATTGCTAAAAAGATTCAGTTATCCAAAGATCAAATCTCTAAAGATGAGCTTATAGCAAGATATTTAGAAGAAGTAAAAAAGGATCTAATAAAAAATCTCAAATCAAAAAAGACATCAGATATGTCAACTTCTTCATATGAAGATGATGATATTATTCCAGGAGAATCATAGGATCCATATGAGGATGAGGAAGATCTAGATGAAGTTATTCTAGATAAGAAATTTAATAATATCAAGCAATCAGTGACAGAATCGTCTAACAAGGAAAAAGACAATAGAAAAGTAAAGTAGTCTACCAGGTGGGCCAGATGCAATTATTATTCAAGACACGTCTAGACACAAAACATGTAACAAGTCCGTATTATAAAGGGGTTATGATAGATAAAATATAGGGAAAATTGCAATTTTGGCCTTTGACCCGAGTTTTTTGCGAAAATAGCCCCTCAGCCGTCTCGGGAGAGACGTCTCCCGATTCCCGAGACACCTCAGCCGTCTTTTGTTTCAAATCCCCCACGGACCAATTACCGTCTGCCACGTGTCCGACGTTTCCGAAGACGACTGGGATCTGTCAAAGAGGGCTCCCGAAATATTGGAGCCGTCTTCGGACGGTTCCCACATTTTTTTATAAGTTGATTGTTTTTTATAATATGATTGTTTTTTATAAGTTGATTGTTTTTTATAAGTCTAAAAGTAAATATAAAAACATAAAAACATTTCATTAAAAATTAAACATAATAATAGGAAAACATAAAAAAAAATACATAACAAAGAAAAAAAAACTTAAAGTTGGGGGCGCAACAATCGCCATGCCTCGACATGTTCGAAATCGTTGCCGTATCGAACCCCATACTCATACTGAGTGAATCCGATAGCCAACTCTTCATCAAGCTCCGGGTCTTCGGTAACCTGTTGCTCGTATAAGGTGTTCCACAACTCACATTTGATGTTGAGGTCGCCCCACTTGAACTGGAGGTCACTGACGGTCTTGGTGGTGTTGGTGCCAATGTGTTCAACGAAGTCGCTAAACACCCGAGCCCAAAACCCCTCCGGGGGGAAGGCTGACCCATCGTCCCGGGGGGGGGGGGGGGAGGAGTTGAATTTCCGGGTCATTCGAGGCGTCCTTGTGGTAGACCACAAGGGCCATCTCTTCCTCTTCGGTCCATGTGATCATATTTTTGGCGGATGTGTGTTTTTTTAGTTTTTATCGGTTGTGTGAGTTTTGAGTTTTAACCACGGTTCTATTTATATACAAATTTTGCATACGGTAATTAATGCGACGGTTTCCAAACACGGTAATTAATGCGACGGTTTCCAAAACCGTCTCGGGAACCCTCAAAGATTTTGCACACAGAACCGTCCAAAAGTCGCCACGACAATATTTAATATTTATAAAACCGTCTCGGGAACCCTCAAAGATTTACAATATTACAATTTGTAACACGACAACAATTACAAAAACTGAAATATTACACAAACAATATTTATGTTTTTATAAATATTAATGTTTTTATTAATCCAAATATTATAATATTACAATTTGTAACACAACAACAATTACAAAAACTGAACTATTACACGAAAGTGTTATAACACTAAATGTCTCGGGAGACTATTGAAGACTAGATCCTAATGTTAGATGTTTCCTGCTTTGAACCATTGTTTCGAATGGTGTATGTGGTCTACATAGACAAATCCGAGACGTTTCCTCGTTTCATGTAACAGTAGTTCCCAGTGTGCACACGTCGACCACCGAGACATAAATTTGGGAGGCGAACGAACTTGCCAATAATGTAGACCACCACATCATCGATGCATTCTACACGGGTTATGTAACAACCCGAAGTGGACCCCAAAAATTTTTCGCGTTTAATTTAATTAAAACCAACAAGTAATACGGTTATGTGCGGAACAGAAAACCGAACTATTGTATATAAGTTATTATTAAAGAATACCCGTCATGAGACCGAACTAATATGCGTTACGAACCCGATCAACAAAGATGGTGATTAGTCACCATGGGACACATGGCATGAGTGCCATGTGCCCCATGGCACATTTATATCAAGACACCCACTTGTGTTTAATTATATATAAACACACACACATATTATGGAGAGAGAGAGACATAGAGAGAGAAGCAGAGGAGTGTAGAAGAAGGAAGAGGAGACCGGAGGTCTCCGTTCGTCTCCGGCGACCCGGCGGAGCTCCGGCGGAGCTTCCCCACTTCCGTACACCCACACACCAACAACAACACATACCCCTTTTCACACACTCACTTATCGGTTCTAGAGAGAGAATCCAAGAGAGCAGAAAGAAGAGAGAGAGGGAGAGACGCTGAGACAGAGGTTCCAGCGGCCGGTTCTGTCAAGACAGGAAGACGACGACGAGCAGAGTCCTAAACAGCCTCGAAGGGAAGACTAATGGTGATGATTATGACAGCGACGGTGGGGACGGTTGGAGGAGGTAGAACCCGGTTACTGTGGTGACTATCTAGGGGCTTCGAAGTGGTGTTCGGCGACCGGTGGTCCAACCACGGCGGCACAGCTCTCTCTCAGATGATGGTCAAGGTTCGATTGTGCTGTTGATGGACCTGTTGAGTGATGGGTCATGGTGGTCAGTGGTGGTGTCGAGGGAGGCTCTTGGCAGCAGGTTATAGTACTTAGTCTTAAATATGCTACTGGTTGTAGGTCTCGGTATGACAGGGGCTTGAGGGTGAGTGTTGTTGTTATTGATCAGACAATGGTGAACCGAAATAGTCAAAGGTCGTTGACTTGGTCAACAAAAGTCAGACAAATATGGTCAGCTGGTAGTCACTTTTGGTCAAACGCAGATTAGGAAGAGCAATGGCAAGGTATAATCGAACCCGATGACTTTTGATTATGTTTAGTTTTAAACCTTTATTTTGATACATAATATAGATATTATAAACCTTCATGCGTGGGATTTGACGAGCTTGACCACCGAATCAAATAGAAGTATATATGTGTGTATTATAGAAACTAGTAATAAGTTGGGATGATTGGGACCTTATCTTGTCAAAAATGGATATTAGCTGTGAAACCATAGGCTCGGCATTTGATAATTTAGATATTGACATTTAAGGATAAACGACACATGGATGCTTGAACAATTGAGGATTATTGACACGGACAAATGAGACGATGGATAATGATACCCAAGCTTTGGACTCGATATTTGGATATAAGTTTAGGACATAGACGACGTGCATTCTATATAAGCATACATGGTTTTTACATATAAACATAACTATTAAGGCGAATATTATCTTTCACAACTTAGAGCTAGTTGATAATAGTGACGCTTGGGCATGAACTCGGGACATAAAGGATTGACATATGTCTTAATAACTAGTGTATGCCAAAGAGATTAAAGGGACAACTCGGACGCCTACAAATATAATATAGACCCTAGAACATACATATTAGAGTGTACTTCGACACTTGGAAGTGGACTAAGGAAATAAGGCGCGAACATAAGTATAACCTACATAAATATAAATATAAATAGTACCTTTGACAACTTGGACATAATAAATAGAACCATACGCTCAAGCTCGTCCCCACGGATAATCATTAATTAATGGAACCAAGGCTAATATACTATTTGTCGGCTTAGGGATCGATCAGGAGAATATCGGTACAGGATAACAGACGTCCCGTTTCTTATTAATTGTCCGTGTGCTATGTTATCAGGTGAGTCTCGTGAACCATCCCCTCTTTTTCTGTTTTTAAACTGTTTTGGGGTGAACATATGCTTCCAATGTAAAAACCAGAATGATAAACCAGTTTGATGTGACAAGGTGTGCTCTCGAATACCGAACCTTCACACTCATTAACCCAACGGGAGATTGGGCCACTTAATATGTGGGTAGTACTACTTGGGGAAACCCCCACACACAGTGGACCTGGAAACCCAGGGAACCCTCCACTGAGGTTTGTGACACGTATTCTGCCATGGGAATCCATAATGAGAGCGGATGGATTCAGTGTCTGGTTTGAGGTGTGGCTTGTACATCACCAAGTGCAACCATGTGTTAAACCGTATTAAACTTGTTTTGGAATGTTAAACATGTTTTGTGTTAAACCAAGTAAAACCGGTTTTTGAACGATAAACTTAATTTAAAACCAGTTTAACGCACACACGGACTCACCAACATATTTGTTGACCCAAACTATTTTTAAGCATGTGTTCAGGTACAACTTATGGATGGACGGCGAAGGCGAGGTATATTACATCACTTGTGGATTAGAGCATAGAGCTAAGCATGGTTAGAGATTGGATTAACTTGTGGATTGCACATCATCGACTGCTTCGACGAGCGCCGCGATTCGTCCTTGCATATTTTGAACCATTCATTAAGTATTGTATTTATATATTTTTGGAACTAGAAATTGTATTAAACCTTTAATATAATAATTGTTACTTCCGCTGTGCAAGTTTGGTACCAACCTGTATGACGACTAGGCCCACCTTAGTCGGGTTGTGACAGTTGGTATCAGAGCAGCGGTTGTAGCACACTAGGATTTCCCTTATGGGAAAATTCCTAGACTACGACCGATAGATCGTAGTTTATGATTTGAGAACTATCTAGTCAGGAAATACCATGGAAATACCTAAGACCAACCGAAGTAGCCACAAAATAAGTTGAACCTTGAGTACCTGAACACGCCAGAATGCTTAAATCAACTAAGAACCTGGTTAACCAGTATACGAGCAGTGATTGACACCTAAAATTTTATGACTACGAAGGATATTACTAGAATAATTTCGTGAGGTAAATTGACAATTACACTTGACGTCATGTAATTGTAAGTTTACAGGCACGAGAAAGTTCTAAGAAATCCGAGGAGTCGCCGAAATTTTTAAATGTCGACCATGGTGACCGTAAATTTTTGTGATAAAATGAATTACCTTAGAGTCGTAACAAGCCTATGATATATTTTGTGATCAGGTTAGGATTCGAATTCGTTATTCTTATTGCGACTTGGCGTATTTTGATAGAACATATATAAGCACATCCCTGACTGTGGAGATACTTATACCCGTAACTTATATATACATACCACGAATCTATATAAATGTATTAAATGTGAATAATTTTTATGACTAAGTTCTGAGCTAACCATGAGAAGCAGGTACCTAACTGAAACTTGGTGCTATACCTGGAAAGAAATTCAAAATATCAAGGTGAATCTTGATCGACCGAGCGAAAAGGCCCCTTATCTGATAAGTGTTACTTCCCAACCAAATAATTATTGTCTATCATATGATTGTGCATCTTCATATCGGTTAGACCGTATTTAGAGATTGAACCATTGCCTATTAGATTCGTTGATCGAACTGGATTTATATTAATCTCTGTAGATTTAAGTTAAACATGGTATCTTGGATTCGTAATCGCATGACAGGTTTTAGAGTCAATTCCAGAATATCAGCCGGAAAGCCAGTAACTCAGATCTGAGAATGCATTTATTACCATGATGATCCAACCTATGCTAACCAAAGAAACTAGGATTGAACGCGACATGAAGTAAGCGAAAGAATTAGTATATGCTATATCCTTTTAATATTCCAGGTTGTCTTTAGATTATTACCAAAACCTTTGGAGATTGTCCAAAAAAAAAACCTTTAAAGTATAGCGATAAGTTATCCGTATGAAGCCGGTGGAAATAAGATAGGTAGATCCAAACGGGGGAAGTGAACCCAAATACGATGAAAACCATACATAAGACGCGTTCCGCTTAGACCGATACTTTTAAGACTTAACTAAACAACCATAGTTTACAACTTATTTTTGTAAGATAAATCCCAAGAATGTCATAAAAACCATTTGCGTGTCTAAGAGCACCCCTTTTTAGTGTAAGAGATTACGTTGATTATAACCACTCTTAGCATAATAACACACCTCACATCCCGTAATACCAAAAATATGTAGAAAAACATCCACTATGCAAGTATGTACCAAAGTTTACGGACAAGGAAGCTTAGAAAATAGTCTCAATGTAGGCATAAAAGCTAGCAAGAGCAACTTATCTTCGGAATCTAAGATCACATTTTGGTACTTAACTTACACAAAGCATGGATATTAGGGACCAGTAACTTTTGGAACACACCTGTAAGAAATTTCGACTAACACAATTAAGGAAGCCATAGCCGAGATACAATCATGACACTCTTATTACACAGTCATCACACTTTCCATCATTTATGAAACCTCATTTAGGTAGTCAACTTACACTGAACAAGGTTCTCAAGGATTATAAATTCTAAGAAACATATAGGATTTCTTGACAAGATATATTTTCAAGTACGATTTCTATCAAGAGTTTTGGGAAGATTTTCAGTACGTTTCCGAGGCATCAAAGGTGTGGTGGGTTGGCTGCGGTACACCCTATATATAAACACCTACGGTGCATCGAAAATGGGACTGGGAATTAAGCCAAGGAATAGTTTAAATCATTGTTTCAAATAAGAACCCTAGGCATCATGAGTGGTTCTACTCTATAGTCCTGAAATCTGGTGTTAAACCTCTAAGATTTTGTAACTGTCAAGTCACCAATTTGGTAAACCTTCCTGTATTGGACACACTATCCAATGAGTCGAATCTCTATACACTCGTCTTGTAAGTAGAATTGTTAAAATTTAAACCCTTCCCGTTGCTCGTATGAGCTGTAAACGTGTCCTAGAAAATATATTATGATCTGAGTAAAGCCCTAGTATGCATAGACCTTTGTAGCCTTGTATTTCAAATTTATTCCCTTGATTTTCTTTTAATAGTATGACCTGTTTATCTAGTGAGATAACTGTAAGTCCGCATCCATGAGTAACAATAGAGAGTTAGATAGCTGTAACATGTTATGAGAACTGTGATTGAACTACAAAATATAACTTCAACCATAATTTCGCGGACGAAATTCTTATAAGGGGGGGAGAATGTAACAACCCGAAGTGGACCCCAAAATTTTTTCGCGTTTAATTTAATTAAAACCAACAAGTAATACGGTTATGTGCGGAACAGAAAACCGAACTATTGTATATAAGTTATTATTAAAGAATACCCGTCATGAGACCGAACTAATATGCGTTACGAACCCGATCAACAAAGATGGTGATTAGTCACCATGGGACACATGGCATGAGTGCCATGTGCCCCATGGCACATTTATATCAAGACACCCACTTGTGTTTAATTATATATAAACACACACACATATTATGGAGAGAGAGAGACATAGAGAGAGAAGCAGAGGAGTGTAGAAGAAGGAAGAGGAGACCGGAGGTCTCCGTTCGTCTCCGGCGACCCGGCGGAGCTCCGGCGGAGCTTCCCCACTTCCGTACACCCACACACCAACAACAACACATACCCCTTTTCACACACTCACTTATCGGTTCTAGAGAGAGAATCCAAGAGAGCAGAAAGAAGAGAGAGAGGGAGAGACGCTGAGACAGAGGTTCCAGCGGCCGGTTCTGTCAAGACAGGAAGACGACGACGAGCAGAGTCCTAAACAGCCTCGAAGGGAAGACTAATGGTGATGATTATGACAGCGACGGTGGGGACGGTTGGAGGAGGTAGAACCCGGTTACTGTGGTGACTATCTAGGGGCTTCGAAGTGGTGTTCGGCGACCGGTGGTCCAACCACGGCGGCACAGCTCTCTCTCAGATGATGGTCAAGGTTCGATTGTGCTGTTGATGGACCTGTTGAGTGATGGGTCATGGTGGTCAGTGGTGGTGTCGAGGGAGGCTCTTGGCAGCAGGTTATAGTACTTAGTCTTAAATATGCTACTGGTTGTAGGTCTCGGTATGACAGGGGCTTGAGGGTGAGTGTTGTTGTTATTGATCAGACAATGGTGAACCGAAATAGTCAAAGGTCGTTGACTTGGTCAACAAAAGTCAGACAAATATGGTCAGCTGGTAGTCACTTTTGGTCAAACGCAGATTAGGAAGAGCAATGGCAAGGTATAATCGAACCCGATGACTTTTGATTATGTTTAGTTTTAAACCTTTATTTTGATACATAATATAGATATTATAAACCTTCATGCGTGGGATTTGACGAGCTTGACCACCGAATCAAATAGAAGTATATATGTGTGTATTATAGAAACTAGTAATAAGTTGGGATGATTGGGACCTTATCTTGTCAAAAATGGATATTAGCTGTGAAACCATAGGCTCGGCATTTGATAATTTAGATATTGACATTTAAGGATAAACGACACATGGATGCTTGAACAATTGAGGATTATTGACACGGACAAATGAGACGATGGATAATGATACCCAAGCTTTGGACTCGATATTTGGATATAAGTTTAGGACATAGACGACGTGCATTCTATATAAGCATACATGGTTTTTACATATAAACATAACTATTAAGGCGAATATTATCTTTCACAACTTAGAGCTAGTTGATAATAGTGACGCTTGGGCATGAACTCGGGACATAAAGGATTGACATATGTCTTAATAACTAGTGTATGCCAAAGAGATTAAAGGGACAACTCGGACGCCTACAAATATAATATAGACCCTAGAACATACATATTAGAGTGTACTTCGACACTTGGAAGTGGACTAAGGAAATAAGGCGCGAACATAAGTATAACCTACATAAATATAAATATAAATAGTACCTTTGACAACTTGGACATAATAAATAGAACCATACGCTCAAGCTCGTCCCCACGGATAATCATTAATTAATGGAACCAAGGCTAATATACTATTTGTCGGCTTAGGGATCGATCAGGAGAATATCGGTACAGGATAACAGACGTCCCGTTTCTTATTAATTGTCCGTGTGCTATGTTATCAGGTGAGTCTCGTGAACCATCCCCTCTTTTTCTGTTTTTAAACTGTTTTGGGGTGAACATATGCTTCCAATGTAAAAACCAGAATGATAAACCAGTTTGATGTGACAAGGTGTGCTCTCGAATACCGAACCTTCACACTCATTAACCCAACGGGAGATTGGGCCACTTAATATGTGGGTAGTACTACTTGGGGAAACCCCCACACACAGTGGACCTGGAAACCCAGGGAACCCTCCACTGAGGTTTGTGACACGTATTCTGCCATGGGAATCCATAATGAGAGCGGATGGATTCAGTGTCTGGTTTGAGGTGTGGCTTGTACATCACCAAGTGCAACCATGTGTTAAACCGTATTAAACTTGTTTTGGAATGTTAAACATGTTTTGTGTTAAACCAAGTAAAACCGGTTTTTGAACGATAAACTTAATTTAAAACCAGTTTAACGCACACACGGACTCACCAACATATTTGTTGACCCAAACTATTTTTAAGCATGTGTTCAGGTACAACTTATGGATGGACGGCGAAGGCGAGGTATATTACATCACTTGTGGATTAGAGCATAGAGCTAAGCATGGTTAGAGATTGGATTAACTTGTGGATTGCACATCATCGACTGCTTCGACGAGCGCCGCGATTCGTCCTTGCATATTTTGAACCATTCATTAAGTATTGTATTTATATATTTTTGGAACTAGAAATTGTATTAAACCTTTAATATAATAATTGTTACTTCCGCTGTGCAAGTTTGGTACCAACCTGTATGACGACTAGGCCCACCTTAGTCGGGTTGTGACAGTTGGTATCAGAGCAGCGGTTGTAGCACACTAGGATTTCCCTTATGGGAAAATTCCTAGACTACGACCGATAGATCGTAGTTTATGATTTGAGAACTATCTAGTCAGGAAATACCATGGAAATACCTAAGACCAACCGAAGTAGCCACAAAATAAGTTGAACCTTGAGTACCTGAACACGCCAGAATGCTTAAATCAACTAAGAACCTGGTTAACCAGTATACGAGCAGTGATTGACACCTAAAATTTTATGACTACGAAGGATATTACTAGAATAATTTCGTGAGGTAAATTGACAATTACACTTGACGTCATGTAATTGTAAGTTTACAGGCACGAGAAAGTTCTAAGAAATCCGAGGAGTCGCCGAAATTTTTAAATGTCGACCATGGTGACCGTAAATTTTTGTGATAAAATGAATTACCTTAGAGTCGTAACAAGCCTATGATATATTTTGTGATCAGGTTAGGATTCGAATTCGTTATTCTTATTGCGACTTGGCGTATTTTGATAGAACATATATAAGCACATCCCTGACTGTGGAGATACTTATACCCGTAACTTATATATACATACCACGAATCTATATAAATGTATTAAATGTGAATAATTTTTATGACTAAGTTCTGAGCTAACCATGAGAAGCAGGTACCTAACTGAAACTTGGTGCTATACCTGGAAAGAAATTCAAAATATCAAGGTGAATCTTGATCGACCGAGCGAAAAGGCCCCTTATCTGATAAGTGTTACTTCCCAACCAAATAATTATTGTCTATCATATGATTGTGCATCTTCATATCGGTTAGACCGTATTTAGAGATTGAACCATTGCCTATTAGATTCGTTGATCGAACTGGATTTATATTAATCTCTGTAGATTTAAGTTAAACATGGTATCTTGGATTCGTAATCGCATGACAGGTTTTAGAGTCAATTCCAGAATATCAGCCGGAAAGCCAGTAACTCAGATCTGAGAATGCATTTATTACCATGATGATCCAACCTATGCTAACCAAAGAAACTAGGATTGAACGCGACATGAAGTAAGCGAAAGAATTAGTATATGCTATATCCTTTTAATATTCCAGGTTGTCTTTAGATTATTACCAAAACCTTTGGAGATTGTCCAAAAAAAAAACCTTTAAAGTATAGCGATAAGTTATCCGTATGAAGCCGGTGGAAATAAGATAGGTAGATCCAAACGGGGGAAGTGAACCCAAATACGATGAAAACCATACATAAGACGCGTTCCGCTTAGACCGATACTTTTAAGACTTAACTAAACAACCATAGTTTACAACTTATTTTTGTAAGATAAATCCCAAGAATGTCATAAAAACCATTTGCGTGTCTAAGAGCACCCCTTTTTAGTGTAAGAGATTACGTTGATTATAACCACTCTTAGCATAATAACACACCTCACATCCCGTAATACCAAAAATATGTAGAAAAACATCCACTATGCAAGTATGTACCAAAGTTTACGGACAAGGAAGCTTAGAAAATAGTCTCAATGTAGGCATAAAAGCTAGCAAGAGCAACTTATCTTCGGAATCTAAGATCACATTTTGGTACTTAACTTACACAAAGCATGGATATTAGGGACCAGTAACTTTTGGAACACACCTGTAAGAAATTTCGACTAACACAATTAAGGAAGCCATAGCCGAGATACAATCATGACACTCTTATTACACAGTCATCACACTTTCCATCATTTATGAAACCTCATTTAGGTAGTCAACTTACACTGAACAAGGTTCTCAAGGATTATAAATTCTAAGAAACATATAGGATTTCTTGACAAGATATATTTTCAAGTACGATTTCTATCAAGAGTTTTGGGAAGATTTTCAGTACGTTTCCGAGGCATCAAAGGTGTGGTGGGTTGGCTGCGGTACACCCTATATATAAACACCTACGGTGCATCGAAAATGGGACTGGGAATTAAGCCAAGGAATAGTTTAAATCATTGTTTCAAATAAGAACCCTAGGCATCATGAGTGGTTCTACTCTATAGTCCTGAAATCTGGTGTTAAACCTCTAAGATTTTGTAACTGTCAAGTCACCAATTTGGTAAACCTTCCTGTATTGGACACACTATCCAATGAGTCGAATCTCTATACACTCGTCTTGTAAGTAGAATTGTTAAAATTTAAACCCTTCCCGTTGCTCGTATGAGCTGTAAACGTGTCCTAGAAAATATATTATGATCTGAGTAAAGCCCTAGTATGCATAGACCTTTGTAGCCTTGTATTTCAAATTTATTCCCTTGATTTTCTTTTAATAGTATGACCTGTTTATCTAGTGAGATAACTGTAAGTCCGCATCCATGAGTAACAATAGAGAGTTAGATAGCTGTAACATGTTATGAGAACTGTGATTGAACTACAAAATATAACTTCAACCATAATTTCGCGGACGAAATTCTTATAAGGGGGGGAGAATGTAACAACCCGAAGTGGACCCCAAAATTTTTTCGCGTTTAATTTAATTAAAACCAACAAGTAATACGGTTATGTGCGGAACAGAAAACCGAACTATTGTATATAAGTTATTATTAAAGAATACCCGTCATGAGACCGAACTAATATGCGTTACGAACCCGATCAACAAAGATGGTGATTAGTCACCATGGGACACATGGCATGAGTGCCATGTGCCCCATGGCACATTTATATCAAGACACCCACTTGTGTTTAATTATATATAAACACACACACATATTATGGAGAGAGAGAGACATAGAGAGAGAAGCAGAGGAGTGTAGAAGAAGGAAGAGGAGACCGGAGGTCTCCGTTCGTCTCCGGCGACCCGGCGGAGCTCCGGCGGAGCTTCCCCACTTCCGTACACCCACACACCAACAACAACACATACCCCTTTTCACACACTCACTTATCGGTTCTAGAGAGAGAATCCAAGAGAGCAGAAAGAAGAGAGAGAGGGAGAGACGCTGAGACAGAGGTTCCAGCGGCCGGTTCTGTCAAGACAGGAAGACGACGACGAGCAGAGTCCTAAACAGCCTCGAAGGGAAGACTAATGGTGATGATTATGACAGCGACGGTGGGGACGGTTGGAGGAGGTAGAACCCGGTTACTGTGGTGACTATCTAGGGGCTTCGAAGTGGTGTTCGGCGACCGGTGGTCCAACCACGGCGGCACAGCTCTCTCTCAGATGATGGTCAAGGTTCGATTGTGCTGTTGATGGACCTGTTGAGTGATGGGTCATGGTGGTCAGTGGTGGTGTCGAGGGAGGCTCTTGGCAGCAGGTTATAGTACTTAGTCTTAAATATGCTACTGGTTGTAGGTCTCGGTATGACAGGGGCTTGAGGGTGAGTGTTGTTGTTATTGATCAGACAATGGTGAACCGAAATAGTCAAAGGTCGTTGACTTGGTCAACAAAAGTCAGACAAATATGGTCAGCTGGTAGTCACTTTTGGTCAAACGCAGATTAGGAAGAGCAATGGCAAGGTATAATCGAACCCGATGACTTTTGATTATGTTTAGTTTTAAACCTTTATTTTGATACATAATATAGATATTATAAACCTTCATGCGTGGGATTTGACGAGCTTGACCACCGAATCAAATAGAAGTATATATGTGTGTATTATAGAAACTAGTAATAAGTTGGGATGATTGGGACCTTATCTTGTCAAAAATAATTATTAGCTGTGAAACCATAGGCTCGGCATTTGATAATTTAGATATTGACATTTAAGGATAAACGACACATGGATGCTTGAACAATTGAGGATTATTGACACGGACAAATGAGACGATGGATAATGATACCCAAGCTTTGGACTCGATATTTGGATATAAGTTTAGGACATAGACGACGTGCATTCTATATAAGCATACATGGTTTTTACATATAAACATAACTATTAAGGCGAATATTATCTTTCACAACTTAGAGCTAGTTGATAATAGTGACGCTTGGGCATGAACTCGGGACATAAAGGATTGACATATGTCTTAATAACTAGTGTATGCCAAAGAGATTAAAGGGACAACTCGGACGCCTACAAATATAATATAGACCCTAGAACATACATATTAGAGTGTACTTCGACACTTGGAAGTGGACTAAGGAAATAAGGCGCGAACATAAGTATAACCTACATAAATATAAATATAAATAGTACCTTTGACAACTTGGACATAATAAATAGAACCATACGCTCAAGCTCGTCCCCACGGATAATCATTAATTAATGGAACCAAGGCTAATATACTATTTGTCGGCTTAGGGATCGATCAGGAGAATATCGGTACAGGATAACAGACGTCCCGTTTCTTATTAATTGTCCGTGTGCTATGTTATCAGGTGAGTCTCGTGAACCATCCCCTCTTTTTCTGTTTTTAAACTGTTTTGGGGTGAACATATGCTTCCAATGTAAAAACCAGAATGATAAACCAGTTTGATGTGACAAGGTGTGCTCTCGAATACCGAACCTTCACACTCATTAACCCAACGGGAGATTGGGCCACTTAATATGTGGGTAGTACTACTTGGGGAAACCCCCACACACAGTGGACCTGGAAACCCAGGGAACCCTCCACTGAGGTTTGTGACACGTATTCTGCCATGGGAATCCATAATGAGAGCGGATGGATTCAGTGTCTGGTTTGAGGTGTGGCTTGTACATCACCAAGTGCAACCATGTGTTAAACCGTATTAAACTTGTTTTGGAATGTTAAACATGTTTTGTGTTAAACCAAGTAAAACCGGTTTTTGAACGATAAACTTAATTTAAAACCAGTTTAACGCACACACGGACTCACCAACATATTTGTTGACCCAAACTATTTTTAAGCATGTGTTCAGGTACAACTTATGGATGGACGGCGAAGGCGAGGTATATTACATCACTTGTGGATTAGAGCATAGAGCTAAGCATGGTTAGAGATTGGATTAACTTGTGGATTGCACATCATCGACTGCTTCGACGAGCGCCGCGATTCGTCCTTGCATATTTTGAACCATTCATTAAGTATTGTATTTATATATTTTTGGAACTAGAAATTGTATTAAACCTTTAATATAATAATTGTTACTTCCGCTGTGCAAGTTTGGTACCAACCTGTATGACGACTAGGCCCACCTTAGTCGGGTTGTGACAGTTGGTATCAGAGCAGCGGTTGTAGCACACTAGGATTTCCCTTATGGGAAAATTCCTAGACTACGACCGATAGATCGTAGTTTATGATTTGAGAACTATCTAGTCAGGAAATACCATGGAAATACCTAAGACCAACCGAAGTAGCCACAAAATAAGTTGAACCTTGAGTACCTGAACACGCCAGAATGCTTAAATCAACTAAGAACCTGGTTAACCAGTATACGAGCAGTGATTGACACCTAAAATTTTATGACTACGAAGGATATTACTAGAATAATTTCGTGAGGTAAATTGACAATTACACTTGACGTCATGTAATTGTAAGTTTACAGGCACGAGAAAGTTCTAAGAAATCCGAGGAGTCGCCGAAATTTTTAAATGTCGACCATGGTGACCGTAAATTTTTGTGATAAAATGAATTACCTTAGAGTCGTAACAAGCCTATGATATATTTTGTGATCAGGTTAGGATTCGAATTCGTTATTCTTATTGCGACTTGGCGTATTTTGATAGAACATATATAAGCACATCCCTGACTGTGGAGATACTTATACCCGTAACTTATATATACATACCACGAATCTATATAAATGTATTAAATGTGAATAATTTTTATGACTAAGTTCTGAGCTAACCATGAGAAGCAGGTACCTAACTGAAACTTGGTGCTATACCTGGAAAGAAATTCAAAATATCAAGGTGAATCTTGATCGACCGAGCGAAAAGGCCCCTTATCTGATAAGTGTTACTTCCCAACCAAATAATTATTGTCTATCATATGATTGTGCATCTTCATATCGGTTAGACCGTATTTAGAGATTGAACCATTGCCTATTAGATTCGTTGATCGAACTGGATTTATATTAATCTCTGTAGATTTAAGTTAAACATGGTATCTTGGATTCGTAATCGCATGACAGGTTTTAGAGTCAATTCCAGAATATCAGCCGGAAAGCCAGTAACTCAGATCTGAGAATGCATTTATTACCATGATGATCCAACCTATGCTAACCAAAGAAACTAGGATTGAACGCGACATGAAGTAAGCGAAAGAATTAGTATATGCTATATCCTTTTAATATTCCAGGTTGTCTTTAGATTATTACCAAAACCTTTGGAGATTGTCCAAAAAAAAAACCTTTAAAGTATAGCGATAAGTTATCCGTATGAAGCCGGTGGAAATAAGATAGGTAGATCCAAACGGGGGAAGTGAACCCAAATACGATGAAAACCATACATAAGACGCGTTCCGCTTAGACCGATACTTTTAAGACTTAACTAAACAACCATAGTTTACAACTTATTTTTGTAAGATAAATCCCAAGAATGTCATAAAAACCATTTGCGTGTCTAAGAGCACCCCTTTTTAGTGTAAGAGATTACGTTGATTATAACCACTCTTAGCATAATAACACACCTCACATCCCGTAATACCAAAAATATGTAGAAAAACATCCACTATGCAAGTATGTACCAAAGTTTACGGACAAGGAAGCTTAGAAAATAGTCTCAATGTAGGCATAAAAGCTAGCAAGAGCAACTTATCTTCGGAATCTAAGATCACATTTTGGTACTTAACTTACACAAAGCATGGATATTAGGGACCAGTAACTTTTGGAACACACCTGTAAGAAATTTCGACTAACACAATTAAGGAAGCCATAGCCGAGATACAATCATGACACTCTTATTACACAGTCATCACACTTTCCATCATTTATGAAACCTCATTTAGGTAGTCAACTTACACTGAACAAGGTTCTCAAGGATTATAAATTCTAAGAAACATATAGGATTTCTTGACAAGATATATTTTCAAGTACGATTTCTATCAAGAGTTTTGGGAAGATTTTCAGTACGTTTCCGAGGCATCAAAGGTGTGGTGGGTTGGCTGCGGTACACCCTATATATAAACACCTACGGTGCATCGAAAATGGGACTGGGAATTAAGCCAAGGAATAGTTTAAATCATTGTTTCAAATAAGAACCCTAGGCATCATGAGTGGTTCTACTCTATAGTCCTGAAATCTGGTGTTAAACCTCTAAGATTTTGTAACTGTCAAGTCACCAATTTGGTAAACCTTCCTGTATTGGACACACTATCCAATGAGTCGAATCTCTATACACTCGTCTTGTAAGTAGAATTGTTAAAATTTAAACCCTTCCCGTTGCTCGTATGAGCTGTAAACGTGTCCTAGAAAATATATTATGATCTGAGTAAAGCCCTAGTATGCATAGACCTTTGTAGCCTTGTATTTCAAATTTATTCCCTTGATTTTCTTTTAATAGTATGACCTGTTTATCTAGTGAGATAACTGTAAGTCCGCATCCATGAGTAACAATAGAGAGTTAGATAGCTGTAACATGTTATGAGAACTGTGATTGAACTACAAAATATAACTTCAACCATAATTTCGCGGACGAAATTCTTATAAGGGGGGGAGAATGTAACAACCCGAAGTGGACCCCAAAATTTTTTCGCGTTTAATTTAATTAAAACCAACAAGTAATACGGTTATGTGCGGAACAGAAAACCGAACTATTGTATATAAGTTATTATTAAAGAATACCCGTCATGAGACCGAACTAATATGCGTTACGAACCCGATCAACAAAGATGGTGATTAGTCACCATGGGACACATGGCATGAGTGCCATGTGCCCCATGGCACATTTATATCAAGACACCCACTTGTGTTTAATTATATATAAACACACACACATATTATGGAGAGAGAGAGACATAGAGAGAGAAGCAGAGGAGTGTAGAAGAAGGAAGAGGAGACCGGAGGTCTCCGTTCGTCTCCGGCGACCCGGCGGAGCTCCGGCGGAGCTTCCCCACTTCCGTACACCCACACACCAACAACAACACATACCCCTTTTCACACACTCACTTATCGGTTCTAGAGAGAGAATCCAAGAGAGCAGAAAGAAGAGAGAGAGGGAGAGACGCTGAGACAGAGGTTCCAGCGGCCGGTTCTGTCAAGACAGGAAGACGACGACGAGCAGAGTCCTAAACAGCCTCGAAGGGAAGACTAATGGTGATGATTATGACAGCGACGGTGGGGACGGTTGGAGGAGGTAGAACCCGGTTACTGTGGTGACTATCTAGGGGCTTCGAAGTGGTGTTCGGCGACCGGTGGTCCAACCACGGCGGCACAGCTCTCTCTCAGATGATGGTCAAGGTTCGATTGTGCTGTTGATGGACCTGTTGAGTGATGGGTCATGGTGGTCAGTGGTGGTGTCGAGGGAGGCTCTTGGCAGCAGGTTATAGTACTTAGTCTTAAATATGCTACTGGTTGTAGGTCTCGGTATGACAGGGGCTTGAGGGTGAGTGTTGTTGTTATTGATCAGACAATGGTGAACCGAAATAGTCAAAGGTCGTTGACTTGGTCAACAAAAGTCAGACAAATATGGTCAGCTGGTAGTCACTTTTGGTCAAACGCAGATTAGGAAGAGCAATGGCAAGGTATAATCGAACCCGATGACTTTTGATTATGTTTAGTTTTAAACCTTTATTTTGATACATAATATAGATATTATAAACCTTCATGCGTGGGATTTGACGAGCTTGACCACCGAATCAAATAGAAGTATATATGTGTGTATTATAGAAACTAGTAATAAGTTGGGATGATTGGGACCTTATCTTGTCAAAAATGGATATTAGCTGTGAAACCATAGGCTCGGCATTTGATAATTTAGATATTGACATTTAAGGATAAACGACACATGGATGCTTGAACAATTGAGGATTATTGACACGGACAAATGAGACGATGGATAATGATACCCAAGCTTTGGACTCGATATTTGGATATAAGTTTAGGACATAGACGACGTGCATTCTATATAAGCATACATGGTTTTTACATATAAACATAACTATTAAGGCGAATATTATCTTTCACAACTTAGAGCTAGTTGATAATAGTGACGCTTGGGCATGAACTCGGGACATAAAGGATTGACATATGTCTTAATAACTAGTGTATGCCAAAGAGATTAAAGGGACAACTCGGACGCCTACAAATATAATATAGACCCTAGAACATACATATTAGAGTGTACTTCGACACTTGGAAGTGGACTAAGGAAATAAGGCGCGAACATAAGTATAACCTACATAAATATAAATATAAATAGTACCTTTGACAACTTGGACATAATAAATAGAACCATACGCTCAAGCTCGTCCCCACGGATAATCATTAATTAATGGAACCAAGGCTAATATACTATTTGTCGGCTTAGGGATCGATCAGGAGAATATCGGTACAGGATAACAGACGTCCCGTTTCTTATTAATTGTCCGTGTGCTATGTTATCAGGTGAGTCTCGTGAACCATCCCCTCTTTTTCTGTTTTTAAACTGTTTTGGGGTGAACATATGCTTCCAATGTAAAAACCAGAATGATAAACCAGTTTGATGTGACAAGGTGTGCTCTCGAATACCGAACCTTCACACTCATTATCCCAACGGGAGATTGGGCCACTTAATATGTGGGTAGTACTACTTGGGGAAACCCCCACACACAGTGGACCTGGAAACCCAGGGAACCCTCCACTGAGGTTTGTGACACGTATTCTGCCATGGGAATCCATAATGAGAGCGGATGGATTCAGTGTCTGGTTTGAGGTGTGGCTTGTACATCACCAAGTGCAACCATGTGTTAAACCGTATTAAACTTGTTTTGGAATGTTAAACATGTTTTGTGTTAAACCAAGTAAAACCGGTTTTTGAACGATAAACTTAATTTAAAACCAGTTTAACGCACACACGGACTCACCAACATATTTGTTGACCCAAACTATTTTTAAGCATGTGTTCAGGTACAACTTATGGATGGACGGCGAAGGCGAGGTATATTACATCACTTGTGGATTAGAGCATAGAGCTAAGCATGGTTAGAGATTGGATTAACTTGTGGATTGCACATCATCGACTGCTTCGACGAGCGCCGCGATTCGTCCTTGCATATTTTGAACCATTCATTAAGTATTGTATTTATATATTTTTGGAACTAGAAATTGTATTAAACCTTTAATATAATAATTGTTACTTCCGCTGTGCAAGTTTGGTACCAACCTGTATGACGACTAGGCCCACCTTAGTCGGGTTGTGACAGGTTAACCCACGCGCAGATGCAACAACGATCCAAGTAGCTGTACGCAGATGTAACAACGATCCAAGTATAATCTAACCGGACAATATATTCGTAACCCGGTCGGTTTCGGTTGGAAAAGTGGAGGATTTAAAATAAAAATGACATTGATCGGAAAGTTGTAAGGTTTGATGAAGGTTTAGTATAGATGATTGAGAGAGGGTACAAATTTTGTGAGGTGAAATGGGGTATTTATACACGACTCAATGTGTATAAAGTCGCTTCCCGAAATTTAAGTACAAAGTCGCTTCCCGACTCAATTTTGTGAAGTGAAATGAGATATATAAGTACACGACTCAACTTTTTGAAGTGAAATGAGATATATAAGTACAAAGTCGCTTTCCGAAATTTAAAGTCGCCTCGGTAATTCAAAGTCCCGTTGGTTATTTAAAGTCGCCTCGGTAATTTCAAAGCCGCCTTGGAAAAGTCGCCACGGAGACGACTTTTTCCTGTTCAGTCAAAGTCGCCTCAGTAATTTCAAAGACGGCTCGGTAATTTCAAAGACGACTTTTTCTGTTCGGACACGTGGCAGACGGTAATTGGTCCGTGGGGGATTTGAAACAAAAGACGGCTGAGGTGTCTCGGGAATCGGGAGACGTCTCTCCCGAGTCGGCTGAGGGGGCTATTTTTGCAAAAAACTCGGGTCAAAAGCCAAAATTGCAATTTTCCCTAAAATATAATTATATAGAAATATCTTTGCATTCGGTGGCATTGCAATTTGTATAGACACAAAACATGTAACAAGTCCATATTATAAAGGGGTGTACATGTAATTGCAAATACATTATCTTGTTCTACCTTATCCATTCTTTTTATTAAGATAAAAACTCAATCAAATCTCGATCCTCAAGTTGATGCAATCAGTTATCAATCAAAATCTGGATTACATTTTGAAGAAGTTATTATTATTAGGGTTAACGAACAATGCATTCGTTGCCTTCAATCAAATTATTACTCAGTCGACCTAATTCCACATCTTTCAATGTCACCTGTTCGTCTTCTCATCATCTGAAACATCATCCTCTTCATAAACGTCATCATCGTTGTAATCGTAGCTATCAATCAGTTTCTTCTTCGTTGTCGTTATAATCCTGTTTTTACTCGGTCAATCGAATTTATTGTTTGGTTCCACGTCTGCATACAAGTTTGTTTGGATATTTTTTGATTTGACGGACAATATCAGAAGGTAACGACTCTACTGCACTTATAGTTATTAATTTGTTTACTTATTTAGTCTTTGAATAGTTTGATCATGTTGTTAACTTAGGTAATCTTATATTCTTATATGATCCTATAAAGGTCAGATTATTTTTCCTAGATTTATCCCATTTGTACCTTTGTAAAGAATAAAATCCCAAATTTGTCATCTTTAGGACGTCCGAATTTGATGTTGCTTTATGTATTTTGAGATGATAGAACTCCACGGTTAATCGTAGGCGAATTTCACGTCATTCCGGTCTGGTCAGTTGGTCATAGTTATTACCGCTCTGACTGTGAGGGAGTATTAAAATATATTATTTAGGGTTTTAGTATAGAGCCCACGGACCCGATTTATCTCCATATATTGTAACTCTATTGAGTGGAATACAAGAAAAACCAATTCTATTATCTTACAATAATAATTGCTCCACCACAAATAGCACACATTGGTTGTGGACGAGAGAACTCCACGGTTAATCATGCTTGGCTAGGAGTAAATCCATGACGGGTGACATGATGAGTCTCACCCGGGCTAGATAAACTAAAAAAATACAAATCCATGAGTTTTTGTGGCAAAGCTAACGATATTTGTTATATATGGGAAAATACTACACTTTGACTGTGCATATAAGGATTAGTTGATGTGAGTGTACTTATTTATGTTTATTATTTAAAAGTTTGTCAAAACATAAAAGATGCTTATTTTAGAATTTAGATGCAACAAAGGCCTTAAGTTTACACTAGACTTGCACTCAATACATACAAGATGCTTGACTCCAAGCAGACTATATTCCACACAACTGATGGCTGACACTTCAGATATATTAAGCATGGTTTTAAAACACGGTCAGGCGCGCCTCAGGGGTTATTTTGTTATGTTTCACCTCGCGAGGCTTGTTTCTGTTATTTTAAACCTTGATATTAAGTCTAATGAAGTATATAGTAATATTCTCTTTCTGTTATGATACCCTTCACTCTTCACGAGCATTAAACTTCACACCTGGTGCTTAATTTTCCAAGAAATATTTTTCTTACTGTAACGGACACATGTGGCAATTGGATTGCTTCACAAATGTGCTATGCCAGTGTAGTCTAGCACATCGAATTTCCGTTGCCAATAGTTGCACACGCGTGAGCTATATATGCTTGCATATGCTATTTGTACAGCTTGTGCACTAATATGCCCATAAATAAATAAAATTGCGACACATCCATTTATTCATCATTTTAATTTAGTCTTTATGTTCTCAAAAAGCATATGTACATATTGACATCTTGTCTATACTCTATAGTCTACCATGGATTCACAGTTACATTTCTTTTCAGTTTCTTTTGATGCAAATGGACATTTGCTCTCACATTGGTTTCTCGGTTAATGATGTTAACAGCCTTCATGGGTTTCGTACGGATACTCTTGGATCCACTTATGGACCTGTGGGTGATTTTTTAGTGGATGAACTTGCACATGGAGCTACCCAAATTTTGAATATTCAAGTTGATGAAGAATGGAATTCGGTTTCCATACCACTGCATAAAGAAGATGTAATTCAGATGAAAAATGCGTGTTTAGAGGCTCATCAGATCCAAATAATCGCCAATGCTCACCAGAGTGATGATGATGTCATAACGAACGATGATAATGCTAAATCTATTAATCCTCATTGCTCAAGTGCTCAATCTGTACCTGTAAGCCATATTTTACTGTTGGACTCTGTTGTGAATTGAAGTACATTATATTCATAATAAATTCATACAGGAACGTTTAAAGCCTGTATCCGCCATGAAAGGCAGCCGTGAGAAACGTGGGTTGAGCCCACCAAAGCAGCTGACCGTGAAGTGGGCACCAGACGTGTATGATCCAATCCCGATGTCATCATTACATATAGTAATCAACAGGCCACATAAACATGGTAAAAAGAAGTCGAAGAGTAAACAGAAAAACCGGAGTAAACCACGAGGAAGTAAAAGTAGAGACAAACAAGAAGCTGGTAAAGACATGGGTTTCAAGTTGTGTGAAGACAAAGAGGAAGTCACCCATGTTTCCGAGATCCAACAGCCAAGTGATATTGACTTTCTTCCAGGATTTCCAGAAATTTTTGCCAAGGGTAGTTTTGTCAATTCACACAGCTCGAGCTTGCACCTCTCATCAGTCACAGAGGCCACCTAGCCATCCATAATCAGTTTGTTTGTATTCCATAAGAGCCTAAATAAACAATGATAGTATGTCATAGCATTGTATTTAGCAAATGTCAAAATCACTCATCAACAACTACTTATTTCGATTTTAAATAATCATGCGTTCTCGTAACAGCTTGTTGTAGCATAGCGTCCCAAGGTGTTGGTTATACGACTAGGCTACGAAAATTAGATATTTGGAAGGGATTGCTGTTATAAGTGGTGAATATGGTGTGGTTGCCTCCTATGAAAAGGACTGAACCCTTACTTGAGGGCTAGGGGTGAGCAAGATCCAGATTCGACCTGATAAACCCGAGAATACCAATTTCTGTTTCGGCCTTAGGTCCTCAATCTCCGTTGGGCTGGTTCGGTCTGGACCCGAGAGAAACCGGGCCAAAGCCCGAATACGAAAACAACTTACCACAGTAAATAGGCATTTGTAGTTGGGAATACCAATAGATGACTGAGGCTCATGGAAACTTACATTTTTCTTCATCAAATACCAGGTTGTTAATTGATTCATCGTCTGGTTCCGGTCCAGGTTTTAAAGGAAGCCTAAATCATCCCTTTAACTAATCCTGCATGATGAACCGTAAATATAATAACTTTATATCATGGTTGGTTTGTTCGAGATGATATTGATCAGCTCAATTGGTATGAAGATGCCTAGGCATAAATCTTGCGCAATTGATTACACAAGAAAACTGGTTTAAGTTATGATAACATGTTGGAGTATGTTCAAGTTTGTTGTGAAGAAGATGAATTTGGTTCAAACAGGTATTATAAATCGGTCCTCACCCGCGACCATTGATAACTCAACCCAACAAACTAAATTAAACCGAATCCGACCCAACCAGTAATGGTCCGGTCATCAGGTTTCATTTTCTGTTCTTCTATAGTCCTGTCTTATAAGAGAAAATCACTAGCTATATCTCTCTTTCATAACGCACACAGTACTTGTGAATTTTATGATGTATTGCTGCACCATCAGAGTCTCAATGAGGCCTCAGGACCCTTCTAATCGTTTGTTCATGACGTCCACAGCTCAATAAGACAAAGAACACAGCACAACATAACCGCCGATACTACTACAAACTAAAGATTCTCCCACCGCCGCTGATACTACTATTACTACTCCAAACTACAAAAAAACTACCACCATGCACTGCAGAAGAGACTGAACTGGTTATTGGTTCATAACCGTCTTTTTTTGGTCTTTTACTTTAACCAAACATGGCCAAATAATAATATACTTGAACAAAAGTAGTAATTCAGATTCAAGTCTGGTTTGAGACTGAACTGGTTATAATCTAACTTGTATCGAACCCGATGCTATACAGGTTTAATAATGACATCTGACTATAACATTTGTTTCCCATACACAAGAGCTACAGATTGTTCCAGATTTGGTAAAAAAAGGAAAGAAAAAAGAGCCTGCTAAAAAGCAAAGTAGCCATTTTAACAAGGATGGATTAACATTTAATAAAGGTTCCATTCACAACAACGGTGAACAAGATTGTTCTTTTTAGAATATTTAACGTTGCAAAACTAGTCTATGAACACAAGAACACAATATTGTCTGCTCTGAAGTATCAAAATCTTGATTTTGCACTACAAACCTACTTTGGAGAATTGTTTATTCGAACCCCAAACCTGCTGATGGTCTCCCACAAAGATCAGCAAGCAATTGTAAAAGCAAGGGACTCCTTGTTGCTTTTTGATACAAACAGGACATCAGACACTGCCAATCATATAAACCAGTTAGTATGCAAGTTGTATATAATATTAACGTTTTCCATGAAAAATGATATAGCACAGATAGCCACGAAAAGGGGAGATTTTCATATGATCTTTAGATGGTCCGAACAAAAGTAGGATATTTCAACTGTATTGATTGTTTATATTATAAAATTCAGATGTGCAATCGAATGATAACATTTCATGTTTCTTCTAAAAAAGATAAAAGTTCCCTTCATCACATTACATAAAGTTGTAACGCTTTGTGGGAACCGTGGGATGTTCCATGAGAACTACTATAAATAGACAAATAGTAGATGTATATTTCCCATTAACTACAATTTACAACTACAAATAAGTAAATAACTTGATGGTACTGATTTGGGTGTCTGGATTTTTAAGATGCTTTTATGTTCCTTACATCTTATAGTATTTCGAATTGTTGACAAAACTAACAATACAAACAGTTCAATACCCATGGGATGAGGGAGGCCCACTAGATTACTGTGATCAAGAAACATTAACAAAAAAAAATGTTATAAAAAAGCCAACACCTTCAAAACATTATGTAGTACTTAACTCATTCTTCATTTCCCCCTTTCCGTTTTAAAACAAATGGTTGAGCTAATTGCCTATGCATATAAACAAGAACAAAATATCTTAGTATATTCCACAAATAATCCCCTGGCATAAAACCCTAGGTGTTATACGTGTAGATATCTAGATACATACGATTTTTGCAATTAATGCCCTTACAATTTTATTTCGCTTTTTCAAGAAAGTGTATACTAATACTAATTGCGCACACTACATATCAGAGAGTTGCAACTTGCAAGAATGCAAGTCATGAAATATTGGCAAGATTTCTACGTAGTACCTAATACGTATTTATATTTCATTAGTTCTGTAACCCAGTAGAGCTAAACGCATAAATAAAAACAATTAGAGAGCATCCAAATCAAGATCAATCCATCCCTAACTGTTTTCTTGACATACTTCGCTACTAATGACTTTAATATTTTCTATTAGAAAAGTAACAAACATATTTAGCAGCTCAAGTATAGTAATCTCATACACAATTGCATATGCAATTAATATTACTTGAACATATCTTCATAAGAAAATTTAAACACAAATGAATCTTAAACATAGAGAAGTATCTACTACCAAATATAGAGCCTAAAAACAGAAAATGTTCCTAGTCTAATTAGCATCCAAGCTAACAAAAATATCACCCAAGATAATCTAGAAAATCATGATCACAAAAAATCCCATTTGAATATGTATTCAAGCACAAAATTCCTGAAATCCTAACAACATTAATTAACCACATAGATTTCTAAGCTACTAACGAATATGAGACGATAAACGACCCTGTAAGCCACAAACACGCAACTTTTAATTACAAATGAACACCAAAAAAAGGCCAATTTGCACATAATGTAATCATAAAACATAAACCATGATACTTGTCATCATTACTAATTCGTCCAAATTGCAAAGCCAATCACTAGTTTTACAACGTAAAACATTAAATATACCTTGGGGACCCCACATTCACGTTGCGATGAAGTATCCGACCAGACCCAGACTCCTCACTCAACCCAATCAAGTCCTTCAAACCAAAGTTCACAACTTTTTCTTCCTTATCATCACCATCCTCTTTCACCTCTTCCTTCACCTTCCCAACCCCAACCCTCAACCTCTCAAAATAATTCCCATAAATATACTCCGGATTATACCCGTTCTCCTCATCAAACAACATAATATGCCCATGCCACTCCCATACCCGGTACTCTGACCCAGGCTCTACATGATACCTATTAGACACAATGTAAGCTCTAATTTAGAACAATCAATACAATTACTCAATCAGTGGTGTAAAGTGTAAACAAGCTGAGTTACTTGTGACTTGTGAGCTACTGCGCCTTAGCCTAAAATAAAGCTTGTTAAGTAAACGAGCCCGGGCTTCGCTTATTGAGCTCGAGCGTGCTCACAAGCCTATTATTTATTTCTTTTTTATTTCATATTTTTTTATATAAATTTATATAATCATATTTTCTTATTCATAAAACTCTGATAAAGATAACTAAATAATAATGTATACACATATATTATGCTATATATAAAATTTATAAAAAATAACTATAATCAATATAAACTAATTCAACCTTCTTTAAAAACAAAGCTCGAACCGAGAATTAGTTTATCTTAATATCTTAATAAAAAATAACTATAATCAATATAAACTAATTCAAACTTCTTTAAAAACAAAGCTCGAACCGGCTCTTTCATAAGTTAAACGAGCTACTCGAAATCGCACTCAAGCAATCATAAGTTAAACGAGCTACTTGAATTCGGCTCGGAAAACTCAACAAGCTGAGCCTAAAGTCCTAAACTAGCCTTTTATCATTTTTATTTAATATATTATTTTCTACTTATAAAACTAAGATAAAAATAACTAAATTATACATATACATATACATATACATACACACATATACATACTATGTTATATACTTATATATAAAAATATAATCATAGTTAGCATAAATTAGTTCAAAAATAATAAACAAAAAACACGAGCAGAGCTCGAGCTTTCATAAGTTAAACAAATTAATAACATACATACCCAACACAAATATGATGTTCACCGATGGTAACCGCCTGACCAGAATTAGGTTTAAGGGCTTCTTCACTATTTCCACTAAGAATTATCTTAATAATATCTTTTTCGAGCTTTGATTCTTCTTTAGCGAGATGAGTTTTGGTGCTGATGTTTTCGTCATCATCGTCGTCTTGATCATCATCATCTGAGATGCTGTTGATGGTGTCCAATAAGAGGTCTTCCAGGGTTTGGTTTAATATTGGGGATAATTGTGGTTGAAGAGGGTTTTGTGGACGGATTTGGAGCCTGTTCATTAGGGTTTGAATAAGGAGGTTATCGAAATTTGATGTGTTGTTGTTGTTTGTGTATGGATTCATGGTTAGGAAAATGTTCAGGGTGTGATTTGATGGTTTTGTGTGTGTTGTTGAGTGATTAGGGTTTTTGAGGGTTTATCAGGTTTTATCACTTTACTAGTTTTTTATCCCGAGAGCGTCCCGGGGTTGAAATATCTAATATGACATAATAAAATATCTATATGATAACATAATTAATGACTTGTTAATACATGATTAATGAATAACCTGAACACTTTGTGTTTTTTTCATGTATGAACGAAACCCTACAAAAAATAGTCATTTTTTTCTCCATTTTTTTATATAGCACTATGGTACTCGTTGGAAAGATAATAAAACGCTCGTTAATTTGGTGTAATTTTTTTCTTTAAAAAATCTCGTATATAAAAGATATTAACGTTTAAAAATTATGGGAGGAAACATGAGAGAGAAAAATCTAAATTTTTTTTTAATTCATTTTTTCCTAAAAAAACCCAATCTCTTTTGTTTTTTGATTACCTAATTATCTCTCTACACATGATGCCACATGGATCCTACATGGCATCTCAAATGGAAGAATGGTCTCTTTGAGTGCCATGTAGGATATATCCCTTTGGAATATTATAATATATAGATGCTATTTGACGCTAAAATCTTTGAATAGATAGAAGTGTTTAGAGAACCCGAAAATCAAATAAAAACCGTAAACTGAATCGTAACTGTAACCGAAAAAACCTATCTAAACAATGAATTTCAGGTTTGGTTTTAACCGAAATCAAATTGCTAATTCGGTGTTTGGTTTGGTTTTTGTTTATATATATTTATATATATTTTTAATTTGGTTTATTCGGATAACCGAATAAACCGGTAAACTAATTAATTATTAAATAAAAATAATAATATTTAATAGGCCATATATATATATATATATATATATATATTGATGAGAAAGTTATTCTTAAAGCTGAATTGAAAAAGTCAGTATAGAGTTAGTTTGACGACTGATACATGGACGATTGGACGTCAGTGACGGATCTTGAACAAAAGTTTAGGGGTAACACTCATTTTTTTTGCCGTACATTCATACAATGCAATAAAAAACACGATAATAAATAAAATTAAACAAATACTAATAGATTTCTCCTCTTCGACATTTGGCTTGAAATCAATTCTAAACCGAGCCATCTCAGCTCGACTCAGATTTGAAACCGAGCTGGAAATCTAAGCTCGAACTCGACTTGGTTTTTAACCGAGCTGCTTGATTAGGCTCGGATTTAAAAAGAAAACTTAATACATGGCTTTCAAATGTCAATAATATAAAATATCATTAAGTAGTTCAAAAGAACGAATTAAAACTAAGTTCGACTTAATACATTAGAGACCCATCAAATTCAACCAAGTACAAAAATAAGCTTCAAATTTCAACTAATACGACATATGTTCATTAGCTTCTTAATCAACATACAAATATGCCCTAGATATCCCATTCACATTCTTCAATACAAGAAAATAATAAACATTTTTTATAATAAATTATATGAATATAAAAATAAAATATATTATAAGCAAAATTATCCGAGCTAAACCGAGCTGAGTAACGAGCAAGCCAAACCAAGCCAATTTGACTCGTTACGAACCGAGTCGAGCCGGCTCGGATCTGTTTCAAACCAAGTCATATTGAGCAAGCTTTCTGCAAGCTAAATCCGAGTGAGCAAGCTTTTTGAACAACTAGGCAGGTGTGTTTTTTTTTTCATTCAAAATTAAGGGTAAAAGATATGGGCTTAAGGAGTGGGTTGTTTATTTTTCTTTCAAAAATTAGGCTTTTAAATTATAGGGAAAATGGATTTAATTACTCCCAACTATCGCCTGTTAGCGGATAATACTCCCAACTATCACTTTGGCCATTAGCACTCCCAACTTTCAACTTGTTGGATTTTATCACCCCCAAACTAACTGAGGTCTAACCCAGTTAGTGTTCGTGGTCAAAATGTAAAAAACTAAACTTTGGGCCATTTTTGAAACATTTTATTATTATAATAGTATTAATTTACAAAGTTTTTGTGCATCATGGGTTGTACATAATGCTTTAAGGGTGTTATGTGCTTATTTGATTTGTACCCATTGCTTCCACTTTACTTTTGCTCTAGGATATCTTCCACTTTACTTTTGCTCTAGGATAGTAGAAACCCTATCTCCCGAAAAAGATGGTGGTGCTGACCGAAGGTGGAAGGGTTGCGACGACAACCAGGCGGCTTCTGTCAAGATTTTCGACGGGACTTAGTTGACTCGGGCTTCCATGTGATAGTTCTGACCAGATCGATTGGTGAGGATGATGATGTGGACCAGATGTAGTAACGACCGGCGGTGTTGGCGACAGTGGGGTTAGGGTTTCGGCAACGAAAGACAACGGCGATGTTACCGGTTCCACCACAGATCTTCGTTTAACTAGGTACGCTGTGTATTTCGTTAATGAAGATGGACTATAATGCTGCAATTTAAGAGCGTTGACAAATAATTTGGGTCATCAAATGAGCAATCAAGATGACTTTTAAGTAATAGGCTTAAACTGGCCTTCTTTAGTTAGATTAGTTTTTATGTTTTTTTTCTATTTTTTTTGTTATAGTGTGTGATAGTATCACATTGGCACCGTCATTAAACAACCCGATACCTATCGAATTCCTGTCGTGCTCGCGTCGCAACGCGCACGAGATAAAATCTAGTTATTATTAAAAAATAACTTATTCTCCTATATATTAAACCATCAACACTTAAATAGTAACACCATGGCCCACCTACCTCAGCTATTGTTAAATAAAAAATATCCACCATGGCCCACCTACAGCCTATTGTTGAAAGAAAGTTATCTGTCCAAGATTTGAACTAAATTTAAATAGCCATTGAGCAAACTATTAGGAGATTATTACAAAGCTTAATTAACACAAGCATGGTTCGTGCACCAAAATTTTTGTTATCGTGCACCAACATTTTTTGTCTATGTAAAACCCCTTTTATTTGATACTGGGTTTTTTTATCGGGCACTCGTAACGAACCGGTACCGAAATCATATCATTATCAATATCAAACCGCATTCGTTTAATAGTTTTCTCAACGTGTTAGTATTAAAGCCACTGAAAACGGAACCATATTAGCAACAAAGCATTTATTTGGTAATATTATGCCTTCTGTTTTAATACGTAAAGGGTTAAAACTGTGTCCAATGGTAACACACAGGTGTAAACGGTATCACGTGGTAGCGCGTACGTAACTGTCGCGTCCCGCGGCATCGCGCGGGTAACTACAACCTAGTTACTTATTATTATTATTAAAAACTATTATTATAATAATAATGTATTAAAAAATTATTATCTTTTAAAATTTTTATAAATCCCAACCCCCCCCCCCCCTTCCTGTTGACAGACCACCACCCCCCCCCCCCCTTCTTTGTCTCTCTAAACCACCACCTCCACCATAACCCATTGGTGGTGGTGGAGTTCAGAGAGAGAGAGAGAGTTCAGAGAGAGAGAGAGTTCAGAGAGAGAGAGAGAGTTCAGAGAAAAACCACCGCCTGCACCACCATCGACCTCAGCCACCACCACCGACCTGTAACGACCACCAACTGACCTGCAACCACCACCATCGACCTCAATAACCCCCCAATCGACCACCGACGAAGCCATACCTTTTAATCACATAACTGCAACCCATATACAACTACTAATTCCAAACCCTAATCCCAATCGTAACAACCCTAATCGGAACCCTAAACCCCTAATCGGAACAGAGGAGCAGAGGAAGGAGGAAGAAGACGACGGTGACAGCTACGGTTGTCGTCGGAGCAGAGGAAGGAGGAAGAAGACCGGTGTCGTCGTCTGAAAAGGTCACCCCTAATCGGAACCCTAAACCCCTAATCTGAAATACCCTAATCGGAACCCTAAACCCCTAATCTGAAATACCCTATTCGATGTCTTATCGGAGCCCTAAACACCGGTGTCGTCGTCTGAAAAGGTCACCCCCAAATCTGAAATACCCTAGGTGGATGAAGGTGAAGGGGGTGGTAGGTGGTGTTTTCCGGTGAAGGTGGTGGTGGTGGTTTAGAGAGAGAGAGAGAGAAGAAGAAGAAGAGGGGGGGGGGGGGGGTTCTGTTGCAGAAGTGAGGGGGGGGGGGGTGGGGGATAAACTTTAAAAAAGATTATTATTTCAAAAATGCCCCTTTAAGTTTCGTTTTTTATATTTTGGCCACATAAACTTTCCCTTAAGTTTTGTTTTTTACATTTTGGCCACAAACACTAACTGGGTTAGACCTCAGTTAGTTTGGGAGTGATAAAATCCAACAAGTTGAAAGTTTGGAGTGCTAATGGCCAAAGTGATAGTTGGAAGTATTATCCGCCAACAGGCGATAGTTGGGAGTAATTAAATCCATTTTCCCTTTAAATTATAATGAATGGTTGGTGGACTATTGTTTATGGTGTTGGGCTTTTAAAGTAGTTTGATATGTAGCATAAAAAAAATTTGAGGGGTAGTATAAAAACATCAAAGAGTAACATATTATGTAAAACGTTAAAAAAATAAATAAATTTTGCACTATGCCACAAAAGTTGAGGGGTAGCTAGTGTTCTCCTTGCTCCCTCTCTATGTCCACCTCTGATGGACGTCTTTACAAAGAATCAATTGTATGTGTTTCACTGCACATTATATTGATTAAAATTGGAGTTTACAAAAAAAAAAGTAATAAACTTCTAATACGACATTGAATGCGGAGGATTCAAGCATCCAAACTTTTAATTTATTTGGCGGTGTTGATGATACATTTTTAATTTCTATAATGTTTTTGTTTGTGTGTAAAACTATTTTTCGGATTTGTTTGTTTTATTTTGTTTTTAAACTTTCTTTTACAATATATTGCGTTGTTTGATTTTTTGGTTTATATTAATTGCGAACTTTCTATTCGGATATCGAAACACAAAGGTATATAAGTTAGAGAAAAAACACTTCGGTTCAATTCGGTTGAATTTAGTTGAAATCGGTTTGTTCGGTTTTAAACCGAAACCAAACCGAATTCAATTTGGTTGAATTTGGTTGAGTTTACATATTCCTAATTTGGTTTGGTTTGGTTTTTGGTTTGGGTACAACATTTTGAAAAAACCGAACCGAATAAACCAAGTAAACCGTAAACCGAACCGATGAACACCCCCACTTATAGAAGACTGGAAGTTACACAGTGGTCCTTCGATTATTATTTCGTGTGCAGTTCTTGTCACCTACAAAATGAGGAGTGGGATGGCGTCCCTTTTCAATTGGAGAGTTTTGATTGGTTGCTTAACTTGACACATCCATTCTCCCTTGAACACTCGTTAAGCCATTCACGTCCCTCCGTTGGCACCCAAAAGATGGTGATGTGGAGGTGGGCGTTAACCTACAATACCGTACCTAATAGTCGACTTTCTTTTTGTGTGAGATAGCTATGTCATATTCTATCTTATTGCATTCCATGAAATTGTTAGTTAAAAAGGCATTCCTTGTAGCATTCACTAATCCATGTCCTTTTTTATCCATTTTTTAAGCGCAACTATTATTCCTATACTATTTTATGCCTCTGCCAAATGAGCTAATACAGGATTTAAAGCCATGAAGTATACTTTAACCATCTTTTAACTCCACTTAGATGCACATGTTCTACTGTTTCCCCTTTCACACTATATCACTTCAAGGAAATAGTTTAAGACTTTAACGTCCCTTAACTTTACCACATCCTCTTAACTATATCTCTTTTAATTCTTGTTAACTTATAATCACTTTAACGCCTCTTAATACGGAAATAGAACGGTGTACAATGAAAGTTAAACTGCCAGATTACCGTCAACACCCTTGTTATGGTACACCCGAAGTACTAACGCTAATCCAAGCATCTTAAAAGCACAACCAATAATGCAGGATACACGAGTACAAATTGATAGGCATATTTTATCAAGTCAGTTATGCATGTTCAGACATACATTTAATACTTATTTCCATGCTAATTTTAAACGAGTTCCGAGCTATGAACTTTGAGCAACCTGATTTCCAACACACTTTAGCAATGTTTTCAGAACCGGACCGGACGTCGAACCGGACGCCTTACCGGTTCACTGGTCGGACCGGTCGGACCGGTTCAACCGGATTTAGGAACCGGATAATTAATTTATATTTATAATTTAAAATATAAATAAAAAACATTACTATAGTTGTTTTTATATATGTGTAGTAAAATTTATGTATGGTTAAGCCCATTTACACTTACTCTTAAAAAAAAAAAGCACAACACTTATCCTGAAGCCCAACACTTTATAATTAGGGTTATACTTAAAAGGTTATTATCATTCTCTTTGCATCTGAATGTCCACCATACTAAAAGTTTTTGAAAAGTTAAAATACTTGGTTAACAAAAATATCACTTCTGTAAATCCAAGCTTCTCGTAGATTAATGGTTTTCTCATGAAGATGATCGATGATGATGAAAGATTAAAGAAAGTTCATTCATTTCAACTTCATATGCTCTTTGTTGGCTGGAAAAAAGAAACAGAGAAGAAAGTAAAGTAGGAGGGTTTGGTAAAGAACTGTTATTCAAAGGTTTTTTACAAAAAAAAAACGTCCGGTCCGGTCCAATCTCACCGGTTTCCGGTCCGACCACCCGGTTCACGGTCGAACCGCCCGGTCCTCTGCAACTACGGTCTGTTTGTGTGACCCGGACCGGCTCACACGGTTTTCAAAACCTTGCACTTTAGGCACAATCTTAACAAGATTTGTTTTCATAAAAAAAAATCAATATATAAAATCAAATGAACTGAAAAAAGATCAAAAAATAGTTTAAAAGCGCAAAGCTTCTTTCCTTACATATTGCCAATACATCAAGTAAAAAAAATGAAAAAATATAGAATATAAGTATCGATAAAACCATTTCTTCAGTACTACTAAGTCGTCGTTGTTGTCGTCATCATCATCATATATAGCAATGAGAAGATTACACCACAGAAAGTATAAGCATCGATTATATATGGAGCAAACATCTTCCCTTATCTCCTCAAGCTCTCCACAATGTAATCCGCATACAGATCCCTTCAAGATACAAAACAGGCTCAATGTCACAAACACAAGAACATATATAATAACACACACATAATTACAGAATCATGGTCAATGTCACAGAATGAGTGTTAAATACAGAATTGCGATAACCGCAAACATATGTAGGTAGTTCATAGAAGATAATCACATGCCGTGGGAAAGACTTAAAAGAGATAATAATCTATGCGGTTCTCATTGTTCTCTAATTCATTTTGTAATTGAACATCTGTCTTTCTATATACACACAGAAAGATGGATACATCATGTTCATATCTACCATATACGTAGTTAAAATATCACAGTGACCGGTGTGAATGATAAGAAAAAAGTTATATAGATGAATTAAATGAAACACTTTTACTTACATAGAATGTTTGACCACCTCAATTGCTTCAGCAGATGGCAAGAAATCATTGACAGCAACCTCCTTATTCTCATTCTTCTTGTCTATTGGTTGTAAAGATAAACAACATTGAATCCATTAGTCAAAAGCGTCATACAATTTATAGCAACTTAAGAGGTGGCAAAATGGATGGGTCAATATGGGTTCATGTACAAACAAGTCACATAACTACAATGGATCGAAACAAGGATCAGGTTGGCTTGGGCTGCCCTACTAACACTTTTTGCCCATTTTTATATAATTAATGATTTAGCTATGATTACAATAGCTATGCTTTTAACAAAACAATGTAAGAGGTCTGCATTGGAAGTAGACGTATGGCAACTTTCACCCATTTGACCCATTTAATTTGTTACCATTTTAGCTACCAGATAAAAGTTAAACACAACCCAAATGCCCCAATTGACAAGGTAAATGGGTCAGAACTGCCACATAATTATAAAAAAAACAACGTATTGTCAAAATTAGATAATTGAGTTCTGAAATATTACAGTCTTCAAAGAAGCGGCGGATCTCTGCCAAGCGATGTGGTGGGAGCTCCTTGATGTCATTGTAGTGCCTATACTCCGGATCATCAGCACATACTGCAATTATCTTATCATCTTTCTCTCCCTGATCGATCATGGGCATGACACCAATTGCTTTTGCACGAAGAAAACAGCCTGGCAGGATTGGTTCCTGCAAGTGTTTTCAAAAGACCACAGTATGTCAAAACATTTACTTTTTAATATAAGAATTTCATGAACTCCAAACCATACACTAATGAGAAATGAATTATTAAGATAAATTGGCATGCCTGCATGATAACCAAGACATCAAGTGGATCATTGTCCTCACAAAGAGTACGAGGTACAAAGCCATAGTTGTGAGGGTACACCACAGATGAATACAGGACACGATCAACCTGATAAAAAGCACAAATTAATGATGTTAATGAATATTTACATTGTTACATATAAGAATAAGAATATTACTTGAACCAATAGAATCTAGTCCACGATTAAACCAGTAATTATTCTTAAATTTACCTTGATGAGTCCTGTTTTCTTGTCAAGCTCATACTTTACCTTGCTTCCCTTGCTAATTTCAATCACCTGTAAAATTGCAAAAAACGGACAGGATTGATGATAAATCCTTTATATACACATAATCCCTTTTATGCATACACACAGTCCTGCATGCAAGGATGGTGCTTTCTAATGGTGGCATTTCAACCCGTATACGTATTAATGGGTCATTTTAGATTATCTCTATTCTCTAAAGGGACAAAAATTACTCAAAGCGCATTTTAATGCATAAACGTCCTTGATCATTTTATATAACATATCAGTTTATTATAGAGAGAATATAACTTTTGTTAACACTTATTGTTGCACCAGTTATTTATTAAAATTGGTTAAAAACTTCGGACAAAAGGTTTTTGGCTCGATTCAAATCGACCAGAATCATTTCAAAGGCACAAAGATTACCCCCAAAGTTTGACCATTGCCCTAACTACCCATTTTGCCACCTCTAGTGATTACAACTAATTAGACTTAAAACTATATAGATCCACATCCTTACACAGTTGAAAATTGTTGGTGCGTCCGGCCCTGCATTGGATAATAGTAAAAGTCAGACATTTGAGTGTGACTAAATTATTACACAAGGAATAACTAATTCATGAATTAAAAGGAACTAGCTAGATAAAAATATTAAATACCTATCTCAAGATCATGCCAAGGATGGGAAGCAGCCGATCTCCTCTTCATGGATGAAAGGATTCTTTCATTAAGAGGAGGATGTTTATGATGGTGAGAGACAGCAGTTTTGGTTGGAGTCTCAATTGGTGGTGTCATTGTTGCAATCTGCACATGTAACCATATATTCAAGATAAAAAAAAATTCAGCATGTTGCCGACAGTTGAGTTTTACAATGGAAACAAAATGTCGGTCAATCATATTAGAGGTCAGACCGACAAAATAATAACTTGACCCTTTGACAGTGAAAAAAGAATATTACTACAAGATGCTGTTAACAATACATTATGAAACATATAATATAAGAATGTAAACAGATTAAAATACTAAAGATCTATGCTATGGCCAAAAAAGCCAAAAGTGTTCGTTTGGTGAAATAAACTGACTTTGTAAATCAAGTTGCACACGCGCTACATGTTATCGATACACAATTTACACAGTAAGCATCACATATTACGTGTGGATAAACAGTGTCAAATAAAACATTCATAATGATAGCAATCTAATACTTCCAAAACTGTCGACAATTAAGATCTGTAAAATTCCTTAGCATTATGATGTAAACAACAGACATCAATGAAATAAATAACCAAAACCACAGATCCTAAACCACATTTTCACCAATTTTCATAAGCATCAAAACTTTATCCAGCAAACCAGTTAAAGCACCTAAAAACAATCCAGATCTCATGACAACCAATAATCACACCAGCAAAACACTTAAAAATACAGACATCGTGTCTCTCAATACAGAAGATTAAAAAACAGGCATTAATACTTATAACAATGATATTCAGCAATGTTTTCATAACCAGACCGGATAGCGAACCGAACAACTTATCAGTTATTCAGCTCATTTGTCAAACCGGATTTAGAAACCAGATAACGTCATAAATAATATAAATATTAAGAAAACAGAATAACAAAAAAAGTATATCAACAAATTTAGAAACAACAATATAACTATTAACATTTGACATCAAAACCCTAACGAACGATATAAACCGTGTTAAATAATAAAAAAACAGCATTAAATAATAAACTAATTCGAACTTTATAAACAATAACCTTAATTAATCTGTGAACCTGAGGCAGAGAAAATGAGCTACAGATCTAGCTATTTAACAACAACGAAATAAAAAAAGCGTAATAATCAAGGCAAGGATATAGTTTTAGAGAGAGAAACTCACCTTATAGAGAGAGAAAGTAGTTGACGCTGTTGTTGTGTTGTGTTCCCGCTATCTTCAGCTTTAGCAATTTAAAGCAAAGGTAGAAGAAGTTTCTCTGTCACGCGTTTTAAATATCGGTGCTTTTTTTTATAACGGAAATGTTTATGTTACAGGTAAGTGTACAAGTGTTAATGGTGAATGTACAAGTTGTGATGCTATTGAGGTGTGGGTTTAGTTAAAAGGAGAATAGGGTGAATGGGATTTTGGAATAATAAAAGATGCTTTTGTGTAAGGAGATATACGTGGCTGTGACACGCTGGATGTCGGTGGTGGGGTCCAGTGCTACCGGGTCAAGTAATGTTGGAGTTGGATGACAATTCAACTTCAACAAACTTGGTGGACGTTTGGTATGCTAACATTACGGAGATATGGTCGCATGTAATTCGTTTGGTGTGTATTTAATATTGAATTCATAAAATACTTTTATTTAGAATTGACAGGTTCGGTTGAGTTTATTTGAATTGTCTTCTTTTGAACGGTCGATTACCAATCAAATAGGTGAATCAACGAATTGGACACTCTATTTTTTTTGTCTTCTTTTGAACCGGTTGATTACCAATCGAATAAGTGAATCAATGAATTGAACCACTTGATTCACCTATGTGTTATGAAGTTCAAATTCCTTTTATATCATAATGAAATAAGAGGGGATAGGGCACCCTCCGCTAGAGGTGATCGGTTTGTGAGCCGATTGGCTACACTGTTCCGACAAAGGAGGCTTTGGAAATCGGTTATGTAAATCGATTTAGGCAAGCCGAAGAGTGAAGAGAGAGAAGGCCGAAGAAAGAGAAGAAAAAAAGTGGGTTTTGGGTGGGGACCATCTCATGGGCTGTGCCTGTGTGTGATTGGTATAATAAAGTGGTGAGGTCTTTTCTTCCGGGTTACTTTAGGCTTGATGTTACCGGTGTTTAGGCTACTTTAAATTAGTTTGGGTTGAAATGACGTGATGCGTTATGAACTTATGATTGGTCCACCCTAAGCTACATGTTACCTGTGCCCTTTCCTCCCTAAAATCGATCAAGAACTTGACAAATGACAACACATGGGAAGACCTAAATCACCTAATTTTGAAGAATATTCTTTTGTTCCATCGTAGAAAAAGCCGACCGTGACTTGTCACCCTCAGCCCTAACATCTAAGAGAGAGACAGTTATAAAAATTAAGATTATTTTAATCTCATATGTGTTACAATATTACAATAAATATTATGTTTTGTTTATGTAATGTAACTCTATTGAACAATTTCATATTAGATACGTGCTAACTGCTAATACTCCATACACATCTTGTATCTTAAAATATCGTCTAGCTAAGAAAGCATTATTTTTTCTTTTGCATTTAGCCAAACTTGGCTTTTTAAATAAAATGCAATTTCAAAGACGTAAGCCGAAGCCGAAAGGATATGAACTTTTAGAGTTAACTTGTCAACCCGAGTTTTTTTGTTTGGATAATGGAGGGTTTTAGAAGCCATGGGTCAAACAAATTTTGTTCGTAATTTGGATTTTTAGAGTTAACTAGTTAACCTGGCTAAACCACCCGATACAACTCGGTTGAACCATTTTTTAGCCAAATCCAGTATGATTTAAAAACCGGTTCTTAAACATTGGGTGAAACCCAATCAACCTCTATATTAACAGAAGTCAAACTTGGGTTAGTTTGGTCATTTTATATGATTTTACCCGAAAATTTAACGACGTTAGTTAGTAAGGACCATGAGTGTTATGAAATATCAACATGGGGATCAAGGGTTTTGGTTGAGGGCATTTATGCAATATGTACATACCACATAAACCATTCGTGTAAGTAACTGAAAATAAAATTACCAAAATCTCGTGGTTTGGCCCGACTTGACCCGAAGACACATAAAAATTTACGGTATTGATCTGCAACCCAGACTTGCACCTAGTTTTCCAACAATTCACATGACAACAATTTTCGACACCAATGAATTTAAAGCTTGAGGAAAACTATAAAGATTTGAGATGGGAACCAGGCCTACCTTCCTCTTTTTGTTCAAGAACACGCCAGCATAGAGCGCATCAATTGATGACATGTCAATTGCATTATCTACATCCTTTAGAATGGCTTCACAGTCATGAGGCAAGCTGTTCAACCGTGTGCTTGTAGTTGTACCTGCGGTGTTCATGTTACGATGGTTTTCATGATGTTGTGATGCGGGTGATATGTTACTCTTCTGTTAAGTCTGCTTGCTATGATAATTCAGAACTCATGATATTGAGTTACTGGTAATTGTTACCTGATGCATTACTGTTTTGGCAACCTCTTTATGTCGAGCAAGACATTGGGTTTGGTCCCTTTAGCAAAAACTTGTGTTCTAATCCCTTAAGGAATTAGGGTCCATGAATCAATGAAGTGGAATTTAACGTTATGAAACAACCTCCAAAGCCTCCATTCTGAGCATTTGATTTTGGACCGATGAATTAATTAACCATAAGAATGACATTTCTTTAATATCTACCACCAGCTCATACCATGATGTTGTCTTGCAGTTTAAAATCCGATCGTTTCTAGCCGGCCATATACACCAAATCGTTGCCAAAGCAATGTGAAGTAGAACTTTTGTTTTCCTCTTTTCGATGTCCCCGAGCCACAAATCTCACAAAAGTTGTTTATCATATTATGGATAGAAATCTCTGCTGAACTAAAAGGAACATTAGCCCAAATACGCACCGGACTCCAAACCATAATCACATATAAACTTGTGATGCGTTTAGTTAATAAAATAATCATGTTTAGTCTGTAAATTTATTACAAAAAATTAAAATGACTCTCGTGGCTATGGACGGAAGCCTTGAACTTTTGGATGGTGGGGGGCGAAAGTCATGAGATCCGTTTTTTTTTTTCAAATTGGTGAGGGCTGGACTCAAAAAATACAATTTTTTTTGGCTAAAAATACATTTGGGAAATTTACATTACCAAGCCAAACATTTGTGGGGTCAGGTTACCTCGGCCCTCAATAAGCTTCGCCCCCGACGGAGGCAAAAACAGTAGCAACGACAACGGCAATGGCTATGGACGAGGCAAACCACGAATTGGTACAAACGATCAAGAACTAAAATCGTGGCCTTACCAGCGAATTATGTGACTGAGTGGTACTATTCTTGTGGTTAATTATTACAAGTCACCAGCTCGCCTAGGCTTATTATTATTAATTTACATCAATCAATATGGCTGCTCCACCAGCTAGAGTTCGATCGGATCTCGATTACCTCATCAAACTCCTTTTAATTGGCGACAGCGTTACGTTATTTTATTTTTACGTTATGTTTGTTACATTAAATATCTTTTGCTGAAGACAGACATTATATAAAAAACCTTGATATAATATTATATCACACTCAGAGTGTCAGACATTTATGATTATATATTGTTTACTACTACTGCAGGTGTTGGTAAGAGTTGTCTACTGTTATGTTTCTCAGATGGTTCCTTCACCACTAGTTTCATTACAAGCATAGGGTTTGTATGTTTTTAGTTGTCTTTAATCTTAGTTTAGACCATCTGGAGTGGAGGGGGGAGGGGGATGAAGCGTCATGTGGCACTTGTGGGGCCCATGTGTGAAGAGTGAAAATTGTGGGGAGTGGAAGGGGGAAATGGGGGTGAAGAAAATAATATTATATTATTTAAATTGTGTTAAAAGTTAAAAAAAAAAAAGGGAAAATGACCGATATAGCCCGTTGACCGGCCCATTTGCACAAATAACCCTTGCACCCCCCTTAGGAGAGACGGGACACGGCTCCCAATGAGCCTGAACCGGCTCCCAAGGGGGCTTACCGTTTCAGCCAACGGACGACCGCCACGTGGCGTTGTTGATCCCGAGGCTGTCCCTGCCGTCTAAAGCCGTCTTGGGAACCGTCTGAACCGGCTCAAGTGTTTCGGGAACCGGCTTTCGGGTCTTTCGGGAACCGGCTTTTTCAGCCGGGTCACATTTTACAATGGTGACCTCGCCGTCTCCCGAGACGTCGTCTCCGGTGAGTCCCGATGGTTCGACGCTTCGGTGTCCGGGTCACCACCTATAAATACCTTCTCCCGTCTCCCGTCAGAACACCCAAACCACCACCACCGTCCCAAACCACCACCACCACCGTCTAACAGTAACAGCACCACCACACAACCACACCGTCCACCACCACCGTCTGACAGAAATGGCACCCCAACGATGGACCGAAGAGCAAGAGATTGCACTTGTATCGGCTTGGCGCCATGTTGAAGAGAGCACCCACCAAACGAACAAATGGTTTCGTATCCAGCACGAGTATAACCGGCTGGTTGGTGGGTCTGACCGGACAACGGACTCACTTAGCCGGAAATTGAATGATTTGACAACGAAATGTCAAATCTTCAACTCGTACCACAACGCGACACTTCAGGATGTACCCCGTGGCTTTCCCGAAGACACGTCAATCCGACACTCCCTAAGACAATATAAAAACGGGCAGGGCAAAGAATTTAAAAATTTGTCCGCCTGGCAAATGATGAGGGATTATCTTAATTAGTTTGTAATCGAATTTTATTTAATGTTTATTAATGTTTATTTATGTTTTTTTAGTGTTTATTTATGTTTATTTATGTTTATTAATGTTTTTTTTAGTGTTTTTTTATATAAAAGTAAATATTTCGTTAATATTACAATAACAATATTATTACAAAAACAATAAACAAACTATACTATTACAACAAACTTCCCAAACTATACTATTACAACAAACTTCCTAAATTTACTTGCTAAGAACTAAGAACTTTGTTTGAATGGTGTATGTGCGCCACATAGACAAAGAACTCTTCTTGCAAATAAAATAGACTACCACATTGTCAATGCAAATTACACGGGTTAACCCACGCGCAGATGCAACAACAATCCAAGTAGTCGTACGCAGATGAAACAACAATCCAAGTAATCGGCCATTATTTTCGTAAGCCGGTAGGCTTCGGTTGGCAAACCAAAAAACATTTTGGAAGATGAAAGGTTTGGACGGTGCAAGTTTTCTTAAATGAAATCCGGTATTTATATACAATTTTCAGACGGTTCAGCCGGTTCAGACGGTTCCCAAGACGGCTTTAGACGGCAGGGACAGCCTCGGGATCAACAACGCCACGTGGCGGTCGTCTGTTGGCTGAAACGGTAAGCCCCCTTGGGAGCCGGTTCAGGCTCATTGGGAGCCGTGTCCCGTCTCTCCTAAGGGGGGTGCAAGGGTTATTTGTGCAAATGGGCCGGTCAACGGGCTATATCGGTCATTTTCCCAAAAAAAAAAACAACCAAAAAAGCCCCACCAATAAAATCGAGCCACGTGTCCCCCCAAACCCCTCCACGCCGGTGGACTGCTCCCGCCCCCTCCCACGCCCACCCGGGGCGGTGTTCCCTCCCGCCCCACTCCGGACGGTCTTATACTTGTGAAGACATTAATTAGTTTATAAGTTGTCTCAGCCTCTCTCAGGGAATGCTTATAATTTATAAGTTGGTCTTCACTTGTATAGTATCGATTTTAAGATAAGGACCATTGAGCTTGATGGGAAACAAATCATACTGCAAATCTGGGATCGATACGGCTGGTCAGGAGCGATTCAGGACAATCACAACTGGTAACTATTTAAGAAAAGAAATTTCGGCCTTGCGTAGTTGATAACTTTTGTGACGTTTAATGTAACGAGGTGTTGTGAACGATGTCGGTTTCTTGTAAGTGTGTAGTGATCAAACCTGTCTAGAAGAACATGCATCTGTCTTGATTTATCATCTCTAGTGACAGCAGGAAATATGTTTTGGAACTCTACTGTCCATTCTATGATTTGTACTTTGTAGCGTCAAGTTCTTGAGCGTTCCTCTGTTAGCCGACCTTACTACTATGATTTCATTTATATGTTTAGACATCAAAAATTGGATTCGTAACATAGAACAACATGCATCTGATAATGTGAACAAGATACTGGTTGGGAACAAATCTGACATGGATGAAAGCAAAAGGGTATGCTCTCCCTATCTTGATTTCCTAATTATGCACGCGTACTCATTGAGTATTAGTGGTGGCAATTTTGACCTGTTCACTTGTGAATTAGTCGTTTTGGGTTATATCCTTTCACTAACGGTTAAAATATAAAAACAAATGGCTGAGAGGAAAATCGATTGAACTATCAAACGGGTCTAAAGTCGTACAAGGTATATATTTAATGCGTACAACAACCTTTTAAATGGCTTTATTAGAAGATTTAGACTATTATTCAGAAAATATGACATTTCTTATAAGTTGACCCAACCCATACCATTACATGTTGTGATCTGTTATTCATTGGATATCTAATTCTCATCATCATCATCGTCTATGCTGACCTGTCCAGGGCGTTCCTACCTCAAAAGGCCAGGCACTTGCAGATGAGTATAGAATAAAATTCTTTGAAACTGTAATAAGTCAAACTTCTATGGCTAGTCAAGATCATCAGTACATGCCTACATTGCTACTTACATAACATTTAAACATAGTGCAAAAACAAATATGAATGTGGAGGAGGTCTTCTTCTCTATTGCTAAAAATGTAAAACAAAGACTTGCAGAAACTGACTCAAAAGCTGAGGTATGGCTTTATACATTTTTCATCATACTTTACCAATTATTCAAATGGGATTTCTATGTCAACTAGATTTGTAAATTTGTGTACGCGTGTTTTGTGTGTGTGTATGTGGGGGGGGGGGGGGGGTGGGGAGTATTTCGTATTTGATTGAATGAAGGATTCTGATTCTCTGTCAAGGATCGAACGTATTACCCAATCATCTAGTTGGTTATAGCAACCCATTTGCTTGTGAATGGGCCGATTTGGGTTGTTATAAACTTAAAATTAAAAAATATAGCTATAAGGGAACGAGTTTAATGAGTCAAACAGCGTGAAAGTCACCCAACTTTTAGTTTTAATGCATATATAACCTCCTAAATCATTTTATCCAAATATTTAGATCATTATTGTTTTTGTAAGCATATTTAGCGTCTTAAGTACAAACATTTTTTTTTAAAACGAACAAAAAGTGTTTGCAGGTCAACCAACCTAACATTGTCCGTTTCAAGTGCACCTATCACGCAATTAAGGTTTACTTATATTTGACATGTCATTTTAAGTTCCCTTTACGAGAAATGAATTTAACATGATTATCATTTTGTCGTTTCTAATCATCGTGATATCATGTAGACTTCCTTCTAAAGAAACGGAATCTTGACTTGATAATCTTTTGGAAAAGCAGGCTTGGAAAGAAAGTGAAATTGGGAAAAGATGGTCAAGGTTACTATCAATAATTGTGAGATTAAAAGATATCTTTAAAATAATGTAGAAGCAATCAAGTTAAGGTTGGAAAGTTTTTTGCATGATGCTCACTTTGTACTTTGTAATTATTTTAGGAATGGTTAAGTTTGACTCAAATTTCACCAAGCCCTTGTTTAGTTACTGCAAATAATAGTAAAACCAAGGGAGGGATACTCTTGTTTATGGCTCAAACGGGTCGGGTCAAGTCGGATCGGGTTCTTGCTGTGTTGAACAGAAAGACTTTTGTCACAAATTTTTATTTTGTTATTAAAAATAACTGTCATGTAATATAAAATATAATATTTTTAAGAATAATGTAATTTACTAGCAAAATGATTATATGTTTTTTTTTACTATACAATCGGACTTTTAATTCATTCAACCAGATTTTTAAGTTATTAGGGTGGTGGGGGCACCACCGTGATGGGTGGCATGATGCCCCCATAACATGTGAAACATCACCTCTGACACCATGATCACGACGTGAAGGTTTAACTGCGTTGTGGGCATCACAATTGTGGTAGGATGTTGGGTTTGATTATTTGACCGTTGAGCGGTCTTATTATCGTCAAAAAAATTTATTATACGGAGTACTATATATATACCCACACAACTTCATATTTTTCACACACTACGCTAGATACACTACGAGACCAAAGCCAAAAGGAGGGTTCAAGCAAAAAAACATTGGGTTCAAAGGAAAAAAAATGTTTAGGCTGAAGGTTCGTAGTAATGTAAGCGAACAGAATATATTTCGTATACAAGACGAACCAATTCTAACCCAACCATTTTCAAACTAATATTCACAATTCTTCACCCAACTGAACATGCCAATCCAAATCTTATATGGTTTCACTTTACCTCTCAATCCGATGGACGAATAACCGAGTAACCGTTTCACGTATCAGGATCCAACCCCCTACCAAAACCTACCATACCGTGACTTCGCACGTCAAATACATCTCGATGTCTGAATCCCGATGTTGCTATAGATGCTCTTATGTACCGAACCAATGCTTGTGCAATACAAATTATTGAACTAGTCACGCTTGATTAACCAAGTTAGAAATATATACTGCCTAGGCAATGAGGTGTGGTCACTCATTTCTCAATCTCTCCCATCCTTCACGCCAGCATCCCCTTTTAACCTCATCGTTCTCCTCCATCAAGAGTTGTGGTTCTCCCCTTTATTTGTTTTTAATTTTTTAAACTCAATCCATTTAATTTTTTTTTTATTTTTTTATTGAACTAAAAAAATAAAAGAAGTAATAAAAAAATTCATTTTTAAATCGATCCATTTAATTTATTTTTATTAAACTAAAAACTAAAAAGGTAATTATTCATTAATAAAAATAACTCACTAAAATACATAATTTAGAAGAAAAAAATATAAAAAAACTACATAAACAAATTTGAACTTTTAGAGTTACTTTGCACCCTTAAGCCATTTTACCTCAACCTTGTCGTTCATTTTTTCCACCACTGCATTTCTCTAGGTGTTAGTTTATCGATGTCCATAGTCATGATTTTCCACTCTTCAACCTCATGTCTCTACATCTTCAATTGATCTCATTTCCAATCCAACCGAAGCCTCTCCAATACCCTCTTCGCGGTTTCTTGCTTTTCTTGTTGCTTCAAGCGTAACCTTTCCGCATTACACAAGTGAATTGTTGGTGCCATGGGTTTTTTTTAATGATGGGGTCAAATACAATAACAGCACCTTTATAAAAAATTCAATTTAATGGTGCTATGTGTTTTATTTGATAATGCTACATAGAATCAATTTCAAGGGTGTCTATTAATTAGTGCTATATGCTTTTTATGAGGGTGCGGTTCACAAAACTACAAAATAATAATAAAACTCAAATGGCCAGTAAATTAAAATTCAAAGGATCAACCATACTATCTAATTCTTCTTCATGTACGTTACCTTTAATCAATTTCAAATTTGGTTCTTCCGTTGATCACTTTGGTATTATCATATCTATTTGTGTAAGATTTATGTTTTATAATTAAAGGGTGTCATAACTTTAATTTTGTTACATTTATTCTTAGACCTTTTTATCTATAATATATATATATATATATACTTATACTATATTATAAAGCATGAGGAAAGGATACCAGTAAAATTTAAGTAATTACAAATTTTATTGTATAAAGTACAAACACTTGATGCATTTGTAAAAGGGTAAATTAGTCTTTTACTCATCAATATTGAGGTTAATGGTTATTAACAATGGAGCAAGTTCAAAAGTTCTCTATTTTTCACTTCATATTCTCCTATTTAATTAATCTTCTACTTCTCTCTAGAATATTAACACCACCACCCACTATAAACCCCTTGGCTTTCTCCCTATAATATCAATAACAATCAAATCATCAGTTATGTTCTTGAATGGTGATGGAATTTGAAGACGCGAATCAATCCACCCCTTCGTTTCCTGTCCTCACTCCTTTATATACTCAACAATTCTCATTCAATCCACAATTGCGACTTAATTTCAGTATTATCATATTTTGTTATGTCACTTCTTCCGATCACTTCATGAATTAGGGTTTTGACAAAGGCAATGATTTCAGTGGTATAGCTTCCTATTATAACTGTAGTATATCATCATCGTTTGTGATTTGTTCTTTTAGTCTGCTCTGCTGGAAAGGAAAGAGAGTCGTCGGTTTAGTTTGTCGATGTTTTGAAGAAGTATGGATTGTGGTGCTTCTTTGGTCAGGTTATTGTCTATCCATTTTTTTTCCTGCAGTTTATGTGGCATTCAGTCGACGCTAATTGTTTAGAGGTGGCCATCATTCCTATTCTAAAGACTTTAGAAAGGTTAGAATTTGCTTGTACATTTAACTTTATTTTGTTTAACAGCGTAGTGATTTGTTTGTGTTATTGTTGCGCTAATGTGCATTGAAGTACCGAGGCATCGTATTGGAAAACTACTACAATTAAGATAATGGTTATGCACTAAAATTCAAATACCATTCCATTTTCAAATATCAAAAGTCTGATGAATACACATTAAATATATGTATAATAACTTTCTAGTTGCTTCAAATAACGTTTGGAAAGTTTTACTTGACAAAGAACTTCTATTTGCACCGATATGATCAAAAACCTTACCGAATCATAAATGCGGAGGGACCCTCTAATCCTTAGCCAAGCAATGCGTTCATATTGGATCGGTTGACCTTCCCAGGACTTTATAGATGTAATTGTGACCTCCTACCTTGGTTTGGTTTGAGCATAGCTGTTCGCATCCCCTATAGTTTTTAACGAAGCAAACAGTTTCATACTACCAACATATCGTAGTTCTGCCTCGCCATTGAATAATAACTCCATGTTGTTGAGGGCATTAAGGTATTTGGCCGTAACCAACAGAGAAAATGGTAGTGATGGGACTTTCTCCGAGAACTCCAAGATACTCAGCTCCAATCCTGCAACCGTTGAGCCTGCCTGATCGCCCTCTTTGACCAACTCTGATGATGTCATCTCTCCCCCAGGCTTCCATGCTGCTTTCACCTAACTTGGTTGGCTCTTAACGACTTCCTCGTGCACATGAACACCTTGTTTTTGGGGATAGATTAACTTGACACCCCCTTTTCCATACTTAGCCAAAGATATTACCACGTTGCACCTCCAAATCTTCAGCCCCTTCATCGACATGGCATCTCTTGTGCGTCCCGTACCTTGGTGAACCTAACAAAATCGAAGACATAGCCTTTCTTCTTTTTTTATTTTCTTTTCTTTTTTATTAATATAATAGGTCTTCTCCCTTCGATCCACGAAGTACGCAAGCAGGCCCGTGTACATCCCGCTTTCTAGCAATGTACACGTTGGAGACATTGCCGAAGACTTGAAATTCTTCCCATAAACCCCTGGTTGAGCAGTCGTCCGGGAGATTAGCTACCAAGAACATGGTTTCCGGTTCTTTTGCAGCTCCTTTCGATCTTTTTTCCTTTCTTTGTTGCTGCTTCTGCCACTTTATGTGCACTTCCAACCATTCCTTCTCGCCCCCTCTCCCCCGCCTCATTCTTTCTCCGTCCTACATATTCCGATGAGGTGGTAGTGTGCTGGTGTTGAGGTAGGGTTTTGCCGGTGTCGAGCTCTGGATTATTTGGCAAATAAGCTTAATTTAGGCTCGTTCTAGTTTAAGCTCAAGTCGTTTTTTAGTTTTCTCAAATCAATCTCGAGTAACTTTGCTCGTCTACTCTTGGTGGAATAAAGTAAATATGGATTAAATAAAGTTTAACTAAAGTTTTTTTATACCAATATTTTTTCTTTATATTTTAGTAAGAATATAATCTTTTACATATTATATAAGTATTGTTTTTATTTATTTTTATAAACTTCTATTAACATCAAAGTAGGGATGAGCATACAAGGCCGAATACCAATCCCGTCCCGATTCTGATACCGTACCGAACCGATACCGAACCGAGGGGTTTCGGGATCGGTATCGGTACCCATATTTATGGATTTTCGGTTTCGGTATTATCGGTATCGGTATGGGATCAGTATTTTAAGGTAAAATACCAATACCATACCGGTACCGTACCGATACCGAACCGAGGCCGTACCGTATGTGTTCGGTATCGGTATTGGATTTTTAGACTTTTCGGTATCAGTATTGTCGGGATCGGTATCGGTTCGGTACCGATACCGTCCCGAGCTCATCCATACATCAAAGTATTGTTTTATTCTATTTTTATAAAAATTAATTTTAGAAATAATTCCCGCTCAACATTTTCACCAAATTATGTTTTTCCCCCCAAAACCCAATTTCCCTTTTCCCCCCAAAACCCAATTACTCTTCCCCAAATACTAGGGCTATTCCAGTGGCTCACTTATTTGACCCATTTCACGTTTTGCGAAGCTAGGGTTACTGAGGGCCAGGCCACCGGATACTATTTGCTTTCTCGCTTTGAAGCTTGAACCTCGACCATTGACGATCATTTGTCTGTTGTCGACAATATCAGGTATATGGTTGTTCATTTCGTTTGATTGCTTCTATTCCCTACTAATTATTGCTTGTTTGCTCCAATTTTTCACTAAATTATAGTATGTTACCATAATTTTTTCACTAACGAGTGAGAAGGAGGAATGGTGATGGTTGATGTTCACACTCTGGTTATTAATGTTGTAGAAACGAGATGGTTGTCATTGGACATATTTCAAAAAGCACGGTGTTTTAATCTGAAGCAAGATATTTCAGATACAATTTTTCTATTAATGTTGAATCTATATTTCATTTTGTGTTGAAGTTTTTTTATTTGCTTTATCTTTAAATGTTTGAGTTCATCCATGAATGTTTTAATTATTAGATTCAGTTTTGTATTAATGCTAGAAACAAGAGAATAATGGTTCATTTTTTAGAATTTCGGATATCCGTTTCGCTATCCAAACCCGTATCGGATATCTTAATTTTAGGATATGGATTCGGATAGCGAAATATGCTATCCGAATCCGTATCTTGTTCAAATATGTTGTTTCAGCTTTTTCCTACAGTATCCATTATGATTTTAGATTTAGACCATATATGCCATGTTTGAGCTTAAGTTACACCTCTTTTGTGAGAATTTTCTCTATATATTAACTTGTATTATTGAACAGTTGTTAATTTTAGACAAAAGAATTATTATTTTTTTCTAGCTGCTTGTTTTTTAATCCACAAAAACTTAGATTTTTTTAGTTTTTTCATCGCGCCCTTTGTCACATATAATGGTTGGTTTTTTTTTTAACAATGAATAACATATTTGTTCTTCAAAGTATTGTTTTGTTGCTAGTTAGTTGGCGTAGAACAATCAAGGTAGTTCTCACTAATTTCTTTATGTTTCTAAATATTGTAGATATCATGGCACGTAGTTCCGCGGGAGGTCGTAGGCGTCGTGGTGGTCGAGGTAGTAGTGATACTGTTGGAGCACCACGAATAGATGCATCTCATCGTACATCGACACCTTCTCCCGGTGAGAATAGTAATGATGATGAATTAGCTGTTCAGGTTGCTTCTGTGCTTTTGAATGGTTTTGTAGAGCATGACCTAATGTTTGTTGCTTCTGAATCAGGCGTAGGCGTTACCCCCCTCCCCTCGGGCGCCTTGAGGGGGGCTTATAGCGCATGGTGGTCTATTAGGCACAAATTTAGGTCTTTTTTATTTATTTATTTATTTATTTATTTTTTTGTAAAAACAGTGCTTAGGCGCGCTCTTGGAATGAGGCGCAGGCGTTAAAAAACGACAGCTTAAACTGACCGCTCTTGGAAGAGTTTGTCGACCATATTCAATTTGATTTTTTAAAAGAAGTAAGCTTTTGTATATATTTATATACTTTTTGACACACTAAATTATATGCATTGACAGTCTTAAGCTTTTTGTTTGTGTTTGTAGTTATGGAAAGATGGGCAATTTCCACAATCAAAAATTGAAGAACTAGTCTCAAGATTGATGCCGGAATTGATTCACAAGTCGTTTAATGGTCTGGAATGAAAGCGTTAAAAGCGTCTCAAGGTTAGCCTAAAAATAACACTCTAGTAGTTAATTTATCTCTAACGGGTCAAATAAAAACTCGTTTATATATGTGTATGCAGTATAAATATATTTAGACATCCAAGTTTTGTAGTGATTGTGGCAGTCCCATCTAAGATTTGTAGTCATTGTGGCATTATAACAGTAGCTGCTTATGTTATGGCCTTGAAATTGGCGGTTTTCGTAAAGTTAGCACAATTCCTAGAGCGCGCAGCTCGCCTAACTTGTGCACAGCCTTGGCGCTAGTTTCAGACCAACAATAGGAACCCAAATGTTGTGTAGGATGTTACATTGCATATGTTTTGTTGATGGTATTTGTAGATTAGTATCATGTGTAGACATCATAATTTATATCGTTACATGTGTCTTTTAGAAGGGGATAGTATTTTTTAAGCTTCATTTTGCTAATTGTCACATTATTTTTTGTTAGGCGGTTTCTACGGATCGGGTTACAAGAGTTCGATTTGGGTTGCAAAGTGTATCAAGTGGACGAGTCAACATTTTGAGTTGTAAACTTTTTTGTGTTTCATTATGAAAACACATTGTATATGTTTGTGTTTCATTTAGAAAACATGTATGTTTTTGGAAAACTTAATTAATATTAGTTGGCCTTTTTATTATGTTAGTTATAACTTTTGCACACACACAAGGTAAACTGGAAATCCAGTATGTATTGGTGGTAAACTAGAAGATTTCCTGGAACTTTTAAATTAAAAATAATACATTTTTTTGGATGTTTCTTTGGTGATGCGGTGTAGGACATAAATATATTTCATTTGTTGGTGCAGTCCTAAGGTGTTGGTGCAGTTCAGGGATTCATTTGTTGGTGCAGTCCTGAGGTTTTTTGGGACGGTTAAATTGAGCCGCATCATGAGAATTCAATTTTGTTGATGCCCTATGTATTGATGCTGTTCAAATATAGCATCTTCAAAACATCTACACTGCACCTTATAACCAATTATGTACTAGTGGCGCATTTCCTTAAATTCATTAAGGTTAGTCACTAGCACATCCATTTTTGATCATCTGCTTGTTTCAACCTTTGAACCTGATGCCTTTGCAACAATTACCTTTTTGCGTGGTCCCTCGCAATTAGTTGTTCTGATTCCGGAGTTGGAATTTCATTGACGAACTAGGGTTCATTGTTTATATTAATGTTTCACCGTACACCTGACCCACCGACACTATAATCCTTAAACTCAGACATTTTAGTCCTTTTTTGCTTTTGCCACCTCGTTTGGCACGACTGCCCATTTTGAAAAAAATCCATGCTTCGAGTTGTATTTTGTGAGAGCAGTCTTAAACACATGATTATCACTTGCACCACTTAGGCGATGGATAAACGCATTGTTGTAGTAGTTGGCAAACCATCATATTTTCTAGTTCATGGCTCTAAGCTTCGAGCTAACAGAATGGAATAGTCGGTATAACTTTCCTTAATTCAAACCATGAAATTAATCCGTAACCTTATTTCAGAAATCATCATCCGTTTGATTGTTACCTGTTAATACCATGAGAAAAATAATTAGAAAAAAAATTAGTGGAAAATAATAATAATTATAGTTAGAAAAATTTTAAGTTAAAAATAATTAGTAAATACAGATAATAAATAGTTAATAGTTAAAAATAATTAATAAATACAGTTAAAAAGTTTAACCTTTTATCGGATCAAGAGAAACATTACACCACACTCGTGCAACGCTTCCAACTCAACTTGAGTCCAAGGTATGCTATGTGCGTTGTCTCTCACTTCTACTTGTGTTGTTTTCCCCCTTTGTGTACTTTGTTGTTTGTGGTTTGGTGGATCTCCACCGAGTGAACGGCTGAAGAGGGGGGGGGGGGGGGGGTGCAGACTTGGCGTCGATGCTAGGTGGCGTTCGCTAAGTGTTTCACCAGTCCACACTCCACAGCGCGATTTGGGGTGGAAGGCCGAAAACAGTACCAATATAGGAACCTTTCCATCATGTGAATCCAACCAATAACAAGATGTTAATTCATTGTTCCGTCTAGTTTTAAAGAAGCCACCATCTATCTAGTAACTCATTTTATCTCATGCCATTTTTTATTAAAATTAAATAAAAAAACATTTTAGAAATCAAGCGTTAACATTGATCCAGCACTAGCTCATGAACTCATGGTTGAGCCGTCTAGGGAATCTGGTGACAATTGTGATGGTGTTCTAGTGAACCCGTTCCATTTAAGACACGTCCCAACCACCCTTAATTGAGGGTTTTTTTTTTTTCTTTTTTTTTAACTTTGTCATGATATTATACATGAAAGTTGTATCCAAGCATTTGTAAACATTATTGACATTTACTCAGTTTTCTATTTCGTTTATCACAAGTTCAACCACAAACTTAGTTTATGAAATGATGTCATAGAGATGTCGATACGTCTAAAATGAATAAGAGGTTGACGTACACATTGAGATTTTGTTTTCTATTTGTATTATTTTCAATTTTCGTTTTTGGTTAGCTTTTAACAACATATCCACATTTTCTTGTTTGAAATTTTCAAAAAAATCAATATTGATACTTAAAACCGTGTGTAGTGAAATGACGCCTCAAGCCACCTCACCATTTTAATGCACCTAAAGCCAGCCAAACCAAAATGTAGTGGTGCCTAGGGCTCACAACCCCTTTGGGCACTACCATGTAAACACACGTGAAGGGGGCAATGAGTGGGGTGCACTACACACTAACCAACCAATCACATCTTTTTATCCTTTTCATTTTATTTAATTTTAGTTATAACATTACATGCTTTTGACGGTTCGATTATTAAAGTCTCACTCCTTACATGACAGTAAGATGACAGAAACTTTTATACTCTTTATAAGTTATTTCACTAAAAATAATTTATGGTAATTTATGTTAAAAGTCTCATTTTGCAAAAAAAAAAAAAAGAACTCCTAATACAAATCATCCATGAGAATATACCAAATTTGATGACATTAGACACTTAGAAGTGTTATGTACCTTTGAAGAGATCATTTAGGTCTCTGTGAGGGACATCTTTTTATCCAAAGTAGTTGTAGAGCCTCACACGATGCCGGAAGAAAAAGGGGTCAAAAGTGATGCTTGTTATTGAGGGATTTTGCATGGATCGCCACTAATTTTGTCTCACACTTTTTAATCATCGCATAAATGATCATACATCAAATGCATGCTAAAACTACAAAGTTATTATTTTATTTTCTTATATCAAAACATAATTATATCCTACATCGAGTCAACTACAATTAACAAACCACAGTAACGCGGTTCGGCCGTGAACCTTAGTAAAATCTATGAGAAAATTAGTCGTCATAAAGGTAAACGACAATCAAATATCAAATGATGAAGTACGAGACCGACAAATGAAAGATGATAAACGATGAAATAATCATTTGAAATATAGTGGTTTACAACTAGGACTGTTCATGAGCCGAGCCGAGCCGATCCGAGCGGAGCTTTGCTTGTTTACAAACCGAACCGAGCAGAGCGGCTCATTTACAATCGAGCCGAAAACTGAACGAGCATTCTTCGAGCGCAAATTTTCCGAGCGAGCGCCGAGCGAGAATCGAGCCTAAAGTAATATGGACGATCATAAAATTGGGATGTTTCATTCGATGTTTTTATTGTCGGGTGACAACTAAGGTCGAAACTCCGATGATAACAGTATAACACTAATATTGAGATCCCAGTGTCTAAGGATGAGCTTAGATTGAGGCGGTGAGGTGATGAGCATACGTCATAGAACAGTTGTTGCATTGTGACGTATGTGTGATATCAAGTGACAATTAGCAATGGACGACTAATAACATAAAGAAGTCAAGACTCTAGTGGTAATTATTTTATTGAGTTAAGTGGGCTGATTATATTTTGTTTGCATATACTAAGTCAAATCCAATAGAATCTTCTATATAAAACCATAAATTTATCTGTAAATTGTGTGTATATTTATTATTAAATAATTAAAAATTTAATCGAGCCGAACCGAGCCGAGCGTAGCTTTGCTCGTGCTTGGCTCATTTACAAACCGAACCGAACCGATCGGCTCATATACAACCGAGCAGAAGATTGAGCGAGCATTTTTTGAGCATTTTCCGAACGAGCGACGAGCGATCCACGAACGGCGAGCGATTTGAACAGCCCTATTTACAACTTAAAGTTGGGCTTTGGATATTTTCATAAAAAAACCAATGGTGTATAAAACTTACAAAAAAATTTAAAAAAAAATGAATTTAATCACAAGTACAATCAAATTGATACTTAAGGTAACATATATTCTTTAGGGGGCTTATGCATTAATAATCTTTAAGTTAAAAGTCATAAGCTTCAATTCTATCTAAACTACCAACTCTTTAGGGCTATATTTCGAAAATATTTTGTTTTAAAATAAAACGGGATCTTAATGACAGCCTAGAGATGACAACGAGAACAACAATGAAAGAAATTAAGAACAAGACACAATATGTATGAGGAAAGCCCTTGATCAGTTTAGATCGTCGGCATAAAACCTCGGGAGCGGACGAAAGTCCCCTGCCTTGATGTTTTTATTAATAAAAAATGTAAATGATACAACTTTAGAAACCAATGACTGATCGAACTAAGTGTTAAAATGAATTTGAGTGTGTGTATAAGCTGAAATGAGTGTGTTTTTAGTGAAAAAGAGATAGTGTGTGGTCCTATTTTATCTTCAGATATTTTAAAAGAATACATCTTCAGCATATTCTAACACTAACACTTTTATAAATCCAAAAATTGAGACAACAATCAAAAATAAGTTTTGGACCTTTTGACAATGACATAATTTAATGAATGTCTAACCCAAACAAGTCATTTAAGTGGATCAAAGATGGTGGAAGAACTTTTTCTATAAAAAGATGTAATTCAAATCAAATTAAGCCACGATAACTCATATTGCACAAATTAGGAAGCAATCAACTTATATAGGGAAAATGTCTGAGTTGAATCCTTTATGCAATACAAGCTTTTGTCCCCTTCAATTCCTCTTTACTAAGGGGCTGTTTGGCAAGTGCTGAACCAGCAAGTGCTAAATCAGTAAGAGGTCTGAATGGGTAAGAGGCTCTGAACCAGTAAGGTGCTGAACCATTAAGTGGTGTTTGGTTGTACCTCTGAATAACTATGTTAAATGACTATTTTACCCCCACCTACCCATCTCTTTTTCTTCACTTTTATTAAAAACGTTCTTACCCAACCCCCACCCACCCAATTTGACCAAAATGTTTCTCTGATCTCTTCATCTGCATTTCTTTTTAATCCATTCAATCCTTCATCACCAATCAATCCCTTCACTCCTTCATCACCAGTTCACCACTTCCCCATTCCCTTTTTTTTCTCTTCGAACAACAGAAATATACCCACCATTTATACCATCCAAATAAAGAGAAGAAAGAGAGAGAGAGTGTTCCACAGAAAAGAAAGGAAAGAAGGAGAGGTGGCGTCGACGGTGGCGGCAGAGGGTTGGGGTGGCCGGCGTCGGAGCTGAGAGTGGGGTGGTTGGGGTGACTATCATGGAGGAAGGTAGTTAGGGGTATACATGTCTTCTTGTTCAGTGATGTTCATTCAGAGAGTGGGGATTGCTGAATGGCTCAGCTCTGAATGAAACCATTCAGAGTTTGTGTTTTAGTGAAACAAACAACCATGGCTCTGACCGATTCAGAGGCAAAGCTCTGAATAAACCATTCAGAGGATAAACAAACAGCCCCTAAGACTGATCACACTTGATTGCAAATGACTTTCTCAATGTTAAGTAGTGATGAACAACTAAAAATCAGTTTTGGATTAATCATAACGAATTTTATATATTTCGACCGTGTCATCAACTATCCGGGTTTCGATTAACTTTTCACTCTATCGTCTTGGCTATTTAAAAAGAAACCTTTTCACACTTTGATTTAACGTCTTGAAAGCTTAAAACCAGAAAAATGGTCACTACCTTTATAGTGAAATGTGGGAGGAATGACAGGTACTCGATTAGTAAGACATTAAAATGATGAACACTATCAAGATTACTAAGACGCGAAAATGTAATCACTAAATTCTTAGTGAATGTTGTAACAATGATCTCTACTAGCTTAGATAGAAGATTTTTGTTTGAAGACAAACTCGTGATTGAAGATCTTGTTAGAAATCGGTACCAATGACATAACCAAATTAAGCCAAAACTTGTTTCTTATTATTGAATGTAATATATGACTTACAAAACTCCCATCTATTTATAAGCCTCTATTTCTTGTCCACCAAAGAACTATGATAATCTAGAAACTTTTTTGACTTAAATTAGGAAATCTATCTCTAAAAGCTAATTTACAAGATTGACAACTAACTTCTTCTAGTTACCAAACCTTGCATTACAAGATTAATTTATCATTCACCCCCCCTAATCTTGTAACACCAACGAGTCCTTTCATCTCATTGAACTTCAATCTTGGCAACGCTTTAGTAAGAATATCGACCCTTTGTAAATTTCCACTTATGTGCTCCACTTGAATTTGTTCTCGCCCAATACATTCTCTTATGAAGTGGTATCGGGTATGAATATGTCTGCTCTTACCAAAGAACACTGGGTTCTTCATCAATTCTATCGCGGATGAATTATCAACTTCCAGAGTCACCTTTTTCTCCTTTTCACCCGTCACTTCTGATATTAAACCTCTAAGCCACAATGTTCGACAAGCTGCTTCCGTTGCTGCCATGAACTCTGCTTCACAAGACGATAATGCAACCGTCCCTTGTTTCTGAGAAACCCAAGTTATCGGCGCATCGTTATAGTAAAACACCACTCCTGTTGTGCTTCTACCATCGTCCATATCCATCACATAGCTGCTATCGCTGAAACTAAGCAACACTCGGCTTCCACCCTTCCGTCACATAATGTCGAGATCAATGCTTCCTTTCACGTACCTCAACACTTGTTTTACAGCTTGCGCATGAGTTTTAGTAGGCCTCTGCATAAAGCGTCTCACATATCCGATCGAGAAGCTGAGATCCTGTCGTGTGTGAGTCAAGTATCTTAGACTCCCAACCGGTCGTCTATACTCGGTAGGGTTGACCTCCACGCTTTCATCATTCTTTGATAACTTCAGGCCTGGACCAAGCTGAAATTGAGTCGCATTGCTCTCCCACATTCCAAACTGTTTTAGAATTTTGGTCGCATATCCAGTTTGCTTGAGTGAAATTCCTTTGTCACTTTGCTCAACTTCAATTCCGAGATAATAGTGTAACCTTCCAAGATCACTCATCTCGAATTTTGCTTCCATTTGCCTTTTGAACGAACTAATCTCTTCATTGGACGATCTGGTGATAATTAAGTCATCAACATACGTGCCAACAATCAACAAGCGTTGGTTCACATTCCTTTGGTACACCGCTTGTTCCCTTTTACACCGCGCAAATCCAAGTTCTTTCAAAGCCAAATCAAGTTTAATGTTCCATGCTCTTGGCGCTTGACGCAATCCATACAACGCTTTTAACAAGCTTATAAATGTGATCCTCTCGACCCCCTTCACAAATCTTTCTGGTTGAGTTACGTAAACTTCCTCCTTCAACTCACCGTGCAAGAATGCCGATTTTACGTCAAGATGATGCACTTCCCATTCCGAGTTCGCGGCTAAGGCTAGTAGGAACCTGTTGGTTTCGATCCTAGCAACCGGCGCAAACACTTCTTCATATTCAATCCCATACCTTTGTACATATCCTTTTGCTACCAGGTGGGCCTTGTATTTCGAAATCTTTCCTTGCGCATCCTTCTTTACCTTGAATACCCACTTTACCCCGATGTGTTTGATCTTCAGTGGCGGCTCTACCAGCTTCCAAGTATTGTTCTTCTCAATTGAACTTATTTCTTCCTCCATAGCTTTCATCCAATGCTTCTCTTTTACCGCTTCTTGAAAAACAATTGGTTCATCGTCAACAGAGGATGGTAACAACTGATCATCTCTATTCAATTGATGCGTTAATCTTGGTATTTCTTCGACCTCAAAGTCTGCAAATTTCTTTTGAATGGTTGAGGTTCGATTCGACCTTCTTAGCTGAGAAGCCTCCGAGGACTGCGCGTTCAGATTCGCGCGTGATGCGCGAGATCCTCCTTCTTCGTTAACATGTGTTGACGCTGACGTTGCGCCCTCGTCAAACATTCTTGGCGCGAAATCACCTATGTGCGCAAGTTCTTTTGCGTGCGCATCATTATTTGTAGGCTGCACAGACGCTTCGGACTCTTGCATGTCTTCTTCTGTGGGTTGCGTTGGCGCTTCGGACTCAACGATGAAGTCTGTCCGTGCGCTCTCTTCGGTATTAGTGCAGGACACATAATCCTTCCAGTCATATTCTTCCGGCTATTTGAACTTTACTTCCCCGTCTCAAACTATGTGTACCCGTCCATTGCTCGGGTCAAACATCCGATGCGTATTCTCTCCCGTTTCCGGTTGAGAACCCATGTAGACCATTAGCAAGCTTCTGTCATCCAACTTCTTCTGTCCAAGTGTTAAGATTTTAACAAACCCTACACACCCGAACACTTTAATATATGAAAGATCTGGTTTCCTTCCCTTGAGCTTTTCATAGGGCGTTAAGTCTTGCAGCGCCTTTGTTGGAGAGCAATTTAACAAATAAACTGAGTGCATGATTGCTTCGTCCAAAAAGACTTGTGGTACGGACATGGCCTTTAGGATGCTTCGAGTAGTACCGACTATTGTGCGATTTCGTCTTTCAACTACCCCGTTTTGTTGAGGGGTATAGGGAGCTGTGTATTGCCTTGCAGTTCCTCTTTCCTTGCAGAAATATCCTAGTACATGTGATGTGAACTCTCCTCCATTATCTGTTCTCAAGGTTTTTAGGCTTGTCCCAAGTTTCCTCTCCACACTTTTGATGAACTCGATTAGAATTCCAGGAACCTGGTCTTTGGTTTTCACCAAGTAAGCCCACATAAACCTGCTGTAATCATCTACGATTTCCTGCTTGAGTTATTGGTGTGATGGCTCCACATAGATCGGCATAGAGTAGCTCAAGCGGCTTTGACACGCGTTATTTGACTTCCTTTGGAAAAGCTCCTGTTGTTTGCTTTCCTATCACACTTGCGTCACATATTGTGGATGGTCTCTTAATGAATGGTAGCCCAATCGAGATTCTTGATAGCGTCCTCAGCGCATCAAAATTAAGATGACCGAGTCTGGCGTGCCAAAGCCAACACTCATCATGCATGTTAACCTGTAAACAGACTGGCGCAACAACTTTTAGGTTAATCTTATAAACACAATTGGCTGAACGAGGTACCTTCATTTGAACCGATCCGTTTGGTTCAAACATCCATAAAATGCCACGCTCGATCGTTATTGTAACACCCCGACCGATGGCGGAAACATCGGGATGCCACGTAGTGACGATTGTTCAATAGCTCATGGTACTAAAGCATAAATATTGATATACTGAATTGGATAGTTTAATTACAATGGAATGAAAATACAATGATACAGTGATTTTAAAGTGGCAACTAACAAGTCTAAATCAAAACACAAAGATTCCAAAGTCTAAATGAAATCCAAAAGCGTAAAGAAATGCGTCTCAAAATAACCTGAAACATGTACGAAAATAGTATTTGTCAATACAAAAATATATTGGGGAGCATACCCTGTTTGGATACATATAATAGAAAAAGAGTTTCGCAATGTCATGTGCTAAACTTTATGCAAACCTGTAATTAGTATAAATGTTCGAGATCAAGCCTCAAGAATCAAGAATCAAAATATTTAAGTATCAAGAATCAAAAAGTGTTTAAGTATCACATAACAATGAAACATGGACATTAGGGGTCACAAGTGATGTTTCTATCATAGCGTTATTCATTGATATGTTCAGCACAAAATGGTTAATGATCTCAAATAACAAAGATACAATAAGGATAAATAAACATCGCGTGAAGCACATTGCGTAGTTGATAATAAACTTGAGTTGAATATATAGTACACGAGTCCCCAAAATGATAAAACAGTAAAAAGGGGGTTAGATATATCACATTCGCTAAGTCTGCTAAGCGGCGAGTGAAAGCAGGGTGAATCCCGAAGGCTCAACCTAAAGTTTATGGTATAATGTAAGTGTTTGTACTTAAAAGAGTCTAGGGTTCCTAATCTAAGGCATCTAGGATGTTTAGTCTAGACTTTGGGGTTTTTAAGTTTGATAACGAAATTGTGATACGTTGAGTTGAATAGTTAGTTTATAAGTATTGTGTGGTAATAATTTCATGAAAAGTCTTATGTGTATAACTTAGTTTAATATTGTCAAATATTTACTAAGTTATACTCCGTATATTATAAGTAATGATATTGGAAAATCATTTTGATAAATCATAAACCATAATTATTTATATTTGTTTTATTAAATATAAACAATTATATTGATTAATTAAAGAGATGACAAAAATGATAATTAACCTTGAGTTTGTAAAAGTGATATTTTCTGAGTTTATAAAATAATAAATTTAACTCAGAAAATATTTGTAGTTTTTATATAAAAGTATTAATTTAATTTGTATTGACAAAAAGACATAAATTTGGAATAAATTGTAAAATGGTTGTAAAAATAAAGTTTTCTTTGAAAACTTCATATTCTGACCACAAAGGTCTGAAAATAATTTTTATAAAGGTTTTGGTGAATAAAATTTATAGAATATAAATTTTATTGTTTCAAAACTAATTTAATGAACAAAATAAGTTAAATTATAAAAATAGTGTTATAAATGAAATCTCTGGTGAAAACTTATTCCTCTGACTTAAGAAGTCTTGGAATAATTTTTATAAAACTTTTCTTGATAAAAATCTATTTATTATAGATTTTATATGTTTAAAGACTAGTTTATTAACCAAAAATGGAATATTATATGAAAATGTTTTATAACAGAGTAAACTTGATGTGGAAATGTTTATAATATATCAAAATGTATTTCTACCAATTTTCATAATTAAATGAATTAAATTCGAATTTATATGAATTAAATATGATAAATAATACATAAATCCGAAATAAATACCAAACGGTTTCTAAAAATAAAAGTTTCTATAAAAACTTAGTCTATTAACTTTAGAGGTCTCATAATAAATTTTATAGAATTTTCTTGATAAAAATCTATTTATTATGAATATTATTTGATTAAAACTAATTTAACAAATAAAAATGAGATAACCTATGAAAACATATCAAAACAGAGAGAAGATGACTTGGAAAATATTCTAACATGTTGAAATATATTCCTGGTAAATTTCATGTTTTAATACATTATATTCTATTTTATATGAATTAAACATGATTAAAATATAATGAAAATGATTAAAAATACTAAACGGTTTCTAAAAATTCTGAAACTTTTTCTAAAACTTCTAGTCAGGCATATGAACATGTCTACAAAGTTTCATAATTTTTAGATTAGTAACAAGCGAGGTATGGTATTTTAAAGTCCTTAAAACTTTTAATTCAAAAATCCCCAAATTTTCAAGAACACCCTAAACCCTAGATTTTCAATTGGAACCCTTAAAGGCTATGTTTGCTACAACTAAAAGAGGGCTTTTGATCTACTGATAATAATGAAATAATTTGCAAAAGGAATTGGAAAAACTCACGGTTTTGCTAGCTCAAAATGAAGAAAGAAACCCGAGTTAAAACCCAAAGAATAAGCTTCCAATTCGTCCGAAATAATAGATGATAGCCAAGAATTTAGTTACAGAGGTGATAGAGTAGATGAGAGAAGTGTGTGAGCGAGTTTAATTGAAACAAAGACGGGTATTTATGCACGTTTGATTTGGTCAAAAGTTTAGTGGGTTTCTTATTAAAATCTTGAATAATTGCACATAATTACGACCAATAACTGATAATTGGTGAGTGGAGTAGGTTGGGGGATGTTTTGTCGTCCATTAGGTACGAGCATGGCCGAAAGTAGGGGGTCAATTATTGTGCAGATCGCGTTTTAAAATGCAAGTTGTTTTTGCTGATCTGACACTGCATCGCGGTCCGCGGATGGATTAATAAACCCTCCCGCGGTCCGCGGGGAAAAATAAGTAATTTTTTTAATATTTTACGAACCGTAATTATTTATTTACGGACCGTAAATATTTTTTTATTTTTTTTGGAAACTGGAAAAATAAAATGTGGCCATTCATAAAAACTATAAATTTTTATTAATCACAATTTTTATTTCCTAAAATTATATAAAAATTTTAAATAATATATGAGGGACCAAGTGTGTACATTTATTAAAAGAGGAAGGTGACGGATGTCACAGTTATTTTGTGTTCTGACTCGTCCATCTGCCCGACACTGATTATGTTATTCTTCAGCGAAGGTATGTAGAGCGAAGGTATGTAGTAGACATCCTTCAAGATCCGGTGCTTACCCGATTTGCCTTCTAGGATAATTGTGTCGCGACCTCTTATCTCCACGCATGAACCATCTCCGAACCGAACCTTCCCTTTTATCCGGTTGTCTAAACTTGAAAACCAATCCTTGTCTAAACTTGAAAACCAATCCTTGTTTCCCGTTATTGAGAAACCATGTGTTGATTTTTCGCGGACTCTCATCATACTTCTTCAGATCAACTTGGTCTTCATTCAAGTACACTCCTTCATGGGTTGCCATATAGAGCACCGGTCCATCATCAAGGGTGAGGTTATTCTCTTCAGTTTTGTTTCGGGTGGGGCAATCGCTTGAAAAGTGGCCCAACTCGTCACATCAGAAACACTTAAGTTTCGAACGATCCTTTGTTGTCTTTTTAGTGGTTTCCTTCTCCCTTACGTGACCCGAACCTCTGCCTCGACCTCTTCCTTTACCCCTTTGTGAAGATGAACCTTCGGCTGACCCTCCTCTTCCGCGGCCCAAGCTCTTTCCTTGCTTCTTCTTGGCTTCCCATTCCTTGTACGTAAGGAGGAGGTGTTCATCCATCATGGCTTGATTATCTTCGGACCCAATCCTCTCTTCATAGGCCTTCAGACGTCCAACCACACCGTCAAACGTGACTGTTTTAAGATCGATCACCTGCTCAAGTGATGCGACCATGTGAATAAACTTCTTTGGCAATCCGTTTAAGAACCTTTTGACAAGCTTTGATTCTTCTATTCTTTCTTCGAGTGTAGATTTACGATTTTGCATGAGAATTCGTCCACCCTACTGGTCTCTTTCATCTTTAGGTTTTCGAATTCGGACATCAAGGTTTGAAGTTGCGCCTCCTTCACCCGCTCGGCTCCTTGGTGCCGGTTTTTAATTGCTTCCCACACCTCCTTGGCCATAGTCAGGTTTCTGATATGGAGCACCAAATCTTCGGGTATTCCTTAGAATAGAAGTGCTATCGCAATGTTGTTTTTCTTCGCGTTAGCAGCTGTCCCTAGTTCTATCATCTCCCAAACACTGTTAACATTCAGGATTACCTTCATCTTCATCGCCCAAACCGTATAGTTCACCGGAGTTAACAATGGGATTTGGAGAGATGTCGTGTTGTGGTCTTTGGCTGTAACGATCTGTCGATTAGGATCGTCTCCCATTGTAAACGATTTATCCGCGACATGTCTTCTTCTGCCGCAACCTGCTTCCGATCAGACTAAACCTGTCGCTAAGATCCTTCCGATCGCAGATCACTTTTGTCAATCGGTTCTTGTCTAGCCGGACTTGCTGATCGTTATCGAGCGTATTGTTACCCAACCTTGAGCTCTGATACCAATTGTTAGAAATCGGTACCAAAGACACAACCAAATTAAGCCAAAACTTGTTTCTTATTATTGAATGTAATATATGACTTACAAAACTTCCATCTATTTATAAGCATCTATTCCTTGTCCACCAAGGAACTATGATAATCTAGAAACTTCTTTGACTTAAATTAGGAAATCTATCTCTAAAACCTAATTTACAAGATTGACAACTAAGTCCTTCTAGTTACCAAACCTTGCATTACAAGATTAATTTATCAGATCTATGAGTAGGCGTACGGTAGATCTGTTAACATTTATCGAAACCAATATACATATGTTGTTATCTCTTCCCTTAGTTTTACAAAAATGCAAATCATACGTTATTTCTACAAAGTAATGAAAGTAATTAAAATCTGAAAGTAATTTAAAAAGCAACATATTAACCCCTTTCGAGGTTTTTATATGTATATATATACATATATCTTTGTGGGTTTGTATTCTATGTTGTGAGAGCTTTTCAACGAATCAAACCACCTCCAAAATGAAGCTAAGATGAATGATATATCGATACTCAAAAGTGGTGGTGTAATATTGCAAAGTCGGGAAATGAAAAATGGAATGGGCAAGTGAAACTTGTTCCATGGAGCACACACGCAAGGTGGGTGATAGGCTCAATGTGGTGTTTTGATAGCGCACTTTAAATCCACTGGTTCTGGTGCACATCCAGATTATGTTTTTCTACTCCTTCTTGCCCTTTTCTTTTATTTCATTTGTTACATTATCGTAGTTTGCCGCTAACCCTTTTTGAATCACAAAGCCTATCCTGCTAAACACAAACCTTTGGTTCTTAGGGCTCTGCGAGTTACTGTGGACCACCTTCTGCACTCGTTTCAATAAACGCACCGCCTCAAGTGTTAGAGAATCAATATCTATATGTTAAGTGATTGACATAGAGATACTGATACTTGTTTAAGGATAAAAAGAGGTTGATCTACGAATAATGCATCACAACTGAGCTTATTATTTAGTTAATTGAATGATGGGTATGACACATATTTGTATTATTTTAATTTATCTATAGTAAGTGACATATTTATCATTTTACAAAATAAAGACAATCTTTTGACCAAAATTAAAATAAACAAAATCAAAATGATACTTGAATCTTTGTTTACAAATTTGCTAGGCATATAACCTTTTTGTAAAGACTTTTTGCATACATTTTTATGTTGAAGATTACTACGTACGTACTTTCAATCTCATTTGAAAAAAATAAAATAAAAAAAATGTGACAAAATAACAAGTCAATTAATGCGAGATACAAACTTTTACAAGTTTATACAAATTTGATGACATTAGACATTTAGAAATGCATGTACCATTGAAGAGATCACTTAGGACCGGCCTATTGTCATCTTTTTATCCGAAACCCTAGTCGTAGAGTCTCACATCAATGAAAGAAATACGAAAAAAGGATCAAAAGGGACCTTTGTGAGGAATTTTGCATGGAGAGCCACTAGTTTTCTCTAATGTATGCACAATTATTACGTAAATGAATCGGTCCAGAGATAAAGTAATTGCAAAGTGATGAGTTACGTTCCCGTCATGTAAAGAGGAATCTTTTATGTCATAAAAACTCCACATGCCTTATTATATTGGGTTGGTTAGACCACCATTTGAATGGGGTACTTGGTTGTTACGTCTTGCATGATTAGCCTTAGACGACGCTTGACATTGGCTGGTTAGAGTCATTAGGGTTCTAACTTCTAACCTTTGGAAACTACGTATAAAAAATGTTTATCCCTCCCTACTATTTGAAGTTGTGAAAAACAATGTTTAATTGTTTTAATAATAAAATGAGGAAGAAAATTAGACGTTCAACAAAAATTTGTTTTAATTTTAAGCCATTGACTTCTTTGATGAGCTAGCAGAAAAAAAAAACAAACATCACTAAATATAGAAATACAAAACTACCAATAAAATAGGAGGTGGTGAAAGAGTAAACATAGTAAAAATCAAAACCGATAAATCATAATACACCATATATAGTCATGTAAAGTCACAATCACATGCAAATGCTACCTAAAGTGCATGGGCACCTACGACCTCAATACAAAACTAAGACACATCTGCACGTTACTCTAAAAGTCGTAAACCTTAGTCCTACGTCTCTAAGAGCATTCTCATCCCGGACATCAAATATATGTGAGTGTGTCCACCAAATTATATGGGGTGGGTGTAAGTGGTTGTGAGTGGAGGATATAGAGAATATTTGGTGGAATCACTTTTACCTCCAAATATGAAAAGTTAATGTTCACCCCTAAATATATTTTAATATTTTTAGAAGTGGTTGTGTGAGGAGAGAGAAAATATAATGATAAAAGTATGAAAAAGTATTATTATTTTAATTAGGAGAGAGAAGATTTAGGAGTGGAGTAGTGATTTTTAGTGTAATTTGATGGATGAGATTTGGTGGATGGGATAAGAGCATTCACAACCCATCCATCAAATCTCCTCCATCAAATTACACTAAAAATCACTACTTCACCCCTAAATCTTCTCTCTCCTAATTAAAATAATCATACTTTTATTATTACTTTTTCTCTCTCCTCACTCACAAATACTTACAAAAATATTAAAATATATATAGGGGTAAACAGTAGCTTTTAATATTTAGGGTGGAACAGTGCTTCCACCAAATATTTTCTCTCTCCTCTACTCACAATCACTTACACTCACCCCATATAGTTTGGTGGACACACTCACATCCATTTGGTGGATGGGATGTGAGTGCTCTAAGAATGCTCTAAAACCTTATATCTTGGACCATGTCCTTAAAGAGGTGCCACTAAAGTAGATCATGTCTGCTCCGCTCTTTCCAAATCATTATGGGTGGGTCTACGTCTTCACTACTCTAACTGGCGTTGTTATATGTAGGGATGGGCATATTGCACCGAATACCGAATCGATATCGATCCCGATCCCGTACCGGTATCGGTACTCACATTTAGAGGTTTTCAGTTTTGGTATCGGTATCGGTATCGGTACAGGATCGGTATGGTATCGGTATTTTAAGGTAAAATACCGATAGCATACCGGTGCCGTACCAATACCATACCGATACTGTACCGTATGTTTTCGGTATCGATATTAGGTTTCGGGAGTTTTCTGGATCGGTATCGATTGGTACTGATATCGTCCCGAGCTCATCCCTAGTTATATGCGTCCTCCTCACATTCCCATACTATCTCAATTTACCCTCATTTATCTTGTTTGAAATACTAGCCACTCCTATCCTTTTCTTAAGAACCTTGTTCCTTATTCAGTCTAACTTTGTGTGCCCACACATCTACCTTAGCATCCTCATTCGTGCTACCTTCAACTTATGTGCATACGTCTTCAATATGGCACAACATTCTGTTTGATACAAAATAGCAGGTCTAATTACAACCTTATAAAATTCCTCCTTTAATTTGGTTGTGAACCTCCTATCACACAATATATCAGACGTGATTATCCGTCGGCGAAAATCATCACTAACACTTACTTTCACTAACAAAATCAGTCGTTATCACTCGGTATAGCGTCATTCAAATAATTCAACAATGTTATCAGATAAGAATGGAAATTATTATTTACACGATTATTTAATAGTGAAAACCAAAAGGTCCAACATATCAAGTAAATTGTTAAAGACCGAATGTCCACCTTAAGAAACATTAAAGGGAAAAAGATGGATCATCTGTGGACATACCATATTTTATTTCCATAATAGCTTTAAAGTAAGTGGCTTTTTGACTAAAAGTAATTCAGTGCTATCCTACTCAACTAATCATCGTGTACAATCCACAAAACCAACAAAAACGCCATATAAAATAACTAGAGAAGATGACTGTATTACACCCACATCGGTGGCGGAGTTTGAAAAAAAAAAATTTGTGGTTCAAAAGTCACGGGACCCTTAAACGAAGGAGACCAGACTTAATACATTAAAAATTTTGGACGAAAACGCAAAAATTTACACTACTGAGAAAAAAACTGATGGAGGCTCCTGACCCCAACAAAACCTTGCCGATGGTCCGGATTATTGAATAGAGAAGATGACCGGAGTTGGTTGCCGGAGCAAGAGCATCCTAAGCTCTGATAAGGTAAAAAGATTTATTAGGTAAATGTAAAAGGGAAAATCACACATTTGGCATTGACCAAGGCATTTCACCAAAATGGCCACCAGCTCAACCGTCTTTGGAGAGACGGTTCCCAGATCCGGAGACGTCTCCGTGAGAATTTAGTGACAGACCAATAGCCGATTGCCACGTCTCAATAATATAATAAAAAAATATTCACACTTTCCCAAGTCTCTCTCTCTCCTCACTTTCTCTCTCTCTCCTCTAATAAAAAAATCTCCAAGCGACTCTGTGACGTATGCCGAGGCCTAAAACGTCTCTGTGACGTCTCCATTGTGCCGGAAGCGTCTCTGTGACGTCTCCCAACGCCTAAAACGTCTTTGCAACCGTGCTGGAAGCGTCTCTGTGACGTCTCCCAACGCCTAAAGCCTCATGGAGACGTCTCGGGACCTGTTAAGATTTTTTTAATATATTTTTGACACGTGGCAATCGGCTATTGGTTTACCACTAAAGCCTCATGGAGACGTCCCGGGACCTGTGAGCCGACTCTCCCAAAAGACGGGAGGTGGCTAGTTTGGTAAACATTTGATCAATGATCATTTGTGTGATTATCCCAATGTAAAATTGTATTTACCACTCAATTGATTACAAGGAAAGTCACCTTAATTTTTATAAGACTTGAATACAAATAAGATACTAGCAAACCTGTGACCACCACTAGTACAAACTCTAACATATGTTAATAACCTAACTAATAATATAATAATTCTCTAATAAACATTATCATGTCATCTTCACTCGTTGGACTCACAACAACGATTATGATACGAGAGTGTGTCCTCTGATCGACATTCGCAACAATTTGGTTGGTATGTTTACAAAACCATATGCATGTGGCCAGTAGATCAACATAACTGGACAATTAGAGTGACAAAAGTGGTTTTGCATTCGAAAGATGGTAACAATGGTGGGTTGTTGATCAGGAAAGCACCATTGTCTTATGTTATGGGGCCAATTTGACCTTTCAAGTCTAGCAAGAGTCAATCATTTGTGTGTTTTGTCTGTAGACGGGCCAGGCTCGTTGAGTACGATGCCAAAATGTAACCGATCACGTTTGGATGTAGGCTTGTAGCAAAAGCCTCTTTTGTTCATTTTCTTGATTTATAAAAAATAATTGATATCAATAAGACGATTTAAGAGGTTTTATGCACTAAAGTTAGACTTCGACATCCTCCAACCCATTTGATCCACTCTCTTACAAATAACCTTTTCTCTTTACCCTTTGAAATAAAAGGCACCCAAATAGATAGATCTATTGTTAGAAAAGTGGCCGGTGTTAGCGATAGATTTGTCGTATATAGTATTGCATGTTGATTAATGTAGTTGTGCACTTGTGCTTGGGATATATTCAAAATAAATAGAAGTTTAACTAATTATAGGGTAAACGTTCAGGAAGTTTAAAGATGAGTGTGTGTGTTTTTGTTTGTGTGTGGTAAAGGAGCATTTTAGCGCCCTATTCGCGCCGGAATACCGCCCCGTCCCCGTTAAAGAGGCGCTAATCGGTTCCCGTGATATATTTCACACCACATTTCACCTCCATTCCTCCAATCATATGAAGCCACGTGGGGTTGGTAGGTTATTATGGTGGTTAGACCGGGTGTAGTGGGGCGGTATCCCGGCGTGATTTGCAAACATAGCGCCCCACACCGCTACGGGGGGCGCTATCCTTCAAAGAATTCGACCGGTGTGATGCTAATAACGCTTGAACAATTTTGAACCATCCAATAATATGTTGACACGTGGTAGGGGCAACGATTTAATTTCAAACGGTCAAAAAAATTGACAGTTGTTTTTTCAAACGGTTATTTTTTTTAGTTTATATACACACACTATACATATATAAACACACAACACCACCATCAAACATATTATTCAAACAAACACATGTTCAAAACACAAAAATGTTTCCGTATCGTGCACCTTTTGGGGTCCTGTCTCGCCCCGGTAGCTCGAATCCTACGAGGCCAAACACTACCCAACCGCCACCCAATATTAATTGGGGCGATTTTGACGTGAACACATTGGGATACGCTCAATTACTTAGCATGCCGGGTCAATTTTTTTAAGGGCCAATGGGGTTTACGTCAAACATGAACGTAAACTATGGCCAAGGTTCTCAAGAGGAGCCCGAGCTTGTGTCTGAAACTCAAGACGAGCCCAACCAACCACGTCGACCCGAGGGTTCTCAACCGGGGGGAGACGCTCGCACAAAAAAAAGAAATTAACGCGCCTCGTCAAAAAAAGAAGTATGAGCGTTGGTCGAAAGATGAGGAGTTTGCTTTAGCGCGGGCTTGGCTCGACATTTCGGAGGATGCAGAAGTTGGTTAGTATTTTTAATCGTATATATATATATATATATATATATATATATATATATATATATATATATATATATATATATATATATATATATATATAGAGTTAGGATCAAATAAGAACAAAATCTTATATAAGAACCTTAAGAACTAATCTAAACCACTCATCTTGTTGGTTTTTTATTTTTTATTTTTTTTTAATTAGAAAGGGTAGATTAGGAAGATAACAAAAATCCATTCCTTAATTTTCTCATCAACTCCTTGATTATCTCATTCTCTCTTTCAAATCTCAAAACATCATAACCATAACCATCGCTCCCTATATCGGTGAAGAATCATCAGAGTAAAGTAGTAAACATATGTATTGAACACTTTTTTATTCACACATCGTTGTTTTGTTGAATGGAGCATTCAATTTTCATCACATAATATCTACCTGGGATAGTGTGTTAGTCCTAGTTTTTTATTCAACAAAATAAATTCGTGAAGGTCAATATTGATGGACTTGAAGCATTATGAGATTCTATTTGAAACAAAATATGTACGAATGGTAATCACTATGAGTTACCTTATGTGTCTTGATTGATTACAATGTGTATTTTTCATTTTAGGTTTTAATATGACTAAATTTTATTTTTATTCGGTTATGTATATTTAAGTTTATGATGGTTTTGATCATCTTTTTGTTAATGTACACTTCCATTTTGAATTAACAGTCGTATTATGCATATTAGTTACAGAATGATTTTATTTAATTACAAAATATGTAACTCCATGTACACATGTGTAAATCCATGTACAGATATCTAAATCCCTTTGCACTTGAATTGTCAATACACATGTGTATAATATCCATCACACTATATTTAAAATCATATACAGATGCATTACGATTTTATTTAAATACAAAATTTTGTAACTCCATGTACACATGTGTAAATCCTTGTATACATGTCTAAACCCCTATGCAATTGAATTGTCAATACACAAGTGTATAATATCAATCACACTATATATAAAATTATAATACCAACATTATACAATTGTGTATAAAACCATGTTACCTGTCGTTTTAAATCCCTGTTTTATATTCATATATATGAATTACACACTTTAATGATACAATATAAAACCACGTTCAGGGAATTAAATTCACATATTTTACATTATCGTATTGATCGCTAACAACATTTAACCAAAAAAAAATCCGTACCATCATCAATGACGATGGTGTATAAAAATAGTTTAAAAAACGCAGGAAAAATATCAAAAAAAAAAATTTGAATGTCATAAACAACCTCGATCTGTTACAAGATCCTTGATCAATGTTTTGGTGGGTATTGTATTACTGAAGTTGTGTTTGTATATGTATAAATAAGAAACCTACGTATTTAGTGGGGTAACAAATGTACCATACTACCCCTTGATTAATTAAAACAATTAAATAAAACTTTTAGTTATTTACAATCATGCCCTTTAAAATCAATGGTTAGAAAGTGGTTCTTATGGTTCTTAACTAACTTGTGGTTCTTATTTGAACCACACCCTATATATATATATATATATATATATATATAGGATATTTTGGAAACCCACTTGAGTTGAGAAAACCTTTGAAAACCCATGTAAAAAACCATTATTTTTTTTTTGAAAAAAATAACCAATGTAAAATACATGTTTTTAAGCATTTTGGGCAAAAAAAATAACAAAAGCGCCGATGCGATTTTTTTTTAAAAAAATAAACAAAGTTGCTAAAAAAACATATTTTTCAGCTATTTACCTATGTTTTTAGCAACTTTGTTTATTTTTTTAGAAAAATCCCATCGGCGCTTTTTTTATTTTTTTGGCCCAAAACGCTTACAAACATGTATTTTACATTTGTTATTTTTTTCAAAGAAAAAAATTGTTTTTTTACATGGGTTTTCGAAGGTTTTCTCAACTCATGCGGGTTTTCATTTTATAATTGACCTATATATATATATATATATATATATATATATATATATAGGCTATATATCCTATAGAAACCTCCTTGAGTTGGAGAATCCCTTGAAACCCATCATATGGACACCAGCCTTCCACGTATGCTTTCCATCAAGTCTTTTGTCTTTTGTTTACAAGGGCAATATTGTAACTTCCACCCATCTCATGTCTGACCACCTTTTATATATCTACCCATCATCATCCTCCCTATCTCTCTCTCTTACACACATACACTCTCTCTCTCTTCCTAAACATCTACAATTCTTCTTTCTCCATTCATTTAAAGAAAACAACAGATCTATTCTTATTTTCATGAATTTGTTTGAAGCTTTTTGTTCTTTTATTTTAATATTTGTGATTCTTTGTCTGCTTTGTTCGTTTTTAACTTCATATGCGACGGTGGTGGTTTCAAACAAACGACAGACGACGACTGACGACGGTGGTGGTTCGACGACGACAGAAGACGATGGTGAATGGTGGTGGTTTTTGGGATCTGAAACAGATCTGAATATATTCTTTGTTTTCTGTTATAGATCTGAAGTTTGGGGGTTTTGAATGGTGGTGGTTTTCGGTTCCGGCGTTAAACTTAACGGCGAGTCCGTTAAAAACTCTTGTGTACAAAGACAACCTCTCTATTTTTTGATTTTGTTTCGATTTTGTTCGATTATGTTGAGTGCAAGCCTCTATCGCTGGTTTTGGACAGATCTGAGGGGTGGTTGTTGTGGTTCGATTAGGGGCGGAGGGGGGAGGTGGTTTTTGACGAAGGCGGTGGATCTGCGGTGGTGGGTAGGGGCTGACGGTGTTTAATGGTGGTGGGTAGGGGCTGAGGGTTGATGGTGGGGAGTTATGGGGTGGAGGAGATGGTGGGGGTCTGATGGTGGTTCGAGGGTGGATCGTTGGTCCTTGGTGCGGGATTTCATACAAATCTTCTGAATTTAAGTTGCTTGAATCGTTGGTCCTTGGAGCGGATTGGGAGGGTTGTATTAATAACCTTTATGGGATCAAAGAAATGACGGATGAACAAAGGTTTGGGTATTTTGCAATTTGATGGTAAGTTGATTATTATTATTATTGTTATTATTATTATTATTATTATTAATTATTATTATTATTTGTTTTTATTTTTTCATTTCAGATGGAGATTGCTCGATAGCAACAGATCTAAGTTTTGAGTATTATTATTATGGATAGCCTTATTATTATTGTTATTATTTAAGTTTTGAATATTGTTTTGTTATTATTATTATTGTTATTATTTAAGCTTTTGGGATTGTTTGTTGTAAATTTGTGAATGTTTACATGTTTATGAATATGTAAAATTTCTGTTTGGAGTTTGAATATAAAACAGGTTACATAAGCACCATTAATTACGATACATATATAAATATGTAAAATGCTCTTTTTACAGTGTGGTAAGAATGTAACAATATGCGGACTTAGTTAATTGATCAACAATTACATAAGCACCACTTGAAAATGTAACAATGTAATAACGTAACGCATAAGTTGTTACAAATCAATCTGACTTATTGTTACATATAAAAAGGTTGAAAAATTGAAAAAAATGTAAAAGCAAAGAAAAAAGAGAGGAGAGAGGAGAGAGAGTCAGGAAAGAGGAGAGAGAGTCAGGAGAGAGAAGAGAGATGAGAGAGATTTAGGAGAGAGAGGAGATATGGACAAAATGCAATCTTCCTAAAATACCCTTTTGCTTTAAAAAAATAAAAAAGATAACTCATTTAATAATATAATATTAGTAGATCAATCTCATCCATTGATGTTGGTTGATCAAGGGTCACAAATGAGTTTCATGGGTTTCTCCAACTCAAGGGGGTTTCTATTTTATCCTTATCCTATATATATATATATATATATATATATATATATATATATATAGGGAAAGGATATTTTGGAAACCCACTTGAGTTGAGAAAACCTTTGAAAACCCATGTAAAAAACCATTATTTTTTTTTGAAAAAATTAATCAATGTAAAATACATGTTTTTAAGCATTTTGGGCAAAAAAATAACAAAAGCGCCGATGTGATATTTTTTTAAAAAATAAACAAAGTTGCTAAAAAAACATATGTTTTCAGCTATTTAACTATGTGTTTAGCAACTTTGTTTATTTTCTTAAAAAAAAATCTCATCGGCGTTTTTTTTGGCCCAAGAGCGTTGGAGGAAATGAACGCAACCCGTGGGACGTTCGGGTATTTGAGGATTTGGGAGATGTTGAGAAAAAGTCCTAAGTGGGCTGAGGTACCGCCTATGGGGTCCGGTAGTAGGCGTAAAATCAGGAGAGGCTCAAAACGAAGCAAAACCTCCTCGTTGCGAGATCCGGATACACCGCCATCCAATGCTCGCTATGTGAACTTAGGTGATCATATTAATTTGGAGAAGGAGGACGAGTAGTAGTAGGAGGAGGATATTCCAAGACCACCCGGTAGAAGATCAAAAAAAGGTGGCAAGGCGAAGTCGTCTTCGGGAGGAGGTGGCGAGTTGAAGGAAGATTTTGAAGAAATGAATCAAAGACTACAAGATATTCGCGACCTTGGCCAAAGACGTTTGGAAACCATGCAGCAAAGAGTGGTCGAGAATAAAAGGTTTGTCGAGATCCAAGAGGCGAGGCAAAGGGAAAAGGACATTGAGTTTTTGTCCAAATCCATCGACCACTTCGAGGGAGACGCCCTACGCCTTGCACAACTTCATAAGCAACAAATTCTTGAAAAATATAACCTCTAATGTGTTCCGCTTTTTTTATGTTGTGATTTTTGTTAAATTTGCTATTGTATTTTTTTTAGTTGTTTGAATTTAATTAATATTAGTTGTGTCTTTTTAATATTTTTTGTAATTTTTTTATATTTTTTGTCTTTTATTTTAATTATTTTGACTTAACTAATTAAAAAACATAATAAAATAAACAACCAATCAGAAACAGGGGCCTTATCTTTTTCCCACTACCACTACACCCCATTTTCACTTCAACCTTCATGCTGACTCAGCTACCACGTGGATCAATCAGAAACATGGGTCTTATGTTTTCCCCCCCTCCATTACACATGGTCTTATTATTATTATTATTATTATTATATGAAGCCAGAAGATATTTCACCTCCATTGATGAAAGATGGAGTTACAGATCGAGGAAGGTGACGAAGCAGAAAGAGAAGGTGGTTTGTAGTTCATATTGTAGGAATGTAGGGTGGTCATAAGCTGGTAGGTGTTTGTGAAGTTACCATTTTGCCCTCCAGAATCTGGTCACCTTTAAAGGGTTGTTTGGTAAGCATCTTAATAAGGCTCTGAACCATTCAGCGCTAAATGATTCAACATTCAGCGCGTTTGTTTCAGCTTCTGAATGGAATGGTTAAGTCTGAACCATTAAGATTTGGGATGTTGCTGATCCATTAAGCACTGAACTAGGCTGAACCTTAATGAGGCTCTCCTACCGATGTGGGACAAGAAAACTAACCATTAAGAGGTCCAACTTAATGATTCAGCCCTTAACCATTTAGACCTCTTAATGATTTAGCACTTAATCAACCAAACAACCCCTAAATGTTTTTTTTTTGGAATTAAATATAATTGTATTTATAAGGTAGCGTTTGGTATGATGGAATGGAAGAGGGAATGGAATGGACCATTACGAGGTAATGAACAATAGTGTGTTTGGTTGGTTAAAAGAATGTAATCACCCATTCCACAAGGCATTTCATTCCCTCAAAACCATTCCATCTACCCCCCATGTTTTTTTTTTTCATTCCATCCCTCATTCACCCTTTACTAACAACACCATAACCCACCAACCACGACCAACACCCACCACCACCACCCACCACCACCACCACCCACCATCGTTGCCCACCACCTACCACCGTCACCCACCACCGCTTCCACCACCACCCACCACCGTCGTCACCACCCACCACCGTCGTTACCGTTACCCACCACCACCGTCGTCACCACCCACCACCGCCGTTACCGCTACCCACTACCTTCACCCACCCACCACCATCGCCACCACCACCGTCGCCCACCACCTACCATCGTCGCCCACCACCCATCATCGTCGCCCACCCTCGCCGTCACCACCCATCACTATCGTCGCCGCCGCCACCAACCACCACTACCCACTACCTTCACCCACCCACCACCGCCACCGCCACCCACCACCACGCTATCGCCACACACCACCACATACCAGCACTACCACCAACCACCACCCACCACCGCCATTACTCACCATCGTCGCCCGCCCACCATCACGACCATCGACCTCCACCTTCCACCGTCACCACCACTGCCGCCGCCACCCACCACCACCGCTACCACCACATATCACCACCCACCATCACCATTGCCACCACTGACCACCACTCACCACCAATTTTATTCATTCGTCTCTTCCTACCTATCCAGCAACATAAATTAATGTTTTGTTTAATTCTCACATGGCAACCAAACAAAACAAGACATGGAATGTTAATGTTCCATTCCATTACCTTGTCCATTCTATTACCTCGTCCATTCCATTCTCTCGTCCATTCCATTACGCCATACCAAACAGACCCTAATATTTTATGTAGGGGAATCTTATTTTTTCCAAATATTAGTTGTTTTATTAAATTTCAAATAAAAAAGATAATAATAATAAATATCATGTGGGTCTCATTAGGGGCTTGAAACCATTACGCCCTTTTTTGATTTCAAGCCTCTAGCGGGACCCACACGCCACTTGTCAAAAAATGTTTAATTGAGGGGCTTGAAATTTTTACACTATACATGGTCTTAGCGACGGGAAGTTTAAGAAGCGTTGTGTGTGTGCTTTCGAAAGGTTGCAATGCCTATTAACGTTTAAACATGTACCTCTTTGAAAGGAGGTATAGTAACTAAATTGAATCGTAACTTCTTTGTCAACCAAAACCACTAGATTTACGTAAAAAACACTTTACACGTTATAACTTTGTTTCTCTTATACTATTATAGGAAGGGTAATTTACATAGGATCCTTAACATACAAAGGATACGGAGCGCTCAGAGCACAACACGTGGCGCTAGTCAAAAGGGTATTTTCGTCTGCCAACCATAATTACGCACGTAATCACAAACCCAGATAATTACGCATCTTATAAAACCTAGTGAAATAAAACAAATTTAAAGTATGATATGGTATGCAAATTGAACAGGATAAAATGTTTTTTTTATAGTGTATTTTTTAATGTCTTATGAAAAAATTATGGTAAAAAATGGGTGTATAAATTGAAAAAAAAGTCAACAATTGTAGGCTAAACCTATTTTAACCTTCTCAACTCATTCTTCACTTCTGTTCATGCGTAGAATTCAATACAAATGCAATTTCTAATCTTATCAATTGATTCCTTAGGTCAAAAAATTACATTTCTTTGTATCTTTTTTTATGTTAAGGTTGTATTTAAACTTTCTCTACGCTATTATATATGTTTGCCACAAAACATGATTGTTAATGACTAGAAGTAATTGAAACTCACTAAGTTCAATCGACCGTGTAGTGTGAATAATTGTGTTGATAAAGATATTGTTGTTGCTTCGTTGTATATTGCAAATTGAAATGATTCGTGACAAACTCAAAGCACGAGTTCCACTAAAAAAATGGACGAAATTGCTAATCCTTCTCATCAAAACGATAAAGTTAAGTTTCCTAATTTGTATATGGGATTTGAATAATTAATTTGCTTTGAAAAATCCAAGTATGCAAGTGCTAGAGGGTGGTTTCACCCACTTTGATTATTATATGTTTTTATTTATAAAAATCTGGTTGGTGAGTCTAGTTGATTAAATAAACCGTAAATTGTATTCCAATCGATGAAGGGTTGCACACATGTGTGCCTATATAAGAATATAGTATTCAAAGAAGCAACCATGATAACAAACTATAATATCAGTCGAAACACTTGTAAAAGGGGGGAAAAAAAAATGAGGAACAAATTTTCTAGGTTAGGACAACTAGGCCACTAAAATACACGATATTAATCTTATGAACAATGTTTTGATTCAACTTGGTAAAAATAATAAAACACACTACAAAGCAAAGGAGTCCTTCCGTGAAGGTGGTTACAGATGGAAATCCCTGTAAGATATAACCCTAATTTTTAAGTAGATATATATGAGTGGTGGGAGTGGGTTCTGGATGAATGTGGGAAAGAGATAACGTGAAGGAAAAGATGGTGAGTTGGAACAGAAGTGGTTGCGAGCAATGTGAAGAAAGCATGTTATGAGTCCTGATGAATGTCCCAAAGCGGAGAAGCAAAGAAGAAAAGAGGGGAAATGGGATGGAGTAATGGAGTAGGAGCATCATGAACACCACCCACATACTTAGTACACCAATGAAATTGGTGGATTTCTTTACCACCCTCAAACCAATCCATGCGCTCTAACACATAACTTTATTTTCATTGTTGTAACCTTACACTAATAGTAATAAGCCACATCCACCCAATGGGTAACCACGAATATGGTTATGATTATAGTGCAGTAATTCATATTTCCTAACATGACCAGAAACTCGATCTGAGCACAACATGAATAAAAGGAACTAGATTTGGGGTCAACTAAAACATGAATCATTTGATTCAATATGTCAATTCAAACCCGACATGTATAATAAATGGGTTAACCTAACCCCGCCTATTTGTAAGTGGGTTAACTCAATTTAAGAAGGGTATTTTTTTTTCTTTTTTTTTTAAGTTCGCATTTGGATTTTACAGATAAAAAATGTTATGGTAATTTTGTTTTTTTTTCTCTAACTTGTAAGTTCTAATGTTAAAATTATTATTCTTTTGAACCATTTAATCAACTCATCACTTTCAGCATAATTATTTTGTTAGTTGACTGCCTATTCTTCAATCCTTTTCGTTCGTTTCTTCTAATGCGGAGCAAACTGGAAATGTGAGGGAAAAAAAATAATAACAGTTAACCACACCAATTATAAACAGTTTCATATGATTCGGAGTAACTTTTTTTTTTTAATAACAATGCTTACACTCCTACTCTACGCTAAACTAATATTCTAAATTACTCCCTTTACTTAGGATTAAACCCAGGACATCTCCTCTAAGAGTTACGTACATCTACCAAGTGATCAGCTAGCCGGAGTAACTGATTGTTTGAATTTTATAAAGTCATTAACTATTACGAATTCAAAAACAAAGATTAAAAGGTCGACATGGAAGACGGTCCGAGCATGACATGATTTTTAATAGTTTGACCCAAGAGAACACAACACGAATCAATATATGGATTTGTGAGGCATGTTAGGGCCGAATAATTTCACCTCTTCAACCCGACACTATTGAGAACCATAGCTATGGATATTTCAATGGATGTTCCAATGTGGGCTCCATTATGTCATGAGATGAAAACTTTGATTTAATCTTGACTTATACAAGAAAAAAGTAATAATATTTATTATCTGAGTAAAACTAAACTATAATTAATAATTAGACATGAATGAGAATCATTAAATTATTAATTTATAATTGCGGAACAGACACCGTTTGCTTAAGCATTAAATTATTAATATAATTTTGATTTGACTAGTGTCGAGTAATAAGGAATTTTTGTGTGCACGTAACGTATAACCACAATAAATAAAATAAGTGAGCTCTGAGTAATCCTCATACTTGTATGGTAATTCCCCTACAATGACAATTTGTGACTAAGGGGCTGTTTGGTTGATTAAGTGCTGAATTATTAAGATGGTTTGAATGGTTAAGAGGCTCAAAATGGTTAACAGCTGAATCATTCAGCATCCCTTATTAGCTTAATGGTTCAGCACTTAATCATTCCATTCAGATGCTGAAACAAACAGTCTGAATAGTGAATGATTCAGACCTGAATGATTAAGAGACTACCAAACAGCCCCTAAATCATATTATCTATAGATTCAGATGATTAAGAAAAATATGAATCGAATACTCAAGTACTTGAAGAAATGATGGATTAAAGTAACGATTTCGTCCGAAAATTTTAATATTAAAAAGGTATACTTATACAAGTCGGATATATACTTGATCATGAGATTATACATCTACAAGTGGTTGGGCATTCACATTTGGTGGAATTCACTTTCTTAGTAATCAAAGAAACATGGTTGCATAAGACACTCTACTATGATGGATGATGTTGCAACTTTAGCTTTTGGTTGTAAAGAAGCACAAGGACTAATGGGTTTATTGGTGAACAAACCTTTGTGGCAAATCCTACGGCGCCAAATTTTTGCATTGCAATAGTCATTCTACACTATCAACAACATATAATCAAGTTTGCAATGACAAGTTCAAACATATACAACTTAGGCACGTCACGTACATTTAATTTGTTAATAAGTTATGAGGTCATCACCATAAGTTTCTTACGATCAAATAAGAACCTACTGTGCCTTTTTACAAAAAAAAAAAAGAAAAAAAAGAAAAAAAAAAGAATTGATTGAAAGCACGTCAAAGTGAATGAAACTTAATTCCATGAACCTTGTCTTTGAGTATGGTATTCAACCAAGTCTTAAGATCAAGTGATAATATCATTCAGGCTGGAATTTTATGTATATTAATAATGTCATGGGGTTGCCAATCATGTCTAGTCCAACTAGTCAGAGGTGGGAGGGTTTACACGTTTGTGTGGTTCTTGCTCGGGGGTTCTCATGTTCGATTCCCTCTGCCACCGAAAAATATACCCATTAGCGTTGAAAGGGAGGTGCGTGCTGGAGGGATTCGATCCTGGGCATGAGGGCTTTATAGACAAGAGGTTTAGCATTGATCCACACCTTTCAAAAAAAATGTCATGGGGTTGGGAAAACTTGAAACCGTAATGGCAAACAAGGTTGAAAATGATTTCTTAACGAAATTTTTATGTTGAGGTGTCGTAGGTAAATGAACACTCTTAATTATATCCACATGAATGCATAGGTAACGTTGCTTCCTTTGAGTTAAAGGATATGGCTCTAAAGCATTTTGATAAACCACGAAACACATCCATCACCAACTAGCTAACGGGTCATCTTACAATAAATTGAATAATTAGAGGAAGGACATGCAAGATATGTGTCCATCTAACATACAAAGGAAGATAACTTAATGTACGTCTTTGATTCAAATATTGTCATCCTACTTAGACTTGAGAGCATTCACTAATAAAGGTTAAAGATGGAAAATTCGATCTACCATTATATTTGCATAACACCTAAGGATTTAGGAATTTAATTAGGTCATGGTTAATCTTTAGTTTTGGAAACTAGGTCAAATTTAGGTTTAGTTTTAGGATATTCGAGATGTTAATCTTGGTAGCCATGATAATATTTGCGGACCAGACACTTAGACCATTGTTCACATGTAGCGACCTCGATTAGCAAAAAAAGAGTATTGTTGCTACCTATTGTTTTTATGGAACGGTGGTTGTGATGAAAGTTAAAGGCTCCAATACCAAACGTTGTGTCTAATTGAAAGCTTGTAATCTTGATGTAGTTAATGAAAGTTAAAGTCGCCAATACCAAACGTTGTATCTAATTGAAAGCTTGCAATCATTGGTGTGGTTAGTGATGAAAGTTAGAAGCGTTAATACCTAACGTTTTATCTAATTGAAAGCTTGCAATCATTGGTGTGGTTAGTGATGAAAGTTAGAAGCGTGAATACTAAACGTTGTATCTAATTGAAAGCTTGCAATCATTGGTGTCAGACGGTGAATCCTATATCGTTCTTTTTGTTATGTCAGCAGGAGAACTACTAGACCATAGAGAATAACACGCCTAGCATCAACGCGTTTTGGACGCAATGGTAGCGAATGAGAGAAGAACTTCACAATTAACCCGTTGATGGATGACCTCTTGGGATTTCTCCACAACTCCACAAAAACACATCCCTGAGCTCGTAACCAATGAACAAAACTGGTTGGTTATTATTCTAAACCATTACTATTTTGCCTATATCTATACATACAACAACAAGATTTATATCTTGGTGATCAAAAAATATTTTACAAGCCCAAACTTTCGTCCCCTTAAACTAGATTACCAGATAATGTTATTTGGTACAAAGCATAATTTTAATTATTTAACATATTTAGAACTCAATAGTTTATAAAGGGGGTTAATAATGGTACACCCAAAATCTTAATTCGACACCCTCTATATGAACCGTATATATCTATACGAGCCATATATAGACGTATATATGAGCTGTATATGACCTGCATAATCTATACGAGCAAAAACACAACATATCATCTATACAATTTGTATAGACTTATACGGCCCGTATAAAACCAGATAAAAAAACATTCCTTGACATTCTCTTGTGTTTTCTAAAAGATTATAGTGGCCGTATAAATGATAAGATGCACTGTGAATAAGATAATTGGGTGTGTGTGAATTATACAACCCTTTATAAATCTATACTACCCCTAGCTTCAATTCGTTGTATCCAATTCGACACAAACGCATGCAAAGCAGACTGATCCAGTGAACGTCGTATAGGAGTTAATTTATTTAACATGGACATCATTTACCTCAAAGAAATAAACTATAGTTTCAATTGTCATTTTCCATTACTTTAACCATTATCTTGAACCTATAATATTCCAACGAAAAGAACGTTACAAATTATTTCATCAAACCAATCATAAAAGGTGGTGGGATAATAAAGTGGCCATATAATATATTGTACTATTTGTTTCAAAAAAGCTTTTGTTGACTGGTGCACAATTGTTGTTGTATATAAACACAAGAGGCAAACGATTTATAGACAACCAGTACAATTGTGTTCTTGAAGCAAAAAACTTAAGCTTTCAAACACACATTAATTAATATACCATAAAGATGAGTAAAATAAAGGCTTGCATGAATGAATTTTTAAAAAATGGGAAACCATTTTTTGCAGTAATATTCATACAATTTGGGTTTGCTGGAATGGACATACTTTCTAAAGCAGCTTTGAATGAAGGAATAAGCAATTATGTGTTTGTTGTTTATCGTCATGCAATTGCCACCATTGTCATGGCTCCTTTTGCTCTTATCTTTGACAGGTATATGTCCACTTGTTACTATTATTTTTTTGTATAATTTCGTTTGCACGTGTGTTATTGGATCAAGAAAAATTTACGAACTCTTAACAACTAATTATTTTATTTATTTTATATATTTAATATTATCTAAGGGTAACTTTATCATTTTTTTATATGTAATTTTGTGATTACATATATGTATATTGGTTATATGTTAAAATATATGTAAACTTGTGATTACATATATGTAATCATAAAATTACACATAACAAATGATAAATGTACCCTTAAATAAATAAAATGATTGTTTGTTAAGATTTCTCAAAAACCTTAATTCTTAATACGATCATTATATTTTGGAACAAATATATTGAACATATTACAAATTTTCTTTTGTAAATCAGGAAAATAAGGCCCAAGATGACGCGCTCGGTTTTTATCAAGATTATATTTCTGGGGCTACTTGAGTAAGTTTTGTACTCGTAAACAAAAATGATGTTAACTAGACGTATAATTTGATGTTTAAACGACGAGTTTATATGTCTTGGCAGGCCGGTTATTGATCAGAACCTGTTTTTCATGGGGATGAAAGCCACAACGGCCACATTTACAGCTGCAATGGTCAATATTCTTCCTGCTATAACTTTTGTTATGGCATGCATTCTAAGGTGAATAGTCATTATCATGCATTAATGCATTCATGAGTGAATTTGGTGTGAGTTTCAACACCTAAATGGGTCGATTTAGGTTGTGAGTTATCTCAAATGGGTCAAACTAAAATGGACAAACTTGATTATGACTCATGTTTATTTTCCTTATTTTTTTCAACAAATTTTGATATGCGCAAAATAGTAACTGAGTTTCCTCACCAACCAAGTTATATTTTATTCAACCAATTTTAAAACGCAAAAAAGAAACTGATTTCCTCACCAACCAAGTTATATTTTATTCAACCAAATTGTGACCACTATTTATAATATATTTTTTAACATGAAAGCTTTTCACATATGTTGCAATGCTTCCATATCAACAATTTAATAGTAAACTAGTGGGGTTATCCTCGCTAAGCAGTGAGAGGCTACGGGCATGTCTAAGAAAAAATATTTAAGCACAACTACGTATCAACGCTTTTTAGAATGTTAATGACCGCAAGTTATTGGATTAGAATAAAATTAGCAAAACCTAAATTATTAGGGGGGGGGGGGGGGGGGGGGGGCTCTCATGGGCGTGGACCTTAAAAATCAAAGCGTACTAGACTTTATATGTGTAATCATCTTATTGGTAGACGAAAAGAAGTGGCTGGTCCTTAATGTTTAGTCGCATCAGGTGTTTAATTTGGTAAATTTAGTTGGTCGACCGTCTATTTGGGTGATTATCCCCATTATATAATCTAGGTGGGCCATATGGCCGGTGTTTATTTATTTATTTACTTTATTAGAAGTTAGGACATAACACTTGTGGAGTGGTGGCCTGGAACTAACTTTGATTAGTATATAACTTTTTCTCTTAACTCCCACTCGTGTGCCATATGTTTGTATTTTTATTTTTATTTTTTTTTGAACGGCAAATTTCTTCTCCTTGTGGGACTTGAACCCATAACCTCTCCCTTAGGTGTTCCTAGAAGCTTTGGAACTACCATTGGGCCACCAACCCCAATGGATATGTTGTATTTTATTATTACTTTCATTTGGTTTTTATGATATAACTAGAATAATTATTATTACTTTGTGTTGTTGTTATTGTAATAATTTTTTCTTCCAATCAAAATAATTAAAAACAAATTATTTTTCTATAGAAATAAATTTAGCATGAATCGACTCGTTTATACCATAAAAAACATAAACATTCCAACACGAACATATTATGACACGTTACCTGAACTGCTCAACTAGTTGCCTATAGTTTTATTACAGATGATGACCGACCCGATATATACGCATAAGTTGATAAAATTTCTAAATTCTTATTCTATATATCAGGCTTGAGAAGTTAAATATAAAGGGCATACGCAGCCAAGCAAAGATAGTTGGGACAATTACAACGGTTGCAGGAGCAATGGTGATGACACTTATGAAAGGCCCAATTATAGAGTTGTTTTGGACAAAAGGAAGAACTTATCATGAGGTTGGAAACCAAGGAGTAGATCTTAAACATTCGCTAAAGGGTGCTACTATGATCGCGGTTGGTTGCTTCAGTTGGTCGGGTTTTATGGTTTTACAAGTGAGTAACCGTACGATTTTATAGTTATAATTAGACCTTTTGGACCCGTTTAACTAGTCACTTTGGGTTGTCTTTTTATTCAAATCGGTCAAATAAAAAACTAGCGGTAATAGTAGCTTAAAGGGACAGTTTTGATAGGGTTGTGTTTTTATCTTAAACGTGTCAAATGAAAAAATATGGATATATATATAGCTAAAAGGGGAAAGTGTAAGTCGGGTTGAAAGTCAACTTAACTCTAATTTTTAATGCATACAACCTCCAAAACAGGAAAGACGTCACACGGCTCAATTCAACACGAATTGGGCCTACATAAAAATACCTATGTTAATTATTTATACTAAACTTTGAAAAGGAAAGAAAAGTGCTCAACACAACCTGGCATGTTTTGACCGGTACTAAAAATGAACTATTTCAACCCAACTCATTTTGACCAGTTACCTAACCCGCGTGACGAGCCCATATGGCTAGATTACTAACTTGTTCCATGTACATGTAGGCAATCACACTAAAGTCATATCCTGCTGAGTTATCTCTAACCGTTTGGATATGTCTGATGGGAACAATTGAGGGAGCATTAGTGGCACTAATAATGGAGAGGGGAAACACCGCCATTTGGGCTGTAAAGTGGAACACATCACTAGTAGCAGTTCTATACACCGTAAGTAAGATGCGACCCGTTCATGAACGGGTCGATTAGATTTCGTTTGAACAAATCAAACCTGAAAGCCACCCAAAGTCCATTTTTAATGCATACAACCTCCTAAAATATGTTTGTAGGTCAACCCAACCGACCTGACCCGTATCTAATAATATGTTGTGTATGCAGGGCATAGTATGTTCGGGTCTCGCATTTTACATACAAGGACTAGTAATGAAAACCAGAGGCCCAGTGTTTGTGACTGCATTTAGCCCATTGAGCATGATCATTGTAGCTGTGATGGGATCAATTATTCTAGCTGAACAAATGTACCTTGGAAGGTATTTCTTTTGCAGCCCATTTCGTTTCGTTATCATAAACTAATCTTTAAATGTTTAAATGACATAAAGTAATAATCTTGATAGGGTTATGGGAGCCATTGTGATAGTTGTAGGGCTTTATCTTGTTGTATGGGGTAAAAGCAAAGATCAAGATGTTGTTGTTAAGTCTCTTACTGCTGATGAAGAATTACCACAGATCCAGGATAAAGATTTCAAAGAAAACCGTAACGATAAGATCATCACCATCAAAACATCGGATGGAGTCTCTGATCATCACACTCCGATTAATGGATTAACCTAGCGATTTTGTAACGCTTGTTATAAATATTATCGCGCTTCTAATAAGTGTGTTTCAATTTTATTAATGAAGTAAAGGCAACCCTAAGGTGTTCTATTAATCACATTTTATGTATGCATTGCATTCTGTTTATAAACAAGTATCTTGTTTGTAGGGTCATAGTTAATGTTTTTATTTTACATTCATTATAAGTATTTTATAAAGTTTCATAAACTAATGTTTATGTTTTTACCTCAAATAAGTTATAATAACAAATTAAATCAATAAATAAGTTCAAACAGAATTTACAATTTTTAATTGGTATGGATTGGTGTCAACTGAAAACAACATTTGTTGGTCAAGGACAAGAGCAAAGTAGAAGATGTAGAAGAGTAACTAGTTCTTATTGATGATGATTTTATCTTCTTTAAGTGGCTTTGAGGGATTTTCGCGACCCTCCATGAAAGCTTCTCTTCAGGTTCCGCGACACTCATTTCCTTGATTGCTATGGCTCTTTTAAGCAAAAGATCCATCATTGAAACCAACATTTGATCATGTTCTCCAATCGTGAACCCGAAAAACTTCACCGTTCTCAAATGCTTCAGTTGAAAGTTGTTCAAACCATCGGTCAAAGCACGTGTCCTAGATTGGTGAAAGTGAGGACTTGGTGCAACACTCAGTTTTTCATCAATCTGGTTTAAGAATGAGGAACATTTATAAGTATTCGAATACAGAAAAGGCAAAAACCATAAGTGAATGTGAAACTTTTGTTGTCGATGGATCGGATTGAGATGATACTAAATTATAGAAACTCAACTGACCTTGATAAACAAGTTTTCCAAGGAAGGTGTGAGGGTTAAAAAGGATGCAAGTGAATCCCTCTTTTGTGAGTTCATGTAATAATCTATCAATGACAACTCCTTCAACTTGTTAAACTTGAACTCAAGCTCATCAAATGTTACACCTCTTGTACATAACCACTTTACAATAACAAACAAAAAATGGAATAAGTTGAAGAAAATCTTATAATTTTACCAAAATTAGTAGTTTGATAATTTGTGAATCATAAAGTTACTTTTAACTTTTTATGGAAACTTTGTTTAGAAAAAATGGGTAAACTGCTAAAATCGGCCCTTTGGTTTATTGAAAGTTGCCACTTGCCACTTACGTACAAACTTGAGATTTTTTGTCATAATCGTACCCTGGTTTTAATTGTTTGTCTAAATCGTCCCTGACACTAACTCCATCCAGTTAAGTCAAGGGACGATTTAGACAAACAATTTAAAATCAGGGTACGATTATGACAAAAAATCTCAAGTTTGTACATAAGTGGTAACTTTCACCAAACCCAGGGACGATTTTAGCAGTTTATCCTAGAAAAAGTGTAGGTAAAACCTTATTAGATTATAAGTTATGTTTTGTTTTGGCATCATAGCATCACAAAATCAAAGAAAATGTAGGTAAAATCTTAAAAAGCTAAAAACTTGAAGGTACCTCAAGAAGCCAACCACTAAGAGTGAGAACTTCAACATCCTTGAGAGAAGCAAGAAGAGATACAATATCTTCATAATCAAACTCAATGTAATCACTTAGGACAGTATTACCCTTCAAGATTAGGGTAACATTACATAACTTTGGTGTTTCTTTAAGCTCGATTTTCGCTAAGGTTCCTCGATACAAGAAAGATTTAAGATTTGGAGCTGATGAAATATTGACACTTTTCATGTTTATACAATCCAAAATCACAAAGTTATGCAACAAGTCATGTGCTTTGAGATCAACATTTTGTAACCCATTGCACTTTTCAATACTTAGAGTTTCAAGATTCGGACAACCGGAAAACAACATTGGAAGAAAGCTTATGGCCATTCCTGTGATGGATCTAAGGTGGAGAGTTTTGAGAGATAAAAAGTTGTCATGTTCACACAAAGGTAGTTCTATGGACAAACTAAAATCTTTAATGTTTTCACCATAGAAGCTTATGTAAAGATTTTCGTCTACTCCTTTAACGGCTTTCATGAAAAGAGTTTCTTCATGGCTAACTGAGTTTGATTCAAGAAAAGAGACATTGAGGATTTGGTAATTGTTTACATAAGTGTTTAAGAAAGAAGAGACGATGCGGTTCATCTGTTGACCGGATTCTTGACTTGTTATTTGATCAGAATTGATGTTTAAGATCACTTGAATCGGTGTCCATAAGTGCTTCCATGAAGATGAAAGGATGATGGTTCTTGCAGCTTCTTTTAAAGGGATCAAGGAGACGACTTGATACAAGATTTCGGTTGGAATATCGTTGATTGAAATCGGATTTTCTTTGTTATTTGCCATTGTTGTTCTTGTTTTTTTAGAGTGACCAAATTGGATTGAAGAAAATGAAATGAATGTTAGGTTATATAAGGTGTGGCTATATATAATTCTATATTTCTATATAATGAATGACAAAATATGGAATGAAATAGAAGGCATGGTTGCATGGGACACTTTAGTTATCAAAGTCAAATATATAGAATTCTATATTCATAACAAACATATATAGTTTCAAGATATACTTATGAAAATTGACTTGCATCTTGTGTATATTTTGCTTTGGGTCATAGTTGATGGTCATTCATTTGACTTGAAATTTGTAACTCAAGAGAAGACGTTGACTAATGTTTTATATCTTTTCTTTGTTTTTTAGGTTAGCAACATTCAAACTTTTACATAAAATTTCAAGGGGTATATTACAAAAATGATTTATGGCGGTGTTCTTAAATTGACCTGTCGGGTTAAAAACCACCGATACAACCGTTGCGACATGCTTTTTACAACGACGTAAATTTCTCGTGATTTCTAAATATACCTTTGTGATGTGCTTTTTTATTTACGTTTCGATGTTTAGAACAAGACCGACGCAATGCACGGTATATTCTACCAGTTAATAAATATAACTAAAAATAAAAAGAGTAATAGTAATTATGGATGTAAATTTCATACATTACATCTACAGGGATACAATTTGGACAATTAAAATAGTTTAAGGACTGCAAAGTAAAATTCTTTTTTTCCACAAGTTTAGTATGTTTTGACCAAATAGTCAACAAGAAGCAACCCCTTATACCGTCTTCGCTCCCCAGCCCGGTGCCAACTCAGCTGCCCGTCCGTCCTCCCACTCTGCAACGGGCGTCGAAGCCATGGCCCACCTCTCCCTCTCACAATCCTCGTCTATCTCTTCCAAGGGCGCGCCCTTGCCATCAGGCGGCTGCCGTCCCTATCTCTTCCACCTCACTGTCCACGTTGGAAAACGTGGCTACGGGCGTCAAATTTTGGATGCGTTAAAGATAGTCTTATTTTCAACCATTCATGAGACCTGCATGTAAACATATTTTTTTCACCGACTAGTTTCAACCCAATTACACAATTGCATAGTTTTGTTAAGACAGATCCAATCAACCCTCAGAAATCTAATCAAAGCTCAACCAAATCAGTAGTTTCAATTCCTAAAAATAGTTTGTTTTCGGGCGCATGTAAACTGTTAGATGAAATGCCTCAATGGGATGTTGTATCAATCTCAAACTTAATCAGCCACTTAACCAAACAAAACAGACATGAAGAATCATTCTATATCTTTTCCAGGATGCTTGAGATGTAAATTAACCCACAGAATACACATTAGCATATCTCATTCATGCGGTCACCGCTTTGGGGGCATGTTTGGCTCTCCTTATTTTTACCTACTTATAACTTATTACTTTTTGCAAAAGTTGATAAGTTAAATTGAGTGTTTGGGAAATTAACTTTTAACTTTAACTTATGAGTTTTCATAACTTGAATAAGTAGTTTTTGAAAAGTAAGGGGGGAGTTACTTTTCAAAACAACTTATGACTTTTTGTGAATAAGTCATAAGGAGCTCTCCATAAGGAATCCCAAACATGCCCTGGGTCTACTATATCTTATTTTTGTTGTAACGTGTACATTAAACACACCGCTTTATAGAATCTTGATTTGGGGAAGCAAGTTCATGCTTTTACAACAAAAATAAGCTTGAACACAAATGGGTCTACTATTTTGGCTACACAAATGTTTCTGTAGTATTTTTTTATAACTTTTTAACCTTTTTTTGTAATTTAATGTACATATTGGAACAAAATATAACTGATTAGTTTTAGAAATTACAATATTATTTTGCATCAGATTCAGATTTGATGAAGAATTAAAATATGAACCCTAGAAATTTGAGACCAACACACAAAATCAAATCACACAAGCTCATTCCATCTTGTAATAAAATTAATATTAATAATGATTGAAGAGAACACAAATTAATAATATAAAAAGTTGATAAATGCACCATAAGAAGCATCAATCTAGATCAAATTCAAGTTCTCATTCAATATAATCAGAAAGCATCAATACACCAAACTACCAAAGCAATCCAGATCTAGACATTAACAATCAAACCAAACCAAACCCTAAGCCCTCTCACCACGAATCCTCCTAGCAAGCTGCATATCCTTGGGCATAATCGTAACCCGCTTCGCATGAATCGCGCACAAATTCGTATCCTCAAACAGTCCAACCAAATACGCCTCGGCCGCCTCCTGAAGCGCAGCAACCGCAGTACTCTGAAACCGCAAATCCGTCTTAAAATCCTGAGCAATTTCCCTAACCAGCCTCTGGAACGGAAGCTTCCTGATCAAAAGCTCGGTGCTCTTCTGGTACTTCCTGATTTCCCTCAACGCCACGGTTCCAGGCCTGAACCTGTGCGGCTTCTTCACTCCGCCTGTAGCCGGGGCCGATTTTCGGGCGGCTTTGGTTGCTAATTGCTTCCTTGGAGCCTTTCCTCCAGTTGATTTCCTTGCTGTTTGTTTGGTACGAGCCATTTGTGTGTAGAAAAGAGGTGTTAAAGATTATTATTATTATTATTATTAATGTTGTTGAAGATTGTTGTTGGTGAGGGGTGTGATTGGTTACAGGGTTTTGAGGGTTTATATAAAGAGGGGATTTGGGAGGTTTGGCGGTACTTTGAAATTTATTTTGGGTTTTTTTGAAATTTGGGTGGCGGGTGTGTTAGAAAGTAAATCAAGGGGGATCAGAAAATTATCATCACTTCCCGGGTTAGAAGATTTCCATCAATATTTGACAGCTATCAATATCAATTATATAGCCGTTATGGCTATTTACCTTATTTAGAACAATTGTAATGCTTATAAATGATATGTATCTTGTCCATCTTTTATATCACAATCAATAAGAATTCTCCTCTGATTTTCATCATGGTATCAGAGCAGAGTCTAATTTCCTGACCTGCTCATCACTTACCCATCTTTTCATCATTCATAAAACGAGTCACCATGTCCGGAGACGGTAACTCGAGTAACGATCTCACCCTACAGCTTGCCAATCTGCTCAAAAACGGGATTTATTCCCAATCCAACAACCCAAAACTTTCTGACAGCCTACACATAAACCTCAAACTAAACAGCCAGAATTACGCATTATGGACCCGAATGATACGGGTTGCCATAGGCGGAAAATCAAAAACCTTATTGAAACATTTAAACTCAAACCCTCCTGACATAACTGATGAAACTTTCGAACAGTGGGAACAAGACGACTTAGTCGTTTTTTCGTGGCTTATACAAAATATCGAACCGACGCTTGCTAGCAACCTTACCGAGTTTCCCACAGCGAAATCGTTATGGGAAGCCCTGGCGGTCACATACAGCAGCGGTAGAGACAAGTTACAGACATTCAACCTTCATGTTAAAGCCAATGACATCAAACAAAACAATACTTCCCTTGAAGAATTATGGATAACCCTGCAGGGTATATGGGGAGAGATTGACAGGATAGATCCAAACCCCATGAAGTGTTCCGAAGACATCCAAACCTATTCAAAAATCAGGTCTGAACAAAAACTTTTTCAATTTTTAAACGCTTTAGATCGAAAATTTGATTCTATAAAAAGGGAACTGCTTCGACTGGAACCTCTCCCAACAGCGGAGGCGGCTTACGCCGCCGTCCGAAAAGAGGCTGCTCACCAGAATATTCTGGGAGCAACTCTCAATGACACACAAGGAGTAGGAGCCGGTCTAGTTGTTACCGAAAAAGAAGGATTAGGACTTGTAACAAAGGGCCGACGGTTCGACGGGAAGAAGAGCGGTTCGTCAGTAAAAGAGGATAAAACTCACCTGAGGTGTGACCATTGCGGTATGACAAGACACACCAAGGAAGAGTGTTTCAGGCTCGTCGGTTACCCCGAGTGGTGGTCCGATGGCCACAAAAAGGGTACCAAAGTTACTGGACCAGAAAAGGGCAAACCCTCCACCGCCGTGGGCAACAATCATGCCGCCAACACCAGCGGCGGCAGCCAGAAGGAGCATGGCTTTGGTGGGATTGCTTACTCAGAGGAAGAAGATGCTATGGATGGAGGTAACCGGATTGAGGGACTAACCTCAAATCCATTGTGTAACCCTAAATTTTTTCCCCCAAATATGTTGAATCTGATAAATGAAGGTGAATATAATGTGAAAGAACAATGTGATAAGGTAGGAGAGATGAGCTCTGTTGAGAACAAATGGCGAATCCCAAAACAAGGAAAGCCACAAGTTCCAATTAGTATACAGAGCACCTCACGAGCTCATGTCCCACCACAAAATTTTTTTAAAAACCTTTTGTTATTGTTAGATCACATTATAAAGAAAAATGGGAGGAGGGGATGGTATAAAAAAATGAGAATAAAACCTCCCAAATTATTAAGATGGTGTTTTAATAAAATTAAAAAACCTTCTTTTTTAAAAAGAAGAAATAAAAATAGAGTTTTTTTAAAAAATAAAAAATTAAGTACACGTCAGGCTAATATAGCTCAAAATTGTACTAACACAGATGAATCATGGATTTTTGACTGTGGTGCGACTGACACCATGACCTATGATTTATCGGATATTATTTCTGAAACTAAACCTAGAATCAACAATATCAAAACTGCCAATGGGGGGGATGTTCCTGTTAAAGGAGGAGGAACTATTGAAATATCTCCAACTTTAAAACTAAAAAATTGCCTATATGTTCCATCCCTGTCACATAAACTTCTATCCATTAGCCACATTACAAAAGAGTTAAATTGCACCGTCTTGATGCATCCAACCTTTTGTATTCTTCAGGATATCAGGACGGGAATGATCATTGGGCGTGGCACTGAACGATCAGGATTATACTATGTGGATGAAGTGACTCAACGGGGAAATGTGATGCTTGCTCATGGGACTACAAATAGAGAAGCCTGGCTTTGGCATAGGAGATTGGGGCATCCATCTAGTAGTTATTTACATATTTTATTTCCAAAACTTTTTCCTTCCAATAAAAATCTAAATTGTGAGACATGTGTCTTAGCTAAAAGTCACAGACATACATATCGTTTAAATAATACTAGGGTTGAGACTCCATTTTCTTTAATACATTCTGATGTGTGGGGTCCCGCGGAGGTTAATGGGGGACAAAACTTTCGTTTCTTTGTTTTATTTATTGATGATTGCACTCGTATGACATGGATCTATTTTTTGAAACATAAATCTGAGGTCTTTGAAAAATTTACTATTTTTTACACTATGATACAAACTCAATTTAAAACTAATATTCAAATTCTTAGATCGGACAATGGCGGGGAATACGTCAATGAATCTATGAAACAATTTTGTCAAAACAAAGGAATAATTCATCAAAAAACGTGCCCCTACACTCCTGAACAAAATGGCACTGTCGAACGAAAAAACCGTATTCTTTTAGAAATCACACGGGCCTTCTTAATTGAGTCTCAAGTCCCTACATCCTTTTGGCCGGAAGCTGCTGCCACTGCCACATATTTAATTAATCGTCTTCCTACCAAAGCTCTTAACCTTAAAACCCCCATTCAAGTCCTTTCTGATTTTACCAAAATTCCTCCACCTCTCACTTTACAACCACGAGTCTTTGGTTGTACTGTCTACCCTCATATCCCTAAACATGATCGAGGTAAACTTGGTCCATGCGCAGAAAAATGCATCTTTGTAGGCTATGGAATAGATCAAAAGGGATATAGGTGCTACAGCCCAACACGTAGACGTATATATACTACTCTTGACTGTGATTTTCTTGAGACCGAATTTTTCTATACCTGCCAATACAGTGGCCAGGGGGAGAAGAAGCATATTGACCCACTGGATTGGCTAACATGGGCTCCCTCTTCAACGAGCAAAGAGTATCACAGTACCCAACGAGAATCACCTGCTTCCTCACATCCTGCTAGTGCTACGAACCAAGAATCTCCTTGCCCTACACCTGCACCTCAAAATGGTGAACCTCAAGTCTTTCAAAACGAGGAACCACAAAGTCCTCCTAGTATGACTAATAATGAATTTCCAAACGATACATCTAACAATGGAATAGCAAGTGAACAGGTTTTGCAGGAAAATCAAGAAGAACTAATACAGGAAGAACACAACGAAACAACCGAGAAATACGTACTTCCTCCAAGAGCCAATAGAGGAGTACCTCCAAAACGATATTCTCCAGAAAAGGAGGCTAGATCAACTAGATATCCCATAGCAAATATGGCCGATGGAAATTTGTCTAAAGAAGCTAAAGCTTTCACTGCTGCACTCCTGAATGAACAAATTCCAAACTCTGTAGAACAAGCCTTGAAGTCTAAGGAATGGAAGGATGCTATGGAAACAGAAATGGATGCGCTTATGAAAAATGAGACTTGGGAAAAATGTACCCTTCCCTCAGGAAAGAGACCAGTAGGATGTCGGTGGGTCTTCACTATTAAACACAAACCAGATGGAACAATAGAAAGATATAAAGCTCGACTAGTTGCCAAGGGATACACACAAACATATGGCATCGACTATTCTGAGACTTTCTCTCCAGTAGCTAAGATCGATACAATCCGTGTCCTCTTATCTATTGCTGCAAACGAAGGGTGGCCTCTTCATCAGTTTGATGTTAAAAATGCCTTCCTTCATGGAGAATTGAAAGAAGAAGTATATATGGAGGCACCTCCCGGATTCACATATAACTTCAAAGATCGAGAAGTGTGTCGTCTAAAAAGGACTCTCTACGGTCTCAAACAATCACCTCGAGCTTGGTTTGGTAGATTTACATTGGCGATGAGGAGATACGGGTTCAAACAAAGCAATTCTGATCATACCTTGTTCCTCAAACGAAAAGGTAAACTTATAACTTGTTTAATTTTATATGTTGATGATATGATTATCACAGGGAACAATAAAGAAGAAATGGAAAAGCTAAAAGCAAATCTATTTAAGGAGTTCGAGATGAAAGACTTAGGAAGACTAAAGTACTTTCTTGGCATTGAAGTCCTAAGATCGAAGCAAGGGATTTTTATATGTCAAAAGAAGTACATTCTTGATCTCCTTGCTGAAACAGGAATGATCGACTGCAAGCCAGCTGATACACCAATGATAACCAACCAAAAACTCTACATGGAAGAAGGAGCAAAATTGGCAGATAAAGAGAAATACCAACGTCTGGTGGGCAAACTCATATATCTTTCCCACACTCGTCCAGACATTGCATATGTTGTAGGGGTGGTTAGTCAATTTATGCACCAACCCCAAGTTAATCACATGGATGCTGTTCGAAGAGTTATCAGATACCTCAAAAAGACGGTTAGCTATGGTATTCTCTTCCAACCAAACAAACATTCGAAGATTGAAGCCTACACAGACGCTGATTGGGCAGGAGATCAACAGGACCGGAGATCTACATCAGGATACTTCACGCTAGTTGGAGGGAACTTGGTTACTTGGAGGAGTAAAAAACAAAAGGTGGTTGCTCTATCCAGTGCTGAAGCTGAATTCCGAGGTATTGCAAGAGGACTGGCAGAAGTCTTATGGATACGTAAACTTCTAACTGAAATTGGATTCATACAGAGGGAAGCAAGCAAAATCTTGTGCGACAACAAAGCTGCTATACAAATTTCCGAGAACCCTGTTCAACATGACCGTACAAAACATGTAGAAGTCGACAGGCATTTTATCAAAGAAAAACTCGAAAATGGAATTATAGAACTTCAGTTCATTCGGTCAGAGGATCAACTAGCAGACATACTTACAAAATCTGTCAACGGAAGACTTTATAACAATTTCTTATACAAGTTGAGTATCGGGAATCCCACTACTCAACTTGAGGGGGAGTGTTAGAAAGTAAATCAAGGGGGATCAGAAAATTATCATCACTTCCCGGGTTAGAAGATTTCCATCAATATTTGACAGCTATCAATATCAATTATATAGCCGTTATGGCTATTTACCTTATTTAGAACAATTGTAATGCTTATAAATGATATGTATCTTGTCCATCTTTTATATCACAATCAATAAGAATTCTCCTCTGATTTTCATCAGGGTGAAGTAGACAAGCTGGCGATCCGTGTGCTTGGTGTGAAAACAAATGATCTGGGTCGTTGTTTTTATGTTGTAAAGTTTTGAACTCATTTGTGATCTATTTATTCAGGATTGATTTGATATTACTACGATGTTAGCAATTTATTTGAATATTAACTAAAACTAGTACAATTTCTTAGTGTCGTTTAGTAACCGTTTGGTTTGTTAAGATACTGATTCAGCTCGTCACAAAATTTATGTTGGAACATCGAGGAAGAAAAAGATAAACAAGCTTGCGTATTGACCTTTAAAAATACCACGTGTGGTAAATTTATATAACAAAAAAAAAAAGTTAAACAACAAAACCACGTGACCAAACTTTAAAACATAAAACTCTGATGGTCAATTGAAAAGAAAAAAGTTTACTTGATGCAGTTTCGGAAGCGCATCAAATGGCTCAAGAACAAATAGTAATCAAAGACGATAAACGAACCAAAGGTTCCAAGAACAAAGTTCTTTTCAATTAAAATTCAATCAAAAAACTAAAAAACAATAAACCAATAAATCTTAATTTATACTAGAACCTAACAACCTTAGAGATAAATACTAATAAATAAAAGATAAACATAAATAAACTTTTAAAATTCGAATATGGAGATAATCCTGCATACCAACTGATGCAGTTTCGCACATGCAATCAAATGGCTCAAAATACTCAAAGGATTCAAAAGCTTAACAAAACCTCAAAGGTTCTTTATTATCATCAAAACTCAAAAACTAACAAACAATGAAATCCTAGACTCCTATTTATAAGCTAAAAACCATTATTCAAATAAGAAACAAGAGATAAACTAGGAAATTAAAATTCAAATAAATATTAAAAGATAGTCTTCAATCAAACTTGTAGATCCCTGCATCATACTCCCCCTCTTCGAAAAAAAAACTCGTCCTCGATTTTTGTCTTTAGACCAAAGCCACCTGGGTCAAAAGGAGCATTAGGCTGATTATCCTTCACTATTGGTTTGACTCGCCTAAATAGTGTAGCTCCAACTTGAGTCTTCTTTTTATGAATAGCATACGCTTGAAAATTCTTTAGTGGGACAATCCCAAATTGAATTAGGTCGCCCGAAGTTGTATGCAATGGAATAATCAAAACCTTCAAATCATAATCCAAATTAGAAGATATAATCTCATTGGGCTTAGGATACCGTCTAGTAATTGGCTTCACATGTGTTCCTGTAGCTTGATCCAAGTTAATGAAAACCCCATGTGGGTCACCACCCTTAAAAGCTGCAAGTTTTGAGACTTGTTTAATTTTCATATTTGTTTGTGACTAGAAATTTTACCCGCGCGATGCGGCGGATGCGGAAGTACCTGGTTTCAATGACGTGACGGTGGTACTCGCTTTTGACTATACTGGTAGCAAGCCAGCGAAAAAATCAAATGGCATACCAAAGTTATTGTCATTTATACATGCACAAAAGTAAATAACGTATGCTAACATATATACATTTCCTAAATTTTCAGATTTTTATGGCAAAACATACATGTTTAAAAAAAATCATAACAAAAATGATGCTCTTCACTGAAGAAAGATTGAACCACCGCCATCACACTACAACCATCACCACCCACAAAAGCATCGCCACTGCCAATCATCGATCTCTTCCCTCTTAAAAAAGACTGGCAACTTTTTTCTTCTCTCAACTCATCAATGGCTTCCACCAATGGAGTCACCACCAACAACCAAAAGCTCTATATCTATTATCCTTGTAAAACTGGCAGACATTATTTCAAAACTTATTTTATAACAAATAAATATATAGAAAGGTATAAAGAAACTGATCTTAATATGACAGGACCTATAGATTTGATATTTGTTTAAATGATCAATCCCAAATACTACCATAAAGGATCATCTATAATAATGGTATGGATTCACGTGTTGCTTCGTTTTTTTGTAGTTTAGATCTCAGAATCACTAAATATTTCAAGTCTAAAGAGTAATATGATTGTGTTACATAGGATCCTGATTTTCTACAGATGTCAAGACGTAACCTTATCAAACTCCAATAGAGTAAACCCAAATTCAGATTGTCAGCTGATATGACTCAGAAAGCTTTAGATTTAAAACATGTACTGTGTAGTTTGGTCTCTAAAACGAACTCCATTTCAGTAAATAAATTGGTTCAGTTTGAATTTCGGGCACGGACGGGTCAACCCATTATATCTTTCCTGTTCTTTTAAATTTCATATAACAAAATATACAGAATGCAATCTTGAAAATTAATTACTATAAAAAAATACTTAAATGGTACATCAAAAGAACTTGACTAAACACATGTAAGAACAATAAAATAATAAGTAACATAATATTCATGAAGGGTTAAAACTAACCAAAATCTCATAAGCTTCTGGCTTCTACGCATGCTGGATTTTGTCATTCATTCTACCATCAACCACTTCCATCAAGATGTCGATTAGAAGCAATGTGAGTCTTGTATTGCTACAAAAGATGTGATAAGGTTCCAATTTCATTTCGACTAACATTAGACAAAATACATACATAAAAGTTTTCCATATAAACAAAAGCTTGTAACCATAAGACATAAAAATGTCAAATACAGCATCAAAGGTTTGTAATAAGTGTAAAAGCTAGTGTGTGCCAAAATGAAGTTGAAGTTTACTTTTATGCAATTTTACCACGATCTTCCAAGTCCATTTAGTAAAAAGAAAATAGTGCACAACCAAAACGGTATTAACAAAGGTTCGTAATATGAGAAATTAGAATGTATATACATATAATAAAATTCTTTTGAAAATGTAAATGAATAATTATTAAGCTGAAATTTTACCTTATAAATGTAATTAAGATGGGCTAACTCAATTGATTATGCGTTCGGAGGTCGGAAATCCTTTGCTGACGGCATTGTAACCCTTATAATGGAGTCAAAATCTTTGTATTCACAAAGTGGCTAAAAGGAGACCAGCGAGGCGTTTTCCACTCCGTTCCACTTTCAATAGCTTAATTTTCAAGAATCCTAAACAAAAGTACATCCCATCCTAAGTCCTAACTGAACATTCAGTTTTGATCGCTCAAGAACCCTGAACTTAAAGCACATTAAAAATATGAAATTTTCAGTAAGGCGGCTTGTTTTACATACCAGACAACAAAAACAACAATAGAAATATCACTACATAAAGTCAAAACTATGAACTACACCTTTCCAAATATCAATGAGTCTCTTAGTGGAAGCGTACCCAAACCTGTACACAAATCGACAAACTTGAAGAACCCATATTGACTATATTACAAATCTATCATACCAAAGTGGAAAAAAGCAAAATGACTCAGCCTCTACATATGAGCATGATACGTACATAAGTTAAGTTTAATAACAAAATTAGGTAAGCATTTAGAAAGAAAAATAGTGCATATAAATTCTGAAATAAGCAACCATTTACTTTCGCCATACCTATCACTTCTTGTAAAAATGTACAATTGCGATTCGCAGGGAGCAATAAACATCAAATTCAAGCAGGGGTTCTAAGCTAATTAAAGCATAAACCATATAAAGGGGCTAAATTTGGTACCACTGTAACAATCTAACTCAAACACAATTCCATATCATTGCACATTCTTCAAAATGGTATGAATATATAGAACATATGAAGGGGGTAAATTGTTAGAATGTATTACTAAATGCCAGTGGAGAAAAGAGTACAAAAAAACGGTTGACGTTGGAGTCCCTAGCAAAGAAGAACAAAAGGTTTAGGTAGTTCACTGGGTTAAACCTCTGTAAAGAATTGCCGGAAATAGCGAGCTAAACTACCGGAAAAGTGAACTGTTAGGAAACCGAGTCACTTACCTTGCCGGTTGCAAATGCAGGTTGCAATCTCGTTCGTCGGAGCTTCGCCGGAAAACTAAAAGAGCCGCCAGCACATACAAAAATCGGCTACCGCATCTTCGTCGGAGTCGTAGTGCTGGGAAACGTTGTGGTGGAATCGCGCAGTAGCACCGTCCTCTCTCTCACAATTTCTAGGCTAACGAAATTACAAAATTACCACTCGTCTAGATTCACCGAAAATCAAATCCCAAACCCAAACATGGTGTTGCTGCTGGTTGCAATCGATTGAACGGTGGTTACCTCTTGGGATGTTGCTCCGTTGAAGCCATGGCGGTGGTGATGCCTGAAGCTTCAGGAAAAGGGTTTTAATGGGAAGAGAATAACGTTGGCAAGTGGTGAGGAAAGAAAATGTAGAAGATGGTAGCCTGCTAGCGTAACTTGTACATCATGGTACAACAAAACATGCGTAAAAGGGTTGATAAATGTATATATATATACTAGGTTAGAGTCCCGCGTGTACACGCGGCACATGTTCATGTCAAATGAAAAAAATTCTATAAAGATCGTAGTATGTAAATTTTATTTATTGAAAGTTACGTAATACAATTCCTATGAATTTTGGTTGATTGAAAATTATCATAAAAAGTTTAATGTTACCAAATAACAGATATATGAATCAACAAATATTTGATTAGACATGATTTAAAAACAAATAATGAAGTGAATAAACATATATTTATTGTAACAGCATGCAAATGAAGATTAAATTCAAAGTAAATAAATGTAATTTAACAAATCATACAACCAAAAAATTATAAAAAAAACGATTTATGCAAAATATGATCGCATACTTATTCACAAACTTCAAAATATTTTTTTTATAGACAATCTAATTCTTTGGATAAAAGTTCGCATTCCAATATTACTCCCTGAAATTATTTTAACTTCTATAACATGGTTATGGCAAGACGATTTGGAACTTGTGGCTTTGAAAAGAATTTATATCCACTTATAGTATCCCTGAACCATTAGAATAACAAAACAGTAAAATTCTAATAATTGGTTACATCAGTAATGGAATATAAATTAGTTGATCATGACGTTCGGTAACCGGTATTTAGAAAAAAAAAACAAAATTCTAATAATTGGTTGCAAATGAGCACTCAGAGTTTCCATCGTAGAAATTCCCAAAAACAAATCTCAATATCATGACGAGTACATATGAAACAAAACTAAATAAAACGACAGTAATAAGAAGTAGAATGGTATACAGAGAAATTACTGTACTTGTCAAAAATTAGAGTCTTGTTAACATTCAAACCAAAAACAAAAGTAGTAGTCAAACAGAGTACTTGTTTTAGTTAGTTTATTAAACTCTTCAATATCATACTATGAAAGTTGTTTTTTATGTATTGAATGTTAGGTAATCAAATTTAAATGGATTTTGGTTGCAGGTGAAACAGTGGTGTATGATGTAAAAAAAATTAAGGATATATAATATACATATGCCTGGTCGAAAACCTGGTGTCATATGGGTCCAAACATCTGCAATTGCCTTTCTATAATGTTGGTTTTGTCAAATTATGATAATCTTTTTAAAGGGAGATTCAAGTGTATAATCTTACAAAGATACATCAACTGAAAAAAACAATCAAGATCAAATTCAATACTAAGCTTACATTTGGCATCCGTCTACATAATAGTAGGTAGCATTTTCACCGTCTTTTGGAATCCATGGTAGTTTCAATCTATTTTCTTGTAATTTTCTCTACTGCAAAGTTCAGCGCACATAATGATGAATTATCAATAAATAAATAATATAATTAAGAAGGTGATTAGTACGATTCTATGCATGTTCTCAAACCAAGACAAAAAATGGCACCAGCCCTCACATTTTTCAACATAAGACGATATGTAATGGTGACTGGATTTGGGCGTTTTTGGGGCAAAAAACGTCCCCACCCAAAAGTAACACCGCCCCCCTCCATCCAATTTGGGGCGTTTTCACCCCCACCCAAATTATTTTCATGGCGTTATTCATATTTGATGGGCCAATCAGAATGAATCGCTTTATGAAATATTATTTGTTTTTATTTTCAAAAAAAGATAAATAATAATATTAAATGATTGGATGCAAGGTGAAAATTTTCACCTTACCACTACACCCCATCCTAATTTGACTCCCTTAATGGTTCCACATTCCACGTGTCAATTAATGCCCCATGTTCCATGAAAATTTCACCTTACCATTACACATGGTCTAACCACTCATATGAACTCCACAAGCCTAAAATTAAAAAAAAAACGCAAAAGTAGGCCAAGCATTGAGAATTTAATTTACATCTAAATTTCATAATCAGCTTGTTCAACTAAAGTTAGTATCACTATATCACCAATATCTACAATTTGCAGCAGTTGAATGACTTGCATCTGAATTAACAAAAACAGTGTCCGGATAATGCAAATTTTTATTGAATAAAATAAAGATCGTATTCAATCAACTTCAAAACCCTGGCAACTATCTATGCTCCTTTAGTCCTTTTGGCATCTAACCCTAGAAACTTTAAACATTTACACATCAAAACATACAAAGATTTAAGGTTTTCATAACTTAACTACTAACTAATCGATCACAGAACGAATAATAGGGTAGACAGACAAAGGAAGAAGTGGTACCACAGTTATCGTGATCTAGAAACCCCTATTCAAATGACATTATAACCTAAATCTGTGAAAGAGTGAAGTGTTGCACCACTTTGAAATTACAACAGTTTATTTTATGCCTCAAATAAGCACTATAACATATGTTGAATTTTCAAGATAATACATCCAGGTTAAAAAAAAAGATTTTACAATGAAACCAAGAAAAAAAACAATACCTGAATTGCATAGAACACGAGCTTTGCGTGCTTCATCTTGAAGGCTTCTCAAAAAGAAAAATGATTGTAATCTTAGTCTAGCACCCGAAGAAGGTATTATATGCAACATAAATATCTTTAAACAATTGAAAGAAGGAACCGTTGCACAACTATGAATATTGAAAGTAAAACATCCGTCACCACCTAAACTGAACACATTTCCTTCGCGCCTTATTCAAGCATGACATAACAAAAGGAAAAAAAACTAAAAGTCAAGAACAAATTACGCAACCACAAAAGCTTTAAGGTGACAAATTCAATTTATTTATATTTACTAACCAAAGAGAATTACAAATGGTAATGTTCAAAGTAGTTCAAGCAATCTCTATTATTTTAATCATTCAAACGTACTAATTTAACATTAGGGTGAGTTTTTTAAGTCACAACAGGTAAATAAATCGAAAAGGTCAAATGCATAAAAAAAAGATTCTAAGTCTTTGGACCAATAGATTCTAAGTTTTGTTAAGTCGCAACAGGTAAATAAATTGAAATGGTCATTACCATTGAACATTACAATGGTAACGTTCAATAGGATTCTAAGTAGTCTTTGGACAAATAGTATCAGTAGACTTTTAAGTCTTTTGAATACATTAGGGTGATTTTTTTTCATTTAAATATAAGTTTGTCACAGAAACAATTTAGAACAAAATACACACACACACCATATTCATATATGTGTATATAAACCTTACCTCATATGTTACAGTGCCCCCGGACATAGTTGGCTGATGAAAAGTTAGATTGCTGATCGTACCATTTGCTGATAAAATACAAACAGTCCAGAGGTCCTTGTGAGAATCATGTCATCTTTGAGTAGCCAAAATTAACCCATTCAGCCAACTAATTATCCAAATTTGTCCATCTGTTTAAGTCTTTGAGAATGGGTCATGATTGGCAGATGTAGTTTTACCATAAAAGTAGGAAAAAGATAAGTATGTCAAAAACTTGCACCACAATTGTCAACAATAATAAAGAGATAATATATTCGTGTATATTTTTATAATGCAACTGATCTAAAGTATTACCAGCAAAACGTCTTGTTAGTCAATAATGGGAAACATATCACAGGAAAAAACGACAAAACATGTCATATTCTATGATCATACTTGAAACAAATATAACTTAACGGTATAAAAACTGAAACACGGTTTAATAAAGGAATGCATCTTTGACTGGACGCAAGGCAGTTATAATTCAAAACAATTTCAAACTTAGGTAGCACAATAAGCTAGAGTTGAAACCGCCAAACGAAGAATAGGAAAACCAAAACAAAAGAAGGATCATTAAGGCCCCACTGGTTCCTGGTTTATGCAGAAGATTAATAAATATGACAATCACATGACCATTTTTCTCAATGTATTTAAACAACGGTAACACGGAAATATGAGTTGGTCAATGCTATTATACTTTTGGATTTCGTAACTCAAGAAACTAAAGGCTACAAATAGTGAAGCACAAGCAACAAACCAAGCAATTATTTTTACGCTTATGGAAAAGCTCCTAGTCCTCCAATTGCCATGCTTAATCTAACTTTTAAACTATTATCTGCTTTTATGGGAGTGAATTAAAAATATCGCATTTATTCTTTGACGCATGCAAGCAATTTAACAAAAATAAATTCGGCACAAACACCAAATAGTAACCTATTACCTATATCAAAAGAAATATTGAATAGCTATCAAAAACCATAAATTATATTCGCAATTTCCTAAAATGCATACGCATTCCTACTGTTGACAGCATGAACCACCATTGCTAAAAAGTCCTTTTCCACCTATTAGCTTCAATGAGAGTGTTGTAGCAGCACATTTAGCCTATAAGATTCTTATTTGTTATATGTAAGATGGGATATAGATAAAGCATTGATAAAATACTCAAACATACCATATTGGAAGCCGCTTGATAGCTATGTATCAAATGTTGAGGATGAACACCATAAAATTTTGGTGTTATAACAAATACTTCATACATATTATTCAAGAACAAATTGCAGATTAAATGCAGATTTATAGTATGCAAATAAAAATTATATGTAATTATCGTACATATCCGAGTTATAGATCAAAAAGAAGATTAAAGTATTTACCCGTTTTGACCCATTTTACCGAAGTGTCAATTTAATGAAAAGTTATGAGCCCAGGAATCTATGAGTGATTTTTATGGTTTATATGAAGAAAAATCTAAAGATTACCCTTTTTAGGAAAAAGTATCAATATTTGAAGCAGGCATGAGTTTCATCAACTTAGTTGCAGAAAATGTACCACCAAACAAATTTTATAGAGATATGTATGAAATTAGTCCTATCCACTTAGAATATATGGATAGAAAGAAACCTTTTCATATGCATAAAATCTGAACTCGGGTCCTTCCACAATTTCCTGTACCAGCAAACACATTTTTTTTTAAAAACTGCAAGCAAGAATGTGTATTGAATTGATTAAGCACAGAGAAATCAAAAAATCAAGTGTGTCATTGGCGCAAAATACATACGCGTTAAAAAATCAAACCTTATTCCATTACCGTCATTGTTCAACTGGCCATGATGTTCTTCAAACCTCTAGCTCCGGTGATTAGATTCAGGTGGTTTCAAAGACAATAATGAAGAGGAAGATGAATAATTGGGTGGCCATATCCTTCGGTGTGGTCAAAAAACATACAAAAGTTTAATAATTTGATATAAATGAAAGTAACATACCAGCCCAGCTCTGTTTCATCAGCAGGACATTTCCTCTCTTTCATCATACTGGAGTATGAGATTGCATCTTAAAATTCACCAACACTAAGCGCCTTCACCACACTCTGGACCTACAGGTGCAAATTCAAATTGTTAGGATTCCATTGAAGATCTTTCATCATGTTAACAACAAAATTCGGTTGCTGCATATACAACCATGAAGCCAGATCAACACAAAAAAAAACATTTGCATCATCTAAACTAATTTGTTCGTCAATAAATTTTCCACTGATTCTAAAATAATCAGCATCCTCATCCTCAACCACTTCAACACACCTTTTAATCATTGCACACCCATTTACATTCATCGACCACTTCAACACACCTTTTAATCATTGCACACTCATTTACATTCATCTCAAAAGGAACAGACGACAACTTATTGACAACATCATCCTTCCATTCCCAATTCAAATCCATGTAATAATCAAAACCAATATTTCTATGATCCTCCATTGCTAACCTGCCATAGCGATAGGAAGAGGCAAAGAAGCAGATCACTATGGCGCAACAATGACATCACGGACAACACCGAAATGTGTCACCGCCTGCAAAAAGCTAATTTCAGGGGAAAAACAACACAATTCAATTAGCTTATTTGAAAGAAGCAAATAAGCAGAACATAGGAACAGATGAAATCGACTGAATGAAACATCAAATACCGAACACATTTCATCCAATACGGTTTCGATGAAATGCCTTAGTGACCAATAACTCACTAAGGCATTTCATCGAACACATAACATGCATACTAAATTATGAGACACATAACCCTCTTCCAGTTCTTGAAGGTCCAAATTAAAAGCTTCAACGCACCCTTCTAACACAACCTCTCAGCCATACCAATGTATCTGTAAAAACACAAGATGGGTATAAATATAGATTAACTAAATAGTTGAGATCGACATAGAAAAACCTAGGTGGCGAATCAATAATCAGAACGATTATAATTGTGAACATAAAGATAAACATTGGAAACACATAAAGACATAAAAAAACAGATCTGAGAACTGTATCAAACCATTACCGGAGAATCCAAAATACATCAGAGAATACAAATCAAAAGACAATAAAAAAAATAGATCTCAGAACGATAATATTTAGTATCGAAGGATTTATACAACGTAAAAAAATCAAAATACATAGGAGAACACAATGAATAATAAAAGAAGACCGATTAATAGAGGAGATAGATAAAAAATTGATTATGTCGAGTGGAATTTCTAACCTTCAACCGCCAATTGGATGCGTTCCATATAGAGAACCCTAGAATGATGAAGAAGAGATCTGCTAGGGTTAGTATACGTGAGAATAGGAAGGGGCGAAAAGAATGCAGTGTTAGGGTTTGGTGAGATCATAGAGAGAGACTAATTATACCCGGGTATTGGAAAAGGAGATTTGAAGGCAGCGGCGGTGGAACAGATGAATGAAGGATTAGGGTAAAAAAAAATGAATGGACATAATTAAAATATAATAAAAAGTATTTATAGGGGATAACTTGGAGCTCCATATTCAATATGGATACCTCAAACCCTCTCTAAGGTCTAGATTCAACCCAAGTGACCTCAATTATTATATAGATAGATAATGTGGTTTTATTTGACGTGTACTCCACCACCCCAATTAAAGGACCATTATCTAAACCCACCACTGAATTTGTATAGTTTCCCAAATTATCGGTGGATTCCCTCTCATCAATATCTATCAAAATCTTTTCATTATTTTGAATGGATTCTTCATTTGGAGTTACCGTAAAACCAGGCTCCTCACACGGAATGCCATATTTTTTTTCCACATCTTTTGCAACTTTAATATTATTCATAAAATCTTGGACTTTCAAAGAAGAGTTCAAACCCCCGTTTCCCTGGCAATTTTAATGGGGCCTCCTAAGGATAACTCATCACCACCGGTGGCCACCGTAGCTTCACCGGGGACCATCTTCTCATCTCCGTTTTCTCTCGTAGCCACCCTAACAAAATAATCAATTTGATTGGAAGCCGACAGATCACCAACATCCCATGTGTAAATTCCAAAGCTAGGCATAACCCCATCTGACCAACTACCCGGTTCATCTTCTCGATCAGTATTTCCATTAATAGCCTGTTGTGCCCACAAATACTCATCTTCATCGTGATGCATTTCATCTTCATCAAACTTGGGTCCATCTTTCGATACACCCCCTGGATAGGTTGGTTCATAGAACCGATCTGGATAACGGCTAAACGGCTGCTGCTCTCCGCCGTCACCTTCGTCCCCGACGATGGTGCTCGACTCGGTTTCCGTACGGCACGTATCCTGTTGCAACTTGAGGTGTCGGATCCTTTGTCGAAGCCGTTTAATCTCATGTTGCAACTCGAGATCTCGGACTCTTCGCTTGAGTCGTTTGATCTCTAAATCCCATGAATCACGGTTCCTAATCTCGTTGCCTCGGTCGGCGAATCTACGGTCATGATTGAACCGATCTTCACGAGCACGCGAATCACTAATGTTCTTGTCGATGCCTCGATCGGCGACTCTTCGAACAAGAAAACACCCGCCTTCACGTAGAGCCATTTGATAAACCTAGAGCTCTGATACCAACTGATGCAGTTTCGGAAGCGCATCAAATGGCTCAAGAACAAATAGTAATCAAAGACGATAAACGAACCAAAGGTTCCAAGAACAAAGTTCTTTTCAATTAAAATTCAATCAAAAAACTAAAAAACAATAAACCAATAAATCTTAATTTATACTAGAACCTAACAACCTTAGAGATAAATACTAATAAATAAAAGATAAACATAAATAAACTTTTAAAATTCGAATATGGAGATAATCCTGCATCATTACTATATATGCATAAACTATCAAACTTGCTAAATATAATATGTTATAAGGTTATTGGATTTTAATAAACTCAACTATGATGTATTGGTTGCTGTCACTCTCAAATAACCACTTAACCACCACCACTTTCAACTTGTAACTTATTTTCCTCTACCACTCCCAAACTAATAGAACCTTAACCCATGGGAATACATAATAGAGAAAGTATATGGTATAAAGCTTCTTAACATAAGAAGCAATAAGAAGCCACCAATGAATGCCAAGTGTCATATTAACCAAACCTCAGTTAACCTAACCAAACTATAATTAATATTAAATCAGTTTAACCCAAGGGCATTCCAGACTTTTTCACACGTAACTGATTACGTGATTCACGTTCGTTATTTTTGTAAACGATATTTCAAATCATAATTTGAATTCTAAAAACACAGACGATCACACACACACACATTACGTTTCATTCCAATTACGATTCAATCTCTCAATTTGTTTATCACGATTACAGTTTAATCGATCAATTCATCATGTTCGGTAAGTGTATTCGTACTTAATTAATCCATTTTTTAGTAGTTTTGTTTAATTTTTGTTTTTGTTTTTATCAGATTTAAACTTCTCAGTTGAAGAGCAGAATGTCGATGTTGAGAATTCTAATGTAGTGCCTGATCATAATGCTTTTCATGGTAGGATTATCATCCTCTGTTTTTAGTTGAAAACAGAGCTCTGTGTTTGGTTAGATTTCTTAACATGATGTTTTTATCTGTTTTCAGACTTGATCGAAAACACTAATCAGGATGTTGATATTCATAGTTTGAACCTCATCAACGAATTCAGAGTTCAAGGTATTTTGTTAGCTTTAAACTGCAATATATACAAATGCGTCTGATTTAATATTGAGTGCGTCTGTTGTAAACTGTATTTGATTTAATCTCTGATACTGATAATATATGAATGTGTCTGATTTGTATACATGAATGCGTCTGGATTTCAAACTTTTTTTACTAAGTGCGTTTGTTTTTCTGTATGAGTGCGTTTGTTTTTGTTTTTTGTAGGTGTTGCAACTGATGTTCCTGTTGATGACCTAGCTAGTAACACATATATACCTGATGTACCTGATTCTCTCAAACCTTTAAAGGACATGGAGTTCCCTAGTATTGAGCATGCACAAGAGTTTTATGCAAAATATGCAAAGGCTAGTGGTTTTGCTATTCGAAAGGGCACTTCAGAAGTGCGAAAAGGTATTTTAAGACTTAGGTACTTTGTATGCTATAAGGAGGGTTTGAAGCCAGTTAAACTAGGTGAAGAGAGTTCTAGCAAAGATGCTAAGTCAAGGAAAAGGCCTTCGATCAGGACTGGATGTCCTGCACATGTCAGGCTAAACTCTGAGGATGGAAAAAAAATCAAGGTTTATGGCTTTAAGGAAGGTCATAATCATCCATTTGTTCATGAAAGTGACATTCATTTTCTAGCAGCAAATAGGAAGCTGACACATACACAAGAAGAGATGATATGTGAGCTGTCTTCATTGAACATGGGTCCTGTCAAAGCTTTTAACATTATGAAGACCAAGTATGGAGGTTTTGAGCATGTAGGTGCAACTGCAACTGATTGTAAGAACTTTAAAGGTGGCTTAAACAGCTTCATTGGTGAGTTTGATGCAGATATGATTGTGTCTAGGCTTAGGGACAAGAAGAAGTTCCTGCCAGATTTTTCATTTGAGTATTCTGTTGATCAAAAGAATGCGTTAACCGGATTATTTTGGGCGGATGCTTTATGTAAGAGGAATTACATGGAATTTGGAGATGTGATTTCGTTTGATGCAACATTCAACACTAACAAGTATGTTTTAAATTCTATTTTTTAAGCTTTGTTATCCAAATATGACATGTTTTTAATTTTTTTTTTAAAATTTGTTTTATTGGTTATTGTAGGTACAAGATGGTTTTTGTACCATTCACTGGAATTGATAATCACTGTCGGAACGTCACACTCGGTGCAGGTTTGTTGTCATCAGAGACAACTGAATCTTATACATGGTTGTTACAATCGTTTTCCAAATGTTTTGGAAAGCATCCCAAAGTTGTTGTAACTGATCAAGATCCTGCTATGAAAAATGCAATCCAGCTGGTTTTTCAAAACAGCAGACATAGGCTGTGTATGTGGCATATCATGAAGAAGGTTTCTGATAAGGTTTGTAGCAACTTCGTTTTTGTGTTAAATCATGAGTGCGTCTGTTTTATAGAAGAGTGCGTCTGAATAGTGTTTTTATTGATGCATTTGCATTGAGTGCGTCCATTTTTATCAATGAGTGCGTTTGTTTAAATGTATTTATTTTCTAATGTTAATGCGTCTAATACTAACTGGCTGCGTCTGTTTTATGTTTTTTGTAGGTTGGTAGTGCATTGTGCAGTGATGATGAGTTCAAAAAGAGGATTTGTGCAATTGTCTGGACAGATTCCATCAGTCCGGAGAATTTTGATTTCGAGTGGGGTGTACTTATTTTTGATTACCAATTAAATGAGAACACTTGGTTGTCTGACATGTTTGACCTGAGATCGATGTGGATCCCTGCTTTTTACCGGAATGAACCTATGTCTGGGCTAATGAGGACAACATCAAGATCTGAGAGTGAGAATCATTTTTTTTGCCAGGTGGCAAATTCTCAGTTGACTCTTGTTGAGTTTTTCAACCATTTTGAGACGTCCCTTGAAGCTCAGAGATTTAATCATAGGAAGAATGACCATGACTCAAGACATACAACTCCTGATATGTGGACTCAAAACCCTATTGAACAAGAGGCTGCTAAAATATTTACCCGGACTATCTTCTTTGATATCCAAGAAGAAATATATGCCAGTTACGAAGGATTAATAAGTGTTCATATGCAAAGGGCTGATGAAGAAGGGTTTTTAAAGGTTTATGTTGATGATCCACAAGCACAGGGACAAGGCTTTATTGAGGTATTTTTTGTTTTTATTGACATTTTTAATGAATGCGTCTGTTATGTTAATGAGTGCGTCCAAACTGCAAATTATTGTTTTTTTGATGTATTTAAACAATGAATGCGTTTGTTTATATTAATGGGTGCGTCCAAACTGCACATTAATGTTTATTATCCTTTTTTTTACAGGTTTTGTTCAAAAAGGAACTTGTTGATGGTGATGAGGATGTGACTACATTATGTACATGTAAGAGGTTTGAGCAGTACGGGCTTTTGTGTAGGCATATTTTTTTCATATTAAGGTTGATGAAAGTGTATAGATTCCCGAAAAGATACATTGTGAAGAGGTGGACAAAAGATGTTGTTCCAAATGAAATCAAGTATTCATTTGAAACAGGTGAGTTTGGTGATGACAATACTAAAGAGGCAAGGCGTATTGCACGGGAGATTGTTTTGGGTGGTGAGTATCTTGCAAACTCTCTAATTTCAGATTTAGCTGAGTTAACCTTGGTTAATGACAAAATCAAAGAGATGGTTAAGAAGGTTGATGAGGGCAGGTTTAAGAGACCTAATCATCAGAGTAAGCATGATAGGTATGCCTCTCTTCTTGGTTATGAGAAACCATCAAATGCTGAACCCACTATTAGGCTTCCGAATGGTATAAAGAACAAAGGACGTGGCAAGCAGAAGCGAATAAAGTCCAGCAAGGAAGTAAAGGTTAGTCGATCCGGCAAAAGAAAGAGGAATTGTGCTATATGCGGAAAAAGTGGCCATGATCGACGAAAACATGCCAAAGAGGGTGCTTCAACGCAGACGACGCAGACGCAAGGCGAACAAGATGATCAAATTGCCGAAGATGATGTTGTTGATAATGAAGAGATAGAATTGGAAGTTTCTGATGATGATGAGGAGTTGTGTTAGATAGTTGCAGTGGACATTTTGTAAATTTTTAAACATGAGTGCGTCTGAACATTTTACTAATGCGTCTGTTTTATGGTTTGTATGTTAGTTACCTTTTGTTCTTTATACGAATGCGTCTGTTTTTTTAACAATGCGTCTGTTTCCAAAATAACTAAAAAGTTCATATTATATATGAAAAACAGGTAGTACAACTACCACTATTACACCACCACCATCACTACCATTACCACCACCACTATTACCAGCACCATCACCACTACCACAACCATCACTACCACCACCACTACCATCACCACCATCACTACCACCACTACCACTACCACTACCACCACCATTTAAACAAAAAAAAAACAACCACTTAAAGCAGAAAAAAAAAGAGATACAAAGAACCACAACAAAAACACCATCACATAACAAGCATCATCACTTGCCACCCAAGATTGCATCCCTTGCCTTCTGTTTTTTTGACATGTTTTTGAGGATGCAGGTCTGTGTGTTGCTAAGTGACTGGGAGATGAGGTTGTCAAAAGATGCTTGAGTGTGTAGTTGCTCAATAGCTGCATCTGTGAATGGTGTCTTCTCTTCCTCCTTCATCAGCTTCTCTATGAGGTCTAGGTTCTTCTTGTATTGTCTCTGAACCTCATTTTGTGCACCCATAACCACACAAGATGAGTTGAGGTCATCTTGAATCTCTGAGATACAGTCCACCATGATGACTGTTTTCACTTGAAGGTTGTTTATTGCTTCTATTTGATTTTCTGCCATTTTTTTGTGTTTTTTGTATTTTTTTGATGAAGGAGTATGATTTAGATTCTTAGATCATACTTTATTTATAGACTAAAAAATAGAAAAGTAATTAGGTGGTAGTTGAGTATTGAAGTACCTGTTTTATCTAAATTCATTACCAATCAAATCATAGTTAATACACTGATTTTACACAACTAATAAGATATGCAACTTGTAGATGTAATCATTACATGTATAGTTTATATAAAATTGGGAAAAACATATGAGTGCGTTTGATGTTTATACGAGTGCGTCTGTTTGGTTATGAGTGCGTCTGTTTTTTACAGTGAATACGTCTGTTTATGCATATGAGTGCGTCTGATGATTATATGAGTGCGTCTGTTTATGCATTTTACATTTTTTACCCAGTGATTTAATGTGATGTTTAGACGCACCTTTTAAAACATAAGTGCGTCTGTTTCAAAGAATAAAGTGTTCTTAATCTGAATGTTTTTAAAATGCATTTTCTCTGTAATTGTAATTATATTTATTAAAATTCTATGTTTTTTATTAATATTTCATGCGTTCACTGTGTTTTTTCAATAGGATTAATGTGATTTTTAAACGATCTAAAGCAATGCTCTGTTTTTCAATTTTTCTGCAAATCAGTAACTGATTTATGATTCAAATCAAAGTTTTTGATTGTTCGATGATTCGAAACATGTAATCGATTGCAATTGTTTGCTTAATTGTTGAAATAATTTTGATTTGATTTTACGTTTCGATCAATTGTTGAACGTCTGTTCTTACGTTTTTCTTCAAATTTAAACCCGTTTTACCTAAATTACCCCTGGTTAGGTTAACTGAAGTGTGATTAAGGCTCCTAATTACGATCTTGCCACCGCCTAAATCCAATGGCTCACGTGGCTTCGTAGGCTTCGTATTTTTAGACGCTTTATACGTTATCTCTTCCCTACATAATAATACAATATATGCGTGCCCAAAAGTAACTATGTTTTTATACTTTATAATAAAACATGTTTTTAACCGGAGTTTATTCAACTTCATCGCATTATGTATGTGTTTATATGATTTTAGTAGTTATTTGCTTAAAATTGATTTCAACACAAATTGATTTCGTGTTGAAAGTTAACTCCTATATATATTTTATAATTTATGGAAAACCATGAATTACATGATTTTAAATCAAACCATTTAAAATGTATTACAACTATGTAAGTTTGTAAATAACGTTAACTTAAAAGGAAAACTAGAGAAAATATATATCTTGGATGTTGACATACACAGAGGTTAACATGTATGAAGTTTAGAGCATTAAAGCCTTTAACAGAATAAGTCAACATATGTACTTCAAATACTGCATTTTTACGTATATAAATAGTTACGCAATTGGTTACGGGCCAGGTGGGCGTGGAACGTCCTGCCATCCCGTATAACGCTGGAGAAGATTTTTGAGCTCCTTCGTTGCAGGTAAAACCGTCCATGTCTGGTAGTGTTGACTCGGGTAAAACAAGTCACCTGTTGAGGCTGGTTCCAATAGGCCCGGTTGAGTACCGCTCATAAATAAGTCACCCTGAGATATAATGCAGCCTGTGCTTGCCTCCTCTTTGTCAGGTGCCTGCATGACATACAATAATGTTATGATAATTAATATTGACCCATAGTGGCATTGTTACAACTTCGCTTTTGGGTGTGCCAAACTAGTCAACAGTCTTTATATATTGGCTACGGCCCACGCCACATACAATTTGGCTACTCCACTCTGACCTGGCATGACAAAACAACATGGAACCAACATGAAATTCACAGGTTTAAGTTTAGTCCAAACGGGTCAGGTCAATTTCAGGTTGACCCAACGTAAGCACTTAGCTAAACATGTCGTGTTCGAGTTGACAGCAAGCTTTCGTGGGTTACCAATTTAACCCAATTACTTTCTTAACTAGTGCTTTTAAAATGTATATTATGTCATATCTTAAACCGATTATCTTATGCCAAAGTTTAAAATATAAAAGAAAATCAACATCTCGTTTTATAGTTTAAACATTTTTACTTTATGTACATATGTATTTGTGTCATATTATCATGTTCGACCCGCCAACCCGCAAACACAACCTATTTAACACCCTAATTATATTACCATGTATAGATGAAAAGATATTTCATCAATTTTGAAGTCATTTTACACGCATAAGTCAAATGGTGGCTCAAATTTGTGACAGACGGAGTGCTTATGATGCGGAGCAAATTACAGAGTGGAAAACTTCTTCATGGGCCTATGATGGGACTATGGGAGTAGTTAAGCATGCTCAGGTGGGAGTAGTACTAGGATGAGTGACATCATGGGAAGTCTCCACTAGAAGATTATGGTGTTTATGTATTAGGGGTGCCAAACGGGTCGTGTTCGCGCTTGGCAGGTTTAACCCGACCTGAACCCAAAAATTTTACACGAACCCGAACACCACTCGAACCCAAAAAATTGTGTCATTCATATGAATCCGAACACGACTCGTTTTGGCTCCAACACCGACTTTTTTGGGCTTTCATGAGTAACGTGTTTACGAGGCAAGTTTTTACTATTATAAACAGTCAAGTTAGTATTATTTTATTTATATAATCAACCTTAGAAAAAAACAGTTCCTTCCTAATAAGGGCTTGAATTGCAGCCTTAAAAGACCATTCAGCACCATATTATCGCTTCTCTCAAAGGGTGTGCGTATAGGCTATGAACATCTTTATGTGAGTGTATGACCGTGTAATGTTCTACCGAATGATTAACATGCATGTATACTCAGTGCTACTGGATCAACTTATCGGAATATGATATTCCAATCTTAAACAAGCATAGTTAAGTAGCAGGTATTTACAAGAACGTAAAGTGAATAGATTTACCTTCTCGGTGAGATATTTGAAAGCCACTTTCTTCTGTCCTGCTTCATATATATTGCATTGTGAAAATATCTGAAGAAAACAACCAACAAGTTGTACCATAGTCACACATTTGCTGAAAGACAATATAATAAGTTAACGAGTTTATGTAGCAATAAAACCTGTGATTCAACACTGGCACAGACAGCATAAATGCCCCAGTTTCTGGTGTAATTGTTATACAGATGCACTTTGGCATATCTAACACGAGGATGCCGCTGCCGGGTCCCATCAAAGAAACAATGGTGAATAGTGATACACATGCATCTGTCGCCGTGGTGTGAAGCATCCGCTCCAATAAGCATTGTTTTGTCATGGTTTGAAAAGTGACAACTGAATGCACAAAGTAAGATGGTTACAAATTGTTACAAACTCTTGATAATTTCATATCAGATAATCAGTTTCAAAATGCATTGTAAAACATCACAAGAGTAATTACCGGGAAATTGTAATATTTGTGCTTTGACGGGTAATATCAATCAATCCATCATCATAATCCTTGAGGCTGCAACGATCGATCCATATGTGCTTTGAATTGGGCTTAATTTGAATGCCATCTACATCATGTCCTCTACCGCCTTCAAACTCTAAGTTGCATATGATCACATGTTCACATTCTTTAAGCCTAAGCCCCTTGCCCGTTAGCTTAATCCGTTGTCCCCGCCCATCAATGGTCTTGTAAGATGATACATTCAAATAAGATGACAATTCAATGGTACCCGAAACTTCAAACACAATCCAAAGAGGCTCCTTTATGCGACATCCAGCTCGTAATGATCCAGGCCCATCATCTACAACATATCCAAATCTTCATGATAAAACACCAAAATTTTATAAAAACATCAATCAAAAATGAAATACGTAAATGTAGTTGAAAGTTGAAACAAATTGTGTAAAGGTATGATCCTGAAAAAACACCAATATAACAATCTATAATAAGAGCACAAATAAAGAGATATTTCTTATTAATGTTTGCTAGACGATTACAAGGACTCGGATATAGAAAGTTATAGCGTTTCGACTATAATCTATCTCTCTCAACTATAGACAATTCCCTAAGGATCTCACTGCCAAGTGTTGAATGAATCCTTTCTCCTTGGGGAGAAAGGTGAAGAAACAACGAGTATGAAGGGGGTAACAGATGTATGGTATAATGACTCGTGTTCGCTGCAGGGTATAATCCTTGGCTCACTACGACGGTTAATCTATGGTTATATGCATAAACAACAAGCAAGGTAATACAAGGGACAACGATATAAGTGGTTCGGTCTCGTGAAACCTACGTCCACTAACAAGAGATGATCTTTTATAAATATGAAGTACAAGTAATGATACAAGTGTATTGTTTCTAATTGGTCGAATTGACTACCCTAAGAAAGGAGGTGAAGTCCTCCTTTTATAGGAGGTGCGTGGGCCTGAGGTCGTCAGGCCCACTTTGATCGTTGATGGGCTTGGGCCCGGGAGCTTTAGGAGCCCATCTAGTTGGATCTCAACCCTTAGTTAGGTAAAGTGATCCAAGTTGAGGAGGGCTTCTTTTGATTGGGCCACGTGGCGCTACGTGGTTGGAGGGCTGGGCGGTGCCCTGCCATTGGTACACGTGGCGCATCGTGGCTGGTTCTGCAGAGAGGACTCCTTTTCTCCTGCTGTCAGGAAGTGTCAGGCGGCTGACCAGTTGTCAGCTGACACCTGATGGGAAGTGGCAAGTTGAACTCCAAGGGGGATGTATCCGGCGCTGTCAACTGTTGTTTCTGCGCGGAGTGAGCAGCGCGGTTAGGCGCTGCTGCTTTATCTCCTTTAGTGTGTTGCTTGGCCTGCTGCGGGTGGAGTTTCTTGGATTCTGGGTAGGGTGCGCTTGAAAGCGCTAAGAAGTAGTACCCTACCCCTTCAAGTCCCCCAAGTCCAGGGTGTCTCCTGTGCTTGCTTAGAGTGCTGGTGGGGCGCTGGACTAAATGTGTAGCGGGGTGTTCTTCTCCTGCATTGTCTACAGCTGTATGTTTGTAAAGAAGAGTGCTCGATGCATCTCTGTGATAAAATAAAATAACGTAGGGAAAGTGTGCGCGTTGCCACTTTGGTGGCATGTGGAAAGATAAAAGCGTCCCTTTATCTTTGTACATGGCACCTGTTGTAAAAAACCAGCGTCAAGTAGAGACTTGGCGCGGGTGGTGATTTTTCCCTTTAGTTTAGAATTTTACGTCAACCCAGCGCCAGGTGATGACGTGGCGAGCTGGGTGTGAGAAAGTAAAATCAGGCGGATAACGTCTTTTAGATTTTACGTCAACCCATTCACTCTTTATTACTCACTCAAACTTACTCGTTACATAAGTTCTCAAATAGTCAATACTTTTTCCCACGCCAGAGGGTGGCCACACAGAGAACCCTGGTAGCAAGACTAAAGGTATCTGTTTCGAAGTATTCTTCGAGCAAGGTTTTCGAAGAGTTCACGCCAGAAGTTGATTATAACTTTAGAAGACATCTTGTAGAAGTTCATACCGGCATTGGCGTAGCTTAGTTGGGGCGGGGAGGGGCGGCCGACCCCCCCGAATTTTCGCGCAGAAGTTCCCATTATATAGTATTCGTATAGAAAATTTTGAAAATATAGGGTTTCGACCCCCCGAAACAGGTTTTCGACCCCCCGAAACTAGTGAATTCCGACCCCCGGTGACTTCCGACCCCCCGAACCTTCGGCTCAAGCTTCGCCACTGCATACCGGTACAATAACTGTCCATACACTGATAAGGGATGCATGGATTCTCGAGAAGAGAGGAGCCATGGTGGTCCCCCCCCCCCCCGGTTCCCACGAGTGGATCGAAAGTTGGATCTCACCCGAATCGCCCCATCTATCCTCCTGAGGAGAAATTTGGTTTCAAACTCCGGTTCGAACAGGAGGAGTACGCCATGCTAATGTGCCTTGGATGATCCACATCTCAGGGTCAGGCGCCGATGAGCACATTGAACTATCCACGTGGCTGAGAGCCCTCATAGCCTAGGCACAACGACGCAATTATCAGGGGCGCGCTCTACCACTGAGCTAATAGCCCGTCGTGCGAGCCCCCCACCGGGGGCCCACTATGCCAAAAACGAGAGATCCAATCCGACTCGTGTTTCCTTCTTCAGGTTATAAAAAACGAGTGGGTTGAGATTTAGTCATTTAAGTTTGGGATGGTAGATCTCTCTTTATATTCCCCTGAATCTATATCACTATATGGCACCCGAGATACCCCTCGACTTTAATAAACGCCCACATTTACATTTACATATTGTATGAATGTACATATTGTAAAGAGAGAATTACACAGATTGTCCTTTAGTTTTACCCAAAATTGCATCCTATGTCCTTTTTTCGAATTTTTAACTCCTTATGTCCTTTGTTTTATACAGTTGTTACATCCTATGTCCTTTAAGCCAAACCCCGTTAAAAAAGTCTGTTAAGTCGATCACGTGCCCCTCATGTGAGGGGCAATCCTGTCTTTTCACCCTCAAAAGGACAATCTGTGCAATTTCATGTATAACTAAAGGACAATCTGTGTAATTCTCTCTAATAATAATAATAATAATAATAATAATAATAATAATAATAATAATAATAATAATAGGAAAATTAATAAAAATAAATGTTTTCTGAACCAAAAATTTTTATATAGGTTCATGATCCTTAAAAATAATTTTCCAAAAAATTTGGGATTTAAATCATTAAAAATGAATTTTTAATCAATTATTTATGATTAAAACTATTTAAATTAATAAAAGTATGAAAATAATTTATTTTCCAGAAAATTTTTATGTGATAATTTTATTTATGGTTTCAAGATGTTACTCTTAAATTTTTATAATTTTTGGGCAAAAGATGGATTTATTATAAATATTTTAAGATATCAAGTATTTATATATAAATATTATATATAAACAAACTAAAAAAAATATATAAATATGATCAAACCCGCCCCAAAGGGGGTTCGATCCTGTGTCCTCTGAGGAGTAAGACAACCCTGTGACCACTACTCCACAGCTATATTTGTGTTTCTATTTGAAAGATTAAATATTTATCTAAAAAGCTAGTTTCATCTTCTTCCCCAAATATAACATAAACCCTAACCCTAATCCCCAAATCCAATAACCCGATTAAGGCTCGATAAACGTTCTGTAATAGAGGGGTTTTGATGATTCTAGCGCTGAAGCAAGCTCTATGAGCTGTACAGGCTCAATCTGCATATTCTTGTTCCAACTCATAAAAACTGTTTATAACTACTCCAAACGCTTCAGACTCAGATTTCCGAAGCTTTTCACTAAAATCCTTCAAGTCCGTGGATCCCGAATTGAACAAAAAAGATAACTGAGCTCTTGTTAGTTCAATACGATCAGGCAAACCGGGCAAAACAAACGACTCCGATTCGTTGACACTTTCATATACCTTCGAAAGGTATAACACATGGTTACACATCTGAGTGAAGGAGAAACGGACTAGTAGCATTAAATCGAGTTAGATGATTATAATAAGCGAGATTGGGTTTGCCGGATTTTAATTCCGGTGACCGGAATTCCGGTCGGAAATCAGGAAGGAGGGAAGGAAAGAAAACACGTTTTTTTTTTAACTTTTACATCTTGGCAAGAATGGTCCCTCTAGTTTATACTTGATATATTATGCACAGATTGTCCTTTTGAGGGTGAAAAGACAGGATTGCCCCTCACATGAGGGGCACATGACCAATTTAACTGAGTTATTTAACTGGGTTTGGCTTAAAGGACATAGGATGTAACAACTGTATAAAACAAAGGACATAAGGAGTTAAAAATTCGAAAAAAGGACATAGGATGCAATTTTGGGTAAAACTAAAGGACAATCTGTGTAATTCTATCTATTGTAAAAATAAAATAAAATTGGGATACCAATAATTTTTTCTTCTAGATAAGCCTAACCAACTATCAACGTCTATTACGTCAATCTATTTAATAATAAGGGATCATATTCATATATCACAAAACCCTAATTATCCAACCAAATAATAACAAAAACAGAGAGCATGATCATTAATCAGCCTACCTGATAGAGTGGTAACATGATAAATAGGTCCGTGAAGTCCACCAACAGCGAATCGACCGAATCCCTCTGCTTGACAAGCGAGAGCTCGTAAAGTGTGATCGACATGAGAGTAAGGGACTGATGGTATTGCCATTGGATTAGTCGGTGGGGGTTGTGGTGCGTGATTTGATGGGTGTGGCTGGTAATAAAATGGAGGGGGTTGAACTGGTGGTTCACTGTTATTACGGTGGGGTAGGTGGTGTCGACGGCCGGAGTTATGGTTACCCATTAAAGACTGTTACATGTGATCGAAATTCGAAAGGCTGATTTGGTCTGTTTTCGACTCACCGACACGATGAGTCAACTCAGCTGACAATTATGCCTTTCTTTATATTTTAGGAAATATATAAATCGGTTGTGAGTTGTGACAGACATAGATTCCCAAGCCAAAAATAAATCAAGAAATATACCATTCATACCTTTTAATAGATGAGTTATGTAAAATATCGTTATCTTATCGTCGTATCGGATTCTAAACTTCCTATAAAACCTACATTTTTTTCTACGTCAACAAACATCCATTAAAAATATTAAATTGTATATAATATAGATAGATATAAGGAGTATGTGAGAAGTTGTGCAGTGCCAAACTCGTCCGTATCAAGGTCCCAGACCCAGATTTCCCTTTCAGGCAACCCATGCGAGCTACCTATACATCGGTAGAGTCAACGCCCGCTCATCCGGTCGTGCTACAATGGATCCGGACCTTCAAGCTGGCGAACTGATGTGCATGGTCTAAGGGGTTGTTTAATAATTCCATTAAGATGCTACCTCTGACCCGGTCAAAGGTAGAATGCGTTTGGTTCACTTAAAAGACACATTTTAATGGTTCATGTAGTTTTTTAATAGGTAAGTTTAGAACCATGATGACCGATTCAGATTCAAAGACTATCTCTTAATTAGTGCGGCCTCTTAATGGCTCAACACAATGTTACCAAAGTCATATAACAAATATATAATATAGCAATCTTAACATATTCAATACATCATATATAGAATTGTGAGATATGTATAGTAGAGTTGTACACAGTGTTTGATATATATAAAAATGTTAGAAAAATAATGAGCAAGTGATTACATAAAAAAAGTACTACGTATCATATAAAGCCAAAAATATGCAAGTTTTATTTTGTACTTCATAGGTTTTTAAATTTATTCGTTAAACGTCTCTTGATTAGTATATCTATCTAATCTGTATTTAGCGTAATACATATTTTAAGTTATATTTAAAAAAAATGCAATTTATAGCTAGGAAGTTTACTTCTCATGCTTTTTTTTCAGCCACGGGGGCTTGTTCCTGCTTTGGTACCATGTGCGTCAGTGGACGTGTTAACATACGATTCTCGTGGAATGTCAAGTCCCGCATTGAAGCCAGCGTGCTCTGCCCGGTGCATCATAGTTTGGCCAAATATGAGTGGAGGGTCTGACTTAACGGGTGTGACCTACTTATCCCTGTAAAAGACGAAGGAAAGCCACCGTTCGAAAAAAACTTGATCTTTTATGAGTAGCTAAAATAACAAGGGGCGAGTTAGTAGTTATTAAGTTTTACAAGGGTTATTTCAACTTATATACAAACCTCATGAGACGAAACCTTTATAAACGAAGTGTCTAACAGAGAACGCAAATGCAAAACTTAAACTTCAAACTCTGTTTATGGAATTCGCAATAAGCTTTTCCATTAATATAATAAATAATAAATCCTAATCTCACATACTGTTAATCCACACAAACAATGATCTTATATATTACCTCCCTTTAATAATCATTTATACTGAACAATGAACACCGTCTTCGAAGGTAACCCTAATTTCTCCATAACCGTTGTATATTGTTATTGTGCTTAGATTGTGAATTTGATAGAAATAGGAAATAAGAGTGTGATTTGAATGGATATATTATGCTATTACTTAAATACATTGTTATTGATGCTTATTTTTGTGATCAAAGTTTGAGATTAGAATTTTTTATATGATTCGGATAACTTTTAAATATTTATGTTGTGCTTAGATAATAATAGATTGTTGAGTTTTAGTAGAAGTATGAATTGAAAGTATGATTTGAATGAAAAATGTTACTTATATACATTGTTGTTGATGCTTATTTTTGGGATGACTGGTATATATATCTATTGTGCTTGGATTGTTAGAGTTTTCATAGAATTAGGAATTGAAAGTGTACTTTGAATGGAAATATTATGATATTACTTTAATGCATTGCTCTTGATGCTTGTTTTTGTGTTGAAAGTTAGAAACTAGAACTTTTGACACACTTAGGATAGCTCTTATACGTTTCAATTATGCTTAGACATAGGATTTGAAAGAGTAATATGAATGGAAACATTATGCTATTAGTCCTATTACTAAAATACATTGTTGATGCTTGATTTTGCGATGAAGGTTAAAAATTATAATTTTTGACATATTTGGGATAACTGTAATACATTCTATTGTGCTTTGATTGTTGAGTTATCTTAGAAATAGGAATTGAAAGTGTAATTTGAATGAAAGTTTAAGTTGTTGCTTGAATACATTGTTGGAGATGTTTGATTTTTGTGATGAAAGTTAGAAATTAGAACTTTTGACATATATGGGAACTGGGATAGATGTTATACATTTCTATTGTGATTAGATTGTTGACTTTTCTTAAAAATAGGTATTGAAAGTGTAATTTGCATGAAAACGTTATGCTACTACTTTAATACATTGTTGTTGATACTTGATTTTTGTGATGGAAGTTAGAATTTACAACTTTTGATACATTTGGGATAACTGTTATACATTTCTATTGATCTTAGATTGTTGAGTTTTATTATAAATAGGAATTCAGAGTATGATTTGAATGAAAATATTGTGCTATTACTTAAATAAATTGTTGTTTATGCTTGATTTTTGTGATGAAGGGGAAGAGAGGGATCTCGAAATGGGGTCGGATCCGGGCTCAAATCCCATTCACCAACGGTCACCCTCTCCTTCTCGTAGGGTAATAGATCCTTTCCCTGCTCCTTCCCCTAGAGCACCTGCATTAGTGGTATCCAATTCTGGTAAATTCGCGGTATCATCTTCAAATGCTGCTAAATTGTTTGGTGCTTCAAGTTCCAATAGCTTGTTGAATGCATCTAGTTCAAGCAAGTCACTACCGTATACCAGTTCCAATTCGGGGAAATCTTTATTGGGATCCTGTTCAGGGAAATCATTGATGAGCCAGGGTGGGAAGAAGAAGTATGTGCAACAGGTGACAGGTAAACACAATGATACTGAGCTCCACTTGGCGGCGAAACATGGTGATGTGATGGAGGTTAGACGGATTCTTGATGAAATTAATGAGCAAATGTTGAGGACCATGAAGGGGGCTGATTTTGATGATGATGTGGCTGAAATTAGGGCCTCAGTGGTGAATGAAATGAATGAACTAGGAGAAACGGCTTTGTATACCGCTGCAGAAAGAGGGTTTATTGAGGTTGTCAAGGAACTGTTGCCATACACAACTAAAGAAGGACTTGCTTTGAAGAACATATCCGAATTTGATCCGCTGCACATTACTGCAAGAGAGGGTCACCGAGGTAATATAATCTTTTTCATGAACTTCTTGACATAATTCGTATCGTTTGTGATTCGAATATGCTAAATGTGTTTAGTAGAGGTGACAATGTCTATAACATATTACGAATGAGTTGACTGAAATGGATCAAATAGGTTAAATAAATTTTCTTTTAGCAAAAGCAGGACAGGTTAAATAGATTTAAAGTACCCGAAAGTCTATTTTTATGTGTACACCTTCCTAAATCATTTTACTCGAAATTTTTTTTCATCATAAGGGCAATTAAAACTTTTAGTACCAAACTAGAGCATAGGAGTTTAGTTTGGTAATTATAATATTTATGCCCCAGCACAGCAGTTAAAGGTTTTAAAAATAAGGTAATATTATAACTATAGTGTATAACTATAATAATTACCAAATAGGTGTAAAGAAACTCTGATTATCATAAGAGGCAATAAAACTTTAATCACCAAAGTAGACCATATGTTGTATGTGAACTTTGTATCTGTTGACTTTAACATATGCAGAGATTGTCAAGATCCTTCTGGACCATGACCCTGGGCTTAGCAAAACAGTCGGCCAGTGGAATTCAACCCCCCTTACAACTGCAGCTGCAAGAGGCCACTCATCAGTAGTCCATGAATTGTTATCACGAGATTCTACTTTAGCGGATGTCACAAGATCAAATGGAAAAAATGCATTACACTTAGCTGCAAGACAAGGCCACGTGGACATAGTCAATGCGTTGCTAAAAAAAGATCCACAATTGGCCAGACGAACCGATAAGAAAGGTCAAACTGCTTTGCATATGGCTGTAAAAGGAGTTTGCTGTGAAGTTGTGAGATTGCTTCTTCATGCTGATCCTGCTATTGTCATGCTTCCTGACAAGTTTAGTAAGACGGCTTTGCATGTAGCTACACGAAAGAAACGGGTTGAGGTATTTATCTACATTTAGTATATGTGTCAGTTTTGAACTTACATTCATATAAGATAGCGAATTCTGTGTCTTGGAGTTGCAAATACCGAATATATCAAGTCATTTATCTCAGGTAGCTACCTTTAACTGCTGCAAGACAAATTACATCATCCGCATCTAAACTCCAAACCACAGAAGCCGCTATGTTATATAGTGAGCAACCGAGAATTGAAAAGAAAACGAAAAAAATACTACATTGGACATAAAGCTTTGGAGATTAACCCAATTTTGGAAAGAAAATGTGTTTATGTAGTTGTATACTTATTATTGGACTTGGAAATTTCAAAAAAACTTGTAATCACTCGATAAAAGGTCGTTCAATATTGAATTATTTGTGAAGGAGTCGAACCGGCTAAGTATGTAAACGAGCCGAGCCCCAAGCCAAATTTTAAATTAACTACCAAATTTTAATATATATAAATTATAAACTCTATTATTTATAAATTCTGCATTAATCCTCTCTATATTAAAGAAGGATTATTTGAATCTTGCCGTGGTGCTAACATGCACCTTGCTTTTTTGCTAACGTGTACCAATGTTTTTGGTTGAATGGCCCTTTCGGTACCGGTAGCGTTTTGGTACGGTCTCGGATTTTTAGTTGATTTACCATTGAACAGCGGTACGGTACCGATCATTTCCAGTACCAATATAGTGATAACACGTCCCACGGTAATGCACGGGTGTAAACCATGTCATGAGGTAACGTGTAGGTAACTACAAATCTAGTTATTATTCTATATGCAAAAATATATTTTCTATTATTTATATACCTTAATACGAGTGTAAATATCAAATTATTGCTTTCAAGAAAACAAACTAGCTAACTCGAGCTTTTTACAAGCCGAGCTTAAGCTCAACATTTCAGCTAGTTAAGATAAACTAGACGACTGTGAACCCAACCTACCTCAGTTTGGCCCGGCTATGCTCGTTTACATCCCATTCGTGCGGTTGGTTTACTATAATGTATTGAACCATATAATCTGCTGATTATATCTGCACTGCAGATAGTGAACGAGTTGTTACTTCTCCGTGACACGAACGTGAACGCCTTAACACGAGACCACAAAACGGCCCTAGACATAGTGGATAACCTTCCATTATCAGAAGAAACCTCAGAAATCAAAGACATATTAACCCGTTACGGAGCTCGAAAAGCAAACGACTTAAACCAACCAAAAGATGAGCTCAGACAAACTGTATCCGAAATCCAAAAAGATGTCCACGACCAAGTGGAACAAGCCCGAAAAACAAACCGAAACATGAGCGGAATCGCTAAAGAGCTCCGTAAACTCCACCGTGAAGGCATCAACAACGCCACCAACTCCGTCACTGTTGTTGCTGTCCTCTTCGCCACTGTCGCATTCGCCGCCATTTTCACTGTCCCTGGTGGTGATTATGTCGACGGGACAGCGGTTATGGCGCATGCTCCGTCATTTCAGGTGTTTTTTTTTTTAAAAATCTTAATGTTGTTACGTTGTTTACTTCGTTAACGATGGTGCTGGTGGTGACAGAAACAATATAAGGTTCTGAACCATAAACATAAGAGAAACAAATCACACTATAAATTACGTAACAGAAAGATATCATAACCTACATGTTAGTTGTTACTATGTTAGTGTTTTGTTTTCGTTGTTTAATTTTTTGTTTAGAAAATTAAATTATACTAAAAAAAGTAATTATAAATTTTACTAAGAATCGTACGTGAGATTTCACATTTTTTCTTAACTCTTAATAAAGTATATACTCATTTTAACAACTAGCGCCCTCTTTGTTTCGATATATTTGTTTTTTTTTACGTTAGCTTAAAATTTTGAATCAACACGTATGTTTAAGAACTTAAAATAAAAATTTCAAAGCGAAGACTAGTTGATGAATTTTCATATTTTTTTAGAACGGGTAATTTCTTAAATCTTTGGAAAAATTACAGAAATGGTCCTTTATGTTTACCTGTTTTTTCATTAGGTGTCCTTAAACTTCAAAAGTGATGAGAATCGTCCTTTATGTTGTAAAATCTTTCAGAACTAGTCCTTTAGGCCTAACCTGGTTAGTTAATTTTGTTAAGTTATGTCATGTGCCTTGCACGTGAGGGCATAATTGACCTTTCACCTTCATTTTCACTTATCCTCTACAAAACCCCCCTAAACACTGATACCCCTCAACTTGGAACCCTAATTTAGAACACACCCACACCCTTTTACCGGAGAATAAAGAGAGATCGAGGAGGAGAGAGAAGCAGACGTGGAGAGAGAGAGAAGCAAACGTCGGAAGAACTGAGAGAGAGACAGAGAAATAGAGAGAAATGAAAATGGAGGAGACGAAATCAGAAGGAGGCCATCTGGTCACTAACCGGACGACGCATATGCTCCGGTAGTGATGGATTACGATGGTGGTGGCTGTGAAAGGAAGTTTGGTGGGAGCAGAAACGTGTTCTGGTGACCAAGGCAACAGCGGAAGACGGTGTTGTTGTCGGAGGGTCTGATGAGTACAATGATGGTCACCGGCAACCAACCAGAAACCCATAACCCTTCCTCACCGAACCACCGATAACCATCCGATCAAACCCAACCCGTTAACCCATCTTATTCTGCTCTCTGTTCCGGTTAAGTGAACCAGACAGTCACCGGTTGTGGTGACTGTCACCAGTAACCACCCTTCGAGTTCAAACCCACCGGAACCACCACTCGAGCCGATAATCATCATTATCTTATCCTTGTGTCAGTTGTTAAACCAATCGCTTGAACCTGTCCGCATGGTTGTCATCAAGTCCCGATAATAACCCACAGTATCCTTAATCAAATCCGACTCGTCTTTCGGTTCCCGTCTTGTACTCAATAGGTTTTGGTGGAACCTATGTTCTTCTTTCCACTTTGTACTCGATGGACCCTCCACACCATCCATTCGATTATAATATGGTGGAGAGGCCGAATTTGAGTGTGGATCAGGTGGGAGAAGAGGTATTAGAGGAGGAGGTGGCGGTGGTGGTGGTGGTAGTAGCAGGTGACGGTGGTGGTGATGGTTGCAGGAGGTGGAGGTGATGACAGATGGTGCTGGTTGGGAGGGTGAAAATTGGGGGAAATAAATTCAGAAGTAAAAGGACATTTATGCCCTCACGTGGGATGCACGTGATCAAACTTAACGTTAAAAACTAACCAGGTTAGGCCTAAAGGACTAGTTCTGAAAGATTTTACAACATAAAGGACGATTCTCATCACTTTTGAAGTTAAAGGATATCCATTGAAAAACGCTGTAAACATAAAGGACCATTTCTGTAATTTTTCCTAAATCTTTTTACTTGTGATACATGAACATATGACTACTGAACCTTAGGTAGCGTTCGTTTCATGGATTGGAATTGGAATTCATGCGAGGACCATAATTTGATTTGGAATTTTGATGTGTTCGTATCATAAAATAGAATGAACTCTCGATGGAATTGAAATGCGGATTGTCTTCCATATGTTGTTGTTGTTCAATTACAATTCCTTCTTTTGTTGTAACCAAAGACATAAGAAGTCGAATACACATTCCCACTTCATTTGAATTCTGTTCCATTCCACTGAAACGAACGCTACCTTAGATCCCCCTAAAGGTTTTGCCTACACCATTGAGCCACCAACCCTATAGCAATTGCGACCAGGTGAAAACACCGTTAATGTTGTCAAACCCAATGGTGAATTACCCGACTCATGTAATAATTTATTATGCGTGTTTTAGGTGTTTTTTATATTCAACGCTATTGCATTGTTTACGTCGTTAGCGGTGGTGGTGGTGCAGATAACGGTGGTGAGGGGGGAGATTAAGTCGGCGAGAAGGGTGGTTCGGGTGATTAATAAGATGATGTGGTTGGCGTCGGCATGTACAACGGTGGCGTTTATATCGTCATCATATATAGTGATGGGGAGACACCATCGATGGGCGGCGGTTTTAGTGACGGTTTTTGGTGGGGTGACGATGGCAGGAGTCTTGGGGGTGATGACTTATTATGTGGTGATGTCGAAGAAGTTGAGGAGAGCGAAAAGGAAGTCGAAAGGTGGTGCCTCACGGAATTTGGAATTTTCTGACGCCGATGTTCACTCGATTTATGCTATTTAGTTTTTTTTCTTCTTTTTGTATAGATTGAAATTTTATACTTGAAATAAACCAGTTTTAGGCCCACGTGTTGCGAAGGCAATGGATTGTTTAGTAAGCATGTCACGATGTTGTTTTACTTAGAGGGTCTTAAGCCTAACTTATTCCTCATGAGTTGAACTTTGGAGCTCGGGTGCAGTGGATGAACAATGATTATTATTAGAATTCTTCGCAGCAGGTATATTATTATTATTATTATTATTATTATTATTATTATTATTATTATTATTATTATTATTATTATTATTATATATACCCCTTTCACCCCATCTACACCATCCCTAAGAGGGGGGGGGGGGGGGCAATTGAAAATGAGGTTGAAGACAGTGATTGGCTCTTTTTTTTAAAAAAAAATTAACACACAAACTACTACTAATAATAATAATAATAATAATAATAATAATAATAATAATAATAATAATATTCCTTTTACCCCCTTCCACTTCCAACCATATTTTTGAACTTGAAAAATGGACCTCACATATGCCACATGACACACCATTCCCCTATCACCCCCCCCCCCCTCCCCCCCCCCCCCTATAGTGTTATAATTGCCATTGATACCTATGAAGTAAAAGAAAGAGTTAATAGCCAAAATCGTCTCTGAGGTTTGGTCACTTTTGCAACTTCAGTCCAAAACCCAAACGTCTTAAATCTGGGTCCGTAGGCTTTTGATTTTTTGCCACATTCGTCCCTAACACTAACCCAGTTAACTTATCTCGTTAAGTTGGGGGGTATTTCTGACTTTTTGCCTACCTTCTTCTCCATTTAGACCTGCCATCATCACACACCACCACCACCACCCTCACACAACCACCACCACCACCCTCACACAACCACCACCCTATTCTAGAGAGAGAGACAGACGAGGGAAAGAGAGAGAGGGAGACAGACGAGAGAAAGAGAGAGAGAGGGATCTGAGAGAGGAATCGAGGGATCTGAGAAAGAGAGAGAGGGAGGCAGCGATTCAACCCTAAACAACCATCACCTCCGCCGCCACAACCACCCTAAACAACCATCACCTCCGCCGCCACAACCACCCTAAACAACCATCACCTCCGCCGCCATAACCACCCTAAACAACCATCATCTCCGCCGCCTTGAACCACCCTAATCGTAACCCTAAACACCCACTCCTCCTTCGATCTATTCTCTCTATCTCTGCTCTCTCTCTATCTCTCTCTGCTCTCTCTCTCTTCTCTGCTCTCTCTCTCTTTCTCCTCTCTGCTCTCTCTCTCTCCTCTTTGCTCTCTCTCTCTCTCTCTGTCTCTCTCTGCTCTCTCCCTCTCTGCTCTCTCTCTCTATCTCTCTCCTCTCTCTCTATCTCTGCTCTCTCTCTACCTTAAAGTATGTTTTTATTTTTTTATCTTTTATTTATTTAGCTTTTAAATACAAAATGTCTAAAATGCCCTCGATTTTGTAGGCAAAAAGTCAAAAATGCCCCCAGAGTTAACGAGATAAGTTAACTGGGTTAGTGTCAGGGACGAATGTGGCAAAAAATCAAAAGCCCTACGGACCCAGATTTAAGACGTTTGGGTTTTGGACTGAAGTGGCAAAAGTGACCAAACCTCAGGGACGATTTTGGCTATTAACTCTAAAAGAAAAAAACAAACTATTTTATCACGTGTTTATTCTTATGTATGTGTTGGTATAAATTTACATTTCGAGGGTATTTTTTTGGTAATGAGTTTGGTCAAATATAATATGTTTTCATGCTTATTTATATGCATTTTTAGTTGGTCTACGTTTTGCCGTACGTGTCGGTGTAAATTCACGTTTCAACATAAACGATATAAATTCACGTTTTGACATATTTTTTTTTAAAAACGAGTCTGATCAAATATAATACGTTTTCGTACATATTTTTATGCACATTTTTTGTTGGACTACGTTTTGACTTAAAATGTGTTTGAAAACTAGCCGTGTCAAATACAATACATTATCATATGACAGTATAAATTCAATTTAATGTACATTTTCGTATGATTAACGCATCACATGACGTATCGTCACCTATAAACAACTAAGGGATTGCCGCCGCGACGCGCGACCTATGACAAGAATCTAGTTTGCTACTAACTAGTAACCATCTTCGTCCTGAAATGTTTTCTTTATGTTAGGTTAAAAAAAATCAGCTCGTTTGTTTAAGAATTTTGAATTCTTGTTTTATCAAAACGTATATCATCTTGTTCCTTAGGGTCTGTTTGGATGGGGTAAAGGAATAGATGAGGAAATGGACTCGATGAGGTAATGAAATGGATCATTACCATTCCATGTCTTGTTTGGTTGCCATGTGGGAATGAAACAAAACATTAGTTTGTGTTGTTGGATAAGCAAGAAAAGACGAAGGAATAAAATTGGTGGTTTGTGGCGGTGGTGGGTGGTGGTCAGTGGCGGTGACGGTGGGTGGTGATATGTGGCGGTAGTGGCAGTGGTGGGTGGCAGCAACAGTGGTGGCGATGGTGAAAGGTGGAGGTGGATGGCCATGATGGTGAGTAGTGACGGTAGTAGGTGGTGGTTGGTGGGGGTGGTGTGTGGCGGTAGCGTGGCAGCGGGTAGCGATGGCGATGGCGGGTGGCAGCAACGGTGGCAATGGGTTGAGGTGGATGGCGGTGATGGTGGGTGGGTGACGATAGTGAGTAGTGGTAGCGATAGTGGTGGGTAAAGGAAATTGTGGTCTCGTGAACAAACATATAACCTGAAACATAACGATAGTAAAAAAAATTAGGTCTCATAAAAAAAATAGGGTTAAGATTAAAGAGTTTTAGGAGAGGGCAAAGTAGTGTTTTAATTAGGTCTTACGGGCTTAGACCTTCCTACACTTTAGAGCACCTGTGCTCGAGAGGGTCTTCCTGTGCATATGTTGATTATTTATTTTGTATTATTATTATTATTATTATTATTATTATTATTTTGGTCCACTACGTTCTCTTATCATCAATGTGTGATATTTGGTAGCTTCCTACCTTTTGTTAGTCATGTTTGTCTCTTGTGTGTTATCGAGTTGGGGGTCTCTCTGGAAGCAGTCTCTCTATTTCTAGGAATAGAGGTAAGGCTTGCCTATATCTCACCCTCTCCAGACCCTATTAATAGTTTTTGCTAATGATGGGATTTACTGGGTTCGATTGTTGTTGTTGTAATTTTTAGCCCCCACCACTATTTTTTTTCACGCTTCACCACTGGTCACAATATCTTTTTAATCTACATTATAATGTGTAAAACCGAGTCGTCCCAAACTTGCTGCGGCACTTCTTTGGTCGTTATTGTTAGAAACATAAAAGTTGACATTGTCAAAACGCATAGATGTTATAAAAATTCCAAATACACGCTAATACCTTTAAATTGGACATCTTTTGGTTATGGTGATTCCTACGCGTAAACCAACCTTTATGCTTCAAAAAGTTGCGACGAAGCAACTTTCACGTGCCCCTAAAGTAACCACAAACACTACCCATAAGAACCCTTTATTTGCAATTTTTCATTTAGATTAATAAACCAAAAAGCGATTTTATATTAAAATAAGTGTTAGTTGATACCCTTCTTTTAGTTATGATAGTGACAAACAAACCATTACATAATTGACGAGAACGCCCTATATGATACTAGTAACTTATCTACATAGACCAAGTTGACGGATCAAAGCTTATGAGTTTCCTAATCAACATCTATGCGCCGGGTTTATATATGTAGCTAAAGTTAGCTTCTTAGTTCTCATTAAAACAACGCTGTCTGGTTTTGTATTGAAAAGTTTGTTCATTGTTCATCATAACTAAAAAGAAATTTGAAATGATACTTGGATCTCAATGGTTTATTGTCCTAAAAATTGGATCCGTTTACCATATACTTAACTGTAAGAGATATATTACTGGAACATATAACAAAAGTAACCCAAAATAGTTTTTCATTTACGTTAGTTATAGAATGATAAAACATAATTTTATCATGTCATGGATCATGATATGCATAAAATTGTACATATTTTTATTATCATTTTAATCCCACTTTTTAATAGTTTTTTGGAAATATAAATGAAATAAACTTAATGTAGTTTATTTTTTATTTTCAGGACAAAATCAAGCTAAAAAACAAACCAAACAAAGCAAAACGAGCAAAAAATTGAAGTTTTGTCACGAAATAGGCCTAGCACGGGTCACCTGCTTCAACCTATAAATTGAGAGCCTCATTTCCATTTTTCTTACTCAACTCTTTCGTACCCCCTAGATTATACTCTCATTATACCATTTTTCTCCGTTGGTTTTGTAATCATAAGATTGTAAGAACATGTTTAATTAATTTTTAATATTGTGATGATTTATAAAATCTAATCAAGTTCGTTAGTGAATATCCTCAAAGCCTTGAGTGGCAAAAAATAAAATCCCACTTAGGGAAAAACAACTCATTGGTGGAAAATTAATTAAACATGTGACATCCGTCACCTTCCTCTTTTATAAATATACACATTTGATCCCTCATATATTATTTAAAACTTTTATATAATTTTTAGGAAATAAAATTGTGAGTAATAAAAACTTATAATTTTTATAGATGGTCACATTTTATTTTTCCAGCTTCCAAACCAAAAAAAATATATATATATTTACGGTCCGTAAATAAATTATTTACGGTCCGTAAAATTAAAAAAAAATTAATTTTGCCCACGGACCGTGGGAGGGATTATTAAACCCTCCGCGGACCGCGGCGCTGGGTCTGACGAGCTGTTTGACTTTTACGACATCTGCAGCCTCGAGCACCCCGTTTTCGCACCCTCTATGCATTTTAACGCGTTGTAAACCCATAAACCGACCCCCAAATCCTTCCCTAGTGTCTGGAACCTCTCCATGTGACATTAATTGGACAATTATTGAAGTTTTTATTATAAAAACTTACCTCACTTGACCCATTTTCAATACACACATCAAACGACCGTTTTATCGCAATTAAACACACACACACGTTCATCTTGGCTGTTCTATCATTTCTGCACAAAGAAGCCCCGATTCCATCTCGCAATATTGACGAATTGGAAGCTTATTCTTTGAGTTTTATTTCGGTTTTCTTTCTTCAATTTGAGCTAGCAAAACCGTGAGTTTTTCCAATTGCCTTTGCATAATCTTTCATTTATATCAGTAGTTTAAAAGCCCTCTATTAGTTGTATCAAACATAGCCTCTAAGGGTTCCAATTGAAAATCTAGGGTTTAGGGTGTTCTTGATTATTTGGGGATTTTTGAATTAAAAGTTTTAAGGACTTTAAAATGCCATAACTCGCATGTTACTGATCTAAAAATTATGAAACTTTGTAGACTTGTTCATATGACTGACTAGGAGTTTTAGAAAAAGTTTCGGAATTTTTAGAAACCGTTTAGTATTTTTAATCATTTTTAATATGCTTTAATCATGTTTAATTTATATAAATTTGAATATAAAGTATTTAAACATGAAAATTTCCAGGAATGTATCTCATTATGTTAGAATAATTATCATGCCATTTTCCCTCTATTTTAATGTGATTTCATATGTTATCTCATTTTTATTTGTTAAATTAATTTTAAACAAATAATATTCATAATAAATAGATTTTTATTAGAAAAATTCTATAAAATTTATTATGAGACCTTCCAAGTCAGTAAACTAAGCTTTTATCGAAACTTTTATTTTTAGAAAGTGTTTAGTAATTATTTCGGATTTATGTATTATTTATTGTATTTAATTCATATAAATTCGAATTTAATTCATTTTGTTATAAAAATTGGTGGAAATATATTTTAACATATTATAAACATTTCCACATCAGTCTTACTCTGTTATAAAGTGTCTTCATACAATATTACATTTTTGGTTAATAAACTAGCTTTTAAACATATAAAATCTATAATAAATAGATTTTCATCAAGAAAAGTTTTATAAAAATTATTCCAAGACTTTTTAATCAGAGGAATAAGTTTTCACAGGAGATTTCATTTATAAAATTATTTTTATAAATTAACTCATTTTGTTCATTAAACTAGTTTTAAAACAATAAAATTTATATTCAATAGATTTTATTCACCAAAACTTTTATAAAAATTATTTTTAGAACTTTGTGGTCAGAATATGAAGTTTTCACAGCAAACTTTATTTTTACAATTATTTTACATTTATTTCCAAATTTATATCATTTTGTTAATAACAATTAAACTAATACTTTTATATAAAAATTACAATATTTTCTGAGTTAAATTTATTATTTTATAAACTCAAAAAATATCACCTTTACAAACTCAAGGTTACTTATCACCTTGTCATCCTTTTTATTAATCAATATAATTGTTTATATTTAATAAAACAAATATAAATAATTATAGATTAAGATTTATCAAAGTTATTTCCAATATCATTACTTATAATATATAGCTTAGTAAATATTTTGCAATATTTAAACTAAGTCGTACACATAAGGCTTTTCATGAAGTTACTACCACGCAATACTTATAAACTAGTTATTCGACTCGACGCATCACAATTTCGTTATCAAACATAAAAACCCCAAAGTCTAGACTTAACATCCTAGATGCCTTAGATTAGGAACCCTAGACTCTTTTAAGTACAAACACTTACATTATACCGTAAACTTAAGGTTGAGCCTTCGGGAATCACCTTGCTTCACTCGCCGCTTAGCAGACTTAGCGAATGTGAGTATATCCTTCCCCTTTTTCATGTTTTACTTTTGGGGCTATTCATGTACGCTAAATTCAAATCTTTTACAAAGTACAAATCATTTACAAAGTACAACTCAAATACAAAGTGCAATTCTTATGTGTGTTTACTTGTGTTCATTGTGTATATTCATGACTTGTTGATTTACATGTTCTGGCATTTATCTATGTGTGTTCCAAAGTATCGATCGTGTGGTGGGTTAGCTGCGGCACACCCTATATATAAACACGAGCGATACTGTGCCCCTTTATTTCCGTGACTTGTTGTGTGTATTTATTTAACATTTACATTTACCCAGCGGTTGTCAAGCATTACTATTATAGTAGCGGATTAGCTCCGTGAAATAATACATTACATAACGGTTGTCAAGCATTACTATTAAAGTAGCGGATTAGCTCCGTGAAATAATACCTTATCCAATGGTTGTCAAGCATTACTATTAAAGTAGCGGATTAGCTCCGTGAAATAATACATTACATAGCAGTTTTCTTATGACAGCAGTATTTCACGCCCTTTTCATTTCAGACATTTGTATCGGTCGTGTGGTGGGTTAGCTGCGGCACACCCTATATATAAATACGAACGATACTGTGTCATTCATTTACATACAGTATACACCATATGAATTGCTAACGCTTTTCCTACTATAGATAACCAAAACAGGGTATGCTCACCAATACATTTTTGTATTGACATATACTATTTTCGTACATGTTTCAGGTTATCTTTGAGACGTATTTTTCTAAGCTTTGGACTAGTATTTTGGATTTCTAGTATCTTTGTATTTCCATGTTTACTTGTTTTGTTCTAGAACCTTTGTATCTCTCGTATTTCCTTTCATGTAATAAACTATTAAATCAATGTATCAAGTTACACTTTAGTGCCATGAGCTATTGAACAATCGTCACTACGTGACATTCCGATATTTCCGCCATCGGTCGGGGTGTTACAGAACAGACTGTGAATAAATGAAGGGCGTGTGTGTGAATGAGTTTAAGTACTAATTAACATACATAAAGTGTTTTTTGAATCCTTAAAAACAAATCATCAACCTTAGGTTTGTTGAGTCGAATAATAATTTTTTCTATGTCTATATAGTAATAACACGCTAATTACTTTAAAGAGGGTTAGATATTATAGTTTGGGATTTCGGGTTTTGTAAGCTCTTGCCTTAAGCGTGATGGAAAAATCTAAGCATTAAGGACTTGATTTATTTCATCTTCACTACTCTTGTAGAGATATGCTCAAACCAAGAGGTCCATAATGGGTAGAATAAATTCCTTGTGACTAATTTTACTTAATACTAAAGCTCAATGACAGATAATCGCCTGCCTGTTGTGTTCAAAGTTGCGGGTTTGATTCCGACCTTGCAAATGGTCTCCATGCTACTTCTTTCCAATATGGTTGAGATGTGACGACGCCCACAAAATGACATCTCGCGACTTTATGCATTAACATACACAACGCTTTAGTAGGTCTCAAAAGAATGACTTTGGACGGTTGTCTCACAGAGTACTCAGAACAACTTTCTAGAGGCGTATGGTGTTTTCTAAAGTAAACTTTCGGCAATCTATAACCAAATTAGTTAACTGTACCATCAGGGTTGTGAAAGCCCAAGTGGCTCATTCTTTATCTGATTTTAAAATCACCTAAATTTTATTTATTTAGTTTTATGCTCTTTTTATATGTATTTACAAAAATCACTATTTTTATGGCTTGACTAGATGTTAATAACACTTCTTTGCTAAAATCTTTTGTATTATTGGAAGACCTCGGTATCTAACCATCAATCTATTACACTAACGAAGGGTGCACTTGATCCAACATGATTTTTGGGTAGTAGTGTCTTATCGTGTTTTATAAATCAAGACTAGTTGATTTCGCACAAAACGGACTAAAAATAACTAATATTTACATACACTCTACACCACGTCAGAAGACATTTTAGTTAAGACAATAACATTCATTTTACGTTAAAACCAAAAGGCTAACGTTGGTGAACATAATTTTGTCATACCATGGACCATCATGAACTATAGACGATATAAATAAGATAATAAAATTCGTTTTACATTAAAACCAAAAAGACAAACGTCAAGTGATTTAATTTATGTCATCTCGACTACCTGTAGTGGAAAGTCAATATAACGCCAACTCCTCTCATCTCATTGGCTGGCACAACTTTTGATAAAAGATTCTAAAATTTGAGCGCTATTTTTCTAACGCCATAGACGTATTTTTTCATTTTAGCGCTGAACTGTATTGGTGTTTGGGCGTTAAAGGGGCGCTATTTTCAATTTAAAGCCCTAATAACGCCCCACTACGGGTGGCCGATGGAACATACTTTTAACGTACCATGGACCATCATGAACAACAATGTAAACATTTTAGTTAAAAGACAATAACATTCGTTATACATTAAAACCAAAAAGACCAACGTCAAGTGATTTAATTTGTCATCTAAACTTATTATAGAGTGATTCAACATAATTTTATCATGGTCCATCATGAATAACATCATAAACATTTTAGTTAAGAAAAATAACATTCTTTTTATAAAGAAAAATTAACACAAAAAGAAGATACGGAGGAATGTGAGTTCTTGATTTAGAGAATCAATAGATGAGATTGAAAAATTCACTGTATTGAAAATTAAGCAGGAACAAAGTGAATGAATGAGTTGAGAATAATCTACCATTGTTGAATTTTTTTCAAGTTTCATCTCATTTTTTAAACGTCCATAACTTTTTCATACTCTATTATTATTTTTTTTATAAAAAATACACCATAAAAACAAACATTTTAATCTCGTTAATTTTCATACCATATTTCTACACTTTAAAAAAATAAGTGGGTATTTATAACCTGCGTCATTATAAAAGGTGGGTTTTTTTTATAACGTATGTCATTATTATCCATAACATACGTCATTATGGAGTATAACATAGGTGATTTGGATTTGGGATGGGTAAAAGTGAGTTTTTTTTATAACGTGCATCATTATCATCTATAACATGCGTTATTATGGAGTATAACATGCGTGCTTTGGATTTGTGATGGGTAATTATCATTCCTTCTTCTTCATGTTTCTCCTGTCATCTTGTTCATCAATGTAACAACTACTATTGATTTTCAATTAAATCAAACCAATACCTACCAATTTCATGGTAGTGAAGGTTGATAACAACAATTATCTGAACTGGAAACCACAAGTTCCCCCGATTTCAATTTCTTCACTGTCATGATCAGTGACGAACCTTGATTATTTTTTTGTGGGGGTGGGACCGAAAGTCACCGGACCTTTAAATAGGGGGAGGGGGTGTTGGAGGGCATCCCCTGGCCCCTACAAAGATGTGCCACTGGCCACGATGAATATGAACAACAAATTGAAGGTGATAAACAACCGATTGATGATTAATTTCGAATTTGCCTTCTTCCTTATGCATAATATGTAAGCAAATGATTTGATTTTGGATTATGTTATGGTTGATTAGCGAGACGGATTAGAATCGAAGAGATAGTTGCTATTGATGGGAAAGGAAGTATTTGTATATACGCCTTCGATACCTTTGATTAGTAGGTTTTTAAATTGGTTGACGAAATTACCCTTGAAGCAAATGACACGTGTTAGTTTCATGTGTCTTCGTACGTTTTGTACGTTAAGGCTCCTTTATAGATTAACTAGCCTCTTTACATTAAAATAAAAAAGCTCCAATGACGAGTGATTTAATTTATGTCATCTCAAATTGGCCATTGAACATTCTTCTAAAAGACTTGCACACATATATTATCAGACATAAAGATCCTGTAATTTTTCAAGTATGTGTGTGAATGCAATGATATAAAAGATGTTTGGAGAATTATCAAAATAAAAATTCCGTTTTTGAAACAATACCTTTGAAAAACCGACAATGATATCCATTGGCCACAAAATATCAAAGGTAAAAAAGAGATGCTAGTGGGCCACGGCGGCTCCTCAAGTCAACCATATGTCACTGTCGAAAGTTACTATACACAACCAGTGGGGCCACGTCATCAAACAAAACTTCCTAGTGTAATTGACAAACATAGTTTAGGAAAATGTTACTTGTAGCGTATGTTCTAGAAGGCTGCTTGGATTATATGCTCTAATGCATTTATAAATTCGTCATTGCCATATCTAGCAAAGCAATATGTATGTTTAAAGGTTTTACTTCATTGAAGCTTGAATTTATTTTATGGATAGTTCATATGTTCACAAATGATTTTGATATATATATTTACTAGATTATACCCCGGGAGCGTCCCGGGGTTGAAAAATCTAATATGACATATTAATTTTACATATGAAATAAAATGATGCGTTTTACAGTTACATGCATGAAAGCTTCGGGTAGCAGCTAACCTAAAACAATTAAAATTATATCTCCAATGTTAACGCCTAACCTTAAATAATGTATAACTCTAATATTAATATGTAACCTAAAACAATGTATAACTTCGATGTTAACGCATATTGAAAATAGAATTCATATTTACTGATTTGAACATAATTAGTGACTTGCCTATACATGATTAATGATTTACCTGAACACTTTGTGTTTTTTTTCCTGTTTGAACAAAACCCAAAAAAAAAATAGTCGTTTTTTTTTCTCCGTTTTTTATATAGCACTATGGTACTCGTTGGAAAGATAATAAAACGCTCGTTAATTTGGTGTAATTTTTTTCTTTAAAAAAATTCGTATATAAAAGATAACGTTTAAAAATTATGGAAGGAAACATAAGAGAAAAAAAATCTAATTTTGTTTTAAATTATTTTTTTCCTAAAATATCTCAATGCCACATGGGATGACACATGGCACACTCAAGGAGAAGAATGCCTCTTTGAGTGCCATGTCATTAAAATGGCTTTGGTTTATTATATGTATAGATTAAAAAATTACACTATTAGTTTAAAGTTATGCATAAATTACCATGGTTATTTTTAAAGTTATATATAATCTAAGTGGAATTGGTAATCAGTACAGGCTGGCCCAGAGTGTTAGTCGGAGCTTCACCGGTTGCACCACTTGCCGTTCAAAAAAAAAAAAAAAATCTAGGACCAATCGTGTTGATCATTGAAGCTATCATAATCATAGCTTACAGTCTTATAAAAAGGACTAGAGGTAAGTCCGGTACGTTAATCCTTCGTTTTTAAACATTTTATTGATAGGGGTATTCGAGCGGATCTAAGTAGAATACAACGATGTCACCTGGCTAAAGCATATGTATATCATATACGTATTCGAGATACAGAGTGAACCGATTTAGCGAAATTTTTAACTCTTGCGTCATGAAGGAAATTTGATCCACCAGTATTCATAGATTTTTTAATCTTTTCATATTTATGTACTTAAAAAAGAAAAGTGGTAGTTATTATTGTCTTTAGGCACAATCTAGAAGAAGCAGCAGCACATCATAGTAGAAAAGGTACTACTAAACTAAATGGTAGTATGAAACAAATCATTTATATAGTAAAATATTTAGTCATTAAATACTGCTTTGGTCAATTTTATAATATTATTTTAGTTGATCTTATAAGGATATATATATTTTTTTAATAATTATTTGTTTAAAATGAATTTGAAATACAACTACAATAACCAAGTAAAATTTAATGCAGGGAAGGTTGTTATGCTTAATATTTTCAGAACTAAACCGGACGTCGAACCAACTCTCATCGGTTTGCTCGCTTCAACCGGTCCGATCTTTCCAACCAATTGTTTAAAAAAAATCTAACAAAATTTAAAAATTTCCGGTTTAACCCTTTTTTCCTGGTTCGACTTATGCTACATTTTGTAATGAAAGATGTTTGTTAACAGTAATGAAAATATATATTATTTACCACATTCTTAAAATGGAGAATAGACTGAGATTGAGGTCAAAGTAAGAGGCTGTTTGATAAGCCTCTTAATGAGGCTCTAAACCATTCAACGTTGAATGATTCAGCATTCAACGTGTTTGTTTCAGCTTCTGAATGAAATGGTTAAGGCTGAACCATTAAGATTTGGGATGTTGCTGAACCATTGAACACTGACCATTAAGCATTGAACTATGCTGAATCTTAATGAGACTCTCCAACAATGTGGGACAAGAAAATTAACCATTAAAATGTCGAACTTAATGATTCAACACTTAACCATTCAGACCTCTTAATGATTCAACACTTAATCAACCAAACAGCCTCTAAGACTTGTTAAATCATACTGAAGTAATACTCAAGCGATACACAAACTCACCTCTCATGACACCTAGAACTAAGTTGAACATGCTAAAGCTTTTAATTTGTGGTTAAGAACCTTAGCCTAGCTTTCGCGTTTTACTTGTTTTCTATTAATCAATTTCCTCTTGGTGGATCTAAATTGCAGGGGAGGCAAGCATCCATTTTCCTAAATGAGTCAAATGCGTTCACAATTTGTAGTATATTTGTCAATAGTTCGTAAATGAGTGAATGAGTCGACTTATTTAACATGATAGATCAACGCAAACATGACTCTAGTTAATAAATGAGGGATATAAGATGCATGTTTCGTTATTCTTGTCATCGAACCGATCATGGTGTATAGAAGATAAGTGAGATGTATCCCAACAAGATAATACAAACATGTTATGTTGATCCGAGGAACCAATATATATTCTTGTACTTAGAAAATGATCAAAACTAGACTTTTTCAATCATTTATATCATATGTTGGTTCGGTCATATCGGTTTGGTTTGTTACGACAGTGGTATCGGTTCGGTTTGTTAGGGTGGTTTTTTACGTCTACAAACGACACTCTCGAAGTGGGATGTTTGATTCGTTACAAAGTTAGTATATTATACTTTAAAAGAAGCCAAACAAAATAATAGTAAAACTGTAAAACATCAAAATATTATGATTTAGAAAGAAGCAAAATAAAATAATATTATAATCACTGTTTACATAAATTGAAAATGTATATATATAGAATTTATTATTTTGAGTTTTTTATAATTTCCCTTTCTACTATCATTTGAACTTTATCATTGTTCCGTTGTGATTTTTAAAAATAACATGATTAAATTGAACTAAATAAACAAATGTGAGACTTAATTATTATTTAGTAATTAATCTTTTCAAATTTTATCACAGTGAGCTTTCAGACGGTATACTTCCTCTGAAGTTAATGAAGGATCAACTCACTAAGTTAGTGAAGGATCAACTCATTAAGATAGTGAACCGTAATGACATTTTACCTATGGTCCCATTATAAATCATAATGATCAACTAACATCACTATCTATAAATCATACATACTTTTTAAACTCACCCATAAGAACATTCACAGTAAATCCAACACTATCCATTTAAATCCAAGATGAAATATATAAAAAAAAAAAACATTTTTTTCATAGAAAAGCATGTTACATGCTCTACAACCTCATAGTCAAAGATAATTCAATTCTTTCACCGTCAAATAAATATGAGAAAACGAATATTGTGATGCTGCAAGACCACCACTACCACAAAAGGATGCATATGATTGATTGCTTCATCACTATTCTCTATTAATATTGAACTACCTTTTCTTCTCATCACCCCTTCAAATAACTAAAACTTTATTAGTTTATTAATTTCACTTGCTTATCACCCACCATTTTCAGTCCAATAATCCCTCATCAAACTTTAGTTCTCTCTTCTTCAATCTTTTTTTAAAGTCCCCAACTTCTTACTACCTTGTTTGTGCAATAGATTCTTCAAGATTCTTCCAAACCCATGTAAGATTCTTTGGTTTATAGGTTATGATCAACAAAAGTTTTGATTTTGATCAAGATTAATGTTCTTCATCTGAACAGAGCACTGCCCACCTAAAGTAATGATTAGTATGATAATAATCTTGATCTTTAGCTTTTATTATTGACATGGGCATCAATAAAGTTTTGATTTTTAGCTTATAATCAATAAAAGTTTTGATTTTTGATCAAGATTAATGTTCTTGATCTGAACAGAGCAAAACCCATATGAGTAATGATTAGTATGATAATAATCTTGATCTTTAGCTTTTATTATTGATATGGGCATCAATAAAGTTTTGATTTTTAGTTTATAATCAATAAAAGTTTTGATTTTTGATCAAGATTAATGTTATTGTTCTGAACAGAGCAAAACCCATATGAGTAATGATTAGTATGATAATAAATTAATAATCTTGATAATTAGTTTTGATTGATATGGGTATTTTGTGTAATTTATTAGAATTGGGATTCTGATCATAATCCGGTGAGATGGAGTCTCCGGTGACCGGAATGACCGGAAACCGACATCAGAGCTTGAGCAGAAACAGGACAATGGAGAAAAGAGATGATACATGTTTGCATATTGCAGTGAGAGCAGGGGATGTGGATACAGTTATGGAGATTCTAGGTAATAGAGCAGAAGAGGAGTTGAAGGAATTGTTGTCGAAAACGAATCAATCCGGTGAAACCGCTCTTTATGTGGCTGCAGAATATGGTTGTGTGGATTTGGTTAGGGAAATGATGAAGTATTATGATTTGGAGGCTGCTGGGATCAAGGCGAAGAATGGGTTTGACGCGTTTCATATTGCGGCAAAACAAGGAGATCTTGGTATGGATTTGAATATGAAGTTATGATGCTTGTTTTGTTATATGTTATCTTTGCTCATTGATTGTTGATTATTTAGGTCAAAGGAACTAAATTTGAGTTAGAATTTGATAAAATAAGTTCTTGAGAAATTTTTTTTTTATAAATTTGATTCAAAGAGATAAAATTGGTTGATATTTTGCAAGATCAACATAACATCTTGAATTTTGGAAGTAATAAGTTTGACCAAAAAAGTCAACTTGTAATATTTTCTGAGACTGGTTTACTGTTTGCCTAATAAATTGTGACACAACTAGTTCTTGATAACCTTAGCCTTGTACCTAACATGAATTCTCCTTCATTTATCTTATGTTTGACCTTAAAAGTCTATTTGTAATTTTTTTCTTGAAACTGTGTAGTGATTGGTCGGCTACTTTTTTCGCCACATAGTGACTTCTAGATGATTAGAGCCCGAATCAAACAATCCGGCCTAGAAGTTGGTTAGGTATTTTTTCATATATGTTAGTGATCAGGCAATCTTGAATTTAGGAAGCAATAGGTTTGACCTGTAAAGTCAATCTGTACCATTTTCCTAGAATTCAAGGGACATAAACGTTATACTCAACTCGTTTGAGTTAGGATTCAAGATATCTCACCATCCCATCGGTGCACGCTTTTAAGTTATATCACACTTTTCATATATTCAATCTGTAGTATTATTGACCTATTGCAAATTTGCAATCTTTTTTACTGTGCTCTATAATCTTGACCCGATTGTTTCTTTTCAGAGGTATTGAAGGTTCTTATGGAATCACAATCCGAGCTTTCAATGACATTTGATCAAACCAACACCACGGCATTACACACGGCTTGTGAACAAGGTCATATTGAGGTGGTTAAGTATTTATTGGAGAAAAATAGTAGTATGGCCACTATAGCCAGAAGCAACCATAAAACCGCCTTACATTCTTGTGCACGAAAGGGTCATTTGGATGTGATGAAAGCGCTTTTGGAGAAAGTACCCGAAATCGCTACTAGAGCTGATAAAAAGGGACAAACCGCCCTGCATATGGCTGCTAAAGGACAAAGCGTTGACATTGTTAATGAACTTATTGCAGCTGATGAGGGACTGATAAACATGGTTGATAAAAAGGAGAATACTGCGTTACATATAGCTACACGAAAGGGTCGCTTAGAGGTAATTATCAACTACTGTGCTCTTGTTTTAAGAAAGTTGACTTTGTATATGACTTTTGAAGTGAAAGTGCTAGCTTTTAAGTTTGCATTGCGTTCGGATAGTATTGCACTTTATTAAACTCGTGAAAATATTGCTTGATTGCATGGTTCTTAGTTTTTTCATAGGTGCTGAAGATTGTCATAGTTCCCTTCCAAGAAAGTTGACTTTGACTTTTGTGGTTAAATTTTTTCGCTTTGAAATTTAAATTTTGTTCTGTTAGCTTTGCACGTTAATTAACTCGTGAATATTGCTTCATGGTTCCTATTTTCTCATATGTACTTAAGATTGTCATAGTTCCCTTTCAAGAAAGTTGACTTTTTTAGGTCAAAATACTTGTTTTTAGACTTGAAATTTGTTCACTTATCGTCGCGAGTCTTGCACCAACGTCTCTATGACTGTAGTTTGTTATAATATTTACTGTCTTACTTCTTAATAATCGTAGAAAGAATCCCTTACAAATTTAGTTTGAATGTGTGTTGTTTTGACTTTGACTTCTACAATCTACAAAAGTCAAAACTAATGAACATCGCTTGATTTCGTGGTTCTTAATTTACAGATTGTTCTGGCACTGCTAAGTCACAAGGAAATAATACAAAAAGATGCCATCAATAAATCTGTAGAAACTGCCCTCGATACTGCTGAGAAATTTGCACGACCCGATATTGCAACAGTTTTACGAGAACACGGAGTTGTGAATGCAAAGTCATTGAAAAAACCACCACCAATGACCAATCCGGCTCGCGAACTCAAACAAACTGTAAGTGACATCAAACATGAAATCCATGACCAACTCGAGCACACACTCAAAACTCACAAACGTGTTAAAGGGATCGGGAAACGTATAAACAAAATGCACCATGAAAGCCTCAACAATGCCATCAACTCCACCACTGTTGTGGCGGTTTTGATTGCCACCGTAACCTTCGCTGCCATATACCAGCTGCCCGGACAATACGTGGATGGATCAGACCCAATCCCGCCTGATAAAATTTTGGGTGAAGCAAATATAGCTGGAAATCCCGAGTTCATTGTTTTCTTGATCTTCGACTCACTTGCGTTATTCATATCACTCGCGGTGGTAGTGGTTCAGACGTCAATCGTGGTGGTGGAACGACGAGCTAAGAAACAAGTAATGGCGGTTATCAACAAGTTAATGTGGTTAGCATGTGTTTTTGTTTCAGTAGCGTTTCTTGCTCTTTCTTTTGTCGTTGTGGGAAACGAGCAATGGTTGGCTGTTGGGGTGGCGGTTATAGGGTCCGTCACATTGGCATCAACACTAGGAACAATGTGTTATTGGGTGATCATGCATCGAATCGAGGCTAGCAACTTAAGGAGTATTCGGCGGTCAGAAAGGAGTAGTAAGTCGCTCTCGGGATCCGTTTCCATACACTCGGATTCGGAGAATGATGATTTCAAGAAACTATATGCCATATGATCCCTAGATGAAAAAGCTTTCTGGGTCAGATCTTATTTGATGTTTCACTGCCAGTGAACCATTGTTCTGTTGTAAATGCAAATAAAAATACCAAGTTTTGCAAGAAATAACAGTTTTGGACAAAAAAAAAATTAAAAAGTTGGCAATTCTTGCAAAGCATAGGGTTCTTTTTTGTATTTTTATATAAATGAGGGGTTGTTACAGAGCAAATTGATAAGTATGATGGTTTAAAAGTTAAACCCGAGGCTGTCTTTTTGCAACTTATTTTAGTTGTATCAAATCAGCTACCAGTTCAGTTCATATGTATATACATATATATATATTTCCAGAGAGACAGAAAAGGCATTCATGTATTGAGATGCTGCTTTATGCATTAGCTGTAGTGCTGTACTATTTTTCTATGTGCATCGATGGTTGAACTCTATGTGGTGTGTGTGTGTGTGTGGGGGGGGGGGGGGGGGGGGGGGTATGCTACACATGGGATTGTTGTTATTGTATTTTAGTAATTATAAAATATACAATCTAAAATGTGTATTGCAAAACTTATAGGACGGATGTGGCGGGTCGGGTTGGTCAGTGGTGTAAGGTGAAAACAAGTTCGGAACACACCGGGGTCGGGGGTTGGTTAAAACGGTTGTTTTATAAAAACTAACACTTTGGTTTGGGTCAAGACGGGTTAGCATTAAACTTTGCTTCGGTTGAAATGCGTCGTTCAGAAAAAATATCAAACAGGTCCCTATTTTCACAGTAGATACTAGATATAATGTGTGTTGGAGACAACATTGACTATGTTGGAGGTGGTGAAACAATGGTGAGAGTAGTGGTGTCACAGAAGGCAGGGACACTGGCGGAGATGGCATAGGCGGTCGGCGATGAAGGTGATAAAAAATTAATATGTTCGCTTGAATTGATTGATATATGTTTTAGGACCATGTATTTAGAATATTGACGAACGAATATAAACACCTTCTTTTTCTTAGCGAATGACCAAACTGAAAAAGTTATGCTCGTGATCGTTCATTTGTTCGGTTAAAATTTAATGAACGAACAAAACTAGGCTCTGTTTATGTTCGTTTACAAGCTTAATTACTAAAGAGCCTCTTACTAAATAATTAACATTATGAAGACGTTAATCTTGAATTAGGAGATAAAGATCAAGACGGGTTATAGATAATTTGAGTCTTTTGTATTTAATTAGGGATAATTATTGGTTTAACTAGATAGGTTTATCTAGTTGATTTATTTATTATTTAAATAGAGTTTGAGTTTGGTTAGGATTAGAATAAGTATAATATAAATAGATGCTTAGGTCTATCGTATTTTGTGTGCTTTGGTTGATAATAAAAAGAGTCGAACGAGTTCGTTCAATATCGTGTATTTTGTGTTCGATCAAAGGGCATGATTTTCCAACACATTACAAGATTAAATTACTCACTGTTAAGCAACCCACTAATAGAATAACTAACTACTTTTAATAACCAAACATATTTATTAGTCTTACGTATTAACATATACCTGGGCTATGAAGATACACGCCATTACGCTAAAATACGCCACCGTTAGAAAAAAAAAGATATATGTTGAAAGCCACAACCAAATTAGTGAATTACCGATGTAGATTACCAAGAGTTCGCTTAGGATTTCCATTTCTTAATCAATATTAAAGTGATTGATGACATGTGTATCTGAATGTCCCCACTTAACAATATTTAAGAAAGTTAAGAGCTTATTCAAGGAAGCTGGAAATGGATAATATGACAGCTCCATCCGAGAAGCTACATGCTACAGCTTCTCAGACAAATGCAGCTTCTTCTACAGTGCTACTTTGGCAACTCGGGTCAAAAGGTCAAATTGATCTGACCTTGACACTCTGACCCATAAAGTTCCTTTTCAACGTCACTATTCAACAAGGAAAGAAAGGAGAAAAATGTATTTACACCAGAAGGGCAAGGTTCACCTGCATGAGCAAGGTTAAAGAGAAAAGTAGCTACCAAGTATAGAAGGTGAACTGACTCGGGAAAGCTCGTAGGCAGGAACTTTCTGCCAATAAATAGCAATCTTGATCAGCTCAGTCTTCATCTCTCATTCTTACTCTCACTCTCATATTTCACAATTACACTCTCTCTTTACTTTCTTATCACCTTCTTGAGAAAACTATACTTATCTTAACGTTGGAGGCTGATCGAAGAAGAACCCCTTCTGCAATAAGACTAACAGTGTCGTTCTTCCTAGCAAGATCCAAAAATCACTAAGAGCATTCACATCACATCCACCAAATGTATGTGAGTGTGTCCACCAAATTATATGGGGTGAATGTAAGTGGTTATGAGTGGAGGAGAGATAAATTATTTGGTGGAAGCACTATTCCACCCTAAATATGAAAAACTACTGTTCACCCCTATATATATTTTAATATTTTTGTAAGTAGTTGTAAGTGAGAAGAAAGAAAATGTAATAATAAAAGTATGAAAAAGTATTATTATTTTAATTAGGAAAGAGAAGATTTAGAGGTGAAGTAATGATTTTTAGTGTAATTTGATGGATGGGATTTAGGAGAGGAGATGTGAATGTTCTAAGACATTTCTCATTAAAATAAACCGACAACTATCCTTGTTTTAACATGGATCAAAAACTAAAAAAAAATAAATAAATAAAAGTGTGATATCAAAACTACAACTAACAAGTAACAACCAAACCAACCGGTACAAACTACAGATCCATTCCAAAACCCCATAGACGACTACAATATTCCAAGCTGTCAACCCAATCAATCCAACGGCTCAGATCTACCCATCACATCGAGTAAATCACAATAAACCAATTCCATCTCCATCTAAATACTTCACAATATTCCTCCCCCTCATTTCCTCCACCACCGTAACCCACCACCACCACCACCACCAAAAACAATAAAAAATGACGATTTTACCCCTAACCCTCACCACCACCATCACCACCATCCTCTTCGTCTTCTCCCTCTTAACCACCCCATCAACGGCCGAGATCAAATCTCTAAAGATCCGATCCGACAACCGGCCCATGATCCTCTTCGAAAAATTCGGGTTCACACACACCGGCGTCGCCACCGTCGCCATCTCCTCCGTCTCCGTCACCTCTTCCTTATCCCAACCAGATCCGGGCCGTTTAGGCTTCTTCTTATTATCCGAAGAATCGTTAATCCAAGTCCTGTTAGAACTCCAACAAAACCCTAATTTCTGTGTCGTCGATTCACGATTCATCTCTTTACTCTTCACGTTCCGTGACCTGTCACCCCCTCCTCATTCCTCATTCAATAAATCTTATCCCGTCACTTCCCCTAACGAATATTCACTCTTTTTCGCTAATTGTAACCCTGAAAGCTTAGTTACAATGGATGTCCGTACAGAGCTTTATAATGTTGATGATGGGACAAAGGATTATTTGTCTGCTGGGTTGACTCAGCTTCCGTCTTTGTATTTTGTGTTTTCTGTTGGGTATTTGTGTTTTCTAGGGTTTTGGGTGTCTTTATGTTTGAAGAATAAACGATCGGTTCATCGGATTCATTTGTTGATGGGTGGGTTGCTTATTATGAAGGCGTTGAACTTGATCTGTGCTGCTGAGGATAAACATTATGTTAAGGTTACAGGGACTGCTCATGGGTGGGATGTGTTGTTTTATATGTTTCAGTTTATTAGGGTTGTGTTGTTGTTTACTGTGATTGTGTTGATTGGTACCGGTTGGTCGTTTTTGAAGCCGTTTTTGCAAGAGAAGGAGAAGAAGGTGTTGATGATTGTGATTCCGCTTCAGGTGTTGGCGAACGTGGCGTCGATTGTGATTGGGGAGACCGGGCCGTTTATTAGGGATTGGGTGACGTGGAACCAGGTGTTTTTGTTGGTGGATATTGTTTGTTGTTGCGCGATTATTTTCCCGATTGTTTGGTCGATTAGGTCGTTGAGGGAGACGTCGAAGACGGATGGGAAAGCCGCGAGGAATTTGGCGAAGTTGACTTTGTTTAGGCAGTTTTATATTGTGGTTATTGGGTACTTGTACTTTACTAGGATTGTTGTTTTTGCGTTGAAGACGATTGCCGCGTATAAGTACCAGTGGGTGGCTAGTGCGGCTGAGGAGATTGCGAGTCTTGCGTTTTATTTGGTGATGTTTTACATGTTTAGGCCGGTTGAGAAAAACGAGTACTTTGTTCTTGATGATGAGGATGAAGAGGCGGCCGAGATGGCTCTAAGGGACGAGGAGTTTGAGCTTTGAAGTTGCGTGTTGAGGATCCTTTTCGTCTTTTATCATTCATACTTGTCTAGATGATACAATGTGAGTTGTCAGCTTAAACTTCAAGTAGTTTTTTTGTGGAACAGTTTGATGTTACTTTACTTCTATTATATGTCATAACAACTATGGAACCGATGGTAGTGTGTGTTAAAATTTTGTATTTCTATATCAGCTGATTTGTTAATGTGTTCATGTTAAATGCCTGTCTTGACTTGTCTGCTGGATGCCTGGATCCAATGTTCATTTCTTGCTTACTTGCATAGTGGCTTTGAGTAATTTTTTTATAAATATATCTCTGCCTACATAATCTTTAGAGAAAACGTTTTAACATAGTTACAACTGTTGGATTCTCTATGATTAGCTCGACCTCGTTGAAGGCGAGATAAGTAGCGGCATAGCACATGGTCAATGAAGTATTGATCATGTTACATGGTTTTTGTTTCTTCACTGTATATTTGTTGTTTTAGCTTTCATGACAAGATATGCGTCTTTTCATGCGTCTTGCACTTGATTGCCTGTGATGTAATGCCTCTATTGTTTTGCAGCGGCATAATGCCTAAAATATATTTTACTTCGGTAACTACTGATTTTAGATTCGTATCTTGAGACAAAGGAACCAAAGTTCTTTCTTTATAACTATAATTGTGACAAATTAGTGATAGCATCCTAGGAAAGATTTTAAATGATTAGGCTAGTGTCCAGTGATTAGACTACTAAGCAAGTGATGTAGTCTCTTGATTGATAGATGTGAGTTGATATAGCATAAGGGCATAAGGACATAAGGCATATGAGATACGACATGTCAAGATGAATTCTCTTCCCACACAAGTACCTTTTCTATATGTTGGGAAAGACAGCTGTGTGGCAGCTGTTCATTGGCTCAAACACCTGTGGTAGTGTAATTGGAATTACTGTTAATGATTACATACACGCACAATTGCAACTTTGATCAGACTGGAATCGGTCTTCTGGCTTCAGTGTTTTTAAATTCTACCTCAACATTTGGTAGTAATAAGTTGTTTCTCTGGCTTCCTTCTAGTTCTGCATGGTTCAGTTTCACACAGATGTTTTGACTGTCTTCTGTCTTCCTGTTGTCATGTTTTTGTGGTTTTTGTTTCTAGTAGACTAGACATGGGAGCTTGTCTATATCTATGTGACAAGGGTATAATGGTAAGTTGCCTAAAATTAGCAGTGTACAAGTCTCATTTCTTTTATTTGTTTTTTCTAAGTATAAGGGGTAGCTCAGTGGTTAGCTGTTTATTTTAAACCTGAACTGGTGATGTAGTGGTAAGTGCTTGATCCCTTCTAACAGAGACCTATTTTGAATACAACTTCTACTTGTTTTATGCTTATAACCCCCTTGAAGGTCAAGTCCCTGTGTCGGTGTCCATTAAAGAAACTTGAAAGTGTCCTGTCATGACATCTTTTTTTACAGTGTCACTAAATCACCCAACTAGCTCTTTTGAAAATTCCTTAAGTTTTAGTTTAAAACCTGTGATTGACTTGGCATTAATCTTGAGAGAATAGGTGTTGTATCCTTTCCTAAGAATAAATAAGATTATGCCTACATGTCTTCATTGGGTAACTAATGATTTTTAGACTCATATTTTGAGGCAATAGATCCAAAGTTCTCTAGTCAAAACTGTAATTGTGACAATTAGTGATGGAATCCTAGGAAACATTTCAAATGATGAGGCTTACTTACCTAGTGGTGTAGGCTCTTTGATCGGTGGCTGTGAGTAGATATAGGCATATAACATATTAACATGTCAAAATTTATTCTCTATCATCATAAGTACCATAACATTCGTTGGGACTTGGGTGTACGGTTGTGACTTGTGAGCCAGCTGTTCATCAGCTCAAACACACCTGTAATCGGAATTACTTATAGTACTGATTCACATACACACATTTGCAACATTGTTAGACTGGAACTGGTTTTCTGGCTTCCTTTGGAGTTCTTGCATGGTTCACTTTGACACAGATATTTGGTTTTCTGCCATTTTACTGTTGTTTTGTCCTCATGGTTTCTGTCTCTAATAGGTTTAAGTGTAAGTTGCCTGAAACTGGCGGTGTACCAATCACCTTTCTTTCTTTTGAAAAAGTATAATCGCCAAACTAGTTCATTTCAACCTTAAGGGGGTGACACAATTGTAAGCGTTTTGAGTCCGTCTTGCAGAGATCTTAGGGTTCAATCTAAACTCTACTGGTTTTTTGTCTTTAACCACCCTTTGAAGGTAAAGAAACAAGAATCTGTCTTGTCACATTTTCTTTCTTACCATGTGTCTGCTAAGTTTCCCAACTACATTTAATAAAAATGATTTATATCGTAACTTTTAATTTGAAATTTCTCTTGGTTGGCGTGGCATTAACCTTTGATAGAATAGGGAAGGTGTATTCTTTCCTATTAGGTGTGGGTTTATGTTAAAAGGTCAGTCTCAAAGAACAAACAGGATGTGACAAGCTGGATATGCAAGCAAAATTGGGTGCTAAAAGATCATTGAACATTACCTACATACGTTAAAGGATAGGAAAGTGAATGTGGTACGTAGAAGAGTGTCATGATTTGCATTGTGGAATGTTTAGTTGAGTCTTTTTTTTTAATGGCAAGAAACGACGTGCCAACCACCGTGACACCGGGCCAAGGTTGACTACTCGACAGCCGCCAGCCCCTTGGCTCTTCAGATGCGCGGAAACACGACCTCCACCCGCCCAAAGGCACGGCAGTTTAATAATCGGTAAAACCTCGTCTCCCATCCAAGTGGAATCGGCACCACAAGGGTGGGGGCGTTTGGTTGAGTCTTTAATTTTGAGTTTAGGTACATTAATCCATGCTTCCCCATATGTAAGGAACTAAGTTAAATGCACACGGTATAGTCTAGGCTAGTAGATGACAAGGGTGCTAGATAAGGGTGCCCGTTGTTGATGTCCTCAAAACCTCCCTTTGTAACAAATGGACAATAAAACATCCCAATTCCCAAGTCTATTTCATATAGCAAGAACTTACAGAGCAGTATAGTGAACCATGTATTTTTATTATATACAATAGAACAACCTTACTTTTTCAAAGGTTCCAGCCATCTAAAGTAGGGAACTGGAGCTTGTTCACTCTAAGATTTAAAACATGCAAGACGAGTTGAATATGTTGTTTTTGAGTTTTATTTGGATTTTGCATAACTTTTGTTTATACTCTTATAAATGTTATGAGACTTGCATGCAAGCCAATATATAAGGGCATTCACGTTAACAAATTCAACTCATTTCATATCATATCTTGGTGATACTAGAGATGACGATCTCTCTAATATGGTAGGGATTACGGACTCTTTCACTCGGTAACATTTTCTCTTTTAATTAATTTGACAGTGATCATCAGTTATGAGTTACGAGTACATATAAATGTTTGTCAATGGTTACAATCGATTGCACTTTTAACACTTTTTTTGTTACCCTTTTGCAAACTCCTGATCTTTAGCTTGTACATATTTGGAACATGTGAATAAAGATCACTTGAGAGGGCAAAGAGGAGAAAATAAAAGAAAGGGAATGATTTCATTCTTTTCTTTTAGGGGAAATGGAATTTAATAATCCCAACTTTGGGGGGTTGGAAGGCAACAGTCCCAATTTGAAAGTTGTAAGATAACAGTCTCAACTTGTTAACGTTTTTATTCTAATGGTCTCAAACTAACTGAGGTTAAGTCAGTCTGTTAAATGCTGACGTGGACTGCCATGTGGCGTCTGACGTGGCCAATCTGTCTCACTTGGCAAAAAAATGGGCCCTCTTTTTAATTAAAAAAACTTTTAATAATAATAAAAAAGAATTATATATATATATATATATATAGGATTTGGTTCAAATGAGAACCTTTCCCCAAATTGAGAACTGAGAGAACCATTCTGGGCCACACATTTCTCTAAGGCAATTTTTTTTTTTTTTTTTTTTTTTTTTTTGGCAAAAATCGCTGCTTTATATGTAAGAAATTTTTTTTTATTTTTTTTGTATTTTTTTTTCAGTATACACATGTGTATAATTGCATTATACACATATGTATAATGCAATATACACATATGTATAACTGAAATATACACATATGTATAACTGAAAAATGCTATATAAACATATGTATAATTGCTATATATACATATGTATAATTGACATATACACATATGTATAAATGAAAAAAAAAATCAAAAAAATAAAAAAAAAAATTCCTTGCATAAAAATGTGCGATTAAAGCAAAAAAAAAAAAAATTTTTTTTTTTTTTTTTTTTTGCCTTTATATGAAATGTGTGGCCTAGAATGGCTCTCTCAGTTCTCAAATAGAGGTTGGTTCTCTTAGGATCCCTACCCTATATATATATATATATATATTATACACACATACAATATATACACACACATATACACACTATCTTTCATCTTTCTTCTCTTTACCACCCACCACCACCACAACCATCACCACCAACCACCTGCCACCACAATCACCACCACAACAACAACCACCTGCCGGTCGTCTTCTCCACCTTCTCCACCACCGCCCGTGGATGCCGATCGTCTTCTCAACCTTCTCCTCCACCGGCACATCTCAGAAATATTGATTTCTCTGTAACATCCGTCACCTTCCTCTTTTATAAATGTACACATTTGGTCCCTCATATATTATTTAAAACTCTTATATAAATATTAGGAAATAAAAATTTGTGATTTATAAAAAAATTTATAATGAATGGTCACGTTTTACTTTTCCAACTTCAAAAAAAAAAAAAAAAAAAAATTATTTACGGTCCGTAATAAATATTTACGGTCCGTAAAAATATTTTTTTTAAATTTTTTTTATTTAGGTTCCCCCGCGTACCGCGGAGGGTTGAGTAATCCTCCCGCGGACCGCGACAGACCTGCAGACGAGAAAAACCCACTTGTGTTTTAAAACGCGTTTTGATCAATCATTCACTCAACTTTCGGCCACAACTCGTGCATAATGGACGACCAACCCTACCCCCACTCACTCCACTCACCAATTGTCGTTTATGGATCATAATTGAGGCCAATCATCCATTTTTTTTATAAAACCCACCTCATTCTTGACCAATTCAATTCGTACCTCAAACGGTTGTATTATTGCAATTAAACACACACACACGTTCATCTTGATTAATCTATCATTTCTGCACAAGAAGCCCCGGTTATTATCTCGCAATCGTGACGAATTGGAAGCTTATTCTTTGGGTTTTAACTCGGTTTTCTTTCTTCTTTTTGAGCTAGCAAAACCGTGAGTTTTTCCAATTCCTTCTGCAAATTATTTCCTTATTATCAGTAGATCAAAAGCCCTCTATTAGTTGTAGCAAACATAGCCTCTAAGGGTTCCAATTGAAAATCTAGGGTTTAGGGTGTTCTTGATAATTTGGGGTTTTTGAATTAAAAGTTTTAAGGACTTTAAAATACCATAACTCACTTGTTATTGATCTAAAAATTATGAAACTTTGTAGACTTGTTCATATACCAGACTAGGAGTTTTAGAAAAAGTTTCGGAATTTTTAGAGACCGTTTAGTATTTTTAATCATTTTCATTATGCTTTAATCATGTTTAATTCATATAAATTAGAATATAATGTATTAAAACATGAAAATTTACAGGAATATATTTCAACATGTTAGAATATTTTCCAAGTCATTTTCCCTCTGTTTTGATATGATTTCATAGGTTATCTCATTTTTATTTGTTAAATTAGTTTTAATCAAATAATATTCATAATAAATAGATTTCTACCAAGAAAATTCTATAAAATTTATTATGAGACCTATAAAGTCAGTAGACTAAGTTATTACAGAAACTTTTATTTTTAGAAAGTGTTTCGTATTTATTTCGGATTTATGTATTATTTATCATATTTAATTCATATAAATTCGAATTTAATTCATTTAATTATGAAAATTGGTGGAAATATGTTTTAACATATTATAAACATTTTCACATCAATTTTACTCTGTTATAAAACATTTTCATAAAATATTACATTTTTGGTTATTAAACTAGTTTTTAAACATATAAAATCTATAATAAATAGATTTTTATCAAGAAAACTTTTATAAAAATTATTCCAAGACTTTTTAAGTCAGAGGAATAAGTTTTCACAGGAGATTTCATTTATAAAACTATTTTAGTAATTTAACTCATTTTATTCATTAAAATAGTTTTAAAACAATAAAATTTATAAACTATAGATTTTATTCACCAAAACCTTTATAAAAATTATTTTCAGACCTTTGTGGTCAGAATATGAAGTTTTCATAAGAAACTTTATTTTTACAACCATTTTACATTTTATTCCAAATTTATGTCTTTTTGTTAATACAAATTAAATTAATACTTTTATATAAAAACTACAAATATTTTCTGAGTTAAATCTATTATTTTATAAACTCAGAAAATATCACTTTTACAAACTCAAGGTTAATTATCATTTTTGCCACTTCTTTTACTAATCAATATAATTGTTTATATTTAATAAAACAAATATAAATAACTATAGTTTATGATTTAACAAAATGATTTCCAATATCATTACTTATAATATATAACTTAGTAAATACTTGGCAATATTAAACTAAGTTATACACATAAGGTTTTTCATGGAATTATTACCACACAATACTTATAAACAAATTATTCAACTTGACGCATCACGATTTCGTTATCAAAATTAAAAACCCCAAAGTCTAGACTAAACATCCTAGATGCCTTAGATTAGGAACCCTAGACTCTTTTAAGTATAAACACTTACATATTACCATAAACTTTAGGTTGAGCCTTCGGGATTCACCCTGCTTTCACTCGCCGCTTAGCAAACTTAGCGAATGTGAGTATATCTTTCCCCTTTTTCATGTTTTACTTTTTGGGGCTATTCATGTACAAATCATTTACAAAGTACAAATCATTTATAAAACACAAATACATTACCAAGGGCAATTCTTATGTGTGCTTACTTGTGTTCAATATGTGTACTCATGACTTGTTGACTTTACATGTTCTAGTGTTATCTATGTGTGAATTATGTTGTGCTATTCACTTTCATGTGTCGTTATGTGTTATTGTGACTAATCAATGTTCAGTTTACTATTAAAGTAGCGAACTTGCCTTCGTGAAATAATAGGCTAATCATTCTCAGTTTACTATTAAAGTAGCGAACTTAATTGCTTCCGCGAAATAATAGGCTAATCATTATCAGTTGTTGAACATCACTATTAAAGTAGCGAACTTAATTGCTTCCGCGAAATAATAGATTATCATTATCAGTGTTAAACATTATTATTAGAGTAGCGGATCAGCTCCGTGAAATAATATTACAAGTATTACAAATTATCAATGTGTACATATTATACATAAACAATGGTACAACATACGAATTGCTAACGCTTTTCATACTATACATAATCAAAACAGGGTATGCTCACCAATACATTTTTGTATTGACATATACTACTTTTTCGTACATGTTTCAGGTTATCTTTGAGACGTATTTCTTTAAGCTTTGGACTAGTATTTGGATTTTATGATCTTTGTATTCTCAAGATTTCTTGCTTCGTTTTTTGAACATTTGTATCACTTGTATTCTTCCTTTTATGTAATAAACTATTAAATCAATGTATAAAATTACACTTTAGTGCCATGAGCTATTGAACAATCGTCACTACGTGGCATCCCGATGTTTCCGCCATCGGTCGGGGTGTTACATTCTCCCCCACCGACGTTTTTGGTTCAGATCTGAACCATTGATAGATTTTCAATGTGTTTAATTACGAATCAAAACCAGAAATTGATAGAGGGCTATTACTCCCGATACAACATAAAACATGATAGGGGAAAAAGATTAGACTTACCGATAGCAAATCTATCAAGAACGCAAGTCAACCTGAAAGTCAAAATCTTCGAATTGGACACGATTGAGCGATTTAGAACGAAATGTGAGTGTGGGTATGAGATTTCGACACTCTCAGGTTAGGAAATTGGGTTCAATTTATAATATTGGTTGAGATGGTGGTGGATTCGGTTGATGGTTGCAGATGGCAGCGGTGGAGGTGGTTGCTTAGAAGGAAGGTGGTGGTGGTGGTTTAGAGAGAGAGAGAGAAGGGGGGAGGGGGTGTTCTGTTACAGAAGAGGGTGGTGGTGGATGACGGTGAAGGGTGGTGGTGGGTGTCATCGGAGATGGTGGTGGTGGACGGTGGTGGCAGGTGGTTGTTGTTGTGGTGAAGATGATGAAGATGTAGGGGTGTGTGTGTGTGTGTATATATATATAAATTCTTTTTTATTATTATTTAAAGATTTTTTAAATAATTAATAGATTTTTTTTTTAATTGAAAAAACAAGTGGGACCCACTTTTTTTTCCCAACTGGACAGATTTTGCCACGTGGGATGCCTACGTGGCACTTAACAAAGAAAACTAACTGAGGTTAGTCTGGGATCATTAAAATAAAAAGGTTGACAAGTTGGGATTGCTGTGTTACAACTTTCAAGTTGGGACTGTCGCCTTCCAACCCCCAAAGTTGGGATTATTAAATTCCATTTCCCCTTTCTTTTATGATCTTTTCATTTCTTCTCTCATTGAGTAAAACTCGTGAATATGACGTTAATATTGTCTTTTCTTAGTTATCATCGAATCTGCTTTTACAAGAATTATTCATTTATACAACAACAATATTGTTCACTATGGCCATGCGTCAATATTAAGCATCTCAAGTCAAATACTAAACTAATGATCTGACTAGCACTAAGACCAAATGTAGTGGCATACAATGTTAGCGCCCCTCCCCTTCATTTGATTGGCTGAAATAGTCAACTCTCTAAATCCAAGAAAAAGTGGCGTAAAAAAATTAACGCTTGAGACTTGTTTTGGAATTTTAAGGCCCATGGTGCGGTGTAGAGGGCGTTAAGGGGCGCTAAAATGGAATTTAAGCCTCTATTAACGCCCCACTACGTTTGGTCTAAATAATATTAAAAAGTTATCAAACTATCCGTTATAAATAGAAATGTCTTTTATTTCAATTGTACTTTGTATTTTCACAAAATCTCTTGTTTCTAGTTGGTATGAAATCTCTTGAGGTTACTAGAATTAAAATGGTTAATTAATTATACAGTTATGAATTTTGTATTTGCTGAAGGAAAAAAAAATTATTATAAAAAAGTTGATAATTTGATTTAAGCGAAATACATCACTTAGTAGACGATTTATAAATCCTGGTCTTAGAGGGTGTTTGGGATTGCGTTTTAATCTGATTTTTAGATTATTGCAGATAATCAGTTTTTAGTGTTTGGATTGCGTTTTGAAAACGCAAATAATCAGTTTTTTAGGCTACCAAAACGCAATAATCTATAAGCAGCTCCACCCTTGTTTTTCCAAAACGCATAATCTAATTTGAATAATCAATAAAAACACCCCCTAAATATGTAGCAAAAAAACTATGAATTCAGAAAATGATATCATTGACCTTAAAAGTCAACTGTGTAACTTTTATTCTACATTCAGGCTTTGAATCCTCAGCAGATTATTATTAAAAAGAAGCAGAAAAGCCTAATTAAGGTACACATGATGAAACATACAGATACTATCCTCTAATCGAAGTTATCAATTTTGACAGACTTAAACTCATCTGCGACCTTGAAGCGTCCCACTAAACGCGCGAAAAACACCATTTGTTGTTCAAGTGTAAACTTAATATTTTCAGCCTGCATGTCACAAAATAAAAATGATGCAATTTTAAATGGAAACACATAACTTAAACTAGTAACTATTTGTAACATTTATCTATCTCTACCAATCGAAATCCATGCTGCTCGCCTTCATATTCCACAAGGGCAACAGGTAATCCTTTCGATTTCAATGCTTTATATATTATTCTTGCTTGTTCAGGATTTACTACCTGTAAAACACCACATACTAACTTTGTACAACTGCATGAACAGAATATATGAATAATTCAGAAACTGATTTTCATACCTGGTCTTCCAATCCGTGAAAGAGGATGACAGGGCAAGAAAACTGATCGACAGAATTTATAGGGTTTCGAACCCTGAAATCTTCTTCGCTCCCTGTTGCAAATTTTTAGCCTCTTTAATTATAATTGGCGTATGAAAGTTAAATTTGATGCACACAAGCACTATTCTCAAAACGAACTCCATAACCGGTCAAGTTGAGTCCATTTGAACTGGCCAGTTACAGATTGGACCGGTTCAACGGGCGATCCGGTTTGGGTGGTTGGACAAGATTTCAGTCTTTTTTTCTTTCAGTTTTTTTTTTTAATTTCTTCCAAGATCTCATTTACTGACTAATTCACAACATGCTCCATATCTTTTTGTACCGACGACTTCATATTTTGTTAATATTGCAAATTTACGCCAAAAGGCAAAATATGAAGCATTTTCATATTTTGTTCTAAAATAATTAAATATCTTTTAATATTTAAATTATTTATGATGTCATTTGGTCTTTGAAACTGGTCCGACCAGGAACAGGTAAAGCGCCCGGTTTGATGACTGGTTTGGTTATGAAAGCATTGCAGTCACAAGTCAAGATATTTAATCATATACCGATAAGACTATCAATGTAGTAGGCCTCAAACTTGACGATTTGTGCTTTTAGCAACTTCACATCAGCTACCTGTTCGTGATCATATCAAAAGTTGAATATCAATGAAGTTTCTTCAGAGAGAATAATATAAGTCACTTTTAAATTAAAAAAAAACTGGGAAATGTAATATTACAAGAAAAATTTGTAACATAAATATTAGGAACTTACACCAAACAAAGAAGCTCCAGCCTTGAATATATTCTTGAAAGCAAGTGCTGCCAATGTCGTATAACCGCCAGCAGAGCACCCGGTTATGCAGAGCCTTTCACCATCCGCCTTTCCACTGTCTACCTGTACAAGAGAAAAAAGGAAGAATTTAATATATATAAGATTAAAATATTAAATGACACGTAAATGTATTTGTGAACTTGTAAAATACCAAAAATTGAGCACAACTGCAACAGTCGTTGACATCAACTATTCCCCAATTCTTCAAAAGTCTCTCACGAAACTTTCGACCATAACCTTCAAATTATGATTAAAATTATCTTTAGCAACATATAATTTATTAATAGGAAAATAGCTTAAAAAGGAAACCAACTCTGTTTCCATCCATAAAGGCTCAAACTTCCACAAGTTTACGTTAAAAAACCAAACTTTAAAAAACAATTAAGCATAATCGCCCCAGTCCATAAAATGATGTGGTAGCTGACGTGTCGCTAACTTTGACCATGTTTCACAATTTCTCTAAAAATCCGGTTAACTTGCAAGATTAACCTAAATGAAAGCTTTTCAAAAGTTTGAGCATTTTCACAATGCAAATAAAGTTTGTTACCACATACACAAAATCAAACAAAGTTCGTTACCTTGTTAATTGTTATGCAGTTTTCCTTTTAATAACCTATAGTTACAATAAGCCACACAAAGCCAACACTAACGCCCCATACTAAGCCCTAACCTAAAAGGCTATATAGCTGACTAAGTGATAATCCGAACGTCCCCTAGTTTATAAGTTATAACTATAAATATATTTATTGCTAATTTGCTAACAGATACAAACAGGCATACCAGAGCTTCCACCATAATTCACATCTACAAATGCCCAACCGCGACTAGTCCAAAACTGGATATTGAGATTCAAGATTCCACGTGCTTCATCGGTAGGCCCCCCTGTTGCAAAAAAAAAAAAGTGAAATATAAGATTGAGTTATAACACATATCATAAAACTGTATCACTTTAAAAGGAACAAACAATCATGCCATGTTAAATGCACACCCATTTTATATCGACTATAAAACGTATAATAAATAGGTAATATAGTTACCATGGCTCTCCAATAACAATGGTGGTTTTTCTTCTTTACTGGCTTGATACATAGGATTCGTAGGTGGATAATAATATGCGTATGCCTTTTCACCAGGAATTTCTGTTGGAAATTCAATAAACTCTGGAGAGCTAAAATAAGACTCATACTTTGCACTTGCAGGTGACGAAGACCAAATAATCTTGAAATCCAAAACTTTTGATGCTTCATCATCTAAAGTCACCTTGACCAAGTAAAAAATGCGCAAAAATTAGTAAAACTTTGTTTGTTATCAACTTATCATGAAAAATAAAGACTTAGTTTTGAATTTTGATTACAGAAAAAAAAAATGACTAAACATGAGCAGACCTTAGCTATCGACCATGGGTGAACTGCGGATGCGCCCTCAACATAGAGACAACTAAAACCTCGAGTCTACATGAAAATTAAAAATATATATAAATTAAAAAAGAAAGGTTTATATATAATAAAGTGAAACAGGATGGGTTGCGACTTGGGATTACAATATTCCTTAGATCAGTATACGGAATCTGAAGATTGGTTAATGCACTCTTATTCACGTCCAATACTCCAAGATATGACCTTCCTTTCTGCCTGTATACCATTGACATTTAAATGAATGACATAAAATTTATGCCAAGCATATGAAGGATGTAAAACTAATACCTGTAACTGCAAGCAATTAAGTGTTTTTGCTCGTCAACTATCTCATAAGAATTAATGCCGAAAACCCACGATGGTCTTGTAAACTCAGCCTCTAATGAATATACAGGCATCAACTTGTTATCAGCTTCAATCTATCAGCAAACGAAGAAAAAACAGATTATCTTAATGAAGTTTTAAAAAGTTGCATGCAATAATGCAAATGCCAAAATGTTACATTTTCTGTTTGAATAATAAAAGTTATGAAATTAGGCATACAAGATCTACGGACACCGTGCAATTGTCGAAACTAATGTAATTATAGAAGACGAAATAAAAACGGAACCGCACAAAAATAAATCCAAAAGATAATGCAACCTCACTAAAAAAATAGGAAAGCATAGAAGAGGAAATTACCCATTTGTGAAGATTCCAAAATCCAAGATTTCTGTCAGTGATAAAGAACAATTCTCCTGCAGCAAAAAGGATGCAACATATCTAAACAGCTTATTGCCCAACCATCAGTAAATTTTATTTATTTATTTATTTATTTATTTTTTGCCAAGAATATAATCACCTTGAGGTGACCACTTTGGCTCAGTTGGAGATTCAACTATGGTAGGATCAGCCCCCGCAACACATACACGTTTGTATACATCTCTGCATAAGGCATTTGGTTAAAAAAGGCAAACCAATATTGTTCTCTTTTAAGCAACCATATTTGTCTTCACCCAACAAAAGACTTTCGAGAAGATTGAAATATGGTAACCCGTAGTCCCGTACACGTTACCAGGTCAAAAATGATGATGTATTGGTTGAGACGTTGAGTCGATTTTTTTTTTCTGACGTGGCATTGATGGGTTCGCAGGATCGGGAATGAGGGAAAGATTGAGAGAGAATATGGAAATTAGAAATCAATACTTATATATTCAAATGACACAAGTGTTAGGGTATTTATACATATGAAGGGGTGTGTCCCCTTGACCCTTATAACCGACATACCGGTTAAATAACAAACACATGACTCTTGACTAAACTTAGGATATACTAATATGTAACATATACTTAGGATATAATAGATATAATGTGGAAATAAGAATTATGTCTAACATTCTCCCCCTTAATTCTTGATTTCCCCAAGGTCTTCAACTCCTATGAGACGTCGCATCTCGGGAAATTTTATTCTTGGTAGTGCCTTGGTGAGTATATCCGCTTTCTGCATCTCTCCACTGATGTGATCAACTTGTATCTGCTCGTTTTCTATGCATTCTCTGATAAAGTGATACCTTATGTTGATGTGCTTTGATCTTCCATGAAATACTGGATTCTTCATAAGTTGTATTGCTGACTTGTTGTCTACTAGTAGTGTGATCTTCTTTGGTTGTTCACCTGTGAGTTCGCTGAGTACTCCTTGTAGCCATATAGCTTGACATGCTGCTGATGTAGCTGCCATAAATTCTGCTTCGCGTGATGATAGTGCTACTGTACTTTGTTTCTGACTTGTCCATGTGATAGGTGAATCTTTGTAACAAAATATTGTTCCTGTTGTTCCTTTTCCGTCGTCTTGATCTCCATAACTGCTGTCGCTGTATCCAGTGATTTCTGCTTCTTTGCTTCTGCTGTATTGAATTCCATAATTCAACGTGCCTTTGATGTATCTTATCAGGTGTTTGACTGCTTTCATGTGAGTTGTCTTTGGTTTCTCCATGAATCTACTAATGTATCCAACTGCGTAGGTGATATCTGGTCTGGTATGTGTGAGATACCTTAAGCTTCCAATTAGCTTTCTATATTCTGTTTCGTTGACTGGTTCACTTTCATCTTCTTTAGTGAGCTTTAGACCTGATTCCATTGCATATTTTGTTGGATTGCAGTCTTCTAGTCTGGCTTCTTTGATAACTTTCTTCGCGTAGGCTGATTGCTTCAATTGTATCTTTCCTTGTGTTTGACGTACTTCTATCCCTAGATAGTAAGTGAGTGGTCCTAAGTCACTCATTTCAAACTTGCCTTGCATTTCTTTCTTGAAGCTTGATATGTCCTTGATTGAACTTCCTGTCACTATTATGTCATCGACATAAACTCCTATAATTATTGTTGACTCCTTTGAAGTTCTCTTGTATACTGCTTGCTCTTGTGGACATCTTTTAAATCCAATTTCTTTTAGGATGTTGTTCAGCCTTATGTTCCAAGCTCTTGGTGCTTGCTTCAAACCATATAGAGCTTTCTTTAGCTTGTAGACTAGATTTTCTTTTCCTTTCTTTATGAATCCATCTGGTTGTGAAACGTAGACATCTTCCTTTAATTCACCATGTAAGAATGCTGATTTTACATCTAAGTGATGTACTTGCCATCCTTTCTGTGCTGCCAATGCTAATAGTAGCCTGATTGTTTCCATTCTTGCAACGGGTGCAAATACTTCATTGTAGTCTATACCTTCTTGTTGTACGTATCCTTTTGCTACTAATCTGGCCTTATGTTTGGTGATCTGTCCACTTGCATCTCTCTTGACCTTAAATACCCATTTTAGACCTATTGGTTTCTGACTTGAGGGGAGTGTAGTCAGTGTCCAAGTGTTGTTCTTCTCTATAGAGTCTATTTCGCTTTTCATTGCTTCTATCCATTGTGGGTAATTTGCTGCTTCTTTATAGTTTGCAGGTTCTTCATCGTAAGCTAAGTACAGATGTTCATATTCTTCTGGTCTAAGAGGCTGTGTGGCTGCATAGATGTCATTAAGTGATCTAGGGGCTCGTACTGGTCTATGTTGGGAGCCTGGTGAGTCTTCTAACTCTTGAGTGCTTGATTCAGCTACTGGATCACTTGTCGGCGTTTCTTGGATTGTTATTGGAGTTCGTGTAGCTGTAATTGGACTACTAAAGAATTCGTTGTCACTTTCGCTGTCTTCATTGTACTCATTACTTTGCTCTTGTACAGCTTCACTTTCGTGATCTCCATTAACTTCGAATCTTGTCCAAGATGGTTCGTCGTTGCTTCCTTCTTTCAAATAATTGTTGTTCCAATCCCATGGTTCGTTTTCTATGAATTGGACATCTCTACTAATGTGTATCTTTTCTTCTATGGGATCATATAATCTATAGGCTTTGGAACCATTTTCGTTTCCTAGATGTACCATTTTCTTACTTCTATCTTCTAACTTCTTTAAGTAGGGCGTTGTTACCTTAGCGTATGCTATGCATCCAAATACTCTAATGTGCTTGATATTGGGTGCTTTGCCTTTTACTGCTTCGTAGGGTGTCATACCCTTGAGTGCTTTGGTAGGTAACCGATTCTGGATATAAATTGCTTGTCTTGTTGCCTCTGCCCATAAGTTCTGTGGTACGTTCATAGCCTTTAACATGCTTCTGGTCATACTCATTATTGAACGGTTCTTTCTTTCTACTGCACCATTCTGCTGAGGTGTGTACGGTGCTGTAAGCTGTCTAAGGATTCCTTTATCCTCGCAATATGCGGTAAGAGCTTTAGAAGTAAACTCTCCTCCACGATCCGTTCTTAGTCTTTTGAGCTTGTGATTTGTCTCTGTCTGAGCTTCGCTTAGAAACTTCTTGAAATTTTCATAAACTTGATCTTTTGACTTAAGCATGTAGATCCACATAAATCTTGAATAATCGTCAACTATCAGGAAGAAATAGTTGTTGCCTGCTAATGATGTGGGTGTGATCGGTCCACATAAGTCTGCATGTACGAGTTCTAGAGGTCTTGTAGCTCTAAAACTTGCTTGAGAGGGAAATGGAAGTCTGCTTTGCTTTCCCGTAATACATGCATCACATACTTGAGATGGGTGCTGGATCTTTGGCAGTCCATGTGCCATTCCTTTTGTGCTCAATTGTCTTAGTGAATCAAAGTTCACGTGTCCCATACGTGCATGCCATAACCATGCAGGTGTATCTATTTTAGCTTGTAAGCAAATCGGACTAGTTATTCTGAGCTTTACCTTGTAGAGTCTATTCTTTGCTTTTGGGACTTTCATCAATAGGTTATTGTAGGCGTCGTAAATCCATAAGTGTTCGTTCTCCATAATTACTTTGCAACCTGATTCTGTGACTTGCCCGAGGCTTAAGATGTTGCTTTGGAGTGTTGGAATGTAGTATACTTCTGTGACTAATCTTTGTTCTCCATTGTTACATTCCAATACTATTGAGCCTTTACCTTTGATGTTAACACACGATCCATCTCCAAATTTTACGCTTCCTGCTATCTTTTCGTCTAACTCTGTGAAATAGGAGCGTCTTCCTGTCATATGATTGCTTGCACCATTGTCTAAATACCATACTTCGTTTACATCTTCTTCATTTCGATAGCGTTCTGGTATTATCTTCTTTTCTTCAAGAACTATACTTTTTTCTTCACCAACTGTCATAAGTAATGTGGGATCCTCTTCTTCCATTACTAGGTGAGATTCTTCTTGCTTATTTCGAGGTTTAGGACATTTGGGAGCTATATGTCCTAATTCATTGCAGTTGTAACATCTTATACTGCTGCCATCTTTTCTGGGCTTGTAACTACTGTCGTCATGACGATTCTTAGTGGGATTTCTATCACCTTTGTGATCTTGATGGCCATTTCTGTCAAAGTTCTTCTTCTCATATCTTTGACTCTTATTGAACTTCCTAAAGTTCTGTCTACCTCGATTCTGATTGTAGTTCTTGTTGTTGTTGCTGAAAGGCCTTCTATCTTGCCTTGTAAATAACAGCTTCTCTTGACTAGCGGGTCCATATTTCTTTTCATCTATATCTGAGTACTGCTCTATGGACGCAATAATCTGTAGGAACCTTTCTGGTACGGAATCCAGCAATTTTCGTACCAAGACTGACTCTTCAATTTTCGTTCCTAGGGTTTTTGACTTTGTATTAATCGCACTTAATCTACCAGCAAACTGGTCTATGGTCTCTGTCTCTCTCATCGTAATCATCTCAAATTCTGTACGTAATGATTGAAGTCTTGCTTTCTGGACTCGGTCAATTCCAATAAATCTTGTCTTTAATGCATCCCAAATCTCTTTCGCTGTATTGTGTGACGCCACTTGCATCACCATATCTTCTGGAATTGCCTGGAAGAGATAGGCAATCGCTGTCCTATCCTTCTTTGCATCTACTGTCGACGTGCCTTCTGTGGGTTCCACTACTTCCCAAAGGCCGTTGGCACTCAATATTGCCTTTACACGAACAGCCCAAATCGTGTAATTCGTAGATGTCAACATCGGTGTTTGGAGGCTGAAAGTGAGAGTCTCCTTCGTGACTGTCTCTTTCGGTGTCGACATTGTGGGTTTAGTGGGAGTTTTCTGCGGACTTTTACTCTTTTTCTTCCCTATTGTCCAAATCTAATTATGGACTACCCACGCTTCTTTTAGGAACTTTGTTCAACAAATCGTCAAACTTAAATCGATATACTAAAATATTATTTGGTTAACAAAGGTCTTTGATATTTCGTAGGCGCCTTAACAAAGTATCTAGAACTTCGTTATAATATTCTTGTGTATCAATAATGTTCCTCCAACTAATTTCTAAAGTCAATCCTTTTGACTTAATAATCCTCCAATAATTTTGATTTAGTGTTCTTCTAATAACACTCAATCTATAAACACCCTTCTAAAATAAACAAACTCACTTTGTTTTACTAATTTTCTGACTTCAAAAGTTGTCTACGGATCAGTGAACAGAAACCCGAACTTTCACTGATTACAACTTACTATATAATAATCCCTCAAATATAATATTATTTTCTTTTGTATGTTTGACTTTCAAAAGTCAAACAATTTTCTTCTTCTTCGTGAATACCCACTGCCCTAACAAACTCTCTGATCTTTAAGAGTCTGTATGATCCGATTCAACTTCTAACAATATCGGATCCTTCTAACAAGTCCCACTGACTCGTTCTAATAATCGAATACGAAAGGATTTTCAAAAAAAATTTGTTTCTTAAAACCCGAAAAGAAAATCTTTAATCCTTGATAAACTTTGATAATTTGATAAAAAATTTGTGCGACCGATTCTGTTTTCGTATTGGAAGTGTTCGAATATAAGTTTCAGATTACAAAAGAATGTTTTGGTTTATAAAATATTTTTGGCGGGAAAAAATCTTCGAACAAGAAACAGAGTCTGGGAAAAAAAATTTCTTATTTTTCGATTTTTGGATTAAGGTTTGGTATTCGATTATGATAATTCCTAATAGGCAGGGATAGATATAACCGTTTGGTGTGATAAAACGTTTCTGTGATTCCGGTGACTCGCCGGAGAAGATGAAGTCTGGCCGGAAAATTTGACCGGTTCTGATTCTTCTTCTTTAAACGGTTATGTTCTTGTGTATTGATCTTCTCTTGATCCTGAATTGGCTTTGATGATTGTTCCAACTTATACAACACTTCTACGTCAAATTTCTGTTTTGAAACAAAAACAGAGTATCGGACTTTTGATGATCTTTTATTCGTATTCTTCTGTAAACAATTGGAACGATTGATAACTTGTGCTCTGATGCCAAATGATGGGTTCGCAGGATCGGGAATGAGGGAAAGATTGAGAGAGAATATGGAAATTAGAAATCAATACTTATATATTCAAATGACACAAGTGTTAGGGTATTTATACATATGAAGGGGTGTGTCCCCTTGACCCTTATAACCGACATACCGGTTAAATAACAAACACATGACTCTTGACTAAACTTAGGATATACTAATATGTAACATATACTTAGGATATAATAGATATAATGTGGAAATAAGAATTATGTCTAACAGGCATCGAGACAAACTGATAAACAAGAGCGAAGGTTACCTTAAAGTGAAAGTTTTGAAAGTTGGTTATGGATAAAAGAAATATAGTTACCCAAATCAAAAACCAAACCGAAGTTGGTAACCTTTTTTATGCAATAACCGACGTGAATAAGAAAAAATAGTAAGAAAAAAAAAACCGAAGTTACTTTACCCGTTATCAGAAATGTAACCAACCCAAAGTTGGGATCGATCCCATGGCATGTTAGGGTGGCTCCATTCAATCCAAGCTATCCGTTTTCCTTCAGGGTCTACTCTTGGGAATGCATAGAAATCATTTCCACCGATTAACACCTTCGGATCTGCATGCCACCAGTACAAAGCAGACATTGATTGTTAATTGTCCCAAAAATGATAAAAAAACAGTAACAAGTTAGTATTAACTATACCTTGAATAATGTTCTCATTGAGTTCAATTGCTACAATAGTTGTGACAGACGTTGAGACACTTTCACGTCGATCTGTCAAGAGACCACATGAAAAGTTTAGCAAAGAGACTTAACAATTGATTGAAGTAAATGAATAATATTGGGATGGTGTTAATAATGTACCTTCCCTAACAGTGATATACCGATTAAGCCTTTTATCATAAACTCCATCAGCATAGGCTACTACAGGTCCACCAAAATCAGGGGTAAGCGCCACAGGTGGTGATTCTGCTGCCAAAAGAACGAACATTCAGTATTTCTTTCGCAGTATTCTACAAGTTTTCAAAATAAAAATCAAAGGTGCAACCAAAAGATCTTGTTTCCATACATACCAGCACACACACACACACACAAAAAAAAAAAAAAAAACAATTGGAAAACCGGGCCAAAAACTGCACAAAACCTGTATGACTAAACTAGTCTAAACAAGTCAAAAAAAGCAGTCTGAACCAGCCTAAAAACAGCTAAAAATGGTTTGTTCATACTGCGCCCCTTGCTACCCTTTGCGCCTTGAGTGCGCCTAATGCCTTCAACTACCTAGAAAGTAACAGTGTCTCTTTTTAAAGCAAAACACCTAATTGCTTCTAAGGGAGCAGAGTACTACAAGTGAGTCAAACCAAGCCAAGTGAGTCATTTCTTGCATTCAAACATTATTAAACTCCTAATTATAATTCTGGTTTTTATAATAAATTACTAATCACTTAAAAAGTGCAAATCCGAAAAAAAATCAGATTCTTTTTTTCCCCTTCATAACTGGCAATTTACGTAAGATAGTAGGTAGACGGGCAACAAGCTACGCCACCACCCCTTTTTGGATCGCAAACCCTAATCTACTAAAAACAAACCCTTGTCCCTTTGGGGTCGAAATGTTGATGTGGATACCCGTTGTACCCTGGTTAAAAAACGAATAGCTTCTGGTGCCAAGGAACCAAAGGTATCAAATGCCAACGGTACAAAAGCGTGTTGATTTTCTTCCCAGGGTCCGACATGCTTCTCAACTTTCTTCACCTGCCTTCTTATAATTTTTAGTTTTAAAAATAAAAGATGTGACCATAGAAAAATCTATAATTTGTGATTCAACTATAATCATCAAATATATTTCAAGTTTTAAATAAGAGTCTGAAATTATATTATAAAAATGTAGCAAGCAAATATAAATACAAGTTTCAAACCTTTAGAATTAATGGACTGCTTGTAGAGCCTCTGATCATTATAATTAGAAAAAAATACAGTATCTCCATAAATTGAAAAATCACCACCACCATATTCATTAGCAAGTGTACGGACAGAGAACTCTTTTGGTGTTACATCAGTAGCTTCATAACCATCATCACCTCCTTTAACAAGAACTGATCGTCTGACATTTTTTTTAATAATAATAATAAGAAAGGGCCAAATGGGTTTGTATAAATAATAATAATAATAATAATAATAATAATAATAATAATAATAATAATAATAATAATAATAATAATAATGTACCCTGATTCAGTGGGGCGTGATTCAAGCCAAAATAAGCGACCCAAAGAGTCAACGGCGGTTCCACAGAGGGTCTTGGCGGCGCCGGAGACGATGTCGGAGGTGATGGGGGATGGCCATGATCCGTAGGGGGCTGTTATCTTTTGTGAAGGACCTGACATTGTTTGTTATCTTTTGAATTTGAAGTAGCAAACCACTGAATCACTGATTGCTGGTTAACACTCTTGAGATTGCCAATTATCAGAATAATAATAAATAATAATATCTAGTCCTACTCCTACGTAGGGGGGTGAACATGCTACTTCAATATAGTTGTGGTGAGCGGTGACCTCTTTATTAGGGTAGTTACCTCTAATCATTTATACTTATTATAGTTACTTTTAACCAGTGTTGCAAAATTCGGTTTGGGCTTATACTTGGTGATCCACCTTGAAGCGAGTACTCGGATTAATCGGGGAGTACTCGGAGGTAAAATCGGCCTATGCGGGGAGTACTCGGAGTAATCGGTCAACGGCTGTACTCGGTGATCTACCCTAGAGCGAGTACTCGGCGAGTAATTAGTCAACTCAGCCTTGTTTTGCATCATTGCTTTTAACTATTATGAGGTAGCTTTTTAATGAGCGATTAAAAGGCTACCAAACAACCTCTTAGGAGCTGTTTGTTTGGGTCTAAACGGCCATCGACGTCTGACTCGGTCAGACCTGGACGTTTGGTTGGATCAAGTTTGAATGAAAATTGGGTTTGACCAATGCCTTACCCGGTTAGATTTGAAACAAAGTCCGACTGAATTAGAGCTCTCATCGTTGCTGCTGTGAAGCGTGATCATCTGCAATCCTAATGCCTGACTGAAACCAAAAAACGGAAGTGAAGCTGCAGCAGCCCTTGAACCAAAAAAAAAAAAAAAACAGTAAAACATTGCATTGCGCAAACCTGGATTTTTGGAGCAACATTCGTATCCGCAGGTCATGCAGGCGGCGCGATGGAATCACAACCGGAAACCGGTTTTTGCACCCTCCCTGCGTGCGGGTAGGTTCGCAAGTAAAATGTGAGACATAAGATTTGATACTTCCAAATGGTTTTCATATGTAAACCAATACATTTTTACTCTCCATTCCAATGTTGGACAATAAATTTTAACCATTCAGATGTCCAACGAAACATCACTTAATGATTCAACACTTAACCATTCATAATCTCTTTACCATTCAGAGTTCAGACCTCTTACTAGGTCAGCACTTACCCATTCATAAGTTGCCAAACGGCCCCTTAGTCTTTCTTTTTTGATCGTGATCATCCATGGTTTATCCGTTCACTCTTCAAACCCTTCATATCAACATGTCAACAGTATCTAAGGCTATGGGGTGTACACTAACATCTAGGGCGTTAAAGATGACATGACATGTTAACCCACGTTAAAGGGATTACTTGTTAACATGTTAACGGAGTGTTAAAATACTGAATTAATTTGTTTTTCTTTTTAAACCAAAAACCATTAAAAGGTGTGGTTAATGAAGTTCAACCATTTCCTTAAGAGTGAAGTGGAGATTGATGAGGGAAAGTAGGTGATGTGACATCTTGGTATAGTTAATAAGTGTTAAAGTATACCCAGTGACCAAACTTTCAACCATTTCAAATCCACTTATTTCTTTAACAATAAACCATACTGAACATGCACCGCATCTTCTAGTTTTTCTTTTATATTCTATTTTCTGAGATATTTAATATATTAAAAGAATTCTATTTTGTATATATAAAAAAACAAAAATAAAACAAACAAAAGTAAAATAAAAAAGTTAATAAAAGTACATCCATTAACAAATACAAACGAATACACTAATGAATGTTCATGAACATAAATGAACAAATATGGCCTCGATTCATGTTTTTTCATTTAACCAAAGGAGCATATGCTTTTGTTCGTTTACTAAACAAACGAATATAGATGAACTTTCCTTCAAATGGTTCATGAACTATTTTTTAATAAAATAATTGTAATTAAAACACATTAAAAAATTCCTTATTAAAAATTATATATAGTATTAATTTACAAGTGGTTTGTGCTTCATGATCTTATACATCATGCTAATCAAATTACCCATTGGGTATATCCGACCTTAAATCCGTCGGGTATCTATTGGGTAACTACTAACAAATTACATTTAGCATTATTAAATATATATGTAAATGATTACAATGTATATGTTGAAAATAATAGTTCTTCAAGTTCAATTTTATTACTTGTTATAATATATGCAATGTATTTAATCATGTTGCATGAGTGTTTGTGCAGGTTAAATTCTCGTTGGATCGTTGGACCGGGCTGTTGATGGGTTCTGGATTGGATTAAGCTTACTGGATTATTGAGGATCTACAAGTTATATTTGTGGGCTTAGTCGGATTAATGGGCTTATTGGCTTGTACAAATTTTTAGTCATAAGTCAGCCCAACTCGTCAAAAGGAGCACCGACTTGCTTAGGGTTATATAAGCCCTCATATCAGGTCATTTGGGGTGTGATGATTTCTCCCTGTCAACAAATGTTCCCTACACTTCCACAAATATAGAACAGAACAGAACATAGCCACTCTAAGAGAGACTCAAGGCGATTAGGGTTCATCTCATTTCAAAGATCACTCTTCATCCTTATTCCACAGATCTCTCGTCTTTATCATTATCCGTACACGTTTTGTTATTAATTATTGTGTCTCATGTTAGGGTTTTGAGGCTGATCAGTATAATCTGGTTCGTTTGGTTCTCAAGTGTGATTCTAGCGTTTTTGAGATCTCGTGTAATTTTTTTTACTTGTGAGTCTGTCAGTTTTTAGGATTTTTGATTGTTTCTTTGTATTTTAAGAGTCCTTGTATGGTTTTGAGAAGAAATAGTTTTAGTTTTGATTAATAAATCGTATTTTTATGTTTGATATCATGATTTTTGACAGTATAAATATAAAATACTTAAATAATATAAAAACACTCAAAGACAGAGAGAACAAATAGTATATACTATTTTTTTGATAATTTTTAGCACAAGATGACAATCTAGATGGACAATTAGATATATAGGGGAAGGTTTAAATGAGAACACGCATCTTTTGTGAGAACAGTGAGAACTAATCTCAGCCATTCATTTATGTTCCTTAGTTATTTAATTGAAAGGTTAATTTGGTAATTGTATTCAAGGTTTATTCAATCCACAAACATCTCCTAATCCTCTCATCATCTGGTATTCGTACGATGACCCCATCTTCAGCAATCTGCATCAGCATGTATCACATTCCAGATTGCAACGGTAGCCGGCGACGATTCCATTTTTTTATTAGGTCAAGGTTTGACGGAGACGATAAACTGATTAGGTCGAACAGAGCATCCATGGGCAAATTCATTGTTGAATCCATGCCGCTGAGATCTCGGTTGTACACGTAAGTGACAAATTACACTCTATGTTTGCAAGGAATCGATTGTTTATGGTGCTGAAGGTCATGAGACGATGTGTAATCACATCTACCATCTGGATTGAATTCTACCACTGTTAATGTTTCAGAACAATCTTATGTTTAGGATACCTCCAATCTTTTTATTTATTGTGCTACATGATGTGTAATGTGTAATGTGTTATTTGCAGATCCAATTAAGCCATGTATTAATCGACCAATGTTCATTTGATGTTTTTTCTTTAAATAGACTGTTGTTCATTAGGTTTCCGCATTCGGCATTGTCAATTTGTCACTTTGAGTCTCGAATATAACTTAAGTATTGTTTTGTTTTCTTATTTTTAGGTGATAATATTGGCGTGTTTTGATGGTTGGTAATTATATGATGGGTGTTAATGTAATTAGATGATGTGTCCATGATAGGTGCTAGTAGTCAAGAAGTCATACTCTTTCGAGTTTTTATTCGTATTGATTCGTTTCAAGGTTAGGGATCATGTATGCTAGGGAATTTTCCTTATTTCTCTGTTTGAGGCCCGATCTTCCTAACTTGGTGAGTATGAGTTTGGGGTTCTATATCGACTGAATTGTGTAGGGTAGCACCAATTATGAGTCTTGGAGTGAGTTCCATGGTGTCTACCCAAGAAATGCATAGTGGGCCATCTTGATAACTAGGTGATGGGTGCTAGTGATTCAGCCATTTATAGTCGTTTCTGGTGGATCGTCTTTCTGTAATTCATTTATGGGATTGGGCACTTTGCACCTGTTTATTGTAGAATACTATATTACATTGTTTTTTATGCTGCTGATATATGTTTTGTAGAAGACAAAGGCTGCTGGAAATGGTCATAGGATACACTTGGTTTTTGTTCATGCGGTCCAGGTTTTGTTGAATCAGATTGGGGTATAAAAGGTAGAGATAATGATGAAGGGAAAAAGTTGTATCAATTCCATCAGAGGTTCAGCTGGCTCGCAAGGCTGCATCGGCTGAATGAGAATGTTGATGGTGCTTCAAGGATTCTTGTGTTATTTATATTTATGAACGTGTAACAATTGAATTTACATATGTGTAAGTGTAATGTATTCTTATATATAATAGACAACATTATATATCTTTTCAAATTTGCAATACCAAATTCAGACCTCTATATTCTCATTTGTTCAATGGCAAAAGCCCAATGTATTATATTCACAGATTGGGTTTGTTTTTTTATTCGTTATCGTTATCAGATTTATTTGTGTAAATGTCTGATCTAGCCATATGCAAATGTCTGATTTACACATGTGTAATCATAAAAAAACAAAATGTGGAATCATTGATATATCCTAATCACGATAACATAGAAACAATTCTTAGTCCATAATGTCATCTAATTTTTAATATTTTTGTATATCTCATGTCACTTATTTCTTTCTATTTTACACATGCGTAAATTGTTCACTATCACTTAGTTCTTTCTATTTTACACATTTGCAGCTTTAATTACACATGTGTATGTTGTTCAATTTCACCTATTTGTTTCTATTTTACATATGTGTAGTTGTAGTACACATGTGTAAATTGTAAATTGTCGCATATTTATGTCTGTTTTACACATTTTCAGTTGATTACACATGCGTAAATTGTGCAGTATCACTTATTTGTGTCTATTTTACACATATTTGGTTGTAATACACATGTGTAAATTATTGACTGTCACTTATGTGTTTATGTTTACACATTTGCATTGCTATTTATTTCTTTGTTTTTATATATATTCAGTTGTACATTACACGTGTGTAACTTTTCACTGTCACTTATTTGTTTCTATTTCATATATGTTCAATTGTATTACACATATGTAAATTGTTCACAGTCACTAATTTGTTTTTTTACACATTTGCATCTGAATTACACATGTGTAATGTGTAAGTTAATCCAAGAAAGTATTAAGCAATAATCAAAAGTATTATGTTAGTCAACCAGAAGGATTTAAACCAAAATGATTTTATCCAAAAATTAATCGCTAACATATGTAACGACAACAACATAAAAACAAAAGTTGGGTAATATTTGATATGACCAATGATAACATAGAAACAAGTCATAATCCACAATATCATCTAGTCTGTTTTTAAGTTTTTTTAACTATCTCAAGTTCCCAAGTTTTCTGGAATAACTTTTCTTTGAACTTGTTTGTGCCAGGAAGAAGTATTCTTGCAACATATTTCTTTCAAGTAGTAGACTAACATGTGCATCTGAAACAAAAAAGAAAATGCAATAATCAGATAAGTTAATAGTGGTTGTTCTCAACAACTGAGAATAAAATCAAGTCAAAGTCTTAATATCTATGCTTATTTCTTTCAAGTAGTAGACTTACATGTGCATCTGAAACAAAAAAAAAATTGCAACAATCAGATAAGTTAATAGTGGTTGTTCTCAACAACTGAGAATAAAATCAAGTCAAAGCCTTAAGATCTATGCTTATATTTTAAACTATTGCTATTTACACATGTGTAAACCTTGATATCTATACTTATTTTTTTAACCATTATGATCTACACATGTGTAAAAACATTTGAAAATCTGTTATAATTTTTTTTCTATTAACTATGATGATTTCCACATGTGTAAACTTTTATACCTATGCTTATTTTTAACTATTACGATTCCCCCACCTGGTTGGTCTTCTTTTCAGTCCATGTAACAACAGTCAATTAGGGATGGCAATCGAACCCGAACCCGATGGGTAAACCCGAATTCCGACACATTTGACACATTTGGGACGGGTTTGGGGTCGGGTAATCGGGAACGGGTCCGGGTTTGGGATTAGTTTTTATTTTTTCGCGGGTTTTGGACGAGTTTGAGATTTGATGATATACTGGTTTACCCGATTAGATACATGATCTAATCTCTTATATATCTTTTTAAATGTATATGCATAATATATATCTAGGGGAGAGTTATCTTGAGAACAAGCAAATTTGTGAGAACACTAAGAACCACTTTCATCCATAGATCAACCTCAATCAAAGGCTAAGATTAGAGGGGGTTTAAATGAGAAGGGACCATAAATATAAAACTAAAAAGGGTATTATTGTAAAAATACTTTCAAAAAACCCTTACATTACATAATTCGTCAACCCCCAACTTACCTTCTTCCTCATTACCTCATAAACCCAAGGTCAATGGCAGAGATAAACCAGATCTGTTCTTCATCGGTGGCTCGAATCGAAAGAAAAGTTCAAAGACGATGCCGACAACATTAAGAGCAGTGATTCTAACAAGTATGGTGACGGATATGTGGTGGTAGCGGAGGACGGTGGTGACAAAATTGAACTGGAAGAAGAGAGGAAAAGAACAGTGACAAGTTTAATGAGAGAGGAGGTAGGGATTCTCTGGTTGTTTGATTGTTCCTGGCTAAACACCTTGAAAAGAATCGACATGTTCGTAAATTGATTGCTCAAAGGTAAATGTAGAGATAAAATTTTATATTAATTGTTTTGATTGTGGTAATTTATCAAGTGAGGATATAACAACATGATACCATAATTTCCATAACAATGTTTATTATACAGATGGTAACATCAAACTGAAACAATGCATTTCATGTTCTCAATAAAAATAATCATTTAAAACTCTAGATCTAAATAATCACTGTTTTATGCAAACAAACTTTATAACATCTAAAGCTTCGATTCATGCATTTCTTCTCCACAAATGACTAGAGCTATGGATAAATTACCACAATCAAAACAATTAATATAAAATTTTATCTCTACATTTACCTTTGAGCAATCAATTTACGAACATGTCGATTCTTTTCAAGGTGTTTAGCCAGGAACAATCAAACAACCAGAGAATCCCTACCTCCTCTCTCATTAAACTTGTCACTGTTCTTTTCCTCTCTTCTTCCAGTTCAATTTTGTCACCACCGTCCTCCGCTACCACCACATATCCGTCACCATACTTGTTAGAATCACTGCTCTTAATGTTGTCGGCATCGTCTTTGAACTTTTCTTTCGATTCGAGCCACCGATGAAGAACAGATCTGGTTTATCTCTGCCATTGACCTTGGGTTTATGAGGTAATTAGGAAGAAGGTAAGTTGGGGGTTGACGAATTATGTAATGTAAGGGTTTTTTGAAAGTATTTTTACAATAATACCCTTTTTAGTTTTATATTTATGGTCCCTTCTCATTTAAACCCCCTCTAATCTTAGCCTTTGATTGAGGTTGATCTATGGATGAAAGTGGTTCTTAGTGTTCTCACAAATTTGCTTGTTCTCAAGATAACCCTCCCCTAGATATATATTATGCATATACTCCCTCCGTCCCATTAGAAGTGTTCATATTTTCTTTTTTATTTGTCCCATTTCATGTGTCCACTTTAAAAAATTATTAGCCAATTTCCAAATTTACCCTTAAAAACATAACTAAAATAAACAAATAATATGATGGACCCACATATGACAAGGGTATTATTGTCATTTAGCAAACAAAAAAAGCAATCATTTAATGTGCCTAAAACTTTGTGTTTTTCAAACTAAGACACTTCTAATGAGACGGAGGGAGTACATTTAAAAAGATATATAAGAGATTAGATCATGTATCTAATCGGGTAAACCAGTATATCATCAAATCTCAAACTCGTCCAAAACCCGCGAAAAAATAAAAACTAATCCCAAACCCGGACCCGTTCTCGATTACCCGACCCCAAACCCGTCCCAAATGTGTCAAATGTGTCGGAATTCGGGTTTACCCATCGGGTTCGGGTTCGATTGCCATCCCTAATTGACTGTTGTTACGCCCGTGATTCTATATACTATTTTTCACGAAAACCAATTTAGTTCATATTATCTATATATTAATTATACTACACGTTAATAGTGTCCATAAGCTACAATACACCTACTTCACGGTACCTCACATAAATTACCAATTTTCCCACCAATATTGTTTTACTGCCCACTTCCTTTTTATTTTTCAGCCAAACATTTTGTTTTACTTTTTAGAGTTGTGAGATAAATAAGATAATTATGCCTTTTTTATTATATATTATTCTATATATATTAATTGAAGGTTTAAAGTGTCATTCTTTTAATATATATATTGAACACTAACTTTTAGGTTAACTTTATTTTCTGTCACAAACTTTTATGTTAACTTTATTTTCTTTCAATTTGACCACAAAACTTTTATCTTTTACGATTTAAAACTTTGGTCATTAACTTTTAGCTTAACTTTATTTTCTTCTAATTTGACCACCAAACTTTGACCACCAAACATTTAGCTTTTAGGATTTCAAACTTTGACCACCAAACTTTTAGCTTTTAGGATTTCAAATTTCGACCACCCAACTTTGGTCACTAACTTTCTTACTAATTTATGTACTTTATTTTCTTCCAATTTGACCACTAAACTTTGACCGCCAAACTTTTAGCTTTTAGGATTTCAAAGTTTTACCACCAAACTTTTAGCTTTTACGATTTCAAACTTTGACCACCCAACTTTGGCCATTAACTTTCTTACTAACTTATGTATTTTCTTTTCTTCCAATTTGACCACCAAACTTTTAGCTTTTATGCTTTCAAACTTTGACCACCAAATTGTTAGCTTTTAGCCGCGAGTATTTTTTTGAAGCCCACGCGACAATAACAGTCACCTAATATTATCTTTTATGTCCACGAAACCGTCCACAATTACTCGCAAGAATGTCGGAAAATCGTTGCCCATAGTGCTACTAAACATTTCTGCACAACAAACGTGCCCCGTCGCTTTGCGGCGGGTTAACAAAAACCCTAGTTTAGTTTAAATCTAAAATAATTATATATGAGAACATTAAGATTTAAGAAGCCAATGGGCTTTTAAACTAAAAATAATTGGGCCGGAAAAAGACTGGAATTAATTGGTCTTTATATTTTTAACTAGCATTAGGCAACACGTTACTTGTGTGTGGACGTGTGGTGGGGGGATGGGGGTTGGCCTTGGGTTGTGAAGTCCCTTCATACTATCAAGCCCGTCCCATTTGTAGCGTGGAAGAAGGAATGAGGCACAAAAGGAGAAGTTCTTTATTGGCGTGGGCGGGGCGAGGGTGGTGATGTGGCGGCCTCAGATTAATGGATTAATTTAGCCGTTGAACGGTTTTAAATTAATAAAAATAATTAAAAAATAACTAAAAATTCTATTTACTCATTTTTATATAAATCAAACCCATTAACACCATTTTTTACAAATCTCTTCTACTCCATTCCAAGCTTTATAAAAAATTTTCTAGTTTTTTTTAATAAAAATAAATCCACACAACCGTAACTTTGACCCAAACAACCAATTCAACCGACCGAAAACCTGAATCCTAGTCCGCCACAAACTTAATCTACAAATTCCAGGTAATGCACACGACCTAGCGGCCTACGCACATCTTTTAAGCGACATGTTTTACAGCCATCTCAATTTCCACTACCAAACATCCCTCCCTAACAACCCCCAATGGACCCTACACCAAGTTCGGCTTAGAAACCCAACCACAAAATGTTGGTGATCCATCCGGTAAGAAGGTAAAAAGATGAGAAGCCACAAGAAGAAAACTGACGAGGAGAAGAAAGGTGTTGACTGAGTTGCGATTAAATGGATATCCGATGAAGAATTGGTTTTAACCATATCTTGGATATTTGTATCGGAGAACTTAGAGTTCGGTAATATTTTTTTTCTATATACTGGTTTTTAGTATCACATATATTTTTCAAATAAGTCGTTTTTTTTAAGTAGGTAATAATCAACACAAAAACGAACGTTGAAATAAAATAAATGATCCTTTTCACGAAACGATGAAACAAGACTTTTACCGGAAGAATGATAGTCTATCATCAAAGTGGCGTGAAATAAATATCGATATGACAGTCTTCAATGGTTACTACCACAATATCAAGAATAACCCAAAAAGTTATGAAGCCGAAGGTGACTACCTGACGAGAGCGTTTACTATTTCTGAAAAAACAAAGCCACACCTTCAAATTTATGCATTGTTCGGAAGTGGTGAGGTACTCGACAAAATGGGCGAACACGGGAGCGCTTTGTATAGTTAACAGTTGAAAACAAGCTCCTCTACTCGTTTGGATGCTCGTATCGAGGTTGATCTAAACTTAAGTGACGATGACGTCGAGGTTGATCTAAACTTAAGTGACGATGACGTCGAGGTTGAAGCGAGCCGCCCACCTAGTAGAGATAAATCCAAAACAAGGCCATCAAAATCATCTACTTTGGGCTGGGCATTTATCCGAGCTAAATGAATGTATTGGTACGTTCAATAATATTCAACAACAAAAGCTCGATGGAAAAGAAGTCTTCGGACGATTTTCAAAGTCTAATTAAATTTTAAAAAGGCGAAAGCATCGGCTAAAGAAAACCGAGAAGATATAAAATTACTCGCTATGAATATCGATCACCTTGCCAGTCCGGAAAGACAAATGCACGAGGATATGAAAAAGCAAATCATGCAAAAATATAATAGTATTTAGAATGTTTTTTTTTAATATGTTTTTAATTAAGTTTTTATTATTTTTAGTATTTTTTGTTTTATGTAATGTTATTGTTTTATTTAATATAAAAGTTTTTTTAGTTGATCTGTTTTTTTAAAGGAGATTTTTTTTAGAAAAAGAAAAAACGCCCCTTCCTCCATACCCCACTACCCCGTGGTTTTTTGGGTCTGTGAGGGGAAATCCCTTTCTGCTAACGTGGCTGCCACATGTCGCTTCACGCCCTCATCACCCCATGACCACACCGTATAGTCTTAAGTCATTAAGCCCACAATGTTGTGAAGGGGGTGTAAAACCGTATCAAATAGCACCAATTAATGACACACTACCACATGCAACCATCAAGATCGGAAAAATTCGTACAAAAAATTAAAACCGAACGAAAAGTATATGTTAAAAAGTTGAATCACACGTGCGAACCCAAAACACAGAAGAGAACAACTAAGTCGATTTAGGACCCCGCGTGTTGCGACATAGACGTCGAATGGGAAAAAAATAGACGTAAAACGTTGGACCACACACGCACTTGCGACATTTTAACTCACAAATATGCTGAAAGGTAAAACGAAAAATTTGTAAATTAAAAGATAAAAAATGTAGTGAACAAAGTTGACAATGAAAAAATGTTGATGTTAAGTTGTAAAAGATATAAAAATTTCAGGGTTAAAAGTAAACAAATTATATATAAAAAAAAACCAAAAGTGGGTGTAACCTATTATGCCAAAGTTACAACCCATCAAATGTGTAACCTATCAATTATCATGCACAGCAAAGAGTTCACGAGTTGGTTTCGTAGAGGTTTTTGGGGCTAACGATACCGAGGCACAGTAGCCTGATCAGCTGCATGGCAGTGGTTGGGTTGTTCTTGAGGAGAGATTAATACACAGGGAACGAGGCCAGCAGCAACCTTTGTTGCTGGGCACAGCAATCGAATTGCAGGCTGCACCAGAAATAACTTTTGGGTTTAATGGAGATTCAAATATTAAAGATACAAACTTTTCATGTGGTCAAGACCAAAGACTAAGGGTTCATCGTGATCGATTGATTTTCACGACCAATATTTGTATTCGTTGGATAAGTTATAGTAGTTTATTCAATTGTTTGTTTCATCATAGTTAGCTTAGTTGGGGAAAGATAATTTGTTGGATTTTACATAATTCGTGCCCAAAATTATTCAAACAGTTAACATATGTTATGTCAATATAACTAATCAAATGCTTATATCAAACATCGAGCTAACAAGTGGCAATCCAACTAACTTGAATAACCAAACATGTTTTAACTATATGCATGTAATTTTATTCGTCTTGGTGTGATTGATTCTTAATTAAGTTGATTTGGACAGTCTTATAGAACGCAGCCCGATAGCAGTGTACTAGACTATCTATGTTAATGGTACCTTGTTTGTAAGGTCAGGATTCAGGAACCTTCCTTGCGCACTAGGACGGGAAACCCATGTTACACGTTAAGGGTAGGCTAGGTGGTATTGTATAAGGCCGGGTAAGGTATTTGCCCATGCATTCTCATTATCACCGATCAAACATTGTCATCATATACTAAGTCTTGCAACTATCTAAACTAAGAAGTGCTATCTTGCTTGTTTTTTTAATCTTCAAAATCGGTAATGCTCTCTTTTGTTTTGGTGGTTTTCTTGCTTTTTAAGTTTTATTGCAGTGTAGTTTTTTTTCCTTGTGTTCTTAATTCTATTGCAATTTAGTTTAGTTTTAGTTATCTGGAATCTACAGTCAAAAGTCTTTTATGTTATGTAATAATCAAACAATAGGTAGCTAGTTAAGCAAATAATTAATCAAGTTTTATTTAGGTTTAGTTATCTGGAATCTACGTTCTCAATGTTAATTGAGAAGCCACATTCACAAGGCTAAAAAGTGAGAAGAGGCATTCTCAATGCATGTTAAAGTGAGAAGTGATGATTATCGTCAAGTTACTTAAAAACCTTACTAACAAAACCAAGTGGGAGAAAACTTAATAAGTGAAGGGAAAAAGAGTGCAACGCATCTAATACCTACGGATGACAACGTGTCAGGTATGGGTCAGGTTTGGCTAATGACATACCCATGCCCGGTTATAGAATCTCAACCCATACCCATCTCATTACACGTCGGGTATTTGTCAGGTATAGAGCATACCTGTTAGTATTTGCATGTATATATATATGTATATATATTTACTTTTTTTATAGTCTTATGTTTTAAAAATCACAATTTATTGAATTGTAATAAATAATATATGTATCATCATCACCGTTCTAATCTTTGAAATATTTTAGAATGTAAATATATATTATAATATGTATCTCAAAAAGTATTTTTATATTTTGTAGCATTTAAATATAAATAATAATGTCATTAAAATATAAATTTCAAATGAAAAGTCTATGTTTCAAACAATGAATCTATAAAACAAAACATTACTAAAAGTAGTTAAGAAAAAATATATATAAAACTTAAAAATTTGTGCGTATATGTTTCGGGTAAACAAGTATTTAGTTTCGGGTAATCGGGTCGGGTATCACTTAATACCATACCCGTCCCATACCCGCAAGATATTTTTTACCAATCCCAAATCCGTCCAATACCCGTCGGGTATCGGGTATACCGATCCCAAATGCTTCGGGTATACCCGTCGGGGCTCAGGTTTTTTCGCCATCCCTATTAACAACCCCCATCATTTTAATATGTATCCTTTGAATGACTATGTCAATCTTCCATATAAGTTGCTCAAAGCTTTTTGTAGCCAATGAATTGCGGCTTAATCTCTTGATGATGTACGATTCTTAAATAAAGCAATGAGGGATCTTCATGTCAGACTTCTAGCTAGTTCCTCCTCACAAGATCAACCACCGTGTTGTGTTACATTTTCTGCAACAACAAGACTAACCAAACTCTTTTTTTATGGGTTAGTAAAATACAAACTCATATTTTTCATACCTTGAGAGTATCGAAATATTTGTGTTTAACTCATTTCAATGTCTCCTCATTGAAAACAAACTATATCTTATTAATACATTAAAATAAATTAATGACATATCTAGTTGTGTATAAAGGGCAAGAAATATTGCACCAATTGCACTTAACTATGGTACTTATCCACTGATAATCTCTATCTAGAATAGGATAACGATAATTTGTTTTGTACCAAATGTTTGATCAATCTTCAACTTTCTTGTAGATAGACCTTGAATTATTAAAATGCCCCAACATCTTTCGGATGTAACTTGATAAAAATATCGTTAAAAAATGCTCAACTTGCATGCTATCTCTTTAGGATATAATAACATGATCGACATATCTTATAACATATGACCGAGTACATCATTTTTATGTCTTGTGCTTAAGAGATTATCACCAAGTTGATTATACGATGTCTGACTCGGGTATTTTAGTCCATATATAAAAATTGTTAACTTCATATAATATATTTGTCGAGCCTTTAATTTCATTGTCTCAATGTATTTACAATCAGTTATGGATTTCCTTCCATGTTGGCCAATCATGTATGTGAAAGCATTTTCAAGAGTTTTGTCATGTAAATTTCATCATTTAGCATATCGTTTTCGATATCATATTCAAAGATCTGGTTAAAAATTGCTTCACTTCCATTTCATATTGTACCATACTATACATACTTTCTTTGAGATATTATAATCACCATATGCTTATGACTGCATAGGAATTAAATCCTTAAGATGTTTTCTTTTAAGCATTAAACTTCCTCAAAAAACTCATGAGTTTCAGTTATATTTAATTCCTTAATGTATATAACAAATCTAATGTATCTGGATCTAAATTTGTATACATCATATATATATCATTCTTGAGAACTCACTTTACATGATTTTGAAATTTCAAATCCTTAAGGAATTCCATAGACGCAGATCAATTCTCTATTGTATTACCAGACTAAAAAAAGTTGTTGCATCCACTAGCAAGGGACATTTCTCATCATAATTAATTAGAGTCTTTGTAAGACCCGTCCCGAATTACCAAGGCTTAATGCCCTAAACCACGGGATTAGTTGTCTAAATAAAAACGGGGTTAACTTAAACTTTGAGAAAATAATCATGTACTCAAAAGTTTTGTCGTGATCCATGGGGTCAATCAAATTAAAACGATGTTCACATCTCATGAAAGGGTTTACAATCCCATTATATCGTTTACGTGTATTTATTTTCCAATTAAAGTGTAACCCCATATTGTTCGAAACTCAAAATCGAATGTGTGGAAGCGTATTAATAATCTTGTGCACGTTCGGTCCTCGTAAACGGCTTGATCTTCTTCCCATGCTCCTTAAGATTGGTACATAGGGTTACACACGATTAAATAACCCGATTAGTATTGACAAACGTGAGTTTAAATCAGACTAACATATTCTTATAGTCATTACACGTTGAAACGGAACGAACTAGGCCAAACGGCCCCATATCAAGAGAATAAACTGTTGCACTATTTGCGCAGCAGCTGTTCGGGTCACTTTTTCGCCTTCTAAAACCCATAACATGGATTCGACTTTCAAATAAGAGATGTCCTTCATTCAAATACCTTTCCAGGCATATAAAGAACACCTCCTAACGATTTTTCTATGATTTTATACGAATTTTTGAAAATCAGCCTATCTGCATGTTGATGCTGGCTTGCAGCTCGCCGTACCCTACGTCCGTCAGGCTAGGGGTTACGGCCAGCAGTGGCTGGTCATTTTAGCTTGTTTGGCTTACTGCTCGCAGTAACCTACGGCCATCAGGCCAGGGGTTACGGCCAGCAGGCTCTGAATGGCTCGTTTTCGTACAACTTTCTAGCACCCATTTGACCCGGATGCACCCGACCATTCATGGGAGTCCAATGCTCACCCTTGGTGATTTTTTTGATCAAATTTTCATGGTTTAACACTTATTTACCTTCATCCTTTATCAAGATTAACGTGGTCCATTAAGAGTTAGATTAGCAAAAGGATTCTTTCGTGGAAACGACAAGTGCACGGATTCAACACCCATAGCACCTTGATCGTTCTATGTCTCAACATCTTTCCTTTTTGCACTCTTGTCCTATGTGGTACCAAAACCAACGAGATGAGCGGTTGTTATTTGGTCGAGTCTTGTCCTTGTCACCATTGCGGCGAGGATCCCATAACTATGATTCTTTCAATCATTTTCCTTGGTTTTTCCCTCGCCCGGTCAACTCCCGGCAAGACTCGATTATAGATAATCACATCCACACATCTCATGGTGTTGAAACCTTAATGCCACCATTCTAATTTAACAAGCTACAACGTATCTATATGACTCTAAGTCGTAGGGCGACTTACCCGGCATGCTTCCAACCTTCGACCAAGGTTGATTCTATCGAGTTGCATTCGAATACAAGCTTCCTATAGTGAAGCTCTTGTGATATTGTTCAAGCATGGGCAAATGCATCTAAAAGTATATAACTTGATTTTTTTTAAACAAGCATAAGCTATCGAGTAACTTACCTTACTCGCGGCCTTTCCAACTTCATTCCTTTTACCTCCCTTGGTTCCCGAGCTTTCCGACTTCACACCTATTTCATGCTATATACGCATAGGTGTTTAGTTATTCATTCATTGTGTGTCCATTTCATGGTTCCACATAAACCGAGTTTAACACATATAACAATTATATCATTATCACATTGAAGGGATAGGGAGCCTAATCCGGGCGGAGGAAGAGCCCCTATCTCCATAAATAGGAATCCTGGCGCCAGACTCTGGCGCAAGGCTTCCTCCGCAGCGCTGTCAAGGTAATAGGCAGCGCAGCGCGCAAGGTTACCAATTGATAAGCAACGAACAACACCTGATAAATGCGTATGCCCACGCGCGGTATCTTCCCTTACCACTTTTGGTACGAGGTATAGAAGATAACAAAAGGTAGATTCACAAGGATCTCTGACAGAGTACGCGCCAATGAGAAGGCGACAGGTGGCAAGGGTGGTCCAACCGCCACTTACAGGGACGGCGACATGACTGTGCCCACGCTTCCACCATGCCGTCGTCAACAGTGACAGCAGACATCCCCTGCTGGTGACAGACAGCAGGGGCATGGTCAACGACTGTAGCCAGGACAAGGCCACCGTCCGCCAATCAAAGCATGCCACGTGTCCGCCTCGAGCAACAACCATGCTTCAGAATGACGTCATCTATAGTAACCTGCTTTTCCCGCCCTTTTCATGTGAAGCTTAGACTTGGGCTTGGGCCAGGCCCAAGCAAGGATAACTTATCGTGGGCTCCTCTACTAAACCCACGAGTTCTCCTATAAATAAGGGAAGTCATCTCCTTGCAAAGGATCCGAAATTTCCTACTGTTACATAGCATACTCTCTTGTAAATCTTTGTACTCGATTATTAATAAGATTCCGGCTAGTTACAGTGGACGTAGGTCATACTCCGACCGAACCACTTACATCTCGTGTCTATATTTACTTAACACTCACACACGTTCTTACTCCTTATTCTCACACGGGTTTAACCTAGAGGTTTGGGTAAAGGATTACCCCTGACGTAACGTAAGTATAAACCACACGGTGATTAGCAATAACCACCGTGATACTTATGTTTCTTCATTGGCGCCATCCAACGGTTAGAACAGCTCTTTTAGTCATCTTTTAAACCCACCCATGGCTGAACCCAACCCTAACATTTCTGTCATGATCCGGGCCGGAGAGGTTGACACTCAACCCCCGGAGAACCAAACAACACCACAGACTGTCGTCAAACAACCCACCTCACGACTCGAGAAACCAGCTTTCGAGGTCCGTGACGTGGATTCCGATGATAACAGTAGTGCCAGCTCAGAGGAGGACCCAGAACAGTGGCTCCTCCGTCAGAGCACCAAGAGCGCCGCGATCTACCAGCGGAAACTCTTGCAGCAAACCAAAAAGAAGGACAAAGCCCTCACTTATGATACCCCACTGAAAAAGGGGTACAGAAACAAAGACTCGGCCGTTCAAGGTGATGGTCGTAGCGGGGAGCTCGGCGGAGACACCAGAGCTCGGGGCTACGCGAAGTCACGGGACGAGCCAGATGGCTACGAATCATCCAGTAGCGGCTCCAGCCACAAAGGAAAGAAACGAAGTCATCGTTCGCGCCACAATGACGAGGACGATGACTTGGTCAGGCCATTCAGGCCAAAGGCTTTCGCAGAAAAATCAAAGTTTGTTGCTCGCATAGCAACCGCAAAAATCCCAAGGAAGGCTAAGCTTCCTAGCAGCATCGGCAGATACGATGGCCTGCGTGACCCTGATGATCATGTGCATGACTTTGAGTGCGCAGGAATGTCGGTTGACTTGCCGGTCCAGGTCTGGTGCCACTTGTTTGCCCAAACCTTGACGAGCGCAGCCAGGGTCTGGTTCGATAACCTCCCCGCGGGGAGCGTTAAGGACTTTGATGACCTCACCGATAAATTCGGCAGTCATTTCTCGCACTTGCGCAAGCATAAAAAAGACAAGGCGCATATTCTGTTATGCCGCCGACATGATCATGAGTCAATTGAGGATTTCATCGTTCGATTCAACAAGGAGGCCTTGCAAATAGGTTGTGGGGAGGAACTCACGCGGGCAGCGTTCATACACAATGTACGCAGCCCGGAACTCATGAAGTGCCTCACAGGCAAAGATGGCATTCCGGAGTCCTGGGACGAACTCTTCCACTCCGCCAAAATATACGCCTCCTCCGAGAAGTCTTTCAACCAGATGCATGGCTTCCAACCGCAACACCATAATAATAATAATAATAACAAAAATAAATCTGTTTGGAGCCGCATCTCAGGCACCGCCGACAAAGGGAAGTACTCCCCAGCCGGCGATGCCCGGCAAATTATCAGCCCAAAGCAATCGCGAGACCAACGTGGGCACTCCAAGAAAAATCATGATTGGACCCCGCTAACAAAGACACCATCTCAGGTTCTGAAAACTAAGCAGGTCACGTTGAAAGAACCCAATCCCCTTGGGAAACGAAGGAACGTGGACCGAAGCAAGTTCTGTGAGTATCACAATGACTTCGGTCATCTCACAGGCAACTGTTACAGTTTGAAGATGGAGATAGAGGTCGCGCTGAAGTCTGGTCAGGTCGGTCACTTAGTAAAGAATGTCCACCGCACTGGCAAGGGCCAAGCAAGCGAGGATAACCAAGCGGAGGGGTCACAGAAGAAAATCCGAGACCTCAACACTCATGCAGCCACATTGGTTCTTCGTCACCACTGCAATATGACAAGGCGTGGCAAAAACACACCGCACGGAAAACGCACCCGTGCGCAACCGCTTGACGATTCATGGAAAGAGGCCGACGTCCTCATGCCAAAGGTCAGGGGCGGCGCTTCCTCTACAGCACCTTTTGTCATAACCGCCGTCTTTGGACATTACCGCACGTTGTACATGTTCCTGGATGGCGGCAGCAGCACAGACATCACGTACGAGCAATGTTTTCAACAACTGGATGAAGAAGACAAAGCAAAGCTCGTACCAGTCAATGAGCCCATCTCTGGTTTCATTCATGAGACCATCATGCCGCGGGGCATGCTCTCCCTTCCAGTCACGTGGTCTGACGGCACCCATGAGCGCACAGAAGTATGCGACTTCATGGTCTTGCCAGCCACCTCAAATCATGATATACTCTTGGGACGGGAAGGCATCGCGCGTTTTAACGCCAATGCTTCCACGACCAGGGCTAGCAATGGGTAACCTGTTAAGACACGATAAGACCTGTTTGACTGAAAAGTACACTATTTGATTTTTTGACTTTTTTTAATACTTAGAATTAAGAGGCAAAAATCTTTCATTTCCCTTTTTGGTACATAAAACATAAAACTGTGTTATAAACATGAGATATAAATGAGTTAAACGAGTCGTGTTCATGTTTAGACTTGATTTGTTCGCGCGCGTCAGAGACCTGTTAACCTGTTAGGACACGATTTGCCAGCCCTATCCACGGCGCACGCGATGGTCGGCTTCCCAACCAAGACAGGCACCGCCTTCATCAGAGGTAGTAAAGATTGCCACGTCACCGAAACCGCTAAGCCTCCAAAAATGGTCAAGACAAACGCCCGCACTGAGCCGGAAAAATGGGTACTCAACCCTAAATTTCCGGAGCAAACGGTGGTCATTGGCCATGAAATCTCCGAGACCATACGCAATCACCGGAAGCAACTCTTAATCAGCAATATGGATGTCTTCGCGTGGCAACCGGCTGACATGGTCGGTGTCCCTCGCGAAATAGCGGAGCACAGACTCAACGTCTACCACTCCATAGAGCCAATAGTGCAAAAGAAACGAAGTATGGGCCCGGAGAAAACAAAGGCCATGAACGAACAGGTCACCGAGCTGCTCAACGCGGGTATCCTCCGCCCTATCAGATACCAAACTTGGGTGGCTAATCCTGTCATGGTCGCCAAAGCTAATGGAGGGTGGCGCATGTGCGTCGATTACAAGGATATCAACAAGGCGTGTCCAAAGGATTGCTATCCTCTGCCGGAAATCGATCTAAAGGTGGATTCTCTTGCCCCTTATCGGTTCAAGTGTTTCTTAGACGCGTATAAAGGATACCACCAGATCCAGATGGCCGAAGAGGACGAAGACAAGATAGCGTTCCGCACGGACGCGGGCATCTTCTGCTACACCAAGATGCCCTTCGGCCTGAAAAACGCGGGCGCCACATACCAGCGCCTAATGGACACGGCCTTCATCAACGAAATCGGCATGCGACTTGAAGTGTACGTCGATGACCTTGTAATCAAAAGCAAGGAAGAGAGTGATATGCTACGGGATATTCAGCAAACGTTCAATCAGCTACGAAAAGTGCGCATGAAATTGAACCCGAGCAAGTGTTCATTCGGGATGGAAGAGGGCAAATTTCTGGGCGTCATTGTAACGCGGGATGGTTTCCGCGCCAACCCAGAAAACGTACAAGCCATCGAAAGAATGCCATCACCCGCTTCCGTCAAAGAGGTTCAAACACTGATGGGCCGCGTCGTCGCTCTCAACCGATTCCTGTCCAATTACGCTTCAAAGTCGTTCCCGTTCGTGGACACTTTGAAGAACTGTTTGAAGAAGAGTAATTTCCGCTGGACCCCAGAGGCGGAATCAACATTCCAAGCAATGAAACAATGCTTAATGAACCTTCCGACGCTAACAACGCCTCTTCCTAAAGAACCACTCACGCTCTACTTATCCGTCACGGAGCGGGCAATAGGCGCGGTTCTAATGGTCGACCGCAAGGGCGTGCAAACGCCGATTTACTACATCAGTCGCACATTGTTAGATGCGGAAACAAGGTACACAATCATGGAAAAGCTGGTTCTCGCTCTCATCCACGCATCTCGAAGACTGCGCAGGTACTTCCAAGGCCATCCGATAAACGTCCTCACGGACTACCGGATAAACGACATACTCGCCAAACCCGAATTATCGGGCCGCCTGGCGAAGTGGGCCATTGAGCTGGGGGAACATACTTATTGTTTCTTCACATAAGTATAAACCACACGGTGATTAGCAATAACCACCGTGATACTTATTGTTTCTTCACATATGTTTTCATGAAATTTCATTCATTCAAGCATTTTATCGAACACCTTGAGTGCATAATTTTATAAGTAGCTTTTCTAAGCTTTTTAGATTTCATGACTTTACCATAGCCTTACTTACACAATCAAATATTGATTTCACCATCAAATCATGTTTATATATGTAACAAAACATCAACATTTATACATGATTCCCAAGTCTCTAAGTGTGGTTCTTGTCTAGCACTAAAAACCCACTTCTTACATACTTGAAGTTTCAATTAAATCACATGAATCAAGCAATATATAACTTTTTATCACATATCATAGTTTCTTTGATGTCAGTAAACACATAGAAACCTATATATGCTAAGAAATCACACTTTTGTATAAACTTTAGAAGCACCATCTTCCAAATACCATAGTTTTGGATGAAATAAAAAGGTCTAGAGTTACCTTAGGATGAATAGAGCACTAGATGATAATAATTTTCATCATGCATATGTAGGAACTCTTGATTTTGGCAAGATTTGGGGCTGATTTCTTGAGAGCTCTTCAAGTGTGTGTTTTTGTTGGGTTTTGATCGACTTCAAGTGTGTGTTTTCACACCCACACTTTTGTTTTGACCCACCAGGTTTCAATCTTTGCCACATTGTCATAATCAACCCCCTTACTAGTGATTCATTGTAATAATTTATTAACACATAACTTCTAGTATTAATTTAACATATGTTCGGTATTGACGGGGCAACCGAGATTATTTATGAGCTAGCTACGTGTTTCATTGATCCATTTGTTAAGCCCCCTCATATTTCATATAGTTTACTTACTACAAAGTTTTACGAGGTTTGGGGCGTTACAGTCTTTACAAAACATGAATGTGCCACCAATTGTGCCTAATATGCATAATTTCACTTTTCCTCAATATGCTTCCACATAAAAGACCCATTACATATTTCACAACTTTTAGTTGCATGGACCATTTGTCCAAAAACTTTTAAATTCATGAGAGATTTCAGTTTTGTCTCAGTTAAGTCTTTCCATTTGGCCAAACACTTCACATGTCATTTTTTGGCATATGTTAGTTTTTATCCTCATTATTTTCATTATTTCAAGCGCTATATATACAAAATTATCATCGACATCGATTTTGTTTTGATTCCATATAGTAGTAGACATGATATAAATTACAAGATCTCTTTATTTTCAGGTATCTGAGGTTTTTTCTGGAACCATCATGTCTAATGTCTTTTGAGGAGACCCTTTACTATACCTCGATGCGTTTTCATAACCTACTCCATTCTCGAAGATTTTTATTCTTAAAACCGACTAGTTTACTACGCTTCAGGCGTACCATAGACTTGTCACCAATGTACGGTTGTCATTTTAGGACACTAATCTTAATTAGAGCACTAGCAGTTGGTACATGTAACTTAGCTAGTCATTCAATTTAGTTCAGTGAATATGTCTGGTAATAAATTCATTAATTCTTGTAAATGAATTATCCTTTGAACTTTCAATTAATTTGAACTTTCAATTAACATGATTAATTTGAGGATCAAGATAAAATAATGATAATTTATTCCAACTTTTCCAACTGCTTTTTATCTCCTCCTCATGTTATGAATAATGATTCATCAACAATGAAAATTAATCAATTGTGTCATAAACGAATCAAACATTTAACATCAACATATAATCCCAACCTTCTTTGAGGTCCCATCTCTATGCATTTTGGTGTAGTAATTGCAACATATACAGCACAACCAAAAATATAGATGGGAGGTACTTGGTTCCCGACTCAAAACCAATTATAACGGGGACGAAGTATTATAACTTATTGGCCAGATATGAATGTAAAATCACATGCATGAACCCACAAACGACAAGAACTTTTGTTATCATCATTATTGGCTTTGCAATCAATTGTAGATGTTTCATCATTTTCTTCAACAAAAGCATATCGTGTATCAACACTCGTCACATGTAATTTAACTTTTATTCCAATAATCATTACTAAAATGAAAATCAAGATCACCACTTTTATCAAGACAAATATGATAGTATGGAGTAGTGTGTTTGTTTTCTTATCAACTAAGCCACAAGTCACACAAACTTCAATTTGCGAATTTGATAACCAATAGACGATGCATCGATTTAAAACACTAAATGATATACATAATGGAGATATCATTTTCAGATATTTTAGTGATTTACACCCAAATTTATTGGTATATAATTGACTTCCCCTTGAGAGCAACCATTACATGTATGATTATTGAAGAATCTTTGGGTTCTTTTATGCATTTAACATCATCATTGACTCGGTATGATCTAACCAGCCATGTCAATCATTAAATGGTCCATAAACTTTGGATTTATGATCATATATGCTTTTAGCTTCACTTATGTTTGTTTAATACACGATAGGAAGTACATGAGAATAATAATTATTATTTTAAACATGTATGTTATAACATTTTTCCCATAGTATTTCCTCGTAGAATCACTCGCTTATTGGGCTATTTCTTGTGGTCGGTTTTACTACTAACATGATCAATGACAACTTTTCTCAGTAATGACCATGATCATTATCTTTACATCGACCAATATTATCACATTCACTTCAGGCAATAGATTATTAGAAACTTTCATGATTGCATCATTAAAATTTTCTTATTATGTATATGATCACAACTAATATACAAGTCATTATGTCATCACATTCACTTCAAGTAATGGATTAAACTACACAGTTTATGGTGATCGTTTCAAACCTTACATTTTTAACAATATTGCTACTGCATGAGCATAATTAAAATTTGACACACGAAAGTTGTTTATTCTACCTTCTCTTATAAATAAACTTCTCTTCACATGATATAAATCAAGAAGTAGTTATATCACATATTCTGATATTCATTAAGATTTATTGACCTAAAATATTATAAGCTTCCCTAAATTAATAACAAGCTTTAAGGAGTTAGACACTTCGGGTGTCATATTATAAATGAACCTTGACCCTAATTCAATCATGTTTATAACTTAGTGATCATTTTCAACAATTTTGGTCATTTTGTTTTTATCTTCAAAACCAATAACATATGAAACACAAAGTATACATAAAAAAATTATCAATACAATACGTTGTAACATGTCATCAAATAAAATAAGTTATGGTACAACCTTTATGAAATATTGTTTCGTCACTTATATGAAAACATATAAATTATGTATTAGTTTATTACAATATAACCAATCGCAAGTATAACTTTTATACATGTATTTGTCACTCTAACTTGAAAAATAAACAAATATCTCCATTAAGTCCAAACAATGTTTTAATAACATATGATCAATTCCCTACAAATATATCTTTTTAATATAAGCATTTCAAGATATGAAGATGTAAATATTGATAAAGATGTTTGTAGGGTTGGAGATAAAATCAGTGTGTTTTGTGCATTTGTAAAAATATGATGTGGCAGCTGACTGGACATGTTTTTAGGTGAGGAGATTGCATTGGTGATGGTCTAATAAGTTGGAAGCTGGATTTTTAACATTTATAATGTGTGTGCCATCACCCATGCTCGTCTCACAACTAAGAGCAATTAAACCTTTTAGTTATGATAATTATTGCTGATTTAACCTTCTAATTAGTTTTATAACTAGTAACTTTGCTCGCACGCTTCGCGACACGCTCTCGGCATAACAATCGACATGTGCGTCCAACCACCGCACCACCAATCCTTATGTTGTTTCACCCAAAACCAAATTATGTGCATAGAGGAACTTTACATGATAATGTTAGGGCTTATACAAATGCACGTTATATCATGTCCTTTGCGTTTTTATAAAAGTATGGCCTTGTGTTTCTCAGAGAGGTTATGAGATTACACATATCACAATATTTTTTTCCAAACAACTTGAAAAGGCCACGTATGGGGGCTGTAAATAATAAGATACAAAAAAGTGGGGAAAATTAAAGGAAAAAAAAGAATCAAAGAACTAAAGGTTTCAAACTTATGCAATGAAATGCAACAAACAACACTAAAACTAGTACACCAGCATCCCATTTTATTTAGCAAATCAAACGCAAGAGATATATATATAGCTTGCTTAAGTTACAAAACACTATTCATCTTAATACATAGTATAATGGTACAAGATATTGAAACATGCTTTACATTTTTTTTATTGTTCTTAAATTTTCTTAATTATTTTAAAAATATGTTCTTAAACAATAAGTGGTTGTTATAATCTGAAATGAAGTCTATACGACTAAATTATCAGCTTAGCACTTCCTAGATCATACGACAGTTCTCTAGTGAAGTTGGGCACACTGGTCGCGCGAGCGATCAACACATGGGAGAGTGGTTATCCAACTTTCTCAGCGTGATTTCATGCCGATCCCATATTTCGTTTTGATTGGCATTTATAGAACTATGTTAATCTTAGTTTTTGCTACCTACTTTGTGATTTTAAGTTTGAAAATAACATCAGACTTTTTGAAATTTAAAATAATGTTTTCGTAAACATATGAAAACGTGTTAAAGAAGAAACTAGGAAATATTTGGCCATCGCTCGGTTACATTTTACAAGTAACCACTATGATATAATATATCTATAGTAGATATTTTCAAAATAAAAATCTTTAAATGCTTCACTAACAAGCTAAAAGTGTTGATTTAAAACAATGGTTTATAAATTGATCTTTAAAAATATAGATTAAACCAATGTCTCAATTAATGAGACGCATTTGATGATCTGTGCGTATTATTCATGGATAGAATTAGTTTGTGTCATATTCATGTGGATTTTGGATTTTTATTATGCCTTCATTTGAATTTTATATTTATTTTTTATTTTGGTTTTTGTTTTTGGATTTTAGACTTTTGTTCAAAGCTTAATTGTGATGAAGATGAATTTGAGGATGAGGATGAGGATGATGAAAAAGATATTTTTGGTAGTTGTCTAACATTTCATTGGAATGTTGAAATTGCATGAGTAGTGAAAGATTTTTACATTTCAAATGTATGGTGGGATATATTCAGGTTACAATTTCAATCATCATGTGGTAACCAAACTTCTGTGAATCAAACGGCCCCTAAGAATTTGCAAGACTAATATTGATGCAAAAGTTATTCATAGACACCATCCGTATCCTGCCATCCCGTCACAACGTGCGGATTAATATTAACTCGTTACCTTTATTTTACAAATAAAATTATGCAATCGCGCGGTTGTAAAAATGCTATCAGACCTTTAACACGACTTGAATGTTTATATAATTAAGACTTAACATTATTTGACTTTAAGAAAAAGTTTTTAAGCTGTGATTATCGGTAAAAGTACCTGTAACTTTGCCTAACCCTGCTAATAACTCTGTCATGAGTAGTATATTTTACTGAGTATGTTTATTTGTTTGTTATATTTTGTAACAAAATATAGTTTTACTTAAACTTGTCTAAATAAAAACACTTGTTAATAAATAATTTATCAAAGATCAATAAAAGTTATACATGTATATGTTCAACTATATATTTCTTTGTTTATCTATTACGTGACTAGTAGTAGTAAATACGATATCATACGTAAATGACATGTTGAAACATATAGTAGTCTAGTTAAGTACATCTTCCCGCCAACTATCACCAACCTCTTTCGCTTTCTCCATTCACCAATTTAATTTCAACTCTTCAAGAAACCAACCAACCCACTCTTCTTTCTTATATGACTCTCCAAAACCCTAAATTATAATCAATCAATCAGTCACCCCACAGACTCACTGAGTCACCCGAGTTTCATCCTATAAAAACCCTATATTCAACCTTACCTCTCATTCAATGTCATTTGACACCATATCAATGTCAAGTGACCTCCCTTTTCTAGGCCCACGGTCTGGTCCATCAAGCATGGACCTCCAACAACTCTCTCGCCGTCCCAAACACCACGTTTCGCCCACGTTAGGCGAGCTGATGCAGCTCGTTGGGGACACGAACTGCGTCCCAAACGTGGGCAAAAGAAACGGTGTTGAAACACAACTTCCATCATCTCCTTTTGTTCTTTCGTTTAATAGTCTTACTTATAGTGTCAAAACACCTCGTAAGATTACTCTTTCTAATGCCCTTAATGGTGGTAAAGTGTCGGTGTCCAATACCAAAGTTTTGTTGGATGATATCTCGGGCGAGGCGAGGGAAGGCGAGATCATGGCGGTTCTAGGCGCTAGTGGGTCGGGGAAGTCGACATTAATCGACGCGCTAGCGAACCGAATCGCGAAAGGAAGCTTGAAAGGAACCGTGACTTTAAACGGTGAAGTCCTTGAGTCGAAATTGCTTAAGGTTATTTCGGCTTATGTCATGCAAGATGATCTACTCTTTCCTATGTTAACCGTGGAAGAAACATTGATGTTTTCGGCCGAGTTTCGGCTGCCAAGGACGCTCTCGAAGGCGAAAAAGAAGGCGCGGGTTCAAGCGTTGATTGATCAGTTAGGGTTAAGAAATTGTGCGAAAACGGTTATTGGAGATGAAGGTCATCGAGGGGTATCGGGTGGTGAACGACGTCGTGTTTCGATAGGAATCGACATCATTCACGACCCGATTGTTTTGTTTTTGGACGAACCGACATCCGGGCTCGATTCGACAAGCGCGTATATGGTGGTTAAAGTGTTGCAAAGGATTGCACAAAGTGGAAGTATTGTTATTATGTCCATTCACCAACCGAGTTACCGAATAATGAGTTTACTCGACAAGTTAATATTTCTTTCAAAAGGACAAATGGTGTTTAGTGACAAGACTTCCAAACTACCCGATTTTTTCGCACAGTTGGGAAATCCGATCCCCGAAAACGAAGATCGAACCGAATTCGCTCTCGATTACATTCGAGAGCTTGAAATATCCGGAGCCGGAACCAAACCGTTAGTCGATTTTTACAAAACATGGTCTAGAAACAAAAATAGTGAAACAACTTTGGTTGAAGGAGCAAAGATGTCTTTAAAAGATGCAATAAGTGCAAGCATTTCTAGAGGCAAATTAGTCTCCGGTGCAACAAACATGGACTCGAATTTATCATCAACGGTTCCAACATTTGCGAACCCCTTTTGGGTCGAGGTTTTGGTGATCGCGAAACGTTCGATGCTGAATTCGTGGCGATCACCCGAACTATACGCGATCCGGCTTGGTGCGATTGTGGTCACGGGGACCATACTCGCGACCATGTTCCGGAACCTAGACAACTCGCCACGGGGAATTCAAGAACGGTTAGGGTTTTTCGCGTTCGCGATGTCCACAATGTTCTACACTTGTGCGGAAGCAATCCCCGTGTTCCTTCAAGAACGATATATTTTCATGAGAGAAACCGCGTACAACGCGTATAGACGTTCGTCGTACGTTGTCTCGCATTCAATAATCGCGATCCCTTCGTTAATCTTCCTCTCTTTTGTATTCGCTTGTATAACCTTTTGGGCGGTTGGGTTAGCGGGTGGGTCAATGGGTTTTTTCACCTTTTTACTGTTCATATTCGCGTCGTTTTGGGTCGGAAGCTCGTTTGTTACATTCTTATCGGGTGTGGTGGCACACGTAATGCTTGGTTACACGGTTGTTGTTGCAGTACTCGCGTATTTCCTTCTTTTCAGTGGTTTCTTCATCACTCGGGATCGAATCCCGGCCTATTGGTTATGGTTTCATTATGTTTCACTTGTGAAATATCCTTACCAAGGTGTGTTACAAAATGAGTTCGATGATCCTAACAAGTGTTTCGTAAGGGGAACTCAGATCTTCGATAACTCGCCGTTAGGAGCGATTCCGGATGCGATGAAGGTGAATCTTTTGAAGAGCATAAGTCGAACACTTGGTTTGAATATTACGAGCTCGACTTGTGTGACAACAGGTGCGGACATATTGAGTAAACAAGGCGTTACGGATATTGACAAATGGGGTTGTTTTTGGGTCACAATTGCATTGGGTTTCTTGTTTAGAGTCTTGTTTTATTTTGCTTTATTGGTTGGAAGTAAAAATAAAAGAAGTTAAACCACCAGACCCCCACCCCCCTCCCAAGATGTAATTCATTTGTTATCCTTTCGGTTTTATTTGGTTTTATTTAGTGTCTTTTTTTCACGAGGGAAACTCACATACTCAATTGTTATTGTTATTGTAGGTATATATTTCTTTTAATATATTTTCAGTATTTACGAGTTCGTTTAAACCGAGCAAACACTGTATGATACAAGTAAAAGGGTGTTCGCACGATGCGGCGAAAATACATGCACTCTAGGGTGTGTGTGTATAAGGTTTGATTTGGTTATTAGCCTCCTTTAAAACCGAAAACAAAGTCATCAGCTAATCTATTTTATTAACCAAACGAATTTTGGTTAATCGATTCTGGGATGACCCCCTTCTCCCCAAAACCATCTAATCCCCATCAACTTAATTTAGCCCTTCTACGCTTTCAAATAAAATCATTTTGTACTATAAAAACACCCTATATATATAAAATAAAAAAATAAATACCATAAAATATAAACCCTTGTCTCTAAAAAAGAGTCATTTTTTAGATAGGATGCTTTTATGTAGAATAACGAAAAGAATTACAGCCATTGTTGCAAATTAAAATGATAGATAACAAAGTTGGTGAGTTTTTTTGGTCGATATTTTAGGTAAAATGGTTCTAGCAAACATATCTACCTGAGCTCCAAACATTTTTTTAAGGTTTGCCAACTTCTTAGTTATAACCTATAATAATATTAGTTGGCCCTGTGTGGGTCGTCTTTGAATACATATATTAACAATTGAATTTTGTTACAATCCTAACTTTGCATCACCTTTTTACGTTTACCTCGACAGCATCTCTTCACTCCAAAATTAACTTAAATTAAATTTGCAATTTCAAATATGTCATAATATATCACTTGGCCTCAAGCTCATGGACCTTTGTCAAGCTAGCTAGCAGTGAAATTTTGTTCTTTCTTATTTCACCAATTTTGTTATGGGTTTGTTATTTTATGAACTACTACTGGCTACACACATCACTCCAACTTTATCTAAGGTGTTACGTTTGTTCAATCACTAATAAAAAACTCTTTTTATAAAACATTAGTTAAACTAACACATCGATCCAACACTGTTTAACAAGATATTAACATCATCGACTAATTAACTGGCATTGTTAGTTCATCCTGTGATCCGATATTGTATAACAAATAGATTGTTTACAATATCCAGTGATAGAACCAACATTATTAAACGAACACATAAATAAATTGTTTAAAAGCACCAACATAAGATATATCCAACATTAACTAAGGTGTTATGTTTGCTCACTAGGTAATCAAACAACTTCTTCCATAAGCATTAGTAAGTTAACACGTGGACCAATGAGGTAACAAAAGACAAACATTATCTACAAAATGATCGAACATTATCTGACATATATATGGCGTGAATGAAAAAGAGAAGAAACGAATATACCATCATATCACATAGAAAAAAGAAGAATGTGGATATGGACGAGAAGGAGACATTGCAAAGTTATAAATTGAAGTTTTATCATGTGTAGTAGAACTTCTACATACCAAGTTTTATTCTTTCCTAGACGTCCATCTTTTCGACAGGTCAAATAGAGCACAATTGTTTACGTAAGATAATGTTTTAGCCGGATATATAGAGGTTTAAGGTTTAGAACTTAGGAATATAACCTTAGGTTGATTACCTAGTTGGAAAGTTATATAGACAACTATATTTAAATTAGGATTTGAAGGACAATTACAACACTAAGGAATCTGAACAACTTACATAAAGTCATAGGAATATCATTTTTAACCGAAACCTAACTCGAAACCAAAGTCACCCGAACCTAAACTAGAAGAAATCAAAGAACCCGTAACCGAAAAAACTTATACCCAAAACCAGATTACTTCAAATTGGTCGTTATTCGGATTGGAATTTCGTTTCATAGGGTTTCCCCATTTTTTAAGGCTTTTAAGTCGCCTCATCCTGTTGTTTTTGTTCCCTAAACTCCCACTGCCTTTGTCTTAGTGGCTTCCTCGTTTAGCTTAGTGGGCTTGACCCACATTTAAATTCATCTCCAAGCCCATCTAAGCGATTTATAGTCCACAATATTAATTAAGCGCATAGTATTCCATCACACTAAATTAATTTCTTGAAAACACACTTTTATTGTCAACTTGAGAGCTCCACTAAGTATATTTTACCAAACCCAATGAATTCATAAGAACGGGTGGTATGGGCTCATGTCCGGCTCCACCTTAGCCTAAAAAACGGGTAATAGCGTTCCTTCCTTAGACTAATTAGTGTGGACTCGGGGACATGGCTTGGGGTGGTGACTTGGCTTCGGCCTCGAAGGGGAACACACACACACACACACACACACCCCCCCCCCCCCCCGATTGTTTTTCGGGGACTCTAAGAGATTACACCGATTGCACCGATGATTTTGATTGGATGGGATATGTGAACGTTGGAGGTGGGGCCATTTCAAAAATTATGGCCGTTGGCCTTTTAAAAAAAATTCAAAACATTTTATTACCTTTATATATAAATCACTTCATTCTTCACACAAAAACCACACATCTTTTTAACCACACAACTAAATTTTATAAAAATTACTGCATTCTTCACACAAAAAAAAATATCAATGGATCCAAGGCGTTTAAACCCGCAACCTTTTTTCCGAACACCCCCGCTAATCCTTCGAAACAAGCTCCAAACTTTCCCTACCCCACTACACCGCTCGACCCTAGCACATACGCGTTTGACGGTTTTAGTCAACCCCAAAACGCTTGGCAAATGCAAATGCATCAACAACAACAATTTCATATGCAAATGCAACGCCCGAATCAAATGCCAATGTTTCCCGCGAGACCTCAATCACAAACCGAATCCGAACACGATTTTATATCATTTGGCGTCGATGACGACGTTATACCCGAAACTCAACCAACCTCAAAAAAAAGACACCAAAGGGAAAAAAACGTGTCGTTGAAGGAAATGGTAGTAGTAAGGCGGATAGTATTCTTGGACTTAAGTCAAGCTCGAGGCCCTAGCACGAGCGTGGGTGAATGTGTCTACCGACCCGATAAGAAGTAAGATTTTATCTTTATTTTTTACGGCTTTTTTTTTTACTTTTACAGTTTTTTTTTTATTTTTTACGGTTTTTTTAGCCTTTACAATTTTTAAAAAAAATATATTTAGGGTTTTTAGTTATTTTTTAGGCCGTAGGTTTTTTTAAGGCTGTAGGTTTTAATTATTTTTTTATTTTATTTATGAAATACAAATTACATAACTAATTTAATTTATCACGTGTAGGTACAAATCGAACACGGGATAGCTTTTGGAACGGTATTTGCATTCAGTTTTTCAAGTTAATGCTACGCGAGCCTTATCGAACCTTTCATTCCGTTAGTACGAAGTTTAGGGAGATGAACGCAAAATGCCAAGAATTTGCGGGTGTTTATCAAAATTGTTGGGACAATTGAAAAACGGGTGAAAGTGACGAGAATGTGTTGAAAAAGGCGCTTGCGAAGTTTAGCACAAAGAAAGGGGGTGGGTGTACATGAGGCCGTATGGGATTTTGAAGGCGTGTGAAAAATGGAACGTGGTGCCAAACGAAGTGGCACAAGCAAAAAGAACGAAGACGAGCTCCTCGGGAAATTATAGTGTGTGGGGGGGGGGGGTCCGATGCACATTGTGCTATAAATATACATGATGACCAGGAGTTCGAAGATGAAGCTCCAACTCCCTAATCGGAGCGACCAATTGGAAGGGACCGCGCGAAAAAAGCCGCCTCGAGCTCAAAAGGAAAGGCCTCCGCTTCGAAATTAAAAGTGGTCGACAAAATAGATGCCTTGATTGAGAACTTTAACGAGTTTAAGGCGGAGCAAAAGGAAAGATGGAATGAAAGAAAGAAGGAGAAGGAACAAGCCGCGAGTCTAGAGAAGGAGAGGCTTGAATTGGAGATGGCACGTCTCGCGTATGATATTTCGCGACAGGAAAAGGCGGAGTTTGCCATGATGGAGAGAAGTCTCGAGGGCCTTCCCGAGCAAGAAATAGCGGTGATGTCGGCGATCAAAGACAAGATTGCGAATAAGTGGCTTGAAAAACGAATGCTTTAGATGTTTTTTTTTATGTATTTTTCTTGTTATTTTTTAAATTTCTATGCATTGTAGGTTGTAATTTGTTTTAAATCTAATGAAGTTTATCTTTATTTTTTACGGCTTTTTTATTTTTTACAGTTTTTTTTATTTTTTTACTGTTTTTTTAATTCTGTACGTTTTTTATAATTTTTACGGTTTTTACATTTTTTTTAAAAAATAATTATGAAATATAAAATGAAATATAAAGTATATAATTAAATAAAAAGGAAAAAGAATAAAAAAAGGAAGGGGGAATAGGGGAAACCATTTTCAGACTTTGAGGAAGAAAATATGAAAAATGATGTGACGCTAATGTATCACTTGGGGGAGTTGGAAAAATATGGTACCACACCATATAGTCTTAATTGCTTGAGCACTATTGGGGGTGCTATTGAAGCTTTCGTCTAACAATTAGCAAGCAACGGCGGAGTAATTTGGTAGGGCCACTCAAATTTGACCGTTGTGGCAACAATCATGTGTTTAAAAAAAATCTTAACTTCTTAAACCTTCTGTATATATAGCGTATCTACTTAATTTTTTTACATAACCCACTCTTCGTTCTTTACTCTATAATTCTTTTTTGTTGAATATTAAAATGGCAAATGTTGAACCAACGTAGAAGATATGGTTTTGGCCACGAGTTGGGTTAATGCCATCAAGCAAGCACAATCTCCAGATTCGCAACAATTTTGGAACACGGTTTTGAATACATTCCATTAGGGGTGTGCATGGGTCGGTTTTGGGTAGAAACCATAACCATAATCGAGATGTCAGTTAATGGATATCCATAACCATAACCAATCGGGTATGGCGGTTTTGGTTAATCAATTATAAATGTTACAGTGGGTGGTTATGGGTTGGTAAACCATATAATTTGGACTAGCTAAATATAGCTCAAAATAATAAAATTATGCATTATTTAGGTCTAAATGTTTGGGTTAAAATTTTTTTGAACATGTAATAAATTATTAGTATACATTTCTACATATAAATATATTACTCCCTCCGTCCCAATTTAAATGTCCTAGTTCAAAAAACACACATTTTAAGAAATCTTTTGTTTGTATGTGGTAAAATGACAATAATATCCTCAAAAGCGGTGATTGTGTTTTGTCTTTTATAGGCAAAATTGAAAATTACATTTCTATTTTTGAAAAGGGACATTTAATTTGGGACAAACAAAAAAGGAAAGTGGGACATTTAAATTGGGACGGAGGGAGTATATCTCATTAGTGCTGCAAATGAACTGAACGAACACGAAAAATGCCTTGTTCATGTTCATTTGTTAAGGATTTATGTGTTCACGAACAGTTCATAAACACTTACCAAATAAGATTTTCTGTTCGTGTTTGTTTTTAAGAAAACACTCGTGTTCGTTTTTTAATTTTGTTCATGAACACACATGAAGACAAACGGACATTAATGACCATAAACAAGTGTGCATGAACACAAATAAACACTTATTTGTGTTCACGGACATAATCAAATACACAGTACATATGTTAACTTACGAATAAAATCAAATTCACATTTAAGAAATTAACTAGAGCCACCCAAAACATAACCTAATTATACAAACTTGATATTTAACATAATGTGTTAACAGTGACGTGACATTTTAACTTTCATTGTACACCACTCCCTTCCCATCTTAAGGGGCATTAAAGTGGCACGAAGTTAACATAAATCAAAAGAGAAAAAGTTAAGGGGGTGAGGTAGAGTTAAGGGCGTTAAACCATTTCCTTAAAGTGAGCTAGTGTGAAAAGAGACAAAGTGGAGGATGTGGCATCTAGGCGGAGTTAAAAGATGGTTAGAGTATACCTCAAGGCCTAATAGTGGAGAGTTCAAATGAGAAGAAAAAGAACAAATTTAAACCAATAGAAATCCTCTATATAATAATTTTATTTAATGTCAAATAAATGATTAATTCTTTGTAACACCCCTAAACTAGTTAAATTAATGAAACTCTTAACTCAACTTCAAAATATATTCTTTCATATCAATCCTAATTTACAGTAACGGGTAATTTCGATATGTGTAGGACAAATATAAGTTGAATTTCTATATGTGTAGGATTGGTGTATGATAATCTCGATATGTGTAGGATAAATGTGTGATAATTTTAAATTTGATATGTGTATGATCAAATTTGATGATGTGTAGGATAAAGTGTTAATGACTAATTAATTAAAGAGATAATAATTAATGTAATAAGAGTTTAAAGTATCTAATGTTTCATTTCTTCTTTTTGTTCTCACAATAAGTTTATTCTTATTTGATCCTCCCCCTAACATAATATTGGTTAACATAATAAAGTAGTGTCTCAAAAAAACTAAACTTACGTCATAAACTTGAAGTCTTCATTATTTGTTTGTTTGTTTATTTAAACTTGAACTCTTCATTAATTATTTATTTAATGATCATACTAAAAGTAGGGTTTATTAATCTTATATAGACATATATCTACCTCGCATAAATTACTTATTTATTTGGGCAAAATAAATAAAATGAAAGAATATAAAAAATAACCATATTAAATTGTCGAACACAAACGAACATAAATGAACACGCTGCCAAACGTTTACAAAAATAAACGAATGAGGCATTTGTTCATGTTCATTCATTTAACTAAACAAAAGGAATTTTTTTGTTCGTGTTCGTTCATTAATTAAAGGAACGAACACAAACGAACGAACACAAACGAATTTCCCGCCGAACGGTTCATGAAGGGTTCGCTGAAAGTTCAATTCGTTTGTAGCCCTATATACCATTAAAAAATACATATATTTTATAGCACTAATATTGATTATTACCAAATATTCAAACAAAACGATATGATATAATCTATAAATTTAAACAAGCGTTCAACCAGAAAGATATGATATAACCTACAAATTCAAACAAAAGTTTATTGTTAAAAGCCCACAATTCAACAAAGATTTTATTACATGTCGGTTCGGTTGTAGTGGGTATGAAAGCATTGATAACCATAACTGTAGGATTGAGTTTGGACAAGAAATTGATATACTAAGCGCGTATCTAGATCAAAGAGGGAATCAATGACCCAGTTAGTTGTTAGATGTGAAAGACAAGTGTTAGAAATAAGCGATAAAAGCGCACACACAAATCAAATACAAAATTGGCAGCATAATACATGTTTACATCAATTTTATACGTTATTTTAGTTGAATCAGTTTTAGTTTATGTTTATGTTTTGTTTAGTTTGGAAATATAAAAAAAATAACTACATCTTCTTGCCAGGTTTTGCCAAATGAGTTTGTGAAAGCACACTTTGGTTCTAATTAAATGTTACAATCAAGTTTACATTCTTACTCCTGATGAAGGTTATTAAGAAAAGTGAAAATTGGGAGGTCTGGAGATTGGTAACATTGCATATCACATTTCTTCACTAACATTACTGTTAAAAATATAAATACAATTTATATTCTAATAATAACCTCTCATTTTATTTCTTACAATAATAATATTTGTTGATTTATAATATTGGGTGGTCTTTCATCATTTTGCATAAGGTTTTATGCAGGTATTAATATAAGCCCAAGTGTCCAAGATAAAGAGTCCAAGATATCAAGCCCAATTTGTGTGAGAAGCCCAGATTAGTGTTAAAGAGTCTGACGGCTGATGGCCCAGTTGCTGATCAAGTGCTGAGCTGGATATTTTATCCTATGTGGCAATCCGTGTGAGAAAACACAATGGATTGTCCACCGTTGATCAAGGCTTCAAGATTTAATAACAGCCTTTGGAACTTCTCGTTAGGTGTGAAGATGAGCTGTCATATAAATAGATTGTTTTTTCATCTTTTTGATTAGTCTTTGATCAATTAGTCTTTCCTCTTTCGTTTTGTACTCTCTCGTTCACAATTAGGGTTCTGATATAGAATTATCATCAGATTCATCCTGAATCTGTTGGTGTGTGATTCTGTTAGGTCTAGTGTTGAGATTACTTGGTTGTAATCTCTTTCTATTGTATTGTTTCTGAGAGTTTGTGAGGAAATATAGATTCTAACAATCTTGTAAGGGTTTCATACACTTTTGGGTTGGGATTATTATCAATAAAAGTCGTATAGTTTTGATTCCATGTTTCTAACATGGTATCAAAGCAATAGGCTCTTGTTCTTGATTCTTCCGCTGTACTCTGTTCTTGATTTTGTGTCTTCTGTTCTACCATTATGATCTGTAGGTCTGAGATTGATCTTGATCGGTGTTGATTGGAATAGATTTGTCTCGATCTAGACCATACGTTGGATTGTGGGAATAGCTGATCAGATCTAGGGTTTCTTGATCTTCAAGAAGGCTGAATCTGGTTGCTGAACATTGGAAGAATATTTTCTTGCTCTCTGGTATTACAACCCTAAGTGAAGGTTGTAGTACTACGAGTTCTTGGTGAACCCTAACTTGGGCCTTTCTGGTGAGATTGTTCTAATTATGTTAGTTTTTTTTCTTAGAGTTTTTAGGTATTAATTGCCAGGGCTTGAGTCCCTGTTTAGCTCTAAGGTTTGTCTAGGTCTAGGAGGCTCCCTTTCCAGGACCTGCGTTGGCACCAAGAGTGACGGACCAATTGTAAGACCCGTCCCGAATTACCAAGGCTTAACGCCCTAAACCACGGGATTAGTTGTCTAAATAAAAACGGGGTTAACTTAAACTTTGAGAAAATAATCATGTGCTCAAAAGTTTTGTTGTGATCCATAGGGTCAATCAAATTAAAACGATGTTCACATCTCATGAAAGGGTTTACAATCCCATTATATCGTTTACGTGTATTTATTTTCCAATTAAAGTGTAACCCCATATTGTTTGAAACTCAAAATCGAATGTGTGGAAGCGTGTTAATAATCTTGTGCACGTTCGGTCCTCGTAAACGGCTTGATCTTCTGCCCATGCTCCTTAAGATTGGTACCTAGGGTTACACACGATTAAATAACCCGATTAGTATTGACAAACGTGAGTTTAAATCAGATTAACATATTCTTATAGTCGTTACACGTTGAAACGGAACGAACTAGGCCAAACGGCCCCATATCAAGAGAATAAACTGTTGCACTATTTGCGCAGCAGCTGTTCGGGTCGCTTTTTCGCCTTCTAAAACCCATAATCTGGATTCGACTTTCAAATAAGAGATGTCCTTCATTCAAATACCTTTCCAGGCATATAAAGAACACCTCCTGACGATTTTACTATGATTTTATACGAATTTTTGAAAATCAGCCTATCTGCATGTTGATGCTGGCTTGCAGCTCGTCGTACCCTACGGCCGTCAGGCTAGGGGTTACGGCCAGCAGTGGCTGGTCATTTTAGCTTGTTTGGCTTACTGCTCGCAGTAACCTACGGCCATCAGGCCAGGGGTTACGGCCAGCAGGCTCTGAATGGCTCGTTTTCGTACAACTTTCTAGCACCCATTTGACCCGGATGCACCCGACCATTCATGGGAGTCCAATGCTCACCCTTGGTGATTTGTTTGATCAAATTTTCACGGTTTAACACTTATTTACCTTCATCCTTTATCAAGATTAACGTGGTCCATTAAGAGTTAGATTAGCAAAAGGATTCTTTCGTGCAAACGACAAGTGCACGGATTCAACACCCATAGCACCTTGATCGTTCTATGTCTCAACATCTTTCCTTTTTGCACTCTTGTCCTATGTGGTACCAAAACCAACGAGACGAGCGATTGTTATTTGGTCGAGTCTTGTCCTTGTCACCATTGCGGCGAGGATCCCATAACTATGATTCTTTCAATCATTTTCCTTGGTTTTTCCCTAGCCCGGTCAACTCCCGGCAAGACTCGATTATAGATAATCACATCCACACATCTCATGGTGTTGAAACCTTAATGCCACCATTCTAATTTAACAAGCTACAACGTATCTATATGACTTTAAGTCGTAGGGCGACTTACCCGGCATGCTTCCAACCTTCGACCAAGGTTGATTCTATCGAGTGCATTCGAATACAAGCTTCCTATAGTGAAGCTCTTGTGATATTGTTCAAGCATGGGCAAATACATCTAAAAGTATATAACTTGATTTTTTTTAAACAAGCATAAGCTATCGAGTAACTTACCTTACTCGCGGCCTTTCCGACTTCACACCTATTTCATGCTATATACGCATAGGTGTTTAGTTATTCATTCATTGTGTGTCCATTTCATGGTTCCACATAAACCGAGTTTAACACATATAACAATTATATCATTATCATATGTTTTCATGAAATTTCATTCATTCAAGCATTTTATCGAACACCTTGAGTGCATAATTTTATAAGTAGCTTTTCTAAGCTTTTTAGATTTCATGACTTTACCATAGCCTTACTTACACAATCAAATATTGATTTCACCATCAAATCATGTTTATATATGTAACAAAACATCAACATTTATACATGATTCCCAAGTCTCTAAGTGTGGTTCTTGTCTAGCACTAAAAACCCACTTCTTACATACTTGAAGTTTCAATTAAATCACATGAATCAAGCAATATATAACTTTTTATCACATATCATAGTTTCTTTGATGTCAGTAAACACATAGAAACCTATATATGCTAAGAAATCACACTTTTGTATAAACCTTAGAAGCACCATCTTCCAAATACCATAGTTTTGGATGAAATAAAAAGGTCTAGAGTTACCTTAGGATGAATAGAGCACTAGATGATAATAATTTTCATCATGCATATGTAGGAACTCTTGATTTTGGCAAGATTTGGGGCTGATTTCTTGAGAGCTCTTCAAGTGTGTGTTTTTGGTGGGTTTTGATCGACTTCAAGTGTGTGTTTTCACACCCACACTCTTGTTTTGACCCACCAGGTTTCAATCTTTGCCACATTGTCATAATCAACCCCCTTACTAGTGATTCATTGTAATAATTCATTAACACATAACTTCTAGTATTAATTTAACATATGTTCGGTATTGACGGGGCAACCGAGATTATTTATGAGCTAGCTACGTGTTTCATTGATCCATTTGTTAAGCCCCCTCATATTTCATATAGTTTACTAACTACAAAGTTTTACGAGGTTTGGGGCATTACAACTCCACCCACCTTAAAGAGGGTTTCGTCCTCGAAACCAGCCGTATACCGAATCGGTGGGGGTTCTACCCCTTATCCAAAACGTTCTAATCCTTTGGCTTTAGTTGCGCCTAACCTCTTTGATAAGAATCTCGTAAGAGCGTGTCTTAGGATTCTAATCTCATGTTCTTCCACCTTCCGACAAGGTGTTACCAATTGACATTGTTCTTTCCTCTATGGTTTACTTATTCGCTATGGTTTTACCCACACATGCAACTATTTAATTTAGTCACCTGTAGGCGTCCTGGTTAGCTTGGTACCCTTAGGCTACTACGGACTTAGTGTTACACTTCGTTCATTTACCTTGCTTAGAATTGTTTATACGCGTCTTGGCGCGCATTAGATTCAGTTATGTTAATGACTTCAGGGAGTGACATCCATCCTCGATGTAAGGTCTTTTCGCAATAGGTTCCGACTCAAGGGCCCTTTAAGAATTGGTTGTTCTACCGGATCACATGGATCCATTTTTCATACATTATGTATTTTTGTTCTAGACATCGCGTGCCATTCTGGTAGTATTCTTGCCCACGGATAGGCTTAGTTTGACTTGTTGTGTTTTCTGGGTGAACGACCTTACCAGTCGACCCGTTCGAATTTTACATTGGTCCTCTAGTCACCACTAGACTATTTGCAATTCGTTGTTTGTTTTTATTGATTCTCTGTGTTATTACACGCTTGGCATGTTTATGAATCATATGTTCGCACAAGTTTTCTATTACATGTAGACTAAAATTTCTTAAATCTTTCAATTTCGCTTTCTGTTTTTGTCCGACGAAGATCACCTATTACTTAGTCTTTGCCTTGTCTATCGGGGTTTCATTCCGAATGGGTGGACTTGCAAAGTTCCCACGTTGATTTCGTGCAATAAAGCATTAATTTAGGCAATGGCCCTCTCTCGGGCTCGCCCCCTTTTTGTTATATTTTGCAGTGTATAACTGCTTTTCCAAATATCCATTGGTTATTAAATAGTCGTACCGAGTGCTTTAATCCTTTTTAGCCTAGAAATTGTGCCTCTAGGGCAAGGTTCATGGTGTCTCGACTTATATGCCATCGTGTTTTGCAGACATTGTTCTGTAGTTCACGTATTAGTATTGATTATCGTTTACCACACAACACTGAGTCTTGTCTCGGTTTTTGTTTATAATTTGTTAATGCTTCTCTAATTAGGCGTTCATGAAACGCCTTTCACATATTACCCTTTTGTATTACCAATTCATAATTAGTGAGTTTCATGGAATCCTTCATTCCTTCTAAATTTTAGATGGCGTCCAGCCCATCCCCTTAGTGTTTTATCGTGTTCTGGTATTATGTGTTCAATATTCGTACATGAACTTTCGACCTTATGTCGAAGTCATTTTCACACGATTGATCGCCTTTTTCCCTCTCGTACCGGCAGTCCGGCATTTTGTGAGTTGGTTGTGTTTATAGGAAGTTTTTCCTATGCATAGGGTTCACGACCCCTTCCTTATCTATCCTGTTTGAGTTTATGCATCTGGTTCTTGAGATTTCTCATTAGATTTCGTTTCATATTCGAAGTTTAGTTTTCATATCCATGCAGGATTCGTTTTACTAAGTTCATTGGGGTACCTTGGTCCTACAGACCACTTCCTTCCTAGTCCAATATCCTAAGATCCGATCTTTGGTACTACGACCCGTTTTTATTTGTTTGTGCGCTTAAGACTTTGATTCTCAGATCATTCCCTTTTTTCGCACATGTATTTCTACGTGTGTTTGTTAGTTTAGTCTTTATGCGTATATTGGTCCTGCAGACCCAGTTTAGCTTATTACGGAGGTGTTACCTCCATTTTGTGATTCTCATTCTCAATCCTTTATACATATTAGATCTTTTCTCGTTGGTCTATTCCTCCGGTGCCAAAGGCACATGAAGGTTCGTTTCGTTTTGCCATTATAACACGTCAAAATCAGATCACGTGGTAACTATATTTGGTTTTACACGATTACGACTAGAGCTATGGTCCCTCTAATTCCTGGGGTCTCTGACTTGCCCCTGACCATTAACTGTTGGGTCCATTTTCTTGTTTAACACGTGATCTTATGTTTTGCCAACATGATTTTCTATTAAGTTAGGTGCGAGCCATGCTCTACGGTTACCTTATGGGACTTTATTTTGTTTACGTTTATGTCTAGTGTGACACGTAGTTCACCCTTGCCCATAGGCTTTTTACGAATTTGTTATAGTTTAACTCCGCGTGTGACTTACCCTTGAACTAGGTTCAAGTCTTGGTTTTGGGTTCACCTTCGTATGAGGTTTATAATTACAAGTGACCAATCCCTTTGATATCATTCGAGTTTGCTTAGGGCTTAACCTCTTATTAAGGTTCAAATCCATTTACGATTCAATCCTCGATTAAGTTTCGGTTCTCTAACGAGGTGACCTTTGAACTAAGGTTCGTGTTTAGTTAGGAATCTATTTTGACTAGGGTCCAACTTGATTAGGATTCAAACCTTGATTGGAACTCTAGCCTTGTTGCGGATTAGTATCCGATTAAGGTTCGAGTTGATGACGACCTCACCCTTGATTAAGGTCTAAGTCTACTTACGGATTAACCTTTGTTAAGGTTCAAATGCGATTATGACTCAACCTTGACTAAGGTTCAAGTCCAGTTACGGATTAACCTTTGTTAAGGTTCAAATGCGATTATGACTCAACCTTGACTAAGGTTCAAGTCCATTTACGGATTAACCTTTATTAAGGTTCAAATGCGATTATGACTCAACCTTGACTAAGGTTCAAGTCCATTTACGGATTAACCTTTGTTAAGGTTCAAATGCGATTATGACTCAACCTTGACTAAGGTTCAAGTCCATTTACGGATTAAACTTTATTAAGGTTCAAATGCGATTATGACTCAACCTTGACTAAGGTTCAAATGCGATTATGACTCAACCTTGACTAAGGTTCAAGTCCATTTACGGATTAACCTTTGTTAAGGTTCAAATGCGATTATGACTCAACCTTGACTAAGGTTCAAGTCCATTTATGGATTAACCTTTATTAAGGTTCAAATGCGATTATGACTCAACCTTGACTAAGGTTCAAGTCTGTCTTTGTTAAGTTTCTAACGTGTTTATGACTTAACCTTGGTTAAGGTTCAAGTCTTAGCTCGGTTTGCGTAACCGTTATGGTAATACTTTTGGCTTTACGGCCTCCCTGATACGTACGCATTGGCTTTACATACCCGGTCTACCGACCTTACAGAGTGTTTGGCAATGCTCCTATGATGTAGTACTTCATGAGTTGTACCTTAGAAGACTTTACATGCCCTTGTCCTTGACCCGGTCCTTTTCACATGAAAGGTAGACGTGTAGATTACGAGAAGCCCACTGTACCATGCGTTTAACACTTACCTGGCCAGGGTAAGTAATTCGCACATGGTGCAGTGATCTAGTCGCGCTCACCACGGTACTTTCCAAATGAAAAATTTCCGGTCATGTGTTCATTTGTACTCTTCTTGTCTAAATTTTGTCAATTAAGTTTCTTTGCCCCCGGGTAATTCTTTTGAATTCATGTAGGGTTCTTGTCATTTATGGTTTGCGCAACACGTCCACATGTGACTGTTGCTTATTTGTGTTTATATCTTTTATTTAAATCTTTTCTGGGGTGATAATCCTCTTTACTCTTTCAGAATTTGATGCTTATCTTTTCTATGCATTTGTCGTTTCATTGATGAAATCATGCGTGTTTTATCTAGTTCGGTAGAGCCTTTAGCCCACCTTAACTATTTGATTAATGTGTTTTTCCAGGCTTAAGTGCTTAATGCACTTTTCCCACGTTTAGATATCTGATTGACACGTGTTCAATCATGTTAATCACTTGTTTGTGCCAATTTAATTTACTATAGAATAGAATTGCTTACCGGGATTTGAAGATCAAGCTTGAACCGAACGCCCTTCACATTTGAGCACACGGTTTGAGTCCAAGCATCCAATCTGACACTTGAATCCCTCAAACAATGGCTCTGATACCACTTGTAAGACCCGTCCCGAATTACCAAGGCTTAACGCCCTAAACCATGGGATTAGTTGTCTAAATAAAAACAGGGTTAACTTAAACTTTGAGAAAATAATCATGTACTCAAAAGTTTTGTTGTGATCCATAGGGTCAATCAAATTAAAACGATGTTCACATCTCATGAAAGGGTTTACAATCCCATTATATCGTTTACGTGTATTTATTTTCCAATTAAAGTGTAACCCCATATTGTTCGAAACTCAAAATCGAATGTGTGGAAGCGTGTTAATAATCTTGTGCACGTTCGGTCCTCGTAAACGGCTTGATCTTCTTCCCATGCTCCTTAAGATTGGTACCTAGGGTTACACACGATTAAATAACCCGATTAGTATTGAAAAACGTGAGTTTAAATCAGATTAACATATTCTTATAGTCGTTACACGTTGAAACGGAACGAACTAGGCCAAACGACCCCATATCAAGAGAATAAATTGTTGCACTATTTGCGCAGCAGCTGTTCGGGTCGCTTTTTTGCCTTCTAAAACCCATAATCTGGATTCTACTTTCAAATAAGAGATGTCCTTCATTCAAATACCTTTCCAGGCATATAAAGAACACCTCCTAACGATTTTTCTATGATTTTATACGAATTCTTGAAAATAAGCCTATCTGCATGTTGATGTTGGCTTGCAGCTCGCCGTACCCTACGGCCGTCAGGCTAGGGGTTACGGCCAGCAGTGGCTGGTCATTTTAGCTTGTTTGGCTTACTGCTCGCAGTAACCTACGGCCATCAGGCCAGGGGTTACGGCCAGCAGGCTCTGAATGGCTCGTTTTCATACAACTTTCTAGCACCCATTTGACCCGGATGCACCCGACCATTCATGGGAGTCCAATCCTTTATCAAGATTAACGTGGTCCATTAAGAGTTAGATTAGCAAAAGGATTCTTTCATGGAAACGACAAGTGCACGGATTCAACACCCATAGCACCTTGATCGTTCCATGTCTCAACATCTTTCCTTTTTGCACTCTTGTCCTATGTGGTACCAAAACCAACGAGATGAGCGGTTGTTATTTGGTCGAGTCTTGTCCTTGTCACCATTGCGGCGAGGATCCCATAAATATGATTCTTTTAATCATTTTCCTTGGTTTTTCCCTCGCCCGGTCAACTCCCGGCAAGACTCGATTATAGATAATCACATCCACACATCTCATGGTGTTGAAACCTTAATGCCACCATTCTAATTTAACAAGCTACAACGTATCTATATGACTCTAAGTCGTAGGGCGACTTACCCGGCATGCTTCCAACCTTCGACCAAGGTTGATTCTATCGAGTTGCATTCGAATACAAGCTTCCTATAGTGAAGCTCTTGTGATATTGTTCAAGCATGGGCAAATACATCTAAAAGTATATAACTTGATTTGTTTTAAACAAGCATAAGCTATCGAGTAACTGACCTTACTCGCGGCCTTTCCAACTTCATTCCTTTTACCTCCCTTGGTTCCCGAGCTTTCCGACTTCACACCTATTTCATGCTATATACGCATAGGTGTTTAGTTATTCATTCATTGTGTCCATTTCATGGTTCCACATAAACCGAGTTTAACACATATAACAATTATATCATTATCATATGTTTTCATGAAATTTCATTCATTCAAGCATTTTATCGAACACCTTGAGTGCATAATTTTATAAGTAGCTTTTTTAAGCTTTTTAGATTTCATGACTTTACCATAGCCTTACTTACTCAATCAAATATTGATTTCACCATCAAATCATGTTTATATATGTAACAAAACATCAACATTTATACATGATTCCCAAGTCTCTAAGTGTGGTTCTTGTCTAGCACTAAAAACCCACTTCTTACATACTTGAAGTTTCAATTAAATCACATGAATCAAGAAATATATAACTTTTTATCACATATCATAGTTTCTTTGATGTCAGTAAACACATAGAAACCTATATATGCTAAGAAATCACACTTTTGTATAAACCTTAGAAGCACCATCTTCCAAATACCATAGTTTTGGATGAAATAAAAAGGTCTAGAGTTACCTTAGGATGAATAGAGCACTAGATGATAATAATTTTCATCATGCATATGTAGGAACTCTTGATTTTGGCAAGATTTGGGGCTGATTTCTTGAGAGCTCTTCAAGTGTGTGTTTTTGGTGGGTTTTGATCGACTTCAAGTGTGTGTTTTCACACCCACACTCTTGTTTTGACCCACCAGGTTTCAATCTTTGCCACATTGTCATAATCAACCCCCTTACTAGTGATTCATTGTAATAATTCATTAACACATAACTTCTAGTATTAATTTAACATATGTTCGGTATTGACGGGGCAACCAAGATTATTTATGAGCTAGCTACGTGTTTCATTGATCCATTTGTTAAGCCCCCTCATATTTCATATAGTTTACTAACTACAAAGTTTTACGAGGTTTGGGGCGTTACACCAATGATCTGGAAAACCAAATTGGCTTCGCCTTTGTTGTGTCTTATTGATTTGTGATTATTCTTGTATGGTTCCTTGGTTGATATTTGTTTGATTGCAATCTGTGAGTTTTTGGTAGTTAGTTGTGTGAGTTTATCTAGTATAACATGGATGTTGATTCTGCTGCTGCAGCTGGTGGTGGTGGTGCATTAGTTAATCCCGGTGATAACAACAATAATGTTACACTTGTAAGTAAACTTGATGCTAGTGACCCTCTATATTTACATGCTAGTGATTCAACTAATCTAACTATAGTAAGTATCAAATTAAAAGGAACAGAGAATTACACTGTGTGGTCAAATGCTATGATCTTGGGATTACAAGTTAAAAATAAATTAGGGTTTATTAATGGAGACTGTGTTAAACCAACAGATGATTCTGTATTAGCTAGGAAGTGGGGTAGATGTAATTCTGTTGTGTTGACTTGGATTCTGAACTCTATTGCTGAGGAACTTTATATGGGTCAGGTCTATTCCAAACTAGCATATGAGGTTTGGAAAGACTTAAAAGAAACCTATAATAAAATTGATGGTTCAGTTGTTTTTGATCTTTATCAAAAAATTAATTCCTTTAGTCAGAATGGTATGACAGTTTCAGAATATTATCATAAACTCAATGTAATGTGGAAACAACTTGATCAGATACTTCAATTGCCTTCCTGTACTTGTGAAGCCTCTAGGGATTTTAACAACTATAATCATATGATAAAACTTATGAAGTTTTTAATGGGATAGATAGTTGTTATCAAAATGTAAGAACAACTTTGTTAATTAAAACTGAACTTCCTTCTGTTAAGGAAGCTTTTGCTGTAGTATCTAGAGAAGAATCTCATAGACAATCTAGCAACCCTTCCGAAACCACTACTACAGTAGGGTTTGTGTCTAAAGTTAGTCAAGGAAGTGAGAGTTTTAATAACAAAAGATTTTCAAAGAACACTAATCAATCTCTAAAGTGTACCCATTGTAATAAAACTGGGCACACAATAGACAAGTGTTTTGAAATTTTTGGTTATCCCAATTGGGCTAAACCTAGGAGATATCAAAGGAAGAAGGCAACTGTAAGTAGTAATAATGTGTGTTCAGAAAAAACTAATTCTTCTCTTACTGCTTTAACTAGTGATCAGGTTGCAAAATTGTTAAGTCTGATAAATGATAAAAGTTCCGAGTCTACCCAAAGTTGCAATCTGTCTGGTAGGTTGTTTTGTGCTTCTGGTTTAGGACATGGTGTGTATTGTTTCACTAGTTCTGATAGGAAGGTGGTTGGTATTGGGTGGATAATAGATTCAGGAGCCAATGAACATATGGTCAAAAATGATAAAGGTTTGTTTGACTATGTGGATGTGTCAGATTTAAATATTAAAGTAAAACATCCAAATGGAACATCTACTTTGGTAACAAAAAATGGCAAACTTAAACTGTCTGAAAATGTTATATTACAGGATGTTCCTGTAGTTCCTGAATACAATGTAAACTTACTGTCTGTTCATAAATTGGCTAGGGATAATAAATTGTTTATAGGGTTTGATGAAAATCAGTGTTGTGTACAGGACTTGTCAAGAAAGAAAGTCCTGGTGACTGGTAGACAGGTAGACAGGTTGATGGTTTGTACATGTGTGGCAGTGCTAATGTGTTCTCAAAGGACTTGTCAATATATTTTTTAACAATAGTGGATGACTTCTCTAGGGTTGTATGGGTTTGTTTGATGAAACAAAAAACTGAAGTTTTTGAACATGTTAAAGATTGTGTACCAATTAACTTAACACAGTTTAAACAAAGTGTAAAAATCATAAGAAGTGACAATGGTTTAGGGTTTGTCAATACACAAATGAAAAACTTCTGTAGAGACAAAGGTATAATTCATCAAACAACCTGTGCATATACCCTTCAACAAAATGGGGTTGTTGAAAGGAAACATAGGCACTTATTGAATGTGGCTAGGTCGCTTTTGTTTCAAAGTAATTTGCCTATAAGGTTATGGTCTGAATGTCTATTAACTGCTTCTTATCTGATTAATAGGATCCCTTCTTCTGTGCTCAATGGAAAGTCCCCTTATGAAGTAATTCATGGCTTTAAACCCTTCTTAGAACATTTGAAAATCTTTGGGTGTCTATGTTTTTGCCCCATCTTAAATGAATCAAATAAATTAGAGAGTAGGGCAGAAAAATGTGTCTTTATTGGTTACTCTTATCAAAAAATAGGTTATAAGGCATGTAGTTTGGATAGGTGGCCTGTACTATATTCCAGAGATGTAAAATTCTTTGAGTCATGTTTTCCGTTCAAAGAAAAAACTGTTTTTGAAAATTATGAAACTGTTTTTGATACACAAGTAACTTCTTTAAATTTTTTTGATATCTTTGAAAACACAGAAGTTCAACAGATTCTCAGTGTGAATGATCCTGATGATGATGAGAAGGGTAGTGGTAAGAAAGATTTAAGAACACATGAAAAGGAACAACCAGCTTCTTCAAGTCAATCTAGTGGCTTGGCTGATATTCAACAGCCTAGTAATGGCAGTGAAGAAGTTGGCAAGGCACCACATGTGAATACTGAAAATGATTTAAACCAAAATTCACCAAGGGTGACACAGCTGTTGAACTCAGTCAGTCTAGAAGGTCGATTAGGAATATCAGTTTTCCAAAAAGCATAAGGTTGACACAGCTGTTTTAGTATTAGTATTACTCTTATGTTTTAAGTATATTTGTTTTTATAAATAGTGATTAAATATTTACATTAAGATGTTTAATTGTTATAATGTGTAACACACGTGAATTCAACCTAGTTTAATTATATAGTATAGATATATTCAGCTCGTGTAATACATGAGTTTATTCAACCAGCATAATACACGGTGTTCTAACCTATTATACATATATAAACACATTATTTTATTGAAATTGTTTTTATCTTATTAAAACCAATGAAAGCTTTTCCATTCATAACACTTGTGTAAAGGCTTATTTTTCCTCTCTTTTTCTAAAGATAATAAAAGCATAAGATTCCCAAAGAAAGTTGCATTCATTACGAGTGGGGCAAACATTTATTCTTTTGATCAAACTTTAAGAATCATCTTTAACACAACCATACTAAAACTAGAAAAGAACAGTTTGTGTTTACCTCATGATGCATAATATCTAATGATAAAAGTTAATTTCACTTAGATGCACAACCGCCCAAACTTGATGCACAATTGGTGGCTTCGGCATCATTGTGTTAAACACTGTGTGTTAGAACTCATGTAAACAGTAAAAAATGTAGAACAATTAATTAAGCATACCCTCCTTGCAAAACTGCGAAGACTATCTCACAATATTTTTGTCATGCATCTTTAAATACTCATCCCACGATTTTGTGCTAGTGTCGTATGGCAATTGATGAATTGTGGACGTACAGTTGTTCTATGGCGGTGAAACCTTGTTTAGCTCTAGCGTCGCACTTTTGTTAAAAAAAGTTGAGACTCGCTCCAGATTGCAAGCTATTCATACGAATAATTGTCGACTCATGCGAAAACGACTCCTAAAATAGTGTCATCATACTGTGATAGTCACAAAATAGTCATTTGAGCCCATCTAGTATTCGGACGTAAACTTTCAAGAACTATAAATTGTACTGTGGCTTGAACTGCCTAAATGATCTTTCTCAGATGAATTTGATGATGATGATGAATCCATTTTTTTAAAATAATTGGAGAGTTATTAGAGTATATTCGAGTAGAATGTGAGAGATAAGAAGAAAGTAAAAGGTACTTTATAATTAAAGAAAAGTAAAATTTAGTATATAATTTATAGAATTAATTCACTAAATATTTAAAGTTTATTTTTTTAATTCTGTTTTATCCAAACGATTCTCTCCCGACGTCACCCCAAGGGCCACCTCTACTTTGAGGCTACTTGTGCCCCCCAATAATGGCGAAGAGGGTAGTGTTCGTGCCCCCATTCACTTTTATCACAACACATACTCTTAAAAAGACGATGCTTTTTGATAGGTTCACATACCACATACAAATCCATTAACAAAATACGTCTAAGTTACTTTGCAACCTCGCATAGTCGCATGTACCCTCTGCCTATATACTGTATACATGTCACATCCAAATGCGTGTAAGTGTGTTTGGGGCCTATAAGATGTCTAATCAGATGGATAGAAATACTGTTCGTCCTAAAATATACATGTCATCCTCAAATTGTTTTCATACTTATTTTGGTTTTGTTTGTAAAATTTCAAATGATAAATATATTGAAATTGAAAAAAAAAAAAAAATACAATGGAGACATTCCTGGAAAAATAACATGTAGCTTTTTTTTAAACGATTAAGATATATAAAATAGAGTAAAGATCAAATACATATAGTTTTTTTGTAAGAACTGTGAGAATCAAAGGGGGTAAAAAAAATTTATTTTTTTTTTTAGAATTTTTTTTTCCCATGTGCTTAAACATTATTTCTAGATGAATAATACAAAAAAAAATTTTAAAAAAATTTTTTTTTTAGTGTAATTACGTCATTAACGTAAATACATTAGTTTACACTAGAGTAATTATGTAATTACTCTACACGTAATTACTCTACACCAAATTTTTTTTTTTTTTTTTTTTTTAGTTTTCAATACTATAATACATGTTTAACAATATGGGGAAAAAAAATTTTGAAAAAAAAAATTAAAAAAAAATACCCTCCTTTGATTCTCACAGTTCTTACCAAAAAAGCTATTTGTACCGGATCTTTCCTCATATAAAATAAAAACGGTGACGAACAAAAGGCTAGCCGTAAAAGATTACAATGCATTTGAGGATTATAAAGCCACTAACCCAACTAATGTTAAGACTTACGGTTTCTACTGGCGTACCACAAGCGCACAAACAAAAATACAAAAAAAAAAAAAAAAAAAAAAAAAAAAAACTGACAATAGAATCAATAGTAGTTTTCTTCATAATTTCTTAGCTTGGAAGACCGTAAATTCTGAATCGCCTTAACACCCACTAAGAAGTCATCATGAGTGTTTCCATCAAGCATGTATTATCAGGGCATTCACAGTAAATCCTTCATCCCCATCTCTATAGTTAAACTAAAAATCACTACCTTTCTCTCTCCTTTTCTATTTAATAATATTTATTTTATACTTTTATCATTACCTTTTCTCTCTCCTCTACTCACAACCACTTTTAAAAATATTAAAAAATTATGAAGGGTGAACAGTATCTCCTTCAAATTTACTGATGAACAGTGTCTCATCTATATATTTTCTCTCTCCTCTACTCACAACCACTTATACTCACTCTATATAATATAGAGGCATCACTCACACTATTATGGAGCTTCTATTGTGAATGCTCTCACACCACAGATTTAGCGAGTCTATCCATAAGCTAAGACCAGTTGGCAATTTTGAGACCGACAATACTAAATCCAACCACTTAGCACTATTGCTCCAAGTTCTTTCAACAATAAGACATGTCCATCAACGGGCACAAAGTTGACAGAACGATAATATATTTAAGGAGTAAATTAGACTGAGTAGGAATCCGATTAATCAAAACCTATTAATCAAGTTTTAAAAATGAAGATGAAGAGTCATGCATTTGTTCAATTTCTATCAAGCAAGAATGTTCACTTCCTATGAGAGAAATTTATTCCGCCTTGTATAACTCTCACCCACCTAAAAACTAATATCGTAGAGTTTGATGAGACGGTTGCAATGCCGCTAGAATGATTCAAGGGAATTTTGTTTAATACCATTCCTACGACTCTATTTTTAGGAAACCACGTATTTGAAACTTTCTTGACATATATAATTTGGTTACAATATACGTGTTAGTTAATTATGAATCTAGAAAAGCTGTATATAAAAAGCCATGTATAGTTAGTTATCCGTTAAGAAAAAAAAAAGCCAATTCGCAAATCCAGTAATTAGAGCATTCACAACCCATCCCCCATTTCCTCCCCCATTCTTAAAATTTAAGAAAATCTTACAAAAACTCACTCCATCCCAACCCCTTTCCCCATACCCCATTTCTAAAATTTACAAAAAACCTATGTTGAGCCTCCATATATGGGGTCTTCCATCCTTCCCCCATATCATTTAATAATAATAAAATAATACAAATAAAAGGTGGAGTGAATTAATGTTGGTTGTAAAGAAATAAAATAATAATAAAAAAAAGCTTATAGGGGATATGAATGGGGAATGGGATGTGAGAGAATTTGCAAAAGTGAGAGGCAAATTTAGAAAACTATGATTTTTCCTTAAATTATATGGTTGGGGATGGGGGACGGGTTGTGAATGCTCTTAGAGCATTCACAATAGAGACCCTATTTTTTTGGGTGACAAAAGCCTATAATTATTTTGGGGGTTGGAAGTGGTTGTGAGCGAAGAAAATAGGGAATCTACAGTGGGTTAGTATATATTGGGTTCTTTGAGAATCTTTTATGGAAAACAGGAAAATTGTATTTATTTTTTAATATTTGTTGAAAGTGGTTGTGAGTGGAGGAGAAATAAACTGTAATGATTTTTAATGTAATATGTGGTTGTGATTGGTTGTGAATAGATAGGGAATGAGGATTCTATTGTGAATGCTCTTAATCGACAAATATATGAAATGAACAGAATGTCCATATATACAAGGTGTCAAATCAGAGAGAGAATGGGCCCTGTATTCTCTTCCTTCGCCGGTTGTACCTTTGTCGTATCTTTTGTCGTACGGTGCAAATTCCTCTCCTTTATTATATTTTCTCGACATTATAATTACACATCTTAATCATTCCTTGATTCATAATTTAAACAACACTGAGTTGTCTTACATTAGTCTAAAGTTTAAGATACGTGACTTAACATTTTTCTTTTTATTTTTTTATTCATACTGCTATTTCAGCTTTTTTATTGCATCAACTTAGCTGGTAAACATTGTAAAATAAGGTCCGGGAGGCCGTGACGACTTTGTTTAACTCCGTCTAGTTATTCGGAATTGATCAAACGTGGCCAACCTCGGTCAAAGTCGGATTTATTTTGTCATCTCGGGCCGAGTTTGACTTAAAAAAAATAAATAAAACATAATTGTTATGTCTATAATATTAAAGAGTGAATATCGTTTTTTTTTCAAAGAATAAATATCATAATAATATTTATTTATATTAATATTCACGTATTTTGTTATAAATTTTAATAAACTTATGATATTCGACATATATACTCCCTCCGTCCCATCTTAAATGTATATTTATCTACTTTTTGTTGTCCCAAATTAAATGTTCATTTCTAAAAATAAAAATGCAATTTCCAGTTTTGTCCATAAAAGACAAAAGATAATAAAAGATTTTAAATGATAACTTGATGATATTATTTTACTTTTACAACTTAGAGAATATACGATTAAAGATTTCTTAATATATGTGTTTGTGTGTCCCATGACATTTAAAATGGAACGGAGAGAGTATAATTTTCCGAAAACTAATTTCTTCGTAATTTACCATGTTCAAGTACTCCCCTAGTACTCTCCGCTTAATCCGAGTACTCAGAACTCACCAGTCAACTGACCTGAGAGCGTCTAGGGAATTCTACAAATCTGGCAATCATTTTTGTTATTATCATACCCAAAATATCTAGTTAGGTAGATGGTTAAAATGTCAACTCCACCCCGGATAGACATATATTTTTTTATGATTAAATCATGCAATAGCTTTTTTAACTTTAAAATAATAAAATGGCAAATAGATGCAAAATTCATTTCCTTTGCTAAAATTGTAAAGTCCAAGGACAGATGTTGTACATGCTAAACAGTCGGTAGTTTGCATCTAAGGTAGGTTCAACTGCGACCTTTTTTTTTAATATTATTTTCAATGACAGACTCACACACACTTTTATTTTACTTTCAAATCTACATTACTCCACCTACTATGTAGTTGAACCCTCAATCTCATGAGAAGGGATACCTACCCATACACCTTGATACCATAAGACTACAAGTGCTTTAATTGGCTTGCTAAAATTCGAATGCAAGTAGTGAATAATGCCTCCCATCATCCCGTTTAAGGTTGATATGGTGTGCATGAAGACCCGTGGTGATCTTGTATCTAAGTTTAAGAGGGGTTTATGCGTGGTAAGTCAAAGTATGCTCTGATGGCACTCATGAGATGCTAATTTTAGGCACCATGTTTTAGAAAGCCGGTGCATTATAGTAATAAAAGTTTGTATACAATGCAAGATGATGATATAAAGTAAAATACTATATAGGAAGATGACAAACAATAATATGTAGCAAACAAGATGTACCCGAAGATGATATAGATCGATGAAGATGACACAACAGAAAATCATCAACAAGAAAATGACGTCTGAGAATATTATACACCCAACATATGATGCACTAGAAAACGAATACAAGACTATGATGCACAAAAACACAATGCATATGATAATATGTTTACAAAGAAGAAATTGTAAGTATGCAACTCATTTTGTAAATTTTCGTCAAAGTAACAGTCAAACCAAACTAAAAATAGGTCAAGACTGATCCAAATGAATTCATCATATAAATGGGATTGTCTCAACTTTTGTTTAGCCTACCCCTAATCATATAATACTTGTATACTACCCCTTTTTTAGTGGGACAGGGCACTCTCAGCAACTTTGTCGAGCCACATCTAACCCCTCTTTGTCATGTCAAATCCGCACCTAAAATCATCAAATCACATCTTGCCGAATGGTAACAACTTTGATCACTGCCGAAGAGGTGACGGTGGTGTTGTCACAGGGCAACCCTAACCGAGCATCCTTTGCCGAGAGTAACCCATCCCCCCTTATAAAATAACACTCTTCTGGGTTAATTAACTAACGAGGCTTACAATTACCCAAATTAAGTGAGAACCTTCCCAAATGATCAAACCAACGGTGATTAATTATTCTATATAACAATTGTGGTAGCTTCTTAGCTATAGTGTTAATTCATGAGTGGTCCACTTGGACCAATAGTTACATCTTTGTTATGGATAAAAATAAAATTCTTGCATGAGCGGTAGATAAAATGTGAATTTGATAGCTGCTAAGCATTAGTTTCTATTTCATTAAATACATTTTTTCTTTCCTTCTTATTTGTTACCTTAGATTTAGTGTAGTCTGAGGAGAAAAAAAAATAGTATACCTACAAGGCTACAACGCCAAAGTTAAAGCTTTTTTGGTGTAATTTGTATTTATTTACGTTATACAAAAGCTCGCGGTATAAGTTTGTGTTTGTATTAGCTAACGTTTTACAAAGAGTTACTTAGTATGGTTTTATGACCCTCACCCCTTCAACGCATGGTGTAAATGCTAGTTAATTAATTAATAATTAATAATATAAAACTGAAATATATAGGTTCATTTTGACATATAAGCGAACCAAATCACATAATGGCCACCCCAGCACTAAGCGAACCAAATCACATAATGGCCACCCCAGCACGCAAGAATAATACATGAGATTTGCCAAATCTTCTTTAATCATATTATAATTGAGTACACTCTTGTTACTATTTTTGGATTGAATCAATCAATAATACCTTTTAAGCATATTATTAGGAGGAAATTGACAACCAATATGACATGAGACGTGGCCAACAAATCGCCCACACTCATGACTCATAGGTGCGTGGGTTGTGGCCCCGTTTATAATGCCTTCACCAGTATAAACCATCTAATGATTCGTAACCCTCCCCCGGTTGTCACTTGCCCCTAATTTTTGGCTCTCTGCCTAGATTCCAAATAAATAATATAAAAAAATACTTTATAAAACTTGTAAAGCAATTTACTACTACTTTATATTATTATTATATTAGGGGTATGTTGAGTATACTATAATGTTTTAACTGCGAAAACAATATAATAAATTGTACATAGGGCATGTTTGGCAAAAATAGCTGGTGGCTGGAGGCTGTTAGCTGTAGTTTTTTTGATATATTTAGATGTTTGACAGAGTAGCTGAAACTTTTAATAAACTGTATAAAATGACCAAAATGAACGTAGCTAAGTATAATCCAAAAATAAAATATTATCTTGGAAGATTATTTAAGTAATTTTAAATACTAAAAACTTGTAGCTTTTTTAAACGGTAGTTATAGAAGCGCTCAAATATGAAGTTTTTTCTCCTAACCTAAAAGCTTCAAGCTTCTTCAACCGAATAAGACTTTTTATTAAGTATGAGTTTTTTCTTAAAAGTTTGAAGCTATAAGCTCTTAAAAGCTCCATCCCTACACATCACAATCCTGTCTATGCCATTTTTTAGTTATCCAATAACTTTATATTATTTTTTACTTAAATTAATACATTTTAGTAGTATGTTGGGTATACTCATAAAAAATTGTAACCACGAAAACTTTATAAAAACTTATACGTAGCACATTTTGACAAAATAGATAATCAGATAACATATTAAAAAAACTTTCTTACATATCACGTTTAAAGCAATAAGTAGAATTGCCTATGTTGTGTTTAGTTCTTGGTCTAGTGGTATGGTGTTCCCCCTTACAAATGTAAGGTTGTGGGTTCAAATCCTTGCAAATGCAAGGTGAGGTGGAATAAAGGTGTAATAAAAATTTGCCGTTCAAAAAAAAAAGTTATCTAATAACTTTTATTATTTGTTTACTTAAATAATACATTTTCTATCTCATTCCACATCAAATTACACTAAAAACTACCCCCTCCGTTCCATTTTAAATGTCTATTTTTCTACTTTTTTTTTGTCCCAAATTAAATGTTCATTTCTAAAAATAAAAATACAATTTTCAGTTTTTTACCTATAAAAGACAAAAGACAATCAAAGATTTGAAATAATAAATTGAGGATATTATTGTCATTTTACAACTCAGAGAGTGTACAATCAAAGATTTCTTAATCTGTGTGTTTGTGCGTCCCATGACATCTAAAATGGGACGGAGGGACCGCGGGAGTATATTTTCTCTCTCATTCATAGGGAAACAATATTTTTATACATTTATCGTTACATTTTCTCTCTCCTTACTCACAACCACTTAAAAAATATTAAAAAATTTTGGTGGTGAATAATAGTTTTTCAAATATACAGATAAACAGTAACATTTTCTCTGTAATCCACTCACAACTCCTCAAAATCACTTTTTAACATACGGGGATACATTCACAAATTTTTGATGGACGGGTCATGAATGCTTAATACTTTATACAAAATCTAATGTAGTCGGAGAGAAATAGATACAATTAATAAACCGTCATATATATAACACTAGATTATACCCCGGGAACGTCCCGGGGTTGAAAAATCTAATATGACATATTAATTTTACGTATGAAATAGAATGATTCGCTTTACAGTTACATGCAAGAAAGATTCGGGTAGCACTTAACCTAAAACAATTAAAAATGTATTTCCAATGTTAACGCCTAACCTTAAACAATGTATAACTCTAATGTTAATATCTAACCTAAAACAATGTATAACTTCAATGCTAATGCATGTTAAAAATACAATTCATATTTACTGATTTAAACATAATTAGTGACTTGCTTATACATGATTAATGATTTACATGAACACTTTGTGTTTTTTTTCTGTATGAATAAAACCCCACAAAAAAAGTCGTTTTTTTTCTCCGCTTTTATATAAAACTATGGTACTCGTTGGAAAGATAATAAAACGCTCGTTAATTTGATGTAATTTTTTTCTTTGAAAAAATCTCGAATATAAAAGATATTAACGTTTAAAAATTATGGGAGGAAACATAATAGAGAAAAATCCAATTTTTTTTTAATTTTTTTTCCTAAAATATCTCAATGCCACATGGGATGACACATGACACACTCAAAAAGAAGAATGCCTCTTTGAGTGCCATGTCATTAAAATGGCTTTGGTTTATTATATGTATAGATAGATAGATTTAAAGCAGTAGATAGAACCGTCCGCTATCTAAGTTTTTCTTTTTAGTATAACTTATCAATAGAAACGGCTCCTTAGTCCTTATAACTTATCATATCTCTCATTATATATGTGAGCATGCTATGTGAGACAGAAGTACTTATGTATGTGTGGACATAACCGAAAGGAACTTAACTATGGAGTGGCAGTGGCTGGCGGAGTTCCTAAAGGGGATGGTAAAGCCGGCTGCAGCGACCGCGGTGTTGCTGTTAGCGGCCTTATTATCATATTATCAGAAGCTGAAACTTGAAGGGGAGATGGTCTACGCCATTCTTAGAGCTTTTATTCAGCTCTCAATTATTGGATTTGTTTTACAATTTATTTTCAACCAAAACAATAGTTGGTGGATAGTTCTTGCTTATCTTTTCATGGTATTCACTTATCTTTATTACTTTATTCAGAATTAAAGTTTATGAATCAAATTATTCGGATAAATTAAGAAAAATAGTTGGTGAGTTCGCAGGTTTCGGTTGCAGGATACACTGCAGGACAACGAGCAAAACATGTGCCACATGGGAAATATATTGCAGGAGCGTCTATTCTGTTTGGTACGACGTTAACGATGTTTTTGTTGGTTTTGCTAAATGTTTTTCCGTTCACTCCTCAGTATATTATTCCTGTGGCTGGAATGATGGTTGGAAATGCGATGACGGTCACCGGAGTTACGATGAAACGACTACGTGATGATATTCGAACACAAATGAATTTGGTAAGTAGTGTTACAATTATGTGAGTTCAAGATTCTATCTTTTGCTTTTGTAAATTTTTCTTATCTCAAAATATTGTATAATTCTTAATTGTTTATTAGTAACTATTAAATATTTTATATATTCCACTCATTTAAATACAGATTTATTTATTCAACTTGTTTAAACACAAATTTATTCAACTCTTACAACCCTTTTTTTTAATTTATCTTATTTCATCAATTCATATTTTTTTTATATTCTTAATTTTGTAAATATATCTTATCGCAAAAATCCCTAATTCATAAATTTTTATTACAAACTATTTAATATTTCTTTAATCAACACGTCTAATTAATACACACGTTTATAACTTAGATGGTGTTTGGGATTGCGTTTTGAATCTGATTTTTAGATTATTGCGTTTTGAAAACGCAGATAATCAGTTTTTAGTGTTTGGATTGCATTTTGAAAACGCAGATAATCAGTTTTTTAGGCTACCAAAACGCAATATTCTATAAGCAGCTTCACCCTGCTTTTCCAAACGCATAATCTGTTTTGAACATCTAGTTTAAAATTAAATAATGATATTGATGTTTACATGTGCTATATTTACTGTTACCTAGGTCGAGACGGCTTTAGCGCTAGGTGCCACGCCACGCCAAGCAACGCTCCAACAAGTGAAAAGGTCGCTAGTCATCGCACTCTCACCGGTTATTGACAACACGAAGACCGTAGGCCTCATATCGCTTCCCGGAGCCATGACCGGGCTCATAATGGGAGGAGCTTCTCCTGTGGAAGCCATTCAACTTCAGATTGTGGTGATGAACATGCTCATTGGGGCTTCAACCATGAGTAGCATTATGTCAACCTACTTTTGTTGGCCAAATTTCTTTACAAAGGCTTATCAACTAGAAACAAAGGTCTTTTTGACCGAATAGGGGTTTGGTTCATTCTAATTTTTTTTTTGAACGACCAACAAATTGAAATCACTCACGTAACACTGGAGTATCATCTAATTTAATAGACTTCGAGTTTGATTGGTTTTTGGTAGTGAATGAACATGATCTAATACCTCCAAATCAATGTAATGTATTAGTTAGATAAGGTTGAATGTTAATTAATTAGAACAATTATATTATCAAATGGGCACAATGAGATGATTGTTTAGCGTAACATCTTCTATTTGAAACTATTGTTTTGTAACACATGTTTCTACAAAAATGAACGTAGACAAACCAATAGTTGGTGAAAAGTTTGTTATTTTAAACTTTATAATTTTTTTATTTTTATCAAACGAACAAATACGAACAAGACTTTTTTGTTTTGTTTTGTTAACTAAATAGGCAAAAACATACTTATCGTTCGTTCAACTAAGTTCGTCAATTGCTAATTATCCGTCAGGATTAACGTACACAAGTGTATCCAATATACCCGTTGTTAAAAATTACTTGAAGAGATTCCCAACTAAAGAAGCTAGAAATCTAAAAACTAAAAAGTTTGTTGATTCGAAGATTATACTGTTAACAATAAAAATAAAATGTTTACCCGCATGGTTCGGGCAAACGAGCATGTAATCAAATTAAATATCAACAAATCCGACAACCGTCCTATACCCACAAAAAATATTTATACTAACCCCACACCCGAACACTGTCCCGATTTTTGGAGTTTCAAGTTCGACATCAAACCCGTGTTCCGGTGTTCTTTGTCATCCCTAGAATTTCATTAGACCCTATAATCACAAGTAAAGGTGTACAAAACCCAGTTTGCGCCCCGAATCTGTCCGGGTTGTAAATTGGTCCCTATTTTTACCTTGGAAGCAAACTGGTTTGGCCTAAAATAGTTAGGGTTGAGAACCAAATTTAGGGCTGAAAACCCAAACCCTCAAACCGACTTGTATCAGGTTCAAAATTGGTTTGGTACACAAAAAAAAAAACAATTTTGAGCATGTTTTCTAGTTGATTGAGTTTGGTTACAAACTGGTTTCGGGAACAAGACTACGAATCGATATACCAATTAGAGGTGGGTCGAAACCAAATTAAAGCCCAGCCCAGATAAGCCCAATATGTAGTTCCAATTCTAGGAGGCTATACGACGTCGTTCAGCATAAACCATCAGCTAACAACAAACAAAGCCTCCATTGCCTTAAACCTTGCAGCTGCTGTTCACTCTCCTGAAGATGGGTCTCCTCCATTACGCAATCAGATCATCTTCCAGCCGTTTGATCCAAAGCGTTCATCCAAATCAAGGGCTCAGATCACTCCTCTCTTCCTCCCCATCTCACCGTTTATTCTCCACGGAATCTGCTCCCCCCACTAGCCAGTCCTCCACTAAACCCCTCTTTCAATCACCATCCTCCGGTATTATTATTATTATTATTATTATTATTATTATTATTATTATTATATGTACATTCACAGTTTTATATTTGTAGTTTAAAACACAGTCATTTTGTAATCTCACCATCATTTTTTTTACTCAAATTAGGGTTTATTTGTATGTGATTGATAATGTATACGGTTATGTTTTAATCATTTTTGAAAAATTTTATACATGTGAAATACCATAGTTTTACTAATATATTCTTTAGAATAGATCATATCTTCATTTCTTAAACTTGCTAAGTTACATCAAAATAGAAGGTAGACAGCAACAAGTTGCGCCGTCACCCCTTTCTGAATTACGAAACATAATCTTCTGAATACAAAACCCTGTCCCCTTGGAGATGAACTATTGTTGTGGATAACATTGGACCCTGGTTAAGAAACGAATAGCTTTTGGTACTAGGGAGCCAAAGGTATCAAACGCCAAGGGGACAAAGACATGTAGGTTTTCTGCACAAGCTTTAGCGTGCTTATCCACTAATATTTATAACAAAATAGGTGAATATGAATATATATAAAAAAGATACATTTTCAAATAGCATTTCAAAAATTAATATTCATTCATTGGTATTATAGATTGTAGATATAGAAATTATGTTTTAATTTAATTTATTTTTTAAGTCAAACTTGTCCCGAGTTGACTGACTAAATCCGATTCTAGACGAGGTAGACCACCTTTGATCGAGTATGAGTAATTAGCCTCGGCACCGTACATTGTAGCGAGTAATCGGCTGTCTAGACCATGTTTTACAATATTGATTGGAAGAAGTTTTACAAAAGTTGTTTATCAATTTGGCTTCTTTTTGACCTAGTTTTTAGTTATGAGGAACTACCCATGATTTGGTTATGGTTTTATCTCTTTTTAGTTTACGGTTTATATATTACTTGATGCATGGTTTAAAAAAACGCTTGAGGCGTGCGCCTCGAGGCGTGCCTCAAGGCGATTCGGTCTGAAAACGCTTCTGAGGCGGCGCCTCAGGTGTCTGAACAGTGGTATGCGCCTCACAGGGCTGAGGCGTTATGAAAAGTTGCGCCTCAGGTGCGCCTCAGGGGGTTTTCAGGTATATTTTTGATGTTTTCGACTTTTTGTGACATTTTATGTCTTTTTTATGTGTGTTTTTGATGTTTTTGATGAATTTGATGATGAAATTAGTTAGCATTTTAATTTTTGAAAGATATATAATTATTTATTTAATTTTTTAATTCCGCCTCTGGCTTACGCCTCGGTTCGCCTCGAGGCTTACGCCTCGTGAGGCGAAGGGAAAACGCCTCGAGGCTCGTTTCCGTTCTTTTAAACTTTGACTTGATGGCATATGGCATGAGATTAGACGATTAGTTGATGGCCTCATATGTATTGAGTTAAAGATTATGCTAACATGCTGGCAGAATCATTTACTCTGTTCATGGATTCAGGTCACTCACAATTGTAGCATGTATGTCTGGCTTTAGTTTTCTTATTGGTTAACTGGTTTATGTCAGGTTTGGTCTATGGGAAACTGTCCGGCATTACAAAGTATACGTTGAAGAGTGATGTTCTTAGTTTGTTTGAAGAATGCAATTTAAGTATTGACGATCTTAAAGTTGATTACAATCCATCGTACACGCCAATGGGAATGTAATGTTCTTCATATTATAATTTGTGTCACTTGTGAAACCTTGTGATTAATTACATTGCCATTTTGGTTTGATGAGCAGGATGCTTCAGTTTCCTTCACGGAATGCCTATGATGCTGCTGTTAGGGCAGTCGCTAGGAAAGGCCGCTTGTATAGATTAGAACGGGTAATTTTTAATCAAATATCATTTCAAATTGCGAAAGCAGGCTTCGCATCATTGTATATGCTAAGAGACCTTTTAATTTTAATTTGGCATTTTGATTTCAGGCTGACCGTGCAAACTGGGATTCTATCCAGCCGTATGATGGAAAATTTGTAAGCATAACTTTTTCTTAGCATAGTTGCATAGACAAAACATATTAGCAAAAATTGTTGATGATATCTTTCAGAGCTTGGGTGATATGTTCCACTTGAACTATGAAAATATCCTTACATTTTCTTTAAGGAGTTATACTGTTTGTACCCTAAAAATCACCGTATACACTATACACCCTTATGATGTGATCATTTATTTTATTTACATTTTTTCTGTTTTTTACTATTTTGTTTTTTTTTTTAATTTATAGTTTTAGATATATAAGATTTTGTTTATAATTCGAATACGGTGCGATGTGTTTATCATTCTCCTACGTTTCTACATAAATTGTATCACAAATTTTAGCCATGTCCAATGTAATATATTACATTCGACACGGCCTAATTTTGTGAATAATTTATTTAAAAATGTTACTCTAAATAAACACATTACAACCGTGTATTTGAGTTTATATAAAACAGTATATATTAAAAAAAAGAAAATAGTCACATCATAAGGGTGTGCTTGGTTTACAGATAAAACTTGGGATGAGTTACCATAGTCATGTTTATATAGTTGTTGCAGAATTAAGTCACTCCAGTAATCTTACTACTTTTTGAAAATAAAATGATTAAAAGGTACTCCTTGCGGCTTGACCCATTTTACAAGATAAAACACATTCGACCCTTTTATAAGTAGAATGGGTCCATATTTCTACCTCGAGAAATATTTAGAAACTTTCGTTTGGGCTCGACTGCATGGTTTTTTATTTATAAAGCAAATGTATGATAGTTACTTATTCTGTATTGCAAAACCTGCATATATGGCTAGTGATAATCAGTGTTCATGTTGATGTATTTATTTGTGTGTGCCTGGTAGGCGTTATGCTTTTATTGTTTTGAATTCATACCTCTTCCACAAGATTATTAATGGATTACTTGTTGCAGGTTTTATTGCAAGGAATCCCTCAAAATGCAATTTTAGAAGATATTGAACGGTTCCTTGCTGGTTGCGAGTATGATCCAACCAACATCCGTCTGTTCTCCAGGTTAACATATTATCATTTCAGTTCATGCTTTTGATGAAAAGATATGCACCCAAGCTTTCTTATATCTTATTAAATCATTTGATTACTTTTGCAGACAGGGAGCTTCTGGGTCTACCAGAATGGCCGTTGTACGCTTTTTTTCCCCAACCGCAGCCATGAGTGCGATGATAACGAAAAACAGAGCCTTTTGTAACAATAGCCAGATCTCCATGCATGTTCTTCAGTAACCCGAGTTGCATGGAACCAAATCCATAATTCACCAGTTGAGCATTTATGCTTGTCTTTTAAGTACTTTTATTGAAATTTATACTCAAAAGTTCTTATTAGTCAATATATATGTATTAGATATTTGGTAATAGTTGAAAAGTCTTTTTAAGTTGAAGCCTTCAATGGGATGTATTAACCGGTAACTTTCTAGGATCAAATTTATATAATCGTTAACGTGTAATATTCTCATGCTTTGCGATTTGTATAAAGATATAAAGTTCAACTTTAATGTAAGATAGACAGATTATTGACAGCTATATCCCTTGAATAGGATTAAACAACATTGATAATACGTGAGATTTAGGGGGTGTTTGTTTTTTCACAAAAAGAGCTTCTGGCCACTTATGTCTGCGCCGCGCAGATGCGGGCAGACATTTGTGGCTTGCAGACCGTTTGTTTTTTGGAAGAGATCAGACCTAAAAACATCTTCCCCACCTCTTCCCCAAACAGACTTGGTCCAACCTCTTCTTGTCACTTCTCCATCTTCTTCCCCTTTCTTCTACCTCCTCCTCCCCTCCTCCTCTCCTCCTTTCTTCTTCCTCCTCTCCTCCTCCTCTCCCTCCGCCGCCGCCGCCACCCTCCTCCTCTCCCTCCGCCGCCGCCGCCCCTTCTCCTCTCCCCCGCCGCCGCCCCCGTGCTCCTCTCCCTCCGCCGCTGCCTCCCTCCTCCTCTTCCGCCGCTGCCTCCCTTCTCCTCCGGCGACATAAAGGTATCCTCCTTACCAACCTTTTTTTTTCCAGATTTGTTATAATATAGTTGTTATTTGTTATGTTTTTCTTTTCAGATTTGTTTAGTTTAATTTTTCAGATTTGTTATGGTTTTTTTCAGATTTGTTATGGTGTTTTTCAAATTTGTTATGGTGTTTTTCAGATTTGTTTAGTTTAATTTTTCAGATTTGTTATGGTTTTTTCATATTTAATTGTTAATATATTGTTGTTCATAAAGTTCATATCTCAGATTTCTTGTTCATTGTTGTTGTAGTTCAGTTTTTTTTTGATTAATTGTTGTTCATAATGTTCTTATGTGTCGATTTGTTGTTAATTGTTGTTGATGATTGTTGTTGTAGTTCAGATTTGTTGTTAATTGTTGCTCAAATTGTTGTAGTAGTTCATGTTGTTGCTCATATGTTGATTCTGCAGAAGTTAAAAAACAAACAGTCTTCCTCTTGCAGACTGCAGACCTTTGGTCCACCTCTTCTCCTGCAGATGTGGTCCGCAGACTGCAGACATTTTCATGCAGAAAAAACAAACAACACCTTAGTAAATTTGGACGACCATGCCCGTCTCCTTTATCGTTCAAGAATTGTTCCATCCGAACAATGCCCATTGCATAGTCAGTAGTCTCCGCTAGAAGCTGTGATTTAGCATTTGCTCGTTCTTTGTTAAGTTTTTTCCATGTTTTCGTAATTTTAGATTTTAATATACTTTCTGCTATAATTGTGGGATTGCTATAATTGTGGGATTGATTGGGTATGGTGGTTATAGTTTTTGATATACTTTCTAGCTTCTTCATTAACACCACTTTCATGCATTACGGTATCGATTATGGGATATACATATTTTGTTTTTTTAGCAAACATGGAGATGAATAGTTAGAGCTATTAATTAATTTCCATATGTTAACTATAAATAATTATACGTTTATATATTAATAAAAAGTCATATTGAGTATGTTGACAGGTCATCAGCAAGTCGGACGATTAGCGATGTATGGTTTTGACTACATCCTCAGATTTTCCAAACAATTGCAGGATCTCTTTGGTTGTAAGTAATAGATGTTAAAATTAAGATACCAAAAAGTTCAAAACTTTTTATAATTTGATCCATAAGGTACAACCCTAACATGAAAAGAAATTAGTCTTTCAAACACTAATTACACTTTAATCCCATTACCTTAGGTACATTTTAATTCCCCCAACTTAACTAAACTTTAGTTATTTAAGTAATACTAACGTATTTCTCCTCATTTTGAGTTAACTATGCAATGATTTTTAAAAGGCTATAGCTTTTTTATAAGTTAATACGTTTTAAGAACAAAAATTTACATCATAAAAACTAAAATATTATATTCTCTTTAATTTGAGTATGGTATTGATTTTTTTAGTTTAAAAAAATTAACGTGTTATGTGATTAACAATATCTACAGGTGAACAATAACTGAACTTTAAACCAAAACCGAGGTGAACAAACGAAACCAAAGCAAAATCAATTGAAAACCAAATTAATTTAAATTCGGTAACGAATTTCTTCCTATCCTCAATTGAAATCAATTAAACCAAAACCAAATCATTCATATATTCTTAGCTTTTATACATTCATTTTATGTATTCATACCCCCATTTCATTTATATATTTCTAAGCAAAATTTTTGGTCAAAATTCAGTTTTGGTTATTAACAAAAATTAACTAAACATAATTGAAAGGCCTGGTCTGTTTCAACCCCCCCCCCCCCCCCCACTTCTATTTTCAATCCCCTGAAAGCGCCTCGCTTAGGCCTAAGCGAGGCGCTTTCTTTACTTTTTAACTACCTCGGTACGAGGTCAGAAAAAGCTGATTTTTGACTCGAAGCGCCTCGCTTAGGCCTAAGCGGGGCGCTTCAGATAAATTTTTTTTATTTTTTTATTTTTTGGTCTTTTGAGTTAGTTTTTTTTTTGCAGTCAGACGTTTTTCAAAAGAACATTTTTTATGTCAATGGGAGGGTAAACAAAATCGTCAATCCGACTGTTGATTTCTTTCTGCAACAAGGAACAAAATGTCACCTTTTTCCTGCCACCTTTCAATCTCACAGTCCAACAACTGAATTTTACTTGCTTGCATGAAAAGTTTATTTTAATTGTTCGTTTGACAAACGTCTGGCTAACCTGTCCAGTTATTAATCTCACTGTCCAACAACTGAATTTTACTTGCTTGCATGAAAAGTTTATTTTAATTGTTCGTTTGACAAACGTCTGGCTAACCTCTCCAGTTTATCAATCTCACTGTCCATCAACTGAATTTTACTGTAATGATCAGGAACATTCCAAATAACTGTTCAATTTCAGCTTTTGTTTAACTATTTTAGCAACTTCCATAGAAAAGTTATCAATCTTACTGTCCAGTTATATTACTCACTGTCCAACAACTGAATTTTACTTGCTTGCATGAAAAAGTTGTTTTTAATTTTTTTGGGAATATATTTTCTGATCAAAAAAATGCATAACTGTAATGATCAGGAACATTCCAAATAACTGTCCAATTTCAGCTTTTGTTTAACTCATGACAGATCCACCAAATCATTTCTTCATGTTCATTTCACCAAAAAAAGCAAAACTGTAAATATCAGGAACATTCCAAATAACTGTTCAATTTCAGTTTTTCTTTAACTATTTTAGCAACTTCCATAGAGAAGTTATCAATCTCACTTCTCACTGTCCATGTTTACCTTCAACGATCAACAATCAACACACACCGCTAACGTCCAACGGTAATGAGTAACCTACTAACCTCTATAATAGACTTCATTTATTCTTCTTCATCTTTTTCTACTTGAAGTTCAGAGTAGTAACCCTTCATCTTCTCTTGTCGGAGAGATATCTGTCAACGATGAAAGAGGTATATGTACAATGATGTGATTTGTTTTAGATAAGGAGGTATATGTACAATGAACTTTTTACGCTAAATAAAACTAACACACAACTTTTTGCTCTAGTGGTGTGGTCTACCTTTTTGCAAAAAGACTTTTAGTCTTGGTGGACTTCTATTGTTTCGGGTTCCCTTTCATCGTTGACAGATATCTCTCTGAGATGATAAAGGTAGATCATGGAAAGTTCAACTCAAGAAAACAAAGATGAAACCGATTAATGTTCTTTATATATGAATAGTGACCCTCTGGCAATCATCGTTGGTATTAATGGCAAGATATGTGGCTTTAGTCCTTTATGCAGGTTTGCCAGAGGGTCACTATTCATACACACAACTTTTTGCTCTAGTGGTGTGCTCTACCTTTTTGACAAACACCTGGCTAACCTGTCCAGTTATCAATCTCACTGGCAATCATCGTTGGTATTAATGGCAAGATATGTGGCTTTAGTCCTTTACGCAGGTTTGCCAGAGGGTCACTATTCATACACACAACTTTTTGCTCTAGTGGTGTGCTCTACCTTTTTGACAAACGCCTGGCTAACCTGTCCAGTTATCAATCTCACTGGCAATCATCGTTGGTATTAATGGCAAGATATGTGGCTTTAGTCCTTTTACACAGGTTTGCCAGAGGGTCACTATTCATACACACAACTTTTATGTTCTTTATATATGAATAGTGACCCTCTGGCAAACCTGCGTAAAGGACTATATGTGGCTTTAGTCCTTTACGCAGGTTTGCCAGAGGGTCATTATTCATACATAAAGAACATTAATCGGTTTCATCTTTGTTTCTTTGAGTTCAACTTTCCATGATCTACCTTTACATTATTATTATTATTTACATTATTATCGTATTTGCAACTTAGTTCCTTTCTCTCGAAAAATAAAAACGAAGGTTTGCGCGTTAGCGCCGATCCGATTGTTAAAAGTATCAAGACTATGAAATTAGTAAAACAACTGAATTGTACTTGCTTGCATGAAAAGTTATTTTTAATTGTTTGGGAATATATTTTCTGATAAAAAAAAGGCATAACTGTAATGATCAGGAACATTCCAAATAACCGTTCAATTTTAGTTCAAACTTTTCAAACACCTGCAACATCTCAAGAGTCGAGGTCCTCTGAAAAAGACATCGTACAATGATTTGGACTTGCAAATATTTGGAAATTATCATTTCTTGACATGCTTGGTAACACCTTGATCTGCAATATTTGAAAATTATCATTTCTTGACATGCTTGGTAACACCTTGATCTGTAATATTTGAAAATTATCATTTCTCGAAAAGTAATTAAAAACACTTAAAAATGAATTAAAAACAATTGTTGCGAGTTAGGTTTAGTCGGAGGACCACGTACAATGATTCATCAAAAGTGTACAAAGCTGGATGTTTTTACTGAAAAACCAAAACGAGCAATAAACGAAGCGAAACGGAGAGATATAATTTTCTTGGCTTGGAAACAACTTAAAAGAACAAAAAATGAATTAAAATTATTTTTTGGTGATTAACAGATAATTTTAAAGAATTAAAAGAAATTCAATTTTTTAAAAAAAAGGCCAAAGCGCCTCGCTTTGGTCAAAGCGAGGCGCCTGTGGTCTAATCAAACCACTCAAGCGCCTAGCTTTGGCCAAAGCTAGGCACTCAAGTGCCTCGCTTTGGCCAAAGCTAGGCGCTTTGGCCTTTTTTTTTTAAAATTGAATTTCTTTTAATTCTTTAAAATTATCTGTTAATCACCAAAAAATAATTTTAATTCATTTTTGGTTCTTTTAAGTTGTTTCCAAGCCAAGAAAATTATATCTCTCCGTTTCGCTTCGTTTATTGCTCGTTTTGGTTTTTCAGTAGAAACATCCAGCTTTGTACACTTTTGATGAATCATTGTACGTGGTCCTCCGACTATACATTCGATACCCATATTTTTTCAGAACATAATTTTTGCATGTTTAATTGATATGCTTGACTTCCGGACTATATTATAATTAATCGTTGGTGGTTTTCATAGCACCTTGTTTGATTACACTCGTGTTTTACTAATTTCATAGTTTTGATACTTTTAACAACTGACTTTTACTTATGGAATCTTTGTATGAAAATCAAAACCATCTCATTCCATGTTCTCCATATCCATACCTTGTTCCAACAACTAATACCAGATTGATGATACTCAATTTCGGTTGATATAGAGTATATCAGAGAAAGATTTAGTTGAAAGTGGATACAAAATGGATTCAGTTAAATCCTTACCGACTCTAAAACTTATACATTACATCAATTTTTGAAGATAACTGTCAACGATGAAGGCAACCTGAAACGACATGAACATTTATAACCTTTCTGTACCTGTGGCCAAAAGAACTAGGCTTCAAACACAACTTTTTGCTCAACGTAATATTATTGTAATATAATATTCAGATTTTGATTGCACCGAATCCAGTCTTCAAAGTACCTCTTCTTTCAAGTTTCTTAGAATCATTGAAGACAACTTTTCAGTTGTTATCCGAGAGATAGCGGTCAAGAGTTGTGTGTATAATGAAATTTAACATTCATACCGCATTCATTGACTGGACAGTAAGATCATCTTCTTGTAATTACTTTCAAGTTTCTTTACAATCATTGAAGACAACTTTTTAGTTGTTATCCGAGAGATAGCGGTCAACGATGAAGACAACCTAAAAGCGGATACCATGGATCAGAGAGATTTAAGCTAATCAAACTCATATCTCAAGCCGGTGCAAGTTATGTTGTAGCATCTTTGATCATCTTCTTGTAATTACTTACAAGTTTCTTTATAATCATTGAAGACAACTTTTCAGTTGTTATCCGAGAGATAGCGGTCAATGATGAAGACAACCTGAAAGCGGATACCATGGATCAGAGAGATTTAAGCTAATCAAACTCATATCTCAAGCCGGTGCAAGTTATGTTGTAGCATCTTTGATCAACTTCTTGTAATTACTTACAAGTTTCTTTATAATCATTGAAGACAACTTTTCAGTTGTTATCCGAGAGATAGCGGTCAACGATGAAGACAACCTGAAAGCGGATACCATGGATCAGAGAGATTTAAGCTAATCAAACTCATATCCCAAGCCGGTGCAAGTTATGTTGTAGCATCTTTGATCATCTTCTTGTAATTACTTTCAAGTTTCTTTATAATCATTGAAGACAACATTTCAGTTGTTATCCGAGAGATAGCGGTCAATGATGAAGACAACCTGAAAGTGGATACCATGGATCAGAGAGATTTAAGCTAATCAAACTCATATCTCAAGCCGGTGCAACACACACCTTCAACCCATTCCTGGTAAACCAGGGAAAAATGGCTATATTAAAAAACTTCAAGATTATTGTTTTGTGGTGTGGATCAGACGAGGACTTGCCTGTGTCTTGGAAACACAAGGATGACACACGAAGCTTTAGACTCCAACCGGATCCCTTGATTGCCGCATTTAATGAAATTTAACGCGCATACCGCATTCGGAGTCTGATTGCACCGAATCCAGTCTTCAAGGTGGACTTAAGCACCTGAACGGGAAGTTGAAATTTTGAATGATGTTCGTCGACTGCACCGAATCTAGTCTTCAAGGTACCATGGATCAGAGAGATTTAAGCTAATTAAAAAAAAAATTGGAAACACAAAGATGGAAAAATCCACTAAAAAGCCTAAAATTTCGGACCCTAACACACACAAGACGAATGTTGCAACATGAGTTCGACCAAGATGACACACGAAGCTTTAGACTCCAACTGGATCCCTTGATTGCCGCATTTAATGAAATTTAACGCGCATACCGCATTCGGATTCTGATTGCACCGAATCCAGTCTTCAAGGTGGACTTAAGCACCTGAACGGGAAGTTGAAATTTTGAAGTTGTTTTGTGGTGTGGATCAGACGAGGACTTGCCTGTGTCTTGGAAACACAAGGATGACTGATGACACACGAAGCTTTAGACTCCAACCGGATCCAAGTATTGCCGCATTTAATGAAATTTAACGCGCATACCGCATTCATTGACTATACGTGGTTGATGATGTCAAGTTTAAGTCATTGACAATGATTAGGGTTATTACTTTGTTTTTTAAATTTTTTTAACTTTTTATAATTATTAAATTAAAAAAAAATAAAAAAACCAACTCAAAACATCAAAACAACTACCAAAATAAATTACCCCCTCGAAGCGCCTCGCTTAGGCCTCCTCGAATTTAAAAATCAGCTTTTTCTGCCCCTCGTACTGACCTCCTCGAATTTAGTTCAAAGCGCCTAGCTTAGGCCTAAGCGAGACGCTTTGAGGGGGTGAAAATAGAAGGTGGGGGGTTTTTAAATATAACCACCCAATTGAAATCCAATAATCTAACAAACCAAATCAAACCAAACCAATTTACTGATTGGTTAATAAGATCGATTAATTGATGAATTTAGTTTCAGTTGAGGCTAATAACTGAATTGAACCGAATATATACATTTTTAGAGGTGTTTGTGTTTCTCGTTGCATCACACGAGCACCTTGCTATTTGTTATACAAACATTATTCAAGTTGTCATTGTGATGGTGTGTGTCCACTATGGTACCAGTTGTTTGTTATATATTGGGTAAAATGGCTGATAAAGAACATGATGTGATGTGAGGGGACGAACAAAATGTGAGCCAGACATTCTAAATCAGGAATCCACATTTTATGTGATGTAATATTATCACACTCCGCTATTTTATGTATGAAGTATAATTATTTGATTGGTACTTAACCAACAAGAATCATTGGGTAGGTGATTTAGTGGTAAGGCAAAATCTTTTAATACATTTAAATGTGAGGTCTTACCGTCTTGGGTTCTAGTCTCATAAGAAATACATGCATATTTATAATATTAATTTAATATTTTTATGTATTTAAACACCAAGCAGTTGCAAATTTCCTATACATACAAAAATTAAAACAAGAAAAAATGAGTAACGGTTAACTTTTTATTCCAACTACCAATTTTTATTTCTACTAAAAACATCACAAGTTTCAGTTTTTCTTTGATATGTAGTAATCTCTATTGGTTACCATGTTCAAATGAACTATAAAATATGGGTAGTATTATTTTGACACTCAATAAGCTTATTTTAACACGCTAAATATGTCTCGTATTAGTTAATACGAGGCGTATTTTTTTTTTCAATTTTCAAGAAAATTCTGATGTGTTAGATTTTGTTTGAAGCAATACTCCTCGTATAAGTCTATACTGGACATATTAGGCCTCTATACTGGACGTATTAGGCCTCTATACTGGGCATATCACTAGAGGGATGACCTCACCAAGTACATGTGTCATCACCTCTATTCCTTTATTATAGATATAGATATAGATATAAAAATATTATTATATATTGAAAATCTAATGGATTGTTTGGTAATTGCAAAAAAGAAAAAAAAAACTATAAAATAAAGAAGCAACAAGCAATTACTCAAGAATCAAGATTTACGTTTGGTGATCAATTATTAACTCATTTTTTAGATAAAGGTATTTGTTTAGTTGTATTTTCATGAACTTTTTCTGACACTATACCACATCACCTTGTATTTAGAAGGATATAGGGTGAGGTTAGTATACAAAACCCGTATTTAATGAGAAGTGTGAGAAAAAATAAGAATCGATATTTTTTTTGAACGGTAAATTACATCTCCTATACTATTACACCAATAATTATAAACCAAAGAACACCCTTGCCAATGATTGAACCTTGGACCTCCCCTCTAAGAGGCATATACCTCTACCAAGTGGGCTAGCCCCACATTGGCAAGAATTGATATATAAGCATCATTATTTGGACTTAAACATGATATTTTGGATTCTTTTAGGCTAAAATAACACAAAACATAACAATTAAAAACACAAAGCAATGATTTTTGAAGACACCCCAACTTGAACTCTTTCTCATTAGTAAAAGTCAATAAAATAAACATAATTACACACCCAAATCTGATAAGAATACTAGTAAACTAATCCTACTTTGGTATGGACACAATTAAAACCAATAAAACTCAGTGCCGGCTCTTGGGTCAGTGAAAATAAGCACTTGCTACCCATGACCTCTTGGTCTAGTGGTATGGTGTCCCCCCTTACAAATGTAAGGTTGTGGGTTCAAATCCTTGCAAATGCAAGGTAAGGTAGAATTAAGGTGTGATAAAATTTGCCGTTCAAAAAAAAAAAAAATAAGCACTTGCTTTAGGCCTCATTCTTTAAGGGCCCCCAATGTTTTTTCTATTATATGTATTTGCACTTTATTATTTGAGCTTGGACTCCAGAAACCAATAGAAACTTAGGAATTAAAGGGGGAGGGAATCGAAGCCATAGTCTTGAACAATGAAAGGTTCTCCATTGAAATATCAACTGAGTGTATTTATCCTGAAATTTGAAAAAGGGCCCCAAGTTTTTATTTTTGCTTTAGGCCCCCAATATGATGGAGCCGGCCCTGAATTAAAACTAATAAAACCGATAGTTACAAAAATAAAAACTAAACCTAATCTAGGAAACTAAAACAATTCTTACCCTTAGACAATAATCACATATTGTTATAAATGATCTTTATTGCAGACATAATTTACCATCATTTCCCCTACTTATGATATAGTTGGTACATGTATTTATATATATATATATATATATATATGTATGTGATATGTATGTCATTTATATTATAATGATCAATAATACAGAATTCTTTCTACTTTATCTATTATTTTCTTTCACATTATCAGCACGGGAGTGCTTATTAGAAACTGTAGTCCCTTCCCCATTGCAATGGAGACTCGCAAATTATTTTTGTTTCCATTGTCCCAACCATGTACTTCGTACAACCGTACCAGCAAATCATATGTTAATATGTCATCAATAACCTTTTTCGATTTGTTTTGATAGTTACTGTTGGGAACTCTTAGATAAAACTATGAAAGGCAAGTAGAAGCAACTTCATTCTATTTCCACCTTAAGAACATCAATGGTGTATACAATTCTAAAGTCTCCCTTAGTGTTTGATTAGTGATCCATCTGGTACAGCCAACGGTTAATTCAAACCCAGCCAGGAAATTGCTCAACCTTTTTTAGCAACCGGTGGTCAACAAAACATCATCGCTTTATGATTTTTTTGTTAGAAAACTTACATTGTGATCGCCTTAACGCCTCTTGTACATGAAGCTCGCGAGTCCCTGCGCTTGTTCAGAAAACGAAATCATAGACATGAACCGGGCTTGTGTTTGACACAATTCCCTTAAACAGATTCTTCGTCTGTTCCCAGGGTACACCGGTTCGAAGCAGTGTCGATGGTGCACTGCCGGACTATCCCGCTTGCCTGAAAAGAAATCGAAACAATTGTTGTAATAGAGATTATCCTATGAGTCGAGTGGATGTGTTCTATATGTGAGGTCTCGTGGTCTCTCTCTGCTCTTCTATTTTGCACACAACAACACACCTCTTTTTTTTGTATTCAAAAGGAGTTGTTTGTTGTTTATATAAGTGAATATATCAAAAAACGTTTCTGTTGGTTTTGTTTTTTTTTTTATTTGTATTTTTTTAATACTACTCCATATAGACTTTCTATATGGACTTATAAAAACAAAACTGAAATAGCCATAATAACTACACTTAAGTACACATTATGATTAATGTTAATTGTGTTTAATGTTTTCATTTAATTGCAGAGGAAACAAAGAGACTTGAAACTGTCTAGGAAACTTCTAGTCACAAAACTAAAACCGGGTAGCAACCAGCGTCACGTAGACCCGGATTTTTCGAGCTGCATTCGTGTCCGCAGGTCGTGCACGTGTTGCATTGGTTCAAGAATCTCCCTCGAACCTGAACCCATTTTTGCACCCACCCTCCCTTGCGCGCGCGGGTAGGTGTCCAAGTATAAAGTGACTAATATTTTATTCCTTTCAATTTGGTTTACTCTTATAAACCAATCTAGTTTCCATTCCCCAACCAATGTGGGACAAGACAAACTCACATACTCACATTCACACATAAATTTCCAACAATCCCCCACATGAATGGGAGTTATTCTCAGACACAACCTCATTCCGATTAAATTTCAACAGTTGAGTTTTGCATACGATAGGTAGGTGTGACCCTTTGAACCTTCGCTTATGAAACGCACTTAGCCCACTGGCTCTGAGTAGAACGCGATGTCTTTGAACTCGTCTGCCGTTTGTGTGGACGACAATACGCTTCACACAAGACTCTCCCTGACAACGTCAAGTCCTCATAGTTTTGTCCGTTATGGTCATGGACACGTGCCTGGTTCTGCGAGAGCTCTTAAGTATTGTGCCCCTACAATACCCTTCGAAGCGACCCCACTTCTCTCTCACATAGGTGATCTACTGAGATTGGTTACCTCAGTCAAACCATTAAAAGCCATAAGCTTAACCTCAACCTTGTCACTTTTAGGAATGGACTAGGAAGCTTATTTAATTTATAGTAAGCTCCCTTTTTCAAAATGTGGGGTTTCCACCAACTCTCCCCCACAGTGACCTTCGCCAGTTCATACAATTAGGTTGTCCTATTGAACTCAGATCTTGGGATCTCCAGTCAGCTGAGTTAGGTTTTCCTTCGCATAAACCTAGCCTTTCATGGGCTTTAGTCTCATTCCCATTGACGACTTCTAAACTAACTCTCTGCTTAAGCCTTTTATTAGCGGATCCGCGATGTTATCCTTTGACTTCACATAGTCAATAGTGATAATTCTTATAGAGATTAGTTGTCGTACCGATCATGCCTACGTCTTATATACCTGTTCTTACTGATACACATTGTGATATGAGCTCTGCCAATTACCGATTGACTATCACAGCGTATGCATTAGGCCAATGCCGGCTTCGGCCACCTAGGTATATCCTTAACAAGTTGACGTAGCCATTTTGCCAATTCATCATCTAAAGCGATGAATTTTGATTCCATCATGGATCTATCAATAACAATTTGCTTAGATTATTTCCATGTTATCGCAACACCTCTAAGTGTGAACAGATACCCACTCGTTGCCTTGGAATCATTCGTGTAAGATATCCAATTCGCATCATAATAACCTTCAACAACTGCTGGATATCTTTTATATTGCAGCCCATAGTTTCGTATGTATCCTAATTACCAAAGCACTTGTGTCACGTAATTCCAATGAATTGAACTTAGGTTGCTCGTGTATCTACTTAGCTTGCTTGCTAAGTCTGGTCTGATACAGCTCATAAGATACATTAGGCTGCCAATAATTCTTGAGTACTCTAATTGGCTCGTGTCAATAAAATTTCTAGCCACATTAGAGTTATTTCTATTGAACTTCTCAAGAATTTTGTCCACATAATAGGACTGACTTATAACAAGTCTGTTCTAGGTTTGTGTGATTTGTATATCCCAAAATCACATCCGTTCATATCAAACCTTCTATTTTCAAATGCAAGTCACCTCCACACTTGTTATTGGATAACTATCAAATGGGGTGATGAAAGTTTCTTCCTTTCATATGTCGCTTAAAACTTCTCAAGTACCATTTTTACATCCCTACGGATTGTTTCTTAAATGGCTCTTCCCCCCACATTGCTTGCACTTTGATTAAGTTTGAGTAATATCACTCATGATGACATAAGACACCCGTGATAAGATAGTGACTATCTATATCTTTGTGTTATTGGGGTCATCCATTATATTACTCTACCCATATTACTCACACGAACCGTTTTCTGTGCTATATGAGTTCTCATAATTAGCTAAATAGTATCATAACCAATGAACTATTTATTCGGTCCTTTCGAGTCATCCTTTTTAATGAATTATATATTTGCTTTTACAAAATCCATTCTTATGTCGTCACATATGTTTGAATGTTCAAAGTTAATTTATTCTCCGTGGAGCATCTAAATTAACAAGTATTAGTCTAGCATGCTTTAGACTACGAATACTTAGCATGTGAACAGAAGATGCCTCATTCTGATTCTTCACAGCCTTAAGAGATAACTCACTATCTCTTCCTAACATTCACGTCTTAGTTTAGATACAAAATGAGATTTTGTTTACCATTCCAAAACCTTGGTTTAAAGAATGCTTCAAAACCATAATTAATTCCATCCATTAGGACAAAGACTCGTTTGCCTTTAATCTCCAAGGCTTCACCATTAACTCTTTAGGAATTATACATAAGTCTTAACATAAATCACTTTGATGAACATATTCATCATCAACAAGTCAATTAGATTGACACCCGACGACATGACATTTACATGTCCCTAAGTGATATGTATATATTTGTTGAACTTATTTATTGGGCGACTCTCCCAAAATATATCACGAATCCTGCATATAGTTCAACCAACATTGATGGTTTGTAGAGACTCTACTTGTCCATCAATATTCTAAGTCTTTTATAATAAATCTCACAATATTTCTCAAAGACTTATGAATAATAACATACATTTCTATCATATGTTATAGTCATCAAAACTACATTTGTGTATTTCTACGTAAATGCTTTCAACATTTGATGACATATCTCGTTTTCGTGTATTTAACTTCAATACACTTGCCACGTTGACCATGATTATCTCAATGGGGATGGATGAAGAGTTTTTTCTTCTTAGTCACTTAATTAGAGACTTAAGACTCTAATTAAGACTCTAATAAAACCTCATCAAATGGCATTAAGAACTCTACTCAAGAGTTTCACCATATGAAATAAAACCTCATCAATTGGCATTAAGAACTCTACTCAAGAGTTTCAATCATACACTTAATTTAGTCTTAAAACTATAATCAAGTGTCATAAATAAATTAACTCTACTAGAGAGTTTTTCTTCAATTCACCATATGAAGAGTTTTACCAATTAATAATTATAATTTACCAAATTATAATTTCAATATAATCCAAAATATATATAACATATTATATATATCTTTAACCGGATTCATATAAACATCAAATCTCATAGTGTTATTCTCTTCAACACTTTATCGTTCGACGAAATGATAACAATTATATCGTCTCATGGCATGTTTCGAGGTACTCCCTCAATACACTGTTCAAAGCAACAAAGTTGTTTAGACTTAACTACTTTCAAGTAGTAGAACAAGTAAATATGTCCAAAACAACATCAAGTTGTTTTACACTAAATAGTCTCTCTAGACTATTATATGGTTAAAGTCATCATACTTTTCATACAAGTATCAAACCATATATAATTTGCAAAAGACATGTTTTATTCATACAAACACTTCTACTTTTACAAAGTATTTTCCATAAAGTATACATATTTATGTTTTGATTACAAATCAAAACCATGAACTCTAATATAGTTTTATTATTCAAAACCATTTCTAACTCACTTGTTAGAATACAAACGATTACACGTTTCATCATATAGAGTTTTGGTTAAATAAACCTTTTCTAACACACCCGTTAGAAATAAACGATTACCCAAAATCGTTTTAAATATCATTGGTTTATATTCTCAACCGTTTCGAACATGTTTGTTAGAAATACATGATTATGACAATCATTTTAGAACTCATTGGTTTATATAAAATAAACCATTTCTAACACGCTCGTTAGAAAATTAAACCATCTACATAAATGGTATTGACTTTGGATTTTCCAAAATATACCCGTTTCAAACTCACTCGTTTGAAACCGTCAAATTTTAACCAAGCCGGTTTAATGTTGATTATTTTCCAAAATAATCATTTCTAACACGTTTGTGTATTTTGTACAATAATCTTTTCAAACACACTTGTTAGAAATATAAACACCTCATTTTGTTTTTACAAAATCATCAATTTCTAACACGCCCGTTAGAAAAATCAATATATAAGTTTACACATTAAACTTACGATTTTGTAAATATTAATTTCTAATACGCTTATTAGAAATGACACGTTATTCTTTCAACGTCGTCGATTCTAACACGCTTGTTAGAAGTACATGTTTCAAAACCTCATATTTCGAAACCTTTTATTTTCCAATACTCTTATTAGAAAATATAAACATTTCAAATAATTTGAAATTATCTTTCTTATACTCTTACTAGAAAGAAAACGTTATCAAATGTTTTTCATGGGTTTACAAATATTATGACTTTTCTAATAACCTCATTAGAAATTTAGTATTTCAAAAAACGTCTAAATATATGTTAATAATCCAGTTTATCTAAACACGACACAAAACCCATGAACCCGAAAAACCATAAATATTCGGATTAAAATTTCACTCCAATCACAAATTTAATCCGATTCGATGTACCAAAATAAAACACTTACAAACTTTCGCGAACCCAATTCCTTAGGAAGAACACGAAAGTTTGTTTACTAATCTGTTTAAGTTTGTTAGAAAACTTACATTGTGATCGCCTTAACGCCTCTTGTACATGAAGCTCGCGAGTCCCTGCGCTTGTTCAGAAAACGAAATCATAGACATGAACCGGGCTTGTGTTTGACACAATTCCCTTAAACAGATTCTTCGTCTGTTCCCAGGGTACACCGGTTCGAAGCAGTGTCGATGGTGCACTGCCGGACTATCCCGCTTGCCTGAAAAGAAATCGAAACAATTGTTGTAATAGAGATTATCCTATGAGTCGAGTGGATGTGTTCTATATGTGAGGTCTCGTGGTCTCTCTCTGCTCTTCTATTTTGCACACAACAACACACCTCTTTTTTTTGTATTCAAAAGGAGTTGTTTGTTGTTTATATAAGTGAATATATCAAAAAACGTTTCTGTTGGTTTTGTTTTTTTTTATTTGTATTTTTTTAATACTACTCCATATAGACTTTCTATATGGACTTATAAAAACAAAACTGAAATAGCCATAATAACTACACTTAAGTACACATTATGATTAATGTTAATTGTGTTTAATGTTTTCATTTAATTGCAGAGGAAACAAAGAGACTTGAAACTGTCTAGGAAACTTCTAGTCACAAAACTAAAACCGGGTAGCAACCAGCGTCACGTAGACCCGGATTTTTCGAGCTGCATTCGTGTCCGCAGGTCGTGCACGTGTTGCATTGGTTCAAGAATCTCCCTCGAACCTGAACCCATTTTTGCACCCACCCTCCCTTGCGCGCGCGGGTAGGTGTCCAAGTATAAAGTGACTAATATTTTATTCCTTTCAATTTGGTTTACTCTTATAAACCAATCTAGTTTCCATTCCCCAACCAATGTGGGACAAGACAAACTCACATACTCACATTCACACATAAATTTCCAACATTTTTGTAGTGCGATATATGTCACCGCCAACATAAAGGTACTAAAATGAGACATTTTTATGTCACCTTGATTATCTATTTATCAAGGAGATATTCTCAGTCTTAGGGGAGACTGTATAAAGAAAGAAAAGACTGGTAATACAATAAAAACATGGAATGAAATGCATTATAGTTAAATTTGGACCCTTGAAGTGGTCAATGTAAATCTGAAGTCTAAAAAAGCGTGAACTTGCAAATAAATAGCAAATACAAGATGCATTTTACAAACACAAATAAAGTGACAAGAGTCACATATACCAGTATCAAATTAATTTGCTCAGATTAAAATACTCACAAAATGATTATCATATCAAGAAATGTGAGAGGGACATCGGTTCCAAAAAGATAAACACACAAAAATGAAAAGAGCAGAGTAATGTAGTTGGTGCAACCCATAAGAGGTTTGCCTAGGAAGCCTTAGAAGTGGTTGAATATAGAACCCCATAAGTGATTGCATATTAAACCCAGAAAAGCGGTGCATACAAAATCTAACAACAAAATATTGTTAAATTCCTAGAAGAGATAACAAAATCCTAAAAGAGGATAATGGAGTTCCAGAAGAAACTTGAATACCAAATACATATGAGATCTCAGTGAATTATGTACAAAATAATACAACATAAAACCTTAATTAAACACATCTAAAATGAGATTTTTAGATATGCTATATGAACAAATGTATATGATTGAAAAGATCACGTACATAAAACTATGCAAGAGTGTATACACAGAAATAACAAAAATGGCTAAATGACTTGGAAGTTAAATTAAATCCACTCAACAAATTAAACGTTTTCGAACCTGTAGTTCGAACATCCATAGACATCAAACCAGTAGGTTATAAATGAGTGTCTTTAAATAAAAAGTGTAACATCCCGTTTTTGTTATATAAATAAAATGTGTTGGTTCGTATTTATTAATGAATGAAACGGGTCGTTAACCGTCAAAACGAACCAATAACATGTGAGATGGATATTTGTGTATTTAAAATTAGTTAACGAGTAAGTGATGGTCAGTATGATTATTTGAGATATGAAATCTAGGCGAGTGGTTAGTATTATAGGAGACCGTTTAGTAATAATATAACATATTATATTATATTTGAGCCTACTCCGTTTTTAATAAAACTTGGGTCATAACGTAGACAATAATAAGCGTGTCCCAACAGGATATTCGTATTTTTATAAAACGTTATACTTTAACAGTTACAAGTGAAAAACGAGTAAAGTAGCTGAATTAATAATAATAATAATAATAATAATAATAATAATAATAATAATAATAATAATAATAATAATAATAATAATAATAATAATAATAATAATAAAGAGTGCACGTGTGTATGATGTGTGTATATGGAAAACAAATGAAAAAAATCCAATTCTAATGTTTAGCTCCTAAGTTAGCATCACATGATCAAAGTCGGTTACAAACAAAGCCGACATATGAAGTCTGGTGTATTCTTCACTATATATAGAAACTCATTTCAAGTATAGTAGTTCATAAATCATTCTTCTAAGAGCAGCAGGTACGTAGCTTTTTAGTTATTATCTTTATAAATTAGCTATGTTAGTATAATGCGAGGAATATAGATACTAATAGGAGTGGGGTTTAGAGTTGTAATCAGGGTATGTATTGGGTAACCCAATCTTAATTTATGCATAGACTGATCACCTATTCATAGACTAGATAGGGTTACCCAATGCCGACCCTGGTAACGAATAGTTAGTACACACTCCTTATTTAACTAGTATCTAAGATTGGCATGGTTTTGATCAGGGAACCAAGTTTGAATGATTAGACCAAACATCTATAGAGCAAAGGTGAGTTACTTAAACTATTTTCAAAACCTGATACTTGCTCATAAAACTATTTTGGTGGTGATTGATCATGTATATACATCGAACCATAGGTGTGGCATCCAGGGTGTTATATATATTATAATGATCATTATATTTTCCAGGCGTGGACATACACTTACAGCCTCATGGGGTGTATCTAGGCTGTATGTGTGAATATATAATGCCTAGTCCGGATTATGATTATGGTGACATGCAAGGAGCTCATACTTGATCAATAAAATTGTTTATGGGGTGTTTTACAAATGAGTCAGTTTATGTGACTCACCAGCTGTGTGCTGACGTATTTTTATTACTTGAGCATGTATCACAGGTTAATGATGTGAGGACTGGAAGTTTTTAGCTGAGCGTGGGATGACTCTAGATGTTTTATCATATTATAGTTGAGCTTCGTGTAGCTGGATGTACTTGGATCGCTCAGGCTTGTAATAATACTTAAGTTATGGAAGGAAATTACGTTTCCGCTTTAAGTTTGCGACAACTGGTCACTGTAAGTGCCCCGACCTGGGCGGGGTGTGACAAAAAGAAACGTAAATAATGAGTTTTTGCAATGTAGACACGCCTTGTAACATAAAGTTTCTATTTCCCGAATCCCAACAGTTGATTACGAGTAAACGTATACCTATAGTGGATGCGGGAACATTTAGACATTTAGCAGTCTCACAATCTCATAATGACTTTAGAATTTAGATAAAACTTATGGATGTCGTCACGTGTACTTTTACGAGATAACTGAAAGTGACATCTACATGAAAATCCCCGAGGGATTAAAAATGGATAACGAATTATAGAATGATAACCCATATGTGTTTTATAAATCTCAATGAACATTTTCATAGTTGATTCATTTGATACCTTGAAAAACAAGGGATACAAGTTGATAAAATGAGCCATATTTGTTTATCAAAATGGTACTCTTAAAGGTTTATATAATCACAGTTTATGGTGATGATGTAAACATCAACGAGAGGAATTGTCGAACTGGAGAGGGAGTTTTGAAAGACTTTGCACAACGTAATTATTTATAAACTTGCAGTTCGAGTATACGTGCAATATTTGCCCATAAATCAAACTACATTTAGAAGATGTCATAGGAAATAAAAAACTCATTTCGTTGATTACACTAATAACTGCCCGATCGTTTTACTTATAAAAATATTCTTACCATCCCTATGTGGGTGGACAAGTGCTTTTCCCGGAAGTACCATACTTAATTGCGATTGAAGAATTGCTATATCTTGCATGCAATACAACATATGTGTTATGTTGTAGATAAATTTATTAGCATGATGCAATCAAATATGTTGCACTCTGTTTCCCTTCACTAAGATTTCATATTAGGTTTTCTTAGTAAGGTTTTTAACGAGGCAACATAACTGATCCAGTAGCATCAATTATCATACAGGTCCTGAAGTACCGATTTAACAACATGCTAAAGCATGTTAATTGTGTATATGCTCATCACATTCTTTTTCCCTTAGTTGTGGTTTTATCCAATAGGTTTTCCTAGAAAGGTTTTTAACAATGCATAATTACAAAGCATATTAAATGATATAACATTCTAGACATGATGCTATTGATTAGAAGAATATCGAGTCCCACTGTATATGACATTTATCAGATCTCCACAATGCTCGATACTATTTTACTTATGAAGGTCGAAGATTTCAACATATTCAAGAAGATTGAAGATTAGAGGTGATCAATAGAAACCCAAATTATACCATATGAAGACAATACAGACATCACCTCTCAAATAAAAGAAGACTACATCAAATATCAAGCCAGGAAGTTGTCGTACGTAGAAGATTGGATTCCACACATTGAGAGACACATTTAAAATTGAGGTGGAGAAACATATACATAATATACACACTCTACTCTTTTTCCTTAACTAAGTTTTGCCTCACTGGGTTTCCTTGTCAAGGTTATAACAAGGCAGCATAATTAGTCCTGAAGTATCAGTTAATATCGTTTCCTGAAGGACCGAGTCAACATTATCTAGTAGTAAAATATTGATAGTGTATAATGAGCGATGATATGTCTGAGGTGGAGTGTTGCAGACCTAATTTACCATCATTATCCCTACTTATGATATAGTCGGTTACATGTATTCGTATGTATATATATGAGATGTATGCCATATTATATTCTAATGATGAATAATACAGAATTCTCTCTACTTTACCTATTATTTTATTTCACATACCAAATAGCTCATGTTAATCAACGTACATGTACTATATATCTCGTAATTAATAGGTTAATTAGTAATCCAAGCCTCCAAGAGGATCTAATTCTAAATTCATATAATCATCAACGTATAGCATGCTTTGGGATCTAAATATTGATACAGAGTTCTAACTTTAATGTAAAATTTGTTGGGTTTACTCGGGTTTGTTCGTGGGTCGCGGGTTCACCGGTGAACAAGTTATGGGGTCATGCAGATCACGGTTTTCAGGTCAACATATTCACTGGTCAAGTGATGCTTTGTCTTGGGGTAAAAGGGTCATTTAGCATGTGTTGTGTACGTTAGTATTATAAGATATAGTCAAGGATTGACCGAGTAACTAGCAAGTGCACGTTGGGTGACCGATTCTTTAGTTAAAGTAGTATTTTAATATTGTTTTTAGGTACCACGTTTGCATTGTGTTTGACTATATATAGTTGTATTGTTTATTCAATAATATAACTTTTCATTCCTTTGCAAAACCTTCTGTTACTTTCACATATACATACAGAGAGTGTGTTGTAGTGTGTTTAGTGAGGGGCCTTGAACCAACAAAATTATATCTGGATAGGATTAAACAACAATGATAATACATGAGATTTTGTCACATTTGGACGACCATGCCCGTCTCCTTTACCATACATTAACTGTGCCATCCTAACAATGTCCATTGCATAGTCAATAGTCTCTCGCAGAAGCTGAGATTTAGCATTTGCCCGCTCTTTGTTAAGTTTTTTCCATGTTTTCACGATTAAGCTTTTGATATACCTTCTGGCTTCGTCTTCAGTAGCACCACTTTCATGCATGTAACACTGGATTGACTTTGAGATATCGCCTCTTTTCATTTCGTCCTTAACCAAACATGAAGATGAAGAATTAAGGCTATCAATTTCTATATGAAGACCATAATATATAACTTACATGTATATATTTTAATAAAAAGGCATACCGAGGATGTTGCCAGATCATCAACAAGTCGAACGATTAATCCTGTATGGTTAACTATCTTCTCGGATTCTTCAAACCATTGAACAATCTCTTGGGTTGAAGCAATGGATGTTGAAAGCTTCATATACATGAGTGTAAGAGGACTTCCTATTGTTATACAAGCATTATTTAAGTAGTCATTGAGTGTTGGTGTATGTCCAATATGGTACCACCTTGCTTCTAGAAGGTATGCCTTGCATAAATTTGCCCACTACAATTAATATTACCATTTATCACATAATTATTAGAAAATAATGCTATCACACCCTTAAATATCCACCTGCGGAGTTCTACCGCGAGGCGTGTGACATACCAGGATCCAAGTCAACGGTCACAATAAACGACGTCTAAATGTAAAAACATACGTAATAAAAACCATGCATAAGATTTAAAATTCAACATTCAGTAGTGCGGAAGCATTAAAAGTTTACAAAAGTCATGCCGAGAATAAAACATAAGTTCCAAAGTTTAACATTTCCAAAACATGCCATGAGACCCTAGACGCAAGACGACCCAGTGCGACTCCGTGCGCCTATCTGACAGCTGCTACCTTAGCGACCTGAGAAAACATGCTAAAAGAGTCAACATATAATGCTGGTGAGTTCACAGGTTTTATTTAAACGTTTAGAGCAATCCTTCAAAAACCGTTACCATCACAATTACTACTATGCTTGTAAGAACGCTAGCTAGGCGCAGAATAAGATACTCATACGGGTGAAACCATTGCTGACTAAGCCGTGTAATGACCCTTAGTTTCCTATGGGCTACCGTCATCACCGGTAGACCTTGTTTTATTAGAGACAATATGCACCCGCCCGGTCCTACCGTCGAGTGGGGTTTGTCAGTTCCCAATAGCGCTATCCATATTTCCCCGCCATACGCCCATGTTAGTGGTTTCTAAGGGACTTTTTGATGAACCGTATAGTACAATAAGTAAGCCATAGTATAACGTGATAAAGAGTAATGAGTTACAAAAGAGTTAAAATAATCCATTAGTCATAAAAGAGTTTTAAGCATGTTTCTCCCCCGAAAACCAAAACAGATAAAAGTGGGGCCGTGAACTCACCTTAGGTTGCGTATACCGTTTATGAGTAACCCGTATGTGTGATATGAGTAAACCGTCTGTAAGATATGATAGCCCCAACTAGTGGCGACCTATCATAAGATATGTGTTAAGTTAGACTAATAACCCGCAGGGTTCATTAGTCCCTAAGTCCAGTCCATGACCATGATGTGTTTGAAAACGTGTTTGACCGACAACCAGACTACATAAGACAAGACTCGACATCCCATTGGTGACCCGACATTCCACGTGTTCATCTCATGCACAAACATACACAAAACATGCAACTCAGCACTTAACATGCGTTAAAGTTCAACGATTCTAACACATAGGTCAATTAACGTACGAACAAGTCCGAACACGTGTTACTATGTTACTGAGCATGTCACGAGGTTCCTATCATGTTCCTAGGTGTCAAATCGGGTTTCGGGATGTTAAAATACACTTACAACAGCATTTCATGCGATTAGGGACTTAGCATGCAATTAGGAAAGTCAACACGTGATTAGGGATGGTCAACAGGCAATTACCAGGGCTAATCGCCACTTATGTTAGGTGATTAGGGCTAATCACATGCATATTAGGCGATTATGGTCATGTGGTATGCAATTCAGGGCTTAACTAGTGATTAGGGTCACAATTGCATGACATGAAGGCAATTAGGATCACAATTGCATGGACTGATAGCAATTATGAGGCTAATCGCCTACTACATCACACGAGTAGCCCTTGTCTTAGGCGATTATGCCCCTAATCGCCTATAACATAGGCGATTAGGATTGCTAATCGCCTATAGTGCAGCAAATGTGGTTTTTCGCGCGTTTAACCCTCCAAATCAGATCCGAAACGTGCGCAAACACCCAATAATCATTCTAACATATTAACAAACATATTCCAAGCAAAACCCCTAAGTTTTCATCATTCTAACAGTCCCGAATGCGAGCGTTTTCCCAAAATAGCAAATTTAACATGAAAACATCACATCAACATGCAAGAACTTGCCCTAAATAGCAAATATCCAGATCTAATCACATAATCACGTTGTCCGAAAGCATCCTACTGTTCTAACATCATCCTAGGGCAAACCCTAACATCAAACAATCAACAACACACCTCATATCATCCTAAATCATCCAAAATCCTTCAAACGGGTCAAAACATCAAGTATCAACAATACACGACCAAAACCATTCAAACTCCTAGGACATTATCATACTAACTTGTAACAGCTAAAAACATCATAATATCACAAAAACAACCATGATTAAATCCCAAAAACTCTATCTTTAATTACATATAACACATATAACACATGTAAAGGTGTGGGTTTGTTTAGAAACGGTTTTAAATGGATTTTCAAAGACAAAAACATTTATAAGTCAGGTCTGGACATTTAGGGAGTAAAACATAATCATTTAAAGGTTTGGGTTTGAAGAACACACCTTGTATGTAAGAGTAGATGATGGAATAAGCTTGGAAATGGTTGTTTGTGTGTAAAAATGGGTTCCAGAGGGTGTTTGTGGGTTGAGATATGTTATGGGATGGCTAGGGTTGTGTAAATAATGTTTTGGAGGTCAAGGGTGGTATTTATAGGTGTTTTTAGTCGTCAGACATGTTGCAGGCGATTATGAAGTTCTATCAGGCGATTAGGGTGCTAAACGCCTAAAGGAACAAGCTAATCGCCTAAGAAAACAAGCTAATCGCCTACCAGATCAGGCTAATCGCCTACAGACACAAGCTAATCGCCTACCAGACACAAGCTAATCGCCTGACTGATCAGGCTAATCGCCTATCAGGTCAGGTGTGGTGTATTTGGCGCGTTAAGCTCCGTTTTAACATATGTTAACACATTTTCACATACCGATAAGTCACATAATGATTATAAACACATAATACATGAAAGTAAACACGTTCACACTCGTTCACCAATCCCCGGGACTCGAGACTTGAGTATGTTAAAACTCTAATGACGTGCGACTCGACTCGACCGACCTTGTTTTGTGTAACGTATGCACGACTCGCTAAGGTAGACTTACTAAGTTTTCAAAAGTTAGTTACCGGAAGTTGCCGGGTGTCACAAATGCACGCTTGACTTTATTCATAGCAGCAACATAATCATATAATTTTCAATGGTTTTTTTAGTGGCTCTGTTTTACATGTTTCCATTAGATAGGAGTGTATTGGTTGTTGGAATCATTTAATCAAACAATTAATATTCAACCTTATGTTATCAAAGGTCAGTCGTAAAAGTCAAAGCAGGCAGAAAAGGTGCCAAACATCAACAATTACGTCGGTTATTAGAATAGTTGTGTACAGGGGCGCAGGTCTTAAGACCCCCCCCCCCCCCCCCCGAATTTTCGCTCAGAAGTTCCGATTATATAGTATTCATATAGAAATTTGTTTGTGTATAAGGTTTCGACCCCCCGAAACCGGTATTCGACCCCCGAAACTAGTGACTTCCGACGCCCCGAAGTTTCGGGTCAAGCTTCGCCACTGGTTGTGTCGATTCAATAGTTGGTTAAATAACTGTCATTTGTAAAGGGTATAAATACCCTCATATGTATCAGAATTATGTGTATCGATTATTATTAAGTTTGTGTATATTATTTGTTTCCCACCCTCTGTTCTTTTCGTGAGTCCCTGCATTAATTCTGATGCATACTCCTCTCAAATATAATGTTCATCTTGATTGATCCAAGATTCAAAGGGGCCTCAACATTGGTCGGGTCTCATGAGTAATCCATAACGGGTATAAAGCTATTCGTGGTCAAAAAATAATCACGTAAGAGAGTGAATTGATTAATTACCGCTTTCCTTAGGTATGGAAGGACAATTATTCCCGTCTTTATCAAAGTGTTATACGCGATTTCGTTTATTGTGTTGTAGAGTCCAAGGAAGCATATCTTCATATAGTCTGGAAGTTCATCGATCGCGTCGATATCCCATCTAAGAATCCAAAACCTTTTTAATTAGTTTCAAGAAAATTGTACCAAGACTTCAATGGAAGTAAAAGTACTATAACTAGCGAGCTAACATTAACCTGTTGATAACATCAGTAAATTGTTCAAGTTCATCTAGAGTACCATAAACATCATAGACATCATCAATAGTAGTAATCATAGCATTGACCTTTGTTATCTCCCTTCTTCCAAAACTAAACCCGGGCATGTAACTATAACCTACGGACCACAGAAAACACTCCACCAATCGGTCACGGGCAAACGTTAACTTCTTATCCCAACTTGTATTTCTCCACCACCTATAGTTACAAAAATTATTAACTTTATAAATAGTTTTGGTACATATATACGACAGAGCGAAATTATACCTTGACGCGTGTTTTAGATCTTCAATATGTATCACTTGAACCATATTAAAATCCAATTTCGCGAGCTCTATTAATGTTGGATTCATGTCATTTCTTTTCTCGTATACTTCAATGAACCATCTCGCTTCAACCCGCGGTACTCGCCAATGCAATGGAACCTCCAAAGAACGAGTTACTAATGGGGCTATACTTCCATCAAGCTTGTTTAGTTTTTTTTCAAGATATTTCGTAGTCAAGTCTCTGGCTTCATCCAATATGTTCTCATCCTTAAATGAATGATAAGACGCCTCGTATATGTTCAAAACCGTGACTATATCCTCGTACCGACACGAGATAAGATTTTCAAGCTTGTCCTTAAAGTTGTCAAATACGTCTAAATATATAGAATTAGTTAAGTAAAATATTTGTGTAATGACATAGGTTCGTTACTAAAGACTAAATTATTACGAGAATAAAAAAGAATAAACATACATCGTTTTTTTTTCTATCATTGATTCATTTTCATAACTTTTACTTTTATTTACAGATGGCGATTATGTAAAAAATTATTTAACTAATTTGTTTATATTTGATTTTATATTTTTCAACGTTTATAACCAACACATAGGTTACATAAATAAATGGTTTGTGTTTAGATTTTTTTTAATTGTTTGAAAAGACGAATAAACATTGTATTTCAACATTTTTTTTGCACAATAAAATTTGTTTTTTTAAACAAAACAAGTTACACTTGTTTTTTAAATTGAAAAACAAAATATATTATTTTTTTTACATTGAAAAAGTAAATGACTTGTTTGTTTTTATTTCTGTTCTTGAAAATATATATATTTTCTTCCATAAATAATGATTAATAGCTAAAAATTTGTATAACCTTTAGGGACCGGATAACCATGTTGTCTTAGCAGTCGAAAACCAAGAGACTGGAGGTTCAAGTCCATCATCATCATACCCAGTTAATCCCACCTATAGCAAAGATAAGGTATGGTCTGAGGAGGGTAAGATGTAGACAGCCTTACCTCCACCCCTAAGAATAGAGAGGCTGCTTCCAGTGAGACCCCCGGCTCGATGTGGTTTGGTATCAAGCCTTGGACATAAGGCACAAAACACTTAGCAATCGGTACAAACCCGATCGGTGCATGTACCCCTTTGTCTTTTGGCTATCAACGCCACCACAAGATGCATGATTAACCGTCCGTCGTTTTTAACGTTATTTTCACGAAATTAGTAAAATAACATTAAAAGTAGTGCAACTTTACTTTTGCCCCTCGAGGGCCACACATATATACATTATATGCGCACACCGTAAGTGGGGCGTATGATACAAAATTCTAACTTTAATGTAAAATTATACACATATTTATGAAACTTATATCTGGATAGGATTAAACAACAATGATAATACATGAGATTTTGTCACATTTGGACGACCATGCCCGTCTCCTTTACCATACATTAACTGTGCCATCCTAACAATGTCCATTGCATAGTCAATAGTCTCTCGCAGAAGCTGAGATTTAGCATTTGCCCGTTCTTTGTTAAGTTTTTTCCATGTTTTCATGATTAAGCTTTTGATATGCCTTCTGGCTTCGTCTTCAGTAGCACCACTTTCATGCATGTAACACTGGATTGACTTTGAGATATCGCCTCTTTTCATTTCGTCCTTAACCAAACATGAAGATGAAGAATTAAGGCTATCAATTTCTTAATGAAGATCATAATATAACTACATGTATATATTTTAATAAAAAGGCATACCGAGGATGTTGCCAGATCATCAACAAGTCGAACGATTAACCCTGTATGGTTAACTATCTTCTCGGATTCTTCAAACCATTGAACTATCTCTTGGGTTGAAGTAATAGATGTTGAAAGTTTCATATACATGAGTGTAAGAGGACTTCCTATTGTTATACAAGCATTATTTAAGTAGTCATTGAGTGTGGGTGTATGTCCAATATGGTACCACCTTGCTTCTAGAAGGTATGCCTTGCATAAATTTGCCCACTACAATTAATATTACCATTTATCACATAATTAGAAAATAATGCACGCTTGACTTTATTCATAGCAGCAACATAATCATATAATTTTCAATGGTTTTTTAGTGGCTCTGTTTTACATGTTTCCACTAGATAGGAGTGTATTGGTTGTTGGAATCATTTAATCAACAAATTAATAATCAAACTTATGTTATCAAAGGTCAGCCGTAAAAGTCAAAGCAGGCAGAAAAGGTGCCAAACATCAACAGTTACGTCGGTTATTAGAATAGTTGTGTACAGGGGCGCAGCTCTTAAGAGGCGCCCCCTCCGAATTTTCGCTCAGAAGTTTCGATTATATAGTATTCATATACAAATTTTTTGGTATATAAGGTTTCGCCCCCCAAACCGATATTCGACCCCCCGAAGTTTCGGGTCAAGCTTCGCCACTGGCTGTGTCGGTTCAATAGTTGATTAAATAACTGTCATTTAGAAAGGGTATAAATACCCTCATATGTATCAGAATTATGTGTATGGATTATTATTAAGTTTGTGTATATTATTTGTTTCCCACCCTATGTTCTTTTCGTGAGTTCATGCATCAATTCTGATGCATACTCATCTCAAATATAATGTTCATCTTGATTGATCCAAGATCTAAAGGGGCCTCAACATTGGTCGGGCCACACGAGTAATCCATAACGGGTATAAGGCTAATCGTGGTCAAAAAATAATCACGTAAGAGAGTGGATTGATTAATTACCGCTTTCCTTAGGTATGGAAGGACAATGATTCCCGTCTTTATCAAAGTGTTATACGCGATTTCGTTTATTGTGTTGTAGAGTCCAAAGAAGCATATCTTCATATAGTCTGGAAGTTCATTGATCGCGTCGATATCCCATCTAAGAATCCAAAACCTTTTTAGTTTCAAGAAAAGTGTACCAAGACTTCAATGGAAGTAAAAGTACTTTAACTAGCTAGCATTAACCTGCTGATAACATCAGTAAATTGTTCAAGTTCATCTAGAGTACCATAAACATCATAGACATCATCAATAGTAGTAATCATAGCATTGACCTTTGTTATCTCCCTTCTTCCAAAACTAAACCCGGGCACGTAACTATAACCTACGGACCACAGAAAACACTCCACCAATCGGTCACGGGCAAACGTTAACTTCTTATCCCAACTTGTATTTCTCCACCACCTATAGTTACAAAAATTATTAACTTTATAAATAGTTTTGGTACATATATACGAGAGAGCGAAATGATACCTTGACGCGTGTTTTAGATCTTCAATATGCATCGCTTGGACCATATTAAAATCCAATTTCGCGAGCTCTATTAATGTTGGATTCATGTCATTTCTTTTCTCGTATACTTCAATGAACCATCTCGCTTCTACCCGCGGTACTCGCCAATGCAATGGAACCTCCAAAGAACGACTTACTAATGGGGCTATACTTCCATCAAGCTTGTTTAGTTTTTTTTCAAGATATTTCGTAGTCAAGTCTCTGGCTTCATCCAATATGTTCTCATCCTCAAATGAATGATAAGACGCCTCGTATAAGTTCAAAACCGTGACTATATCCTCGTACCGACACGAGATAAGATTTTCAAGCTTGTCCTTAAAGTTGTCAAATACTTCTAAATATATAAAATTAGTTAAGTAAAATATTTGTTTAATGACATAGGTTCGTTACTATAGACTAAATTATTACGAGAATAAAAAGAATAAACATACATCATTTGTTTTTTTTTTCCATCATTGATTCATTTTCATAACTTTTACTTTTATTTACAGAAGGTGATTATGTAAAAAATTATTTAACCAATTTGTTTATATTTGATTTTATATTTTTCAACGTTTATAACCAACACATAGGTTACATAAATAAATGGTTTGTGTTTAGATTTTTTTTAATTGTTTGAAAAGACGAATAAACATTGTATTTCAACAATTTTTTTTTTTGCACAATAATTTTTTTTTTAGACAAAACAAGTTACACTTGCTTTTTACATTGAAAAACAAAATATATTATTTTTTTACATTGAAAAAGTAAATGACTTGTTTGTTTTTATTTTTGTTCTTGAAAATATATATATATATATATTTTTTCCATATATAATGATTAATAGCTAAAAACTTGTATAACCTTTCGGGACCGGATAACCATGTTGTCTTAGCAAGCGAAAACCAAGTGATTGGAGGTTCAAATCCATTGTACTCCACTTGTTGCGAGTTTTGTAGTAAATTTTCTCCAAGACATCACCTATCTCCTCCTTAAAATGATAAGCAATCCCAAGCCTTTGCAAATCATCAACTAACTCGAGTGCGCTTATGGGATTTTCCACAACACTACTTCGTAGTATCATCGTCTTGACTAATTCCTTTAAACTTTCTTGTCTAGCCGCGTAATCGTTTCCCTATGTAGGTTAAGTTCTTCAAAATTAACTAATAAATTAAAAGATGAATAAATGCAAGAACATGTAGACTTACCAAGTGTTTAGTAGAGAGTGATTGAACATGATCATACGACCATAGCGACGACTCATAATTTGCTGTTCGTCGTGTAACGTGGGGTGCAACCACAGTTGATGTGGTTTGTGATGAATTTATCGGCTTGCAAATGTTAAGTCTTCTACTTAGCACAGGTGAATATTTGCTAGGGAGAATTGACCAGTGAAAGATGTACAATGAAGCCATGGTGGAAGACAAATGCTAGAGAGCAGCATTATGTAGAGCCTCACATGTAACGTGATGTGATAGGATGAACAAATTTAGCCATACATCTTAAAGCATATTCTAGAAAATATATATTTACCCACGTTCTTAGTTAGTTAAAAGGAGATATTTTGTTCAATGTTTCCAGACGTTGAACTGGACTCCTTACGGTTCATCGGTCTGACAGATAGATGTAAGAATCGGATAGTGTTGTAAAATTAAAAGGGTAAAATTTGAAAAATTATTAAACAAAATCAGTTCAACCGGCTAAGTTCCCGGTTCGACCACCAGTTATCCTAACCCAGGTTTCAAAACACTAATTTTGTTTGATAATTGGAATAAACAAAATATTTTTATAGTTGAATTAGTTTTTGTCATTAATGTTTCAAACATCAATCAATTGTTATAATAAATAAATGAATAGATTTTTTTAACATTGTTTTTTCCTGTGATGGGATTTTAATCATCCCACTTACCACATCGTAATATAAGACCCAAATTAAAACTAAAACACACATATATACCGTAAAAAAGTGGTTTATTAGTCTCTCAGCACTTAGTTTCTTAAATTTATTCATCTCGTTTGCAAGTTTTTAATATAAAAATGTGCACATTAATTATACATATATGTGTATACATTAGCTTTGAAATAAACACCCATATACACAGGCACGCACGTACATACATACATAGATCAAAAGGGAGAGGTTAGGTTACGTACAATTATTTTTTTTTTTCATGTGAAGCTTACGAAGCACCCTTACGCAACACATCTATTTTAGAGAGGGCCCACTACATAAAATATGGATTTTAGAGGCAGAGCCGGTCCTAAGGATTACGTGCCTTGTACGAGTTGAAAAAAAAGGCCCTTACACCCTAACGGAATCAATCCCACACGTTACGGTGAGCGAGAACTCGATCGGTTTTGGTACTCACTATATTAAATGGTAAAAAGTTGGAGGTTCACGGGCATAATATGTGACGCATTGAGAAATTGATATACATATTTTAATCTTCTAAAATTTTTTTTTCTCAATTTAATTAATTCTAGAATCATGATGATATTATTATTTTGAATTTAAATATATTAATAATAATTCATTATACAAAATGAAGTAGAAACATTATAAAATAAAATATTTACTTATAAAAAGTCTCTTATATGTAAATCAATATTTAAATTTATTGGTAAAACAAACTAAAAAATAGCAAATCTCGGTGGAAAACATGTAAAAAAACTTAATGGCAAAAATTGGAACAAAGAGAATTCGTACCCACCCCAGGTAATTAAGCAAGGAAGCGACCAAGTAAACCACTATGCCATATAACTTGTTTGTTAGTAGTTATTATTTTTGTTATTAAAACTATTCTAATTACCAAGGGGTTTGTGCACTGATGTGTTGTATTGTATGCTTTAAGTGTTGTACTGGTTGTATTTACAAATGCATGGGTTGGTTTTGGTGAGTTGTTCTGGTTTTGCTCTGCCTTTACACGTGTTGCAACACCTCAGTCCTCACAAACAAAACCCATCTTCAAGACCCCCATTCTCTCTAAGACTGTGGGGTGTGGGTGGGGAAAGAGAAGGGGAAAGGGTGATGTGGCACTTTCCTGATGGGGAACACCGCCCCCCCCCCCCCCCCCCCCGTCCAACCTTCGGCGTGATCGGGACAATCTTCCCGTGCTCCCCGTCCCAATTTCCAACACACTTTTTGACCGTTTGTAATTTGAACGTTGGGCCCTCTGTTTAAACGGTCATTTTAAAAAAAAAAATTTACCTATTTACTTTATATATATAACACTCTCACCTTTAAATATTTTATACTCCAAACAACCAACAACCAAAACACACACAAAATATTAATCCTTCCATCAATTTTTTATAAAATTTCATGGATCCAAGACGCCCCTTCAACCCGAACATACCCGGTAACAACACTAACCAAGCACCATTCGGTTTTCCCTCGACACCCGGTAACCCATCGTCACAACTTTTTGGCGCGTTTAACACCCCTCTCAATCCTTGGCAAATGCAAATGCATCAATGGCAAATGCAAATGCAACAACAACAACGACAACCACCACTATTCGAAACCCAAACCCAACCCGAGCACGATTTTGTTTCTTTGGGCTCCCACGATGATCACGTGCCCGAAACCCAAATCCCTCCTCCCATAACCGAACCGGCCCGTACCAAAAAAACTACAAAAAAGGAGGAAAAAAACGGGCCCAAGATGAAGGTCCTAGTACGAGGGCGGATCCCATTCATTGGGAGCCCAATGAGTTGGAGGCGTTGGCAAAAGCTTGGGTTATCACCTCTACCGACCCTATTCTAGGTAAAAGTTTAATTTCTTTTAAATATTTTGGATTCCCTTTTTTATAAAAAATTATCGGTTTTATTTTTTTTTGTTTAAACCCACTGTTTTTATTTTATTTTTATTTTTTTTGTTTTTTTCGGTTTTTTAACCCACTGTTATGTTTTTTTTGTTTCTTTTTTTTCGTTTTTTTTTAACTTTCTGTTTGTTTTTTTTTTTTAACTTTTTGTTTAGAATTAATGTGTACTAACTTTTTAATAATATTTGTAGCTACAAATCGGAAAAGGGACGGCTTTTGGAACCAAGTGGTTAAGGAGTTTTACAAGTTGTTACAACGTGAACAAAATCGAACCACGCACTCGGTTAGTAGCAAGTGTAGGGAAATGATGGGAGAATGTCAAGGTTTTGCGGGTTACCATCAACATGCTTGGAATAATCGTACCACGGGTCAAAGTGATGAGAACGTGTTGAAGGTGGCTCTTGAAAGATACACCGACAAAAACGGGGCGTTTGGGTTGATGAAACCGTATGACATTTTCTCGAAGTGTGAAAAATTCAAAGTTGTGGAGAATGAGGTGGAAAAAGCAAAGAGGTCGAAAACGAGCACATCGGGGAGTTATAGTGGTGGTCGGTCGGATGCTCGTTGTACTATCAACATAAATGACGACCCGGAGTTTGAAGACGAGGCGCCTACACCGCGTTCCGTGAGGCCGCCTGGAAGGGACACCGCCAAGAAAGCGACATCGAGCTCAAAAGGAAAGCGTCTCGAAACCGGTTCTGGTTCCGGTTCGAAAGAGGCGAAAGATAAGGCGGTGGAGAAAATTGAGTTGTTGCTTCAAAACTTTAACGAGTTTAAACAGGAGCAAACGGAGAGGTACTTGGAAAGAAAGAAGGAGAAAGAAGAGGCGAAGGCGAGGGATATTGAGAGGCTAAACATGGAAAAAAAGGAGAAAGAAGAAACGGCGGCGAGGGAAGCGATGAGGCTAGAGTTGGAAAGAAAACGCCTCGAAATGGAGCTTTCGAGACAAGAAGCAACCGAGTTGGCGTTGATGCAAGCTCCTCTCGATAACCTTACGGAGGAGGAACGTGCGGTGGCGGCGAAAGTTAAAGACAACATTATCAAAAGATGGCTCGGAGGATCGTTTAATATGTAGTGTTTTTATTATTTATTTTCGGGGTTTTTTTTTAATTTCTATGTAATTTTTGGTTTTTTTTAAAATTTCTATGTAATTTTCGTTTTTTTAAGTTATATGTAATTTGTTTTTTAATTTTAATGAAAAAAATATTAATGAAAAATAAAATCAATAAAATAAAAAAAAAAAAATAATAATAAAAGGAAGGGGGAAGGGGAACCATTTCCCTTAGAAGGGGGAGAAAAAGGGGAAAATGATGTGGCGCAGATGTGGACAAGGGGAAGGAAGTGGGAAGGGGAACCACACCCCATAGTCTAATCTGTAACATTTCGCATTTAATAATTGTACGTTACGTATAATTTGAATGAAACGTCAAGTTTCTCATCATTATTGTCCTTTAAAAATTATTTGTGACGCATTTAGACCCCTAAGACTATATTATATATATATAGTGTACATATATATTAGAAATGGTTATCAAAAAAAAAAAAAAAATTATATGCTGGGGCCGGGATTCGAACCCGAGCCCTCAGCCGGGTCAACAGCATCAAACAACATCACCAACTGGGCTATACAAACATCTTGGTTTAACTCCAACACAAATTAATTATATTATGAGATGGCATACCCACAGTTGACTTAGAAAGTCAACTGTGATGAACGATCACCACAATCAACACCTTTGGACGCGTTTTTGATCCTGATTTGGTATGTTTGACTGATTGCCTGTCTATTACGCGTCAATTACACGGTTAATCATCATCAATCGTTTCCAAAATCTGCTTCAATCAGTCGCATCATCATCATTAACGAGTCAACTATCCATTTCATCGATCCAAACCCTCTCCCTATAAATTGGACCTCCCAAATCCTTCCCAACTCGCCGAAATCTCTCTCTCAATCTCCAATTTCTGTTTTAATTCGTCTTTTGAAGCATTCTTGTTCGAGTTGACCTTTTCTGTTTGACCAACGATTCGAACACGATTCGTTTCTGTAAGTCCTTTATTATTGATGGGTTTTGATCTTCGGCATACACACAACAATAACCCTATGATTAATTGGGTTATTGTTGTGTAATTTGATTAATTGAATAGCTAGGGCACGATTGGTTTGATTTGGGGAAGAACACGTTTCAGAACAAGGTTATATAATTTAAACAAACACAAACCCAACACAACCACTGATCTAGATCAAGTGGTTGTGTATGGTGCTTTTGAGCCGGTCCACGCGGGTTCGATTCCCAGCATCAGCAAAGTATTTTTTTTAACATTCAAGCTTTATATATAATTACTTGTATTTTAAAATTAGTTTTAAAATACTAAAACGACTTTATAAATTCTACAAAAATTATTTTATGTCAATCTAGTAGAAAAGTTTAACATACAATTTTTAGTTTTCCAAAAATTATTTATTTAATATATATAATAAATAATTCAAGTTTATCCTATTTTATTTATAAAATTCTATAAAAATATCAAAACAATTATATAAATTTCCAGAAAAATTATTCTGAGTTTATATAACATAAACTTTTCTGAAATGATTTTTATTTCTGAAAAATCAATTATTTAATATTTTTAATCAATTTTTGTTAGTTTTAATCATAAATAAATCACAATAAATTCATTTTTCAATATTTTTGCACCAAAATTTTATATAAATTATTTCTGATTATTTGGAACAGAAATACAATTTTTAAATTAATAATTCTGTAAATTTAAATATTAAAGTTATATTGTGACAATTTGTAATAAATAGATTTAATATTCTATTTTTAAGAAAATAATTTTATAAAAATTATTTTCATACTTAAAACTTTATATTGTGACCATCTTTAATTACAAAAAGACTTTTGTTTATTTAATTATCAAATTTCTCTTATTTATTAAACATTTTATTTATTAATCCAACAAATGTTTATCCCCAAATCGAAACCCTAGAAATTACTTGTAGACTAGATAGACTTAGACTTATTTGTTACCTTATACATAGGGTAATACTTGGCAATCTTTGGGGCTACACTTATACTTTTCTCGAGACTTAATACTTTGCTAAGGTGAGTTTACGTAACCATGTTTATGCAATTCTTCATACTTGCAACATTTTACATAAGCAATTCTACATGCATGTCTAGTTGTAAACTTTAATGCCTCATGAATTAGACAACAACAGTTTCAACGAGTTTCAACGAGTTTCAACATTACATAATCATTAGCTATGGCCAAGCCGGCGATACTCAATAATAGATCTATTGGATTGACAATCCCACCCGGATACGTGTACCTCCTACATAGGTAGCGTGGGTGATTGTTATCGTTCCAACATATTATTAAGGTGAACCGTGGATGACGGGATGGACCTAAACTAGTCGGAGGTTTGATTATGTCGATTCAACATATCATGTTTATTCATGTAGACTTAAACTTACGATAGACATATGAATTGCTAAACTTTTATACTTAAACTACTTGCTTGACACGGCTTATGTATTCTCACCAACTTCTAGTTGACCCCCCCATTTTTCCAAACTCAACAGGAAATACTGATGCTTGAAGTCTAGAGCTAGCATGAGGAGATATTTGAAGCTTTGTTGATTACTTGATGTAGACTTTAATGTAATTCAATATTGTAATGTATTAAAGGGTTATTTAAACTTGTGTACTACCATGAGCTACTGAACAATCATTCATACGTGGCACCTCGATGTTTCCGCCATCGGTTGGGGTGTTACAGATTGGTATCAGAGCCATGGTTATAGGGAATTAGGTTATTAGAAAAATAATCTAGTCTATAACCATAGGAATATAACCAGTATTTGCTCCTTTACTTGCTATTCTCTATCTCACTCCTACTTCTTATCCCTACTTTAATCCCTACAAGAAGATTGCTCTACTCTTAGACGAATAGGACAAAATCCTCAGGTTTAGCCTGAACCACCTTGAGATCTCGTCGAAGTTCTAGATTTTAATAACGAACACGTGCAATCTGGAAGGGTGAACGCCTGTATTCTGAGTTTTCTGTCTAGGATGGCATTGCGCATATATCCCAATCAGACGAGGGACCCGGATGCCTACCTGGGAATTCTCGGGATGAGTGTTCACTTATAGGCTAAAGCATGTCTTCACTATGTTATTAGAGTCTATAATCTTTGATAAGTCAACGTTTTCGTTTATTCGTTTTAATTAATGAATAAATGATTACATTCCCTATATTACCTCATTCATTTCATGCCTCATTGAAACATCATTGTGTCCCTTACAGATCATGTCTCCACGTCGCAGCACTAACATTAACAGTGGTGACAATCATGAGGAAGGGAACAACAACCACAACCACGACCCCAACACTAACCACAACAATGGAGGTGATGCCCAACTAGCTGCGATTATTTCCCAACAAATGGCGCAACAAATCACAACTCTGGTTTCTAACTTGTTGGCTCAAGTCATCCAAATGAATGGGGACGGTAGTGGAAATGGAAATGGCGATGGACATCACGTAAAGAACAGGACCTTAGTTCGGAAAGACGAGAAAACAAGTATTGTGACCGCAGTTACCACCGAGAACCGGAAGCATAAGACCAGGGATCCTGATGTAAACCCCACTACACAAGCCTCCAACAAGAAACCTTATACAAGAAACTTTCCATTGTGTAACACATGCAAACGACATCATCCCACTGTTTCAGCGTGTCGCTTGTGCACCAATTGTGGTAGGTATGGCCACCTGGTTAACACATGTCGCGAGACCCCAAACCCTTATACCAACCAACCAACCAACCCTGCTCAGGTTACTAATCCTAATCGTCCTGGTAAATACAACTATGGTCAATGCTATGAATGTGGAAACCCAAACCACCTCCGTAACCGATGCCCTAAACTAGACCGAGATCAAGACCCTCCAGCTACTTAACAGCAAGCTCCACCATTTGAATGATGTCTATTTTTTAATTCTATGTATTGACGTTTTTATTCAAGTAATAAATTCTAGTATTATCATAACACGTGGATACATGCTTGTTTGAAGGTGAACTAATTGCTATATACTTACTTACTTGTACAACGGTTAGTTGGCTACCAAACAACCTACTCAACAATTGGTAGAGGTCATCATGTCTTTCCAACAGTCGGGAGAGGCCCTACAACCTGCTCAACGACTGGTGGAGGCCATCAAACCTGCTCAACAATCGGTAGAGGCATAGAAGGACACAAAACCCTAATGTAAGGTAAATTGGTGATTGCGGTCCGGAACGTAATCATGAATTTACAGGTACGTTAAGGTAGTGTGAAATTCTATCAAGGTTTTTGGTAGTTGACCAACTATAAACCTTAGATGCCTAGTAGTTCATTTAGTCCTTCTATAGTCTATCAACTCATTTTCTTTTAGGACTCCTTAACTTAATACTTTGCTAGATTCTTACTCTCCTTGCGATGTCAGACGAGCCTAATTCAACTCTTAAAGCACACGCCTACCCGACCCGAAACCACTATCCTATTACCAATAAAAGAACTCCCAAATCAAAGTTGCTCCAAATTCTACACCCCAACCTTGTGTTTTCTCTTAACTTCGGGACGAAGTTCCTAAAAGTAGGGGAGACTGTAACATTTCGCATTTATTAATTGTACGTTACGTATAATTTGAATGAAACGTCAAGTTTCTCATCATTATTGTCCTTTAAAAATTATTTGTGACGCATTTAGACCCCTAATACTATATTATATATATATAGTGTACATATATATTAGAAATGGTTATCAAAAAAAAAAAATTATATGCTGGGGCCGGGATTCGAACCCGAGCCCTCAGCCGGGTCAACAGCATCAAACAACATCACCAACTGGGCTATACAAACATCTTGGTTTAACTCCAACACAAATTAATTATATTATGAGATGGCATACCCACAGTTGACTTAGAAAGTCAACGGTGATGAACGATCACCACAATCAACACCTTTGGACGCGTTTTTGATCCTGATTTGGTATGTTTGACTGATTACCTGTCTATTACGCGTCAATTACACGGTTAATCATCATCAATCGTTTCCAAAATCTGCTTCAATCAGTCGCATCATCATCATTAACGAGTCAACTATCCATTTCATCGATCCAAACCCTCTCCCTATAAATTGGACCTCCCAAATCCTTCCCAACTCGCCGAAATCTCTCTCTCAATCTCCAATTTCTGTTTTAATTCGTCTTTTGAAGCATTCTTGTTCGAGTTGACCTTTTCTGTTTGACCAACGATTCGAACACGATTCGTTTCTGTAAGTCCTTTGTTATTGATGGGTTTTGATCTTCGGCATACACACAACAATAACCCTATGATTAATTGGGTTATTGTTGTGTAATTTGATTAATTGAATAGCTAGGGCACGATTGGTTTGATTTGGGGAAGAACACGTTTCAGAACAAGGTTATATAATTTAAACAAACACAAACCCAACACAACCACTGATCTAGATCAAGTGGTTGTGTCTGGTGCTTTTGAGCCGGTCCACACGGGTTCGATTCCCAGCATCAGCAAAGTATTTTTTTTAACATTCAAGCTTTATATATAATTACTTGTATTTTAAAATTAGTTTTAAAATACTAAAACGACTTTATAAATTCTACAAAAATTATTTTATGTCAATCTAGTAGAAAAGTTTAACATACAATTTTTAGTTTTCCAATAATTATTTATTTAGTATATATAATAAATAATTCAAGTTTATCCTATTTTATTTATAAAATTCTATAAAAATATCAAAACAATTATATAAATTTCCAGAAAAATTATTCTGAGTTTGTATAACATTAAACTTTTCTGAAATGATTTTTATTTCTGAAAAATCAATTATTTAATATTTTTAATCGATTTTTGTTAGTTTTAATCATAAATAAATCATAATAAATTCATTTTTCAATATTTTTGCACCAAAATTTTATATAAATTATTTCTGATTATTTGGAACACAAATACAATTTTTAAATTAATAATTCTGTAAATTTAAATATTAAAGTTATATTGTGACAATTTGTAATAAATAGATTTAATATTCTATTTTTAAGAAAATAATTTTATAAAAATTATTTTCATACTTAAAACTTTATATTGTGACCATCTATAATTACAAAAAGACTTTTGTTTATTTAATTATCAAATTTCTCTTATTTATTAAACATTTTATTTATTAATCCAACAAATGTTTATCCCTAAATCGAAACCCTAGAAATTACTTGTAGACTAGATAGACTTAGACTTATTTATTACCTTATACATAGGGTAATACTTGGCAATCTTTGGGGCTACACTTATACTTTTCTCGAGACTTAATACTTTGCTAAGGTGAGTTTACGTAACCATGTTTATGCAATTCTTCATACTTGCAACATTTTACATAAGCAATTCTACATGCATGTCTAGTTGTAAACTTTAATGCCTCATGAATTAGACAACAACAGTTTCAACAAGTTTCAACATTACATAATCATTAGGTATGGCCAAGCCGGCGATACTCAATAATAGATCTATTGGATTGACAATCCCACCCGGATACGTGTACCTCCTACATAGGTAGCGTGGGTGATTGTTATCGTTCCAACATATTATTAAGGTGAACCGTGGATGACGGGATGGACCTAAACTAGTCGGAGGTTTGATTATGTCGATTCAACATATCATGTTTATTCATGTAGACTTAAACTTACGATAGACATATGAATTGCTAAACTTTTATACTTAAACTACTTGCTTGACACGGCTTATGTATTCTCACCAACTTCTAGTTGACCCCCCCATTTTTCCAAACTCAACAGGAAATACTGATGCTTGAAGTTTAGAGCTAGCATGAGGAGATATTTGAAGCTTTGTTGATTACTTGATGTAGACTTTAATGTAATTCAATATTGTAATGTATTAAAGGATTATTTAAACTTGTGTACTACCATGAGCTACTGAACAATCATTCATACGTGGCACCTCGATGTTTCCGCCATCGGTTGGGGTGTTACATAATCTATCTATCCCTCTCTACATTCTCTCTCACCTACCTTCGACAATAACCTACGTCGGTGGTTGCGATGTTGATGGTGACATTCCTGTTGTGAGGAGCCGTTGAAGAAGGCCACCTACTTCCCTTCATTCTACTTTCAGTTGTTACCATCATTTACTATTATTATTATTATTATTATTATTATTATTATTATTATTATTATTATTATTATTATTACCTACACAAAAAAAGGGTTTGAGCTTTTCCCTTTCTAGAACCATCATTGTCCCTTTCATCTTTAACTAGGGTGATTAATGGAGCGCGCGTTGCGCGCTTTGTGATTCGGTTGTTACTAAAACGTTAAAAAGTTATCATCAACTAAAGTAATCGATATTAATATGAAATTTAAAATAGGTTGAACCAAATAATCAAATCAAACGTACATGTGCTACTTCAAAAAAACATCCACACAAGATGACCTTTCAAAAGAACTCTCTAGACTTGAATGATCATGTACAACAGAATGTTGGCCAAACCTATTTTTTTGAGCCTTAAAATCGGCCCACCACGACACCACCTGACCAACGCTATTACACTCTTATAAAGGTAGTCTAGAGTGTTAGTCAAAATTTAATATTTTAAGCAACAATTGGTAACCATATTCCCGAACTTCAAAACTAATTTCAAAACAATAAAATCTCACAATAACTCTCTTTGCTATGTACTCACACACAACACAAAGAACACTTTCAATATAAATATGTAATGTAATTGAGAAATAAGAAAACCTATTCAATTGTATCATTATTAACTACTATTAATATTATTATTTATGTCTCGTATTATTTATTTAGCTTTATAGATGATAAAACTTTTCGTCTAAGCAATTAGGTAGACAAATATTTATTTAAGATTCTTTTTTTTTTCTAAATGCAAGTTTCAAGAGTCAAGTTATTTTACACAGTGTAACAAAGATGAGAAGGGTGAGAAGAATATAAAAAACGCAATAGATAACACAATGCTGAACATTGAATACACAATGAATTGAAAAAATGACACAATGATGAAAATAAGAATAAAACACAATGCTACATAAAAGACACAATAGTATAACATATATATTTTAAAAACTACAAGCTAAAACCCCAAAAAACGAAGCCTAAAAAGTAACATCGTAGGGTTCGATGAGATTGTTCCAATGCCGCTTGAATGAGTTCAGTCAGAGTTCGTTTGATACCCTTCCTACAACTTCCTATTTTTCTTTATCTTAACCCTAATTTTTAAATACATAGAATACATGTAACACATTTAAGTATAAAATTAGATCTGAGAGTTATAATGTTTTGTAAGAAATTAAAAATAATAATAATGAAGTGGTTGATAAAAGAGAGAGACATCTGGCTTCTAAACAATGTGGCCATCATTCAGCTCCATGTCTCTTTACAAATTTCCACCTTAAAACCATCAACACAAAACCAGCATACAAAAAAACGAATAAAAAACTTCATTACCACCATCGTCTCCTTAATCACCTTCTGCCTTACCCACCGTCGTCGGGCACCAGCAACATACCGCACTGTCATCTCCTTAATCACCTTCTGCGTTACCCAAATATTCACCTAGTCACCTTCCACCTCGAAAACCGCCAGCGTGCCGACTACCACCACGGCCGCCATAACTACTGTAGTGAAAACCAAGTTAATAAAGGTCGATGAATTCGTGCACTCTGGTCGTTTTGGTTCATGGCTGTCGTCGGCAAGAGCTTTCTAGACGACCATCAACTGGGTCGTCGACAGTGGAGGTGAACGATGATGGCCACCGATGGTTGAAGGTCTGAGATGTCGTTGAAATGGTCGGATTGCCGCTGGTAGTGGTCGTGAGGGTGTCGGATGATGGTGGTAGATAGGGCGGCGGTAGGTTGGTCATAGGTGATGGTTTGTGGTGTCGGACGGTGGTGGCAAGGCGGAGGTGTTAGACAATAGCTGTGACGGGGTCAAATGTTGGTGGGATGGTGTCGAAACACAGGCGGCGGCAGAAGCTATTCCCACATATCCCAAAAATGGGTCTCTGGCAGAATGATGATGAATGAAGAAGGTGTATGATGATGAATGAAGAAGGTGTATACATGGAGTTGGAAAAGACGAAAATACCCTTGACTACAAATGTGATCTACCAACTTTGCCCCATTACTGTTCAAATAGCACTGCTATAAATATATTGTAATTTCCCACAATACATTCAGGTTTTTGGGGACCAAATTATATCTTTTTTTTAACAAATCTTTGATCTGGGTTTTGACATGTATTTAATTTAATTTATACCACCGATGGTGACGTCCGGAGGTTTTATACCCGTTAGGCTTTTTATTTTTGGGATTTTGTCGACGATGGTGAGGTTGGACTCATCTGAGACGTCATTGTGTTTGTTGCCGGTTTCCTCTTTATTTCCCGACAACCTCACCTTTCTAAGTCTTTAATGTTGGATTGCGCTTTAAGAGTAATGTTAGCTTTCTGACCTTCTTGGCTCTTTGTGAGTGGCCGCTGCTAAAGCAATGACGGTCCCCTGAGCTTTGGCTGGCAGTATCAATTGTTATTGTTAAATCTGAATCTATATACGTTGGTAATGAAACCTGCAAGTTTGTTGGGGTTTGTGATTATGAACTCTTATTCAGCTCCGAGAAGAAGTTTTGGTGTGTTGGGAATTTGAAGCGTTTGAGTATGAGTTGTCGATGAAGTCTATGACGCCATTGACGATGTTGATGGATCTGGCGATGATGAGTTGAGAAATTTACTTGAACATTTATGATAGTGGTATGGCATGGATGGTGGACGGTAGGTTTAATCCTGCAACCCCCTTGCAACCACCTCTTTGGACAACTCTGAGCCTATGTTTCGTTTTTGATCTTGCTTTTACTTTTTTGTTTTCGACTTTGGTTTGTGCACTGATGTGTTGTATTGTATGCTTTAAGTGTTGTACCGGTGGTATTAACAAACACATGGGCTGGTTTTGGTGAGCTGTTATGGTTTTGCTCTGCCTTTACACGTGTTGCAACACATTGATGGATATGGCTATGATGAGTTGAGAAATTTACTTGAACATGTATGATAGTGGCATGGCATGGATGGTGGACGGTGATGAGACTCAGTTTTGTTACATAAATATGGTGAAGGTTTAGCAAGGACGGTGGATGGTGATGGTAGGTTTTAATCTTAATCCGCAACCTATCTCGCAACCAACTTTTAGGGACTCTGAGCCTATTGTTTTCATTGATTTGTTTTGGTATTTAATACGTTTCATTGCAATTGATTTCATTGTTATTTAATATGTTTCATCGATTTCATTGTTTAATCCACGATGTGTTTCTACCTGTTAATGCCTTTTAGTTAGTTTAATTTCTTAAGTGATAGGGTTTTTGATAGAGGCTGTTATACTTGGAATTGCAAGAAGATGGGCAAAAGTGGGTATGAGGTGGTGATTTATACTCTTATGTCAATTATAATTTGAATTTTGTTTGGTTTTAAATTCGTGTTGCAGCTTATAATCGTGAGTGCTAATTGTGTATTTGTTTTGAATGAGAATTAATTTGTGTTTTGTTTTGATTTAGATTTGTATTGCAACTTATGATCTTGGAAAAAAATTATAAGATTAGTCTTCTGTAACAAACCAATCACAAAACAATAATACTGTTTCATACATGAAACAGTTAACGATCAAATCTGGAACCACCGTTTTTCAGGTTTAACACCCCCGCCATGACCGACCCATTTTTTATATAACACCAAAGGGCGTGATGATAGTTGACTATATAAGCATGTAATCAAACGTTGTACGGCTTAATATATGACATCCGATATATAAAATTTCCAACTACTATTAACAAAAACACGGTCACCAGGTTGCCCCTGCCGCAACGCGCGGGGGACGACATCTAGTATATATATAAAATGTATAAAAGGGAAAAAATTAAAATTTAGGCTCCAGATAAAAACGAGCCTCAGTCGGGAGTGCGGCTCGCCCACCCCTAGGTCCGGCCCTGTTTAGAGGCACCATCATATTTGTACAATGCGTTCGTGAGATACAATAGGCGCAACACTACTATAACTAGTATAAACAGACTATTATTGTAGTTGAACAAGAAAATTGGAGAAGCTAGAGTGGAGGTCATGTGGAGGTTGAAGGTTCGATTCCTGTCGGAGCCATATTTACCACATGTTGGGGGTTCCACCTGGGGAGATCCCCAATCTAAGTGGGATGGGTAATCAGTACAGGTTGGCTCAGGATGTTAGCCGGAGCTCCATCGGTTGCACTATTTGCCGTTCAAAAAAAAATCACAGTACATTATACTATACTACATTTAGCAACTTCTCTTTGTGAGAGAGTTGCAACTATTTGCTATATATCTATACTTTTATATAAATGGGTTCTAGATGGGCAATATAGTAATTTTCATTTAATTTTAAGACACATAAAAACATTGTTTTTGCATTTGGTACAAGTATTAATGCATAAATAATTTCTCATTTACAAGATTGTCCCTCTACATTTTAGCATTTAATAATGTAGTGTAATAAATGACAAACAATAATTTGTGTTATTACATCTAGCATTTATATTTATAATGCAATACTATTTTATAAAAGCTTGTAAAAACTTATTAACTTATACTAAAAATAATACATAAAAATTTGACTAACATATTCAAACTCAAATAAAAGAAATAAGCATCGTCCCATTCGTGACTGATTTGGTCATTAGGAAAACAAAAATAATTGTCAAACACAAAATACATGATGACTTTTAGTTTAAAAGTACAACAATTAAATAACTTATTAACTTATACTAAAAATAATACATAACAATTTGACTAACATATTCAAACTTAAATAAAAGAGATAGACATCGTCCCGTTCGTGACTGACTCGGTCATTAACAAAACCAAAATAATTGTCAAACAAGAATACATGATGAATTTTAATTTAAAAGTTATTGTATATGTAAGAAAAATTACGGTTAAAAATTACAATCAGACAAATGTTGTGTTAATCAAAAGCAACAACATGGTTATTGTGTTAATCAAGAGCAACGTCATGATTTCTATGATTCGTGCATACAACACACACTTCTCCTTCACATCTATAGGTGTCTCATTAGACGAAACAATCGCCAACAAAAGAAATGGCGTATATACGTTCGGAGCATGTTAGAGAATATACCACAAAATCTACCAGTTAGTACCACGGGATGGTAAACCCATACCACACGCCATTCTTTATTTTTTATGGCTTCATTTAGAGTATTTAACTACTTTTTTTTTACCATAGACTGAAATCCTGTTTTCTGCTTTAAGTTTTCATTATTCTTCTGCATCACTTTATATTTTCATGCGTGCTTTCAATATCAAAGGACTTCCACCAAAATAATTGTCAAACAAGAATACATGATGACTTTTAGTTTAAAAGTTATTGTATATGTAATAAAAGTTTACAGTTAAAAATTATAATCAATAAAAAACAACGTCATGGTTATTGTGTTAATCAAGAGCAACCTCATGGTTTCTTTGATCCACGCATACAACACAAACTTCTCCTTCACATCTATAGGTGTCTCATTAGACGAAACAATCGCCAACATGAAAAATGGTGTGTATACGTTAGGAGCATATTGGGAATATACCACAAAATCGATCAGTTAGTACCACGGGATGACAAACCCATCCCACACACCATTCTTTATTTTTTATGGCTTCATTTAGAGTATCTAGCTACTTTTTTTTTACCAGATACTGAAATCTTGTCTTCTGTTTCAAGTTTTCAGTATTCTCTTGCTTCACTTTATATTTTCATACGTGCTTTCATTATCAAAGGACTTCCACCAAAATAATTGTCAAACAAGAATACATGATGATTTTAAGTTTAAAAGTTATTGTATATGCAATAAAAGTTTACGGTTAAAAATTACAATCAGACAAATGTTGTGTTAATGAAAAGCAACGTCATGGCTATTGTGTTAATCAAGAGCAACCTCATGGTTTCTTTGATCAAATGTCATGGTTTCTTTGATCCGCGCATACAACACAAACTTCTCCTTCACACCTATGGGTGTCTCATTAGACGAAATAATCGCCAATATGAGAAATTACATATATACGTTCGGAGCATATTAGGGAATATACCACAAAATCGACCAGTTAGTACCACGAGATGGCAAACTCATCCCATACGCCATTCTTTATTTTTTATAGCTTCATTTAGAGTATTTAGCTACGTTTTTTTTCCAGATACTGAAATCTTGTCTTCTGATTCAAGTTTTCAGTATTCTCCCGCATTTTTATTTTTTTATTCGTGCTTTCAATATCAAAGGACTTCCACCAAAATAATTGTCACACAATAATACATGATGACTTTTAGTTTAAAATTATTATATATGTAATAAAATTTACGGTTAAAAATTACAATCAGACAAATGTTGTGTTAATTAAAAGCAATGTCATGGTTATTGTATTAATCAAGAGTAATATCATGGTTTCTTTGATCAAATGTGGTGGTTTTTTTGATCCGCGCATACAACACAAACTTCTCATTCACATCTATGGGTGTCTCATGAGACGAAACAATCGCCAACATGAGAAATGACGTATATATGTTCGGACCATATTAGAGAATATACTATAAAATCGACCAGTTAGTACCACGGGATGACAAACCCATCCCACACGCCATTCTTTATTTTTTATGGCTTCATTATAGTATTTAGCTACTTCTTTTTACCAGAGACTGAAATCTTGTCTTCTTCTTCTTCTTCTTCTTCTTCAAGTTTTCAGTATTCTCCTGCATCGCTTTATATTTTCATACGTGCTTTCAATATCAAAGGACTTCTCTTACATATATTGTGTTAAGGAGTATTGCTTTTAATGATTATTTTTCACTTATGTTTTTTGTATTTAGAAAACTATATGATGTCATCTATTGTTTCAAAATGTGGGTTAATTTTACACCGCATGATATTTATTACAAACTTACAGTGTTATTCTACTACAACATCTATACCTATTTTCTACTAAAATTGTACGTCCTCCAATCATATATTACACATTATCAGTATGTTTGTATAAGGTACAACACCAACAGCCTGATTGACAAAAAACAACAGCCAAACACAATGCAGCCCCGCTGCAACGCGCGGGTTCCTGCTAGTTACTATATTAAGGAAACTCAACGTACAACATTGTAATTTTATCATGTGTACAATTTTTGAAGCAACAAATACAAGAGAATAAAGCTTATTAAGAGGGTTAAATTGGTCACTTACCAATAATTTAAGATGCCTAAAGGGTTATTATGGTAATTTTCCCTTGCTACCCCTCCTCTTCACCTTCTATACTCCTGCTTAAAGGTAATACAAAGGAGTATAATAAATTGGCATCTTCAATTTAATGTCACCATTAAAGCGTCAGTTTCAATTGTTAAGATGCACTTCCTTCCCATTGAATGATCTCATCAAATGAAGCGTTTGTGCACTTGAAGCATCGATTTCAAACCATAAAACCATCAATTTCATTGCAAACAACAAAAACAACAGCTATGTCGACACCGATTTCCTCTCAAATCTCCATTAGAAACGGCCTCGTGACTGAAACTGTTGCATGATTTAGACCCTATTCAATGTGTACAGGTTGAAGCGTAGATTGGATGTTGTGACGATTGAATGTTGTAATAATTGAATTTGTCCTTTTTCCAGGTTTGAATTTCGATCGTTTGTATTCGGTAACTATGGATTTATAATAAATTGCATTATTTTAATATTATCATTAAAATGGTTTATGTAGGCAATGTTTGCAAAACATCTATTGCAAACAAGAGAGGTAAACACTGTCTTTAAAATTCTTTGGTGCTTTCATGTGGGGGTTTGGCCGTTTGCTCCTGGGTTACAATCAAGTCACAATGTATTTTAGATGCCTATGTGCAGGTGAAATGATGATCTTTAATGGGTTGATAGCTAAATGCCATTCTAATAGGTATTATTCTTTATAAATTTAAGTTATCGTATGTTTCGACCCTGCTGCAACGCCCGGCGTTCTTATTAAGTACTAAATATGTACAACATTTATAGTGTCAAAACATACAATAACTGAAATTTATACATAGTACCACTGCCAATGAATAGAATAGACAAAAGTAGTTTGAACTAACCGGGGACAAAAAGATGTCACACTTTTCGCTTTGAACATTCATTACCCTTGTTCTTGCTATATAATCTCACATGCGACATGCTGACCAAACCTCTTGAATTCTCTATTGTTGGCCCACATGTATAAACATGGCTAAAGAAGACTAGGAGGCCAATATGGACGATAACTGATGCTGCTCAACTGTGTTAAGATAGAACAATTGACAACACACAAAGCAAAAGAGTGACACACATGTTATATAAATCAAGAATGGAAATACAAGTACAGTAAAGGAACCGACCTTTCCGTCATATTCTTGCCTAACAAACACTTCAGGAGCTATGTATGTTGGGTATGTCTTCCTCCTCTTGAATTCTCTATTGTTGGCCCACTATTTTTTCCCGTTTTTTTGCCCCCTTTTGCCCGTCTCAAATAATATGCCAGGTTTTTGGTTTTTAAAATAACATAGAGAGGGTGTGGGAATTTTTTTAAGAATATTGTTATGTGATATACCGTTGCGAAAAAGACAAGTACATAACATATTGTCTCTTCACTTTTATTTAGCCAAAAATCAGTTACGTGAAACCCATCACGTAGTGTCCGCAAAAAAACATAATTACCCGCGGCAACGCGCGGGCATTCCTACTAGTCTTACATGGTGTATGTTCTAACACACGTCTCATTCTTGATTCAAAAGCTAGTTTCCTTAGCACGTGGCACTAAATATATGGAGATATTGTCTTTCCAAAATATTACTAGTCATTATTATTGAAAAGGGATAATTACATATATCCCCCTACAAACTTCATAAATTACATATTTACCTAACCCAAAATTTATATTACATATTTTCCCTTCCTAAAAACTAATAATATCAAATATACCCAACTTATAAAAAATAGATTAGGTAATGACTATTTAACTTTTTTTTTATTGAATCATAAAAATCTCAAATTCAAACTTATTTTAACTAATTACTTTTTTTCCCTTTTTTTCAATTTAAGCTTTTTTCGTATTTCTTTAATTATCAAATCAAAAACCTTAATGACTTAACGGAGCCATGGAGGTATCTTTAAACATGAAACCTTCAAGAACATGAATCACCTAGAACAATCGGGATTCAACAATATCACATGCTTTCACCTTCTGTTTTCCCTTCATTACTGTCATCACCGTATAGTTTTCCACTCTATCTTCAACATCATCGAAATCGGATTCTAGCATAATAAACGTTGGTTTTCTGTTCAAAAGAGGTGTGGAGATCCTTTCAGAACAGGATGTGAAGGCTCGAAGATCGTCGGCACTGTACATCGCCGGAAAATGGGAGAGACACCGAAGATCGCCGACACTGTACGTCATTGGCATCATACGTCGTCGGGACTATACTTCTCCGACACTGTATGTCGATGGTTGGTCACAATATTCTTGTCGTCTGTTCTCTTAGCCAGTTAGGATTGGTGCCCGGTAGAGGACTTGAAAACGGATTATTGCCATGGAGTCAAATGTAGAGGAAGGAGTTAAACACTTGTAGGTTTTTTAATGTCCAAAAGGGTATTTATGTCACTTTTTTAGAGAAGGGGAAATATGTAATTTATATTTTGGGTTGGGTAAATATGTAATTAGAGTTTTAAATAGGGGGATATATGTAATAAATCCTATTGAAAATGACCCAAACTAAGTATGTGCACGTGCATGTAAGTTGCATGGAGCCATGTTGAAGGAGTCAGAATTGATTCGTTGGTCTCTCAACTTAATTTCCTGTTTTCAGTTTGTTATTTGAATACGCCTTTATTTTCCAGGATGTATCTGTTAGATGGTTTAGTATTTAAAGCTTTGTAATTGTGGTGTTCATCATAACTTCATTTTCTACAATTCAATAAAACTTTGAGAGACCTTGATCATTTACTGTTTTATTAACCTGCTCCTGATCCATCAGTGGTATCAGAGCAAGTGTTCGTTAATCTATCACCTTTCATTCATCTGCTACGTAATGGCCGAACAAGTGAGCAACTTTTAAAGAACAAAATTTGTAACCTTTATTCTTTAATCTATCACCTTGATCATTTACTGTTTTATTAACCTGCTCCTGCTTTATTTGCCCACTCTTAACATTTATCCAAGAATTTTAAAGAACAAAAATGGGTCACTATCGATAAAGTGCTTGTAACCTTTATTCTTTTACCATTGTAGAGAAACAAGTGACCAACTTTACAGCAGGTTAGTTTTATTGTTAGGCGGATACGGGCAGGGTGATTTATAGGTAACATGTTGACACTAAATTTGTATAATTGTGTTGTAGGATAATCTATCTCGTGGAAACATATGCGCTGTTATGATTGTGGTAAAGCTCTTCTAGCCAAGGCTATTGCAAATGACTATCAGGCTAACTTTATCATCAACAACGGTCCTGAAATGCTTATAGTTGGTTCTGTGAGAGTGAGTTTGATCGATTACCTAAACATGTATAAAGCAATAAGTTTTTTACGTTTTAGATAATTTCTTATTTTTCATATTTAATCTTTTTAAATTGTCAGTTGGTTGGGCAGTTTGTTTAGAATGAATAGATTAAAAATATTTATTTCATTATGACATTAAAATACCCGGTCACCGGACGGGTATAAAACTAGTTTAACTTATGGTAGCCCTTCAATTGGGTTAATGAACAACGATAGTGCATAGGGCTTGAACATGTCGGGCTTGCCATGCTTGTCTCCATCCGTATACATGAAATGACCCATCCTAGCAAGGTTTACTACACAGTCAAGGAACTCGTGTGAAAATTCAGACGCGATTACTAGGCGTTCTTTATTCAGCTTCTTCCATGTGTCCACGATTAACTTTTTTATATAGTGTCTTGCTTCCACTTCAGAGGCACCAGTCTCGTGCATATAACACTGGATTGATTTTGGAACATCTCCTCTTTCCAATTCATCCTAATTCCAAAAAAAATAAAAAAATTAAAAATAAAGAAATGAGAGGTAACAATTCATAAAGCACACAAGTTTTGAGTCGGCTAACACACTCGCTTCATTATACTGGTAACGAGAACATGACCCATTTAAAATGGGTCATTCATCCCGAACCAATTCAATGGTTTTTAAAAGTTATTGTATTTATATTTTAGATATTGAAAATTTTAATATTTGAAGATTAATATATTGATTTTTGATTTTCCTCAATCTATTATCAACTTAAAAGTTAAATTTTTTTTATACCTTGAATTAATATAAACCCAAGTTTGTTGATTGTGAATAGGAGATAATGAAACATAAACAACAAAAAATGACAACGGTAACAAAATCTTGTGTCATGGTTAATTGTTTACATCATTGCTAAGTAGGTATTTACTTATATTCAAAATGAACATAAAATAGGTCAACCCTAGACATGACCGAACACAACACGACACAAGAGACTGTTTGGTAGTCTCTTAATGATTAAGAGGCTCCTCTTAATGGTTAAGAGATATGCTTGATTAGTCTGAATGGTTAAGATGGTACCTCTAAATGATTACCTCTTAACTATTCATACTTAAGGTTACCTTTTAATCATTAAGAGGTTATGAACTATTGAGAGGCTATATGGGTTGGTAGCTTAGGGTTGAATAATCCAACCCACCAACCCGTCAACCCAGCATGATTGACACTCTGAAAAAGTAATAATAATTTTTGTGTGTAATTTTAGTTGAAGTGTGTTCATCATGAGTAATAACAAGAAGTAAAATGTAAATGTGGTGTAGCTTCAGAAGTTTACTGATGATGTGCCCATATCATTAGTAAGTCGCACAATAAGGCATGCATTGCGGATCATATTTTCAGCTATTCCTATGCGGTTCAATGCGTCTTCAGAAACATGGGTTAAAGTTAATAGATAGGTATGCTTGATAATTGGGACAATTCCAATTGACATGTATGCATTGTTGAGGAACTCGTCCAGGGTTGGTGTATATCCGCTATCGAACCATCTTGCTTCTATTATGTAAGAGTTTGTTAAATCCTGCCACTATAATGCCAAATTTATAGTTACACTTCAAGTTATTAAAGAAAAAATTCAAAAATACATGATACTACTCTAGCAGAAGTTAATGAACATTAGTAATTAAGCCTAGTTAAGATGAGATGATTACCGCCTTTTGAAAGTAAGGAAGGATGAAAGCTCCTTCTTTAGTCAATACGTTATATGACATCTCATTGATCGTGTTGTAGAGTGCAAGGAAGCAAATTTGCATATAATGTGGAAGTTGCTTGACCGCATTGACATCCCAACTACACAAATGAGTTTTCTAGCTTAACATATATGAATAAAGAGAAATTGCTTGCTAGCTATTACAAAAAGGTAATACCAACTAAATCTTTCAATGATATAGCACCAACCTGTTCATAACATCAGTGAACTGTTCGAGTTCTTGCAAAGTACCATAGACATCGTCAATTGTGGTAATCAAGGCATTGACCTTTGTGAGATCTCTTCTTCCTTTAAAGTGAGGCAAGTAATTCTCAGTAACACTCCACATGAAGTTCTCCACTATACGATCACGACCAAAGCCGAACTGTTCCCAGCATGTTTCTTTCCACCAGCTGTGTTTACAAAGTGTGCAACGAATGAATTCATATTATTATTGTCTTATTGTGTCATTCACTAATAGATCAACAATATGTGAGCCGGAAATTTAAAATAGAAAAAAAAGAAAGAACTCGGAATTGAAGTAGGCTCAAGATAATTCAAATGGTTTTCACATAAAAATGATTGATTTATTTAATTATGTTTATTTTATTAGATAGGTTCATCTAGTTGGGTTTAATTAATTATTTAATTAGTGTTGAGGTCATAGTTAGTTTGAGTTTAGTTTAGTATAAATAGATGGGTAGAGTTATTGTGTTAGTGTGCTTTGGTTTATAAAAAGAAAAGGAAAAAGAACAATCAGAGTGGTCTTTATTCATATCGTCTTTTTGTGTTCAATCAAGGGCCTGTTTTCCAACATGATTCAAGATAAAGAAAGTTGGCATACTATACCTTGATGCGTATTTCAAATCCTCTTGGTAGACTGCTTGCACCATGTTGAAGTCCAATTTGGCAAGCTCGAGCACCTCAGGATTCATGTCACTTCTTCTCTCATACAATTGAAGAAACCACATTGTTTCCACCCTTGGAAGGGTCCAGTATAGTGGAAAATTCAATGCATGCCTTATTAACGACAACATAGTTTCATGAGTAACGTTCTGTATAACACCATTAAGATATTTTTCTGTGGAAATTCTAGCATCATCTAAGATATTTTCATCCTCTACGGAATGATACGAAGCCTCATACAAGTTTAGCATCCCGACGACATCTTTGTAGAAGTGTTCCTTGACATTTCCATTCTCATGAATAACGTCCTTGAATATCTCTACTCAACACAATTAATTACATATGATCAGGATAGCGTATCAATTAAAGGGTTACATACATATCATTGGTAGCCTTAATTATCAACCAAGTTTGAATTACAATCAGAGAGAATGATCCCAAATCAGAAGATCAAGCCCCTATTTAACCTAATCAGCTAGTTAACTGACTCTTAACTGACTTTTAAAAAAAGTTTGCTTTTGTACATAACTAGCCCCTCAACTTAGTAAAAACTAAGTAATAGTCCTTAAACTTTATTAAGTTGACTTGATTCTCCACAATCTCCACCTTCAAGTCAACTGTTTCTTGACTTTAACCAACTCACAATCCATCACAGCAAAATTTAAACTTTGAACCTGGCAAGGTTTTAGTAAAAACATCTACCAATTTATAGCTTGTAACAATCTTCTCCACTTCAACTTCTTTTGAGTTCACAAACTCTCTAATGAAGTGAAGTCTAACATTTATATGTTTGGTTTTCTCATGGTACATGTTGTTTTTAGACAACTGCATTACTCCTTGATTATCACAGTAAATAATAGGATTTCCCGAATCAATCCCCAACTCTGCAATCAACACTTTAAGCCATATCGCCTCTTTAATTGCTTCAGTTAGGGCTATATATTCAGCCTCAGTGGTTGACAGGGCAACCACATGTTGTAATTGTGCTTTCCAATTCACTGTATTACCAAATACTTTAAAAGCATAACCAGTGATTGACCTTCCTTTATCTGGATCCTTAGCATTATCAGCATCCACAAATCCTTCAATCTTTGCAGTACATGCCCTTTTATCACCAAACATCAGACCATAATCCCTTGTACCTTTCAGGTATCTCAAGACCCTTTTAGCTGTTTTCCAATGATTCTTACCTGGTGTAGCCAAATATCTGCTGATCAAACTCACTGCATAGCCTAAATCTGGCCTAGTGCACACCATTAAGTACATCAGACTTCCAACCAAGTTGGCATAAGGTACATTATTCATATATACCTGCTCCTCTTCACTACAAGGAGCATCTTTTGCTGAAATGTGCTGCTAATGGAGTTGTAACAACTTTGCAATCTTCCATAGCATAATTCCCAAGCACTTTCTTCACATAGGCACACTGAGTTAACCTCAACTCTCTTTTCTTCCTATCCCCGGAAATTTCCATTCCAAGAATCTTCTTTGCTTCACCTAATTCTTTCATTTCAAACTCCAGTTTGAGCAATTCTTTAGTAGCATCAATCTCCTCTTTATGTTTACATGCAACTAGCATGTCATCTATATAAAGTAAGAGATACACATAATTTCCTGCTTGATACTCTTTGAAGTACATACAAGCATCATATGCACTTCTACTGAACCCATAAGTTACCATAAACTCATCAACTCTTTTGTACCACATCCTAGGAGACTGCTTCAAACCATAAAGGGACCTTTTTAACAAACATACCTTGTTCTCATCACCTTCCTTAATGAAGCCTTGTGGTTGATTCATATAGATCTTCTCATCTAAGTACCCATGCAAAAATGCTATTCTAACATCAAGTTGTTCCAGTTCTAGGTCAAATGCTGCTGTTAATGATAGCATGACCCTTATTGAAGTATGTCTTACCACATGTGAGAAAATCTCAGTGTAATCAACTCCAGCTTTCTGTGTAAACCCTTTGGCAACAAGTCTTGCTTTAAATCTAGGTTGTTCACCTTCAATCAGACTCTTTTTGATCATATAGATCCACTTACAGGATACCATTTCATGATCCTTAGGTTTGTCAACCAAAACTCAAGTTTCATTCTTCATAAGTGAGCCCATTTCCTCCTTCATTGCATCAATCCACTTGTCCTTGCCAAAGAGTATTCAACACTTTATGAAGTCTCTTCTTCTTCTGAATCTTCGCCTATCTCTTTAGTATTACAACTGGTTTTACTACCATTGCTGGAATCCTCCACCTCAATCTGAACTTTCTTTAATTTTGGATATCATCACTTGATTTCATGCCAACAACATCTTTGTACATTAACCTTTCTTGAAATTCTACATTTCTACTCTTCAAGATCCTGTTACCACTTCCTTCTAGTCTCCATAATCTGTACCCCTTCACACCTTCTGATTTCATGCCAACAACATCTTTGTACATTAACCTTTCTTGAAATTCTACATTTCTACTCTTCAAGATCCTGTTACCACTTCCTTCTAGTCTCCATAATCTGTACCCCTTCACACCTTCTGAATTATAACCCAAAAGTATGCACCTTTCAGTTCTTGAGTCCAACTTGTCTTGACTCACATGTGCATAAGCTAATGACCCAAACACCTTTAACTCGTCATAATCAGGTTTCTTTCCTGACCATACTTCTATAGGAGTTTTCATAGCTATTCCTCTTGAAGGGCATCTATTGATTAGATAAGCTGTTGTAGTGACAATTTTAGCCCAAAAACACTTAGGCAAACCTGAGCTTAATCTCATACACCTTAATCTTTCAAGGAGGGTCCTATTCATTCTTTCAGCTAACCAATTGGGGCGTACCTAGTATTGTCAAATGTCTTGCAATACCATTTTCTTTACCAAAATGATCAAACTCTTTGTTGCAGAACTCTAATCCATTATTTGTCCTCGGTTTCTTAATTTTTCTTTCTGTTTGGTTTTCTATAAGAATTTCCATTCCCTGAACTTAGGAAAAGCATCATTCTTATTTCTTAACACAAAAACCCAAAATCTCCTTGAAAAAATCATCTATTATGGACATAAAGTACCTACAACCACCAATGGTTTCAACCCTTGTTGGACCCCAAAGATCATAATGCACATAATCAAGAATTCTTTTGGTTGTGTGCTTTCCTGTACCAAACTTAACCTTCTTCTGTTTTCCCTTAATACATGTTTCAAAGAAACCTACATCAAAGTCTTCTAGTCCTTCTATCAACCATTGTTTCTTTAACTCAGCTAATCCTTGTCCACTAACATGGCCAAGCCTTTTATGCCATATAATAGCCATATTTTCAGGTTCAGTTGCTACTGATGCAACTGAAGCTTCAATGGCATGTCCATCCAACAAGTACACATTATTTTCAATTCTAGTTCCGGTCAACACAACTAATGAGCCCTTAATTATCTTAGCCTCTCCATTAGTTAAACTAACATGATACTTTTCTTTTTCAAAAGTACCTAATGATAACAGACTTCTTTTTAGCCTAGGGATATACCTGCCATTTTTAATGTCCACCAAACTGCCATTCTTCATTCTGAAACCCTTTGATTTCACATGGCCTGTCATCTCCAAGTTTAACTCTCCCAAGGTGTTCATCCCTTAAATCTTTAAAGAATCCCTTCTCTGGAGACATAGGATAAGAACATCCTGAATCAAGGACCCATCTATTTGTTACTGCATCAGTCATAACACATAACACATCAGAATTCTCATAACCATCAGAGTTGTCATCATGATTGTTATGATTATTATGACTTCTTGAACTACTATCTTCTTGTTTCTTTTTCTTCCAATCTGGAGAGTCCCTTTTCAAATGTTTGTCTGAATTGCAAAAAAAAAAAACATTTTCTTGTGTTTAGACTTAGACCTTTCTGAACTTAAACTTCTGGAACCCTTGAAACTTCTCTGATCAGGCCTTCCTCTAATCACTAGACCATCTCCACCTTCATCTTAAGGATCTGACTTCTTCTTTAACTCTCTTGAGTTTAAAGCAACCAGAACCTCATCCATAGTGAGTGTCTCCCTTGCATACGTTAGCGTGTCTACAAAATTCTCATAGGACTGAGGAAGAGATGACAAGAACATAATAGCCTAATCTTCTTCATCAATTTCCACTTCAATGTTCCCAAGATCTAAGATAAATTTATTAAATCCATCTGTATGTTCTTCTAGAGACTTTCCAGGACTCATCTGAAACGTATAAAGCTCCTTTTTAAGATACAACCTGTTGGCCAGAGATTTGGTCATATACAGGGTCTCTAAATTTGCCCAAATCCCTGCTGCTGATGTTTCTTTTGAAACCTCTCTCAACACCCTGTCACCAAGACTCAAGATTATCGAACTATGAGCCTTCTCTAACATCTCCTTCTTCTCTTTATCTGTGAGACCATCAGGAAGATGATCTTCACCCCTCAAAGCATCAACAACACCATTGTGCACCAGCAGGACCCTCATCTTAAATCTCAACAGACTAAAGTCGTTTATGCCATCGAACTTTTCTAACTCAAACTTCGTGGAAACCATCTTCAATAACAAAATCATGACCTTGAATGACTGTTCTTCAATCGAGCCTAACCGGCTCTGATACCAATTGTTGTAGATAACACCAAGAACAATTGAAAGATTCATTGATTATTATCACTTTATTGAAGTAAAAGAAACGAATACATGAAAGGAATTGAAAGAATTACAATCAGAGAGAATGATCTCAAATCAGAAGATTAAGCCCCTATTTAACTTAATCAGCTAGTTAACTGACTCTTAACAGACTTTTAAAACAAGTTTGCTTTTGTACATAACTAGCCCCTCAACTTAGTAGAAACTAAGTAATAGCCCTTCAAACTTTATTAAGTTGACTTGATTCTCCACATTTGAATGGAAAGGTAATATAGTTATACTAGAAATATTTCTTATTTAGTCTAAGGGTTAGTTGTAATTTGTAAATATGTATTGTATGAAATGATACTGGGGTTTAGATTAGGATTAAAGAGTTGTGTCACTTCATTGAAGCGTCACGTTGTTCTATCGATTTCGGTATAGAAACCGATCATATGTAAACCTTGAAAGGGATGAACCGGGCCTATTGAAACTCAATGAATTGATGTGTTTTTAGTTCATGATGCTCTTAATAAAGATCATGTGGAAATTGTAATCATGTGTTGCCCAATCATTTTTATTTCATACCTTGAGGGACATGATATCCATGTTGTCGCAAGAGTCGAAAACCAAGTGATTTCAGATTTAAATCCATCTTACTCCATTCTTTATCACTTTTGTAGAAGTTGATGTATATAATCTCTAGGACATTACTTATTTCATCCACAAAATGATACGATAGGCCGAGTTTCTGCAAATCATCAACCAAATTGAGTAGAGCTAATTGATTTTCTCCCACTTCATTTCTTATCATACCCCTTACTACTTCCTTCAGAGTACTCGATCTTGTCGTGTACTTCTCACCCTACACACACCCACAAGCCACTAGCACACATGTTAGTACTATTTGATTTTTAATGAAACCTTAAGACAAAATTACCAAAATGTTAATTAAGGTGGCGTACCGTGTATTTACTAGAGAGTGATTGAACAAAATCATAGGACCATAATGAAGGTGCATAATTTGCTGATCTTCTAATGGAGGTTTCCATAGAAGTAGGAGCACCAGCAAGTTTGGATCGTGGTGAACATAATCGTTTGTTATAGGTAAAATTAATATTTCTTCTAGGTATGGAACTAGTGCAAAAGAGACAGGGAGAAGAAAGTGTCCACGTTGATGCCATTCCACAAAGATGGTGTAAAATTTATAAATTTGTTTTGTGATGGTATTATAGAAGTTCAGATGAGGTTATATATAGGCACGTACGCACAATTCAATATACAGGATTACCCATTTTAGACTTTAGACATTAGAGAAGTCAAATATGGCTGGAATCTCATCAAATAATAAACATATATAGGCATGTACGCACAATTCAATATACAGGATTACCCATTTTAGACTTTAGACATTAGAGAAGTCAAATATGGCAATGAGAGGTTCATTGGGGGATAACAATGTTGGTTATTTTAGTGTTATCGACATATATTTTTGTGTATTAGATTAACTTGTTGATCGAGAAAATAATATTTGAGATTAAACGAATTAGGTGACGCGGGAGTGCGGGCTCGATTTGATTCTAATATTATTTTAACTTTTTATATAAATAATTTGTATTATATGGGCTTAAATTTAATCATGGGATTTCCAATTAATGGTGGCTTCTTAGGCTCATTCTAATACTTTTTATAATAACAGTTTCAGAATTTTATATAAAAACTAAATGTTTTGACTTTGGGGAAAGAGGGTCTCGATCATATGTGATGTTTACGTGAAACTTACGGTTACAGAAAAGAATACCATCAACTTTCTTATATACAGAATCATCCAAATCCAATTCCATCAAGAGAAATCTCTTTCTAATCCAATAAATTATTGTGTGTAACCCGCAAATAGGTTTATCTGATAGTTTTTATACGATTCAGGGATTAATCCAAGTTTCACTCATATTATTTGAAGAACCATTTCAGTTTTCAGGTTTGTTTGATGTTTGAATTCGATGTTATACACCACAAATAACCAACAAAGATAAACCTATTTTAGAGTTATTTTGATTGTTGAAAATCGAATTCAAGTTTCACGGTAGTAGTTATATTTCATTGTCTGTGGATTTCGTTAAATAATTATATTTTGCAAATACAAATATCTTGTGGTTTATACTTTGACTGTAACACAAACTTGGGAAAGTCATCGTGATTATATAATTAAGATATCCACCGTCAAAGTTTTAAATTTCAATGCAATTAATACTTTTGTTTGTTTCCACCGTTAAGGTTTTGAATTTGATCGTGGTCTACTCTAAGGATTTCAGTTGTAATTAATTGTTATTGATTACACGATTTCAATTGGTGTTTAAATTAAAAAGTCAATAGAAATTCTAGTAAATTATTTATTACCAAGATTAAAAGTCAAAAGAATTTCTATTGTTACTTGGTTTCTGATCTTAGTTGGGATTTCCATCTTGAATTAGAAAGGCTTTATAATTTGATCACAAGAAAGTCATTTGATTTAAAATGGTTGAACATGATAAGAAATCTATGAAGTTTAACAAGTCTAAGGGAAATAAAAGAAAGTTTGATCGGGACAATAGTAATCCAAATAAGAAACCAAAATTGGAGTGTTGGAAATGTGGAAAAGTGGGGCTTTTCAAAAAGGATTGTGGTGTAAAGCTTGCAAGTGTGAACAAAACTAACATATCGGGTTCAAGTGGGTCGAAAGATCCAAAGGCTCCAAAAGGTACGCTTTATAATCCTTTTTTAAATTTGACAAAACCTATAAGTTTTGTAGTTGATTCAACTAGTCATTCGAGACATGTTAATTATTTTCAAACCACAAAATTTGGATGTGATTCAAAGAAACAAAATGTAATTTGTGATTTGAAAAATAAACAAATGAAAGGTAATGGTTTTGAATCAAATAAATTTAATACAAAGGTGCAGCCCGCTGGCTGTGATGGTACACACATGGGGCAATTTGGCCAAATTACTAGAAGTGTACAAGTCGGGAAAAATGCCTTTGGGTGTGAAATAAATGGAACCAAATCTTCGGGTTTGTTGTTGGACTCTAAAAGTCCAATGGTATATAAACTTAATTCATTTGAGAATTATGTTTCATTTATTTTGGAATCCTTTTATGTACAGGATGATATACTTGCATGGTGGGTAGACTCAGGTGCTACATTCACGTATGCAAGGATCTCAAATGGTTCGAGACATTTGAACCACTTGAAGATGGATCTGTACTAAGGATGGGAAATGTACCAACTGAACCTATCAAAGGAATTGGAAAAGTTAGACTTGTTTTTACTTTTGGCAGACAATTAGTATTAGATTATGTTTTGTATGTACCAGGGATTTGAAAGAATCTCTTATCTGGGATTGTATTAAATAATTATGGTTACAAACAGGTCATTGAGTCGGATAAATTTATCTTATCTCGACATGGAACATTTGTTGGATTTGGATATTTATGTAACAGTATGTTTAAACTGAATATCAATGTCCCGCTTGCTGTTGAATCTGTTTGTATGGCTTCTTCATCTTCTAGTAAAGTCGAGAATGATTCATATTTGTGGCATGCTAGACTAGGTCATTTTAATTATTACAAGATGAAAGATATGTCCAAAATGAGCCTTATACCCGCCTTTGACATGCAAAAGTGTAATAAATGCTATACATGCAAATTGACTAAAATTACTAGAAAACCATTTAAAAAGGTTAAAAGGGATTCTAAGGTATTAGAATTGATTCATTCTAATTTATGTGATATTCATAGTACTCCTTCACTTGGAAATAAAAAAGTATGTGGTTACCTTTATTGATGATGCAACTAGATTTTGTTATGTCTATTTATTGCATTCAAAGATGAAGCTCTTGATAAATTTAAAGTTTATAAACAAGAGGTTGAGCTTCTTAGAAGTGGTTTGATTAAAAACCTCCATACAGATAGAGGTGAGGAGTATTATGATCCATTATATTTTCAGTCTACTGGTATAATACATCAAACCACTGCTCCCTTATACACCACAACAAAATGGCGTGGCTTAAAGGAAGAAAAGGTCATTGAAAGAAACGGTTAATTCCATGTTGTCCTATTCTGGTTTAAGTGATGGATTCTAGGGTGAGGCTATGTTAATAGCCTGCTACTTATTGAACTGAGTTCCTAATAAAAGGAATAAGGTGACCCCGTATGAACTTTGGTACAAAAAGGCACCAGAATTAAGTTATCTCAAAGTCTGGGGATGCAGAGTTGTGTTGTGAGGCTTACTGAACCTAAAATGAGTACCATAGGTGAAAGAGGCATTGATTGCATATTTATTGGATATGATGAACATTCCCCTGTTTATAGGTTCTATGTCATAGAACCAAATGATTACGTATTTTTTCACTCTGTCATTGAGTCAAGAGATGCTGATTTTGGGAATGAGGATAGATTTTCCTCTGTACCTTGATTAAAGGATATGCCTTAGTGTTTGAAAAACTATGGAAATGCAACTGCCTATGGTGATAATTCAGGTAATTGTAAAGATGTACCTTCTACTAGTACCGAACCTAGGAAAAGTACTAAAGTCAGAAAAGCCAAATCTTTGGGTGCTGACTTTCATCTTTATTTAGTGGAAGGAACTAGGAATGAGGTTGAACATCAGTATCAATATTGTTTTAATATTGAGGAGGATCCTAAGACATTTGGTGAAGCTATGTCTTCTAGGGATGTTTCTTTCTGGAAAGAGGCCATCCAAGACGAGATGGATTCTATCATGCATAATAATACATGGACACTGACTGATTTACCTCCTGGTTGCAAACCTTTGGGTAGCAAATGGATATTTAAAAGAAATATGAAAGTTGATGGAAGCATAGATAAGTTTAAAGCCAGATTGGTTATCCAAGGCTTTAGACAAAAAGAAGGAATTGATTTCTTTGATACTTATGCTCCTGTTGCTAGAATTTCCACTATAAGACTTCTTATAGCTCTTGCTTCAATTCATAATCTGATAATTCACCAAATGGATGTCAAGACTGCATTCTTGAATGGTGAATTGAAGGAAGAGGTATACATGAAACAACCTGAGGGTTTTGTATTACCTGGACAAGAAAACAAGGTGTGTAAACTTGTTAAATCATTATATGGTTTGAAACAAGCACCTAAGCAGTGGCATAAAAAATTTGATGAGGTGATATTGTCATATGTTTTCTTCTAAACCAAGCTGATAAGTGTGTCTATAGTAGATTTGATTCCTCTAGTAAAGGAGTGATTATTTGTCTATATGTGGATGATATGTTGATCTTTGGCACTAACCAAGATCAGGTTGATAAGACAAAGGAATTGTTGTCTTCTAACTTTGAAATGAAGGATATGGGGGAGGCTGATGTGATCCTTGGAATAAGGATTAAAAGGAGTAACAATGGTATAACCATGACACAGTCTCATTACATTGAGAAAGTGTTGAAGAAATTCAATCATTTTAATTGTTCTCCTGTTAGTACTCCCATAGATCCTAGCATCAGGTTAATGCCAAATTCGAGTGACCCAGTTTCACAATTACAATATTCTAAGGTCATTGGTTGCTTGATGTATGCTATGATTAGCACAAGGCCGGATATATCTTATGTTGTGGGTAAGTTGAGCAGATATACTAGTAAGCCTAATGCTCAGCACTGGCAAGCAGTGAACAAGCTGCATAAGTACCTGAAAGGAACCATGAACTATGGTTTATGTTATTCTGGTTTTCCTTCAGTCATAGAAGGGTAATCTGATGCAAGTTGGATAACAAATATGGAAGATCACTCTTCTACAAGTGGTTGGGTATTTCGATCTACTTGGTGGTGGAGCTATTACATGGGCTTCAAAGAAATAAACTTGCATCACTAACTCGACTATGGAATCTGAGTTTGTGGCTTTAGCTGCAGCTGGTAAAGAAGCTGAATGGCTAAGAAATTTGATCTATGAGATTCCATTGTGGTCAAAACCGATATCACTAATCTCTATTAGATGTGATAGCACATCTACCTTGGCCAAGGCATATAGTGAAGTGTACAATGGGAAGTCTAGACACTTAGGTGTTAGACATAGTATGATTAGGGAATTAATCATGAATGGTGTGATATCTGTTGAATTTATAAGATCTGAGCTTAATTTAGCTGATCATCTAACCAAAGGGTTAGGAAGAGATCTCGTGAACAAATCAGCTAAATGGATGGGTTTAAAGTCCATTTAAATATCTTATGTCAAGACACCCAATTCCCATCTAATACAACGTTAGATTTAGAATTCAATGTGGAAAGCTTGTCATAACGATATCGGAACACATTAACAAATCATCCTAAGGTATGTGTTCAAACTGCAAGATAAAGTAGGTTGAAGTTAAACTTCTTAACAGTTCATTGATAAATTGCAGTGCAGGTGCAAGAGTAATGAACTACCTATAAGAATATGAAGTTTAGCCGCATTAAGAAGCTTTGGACTTGAGCTTTGATATATTCTTTGAAGGATTAGGACACAGGCTAGTAAAACATTATGTCAAGTGGAATTTGGATTTGTAAACGTATGTGTATTTTACCTACAAGTATTTAAATGGATAACATGGGTTCAATCCATAGAGACACCCAGTTATTCTAATATAAACATGTAATATACTAAGATGAAAATTCAATCCGCAAGACATTTTCATTTATGCATACATTTGTGTTTCTGTGAGGATGGTTAAGTTAATCATGGAAATCACTAAAATGGGGGAGGATTGTTGGTTATTTTAGTGTTATCGACATATATTTTAGTGTATTGGATTAACTTGTTGATCGAGAAAATAATATTTGAGATTAAACGAGTTAGGTAACGCGGGAGTGCGGGCTCGATTTGATTCTAATATTATTTTAACTTTTTATATAAATAATTTATATTATATGGGCTTAAATTTAATTATGGGATTTCCAATTAATGGTGGCTTCTTGGGCTCATTCTAATACTTTTTATAATAACTGTTTTAGAATTTTATATAAAAACTAAATGTTTTGACTTTGGGGAAAGAGGGTCTTGATCATATGTGATGTTTACATGAAACTTACGGTTACAGAAAAGAATACCATCAACTTTCTTTTATACAGAATCATCCAAATCCATTTCCATCAAGAGAAATCTCTGTCTAATCCGATAAATCATTGCGTGTAACCCGCAAATAGGTTTATCTGATAGTTTTCATACGATTCAGAGATTAACCAAGTTTCACTCATATTATTTGAAGAACCGTTCAGTTTTCAGGTTTGTTTGATGTTTGAATTCAATGTTATAGACCACAAATAACCAACAAACAAAAGGATGGAACATGGAAACACATTCTAAACATATTTGATTGATTTTGGTTTTAAACTTCTAAATAATAATCAAGTTTTAAACTTAATTAAAAGGGAGATTCGGTCAGTTTGGTTTTAGTCCTTTCTTCTCTCCGTAACTATATCACAAACAAAACTCATCGAATTCAGCAAATAGTTTTTATTTTCATACTAAAAGGTATTAAGCATGACTAATGGTGGACGGGGTGATCCGTGATGGCCACCACGTGATGGTTGTGATGCCCGCGAACACCGCCCCCTCTATTGTATCACAACTGTGATAGCTTCACATTGTGATGGCCATCACACTGCAAAAGGTAGTTGGCTGGATGTCCCATCTCTCTCTCTCTCTCTCTCTCTTTTTATATGGGTTGATGGGTGACACAATATTATTGGGTGTGATGAAATGTGAACACCACCCATGGCAATTAGTGATGAATGTGATGAAGTGTGGTAAAAATGAGGTGACACCATATTATTGGGTGTAATGGTCCACCACCCCATCTACACTAATAATTAAATTAAACAAATCATAAGATCAAAATGGGTGTTTTTTTCTTGTTTTGTTGGTTTATTTATTTACGTATTTATTATTATTTATTTATTTGTTTATTGTTTTTTTAGGTGTGGGGGGGGGGGGGGGGGTGTTTGTGGTTTCTCCTAGCAACTTGTGCCCCCCCATTTAACAGAATGCAACCCATTCAACCCAAATCCCAAATAAGATGGGCACACTCCCCTAGTATAACTTACCACCGACTACGCTTGTTCCTCTCTCCTTACCCAGTGGCTCCAATCAAGGTACTCGCCTCAGGTTGTGCAACTCACAAAACATACCCGAGCCCCATACACGCTTGTTCCTTGTTCCTCTCCCCTAGTAGACACTCTTTCTTACAGCTAATTACAAGTTTGCTTCACTTGTGAGGCGATGTTGATTCACATGTGACAACAGTGTTATTCACAACTAAAACGGTTATATGCATGGTGTTTGTTTAGCGTCTAGCAATATTTTCAAGCTTCCTTTTCAATCAGTAGTTGAATATTATATTATGTTGTGGTGAATGTACTTGAAATGTGGAAGGAAAAAAACACCACACATAAACAGTGGAAGATTTCACCTTTTACACGTAATTAGAATATGTTTTGTGGGGAGGTAAATGTGTGTTGTTGGTCGGTTGAGGTGGCTCTATATGAATGAATTATATTCTTGTGTGTTACACGGGTTGAATAAATGTAATTTTATATCCTAAGTAAAGAAATAGTTATATCTTAATAAACATGTGTATTACACGGGTTGAACATATGTAATTTTATATGCTAAGTAACAAAATAGTTATATCTTTAAAAACCAGTGTATTGCACGGGTTAAATAAACTTGTATATTATGTAGATTGAATAAATATGATGCAGTTGATTAACATATACAATCGTCAAGTTATTTTGTTTAGAAAATGAACTTTGATTTACTATTTACTTATTATAAAAAGACAAAATTACAGAAATCAACCTTTATGTTTCTTCAAAATTGCAGGTTCCAACCTTTATATTTAATTTGCACCCAAATCAACCTTTAACTATGTTTTTCATACAGGTTTAAAACTTTAGCACAAACCCAGTTAATTTTTCTTGTTAAGTCTCCTCACATGCAAAACATGTGAGGGTATATTTGTCATTTCACCTATTTATGTAATTTCAACCTTTTTCTTATAAATTTGAAAACTTTATAAATAATAATAAAGATAATCTATCTCTCTCTCTCTCTCTCTCTCTCTCTCTCTCTCTCTCTCTCTCTCTCTCTCTCTCTCTCTCTCTTATCATCATCATCCCATGTCTCTCTTCAACACCTAATGATGTTGAAAATCGACCACACCGGTGACGGTGGTAGTTCCTTCCAAACTCCACCTACTAATCGACCTTCAACAAATAAACACCAAATAAAGCTTCCATATTTTTCAACACGTTATTAAAAAACCACTCAACTTAACTTTAATCGCTTTAAATCTGGAAACGACTCCGTTTTGGATCTCCGTATAGTTCTTACCATTGATAGTGACCGGAGAGTCATGGTATCGAGCCGAAAAGTCAACGATTTATTTCCACAATCAATTGATTGCTAAGTTTGGTGAAATTGGGGTTAGGGTTTAGGAATTTGTTGTTTAAGGGTATGGGAGATGATGGTGGTGACAATGAGGGATATGAGTTTAGGTGGGATAGCGGTGATGGTTGGTAGTAAGAGGATATTGAAGAGGGAGGTTGATCCGTCGTCTTCGGTTGAGTGGTAAAACGTTAATGCTTTAAGTAATTGGGGTAGTAAAAAGTCAAATATGCCCTTATATGATTTTCGTGTGAGGGGACTTAACCAGTTAAATTAACTGAGTTTGTCCTAAAGGTTGAAACCTGTATGAAATATTATACTAAAAGATTGATTTGAGTGCAAATTAAACATAAAGGTTAAAACCTGCAATGTTAATAAAACATAAAGGTTGATTTTTGTAATTTTGTCTTATAAAAATTTACATTGTTTTTTATTTATTATTTGGTTAGTAACTTGTGAATTACACGGAATTGAATCGTTAAACATTTATTACTCTATATTTAGCAACTTCTTGGGTGCAAGGCTGTGGTGTACAAATAGGGTTGTTCACGAGCCGAGCCGAGTGGACAATTGCTCGTGCTTGGCTTGTTTACAAACCGAATCAAGCGGAGCGGCTCGTTTACAAGTGAACCGAAAACTGTGCGACATCTGTCGAGCGTGGATTTTTCCGAGCAAGTGTCGAGCGTAACGTAATTTAGACAACCATTAATATGGGATATTTCCTTTGATGTTTTCGTTGTCGTGTGACGACTAAGGTCAAACTGTCCAATTATAGCACTAATACTGAGGTTTGAGTGGCCGATGATGAGGCTTAGGTTGATCCTGGTGAGGTAATGAGCATATTGTAGATAACAAATGTCACATTGCGGTTTAGGGTGTATCAAGCAACGATTTGCGACGGACGACTAATAAGTTAAAAAAAGTCAAGATTGTTACTTCACAACTTAGAGTTTAACTATATTGAACTTAGTGTTATGTTTTTATTGGGTTAAATGGGCTAGTTATTTTTTATTTGTATATTAGTCCAAACCCAATGGAATGGTATTATAAAACTATAAATATATTTGTAATTTGTGTGTCATCGTCATCATCATATTCAGTTAATCCCACCAATAGCAAAAGCTATGGTAGGGTCTAAGGAGGGTAAGATATAGACAGTCTTATCTCTATCTCGTGGGAATAGAGAGACTGTTTCCAGTGTGTCCCCCAGCTTGATAGTGGTTTTGTATCAAGCCTTGGGCAATAAGGCACATAACACTTAGCAATTGGGACAAACCCGATTGGTACATGTACCCGGTACCCCCCTTGGCTATCAACGCCACCACATGATGCATGATTAACCATCAGTCATTTTTAACGTTGTTTTCACGAAATAAGTAAATAACACTAGAATTAGTGAAACTTTACTTTTGCCCCCGAGCTGAGCAAAATTGATTCGAGCCGAACCGAGCTGAGCAAACCTTCGCCCGTGCTTGGCTAGTATACAAACTGAACTGAGCCGATCAGCTCGTTTACAATCGAGCGAAAACTCGAAAGAGCAATTTTCAAGAATTTTGTGATCGAGCGGCGAGCAAGTCACAAACGCCGAGCGATTTGAACAGCCCTATGTACAATACGCATTGGGAGTTTTTTACTTTAAAAAAAAATTGATTGTGGTTTCTTATTAGTCCACATCCCCTTAGTCCCACCACTCTTCTCTTCAAATTTTTCACTTCTCTTCAAATATAATATAGCAACTGTATAAATTATATTCTATAGTATAAACTATCATATTGATAGTAGGCAAAAAAATTATTTCTCTTAAATTTCAAAATTACATGATTCCAAGAAAAATCATTATACTAAATTTAAATTATGGAATCATGTTATTTGAGTATAAAATTGATCAAATACACATTCTTGGAACCCTAAATTCAAACTAAATTCAGCATAGAATGCCATGTCATATATGACAAAGATCAAAAGAAGTTTACAGTATTATAATCTCAGATCATGAAAACCCAATACAAAAAGACTCGTTACTGCCTCGAGAAAATAACCTGTTGTAACATGGAATACTTGATTTGCATGCTTACCTTGGAGGGTTTGGTGTTCAAATTAACAAAATGAAAGAAAATAAGAGAAGGTATCCACGTGGAACAAATAAAATATTGAGTGTGGGCGGGAAAGATATGGACACATGGTCTCCATTTAGCATTGAGGGATATGGGATTTCTTTTTCTAATGGGTTCACCTGTTAGGATGTTTAAACTTTTACAATCATACGTTATAATTTTCGGGTCAGGACGCATCGTTGATAAAACTTTACAAAGACCTAAGTTTTATATCAGATTTCTATTAGCATTGGCTCTAGAATTTAAGTTTTTTAAAAAAAAAACGTGATATTTCTAAAGACCTAAACCTTATATCAAATTTGAAGTTCATATTGAATCACATGTAATGAGTTCATATCATGTTTCATCGTATATTATGTATTTGAGTTAGAAATAAAAAAAAGAAAGAAAGTTTGCCTCAATATCGCTTACTCTAGTGTCAAGTAAATGCCAGGAGGACTCGATTACATCATGGAGCTATAAAGGGGATGAGTCGATGAATGAACAGAGGAAAAAAGAACGAAGATCAAACCTGCAAAGAAATCTTGAGTGGATGGCTTGAGACCCAATATAACTGATGTTCTCTAGTACCCGGCCCGTGTTTAGTTGTTATAAGTGGCTTTGTGCATGATATATCTCTCTAGGACAAGGTCCTGGACCCAAAACTGGTGAAATAAACATACCTAACGGCCGGCCTTACTGTGTTAGCAACCTAGGCTCAGGCCTAGGGCCTCCAAAAACTAAGGGCCCCGAAAGTTTAAGGTTTTTTTTAAGTTTAAGTTTTTTTTTCTTCGTGTATTACATTTGTCTTGGCCCAAGTAAAAAGCAAACAAGTATTTAATGATTGAATCTCTAAAATTTGCGACTTTCATTTGCTATTGCCAATTGTCATTGATAATTTTTTTTGTTATCAAGGATTGAAGTCTTACAAGAGGGATCAGACGCAATAATGTTAATTTACTTTCTCAACCAAAGTAGATACTCAAAAAACCATTAAATCAAGCCCAAAAGAATTACATAGTAAATTGTAGATCCACAAAATTGGTTCAAAATTTAAATGGGAAAATGCCTTTAATTTGCAATATACCTAATGTGAGTAACTAGATAAAATGAATACGAGATACTTTAATTGATTAATAGAAAATTACCCTTTCTTGACATTTTTTTTATGACATACCCTATTTAATGACATGCAAAAATGCATGTCATAAAAAAAATGTCATCTTTAATAAAAAGTGATAATTTCTTGACGTATTTTTATGCGTGTCATTAATTTTCCGTCATAGAAAAAAAACATGACGGTTTTTAAATCAGCCTGTCATGATTTTGTGTCACTTAAATCTCAAATCCTTCTCTTTGTGCGCGCTTCCCCATAAACCTTCCCCCTCTCTCTCATATACCAAAATAAACACATATCTGCTCAAATCCAACATCGCCTTCCCATTTTCCCTAACCCTAATCGATGATCTACTCAAATCCACAACCCTCCTTCTCAAATCAAACCATCCTTCTTTGTCATTACTTTTATCTTCGTTTCAAAATCCGACTGCTCCTCAAATCAGACATCGCCTCCTTCTCAAATCAAACCCTAATTTGAAGTTTGAAGTTCAAATCAGACATTGCTCAAGTAAGTTTTCTGTTATTTACTATGACAGAAGTCTATCTGAAATTAACGAAATGTTGTGTGGGTAATTTTGTAACGATGTGTATAACTTTTAGCAGTTTTGCAGACAAACACAACCAGCTAATTGACGATGAGTTCCGAACGGCAGTTAAGAAGCCAGTTAAGAAAGGCACTACCAACAGCTGCATTTGTATAACATCAACACCGAGGAATCCTCCATCGGATTGACCAACGGTATAACCGATTTTATATATATATATATACACACACACACACACACAATCTTATTATTTTTTATATATATGTTTCAGGTGGTTACGATCTGTAGTTTATTGTTAGTTTTTGAATATGTGACAGTTAGTAAGTGAGATAGTGGTTTTTGATTTGAATATGTATTAGTTTTTATAGAGTTGTTTGCAATTTCTTGTGATTAAAGATGTGCATGAGTGAGTTTGAAAACATGTGACTTGCTATGCGATACGATACGCGTTCAGAGGTTTGCGCTGAGTCTTTGTGTTGAGTTTATGAAAGATGTGCACAATGATACAGATGTACCAGGAAATGTATTCATGCTATTATTTAGGCTGTAATAAGATTGAGGATATCAAGTGTAGATGTAATTAGGAATAAGTTTATTAAGATTAGCGATTGATGTGGATTATAGTTATTAATAACTATGAGGTGGATTGAACGATCACATATGCTTAAACCACTGCATTGGGGTATTAGCAATCGGCAAGTGACATTTTCGTAACGAAGGAATGGAATCTTAAAAAATGCTAAAGAATTATCGGTGTTATGTGATATTGATATCATTCTTCTTTTGTTTTCGCCTACCGGAAAGCCTACATTGTTCACCAGACAATGCAGGTTTATTTTGAGTGACTTTCGACTCGTTTGACATGTTTTCATTTACTAGTTGTTTTAGGATTTTTATCTGTTTGGCCATTTAGAAATTAAATAAAACATAATCCGAATTGACCCGTTTGTATGTAAATGGGTCAAAATTCTCGTCTCTAATTGTGTTTAGCTTGTTTAGATTTTAGAAATTAATGTGGGCTGTTTGAATTATTTTTTTTTCAGCAACATTGATGAGGTTATTGCGAAGTTTGCTTGATTAACGCCACAAGAAAGAGCAAAAAGGTGCTTATTTTGTTTGAATTATTTTTTTTTCAGCAACATTGATGAGGTCATACAAGCAATCCTAATGTAACTTCTGTTGAAACTGGTGGTGCTACTCGGGCATTCATGGACAGAAGCATCAGCCGCTGTAACCAGCTTGATTCGCTTAGAGATGAGAATGTAAGTCACTATGTCATACACACTATTTGATATTATAAACTACTTTTTATCCAACAATTGGAATTGTAATTAAACAATCTTCAGTTTAGTTTTTTAATATACTTTAACATGTATTGCTTTATCTTTGTAGTTAGTTGACGACATTGTTATAGAACTGTTAGAGCCCAAGCAGGAAGAATGTGAGTTGGAGGAAAACATGCCTCATATGTCCGGTTCTATATGTATCTCCTTACCTCTCTATTATGTTATACATTCCTATCCTATGGTTAATATTATGAACTGCAAATTTAAGGTTTCGTTAATCTTTTGGGTGAAATAATGTTTTTTTAACAGGCTAGAATAAAGAAAGTGCTTAAAAATTTACAACAAAATGCGTCGGGCCTGGTTGTGTTAACCTTCGTTATTACTTATTTTTCTTAAACTTGATATTAGCTAGAACATCAAACATGATTTTTAAATTTATTAGTTTTAAGTTTAACTCGTATCATCACCATTGTATTTAGGTTAGTTCTTTTTATGCTACAGTTTACTAATATTAAGTAGAAAGTTCTAAAACTGAAATTTCAAATATTAGTTTCTGCAAAGTTCAAAAGAAAATAAAAAACTAACATGTCAGCCCATCCTGTTTGACCCATTAGTATTACCTGACTCGACCAACTCATTTTGGTTGCTTCTAATTTGTATCCTTTTATTTTACATGTGGAAAAGTTCTCATCTAGTCAAAGTGGCATAGCTCGTGTAAGAGGATACAAACACAAAATGTGGTTTTTATGTCATGAAATTCATGAAAGAGCTAGTGCAAGGAGGAGTCGAAGTATTGGGCAATGTAAGTTAAGGCAAAATAAACGTAGGGATGCGTTATGATTTATGTAAAATAATTGGCCGGCCTCGACTAATGTATTAATTTTATTGTTGTCTCAGGTTGGGGTAGGAGCGGATCATTACGGGGATGAGGACATGGATGTCGTACGCGAAGAATGGTTAGGCTACGCCGCGACATTTATTTTCAAATGATCGAAACCTGTTCGAAGACAATGTAATGTCGATACAATATATTTTTGTAAACGTTAAACGTTGTCTCAGATTAGTTTGTAATTAGATAAATATGGATTATATAATGAAATGATGTTTTTGTTATTAGTTTGCTAATTATTTTGCATATAATAAAATGGCAATAAATCCAGGAGGGTAAATATGTAATTTTACAGGAATTTATTTATTTTTAGATTAAAAAATTATGACATGCAAAAAACGTCATAAATGTCATAAAAATGTGTGTCATTAAAAAGTGTCATAACGCGTGTCAATAAATGTTGTCATAAATGTGTGTCATAAACAGATGACACGCGAAAATATGTCATGTTAAATTTATGACACCGCCATCCTTGACATTCTTTTTACTGTCATCAGACCCCTTTCTTGACACGCAATGCATGTCAAGAAAGGGCTTTTTTCTAGTAGTGCTACCAGAAAGGAGATTGTAATGTTCATCTAGTGTAGGGTGTTTTTTTAGTGAATTATAGAAATTAAAGAGCCCCCAACTTGTAGTTTGTTTAGGGCCTCCAAAAACGTTAGATCGGCTCTAACCTAAATAAAAGATCAGGTTCTATTCTCTGGTCTGACTATAAAACCAAAACTTCCATTCAACAATATCCAGAATGAATCCAAAATAATTCATGTATAAATATCACAAATTCGCAAGTTATTATTAAAGGATATCATTTAACAAGTTTTTAATTTGATTTAATTTGTCAAAATCCATATTTTATCCAATTTATGCTAACTATCATAGAAGAAGAAGAGGCATCACCAAATATGCATCTACAAGATGTAAATTTATGGTGGAGCAACAAAACACTTCCACACAGTTCTATCAACAACTAGAAATTCCTCATGTTAAGTTATTCTCCCACTTAATCATAAAAAGTAAAATAAATCAAATTTAGAATAGGTTAAAAAGTTAACATGACTAAATTCTAAGTTTCAACAAATTAAAACAAAACACACTAGAAATTAAAATCACTAATTATAGTTTCAAGATGATTAAAAGACAACAAATTGAAAATTAACATCAACAAATTGTAACAATTAACACACCTAAGAATTGGAGATTGGAGTGGTGGACTATGGAAGCCTGGACGGCGCTGCCAGCGCTGGTCCGGCTGGAGGTGGAGGAGGACAGGGGGGCTGGATGTGGAGGTGGACGGTGGTGGAGGCTGGTCCGGCAAAAGAATATACGTAACTTTACGTAATGTATACTAGGCGTTTTATTTAGCTCAAATAGAGTACAACAAGTCCCATGAAGCAAAATAGAGTACGTATTTATGATACCAGTATGCTTACTCTTTTGAATTATGAGTTCAACAACACATATAGTAACATAAGAATAACACGATATATAAAATTTGTGATATTACTGCTCAAAGCAATTTTAACTTATGGCAGGCCTTCAATTGGGTTAACGAACAACGATAGTGCATAGGGCTTGAACATGTCGGGCTTGCCATGCTTGTCTCCATCCGTATACATGAAATGACCCATTCTAGCAAGGTTTACTACACAGTCAAGGAACTCGTGCGAAAATTCTGAAGCAATTGCTCGGCGTTCTTTATTCAGCTTCTTCCATGTGTCCAAGATTAACGTTTTTATATAGTGTCTTGCTTCCACTTCAGAGGCACCAGTCTCATGCATATAGCACTGGATTGATTTTGGAACATCTCCTCTTTCCAATTCATCCTAATTACAAAAAATAAAAATTTTAAAAATAAAGAAATTATAGGGTGACAATTCCTGACACAGCTTGAACACGGCAGAAAACTACAAGTTTTGCGTCGGCTTACACACCAGCTTCAGTATACTGGTCAACGTGAACATGACCCATTTAAAAATGGGTCATTCAACCGAACACAACCCATTAATAAGTTGGTTAACCTGTTAAACCTATTCAATGGTTTTTAGAAGTTATTGTATTTATATTTGAGATATTGAAAATGTTAACATTTGAAGATAAATATATTGATTTTTGATTTTCCTCTATCTCTTATCGACTTGAAAGTGAAATTATTCCTTTATACCTTGAATTAATATAGACCAAGTTTGGTGATTGTGAATAGGAGATAAAGAAACATAAACAACAAAAAATTGACAACGGTAACAAAGAAAATCTTGAGTCATGGTTAACTGTTTACATTATTACTAACTTAGTAGATATTACTCATATTCATAAATGAACATAAAACAGGTCGACCCTAGACATGACCGAACACAACACGAGACAACTAAGAGGCTGTTTAGTAGCCTCTTAATGGTCATTAAGAGACTACCTCTTAATGACTCATAACCTCTTAATAGTTAAGATGTTATCAACTATTAACAGGCTATATGGGTTGGCGGGTTAGGATTGAATAATCCAACCCACCAACCCGTCAACCCAACATGATTGACACCCTGAAAAAAATAATAGTAATGTTTTGTGTGTAATTTTAGTTGAAGTGTGGTCATCATGAGTAAAAACAAGAAGTAAAATGTAAATGTGGTGTAGCTTCAGAAGTTTACCGATGATGTGCCCATATCATTAGTAAGTCGCACAATAAGGCATGCATTGCGGATCATATTTTCAGCTATTCCTATGCGGTTTAATTCATATTCGGAAACATTGGTTAAAGTTAATAGATAGGCATGCTTGATAATGGGGGCAATTCCAATTGACATGTATGCATTGTTGAGGAACTCGTCAAAGGTTGGTGTATATCCACTATCGAACCATCTTGCTTCTATTATGTAAGAGTTGCTTAAATCCTGCCACTGTAATGCCAAATTTATATAGTTACACTTCAAATTATAAAAAAAAAAAAACACAATACTACTCTAGCGGAAATTAATGAATATTAGTTTAGCCTAGTTAAGATGAGATGATTACCGCCTTTTGAAAGTAAGGAAGGATGAAGGCTCCTTCTTTAGTCAATACGTTATATGACATCTCATTGATCGTGTTGTAGAATGCATGGAAGCAAATTTGCATATAATGTGGAAGTTGCTTGACCGCATTGACATCCCAACTACACAAATGAGTTTTCTAGCTTAACATATATGAATAAAGAGAAATTGCTTGCTAGCTATTTCAAAAAGGTAATACCAACTAAAATCTTTCAAAGATATAGCACCAACCTGTTCATAACATCAGTGAATTGTTCGAGTTCTTGCAAAGTACCATAGACATCATAGACATCGTCAATCGTGGTAATCATGGCATTGACCTTTGTGAGATCTCTTCTTCCTTTAAAGTGGGGCAAGTAATTCTCAGCAACACTCCACATAAAGTTCTCCACTATACGATCACGACCAAAGCAGAACTTTTCCCAGCATGTTTCTTTCCACCAGCTGTGTTTACAAAGTGTGCAACGAATGAATGAACTCATACTATTATTGTATAATTATGGCATTCATTAGTTGACCAACACTATGCATGTAAGCCGATAATTCAATGGTACAAAAAAAAAGTAAAAAGGTTCGAAATTCAGATAGACTCAAGATTATTCAAATGGGTTCCGCATAAAGATGATTGATTTATTTAAGTATCTTTATTTTATTAGATAGGTTCATCTTGTTGGTTTTAATTAATTATTTAATTAGTGTTCGGGTCTGGTTGGTTTGAGTTTAGTTTAGTATAAATAGATGGGTAGGGTTATTGTATTGGTGCGCTTTGGTTTATAAAAAGAACAGTCAGAGTGGTCTTCAATATTCATATCGTGTTTTTGTGTTCAACCAAGGGCGTGTTTTTCCAACATGATTCAAGATAAAGAAAGTTGGCATACCTTGATGCGTATCTCAAATCCTCTTGATGAACTGCTTGCACCATGTTGAAGTCCAATTTGGCTAGCTCAAGCACCTCATGATTCATGTCACTTCTTCTCTCATACATTTGAAGAAACAACATTGTTTCTACCCGTGGAGGGATCCAATGAAGTGGAAAATTCAATGCATGCCTTATTAACGACAACATAGTTTCATCAGTAACGTTCTCTATAACATCTTTAAGATATTTTTCTGTGGAAATTCTAGCATCATCTAAGATACTTTCATCCTCTACGGAATGATACGAAGCCTCATACAAGTTTAGAATCCCGACAACATCTTTGTAGAAGTGTTCCTTGACATTTCCATTCTCATCGATAACGTCCATGAAAATATCTACTCAACACAATTAAATACATATGATCATGGATTTTTTTTTCCCAAAATGGTGCTATAGTATAATTTTTTTGTACATTTGGAGGGTGTCAGCAGTGGACTTGTACATTTGGTGAAACCGTAAGACCATCTTGCGGTTTATGCTCTTAGCAGCCGATAATGATAGGTAATTAGGAATAGATTGTGTTTGTTATTTAGAGATAATCTTGTATTGTTTTGTATATATCTTTTCCTATTTTGTTGGTTGTACTCATCCCTATATAAAGGGTCTTTGATTATGAATAATACACACAGAAAATATTACAACCTTCAAATACTTTTATGGTATCAGAGCCATAATCGATCCCTAACCCTATTTTTTTTCTTTTCGCCGTTCTTTTTCTTTATCACCGGATTCGTTCGGTCTTCACCATCATGACAAAGCCTGATGATACTGCTGAATCGTCTACCAAACCCCTTCCTCTACACCCTGCTTACTCAGTGTCGAATATACAATATTCTAAAATCCGGACTCTGGACGGATCCAAGGTTACATATTCGCAATGGGTTAAGCTCTTTCGCCTTCATGCTATTGCATTCAAGGTTGAAAATCACATAGACGGTTCAGCCACACCAGCCGCCAACACCCCAAAATATGACCAATGGAAAGAACTAGACGCCTTGGTCCTGCAATGGATCTACAGTACCGTTTCAGACGACAATCTGAAACGCCTTATGGATACGACTGTAGCACGAGAGGCTTGGCTTAAACTCGAGAAGAAATTCATGAGTAACAAAAAGGCTCGCGCTGCGGCGCTCGAGACACGGTTTTGTAACCTTACCTTGACCGCTTGTTCCTCGGTTGAGGATTATTGCCAACAACTGTCTGATTTGGCAAACCAATTGGCCGACGTTGATCAACCTGTTTCTGAATCGCGTCTCGTCCTTCAGCTTGTTCGTGGTCTTCCGGCCGAGTATAACACCACTGCCTCTTTGATTAATCAGCAGGGTGTAGATTGGGACAAGGCCATAGCAATGCTCAATGACGAGGTGATCAGGATCGAAGCACAAAAAGGGACTCAGACCACCGTTCTTGCTGCCACTGCTCCGTCGCCGCCCCCTTCTTCCGGCGGCGCTGCTGCCTCACATCAGCAGCAACAAGATGCACAGGCCGCTTATTCTAATCGGAGGGGAAGTCGTGGTCGAGGAAACTCGTTTAATCGAAAGGGCCGTGGCCGGGGTCGCTCACAGCAGCCGGCATGGGGTTCGTACCAGGGTGCACCGCCGTCCTTCCCGCACTGGGCTTGGTGGACACCTCCACCGTGCCCTTATCCCACTCAGCAATCTCACTGGGCCAGCAAGCAGGCCGCCCCACCACAGGATGCACAGGCCCACTTCTCTGCTTATTCGCCGGCCCAATACAGCCCCTATCCGCCTGGTTTTCAGCAGCCCAATTATAACCCTATGTGCCCAACTGATTTAGCTGCTGCCATGGCAAATTTACAGGTGAACTCTCAGAATACGGGCTGGAACTCGGATGTTATGGACACCGGAGCTGAAGCCCACGTCACAAACGACAAAGGTAAAATTCACATTCCTGACTCGTTTCCTGTTTGTCGTAATATTCTGGTAGGCAATGGCATGTCTTTACCAATTAAAGGATCAGGTACGGGTTTTCACCCACTACCAAACCGAACTTATATCCTACCACATATCCTTTACAGCCCCCAAATAATTAAAAATCTTATTTCCGTTAGACGTTTTACTCGTGATAACTTAGTGTCTGTCGAATTTGACCCATTTGGTTTTTCTTTGAAGGACCTCAAAACTAAGAAGACACTTTCTCGCCATAATAGCAACGGGACTCTCTATACGTTCACGCCTCCACAACTAACACCTCAAGCCACCTTCATTGCATCCCTCCACTTACCTTGGCATGATCGTCTAGGACATCCCGGGGCGCAAGTTCTAGATATTTTAAATCGTAATTTTAATTTTCAATGTAATAAGGACAAAAGTCATCTTTGCAATTCTTGTCAACTTTCGAATAGTAAAAGATTGCCTTTTCATTTATCAAATACATTTACTTTTGCTCCTTTTGACATTATTCATTGCGATTTATGGACTTCGCCAATCACGAGTAAAACAGGATATAAGTACTACATGGTGCTAATTGACAATTTCTCACACTTCGTGTGGGTATACCCCCTAAAATATAAGTCCGAAACCTTTCCAACATTTGCCAAATTCCATCAATTAATTTTGACCCAATTTAACCGCAAAATAAAAACCTTTCAATGTGACTTAGGGGGTGAATTTGACAATTCAGCATTTAAAAATTTTGCTCATCAAAACGGTTTACTATTCCGTTTGTCCTGCCCCCAAACATCCTCCCAAAACGGCAGGGCAGAACGCATGATCCGCCGCCTTAACGACATTATTCGGGCTCTTTTAATTCATGCGAATCTCCCCCCTTCGTTTTGGGTTGAGGCTTTACACACTGCCACCTACCTCCATAATTCCTACCAACCAAAAGGCTAAATTTTTACACACCCACCTTTGCCCTTTACCTTCGCCACCCAGATTATGAACACTTACGAGTGTTCGGTTGTGCGTGTTACCCGAACACTTCAGCCACCCAGCCTCATAAACTACACCATAGGTCCGTGCGCTGTATTTTTCTCGGGTATCCACCCGATTTTCGTGGCTACCGTTGCTTTGATCCTACCACAGGCAAGGTCCACATATCACGCCACGTGACGTTTGATGAGCATGTCTTTCCTTACACCATCCCTCAACCACCCTCATCCTACAATTTTTTGGATGACTCTCTCCCACCCGGTTTTACTTTCCACAGACCGCCCACCCTATCCCGTCAGGCCCAAACCAACCAGCCGGCCCAACCCAACCCAACCAACCGGCCCAGCCTGTTACCGCCCCGTACACCTTCACTTACTCTCGCAGACCTCGCCCATTACCTATCCCTCAGTCCATACCAGCCTCTGGCCCATTACCTACCACCACTACTAGTCCGGCCCAGTCTACTACCCAACCTGCCGCCCCAATTTTAAACCAACACCCGATGACCACCAGGTCCAAATCCCGTACCAACCTGCCGTCCGTTCACCACACCACCTCTCTCTCCCCCGTTCCCACCTCTTATGCCAAAGCCCTGACTGACCCAAATTGGTTGCATGCCATGCAAACCGAGTATTCGGCTTTACAGGATAATGAGACATGGGAACTAGTTCCCCGACCACACGATCACCCTGTTATCCGCTGCATGTGGTTGTTTCGGCACAAATTTAAATCGGATGGGACTTTGGAACGTTATAAAGCCCGGTTAGTGGTAAATGGTAATTCTCAAACAGTTGGTGTGGATTGTGATGAAACGTTTAGTCCGGTTGTTAAACCCGCCACTATTCGTACAGTTTTGTCTTTAGCTGTGTCACGGGCTTGGTCTGTTCATCAACTTGATGTCAAAAATGCTTTTCTACACGGGGAACTCAATGAGACGGTCTTTATGCATCAACCACCGGGTTTCTATGATAAACGGTTTCCTAATCATGTTTGCCGCCTAAAGAAATCGTTGTATGGTTTAAAACAGGCTCCACGGGCTTGGTACACCCGTTTTGCAACTTTTATCACCTCTAAAGGTTTTCGCAGCAGTACATGCGACCAGTCCTTATTTGTTTATCATCAGGATGCTTCGAACATTGCCTATTTATTATTATATGTGGATGACATTGTTCTTACAGCTTCTAGTGATCGTCTTCTGAATGATATTATCGGCACACTCTCACGAGAGTTCGCCATGACGGATTTAGGCCGTTTACATCATTTTTTGGGGATAAAAGTTACTCAGCAGAAACATGGCATGTTCTTGTCTCAATCACAGTATGCTAAGGATATCATAGCCCGCGCGTCTATGTCTGCATGCAAACCCTGTGCCACACCTGTTGATCTCTCTTCTAAGCTTAGTGCTACTGATGGTCCTATATTCTCTGACCCGACTTTGTATCGCAGCCTTGCGGGAGCTTTGCAGTACTTGACTTTTACACGTCCAGATCTCTCATATGCGGTTCAACAGGTTTGCCTCTTTATGCATGAACCCCGCGAACCTCACTTTGCATTCATGAAGCGCATCATCCGGTATTTACAAGGCACAATTGAATACGGGTTACGCATTGTCAAGTCCGGTTCACAGGACTTAGTTGCCTATTCGGATGCGGATTGGGGTGGATGTCCAGATTCAAGACGGTCTACATCGGGTTATTGTGTTTTTCTTGGTGACAATCTGATTTCATGGTCTGCTAAACGGCAGCCCACAGTCTCACGATCTAGTGCCGAAGCCGAGTATCGGGGTGTCGCTAATGCAGTTGCTGAAACATCGTGGATTCGGAATTTACTTCTCGAACTCTATACTCCATTACAGCGTGCTTCTATTGTGTTTTGTGACAATGTATCAGCGGTTTATTTGTCCAACAATCCAGTTCAACATCAGAGAACAAAACACATAGAGATAGACATCCACTTCGTTCGAGAAAAGGTTCGGCTTGGTCATATCAAGGTTCTTCATGTTCCTGCTGCTTTGCAATACACGGATATTTTCACAAAAGGATTATCTCGAGAGCTATTCCAGTCATTTCGGTCCAGCTTGAGCGTCTGTCCTCCGCCCGCTCAAACTGAGGGGGTGTCTTAGCAGCCGATAATGATAGATAATTTTGGAATAGATTGTGTTTGTTATTTAGAGATAATCGTGTATTGTTTTGTATATATCTTTTCCTATTTTGTTGGTTGTACTCATCCCTATATAAAGGGTCTTTGATTATGAATAATACACACATAAAATATTACAACCTTCAAATACTTTTATATGCTTAGGTGGAGCTGACTAGGAGTGAACTAGAGGGGAGGGTGGTGATTTGAAGGGAGGCTTTTGCTTGGTAGGAGAGAGGGATTAGAAACCGCAAGACCATCTTGCGGTTTAGGAATTCGATGAAGGGGTTATATAGTAGTTGTTTAGATAGCTTAAGGACCTGTTTTGTAATTTCACATCAAAACCGCTTGATGGTCTTGCGGTTTCCTTACAAAGACAAAAAAAAGTTGAATATTATTACATACTTGAAGGGCTAGTCTTGTAACTTAACAAGTAAATTCCGTTACAAGATAACACCATCACTAGTCTACTAAAGTTGAATATTATTCCGTCACTACTTTTCTCTCTCATTTTCTATTTAATAATACTTATTTTATACTTTTATCATTACCTTTTCTCTCCTCTACTCGCAACCACTTTTAAAAATATTAAAAAATTATGGAGGATGAACAGTGTCTCCTTCAAATTTACTAGTGTATGATGTCTTCTCTAAATATTTTCTGTATTCTCTACTCACAACCACTTATACTCACTCTATATTACTATTTCTTTCAAGGTTATAATATTGTTTTGCAATAATTTTTTTTATAATTTCCGTTTTCATATTATCAAGCAAGATCATGTTAAAATAAAAAAGATTGTGTGTATATTTTGGATCACTATATGAATTCACACTCTTTTCCTTTTTTTCAAGTTCTGCACAGTCCTCACTGACCGCTTTTTCTGGGTCTTTGTCCTCATTCCTTTCCTCTTCTTCACGTGAACCCCCTCTAAGTTACAAGACTAGCCCTTCAAGTATGTAATAATATTCAACTTTTTTTTGTCTTTGTCAGGAAACCGCAAGACCATCAATCGGTTTTGATGTGAAGTTACAAACAGGTCCTTAAGCTATCTAAACAACTACTCTATAACCCCTTCATCGAATTCCTAAACCGCAAGATGGTCTTGCGGTTTCTAATCCCTCTCTCCTACTAAGCAAAAGCCTCCCTCCTAATCACCACCCTCCCCTCTAGTTCACTCCTAGTCAGCTCCACCTAAGCATAAACCGCAAGATGGTCTTGCGGTTTCACCATTTGCACAATTTCACTGCTGACACCCTCCAAATGTACAAAAAAAAATCCTACTATAGCACCATTTCGGCAAAAAAATCTATGATCATGATACCGTATCAATTAAAGGGTTACATCATATCATTGCTAGCCTTAATTATCAACCAAGTTTGAATGGAAAGGTAATATAGTTATACTAGAAATATGTCTTATTTAGTCTAAGGGTTAGTTGTAATTTGTAAATATGTAATGTATGAAATGATGCCGTGGTTTAGATTAGGATTAAAGAGTTGTGTCACTTCTTTGAAGCGTCACGTTGTTCTATCGATTTCGGTATAAAAACCGATCATATGTAAACTTTGAAAGGGATGAACCCTGCCTATTGAAATTCAATGAATTGATGTGTTTTTAGTTCATGATGCTCTTAATAAAGATCAAGTGGAAATTGTAATCATGTGTCGCACAATCATTTTTACTTAATACCTTGAGGGACATGATATCCATGTTGTCGCAAGAGTCGAAAACCAAGTGATTTCAGATTTAAATCCATCTTACTCCATTCATTATCACTTTTGTAGCAGTTGATGTATATAATCTCTAGGACATTACTTATTTCATCCACAAAATGATACGATAAGCCGAGTCTCTGCAAATCATCAACCAAATTGAGTAGAGCTAATGGATTTTCTCCCACTTCATTTCTTATCATACCCCTTACTACTTCCTTCAGAGTACTCGATCTTGTCGGGTACTTCTCACCCTACACACACCCACAAGCCACAAGCACACATGTTAGTACTATTTGCTTTTTAATGAAACCTTAAAACAAAATTACTAAAATGTTAATTAAGGTGGCGTACCGTGTATTTACTAGAGAGTGACTGAACAAAATCATAGGACCATAATGAAGGTGCATAATTTGCTGATCTTCTGATGGAGGTTTCCATAGAAGTAGGAGCATCAGCAAGTTTGGATCGTGGTGAACATAATCGTTTGTTATAGGTAAAATTAATATTTCTTCTAGGTATGGAACTAGTGCAAAAGAGAAATGGAGAAAAAAGTGTCCACGTTGATGCCATTATACAAAGATGATGTAAAATTTATAAATTTGTTTTGTGATGGTATCATAGAAGTTCAGATGGGGTTATATATATATATAGGCACGTACGCACAATTCAATATACAGGATTAACCATTTTAGACTTTAGACATTAGAGAAGTCAAATATGGCTGGAAACTCATCAAATAATAAACATATATAGGCATGTACGCACAATTCTTAGACTATAGACATTTAAGAAGTCAAAAATGGCAATGAGAGGTTCATTGGGGGATAACAAAAGGATGGAACATGTAAACACATTCTAAACATATTTGATTGATTTTGGTTTTAAACTTCTAAATAATAATCAAGTTTTAAACTTAATTAAAAGGGAGATTCGGTCAGTTTAGTTTTAGTCCTTTCTTCTCTTCGTAACTATATCACAGACAAAACTCATCGAATTCAGAAAATAGTTTTTATTTTCATACTAAAAGATATTAAGCATGACTAAGGGTGGACGGGGTGATCCGTGATGGCCACCACGTGATGGTTGTGATGCCCGCGAACACCGCCCCTCTATTGTATCACTACTGTGATAGCTTCACATTGTGATGGTCATCACACTGCAAAAGGTAGTTGGCTGGCTGTCCCATCTCTCTTTCTCTCTCTCTCTCTTTATATGGGTTGATGGGTGACACAATATTATTGGGTGTGATGAAATGTGAACACCACCCCATGACAATTAGTGATAAATGTGATGAAGTATGGTAAAAACGAGGTGACACCATATTATTGGGTGTGATGGTGTGATTCTATCACCCACAATCCCATCCACACTAATAATTAAATCAAACAAATCATAAGATCAAAATGGGTGCTTTTTTCTTGTTTTGTTGGTTTATTTATTTATTTATGTAATTATTATTATTTATTTATTTATTTATTATTTTTTTAGGTGGGGGGGGGGGGTTGTGGTTTCTCCTAGCAACTTGTGTCCCCCCATTTAACAGAATGCAACCCATTCAACCCGAATCCCAAATAAGTGGGGGCGCACTCCCCTAGTATAACTTACCACTGACTACGCTTGTTCCTCTCTCCTTACCTAGTGGCTCCAATCAAGGTACTTGCCTCAGGTTGTGCAACTCGCAAAACATACCCGAGCCCCATACACGCTTGTTCCTTGTTCCTCTCCCCTAGTATACACACTTTCTTACAGCTAATTACAAGTTTGCTTCACTTGTGAAGCGATGTTGATTCACATGTGACAACAATGTTATTCACAACTAAAACGGTTATATGCATGGTGTTTGTTTGGCATCTAGCAATATTTTCTAGCTTCCTTTTCAATCAGTAGTTAAATATTAGATTATGTTGTGGGGAATGTACTTGAAATGTGGAAGGAAAAAAACACCACATATAAACAGTGGAAGATTTCACGTTTTACACATAGTTAGAATATGTGTTGTGGGAGGTAAATGTGTGTTGTTGGTAGGTTGAGGTGGCTCTATATGAATGAATTATATTCTTGTGTGTTACACGGGTTGAATAAATATAATTTTAATTGCTAAGTAAAGAAAAAGTTATATCTTAATAAACATGTGTATTACACGAGTTTAATATATGTAATTTTATATGCTAAGTAACAAAATAGTTATATCTTTATAAACCAGTGTATTTCACGGGTTAAATAAACTTGTATATTATGCAGATTGAATAAATATGATGCAGTTGATTAACATATACAATCGTCAAGTTATTTTGTTTAGAAAATGAACTTTGATTTATTATTTACTTATTATAAAAAGACAAAATTACAGAAATCAACCTTTATGTTTCTTCAAAATTGCAGGTTCCAACCTTTATGTTTAATTTGCACCCAAATCAACCTTTAACTACGTTTTTTCATAGAGGTTTCAAACTTTAGCACAAACCTAGTTAATTTTTCTTGTTAAGTCTCCTCAGATGCAAAACATGTGAGTGTATATTTGTCATTTCACCTATTTATGTAATTTCAACCTTTATCTTATAAATTTGAAAACTTTATAAATAATAAAAAAAAAATGATCTCTCTCTCTCTCTCTCTCTCTCTCTCTCTCTCTCTCTCTCTCTCTCTCTCTCTCTCTCTCTCTCTCTCTCTCTCTCTCTCTCTCTCTCTCTCTCTCTCTCTCTCTCTCTCTCTCTCTCTCTCTCTCTCTCTCTCTTATCATCATCATCCCATGTCTTTCTTCAACACCTAATTATGTTGAAAATCGACCACACCGTTGACGGTGGTAGTTCCTTCCAAACTCCACCTACTAATCGACCTTCAACAAATAAACACCAAATAAAGCTTCCATATTTTTCAACACGTTATTAAAAAATTAAACCACTAAACTTAACTTTAATCGCTTTCAATCTGGAAACGACTCCGTTTTGGATCTCCGTACAGTTCTTACCATTGATAGTGACCGGAGAGTCATGGTATCGAGCCGAAAAGTCAACGATTTATTTCCTCAATCAATTGATTGCTAAGTTTGGTGAAATTGGGGTTAGGGTTTAGGAATTTCTTTTTTAAAGGTAGGGGAGATGATGGTGGTGATAATGAGGGATAGGAGTTTAGGTGGGATAGCGGTGATGGTTGGTAGTAAGAGGATATTGAAGAGGGAGGTTGACCCGTCGACTTCGATTGAGGATTTCAGTAATGGGGTATTCTGGTTCGGTGATGAAGAATTAGGGGAACGAGGTTCCGGATTGATGGCCGGAGGTTAGGCCGACTCAGTTGGAGGGTATTGTATATGTCTTTGTCATCTCCATCTGCAATGCATGTCGTTTGTGTGTTGATTTCACCATTTTTAAATTAGAAATAATATTTTTTTTATCTGTTAATTAAACTTCTATTTGATCAACGAAACAAGTTACATTTAGATGGTGGGTAAGCGGGCAACAAGCTGCGCCGCTATTCCCTTTTGAATCGCAAAGCCTATCCTGCTAAACACAAACCCTTGGTTCTTAGGGCTCTGCGAGTCACTGTGGACCACCTTCTGCACTCGTTTCAGAAACCGTACGGCCTCAGGGGCCAGGGATCCAAATGTGTCAAAGGCAAACGACAGGAACACATGTTGATTCTCTAAACAGACTGCTTCATGCTTACCGACCTTCTTAGCTTCTGCCCTCAAACCTGCCTGCCCCGGTACAAAGTCGTTGTCTCGTAAACCTACCAAGGGGGAAACCCCTGTCAAGTCAACACAAGCATGTTTACCCCCAGCCCATCCAAACACAAGAACATCCGCAGGAAGCAAGGTAGATCTCCCCTCCCGCGGATCGGTCAAAAAATTGACTGGTGTTTCTTTCTTGGCTGAGACCCCCGCACTTCGAAGCACATCCCATAGAACATCTCTGACCAAATCATGGCGGTACTTAAACCCTGGCAATTCCTTGCAGTGGAGTGCATGCTCGCCAAATCTATCCAGACATGCTTTTTTGCAAATGGGGCATGGTTCATCCGAGGGGAACAGAGGTATCATGAGCCGGTATTTGACAATAGCCCTGTATTCGATTGCCGACATCCGCTGCCCAAGCCCTTCAATGGGCACGACAGTCAGAAAATCTTGAGCATGAGCCTCTTGAAGGCATGCAAACACTGCCTTTTGTCGCGGAGTCATATCAAACTGTCCCTCCATAGTCTGCACGTGTTTATTAAATGTTGAAAACAAAAAACACTATTATTAAATGTTGAAATCTACCTATGTGTTTATTTCACTATAAATTAGTAAACAAACACATCATGCTCGAGATTTCTATATTGGTTGACCGGAAAACTTGTCGGTGAAGAAGAAAAAGTCGCAGAAGAAGATGAAACAGGGATGGGCCAACAGTTATTAATTTATAAATTATTTAAAAAAATTAATGCTTTAAGTAATTGGGGTGGTAAAAAGTCAAATATGCCCTCACATGATTTGCGTGTGAGGGGACTTAACCAGTTAAATTAACTGAGTTTGTCCTAAAGGTTGAAACATGTATGAAATATTATAGTAAAAAATTGATTTGACTGCAAATTAAACATAAAGGTTGAAACCTGCAATTTTAATAAAACATAAAGGTTGATTTTTGTAATTTTCTCTTATAAAAATTTACTTTGTTTTTTATTTATTATTTGGTTAGTAACTTGTGAATTACACGGGATTGGATCGTTTAGCAACTTCTTGGGTGCAAGGCTATGGTGTACAAATAGGGCTGTTCACGAGCCGAGCCGAGTGGACAATTGCTCGTTCTTGGCTTGTTTACAAACCGAACCGAGCGGAGCGGCTCGTTTACAAGTGAACTGAAAACTGTGCGACATCTGTCGAGCGCGGATTTTTCCGAGCGAGTGTCGAGCGTAACGTAATTTGGACAACCATAAATAAATATGGGATGTTTCCTTTGATGTTTTCGTTGTCGTGTGACGACTAAGATCAAACTATCCAATTATAGCACTAATACTGAGGTTTGAGTGGCCGATGATGAGCTTAGGTTGACCCCGGTGAGGTAATGAGCATATTGTAGATAACAATTGTCACATTGCGGTGTAGGGTGTATCAAGCGACGATTGGCGACAGACGACTAATAAGATAAAAAAGTTAAGGTTGTTACTTCACAACTTAGAGTTTAACTATATTGAACTTAGTGTTATGTTTTTTTATTGGGTTAAATGGGCTAGTTATTTTTTATTTGTATATATTAGTCCAAACCCAATGGAATGGTATTATAAAACTATAAATATATTTGTAATTTGTGTGTCGTCGTCATCATCATCATACTCAGTGAATCTCACCAATAGCAAAAGCTAAGGCAGGGTCTCATGAGGGTAAGATGTAGACAGCCTTATCTCTACCCCGTGGGAATAGAGAGACTGCTTCCAGTGAGTCCCCCAGCTCGATAGTGGTTTTGTATCAAGCCTTGGACATAAGGCACATAACACTTAGCAATTGGGACAAACCCGATTGATGCATGTACCCAGTACCCCCTTGGCTATCAACGCCACCACATGATGCATGATTAACCATCAGTCATTTTTAACGTTGTTTTCACGAAATAAGTAAATAACGTTAAAATTAGTGAAACTTTACTTTTGCCCCCGAGCTGAGCAAAATTGATTCGAGCCGAACCGAGTTGAGCAAACCTTGCCCGTGCTTGGCTCGTATACAAACTGAACTGAGCCGATCGGCTTGTTTACAATCGAGCGAAAACTCGAAAGAGAATTTTTCAAGCATTTTTCGATCGAGCGGCGAGCAAGTCACGAGCATCGAGCGATTTGAACAACCCTTTGTACAATACGCATTGGAAGTTTTTTACTTTAAAAAAAAATGATTGTGGTTTCTTATTAGTCCACATCCCCTTAGTCCCACCACTCTTCTCTTCAAATTTTCCAATTCTCTTCAAATATAATATAGCATGTATAAATTATATTCTATAGTATAAACTATCATAATGATAGTAGGCCAAAAAATTATTTCTCTTAAATTTCAAAATTACATGATTCCAAGAAAAATCATTATACTAAATTTAAATTATGGAATCATGTTATTTGAGTATAAAATTGATCAAATACACATTCTTGGAACCCTAAATTTAAACTAAATTCAGCATAGAATGCCATGTCATATATGATAAAGATCAAAAGAAGTTTACAGTATTATAATCTCAGATCATGAAAACCCAATACAAAAAAAAACTTCGTTACTGCCTCGAGAAAATAACCTGTGGTAACATGGAATACTTGATTTTCATGCTTACTGAAGAGGAAAAATCTTACCCGGTTGATTGGGCATGTTTGAATCCTCTTAGAGAAGGTGAGGTTGAGAGTGTGCTCCATCTTCTATGTAACCGGATCTGCAATAACAGAGAGAAAGAGAGGATGGGACTGTAGAGAGGGGCCTAGGCTTGGAGGAGAAAATTCTCCTCTACCTAGTAGTAAAAAAGTGGGGTGCTCATAACTTGCCTATACAAGAGGTGAAGACCTCTTTATATAGGAAGTTAATGGGCTTTCCAAATGGACCCAAGTCAATGGGCTACCCAAATGGATCCCCTAACATAATTGGGCCAGGCCCAGTTAGGGGTTTCTCTACAAGTCCCAGGTCCAGTAGCGCTGAACCTCGCGAACAAGTTAGTACAATATAATAATAATATTATTATTAAATAAGTAACTCCGAGACAGTGACCCGCTCAAGGCGGTTCGGAGGTCCGTTCCAGATTCTATCTCTTCATGTCCCCCCAAGTCCGGTGTTCATTAGCAATAAATGAATACCAGACTTTAAATGGTGGGTCTTGATGGAAAATAATCAAGGTTCGGCCCGTTATGTGTGGGTCGAAGCATGTCATGAATATCCTTGTGTTTCGGATATCTTTTTTGCTTATTTTTTCTAAGTATAATCTTGTCGTGCAAGTATTAAGGGTTTGAGAACCTCATTTCGTGTTATTGAGACTTTATCATGCGTCCATGATTTTCAAGTCCCGGTATAAATTATGTTTTAAGTGTTTCAGGACTTTTCATCCTTGACTGCTTATAACATTCGAAGTAGAACGTTCATTTTTCGCGTATTTGTATTAAAAAAGTGCTACGTAGTCTTTGTTCTGGGGTGTCTTTTAAGTTCGGTATTTTGTCTTTCGAACTTGTATGACTAAGAAGTCCGGACGAAAGGGCCTTCGATACCCCCATGCCCTAATTCTTATCCCCCTTCTAATGCCGGTGTACTTTTACTCCGTGCACCGAAGCTTGCATGTTGTTTTTCAACATACGTATAAACATTTTAAGGATCAACTTATGTTTATTAAATGAGGTATGTCGCATCTCATTCTAAACAAGGATCACATTCTTCCGGAACACTTTGTTTTCATTTTTTGGTGGGGCGTTTCACCGAAGCCTATAGCCTGGCCTCGGTGAAAGATTTTTTAACTTAGAAACAAGTTAAGCCCTTATCATTATTTTAGCGCTGTAGGCTTTATGCTACATGTATAGATTTGTTTGTTCCGGAGTATAGAAAGGTTTCAAACCAAAAGAGATCTTTATCCCGGCCCTCTTGGTTCGGTATCTTTCCCTTAACTTCATGTTATTGCAGAGCATGAGGCTTTCTTATGCCGAAGTCTTTCTTTTTTTTTTTTTTTTGGTTTTTACTCGGAATGTCTATGAGACTTTTGGGTAGTTTCCCTTATTACTGTAACCGAGATGATAATGCACATAAAGATAAAATAGACCGAAGGAAGCATTGCTTCGTTTGCAACTCATTGATAGGGGACGTTCTTCCCATAGGTGCGTTTGAGACGAAGGTGAGTTATGGCTCGTCCCACTTGAAACAAGTAATATTAAAATAAAACTTGTTCAATTGTCTATATGTTTGAACTGCTTCGGTCTTGGACTTCGGATTACATGTAGCATTTTTAGGTGAACTCCGTTCCATGTGCAGGGAGCGGAAGTTCTATTGATCTTCGCCGATAAATAAGATCTCTTAGGTCTAGCTGTCACAATCATGTGAGGTCCCGTCTTTTTTGGCGGGGTTTCCTTTTTGGAGCGGCTCAAATTCTCCGATATTGAGTGTCTAGACCTTTACTTTGGCATTATAGCACTTCTCCAACATTTTTTATTTTATTTATTTATTTTCGGGGCATATATCCCTCGAAAAAACTCATATTTGTTGAGTTTATTAGTGTTCCGAAGCATTCAATCATGCTTATTCGGGACACTTTGTAAGTACGTCCGGGTTTTAATATCCCTTGACATTTTTAGAGGTTTCCTAATATTGCCTCACTTTGTGTTTGAGGTACCTTGTGTATACCGTACCTGGTTATGATGATGGGTTTACTTTGGCTATGTGGCGTTTTGCTCGAAGCCGTAAGAGTTGTGTTAGTGGGGACGGTCCGGAGCATATATTCCTGCTTATCTGAACCATATAACCTGTGTATTCTTTGACATCCTTGTCCCTTGGGAGGTGGCTCGTAGCATGTGTTTATGCCCTTATAGATTCATGGTTCGTACCTAAGGAATGTCTGGTATATCGCAACATCCTTGCGCTTTTACAGCAATAAAAAGTTTTAATAAGGTTGCTCCTATATGCCGATGCGTATAGCATGTTTTCAAACGGATTTATTCGGTCAAGGAGAATGTGGCATATAGCCGACCGATAATATGGCACATAAACAAAACATGGATGGGTTTATTATGAAGTGCCGAATCCTAATTTGTAAAGCACTGCTGATCGTAACCATGGTGCGTAATAGATAATTCAGTATGCGTATGAGGTAGTACCTTCGGTTTCAAAGGCAACTCGTTTCACGTATGATCATGGAACACATCCGAAGATTAGTAGAGCTATCATACCATGCAAGCCCCCCAAGTTCGATGTTGCTATGCTGTATTAGTAATATTTGAACTTACATGGTAGGTAGGATGAACAACTTTGAGTACGTATGCCGAACCATAATCTCATCGAAGGGAGAACCTCCATGTTGACCAGAATATAGAATAAATTATGGAGATAGAATATTGAGTAGAGATAAGTGTGAGATAGGAGAATTTGCTCACCTGCCTGACTTCCATTCCTTACCGTGCCTGGACCGAAACTATGAGTGGCTGGGGGAGGATGCTTTGGTTGTTGGTAACTCTATTCATTTTCTTGTCCAAAGTTGAAGTCGGTGCACGTAGGAGAAAATTATTGCTACATTTAGCAATTTCAATCATTGGCGCTTCTATCAACGGTGCATCAAGTTGTATGGGGCTGTAGGCTATCAGATATTGGATCAATTATCCGAACCTAAGGACCAGAGTTGGAGCTTCAAATGTGGAGCCGTATACTAATCGACTTCCTTAGTAGGGGATACGACATTGGTGTTAAAAGAGACTTCCCAAAGATGTTCCTTAGGTAATGATGACAAAGCTGCATTAAAGCTTAAAAGGCGGGGATTACCGAAAGATGCATATTCAAGACATCTACTACTGTAGCGGAGTAGAGCGGAGCGGTTCGTAAGCGGAACTGAGCATACTCATCTAGGAGCAAGAACCATATATTTAAGGTGAAGTACCTTGTGCATGGAGCCAGAGAAAGTTATTACTCTAATTTGGTTCTGTTTATGCTTAAGTGAGGATCGTGCTTGTGCTTTAACCTAAATAAGAAGAAAGAAGCTTGGTTTGGTGTTGTAGTCTAGTTGATAGTGGAACCAAGATCCAATGTAGTCGAATGATCCGAACAAAATATTATTATAATAAAAGTAGCTACGCAGACCAGAATTTTCAATATGTAAAACGATTTATTGTTGAAAATAAATTTTGATCAAAACAATATTGGGTTGGAAATTTTCCATATACAAAGTGGTTAATTGTTGCAAAAGAATCAAAAATGAAACTAGATGTCGCAATTCTTTTGATAAAAAACTGGTTTTGACTACTGAAGCATCTCATGGTTCGGTTCGGTGAAAGAAACGTTGGTTTTGACTACCGAGGCATCTCGTGGTTCGGTTTGGTGAAACATCCGAAATCAAACATACGGCTTTGCGCTTTTTGGCAACCCTGACATAAAGGAGACTGGCAAATTCGGTAACCCAGTTTTGCGCTGACTAGATCAACCGAATCAGTTGATGTTACGTACGGTGATATGTGTGAGGACTCCAAATTGGTCGGCTATTCCCCTCATACGAACTGATGGTGATTTCGTGTGCTTGTCGTGCCTGAAAAGGTATCCTACTAGGTCTGTACTTTGTGCCGATACATTCCCATTAATTTCTTTATGGGTTGTGGGATGAAGGTTCGCTTAAGATCCTTCGGGAATTCGGTGGTGCAATTATGTGGTCCTTACCGGGCCGGTCACATTGACCATAGTAGGCACACTCGACATAGGGGTTTATTGAAGAAACTGTGGTTGGCGTGTATCTTCATGCACCGAATGAGGTGCCTTAATGCACTACATTTTAGTGCCTCGCATCCTTTATCCGTATGTGATGATGGATTTAGGAGGTGTGTTCCGCCTAAACCAATATTCTCTTAGGGAATCCCACGGTGGATGCGGCAGGGGCACGTTCTTTTCGTAGTATCTTAAGACTTAAAGTCTTGACGTCGAGCTTACAATTACTCACGTTCGGAATTGTATCGATTAATATTGGTGGAGAGTTGAAGCATAATTAGGTACGAATTTGACACAAAACCGAAGACAACGACCAACTGCCGTGTCATGGTGATAATATCCTGCATTTAGATAATCTTTAATTATTGTTTCCCGTGTAACCGGAGTTGTGGTTCTCAGGTTCATGTGTTGTTGAATCTTCGGCTCAGTTGTCGTGTCGTGCGGCTCTCAACGGTAATTATTTTGTGAGGAAGTCGGGACGGAAGCGATTGAGGAATGTTTTGATCACATTAAAGGATCGGCTCCAAAATAAACTTTTTGGGCTTCATTTAGATTTGCATTTCTGAACCATTTGCATCGGCCATGTTATCGACCATTGTATTTATTTTGTGAGATTGGTTGTTTTGTGGTGGAAATTGCCTCTGATTTTGTTAACGACACAAAATATAGTTTCACAATGGTGAGCCCATTAAGGCGATGGATCATGTCCTCGGCTCATCACACCTTCGGATTACTAGAACAAAATTTTGATTTTGTCAACTTCCATCCACTCATTAACCTTTATCGTTACAAGGCTTTGTCAATTTTATTGCAAACTACTCCAAAGTTATAAACATAAAATTGATCCCTGCATTACGGCTTGCAGCCAGTGGTGAACTCATGCGGCTCGGTTTTTTTTTAACGGTATTTGGAGTGATCAGGGGACGGAAGTCGGGACTTTCGGAGTTGGCGGTGAATAAATGAGACGTAGAGTTGGGGCTTCGGACGATGCCTTGGTGTTAACAAACATTCATAACGCCTCCAATATCTCTGTTTATTAGGAAAGTTGGAACTTTCTATGGCAATTAAAACTTGGCGTCATGATTGCTGGTGATATGGAGTTTGGTGCTTTTGACTTTATGGAGTGAAGGAGCATGTGCCATGCTGGGGATATGGAGTTTGCTTCCCCTTCATACTTCTTAGCGTGGATGTCGTTGGTGAATTTAGGAGTCACGGTCGACACCGAGGCCCCGGCCTTTAGATAACGATCATTCGATGTTTAAAGCATAGTGTCCGAAGCTTGTGCTGGCATTTAGCACGGTGCAATGACAGTAGTATTATATGATGTATAAATGACATCTGCCAAAACGATTATTAAAACTTTTACGAAGGAGGGGAGCAAAACTCATTTCATTCACTTGGTTCGAAGGGTACTAGCGTTGCGTCGGAGGTCGTGGTTCGTACAACATGTACATGGTTCGGAAACTTCTCATTCCACATTCGGCGAGTAAAATACAACTTTGTTGAGAATCTTATGGTGAGATAAGCTGACTAGGTGGGGATGCCATGGTCGCATGGGTCATCCGGTTAGGTTGGCCTGTTTCAGTGATTATTCATTCCGTAAGGGTTGGTCTGACAAACTACATTTTGTTGTGTCTGGTATCAATCTCGTCCAGAATGAAAGGTTGTCTGGTGAGAGTTCATGCAACTAAAAAGTCGTCCAGAGAAGACTGCCAGTCATGACTCTATCCGCTGGAGTAGCTGTTGGTGAAAATGAATCAACCATTTCATTCGATAGAATATAATAACCACTATCCATCTATGTTATAATCTATGACTAAAGCGGAGGTGCAGTGGAGAGACTTCAGGATATCCGAATAATGAAGTACCGATACAAAATGTTCATTCTCGGTAAACTATCTTACCAGAGCAAAGAACGTACACTAGGAACCCAATTTTGGAGGTACCGAGGCACATCATATCTTACCCGAATAGGAGGGCCGAATCAAGTTTGCACCCGGTGTCCTGGGGTGCGTGATTAAACAAGCATGAATTTGACTGCTTGCATAACTTAAATCGATGCAAGAGTTAATAAGGCGTGAGTTTGACATGGTCGCTTGCCATTTGGAGCATTTCCCTGTCTATGTTATTGTAGCCTCTGGAGCTCAAAGAGTTGTTTGGAGTACACCACATTGGTGTTTCGGTGACTATGCGATACAAAAATGAGCATATACCGATTTAGCCATAAATCATCTGCTCTGGTTGCACTTATACGTTTAACATTTAAACATGGCGATGACTAGGGATGCCCAAGAAGTGTTTGCAGAGCGAAAGGTGAGCTCAGTTCACCCTCTTGGAGCTTATTCACTTGTCTTCAGGCGTTGATTAATATAATGAAGCGACATAAAGCTATAGTAGGTGTTTCACCCACTAATCAGTTTCAAACCAAAATATTATACCAACCTAGTTCATAATTTTCAACACTGGCTTATCTGTGCGGCGACAATCTTGAACAGTTGCTATTTGGAGCTCGGGCCAAGTCCAGTAGGTTTAGATTGGTACTATTAGTTATACCTTGTTATTTGGTGTTTGACTCCTTGAGAGGCGGCATGATTTCTGGCAGGATCATGACGTTTGGTCAAACCGAGGATGCATGAATCATGATCAACTTGATTATGATTCCTTTTTGGAGAAATGGCATGTAACGATCTCATTTGACAAAAGTGATTGTGCTTCACCTGGTTCTGATTTCATTTGGCAACCAGAGATTCCCGATAGGGGTGATAGGCGACATTCATGCCGAGCCGGGACTTAATCATGGAGTGACGAAAAATATTTACTTCTTGGTTTGATTTTTGAAAAGCACGGAGAGTATGACTGACTCCACTAGAGAGGAATAAAGTCATGTGCTTAACCTTTTTCATCCGGCCAGGTAATCCATGCAAGGATCATCTGCTTCGGCCTTATGATTAAGCCAAGAATCGTCTTGTTCGGCCTTGTGGTTTACACAGAGGGCTTCTGTTTCGGCCTTGTGATTCAACTGGGAACCATCTCATTCGGCCTTTCAGTTAGGTCTTAAGGACCATTTGAGTTGGCCTTTGGAAAAAATGTTTATTGGCTTATTGGTGCGGCGACGATCTCAAATATTTATTATATGGAGTTTGTTTCTGGTCCGGCAACTTGGAAAAAATAAACCCCTATAAGCACTGGAGTGGGTGTATAAAACATGCCTGTATTTCCCTCAAGGTTACCTTGTGCCGATTGCCTTTTGCAAGGAGTGTCGAACTTTGCCGATCCTTAGAACTCATTTAGAGCTTAATGCAATTCTCCCATTGCGGTGACCAGGGGTTCTGGAGATAGATTATAGACCACATTCATGCCCCACCAGGATTGCATACAAACGTATATTACAACTAGAAGGTGTTCTGTACCATACGATATGTATCAGATAACAACTCAACTAGTAAATTGCCATAATTTTCCATGACTATATGTGTTTGATTCCGCACGTATGATACTTTTAATCGCATTACAAGTAGTGTAATCTATTCTGTTAAGAGAAATGTCATAAGTAAAGTATGACACCCTTGCTATTTGAATGAATGGACAATGTAGCTTTCACATAGTTTCTTATGCGTGATAGAGAACTCATTTTCATGATGGCTGATGTTTAACCATTCATCAAGTTGCAAATGGACTATGGATCCATCGTTAATATCGGAAGTATGTATTATTAACAATATTGAAAAGTAGTGTCCTAAATATGGGATTTTAGAAGATGTGTCTATATCACGATACTCCGCATAGACATAAGAGTTAAAGCATCTTTATGCGATTGCGTATTTATGTCTATATTTAAGTACACAAAACTAAAAAACTGAAATGAGAATGGGAATGATAGCACTTATCTGAGTTTTTGGGTTTTTCTTCTATGATGATATATAATCCCATATGCTTTATTTGCACTGAAGCAATATCGATCCTCGTACATATGCTTTATTTGAACCGAAGCAATATCGATTCTCAGTAAGGATGAATGAACCTCGTTGGACCGTCATGATGCTCTAGAGAGAGTTAATGAACTTCTTCGGGCCGTAACAATACTACGGCAAGTAAGGACGGACGAACTCCATCGGACCGTGACAATCCTTCGGCAAGGGCTAGTAAGCCTCGCCAGTCCGCAACTTTGGTTCGGCATGTAAGAACGAACGAGCTCCGCTGGATTGCGACAATGCGTCGGCACAGGCTAATGAGCCTCGCCGAGCTGTAGCAATTCTTCGGCATGTAAGTACGAACGAGATCCGCTGGATCGTGACAATGCTTCGGCAAGGGCTAATGAACCTCGCCGATCCGTAACAATGCTTCGGAAAGGGTTAGTGAGCTTCGCCAGGCCGTAATAATGCTTCAGTCTGTAATGACGGATGAGCTTCGTCGGACCGTTACAATGCTCCAGCCGAACCTTGGCGAAGCTTTAGTACGTGAGAACGAACGAGCTTCGGCTATGAAGCGTCAAGCTTCGGTATAACATGCTCCGGCCGAACCATTCTATGGCCGAACCATTCTCTGGCCGAACCATTCTCCGGTGTCATCATACTCCGGTCAAACCTTATAAAACATGGCCTGAATCATCTTCATCAATTAGTACATAGATAAGATCCTTGATAATATTTATAAGATGGTGCTCTACAAACTTGTATGGTGCAAGCCGTAGATGCATGGTGTAATATAAGAACCTTTTTATCGGTTAAAAGCGCTTTATGCTTGTTTATTTATTTTTAAGCACAGATCTGAAAATATTTGAAAGGACACAGATCTAAAAGTTGCTGCATATATAAGCAACACACCTTACAATGAAAGAAACATTAAAAGTTCAATTGTTGCTTGCTGAAACGAAAATGTTTTTTACTGAAGTCAAAAATTCATATGAAAGAACTGAACATGTTATTTGTATTCTTTCTTTAAATAACAAAGGAGAGCTGTATTGCTCGCCGTTACCGAGCTTCGGTATTATGAGGAAAAGTATTTAGAAAGGAAGACTTATCTTGAGGAACACGTCATTTTCGTGCCAGATTGGGAGAGCTTTCGAACTAGCAGGTTCGATCCAGAATAGAAAAGAAAACCTAGATCTAAAAATTGTTCAATCGTAAATAGCTTTGTTCAGCTCCCATGGATCAGATCTTGAGGTTTTAAGAAGAATGACCCCAATTTTGATCGAATCACAGGTCTGGACAGATCCGAATGTTTGTGTGAAGAAGATAAAGTGAACCATTCCAGATCTATATGGAGAGGGTAGATCTTTTAAAGGATGGCGCCAATTGAAGAGGAAAAATCTTACCCGGTTGATTGGGCATGTTTGAATCCTCTTAGAGAAGGTGAGGTTGAGAGTGTGCTCCATCTTCTGTGTAACCGGATCTGCAATAACAGAGAGAAAGAGAGGATGGGACTATAGAGAGGGGCCTAGGCTTGGAGGAGAAAACTCTCCTCTACCTAGTAGTAAAAAAGTGGGGTGCTCATAACTTGCCTATACAAGAGGTGAAGACCTCTTTATATAGGAAGTTAATGGGCTTTCCAAATGGACCCAAGTCAATGGGCTACCCAAATGGATCCCCTAACATAATTGGGCCAGGCCCAGTTAGGGGTTTCTCTACAAGTCCCAGGTCCAGTAGCGCTGAACCTCGCGAACAAGTTAGTACAATATAATAATATTATTATTATTAAATAAGTAACTCCGAGACAGTGACCCGCTCAAGGCGGTTCGGAGGTCCGTTCCAAATTCTATCTCTTCACTTACCTTGGAGGGTTTGGTGTTCAAATTAACAAAATGAAAGAAAATAAGAGAAGGTATCCGCGTGGAACAAATAAATTGAGTGTGGGCAGGAAAGATATGGACATGGTCTCCATTTAGCATTGAGGGATTTAGGATTTCTTTTTCTAATGGGTTCACCTGTTAGGATGTTTAAACCTTTACAATCATACGTTATAATTTTCGGGTCAGGACGCATTGTGGCATGAAACTTAACAAAGACCTAAGTTTTATATCAGATTCTATTAGCATTAGCTCTAGAATTTAAGGTTTTTTTTTAAAGTGATATTGCTAAAGACCTAAAACTTATATCAAATTTGAAGTTCATATTGAATCACATGTAATGAGTTCATATCATGTTTCATCGTATGTTATGTATTTGAGTTAGAAATAAAAAAAAAAAGTATACCTCAATATTGCTTACTCTAGTGTCAAGTAAATGCCAGGAGGACTCGATTACATCATGAAGCTATAAAGGGGATGAGTCGATGAATGAGCAGAGGAAAAAAGAACGAAGATCAAACCTACAAAGAAATCTTGAGTGGATGCCTTGAGACCCAATATAACCGAGATCACCGATGTTCTCTAGTACCCCGTGTTTAATTGTTATAAGTGGCTTTGTGCATGATATATCTCTAGGGCAAAGTCCTGGACCCAACACTGGTTAACTAAACATACCTAACTAAAAGATCAGGCTCTATGATCTCTGGTCTGACTATAAAACCAAAACTTCCATTCAACAATATCCAGAATGAATCCACAATAATTCATATATAAATATCACAAATTCGCAAGTTATTATTAATGGATATCATTTAACATGCTTTTAATTTGATTTAAATTTCAAAATCCATATTTTATCCAATTTATGCTCACTGTATATCTTGGTCCCTAGAAACCGATACTCAATATATTGTATTTTAAACGAAATGAGATTACATCATAGAAGAAGACGCGTCACCAAATATGCATCTACAAAATGTAAATTTATGGTGGAGCAACAACACTTCCACACAGTTCTATCAACAACTAGAAATTCCTCATGTTATTCTCTCACTTAATCATGAGCAGTAAAATAAATCAAATTTAGAGATTTACGAGTACCTAAAATATTATTGTACAATTTCGAATAGGTTAAAAAGTTAACATGACTAAATTCTAAGTTTCAACAAATTAAAACAAAGCACACTAGAAATTAAAATCACTAATCATAGTTTCAAGATGATTAAAAGACAACAATTTGAAAATTAACATCAACAAATTGTAACAATTAACACACCTAAGAATTGGATATTGGAATGGTGGACTATGGAAGCCTGGACGGCGCTGCCAGCGCTGGTCCTGCTGGATGTGGAGGTGGACGGTGGTGGAGGCTGGTCCGGCAAAAGAATATACGTAACTGTACGTAATGTATACTAGACGTTTTATTTAGCTCAAATAGAGTACAACAAGTCCCATGAAGCAAAATAGAGTACATATTTATGATACCAGTATGCTTACTCTTTGAATTATGAGTTCAACAACACATATAGCAACATAAGAGTAACACGATATATAAAATTTGTGATGTTACTGCTCAAAGCAATTTTAACTTATGGCAGCCCTTCAATGGGGTTAACGAACAACGATAGTGCATAGGGCTTGAACATGTCGGGCTTGCCATGCTTGTCTCCATCCGTATACATGAAATGACCCATTCTAGCAAGGTTTACTACACAGTCAAGGAACTCGTGCGAAAATTCTGAAGCAATTGCTCGGCGTTCTTTATTCAGCTTCTTCCATGTGTCCAAGATTAACGTTTTTATATAGTGTCTTGCTTCCACTTCAGAGGCACCAGTCTCATGCATATAGCACTGGATTGATTTTGGAACATCTCCTCTTTCCAATTCATCCTAATTACAAAAAATAAAAATTTTAAAAATAAAGAAATTATAGGGTGACAATTCCTGACACAGCTTGAACACGGCAGAAAACTACAAGTTTTGCGTCGGCTTACACACCAGCTTCAGTATACTGGTCAACGTGAACATGACCCATTAAAAATGGGTCATTCAACCGAACACAACCCATTAATAAGTTGGTTAACCTGTTAAACCTATTCAATGGTTTTTAGAAGTTATTGTATTTATATTTGAGATATTGAAAATGTTAACATTTGAAGATAAATATATTGATTTTGATTTTCCTCTATCTCTTATCGACTTGAAAGTGAAATTATTCCTTTATACCTTGAATTAATATAGACCAAGTTTGGTGATTGTGAATAGGAGATAAAGAAACATAAACAACAAAAAATTGACAACGGTAATAAAGAAAATCTTGAGTCATGGTTAACTGTTTACATTATTACTAACTTAGTAGGTATTACTCATATTCATAAATGAACATAAAACAGGTCGACCCTAGACATGACCGAACACAACACGAGACAACTAAGAGGCTGTTTAGTAGCCTCTTAATGGTCATTAAGAGACTACCTCTTAATGACTCATAACCTCTTAATGGTTAAGATGTTATCAACTATTAACAGGCTATATGGGTTGGCGGGTTAGGATTGAATAATCCAACCCACCAACCCGTCAACCAACATGATTGACACCCTGAAAAAAATAATAATAATGTTTTGTGTGTAATTTTAGTTGAAGTGTGTTCATCATGAGTAATAACAAGAAGTAAAATGTAAATGTGGTGTAGCTTGAGAAGTTTACTGATGAGGTGCCCATATCATTAGTAAGTCGCACAATAAGGCATGCATTGCGGATCATATTTTCAGCTATTCCTATGCGGTTCAATGCATCTTCAGAAACATGGGTTAAAGTTAATAGATAGGTATGCTTGATAATCGGGACAATTCCAATTGACATGTATGCATTGTTGAGGAACTCGTCAAGGGTTGGTGTATATCCGCTATCGAACCATCTTGCTTCTATTATGTAAGAGTTCGTTAAATCCTGCCACTATAATGCCAAATTTATAGTTACACTTCAAGTTATTAAAGAAAAAAAATTAAAAAATACACGATACTACTCTAGCAGAAGTTAATGAACATTAGTAATTAAGCCTAGTTAAGATGAGATGATTACCGCCTTTTGAAAGTAAGGAAGGATGAAAGCTCCTTCTTTAGTCAATACGTTATATGACATCTCATTGATCGTGTTGTAGAGTGCAAGGAAGCAAATTTGCAAATAATGTGGAAGTTGTTTAACCGCATTGACATCCCAACTACACAAATGAGTTTTTTTAGCTTAAAACATATTAATAAAGAAGAATTGCTTGCTAGCTATTTCAAAACAAGTAATACCAACTAAAATCTTTCAAAGATAGCACCAACCTGTTCATAACATTAGTGAATTGTTCGAGTTCTTGCAAAGTACCATAGACATCATAGACATCGTCAATCGTGGTAATCATGGCATTGACCTTTGTGAGATCTCTTCTTCCTTTAAAGTGAGGCAAGTAATTCTCAGTAACACTCCACATGAAGTTCTCCACTATACGATCACGACCAAAGCCGAACTGTTCCCAGCATGTTTCTTTCCACCAGCTGTGTTTACAAAGTGTGCAACGAATGAATTTATATTATTATTGTCTTATTGTGTCATTCATTAATAGATCAACAATATGTGAGCCGGAAATTTAAAGTAGAAAAAAAAGGAAGAACTCGGAATTGAAGTAGGCTCAAGATAATTCAAATGGATTTCACATAAATTTTATGATTGATTTATTTAATTATGTTTATTCTATTAGATAGGTTCATCTAGTTGGGTTTAATTAATTATTTAATTAGTTTTGAGGTCATAGTTGGTTTGAGTTTAGTTTAGTATAAATAGATGGGTAGAGTTATTGTAATAGTGCGCTTTGGTTTATAAAAAGAAAAGGAAAAAGAACAATCAGAGTGGTATTTATTCATATCGTCTTTTTGTGTTCAATCAAGGGTCTGTTTTCCAACATGATTCAAGATAAAGAAAGTTGGCATACTATACCTTGATGCGTATTTCAAATCCTCTTGGTAGACTGCTTGCACCATGTTGAAGTCCAATTTGGCAAGCTCGAGCACCTTAGGATTCATGTCACTTCTTCTCTCATACAATTGAAGAAACCACATTGTTTCCACCCTTGGAAGGGTCCAGTGTAGTGGAAAATTCAATGCATGCCTTATTAACGACAACATAGTTTCATCAGTAACGTTCTCTATAACTTCTTTAAGATATTTTTCTGTGGAAATTCTAGCATCATCTAAGATACTTTCATCCTCTACGGAATGATACGAAGCCTCATACAAGTTTAGCATCCCGACGACATCTTCGTAGAAGTCTTCCTTGACATTTCCATTCTCATCGATAACGTCCTTGAATATCTCTACTCAACACAATTTAATACTACATATGATCAGGATAGCGTATCAATTAATTAAAGGGTTGCATACATATCATTGTTAGCCTTAATTGTCAACCAAGTTTGAATGGAAAGTTAATATATAGTTATACTAGAAATATGTCTTATTTAGTTAGTCCAAGGGTTAGTTGTAAATATGTAATGTATGAAATGATGCCATGGTTTAGATTAGGATTAAGAGTTGTGACATCTCTTTGAAGCGTCACGTTGTTCCATTGAAATCAGTATAAAAACCGCTCATATGTAAACTTTGAAAGGGATGAACCCTATTGAAATCCAATGAATTGATGTGTTTTTAGCTCTTGGTGTTGTTAATATCGATCATGTGTAAATTGTAATCATGTGTTGCACAATAAATTATACTTCAAACCTTGCGGGATATGATATCCATGTTGTCGCAAGAGTCGAAAACCAAGTGATTTCAGATTTAAATCCATCTTACTCCATTCTTTATCACTTTTGTAGCAGTTGATGTATATAATCTCTAGGACATTACTTATTTCACCCACAAAATGATACGATAAGCCGAGTCTCTGCAAATCATCAACCAAATTGAGTAGAGCTAATGGATTTTCTCCCACTTCATTTCTTATCATACCCCTTACTACTTCCTTCAGAGTACTCGATCTTGTCATGCACTTCTCACCCTACACAAACCACAAGCCACAAGCACACATGTTGTTAGTACTGTTTGATTTTTAATGAAACCTTAAAACAAAATTGCTAAAATGTTAATTAAGGTGGCGTACCGTGTATTTACTAGAGAGTGATTGAACAAAATCATAGGACCACAATGAAGGTGCATAATTTGCTGATCTTCTTATGGAGGTTTCCATAGAAGTAGTAGCATCAGCAAGTTTGGATCGTGGTGAACATAATCGTTTGTTATAGGTAAAAATAATATTTCTTCTAGGTATGGAACTAGTGCAAAAGAGAAATGGAGAAGAAAGTGTGCACGTTGATGCCATTCTACAAAGATGGTGTAAAATTTATAAATTTGTTTGTGATGGTATTATAGAAGTTCAGATGGGGTTATATATAGGCACGTACGCACAATTCAATATACAGGATTACCCAATTTAGACATTAGAGAAGTCAAATATGGCTGGAAAGTTATCAAATATGCAATGAGAGGGTTCATAGGGGGATACCAAAAGGATGGAACATGGAAACACATTCTAAACATATTTGATTGATTTTGGTTTTAAAGTTCTAAATAATAATCATTTTTTAAACTTAAAAGGGGGTGATTCGGTCAGTTAAGTTTTAGTCCTTTCTTCTCTTCGTAACTATATCACAGACAAAACTCATCGAATGCATAAAATAGTTTTTATTTTCATACTAAAAGATATTTACCATGACTAATAATTAAATCTAAATCAAACAAATCATAAGATCAAAATGAGTGTTTTTTCTATTTTTGTTTTGTTTTTTATTTATTTACTTATTATTATTATTTTTTTATTTTTTTTTGTTGGTTGAGGTGGAAGGAAGGGGGGGGGGGGGTGTTTTCTTCCTAGCAACTTGTGCTCCCCCCCCCCCCCAATTTAAGAGAATGCAACCCATTCAATCCAAATAATAGGGGGCACTCCCCTAGTACAACTTACCACCCACTACGCTTGTTCCTCTCTTCTAACCCAGCGGCTCCAACCAAGGTACTCGCCTCAGGTTGTGCAACTCGCAAAACACAAAACATACTCGAGCCCCATACATGGGTCGGTTGTGGCGGTGTACCCGCCCAACCCACTCCTACCCACGGTTACCCACATCCCCCTATTGAGAGAAAAATTAACCAAAAGAAATTTTCATTCATATAAACTCACTGATCGTTCATTAATGAAAGGATACAATACATATAGAAAATGGAAAATAAACTACCCTACATCACGTCCTAAACTCTAGGAAATAAGTAATGCTAAAGTACCAACTATTATGCATAAGGTACAAGTGACAAAAGCATAAAAGAAAAACTGTAACAAATAAAGTGAACGTGGGGTGTTGAACAATTCTCTATGGATTCATTTCAACAACCAACTTGGGCATCCAATTGATATGATCGACCCAAGTAAAACCGACCCGTATGACTAGCTTTGACCAAGTTAAACAAACGGATAATACTTTCGGGTCGTAGTTGCTATCAGAGGTGATGTTGATTCACATGTGACAACTGTGTTATTCACAGCTAAAATGGTTATCAGGTGTTTGTTTGGCATCTAGCAATATTTTCAAGCTTCCTTTTCATTCAGTATTTGAAATATTAGATTATGTTGTGGTGAATGTACTTGAAATGTGGAAGGAAAAAAACACCACACATAAAAGTGGAAGATTTCACCTTTACACCTAATTAGAATATGTGTTGTCGAGAGGTAAATGGGTACTGATGGTAGGTTGAGGTGGCTCTATATGACTGAATTTTACCACTTTTCTTCCCTAAATGCCCCTAAAAGATAATCAACTTTTATATGAAAATGGAACTCACCCAAACTAAATAAACACACGGGATAACAATATTTTTGAACAAATTTCATATAATGGCGATGAAAGATAATAATTTATGTTACCACAATGAATAATCTTATCTCGGCTAAACTTGTATGAGTTTTAAAACTTTAAAATATAGTGACTGAAGTCTTCCTAGAGCTAAAGTCAAGCTAACCATAACACTTTTTTTATATCATTCAACGCAATCATTTTTGTTTTCAATTTTAATCATGATAATTACGTGAAATTAGGCGCTATAGCTTTTATTAGTTGATTAATTTTTAGGCGTTTTATGATAGATTGATGATATGATATACGTGTCGTTCATTAGGTATTGATTGTCTCTGTTTGTTTAGAAAATTTAAGGTTGGTAGGAGAAATTCCATGGTCTTAAAATTATTATTTCAAATATATCCAAGTCCAATCTTTGTTCTTGATGATTTAGTCTATGTGAACAACTCATATTCACCAGTGAAACGTACTCCAATTACCAAAAAAATGCCTAATCAATCATTGTCTTGGATTACAAACTTGTAGATGATAATTAGTTTGTATATAGTAAAAAAAATCTCAAAGGTGTATTTTTAAGGAACAAAAGTACAAAACCATATATGCTACACATATATATATTTGTTCTTTTTTCTTCAGTTTTATTCCAAATTAGAAAAACAACAAGCATTGGAGGTAGAGAATTTAATGGAAGGCAAGAACCAAGGTAAAATTTCTATGACCTTTATCAGTTAATTTATTTTCAGTTTGAGGTTCATATTTTCTGTTAAAAATGAAGAAAAGGAAGCAAACCTGAAGCAACTCAGAAAGAGTTTGTTATTTAAGGCAAACCCAATGCCAAGCTTCTACCATGAGGGTCCACCGCCAAAGATTGCGCAAAGAAGGGAATTAATAAATCATTTAGCTTCTAATGGTTTGTTAACACATATATTGTTGTCACTACAAAGTATTGATTATATTCATACAAGATTGATGTGTTCTATTTAACTAAACAATTCTAACGACCATTAAGTCTCCCAAAGTCTTATCTTCAGTTTATACAATCTCGCTAAGAAAAAAATTCACTATTAGCTTTAAGAGGGTGTTTGGATGTGATTTTTCAAGTTATTATCTGATTATTTGATTTTGGGTGTATAATATAACAATATCACTTTTGTAATTACATATCCGAACGGTCCTTAAATGTTCAAATTTTTAGGTGGAATTGTGGAAACATCCTAACTGGAGCATTAGCTGGAGGAGTGACGGCTGAGGATACGTAGCTAGAGGTTGATCCTATAAATGAAGGATTATATACCAGCATGTAACTTTCGAGCTGTAAGTAATTACCATTAATTTGAAAGGTACTAGGATATGATAGTGTGTACAATATCATATTATTACTACATGCTTTTGTCATGTAAATGAACTTTATCATTTAGCAAGGTGTCTTCAATGGCAAAGTTATGTAGATATGCAATGACCAGATAGCTTACACAAGAGTGATGTTTATGTTCATATTGGTCTGTTACAGTAACATACCTTTGGTTTATTAAGATTTGTTCAATAATGAGTACATGGTTTTTGTGGTGAATTGCAATCAGTTGTAAGTGGCGGTACACATTTCTTTTATTTTCTTTCTATGAATACTTGTTAAAACATAGTGTGCACATTCTGTTCTTTTTGCGTAACTTGCGGCAAAAAACCTAAGTATCATAATATTGTATTGCAACTCATTTGTGGATCCCGTTGCAACACGCGGATAAACCAACTAGTATATATTAAAGCTCTTTACTTAAGGTTATCTGGTACACACAATATAGTATTGGGTATATATTTGTAATAAATCTCTTTACTTTAGATTATCGAACACACATAATGGTATATGTTCAGAACTTTGCTATATTAAAGTGTGTGAATTTTTGTTTGCTATAGATATTACAAAACATGTCAAATTTAATACATCGATACATTCTAATGCAATCAACTTATCCCGAATGCAAAAGCAACATACTTTCATAATTAAAGGTATCGCAGCCAGTGGCGGATCCAGGAATTTTTTTCACTGGGTTCCTTTTTTAGATGCTACAACTTCATATGACCGAACTTAAAAAATTTCGGGTCGGTACAGGGGTTCGGGTCGTTTTAGTGGTTCGGGTCGGTTTGACGGTTTGGGTTTCAACAGGTTTATACTTTAAGATCCCTAAAATTATTCAACCGTAAAAACAGACTAGATTCACACTTTCAGTTTCGATTTGATATTGTTATAATGCTTATTCCTAATTTAATCTACAAATTAAGTATTAACTGCCTAAATGCCTAATAAATTAAACACACAAATCAAATTAAGGACTTAAGCATTTAAGCAATCAAATAAAGCAAGTAACTTGTTAAAAGCCGAAGTGTTACTAACCTGTTAAATGAAGAACAATAGAAGCACAACTAATACATAAGTACAGAACTGCGATTTCGGTGTTTGCAAACATAACAAAATAAAGAACTCTTCTCGCTTGGAAGGAGTATGGCTGAAAATGTAGGTAATACAATAATATGTCAACAACTAAAACTAACTCTAATCAAAACTTTATTAAGTATTAACCAACTTGGGTCCATCCCTGTTCTACCGATTTCAAATTTACACATTTTAAAACATTTCTGGAAGATATTGGCTTGTCTTTCTCAAACTTAAAGATTTGATAATGATCTTATGCTTAAAGATTTTGAGATAGTCGTATACCTTCCAATGTCTTTGCTAAAAAACTCATTGATTTTAGGATCCATTATCCATATCAATAAAAAGAAACCATAGATGGTCGGTCAACTTTGGCATAAAAGACGCAGTTGCTCGTATGCTACATAAAAGAGGAATTAAATGAAACTGTGGAGTATATAAGGACTCCTCTCTTTTTGCTCGAAGTCCCAATTCAGTTTATTTCTCATCTTTGTATTCTCATTATTCATAGCTCTTTATCTGCAATCACCGTCTTCTACATAGTCTTGCTGTTTGGATTTTCTTATAAAATACGAAACAAACCAAGTTACATCTGGATAATGGGTAAGCGATCGGTTTTGAATAAAGTTGAATATGAGGGTGGATGGTTCATGGTTCAGCGATTAATATGAAATTGGGAAAGAGGGATATGGATATAGTGGCTCTAATTTAGGTTTAAGTTTCTGCCTAAAACTATTAAAAAAAAGGAATAAAAAAGGGAGTTGAGGGGATCGAACTTGTGGCACTTCATATACAACACAACCCTTCAACCGCTGAGCCACATCTTCAGCATTGTTAATGGGTACCCCACGTATTTTATTTATGGGTTCCTTGTGGATTTTATATATACATTTCTACTAAAATTTCGAAACTTAATGGGTTCCCGAGAACCCGTAACCTTGTACTTGGGTCCGCCCCTGATCGCAGCGTAGCGCCAGATATATATCTAGTTAATATTAATGAGTGGAGAAAATAAAAGAAATTATTGAGAAAATAAATAATAGAGAAATGGGGAAATTATGATTTATTATTTTTAATAGAAGAAAGAAACAAAAAATGATTTAATATAACTATTTAATATGGAAGATAAACACAAAAAAGATTAATTTAATATTATTAATAGGAGACGAGAAAAAATTATGATTTAACAGTATAGATAAAAATAAATTTAAAAATATTAAAAACTAAAACGAAAAAAGATTTGATACTGATCACATATGACCTTTTTTAAAATGTTTTATTATAACTAGTTTATTCCCTGGGAGTTTCTCAGGATACACATAACTAATATGAGGTGTAAAATTTGTGTATCATAAAATAAATAGGTCGTTTCTTCATGGAATTTGTTTTTGTAAAGGATCAACACCCGATAACTCATAAAACTTACTTCTAATTCTAGGTGTACACCTCTTGCTCGAGTGAAGTCTCTGTACAACTTTGTCACTTCCTCAAGTGTCACACCACGCCAACGACAGAAACACGTGACACAACGCTTGAAACAAGATCAAAGTCAAGATTAACACAAACATATTTAATTAGAAAAGATCATTTCATAAAGATGTCGATAATGTATTTTGTCTTAAGCATGACACATATCATAATTACTAATTTGCAAAAACGAAGGTTTTAAACTATATCCCAAAGCCTTGGAAGATATTAGTAAAACCCCAATCAAAAGTCCCGACATCCATAAGTTCCCCGCCCTAGCCATGTACCAATCTAGCATCAATTAGCTGAAATTAGATTAAGTAGTGTCATATATAAGGAGAAGCAAGCTCTACATGATGACGACGACCATTCCTAGGCCAATAACAAAACGAAGACTACCCATTTTATTGCCCCATGCGAGTTGTTTCTCAGAATCAACAACCCATTCAGAATATCATGCACCCCTTGTCTTTATTGGGTTGACGCTATCAACAAGGGGAGGCCTCGTCAGGCACCAAATAGTGCTATCCAAATATTTCTTCGGTTTCATACACATGAATTAGTTGTTACAGTAAACACACGAGGACCTACCCCAAGTGGTTTTCATTACCCATGTACTCATCTTGCCACTAATCAACGTTCTATACGTTACAGCAATTTAACAAACATATCTTTCCCCTTAAAGTGTATAAAACATTTAAAAAAAAGGGTCGTGAAACTCACCTCAACAACAATGTACAAGCAGCGGTAGAGAATAGCTAAAATCCACAATCAAACACCTACAAGTGTTCTAGGCGTATAAGATACTAAATCTACGGTGCGTGTTTTACTGGCAAGTTGTACACCCAATTTCCAACACCAATATTTATATACAATTCACCGTTTAATTAATATATATGTCCTAGGCCCTTTGGTGTTGGATTACCCCAGTTACAAGTTTCACTTAACTTATATCTTTAATAACCGTTTAGCATAATTTCAAAGTTAGTTGGATTCTTTACCGCGAACCCCGATCACTGCCCGACTTACAACACGTCATGATCTTATTGTTCAAAATATATATTTACAATATATATTTTCTAACTTGATTTAATATTTTCTCCGACTTTACAACATATTTGTTTTCCTAATTAAATAAATATACTAGGATCTTGCCGATCGAGATTTCCATTTTATCTCTGAGTCGACTCACTTTACAGTATAGTTATCTTCTCATTTAGATAACTATACTACGATATTTTCGATCGAGAGATTTCATCTTCACCATAAAGTATTTATACTTAACATTCATTTCAATACTTAATCTTTAAAGATTATTTTGTATTAGTTCTCCCATGATAATTGCCTACACTTAGAAAAGTGTTTATACATATATTTCACCCATAATTATTCCTTCAAATATTTTGTCCGAAAAATAGATATTCACATTCACATGCTCATACCTGTTAGAACATGGCAGGAAAAATCATAAATTTGAAACATTTCTTTCAAAGCCGCGATCTAAATGGCAAACTACCTAAATTCACTTTGTTTTTTCTGCCAAACCACTTATTTGTGAAAAAAAAAAATTCTAGAAAGGTAGAGATATTAGATAGACAACCCTAGGCCCGCAAGCTGCGCTCCTCTCACGACCCAGCCGTCTCGGTATTCCAGCGACACCTGAAGTGCAGACGTGGCTTGCCTCTCCACCCTCAAGTCTTCAACTATACATAACCTAAAAGTTAATTAATTAAACACGTGCATGAAAACAATATTATGATATATTAGTCAATTATTATTACTTTATGTTTCCTTTTGGTTTGCCATGTGACCTGAAATTACACTAAACGTTCGTACTACGTAAACCATGCCACATTATATAATTTCAGTTGGTTAAATATGGGTACTGATATGATAAGAATTAAGATGGGACATTGGTCAATAAATTACAGTTTTCTAAAATATGCACCCATCATCTTTGATATCTTATTTCTTTTTGATACCCTAGCTAATCATATAACCATGAGGAATATTATAGTATTTTAATGTCTTACATCAAGCCAACTGTTCTGTAAACCCCACGAAGTCCATGAAATATCAGGCAAATATCTGTATGAGTATTAGACGTGATCTCCAATTTGCTTTTCCTTTGTTTCCTTTGTGTTTGCAAATTTTTAGTGTTAGGCTCGAGAATACGAACACAAGTATTTACGAGGTTCGGTCTAAACTGACCTACGTCCACGGGGGCAACTGAGGTTTCTTATTATTGAGTGATAATAGATTACAAGTACAAGAGATTATTTATAGGCTCCTAATTAGGGTTTAACCCTTTGCTAATCTTGCTCAACAAGTTAAACAAACTGGGCTGGGCCTATATGTGGGCTGAAGGCAACATCTCCAACAATCTCCCACTTGGTGTCTTCGGACCACGAACTGCACCATCTCTTCTGTACTTCTATAAATAAGATCTCCCCTTGATCTTCAATGCACGTCCGGTTACCCCGATCTCCTCAACACTATTCATGGAGACCAGCTGAAGCTGGTTCCACACAGCTTCAGCTTATCCAACATTACACATTTAGTGAACATGTCTGCTGGATTCTTAGCACCTAAGATATTCTTCAAGTTGATTGTGCCATCAGCAACCAATCCTCTCACGAAGTGATAACTTATCCCGATGTGCTTCGTCTTTTTATGATACAAAGGATTCTTAGCAAGTTTCAAAGCACTTTCATTATCACAATGCAACAAGTACTCAGTCTGCTTCTTCCCTAACTCTTCTAGAAAAGCTTTCAACCACACTAGCTCCTTACTGGCTTCAGCTATAGCCATGTATCCTGCCTCTGTTGTGGACAAAGCCACGCTTTTCTGAAGTCTGGACATCCAACTGACTGCAGTTCCTCCCACTGTGAAAACAAAACCTGTGGTGCTTTTAAATATCTCTTTACAGCCACCCAGGTCAGCATCTGTATAACCTCTAGGAACTGAATCCTTTCCTTTGAAACATAACCCCATCTTTGATGTTCCCTTCAAATAACAAAGCACCCATTTAACTACTTCCCAATGTTTTCTTCACGGATTTGACATAAACCGACTGACAACTCCGACTGCATGTGCTATGTCAGGTCTTGTGCACACCATAGCGTACATCAAACTACCTACTGCAGATGCATTAATGCATACAGAACTCTAGCCATATCAGCTTTATTTTCTTCTTCAGTTCTGGGACACTGATCTTTGGTAAGCTTGAGGTGAGTCCCCAAGGGCGTGTTTCTAGGCTTGGTCTTCTCACTGTTAATACCAAATTTGTCTAACACTTTCCCGATGTACTTCTCCTGGGACAGTGTCAAAGATCCATCTTTCTTGCTCCTGGTGATACTCATCCCGAGTAACTGTTTAGCTGCACCCAAATCCTTCATCTCGGATTCTTTGGACATTTGCTTCTTCAACTTGCTAATCTCATTCATATCTGATCCTGCAATCAACATATCATCTACATACAGAAGTAGAATGATATACGAACTCTTGAACTTCTTCAAATAACAACAGTGATCGGCTTCATATCTCTTGTAACCGGTTCTCACCATGAAATCATCAAACTTCAAGTACCACTGCCTTGGCGCTTGTTTCAGACCATACAGACTCTTCTTCAACTTGCACACCCGATTCTCTTTTCCAATAATCTAGCGGCTTGTCGAGCATTTGACAAACTCACATCATCCATTTCAAATGAGATTTGTCCTGGAATCCCTCAGGTTGTGCCATGTAAATATCTTCATCAAGGTCACCATGTAGGAATGTTGTTTTCACATCTAGCTGCTCTAGATGCAATACTCAGAACTAATCTGATGGTGGTCATTTTCACCACTGGAGAGAAGATCTCATCATAATCAACTCCCTTCTACTGCTGAAATCCCTTGACCACTAAACGGGCTTTATATCGTTTAGAACCATCATGCTCATCTTTGACCCTGAAGACCCATTTATTATGAAGAGCTTTCTTGTCTGGCGGAAGCTTTACAAGAACCCAAGTCTTGTTCTTGTCTAGTGAAATCATTTCTTCTTTCATTGCTCGCTCCCACTGGAACGGGTCCTTCATCTTGAATGCTTCAGAGTAGCTCTCTGGTTCACCATTTTCTGTCAAGGGAATATAATTAACTGAGGGGCCGGTACGACTGGGACTGTACCTGTCTGGCGCTTTAGAAACTCTGGTGGATCTCCTGACCAAAGTATCAGACTGGTTAGGCTGCTGTGGAGACTGTTCATCTTCAGAGACTCTGAACTCCCACTGTTAGAAACTCGCACTGAGTCTTCATTCTCACCATCTCCAGTCTCTAATCTGTGTCATCTTAAGATTCTGTTACGGGCTCTGTGACATATTCTTTCTTCTGATTCTCAACACTAAACTCAACTATTTCTTTCTGAACCTTGACTTATCCAAGTTTCTGTCTTTGTACAACTCCTTTTCATTAAACTCAGCATGCTTGCTTCTAACTACCTTTCTTCTTTCGAAATCCCAAAGCCTGTAGCCCATTTTGTCAACCCCATATCCAATGAAAATGTACTTCTTTGCTTTAGCATCCAACTTGTCACCTTCTGGGTTGATATCATAAGTACTACACCCGAAGATTCTCAGGTGATCATACTCAACTACTTTACCCTTCCATTCTTCTTGAGGAAGCTTGAATCCCAACGGTACTGAGGGTCCACGGTTGATAAGATGCGCTGCTGTGTTAACTGTATCAGCCCAGAACATCTTTGGGAGCCCTGCATTCAATCTCATACTTCTGGCTATTTCACATAATGTTCTGTTCATCCTCTCTACTGTAACAACCCGACCAGGAGGGGGCTGGACGTTACGACAGTTTGGTAACAGACTTGCACAACGGAAGCAACGGTAACAAATATTTATTTGTTTATACAATTTCTAATCCAAAAATGTAAATACACAACTAAAATAAATAGACTAGTAACTATGCAGGGACGAGACGCGGCGGTCGTCGAAGCAATGTAATCCTTAGTCGATCCAATCTCTAATCCGCTACTAGCTAATCAAACGAACATAATCCGTATGCTCCCAAAATCATCCGAATGCAGTACCTGAACACATGCTTAAAAAGAGTCGGGTCAGTAATCATACTGGTGAGTCCGTGTGAGTAATCAAGTGGATCCAAAAACAGTTTATCATTTCGTAAACAAGTTACACAGTTTAACACACGTGATGTACAAGCAACACCTCAACCCTAACACTAGATCTATCTACTGCTATTATAGATCTACAAAGCATAATACATGCCGCAATGGTTCCATAACCGTCGTGGAGGGTTTCCCGGGCCCTTACGTCCCGAGTCCACTTTGCGTGGGGGTTTCCCCAAGTAGTACTACCCATATATTAAGTCGGCTCACCTCTGAGTTAATGAGTGTCAAGTGTATCTAGCAGCCAAGTATCTTGTCACATCACAACAGTTTTATAAAACAGAAGCATGTATTCACCCCAAAACAGTAAAACAGAAAAAGGGGAGTGGTACACGGGACTCACCTTTGGTTGCGTTTCACATCACGTCTCACCACCACATATTATTCCAAGTCAAGTTCCTATTCAAATATATAAATATTAGCGCGTGTAACCAATATCGCGGTTACACGTGTGGGCATGCTTAGTTCTAAAGTTTGGTCTACTTCTTCGTTGACTAATAACACTTCTTTTCTATTCATACATACATACATAAGTTTCTCAAAGGTCCGATGTCTAATGTCCAAGTTATCCTTATTATAACTAGTCAAGTCTATGGTCGAATGTCTTGCTTATGCTTCCTATGATTTATTAATATTGCAAAGTCGTCTTTTATTGTCAAGTTTATACCATATTCTTATGTCCAAATAACATGTTTCAATTGTCCATAATGAGTCCAATGGTCATATGTACGAATCATTAAATTGGCTTGTTTATGATTTATATCTAGTGTCTAAGATCCATATCATGATCCTTTAGTTCCCATACTCCATTTACTAGCATCTCCATGGTTTGTACAATTAAGCATCCTATTATATATATTTGTCTTTTATTATCAATTCACATATTTCATATTCATGGGTAAGTCCCTTCTCTTGGATATATATATTGAGTCATGTTTGGTCCGGTCTAATATGTTCATTAGTGTCCCACACGTGCTAATCCGCTTAATAATATATTAAGTACTAAAATGGTTCGGGTCCTCACTATATACCTCTCGGATCCTTCGTTTGACCGGATTGATTTCTGTTGACTATCCGTTGCCCGGGCTGCTCGTTTGACTTCTGTTGACCCGTAACTACACCATCATCATTAATCACCAACAAACCTCACACCAAGACCTACCTCTAAGACTTTGGCAAACCACCACCTATAGCCACTGCCTCTATTACCTTTAATTATCTATCACCATTGTTACTTAACTAACACCATCACTCGGTTACCTCCACCACCACCACCGTATGCCACCATCACTACAATAATACCCTAACCTCTAACCATATTCTAATCTAACCTCCAATGTTATCCACACCACAGCCACAAACCCACTACCACAACATACCTGACCAGGTCAGAACCTTAATCGCACCGCCGCCGCTGTTCGTCACCAGCACTGTAACCGCCATCATGAACCTTGTGACCCTTAATCGGAACCCTAAACCGCCGCCGCCGCCGCTGCTGCCACTGCTGAAACCACCACCACTGTACACGGTGGTCGGAATCCACTGGTTCCCTATCTCCTTCTCCTTCTCTTTCATCCAGCCTTCTCTCTCTTCGATTCCTCTCTCTCGCGTTTCTTTCTCTCTCTACTCTCTGGTCTCATTTTCTCTCTCTAACAGCTCTCTCTCTCATCCGGTTTCCCTCTCTACTCGTCTCTCTCTCTCCACTTTCTAGTCTCTCCTCTGTCTTTCTCTCTATAATAACAATAATCAGGAGGGTGGGGGTGGTTGCCGCCGTCGTCGGCCGGAGACGGTGGCGGAGCTCCGCCCCCTTTCTTTCTGCTGGTGTGGTGTGTGTGTTATAAATTCAGTAAATGGGATTAAGGGTGGGTGGTTTGGGTATTTATGCTAGGTTAACACAAATGGTTTTCCAAAAACCATTTACAACATAAATGGTTTTTGGTGATATGTTGTCACCACAAGGGGAGGACAAGTGTCCTCCCTTGGTGACTCACCACCTTGGGTTCGGGTCCGGGTTCAGGTTCGTTAACGGGTGTCGATTCAATCTCGTTTTGCGTATAATATTATATCCCTCGTCAAAATAATTATGTAACTCATCGATTCAGCTTCGTATTTTACTATACATAATTAATGGTTCATTCGTTATAATATTTTTAGACGCGAAAAATTTTGGGCCTAGTACCCGTACTGTTACACTACAACTCCATTCTGTTGCGGAGTTCCTGGAACTGTATTTATCATCTTGATCCCTCTATCAGCACAATAATCTATAAACTCCTTGCTGATATATTCACCACCGTTATCAGACTTCAAGCATTTCACCTTCAAATCAGTTTCAAGTTCAACAGCAGATTTCCATTTCTTAAAAGTATCAAAAACTTCAGATTTATGTTTAAGAAAGTAAACCCATACCTTGCGTGTTGAATCATCTATGAAGGTCACAAAGTAACGAGATCCTCCAAGTGAAGCTACTGATGTCGGTTCGTATACATCGGAGTGAATAAGCTCTAGTTTCTGAGCTTTCGGTGCTCTCCCAGTCTTCACAAAAGTCACCTTCTTTTTCTGCCTAGGATGCACGGTTCACAAAATTCTGACTAGACCTTCTTCAACTTTGGAAGTTTTCCCCTGGCAACAAGCATCTTCATCCTCTTTTCACTCATGTGCCCGAGTCTTTGATGCCATTACTTTGTCTGACTCTGGTCACTCGATACTGCATTCACCCCATCAGTTGATGCTTCAACCATATACAAACTACCTCTCTTCTTGCCTCTAGCAACTACCATACTGCCCTTAACAATTTTCCATTGTCCTCTACCAAAATGAACATCATATCCCTGATCATCAAGCTGACCGATGGATATAAACATCCTCTTTAAACCAGGAATGACCCGAACATTCTTCAAGGTCCAAATGGTTCCTAATGGAGTTTTAAGGTCTACGTCTCCAATTCCTATAATATCAAGACTCTGATTATTAGCCAAACGAACTTTACCAAAGTTACCTGTTCGCAGATTCTTCATCTTCTTCGTGCTAAAAGTAGCATGGAAAAACGCTCCTAAATCCATAATCCAGTCTTCAACAGAACTCTCGATACAGCAAATAAGAGCATCCTCTGAATCTGAGGATGTAGTAGCATTCACCTCCCTTTTCTCTCTCCCAGGTTCATAACACTGCCTTATGAAATGCCCAAACTCCTTACAGTTCCAACACTGTATGTCTTTTCTTGGCTTTCCAGGTCTTGACTTGCTCCTGCGTTTTGACTTCGACCTACCCTTATTTCCTCCTCTGTTACTACTTCTCCCTCTTCCTTCAGTACTGAGCAACGAGCTTGATTCTCCATTGTTCCTTCTTCTGGAATCCTCATTCAATAACAAATCACGAACTTTTCCAAAACTAAGAGTCTCAACTGACCCTGTGACTGATGTGATTGTGCCTGACCAGCTGTCAGGTAATGAGGATAACAATAGACAAGCCTGCAATTCATCATCTATCTTAAAATTCACAGAAGACAAACGAGTCAAATGTGATTTAAATAAATTAATATGCTCAGTAACAGAACTTCCCTCTTTCATACGAATGTTGACTAACTTCCGAATCAAAAACACTTTGTTAGCAGGAGACGGCTTCTCATACATGTCGGACAAAGCTTCCAAAATCCCACGCGCTGTGGTTTGTTCCAGAATGTTGTAAGCTACATTCATGGGGAGAGCAAGCCTAATCGTTGACTGTGCTTTCTTGTCAAGATTTGTCCATTCTTTCGTTATGGTTGCAGGGGGGTCTAGTGCAGCATCTAACTCTTTCTGTATAAGAAAATCCTTGATTTGCATCTTCCACCAACCAAAGTTCTTCCCATCAAACTTCTCAACTTTGACTTTTCTTTCTTCAGACATTATCTATTGTCTCAATATCTAGGAAACTAGCCTAATAAAATAAAGAACCAAAACACTCTTAAAAAAAAGGCGTGACCTTTTTCTTATCAAGTCCCTTTTTGTTTTTCAACACCTACTTTCAATTACAAAACACCCTGTTCTTTTCTAAAGAAAAACAAACCTTCTTATTTTACCAACAAACCCCTAATTCTGACCTCAAGGCCAGGTAAACACAGCAGCAGCAGAACGAAGAACAAAACCCGACTCCTAGTTCTGTTTTAGGTCAAAAAGGCAGCAGCGACAACCTTAACTGGTTCTGTCAGCGGCGGCGACTGTGCGGCAGAATCCTAGGCGACAGCTAGGGTTTGTAGTGGCTAGGGGTGGTGTTTGGAAGAAAGGTAGCGGCTGAGAAGGTTAGGTGTGGCGGAACCCTAGCAGGGTGGCGGCGGCGGCGACAACAGGGATGAGGAGGAGAGGCAGTGGGTGACGGCTGGAGGTGGTAGTGGTGACGGTTATGAGGTTTAGTGTATGTGTTCCTTCTCTGATCAAGAACTTGAGCTCTGATACCAGTTGTTAGGATCGAGAACACACACACACGCACACGAACACAAGTAATTACGTGGTTCGGTCTAAACTGACCTACGTCCACGGGGGCAACTGGGGTTTCTTATTATTGAGTGATAATAGATTACAAGTACAAGAGATTATTTATAGGCTCCTAATTAGGGTTTGACCCTTTGCTAATCTTGCTCAACAAGTTAAACAAACTGGGTTGGGCCTATATGTGGGCTGAATGCAACATCTCCAACATTTAGTTATAGGTGTTATTTATTTCTAAGGCTATAAATGCAATTTATCCACCAAGTTAAATATGATGGATATGAATTGATTTCCAAAACCTCTCTCAATTATCTCTATATTTCTTCTAAGTTATTTTTCTTCTGTTTCGGATCATAACACCAACTTATACTCGATTACATAAGTAATTATGCGGTTGAGTGATTGAAGTTTCATGTTCGGGAAGTTAAAATGCGATTATAGGGTTCGAACTTGTTGCAAATGTTCTCTACGATGAGTAAGAGTGCAAGACTTTAATCTTTATAGGCTAATTTAGTTCAAGGTTTTCCTTTTGGAACTTTGAAATATTAAATTTGTGTCCTTTCCTTTATGATCCCCACTTCGTTCTTTTTTTTAACGGCTAATGTTACCCCACTTATATACCAAGTATACTCTTATCTAGATTTGAACATAGGACTTTCTCTTTAAGAGGCATAAGCCTCTACTAAATAGGCTATCCCACATAATTAGCCTAATGGTAAACGATATATACTCTTAAATTATACCAAATAAATCGTAATTTAATCCTTGTTTGAGATTTAACCCAAGACCTTCCACTAAGAGAGAAAAGACTCAATCAAGTGACCTAGTCCTACATTGGTGGTTAATTAATTAGAAGTTACACGTTATTTCTAAAAAGGAGTATTGGAAATAAATAATCCCAACTATTGACTATTGGCCAATAACAGTCTCAACTACGAAAATAACCACTAGCGGTCCCAACTATCGACATATTGGCCACCAATGGTCCCAAACTAACTGAGGATAACTCCGTTAGTGTGATGCTGATGTGGCATGCTTAGGTGGCAAAATAATCCTATGTGGCATCCGACGTGGCATCCTATGTGGCAAAATGATCCTACGTGGCATCCTACATGGCAAAAATGATCCTACGTGGCATGCCACGTCAGCATCACACTAACAGAGTTAGTGACCAGACTAACTGGGACCATTGTTGGTCAATATATTGAAAGTTGGGACCGCTAGTGGTTATTTTCATAATTGGAACAGTTATTGGTCAATAGTCAATAGTTGGGATTATTTATTTCCATTACTCCTTCTAAAAAAAAACTAGGGGTGACAATTCTTGATACCACCTAGAAATCAACCCGACCTCGACATGAAAAAAAACAGGTTTAGGTTGACTAACACAACCCGTTTAAAAAAATGGTCCGAGTTCGTGTTGACATGTATAAAAACCAGATTACCCGTTAACCATTTAAGTATTTAGGGAAAAAAAATCTTCTATACTTTTGCATTGTTTTATCAGTTTCCATTTTACATGGTAAGTTATAATAGTGTTAATTTAGACACACCATGTTATTTACTTGTTGCACTCATACTTAACATTAAACATGTTATCTTAATAAACCGCTTACAACCTAACAACCTGCTTATAACTCATAAAAATGTAATGCTCGTTTAAAAATACGGATTAAAAGGGCATGTTTGGGTTGACCCGAATTTATGTGTGTACGGGTTAGGATTGGAATTATTGACACGAATAACATGGGTCGTGTTCAGGTTGCACATTTCAACCCACCACCCGTCAGCCAACAACCCATCAACCTATCAACACGACACGATTGAAACCATTATAAAAAAAAACTAACTATGCCTACAGGTTTTAAACGGTCTTAACTGTAACACCCCGACCGATGGCGGAATCATCTTGGTGCACCATAGTGACGATTGTTCAATAGCTCGCGGTACTAAAGTGTGAATATTGATACATTAAATTGAATAATTTATTACATTGAGATGAAATACAAATGGTACAATGATTCTAAAGCAACAAGCGAACAAGTCTAAACTGGCTTTTGATCTAGTAGTGTTTTATCTTTATCTGATTTAAACTAATCGATGACTTAAGTTTCCGCTTTGATTGACTATAATACTGAACTGACTAAACCATGTACATCAAGCAGTATTTGTGTTTTCCAACATATCCCGCAAATACCATTCTAGTGTGGGTGTGTAAGAACGTGTCTTTTTCAAAATCAATAGTATGTTAAGAAAAACAAAAGTACATGTGTATGTACTGCTTTAATAAAAAAATAAAGTCAAATTGAACAATAATGGTTTATGGTAGGGCTGACAATTCAGACACGAACACAATAACCTGACATGAACCTACACGATTTTAACAGGTTTCGTGTTTGACCTTAACAGGTTTCGTGTCTATAACAGGTCGACACGTTAAGACCTGTTTATTTTCGTGTCGTGTTCGTGTTTACCTATTTCATGTTCGTGTCTTAACAGGTCTTATCGTCTCTTCTCGTGTTTCTTATCGTGGCTTGTCGTGTTTTGTCGTGTTAACTTGTTGTACTAGGTGTTCCTTTTCGTGTCTTATCGTGTTAACCTGTTATACACAGGTTCGTGTTTAAGGGTTTCGTGTTCGTGTCTTAACAGGTTCGTATCTTAACATGTTCGTGTAACCTGTTATGCCAACCCTAGTTTATGGTCCCCAAGGGAATATCAAGTTGGTAAGCAGGAAAAACCAAATGATGGACCGAGTTACAAGAGAAAGGAAAGACAAGTAATTCGTGAATTACCCACCAAATGCAAACCAATGAAAATTCAAGAATACAAAGATGCAGAAGTGGAAGAAAATGATGATACTCAAAAGGAATGTGAAGACATAAAAGAATTTGTCAAAGAAAGTTGCACATACCAAAAAGGAAAGGAAAACAAATCATAAATTCATTTCAAATGTTTTCTCCTCTTCTCTTTTCCTCACCCATCACCACCACCACCACCCACTACCACACCACCACCACCACCACCACCGTCACCCACCCACCACCACCACCTAGCATCGTCCACCACCACCGTTCACCACCACCGTCCATCACCACCACGGTCCACCACCACCCACCACCGTCCAGCACCACCACCCACCACCACCACAGTACACCACCACCACCACCGTCCACCACCGTCCACCACCACTACCACCACCACCCACCACCACCACGGTCCACCACCACGACCTACCACCTACCACCATCCACCCACCACCACCACCACCACCTACCACCATCCACCCACCACCACTACCACCACCCACCACCGTCCACCACCACCCACCACCACCACCCACTACCACCAGCACCACCACCGTCCACCACCGTCACCCACCCACCACCACCACCTAGCATCGTCCACCACTACCGTTCACCACCACCACCGTTCACCACCACCACCACCGTCCACCACCACCACCACCGTCCACCACCACTACCACCACCCACCACCACCACCACCACCCACCACCACCACCACCCACCACCACCACGGTCCACCACCACCACCACCCACCACCGTCCACCACCACCACCTACCACCATCCACCCACCACCACCACTAATACCACCCACCACCACCACCGTCCATCACCACCACGGTCCACCACCACCACCCACCACCGTCCACCACCACTACCACCACCCACCACCACCATCCCCCACCACCACCCACCACCACCACGGTCCACCACCGTCCACCACCACTACCACCACCACCACCACGGTCCACCACCACCTACCCCCGTCCACCCACCACCATCCACCATCCACCACCACGGTCCACCCACCACCACCACCGTCTACCACCAAACTGCAGTAAAAACTCAGTTTGTTTAAATTTAAGTTTATTTCAGCAGCCTACAGACGTTAACAAACAAACAGTCTTCTTCTTGCAGACTGCAGACTTTTGGTCCACCTCTTCTCCTGCAGATGTCTGCAGATGTGGTCCGCAGACTGCAGACCTTTTCCTGCAGAAAAAACAAACAGCACCTAAAACTCACTACATTTTCTTTCATTCTCAATTAAATAATATTTTTTATACATTTATCATTACATTTTCTCTGTCCTTCACTCACAACCACTTTAAAAAAATATTAAATTTTTTTTGTGATGATTAGTAGTTTTTCAATATACGGATGAACAATAACATTTCATCTTTCCTCTACCCATAACCTCTCAAAATCACTTTTTAAAATATGGAGAATACGCTCACAATTTTTTTATAGACGAGTTTTGAAGGCTCTTACACCATCCGCAAAATAAAGAAAACAATAACAATTATAAGATCAAAACAAGACAAAAGGTTCCTCCCCAAATTGACGACAATCTCCTGTTCATGCTTATCACTTATCAGAAGGTTAGTTCTAACATCTATTTTTTAATGAATGACCTTACGTAATTCATGCACATACAACAAATAAATTGCAATTCATATGTAGTACTCCTTTCCCAAAACTGCCCTCCCCAAATTTATGCACACATACATTCATTCTATATTTTTAAGTGCTTTTTAACTAGTATTTTGCTTGCAGGGCGAGCTTGTGACGTATTGTAACACCCCAACCCGGTTAGGGCTGACATGTCACTATTACAGATATCATAAATTAAACGATATTCCATTTAAACAAAGAAAATGGAAATCCCAAGACAACCACAAAGTATCAAATCAAGTCAAGTCAAGAAATCCTATGTCTTAATTTATTTAAGTCCAAAAATAACGAAAACGATAAGTCTTTTAAAATAAATCTTGAACTTCTTATTCCTCTCATCCCTGATATCCCAGATTTCCCCGATTACCTGCCAACAAAATACACAAACACAACAAAGAAAATACGGCTGAGCCAAAGGTTTGCTCAGTAACGGAAAGATCAATAGTACTGGTAATTAATGAACATAAGGTAAGGAATATGAAAATTTGAACAAACTCTTATTCGAACTCGAATCCAAAACTGATACTGAAACAAATACTGAACAAAATCTAGGCACAACCCGGCACTTGATCGGACAAAATATACTGAAGCATATGAGAGCACATATACAAATATCAAACCACATGACTACCTCAAACAATGAATAATTTAAGCCACGTGAAACGGATGCACCAACGAGCCTAAACAGACCGGTACACAGCTAGCTAGTCCGTGCACCTATGAGATGGTGAGTGTGGCGTGCACCCCTTATTCCATCTCCAGACAAACAAACTCAGACTCAGAGCTAAGATCGATCTATACGCCTCTAGGGGCCAAGTGTTATGTAAAACACAATCTAGAAACGCCGTGAACTTTTATTACGCACTGTCACGATAAGTGCCATGCCGTTGACGCCCAAACGGCAAGCCAGAGGCTCGGGTGACAGAGTACAAAACTAAGGCCATGTATAAAATAATGGCAACTGAAAGTCATGCTAACGGGAACATGCAACAATGATTACAATTTTTAAGGTCTATTGCATGCTACAACAATTTGACAAATATTAAGTCGAAACTGAAAGGACTAATAAAAGAAAATAACCCGTACCGCAAGGTAGCGGGTATATAGAAAATAAATGAAAGAATACTATGATGTCAAGAAAATAGAATCCGTACCTTGTCAACGAATAGCAACAAACTTGAAGAATCCTACGCTTGGGTCGAATGTTGAGAACCTACAATATCGTCATGCTCCTAATTTACACCATTATAATTATAACTTTTAATTCGCTCATTTGAAAGTAGGGTGCTGGCGACGGAGTTTCTAAAGACAAATGGTCACGGTCCACCTCCATTCAACACGTTCCAAATAAAAAAAATTCTATTCTCCAACCTTAATACAAATCTGGATTACTAATTACTAAAGCTTTATCATTTCATTTAGAAAAGTCATTATAACCGATCTATTATTATTATTATTCTTTTTTTTTTTTTTTTGAGAAATTGTTTTACTTTACAACACATATCATTCATTAAATTCAAAGCATTTAGTGTAGGTGTGTTTATTTGTATATACATATATATGCATACCTATGTGCGATATATACACATATATATGATTTACAACCACAGTTCCAATATTTTCTTGAATCAGTACTTTAAACATTCAAAGCAATTTCACTTTCATTTAAACCAACTATAAATCATAGCACCATGACATATGAAAAGATTACTTGCAAAAATAATATAGAATGAGATCAACCAACAATTATATATTCTGACAAAAAAAGAAAAAGAAAAACGAAGGTGGACAACTAAGTCACGTAAATCTCGTCGCCATGGAAAACCCATAATCGGATTCAATGAATCCACTAACCAACGGAAAGAAGAAAAAAAAAAAAACGAAGTTCGAACCTGGACGAATCGAAAGAACGAAGCAGATTTGGACAGTGGTTCGAAGCGGTAGGTGTTGTAGCCTGAATAATGTTAGTGACAAACCGGGTTGTGGCTGATTGGTTGCAACAGATTTCGCTTCAAACTCGCGTATGAACGGAGTGCCTTGGGACGGTGGAAAGAACTTTGGGGGCAAGATGAGTGTGTTTGTTTGTGTAACTTGTAAAGGGTTTATATGAATTCAAGACACTAATGTTAAATCATTTAATACTCAATCATTCCATAATCATTGTCGATTACGAATTGATATAGCGTACGGAAATTATGGCGAAAATGTCGTTGGCACTTCCAACAGGGAAGAAGGTTACGTAAAACTCAATATGGAAGTGATTTACTTGAAGTTTTTCACTAATACCTCTAGAAGAAACTCACAAACATACCTTTTTGTTTTAACCTTAAAACATTATTATTATTATAACTTAATAAGAATAAAAACGTAAATCCCTATATAACTTGTATACTAACTTGTTGGTTTATAAATTAACTAGATTATACCCCGGGAACGTCCCGGGGTTGAAAAATCTAATATGACATATTAATTTTATATATGAAATAAAATGATTCGTTTTACAGTTACATGCAAGAAAGCTTCGGGTAGCACCTAACCTAAAACAATTAAAAATGTATATCCAATGTTAACGCCTAACCTTAAACAATATACAACTCTAATATTAATGTCTAACCTAAAACAAAGTATAACTCCAATGCTAACGCATGTTGAAAATAGAATTCATATTTACTGATTTGAACATAATTAGTGACTTGCCTATACATTATTAATGATTTACCTGAACACTTTGTGTTTTTTCCTGTATGAACAAAACCCCACAAAAAATAGTCGTTTTTTTTCTCCGTTTTTTTATATAACACTATGATACTCATTGGAAAGATATTAAAACGCTCGTTAATTTGGTGTAATTTTTTTCTTTAAAAAATCTCGTATATAAAAGATATTAACGTTTAAAAATTATGGGAGGAAACATAAGAGAAAAAACTCTAATTTTATTTTTAAATTTTTTTCCTAAAATATCTCAATGCCACATGGGATGACACATGGCACACTCAAAGGGGAGAATGCCTCTTTAAGTGCCATGTCATTAAAATGGCTTTGGTTTATTATATGTATAGATAGATAATATAGATATAGTCATTTAGACCTTAAGTTAATTTCGGGAATAATTAATCTATTCGCATTAACTCTTTTAAGATCTTACATAATAAATCGATATTTATTATTCTAGTGTTTTCGAATTTTGAGGTATTATACGTATTAAACAAACATATGTGGCAACACGATTGCACTTCACTTTGGTATATTTTGACATCATTCGGTGTTGATTCGTAAAAGTTCGGTGGTTATTTGGTTTATTTTATATAAAAATAGGTTAGGAATTGGGCTTTGCTACTCTGTTCCTAGACCAATTAAACCCTAGTCGAATTCTTTTCGAAGACCAATTAAACTCTGACCTAGAATCCAACCCATGTGCACATCTTGAATGAGAAATAGAGTTATCTCTATGAGTTTCAAGATTTTCAAGTAAATGTGTACATTCAGCTTTTGAGGTTGTACTTCAATTATCTCATATCAATTACATTTTAACCAATTGAATGACCAAATTTACTTGGTGGGATGCTAAGTATGTGAAAGATAAAAGAATAAGAACAGGTAACAAATTTCTCGTTTATGGATGATAATATTGCACAAAATAAACCAAACTCCTCCTAAAATCTAACCAAGTAACATCTTCTTTTGATAGCCTGCACCATCACTCTTCCCTTTCTCTCTCTAAAAACCCACCCACCATCACCACTCCTTGTCTCTCTAAAACCCAACCGTAGTGGCCACCTCTCTAAAACCCAGCTACAACCACCGTCACTCCTCCCCATCTCTCGCTTTAAAACCCAGTCGTCACCACCACCACTCCTCCCCCTCTTTCTAAAAACCCAGCACCTCCGCTCCTCTCTCTCTCTCTTTCTCTAAAAACTCAGCCGCCACCACCGCTGCTCCTCCCTCTCTCACTAAAAAAACAGTTTTCGCCACCACCTCTCCCCTCTCCCTCTAAAACCCAACCACCACCACTCATCCTTCTCTCTCCACCCCCCCCCCCCCATCTCTCTAAAAACCTAGCCACCAACACCAACCCAGACGGCTAGACACCAAAACCACCAAAAAAAATTCAAATAATCTCATCAAACATTATAGGAAACAACTGTTGCCGAAATTGTTTCCAAAAGTCTTAAATCTCTTAGAGAAAGAAAGAGAAATCCTTAGAGAAAAGGTATAGAGATGAAGCGTGGGATTTGAGAGATAGAAAAAATGAGTAGAGATATACCTTAGGAAAAAAGGACGTGTGTTCACGAAGCTGTACACCAACATCCACATGTTTTATAAAACCAGCGTACAACCTCTAAAGCGATAGAGTGCAATCAATCAATGCACAAAAAACCTTTAAAGCACCATGTACTACACAACACTGCACAAAGCGTTTGTTATTTAATACTATATATAATATCTCTATGAATCGTGTATGATTACTTTTAGATTCAGTTATCTCGATGGTACTCTAGCGTAGTTACTTGTTACTACTAGACCGAGTTTTAGTGATGACCGATTTCCTAGTAATGATCAGTCGCGCACCTAACACTGTCACCCCCCTAACCCACTAATGTCGTCGCCGTGACCACCACCACCAACTGCTGCCTACCCACCACCACCACCGCCGTCACCCACCCAACTTTTTCACTGTCGCCCACCACCGCAGCCTCCCACCACCCACCATCGTCGCCTGTCACCACCGCCGCCGCCGTCACCACTCGTCACCAAACACCACCGGCCACCGCCACTCACCACTGGCTTTATTCTTTCCTCTGTTCCCACCAACAAACAACACAAAGTAATGATTCATTCTATTCCTATATGATTACCTTGTCCTTTGTATTACCTCGTCCATTCAATACCTTGTTCATTCTATTACCACAGAGGCGTCCCTAAAGATTTAGGTGCCTTGCCCGAATCATTCAAAAATATGTCCCTTAAACCTTAAGTTTTGAGTTTTAAACGAGTAATAGGTTTATAAATGGGCTAATAAGTTTTTGAGTTTTATATAAGTTTTCAGTGGACCAAGTTTTAAGTTTAAAGTGGGTTTTCTATTAAAAAACACACACATATAACATATGTATATACGTATTTTATAAACAAGTGTGCCCCGAAATAAAAGCCCACCCTAAAAGCCCCTATGCATTACCACATACCAAATAGACCCTAAAAGTATCATAAATACCTCTAACTTAATTCACCAACTTGTGTATCAAGTAATTACCTAAGGCTTTTGTGGTCCCAGAAAATCGTGACCTTCACCCCATATAGGTAGTGTCTCCAAATTTTGAGCGCAAACACTACAGCGGCTAGTTCAAGATCGTGAGTAGGATATTTAGTTTCATGGGTTTTTAGTTGCCTTGAGGCGTAAGCTATGACTTTGCCCCTTTGCATGAGGACACACCCCAACCCGAGGCGCGAGTCATCTGAATATACCACTATTTTTTCCGTGCCCTCGGGCAAGGTGAGCACGGGAGCATGAGTGAGCTTCCCTTTTAAGACATTGAAAGCCTTGTTTTGTTCTTCACCCCACACAAACTTCTCATCCTTTCGAGTAAGATTAGTCAACGAGGTGGCGATTTTTAAAAAAAATCTTGAATAAACCTTCGATAATAGCCCACGAGTCCTAGAAAACTTCGGATCTCGGACGGGTTCTTCGGTGAACTCCATTTTGATACTGCTTCGATTTTAGAAGGGTCCACTAACACCCCCTCAGCGCAGATCACATGACCGAGGAATTGAACTTCTCGAAGCCAAAAGGCACATTTTGAGAATTTGGCGTAGAGTTTCTCTCTCCGGAGTGTTTCTAGCACCTCGAATAAGTAACGGGCATGGTTCGTCTCACTTTTTTAGTAGACAAGAATGTCATCAATGAACACGATTACGGATTTTCCTAACATCGGCTTACACACTGGTTCATTAAATCTATGAAGGCTGCGGGTGCGTTCGTTAGACTGCATGACATCAGAAGGAACTTGAAATGTCCATACCGCGTCCGAAATGCGGTTTTGGGTATCGGCTTCTTTCACCTTCATATGATGATACCTCAACCTAAAATCGATTTTGGAGAACCAACTAGCACCTTGGAGTTGGTCGAATAGATCACCGATCCGATGTAGTAGGTATTTATTATTGACAGTAAGCTTGTTCAACTCCCGGTAGTCGATACACATACGAAGACTACCGTCCTTGTTCTTAAAAAATAATACCGGTGCTCCCCATGGGGATAAATTCAGCCGGATGAAACCCTTTGCTTGGAGATCTTGCACTTGGGACATCAACTCTTGGAGTTCCGGTGGCGCTATGCGATAAGGTGCTCTAACCACCTGCTTAGCTCCCGGAATTAGCTCGATTCTGAATTCAACCTCTCGCTCGGGCGGGACACCTGACAAGTCTTCCAGAAATACATCTGGAAATTTTCGTACCACAAGTACGTCTTGGATTTGTGGGCCTCACTACGAGTGCAGCCACATAGGTTAGGTAAGCCTTGCATCCATGTTGCATAAGATTCCTAGCCTCGATTATAGAGCAAATAATGGGGTAGCAGTTTGTTTCCCCATGAATCGTCATGCATTTCCTGCTTGGTGACGTGATTTCAATTGTCTTTCGATGGCAGTCCACATTTGCATGGAAGATAACCAATCCATTCCAATTACGACTTCAAATTCTCCCATCTTCATGGGTATAAGGTCTATTGGGAATTTCTCCCTATTGATAGTGATTTCGCAAGCTCGACAAATATCAAGAACTATGAAGCGCTTATCATCGCCTACTTATACTTCAAGTGGAATAGGCAATTTTGTTAGTATAAAGGAGGGGTGTCGAATAAGTCCATGTGAAATGAACGACCTATTCGCACCCGTATCATAGAGTACTTTTACTCGAATAGTGTTTAACATGAATGTACTTGTGACCACATTTGTAAGATCCCACATCGGTTGAGAAGGAGAACAAACACTTCCTTATAAGGGGTGGGGGAACCTTCTCTACCAGACGCGTTTTGGCCATTCTTTCGGGGGTGAGACCAATGCAAAACCGTGAGCTATGGCGAAGCGGACAATATCGTGGTACGGGTTAGCTTGGGCTGTTACAGATGGTATCAGAGCCGGGGCCCGGATCGGTGTGCCAGTCGTGCCCGCGAGGACGCTGGGCTCCCTAAGGGGGGTGGATTGTAAGATCCCACATCGGTTGAGAAGGAGAACAAACACTTCCTTATAAGGGGTGGGGGAACCTTCTCTACCAGACGCGTTTTGGCCAGTCCTTCGGGGGTGAGACCAATGCAAAACTGTGAGCTGTGGCGAAGCGGACAATATCGTGGTACGGGTTAGCTTGGGCTGTTACAACATTCGGGTCCCCCTTTGCTTCGTCAGCTGTGGGATTGAAAGACCTAGCATGAGCAATGGTTGGTTTTGTTTTGATTTCGGGCTTGACACCCACTTTGCTCACATCCGTGCACTCGGACTTTTTGTGCCCCGGTTGATAACATTTGAAGCAAACATTAGCTTTATTGGGGCAATTGGAGACCACATGACCGATCTTGAACAAATTCGGCAGGGTTTGTTTTTGAAATAACATTCACCCTTGTGCCCCTTCCCACATATCCCACAAGCGCTAGCCGATCCGGCCTTGTTGCCCGCCTTGGGAGAGTCTACCACCCTTGCTTTTTGGACAGGCTCGGATTTGCATCCACCACCCGCCTCTCGCCTTGTTATAACTGCTTTTTAAGCTCAGATTCCTGTTCCCCGGGCTACTTTAATAATGTCATTTAGGGTAGCATATTTGGTGGGAGGGGTTAAGAATTCCTGATACTCAGTCCACAGCATGTTATGATAGTAATAGTCCCTTTGAGCATCGGTTTGGGCCAAATCCCCGCAAAACTTGAGCTTGTCAAGGAACACCTCGGTGATTTTGTCATATTATTCACCATTGTGTATCATGTTCATGAAATGGTCTTTAATCTGGTTTACCGCCACTTGGAGGCTATGATGTTCTAGGAATTGTTCCTTAAATTCAGTCCAAGTGATGGCCCTGACGGCTTCCGGGGTCATCCCCACCTTGCGGACATCCCACCATGCTTTGGCGAGTTGGCGTAGTTGACCTCTGGCATCTGCCACTTGGTCCCGAGCCTCACAGTTGGTGCGGTCAAAGATGTCCTCCATTTTGGAGAGCCACCTTTGACAAGCTATTGGGTCCACCGCCCCATCATACGTGCTCGGATTGCACGCCTAAAATTTGTCGTATGGACCTATCTTGCGTGGGGTTTTGTTGGGCCCTCTTTCATTGAACTTCTCCTCGATAACACCCAGGAGAGTGTTTTGAAGCATTTCGAGGAATCGAGGAATGCTAGCTTCAATTTCCTTCCCAATTTCCTCCGAGATTATTTCCTTGACTTCACCACGACTAACGGGGTTTGATTGACTTGTTGATTATTCAGCCATTGCAAGCTGAAAAGAATTTCGAATAGGTTAGAAGCATTTCAACAATCATGTTTGGTATGCTTCTCACGTATTAACCATTTGCATCCATAAAGGTGCCTTTGTGTTTTCTTTCCAATTCCGGTTTGGTTAGGCTCGTAGCCCACCTTGACCATGGTATTGGTACGTTTTGATTTAGGTGCTTACCGCACTTCTCATGTTTACACTTGATTGACACATGTTCAATCATATGGTTACGTGTTTGAGACATAATAGATAACTAAAAGTAATGAATTTCTTACTAGATTTGAAGATCAAGCTCGAATCAAACGCATACTTCAATAAACTCGGGGCTCTGATTACCACTTGTAAGACCCATAACAAATGATTAAGATTTTCATTGCGATTAACATTCAAATACCGTGTTTGTTTATATTAATCACAAGGCGTTTCACAAAAAGTACACAATTCGGATCATAATTAAAAGTGTATTTGATTTTATCTAAGTTAACTAGTGTTATTGAACCCGAATACAAAAACATGAGTGTGGATGCTTGAGTTTGGTATGCGTTTGATTCTCCAAAAGAGGGCTTGATCATCTTTCCAATCCATTCCCGAGTTATACCTAAGGTTTAGCCATGTAAAAATCTGATTAGTGTTAGATAACATGCGTTAAAACCAGTGAAACATATGTTAAAAATGACAAAAACCCAAGTTCCTTGGGCTTAAAAGAACCTGCCGTTCGTTTTGTTTGGCTGGTAGAGGGTGGTTGTAGCCTACGGCCAAGAGCCATAGGCTACGGTTCAAGGTTTCGGCCCTTTTTAGGCTCCCTGATCCGTAGGTTACGACATGATCTGTTTCTTTGCCTCATTTTCGCATATCTAGCTCAAACCATTTTGACCCATTTGAACTAGAATTCGGTTAAGGGGTCCATTCTTATATGAGGTACTTTGGTTTACCCAAATATTCCTATTCCCATGTCTCATTTACCATTATCACATCACGTTCATTGGTGACCCGTTAGAGAATTCGGTTTACGAGGGATTCCTTTCAAGGAAACTACAAGCGCACGGATTTTGTTCTCCATGACCTCTTTGATTGTTTCATGACTCGAACCTCCCCTCTTGTGAACCTTCGTTCTAACGGGTGCTTAACCTACGTAGTGAGGATTGTTATCTAGCCAAACCTTGTGCTTGTTACCATTGTGGTGAGGTCACCGTGACTAGGATCCACTTATTCTATTCCCTCGGTTCCCCTCGCCTAGTCAACTTCCTTCAAGGATCAACTATATGTAATCAACTCCCATTCGCCACATAGGTTTCCAATTCACAATTTCAACAATTGATTAACCAAGCTACATATGAATCTACATGATTTTAAGTCGTAGAACAACTTACCTTATTCCGAGGCCTTCAACCTTAAGCTTGTACCGCCCTTGCTTCCCAAGCTTTCCGACTTCACACCTATTTCATGTCACCATACATAGGCGTTTAGTCATTCATTAATTCATTGTGCGTCCATCTCATGGTTCCACATAAGCCGAATTTAACACATAATTTCAATCATACAATTTCCATATGTTTTCATGAAATTTAGTTCTTTCAAGAATTTCATCAAACACCTTGAGTCTGGGGTTGTCATGTGTGGTAGTTCAGTTCTTGTTGAGGTTTTAAGATTAAGAAGGCGGTGGCTTGCTAGATCAAATAACCAGACTGATTCTCAGCCTACTTTACATCAAGAACCTCATCCAACGTCATCTTCCAATGTTGATGCTCAACATTGGACTGAAATTGGGAACGTAGAAACTTCTAATGGGAACTAGGAGATGGCATTCTGGTAAACTTCATCAATGTCATATTGAGTAGGATACACCCTCGTCTCGAAATCCTCAGATTCTTCCAAGCATGCGGTCACCAGAGACGTCACCTGAAAGAAAAACACAGAGGGGAAACCCACAAGAGACGTCACCGAAAAAAACACAGAGAGAGACCTCACCGGGAAACCCAACGGAGACGTCAAGCAAGACGTCACCAGAGATGCCTGGCTGCTAAAACGTCTCCAGTAAAGCTAGAGACGTATGAGCAGCCAGGCGTCATTGGTGACTTCCAGCTCTCTTGACAATCTTCAGCTTGACGTCTCCGGTGACCGGTGACGTCTCCTTCTTGGGTTGTTGGAGGAGCATCATTAGCAAAAGTGGAAGCAGATGGTGATGTTGGAGGAGCTATATAGAAGAGCCTATTAGAGTAGATGGGTTATTACCCCAATAGGAAGCAGATGTTCCATACGTTGTTCATCGTTGTTAGAAAGCAGTATTCAGTAGACTTCTGTTAAAACAATATAGATGGTATGAATGTAATAATAATAATACTAATGAAATTAGAAGATATGGAGATGGAGGTAGATGTAAGAGTAGGAAGAAAGCATCTTGGGAAGATTTGACTTTTTGTGAATGAAGGAAGGAAGAGAAGATATTAATGAGGAGAGAGAGAGAGAGTAGAGAGAGACACAGTGATGAGGTGTCGGTTTGGTATTGGTTCTTACGGGAAACCTCACCGAAGACGCCTTAGATGCCTCGAACTTGGTGACCCGTCTCTCCAAAGAGACGAGAGGGGGCTATTTTCGTAAAAGCCTTGGTCAATAAGCTATTTTTGTGATTTTCACTTCTTTTATTTGTAGTTTTTTTTTGTTGATTTAACATGAAGCCTATGAAATACTCATCCAAAATAGCATCATTTGACCCATTAATTAGTCTTCATAATCATCAAGATTGTACCTTAATCTTTAGAAGCTAGTATCCATTTCGACCCATTATTGAATCCATGCATTTTGATACATTCACGTGTAAAATTGTTAAAATCGAAGTGGGGGATCCCACATCGTTATAGTCACCGAATATGGCTTCTCTTGGTTGGAATAAATCTGTTTGCACTAGTTGCAAGCATTCTGTAAAACAAGGGTGCACTTTTTTTTACGTTTATCATTTACTGTTAATTGGTTATAATTTATGTTTTAATGCTATATATCACTGCCTTCAGTATTTTATTCTTTGATTTCAAATTTGTTATGTTAAAATAATCAGTCTAACTTTTTAAGTCAACTAGTTGTATAAAATCACGCGCGTTGCGCGTTTTACAATCAAGATTTAGATGAGGTGTTAATCAATCAATGAATTATACAATCGAGATGCCATTTTGGTTGTAAACGTTAAAAAAAATAAAGAAATCTAGACATAAGGTAACACATGAAATTTGTAACGAAATTACATAAGATTATGTTATTTATGAGGTGTTAATCAATCAATGAATTATACAATCGAGATTCCATTTTGGTTGTAAACGTTAAAAAAAATAAAGAAATCTACACATAAGGTAACACATGAAATTTGTAATGAAATTACATAAGATTATGTTATTTATATTAATAGTATATAATATAATAAATTTTTTGAATAAAATAATAGTATATAATATATTAATAGTATATAATATAATAAAGTTTTTAAATAAAATAATAATATAAATAAAATATTAATATTTTTACTATTCAATTTAAATCACTATTCATTTAGGTTAGATTATTAATATATTGTAATAGTTGCATAATTAGAACAATAAAAAAGAGATTTTATTTCAATCTTTTTTTATCCAACTATTTCATATAAATCTTTTTTTTTAATTGTTAAGAATGCATTTAACAAATTTGTTTGTGCAAGTTGGAATCCTCTTCTAAAACAAGGGTGCACTTTTTAGGCACTTATTTGGATCAAAATTCACATTTTCTAAGCACCGCTTTGGGTGTACTATTCAATCCAAATTTTTGCATTTTGTAGATAATCGCATTGCAAGCTTCTTTGATTCCCGTCGCAACGCACGGGTAAACCTACTAGTTAAGAAACAAAGAGAAAAATGTGTTATTTACTCCTCCGCACTGATCATCTTCACTTAGCTCACCTTTTCCGTTCATGAGCTCATTGTATAGGTTGTGAAACACAAATGTCTTGTTCTTAAAATCAGCCCAAATAGAACTAAGTTGGGGTGGGGTGCGAGCAATTTCACCACCCATATATAGCTTAATGCGAGCAAAAATTCGCTTCCAAAACAAACGGCCTCTCTCATTAGGTGCCATCTCATTGATGTTAACCCATGCCATAGACAAAGCTATCTCAGCCTCCTCGGTCCAACTTATTTTTTGTTTAAAATTATATGGATGTAAAGGTGAAAAAATGCACGTAAGGTAAAAAATATGTAAAAATTGGTGTGTTTATAGTGTATTTTTTTTTAAGTTCAAAAAAAATTGACTGTTTGAACATTAGCCACTCCTTCTCTTTTGGTTTGCACCACCCGATTTGAATGCCCGAATTTAGTAACCAATGTGGAGGGGCCGGTGTAGCCAATCGGCTACCCCATGTACCAGAGGATAGCCAAGATCAACACCCTTCACCCTTAAAAATCCTTATTTTTATTGAGTAAAGATCAAATACAAAGTGTTTTTTGGTAAGAGCTGTGAGAATCAAATGGGGGTAAAAAAATTTATTTTTTTTTAGAAACTTTTTTTTCCCATGTGCTTAAACATACTTTCTAGATGAATAATACAAAAAAAAAAAAAAAATTAGTGTAATTACGTCATTAAAGTAAATACATTAGTTTACACTAGAGTAATTATGTAATTACTCTACATCAATTTTTTTTTTGTTTTTTTTTTTCAATACTATAATACATGTTTAACAATATGGGAAAAAAATTATAAAAAAAATAAAAAATTTTTACCCCCTTTGATTCTCACAGTTCTTACCAAAAAAACACTTTGTACAAGATCTTTACTCTATTTTTATTATACAAATCAAACCATTACCAATTTTTACACTTATTTTTGTTATAAATTATCCTTATTATTTTGATTTGTTTGATACGTTTTACACTTAATTATTATTTTAGTTATGGCTCTTTCAAACATTCCTAGAATTATCACATATAATCACACTTTCCTGAAAGTTTAATTAAAGTAAACGTCTTTCAAGGAATGATAGCAAACAATTTTTCTAATGGCTTAAATTACACAAAACAACATTACTTGACAAGGCTTGAACCCTTGACCTTAAGGGGAGCAACATCACACAAACACCTAAATTGCAATGCCTTTACAATTTCACCTAATCCCCGCGTGATAACAAAGAAACGTTAAGGGGGGGCGAGGCACTCTCAACAACTTTGCTAAGCCTCATCCAACCCCCTTTGTCGCGTCAAATCCACACCCAAAATCATCAATATCACATCTTTCTGAATAGCTACACCTTGCTAAATGGCAACAAATTTGACCGTTGCCAAAAGGGTGGCGGCGGTGTTGCCACACAGCAACCCTAACCGAGTATTCCTTGCCGAGAGTGCCTCATCCCCCTAATAATTTTCCCCAAAATATCTTTTAAATTGAAAATATAAATATATTATCTGCATAAAACTAGTTTATTTATTTTTATTATTATTTACAAGGTGATGAATAGTGTTTGCTAAATTATTTGTATTTAAGTTTTTCATTATGTTTAGTTTGCAAAGCTAGCTGTAGCCAGGGTGGTTTCGCTGTTCTGTTGGTTTGCTAAGTGCTCAGGTTCGAGTCCTGGGTTCAATATTTTTTCCCTTATAAAACGTTTGGACAGGTGGCGATCACATTTCCTCCACATGGACTGCTCCTCTTCAAGCCACGTTTTCTCCACCACCCCACTTATACGTTGTCATTCTTCTCCTCTTCATTTGCACCAAACCCTACCCCCCCCCCCCCCCCTCACTCCCTCCTCTCTCTAAAACCGGTAGCGGATTAGGTACACCGCCTCATTGTCTGCCTCTTTTCTGTTCTACACCACATGCTGGCCACACAATCAGGAAAACATTATGTATATTTTTTGTGGGTGAGTTCTTATTTTCACTATACGTTGTCATTCTTCTCCTCTTCATTTGCACCAAACCCTACCCCCCCCCCCCCCCCCCCCCCCCCTCACTCCCTCCTCTCTCTAAAACCGGTAGCGGATTAGGTACACCGCCTCATTGTCTGCCTCTTTTCTGTTCTACACCACATGCTGGCCACACAATCAGGAAAACATTATGTATATTTTTTGTGGGTGAGTTCTTATTTTCACTAATTTGTTAATAATTCATTTATTCTATTGTTAGTTTTAGAACGTTGGTTTAGGGTTTGCGGATGGTATTTTACTAATTTTATAAGCAGAGGTGATGAACATCATCGAAGTGTTTTCTAATTAATTTTATTTAAATGTAAGCTCAAAAGGTATAGACTTCATCGTATTAGTTGAGAGGGCCTAGGTGTGTACTTGACCCTTTTAATCCCATGGTATTAATTTATTTCGGTTACAAGTGTACCTTCTTGTAGGTGTAAACATAGAACCACCTAACTTAAGTTTTTCAATCAGATGTTACAACTAAAAGTATTTTTTTTTAAAGGTGTAGATCGACTGGTTCTCCACTTGGCTTGCTATCCCTGTTAGCGGTTAGGCAAGCCACGCGAGTTCGAAACGGCCCTACTAAATTTGGTGCCGGTGAGGGGCAAAACCCACCTCTACCACCCATGGCAATTATGTCCATGGTAGGAATCGAACTCGCAACCCCGGGCAATTATGTCCGGGGTGAAAACCTTTCCCACCTCACTTGTAACCACTAGGCTACATGGTCATTGGCTATAACCTGATTTTTTATAAGGAGGGTGGCGGTGGTTGTAAACTTGTAAAAGCAAGTTGATAATATCTGAAGTGACTTCTGTTTCAAGCTCAAAACATCACAGATCCAGCTAAATGGATCTGTATAAGTACAGTGCTCGAAGGTTAGGGTGACAATTGTTTAAACTTTTGCGTAGTGACATCAAATATTTTGATTATAGCCTTTTTATATACATGCCTTGAAAATTTCCAATTCACTTTGTTTAAACTTTTGTTTTGTTATTTAATTAATTGGTGAGTGCTCTAAGTTTCTAATATGCCTCTTTAATTGGACAAAGCCAACAAGAAGATGGTGGCACATTCCGTTCTGAACGTTTCTCATTAGTTAAAGACGGTGCTTGATAGTGAGTTCTAAAAGATTTATTACTATATGAATAGCATAATATGTTACTATCAAAGCATGTTGCCATGAGAGCAAAGTGCAATAAATTATGAATAGCATTACTATATGTTTTTGTAGTTTTATTTTTGCCTAGAAATTTGGTTGTGAGTTCTAAAAGATTTATTGTGGCCTACACCTATCATTATTGTTAGGTTAATCTTGTAATGTTCTTTCCAAGCTTTTGTTATTGTAGCTTTCTTTTTCACTTAATACTAATGTCTTATTTGAATTGCATCATGTATAAGTATTTTTCCTGTTTTATACTCTTGATTGATGCTACAGAGAGATTCTGTTGTACTCTCTACAGGTGACGAGATAGGCAACACGACAAAACAAAACACCTATCGAGCAGTTGGATTAGCAAAAAGCGAATATGATATCATCAACCTTTTCGTTGTAGTCAGCCCACATGTAAAAAAGAACACATCTTCATGCTCTATCAATATTAGATCAGGTATTATAGATAAGGGTGCGTATTTATTCGGGTATGCAAATGTCAGTTTGTATATTTACCATTCGAATGCGAGTTCGTGTCTTTGTAGACAATTCCAAAATAAATATCAACAGGCTCACAGGAAGCGGGAGTTTCCCGTCGCAATACGCGGGTTGGAAACACCTAGTTATCATTATATATATATATATATATATATATATATATATATATATATATATGCATGCATGTTAAATGAATCATTAAACCATGTAAATATTAAAAAAAATGGATCTTTAAACATGTGAGATTAATCTCTGAAAAACGTGACGGATGGATCCACATTATGGGAATTATATAGTCGGTGGACATATATATTTAGTTCCAATGGTCAGCTCTATGGAATGTGTATTCATATCAAGGGAATATAGTCGGTGGATATATATTATTATATATATATAATATCAACATGAAGCATATGTTTGTTGATTTATTGTACTCAATTATCAAACTCGTGCTTAATTCATTTCTCGGTTCTCTCTCTATATGTACACACGTACGTAAATGCAAGATAACAATAACACAAACACAAACAAACCTAGCTAGCTTGTAAGCCTTATTACTCTTCCAAGATGACTTCAATGTGCTTTATTCCTTGTTCAGTTCTCCATTACAAAACTTGTCAGTATGTAAGTGGGCAATTTAGCATTGTAAAGCCATTACATTCATCAAGTTCCATATCAAATGTAGTCACTGCAAAGTTTGCCAATGAGGTTGAACCTGTCACTAGACGATCAGCTAATTATAAGCCATCGCTATGGTCATCTGATGAAGTTCAATCACTTTCCAGTGAATACATAGTAAGATTTCAATTTTATCTGATTTACGTGTTCCAAAGTCTAGTAGTTATATACCACGAATCGTTTTAATACATATTCAACCGTTTAGGGAGAAGATTACAAGGCAAGAGCAGATACTTTGAAGATGGCGGTCAAGATGATGATACACAAAGTGGAAGGTCCATTGAGTAGCCTAGAGTTGGTTGATGATTTGCAAAGACTCGGAATATCGTATCATTTTGAGGATGAAATAAAAGATCTTATGAAGATGATATACCACAATTACTACCAAACTCATGACAAATGGAATAGAATGGATATGAATCTTAAAGCACTTGGATTTCGATTACTGAGACAACATGGTTATCAGGTTCCTCAAGGTACAAAATTATAAGGAATGTATTGTATTCATTGAGGAGTACTTAAAAACTTAGAATTATCCAAAGTAAAACAATTTATAACTGCCTACTATTATATAAGTTGTATGTTTTGCATTAATTTTCATTGCATACATGAAGTTGGTTCAATATTAATTAAAACACATATATATTAAAGTTACGTTTATTTGATTTTGCATTACATATAGAGATATTTCTCAACTTCAAGGACACAGTTCAAGATCTTAAGCCTCACTTACTCAAGGATACGGTGGCAATATTGAATTTGTACGAGGCTTCGTATCATTCATTCGAGGATGAAAGCATATTGGATGACGTTAGAGACTTCACAACAAGATATCTCAAAGAAAATCAAGACAAGATTGATGAGAGTATATCATCATTAGTAAGTCATGCATTGGAGCTTCCTTTGCACTGGAGAGTGCTAAGGGTAGAGTCAAAGTGGTTTATCGAAATATACGAGAAAAGAAGTGACATGAATCCAACAATGGTTGAGCTTGCAAAATTGGATTTTAATATGGTTCAAGCTTTTCATATTGAAGATCTAAAACACGCATCGAGGTATGATATCTACCACATGTGTACCCAAACTATATATTTGTTTGTATACACTAGCTTAAGATGAAATTGATGATAGGTGGTGGAGCAATACAAGATGGGATAAGAAGTTAACCTTTGCTCGTGACCGATTGGTGGAAAGCTTTCTGTGGACCGTAGGTTACACTTACCAACCTCAGTTTAGTCTTGGAAGGAGAAATGTAACAAAGGTCATTGCCATGGTTACTGCAATTGATGATATCTATGATGTGTATGGTACTCTAAATGAACTTGAACAATTTACAGATGTTGTTAGCAGGTAAATAATATGTACTTACTTCCCTTAGCTTGCTCGAATAGTCGAGTTTATGAGAATCAAAAAGCTTTGAGAACTGAACATGTTTCTAACTAATTCTTAGATGGGATGTCAACGCGATCCAAGAGCTCCCAGATTATATGAGGATATGTTTTCTTGGATTCTACAACACAATTAATGAGATCGCGTATAACACATTGACAGACTCAGGAGTCTTCATCCTTCCCTACCTAAAGAAAGCAGTGAGTAATTGGTCCATCTTTGTTTAATTGCTATAATATTATGTATGCTTGTTTAATAATTTTCTTATTCTGATATGGATGGATGGTAATATTGTAGTGGGCAGATTTATGCAAGTCATATCTTGTAGAAGCAAGGTGGTACTATAGTGGACATGTGCCAACACTCCAAGAGTACTTGCACAATGCTTGTGTAACAATAGCAACTCCTTTAGTCATGACACACAATAATTTTTCAACATCAATCGGTTCTACCGAAGAGATCCTACAGATATTTGAAGAATCTAAGAATATAGTTCACCATGCATCACTAATCTTTCGACTCGCTGATGACTTGGGGACATCCTCGGTATGTCTTTTTTATTAATGTATAACCTCATGCTTATATTTTGGTTCCTTAATTTTATCATAAATCAATCAAACCGGTTAGAATCTTTTAATACCATATAAATATTAACGGCTCTAATTCTTCGTTTTTTTGTGTGTTTAAGGATGAAATGCAAAGAGGGGATATTCCGAAGTCAATCCAATGTTACATGCATGAGACTGGTGCTACTGAAGACGAAGCTAGAAGGTATATCAAGAATTTAATCATGAAATCATGGAAGAAGCTTAACAAAGAACGATCAAGTGCTAAGTCTCAGCTTCTACGCGGGTTTATTGACTATGCAATGGCCAATGTTAGGATGGCACAGTTCATGTATGGTAAAGGAGACGGACATGGTCGTCCAAATGTGAGTAAATCACATGTTTTGTCATTGTTGTTTAATCCACTTTGAAGGATTTAAATTGTCAATAATCCATGTGTATCTTGTACTGGAGTTGAACTTCTTAAAGGTATCCAAAACAACATACCGTAAGTCCGTAACAATTGGAATAAATCCGTTAAGGGTAATCAAGTTATATTACATAAATATGATTGTTGATCCATTAGAACTGTTGATGTTTTATTCTATTTTTTCATGTAATTTATTAGCTTACAGTTATCTTTTTCATGTGTTTATAGCTTATATCAAGGGTAATATTATCAATTGACAAAATTCAAGTTATTTTAATTCTAAGTGTCCGGGAACCTTATGTATTAGGGGTTCCAAGGGGGCAACGAAGGGTCCAATTTGTTCATTCAAAATTCTAAAGGCAGATACCAGGTGAAATTACCGACATGACCTTAGGTAGACAAGAAATTACTCATATGCCATCAACAACTTAAAGAAGAAAGTCGACGTTAACAAAAACGTAAAGTAAAGGCTTCTGCACCCCTTTAACTTTGAATAAACTACAGTTTCAATCCCCTTAGTTTATAGCAAGTTTATGAAATGTCATTTAGACCCCCTTTAGTTTCTAACGTTTCAATGTCACCCCGTATTTTAATTCTTCCGCTAAAATAAAGACTTTGGCACGTGCTTTTTTTAATGTAGGTGTCGGTACAACATCAGGCTTTGACGTAAGCGGTGTAAATTCACGCGTCAGGTTTCGACGTACACGGTTTAAATTCATGTTTCGGCATAAAATTCTCGAAATTAGTCTGGTAAAACATAATGTGTTTCCGTAAATTCAGCCCACATTTTAATTCTTTATTAAAAAACGATTTCCTAACGAGCTTACGTGTCAGTACAAATTCATGCCTCGCCGTAAATTGCGTTCGACGTAGACAGCATAAACCTACGATTCGACCTAAGGTTTTCAAAAAATAATTGTATGCATTGTCTACGAATCGTGTGTCGGCCATCGTTTGTCTTACATTGTTGCGTGAAAATCGTTCTAGCTCAGTTGGTAGAGCGCCTACTTTTTTAACCACGTGGTAATGAGTTTCAATCTCACGGATGGTGGTTTCTTTTCACAACCATATTTATTCTTAACGGGTTAGATACGTGTCCCCGAGGCAACGACCGCGTGTAGAGCTTGGTGCCGCCGCGCGCCGCCGCAACGCGCGACGGGAAAAAAACTAGTTCATCTTAACGCATATAGTAATTTCATGTCTACCTAAAACTCTATTGATACTGAATTTCTAATAAAATTCTATTAAAAATATAGAGCTTGTTTTCTGCTGTCGCATGTATACTTGTAGTGCTCCATTTTGTAACCACTACTATTATTCAAAACAAATCAAATGAGATATACAAAAGTGTTACACATTCAAATCCCTCCCGCCACAACCCAACCCAACCCTCTCCCTTACACAGCATTCGGCCGTCTAATCCAACACTGTACCGACCACCATAATATCCACGTCACCAAACTCCTCCACGCCAAGCTCATCCTCTCCTCCATCACCCTCGACAACTTCTTAGCTTCTAAACTCATCGCTTCTTACTCCAAATCCAACCATCTTTTTTATGCCCACCAACTGTTCGACCAAATTCCCACCAAAAACACTTTCTCTTTTAACGCACTCCTCATCGCCTATTCCTCCCATAACCGCCACACCGATGTTCTTAATCTCTTTTCGGGTTTCTTGTCCTCCTCTTCAATGTCGGTGAAACCGGATAATTATACCGTTACATGTGTCCTAAAGGCCTTGTCTTCTTTGGGTGGTAAATGCTTTGATAATTGTACCTTGGGTAGAATGTTGCATTGTTATATTACCCGTAATGGGTTGGATGGCGATATCTTTGTCGTGAATGCTTTGATTACGTTTTATTGTAGGTGTGATGAAATAGTTTTGGCGAGACGTTTGTTTGAATGTACGCGTTATAAAGATATTGTGACGTGGAATTCGATGATAGGTGGGTATGCTAAAGGAGGGTTTTTTGATGAGTGTAAGGAATTGTATTATGGGATGATGGGTTTGGGAGACTTGCGGCCAAATGAGTTTACTGTGATTAGTGTCGTGCAAGCGTGTGCGCAGTCGAATGATCTTGGATTGGGGATGGAAGTTCATAGGTATGTGTTGGATAATGAGATTAAGATAGATCTTCCTGTTTGTAATGCGTTTGTTGCGATGTATGCAAAATGTGGGAGCTTGGATTATGCTAAACAGATTTTTGAAGAGATGAGTGAAAAGGATGAGATTAGCTATGGATCTATTATATATGGATATATGCTTCATGGGTTTGTAGACAAAGCGATGGATCTGTTTAGAGAAATGGATAAGCCTGGTTTGAGTACTTGGAATGCGGTGATATCAGGGCAGTTTCAAAACAGACAGTATGAAGCGGTTGTCGATTTGTTTCGTGAAATGCAGATATGTGGGTTTAAACCGGATATGGTAACGCTTTCGAGTATTTTTCCTACACTTTCACATTTATCGAACCTCAAAGGAGGGAAGGAGATGCATGCATATGCGATTAGAAACATCTATGACAAGAATATATATGTAGCAACTGCGATTATCGATACATATGCTAAGTTGGGTTTTCTTAACGGTGCGGAGATAGTTTTTAATCAGTCAAAAAAGAAAAGTGTTGTTATATTTACTTCATTGATATCAGCATATTCTGCTCACGGGGAGGTAAAAGCAGCTCTTGATTTATTTAATAAAATGATTAGCATAGGCATACAGCCGGATCCTGTTACGTTCACATCTGTTCTATCAGCTTGTGCTCATTCTGGATTAGTAGATGAAGCTTGGAGGATATTCAACAGTATGTTAAAGCTATATAATATTCAGCCGTTAATGGAGCATTATGCGTGCATGGTAGGTGTATTAAGCCGGGCTTTAAAGCTTAATGAAGCGATAGATTTTATTAAGAAAATGCCTTTCGAGCCTAGTGCAAGAGTCTGGGGTGCATTGCTCAACGGGGCTTCGGTTTCTGGTGATGTTGAAATTGGGAAATTTGCTTTTGATCATTTGTTTGAAATCGAGCCTGAAAATACAGGAAATTGTATTATAATGGCTAACTGGTTCTGTCAGCGGCGGCGACTGTGCGGCAGAATCCTAGGCGACAGCTAGGGTTTGTAGTGGCTAGGGGTGGTGTTTGGAAGAAAGGTAGCGGCTGAGAAGGTTAGGTGTGGCGGAACCCTAGCAGGGTGGCGGCGGCGGCGACAACAGGGATGAGGAGGAGAGGCAGTGGGTGACGGCTGGAGGTGGTAGTGGTGACGGTTATGAGGTTTAGTGTATGTGTTCCTTCTCTGATCAAGAACTTGAGCTCTGATACCAGTTGTTAGGATCGAGAACACACACACACGCACACGAACACAAGTAATTACGTGGTTCGGTCTAAACTGACCTACGTCCACGGGGGCAACTGGGGTTTCTTATTATTGAGTGATAATAGATTACAAGTACAAGAGATTATTTATAGGCTCCTAATTAGGGTTTGACCCTTTGCTAATCTTGCTCAACAAGTTAAACAAACTGGGTTGGGCCTATATGTGGGCTGAATGCAACATCTCCAACATTTAGTTATAGGTGTTATTTATTTCTAAGGCTATAAATGCAATTTATCCACCAAGTTAAATATGATGGATATGAATTGATTTCCAAAACCTCTCTCAATTATCTCTATATTTCTTCTAAGTTATTTTTCTTCTGTTTCGGATCATAACACCAACTTATACTCGATTACATAAGTAATTATGCGGTTGAGTGATTGAAGTTTCATGTTCGGGAAGTTAAAATGCGATTATAGGGTTCGAACTTGTTGCAAATGTTCTCTACGATGAGTAAGAGTGCAAGACTTTAATCTTTATAGGCTAATTTAGTTCAAGGTTTTCCTTTTGGAACTTTGAAATATTAAATTTGTGTCCTTTCCTTTATGATCCCCACTTCGTTCTTTTTTTTAACGGCTAATGTTACCCCACTTATATACCAAGTATACTCTTATCTAGATTTGAACATAGGACTTTCTCTTTAAGAGGCATAAGCCTCTACTAAATAGGCTATCCCACATAATTAGCCTAATGGTAAACGATATATACTCTTAAATTATACCAAATAAATCGTAATTTAATCCTTGTTTGAGATTTAACCCAAGACCTTCCACTAAGAGAGAAAAGACTCAATCAAGTGACCTAGTCCTACATTGGTGGTTAATTAATTAGAAGTTACACGTTATTTCTAAAAAGGAGTATTGGAAATAAATAATCCCAACTATTGACTATTGGCCAATAACAGTCTCAACTACGAAAATAACCACTAGCGGTCCCAACTATCGACATATTGGCCACCAATGGTCCCAAACTAACTGAGGATAACTCCGTTAGTGTGATGCTGATGTGGCATGCTTAGGTGGCAAAATAATCCTATGTGGCATCCGACGTGGCATCCTATGTGGCAAAATGATCCTACGTGGCATCCTACATGGCAAAAATGATCCTACGTGGCATGCCACGTCAGCATCACACTAACAGAGTTAGTGACCAGACTAACTGGGACCATTGTTGGTCAATATATTGAAAGTTGGGACCGCTAGTGGTTATTTTCATAATTGGAACAGTTATTGGTCAATAGTCAATAGTTGGGATTATTTATTTCCATTACTCCTTCTAAAAAAAAACTAGGGGTGACAATTCTTGATACCACCTAGAAATCAACCCGACCTCGACATGAAAAAAAACAGGTTTAGGTTGACTAACACAACCCGTTTAAAAAAATGGTCCGAGTTCGTGTTGACATGTATAAAAACCAGATTACCCGTTAACCATTTAAGTATTTAGGGAAAAAAAATCTTCTATACTTTTGCATTGTTTTATCAGTTTCCATTTTACATGGTAAGTTATAATAGTGTTAATTTAGACACACCATGTTATTTACTTGTTGCACTCATACTTAACATTAAACATGTTATCTTAATAAACCGCTTACAACCTAACAACCTGCTTATAACTCATAAAAATGTAATGCTCGTTTAAAAATACGGATTAAAAGGGCATGTTTGGGTTGACCCGAATTTATGTGTGTACGGGTTAGGATTGGAATTATTGACACGAATAACATGGGTCGTGTTCAGGTTGCACATTTCAACCCACCACCCGTCAGCCAACAACCCATCAACCTATCAACACGACACGATTGAAACCATTATAAAAAAAAACTAACTATGCCTACAGGTTTTAAACGGTCTTAACTGTAACACCCCGACCGATGGCGGAATCATCTTGGTGCACCATAGTGACGATTGTTCAATAGCTCGCGGTACTAAAGTGTGAATATTGATACATTAAATTGAATAATTTATTACATTGAGATGAAATACAAATGGTACAATGATTCTAAAGCAACAAGCGAACAAGTCTAAACTGGCTTTTGATCTAGTAGTGTTTTATCTTTATCTGATTTAAACTAATCGATGACTTAAGTTTCCGCTTTGATTGACTATAATACTGAACTGACTAAACCATGTACATCAAGCAGTATTTGTGTTTTCCAACATATCCCGCAAATACCATTCTAGTGTGGGTGTGTAAGAACGTGTCTTTTTCAAAATCAATAGTATGTTAAGAAAAACAAAAGTACATGTGTATGTACTGCTTTAATAAAAAAATAAAGTCAAATTGAACAATAATGGTTTATGGTAGGGCTGACAATTCAGACACGAACACAATAACCTGACATGAACCTACACGATTTTAACAGGTTTCGTGTTTGACCTTAACAGGTTTCGTGTCTATAACAGGTCGACACGTTAAGACCTGTTTATTTTCGTGTCGTGTTCGTGTTTACCTATTTCATGTTCGTGTCTTAACAGGTCTTATCGTCTCTTCTCGTGTTTCTTATCGTGGCTTGTCGTGTTTTGTCGTGTTAACTTGTTGTACTAGGTGTTCCTTTTCGTGTCTTATCGTGTTAACCTGTTATACACAGGTTCGTGTTTAAGGGTTTCGTGTTCGTGTCTTAACAGGTTCGTATCTTAACATGTTCGTGTAACCTGTTATGCCAACCCTAGTTTATGGTCCCCAAGGGAATATCAAGTTGGTAAGCAGGAAAAACCAAATGATGGACCGAGTTACAAGAGAAAGGAAAGACAAGTAATTCGTGAATTACCCACCAAATGCAAACCAATGAAAATTCAAGAATACAAAGATGCAGAAGTGGAAGAAAATGATGATACTCAAAAGGAATGTGAAGACATAAAAGAATTTGTCAAAGAAAGTTGCACATACCAAAAAGGAAAGGAAAACAAATCATAAATTCATTTCAAATGTTTTCTCCTCTTCTCTTTTCCTCACCCATCACCACCACCACCACCCACTACCACACCACCACCACCACCACCACCGTCACCCACCCACCACCACCACCTAGCATCGTCCACCACCACCGTTCACCACCACCGTCCATCACCACCACGGTCCACCACCACCCACCACCGTCCAGCACCACCACCCACCACCACCACAGTACACCACCACCACCACCGTCCACCACCACTACCACCACCACCCACCACCACCACGGTCCACCACCACGACCTACCACCTACCACCATCCACCCACCACCACCACCACCACCTACCACCATCCACCCACCACCACTACCACCACCCACCACCGTCCACCACCACCCACCACCACCACCCACTACCACCAGCACCACCACCGTCCACCACCGTCACCCACCCACCACCACCACCTAGCATCGTCCACCACTACCGTTCACCACCACCACCGTTCACCACCACCACCACCGTCCACCACCACCACCACCGTCCACCACCACTACCACCACCCACCACCACCACCACCACCCACCACCACCACCACCCACCACCACCACGGTCCACCACCACCACCACCCACCACCGTCCACCACCACCACCTACCACCATCCACCCACCACCACCACTAATACCACCCACCACCACCACCGTCCATCACCACCACGGTCCACCACCACCACCCACCACCGTCCACCACCACTACCACCACCCACCACCACCATCCCCCACCACCACCCACCACCACCACGGTCCACCACCGTCCACCACCACTACCACCACCACCACCACGGTCCACCACCACCTACCCCCGTCCACCCACCACCATCCACCATCCACCACCACGGTCCACCCACCACCACCACCGTCTACCACCAAACTGCAGTAAAAACTCAGTTTGTTTAAATTTAAGTTTATTTCAGCAGCCTACAGACGTTAACAAACAAACAGTCTTCTTCTTGCAGACTGCAGACTTTTGGTCCACCTCTTCTCCTGCAGATGTCTGCAGATGTGGTCCGCAGACTGCAGACCTTTTCCTGCAGAAAAAACAAACAGCACCTAAAACTCACTACATTTTCTTTCATTCTCAATTAAATAATATTTTTTATACATTTATCATTACATTTTCTCTGTCCTTCACTCACAACCACTTTAAAAAAATATTAAATTTTTTTTGTGATGATTAGTAGTTTTTCAATATACGGATGAACAATAACATTTCATCTTTCCTCTACCCATAACCTCTCAAAATCACTTTTTAAAATATGGAGAATACGCTCACAATTTTTTTATAGACGAGTTTTGAAGGCTCTTACACCATCCGCAAAATAAAGAAAACAATAACAATTATAAGATCAAAACAAGACAAAAGGTTCCTCCCCAAATTGACGACAATCTCCTGTTCATGCTTATCACTTATCAGAAGGTTAGTTCTAACATCTATTTTTTAATGAATGACCTTACGTAATTCATGCACATACAACAAATAAATTGCAATTCATATGTAGTACTCCTTTCCCAAAACTGCCCTCCCCAAATTTATGCACACATACATTCATTCTATATTTTTAAGTGCTTTTTAACTAGTATTTTGCTTGCAGGGCGAGCTTGTGACGTATTGTAACACCCCAACCCGGTTAGGGCTGACATGTCACTATTACAGATATCATAAATTAAACGATATTCCATTTAAACAAAGAAAATGGAAATCCCAAGACAACCACAAAGTATCAAATCAAGTCAAGTCAAGAAATCCTATGTCTTAATTTATTTAAGTCCAAAAATAACGAAAACGATAAGTCTTTTAAAATAAATCTTGAACTTCTTATTCCTCTCATCCCTGATATCCCAGATTTCCCCGATTACCTGCCAACAAAATACACAAACACAACAAAGAAAATACGGCTGAGCCAAAGGTTTGCTCAGTAACGGAAAGATCAATAGTACTGGTAATTAATGAACATAAGGTAAGGAATATGAAAATTTGAACAAACTCTTATTCGAACTCGAATCCAAAACTGATACTGAAACAAATACTGAACAAAATCTAGGCACAACCCGGCACTTGATCGGACAAAATATACTGAAGCATATGAGAGCACATATACAAATATCAAACCACATGACTACCTCAAACAATGAATAATTTAAGCCACGTGAAACGGATGCACCAACGAGCCTAAACAGACCGGTACACAGCTAGCTAGTCCGTGCACCTATGAGATGGTGAGTGTGGCGTGCACCCCTTATTCCATCTCCAGACAAACAAACTCAGACTCAGAGCTAAGATCGATCTATACGCCTCTAGGGGCCAAGTGTTATGTAAAACACAATCTAGAAACGCCGTGAACTTTTATTACGCACTGTCACGATAAGTGCCATGCCGTTGACGCCCAAACGGCAAGCCAGAGGCTCGGGTGACAGAGTACAAAACTAAGGCCATGTATAAAATAATGGCAACTGAAAGTCATGCTAACGGGAACATGCAACAATGATTACAATTTTTAAGGTCTATTGCATGCTACAACAATTTGACAAATATTAAGTCGAAACTGAAAGGACTAATAAAAGAAAATAACCCGTACCGCAAGGTAGCGGGTATATAGAAAATAAATGAAAGAATACTATGATGTCAAGAAAATAGAATCCGTACCTTGTCAACGAATAGCAACAAACTTGAAGAATCCTACGCTTGGGTCGAATGTTGAGAACCTACAATATCGTCATGCTCCTAATTTACACCATTATAATTATAACTTTTAATTCGCTCATTTGAAAGTAGGGTGCTGGCGACGGAGTTTCTAAAGACAAATGGTCACGGTCCACCTCCATTCAACACGTTCCAAATAAAAAAAATTCTATTCTCCAACCTTAATACAAATCTGGATTACTAATTACTAAAGCTTTATCATTTCATTTAGAAAAGTCATTATAACCGATCTATTATTATTATTATTCTTTTTTTTTTTTTTTTGAGAAATTGTTTTACTTTACAACACATATCATTCATTAAATTCAAAGCATTTAGTGTAGGTGTGTTTATTTGTATATACATATATATGCATACCTATGTGCGATATATACACATATATATGATTTACAACCACAGTTCCAATATTTTCTTGAATCAGTACTTTAAACATTCAAAGCAATTTCACTTTCATTTAAACCAACTATAAATCATAGCACCATGACATATGAAAAGATTACTTGCAAAAATAATATAGAATGAGATCAACCAACAATTATATATTCTGACAAAAAAAGAAAAAGAAAAACGAAGGTGGACAACTAAGTCACGTAAATCTCGTCGCCATGGAAAACCCATAATCGGATTCAATGAATCCACTAACCAACGGAAAGAAGAAAAAAAAAAAAACGAAGTTCGAACCTGGACGAATCGAAAGAACGAAGCAGATTTGGACAGTGGTTCGAAGCGGTAGGTGTTGTAGCCTGAATAATGTTAGTGACAAACCGGGTTGTGGCTGATTGGTTGCAACAGATTTCGCTTCAAACTCGCGTATGAACGGAGTGCCTTGGGACGGTGGAAAGAACTTTGGGGGCAAGATGAGTGTGTTTGTTTGTGTAACTTGTAAAGGGTTTATATGAATTCAAGACACTAATGTTAAATCATTTAATACTCAATCATTCCATAATCATTGTCGATTACGAATTGATATAGCGTACGGAAATTATGGCGAAAATGTCGTTGGCACTTCCAACAGGGAAGAAGGTTACGTAAAACTCAATATGGAAGTGATTTACTTGAAGTTTTTCACTAATACCTCTAGAAGAAACTCACAAACATACCTTTTTGTTTTAACCTTAAAACATTATTATTATTATAACTTAATAAGAATAAAAACGTAAATCCCTATATAACTTGTATACTAACTTGTTGGTTTATAAATTAACTAGATTATACCCCGGGAACGTCCCGGGGTTGAAAAATCTAATATGACATATTAATTTTATATATGAAATAAAATGATTCGTTTTACAGTTACATGCAAGAAAGCTTCGGGTAGCACCTAACCTAAAACAATTAAAAATGTATATCCAATGTTAACGCCTAACCTTAAACAATATACAACTCTAATATTAATGTCTAACCTAAAACAAAGTATAACTCCAATGCTAACGCATGTTGAAAATAGAATTCATATTTACTGATTTGAACATAATTAGTGACTTGCCTATACATTATTAATGATTTACCTGAACACTTTGTGTTTTTTCCTGTATGAACAAAACCCCACAAAAAATAGTCGTTTTTTTTCTCCGTTTTTTTATATAACACTATGATACTCATTGGAAAGATATTAAAACGCTCGTTAATTTGGTGTAATTTTTTTCTTTAAAAAATCTCGTATATAAAAGATATTAACGTTTAAAAATTATGGGAGGAAACATAAGAGAAAAAACTCTAATTTTATTTTTAAATTTTTTTCCTAAAATATCTCAATGCCACATGGGATGACACATGGCACACTCAAAGGGGAGAATGCCTCTTTAAGTGCCATGTCATTAAAATGGCTTTGGTTTATTATATGTATAGATAGATAATATAGATATAGTCATTTAGACCTTAAGTTAATTTCGGGAATAATTAATCTATTCGCATTAACTCTTTTAAGATCTTACATAATAAATCGATATTTATTATTCTAGTGTTTTCGAATTTTGAGGTATTATACGTATTAAACAAACATATGTGGCAACACGATTGCACTTCACTTTGGTATATTTTGACATCATTCGGTGTTGATTCGTAAAAGTTCGGTGGTTATTTGGTTTATTTTATATAAAAATAGGTTAGGAATTGGGCTTTGCTACTCTGTTCCTAGACCAATTAAACCCTAGTCGAATTCTTTTCGAAGACCAATTAAACTCTGACCTAGAATCCAACCCATGTGCACATCTTGAATGAGAAATAGAGTTATCTCTATGAGTTTCAAGATTTTCAAGTAAATGTGTACATTCAGCTTTTGAGGTTGTACTTCAATTATCTCATATCAATTACATTTTAACCAATTGAATGACCAAATTTACTTGGTGGGATGCTAAGTATGTGAAAGATAAAAGAATAAGAACAGGTAACAAATTTCTCGTTTATGGATGATAATATTGCACAAAATAAACCAAACTCCTCCTAAAATCTAACCAAGTAACATCTTCTTTTGATAGCCTGCACCATCACTCTTCCCTTTCTCTCTCTAAAAACCCACCCACCATCACCACTCCTTGTCTCTCTAAAACCCAACCGTAGTGGCCACCTCTCTAAAACCCAGCTACAACCACCGTCACTCCTCCCCATCTCTCGCTTTAAAACCCAGTCGTCACCACCACCACTCCTCCCCCTCTTTCTAAAAACCCAGCACCTCCGCTCCTCTCTCTCTCTCTTTCTCTAAAAACTCAGCCGCCACCACCGCTGCTCCTCCCTCTCTCACTAAAAAAACAGTTTTCGCCACCACCTCTCCCCTCTCCCTCTAAAACCCAACCACCACCACTCATCCTTCTCTCTCCACCCCCCCCCCCCCATCTCTCTAAAAACCTAGCCACCAACACCAACCCAGACGGCTAGACACCAAAACCACCAAAAAAAATTCAAATAATCTCATCAAACATTATAGGAAACAACTGTTGCCGAAATTGTTTCCAAAAGTCTTAAATCTCTTAGAGAAAGAAAGAGAAATCCTTAGAGAAAAGGTATAGAGATGAAGCGTGGGATTTGAGAGATAGAAAAAATGAGTAGAGATATACCTTAGGAAAAAAGGACGTGTGTTCACGAAGCTGTACACCAACATCCACATGTTTTATAAAACCAGCGTACAACCTCTAAAGCGATAGAGTGCAATCAATCAATGCACAAAAAACCTTTAAAGCACCATGTACTACACAACACTGCACAAAGCGTTTGTTATTTAATACTATATATAATATCTCTATGAATCGTGTATGATTACTTTTAGATTCAGTTATCTCGATGGTACTCTAGCGTAGTTACTTGTTACTACTAGACCGAGTTTTAGTGATGACCGATTTCCTAGTAATGATCAGTCGCGCACCTAACACTGTCACCCCCCTAACCCACTAATGTCGTCGCCGTGACCACCACCACCAACTGCTGCCTACCCACCACCACCACCGCCGTCACCCACCCAACTTTTTCACTGTCGCCCACCACCGCAGCCTCCCACCACCCACCATCGTCGCCTGTCACCACCGCCGCCGCCGTCACCACTCGTCACCAAACACCACCGGCCACCGCCACTCACCACTGGCTTTATTCTTTCCTCTGTTCCCACCAACAAACAACACAAAGTAATGATTCATTCTATTCCTATATGATTACCTTGTCCTTTGTATTACCTCGTCCATTCAATACCTTGTTCATTCTATTACCACAGAGGCGTCCCTAAAGATTTAGGTGCCTTGCCCGAATCATTCAAAAATATGTCCCTTAAACCTTAAGTTTTGAGTTTTAAACGAGTAATAGGTTTATAAATGGGCTAATAAGTTTTTGAGTTTTATATAAGTTTTCAGTGGACCAAGTTTTAAGTTTAAAGTGGGTTTTCTATTAAAAAACACACACATATAACATATGTATATACGTATTTTATAAACAAGTGTGCCCCGAAATAAAAGCCCACCCTAAAAGCCCCTATGCATTACCACATACCAAATAGACCCTAAAAGTATCATAAATACCTCTAACTTAATTCACCAACTTGTGTATCAAGTAATTACCTAAGGCTTTTGTGGTCCCAGAAAATCGTGACCTTCACCCCATATAGGTAGTGTCTCCAAATTTTGAGCGCAAACACTACAGCGGCTAGTTCAAGATCGTGAGTAGGATATTTAGTTTCATGGGTTTTTAGTTGCCTTGAGGCGTAAGCTATGACTTTGCCCCTTTGCATGAGGACACACCCCAACCCGAGGCGCGAGTCATCTGAATATACCACTATTTTTTCCGTGCCCTCGGGCAAGGTGAGCACGGGAGCATGAGTGAGCTTCCCTTTTAAGACATTGAAAGCCTTGTTTTGTTCTTCACCCCACACAAACTTCTCATCCTTTCGAGTAAGATTAGTCAACGAGGTGGCGATTTTTAAAAAAAATCTTGAATAAACCTTCGATAATAGCCCACGAGTCCTAGAAAACTTCGGATCTCGGACGGGTTCTTCGGTGAACTCCATTTTGATACTGCTTCGATTTTAGAAGGGTCCACTAACACCCCCTCAGCGCAGATCACATGACCGAGGAATTGAACTTCTCGAAGCCAAAAGGCACATTTTGAGAATTTGGCGTAGAGTTTCTCTCTCCGGAGTGTTTCTAGCACCTCGAATAAGTAACGGGCATGGTTCGTCTCACTTTTTTAGTAGACAAGAATGTCATCAATGAACACGATTACGGATTTTCCTAACATCGGCTTACACACTGGTTCATTAAATCTATGAAGGCTGCGGGTGCGTTCGTTAGACTGCATGACATCAGAAGGAACTTGAAATGTCCATACCGCGTCCGAAATGCGGTTTTGGGTATCGGCTTCTTTCACCTTCATATGATGATACCTCAACCTAAAATCGATTTTGGAGAACCAACTAGCACCTTGGAGTTGGTCGAATAGATCACCGATCCGATGTAGTAGGTATTTATTATTGACAGTAAGCTTGTTCAACTCCCGGTAGTCGATACACATACGAAGACTACCGTCCTTGTTCTTAAAAAATAATACCGGTGCTCCCCATGGGGATAAATTCAGCCGGATGAAACCCTTTGCTTGGAGATCTTGCACTTGGGACATCAACTCTTGGAGTTCCGGTGGCGCTATGCGATAAGGTGCTCTAACCACCTGCTTAGCTCCCGGAATTAGCTCGATTCTGAATTCAACCTCTCGCTCGGGCGGGACACCTGACAAGTCTTCCAGAAATACATCTGGAAATTTTCGTACCACAAGTACGTCTTGGATTTGTGGGCCTCACTACGAGTGCAGCCACATAGGTTAGGTAAGCCTTGCATCCATGTTGCATAAGATTCCTAGCCTCGATTATAGAGCAAATAATGGGGTAGCAGTTTGTTTCCCCATGAATCGTCATGCATTTCCTGCTTGGTGACGTGATTTCAATTGTCTTTCGATGGCAGTCCACATTTGCATGGAAGATAACCAATCCATTCCAATTACGACTTCAAATTCTCCCATCTTCATGGGTATAAGGTCTATTGGGAATTTCTCCCTATTGATAGTGATTTCGCAAGCTCGACAAATATCAAGAACTATGAAGCGCTTATCATCGCCTACTTATACTTCAAGTGGAATAGGCAATTTTGTTAGTATAAAGGAGGGGTGTCGAATAAGTCCATGTGAAATGAACGACCTATTCGCACCCGTATCATAGAGTACTTTTACTCGAATAGTGTTTAACATGAATGTACTTGTGACCACATTTGTAAGATCCCACATCGGTTGAGAAGGAGAACAAACACTTCCTTATAAGGGGTGGGGGAACCTTCTCTACCAGACGCGTTTTGGCCATTCTTTCGGGGGTGAGACCAATGCAAAACCGTGAGCTATGGCGAAGCGGACAATATCGTGGTACGGGTTAGCTTGGGCTGTTACAGATGGTATCAGAGCCGGGGCCCGGATCGGTGTGCCAGTCGTGCCCGCGAGGACGCTGGGCTCCCTAAGGGGGGTGGATTGTAAGATCCCACATCGGTTGAGAAGGAGAACAAACACTTCCTTATAAGGGGTGGGGGAACCTTCTCTACCAGACGCGTTTTGGCCAGTCCTTCGGGGGTGAGACCAATGCAAAACTGTGAGCTGTGGCGAAGCGGACAATATCGTGGTACGGGTTAGCTTGGGCTGTTACAACATTCGGGTCCCCCTTTGCTTCGTCAGCTGTGGGATTGAAAGACCTAGCATGAGCAATGGTTGGTTTTGTTTTGATTTCGGGCTTGACACCCACTTTGCTCACATCCGTGCACTCGGACTTTTTGTGCCCCGGTTGATAACATTTGAAGCAAACATTAGCTTTATTGGGGCAATTGGAGACCACATGACCGATCTTGAACAAATTCGGCAGGGTTTGTTTTTGAAATAACATTCACCCTTGTGCCCCTTCCCACATATCCCACAAGCGCTAGCCGATCCGGCCTTGTTGCCCGCCTTGGGAGAGTCTACCACCCTTGCTTTTTGGACAGGCTCGGATTTGCATCCACCACCCGCCTCTCGCCTTGTTATAACTGCTTTTTAAGCTCAGATTCCTGTTCCCCGGGCTACTTTAATAATGTCATTTAGGGTAGCATATTTGGTGGGAGGGGTTAAGAATTCCTGATACTCAGTCCACAGCATGTTATGATAGTAATAGTCCCTTTGAGCATCGGTTTGGGCCAAATCCCCGCAAAACTTGAGCTTGTCAAGGAACACCTCGGTGATTTTGTCATATTATTCACCATTGTGTATCATGTTCATGAAATGGTCTTTAATCTGGTTTACCGCCACTTGGAGGCTATGATGTTCTAGGAATTGTTCCTTAAATTCAGTCCAAGTGATGGCCCTGACGGCTTCCGGGGTCATCCCCACCTTGCGGACATCCCACCATGCTTTGGCGAGTTGGCGTAGTTGACCTCTGGCATCTGCCACTTGGTCCCGAGCCTCACAGTTGGTGCGGTCAAAGATGTCCTCCATTTTGGAGAGCCACCTTTGACAAGCTATTGGGTCCACCGCCCCATCATACGTGCTCGGATTGCACGCCTAAAATTTGTCGTATGGACCTATCTTGCGTGGGGTTTTGTTGGGCCCTCTTTCATTGAACTTCTCCTCGATAACACCCAGGAGAGTGTTTTGAAGCATTTCGAGGAATCGAGGAATGCTAGCTTCAATTTCCTTCCCAATTTCCTCCGAGATTATTTCCTTGACTTCACCACGACTAACGGGGTTTGATTGACTTGTTGATTATTCAGCCATTGCAAGCTGAAAAGAATTTCGAATAGGTTAGAAGCATTTCAACAATCATGTTTGGTATGCTTCTCACGTATTAACCATTTGCATCCATAAAGGTGCCTTTGTGTTTTCTTTCCAATTCCGGTTTGGTTAGGCTCGTAGCCCACCTTGACCATGGTATTGGTACGTTTTGATTTAGGTGCTTACCGCACTTCTCATGTTTACACTTGATTGACACATGTTCAATCATATGGTTACGTGTTTGAGACATAATAGATAACTAAAAGTAATGAATTTCTTACTAGATTTGAAGATCAAGCTCGAATCAAACGCATACTTCAATAAACTCGGGGCTCTGATTACCACTTGTAAGACCCATAACAAATGATTAAGATTTTCATTGCGATTAACATTCAAATACCGTGTTTGTTTATATTAATCACAAGGCGTTTCACAAAAAGTACACAATTCGGATCATAATTAAAAGTGTATTTGATTTTATCTAAGTTAACTAGTGTTATTGAACCCGAATACAAAAACATGAGTGTGGATGCTTGAGTTTGGTATGCGTTTGATTCTCCAAAAGAGGGCTTGATCATCTTTCCAATCCATTCCCGAGTTATACCTAAGGTTTAGCCATGTAAAAATCTGATTAGTGTTAGATAACATGCGTTAAAACCAGTGAAACATATGTTAAAAATGACAAAAACCCAAGTTCCTTGGGCTTAAAAGAACCTGCCGTTCGTTTTGTTTGGCTGGTAGAGGGTGGTTGTAGCCTACGGCCAAGAGCCATAGGCTACGGTTCAAGGTTTCGGCCCTTTTTAGGCTCCCTGATCCGTAGGTTACGACATGATCTGTTTCTTTGCCTCATTTTCGCATATCTAGCTCAAACCATTTTGACCCATTTGAACTAGAATTCGGTTAAGGGGTCCATTCTTATATGAGGTACTTTGGTTTACCCAAATATTCCTATTCCCATGTCTCATTTACCATTATCACATCACGTTCATTGGTGACCCGTTAGAGAATTCGGTTTACGAGGGATTCCTTTCAAGGAAACTACAAGCGCACGGATTTTGTTCTCCATGACCTCTTTGATTGTTTCATGACTCGAACCTCCCCTCTTGTGAACCTTCGTTCTAACGGGTGCTTAACCTACGTAGTGAGGATTGTTATCTAGCCAAACCTTGTGCTTGTTACCATTGTGGTGAGGTCACCGTGACTAGGATCCACTTATTCTATTCCCTCGGTTCCCCTCGCCTAGTCAACTTCCTTCAAGGATCAACTATATGTAATCAACTCCCATTCGCCACATAGGTTTCCAATTCACAATTTCAACAATTGATTAACCAAGCTACATATGAATCTACATGATTTTAAGTCGTAGAACAACTTACCTTATTCCGAGGCCTTCAACCTTAAGCTTGTACCGCCCTTGCTTCCCAAGCTTTCCGACTTCACACCTATTTCATGTCACCATACATAGGCGTTTAGTCATTCATTAATTCATTGTGCGTCCATCTCATGGTTCCACATAAGCCGAATTTAACACATAATTTCAATCATACAATTTCCATATGTTTTCATGAAATTTAGTTCTTTCAAGAATTTCATCAAACACCTTGAGTCTGGGGTTGTCATGTGTGGTAGTTCAGTTCTTGTTGAGGTTTTAAGATTAAGAAGGCGGTGGCTTGCTAGATCAAATAACCAGACTGATTCTCAGCCTACTTTACATCAAGAACCTCATCCAACGTCATCTTCCAATGTTGATGCTCAACATTGGACTGAAATTGGGAACGTAGAAACTTCTAATGGGAACTAGGAGATGGCATTCTGGTAAACTTCATCAATGTCATATTGAGTAGGATACACCCTCGTCTCGAAATCCTCAGATTCTTCCAAGCATGCGGTCACCAGAGACGTCACCTGAAAGAAAAACACAGAGGGGAAACCCACAAGAGACGTCACCGAAAAAAACACAGAGAGAGACCTCACCGGGAAACCCAACGGAGACGTCAAGCAAGACGTCACCAGAGATGCCTGGCTGCTAAAACGTCTCCAGTAAAGCTAGAGACGTATGAGCAGCCAGGCGTCATTGGTGACTTCCAGCTCTCTTGACAATCTTCAGCTTGACGTCTCCGGTGACCGGTGACGTCTCCTTCTTGGGTTGTTGGAGGAGCATCATTAGCAAAAGTGGAAGCAGATGGTGATGTTGGAGGAGCTATATAGAAGAGCCTATTAGAGTAGATGGGTTATTACCCCAATAGGAAGCAGATGTTCCATACGTTGTTCATCGTTGTTAGAAAGCAGTATTCAGTAGACTTCTGTTAAAACAATATAGATGGTATGAATGTAATAATAATAATACTAATGAAATTAGAAGATATGGAGATGGAGGTAGATGTAAGAGTAGGAAGAAAGCATCTTGGGAAGATTTGACTTTTTGTGAATGAAGGAAGGAAGAGAAGATATTAATGAGGAGAGAGAGAGAGAGTAGAGAGAGACACAGTGATGAGGTGTCGGTTTGGTATTGGTTCTTACGGGAAACCTCACCGAAGACGCCTTAGATGCCTCGAACTTGGTGACCCGTCTCTCCAAAGAGACGAGAGGGGGCTATTTTCGTAAAAGCCTTGGTCAATAAGCTATTTTTGTGATTTTCACTTCTTTTATTTGTAGTTTTTTTTTGTTGATTTAACATGAAGCCTATGAAATACTCATCCAAAATAGCATCATTTGACCCATTAATTAGTCTTCATAATCATCAAGATTGTACCTTAATCTTTAGAAGCTAGTATCCATTTCGACCCATTATTGAATCCATGCATTTTGATACATTCACGTGTAAAATTGTTAAAATCGAAGTGGGGGATCCCACATCGTTATAGTCACCGAATATGGCTTCTCTTGGTTGGAATAAATCTGTTTGCACTAGTTGCAAGCATTCTGTAAAACAAGGGTGCACTTTTTTTTACGTTTATCATTTACTGTTAATTGGTTATAATTTATGTTTTAATGCTATATATCACTGCCTTCAGTATTTTATTCTTTGATTTCAAATTTGTTATGTTAAAATAATCAGTCTAACTTTTTAAGTCAACTAGTTGTATAAAATCACGCGCGTTGCGCGTTTTACAATCAAGATTTAGATGAGGTGTTAATCAATCAATGAATTATACAATCGAGATGCCATTTTGGTTGTAAACGTTAAAAAAAATAAAGAAATCTAGACATAAGGTAACACATGAAATTTGTAACGAAATTACATAAGATTATGTTATTTATGAGGTGTTAATCAATCAATGAATTATACAATCGAGATTCCATTTTGGTTGTAAACGTTAAAAAAAATAAAGAAATCTACACATAAGGTAACACATGAAATTTGTAATGAAATTACATAAGATTATGTTATTTATATTAATAGTATATAATATAATAAATTTTTTGAATAAAATAATAGTATATAATATATTAATAGTATATAATATAATAAAGTTTTTAAATAAAATAATAATATAAATAAAATATTAATATTTTTACTATTCAATTTAAATCACTATTCATTTAGGTTAGATTATTAATATATTGTAATAGTTGCATAATTAGAACAATAAAAAAGAGATTTTATTTCAATCTTTTTTTATCCAACTATTTCATATAAATCTTTTTTTTTAATTGTTAAGAATGCATTTAACAAATTTGTTTGTGCAAGTTGGAATCCTCTTCTAAAACAAGGGTGCACTTTTTAGGCACTTATTTGGATCAAAATTCACATTTTCTAAGCACCGCTTTGGGTGTACTATTCAATCCAAATTTTTGCATTTTGTAGATAATCGCATTGCAAGCTTCTTTGATTCCCGTCGCAACGCACGGGTAAACCTACTAGTTAAGAAACAAAGAGAAAAATGTGTTATTTACTCCTCCGCACTGATCATCTTCACTTAGCTCACCTTTTCCGTTCATGAGCTCATTGTATAGGTTGTGAAACACAAATGTCTTGTTCTTAAAATCAGCCCAAATAGAACTAAGTTGGGGTGGGGTGCGAGCAATTTCACCACCCATATATAGCTTAAGGCGAGCAAAAATTCGCTTCCAAAACAAACGGCCTCTCTCATTAGGTGCCATCTCATTGATGTTAACCCATGCCATAGACAAAGCTATCTCAGCCTCCTCGGTCCAACTTATTTTTTGTTTAAAATTATATGGATGTAAAGGTGAAAAAATGCACGTAAGGTAAAAAATATGTAAAAATTGGTGTGTTTATAGTGTATTTTTTTTTAAGTTCAAAAAAAATTGACTGTTTGAACATTAGCCACTCCTTCTCTTTTGGTTTGCACCACCCGATTTGAATGCCCGAATTTAGTAACCAATGTGGAGGGGCCGGTGTAGCCAATCGGCTACCCCATGTACCAGAGGATAGCCAAGATCAACACCCTTCACCCTTAAAAATCCTTATTTTTATTGAGTAAAGATCAAATACAAAGTGTTTTTTGGTAAGAGCTGTGAGAATCAAATGGGGGTAAAAAAATTTATTTTTTTTTAGAAACTTTTTTTTCCCATGTGCTTAAACATACTTTCTAGATGAATAATACAAAAAAAAAAAAAAAAATTAGTGTAATTACGTCATTAAAGTAAATACATTAGTTTACACTAGAGTAATTATGTAATTACTCTACATCAATTTTTTTTTTGTTTTTTTTTTTCAATACTATAATACATGTTTAACAATATGGGAAAAAAATTATAAAAAAAATAAAAAATTTTTACCCCCTTTGATTCTCACAGTTCTTACCAAAAAAACACTTTGTACAAGATCTTTACTCTATTTTTATTATACAAATCAAACCATTACCAATTTTTACACTTATTTTTGTTATAAATTATCCTTATTATTTTGATTTGTTTGATACGTTTTACACTTAATTATTATTTTAGTTATGGCTCTTTCAAACATTCCTAGAATTATCACATATAATCACACTTTCCTGAAAGTTTAATTAAAGTAAACGTCTTTCAAGGAATGATAGCAAACAATTTTTCTAATGGCTTAAATTACACAAAACAACATTACTTGACAAGGCTTGAACCCTTGACCTTAAGGGGAGCAACATCACACAAACACCTAAATTGCAATGCCTTTACAATTTCACCTAATCCCCGCGTGATAACAAAGAAACGTTAAGGGGGGGCGAGGCACTCTCAACAACTTTGCTAAGCCTCATCCAACCCCCTTTGTCGCGTCAAATCCACACCCAAAATCATCAATATCACATCTTTCTGAATAGCTACACCTTGCTAAATGGCAACAAATTTGACCGTTGCCAAAAGGGTGGCGGCGGTGTTGCCACACAGCAACCCTAACCGAGTATTCCTTGCCGAGAGTGCCTCATCCCCCTAATAATTTTCCCCAAAATATCTTTTAAATTGAAAATATAAATATATTATCTGCATAAAACTAGTTTATTTATTTTTATTATTATTTACAAGGTGATGAATAGTGTTTGCTAAATTATTTGTATTTAAGTTTTTCATTATGTTTAGTTTGCAAAGCTAGCTGTAGCCAGGGTGGTTTCGCTGTTCTGTTGGTTTGCTAAGTGCTCAGGTTCGAGTCCTGGGTTCAATATTTTTTCCCTTATAAAACGTTTGGACAGGTGGCGATCACATTTCCTCCACATGGACTGCTCCTCTTCAAGCCACGTTTTCTCCACCACCCCACTTATACGTTGTCATTCTTCTCCTCTTCATTTGCACCAAACCCTACCCCCCCCCCCCCCCCCTCACTCCCTCCTCTCTCTAAAACCGGTAGCGGATTAGGTACACCGCCTCATTGTCTGCCTCTTTTCTGTTCTACACCACATGCTGGCCACACAATCAGGAAAACATTATGTATATTTTTTGTGGGTGAGTTCTTATTTTCACTAATTTGTTAATAATTCATTTATTCTATTGTTAGTTTTAGAACGTTGGTTTAGGGTTTGCGGATGGTATTTTACTAATTTTATAAGCAGAGGTGATGAACATCATCGAAGTGTTTTCTAATTAATTTTATTTAAATGTAAGCTCAAAAGGTATAGACTTCATCGTATTAGTTGAGAGGGCCTAGGTGTGTACTTGACCCTTTTAATCCCATGGTATTAATTTATTTCGGTTACAAGTGTACCTTCTTGTAGGTGTAAACATAGAACCACCTAACTTAAGTTTTTCAATCAGATGTTACAACTAAAAGTATTTTTTTTTAAAGGTGTAGATCGACTGGTTCTCCACTTGGCTTGCTATCCCTGTTAGCGGTTAGGCAAGCCACGCGAGTTCGAAACGGCCCTACTAAATTTGGTGCCGGTGAGGGGCAAAACCCACCTCTACCACCCATGGCAATTATGTCCATGGTAGGAATCGAACTCGCAACCCCGGGCAATTATGTCCGGGGTGAAAACCTTTCCCACCTCACTTGTAACCACTAGGCTACATGGTCATTGGCTATAACCTGATTTTTTATAAGGAGGGTGGCGGTGGTTGTAAACTTGTAAAAGCAAGTTGATAATATCTGAAGTGACTTCTGTTTCAAGCTCAAAACATCACAGATCCAGCTAAATGGATCTGTATAAGTACAGTGCTCGAAGGTTAGGGTGACAATTGTTTAAACTTTTGCGTAGTGACATCAAATATTTTGATTATAGCCTTTTTATATACATGCCTTGAAAATTTCCAATTCACTTTGTTTAAACTTTTGTTTTGTTATTTAATTAATTGGTGAGTGCTCTAAGTTTCTAATATGCCTCTTTAATTGGACAAAGCCAACAAGAAGATGGTGGCACATTCCGTTCTGAACGTTTCTCATTAGTTAAAGACGGTGCTTGATAGTGAGTTCTAAAAGATTTATTACTATATGAATAGCATAATATGTTACTATCAAAGCATGTTGCCATGAGAGCAAAGTGCAATAAATTATGAATAGCATTACTATATGTTTTTGTAGTTTTATTTTTGCCTAGAAATTTGGTTGTGAGTTCTAAAAGATTTATTGTGGCCTACACCTATCATTATTGTTAGGTTAATCTTGTAATGTTCTTTCCAAGCTTTTGTTATTGTAGCTTTCTTTTTCACTTAATACTAATGTCTTATTTGAATTGCATCATGTATAAGTATTTTTCCTGTTTTATACTCTTGATTGATGCTACAGAGAGATTCTGTTGTACTCTCTACAGGTGACGAGATAGGCAACACGACAAAACAAAACACCTATCGAGCAGTTGGATTAGCAAAAAGCGAATATGATATCATCAACCTTTTCGTTGTAGTCAGCCCACATGTAAAAAAGAACACATCTTCATGCTCTATCAATATTAGATCAGGTATTATAGATAAGGGTGCGTATTTATTCGGGTATGCAAATGTCAGTTTGTATATTTACCATTCGAATGCGAGTTCGTGTCTTTGTAGACAATTCCAAAATAAATATCAACAGGCTCACAGGAAGCGGGAGTTTCCCGTCGCAATACGCGGGTTGGAAACACCTAGTTATCATTATATATATATATATATATATATATATATATATATATATATATATATATATATATATATATATATATGCATGCATGTTAAATGAATCATTAAACCATGTAAATATTAAAAAAAATGGATCTTTAAACATGTGAGATTAATCTCTGAAAAACGTGACGGATGGATCCACATTATGGGAATTATATAGTCGGTGGACATATATATTTAGTTCCAATGGTCAGCTCTATGGAATGTGTATTCATATCAAGGGAATATAGTCGGTGGATATATATTATTATATATATATAATATCAACATGAAGCATATGTTTGTTGATTTATTGTACTCAATTATCAAACTCGTGCTTAATTCATTTCTCGGTTCTCTCTCTATATGTACACACGTACGTAAATGCAAGATAACAATAACACAAACACAAACAAACCTAGCTAGCTTGTAAGCCTTATTACTCTTCCAAGATGACTTCAATGTGCTTTATTCCTTGTTCAGTTCTCCATTACAAAACTTGTCAGTATGTAAGTGGGCAATTTAGCATTGTAAAGCCATTACATTCATCAAGTTCCATATCAAATGTAGTCACTGCAAAGTTTGCCAATGAGGTTGAACCTGTCACTAGACGATCAGCTAATTATAAGCCATCGCTATGGTCATCTGATGAAGTTCAATCACTTTCCAGTGAATACATAGTAAGATTTCAATTTTATCTGATTTACGTGTTCCAAAGTCTAGTAGTTATATACCACGAATCGTTTTAATACATATTCAACCGTTTAGGGAGAAGATTACAAGGCAAGAGCAGATACTTTGAAGATGGCGGTCAAGATGATGATACACAAAGTGGAAGGTCCATTGAGTAGCCTAGAGTTGGTTGATGATTTGCAAAGACTCGGAATATCGTATCATTTTGAGGATGAAATAAAAGATCTTATGAAGATGATATACCACAATTACTACCAAACTCATGACAAATGGAATAGAATGGATATGAATCTTAAAGCACTTGGATTTCGATTACTGAGACAACATGGTTATCAGGTTCCTCAAGGTACAAAATTATAAGGAATGTATTGTATTCATTGAGGAGTACTTAAAAACTTAGAATTATCCAAAGTAAAACAATTTATAACTGCCTACTATTATATAAGTTGTATGTTTTGCATTAATTTTCATTGCATACATGAAGTTGGTTCAATATTAATTAAAACACATATATATTAAAGTTACGTTTATTTGATTTTGCATTACATATAGAGATATTTCTCAACTTCAAGGACACAGTTCAAGATCTTAAGCCTCACTTACTCAAGGATACGGTGGCAATATTGAATTTGTACGAGGCTTCGTATCATTCATTCGAGGATGAAAGCATATTGGATGACGTTAGAGACTTCACAACAAGATATCTCAAAGAAAATCAAGACAAGATTGATGAGAGTATATCATCATTAGTAAGTCATGCATTGGAGCTTCCTTTGCACTGGAGAGTGCTAAGGGTAGAGTCAAAGTGGTTTATCGAAATATACGAGAAAAGAAGTGACATGAATCCAACAATGGTTGAGCTTGCAAAATTGGATTTTAATATGGTTCAAGCTTTTCATATTGAAGATCTAAAACACGCATCGAGGTATGATATCTACCACATGTGTACCCAAACTATATATTTGTTTGTATACACTAGCTTAAGATGAAATTGATGATAGGTGGTGGAGCAATACAAGATGGGATAAGAAGTTAACCTTTGCTCGTGACCGATTGGTGGAAAGCTTTCTGTGGACCGTAGGTTACACTTACCAACCTCAGTTTAGTCTTGGAAGGAGAAATGTAACAAAGGTCATTGCCATGGTTACTGCAATTGATGATATCTATGATGTGTATGGTACTCTAAATGAACTTGAACAATTTACAGATGTTGTTAGCAGGTAAATAATATGTACTTACTTCCCTTAGCTTGCTCGAATAGTCGAGTTTATGAGAATCAAAAAGCTTTGAGAACTGAACATGTTTCTAACTAATTCTTAGATGGGATGTCAACGCGATCCAAGAGCTCCCAGATTATATGAGGATATGTTTTCTTGGATTCTACAACACAATTAATGAGATCGCGTATAACACATTGACAGACTCAGGAGTCTTCATCCTTCCCTACCTAAAGAAAGCAGTGAGTAATTGGTCCATCTTTGTTTAATTGCTATAATATTATGTATGCTTGTTTAATAATTTTCTTATTCTGATATGGATGGATGGTAATATTGTAGTGGGCAGATTTATGCAAGTCATATCTTGTAGAAGCAAGGTGGTACTATAGTGGACATGTGCCAACACTCCAAGAGTACTTGCACAATGCTTGTGTAACAATAGCAACTCCTTTAGTCATGACACACAATAATTTTTCAACATCAATCGGTTCTACCGAAGAGATCCTACAGATATTTGAAGAATCTAAGAATATAGTTCACCATGCATCACTAATCTTTCGACTCGCTGATGACTTGGGGACATCCTCGGTATGTCTTTTTTATTAATGTATAACCTCATGCTTATATTTTGGTTCCTTAATTTTATCATAAATCAATCAAACCGGTTAGAATCTTTTAATACCATATAAATATTAACGGCTCTAATTCTTCGTTTTTTTGTGTGTTTAAGGATGAAATGCAAAGAGGGGATATTCCGAAGTCAATCCAATGTTACATGCATGAGACTGGTGCTACTGAAGACGAAGCTAGAAGGTATATCAAGAATTTAATCATGAAATCATGGAAGAAGCTTAACAAAGAACGATCAAGTGCTAAGTCTCAGCTTCTACGCGGGTTTATTGACTATGCAATGGCCAATGTTAGGATGGCACAGTTCATGTATGGTAAAGGAGACGGACATGGTCGTCCAAATGTGAGTAAATCACATGTTTTGTCATTGTTGTTTAATCCACTTTGAAGGATTTAAATTGTCAATAATCCATGTGTATCTTGTACTGGAGTTGAACTTCTTAAAGGTATCCAAAACAACATACCGTAAGTCCGTAACAATTGGAATAAATCCGTTAAGGGTAATCAAGTTATATTACATAAATATGATTGTTGATCCATTAGAACTGTTGATGTTTTATTCTATTTTTTCATGTAATTTATTAGCTTACAGTTATCTTTTTCATGTGTTTATAGCTTATATCAAGGGTAATATTATCAATTGACAAAATTCAAGTTATTTTAATTCTAAGTGTCCGGGAACCTTATGTATTAGGGGTTCCAAGGGGGCAACGAAGGGTCCAATTTGTTCATTCAAAATTCTAAAGGCAGATACCAGGTGAAATTACCGACATGACCTTAGGTAGACAAGAAATTACTCATATGCCATCAACAACTTAAAGAAGAAAGTCGACGTTAACAAAAACGTAAAGTAAAGGCTTCTGCACCCCTTTAACTTTGAATAAACTACAGTTTCAATCCCCTTAGTTTATAGCAAGTTTATGAAATGTCATTTAGACCCCCTTTAGTTTCTAACGTTTCAATGTCACCCCGTATTTTAATTCTTCCGCTAAAATAAAGACTTTGGCACGTGCTTTTTTTAATGTAGGTGTCGGTACAACATCAGGCTTTGACGTAAGCGGTGTAAATTCACGCGTCAGGTTTCGACGTACACGGTTTAAATTCATGTTTCGGCATAAAATTCTCGAAATTAGTCTGGTAAAACATAATGTGTTTCCGTAAATTCAGCCCACATTTTAATTCTTTATTAAAAAACGATTTCCTAACGAGCTTACGTGTCAGTACAAATTCATGCCTCGCCGTAAATTGCGTTCGACGTAGACAGCATAAACCTACGATTCGACCTAAGGTTTTCAAAAAATAATTGTATGCATTGTCTACGAATCGTGTGTCGGCCATCGTTTGTCTTACATTGTTGCGTGAAAATCGTTCTAGCTCAGTTGGTAGAGCGCCTACTTTTTTAACCACGTGGTAATGAGTTTCAATCTCACGGATGGTGGTTTCTTTTCACAACCATATTTATTCTTAACGGGTTAGATACGTGTCCCCGAGGCAACGACCGCGTGTAGAGCTTGGTGCCGCCGCGCGCCGCCGCAACGCGCGACGGGAAAAAAACTAGTTCATCTTAACGCATATAGTAATTTCATGTCTACCTAAAACTCTATTGATACTGAATTTCTAATAAAATTCTATTAAAAATATAGAGCTTGTTTTCTGCTGTCGCATGTATACTTGTAGTGCTCCATTTTGTAACCACTACTATTATTCAAAACAAATCAAATGAGATATACAAAAGTGTTACACATTCAAATCCCTCCCGCCACAACCCAACCCAACCCTCTCCCTTACACAGCATTCGGCCGTCTAATCCAACACTGTACCGACCACCATAATATCCACGTCACCAAACTCCTCCACGCCAAGCTCATCCTCTCCTCCATCACCCTCGACAACTTCTTAGCTTCTAAACTCATCGCTTCTTACTCCAAATCCAACCATCTTTTTTATGCCCACCAACTGTTCGACCAAATTCCCACCAAAAACACTTTCTCTTTTAACGCACTCCTCATCGCCTATTCCTCCCATAACCGCCACACCGATGTTCTTAATCTCTTTTCGGGTTTCTTGTCCTCCTCTTCAATGTCGGTGAAACCGGATAATTATACCGTTACATGTGTCCTAAAGGCCTTGTCTTCTTTGGGTGGTAAATGCTTTGATAATTGTACCTTGGGTAGAATGTTGCATTGTTATATTACCCGTAATGGGTTGGATGGCGATATCTTTGTCGTGAATGCTTTGATTACGTTTTATTGTAGGTGTGATGAAATAGTTTTGGCGAGACGTTTGTTTGAATGTACGCGTTATAAAGATATTGTGACGTGGAATTCGATGATAGGTGGGTATGCTAAAGGAGGGTTTTTTGATGAGTGTAAGGAATTGTATTATGGGATGATGGGTTTGGGAGACTTGCGGCCAAATGAGTTTACTGTGATTAGTGTCGTGCAAGCGTGTGCGCAGTCGAATGATCTTGGATTGGGGATGGAAGTTCATAGGTATGTGTTGGATAATGAGATTAAGATAGATCTTCCTGTTTGTAATGCGTTTGTTGCGATGTATGCAAAATGTGGGAGCTTGGATTATGCTAAACAGATTTTTGAAGAGATGAGTGAAAAGGATGAGATTAGCTATGGATCTATTATATATGGATATATGCTTCATGGGTTTGTAGACAAAGCGATGGATCTGTTTAGAGAAATGGATAAGCCTGGTTTGAGTACTTGGAATGCGGTGATATCAGGGCAGTTTCAAAACAGACAGTATGAAGCGGTTGTCGATTTGTTTCGTGAAATGCAGATATGTGGGTTTAAACCGGATATGGTAACGCTTTCGAGTATTTTTCCTACACTTTCACATTTATCGAACCTCAAAGGAGGGAAGGAGATGCATGCATATGCGATTAGAAACATCTATGACAAGAATATATATGTAGCAACTGCGATTATCGATACATATGCTAAGTTGGGTTTTCTTAACGGTGCGGAGATAGTTTTTAATCAGTCAAAAAAGAAAAGTGTTGTTATATTTACTTCATTGATATCAGCATATTCTGCTCACGGGGAGGTAAAAGCAGCTCTTGATTTATTTAATAAAATGATTAGCATAGGCATACAGCCGGATCCTGTTACGTTCACATCTGTTCTATCAGCTTGTGCTCATTCTGGATTAGTAGATGAAGCTTGGAGGATATTCAACAGTATGTTAAAGCTATATAATATTCAGCCGTTAATGGAGCATTATGCGTGCATGGTAGGTGTATTAAGCCGGGCTTTAAAGCTTAATGAAGCGATAGATTTTATTAAGAAAATGCCTTTCGAGCCTAGTGCAAGAGTCTGGGGTGCATTGCTCAACGGGGCTTCGGTTTCTGGTGATGTTGAAATTGGGAAATTTGCTTTTGATCATTTGTTTGAAATCGAGCCTGAAAATACAGGAAATTGTATTATAATGGCTAATTTGTATTCGCAAGCTGGAAGATGGGAAGAGGCTGAAAATGTTAGAGTGATGTTAAATAATATTGGGTTGAAGAAGATTGCGGGTTGTAGTTGGATTGAAACGCCAGGTGGAATGCAAAGTTTTATAGCGAAGGATGTATCAAATGAAAAAACAGAGGAAATATATGCCACATTAGAAGGATTATTTGATTTGATGAAAGATGAGAAGTATGCTGTAAATGAAGATTTTCGTGAGGAAAGTGTTTGTTAATTATAACCAAATCACTCATTCCTCCTGTAGAGGTAAAGTTTTCATCTTTCTAGTATTATATTTTCTGTTATATTATTGAAATTAGAATGACTTAAACCGTAGCATAATCTTGAGATCCTTGGTAGTACTGCTTCCTGCATCTCAAGAATAATCACTCGCATTTGGCAAATTTTCAAAGCACATCCGTTCATGGCATTGTTTTTTCTGAAGTAGGCTTCAAACTAGTGATGCATAGTGCACAGATTTACCATATAAAGTCACTCATGATTTTACAAAAACAAATCACAATAATAATCATTTTTGGGGTTATTTATAAGTATCATGTGAGATGAGTTTGTTTACTTCTAAAGCAATCAAATATGGGCAATTACTTCGCTTTATGTCCATGTATCATCATTAGCGCCCTGGAATATAGACCCGGCCCACCTTTTACTTTTCTTTTATTGATACACGAAGTTTTCATCGAGTCACTACTTTTTTCGTATATCTACTTTATTTGCTCAATAAACTGGGCCAGGTTTTGTACATTCCAAAACATTTTTGATGGTACGTGAATATAAGGTGGTCGCGCGAAATTGATTAATGTATTTCACGGCTATAGAGGTGAAATCTTGTATGACATAAAGTCTGCCATAGCGCCATATAAATATATACTCAAACAATGATTATCCTCGATTTTATCTTGACAATCACCTATGGATAGTTGAGAGATTAAACTGGGATATGTAGCTTGCACAAATACCAATTTATAGTTTAGTTGATTGTACAATTGACAATTACACATGTTTCCATTATTTAAGGCCTGATGTTGGATGTAAAGAGATGCATGAATGGGCCAAATTGTTTTTTATTCACTTCTGTATGCCTTGTAGTGATTAAAAAAACAAATTAATTAAAAAAAACATTGCTGTACCAGACACACACTTATGGACAGATTTCCAACATTTCCAGCTACTCCCTTCCAATATCCTCCCATCATTCACACTCTCAAAGGTCTTGTTTACACACACAAACATACACTACATTCTAGTTTTTCTGCATCAAGAGTAGGAGGATGATTGATTCTGGATATGACATTTGATAGCCCTTACTGTTTTCTAATTATAACAGAGTTATAATAAAAATCAGCTTATTTCCATTCTCATTTTCCTTGATGTGACTTATATTTTCTTCAATAATTTTATAAGTAGCATAGAAAGTTTATCTACTAGCTATACATGATTGATTATATTCTCTGCATCAATGGATTTTGTGCTAAACATTTATCATGTACCCTTAATTTTTTAACTCAATTCCAATATAAGAAATTGAATATGTTGATTTAATATTTAAACATTTCAAATTAATATTTCTTCTTTTATACTTTTTATTCTATTTCATTTTTTTTATAATTAGTATTAATATCAGTAGTATTTATATTTAATAATTCAATTATTGTGCTTCAAATCAAGTATTTATATATATCCATTTCATTTTTCTATTAAAATATTATTGAGTATTTCATAACTTTTTTTAGTCCTGCTCCTTAGAATGATATTTAAAATAGTGTTTTTCCTGTTATTTTGTTGACAGATGAATAGAAAATTGTAACCATGGACATTAGTTTACCCATGCTAAGCATTTAAGTATGGGCATTTACAAGTGGTTAACATGTGTATTTTAGATATCAAAATCTATGCTTTTAACAATTAAAAAAGAATATTATTTTTTGTTCCACCTGCTTCATGTTTCTTTCCTTCCCTTTTGTTTTAATAGTTTTTTTCTAGTTTAATGTGATTCTGACCTTTCTTCTTCACAAATTTTTTTTAATATAAGTGAAGCTTAGTGTAAGCATTTTCATCAATTTCTTTATTGAGATGATTAGAAATGGTTATATTTCGGTTCAGTAAATATATATAATCATTGTTCCTCCTTTAGGTAAAACTTTAACAAGCAATCATAATCTTGTTAAAACTATGGGTTTTTAAAGTCAGGTTTTGCCGATTTTGGCGAAAGTTCTTGTTCATACCGTTAACTACGGTTTTAAAAATGGGCAAACCAAATCGGCCGGGTTTGCTATGTCAGCCAAAGTGATTTGGCGGTTTGAATCATAGCTGTCAATAGCGCTTGTAGCGTCCACTATAGCAAATAGTAGCGTATAGGTGAATGGTCGCTACGACGCTACCAACCCTACAACGATAAATAGCTTTTTTATGATTAGTGATAGCGTATTTTTCGCACTTTTATGCATAACTGGTGTGTTAAATACAGTCTTTATTTATTTTTTATCTACCCCTTTATTGCTAAACATAACATAGCGGACGCTATTTCATCACCATCGCTATGTAGCATATAGGTAGCATGTCGCTATAATATGCTCTTCCCTATTACAACTATGGCTTGAATTGGTTTCTTTAGTTTGTTTCTAAGTTGTTGGTTTGTTGTAAATGTTGATAAATGATAATATGGTTCATGAATATTATACTTAGTTACTTACACATAACTACATATTCCAAAAACGAAAAATGATACCAATACTAATAATAATAATAATAATAAAGGTAAAGAACTGGCCCCCAAGCTGTGAACCAAACCGTGTAAACCTCAAACCAGCTGATTTTCTTCGATTTGGGTGATTTGGTCGGTTTCAAAACGGTATATGGAACTCCTAGTTAAAACTATTAAAGTCAAGTGCATGATAAATTTTAGAAGTGTGGTTTGTGATTGTTCAAGTATTTTGTAAGGTCCAATATAACATTTGATATATATAAATGGAATATGTTTTTGCATTTGCTTCATGGGGTCATGAATTTTGCTAACTTTTCACATCAACTCAGTTGATCTGGGATCGCTTAACAAGCAAGGGTCATCTAAAAACACACCAACAAATGCTGAAAAGCATAACATAATATCTTTACACATTCCATATATATTATTTTTCATGTCCATTCACTTTTCTCATATATTATTTCATGACATTTCACTTTTCTCATATATTATCTCATGACCTTACTTTAACTGCAAATTGGTATCCAATGACCTCCTTATGATTATGAATTCCAAATTTCCAATCATATCATGACTCTTGCTTGTTTACAACACATGATTGCATTATTTGCTTTGTAAAAACATGTTTTCGTGCATCTCATAATTTACTCACCTACTTATGAATTGGTCATTCCGGGTCGTGTTTATCTTAAATGTGTTAAAGTAGATAAACAAAAACGGGGTGTGTCAGACGGGTTGAAAATCGCCAAAATACCAACTTTAATTCTATGTATATCCATATATTTATTTTATTTTTGTAATGTGACACATGCTTTCCTTTGCTTCTTTAAGTAGCTTCATTGTTCACTCAAATGTACATTCTTTTATACCAGGGTACAAGTTTGTAATGCAGCACTCCAAATGTGTCAAACCACTGACCCCACAGATACACAACAGATGATCCTAATTCACTAAAGTTAAAGATTTTTATAGAGGTATAGAACTACTCTATTAATACCAGCAGATTGTTTTTAGTCAAATTGACTCCCCAATTAGAGCCCACCACATATTTAGAAATACTCTTCCCCACACACTTAACTACTTGAATATAACCCCTTATCTCTTTTCTTGGCACATGATCCCATAATGGAAGAAAACACCACCAAAACCATTATCATGGCAGCCCTCTCCACCCTCACACCACCACAAATCTCCACACTCACCACCACCGTCGCCTCCGTCTTCCATTTCCATCGCTGCCGCCTCTCCTCCCTCCTGTCCTCACATGCCATCTTCTCCCTCTCCCTTCACCACCTCCACTCCCTATCCCTCCACCAAAAATCCCTTCTCATTGCAAGGCATCTCTTATCACTGCTTTCCCGACTCGCTCACTTCCTCCACCCAACAACCGCCCGAATGCCGCCCTACACCACCACTGCCACCACCCTCAATGACCGTGATCTTGACTCGGTTCTTTTACTTCTACTATTATGTGAACTCCACCAACATGACCCTGAATCACTAAAGACATTGTCACCAACTGACTGGCGGGATTCTCTATCCGAATATGTATCCGCCACCATGTTGACTCTTTCTGGCATTGGATGTTCCAGTAGTGAAATATTAATGAAGTATATTGAAGTGGTGTCCAAATGCAAGAAATTTGTTGATGTGATGGGTTGTAGAGATGGGAAGGAAAGGAAAGAGGTGGCTGCATCCGTGGCAGCAGTAGTGGCGCTTCCTTCGGTTGAGGTGAAGCAAGGAGGAAAGGAGTGTGCTATTTGCAAAGAAGAGATGAGGATAGGGAGAGATGTGTGTGAATTGCCTTGTGACCATCAGTTTCATTGGATGTGCATATTGCCATGGGTGGTCAAAAGGAACACGTGTCCTTGCTGCCGCCATCGGCTTCCAACTGATGACGTGTATGGTGAGATTGAGCGGCAGTGGGAGCTTCTTGTTAAGATAGGTGGTAGTTACTTATAGTGTTTGTATGGTATGCCTTGATATTTTTTTTTTTTTTAAACGAATATATTATTTATTTAAATCATATAAAAAACGAAAGTTACATCACAATACGCTATGCATAAAATTGTGTACAAAGGTAGACTAGTGGTCGTGTATATTTCTTATTTAGGTGACATTAGTTTGTAAACGAGCTGAGGACTGCTAATTTACTTGAGATTAGCTCGCTAAAAGCTTGAAAGAACACGATCAGAGGTACGTATGGCTGGTTATATGGTGTCTCCAATCTCGGAGATGATAATCCTCTATGCTGCTGCTCTTCTCAGTTCCATGGTTTATGATTAGGATTTTTAATTATGTGGGATTAGCTCGCTAAAAGCTCGAAAGGATGTGATCAGAGGTAAGTATGGCTCGTCATAGGCGTTCATATCTACAGATGCAAATTACAGTCTGTGATCGTTGGAGCCTTCAGTTATGTGATGGCTAATTTACTTTTGTTATCGCAGATGAGGCTTAATGATAATATGGCTGAAATTAGTAACTTTGTTGGGATTATGGGTCACTAAAGATTATATATCTACTTGTTTGCTGAATGCTATTGGAATTTGGTATGATTTGCATAAATTCATATGGAAGTGTGGATGGGGAGCTGTCCTGTTATGCAGAAATAGGAGAATTATATATTAAGCAATATGGTGTGTGAGAAGTAGGCTTAATCATACAAAGTGCATGAATAATTGAAAAGGAAAACTAGAAGAAAAATAGCTAAGTACTGATTAGGAGATTCAAGTTTAATGTTAAGTTAGTATAAGTTGGATTGATACATTCATACGATACTTAAAAATAGGCTTGGGCTAAATGTACACCCTTGTCTTCTTTTGACACCATGACACATATAGGACCCGTAGACGTGTATGCGAGTCGTATACTAGTAAGGGAAAGACAAAGTGTGTTTAGTTGCGCAAGTATGCGATCCGTATTCATATGCAATTAAACGAGCTGTATACAGTATACTTGTGCAGCCAAACACACTCTGACATTCCCTTACTAGTATACGACTACTATCTATGTATACGAGTCATATACATGTATACAAGTCGTATACAGAAATAGGAGAATTGTATATTAAGCAATATCGTTAACCAGTGTTCCATGTTGGATTTTTTTGTCGGTTGTGAACCGACTTTGTGTTTTAAAATATAAAGTAAAGTAATTATATGTTTCTTCATAAAAATATATTTTGATTAGGGGTGTAAACGAGCCGAGTCAAGCCCGACTAGGCTCGAGCTCGGCTCGTCATGCTTTTTTGAGGCTCGAGCTCGGCTTGGTTCGAGCCTACTATTCTGAACTGGAGCTCGGCTCGGCTCGAGGTAATTTGAAAATACTTTTAAATGACCTAAAAGCTCGGCTCATGCTCGCTTCAATAGCTTAAAGGAGCAAAAGTTCGGCTCACCAATATTATTAATTAAAATTGAACATGTTCAAAGGACAAAATTGCATATTTAAAAAAAAATAATATAACATTTGTTTGGGCTCGTTTAGGCTTGCGAGCCTAAACGAGCTTTGTATGTAAGGCTCGAGCTCGGGCTCGATAACCAAACAAGTCATATTTCAGGCTCGAGCTCGGGCTCAGACTCGTTAGGGGTCGGCTAGTTCGAGTTTTTTACCGAGTCGATCCCGAGTAGCTCTTGAGCCGCTACGTGTCATTTACACCCCTAATTTTGATAGTTGTGGCAGAGAATTTGTGTACAACATGGGTCTCTTAAAATAAATTTTGTAGGCATGTAAATGAACCAAACGAATTCCGGTTAGCCTCTTTAACTTTTAGCGAACAACGATTGAACACGAACAATTAAATACACGATGATTTTTTGTTCGTGTTCGTTTTTTAAGAAAACGAATGTGTCCGTGTTCGTTTATGTTTGTTCATTTGTATAAATGAACGATTCACGAACGTAAACGAACGAAAATGTAAAGAAGAATGACAATCTTGGGCCTAAAAAAATAATTTAACTACACTAAATTGCAATGTGGCCTAACATTCTTTAATGTATATCGATAAACGAAATTAAACAAACAACTCTAATTATTGAACAGAAACGAACGAATGTTCATAAAACGAAATTAAACAAACAACTTAAATAATTGAACGCAAACGAACGAACATTCACGAAACATAGATGAACACACTTAAGCAAACGTTCACGAATAGAAATGAACAAAGAGACGTGTGTTCATCTCCGTTCATTATTAAATAAAAGAATATAAAATAACTTCTCACCGAATAGTTGACGAACTGTTCACTGAAAGTCCAGTTCGTTTACAAGCTTAAAATTTTGTGTCTACTCTTGGACGAACACGTCTATCTCCCAAGATACTACAGCTAGAGTAATATACATTATTAGAGGTGGCTCACGCACACGAGGTGTCATTAAGTTAATGATGTTTTGAAGAAAAAGAATATGAAGCTAGAATAAGAATTAGAAAATACTACTCTCTAACTTTTCTGGAGGAAAATTTTCCTTAGCATTATAAATTTCTCATGTTCGAGCCCTTGTAAAATGAACCGAAAGGTTCACTTTATATTTTCGCAAACGACACCAATTTACAAGTATTAAAACTCAAAGTACAATTCTATAAAGTATTCAAAACTCTTAAAATCATCAAATCTCTTGAAAATGTTGCATTTTTGCTCATTCCACATCGGATGAGAAAATAACTTTGGAAGAAATAAATTGCCATAAAGAAACCTTTGTTTTCCCAAAGAATTCATCTATTTCATTCGCTATATAAGTTATATGTTTGACCTTTGATAGAATAAGTTGTAAAGTCAAATCAAATTGAGTTAAGCGAGCCAACTCAATTTTGGTTTGAGCCGAGCTCGAGTTTTAGATTCCAGATTTCAGTTTAGCTTGTCTTATAATCATCCTCTTAGTGTTGTGTTCTCCGCTGCAGCCTGCAGCACGGCTTCACCTCTTTAATGTGGTGTGTGTATTTATCTATTTCCTATATCTTTGCTCAAAGTAAAAGCCCAGTACCCATAAAACCTTGGATGCACATGCACATTTCTTATTGGACCTTCATTTTAAAAAATAAAAGAAACATTCTGTCTATTTCAAATTATTAAAAATTATGCACAATGAAAATAAGCAGATTCTTGTTTTGTAAAAAGACATGTTCTGTTGTGGCTAGCGAACGTGATGAACAACTTCTGAGCCCAACATTTATTTTGGTCTATGACTTTCATTACAACTCGCCATTCGACCCCATAACGTGTTATGTTTACTCAATTTCAGTGTTCTCATACATTTCATTACTTTCTTTAATTGCTTCCTAGTTTTTAAGATTTTTTTTTGTTAGGTCGTTTTTTATAAAAGTTGCTAGTCGAATTATAGAAACAAAAATTAAACCCGTAACGCAAATCTAACACGTCATTTGAATCATGTAGACGTTGTATCAGAGCATGTTATTACTTGTGTGATACATATTTTTTGGACGATTAGATCACCCGGTTAGGCCTTTGGCCTTTGATCTCCCAAGTTCCGAGTAGGGATCTCGTGGTTAACATATTGCTACCAGGTTGAACCAATGTCACAGTTCGGCCCCCACCAAGATTTAATTCTGAGATCTCCCAAGCAGGAACCCCATCAAAATGAGTAAGTCTTCCTACCTTCCCTCAAACCAATTGATCTGGAGATCATTAGCTACTTGTGTGATACATAATTCCAAATTTAAAATAGAATTTTGCCATGTTTATCATGTATTCATGTTATGTTACATTCTCTTATCAATAATTTTACTTTTTAAATTCTTAGTAAAATATTCTATTTAATATCCATGACTGTTTTTGAAAAAGAAAAAAAGATAAATACCTAATAGGCTAAGAATTTATAACGAAAATATATATGTTAGTTTCTTTAGGTTTCTTGCCAAACCTACAACAATGCTAGAAGGTCCATTTCTAGATTACTCCATTAAGCATAATTTTGGCATTTAACACATTGCAATCTATCTACTCATTTTTGCTTATGTATTTAACAAACTTATACTTGCTAATTATATTTTTATATAAAGCTCTACATGTATTTACAACAATCTATGGTAATACTATATTTCAATTTCTTTCTTCTTTTTTTTTTTTTTTTTTTTTTTTTGCTAAAATAATAGATTGTTTTTTAGATTTACATGTCAAACTCATGCCCATGTTGTACTTCATAGCACCGTGGACAAAAATTAGAGAGACGTCCAAGTCACAATAATGGGTGTGTGTAGGACCAAACATTTAAGTATCATTTTTCCATGTAGCATGTCATGTTTTAAGCCGACTTATGATCAAGGGTTTTTTCACTGACTTCGATTTCCGGTTTCACCAGTAACGAGTTCATCAAATTGGATTATTCGAATATTAAACACTTAAAGATGGATTTAGATTAAAATTAGACTCGAATAAACCGATTTGAATTCAAACATTCGAATTCGTTTAGATTTCAAGTTAAGATTAGAATTCAAACATTCGAACGTTCAGTAAACGATTCGTCAACCGTTCGATAATACGTTCGTTTATGTTCGTTTATTTAATAAATGAGTGAACATATAAAAAAACCTTTTGTTCATTTAGTTAAACGAATGAACATGAACACATGAACTATTGGTCATGGTCAAAGTACTATTGATGAAGAAGTCAACGATCACTTTGTTGGGATGTCACCTGAAGTAGGCAAAACAGTTTTACCAAGGCACACTTTAACTTTTCATCAACAATAAAAATAGTTATATCGTGTGTGATAATAAAGTGGATGAAATAAATGTAGGTTTATGTATCTCTTCGAATTGAGTGTCTGACTATTTTTACAGTACTCTTGAAATCTCAAATGAATAACTCACTCACCTTATAGTATATTTGAGATATGTAAAGCTCGTAGCATAGATATACCACACGGATGAGACAAATAAGAAACTTAACAGACGCTCTACACAATATGTCACACGGGATTGATAAACTAACAAAACACAAGCACGACGTTGTAAATTGTCGCTCCCACCATATCGCGCGGGTTTCTCACTAGTTTTAATAATAAAAAATAATAAAAAATAATAAATAACTATAATATGAAAACCAAGCCTGTTGTTTTGATAAGTTCTCTCAATAGTACACTTTTTTTTCCTTTTCTTTTTAAAACCTCTGAGATCCCAATCTGACACCAATTTAAAGATCTCCTGCCCAAAAAATTCCAACCCCCTTTCTTTTTCTTTTATTTAATTATTATTATTTTCTTATTATCCATTGCCATCTTCTTCTGATCTATGAACAAACTCTGTCCCAATCAAATCTATAAGGGCTTTTACAGCTAATCCTGTTCTTGGATGGTTGCACAACAGGAAGGTCCCCATGAATTAAGTGGGAGGGTTCAAGGTATGCACACACACCTCCATATTCTCTCAACTCCATCATAATATTAATAATAATATTAAAAAAAACAATCTTTTTTGTGTCTGGAGGTTATTCTTTAGCTTTTGAGTAATCTTTACCCATACCCACTTCATTTTATTGCTGTTTTTGTATAATTTCAAGAATCTTGAGTTTAGGGTTTTGTTAAGTAATTAGTTGTTGATGAACATGTGATTGAGATATATGTAAGAAGTATGTTATCTGGGAATAGTTATTTGAGCATGGTTAAGCCATGTTGGAAGGCATCTGTTGAAGGTGATGAGGGTTGTGTAAGAAAGCCTGCAGATCAAATAGGAAGAACAGATGGGTTGTTATGGTATAAGGATTTAGGTTGTCATGTAAGTGGTGAATTTTCAATGGCTGTGATTCAAGCAAACAATTTGTTGGAAGATCAGAGTCAGGTTGAATCAGGGCCGTTGAGTTCGTTGAATTCAGGGCCGTATGGAACGTTCGTTGGCGTTTATGATGGGCATGGTGGACCGGAGACGTCAAGATTCGTTAACGAAAAGCTTTTCGCTAATCTTAAGAGTAAGTTTTGTTAAATGGTTTACGGTTTCAAGAATTTGATTTGGTTGTGAAAGTTTATAACTTATAAGTGGTGTGTTTATTTTGGTTTAGGATTTGCATCAGAAGATCAAGAAATGTCTGCAAATGTTATCAAGAAAGCGTTTTTAGCGACGGAGGATGAGTTTCTTTCGGTTGTAAGAGAACAATGGCGGATTTCGCCGCAAATAGCGTCTGTAGGGACTTGTTGTTTGGTGGGTGTGATTTGCAACGGACTGATTTATGTTGCGAATGCTGGAGATTCGAGAGTGGTGTTAGGGAGAGCTGATAGAGGGGTTAGAGATGTTTCGGCTATACAGTTATCAACAGAGCATAATGCAAGTTATGCTTCTGTTAGAGACGAACTTCATTCCGTGCATCCTGATGATCCAAAAATTGTTGTTTTGAAACACAATGTTTGGCGTGTTAAAGGGATCATACAGGTTGGTTTGATGATCAAATGTCTTAGCACACTGTAACGACGACTTCAAATGTCCCTAAACAAGAGGAGTTATAAAACTAACATAACAGTTTCGGTTTGCAGGTTTCAAGATCCATTGGCGATGCATACCTAAAGAAGGCAGAGTTCAATAGAGAACCTTTATTAGCAAAGTTTAGGCTGCCCGAACCCTTTTCAAAGCCAATTCTTAATCCCGAACCGTCAATATTAATACACAATCTAAACCCAAAGGATCAGTTTCTTATATTTGCATCCGATGGTCTATGGGAGCATCTTAGTAACGAAGAAGCTGTAGATATTGTGCATAATTATCCACGTAGCGTAAGTTTATCATCTGTTGTTATTTATTTGGTGTAGAATATGATCTGAACCTTGTGTTTTGTGCAGGGAATTGCAAGAAGACTTGTGAAGGCCGCGCTTCAAATAGCAGCCAAGAAAAGAGAAATGAGATATTCGGATTTGAAGAAAATCGATAGAGGGGTCAGAAGGCATTTCCATGATGACATAACTGTAGTTGTCATGTTTCTAGACCCACCATTGACAAACCGAGCTTCTGCTCGTGCTTCAGTTCTATCAATAAAAGGAAGCCGGGGATTACCACACACCAACAAGTTGTAGCACCAGGTTTGAGCAGGCACCCGAAAGGTGCGTTTTGTTGAGTTAATGTTTGTAAACTACGAGCGTGCATTTGAACGCATGCAAAACGAGGTTGTTGTTAGTTATAGTCGGAATGGTAGTCAAATGGAAGTGAAAGAATAACTCTTTCACTCTTAATCAAAGATCTTATATATGTTTATTGTTTTGATCATTTGTTTCTATGGGATGTGGATGGTCTTGTAGATAATGATGATCTTGAAGACAGGTGAACCAGTTCTTATAACTTGTAATTTTTTAACACAAATTCACAGTTTATATATATATTTTTTCTTCTGCTTTCTGTATTAGATTAGATGTATTTTTAGTATAGTTTAGATAAGATATATGCAAATTTTTACTGGTAATGTGGAGACATTCACAGTTTATGTATAGCCGGTGCTCTATCGAGAGTTTTTCATTCAGTTGCTTCCCTCTAGGGATGTAGTGGTCGGGATGTGATGGTTGATGTTGACGAAAGAGGGAAGACTGCCGTCGGTTGGGACGGATGAAGGTTGTGAGGGGGGGGGGGGGGGGGGGGGGGGGGGGGGGGGGGCCTTCCGCGTTTGTGGAGAACAAGGACAGGGGTCTCCTATAGCTTTGTTTTCTAATGTAACTTAATCACATCAAATGATATGTGTAATAGAGTTAACCTGGCAATCTGGCATTTTAACAATCAATCTATACATATAGAACTATTAATGTTTTAAGCAACAAAAAAAATATGTGTAATTTTTGATGAAACTGTAATTATAGTGAAACCAAAGTTCTAATATATACACACGCAATATACACTCTTGAAAATAAAAAAGAATGTCATAATTCTTGATTTTTTTTAATATGTCAGGCCAACAGTCCATTGTTTTTTTGTTTTTTTAATCTTAATTAGATAAATTAATTTACATGGTTTTTTCTGTTACATTTATTTGGTGATCTCAAACATACGTTTGCCACTTGAAATATGTGTGATGTGTCAATATTCTTTTAGTCATTTGAGTTTATTTTTCTATTGCTACGAGTGAAGTAAGCGTAACAAATATAACCGATATCGACAAAATTCTCGCTACGAAAAGCAGAAAATCCTACTACTCGTTACCAAACATAAAGATAAGAGTACTTTAAAAAGAAAAATTAATCATCCATTTCGAACCCTAAGTTTAGCTTTATCGGATTTTAATAATCATAACTTTGACATATTAGCCGGCAACAGTCTCAAGTAAGGAAATGTTTAGTAACAATCCTATCTTTTGACTTTTTCCCCATTAGTTGTCTCTTATTAACTAAAACCTAACACAGTTCGTTTTTGCTGACATCAACAACTTATGTGGTAAAGAAAAAGTCAAACTATTGGTGACATAGACTGCTTATGTGGAAAAAAAGGCTTTTTGATGACGTGGACTGCTTACGTGTCAAAGTTCTAAATGGATGGACTATTACGACCACTGTTTTGAAAACCGGACCGGTCGGTCGGACCGGGTTCCGGGACCTGGACCGGTCCGGTTCGGGTGTTTGGACCGGCATGTAAGTGAACCGGCCTCGGATCGGAAAACCGTCCGGTCGGACCGGAAAACCGGGTGGTCGGACCGAAAACCGGGTGGTCGGACCGGGTTTTTTTTTTTATTATTTTTGGGTTTTGAATCATTTTTTGCCCGGTTCGTTGGACGAACCGGTGAACCGGCCGGGGGTCCGGTTCGACGTCCGGTCCGGTTCTGAAAACCTTGATTACGACACATTAAAGTCGAGATTATTAAAATCTATCTAATATATGTAATAGAACTCTCCTCCACATGATTTTCCCAGCTGCGATTAGGATTTTCTTGTGGAGCCAATTCTCCGGTAGCCGGTTTCTGATCGGACTTGTATGATCATGTACGTTTGCTAACCGCCTTGTTTAATTTACTCAACTTATTATTAATATTTGATGTCAATTTTTTATTGATTTAATTGTTCAGATTTATAGATCAGTAGTATTACTTTGATTCCATTTCTGGACCTCTTATATGATCCATCGAGACCCTAAATTAGTTTACTTGAAACTGTTCATCACTCTAGATCTAAGCTGTTTATAGTTATATTTTTGCTACAATGAAAATCGGGTCGGGTCTTGTTATCGGGTAGGACAGATTCTAACTGTATGTGATTATTGTGATCTTTTCTTGCTATTGGGAATTTAGGGTTGAGAATATCTAGAATACTAGCTTTTTTAGGTTTATGTTAGATTAGGTTGGTAATTTCGACCGGTTTCCTTAGGGACATGGTTGCAGATTTCGCTAGGCGCTATCAACTCGGCTGACTGGGGAGTTGCGAGTACTCGGCCTAGTCAGGCGAGTACTCGGGGGTCGAATCGGCTTATGCGGGAAGTACTCGGAATATTCGGCCAACTCGGCTATACTCGGTGACCACCCTGTAGCGAGTACTCGGCGAGTAATCGCCATCGGTCAACTCGGACGACTTTTGTAACTATGCTTAGGGATGGGTTGGTTTGGTTCATCTCTTATGGGTCAAGTTAAAGAAGAGAATCTACTAACGGAAAGTATTTATTCCTTTTTTGGGTTTATATTTTCCGGAGTAGGTGGTAATTTCAACCCGTTTTTTAAAAATATATATAACTAAAAGGAAAAACAACTCAAAAAGTCGTCTAAAGAAGTGTTGCAAAACTCGGTTTGGGCTGGTACTCGGCGACCTACCCTGGAGCGAGTGCTCGGTAGTAATCGGTCAAGTTGGCCTTGTTTTGCAACACTGGTCCATAGTGTATTTTTAATGCTTACAAATTGCAGGTTTCTTATTAACTTTTTATTAAAAGGTTAGCCTTTTTGTAAAACATGGTTTTTGTAATCACGCTTAAGGGAGTAACTATTATAGAAATTAGAAACTGGACTAAAAAAATGTGTAGATCAACCCAAACCTGTACTAAAAAACAAGTTGTCCCATCCCATAACCGTTTTGACCCGTTACCCAATCCACCGATTTCCCATCTCTATTGCATGTTATTCATTACATTTTCTGTTATATCAGTATATTCCCAAATTAACGTCACGTACATTTTCTTTAGCTCACAGAATGGGAGAGCTAGCAGCTGAACAACATGTCAAATACATCTTAGCAGTAGAAAAAAAGAAAGATGATGTTGAATCTGTCTTAATGGAACATCTCCGAATGAACGGTGCGTATTGGGGATTAACCACACTTGACATGTTGGGTAAACTTTCAGCCGTTGATCAAGAAACTGTTATTTCATGGGTCATGAGTTGCCAACATGAATCTGGTGGTTTTGGTGGTAACGAAGGTCACGACCCACATATACTCTATACCCTTAGTGCCATCCAAATTTTAGCACTTTTTAACAAAATAGAAATACTTAATGTTGAAAAAGTATCAGATTACATAACTACCCTTCAAAACGAAGATGGTTCTTTTTCGGGAGACAAATGGGGTGAGATCGATACTAGGTTCTCCTATATCGCTATATGTTCGCTTGCATTACTAAAACAGTTGGATAAAATAAATGTTGAAAAAGCGGTTAGGTACATTTTAAGCTGCAAGAATCTTGATGGCGGGTTTGGGTGCACCCCAGGTGCTGAATCACACGCGGGTCAAATCTTTTGTTGCATAGGTGCACTTGCAATAACGGGTTGCTTACATTATGTTGATAAAGATCTTTTAGGATGGTGGTTATGTGAACGGCAAGTTAAATCTGGTGGTTTGAATGGTCGGCCTGAGAAGCTTCCAGATGTTTGTTACTCGTGGTGGGTCCTGTCGAGTTTGATAATGATTGATAGGGTGCATTGGATTGATAAAGAAAAGCTTGTTAAGTTTATTTTGGACTGTCAAGATAAAGAAAATGGAGGGATTTCAGATAGACCAGATGATGCTGTTGATGTTTTTCATACTTATTTTGGAGTTGCAGGTCTTTCACTTCTTGAATATCCAGGATTAAAGGCTATTGATCCAGCTTATGCACTGCCTGTTGATGTTATAAATAGGATTTTTCTTAATTGACATGTATCATAGTTTTTTTTTTTTAAAAGATGGATTTTTGTAGTGCTTCATTTTATTTATTCTAGTAGATCTTATTATTACTACTGCTACTACTACTGTTTTAAATCTTAATAGGTGTCAACACACAGTAAACATTTGATCAAGGTGAGGTATCCGCTCGTAATCTGGGTTTGTGTTGTGTATATTCATGAAGTTGAGCCACCATCCGAAGCAAGCGTCTCGAAACATCATTAAATACTGATAGAAAACGCCTTGTTCTAACTTTTTTGAATAGCCAACAAATAATGTCTTGACTACCCGGGATACCCATCAACTGGTTACAAAACCACCCCATGCCTATGTTGCACGGGAACTGATAGGGGAACGAGAAACGGGTACGAGAACGGGAAACGGCAAAACTCAAAAAATCAAGAAACGGGTACGGCACGGGTACGGAAATAAATACATAAAAAAATATATATATTATAGATAATGTACCACAAACCCCAAAATATATTCATACATTGATGTAAACTTCAAAATTCACACTTTTTAGGGAAAATTAACAAATTTAGGTAATAAATGTTAAGTAGTGAAAGATAGGGGGTTAAATGTTAAAATTCTGAAAACTTATATACCTTAAAAATTCACACTTCATAATATCAGCCGCCACTCCTCATTCCATCTTCTTCAACCTTTCCGGCAACTTCCAGCACCGGCGCCGGACTTCTCGTCGGAATTCCGGCTTCAACCTTTAAAAAAATGTCCTCAAAACTAGAAACGGTACAAGAAACGCCCGTTGACTTATCGAAGCGGTCAAGGAACGACCAAGAAACGTTTCCAGGCGTCCCCGTAGGCGTTTCCGTCCCCGACGAGTTTCCGTTACGGGGTACGGTGCCTCTTAGGCGTTTCCGTGCATCAGAGCCCCATACGCCCATGGGTGAAGACATGATGTGAGAGAGAGACTAAACTACTAGAGTTCAAATGCTTCACAAAATGTTAAAAGAGGAACAACTGAAAATATAACAAGACCTTTTTGCTACCAAAATCAAAATAAGACTTTTTTGTTATATAAAATAAAAGTTATTAGTTTACTTACCATCTTGATCTACTCTTGAAGAAAATTGTTTCCACCATAGCCGCAAAGGAGCTAGCTGAGCCTAAACTAGGCTTGTTTAACTTAAAGAGCTTGAGTTCAACTTGTTTACAACTGTATTTCTAAAGCTCAATCTTGATTTATACTTCACTTGTTGATTATTTATTAATATTTAATTATTATTTTATGTATTTATATTCATATTTATATATACTTATAAGTATATTTTCATACATGAAAGATTACAGTTTTAGATATAATAATTGTTACGTAAATATAAAAATATATACATATGATAAAAAAGTTATAATAAAATGTGCTAGTTTAGGCTCATAAGTATATTCGAGCTTGACATGTAAAGTTCAGACTCAGGCTCGTTTATCAGGGACGGCCCAGGCCAAATGGAGGCAAGCCCGGCTTAAGGGTGATTATTATGAAACATGAGCTTTAGGCCCCAACTTTTCAAGGCCCCCTAATTTGAAAAGAAAAGTAATTTATGTATAAATAACTAGATTTTATCCCGGGAGCGTCCCGGGGTTGAAAAATATAACAATTCTAATAATACTAATACTAATAGTAATAATTATAACTCTTGTAATTAAATAAATAATAAAATAACTTTGCTATAAGGTAACACCATGTGTTGCAGTGTTGCGTTCCAATGAAGCATGACGATTGGGTTGAATTTCAACATCGTAGATAAGAACCTGATTTATAAGATAAAACATGATTAATGAATAACCTGAACATTTTGTGTTTTTTCCCTATATGAACGAAACTCCACAAAAAATAGTCGTTTTTTTCTCCGTTTTTTTATATAGCACTATGATACTCGTTGGAAAGATAATAAAACGCTCGTTAATTTGGTGTAATTTTTTTCTTTAAAAAATATCGTATATAAAAGATATTAACATTTAAAATTATGAGACGAAACATAAGAGAGAAAAATTTAAATTTGTTTTTAAATTTTCTTTTCCTAAAATAACTCAATTTAATTTTAGTAGATTAAGTTTTATATTATTATTTGTTTTTTTTTAATTTGCCACATTGCATGACACATGGCAAACTCAAGGAGGAGAATGCCTCTTTAAGTGCCATGTCATTAAAATTGCTTTCTTTTATTATATATATAGATATAGATTGGGATTCATATGTCTGGGATGAACTGATGATTGGTGGTAGAAACAAGATTGGTCCTAGGAAGTTGTGAATATATGAGGGTTTAACGTGAGTACCGATGAATACATTGAAAATCCAATTGTCTTCTTCACTTGTTTTGCCACAACATGGTTCTTTAGCTTCCCTTTTTCCTCTTCACCTTCATAATCAGTCAGCACATGTAGCAATCAATTATCACTTTGAGTTTTCTTATTGTTTTCCTGATTTTATATGTATCATTATATTAATATTTTGCTGATGCAATATTTATATTTTCAAGATCTTGTTATTTTGTAGGGGTCTTATGGTTTGTTGTTTCAAACCAAAGTGGAAAAATTGAGGCAGTTCAACTCGGCTTATATGGTTGACACAACTTCAAACAAAATATGGGAAACTGTTGGGCAGTAGAGGTTTCAAAGTCTAGGTGTTAGTAGCAGGTATATTGTCGGATTGTGTACACTAAATTATTATTCGTTTTAAAGTAATAGAATTAAAACAGGGCCTCAAATTTTTTCTTCGCTTTAGACCTCCAAAATGATTGAGCCGACCTAAATGGAGGGTGTGCACTTGCAAAAGGTGCATGTTTGTTACTTTGTTAGTTGTTAAGAATATAATAGTTTTGTCTTTTAGGCCAATTACCTAACTAAACCCATTAACCTAAACACCCAATATGATGTTTCAACCAATTAAACATTTAAATCCGATTAAAAATCAGGAAAATATCACAACGGCAAAGGCAACAGGAGTTGTTTCTTTTTATATATATAAGTTTATATTTAAATGCCTATTTGAGTTTTTAATAGCAGTATCGCTCTATCATTTATTAAAGGGGCTGTTTGGTAGCCTCTTAATGAGGCTCTTAACCATTCAGCGCTGAATGATTCAGCATTCAGCGCGTTTGTTTCAGCTTCTGAATAAAATGGTTAAGCTGAATCATTAAGATTTGGGATGTTGCTGAACCATTAAGCACTGAATTATTAAGCACTGAACTAATCTGAACCTTAATGAGGTTCCCCTACTAACGTGGGACAAAAAAACTAGCCATTAAGAGGTCCAATTTAATGATTCAGCGCTTAACCATTCAGACCTCTTAATGATTCAGCACTTAATCAACCAAACAGCCCTTAAATAAACTCTGGTATATATCACGACTTCACTTGATTTGAGTTTTTAACAAAAGAATCTTGAAGAGTGTACGAGTGTATACTCGTTTGAACGAGTTGATGTCTTGATGAACAATGTATCCGGATGGAATTAGAGTCTAAATTAGCTTTTTCATTGTTGTATCAATTCCACAACTACAAAGCCAATGTGTTATTTTCACACACAAAAACACTTTTACAAAGTTACATTATAACCCTTTATAATATTATTATAATCAAACACAATACCCCCTCTATAAATATATCCCTCCCATATTCTTCCCTTTACATGTGTCCCATTCTCAACTTCACATTCCCTTTATCGTTTCCCGAACCATCTCATCTCATAATAATAATAAAATAATAATAATGCATGCTTCGTAAGCTAATCTCTCTTCTTTCTCACTTGCAATTTCATTTTTATTTTGTTTATAATTTTAATTTTAATATTGATGTATGTTGTTGTTGTAGTAGTGTGAAGGAGGTTCTTCCGCAAGAGTTGGATTCTACTTCTCAACCGCCTCCTCTCTTTGACGGAACCACTAGGTATTCATGGGTCGAAAAATTTTAGGGTCGTTTGTCTATGGTTATATATTATTATTATTATTTCATTTCGTTTCGGGTCACATGATGATAAAAAGATAAAACCAAATAAAATTAAAAAATATCACAAAAGTACGTTAAATGCATAAAATAAATATAAACAAAGATTGTTTAGTTTTAGGTAGCGTTCGTTTTATGGGAATGGAATGGAATGGAATTCAGATGGAATTTGAATGTGTATTCGACTTCTTATGTTGTTCGTTACAACAAAAGAAGGTATTGTAATTGAACAACAACATATAGAAGGGAATCCACATTTCAATTCCATCAAGATTGCATTCTATTTTATGAAATGAACATATCAAAACTCCAAATCAAATTATCATTCTCGCGCAGTGGCGAAGCTTGACCCGAAAGTTCGGGGGTCGGAAGTCACCGGGGGGTCGGAAACCCTATATTTCCAAAATTTTCTATACGAATACTATATAATCGGAACTTCTGCCCGAAAATTCGGGGGTCGGCCGCCCCCTCCCGCCCCAACTAAGCATCGCCCCTGTTCTCGCGTGAATTCCAATTCCCTTGCAATCCACGAAATGAACGCTATATAATTCGGGTGTTTTTGATTAAATATTATGTAAAATGGTCTGATATAAATTAATGTTTATAAATGAAGGTTATACATTAACTACCAATGCCCATATGCACAGCGTGTTTGGATCACCAGGAATTATAAGGTAAACTATTTGATTTACGTCTGTGATTTATGATAATTAATTAATAAGTAACTTTGGTGGAATCATCAGTTATGGTTTGGATGTCCGTTTATTATAAGCAGGTGAAGTGGATTGTTATTATGAAGACACTTTTTAAGCCCTAAACACTTTGATAAAATATTCAATCTGAGCCGTTGTTAAAGATTATAAAATCAAACCTCATGTGTCAGTTTATACTTAATTGAGCTCACTTGCGGAGCTTGATGTTTTTTTCGCGTGCTCGAAATTCACAGGATCCTTTAAAACGGATGTGGGCGTAGTTAATACGATTAAAATTTTCAGATGAAAACCAGTAAATTTACACTACTGAGCAAAAAAGAAAGTGGGGCACCTCCTGGCCCAACAAAGCTCCGCCTCTACTTGAGCTGAGTTGAATGAGTTCTAATATTTACATCACACAATAAGATTTATAGGGCATGTTAATTGGAAGAACTGTGTTGATCTCTTTGAACTGAGTATCGTTACATAATACCAAATGATTGCGAGAACAAAAAGAACAAAACTACATCATTCGTTTTTTTTTTAATCTCATGCTTTTTAACGTGTAGATGCGTAAGTTAGGTATATAAAAATCCATCAAACTAATTTTTTCATATTTTTTTTTAATTTATTGTTGTTTACCTACACTTGTGTAGCCGGTATACATAAATGAACAAAAAAAAATAGTTTTTCATTTGTTTATTTTTTGAAATTAAGGAAAGATGGATTATACACCACACTCGTATGATTTTCTTTTATTTTATATATTTTTTATGGTTAGAAAAATAAGTGTTTCATTTTGTTCTATGTGTTCGCAGTATATAGTGTTCTGCGTGGAAAACTGCATAACTAAACTCTTGTAACTATTACTTATAGTTACAAGTAACTTCAAGATAGAAAATGTTTGTAGGATTTATATCACAAAATTAAGATTACGTTTTTAAGTATATGGATCGATTTTGATGTGTAGGGATTACAAGACAAGATTAAGCTTGTTCCTATAGACCTTGCTAATAGACCTGCATGGTACAAGGAGAAAGTTTACCCAGAAAATAAGGTATATATTGTTGCTATCCATTTTAATTTGATATTTAGTAACACAATATCTCAAGCTCTCTTTTTGCATACATCAAAACACTTGACATAATAGCTTGCAAGCATTTTCTTTTATTTATTTGACTTTATAAAGAATTGTCCAACAAAATATATTCATGTCTAAGTAATTGTTTAGGGTATAAAGTTTTATTGATGATATTATATGTTATTTAAGGTGCCATCTCTTGAACATGACAACAAAATAATAGGAGAGAGTCTGGATTTGGTGAGATATCTTGATGCTCACTTTGAAGGGCCTGCATTACTACCAGATGTAAGATTTAACTAACATCTGTCACAGTTACATTTTTCCCTATCTCGAAATTGTAACAAGCTTTTGTATAGGACCCTGACAAAAGAGAGTTTGCTGAGGAGTTATTGACATACACCGACACGTTTAATAAAACAGTGTATTCGTCATTTAAAGGAGATGTTGCGAAAGAAGCTGGTGTGACTCAACGCTTTTCTTATAGCTCCTTTTGTATCAATTAAGCTATTAAATACAACGTGACGCAACCATTTTGTATCTACATTTAGTTATAATTTAATATTTTGAATTTTGGTCAGGTGTTGCTTTTGATTACTTGGAATCAGCTCTTCAGAAGTTTGAAGGTCCATTTTTCCTTGGAGAGCTCAGTTTGGTGAGTATTCGGTCAATTTGGGCCACTATAAAGTGTTTTTCGGGTTAAAACAGCCACGCACTTAAAAAATACGTTAAACTATACGAGCCCATTTCATCCTCTTTATAAAACATGACACATCTATTGATCACTTTCATTAGCTGCATGTAAATCTGGCCCGATGTATTGCTAAAAGCTTACGGATTGCAGGTGGACTTTGTTTATATTCCTTTTGTAGAAAGGTTTCAAATATTCTTACAAGAGGTATATAAATATGATGTCACCTCAGGGAGGCCAAAATTAGCAGCATGGATAGAGGTATCAGTAATATTTTATTTTTTTTTTGTCACAACTCCAGTGACTTAAAAGGTCAAATGATCTTATTCCTGCTTCAATACTGAAACAAAGTCTTACAGAAATATTTGATTTTTATATTAACCTCAAACAGGAACTGAACAAAAACGATACATACACGGTGACAAAAGCTGACCCTGAACGCGTTATTCAGTCGTACAAAAAGCGTTATCTGGTAACCAGCTTTCTGCAGCACATACACTGTTCCTCTTTATTTTTAATGTTGGTTTATATAATTATGTAATGTAATACATCATATCATCATTGCAGGGTCAGTGAAGTTGATGGTTTTTACTTGGAATCATGATACTAGAAATTGGTTTTCTGTGTGAATAAAGTTGTTTGTGTGTCAACAAGTAGTGTTGTCTGTCTGTCTCATAGATGGATAAAGATATGGTCTTGTGTTGCATAACTTAGCTATGATGATTATGTATTGCATAGTTGCAGACTAGATAGTGTCTGTCAACTGACCTGGTGTTTTGTTCCTTATTTTCTGTAATATATACAAGTGCAATAAATAATAACTAGACATCCTAAATCTAATGATTTGCTAAATATGTCAATAAACTTCGAGCGTTTACCTTGTTTTAGTTTACAAATTCACTTCAAATAGAATAAATCTACCGTATGGTACACAAATGTTAAGCGAAATCTTAAGTTCCCTTTGTACAATACAAGACATTTCTTACTATTAGTCTATGTTTACCTTAGGAAACTTGTTTTAGTCCATAAGGTGACTTTGGTGGAAGACATACTCTAGTTTCATTAAAGAAATCTAGAGGAATCTTCATGTAATTTCTTCATCCAAATCTGCCTGCATGAATACATTGTTAACGTCGAGTTGATGGATCATCCAATCCTTCTTGGTAGCTCTAACAAAGCCCTAATGGTGACTAGTTTTGCCATCAGTGCAAAGGCAATAGTACCGAATATCGAGAAGATTAACAAGGACCATTGTAACACCCTAGACAAATTCCACATCGGCCGTGGATAGGAAAAATCCTTGGTTCATAGGTAATCCACTGCCTCTTAAATCACCAACGCGTTTTGGGCCTAGTTGGGCTATGGAGCACATAAAAACTCTACAGTTAAGCCTGCTCAGGTAGGAGTAGTTTTAGGATGGGTGTCCTCCTGAGAAGTCTCCACCGAGCAACCAAAAACAAATCCATAAGTTCCTGGATATGATATCACCTCAAGCAGGCCAAAATTAGCAACATGGATAGAGGTATAAGTTTTTTTCTCAACTCCATTAACTTTATTCCAACTTCAAAACTGTAACAGTCTTCAGAAATATTTGGTTTTAAAGTAAGCCTTATAACAAAATATCCATGTTGAATTTTTATTCAGGAACTGAACAAAATAGATGCATACACAGTGACCAAACCTGACCCTGAATACGCTATACAGTCATACAAAAAATACTTTCTGGTAACCAGCATTCTGCAGCATTGTGTGTCAACAACTACAAGTGGTGTTGCCAGGTTGTGTCAGTCTCATAGATGGAGAAACATATGGTCTTATGTTGTATAAGTTAGCCATGATGATTGTATTTTGCATAAATGCAGACTAGACAGAGTCTTGTCAACAGAACTGATGGTGTGTTCCTTATTTCTGTAATATATACAAATGCAATAGATAATAATTAGACATCCCAAATTTAATGATGTGCTCTAAAACCAATCAAAACGTAGACTTTAAGTTATTGTCGATTTGTCGTGGAAAGAAAAACAAGCACATACATAATACAATGTGGTTTTTGTGCCAAAAATTACCAAGGATGAACAAATAAAAGCATGGTGCTATGTGTTGTGTATCATGTACATATGATTGTTTCTAAATTATATTAGTATAGTAGTAAATACAACTAGCCGTTCTAGCTCAGTTGGTAGAGCGCGTGGCTTTTAACCACGTGGTCGTGGGTTCGAGTCCCACGGATGGCGCTTTCTTTTTTAACTTAATTATCTAAAGTTTATCTTTTTTATACTTTGTTCAATAGTGAAATACCAACAGAAGCTTTAGAAATTACTAAAGAATAATTAAGATACCCAAGAGTCATCCATCTCATTAGCAGTCTATTCTTCACGTCTTCAACGGTCTAAATTAAGCACATATGCCCATTGTTTCGGTGTGTTTACAAGTGTCCATATCTGACTTTTATTTATCTAGAGCTATTAAGTACGTCAACAAATTTCATGTGACTACCTTGTTTCTAGTACACAAATGCCAAGCGAAATCTCAAGTATCCCTTGTACAACACAAGACATTTCTTACCATTCATGAATGCAACAGATAGACTAAAACTTTCGAATATTATTCGCATATTTCATGGCTATAGAGATAAAATTTTGACAAAAATGAGCACAAACCTTTAAACATACCAAAAAATAAACATATTTATGAGTTTCTAAGATAATTGAAATACAAACTTGAAACACAAAAGGTCGCTTAACCTTCATTCTTTAAACGTATGAGTCAAGAATAAGTGTTCATGTTTACTGTTGCAACGTACAACAAATATTCAAAGCCGACATAACTCGAAAGACAGCGTACAAAGATCCTATGTTTGGTTATTTATTTAAAAAAAACCTGTAGTTTTTTATTCTATTATCCAAAAATTAGAGTGCATGCCCAATTATGCATGCAAATAATATTAATCATAGAGAAAAGGTGCTAATAATCTATGCCACTGCTGATCTTTTGACCTCAAAATCATCCAGGTTAAGAGCTTCCAACAGCTTTGGCCATGATTCTGGGATCCCTCCAGGCAAATCAAACTCCATTAGTTTCCCTTGACTTTTGTAGAAATCTTCAACAGGTTGACTCTACACAACCAAACAGGATTAAGATTCATCATCATTCTAGATTAGAGGTGTAGACAAATTGAGCCTGAGCTTGAGCTGGTTTCAAGCTCTATTTGTAAAGCTTGATCTCAACGCGTTTACCTTAAGAGAGCTCAAGCTCAAGTTTGCATGCCCAATTATGCATGCAAATAATATTAAAGCTCTATTTGCAAAGCTCGAGCTTTGATCATGACTGTTTTTTCAAGCTAGAGCTCGGCTTGGGATCACTTCGTTTATTAATTATTAATAATTTATTTATTTTATATGCATTTATAACTATTTTTATATTTTATATTTCTGACTTTTACATATAACATGATATATATTATTTAGATATTTTTTATAACAATTTTATATGTAACAATAATTACTATGTGAATATAAATTTGATATATTAAATAACAACTATATAAAAATAGGCTCATTTAGGCCTGCAAGCCTAGTCGAAGTTTAGGCTCGAACATAGTTACCTAAATCGCTAAGATAGCCACGTTTTTCGTATTGGATCGTGATGTACCAGATCGAAATTCGTTACGTACCAGATCGCTCCGGTACGCGACTGAAATCGTAATGGTACGGTGTTCCATATCGAAACTCCAATCGATCCAATCGTTGTGTGGTACGTTGAAGGGATCGATTTCATAGCTGTCAATATCGTGACTTCCGGCGACGAATTCCGATGACGGAGCAGTAAACCTGCCAGAACCAGGAGGAGAAGAGAAAAAGCTGGAAGAAGGAACCTCATGGCTGCGTATTTAGACTTTTAGGGTTGTAAAAAGTTTAGGAAATTCAATATTTAACCTCTTTACTTTCACAATTTCAGATTTAGTCCCTAAAACTTGTAAAACTTTACATAAAAAATTTAAAATAAGTTTGTGTGTTTAAACATTTTAACCCCTATCTTTATTAATTTACATTTGGTTCTTAAATTTGTAAACCCATACATAAAAAATATAAAATTAACATGTATTTGGTAATTTATGTTTTCATTTGGGTATATCGAACCATATTCCATGGTACACCGTACCGCTTTCGTACCGAAATGAACCTACCCCCCTCCGTACCGAATACGTCCACTCTAGCGAATTGCGTACCCGAACCGCGTACCCGTACCGGAGCGAACCGCGATTTAGGTAACTATGGGCTCGAACACATTCATTAAATGAGCTCCAATAGAGGCCCAAGTTCGTTTAAGCGCGCCTCGATTTGAGCTTTTACCAAGCCTATCTCAAGTAGCATACGAGTGGAATAATCTACCCCCCCCCCCCCCCCCACACACACACACACACACACACCCAACATTTAGAAATGAAGATCAATCACCAAGTGATAAACATCTTAAAAAATGAACGTTCCACCGTCCACTAAAGGAGTATTTGAAGATGCATTCTTAAATTAATAACAGACATTTACAGCTAATCATCTTATTCTGATTATTCAATATCATATTTACTTTCACAACTAATGATCCAAAAGTATTATGTTATTAGAATAACTTATAAAAAGTATTAAAAAAAATAGTAACATTAATAATACCTTTTCATAGTACACGCGAAGTCGTTCTTTGACAACTTGCTCAGTGTCATCAGCGCGAGTAATGAGCTTTGAAGCACAGTGCTGAGGTGGAAGAAGTGGGGCCATGCTCATTCCCGGCCTCCCATTTTCTGCTTTGGCGTTTATTGATGCAACATTGAAACCTTTCCCACATTGACTGCATATCCTTCTTCCCAAACATTTCTCAACCAATACGTCTTCCCTTAGTTTCAGATTCACCACCAAGTCAATTTCCGTTACCTCGTCTAGAATTTCCTGAAAAACCAAATAAAAAATACAAGATGCATAAAGAGTTTCCAAGATGATTTGTGACTTAGCAACCAAATCTTATCAGATTCGCTATTCAATTAGTTGCCACTTTAGTTATTTGAAATTATTATTATTTTGGGTGCAGCTTTAATCGTACTGGCAACGGTCATATACACATAGCAAACAAAAGTAAGATAACTGCAATTATGTTCAAATCAATTAGTAGTATGCTCCACTTGAACAGTTGATCCGCATATAGGATTTAAATTTTAACTCATCCTTCTATATATCATATGACCATATTTATAGTTTTAAAGCGCTAAAAAATTAAGAATATCATATTTGCCTGCTGCTAGTCAGTTGCCTATAACACTACTTCAATGAACAAATGAACAGAAAAAACATTATCTGCATGCATTATGATGTCTTTGTTTATGACTTTCTTCAGTGAAACACAATGTTGAGTAACTGGCCTTTTATTTGGTGTAAAATTGGTAATAATGATAATTTTAGCTTTTTAAATGGATAAATGTGATATTTTGTGTTTGGGATTGATTATTCAAAAAAGATTATGCGTTTTGGAAAAGCAGGGGTGGAGCTGCTTATAGATTATTGCGTTTTGGTAGCCTAAAAAACTAATTATCTGCGTTTTCAAAACGCAATCCAAACACTAAAAACTGATTATCTGCGTTTTCAAAACGCAATAACCTAAAAATCAGATTCAAAACGCAATCCCAAACACCCTCGAATATACATTGAACTTTCAAAACAAAGCAGATAAATGAGATTGCCCCACAAATATATTCTCTCTGGTCCTAACTTGTAAAACCGTCTCCTGAAAGGGTCTATCATTTACTTCAATGCATGCCCGACATGTGCAGAGGTGTATATGTGTAAACCTAACTCAATGCACGTCCGACATGAAAGAGCATATGACATGTTTCCTTAATAGCTCAGAGTTATTACACATGAAGCGCTATAAGAGGATAGATAACGGAATATAATGAGTTGTTCTCAGCTTCATGAAACCACAAATCATCATAAATACACACACATAGGTAGAAAATACGAAACGCTAGCAACAGATGAAATAAGATACTTACAGCTTGTCTTATAGTCCGAGGAAAACCGTCAAGAATAAACCCGGATTCACCTTTCGATTCTCCAACTTCAAGTCGTTTTGACAATAAGTTGAATATAATCTCGTCAGAAACCAACTTCCCTTGGTTCACTATCTCAGCAAGCTGAATAACATACAAAGAACAATAAATCAACATCATCATCATCATCATCATCATCATCATCATCATCATCATACTCAGTTAATCCCACCTATAGCAAAGCTAAGGTAGGGTCTGAGGAGGGTAAGATGTAGACAGCCTTACCTCTACCCCTAAGAATAGAGAGGCTGCTTCCAGTGAGACCCCCGGCTCGATGTGGTTTGGTATCAAGCCTTGGAATAAGGCACAAAACACTTAGCAATCGGGACAAACCCGATCGGTGCATGTGCCCCTTTGTCTTTTGGCTATCAACGCCACCACATGATGCATGATTAACCGTCCGTCGTTTTTAACATTATTTTCGCGAAATAGTAAAATAACGTTGAAAGAACAATAAATCAACAAATCATTATTTAATTTGTCACAAACTTATAACCAGCATTAACAACACATTACCCTCCTTTACAAATCACACCTTTAATAAATGCTAAATCAATCACACAGTTTATTGTTCTCGCACGATTCCAATTCCTTTGCAATCCATGAAACGTACGGCTACCTAAATGTCTTAACATTGTTGCAGCTTTCACAGTTACACTCCAGTCGACGGCGATCAATAAAGAAGAAATAATTCTATGTAGAGTTTACGCGTTCGATTTCAAGTTCATTTACTCATTTAGTTTATTACTTTGTTAAATTCCATGTTCAATCAAAATCATCCTTCCTCATCAGAACTTAGGAACTGGATTCAAACTAAATTCGAATTAAATAAGCGATTTTGAAGCCGGTTTAAAAAATGTAAACTTGTAATAATTCAATTAGTTTCATTATAATATTCTAAATTCGATTCATTAAACACCCCTAACAGTACAAAAGGTAACTGAATTTCGTATCGAATCCAATCCGAGTCCAGCTTCAAACATTTTAAATTCGAATGTAATTCAAACCCGGTTTAAAAAATTTAAACTTGTAATAATTCAATTAGTTTAATTCTAAATTTCTAATATTCTAAGAGGGTGTTTGGGATTGGTTTTTCAAAACAGATTATGCGTTTTTGAAAAGCAGTGGTGGAGCTGCTTTTTATATTAGTTAATATGTTAAATAATATAAATAATAGTTCGTTTAGGCTCGTGAGCTTGATAAGTGAAGCTCAAGCTCGGAGCTTGTTTACTAAACAACTTTAAATGAGTTTAAATGAGTGGTAAATGTTATAAATATTAAAAAAAACTAATATTACACTAGGCTCGATAAGGCTCGACGAGCCTAACGAACTTCCCATGCTAGGCTCGAGCTCAAGCTCAATAAATAAACGAGCTTTGTTTTAGGCTCAAGCTCGGCTCGAGCTCGATAAACCTCGGGTCGTTTCGAGCTTTTTATTGAGCCGAGCTCGAGTAGCTCGCGAGCTACTCGGCTCGTTTGCACCCTTACTAAAAACTTATTATTTGCGTTTTCAAAACGCAATAATCTAAAAATCCATTTCAAAACGCAATCCAAACACTGCCTAAATTCGATCCATTAAAACACACACATACAATACAAAAAAATAAATATATAAAACAATAAGATGTACCTGAGTAGACAGGGGTCCGGATAAAGATAACTCTTGACGAACAAGATCACCGGTAGCGATGTGAGGGACACCGAGGAGATTGGAAAGACGGCTAGCGTAGGTTCCTTTACCGACGCCTGGGCAACCGAGGAAGACCCACTGGAAGTTTCTAGAAGGTTTGGGATCTGAGAAACTGGATTGGATGTCGGAGAGGACGGCGGTGGTGGTGGTGGAGAGTGATCTAGTGAAGAGGGAAGAAGATGAAGAGGGTTTGAGGAGGCGGGTGATGGCCGCCATTGGTGGGTTTTGACGGCTGACTTGTTGCAGGGATATGGGGAAAAGGGATGGAATGAAGAAGATGATCAAAAGTCAGAGACCAATTGAGCTATTTATCATGTCATCAACACATAAATGTCAAATGGTACTCTTTGAAAAAAAAAAACAGAGAGAAAAAACTAAACTTCAACTAATGGTGCTCGTGAGATGCGACGCGACAATTTCTAAAGGTTTGCATAGTTCAGTTCGGTTATTAGCTTCAACTAAAACCGAACTCATCAAGTTAATCGATTTTATTAACCAATCTATTAATTGGTTCGATTCATTTGGTTAGATTGACAGTTTTCAGTTCCCTTTATTTAATTTTGGTTTAGTAACCAAAGCCAAATGTTTGCTTAAAATTATATTAAATCTATATCTATATTACATATATATATTGCAAAGCTAATAATCCTACATGTCATAATATTTTGCAATCTCTTTTTTGAGAGATGCCACATAGGATGTGATGTGGCAACTATAGACCAATTAAAAAAAGGAATAAATATTATTTAAATATGGTTTAGCCTAATCTATTAAATACCTAATCTACTAAATATAATTATTAAACCTTTATTATTTTCTCTCTAATGTTTCCTCCCATAACTTTTAAACGTTAATATCTTTTATATACGAGATTTTTTAAAGAAAAAAATTACACCAAATTAACGAGCGTTTTATTATCTTTCCAACGAGTACCATAGTGTTATATAAAAAACCGAGAAAAAAATGACTATTTTTTATAACCCGACAGGTATTGTGTTAGGTTTGGGATTAGTTTAAAAAAAAATTGTGGGTTTGGGTCGGGCGCGGGATTAGGTGATACTCGACCCAATTACCCGAAACCACATACCCAAATACCCGAACTATATACCAGATCATATTCTCATGAATTTTTTAACGCATCACATAACCCTTAGACTAATGCGTTCGATATTTCAATAAATAACTTTTTTCCTTATTTCATGTTAGTTCTTTTTAGAATGATCGATTATAAACTTCCGAATTCATTTGACATTATATAATATTTTGTAATGACACTAGATTTATACCCCGGCAGAGAGATTCGTTTTTGTTATATTTGAATATGATAACTTATGGCAGAGATTTGTTTAAAATAAATAATAATAATAATAATAATAATAATAATAATATTCATTAATCATATGTTGACAAGTCATTAATTATGTTGTCATATTTAGATATTTCAACCCGGGACGCTCCCGGGATAAAAACTAGTATGGGTATAAATACAAAAAATGGAGGTAAAAAAAACTTAATAAAAATATATGAATGCTAAGGTTAATTAAAGGTGGATTGGACACTCATTTCATCTACCCTGGCCCATTTCCATCCTGCATTACCACGTGAGTTTCACACTAAATTATGGTAACACCAAAAAAGCATTGCAAACACTCATTTCAACTACCTTAAAAGGTAGGGGTGTTCAAAAAAATCCGAATCCGAATCCGAATTATCCGAAATCTTGGATAATCCGATTTTCGGATATCCGAAAATCGGATTATCCGAAATTTCGGATTCGGATTCGGATCCTGATTTTGAAAAATTTCGGATAATTCGGATTATCCGAATCCGAAAATTAAAAAATAAAAAAAAAACATATATCATATTATATAGACTACATAACACAATAAACAATCATAAATCCTTAATCCTCCTAATCCTAAATCCATACTCCTCTAATCCATAGCAGTCGCTCCCTCTTCTCTTCTCTATAACAGCCTCCGTCCACCTCGTCTCCGAGCTCCATAGCCCCCGTCTACCAAACGGTAAGTTTTTTTTACATTTTTTTGTTCTAGTTTCGTTTATCTAACTTCTATTTTTGTTTTTTTTTAACAGGTTCACATTTTAGACATAAAAGAGAAGTTTTTTTTAATTTTTTTTATTATTTTATATTTTTATTTTTAAGTTTCGGATTATCCATTGGATGATCCGAATCCGAATCCGAAATTCGGATTATCCAAAATTCGGATAATCCGAATTTCGGATTCGGATTCGGATCCCAATATTGACTATCCGAAATTTCGGATTATCCGAAATTCGGATTATCCGATTTTGAACACCCCTATTAAAAGGTTTTGTTTTTAAATGAATTAAACAACTATAATATACTTTTATTAAAAAATAATACATAATTCAAACTAAAAAATAAACAAAATACGAAAACTTAACAAAAAAAACTTCATTCATCTACTTCATCCGTCAGCCAGCAATATGTTTCTATTATTTCACGTTAACGTTATGTAGTAATTTTCCTCATCTGACCACTAAGATGCTCATGAGGTTTGAAAAAAGTGTATATATATGCTATTTGATTTTAAAAGAAATTTCTTTTGTTTAACCCCCTACAGCCCCCATCAACGGATTTATGATCGTTTTCCAACGGTCATATTTGGTTGTTTCACGCGGCTTTGTAAACTGGGCACACTAGTTGCATGCCTAACCCGAGGGGGTGGCGCCCCCTCCACCCATAGGGTACAAAAAAACAGTTATGTCTTTGGTTATCAAATCTTACATGTTAGACTAGTTATAAAGAACCAATACCTACCACCTTGAATTGTTGATCTATTTGACTACCTCCAATTAGCAAGTTATTTCTCTAAAATAAGACTTGCGATTAAGATATAATCAATTGAATGTTCGGGTGGAAGATGTTCCTAAAAAATATAGCATTCACAACCCATTATGGATATTATAAATTTCGAGTGATATCATTCGGGTTAACCAACGCATACAATATTTATGGATCTTACGAACCAAGTACGCAAACAGTTTTTAGATAGGTTTATGATTTAATCTTTTCTAGTAAGCACATATCGAGCATTAATATGTAAGTGTAAGATTTCTTTATCAAAAACTCATGAAACAAAACCAATACCATGTTTGAACTTCAAGGGATTTCCTACAGGGTAGAGCTAAGGGCCTAAGGTTGTTTATATCTTACCCTCCTCAGACCATATCATAGCTTTACTATTGGTGAGATATACCGAGTATGATGATGATGACAAGTACTCTCTTTCTCTACACACCCACACACACATGCACACGCACAACTTGCATGTGTTGTGTACTTGCGTGCTTGGTGCATTGATCTTTACTCCTAGCTACTACATTTTGGAGTGCTCTCCATAGTCCATACCTGTTCTAGTCCCTACTTAGCAAGGTCCATCCCAGGACAGAAACTACAAACATATAACTTGGCTAGATGTACATTAGTATGTGTGTATGTGCACGCACGAAGCGTACGGTGTTTTGGATGTATCTATATACAAAATGTGGTTAGTTAAGAAAAATTAAAAACTAAATGGGTTTAGCTTTTGATCCATTAGCTAATTAGTCAAGTCATGGTTTATTTAGTTAGATCAATGGTCAGATCACCACCAATCTGATCTGAGTCCAACCCATTGACAGTCGTACGGGAAAGCATTTGCATTTTCTTTTAAAATCCAGGTGTTAAATGCTCTTAGGTTTTATTTTTCTAGACAAAGTTCTATAATATCGGAAAAAACATCATAAACCTAGATTTACACATTATGTTATTTTTCGAGGGACAAAGATTGGGATTTTTAACAAATGGGAAACTGTATCAAAATACATTCAATGCCCCAATCCTATCTATAAAGGTTTTGGAAATTTTCAACAAGCGCTTGAAACAGCACGAGAACATTTTGGAATTAAAATTTTTTAAATTGAACTAGAAAAAGACAACTTTTGCTAAGATAGAAAATATAAATCCTAAGCAAGTGATTAAAGCTCAAGAGGATTTGATTGCCGATCTACATGCACAACTTATACAACAAGGAAAAGATACACATTCTATACAGTTGAAAATAGAAAATGGTATTCTTAAACAAAAATCAGCAATATTTGAGGCAAACAATACACAAATATTACAAAAACTGCAGAAAAAATAAGAAAAGGAAAAAACAGTGGTATACAAAAATTATGAATCTTTCAAGACAAGGATTCTTGATACACCCTGTGGCGATGCTTGAAACCAGTTACAGAAAGATTTCCAGAATTCAAAAAACTAGTTTCACAGAAGGTCTGTGAAGAATTCCCAATAATTTTGTACCAGCTACAAAGACAGCTTGCCAACATGTCACTTTAACAAGATGTCGAAAGAGCTGGATTCCGGATCATTGAAAGAACAGACGATTAAGGTAAAGGAACGGGACTATTAATGATACAAATCTATTCACCTACAAAGTTAACAAATGATCAAATTATTCAATTTTACCATAATGGTATGCTTGATTTTCTTGAAATAAGACCAAATAAAAAGACGAAAGATCTCCTTAATAAAATGGGAGAAAAATTATTAGTGGTTGTAGGCAATATAGGTGTTCGGGCATTGTGTCCACTGTCCACTTATTGCTTGTAAAATGTTTTTATCGCTCTCATACACAAATGCATAAACCTACAGGCTAGCCAGAAAGAGGATATTCATTATAGATAATCCCAATAGGAGTTATCTACAAGACAGGTCATGGTTAAATATCGAAGAAAAACAACCTACAGAAACCCTTGAAAAATTCATCGAAGATCATAAAAAAAACCCCAATATTCCTAAAAAATTTTACTGGGAAGAATTCAAGTTAGGAGGAGAAGGCCATTACATACAAATATATACACCTTCTAAATGGAGCATGCTGCTACCATTTGTAGGAGAAGAAGATACACTCAGACTTGAACATATAGTAAATTCAGAAGACTATGAAGATGATGAACTAGATTCATCTAAGCCCACAGTCAATTGATAACACACATAGAGATTTCTAGAAGAAAGACGTAAGCAGTGACGAAATGACACTAATAATTTAAAGCACAACATCCATAATTATTGATCAAAGAAACGTGGCACACGATTTAAACAGCCGGATGGACATAAGAATCTACTTTCCTCTCCCCTCAAAAAAGAGATGAAAAATTTGTCAAAAGTTAGGAATATGATTTTTTTCTACACTTTTGTAGTTAAGATTATTTAATTGTATTTTATTGCTTTTGTTTGCCTATTTACAGGGAAGATGTTTTCACTTGTAACTTGTAAATATACCGCAACTCAATAATATCAAGTTCTCTTAATTCCTTCTATATGGCACACTAAATTTCCTCTACTCATTAGTATAACCTCCCAGATCTTCATATTATATCCCATTACATAAGAAAAAAAACTGCATATACCTCTTTTCTCAAGATTAAAATTAAATTTTTGATTAAAAAAACAGGAAGCTAATTTCAGTTGCTTAATGTAATTTTGACAGCAGCAGGCTCAACATTACGAGTAATCTTTACATATTTTACTAGGAAGCTAATTTCAGTTGTTTAATGTAAATGGACCATGTAATTTTAGTAATTAGCATACAGATACCTGAAAATATTGAAGTTAAAACTTACAAATTTACTATGTCAACTAAGAACATTAAGCTCTACTGAACTAGTGTGTTGACCTTGATGATGAATAAGATGAAGACAGCACCTGAAAGAGAGGATGAAACTTATTTATGGCATGCATTGTGAAATTAATGCCCTTATTAGGATCAAATTGGTGCAAATCAAAAGTTTGAGTTTCAAAACTTTACCTGGTATGTTTTTGGGCCCTTTTTAAGCAGATAGCCAACATTGTTTAAATTTTCCACAAATATGTCTACATCTGGAACTCTTAACCCAATCCTATCAGCCAAACTGAATATTTCCTGATGATAAACGTAATAAAAATGTCATTTGTTTGTCGTTTTAATAGATAATAATTAGTATAACAATTCCTGTTTGTTATTGTTACCGATATAGAAAAGCAGTCTTTCTGTTCCAACTCTGACTGCTTGTTCAGCGCACTTAGAAACCGCTTGGCTTCTTTTTGATTACTCATCCCGCCACTCCGACCAAAATCCACAAATCCATGCTCGTCGACATACTTGTCATACAATGATTCCTTCATTATTTCAACAACATCCTGCCATATACAGAATGACCCAAAAAAAAGTCAACTTTACAATTACTCACTGCCATAATATTTGGAATTAACACAAACATATGAACTTACCATAGCATCTTCCACAGTTATTTCTTCTCTCAAATCTACCCTGGCACGTGCTTGTGCTAATCTTACTAGACTTTCTAATTGCCTTGCTGTTACTGGTGTGCCATCAGCAGACGTGTTGCGGTCTCTCAGTTTTAGGTAGAACTCCTGCAGAATTTTAGCGGCTTCTCTTGACATCCTAAAATCAAAAAAGAATCGAAGTTTCCTGTCATGTAAAAATAATAGAGGTCGCATTCTCAACCCATTTGCTAATGAATTGGTCGATTTGGTTATGTATTTCTACAACCAGGTTGAAAGTTGAAACTTGCACAAAATTCTTTTGCTAATGCATACAACCTCCTACATCGTTATGTCGACTATTAATATTGTATTTTTATCACAACTAGCACATTCATTATTTCTAACTCTTTTAAATAAAATGAATAAATAAAAAGTATTAAATGGGTCCACCATTCCACCCGTCATCTACACTGGCCCGCCCATCATGAATGGTGCACTAGTTCACCTTGGAAAGACATAAGTTCTTGCATAAGCGATATATTTGCGGAGAAGGGGGCCTGGCAATGGAACAAAATCACGGTCCTTTTTGGGATCAAGTCTTAACCTCGAGACTAACGAATTACTTTTTACAGACAGATCCGTGCTTCTAACACTTTGAGATGCTGCATCACTTAAAACTAATCAGTTTTTACAGTTAAATAACCCATGGGGTAAAGATTTACCGAAAAATAAACACACCTGTAAGTTTTCTCACAGTTTGTGAACTATCCCCACTGCCAGCATGCAGCTGCAAATAAAAAAATATACATATCACACATTTTTGAAAAGTCAAAACAGAGCTCCGAGTTGACTTACCGACATAATGTGTTCAGAAACTTGTTTGTCGAGCTCCTCATTAGGCTTATCAAGCAATATGAAAACCAAATCAAACCGTGATAACAAAGGAGCATTGATTTTCAAATTCTCATTCACAGTTTTGGCGCGGCTGTAACCAAAATACGCAATTGATAACAAAACCCAAATAAGCGAAATGGCAAATGGTTCTATAGTTAAATAAGAATAAGAATCAGAATCATAAGATGACTACTTGTAATGGCCACCAACAGGGTTTGCTGCTGCTAAAACAGTAGTTTGAGCTGATAAACTTGCTACCAGTCCTGCTTTGGCAACCGAGACACACTGTTGCTCCATAGCTTCCAGTAGAGACTGTGGTAATTAGAGCATGTAAAAATAACAACTTTATTGTATAATTTGAATTAACCTTTTTGGGCTAAGTGAGGCCTTCATTGATTTAAAACTAACCTGGTGTTCTGCAGACATTTTATCAAATTCATCAATGCAGCACAATCCCCGGTCTGCTAATACCATAGCACCTGTTGAAAATCATAAAACCTCATATATGTAATTTTACCTAGCTATATAATAACGTTATGAATCCAATTGGTATCTCAGACTCGTCTATGTCCAAATTTGAAATGGTGATGTGACTAAAAAACTTCAAGGTTTTGGGACAGATCTTCTTAAATATACTATAATCAAAATTAAACACCATCAAACATATGCTTCCTTTAAGTGAAAAGATTGTGTTTAATAGCTGCTATGTGTATTCTAGAGCTAGGGATGAGCGGGTCACCATGTCGGTGGATCTTGCTACGGGTATGCAGGATGAAACATGTCATTTTTAGTACGGGTCAAAACGGGCTAATTTGGGTTAATGTGGAAACACTTTTTAATTTTTTGTATAAATAATTAATGGGTTCATTATGCTTACAAGAATCCAAATCTTAAAAATAAATACAACAATTAAGGAGGTTGTCTGCATTGAAATAGACCTTGCCAGTGTAAGTTGAAACATGGCTTAGTAACAGGTAAGTTTTCTCTGAATGGAAGGCATAGTAATAGAACTGATCTAAAAACATGTGGAAGAAATTAGACTTACCTGCCTCAAAAGCATAGTCACCAGTCATTGCATCTTTGACCACCGCAACAGTGAGGCCAGCATTTGTTGTGGCATTCCCACAAACATATATACCTCGTGGTGAAACCGAAGCTGCTGCTTGCAATAGTTGACTTTTTCCTAGTCCAGGATCACCTAATATGGAACATATGGGACTCACTGGGTTAGTTTACAATTTACCCAAATCCATCACTATGTGCATGTAAAACTTTGAATAGCAAACAAAACACATGAAGAAAGAAATTCTTTAGGTATGAGCCTGAAGTGATCTTCTTGAAAGAACATTATCAAATTGCAGATTATACACAAATACAACACAGGGCAAGAGGCATAATTCAACCATTTCTAATACCAATGTTAAATTGCAGATTATACACAAATTTAATTATACACAAATAAAACATTTAAGGCTTACAACATTGATTAACACTCATTAAAAGAAATTAGAAAACCTCGTACCAACAATTATAACATGAATGTCTCCCCTAACAGGAACTTTATTCTGATCCATTGAATGCTTCCTTACACCTCCAAATAATGCCAATGTTATTCCAGCTGTTCAAGGTAAAAATATTAGTTATGTCACATGACCCCTCTGTAATGAACTTTACATAACTTACTCAGCAATGAAAATATAAGTAAAAACCATCGAATATTGGAACATAGATCGATCAGCAAATTTGATGTTAAGCTTTTACAAAAGTGTTAAGATGAACAAACTTGTGTATGTTGTTATGTAGGCTTCCAAAAGGTTAAACCTACTTCAATAAAATAAATAGCAGAACCACATTTTTTAGTACCTTTAACAAGTTCATGCCCATAGATGGATGGGCAAATCGATTGCAATATTTGACGAAATACATCTGAACCATGCTCTGAAGTAAATTTACATATGAATTCTAAATCCCTTTGACTGAAAGAATACAAATCCAGCAAGTCTGTAGCTTTAGTCACATTCTCTGTGTCTTGCGAATTCTCAGTCACAGACTGTGATTTGGAGTTTTTAACTGAAATTCCCTCTAAATACAAATAATATAATCCTTGATTCCTGCCCTTTGATTTTCCTAATTCATAACAGAGATTGATAAGGAAAATGAACTGAAGCACAAAAATAAAATAATATCAGAAAATAATCAGTGCATAAGTAGCTGGAAACTACCTCCTCCTATATCCATGTAATTGTTAATCACCCTTATTATACCAGTAACAGTCACAACATCTCCAGGAATACAAAGGTCTACAAGATCTTCAGTCAATTCACATTCCAAAGTTCTTGGAACTCGGCCTTCTTCGTGATGTTCAGATTTAAGCAACTCTTGAATTCTAAAGAGTTGATATATAGTTAGTTTTTACAGATTATCCTGTGGGGTCACACAACATTACAAACATTGAGAAGTTATCTTTTGAAATTCATACCTTATTTTCTGGAAGTCTATTGGTCGTGCACTGGACCTAATGGGGTTAAAACTTCTGCTTTTGCATCCATGTATTACACAAACTGAAGGAGGTGAAAATTTTCCATCAGGAAAGTCACGTGCAATCGTAGTCCCACATTTGGTACAGACAAAACTCATTTGCACCACCAAAGGCTTGACAGTACTAACTTTTATCACAGTGCCACGCACAGAAACAAGCCGTTCTGCAACATTATTTTGGTAAATTTTACTATAAAACACATAACATTATTCAACTCATTAACTCATAGTGAAATCAAACAAACGCAAAACTAAAGATACCAATGTAAGCTGCCTTCAAATTCTTCAAAGCAATCATCGACTCAGGGTGGTTATGCAAGCGGATGTTTACCTTCGCACTGTCATCCCATTCTTCATCACTTAAATCATAAAGAACCTAATTTAATCCGAAACTAAGCTTAAAACCGCATGAAATGACATAGCAATCCAACAAACAAACAACAGCAATTTTACCTTGTGTACTGCAGCACTCATGCAAACAAGAGCTTCTTTGGGTTTTCTTTCTAAAGCTTCATAAACTTCTCCTATCTCGCATACTTTCCGAAAATGTTGAAAATCAAGTGGCAAAACGAACAATATGTCCTCTTTCTTTACCTATTTGTAAAACATTATAAATAATATTGCAAGAAAACACTATAATTGATAGGGAATTATCTATGTTGTCCAAAGCCCCTATGGCACACGCCTAGGCGCTCGGGCGCATCGAGGCAAGCCTATAGCGCCTGGTGGTGGCTTAGGCGCAAATCTGGGCTTTTTGTGAAAACGGTGCCTAGGCGCGCGCCTGGAACCAGACGCAAGCGATAAAAAACGATGGCTTAGGCGCAAATCTGGGCTTTTGAACCGCAAACGTTTGTATAAGACCTAGTTGAACTTTTGGTGTCACGTTTGAACTCTCAAACGTTTGTATAAGTCCTAGCACTTTTAAACTTTTGGTAATAACTATTAACTACATGATCTTAAATGGTATCTATGGTGGTTTCTTTATTATATTTGCGGAATAGTATTAATTTTCAAAGCATAACATATTTTTTTTTATTTTTTTCCCTCTATATGCGCCTTTCTTAAAAAAGCCCTCGCTTTTTGTGCGCCTTGCGCCTAGGCTCCGGGCGAGACCTATGCACCTTGTGTCTTTGACAACATAGGGAATTATAAAACTTTTTTCAACACTTAGTGGTATTGCCAACAGGGGATTGGTTCCGATTGAGCTCATTCCAGAGGCGTTAAAACCGGCTCGTCAAACCCTAACCACTTAACCCTAAACCATAAAGGTTAAAACCCTAAAGCTAAATTCTAAAGCTAAACCATAATAATAAATCCTAAAAGCTAAACCCTGTATATATTTTGAATAGAGTTCGACGATCCGGTTCCAATTAAACATTGATTTAATCGTATAGATAAGTAAGAAAGAGGGATAGAATATACCTGAGAGATGAAGTCTGATGCGTGAGGTTTAGAGAAAAAGTGTTCTTTGAGTTTGGAAGTGAGTTGCAGCTTGCTCTTACCATCAGCATGAGAATAATCGATCTGAGGGAAGTATTTAGCCAATATCTCTGTGATTTGACCTTCGTTCGTTGACTTTTGCTTGCCATTAATCATCATCGTCCTCGTCTCCAAGGGTTTGGTTTGGTTTTCAATCGCAGCACTATTTTTCCAACTTTTTTTTCCTTGGATTTTGGCGGGAATATAACTTAAAAATGATTATAAACAAAAAGGAATTTGAGCAAATAGTGGTTATCACCTGAAGCAAGGCAGTCTCTTTATTCCACAAGGTAGAGATAAGGTTGTCTACATCTTACTATACTCAGACTCTACCTTAGCTTTTGCTATTGGTTGAATTAACTGGGTATGATGATGATGTATTTTACAAGTTCTGCTTGTAAGCAAGTATTAATGGATGTGCGGTTTACGAAATGCCACACGTTCATTAGGTCAACTTTTAGATAGAGGTCAACTTTTAGATAGGGTTTTTGCGAATATATAGAAGTGCTCTACAAAGTTGCATCAATGTTTTTTTTTTGTCCTTGCAAAGTGTTAAACACGGAAAATCTAAAGATTAGATGGAGGATTACAAGATTAAAGACGAGCATTCAAACTAGCGCAAAAATCGATAAATAGAGAAGACGACAAACCCTTAGTGATGATGTTAGCACGTTAAGAGTTAGAAGGAATATGAATAACCGCATAGCTCACCAATCTGCACTTTTTCATACACAGAGTAAATGTCCATCTCATGATCTCAATATGGCTATTACGTTGATGTTGTACCAGGTTCGTGGAGAAAATCTTAACCATGATTTAAAATGTGTATATTTGATACTAAGGTTGTGCTTTCGTTAAGTGATGATGTGCAGACGTTTGATCAAGTCCCAACTAACAAATCTAACCAAATAAATAGAAGAAAACTAATTTGAATTTAATAACTCTCAATCTTGTTAATCATAAAATAACTCAAAATTGATTACTGTTCTCTCTTGATGAATTCATTTATAACTTGAATCATTTATTTAAACTAGTCTGACTTGCTATACTAGTAATTCTAAATCAAACACAATTAGAAATAACTAAATGATTAAATGATTCATAATTGTCTCTAACTTAATCTACCAACTTATGCATCAAGTAATTACTAAACCAACTAACACAATTAGTTTGCCCGACCCAAACCTGGTTTGGTTGAGTCGGTAATTAAGCCCAACAATCACCCTCCTAATTTTCGACTTGAAACAAGTAGGCCTTTAAATCCAAAAGTTGTCTTCTTTGCCTCGATTCTCTTGAAACTCGTCTTGATCTCTATCTGGGTTTGTAAGAAAATAAGTCAAAAATGATTACTCTTCCTTTTATGACATACTTTCACTAAACTGTAACTATTTTAAATGACCTATTTTTACACGAGATAATTAAAATTCATAAAGCGTCACATGTTTTTTCATAAATAACATTTAAACACAATATCATCATTTATACATAACTAGCAGGACTCCCCGTGCTGCGCTACGGGTATTCGGTTGGTATCGCTTCAATTCATTATAGTATTGCCACTCTCTATAGCAACCGAAATCGACCCAAAGAATAAAATTATAGTATGCCTAAAGGATATCAACACATGTTTTATATCGCTTTAAAGCTATAAAATCAAAACGTGTTACTGATTCGGATAATATCAATATAGGTACCTGAGTGTGTTAATCAAGTTAATTAGTTAATTAAATTATTTACTTTGGATCGTAATTATGATCTATTAATTTAACTAGGTTTTTATCAAGCCGCGCGTTGCGGCGGCGTCAATCTGGTTTAGAAAATAATTAAGTAATGACATAGCGTTGCGACATTTCAAATTCCAAATCAAACCTAAATCAATTTTCATTGTGTTCGTGATATACAGTTTCATTGTATCTTTTAAATAAAATGCTAAGTTCTAAAAAAATGACACAAGTCAGGTACACCATGTATATTTCAAGTCATACACAACATAATGTTGATATTTAAAAGTGTTGAGGTATGGAAACAATTTGATTCATGAGCAATTGCCAAATTCATATCAAACATGTTGGAAACCAAAAAAGACATAAAAACTTCTCTGAAAAAACCAAACGGCTCAAGTGGGTGACAAGCACCTGTAAATATAAGAACCAGTAAATATGAAAATGAATTTTCTTGAAATTGAAACAGGTTAGATGGGTTAGAAATAAAGAAATAAACAACAAACTTATAAAAAACGTGAAAAAATATTGATGCAAAACTCATTAAAAAGACATAAAAATTTCAATGAAACTGGAACTTGTCAAGTGGCTACCTCGAAAAAGAAATTAATCACTTAACATTTGTTAAAATTATGTTGATGCAACCATTATTTCATACAAGTTACTAATTCATGGTTTTACATTCTTCTTGACAGCAAGAAAATATGTGATTCTTTAAACAAAACCTCAAATGGGGCTCGATATGTTGAGCTTGAAGCTTTGCTTAAAAAGTTATTCACGATATCCATATGTAAATGCATTAAACAACAGCAGATGCATTTAAAGAGAGCTGATTGTTGGAAATATGTGTGTGAATGTGAGTTTGGTTTGTCCCACATTGGTTGGGAGATGAAATAGTGATGGGTTTATAAGGAGAAACCAAATGGGAGGAAGTAAATTCTTTGTGTTACTTTATACTCTGGCACCTACCCGCGCGCGCAAGGGGGGGTGCAAAAATGGGTTCTGGTTCGGGAAAAATTCTTGAATCAACGCGACGCCCGCATCTGCGGACACGAATGCAGCTCGAAAAACCCGGGTCCGCGCGACACGGTTTAGTTTTTAATGTGTGAAGTAACTAGAAGAAGAAGCTTCTTCCATAAACTGTTTCAAGTCTGTTGGTGTTTCAACAGCAATTAAAATGCAATAAACGAGATTAATTGACATTAATCTCAACTTTGATTAGTGTGATTATTGCAGCAGAGGTTACATGTTCTATATTATTCAAGTCTCTATAAGAACTTGGATATATTAGTGTACAAGGTATGATGAGTAGAACTCTCGCATACACACAGAGCTGAAAACTAAACTCGTAACCTGTCATACTCACAAACACAAAACACATCAGAAGCAGCCGACTTTCGATTTCTTTTCAGGCAAGTGGGATAGTCCGGCAGTGCACCATCGACACTGCTTCGAACCGGTGTACCCTGGGAACAGACGAAGAATCTGTTTAAGGGAATTGTGTCAAACACAAGCCCGGTTCATGTCTATGATTTCGTTTTCGGACCAAGTGCAGGGAAACACGGGAGCCTCATGTACAAGAGGCGTTGAGGCGATCATCAATGTAAGTTTTCTAACACTGATCTATCAAACTCCAAGATTCAATTTAAAAAAAAATAAGAATAAAAAGCAAACATTAGCTAAGAATGGTGAGGTCAGATTACAACAGGTGTGCGTGAGTGGTAGTTTGCTTGAAAGAAACAAATCAACTTTTTGACAACTAAGCTCAAAATTAAAGGCATTTTGTTTTTCAACCAAATTCTCTAGCAAACACAATTAAACCGTGGACAGTTGCACCTAAACACAGTGAAGAAGATAATCCGTTTTTTCATGATTTCAACTTCTCTATTCCTGAAACAAATCAGCATCCACCGATTAGTTAGCTTTTCGTTGGATAGATACCTGGTGGTTGTGAAGGCGGAGCTCCAATTGATGCCACAAAATCTAAGCAAACATATAACAGAGGTTAAAGTTGAAAGAAGTTAGAACCAAACTGAAAGTTTCCCAAACCCTATTTAATAAATAAATGCAATCAAAAGCAAAAATAATTTGAATTCAATTGTTTGGTTTTCTAATTCATAAAGAGGACCAATCTGAAAGCCGTCACACAAGTCAGGTACACCATATATATTTTGAAGTCGCACAAACACAAGTCAGGTAGGTACACAATATATATTCAAGCAATATCGAATAAGACGTCTTTCAGTACAAGGTAGTGGCATAGGTACTAAAAGACGTCTTATTCGATATTGCTTTCTATGTTACCGAACATATTCCAGATATTTTCTAAGAACAGCTTCATCGCGCTGATCTATGTTTCCGAATATATTCCAAATCTTTCATTTGTACAGTAGGTACCTAGATCAAATTCGAAAGGGATAACGTGAAGACAATGTGAGAGTGATATGCTTTTATTTCTCTCGAGTCACCTAACAGTCAATTTACTATCCTTTTACAATTCAACATATAACGGGTCGATACAGGATGTGTTTCATCTCAAGTAGGTCTAGTAAAAACTTTTAGCATAAACAAAATTGGGGCAAGTGTGTGGAAGCTGACCATGGTCTATTTTAAAAGCATTAAGCATGCAATCTCCTAATTAGTTTTATCAAAAACTTTGAGTACAATTGTAGTATAATTGTTGACGCGATCATAAATAACACATTATTATTTTTGTTAAAAATGGACCGAAAGGACTAAAAAATGGCCAGCCTGCCTCCACTATTTACACGCACAAAATTTATTACCGGAAGTTATCTAAAATATGAACACAAACATGTAAGGCACATGACCCGAAACCGCACCTGGATGCATGCCATTGTTTTCCTATTCGCTGCACTATTTTGGCAGCTCAATGCCATTGTTTTCCTATACGCTGCATTATTACCACCAGTCAATTTTAGTTAGGTAGAATGAACAAAACAGTCTGAAGTAGGTCTCCCAGGTTGTCGCAGTCGGCCGGATACTTGATTCTCATCCAAACGCAGATCTCCCACCATATCCCTTTAGTAATAATACAGTTAACAAACACATGGTTTGCATCTTCAGCGCCAATACCACACCTATCACAGCAGCTGTCGTGAACTGGGATACCCCTGGCCACCAACTTGGACTTCACAGCGATCCTAGCCTTCAAGGCTCTCCACAGCAGCAAGTTGCATTTTGGCGGCACCCACGGATTCCAGCAGATCTGCACATCGCTCGAGACCCCAGATTGAGCCAGGTCCAACTCACGTCTGAGATCTTTAACCGAGAAATCCACCCCGTCGTTGTTGTCCCAGAACCAAATATCACGGCTGCTAGAGATTTTGACACTGCTAAGAAGGCGTAACAGCTCTCCATACCTGCCCCAACTGGAACTATTAAAGGTTTTACCCCTCCATTCCAGACCCATTGAGTCCCATTACCGTTCGGCACCAGACAAGAAGCGACCGACCCGTCTTTATCAGCAGCCATTCGGAAAAGGTCAGGGAAAGCCACGGACAGCGGATCCTCCAACAGCCAAGGATCCTTCCAAAAGCGGATGAAAACCCCGGCTGCAAAAGATGGAAGCGTCTGGTTTCCACAGTTGTCTGCGCAACTATTTGGAGGTTATGGCTTGCGAGGAACGCCAAAGTGTTTGAAGGCAATTTCATCCAGGCGCGTAGAATTGTGGACCTGATCAAGGAGGACAGCTTCATTTGGGTCAGTAACAGGGCCAATATTCGCTGCCCGTCTTGGGCCAATTGGCTAGACTTTGATACTTCGGGCTGTTTGTAATGTTTTGTCGTTTTTCGTTTTTCTTTTCGTTTGTATCTCAGCCCCTTGCTGGCTCTTTATATATATATATATAAAGTGTTTGCCGTTCAAAAAAAAAGAATGAACAAAACAGTCAATTTGGGAATCTACAAAACATAAAGTTAGTAAACAGAATCATCAATAACTCAAACAAAAGTATAGCCATTAAAATTAAATATAAAGTTTCACCTAATGTCATCAAAAAATGAAAGATTTGAAACTCCATTAGTTATTGATGACATACAGCCCTTAACCATTAAGGTTCATAAATGAGACATCAATTAAATGAAAGCAACGAACATTAAATGAAAACATTAACATAAAGAACAACATAGGTTTGATGATGGTACCACTATACCAAATTAGCCGATCTAACATTCCATTACAATGATTTTAACAATAATCTTTTTATAAATCAAAATGTTTAACCATCATATGCCTTTTTTCGCATCATTTTCTTGCATCCTCTATTTAATAAAAATCTTAGGCGATTTCAAACACACCATTTCAATACTCAGTCATTGGTAACAAAATAACATGAAAAATACTAACAACCTAAGGACAAATTTCAACAATAAACAGATTAAAACAAAAATTGACACAAATGAAAAGGCTCGGGTTTAATAAGTATACCAATCTATAGTGTTCACCAAAGAGGACAGAATGCTTCTGGTGGCTCGTGGCTGAGAATAGAGTTGAGAGAGTTAGTGGCGCTGCAAAAAGTGGAGTTTCTTCACATAATAATCGTTCATTTTTTCTGGTTGGCTGGACTAAGTGGATAACATGTATGCAGTTAAAATCAACTTGTAAAACAAATGCAAATAAAATCCTAAAAAGCCCAAAAACTAATTCAATCAGCAAACGAAATCGTAGATACTTCATCTCATCCAATTCCTACAACAATCCACGAGAGAACTAAGAAAACATACCTTCCACCCAACAACCGACGGCAATAAGTGAGCCCTATAGTTGCCAGCATTGCTCTGTTTGAATACCATTTGGTTTCCACCATTGTTCTTGGAGTAACCCTAAACCCGTCGACGGATCTGTCTTCATGTCTTTGTCACCGTCGCTGCTTTGTCAATATATATTATATAACATATAAGCCGGATCTCACTTGATCTTCCAGTTCACGTAAATAAGCAGTAGTCTTTTCATTTTTGAGAAGCAATGCATCAAAGTATGAATCTAAAACATTAACAGTTTTTAACGCGATATTCTGATGGTATTTTCTGTAAACTGTATTGATGTTAAATAACAGACAAAATCCAACCTAGCCTAAATGTTACAAAGGTTTTCGTATCCTTCTAGACGGAAGGCAACACATAAGAGCCCTCTCTCTCCTTCCCCCTTCTATCTCTCTCTCTTTCTAATAATTTCGAGACATTCACCAGAACCACCAAAATAGTCATACAAAATTACAAACACATTTTCTTTAGACACACAAAACATTTTTATTATTTTAGATGTCTTTCCCCCTTTTTCTTTGAGAGCGTGTTGTTGAAATCAAGTTGGTTATTTTCATCATTAATAGAACCAACAATGGAAGACATTTAAACCTGCACCAACAATGTTCTTGACTCTCAAAATTGGAAGCCATTTATGACAATGCTTTTTGACTCTCAAAATTTTTAAATCAGTGAATTTTAATCAAAATTCAATGGCCCCTTTATATCCTATATATCAAGTCCATTCAACAACAAAATAACTTATTTTCACTTGTCCTCTGCCATCTACACACACAAATAAGAAAAAAAAAAGATTACATGGATACCTGGGAAGTTGTCAACCAAGATGGTGCTCGCCTGAAATCGATTGCTAATGAACCGACTTAACCTAAAATCGAGTCCACCTACCACTCTGAATTTAAAGATTGTTGTTGAACTGAGGAATCCTAATCGTTCCCGTAACATAGCGGTGCTGGGTTAGTTCAAAATAGCCTAAAAAAACCCAAAAGTATTCATGGAATTTATAGCCAACAAAATGCATTATACATTTGCTCAGGACACTAAATCAAAATCAAATAAAGACAACTCTCCCAAATAATTTTTTAGAGCTCATGCCTAATCACAAACAAAGGAAATCAAAAAAAGACTATAAGCAGTTCTTACAAAGCAAGTCTAGTATATAGCAATAACCAAACAACATCACAATTGGATAATAGAAATCAAATAAGAAATTATAATAACAATAACCAAAGGAAAACATGCATGTAATCTTACAACCGATGAGACAAAAAACAACATACATCAGTGAAAAAACTCAGAAGAAAAAAAAACCTACAAAACATTTTATCGAACAACTGGTGTGCAACACCCGAAAAAATGCAGAAGCACAGAGATGTCACAGTACCAACATCAACAAACATAAACACAAAACCAGAATCATCAGAGGTCGCGCAAAAGAATCCAACGAAAGTAATTGGACGGGCAAAACGTAACAGAGGGTACACTGGAGAAGAGAAGAATTCGATGATACCTAGGTTTAAACGCAACAAAGAAATGGAAATAACCAAAATAATGTCACCTCACAATTCTTGAGAAAAACCTTGATGCAATGCTCTGTTCGTCGTCTGACTTTGGCGGTTTCACCATCGTCATCATAGCCGATTTGGGATTAGAGTATCGAATGATATGGAAGAAGAAAAAGGATATGGATAGTTTTGTGGGACGCGTGTCTTAAACTGGAATGAAAGCAGAAAACAGGTGTAGCATCCCAAAAACAACACGTGTTTAGGCAAAATAAGATTTGGTCACTGGAAAAAATAAGAAACAAAGAAGGTTGCCTACACTACTCGAACCCGGGTCACACCACACACATAACAACAATGCAACCATCTGAACCAACACAATTTTTGTTATCAAACTTAAAATCAATACTATTTAACTTAATAGTATATAATATAATAATAATAATTTACTGTTCAAATCAGTTGGTATGTTAATATTATATAATTATTAGCATTGGATCGTAATTTTAAAATTTAAGTTTATTAAAAACCGTATGAATTAAAGTTACAAAATGTAAATTTTAAATGAATTAATGCCCTTATAAAATATATAATAGCCACACACATATTAGAGTGGGTGGCACCGTGGGGCCTAGGGTAAATCCTAAAAAAGGGAGCATTTTTAAATTTCAATGGTTATCAACAATGTTTTGAAAACCGGACCGGCCGGTCGGACCGGTCGGACCGGGTTCCGGAGGGTAGGCCGGGCCGGTTCACAAATAAAGACCGGATGGTGCAGAAGACCGGAGGTTCGACCGGGACCCGGGTGGTCGGACCGGGAACCGGTGTTGTTGGACCGGACCGGACGAGTTACTTTACCTTTCTTTGCCCTCTTTTTCCTCTGTAGTTTTTTTGCAGCCATGACCGGGAAACCAGTAATAAGAAGTGGTCGGACCGGCGGGTTATAGTTAATTGTAAGGTGACCTTTTAGGTGTAGATCGAGCCAGAAGAAGAGGTGGGAGACGATACAGAGATAGTCGGAGCTGGCGACGATCACACCTGGTTTCGGATTGGATCTGGTCAACGATGTGTCTAAATTGAGTATGATTGATTAGAGATAGAAGGTGAGAACGTTTGCTGAAGACGATGAATTCGAAATATCGAATTGTTAGATGGAGCCGTGAATATATGGAAAATTGAAAAATAAATTGGTTTATGTGCAGCAGATAAAGCATTGAAAGAGACACTGCACTAAAGGGTTAATAAAATTTAATAGACTTTAATGAAAATTAATTTGATATCCATGGATGATGAGGTTATAAAAATAAATATTATATTATATAATATATATGTATATGTATATATGGGTGTATAATATAGTCCGGTTCTTACATCCGGTCGAACCGATCCGACCGGTCCGACCAGTGGGCCGGTAAGAAGACCGGTTCGACATCCGGTCCGGTTATGAAAACATTGGTTATCAATATGCCGTGAGAGTCCCACTTTTCACCACAATAGAATGCAACATGTACCAGATATGAATTAATACTATTCACATTTGGATTTGTAAGTATGTACAATAAAGAGAAAAATCAGTAAAGCGGTGTTTGTTCCAACGGATACTAAGAGCATTCACAATGCATGTGGATGGACCGTCCACTCCTAGTGGACGAACCAACAATTTGTGAAATCACCATTGAAGGTGTTGGTTTGGTTTGTTCAAGCGGACAACCAACAATTTGTGAAATCACAATTTGTGAAATTACCCTTATTGTACTTTATGTTATTAAATAAAAAAATGTTTCTTTGTGTCTGGGTGTAAATTAATAAAAGGAAAAGTTGGTGATGAGGTGGAGGTTTGGAATGGTTTATCGTTTAAGGAAAAAAGTGGGTTATGTTTGGAATTGTTTGAAATGATGTGAAATGGTGACGTGACGGTTTGAAGTGGTTTGTTAGACCATGGGTAATGGTCAATGCTCTCTAAAGGGCATTTTTCGTCACATCATCAATATAATGCCCCGTCAAAGAATGTTTAATGGTTAATCTCTTTTTTAATTCCCTTTCAATAATTATTTTCCTTATTTTTCTTCTCTTAGGGCATTGTATTAGAAATGCCCCTATAATGCCCAGGGGGACGGTGTTAAGGGCGTTATTAAACTCATTCATGCCCACGTAATGCTCATTACACATGGTCTTATGGTGTGCACTGTGGATGCTTTAATGGTTTCTTAAAAAAACTAACTTTTTAATTAAAAATGATTTTACACATTAAAAGATTTTTGTACATTAAAATCGGTTTATAGGGAATAATGATTAGTAAAAACGTAAAGTAAAAGGGGTTTTACTACAGTAGCCTTTTGGGCGGCAGGTTTTTCTTTGAATTAGTGGCTTGGTGGACTTAAGCTGCCCAGTAAACAGTCATTTGTCCGGTGCTAAGCCAGTGATAAATGATATTTAGTTGGTCGTTAAATAAAAAAAAGATATGCCCAAAAAAGAAAAGAAAGTACAACAACATAGAAAATCTAGAGTTGGAGTTCTGTCTTCATAAATGACACGTTGTTACCGTGCTTGCAAAGACACAAGCCATTAGCCATTGCTGATTCATCTCCTTCTCCAACAAGATTACCTTATTCCACACCACACCAAGGTATAGGTATCTCTACTCAACACAGTTTTTTTATTATCTTACATATATGATTATCCATCTATAACGTTTTCTATTTATCATCCATTATATAATTATTATTCTAGGAGACTGTATATCAATGTCTACCAACACAGATGCTCTTCTTTCATCTGAACCACCAAGTAGCAATAATATTCCTATAACTAACGGTGTTACAGTTGACCCAGTTGTGGTTGAGGATAATTCTTTAGATTCAAAAACTCAAACCCTAGTTGATGATTCTAGGGTTTCTGAAGGTGATATTGCTGTTCAGGATGTAATTGATTATGTTAAGGTTTCTGTAGATGAGAAAGGGATTGTGATAAATGATAACAATGATGTAGTTTTGGATAAATCGGTTTCGGTTGATAGGGTTAAGATTGGGGATGAGTCCTTAGGTTCGAAAACTGAACGATTAACGGTGAAGCAGGTTGATGATCGTAGCGGAGATGGTGATATTGTTGTTAGGGATTCAGTTGATGATTCTATGGTTTCTGATGATGAGAAAGGGATTGTAACGAATAGCAGTGAGCTAGTTTTTGATAAACCGATATCAGATGCTGCAGTTTCATCTGAACCGATGAATGATAGAGACATTGACGCAGTCAACGGGGTTAAGATTGGCGTTGACTCATTAGGTTCAGAAACTGAGACACCAACTATGAAGCCGTCTGATGATCATAACGGAGATGGTGATAATGGCGTACAGGCTTTGAGAGATGAGAAAGGGACTGTAACGAAGAACATTGAGAAAGTTTCTGATGAAATTGAGGTTATTAATGAGGAAAAAGAAGGTGAATATAAGGTTACGGATATAGTTTGGGCCAAGGTAAAGAACTATCCATGGTGGCCTGGTCAGATATTCGACCGATCTGCTGCAACAGAAAAAGCTAAGAAATTCTCCAATAAGAAAGGGCGCCTTATCGGTTATTTTGGGGATCAAAGTTTTGCTTGGAATAAACCTCCCAACATCAAGCCATTTAGGAAGAATTTCCATAAATTGGAGAAACAAAGTACTTCCAAACCGTTTTTACATGCTGTGAATTGCGCTTTGGATGAGGTTTCAAGGCGTGTTGAGTTTGGATTGGCGTGTTCTTGCTTATCCAAAGAGGTATATGATAAAATTAAATCGCAACATTTTGTTAATGCTGGAATAAGGGAAGAAGATAGCAAAATAGATGGTGGTGATAGATTTTCGACTGTTTCTATGTTCAAATCTGTGAAAGCTGTTCAATCTGTGCAAGAACTAGCTAGAGAACATTTTGATGGATTTAGTAGATTGGAGGCTTTGTCTGTGAGAACTCAGTTATTGGCATTCTTTCGTTGGAAAGGCCGTAATCAGTTAAAAACACACGATATTGTGGATGAACTAGATAATAAGTTAGAAGAGGAATCTGAGCTTCCAGTAACGGAGGAAAAGACGGTGGTTGAAGATGAAAAATTAGCTTCTTTAGGTAAAAAAACTTCATCTAAAAAGAGGAAGCCGGATGATAATGATAGTGATAGTGATGATTCAATCCCACTCAAGAAAGAAAGAAGTTTGACAAATGCGACTCCAAAGGGTAACTCGAGTGCAAAAAAATCTTCATTAAAAAAGAGGAAGCCGGATGACAGTGCTAGTGGTAGTAGTAGTGATAGTGATAGTGATGATTCAATCCCACTCAAGAAAAAAAGTTTGACAAAGGCGACTCCAAAGGGTAGCCTGAGTGCAAAAAAAACTTCATCTAAAAAGAAGAAACCGGATGATAGTGATAGTGATGATTCAGTCCCACTCAAGAAAAATAGAAGTTTGACACATGTGACTCCAAAAGGTATCCTGAGTGCAAAAAAAACTTCATCTAAAAAGAAGAAGCCGGATGATAGTGATGATAGCGATGATTCAGTCCCACTCAAGAAAAATAGAAGTTTGACAAAGGTGACTCCAAAGGGTAACCTGAGCGCAAAAAAAAATTCAGCTAAAAAGAAGAAGCCGGATGATAGTGATAGTGATGATTCAGTCCCACTCAAGAAAAATAGAAGTTTGACACATGTGACTCCAAAGGGTAACTCGAGTGCAAAAAGAAGTAAAAAAGGTATTAGCAAGAAAGCAACCGTTGAGGATAACGTCGTTAAGGAGGAAAATGGGAATGAAAAGCCAGATTCTGTAGGTAAAAAAGTTTCATCCAAAAAAAGGAAGCAGAATGTTTCTGATAGTGATGATTCGGTTCCACGCAAGAAAGAAAAAAGTTCGACAAAAATGATTTCCAAGGGTAGTTCGAGTGTAAAGAAAAGTAAAAATAACATTAGCAAAAAAGCAACCTTGAAGGATAATGTCTCTAAGGAGGAAAATGGGAACGGAACTGACAATAAAAAGTCATCAATTTCATCTCCAAAAATGTTTAGAGTTGGTGACAGTATATGTAGAATTGCAAAACAGTTATCTGAGTCGCCTACGATTCTTAAGAAGGAATCCGAGAAATCAAAGACTGATGAGGACTCTGCAACCTTGAGGGAAACTGCTAAAAAGGATGGACAACCTGTTGAGGCAATTCAAACTGAAGAATGAGCAACCTAGTTTAGGTAAGAATTCTTTTCATTATTCTTTGTAGATTGTACATTTTATACGTATCTACTAGAGGTGGCAAATGGGGTGGGTCCGAGACTATGGGAAAGGTCAAATTGGGTATTTTGATATGCGACGGGAAAGGTCAGGTTGACCCAAAACACTTTCTGTCCAAAATTTACGGAGTTTTATAAATAAATAGCGTGTCAAAGCAATGTTACGCAGTTTATGTTATTTTGAGAATTTTTATTTAATTTTAGGGGTTTAGGAGGTTCCATCATCCATGCATGCAAAACACTTGGGATGAATTTGAGACTCATCTGGTTCACTTACATTTTTAGTTTGACCCGTTAGAGACAGAACATAAGTCGTTCAACTTCAAGTATTATCTGGTTTACCTTTTGATTTAAAATATAATGACCATTGTTTTGAATTTTGATTGTAGATGGATAAAGAAAGTTACTAGAATTTACAAACAGAGCTAAAATTTTGCAAATGCTGCCGATCTGTGGGACTGTGGGAGGTTAATCTGTCATTAGAAGACTTGCTGATATCATGGATCGTTGCGTACACTAATGTCTCATGTTTTTGTATAAAACTTTTGCAACTGGGATGCATATTTAGTAAGCTTTAAATAGGCTTTTATAGTATTAGCTATATTGTTAGATGCTTTAATATTTAGAAACTATATGTTACATGTACAAGGGTACTGCTATACGTATATCCAATTCACTAAATGCCCACTCCCTAGCCATCAGATTAAAACAGCCGTATAACGCCTTGATAACTGATAAGGGTGTATACATTCATGTTCTCTGTCCTTTACTTGCATATACTGTACCATACAATTGTTCTTACTACGTATAGTGTAATATAAAGTGTCCTAAACATGTGCATATTAACAAAACATATACCCCTACACGGACGTATAACTTAGTAATGTAGGGAGTGTTCCAACAGTTTCTCTCCCCTGTAAAAACTCCATCCAATTTCGTGCAGGGATGTGTGTAGTTCTAATCCTCATTAAGTTTATCTGTTTTAACAAAACTGTGTATGCCATTTATTTTGTTTGCTCGATACAGATGAGAATACATTTCTTATTTAGAGTTGGTATGTAGCAAATGAAGTTTCACAACAAAATGCTGCAAACAAAAAATGCAACAAACTTTTTTTTAAATACCATAAAATAGAATAAAACATGCAAGAAATATACAGACAATCATTATTCGTTTTGGTAGGCAGGGACGCGGGACGAAGTGGATACCGTTAGGCAAGGACACAGGACGGAGTGGATACTGTTAGGCAGGGACGCAGGGCGGAGGGGATGCGAGGAGCTTCCTTCAGTAGATACCTCACTAGAAACCGCTCTCAACATGCACTCACTTTAAACCCGCCAGGATACCTCCTGCAAGTCCTCGCATGGAGTGCAGGAATTCCCTACTCTAGTACCCGGTCTCACACACACCGTGCTCGACTGCTCGGCCTTTACCAACTGTAAGACCCAAGTTTCATCTTGGGGGCCACGTTTTCAGACTGAGTCCAACCTGATTATTTGCATAGACGTCGTTACTTTTTGGTTATTTGCATAGACAAACGTAATGATCAATCTGATTATATAGCAACAGTTCAGGGAATATCTCCCACGGCATGACCCTTCCGCCAAATGCAATGAGAAAATAAGCAGAATAAGCAGTTATCTAAATAAATTGTGTTTACCAAAATCACAGTACAAACTGAGAACAACAAATTGTCTGCCCTCTGCAAACACAAAGCTAAACAAAAACCAACATTTGAACTCTCTTCAACAAACAGAACAAAATCAAGACAAACTGAGACAAAGCCTCGCGAAGTATCTAAGATCTTGGCTTCTCCTTCTTCTCCTTGAACAAAGCCAAAAGAGAAACACCAGAAACCTTCACAACCTTGAACCTAACTCCGGGAATATCTCCCACGGCGTGACCCTTACGCCCAAATCCAGCAATCAAAACTTCGTCCTGTCACAATTAAAATCATTTAACTAAGAATTAAAAAGCTACCCAACCAATAAAAAGTGTCGTTTTTTTAAATAATGAAACCAAGAACTAACATTTTCTTCAATGTAGTTCAAGCAACCATCGTTCGGAACAAAGGCAGCAATCTTCTTGCCATTCTTGATGAGTTGAACTCTGGCACACTTTCTAATAGCAGAGTTAGGCTGCTTGGCTTCAATACCACTGCAGATGCAACAAACAGATCAATTTGTCAAAATCAAAATTCATAAAAGCTAAAACACATTTAAGAGCGTGAACGTGCAGAGCACGGCCATAGCTCATACGGGCTTTAGCTAAGACCGTTTAGAATTTTATTTCTATAGCTCAAGCTCGTTGGTAGTTTTTCAAGTTCATTCTTGGCTAAGGTTCAGCTCTTTATTATTTATTTTTTACCTAATTATTTTATTAATAATAATAAAAATTAATACATACTATTAACTACTTCTAACATAATTGTGTATATAGTGACAAATTATTGTGTAACTAACATATTAAACAACTTATACAAATAAAAGAGCATGCTTGAGGCGCGCCTAGGCGCAAGGCGCAGCCTACGCGCCTCAGGGCTTTGCGCCAACCCAATTTCCCAAAGGTGCGTGCCTCAGGCGCTTTTTTGGCAAAATTACAGTCGCTTTTGACCTTGAGGCGCCCGCCTCACGTACACCATGTATTTTTATGCATAAAAATGTTGTACCTTGGTGTTTTTGGCTTGTACATATAGGTAAAATCACATAAAAACCTTATTTATAGCTATATTTTGGGTAAATGAAGCTAAAAACTCATTGGATATATAAAAAAAATATATAATTAGTGTACGAAAATCCCACAGTTTTGTGCGAGGTGTGCTTTTTTAAACCAAAGGCTGGCTCGAGCTTGAATATGAACCTTGGGATCAAGCTACTTTATAAAATGAGCCTCAATAAAGGCTCAAAGTTAAAGCCTAGCTAAATTATAGAATTCAACGACTCGGCTCGGTTCGTTTACACCCCTAATTACATAAGATGACTATAACTAACAAAAAAATAGAAAAAGAGAAATTACATTTTCTCAAGAACAATGCCCTTAGCATGAGAAGAACCAGCAAAAGGCTTCTTCCATTCATTACCAAGATGAGACTTCTTGTATGATTTATCAGCCCATCTTTGTCTTCTCCTGTGTGACTTCAGCTTCCGTCCAGCTCCCATTCCATGTGTCTTCCTACAATCAAATCATTCAACCTTAATAATAATAATAATAATAATAATAATAATAATAATAATCCAATTCAACAAAAACCTAACAACATTATATCTCCCCTATTCAACATTATCCTCAATTAAAACATTTATTAACAAAAAGATCTATATAATGGGCATAACTATAAAGTATAAACTAACAAGTATATTCCTTCAAAGTTCAATAATTGGTTAACCTACTGGGTAAACGATTATTAGATAAAACAGTAAACGATTTCTACACGTACCCCATGTTTGCGAGATTTGGGTGATCCGCTAACGGCGGTTAGGTTTCCGGCGAGAGGCTGAAGAAGAAGAAGAGAAGCGGCTGCAAAACCCTAGTGCTTGTTAGGGATCGGGTAAAGATAATGGTTTTATATGGGTTGTTGGATGTAGCTAAATGGGCCAACTACCGGGTTTTTTTTAGTTTGGGCTTTTCTAAACTTGGGCTGGGCTGAAGAATTAATCTTCTGATTCTAGATATGAAACTAAAGACTTATGGATACAAAGTCCTAGAGATGCATAAATAAACCGGAGCCGGAATCGAAACCGAACAAAAATCCAGACCCAGGTATTAAAATATCAGTTTTGTTATACCCGAAACCGTACTCAACCTTACCCGTTAGGTATGCATAGGGTATAGATTTCTATGTAAAAAATTGTATCTGGAACCGGGTTGTACCCATACTCGGGTTTTATATGTAAATGTACTCGGGTTTTATATATACTCAGAACCAGGTTTTGCGAATACCCGGTTTTTTATGTATGTATTTTCTATGTTTTATATTTTTAAATGTTATTTTTTAGTAGTATTTCAAGTTTCTAATATATGTGCACTTTTATGTAACTTATATAAATGTAACATATTGATATTTGTAGTATTTTTTTTTAAGAAATGGGTTGAAATGGCTAAACGTATTTGATGTTTCTGTTTCTTTGTTTTAAATTTCTCTCTTTCTTCTCATAATGTATGATAGGAGTTGTAGACTCATGAATACCCAACTTATTTAGGTTAAAAATCTCTTCATGCTATTAGGACCACCTTTATGATATTCGTTATTCGAACGACGTTTTTACAATACCCAGTTATCGTACCCGGTTTTTGAAGAACCGGTTCCATATCCGAACCGGGTATTATACCGGGTATGATTTTTTATGCTAGGAACCAGAACCGGTTCTTTGAATACCCGGTAGAAGTGATACCCGACCATACTCGAACCAGGTATTGAAAAACCTGGTTTGTTCACCTCTACAAAGTCCCTATAGTAAGGTTCTCTTTGAACGTGAAAAACAACAGCTTGTCGACGCACATGCCCTCTGAGAAGCCTTGACTTCTATTCGGGGCTATGGAGCGCAAACTTTCACTCATGAGTAGTGGGATACAGAAAACGGGAAGTGGCTGTCTCACATGGTCAATACACCATGCCTGGTACTCCTCAGCAGAACGGTGTAGCTGCGCGAAGAAACAGAACCCTAATGGACATGGTGCGCAGCTGTTCATATACTCAATAGAGTTCCTACAAAATCTGTCCCCAAAACTCCTTACTAATTTTGGACAGGTAGGAAACCGAGTCTTAGATGTATGAAAGTATGGGGTTGTCTTGCCGAAGCTAAGTTATATAACCCTTTCTTACGAACACTTGACATGAAGACCGTCAGTTGTTTCTTTATCGAGTATCCCGAGAACTCTAAGGGTTATAGATTCTATTGTCCTTCCCATGTCACTCGTATTGTGGAAACTAAACGTGCAGTATTCCTAGAGGATTTCAAGGTCACTGGGAGTAATGAAAATCCTTATGAAGAATTGCAAGAAATACAAGATGCGGGGGAGACAAATTTGTCGCTTACTACATCTCCGATGATTCCTCTTGTACCCAATGCCAATTCTACCCCTAACGTCACTGCACCAACACCTTCACAGCCAGATCTTCACGAGCCAGCTAATGAAGACCCATCAAACACTCAACACCATGACAATGCTGAACCTGAAAACCAGCTTCGAAGGTCATCAAGGTCAGAAGGCCAACTAATTTTGATGAGTATGTAACCTTCATAACTAAAGCTGAAATGGATACTGGAAAGCTTACAGATCCGAACTCTTATAACGAAGCAATTAGCAGTGATTAGTCTTCTGAATGGACAAAAGCCATGACTGACGAGCTCGAATCCATGAAGAAAAACGACGTTTGGGTTTTGGTTGAATTACCCAGCGGTGCAAAAGCCGTATGATGTAAATGGGTCTTCAAAACAAAACTAGATCCGAATGGGAATGTTGAACGCTATAAAGCGAGATTGGTTGCAAAAGGCTACACTCCGAAAGAGGGAATTGATTATCAGGAGACGTTATCACCTGTCTCTAGAAAAGATTCCTTAAGGATCGTTATGGCCCTCGTAGCTCATTTTGATTTAGAGTTACATCAGATGGACATTAAGACTACTTTCCTTAATGGTTACTTGGAAGAAGAAGTGTTCATGAAGCAACCTGAAGGTCAATAACATTTAGTCTGCAAGTTGAAGAAATCCATATATGGTTTGAAACAAGCCTCACGTCAATGGTATTTAAAGTTTGATGAACTCGTTAAGAGTAATGGTTTCATGAATAATTAAGTCGATTAATGCACCAACCTTAAGATGAGTGGGAGTAATTTTACTATTCTTGTCCTTTATGTTGATGATATCTTATTGGCAAGTAATAGCTTAGATATGTTGCATGAGTCGAAGCGATTACTTTCGTCTAATTTCGACATGAAGGATCTTGAAGAAGCCTCTTATGTTGTTGGCATCGAAATACACCAAGATAGACGTAATGATATCTTAGGTTTGTCCCAAAGGTCCTACATTGATCGTGTTCTCAAACGTTATAACATGCAACATTGTAAACCTACTCCAGCTCCGGTAGCTAAGGGAGATGTCTTCGGTTTTTTCCAATGTCCGAAAACATAAGAGGAGAAAGAACAAATGAGAATGATACCTTATGCCTCAATAGTCGGTAGTCTTGCTAATGCTCAAGTCTGTACACATCCAAATATCGCTTATGTCACTGGAATGCTAGACCGTTAGTTGAATAATCCTGGCCATGATCATTGGAAAGCAGCTAAGAAAGTGTTAAGATATCTGCAAGGGACTAAAGACTATAAACTGACTCACAGAAGAAGTGATCATTTAGAAGTGGTAGGGTACTCTGACTCTGACTTTGCTAAATGCAAAGATGATAACAAATCCACCTCGTGGCATATCTTTATGTATATAACGCAACATGCCATGGAATGTTGACTAGGAATCTCATTACTGGACTCAAAATTGTCAATTCCATCTCTAGACCATTGAAGCTTTATTGTGATAACTCAGCCGCCGTTAGTTTCTCGAACAGTAGCAGTTCGACTGGCGCTGGTCATTTCTTAGTACAAAGTATTTGTTCGTACATGAACGGGTTGAGGATAACAATCTTTGTATCGAACATATAAATACTATTGATATGCTTGCGGATCCAATGATTAAAGGTCTCCCACCTAAAGTATTCGAAGAACACGTTTCGAAGATGGGACTTACTAATGACCTTGTTTAGAAGCATATGTACTTATTGACCACTTATGTTTACTTTTGACTTATGTTTTATGAATAATGACTTACGTTTAATAAAATTTCCTCATTATGATTCGTTTGTCTATTAGTATGTTAAGCTAGCATAATGACATAAAGACAATAATGTAACAAATCAACAACTAAGGGTATAACGTAAATTGATCCTAATGTTAAGTTTTAAATTTGGATTGTAGTATGATTAATGGGGGTCCTAAGTCAAATATAGACTTAACGACTGTATTTCTCTGCTACAGTTTGGGTTTAGAACTAAAATGAATATTAATCTCTCGAGACTAACGTAATGCTCATAACAAATGATTACTCGGCTAAGTGAGAGAATGTTGGAATAAATATACGTAAAGTTTGTATATTTATTGATAGCCATTATGATCATTTGTATAATGTTGATTAATTATTAATTATCCTAAGCCCAATAACAGATTTGTCTTTGATGGGCCGACTTATCATTAGATGGGCCTTATAGGGTGTTCCTTGTGTATGTATAAATAAAGAGAGTTTACTAGGGATTAAGGGTTACACAAATCAGTATCATAACACCACATAAACTTTTGGCCCTCCCTCTCTCTAAACCGATTCTTCACCAAAGAATTTTAAAGTCATCATAACTGCATACCCTAAAGGGAACCCGATCATACTGACAATCATGTCAACCTCCACTCTCTCAGCATCAATATCAGGTCTCACGAATCTATCAGGTATTATTATTTTGATTATGTATTTTCATTACCTACAATCAAAACTGATCTAACAAAAGTAAATGTATAATAATATCGATGTATCATAATTATATATCTTATTGTGTACTCCTACTAATGGAAAAGGAGTTAGATAACCACCAAGACAAGTAAATGCATGTCATATTCACACCGTTGTTACTTCATACGTATATTATATCACTTCAAATATAAGTAAACAACTTTAGTTTATCATTTCCAAAAATACTTAAATAAACCCAATTTCAACCAATAATTATTCCCAAAATCTAAACTTAATTATAATCACACCAAAACACAATAATTACTCTTAGTTACCGTTTTACATATATTCATTCATCGTATTATTCAAACTACTTCTGTCCTTTCTTCAACAATATACCGATCTTCTTCAACATGTTACTTGTTTTCTTGATCGATGATTCATCCTCCGTATCTTCAAACGAATCTAGTAACTTTTCGCCTCCACCGCGGTTATCCAACACCATGGCGGCCGCTACCTCGGCCGCCTTTTTCCACTGCTCAGTTTGCACTTTAAGTAGCCTTAACTCACTTTCCATTTCTGCACTGGCCGCCAGTGTGGCGGCCAGCTCCACTCCTCGCTCAGTAGAATCTCGAGCTTGCTCTAAAGCCCGAGATTCAGAATCTTTTGATTCATTAAGTTGAATCTTGAGTTCTTTTAGTAAATTAACTGTTTCAGAAAGTTGTAACTTTAGTGTCAGTATTTCATCATGAGCTGATTCGGCTCTTTTTGCATGAGCCGAATCAGACTCGGCTAGCTTTTGTAGCCGAGTGTTGAGTTTCTGGTTCTCGTTTATAGCCGTGGCTAAGTGTTTTTGGACACCTTTTAGCTCATTCTCCCAGGCTCGGTCACGTTCCTGTGAGATTTTACGAAGTTCTTGGATTCGAGAGTCTTCGCAAGCCCATAGCTCGTCTAGCTGTTTTTGTGACTCGGCGAATTTAGCTGACATAGCCGCGAGCTGCTTCTTGGCTTCTTCGGCTTCCTGTTTAGCTTGTTTTGTGCATGACTCGGATTGGATCAGCTGGTCCTTTGTCTTCTTGAGCTCTTCTTGAAGCCGAGCTACCTGTTTCTGCCATAAGTTGAATCATGTTATATTATTACAAGGTGTAAAAATTCAAATATTGTGTTTTTACATTAAAATTTTAAGCTTTTGCATAGCAACGGTGGCAAATCTTGAACGAAAAACCTGGTAGGGTCGGACTCAATACATATAAAAATTTTCGGAAATTTTCGGTAAAATTTACACTACAGAACGAAAAAATTGGGTGGGCGGAGGCCCGGTCTGACCCTAGTGAAGAACAGCCCCTGCATAGCAACATATGCGTATGCATATTTTTTAACAATGCTAATTTTTTTTTCTTTTAATAATTTATAAATATTGTACTTAGAAGTAAAAACAAAAACGAGACAGTATAACTGATCAGTCGATGATTCATGGTATCGTACCTCAGATGTTGGAGAACGTTGCCATCGGTTATCAATTGCTTTTGGTCCCGGGCTTCTTGGTTTTGTGTTCGATTGGGTAGTACCACCTCTTAATTACATTAAGACAAAAAAATGTTTTAGGAACAACATGAAAAACGTTACATTGAACTAAAAAAGCAATACATTGTACACCCAAAAGAGTATTTTTCTTAATGCAAAATGATCATAATAACCTTGTGTTTATTAGTACCATGAAAGAAGATAGGAGGCCATACCTTGTCTTGGTATGTTGCATTGTCCAAATTACCCTTCAGGTAGAGTGCCTAGTGCCTACAATGGTTTTAGAAGGAATAATTGAAGAAGAAATATTTGTAGCATATTTGTACATGTAAAAGTATACCAATGAATATGTCATCATGAAATCCTCATTTTAATCAAAACCCAATAAAAGAAAACAAACCAATAGTTCACTTATAAGTCAACATCGAAGTACAACCTTTAATGCGTGAGGTACAAAACTTTTATAGAAGTATGGTTTGGAAAATGGTTATGTGGCAAGAAACAATACACAATCCTTCAAATGAACTCCATACCTAATTGAAACTTGAAACAAACCCCACTCCCAACAACCAAGTTCACAACACAAAGAGATATTAATTAAAATGGCAAAGGGAAAAGAAGAACAAAGACAAGAATGATGACACAAATTTATATACCTCTTTTTTAACATTTAACTTCCTTATTACTCTAGATTGATCACATGCTTTGTTTCGAAGAAATTAGCTAACTCACATATTAAGCGCGTCAAAAGTTCTCCAATGTAGATGAAAGGATAGCTCTGACCCGTTTAATCGTAAACTGTTTAAGAATTCAATAAATAATTAACCCGTTTCATTTAATCAAAATCCATACCATAACTAGTTATGAATTAAAAGTTTGCATATATCAACCCGACCATTTGTACATAGTTATTACTATAACTATTCAAGAATTCACTAAATGGGTTGGCCAAGCCTACCCATTTGAACATAATCCATACCATAACTATTTAAGATTCTTTTTTGTTTGTATGGATGGATCAACCCGACCCATTTGATTACGATCCATACCATAGGTCCATTGCTATTCAAGAATTCAAACAATGGATGGATCAATCCGACCCATTAGATCATAATCCATACCGTAACAATTTAAGAATTCAAAGAATGTATTGATCAACCCGACCCGCTAGCTTTAAGTAGCATGAAAATTCAGTTTATGCTAACCGTGATCTTTTATGCTCACAACTCTTCACCACCTTCACCTTTCGGTTACAAGTTACAATCCAACTAATATATATAGAGTGTTTACAAATTATGATTATAGATTCAAGGCTCACAACTAACACCATTAAGATAGCAATGAAGAAGGCATGTATAAATATATAATTTATAAAAAAAAATAATAATAAGGGACTTACCTGGAAATGTAGTATCAACTTAGGCTGAATTGGAAGCTTAAACAAGAAGAATTGAGCAGAGTATTAGGGAAGAAGAGGTATGTGTGTGTGGGCATAGCCACACATGAAGGTCCAAGTCACTCTCTTGTTTCTATTTTGCTCTACAATACAAAAATTTATTGGAAAAAAGAGTAGGTCTAGGAAAACATATTTCATATTAAATTAAAGTGTTATTATTATTACTTTTTTAGTACATTTATAAAGAAAAAAAGTTTACTATGCTTGTACTTAAAGGCAACAATTTTTTTTAACACAAAAATAGTTAAGACGATTGATAGTTCATAAATATACATGTCTTTTGTACCCATTTATAATTGTTTTTATTGTTAAAAGTCACTAATAACCGCAACGACTACAATAATCGCATCACTAGCATCTTTTTCATGTCACGCACCTCAAACTCGCCCATTTACTAACATCATCATTCGCTGCCACCCCTCTACCACACTGTAACAGTACCGATTTACTGAGAAGATTAACATGAACCATTGTATGACACCCTAGGCAAATCCCACATCGGCCGTGGCCAGGAGAGATCCTTGGTTCATAAGTAATCCAAAGCCTCTTAAATTACCAACGCATTTTGGGCTTAATTATAGGGGATGGGAAGGAAACTCCACAGTTAAACATGCTCAGATGGGAGTACTATCAGGATGGGTGACCTCCTGGGAAGTCTTCATCGGGGCGACCAAAAACAAAGCCGTGAGTTCCTAGATGGGAAACCCATCGAAGACAAATCGGACAATATTGATGGTGAGAGAGATCGGATGTTACACACACTTTTCTATATCGAATCTAAATGTAACTAAATAAAAATGGTTGAACTATTTTGTCCATCACAAATGTAACACATCTACCCTAGGAATCAATACTACACAACAAAAGGTTTTATTTTATTTTATTTTATTTTTCTGAAAATGCGACTTTAATGTACAACGAAGAAAAAGTTGCATCTATTTAGGCGTAAAGTCAATTGCAAAATCACAATTGTATAATAAAACCTAACAAGATTCGGTCATGGAAACCTACCGTATGATAGTAGCATGTACTTTTTTTCTTTAAATAAGAGGTACAATGATGGGCTTGAACAAAGGTGCATAAACGGGCTTAAGGCCCACATAAAGTATCAGGCTCGTACCAAGGTTGGTCTTGGGCCAGTCAAGCCCGACAAACCTGTTGCGAAAGAAACCATTTGCTTGCCCCCAGTTGTTTTTTTTTTTGTTTTTTTGTTTTTTTTTTGGTGTGTGTTAATATTGTTTTAATATTAGTAAGAAAATCATGAACAAGCACCATGAAAGATATGAACTAATAAAGAGAGGAAAGAAACGAGTTCTTCAAACAACTACAAAAGTGCATGCTTGAATCAAATAAACCTTTAGATCGATATGAGTTGGTTAGACATTTATGATTCTATCAATTAGTCGGTTTGGAAATTTAGAAACCAACCTTACTTGAATTCTTTGTTTTCGGTTGTGTCGCACCATCCATCTTAATCAAATACTGGATTACTCGTTTACTATATGTTACAAGTATCGGCTTATAAGTATCAAATTGAAATGGTACGAGAAAATAAAAAAATGCCAGTATAGTCGTATTGTAAAGCTAACTCTAAATTTTACGCTAGTTCAAACCTCCACTTAGTTTCACCCAAGCTTCATCCCTGTTGGACGAATTCCTAGAGAAGACTCGGGCCTATAATAATGAGCGGTTGTCCTTGTCTCTTGTTGAGACAGTTTAGTTTGTTCAATATAATCTTCACATATTCTATTTTTGAAAGTTTGATCTAAGTCGATACAGTTGTCACTAAGTGATTCTTGAGGTCTTATGCAACAACTTAGATGGAATTTGAGGTCTTAAAGGGGGTCTTCTACAATTTCGCACGTGAGGTTAACGTCATTTAACCAACTTGACAACGATGCTTGAGAACAAGATGTGGAACACTAGATTTGAGTTACCAAAGTCTTGATCATAGTTACCTAAATTGCACAAGTAACCACGAATTTCGTATTGGTACAAATTGTATCCAATCGGAATTCGCTTCGTACCGATCGCTCATGGTACGTCGCTCCGATTGTGATGGTTCGTCGTTCCATATGAACAAGAAATCGTGATCCAATTGTGATGGTACGTTGCTGCTAGGGGTGTAAACGAGCCGAGCCGAGCCCGAGCCTGACTGGGCTCGGCTCGGGCTCGTTAAGGTTTTGTGAAGCTCGAGTTCGAGCTCGGCTCGGTTCGAGCCTACAATCTTGAGCTCGAGCTCGGCTCGCTAGCAAAATCCAAAGCTCGAGCTCGGCTCGGCTCGGCTCAAGGTGATTTGAGAATCTCAAACGAGCTCAAAAGCTCGGCTCGAGCTCGCAAAAGCTCGGCTATAACTTAGGCTCGCGAACCCAATCGTTAAGGCTATAACTTAGGCTCGGCTGTAACTTAGGCTCGGGCTCTAGCTCGTTAAGGCTCGATTAGGCTCGCGAGCCCAATCGAGCTTTGTATCTAGGGCTCGAGCTCGGGCTCGATAACTAAACGAGCCATATTTCAGGCTCGGGCTCGGGCTCGTTAAGGCTCGGCTCGTTCGAGCTTTTTACCGAGCCGATCTCGAGCCGATCCCGAGCCGCTACGTGTCATTTACACCCCTAGTTGCTGCAATTAGACCTAAAATTGCAAATTTAATCGATTGAAGGGTTTTTGAGAGTGAGTTGTTCTTGGAAACCAAGAAGAAGAAGGAATAACAGGCTAGCACGCTGTGAAGAAGAAGAAACATGAATAACTTACCATGAAGAAAAAGAGCGGCTGTTAAAAACCTAGGGTTAGATAACTTTTGGAAATTAAACATTTAGCCCTTTATCTTTCAATAGTTTACATCTAGACCCTAAACTTTTACACAAAACAAGGTAAAATTAGTTTATGTATTTATAAATAGCTAATTTTTTTTTTTAAAAAAAAAATCTACATCGTACCAGACTCCATGGTACACCGTACCGGATCGTACCGAAATGAGCCTACCCCCCTCCGTACCGAATTCGTCCAGCCTAGCGAATTGCGTATTCGTACCGCGTTCCCGTACCGAAGCGAACCGCGATTTAGGTAACTATAGTCTTGATTGTTCTAATCCATATGATGCTCTATAACACTAAACAAAATATAGCCAACCATATCTAGCACAATTCAGAGAACGCTATCCATACTCAACTAAAGTGTTAGGACCTGAAAGTTGATGTCTCGATACATTGTGTATTGAGATAATTAGAAAGCAGAGCCAGTGTTATTGGTCTTCCTGAGCATCATCTCTTTCGCTTCACTGATTTTGGAGGCAAGATAGTGACTGCCTCCAGCATCTGGATGGTTTGCAAGCATCACCCTTCTATGTGCTTCCTTTATTTTGTCTAATGCACTACTTTCCCTATAAAATAAATTAAATTTTTTTATCATTGGATATATAAGAGTATACAACCTTGCAAGAAAAAAGAACAACAAAATCAAAAGGCAAAATGATAATATAGTACAGGTTGTAAGAACCGATAAAATAGTGAAATGCATATGTGTGCCAATGGGAACGAAAATCAGCCACGCACAAGCTTGAGTTCAGTTTGTTTATTATTTATTAACCTTTTCATTTAGATACATTTATAATTATTTTCATAACTACAAGTGTGTATGCATAACAATATGTTTATTATATTAATAGAAGATTGTTACATTTACATGAATATGGAACTTGGTTCAAGCTTGTTTGTTAAATGAGATCAAATTTAGCTAGGTTTGAGCCCGTTTAAGCTCAGCTTGACTCGAGCTTTTAACGAGCTAATCTCAAATAGCTCATGAGCGGCTAGACTCGTTTGCACACCAATATGGAGATAAAGAATTAATTAATTAACTCAAGTTGAGGATGGTTAGATAATTCTATGTTCCATCATAAAATCAATTACTTGATCAAGTCGCAGCGCAGTCATATGAATACGAATATTAGCACATCCAAACACCCTTAATAAATATGAACACAAAAACATTAGCTTTTGATATCATACCTGACTCCAAGAATGAGGGCAGCTTCTCTTCTAGTCATTTGAGGTTGAAAACCGCCATAATAAAATTTGCGAAGCACGGGCATGACTGGTCTAGCCTTGAAAGCATTCCAAGCTTGGATTCCATACCTGCCAGCATATGCAGCACCAGCAACTGCAAGTCCTACAACAAATGGTGTCTCCTGAAATAGAGCTCTTTAAGTGAGTGTAATGACTTTGAAAAGCAAGTCCAAACCAAGGGTTACTAAAGGTATAGGCCCATAAGCTTTTGTGACTTCAAAACGATATTGATAGTCATAAGTTATGATTGTAGAAATAAAAGATTTGAATGGTGTTATTTTAGTTTCAATTTAGTATGGTAAAAACTAAATACAATCAATGTTATTTACTATACTAGTTTAACTAATAATGGTTAAAAATATATAAAAATTAAATTTTAAAATAGCAACAATGTCATTGCTAAGTAAGGGAGGAAGGAGTGGGAGTTGGGTACCTTCTCGGGTAGGTAGTACCCGATCGGCTACACCATTCCGGGTGCTGTAGGTAGGGTGGGTCGGGTAGGCATTGTGGGTGTTAGAAGGTGAAGGCAGGTGGTGGTGGTGGTGTTTGTGTGTATGTGTATGTGTATGTGTAGGTGAAAGATAGAGAGATGGATTAGTGAGAAGTGTGTGTAAATTGTAGGACTCATGGTTTAGGTAGTGCTCCACCAAATAAGGTGTTTTGGGTTAGTTTAGGATATAAGTGAGTTTACAATGCGTGATTGATGAAACCTATGATAGTTTAGGGTTGCACTCCCTAATATACTCAAAACAAACATTCCAAATGCACATGGCATTTTAAATTAAAACTGATAAACAACAATTATTGTTTACAATAAATTTAATCTTAATAAACAAAGCATCAAATTAAAATCTTAATATCCAAAATCCACCAGAACCAAAAAATAGAATGGATCATAACAAGATCTTAAGGTAAGTTCCTATCTCAAGCAGGCCGGTTCTTTACATTGCGGTAAAGGTCGTAATGCCAGAGGAATCATTACCACAGTCCACAGGGCATAGAGGAGGAGGTCATACACGTCTATACCTTAAAATAGATTTTCAACGGAATGAAAAAGACATATATGGTAGAATCGTAACCATAGAATACGACCTGAATCGAAATGCATACATTTGTCTCATACAGAGGAGATGAAGAGGATGATCCACATAAGGAGGAAAGTTAACTAACCATTTAATTCGGTATCTCAGAAATCGAATGAATGAAAGTCTTGAAAATAATATTATGTGGCCTTGCAGCTTCTGGAATATTGGGTTTTTAACTTTTTATGATAAAGGCGATCGATTTTGTATGAGCAGAAGAACCGAGGTGTTATTTATATTTGCCTTAGTTTATGGAAACTTGTCTTGTTTTCCAAGGAAAAATAAATAAACATCATGTGCAGATATATTTCGGTAATCTTATGGATGTTTCCTTATTTTTTTTGGTCAACCAATATTATATTGCCTTTCAAAAAAATATCTTGATGATAATTATTGGTAAATTTTATAAACCTTTTTGAAAAAATAAACATACATAAATAAACAACTGTTACGCTTAATATATGGGACAACATCGTTGCCCATGCCAACCCCTTAACGAGCGTTAAAGGATTTGAATGTGTGGGTCACCCAATCCAACTGTTGGGAAGCGAGCCATCATCCCCCCCCCCCCCAAAAAAAAAAAGCCATCCAAGAACCCTAAAAATCGAGCCTTATAAATTCGTAAAATTCATGTCCAATTCTAACAATGAACCCTCGAGACCATAGCTGTTTTGTTCAAAAAGAAGAGATGAGTAGAATGGTATCGTTATTACTTTGAATGGTGCTTCATGCACATAGGAGGAGTTGTTGGAGATCGGTGGCACAATGGAGGAGTAGTCGGAAGAGATGAGTAATGATCTTATTTTTTTTCTTTTTACCATTTGTTGTCTTTAAATTGAAAAATAAAAAATTGATTGGGAAATTATTATAATGGCTTTATTCCACACCATACTAATTAAGGGAGGATCTTTAAAGCCCTCTTCGTCTATGTGACGCTTTAAAGCCTCATGTGCTTTATTCCACACCCCAAGCTTACCTTAACGCTACAATTATTAATGATACGAATGGAGAATTTTACATGTTTTATTTTATTTTATTTTATTTCGTTTTAAAGAAACTAAACTTAAGTGAGTTTCATTAAAGTTAATAAAGTTGTTAAAACAAGAATTTTATACAAGTCTATAAGACTATTTGTTGTGACCCGCGAGCAAGCTGCCGCGAGCCACAACCTTCTTCACGTGGATCGCTCGGCCCATAACATACTCAAGCGACCGTTGCCGCGAGCGAGACCAAGCGAGGCCATTTTTAAAAAAATAGCCGTTAGCTGGCAGCCAACGGTCAACTTTCAATTGTATTTATATATATCTATCAACACTATTTTTTTTTCTCCCAAAAAAACATCAATTTTCCATTTTCAAGTTGATCACAAATGGCAAACCAAAACTCAAATCCAAATCCAATCCCGCCCCCACAAAACCGTGAGCCACCATGACCTTGGAACGTTGAGGAAGAACTCGCATTGGTCAACAGTTATATTGCTATACAAGAACAAGGAGGAATTGAGCGAACGAAGACTTTTTGGAACATGGTTGTGACAAGGTTCCATGAACAAATGGGTGACAACTTTCGTTCAACTGACGCGATATATGGAAAGTATGTATCTTTACTGAGCAAGTGCACAGTATTTGATTGATTCTTCGTGAGTGCGTTGAACAACAATACGGGTTTAAACGAAGACGAGGCGATTGAAGAGGCCCGTAACCAATACCGTGTCATACATAATGATAACTACCCGAGGGTTGCGGTTTGGAGAGTTATGAGAGCACGATTTCAACAATAGTCACGTTTCTAATATTTATTTATGTTTTTAAATATTTATGCGATGTTATGGTTTGATGTTATTTTATGGTTTTTCATATTTATGTAATGTTTATTTTAATATTTATGCAATGTAGTTTCTTATAATAATAAAGTTTAAAAAATAATATTTATAAAAAAATGGATAAAGTTTCTAAAACTAGTTTCCTTGAAAACAAACTAAACTTGTAGATGACAAGAGCACGATTACAACCGGGCGTTGAGAGAGTATGAAGGACCTTGACTACATGACGTTAAAGGATCGTTCATAGCCAACACAGAGATGTCAGTTCCGACCCATTTATTTTTAAACGAGTTGATACTTGACTCTTAATCTTTGTTTCGAGTTTCTTTTGTATGATGATGGCGTTATTTTTTACATCAGTGGGCGTATAGGTTATTTACAAACGGGTTGATTGTTGATTATTCATTGGGTTATTCAAATTATGCAATGGACTAAAGGAGTGAATGGCTAACATTTGAATTAATGCTGTTCAATAACCCATCTAGCAATGTTAAACATCTAGGCAAATGACAAGTCAAGGTAGTAACATACAACCCCATTGACCTTACTGTAAGCAATGGTCTCCATGTTAGCAATTAGTCATCACTGGTGTCTTTGGTCTTGTTCATCAAAGTATCTTTCGCGTGGTTGATTTTTGCGGCAAGATAGTCACTGCCGCCAGCATCTGGATGGTTTTTAACAATCAACCGTCGATAAGCTTCCTTTATCTTATCTGTTGCATCATTTTCCCTATACAAAAATCAATCAAAAACTAACATTGAAACAGAATATTATTCAGAATCATATGAACAACTGTAGCGAAACATATTGTAGGAAATTGTGTCTGACCTTAAATAACGAAAATATCATAATCATAACAACTTTTTTTTGCTTAACATTAGCGACTTAAATTCGCAATAATCAGGTCCAAACGCTTAACACACGCTAATTTGTTTCAGTGAAATAGTTTACGGTTGTGTTCACTGAGTTTGTCTCTCTCCCTTAAACAACAGATTTTTCTTTTTCTCTATTTTATTTCCAGTGGAGTGTTGCCTCCAAAAAAACTGTTTCAGTAAATTGAATCAGTGAAGTGATGTGGCAGTGCAGAATTAGTAAAAATCAGTGAAGTTAAAAAAAACCAATGGAGCGCCTCTCCCCCTAAGAAAGTCAAGAAATAGATTGATTTGTCTAAAGAAATTATTCATATGAGTTAATTCAATTTATAAATGGGTCACCAATCTTGCCCTGCCACATCACTTCACTGATTCAATTAACTGAAACACTTTTATCGAGGCAACACTCCATTTGACATAAAATAGAGAAAAAGACAAATCCCTTGTTAGGGGAGAGACAAAATCAGTGAACACACTCGTGAAGTATTTCACGGAAACACACCACGGACCGACTACAACCATACACCACCCCTACTTATGTGGCAACGCCGCTGGTTTTACCATACTTATCCTATTTAACTAAATATTGTTTACAAAAGGTAACAGAAATACATATGATATTGAAAAGTAAAATATGCTTCATTGTGGAACGAGCTCATCAAACTTTCATAGCCGATAACAAATGTTGCATATGAGCAATAATTACATAAAACTTTAATACAATTATTAAATAAATATATATATAATGCTTTTTAATACACATATATAAAGTGGTTTCACCTCCAAATTGCACCTTCAAAGTATCATTTCAACTGTTGATATTTCTCCAAACAAAAAATAAAAATCACTCAACACCTCCATGCTCCAATCCATTACCAACAGTGGCATCAACCTTTGGTGGCCCCGAATGCCGCCTCGGTTTAGCCTGAAAAGAAAGATGTTTCTTCGCCCCACCACCATTCTCCGTCTGTGCTTTCGCCTTTGCAGCCACCATAGACCCTGCACTACGCCTTCTGTAACCATTCATCTCAGATTTAACACTCGTCACACTTTTCGTGTCATCATCAGCGTTAGCCTCAAGCCCTGACCCGTAAGCTCGTGGGCTAGGACTGGGCTTGGGCTTGGGCTTTCGTGATGCAACTGGACTGCCACCTGCTTTTGACCGAGGAGTTGTTGGGGCGGAATTGAGTTGGTGACGAGCATACGCTTTTGCAATCTCACTTTTAGTAATGTTGACGCCGCTCTTAACTGTTGCATGATCGGTTACGGGCTCTTTATATCTCTCTGACCAGCTCCAACCCCATTGAGGATTTGTGGGATCCATGAAAAGCATGTTTGTTGTCCCTCCTGCTTTCTTCCAAGGTTGCTGTTTCAATATAAAATGCCAAAGATCACAATATACAGTGGCGGATCTAGAAATTAATTTCAGTAGTAACGTTTTTCATTTTTTTTTCATTTTAGTAGTAACGTTTTCCAAATATCGTAAAAAAAAACACAAATTTTCTACTACACGCGCGAAGTTGAGTAGCAACGGACGCAGCACCTAGCTTCAAGCTAGGTCCGCCCCTGACAATATAGATGTTCAAATATTCAACTGAAAAGTTATGTAATCATTTTTCAAATAAATATTTTAACCACTAAATAATCAGATAATCAGTTTTACCTGATGAGAAAAGGAATAAGCCATGGCTCGCTCTCTACGCATAGCAGCTTCATACTTACTCAGAAGCTTTGCTTCTATCTCTTCTTTAGACTGCACGCTGTCGTTCCATTCATCTTCGTTCTGTAACAACACATATATATTACACAATTATGCGACCTGTAGGTTACGGCTGTATGGAACTTTAGGCCCATTTTTAGGGTCGGTTGTGCAAAAAGTAACCTGCATGTTGGCCATTTCTTTAGCCCGTTGGAGTTGTTTCTGACGAGCTTGATTCTCCTCAAACGTCCGGATCCTTCTAGAATTTATTTGGTACTGCAAGTGAGACAAGTTTTGAGTATATTTGAGGGTGTTGACCGTTTGCCGCTTGACACTAGGCCCTTCGACCACAGTTTTCAACCTAACAAGCCCTCGCAAACCCCATAGCGCCCTTCTTGCCTATCAACGACAAAAGGAAAATAAATATCAACATTATGTAACTTATGTTATCATGTAGTTGTTGATTTACTTCATGGTTAAATACCAAGTAACCACGGAAAATCGTTTGAATCCTGATGGCTGCAGCTTCATCCCTTGATATTCCTGAATATTGAGTCATGATGACTGCCGCTGCTGTCGAAGCAGAGGCACCACTGGCGGCTTGTGGCGGCTTAGCCTCCACCTCAAGCGGTGTCACCTCTTCTGGTGGAGGAAATGGACGTGAGTCACCGGAACTGCCAACATTCTCTACAATCGACGTAGTGGGTACTAAAGGATGTTCCTCCACAAACCGTTTCTTCTCTGACTTCTGTCGTTTAATAACAAAATTGCCGTTAGCTAGTGGTTAGTTTTTTGTAAGTTACTCTCTCCGTCCCATTTTAGATGTCATAGACTCACAAACACACATATTAAAAAATCTTTGTTTGTATGTTGTAAAATGACAATAATATCCTCAAGTTATTATTTCAAATCTTTGATTGTCTTTTTGTGTTTTATGGGCAAAACTGGAAATTGCTTACAAATGGACATTTAATTTGGGACAACAAAAAGTGCAAAAATGGACATTTAAAATGGGACGGAGGGAGTATTATACTCTAACGGACTGTAAAATAACCTTGCTTTTCTTTTCTTTCGAGCTTGGACTCAACGTCTTCTTAATTGAAGAAAACCAGCTTCCTTTCCTCCCCATCACTGAATCTGTAACGATACCGCCGGATGTTACAGAACCATTCCCTAATCAGCCTGTTTTATTCAACAAAATTTCATCAGTTTTCGGTTTCATAACAGATGAACTTTGACATTTATAGCCAAACATGTAAATATATAATAATCAAAACTCAAAAAACTGATGTGCATCATAAATTAGGGACCAACATTATTCCTACACTATATAATTTCTCAAGTGCTTATCATGATCCTTTAAACTACAACCAAAATTCAACAATTTCATTTCAATTTTGAGTTATAAGTTAGTCGATTCTTCGACATTCGAAGTCAAACAGTAAGTAGAGCACATTTCCTCATCTTATCTACAAAAAAATTCTTCCACACACTGTCAGTGAAAAAATGTTGAATTACTAGTAAAAATCCAAAATTCATAAAAAATATAATCCAAACTAATGTTACATACAAAACCCATGAATCTATAAACAATAACCCCAAAAAAAATTCAAGTGACTACTCAATTCTACAATGTAGTAAACAAATAACCTCAAAAACATTAACAAAGATCATTGAAATTCAAATCAAGTAGCAGGATCCAAAAGATAACTCATACCCACAAGCCAATTGATGATAAACTTCAAGAAATTCAACAGATAACATTCAAAATTCAGATAAAGTTAGAAACTTTAATGCAATAACCGCTTATTCAAGAAAATCTTGACCATACCCAGATGCCAGTGAGCAAAGAACTTGCATAAATTTCAGTGTCCAACAGAAAAGATTCACACAACATCAATTAATATTATGTTCTTGAAGTTAAAAAAAACATTTAAAGAAAGAATGTATTTAGTGAATTTACCAATGGATCTTTGAAGGGGTTATTGAAATTGGAAAGAAAAACCAGATCTTGTGGATGAAATGGTAAACACTAAACTGTGAATATTATTATTATTATTAATAAGGAGACAGGATCAAATGAATGACAGACAGATGTGTTTTGGTTCAATAAAGTGAGGTGGGGGCCATAAATCTCTGACTTATTTTAATCATATCTTTTTGCAAATAATAATCAAGCATCAATTAGCATAAATTTCGTGGATTGTCGGTACAAATGTTCACACATGGTAAATATAATGTTTTAGATCTATTGCTGTTAAATGTTGTTTAATTTAACTACTTTAGTTTCAGAACTTGTTGAATTGAAAACAGACCGTTGGTACAGATTGATTGATGGGCCAGTTTGATTAACTGTTTGGTTTAACCATCGTCCGAGTGGATGTTTTGGATTGGACGGTAAGTAACTTAAAAAAAGTTAGGTATTATTCGCTCTTAATGGGACGGATGTCTGAATCAGTCAGACATAATTTATTCAGACTGTTTGTTTCGCGAACAGATGTTTGAATCAGTTAGACATTTGTCTCTGAATGGGTAAGCATCATACTGAGTCCGAATGGTCAGACCTCTTGCTGGTTCATTACTTAATGGTTCAGACCTGTTATTGGTTCAACACTTACCCATTCAGATGTTGTCAAATAGTCCCTTAAATCTACTCCTACACCAAAGATAACCCAAAGCTTTTACATCGGACACTATATGAGCAACGTTAACCTCCTTATTAGAAAATATCTTGTCATTTCTAGCCTTCCAAATACGCCAACATGTCAAGACAAAAACTCCGTATATAACCTCTTTCCTAATTTTCGAACCCTCCACGTGATTAATCAATTGAAGCACATCTTTCATAGAGAACAAAAACATAGCCGGTATTTTGCACCAAGAAGAGATGTCTCCCCAAACTCCATTTGCGATTCTACACGCCGTGAACATGTGATCCGTAGTTTCTTCTGTTTCCCCACACAAAGGACATAAACCGTCGCCAACCACACTATTCCTCCTCCGAAGAGCAACCACGGTCAGAGTTCTATCCACGTTCGCCCTCCACATGAATAAATTGCACTTGTTAGGGAGCCACTTACACCATTTAAACACGTAACCGACATCTCTGGGAACATCCCCAATAAGCCAACTCTTCGTCTCCTTCACCGAGTAGTCTGTAGAAACATCTTTATTCCACACCCATTCGTCCCTTTTGTTTGAAAGTCGAACAGCTGCAACTAGACGATGACAAGCGACCATCTCATTGATCTCTATGTCCAAAGTAGGATACCTCTTCCAATCCCACATCACATACCAGCGTCCGTTTGAGACCCAACTCTTTTCGAAACAGTGCACCACTTGTTACTATCAAGCCGGAAAATGTTAGGGAACAATATCTTTAACGGTTCACTTGTCACCCAAAGATCAATCCAAAATTTAACTTCCGTGACCCTTCCAACGTTACCCCTAATCATATTAACGAATCGAACTCCTTGAATCTTCATACGATACCCAAGACTCACCACTTTAGTCCACGTTCCAGCAATATTCTTATTCGAAAGATATACGTCTCATCTTCTCCCGGATACATGAATCGCATCTATCACTTATTCAATTTGATTGTCTGCTTCTGTAGATATTTAAGACGAATTAAATACCTAATAGTGAATGGTTGCATGTGGAATTGTGGATTGTTAGGATAACATACTTTTAAATTTTGATTATAACATATAATTTCATATGATTGCTTTTTTTTTTTCCTACAACTATAGATTTATTATTATGAAAATAACATTAGTTATGACTGTTGCTATTTATTTTTCATTTTGATAAAAGATGGACCATGTTGTCGGCTTGTCGCAGCATAGGCAAAAAATTGTTTTTACAACTACAATAAAAAGTTATTTATTGAAGTGATTTTGGTAAATGTATTTGAAGACCAACCTAAATACCTAATAAAATCAAATTCGTTGTTGTTTAATATTTTATGAATATTATCTATTCTATACTACTATAAAATACATTTAAGGAGGGTGTCATTTTAATTTACCTCAAAGATAAAGACTCCTAAGATAAATTTTGGTATGCATGGTACACATGTTCTATGCAATACTTCCTAATTTACCTTCACTTCTCCTAATTGATACACTATTTAATAAATTTCTCATAATTAATACATTATTTCAATATATAATAATTTTTATCACATTAGATGTATATTATGAGGTGTGTGCCCGCATATGAAAGTGTGTATGTGTATGAGTGTGTGCGTACATGATGGGTGTGTGCTCACGTGCTTGAGGTGTGGTTGTGTGCAGGTTTGTGATGCACGTGTAGTTGTTAGGTGCATTTATGCGCGCATCAAATACTTAACAGAAGAGGGGGTGTGTGTGTGTGTGCGCGCACGTGAGTATACATGGTGTTCCTTTAATGGGTTTTTAAGGAATGATGTTAGTATAGTGGTGATGAAATTGTGGGATGGTAGAGTTTATGGGGTGATTTACGCTTCGTCGCATCACGTAATAATCCGGCCAGTGCTCATAAATAAGTACATTTGGTGTTACGTTTCGTACTTTTACAACCCCAACATTGTATTTTACCTCCCCCCCCCCCCCCCCCCCCACACCCACCCACACACATACAATTCCAAATTGATGACCAATATTTGGAAATGCTTTTCAAAAATAACCCGACCATATCACACCAATTTGAAAGAAATGGCCGATATTTCAAGAAACTCTTTTTTAAATATATCAATCTTATCAAACCAATTTTAAGGCAGATTTAAACCTCTCAAAACCCTCACAAAAGTCCGCCACACACTCTCTCATTCCATCTCTACTTCGGTTTTAAATCACCACCGACAAACTATTTAATATTTTCTTTTATTAGACCTGTTTGATATACGTGTTTCTAACCTAATATAACATTAAATAAATATATTATTACTAATTCTCAACTAATTTTCATTTGGAAATCCTTACTTTTTTATATATTATTGCTATCCTTTACACTAAAATCATTTGCTAAGAGAAAAAAAATAGTAAAGGTACCAAACTTAGAAAGAGTACCAAATACAAAGGGAAGCAAATCCAAAACCAATCAAATGTTAGCCATACATTATACTTTTTTTTCTCAAACACGTTATGAATCAGTCATCACTATGACATTATTTATCATCAACATTTACTTGTACTTCTGTTTGCTAATAAAAAAAAAGACGATAAAGGGTATCAAATGTAGAAAGGGTCTACAAAGAACATAGTGACAATTGACAAAGCCAAAACTAGCCAAATGTTGAACCTTATCACTTATGCTATGTTGTTTCTCAAACACATTAGGAATCGCTATGACTTTAACCAGTTCGATTTTTTCGTTAAAAATGGATCTTGTCACAGTCACGATTGTTGATTTGTTATTACTTTGCATGGTTCGCCCTCACAATACGTTGAGCTTGCACATAAGCAGCGTCCTTCTCAAACCGCTCAATCACATGTTAGTCAATGCCTCCTAGCTTGTATAATTATTTTTATAAAGTGCTTCCTTTGGTTAGATATACATAGAAGGTTCAAATTACAGGTAGCTTAACCATTTATAATCGGATAATGATCAAAATAGAACATATATACCAAACGTTGTATTCAACCATCATCGGTTAACCTATGAGTTAGTTAGTACACAAACGAACACTCAGCCCGCCCTGTATTCCTTTTCCACTCACTCATCAACCCCATACGCTTCTCCAAAATAACTGTCGATTAACAAACCGGCCATCATTCTAAGATCATCATTTTCATGAAACTGAAAGCGTTCTAGTGCATCAATTCCACCCGCTTTTTCAACAAGCTTCTGTCCCTCACCATTTGGCATTCCTCTTAATACCTGCAGGCCAATATCCATAGCAAAATCATTCAACTTGTTTAAAGTTATAAGTTTATAACTCTAACCAACTTGTTTTAAATGTTACCAGCTCGATGAAGTGAAGTCCAATTCGGGCAGCTTCAAGGTCGGCTTGCCTAACCAAATCAATGAAACCACAAAGACATCCATTTCTAACAAACAAGACCAAATGGTCCAACAATAAGGTTGGTCGGCCCAAGCCATCAGCTGGAGCCACACAAAGGTTGCCCAGAACATAAGCCACCTCTTTTTTTATGTCAAATGATGCACCAGCAAGAAGCTGCAATAATAATGACACTGCTTCACTTTTACATATCAGTTGCTTGTGTGCAACCGAGCCTGCAGCTATGTTTGATAGCACCCAAGCCGCTTCCTACACAAACAAATTTTTATTTACAGTGTAGAATAGTATCGATGGAAAAACGTGTATATTTTATATGGTCCAAAACAGCCGAGTTGAGCTAAAATATGTTTGTGCAAATCTACACGAGTTGAGCTAAAAGCTATATTATTTAAGTAACAATATAGCTTTACGAATAAAATGATTAGGTTTTATGTCTTTAAACGTTGATCAATTTTTGACCAATTTGATCCATTCCCTTTTAGCTAACTTTTTTTATTTAATCCGTTTTACTCATTGAGATAAACATACCAGGTAGACCTGAAACACCTTATGTCAAATTTTTTAAATAGTGATTTAAGAGGCTTTATGCTTTTGAAATTTATATTACTACAATAACAATATAATATTTTGAATAAAATGATTTAGGAGGTTTTATTTCCTTAAAATATACTTTGGGTGATTTTCAACTCAATTGACCCATTTCCCATATGAACTTTGTTTTTTTTTTTTGTAATTTTACCCATTCGAGTAATCCGCCCCGTTTGAAAGATAACATAAGCAAAATCAACCATTCAAATGTGAATGGGTCAAAGCTACCAACTTAGAAGAAAGTATACCTTTTTCAAGAACCGATGCTCACTCTTAAAGCATTTACTCAATGAAAGTATTATACTTTCTACAAAAGATCACAAAACGAATAAGCGGGGTTCCCTTAAAAAAAGACAAAATCTCTTATAATTTAAAAATTTATTGCATTGGCAGGATATAGAACTCACCTGTAATTTCATGTCCAGGATCAAGAACAACATTTGTTGTGTAAGCGTCACCGGACATTAGATTACCTAAGCTCCTTAGCAGCTGTATATCATAAATCCAAAAGATTTTAGAAAGTGGCAGAAAAATGTGTCGTTTTTATCAAATTGAATAATTTTCTTTACATTACCGGAATTATTGATTGCAAATTATTTGAGGCGGCTAAACGGTCCACAAGAATTTGGACAATATCAGTCTTCATTAGCACACTAGTAGCAACATCTGAAAGAGCCGATAAATAGACAACAACCCACGACACTTCAATTGCTAATTCAATGTCCCTGTTCAATATCATGACTTTGTGTTAATTTTTAGACAAAATAAATATACGGATAAAAAGATTAAAAAAAAGTAGTTTTCTTATTATGTATATCACAAATGATGGCAAAAGACAATATTTTTATCGACTTAGTCAACTTTAATATAGAGTAGATAATTACATATGCGGTTTTAGCTGTTACATTTTCTACAAAAATAGGATAACTTTATCTTACAAATATTCCATAAATAGAAGTTCTGTTTGAAATGCAACAACTTACGATTTCTTTAAATGTCGAAGTATGGCATCTACCACCCCATCAATTTTTATGAGTTCTGTTGCAGCATCCGGGTCGGGTCCCTGCATCCACAAACATAAAAATGTAAGATTTTTTTAAAAAAAATAACAAATTCACAAAAATTGTTTCTTTACAGAAAGTTCCCCTTTATTTACAGACATGTGACTGAACTGCAAAAGACTAATGTCTAAATCTTTTTTGACCATTCAGAATATTCACCGATGGATCCAATTAATGTGATTGTCGGTCCCATTTACTTGATCTAATGATTAATATAAACATGACCCGCTATTTTCTCCAAAACAAAAGTGCGTAAATTTAAGAACCTTGATTAAGTTTGATAATGCCCAAGCAGCTGTTCGGACAGTTGAACCGTTATCTGGCAGCATCATTGTCGCAAGAGGCATCAACGCTCCTTGCGAAATAAGAAGATCTCTCAACTCATCACTTTCACCTGCAACATTTCCTAATGCCCATGCACACTGTTCGGAAACAGATAATGAACTTTTTTCTGAAAAACAAATAAATCAATATATAAATGTTAGTAAAAGAATTATAAGTACATGTGAAAAGCGTCAAGGGTCGGTAATAAGTGTAAGCTAAAGTGCATAATATGTCCTACAATGTCAATAATGTGTCTTTTCCTTTTTTGAGACATCACACATCAAGTTTTGTTCTTTGTTAGTATTTTAAGATTCTCTCCCCACTTTCCGAACTTAGCCCGTGATAATGAACAAATAAAGATACTTATCATTATCAAGGTCCCGCACTACTTAAGGAAGCATGCTAGATACACATATCATATCCATAAAGCAAAAAAGGTAAAGCTACTTCTTGAAATGTTACAACAATTTTTGATGTTTTTTTGATAAATGTGTCATTTACAAAGGCGAAAAAAGTCAAGTGGAGCGTATGAAATCTATATGAAATGTGCCTTTATTAAAATCACCCCTTCAAAAGTTTTTAAGTGCTAGTCACTAACCTCCGATATGAGCAATAAGTAAGGGTAATGTTGGTAACAAAGATTTGGTTTGTTCCGGTGTTCCAGCAGCTATGTTTGTAAGACACCAAGCTGCTTCAAGAACCTGCATTATGAACATAAATTGTAACAAAGTCACGACACGCTTTGTCACAGGATAGCGTTGGCATGTCACTTATACAGAAATAAGATCATAAACATATTTTAAGCATTAATTTCGGTGAAATTAACTAAGATATTGCGTCTAGTGACTAATGACGATTTAAATAAATAACCTGTTCATCATCAGAGCCAAATGAAAGACATTGAGCAAGTAAAGGTATTGCTCCGGATTTAAGAGCAACCTCAACAAAAGGAAAGCCGGATCTAGATAATAACCGTCTTAACTCACGAAGAGCGTTCACTTTCATTTTAACTGCATCTTTCCCCCTAAAAAACAATAAAAATTAGTCATCCAAACCCGTATCACATGTTAAACAAGATTATAATAAACTAAGCTTTACTTGAAAGAAACTGCAAGCTTCAAGTCTTCAATAGCTTTACAAGTCTGAGCTTCTAAAACCGGCGGTTCCTCATCAATCATCATCTCACCATCAGCTACCTCATCAAAATTAATCCGAACTCCTTCCATACACAACCGTTTGGTTCTAAACATCGCTTCTCTTCGTTCTTTCGACACTGAAACCGCAAGCTGCCGCCTCCTTTGCACCGCAGCATTCCCAACTGTAAACTCAAACAAACCAAATCACCAAAAGCCTGCCTAGCATTTCTTAAAACACATTACAATATAACTACAATCACTTGTTTCCCTTTCAGGGTTTGATTTCCCCCAAATTAAACATTCAAAAACACCAAATAAAGATACAAAATTTATAAAATTAATTCATCAATCAATCATCAAGATTCAAAAAAGAAACTAACCCACATCAAGATTCAAAGAATAAAGGAAACCCAAGTTATGAAAAGTTTATAAAGAAGGGAACTTGCCTGTATGCTTGATGGGGTCTCTCCGGTTAGAAGCAGGGCTTTGACCGGCCATAGGTCATCCAGGTAGAGAAAGAAAATGGGTATTTGATTTGAAAAGGGGTTTTAGGCGCGTTAGACAAGAAAAGAAAGGGTCTCTAGCTACAGTTGATTGGTGAATGATTTAGGAATGTGCATTCTGTCTGCGTATGCCCAATGCCCTGATTTTGTTGTTGTTACTAGTCTTTCAGTTGGGTTCACCTTATTTTAAATTTTGTTTTTAGGTATGGTTTTTTTCAATGTTTTCATAACTGGATTGGATATTAAACCGGAGTTCCTGGCAGTTCACCGGTCCAATGAACCAGTCCAATAAATGCATTGAAACCCAAAAAGGTAATAAAATGATAAAAAAACCGGTCCAATCATAAGATTTCTGGTCTGACCGGCCGGTTCAACGGCCCAACAGCGGTTTGCTTGCATAGTGGTCCAACCATCTGATTCTGAATGGCTCAGGCCCTGAAACCTTATCCGACCGGCCAGTCCGGTCCGGTTTTCAAAACCATGGGTTTTTTCTTTTTAGATGTAAAGAATAACCCTTTTGAGATAGTTGGATGTAGGGGTGTTCAGAATTCGATTCGGATTCGAAAAATTCGAAATTCGATTTAGTTCGATTCGATTACCAAGAATTCGATTCGATTATTAAGAATTCGAATTCGATTCAATTCGAATTCGAGTCCAGTAAATCGAATACGAATCGAATACGAATTTATGATTTTAAATTCGATTCGATTCGAAATTCGAATAAAAACTGTACATGTATATTTTTTAAATATATATACACACATACACATTGTTATATACGCAAATATACAGGTTGAAAAATAGAACTTTTAAATTTTGGTCAAACTCTAAGAACCCATAGTCTCTACAACTTTTACCATAACCATATTTTACATTTTTACCTTATACATCACAAAACTCTAACAAACTATACTCTCTACTATTTTTACTATTCCCGTATTTGACATATTGTTGTTTATCAATTTTGTAGATTTGTATTTTATATGTTAAAAATAATGAGTTTGTATTAGTTTTAAACCTAAAATTAAAACAATTTATTATTTATGGTAAATTTGAACTAAATCGAATTTATTCGAATTCGATTCGAATTCGAGTTTCTTATTCGAATCGAATACGAATCGAATAAATTGAATTTTAAACGAAAACGAATCGAATACGAATTCAGGTAAAAATATTAAAAATTCGAGAAATTCGATTCGAATAATTCGAAAATTCGTTATTCGATTCGATGAACACCCCTAGTTGGATGGACCAAAAATATAATTTTTATAGAAGATGTGTGTATTGACATAATACTCGTGTTTACTATCTAACTAGTTTCGAGTATAGAATTGTGATAATCGAATAATCATTTTATATGCAGTGTTGGTTACGAATGACCAGGAACGAAAGAAATTTGTGTATATGTTTATGTGGTTCTTAAACATCACTTTTCAAAAATTGCTATCTTGGTATGACACCTTTTGTCCCTCAATACACATCTTAAAAACTGAAGATTGTTCTGTCTCTGTTGACTGCGGTGGCGAAGCTTAGAGATCGAATCGACGAGTGTTGGACTCATTTTTTCCGATCGGTAGGGGCCGGAAGATCAAATCGGTAGGAGCCAGACTAAATTCATATAAAAATTACCTACGATAATCGCAATATTCCACAACTGCGCCAAAAACAGCGAGGGCTGGGGCATCCCCTGGCCCTCACAAGCCTTCGCCCCTTGTTGACCGCTTATTTAAATTACAGAAAAATGTGTTATCCATAGTTGATTTCAAGATTGTCTTCCACCATTATAATGTCCATAAAGGATCTTAGCCGCGTCTACCGGGTACGATATTATTTCATCAAAATGGAGGGATATTTGTCTACAGTTGGGAAATTTAACTTAAAGCGAGCGTGAGTGTAGTGTCTTTTAGGGATGAGCTCGGGACGGTATCGGTACCGACCGATACCGATACCGAAAATACCGATCCCGAAAACTCCCAAAACCTAATACCGATACCGAAAACATACGGTACGGTACGGTATCGGTTCGGTACCGGTATGGTATCGGTATTTTACCTTAAAATACCGATACCATACCGATCCCGTACCGATACCGAAAATACCGAAACCGAAAACCTCTAAATGTGAATACCGATACCGATACCGAACACCCTCGGTTCGGTACGGTATCGGTACGGGATCGGTTCTGGATCGGTATCGGTTCGGTATTCGGTACAATATGCTCATCCCTAGTGTCTTTGTTGCCTACATGGTCTTAAGGTCACAACATTTTTCTTTCATATTCACTTAACCACTAGATGATGTGAAGTTAGGTTTCACTAGTAATTCTTGAGTCATGTTAAATAGGAATCATATATTAAAATTTATATATGTTTGTATTTGTATGTGACATTCCGATTTTCATCATTAAGACCAAGCTTACATGTTACAAAGACTACCTGATATGGGGTAACGCCCCCTTTATCTCGATATTTTTCCAACACGCAAACGCAATAAAGAGCTTCAACGGGTGAAAATGTGGGGCACATGTCTTCTACCGTTTGCAACGGTCATTTCTAAAAAAAGGTAAATTTTTAAACCCATATATATTACGCACCCACTCCATTTTTTAACCCAACTCGCTCTCCATTCTACTTTCAAATCTTTCTCTTTTTAAGTTTCAAATGACAAACTGGCGCTGGACCGTGGAAGAGGAAATCGCTTTGGCCATGAGTTGGGTTACTGCAGTCGAGGGGGATTTAAACGAGGATGTTGCGATTGAGTCAGCTTGTACCAATACCATCTCTTACACAACAATAACTTTCCCAAACGTTGTGGTTTGTAGAATTACGAGAGCTCGCGTTGCACAACAATAACTTTTATAATCATGTCTTTGTATTTAAGTATGGTTTTTAATATTCATGTTATGTATATTTTTTAGATTCTATTTGTATTTGTCTATGTTTATTTTTATTAGTTTTAATGTTATTTTATCTTGTTGAGTTTAAATAAAAAAACAAAACAAATAAATAAGTGATTGATTAATGAATTGAGGATTTGTGGTAAACTTTATTTCATTTACTTGTGTGTTATTGAAAAGACGTAATAGAGCCACATCTTGAGGTGACTCTGAGATAGCGTAATAAAGCCCCTATAAGCTCTATTCCATACTTGCATAGCATATAGCCTTAGAAGTTAACTCATACTGTTTAACATATGACATATTGGTTTCTCTTTTTATATTTAATTAAAATCATGCAGGAATATACAATATTTTATTTTAAAATCATGTGGTTAAAATAAACCTATTTTTTTTATTATTTTACATAACGTTATATATTAATCACTAGGTTCTAACCCTGTGTATTATGCGAGGTAAATACACGTGTGTGTGTATATATAATTTTATATGCTAAGTAATAAAACAATTATATCTTTAAAAATCCGTGTATCACACAGGCTAGATAAACCCGTGTATTACCTGAGTTGAATAAATACAATGTAATCGATTAACACAAATAGTCATCAAGATATGTTTTAAAGAATAAACTTTGATAATCTATTTACTTATTATAACATTTGATTATGTTTTTTTATTTATGTATAATACACGAAGTTGGATCAATAAAATATTAAATTGCTACTAATACGCGGAAAAAATAGAATATCGACAAAGAAAAAATTAAATAAACAAGAAAAAAATGAAGAATTTTGATTTAATATTTTATTTAATAAAAGAGAGATCTGGAAAAAAATATAATTTAATATTACTATTTAACAGGAGAAAGAAATAAAGTTAAGAATTATTTATTTATAAATTAATAATATTGTTATAAATTAAATGAGAGAGTGACACATGGTATTAAACAAATGTTTTATTATATATCGATGATGCCCTTATTGCTGGTGAATGGTCGAAAGTCAATATTGTCAAGACATCGAGGTTGCTTAGAGTCTTCTTTTTATGTTCAGGTCTAAAGATTAATATAAAGAAGACTCACTTGTTCGGTATTGGGGTTGAAGGGGAGGAAGTCATTAACATGGCGTCTAGTTTGGGTTGTAGTGTTGGAGACTTCCCATTTTCTTACTTGGGAATAAAAGTGGGCGCCAATATGAATAGGAGTTGTCATTGGCATTCGGTAATCGATACTATTCAAGCGTGTTTAGCTTCTTAGAAAGCACACACCCTTTCAATAAGTGGAAGAGTGACTTTGATTAAGTCGGTCATTGATAGTCTTCCCATTTATTATCTCTCCCTATACAAGGCGCCTAATAAGGTTATTGATCTTATTGAGAAATTGATGAGATTGTTCCTTTGGGGTGGGTCCAACGAAGAGAGGAAACTCCATTCGGTGGCTTGGGACATTGTCACAAAGTCAAAGAAAGACGGGGGATTGGGAATCTCTAAGGTGAAAGATGTTAATATTGCTTTATTGTCAAAGTGGGCGTGGCGTGTCAAGAATTCAAATGAAAGTCTTTGGCGTAAAGTTTTTGAGGCGATTCATGGGGGAGACATGTTTAAACATGTTTGTTCTGGTTCTGGTTCAGACATGTTTAAAGCAAGTAATAATACCAAGTGTTTACATTTAGACGCAAATACTATCAACCCAGCAAAAAAAAAATATTTTAAAGTACAGATATTACTACCAGGCTTGTTCTGGTTCAGACATGTTTAAACGCAAGTACTATCAACCCAGCAAAAATTTTTTTTTTAAAAAAGTATAGCAATATGATATGGAAATGAAAGAGGATGAAAAGCTGGTTTTTATGGTGTATTTTTTTTAAAATAATGTCATATGAAAAAGTTATGGCCGTTTTAAAAATGGGGGTGGAACTTTAATGACGCTAAGAAATTACCATCGTGCCCCTGATTATCAAATTTAATTATACGCTCCATATTGTTTCTTACATTTTATACCATAACTCATTTTTTAGTTTTTACCTTAGCCTCTCCCATAAGAAAAAAACACAATCCATATGCCTTTTTTTATAAAGAATATTAAAGTCTGGTTAGGATCAAATACACAAGACACTTTTTCTAGGAAGGGTGAGAAGGATTGTGATCCATTGATCATATATTTGAAAGGTTGAGATTAGTTTGTTTGAAAAAAATAAATAATAAATTAGAGGAAGGGCATAAAAGGAAAACCACATTTGTTGACTTTCTCTCTCCACATGCATTGCACATGTCAATTCCCCCCATCATTTTAAAACGTCTATAACTTTTTTTCATACGATATTGTTTTTTCAAAAAAAAAAATCACCATATTAACGAGCGTTTTTTATCTTTAATATGAGTACCACATTGCTACATTAAAATTGAAAAAAAAATCGTGTTAAATGGGTTTTCTTCTCCGTTGTGTCTTTTGCTCGTTCATTGTGTTATAGTATGCACATGTGCTTTATAAATATGTTATTTGTGTTTTTTTAGTCTACACATGATTTAACTTCATCCATTGTGTTTTTAGTATGCTTTTCATTGTGTTTTACGCAAATGAGTTTTGTATTTAGGTGTACATTGTGTTTTATTATGTTGTTCATTGTGTTTAAGTCTATTATTCATTGTATTTTAGTCTTCTGTTCATTGTGTCTTTAGTATGTCGTCCATTGTGTTTTATTAGATTGCTCATTGTGTTTTATACCCTATTGTTCATTGCATATTTAATTGGTACTCATTGTGTTTTACGTTATCTCCATTGAGTCTTACGCAACTGGGTTTTAAACTTTTTTTTTCAAAAGTATTAATTATGTTTTAGTCTTCTATTCATTGTGTCATTATTATGTCATCCATTGTGTTTTACACAACTGGGTTTTTGACTTTTTTTTTTCAAAAGTATTCATTGTATTTTATTCTTCTGTTCATTGTATCTTTAGTATGTCGTCCATTGTGTCTTACGCAGCTGGGTTTTCAACTTTTTTTTCAAAAGTATTCATTGTGTTTTAGTCTTCTATTCATTGTGTCTTTAGTATGTCATACATTGTGTTTTATTAGATTGTTGATTATGCTTTATACCCTATATTTAATTGGTGCTCATTGTGTTTTACACTCCATTGTGTCTTACGCAAGTGGGTTTTTGATTTTTTTTTTTTTTTTGAAAATATAACAATATGGTACTCATATTAAAGATAAAAAGACGCTCGATTTTATGGTATAATTTTTTTTAAAAAAAATGATGACGTATAAAAAAGTCACGGACATTTAAAAATGAAGGTGGAAATAACATGTGACTTGCATGTTCGTATTTTTTTGACAAAATTACCTCTCCCACTTGTTTAATCCTTTGACACATGTCATTTTGTAGTGGCTTCTCACCCTTCTCATTTTTTGTAGTCTTTGTAACCCTATTAAAGTCCTCTATTTTCAAATTTCCTTACGTGGTTTAAGAAAAGTTCACTTAATGACATAACCATTAAGAAGTAATTTAACTCTTAGAACTTTCATGGTACGAAACGAGTAACGAGCCCAATATAGAATTATCTAAACTCAAAAGGAACCGAATCGCAAGTTGGCAGGCATAGACAACCAAGAAGCAACAATTTAGAATTTTCAAGTCTTTGATAATTGGTTTAGAATAAAATACCATATGCATAGCAAAACTAGAGGGTTTTTGTCCAGACCCAAATAAAAAATTCTCTGAATTTAGAAGGAACACAAATCAGAAGCTGGTCTAGACAACCTAGTAGCAATAGTTTAATTAGAAGTTCTAATAGTTGGTTTAATAAAAACTTATGATTCAAAGCAAAACCTGATGACTTTTGTTCGACATTTCTGTTTGCTAGTTACAATTAAGCATTCACAATTTCAAAGATTTTAGGCCGTTCAGACTCAAATTTATACCTTCACGCGCATGCATATACGAGTTGAAGTAAAACACAACTAAAAGAATGTTATCAAGCGTATTAATTAAATTTTTACTTATAACCACTCTATATTTTATTCATCTACCGACCAGGGGCGGACATACTATATGAGCAAGGGTTGCGGACGTTGCGGCTCAACTTCGTGCGCGTAGTGGAAATTTAGTGGAAAATTTGTTTTTTTTTTACCAAATTTGAAAAACGTTGCTACTAAAATGAAAAAAAATAAAAAACGTTACTACTGATTTTGTGGTCTAGATCCGCCACTGCTACCGACATGTCTTTTTTTTTTTTTTTTTTCAATTAGTTTCTTTCTTTAAAGTTCATTATCAAACTCACTATTTTGAATATTAATATTTCATTCAACTTAACTCCATTTTAAACACTCGTAGCTAGCTTTTCTTAAGTTGTCAACAAAGAGAACGAAAAGCCATTAACTATTAATCATATTATAAATATAATTATTTGTATTCGATGTTAGCAAGAAAAAAATCTTACTTTCACCATGTTTTCTAGCAACTGCATACGAAACTGGACCACTTTGAAATGATTCCAAATTGATGAGGTGTGAAATAAGCCTCAAATAGATACAGAGGTTACGACATGTGACGATGTTGGGAAGGGACTATGAGAGTATGAGGTATGATAATATGCCTCAAATAGATAAAAGAGGTTGTGGCATGTGACAGTGGTGTTGGCAATAAGTGATAATAAAGGTGTATATGATGTTGATGTGTGAGCTATACAAAATATCAATGATGCAAAAAAGGAATTTAGTTTTACAAAAAAAAAAGATCCATGTGAAAAATAGGGTTAAAATCAAATATACAGTAAAAGAAAAATAGGAAGTCGTAGGAAGGGTATCAAACGGACTCCGAGTGAACTCATTCAAGCGGCATTGGAATCGTCTTATCGAACCCTACGACATTAGTTTTTAGGTCTTCTTGTTTTGGGGTTTTAGCTTGTAGTTTTTAGAATATGCGTTATATCATTGTGTCTTTTATGTACTATTGTGTCTTTTTCTTATTTTCATCATTGTGTCATTTTTTTCAATTCATTGTGTGTTTTTTCTTCAGCATTGTGTTATATTTTTTGGCACTGTGTTGTATTTTGTGGCTCATTGTGTCATATTTTATCATCTATTGTGTTTTTTGTATCCTTCTCACCATTCTCATTTTTTGTAGCCTTTGTAGAATAACTCAACCCGTGAAAAATATTCTCAATAAAACACTAGGTCGTGACATTATATATATACACATTTATCAAGAGGTTTGTGCAACATTTTTTGTACTCTAAGGTACAACACTTAGATGCATACAACACTTAGTTGCAAAATACAAGTCTTTAAAGCATGTTTATTCCCCGTACAACCATGTGCAGCGTCTGTTCTTTCTCCTCCTTCTCCTCTTTGGCTTTCAAAACCTTACCTTTGTCTCTCTGCTTCGATTAGCATGCCTCTCCGTCTCTATGTTATTGCTCTCCAGCCGCCGTAGGTGGCGTTGCTAATAATGGTGGCTTTGCGGGTTCCATTCCGAAACCGTAGGCCGCTGTCATGGATCTAGCAGCGGCGGCGAAGGGTTTCGACAATTGCATGAGGCAAAATCTTGGTGAATCGGTCAACAAACTTACATATGATGATAGCGCGGTGGTGTTAGTGGCAGGGATGAAGGTGGCTTTTAACAAGGCAGTGTAACCAGTGGCTTCAAGGTTACTGGAGAGAGTATCACCACCGGAGGTTGTCGGCGGCGATGGTGGGAGATAGAGACCGATTCGAGATGGTCAATCTCCCATGACCCGTTGAGTGGGTTAATCTCCAAAGAAAGCAAGACAAGAAGACTAGAACTGTTTAATCATTTTTTTCTCTACTTTCATATTAAAACTTAAGCCTTTAAATAGGCATCCAAAGTACATGAATGTGCAGTAAATTAAGGAACATGACATAATGTAAACTACCCACTATCAAGTCTAAACTACCCACTAACATAACTTAAACAAAACAATATAAGATTAACGTGTGCAAGGAAGTTAACTCTCCGGTGGTTATTTGCACGTATCAATTCCCGTCGCCTCAAAACGTTCTTGTCCTCAAGAACGGAATGATGTCGCCATGGCGGTCGCCATTCGAGTCTCCCAGCGGCATTCGGTGCGGTCTCAACGACGCGACATGGTGGTCGCCCTTCCCGTCTTCCAGTAGAGTTCATGTCTTTGTTATTCAACATTGAGCATTGGTTTGAGAATGCGGTTGGGCCATCAGTTATGACAATTGGGAAGATCCATGGGCATATAGTGAAAGTGGAATATGTTGGTTTTGTGTTGGTCTGGTGGGAAGTTCTGCAAACAGGGGGTGTTGGTGGTTGATGTAAGGCTAGGAACGGAGGTAGGAAAGGTTTAGGTGTTAGTGTCAATGCATGTTTTGGATATGATAGGGTGGTGGGAGAGATTTGTCTTGGAGGTGGAGGTGGCACAAACGGTTCCGGAGATGGCATCGGTTTTGGTGGTGGGGGGTTTCCAAGTGCAATATTGTGTAGTCGGAGGTCAGTTTCGGTATGGTTGGCCGCTTGGGCGAAGCAGGGGGCTAGGTTCTGTGATGGTTGTGGAGACGGATATTGTGTCGGAATCGGTTTTGCTAACAAGGTTGGTGATAATGACGTAGATAAGGCAGGCATGTGGTTATCAAGAGTAGCGGTAGTTTCGGTGAGGGTATCGAGTTTCGAGTTGAGGTTTTGGGTGATTTTGATAAGGACGGCTAATTGGTTGTTGAAGTTAGCTTGAGATTGGAGGGTGATGACAATAAGTTGGTTAAGTAGGCTGGTTATGGATGGGGAAGGGTTGTCGGAGGAGGTGGTGTCTTTGCGGGTCAGCATGGCGGAAGGAGGGTTCGAGAACAAGAGCACCATTGATAGAGACCGATTCGAGATGGTCAATCTCCCATGACCCGTTGAGTGGGTTAATCTCCAAAGAAAGCAAGACAAGAAGACTAGAACTGTTTAATCATTTTTTTCTCTACTTTCATATTAAAACTTAAACCTTTAAATAGGCATCCAAAGTACATGAATGTGCAGTAAATTAAGGAACATGACATAATGTAAACTACCCACTATCAAGTCTAAACTACCCACTAACATAACTTAAACAAAACAATATAAGATTAACGTGTGCAAGGAAGTTAACTCCCCGGTGGTTATTTGCACGTATCAGTGGGGAACTCCCTCAACCTAACAAATAAAATCTTCAAAGTGTGAAGAACATTTCACCAATTTGTAACTCAAAAGGAAGATACTGATGAATTTGTTCGGCAGTGGTTATTGGTGGTTGTGACGGTGGTGTTTGGTGGTTTTTGTGGTGGTGGTGGTGGTTGTGCAGTCAAGAGTCAAGCGAGAGTTAGATGGAGACAGACCGGACTCAGGTAATTGGCTTCTATACATCCCTTCTATCCTTAATTTCCATGTTTTAAACCTAGATCGGCGACATGGTAACTGACTGTTGCGCCCTTTGTCCGAGCCTTTGTTGTGGTCGTTATAATTGGATTCGTGTATATTGATTGTTTGTATGCTCTACTGGCGGGCGATGATTGGTTATTCATGTGGTTGTTATGGTTGGCTGGTTGTTTGTATGCGTTGTTGGCAGCCAACGATTGGTCTCTGTATTGCCCCTGTCGATTTCGATGACATCTTTTTCTCTGATTTGATTGGGTAGTGCATGTGGGTTTGTTCATTGTTTATCAGCTGTTGTATCAGATTGTTTGTGCTTCCCTTTTTCTCTGTGGTGCTTGGCGAATTGTTGGTCGATCAGATACTTTGTTGAATCTGCTTGAATAGCAGTTTCATGTTGCCACTTATTGCCGCGCCTTCAACAACTTGGCTCATTTATTTCCTTTATCATACTTTGTCAACATCGAACCAATTGATTTCAAATAATAATTATTTTCCTTTTTTTGCAGTTCTTCACATGATATAAAAGGCTCCTCAAAAAGTTTTCCAAAGCATGGAACAAGACATTTAGAATACAAGGTATGCATTTGTTTGAACTTAAAAGTGTTTGAAGTTGGTTCATGTTTTTCCTGAGCAACATTATGCACTTATGCCATGTAGAATGTGTTGGAAATATGTGAATGGATTTTATTGAAATTATAATTTGATAAATTATAATTATTAATAAGACCTTAATGTGGTGAATTAAAGACTAAAACTCTTGAGTTTTATGTCTTTGATTAGAGGTCTTTATTTCTTTTAATTAGTGATTTTATGTCACTTAATTAGAGTCTTTATGTCTCAAATTAAGTCTCTAATTAAGAAGACTTTTCATACATCCATGTTCTTATATAATGGAAGGCTTTGTGCCTCATTTGGAGATGTAAAAAAGAGATACATACACACACATATATGTAGAGAACAAACTCAATCGAAGTCCGGTTATCTTTCAGGAAAGTGGGATAGTCTGCAGTGCACCGCGCCGCTGTAACAACCCGTGGTTAAGTACCCGAAATTATATATATAATTTATGATTAATTAATATAATTATTTTACGTTATAACTAATCCGGCCCAATAGATAAAACCCACCCGATAACATAAGCCCAAAATATATTAGACTAACAATTGGACTATAATTGTGAAGCCCAACACCCTTTGGCTCATTAAGATTGTCCGGCCCAATACTTTCTAGGCCCAAACCACTAGCCCTTTTCCCTGCTGCAAACTCACGCACAACAAACCCTCCATCACCAACTCATCACGATTCAATCATAGTCCTTATCCTTATCATATTATACATTCATGCATTTCCCCTGCTTATCTCCTACGCAAGCACCACCTGTCCAAGTTATCCTCATCATCCTCTAATTATAATCATTGGATTCATGCATCAAGGTTACTACAAGTACATGCATACTACACTACATCCAGAAGTACCCCTCCTGTTCTGTTGGAAACTCACGCATACATATATATATGATGCACACACACTCTACACCAACTTCATACAAGCACCATCTTCATAATATACAACCATATATACCTAGCATGTATCATTCAAATACAAAATAGAATGAAAGATAGAAACGTGAGAATAAGAGTGAGAGAGAGAGAGACTTACGTAGAGAGAGAGAGAGCCGTGAAAAGGAAGATGAACAGACGAGGACCGGAGCTGGTTATCTTCTCCGGCGATGACCCGACACCAACAACCTACCACCTTTACCCTCCGGTCCCGTACGAACCTCCACAACAACACCCGAACATCCTCTGTATCAATAAACACTAACCACAATCGCCGAACCCGCCACCCTCTTCCCCGGTACCCTCTTCCTCTCCAATGAACTGGTGACCCTCTGTTTCCATACCAACACCCGACACCTTTGAATCACCAGTCGACTCCTTTCCGGTCGTTACGGGTCACCACCTTCAGGTCATCATCTCCGACTCACCATAACAACCCCGACATCAACCGCTTCATCTTCTCCGATAAACCATCACCATCAACTCGATAACTCCCTGTTTTGGTAGACCCGTTGCTTGTGTCCGGTTCTGTTCACCGGTTATCCATCACTCTCCTCCGGCAGTAGGCCGGTGATCCATCCACAACAACCAACACCATGTACACAGCCATATCCGCCACCGGTCACCATCTCCGGTGACCGGTTATGAGCAATCCGATAAACCACTAGCTCTACTCCAACCGATTACACTTCTCTGTTACAACCGAACATCGACACCGAGCCACCCCGTCACTACAACCAGCCCTCTAACTTCCTGTTCCGACACCACTGTTCGGTTATCACCACCCGTAAAACACTACCCGTATCCAGTCATCGTCTCTAGCCTATATTCGAACAACCGGTAACTGTTACCGGCGCTGTTACTTTGGCCGGCTACCCACTGTCGTCCCCGGTCGTTCGTCTCCGGTGATCCTACACCCTGTTCCGGTGATTGGTTCTGTTCCGGGTTTGAAACCGTTCACACAGTCAAATACCCGGGAGTGTTTAAAGGTTAGATTATTACTATTATGTTATTATTGTATTATTACTATTATATTATTATTATTATATAATTATTATTAACGTGAAACGAGTGGGACAATTATATTAACCCGACAATATTAAACCAGATACCTATATATATATACACAAGAATATAAAAGAATATATTATTAAAGGATTGTCCCCGGCGTTATCACGTGCCCAAAGCCTTGCACGCGCTAATGTTATTAAATATAATAGGTACAATATATTTGGAGAATATACCGTTAAGAAATAGTCTGCAGAATCCGGGAGAATATAATAGAGGTGAGTACATGACCCTTTCCCTTTTTAAAGCCTTTGGGCTGATTACATGTTTGTCTAATCGTTATCAAGTATTTTATACGGTTTATATTATAAAAGTGTTATCGAGTTGTTAATAGAAATAATAGAACTCGGTCGAATAGAAACTACGTAGAGTGGATCCATTCGGTATCATAGAGTATAGCCTGGACCAATTAGAGGTTACAGGACCATATATAATCGATCTATACTCGAAAATAGAATGACCGAACTATATAGAAAGAGTTGTATGTTCGTTAAACTCGAGTTATTATTATCAGTATGTCTAAATTCGGCATGTCTCACTAGTATGAAAATACTAATGTACTTTAAACATGTGGTCAGGTATTATTAAAGAGCAAGCCGAAGCATAGAAGATCTGGATAAGAAGAGGATACCATGGTTACATTTTATGTATTTCATTGATACTGGAATGCGATTTAATGTAATCATTACAATTAAACCTGTCAATGCTAATCCGCTGCGCCACCTGGGTCGTTACAGGTGGTATCAGAGCAACAGGTTTAATTAATAGAAATCCTCTTCTGATCCAGATCAACCGAAAGTATATTAGAAAGAAATTTATGTTAATAGAAATTATAAGAAAGTATAGAAAAATTATCGAGGAAATTACTAGAATAATATTGTGAGGTAAATTGACAATTTTTAATGGCCAGAAAATTGTGAATTTACAGGCACGATTGAATTCTAGAAAATTCTTTGGTAAATACTAAAAGTTATAAAATGATAGAAATATAAGAAATATGAATAAACAAGAATTATATGAAATATAAATAAGTTATTATAGAAGTATTCTTTCAATCTCTTGTATCAGTTAGAAAAATATAGGAACAAGGTGTTAAGAATAAGAATACAATTCTATATCCTATCATATGAAAAGTTATCAAATCTTTTATACCTATTTGAAGGATAAGAAAATCAAAGGTAGTAACCTTCCTCAGAAGAAATTTATATTTAAAAGTATTCGAAATCAAATATAATTAGAAGAATATATCTGATTATTAAAGAAAATTTATAAATCTGTACAAGTATTGTACTCCCACTTGAGCATTCCTGTGATCAAGTTGCTAAAAAGATATGATTCCCCCGACAAAATTCATCATATATGCCGCTTATACGAATTCCCTCTTGATGAAAAACAAGTGAACATAAATATATTCTATAAAATATACCCTTTCGTATTACTTGTCACTTGAAACCATCAGTGCAGATATTTTCACAAATATATCCGGAAGTATATATATTCTATAATTCCTTTTGAACTTCGTTCTATCCGTCTGGCAAGATTATTTCTTGAAACTAGGAAAGTATTTTCAACTCAGAAATCTTATAATAAGTCGATAAAAGAATATCCGATTTCAACTCATATTATCAAGAAATAATATTAAGTGTCATCTCTATCTAAACGAACTAATAGAAGTAAGATTAAAGCTTATATTAAATCGAGACATTTAAGAGATACTTCCATTCCATCTGAAACAAAGTTTAAAAGTCCGGTTCGTTAGACTTGAAGTGTCACATGAAGACTTCCTTATATTTCAATTCGAAAACCGATCGGTATACAATTTGAAACAAATTATATAGTTTAAAATTTAGCTCATGGGACGTAACGTTTCACCTGAAGATTTCTTAGTATTCCAATCTGAAAACTTATCAGCATACAATCACTATATAATCACGTTCCTTTCCAAAAAGTTTTGGGATCATTGGTATGACAAGACACGTGCAATCTGGAAAGGTGAGCCCTGTATCTTGAGTTTTCGGCCTATGGTTGACATCTTTTTATATTTAGCTCGAGAGCAAATCCCAAAACTCCTTAAATACCTTTTGATTCTGTCACAAGTTATTCCCCGACCTTATTCGTAATATAAACATCCACGATTGTGTTTATTGCTAAGCTTAAAAGATCGATTATACAACTCTATTTATAAACAGCCTAGTACTACTAAATCATTACTTCAGAATTTTAGAAAGTATCCCAACCCGTTCAATTAAATTTTTATCATTTTAACATCAAAGCTTGAAACTCGATCTTAACGACTTTATATTTTGGTCATCAGCATCATTGTCAATCGTTACTCCGAAATCCTATAAACTATCCCCATCCGATTGTTATCATGTTCTCTACCCAGTATATTATATTCATAACTTTATGAAATAATACATATGTCAAATTACCTCCTATCTTTTCAGTAAGATTTTACAATCTACTGAAAATGAGTAGTTATTTACCTATTTCACGAAACCTGAAACTTGTGACAAAATGATAAAAGGGCTTTGATTATACTAAATATGTAATATATCAATAAACCACCGTTTGTAAAAAGAAATTCTGAAAATCAGACCCGTTCATGGCAGCCTAGATCTTGAAATAAGAATCTTGTTCATAACCATATTCATCCTTATACAGAACTAATTAAAATCTAGCGATCAAATCAGTATGTAGAATCAAAGATGGCTGCATGTCCTCTATGCAACCCCTGTGGCAAAAAGAGATCCGGACCCTTATAAGAGGTATATCCGGACATTTCCCACAGGATTTCGTGTAGGGACATAGAATACTATAAAGGAAAAGGTGCCATATCCAATGTTGAAGAGAATTCTTGTACTTCCAACAAATGTTGCCAATACCTTAAAGATAGTATCAGGTGATCCTTTAGTTTGGTCAACATAATATTTATGTTTTATTCGATACAAGAATGGTCCATTCTAAAAAGTATCATTCCTGATCACTATCTTGATTATCAGAAGATTCCACTCCATGAATCTCTTGAAATTATTTCTACGATATGGATAATGTTTTATAAAGATCCACTTATACGGGTATTCATTTGAAATTTCTGCGAAGTCTAGTCTCAACCCGAATATTTATTACAGATCGAAAATATCTATAGCTCGTTGTTCCTGAAAATATTCGTTTATACTTATCAAACTCTAATAAGCCGATAGATTATAGAAAACAAATCCCATGATCTAAGGTTATAATATTTATACAATTTTATGTGCCTACGACAATCTTATAAGTGACTTTCCAGTAGTTCATTTTCAGAAATATAATCATGTGATAAACTCCAATAAAAGAAATTAAAAGAATTGAAATTAATAGAAATTAAAATCTTGATTCATTCTAAATTGACTGTAGAATATTCAAGTATGAATATGTTTTATGACATTTCCAAACGTGTTCTAATAAACAGTCAATCATAGAACATAAAGATATTCTAGTATATTCTCCAATATTATTGACAACCAATAATTAATAAGATAATCAACAAGAAAGAATTATAATACGTATAGAATTATACCGGGAATATATATATTAGACGATTATAAGTGTCTTTGAGATAAGAAAAATGATAAGATATGATGACACCATACTACCATAAGAGAACTCATAATAAGAATCAGCATAGGATTATCTACCGAAGGAAAGGTTAGAAATATGATAGTATCATGATCTATAGAATTTTATGATAAGACTCAGTATGACCAAAGGATTGGCTAATGATAAAGAAATAATATAGAAAACACCCAAAAGTAAGAAACTGTTTAAGTCTTCATAATTTGATTTTATAAGCAATTGGGAAAAGATCAGAAAGATTAGGTATCCAAATCTCAACTCTACCCGTATAGAGTTTAGAATTTATTATCAGGAAAATAGGAGGGGGACAAGTTCTATAGGTTGGGGAGAACCTAATATTATAAAAATTATTAAAATGATAACTAATAATAATTAGAAAACATTATAGGATAAATCGAATCGAATCTCGAGGACGAGATTCCTATAGGTTGGGGAGAATGTAACAACCCGTTGTTAAGTACCCGAAATTATATATATAATTTATGATTAATTAATATAATTATTTTACGTTATAACTAATCCGGCCCAATAGATAAAACCCACCCGATAACATAAGCCCAAAATATATTAGACTAACAATTGGACTATAATTGTGAAGCCCAACACCCTTTGGCTCATTAAGATTGTCCGGCCCAATACTTTCTAGGCCCAAACCACTAGCCCTTTTCCCTGCTGCAAACTCACGCACAACAAACCCTCCATCACCAACTCATCACGATTCAATCATAGTCCTTATCCTTATCATATTATACATTCATGCATTTCCCCTGCTTATCTCCTACGCAAGCACCACCTGTCCAAGTTATCCTCATCATCCTCTAATTATAATCATTGGATTCATGCATCAAGGTTACTACAAGTACATGCATACTACACTACATCCAGAAGTACCCCTCCTGTTCTGTTGGAAACTCACGCATACATATATATATGATGCACACACACTCTACACCAACTTCATACAAGCACCATCTTCATAATATACAACCATATATACCTAGCATGTATCATTCAAATACAAAATAGAATGAAAGATAGAAACGTGAGAATAAGAGTGAGAGAGAGAGAGACTTACGTAGAGAGAGAGAGAGAGAGAGCCGTGAAAAGGAAGATGAACAGACGAGGACCGGAGCTGGTTATCTTCTCCGGCGATGACCCGACACCAACAACCTACCACCTTTACCCTCCGGTCCCGTACGAACCTCCACAACAACACCCGAACATCCTCTGTATCAATAAACACTAACCACAATCGCCGAACCCGCCACCCTCTTCCCCGGTACCCTCTTCCTCTCCAATGAACTGGTGACCCTCTGTTTCCATACCAACACCCGACACCTTTGAATCACCAGTCGACTCCTTTCCGGTCGTTACGGGTCACCACCTTCAGGTCATCATCTCCGACTCACCATAACAACCCCGACATCAACCGCTTCATCTTCTCCGATAAACCATCACCATCAACTCGATAACTCCCTGTTTTGGTAGACCCGTTGCTTGTGTCCGGTTCTGTTCACCGGTTATCCATCACTCTCCTCCGGCAGTAGGCCGGTGATCCATCCACAACAACCAACACCATGTACACAGCCATATCCGCCACCGGTCACCATCTCCGGTGACCGGTTATGAGCAATCCGATAAACCACTAGCTCTACTCCAACCGATTACACTTCTCTGTTACAACCGAACATCGACACCGAGCCACCCCGTCACTACAACCAGCCCTCTAACTTCCTGTTCCGACACCACTGTTCGGTTATCACCACCCGTAAAACACTACCCGTATCCAGTCATCGTCTCTAGCCTATATTCGAACAACCGGTAACTGTTACCGGCGCTGTTACTTTGGCCGGCTACCCACTGTCGTCCCCGGTCGTTCGTCTCCGGTGATCCTACACCCTGTTCCGGTGATTGGTTCTGTTCCGGGTTTGAAACCGTTCACACAGTCAAATACCCGGGAGTGTTTAAAGGTTAGATTATTACTATTATGTTATTATTGTATTATTACTATTATATTATTATTATTATATAATTATTATTAACGTGAAACGAGTGGGACAATTATATTAACCCGACAATATTAAACCAGATACCTATATATATATACACAAGAATATAAAAGAATATATTATTAAAGGATTGTCCCCGGCGTTATCACGTGCCCAAAGCCTTGCACGCGCTAATGTTATTAAATATAATAGGTACAATATATTTGGAGAATATACCGTTAAGAAATAGTCTGCAGAATCCGGGAGAATATAATAGAGGTGAGTACATGACCCTTTCCCTTTTTAAAGCCTTTGGGCTGATTACATGTTTGTCTAATCGTTATCAAGTATTTTATACGGTTTATATTATAAAAGTGTTATCGAGTTGTTAATAGAAATAATAGAACTCGGTCGAATAGAAACTACGTAGAGTGGATCCATTCGGTATCATAGAGTATAGCCTGGACCAATTAGAGGTTACAGGACCATATATAATCGATCTATACTCGAAAATAGAATGACCGAACTATATAGAAAGAGTTGTATGTTCGTTAAACTCGAGTTATTATTATCAGTATGTCTAAATTCGGCATGTCTCACTAGTATGAAAATACTAATGTACTTTAAACATGTGGTCAGGTATTATTAAAGAGCAAGCCGAAGCATAGAAGATCTGGATAAGAAGAGGATACCATGGTTACATTTTATGTATTTCATTGATACTGGAATGCGATTTAATGTAATCATTACAATTAAACCTGTCAATGCTAATCCGCTGCGCCACCTGGGTCGTTACAGCCGCACTGTTGAACCGGTGTACCCTGGGAACAGACGACGAATCTGTTTAAGGGAATTGTGTCAAACACAAGCCCGGTTCCTTTTCAAAATTCTATGATTTCGTTTTCTCTTTTCAGTTTACTGCAGCAAGTACAGAGACTCGGAAACCTACGAGCTTCATGTACGAAAGGTGTGCGGTGATTACAATGTAAGTTTTCTAACAAACTTAAACAGATTAGTAAACAAACTTTCATGTTCTTCCTAAGGAATTTGGGTTCGCGAAAGTTTGTACATGTTTTCATTGGTACATCGAATTGGATTACATTCATGATGAGAATGCAATCTTTAATCCGAAAGATTGTTTCTACAAAACGAATTTTTGATTTAATTTTCGGATTCATGGGTTTTGAGTTATATTTAGTTAAACCGGACTATGAAACATTTCTAATATGTGTTTAAACATTTTTTTTTTTTGAATTTCTAATGATAGTATTAGAAAAGACATATTAGTTGAAAACCCATGTAAACTTGGTTGATCATGTTTTCTTTCTAGTAAGCATATTAGAAAGATAATTTCAAAGTATTTGAAATGTATACATTTTCTAATAAGAGTATTGGAAAATAAAGGGTTTCAAAATATAAGGTTTTGAAACATGTATTTCTAACAAGCGTGTTAGAATCGACGACGTTGAAAGAATAACGTGTCATGAAACATTTCTAATATGCGTATTAGAAATTATTATTTACAAAATCATAAGTTTAATTTGTAAACTTATATACTGATTTCTCTAACGGGCATGTTAGAAATTGAGGATTTTGTAAAGACATAATAAGATGTTTATATTTTCTAACAAGTGTGTTAGAAAAGATTATTGTACAAAATACACAAAGTGTTGGAAATTTGTACTTTGGAAATTTTGTGAAAATAAAAAAAAAGTTATAAACTTATTTTGTTTTATTGAAGGTATTAGTAAGAAGACTAATTAAAACTTCAAAGTTGAAACTTAAAAAAAAATAAATAGTAAGAATACCATTAAGTTGGGTCAAATATTCTTAAATGTTTTAATGGAATGTTTCAACTCACGGGTTTATGGAGAATTGGGTGTTTCAACCTTTTCCAACATTAAACCGGTTTGGTTAATTTGACGGTTTCTAACGAGTAAGTTTGAAACGAGCATATTTTGGAAAATCCAAAGTTAATACCATTTATGTAGATGGTTTAATTTTCTAACGAGGGTGTTAGAAACGGTTTATTCTATATAAACTAACAAGGTCTAAAACGATTGTCATAATCGTGTATTTCTAACAAGTGGGTTAGAAACGGTTGAGAATATAAACCAATGACCTTTAAAATGATCTTGGTAATCGTTTATTTCTAACGGGCGTGTTAGAAAAAGGTTTATTTGATATAACCAAACTCTATATGATGAAATGTGTAATCGTTTTCATTCGAACAAGTATGTTAAAAATGGTTAATTTTGAAACCGTGTATGTTTATATGGTACACGTACAGTTTCTAATGAACGAATTAGAAACGGTTAATCATGAAAACCATATACTCTAACAAGTGAGTTAGGAATGGTTTAAATAATAAAACTATATTAGAGTTTATGGTTTTGATTTGTAATCAAAACATAAATATGTATAGTTTATGAAAAATACCTATGAAAGCAGAAATGTTTTGTCTGAATAAAACATGTGTTTTGCAAGTTATATATGGTTTGATACTTCTATGAGAAGTATGATGACTTGAATCATATAATAGTCTAGAGAGACTATCTAGTGTAAAACAACTTATATTGTTTTGGATATATTTACTTGTTCGACTACTTATGAGTAGTTAAGTATAAACAACTTTGTTGTTTTGAACAGTGTATTGAGGGAGTACCTCGAAACATGCCACGAGACGATATAATTTCTATTATTTCGTCGAACGATAAAGTGTTGAAGAGAATCACACTTTGAGATTTGATGTTTATATATCCTTATATGAATACGTTTAAATATATATGTTATATGTATTTTGGATTATATTGAAATTATAATTTGGTAAATTATAATTATTAATTGGAATCTTAATGAAGAGTAAACTCTTGAGTAGAGTTTTATGTTTCTAATTAAAGTTTTTATGACACTTAATTAGAGCTTTTTATATCAATTTATTAGAGCCTTTATGTATAAAATTAAGTCTCTAATTAAGTGACTAAGAAGAAAAACTCTTCATCCATCCCCATTGAGATAATAATGATCAACGTGGCAAGTGTATTGAGGTTAAATACACGAAAACGAGATATGTCGTAAAATGTTGAGAGCATCAACATAGAATTGAACAAATGTATTTTCGATGACTATAACATATGATAGGAATATATGTTATTATTCATAAGTCGTTGATAAATTTTGCGAGATTTATTATAAAAGACTTACAATAGTGATGGACGTGTAGAGTTTCTACAAACCATCAATGTTGGTTGAACTATATGAAGGATTCGTGATATATTTTGGGAGAGTCACCCAATAAATAAGTTCAACAAATATATACATATCACTTAGGGATATGTGAATGTCATGTCATGTCGTTGAGTGTCAATCTAATTGACTTGTTGATGAATATGTTCATCAAAGTGACTTATATTAAGACTTATGTTTAAGTCCTAAAGATTCAATGGTGAAGCCTTGGAGATTAAAGGCATACGAGTCTTGATCCTAATGGATGGAATTAATTATGGTTTTGAAGCATTCTTTAAACCAAGGTTTTAGAATGGTAAACAAAATCTCATTTTGTGTCTAAACTAAGATGTGAATGTTAGGAAGAGATAGTGAGTTATCTCTTAAGGCTGTGAAGAACCAGAATGAGGCATCTTCTGTTCATATGCTAAGTATTCCTAGTCTAAAGCATGCTAGACTAATACTTGTTAATTTAGATGCTCCACGGAGAATAAATTAACTTTGAACATTCAAACATATGTGACGACATAAGAATGAATTTTGTAAAAGCAAATATATAATTATTAAAAAGGATGACTCGAAAGGACCGAATAAATAGTTCATTGGTTATGATACTATTTAGCTGAATATGAGGAAAACTCATATAGCTCAGAAAACGGTTCGTGTGAGAAATATGGGTTGAGTAATATAACGGATGACCTCAATAAACACAAAGATATAGATAGTCGTTATCTTATCACGGGTGTCTAATGTTATCATGAGTGATATTACTATCAAAGTGCAAGCAATGTGGGGGAAGAGCCATTTAAGAAACAATCCGTAGGGATGTAAAAATGGTACTTGAGAAGTTTTCAAACTACATATGAAAGGAAGAAACTTCCATCACCCCATTTGGTAGTTATCCAATAAACACATAAGTGTGGAGGTGACTTGCATTTGAAAATAGAAGGTTTGATATGAACGGATGTGATTTTGGGAAGTACAAATCACACGAACCTAGAACAGACTTGTTATAAGTCAGTCCTATTATGTGGACAGAATTCTTGAGAAGTTCAATGGAAATGACTCTAATGTGACTAGAACTTTGATTGACACGAGTCAACGTCTAGCTAAGAATCGAGGTGAGCCTGGTAACCAATTAGAGTACTCAAGAATTATTGGCAGCCTGATGTATCTGATGAGTTGTATCAGACCAAACTTAGCAAGAAAGCTAAGTAGATACACGAGTAACCTAAGTTCAATTCATTGGAATTACGTGACACAGGTGCTTTGGTAATTAGGATACATACGAAACTACGGGCTGCAATATAAAAGATATCCAACAGATGTTTGAAGGTTACTATGATGCGAATTGGATATCTGACACGAATGATTCCAAGGAAACGAGTGGGTATTTGTTCACACTTGGAGGTGTTGCGATAACATGGAAATCATCTAAGCAAATTGTTATTGCTAGATCCATGAGGGAATCAAAATTCATCGCTTTAGAGGATGAATAGGCAAAATGGCTACGTCAATTTGTTAAGGATTTACCTAGGTGGCCGAAGCCGGCATTGGCCTAATGCATACGCTGTGATAGTCAATCGGTAATTGGCAGAGCTCATATCACAATGTGTAGTAAGAACAGGTATATAAGACGTAGACATAATACGGTACGACAACTAATCTCTATAAGAGTTATCACTGTTGACTACGTGAAGTCAAAGGATGACATCGCGGATCCGCTAACAAAAGGCTTAAGCAGAGAGTTAGTTGAGAAGTCGTCAATGGGAATGGGGCTAAAGCCCATGAAAGGCTAGGTTTATGCGAAGGAAACCTAACTCAGCTGACTGGAGATCCTAAGACCTGAGTTCAATAGGACAACCTAATTGTATGAACTGGCGAAGGTCACTGTGGGGGAGAGTTGGTGGAAAACCCACGTTTTGAAAAAGGGAGCTTACTATAAATTTAATAAGCTTCCTAGTCCATTCCTAAAAAGTGACAAGGTTGAGGTTAAGCCTATGGATTTTAATGATCAGACTGAGGTAACCAGTCCCAGTAGATCACCTATGTGAGAGAGAAGTGGGGTCGCTTCGAAGGGTATTGTTGGGGCACAATACTTAATAGCTCTCGCAGAACCAGGCACGTGTCCATGACCATAACGGACACAACAATGAGGACTTGACATTGTCAAGGAGAGTTTTGTGTGAAGCGTATTGTCGTCCACACAAACGGCAGACGACTTCAAAGACATCGCGTTCTACTCAGAGCCAGTGGGCTAAGTGCGTTTCATAAGCGAAGGTTCAAAGGGTCACACCTACCTATCGTATGCAAAACTCAACTGTTGAAATTTAATCGGAATGAGATTGTTTCTGAGCATGACTCTCGTTCATGTGGGGGTTTGTTGAAACTTTTGTGTGTTTTGAATAATCTCCATTCATGTGGGGGATTGTTGGCAATATGTGAATGGATTTTATTGAAATTATAATTTGATAAATTATAATTATTAATAAGACCTTAATGTGGTGAATTAAAGACTAAAACTCTTGAGTTTTATGTCTTTGATTAGAGGTCTTTATTTCTTTTAATTAGTGATTTTATGTCACTTAATTAGAGTCTTTATGTCTCAAATTAAGTCTCTAATTAAGAAGACTTTTCATACATCCATGTTCTTATATAATGGAAGGCTTTGTACCTCATTTGGAGATGTAGAAAAGAGATACATACACACACATATATGTAGAGAACAAACTCAATCGAAGTCCGGTTATCTTTCAGGCAAGTGGGATAGTCCGCAGTGCACCGCGCCGCACTGTTGAACCGGTGTACCCTGGGAACAGACGACGAATCTGTTTAAGGGAATTGTGTCAAACACAAGCCCGGTTCCTTTTCAAAATTCTATGATTTCGTTTTCTCTTTTCAGTTTACTGCAGCAAGTACAGAGACTCGGAAACCTACGAGCTTCATGTACGAAAGGTGTGCGGTGATTACAATGTAAGTTTTCTAACAGAATGTTGAAGATTTCTTGCATTTACTAAAAAATGGTTGAGTCGGCAGCTCTCCGAGAAGTAAAGTTCATGCTGCTTCTGATTCTTAATGTTGTCATGTTGCAAAGATTCGCTGAATAAACAATCTTTAGTGTGTGCGGAAGTAAAGGGGTTATGCATTCTTGCTTTTGTTTTATCTTTTATCTTGAAATAACAGTACTCTTTTTTATGGTTCTTAAACTTCCAGTTAAGAACTATTTGAGATGTGTATTAGCTATATTCTACTCATGATCTGTACAGGAGTGTACATGGCGTATTGATTTACTGTTGATCGAGGCTGCAAGCATAAAGCATTCGGTGGCGGCATTCAAATCAATTTTTCCGCTTAATATTAGGCTTTCGGGTAGGTTCTGTGTTTAGGTGTAAGCGAAGCAGCGTGTTTCTCTTAAAACTCCGAATGCTTTCGTGTTGTTCTTTGTGCAACGATAGTATGTTCCTATGTCACGCATATAAAAATTCCTTGCAACCACCGGGTTGTCGCCGCAACGCTCGACACCGGTAAAATACTAGTTTAATTATTAAATGGTAACAAATTATAAAATCATTATAGTAACACATTCGAAAATCTTTTATATAAATATGATTGTAGTTTCGTTTGTAAATTTGTTAAATTAGCAACTTTATTTAAGAACATTAGATTGTAAATTTGTTAACATTAGCCCTAGCATTAGAATCCAATTTTAACAATATTGTTTAAAAATATTTATAACACACACTTATAGTACGATACATATAGATCTCTACGAGCTCTTTAAAGTTTTTCAAATGCAACATGTATAGAATTATATTTCTCTAAGTAGGTTTGCAAATCTTGTATTCATCATTCAGAGTTCTTAGTAGTAAGCCAAAAAAACTGTAATAAACATTAAACGATATATAAAAAACTATACATTCCATCAATCTTACACAAAAATTAAAAGTTTATAAATAAAGTTTTAAAACTCTCATTTATGTTTCCCCTTTGAAACATTTAATTTTCCATAATAAACTCAAAACCATCTAAACAAAGAAAAAAAAAGTAAAAATACAATCTATATTCTATACACAACCGTTTATAACAAATAGAAGATTGTTAACCATCCTCTAAACTATATCAAAACCAAAACCCTCAAAACATATCGCATCAACCTTGTCCCTGCAACCCACCAACCTCAACTCTCCAGCCCAAGTCTCCCAAAAATCATGCCCAACCCAAATTATACTAGAAGTCTTCGTTTAATCTGCTTAAAATAATATTTAATCAAAATAAGTGAAGTGATACTAATATGTAATACACTATTATTTACAAAATAATCTTTTTTACTTGAAAACTTGAAGTACTTAAATGAAAATAAAATTTAGGGACCGTTTGGCAACGTCTAAATGGGTAAGTGTTGACACAGTAAGAGGTCTGAATGGTTAAGATGTTCTGAATGATTAAGTGCTGAATCATTAAGGTATTGTTTGTTTTTTCTACAGGAAAATGTCTGCAGTCTGCGGACCACATCTGTAGACATTTGCAGGAGAAGAGGTGGACCAAAGGTCTGCAAGAAGAAGACTGTTTGTTTGTTAACGTCTGCAGGTTGCTGAAATAAACTGAAATTTAAATAAACTGATTTTTTACAGCAATCTGGTGGTAGACGATAATGGTGGTGGTGGACGGTGGTAGTGGTGGACAGTAGTGGTGGACCGTGGTGGCGGCGGCGGTGGTGGTGGTGGACCGTGGTGGTGGGTGAGGAGAAGAGAAGAGGAGAAGATCTTTAAAGACCTTGGAACAAGTTTGCACCAAGAAGAGGTCAGAAGACCTTTTTGAGTGAAAGGTCTTCCAAAAAACAAACAATCTGTAGACCCCAAACATCTGTGCGGCGCAAACAAAAGAGGGCAGAAGTGCTTCTGAGCAAAAAATAAAATAAAAAACAACCTCTGAGTGATGTTTGGTTGGACATCTGAATGGTTATTTTTTTTTATCAAATTTATAAAACCCCAGAGCACCCACCACCCATTCCTTTACTCCCTCATCATCAAAAACCATGAAACCATCCTTCCATTATTCTCTGCAACACACACACACACACACAAAACTCTTATTACATCATCATCAATCCCCTCAATCACCACATAAATCAACAAACAACAAAAATAGAGAGAGAAAGTAGAGAGAGCGAACTGGGGAGAAAGAAGGCGACGGAGGAGAGGCGGCGCCGGTGACGCTGACCGAAGCTCCGTCTTTGTTCGTGCAGCGGCACCGTTCGTTTTTGTCACTGCAGCATCGTGTGGTTCGTTTTCGTCACAACAGCAACTTCGTGCGGTTCCTTTTCGAGCCTCTGATTGAGTCAGCGAGGTCTCCAAATCTGACCGGATCAGAGGGTGGGCAGACCGAAAACTCGTTTAGACATCGCCTACCAACACCCTTGTTCTGACCGATTCAGATGTGTGCGCCGGTCAGACGCAACCAAACAGGGCCTTAAATAACCTAGTGAACTATCGAACATAAACGAAATGTCATCATACGTTCACGAACATAAATAAACGAATACAACCTTTGTTCATGTTTGTTTGTCTAACTAAATGAACAAAATTTTCTTGTTTATATTCATTCCTTTATTAAACAAACGAACACAAACGAAATTCTCCCCTACCAGTTCACAAACTTTTCATTATACGTTTACTTCGTTTGCATCCCTAGTAACAAAAAAATTGAATCTCATCTAAATAAAGAAAAACACGATTTATACACACCTTTTTATAATAAAAATAGAAGATCCTTAAGTATCATTCAAACAATAATCTATTAGATTTACCTTTACAAAAGTAAAGATGGGTTAGGATCAAATACATAGTGCAAAAAAAATAGGAAGGGTGAGAAGGAATAGGATTTTGACACCTGGCTGTTTTTAATCTGACTTTGATTTATAGTTGAAGGGTATTTTTGGAACACTCCCCTATTTTTCCAATCCCCTGTTTTCTTTAGAACAGAAAACTTTCACGATCATATACACTAATCGAAGCTATCAGAAGATTCTAATCGAAGTTATCAGAAGATCCTAATCGAAGCTATCAGAAGATCATATACGTTTTTCTGTTGAATTGATTGATAACGATGAATGATGATGATGCATCTGGTACATTTTTTGTTTTTTTTTCTGATTCGTATTTGTTTTGCGATTGATTCTTTTTCTATTGAATCGATTCAATGCTTTGAAGTAATTACATAATTCGTATTCTACTGAATAGGTTTTTATTGTATTTGATTGAATTCTTTGAATCAATTAGAGATTTCGTATTTTATATTGAATTGCATTGTGTCTAACTGACGATACACGTTTTAGTGTTTTACAACAATATATTGTGTCATATTGTGTGTCATGTTGTATTTGATTGAATTCTTTGAATCAATTAGAGATTTCGTATTTTATATTGAATTGCATTGTGTCTAACTGATGATACACGTTTTAGTGTTTTACAACAATATATTGTGTCATATTATGTGTCATGTTGTCTTGTAATGTGTAATTTAGTGTATATCTCTATGTGACGTTGTTTTTAATTCACGCAGATGTTAGAATTTACAAGGAAGTTGGTGTTCAACGTGTATCACCAAATTCTGGAAAAAAATATTACACACTTGTTGTGGACCAGTCAATTAAACCTGTTCTTGGTATGGTGTTTGGTTCTGTTGACCATGCCTATGCTTTTTATCTTAAGTATGCTCTTTCAAGTGGTTTCTCAGTTTGGAAGAACACCTCATACAAGAATAATGGTGTTGTTAAGTTGAAGTATTTTGTCTGTTCTAAACAAGGTTTTAAAAAAGGACGTGTGTTCAATACTTTATATGATGGTAAAGTAAAGCGTAGGAAACCATCTAAGAGAATCGGATGCGATGCGCATATTAAGCTGCGTTTAAATGATGATTACAAGTATGAGATATATGTTTTTCAAGAAGAACATAACCACAATTTTGTGCATCAAGAAGACATTCAGTTTTTGACATCTGCAAGAAGGGTTGATTATGTATACTCGAACAATTTTTTTAGATTAGCAGTTGGAGATAGATGATTCCATTCACAGTTGTGCTTCTATGCACAAACAACCAGTTGGTGATTTTATGAAGTATGACATTGAGGATTTGTTGCAGCCATACCCTTTAATTTTTGAGGTACGCATGTGTCTTATGTTCCTGTAATTCTGTATTGTGTCTTATGTTCCTGTGATTTTGTATTCTGTCTTTGTGTTTTCGTATTTGCATTGTGTCTTATTTTTCTAGCATATACACTGTCTTATGTTTATGTATCTGCATTGTGTCTTATGCCTCTGATGTTGTTTATGTTACTGTTTCTTTCTTCGTTGTTGTCTTGACTTACTTTATCTGCATTGTGTCTTTTGTTTATCCTTGGTTCTTTATTCTTTCTTTTGTTTTGTTTTGAGTCTGTGTTTTTTGTGTAGGTTATGTTTCGAAATGAAGATCAAACTATATCATGCAACTGCAGAAGGTTTGAACAGTTTGGATTGCTATGTCGACATATTTTCTGTGTTCTTAGACTTTGTAAGATAAAAGAGTTCCCAAAGAAGTATGTGGTTAGGCGTTGGAGCAGGGAAGCTGTTCTAAATAGCTCACTTCGATCTGTTAGGTCTGACAATGGTGACAATGTTGAAGATGTTCTTCGTGAGATTAGGGATGCAAATGAATATGCTATAAATTGCTTGATTAGGGACAAAGACCAGTTGTGTCTTTATAGAGATTATGTCAAAGGTTACATGTCTAAGGTTGATGAAGTTCAAGTTGTCGACCCGCCTACTAGCAGAAAAGAGAGATTTGCAGAACTAACCGGAGGGAGCGAAGCATGTGGTGTTACAATCCGAAATCCTATTAGATCAAGAACAAAAGGTTGTGGTAGTCATAAACGTTTGAAGTCAGCTCGTGAGATAGCAATTAGTCAAGCAGGGAAGAAGCAAAGGGGATGCAGTTTTTGCAAAGTTGTTGGTCACAATAAACGCACGTGCGAGTCATACATACAAAGTATTAAACAGAAAGAAGCATCAACAAGTTCAGGATTTACTTCTTTGCAAGATTAGAGGGTCTACTATTTCTATTTTATAAATGTACTTTAAGCTTTCTATGCTTCTTGCCATTGTGTCATAATGAGTAATTGAGTCTAGACGGAAAGATTTTTTTAAGAACAGTTGATTTTTACCATATATTCTGTTATCAAATAAAATACATATTCTATTACAAAACAATGTCATCAAAATGTATAATATTCTATCCACCGTGTTATATATACCATGCCAATTTAGCCATTGTGTTATATATAATCACAATGTGTAGTATTTCTTCCCGCTATGTTATATATACACAATAAAAGAAAAATACAAAGTCGTAGAATTTACGTTATAGCATTGTGTCTTTTTCTTATTTTCATCATTGTGTCATTTTTTCGATTCATTGTGTCTTTTTTTCAGCATTGTGTCATATTTTCGGGCTTATTGTGTCATATTTCGTGATCTATTGTGTTTTTTATATCCTTTTCACCCTTCTCATTTTTGTTAGACCGTGTATAATAACTTGACCCATTCAAACAAACTTGGATTGAACCCATTCAAGCGGCATTGGAACCGCCTCATCGAACCCTACAATCTTAGTTTTTAGGTTTTCACTTTTTTTATTTTTAGCTTATAGTTTTTAGAATTTACGTTATATCATTGTGTCTTTTCTGTAGCATTGTGTCTTTTTCTTATTTTCATCATTGTGTCTTTTTTCTACAACATTGTGTCATATTTTGTGATCTATTGTGTTTTTTATATCATTCTCACCCTTCTCATTTTTGTTACACCGTAAAGTATAAATAGACCTCACGTTATCCTAAGTACATGTTCTTTATAATTTGTTATGCCTATAATTTTTATACATTACGTCACCATCTCCAATTTTCATCTAACTTTTCATTGTGTTATATGAATCATACATTGTATGTGTCCATGTTAACAATACACACTTCTTCAAATCAAACTTCATATTGTACTAAATGCATCAAGTTCATATTGTTTTCAAACATACAAGCATCAAGTTTAACAAAACACCAAAAGAGATTCTAAAACATACAAGCATCAAGTTTAACAAAACACCAAAAGAGATTCTAAATTTTCATTCTGATTCATCAAACCAACTATACCTTTATTAATTTTGCTTCTTCATTCAACCTTTTCATGATTCTCTCTTTTGCATTTTTTTGTAGCTTTCGTTTTTCTGCAGCTGGCTCTTTCAAATATTTCTTCACCATTTCGATAACAAAAGCTTTGTTTTCATTTATGTCATGCAAAAGAATCTTTGTGGTGTACTTTCGGCGTAAATCTGTGATTTGTGCTTCCTGCTTGTTGGAATTCTCTTCTGCAAATCCACATGCCCAATTCTTTCGTTTTTGTTGATTGGTCTCTTTCTTTGACACATTCCCTTTACCAAACTCTTTAGTATCCTTCCTCAAATCAACATTGTCAACTACACAATTATTATTACACAATGAATTCAAATGTATAACGCTACATTGTGCTATATACTATTACCAACTATGACACAATCATGTTAGTAAAATACACAATAAAATATTACAATACTGTTTGTCTATTGTGTTATATACCATTACCAACTATGACACAATCATGTTAGTAAAATACACAATAAAATATTACAAAACTGTTTCTCTATTGTGTTGTCCTAGGCATATACCTAACTAATTTACAGTTTTAAAAAATGACACAATACATTTCCACTATTTATGTTATTTTAACTGTTTATAAACATTCAATGTATTGTTTTAAAAAATGACACAATGTTCTACAAACAAACAAAAGGCAACTTAGTTTAAAACAAGCAATAATACACAATCACTTTAGCTTCTTTTCAAGCTACTGTGTCGCATTCTAAATCAATAATCTAGAACTAGAAAAAAAATATACAAAATACTGTTCCACTATTGGTGTTATCTTAAAGTAGTTTTTAAACATTGACACAATACCTACAAACAAAATACATTTTATGTCTAAAACCTTAAACCGATAGTAATGCAGATTAATTACACAAACAAACAAGTAAACAAACCTATAATCATAATCATAATAAAGTAATCAACTATAACTACCTGTTCAAAACAATTCAATCAGCCTAAAACAAAATCACGTTCAATCATATCTCCAAGTCAGCAATTCTAACACCAAAACAAGTCTCCAAACTCCTACAGATCTATAAAACCTTAAGCTATTGTGTCATATTTAAGCTATTGTGTCATACTCAAAGTTACTAACCTAAAACGAGAAAAAACACACAATACGTTTTCACTATTGTGTTATCGCAGTAATAGGCTTAATTAATGTTCATTTTACTACTCTTAAACGACTAATTTTATTTAACACAATGATGATACTTTAGACACAATGTTGAACAAAACCTAAATTTAAAGTAATGTACCAAAAATTGAAGTTTTCTCTTGCGTATTCTGTGGTCGTTTAACTTTTTTGTTACTTTTTTCCGTCGTTGGTTGCTGTTCTTCGGTGGAAACCACGGTTGTGCCTTTTTTCTGGAAATCTTCTTTGAAGATGGAATAAGTGAAGAAAGAGGTTGAATCGATGGAGAAAGAAGTTGAATCATTGAAGAAATAGGTTCAATCGTTGAAGACAGAGCTTCCATTATTGAAGACGCCATTGATTTTTTGTGAGTGTGTTATGTAGATGGTAGGTGGTATAGTGATAATGAGGGTTTTTGTTGAATCGATGAACTGATGAAGAGAGTGAATGTGTTTTCCATTTTCCGTCTTTACCCTTGGCACCTTCTAATATTACAAAATTGCCACCGCCTCATTTAGAGCCATTGATGATGTATAAAATCTGATCCAAAGGCTACAAATCCTTCTCACTCTTCTTATTTTTTTGTCCCTTTGTAGAATAACCCAACCCAGTGAAGATTAATACTGTACTTTGCAACATAACATGCCTTAATTTATGGTCAAAACACCACCCACGCCTCTTAAGTCTTAACAGATCTTGATCCGATCAACCCTTTTCTTCAACAATCGACCACCATCTTCAAATCCCTTCAAGGGTTCGATCCAACCCCCCAATCCAACCAAACCCACTTCAAATCTTGAACCAATGTCTCACCAACTCCGAGCCGTAACCCTAACCCACGTCCGCTACTTCAAAGGCGACCAATTGGGCCACTTTCTAGCCTGGGTCTCCTTAGTCCCAGTCTTCATAAGCCTTGGTGGGTTCGTCTCTCACTTCCTATTCCGTCGTGAGCTTCAAGCCATCTTTTTCGCCTTAGGCCTAACCATTTCCCAACTCATCAACGAAATTATTAAAACGTCCGTACAACAAGCCCGACCCGAAACATGTATATTACTTGAAATGTGTGACTCACATGGCTGGCCGTCTAGTCATTCACAGTATATGTTCTTTTTTGCTACTTATTTTAGTTTATTGACTTATAAAAAAATGGGTGTTTTGTTTAGGAGTCAAATGTTTGTTGTGGGTGTGGTTGTGTGGCCTTTGGCTTTGTTGACTATGTATTCAAGGGTTTATTTAGGGTATCATACTGTGGCTCAGGTGTTTGCAGGTGCAGGTCTTGGGTTAGTGCTTGGTGGGTTGTGGTTTTGGGTGGTTAATGGTTGGTTAAAAGTGTTGTTTCCGGTGATCGAGGAGAGTTTATTCGGGAGGTGGTTTTATATTAAGGATACGTCGCATATACCGAATTTGTTGAAATTTGAGTATGATAATGCGCGCGCTGCGCGCAGGCATTCGTCATATAAGCGGGCTGAGTGAATGTTGGTAAGTGATTGGTTTTGTTTTTTGTTGTTTGTGATTTATGTTAATCTTGTGTTATTGTTGTCATTGTGTGTATATTATCTCTTAATTTGAACAAGCAGCTTTGAAATAAGTTAAGCCGTAGGCATTTGCTTGTTCGGGACTTTATTAACAGAAATGGGCTTCTATCGTATGTCATTAGGGATTTGCGTATTCGGTTATAATCATATTTTTCGTACAATGCGCCTTGATGTTGTATGATCACATCTTCTGAAAAACCTTGAAACACGCACAAAAAAGAATGGTAATCTATCTATGCAGACATAAGATGAACAAACAGTTAAAGGACCAGGACTAGTCCTCTAGGAATATCCTGCGCTAGGTGTATATATGAGTGATGTTGGGTTCGTAAGAAAATAAGAAATTTCACATTTCAAATATCACCATCGCGTTTTGGGTGCGTTGGTTGTGATGAGAGGATAATTCTAGAGTTAAGCATGCTTGGGTGGGACATTTCATGATTTCATGATGGGTGACCTCTTGGGAAGTCGCCACTCGGCCAGTTAAACTCTAATACTAAAGGGCTTCTAGCCTGGTGGTATCAAGGTATGTAAAATGGCGTCCCCCCTGTAAGGTTGAGGGCATAGTTGTTAATAGCGACCATAGCGCCAGCTATAGCGAATAGCGAGTGTATTGCTCATGTGTGTCGCTATATGGTTGATAGCGAGATTTTTGTATTTTTTCGATAAAATATACATATAAAACATCTCTATAGCGCAAAGTTTAAAAGAACGAAACAAGCCTCGAGGCGTTTTCCCTTCGCCTCACGAGGCGTAAGCCTCAAGGCGAACCGACGCGTAAGCCCGAGGCGGAATTAAAAAATTAAATAAATAATTATATATCTTTCAAAAATTAAAATGCTAACTAATTTCATCATCAAATTCATCAAAAACATCAAAAACACACATAAAAAGGACATAAAATGTCACAAAAAGTTGAAAACATCAAAAATATACCTGAAAACCCCCTGAGGCGCACCTGAGGCGCAACTTTTCATAACGCCTCAGCTCTGTGAGGCGCATACCACTGGTCAGACACATGAGGCGCCGCCTCATAAGCGTTTTCAGACCGAATCGCTTTGAGGCGCGCCTCGAGGCGCACGCCTCAAGCGTTTTTTTTAAACCATGCTATAGCGCCCGCTATAGCGAATAGCGAGTGTATTGCTCATGTGTGTCGCTATATGGTTGATAGCGAGATTTTTGTATTTTTTCGATAAAATATACATATAAAACATCTCTATAGCGCAAAGTTTAAAAGAACGGAAACAAGCCTCGAGGCGTTTTCCCTTCGCCTCACGAGGCGTAAGCCTCGAGGCGAACCGAGGCGTAAGCCCGAGGCGGAATTAAATAATTAAATAAATAATTATATATCTTTCAAAAATTAAAATGCTAACTAATTTCATCATCAAATTCATCAAAAACACACATAAAAAGGACATAAAATGTCACAAAAAGTTGAAAACATCAAAAATATACCTGAAAACCCCTTGAGGCGCACCTGAGGCGCAACTTTTCATAACGCCTCAGCTCTGTGAGGCGCATACCACTGTTCAGACACCTGAGGCGCCGCCTCATAAGCGTTTTCAGACCGAATCGCCTTGAGGCGCGCCTCGAGGCGCACGCCTCAAGCGTTTTTTTAAACCATGCTATTGCGCCCGCTATAGCGAATAGCGAGTGTATTGCTCATGTGTGTCGCTATATGGTTGATAGCGAGATTTTTGTATTTTTTCGATAAAATATACATATAAAACATCTCTATAGCGCAAAGTTTAAAAGAACGGAAACAAGCCTCGAGGCGTTTTCCCTTCGCCTCACGAGGCGTAAGCCTCGAGGCGAACCGAGGCGTAAGCCCGAGGCGGAATTAAAAAATTAAATAAATAATTATATATCTTTCAAAAATTAAAATGCTAACTAATTTCATCATCAAATTCATCAAAAACATAAAAAACACACAAAAAAAGGACATAAAATGTCACAAAAAGTTGAAAACATCCAAAATATACCTGAAAACCCCCTGAGGCGCACCTGAGGCGCAACTTTTCATAACGCCTCAGCCCTGTGAGGCGCATACCACTGTTCAGACACCTGAGGCGCCGCCTCATAAGCGTTTTCAGACCGAATCGCCTTGAGGCGCGCCTCGAGGCGCACGCCTCAAGCGTTTTTTTAAACCATGCTATAGCGCCCGCTATAGCGAATAGCGAGTGTATCGCTCATGTGTCGCTATATGGTTGATAGCGAGATTTTTGTATTTTTTCGGTAAAATATACTATGTACATATAAAACAGCTCTAAAATTTTCTTCTAGTGTATCGCTAAACATGATATGGCGCCCGCTATTTCATCGCTATCGCCTACGTAGCATATAGGTAGCTTGTCGTTATCGTCCGCTATTTGCTAAACTAGCCGCTGATATGAGAACTGTTGGGGTCATAATAAAATAAGAAATATCGCGCCTCAAATATCACCAGTGCATCTTGGGTGCATTGGTTTTTATGATAGGATAAGTTTACTCTTAAGCATGTTTGAGTGGGATAATTCCATGATGGGTGACCTCCTGGGAAGTCTCCACTGGGCCAATCGAAGCAAATGCATGAGCTCTTTGTGGGCAAATCGGATAATATTGGTTGTTATGACTTATGAGGACCTAGATGTAACAAGTCTAATTAGGTCCAATTATAAATTTATAGTAAGACCGGTCATGTAATATGTGAGGCCCAAGATTCCCTCCCTTATTAACACGTAATAATTTATATTCGGGAACCGGTTAAATTTAAGCTCCAATCTCTGGTAGAATTGCGTTTAGTTTATTTGGTTCCTTTTGCGTGTATAAACGATTGTTGTTTGTCTATTTTCTTAGCACCCTTTTATCTATATACTCTGCACACTTTTCATATACCGTCGTAATTTTGTCACCAGTTTATTAACATTTACAGGAGGTTTTTTTTTAGGAAAATGTAGTAATTATCAAAGTTACATATTTTATAGAAGATATTATAATTCACAAGTTAGTATACAATACAATATACAATAGTAACTAATAACTATAGTTCGTTTTCTTCTCTCTCTGCAGGTGGTCATGTTTCAGGTTGCTGTTGCTCTGCAAGGATTAAATTCCTATATATTTCATCTTTACGGTTAATAAGAACTTACATATATTCTTGCCATTAATACCAGGTGATCTTAGCATGGTTTAATAGGTACTTATTGTTATCTTTTACATTTAAACTTTCAGGTAAGTGCAAAATATAATAGAACAGTTATACCTCATGTATTATGCTACAGTTTATGTTTTTGCGATGATAAGACTTAGTGGTTGAACTTCAGGCAAGTAAATGAGCCGAGCTCAGGCTTGTTTAAGCTTGGCTCGATTCACTCTATAAGCAAGAACTTCACATGTTGCAACTTTTAACTCCTAGCCTTCAAAGATCATTAGGTCTTGCAGATGATCTGAAATGGGTCTAAAGACACATTACAATGATGTGTTTTTATGATATTTTATCTTCTCTACGTAACCACATGTCAGCGTGCTCGCACGCATATATGAGCTGAGCTGTGTTTACATGACTAATGTTATATGTATAACTACTAATAGTTTACACACAATCCTGAACTCCTTGTTCTCTCTAATGAGGACTATCGTCATACCAAACAACCGCCATTATTATCCTTTTTTGCTCATGTTGTCACAAGTGAAATGCGCTGGTTGTTGGTGCTTTGCGACAATGTCAATGCTTTTAAAGTATACCAATCAAGTCCATCAAGTGGGTTTCGGTTCACACCCGTCAAGTACATCATGACTCAATTGTATTAAGGAAAAGTTTTAGTGGAAAGCGATTAGTAGTGGTGATTTGAGTAATGGAGGAATTAAGGTTTGCCACTAAAGAACTTGGTAACAACAGGTTAACGGATCGACTTGTTTGAGCAACAGAGAACTCACTCACATAATTATGGAGAACTAATAATGGTATAGAGAATTTTATTGAGAAAAATGATTACATACAATTGATTCACAAAGGGCGTATGTATGCACAAAATACATGGATCTACTTTGATTAATTTCACACCTTAGGTTTGAATGATTAAATGGTAATTACTGGATAAACTTGACTTGTTAACTATTGACTTGACAAGCTAGGATTTAAACGGTAATTATTGAGTAGACTTGAATTATTTTGTATTGACTTAACTATTGAATGAATATGGCTTTTCCTTAATTTGTCACATGTACGAGGGATTGAACCCACCATCTTGAAGGCTTCTCTCCACACCACCTACGTCTCAACATCTTTTTAATTACATCTACTTCTTTGATGATTAGCCTAACTAAATTAAGTGTAAGATCAAACCTCTTAAAAACTAATAATACATTTAAAATGTTTTATTAAAGTCTTTCTTCATAAGAGTGATAAATAAAGTTTTCCAATCATTTGGTTGCTTATAAAAGAATTAAATAGAATTAGGACAGGTGAGTGTCCTCCCAAATTGCAACATTGTTGATCAGGTTTAGTTGGCTGGACCACTTTTGCAAAGAAATACACATCAACAACCAAAACACAAAGCTGTGTAGGTAGCCACTCTTTCAAATGTTGAATCACCATTCCTATACATTTCATTCACTCAGTCTCTAATATTCTCGAGATGGAGCTAAAGAATTATTCCACAACTGTCTTCATCATCTTTATTCTCCTCGCGGTGCCCGTTCTCTCTAGAGGTTTTTTTTCGGTTTCCTGAAATTTCAGTTCTCTCTTGCACACACTTTGCACAAATATTTGTTTGATTAGTTAGAGCGCCCTAAAAAGCCGTTTTCAGGGGCATTCTCATTGCTCTTCTTAATTGGAGAGAGTTGTTCATAGGCCAGTTTTGGCCTAGCTATTCATTCTTAAGACTATGTGTAGTGGTTTAACTATAAAGTGAAAAAGTGATTGTCATGTCAGTCATTGACATGTAATGAAGGGAGCTCTCACTAACTTTGGCCCATTACCACTAGGGTGCCATCCCACCTCATAACATAGTCTAAGAACGCGAAGAGCGGAAATGTGGTGGGCCCATTTTTTAATTTAGAATTTTTTGCATTTTTGAAAAACAAGTGTTTTATCAGATGTGACAAATGACTAACTAAGCACTTTTTTTTATGTTTTGGTATCGTATTGTGGATGCTCTTATGACGGAGTACTTTGATTACTTTGATGGTGAAATCAGATGTGTGCAGGTCGATGGAAACCGAAAACACCATCATTGAATACGAAGATTTATGAGATCGATTACAGGGGACCCGAGTCTCATTTCAACAGACCTCCACCGATCAGCTCCAGCCGTCCCACGCCACATGGTGAATCCAAAAGACCATCAACTGAAAATGCCAGAAAGAAGGTAAGATATGATTCACCAAGCATTTTCTTTCGTATTTCATCTGCTCCAATGTGTGGCTATTGATGATTAGGTAAAGAAGGTTCATAAATGACGAAAATCCAACAATGGTGACTTTGGAAACAGAGACGAAAGGTTGCAATGATGCATTTGATTGACTGTGAATTACATGTTTGTGTCTGAGTTAATTTTGTAATTCTTCTGTATGTTGTTATGGGTATAATTATAACATTTGAGTGAAAACATTGTTTATTAATATAGTGTATATATGTAAGACCGAATTTCTATGTTAATAGTTTCCATAGCAAATAAAAATTAATAAACTAATGTTTTGATTTGATTCAAATAACCTACCAAATATTGAAATTACAAAATTTAAGGTGTCACCACTAGAGAATAGAGATGCAGAAAAACCTAAACGAGAAACATTCTGATCCAAATTTTGATGAATGTTCGGGTTTATGTCTACAATAGTATCACTTTAGTATCACTTTTCGTTTTGACTTTTTTATATGGGTTGAAAAGCTATAGTAGTGTCACTACTTATCTCAAATATTTAACTTTCTAAAGTTAAGACTCTAAGAAATATTACTTATGACAAATGACCATTAACTATCCAAACCATAAAAGTTGTTAAAAAGTAGTATTTTTTTCTAAGCACCATTTTAAGATAGCTATAACTTACCTTATGACGATTACAAATTATTTTTCCTTACGATGAGAGTATACCGGGGTGTTTGGGATTGCTTATTTAACTCTAAAAATGTATTTTTGTTAAAAGTGCTTATTAAGTTATGACTTTTTAAAAAATAAGTTTTTAAAAAAGTGTTTGTATTAGTTTTTGTGATAATAAGTTTTTTTTAATGTTTGACTTAGTTTATTATGAAGATTGGTTGTATGCGTGAGTAGTGACAAAGCTTGAACAATTTTTTGAAGGGCAAACTTTCTTTTAAGAAAATAAAAGGGTTACCACTAGCCCCTTTAGTGTCATGTTGATCATTAAACAAAAATTATATATATACTTTTATTATTGGGGTTGTTTAAGTGCTGATTTTTTTTGAACGACAAGGAATAGCGTGCAAAATAACGTGACATCGGACGCTGTGGTCAAGTTCGACTACTCGACCTACCCAAAGGCACGACAACATCATAATCAGTAAAACCTCATCTCCCATCCGAGTCGAATCTGCGCCGCCCGTATTCGTTTTTCACCAGGATGCCAATCTAGTGGGGGGCAATTTTAAAACAACTTATTGACTTATTGGCTTTTTGGAAAAGCCAATAAGTTAATAAGCTGTTTGTGTAACCCAAAAGCACTTTCTGTTTTGACTTTTGGCTTTTAGCTTTTAAGGGTGGAAAAGCTGTTTTGAAAAATTAGAAATCCTGACTTTTGGCTTTTGACTTTTGGAAAAAAATTACAAATCTACCACCCATACAACCAATATTCATAATAAGTTAAGCATAACACTTAAAAAATAACAATCTATTGACTTTTTGACGTTTCTCATCCCAAAAGTTAATCCAAACACTTTTTTTAAAACACTTTTTCAAAAAGTTATAAGCCAATAAGCACTTTTGACTAAAAGCAATTTTGCATTTCCAAACTCAATCCCAAACACCTCTAAGCATGTTTGGGATTCCTTATTTTACCTCCTTATAACTTATCTCCTTAATCAAGAAGGAGATAAGGAGAAAATAATGTTTGGGTAATGGGTTGAAAAGGAGTTTTTGTGGGTTGAAAAGGAGATAAGTTATAAGTAAGAATTTGTGACTTTTGGGATTAAGGAGATAAGGAGGTGGAAAAGGAAATAAAGTGATAAGGAGAAGTTTAGCCAAACATGGCCTAAGTGCTCATTCCATCCATTTCAATCCAAAAACATAGGAAAAGTAATCAAAAATCATTTAACCTGTTTCATCCCCTTAAACTCCCGTCTGCAAGATCCAGTTTACTCGCAATATCATGGCGAATTCAGAGGAATCAAGCCCCCTTTTATCCAACCAATCTCAACCCAACACCGATCCACAACCCAACCTAACCACCACCGACAACAAACCCACCACCAAAACCTTTTTACCCACACCTCACACCGACACCGACACCGACACCAACACCAAGCAATCTATTGCACCAGAATTTCATCAGCCAGTCTATGGCTGGACTGCTAACGGATTACCAGCTAATGTCATTGGTGAGCCCTTGCCTAGGGCTCAATGGGATACCGGCTTGTTTGCTTGTCTCGGTCGTAGTGATCACTTCTGTAGCAGTGATCTTGAAGTTTGTAAGTCTTTTTTTGTTTTATTATTATTATTATTATTATTGGTTGTTTAATTTGTTTGATATTAATTGATTAATTTGTTTGGATCTAGGTTAGGGTTTTGTTAGATCTGAGTAGCTAATAAAGTGTTTTATGGATTTAGGGCATGAATTTAGCAAAATTTTGTGAGGTATGAGACTTGTACCGCGTCGGTTGTATGGGTAACAAATGTGGGGGTTAATGGTTCAGATTCTGTTTCCAGCTAATTAAGCAATTCAAGATGTGGGATTTCCATAGTTATCAACTTATCAAAGGCGATAGATAGACGCACTCAAGGTACATAGGCCTTTCCTGGGCCTAGGCGCAAGGCGCAGAAAAAGAGAGAGCCTGGGAAAATAGAAGTGAAAAATGGAAAAAAGTTAATAATATATATGTATTAGAAAAATAGTGCTATTTTTCAAATAAAATAAGCAAAAGCTAGTATATAACATTCAGTATCATCTAATTAGTACCAAAAGTTCTAAAATATTAGTGTAGAGAAAGTAGTTTTTATTGGATAAAAGTAGAATTCTAGCTGAAATATTGCCGGAATCTAGGAATCTGCGTCTGAACCATCACCTGTAGAATGAAAGTGCAATTGCTCGCCTCGCTTGGAAAATGAGCCTAGGCGCAAGAGGCGATGGTTTTTAGTAGCTATGGGGATTTCACATTTTTTAAAATCATAGTGATTTACTGGAGTTGAATAGTTGATTTGTGGTTCTTATGATTTAAAACTGCATAGGTTTGATTGGTTCTTATTTGAATGATTATGTTAATCAGATTCTACATTTCTACATAAGAGCTTTGAGGTTGTTTTGAATTTTTGATAATAATTATGGGATTGAACAGGTCTTCTTGGGAGTGTGGCTCCTTGTGTGGTTTACGGAAGCAATGTTGAAAGACTTGGATCCGCTCCTGGAACTTTTGCGAATCATTGCTTGCCTTACACTGGTTTATATCTGATTGGAAATTCCATGTTTGGATGGAACTGCATGGCCCCCTGGTTTTCATATCCTACTCGTACAGCTATCCGCAGGAAGTTCAACCTTCAGGCATGTCTCTTTCATGCTCTTATTTACCCTTTTTCAAGAAGTTACTTCTAGTTTCATACATAAAATGAAAAATATTGCAACGTAGTAAACAAGTTTCACCATTGTTCCACCTAGGTCTAAACTTTTCCACCACTCAAGTTTAATTTTGTTTCAGTTTTGGTATTTTGTGGTTTTTGTCTTGAATGATTGATTTGCCACATCTATGAGTGTATACGTGGTTACATTGGTGGGTGGTGTGCCAGTTGTGTAAAACAGATGGCGTTTTGTCCCAGTCGTATGGACTAGAGAATTGATGGGCAAGTACGTCATTAGTTTTATGCAACTGGGACCCTGGTTTATAAAAGGCGAGGCGCACACATCATGTACTTGAGGTGTTGCTCTATGTACATATAGAAGCTGCACCTGTCTCATCTATTTTACATAACTTTTTATCAAGTAAACCTTCCATAATTTCTTAATCTCTTTGGTTGTATCTACATATAAGCCTCCTACAAACCTTAATTTTGACCAACTTTGAACCAGAATTACATGAGGCTCTGCCTCAAACACTAGATGCTTTTTCCTGAGCGCCTCGCGCCTTTTAAAAATTAAGTTTGGGATGCCATGTCTGCTGTTTTACACAATTAACATACCACCACAACATATGTAACTGGTAATATGTGCTTGCTACTTGCAAGTCAATTTGTATAATAAAGGTGCACAACACTGATACAATCTTAAAACTTGAGTGGTTAAACCTTTTAAGGGAAACAATGGTGAAACTTGGTTGCTATTTAGTCACATTTTCCCCACAAAATGGAACATGTTTAAGTTTAACCTTTTCTTAGCTTTGCTTACTGTCCTTGTATAGGTCCAAACCATTAGGAAACGTGCTATTTGTCTCTTTTTTTTTTAAAGCTCATTCTTTTACTTCACAATGTCAGCCTTTGTACTAAGTGCTATTGATGTAGCAAAGCTAGTGATGCTACTAACTTAATTTATCAGTATTCTTTTGTGTTTTGTTTTTTGGATGGAATGTTGCGTAAAAAGGTCATTGACTCTGGCCTAATTTTTACTATGGGCAACACACTTTTTTGTCACTCTCATAACAAGTCTCAATCTAACAAAAAGTTCTCATTTAGCGTAATCAAGTAAGTTAGCCGGTTTTCAAGCACTACTTCAGATAAAGTCAACATGGGGAAGTCATTAACTAACATGTCATCGCCCATGGAACTTTGGCAGATTACCCTATACGAATTTTGTTACAAGTTTGAGCCTTTTTATGGGTGAAAACAAAGTGCCACCCAAAAGAAAAATTAGCTGGCCAAAAGTTCATTACATTTTAATGCGACAACCATATATCATAAAGTGTGTTTCCTTGGTAATTATTCTTTTAAATCATTGTTACAAATATTTCATAGTTGGTTGAATTTACGGGGTTGGCAGGGTAACTGGGAGGGAATGAGCAAATCATGTGGCGGATGCTGTGACATGGAGGAAGAACAACTGGAACAGGCTGAGTTGGCATGTGATTTTGCAACTCATGTTTGCTGCCACCCGTGCGCTATTTGCCAAGAAGGCCGTGAGATTCGCCGTAGGATTCCTCATCCTGGGTTTGGTGCCCAGGCCATGGCGGTCATGATACCTCCTGGCGGTCAGACCATGGGTCGCCATGGAGCCTGAAAGTATCTTGAACTTGACAGGGAAGGAAAGTGAAGATCTGTTATAATATTTTGTGAAACATACTTTATGACAATATGTGTGTAAATAATAAGTACGAACCAGGATATCGCAACTTGTTTACTTGTGCTATGTTGTGTGGAAATGGTGTTTCTTTTTTGTGGTAAGTGTGTTGTCTCTTTTTTAGCTTATTATAACCATAAGGATGAAATTCATTGCAACATATAAAGATTCTAGATTAGAACAAAGAACATTCATCGGAAAAGGTTTTACAGAAACAAAGTCAACAACAACCAACCTTAAATGATAAGCCAAACAAATACAAGGCCATGACCACCATCCTAGATCAGATAGTCAAGACGTACAAGAAATCTTTGTTTTTTTTTTTTTTTTTTTTGTTTTTCAACGGCAACTCAAACACTCTTTGAATCTGCTACTAAGCAAAATCTTTTTTGTTCATCAAGGAGGTTGGACCCATGCCACCTTGAAAGACAATCTTATCCGACACTTTGGTACTGTTAAGCCAAATGTCCTTTGGTGCCGAAACTCTTTGTTTAAACACTTAAATTTAGAGGTTATATTGGACTTTAAATATGATTCAACTATTACTCTGATTCTTAGGTTATGGTTTCCTAGCTAACCTTATTGCACAAACCATTCTTCTTACACCAGATACAATTACTATTGCAGGGGTCGAATCTTCCGATTTGGAACAAAAGCTCCTGCTTTAGACTCACAAATTTAAATTCCCACTAATTTGGTTTTCCTCTTTCAAATTCCAAAGTAGTTTTTTGATATAGAAGCATGAGACTTAAGAACTCAAGCGTGATCTTGAAGAACTGAAGTCCTTGTGGTGGATATATATGGTCACCAATTGTTACATGCACCATTGGCCTAGTGGCATCTCGATGTGTAAAATGCTTGAGGTTGAAGGTTCAGACTTCAAAATTCCACTTGGACAATGATGCATATTTAGGAGTATGATTAAACTATTAAAAAAGAATGTGATTTACAACAAATAAATATGTTAGCATAGTCTAATTGGTTGTCGCCATGAATTGTGACTCTCTGTCCAAAGGGCTCATAGCCAAACGGTATCAAGATGTGTAATAAAAATGTCAGTGGTTGGTGGCTCTAATCTCATGATGGACATTGGTGTAGATTTAGAGTGGGTTTAGACTTTACAGGGTGTGTGAGCTAGACGTTCTAAAAAAGGAATCCACTCTATTTCATGATTGTTGTAATGCAGTACTGGTTAAAATTGTAAACTCTTCATTTGTTATTCAACATTTGGTTCACAGTCACAGACTCAAATGTCTTTGTTGGTGGATGGAATAGTGATTGGTTCTTTCATTCATTCATTTTGACATTCAGTGTCATAAACTTTTAACATGTTTTTTTACACACACTAAACAAATATCTTGAATACAACACAATTCCATACATTACAGAAACATCAATACTAGAAACGTAACTGTAAACATTCGTACTAGATTTTTTTAATATCTAGTTCACAGTTTGTTTTTACTGAAAGGTATATTAGTACCATCAAACCATGAGCTAGCCATATACATATCAGACTAGCTTTTTTGTGAATACTTTTCATTAGGATATCCAAAAGGATGAAGATCTTGGCATTTTTATGCAAGATGTTTGTGCTCGAGGTTTGCCATATACTCTTTACCTTTAGTTTATTATTGCCAGAGCCGCTCTGAGCTGTCGTCGAGAGTAAATTCCAAATCAAAAGCTTCAGTCGGTTGAAAACATTGGTTGTTTGATAGTATAAGGCACATTTCTAGGTTGAAAAGTGAATCATTACTTCTGTTTCGAGTATAATTCATGTATTGGGCATTTAAAAAAAGTTTTACTTTGAAATTCACAATCTTTTGAACGACCTGTTTTGACCAGCACCCAATTTGGTTAGGATTCGGTCTGTTCCAAGCCAAACTCACCAATTTTTTAAATTACTAAGCCAGATGAACCCAGGATGAACAGAAGTGATCAGTTAGATCGGTGCTAGCATGTCATGTCAGCTGTCAGCTTCCATTACAAGAGCCATTTTTTATTTCAAATCAATTTTATTTATATAACTTTAAACAATTATTTATACAAACTGTAAAAGATTTAAATAACATGATGGCAAGTTAAAAAGAAGACGTTATGCTCACATCGCAAGGTAAACGAGTTAATCTGTCTAACCCTTTCCATTAACATGTTATGCTCAGTCTGATAGGTGATAAAACCGACCTGTTTGGACAAACGCGTTACACAGTTCATGTCCAGGTACATGGCTTGGGGATGGGTTTTTTCCTCAAAAAATAGCTAAATGGATTGCGCTCCTGTAAAAAACGCTTAATGTCAAACCAATCAAACCCTGCTCATTCCATCCCAAACGTGTGTTCATCAACCCACCAAATATCAGCGATTTAACATATATAGCAAGATAAAATAAGTGTCAATGCCCGATGCCACCAAACTAACATGGTTATTACCATGGTTCACGAATCACGAGCCCTTCGGTGGCCAGGTTACTAGAACACAATGACAGGTACCACCTAAACTAACAAAACTAAATCACTCGCCATTAAATAAAAAAAACAACTAACAGTGCAAGTATCTCACAACAAGACAGGTAGGTTTTGAAACATTAACACAAATTTAACCTTACTTTTCTGATGGCATCTGGTCTATTCTCCAGGTACTGCAACGCCTTGCTTCAGCTTCTCCCTCTTCAACTTCTTCTTGGAAACCGGCTTCTTTTTTCTTGGTGGCAGCGTCTTCTGGGCGTACATGTACAATGCATAGTTACCAACGAGGAATGTTATCAGCAGCCCGCCCACAACCAGCAAAACAATCAATCCTGGGTTGAATCCTGTGGCTTCAACATTCTTGTTCACAAATTGCTGCTGACAATGCATGAGTTTACAAAATGAATCAGAGCTCCAAGACAATGCAGCAAATTAAAATGATTAGCTTACAAGACAATACAGATTTCAGATATTTACTCACCTAGTCGTTTTTTTTTGTTATATTGTATATGTAAATGAAAAATCGGACCGCACAGAGAGATACTAGCATGGAGCATCTAGGGGTGTAAATAAGCCAAGCTGTAGGTGAGCTACTCGAAATTGGCTCGTTAAATGCTCGAATTGAGCCAAGCTAAAACGAGCTCAAGCTCGAACTGTTATTGAGGCTTGTTTAATAGACGAGCTTGAGCCTGAGCTTCAGGCATCGAGCTTGGGCCGGCTAGTGAGCCTAAACAAGCTTTTATATATATATAATATATATATTTACATATTTTTATGTAAAAGCTAGTATCATAAAAATTAAAAAACATAATAAAAATAATATATATAAATTATAAATATAAATGTAATAATTACAAAAAATATAAATAAAATAACTAAATATACAATAATTAACAAATGAGCCAAGCTCGAGCTTGAAAAACTGCCCACGAGGCGAGCTCAAGCTTTGGAAACAGAGCACTATACGAGCCAAGCTCGAGCTTGAGCCCTTACAAGTTAAAACAAACAGAGCTCAAGCCTCAACAAGCTCGGGCTAGGCTCGGCAAGCCCTTAGTTTAACACATTCCAGTTGATATCAAGTACAATGTAGATATTGTATGTTAAAGCATTTCAATTGCTTGCAAACACATATTACAAACCAAATTTTGCCTTTAAAACTAACATATAATTAATTAATACACAGAAAAAAAAGAGTAGGAATATAATCAGCATATGTAACAGGTTACTAACCCTAGATTTAAGGCACTAGAAACATAAAGATGAAATTAAACACAAACAGATCTAATAATAAAATTTGTTAAAAACAGATTGAATAATTAAGAGATCTGTAACAAACACTAACCGATCCATCTGATTCGTAATCCATGAAACGGGTTTGGGGAGAAAACTCGGGTCTTTGAAAACGCGTCACGGAGACTTCTATGTATGTATATGGTTTGTGTTGGTGTTGGTTAGTTTGATTTTAAGTTTTGACCCTGGGAGTTTTTTGTTTTTTTTTGTTTTATCGAAAAAAATGGAGCCGCCTCATGTTTCAAACCAAAGACCTCATACAATAGAAAAGAACCACAAACCACTCCACCACTAATCCCATGTAGTTTTAAAATGCACACAATTACACAAAGCTTTGTTACATTTCACTAAGTACTTTTTGAGAAAAAAAGGAAAGAATAGTTTAGTTTTTTGTTATTTTTTTTTGTTTTAAATATGTAGAAAAAGGTTTTATGAATAAAAAATGAAAGTAACCAACAATAACAACCCCTATGTTGTAAAACACGTTAAGTTATTGGTATGATCTAAGAAAAATAAAAGTAAAAAATAGAAGTTAATTTGAAGATAAATTTAAACATAATCGAAAAGTACACTTTAACTTTATACATACTCAAATAAGAGCTAAAAATATAGAAAATTGTAAAAATCAATTTATACATACTGTTAGGTTATGTCATATGTAAGTTTAAAGATGGAGATGTGTGTGGACTCACGGACAATCATGTGGTAGTGACAAATTTGCAATGGAAGACCCTATTATGCAGGTCTATTCTTGGTTGTTTTTTAAATCATGTTTGTGTGGACGGATGGCTATGGACGAGTGGCGTGGAACTTTTCAATTTCATATAATTTTGTGGTTAGAGTAGAGATACAGGTTAATGAGAAAAACACTGGAAAAGGTAACGATAGGGGTATTTTATTTCTATTATGCATTTATAATGGCAATTGACATATTCTTATTATGTATATGAAGGTTAAAATAGTTTTATCTTTTTATTATGTGACCTAATTGGACCCAACCTGAACCGGACCGCCAAAAATATATATATAGTGATAGATTACCGACTCTCAATAACTTGTTACTCCGTGAATAAAATTATGTGTCCGCCACAGGAGACATAACTTATCGGAAAAAAATGTAGTGAAGGTTGTAGGTGTTTTTGATGTGTCATGTAATTATGCACTTTGTATAAGACGTTTATGAGTATCATCACAGCAGATTCTCAAAGCGTCTCCAAAGCGGGGAGCCGAATGCATTTGGATGCCAATGTGGAGCTCATATACATCTGTGTCCGGTAAGAGTGTTCGGATGATAAGTAGAAATCTGATACGACAGTGACATGCCCCTAAGGAGTGGGTCGTGTAAAAGAGTAACGTACTATGCAATATATTTGTTTTCTAATTTACAACATAAACATAAACATATGCCTACTCAAGCATAGTTCTTTGCTTTAATGTAGAAATAACTATTGACATAGAGGTGGGCATGACATTGACATATCAAAGAGTGCATTATTGGGTTGTACTATCCCTGATTCCCTGGCAAAATCAAACCAGGTCTTAAATTTGGGCCATTCTCATTAGTCATTACATATCGTATCACACTAAGCCACACATATTTTTAAGTGGGTTGATATGGCAGAATGTGGAAAAACATAATACTACCTAATGTTATTGCTATGTATAAGTCCATATGGACTTGAAATTCGACAACATAATGAGACGCAAGATTTTAAAAAAGTTAATATCACAAAATGAGCGGGTTTTTTTGTGTTAATACTCAAGTGAAACTTCAAATACATGTTGTTGCCAATCACCACTTGGTGGAGTGGCAGCCCCATGACCTTCCAATGTGAAGGTTGTGGGTTGAGCCAGAGGTTTTACCACAGTTATTAGATCAACCTTTGATATCATAATAACCCACGATGCAGCACAACAAATTGACATTTTACCCTAAAACCCATTCTGACCCAAACCAAATTACCATTTTTTAAACGACACGTCCTTACCCAAACTTTTGCTAACCCATTACCCCACCGGCCTGGCCGTTTTACCATATAGCTTGTACCATTAACCATGCCACTTTTCATTGCTTTGAGGGTCAGATTCTTGTGCATCGTCACATTTATACAACATTTAAAAGAGTATATTAAAATAAAAATGACTCAAGGTTGGTATGGTGGGTTGAACACTTTAGTCCATTGCAATTCAACTTTTCTTTTATGTCAATATCATATAATTTAGTTTGAATTTTTTCCACTTATTAATTAATACACATTTTCTGATTTTCATATTGCAACTTGCAAGCATACTGTTTTTATATTTAAAAAATGTCCCGACCCGAGCAACTTAACTAATGAGACATATCAAGTTGATGAATGTAGACTCTAGACACCGGATCTTATACAATCTATTTTATTTTGATTATGATAGCCTCGGCTTCTAGACAGACTAGAAAAACGCACTGCCAGCGCGATATGCAAGTAATCCTTCGACTTATTGCAACTTTGAAAGGACGTGACAAATGTTTGGTTTCATAAGACAAATCGCGATCAATAGCAATATCGATATTCCCAACACCTTTGGATCCGTGCCTTCCATTGCTCATGCATGTTTGTTTTCTCGTTATCTACCACCATCTGTACGCCATTTGTTTGGAACCAATGTGTGGTCCTCACATCAATAATCACCTGGAGTGTCTGCAGGGGCGGATCCAGAAAGTTTTTTGACGGGGGGCACAAATTGAATGGATTAACGCAAGATGGGCCAAAACAAGTCGTGTCAAAATGGGTCGGTGACAAATTGATTTGTTTTGCTTATTGTTCAGTGTTCATAATCACACACCCATCTCTTACATTCTGATAATTATGTAATCTTATAGAACCCTCGTGGAACAAATTCCATTGGTTAAAAGAGAACACACTTTAGATTAGAAAGAAACATACATGAAACAATTATGAATCGAATTAGATTAAGCAACTACTTACATACAAAATAAAAAATCAAAAACCCAATAAATAGAATGGAGAATCGCAAATATGAGAACAAACCTTGGTTCAACAACTTCAATCGTACTGTGTAAAGGTCGTGGACTTGTAGCTTTCAATCTCATGCCTTCATGTTTTGCCGTTCTGAATCTGATAGGTGATTCTAGGTTTGGGACTTTGTTAAAAAAATTAAGCAAGTGGGCACATGGGCCGTTCAAAGATATCATATGGCTGGCTTGGGGTTGGGCTGGGCACTTGGATTCATAAAAAATGGCTTGGACACTTAGGCTTGATGAGGGGAAAAGACTTACTAGTAAAGAGTGGGCTGGAGTTGGACGGTGGGCACCGGCCCACCGTGTTAATGAAGTATATCCGCCTCTGAGTGTCTGCATGACACCTACAAATTATACAACCCTGAGGTATATTATTATATTATATTATTGTTGTACAAATCTAGAGAGGTGAATAGCTTATTTTAAAATTAGTGACAATTTTTTATGTAATCTCTTTGTTTCAAAAGATTTGTTAAAAATCTCTAGTGTTTTGAAACTGAGGATGTGGTGAATAAAGTAGATGAAAAATCGAAACAAATATTTATAGTGGTTCGGATGGATGTTAACAGACTCATCTTACATCGACTCCTTGATATCGCTAAGCAAGGTCACTATACCTTTACAAATAGTCAGACTAACATAGTTATACGTAATGATCACCCCTTCAACTTCATACTAAACGGATAGGGATCACCCTTACAAACGTCTCACTAAGATTGGTAGTGATCACACTTTCAACACTTCTAATCTTTCTTGACTCACCAAACTTGGGTGTGAGTGTTTTTGTATTATAACACCATAAGTTTAACAAACACTCTTTCTATTGCTCAATTATACCTTTAAATAAGATTTAATTGAAATAATTATGGTTTTATATGTTCAAGAGGTTAGTCATAGTTTTGTATGATCCACCTTTTACTTAATTAGTTCGTTGTGAATGGTCCTCATGGGAAAGTCTCGTTTAGACATTTTATCAAATAAGTTTCATTACTCTTTTTGTAAAAGGTGTAGCATTATTTATATTTTGTTTTTCTTCTCATTTTTACTTTTATTTGTTTATTGTTTTTTTAATTTTCTGGGTTTTATCTAATCTAATTTGTTTCTATACACTACCTATTATTTTGTGAGTTTTTTTAACTTTTTTTCTGTTATTATAATCTTTGTGATTAATTTTACATTTTTATTTTCTTGCGTTTTTTATTTTACACATGTTTGGTTATACTCGTATCTATAATCTATAATACATTATAAAGGATGAGTGATGTACCATATTGGAATTTTGACATGGGTACAATTTTTAAAGCAACAAGTACAAGAGAATAAAGCTTATTTCATAAGGATATTATAGGGATATTAGAGACAATTAAGACACTTTAAAGGGTAATATAGACATTTCACAATCCTCCTCCTTTACAATAACAAAACAAATTTACATTCCTACCCTTGATTTCCTATCATGCCCTCACACATTTAACGTATATTGATTTCCTATCATGCCACCATCAATGATAAAGCTTTAACGTATATTCCTTCAAAATCCCCATTCAATTTGTAACCCCCAAAGAAATGCTACAATTAAAGACTTTTATGTGGACATTACTCTTGAATCCCCCTTTTATACGATTCAATCACCTTTTATGTTTATTTTCTGCAAATTGTTTACGCAATATAATGAGGTTTGTTCTTTATCTTTTGTTTATTATGCTCTTTGTTGTTTCGGATGTTTGTATTTTGGATAATTGATATCGATTTTGTTTGTTCTTATGTTCTTGGTTTCGTAATTCCAAATCCACTAGAACTCCGGCATTTTTGCAGGTATGTAGATTTCAACCGTTGTAGTTCTTACCATCAAGGGCTGAAAAAAGTGAGACCACTGAATATTTTGATAAGGTCTATAAATTTAGTTGATGATTGAAACACAAGTCCGAATTTACATTTACAAAAAACTAAACAGCCATTTACGAAAAAACAAATACTGATATTATAGGTTGTGGATGCAAAACCAAGTTTGGGGAGTGGTTCAAAAAGCATTACAGCGCAGCCTCGTTACAGTGGCATTAAGAATGTGTTAGAGAGCGTTTATAATATATAAAGTTTGGTGTTTAGGTTGAAAATCTTCAAGCTGGTGGTGGTGTGAGGCATGCGAGTACATGGAAGGGGATTACAACAATTGTTTCTGAACAAGGTTGGTGACAATTGTTTGCTGGCCTCAACATTAATTACATCAAGGTAAATGCTTATAATATATAAAGTTCATTTTTAGATTATTACTTATTAGTAAATCTTCATGTATAATTAGCTTGATTTTTTCAGACCAAATGCTATGATTAAAAATGTTGCTCAATTGTAGCAATAGGTCTCTCTCTTATGGGACATTGGGTGGATTGTTTTAGGAAGTTGAGATACATATTTGGATGTATGGTTTCGTTTAAGGTCATTTATGTGATCTTGACATGACTGCATGATGTATATTTTTTTCAGTATGTGGAAGAAGTCTGGCAGGTATGGCTACGGGTCAAAATTGGCAACTTTTTAATGGGTCAAAACGGTCGAGTTGGCTGGACAAACAACGCATTTTGTCAAACGTCGTAAACACATTTCATAGATAATGGGTATGAGTTATGATTACAAAACTATGGTACTAATACTATGTTAATACACTATGGGTGAATTTCAACCTGTTTTACCTATGATAAAACTAATATTAGACATCGCCTCATCTAAATCTTGATTTGCTGCACACTGACCAGGAGTTCACTTTTGTTGTTAACAGATTGTTCCTTCTGTTGCTATCGGTTTCACCGCATATGAAATGGGTTCGGGTCAAAACGACCCTTTTTTAAAAGACTATCAAGTCCGTTCAGGTAAAAACACCTCACCAAAATGAACATAGATCGAAATGAGATTTTTTAGTAATGATAAAATGTCAAAATGGGTTCGCTCCCTGTTTTTAGTGTAAAAATTGACTTAGGTTGAAATGAGCCGTTTTTGAAGTAAAAAAAATGTCAAAATGGGTTCCTTCCCTGTTTTTAATGTCCGGACTGAAAGTAGTTACGGCGGCAAGAAATAGTGGCGACTCATTTTGGACCAGATTTAAGTTATACATTTTATAAGAGTGAGTGGGGTTGGCACTGATCCATTTTGGACCCACTTTACATTATAAAGTATTATCACATTGGCTCGTTATAAATTTCAAATTTTTTTAATTATTTGTATCAAAATCTAACTCAACTCCTCTTTAATCTTCAATTATTTCTAGGCTATGATATCACTGACAATATAAAAAATTCTACAAAAGTTAAGACTACGACCATGCCAAAATGGACAATTATGCCAAGAAGCCAATACGGGTCAACTAGCAACCTTATACATGTCCCTTTTGCTAACCTCAATCAGGTTGGGCTGGGATCTGTGTATAGTGGCATTCCGGGCGGACCGGTTCAATAAAATTTATGAAAAACAGAAAGCTAGCACATGGAAGGTGCAGCTTTAAAGTGTGTGTATATGATTATCCTATGCAAAACAGATTTTGAGCCTTGAAGTAAGTATTTTTTCTTATGTTAATTTTTATTTTATTTCAGATCATGATAGGCTAAATTAGGACAGGGTAAGTGTTGGATGAGGACATATTAGCACCATCTAAGAAATGGTCTCTTAAAACTTACTAATAATTAATTGCCTCTTAAGAAATGGTCTCTCAATACTTACTAATTAATAATTAATTTGTAAGAGGTTAAAGCTAAGACTAACCGTTCCATGTCGTCTTGTTGTACACATACATGTTACAATATTTTAACAACTTCACCGGACCAATTCTTTTTACATGATCCTTACACAATTTCTATAGTTCATATGACTACTGATTCCTTATTTATTTCTATTTATGTTAAAAGAGTCCTACTGTATGACTCCTACTGTCCTACATGATATATCATGCCATAAGTATGCTTTATGACAACTTTGAACATGTACAAGTATACCTGCTACAGTTTCAAATGGATGTCAATAAATGTGAAAAAAGTGGACATCTGTTAGTACAATGGGACATCTGTTAGTACATTAATGTTTTGAATATCTAATGCTAATATATACATGCTTACAAATCTTCAAATCATGCAACACTTCCTTCATTCTAAACATGAATGCTATGAATCTTTGATTTTGATTTGTGTGACATAGGAATTAACACATGTTTGAATGGAATAATGTACCTCCCAAGCCAATGTGGTTACTGACTTTTTGTTGAAGTGTAATAAAACGTGCTTCTGAAGTTGGTGTTTTAGTCCCACTTTAGTAATAAAATATGCTTAAATTGTAATAATCACATTCAATGATATTTGAATTTTTGGAAAAGGCTGTGATTATTTTACCAAGTGATTGAGAAAATAAAGATGAAATTGTTTCAATTTTGGATTTTTTTCATGCACACATTTTCTAAAGCACCTAACTGTTAATATGATGTATACTATTTAAAGAGGTTTTATATAGAAATTTATTATTACTTTATAAAATAGATCATGATTTGCATATTGTTTATCATCTCGTGGTGGAGCACGGGCTATTAACCGCTAGTTGAACAGAGGGCTATTCAAAGAGCTCTAGCTTGGAGCTCGCTTGGATGTAGCTCAGAAAAGGCTCACTCTATATGACTTGGTTTGAATGCGAGCCTAACACGGCTTTGATTATTTTACTTTTAATATATTTTATTTTTAGATACATATAATATATATGTTATGAAAGGTTATATGTTTAGTATTTTTTTAATGGTAGCATATTGATTGTGTGCTTCGGATTGAATTTACAACTGTTTAAGTGACTTTGTAAAACAACAACGTAGTAGTAATTATCCAACTACTCAAGTCATCAAATTTATAAGTGCTTTTGATTTTACATGGGCCATTATTTAGGAATTAATATGTTCTTTTAACCTACTTGAAGATCCAAAAGTTAGACCGTACCTCGTAAGTGAGGAAGAAGACAGTTAACTTGATAAGATCTTGTATGGGTTGGACCTGCAAAACTAGCAGACCGTTAGGCTCGTCACAGGGGGGCAGGGAGGGCCTCTCTGTGACCACCCTCCGGCGTGAGGATAAGTATTTGTTTAGTGAGATAAAGAGAGTTTAGAGAGAGAGAGAGGTTCGGATTGCGTGTGAACGTGTCTACCTGTACTTTTGAGGGGGTATTTATACTAGTCAGAATGTTTGTACTTTGTTCCGTCCTAGTTGTACTAACCCTCGGAATCTTAGTCCTCCGGTCATTTGGGAGTTGTGTCGTGTGGAGTCGAGGCTTGTGGACAGGAGCCGCGACTGGAGATGTTTGCTTCGGAGACGAGGTTCTATACCTCTTCATGTCCCCCTAAGTCCATAAGTTAGTTTTATAACTTAGTGGAGTTTGGCCGAGGCTTGTTATTGCTTGCCAGCTAGTTTTTGGTCGCGGCACGTGGCGAAGTCCTGAGCCGTATAAATTGGATGTGACATGACGGTTATTTCGAGGCGTTTCCATCCGTCCGATCATTTTTCCTTTCGTTGTTGATGGTTCGTTCATAACTTCCAGTTTTACTTCTTGTGACATGTGATCTGGTGTGTTTGCTGCAAGCTTGCTTAGAGCGTCTACTTGTTTGTTCTTCGATCCAGGCACGTGCTTTACTTCACACTTTTCAAATTCTGAGATCAAGCTTTTTGCCTGTTCAAATAAAACAGATTTAAAAATGGTGCTTTGAGTTTATAAGCTGAAGTATGCTTGATATGGGGCTTAGGTCGAACCTTTTGTAGGTATAGGACCATATTTGCCTCCTTTGCTTCATATTCTCCACTTATCTGACGTGCTACCAACATAGAGTCCACGTGTGCCACTACCTGTTTCAAGGATATGGCACTTTTTAGATTGCTTATGGTGTTTCATGGAGAAAAATGATTATTTGTTACAAAGGTTTATACCTTCTGAGCTCCGACCTTTTTTGCCAGTCGGAGTCCAGCTAAAAAAGCTTCGTACTCAGCTTCATTGTTGGAACTTTTGAAATTGAGGCGAATTGAGTACACGAGCTCTTGACCTTCGGAATTTCTGAGGACAACTCCGGCTCCGGACCCTTCAGATCCGGAAGCTCCATCAGTGAAGATGGTCCATTCATCTGGCTCAGAGGGTGTGAGTATTTCGACTTGCCTCATGGCTAATTCAGTAAGGAAATCTGCTACGACTTGGCCTTTCACCGGGCCTCTCCTTTTGTACGAAATATCAAAGGCCCCGAGCTCAATGGCCCATTTGGCTAATCTTCCGGAAACCTCAGGTTTTCTCAATACGTCCAAGATGGGTTGGTCCGTCTGGACTTCGATTTCAAAGGCTTGAAAGTATCGTCGGAGCCTACGTGATGCGTGCACCAGGGAGAGTGCCAACTTTTCTAATGCTGGGTACCGCGTCTCGTAATCACGTAAGGCTCGACTGACATAAAAGATAGACACCTGTGCCTTTGATCTTGTTACCATTAACACCGAGCTGATAGATGCTTCCGAGGCTGACAAGTAAATGATGAGGGTTTCCCCTGGTTCTGGTGCGGTCAGTGTTGGTAATTCTGCCAAACATTTCTTTAAATCATTGAAGGCCAGATCAGCTTCAGATGTCCAATGAAACTCTTTCGTGCTTAAGTACTTTTTTAGCACAACCATGAAAGGCAAAGTTCGTTCAGCTGCTTTGGATAAGAAACGGTGTAATGCAACCAACCGCCCGTTGAGGGCTTGGACCTCTTTTAAGTTTGACGGGGGTTGCATGGTTAGGACAGCTTCGACCTTCTCTGGGTTTGGACGGATACCATCTTTGGACATTAGGAATCCTAAGAACTTTCCTTCCTCTAAGCCAAAGGAACACTTCTTTGGGTTGAGCTTCATATTGATCTGCCGGAGCTTGTCAAAAGTTTCGGTGATGTCTTTTAACAATGTTTCTTCATCTGAGCTTTTTATCACCACATCATCAACATAAACTTCCAAATTTCGTCCGATTTGGTTTTTGAACGCTCGATCCATCACTCGTTGGTATGTGGCCCCTGCATTCTTTAGGCCGAACGGCATTTTCTTATAACAATATAGCCCTTGATTTGTGACGAAAGTTGTTTTATCTTCATCGGCCTCAGCCATTTGAATCTGGTGGTAGCCCTTATAGGCGTCTAAGAAGCACTTCAGCTTGAAGTTAGCCACGGCATCAACTTTGGAATCTATTTCTGGGAGTGGATAACAATCCTTGGGACATGCATCATTCAAGTCTTTGAAATCGATGCACATCCTCCAGGATCCATCGTGCTTCCGCACCATGACGGGGTTGGATACCCAGGTATGATAATTTATCTCTCTGATGATGTCTGCATCCAGCAGTACCTTAACGTCATGAGCTATGGCTTTCACTCTGTCGGGGGCCATACTTCGTTTCTTTTGTGCTACAGGCTTTTTCTCCGGACTAATGTTCAACTTGTGTTCAGCCAAAGTTCTTGGAACTCCGGTCATGTCTGCCTGCTGCCAAGCAAATACGTCCAATGACGTAGACAACAATCTCCATAATGATCTTTTCGTGTGGTCCGGCAATTGGGCACCGATGGTAATTTTTTGTTCTGGGAAGGTTGGGTGAATAGACCATTCCTCGGTAGTTTTGACATCTACCGCTGCTTCTTTTAGTGGAGGCTGTCCTGAGGACTGACGAACTTCTGCAATGCATAACTCAGATTCTGTGTAGAGTGTGTCTACCCCAGTTTCAGTAGGAAACTTGATGGCACCATGAACTGTTGAAGTGACCATGTTGAATGCTTTCATTCCCGGCCTACCCAGGATTATGTTATGAACTGAAGGTGCTCCGACTACCAGGAATGTCAGGATGATCGTACGTTGGTTTTCCTCCGTCCCCAGTGTTATAGGAAGACTGAGTTGACCCAACGGATGTATTACCTCTCCCGAAAAGCTGATTAGAGGCATTTGGACGGAGACGAGTCTGTCTTTAGTGGCCGGGGCTAGTTGTTGATAACATTGGTAGTACATGATTTCAGATGCACTACCGTTGTCAATATAGATACGTCGGACCCTGTGTCCCGCGACTACCCCTGAGACCACTATGGGTGCTTCCATGGCCTCCCTTGGACTGATGGGTGGAAAAAACAACAGCTGTTCCATCCATGGAGCAATGTGATCATGACTTCTCCTAGTGCCTTGCTCTAAACCAACCCGAATCATGTGGATTCCTGTTTGGTTGTTCGGGTTAGCTATTTGTGTCGCAGCTGGTTTTCCTTCTTTTAGATCTCTGATTAGGTGAGACAGTTTTCCTGCTTTGCAGGCTTTATCTATTTCTTGTTTTAAGGACCAGCAATCATCTGTATTATGACCCTTCGCTTGGTGATATTCACAATACTTTTTAGTGTTTCGGTCTGAGGTGGGCTTCTGCTTTGGAGGTGTTGGGAATCGTATTTGTTCGGTGCTCAAGATTTCGCTTGGGGTTTTACTGAGGTCAGAGAAGCTAGTGCTTCGGGAAGAACGTCCGGAGTTGACATTATCATTTCGGTCGTTCCTTGAATAAGGCTGCGACCTGTGCTTCGACCAAGAATTGTTTCTTTCAGGTTGTGCCGGAGCTCCTTTCTTCCAAGTGTTTCCTCTTGGGTTTCCCTTGTGGTCGCCATCACTGGTTTGACCACAGGCACTTTTGCCTCTAGCGAAAGCCCTTGCTCTTTCCATTAAACCTTCCATTGTTTTAGGTAGGTCTTCGTGAAGCTTTTCCACCAACTGGTTGTTACGAACCCCGTGACAAAAACCAGATATCCGTAGCTGGTCAACAGCTCCGGATATCTGCATGCTTTCTTTATTGAAACGATCTATGAATTTTTCTAGAGATTCTCCATCTCGTCTTCGAATGTTGTGTACTTCGGTAATATCTTTCGTGCAACGTCTTTGTTGAGAGAAATTCTGTAAGAATACCTGCCGCAATTCTTTCCAGTTTGCAATTTGCCCAGCTGGAAGTCCATCGAACCATACACGTGCAGCTCCGGTTAATGTTTGAGCGAACATGTGGCACCATGCTGGCATGGGCCATAGCTCAATCTCCGCAGCTCCTCCAAAATCAAACACGTGATCATCCGGATCCGTGGTTCCATCATACTTCTTGACCGTTATTGGCATTTTCAGCTTCGACGGTAATGGGGCACTGGCTATCCTTGGGGTGAACTTTGAGTATGAAGTCATGTATCCGGGTCGGTATGGTGCGGTGAGCTCGTCGTCTATTGGGTTAGAACTGGACTGTTGCTTGGCTGGCATTACCGGGTCAGTAACAAGTGGCCCAGTAGATGAGAGACCAGTTGGCAATGGTCCGGTGTACCCAAAAGGCATTAAATACCCATAAGGAGTTTGGATAGGAACCGAAGTAACGACAGTTGAGTATGTTGGGAAACTAACTGGAGTAGACACTGTGGTGACAGAGGTGAGCCCTTCCGAAGGGAATAAGTTCACTTGTACACTACGGAGTCGTTCTTCTTTGCTTTGCTGATCCCTCAGCCTTAGCAAGAGTTCACGATTTCGTTGGAGGAAAGTCTCATCAAATTCCACAGATGTGGTTTGCATCTCAGTGGTTGCAGTGACCAACTCTGTGGAGACAGCAGTAGCGTCGAAGGACGCCCTGAAATGATCGGCTGTGTTTTGTTCAGATGTGTCGATATCAGCGTCTTCTCTGTTGGTGATATCAACGATGTGTAAATCTTCCTTAGCCATTCCAGATCTGTTTGGAGAGAGTAGATCTGCAAAAGGATGGCGCCAATTGAAGATCCAAAAGTTAGACCGTACCTCGTAAGTGAGGAAGAAGACAGTTAACTTGATAAGATCTTGTATGGGTTGGACCTGCAAAACTAGCAGACCGTTAGGCTCGTCACAGGGGGGCAGGGAGGGCCTCTCTGTGACCACCCTCCGGCGTGAGGATAAGTATTTGTTTAGTGAGATAAAGAGAGTTTAGAGAGAGAGAGAGGTTCGGATTGCGTGTGAACGTGTCTACCTGTACTTTTGAGGGGGTATTTATACTAGTCAGAATGTTTGTACTTTGTTCCGTCCTAGTTGTACTAACCCTCGGAATCTTAGTCCTCCGGTCATTTGGGAGTTGTGTCGTGTGGAGTCGAGGCTTGTGGACAGGAGCCGCGACTGGAGATGTTTGCTTCGGAGACGAGGTTCTATACCTCTTCACTACTAAATGACATTTTAGACTATTGAACTTTATAATTATTTATTAAATTTTCATTTTTAATCCAAGCCAGCTCGGGTTTATAATCAAGCCCAGTCTGAGCTTGGCTTAGCTCGGCTTGGGTCATGAACATAGGACAATAAGCAACATTGGAGTCAAATATTCGTGACATGAGCCTTTGCCCAATATGGATGGTGAACACAAAGATCCAAGTTTTCCTAAATAAGGCAAACCATATTAAAAGAACGGGAAACACCCATGATAGATAACTAAATATAGATTCTTGAGTTGATTTAAAAAGTAGTGATGACGAATAAAAAAATTTCTAAACCATCATTTTTACATTGACTTAAGGTGAGAATCTTCTAGATTGTTTGTTAATGATGGCATATGTGACATGATCGAAGTGCTATGGTTGTTAATGATGGGATCTCCAAAGTTGATGTGGGTGACTAGGCGTAATTAAATGATCAATTGCATATTCGATCAAGATAATAGACAGAAAGCACGGATTCAATTTGCCTCTCTAGTTATGTCTTCCAATTAGAAATGAAACATGTATGTAACAAGACGAGTATTGATAATCTCAGTCTCATATATGATTACAAAGTTCTCTCTCGTAACTAGTTCCATACCTATTTTTCAGAGCCGGTGATAAGGGGGTGCGGGAAGGACTTCCGGCCCGGGCCCAATTTCTAGAGGGGCACTTTGAGCGGCGTTGAGTGTTTTCTTTCTGTTTTAGATCCAAAAAAGATTTCATCTTGAACATCACTGGATATAAACACAAGAAGGTGAAGAGTAAATAAGAAACAAGATGAGTCATACATGAAAAACTAGATTGAAAAAATACAACAGAATTTAAAAAAAAATTGAAGCGTGTTACTTGAGATTTGGGTTGTGGTACGGTAGTTATGCAGCCTTTGCAGTAAATTTTAATATATAGTAGTACTACAAAACAGTAATTGTCTCACGCTTTTACACATGGTGCAAGTCAAATTCATTTTTTATTAAAGAACTTTTGAAATCTAGACATAAGATAATGGCCCTTCAAATTATTATGGAATTTTAAGAAATTGTGGTTTTTTTTTGATGAGCCAATTACCCAAACATATTAATTCTTATAATTATTATGACGCTTTCAGTTCTCTATTAAGGACACCAGTGTAACGTCCACTTTGGTTATGAAAACATTGCTTAAAAGACTTAAGACTAAGAGGCACATATTTCGTGGCTCGGCCCGGGCACCTGAATTTTCAGGGACGACCCTGCTATTTTTCAATATGTGCACTAGGTTCGTAGACATACTTACACTTGTGCATGGTCATATGTGGTTAGAAAATAACCCGTTGAGATGTCCATTACCTGAAGTTTTCATTCTGTACATGCCAGATCATGAATTAGTAACTGTATCCAATTTCGAAAAAAATCCCAATTGTTTTCATTTTTGGAATGGGATCTAAAATCTAATATGACTCACGCTACAAACTTGTTTGGAATAAAAATATTCTAACTACATTTCTAATAATTATATGATTTTACTAATTTTAAATTTATGATAACTTTACCATACTACAATTTTACAAGAGTAACTTTGAGCGGAGAGATATATGAATTAATGTCTTACATTTTATAAATTTTTCATAATAAATAATTTTTTGGATGGTTTCTACCAAGTTCGCGCGGTTTTCACATTTTATAGAGTTCTTCAAATTTTAAGAAGGTAAAACGTAGAGAAATAGTCGTGTGAAAAGTCAAGAGAGTTTAAACCATCAAACCTTCTGGTTGAGTGGTAGCCCCATAATTTTTCAAATAGGGGGTTATCGGTTGGAGTCTCGCATGAGACAAATTTTGTTCCCAGTTAAGCCAAAGAGATTTCCCAGTTGTGGGTTTCCTCGTGGATTGGTAGTTCGGGTCACCACGTTCAATAATCCATTTGTCAGGGTGATCCTGGGTGTTCGAATCTTTGTTGTTCAAAAAAGAAGTTTTTACATAATTATACTATAATAATAAACCTTCCACTTTGAATAGTGTTTTTTGATTTAAGGCATTTTATCATTGCATTTATATTATTAAGTCTGAATAAGATAGCAAAAATATTCCCAGTCCAGTTGGTTAGGGTGGAGTTTATTATATAATTTGCCCGGGTTCGAGTCCTGGATAGTTTGTTCCAACCGATTTTTTTTATTGGATCTGATTTGTGGCGTTTTTGGTATTTAGCATCTTCTTGGGGGCGATTTGGTCATTTCGTGTGTGGAGTTGTCTTTTATAACGCTATACGTGTCCCAGGCCACGTGTTTTCTTTAAAACGGCCCTTTAAAACTCCCCACCCACTTTACCATATCTCTTATAATAATAATAATAATAATAATAATAATCTTTCTCTGCCGATCAAAAAAAAAAAATAATCTTTCTCTATGGATGTTTCAGACCACCTCTTCCTCTCTCTCTGTCTCTCTCCTATATTCATCCGACCTCTCTCTTTCCCTCTGTTTATACGACCTTCTTTCCACCGATAACACCCACTGCTTTCGTTGGAGGCACGTGAAACAGTAGTGGTGGGCTGGCTGTGATGGAAAGAAGGTGGTGTGTCGATGGTCGATTAGGAAAGGAAGGGGGTGGTTCGACGATATTGGCTGGACAAAATATTCGAAGCTTTGATTGTGTTATGATTAAAGTAGCGCTTAAGGAGATCAGCCAGCCTACGCCAAAGCCTGTAGCGTTGGTTGATTCGTCAGGGGTTTTGTTTCTTATTTTGGACATGGTGAGCAAAAACACAGGTACATGATTATATATCATGTTCTTATAAATGTATAATCATATATTCATACACAAAATTGGAGATAAGTGATATAATTGAGGGTTAACAAAGATAAACAGTTTGTTAGCATACAAAAATCTAGATGATGTTAGCATTAATCTCGAAGTTCTCAAGCATTGTGCCACCGTGTTGTTTCTGGTAACATATTAACGACAACCTTAATCGGAGGTGGTTATCGATGCTGGTGAATGGTGTTCATGGTGGATGGTGGCTGTTCCGGCGACGCAACGTTGATGGTGGTGGTTCTGTCGGTTAGGCGACCATCCGCTGTCAATGGTGGAGGGTTCTGTCGGTTAAGCGACACTGTGTCTGTTGTCGCTTCCGCTGCCTCCGCAGCTCCCGTCGTCTCTGTTGCCTCCACCGGTTCTGCCGCCTATCGTTTTTATCGTTGGCGTCTGTAGATGGGGGTGGGTTATGCGGTGTTAATGTCAACTCAACTTTTTTTTTTTTTTTGAACATTTTCTGATTAGGGGTTGCGGATCGTGGAACCCAAGGTTTCTGCTCCGGTCGGTAAAAAGAGTCGCAAATTGTTATCGAAGTACAGACCTATTTTAAAGATGGAATTCGGATTACCAGGTCAACAGTATTCTCGATGGCAAATATGGTATGCATTGTTTCATTTACAAAAATTATATCCCTTTTGAACTAATATGCACCTCTGTAGATAAATATTACGTTTAATAAATCATTGTTTGGATTTTAATGATCATGGTTGATTATAACTTTTTACATATACTGGGAAAATTTGGCAAAATTTTGAAATCTTTATAAATGTTATTCAAGGAATACATTGGCCTTCTGGAAGAATTGGGCAACAAGTAGGAAATCTTCTTTTTCCATCCTGAGATTTCTTTTTCATATATTACTATTAATTTTATTTTATATAGAATATTTAAAAAAATGTATGGAAATTTGATGCGGAGAATAGTTTTACAATGAGAATTACATCATTATGGTATCTACATTGGAGATGGTCTACATCAAATTTACTTTTTGTTGTTTTTATGCGTTAGCCGAAGGTTTTATCAATTTAATGGTTCATAACTTATTGTTTACATCGCAACTCGTCCTCTACCCTTGATGTTTTAGACTTTTTTTTTGGATTGAAGGGAAAGAAGAGGGGATTTATGGCAGATCAGTCGTTGGAGAGTATCCAGCCAGTTTATCTTTCCAAGCACTCTTGACGAATTGTACCAACTCTTTGGTATGTTTTGTTTCTTCAATGATTATTATTTTATTGTCACATGAGGTGGTGATGGTGGTGTTACGGTGCAGCAGCTGCAGGTGGCTATAGGGATGGTTAAAGGTCGTTCACAGCAGTGTCTGGTTTCTGTAGTAGACCCGGTGATGATGGTGGTTCATACACGTTCTCGGCCAACTGATTGCCCCACTTCACTCTTATTGCAGGTACTCTTTGTTGCTTTTTTTCCGCTTTTCCGGTAAGCTCAGATTGTTATTTATACACACTTTCATGTTTTTGTAATTTTGTAATTGTATTGTAACCAGGCCTTTAAACTTGCAAGTGTTTTCACTTTACACCTTATTCCATCAGATTTGTTAATCAAATCACACCAGATGACCGGCGGCGGTCAATCTGCAAAAGTTGCACTAGCAAGACAATGAGTTCGTTGGTTCTTAAAGCAGGTGAGGTTTATTGTGCGGGGTGTTAAGGTGAGGCTCTGGTCATGTTTCTGTTTAGATTTAGATGATGATGAGGCTTGACGTATTATAATTTTTTCGACTAAAAGTTGCAAAATGTGTGTTTTTTTACTAGGTTTAGCAACATTGTTTCCACTATCAATCTGGATTGTGAGCTATACCTAAAGGGCATTGCGTTGCAGTCTTGAAATGCAGAATAAAATCCAAAATCCAAAGGTAATCTTTATTCTTCAATATTGTTCAAGTGTAACCACCTGAAGCGAGTCAAGCGAGTCAACTGATTATACTTTTCATGTATAACCACTTATAGCGAGTCAATCGGTCATGCTTTTGTTCATGTATAACCACTTGAAGCGAGTCAATCGGTCATACTTTTGTTCATGTATAACCACTAGAAGTGAGTCAATCAATCATACTTGAAATCCTGATGGTTAGGTATGTTTATTTCAGGCTCCTGTACATATGCTTATAGTTTTAAAGAAGAACCGAATAACTTAAAGGTGTGTATACTTATTGATATACTTAGAAGTATGAACCAAAGTCTTGAACTAATAACTATGTTCCTGCAATGCAGGATGAAGATGTAAATGCCGTTTGTGACAAACAATTGATTTTTGTGTATAAATAACTTTGATAGCTGAATTATGTTAGTCGTAGAACAAACGGATCAGCCAACATTTGTTAAAGGAATGGGTTTCTGTTTTAGAGATTTTGGTTACGCACACAACAAGTGCGTAACGCGCACACAGTGTTCTCATTGGAATTCGGTTGCTATGCATTATAATTGTTTGTGCAGGTAACATTGGTTAAATGTATGGTTCTGCGTTTTAGAGTTTTTGAATACGAACAAATCAACAAGCGCGCAACGCGCGCACATTGGTCACACTAGTTAAAAATAAAATGTTAGTTTTGATGGGCTTACGAAAGGGCCCCTCCTAAGTGGTTGGATCCTTGTATGGATGATGTGGAGTGACAAAGTCTACGTTTAATGACATGTAGTTTAGCTTTGTGTCGGTAAACAGGAAGGAAATTGCCCATAAATCTATCTATAGTTGATCCACCATTGTCAATAATGTTGGTGCCTCAAAGGAAATTCACACACAAAAAAAAAACGTTAATAGTGTCGGCAAACAAAAAATGGATGTTATAAATTGTAGGTCGCTAAAGTCATATGAATAGTGGGCCGGGTTATAAAGTTGTTCACTTGTTCGTCAGCGTCGATTACGTTTAGGTAGGTAATCTCATGTGGCTAGATTTACATTTGTGTTTTTTATGGGCCAATAATATATTTATCATTGACTATATTGTAGTTGCTCATTGAAATTAGCCAATTGATGCAAAACATAGTACCAAAGGAAAACCAAAATAAATTACTTGATTTTGCTTAGTGCTCAATCCATAGGAAGTATGTAGCTTTTATATTCTCGCCAAACCCATGAATTATGAAGTTCGATGGTTGTTAACATCAAGTTTCTTCTGGCCTTCCAAATGTCTCATAAAGTAGCATAGTGATCGTGTGAAGTGGGATAAAAGTATCTTTTTTATGTGTGTATTTCATTATATGTATATATTGGTTTATCCTCCGGGAGCTTACCGGGTTAGAAAAATCTAATATAAAATGATAAAATGTGTGTATCATAAAAGAGATATACCGTTTTTTCAGAGGAAAAAAATTGAAAAGGACGAGTACTCGATAACTCATAGAACCTACTTCTAATTCTACTTGTGCACATATTGGTCGAGTGAAATCTCTGTACAACTTTGTCATATTGGTGTAGATATTTAATGAAATGGTAAAAGAAATGGTATAACTTTGATGTTGTGATTTGAAAAAAAGATTGTAAATGGTTTATATAGGGAATGAAATTTTAAAAAGTAATCGTTGGAAAAAGGAGGGTGGGTGGGGGGGGGGGGGGGGGGGGGGATAGTGAAAAATTAAACTTTTAAACCGCTTGGTGAACTAGCAAACGGTACAAGCCTCTACTACCCCTGTCATTGGCGACGGTGTTGCCGTGGGGTAGTGGGTACACGTTCTCTTTACGGGTAACGCCTGCCCCCCTACTTTATGTTAATATGTAACTGTCTAAACTCTAAACATCATGATCATGAGAAATTAATATTTTCTTAGAATTTTATGAACACGATCAAAAGTGATAAAAACATGCATGATGGGAGTCTGGTTTCTAAATTTTATAAATATAACAAAACATGCTAAGGAAATTAGAATATGATGAGTGTTAAATAAAATAATCTAAATGTGGGTGTAATGAATGTGCTAACGTGTTTGGTTGATGAAAAATACGATGATAATAAGAAGAAATATATAAATCTATAAATATGACTGTGACCTAAAACAATATTAACAAATAAATTATAATAAAAAAAATCATAAAAATAAATATGTGATTTGGATCCAATTAGTTTTTTACCCGCCGCGCATTGCGACGGAGCTATAAGCAACATGATAAAGTATATACTATAGACTACAATTAACCCGACTTATTTTTGTAACATCTCAAAATTTATGATATGTGTTTTATGCTAATTTACATGATTTGGCGCAAAATTTATATGAACTTAACGTTAAAACGGGGGATTGTACTTTCATAAACAAATAACCCAATTAGTATGGTGTAGGGATGAGCTCGGGACGGGATCGGTACGGTACCGATACCAATCCCGATAATACCGATACTGAAAACTCCCAAAACTCAATACCGATATTGAAACATAAGGTACGGTACGATATCGGTTCGGTATCGGTACCGGTATGGTATCAGTATTTTACCTTAAAACACCAATACCATACCGATCCCGTACCGATACCGATTAATACCGAAACCGAAAGCCTCTAAATGTGGGTACCGATACCGATACCAAACACCCTCGGTATGGTATCGATACGGAATCGGTATCGGTTCGGTATTCGGGGCAATATGCTCATCCCTAATATGGTTATAACGAATATATACATTATATCTAATTATCTCTAAGTTAAATGTACCTTTTGACCTTTTTTGCAACTAATATTGTGTTTCATCTTAATCTACACAGAATACATATTACTCAAACATAAAAAGTGAATTAGTCGTCTCAACTTTTTTGATAACAAACTATACGAAAAGAATAATAAATCAATTAAAAACAAGAGAAAGAAACCATGTAAAGTTTTTTAAAATTTAACAAAATCAAACTCGGCCAAAACAATAGTTTAATCCCGATACAAATCATTACTAGATTTAGATCAAGTTTTATATAAAAACAGTACACATTGGAATTAGAATGTCGACAACAGAATTAATAATTATTTGTTTCTTTGGTCTTAAATATATGGTTTTGTCTTTTTGGCTTCGGGGACCAAAGGAATATATATTTGTGGGACTTGCGTAAGTATTTGTGTCATTCTTAGAACCAAATGCAATTGTTTCCTTAAATTAATAATAAACACTTATCTAGTAATATGTGGTATGTATTTTATTCTTAAATTACTTTTGTTTCTATTAAAGAATCGTGAAAAGTATTGGTTACATGAAAGCAATTTGCTACAAAGACATCTCATCCACATTCCATACGTAAACAATTTAACGTATGGAAAGAGTGCACATTAACATAGAGTCTTACATATTTATAATATAATTATGATATGAACTTAGAGTCTTACATATTTAGATGATTACTTTGTTTTTATACAATTATAAAAACTCTGAGATCTTTAGTAGTTTTATTGAAGAAAAAACATGTCTTTTAACAGTTGTTGCAACTACTGTATTCGAACGATACCATCATTATTCTAATTACAATACTAGATATAACATTCAAGTTGAGTAACATTTCATCTTGTTTCGCATCAAATGTTTGTAAATAAATAGTCCGAAAATATACGGTGTTATTCAAATAGCGATATAAAAATATAACATACAAAAATAAATTTTATTGACAGACCTTTACCATTACCAACAAAGTTTATGTTAAATAAACTCTCAAGCTCTTTAATCTTTTAAGCTCATACTTGATAAGTTTCTTGAATAAGTTGGTCAACAAGTTTGCAAGGTTCTTTTATGCGACGAGTTTGGTGAAACTTTAATACAATGTGATATTAAATAATCAGTATATATTTGTATAATTTATTATATAAAGTAAGATGGTTTGTTTCTCATTAAAGAAATAGTTTTAAATCTGTGTATGATTACACGAATATCAAACCTCTGGTTTTTGACTCTAAGATCCATGGGGTCGGTTGATCATGTGCTATGAGGGTTGAATTGTCTTTAAAAGTCTCACCATAAGACAGGATCGGTTGAAAATATGTATAATTGATATATTAATTAAAATTGTTAATTGTGGCTGTAAAAAATATTAAAAGTTAACTTTTTTAAACGGGCATCAATCTTGATTTCGTAAAATTAAGGTTCATAAAATTTGATTTTTTATGTGAGTGACGACGAGATTGATATCATCAATCTCTTCAATGCATAAAAAAGAATAAAATCGAGCTTTTTATTATTTCTTATGGTATTTTATCATAGCAAGTGTGTACCAAATTAATAAATAACTAGTTAAGCTACATACTGTATCATTTTCTCAATTATCTTATTTCACACATTCACATTTTATATTTTAAATCAAAAAGTTAATTAAAAACAAAAGAACATTTATAAAACATAATATTACCTAGATCTTCATTACTAACTATTTAATATTTCCTTATACATAATTTTAATCATGTCTTATCTCATTTACCGTTTTATAATTCCTAAATATTCATTACAATCTATTTAGTATTTCATTTATTCAACACGAAAGCACGGATTTTTAACGTAGTTATATAAATAAATAAAATATTTTATAACCTATATATAGTTTATATCAATCTTCCATAATTAGTTGCTTAGATAGGAGGAGGGAATTTAGAAAATGAAATATGGACGTCTAGTGAATCGAACATCTATTAAGGTTGCTCACAAAAAAGTGAAAAATTGCAAGGTAAAACTTGATTGAAAATGGTGATGATTTTTGCATACGGTTATGTAAAACTGATTATTACTTTTCATTGTCTTATTTGGTTACCATATGAGAATGAAATAAATCGTTACCTTACCTTAAGATATTGTATTGTATGGTAGGCTGGAAAAGACGAAGCAATAAAATCAATGGCGAGTATCGTTGGTGGATGGTTGTGGTGGGTGGCGACGGGTACAGTGGGTTGCGATGGCAGCAACAACAATTGGCGGTAGGTGGTGGCGCTTGGTAGCGGTGGCAGTAGGTGGCTGCAAAGGTCGGTGGCGGTAGGGGGTGGAAATGTAATGGAATAAAAAGAAAACACTAGGAGCAGATGGAATGGACTTTGGGCGTTTATATGGAATTAGAATCCTTGTGTAATAGGAGACTGTATTTCACTAACCAACCAGACACCCATTTTTTTATTCCTTAACAAATGGTCCATTCCGTTCTACCTCACATTCTTGTACACCAAAACACTACCTAAGGAAAATTATCATTCGACTAAATGCCTTTTGAAATAAAGATGCCCCTATTTATTCTTGGTTGTACATTTCTATCTATTTTAACATCATTAAATGATGTTACATTTAACAAATTAACAGTGGAGAGTTGAAGAGACAGGTACCGAACTAGTATGAATCTTCTAAGAATCCAGAGTGTATAAATCTTTATTCTTCGTTATACATTTCTATCTATTTTAAATCTTTATTGCTTTGATCTAGTCACATGCACCATTTGTGGTGCTGAATTGCGGATGTTACTGAACAAATTGTGGTGCATTCGCCACGGTCTTATTCCTCTCCATGAGCCCTTTCAGTCGTACTACAACAAATTGGAGACCTACCAAAACACTACTAAACACCAAATTGAACACACCAGTTTGTTCCTCGGTCTCAAACATATCACCGACCAAGTTCGAAAGCCATAGGACCATCATTTGTGGTGCTGAATTGCGGATGTTACTGAAATCTCGACCCATGTGTGCGTGATTCGCTTGGCATTCCCTTGTATTCCAGTAATCGGAAGACTTCTTTTGAGGAAATGGTGTTCTTAATGTTATTATTTCTGAAGTAAATTACCTAAATAGTTCTAGTTTTTTTGTAAGAGTAAAATGGTTATTTTTCACTAACACACAGATTTGTTAAAGCGGTAGATTTACAAATAACTTTCAATTTTCAAAGGAGAAAAAAAAATAATAAAACAAGATACTATAACTTCATAGGTGCTTTATTGCTTTGATCTAGTCACATGCAAATGATCCAGACTGTACTTGCAAATAAACATATTAATTGACATGTGATGTAACATTGTAACACATATATTTATGATTTTAGCATTCTTATAAGTCACATAATTTTAAGATTTAACCTTTTTATTATCGTTTGGAGCTTTACCATTGTTTAAATGTTCATATACTTAATAATTCTTAGTTCTCCAAAATAAAGTAAGAACTACACAATTGGATATAAAGTATCAACACAAAAGAAAAACATGAAAGTATTGATAACTTTTCAAAGGGCATCATTTTTTTGGAGTATCAAGTATGCAAGAATTTTTTAATTCTTGAGTGGACAAGAAGATATATTTATACTTTATCTACAAGTTATGCATTTCAAAAATAAACTTTTGTAGTTTCAATTAGTGCTAAAGGTAGACTTGTGTTCCAATCCAACCACCTTAGTTCTTTCATACATTTTCCTTTTTCATATCTTTCTCTTATGGGTCACATTCGAGCCAACCTAACCATACCATGACTCGAGCCAAGGCCCTAGTCGTAGACTCGTACCCATAAACATGACCAGGTGGCTAACCGCATCGGGGTGGTCTCAAACCACATAAAGAAAGTTGTACATGAATAAAGACAACATAAATGACCAAGTAATTATGGATAAAAATCATGTATACTTTACCAAACATCTACTCAAACTCTCATCTTGTTATTGCCCTTTTTGACCTTTTTGGGTTCCTTCACAAAGCATCATTCTTTTATGGAAATGACATCAACAATTTGTGTGAGTTGGAGAATTTGCAAGTGCAAGAAGTTATGATAAAGACCCTACAATTTCCACAAATGACCCACATGTCCCTATACTTGTGTCCATGTCATCATTATTGGGTGTGTGTTGCACTTGCACTTGCACCACATCATCAATCATGTAAATACACCCTGTAGAGTTAGAATAAAGAATTTAATAGCAAAATTTGTAACACCCGGATCCAGCTAGGATCACTAGGGTCGGATCGGGTCGGGTCGAACCAAGGGTAGCCCATCACCATTGAAGCTGTGTTCTGATGAGGAAGTTGATAGTGTGATTATCTCATTCAAGTCAGACACACTATCTTGTAAATTTAATAACAAATCTGAAGTGCTAAAGCTCAATGAGGGCTTAGCCCTTGGAACCACAGGCACCTCAGCCTCACCCTCAAGCATTTGAACCACATTCCGCATTGTTGGTCGAACCGTTGGATCCGGGTGTGAACATACCAACCCAACCAACAACACTCTTCTCATCTCTGCCTCCTCAAACTCCCCATTCAACCGCCCATCCGCCACCTCTAATAACCGCCCTTGTTGGTGCAAACCCCAAGCCCAATCAACCAAACTACTCCTCTGCCCATTCACCCCCACACCAACTGCCTCCCTCTCAATGGGTCTCCTCCCACTAGCCACCTCTAGCGCCACCGCACCAAAACTATAAACATCCGTTTTCTCACTCGCTCGGCCCGTTAACAAATACTCAGGCGCCAAGTACCCCATCGTCCCAGCCGCCACCGTAGGGTCCGGAGACTTATTCTGCTCAACTTCTCTAGCTAAACCAAAATCACCCAACTTGGCATTAAACCCTTCATCTAACATAATATTACTAGCCTTAACATCTCTATGAATAACTTGATTCTCACACTCATGATGCAAATAACTTAAAGCAGAAGCCACACCCATCAAAATCTTCTTCCTATAACCCCAACACAACACAAAACTAGACTCAAAAAGTGCCTTATCAAGTGACCCATTAGGCATCAAGTCATACACAAGCATAATCTCACCTTTCTCATGACACCACCCTTGTAACCTCAACAAATTCCTATGTCGAAGCGACCCAATAATCGATAACTCCGATATAAACTCGGACTTCCCTTGATCACCACTATGACTATTCCTCTTAACCGCCACCACCTCCCCTGTATCCAACAATATCCCTTTGTAAACCGTCCCAAATGCCCCATGCCCGATCACCCGGGTCGGGTCAAAACCCTTGGTTGCTAACCTAAGCTCCTTGTATGAAAACTCTTTAGGATTTTTAAAAATATCACTATCAAAAAGCTCCGATTTTTTAGCTTGTTTAAACTTTTTATTATAAACCCATATGAACAATATCATACATAATGCTAAAAAGAATGCACTAGCAGTCACAACTCCAGCCACAGCTCCTGCACCATGTTTACATAGCTTATTATGACATTTACTCTGTTTTTGTGACGTATGTGCCGTTTGTGCTGACACTGTGGGCCCCATTGACGGCGGTGGTGAGTTAACGGCGTTAGCAGCCGGGTTTATAAACGGTGGACCGGGTGGTGAAGGTGGGTTTGGGTTTGAGTTTGACCCGGGTTTTGTATCCGGGTCATCAAAAGATGAAGTGAAACTCCACCACTCAACCGAGTGGACCTCTGTACTCCCCTGAGTTGACCCGGCAAACCCGACAAACATGAACTCGTTTAACAACTGATCCAAATTTGTGGTCAACGATAAAATCGGTGACTTGGGTTTTGTGTTGGAGTAAGAAACAGAGACGTTGAGTTGCTGAGTTGACCCGGAGTAGTCGACCCACGAGTTGACCAGGTAACCGGTTTTTAAATTAATGTTTATTAATCCCAAATCTGTTGATTCTTTCGACACCATTGAATCAAGATTAAACCCAACATGATTCCCATTAACATCTTTAAACTCAAAGTCCATTAACGTATCAAACTCAACAGAAACAGAGGTCGCCGGAATACCCAAAAAGCCACCGGCGTCACCGATGGTTAAATCATCAGGTGAGATGACAAAAGCTAACCCACCACCAATCGAATCCGGGTTAAGATTATTAATCTTGAAGGAGAAATAAGTGGAGAAGCTCGCCGGAGTTGGGTTTCCGGGTCGCCGGAAAGTGACCGGTTTGTTGAATAATACTCTGCCGGCGCCGGAGTTAGGGACGGGAAGGTCTCGAGTGAGACGGACACTGTTGTTGAACATGTGGGCATCGCCTAAGAACTTAAGGCTGGTTAAGGTTAGTGTCTGGAAGTCGAACGACGTCGTTGAGGCTGCATTGCCGGAAAAACAGGGGAATGATAAAAACAGGGGAAGTATGAAAAAGATTGGAGGAGGCATGGTATGTGGGAGTTAGATCTGGAGAGTAGTCATGGGGAGATTGAGAATAATAATATTATTATTATTGTTGTTATTATTATTATTATTATTGTGGTGAGTGGATTGAAAGGATCACGAGATGATAGGAGAATTGTAGAGAGAGAGAGGGAGAGGGAGGAGAGAGAGAGGTTTGCATGGAAAAGAACAAGAAGAATAGTTGGAGGTTATGAGTGATGATGGAGATAGAATCCAAAGGAGACAAGTGGGTGTTTTGGAGGACACGTGTCTACCTAACGGTAATGTTTTATGATGTAAACATGACTTTCATCCACATAATTTTGTTTACTTAGATTAGATATCACCCGTGAAGAATTCGGGTACCCTTCACCGCGTCAATCGCAGCCTACTGTCTAGACTACCTGCACACCATTGCCTGTGAACTTCTTTCACCGACAGCACCACCCGTGACGGTGACCTCTCTCTCTCCTCTGCACACTGTGACGTAAAACACAAAAACGGTACTCTGTCTACACGAAACCGGCTACCTAGATTACCGGCAATGGTAAATACATGGGGTAGTCGGGTACCAAGGACATTTCATGTGGCACCCTGTCTCCCCATAGTTTTTGCCTTTAACTTCATTGCATAATGTTATTACTTTCTTTCCTAATGGTTATTTACTTTGAATATAACTAAGTATATGTTTATAGTAATTTATATTGAGTTTTAAGTTTATTTGGTTATCATGGTTGGGTGGTGAGCATATAGGCCGGAGTAAAAGGGTGATTGGGACCGGTAAGCTTGACTTTTCTTAATCTCGAATTTGTAAAAGCACAGCTAGTATGATTGTGGTAAAAAGTGGCAACCTTATCTTTAAGCTAAAGTCGGACATGTAGAAATTCTGTTTACTTTTTCTTGGTCCACTTCACAAAATCCATTCGCTTTGCAATACAAGCCCATAGTTTACACATTTCATGTTTTTGTTTAACAAAAAAGTAACAAACAATGTACAAAGAGTTTTTCAAAACACACATTTTATCCAAAAATAAATATCCTTTTTGTTAATGTGTATTGTTTTAGAGACTCACATTAGAGGGTGTGAATGCGGGATAAGTGAGGTGGGCACAAGATACTCGCGGAACACAGTGCCACCTGACCACTTGCATAATACCACCCCCAAAAGACCTGCTTTTAGGCTTAATTCGTGCGTTGAATGACATGTAGCATGGCATATCACACATATAAATAGGAGGCATGAGAAAGAAAAGCATTTCAATAATGGTTTACTGATGAAATGGCAAGAGAGAACTTTAATGTGTCGGACTCGGATATGTAGAAAAAAGACAGTGAAAGATGGTAGCCACCACCCTTATACACCCATCATCACACTAATCGTGTATATAAACTATGAGCTATATGTGTAAAGAATATTAGCAAGAGTTGGATTGAGTGAACTAGTCTTATGAATCTTGGTTGTAGATGTAGGAGTAGGTTTAGAGGGTGTTTATGTTAGTCGTTCTGCTTCAAAATATAAGAAAGAAAAAGGTATAAGATGTATGTGTATCTAGTATCTACTATGATTAGATGTGTATATAAATCAAATAAAATGTGTGAAAAAATAACACAAAGCATTCTTGTATTATATTTAGAATGTAAATTATGTCGAGTCCGCTGTTTGATGAGTTCAATTGTTCAAAGTTCAAATAAACACAACTCAAATCTGGTACCTATTAAAATCATATAAGTTATTGAAGACTCATACAACTAATTATCTAAATAGGTTAAACGGGAATTATATGAATTATAAGACACGGAATGGTACAATGTATAACCGAGTATTTTCATTTCGTATCTTTTTTTTTTTTTTATTTTATGTAATATCTATACATATAATAAAAGAAAGCCATTTTAATGACATGGCACTCAAAGAGGCATTCTCCTCATTGAGTGTGCCATGTGTCATCCTATGCGGCATTAAGATATTTTAGGAAAAAAATAATTTAAAAACAAAATTAGATTTTTCTCTCTTATGTTTCCTCCCATAATTTTTAAACGTTAATATCTTTTATATACGAGATTTTTTAAAGAAAAAATTACACCAAATTAACGAGTGTTTTATTATCTTTCCAACGAGTACCATAGTGCTATATAAAAACGGAGAAAAAAACGACTATTTTTTGTTGGGTTTTGTTAAAACAGGAAAAAAAACACAAAGCGTTCAGGTAAATCATTAATCATGTATAGGCAAGTCACTAATTATGTTCAAATCAGTAAATATGAATTCTATTTTCAACATGCGTTAGCATTGGAGTAATACATTGTTTTAGGTTAGATATTAATATTAGAGTCATACATTGTTTAAGGTTAGGCGTTAACATTGGAGATATATTTTTTATTGTTTTAGGTTAGCTGTTACCCAAAGCTTTCATGCATGTAACTGTAAAGTGCATCATTCTATTTCATATGTAAAAATAATATGTCATATTAGATTTTTCAACCCCGGGACGTTCCCGGGGTATAATCTAGTTCTTATATATATTAAAATACAAACCAAAGCTATAGTGCTACGGTAGATTAGGTTTGGTTTTTTTCCCTAATCTAACCAACCAGCTTTTAACATTAACGTTTACAACCCCTCACCTTTTTAAAATCCTTATAAAATGACATTTTGACATCCTTAACTTTCTAAGTTTCAAGTTTTATTTTTCTATATATGTGTCGGTATTATTTAGGTTGGTTATAATTCAGATAAAAAATAATTTGTTTTTTTCTTATTTTTATGTACGTTTTCAATTACCCCATCGTGTTTATAAAGTTTCAAGCTAGGTTTTTTTTATGTATGTATCGGTATAAATTCAGGTTGGTTTATGTTTTGACGTAAATATTTTTTGGAAATGGGTCAAGTCACATATAATACATTTTCGTTCTTATTTTTTTTATGTTTTCAGTTGTTATACATTTGGCGTAAATTTTCTTATCGTTTTGATTGCACCACCACATTATATTTTTTTGTTTTCTCTTTCTATTGCAAACGGTGCTGTATTTAGGTATCCCTTTTTGTTTACTATGTCGAGTTTCAGTGTAATCGCAGACAGATGTACATATTATCAAACTAAAAACGATTTGGTTTAACACGTCACAAGCGTGGGTTAAAACTGTTTTACGTAAAGTGGAATTATAATTAAAAAAAATTATAACATTGTTAGACACTAGTAAACCCTACCTAACCATAAGCAATGTGGCAGGATAAGAGTGGCTAGTGATAAAGAAAAAACACAGATCAGTGACACAACTGAAACGAGGCACGTGAGGTACAGCAACAACTGCTGAGGGTAACATTTTATTCCTGTAAAAGACCATATACCAACTGAAAAAATCAACGCTTTAGAGAAACCTTCGATTTCTATTTTAAATAGACAACAATGTATTTGAAATTAGTATGGATTGACATATGATTATATTCTCTCTTTTTCCAACTAAATATATGAATTGTTAACATTTGATATTATCATGAGTTAAGTTGTTTTAAAACATGTATTTATAAATTATAATCATCATAACTTAACTCAAGACTACAAGAACTATGTAGATGTTGTTATGCACACAAAAGTTGCAATAACAGTATGTCATACTACTCGTGCATATGATGGTCAAGTGTTACGTAAATACGTTGTCATGAATGTCTATTAGACTGTGCGTTGTGGTGCGCAACCGGATCTGCGCGAACGAGCTTGTGAGCCACGTGGATAGCCGGAACCACAACACCTACACGTGAATGACTGCGTGAGCGAGCGGAGGCGACCCAGATCGTGTGGGCTGGCGAGGAGAAATCAGGGTTGTTTGTATGTGTATTGTGGTTTGTTTCTTTTTTTTTTTTTTTTTTTTTTTTTTTGCTCTTGGAGGATGAAAATGATGAAGGAGATGAAGACGATGAGTGACGAAGTTTGGCTATGTTTGTGGTGAAGATGAGTTGCGGAAATATGGGGATGAAGATGATGAGTGAGAAGGCTTTGTTTGTTTGTGGTTTTTTTTTTGTCATGTATTTTTTTATTTAATAATGTTTTAAAAAATATTATGTAAAATATTTATGTTTTATATTTATTAATTTGGTAAAAGAAATGACCCGCTCACCTATAGTCACAACGAGATCAAGCTACCAGCCCGCGGTCGTGAGCCAGTGTCATATCGACGCCTACATGACACAATATTATTCGATAAAATGTTGGCTCACCTCTAGCCACAACGGACAGTCTTAGTATATGGACAGAGATAGAGTTATAGATAAACATGAATTAAGACTGATTATTTCTTTGTTGACATTAGTAACTTTTGAGATGTCTACTATCCAAACGGGCTTAAAAGATTTTAATTACTAAACTCAATGCTTATCAATTCTTCTGTTGAATTTAAAGGCTTAAAATTTAAATTACATATTATACTTTTAAAATAGCGTTGACTTTTTCAATAACACAAGGTTGTTAAAATTTATCAAATATAAAATGTGCAAACTTTTATTTTAGAAAGATTGTAATATGGAATGTTTATGGCTGTTCAAATCGTTTACTGGTTCGTGACTCGTTCGTCGCTCGTTCGAAAATACTTGAAAAATACTCTCTGTTGTCTGCTCGGTTGTAAATGAGCCGATCGGCTTGGTTCAGTTTGTAAACGAACCAAGCACGAACAAATGTCCGCTCGGCTCGAATAAATTATTATTTATCTATTATATATATATATATACACACCCCCACAAATCATAGTAATATTTATAGCTTTATACATAACATTTAGCCCAATATATGTAAATAAAATATGACAAGCCCGCTTTATCAAATAAAAATTTAACATTAAGTTTAATGGTAAAACCTTAAGTAGTAACGTGACAGCCTTGACTTTTTTATGTTATTAGTTGCCCGTCGCTAATCGTCGCTTGATATCACCCTACGTCACAATGCGACAATGTTCTGGTAGTATGCTCATTGCCTCACCAGCCTCATTCTTGGACACTCGGACAGTGTCCTCATCGGACAGTTCGACCTTAGTTGTCACTCTACAACGAAAACACTGAAGAAAACATCCCAATTTTATGGTTGTCTAAATTACTCTCTGCTCATTTCTCGCTCGAAAAAAATTGCGCTCGAAAAATGCTTGCTCGCTTTTCAGTTTGGTTCGGGTTGCAAATGAGCTAAGCATGAGCAAAGGTCCGTTCGGTTTGGCCTGGCTCATAAACAACCCTAGGAATGTTGATTGTTGGAGGTTAAATGCGAAGTTGTAAAAGGTTAGTGCTCAAAGGCTAAGTCATAAGAGTTGGAGGGCTGCTGTGGAAATATATGAAGTTGGAGGGCTAATGTGTGAATCTTTACTACTTTTTGGATGTTTAACAAGCGTTAATAACACCTATAACTCTATAAGACTAATGGGCTGTTTGGTTAATTAAGTGTTGAATCATTAAGAGGTCTGAATGGTTAAGAGGTCTGTATGTTTAAGTGCTGAATCATTAAGTTGGACCTCTTAATGGTTAGTTTTCTTGTCCCACGTTGGTATGAGAGTTTCATTAAGGTTCAGCCTAGTTCAGTGCTTAATGATTTAGTGCTTAATGATTCAGCCTTAACCATTCCATTCAGAGGCTGAAACAAACGCGCTGAATGCTGAATCATTCAGCACTGAATGGTTAAGAGCCTCATTAAGAGGCTGCCAAACAGCCCCTAATTGTAAATTTTAACCCCCAGATTTACTCAGTTAGTATATCAAGATTTATTTAGGTGAAGCAACACATGATGATCATAGTAGAACATGTTTTAAAAAGAAAAGTTGTTAAACCACAAAATATTTTATAATGTTACAGTTTATTCTTTTAAGTTCGTTACATACCTTAGATATGTCACGTTTAAAGATAACAATACAAGAAAACTCGATAAGTTATACACTCCGAGTCATTTTTAGTTACTATTTACAAAACGGCAATCTCTTCGAACCTCGCCTTCCTCTTCAGTTAACGGGTTGTTCTCTGACAAAGTGAGAAGAGCCTTTGAAAATTGTTGAAGAAAGTAATCGTTATCAGCTGCCATTTTTTCGACAAATGGAGATGTTATCGGGCTTGAAACAAGTTGTTGATCAACTATTAATAGTCCTTTGTTGTTCAAAATGTTCTTGTAATACATGTTGTCTAAGGTCATTGGTGTCTTTAGGTCATTCCTTGAATATTCTACAGCATTTGGGTCTGGCTTAGGGTGGGGACAACGACGCTTGAGATACTCGGCATGGGTTGGGTCCAAGGTCGGGTCAACTGTTGGATAGAGCCGGTCCACAATGTTGACACAATGGACCCTCCCTACTGAGTGAGCACCTACAACAAAACGATTTAAATTATCACATGTTGTATGACATAGTTTAAGTGAATATGGTTGTTACCTAAGAGAGCGACCGTTCCTTCAACATCAATTCCCACGGACTGAAAGCGCGAAAGAACAAACGTCATGGAATCATTATGATTCGGTAACAATTCATCGATTTCTGCAAGATGGCTTTCCTTACTGTCTTTTCGCCCGGTTTTTATCTCAATGTGAGGACCTCCTAGCTATGTTACACAAACAAATAAACAAGTAACTAATAGATATTGCAACTTGTAAATACATGCCAAGTCCATTAAGGTTTTTACTATCAGGGTGGATTATATGTCAATATAGATTAAAGTTTATTATTATAACAAGACAAAGAAATATACAATCTTTTGATAACAACTGCATTGCGACTTTTTTTGTTTATTTACAAAAAAAACGTGTAATTACATACCAAAACGACACCATCTCTAGCCGAAAGCGCAACAATGTCCGCGCAAGAAACAGTCATGGGGCATGACTTCTCAAGTGCATCTTTGATTGTGTTTATATACTTGAAGTTTCTCATCCCCATGTTTCTTGTTGATGTCTTTTCTGATTGTATCCCATTTCTGCTATCCAATAATATTGATGCGTCACATGACTATAAAAACAAAAACATTTAAAATGTGATAAGGGCAGGAATAACGAATCTCTTTATGATAAACATAACATTTTTACACAGCGTAAAGTAGTACCTTAACCATGCAATCATGGAAGAGAGTTCTAACCCAAGAAACCGCAGTGTTTCCATGTTTATGATACAAACTTATAACTTCTTCTTTTACAATTTCTTCTGCATTTGGACAACTTTCTGAATAGTAATTTAATTGGATTTCACCTTTACCTACATAGATAGTATATATAACACATAAATATAAATTATCTACTTCACGATTAAGATGTGTGTAATATATAAAGCCTTTACTTATTGTATATTTATAGAAGTGTAAAAAAAGTTAATGTTTGTAGAAATACCAAAATGGAAGAATAAGAGGAAAATGAAGCTTATGTTGCAAAGTAACTTGTGAGTTGCCATAATTAGTATGCTTTAAAAGCTTGTACCTTTGGGCAAGTATTAAAATTTACAACTATCCAACCCTCTTTATATAGAAGAGTCTTTGCAAGTGAATAAAAATTACAAGCATGCAAAGCTTGTCCACTTGGCCTATTCTTTTTGACTTTGTGTTTCCCTCCTCCACTTATGCCAAACTATTTATAAAAGGGGAGTATTCTTAAAATTGAGAACATCTATTGTATAGTCTTCATATAATTATTATAATTTGGATGTATTTTACAACGACTTAGGCACTCTGTAATGGGGCGCTAAATTTAACGCGCAATTCTCCTTTCATTGGCTGATCCACAAAAAGACAAATTTCACGCCATCATTAGGCGTTAAATTTTTCACGCCAGGAGCCAAATTTGAAGTTTAAGGTCCACGGAAGCGGTGTTGGGGCGTGAATGGGGCACGAATGGGGCATTTAACGCCCTTTCATTTCTCCACTACGGATGGTCCTAGTGATACATGACATATATGTTTATATACACTTATTTGATTAAAAAAATATTGTTAATGGACAATTAGCGAATATATCATAACCTATAGTGATTTCACAAATAATTAATATATTTTTGAGTACATATATATCAAGTGAAGACATTATAATAATTTTCGCAAATGGAGCTATGATTCCAAAACTGAGAAGATTAGTGTGGTGCATTTGTAAGTGGTATACCATTTCACACCGATTGTGATCGCGTGAATATTTATATTTAATTTTGTATAATATTAAATAAATTATATAACTATATATTGATAATTGGAATAGATAAATTATTTGAATAGTGTAAAATACAATTAGTAAGTTGATTTGGGAGGTTCTTGAAATGATTAGAAAGACACCAAGACAGCCGCCCCACCAACCTTTCTTAAAATTATGTGTTCTTTAAAACAAAATGTACAAATAAGATCAGAAAACAATAACTGAAACGATATATAGCTTTATAAAACTCTATATGAACTTTATGAGTTTAAAAAATAATTATTAATTTGTATAATCCTAAAAATAGCACTTATCCTATTAGTCTAAACCAGTAATATGGCCCGCGGGCGATGCACCGCGGTACCACTGAAAATATCGAGTTGATTAGTTCAAGCATTGTTACTCATATCAAACATATGTTTCTACGTACTTGGTTCAACTCAATGTAACCTACATAAACATTGGAGTTAAAGCGCGCAAAACGTAAAGTTAATCTAATTTATACCGTTTAGTTATATCATAACGTCATAAAGCGTATTATACTTGATTTGGCCAATGTACATAAATTAGCACAAAAAAACGTGTTATATTTGAGATGACTTGTTTCTAGAAAAATATAGTTTTCGTCTAAACGTAAATCAACTCGAATTTTAACTGACATGTACATTAAAAATGCATGTAAAAAGTATTTTTTTTTAAAGTAAAGTAATAACAAGGATAAACTTAAAACTTCATAAACTCAAAGAGGTTAACAACAAAGTATTTTTTTTTAAAAAGAAATTAGCGAACAAAAATAAAAAAATAAATAGGTTAAAAGTGTATACTATATATGATATGATATAAGGGTTAAGTTGGAAATTATAAACCTGTAAAAAAACATGGACTAAAATTGTCATCTTGTAAAATTTAGATCCAAGCAAAGTCAAGAGACAATTATTACAACTTGATGAAAGTATAGGGTTATAAGTGGAATTCACCACCAACATTACAATTTAATAGATAGATAATATTAAGAGCATCTTAATTAAAGACCACTTGTTGGATTGACATAATTGGATTGGAACAAACTCTGACCTTACAATGTGGAATTCCTAGTTAGGCAACAATGCATCCTTATAATCAATTGTGGGATTTATCACTCACCACACCAAATTCAAATAAGTCAATGAAAATTACATATTTTGACAATGGGATATCATAGTTATAACAAATGATATGTTTTTAAGTCATGTATAAACTTTGTTGGTTAAGCATGAAAAACTGATTTTTCATGAGAAACATATTAATGATCTTGATGCGATACCGGTATTTAGGACCGGAGTAAGGGAGTAAATGTTCACGTTAATAACAATTTGTTTTAGACACAGTCTCATAACAGTTTGGACGCACCATTATAGTAGCATCAAGCGCTCATGTGTTAGTCTTGGTCACAATGGACGCACCATTGTAACATTGGATGCACTACTGTAAGTGGTCAAGACGTACCACCAAAATTGAAGAACCAAGCCTCGCCGTTATAATCAACAATGTATGTCATTATATATCTATCCTTTTTAGAATTGTCGGTGTGGTTTCCCACCGACAAATCCAACCCCCCAACTTTATCTTTTATCATTTTTATCCCTTATTCAACTTTACAAATTACATTTTAGTTTCTAAAGCTTCAACTTTACCCATGCATCATATATAATATACGTTTTTAACCTATTAAGTTTCTTACTAATTTAGTTTTTCTTCAATCATTTATGTTTGCTACTTTTTGTAAAAAAAAAAAAAAACTATTTTCGAGTTTCTAAAGTTTCGAGTTTATACATTTTCATTCTTTACTTTAAAAAAACTATTTTTTTACGTGCATATTTTTATGTCTGTTCGACTTAAAATATTTTTTTTAAACGAGTCAGGTCTAATATAATACCTTTTCATGCTTATTTTATATACATTTCTAGCTAGTTAATTACTTTTTTATTCGACAGTATAAATTAAAGTTACTTTACTTTTTTACCTGGCCGCAACGCCCAACAGTAAGGTTAACCAAAGTCGTTGGTGTTTACATCTCTTGACTTTGGTCCTTTCACTTTGCAAAAAATATATATGTTTACCTATTGTGTTTTCTTTGTTATTTTTTTCTTCTTTTAAAAGCTTTAATTAATATTTTTATTATACATGCCAGATTTACTTTTATACATGTTTTATGCTTTTTTTTGGCATGCTTCCTATATATTAGTCAGATAATACATAATGATTCAGATCATACATAGTGAGTTGGATCATACATAATACGTTATAATTGTACATCACATAACACTTAGACTAATCTATGCGATGTTTGTAACGGGCCAGCGACGCATCACCGCGGATCATATTACTAGTTCTTTAAAAATCGCTTATTATAAAAATAGCAATATTATACTGGAATCTTATTTAAAAAATCATGAAGTGAACAAAATTAGGTGAGTTTTGAAAAATTGATTATAATTATATTTAACGGGCACTACGGGTACTTCAACTTATTATTACAAATCCTATCATTATAACCATTGAATTTTAGTGATATGAAAGATGCAAATTGCAAAACACTTGGAATTATATGTACACACAATAGTTAAAATATAGTGCAATCACCATTATCTCATTTTCATCATGTTTGGTTTGTTTCAACGTCACTCAAGACAACATGGGAACTTTTAAATAAATACATGTGGTTCCAAGTCTTATCACAATTATTACAACTTTTATTCATAAAATATTATGAATGGTTCGACTATAATTCCATAAAAAAAATTGGATTTCTGTCTTGTTTTGTTAAATTTGGAATGCATAAGAGACTGTAATAGCCAAGGCCCGATGATGCTACCGACAGAAAAGCATAAGATCGCTTCATCTGTTCACGTGTTACAAATGTGACATTTGAAAATGTAATCACAATACAACCACGACCGACTCGAGTAGCAAAGTAACACAAGTCAAGGCACGTGAAGTGGTATCTGCGAAAATGTAATCACAATACAACCCTGAGCCATAAGCAACGTTTTTCTATGCTCATGGCTTGATATTCTGTGTTTTGGTTCAGCACTTCAGCAAGTTGTAGGTTGAGGCCCAAGTTTGTTTTCATGGCCCAATTAAGGCCCACCATAAGAAAAATAAGGTAACAATAAGATTGATTTATAAATTATAAATATTCACAGGTTGTGTTTAATTACTTGATTCCATATTATGAGGTTAAGTAAAATTTATATAAATCTAAAAGTAACAATGTTTTAGGACAATATACAATTGATATAATAAGGTCAAGGATTAAAAGAAAAGGTTAACAATCAGTAAGCCTTCTGAATTTTTTGTTATGATTAACAATGGATATAGAGCAAAATGATACCTATATTAAGATTTTACAGTTTGCAGCCAGCAAATGAATATGATATAATTTCCATTAATTAGCATATATATAAATATATACATACATAACCCCAATAGATTAACCAGGGATACTGCATCATGATTGTCATGGATGCACAATGTTTACCAGATTATTCCAATCCACCAACATGTATTTACAAGAATAAGATACACAAGTCTTACCAACTTATTTCTGTTTCATGGGTTCTGCTTTGCAAATGGGACATAAGTTCTTCATTGACAACCATTTTCTGATGCACCCAACATGAAAATCATGCCCACAAACCCTTAGCATCCCCACATCATCCATATTTGCATACTCTTCCTGCAAATCAAAGCGCGTCAGGTCAAAATTAGTCAAAATATGTAAAATAAACACTTTTAATTAAATGAAATCTTCTTACCAAGCAGATGACACAAGTTCCTTCGTCTTGTATTTGGTCAGAAGAACAGTAAATTGATTCTTGTATACATTTTGAGATAAGATGATCCGGCAGGCCAGTGCCAACACTTCCAATTCTTTCCCCAAGTGCAAGAAGCTCCTGTTAGTTTAATTAATTAGACGGGGAAAGACTAAAGAGAACAAAATAAGTAATAAAATGAGATAAAAATATAGCCAACCTCGTAACTCATGTCATCTATGTCGAGTCTCATGTCCCGATGTTGATCAAAAGGATTTCTCGATCCATAGACAGCCGATCGATCCATGATCATAACACCCTGCAATGTTACAGATTCATAATAAAAATCAATATAGTCAAAGTTACCAACACACCAACTGCCACATCAATTTGACCATGTAACCAGATTAAAAGCATGCACGTACCTCAGGTGGTGGGCGATCATGAAAATTCACCCTAGATAAAGATCGGTATCTCCTGTCACTAGTGTGCCAGCCTATGCTGGATGAAGGCCTTGGACGCCGGGAAGATTGATTATTGGTGGCTAAGGAAGAATGATTATTGGTGGCTAAGGAAGAATGATTATTGGTGGCTAAGGAAGAATGATTATTGGTGGCTAAGTGCAACCCTTCATCTGTTAAGTTGGTTGAAGACACCCTGAAAGTTGGAGCAGGCCTTTGACTTTGACTAAATCCACTTCGAACTCCTCTCACCGATTGAGCGGAAGAACTCGGGAAAGTTCGAAAGACATGACTGTTATTCTGTTGCCCGGTTACTACCGAAGAACTAGGATTACTGCTTTGTTCGAGAAACGGATTTAATTGTTCATAATTAAGGGAACTATTTTCTGCAATTTATAGGAAAAAATTTGTTTCAAGTTACTTCAAAAACGTAATGATATGTGCATGAAACCATGAAATCTTACCAGTAGCAGCAGAAGACATACGGGTTGGATTCAAACCGTTTAAGCTTGGACCAATATCCATGGGTCGGCTGGTTGTATAAAAATCACGCGCCAAATTGCTTGTCAAATGATTCCTAGCAGGGTTTGTTTCCAAGTCAAACGTTGACCGGCTTCTCACATTCCTAAGAGAACTCCCCCCACCAATCGAGAGGGCATTAGGGTTTGCTGTGTTATAATCAAAAGGTGCTTGAAGAAAATGCGTCCAAGGTTCATCGATCATCGCAACATCAGAAGCAGAAGAACTTTGACCATCTGGAACACCGGGGCTTTTACGTTTATATTGAACGCTTTGATTACCAACCCGAATGTCAAATAAATCTTCTTCGTTAAAAGGATTTCCATTGTAATTAGATGAAGAAGCTCGGATTCTATAATCTTCAGGAGCTACATAAGTAGACGGTGTATGAAGTGTAAGCATAGAAAGATCTGATGGACCAGCAACATCTTGTTGATAATTCGGGATCTGAAGATTGTGTGGTAACGAAGAATATCCATTTGATGTTGGAGTGTGATTACAGTGTGCATATTGTGGTCCATCGATTGACATATTATCTGCGTGATATATAACAGAACTACTTGGACCAGCCCCATTTCTTGCTGGAAATCAGATAAACAAGGAAAGAAAAGGTTAAAAGAATAAATGAAGAATAATCAACTACCTAGGGTAAATGAACTTTGTATTAAAAATCAATACCAGTAGGCATGTAGGTATTTTCTGCAAAGTTCCAGCTCTGTTCATTCTCAGGCTCTAGCATGAACGATGGGCTAAAATGATGCTGATGCCCCATACCGACAAGAATCTTGGTGGCTCACCAAGATCACTATGATTAATTGTCAACTATCGACAACTAAGTTTTCAATTGTAAGAAGCTGTCAAAAATGACAAAAATACATATTACCACTTAAGAAAGATAGAAAGAAACCAGTGAGCATAATATAGCATTCATCACAATCTCACGTCTCAACCTTATGAAACATAAAATACGCATTGTAAAGGAGAAATAAACATGCAGAGTGCATTTTATTTAAAACCTATGCCAGAAAAACAGAAAGTGAATGAACAGTATTCCTGGACTAATACCATTATTTTCAATATATTTAGATTAGATTATGTTATGTTACTTGCTTTACCAATTCATTGGCTTGATTCAATGAGCCTTTTCTTTTTAAAATTAACAAAATTTGACACTACAGAAAGATATAGTCAAAAAATAACTCCCTAGCAGCCGAAATATCAGAAACAGATAACTAGACGTCTGGAATCTGGATCGATGGTCCTGATGTTACACAAACAATTACTAGCAACTTAAGAGACAAAATTACCACAATTAACACCAAAACTAATCAAAATCGCAATATAGATTCACTCATACTCCCAATTTCTCAATCTGTATACCTAAACCTCCTACAAACATTCTACGGTTCGACCTCACCGCAACAAACTAAACTAAACTAAACTCCAAGTCTCAAACACCTGTTCTTTCACACACAATCATACCTACCGGTAAACTATCCGCGTAACACACTTCACAACCATCGACAATCCGCTAATGACTTAATTCCACACGATCAAATCACACTACCGATCAGATATAATTGTTACCATTTCTAATCAAACAAACATGTAAAACTAAACCTCCTACAAACATCTACCTCACTACACCTCTGCTTTCAACGCTTATACAAAAACCTAAACATCATCATCATATTAAACCGAACTCTATATTCCGTAAAGCATCCGCTTAACATACACTTGACAATCATAAACAATCGTTAATTCCTTAACTCCGTGTTCATTTCTACACACACGATCAAATAACACTGCCGATCAAATAAAATTACACGTAATTACATAAATAAAAACAAAACAAAGTGCTAGACGATATATAAATCAAATCTAATCTAAACAATTGATGAAGAAATCAAGATCGTACCTGTAGTTTGAGGGTGGATGAAGGGTGAAATCCGATTGAAATGATAATAATAATAATAAACGGTTAGGTTATAGAGGAGAGAGAATAAGGGATATAGAAAGGTAGGAGGAGGATTCGGTGAATGGCCCATAGGGGAAAAGAAAGGGTGGGGTGAGGGAAGGGGTGCGTGTGCGTATGACTTGGGTTTGGGTTATCGTTACACGGAACCCATTCCTTCATTCATTCATTCATTTCATTCACACCCCATTAATGATTATAATAATACAATCATCTCCTACCTACGTATTCATTTTCGTATCTATCTATCTGCCTAAATCATTTCTTTTCTTTTCCTTACTTTTCCTTTGCCACAGGATAAAATACTGGATTTTTACTATTTTTGTCATGGTGAGTACTTTTTTTTTATTTACTAAAAATTGCAAAGTTAGCGATGAAGCCACTCTAGCCGGTGTAACCAACCTGATTTTATATACAAATTCATGAGTTCGACTCTCTGGAGTGGCATGCCTTGTAGGGTTTCCCCAGAGAGAATTGGTGTAATAGTTGTTAAGTGGTGTGCCTCGGGCTCGAGGCGGGATGTGCTATTAGTAGCGTTACAAAGGCCATTGGTCTCGCGTTCGAGGCCTAATGTCCTGACAGCCATTCCAAAAAAAAATGCAAAGTTGATGTTACATTACTGTCATACAGGCATTGACTAAAAAAATATTTAACTCTCTCTCTCTCTCTCTCTCTCTTTCTCTTCACACGTGTTATGGCCTTGGCAGAGGGTTCTTTGGTGTTGGAGTTTGGTGAAGCTTTAGCGGTGTTTAACGTTGGAAAATTGTGTTTGATCTAATATTTATCGTTGATTTTAGTGAGTTTATTTGAAACTAGATACCTAAACAAGTAATATAATAAAGTCATGTGTAAAATGAAATGTTTGCATATTATATTATATTATATATATTAATTTAGTACATAACGGGCAACAGTGCTTTAACGGTAAATGGACAGTGTTTTAACTAACGTCGTTATAGTCAACCTCATTCACACACACACCGATGTCTTCCAAGGGAAACAACCACCCAAAAAACTGATTGGGTTTTCGTGAATCAGTTAGTGGCGGTTGAATCGGTGGACATCTGTTTTCCAGTTATGCATCTACAAGATCTCAGGTGGATCAGCTTAGTTTACATTATTTTGGGACCAGTGTCCATGAGCAATTAGATTTGTTTGAAATTAAAATATTCTTTTAGTTCTGAATTATCTCTAAAATCTAAATAACAAAAGATCACCGTTTTATAAACTAACATGTGAATTTGATATAAGAGATTTCACAAAGTACACGTTAATCGATCCTTATGTGTTTGATGTTGTGTATCTTTATTTGGTTATTTCTTCTTCTTCGCGAGTGTGTGTTTTAATTTAGATTCATGTGTGTCGATTTTGGTTCACATGTGTATGGTTTACGTTGGTCAGATATAACTTTGGGGCTATTTGGGATAGATATAACTATGACTTCAATTGTTGGTTAAGGTTTGTACACTAACATGTAACCGCGTAAGAATGTTGAATCATGTCTTTGTGTTGGTTGTTACTATTTTCTCCTCCCTTTTGCCGTCTATATTGACCATTATATTGCATAGTAAATCAATGAACAAATGCTAGTGGAATCAAACACAATGCTCATCAAAAGTTATTTAATCTAAGTTTCTTTTTCTTTTTAAAAAGAAGAGTCTAAAGTGTGACACTTGTTTAAAGCAAACTTAGTAAAAGAATAACTAAAAACAACACAAATGTCAACTTCTAGGCCTTAACAATAGAATAGCCCTGAAATAATATGCTGTGTGAATAGCAAGAAAACATATCCCAACTAAGCAACTTTGTGCAAGTAAATGGTGAAATTCGATTTGCTTTTATCCAAAACCGAATATACATATCCCAAGTTCCCAACTTTATTTTGGATCCATGGTCCAAATCGGTGTTTACACACTTATAAATTTTTTTGATGAAATTTGGAAATATGTGAATTGAGACTGGACTGTATAACATTGTTTCACTATCATTTCACAAAAATTTTAGATTAGCTTGATCCCAAAATCGTATAATGGAACAAACTTAATCATAAAAGGATCGTTTTAAATTAGTGATTTACACACTAAAATTAAAAATTGCACAGTTGAAACTAATATACCAAATATTTCACACTTCTAATGTAAATTGGACCAAAGCCAAACTTGTTAAGGCAAATTTTCATGCAGCTATCGAGGGCTCAACTTGTCATGTAAAAGACTCATCTAGCTAGGATTTGTCTTCGTGGTTTGTATAGTTGTTTTTTTATCTCTATGAGCCAAGAGCATAACAAAAATCACATTAATCCTGTTACAGGGTCCACACATGTGTAACATTTGGCCTCTCGTACGGCCATATTGTTCGCTTTACTCTCTATGGATTGCCCACAAAACTAACAGATTTGTTTTTGCTTACTACAGTGAAGACTTCTTAGGAGGTAACAGATCCTAATACTATTCCTACCTAAGCAAGCTTAACTACGGGGTTTTCATCTGCTTTATAACCAATACACCCAAAAGGCGCTAGTGATATTTGAGGCGGTGCATGTCTTATGAGCCAATAATCTTTCTTGGCTACGACAGATATGAGATTTTCCTAGAATGTTACCATGGGTTGAAGCCCCGTGGATGCTCATGGACCCTTCAACAATTGATAAAGTGTATAGCATGTAGAGAACGTAACAAATTCATTATGAGGAATTATCCAGTAAATATAATCCTTCGACTTACCATACAACACTCAAATACCCCTCTCCATACTCCATAGAACATAAAGAGTTGGCAGTTGCTAATGTATCAAGTGATATGTCCACTAAGGTGAGCTACTATGTAATTATATGGGAAGAGTTATTTGGTTGACCATGCTTTAATGAGTTTAATTGGTGCGAGTTTGAACCCTCTAGACTGGGTTTGAAAGTAGGTATGCCCTACAAGTTTCCTAGGGTGGTGTGATGCGGTGTTATATAGGGATGAGCAAACGGTACTGGATACCGAATTTCACGTACCGACTTTTTTGGCGTTTTCAGTACTAGCTAGTAACTGCATTTACCGCTTTCTCTCAAATATCAATAACCTACCGATATCATTGTACCGTACCGAGCATTTTCGGTACGAGTACTGGTAGTTTTGACGATTTTCGGTACATGTACTTTCATTACCGGTAACGAGCCCATCCCTACGGCTAGCTACATTATGATAAATTCATAGTTCATTGTCGTGGTCTTAAACATTGGATGGCATTTAACGTGGTCGAATATTTCATCAAACCCTATAGTAAGTCTTTCGATGGCATTTTGGCGCGTGTTGTGCTTGCATCAACAAGGCTTTCCAAATACTTTCCATTTTGGACTCAGTGTCCAAATGTCGACCGAGGCTTTTTGCGGGAAGGCTTCTTTATAACTTTAATGCTAACTTGGGAGTCTTAACACATTGGATGGATCCGAGCTTTCGAGGAATGCAAATGGCTTTAGTGATAACAATTGAATGACAACAATGTTAATTCGTACTAGTCTCCCACGTTAATGCCGATAAATAATATTGGTAGCCTTGACATGAAATGCCAAGTATCCACAAGCCAAATCTAAAAGCAAATAGAGAGTATTCGACACAAAGTACCTTAACATACAAAGGTTAAGAAGCAACAACATGCTGCCACGTGTAATTGACAGTTAAAACTTCCAAACGCGTTCTAATTCAATCCAATGGTATTTTAGACATTTAAACCACGTCTTTAATCACGTTCTAATTGTAGCAACGATTTTGTATCACTGTTTTTTTACGTAAATTAAAATTCTATTTAAAACTAACAACGGGTTTTACAAGCAATTTCGTCATGCTCTGATTTTCTTCAATTCACTGTATGCTCTGTTTTTCTTTAAATCTCCATTAAAAGAAAACCAAGCAAAATCCACCATCCCCGACATGATCTCATCATTCCCAAAACAATACGATTACTGAATCACACATCTTAATTTGAAAAAAGTCAACCTTTGGTTTCATGATATGAATTTCTTTTTCGTGGGGATACAAGGTAAAGATATTTTGCAGTTCACAAAAAGATGCATTTACAATTTATAATTGCGTTTTATTCATTGAAACGAGCATTTTTATTCATTTATAATGTTCGTTTAATTCATTTATAACGTGCATTTTTCAATCACTAACAGCCGCATATGATTCTTCTTTCTCCTTTATCATCTGATTCATTGAAACGTTTTTAGGTTGTAGATGTTATTTAATGAGTAAGATCAAAAATTAATTTACAAACAATGATGAAATGCTTACTTGATTTTACGTTTCGTAGCCATAATGCTCTGTAATCGAATTAGTTAGTGAATCATGCTCTGTTTTTTCATTACAAAAACAGAGCATGGTTTCCGATCTGGTGGCTTTTTATTACGTTCTTCAGTTACGTGGGTTTTTTTTCTCGACCATAAAACTAATTAACGAGAAAATGGCGACACAAATTGAATTGAATTGAAATTTTATTTTGCAATTGGATGATAATACCCTTACCTATGTTACACCGTTTTTAATTTTCTTAAATATTACAATCGTGCCACCGCACTATACTTAACCCTAATCTACGGCCTACGTTCCTTCTCACGCTTTGTAGGTTAACATTCCTTTATACAATATCTATATCTATACTATATTATAAAGCATGAGGCAAGGATACCAACCAAATTTAAGTAATTACTATACTTTATGCTTATGGTACAACACCTTAATGAAGTTAGTAAGAGGTTAAAATAGTCTTCTACAATATCATTAAATTATTTTAATTAAAACCCATCTAGCATTAAGTATACATATTGATAATATAAAAAGATAGTAAAAAGAGTTGTGATATAATTAAAATTTCTTTGTTATAAACATATACATTATGGGAATTAAAAAACTCTCTCGGTATGTCTGGCCGGAAGCCTAAAATTCCGGCGCACATTCAACAAAGACTAACTAAGGTATTTATCACTAATTTGCCGGAGAAGTGTAGCGGCAGGGATTTATCGGAGTTCATTCGGCCGTTCGGAGATATCTACGATCTTTACATTGCACGAAAGAGAGATAAAGCTGGCAACAGATTCGGTTTTGTATCGTTCTTGGACGTTAAAGATGCTAAGGACCTATTGAGACAGATTGGGAATACAAGGATCGGCGATTGCTGGCTCAAGCCGAATATCGCTCGATTTACTTATGAAGAAGGAGAAATCCCTCCAGAGAGGCCGGCTAAACCTATTCCTCCTAGATCTGAAGCGAAGGCTCCTCCACCAACGTCTTCTTTCGTCAATGGTCAACAATCGTTTGTCGAAAAACTTACAGGCAGATCAGCGTGCAAGTCTATCATAATCGGGGACCATATCAATGCCTTCAAGGGGCTGCATGGGAAGGCTGTGGTGGCCAGGATGATAGATTTAGAGGCACTTAAGAACATTCACGTGATCTTGCATGAGATATGTCCAGGTTTGGGGAAGATTCAATACATTGGAGGCCTTTCAGTCCTGATTTCGTTTGATGATAATGCACATGCTGTCAAGTTTCTAACTGATGCTAGAGAAGTGTTAGGGCGTTTTGCATCCTTGGATCTTTGGGAAGGCCAAATCTTCGGGTTTGATCGTCTTGCTTGGATAAAATTGGTTGGCATTCCTCTCCATCTCATCTCTTCTGAGGTGATTGAGGTTATTGGTAGTCGTCTCGGTAAAATTGTTCACAGGCCTGCTAGATCAGATGACGATGATAACCTATCGTACGATTGTGTCGGTTTGCTAGTAGGAGATGGGAAGAGAATCGAGGAGGAAATTAAACTGGTTTGGAGGGACAGGAAATTCTCAGTTTGGATTTACGAAGACCCGGAGGGGTGGATACCGGAATTCTATAAGCCTCCGTCCCCTTCTACTTCCCCGATGGACGCTTCCGATGATGGTGTTGCCTCACCGACTCCGGCAGTTGACGTGGAAGACGATGATCCCATTGTTTTGGTAACTCCTTCCAATAATAATGGGGTCATTGATGAGGCTTTTAATGACGCTTTAAATACGGAGGTAAATCCGGGTAACGATTTTAGTAATGATGAGTTTATTCCGGGTCAAGATTTCGATTTTGATCAAGGCATTAATGTGGAAACCGATACGCTTGATGGGCCAAGGGATGTGATCAATAAACGAAAAAAGAAGTCTTTATTGGGCCTGAACACTCGAACAAACCCGGCTTACTCGAGCAGTCTCGAAAAGACGAAGGCAGGTAAAAAACCCAAGTGCACCGAAGACTTATTTGGGCTCGATCCATTATTGGGCTTAAGTGATGTTATTGGGCCGGAGTTTACTCGGGACAGGGATAATGGTCAGGAGTCTAATGATTATGTAATGGATCAATTGGGCCGCGAAGCTGAGTTAGAGACGGACCCCTGCCCTGATGCTAGAAACGTAATTGGGCCTGTTACTGTTTCCATGCCACAGCCTAATGACGGGACGATTAACCTCAGCATCGAACAGGAGATTGAAGCCACAGTTGTCTTGGGAGGTAAATTGGGTACTGATCTTACTAAAGAGAAGGTATTTATTCATAAGACTATTATTGATGAAGGGGTACAAGGGGGTTACAAATGAATTGTTTGTCTCTTAACGTGCGTGGGATTGGTGTCTCGGGTAAACAGGGCTGGGTTTCTAAATTAAAACGTGATTATGGGATTTCTTTTATCGGTTTGCAAGAGACTCTTGATTCGGACCTTCAACAGGCTGTGGCCGGCTAAACCTATTCCTCCTAGATCTGAAGCGAAGGCTCCTCCACCAACGTCTTCTTTCGTCAATGGTCAACAATCGTTTGTCGAAAAACTTACAGGCAGATCAGCGTGCAAGTCTATCATAATCGGGGACCATATCAATGCCTTCAAGGGGCTGCATGGGAAGGCTGTGGTGGCCAGGATGATAGATTTAGAGGCACTTAAGAACATTCACGTGATCTTGCATGAGATATGTCCAGGTTTGGGGAAGATTCAATACATTGGAGGCCTTTCAGTCCTGATTTCGTTTGATGATAATGCACATGCTGTCAAGTTTCTAACTGATGCTAGAGAAGTGTTAGGGCGTTTTGCATCCTTGGATCTTTGGGAAGGCCAAATCTTCGGGTTTGATCGTCTTGCTTGGATAAAATTGGTTGGCATTCCTCTCCATCTCATCTCTTCTGAGGTGATTGAGGTTATTGGTAGTCGTCTCGGTAAAATTGTTCACAGGCCTGCTAGATCAGATGACGATGATAACCTATCGTACGATTGTGTCGGTTTGCTAGTAGGAGATGGGAAGAGAATCGAGGAGGAAATTAAACTGGTTTGGAGGGACAGGAAATTCTCAGTTTGGATTTACGAAGACCCGGAGGGGTGGATACCGGAATTCTATAAGCCTCCGTCCCCTTCTACTTCCCCGATGGACGCTTCCGATGATGGTGTTGCCTCACCGACTCCGGCAGTTGACGTGGAAGACGATGATCCCATTGTTTTGGTAACTCCTTCCAATAATAATGGGGTCATTGATGAGGCTTTTAATGACGCTTTAAATACGGAGGTAAATCCGGGTAACGATTTTAGTAATGATGAGTTTATTCCGGGTCAAGATTTCGATTTTGATCAAGGCATTAATGTGGAAACCGATACGCTTGATGGGCCAAGGGATGTGATCAATAAACGAAAAAAGAAGTCTTTATTGGGCCTGAACACTCGAACAAACCCGGCTTACTCGAGCAGTCTCGAAAAGACGAAGGCAGGTAAAAAACCCAAGTGCACCGAAGACTTATTTGGGCTCGATCCATTATTGGGCTTAAGTGATGTTATTGGGCCGGAGTTTACTCGGGACAGGGATAATGGTCAGGAGTCTAATGATTATGTAATGGATCAATTGGGCCGCGAAGCTGAGTTAGAGACGGACCCCTGCCCTGATGCTAGAAACGTAATTGGGCCTGTTACTGTTTCCATGCCACAGCCTAATGACGGGACGATTAACCTCAGCATCGAACAGGAGATTGAAGCCACAGTTGTCTTGGGAGGTAAATTGGGTACTGATCTTACTAAAGAGAAGGTATTTATTCATAAGACTATTATTGATGAAGGGGTACAAGGGGGTTACAAATGAATTGTTTGTCTCTTAACGTGCGTGGGATTGGTGTCTCGGGTAAACAGGGCTGGGTTTCTAAATTAAAACGTGATTATGGGATTTCTTTTATCGGTTTGCAAGAGACTCTTGATTCGGACCTTCAACAGGCTGTGGTTTCTAGTTGTTGGGGAGGTCCTGGCTTTGATTATGATTATGTGAACGCTTATGGCAACTCGGGTGGTTTGGCTTGTATTTGGGACCCCAAGGTGTTCTCGAAAGATACTTCGAACAAGGATAGATATTTTTTGCATGTTGCAGGTACTATCTTGGCGGGTTCTGTGAGAATCAACTTTATAAACGTGTATGCTCCACAATCAAAACCGGATAAGAGGGAGTTGTGGTTGAAAATTTTGAGGTTGGTTAATAGTAATATGGGCTGGTGGATAATCTGTGGCGATTTTAATGCGGTTCGGAATCGAGATGATAGAAAGAACTCCAGGTTTGATGCAGTTTCTACCAACGACTTCAACAATTTTATAGAAGACGCAGGTTTGAGAGAGTACGATATGAAAGGGATGAAGTATACTTACATGTCGTGTAGAAAAGGCGTATATACGTGGAGTAGGATTGACAGATTCTTGGTTTGTGATAATTTTTTCAACAAATGGCCGAATGCTTGTGTGCGTGCCCTGAAAAGAGATAAATCCGACCACTCCCCTCTTGTTCTTTCTATTATCGATACGAATTTTGGTCCCAAACCGTTTAGGATGTTCGATTCTTGGCTGGACCGGAAGGGATGTATTGAAGTGGTTAATTCGGTGTGCGCAAACTGGGTCAACCAAGGGGCCGCAGATTCTAACCTTCTTTTAAAACTACAAAATTTAAGATCGGCGCTTCGTGATTGGTTCGCTAGTTACAAAGCCGAGGAGATGGAGGATGAAAGTCGCTTGCGTAAAGAAAAAGAGGACTTAGAAGTGCAAATGGAATTAGAGGAGCTCGAAGAAGAAGACTTGTGGATATGGTCCGAGTGTAAGAAATCGCTTGAAGAAATTGAGCTCCATAAGACGCGTGACCTCAAGCAAAAATCTCGCGTCCAATGGGCCTCCTCGGGAGACGAAAACTCGAGCTTTTTTCATAGTATTATTAATGGCAGAAAGGCGAGAAATTTTATTCCGGGTCTTATGATTGATGGCGAATGGGTAACGAAACCGACTCTCATAAAGCGAGAAGTGCTCCGGTTTTTTCGCAACCATTTTAGAGAGGCCGTTCCGAATAGGCCGGCTCTTAATTGCACAGGTATGAAATCTTTGTCTAGTCAAGATAGTATTGCGATGATTGCCTTATTTTCTAGACAGGAGATCAAAGAAGCGGTGTTCGAGTGTGGGTCCAACAAGGCGCCAGGGCCGGATGGTTTTAATTTCCGTTTCCTCAAGCGTTTTTGGAACCTTTTTGAAGATGACTTTTCCGGTATTTTAAGGGATTTTCACTCCTCGGGTGTTATTAACTGCGGCTGCGGCTCTTCTTTCATTGCCTTAATTCCCAAGGTTCGAGCGCCGGTAGGTCTCAAAGACTATAGGCCTATTACTTTGATTGGGATGGTTAGTAAGGTTATTTCTAAGATCCTTGCGAACCGCCTCAAAAAAGTGATAGGTAATGTTATTTCGGATAATCAATCGGCTTTCTTATCGGATCGTTTTATTCTTGATGGGCCCCTTATGCTTAATGAGATCCTGGAATGGTTGAAAAAAAGAAACAAAAAGGCGTTTATGTTAAAAATCGATTTCGAAAAGGCGTATGACAACGTCAATTGGAATTTTCTGGTCTCTATTCTTCTTCAGATGGGTTTTCAACCGACTTGGTGTTCTTGGATTAAAGGTATTCTTCTTGCATCGAGAGCCGCTGTTCTGGTTAATGGTTCTCCCACTTTTGAGTTCGGTTGTGAAAAAGGTCTTCGACAAGGAGACCCGTTATCTCCTTTTTTGTTTCTTATTGTGATGGAAGCCTTGTCTTGGCTTTTAAATAAAGCGAAGAGTATAGAGGTTTTCAAAGGGGTTAACATCGCCGAGGGTGGAGAGGATCTTACCCACCTTTTCTACGCTGACGACGCATTGATTCTTGGGGAGTGGTCTAGAGACAATGTCACGAGTATTGCTAGGGTCCTTCGTATCTTCTATTTGTGCTCGGGGTTGAGGATTAACCTTCACAAGTCTAATATCTTCGGCGTAGGGGTTCAAGACGCCGAGGTGGATAGTATGATAGACCTATTGGGATGTAGGAGAGGTGATTTTCCATTCACTTATCTTGGCATCCAAGTAGGGGCTAAGATGACTCGCATAAAAAGTTGGGACCCGGTGATAGAGGTTATTCGAAATCGACTTTGCTCTTGGAAGTCTAGACAGTTGTCGATTGGAGGTCGCCTCATTCTTATTCGTTCGGTGCTTGAAAGCTTGCCAGTGTATTATTTATCCCTCTATAAAGCCCCGAAAGCGGTGATTGATTCCATTGAAACCATTATGAGACGATTTCTTTGGGCGGGTACGAGTGGCGACAATAAAATTCCTTGGGTGGCTTGGGACATTGTGACTACCCCGAAAAATAAAGGGGGCCTTGGAGTTTCTAAACTACAAGAGGTAAATGATGCTCTCCTTTTAAAATGGACGTGGCGTTTTAAACAAGAGGGTTCTAGTTTGTGGAAGAAGATCATCATGGGTTGTCATGGGGCGGGTAGGCCTTGGGCAAATCTCCCGTGCAAAGCATCGTCGAACGGTTGTTGGAAATACATTGTCAAAGCGGGAGAAAAAACGATCCAAGGAGGTATGACTCTTAACTCTTTTTTCGTTGGTGATGTAGGGGATGGTGCTACTATTAAATTTTGGACAGACACATGGTTAAGAGATGCTCCTCTTAGATATGTGTACCCAGCTCTCTTTCGTTTAGAGAAAAACAAATGGGTGTCGATTTCGAACCGGATCAAATGGGTTGATAACGAGAAGGTTTTACATTGGGAGTGGCATAATACTCCTTCTTCTTTTGATGAGGTGACCGAGTTATTCAGCCTTCTGAACGACATCCACGAGTTCTCATGGAAAGGAGGTAGGGATCGATGGAAGTGGAGCCTCTCTAAAGATGGCCGGTTCTCTGTTGCTGCGGTTAAAAGGTTTTTCGCTAGTTCGATTACGGCTGATTCTGTGCCAATGATAAACTGGAAGGTGTGGGTGCCCCTCAAATGTAAAGTCATGGTTTGGAGGGCGGCTCGGAATCGCTTGCCTACCATTGCCGAGTTAATTAAGCGTGGAGTTCCTATTCAACAATCGATGTGCGTGTTTTGCCAAGGGGATTGGGAGACATCTTTACACCTCTTTACCGGATGCTTTACAACTCAAGAAGTTTGGTACAGAATCGAGTCTTGGTGCCGGCTTAGCCATGGTTTCGTCTTCGATGTTCGTGACCTTCTTCATCTTCCGGATAATCAACGTATCCCGAAGGAGAACAAGAATGTTTTAAGAGGTATAGTTTACACGACTATGTGGGTGATATGGAGCGAAAGAAACAATCGTATTTTCAACAACAAACAAAGAAGACCGGCCGAGCTTGTGGAGCACATTAAATCTACGTCGTTTTTTTGGTTTCGTCATAGAACTAGATGTAAAGATGTAGATTGGAAAAAGTGGTGTATTTGTCCTATGGATTGATGTATTCTCTTTCGTTTGTTTGCGCTCGTAGGTCCTTGCTTTGAGGGCTCTTCGGGTGGCGTTTAATGAAGTTTAATTTTCAAAAAAAAAAAAACATATACATTATGGCGATTATACATGTTCTAACTCCCATATACCATTAAGTTTGTATTAATGTTTTCTTTATTATAAACATATATATATATATATATATGGCGACTATACATATTCTAACTCCCATATACCATTAAGTTTGTATTAATGTTATGTCCCTATAAATAGAGGCTTATTGTACTTGGTATAACTCATTGATAAAGTGCTCTCTCATTTTCCATCCTATATTTCTCTCTAAAATCTTTGCTCTTATGTTTACATACGTTATATAGTGGTTGCTAAGAATAACCATTGAGAATACGGGAAGTGGTAGCATCTTGCGATAAACTTTAACAACTCATGTTCTTGATTGAGATATAGCTCAAAAGAGAAACACGCAAGATGTGAAGCGAAATGTATTACGAGGGAAATTGTGAACAATGTTGGAAAATTCGTGCATCATGACACATGTCAGTGATGTAACACAAATAAAAACACCCCCGTTTTGTAATATGATTAAGCTTGTTGTTTTTTTGATTTCGCATGTATGTTGGTGATGATGGAACTCTAGCATCTTGGACGATTTGTGGTAGTTTGATATTGTTATTTGAATCTCTAATATAATTCACATCCATTCGAATTAGAACGTACCAACATGGATGGTTTCCATGTTATTGTTACAAAACCAAATATATTAACTTTCCTTGTATTCATTACATTTATTACGAGTAAAAGTTACTATAATTCCCTATATACGTTGTCTTCATCATGTCATGTACAAAGAACAAAAGAAAAGAAAGATTGATATTGAAGTGAAGAGGTCAACAAAACAATAATAATAAATACACGACAATACTAAATGTATGTAAAGCTATATAAAGAAATCTTAAGAATGTCCACAAGTTTTGGTGTATCTAATACTGGTATATCTTATTAACGTAGTTTAAAACAACTATAACCCTCATTACTCTTATTTTTTTTATAAATTGTTAACTCCTACAGCTTATAATTGTTTTATAATCTTCATCCTTTTTTACAACTTATAAACTATAATAATGGTTAGATATACTATGGTAAGCATAGGTAGTGGTTGCATTACAGGTGATGGCACAACAGGTAACCGAGCCTACGTTGGGTCAAAATATGACATAGGTGGGATAGTTTGAACATCAACCTGGATCTCACGCAAACATAAACAGACATTCAACCAAATTGGCTTGGCTACTTCTTAGTTAAACAAAAATGCAAATGTCAGAGTTCATTATTTGTTTTTGACGTAATTATCAACTTATGTTTGAAGCAAAACATTAAGGTAGCGTTTGGTATGCAGGAATGGAAGGCGGAATGGAATGGAGCATTACGATGGAATGAAAAAAAAAGGTGTTTGGTTGGTCAAGGTAATGGAATCATCCATTACCTCCTCCATTCCATTCCTCCTAAAAACACCAAATTCATTCCATCCATCCCCCATGTTTTTTTTCCATTCCATTCCCTTTGTCACTCTTCATTAGCACCAACCACCACCACCACCCACCACCCACCTCTACCACTACCACCCATCGCCACCACCGCTTGACCCACCACCGACCACCGCCAACCACCGACTGCCGCCACCCACCGACCACCACCGCCACTCTCCGTCACCGACCACCGCCACCCCCACCCATCGACTGCCTCCATCACCGACCACCCCGCCACCCATCTCCAATCGCCACCGACCACCGCCACCCACCACGAAGCACTGACCTCCATCACCGACACTCTCCATCACTGACCACTACCACTACCACCACCGCCACCCACCACCTCCACCACCACCCACAACCAAGCTCCGACTGCCAACACCGACACTCTCCGTCACAGACCACCACCGACACTCTCCGTCACCGACACAGACCACCACCACCACCACCCATCGTTACCGCTGCCATTGACCACCACCGTTGTCGCTACCACGATCGCCACCACCCACCGACCACCACCTCAGCCACCACCAACCACCGTCGCCGGCACCCACTATCAACCGCTATCGCCACCACTCACCACCGCCGGTTTATTCATTTCATTCTTACATGGTAACCAAACAAGACCATGGAATGGTAATCATCCATTTCATTCTTTTGTCCATTCCATTCCCTTGTCCATTCCATTCCCTGGTCCATTCTATTACCCCATACCAAAAAGACCATAATAGAGATTTACCTATGTAAGAGTCCGTTAGCATATATAAGCCCGTACAAGAGTTAATAGATTGTGTAATATGCATACTTAGTCCTTTGGCTAATTAGGAAAAGTTTTATTTTTCGAATTTTGGAAGAATAATTTATATGTTTGACCCTCATGGTAAATTAGTTGTAAAGTCTAATCAAATTAAGTTAAGCAAACCAACTTGATTTTTGATCAAGCCGAGCTCGAGTTTAAGATTCCATCTTTATTTTAAATTAGAGTCAACCCAAATCACCTCGGTATGAACTGCAAGTCAAACTCGAGCTAGCCCTAGCTTAACTTAACCTTTAAGTGTTGTGTTCCACACCGCATCACGCGGGCATCCCACTAGTCATTCCTCAATACAAATAATAATAATAAACTTCATATTAAATGCCAAACCATATATTTGCCATGTATAAACAAGTGGGAGAACATGAGGGGCCGTTTTTAAATAACCTACACTTGAAATCGAATCTTGGGGGGGGGGGGGGGTCCTTGGAAAAAAAGTTTCATTCACTTATTTTAACCAATTATGCACTGCCACACCACTTCACTGATTTACTTCACTGAAACACATTTTTTGAGGCAACACTCCACTGATTCTTTTATTTATTTTCATTTAAAACCCAAACTTTTTTTTTACATTTTTACACACAGTTTTTTAAATAAATACACGGGTTTTAACATTTAATTCTTACTATTACAACCGTCCCACCAAACGGTCAGCGAAATTAAATTGTAAATCTTGGAAACCGTCGATTGAATTGAATTAATCTCACCTAAACGGTCAGTGAATTTATTTTAACAGTGCCACCGTCGATTGTATATAAATTGATCAAACTGTGGGGTTAAAAGTCACACTTTACCACGGTTTAAAAAACAAACATACCAAAAAATGAACCCGTGGACCGACGAGGAAGATATGGCACTTGTGGTTTGCCACAAGGATACCTCAAATGACCCGGAGATTCAATAACTCCCGAGGGTCGAAGGGTCGGCCTTCCCCCCGAAGGGGTTTTGGGCTCGGGTGTTTAGCGACTTCATCGAACACGTTGGCACCAACACCACCAAGACCCTCCGAGACCTCCAATTCAAATGGGCCGATCTCAATATCAAGTGTGAGAGGTGGACCACCCTATACGAGCAAACGGTGAGGGACGATCCGAAGCTTGATGAGGAGTTGGCTATCGACTTCACTCACTATGAGTATGAGGCTCGATACGACAACGATTTCGACCATGTCGAAGCATGGCGATTGTTGTGCCGACTTTAAGTTTTTTTCTTTGTTTTAATGTGTTTTTTTATGTTTAATATTTATGTTTTAATTTATGTTTTTTTATTTAATTTTAGATTTTAAAACAATGAAAATAATTAAACGGTAAAAATAAAACAAACGGTAAAAATAAAACAACACTAAAACACACGGTTAAAACAAAAAAAGTGCATTTTATAAAACTTAAAAATAAAATAAAAACCATCGAAACGGTCTACGAGACCACTACCATCGTGGATGGCGGTGATGTTATGGTGCTGGTAGTGGGTCCCGTAGACAATTCGGATGACGCCCCCCGAGTTAACTTAAGAGGAGAAAAGAAAGGAAATGGAAGGAAAGAAAAAAAGGGTGTTCCTGAGTTTTTTTTAAAGGAGGGAAATGAAAAGAAAGTATGAAATGTGTGTTTCCGAGTTTATTTTTGGAAGAAAAAGAAAGGAAAAGAGAGGAAAACTTAACCAAATCTAATCCTTCCGAATTAGAAGGAAATGGAAGAAGAGAAAGAAAGAGAAAATAGAGGAAAGGAAAAAAGAAAAAAAAATAAAAGGAAGTTCGTTTCTTTTTCTTTTTCACCCTTTATTTAGTGAACTCAGGAACACTAGCTATCTCCAACACTCAACAGACTGGTCTACTTTTTTCACAAACAATATATTCCCAAATTCAAACAATTTCCAGTGCTTAAATTCGAATTGAAGTAAAGAAGAAATCACAGTAACAATGAGTGTGATCGAGCTATTAACACGAGTCGACGCAATATGCAAGAAGTACGACAAATACGACGTCGAAAAGCAGAGAGATCTCAACATCTCCGGTGACGACGCCTTTGCTAGGCTCTACGCCGCCGTAGAGTCCGACATTGAATCCGCTCTTCAGGTCATAATTATATTTAGATCTGTATTGAATTGTTTTTAATATCTAGGGTTTTTAGTTTATAATGTTGATTTGTAATTTGTAATCAGAAAGCTGAGACAGCTAAGAATGAGAAAAATAGGGCTTCTGTGGTGGCGATTAATGCGGAGATACGACGGACCAAGGCTAAGTTACTGGAAGAGATTCCTAAGATGCAGCGATTGGCTATGAAGAAGGTTTGTTAATTGTATGTGTGCTATATGTGAATTGTGAAATATATTATTAATATTAATATTTAGGGCTGGATTAAGTTGAACTGTGCTAGATGCAAGGCGTTTAACAAGCGAAGGCTTCTTTTAGGCTAGGCGTATAGTGTAAATATTATGGGGGTTATAGACATGTTTTAGGTTTCTTTAGCGTTGTATTAGGTTGATTTCGAACTTGTTTAGGGTTGATGTAATTGTTTTAGGCGATTTTTTGGCCTGAAAAAAACACTTGAGGGCCTGAAAGTGTGGCTTTAGAAGCAAAGTGAGAATGTTGTGTTGGGCCTGAAAAGTGGGCCTAGGCGTGCACCTGGGTGAGCCTCGACCAAATAGGTAATCACCATGTTCCTTTGTAGTTGATTTGTTATGTACATTGACATTGAATGTATGCACAATTAGGTGGAGATTAGGGTGTATGACATGTTTTAGTTCTATCTGGAAGACTTTTTGATTGTGTTGAATGAAGTTTTGGATATAGATTTTACAATAGGTAAAAGGACTTGTCCCGGAAGACTTTGCAGCTTGTAAACACTATATGTGAAATATGAATATTTAGGGTGAGCCGGTGAGGTTAAGTTGTACCGTGCTGGATGAGCCTTGAGATAGTTGCTATCAATCTATATGTAATCACCATATCCCGTTGTAGCTGATTTGCTATGTACATTGAATGTAGTCACAGTTAGGTGGATACTAGGGTGTAATCGGTGTATGGCGTGTTTTAGTCTTATATGGGAGACCTTTTGACTGTGTTGGATAAACTTTTGGATATAAATTTCATGACAGGTAAAAGGACTTGCACCGGAAGAGTTTGCAGCTCGTAATGATTTGGTTCAGGCACTTCCTGATAGGATTCAAGCAATACCTGATGGTGGTACTGCTGCACCCAAACAGACCGGAGGTTGGGCCGCTTCAGCATCTCGTATGAATAATATCAAGTTTGATTCAGGTGATAAATTGGTTCAGTTTGGCGGATTGATATTGGATTTTGTTAGATTCTATAGTGGTTGGTTTGTGGTTACTTGGTTTCCTTCTACTTATATGTTAGACATCTTGTGATGCATAAATTTCATAGATGGACGATTTGACGATGAATACTTCCAGCAAAGTGAAGAGTCGAGCCAGTTCAGGAACGAATATGAAATGAGAAAGATGAAGCAGGCTTGTATTTGCTCTTCTGTTTTCTGTGTTATATCATGCTAAAGGTGGAAAATGGGGTGGTTGGCTAATGGGTCAAAATAGGTTTAGGTCAAATACTCAAATAGGTAAATTTGTGCAGGCCACGTGAATTGACCCAAAGGGCCAAAACACTTATAGTCCAGGAATTGTAAATTTGTAATATTTTCTTAATAAGTAAATGTGTGTCAGCTATTGTTACAAAAGTTACATCATTTCAACAGTAACCAATTTTATTTTGATTTAGGTGGCTCTATGCATTAGAAGTTACGTGTTTGGCCCATTTTCTTTTAAGCTAACTTAATCAACATTTCATCTCTTTAACCAATTTGAGATAAAATAAAACATAACCGAGTTGACCCATTCATAAGCAAATGGGTTGAAATTGGCACCTATACAAAATACTCAAGTCTTAACTGGCCTTTAAATATAACCTTTTTCATTTGTTCCATATTTATATAGGATCAAGGCTTGGATGTGATATCAGAAGGTCTAGATACTTTGAAAAACATGGCACAAGATATGAACGAGGTTTCCTATCTTCTACTTAAACTGCATCTTGCTATCAGTCGGCTACACAATTATACTTTTATATCTTATAATTTATGCAGGAAGTAGACAGGCAGGTTCCATTGATGGATGAAATAGATGACAAGGTTACAATATTTCCCCTCGTCCTTCTTATTTTAACTAATGCAAGTATTTGGTTTTCAAAGTATTTTTAATTGTGGTATTTCAGGTGGATAAAGCAACTTCAGACCTTCGGAATACAAATGTTAGACTCAAGCACACTGTTAATCAGGTGACTAACCAACACAATAAAGATTTTTTTTATTACTATTATCATCATTGTGGTTCCATGATTATCTAACACTAATGATCCTTTCCTGTGTTCTTGGTCTGACAGCTGAGGTCTAGTCGAAACTTCTGTATTGATATTATATTACTGTGTATAACTCTGGGAATTGCAGCCTACTTATACAAGTAAGTTCAATACCTTTTTTTCCATGCACATTATTTTTTGTTATAAGTGCAAGCATAATTCAGTTGCTGTTACTAAAACATCATATACACTTTCATGTGATCTTTTCTTGCAGTGTTTTGAAGTGAAAGTTTGTGAAGATAAGAAGTCTGCATTCAGTTTACCCTTGTGATAATCAGCTTCTGGTGTGTTCGTTATTGTGCTTTATATGTTTATTAATATACAACTTATTTCTATAATTTTCAAGTATAATAACATGTTTCTTTTCCACTTATTGCATCCTTGGCCTATTACATTCCTGAGGGCAACCTTAAAATTAGTAGTAATATTTACATGTTTTACATCAAATAGCATTTTATCATCAAACTAGCAACGGTTGCGCTCAGAGCAAAAATTTTACAGGCACTGCTCGGGGAGCAACCGTAGCTTTTAAAATCACACCCATGTACATAGTATCTATTTTATACACCCATAACTTTGTATAGTTCCTTTTCTTCGAACCAATCGTCACCTTACATGAAGGTCAGGTGATTAAGATCTTGATAAGCCATCATATAATTCTGATAGGTGAGTGATACCCATCTCAGATTCAATATCACCATACAAACACATCTCATTTGTATCGACCCTTAATGACCAGCTTTCGTTATTTTGATCTTTCATGACTTTAAACTTGTTACAGTCGATAAAACCCTCATATTGACTTGTTTCTTTGCGCTTTCTATCATCGTTAAATGAACCTTCAAATGAGTTTATACTGTCTGAAAAACTAACGTTGGAAGACACAGGGTCCATGGAAGAGAAATCCAAGTGAGAATCGAATATGAAAGGCAACATGGGACAATCTTTGAATAGGTTTTCCCTCTTTAAGATTTCAAGATTTGAGTTTATGCCCTTAGGAACGGTCGTTGACTTTTCTGGTTCTGAAACTCGTTGACCATATCTATCTTCATATAAGTTTCTTGGGGTACAAGTTTTTTGTCTCACTCTACAAAGGACCCAATCGTCCAACTGTAATCACCAACAAGAACAAATAAAGCCTAAGCTTATCAGTAATCTGCAAAATGTTTAAAGAATATGTTCATGCAAGCTTACCCTCATCGATTCTTTTGGCTTGCTTGTACTGCAAGCAATTGAATCAAGCAATCTGTATTCATGCATGATCCAGTCTGTTTTATCCCCTCTTGGAGGTCTTCCTCTATAAAACACCAAAGCTTTCTTCACCCCAACAATATTCTGGTTACATAATCCTAAAATAGGTCTATCGGTTCCTGTTGCCTTCCAGTACCCTGTACCTGCCATTCTATTCGGCCTCACTCCATTAGGATACTTTCTATCTCTCGGGGTAAAGAAATACCATTCATCTTCTCCAAACAAAGCTTTATCTATAACCAAACAAACCAAAACCAAAATCAAATTAATCTCTGTATGCCTCTGTGTGTGCACGTGTATGTGAAAAAGAGAGGGAGAGACTAACATGGAAGCTCCCACGGGTCATACTTATAAAGCTCAATTTCAGCGAAGATAGAAGCCGGAAGGGTGGTTGAAGTAACTTTCTTCTGCAAATAGTGAACGATAAGTTCTTCATCCGTGGGATGAAACCGGAACCCGGGAGGAAGTTGTATGTCTAAAGGTGAGGTGGAGTTGGTTTCCTCCATGGAATCAAGATGTTCTTATTGGTGTTGTTGGAGGAAACTACTAGGCATATATATATACAAGTAGCATATGCATATGTAAAGTATGAATGCCCAAATCATATTTAATTATTGTGGAGAGTTAAATTTCAAAGAAATGTTGCATGAAAGCAACCGTCGTATACATTTTTGACTAGGAATGCTCAGGCAGGTTGTCTTGTTATTTAAAAGGTACAACTAGTACAGTCCAGATCTTATGTAATACTCAGAATATCAAGTACTTTAGAGTGTAAAAATGATGAGGTCAGAATTTTTAAATTTAATTATGATTTGAACGCTAAATTGAGAATTTTCGAAGAATATAAAAATGGATACCAAATTTTGGTTTATATACAATATAACAATATAATAATGTACTAAAGCCTTGTTCATGTCAACTATTTGTGTAACTTTATGGACTGAAGCGATGGATTTGAGGTTATAATTTGTTTGTTCTCTACATGAAAGATTCCAGTTTACTACAATCTGTATATATTAATAACTTTTAATATATAGTTGTAGTTATTTTTATCTTAAGGGGGTTGGCTGACTTGGCTCAAGGATGTGTGCTACAATTGGCTTTGGGGGGTGGGGGTTTATTAGATATGTTAAACTACTAGATATTTGCCCGCGTGGACACGCGGTTCACCAACGTACGGTTATTTGGAGTAGTATAACGTATAAGAAAAATAAAGTAGACAAATTTTATTAAAATTTAAAAGCAACGAATACACAGTTATTCAAATATCATTAAATATTTCTTTATACACTACATTTTTTTGTTTTAGTCTTGACCTTCCCATCAGCATCAAGTATAAGTAACTTCACACCTGCCCTGTTTTTAACTTTTGACAATGCGACATAAAGTTGGCCATGTGAGAATACACGGTCTCTTAAATGCAATCCAACCTTCGATAGAGACTGTCCTTGGCTTTTATTGATGGTCATTGCGAAACATACGGATATTGGGAATTGGCGCCTTTGGAACTTGACTGGAATCATGTTATCAGATGATAGTTGAGGAGTATTATCTAGAAAAAATAAATAGTAGTGAAAAATATTTCTTACAAAATATTAAAAGTAAGACACTATTTGAGTCAGATCATTCAAAATTCGAAATAAATGTTATAATTAAGTCTAATTGTTACCATTATAGATATTAAAATATGAAAATAAATAGTTTAATGTGTAATGGTTACCATTATTAACTTTAATTCAAAAGTTTAATTTGAAATTAAAAATTCGATATTTAATTGATTACCAATATAAGCTAAACTAATATTAGAATAATATAGCACAATTAATATCTCCAATTAATGTACTAATTGAAGAGTTGACACTAATTTGAATCTTATTAAATTTGTAATTAAAAGGATAATTAGTTTGTGTAATTTGTTACCATTATTAATCAAAACTAAAAAACTGAAATTTTGTTTAATTCGAATTTAAATATTTTGAATTTAATTTGAATTTTGAATTTCAAAATTCAAAATTTAACTTATTACCAATATAAATTACACTAAATTTAGGAAGTGAGTAATTTGAATGTAATAAAGAAATTTAATGAGTTCCTAATTTACGTAAGTTTCCTTTCTCATTCTCATTTATTAAGGTAAAATTTTGAATTTAGAATGGGTCTAATTCGAAATTAAATATTTCGAATTTTAAGTTGAAATTTGAAATTGATAATTCGTTATTTAATTGATTACCAATATAAGTTAAACTAATATTAGGATAATATAGGGAAATTAATATGATCAATTAATGTATTAATAAAAGTTGACACAACTTATGTAGGGACTTTGAATCATATTAACTGTGTAAATAAAAGGATAATTAGTATGTGTAATTTCTTACAATTATTAACCAAAATTAAAAATTGGATATTAATTGATTACCAATATATGCTAAACTAATATTAGAATAATATATCACAATTAATATGATCAATTAATGTATTAATTAGAGAGTTGACACTACTTTGAATCTTATTAAATTTGTAATTAAAAGGATAATTAGTATGTGTAATTTGTTACCCTTATTAATCAAAACTAAAAAATTGAAATTTTGTATAATTTAAATTTAAATATTTTGAATTTAATTTGAATTTTGAATTTCAAAATTCAAAATTTAACTTATTACCAATATAAATTACACTAAATTTAGGAAGTGAGTAATTTAAATGTAATAAGGAAATTTAATTAGTTCCTAATTTACGTAAGTTTCCTTTCTCATTCTTATTTTATTAAGACAAAATTTTAAATTTAGAATGAGCTAAATAGTTAATATATAATTATTATTAATGTGTATTTATTATCTACGAAAAATATGAGATTTAAAAAAAAAATAAAAGTCGAACAATTGTTTATATGGTAAAATCTTTGAATTTGGAATGAGCGTAAATATAGTTAATATATAAATATTTTACAAAAAATTAGGTTTTGATTAATATACAAAACATAATTTTGAAAAAAATAAAGCAGGGATAATTATAAAAAAGGAACAATATAGAAAAGTAACATAGGAAATTAAACAATTAATGAACAAAATAATAAGGAGAATGAAAACTTACAACAGATTGAGTGGCGTGCCTACAACAATTGATTTTGTTTCAAGAAAGACCTATCACTTTGGAAGAACGATCTAGTTTCAAAAGAAAAGGATATAGTAGATTAATCTTCAAGATCTTAAAATTGAATGTATAAAACACACATAATACAACTAAATCGGAAGTTTTAAATCATACCATAAAAGTATATCCATATTAAATAATATCATTCAATTCTATATCCCCATAAATCGGAAGTTTTAAATCATTCCATAAAATTAGAAGCTTGAAAATAGGAAAGATCATAGATTCTTTTGAAAAAAATTAAACCACTTTCCGATTTTGACACGATGCAATCGGGTGCACCCACATCATGGATCCATGATCCATCCAATCACCAACCAAACTAAAGATTTTCACTAAAAAACATTATCTCAAGCATATGAAGATCCGTATTATATTAAATTCTCAAGAACAAATAAGAACAATTGATGAAAATTCTTGAACCCTTTAAACAATCTTAATCGAATAAGAAGTTATGAACATGAAAGAAAAAATATATGATGATTAACCAAAGCTTAATAAACACGAAAAGTAAAGATTTGTAATAATATAACATCATGTGTTTGAAGACTTAAACCAAATGAATGGATACCTAAAACATAAACCTCTAATACAAACCTAAATCAGTAGTACTCAACAGTAGCTTTACTAAAACATCAATCAAACCTTATTGAATCATTGAAACCTATAAACTGGTTGACAATACCTAAAACATAAACCACTAATCGAACCCGAAATCATAATAAACAATTATCCATTTTTCTTTTAACATCAATTAGTACCTAAACATCAACCCATGGTTAAAATTCTGAATAATAATAAACGAAAACTAAAGAACAATGATTCAAACCTTATTATAACATCAGTTGAAACCTGAAAGCTAATTTATCGATACCTAAAACATAAACCTCCAATAGAAACATAAATCAGTATTTGTAATCAGTAGCTTTACTAAAACATAAATCAAATCTTATAACATTATTTGAACCCTATAAACACCTAAAACGATACCTAAAACAAAAACCACTAATCGAACCCTAAATCATAAGCAACCATGTAAATTTTTTGTTAAAACATCAATGAAAACCTATAGAACAATGATTTAAAACTTATGAAATACTCGAAGATTGAAACCTAATAAATTGATACCTAAAAGATAAACCTCAAATAGAAACCGATATCTACTGTGAACAAAATCGAATACATTGTCTATATGCAACAACCAAATACTTATAAATAATACAACGCATCAAAACTAATAAACAAAAAGAACCTCAAACTCTACATGATTTTGCAGCGTCAGTTTTCAAATGGAATTTTCATGTATAAGATTAAATAACATAAGAGAATATATTAATCATAAAATATCATTGAAACAAACAACACAATTCGTAAAAGAAATTTTTAGGAGAATGGAAAGATGATACCTTGAAGAAGAAGGAGAGGAGACGATGGAGAATAATCGGTGGCAATGTTTATGTTGTGGTGGAACGAATGTTTGAGGCAGTGAATGAGAATGAGAAAGAATATAGATATAGAAGAATGAAAGAGAAGCGTACAAAAGAAGTCTTTGATTAATTAGAATAGTCATTAAATGTTTTTTATTTAAAAAAATTAAAAATCTGGATTATATTGTTTAGGAAAGTTATTAAACACCTTGACCTATTTTGACCAAAGTAATTAATAATTTTCGTATGATTTAAAAAAAATATTAATACTTACTTTGAAATTTGAATTAGAAGATCAAACTTTGACCTCATTTAATTTGAATTTAAATTGAGTTTAGGAAAGTGATTAATGGTTGACGGATGTTGACCATTCTTTTAATGTATAGATTTTTCAATTTAAAAAAAAAGAAAATTTTATAAATTCTAAGGTTAGGACACATGGCACAATATGGGAAGAGAGAGAAACTGAGGTGAAATGAGGGAGTGCCAAGTGTCCTAATTGAGTTTGTTTTATTAAGAGTATAGATTAGTATTAATTAAGAGCTACAATTACATATCAATGAATGATATTTTGTCCCAAGGTAGGTAACAACTTTTATGTTTGTGTTAAAATAAGGAAAAAAAATTTGCTAAGAGTTGTTAAAAACTAGTATATTATTCACCGCGCGGCGCAGAAACATACAGCAAATGGAATTCCCCCCGTGCTTTGCCGTAGGAATTTAGTCAGTATTTGTTTGGTTAATTACGTTATTAGTACAATATCAATACTTGGTATTGTAACCGAAAAATAAAACTAAAAAAACGAAGTTATATACAAAAACAATGACGCTTAAAAGTTCAAATATAATCATTAGTTAACACCGGCCTTACGACGTTAGACCTGAATGCGGTAATGTCATTTACGCCGTTAATCTAGTGTTGAACTCACCTCCGTCGACCATCTGGAAACGGTGGTTGTGGTGAACTTACGCATTATACTCGGCTTTTATTCAGTAAATGGTATTTACGTAATTAACTTGTAAGTAAAAGGTTCTTTATAAGGCATTTTCGTAATTAAGTTGCAAATAAAACGTTATGGCATTTTCTTAACTACCGTATAAATAAAAGGTTTTTTATTTTGGAAAGAAAATAATAAAAAAGGAAACCACTGTAGCGAAAGCCACGTTCGCTACAGTGAAAACCTTGATGACAAATCTATCTATAACTTATAATAAAAGAATTGAACTTTGATGATGTGGCATTTAATGGAGGCCTCAACCCCTCCTTGAATGTGCCACGTGGCATCATGTAAGATTTTTTAATTTTTGAGTTTTTTTAATAAATCTATATATATTATAATTATTTTAGGAAAAGATAAGAATTTAAAAACAAAATTAAATTTTCTCTCTAATGTTTCCTCCCATAACTTTTAAACGTTAATATCTTTTATATACGAGATTTTTTAAAGAAAAAAATTACACCAAATTAACGAGCGTTTTATTATCTTTCCAACGAGTACCACAGTGCTATATAAAAACGGAGAAAAAAAACAACTATTTTTGTGGGGTTTTGTTTTCAAATATATTTTACTCTACTAATAAATCACAAACGATAAACATAACTTTATAGGCAGAGATTCCTTTTTTTTTATATTTGAATATGATAACTTATGGCAGAAATTTGTTTAAAATAAATAATAATAATATTATTATTATTATTATTATTCATTAATCATGTATTGGCAAATCATTAATTATGTTGTCATATTAGATATTTTATTATGTTATATTAAATATTTCAACCCCGGGACACCCCCGGGATAAAAGCTAGTGTTATATATAATAATTAGCGGTCCGTGAACCTATAGCCATAGACAAAGAGCAAGTAGACCAATTGCCATTTTTTGCCTCCTAAAGCAAATTTTAAACGTCTATGGTCTAATTGAAAGATGCTGATTATCAAAGCACACCCTAACGAAACCGCGGGTCTTTTCCTTGGATTGAGCTTTTTTTTTTGAACGGCAAAACGCTTTATATATAAATATAAAGAGCCAGCAAGGAGCTGGAGATACAACAGACCACCGATACAGCCACTAACAACAAACGACACCGCAAACAAAAAACACCCCAAAAGACTGAGAAGACACACCCTTACAGCCACTCAGAAACATCAAAATCAAACCATTTATTCCAGTTCAGCGTAGCCATCTTCGATCTGGATTGAGCTAATTTTCACTTCGAATCGTTCTATATAATTCCATTGTTAGGAAACTTTGAATTTGAATAAAATAAATTTATTTAAATTAAGTTAAGCCTCGTACAGTTTATGAGTTACGGTGGCTAGTTTATTTTTGAAACCAACGGTTAGACAAAGGTTTGCAGGTTGGGAAGCCAATTAGCAAGCATATGTTGCAAAATTGTCGATACCTACTATTGATCCGTTTGACCAATGACATTTTTGTTGATTTAAGTTGAGCCTTATGAAGTTTGAGGATATGAAGCATCCATATGCAACCTTTTGTTATAAACGTAACAATTTTATATCCTCATATTAGATAGCACTTAGGTTCAGATAACAATAAAACATGCGAATATGTCGATTTTGATACTCTTTTATTTTAATAAAATCTATATATATATATAAAAGAAAAAGCTTTTGCTGACGTGGCGTGTAATGGAGGCCTCAAACTTGTGTCACGTGGCATCATAATGGAGAGTTTTTGGTGTTTTTAAATTGTTTCCTTTTTTAATTAAATTGAGTTATTTTAAGAAAAAAGAATTTAAAAATAAATTTAATTTTCTCTCTCATATTTCCTCCCATAACTTTTAAACGTTGATATCTTTTATATACGGGATTTTTTAAAGAAAAAAATTACACAAAATTAACGAGCGTTTTATTATCTTTCCAACGAGTACCATAGTGCTATATAAAAAACGGAGAAAAAATCGACTATTTTTTGTGGGGTTTCGTTCATACAGGAAAAAAACACACAAAGTGTTCATGTTATCACGTAAAATTAGATTTTGTGGGGAATATGAGTTATTACTGATTAGAATACTATGAACATGCAATGATTGGAAGATTTTGTGATTAGTTAACTTGAGCCATTTGTAATAGGTTATCACGTAAAATTAGATTTATCAACCCCGGGACCCTCCCGGGGTAATCAGCTAGTATATCTATAAGCTATATCAATTCATTTTCTTCCATTTATTCCTATCCCAAAGCAAGGATTCAAGAATCCCTTAATACAAATCATAGAAGTATTCATACATTGTTGAATCGAAATAAGGAATATCAATCTTTGATAATTTTGTCATCATCCAATTGTTATCGAATAGGCCCATTAAACGATATAAAATCTTCCAATGTGATAAAAGAATCAATAAAAAAGAAACCCTCAATTCCAATTAGGAATTCGTTGGGCCCCTTAGGAACAAGTTTTCCAATTTATAATTTTGATTTCTTTTCCCATTTAATAACCCATAATAAGATCTTGCCATCTTGGTAACTAAATATTTGCAACTTTACGATTTCAAAAAGATTTTTCAAATAGTTAAATATTATTTACTTGACGAAAATGGTAAAATTTATAATCCTTACTCATAGGCCTGTAAACGAACCGAACGTTCATGAACTGTTCGTGAACTGTTCGGTGGGAAGTTCGTTTATGTTCGTTTATTTAAATAAATGAACGAACACGAACACAATTTTTTGTTCGTTTAGTTAAACGAACGAACATGAACACATGTTGTGTTCGTTCATTTATGTTCATGAACGTTCATTTATGTCCGTTCATTTATGTTCGTTTATTTTTGTTCGTTTATGTTCATTTAATTAAACTTAACTTTATTTTTATTATTTATTTCCTTTTGTTAAGTAACCTTAATTCATATGTTCTAAAAACTTAAACCTAACCCTAACATTCTAAACATATCACTTATCAGCCGGTCTCCACACTTCACAGCCCCACACTTCACAGCAGCTATCCACCCTAACCATAACGTTCATTTATGTTCATGAATCATTATTAACTTGTTTTTGTTTGTGTTTGTTTATGTTCATTTGTGTTCGTTTATATTGATCATTTGTCTTCGTTTATGTTCATGAACTGTTCGTTTAGGTTTAAATGAACAAACATAAACGAACACGAACACGACAAATTTCTTAATGAACGAACACGAACACAAAAATGTGTTCGATTATGTGTTCGTGTTCATGTTCGTGTTCGGTTAAAGTTAAATGAACAAACACGAACACGCATGTGTTTGTGTTCGTTCGGTTCGTTTACAGCCCTACTTACTCATGCAGTAACATTATTTTGAATCCATTCAAACTGAATTGGTACTTTCTCTATTACATTTATTGTGATAGAGAAAACTTTTATTATGTTATATTATATCATCATAATGATCCCTTAACCTGCTGGTTCTTTTTCTGAAGTAGCAACGAGAGAATTCGTCTTGGAAGTGGGAGAACTAGGAGTTTTCGTCTTTGGATTAAGACGATTTAGTGACTTTCCTGAAAGCAGAAAACCGAAGGTTAGCCTTGCATGAACTAGGGAAAGATATAACTCAACTTCACACTGGTTAGCAAAACCTCAGAGCTTCCCTTCTTCGGTAGAACCTTAATTTTTCGATTTGCAGAATTAAATTCTTTTTGTAAATTCATATGTAATTCTTTGATTCTTCGGGGTCGACTTTCAATTAATATTGTTGGAAATCCCATATAGATTATGATTTGGATCAGGTCGGTTTTTTTTTAATCTCTATACGTGCAATTCCCTCGATGCTGTATTTTTTATGAATAGATTGGATACTTAATTTAAATTGGTTACTAGTGTTTTGTTACTCTTTATATTCATAATTAAACTGAAATTGAATATACAATTATTATTATATATAACATTTACGAACCTTAGCTACAGTAACAGGAAAATAAACAGTCTTCAGTTTAAAAGGTAATTACGAAAATGCCATTTCCAAACATGTCCAGTGCACATACAACGACGTCGTATTGGTGTTACCGATGCACACGCGTCGTCAGACTCACGTCCGAAGACTCAATCGTCTGATCGTACTACGATTGAGAATTCATCAAAACCGGCGATTCCCACATCTCTCCGTCGGCGGAATCTCGCCGGCATACCCCGATCTACCCTCTCGTCGGTAATAATAATAATAATCGGCCAGATCTCAGTCTTCTCCGGAGAAACAGAGCCGACCGCTCTTTGCCGATTCAAGACCCTAGATTGTTCGCTGGAAAACGATCGCTTTGGAAGAAGAGGTAAACTGCTACCATGACTTCGGCGAAGACGACAGTCGTCCGATTCGTGTTGCATGCCCCATTTTTAACTAGATCTGGTAGTTTGGAGGTCAATCTCGGCCTGTCTAGAAAATGAAAGGCGGCAATGACAAGTGACAGCTTTTTTCCGACAACCACATAGAGGAAGATGTGATAATATGTTGCAACTTCAAAGATGACTTGGCATTGGTAAGTTTCTTCCCAGTTGAAGCTTTTTATGGTAACCGACATTTGAGGCCCATAAGTTGTAGTGGGCCCCTTCTTGCTTAATCCTTTCTTCCCTATTGTTTGCTTCAAAACATGACTGCACTTCTGAGGTCTGGTCAGGCTTTATTTTGGTGGGTTTTTTCAATTTAATGGGTTGTAGTCAATTGGGTTAGTGTATAGTGGGCTTTAGGATTAATGGCCTGTATAGTGGACTTTAGATTTCTCTCACAAATCATTGTCATTGCGTCGGTTGTACTTTGATGCTGTATTCATGCAAAAATCGCCTTCAAACATGTCGGGTCGAATATAATACATTTTCATTTGACGAAAACTTGATTCGCCGTATGTTTCTGCGCTGCGCATAGCGCTGTGGGTAATATACTAGTTATAAATAATGGTGGGTATTAGCCGTCAGAGAAAATCAATAAAAATAAAACAGTGATTAGTAATTGGGTATGAAAAGTGTCACGCGCCCTCTCGACCAATTTATGGTGGAGATGGAGATCCAACTTTGAATGTTCTTAATTCGTTTAATATAACTTATAAAGGCTATTTGCTTTCTTGATTGAGTTTTATAACATCATGTTTTTATCTTTTTAATGTGCTTATTGTTTCGAGATAAATCATTTTCAGAATCAAAACAATAATAATTGTACCTAGCAAACCTCGAAAATAGCAAAACTATTGGTATGATGACGGATGACAATGAGTTGGGTATGGCTAATATAATACGAATACCCGGTGCTAAAGTCTTGTCTCATACTTAGCACATTATCCGTAGGGTATTTGTTAGGAATCTAACATCGTTAATGTGTGTGTGTATATATATATAGGGTAAGGATAATGTGGAAATCCACTCTTAGATAGTAAACTTTGGAAACTCTGACTTCCCAATTTTTTTTTTGAAAAAATAGGCATATAATATACATGATTTTAAGCATTTTGAGCCCAAAAAAATCAAAAAAGCGCCGAGTACTTAAAAAAAATCGACTAACACATGTTAAGCGAAACTAACACGTGTTAACCATTTGTTACCCGAAGACGTTTTTTTTTTAAAAAACGGCTCGGCGCTTTTTTGATTTTTTTGGCCCAAAATGCTTAAAATCATGTATATTACATACCTTAAAATTTTCATAAAAAAAGTCAGGAAGTTAGAGTTTCCACAGTTTACCATATAACAAGGGTTTCCAATATAACCTTATACTATATATATATATATATATATATATGTATATATATAGGTAATGAATTTGCTGAAAAGTCAAATTTTCCTAAGAAGTCTATGTAAACATTGTGTTTTATTTTTTTTAAGGAATTATTTACATTCTTATGACTTTGTGCTATAAAAAACAATAAAATTAACAATTTAAAACACAATCAAATGTATTCTAAGCATTAAATCTAAAAGTCTAAAACATCATGCAAAGATGTAATTAGTGTGTTTCACAATTTAATGCTTAGAATACATTTAATTGTGTTTTAAATTGTTACTTTTGTTATTTTTCTATATAACACGATGCCCAAACAATATATCTTAGAATATAAAACACAATGACTAAATAGACTTCGTACACTTCTTAGGATATATATATCTTTCCTTTATAATTTGATATTTTAAAAGCTATACAATATATTAAATTATAATAAATACAAAACATATCATCATCACAATAATAATATTTGAACTCGCATCATTTTCCTAAAGAGGCTTTACTTCTTAGCATGGAGCTACAACCCAAGTGGCATCCCCAAACTACGTTAAAATTAGGGTAAGATTTAGATAAACGTCACATTTATTAGAAAGATTGCAAATGACCTTCCGGTGCTATGACAACCAAGATCTTCTAATGTAAAGATCATGAGTTGGAGTCTCACCTAAAGGAAATTTACTATATGTTGAGCAAAATGTTTGATTCCAGTGAGCCTTTCGACGACGGGTTTCTCTAACGTGGTGATGGGCCAGATCACCAACGCCGTTTGCAAGGCAGATCTTCATACGGGCTCGACCGGGCTCCAGCCCACCCAACCTTTTCGCTTCGTAGTGTAAATTTCACCGAAATTTTGAAAAATTTTATAGGTATTAAGTCCGGTCCTACCAGATTGAGTCCGCCCCCATCAGGTTTTACGTCTAAGATCCGCCATTGGCCGTTTGCGTTTGTGATCATGAGTGATTAGGCTTTCGTTGTTGATGGTCAAAAGAAAATTAGAAAGACTTGATTCCAGAACCAAACCGGAATTGTAAAGTCGTTTGGTAGAAACCACCCACCGTCCCTTCCCTACCGTCCACGAAATTTATTTATTTATAAACACAAAATCACGAGTTTTGATTATTATTAAGTTTAATTTAATACCCATCATCATCATTATCCTCCTTTTGATATTCATTCATTCATATATTCCACTTTTCTATTTCAATGGTCCCATCATTTCACCCCATCTATCATCTTCATCACACATACACCACCAAATAAACCCTAATAATAATAATAATATTAATATTCTCAATGCTAATTCAATGATGTCGTCATCTTCATCAACCACCACCAACCACCACCACAACGCCGCCGGTCAACCACCACCACCACCTGGACTCAAAACCTACTTTAAAACTCCAGAAGGAGCATATAAACTTAAGTCCGAGAAAACTCATCCCGTTGGTTTCCTTCATTATACTCACGGCAAATCCACCACTCAGGTTATCACTTATTCTATTCCTAGGGTTTCCATTCAGTTATTATTATTATTATTATTGATACTGATTATGTTTTGTTTAAATTAGTCATCCAGATTAGATGAGTTATTATTGCTTTTTAGAATACTTAATTTTATCATACATTGCTTTAGGGCACACATCACATAGTATTGCTTGCTAACTTAACTTTTTTTTATTAATTAATACGGTTCAAATCAGTATAGCCGGTTTAATAGAACTAATACATCGAGATAAGAAGGCAAATGTGCAACTGGCTGCTCCGCTAGCCCTTTTTGAATTGCAAAACTAAGTTAGTGTTCTGTTCATGGAATGCAATGGAAATGGAATTCACATACTGGAATGAAATCTAGATGGAATTGGAATTGGAATGTAGATTCCTTTCCGTATGTTCATGTTTAAATTAAGTTCCTTCTTTTGGTGAAATGGATAAGTGGATAACATAAGAAATTATATATACATTCCAGTTCCATCCGGATTCCATTCTATTCTTTTTCATGATGAATGTTACCTAAGTCTTTTGAAAACTACATTTATCGATGTTGGGCTCAACTAATTAGTTCCACGGACTCGGGAGCAAAAATATTAAATGCAAATGGTATAAATACGTGTTGGTTGTCAAGGCACGCTTTCTTGTGTTTGGTCACTTTCTTGGTTTTAAAAATCAATAGGCGCATGAAAGCGACGAGTTCTAAAATTGAGGCGTAAAGCGCAAAAGTGGTGGGCCTTTCGTACCTGAGGCGCACGGCAATTATATATTTTTTTTATATATCCCATAGGTTTTTAGCTTCCTTTACCCAAAATATAGCTATAAATAAGGGTTTTATAAGATTTTACCTATGTCTACAAGCCAAAAAAACTCAAGGTACAACATGTTTCTGCATAAAAATTCCCAGGGTACAAGAAGCGCGTGCCTCAAGGAAAAACACCCCAAAAAAGTTCAAAAAATATGTGCCTTTTATGCGCTTCTTGGAATTGGTCTAGGCGTAGTTACAAAAGTCGGCATGCAGTGAGCCTTGTTGCGCCTCGCTCCTGAGGCGCACTTTTCAAAACGAAGATCACTTTGCATGAATCAGCTTTTCCAAAAAGGAAATTATACAAGCAAGCCGTTCTAACAAAACATACATGGTATCCATAAATGGAAACTATAATAGGAAAGTAATAATATCCAGGTTACGCAATACCCTTTCATAAAAGAAAACTAGGATTTTCGGTAACCAATCCGGCCCATAGACCCTTCCAACTGATATATAGGTTGGAATGTTTAGATGATTCTTGGATACATTTCCAGGTTGGAGGTTTTCAAATTCTTAGGGTTTTGGCTTACTCTGTAAATTGCCGTTAAAAAAACATAATATCCATTAAGTTTTGTATTTGTAAAGCTTAAGGTTTTACATTTTCAGCATGATTTACTTAAAAGGATGAAACTTGTTTATGTAATGTGGACACTAGGTGACTCTGGCTCAATTGAAGGATAAACCTACACCATCTGAGCCATCATCATCTTCAACATCAGGTTTAGGGGTTGGTAGTGGGGTGAGATCAGCAGCAGCAAAGTTTTTAGGTGGAAATAGTAGTAAAACACTCGGCTTTGTTGGCGGGAATGGCGGTAGCAAGTCTTTGAGTGGGACGAGTAAACTGGGAGTATCAAGTACTTTAAGTTCTAATAGCTATACTGGCAATACAAACTTTGATGGGAAGGGCACTTACTTGGTGTTTAATGTTGGTGATGCTGTTTTCATCAGTGATTTGAGTACACAAGATAAGGTACTTTGATGTTAATTTGATTGCAACTTGTTAGTGTCCCCACACCCCTGTTTTATATATTTTAGTCTTTGGATATTTGGGTGTGCTTCTGCTGCTTGAAATTGTAATAATTAGATATTCAGATGTTGAGTATTTGGGTAATTTTGATTATCTAAGGAGGTAATAGATAAAAAGATAAAAAGGGTCATTTTGTGGAAAAGAGTAATGTTTTATGGAGTAGGATTAAACGTCTTTTATATTAGATTAAACGAAAGGGCTAATGGGCAGACTGTTCAGAGGATAATCAGAAGCAGAAAATGTTCATCCTAACACTGAAAGCTTATCATAAACATTCCATATAATCAGTTCAAAGTGAGATGCCAAACACATACCCAATTAAACCTGAATATGAGAGCCTTATAACATTTTATGCAGGATCCTATAAAATCTATACACTTTAGTACTTCAAATCCCATTTCCCATGCTTTTGATCCAGATGCCAGAGATGGACATGATTTGCTCATTGGGTTGAATTGTGGTGATGGTATATATTTTTCTCTGTTAGTTTTATTTCATGTTTTTGTTAAAACATGCTTTAATTTTTATGTACATTCTGGAATTTGTAGTTTATTCAGCCTCATTAAGACTACAATTACAAGATGCTGGAAAAAAACTTGTTGGAGCCCAACATTATAACAAAGATGGCTGTGTAAATAATAGGCATGTGCAGAACTAAATATTATCTTCCTTTTTTTCTTATCCTTAGTGTACTATTGTTTAGGACTATATCTTTCTTGCCTTTTGCAGTCGGTGTACTAGTATAGCATGGGTTCCTAATGGTGATGGCACTTTCGTGGTTGCACATGCGGATGGAAATATGTATGTTTATGAAAAGGCAAGTATATAATAAAATGATAAACTTGTACATTTGTTATTTATACATGTTTGATTGTATCCACTGTTTTAGAGCAAAGACGGTTCAAGTGATCCTGCATTCTCTGTTATCAAGGACCCAACTCAGTTTTCTGTTTCACATGCACGTCATAGTAAGGTACTGATTAATATGTATATATACACACAAACTGGGACGCGTTCAATACATAATCAGTTTTAAGTAAAGAACTACGAGTCTACAAGAATCGCATAAGAACTTGTACGTTGTGCTTGTCAGATACAGTGGTAGAGAGAAAGTGGTGTGGTTATGTGCTTACGTAAATCATAGTTAAAGCAATAGGTACAATGTTTATGTGGTATCCTTAGTTTTTTACTTAAAATTGATTATGCATTGGACATCCCCCTGGCACAAACTAATTTGTAATTCATAGTTAATTTAGCAAGTATATAAAGTTGTAAAATTTTATCGTGCAGAATCCAATTGCTCGATGGCATATATGCCAAGGTTCAATAAACAACATTGCATTTTCAAGCGATGGGGTGTATCTGGCAACTGTTGGAAGGGATGGTATATAACAATCTGAATTCTTGTATATTTTAGCTGAGTTTTATCTGTTTTTACCATCTTCAATTTGTTGCAGGTTATCTTCGAGTCTTTGACTTCAAAACTGAACAACTTGTATGTGGAGGGAAAAGCTATTATGGTGCATTATTATGTTGCTCTTGGAGGTTAAAATCTTCAGAAAGAATAAATAGTACTTGATTTATCTTTTATTTTTATGTTCTGATTTTTTTAAAAACAAATGACAGTATGGATGGAAAATACATATTGACTGGAGGTGAAGATGACCTAGTTCAGATTTGGAGCATGGAAGAACGCAAGATTGTTGCATGGGGTGAAGGGCATAGCTCATGGGTGAGTGTTTGATAATTAACTTATTTTGGGTCTGTTTTCACGTTGTGATATTTTCATCCTCGTGTTTCAGGTCAGTGGGGTTGCGTTTGATTCATATTGGTCAGCCCCCAATAATGACGACACTGGTGAACATGTCGTGTATCGATTTGGTTCGGTTGGTCAGGTATGTCAGTGCCATAACTGAAATTTTTATGGAAAGTTTGGTTGAGATGAGACATTGAACATTCAACAAACACGTAATGTGCAGGACACACAGTTGCTATTATGGGACCTGGAAAGGGACGAGATAGTTGTGCCATTGCGTCGAGCCCCAGGTGGTTCACCCACGTTCAGTAGTGGGAGCCAGTCAGCTCATTGGGACAACAATAGTTGCCCAGTTGGTGGTTTGCAACCTGCACCAAGCATGCGAGATGTCCCAATGATATCTCCGCTGGTGGTTCATCGTGTTGAAACCGAACCTCTTTCTGGTTTGATATTTACTCCTGAATCTGTTCTTACTGTGTGTCGAGAAGGGCGTATTAAGGTGTGGACAAGACCGACCTTGTCTGAAACTGAACCGGCCATATGAGATTCTGGTTTTTGTGTGGAAAGAAACAGGTGTTTTGTGCAGGTGATAGATAAATTAACAGGAGGTTATACTCATGCCATTGGCAATGGAGAAATTAAGAAGACAATGAAGAGTGGCCATTTTTACCTTGTAAGTATGAGGAATGTTAACTTAACTAGCCTAAATAATTCAAATCTTTTCTTTGTTTCAAATTCTTTGCTAATCTAATACTCACTTTACCCATAAGAAATTATTTGAGCTAGTCTTGTTTTAAGCTCTATATCTAAAGCTCCAGCTTGACAGGTTATTAATTTATACAAGTTCGAGCTTGGCTCGTTTATTCATGCATATTTTATATATAATTATTTATGTAATATTAGTTATTTTTATCATAATTTTGTATATTAATATCTATTATGTATATTAATATATTTCAAGTTATTTTTATCGTAATTTTGTATAAAAAACTTATATTTATACAATATTAATCTCGTTAGACTTGTGAGTTTGGTAGCTTTGATATGTGAAGCCTGCCCTTGTTTAAGCTTGGCTTGATTTGAGCCTTTAGTAAGGGGCTATTTGGTTGATTAATTACTGAATCATTAAGCTGTCTGAATGGTTAAGAGGCTCTGAATGATTCAGCTCTTAACCATTCAATTCAGAGCCTCTTTTAGGTTGAAACAAACATTCAGAATACTGAACCATTTAGAGCTGAATGGTTTAGAGCCTCGTTAAGAGGCTACCAAACAGGCCCTAAGTCGATCTCGAGACCTAACTTGGTCCATCACAAGTTGGGTTTTGGCTTCAAGATGCCATGATGGTGTGACGCTATACCTTACCCGGGCTCAAAAGGAAAGCAGATTGTTAGCTGTTAAATTTTTTAATGAAATGACTGATACGCCCATCATTTGGCTACCTGCTCTTTTAATGTTTTCTCATATGTTGGATGGTGCTCTTCCCTTTAGACGGAAGCTCATGAACGCAACAAAAAAAGTGTACAAATTATCGCCAATGAACAAAATAGAGACCCACCATCGACAGGGGAGAGGCAGATCCATTGGTTGCTAAAAGTAAACTGATTACCGATGGTGACAAAGAGACGATGCATTGACTAGAGGCAGATCCATTGGTTGCTAAAAGTAAACTGATTACCGATGGTGACAAAAAAAGTGTACAAATTTACGTTCTTTTGTTGAATGGATGTTAGATTTATCCGACATTTGCATCGCGTGTTAGGCCACTTTCGTCCTTTTAACCCTCATTTAACTAGTTTCCAACATACTCAGCTTTTAGGGCTTTCCTTGATCGAGATCGAAATCCAGGTTGCCGCTTTTGTTCGTGTCCTCATAACGTCAATATATTGCCTAACCTCATTATACTTGTAATCCGGGGATGAAAACGTAAGTTCACAGGATTGTTCGATCATGAAATGTGATAAACGTTCTATAGAGATCATTACAACTAATGTCGAAGAACAATGATAACTTAATACAATTTAAAAAAAAAATCACTTCTATTACAAATAACAAGTTTAGCCATCCACGTCAGCATCTTTGTGTAACTTAAAACCGTCCACTGAACATAGAGGATTGATGGGAATATCATTAGACAAGATTTCAAACCACACACTCTAAAATCATGGTGCCATAAACACCAAACACAAATCATATTATAAAAATTTTCTGATTCGGGTTTAACTAAAAGCCACCGAATCTGGACAATCATCACACTTACATTATTACAAACCCACGACGTGGGTGGGTGCCCCGATTCACTTGTTTTGGTGTGCGTTCAGACACCAGAAGCCATATGAACAACAACGTCGCTATTGCAGCCTCATTATTCGGCTCGGTTGTTGACCTTAATCTCCAAAAGCCTCTCAACCGTCTGCCTACATATCGGGCATCGGTTCGTTTGAAACCTCAAAACTTTAGCACACCCACTGCACATACACTGAAACAAAGCACAATTAACCATTAATCAATATAAAACAAATTCTCTTTCTCAAAATGTAAACATATTAACAAACATTTATTCTTTCTTTTTCGTACCATGTGTCGACAAGGAAGAACAGTGGTGTCTCGAGGTTCCGATAAACAAATAACACATTCTTTACTGGAATCATTCCCGTCAAAATCGTTGCCACTATCAACCGAATTCCCGATGCCATAAATCTCCTGCAACTCGTATCTAATCCCGTTTACCCACAAGATTTGTTTCACTACTCTAACCTTGAACTCACCCTTAACTTTCTCAATCACTGCATTTGTTATTTGGGAATTAGTGACACTCGGATGTTTGTTCCCGCCTTCTGGTGAACTTGGAGTTGCTTCTGCTTTGACTGCCAGTGGGTAAACACTCATGTCATTCTCTTTTGATAGCTCTGATTCCTCATACGCTGAGAGGTCGATTCCCGTTCCTGGTGTTTGCCTAAACTTCTGGCCCAAACCTTGTTGGAAGTTTAGGGTTATTGGCGGAATCGAGTCTTCTTTAACTGTAGTTAGGTTACAGTTATCCCCTTCTTTTGCAAAGAAATAGAGAGTTATGCTGCATGGAGAACAAAGTAAACATAAAGCAACAGAACTTGCCACAACTTCAAGCAGTAGAAGCGCATCCGAAACAAATAATCGGAATCTAACTAACATCAAAACACTATCTTCCATAGAGGGTTAATTATACATAATTATCTCACAACAATCATTTATTATCACACAATCGTCTTCCAAAACGCACTTTAAAAACCCACCCGTCAATTCAAATCCAATGCTTTTAGGGAACCTGGACGACAGGTGGCAAGTAGGCAATGTGAAGTTAGCATCATTCAAATGAACACACTTCAGTATGTAATACGATGGAAATCAAAGAACCATCCTTTATAATGAGGGGTGGGTTGGTTTGGGTAACGGGTCAGAACAGAACATGTCATTTAAGAAATTCTCATTTTGGTTCGGGTCAAAACGGGCTGTTTTAAATCCATATTGGTCCTGAGTCCTGACCAAAATTGGACAAAAATACAATCTTTCCAATCAAAGAATCTAACACCATTATGCCAAATCAACTCACACACTAAAGGAGCCTACAAGAAGCAATTTTGAAAGAAAGTTTGACTAGAAAGGTCAAAAGATTGTAAACTTCTTCAATGGGTATGCTTATTCATGCATATCTTATAATAAAGATTGCAAGCAAAGAACCATCCTTTATGAAGAACAAAGATACAATCTTTTCAATCAAAGAAGCCAAAACCAATATGCCAAAAGCCCACATGAAGCAATTTAAAGAAAGTCTAACTAAAAAAGGTCAAAAGATTGTAAATTTCTTCAATGGGTATCCTTATTTATGCATATCTTATAATAAAGATTATACCTCTACAAGCAAAGAACCATCTTTTATGAAGAACAAAGACACAATCTTTTCAATCAAAGAAGCTAAAACCAATACAACAAATCAACTCACACACTAAAAGAGCCCACAAGAAGCAATTTTGAGAGAAAGTTTAACTAAAAAGGTCAAAAGATTGTAAATTTCTTCAATGGGTATCCTTATTTATGCATATCTTATAATAAAGATTATACCTCTGCAAGCAAAGAACCATCCTTTATGAAGAACAAAGATACAATCTTTTCTATCAAAGAAGCTAAAACCAATATGCCAAATCAATTCAAACACTAAAAGAGTCCACAAGAATAACTAATGAGGGGCACTTTGACTATCATCATCATCATACTCAGTTTATCCCACCTATAGCAAAGCTAAGGTAGGGTCTTAGGAGGGTACGATGTAGACAGCCTTACCTCTACCCCTAAAAACAGAGAGGCTGCTTCCAGTGAGAACCCCCGGCTCGATGTGGTTTGGTATCAAGCCTTGGACATGAGGCACAAAACACTTAGCAATCGGGACAAACCCGATCGGTGCATGTACCCCCTTTGTCTTTTGGCTATCAACGCCACCACATATGATGCATGATTAACCATCCGTCGTTTTTAACGTTATTTTCACGAAATTAGTAAAATAACGTTAAAACTAGTGCAAATTTACTTTTGCATACATTATATGCGCACACCGTAAGTGGGGCGTAAACTTGTTCAATGGGTATGATTATTTACACATATCAAACAATAAAGATTGTACCTGCAAGCAACAGTAGCATCAAAAGTGAACGAAACAACAAATTTCCCAGGGCTTTCTTCATCAGCTTCAATCTTTAAACTCTCTTTCTTAATATTAACATCATTCCTTATAGTCACAGCTTTTTGATGATCAACATAAGGTGTAGGCAAGTGCATGACCGGAGCACAAGGGTACCTCCCACCACCACCACCAACCACCCACGTCCCACCACCATGTGGTGGCTGCAACGGCAGTGGTGGTGGTGGGTAGTATGCTCCAGTTGGGTACTGATAATATGGTGGTGGGTTATTAGGGTATTGAGTTGGGTATGGTGTGGCTGCTGCAAATACATACCTGTTGGTTATATCCTGTTGTGGTGGTGGTGGTGGTGGTGGTTGTTGGTGGGTGTGGTGGTGGTTGCTCCGCCGCCCACGGTGGCGCCTCCTGCCGTTGGAATTGTTACTTCCAACATTACCCATATGATCAAATTTAAAAAAAAAAAACTGAAATCAAGAAAATAAAAAAAAATCAAGAAAAACAAGAAAAATAGACCCAAGTTTTTAATCACTTCAAGATTGTGAAAAGCAGTGAAATTTGGGTTAATTTTGTGATATTAAAGATTTAAAGATTAAAAAGACACAATCTTGGTGCAATAAATGGTTATTTGAGTTTTTTTTAGATGATCAAGAATTAGGGTTTTGAAATGTGAAATAATACAGGATTTGTTTAAGTGTGTGTGTGTTTTTAAAGTGTGTTTTGTGTGTGTGAAAGAGCGTGTGTGGGAGATGAATAATATGATGATTGGTTGCTTAAAGAAGCCACTACCACTCCAAAAAGAAGCAACAACCAACCCATGATTTGATTAAGATTGTTTTTTAATCATTTATCTTGGTTATTTTTGTTTATTATTATTATTATCTTGTTAAGCTTTATTGCTAAATTCAGTGACTTTGGGCCATACCACTTAATCTTTACATGAGATAAGGATTTTAATATTATTTGTGTTTGCAAGTGTACAAAAAGCCTGAATTATGAAGGGCTCTTAACTTGAACAAAAAGACATGTATTAGGAGGACATGAAGCTGAAAGAGAGGCATAAAGTTGGAACTATGAACTGACACTAGAATCCCAAGCCGGACAAAGAAAAGGAACTTACAAAATATTATATAAGAAAACTGGTTTATATAAATATATCAGCCGTAAACTCGTGTCATGTTCGGGTTCATGTGACTGACATGATTTCGGATTTATGTTGGGTTTGACCCACACGAGCAAGATCTAAAAACACCCCACCCAATTATGTCGAAAGTGTTTTAATTTATTTTAATTTGATCAACCAAAATTATTGGCTTTGGGATTAATCCAATTTATATTATTATGATCAACCAAAATTATTGGCTTTGGGATTAATCCAACTGTCTCCTCATTTGATTTAGTTCCCTTTTCACCTAAAGTGACCACTCAAGTTTCATCCATCGATTCCTTTTTGATTTGGTTGGAAATTTGAGTAAGCTTAAGATCTTGTCTTCCATCTAAATCATATAATCCCACTAGTGCCTCTAGATATAAAGTTGTTTATGATAGGTTAACCAATAACTAATAAATTTATATTTGACTATTGGTAGAGCTAAATTAAAATATAAAGTCTAGAGTTTTTGTTTTTTTAGGTTCTCAACTATCAAAGATCCAGTCTCCATAAATATGTCAGAAGCTGCCACAACCGAAATAAAAAAATTGGATCGTTTGAAACATATTTGGATTGCAACTTGCAAAGAAAAAAAAGATGTGGCACAATCGACAACTAACAAACGGGCAACAACAATAACCTGGACATCATTTACCAGCGGTTAACATTGTATACCACTACAAAGCCCCAACAAGGCAGCCTACGAGTACTGCAAACAAGACCACTATAGTACGGATTTAAAGTCTTAGGATCACATGTCACATTGACAGAAGAGTCAAAATATATCCTAATTATACTCCAACTCTTAATATTCTCTTAAAATTAGTTAGGGTATAAAGAATCATCTGTCATCGCAATGCTATTAGCATGTTTTTTCCATATCCAACAATTCGAGAAGAAGATCTCAAATCGATGTTATGCTCATTCTCCACCATTATGAAACTCTCAACACGTATGATGAGATCTTTTGTAGCAACGGTAATGGTTAACTTAACCAAATCCAAAGAAAAAACAGATTATCTAAAACTTGACATCCCTCATCGTAATTTGGTTAATTTTTTTTTGGATTTTTTTTTAAACACTCATACCAAGATTTACTAGTATATGCCTATATGGTCCATTAAATGGAAGGAGTTTAAAAAAAGTTAACCACTTCGTTGAGGATAGTTCTTTTTTTTTTCTTTTTCTTTCGTATCATTTGGGAAGTGCTCTAGCAAACATGTACCTTTATGCAATACTCCAGCGATGATGAAGGTGAACAAGACAAAACCTCTTCTTCTCCTTGGGAGGGTAAAGGTGAAGACTTTTTAAATAGTTAAATCGGGAACTCATGGGTAATTATCATAGACCCCTAACTTAATGGGCAAAACCCAGTTAGGGGGTTGCTTTGTTGAACGTTCGGGAAAAAATGTTGTTTTTTCAATGAATTAGATTCACGGTCCCTAATAAGCTATCAAGTATGAGTAATTTAAAAATGTGTTCCTCATTCTGTTCAATGTGTGATCTGAATTTTCATGTGTTCTATGAATATTATCATCAAACACACCATAATCAATCAATACATAACTAGTAATCAAACTGAGACAAAAATCCAAAAACATGACCATTGACATTTGAACCCAGGAACCAATTTACGAGAAACCAAAATCAAAGCCCTGACTATCGTCGCCACAAGAGTAATGTCGTTGCCCTCGTGGTACACAACACAAGAGATGCACATATCTATTTAGGGGTGACATAACAGATCAGACAGGACACGATAACCTGAGATGCTAGACGTGAGCACGACACGATAACATATCATGGATTTTTTTTCCCAAACATGAACGCGATATGTTTAGAAACAACTCAACACGAAACAACCTGTTAAAAACCTGCTAAGGATCACGATAAATATCACACATTTAGGAATCTGTTTAGCGAAACAAAAATTTCCAAAAGTGTATAAAAGTCTTAACTAATACATAATCCTTAGCATAGTTCTTAACATATTAATCCTTAGCAAATTTAAAACAAAAATCCATAAAAGTCAAATCATAAGTCATAACATCGATTACAAATAAAAACATGTTACTTACAGGTCTTTAACCTATCTAGACACGGATTTTATCTTGTCCTAAACGTGTCGACCTATTAAAACACAGAACTCTTTAAGCCTAAACACAAAACATTTTAAGACCGTGTCATTTCCTCTCGTGTTAACAAGTCCGTACCTGAAATTCCCAACTCTATATTTGCTAATAAAAAACATAAATAAACACTGTTCCATGAACATTAATCATTCACATAAACTCTAAACTTAAATTATTAGGATTTGGGGTGTCCCAATATATCGACCCTTTTTAACCCATTCTTCAACTATTTCCTACATTTCTCTCCATATTTGATCGGTCAAACTCACGATGGATAAACGCATATCCAAATAAACCAGTTCTAGTCAAACCAATCGAAACGAGTAAACACATGAACTTCCACAATTCCTACAGTGCATACATACTCAACCCCAAATGCACCTACTTGCATGATAATATGCACAATAATATTCACATCAATGTCATAACAATTTCTCCCACAAACTCAAACAACACCCATCCATCAAAGTCCAAGTGCAGAAGATGAAGACTCAGACAAAGAAGCCGTACCAGAGACGCAAGATGAAGATTTCGACGTAGAAGCCGAGGAAGAAGAAACTCCTACTCCACTGCAAAGAGGCATGTTTTCTCTTTATAGTTTATATGTTACAAGTGTATTTATTTGTTACATTTGTATATACCTTTTTACTATTGTAGGTATTTGTTACAACTATTTTTTTGTCTAGCCAGTCGGCACTACAACGACCAAAATGAAAAATAGAAAATGTTATCAGCGCGAAGAAACAACATTGGCTAAAACTTGGATTGAAGCCTACATTGGAGCATGGCAAATCCTAAAAAATCATCAAAAGTGGCATCTAGTTACACCTATGGCGCTGACGTGGATATGACTGATAATGCTATATGGAGGGTATGTATACAATATACCCTCCACCATAAATATATACATTCGACACTATAAATTGTGTAATCATCTTTTTTAAATTGATCACAAAAGCTTTGTCATCACTTCTTTAATTTCTTGGGTTGCTTATTTAAAAGTATGCGTAATACGCACATTAGCAAAACTAACTAAACACATAGTTTATTTCAAACTTAAATATTCCCAAAGACATATGGAACATGTTTCTGAGTGACAAAATGAGTCACGGAAACATCATATACCTATAGTGGATTGTCACAAAGTGACGATGTCTCTAAAACAACATTTTTTTTCCACAGGTGTACCATTGGACGTGAAAGAATGTGGCATATTTGGGGACGAAACCGTGACTCTTTCTTATTCAAAGAGAGAGTGTTAAGGGCGAAATCGAGTAGAAGTATGTTGGTACAAGTGATCAAGCTGCGGATATGTTTATCATACCGTTCTAATCACTTGTTACTTAAAAACAAAACCACCTTTTCGATGCCCACAAGGTGTTTGACGGAATTTCCAATAAGAGCACTTTCTCGTGGCACACACTGCTCATGGGCTATTACATACACAAACCACCACATCGACACCCTGAAGGTCTACTCGGGTGCACAATAGCTCCAATCAAAACAATGCACGTGGAGCTACCTCTTTACACGTGTTATGCTTCTTCGTCGATCACCACTGATGGAAACCAGAAGCTAACATTATTGTCGTGTTGATCACTCAACTGTAACTCTCTTATTCCGAAATTGATACGTCTCATTCATTCAAAGAATGTGGTTTTGTTTCGACAACATCCTCAAAATGATTAGGGGGGATCAAACAGATGCATTTGATCATGTTAATCGTATTAATATGTTAGTTAGATTCAGTTATTATAGTAGCCTATGATCATGAAAATATGTCCAGAAATTGTATACAAGTGCAACTGTATCTTCTCAATAGAAGTTTGTAAAAGAATTAGAAACTCAAATCTTTATTACAATCCAAAAGGATGGTGAGTGTTAATAAATTAACAATAGCTCAGAACAAATATACAGTTGCAGAAGAGCAGCATGTAACTCACAAAAATAAAAGAAGAAAACCTTTTCAATCAATAACAATCAATCATAAAATCAAACCTTCTTTTACAAGTTGCTCCAACAACATTGCTACTTCACTCATTGATGGTCTTTCACATGGATTCTCCCTCACTGCAACCTCTGCCATGTCAGCAAGTTTCAGCAACGGTACAACCACACGTGGCAGCACCACACCCCGGTCAATGATTGCAGCCGCTCTCCCTTGTCTGATCAATGGCACGGCCCATTCCACGATGCTTGCAGGCGTGCAGTCTCGATCAATAGCTTTCCTGCCGCTAAGTAGTTCAAGCAACACAATGCCGAAGTTGTACACATCATCTCTCATGTCTAGAATCACATCACCGTCGTTTCTTAAAAGCCCAAAATCGGAGATTCTAGCGCCCCAGTCAGCGTCTAGTAGTATATTAGAACTTTTGACATCACGATGTGCGATAGGGGGGTTGACTTCTGTGTGAAGAAACTCTAGACCCTTTGCAGCCTGCATTGCAATTTTTAACCTTAAAGGCCAGTTTAATGGCGAAAGTCCGCCATGTAGATGATCATGAAGCGTGCCGTGTGGCATGAGCTCATAAACCAGCAATCTTTCTCCCATTTCTGCACAGTATCCTAACAAATTCACCACATTACTATGCCGAACACTGCAAAGAATCTCGAGCTCCATTTCAAATTCTCTACTATTTGTGTGGATTATCGTAGCAGCATTTGCACGTTTGACCGCCACATGGCGCCCATCTGCCAACACAGCCTTGTAAACGAACCCATAACTGCCTCGGCCCAGCTCATTAAACTCTTTGAACCCGTTAGTCGCGTCTTTGAGCTCAGAGAGCCGGAAAACCTGAGCTAGACCGGGACATGGTGCTACTGATACCACAGATGGTATAACATCCGGTGCATCGGTTTCTTTCTCCCCTGGTTTACCAATGCAGGATGAGAACTGTTTCTTTTGTATACCTTTTGTTGGAAAAAACCGAAGCGATAAACATAACAAGATTAGGATCAACAAGAACCCAAGAATCGATGAACCGATTATTACTATCAATCTATGCAATTTTTGTAACCGGTGATCTTGATGCTGATGAGATTTAAGCTTACATACTTCCCAACAAGAACTGTTTTGACAGAGTGAGCAATCAGTGCATACTCTATCCGCGTTCTCAGTACATGAACTCGAGGGGAAGAACCCGGCCGAGCAATTGAACCCACATGGGGAACAAATACTCAGATCTTTCCTAACACACAAACTGTTCAAATCAGGCTCATGGAGAAGACTCGCATTGAAAGCGAACTTCCCCGGTCCACAAGATCCAGGAGTGCACAAACCCGGGCTGCATAACTGCAAAGGAGGATCAATATCTGCAGGTGAAGAAGCATTCGCCAACCAACAATCAAGAACAAGATCATCTTCTCTTATCCCACACATGATTGAATCCGAAGATGCAATCGACAAAAAGCCCGAATCTTTCGGTATAGAAGAGGAATTAACCTTCCCCCAACACTCAATCCCATGATCATCACTTCTAATCCCACAAAAATGCTGATCACCAGTTGCCAATGCAACAAAAGAAGTCCCAACTGGTGGATTCAAATAATCATAATCACTATCCGAATCCAAATCCGAATCCGAAATTGAATCATCACCCCAACACTTAACCTCACCAGATGATTCCAACACTCCACAAATAGAGTTTTGACCCGACGCCAACGCAATAAACCGATCTTGAACACTCGAAACAAGACCGCCTAAATTCGAACCATTCGGTCCCCAACACTTGATCCCACCATCCTCAACAACACCACAACTAAACCCATCACCAGACACAACTTTCTTGAAAGAAACAGAACTAATCTCTTGACTATAAAACAAACCACTCTGCTTTGAACTAAAACCATTAGATGTTTCAACAATATCCCAACAATCAACATAACCCACATCACTATCTGAATAATAAGATCCTCTAATACCACAAACATGATCTTTCCCACAAGCAATATACAAATAAGAAGTGGTTTGATACACTTGAGGAACAAGATCATACCCATAACCATTTGAGTTCCAACAAGATACATAAGATGTGTTTACTAATATCCCACACATGAATCCATAACCTCCATTAAGAGCAGCCATTGGAGGGACATCTATAGAGAAAACAGAAGAAGTGGAAGAAGAGTTATTATTAGTGTTGTTTCCCCAACAAATGACTTCTTGTTTGCCACTAGCATCAATGGCACAAAAGAAGTCATTTGTTCCAAACACAGCTGAGATTGGACCCATTGATCCAAACCCATATGTGAAGGAGAGTGTAGAGAGGAACAAGAAGATAGAGAGTGTGTTATGGTTATTCATGGGGTTGGAGTTTGTTTGGAAAGAGAGAAACTTTCATAAACTTTCATGGAAGAGTTAATAATATTATTAATATTAATATTATGTATGGAAGAAGGAGAAGATGATGATGATGGTGACAAAAGAGGATAGAACATGGGTGTTGCTATATTCTAATGAGATATGGTAAAAAGAGGTTAAGGATAGTACAAGTTGGAGTTACTGTTTTGCAGGATATGATGTTATGAACTCTCATGGCTACTTGCTACTTGCTGCTGTTGTCATGTGCAACCTCTGTTAGCTTCCATCTCCTATTCTTTTTATATAAATAGAGTTAACCAGATAAACTAACAAACAATATTTTCTTATACTATTTTTTTATAATTACGATAAAGTAAATGGTTTATAGTTTGTGTAGTTAAAAAGTTATGTGTGTATTTAGAACCGGTAAAAACAGATCTAATCGTGCTATATTTGTTAGAGACGACGTGATTAACACAAGTATCAAATATGAAAATGAATCGTATAACTACTTTATATGTTATTTTTATATGTTTTATGTATGAAGAAGAAGAAATGATACGATGCTACACGGGTATAATATTTTTATAAGTTTTTAAGGTTGATACAATTCCCTTTTAAACTTTTTACATCCATCAATTTTGGATTTAAAATGCTGAATGGAAAACAAGTATTTCAAGCTTTGGTTTCGTTCAAGGAAGATGTTATTTTAAAATACTATATATGGTTTCGTTCTCAGCATTTTAATCATGTTGTTTATTTTGATTACTATTAAAATTATAACCTCTTCCAAATTTTGATTAATTTGATACATACAAGGAAACATGTCTAAGACTAGGGTGCAAATGAGTCGAGCTCGTCTACATATACATATGTGTATATGTATATTAGATAGGGGGCGTCTTAGGCTTCAAGCCCAAGGTGCATCAATCTCACTGCACCACGTCATTTCAACCCCAAACCAGCCTAAATTAGTTTGATCACCGGAAACACCAAACATAAAGTAGTCTGAAACCAAGGACCCCACCACTTTACTATACTCACCAATCACACACACCCCATGAGATGGACCCAACCACAAATCCATTTTTCTTTCTTTTTCTTTCTTGGGCGAGCAGAAACCGAGATTTCAAGTCTAGCTTGGAAGCCTAATGACCCGGGAGGGTGTAGCCGATTAGGCTTCCTAGCCGATTGCCTCAAGCCACATACGCCCCGGCCTCCCTTAACACCCTTTATATTGAGAGATATATGAATATTAACACCCTTTGAATATCATTAATTTCTACGTTCAATGCTCCAAAGTTCATTAATTGTTTTATATAAGACTTTGACTTGCCCTAAGTTATATTTTCTTTATATGGTTTAACTATGGGTATTTGTTTTATTAGTTTAAAGAAAGTTACATGCATTAATGAATATGTAATGATTGACAGATAATGGAAGATTAAATAATAATGTAGCATATGGGTGTATGGAAGGTACCATCTTGATTCATTGAAGTACCAACTAGCAATTATTCAAAGCATTGATGCCAATTGGCATATCATCGCTGAATCTTTAAAGAGCGATATCTTTCTTATAGCGATGGTCGGTTGCGTCATAATAAAAAGAACTTAATTACATGTGTGTTAGTTACCTTGTAATTCTCAAAAAAAAAAAAAAAAATGTGTGTTACCTTGTAATTTGGTGCCCACATGGTACTTGTCTTGCCTTCATATTACTTTAACTAACCAAAGATGTACAAGATCTTAACTTGGTCAGATGATGACTCAGGTTAGGGAAGTATCAAACTGTTTTTAAGAATTACATACTAAAATAAATTTCATAACTATAATGAATACATTGAAAATTAAAAAATGGATTGTTCATACGAATATTTTAAGAAAGTAATATTATCTTAATTAAATATATATCTTTTTCTCCTTCAAATTAAGAAAATCACAAAGTAGTTATGTTAACAAAAAGGGAAAATAACCATTTTGGCCATTGATTAAAGGCTTTTATCAAATTGGTCATCTCACATCTCTTTGGAGAGACGACTCACAGGTTTCGAGACCTCTCAAGCGTCTTCAAGAGGCTTCAACGATGGACCAACAGGTGTGCGACCCATGTCCATTTGTTGTTAATTTTTTTTATTTAATAATAATAATAATAAGGAACCCCTTTTCTTTCTAGAGAGAGAGACGTCTGAACTCAGGTCCACCAAAGACGAGATGACGGCTGGTCCACTTTCGGCGACCAACAATGTCGAGTTCAGGTCCACCAAAGACGAAGAATGTCTATCTTCTGCGACGATGTGAACAATAATATTGAGTTCTGGTCCACCAAAGACGACGGTTGGTACACTTTCGGCGTCTATCGAGTTCAGGTCCACCAAAGACGATGGCTTGTACACTTTCGACATCCTTCTCGACCACCCAAACCATCTCCACGTAAAATTCAACTTCGATCACAGTGACGCCTTAGGCTGAAGCCGGAGATGTCTCGGTGCTTCTCATGACGTCTCCGAGACATCTAACATGTGGGAGAGACACGTGTCTGTTTTGCATTGGTACTCATGTGAAGCCTCTTGGAGATGTCTGAGAGGCCTTGAAACCTGTGAGTTGTCCCTCCAAAGAGATGAGAAATGGTCAATTTGGTAAAACCCCTTAGTCAATGGTCAAAATGGTGATTTTCCCTAACAAAAATCGTATCTTTGTCCACAGTCCCATCAATAAAGGCTTGTAAAAGATGTCATACATGAATCCACGTCGCCTTTTGTAATCATAGGTGATACATGAAATTACCTCATGTGTTATCGGTTTTCTTTACGTATTTTAGGCAGAAATGAAAACACTATATTTGGGTTTGCTATTTAAGACATGAAGTTTATGCAAGTATAAACTTCATGAAATGAACTTAACGCCAGAGAAGTTGAGAGGTAGCGGGCTAGCGGGTGCTACCCCTAGATACATGGCAAGTCTGTCCCAGACCATAACAGGTATAAACTATTTAGAAGACATTTATTTTTGGCACAGGGTTAAATACACAACTGTAAGATGAAACGTGACAACAAAGTCACATATCTTCGGGTTTTGTTAAAAATAAAGTATGATACATAGGTGAAGGAAAATATATACACATGGTCATAAAATAAATATGCAGAATTTTTCATTTAAAGTAATTTTATTTTGAAGGTAGGACGTAGACACCCGATAATAATCTATTTTCACTTCAAAATTGGCCCTTAAAAATTACGATGAAGCACGTGCTTCTTTTGTCAGCCTGTCCCTTGCTATGGCTGCCCATCCTATCAGGATGGTTTTTGTGTTCTGTCCCTCTAAAATGGTCAAATATACCCAAACCCTTTTAATTATTGTTTTTTATGTTATATTTTTTAAAAGAAAAATGTAGTTAATAATGATTAATTAAATATGTTTCTTAAATATGGGGCGTTGATTAAAAGCATTCCCATTTGGTTCTTCATATAGAAATATGAATGTTCTAAGAACTACACTTCAATAAACCTGGAACTTGAAAGTCGAATCAAATTTGAATTAATGTGGATTCGATTATGAAGTAAGATTGAATTTAGGATTTATGATCCAATTCAATTCAGATTCGGATATTCAAACTTAAATTAAAAATATAGTGTGTGTAATTTTTTTTAGAACATATATATTTCATTTTATAACTGTAAAAATTACATTAAGATAGCAGGTAGGCGACTAGGCGGGCAACAAGCTACACCGCTGCCCCTTTCTGAATAGTTAACCTTAATATACTAAACACAAACCTCTGCCATCTGGAGCCGAGACATTGCTATTGATAACCCGTTGAACCCTGATCAGGATACGAATTTCATATATGAAGTTAAGAACCTCAATGTTGCTACCTTATTTTAATTTTTAACCGTTTGGCTAATTTATATTTTAGATGTTTTTATCCTGATTATGATATCCTATAGAAATTCTAGTTTAAATGGAATCTAAAAGTGAAAAAAAGATATAAGAGTTGAACCGAATTAACTTGAATTCGAATAGGGATTTTTAGAACTAATGCGAATAAGAGAATCCTAATTGGACTAACTCAAAATAAAACCGATCATTTTATCACCCCACTTAAACACTACATCGAACCAAAGCACTTTACATGAAATCTAGTTACCAATCAGAAATCAGAATCCTAAGCAAATTGTATGTATGCGTGGAAAGTTATAAACAAAGAATATCCAAATACAAAATATACGTAGGTTTATATATATTAAAATAAAAATGGTGGTCAAATTGTGTAAATCCAGACAACTGATTGGTGGAATGTGGGCACACCATGTGGTTTTCTGGTTGATTTGTGATATAAAAAAATGAAGCCAATAATATACTCCATTTCCAATCAACGTATCCTATACAACAAACAAGAAAATGGTTCATTGCATTGATTCCATTCATCTCATCATGCATGCATACATACAAGTTTCTAGATAACACACTTCCCTTTTATATATATTAACATAACATAACATAACATACGCGTATCCTTTTTTTTTTTTTTTTTGAACTTTTTATAGTACAATTCAAGAAGGTGAAGATTTTTATTTTTACACGAAAACATAAAATAAAATATAATATATTATCGCAAGAAATTACATAGTAAAAACATATATATTTTTTACTTGTAATTCTTTTAAACTAATATAAAACTAAAAATGCTAGTTTAAAAAAAATCATACATATTTTTTATTTTTTATATCTCTTAGTTATTAAAAAGTATAAGGTTTAGAGAGAGGCTAACGTACAAAGTTTCTTAACATACAAAGTGTAAGAAGCATTCTCAGCCATTAGATTTAGGTGGTGGCAAGATGGTAATTAACAATCTTAATCATATTTGGGTTAATCTAACCAAGGGTAAATTGGAAAAAACACGTTTAAATTTCTGTGAAATCATAACAACAGACATAATCGATTTAAAATTTTTTCATCGATTGAACCTGATTTTTCATCGTTTTTAACTCGATTAAACGTTCAGAATGATTAAACAATTCGATTACAAACAAAATCAAAACGTATTTGCAAAAAATAGAAAAAAACAGAGTATGATAATTCAATTGATAAAATTAGTCGAATCATATTCAAAAATCACTATCAACGCATGTATTATTCATAGAAACGAACGATGTTGATAATAGAAAAAGAATTAAAGAAAAAATGGCTTTCAAAAAAGTTTCAGACGATGAAGATCAGAAACTGTTAAACAGAAAATCATAAAACGCACTTGGTTTTTTTATAAAACGCATTTGGTTTTTTAAACACTATTTAAACTGGTTTTTACAAAACGCACTTGGTTTTCTATAAAACGCACTTGGTTTTTGTAAAGCGCACTTGGTTTTTGTAAAACGCATTTGGTTTTTGTAAAACGCACTTGGTTTTTGTAAAACGCATTTGGTTTTTGTAAAACGCACTTGTTTTTTTTTTTGTAAAACGCACTTGGTTTTGTAAAACGCATTTAGTATAATTAAAACTCACCTTTTCCTCACTTTTTCCCCTATTCACACCTCTTACAACCAGCTTTCCTCTTCCTGTCATTATCAGTGCTTTGCAAACCAAAGGAGATGTGCCTGGTTTGGAGGATGCACTGGTGTGAAGTCGGTTTTGACATGGATGAAGTTGACCGGTACAGAAAGGTGAGGATCGTGGGCGGTCGTGGTGTCGGGGCAGAACCAGTCAGAGAAGATGATGACCGGAACTGTGTCGGCGGGGAGAACTCAACCGGAGAAGATGACCGGAAGTGAAGGAATGGTCGGAGAAATGTCGTCTACGATTTGGATCTGTGTTGGGGTGTTTAAGGGCTTTGGATCTGGTGGTGGTGTTGCAGGAATCTAGGTTACTGATTTGCCTTTGGTTTAACTACGATTGAGTTTAAATATAGTTTAATTAGGTTAACCATGGTTTGGTTAGGTTGACAAGTGGCAATTTCTCATGGCTTCTTACACTTTGTACATTAAGGATACTTTGTATAAAACAAATATTATAAAAGAGTTCAAAAGATGAGAGTACTCATAGAGTGATGGTTATTCCAACTCAAATGAGTTCTCAATGTACTTATATATAAGAAAGGTACAAATAGGATAAGTGTGCCCTTGAAATTATTACAGACTTGAAGTTTATTCTCTTTTATTAACTCTTAGTTATCCCAAATCCCAATTGATCTTTAGAATGACATAAAATTACAATAAAGATCCGCATTTGCTGTGGGACAGGGACTAGAGTGGAAATATATAAAAGAATATGGTAGGTAATTGGTATCTAACTGAAAATAGTCTATATTAAAAATTAATTATGCATGTGGTATGTCTGGATTAGAATAGAAAATTAATTATTATTATTATTATTAGGAAATTAAAAAAGAGTAGATTTTCTATAGTTGGAGCCTGGAGGTTGCATTGATATGTCTCCTGGCCCCATTTTTATTGCCAACATCTACTCCTTTGGTTTTATTTTAGATGATTCAATCCTGCAAATATAAGTAATATTTTACTTTGATGTAATTCAAAATTATTGGTGTAATAGTGTAGGAGATATAACATTTAACGTTAAAAAAAGCTAATAATTTGTTACAATAAAATTTTGCTAAATCTCTAGATATTAGTAAATCACATGAGAGGGTTAGGATCAAACATCCAATTCGGTCAACTTCTTGGTGATGCTAATTGTTTTACTTTTTTGACAGTAATTTTTATTCATCACTGATTATGTACAAAAGTTTAAGCAAGTCGCAGACACGTCACCTTAGTTCAATCGCCTATTTACATTTAGAACATTATGAGTCCATTAAACTGAAATCGACCCATTGCTCCCAGGTTATATTATGATTCTTCACCTGATGTTTCCACTAGAAAAAAAACATTATTTGTAGCTCTCCAAATATCCGGTCCACTTCAAATCTTTCTCTAGAGAAAATTAATTCGTTCCTCCCCTTCCAAATTGCCAAACATGCGGCTAACACAATCCCTTATAACGCAAGTTGCTTCTTCTTGGAACACCAGCTACTTTATGTATGTTTAATAGATCACGATAATTAAAAGGCGAAGATGTGAGGTATTTTACACCAATGACTGACCTTACTCCATGAAATTTGTTTTACTGTCCATCATTCTTTGGTGATCTTAGATCTTACACTGGGACTCTTGGCTCTGGTTTTTGATTTAAGAGTGAGTCAAATGACTATCAAGCAATCGAATTCATCCTCATTGTTTGATTTTGGATGAATATATGGTCACTTCTAAGCAATATTCATTGCAACAAATCTAAAACATTACAATAACCAAAATAACATGAAAATGATCATATTCTAATCCTTGTTAGGATCGCCTGCTCATTTAGCAAGACATGGTTAACTAAATATTCTATTCAATTAATCAGGGACCCAACAAGGATCAGGGTCTGATCCGCTTCATGTTATTTTTGTTTTATTGTTTAAGATTTCTTGCAATGGTCAAACATCTTATCGTGAAGTGGAAACCTCCTTGCTTTCCTTATGGGAGGTGAGGAGTTCGAGTCTTACCGGTAGCAAAATGCTGCTGGTGGGCCGGGTTTTACCAATTCTTTACTGTCGTGCCTTCGGGCGGGTGGGGGGTTGGGTTTTCCTCGATTTCGGATACTACATGGGCGAGCCTTGGCTACCCAGCTGCCCGAGGTACATATGGGCCCTCCACTGGGTAGTCATGGGGGTCTGTCCATAGTGTGAGGATTCCCTGAATAGTCAGGCAGAATTGTTAGTTGGCCTTTCAAAAAAAGATTTCTTGTAATGAATATTGATTAGTTTTACATCCTTGTGTATAGTGTTTGTTAGTCACCTGTAAGACAACGTTATTATTGTGAGTCAAGTAGTAACCAACCATTCTAATCGGTGGCGGATCTAGACCAAGATTTCAGGGGTAACGTTACATAATTTTCACGGGTAACGTAATACAAAACGCTTAAAAAAAATTTAAAAATACACTACGCCAAAAAAGTTGAGGAGTAACGGACGTTACCCCTGCTCCTTCTCTAGATCCGCCCCAGATTCCAACTCCAAACTTAGGGTGCATAGTTGATTCGTGATTATGTCTATAAAACCTAAATCAAACAACATATAGCTTTTAGAAAACAAGGCCTAACCGGCTAACCTTTTGATAAAATTGAAACGGAAAGTGTTTGTAACTTCTAATAGGAGCAACGTTCACAAAATAAAATAAAATAAAATATCATTTCATTCAAATATATACGGATTACAATTCAAAAGAAACAACATAAACCGGTTACAAAATTAAAGTACTATGATTACGATACAACGGAAATAAAGTTAAGGTGGCTACTGCACGTGTTCAAAACGCTGCCATTAAAACCGATTTCGAGTCACCTAGATGAACCTGTCTGTTTCCCAGGGTACAATAGCCAAAACAAAATTATATTGCTGGAATGAGCAAAGCACCCGAAAAATAAACCTGAAACAAGAGTCGTTAGGGTTGCGAAATTAGGGAATTCGTTGGAGCTTGTGTGTGGTGTTTGCATACTAGTTTACAGAATGTTTTTCAGTGTGCCTGAAATTAAATTACAACATGTAATCTTGTTTAACAATTTAGGAATTTGAAAAGACTTGACCACATACTTAACGTTCCTAGCCACGAAATATAATGGCGGTTCTCTAGCGGGCGAAGTGTAAAAGGCACCATCAAAATGCCACATTACGCCCTCGTCCCGGTCTCGTGCCCGTGCGTGAGCACGTGTCGAGTGCTTCACACCCTACTTGCTGTCACTGGGTTGTCATGTTGTATAGGAATACATTCAACTAGTGACTTCTCTTTATAAACCATCAAGTGATTTATTTCTCCACAAATATGGGAGAACCCCAATTTCTCATAACCACACAAATTTAAAGCTTAGATAACTTATTTAAATTTTAGCTTTATAATTAGATTATTATTATTATTATTATATTAATCAAATATAATAACTATATAAATAAATTTCCTAACACTTCTCAGTCTCTAATATCTAATAATTTATTAATTACATTTCCAAATTAAGCCTTTAGTTTCACAATCAAACTCAACTTTAAACAAATTTTACTTCATAATCAATTAATAATAACTAGTAAAAGGTATCGTGTGTTGCGGCGGCGTAGTACGGTGGGCTGCTAGCTTTTAGTCAGTATCGGTTCGTTTCATGGCATTACTCATGGCCGGCTATGGCCCAAGCAGAGGAGGCCAGTCGCTTGGGCTCATTTTTATCAGGGGCACAATTTTTTTTCCATAAAATTCATATATGTATGTGTGGGCATTTTTTTAAAAAATAGAAAACATATTTAACACTTAAAAGTTGGGCCCAATAATCAATTTAAAACTTATAAATTATTAACTCAAGACTCATAATATTTATAAGCCCAATACTTATTTAACCTACTAAATTAAAAAAAAAAACTATTCTCTCTATTTTGTGGCAGTTGCAAAAGAATAATGAGATTCCAAATTACAATTTACAATTTACAATTATGAGTTGAATGTTTATCATCCTCTATGGCTACCACCTCTCCATATCCCCACCATCTAGATTGTAATTTTAAGCTCAACCTTTAAGATTTTAATTATGAAAATTATTTTTATGTTTTTTTAACTATTAATTGAGCTTGATTACTTTGTTGGGTACCTGGGGCTGGATCGGTCACTTAAAATTTTTGGTCTCTACCCGGACCTGATGAAAAAAATGGGATCACTCATTTCGTGTATTTTTTTATGTTTGTCGGCGGATTGATGAACTATTATTGCAATTAGGTGTTTTGTTGTGCCCTAAAATTGAAAGTAATTACCTAATTAAGTAATTTTTACAAATTTCGAATTGAGGGTTTTGTTGAAGTCAAAGGGGCATATTTTTTAACGACTCGGATAGGGCACGTAAATATTCAGAGACGCCTCTGGCATTACTGTTGTGATACAAACACTTGGTAAAGCAATCGCCACATGGTTTTCATCGATCGAAAAGTAGAAAAAATACCGGTATTGATGTCGTTAAGACGTTATCAGTTTGGTTCGTCTCGGTACCAACACAAAATCAACACTCGATATTAAACAAAAGATTTATCAAAGTACACATAGAATAAACACTTCACAACAACATATTCAAACCTTTATAACACATTATATTATTTGTTACAATGACATAAAAGTTTAACAAAAAGAAAGCTAAACTATAAGACCAACTTTAGTGACATTTATGTTTGTGCTACAATGACTTGTATACTTAATTTTGTACTGCCAAAAATACGGTATTGCAAACTCAACTCCGTTTTTAGAAAATTTGTACCAGAAAGCTTAAAAACGAATGTTAGTACCAGTACCAATCTCGTTCAAAGGATAGCGGCTTTGACCAATTCGATTTTAAACAAAAGATTTATCGAAGTACACATAGAATAAAAACTTCACAACAACTTATTCAAACCTTTATAACACATTATATAATTTGTTACAATGACATAAAAGGTTAACAAAAAGAAAGCTAAACTATATATAAGACCAACTTTAGTGACATTTATGTTTGTGAGACAATGACTTAGTACATTAATATTCACTGGTCAGTTTTGAACAAAATTTATATGGCGGCATAGGAAAAGAGTAAATACGTCGGAAACATACTCGAAACTTTATAACACATTCTTGTTTATATAATTGGGCTACACGCAACTTTCGTTGCCTGTAGTTATGTAATTGGGCTGTCTTTTTGTTGTTGGGCAACATTGAATAATTTTTTTTTTTAATTATGTAGCTTTCATCTTGTTATAATAAAAGTTATAATTTTAACACTAACCAAATACGCAAGGTTATCACTTATCATGTCCAATAGTGGGTTTACCCTCGCGTTGCGGCGGGATCCAAAAACCCTGTAATACGCTAGCAGTTTTCCAACCGCGCATTGCAGCGGGTAAATCCTGTCGACAAACATGTATTCCTTAAAGTTTGGTTCGTATTGGTCGACTTATTGTATAAAGTTCTAAGAAAATGATATGGGGAGCGTAGTTCTTGACGCTTCTTAAGCAAGTCCTCCTCTTGCTTATATACATACACAATCACTGATCAATTAAAGCAACACCAGAATTTGAGAGGAAAATCCTTCTAAAAACAAATTTTACCTGGCAAAGTCAACTTTAGTTTCATAAAGATCCAATACACATACTTGTAAATTAAAAAACACAAAGATGTCAAATAAGAGTATCAAAATCATTAAAGCATTACTTCCAAATTAGAAGAGGGTAATTTTTCACAGAACTCTTGAACCCAAACTTAAAAAAACAAACTCGAGTATTTACAGTTGCGATGTAATTGATTGTAAGATGTCTTATTTGATCATTTATGTCTCTTCTTTTATTTACATAGGTGAGTCGTAGTTGTAATCTTATTCTTTGGTTGTAATGTTTTTCTTAACACAACAAAGATTATTTTTCCCATAAATTGGCCCAACGAAACTTCCTATCAAACACACTTATGCGATACACAGTCACAATTTGCCCAACCGAACATCCCATCGAACACGCCAATACGATATACAGTGGTGATATTTCAAACTTCCCATCAGGCTCGGATTGTTTTGCCATCCCCTAATAATGTTAGGATCTATAAAAAATGAAAATTGCCATTAAAGCTCTAATGTTATCATTCAAAGTAAATTTAGAAATATTTGTAATTTATTTTTAAAATTTCAAGTGAAATCAACAAAACTTCAAATTTATACTCAAATGATGGCATAGGAATGCATGACTGTGAGCACCAATTATAATCTAAGTTGTCAAAGGTGCGCCAGGGGCGCAGTGCTCAAGGTCAGCTCAACGCACCATATGAGTAGTTAACTGAAAGACATGGTTTCTAGCTCTTATGAGTGTGCTTATGCGCCTTGACAAGATAGATTACAATATAAAACTTTCACACACATCACTATCAAGTGTCAATAAGCTAATAAGTTGGGATTCGCTTCCCTCTCCTTATTGTAAACCATGTGGGCAAAACGAAAATGACAATTGGAAGCGAATATCAAATTATAACCGTAGAAGAAAATAAGTGTACTTTAGAGAATATAACATAAACTAAAATATGTATGTACATGGAAATGGGTTAATGAGCTGTGATGTCTCCAAAACAAAACATATTTGATCATAAAAAATAAACAATTCAATTGAATGATAAACATGAAACCACAATTTACAGAAATTGAAATAAAAAGAATGTAAAAGAAAACATGGACAAAATAATGAAAAAAACATATATAAGAACTAACAAAAAGCTTAAAAACTAAATAAATAAATATACATAAAGAATATACAAGATTACAAGTGTTGGCTTACCAACATAATAATCGATAGTGTAAGACTACAAGTGTTGAATAATATCATTCGATGACTGCTTCCAAGAAAAATAAAGAAAATTGTGTGATAAGGCGATGGTATGAGGGGTTAGATTAAATTGAGAGAGGTTGATTTTAATTCATCATTGAAGATGAGAAAAGTAAAAGGTGAGGCATTGAATCTCAAATTGAATTCATTAAAGATGAGAAAATCAAAAGGTGAAGCAAATATAATATAGATGACTTGCATTAGTCATTTGTAATCAAATATTGCGTATAGGGGCATAAAGGGAAGGATTTGACAAAAAGATAGTTGTTTACCTTGTGACCTTTTGTATGCCATCTTAAAATTGACATGAAGTGACTATTTTAATCATCTCTCTTCTTTTATAATGTAGTATAGATATAGAAATATAGAATGCGTAGTTAAACTTCTAGCCTCGTATTGTATTCCACATCCATTGCAACCCTCTTTGTAAAGTTGAGTTGAGGCTGAACCCAATCTCAAATCAAGTTTTAACCATATAATAATAGAGTTGGGCTTAAAAGATTGCAAATTTTCTTGTTTGTTCTATAATATAGTAAAAACTAAAAGTTGAGTTAACTTAAGCTAGCCAATTGGCTCGAGCTAATTAGCTCGTTCACAAACCAACCCATCTCGATCAGCTCCGCTTGTTTACAAGCCGAAACAATTTAATCAAGCTTTTCTCAAACTTTTTTCAAACGAGCGTCGAGCGTAACCTATTTGCATGACCCTAGCTAGTATCCAATATACTAACCATCAATAAGTTGTCCACAAGTTTATTAAATGAGAAAAAGTTAATTAGTAGCGAGATAGCAAATCACTTTAAATCAAATAAAAATCATAACAATCTAACACAAAATATCTCAACTTCAAGCACAATGTAACAAAACCACCAAAATAATCGCTCATGTTGGTTGTCAAGCCTTTGAAAAACAAATTACTCTCACACACCAAGAGATCACGTACTATTGTTGTTGTGTATTTTCACTTTATGTTTCAAGCTCTCATATTTGAAAAGAAAGGAACAGTACGATCGATAATGTGAAGAAAGAAAGTATGAAAAAGCTTGCATTATTCAAGAAACAAATGGCTACATATATAGCGTACATGGACTCAATAGTAGTAAGAATAAGACTAACAGGTCGGATGCTCATCTTAAAAGGTTTTTAACTACCTGTCACGTCAGCAAAAAATGTCCCCCCCGCAAAGATGACAAGATAAGGACTAACCAAGAGTGTGGGTAGTTTTCCTTGTGTAGTCTTCCACTCTTATTGGTCCAAGTTATTTTTCATTTATTCTAAATTATATAAACTAAGTTAGACCCACCGTAGTGGGGCGTTATTTGTCAAAATTTTTAAAAAATAGCGCCCCCACACCAACACATAGGGGCGCTATGTACCAAAAATCATGTGGGGCTTCATCAAAATAACGCCGGGTGTTTGTGGACTGGACCAATCAGACGTGGCAAGGTCAAACATTCTTTTTTTTTAATAATAAAAATAATAATAAACATAATAATATTAATAATAATTTAAACAGAAAATTATTTAGATTTTATAAAATAATAATAAAAAAAATAAATTATATAAAAAATAATATTTATTAAAATTAATAATAAAAAAAATAAATTATAAAAAAAAATTATATTCAAACATTTGAATTTTAAACGGTTACTGTTCCAAACCGTTTGAAATTCAAAATTCCCCCCCCCCCCCCCCAAACGGTCATATTTCTCACCCTATAAATACAACACTTCCTCTCAATTCTCAGTCACACTTTTTCATCATCCTCAAATCCTCAACACAATGAATAACATGGGCGGTTTTCAACCAGGAGCTGCCGGACCATCTAATGTCCGGCAGTACACTCGCCGGATCCGGGGACGGGGCCGACCCCGGAGACTACCATTCACCTCCTCTCCTCCTGCTGCTGCTGCACAACCTCCTCTTCCTCCTCCTCCTCCTCCACAACATTGGTTATATCCCCCTCCTCCTGCTGCGGCACCACCAACCTTCACCCCTCATCCTCCTGCTGCGGCACCACCAACCTTTCCTCATCCTGAAGTCGATGATGACTTCACGGATGAAGAATGGGCCTCGGCCATGGATTATTGCATGACTATTAATGAAATGGACCGACTAATGTTGTCGGCCCCCACCCCCCGAACTGCTGCTGCTATCCCCACCCCCCCCCCCCCAGAATACCCCCACCCACCACCACCAGACTACCCCCACCCCTTACCACCAACCTATCCCCACCCCCCAGAATACCCCCACCCCCTACTACCAACCTATCCCCACCCCAGAATACCCCCACCCACCACCAATAGACCACCCCACCCCGTGAATATGGGGACCCAACTCCTGAGGACTTGAAAGCCCTCAGGGAAGTTGAGGAGCAGGAGCGCCTCTGGAGCATGCCTACCCCTCCTCGTGAGTACTACTATTTCCCCTCGGATGCGATATCCGATGGACGGGACAGCTCACGTTCCCTATCCCCCGAGTACTACACACAGGAGGACTGGGACTACTACTCTCCGTAGTGGGAGGTTTAGGTTTTAATAAGTAATTTAGGAATATGTAATGTTTAAATAAGTAATTTAGGAGGTGTGTAATTTTTTTTAATATTATTTGTAACTTTTTTTTAATATTAGTTGTGTGTTTTTTAATATTATTTGTAATTTTTTTATATTTATTTGCCTTTTATTTTAATTATTTTGAGTTAAAAGATTAAAAAAAAAATCCACGTGGCCCAATCAGAAACAGTGGCTTTATATATAAAGCCCTACCACTACACCCCTTTTTCAGTTTCTCTCTCCATGCTGACTCAGCAGCCACGTGGACCAATCAGAAAGGGGGGCTTTATATATAAAGCCCGCCACTACGCATGGTCTTAAGACTATCAGGTTTACCACCGTCGATCATCGTCTTCATCAGTAATCACTGGAGACGCCTTCTCTCCCTTCTCTCTCTTTCTCGGTTTCGCCACATAACACCACAACCAGCACAACACCACCACAGCACAGCCGAACCACCTCCTCCGTTGCAATAGTTCGTCCCCACTCTGCCTCCATCACCGGCCTACTGGTCCTCTGCCGAGTAGCCCACATTCTTCTCTCCCTCTCTCTCCATCTCCCACATCTCTCTACCTACCTTTTTCACCACCACCTCCACCACAGATCTAGTAGTTGTAGGTGTTAAAGTTTATAATTTTTTTAAAGGAGTAACGGCTCTATAGCTGTTGAAGAGGGCCCACAAGAAACCCACCACCAATAAGCAAACCCCGTCCTCTCCGTCTATTTTTGGCCGCTTTGGACGTGCGGTTCGTCGGGGGCGGTGTACGACCGGCCATGATGAAAACGACATGCCGAAGCCGATCCCCATACAGGATAGTCTAAACAACGGAAATATTCCAAGTCTTCCTAGAGACGTGGTACAAGAAGACGGGCTCTTCTACCCTATGTGATGTAAGTCGATCAAAACAAATATCAAGTCCATTTAATTAAACTATTCTAATAAACCAAAATATAAGACCACCACAAATGATTTAGTCTTCAAATTTCCATGCAGTTGAATACATCCAATGCACCAATCATAATAACGAAAGACCCGGCACACCACAGCCCCACCCTTGTGGTGAAGGGCATCCAAGTGAAGAGCGAATACGGATGGTGTCAATTCGACTCGGATGGGAGGTGAGGTTTTACCGATTCTTATACTGTCGTACGTTCGGGCGGGTGGAGGTCAGGTTTTTGCGCATCTGGGAGAGCCAAGGGGCTGGCGGAGGTCGAGTAGTCGACCTTGACCACAAGGTCCGGTGTCACGATGGTTGGCACGTCGTTCCTTGCCGTTAAAAAAATAACCGAAGACACGGTCCTATATCTCATATAGTAATATGCTAACCATCAATAAGTGTAGTCCGCAAATTTATTAACTAAAAAACAGTTGATTATTGGTGAGATGCCAAAACAAACACTTATTGAACCAATTATAAATCGTCACAATCTAAAAAAAATCTTAACTTCGAACACATTATAACAAAAGCAACATAATATAAAAAAAACCCTAAAAAACACTTATTCAAGAGGAACTTAACAACACCATTCACCATCACGAACCTCCTGCTGCAAAGCCTTTGGATCCTTCCCATCAACCATACATCCAACCGAAACACAAGTACCAAGAATCTCCTTAACCGTACCCGACAAATCCTTAGCCATCGATCTCATCTTCATCACCTTAGCAATCTCAATAACATCATCTAACGAAATATTACCTGCATGCTTAATATTCTTTACCTTCTTACGATCACGTTCGGGCTCCTTCAACGCTTTGATGACAAGAGCTGCAGCAGAGGGGACGACGGACACTTTCGCCTGACGGTTTTGGACGGTGAGTTTAACGGTGACACGTAAGCCCTTCCAGTCTTTTGCTGTTTCTTTTGCTATGTCTTCTCCTATTTTTCTTGGAGAGAGGCCCAGTGGGCCGATTTTGGGGGCGAGGGACGAGGCTGCGCCCACCTCGCCCCCAGTGACGCGAACGTACACTTCGACTACTTGAGAGGGATCGAACTTTGGCGGCATTTTACGGTGGTGATGGGTTGAGATCGATGTGGAAGAAGATGGAAAAGGGTGTTTATGTTATTTTTTTTGTTAACGGAAAAGGGTTATATATAAGTTACAAATTAATTAGGGTTAAGTTTCAAAATTTTATGGTTCATTGGGCTATGTTACATGAGTTATGGGCTTATGGTCCACGATTTTTTTTAATCTATATTACATTATAAAGAGGGAGAGATGGGTAAAAAGGTCCAAAATGTCAAAGTTAAGGTGGCAACTTAAAAGTCACAAGTGTAATTCTCTAAACTTGACCACTTTTCTTCCCTTTATGCCCTTGTCAATGCATTAAGATGTTTGTACATGTGATGCATTAAGATGCTTGTACCATGTGATGCATTAAGATGCTTGTACCATGTGCTTTAACAATTTTGGACATTCAATACTAAAAATCTCTTCCATTCCCTCCTTTTAATTCTCAACTCCTAAAGCTTGTTAATTGCTTAATTATGATTAATTACATGTTATTATTTGTCATTTCCTCTTTTTAGGTGACAATAGAGAGGTAGAAAGAGCTCTCTTCCCTTCTAAATTTTCTTGTAAAAAAATGTTTATGTTTGTACCATTGTCTTGTATTATTCAGATTCTGGCTATTTCCAACCACATATATTCTCACATAATATAAATAGGAACCACAAATGAAGACAATTAAAGGACTGAAGCAAATAGCAGCTATTACCCATGTCAAATTTAGGTACACTTGATTAACCACATCTTAAAACCATACTCATAATTCATGAGAACAGGAAGAAATGAAATGATATTAAAGAGAGTGCAAATGAGCTTACATGGTAATAACTTTTGTAAAAACCGACAAGAAATTGTTTTGCTTCATCAGTCAAAAGTTATTGTACTGGATGGAATCAAGTATTTTATTATTTTTTACTAAAAAAGATAATGTCATAAGGATCCTATACTATATTGTTTTCTTTTTAACTCTATATTAGTTTGCCTCTTAAAAATCTCTTTTATGGAGGTTTGTTTATGCATAGTGTAGTTTTATAAATGTCGAAATACCACACAGGTATACTAGGTTGTTGCTTTCTACATACTACATGTCACCATAACGAATCATCTACAAACATCATACACACACTACAAACTCAGCAACAACTACGAGGTTACAAAATAAATATACCCGCAGCAACGCGCGGGCATTCATACTAGTAAAATTAAAGTAAGAATAAAATTTACGTAAGGTGTAGAGTAGTTACATGAGCCGTATTTAGTTTTGATACTTGAATTTTTTGCCGGACCTACTAAAAGATATTATTATCAAAACAGTGACATAAGAGTTTTTGCACAAAACGAATATGGACATTGTAAGCATCTGAATACTTTTGAGTTTTGACTCATTTGTTATTTCATTTTAAGATTATTTTTAGGTAAAATGTGTTATACAGTTGACCTGTTTTGATAAAATACGAATCTGACTAATCAATTTTCATTATTATATGTTATACGTGATATCAATCGTATAAAATATTTAGAGATTTATGAATTATATCGTTATTATTATTATTTAACCTATGTAATACGCGGCATTTATTATTCTATCATTAGGATATATTTACATATTTATGAATTATATTGTGTGCACTACGTACTCAACCTCGCATGCCACACGTTTTTGCTTCATGTTTGCTTTTGCATATTATTTATCTATATACTAGATATTTGCCCGCGTGGACACGCGGTTCACCAACGTACGATTATTTGGAGTAGTATAACGTATAAGAAAAATAAAGTAGACAAATTTTATTAAAATTTAAAAGCAACGAATACACAAATATTCAAATATCGCTGAAAATTTCCTTATAAACTACATTCTTTGTTTTGGTCATCACTTTCCCATGAGCATCAAGTATAAGTAACTTCACGCCTGCCCTGCTTTTAACTCTTGACAATGCGACATAAAGCTGGCCATGTGAGAATACAGGGTTTCTTAAATACAATACAACTTTCGATAAAGACTGTCCTTGGCTTTTATTGATGGTCATTGCAAAACACACGCTTATTGGGAATTGATGCCTTTGGAACTTTACTGGAATCTTGATATCAGACGGTATCAAATTTATTCTAGGAATAAGAGTTTTGGTACCAATGTTTCCCCCTGATATGATCTCGGCTTCAATAACACGCTTTGCAAGTCTGGTGATTCGTAATCTCGTTCCATTGCACAAACCATTTTGTTGATCTATATTTCTCAACAACATAACTGGTACACCGACTTTTAGTGCTAAACGATGATTAGGTAAGTCAGAAATTTTTAAACCATTAAGGACATCAGGAGAGTATAAGTCTTCCTGTGAACGGTTATTACCATTCTCAATCTGACATATACTATCAGAGCTCAAATACTCGACTTCATCTCCAGGAAACAATGCAAGAAGCCTTTCATTTAAAATATCTCTTCTACTCCCATTTGGAACAACAGGAAGGATCTGTCTAAAATCACCACCCAAAACCATAACCTTACCACCAAAAGGCAACTCAGAATTACCTGAAGAATTTGACTGCAAAGACGTCTTTCATTGTACGATCAAGTGCCTCAAAAGCATGCTTGTGAATCATTGGAGCTTCATCCAAAATAATTAACTTACTTTGCTTCAATAAAGCAGCATCGTCACTATTCGGCTTTATACTGCATAATTAACTTATCTCCAACAGAATCCTACAATGTTAAAAGCCATGTCGAAATTGTTAGAATAAGGTACATTCAAATCTAATATTAAACATGATTGACCAAGTAAACTGTAGTTCATTCACAGGCACTGCATTCTGTGTTGAAGATTGACCTAGATCAGTATTTTGAAGCACAGGTTGATCGATCTAAAAAACAAAGGTTTAAACAATAAGTAAATAACAACAATAATAACGATTCATAACAGTAATTATAACGAAATATTTAAATGATAATCATAACCTGAATGTCAAGGAACCGTTCTTCAAGAGAAGCTACAATCTCCGAATCATTTGTAAGCTTACGTATACCATAACCATCAAGTTTCTTATCAATGTTGAATTGCCCTACTTTAATTTTCAAAGTAGGAAACCTAGATCATACAAATTTAATAATTATATTTAAGGTAAATTTTGGTATTAAAAATCTTATATATTACATCAAATCTCTTATAGTAATAAATATGGTAACAATAACCATTAACTTTTTTAGTTTATATTTAATTATTCGAATTATAATTTCTTAAAATAAGAACCGCCATTTTCGTATATAGGCTGCACCATTAGTCTTTTCAAAAGATCATCAATTAATAGGGTATCAAATATTAATTAGTATTAGATGTGAAAATTGAAGTTGTCACTTCGGTTCCCTTACACGCGTTTTAATGTTTCTATATAATGATAATCACTAAATCTAAATCACATATTTACTTTCTTCAAATTAAACACACACAAATCCAAGGAAAAAAAAAATTTGAACAATGGAAAGGGTTGTCAGTTGGAGGTTCTGCAGCATAAAGCGTAGGTATTTTGTGAACATGAGTGACACTACGTTATTAGTTTTTGGTTCAAGAAACGCGATTATGCAAATGGATGAAGACTTTAAAAGACAAGTGTATGAGTTTGGAAGAACCATCAGGTTACCGAGCAATGAAGAGAGCAGATTGATTGCTAAGTTGGAAGAAATCTTTGAAGTGGAAGAGTTTGATGAACTTATGGAGGTATTTCATGTCCAAAGTTGGTTTTTTGCTGAAAATCTTAATGTTGCAAGTATTCTGTTTTCCGATGGTGAATATCGGTTGATGTCAAGGGATCAGATTGAGAACTGCAATGACTATGACTTGCTTGTGGAACTCGATAATGTACGCATGTCTAACAACCGTAGAACCACTGCAAGTTTGAACCTGGAACAAATGATTCGCCTAAGAATCATGAATCTGGAAGAGGAAGCGGCAATGGTGGAAGCAGAGGAGGAGTCCGATTCTGAAAGGGATGATGATGATGACGATGAGGAAGGTGATGAAGTTTAGTATGTTTTATATGAACTTTTAATAGTTTTTGTTAGTATGTATTTGGTACTTTATGCTGCAGGTTATTAACAACTTTAATAAAAGTTGTAATTTTGGTTTATATTATATATAAAAAGTTAATCAGTTATGCTTTTTTATATATTGGTTTTGTTATTAGATTTATTTTTTTCATTAGTTAGATTTTAACTTGGCTTTTAGGTTGAAAAAAGAGTGTTCCAATAATTGCTTATTATGCTCTTAAGATCCGTTGATTAAAGTGTTAATAATAGAAGCACGTTGGTCAACTCCGTGTAGACGCGAGCATTAATCTAGTAAGTAATACAAAGTAGAATTACATATATTGTTAAAGACTGATAAAAAAAAGTTACCTGTTTGCTTTTCTCAAGAAGCTGCATCGCTGACATGCCGAACATTTTTTTGGCTTCTCGATCAAACAATGTAAGCGATGTTATTCCAGTACAATCCTGCACCCTTATTGGAATCCTATACCTAAAACACGAAAACTAATAAATAAACCATATATCTAAAAAAATTAATAACGTAAACATGAATACTAAAACGTAAAAAATAAATAAATAATATCATACAATTATAAGTTATGTATATCAAATAGAAGTCTTACACTGGATCAGCAGAGACAATCTGTTTGGGACAACCTTTATTCGGTCAAACCAAAACTTGTTTAAATGAAGTTACGTCCTTCACCTCTTCATCATCAGGTAAACTTAAAGTTGGCTCAACCTTGTGGTTACAGAACTCGCAACCAAGGTAATACCAATGTTCGTTAGGATCCACCCCCTTGATTGTTCCAACAACAATGACTTGTTTGTTAACCTACAAAACCAACAGTATTAAAGAAGGACGAAAAACCCTGAAATGTATATGGAAAGAAAGGTATTTGGAAAAAATAAACTGATTTTTATACGAAGCTCTGTTATCAATGGAAGATCACGAATACAGCTGAAAGGTGTTTTATTCAAAAATTCATCAGACATGTTCATGCTACCAGACGATCCCAGCGATCGTTGAGCAGAACATGATTCGTTGGAGACAAACTTTTGAACATAACTTTGTATAATTGAAATTATACTTTTAAAAAAATTGTTGGTATGGTAATATTTTCAACTTTGTATAATTGAAATTATACTTTTAAAAAAATTGTTAATCAAATTAAGTTTACGTTGTTGAGTTTTATTTAAATAGGTAGGATTTTGCGTTTGTTCATACAATTTGAAGTTTGTATAATTGTATTTAATTTTTGAATAAAATTGTTTATTATTAATTTTTTAAAATAACCGATTTAAAATAATTGTAAAACTGTAATACAATTTAATTAACATAGGCAAACATTGATTTTAAATGCTTGAAAGGGTTGGTTTTAAATAATTCAAATGTACTCTAAATATTTTGATGATATTATTAATTGTAATAATCTTAATTTGATTTTGTTAACAATGATATATAAAAGTTAAACTTCGTAATATAAAAGGAATTTATATTTATTAAAATATTTTTGGAAAACTGTCATTAATATGATTGATTTGGAAAAGTCAACGATGCTACAATTTTACTTTAAAAAAAACAATATCACATTTAAGAAATATAAAATGTCAACTGATTGTAAAAAACGCTTCTGATATAAAAATGTTTTTTTAAATTAGTCATAGAATGTATGATGACTTCTTTTTTTGTATAAAAGTAAATATGATTGTAATTGTAACATGACTACCTACACAGTAAACCACTCATGTTAAATTACTCAATAAACAACACAATAGCATTAGCATAAACATATATCACTACAAACCAAACATCATATGCACAATCATACATGACTACTAAACCTACCAAAAGATTACAACATTAATGTTAAGAAAACCTTTTTCTTAAAAACATATGGATATGTAATGTTAGAAAATATAGTTTTTTCTTAAAACATATGGATATGTAATTACTAACTTACTCAAACATTGCTAACTTACTTGCTAAACAACCTGGAACATTACAATATACGACTACTAAACATAGATCATAAGCACAATCATATGTATATTAAACATAACCCAAAAAATTACTGTTTATCAACATATATAAACCCAAAAACCACGAATTACCACATGAGCAGTAAACGTGGAAATGTTTGTGACTACCAACCATAGATCATGTTCTAACTTAAAAAAGTTACCCACCAAAAACTATTGTCTTGAAACCACATAACAACCACCACTGTTTTAACTAACTACCATTACCCCTAACAACATTAGAGAACTTGAACACACCTTGCTTTTGGAAAAACATGAAATGCATTTGATCACCAAGCTGAAAGTTTTTATCAGCTACAAAAGCCGACATACCCCTGATGTACCAACGGTACTTTCCAGGTTCACCTTCCCTCCCAACAGACACTCCCCAACTTAAACCCTGACCATCAAGAATGCTCAAACCCCTCTTCCTGCACAACCTGTTTTCCCTTGCCCAAGGGGTCTTCATACGCTACGCAAATAACAACGAATACAAAGTTACTAAATAAAAATATATACGTAAATGGCAACTAAATGGTATTTTGACCCATATAAGTTCTATACAATTTGTTCTAAATGGCAATTAAATGGCATTTGAACCATATGACAACTAAACACAACAGTGAGTGCAGTTTGACCTCATAAGGTCAACAAACTCTAAGTAAAAATCTAAATTGATTATGTAACACTCAAAATGACCCATTTGGGTAGTTGAAAATGGGTCAGTATAAATATTATATATGTATTTGGTGCAGTTGACTGATGACCACAGATGACCCATTTGCATCAGATATATATTTTTGACAAACTGGTCACCTAATGTTTTAGTGCTGAGATTCTGTTTTAGATTTGAAATATGATGTGTACGATTGAAAATTAAAGTGAATCTAAATAAGTGACATATAACAAATAAATTACTCGACATCGATTACTTCAAAAACTCTGCTCAACTGCACCAACAGTTGCATGATTTGACCAGATTGACACATTTGTGTAGCTAAAGGGTTAATGAATCTAAATAACTTGACCCAAAGTAACATCTAACAATTACACCAGTTCACCCATATTTCACATCTTAATAAACAACAACAATTGACCCACATTTGACGAAATCCTAACATATAACATCTAAATAAGACTAAGTAACAAAATTTGACCCACATTAGGAGGTGGTCAACTTATAAACCACTACTATGGCTGCACTAACATATAAAGACCCAAAGTTAAACCTGATGGACTAAAATGCATATAAGTTAATACATTTAAAAAATAAATTATGGTACTTACATAGTGTTTGTCAACAACGAACACAACTGGCACACCAACATCCTCCTCTTCCTCAGAGTCATCATCCTCTTCCTCCATATCAGTGTCCTCTTCATCCTCATCGCTTGACTCATCAGAAACTAAAACCTCATCACTATCATCAGTAGAAAGAATGATGATGTCTTCATCAAAGTAATCTTCATCATCCTCCTCCTTAACTTCAGCTTCCCATTTAAGTTCAGGAGGAAGAGTAAGCTTGTTTTGCTCAAAAACCGACATATTGTATGTGCTCTGTTAAAAAAAAGAAATATATTCATTTGATCAGGCTTATGACGTATCCAGCGACAAAAAAACATATAGTAATAAAGATTTAGAATTTATATTTAGTAAAAACAGAGAAGACCTGGTCAATGATTTCGAAGACAATGAGATGATGAGGTGTGATTGAAAAACTTTCCTTAATGAAAGGCCATCCTTTAGTGACATAAAAGAAACCATCATCCACTGCTAGCTGGATCTGAAAGTTTTTTCGTGGAGCAGCTCTAACTGCAATTGGGTCCTTCGGGAGCAGATTGTTCATTAAACCATGAACAACGTAACAACTGAGATGCTGTAAAAAATATCAAAAAAGTTGATAGTGGTTAAAATAAGTTATTGTATGAAAATATTGTATAATAAAATGTAATGATGTAATTTGATTCAAAAAAAAACATACCAATCGCTTGTCAGTGGTGTAAGGATCGGACAATCTGCAGTAAAAGAAGTTACCAGGTGCATACACTGCATCTTGATGGAAAGTAATCATCCTGAAAGAGCGAAGGTTGTCCTCATACTGAAATAGAAAGTTACAGCCAGATGGGTACCTCAACTCAGTAATCATTGTCCTCCAACCATTGTAGAAGAACCACTTGCCACCAATCTTCAACACTTTAATATCAAAAACTTTTGAGTCCAAGGTACGGATTTTGGTATTACCGCTTGGATAACCATAATCTTCGATCCACTTCTCATACAGTTTTGGTAACACCTAATTAGAATTACAAAGATTAAAATATTATTAGGAAAAGTATCGAACATACTGTACTATATAAATTTTAGCATGTAACAGATATCTTACAATACACGCACGGTTGTTAGCCTCCGACTCACACCAAAATCCATACACCATTGTATAACTTTGGGGTGTATGCACCTGTAACAACAACCAAAATCCATATCAGCATAGTAATGTTAAGGTTTGAGTATAAGACCCCCTAAAATGATTCAAATCTTTGTATGACCGAACAGAAACATCAATGTGAACCTAAACAGAAACACATAATCATTGTGAATAATAATAAACTTTTAGTAAAGAACAATGATACAAAGCTTATAACATCAGTTGAAGCCTGAAACCTAATGAATGCATACCTAAAAGAACCTGTGGCATCATTAAATTTTAAATCTGAATAAAACATCATTCATATTACTACAATTGCATCATTCTGAATAATAATAAACGAAAAGTAAAGAACAATGATTTGTAATAATATAACATAATGTGTTTGAAGCCTTAAACCAAATGAATGGATACCTAAAACATAAACCTCTAATACAAACCTAAATCAGTAGTACTCAACAGTAGCTTTACTAAAACATCAATCAAACCTTATTGAATCATTGAAACCTATAAACTGGTTGACAATACCTAAAACATAAACCACTAATCGAACCCGAAATCATAATAAACAATTATCCATTTTTCTTTTAACATCAATTAGTACCTAAAAATCAACCCATTGTTAAAATTCTGAATAATAATAAACGAAAACTAAAGAACACTGATTCAAACCTTATTATAACATCAGTTGAAACCTGAAAGCTAATTTATCGATACCTAAAACATAAAACTCCAATAGAAACATAAATCAGTATTTGTCATCAGTAGCTTTACTAAAACATCAATCAAATCTTATAACATCATTTGAACCCTATAAACACCTAAAACGATACCTAAAACAAAAACCACTAATCGAACCCTAAATCATAAGCAACCATGTAAAATTTTTGTTAAAACATCAATGAAAACCTATAGAACAATCATTTAAAACTTATGAAATACTTGAAGATTGAAACCTAATAAATTGATACCTAAAAGATAAACCTCAAATAGAAACCGATATCTACTTATGAGTAGATTTCTTAAAACATTAATGAAACATTATATCATCATGTGAACCCTATAAACACCTAAAACGATACCTAAAACATAAACCACTTATGGAATCCTAAATCATAATAATTTATTCAAATATTTATTAAAACATCAATGAAAACCTAAAACGAAATCTAAAAAAGATAAACCTAATAAAAAACAAACATAATACCCTAAATCTAAAGACTATCTAACAATGTATACATGAACCCTAAACCACTAAATCTACCAGTAGAGAAATAACATACATGATATTATAATAAAAAAATACATAAAAAACAGGTTAATATTAGAATCAACTATGTCAGTAGACAAAAAACAAACATGAACCCTAAACCCCCAAATCTGAACCATTATGTAAAACCAATCAAAAATACCAAAAAAATAGGTTACCTTGAAGGAGACACACGATGAAGATGAATAATCGCCGACGGACGTTGTTGCAAAGCAGATGAAAACACAAAAAAAAAACAGATAAAAATAAAACAACTGATTAATTCTTAAATAATTATAAGAAAGAACAATATGTAATGTATAATCGTATGAAAAAGAAACAATGAATCGTTACCTTGAAGGAGAGATCGTCTGGTGTGGGTTGATGAAGAAATCGCCAAGATCGCCGAGAATGAGAGAGAGAGAGCGGCGAAGAGGGATGTGAGGAATGAGAGAGAAACGTATGTTTGAATGATTAAGGGTATTGATTGGGTAGGTTATTGATTTTAGGAAACTATTAACTCACAAATTCAAACCATATTTATGTATTTTTAGTCTAAATTTTATTTTTTAAAAAAGATAAATTTTATAAATTACAAGAGAAGGACACATGGCACAATGTGGGAAGAGAGAGAAACTGAGGTGAAATGAGGGAGTGCCAAGTGTCCTAATTGAGTTTGTTTTATTAAGAGTATAGATATATATAAAAGAAAGCATATATGCCCATTGAGAGTGCCACGTGGCTTAATAATTGAGTGTTTTTGGTGTTTTTGAGTATTTTTCTAAATTTATCTCTCTATCTCTTAATTCTCAATTACTAAAATTAAATTGAGTTATTTTAGGAAAAAAGAATTTAAAAACAAATTTAAATTTTTCTCTCTTATCTTCCTCCCATAATTTTTAAACATAAATATCTTTTATATTCGAGATTTTTTAAATAAAAAAATTACATCAAATTAACGAGCGTTTTATTATCTTTCCAACGAGTACCATAGTGCTATATAAAAACGAAAAAAAAACGACTATTTTTTTGTGGGGTTATATTCATACAGAAAAAAACACAAAGTATTCAGGTTATTCATTAATCAAATTGTAACATATTTTAATTTACGTGAAGATGATTATATGTTGAAGGTTATCCTTTTAATACTTTATTATGTTTAATATGGTTTATGCTTTTTATTTTTTTAACTTTTTAAATAAATGTTTTTTAACTAAGATTGATTATGTTTAAGTTATTTACTCTTTTCGTGATTTGAGTTTTCTTTTTTTTATCATTTTTTATTAAATCATATTAAATTTTTCAACCACGGGACCTTCCCGGGGTAATCGGCTAGTATTACATATAGTTATATCATATCTATAATCTATATCTATAATCTATAATCTATCACTTATAATAAAAGAATTGAGTTTGTATGAGGTGACATTCAATGGGGGCCTCAACCCCTCATTGAATGTGCCATGTGGCACCTTTAGGTGATAGTATTGAATTTATTATTTTAATCTATTTTTAATCATTAATAAAAAACCCCATTGAATGTGCCATGTAACACCTTTAGGTGATAGTATTGAATTTATTATTTTAATCTATTTTTAATCATTAATAAAAAACCCTTGATATTATAATTTATTTAAAAGGAAATAAAATAATATATAGATTAAAAATATACTAAAATCTAATCTACTAAAATAAATATTAAACATTTATTATTTTTTATCTCATGTTTCCTCCCATAACTTTTAAACGCTAATATCTTTTAGATACGAGATTTTTTAAAGAAAAAAAGTACACCAAATTAACGAGCGTTTTATTATCTTTCCAACGATTACCATAGTGTTATATAAAAAACGGAGAAAAAAAATAATTATTGGTGATACCCGACCCGATTACCCGAAACCACATACCCAAATACCCGAACTACATACCCGATCATATACCCATGAATTTTTTAACGGATCACATAACCCTTAGACTAATGCGTTCGATATTTGCAATATACGTGCACCATCATAAACTAAAAACTTTATAGTATGCTAAGCAGTTAATATCGGTGATATATCGGTTATATCGGTCCGATATATCGGTTATCGGCCCTAAAGCATAATCTCGGTGCATAATATCGGTCACAATCTCGGTAGCGATAATATCGGCCGATATCGGCGATATATCGCCGATATTTGACTTAAAATCTCGGTCATATCACCGAAATTCTCGGTTTCTGTTTATTTGGCCCATTTTAGTAGATAGAATGCCCAAATTTTAGTCTGACTCATGTCTAAGACTAAAAAAAAACAACCTTTTATGCTCAAGAATGGAGATGAAAATGAGGAAAATTAAGCTTACTTGCGACAATGATTGAGAAGCACCATGAAGATGGATATGAAGCACAACAATGGAGAACGAGGCTGTTGGAATGAACATGAAGAAGATGACGGCTGGCTGTTATCTTGTTTTTATTTATTTTAACCTAATACCTTAATATTAAGTTACCCCCTCAATGCTTAGAATGTACATATATAACCCTTCTACCTTTCATAGTTTATATTTAGTGCCTAAACTTCTAATTTTTATATAATAAGTGTAAAATTAGTTTATGTATTTAAACATTTAAGACAAAATTGCAGAAAACGTCCTTTATGTTTACCCAAAGTTGCAGGTTTAGTCCTTTAACTTTAAAAGTTGCAGGATACCTCCTTTATCGAAGTTTTTGTTGCAGGAAACATCCTTTAATGAACTTTTGGTTGCATAAAACGACCTTTACCACTAATTTAACCCCCTATCTTTACTAATTCACATCTGGTCCTTATACTTATAACTACCGATATCCCACCGATATCTCACCGCCATAACCGATATATCAAATATCGGTCCTTGACCGATTACCGATATTTTACCGCGTTAACAGCTTAGATAGTATGTAACTAAAATATATGTATGGTTATTATAATACTATTTCAATAAATAACTTTTTTTTTCTTATTTCATGTTAATTCTTTTTAGAATGATCGATTACAAACTTCAGAATTCATTTGACATTATATAATATTTTGTAATGATACTAAATTTATACCCCAGCGCAGAGATTCGTTTTTTTTTATATTTGAATATGATAACTTATGGCAGAGATTTGTTCAAAATAAATAATAATAATAATAATAATAATAATATTATTATTATTTATTTATTAATCATATATTGGCAAGTCATTAATTATGTTGTCATATTAGATATTTTATTATGTCATATTAGATATTTCAATCCCGGGACGCTCCCGGGATTAAAGCTAGTTATGCATATCTTACTTGACATTTTATCCTTTTTTTTCAACTCATGCGATTGTTATTTACTTCATGAACAAACAAGACCTATAAATTATGTGATATTTTGCTTTCAAGTATTAATTAAATCACATATAGCTATTTCTTTTTATGTGCATCTTTTCTCACTTTTTATTTTATCTTTTCTTCAACCTTGAAGTTCACTTGGTGAGGCCATCACCCCTCTTGATTTACCTCCAAATCCTTTTTTCTTTAATGTGCATGGCCCACGCACCGAATTTAAACGTTCATAGTTTTTATATACGTTATTTTTAAAAAAAATTACACCAAATTAACGAGCATTTTATTATATTTCCAACGAGTAACATAGTGTTATACGAAAAACGAAAAAAATGACCTTTTTAGTGGGTTTTTGTTCATGCAGAAAAGAAAACACAATGTTTTCAGATAATTTATTAATCAAGTCTAGGCAAGTCACTAATCATGCTAAGATAGTATATATGTTTTTGAACCTAGTATTACATATAAAAACCCACTAACTACGTATATATTTACAGATGTAGTCAGTTTGATAAGATTTTTTTTTTTTGTATTTTGATTTGTGTTGCTAGGAACATTGATTACAAAGGTTACTAAGTTGGTTAGATGTAGCGTATGATTCTTAGACACCAGGTAAATTTCTAGCTGATAAGTAATAATTAATCACCCCATCATGTACATGTGGTGATCATTTTATTGTACTTCAAATCGATGGACATGTGGTGATTATTGAAATAGATACTTAAATTATGTATGAGTAGAGAAAATAGTCGGGAGAGATGAAAAATTACCATCCTACAATCTTTTTAGTTGATAGCAGTTTGATCATTTTTATTTATCTTCAAATGGATCTTCACTGTTTACCTATTGATTGTTTTATTTGGTTTCACCCAAGGTGATCGATTGTATATCCACAATAAAGATTGAATATGTATTTTTTTCTTTCACATATGCTTACCTTACACATCAGAATCGCGTATCATCATCATGACATATCGATCATTTGATACCAATTTTGTTGTTTTTTTTTCAGGTTCACATCGCAGCTTTAGAATATTTTGAGGAAGTGATAAAATTGTACAAAGACTTCCCTAAAACAAGAGATGCACACGTATAATTAGAAGTAGGTTTTATAAGTTATCGAGTCTTGATTTTTTACAAAAAATTCTTTTATGAAAAAACAACATATTCTTTTTATTGTACACAAATTTTATCACTTCATATTAGATTTATCAATCCTAAAAACCTTTCGAGGAATAAACTAGTATTGAATAATTGTTAACGATGTACTAAAAAAAATTGATAAAAGAAATTCACTTGTGTATAAATCTCACTGCCCCACCCCATTAGGCCTGTAAACGAACCGAACGAACACGAACACAGGCGTGTTCGTGTTTGTTCATTTAACTTTAACCGAACACGAACACGAACACATAATCGAACACATTTTTGTGTTCGTGTTCGTTCATTAAGAAATTTGTCGTGTTCGTGTTCGTTTATGTTCGTTCGTTTAAACCTAAACAAACAGTTCATGAACATAAACGAACACAAATGATCAATATAAACGAACACAACAAAAACAAGTTAATAGTAATTCATGAACATAAATGAACGTTAAGGTTAGGGTGGAGAGCGGCTGTGAGTGTGGGGCTATGAAGTGTGGAGAGCAGATAATAAGTGATATGTTTAGAATGTTAGGGTTAGGGTTAAGTTTTTAGAACATATGAATTAAGGTTACTTAACAAAAGGAAATAAATACTAAAAATAAAGTTAAGTTTTATTAAACGAACATAAACGAACAAAAATAAACAAACGTTCATGAACATAAATGAACGAACACAACGTGTGTTCATGTTCGTTCGTTTAATTAAACGAACAAAAAATTGTGTTCGTGTTCGTTCATTTATTTAAATAAACGAACATAAACGAACTTCCCGCCGAACAGTTCATGAACGTTCGGTTCGTTTACAGGCCTACACCCCATTAGTTTTTGAAGTACTAGTGGGAGTGCCCGCGCGTTGCTGCGGGTGTTCGTCGTGTTTAAGAAATACATGTGTGGAAGGCTATTACGTATACATACTATTTGTTTCGGATTTTGATATATTCCGACGATTGATGTGTTGCTGGGACACGTAATGTGGTGGATTTCACATAATTTATTTCGCAAAGCATCTCTACAGTTTTCTTCTTTCAAATTATTATCAACCCTTCATGTCCAAATTTTCTTGGTCTTCTTGGAATCAAGATTCATATATTTGTCACTAAACGAATCCTCATGAGTAGGGGGCTAAAACACATTCCAAACAACAACAAAAAGCGAAAAAGAAAGCGAGGAAAATCCCTTCTTAAACACAAGTGTTCTAATATTCTCATCACCAACATATAATATACATCACAAAATTTTAGAGATCATGAACACAACAGGATTAACAGCTCATATAAATTTACGTGAAATATGAAATTTTAGATGATACCAAATAGAGTCACAATCTTGGTTTTAAAAAGCGCGAAGCGCACAAAAGCGACGAGGTCTAAAATCGAGGTGCAAAGCGCATAGCGCAAAAACGGTGTGCTTTTCGTACGTGAGGCGCAAGACAATTATATAATTTTTTTATATATGCTATAGGTTTTTAACATTATTTACTCAAAATATAGATACAAATAAGGTATATATATGATTTAACTTGAATGTACAACCTTTTTAGCTACATGTATACCAATTTTAAGCACAAAAACAGCATGTGTACTAAAAGCGCGCTTTTAGTGCGCTTTTTTCACTTTTCTTGCGCTTTTTTCACACTGCTCGCCTAGGGTTACATAAGGCGCACGGGGTTGCGCCTAGATGCGCCTTGCGCTTAAGCGCGCCTCGAGCGCGCTTTTTAAAACCAAGGTCACAATTACAAGCTAATTATAACTCTCAAATAATATGATTTATATACGTATATATATGTATGTATGTATGCTTATGTGTCTCTAAATACTCCAATAAGAATCAACAGTTAACATCATCATAAAATAACAAAAAATTCTGACCTACTAATGATTTTCTCAAATTTATATACATGAAACTTCAACCAATCTAATAGAACACCACTAATTATACCTGACAAATTCTGTGTTTACCTTATTGCTGACGCTTTTTTATGCAATAATGGCCGCTATGCGATTAGAAACCTCCGTTGAATTGTTGCGCAACTTCTCCATGATCGACTTGTTCTTCTTGCTAACGCTCGCATCTTCTCCTTTCGGCATTATTGAGACCTCAAAGAACGAAAATCAATGAGAAACCGTGCACTATGAAAGCGATAATCAGCACACCTTAAAACAAAAATCAATGAGAAACTGTGCACTCGGAAGGAATAAACCAAATGAGCTACAAAAAGAAATGCGTCTCTCAATGATTTGCAATTTCAGATGAATTGCGGAACAATGACAAAATGAGTTGAGTCTTTTCAAAGCAATAAGATTTAAATAACACGAACATAATAAAACTGAAAGTAAAACAAGAAAAAAAACACCATGATGATCATACCTAAGCATGTTGGGCCCATTTGAATTACATTATTTTTTTTTTCAAATCCACATTGTCGCCATCATCTTCTGCCTTAGATCTTTCTAGATCTGATCTGGACCTAATTCATAATAAAGAAGTTTAGTTCAACATATGATATATAAGAATGGCAGCTTAATAGTTAGTTTATAATATCAAATTTATCAATTGACTATAACTTTAGGCGACTTTTAACCCGTTTGACCCGTTTCCCTTTCTAGGTAAGTATTTAAATATGACCCTTGTAGTAAAATAAAAGAGCAAGCAATATACCATTTCAGATGTATTTCGACCTGCCAGCCCATTTCTTGATCTATAGTTTGTTAAATTCTCAAAGAAAAATTCTTGATCTTATGTATTCTTGCAAAGTATAGTATTTCACTATTTTGTATGCCGCCCCTAAGCACCAATACTTTCTTACAACAGAAAAATAAAGTCTTCGCCAAACGATTATTAAACCTACCTCTTTAAATGTTCAAGACATTGCTAAACTCCAACGTGGCCATAAAAAAGCGCCTAGCAACGAGGCTCCGCCCTATCCCCTCGGCACGTCTCGCACCTTGGCCGTTCCCTCGGAAATACACGTATACTTGCTGCATAACCACAAATATTATATCAATTTTCGGGGTCAAATCTTTAGGTTCTGTAAAAAAAAGTCAAATCTTTGAGTACAACATAAGTCAAAGATATGACCCGCTACTTGAATACGAACCTGAATAACCCACACGCTTAGTAGCGACTCGCAACAGAACAACAAAAACCCAATAAAGTATAAGATCTATGCGCCATAAATGGTATTAATACAAGAACAATGAGCTTCATATTAATAAAAATTGCATATAAAGTTAAGGACTCACCCCCGACTATAGCTGACAAAAACACCTGAGAAAGATAAAAGCATCACCAGCAACAAGTTTTTTAGAACTGACAAAAACACTCCAACCACTTTGAAGCAGATGCCTTCGTGGTTGACCTGCCAGTTGCAAACAATTATTAAATACTAATGCACAAAGGTTGACGCATATACATTCATGCCGTCTTTTATATGACCAAAACAAGTTTTGGCTTGATCAGGTAATAAAAAATATCATGACTTACCGCGGAATATGTGCCCAAAACGCCATTCATTTTCATGTAAATCCTTAGCCACCAATTCCTGTGTTGGGGGTTGCTTAGACATGTCCTGCCAAAATGAATGAAAAAACACCGATCACAAACGATACAAATTAAACTAAAAGGCAACCTTTTTCATGTAAATGGCCTAACCACTGGTGGAAGGCATTCGTTAGCGTGTCTTCTAAAAACCGAAAATCCACCATGTATACTCGTATCCGAAGCGGTCAATGTCTTCCAAAAAGAATGCACACGAAACTTTGATTCAGGCGGCGGCTGTGGTTCCTTCTTAACCGCATTTTCGTCTTGCTCTCATCACAAAAAAAAAGTTACCAAAACAATCAACTATCTGAACACTGAATAAAACAGATCATCTTAGGTCTCGACTCATCAAGTTCATAATACTCACATTTGGTTCAGGCATCAAAGTGATCTGCGCAAACACCTCATCTGTATCCAGTTCCGCCTAAAACACACACATCCATGATAAATTATTAAATTAATAATTAAACCACACCAACAACAAGTTTTACATTTTCAATAATTGTACCTTCAATTGGACGTTATAAACATCACAAAGTATCTTCGCCGGAAGGTTACACACCGGCATCTGCTGATCCGCCCCGCCACCTGATTGGTTGACACCTCAACCTATTTGACAATAATCAACAAAAATTACTTCAAATCACAAACATGCCTGTTCAAAACCCTAATTCATAAATTAACCAAAACATACAGAGAAAAAAACCCAACTCATAACAACTGAAAATGTTGGATCTATGCTGGGTACAGTACCAAATACATAAAAACGAATTAAAATCGAAAACAATATTGTACCTTGGATGTAAAACTCTGGCCGAATGGAAGCGGAGATCGGTGGTTAATATAGAGATGAGAGGATAGTCCAAGATCCCACACATGGGTGAAGGTTGAGTAACCAGAATTTATGGGAATGCACCATTGTTTTTGGATGAAAGGTAAATACTGGGCATTTAATGAACCGTTTCAACAAACCCATTAACGTCTTTACGTAGCCAGAAAGAAAATGAAGAGCTGGACTCATAGATGCAATTGAATTGAAGAAGGAATGGGGAATTAATTGTGAATAATAAGGGTAAGAAGGGAATTAGGTTTTAGTTTTTAACTAAAAGGAGTGGATGAAATGTCTATATTACCCTTTTATGTGTCTTAATAGTCACCTACCTTCCTATAATGCCCTTAAATATGTTGCTTAAATATGTTATACTTGTTGCTTTAAAAATTGTACCCATGTTAAAATTCCAATATGGTACATCACTCCTCCTTTATAATGTATTATAGATTATAGATTATAGATTATAGATTATAGATTATAGATATATCTCAAGGGTGAACTCACCACTCATGCATGAAATTATTTAAATCAAAATCACCTTCAAACTCACATTAACACAATTGAAATTACCATCAAAATCACCTTAACACAATTAAAGTTACTTTCAAACGTAATACAAATCAAATCAACTAAAGCGTGACCTTGCCCTATTTTGATGACTGAATCCACTAGACAAAAACATTTATAGCCAATAAAAGTGTTCCAGGAAACAAAAACATGCCAGTAAAAAAGTTCATGGCTCTAGTATTGCGTAACTAGTCCATAACTGTATAAGACCATGTGTAATGGTGGGTGAAATGGACATTTTTTGACACTTGACAATGTGAGGCCACTTGGTGGGTGAAAAGGGCTTGAAATGGGCAAGGGGTGTGGTGGGTGAAATTTTATGGGTGAAAGGGGGTGAATATATAATGGTATTAAATTTGAATTAAAAAAAGAAAAAAAATGAAGTGTTACACAATGATTGGCCCATCCAACCTTTCCCTCACGCGAAATATTTCGCTCAACATTGTTTAACGCCTAGTTGACAAGGCGGGGGCGGTGTTGTGGGATGAATGGGGCGCCAATTTTAGCATTTAACTCCCCTTTGGCGTATCATTACAGACGGTCTAAAATATTCCTATCTACTAATTAAGAGAGAGGATTGAAATATTTTTAAGGTGAAATTTCGCATTATCCATGTAAACTTATTTAATTTGCATATATTTTACTAAAACATTTTACACTTCAATTATATATGTATTATTAGAAAGTGAGGTGAATAGTGTCATCACCTCTCTTACTGGTTGAGATGGGTGGTAGCCTATATATATATTTTACAACTTTATTAAACAATAAATAAATATGATTTCAAAGATAAAACATAAAGTGTGTTGGTGGTGGAGTGATTTTTGGTGAGCCTTGGTTGTGAGAGGTCCCAAGGTCGAACCTTGGGGGAGACCATTATTTTTTTTACAACTTTATTAAACATTAAATACATATGGCTTCAAAGATAAAACAGAAAGTGTGTTGGTGGTGGAGTGGTTTGTGGTGAGCTTTGGTTATGAGAGGTCCCAAGGTTCGGGGGAGGCCTTTATTTATTTTTATTTTTTTACAACTTTGTTAAACAATAAACACTTATGGTTTCATTTCAAAACATAAGTGTGTTGGTGGTAGAGTGGTTTGTGGTGAGCTGAACCTTGGGGGAGGCCTTTTTTTTTACAACTTTGTTAAACAATAAACACTTATGGTTTCATTTAAAAACATAATTGTGTTGGTGGTGGAGTGGTTTGTGGTGAGGTTTTGTTGTTCAAGGTCTCAAGGTCTAACCTTAGGGTATGCATTTATTTTTTTTATAACTTTGTTAAACAATAAACACTTATGGTTTCTACTTTGTTTATTTTTTCATTTTAACAAGTGTTTTTTGTTTTTTAAGTATTAAATCAAAGTCAGTGACAAAAAAAAACATAATTATTTTTTTTAAATGAGTATAGGTAGGCCGGAGCTATAACTAAGGATGAGCATACAAGGCCAAATACCGATCCCGTCCCGATCTCGATACCGTATCGGTACCCATATTTATGGATTTTCGGTTTCGGTATTATCGGTATCGGTACGGGATCGGTATGGTATCAGTATTTTAAGGTAAAATACCGATACCATACCGAACCGATACCGTACCGTATGTGTTCAGTATCGGTATCGGTATTGGTTTTTTGGACTTTTCGGTATCGGTTCAGTACCGATACCGTCCCGAGCTCATCCCTACCTATAACGAAAGAGCAAAGAAAGTGGTCAAAATTGTGTTTTGCGATACTATTTTGTACCTAAACAATACAGTGACCGTCAATGCCTGGAAACGCGCAGCGAAACGTGCGGAGGGACCTGTCTAGTTAATGTTATCCAAAACAAAACAGGTATTAAAGTGTGCATCCTTTTATTCATATGATGATGGAAAATTATATTCTAAAATAATAAAATGAAATTGACATCCATGTATATATCCCTTACCCCGATACCCGAGGCACACCACCCAATCAATCTTCACAGTTTCTTTGTAATTGTAATTGTAATGGCAACGCTAAACTCAGGCAACCACCACCATCATCATCATCAGCGTAACCTTACCGATGATTCTGGCAACTTCCATGGCTGGAACAATAACAACAACAATGCCGACGACGATCATGATCCAATCAACCAAGAAAAACCCATGTCAAAATCATCAACAAAACTAGTTTATAAACCTCAGCAAAGAACAATCCCGGTTGCCGGAAATTCATTGCCGGTCAACATACCGGAGTTGCCAAAGGTCCTGAGGGATTCAGACGGTGACGGTGGTGATGAGTGGCTGCCACCACATGAGTATTTAGCTAAAATAAGGGGGGCTTCTCTTTCTGTACATGAAGGTGGTGGAAGAACACTTAAAGGTAGGGATTTAAGTAGGCTTAGAAATGCTATATGGAAGCAAACTGGTTTTGAGTTAGATTAGTGTAGAATCACTGTTTCATTTTTCTTATGTAAGATAGTTTTTATATATTTTCTGGTTTTGTGTTTTTGAACGTCCAACAAAGTTACCTAGGTACATCCACAGGCAAAAGGTCACACACGTCTGTGATCATAGACAACGCTGATGACTCTGCTCGTCACCAATTATAGGTTAAACCTACCTCATGAAGTCTCCTATTGGTAATACCCACGACTCCCGAATGATATTTTGTCACAAATGAGATTCTAAGGGCATGTGTAGTGGTAAGGGGTTATGTTGGGGTTGTGGTATTAAAATATTAAAAAGTAATAGAAGTGGGGTTATGTGGGGGTTGTGGAAAAAGAGTGTGTAGTGGTAAAGGGGTTATGAGGGGGTTGTAAATGATTGGTAATGATTGGTTAATTATTGTTTTTTATTTAAATAAAGAATTTTAAATGCTTAATAATATTTCATTAAATATAAAAAAATTACAAATACTAAAAAAAAAGATTACAAATACTAAAACAAAAAAAAATACAAATACTAAAAAAAAATACAAATACTAAAAAAAAAAATACAAATACTAAAAAAAAAATACAAATACTTAAAAAAACTACTCGTCGTCGTCGTCTCCTTCTTCGTTTTCTCCTTCTTCTTCTTCTGCTTCTTCTTCTCCTTCTTCTTCTTCTTCATCATCTTCTTCTTCTTCTTGTTGGTTGTGATGAATCGGGCGAATCGACCATGCTTCCTCCACCAAATCCGCCTTCAACGCGTTATGTATCTCCTTGGAACGCAACATAGCACTGTTTTGGAATCTCTCCTCCTGTGTCGCTTGCGTCCCTGGAACATCTTCTTCTGCTACATAGTTTGAGCATATTGCCTTTCCTTCGTCTTCAAGTATCATATTATGCATTATGATACAAGCATACATCACCATTCTAATCCTTTCTTTTGCCCACATACGACAAGGATTTCTAACAAAATGCCATCGTTGTTGAAGACAGGAAAAACACCTCTCAACGTCCTTTCTTGCAGCCTCATGAGCTCTTTTAAAATATTGCCTTCTTTCATCTGTTGTCTGACTAAACGTTTTGACGAGCATTGAATACTCCGGATATATACCATCCGCCAAGTAGTATCCATGCTCGTAGTAATTATTATTTGCATAAAACCCACATTTCGGTATTGTTCCGCCAATGTAAGACTCTAGCAATGGCGAAAACTGAAAAGTGTTTATGTCGTTCATACACCCGGCTAGACCAAAGAAGGCCGACCAAACCCACATGTCTCGTGAGGCAACTGCTTGTAAAACCAACGTTGGTCCCTTTTGGTCACCGCGTGTATGTTGACCTCGCCATGCGCTTGGACAAGCATACCATCGCCATTGACGACAATCTATACTACCAATCATACCGGGTAATCCATGTTTTTCTAAATGCGTTTCATATAGTTGTTGAAGGTCGCTCCATGTCGGGTTTCTCAAGTATCTTTTTCCATATAATTGGCATATACCTAAAAAAATCAAATGTATATATAAAAACTATGTATCAACTATATGTATATATAAAAAAAATTAAAAGTATATTTGTAAATACCGTAGCAGAAATGCTCCAAAGTATCGCGTGTGGTTTTCTCCGCCATCTTCAGATACTCATCATTGATATCGTATGTGTTCCCGTAGGCGAGTACACGTATTGCGGAAGTCACCTTTTGAATTGCGGTGAATCCTAAACACCCTCTAGCGTCGGGTTTTTGCTTAAAGTAGTCATAGGCGCACTCTAAATCTTCCGTGATGCGCAAAAATAAGTTTTTACCCATCCTAAATCTTCGCCTAAACATACCAGGGCCGTATACCGGATTCTCATTGAAATAGTCATTCATCAAACGCTCATTGGCGGCTACACGGTCTCGCTCTATATATTGCCTAGACAATATCGGCCGTGGGGCGGAATTATTTATCAGATGCATCGCGCTAGTCGCTAGCGTAGCCGCACTCGTAACGGCTTCTTCCTCTTCCGCGCCGTCATCGTGAAAAAACTGGTTATATAGATCGAGAAACGAATCGTCGGAGGGAGGAGACGACATTTTGGTGATTTATTTGTGTGTTGAATATTTTTGAGTTGTATGTATGTATTGTAGGTGTGAGTGAATGAGTGTGTGTGAATTTGTTGGACATATATATATATATATAGAACATAGAAATAGAATTTTTTTTTTTTTATTTAAAATCCGACCGTTAAGAAACAAACAACGGTCATGTTGACCAATTTCAAATCCAAAACGCCGCTATCACCACAGCTTGACCACTCCAAAACGCCCCCATAGCGCCTGGGGGGGCGGTGTTCCAGGCGCTATGGGGCCTAAAAACGCCCACAACGTTTACCACTACACACGTCCTAACAGACGGCCTTGAAGAAAGTCACGGAAATACCTCTAATTAAGTTGCTAACTGCCCCCCTTTTGTTGAAACAAGAAAAATACTTCTTTTAAGATCATACATGATCATAAATATTTACTTTGTAGTAATTATAGTTGAGATTTATGTAAATATATATAGTAGATGGTATTTAAAATACTTTAAAGTAAATTAAAGTACAAGTCCCTTGAAACATGTTACGAATATCCTTTATAGAATTGTCAGTCTTCCATGAAATAATAATCAAACAAGTGTGTACTACCGTAGTAGACTAGAACGCTTGAAATTAACTACCAACATGAACAAAAGTTTGATTGATGGGAGTTTTCTTGTGCGTATGTGTATACTGTGAGTTGGTGACACTACTGAAGAGTATCGAAGGAGGTAGTTTCAATTAAAGTAGTACCTTTGTTTTATACTAAAAAACCTTAATATAAGCAACCCATTATACTAAACTAAAAGAAAACTTCAATACAATTAATCGACCCAATAATTATACTATAAGCTCAGCACTTTATTCATATGGCGCAAGAAACAATATTTAAGGAGGAATTCTACATAGTCTGGTCGGAGTGGGGCAGTAGGCTCCCCGAAAGGGGGTACGATTTCGCACCACAAAAATTGAAATTCGCCGTACAAGAAAAAAAGAGGACTTCTACTTGTTTATCATTCTAAGATTCTACCTTCCTTTGATTATAACTAGAAGCTCTAATATTTCATATTCTATGTATGAATAAACTGTATACTTGTAATGTTGGGTCCAACCCTTTGTAAGAATTTAAACCATTTATATTATAAAGATGCAACCTTTCCATTTTAAAACTCACTAAATGTACATGATCTATCCTAAATTCTCGGTTAACTTTTTCTCTTTTCATCTTAACCATCCGTGATATCGTACAGATCAATTTATTTGATGCTAAGGGTTTTAATAATTGGTGCGGCCCACAGCCCTCACCGCACTACCAAATTAAAAATATTCAAAATTTTCATCAAACTCATTGAAAAGGAAAAACTGATGCTGTTTAGATTCACAAGCACCAACAAAGACCCTTTGTCTTTTCCCCTATATAAATTAAACATTTAGGGTTTGGTCAAATTAAAACATATCAGCCGCTCAATTGCTCAAAGACATGGACTCTTCTGTTGCCAACGAATCGAGCATCAACAACAACTACCACCGTCGTCACCGCAGCTCCTCTCTCACCTACTTCGGCGGTTCCATAACAACACAAACACGAAAATCGACGGAGAAAATTGATGTATGTGTGTTAATTGATGTTGTAGATTTAATTGACTTCTAGTTTGTTATATTTTGCTAACTGATTCTTCATATCTGTTGTTATTTTTGTAGGTGGTTTTGGTGAACATGGTGCTTTAGATGGTGCTTTTGGAATGGGGGTTGAAGATGGTGCTTTAGGAATGGGGATTGAAGATGGTGCTTTAAGAATTAGGATCTGTGCAGAAATCAAGATCTGGGTTGAAGCGGCGGAGTGCTCCGGTGTCTCGCCGGAGCTCGTTATTTTCGCCGGAAGGAATTTTTTTTTTTTTTTTTTATAAATTTGGTTGATAAGAAGGTGCGGTCGGTTTTATTAAACGGTGCGGGCCACCACACCGCATCCTTAAAAGTATGATTTGTTAATGCCCTATGTGTTGGTGCGGCTTAAGCACCGCACCTCTGTTGCACTTTCACCGCACTTCAAAATGACTTTTGTAGTAGTGGATATATGTGGCTTGAGAAAAAAAAATTACTACAAAATAATGTACGAAACAATCAGTCAATTACTCGTCCAACAAATATTATATGTTGTTGAAGAAACACTGGTTAAATATGAACTCGAATAAGCAAAGTAACCGGATATATTTATTGATTGTGGATTGGATGATTACAATGAACTCAAATAAGCATAAATACCTTGGTTTATAATCTCTCTCCCAATCTAAAGTGACTATCCTTGGTTTTTTAGATAATGAAATGACCGATCATTTCTCTCTAGGAGAAAAGGGTATTTATAGTAGTAGCAGCCATGCTTTGATTGGTCATTTTGGGAATGACAGTTGTTTCGCGCGAACTCCTTGACGGTTGACAACCGTCAAGGAATATTGCGTTGTCCCTTTGTCATTGGCGGGATGTATTTTTCAAGTGTCCTTGTTGTCCTTTTTACCTACCAGGAGATCGTGGAAAAGTGAATTCTCCTCTCTGATTGGCTAGACGTCCATTTCCTTGTTTCTTTATTAGCTGGCACGTCCTAAGTGATCCGTGAGGCCTTCTAGAATATTCTATTTGATTATTCCATTATGAAGTGTGGTATGGGCTTGTGCGCGCACGGATACATATATCTTCAGTTTTTTTGTTATTATATCATCATGGCCATCAATTGTGGTTACGTGTTATTTTTGTATTTGAATTTAAGATCGGTGGGTAAGAAAGGTACATTCTACCTAGGACAAACCATCAAGTGAAAGTGATATTAAAATCCAGAATAAGAAAATATAATTTAAATTTTAAATCTTTACATATGTAACATTTATATGATATAAAAAATATCGACTAAACCACTAAAAAGAAGATTTTTAATAATGTTTACTTCTACTTTTGTTAAACTTAAAAATTTAGTAAATTATCTATATATAGCGGAGTAGAAAAAACTAAGAACATATCGATTAACAGATTCCCCGGTAATAACTCTGATCTCGTCGATCAGGGTTGTCGGGAAACTCGTTGTAGATAAAGACATCATTGACGGATCAATGATTGACTTTGACAACGGTTCATGATAATTTATTCACCTTTGGTTCACCGATGAATATTCCTGACAAATCACCGTGATACTATCACTGATGATCAATGATTGACTTTGACAACGGTTCATGATAATTTATTCACCTTTAGCTAGTCATACCTATATAAGTGATAATTAACAACCCTCATATCAGCTTATAAATGGAATATAATCATAAACATAACACATAAAATAGACTCAATAGCCGATTTAGCTAAAGTTAATATGACTTTGAGATCTAAAGCTCAACTCAAGTCTTGTGGTGGGAATTGTTGAGGTCAAGAATGTGATTTTTTAGGAGTTGAACCAATATTGTGCCTCCGGTTCGGTTCTCACCACCGCTGGTGGCAACGTGTGTACTGTCTTCTTCTATGCCATTCATACGACCCTTTTCTTTTCCTACTCCATTTGGAACCTTGACACTTCTTCGTCCATTTTCACGCACCATCTTGCTTCTTGAATTCTACATTCAATTCAATCCGAATCAATATATGAGATCAAATGTGACTTGTTAAATAAAAGGTTATGGTTCATGTCCAAGATAAATGCACAATCGTGATAACTTACAGATGATGATCCTCGACGATGTTTGGGTGCTTTCGTGACCATATCAACCATATTGATTAACTCGTCAAACTAACAAAAACCCATCACAAATTTTAACAATGAGTTCTATATAATGGTCAAATTGTTATGAAAAAACTAACAAGTTAATTTTAAACTTTTTAGTTAAGATTTAAGATATGTGTACCTGGTTAACAATCTTGTCATATTTAGATAAACAAAGGTATTGCCTCTGATCATCATCGTACTCATCTTTTTTCCTCATTACGTACTTCTCCATTTATGAAATATAACCTTTTTACTATTAATTTGTTAGGCAAGTTTATAGAGGTATATATAAAACTAGTACTACTGAATGTTAGTTTAGTTACATGAAATAAACATGAGTTCTCATGATGAGATCATAATGGGAGATAAAATGTTAAAAACTAAATGGAATTAGTTAAAGATGTTATCAATATTCATGTGATTCAAGGAGCCTTGACAACCATTATTGACTAATCATGACGAGGAATCGAGGATATCACAAAAAACTAGCTATAAGGATACCTTAAAGACAAGGATACATATATAGTCATTGGTATGGAAAATAGCTATTTCACCATTGTTACAATACATTAGCACAAATATTTTATAGGGGAATTAGATTTTAATAAACCAAACTTTGCCTCGTTGGTCGACAATTATTTAGACTTAAGAAATTCTTCACAACAGTCCTAACTTTCAAAGTATTTTCCTCCAATTAAGACCTAACCTAGTTAATGGATACTGACATGAACGTTGACATCGCATGCTAACGCTGACATGGCATACTGAAGCTTACATGGATGTTCACGTGGATGCTGACATGGCATGGCATGTCATGTCAACGCCCACGTTAGAATCCACTAACTAGATTAGTTGTTGTAACAATGTTAATTCTCTCTATTGATCTTGAAGAATTACATCAAAATATATACAAGTTACAAAAGCAATAAAATAGGAAAGTCAATAACTATATTGACTGTACAATGAATGTGATGACTAAATCATATACAATTAATAATAACAGGAAGATTTGTAGGAGTGATAGTTGGAGTTGCCATATTATCTTTTATCCCCCCGCAAGCGAAACGGCGGTGGAGAAACACAAAGGAGCTCCCGAAAATGTTCAAATTGAGGTCGAGGCAAGCTCTTGGTGAAGATATCCGCTAGTTGAAGCTTGGTAGGAACGAACTTCGTATGAAGCTTCCCAGACATAACTAGTTCACGAACAAAATGGTAGTCTAAATCAATGTGTTTGGCCCGTTTATTGGAGACGGGATTTTGACTCATGAACAAGGCACTGCGGTTATCACATAGAAGGGCCGGACGGGAAGGAGGTAGTGCGCGGAGTTCCTGCAGGAGATGTGTAATCCAAACAATTTGAGCTGCGGCATTGGCCATGGCCCGGTATTCAGATTCGCAACTTGAGCGTGCAACGGTTGGTTGCTTCTTCGCACTCCATGAAACTAAGTTGCCTCCAAGAAAGATGGAGTAGCCATATGTAGAACGTCTTGTTTCTATACACCTTGCCCAGTCTGCATCGGAGTACCCCAAAATAGAAGAGGAGGTAGGACGAGTGAACACTAGACCATGAGATATCGTACCTTTGACATACCGCAAAATTCTTTTGACGAGTTGGAAGTTTTTCTCAGTGGGAGCATGTAAGTGTTGACATGCTTGATTGACGGCATAGGCTAGATCGGGACGGGTGATGGTCAAGTATTGAAGGGCACCAACGATGGAACGATAAAGGGTAGGATCATCAAAAAGAACACCATCCGATACAAAAGTATCCGTGGTGGAAAGAGGAGTGGGTACGGGTTTGGCATGAGTGAGACCGGCACGAGTGACAATGTCATTAGCATATTTGGTTTGAGTAAGAACAAGACCACTATCCGTGTGAAGGACCTCAAGACCGAGAAAGTAGTTTAAAGACCCGAGATCCTTGATGGCAAACTCCTGATGCAACCGATTTGTGAAGGTTGTAAGTAAGGAGGGTTTGTTGCCAGTTAAGATAAGATCGTCGACATAAACTAGAAGGTACATGAGGGCATCGCCTTTGTGAAAAACAAATAGCGATGGATCCGCACGACTGCAAAGAAAGCCATAGGAAATGAGGAAAGAGCTAAGGCGTTGAAACCATGCTCTAGGAGCTTGTTTAAGACCGTAAAGGGCTCGGTTTAACTTGCATACATAGTTCGGATGTGTGGAGTCAGTAAAACCGGGGGGTTGCTCCATGTAGACGGTCTCGGACAATGAACCATTTAGAAAGGCATTGTTGACGTCTAGTTGGCGAAGAGACCAACTATTGATGACAGCCAACGATAAGACAATGCGGATGGTGGATGCCTTAACAACAGGACTAAAGGTGTGAGTGAAATCGAGTCCCGGGATTTGGGTGAAGCCTTGTGCAACTAAACGAGCTTTGTGGCGATCAATGGAACCATCGGACTTATATTTAGTGCGGAAGACCCACTTTGATCCTACGACATTGGTTGAGGAAGGACGTGGAACGAGTGTCCACGTGTGGTTTTTGGCAAGAGCTTGAAGCTCCTCATTCATTGCATCAACCCAATGTGGATGTTTTAAGGCACTTTTAAAGCCTTTGGGATCAACAGAGGAGAGGAGGGATGCATGAAGACAAGAGTGCATGATATTGGCAAGATAAGAGGCAAGTTTGGGGTTGGGTTTGAAGGTGCCAACTTTGGATCGAGTCACCATGGGATGAGTGGGTGGTGGGGAGGGAGGCACAACAGGAGGTGCCGATGAACTAGTGGGGGATGGGTCAGCGGAAGAAGGAGATGGGACGGGTGAAGAGTTGGTTGAGGTTAAGGGAGATGGTGGGGGTGAGATGGAATCGGAAGTAGTGATAGGGACCGATGAAGGAAGATTGGCTGGAGGGTCATTGTTAACAGGAGAGTGTTTGCAAAGAGAGCAAGGAGATGGAGTGTTGTGGTGGGATACGGGTGGTGGAGAGGGAGTGGAAGGAGAGGGCGATGGGTGCGGTTGAGTGGTTGGAATGAGTGTAGGTTCGGTAAAGGTGGATAAGAAGAGATTGGCAATGTTTGTGTGAGAAGAGTCGTCTTTGTAAGGGAAAAACGATTCATCAAAGCGAGCATGACGAGTAACATATGTACGAGACGTTGATGGGTCGAAGCATTTGTATCCTTTGTATTGAGGGGCGTAACCCATGAATATACAAGGGATACTTCGAGGTGAAAGTTTATGAGGGGCATAGTCTCGTAGATATGGATACACACAACACCCAAAGACACGAAAGTTGCCATAATTTGGTGTGGTAGAGTAGAGTATCTCAAATGGAGATTTTTCATTCAAGACTTTGGTAGGTAATCGGTTTATTATGTAGGTAGCGGAGCTAAAGGCATCGACCCAATGAGAGATGGGAACTCGGGCATGAAATAGCATAGCTAGGCCAGTTTAAACAATATGACGATGCTTTCGCTCCGCGCGACCATTTTGAGGAGCGGTGTAAGGACAAGAAAGCCGATGGAATGTTCCATTAGCTTCAAAGATTTTGCGGACATGTTGATTGACAAACTCGGTTCCTCCGTCACTTTGGAACACTTTAACTTTGCGAGAAAATTGTGTTTGAACAAGGCGTAGAAAAGTGTCCAAAACCGAGTAAAATTCATTTTTGGCTTTAATAGGATATAACCATGAGAATCTAGAATGATCATCTATAAACACAACATAATATTTGTGACCGTTTGTACCCAAGACGGGTGAGGGGCCCCATAAATCACAATGTACAAGATCTAATTAAGGGGTTGGATGCTCGTTTTTCATTTATATCAAATGGTAATTTATGTGCTTTAGCCAATTGACATGGAGAACAAATACTTGGTTTAGGCAATAAAGAAGTAAATGATAAACAACCATGTCTTTTTAAAATAGAAACAACATCAAAACCAACATGTCCAAGGCGATTATGCCACAATTCAAAAGACGCTTTATTAGATGAAACGGAAGCAACAAAAGCAAAAGACTTGTCCCGGAGCACATAGAGACCATTTTCACACCGACCGCGGGCGAGTGGTTGGCTTGTTTTCCGATCCTGAATGAGAAAAAAGGAATCAGAAAATAAGACATCAACGGGATAGTCACGAGTTAATTTACTGACCGAAAGAAGGTTCCGGGTAATACCCGGAACAACTAAGACATCTTTCAAAGATACATGTTTATTGAGAGAAACATGACCTTTGTGGGTAATACGTAGCGAATGACCATTACCGAAACAAACTTTGGAAGAACCTGAATAGGGAGACGAAGAGTGTAGATTACCGGTGTTGTCGGTCATATGAAGATCAACGCCGGTATCCGTGGCCCAATCAGGTTCGTCAGAAGAAACATGGCAACGAGCATGGAAGGCACGAGCAAGATCATCATCACTCGAGGTAGAGGCTGTCGCAAAAGATTTTAGTTTAGGACATTTGTTTGCGTAATGTCCATTTGTGCGACATAGTTGACAGTGTGGTGGGCGTTTTGGGCGATTATAAGAGTTGGTTTGTGAGGAAGAACGGCTCGAACCAGAACCAGATTTGGAGCGGGTAGAGGGTGAAGCAGTGGAGTTCGATTGATGAGCAACGAAGGCAACAGTGGAAGGAGATGAAGAATGGATATGTTGAAGGAACTGTTCTTGACTCTCAGCTTTGGTGAGAAGGTCACAAAATGGAAGCGGATCTCGGGTAGTACGAATAGCCGTAGACCAGCTTTCAAAGGAAGATCCTAGGCCACAAAGAAACCAGTGTGTTTTGTCGGTTTCACTGACGGGATGACCGATTGTCGAGAGTTGATCACAAATGGACTTGAACTTGCGACCAAACTCAGCAACACTGGAGGAGCCTTTGGAGAGTTGACGAAGATTATCTCGTAAGAGATGCATCCGTTCAAGAGAAGTATTACTGTAAGCGGCTTCCAGTGCGGTCCAGATCTGACGCGCAGTGGAAAGGCCAAGCACTTCAGCAACGGCTTCTTCAGTTAGGGTAGCATTTAGGATAAGGATAGCCTGCTGATCAGAGGACAGCCAGTCGGCATAGGCCGGATTTGGTTGTTCCTTCGAATCAACAGTTACGGTGGGAGGAGGAGGAGAAGTGGTTCCATCAATGTGGGAAAACAATTTTTGATTTGCAAGGAGGGGAAGGATTTGGTTTTTCCAAATAAGATAGTTTGAGGAAGAAAGCTTGACAGAAATGAGATGGAGGAGGGCGGTCATGGGTAGGGCAGTTCCGGTGAGGGTGGTTGAAGAAGAAGGGTTGGCCATGATGAAAGAGGGGCGGCGGAAAGGTACTGAGAAAGAAACAGGACCAGTTTTTAGGCTGATACCATGTAACAATGTTAATTCTCTCTATTGATCTTGAAGAATTACATCAAAATATATACAAGTTACAAAAGCAATAAAATAGGAAAGTCAATAACTATATTGACTGTACAATGAATGTGATGACTAAATCATATACAATTAATAATAACAGGAGGATTTGTAGGAGTGATAGTTGGAGTTGCCATATTATCTTTTAGTTGTCAGTTAACAAAAACTTATCGAAGAAAAATAATTTGAAAGTTGGAGTTGTTGTGGGAAACTACAGATTATTACCGGCTAACGAGACAGTTTAAAGTACTATTAAAATCTAATTTTTCTATTTTATATAATGTGTAAAAAGTTTGTTTTTTTACATCAAACATACAAGATACATAAGGTAACGTAGACATAACTCGCTTTGATGGCCAACCAACATATGGTAACCCTTTTACTATTAATTTGTTAGGCAAGTTTATAGAGGTATATATAAAACTAGGACTACTTTAGTTTGACATGAAATAAACATGAGTTCTCATGATGAGATCATAATGGGAGATTAAAAGTTAAAAACTAAAATGGAATTAGTTAAAGATGTTATCAATATTCATGTGATTCAAGGAGCCTTGACAACCGTTATTGACTAATCATGACGAGAATATCATGAAACACTAGCTATAAGGAGACGACATACCTTAAAGACAAAGATACATTTAGTCATTGGTATGGAAAATAGCTCTTTCGCAATTGTTATAATAGATTAGCACAAATATTTTATAGGGGAATTAGACTTTATCTTCTTGGCCGGTAATAATCTATAGTATTAAAGAAATTTCACAGAAGAGTCCTAATTTTCAAAGTATTTTCTTTCGGCTGAGAACAAACCTAGTTAATGGATGCTGACGTGGATGTTGACAGGGCATGCTAACGCTAACGTGGATGCTGACATGGCATGCTGGAGCTTACATGGATGTTCACGTGGACGCTGACATGCATGTTGACGCTGTCCTGCAGCGTCCACGTCAGCATCCACTAAATGGGCTAGTTATGAGTTAATAAAAATTTATTGGAGGAAAATACTTTGAAAGTTAGGACTATTGTGGGGAATTTCTTATGTACAGATTATTTCCGGCCAAAGAGACAAATTTTGGATTATTAAAATCAAATTCTCCTATTTTATATAATATGTAAAAAGTTTGTTTTTTTTACATCAAACATAACAAGATACATAAGTTAACGTAGACATTGTTGGAAAATCAGGCCCTTTGATCGAACACAAAACACACGAGATTGAACGAACTTGTTCGACTTTTTTTATTATCAATCAAAGCACACCAAATACAATAGATCTAACCATCTATTTATACTAATAACATACTAATTCTAACCCAACTCTAACTCTATTTTAAATAATAAAGTAAACAACTAGATAAACATATCTAATTACCCCACTTGAATTATCTCTAACCTAATTAAACTTTATAGATAATCCAACCAAATCAGAATTATCCTTCAGACATAACTCGCTTTGATGGCCAACCAACATCCGGTAACTATATATGGACTTTATCATGATCGCTGTTACATATTTATCAGTTCAACATAAAGCCTCATCGTATTTATTAAGAAGAATTATATGGCTTCTATAGTAAAATCACATCATGTGAAACAAGAAATGTAATAAACGAACTAAATTATACCATCAAGTGCAATTAGAAATGTTATAAATGAACTAATTATCAAGGCATTATCCACCATGTTATGATCATTTTGCAACCTTTATTAAATGGTAGTGACTATTGGATGTATTATGACTCCAACAGTCCAACCTTGTGATGCATGTGAAACAAAATATGTCAAAAAATGCGTGATCATATGTTAATCGTAACGGGTATATTATACACTAAAGGTTTTTCTTTTAACATTAACATGTTTATTAGTACTAAAATAAAAATGAGATGATTACAAAATTAAGGTTTCTCTCATGTGAATTACTCTAATAATAGTATAATGATTTAGGCCAGCTTATAGATCGACACGTATTGATCATGATGACAATTGACACCATCATAGAAGTATCATTATCTTGGAGTCGATATGATTCAATCTCACATGCTTATTGCATTTACATCTTAATAATTTAATCTTGTATATAGTTTTCTACCACCTCGGATTCAGTGTTTGTGTTAGGTTCAACCTGTCAACCTACAAACACAACCCGTTTGGCACCCTTAGTATAAATGGATAGCAAGTTTTGAGAAAGATTATATATGTATTGCTTACGGGATTATTGCAGCATCTAATATTTCAGTATGTGAAATCAACAGTCCTTCAAGCTCTGCTGGTGCAACCTGAAAATCATGAACATAAAGTAAAGATTTGAGACTGTTTTGGCCATACATTAAAAGATTCGATAGAATTACGAGAGGTGGCAAACGGGCCGGTTGGACAGTTGGTAAGGGATTAAAATGAGTAGTTTTTAAGCATGTCTGAACGGGTCAGGACGATTCACCGGTTCGAAGTGTTATTGTAGGGATGAAAGCTTCATTGCTAGGGTACCTTCTTGTAGTACTGGAAACATCCATTTTGGATTTTTGGTGGATAAGTTAGTAAGTTAAAATTTTCAAACTTTATTTGTGTAGGCAAGGATTCTGAGAAAAACCTTAGGGATGAAATAAGACAGGTTAGCATCTTATTTGCTGTTGCTGTTGTTGCTTTACAAGAAAATGTCCAAAAGGTTATGATTGATCACGAAATGCCAAAACAATAGCTGGTAATAACATATTTCTTCATTAATATTGTTTATATTATTATATATCAATCAACAAAACATTATTACTGCTTACAATATTAGTCTACACAGAAGCTACATCGACACTCAGACCCTTGATTTTATTTACCCTCCTGGTAATGTTATATATAGTGCAAATTTTCTTCCCCTGATGTTGTGGCTAAATACCCTATACTATTGAACCATACTGTTGATATGGAAGAGTTGATTTGATGCTTATGCGCCATTGTCTCCTATGTACTCACCACCATAACTCCTAATGTTTAGTATCTTTACTGACCCATGTTCGCTGAATGAGTATCACATTAATTAAAACGTTGACCCATGTATATACTACTATATTATTGGCTGGATTAACTTAATTAAAATATCATATTGAAGGGTGGAGGATAGTGTAACACCGTTTGATCTTGTGTTTACCGGAAAAGAACAAGGCGTGGATCATCAAAAAAAAATTTTAACAACAGTTGGCGTTTACTGGACTTTGTGAGTAATCAAGCTGAAGATACTCTAGGTATCCTCATGACACATCATAAATCATGAAAATTAAAGGTGGAAATTTTGACCCGGATTGATTTGGTTTGTATTTACCCTAAAACAGGTCAACTAAAAATTATAATCAAAATGAAAATGGGTTAATGTGTTGACAATGGCCTGAGGTTTTATACACACAACCACCTAATCCTATTATTCAAAGTTTTATAAAAATAAACAAAAGATCTTATCTAGATCAACAAATTTGACCCGACCCGCTTCAAACTGAATCCATTTGTCTTTTGGCCTAATTTGCCCATCTTGTAACATGCATTACTAATTAGAACTTAATTTTGCAATTATTTTCCCGATTCAAATTTAAATCTGTTTTCATATTTCTCAATTGGAATTGAGTAAAGGTTCGTTATTGTGATGGTGCATCCATGCTTATGGAGGGTTGCTTTGGGATTTTGTATAGTTTTGAATGTTCCCATTGTTGCTCTACACTTTTCTTGGTAAACAACACCTCCGTGCTTCTTCTTTCTCTTGTCCTGGTGGCAGGATGAATGGCTTGGTTTGACCCACAACCATATTTTTTTATACTTGAATACATTAACAAAAACTATTTTATTGCATTTTTTTTTCGTAGTAAAAAATATTGGAGGCCGTAAGTACTACAAGTATACCTAGGATGAGTACCAATCCATCAGGGATAAACCATAACCAAACCAACCCATTTATGAGTAAATGGGTCGAAATTGCCAACTTGTATTTTCTTTTCTTGGTTCTTTTCTTTTAACGGGCAAACATCTATCTATATAATAATTGAGGTCACTTGGGTTGAATGAAGGCTTTAGAGAGAGTCTCATGGATCCATATTTGTATTTGGAGCTCCAACTTATTTCCTATAAATAAGGCTTTCTATTTTTTTCCTCCATTCTTCCATCACTCTCCAAACTTCCTTCACAATTCTTCTTCAATCCTACATTTCTCATTCTTCTTTTCCATTTTTTCTTCAAGATCTCCTTACTATTTGTTCTTCGAGGTTTGTTCATACACCATTGCATACCGGATTGTTAAAGCATTATTATTTATGTATTCTATTTCCAATTCTCATTGTCTTTTTAATTTGGTTGATACAAAATGATTTTTTCACGCGATTTATTTGTATCCAGAGCAACTCATTTGTTTCAATTTCTATACCATTGTGTATGCGATTCATCTATCTATATAATAATTGAGGCCACTTGGGTTGAATCAAGGCCTTAGAGAGGGTTTCAGTTATCCATATTGAATATGAGGCTCCAAGTTACTCCCTATAAATACTCTTTTGTATATTTTAATTGTGTCCATTCTTCCATCAAACTCTCAATTCCTCACTAACAAATCTTCCAACCAACATTCATCAATCTTCTTTTTATGCATTCTTGCTTCTAGGTATGTATCTTCTTCACTGATTTAATAAACTGGATCCATATCATATGTTCCGATTTGAAAACTTTAATGTATTCGATTCAATAAAATAGATCCATATCATAAACTGGATTCAATCTTCAGTTTATAAATCGTGTTTTATAACATTTTTTTATAAACTGGAACCATTTCATAAACTGGAACCAATCTTCAGTGTCATCCTTTTGTTCATTTACAACACATGTTGAACAATGGTTTTTCAAATAACCGGTCATCAAATTTATATGAAAAAATGCGTGTTACACCATTGAAAAAAATCACTCATAATGTTTACCATACACCACAAAAAGTCATTGATTTTCAAATTTAAATTACGGTTTTTTATGTTTGTAGTGTAATTTATTTGAATTATTGATTACAATTTTGAGGTTATTTATTAAGATTTATAATCTCATTTATTTATATTACTATGTTTACGAATTATGATTAGTCTTGATTGCAATTAATAAGATTTATTATTTTTTATGTTATTTATTAAAATGTTTAATATTATTTATTGATATTAATAATAATTGACCACATTCTTATGTTACTTTTTTCGAATTTATGTTTAATAAGATTTAATCATTTTTAATGTATTTTTAGTATGTTACAATTAATATTATTTATTGACATTAATAATAATTGACCGAATTCAATGTTATTTATTAAAATATTTAATCTCATTTATTTATATTACTTTTTTTGAATTTATGTTTAATAAGATTTAATCATTTTTAATGTATTTTTAGAATGTTACAATTAATGTTATTTATTGACATTAATAATAATTGACCGAATTAAATGTTATTTATTACATTTTTAATCTCATTTATTTATATTAACATTACTACGAAATTATGTTTAATCTATCTTTATGAAATTATGTTTAATATTATTTATATTACTATTCGTTCGAATTATTATTGGTCTTGCCTGCAATTAATAGGATTTATTCATTTTTTAATGATATTTATTATGAGTTTAATGACATTAATAATAATTGACCGAATTTAATGTTATATATTACGATTTTTAAGCTCATTTGTTTATTATTGACTGAATTGACTTAATTAATTTAAGAAGATATTATTAATACTAATACTAATATTATGAATTTTAATTTTAATCTCATTTATTTCGTATTGACCGAATTAAATTACAAATATATTACTAAGACTAAAACTAATATTACGATTTTTAATTTTAATCCCATTTATATCTTATTGACCGAATTAAATTTTTCTATTACTATTTTTACGAATATATTACTAATTACTAATAATTACTAATACTAACTAATACTAATATTATGATTTTAGTTTGCTTCGATCAGAAGATATTTCCATTGGCGAGTATTGTTTCTTTAAATGGTTTTCAATCCAGCACAGGCTGTTTGTTACTAAGGTTCCACCACAAAAAATCATTGATTTTCAAATTTAAATTACGATTTTTTATTTTTGTAATGTAATTTATTTGAATTATTGATTACGATTTTGATGTTATTTATTAAGATTTATAATCTCATTTATTTATATTACTATGTTTACGAATTATGATTAGTCTTGATTGCAATTAATAAGATTTGTTATTTTTTATGTTATTTATTAAGATGTTTAATATTATTTATTGAAATTAATAATAATTGACCACATTCAATGTTATTTATCAAAATTTTTAATCTCATTTATTTATATTACTTTTTTCGAATTCATGTTTAATAAGATTTAATCATTTTTGATGTATTTTTTAGTATGTTACAATTAATATTATTTATTGACATTAATAATAATTGACCGAATTCAATGTTATTTATTAAAATATTTAATCTCATTTATTTATATTACTTTTTTTGAATTTATGTTTAATAAGATTTAATCATTTTTAATGTATTTTTAGAATGTTACAATTAATGTTATTTATTGACATTAATAATAATTGACCGAATTAAATGTTATTTATTACATTTTTAATCTCATTTATTTATATTAACATTACTACGAAATTATGTTTAATCTATCTTTATGAAATTATGTTTAATATTATTTATATTACTATTCGTTCGAATTATTATTGGTCTTGCCTGCAATTAATAGGATTTATTCATTTTTTTATGATATTTATTATGAGTTTAATGACATTAATAATAATTGACCGAATTTAATGTTATATATTACGATTTTTAAGCTCATTTATTTATTATTGACTGAATTGACCGAATTAATTTAAGAAGATATTATTAATACTAATACTAATATTATGAATTTTAATTTTAATCTCATTTATTTCGTATTGACCGAATTAAATTACAAAAATATTACTAAGACTAAAACTAATATTCGATTTTTAATTTTAATCCCATTTATATCTTATTGACCGAATTAAATTTTTCTATTACTATTTTTACGAATATATTACTAATTACTAATAATTACTAATACTAACTAATACTAATATTATGATTTTAGTTTGCTTCGATCAGAAGATATTTCCATTGGCGAGTATTGTTTCTTTAAATGGTTTTCAATCCAGCACAGGCTGTTTGTTACTAAGTTTCCACCACAAAAAGTCTTTGATTTTCAAATTTAAATTACGATTTTTTATTTTTGTAATGTAATTTATTTGAATTATTGATTACGATTTTGAGATTATTTATTAAGATTTATAATCTCATTTATTTATATTACTATGTTTACGAATTATGATTAGTCTTTATTGCAATTAATAAGATTTGTTATTTTTTATGTTATTTATTAAGATGTTTAATATTATTTATTGACATTAATAATAATTGACCACATTCAATGTTATTTATTAAAATTTTTAATCTCATTTATTTATATTACTTTTTTCGAATTCATGTTTAATAAGATTTAATCATTTTTGATGTATTTTTTAGTATGTTACAATTAATATTATTTATTGACATTAATAATAATTGACCGAATTCAATGTTATTTATTAAAATTTTTAATCTCATTTACTTATATTACTTTTTTCGAATTTATATTTAATAAGATTTAATCATTTTTAATGTATTTTTAGAATGTTACAATTAATGTTATTTATTGACATTAATAATAATTGACCGAATTAAATGTTATTTATTACATTTTTTAATCTCATTTATTTATATTAATATTACTACAAAATTATGTTTAATCTATCTTTATGAAATTATGTTTAATATTATTTATATTACTATTCGTTCGAATTATTATCGGTCTTGCCTGCAATTAATAGGATTTATTCATTTTTTAATGATATTTATTATGAGTTTAATGACATTAATAATAATTGACCGAATTTAATGTTATATATTACGATTTTTAAGCTCATTTATTTATTATTGACCGAATTAATTTAAGAAGATATTATTAATACTAATACTAATATTATGAATTTTAATTTTAATTTCAATCTCATTTATTTCGTATTGACCGAATTAAATTACGAATATATTACTAATACTAAAACTAATATTACGATTTTTAATTTTAATCCCATTTATATTTTATTGACCGAATTAAAATTTTCTATTACTATTTTTTCGAATATATTACTAATTACTAATAATTACGATTTTAGTTTTACTATTCGTAAAAATAGTATTTTTGACCGAATATATTATTAATACTAATTGAGATTAATAATAATTGACCGAATTGAATGTTATTTATTACGATTTTTTAATCTCAATTATTTATATTAATATTACTACGTACCTATGTTTAATCTATATTTATGAATTATTATTGGCCTTGCCTGCAATTAATAGGATTTATTCATTTTTTAATGTTATTTGTTATGAGTTTTAATGACATTAATAATAATTGACCGAATTTATTGTTATATATTATGATTTTTAAGTTCATTCATTTATTATTGACCGAATTAAATTACAAATATATTACTAATACTAAAACTAATATTACGATTTTTAATTTTAATCCCATTTATATCTTATTGAGCGAATTAAAATTTTCTATTACTATTTTTACGAATATATTACTAATACTAACTAATACTAATATTATGATTTTAGTTTGCTTCGATCAGAAGATATTTCCATTGGCGAGTATTGTTTCTTTAAATAGTTTTCAATACAGCACAGGCTGTTTGTTACTAAGGTTCCACCAGAAAATGTCATTGATTTTCAAATTTAAATTACGATTTTTTATGTTTGTAATGTAATTTATTTGAATTATTGATTACGATTTTGAGGTTATTTATTAAGATTTATAATCTCATTTATTTATATTACTATGTTTACGAATTATGATTAGTCTTGATTGCAATTAATAAGATTTATTATTTTTTATGTTATTTATTAAGATGTTTAATATTATTTATTGACAATAATAATAATTGACCACATTCTTATATTACTTTTTTCGAATTTATGTTTAATAAGATTTAATCATTTTTAATGTATTTTTAGTATTTTACAATTAATATTATTTATTGACATTAATAATAATTGACCGAATTCAATGTTATTTATTAAAATTTTTAATCTCATTTATTTATATTACTTTTTTCGAATTTATGTTTAATAAGATTTAATCATTTTTAATGTATTTTTAGTATGTTACCATTAATGTTATTTATTGACATTAATAATAATTGACCAAATTAAATATTATTTATTACATTTTTTAATCTCATTTCTTTATATTAATATTACTACGAAATTATGTTTAATCTATCTTTATGAAATTATGTTTAATATTATTAATATTATTATTCGTTCGAATTATTATTGGTCTTGCCTGCAATTAATATGATGTATTCATTTTTTAATGATATTTATTATGAGTTTAATGACATTAATAATAATTGACTGAATTTAATGTTATATATTACGATTTTTAAGCTCATTTATTTGTTATTGACCGAATTAATTTAAGAATATATTATAAATACTAATACTAATATTATGAATTTTAATTTTAATTTTAATTTTAATCTCATTTATTTCATATTGATCGAATTAAATTACGAATATATTACTAATACTAAATCTAATATTAGGATTTTTAATTTTAATCCCATTTAAATCTTATTGACCGAATTTAAATTTTCTATTACTATTTTTTCGAATATATTACTAATTACTAATAATTACGATTTTAGTTTTACTATTCGTAAAAATAGTATTGTTGACCGAATATATTTCTAATACTAATTGGCATTAACAATAATTGACCTAATTGAATGTTATTTATTACAATTTTTAATCTCATTTATTTATATTAATATTACTACGAATTTATGTTTAATCTATCTTTATGAATTATTATTGGTCTTTCCTGCAATTATTGATAGGATTTATTCATTTTTAATGTTATTTTTTATTAGTTTTAATGACATTAATAATAATTGACGAATTTAATGTTATATATTACGATTTTTAAGCTCATTTATTTATGAGTTAATTACGTGGTTAGTCCCTGTGGTTTCTTTAAAGTTTCAATCTTAGGTACTAATAGTTTCAAGTAACGGGTTAGGGTACTAAGGTTTGTTTTTGTAACAATGTTGGGTACTAAGACTAACGATAGTTAATTTTTCTGTTAACTTTAGGTAAAGTGACAAAATTGACTTTTTACAAAGTAGAGGGGTCATTTGTGAACCTCTTATTAAAATCATTAAAAACAATCAAAATCATAAAAAAAGGGGTGTTGATTCGAACTCGAGACCTTAGGTGGTCCGAGTCTTTAACACATCATCCATAACCAACTGGGCTGCGAGACTTCGTTGTTATTAGTTTGATTCCTATTGATTTTATCATCTTATTATATTAATTGAAACCACGAACTGAGTACTGGAACACTTGTATCCTTCTTTTAAAATCAACACTAAGGCAAGCTATTTATTAATTTACAGTTTTACATTAGATATAAAAAAGAACAAACAAAAATGATATCTTTATTATTTAACTAATCAGATAAATACGGACAAGACTTAGGGACCAACGACCTATTCTGTGTAAAAACATTCCAATAAATCAACCAAATCATTGTCCAATTAATCAATTTTGTTGAGTCGAAACCGAACACTTAAACGTTCAAATTCATCATCGATTCGAACGTTTTAGTTCATGATTTACATACAGAAACGGTCGGAATTCGTGATAGAATAAAAGCCCTATGATTAATATCGTAATCGGGTCAGTTAAATATGTCAATTAATCGAGTTTAGGAACTAGGGTTCTTACGCGAACTGATTTGGGGAAAAACTGGGTTAAATAACGTTCCTTTTTTTAACTTCTTTCTGAAAATTATTCAAGTGAATGTGCAGCTCAGTTGGCTGTTGTTTTTATTGTTAAAAATGAGCTGAGGTCACGGGTTCGACCCCGGTCCTCATAGCATTTTATTTTTATAAATTTCAATTAATATAATAAGATGATAAAAGGAATAAGAATCAAACTAATACCAACGAAGTCTCGCAGCCCAGTTGGTTAAGGATGATGTGTTAATGACTCGGACCACCCAAGGTCCCGAGTTTGAATCCCTTTTAACACCCCTTTTTTATGATTTTGATTGTTTTTAATGATTTTAATAAGAGTTTCACAAATGACCCCTCTACTTTGTAAAAAGTCAATTTTGTCACTTTACCTAAAGTTAACAGAAAAATTAACTATCGTTAGTCTTAGTACCCAACATTGTTACAAAAACAAACCTTAGTACCCTAACCCGTTACTTGAAACTATTAGTACCTAAGATTGAAACTTTAATGAAACCACAGGGACTAACCACGTAATTAACTCTTTATTTATTATTGACCGAATTAAATTACGAATATATTACTAATACTAAAACTAATATTACTATTTTTAATTTTAATCCCATTTATATCTTATTGACCGAATTAAATTTTTCTATTATTATTTTTACGAATATATTACTAATTACTAATAATTACTAATACTAATATTACGTGCAGAAATTGTTTCTCAAGTCGCTAGGTTTGTTATTTGCATATTCAACATTTTTGTTTACAATATTCTTATTTTATAATTAGTTACACATTCTAAATTTTCTATATATAACGCTTTTATAAAGGTTTATTGTGGTTGGATGGCCTGTTTTGCTTCAATCAGAAGATACTTCCATTGGCGAATATTGTGTCTTCAAATAGTGTTCAATCCAGCACAAAATGTTTGTTACTAAGGCTGCACCACAAGTTGTCATTGAATTTGAAATTTAAATTATGATTTTGATGTTATTTATAGATAGTTTTAATGTTATTTATGATGATTTTAATGTCATTGATTTGAATGATTGATTATGATTTGGTTGTTATTTAAAATTTTTAATCTTATTTATTGATGACTGGGTGAGGGACGTTTTATGGGATATCCTGAGAAGAGCTGGGATCTCTGCCAAAAAGGAGGCTCCTGTAAACTTCCTCACAGACCCCACGGAAGGGAGATCCACCTTGCGACCCGCAGATCTGCTTGTCTTTGGTTGGGAGAGGGGGAAACATGCCTGTGTGGACCTCACCGGGGTTTCTCCGCTGGTTGGGTTAAGGGAAACAGGGTTCGTAGCTGGGCAAGCATCAAGAAAGGCGGAATCAAAGAAAGTAGATAAACACGCTAAAGCTTGTGCAGATAACCAACATGTCTTTATCCCTCTGGCCTTTGACACCTTTGGCTCCCTGGCGCCAGAAGCTATTCGTTTCTTGACCAGGGTCCAACGGGTCGTCCACAGCAATGTTTCATCCCCAGGGGGGCAAGGATTTGTCTTTAGTAGACTAGGGTTTGCAATTCAGAAAGGGGTGGCGGCGCAGCTTGTTGCCCGTCTACCTTCTATTATGATGTAATTTTCGTATTCTATTCTTATAAATTGAATTTATGCTTTAATCAAAAAAAAAATATTTATTGATATTACTAAAATTTCGAAATTCATTTTAATATTGTTGACCGACTTTAATTTTGATATTACAACTTTCCTTTAATCAATTGTCATGAAACGGTATTCTTTTAAACATATACGACTTTCTTTCAAACATTTATTTAAATCTATTTAACAATGTTAAATTTATTTAACAGTTTATAATTTAAATATATTCCAAAGATAACAATGTACATTTATTTTCCTACACTTTTATTATTCTGTTAATAATAAATATAATTTAAATATATTTAACAGTTTCCTAAAATATATAATGTATTCAAAATAATTTTCGATGCTATTACTAATATTACGACCTTTATTTTAATATTGTTGACCGAATCTGAGTAAAAACTTTTTACGTTTTTGTTAAATTGATGGACGTCAATTCTTTGACTATATGTCTTTGAGTTTGATTGTGCTAATTTTAAGTATTGTTTACCAATTCACGTCAATTACCAATCCTTCCATTTTTTATAATTCAAAGACTTTCATTTAATCAATTGTCATGAAACGATATTCTTTTAAACATATACGACTTTCCTTTAAACATTTATTTAAATCTATTTAACAGTTTATAATTTAAATATAATCCGAAGATAGGAGTGTACATTTATTTTCATACACTTTTATTATTCTTTTAATAATAAATATAATTTAAATCTATTTAACAATTTCCTAAAATATATAATGTATTGAAGATAATTTTCAATGCTATTACTAATATTACGACCTTAATTTTAATATTGTTGATCCAATCTGAGTAAAATTTTTTTACGTTTTTGTTAATTTGATGGGGGTCAATTCTTTGACTTTATGTCTTTGAGTTTGATTGTACTAATTTTAAGTGTTGTTGACCAATTCACGTCAGTTACCAATCCTTCCATTTTTTATAATTCAAATATATAAATAAATATTCCTACTCAATCACGTCAATCGAGGCATAATATTTCCGATTTTGTAGAATTGTTTGAGACACAACAATACTATACAAACCTTAACAAATAATAAAATCATTTAATCGTCATACCAATTTTAACAACGAAATTAAATGATAATATAAATTTTCAAAATTTTACTTTCTGTTAAAGAATTATATTACTTCAATCACAACTAATAATGATTATTAAAGATGTGAATAATAATTTGTATATAATGGGTAATGCAATTTGAGACGCGGATGATTTTAATGTCATTTATTTGAATGATTGATTATGATTTTGATGTTATTTATTAAGATTTTTAATCTTATTCATTGATGTTACTAATATTACGAATTTCATTTTAACATTGTTTACCGACTTTCATTTTGATATTACTACTTTCTGTTAATCAATTGTCACTAAACGATAATCATCATCTTGATTTCAATAAGTGTGCTAATTTTAAGATGTCAATAATAATTTGTATATAATGGGTACTACAATTTCAGACGCGGATTATTTTAATGTCATTGATTTGAATGATTGATTATGATTTTGATGTTATTTATTAAGATTTTTAATTGTTAAGTACTATATTTACACAGTTTAAATAATGACGTTTTTTTGGCGGCATTTTGTAACATGTCAAAAGTTTCCTAAAGTGTGTGTACAATGGGTCCTTTTGGCTACATGTTCAAATGGGTCTGGGGTTGATCCTTTTGGTGTCTATTTTTTAATAAAATATAGGAATGTTATATTACAGCATGTGACATTAGACCCATTTTCTTATTAGTTGTTTTTTAGCTATGTAATCGGTTTGAACCAGTAGAGAGATAACATGTAAAATTTAAGCTACCCATTCAAGTAAGTGGGTTAAGGATTGTTTCTTGATTTACTTATCACCGTATCCATATCTTTACAACAACTATATTTTATGTAGAACACAAATATGGAATACCATGGTGGAGGTTTTCATAAATTATTGAAAATGAGCTGCACTCCGAGGATTGTGATGACAATGATAACAACTTCGAAGGTGAAAAATCATCTATCAATGAGCAAGACTTGAAAGATTTTGATTGAAGTAATGAAAATAGACCATTGGTTGAAGTTCGTTAAGCCCCAACTAAATGATAAGTGTTCTATGCTTAAGCTTAGTTATGATTAGAATATAGATATTACCCAAATGATGTAATCTGTGATATTGGTTGAAGTTCGTTAAGCCTCAACTAAATGATAAGTGTTCTATGCTTAAGCTTAGTTATGATTAGAATATAGATATTACCCAAATGATGTAATCTGTGATATTGGTTGAAGTTCGTTAAGCCTCAACTAAATGATAAGTGTTCTATGCTTAAGCTTAGTTATGATTAGAATATAGATATTACCCAAATAATGTAATGTGTGATATTGTGATAGTATGCTATGTAGTTTGCAGTTGTCAAATTAAACTTTACTTACTCGATATATCCATCATTTCGTTACATTAAACTGTTAGATGACATTTTGCATTTAACATCAAAATTCATACATATTGCATTATCAAACATTTAGTAACCAAAACAAATTGCATAATACAATTCTTATTTTCTTACTTTTTTTCATATTACTTTGGGGTGAACCGTGGGTCCCCACGGGACTCTAACCTAGTTAATGTATATTCTTTTCCATGTCTTCTGTTTTATATACTGTAATACACATGTACACCAATATGCTTTAGATTACAAATGCGCTTTGTGCAGGAAATAGTTGAGTTAGAAGAGCATAAACAAAATGGTACTGTATATATTCCTGAATTTATTAGATATTTTATTTCATTTTTAAAATTGCAAAGATGCTCTTTCCTTTTGAATTTCACAGGTTAACTTGATGTTGGTCCAACAAATGAGGTGGTGAGAAGCTGGTTGTAGTGGGATTTTTGACAAATATGTTTAGCTACTTGACACAACAACTTCATATGTTGATGGCTAACACTGATATAACGCTAACCAACTTGGGTGCCACTGCAAATTTGACACCTTTATTCGGGGTGTTTATAACTGATTCTTTCGCATGCCGGTTTTGGACCATCACAATTGCTTCTATTATTGTCAGATTGTAAGCTTTCCTTCATTCATGAAGTTTTCATGCAAACTGTTACCAAGATAGGGTCATGTCATTTTCAGGTAACGGGTTGGAAAACAAATTCTCGGTGAAATGGGTTCGGGTAACTATTAATTTCATTTAGGTCTCAACAAATTCTCGATTGAAATGAGTCGCTTTAGTCATAAAAAAATGTCAAAATGGGTTCGTCAAAATGGACTTAGGTTGAATTGAGCCTTTTTAGAAATTAAAAAAAAATAATAGAATACATTTGTCCCCTGTTTTTTAATGTCTGACATGAAGGTAGTGACAACGACAAGAAATAGTTGCGACCCATTTTGGACCAGTTTTAAGTTAAAAATTTTATAATAGTGGGTGGAGGATAGCGCTAATTCATTTTGGACCTGCTTTAAGTTACAAAGTTTTATTTGAGTGGCTCGTTTAATATTACAAAATTTTATTATTATTTGTGTGAAAATCTAATTTACTCAACTTTAATCTTCATTTATTTATAGGGTATGATATCATTGACACTATCAACAATTCTACCAAAGTCAAGACCACTACCATGCCAAAATGGACAAGTATGTGAAGAAGCCAATACGAGTCAACTAGCAATCTTATACATGTCCCTTTTGCTAACCTTAGTTGGGTCGGGCTGGATCTGTGTGAAGTGGCATTCGGGGAGGACCAGTTCAATGAAGCAGATAAAAAAAAGAAAGCTAGCATATTGAAGATTTTCAATTGGTATTGGTCTTCATCAATTTGGCTACCTTAGCTGCTATATTTTCTAATTTTTATTTGACTAAATTTCATCATTTATACTTGACTATAAATATGTATCTACTTTCCATCTTGAAATTTATCCGTTCACAGCTAAATAACAAGGGAGAAACAATTGGTGATTATTGCCTGGGTAACAAAAGGACATTCTACATTTTGCTTTTACATGCTCAACACTTGGTTTCATTATTAACACATTTTAGAGGCTTTAACCATGAATATGTAAATGGCTGCTCTGTCTATCATAAAATCAAACTCCACTTTTATATGCGAGATAGGTATATCACTTAGGTAATCCTCTTTAAATTGGGTTCTAAACATTTGTTGTACATGAGATGATAACAACTCTAATTTTTTTTCCCAGTGGTTCATAATTTTTAAATGCACGCTTCTTACATACATATAAGTAGGTTACATACATAAAAGTACCATATCCAACTACTTTGTTAAAAAATGTTGTAATTTTGTGTCGTTTGCCTACATAATGAACCATCAAACTAATTTTCATTTCAGGTTGAACAAGTGGATGATAGGTATGTCACGGAGCAAAGTCACACGTGCAAATTAATGTTGTTGCTAAGACTCAGTTACGACTCTTCACTATATATATTACATGTATAACCAACTTAATTTAATAAACAACATACCTAAACTCGATCACAGAACTAGCGCAAAAAAATAAATTGAACACCCGCGGCAACGCGCGCGCTTTCCTACTAGTAATAATATAATGATTTAGGCCAGCTTATAGATCGACACGTATTGATCATGATGACAATTGACACCATCATAGAAATATCATTATCTTGGAGACGATATGATTCAATCTCACATGCTTATTGCATTTACATCTTAATAATTTAATCTTGTAATATAGTTTTCTACCACATCAATATCCCGTTTGTGAACGGATGGCTTACAAATTCATTTCAACTAAAGTAACTATAGTAATAAAAGCGTGCAATGTGATTAAAGTCAACTATAGTGAGAATTTCATTAGCTGAGTAATCATATTCATTTTCAGATGTCTATCTTCTTGTGCATTTATGTGTATGTTCGTTGTTGTGCAAATGTATTGAGCGTTGATGTATATAAACTATAGTGATTGTGTTGTACTACGGGGATTTAATGATAGGCGAGTATCATGTATTCAATGTAAATAAAGTGGACTAATCACTAAGAGTCTTAGTAACGTAGGCCAACCATAGAAATACTCAATCAACCCCGTTTATAATGTTAAAGTTGAAAAAGAATGAGGACCATGCGAATATTCGCCTGATGGAATAGGGGTGAATGAAACATTCTACTGACAAGGGTCTGCACCTATAAATAGGTGACCATTCTCCTCCGGTTCGCCTCCCAAATCCTTAAGAGTCAAACCCTTGTGTAAGAGAGAACCCGGTTGAGTGGGCGTGCGCGTGTGCGAGGGGAGATCATGGTTGTGTGATTTCCCCGGTGTCTAGCGTTGATATAAACTCTTTCGGTTCAATACAAATCTGTGATGGTTGGAGTAACACTTGTCAGTGGCGGACCCAAGAATTATTTTTAAGGGATGCGATCGGGATTTTTGCCTACAAACTACACTAAAAATATTTTTTCAACGGGGGACGCCCGCCCCCTTGAGCTATACCTAGGCCCGTACATGCCACTTGTTGTAATTTGCCCTAGTTGGGTTAGCGTTTTTCACAATAGGTCATCGGGAGATGAGTTTCCCCAGAAATGGTGGGATGCCGGTTCATCAACGTTGTTTGTGTTCACAGAGAGGTAGGCATGCCGGGTCATCAATGTTGTCTGTGTTCACAGGGTGTGGGTGTCCTTTCACCAATGGATTTACCTTAGTGGTTCCATTATAAGCTCATTTAGGAACTCTTTATCTAGTGGTGCCATTAAAAGCCATTTAGGAACTCTTTATCTAATCCAAATTAATAATGAGAAAGTTTTGATGCGAAATGCGAAATGGACACTGACCCTTGGAAAGAAAATGTGTTATGGACCGTCGGTGGATCACAAGTTGGGTCCATTGGGCCGAATATTGGCATAATTCATTTCACTCGATCATGTTACAAGTTGCAACCGTGATAAACACTTTACACTGATCGGCATTTATTTTACGATAACTGCAACAAGCAATGCAGACCATTTGTTTGCTTTTTTTGGCCATATGTTTGCTTGCAACTACTCCCCTGGCAAAGTACAAAAGGCAAACATCTAGCAAATTTTGACATAGTTGAATCAATTTGCTTGCTGCTAACAATCAGGGTCGAAGCTTATTGAGGGCCAGGGGTTGCCCCGGCCCTTACCGATTTTTGGCTCAATAGTGTAAATTTCTTCGGTTCTATCAAAAAAAAAAAAATTTATTTCCTGCCCCCACCGATTTGAAAAAAAACTTGGGTCTCGTGACTTTCGGCTCCACCATCCAAAGGTTCAAGCTTCGCCACTGCTAACAAAAACAAAACAAAAAAACATAATACCTACGTTTAATGACCTAAATTGTTATTTTTTGTTTTCTAATTTAGTTGGAATTTTTTTACTATGTATCAATTATCAGCTTTAGTTGACTTTCTTAGTTTCGTTCATACCAAATATCTTACAAGTTTTTTTATTTTTTCGACCCTTTTAAAGATTTGAAGAATAATCTATACTCAGAATTAATGCTTCATTATTTAAACAAATTTAACTAATGAAATTGATGTCATGAATGGATTTAGATGGTAATGACATTTTCAAGTGGCTAGTAGAATTTGATTAAGAAATGATTAGTCCTACAAACTAAATTTACACCAAGAACTTACCTTTTCGTATCTAAACCGCTGTGACAACTTCAAACTTGTTGAAAATTAATTAGTCTTCAAATGATTTATTTTTTGAAATTACATACACTATATGAAATGTTTCAATTTGCTGCAAAGAGGTCGAAAACTGCCACTACGTAAGGAGTTAGGTTGCAGATTGGTAAAGACGCACATTGTAGGTTGAGATCTCTTCTTCGGAGACCCGAAAAACTGCCATTTTGTTAAGTAATCATGTTATAGACTACTTTTGTTGCTAATGGCAAATCTGCTAGATAGAGGCCACGTACATGTAGTGTTCATTTTTTGAATTTTTGTTCTACAGTTAATATTACTGATTTTTCATACAATTTGTTGGCATCCTATATATGTTATATGATATGTAGTAGGATGCATAGGATGAAAGGCTATAAGTTCGGTTGTTCAGGATTAAGTTTCCTTGACACAAAGATGAATTTTTTTCGGCAATCACATTTGGTAGAGAAAACACATGTATATTTTTATTGGATTGAAAACCATTTATTTTAATGAAATTTATTTTTATTATATTTTTATTTTATATAAAACTTAAATTGTTTAACCTATGTATCACATAGATAGATAACCTAGTACTTTATAACTAAAAATATATCTTGCTATTATATATGCAAACACGCATGCATGTTGCACCCAGGTGTACGTTTAGCCCAATTCGAAAAGAGTCTAGTGTTGTATCAATGAGCATTTGGGTTCGAATATGGCAGCCGAAGGCCAGTTCAACTCCCTCGGAAAGCATTGCCACTAAGTTAGCATGGCTAAGTTGGGTCTAGAGTTTGCTCAGCGTCGCCTCTATCGTCAACGGTGTTGTGCAATCTGTCGAGAGCGTGTCAGGATGTCTCGTAAACACCTTTTGTATCGAACACACTTGCTTAAAAAACCTACACTGATTCTATCTTACATTAGTATGCCAACTTCTCTAACTAGTTAAATTGTTATTTTTTCCGTTATGAACACTGCCCAAAAACTCCCAGTGAGCTAGCGAATTCACCTAGGTTTAAAAATGCACCCAGTTTTACATGCGCTAATCTCACAATTCTATGACCGAAAAAGAAAACAAAACAAATTGAGCGAAAAGAAGATGTAGCGGGTAAAGTGGGTAGTACAAAAATAGGTCTGAAGACGCGGTGTATTTCACTTAAAGTCGCGGACATCAACCCACTTAAAGTCGCGGACATCAACCGCGACTTTGCGTCTTTAGATAGATTGGGCAAAAGTCGCGGTCACTTCTCCGCGTCTTCTGCTACTACCCGCGTCTTCTGCTTCTTCCATATTATAACTCCATAACCGCGTCTTCTGCACTTCTTGTTTTACCCCATTTAATTACCTGCTGCTGTGGTTGCTTCTTAACCTGTGTTGCTGTTGACTTTCTGCTTAATACCAAATCAATTAATATACATTTGTTCCAAAATCATATACCAAAATCTAACACTTTCAACTTAAATACCAAATCAATTTGTTCCATACAAAAGTCAAATCGAACCAAGGATTAAAAAGGAACATCCATTTGTTTCAACTTACATACCAAATCATTCTGAACCTATTCTAAACTACCCACGGCCCATACACATTCAATCCGAAAACACACGAATACCTAATTAAGCTCCTGTTAATATACAACCGCAACAGCCACTTCCATATGTAACCTGCTGCTGCGCTTTCTGTCTATCATATTCATAAACGTTTGAAGCGAAAAATCTGCTCCATACATGTAAGATATGTTAAAAAAATAAATAGCATTAAGAAAACTTTTAATTGAGACTGAAAACAGAAACAAACCTGAGTTATCAAGCACCAAAGGGCCATGTTGAACAGCAGGGGTGGTGATGTATTGGTATTACCCAAACTCGGTTGTGGCTGGCTACTTGAGCACGCCATATTTGTATCATAACTGATATGTAGCTGACTACTTAAGCATATCACGCTTGTATCACTTGAGTTATAACCCAAACTTGATTCTGATTGACTACTTGAACATATCATATATATCACCCAAACTCGAAGGTAGTTGATCTTGACTTTCATGCTCTTGATTACTTGCTGAGATCCTCATACCCTGGTAATTATTCAAATGTAAAACAGTGAAAGAAAACATTTATAATCTGAGTCACAAAAAACATGTGTCTGTATATATAATTATGCAAGCCAAGAGAGAGATGATCAGACCTCAGGTGTTATCTTGCATAATGGAATCTAAAAACGGGTTAATAATCCATCACAATCTAAAGAAAATAAGAATCACATTACTAAAATAATAAAAACTAGAATAGTGTTGTTCGGATTTCACAATCAAGTGTTTGATTATTCATAATCCCCTGTAAAAAAATTAAAAATGTTTAACAGCATTCCAGCAAACCATTTCAGTTAAATGCAACTCAACTCATTAAAAAAGAGTTTAATCACACCCAAGTTGTTAAACCATTTGACAGCTGTATACATAATAAAACATCAACTATGTTAAACCATTTGACAACTGACAACTGAGTCTCTATAATCACCCAAGTTGACTAGTCATCTTTTATACATGTTTGATCTAAGTAAAGACACCAATTGGTACAATCTTATATGTTAAATTACTTAGCAAAATGTATAGCCATAAAATCAACAACGCAACGATTAATTTGCAATTCTGAACATTCGGACAACATCAGGAAACAGTAAAGTGATATACAAATCTAAGCACTAAACGCCACCATAAGTCATAACATGATAAAATATATCATTTCACTATCCATAAAAAAAGATGCTTGAGTTTGATAGTTAATTATGTTTCGCTGGACCACTACAATGTTAAAAATGCCGCTAGAGTTGAGTGAAAGATAAAAATAAGTACCTGCCTTGGTGTAATTAAGAATGCTTGATTTTTCAACCGTTGTAGCCTTCAAGTCATCAAAATCTACAAGTATCCATCTAGACGTAACTACAAGATAGCAAAAGAAAAAACAAAAACAGTTTTGCAAAATAAAAAAAAGTCCCTTTTGCTTAGCTAGTAATAGAGGAGAAAACAAAAGAAGAGAAAAGAAGCATGCATGCATACCGCTTCGCAGAGCCGGTCCTAGGTTTTTGGAGGCCCTAAGCGTACCGGAAAGTCAAGGCCCTTTGAATTGGTATAAAACATCGCAAATATCAAAATGCAAAATTGCATATTTTTTTTGTCACTCAATCGCAAATCACACTACATATATAGATTAGTATTACTGGGGAAAAATAGTCGTTACATGAATAATCATTGTTTCGCTTGATATTAAGACATTGAGCAACCATTGACGACCGATTGATTACGCTTAATTCCGCTCTTATTTTTTTCTTTGCCAATCACCATCCATGTCAGTTTTAATTAGCGAGGTCACGAGTAATGAGGATGGGAGTTAAGGATGCGTTCAAGAAAAAAAAGTATATGGCCATTATTCTTTATATTTTGGGTCTCAACATTTTACTTGTTTGGTCTTTTATGTCTTTAGTTATTAGTTTGTTAATTTATGCTAAATACACATGTAATATATGAACAAAGTAGAAAATAAAAATTTGAGGCCCTTATTTTTGGGGGCCCTAGGCTTTTGCCTGGTTTGCTAAGACTGTTGGGCCGGCCCTGCCGCTTCGTATCACAGACTCACTCCAAAATTTACTCTTCTCTTTAACAAATCAAATACTGATGATCTTCCACTTTTACGATTGCCAGGAGATCCATATGACCTGCTTGTTATCTATCAACTAGTATCATGAGAACACAGTTCAATTATCAATAAGCAATCGTTACAACTCCTACATAAAAAAACACAGCACAATACACAACTTGAAAGCAGTATCACAACCTAGATAATTCGCCACCCTATTGTTCGTTTGTGTGGCGTGTTTCTGTATCACAAACCGACTTTAGATCTATCCTATTTTTACCGTTCGTTTTGGTGGTGAATCTTTATTCGAAATGAACCTTAAACCTATCCGTTCTTTTTTTTAACGTTTGATTTAAATTGGCGCTGTTCAGGCCTGAAGTGCTATGCAACTGATACTGAAACAAAAACAGATTCCAATCAATCATCCAACAAAAACACAACCTAACATGCAAATTCTGCCATCACTCATCCAAACCACATTCATTTTGATCAAAATCAAATACATAGCAATCCATTAGTAGAAAATAATGTAGAAAAAACAACAATCAACCCAAAGACAAACACGATGCAGAAATCACAAAAACACTGCTAGAGCTCTACCATAACCAATTCAATTAATCCTAACAAAACCTAACAACATATATAATCGGAAAAAATATGGAAGAGCTGGAGCAATTTGGACTAAAATTATCTACCGATAAAAACATTAATAAGATTAAATAGAAAAAAAGATTACTAACCTTATGGTGAATTGAATTGAATGTTGATGAACAGAGGCGAGTGGCCGAAAGGATTGAGAGTGAGGTAGATAGTGAAGTAGGGTTTTTTTAATGATAGCACAAATCAAAAGTCGCGGCTAAAATAAAGTAATCAATATTATAAGTCGCGGTCATCTATACGAGCCATATCCCAACCGCGTCTTCTTATTATCTTCTATTATATATATGTAATAAAATTGAATAAAACATAAGATTTTAGGTTCAAAAGTCGCGGTTGTATTTACACCGCTCCGCGTCTATTGCGCACTTTTGTAGTAGTGGTGGGTCAACACGAGACGTTAAATACGTTATAGACCCATAATGTTTTTTATGCATTTTAATTTTGTTGAAAACTGCATTTTTATTTATGACTCCGTATTAAATATCGACAGAAATTTGAATCGATATTTTTGGCGATACTTTAATTTTTAGTTTTATGGAATTAATTTAATTGTTTGGAGGTTGTTTTTGTAAAAAAAAAAAAAAAAAAAAAGATGCGGGGAAAGAAGGACAAAGGAAGGCCATACCGTGAATTTATTGTCCGAGAGGAGTGCCCACTTTTGGTTTGGATCTTTCGAAAATTGCCACTCACTTTTATAACAATCAAATTTTGGCCATGTTTTCTTGGTCTCACATCCTCCGATCCTAATTTTTAGCCCATCTCAATCCCTAGGCTAGTTCATCCCAATTTTTGAACAAACTAATTAATTTACTCGAAATTTAGAAATTTTTAATGTAGCATTATGTTTGAAACAAATTTAATCGCTTAGGGCTCTGGATGATTTTGGCTCACTGAATCACTAAAAATAATCAGTAACGCTTCAAGTTAGACAATGAAACGACAAAATGTAAAATTGTAACAATGTTAGCAGGGGGGTTTCTTCCTACAACAAAGTTATATAGTGTGAGAATATGTATTGTCATGATGTAAGTAAAGGTTTGGAGAGTGTTCTTTTTTTTTTTGTGACATTGTAACATTGTTCCTATGTTGCCTCATCAGCTACCCGAAGCCTGCATTTATACTCATCTTAGGCAGTGGAGTGACCCTCTCACTACTTCCTTAGCAACAACCAGACCACATACCATAACCATCATGCTTTGTCGCTAATGGAAGATGTTGGTATCGTTTGACTAGACAACGTAATTCAGTCAAAATTTAGAAAAACAATTAACGATTGTGGTTTTCTTTTTGTGACAACACTGTGCAAGGTAGATAGAGTTATTGCTTTGTTAAACATATGATTTCTATAATTTTCTATATTTTAGTTCTGATAAACACCTTATAATGATTGTAAAAACATGCAAAATAATTGCTTAAAGCCATTGTTTTATTTAAAGTAATGGGGTAACCAGTTATCATAAAATCATAGGCGACTTTATAATTTATTAAAAAAGAACTCTTCTAGTTTATTAAGAGCCACATTATTACCAGTACGTGTTTAGTTGCTAAACACCTGTATTTTGTCCATCAATAAACATTTGGATTTCTATTCAGTCCTATTACTTGTAATACGTTTACATATTGATATATCCAAACCATCTAGGACTAGAGTAATGGACTGCTGGTGTTGGTTTATAGCTTTGTTGTTTATATCTTTTAAGTTTGGATAAAGGTTAGTGTGTATTGAAAAAATCCTAAAATATTTATTTCGCTTTAGGTCTTGAAATAGATCGCGCTATATAGTTAACATCAAGTTATATTATAATATAAATATGAAGTGTCAATTTTCTCACGGTGTGGAAAGTGGAACCACGCGCCTTTTGTGGTTTTGCGTCGAAAGCACTGTGAAAATAAGGTGGTGTTTATCACGTCGATTCCTACCAAACATCGGTATTTACTGTCAATGATATTTCTTTTCAAACTGATGTAAAAAATGGTGTTACATGAAGTTTCTGAGTGTGACTTTTTATATATGTTTGACACTTTGACATACCACCCTATATGTGTGCATATATATATATTGTATATATAATTCGTGCGTATATACTGTATTCATGTACACACACATCAATATGTATCTATTAATCTATATGTATGTGTATAGGGTTCATGGCATGGTTGTAACTTGTAATGAGTGAGCATGCATGGGTAGAAACTATGGCATATATTATGGAATGTATTGTTCATTTGTTTGGAGGGTGCTGAAAACAAAGAACGATCTTTGTTTCGTCCACATTAATATAAATATTAATATGTATTGTAAAACAAACCAAAAGGCTTTGGAAAATGGATATTGATTATTTCCTTCCGTAAACATCTATAACTGAACTAATTGATAAAAATTTTATTTGAAGTATGTCATCAGAGTAATGTTTTAATACAATGTGCAGCATCTTACTAGAAATCCGGCTAAGAAATTAATTTACAAGTTACATTACATTTTTATAGCACAGATTGTAACAGCTGTGTGTAAATAATGATTAATGTTGTGAAAGTGATATTTTTGACGAAGCTTTATAAAATTATCGCATTGTTTTCTCTTTGTATTTCTGTTAAAGTCTGGATCCCGTCGTCTAGAAGTCAAAATAGACTCATTTGTGAAAATATTAAAAGGATTCCAGAAGTTAGCGAAAACTTGGTAAGACAATTCACTAAATTAAGAAGAGATAAAAGAGACGGTATTAGATTGTGGGGAGATAAGACATCGGGCCCTAATGGGTTTAATTTTAAGTTTGTGAAGAGATATTGGGCTTTGTTAGAAGATAATTTTTATAATATTCTGAATAATTTTTTTCTTACCGTCCGAATCAGTTATGGATGTGCATCAGCGTTTATTACTTTGATTCCAAAGGTTTATAATCCTATACTTTTGAAGGATTACCGGCCTATCACATTGGTTGGTATCATTAGTAAGGTAATATCAAAAATGATGGCTGGAAGACTTAAAAAAAACTCTCCCCTTGGTGATATCAGGTACGCAATCGGCTTTTTTGAAGGATAGGTATATATTGGATGGTCCTTTGGTTGTTAATGATGTCCTTGCATGGTTAAAGAAAAAGAAAGAGAAGGCGTTGATTTTCAAAATCGATTTTGAGAAGGCATATGATAATGTCCAATGGAATTTTTTGGTGTTTATTTTGGATCAGATGGGGCTCCTGGAAAGGTGGATTATATGGGTTCGTGGTATATTAGAGTCAGCTAGAGCGGCGACCTTGCTTAATGGCTCGCCTACTTTTGAGTTTAATGCTCAAAAGGGTCTCAGACAAGGTGACCCATTGTCTCCATTCTGTTTTTAGTTGTAATGGAAGCATTGTCTTGTTTGATTGAGAAGGCCACTTCGTTGGGAGTCTTTAAAAGGATTGATGTAATGGGGGAATGGCGAACTTTATCTCATCTATTGTGTGTTGATGATGCGATGATATTGGGGAAAGGAGATGAAGGTAATGTGAAAATTTTAGCCCGTATTCTTAGATGCTTTTATGCTTGTTCGGGTTTAAGAATTAATTTGTCCAGGTCTAATTTATACGGGGTGGGACAAAGTCCTGAAGAGCTGAATAGCACGACAATGGAGTTAGGATGCAAAAATGGAATCATTCCTTTTGACTATTTAGGTATTAAAGTAGGTGCAAACATGAAAAGGGGTTGCCATTGGATAAAAGTTACTGAGGTGTTTGAGAAGCGTCTACTAGGGTGAAAAGCGAAAACATTATCTATATGGGGTAGAGTAACTCTCATTAAATCAGTACTGGTTAGTCTTCCCATATATTACATTTCATTGTATAAAGCGCCTTTGGTAGTAATTAATACGTTGGAAAAAATAATGCGGCGTTTTATGTGGTTGGGAAGTTCGGACTCAAATAAAATTCATTGGGTTAGTTGGGATCGTGTCACTTTGGATAAAAAATATGGCGGTCTTGGAATTCCAAGTTTCAAACAGGTTAATGATGCGCTCTTGATAAAGTGGAGCTTCCGTTTTCATCAAAGTTCGAATGATATTTGGAAGAAGGTGATTCAGGATTGTCATAAATACCGAACTCAGTATTTATCTTTACCGATGAACAAGCATATTAGAGAATGTTGGAGGTTTATGGTCAAGACAGTGGACGAGCTTCTGATAAATAATAAGCCTATTGTCAGGAATTTTCGAGCCGTGGTTGGAGATGGCAAAAGCACTAGCTTTTGGCAAGATGTTTGGGCTACAGATATCCCGTTGAAGGATCGCTGGCCACTGTTATATAAAGAGAATCAGAAAAAATTTGCCGTTTTCTTTGATAAAATCATTGGAATGATAACAGATGGCAATTTATTGAGCATGGTATCTCAGGCCGATGTTGCGCGAAGTTGATAAGGAGTTTGCTGACTTGCAAACTGTTTTGTATCTGTTGCAAAGAAGAAGCGGGCCCGACAAATGGAAATGGTTAGACAAAGAGCTGGATCAATGTATGGTGAAAGATATTAAAAAGGAATTTAAAAAAATGTTGATAACATTCACGGCTTTGCTTTTCCTTGGACGACATGGGTTCTCTTAAATGTAACATTCTAGCTTGGCGAGTTGAGATGGGTAGAGTTCCAACGAAATGGGAGTTGTATAAAAGGAATGTTCGGGTTGGTGGGCTGGATTGTGCCTTGTGCAACTAGGGTACTGATGCGATGCCGTGTGCATCACATCTGTGTGGTTTAATTCGTGTTTGTTAGTGTGTTTTGTGTACAGTTATCCCGAAGTTACGAGCTTTAGTGAGAAAAAGAGTAATGATGATTTATATGCTAAAAAGGGGTTTTTACGAGCGAAATATCCGAAGACGCGAGACGGAACGAGAACGGGCGCCAGAAACGATCGAAAATGACAAAAGAACAAAGTTTTCCTGCACAAACCTCCCCCGCGGGCCGCGGGAGGAAAGGAAGAGCTTCCGCGGGCCGCGACGTGTTCTTAAATACAAAAAAATATATAATATTCCCCCGCGGGCCGCGGGACACTTCCCTTCTCCTCCGCGACCCGCGGGGCTGTAATATTGTGGAAAAATGAACTGTCTTCTCCTTTCCAGCCCACGAACCCACTTGAAGACCAGCTCGCAAACCTGTTAAGAATGGCGACCTTCTGCTCGATTTTTCATCATTCCAACTCCATTTTTACACCACCAATCACTCCCAAATCATCAAGGGAAGCTTGTATGAAGGCAAGGAACATCAAGAAATCATCCATTCGTGCTAAAACCATGTCTGGCTAGAGTTCCACCTTCACCTCCGGGTGAAGGTTTTGTAAGTTTCGGGTTGTTTCTGTAATCATTTGATTCCGAATTTGTGTAATATTTGTGTTTACATAATCGTTATATTGAGTGCTTGATATTGGGTTGGACTCACTGCATGATTAGATATGTCTATGTGTTTAATCTCATGAGATGAATTCTGTCATTTATGCATCAATATAGTGTAGAGGATTGAGTGAACGTAAGCGATAAAGCATACTACAGTCCTAGAGATAGTAGTTGATGGCTAAGTTACGGTTCCCTGTCACCGCGTGTTAAATATAGAGAAACCCATTTTCGGACCATTTGATTACTACAACCTAGTATTCTTGCATTACTATACCCGGAGGTGTCGCCTTTATCATAAGAATCCCGTTACATAACAAATCTAGTTTTTGTAGTATTATTGCAATTGTTACCATTTTGTTACCACTTTGTCACCCAAGCCTTTATCTAGTTGTTTGTGGCTAGATCGACGCTAAAACACTCAAATCAATTAAAAGAGGGAAAAACCCAAGTTAGGATATTAGATTAGTGACATTAGTTTAAAAGCAAACTTCATAATTCTAGACCAAGCTAACCCCAATTCCTTGGAGACGACCTTACTTACCCTTGCTAGTCTTGTGTATTTAAGTTCTTTATAAATTGTTTTTGCCGCGACCCACGACACTCGCGTCAGGTACTGAGATAGCCGAGCATTCATTTTCAAGTTGCAGGTTCGCACAGGTAGTGTGAGCTGCAATCGGCTCTTGGTGTGGGGTCAGTCCTCTGTTTGTTTTTGGGGTCCGAGATTTATTTGAAGTGGCGAAAGATATGTAATGGACCAAGGGAAAGAAAATCACAATTCAAGGCGTCTTTTTGGTGGCATGTTGGTGTACTTGGGAGGCGAGAAATAATAGAATTTTTAGAAGTAAAGCGTTTTTTCCCTAGATATGTTGTTTTTAACATCAAGTTGTTATCTTTATTTTGGTTACAAAATAGGTCTAACTATAGGAGGATGATTTGGGAAAACTGGTGTAAGTTGTCAGTATATATTGTGTAGTTTATTGGACTGGTGGCCCTCGTTTTGACGACCGGTCGTGGTGTTGAATGAAAGTTTATATCCAGAAAAAAAAGTAACTTGGACTTAGGATAGAGGGACGCTCCATTTATTTTTTTTTTCAATTTACTGGTTTCTATCAATCTTGCATTGCCACATCACTTCACTAAAACAGTTTTTTGGAGGCAACACTTCACTGACATGTACGTTTATTTTTCATTTATATAAATATATATAAACTTTAATTTTTTTAAATTTAATTTTGCATTCAAAATTCCAACCATTTGAAGTCACGGTAGGAGAACTGTTGGGACAAAGAGGATTGAAGAAACCACCTTTTGATAACCTTAGTCCAAATCATATTCTGCCTAAGTATGGAAAGAACTGCTGAAGAAGAAACAAGAAGTACTGAAGAACAAATTCACAAAGTACTGAAGAGTTAACCATCAGAAGTTCTGAAGTCTAACCAGACACTACACTGAAGAACTACTGAAGACAAACTACTCATCAGCAGTTTGTCACTCATCAGCACTTTGTCATCAGAAGCTTCTAACCGACAGAAGACTTCAGTAGTTTTATTATTATATTGTTTTGTTAAAGTCTTGATTTCAAGTTTCGATGTACAGACTGTTGTAACCTTATCTTAAGCCGAATATCTTTGTAAAATATCTTAGATTACTTCAGACAACAGTTTAGTATGTTTGTCTATAAATAGATGAGTTTGTTCATCTATTTTAGACATGTGATATTTTGTAATTTCCTTTGAAATAAATTGAAATCCTTCGGGCTTTTTAACTTATAATCCATTTCACATCTGAGAAACATAAATTGCTTTACTGCTTTATACTTGAACTGTATTTATTGTTTCTCATTTACTACTCAGTCTAGGGGGAGTAATAACTCCTCTTAAAAGTGATCTGTTAATCTTTGAACACTTATTATTCCGCTGCTCATTAACTCTTATATAAATCTGTAACACATAAGTGTTCTTAAAAGAGGCCACTAATCCAACAATTGGTATCAGAGCACTGGTTAATCTGATCAAATATCAATCTAACAAATTGAGAATCAGACACAGGCTCTTATTGATATCCAATAAAGGATTAAAAGGCTCACTTTTTCATCCATCACTTTAAGGAAGCATTGACAAATCCAAACTTCTTAAAAATGGACCCTTACAATACTGGATCTGCCAACAAACCTCCTATGTTAGTCAGAAATGAATATAACATATGGTCTAAAAGGTTGGCACACACTATTTCTCAAACAAATACTGGTTGCTGGAGGTCTGTAGTTTTTGGACCTCACAGACCAGTTATTACTGATCCAGAGGGAAAAACTGAGAGACCAAAAGATCCAAAAGACTACACTGAAGAAGATTTCCAAAAGTTTGAGCTAGATGTAAAAGCTTTCTCTATGTTGGCTATGGCTCTCCCAAACGAAATATATGCTGGGCTTTTACATTGTGAAAGTGCCAAAGAGCTGTGGGATTGCCTAAAAGAGCAGTTTGCAGGAACTGCAGAGGTGATAGCCAACATAAGAGAAATCCTGGCTCAACAATATGAAACTTTTACTCACATAGAGGGTGAAAATTTAACACAACAGTTTGAAATATTTTCTTCACTCATCTCTGAGTTAAAAATAAATAATCAGACCTATTCAAATGAGTCTATGTTACATAGATTTTTAAGGTCTTTACCTTCAAAATGGGAAACTTATTCTATAGTCCCCAGAACAAGTCCAGATTTTAACACCCTGAACCTAACAAGGTTACATGGAAAATTACTAACTTTTGAAAGAGAAATCAATCAAAAGAAAAAGTTACAAGAATCTGGTAAAACTGCTGATGACTCTACTCCAGGTAGCACAGCCTTATTAGGACATGACTCACCATCTTGTTCTAATAATTTTGGTTCTTTTGACCACATTGACATAACAGCTGGGATCTCATCAGATGGATCTTTCCCAGCTTATGACAATGAAGAACTAAGTCAAACTGCTGACAACATGTGTTTCATCATGGATGATTTAAAATATTTTAGCAGTGATGACTTGGATGAAATGGAGATATTACACCAACTGGCCTTGTTAAGCTTAAAAACTAACAAATTTTACAAAAGGTCAGGAAGGAAATTTCCAGGACTTAACAATTCAACAAAAGTTGGTTTTGACAAATCTAAACTTAGATGTCACAAGTGTCAAAAGTTGGAACACTTTACTAGAGAGTGTAGAAGCTCTAGCTACAACCAACCCATGTCTGGAAATCAATTTAACCCCTCTTATAATAGGAATAATGGAACTCAAGGGAGTGCTCATTTTGTACAGGCACAAGCTCCACAAGTTCAATATGTGCCACAAGTACAATATGTCCAGATGCCTGCTCAGCAACAACAGCAGCTGATGCCTCCTTTTCCAACTGCTCAACAACCTGCACAAACTCAACAACCCCCTCAGCAACAAAGCTTATTTACATCAGGGTATGTTGACTGGAGCAGTCTTCCTTATGACACATCAGAATGCAGACAATAAGGTCTATGATGTCAACTGGGGAGAACCTGATAATGGCAGAAAGAACTTTGCCTTAATGGCTTTTGAAGGATATTCTTCAAATTCTGCACTCACTCAGGTATCACAGCAATCTCTTTTAAAGCTTTGCTCTAAATCTTGCAAAGAATCTTTTGCTTTAATAAGAGAAACAAATGTGCATTTACAAGGCAAGTCCAATGATATTGAAAGAAAATATACACAAATGAAGTGTGATTTAGAAAGAAAAATTGCTTTGAAAAACAAAGAAATTTCTAAATTAACTGATAAATCCATAGATACCCAAGCACAAATTAAAACAATGATAGATAACCTAGGAAAAGTCAGACAAGAGCTTGCTGACACCAAGGTTGATTGTGAAAAATGGGTTGAGTCTTGTAAAGGGTACCAAATGCTGCTTAACAAACTGCAGCAAATGTTAAGTTTGGCATTGGGTATGCCCACACTGAATCACCAACAGATTTCACCCACAAAACTGATAATGATGGGATGAAATTGATTCAAACTTCTGACATGGAGGAATGCACATCCTACCATCAGAACTTTCTCAAAAAGGAAAGTACTGCAGAAGTTAAAACTACTGACAATAAGCCATTAGCAGTTTCAACTACATCAGGAGTTGAGATCCTGAAAACTGCTGATGACCTATTTCAAAATGTTGATATTGTCAGTAAATTGCCTTCCAACTCTCTTGACTTATCTAAAAAGAAAGAGAAGGCAAAAGCATGTGAAATATGTGGTCTGTTTAACCACATAACTGAACTTTGCAGATATAGAAAGGTAAATCAGTTAAACAAACAAAGACAACAACTGATTGTGGGAAAACAGATAAAACAAAATTTTGAAAATACTTTCTTTCCCAATAAACAACAATCAAACAAAAACCTTTCTAAGAAGAAGCTTTTATCTCAACAAAAGTCATCTTCTCAAAGTTCATCTTCAGAAGTTACACCTAACTCATCAGTAGTTTCACAAACTACTGAAGTTAAAGATTTGATAAACCTGGTTAAACGTCTGATGACCAAAGTTGATGGTGGACACCAAAAAGAACCCACCATTGTTCTTAATGACAAATCCATTGCCAAAAAGACATGGATTTCTAAAATTGGTCCACAACAAGCTGCACCTGTTCTCAAGAGCAAACCCAAAGCCAAACTGGCTTGGGTTGCCAAAACTAACTAATTTGCTATCTTGTGCAGAGGGTCTCCATAGGTTTGAATAGCATATGGTATGTTGATAGTGGAGGCTCAATGCACATGACTGGATGCAGATACCTGATAAACAATTTTATCAGTCAAAAAGAAGGATCTGTGTCCTTTGGGAACAATACCAAGGGATATGTGCTAGGATATGGCAATGTATCCTCAGGCAAAATGTAGTTTGACAAAGTCAATCTGGTTGAAAACCTTGAGTACAACTTGCTGAGTGTCTCACAAATGTGTGACAAAGGATATTCTTCCTTTTTCACCAAGACAGCATGCAAGATCATATCACCAGAAGGCCAGAAGTTGATAGAGAAGATTATTGAAGATCATACTTTGCTGATTGCCAAAAGGTGTGGCAATGTCTATGCAGTGGACATTGAAAAAGACAAAGTATTGAACAAGACTGCCTGTTTCTTCTCAAAGGCATCAACTTCAGAAAATGATCTCTGGCACAGGAGACTTGGCCATGTGAACTTTAAAACCATCAATAAAGTCACTAAAATGGGCTTGGTCAGGGGTCTACCTTTGAAGGAATATCAGTGCAAAGAGCACTGTGTTTCCTGTCTTAAAGGTAAACAGCATAAGTCCTCCTATAAGTCTATTGAAGAATCTAAAACAACTGCATGTCTTCAACTACTCCATATGGACTTATTTGGACTAGTCAAAATCATGAGCCTTGGTAAGAAGAAGTACTGCTTGGTCATCATTGATGACTACTCAAGATTCACATGGGTATTCTTCTTATATTCCAAGGATGAGGCAGCTGAAATCATCAAGTTCTTCATTCTACAAGTTGAGAAGCAATATTCTCTTTCTGTCAAAGTCATCAGGAGTGACAATAGGACAGAGTTCAGGAACAAAACTCTGGATGAATTCTGTCTGTCTAAAGGGATTGTTAGACAGTTCAGCATTCCCAGAACTCCTGAACAAAATGGTGTGGTAGAAAGGAAGAACAGAACCTTGATAGAAGCAGCTAGAACAATGTTAGCTGATTCAGGCCTACCTTTGTATTTTTAGGCTGAAGCAGTCAACACAGCTTGTTATGTTCAGAATAGAGTTCTTATCAATAAGAGACATACCAAGACTGCCTATGAAATTCTTCATGGCATAAAGCCCCTTATCTCCTTCTTCAAGGCTTTTGGGTGTCAATGTTTTATCCTCAACATCAAAGACTCTATCTCAAAATTTGCTGCAAAAGTTGATACAGGTTATTTTCTTGGTTATTCTCCTTTGAGAAAAGCTTACAAAGTTTTTAATTCAAGAACCAAGATAGTATAAGAAACACTGAATGTCAAGTTCAATGAATCAAAACACACTCTTATTCCAGCAAATCCTGCTGAATTATTTGATCTTGATAACTTTCATTTCGGACCTGAAAAGACTGTTGAATCATCCAAACCTCCTCAAAATGGTTTTCAAGGATTTGAAGATGATAGTCCTGCACCACGGACTCCAAACACAGTCATAAGATCAACTATTAAACCTTCAGAAGTTTCAATAGCTTCAACTTCAGGAACTATTGATGAACATTTTGAAAGTACTGATTCAGCTGAACCTAAAACTCCTGAAACTCAAACAACAGCTGAACCAGATATTATCAATCTCAGTGGTTTATTTGAAGAACCAGTAGAGCCATCCTCTAGTACAGGTCTACAACAACTGATTGAACACAAGGATCATCCATTGGATCAAATCATGGGTGATATTGCCTCAGGGGTACTTACTAGAAACCAGCTTTCCAACTTTTGCTTCTTCTCAGCATTCATTTCTCAGTTGGAACCAAAGAAATATCAAGAAGCCCTCAAAGACAACAATTGGGTGCAAGAAATGCAAGAAGAGTTGCTTCAATTCAAGAAACAACAGGTTTGGGAAATCTGTCCCTTACCTCAAGACAAGCAACCAATTGGAACAAGATGGGTCTTCAGAAACAAATCAGATGAGGCTGATATGATCATCAAGAACAAAGCAAGATTGGTGGTACAAGGTTATTCTCAAGAGGAAGGAATTGATTATGATGAAACCTTTGCACCAGTTGCAAGACTTGAAGCTATCAGGTTATTTTTAGCTTATGCAATTTCCAACAACATTAAAGTTTATCAAATGGATGTCAAAAGTGCATTTTTGTATGGAAAAATAAAAGAAGAAGTGTATGTCTGTCAACCTCCAGGGTTTGAGGATCCTTCTCATCCTGACTGGGTTTACAGACTTGACAAAGCTCTTTATGGGTTAAAACAGGCTCCAAGAGCCTGGCATGAAACACTTTCAAACTTTTTACTTAAGAATCACTTCTCAAGGGGATCCATTGATAAAACTCTTTTCATAAAACATGTTGGAAATCATGTCTTACTTGTTCAAATTTATGTTGATGATATCATATTTGGTTCAACAAACTCAAAACTGTGTGAAGATTTTAAGAAACTCATGCAATCAAAATTTGAAATGAGTACAATGGGAGAATTGCAGTACTTTTTAGGACTGCAAATCAAGCAACAATCAAATGGAACATTTATACATCAATCAAAATATGTTAAAGAATTATTAAACAAATTTTCTTTACAAGACTGTAAAACATGTTCCACTCCTATGACACCAATCACTCAAGTTGAACCAGATGATCAAGGGAAACATATTGATCAAACCATGTATAGATGTATGATAGGTTCTCTTTTGTATTTAACTGCTTCTAGACCAGATATTATGTTCTCAACTTGTGTCTATGCTAGATACCAATCTGCACCAAGAGAATCACACCTAATTGCAGTCAAAAGAATCTTCAGATATCTGAAAGGAACTCCTACTTTAGGAATTTGGTATCCTGCTTCAAGCAATACCAAGTTAACAGCTTTTTCAGATAGTGACTATGCAGGGTGCAAGATGTCAAGAAAATCAACATCTGGTGGTTGTCAATTTTTAGGAAACTGTCTGGTGTCCTGGCAATCAAAGAAACAAACATCTGTGGCAACTTCAACAGCTGAAGCTGAATACATTGCTGCTGCAAGCTGTACTTCACAGATACAATGGCTCCAATATCAACTGCTTGATTATGGAATCAAAGAGACCAAGACTCCACTTTTAGTAGACAGCAAATCTGCCATTAGAATCATTCAAAATCCTGTTCAGTTTTCAAAAACCAACCATATTGAAATCAGGTATCATTTCATAAGAGATTGCTATGAAAAAGGCAAGATTGAGGTGAAGCATGTCACAACTGCTAATCAAATAGCTGACATTTTCACCAAACCCCTTGATTCAACAACTTTTCAGAGGTTAGTATCCATGCTTGGGATGTTAAACTTGGAAGAAAGTCTGTAAGTGTTTCACTTTTTAGTTCTGCACATATTTTATTTTCACTTACATACTTATCTGTCACAAACCTCTGAAGAACAATTTTGAGAAAGAGAAACTACTGATGAACAATTTTTGAGAAAAACTACTGATGAACATCAAAAATGGGAAATTTTCAAAATGGAAATAACTACTGATGATAATCAGAAGTTATTTAAAGTGTTTTAAAAGTCTTTCTCATCAGCAGTTGAAACTGCTGAAGAGATGACCAAAACCACTGATGAAGAAACCTTCTTCATCAGCAGTTTCATTAAAAAGGGTAAAACAGACTTTTCACTCGTCAGAAGTTTGACCTAGTCGGTTAAAAACTTCTGATAAATACCTTTTTCAAACACTTATCCATTCAAAAAGCAAAATTCCCTCTCTCTCTCTCAAATCACAACCAAAACCCCCCTCTCTAACCTAAAAATACTGTTCGATCAAACAACCATGGCTCTCGTTCTAAAACAGGGACATAATCAGCGAGGCTACTTTGAGAAAGATGAAGCCTGGTCCCAATATGATGAAATCATTGATCTCATCATGAAATCCCAATATTATGAAGCTTTCACCATCGATCCACCCATTCATGAAGAAACTCTTAATGAGTTCTGGGCTAACACAGAGACGGTGACAGTTAATAATGAAGTGATTTCCCTCAAATCTTCAATTCAAGGGAAACTGATGGCCATATCACCAGAAACATTAAGCATAAGGCTTGGTTTGAAGGATTCTAATGCTCCTGAGCATATCTCAAATTCTGACATCCATCTGACCATGACAGAATGTGGCTATCAAGGTACTTTAGCACAAGCTACAGTTTATAAGAAATATTTTGACCCAAAATATAAACTGTTATTTCATTATATCATTATGTGCTTAAGTCCAAAAACTGGGTCTATTGATCAGATGCCTTCTACTTTTCAACCAATTTTTCATTCAATCATAAATGAAACACCTTTTAAGGCATCTAAACTGTTTTTCAATGAGTTGGTTCTGCACCATCAAAATGATAAAAAGAAGTTTTTACTGTACCCAAGATTTGTTATGCAATGCATAATCAAAGAACTTAGAGAGGGAGTACTTGTGGGTGAGTCAACCACTTTAAACCCACTGACTTCACAAGTATTATCTAGGCACAATAAACCAGCACTTTTGCTAGAAGATGACCAAGGGGAAGAACAACCAATCCCTAAGGAACCCACATCTTCAAAACCCAAAAAGAAATCCAAAAAGCCAAAACAGCAAAAACAAAAACCAACCAAACCTTTGAAAAAGACAGTTCAGGAAGTGGAGATCCCTGAAACTGCTGATGTGCAATCTGCACTTGATAAGGATGTGGCTGAAACATCCTCTCAGCACACACCTTCTCCACCTCCTAAAAGAAAACCTGTTACAGTCATTTTCAAAAGAAAAAGATTTAAGAAGGCTGTAACAACTGACCCATCCTTTGAAACTGCTGAACTTGAACCCATACAAACTACTGAACACCTACCCCTCACAACTACTGAACCTGAACCTTCCCACACAACCATAGAAATTGCCCAACTTCTCTCAGGACTAAAAGGATCCCATCCAACACATGTCACTTCCCCAGCAACACATCAAATTGGGGAGATGCCTTCACCACTTGGCATGGATGTGGACCTTATTAGCCCAAACCAGGGAGATGAGGATGTACCAGAGTTTATAAGCCCAAACTTACAAACTCTTGGTACTTTTGAGGCTGCTATTACTCACTTATCACCTAGTGGTGAACCTGAGGATAGTAGTAACATAATTAAGACCTCAAATTTGGCAACTACTGATGAATGCCTAGTGCCTGAAGTAGGAAAACCTCAGTTCCAAGAAAAAGAGGTTCATGAGAAAACTAGTTTGGTGCTAGCTCATGATACAACTGATCCTGCCCTCTCTGAGGACACTATCAGGGATTCAGATGATTCCATTAGTTTGGATAATGAATCAAACATTCCACAAACAGAATTGACGGTTGAAGTTGAAGATCCTGTATCTAAGGTCTCCAAGCTCAAGAAGCTGGTCACCAAGGATCAGGTTAAAGACCACTTAGCCCAAAAATCCCCAAAAGTGGCATCCTCAGAGAAATCTGAAGATCACCCAAAAACACCCCCTTCACAAAAACAACCTACCCAATTCTCTGGGCTATCAAGCATAGACTTGAACCAACTATGCAGCCCAGATGGTCCCCTGTTCCAGACAATGAAACAAATCTTAACTGATCAACTCAAAACATTCACAACTGCTTGGGAGTTGAAGGCCAACAACCAATTTGGGTTGATAAATTCCAGACTTGCTGAACTGAACAAGAAGATGGATCAAACACAAGATCACTTAGCAAGGTTGTCTGCTGCAACTTCTCACTCTCTAAGGCTTCCAGAAGTGGATGAAGCCAAAAGTGGGAGAAGAATAAGGAACCAGAACCTGAAGTTACTATCAGAGAAAATCCTGAAGCTGAAAAGCCAATCCAAAGACCAGGAAAAGAAATATTTCAGGAGTTCTCATCATCTAAGGAACAAGAAGAAACTGTTGATCCTATTACTCAAACTGCTGAAGACAATCCTTCAGTAGTTGTGATTCCAGTCAAACCATCAGCAGTTTCACCTTCCAAACCAACATCAGAAGTTTCTAAGGCACCTGAAAGAGAACCTGCTTCCATTCCTATGCCAACTACAACTTCCACAACTGTTTTAAACCCTACTCCCATTGCCATGTCAAAAGAATTGTTGGAGAAGAGTTTGAAAGAGGCTGCAAAGAAGGCTAAGGAAGACAAAGTATGGAACAGCCTGGAAACAAGAGATGATCTGAACTTTCAAGAAAAACTAATCAAGTATCAAGAAAAGCTTGATGAGCTTGAGGCTGAAGAAAGAGCACTTGAAGCTGCTGCTGAAGAAGACAAAAGGGCACAGCTGATCACATTCATAACCAAGAACTCCAAATCAAAACAAGTTGCTCTCAAAAGACTCTCTACTGAAGAACTAACAAGAAGAGCTCAAATGCTATCTGATAGGTTAGCAACAGAGAAAGAGAGGAAAGCCAAAAGAGCAGAGATTGTAGATGAACTGGTGGCAAATGGCTATGGTTCAAAGGCCTCAGTCTCAAAGTGGAAAGAACAAACCTTATATGAGACATACAAGAAGTACAAGGCCAGCAAAGCTGCAGAGCCAGAAAGATTTGAAACTCCTGAAGTCCAACCAACTTCAATCATAAGGAGATCTTCTGGTGCATTGAGAAAGCCAGCCCCAAAGAGAAAAGCAGAGGGAGAACCCATTGTAAAGACTGATTTCAAGATGATACTCTTGGAAGGAAATCAGTTAGTACATGGAGACTTTGATGTAGAAGAAAAAACCCTTGCTTACACAATTCAGAGACAAAGCTACCTATGCTTATCAGCTACAACAATCCATTCAAGAGAAGTCACATACAAGAGTTGTAACAGAACATCACTTGCCCAACATGCCTATTCAAAGTGGTGTTGACCTTCAAGGTAGTCAAGAATCTCACCTGAGAGTCACTGAAGTCGAAGACATTCCACAATCATCCTCAGGTTTACCCCAGGAAACAGGCTTGGTTTCCTATGCCTCTGACTTTGACAGGTCAAAGGTAAACATAATCAAATGGTCATTTACTGATTCCAACTCAGTACTAGTGACCAGGAGAGATCGTTCAAGTAAGGTCTACAAGAACTCAAAGGAGTTGAGTGTTCTATCTTCCAAAGACCTTCTCACAATTCAACATCTTACACCTGAATTGGGATCTCTCACTGAGCAACAAAGATGTACTCTTACTACCCGGATGACGGCAGAAATCTGGAGGATACTAGAAGAGATAAAGGATCAACAATAAAGATTGGATAAGGTTTTGGCTTCATCAATCCAGGGGAGATTGTTGGGACAAAGAGGATTGAAGAAACCACCTTTTGATAACCTTAGTCCAAATCATATTCTGCCTAAGTATGGAAAGAACTGCTGAAGAAGAAACAAGAAGTACTGAAGAACAAATTCACAAAGTACTGAAGAGTTAACCATCAGAAGTTCTGAAGTCTAACCAGACACTACACTGAAGAACTACTGAAGACAAACTACTCATCAGCAGTTTGTCACTCATCAGCACTTTGTCATCAGAAGCTTCTAACCGACTGAAGACTTCAGTAGTTTTATTATTATATTGACTGTTGTAACCTTATCTTAAGCCGAATATCTTTGTAAAATATCTTAGATTACTTCAGACAACAGCTTAGTATGTTTGTCTATAAATAGATGAGTTTGTTCATCTATTTTAGACATGTGATATTTTGTAATTTCCTTTGAAATAAATTGAAATCCTTCGGGCTTTTTAACTTATAATCCATTTCACATCTGAGAAACATAAATTGTTTTACTGCTTTATACTTGAACTGTATTTATTGTTTCTCATTTACTACTCAGTCTAGGGGGAGTAATAACTCCTCTTAAAAGTGATCTTTTAATCTTTGAACACTTATTATTCCGCTGCTCATTAACTCTTATATAAATCTGTAACACATAAGTGTTCTTAAAAGAGGCCACTGATCCAACAAGAACTTTATTATTTTTTTTGAAACGGTACGTTTAGAAATTTATTGGCAACGTTTTTTTTTTGTGAAATGGTAAAAAAAATAGGCTGTAAATACCCATTGTGGAGAGAGCGCTTTGCTTTAGAACTTTAGTTCGTAACAAGGCTCAAAGACCTCTGGTAGGATTTGAAATGGATCAGGTAAGGCATCCATTTACGGGGTGGGTGAGATTAGCAGTTTGATCTATTTCCTTCAATGGTAGGAAATCTGCATCCACGGGGGTATACGGGGGGGGGGGGGGGAGCCAGTCTGTAGTAACTCTACTTGCTCCTTTGGACACTAAGGAAAATCTTTACTCACACATACCGCAGTGAATTCTTGTCAACTCACATAGTCGCACCTACAAGCACAACACGACGACTAGCCCATGCACGCCACTAAACGACACTATTTAACGCTTTGGTTCGCCTAATACAAGAAAGCTATAAATATGGTGCTTGTAACTGTTTATTTGGTGTGCTTTCATTGATTAATAATAAAAGAGTCGAACCATCATGGTAAATACAATTACGTGCAATATATATTGTGCGCTTGTTGTACGCATGATGGCATGGAGATGAACCATCATGGGCTAAGATGGAATTTGTAACCGGCTGATAAATACGAGTTAGAATATGGTTTGATTGTGGTTTACTTTTTTCGGTTACACTTTCTCGTCAAGGATGAAAACCATAGCGGGCAGTTCGATATCGATCAATAGCTTGTTTGACCAAAGGGAAAAACCAACGTGCTTGTTGCGAAAGAAACGAAAGAGTGGGATGAGCTACGGAAGGCGTTTATGGACTAATAAGACAGAATAATGAGGTATTATCGTCTTTGTTAGTGGTTAAAAAGCAAGGGGTGTAGATCGAGGAGAAGATTGAAGTTGAAAAAAAAACACATGTGAAGACAAAGAGAAGATCAAACAAACGAAGGCCTGGCCAAGTGAGAACAAATCAGATCTAAACTAAGTCCGTCATAGATCATAGAAGTACCAAACAGACAAGACAGTTAAAGACCGTAAGTAGCCAATCTCGTCGAAACAAAAGATGTTTAATCACTCTGTTCAAGTGATCAGAAGAGGTGTAAAATCTTGTAATTCGATCAAGGGGTGTTCAAATCTGACAAGGTCCGTGCGAGTAATCAAGAAAATGTGAAATATTGTAATTCGATCAAGGAGTTATCAAATCCGACAATATCAATCGCACATTAGTTGGTATTTTTGTGGGAGTTTCTACCGATATAGTACCCGTTACTACCACAAACAGTTCCTACCAACGAAAGAGTTCATAGTCGAAGAACAACGAATCAATTTGCGTAGTTTGATAATTTGACTCACATTTAATCACAACATGTGTGAGCTGTGAACTGATTTTCGAAAAGGACTGTTGTGGTTTTTCCGATCGCTGTAATTAGGCAGTTGAAGAGCTCCAGTGAGTGGATCAAGGAGAAAAGGTACGAATGTGAAGCAGATCCAAATTAGAATTTTTTTTGAACGGCCAACAAACTGAGTGCCAGCTACCCGGGCACCCACTTATTGTGAAAGCACCCATACGCTCCTAGGTGGAGACACGTCTGAGGTGCCCACCCTAGGATACGCTGGGTAGCTAACACACACCAAGCCACCAATTCCGGGGAAAACCCGACTCATTTACCCGCCCGGAGGCATGACGGTAATGAGCCGGTAAAACCCGGTTGCATCAGCAATCGAACTCAAGACCTAAAGGTCAAGAGTCTTCCATCACTTGCCCATAACCAACAGCCCAGAAGGTTAGATCCAAATTAGAATTAAGGCATTGAATGAAAAGATAATTATGATTTGGAGTATTATCTAGAAATGATAATTGGGTTAAAGATAATTATTGGTTTAAATTAAAAAGGTAATCTAGTTGGTTTATTTATTTATTTATCCAAATAGAGTATGAGTCTTAGGGGGTGTTTGGGGTTGCGTTTTGAAATGGATTTTTAGATTATTGGGTTTTGAAAACGCAAATAATCAGTTTTTAGTGTTTGGGGTTGAGTTTTGAAATGAATTTTTAGGCTACCAAAATGCAATAATCTAAAAGCAGCTCCACGCCTGCTTTTCCAAAACGCAGAAGCTATTTTGAAAAATCAATCCCAAACACCCTCTTAAGGATGTAGTTCCTTGTTTATAAAGGATGTTCAGCTATAAATATGGTGCTTGTAATTGTTTAGTTGGTGTGCTTTCACTGATTAATAATTAAAGAGTCAAACGACTTCGTTCAGTGTCATGTTAATGTGTTCGTTCAAGGCCTGTTTTTCCAACGGCCTCTACTACCTAGCCAAAACTGAAATGACTCATTACAACTAAAAAAAATACATTTAACTCACCACGTTGAAATATGTCTCATACTCTTATTAATGGGCAGATGTGTGTGTATATGTATATATAAATTATTATTTCACACTAGTAGGAAACCCGCGTGTTGCTCCGGGACGGTTAAGATAAATATATTTCTTTAACAATGTACAAGCGTAGCTGTGTAAGCCCACCAAGTTGTAGGAAAATTGTAAAAATATACTGTCTTCCTTCCATTGTCTTTGAATGCAAAACGATGTATATGAAATAACCAAAAAAGGTTTTATTAGGCTTACTTGTGTGATATTGAAATTACAAAATAAACCTCAATATATTTGCTTTTTGTGTGCCATTTACAAGAAAACTTTGTTACAATCAACTGTTGATAGATACCTGTGCATCTTGCTCAGCCTTGAGGACAGGGTTATCGACATCTGCTTCTGTGTCACCAACACACTCATTAATCTTTTGCAAAGCAAAACATATTCATGTAAAGATAAGGAGTTAATTTTTAATATAAACCTAAAATTTGGTTATGCAGTTTACCTTCATAGATTCCATTTCTTGACGCACATCAGAGTTTCTTTCTAGCACTTCGCTTCTTGATACCTGACAGTGTTGGTTAAATTAAAGGATTATGATGGATATGGTATTGATCTTGATGAATGGGTGTTATAAACTTTTTGCTTGCCCCGAGCTATATACAGTTTGTATCCGATTGAAGGAGAAACCCTTGTGAGGAGAATCGCTTTAACGCATGAATGAACATAATTGGAAAACAAGTAGCGTGATTATCTTCTAGGGGCATTTAGGGAGGAAAAGTGGTAAAATTTAGGAAATTGTAAAGAAACCCTTGGTATACCATCTTAACTTTAGACAATTTGGACATATTATATCCCAGTTGTTCTAAATGATTATGATTGAACAAAATCTAAATTGGATTCATTTTAAACTTCGGATCTGATTCCCAAATAACATTTTATTTCTTGAGTCTAATTACTATATAATAATATATGTGATTTTATAAACATAGGCTTTAAAAAACTTGAAGTTTTGATTCATAATATAATAATTTTAGATGCTTTCAAAATTTAATAAATGACTTTATGAATATTGTTTTCAAAAACAGAATCCTTGAAAAAAATTGATAAGTTTTATATAAAAGATATTTAACCTTATTAATAATTTCTTTAACATAGAATAATGATTTACATAAATAGCAAGGTGTAGGCAACCTTTAGAGCTTTTCTACATTCATAGCAAGGTGCATTCAACAATTTCATTCAATATCACAAAAAATGGACAAGTTGCTTTTGCAAATAGGGGTAGTATTGGAAGAATTTTCATGGCATTTTGGGTGTGAAGCAAAGAACTCTTCATATGTCATCTTAACTTTAACAATTTGAACATATTTGTCCATGCCTCTTCCTTTATAATGTGGTATAAATAACTTGACATGAATTGTTGTAAAAATGTTATAATTTTTTTTTTTTATAAAATCGTTATGTGTTATAAAACGTTAAGATTAAATTTATATAATCTATACATATAATAAACCAAAGCCATTTTAATGACATGGCATTCAAAGAGGCATTCTCCTCCTTGAGTGTGTCATATGTCATCCCATGTGGCATTGAGATATTTTAGGAAAAAAATAATTTAAAAACAAATTTAGATTTTTCTCTCTTATGTTTCCTCCCATAATTTTTAAACGTTAGTATCTTTTATATACGAGATTTTTTAAAGAAAAAAATTACACCAAATTAACGAGCGTTTTATTATCTTTCCAACGAGTACCATAGTGTTATATAAAAACGGAGAAAAAAACGACTATTTTTTGTTGGGTTTTGTTCAAACAGGAAAAAAACACAAAGTGTTCAGGTAAATCTTGTATAGGCAAGTCACTAATTATGTTCAAATCAGTAAATATGAATTCTATTTTCAACATGCGTTAGCATTGGAGTTATACATTGCTTTAGGTTAGATATTAATATTAGAGTTATACATTGTTTAAGGTTAGGCGTTAACATTGGAGATATATTTTTAATTGTTTTAGGTTAGCTGCTACCCGAAGCTTTCATGCATGTAACTGTAAAGCGCATCATTCTATTTCATATGTAAAATTAATATGTCATATTAGATTTTTCAACCCCGGGACGTTCCCAGGGTATAATCTAGTTTCTTAATAAAATAGTCTTGTGATTTGGTCTTAAAATGAGTATAAGATTCTATTAAACAGACCGGATATGGATGAGTGTAAAAGAAATAAACCGTACATCGAAGTAATAGACTAGTTGAGGATCTCCGTAGATCAAACGTTGCTTGGAGGAACTTCACGTGATCCAAGTGATGGTCTTGTCGCCACCATTTTACTTCTTCATACTCCAACTTTTCTCCCTCATTTTTTATTCCTCTATGTCTCGGACAATATTATACCCATAACCCATTTATTTAATTTAGAGTAGCTAGAGTTAACTTCACCGTTAAACAAAAGATAAATGTTAAGTGAAAAATAACATATAGACTCGATTAGACCAGACTCGTTTCCGAATTAAATTTATGTCAAGCATCAATCGTTCCTTGTAAGATATAAAAGGATTAAAAGATATAAAATGAATTAAGTAAGAAAAAAACAGCACTATTATTTTAAAAAAAATATATTTTGGAAGATTAAAATTTACTTTTTTTATTTATTTATCTCTTCATTCAAAATAGTTAGCAAAAGTAAAACGGTGTGTCTAATTTAGGCCTTTGTAATTGTTAACGTCAACTATCATTTAGATATAGTAATACCTAGCTACTTGGTTATAATAAAATTAATAAAACAATTAAATTAGAATTAACTGTTTTAGAGATTTATTAATATAGTAGAAATACAATAAAATAAAAAATACAACTTTTTATTGTTGAAAACTAACCAAATTTACCATTAGTTGAATTACTTTCTCAAACCGAGTCAATATATAAGAAGTGCTAGGTTAGAGCCCCGTGGGTACCCACGGTGCATCCCCAAGTCGAAATGACAAACCATCTAACATAACATTATATGGCAGGTTATAACGTACATACAACTATATGTTACCAAGTTATGAACTGTTTGACTTTATAAAAGTCAAACTTAGTTTGCAAGTGATAATGATAACCTAAGTTAACGAAATTTACCAGCTTTAGCATGTGTCTTGCTATCTCATCTATAATAAATTTAGTCTTGCCATTCGGTTACAAAAAATGCATGCATCGCGTTACTTATATATAAAAAAGGATAGAAACTGGGCAAAATGGGTTCGTGCATCATTTTTTTCTAATCATATGCATCACGAGCAAAGAAACCGACCAATTAAGATCCAAATGATTGTCATAATGTTTCACTAATGAATGGTATTAGACGTTTGCATATTATCTTTTAGTAGAAGTATTTGACACACTTGAACTCAAGCTGCCCATCTAGGACATAAATTGCAACAACTCTTTTAGTGTAAAGACCAGAATTTTTAATATACGATCATGCAACTAAAAGCTCAATTCTTCGTGCATTAAATCATGAGATTAAATATATAAGAACAATAAAATCTTCTAACATTTAGAAGTAAAAAAATCTAATAATTACATATAGTTATCAATAATTTTGTTAAAATATGAAAATGAGTAACCTTATAATTTGAAACTTTGTTGCAAATCAAGGAACGTACAAACTAAAAACAATATACAATTACCAAATTAAATAATCTCTAAAGTCTATTCCACGAGAAAAAAAAACCATGTTTTGACTTCAAATTACTTGAAATTTTCCTAATAGCCAACAATAGTCAATAATTAATCAATCTCTATCGCAAATAATTCATGAATTGCAAATCAAAACTTCAATTATGCTACTAAATATGTCAAGTAATGAACTTGTTGTAGTTTCTATTTTTTTCAACCCTCTTACCAGAAGTAAAATCAAATTAAGTTAGACTTTTATATGAAATGAGCTCATCACTATGCCCAAATCATCGTACTACACGGTACAGGATATTACTTCCTTTACTCCCTTATAATACAACATGAATTACACCACCAATTTGCAAAAAGAAAAACTATGTGGTGATAACTGAAGCCCCATGAAACTAACAACAATACTTTTGAATAACTCCACTGTTTAACCACATTGTGTACCAATCTTCTTCTAAACTTCAGTGAGAACACATTTTCCATCATGCCATATTGCCCCATACTTAGCACATTTCGCATTCTCATGCGCTGATAAAAATATACCACAAACCAAAAAAAAAAAAAAACGCAGACCAGACAAAGAGAAACACAAACCGATGTATTATGTTACAAGACAATTTTATGAACACTACTATTAAATACCAAACGATACGTATCAAGTTCCCTACAAAATAGCTAGATGCAAATCTGAATTTATAAAGGACAAAAAAAATACAAAGAAAAGGAAATTCCTTATTACATTTAAGAAAAAAGAAATTAGAAGTTTTAAACTTTTAAAAGTGTGTATGCCAATCTTGTACGATTGTCTTTTTGTGCCTATGAATCCATGATAATATAAATACAACCAAAATGATATCATTCATCACATATATCACAAGCAATTATTGATCATATAGTTTCCTACATATACAAATGCAATAAAGCATATTGTGTTCCCTCAATAACTCGCATCATAAATTTAAAAAAATAAAGCAAAACCAAAGCTCCATATCCAGCATTTGTAATGTTACTTGTCTTGCCCAGAATTGATTGTCAAAAGAATTGGTCTCTGTTCGTCAATCATCGCCTGAAAGTACCTAAACTATTGCAAACCTACTGAATATTGAAAAACCTAACACCTACAGAAAATGGAAGATAGAAGATGAAGGCAGTAGAAGAATCTACATAATGTTGAGGTGTAAGCAGAAAGATTTTTCTAATGGGAAGTGATGATGTGGAAGGAAACCAACCACACAATATAGCTACAGTGAGACACAATGAGGTTGCCAATTGTATTATTATATAATTTTGGTAGTCAAACATGCATAGAACATTGTCATAGAATGATTTACTCCTTGTTAGTGAAATTTATATCAATATATACATACATATATGTATGTCACGTGATGAGTGGCTTACATATGTATCCTATGTATGATGACATCTCCAAATCAACACATTTATGTATCTATGCGATTGTATATATGTATACATGAGTTGCTTCTTTGATTTAATCACATACACACACATATATAAATCACATATGTACATGTATATATGTAGTATTTCAAATTTCAATCAATACACATATGTCTTTATATATATATATATAGATAGATGTATGTATGTATTCATACAAATACAACTTCTTCTAACCATTTTACAGACGAAAAGATTAAGAAATTAGCAAGTGCACATCATTATGCACAACATCACCAAATACAAACACTACATTAATAACATTAATGCTACAGTTTCATATTGTTGAATAAGAGAGCTAATACTACCTTTACTCACCCTCCCATATCTAAATCCTCCAATGTTCCATACAGTCAACATATACATCATCACCTAAGAAAATTAATGAAGACGTTTATATTTTTTACTTAAAATTAATGGATCTGTAAATTTTAAAACTTCAGCTTAGAAAGAAACGGGTCAGACGAAGAAAATGTATTTTAAATTTATAAGATCATCCAAAACCATTTTTAGAATGTACAGTTGTAAAAGCATGTTGAAAAAACATGGTTACAGTTAATATTTGACTCTAAAAATATGAAAAGCATATGACAGAATGTATCAAGTATATGTTTACTTTTCTAAAGTACATGAAGTTCACTTGTAAATAAACAAATAAGCAGAAGCAAGGAGCCAGAGAGAAGCACTCATAACTCGTTTCATCCCTAGTATTTTTTATGTTACCCATAGTGAAAACCAAGAGTAACTGCTACTATATGAAGTAAAAGAGCTTGAAGAACATTAGTGGTTCGTGATGAACTGCTCTCACTCAACTCTCCTGCATATCGATATTCATCGTTACTTGAAGTTATCGACACGTTGACATCATTTGAGCCTGAAAACAGATGTGAAGAAAACAGTTAAGAGATGGGTAAAAAAAATTTATAAGATCTGCAAGAACAAAAAATATAAATTGATAATGAAGAAGTAAATCATGCAGAATAACTAAGCTTGCCGAAATGTGCAAGTCGCATGATTTCGGGTCAAAATGGGTAAAATGTTTTTTATAAAAGGTTCTATATCCTGGCCACCATAAATATTTAGTGATGACGATGCTCCAACTAAACAACTAACCTCTGAATTGTTGCTAACTCTTGAACATGAGATCAATTCCAATTATTTAGAGCTAGTAACAATCGTTTTAGGATACATGGAGGATCAACCAACAGATCTGCAAATATATTCAACATGGGATCAAATCTTACCTTCCTGATGACCTGCAAAAGCCAAGGCGACAACGATCGTCCCACCCTTAGTTTCAACAACTAACCAACAATAAAAAGACCAGTAAGCCTGATTGTTACAAAAAAATGGAGCAAAAACATATAAACTATAAACACAATATCAAGATTCAAACTTTATCAACTGTACCATTCAACGATCCAACCATCAATACAAATAAAAGTTTAATAATTTGATCTTAACTCCAAAAATATTAACATGTTGACTTCAGAAGTCAAAACAAAATCCAAGACAACGGGAACGAACACATTCGTATTATGCTTGTAAGCTGAATATTATTCCAGAAAGTATATGCAGCAACAACATCATACATGTCCCAGCTACGCGATCGGCAAAGGCGCGGTTCAGCTTTAATTAGTGCAGCACATACATAGCGTATTCGCATGGCTGTCAAGATCAAAATACCTCAGTTTGTTGTTGCAACAATGCAGCTTCCGGCCCCGTCTTTTAGCGACATCAGCTCTCGTCGGACCCTTGGAGAATTCAAATGATTCTCAGTGAATATTATTCAAGTTTCAAGCCAATCCATACCTGCTTGTTGTTATTATACGCAATATGACCATCCCAAAAACTATATATAACATATCAATACATGCTCAAAATTTAACCTAATCACACAGACGCTAAATAAATAAATAAATAATTCACAGCCTATTTGTTTTTATTTTTTTCTAACTGATCGCATAAACATCATGATCCTACTAATCATTTCAAATCTAATCATCCAAACAAACAATCAGCGTCTAATTATTGACCTAGTCAACGAAGCAACTAACAGGTATCTCTATAAGGCATGCCCACCTATGAATTTCCCATATTAGTTTCGTCAAAGTTTCAGGAAAAATAAATATTTGAGAAAGAAATAATAATAAAAAAAAAGTAATGTAAAAGTTTTAACCACTCCAAGACGCTGAACATCATATAAGCCACGAAATATAATGGAAAAAATTGGCATACCAAATTTGATTGTCCATGGAATACGCATGTGGAAAAATGTGCTTAATTCTTATCATTCATGTATTCGTGTGAGCAAGCACAAAATTGGCGTTTAAGCTACTTGTTCCTTTAAAAAATATGGCATCAATTGCACATTTTGAACCTAATTTGCAAGACCTCTGGCTTGAATCATCGTAAAAGCACCTGCATATTGTAGTAACAATGAGTCGACAATTGTGCAATATATTACAAAGACCTACTCAATTTGTCACATTGAAACACGTGTATTAACTCTAGTCTACAACAAAAACACATTTCGATATCAAAAAGTTACAATGACTAACAATATAAGAAGCTAAAAAAGCACCATCAGAGAGAAATTGATTCAATGTGTTGGGATATTCAATAAAAACACATTTCTAAAAGAATCAGTTTTTCTCATGAAATTTAGAAGAAAACATTAACCAAATTTACATCTTGAAAGGTTCGTTATAGGTTCTGAAGACGGGTCCTTGCACATAATGCAACCAAACAGGTATACCGCTGAATATTTTACAGCAACTTGTTAGCATTTTAAAGTTTAAAACAAACAGGACGTTTTAAACATGGAAATGCTATTTGAAGTTAAATTAATTAAAAATAGTGTGTGATAGACTAACCCAAAATTCCATTCTGCAGCAACAAATGGACCATTCTGCAGCATCTACTCCTTCTTTTGCAGTCTTTACCAATCCAGGCCACATCTATCACAACACAAAGTTGTATAATTAGTACTTAAATTACATCCACATCACAAATTTTAAAGCAAACATGAAGTATTTCGCTTTTAAATAACTATATTTCTTCTTTAAACAGTCCAGATAAGCAAATAAGTACTACTAAAATATTAATTAAACTACTAAACACTATAACCGATGTTAAATATAGAGAATGATTATATTAAATACTTGACCAAACCTCTTTGAAGTTCGCCTCACCTCTTGTAGATTTAACCAAAAAAGTTAGAATGTGTCATATAGTAAATTAAACCACCATACTCGCTCAACGGAAGTAAACAATCTTTTTTAAGAAAAGCTAGTTAACATTTAATTGATGTCACTCTTAAAAGGTGGGACTTTTGATACTTTTGTTGTGATTAGTTATATATTAATGCATTTTTGTTTGTAGGTACCGTGGAATCCACTGCAACTATTATGTTCATCCATGTATGATCATAAAAGAAACAACATACACATATGCTCTAATAATAGTTTCCAAATACAAGTTTCATATGTAAATAGTAAATACCTTCAATTATGACACGCTCCATGGATGCACTGCAGGTGCTTCAGAAGAATAATGACTAAAAGTATTGTTTGAAGGCAGTTTTTTCTTATACACCATTGTGCTAAACACAGAGTCGAAATATTCAATGGAATCCATTGCTTAAATAGACATCACTCAGCTCATGCGCACAACGCGCTGAAGTTTGCGTCCCTCAACTGATCCAGCTGCAAATCTTGCATCAAAATAGATAAATAAATAATCCGGCTGCAATAATTATGGCTGATAACTTATGAATGGCTTAGCTTGGCTGATAACTTTCTATCTTGAATAAGTTTAATTAACAAAAAAAATGAACTGAAATGAAAACGGGTCAAATGCAGAAATAAATGACTTCAAACATATAAAACACTGAAGTCGAATGATAAAAACATCATTAGTATCTATCCTTAGTTATAAGCAAATCAAAAATCATATCTCAGATTTCTACATAGAAGCAAAATGGCATTCAATCGGTCACTGTTGGGTCATGTATCATGCATTCAACAGCAAATAAAAAGGAAAAAACAGATAAGTTAGTCTAACCTTCCATTTTCTAATAAAGGCTTCTTGACACTTTCTAATTCGACCACTTGATGTTGTTGTCCAATGGCAAGCATATTCAGACCGAGTAAGATTAAACCGCTGAATCACTGCATTATATTTGGTAAATTCGACCATTTCAGCCACATTACTTGGTTGTGGAGCCCAATCCCAGCAGCCTTGAACGACCCAATCCGTTTTTAACTCCATTATCTTTCAAGTAATTCGTAAGCTGTCACATAGATAAAAAATAAATAATTTAAACCAAAACTCGATATTTTAGTAAAAAACAAATGGACAAACCTAGCAAACTCTATCTAGCAGCTGAATACCTCTATATAGATGTTACCTTTTGTAATATCAACATTCTTTGAGTAGAGCTATTGACTCCATTTCTTCTTCCAGTAGAAACTGATAATGAAATCTAATAGCAATTGGTAACTCCTGCAAAAAAAAAAAAAAGATATCAATAATACGAAGCAACAGTATTCTATTGCCCTCCCTATTTCCTTCTTTGTTGTTGCATTGGCAACTCAGAAACGCATACAATACTTACTACTAATGCAAAGAGAAATCCATAATCTCAAATAGAGGCGAGCAGAGAAGACAACTGGAACCATTATCAAAAGAAATATGAGGTTTTTTATTCCATCCTGCATAGAATGCACCGTATTGTTTCCATTGTAGATGGTTTTCCTGAATCGTGCTTCCTGCCATTCAAAAATGTACCTTTTGTTTAGTATTATATAATAACCACAATTCGAAACATCTAACATCGACCCACTTAAAATAATAACAAAAGAACCACCATGATTGGCATATTATCAGTAATAACAAAAATGAGAGTATGACACACCAACTAAAGTAATTAAAATCGAATATGATGTAGAAAAAAAGGAACCTAAAAACAGTGGATAATGTTGTTAACATTCATTTACTAAATCAGCACATTCAAGATCCAACGGCACAAAACCACCTAAACACCAACCAAAGTGAATGAGATAGTCTTCATTCAATTAAGGGTAGTACCCTAAATGACATTAAACAAAGACTCATCATTTTCATATTGGAATTTCTTGGAATCAGATTACCATAATTAACCTGCCCACTACCAGGAACCAAAGCCTCGTCTTTCTTCTCTGCCCATCAAGATAACCAACCTAATCTGATCAAGAACTTAGCAAAACCTCGACACAATTACAATACTCTCATTATAACTATAAATTCAAATCACGCCATTAAATTGTAATCAAGATAGTAATCATTAATTATATATGAATTGCTCCCATCATAACATATAAAAGAGTCTCAATAAATAACCTTAACTCAAAAAAAGTTCAGACACCTTAAATATTACAAATTCAAAGTAACATTTAGAACAATTAAGGAACAGACTTACGTTGCTAAAAAGGAAATAGTCAAGATTCTTTCTTTAATTTGTTCTCATACTCGTCATCATGAGCATCAACATCATCCTAAAATTGGTTGATAAGAGTTCAACCCAATTGAAAAAAAAAACCAATCAGGGGCCAATCGATTTTGGTTTTTTTTTTAGAACATGTTTCAACCAGAGCCCAAAACGGGCGGGTTAAGTCTGGTGAGGTAAGGGTCAAGTCTAGTGAGGTAACAAAGGGGAGAAAGTTGTGTCTAAAATGTAGAAAAGATAAGAGGGGGGAGGGTTGTTTTTAAAATTGGTTTACACATTGTCAAATCAAACATGTAATGTTTTATAGACCAAATTTAGTTGACAAATTGGCATATGTAGTGCTTCTAGTTTGGTTATCAATCACATCACTCATGGAACAGCTGAGATCACTCTCCCATTCCAAGCACACATGACACAATGTAAAAAATAATAATTCATATTTGCAATCGCTGACCTGAGAGCGCAAGTTTAGTACGTATTTATCTACCAGAACCTCAATCTTCTCGGCACGGTCAAGAACCTACGATACATAATCAAATGAAAAATTACACAATGGTAATAAAACTTCATACCCTAAAATATTTATGCCAATTGTTATATGATGGATGTAGATTTTACATATGCCTTACCTTCTCAATGTTTTCCATCATAACCCCCTTTGACTTTTGAAACCTGAGCTTTGACCTTTAGAAAGCTTACTGATTTCTTCTGGATGGTCCACACAATACTGCATCTGTTCTTTCAGCTTGGGGCTGATAATAATTATAAAACATTGTGTGATTACATGAAGATTAAAGAACTAAAACTCGATAGTTAATGCATGCAATGACAACAAAAATGGAATACCCAAATTCTTTATTCAGACTGTTGGCGGTAGTTGTTGCAGCTTTCCCACCACCATATTTCTTGGTGAAGTCATCTTTAATGCGCTCAAGAAAAGCAATTGGAACCTTTCTGCCAATGGATTCAACTGCAACAACACAGTATGCTTCATAAATAGATAAGATAATAATTGTTAGTCACTCTCTATAGACATCGACCAGATTTCCAGCAAAAATTGGAACCTTGGAATCAAACTACAAACTGATGTATGTAACAATAAAATATATAACAGATCGCTAAATGATGAATTGAACAGGTAGCTGACAGGTATATTACAACCTGATGGATGCAGCCCAACTATGACACTAAGATCAGAGCATCAATGTAACCTCAAATGAGTTACAATAGCTGGTTTCACAACATGTAGAACACCAAAACTCTCAACAATAATCGCAAATTCAGTTAGTTATTCTTACCAGCAACATTTGCAGATTTGCTATTCTTTATTCACAAGTTGGGCCTTTAACTTCTTTTGTCATCGTCAAAGACTACAAAAACAAAATAATTTCAGGAACCAAATAAAATCCGATTGCATCCTAAATTGCTTAATAAAAGTAAAACAAACTAAAACAGAAGAGGCAAGAGATTAAGCATTTACCAATTGAACAGCACATACAAAAGTAAATCATAAAATCAACAACGGCACTCATAAACAAATTATATGAATCAACATATTATACATTAATACATTTAACCACAATCAGAAATTCAAGTAACGGCTAACGATCTACATATAATATATAACACAACTGAAATCAAAACGGAGGAAACACTCAACCAAAATCTAAAGCGACGAACAAATCTATAAATATAACACAATCAAATAACAAAACCTACTAACCGGCTCTTGGGTTGCAATTGAAATAAAAAACATAAACCCTTTTATAATTATCCCCTATCGAAATCAAAGAGGAAAAAGCATCTACAGTTTAAAGCAACAATTTTTTTCAACTTGATGTCACTATCACTGTAACACAAAACTCAAAATTGAACATTCAAACCCAAAAAAAAAAGCATAAGACTCCAACCAAAACTATACCTATGTAAAAAATGAGTCAACGATAGAAAACAAACCGAAAAAAAAAACCAAAACTAAACGAAACAATAATTAAATCAAAGCTTCATATACACATGTTGATTGCAAGTTTAAAGAAGAAAATAAATGAAAACAGAGTTGATACCTTCAAAGACAAAAAGTTATGATCCTCATCATCATTACGTTGGAGTCGGAGGATTCAAATAAACAAAAAAGGATAGAAACAATGTATATATTAGAGTATAGATGTACAGAGAACACATATTAGAGCGATTAACAAACAAAATAAGATCCCTCTCTTTAATTGTTTCTTTGAGTTTCTTTGAACAATATATCAAGGTTTTGGATGGGGATCAAACATATCGAGAATTCACAGAATTGTGGAGATCGATTTACGGTTTTGATTCCCTAAATACAAAAAATCGCATAATAGATACAGTAAGGACATGAGGATGATGGTGACGATAAAGGCTGGTGGAGAGAATTAGGGTTGAAATGGAATAGAAGTGTCTGAGGGAAAGGAAGAGATTTTTTTTTATTAGCGGGTACTTGGGTTAGATCCGGAGCTCCATATTCAATTGGAGCATAGGTGGACACTCTCAAAAGCCTTCATTCAACCCAAGTGACCTCAATTATTATATAGATAGATATGCGTTTCAACAATCAAATCAAAACACGTCAAAGTCTAAGAAAATAAACCACCATCATCTTAAATAAACATTACATACCTTGGTAAAAAAAAGGTCTAGCATTTAAATTACTGAATTGGTAAACAAATCCAAAAAACAGTTAAAGAAAAATCTTAAAAACATATTAATTAAACCAGTTAAAACTTGTTAACACAAAAGATTCATGTCTATTAAAAAGTCTAATTCAAAACATTCATATTTTTCTTTTTGTATAGGTTGATATTGTATACCAACAACGTAAGGAATTAGACTTTGGGATTCGAAAAGTGTAATAACAATAAATTATTTAATACACATGTAAATATTAATTAATATATCTTCAAAACACACATGAGGATGGTCAAAGAGAAAAAAACAGCCCGTCCATCAAAACGGCGTAACACACTCTTGTGCTACTTGGATTACGTAAGGTGACGCATCCCACACGTGAACATATTATTGTTCTTGCCGACTTGCCGTTCATTTTACTTTCACGTGCGACTACTTATATAATCATGGTGGTATATATACATGCATACACATATGCGTATATTCTATGTTTTCATGGTGCTTTATAGGTATAATAAAAATTAGAAAAAGTGCAAATTAATATTTAACCGTCTTAGGCTATCCGGTGAACGGACGCCCCACCGCCCCCGTCCCCAAAAAATTGCCCCGTCCCGGCCGTTACACCGCCCCGGCCTGCCGTCTCTTGCCCCCGTCCCCCACTCCCCCGTCTCCCCCGTCTCCCCCGTTCTCTATCGGACATTAGAGACGGGGTTTCTTCCGATGCCTCCACCAATCACCACCCTCCGTCCTCCTCCCTACACCGCACCCCCTGCCCCGTCCTGCCCCGTCCCCACCACCTTTTTCCTACTTTTTCCGACGTGGCAAGCTCGAGCTCGTCCGTTCACCGGATAGCCTTAAGGATGAAGGGGGTGTAATCCAACTTACCCGATGAATCCAAATCAATCAATCAATAAATTCTGAAGTGTCGGTCTCCTTATGGTGGAGTGACACCCTCCTTGATTTTCTTATAGAAGATGAGGAGTTCGAGTTATACTGACACCAAAATGCTACTGGTGGGTCATGTTTTACCGCAGTAGACTTTCGGGTTACAGGTTTTCACCTATTTGTTCACTTTGTTTTTGGTGATGTTCAGAAATTGAGAGGGAAATTGAATATTAGTGTTGTAATCCCAATGCAACATAAATAATTATTTGATTAAGGGAGTTAATGGTTATATAACAGGGAATTAAAACAAGGCCAACTCTTGCGGCACTTCAATGGGACATTCATTCAATGTTTGGAACAATATTTGGTCTACCATGTGACCTCTGCCTTTTTCTTTTTCTTCCTTTTTCACTTTTCACCAATTTCAACTATGCCAACTTCTACTTTATTTTTATTATTATTATATAGTTGAAACAAGTATGATACGGTGTATCAGTGGCGGATCCAGAAATTTTTGTCAGGAGATACCAAAAATGGGTCACGATAACATAAGTTTGGTTAAGAAAAATAAACAAATAGTGCACAAACTTGTAAGTTGTCTATAGATTTTGAAAAATTGTTAGCCATAAAGAATGTTAAAATGTTATAAACATTCAAGAAATTTATCTAATTAACCAATTAATAAATAAACATTATTCGTATGAAGAAATGATACTCCCTCCATCCCAATTTAAATGTTCTTCTTTTCTTTTTTGAATTGGGACGGAGGGAGTATTTTTTTTTTGTAAAAATAATGAGTTAAAAATAATTGTAGTCTATGTCATTTAGTGATCTATAAATGTTAGTAGTTTTATCCCTCACACATAAGGCTATATGGTGTGCCCTTTTTTCCCCCAACTCCCCCAAGTGCCACGTCAGCGTCACGTCATTTCCCCCTTCTCCTCCCTCAAAGTTTGGAAATGGTATTCCCCTTTTTCCCCCTTCTTTTTTATTATTAAAGTTTGATTTAAAAAAATAAAATAAAAAATTAGCCAATCACTTTCTCCGGTGGCCTAGGTGCTTTTTCCACTTTCTCCCCGAAAAGTTTACGGGGGGCGGTGTTCCCCGGTTTCCCCGACGCCACCTCACCTTCCCGGATGATCTCCCCGCATGCACACCGAATGGTCTTATATGAGAAGTCAGTTCAAGTTTCGAAGAAACTTTCAACTTTAGAATACATAAATTAATAATAATAAATACATAACTCTTCTTCTTCCTTTTCCTTTTCTTTATCCCTGCAAACCTCATCTTCACGTTTAACCTTTATTTTTCCTTATTCCCTTCTTATTCTTCTATCCTTCTTTTCGTTCATTTCCTCTCCTATTTTTCTTGCATTAAGGTGCATACTATGATACTAAAATATACGAAGGTGCCTTTTATAATTTTTAGTATATATTTTATCATATTCGATGTTCTCTCACACTAGTGAGCAAGAGTTGAGGGGGTGCCTTGGCACCTCCTAAGATCCATATGAATCCGCCCCTGCGGTGTATAGTGGTTTGGCATTACTTTCAACATCAATCTAAAGGGCCGTTTGTTTGATTAAGTGCTAAATTATTAAGAGGTCTAAGTGGTTAAGAGGTCTGACTGGTTAGGTGCGAAATCATTAAGTTGGACCTATTAATGGTTAATTTTCTTATCCCACATTAGTAGGATAGTCTCATTAAGGATCAGCCTAGTTAAGTGTTTAATGGTTTAGTGCTTAGTGGTCCAGCAAGATCCAAAATCTTAACGGTTCAGCCTTAACCATTCAATTCAGAAGTTGAAACAAACACGCTAAATGTTGAATCATTCAGCGTTGAATGGTTCAGAGCCTCATTAAAAGGCTTATCAAACATCCACTAAAAGGGTGTCAAACATCGCACCGAAGGGGTACCAAGGGTTTGGGCACGAAGAGGTAACGGGTCACTGGTGGGCTCATATCCGATATACTTAGTCTAAACGTATCTAATTGGATTTAAACCTGAACTTGATCATTAATAAATACATGTATATGTCAATCAAATCAAGTAAGAAGCTTTTGTGATATAGTGGTATTTAGTATGTATCTAATACGTTTCTTTAAGGGGAATTGGATTCTAATAACCTAAACTATTTGAAATTGGCCATTGGCACCCTCAACTAAAAAATTGGCCACATATAACCTGAACTTTTAACTTATTGGAATCTAACACCCAATTGAGTGACGCCGTTAGTGGATTGCTGACGTGGCACCAGTTGCTGATGTGGCATGCTGATGTGTCAATCCACGTCAGCAACTGGTGCCACATCAGCATGCCACGTCAGCAACCCACTAACGGCCCCGACACCGTGGTTCGTAGCCACGTGCTCATCTTGGTGTGGGCTTACTACTTAGATGCTTTCAGCAGTTATCCGCTCCGCACTTGGCTACCCAGCGTTTACCGTGGACACGATAACTGCAGTCAATTAGGTGTTAGATTCCAATAAGTTAATAGTTCAGGTTATATGTGGCCAATTTTTTAGTTAGGGGTGCCAATGGCCAATTTCAAATAGTTTAGGTTATTAGAATCCAATTACTCTTATATAACTAAGTAGTCAAACCAAGGCATGTATGTATTCTTATCGGGTTAACATGTTAAATTGTTGAACTTGAATAAATCCATATATCAACCGGACCGGACACACCTAAACCACTAAACCGAACACTACCCATTTAACATGTATATCTATACAAATCAAACCAAGTTGTAAACGTGTTAAATCGGTTAAAAAAGGTATAAAGAAAGGGGTGTACGAAATTAGCCGTTAAAAAAATACAAACGTAATATGACCTGGTTAGCAAATAGATAAATTATAAATTGTTATTTATTTTTTTTTTTTTGTGATTAGTAGTCAATTTCTTTGACTACTTATTTATTACTATGAAATTCCTTTTTGGCTTTTTCTTGCTTTCCCCAAGCGTGCACGAAATACCCACTCTCTCTTCTTTTTTTTTTCTTTTTTTTTTTTTTTTGATGAAAAAAAAAAAAACTCCTCTTCAACAACCTTTGCAGCTTTGCTGCCTAGTCATTAACTAAAAGAGTTATATACATAGATGGTATAAATAGTTGATGCAAATAAAAATACTCAGTTTCATTCAACTTAATGTCACAAATTTAGAACATAACATATCACATATGTAACCAAAACCAAACAGATGATAGCTGCTGTACAACTTGTAGTTAATGAGATCTAAGAATCCACACCCAGAACGTCGTTATCGCTGCTGGAATCCGTTAGAATCGTTAACCTTCTTGCGCTCTTCGTGAACTCGCTGCACAGAAACAAATCAAATGAGATTACTCGCATAAAAATATTCATTCAAATTCGCAAACAGAAATGTGCATCTTGACCTTACCTAAATGGTTCCTCGCCAATCTGCTTTAGTGTTCCTGTTACATCCCAATAGTGAACATGGTTCAGCATTATTGAGTTTTCGGTCTTGAACATGTTAGCCAGTTTCCTGCATAGTTCTTCATAAGAATCGAGTAAAGAGAGATCAAGGGTTCGACCAACGTCTTCTGATTCCATGAATACCTTACAATGGCCTGTCTCTAGGTTCAAGTCCATTTCTCGGCCTGACCCGGACCCTGACCCAGACCCTGACCTTGCTCTTTGAGAGATTTGTTGCTCAGTAAGAATTGGCTGACCAAAGAGTAAAAACTGGGATGATTTAGGTGTCTCGGGTTCTTTTGACGATATGGTTGAGTTGCCGATGGTTAACAGACATGAAACGGGCTCGCTTTGGGCTGGTCTGTTGACGGACGGGCTGGAGTGGGAGTGTTTCATGGGGGTGGGGTAAAAACCCGAGTTGAGTTTGTTATTGAGTTGGATATCTGAAAGAGATAAACCATAACGTGTGTGCCTGGCTCCCTGTATGCTAGCAGGATGATGGACGTTCAAATTCTCTGGGAGTTGGTAACCGAACGGTCCGGTTGTGGGCCCACCGAAGAGATGTGAGTGGGGACCGCACAATGCGGGAATAGGGATTTGGGATTCCATTGGGTAATCTGGGTGTTGGGATGGTCTGCATTTCTTTCGTGGTGGTGAGAAAGGCGACATATGAATCGCAGGCATTGTTGATACTAATTCTACAAGCCACGGATTGACTCGCTTCACGTTTTGAAGCAAATCCGGCTCGTCCCACGTTACCTGCATTTCAGTTTATAAAATATGACTAAGAACATGTTAATTAGTTCAAATAGAACTGAACTCGAAGCAAAGTGAGCCAAGCTTGGTTGAATATTTGAGTTGAGCCGAGATCGCTTGGTTAGACCTTGAGCCGAGCCCAAGCTAGTCTCACAGTGTATTCAAAATCTAAGGACCAGCCCTGAATATGCACATAAATGTGTTAAAAAACAATGAAATCGAGTTCTAAAAGTACCTGCAAAAGTCTCCAGGGCGAATCAGGCCAACGAATCGGGTCAGCAACTTGAACTGAAGAAATAGTCCCCATAAACCAACTAATTCGCGAAGAATCCTCAGTTTCAAACGGCATCTTAAACCTCATCCCGGGTGACCACCTGATCTGCATTGCATTCTTCACAAGCGACGCCTTCACACAAAACTCCGGCGTGGTAGCCCTTGGGTAGAACACAACTTCAAACGCCTGTCCACTCATCGCCTGTTTAACCGCTTGAACAACCGAATCAGGCTCAACTTTCACCTTTTCCATCGAATTCCCACCCGACCCACCATTGTTCCCATTTCGTATAAACGAAGAGTACCCGCCATACGGACCAACACAATTACCCCCACCCGGATTCCACCCAGACGACGTCTCCTGCCCTGCGCCAATCCCTCTTTTCGCCCTGCGAATCCCGACACATAAATCACCATTCTCCGCCCTCAAAAACACGATTGAATCACCCGCGACAAGCTTCTTATGATTAACAAACGTACTCCACCCGGTTGTCAGCAAATGCCTCCGCGGCGTCCCTCTATAAATATGCCGAAACTTCCACGTGTCGCCGTGCACATCTTTCGCTAAAATCGTCTGCACGGGCGGGTCCGCGGAGTAATCCAACCGCGGGAAAATCGTCTCGGCACAGTACCTTGGCACCGAGAACCCGCCCCCGTTATTCGCATCCGATTGCGTCAACGTCTTCGCAAACGAAGTCGGTTTAACCTGACCCTCCAATGACCCCGAACCCGAACCCAAACCCGAACCCGTATCCTCATCTTCTAATGAACTAAACTCACCAGTCCCAGTAACCGGAATTAACCGGATTCTGGCATAAACCTCATCAGTGTCCACATCTGCCATAAACCGAACCGACCCGACCCGACACGGAACCCAGGCCGGTATCCTAGACCGACCTGTCTGGTCCCTAAACTCGACAACATCGGCAGCATGTTCGGCATGTCCTTGTGGAAAATAATAAACTTTTGTGTTGACTGGTGGCATTTGAATCATGCTTCCAGCACACGCATGCCATAACTGAGAGTCTAAACATCTTTCTGTTTGTTGCAGCTTCTCTTTTGAATCCATAAACGTAATCATATTTTTTTTTTGGTTAAGAAATAACAAAGGCTGTATAAATTATGAAAACCAACGCTTCAGTTGGTATGGTTTTTCATAACCCCTATATCTATATAAATGTTGCAATCAAATACCATACAATAAATTCAGTTTAATTAATATTAATTAAAGCTGGAATGAATTATCAACTATGTCTCTTACCTCTTAAACACTCGAATTAAAGCCAAAGAATTCTGGATAAACCCTAAAGATTGCATGAATAGAGCCACTCATCATTATCTGCTTCAAATCATATCTTTTTTAAAAAAAGCTTCGACTTTATGACACCCTTTTGCGAATAGAATTCTAAGAAAAAAACCCAGATGAATTAAGTGATTGCTTGGTCAAAATCTTGAGAGCAGAGTCAAGAACAAGAAAAGCATCAGTTACACACACTGATGGCATTCAAACCCACAACAAAGATTTCACAAGAAAAAGATTCATTCGATGCTTTTTCTCTCTCTCCTCTTTCTTTCTTTCTCTCTAGGACTCTTTTGGATCACTACAAAAAGTCCAAAGCTTTATACACACACAGATGTATGTATCATGTATGTGTATGTGTATGTGTTGTGTGTGTATATATAAATATAAAAAAATATTGAATCAGCAGTACTTGTTTTTTTTTTTTTAAGTTTTAACACAGTGAGTAGTGTGTGTATGTGTATGTGTGTGTGATTTAATTATCATTTAATTATTTACCTTTTTCTTCGGATCTGAAGAAACTGTGTTGTATCTTAAGAAGCCAGCATAACAACAAAGATCTTAAAGGAAGCAATCTCTTTTCCCTTTTTAAACTGGTTTTAACAAAGAACTCATATAATATCAATTTATATTATTCTCTGTCATCAGCTGAGCATATTGCTATTTTTATATTTTAATCAATATATCGTGAGAGTGTCAATATATCGTGAGACATAAGAGGAAGAGTCATAATGTAGATGGAAGTCAACAAGTCTTTTTAACTAGGAACAAAAAGGTCCAAACTGCGATTAAGATTATCTATAGATTACTAGATTAGGGATAAATGTTTTGCATGATTTGACCAAGGTTATAAAAAGAGTTATCTGGTGGGGTTTAGCTGGTTTGATGACATTCCCCAACTGACCATGTATGAATCATTTTTAACAAATAGTTATTCTTTAAGAAGTAGTAAATTAACCATTAAGGAAAACCGATCACAATAAGACACGTGGCAGTATTCGACAAGTAGGGAAAGTGGTAGTAATTTTCGGCTAAGTGGGGCAAAATTGGAAGTACGTCCGTGCCATATTCTATCGGAAGGATGGTAGTTTTACGTCAACATCTAACCGGCGTAAAAAGAATAAGTCGTTTGTCTGAATTTGACCAATTTTTTGTGTAGAAATTCTCTACGTGTTAGATTGTTGGTTAAATTTTATTTTATTTGTTTAAATCGATAAAATTTATTTTAAGAAAACAGTTACTATTTTAGTAAATGCATGTATTTAAACATCCCTCAGTATTCAAAACTAATATATAAGCCTTAAGCTTGCTAGTTCTTTTGTTGTAAATCTTTGGGAATGAATAAAAGTGAATATGTAATACATCTAAAGTTCAGGGGGCTATTAGGTAATCAGTCTTTGTTGAATGCAAAAGTGAAGAGTTTGTTTGACAACCGTAACTGTCTATCCTTGTTGTGTGCAGGAAAGATAGGGAAATGCTAAGCCCACTTTCCAAACGTCGCGCGTCAAACTATGTCACTCTACAATCTGCATCATTTTGGTATAAACTTGGGAATGAATAAAAGTGAATATGATACATAGTTTAGGGTGCAATTTAATAACTAAATGACCATACGTGTAATTCTCTCTACTAAAAATTAGGAAGTCCTTCCCATATGTATTACTAGATTATACCCCGGGAACGTCCCGGGGTTGAGAAATCCAATATGACATATTAATTTTACATATGAAATAGAATGATGCGTTTTACAGTTACATGCAGGAAAGCTTCGTGTAGCACCTAACCTAAAACAATTAAAAATGTATCTCCAATGTTAACGCCTAACTTTAAACAATGTATAACTCTAATATTAATATCTAACCTAAAACAATGTATAACTCCAATGCTAACGCATGTTGAAAATAGAATTCATATTTATTGATTTGAACATAATTAGTGACTTGCCTATCCATGATTAATGATTTACCTGAACACTTTGTGTTTTTTTCCTGTATGAACGAAACCACACAAAAAATAGTCGTTTTTTTTTCCGTTTTTTATATAGCACTATGGTACTCGTTGGAAAGATAATAAAACGCTCGTTAATTTGGTGTAATTTTTTTTCTTTAAAAATTCTCGTATATAAAAGATATTAACGTTTAAAAATTATGGGAGGAAATATAAGAGAGAAAAATCCAATTTTGTTTTTAAATTATTTTTTTCCTAAAATATCTCAATGCCACATGGGATGACACATGGCACACTCAAGGAGGAGAATGCCTCTTTGAGTGCCATGTCATTAAAATGGCTTTGGTTTATTATATGTATAGATAACTAGCAGAGTGCCCGTGCGATACGGCTGGGGGACATAATCACTTCTACGAGTATGCATGGTTCGTTTCAATTTAGTTATTAGCTTCAACCAAAACAACAGTCATCGGTTAAATAATTTTATTAACCAATCAGTTAATTAGTTCGGTTTATTGGATTAGATTGTTGGTTTTCAGTTCGGTTAAGTTAATTTTGTTAATACCAAAACCAAAATTTGGCTAAGGTATAAGTCTACTAAAGCATGGGCTTAGGGTCCCATCTTTTTGGAGCCTCATTATGAGATGATATCTTATATTTGTATTGGGTCTGTTTGTGTAATACTGGACTGTAACCCATTCTCAAAAAAGACAGGGTGATTAGGTTAAAAATGAAAGCAGGAAAGTGAGGACTGGAAGTCGAATCGTGTAGTAACAATGAAAGGATGTACATCTGATTAGTAAAATCATGGTCTTCAAAGTCCAACTATCTTATGTTGCGTTCTTGCTCCGATTCTTTATACAATCAAAATCAAGATCGAAATAAAAATCTAAGGAGTTGTAATTAGCGACTAGGTCGTTCGAAATCATCATTCAAAATTATTGATTTGCTACACATCTCTTGAAGGTAAATTGAAAATTTATTAAATTTTGCCACTCAGGTGTTGATTTTTCCAGCTTTACAAATTATAGAGATAAATTGAGACATAGTGTGGGTGCTAACTTCATGTTTTCAATAAAATGCTACGTCTTTATTGATATTTGTATATGATTAAAATTGAGATCAAAATTTAAAATTGTGATTAAAATTTCATTATGTTTATATTATTATAATCATAGCCGATACTTAGGCTTTGATATTCATATTCTGCTTTCAACGTTAGGATGTTTTTGATGCCCCGTAATCTTGGTTTTGTTTTATATAATCTATTGTTAGTGTTTATTAAACTAACTGTTATGAATATACTTATAGTTGATTCTTTTTTACAATTACAATTCACGATCCATCAATAGTTACATAAAATATCCATTGTAGTTTGGAACTCTATTTACCATCACAGCGATTTGGCAATCATTCAGCACCCAAGCATCAGGTTTATCAAAATGTCACATTGATGAAATAAGGAAATCAATATATCGTGGAAGCTGATTGGGTAAAACATTCTTCTGTGTCTTTGGTTTATCTTTCTCGCACCAGCAAAGATGATATTATGATTTTCGACCGTAGTCTCTCTTATGCTCGAATCTGAAAAGTGATTAGGTAAGTTGTTTACTTCTACTTTTTTCACATATATTCAAATCTACCAAACATATTATGTTTCAAAGCAAACTATCGAACTTTTTTTTAGCTAAAACGCGAATTTATTTTTTGGATTTCATCAGACAACTTATGTGTGATAAGTTATTGTAAATAATCTATTTTTGTAGCACAAACTACATCGAGTAAATGTACCGTAATGAACCGAGTTGATATCGATCAAACAACTTTGATACCGGTCTTTTTGGTTTATGACCGACATAAAACAGTATCACTATCATTTTGAACATAAAACAACTATACTTTTTTTTTTGTTACATGACACAACTTCTGTGTATATTCAATCATCATTTACCATTACGCCTGTGTTTCGTTTAAAATTTCTTAAAAACCGGTATGTCCCCACCATGAAGCATGTTTTAACCAACTAGTTTAATACATATTGTGTATAAATCATTTTTTGAGGGAAAATCGGTGTGGAGACCGGGTACCCTATCAGGTAGGAGGTACCCGAGTGGCTACACCATTTCGAGTGACACGGGTAGGATTCTTGGGTGATACAAACCTATGGAGATCAAGGTGTTTGTGTGTGTAGGTGAGAGATATATAGAGAAAGTAGTGGGTATGGTGTGTAAATGGTGGGACCTATGGTTTAGTGTAGTGTTGCCACATATTAATGTGTTTTGGGGTAGTTTAAGGTAATAATAAGCTGTTAATGCTAAGTGATGAAAGTTAGGGTAGTCTAGGATTGTAATGCTCCTTCCTTATATGGTGCTCGTAGACTAGGGATGGCAATGGGTCGAGTTCGGGTAGGGTATTGGTAATACTAAACCCGTACCCATTTATAAAACCGTATACCAAACCCGACCCGATACCCGTCGGGTATTGTCGGGTAATTACTTGTCGAGTATTGGGTATACCCACGAGTATCGGGTATACCCGTTATTTTTTTTAAAAAAAAATACCCATTGGGTTTGTAGTAGAAAATACCCATAAAGGTTTAACATTTAATTCTTTTGTGACTAAAATTAATAAGATTGGGGGAAGTTTGGAAACAATTAACATATAAGGAAATGATATTTTAGAAATACAAAGAGACATACATACACTAAATGTATAAAAAATATATATATTATAAATAAATTATATCGGGTATTTTTGCGGATAAACGGATATCCATATATCAAGTAATCGGGTCGGGTATCGCAATATACTATACCCAAACCCGAACCAAAAAAAAAAAAAATTCAAACCCCAACCCGGATCCGTACCCATCGGGTATTGGGTATACCCATCCCAAATATTTCAGGTTTCGGGTATACCCGTGGGGTTCGGGTTCTTTTGCCATCCCAATCGTAGACTATGAACCAAGGGACGGGTTTGGTACAAAATCAATAATTAAAGAACTTGAATTATATATATTAAAAGGAGTGAGGACTATATGTGTGCTTTAAACACACCTGGGGACATTTTGTTAACTTTTTTTAGTGGAAGTGGGACAGTCGATGAGACACTCTTTGGCTTCTTTAGGTTTCTAAAGTAGTGAAAAAGCATTTGTTGGTCTCTACCAGAAAAGATATGTAATAATTTCAAATGTACACTAAATAATGTCATATTTAATTCTGAAAACATAAAGAAAATCATATTTTACAGTAAATTTATATTAAATACAAGCTGCATGCAAAATTAACACACAGCGAGTTAATTTTCAGTTGAACATACTCCTTTGTCCAAACATGTAATGTCTTCGATGAAAGTATTCTTTGTAACGCGTTTATGTTTATGTAACTACCAAAAGCTTTTTTGACATAGCAAAATGATATTAGGAGACTTATGAGGTAATTGGTTTGTAAAGGCTAAAGAGGAAATACTATGGGCGTGAACGTTAATACTTGAAAAGGGTATGTAATGTGATCTTTTTTCCAAGCGTGGATCTTTCTATAATCTTTTGATATTGATCTAGGTGTTTTCATACCTCCAGAATTCATACGATCGATTTGCACTTTGGACCCAACACCAACTGTCGTTTGAAGTTCTTAACTTTTGAATTCCTTATTTGTTAGCTTGTGGACATTTGTTTATCTTAGACTTCTAATGTAATAAGCAATTTTTTTGGTGTTTCTTTTGTGTAATTTTTGTTTTGTACTCGAGCTCCTCGCTAGGTCGTTTTGCTTTTTCATAAACAAGCCTTCAAATTTTTTTTAAATAAAAGCTACAATTTAAAAAACAAGTGTATAGTTTAATCTTTTTATTACATCGTATTAGGGATGAGCAAATGGTACTGAGTACATGTATCGTACCGGTAAATGTACTGAATTTGACGTTTTCGTTACCAGTGTTTTACTTATTCTACATTCAAATACCGGTATTGTATTGTACCGAGCTTCGGTACCAATACCTATTTTGTGCGATTTTCAGTCTGCTATTTTCGATAACGTCACCGAGTTCATCCATACATCAAATCATACTAGTGATCAAAGAAATAAAGTCGGATTAACAAATTCCGACATTGATAATAAGTTTTTCTTTGAGTTGACTTTCAACTTCCAACCATATATAATCTCATTTACGTGAAAAGGAAATGAATAATTTTTGGTTAACAGAGTCCACATTTGGACCATGGATGGACCTGGTTTTATTTGTCTTTATTTAATCAAATTATACTTTTTTATCCGAGTATGTTTCTAATTATTAAATTAATCATAATGTGCTCGTTGCTTGGCATTGAACACAAGACTTCATATTAAGAAGTAAGAGGCTCTACCAAATGAGGTTGTCTCATATTGACAGGTTATGATAGTACACTGGTTTACTATCGAGTGAGTTTTAGCTTTAAATTTGATCGTTTTTGTTTCTACGAAATACAAAAGTCAACAAATTTTTTTTGATGAAACAAAAAATCTTGATTAGGTTTCGTTCAAATTCATTTTCACTGTCATTATTTCAAAACTAAAGTAAATAACATATTAGAGCCCAACAACTCTCAGTATATCAATAATTGGGTTTCGTTCAAATTCATTTTCATTTTCTTATTTCTTTTAAATGTTTTCTTTTTTCATTTTATTTTTAATTAATTAATGTTGAAAACCACGGTAGTCCAAGTTTGTGGCTCCTCCAAATATGTATTTTGGGATGGTGAATCAGGGTAGTACTATAGTAGGGTGGCATCGCAAGATTGCAAGAAATCAGGGTAGTCCAGGGTTGTGTCCCCTGCCCTAACTTATTGAGTAACATAACCATACGATGAAAAAAAATGTGGTGTTGATATCCTGAATTCAGTAGGATGTACCATTCATTTTCAAAGGTTGATAAACCCATAACCTTTATAGTATGATCGTACATTCGTACGATCCTACTAGTCAAAACTTGTTGAGTTTAGATAGGATCATTGGTAGGGATGATCAACTAAGATCATTGATAGGATCTTGCAAATGAACTTTCAGCTTTATAGTCGACTTTTGTAATGGGATAGGAACATAGGGTATGGTGAAGATGAATCTCAAATTGCTTTACCACTAATATCAAAGAACAAGAATTGAAAACAGACGACTCGAAGTATAATATCTATTACCAACAATTAACGGCTTTTTATTGAATTGTAATAAATGATTACGAAGAAATTACTATGAAAATAAAGATTTTAAGAGATCACTCCTACAACACTTTTCTCACCATTTATGTATCCCTTTCTATCTTTTATTTTTCACGGTAATTTTTCTTTAACACCTTAATTCCATCTTTACCTTGCAGTTGTAAGGGAAAACACTATACCGCTAGTCCAATAGATTATGGGTACCCCTTTCTATCTAGGATCTACTTTATCAACTTCTAACAAAAGAACACATAATAAGAGAATTGTTATCAAACATGGAATCTCAAATATAACACTTTTATTGAACAAACCCAACCCAGAAAAGTTTACACCCTGAAATACAAAACAAGATCTAAACTCTACACAAAAGAAACAATCTAAACAGACTCAAAGAGATTATTAACACAATAATCTCTTATACCTTCTATGACCTACTCTCCTAGACAAGATTCAAGACGAATCAGATCTAAACCCTAACACAAGACGAGAGAAAATATCAGAAGATAATAGACTGCTAATGATTGTGAGATAACGAAGCTGAGAGTGTTGAAACGTTGAATTGAAGATGAGCAGTCTTTATATAGGCCAGAATTAGGCTTGGAAACAAACACAACCAAGCCTAAGGGAACCGTTAGATCAGACGAAGAAACACACTTTGGAATGATCTGGTCCGTTGATCTAGCTTCGGTCATAGCATCGAGGATCGCCACGTTGGCAGTAACATAACTTGGGCCTCTATAACTGGACTTGTCTAAACTGAACTGGGCCCAAACAGCAATGACTTCAAACAGCAACAACTTCTCTAACTGGGCCCGAACAACTGGACTGGACTGCTACACAGCTACTAAACTTTAATCACTCTAATCATCAGCTCGAACAACTTTGTTTATCTCCAAAATAACATGCAAAATAAAAAACCAAACAAGTGTATAAGTTTTAATATCCAAACTAAGCAAGTATTAAATTGTACAATATTACCTGAACTGTATGTGTCCACTTTTAACACCCCCACTCAATTTAATACTGCAAAAGGGTCAAACAAACCCAGCAAACTACACATCTCATTATGCAAATTTGGATGTAAACCCTTCGTAAACACATCAGCAACTTGTTTAGCAGATTCAACTTTTACAGGTTTTACTAAACCCTTAGTAATTTGTTCACGAAGAAAAAACAAATCTAACTCGAAATGTTTAGTTCTTTCATGGAAAACTGGATTTGCAGCAATTGATATTGCAGCATTACTATCACATAACAACTCTACAGGAATATTAACACTTATTCCCAATTCTGATAACAAGTTTTTGAGCCACATTATCTCACATGTGGTAGCACATAAGGCTCGAAATTCAGCCTCAGCTGAAGATCTAGAAACAGTCAATTGTTTCTTACTTTTCCAGGATACTAAAGTGTTACCAAGATACACACTATATCCTGTAATTGACTTCCTAGTCTCTAGGCACTTTGCCCAGTCTGAATCTGAATATGCTTTTAGATTCAGATCAGAGCATTTTTGTATTAACACCCCTTTTCCAGGAGCACCTTTTAAATACCTTAAGAGCCTTAAAGCTATTTTCATATGAGCCTTTGTAGGCTTGTGCATATAGTGGCTCAAGAAATGGACAGCATAAGATATGTCTGGCCTTGTATGGGCTAAATATATCAATTTGCCAACTAATTTCTGATAACCAGTTATGCTATCTAAAACTTTTGTATAATCTTTACAAAGATTGGTTAAAACATGATTTGGTTCAATTGGATTACTAACAGGTTTGCTACCAGTTAAGCCATATTCTGATAATAACTCAATACAATATTTTCTTTGGGATAAGCAAATGCCTTTATCAGTTTTAATAACTTCTATTCCCAGAAAATATTTTAACTCACCCAAATCTTTAATCATAAAATTTGACCTAAGGCTTTCTTTGATTTTATTAATTTCCTGAATGTTATTTCCTGTGATAACAATATCATCTACATATACTAATAGATAAACAATCACAGAATCAGAAATTTTATAAAACAAGGAATAGTCACACTTGCTTTGACTAAAGCCTAAATCAAGAAGAACATGCACTAACTTAGAATTCCACATTCTTGGTGCCTGTTTTAAACCATACAAAGATTTTTTTAATTTACAGACTTTGGTTTCATCCTTTGAAAAATATCCATCAGGAAGACTCATATACACTTCCTCATTTAAATCTCCATAAAGAAATGCATTATTAATATCTAATTGGTAAAGATTCCAATTGTTTTGAACAGCTAAGGTTAGGATACACCTTACTGTAACAAGTTTGACTACAGGAGAGAATGTCTCCTCAAAGTCAATTCCTTGTTTCTGACTGTATCCTTTTGCAACTAACCTTGCCTTGAATCTTTCTATTTCCCCATTAGATTTATATTTTATCTTAAACACCCATTTACAGCCTACAAGACTTCTATTACTAGGTAGGTCTACAAGTTCCCAAGTATCATTTCTATGCAATGCCTCAATCTCAGCATTCATAGCAGCAACCCAGTTTGGGTCCACAGCTGCTTCACTAAATGATCTTGGTTCCTGTACTTTATTTAGACTAGTGGCAAAACATTTACAATCTATACTAAGATTAGCATAATTGACCACTCTATCCATCCCATATTTAACCTTTCCATCTAACACATAGTCTTTAAGATTACTAGGTAAGAAAGAACTCCTAGATGACTTTCTAGTACTGGTTAAACCTTCTTGTTGATCACTAGTTGATCCCTCAGATCTAAAAGTTTTATCAACACCAGGTGTCACATGCTCTACCCTATCAGACCTGTCCCTAATTGGACTGGGTTGCTGAGACTCAGCCAAGCCTTCAGGTCCATTGGAACTAGGACCTGACTGCAGAGACCCATGTGTCTCTGGACTATGTTGTTCTTGACCTTTTGTCTCATCATTGGGACCTTGAGGTTGTTCAGTGTCATTGGTTTCATACCAATCAAAAAAATTCAAGTTATTTATTTCTGAAAACTGATTATCATCAAACTGTTTAAAAATGTTGTTTTCTTTGAAAGGAAATATTTGTTCATAAAATTTCACATCTCTAGAGAAAAATTCAGTTTTACTATCTAAACTGAACACCTTATACCCCTTTTTCTCAGTTGAATAACCAAGAAATACACATTTTTCTGATTTAATGTTAAGTTTATCAGTTTCATTCAGAATGGTACAAAAACAAAGGCAACCAAACAACCTTAAGTGGTCAAGAAAGGGTTGAAAACCATGTACTACCTCATATGGAGTCTTTCCAGCTAGCACAGATGTAGGAGTCCTATTTATTAGATAAGAAGCAGTTAGGACACAATCTGACCAATACTTAACAGGAACACCACTTTGAAACATCAAGGCCCTAGCTACATTGAGTAAATGCCTATGTTTCCTTTCCACAACCCCATTTTGTTGTGGAGTGTAAGTGCAGGTTGTTTGATGAATTATTCCCTTTTCTCTACACAAGCTATGCATTTGATTATTAATGAATTCAGTTCCATTATCACTTCTCAAAATTTTAACCTTTTGAGAAAACTGAGTTTCTATAATATTCAAAAAATCTTGTATATTTTCAAAAACTTCTGTTTTGTTTTTCATTAAACAAATCCAGACTGCTCTGGAATAATCATCAACTATGGTTAAAAAATATTTGTATCCTTCTTTACTACTAACTCTATATGGACCCCACACATCAATATGAACTAATTCACCTATGGTTTTAGTTTTGTGTTCACTTAAGGGAAAGGGTTCCCTGTGTTGTTTTGCCTTATGGCAAACTTCACAGGGAATTTCATCATCTATACTTCCTAATTTAAGTATATCTTTAAACACTTTTATAGCTTGACTAGAAGGGTGTCCTAACCTAGCATGCCACAAACTAGTTTGCACAGAACTACTAAAACACACCTGATTAACAACAAAGGACCCTCCACAATAGTACAAACCATCCACTTGATTACCAGTCATTAGGACTTTCCTTGTGATTAAGTCCTGAATATAACACTTGTGTTCATCAAAACCAATGTACAATTTATTGTCTTTAGCCAACTTATGGACAGAAATTAAACTAACACAGTAATCAGGTACAACAAACACATCTTTAAGTACAACTTGATTAGCCAGTTTTAAGTTTCCTATTTTGGTTACTAATGCATCAGTCCCATTAGGATGTTTAACCCTAATATTAAGGTTAGTAACATCTATACAATCAGTAAGACTTTCATCACTATTAACCATGTGTTGACTTGCCCCAGAATCAGTTATCCAGCCCATACTCTTTTTACCAGAAAAACAAAAAACTGGTTTATAAAATGAATTGGCACAAAAAGACCAAGTATTACTACCTTTTACATTGCAGCTTTGCACATTATCAGTGGACTTATCACCTAACAAACTCAGTAACCTGCTAATTTGATCACTAGTCAAAGAGTTAACTGTTATATCTGAATTATTTATGGAACTTTGATTTGCAACTGCCTTTTTCCCTTGCCCACCCTTCTGTTTCATCCAGGGAGGATACCCTATAATCTCAAAACATTTATCAACTGTGTGCCCAATCTTATTACAATGTGAACATTTAAGATTCTGTTTAGACACCTTATTACTCTGTTTAAATTCAGGAAGTTGATCAGCTTTAGAAAACAGGGCCATTGGCTGCCCCTTTTTTGAAACACCACAAGAGTTTCTATGAGATTCCTCTCTAGAAACTATAGAGAATGCTTCTTTAACAGAAGGTAAGACTTCTTTTGTTAAAAGATTTGTTCTTACACTATGATAAACACCATCTAAGCCCATTAAGAACTGCATTAGTTTTATCATGTTGCTAAAGTTATTAAACTCCCTAGCAGCATTGCAAGTACAGGAAGGCAGTTCCAAAATTTGATCAAGTTGCCTCCACATTATGTTCAGTTTATGATAATACTCAGACACAGTTAGACCATTTTGACTAAAAGAATTTATTTTCTGATAAAGATCAAACACAACAGAGCCATCAATTTTATCATAAGTCTCTTTTAACTCTAACCAAACATCACTAGCAAGTTTAGAGAAAACATGACCCATGTATAAATCTTCACTTATTGAGTTTAGAATCCATGTTAACACAATAGAATTACATCTATCCCATTGCCTAGCCAGAACATCATCATCTATAGATTTGACACATGAACCATCTATAAACCCCCACTTATTTTTAACCTGTAAAGCTAACTGTAGTGAATTAGCCCACACATTATAATTCTCAGTCCCTTTTAGTTTTATTGTTATGATACTCAAATTAGAAGAATCACTCGGATGCAAGTACAGTGGATCACTACTATCAAGTTTGCTAATTAAAGTCACATTAGGTCCATCTCCTTGATTAACTAATGGTCCTTGGGGATCTGGATCACCCATGATTTACAGCAAACAGTAATCACACAAACAAATATCACACCCAAGCACACAAAGAAGCGAAGCTGTGTAGGTGTCCAGATTCCTGGTTCGTCACTCAAAAGGTGCCAGGACAAGTCCTTACACAGGAGCTTCTATACTAATAACAGCACACAACAATCACACACTTAAATGGAAAAGAAAAATACACAACAACAAGCAGAGATAAACAAGAACACAAATCAACAGATGACCAAATATAATGCCCAATACCGGTCCACCCTAACCCGGTCAGTGGCAACTAGACACAACAAACAACAATATAAAGGTAAGAACGATCAAACCAATCAAAAACCCAAGTTAGGGTTTCTCCAAGTCTGTGTTCTTTGATTGGGAACAAACAGACAGCAGGCTAGGGTTTTTACGACCCCTAGCACATCGCCTTCAAGAATCCTTTATGAATGCTTTTGAACCCTAATTAGGGTTTTACACACCAAGGAGACAGCGATGACTGAGCTCTGACTTCTAAATCGTCTTTAGTACCAACGATCCACACCAAGAACTCCAACTCACAGCGGAATCAACCCAAGAATAACCCAAAGAAAGGTCACAGAGCAACTACAGCTCTGATACCATGTTATCAAACATGGAATCTCAAATATAACACTTTTATTGAACAAACCCAACCCAGAAAAGTTTACACCCTGAAATACAAAACAAGATCTAAACTCTACACAAAAGAAACAATCTAAACAGACTCAAAGAGATTATTAACACAATAATCTCTTATACCTTCTATGACCTACTCTCCTAGACAAGATTCAAGACGAATCAGATCTAAACCCTAACACAAGACGAGAGAAAATATCAGAAGATAATAGACTGCTAATGATTGTGAGATAACGAAGCTGAGAGTGTTGAAACGTTGAATTGAAGATGAGCAGTCTTTATATAGGCCAGAATTAGGCTTGGAAACAAACACAACCAAGCCTAAGGGAACCGTTAGATCAGACGAAGAAACACACTTTGGAATGATCTGGTCCGTTGATCTAGCTTCGGTCATAGCATCGAGGATCGCCACGTTGGCAGTAACATAACTTGGGCCTCTATAACTGGACTTGTCTAAACTGAACTGGGCCCAAACAGCAATGACTTCAAACAGCAACAACTTCTCTAACTGGGCCCGAACAACTGGACTGGACTGCTACACAGCTACTAAACTTTAATCACTCTAATCATCAGCTCGAACAACTTTGTTTATCTCCAAAATAACATGCAAAATAAAAAACCAAACAAGTGTATAAGTTTTAATATCCAAACTAAGCAAGTATTAAATTGTACAATATTACCTGAACTGTATGTGTCCACTTTTAACAAGAATGTACACCTATAACACTAGCAGACACTAATTTGTTATGAACACCAATTATATATAAACCCCACCAACACAAACTTCCATAGTTCCATAAGTACCAACTCCGTATTAACATTAGCTCCTGTTAATCAATACACTTACTACGGGCTATAGTTCCTACAGACGATTATAGTTGTTACCAAGCAATTTATTGCCGATACTACATGACTAATGATCCTCATCAATACCAGCCCTGAACTTTAGTTGGACTTTATCTTTGCCTTTCTACAATACATCTTAACATTCTCCATCTTATTGCTAAGTTAAAACCCAACTTGTTCAACACATTAAAAAACCATAACAACTTAAGACTTAATAAAAAAGGAGAATTCAAAGTCTTTTCCTAGAGTAGGTGTATTTTACAATATCATTTTAAAAAATGTGATTGTTAAAAGTATAGTTTTATCATTGTATAATGCATACTATGTTGATTATTTTAGTTTAATTGTATTGACTTGTTAACCAATGTGGATCATGTTATACATCTAACAAGTTAGGAGAGTGCGGGAGTGCACGCTTGTGCTAAGTTTATTACGATTTATTATTCGGGAACCTCATTAGTCCTTGAGGGTGAAGTCCCTAAGCAACATTTGGCTGGGGTCAAACTGCTAGGAGATTTAATTTTTATGAAATTGCATGTAAATTCCAATAGCATTTTTTATTTTTTTAATGTGACTTTAAACTAAAATCGGATAACTGTCAGGAGGCGGTTTCTGACACTCCATCCCCAAAATTCGTATTCCAATCAATTGGCCAAACTCTCTGGATCTCAAAAATTATCTAGATCAGATACTTGGTTCTTGCATAAATTCGTCTGGATTTTATCTGGTTGGTACATTCAAGTGAAGTATCGAATTGCTTCAACCTAGAAGTGTTAACACGACTCTCTAATGATCCAAGAACTAGTTTATTTAGATATTCCCCAACATACTAATCCAATCCTTGCTCCTAAAATTCTAAATTCTAAATCCCAAAATCACAATTTAGTAACATATTATTGTTAAAACTTCAACATTTAATGAGAGTTAATATCATTCATGGTAAGATCTCCCTCTCGATTGGATATGTTGATCAATCCTTGTCTTGTAACCAAAGGGGCTTTGGCCTAGTGATATCAAGGTGTTTGATAAGGTTGTACCTTTCTAAGTAATGAGGGTTCAAATCCCACGAGTGACAAAAAATTCATTCGTTCAAAAAAAAAAAAAAAAATTCCTTGTCTTGTAGAATTAATATCATTCATGGTAAGATCTCCATCTTAACAGCCTTAACATGTTATTTATTTATGACGATAATAACTAATAAGTGATGATTATTGCTCAATGACTATATTTTTTTCACAAGTGATTAGTTTTTGTAACAAAATTATCTTGAGAAGTCTCTCTTTCATTATTGTTATTTTAAGCATTTTAAAAAGGGGACCACTTTCTTTTTATGACAAAACATACTAACAAATTTTAGACATTTACTAATTTCATGATGAGGCATTTTAATATTGGTGGGTTTATATGTCAATAAACCCTTTTTTAGTTTCTATAACTTTATTATGACAATTATTTGATATCTAATATTTTCTTTTGACGATAACTTCTGAAAATGAAATTTATTTATGACAAAACTTCAAAAAAATATAAAGTTTTAATATGAAAAATTTTACACTATAAATAACAAAATAAATCTTTCACACAAGTTAAATATTTGTCTATATGTCATCCTAGACTAGTTTTTAAACGGCAAACTATACATGTACACACACGTGAATAATAAAAAAAAATACTGTAGTAATAATAATATAATATTAGTACGGATGAATAAAAGATATATAATAATAATATGAAAGGACATGTTAATTAGAAACATAAATGCGAAGGCATGTATGTTGTAGTTTTCTCCTAACTACTTGAACAAAAAGACCCCATGTAGAAGAAATACATGTCCATATGTAACATCCACAACCCCCACTTATTATGTCTCGTACCCCACCCTATATATGTTGGTGGCTTTTGTCATTGAGGTGCTTGATTTATCTTCATGACTGCATTATCATCACACATAGTCAATGTCACACTCATGAAATATATGTAAACTTTCTCAATTTCTTTATATACGTACACTTGTTTCTTAGGGCCAATACAATTCAATTGCGTATCTAACTTAAAGTTTAAACTTTTATATATGTCCTTCTCCAAATAGTGTTTAGAACTATTATGTATGTCCGTGTCCTATTTCTAGTTGGAGTCTTAATGTTAAGGACCCAACATTGCTATTTTTGAGTAGAGACGTAAACGAGTTAAGTTGAATATAAAGTCCTCTAAACTTGAGTTCGACTTATTTAATTAAAATAACTTAAGTTGAGGCTTGACTTGTTTCTTATTTATTTAATCTACTTGATTTCATGGGTTATGACTAGAAATATTAAGAAAATTCACCCTGATTGCTTAGGACAAGGTGACTTTACCGAAAAAGATGGGTGGATTAGGTATAATTAAATCGAAAGATACCAATTAGGCGCTTATAACAAATGGGTTTGGACATTTAGGAAGGAAGAAGGTAGATTATAAAGAAGGGTAGTGGAGGCTTGTCACCAACACAGAGGAACTTGGTCTTTCTTACCTTGCAACAAATACATATCGGGTTGTTGGAATACTATTGTTAACCCGTGAGACAATTAACCTTAGACATGAAGATATCAAATAACCTTATTAAAGGTGCAGTGGGGGACGATATGAAAATTAGATTTTGGAATGACTCGTGGTTGGAGGATGAACCTCTCAAAGATAGGTGGCCTAACTTGTTTTGTTTAGAAAAAGATAAAAAGTGCTTTGTCGGCGAATGTTTGAGGTACATAATCAGCTGTTTACCGGCATTAGAGATGGTATAGGGAGCCTAGATCGGAATTGGAACTGGAAGAATGGCAGGTTTGTAGCATGATGTTGTCTTTGGTTACGGTAAATGGTTGGTCAGATAGATTGGTATGGTTTGGGGGGGGGGGGGGGGATGATACAGGTCATTTCTTGGTCGGTTCGATGAAAGTGTGATATTTTGGTTTGAAGAGCGTAGATGGATTGTATCCCAAGGGCTATGGCATTAGGATGAGACATGTGAAATGGGGTCAGAGGTATGTCCTTTGTGTGATTCGTTGTGTGATATGGTAGACCATTTATTCGTAGCTTGTTGGATGGCGTTGAAGGTGTGGTATCATATTGGTTCATTGTGCAAGTTGGATCCAATTTATGCGTTTTCATTCTGTGATCTAGTGGAACTTCATAAGTTAGTCAAGGTGGATAAGAAGAAGAAGAAACAAATTTCTCAAGAGATAATGATTGTTTCACGTTGGTGTATCTGGAAAGCTAGGAACAAGAAGATATTCAAGAATAAGGATTTGAAGGTTGGAGACATCGTGGCAGATGTGAAGTCAGTGGCTTTCTTATGGTATAAGTGTAGATCTAGATTTGCAAAACCATCATTGGTAGGAAGGGTGTAAATATCCCTTGTATATTATGTAACTTATTGGTTTTTGGTTGGCATCTGTCCTCGCTTCGGGATCCTTACTGATTTGTTTGAATAAAAGTTATCATTTCAATATATATATAACATAAAATGTATAAAATATATTATGAAAAAGCCAAAGTCATGGTACATTTGCATATAATAATGCAACAGTTAAATTGTTAGATCTTGATAAATCAAACTTAGGTTTTATATTATTTATCCTTATTATCTTATGTTGTATATTAATGATGCTTATAATATGTAACATACATTAAACTTATTATTATTAGTAGATCATATGTAACATTAATATGCAGCCGTATATGGTGTATACAAGGGGCACACCTTCTGTGAAGAAGTGTGTCAATATGTCCGTTAAGGAGGTACTTATTTTCCCTCCAAATCTAACCGACCACCCCTCCAAAGTAACTACCATAGACGGTTTGCATAGCATGTATATATAGGATGTAATCTTGTACTTTTATCTTTACCAAGACATTAAACAAAGTTATTGTTTCTGTCCATATCCGATCGATTTATTACATTCAAGATCATCACTTGTGTTTATTATTCAAGTGTTAGTGTGTGTGTGTGTGTGTATTATCATCAATTAAGGGGACAACATTTGGTATCAGAGCCAAGTTGTTTCATCATTTCAAATTCGAAATTCGAAATTCATGTCCGAAATCTTCATTCGAAATCTCTCCGAAAATTCTTTTCAAACACAAGATTTATGGATTGTAATTGCAAAAGAGTTGGGTTTGGACTATGAAGATCAAGACATGGTACGTATATTGTGTGCTCAATATTTAGATGTCATTGAATGGAACTTCAAAGTCAAGAAGGTATTGAGAAATGCTGAAAAGAATCAAGGAACAAGTGCACAAATGGAGGCTAATTTTAATGCAGAAACAAACACAAAAAGCTACAATGAATTCGATGGCTTGGATGGTGAAGGCTGTATGGAAGATGACTACGCATCATTTATGGATGGTGATTAGAATGCAGCTAAAAAGCTATTCAAGAAACGGAGGTATGATTTCAGGGCAACCGAGAAAGCATTGAAGGATGCAAACAAGACCCTTCCGAAGATTTAGGGGTGGATGTTAGATCTTGATAGATCAAACGTAGGTTTTATATTATTTATCCTTATTATCTTATGTTGCAAATATTAATGATAGTGATACTTATAGTAGGTAACATACATTAAACTTATTATTATTAGTAGATCATATGTAACATTAATATGCAGCCGTATATGGTGTATACAAGAAGCGCACCTTTTGTGAAGAAGTGTGTTAATATGTCGGTTAAGGAGGTACTTATTTTCCCTCCAAATCTAACCGACCATCCCTCCAAAGTAACTGCCATAAACGGCTTGCGTAGCATAGGTATATATAGGATGTAATCTTGTACTTTTATATTTACCAAGACATTAAACAAAGTTATTGTTTTTGTCCATATCCGAGCGATTTATTACATTCAAGATCATCAACTTTGATAATTCATTAGTGTGTTTATTATTCAAGTGTTAGTGTGTATTATCATCTATCAAGGAGACAACATAAATATTCAATCAGACTATAATCACGCATGTATGAATCTAACAATCACTTTTTAGATGATTGTTAAGAAACCTTTAAAAAGAATCTAATGATGGCATAGAACAAGTATCCACCACCTATCAAAGGTGTGATAATTGATAAACATCAGTTTAACATTAACAGACAGAAAAAAAGGAGTCGAGTGATATTTCTTGCTTGTCCATGACAAAAAAAATTATATAACTACCCACTTTGTGCTTCTTAGGGGCGTAGGATACGTAGGGTAGCGGGGTGCCCCGGCCTCCGCCGTTTTTTTTGCCCGTATAATTTTACGTATTTTCGACTGAAAATATTATATGTTAGAAAACTTACATTGTAATCACCGCACGCCTTTCGTACATGAAGCTCGCAGGTTTCCGAGTCTCTGTACTTGCTGCAATAAACTGAAAAGATAAAACGAAATCATAGAATTTTGAAAAGGAACCGGGCTTGTGTTTGACACAATTCCCTTAAACAGATTCGTCGTCTGTTCACTGGGTACATCGATTCAACAGTGCGGCGCGGTGCACTGCGGACTATCCCACTTGCCTGAAAGATAACCGGACTTCAATTGAGTTTGTTCTCTACATATATGTGTGTGTATGTATCTCTTTTCAACATGTCCAAATAAGGCACAAAGCCTTCCATTATATAAGAACATGGATGTATGAAGAGTCTTTTTAATTAGAGACTTAATTTGAGACATAAAGACTCTAATTAAGTGACATAAAATCTCTAATTAAAAGAAATAAAAACCTCTAATCAAAGACATAAAACTCAAGAGTTTTAGGCTTTAATTCACCACATTAAGGTCTTATTAATAATTATAATTTATCAAATTATAATTTCAATAAAATCCATTCACATATTTCCAACATTATACGTATTGAGTCCGGCCCCCACTATTTAAGGGTCCCATAACTTTCGTCCCCCACGAAAAAAGTATTCCAGCTTCGCCGCTGGTGCTTCTCACCCTAATTATTCCAAAAATAAATCCACTAAAAAAGCAAAATACCTTAATGGATTCAATAAAAACTATGTCACTTATGTGTTGATAAAAAGAAGCTCAACGAAGTTTTGATGTTTCAACTGCACAATGTTGTCATGTCGGCATCTTCTTGAGTTCTTGTTTAGTTGTAAGCAACAAAATCCTAACGTTTAACGACAAGGATATTGATTTTTTTTTTTTGAAAATTGCTATACTACAAGATATTAGGGAGGACTTGTGCGGCTTGGGCCATTGGCAACGACACCGATTTGGCTACACCGCCCCTTGGTGGTCGGCTTTGGATCTCGGCTACCCCTCGCCGATTTTGATTCCCCATCTTGCCGGAGGTGAAGGTGGGTTTGTGGGTGGGTCCATCTCATAGGGTGTGTATGATTGGTGGGTACAGTAAAGTGATGAGGTCTCTGGTTCCAGGCTACTTTACGGTTAGCGTTTCCGGTGTTTGGACTAGTTTAGAGTTGAAATGACATGACGCGGTGAGATTGGTACACCTTAGGCTTCAAGCCTAAGGTGCCCTTCCTACCTTAAGTTTCGTAATGGACCACTTAACTACATACAAGTTACAACAACTAGATAAAATCTTGAATGAGAAGGTGTCTACCCTAGTAAGAAATGTGGTTTCGGTAAATAGTACAAACATGAAACTTATAGAACAAAAATATTCGCCATCACTTGATAGAAAATCCCACTCCTATAGTCTTAACTCTCATGTCTTTCTATACCACAAACACGTCTATTTCACTTAGCCTCTCTCCGAAACAGTGCCCAGATCATTACGCCTTTCATCCAGGTCATGCAACGTTCATATATAATATTCCTAAAGAAAATTTATATAACGTCCAGGCCTGCTCTTTTGATGTAACTTTCGCTTTTACGGAATGAAATGGTTTAATTTAAAAAAAATATATAATAAGCTTCTTAATTAAATCATAGTACGTATTTAGGGATGTTCGCCAACTTGCGTTAATTTTTCCGCAAATTAGTTGGTGAAAAGATAAAAAAACATGAGTATCGAATATGTGGAACTTAAAAATAACATGTGATACGGACAGTCGGACAGTATGTGGGTTGTTTAACTGACAGCTTTTGAACGTTTGTGTTTTGAATTTTGATTAAACATACCTTAACAACAAGTTTTAAGGAACCATATGATTCGGTTCAGACATGTCTTGGCCTGTTTCATCCACCATTTACTGCATATAGCCCACACATCGTTAACAACATGGGCCTTGTCTCATTCCATGTTAATATGTTATGTTCAGTCTTCGGACATCACTAACGCGTCACGCATGTGCGTAGAAGAAAGAAGACAAACGAGTCTGACTCGTGAGAAGAGACGGCCATGCCTACATGGATGTAGGCAGGCCAGGCCGTCTGAGAATATGGTAGCGATGGAGATGGTCTAAGTATTAGTTTTTGCATGATCTCTTGATCCTTTATTTAAAACAGCTATGTATTAGATGATATTTTATATACATAAACAAATGACAACATCAAATGCATTGTTTAACCAAACTTATGAAACTTAATCTATCCTTTCAGTTATTGTCATCAAGGAACTCGGGGTCCTTCGGTTTAGGTGGTATCGGGCTCTGAATGATATCATCATCATCGTATCCTTGCCCTCTTCTTACACTCGTTGCCAATATTGATAAACTCGGTTGCTTTCTTTTTGGCTTGTTTGTGGTGCTACGAGTGTTGGAACCCTCCTTCGCCGTAAGGAGTCTGGCCTCTTTTCGCCTTTTGTATTGTTTCCAAGCTGCTTGTATGAAACAAGCAGCCCACGTTCGCCATTGGTGCGAGTGCACCCTGAACGTGTGTCTTAGTTTCTTGCTGTGAAGCTTACGAAACTGTGTGGCTACAAATCGTAAATCTTCTGAGGTGAGAGCAAAAGCTTCCACCTCAGAAATGGCGGTGACTGTACGTGTGGATGATGGCATAATGACACTTGGACGTGGGTCCAGTGCCCACGTCAGCAGTTCCTCACCACAAAAGTCTCCTGGGCCGATCTCACACTGGTTGAAGAAGCCAGATCGGCCCCCGCCTGTAGTGTAGGAATCTAGGCGTCCACGCATGATAAACAACATTTCATTAGTGGGGTCACCTTCTCGTACTAGACATGTTCCGGGTGTTGAGATCACCGGTTTTAGTCTTTCGCATATTGCATCCACGGTGCGTTCATCCATTTGATCAAATAAAGGAACCTATATGAATTTGCATAATCAATTAATCGTATTAAGGCAAAAGTTGCGTAGAAAGTGTAGAGAAAACAACTCACCCTTCTAACAAGTTCGGCGCAGACATAACGCTTGATGTCTCTTCGAAGATCAAGAGGAAGGGCTCGAAGAATTTCTTCTTCATCAACTCCTCGGGTTGTTATCCATCTGTACAGATCGTGTTTGCGTACACGTTCCCTCAATTCATGTGGCAGATGTCTGTGGCGCATCCATTGCTCAGTATCCATCCGTTTCACCCGATACTCCTCCAGTCGTTTAGTTCTTGACTCGAGATATTGCTGTTTTATTAAAACAACATAAAGCTCATAACTCAAACCATAATGTTCTTAAACAACGAAACATTAACGAAATCCGACTTACTTGCATATTGCCAATGAGCAAAGCAAAGAGCACCAATCCAGTAATCCCAATGAGTATGCAAAAGTGTGTTTCCGCTGTAAATGGACTCGCTTGAAGTTCTTGGCCTGCTGAACTGAAAAAAAAAAAAAAAAACGCTTTACTTCTGTTATTCCTAATAGTTTCACCCGAGGACATCCTTTGCTCGCTCGTTAACTCGTTTAAGCCAGCACAGGATGTCCAACCATATATTTATTTAAGGTTTACCTTAAGCCTCTAAGGCCCCACCAAAGACAATAAGAGTACTTTTTATAGAAATTAGCAGACGCGATACTGTATCGAACTGCATCTTCAACAAGTCCATATGGGAAGTTATCAGGGTCAGCACATGTACTCGAGACATTACTGGTTGGAAACCATGCTTCGCGTATAGGAAGATTTACATTAGTACAATCAAAATACCGAAGATTGCATTCTGTTTCTTTGTCACATACTTCTACCCAGCATAGCCCTTGCCTCTCGACCGCTAAAAGATACCACATCGCTCCAATAACCTGCACAACAATAATCAAGAAAACCGATTAAGTCAGTAATAATATACCAGACTGTAGTTACTATATCTGGATCATGATTTTGAACAGAACAGAACATACATGAGCAGCCAACATAAAAAGCAGTAGATTGTATGCAGCTCCAACCCACGCGACATTAGCCACCAGACCGGCTTGTTTCGATATATGGGACCCGAGTCTAAACGTGAGATAAAGCCTCAAGATGAACTGAAGCATGATGAAGTACAACACACTCGTTTTGGTACTCATCATTTGCGTCTTTTCAATAATGTGGAACCATGTCATCACCTGTGGAATAGGAAGCGTGGCCAAGAAATCGAGACAGAATTCACCTTTCAAATACCGCTCGGAAATACTAGAAGAATCTAGAATCAACTCCCCTCTTCCAAACAAACGCGAAGAAGGTGCTACGTAAGCTGTACGGAACCGAATATAAATCTTGACCGCATAAAGGATATCGACAATCGTACGGATGACAGTTAGTGTGATCTTGAGGGTGATATCCTCATCAAGACACATGTCTTCCTTGGTCACAGGCAAGTAGAAGAAAAGTGGGTCAACTGCAAGTGAGATCAGAGCTGCAATTAGAAACAACTGGTTCCATTGATTTACAGCTGCACCTCGCGGATCAAGAACAGTTTTGTTCGTTTTCTCATAATCCTCTGAGAACACACGCGAAAGCTTTTTCACGAGTTTCGTGTCGTCTTTCTTCAACGCTGAAGCATCAAGTTCAGCGGATTCCACGTCAGCATCAAAACTGGTAGGAAAAGAACATATAATTTGTCAAAATTTATAAATCATATGAACATGCTGACATAGTGACATAAGAAGTAAGTTTATCAACCTGAGGTATCGTTTGGAATTGGTCATTTTGCGCGCCCAGATATGCTGAAGTTTCTTGAAACTGTTGATGATCAAAAAGGCGAAAACTGGCAAATTTATAGGCCAAATGAAGAGAAGGGTATATTACTGAAAATGGCAGCTTCTGCAGATTCGAGTCAACAGAACTGATGTTCTTACATTTGTCTTCTACGTGCGGTGTTATAATTCGCCTATGAAATGGTTAAAACTTGCTAAAAAACAGAGCAGGAAAGGTACAAGAAAAGGAATTTGTAGATTTTTAGATACAAACCAAGAAATCATTTCACTATAAAGAGCATGAAGGAGACTAATCACAATTATTCCGACACAGCTCGCATGCGACCAAAGGAACGAATCCTTACTACAGGCATCCAACAGGTATCGCGCATTTGATGTTCAATCATCTTAACCCGGAATATGTACATAAAGCCTTCTAAAAGAAAATCTATATACAAGTTTTAACAGACTAAATTACATTTTATATAGATAAAAAAATGATGCAAACATATTTAAGTTTTATAACAGAGAGGTTTTACAAGATCAAATTCAACATTTCTTTAGAATGTTTTACAAGAGCATGATTGATAGAAATCGGACGGGGCTTCGGATCAATTATTGATGGCTGAACAATTTGCTTTGAGTATGCACATATGATGCGCAGGGACTCGGAACAGAGGGTGGGATTTGGATATGATATGCACACACTACATTATTAATCCACACACAATGAAATGAGACATACTAGGGGTATTTATATTTTATACCCTTTACAAATGATGGTTATTTAACCGACTAATCCTAACCGACACAACTGTTCTAATTAACCGACATGACTCTCCTAAACATACAGTTATTGACTTTCTAAAAGTCACAGTTTGACTACTAGATTTCTTGATTAAATCTTTCCAACAATGATTACATTCTGTGACGATCTGTTTTCGCCGAACGAAAGTATGACATGCATTAAGCAATAAAAATTTTATCCAAATAATTTGCAGGCTCAAATTCACAATCACCATAACATTCTTACGACAGAAGATTCAACCGAATGCAATTTGCATACACCAAAATGATTGATTACACATCAGTATATAGTTTAAAAGCATTCATTACAAAACTTAATGACACTTATGAGACCTGCTAATCCGTAAGTTACATAAAAAAATGCAGGTAGTCACAGCTTCACAATAAGCATCATTTTCCTCTTTAAATTGTAACATGCTGCACCTGTGTCACAATTATTCAAAGAACCAATCAACACCAAATCGAAAAGATTGTCTATTAACAAATGTAAGTTAATGAGTCGGATCGTACCCCGCCTTTAGATATTTTAAAACTGACGCCTTTGTGGGGCTTCAGCAACGCTAACTCGGATATTTCTACCATCAAGATCCTGCACAACAAATTTATTACAATTCAAGAATTATATACACATATAACCAATTTAAAAGAAATGTTTGAAACACAAAAAGGTATTATTTACTTACAACGCCGTTTAATGAGTCGATCGCACTGTTGACCTCATCAGCGGAACTGTAAGTCACAAACCCGAATCCCCTAGATCTACCACTCTCCCTATCATAGACGACCTTAGCGTCCAAAACATTTCCTTGCTCTCTAAACAAAGTTTCAAGAGCAAGATTATCAACGCTCCAAGCAAGGTTTCCAACATAAACCCTGTTCGTGTTGTCAAAACTTCTCCCACCGCCACCACGGCCGCCTTCTCTCTGCCCACCGAAGGATGAATCCTCCCTCCTTGGCGGTGGAGGACCTGCATTCACCCTCAATGCTCTCCCATCAAGCTCCTGCAAGTTTCAAACAGTTCGAACCTCAAATGCTGACATCTAAACAATCTTGAAAGTGATAAAGCTTACAACTTTATATATGTTAATTAAATTTTACACAAACTTACATAGCCGTTGAATTTACTAACAGCCTCCTCAACTTCATCAACGGATGACATTGTAACAAATCCAAAACCCCTGCTTCTTCCACTAACTTTGTCATATATAACCTGCATAAAGTAATTACTTTAGTAGATATGCTAATTTGTTACAAATAAATTCAATCATGAAACTTAAAATATAAATAAAACAAATTAGGTCAAATTAACACCAAATTGCAATAAAAATACATCATACATTCACATTAAGTCGAATTAACACCAAACTGAAATAAAAATACATCGCATTAAATCGAATTAACACCAAATTGCAATGAAAATACATCAACTTTGGTCAAATTTATACAAAACTGCATCATAAAAACATTGAATTTAGTAAAATTAACACAATTGAAATAAAAACACAATAAGTTAGTAAAATCAACACAAAATTGCAATGAAATAACATCAAATTACGTCGAATTATCAAGAAACTGCAATGAAATAACATCAAATTTAGTCAAACTAACACAAAACTGCATCAGAAATACATCAAATTGTGTCAAATTAACCCAAATTTGCAACAAAATAATGAAAATACATCAAATTAAGTCCAACTATCCCAAAACATGCAATGTTAATACATCAAATTTGGTCAAATTAGCACAAAATTTGCAATAAAAATACATCAAATTAGCCAACTTAACACACAATTGCAATGAAAATACATCAAATTTAGTAAAATTAACACGATAATTGCAAGAAAATACATCAATTTAGGTCAAACTTGATCAAATTATCACAAAACACGCAATAAAAACACATCAAATTAATTAACACAAAATTAAAACAAAAACCCATAAAATTCAGGTTAAAAAAACAAGAATACCTCAACCATCTCAACATTTCCAGCAGATTCAAACAAGCCAGCAAGAGCAGCACTATCAACACTAAAGGGCAAGTTCCCCACAAAAATCTTGAGGTCAGGGGAGAAGCTCTGTTCTTGGTCCTGCTGTTGTTCCTCATCACCATCACTAGAGAGCTCTTCATCAAGCTCCAACCCAGAAGACACAGCAACAGCAACAGTACGTGGTTCAAAGACCTTGTTGTTGTTGTTGGTTAAGGAAGTAAAAAGCTTAGGGAAGGGTTTAAGGGAAGCAGGGGAGAAGAAAAGGGAAGTGGGTGTTAGGGTTTTAGAGAAGGATGATAAGGTTTTGGAGGAAGATAGGGTTAGGAGTTGAAGAGATGAGGTTGAAGAAGCCATTGAGGATTAGGGGTTTGGAAGGGGATAGAGGATAAGGTTTTTGGTTAAGGGAGTGAGGGATTGGGTTGGGTTGTCAAGTGGTGTGTTATATAGGGTTGATGATGGTGTGGAGTTGGGTTGGGTTGACCCGACCCGTTTTGTGTCTTATCTCAATTGCTTATTATCATGACACTATTGGGTTAGGGTTTGTATGAGGTTATTATTGCCTTCAATTGAATGTTTGTGGTTATTGGCAAAATGAGAAAAGAAGTTTGTGTATGGGAATGTATTGAGGGTGCTTTAGTTGTGGATTACGGGCTTAGATGTCTTTATATTTTAGCAGTTTTCTGTCTATATTTTATTTTTATCAAACCTTATAAATAGTTTTGCTTTTTGTGAGATTTACTAGGTATGATGGTTGTTGTCTAAAGGCATTATATATTATTTTCATCAGACCTTATAAATAGTTTTGCTTTTTGTGAGGTTTACTAGGTATGATGGTTGTTGTTGTTGTCTAAAAGCAGTTTGATTCATATAATTCGAAGGAATTAAGTTTGTGGTAAGTGGTTTTGTTGGAAAAAGGAATCATGAGTTTGAATCACGTAATTCAAAGGATTTAAAATCTGGATTGTATTTTATAATGCGTTTGGTTTGCATTACATATGTGACTGATAAAGCGGATATTAAACGTTTTCTCATGTAATCAGCAAACATACCTGTTGACTGTTGTAGTAGTTAACTGACAAAAATTTAAATATATACCATGATTTGTACTATGTATTATTCGTCAACTTTGCATACTTGAGACGAAAGTGAAACATACACATGCATATCTAGCGATATGGCCAACCTAATTTAACAATCTATCAGATACCCTGATTGAAGTTAGATCTTTATATCAGATTCAACACCACAAACAATTAGATCCCACACAAACATATACCAAAACACACATGTCAATTGTTATGTATTAGAACTCTCACCCACAAAAGCATGAATCTTAACCCTAGTTAAACCTGTTCAAATCAATAGTCAGAGATTACACAATTATGGATTTAAGGGGTGGTTGGAATTGATTATTAAAAACAGATTATGCTTTTAGGAAAAGCAGAGGTGGATCTGCTTATAGATTATTGCGTTTTGGTAGCCTAAAAAACTGATTATTTTCATTTTCAAAACGCAACCCCAAACACTAAAAACTGATCATCTGCGTTTTCAAAACGCAATAATCTAAAAATCATATTCAAAATGCAATCCCAAACACCCTCTTAAAACCCTAACTTCAAGTGAGGGGACGGTAGTAGGGTAAGGCATTGAATGGTCTACGATGTATTAGATCGATGAAATTGTGTTTAATTTGCTTTTATTTACTTTTAAGTAACAATAATAAGAAAAATTATTATGGTTATCATTAGAGTAATTATCATTAGAGTAAAAAAGTAGTAAATAGTCAGAGGCGGATCCACTAAGGCAAATGGAGTATTTTATGAATAGATTTTTAGTTAAACCTCTAAATTATTTGTTGTAATGTTGTTAAAGTTTAAAAAGAGAAAAAAAATAGAGCAGAGGGATGAAGGAAAAGAAACTTGACTTTTCCGATGACCTTGTTTTGTTATGACGGTGAAGAAGAAGCTACTGATAAAGTGATAGATATAAGATATATTCTGCTTAAATATTAAATGAATATACTTAAAGGAAACAGCTAGAAAGCAAATAAAAAATTTATTACATAGCTAGGGACTAAGCTAGTAAGCTGCAGACCTATAATACTCCCTTGTTTCATTTGTTATTTTTTTATTGAACAATTAAATACTTTGTGAAATAACATCAAACCCAATATCAATAAAAATAACATCAACTAAATCCATTTGTTAACGTATGTGAATGAATTTTGTTATTGATTATCAAATATAAGTAACAAGCGTACAAAAACAAATGTAATTCTTTTATTAAGACACTCCGAATAAAAAAAATAGTTTCGTCACTGATTGTACAACGCTATGACAAGGCAAAATTTCGTTGATATTGGTATGAATTTGCTTTACATGACCCATTCTGATCCGACTTGTTTTGACCCGACATTTATAACCTACCAAATTGTGCCCCCCGTCAAATTAATTTCTGGATCCGCCTAAAATAGTAATTAAGTACTTTAGTTCTAATATAATTATTTTATAAAATTTAAAATCATAATTTGTTAGTTATTATTAGATATCCAAATTTGCAATATATGCTTTAAATAAATAAAAAATCAGGTTAAAGATTTTTATGTTCTAAGAAAATATCTTGGAAGCAAATGATGGGCTGTGTTAAAGCCACATCCTATTGTTTAAAATCACTAGATGGAGACAAATAAAGGGTATTATGCAATCAATCCACAACTGTCAAAAAAACAATCAAATTGCCAAGAGGGCTGATAGAGATGTAGATTTCTCACTCTTCTTCCCTTGATGTCCTTCATGCACCAAATTTTGCGTGTAAAATGTTCAAAATACCCTTATCAAAGATGACAAGCCGCGTTTTCATAAAACCTGTTCATGTCAAACGACAAAATGACAGTATAGCTTAGGGTGTTGACGACTTGACCCAAGGGATCTCTTCGATCCAACTTGCATATGCACTGAAAGGGTGCGAGGGGACTATTTGTTAATTAAAACTGTTTATCTACTTATTGCTTATTGAAATACATGAGTTCAAAATGTTTGTCAATTAGAGATAATCAAATGGTTATCATAAACAATCACAAACACTAGTGTTACCGTTGTATCAAAACTCGATAACTAGATCTGCAATTTCAATATGCGGTCCCAAACAACTCCTAAATGAGCCAAAAGAGAGGCTGTCACAGCAGATGTATTGCTCAACTGGCCAAATAGTTTTCTAAAACACAACTTGAATAATCTAAATAGTTTTCTCAACTAAACTTGAAAATCCTTATTTTCTGCAAATTTATGTTCACCATGTTCTGTACTTTTCATGTTTTAGCAATATTTTATCCACACGCAGAATCAGGTAACCGAGGATCTGTTTCACCACAACTGAAGAGCCACAAGCTTGTTTGAGAACATTAATGAAACTGTTTAGCATCTTACTAATACTAAAAAGTGGAGTTAATCCTCCACGCATCTTACCAAACGCACCCTAGAAATTCAACTAGACCTGGTAGTTTCAGTCGATAATCAGTCTAAATAACCCAATTCGACCCGTTTGGTGCAAATATGGACAATGAAATTCAAAAGCTGTTAGTAACTGAGATTAATTTAAGGGTAAAAAACACAATAAACAATGCAAAACTGGTTCTTGGGTGGATAACAAAAACACAAAAGTCTTCGTCTTAACGAAGATCGAATAAAAATAATATGTTCTATGAAATAGTTCTAAAGACCTGAACTAAAACAGTAAATGTGATGCATGTTACAGTAACTCCAGCAACTATTATTATGCGGAACAAACACAAAAAGACGCTATCAATCAACTCACATTTGGTCAAGCTGCAACCGATGCTGGCTTCTTCACTTTCTTGCCACCAGTCCCTTTGATCAACCTGGATAAAATATCGGCCTGTTTTGTGTTCCCCTGTTCGTTAAGAATCTTGATCAACTCCTCACTGCTGCTTTTATCGGTTACGCCCCCTTTTTCTTTAATTTTACATAAAATTGAGTAAGCATTTAGCGTCTTTCCAGCAGCTAATAAAGCATCCAAAACCTTATCATAACTTGAGAAGTCTACGGTATAGTCTCTCTCCAAAACAAAATCCAGCAGCTTCACAGCAGCAATCGTCTTTCCTTTTTCACATACAACTGATAACAAATGATCAAAATCAGGGTCAAAACCGATATTCATCATCAAGTCGATTCTTCCTAAAGCCTCCTCAACGTGACCCCTTAATAAAAGTGCTTCCAAGATTTTGGAAACCAAATCCTTGTGCTCTTTTAAACCCTTTTCAATCATGATTTTCATCACCCGACTTGCCGTTTGAACCCTTCCGTCTTCAAATAAACTTCCCATTACCGACCCGTAAACAGACGAATCCGGGTTAAGCCCGCTTTCAATCATGCAATCGAATGTGGTTTTAGCATCGGCTGGCTCGTTTTTCTTCAAGTAACTCTCAATTAGAGACTTGTAAGAAACTTCTTCACACGGGACGTTTTTCCTCATCATGATTTTTAAAATTTCAAAACCCGAATCAGGTGAGCCCTCTTTCGAATGACCCTGTATTATACTATTAAACCCAACCGGATCCAAAACGCCCAACTTCATCAACTGTCGAAATAAAGTTTCAGCTTTATTTGTCATACCATTGTTACATAAATATTCAATCATCGGGTTATACGCAGTTGATTCGAGCTCCAACTTACCCGTAGTGTTCAACACGGCTTCATTTTCTATAAGTTGATCTACTAACTTAACGGCTACATCATAAACACCGTTTTTGCAAAGATTTTCAATTACAACACCGTAATGTCCAGCTTCAGGAGTAACGTTTAACCGCATCATGAACTTAAGCACATCTGCAGCTGCCTCAAGATTACCCGCCTTACACTGACCAGAAATCAACTGTAAAAAGACGGAATTATCCTTCGGGGCAATATGTCGGTGCACCATTTCCTTCACAATCGCATGCGCATCACCCATTTTCTCAGCATCACAAAGCCCAGGTAATAAAGCCGAATACGTAAAATCATTCGGTTTCATACCAAAACCTTTCATTTCTTGAAACAACTTCAACCCATCATCAACTCTACCAACATTAACATACCCTTTAATCATGGTAGTGTAAGTAATAACAGTCGGTTCAATATTCCGTCCTTTCATTTCAACAAACAACTTCTCGCACTCCTCTATCTTTTTCACCCGATTAAACCCATTAATCATAGTATTATAAGTAACAACATCCGGCGAAACCTCCCGACTCTTCATATCTTCGAAAAACCTATTCGCAGTCGCGACTCTCGACGAAAGAAAGAACCCCCAAATCATAACATTATAAGTATGCCTACTCGGGTTAATCCCTTCACTCAACATCTTATTAAAATAACGCTTCGCCATCATATACCTCCCTCGTCTCATGATCACCTTAAACAAAACATCGTAAGACTTTATCGTTCTCGGTACACCTAACTCATCCATACTCCTAAAAATCTTAACACTCTCTTGAACAATACCGGACTTTCCGTAACTATCAATCAACACAATGAACAAATCCTCATCCCATTTAATCCCTTTTTTCGGCATATCTAACAAAATGCACCTAGCATGATTAAGCATAGAAGCCTTACCTAATATATCAATAATTTTATAATGTGTTTCTCTATCATGTTTAAACAAACCGGACCGCTCGACCCAGCGAAAGAACTGCAGGGCATGATCAGGGTGTCTAGCACCATGTAAGACATTGTAAACAAGGTTATGATCAAACACAGGGACTAAGGTTCGAATAGTGTTTTGTAACCTGGTTGTCCATGCTCTGTTTGCCATTATTCTGCAAATAATATCTTCTGTTTTTTCAGGGTTTTGATGGGTCTTACCTCTTGGGGTTCTTGGTACATGATTGGTGGGTTGTGGGTCATGGGTCGGGTCATGGGGTGAAATGGGTGTTTGGGGTTCGGGTTCGGGTTGGTCTGGAGAGGATGATGAGGTGGAAAAGGAGAGGGGTTTAAAGGGGTGTAGGGAAGTGGTGAGTCTTGAAAGATTGGAGAAGAAGTTGTGGTTAAAGATTTGGGATCTTGAGGTGGTGATTAAAGACATGGTTATTGATGGATTGGAAGGTTAACAATGGAGGTGTTTGAGGTTACAGTCGAGGTAACGAAGGAGGTGATGAGTGTTTGAGTTGTGGTCTAGGCCCTAGGGTTTGGGTTTGGGTTTTAGAAGGATTACTGAGTCGACTCGGTAGTGGACTCGGTGGTCCAAGTATAGGCTAAACCTTTCGTCAAAGGGTTAATACGTGTGTTTGAACTCAACCCGGACACATAGGTTAGACGAATGGACCTTTTTAGTTTTTACAACCAAAATTTATCTAGATTCATGTTAAGCTTGATTATTTTCGTGACAGTGTTAAATATTACCCCATTCAAGGGCGGAGCATTGTTGGGGTCGGGGAGTCCCCCACCATGCCCCCTCTCTTTTTCTTATTAGTGTAAACTTATGAGTTTTCGTCTGAAATATAATACGTATTAAGTCTGGCCCCATCTGGTTTAAGGTGCTGTGAGTCTGTGACTATGGACTCCCATTGAAATATTTTTAAAGCTTTACCACTGACCCCAGTAGGGTGTACGATACCTATGCATCTATCTTCTTCTCGCACCAAATTAAGATGGCAATCGATACCGTGCAGGAACACCGCCCCATGGCCTCTAGGGGGTGGCAAGCAAGAGAGGAATGCGAGATTGAGAGGATTAAGAGGAAGCGGGAACACCTACGTGTCACTATTTTACTTCTAAAAAAATTCTATATCGACATAAAAGACTTTAAAGATAGTCTTTAAAGCTAAATGCTTGATATCCAAGCTTGCCTTTATAAAGGTATTTCTACATCGAACATTTTGGATTTTTTTAGATGTTTTAGCAAAAACGATATTTGTTTCTAGCAGATTATTGGGAGTGTATTAGTCTCTAGAGAGTTTAACCCAGAGTACTTAACTCTAATAATCTCTCACACCAAATGTAATATACCCATGGTGAGTGAGCTCCTTAAATACGCTAACATGACAAAACTCCAAAAAATAAATATGCTCCATTAATAAGCGGACTCCATATAAACCAAACTAAGTTCAAAAACCTCCTAGAAACACTTAAAGAGTTTTCTAAGACAAAAAAAAAAAAAAAAAAAAAAAAAAAACATTTTCAAAAGCCACAGATACAACTCAATAGAACCTTTTAATTGTAAGGGATATATCCTTTGATGTTTGAATTTACATAATAAAATTAAAAAGAAATAAAACAAACTATCTAGAACAAACTGATGTTTAACTTTAACCACCGTTTTACTTCATAAATCTGTACTTCAAAACAATGTTTTTAACATCATAATATCTTTGTTACTACCAACAAATATCTGTACAGCCTTTCACAAAGCTTTCAAGAATGAACTCATATGTGTAACCAAATGATCTGCAACTGTACATCATGTGGCATTCCATTTTATATCAACATGTATCATCCCATTTCGCGAGTTAATAAGATGATACTTCTCGTTAATGCGATTATTATAAACAACATCCACAAGATTTATATCAACATGCCCCAAAGCTTCCTGCATATCATAACATTTCTTATACAAAAAGTAACAAAATCAAGCATTTAACCATTAGTTCTTGGAAGGCATAGCTTACATTTGAATAACCAAATCCTAGCGAATGCTTTCGCTTGCTTATTACTTCGATATGAATAGCGTCCTCAAATGGAGGTTCATCTAACATAAACTGAAATTCTTCATTCCAACTTGGATCACGAGTTTTCTTCAGTATCTGTCATAAAAAGTCAACCAAGTCAAGACTCAAACTACTGATTGATTCCATGGTATCTACAAGTCTAAACTAGTGATGTTACAACACCTTTGTTTTACGTTTTTCTCCTTTGAACACAACTAAAGCGAAAGGGTTGTTGTGGTGTTTCCCCTCAATGCTTTTTGCACCGATTACAGTCACTGTAAGTAATCCTGCTCGGTTAACAAATGAGCTCCCGAGTTTTTTAGAAACAGTTTCTTTCCTCATATAGAGGCCAATAGGCCCATTGAGACTCATGGTGTCTCGAACAAAAGGAACAAAAGTTAATTCCACTGTTATACTCCCTCTTGACTTCCTGTCCCGCGGATCATTTGAATCTATATGTTTAACCAAACCCATAGTCAACTCCTTCTTCTCGTTCGGTTTTAGCACCATCAATGGGATAACTTGCATTCCTAATTTGTCAGGAAGCCCAACCTACAAGCAAAATCATGCAAAAATGACATTTTGATGTCATTAACGTTGATATGCAATGCGACTTTAAATATTAATCTTGAAAAGTACGAATACTAAACTCACCTTTTCCCAGTCGTATACATGTAATTCAAGAACTTGAGACATGTGATCGTTTACAATAAGTTTGAATTCTTCGTTCCACACGGGGTTCAGATTTTTATGTTTTACAGAAGTTTTCTTCGAAGGAATCATCCTCCCTCCACTAAGTTTGAGCTTAACATATGGATCAGAGGATCCGAGAAAATCCATCCTCTTAAGGTCAGTTGCGCGTACAACTTTCACGTGCAGTATACCCACCGGTTTGTTTGCTGCTCCACTATACCGAGATCATGGTTAAAAAATGTTAAATCAAGATTTTTCTTGAGCAGTGTTTAAGTTAATGAACTAAGATTCAATTTGTTTATCCAAACACTAATAGTCATATAATCAATATAAAAACAAGATCCCCCCCCCCCCCGAGTGAGGTAAACTTATTGGAGCTTACGTGGAAGCATCAAGAACCGGTATTTCTAGAGACTGAGGCCATAGATAAAGACTAGCAACATATTTCTTGATTATGTTCTGCCATCAAACCAACTGATTGGTCAATAAACTTCACTACTCAATTAACCAAAGTTATTGCAAAAACTGCAGAAAAAAGAGTACCTGAATGAACTGATAGAGTCCCGGGATTGCCATTAGATCACCCCCCATTACTTTCAACCCGAAATCTACATCAGGCTAAACATACACACAACAAGATATTCATCCAAATTTTAATATTCAATAACACATCATTCCAACAATTCAAAACCATATGTACCTTGTCCATTAAAGAGACAGCAACATTAGAAAAGCATGGGAATGTTGGCACAAATGGTTTAAGTGTAACCCGAACTGCTGCAGTTATTTGCATATCTATTAACTGAACTTTGATCGGTAGATAGAAAACATTGAACACCATAATAATGTTGGGATTTCCAGCCCATTTCGATGCTAGATCAAAGACGAGATTGTCCTCATTCAATTCGTGTACCTTTATACCTGTCAAGTTAAAAATAGCAGCCTATAATTGTTCTGCAAAGTTTCTGATAATATTTGGAACTATTGATCTTTTAACTAATGGTTTGAGAACATACCTTGAATAATAGGAGGAAGACTTCCAAATGTAAGGCTTTCGAAATCTATGGATCGTATAAAATACATGCCAATGTATTCAGAAAATATCGGTTTACACATGCTTCTGATCATACCGCATATTGCCTATACAAGAATGAAACGAATGTGAGACGAGTTAACTTCTTGCACATAACACATCGAAAAAGATTTATAAAGTGTCCAAATTTTGTGTTACCTTATCAAGGTAAGGCCACATATCACGAATTACTTCATTCAACCAGTCGACCTGTATCATCATAAATAAACCATGTTACCTTTTCCTTAAAAAACATACAAAGGTAATGAGTAAGGATGCTTGAATTTAGTACTCACTCGTTCATAGTCGGGGTGCTTTATCCATAATGGAAGCTCTGGTAGTATATCAATCAATGAATCTTTATCAAAATCGTGAATCGGTTTAATGACTGGACTCTGCAAGTGCAAGTTGTGAAACCTCTAATTAGGGGCGGATACAGGGGGTTTTAGGGGGTTCCTAGGAATCCCCTCAGTTTGAAAAAAAATGAAAAAATTAGTGAAAATCAGTGAAAATCTACGAAAGGAACCCACTGGAAATCCGTCTTGGATACGCCACTGCCTCTAATTGACTTTATCAATGCAGTATATTTATAAACATTGTACAATATTATTACAAGATGAGAAATATTCAATTCTAATGGAAAAAAGTAATCTTCTATTTAAAAAAAAAAACTATTTATAAAACCAAATAAAATCCTGATCATGATCATGTTTTAACCTCCTTTAATCAATGATTAAGCTGAAGCTCAAAACTTGATGCTCACCCAAGATACATAACCACTAAAAGAATATTCTTATTGCAAAAAATTAAACAATAATTTACAAAAAAAAAAAAAAAACAGTCACCTTAACATCTGTAGAGTCTGTATGTTTAAAAACAAGAAAACCAAATGAAACACCAACAGGAATTCCTATTGCAAACCCAATGATTCCCAACAAGCTACCAAAAAAGCTCATCTTAATGGTGATTCATCTGGGTATTTTAATTGAACTTGATCTTGGTCTTTGGATCATATAAACAGGATGTTTGAATGATGGGTGTTTAAGGAAGATAAATATAATACAATATGTTGACGAAATCACTTAACGGGAAACAAAAGTAATGAATGAATGATGACGATGATTAGATGGGTTATATATGGCTTGCAAGATTAAATATAAGATGGCTTAACGTTAACGTAGTGCAGGAGTGTATCATGAAACACGATTAATCAGACAAAAATAGGCTTTTTGTGAAGATAACAAATACAAAGGGAGAAAGTGGACGTGTTATTATGTTATGTTACATTTTATTCCTCTAGTGTTTACATTAATATTATTCTTACCCCTCTCAAATTATTATTGTTATGCGGTTTGTTTTTGTTTTTTTTTTTTTTCGCAATGGCAAACTCACACACTCATTAAATCTGGTTCTGATTTTACAGTTATGTCTATCACGGGACTAGAACATGCACCGGTTGAGAGACAACACCTTACTATACTCCTTGGTGCTACCACCAGGCTGCAAGCACGTTGGTTTACGGTTGGTAGATCTTATATCCACCACTACTCGTAAATTGTTTTGGACCGAGGGGCTAGGATGTAGAAACTGTGAACGGTTGAGCTTAACCTGCTCAATGGCCTTTGTAGCTTCTGTTTACGAGCAGTGGCGGAGCTTGAACTTTTAAATAGTGAGGTTGAAAATCACGGGGCCCGATTCTTTTTTCAAATGGTTGGGAGCTGGACTCAGTATACACAAAATTTTCGGATAAAAACGGAAAGGTTTAAACTACTGAGCCAAATAACGATGGGGGACGGGGCACAGGGGCGGATCCAGCTTACAACTAGGGGGTGCGGACGTTGCAGCTCAACTTCGCGCGAGTAGTGGAAAATTTGTTTTTTTTTTTACGAAATTTGAAAAACGTTGCTACTAAAATGAAAAAAATGAAAAACGTTACTACTGAAAAATGTTTCTAGATCCGCCACTGACGGGGCACCCTCCAGCTTACTTAATGTTTCGCCCCTGTTTACGAGTCATTATTTTAATTATCAAATAATAAAATTCGAAGTCAGTAAGAAAAACAATAGATGTATAGGACTAGAAATTGTTTAAAATGGCTGATAAAAAACATTTGTTCACATTTTAAGTAATTGAGAAGACAAAAATAAGAATTAGGAATGTAAGTAAAATATTAGTAAACTATAAGGATGGTTTGTATAAATATTTATACATATTGGCGTGTCTAAAGCTTAGGAAATAAAAAATGCAAAGTTGTGAAGGAATAAGAGAAAGACTTCTTCTTCATGACTATTCAACACCACACGTTTCTTCATCGACTTTCAAACCTTAATAACTTTGAGATCTCAACACAATCATTCATCTAGATTATTATTTAATACATTTAGTCGGTGGCAGATTTTGATAGGTAAGATCAATGTCACTAATGAATAATATTTTTTCCAGAGTTTTTATGTATCAACTGCGTTTTGCAACAAACTCACCAAACTAATATTTAACCCTATGATTCCTATTAACAAACTACACATATGTGTAACTAACAATTGAATGAAAAATAGTTTCCCTAGCTTGTTTGCTTGTTGTGTTGGAAGATAACCGTCAAATCATCTACCATATCGAGTCAAGCCATAAAATGATGTCACTGGGATATTTTGAAGACGGAATATCCACATCCACCCACCTAGCAATCGCGTTCCATATTCTCGCCATTATCTCACAATTACCAAACAAGCGTTCTATCGTCTCAGACTCAATAGAGCAAAACATACACAAAGATATGGAACATCAATACCTTGAATTGCCAAGTTGTACGAGTTGGGAGCGATCCAACAACATTAGTCATGCCAAGTTATTGACCTTCCTAGGAATATATTGATTCCATTGAGTTGCCATATTTCCATCCTAGAGAAGAAGCCGATCAAGTGCCATACAATATATTCTTTGAGATAGACATATACCTAGTTGTGATATAATAATTTCAATGGCAAGAAAGTATATTAACAAACCAAGATATTTAATCATAAACTTGATTTCAACTATTGTTTTTACTTTACTAATCTCATTCACATCATTACCTGTTATAATAACTAGGTGTATTAATACGCGCGTTGCGCGTTTTTTCACATGACGCGTTAATACGGATTTTGGTAACCGACAAAGGCATAGAGACTAACCTTAGACAATGAGAAAATACAAAAGTGGCAGCAGCTACGCGAAGAATACCAGGAATCTTCCGCGGTCCGCGGAACATGGTGGAGATGGCGCACGGTAGATGGGGTCGGTGGCCGGCTGTGTACGTTAGAGTGAAGCAGCTATTCATTTCGTGGTCGTTAAATATATAGATGATAAACGGACAAAAACCGAACCCGTGCGAAATCGAGTAAAAAACGCATTATGTCGGGGGCCAAAACGACAAAAAATAAACTTAATAAAAAAGTTGGTGGCCAAAACGGGAAAAAAAACTTAAACAAAAAGTAAAAAAAAAACATTGTGTGGCCAAAATGAGAAAAAAAACTTAGCAAAAATTTTGGTGGTTAAAATGAGAAAAAAAAAAGTTAACCAAAAAAGCAAAAAAAATGTAGGGCCAAAATGAAAAAAAAAAAAACTTAATAAAAAAGTTGGTGGCCAAAACGTGGAAAAAAAACATAATAAAAAAGTTGGTGGCCAAAACGGGGAAAAAAACTTTAACAAAAAGTAAAAAAAACATTGTGTGGCCAAAATGAGGGAAAAAAAACTTAACAAAAAATTTGGTGGTCAAAATTAGAAAAAAAAAAGTTAACAAAAAAGCAAAAAAAAAAATGTGACAAAAATGAAAAAACCTAAAACTACACTATTTAAATCCTAAGCTCTATTATATATATAATAATGCCATCAACATATACCAACAGTATAATAATGCCATCAACTTATACCAATAGTATAACAAGAGTGGAGTTTGTGGATTTAACAAATAAAAAATAATCACTCTTGCTTTCTTCAAAACCTAGATCATGTAATACACCAACCAATTTTCTCATTCCACTTCTAGGGGATTTAGTTAACTTGCACATTTTAAATTCATTTTGCGAAAAATATACTTATGGCAGACTCATATAGACCTCTTCATTAAGATCATCATACAAAAATGCGTTATTGACGTCTAACCGGTCAAGAGGCCATTCCTTTTAAACTGCTAAACTAATCACACACCGAATAGTAACCGTTTTTCCTATAGGAGAAAAAGTCTCATCAAAATCTACTCGTTCCTTTTGGTTATATCTTTTAGCAACTAGCGTAGCTTTGTACTTTTCAATCTCACATGTAGACTTGTATTTTAGTTTATACACCCACTTGCAATCTATTGGTTTTCATCCTATAGGTAGATCAATGAGTTCCCAAGTGTTATTCGTGTTTAGAGCCTCCATTTCCTTGTTCATATCATTTACCCAATTACCATCAGACACAACCTCTTTAAAAATTTTGGGCTCAAATACCCTAAAATGGTAAAGAAAGGGTTTAAAACCAAACATCAACTTGTCGTGTGATTTTCCATTTAAGACTGAAGAGGGAGTCATTTTAATTAAATAAGTAGCAGCTAAGACAAAATTAGACCAAAATCTAAGATGAACATTTCCTTGAAATAAGGTTGTGTGTAGTGGTATGTTATGGGGGCGTTTTAGGGCCCCATAGCGCCTGGAACACCGCCCCCCAGGCGCTATGGGGGCGTTTTAGGGTTGGCCAGCTTTCCTCATAACGGCGTTGTGGATTTATTTTGGTCAACATGACCGTTTGCAACGGTCGGATTCTTATTAAAAAAAATCAATTTCTATTTTCTATATATATATATGTGTGTAACACATTCACACACACTCATTCACACACATACAATACATACATACAACTCAAACAAATTCAACACACAAACAAATCACCAAAATGTCGTCTCCTCCCTCTGAAGATTCGTTTGTCGATCTATATAAGCAGTTTTTTCACGATGACGGCGCGGAAGAGGAAGAAGCCGTTACGAGTGCGGCTACGCTAGCGACTAGCGCGATGCATCTTATAAATAATTCCGCCCCACGGCCGATATTGTCTAGGCAATATATAGAGCGAGACCGTGTAGCCGCCAATGAGCGTTTGATGAATGACTATTTCAATGAGAATCCGGTATACGGCCCTGGTATGTTTAGGCGAAGATTTAGGATGCGTAAAAACTTATTTTTGCGCATCACGGAAGATTTAGAGTCCGCCTATGACTACTTTAAGCAAAAACCCGACGCTAGAGGGTGTTTAGGATTCACCGCAATTCAATAGGTGACTTCCGCAATACGTGTACTCGCCTACGGGAACACATACGATATCAATGATGAGTATTTGAAGATGGCGGAGAAAACCACACGCGATACTTTGGAGTATTTCTGCTACGGTATTTACAAATATACTTTTGATTTTTTTATATATACATATAGTTGGTACATGTTTTTTATATATACATTTGATTTTTTTAGGTATATGCCAATTATATGGAAAAAGATACTTGAGAAACCCGACATGGAGCGACCTTCAACAACTATATGAAACGCATTTACAAAAACATGGATTACCCGGTATGATTGGTAGTATAGATTGTCGTCAATGGCGATGGTATGCTTGTCCAACCGCATGGCGAGGTCAACATACACGCGGTGACCAAAAGGGACCAACGTTGGTTTTACAAGCAGTTGCCTCACAAGACATGTGGGTTTGGTCGGCCTTCTTTGGTCTAGCCGGGTGTATGAACGACATAAATACTTTTCAGTTTTCGCCATTGCTAGAGTCTTACATTGGCGGAACAATACCGAAATGTGGGTTTTATGCAAATAATAATTACTACGAGCATGGATACTACTTGGCGGATGGTATATATCCGGAGTATTCAATGCTCGTCAAAACTTTTAGTCAGACACAAGATGAAAGAAGACAATATTTTAAAAGAGTTCATGAGTCTGCAAGAAAGGACGTTGAGAGGTGTTTTTCCTGTCTTCAACAACGATGGCATTTTGTTAGAAATCCTTGTCGTATGTGGGAAAAAGAAAGGATTAGAATGGTGATGTATGCTTGTATCATAATGCATAATATGATACTTGAAGACGAAGGAAAGGCAATATGCCCAAACTATGTAGCAGAAGAAGATGTTCCAGGGACGCAAGCGACACAGGATGAGAGATTCCAAAACAGTGCCATGTGCGTTCCAAGGAGATACATAACGCGTTGAAGGCGGATTTGGTGGAGGAAGCAAGGTCGATTCGCTTGATTCATCACAACCAAGAAGAAGAAGAAGAAGATGATGAAGAAGAAGATGATGAAGAAGAAGAAGGAGAAGAAGAAGCAGAAGAAGAAGAAGGAGAAAACGAAGAAGGAGACGACGACGACGACGACTAGTTTTTTTAAGTATTTGTAGTTTTTTTTAAGTATTTGTAACTTTTTTTTAAGTATTTGTTGTTTTTTAGTATTTGTAATTTTTTTTAGTATTTGTAAGTTTTCTATATTTAATGAAAAATAATTTAAACTATTTAATATTCTTATTTAAATAAAAAACAATAAAAAGCAATGATTACCCAATCTAGGGGTGTTCATCGAATCGAATATCGAATTTTCGAATTATTCGAATCGAATTTTTCGAATAATTTTTTTTTTTACTAAATTCGAATTCGATTCGATTAAAAATTGTTCAATTCGATTCGAATTCGTATTAGATATTCGAATACGAAGCGAATTCGAATCGAATTCGAATAAATTCGTTTTACCATATACTTTTTTAAGCTGTTCAAAACAAACTAACCATAAAACAACAACCTGCAATTCTACAAAGTAACCATAAGTCCATAATACAACACCCCTAGTTTCCATACATAAGTAACCACACATCACAATACTACCATAATAAAGAGTTCCAAACAAAGTAGTTCAAAACAAAGTGACAATAGAAATTAGAAATATTCAAAATACGAAATCGGGATCATCCGCTTCAATCCGAACAACAAGCATGCAACAGCAACAACTGTAACACCCCGGACCTAGGGCCTAAAATTTTCGCATCTCAAATTATTATAATAAGTTAACTAACGATAAAAATAATAATATACAACGAATACGAAACTAAACCGGCAAGTACATAATTATTTTAGTTAGGGGAATAATACTATACCCGTTACGTGACCGGACCGACACCCAATAACGAACCCGACCCGCACCACCCGGGACACATGTCCCCACTAGAGGGGGGACACATGTCCCTCCCATCACTTGACAACACACCACACCAAAACAAGGTGTGTGGTAGATGGTTTTGTTTAAAACCATCAAACTTGAACCTCTATATAAAGCCCCAAACCACAACCTTTATCCCTTGATGAAACAAAACACCCACACACACATAACAGATCGGATGAGAGAGAGAAGCAGGAAGCCGGTGGCTCCTGCCGCCTTCCATGGCGGAGCTCCGGCGAGTCACACCCAACCCACACCCCCAGTTCCCACCGTACGATTTAGAGCAGGAGAGAGAGACAGGTATGAAGAGAGAGAGAGAAGGAGCCGGATGACTCTGCCGCCCCTACGGCGGAGCTCCGGCAGACCACGGCGACAACCACCTCCACTCTCCTGATTATTATTATTATTATTATTATTATTATTATTATTATTATTATTATTATTATATATAGAGAGAGAAGCAGAGATCTAGACAGAGAAGAAAGAGACACCGGAGGGATGAGAGAGAGAGGAGGAAGGAACCGGTGGGTTCCAGACCACCGTGAACGGCGGCGCTGCCGCCCTCGTTATCATGTACAAGGCTTGTGTCTTTGTTTCCTCTAGGGTCTGATTAGGGCTGCTGCTCTGATTTGAAGTTCGAGCAAGGTTCCGGTAAGCTTGATGTGATAATGGGTGATTGGGATGTTTGGTGACGGGTCACAGTTGGTTATGGGGGCTTCAGAAGTGGTCACCGGTGAAGATTGGAAGTGATGGTGACTGTACGGGTTCGATAATTGGAGTTGGATAAGGTGGACGGCAGTGGCACAAGACGGGTCTTCGATCCATTGGTAAACATTGACGACTTCCTTTATTATTACTAGTTTAAGGTTGACTAATTGAAGATTGGTGATTAAGGTGAACTATATGGTGAGAATGGAGGCCGTAGTAGTGTCAAGAGGGGATAGTTACGGGTCAAGGGTCAGGTTCCCTTGACTGACCCGGTCAATGGAAGGCGAGGCAAGGTATAATCGAGACCGAGCACTACTTATATTAATTCCTATAACTTATATACTAGACTACTCGTAGGCACGCGTGTGGGACTTGACTAACAAAATGGACCCAACTCGATTGTATTAAACTATGTAAAGGATTTACATTTATATACTACATGTCATGAGAATTGAAAGGTGAACAATATATAACAAGATGTTCAGATTTAGATATAGATAGTATATAGATGATGATAATTACATTATATGGTATACATAGATAATGGCAATTGGAGTATTGGAACATGAGTAGTACAAACAAGGCAACAGACCATATGATAGCTTTACGGATATCAAACATAAAGTGTAACTTGGACAATTTGATGAACCATTGAGACAAAGAAAGGACAATTAGGAAGGTGGAACTATTACGACACTAAACAATAAGCATGACAAGTAACTTATAAGTAGTGATTCTTAGAGCAATGACGACTTAGATAAACCACTATATAAATGGATGTATGTTATAGTAACATCAAAACATATAAATATGGGACTTTAGACAGACACAAAGTAGTACCGATATACGTTAGATATCACTTGGATAAATAAAGGCCAAAAGTCAATAACAAGTGCGACTAAAATATAATTAAAAGGTCCTTGGCGCCCACACGTGTAACCACGAGATTGGTTACACGCGCTAACGATTATGAACTTGAATAGGAACTTGCAAATAAATGATAGATGGATCTTGATTTGGAATACCACATGACGGTGTGATACCATAACCAAGGTGAGTTCGTGTACTTCCCCTTTTTCTGTTTTACTGTTTTGGGGTGAATACATGCTTCTGTTTTGTAAAAACTGTAGTGATGTGACAAGATACTTGGCTGCTGGATATACTTGACACTCATTAACTCAGAGGTGAGCCGACTTAATATATGGGTAGTACTACTTGGGGAAACCCCCACGCAAAGTGGACTCGGGACGTAAGGGCCCGGGAAACCCTCCACGACGGTTATGGAACCATTGCGGCATATATTATGCCTTGTAGATCTATAATAGCAGTAGATAGATCTAGTGTTAGGGTTGAGGTGTTGCTTGTACATCACGTGTGTTAAACTGTTTAAACTGTGTAAACTTGTTTATGAAATGATAAACTGTTTTTGGATCCATTGAACTACTTACACGGACTCACCGGCATATTTTGCTGACCCAACTCTTTTTAAGCATGTGTTCAGGTACTGCGGATGATTGGATGACAACACAAGGTATATGATAGCTAGTAGCGGATTAGAGGTTATTTGGTTAGAAGGTTCGGCTATATGTGTTGCGGTTAGAGCATCTAGAGATAAGCGGGATAGAGATTGGATCGACTAAGGGACTACACTGCTTCGACGACCGCCGCGCTTCGTCTTCGCATTAGATTTAGTTATATTTTAAATTGTATTTGTATTATTTTACGACTAAAACTTGTACAAATATTAAATATTAGTCGACGTTGCTTCCGTTGTGCAAGTCTGTTACCAAACTGTCGTAACGTCCAGGCCCCACCTGGTCGGGTTGTTACAACAACCACAAAACAATAACCTGCAATTCTGCAAAATAAATGAAATGCATTATATTCCAAATAAAATGAACATATAAAATGAACAGCAGCATACCAAAGATCTAATTTTCACAACTAGTCTTTTAAAAAGGTACAAAACTTTCATAAGAACTTATTCCACATTATGTTCTTGGCCTATCAAACAATCATAACACCTAACTATTAGCACTGTACAACTATTGTTTTGAAAACACTAACTCTTTTCTAACACCTAGCTGTCCACAAAACAATAACCTGAAATCAAGAAGCAAACAAGTTTCCTACTCTTTTACTTAACCTACACCTAAATATAAGACCAATAGACAAAATGATTTACTCAACGGTGTTCGACAATAAACATATGAACTTACCTCACGGCTCACGGCTCACGCCTCTAAACATCTACGACGGTTGTTTCTCCCATTGATTGTCTTATATCTGAAAAAAAAGAAAAAAATGTTCATAATCATAAAATATAATAAATAAAATTCAGCATTTAAACACATATATAGGTTTACCATCTTCAAACTTTTCAAGATCTTCAAGGTGCTCTTCCACATTAACCGGAACATCGGATGATCGAATCCAATCTTGACAACAAATGAGAGCTTGTACCATTTTAGGAGCTCATCTAATATTATCATCTCAACAATAGCTCTCCTACATGCTTGCTGATCAAATTTCCAAGCAAGCAAACTAGCTTTAGACTCATTATCAGCCCTAGAAGAACTACCAAAAACCAAATTAGTTTGATTAGAGCTTTCCTTTGTAGGATTTGATGGACAACTAGGTAGATGATTATTCATAGGAGATGTACCACAAGACTTTGATGAAACATTAAACACCCTACCACAGTAATTGCATTTAGCCATTCTTTTTCCATCAGAAGCATAAAATTCAGTAAAGTGGTTCCACACAGGTGCCCTTTTAGTATAAACCCTTTTTTCCCTTTCTTAACATCGGATGTAGCGTGGTTTTCAGAAGTAGAGTTACTAGGGTTTGAAGAAGAATTTTCCATTTCAATAATTGATAGTACCTGTGTAGAACATATATTAACTTCATAATCAATATATCAAAGTATGTATTAATACACTGTCAAATACTCCAATGAGTCTAAAGTTACCCATTTAATGGTTTAATTCATAAATCCTCCACAAATGTATGAACACAGAACAATTATTGTAAATTAGTATTCAAAAAATGTATGAACACAGAACAAACTATCAAACACATATATTTCAAACACATATCTCACTAAAAAATGTAGTAACACTCGTACAATTTTAAAACGAAAATATCAAACACATATTAATTTCATACTCAAAAATCAAAATATCATAAATCATACCTAGATTGGGCTGCAGAAAAAAGAATAAGAATAGGTTATGCTTTGATGGTGGAGTAGCGGCTGCAGAATCTGACGGCCTGATGGTCCGGTGGAGTAGCGGCTGCAGATGGTTGACGGCCTGGTGGTCCGGCTGCAGAGTGGTGGGTTGGGGAATGGTAGTGGCTGCACTGTAGAGATGTGTTGAGGATGTGTATAAGGTCTAGGTTAGAGTTTGATGTTGAAGATGTGTATAAAGGCATGTTTGGGATTCCTTATTTCACCAACTTATAACTTATCTCCTTAATCAAAAAGGAGATAAGGAGATAAGTTTGTTTGGGTAATGGGTTGAAAAGGAGGTTTTTGTGGGTTGAAAAGGAGATAAGTTATAAGTAAGAAATTGAAACTTTTTGGTTAAGGAGATAAGGAGGTAGAAGAAGGAGATAAGGAGATAAGGAGAAGGAATTCCAAACATGCCCTAAGGTTAGGTTTAGGTTAAATTTAAGTTAGGTTGGGCTTTAACTAGCTTGGGCTTAGGAAATGGACCATATTAGGTTGGGCTAAAACTTATATATATGTATAAAAATATAATATATATATATATATATATAAAAATAATAAATAAATATATATTATTCTTATTCGAATTTCGAATCGAATCGAATTTAAAATCATAAATTCGTATTCGATTCGTATTCGATTTACCGGACTCGAATTGAATCGAATTCGAATTCTTGATCATCGAATCAAATTCTTGATAATCGAATCGAATTAATTCGAATTTCGAATTTTTCGAATTTGAATCGAATTCTGAACACCCCTAACCCAATTATTTATAACCCCCTCATAACCCCCCTTCCCACTACACCCTCTTTTTCCATAACCCCAACATAACACCCCTTCTATTACTTTTTAATATTTTAATACCATAACCCCCACATAACCCCCACCACTACACATGCCCTAACAGAAATTAGACCACTCTTCGTTATGATACAAAGACTAATTACTTCAAATATTAACCAACAAAACAGTAGGATAATATGCAGTAAGTTAGCCAATTAGCCTTCAAGAAACCTACAAATGCCTATTGTAGTGGAATGATCGACCAACACGTATATTAACTTACGAAGAGTAATACGATGAACAATAAAGCACCTTGAACTTTTGAAAAACTTGAACCCTTGCCCATGAATACCGTGAAATTCAAAGAAGATTGGAAACCAAAATGTAACAGCAGCGGGCAACAAAGCAGATTCAAATAATACATTGGAAAACCTTAATCGCCTAAGGACGTCACCTAGTCGAACCAAACACGACACCATAGAGATGAACCGAGTGTTGCAGATACCAAAATCGAATTGATTCAGGTTGAAAACAGGGAATACAAATCAATATAGAGCCAACATGGCTTTGATACCATGTTAAAAGATTGAATGGTATTATACTATTATTAATTATTAATTTAATTTTATAAATCAAAGCTAAATGGCCAATATTACAAAGAGAAGATGAATTGAAAGATGCAACTCGACAAGAAAAGCTTGATACAAAACTAGAATTGATTGGTCTCACTTGGTCCAAAAAAGAAAGGAGTGCCACAACCGTCAAGACTCGCAATCCATGGTAGATGACTAACAGCTAGCAGGCGACACCAAAGAAGGAAACGATGAACCAGAGGGAACAATGTCAACAATGTTGACCAATGTCAACAATGTTGACATTGACTCAACATCCCAATGAAAGCTTTAAAACTCCTACAAGAAGCAGCCCAAACACCATATATATGGCAGAGCCCAAAAGACTAGCAAAAGGATAATTATATGAGAAACATAAATATATTGAGAATAAAAGATAAGGTAAAAAGGTGTTTGGTTATGAATTTTGAATTGCATAAATTTTTAACATATATATAAAGAGGAATATATGTAAGATGATGAAATCGATCATTGATAAAGTTCAAGCCCTGCACAGGATTTTGTCACCTGTCATGCCACGTGACAAAAAAAATAATAAAAAATTAATGCCACGCGGAAATAGAGTATTAGCGGCGACACATGTTATTAGCGACGTTTTTCTGCCGACGAGATTATTAGCGGCGACAGTCGCCGCTAAAGAGACACTATTAGCGGCGACTTTGGTCGCCGCTAATATTCCTGTTCCTTGTAGTGTAACAAGCTTTCTATTCAATATCTTGTACGCAAGTTCGGTACCAATTTCTTTCAATAACCACAACTAATATAAATGGTAGGGTAAGCATATTGATTTCTTTGGAGTTGATCAACCACATAATATGACACTTCACAACTGAAGTCCTTGTTGAAACAAATTGGAATCTTAAATGCAACAAAACATAATATTACAAATCAATACAATTTCACAAATTTACTCCTAACAGATTGGAAGTGGTGCCCCATTCCAGCCTTCAACACATTCCAACAAAGGATCGATAATCTGACCCTTTGACATTGCGGTAAACACTTTGTCAAACTCTTCCCCTGGTGACGTCACCTTCTCTCCTGTCAAATACACTCCTCCAAGCTCCTCCCTTACAAACCGGTACAACGGGTACGATCTACATGCCTTGATCCGGTTTGGAATAGACAATGTACCGTTCTCGAATGCGGTCCTCACGCCCTCGACTTCTTTCGGCAAAATCGCCTTCAATTCGTCTTCAAAAGCCGCGATCTTTTGGAAGATGGACGTGTTTACGTTCTTCTCGGTTTCACCGTTGTTTAACGCGTGGTCTATGAGGACTTGTCTTAGCTTTTGCATCAATGGGTATGTGGCGAGACATGGGTCGTCGATGTAGGCGAAAACGTACTCACGGTCGACTACACGAAGCAAGTCTTTTTCGCAGAATCTTGATGGGTGGAGCTCGTTGTTGAGGCCCATGGTTAGGACCTTTTTAGCTACTTGGCTTACGGTGTTCTTTACTGTTGACTTCATGTTCTCTTCCAAATGCCTCAAGTCTATAGATTGGCATAGAGCTACTAAGTATGTTGATGACATGAGTTTTAGTATCTCCACTGCTTCCGCCGTCTTTCGTGCCGAAATTAATCCCAAAGAGTTAACATCTTGGTTGTGTTGTTCCGCGCTTTGGACATGGTTTGTAACCGGATTGGCAAGAAACTGGAGCTCGGAACAGTAAGAAGCCATCGCGATCTCTCCACCTTTGAACCCGTAGTCCAAACTTGGATTACGCCCACCCGAAAGATTGGAAGGTAACCCATTGTTGTAGAAGTCGTTCACAAGCTCAGAGAATTGGGCGAACATGAGTTTTCCAATAGCCGCGATAGCCAAACGTGTGTTGTCCATGGAAACACCAATAGGGGTTCCTTGGAAGTTGCCACCGTGTAAGGCTTTGTTTCTTGACACGTCGATCAACGGGTTGTCATTAACAGAGTTAATTTCCCTTTCGATCATTTTGGTGGCTGATCGAATAACTTCAATTTGTGGGCCGAGCCATTGGGGCGAAGTGCGAAGGGCGTAACGGTCCTGTTTGGGCTTTTGTAAAGGGTCCATTTCATGGACCTTTTGTGCGGCTTTAACATAATCACTACCATCCAAAATGTACTCCATGATAGCTGCGGCCTCGATTTGACCCGGGTGATGCTTTAGTTTGTGTGTCAAGTGGTCCGTAAACTCTGGCTTTCCCTGCATAACTTCGGCAAAAATAGCCGATAACACTTCCGACAACAATGCAAGTACATTAGCTTCAAAAAGAACCATCGAAGCCATCCCGGATCCAACCGCGGTGCCGTTGACTAATGCCAACCCTTCTTTAGGCTGCAATTCGAAAAAGCCGCCTTCGACACCGGCTTTAGTGAATGCTTCTTGGGCATTGAGGATTTCACCGGTGGGACCCACGGCTTTGGAGTTGGGGCGACCGGTGAGGAGGCCGGCGATGTAGGACAAGGGGACAAGGTCACCAGAGGCAGTGATGGTACCACGAAGGGGTAAGCAAGGGGTGATGTTGTTGTTGAGGAGTTTAGTGATGGCTTCCAAGATCTCGAAACGGATGCCGGAGTAACCCTGGAGGAGGGTGTTGATCCTAACCAGCATGGCCGCCCTTGTGGCGGAATGTGGCAGCGTGTGGCTTGATTCTGTCCCGTTGCCGAATATTCCGGCATTCAAGAATCTGCAACCCAATCATAGTTTCTCGTTAGATTTTAATTTATAAAAAAATTGTATTCAAGTAAATACAAAATAACATTAGAACACAACATCATATGCAATCATAGGTATCAAAAGTACAATAACTACATATGTTCTTGTGATCTAGTGTTATTTTCTAAACTTCTTCAGTAACTCAATTATCCATAATAAATTTATAAGCTGAATATCAAATACAGTGTCTAATTTTATTCATTTTAATACTATTATTTTGCTAATTTTTATATTTATTTTTATACCATTGATCGTAGATAAAACTTAACTTAAATTATTAAATTTGTTAAGGACGCCTCTTTCTATAATTTACTGAAGTGTGAAACAAATTCTTTAACCGTAAATTTACCCTACAAGACTTAACATCAATTTTGGTAAATAACATAAAAAATTAATCATTTTAGGCAGTAAAATTATTTTTTCTTCAATTCGTAACAAGTTGACTCGATCAACCAATGATTAAAATTCATAAAACTTTGTATCTAACATTTCAAAAGAAAATACTCCGTATATTCATAGTCTACACCTTTACCTGAACAACTTCATATTATAAGTCTATTGATCTATTCAAACGTTTTTAATAGATATCTAACACTCGTTTTAATGATTAATTATTCAATAATAATAATAATAACAATAATAATAATAATAATAATAATAATAATAATAATAATAATAATAATAATAATAATAATAATTACCTAATAAGCTCCTTTTGCAAAGCACCACCATTCTTAGTCCTCCGATGAGAGGTAGCACCAAAACCAGTAGTAACACCATAACTATCCGTCCCTTTATTCATACTCTCCATCACCCAATCACTACTCGCCTTCACCCCAGCCCTAGCCGCCTCAGACAACTCCACCTTCACGGCGGCACCGTCATTAGCCGCCGCTATCCCGGCCACCTGAGACACCGTCAATGTCTCTCCACCAAGCTTCACCACCGGCTTCCTGAACTCCGCCACCATCTTCTTCACCTCATCTAGGTGGCTACCGGTCAACGCCTCAGCAGCCACTCCCCAGTTCAATGGATCCTTCATGCATAACTCATGCACGTGGCTACCGTTCTCCATTATATATGGTTAAATTTTTTAAAAGAATGAATAATAAAAGAGAATGTGATTGTTATGATACTAGATCGAATTAAGCAAGCTCTATATACGTGAATGTAAATGAGACTGCTGATTTATTATGGTTGGTTTAAATTGCTTATATAGAGGGTGTGGTGTGTATGAAATAATGAAATATTGTAATATGAATAGGAGAAGTGGTTGTGAATGGGTGGGTAGGTGGGAAAAGACAAGGAACAACGAAGGAAGGTGGTAGGTTGGATTCAAGATTTAATCTCAGCCGTTTGATCTCGTGTATGTTTTATCCAACGGTGGAGATCTTGCTGATGTGGGCAGGCAGACCGGACTAAAACACACTAGTCGTAGCAGGTGAGTTCAATTATTTTTTTTTAAATGAAGATAGATGGTTGTTAATTTGTTAGACAACAAATTGTTATCACATTTGTTTCAAAATAAATAAGGGTCTTATAAAGTATTATATTTTTTAAACAAACATTTTAAGGAAAAGAATGTCAATTTTATAGTCTGGATTTAAATACCAATTTCAATCACTTAACTTAGGAAAAAAAAGAATTTCATGTTGTTTAATAAAATAAAGCCAAATTTCTAAAAGTGGAAATATACGTATTTTTTCCTGCATGCCTTGTCATAGTTTTTTAGCATAATATATAAAAGCAAATTATCAAGAATGTCGTAGTGAAATTAAGCTCAAACAGTTGAGACAAGGAATGTTTGTAATTGTGATTGTATTACTAATATTGTATACATTTGTGATGGTTACATAACATATCCTTAACTCTAGAGTAAGGGGCTATTTGGTTGATTAAGTGCTGAATTATTAAGAGCTCTGAATGGTTAAGAGGTCTGAATGGTTAAGTGCTGAATCATTAAGTTGGACCTCTTAATGGTTAGTTTTCTTGTCCCACATTGGTATAAGAGTTCCATTAAGGTTCAATATAGTTCAGTGCTTAATGATTCAATGCTTAATGGTTCAGCAACATTTCAAGTCTTAATGATTCAGCCTTAACCATTCCATTCAGAGGCTGAAACAAACGCCCTGAATGCTGAATCATTCAGCATTGAATGGTTAAGAGCCTCATTATAAGAGGCTACCAAACAGCCCCTAAGTCTAATACAAATGAATGAATTGAACTCGCATAGGGTTAATATATAACAATTTTTACATGAAATTACAAAAGAAAGAGAAATGATAATAGGTAAATAGTCTGATTTCGAAAATGAATAACTCACCCAAATATAGGTTGCCTTTTTTCAAAAGCTCACATGCCACCTTGCTTACTATTGAGTATTTTTTTTTTTCACTTTATTTCCTTTCTCGTATCAACTTATGATATGCCATAATTTTATAAATGTAGACTATTTCTGATGGACCCTTGGAGATGAAGCTCTTGGATGTTCTTATCATTGGAGATCATGCATCCTAAGAAGCTCTTAGGTGAGGTAACCTTAGACTATCTCCAACTCATGACCACCGGTCTACCCCCTGCCTCGTGCCATCACACCTTGCCCGTCCGTTCTCTCCTTCCCCTGCAACACACGCTGCGGCTCATGGCCCACCTCCGATCTCATAATCCCAGTCTCTCTTCTACATGGGCGTGCCCTTGACGATATGCGGCTCCCCTCCCTCTCTCTTCCACTCACTGTCCAAGTTGGTCCACGTCGAAGAAGATTGCTACGGGCGGCCACTTCTCAGGCGCAATGGAGATGGTCTTAAACAAGGGCATGGATTTACCTAGGTTCTTGCAATAGGGTGGGCCCAATGTTAAAAAAGAAATGTGTTTATTTATTACATATTTATTGTGTGTAATGGGTAGGATGATGTGAGAATTAAGAAAGGTAAGGATATTTTGGGGTTGGAAATGAAATCTAGGTTTTTAAGGATTTATAAGGACATTACATGATATATGACGTTGCAGCTCAGCACGCCTAAAGGCTCATGTAGCATTGGAGATATTCTAAGACAACCTCCAATTCTACATTTTAAAGTGATTGATGTGATGATGTGCCATATGTGTATGTTATGTTTTAGTATTTGCTAAAGTCTTTAGTTACCTTACTAAAGTAGAAATAACTATGCGTAGCTAACTCTTAGTATCTACATATTAATACGAATAGGTCTTCTTAAGAACTTGTGGGCGTCGGGACGTCGGTGAAAGCCTCATTCCCCATCTTGGCCGGTTTGACATATCCTAATTATGTCTCATGTTGTTCAAAACATTTTAACTTTTAACCTTGGCACATGTACTTTTGAGTGCTATCGCTGGTTATAAGGATGTTGTTTCCACTGCTTATATGGTTGAAATTATGGTTTAAGAACTACATGTCAATGAGTAAATCCAATATATGAGACCCCATGTTAGGGGTGTTTCACGTAACTTTTTAAATGTTAAGACTTAATAATAGTAATAAAGTAAGGAGTTATTTGTTAAGACTTAATATATGGTAATAAAGTAAGGAGAGCGAAAAAAAGTTGAATTTTTTTTTTAAAGGCTTAGTTCTTCAGTAATTATTGTACAACCCTAACCTAGCGGTTACAAGTTCGAATCCCTACCTACACATCGGTGTCCTCCTTGCCTAAGCTCAAACCGTCATGAGGGGTTTTTTTTGTGGTGTGCATGGATCGAACCTGTGACCTACCCCCGGCCAAGATGGGAACCTCTAAGGGAAAACTTACCCTACTTCAAACCAGCTGGGCTGGAGATCATTGGCAGAGTATTGAATTAACAATATGGATTAATCATTTGTTTTATATTAATATACTTCCATAATATATTTCATTTAAAAGGTAAAGATAGAAATTTAAGAAGAGAAAAACTGTCTGAATTCTTCTTCAGCTAAATATTTTACTAGTTTGATATCTTCCAAGCACAACTGTTTGAATTATTCGTGAAAATAGGCTACACCAAAGCTGTTTACTGACGTTTTAAAATGAAATTATGAAAGGTCTTCTTGGGCTATAGAAGTTGTCAATAGGCAAAACCTTATCACTTCCCGTATGTGATATAAATAATTAAATATTCATTTGTTGTATTACAACGATCATATTTACGTGCTAGTGCTAGTTACGTGACATCAACACTTTTACTTTTTAGCGAAAGTTATGAATAGTCTTATGCTTCGTAGACCTTCTTGCCAAATACAATTGTATAAAAGGTCACTTAAAATGTTTCGAGTCTAAAACGAAACCTAATTCGAAGGTACGTTTTTGATCTATGGCTGTGTTTTTTCAAATTTTTTTTTAATAATATTGAATAAAGATGTAGTACCAAGAGGAAAGATCCGGTACAAATAGCTTTTTTGGTAAGAACTGTGAGAATCAAAGGAGGGTATTTTTTTTTAATTTTTTTTTTCAAAATTTTTTTTCCCCATATTGTTAAACATGTATTATAGTATTGAAAACTAAAAAAAAAAAAAAAAAAAAAAAAAAAAATTTGGTGTAGAGTAATTACGTGTAGAGTAATTACATAATTACTCTAGTGTAAACTAATGTATTTACCTTAATGACGTAATTACACTAAAAAAAATTTATTTTTTAATTTTTTTTTGTATTATTCATCTAGAAAGAATGTTTAAGCACATGGGAAAAAAAAATTCTAAAAAAAAAATAAATTTTTTTTACCCCCTTTGATTCTCACAGTTCTTACAAAAAAACTATATGTATTTGATCTTTACTCGTAGTACCAAAAGGGCAAGATGATCCAAAAAAAATTAAAACATCTCCCTTCCTTTTTGTTGAAAAGGACAAGCATAGTGTACTTTTAATTCACTTTATTACATTTTTACTTTATCTTGGAAGTTGTTGGTTAGAAATCTTTTGAAAACTATATAAGACTATGTGTTATCCCAGCGCCAAAGGGCGCAGAACAGGGACACGTCGGACGGCGCGACGGTGACGAGTTGGCGCAGGCGAGGGCGTGGGGGATGACCGGAGGGCAACTCGCGGCGTTGAGGGGGAGAGGTTAGGTAAGAGCCATTAATGTTTTCTGCCCATTTGACTGAATGTTTTACTTTTCGAAAAAAAGGAACCAATAGGAGAAGGTAGATGGATGGTGAATTCTTTATAGTTTATATGGATTATTCAGGTTGAAACAAAACACAAACATGAAACAATCATGGATCTTTAAACCCCATTTCTTTTCTTTTTGTAAAGAACCGACTTTTATACCGACCGGCAACCGGAGAAGACAGTTCAAAGCAATATCAACAGGGAGACCGGATATTAAAGGCTCAAAACAAGATTCTGATAACTTTCGAACCCTTTGCATATTATGTTGAAGAATGAAGATAATTATTGTTGATGAAAAAAGGAAGGGCCAAAATATGAAAAAGATGATCGGAGAAGTGGAAGTGGTTTGGTGGGTTGTGTTGTTGAAAAATGAAGGGCCTAGCTATATTTTATTTGTTTCTTAGGTGTGTGTGTGTGTGTTTTTTTAAATCAGATTGTGATTTTTTCTTCTTTTCTTCTTATATTTTAACTTTTTAGTTGTCCTTTAACTTTTTAATTTTTTTGGTTTTAGTCTGCATTAGTCGGTTTAATCTTTTAAATTTGTAATTGTATTTAGGAATATTTATTAACATTTGTCAATATATAAATATTAACATTAAACAATGACTAAATAATGATTATCTGATTATCAACTAAGCCCCCAACCAAGCCCTTCCTATTACACCCTTTTTTTCTCATCCAAGCCCCTAATAAAGTGTGCTTATGTGTCGCTTACGTGGCATCACTTTTTTCTCATTCAAGCCCCTAACAAAGCCCCCATAACACATGAGTAAAGATCAAATACATATAGTTTTTTTGTAAGAACTGTGAGAATCAAAGGGGGTAAAAAAAAATTATTTTTTTTTTAGAATTTTTTTTTTCCCATGTGCTTAAACATTCTTTCTAGATGAATAATACAAAAAAAAAAATTAAAAAAAAAATTTTTTAGTGTAATTACGTCATTAAGGTAAATACATTAGTTTACACTAGAGTAATTATGTAATTACTCTACACGTAATTACTCTACACCAAATTTTTTATTTATTTATTTTTTTTTAGTTTTCAATACTATAATACATGTTTAACAATATGGGGAAAAAAAATTTTGAAAAAAAAAATTAAAAAAAAAATACCCTCCTTTGATTCTTACAGTTCTTACCAAAAAAGCTATTTGTACCGGATCTTTCCCCCATAACACATAGCCTAACAGAAGTTTTATGTAATAATTACATATTTTTTCACAACTCATCTCACTAATAACATATAATAAATTATAACCCAAGAACAAAAAACATATGTTTTCACGACTTATCTCACTAAAAACATGTAATAAATTATAAACCAACAACAAAAACATATGTTTTCACGACTTATCACTAAAAACATATAATAAATTATAAACCAACAACAAAAACATATTTTTTTACTAACTTATCTCACTAAGCACATGTAATTAATAATAACCCAACAACAAAAACATAAGTTTTTAAATGAAAAACAAATGTTTTTATATGAAATTCAAGCTTTGATAAACAAAGTTATTTACAAACAAAATAGAAAATTTAAATCTATAAAACAGAACATTCACAAACTTTAAAAACACACACAACAAAAATAGATCTAAACTTTAAAACCCAAAAAAATAAAAATTATGGATCTGTATCTGGAACCAAAAAAAAAAACAAAAAATTTAACAACTATATTGGAGAATATGCATCTGATTAACAAATGTAGGCTTTCACCGGATTGTTGACACACCAAACACCACCTCGTCACCACCGTCAACCCACCAAACACCACATTTACCAACGTACACCATCGGATCTGTTCACCATCAGCTTCACCGGCTTTATATATAAACCACCGGATCTGGATCTGAAGGGAGGGGAGAGATAAAGATGGTTATTAAAGGTAAAAATTGATCACAAGAATGGTAATCAAATCTATTATCTTATGTCACCCATATTTCTAAGATATTTGATAAACTACGTTTTTTTTTCAATAATATTGTACGCCAGTACCCTTATTTTCAAGGAATTTGAAATCTTTGTTTGATTATTGTCTTTACGTAGATATTTTTGTTTTGACACCTATGATCATTTATTTATGTTGCCCAGTTCTATAAGACCACTAATTTATATTTGTATATAAATAAGAATTACCGTATCAGCTTTGGTACTCGACTCTCTTCAGGTTCAAGGCAATATTCATCATTGTTGCTTAAATCTTCTACCATTGTTGAAGGATTAATGGTTTGAATGTTTGAGAGAGATAGAGATATGTACTTATTTAGAGAGAGAGAGGGGATGAGGTGCTTGTTTAATGTGTCAGGAGGATAGAGTGTGTGGGTTGTTTAATGTGTATAGAAAATTGTGTGGCTTGTATAAAAGACCATGATACCCTTCTTTTTAAATATATGAATGTCTATGTGGAAGCATGATAGTCATATAATGGGGTTTCCATGGTTTGCACAAGTGGAAGTGGTTTTCAAATTAGAATTGCCCTATATATATATATATATATATATATATATATATAAAACAAGGGTCGTCTTAGTGAGACCCCAAATTAAAATTGGGACACCTCCTTCTCTTTATACTGTATCTCTCTTTATACACACACATATACATATAAAGAGAGAGATACATACATACATAAGAGATGATGTACCAATATTAACACCCAAAAACAATTGTCTAAATCCGTCTTCTGCAAAATATTTTACTAGTATTATATATTCCAAGTACAACAATAAGAAATTGAAAATACGAAACAATAATAGGTCTACTTAGGTTATAGAAGTTGTCAACAGGCAAAACATTATCACTCCACATGTGTGATTTAAATATTCATTTCTTGTATGAAACCGGTTTTTTAAATTATATAACGTAAGCAGTAGACTTCAATTTCCTAAAGAATCAAATAATCTTTCTTTTTTCATATTATGCTAGAATGACCATGTCAACAAATACCAGAAAACTAACAATAATACAATAAAAAAATACAATACTAAATAAAGAACTTCGAGAACTAAAAAAATACGACGAATGATAGTTGGTCATCGGGAAGAAGCCGGATGATAGCGTGTTAGTGGTGGCTAGGGCACATGTGAGCATGTCTGTCAACCCCCGTTAAGCGATTTTAATGGTGAATTTTTAACAATATGTTTGAAGTGATAATGTGGGGAATAATAATATTGTAAGTTGTTAACCCTCTCAATCTATATAGTGTATGCTACATAAAAAGAATCATAAACCGAGAAAAATACAAACTAGTTAAGACAAATGATTACATAGTTATGACTATTAGTAATTTTCTCACCTCTTCTCTCAATTATTTAGCATAAACATGCTGTTAGGTGGGTCAAGTTTTTACATCAAAACAAGAGTTACCTAACAATTGACAAACGACACTAAAAGATATGAACCACAAATATGTGAATTGTCATTGCTTCTTACATCTATTAAATTATGTTTTTTTAAAAGACTAAATTTTGCTATATGACAAACCACACATTTAATTCTTTATATCACATTTGTTTATTATAAAATGACAATTTGTTCTACTCACACAACATCATTGCTACGTTTGTAATGAACACTATATTGTAGTATTGTACGTAGTCAGTTATATTGTGCATTAATCAAAGGGAAAATAGCGAAAATAGCCTTTGACCGGACGAATTTGCGAAAATAGCCCCCCCCCCCCCCAAGCGTCTTTGGAGACCTCTCAGCCCTCTTTGGAGACCTCTCAGACGTCTCCCGAGACTCTCCCACTCCAACCAATAACTCACCGTCACGTCATCACCCACCCACTCTCTCTCCTTCTATCCTTCTCTCCTCCTCTCTCTAATAATTACCTGTCCACTCCTTCTCTCTCCAACATCCATAAGGTTGTTTCCAATTTTGTACACTTATCAAAAACCTTGTGTCAGTTACATATACCACCCAAGTTAATGTGGATTCTTTCTCAAAACTAACGTTGAAAATTGTACCTCCACTCTACAGTAACACCAACCATTTCCAGATACAATAGTCCACTGGATTCTCTTTCTTAGTCACACCAGAGACGGGTTATGGGGCTGGGAAACAGAGAAACAGTCGCCGGATTATTATCATAACCGAAGGAGGAAGATAGTGACCGGAGACGGCGGCGGCCGGCCATGGCTGTCCGGTTGCTGCTTCCGGTTGGGCTCTCAACAGAGCACATACACAAGTGTGTGTGTGTTTCAATCTCTCTCTGCAGAATAATAAAGGAGGAGGAGACTTTTTATACAGTAGTCTTCGTTTTGGGAGGAGAGAGAGAGGAGAGAGAAGGAGTGGACAGGTAATTATTAGAGAGAGGAGAGAGAGAAGGAGAGAGAGTGGGTGGGTGATGACGTGGCGGTGAGTTATTGGTTGGAGTGGGAGACGTCTCGGGAGACGTCTGAGAGGTCTCCAAAGAGGCTTGAGAGGGTGGGTGGGTGATGACGTGGCGGTGAATTATTGGTTGGAGTGGGAGAGTTTCGGGAGACGTCTGAGAGGTCTCCAAAGAGGGCTGAGAGGTCTCCAAAGACGCTTGGGGGGACTATTTTCGCAAATTCGTCCGGTCAAAGGCTATTTTCGCTATTTTCCCTGAATCAAATGGTGTGGACTTCATTTCTATTTTGGCCAACTTCTGATGAGTTTTGACTTTCGGCAAACGTGTGGCTCAATTCAAGTGAAAGTCAAGGACTTACAGGATTTGATTGGTTGTTTCCGAGAAAAACTTTGCTATCTTAAATAATTAGGCATGACGTGCATTTCAAAGTTTAAACCAATTTTACTTACTATTTTAGACAATTCAATCTCCTTACATAATTTTCTAAAATAATCCTATTCGGAAAGCACATATGTTGAAAACATTGTATAGATACAAATTTCGTATATTTAAAACTCAACCGCAACGACTTCTCACACAAACGTGTTAGATACAAATTCCGCATACATATAAGTTCATGAAAACGGCAAGGCGCACTGCCATAAAGCATATGTGTAATGTACTATAGGTGAAACCCGTTGACATGATACGCTTGCGTTTATGTATACCTTCTTAGATGGTACTCTTACTAAAACCATTTATATGGAGTGGAGCAACCACCGGGTTTTGTTAATTCACGTCATCCATACCATCCAGACTATGTATGTCGTCTTCAGAAAGCTTTATACAGCCTTAAACAAGCTCGACTGGCTTGGTTTCAATGGCCAAGTTCATTTCCAATCCATAAAGGTTTTACATGTAGTCAAACTGGCGCGTCTTTGTTTGTTTTTCATCATGCCTTTTATACTTGTTAGTATATGTTGATGATATTATACTAACCGAGAATCATGCTCCAACCATTCATCAGTTTATAACTAGCCTGCATAAAGAATTCGATATCAAAGACATGGGAAAATTAAGTTATTTTCTTGGACTTGACTTGTAGGGGTGCAAACGAGCTGAGCCTGAGCTCGAGGTCGATTAACTTATGAGAGATCGAGCTCAAGCTCGGCTCATTGAAAGTTTTGCAAGCTTGGCTCTATTACAATTAATTAATATACTAAAAAATTAATATAAATAATATGTTAATTAAGGCTCGCTAGCTCGATAAGTGAAGCTTGAGCTTGGACTCGTATACTTTAAAACAGTAAATGAGGGGTAAATATTATTAAATTTTAATAAAACTAATATTATACTAGGCTCGATAAGGCTCGACGAGCCAAACAAGCCTCACATGTCAGGCTTGAGCTCGTGCTTGATAAATAAACGAGCTTTGTTTTAAGCTCAAGCTTGGCTCGGGCTCGATAAAGCTCGATACGTTTTGAGTTTTTTACCGACTCGAGCTCGAGTAGCTCGCGAGCGGCTCGGCTCGTTTGCACCTCTAGACTTGAGGTATCTTACACTAATGATGGCTTATTTCTCAGTCAAACCAAATATGCTCGTGACATTTTGACTCTTGTTGGTCTTCTTGATGCTAAACCAGTTGCTACTACACTTGGCACAAATGATGTCTTTCTAAGCATTGATACTCCATATTCGGATTCAAATCAATATTGTTCTCTCGTTGGAGCTTTACAGTATCTTACCATTAACATACCAGATTTTTCATACGTAAATCAAGCTAGCTAGCACCTACATTTGCCTACGGTGCATCACTTTCAAATTGGTTAAAAGAATTCTATGATATGTAAAGGGACCATTACTTATGGACTTCAGATTTCTTATCCTACCAAAACCAATTAATCTGACTGGATGCAGATTGGGTCCGTTACATTGAGACACCTCGTTCAACCTATGGTTACTCCATTTCCTTTGGCGGTAATCTTGTTTCTTGGAGTGCTAAAAAGCAGCCAAGCGTTTCTCGCGCCTGTTGTGAATCAGAATATGGGCTATGGCTAACACTGCAGCTAACATTATTTGGCTTATACATCTACTTCGTGTTCTAAACGCTTTGCGATAGGAGCACCCAACATTGTTGTGTGACAACTTAAGTGATATTTTTTAAGTCTAAATCTTGTTTCTCATCGACGAGCCAAATATATTGATATTGATTATCATTTTGTTTGTGAGCTCATATCTTCTGGTAAGCTCCATACAAAATCTGTACCAACCAAGTTTGAGATGGCTAATATTTTCATCAAGCCTCTACCAAGGCCGCTTTTTTTAATCTTTCCGTGACAAACTTTGTGTGTGCCACCTACACATTCGTTTGAAGGGGGTACTAAAGACATTAGTTACCATAGATAACTTAGTCAAAGTTTATTATGATTTGCTTATATCTTTCGGGGTTAGGATCAAATACACAGTGAAAGAAAAATAGGAAGTCGTAGGAAGGGTATCAAACGGACTCCGATTGAACTCATTCAAGCGGCATTGGAACCGTCTTATTGAACCCTACGACGTCGGTTTTTAGGTCTTCATTTTTTGGAGTTTTAGCTTGTAGTTTTTAGAATATGCATTATATCATTGTGTCTTTTATGTACCATTGTGTCTTTTTCTTATTTTCATCATTGTGTCATTTTTTCAATTCATTGTGTCTTTTTTCTTCAGCATTGTGTTATATTTTTTTGGCATTGTGTTATATTTTGTGGCTCATTGTGTCAAATCTCATTATCTATTGTGTTTTTTGTATCCTTCTCACCCTTCTCATTTTTTGTAGCCTTTGTAGAATAACCCAACCCATATCTTTCGTGTAATCATGTACCTTTCCTTCTATTTATTGTATTCCCTTGTACTATATAACTTTTGATTGTGGAATCGTATGTACGAATATGTAGTTTCAATCGTTAACATTTGTAAAATTATGTTATCATTAACTGTTTAGTACCACAAAGTAAGGATATGTACACGGGTTCTAACCTATTATATACACAGTAGCAGATCCAAGAATTTTTTTCACTGAGTTCCCTTTTTAGGTGTTCCAATTTCATATGATCAAACATAAAAATTTCGGGGCGGTTTTGTGACACCCCGCATTTCCAGGTTATTACTTTAACCTAACTCTAGTAACTTTGATTACACGTTCATATCATTTCACTTGACTAGGAATAGTTAAGACAGTTGCACGATACATTACAGTGTGTTAAGAATAGAACAATTAGTAATTCGGAGAATTACTGGGTTTACCAGATTATATATACGCGTCATAAAACCCGAAACGTTGGTGAAATATTAACTATGAATATACTACGTGATAATTATGTGCTTATACGTGAGTTTGCGAAATTATGCTTATATGTGATTATCTGAAATTCTGTGAATTAACGTAACCGAGCTCAACCCAATACAGCCCCCAATGCACCTCAAGACGCGTTCTAGACCTGCTCTAGTTGTTCCCTGGTCGCACACTACATTCCAATCAACCTCACATGCATTCCAAACACCAATTAATGACCATTTTGATCAAAATCTCTTATAAAAACCCACTTACTTGACCTCCTTAATTCGCACTCCAAACGAACGTTTTAACTCAATTAAAAACACACACACACTCTCCTCATCTGGTGTACCAAGTCTGCACAAGAAGCCCCGATTATTATCTCATATTCGTGACGAATTGGAAGCTTATTCTTTGGGTTTTAACTCGGTTTTCTTTCTTCTTTTTGAGCTATCAAAACCGTGAGTTTTTCCAATTCCTTTTACATAATCTTTCATTTATATCAGTAGATCAAAAGCCCTCTATTTGTTGTAGCAAACATAGCCTCTAAGGGTTCCAATTGAAAATCTAAGGTTTAGGGTGTTCTAGGAATTTTGGGGATTTTACATTGAAAAGTTTTAGGGACTTAAAAATGCCATAACTCGCTTATTACTGATCTAAAAATTATGAAACTTGGTAGACTTGTTCATGTTACTGACTAGAAGTTTTAGAAAAAGTTTCGTAATTTTTAGAAACCGTTTAGTATTTTTAATCATTTTTAATATGCTTTAATCATGTTTAATTTATATAAATTCGAATATAAAGTATTTAAACATGAAAATTACCAGGAATGTATCTCATTATGTTAGAATAATTATCATGCTATTTTCCCTCTGTTTTGATATCATTTCATAGGTCATCTCACTTTCTTTTGTTAAATTAGTTTTTAACAAATAATATTCATAATAAATAGAATTTTAACAGTAAAATTCCATAAAATTTATTATGAGACCTTCCAAGTCAGTGGACTAAGTTTTTACAGAAACTTTTATTTTTAGAAAGTGTTTGATAATTATTTCGGATTTATGTATTATTTATCATATTTAATTCATATAAATTCGAATTTAATTCATTTAATTATGAAAATTGGTGGAAATATATTTTAACATATTTTAAAAATTTCCACATCAGTTTTACTCAGTTTTAAATTGTTTTCATACTATATTACATTTTTGCTTACTAAACTAGTTTTTTTAAACATATAAAATCTATAATAAATAGATTTTTATCAAGAAAAGTTTTATAAAAATTATTCCAAGACTTTTTAAGTCAGAGGAATAAGTTTTCATAGAAGATTTCATTTATAAAACTATTTTTATATTTTAACTCATTTTATCTCCTAAATTAGTTTGGAAACAATAAAATTTATATTATATAGATTTTATTCACCAAAACTTTTATAAAAATTATTTTCAGACCTTTAAGGTCAGAAGATGAAGTTTTCACAGAAAAATTTATTTTTACAACTCCTTTACATTTTATTACAAATTTATGTCATTTTGATAATACAAATTAAATTAATACTTTTTGTATATAAATTACCAATATTTTCTGAGTTAAATTTATTATTTTGTAAACTCAGAAAATACTATCTTTACAAACTCAAGGTTACTTATCATTTTTGTCATCTCCTTTATTAATAAATATAATTGTTTATATTTAATAAAACAAATATAAACAATTATAGTTTTAGACTTATCAAAATCATTTCCAATATCATTACTTATAATATATAACTTGGTAAATATTTTGCAATATTAAACTAAGTTATACGCATAAGGCTTTTCATGAAGTTACTACCACGCAATACTTATAAACTAGTTATTCGACTCGACGCGTTACACTTCGTCACTAAACTTATAAAACCCCAAAATCTAGATTCAACATCCTAGATGCCTTAGATTAGGAACCCTAGACTCTTTTAAGTACAAACACTTACAATATACCATAAACTTTAGGTCGAGCCTTCGGGAATCACCTTGCTTCACTCGCCGCTTAGCAAACTTAGCGAATGTGAGTATATCCTTCCCCTTTTTCATGTTTTACTTTTGGGGCTATTCATGTACACCAAATTCAAATCTTTTACAAAGTACAAATCTTTTACAAAGTACAAATCGTTGCAAAGTACAAATCGTTTGCAAAGTACAACTCAAATACAAAGTGCAATTCTTATGTGTGTTTACTTGTATCCATTGTGTGTATTCATGACTTGTTGACTTTATGTGTTCTAGGTATTTATCTATGTGTGTACTATACTGTTTTGTTTACTTTCACGTCTCAATGTGTGCAATTGTTATCGGTTATCATCGGTTGTCAAGCATTACTATTAAAGTAGCGGATTAGCTCCGTGAAATAATACCTTATCCAGTGGTTGTCAAGCATTACTATTAAAGTAGCGAACTAGCTTCCGCGAAATAATAGGTTATCATCCGTTGTCAAGCATTATTATTAAAGTAGGGGATTAGCTCCGTGAAATAATATTTTACCTAACAGTTTTCCTATGACAGCAGTATTTCACGCCTTTTTCATTTCAGACATTTGTATCGGTCGGGTGGTGGGTTAGCTGCGGCACACCCTATATATAAACACGAACGATACTGTGTCATTCATTTACATACAGTATACACCATATGAATTGCTAACGTTTTTCCTAGTATACATAACCAAAACAGGGTATGCTCACCAATACATTTTTGTATTGACATATACTATTTTCGTACATGTTTCAGGTTATCTTTGAGACGTATTTTTCTAAGCTTTGGACTAGTATTTTGGATTTCTAGTATCTTTGTATTTCTAAGTTTACTCGTTTTGTTCTAGAACCGTTGTATCACTCGTATTTCATTCCATGTAATAACTATTAAATCAATGTATCAAGTTACACTTTAGTACCATGAGCTATTGAACAATCGTCACTACGTGACATCCCGATGTTTCCGCCATCGGTCGGGGTGTTACAGATTGGTATCAGAGCCATGGTTATAGGGAATTAGGTTATTAGAATGCCTTTTAGCCTAGTCTATAACTAAGCTTACACTTACGAGTCCTCTCGTATATACTCTACTTCATCCTTGCATTTCTTTCCAAGATTATTTTCCCCATACCACTTTTCATCATCCTTTTCGACATCATGCTCGGAGAAGAAGACACTCGTATTCTACAAAAGAAGCTGATCACCTAGTTAGGAGTGGCATCCATACCTCGGTGATTAGTTTCACTCCTCTATATGTCGTATATCTTTGGAATATATTCTTGAGATAGGAGTGACATCCACACCTCAAGAACTTATTTCATCCAATAGAAACTCTACCACTAAGCCAGGAGTGATATCCTCAACTTAGTGATTAGTTTCACTCCTCTATATGTTGCACATCTTTGGAATATACTCTCGAGATAGGAGTGACAGCCACACCTCGAGAAATTATTTCATCCAAAAGAAACTTCACCACTAAGCCAGGAGTGACATCCTCAACTTAGTGACTAGTTTCACTCCACCGTATGTTTTTGTTTTCGAAATACATCCTTGAGTTAGGCGTGAAACCCATACCTCAAGGATTTATTTCCACACCTCGTTTTAAATCTCGCTAAAGTCTTGAAATTTACTAGTGATGGGGCACGTGCAATCTGGAAGGGTGAGCGCCTGTATCCTGAGTTTTCTGTCTAGGCCTGGTAATTCGTATAAATCCCAATCAGACGAGGGACCCGTTTACCTACCTGGGAACTCTCGGGATGAGCATTCACTTATAGGCTAAAGTACGCCCCCGCATATCACTATGTAAAGTTTCGAATACTTTAGTTAGTCACTGTTTCTTTAGAAACAATCCTAATATATGGTTTTATTGAATTATTACGTTGCATCTTGCTTTTTTTTGAAGTTTCAATCATAATGTTTTAAAACTATCTTGATTTTACTATACTAGGTATTATCGTTATTATTCACAAGTTAACATTGCATTATCATCGCTGTTGCATTTCCACTTTTACCACTTATACTATCCGACTCAGCCCAAGTTATCTTTGCTCGAACCCAAACCTTACAGTTCTTGTTTTAACCTATAGATGGACAACCGTCAGCAACTCAGGAGAGCCGCCAGACGTAGAGCTGCCCGACGAGCTGAACGTCGCGTCACGGAACAATTAACCGCCATTATCCCAACCATCGTCACCACCATTCTCCAAACCCTCCACCTGAACATTAACCCAAACACGGAAGGAGGAACTACCAGTAATACAAACGGGAACAAGTGCACCTTCAAATACTTCAACTCGTGCAACCCAACCAAGTTCTATGGCACTGAAGGAGCATCTGGGCTCCTTGAATGGTTCGAAAGTATAGAGAACACCTTCATCAACAGCGACTGCCCCGACGACCTGCGAGTTCGTTATGCCGCTAGTGTCCTACAAAAGCGAGCCCTCACATGGTGGAACAGCGAAAAGAAAAATCGAGGAGCGACAGCGGCGCTAGCCATGCCTTGGAACGATTTCAAAACCCTCATGACCTCTAAGTTCTGTCCTCGCAGCGAGATGAAGAAATTAGAAGATGAGTTCTGGACTCTTAAGCAAGACAGTGGAAACAATGTTGACTACAACACCCGTTTTCACGAACTCAGTCTGTTAGTCCCCAGCATGGTTACCCCTGTCTCCATAGCTATCGAGAAGTACATCGAAGGGCTACCCTCTCAAATTCATGACACCGTTAAGGGGAGCAAATCCACATCTGTCGAAGAAGCTCTCCAACTCGCAGCTACTCTTACTGACAAGCATGTTCGTGATGGTACCCTGACTCGTAAAGGCACCAAACGACCCGCTGAAAACTCCATTCCTGTTGATACCCCTAGTGCCCACAACTATCTTATTGTCGAACCCCTAAATCAGGTTCCTGTCAACGCACCTCAAAGAGCTTATCAAGGCCCGCATCCACAGTGTCCATATTGTACCTACCACCATGCCACCACCATGCCTTGCCGTCAGTGTGACATTTGTGACAGAATGGGTCACACCACTCCTTACTGTCGTTTGACTACTGAACCATTGACAAACCAACGGCCTGCTACCAAGAAACGGAGTCACACCACTGACCAGAATCGCACTTGCTATGTTTGTGGCGATCCTAACCACCTCAGGAGTACATGCCCAAACCTTCTAACTCAGATCGTGGTCTATCAGCCAGCTTCCGAGGTCAACATCCATGAACCACAGGATCACGCTGTTAACAACATGACTAACGGTACCGTCCTTACTCAACCATTTGCATAGCATAACCAACGAGAAGCTTTATCTCTTTAACTAGAACCTTGCTTGCAATACCTGTATATCATCATACGTTGTTTTTCCTAACCAAACCTATACACTACCTTGCGAGGCAGTTGACTTAACGAACTATACCCGTTTTACCCGTTTACGTAAATCTCTTGCGTAATATTAGGGGAAACCTATTCCACAACTCATAAGTCTTTATCATTACCAAACTGACTTGAGCTTTGTAGCATACTAAAACGTGGAAACACGAAGCTCACACGTTACATGCCACTTTTACTATTTTGCATATAGGATCTACTTTTCAACGACACTAAGATCATATCTGTGGACTTTGCTCTCACACGATACCTAAAGTCTTAGCCTTTTTGGGAACATATACCTTTTACACGATCATCTCATGAATTTGACTTTTTCCATATACATACTCTTCAATTTGATTTTTTTTGCAAACACATGATAATATGTACCTACAAAGTCTTTTCTTACAAGATTTATTACCATGACCAAACTTTCTCAATCTATGAGACCATTTACACCCATATTCACAACCAAGTTACCACTTATTGAGTTACCATTGACTTATTACATAAGCATTTTCTTTATACTACTCGATCACTTATACAATCACGCAGTTTATTCGATTTATACCATGTTGTTCTTTTATCATATCACTATACTACATACTTTGGTGGATACATGCTTTTACACATATACTTTCGTTTTCGTTTTCGTTTTCGTTTTGAGCAAAACCCTGTCATATTTACTTGTCGTATCAATTCAGTACCAAGGCCAACAAGCACACCGATTGATGACTCATACGAGATTTAAGCCAATGCCCATGTACGACTCGGGTCGGAGTACTCCTCCAACCCGAGGGGAATGGTGTAACCCTCAGAGCCCATCAACACGGGTGTTTAGAACCTAACGGTCTGAACCATATTTGACAAGTTTGCAGTGAGGACCAACCCGAAAGGGGAGGACCTCATATATTATACATACTATTTCCATCATAGATCAACCTGAACAAGGAAGATCTATCATACTGGCTGTCATATTCCTTTATAATATTTGACTGGTAATCACGGAGGCACCCGACCTCTAACCAGGGCTTATACTTATTATATTTCAGGATTTTCATTTGGTTATTGTGTGTGTTAGAGTCGTGGAAAAGCAAGACACCTCAATGTAAGGTAAATCGATAGTTACGGTCGCGAACGTAATTATATGGTTTACAGGTACACGGGGGTGAAGTGCGATTTCACATGGTCTTTAGACAACCAGTCCAAGTCCAAAGCATCGTTAGTGTGGTGGGTTAGCTGCGGTACACCCTATATATAAACACTAACGATACTGCGGGAACGAACTGGGAATCCACGTAGCCTATTGATCAACAAACAGTACGAGCCTAAGGCATCGTTAGTGTGGTGGGTTAGCTGCGGTACACCCTATATATAAACACTAACGGTACTGCGGGAACGGACTGGGGCTTGATCAAGAACCACATGGATTATTAGTCGACAATCAGTACGAGTCCGAAGTGTCGTTAGTGTGGTGGGTCAGCTGCGGTACACCCTATATATAAGCACTAACGGTACTACGGGAACGGACTGAGAGTTTTGACCAAAGACCTGGCCCTACTTGATTGTTTACATGTTTACATTTCTATGGCTAATTGAGTTTATAGCATTGGACCTAACCTCTCATAATAGGATCATTGACCAATAGCTACAACTTCTTTTACTTTATCGAATTGTTACCCAAAGCTTCAATTCGTCATCCGGGAACCTCCCTCTTTGCCTCACACGTGAAAGAACACTCCTCATATATCCCTAAGTCACTGTTTGTTTGACATTTTATTGCACTCCTAGTAGTTTAGTCAGAAACTTTCTAAAGTAGGGGAGACTGCTACAACAGTACTCCTACCATCATTTCACAGTAAACTTTCACGTACTCACACCTTCAACGTTTTACTTCCTAACATCAGGTCAAAACGTTAAAATTTTCAAACTTGTCTTTTGGATCTTAAACGATTAATTTTTATCACGACTACTATATTTTGATGAACTAAACAAACTTGTATTTTACAAAACTCTGTTTTCATAATCCCTTTTGTTACGACGCTTGTTGTCATAAGAAACCTCTATTTTGAAATAAATTTCGGGACGACATTTTCTAAAGTAGGGGAGACTGTGACATCCGTCACCTTCCTCTTTTATAAATGTCCACATTTGGTCCCTCATATATTATTTAAAATTTTTATATAAATTTCAGGAAATAAAAATTTATAATTTTTATGATGGTTACATTTTATTTTTCTAGTTTCCAAAAAAAAAAAAAAAAAAAAATTTATTTACGGTCCGTAAATAAATATTTACGGTCCGTAAAAAGTAAAAAAAAAAAAAAAAAAAATTTTTCCCTTCCAACGCGGACCGCGGAGGATTAAGCAATCCTCCCGCGGACCGCGACAGAAAGCTCTGCAGATTTCAAACTTTGCATTAATGGCATCTCGAGCTCAACCCAATACAGCCCCCAATGCACCTCAAGACGCGTTCTAGACCTGCTCTAGTTGTTCCCTGGTCGCACACTACATTCCAATCAACCTCACATGCATTCCAAACACCAATTAATGACCATTTTGATCAAAATCTCTTATAAAAACCCACTTACTTGACCTCCTTAATTCGCACTCCAAACGAACGTTTTAACTCAATTAAAAACACACACACACTCTCCTCATCTGGTGTACCAAGTCTGCACAAGAAGCCCCGATTATTATCTCATATTCGTGACGAATTGGAAGCTTATTCTTTGGGTTTTAACTCGGTTTTCTTTCTTCTTTTTGAGCTATCAAAACCGTGAGTTTTTCCAATTCCTTTTACATAATCTTTCATTTATATCAGTAGATCAAAAGCCCTCTATTTGTTGTAGCAAACATAGCCTCTAAGGGTTCCAATTGAAAATCTAAGGTTTAGGGTGTTCTAGGAATTTTGGGGATTTTACATTAAAAAGTTTTAGGGACTTAAAAATGCCATAACTCGCTTATTACTGATCTAAAAATTATGAAACTTGGTAGACTTGTTCATGTTACTGACTAGAAGTTTTAGAAAAAGTTTCGTAATTTTTAGAAACCGTTTAGTATTTTTAATCATTTTTAATATGCTTTAATCATGTTTAATTTATATAAATTCGAATATAAAGTATTTAAACATGAAAATTACCAGGAATGTATCTCATTATGTTAGAATAATTATCATGCTATTTTCCCTCTGTTTTGATATCATTTCATAGGTCATCTCACTTTCTTTTGTTAAATTAGTTTTTAACAAATAATATTCATAATAAATAGAATTTTAACAGTAAAATTCCATAAAATTTATTATGAGACCTTCCAAGTCAGTGGGCTAAGTTTTTACAGAAACTTTTATTTTTAGAAAGTGTTTGATAATTATTTCGGATTTATGTATTATTTATCATATTTAATTCATATAAATTCGAATTTAATTCATTTAATTATGAAAATTGGTGGAAATATATTTTAACATATTTTAAAAATTTCCACATCAGTTTTACTCAGTTTTAAATTGTTTTCATACTATATTACATTTTTGCTTACTAAACTAGTTTTTTTAAACATATAAAATCTATAATAAATAGATTTTTATCAAGAAAAGTTTTATAAAAATTATTCCAAGACTTTTTAAGTCAGAGGAATAAGTTTTCATAGAAGATTTCATTTATAAAACTATTTTTATATTTTAACTCATTTTATCTCCTAAATTAGTTTGGAAACAATAAAATTTATATTATATAGATTTTATTCACCAAAACTTTTATAAAAATTATTTTCAGACCTTTAAGGTCAGAAGATGAAGTTTTCACAGAAAAATTTATTTTTACAACTCCTTTACATTTTATTACAAATTTATGTCATTTTGATAATACAAATTAAATTAATACTTTTGTATATAAATTACCAATATTTTCTGAGTTAAATTTATTATTTTGTAAACTCAGAAAATACTATCTTTACAAACTCAAGGTTACTTATCATTTTTGTCATCTCCTTTATTAATAAATATAATTGTTTATATTTAATAAAACAAATATAAACAATTATAGTTTTAGACTTATCAAAATCATTTCCAATATCATTACTTATAATATATAACTTGGTAAATATTTTGCAATATTAAACTAAGTTATACGCATAAGGCTTTTCATGAAGTTACTACCACGCAATACTTATAAACTAGTTATTCGACTCGACGCGTTACACTTCGTCACTAAACTTATAAAACCCCAAAATCTAGATTCAACATCCTAGATGCCTTAGATTAGGAACCCTAGACTCTTTTAAGTACAAACACTTACAATATACCATAAACTTTAGGTCGAGCCTTCGGGAATCACCTTGCTTCACTCGCCGCTTAGCAAACTTAGCGAATGTGAGTATATCCTTCCCCTTTTTCATGTTTTACTTTTGGGGCTATTCATGTACACCAAATTCAAATCTTTTACAAAGTACAAATCTTTTACAAAGTACAAATCGTTGCAAAGTACAAATCGTTTGCAAAGTACAACTCAAATACAAAGTGCAATTCTTATGTGTGTTTACTTGTATCCATTGTGTGTATTCATGACTTGTTGACTTTATGTGTTCTAGGTATTTATCTATGTGTGTACTATACTGTTTTGTTTACTTTCACGTCTCAATGTGTGCAATTGTTATCGGTTATCATCGGTTGTCAAGCATTACTATTAAAGTAGCGGATTAGCTCCGTGAAATAATACCTTATCCAGTGGTTGTCAAGCATTACTATTAAAGTAGCGAACTAGCTTCCGCGAAATAATAGGTTATCATCCGTTGTCAAGCATTATTATTAAAGTAGGGGATTAGCTCCGTGAAATAATATTTTACCTAACAGTTTTCCTATGACAGCAGTATTTCACGCCTTTTTCATTTCAGACATTTGTATCGGTCGGGTGGTGGGTTAGCTGCGGCACACCCTATATATAAACACGAACGATACTGTGTCATTCATTTACATACAGTATACACCATATGAATTGCTAACGTTTTTCCTAGTATACATAACCAAAACAGGGTATGCTCACCAATACATTTTTGTATTGACATATACTATTTTCGTACATGTTTCAGGTTATCTTTGAGACGTATTTTTCTAAGCTTTGGACTAGTATTTTGGATTTCTAGTATCTTTGTATTTCTAAGTTTACTCGTTTTGTTCTAGAACCGTTGTATCACTCGTATTTCATTCCATGTAATAACTATTAAATCAATGTATCAAGTTACACTTTAGTACCATGAGCTATTGAACAATCGTCACTACGTGACATCCCGATGTTTCCGCCATCGGTCGGGGTGTTACAGGTAGCACTATCTAGGTTGACAACCTCACAACGATGGATAGTCGGATGTGAACTATTATCTTCTTTAGGCTTTTTCATTGTTGATAGACAATGATGGAAGGCAAAACAACATACCACTGCGGATGCAGGGCTTGTCAGAAAAAGTAACTTCGGTACATTACTGTTGAATAGCTATAAAACGGGCTAGCTACCCACAACATGACTTTTAATGATAAAGAAATATTCTGGAAACTAAAACAAATAATTCGTGGATACGAATACTTGTGAACTCGCCAACTTTATGTTGATACACTTGAATTTATGCTTTTGCAGGTCGTTAAGAAGCATGCGCATTTTAGGACACTGTGCACGGAGTCCACAACTTATGTATTTCTGTCATGAAACAATTACTTCGGGTTTGTAATAATTTTCGGGCGTGTCTGTTCACACCGAAACAAACAATGTTGGATTTTGAAAAACGCTTCCGCATATTATGATTTCTAAAGATAAAAAAAATTATTATTTTAAAATTAAAATAAGTAACACAACTTTCTATTTAGTTAAAGTTGTCTATATAACTAGTGGCTATTGAAGATCCTGGATTGTCATACACCTCGCGGTAAAACTCCGCAGTGGAAATTTGAGGGTGTGACAGATTGGTATCAGAGCCAATGGTTATGGTTATAGTGAATTAGGACTGCATAAGAGTCTAGTCTATAACCTTGTCTCACACACTAGATGGTCACACACATGCAAGTAGTGGTTAGCAAAACTAACTTGCAGGATTCTTATCTTATATCCTCGATAATTCTTTAAGTAGAATCTTTTATAAGTGAAAGCTAGCGCGTGGATCCTAACGCACCCGTTATTCCTAATTAGCATATGGCAGCTAGAGGAGGTAGACGGGGAGGAACCGCTGGCCGAGGTGGTGGCCGAGACGGAGGTCATGGCAACACTAATATGACATTTGAACAAATGACCAACCTCATGCAAGGGACTGTAACTGCAATGGTGACTGCAATGCAGGGTAACCAAGGTAGTAAATCAATCACTCCCATTCTTAGATCTTTTCTTTTCTTAGTCTATTCGAGTTGGTTAAATCGAGTTCTTCGGTGCAGGCAACCAAAACCAACCAAGAAATTATGACTATAAGATTTTCATGGAAAGTAAACCACCCAACTTTAAAGGAGATGGGGGAGCTCTGGAACTACTTGGATGGGTGCAGAAAATCGAGGCTGTGTTTAATATGTGTGACAGTCCACAGGAAAAGAAAGTGAAGTTTGCTGCAAGCACCTTTGTTGGTACTGCTTTATCGTGGTGGAACTCTCAGGTCCAGACTCGTGGACTTAATGAAGCCTATGCCATGACTTGGCCTGATTTCAAGGCTTTACTTGAGAAAGTCTATTTTCCTCGAAGTGAGATCATGAAGTTAGAGCATGAATATGGGAATTTAAAAATGGTGGGGTCGGAGATAGAAGCTTATACAACTAGATCTCATGAACTGGCAACCCTTTGCCCACACCACTCTACACAAATGTCAAGGCGTATTGAATTTTTCATCAAGGGATTGGTCCCTGAGATTAAAGGATCAGTGACTGCAGCTCGATATACTGAAATAGAAGATGTAGTTAGCATGGCTCTCTTGCTCACAAATCAGGCAGTTGATCAGGGTAAATTGCCTCCTCGCACGTCCTTATCATCAACAGCAACGACCGATAACAAGAGAAAGTGGGAAGTGGCTACTGACAAGTCTAACACCAATACCACCAATCCAGCCCAGCCAAACCAAAAGAAGCCTGATAATAACAACCGAAACCACAACAACCAGGCTACTTCGAGCAAGGGAAACAATCAGGGAGGGTATCAAGGGAAAAACCCTAAGTGTGACACTTGTCAACGTCACCATCCTGGACCATGCAGGTTTAAGTTAAGCTGTGATCGTTGTGGGAAAACAAGACATGAGAGCAAAAACTGCTATGCAAAGTTATCCAAAGATCAGCTACGTCAAGGGCAGAAGCCGCAGGGTCAGCAACAGCAAAGCTCGGGGAAAGCATGTTACAAATGTGGGAGTGAGGACCACTTCAAGAAAGATTGCCCTCAGCTGCGCGGGAACCCCAATCATAACCCCAACACCAACAACAACAATAATAATAATAATAATAACAACAACAACAATGGTGGGAATGGGGGAAACAACAATGCTGCTCGTGGTAGAGCTTATGCTCGGTTCGGGAGAAGCCGACAAAAACAACAATGTGGTGACCGCTATGTTTCCAGTAAACGATAAACTTGCTTCTGTTTTATTTGATTCCGGTGCTGATTTAAGTTATATATCAATAAACTTTAGCAAGTCACTAAAGAAAACTCCAACCCCTCTTGAACCTAAACATTCGGTAGAATTAGCCGATGGTAAGCTTTTGGAATCTAGCCAAATCTTTAAGGGGTGTGAGCTTGTTCTAGCTGATCAAACCTTTAATATTGACCTTATCCCCGTTATTCTCGGTAGTTTCGATGTTGTTGTTGGAATGGATTGGATGTCCATGCATCGTGCCGAAATTCTTTGTCAAGAGAAGATAGTTCGTATTCCTCTTCCTAGTGGAGAGATCCTCTCTGTTCAGGGTACCCAAAGCAAAGATTATACGAGTTTTATTTCTTCCATGAAAGCTAGAAAGTGTATTCGTAAAGGTTGTCCCGCATTCTTGGCACTTGTTTCTCAAACTCCTTCAGAGGAGAAAAGTTTGGCAGATATCCCAGTTGTTCGTGATTTCCCTGATGTTTTCCCAGATGATCTGCCTGGTCTTCCTCCTCATAGACAGGTTGAATTTCGCATTGATCTTACACCAGGCGCCGCTCCAATTGCACGAGCCCCGTATCGATTAGCACCACCCGAGATGAAAGAATTGTCAGAGCAACTGCAAGAACTCTTGGAAAAGGGATTTATTCGACCTAGCTCATCGCCTTGGGGAGCTCCTATTTTGTTCGTAAAGAAGAAGGATGGAAGTCTTCGCATGTGTATTAATTATAGAGAGCTTAGTAAAGTGACGATCAAGAACCGTTATCCTCTTCCACGTATCGATGATCTTTTCGACCAGCTTCAAGGAGCTAGTACTTTTTCAAAAATCGATTTAAGATCGGGTTATCATCAGCTAAGGGTGCATGAAGATGATATTTCAAAAACTGCTTTCAGAACTCGTTATGGCCATTTTGAATTCTTGGTCATGCCTTTTGGTCTCACCAATGCTCCGGCGGTCTTTATAGATTTGATGAACCGTGTTTGTAAGCCTTATCTTGATAAATTCATTATTGTATTCATTGATGATATTCTGATTTATTCTAAAAACAAAGAGGACCATGAGGAACATTTACGGTTGGTCTTGGACCTTTTGAGGAAAGAGCAGTTGTATGCTAAATTTTCCAAATGTGACTTCTGTATGCAAGAAGTTCAATTTCTCGGTCACATTGTTAATGAACAGGGAATTCATGTTGATCCAGCAAAAATAGAAGCGATCAAGAATTGGGAAGCCCCGAAAACGCCTACTGAAGTACGACAATTCTTTGGTTTAGCAGGTTATTATCGACGATTTATTAAGGGGTTTTCTAAAATTGCTCAACCTCTTACTACTCTTACTCAGAAGGACAATAAGTATAACTGGGGTGAAGCCCAGGAATCGGCCTTTCAAGAGCTAAAGCGTAAACTTTGTTCAGCTCCTATCTTATCTTTGCTTGATGGTCCAGATGATTTTGTTGTTTACTGTGATGCCTCTATTCAAGGTCTTGGTTGTGTTTTAATGCAACGTGAGAAAGTTATTGCTTATGCCTCTCGTCAATTAAAAGTTCACGAGAAGAATTATACGACCCATGATTTGGAGTTGGGAGCAGTCGTATTCGCGCTTAAGATTTGGAGGCATTATCTGTATGGTACTAAATGCACCATCTTTACGGATCATAAGAGTTTGCAACACATCTTCGAACAAAAGGAGTTAAACATGCGCCAACGTCGTTGGGTTGAATTGTTAAATGACTATAAATATGATATCAAATATCATCCAGGTAAGGCTAATGTCGTAGCAGATGCTCTTAGTCGGAAGGAAACAAAACCTAAGCGTGTTCGAGCTTTGCAACTCACCATTCATTCTAATCTCCCTAATCGTATTCGTGATGCCCAGGTTGAGGCATTAAAGGAGGAGAATATCAAGCTTGAAACTCTTCATGGTGCTGATAAGCATTTAGAGTTAAGAAGCGATGGCCTTCAGTACTTTATGAATCGGGTTTGGATTCCACTTTATGGTGAGTTAAGGCAACTTGTCCTTGATGAAGCTCATACTTCTCGCTATTCGATACACCCTGGTTCTGATAAGGTGTATCAAGATCCCAAAACATTGTATTGGTGGCCTAACATGAAAGCTGAAATAGCTACTTATGTTGGCAAGTGTTTAACTTGTGCTAAGGTTAAGGTTGAATACCAAAAACCTTCAGGTCTGCTTCAGCAGCCAGAGATCCCTATGTGGAAATGGGAACAGATTTCCATGGACTTTATCACCAAACTTCCAAGGTCAGCTAGTGGGTATAACATGATCTGGGTTATCGTTGATCGTTTAACCAAATCAGCGCACTTTATTGCAATTAAGGAAAAATTTGGCTTGGAACGTTTAACATCGATCTATATAAAGGAGATTGTCTCACGGCATGGAATGCCTACTTCCATCATATCGCATCGAGATGGTCGATTCACCTCTCAATTCTGGAAGTCTCTCAATGACGCATTAGGTACCCGCTTGGATATGAGTACTGCTTATCATCCCCAGACCGACGGTCAAAGTGAACGCACGATTCAAACCTTGGAAGATTTGTTACGAGCTTGTGTTATGGATTTTGGCATTAGTTGGGAAAAACATTTGCCGCTCGTTGAGTTTTCTTACAATAATAGCTATCACACTTCGATCCAGTGTGCACCTTTTGAGGCATTGTACGGACGTAAATGCCGATCTCCTATTTTCTGGGCTGAGGTGGGTGATAGTCAATTAACAGGTCCAGAAATTATTCAAGAAACATCGAACAAGATTATACAGATCCGAAACCGAATGGCGGCAGCTCGCGACCGTCAGAAAAGCTATGCTGATAAGCGTAGGAAACCATTGGAGTTCCAGGTGGGTGACATGGTATTGTTGAAAGTGTCACCTTGGAAGGGTGTGATCTGTTTTGGGAAACGGGGTAAATTAAGTCCACGGTATGTTGGACCCTTTGAAATCACTGAGCGAATTGGACCCGTCGCCTATAGATTAAACTTACCAAACGAATTAAGTGGAGTACATGATGTATTTCATGTATCCAACCTTAAAAAGTGTCTGGCTGATAAGACACAGATAGTTCCATTGGATGAAATCCAAGTGGACGATAAACTTCGGTTCGTGGAAGAACCAGTTGAAATCTTAGGCGAAGGTTCGAAGAAGCTCAGGCAAAGCACGATACCCATTGTTAAGGTACGTTGGAACTCACGTCTTGGACCGGAATACACTTGGGAACGCAGAGATCAGATGAGACTCAAGTATCCACATTTATTCTCTGAACCAGAAATTGTGCATAGGCCTAATGCAAAGAAAACAAACTGAATTTCGGGGCGAAATTCTTTTCAACTTGGGGATAATGTGGCAACCGGAAAATTTTTCACTCGTTTTATCTCTTGCGTTTCAACTTGTTTTCACTTTTGCTGAATTTCGGGATGAAATTTTTTTCAACTTGGGGATAATGTGACACCCCGCATTTCCAGGTTATTACTTTAACCTAACTCTAGTAACTTTGATTACACGTTCATATCATTTCACTTGACTAGGAATAGTTAAGACAGTTGCACGATACATTACAGTGTGTTAAGAATAGAACAATTAGTAATTCGGAGAATTACTGGGTTTACCAGATTATATATACGCGTCATAAAACCCGAAACGTTGGTGAAATATTAACTATGAATATACTACGTGATAATTATGTGCTTATACGTGAGTTTGCGAAATTATGCTTATATGTGATTATCTGAAATTCTGTGAATTAACGTAACCGAGTCCGGGTAAACCGAGATTACCTAGAATAGTAATTTAGATTTTTATGAATTGTTAAAATGGTAAATAAAAGTATTATTGCATAGTTATTGCATAATAATTACATAATATAAATTAAAATATAAAAATGATTTTAATTATCCCCCGCGGACCGCGGAGGAATAAAGAATTCTCACGCGGTCCGCGCGAGAGACCAGCAGACAAGAACCTAACTTTACCCCGCGGACCGCGTGGGAATTATTAATTGGTCCGCGGTCCGCGGCAGCAAGCTTTACGAGCACTTGTGTAAACTTTATAAAAAGTCGTCTCTTCTTCAATTATTTCGCACAAACACTTCATCTGGTCGATTTTTATCATCAAAAACCTGATTCTTATCATCTATAATCAATCTTAATCAAGAGGAGGAAGGATTAAAAGCTTGTTGAAGTTGTGTGATTATTGTTCTTGAATCCTAACTTGTGTTCTTGTTATTTTGATTATGTTCATGAGTATATTTATGTTCTAATCTGATTAATAAACTTATTAACATGTCTAAAATGAATTCATGCTTGATAAATATGTTTAGATGATGTTGTTATACTTATGAAACAATAGGATTCATGTTAATCTTGTTATGATAGTTTAGCTTGAAAGATCTTGTTATAAACTTAAGTTTGATTATTGGAAACTATCATTTTGACAAGGTTTAATAATAGGTTACTTAGGTATATCTACCATATTGAGTTTTGATAAGTTTTTATTGATAAAAGTTATGATAGATAAGTTTTCATCAAAGATTAAAAACTTGGCAGATTTCAAATCCGATATTGTTTAGTGAATAACTTGATGAATTAATATCTAAAAATTATGGTTTTTGATTCTGAAGTTACCTATATGAAATAAGCTTTCCAGAAAGTCCAAGTTTGTTTGATTTGGTTAGGTATAGGTATTTATTTTAGAATTTACAAAATCATAGGTCAAATCTGATCTCGGACAGGAAAGTTTGATCAACTCTAAACGGTCATAACTCGAGTTTTACAAATCCTCTGATCGTGAAATTTGGTCAGTTACTAAAAACCTGAGAGTCAAAGCGTCTCCAATTGGATTCAGGTCAATTGGAGTAACATGTGATTTTTAATGATTTTTCTCTTAAACTATCGCAAACAGCTCCATTTTTATACCTTGCTGTGTTCATGAATTTTTATAAATTTTTCAGAAGGTTTTTAACCCGAAATAAAAAGAGTGATTTGACGTATAAACAAATAGTATTGTTCTGTAAAAATTTGAGAGTCTAATATGTCCGTTTAGTATTTTATAAAAATTCGTTAAGAAGACACAAAATCTGTCCAGAAAACTCAGATTTAAGAACTTGTAGTATTTATGTGTTTTAGTGTTTTTAACTTGTATATTAAGTATGTATGAGTATAAATATACTTATATGAATCGTATATGATATGTGTTATACTATATATATACTAACTAATCACCAACGGGTCGTCGGTTTTACTTGCTATATATGGTTAGACTAGAGTCACACAACACACTAAGGAATTGTCAAGTTTAGAACAAATGGATTTTTGGTCAAACTTGCATAAAAATAAACTTATAAAATTCAACTTTGAAATAGGGAATCGTTAGACGAATTGCCTACATAAATCCGTGAAGTTGGAATTTTATAAACAACGCAACCTAAGGTGAGTTCACTACTCTGATACAAAAGCATACATCCCGGGTTTTTGGGATAACTAAACTCTAGTTTTAAACTTGAAACTACTTAGATTCCAGGATTGGGATCTACAACAAAGAATATTTTGGTTTAAAATTCATGTTATAGCTTATTTAAACAACTCTATCAAAGGAAGTCCTTCACTACGATACCGAATCTAATTGCCGGACCATGGCAAACGGGGTAACTAGTTGGTAGCGCTATCTAGGTTGACAACCTCACAACGACTGGATAGTCGGATGTGAACTATTATCTTCTTTAGGCTTTGTCAGAAAAAGTAACTTCGGTACATTACTGTTGAATAGCTATAAAACGGGCTAGCTACCCACAACATGACTTTTAATGATAAAGAAATATTCTGGAAACTAAAACAAATAATTCGTGGATACGAATACTTGTGAACTCGCCAACTTTATGTTGATACACTTGAATTTATGCTTTTGCAGGTCGTTAAGAAGCATGTGCATTTTAGGACACTGTGCACGGAGTCCACAACTTATGTATTTCTGTCATGAAACAATTACTTTGGGTTTGTAATAATTTTCGGGCGTGTCTGTTCACACCGAAACAAACAATGTTGGATTTTGAAAAACGCTTCCGCATATTACGATTTCTAAAGATAAAAAAGAAAATTATTATTTTAAAATTAAAATAAGTAACACAACTTTCTATTTAGTTAAAGTTGTCTATATAACTAGTGGCTATTGAAGATCCTGGTTTGTCATACATCTCGCGGTAAAACTCCGCAGTGGAAATTTGAGGGTGTGACAGGTTTGACTATTCGGATCAGGTAATTCATCACAAACGGTCCACCAATCACCATTCCCTCTTCTTTCTACAACTAAATCCCACTTAACTCATTTGCCGGGAAAAAAAAAACATAATCAAGTTATTAACTCTTTGCGCATTCTCTTTCTTCTTTGAATATACCCTTTAATTCAAGATTTTCATGAACTTTTTTATCATCTACTCAAATCTTTATCAATTCAAACAAAAAATGATGTCTTTGAACACATAATGATCACCACAAGGATTGAACTAGGAAGCTTTCTATATTTTGGAGAGTTTCAATCACTATAGCACTGTCAATCTTTGCAAGTGGGTTCGTTAAATACTTTTTTATGGGTTTCTTTCCAAATTTTTTTATATACATTAACACTATAATTTAAAACCGAGTGGGTTCCCAAAAACCCACCGAAAAAGCCTAAATCAGCCCCTGTATATACATATATAATGATATGTGATTATAGAGTCGTTATATAGTAACTAGAGTAAAATAGACTTACGAGACATGTTTTTACGAATTCGAATGCACCTCACGGTTGTCGCAGTCACAACAACACGTGACTAAATTTATTAGTTTTGTAATATTTGATGTAAAGTATAGTAGATTAACCTTTACCTTTAAAAAAGAAAAAAAATAGATATCCTAAGGCAGGCTGGGGCACCTCTCGGGTAGAGGCTTGAGGGTTGAAACCCGCGAAAGAGCATCGCCGCCACCCTCGCGGGTTGGCTGGCGGGTTCCTTTCAGCAAGTAGAACAACCAGTTGAAAGATGCCATTTTCTCAAATATTTGGAACATTTTTTGAACGTTGGGGACCATCCGAGGGTATTTTAATTTTAAAAAATAAAGCAAAAAGTTTAAGGGGTACATGAGGGTGAGTATTGCATCTAGGGTTGAGCATATTGCACCGAATACCAAACTGATACCGATCTCGTATCGAACCGAGGGTGTTCGGTATCAGTACTCACATTTAGAGGTTTTTGGTTTCGATATCGGTATGGTATCGATATTTTAAGGTAAAATACCGGTATCGTATGTTTTCAGTATCGGTATTGGGTTTTGGTAGTTTTCAGGATCGGTATCGGTTGGTGCCGATACCGTCCTGACCTCATCTCTAATTGCATAGATGTGGTAGTTTGACGGTACTTGAAAGTAAAAATGAGGTGACAATGTATGATTGGAAGGTGTTAAAAGTTGACAAAAGTAATGTCCCATCCTTCCTAACCAATGTTTTGGAGAACGGATCGGGCCGGCAAGTCCGGCTGGTTGAACCGGGAATCGGACCCCCGATCGGTCCGAGTCGCATCGTTCGATCGGAATGCTATTGAACCGGGTTGGTTTAGTAAACCGGCCGGTTGAACTGGAAATCGGCCTTGTTGGACCGAAAATCAGCCAGGTCAGACCGGATTTTGATAGAATTTTCGTGATTTTTGTTGACTTTTTGAGCGGTACGTTAACCCAGTGAGACTGGTTGAACCAGGAATTGCCGGTGTGTTCGAAGGCCGTCCAATCCGGTCCTAAAAACATTGTTCCTAACAACCCATCAAAGCATGTAAGGCTTTTCACATTGACTTGAATCACACGTTTGTCAAAAGTCAAAAATATATGAAAAGGTTGACCACTTTACCATATTAAAATGTGAGCTGACAAATTGATTAATAAACAATATGAGTACAATATGGTGGTCATTAAAAACGTATCAATAGATTTGTGTGCCTCATTGTTACACTTCATGTTATTATCAGTCCTTTTATATATAAAAATGTGATGTAAACATGTTGTTTGTCATGTGACACGATTTAAAAATACACATCATATATTTTATTCGTAATTTTTAAGTCACATTTCAATCGTTAGGTAACTCTTGTTTTGATGTAAAAGGTGACCCAACTACCAGCTATTAAAACAATACATACATTTTTGAGAAGAAAGGAGAGAAAATGCAACGAGTTAGTTTCAAAAATGAAAAAAAAAATTTAACAAGACACATGATGTACTACAAATTAGAGATTTTTCAGATGATGGGAGAGAAGTTTGCCATGTCTTCGTGTCAGAAAGCGGTGTTTAAATGCTTTCAAGGAGCGCATGCTCAGGATTTCTTGACTGTCCTTCCCATTAATGGGTTTGGGCAACACATGTCGGCTGTTGAATATCGGACTATCCTTAAGTATAGACTTATGATTCCCATGTGGGAGTTGATGAGTCGTGTTCAGTTTGTAAAAAGGCATGTTTAGATAAATTTGGGAGTAAAGTGCACGGATGGTCCCTGTGGTTTACCCAAATTTAAACTCTGCTCCTCAGAGTTTCGAAATTACACGTATGGGATCTGTGGTTTGTATTTTGTGTCATTGATGGTCTTTGTCTTGAAAGGAGGTTAAGTTTTTAAGTTAAGTCAATGTGAAATTACTAAATTACCCCTCTTTAAAAAAAAACCCTCTATTATATCTCCTTCTCTTCTCTTCTCTTCTCAACCCCCACCACAATACCACACCTCTACCACAACCACCACCACCACAACCATCACCACTACCATCACTCTCTCTCTAAAACCAACTTATCTCTCTCTACACTCTACACTCTCCTTCACTGTCGAGCCCCAACCATCGATAGTCTGCAGCCAAGCCATGAACTCGATAGCTAACCACCGTCCCCACGGCCTTCATTACTGGAGCCACTTCAGGATTGATAACCACCGGTGCGCCACCACGGAGGGTGGTGGTGGCTGGTCACTGTTAAAGAGGAGGGGAAGGAGAGGTAGAGAGAGAACGTGAGGGGGAGAGGGGTTTAGAGAGAGAGAGAGGCTAGCACCAAACCCTGACAATTACCCTGAAAATAACCTTAATCGAAACAAAAACGGGCCACCCAAGACGATTCAGCCACCAAAACGTCACCACGACACACGTCAGCCCTCACAACAACCACCACCGTAACCCGCCGTCGCCTAAACAGCCACCAAACCGAGCCACCCTGTTGTCACCTGGTGGCGGGTTTTGTTCCAGTCATGGTGAGGGTTTGTGGTTGTGGTCTGATTGTGTCAAATCTGGGTGATTACAACAACAGATTTGGGTGGTTGCATCGTTAGTTCAGGCGGGTATTGGGTGGTGCAGATCGGGTTGGTCTGGTCTGATTGTACCACTACCGTGTCTTGTGTTTTCAACAGAGAGAAGGGATGGGGTGGTTTGGGGTTATGGTTGTGGTTCGGTCTGATTGTGGTTGTGATTGTGGTTCGGGTCTTGCTTCGAGACGGGTTTAAGTCGAGTCAGATCTGGTTGGGTTAGTGGTGGTGGTGGTGGTGGTGGTGGAGGAGGAGGTGATGTTGGTTGTTTGAGGAGGAGGAGGTGGTGGTGCTGGTCATGTATATAAAAGATTAAACTGCTCGGATGGTCCCTATGGGTATTTTGGTCATTTTACATGACTTAACTGATAAAATTTAACGACGTTACACTACAAAAAAATTGCCATTTAGTGGCACACGCTTTTAGTGGCATTTAACGTTTGTGACACTAATTAGAGTTTTAGTGACACTTTTTGTATGTCATGTTTGTTTAACACATACTTTTAGTAGCATTTAACTGTTATGCCACTAAATTTGATTTTTTGTGACACTTTGAATATGCCATAATTGATTGATACACGCTTTAGTGACATTTAATCATGTGCCACTAATATCAATTTTTTTAACTAAGTCAAAGATGTTAATGAGATAGTGGTTGGGGAAAAACTTGTGTTCCTTGTGACCCAGGTTCAATTTCCACTCTCTCCATTGGTGAAGAACGAATACAAGTGGCATCGGTTCTACTAGGATGAGAGACGAGGTTTTGCCGATTAATCAACTGTCGTGCCTTCGGGCGGGTGGAGGTTGGGTTTCCAAACATCTGGGAGAGTCAAGGGGTTGCGGCAATCGAGTGGTCGACCTTGGCCACAACACCCGGTGTCACGATGGTTGACATGTCGTTCATTCCCGTTCAACCAAAAAAAAACTAAGTAAAAGATGATTTTGTTATATTAAAATTTTATTTATTGAATTAAAACCCAAAAATTAAAAAAATTAACCTAAAAAAAGATGTGGTTTATCCCTCTAAATCTCTGATCGACCCTCCCATTACTTTCGCCCACTCAAAATTTCATTATCCCGCTAATACCTTCCCTCCCAAAATTCCAATCATTTTCCCTTCTTTTGAAACCCTCGACTAAAATTTCCCTAAAAATTATTCCCTCCTGTCAAAGATCACAATCATTGTATCAAAACAAATCCTTTATACCCAATTTCTTGTCTCGTTTATGGGAAAATCCATTTCATCGGCAAAGCTTCAAGATTTCACCAAAATAATAACCTCAAACCGAACCCAACACCAATCCAAACGAATCCCTAAACCCGTTTCCAACAAAACCCGGGCCGTCCCTCCACCCGAACACGCAAAGCCAAAAGGGTCCGGATTGTTCACTCAGAAAAGCAGCAACAAATGCTAAAGATAATGGAAGAGAGTTCATCGATTAACCGACGGATTCCGTTGGCAGAGGTGGTGTTAGAGTGTTCTAGAAGGTGGTTTCAAGATACCCTTAAGGAGGCTAAAGCTGGTGACATTAGTATGCAGGTGTTGGTGGGTCATATGTATTGTAGTGGTTATGGTGTTTTTAAAGATGCACAGAAGGTGTTCGACCATTTGCCTCACTTATTATTTTTTTTTGTTACAGTTGGATTTTATATATTTTTTTTAAAATATTTATGGGTACCATTGATGAAGTGTTTATATTATTGAAAAAAAGTTATGTTCTTGATGCATTTATCTTGTGAACAAATGGGTACTGACTTATTGTGCATTAATTCGTAATCTTTGTTAATAATCTTGGAAATGGATTATGATTGGTGTATTGTTGTTATAGACCATTTTTTTTTGCATTTTGTTATTTTTTGAAGTTAGTTTTTTCTTATAGCAGAGATAAGTTAGTATTGATGCCTTTGTATGTTAGGGACAAGCTAGGGTTAGTAGAGCTTCGCAGATTCTTATAGCCGAGTTATAGTTCTATCTTGGTGCAACTTTATATTGTTGATTTTTTAATCGAGTTTTGTGGATGATGTGAAGCGGTTGTATATGGAGCGGTTGGAACGAATGTCGTCGTTTGGATGATCGGTGTCTTGGTCGCCATCATTGGCGAGTTTGCCGCCGATTAGAGTGCATGTTGATGATGGACAGAAGGTTGGAGGGATTGAGGAGCAGTTTGGACAGATGAGTGTGCATCAGAAGGTTCGGGTGGTTCAGGATGATGTGGCTTATGTTGCTGTGATTCCTCCGGTTGTTATTGCCGCCGCGAAACAAGAAGGTTTCTGGCAAGGGTTATGTAGTCGCCACGATTATTGGCTGCGGCCATGGTGTAACGGCGAAAAAGGTAACGCCTTTTAGTTTTGCCCTAATTAAAAAGGTTGGAATACACGTTATTTAGGTCGACGGTTTGAAGATAAGTCAGTTTGATCTATGAGTTAAATTTGCGCTATCATCATTGGTAGTAAACATAATTCAGTAATAACATTTTGTTGTGTTTGGTTAAGGTTTTCGGTCTGCCATCCTGCTGGAAGAACAAGAAACTTAGAAGAGGCCATGTGATTCAGCTAACGATCATCTCCTTTCTAGGTGGAGGCCATGCGTAGGCGATGCCGATGACAGCACTATTTCCTCTGGTAGGTTAACATCTGGTGAGGTTTTGTCTTATAGATGTCTTATAGATCATCTTCACTAATTTGCGATTGGCTTACATAGCTCATTATTCATTAGTTTTCCAAAAGGTCAGAAGCAATTTAGTCCGTACATTTTAGTGTTTAGGCTATTATATTTTTTTGATTACTTGCATGGATTTATTAGTTCGAAGAAGTGTTGGTGAACTGTTGGTGTTTATTATATTTTAGTGTTGGTGTTTATTGCTTGTGGTGTAAGTAAAGGTCAAGAGGTGGATCTTTTTCACAAACCACAACCTGGAATGTGGCGCATCATGGAATAACATTTTAACTCTGGAATTGCAATCGATATGGACCAGTATTGTCTTTTCTTTAATCACTTCATATACTAAAATACCTGGTCTCTCAGGTTAGGCTGACCATTAAATTATACTACAAAAAGAACAATCCGAAGTTTCAGATAACAATTTAGTAAGGTACTACAGTTTTTGGTATGTGAATATGCTTGGGGTGATTTTTAACCCATGTGACCCGTTGAAGACAACGAAGATGGACTTAGTTATATACGAAGATGGCCTAACAATATGCAATAATTTTCATTTAATTATGACTATTCAGTACAATAACTTTACTTCTGCGTCTACTTCTTCTACTGTATTGTATTGTTTATGAAGTGAAGGTTTTAAAAGTTTATGAAGTTTAGAGTAGTGCTTAACAATATTATACCATCTAGTATTTTATTTTTATGGCATATTGTTAGGCCCTAGATTATTGTCTTTGATATTATACCATCTAGTTTTATCGATTTGGATTGCCATCAGTAATTTTAGTAGGTTAGGATTTTTAAGTCGGGACTTGCATAAATACGGATTATGGCAACATTTTCATTATTGTTGGTTGATTTATTAATAGAGAATTAACAAAACATGTAATAAGTAACATATTTCAAATTTCAAAGCCTTTTGTATCACTCATCATTTACACCATTATGGTTTTTTTTTTGGTATAGGAACTATCTGTTAGTTATCACAAATTGCAATATATATTTTGTCACTTCAATGTCTATTTGTTAGATTTTACAATGATTTTATTGAAAGCATGTTGTATTAAAACTTCTTTTAGCACTTTAATGATACACTAAGTGATTATATTTGCTACACGTCGTAGATCTTAAGCCATCGATCCATTATTTTGTTAGTGGTATGTGTTTTAGTACAATGATTCAGGAGTATAAGCATTCAAGCCTATAAATGTATGTTGCTTTTTTTAGACTGCAGGAAACCAGTGTTGCTTTTGGTCCATTGACAACTTCGCCGGTATGTTTACGACCCTTACTTACCAAGCTTTGGGTCTATTCAAACATTTCACTTATCATTTATTCATCAGGTAAAACTTTCTACGTGTGATGGTTGAAGTAATTCTGTTCATACAGTATTCGATATGGTCCATTGACAACTCCACCGGTATGTTTACGACCCTTACTTACCAAGCTTTTGGGCTCTTTTATGTAATTTACAGAGTTTTTTGTTGTTGTGCATTGACAACCTGCATGTTCGTTTTTTTTATTCTGTTCATTTGCTGTACATCTTAGGATTTGTTGATGCTGGATACACTTTATAGTGTAGTAAATTGTTCATTTGTTTTATTAATGACCTGTTACAATACCAACTGGCTAAAAATTTCTTGACCCGTTTCATTTTGTGTGCAGACAAGGAAGCCTAGGCAGATCTTCGAAGACTGATACAACCAGAGCAGATAACAACCACTTTTGTAACAAACAGTAAGTTGTCCGCCTAATCACAATCTTTTGGCAAGTAATACTAACTTCTCTTTTATAATTATCAAAACATAGAATTCTTGGTCTATTGGAAGGCACAATATGTCAAGGACTGCTCTTTTAGTGTCATGGAATATATGGCATAGTTCTCTTCTACTGCTATTATTTATAACATGCAGGTCACTTGATGGAGAAGGAAAAGTTGTTACATAGAGACACACCCAAAGGTATGAAGCTCAAAGGTTAAACCAGGTTACCATCCTTAGTTCAGCTTGCGTAGTATATTTCATGAATTTTGGCACAACATACCTCAACTGCTTATGACATTACCGTTTGCAGGATTTGTGACATGTAGACATTTGCATTGTACCGGCAAGACCAACAAGACTGTCGATTTTGCTTGTTATTTTTTTTGTTCATATGTTTGATATTAGCACTTATTAGACATTTGTTTGCAAACATTTGGAATATGGTTAAACGATGATTCAAATTTTAATTTAAGTGTTCATATTATGATTTTCACATTTTATAGCTTTAATTTTATTTTGCATTGTAAATAAATAATGATGTTAGTTAATCAAAATTAATATGAGAGACGTCTATGGTAGCAGTTTTTGATGTGATATTTAGTGGCAAAAATTATGTGCCATTAAAACTAGTATGGATGTTTAACTACAAACAGTTTTTAGTGGCACAAAATTTATGTTACTAAAGCTTTTTTTATATATTATGGCATAAAAAAAGTGCCACTAAAAGCCCTAAACTTTGTGTGACACTCTTAAAAAGTGTCACTAAAAGCCTTTAGCATCACCACTTCTAGTGACACTTTTTTTGTGTGTCGCACATTCCTTTAGGGGTCTTTAGTGGCACTTTTTTGAATTTTTGTGACATTTTATGTGTGTCACTGAATGTACTTTTTTTTGTAGTGTTAGCTGGTAGGGACCAAAATGTTATAGAATGTCAACGTTGGGGACCATTGAAAATATATGGGGGCATACGTGAAATTTGGGCAAACCACAGGGACCATCCGTGCACTTTACTCTAAATTTGGGGAGCATGCCCTTCACTGTAAGGAGCTGTCAGGATTTAAATACAATCATGACCTGATCAGGGACGTCTTACAAAGAGTAGGGATTTCAGCTAGGAAAGACGCCTCGGTTAACTATCTAACGGATCCACTTGAGGGGCGGTCCACCCTAAGGCCAGCGGATGTCCTTGTGTTCGGGTGGGCGCAGGGCAAACACACATGTGTTGATCTCACAGGGGTGTCTCCTTTGGTGGGACTTTGGGATTCAGGGTTTGTGTTAGGGCAACCAGTCTTAAAAGATAAATCCAAGAAAGTTGACAACTATGAAAATGCTTGTCTAGAAAACCAACACGTCTTTGTGCCATTCGCTTTTGACACATTTGGGGGCCTTGCTCCCGAAGCAATTCAGTTTTTAGATTGAGTGCAAAGGGTGGTGCAGAGTAACTCTCCTGCGGCCAATGACACAAGCTTTATTTTTACTAGAGTAGGCTATACTATTCAAAAAGGGGTAGCGGTGCAGCTTGTTGCCCGTTTACCCACCGCTCACTTGTAATTCTTGTTGGTTTTATAAAAGGTAAGATTAGATTAAAAAAAAATTGAGGAATAAATTTAGTTTTATCGTTAGTCAGAATTTGACTCAACAATAATCCATGGAAAAACTGAACATGGTTAAATATATAATCGACCGTTCTCCGAATGCAGTTTCATTGATATGTTACCGACCGAACATAAATAGTTGGATGTTGGGGAAAGATCACTGCGGACTCGTCAATGACATATCACCAATAGACTTTTCACGGATAGTCTCCTGAAGATCTATGATCGATGCTTGTCTCACACAATCAGTGACAGTGTGCTACAGCTTCATTTCAATTAGTAATCCATCGGTAATTGTCATTTTTAATTTAAAATGAACAATATAATATTTAAAATATATACAATTTCCCTTAAATAAAATTTACAAAATATGCGATAAAATATGTATATTGAAATATTTAAGCATAGGAGATAGTTAGAATAAAAACTCACTCAATTAGAAACTTACTAAACGTCATCTCCATCATCCAATATGTTTCATCAATGGTCAAGCTTAAATGTAAATATTATAATCCTACAAGAGGACAATAAAGGGTAGATGGGTAATTTGTACCCTTTTCTCTCTCCATCCAATCAATCATCTCGCTCTCTTTCTCTCACTAATCTTCTCTCCCCAACATTCTCTCTCATACTTTCTTCTTTACAAAAATCAGATTTTTAGTGAATTGAAAAAAACTATTTTATTTATTAATAAAGCAGAATCAGATTCATATTATTGTAGCAGCACTAGTGCTGTTACGTACGTAAAAACCGTCACGATAGTTTCATATTAATTTAAAAGAAATGCTGATTTGTTAAGTTTTTATTAGACCATGTTCTTTTTTCGTTTAATTTTACCAGCACCAGTAATGTTACGTACGTAATAAACGTGTCACCAGTTCATATTACTTAAAAAATTATGCTTATTAATTTTTTTTATTAGACCATATTTTTTTTTGTTTTATTGTACCAGCACCAGAGTTATTAAATACTTAACGGAAGGTCCATATGATTTTTCTTTTTAATATTCACTACTTTTTAAATAAATAATAATAATAATATATGAAAAGTTACATGTTAACGTACGTTTTCCACGTCTTAACATACGCATCAACCAGTGTATCTTAGTAATTATTGTACTCATATATAAAATTAAGATTCATCTGACAACACGAAAAATATATTATAGTGAATCTGTTCTAGGTTTGTAACATATGTTAAGATTCATCAGCTGATATCATATTGTTAATTAGTGGTGCATTGCATTACTTTAAAAAAACTTCCAAACTTTTATTTCATACACCGCCCTTTGGCATCCAATAACCATACTTCTCAAAAAAGCCAATTCTTCATACGTAAAAGGCCCACATCCTCCATTGCAACCAACAATAGCAGAGGGCATCTTATAACCATACTTGCCATAAAAAGCCCACTCTTCCTCCGTAATGCATATACCTTCCCATTCTGTCCTAATACGCACACCTTCCTACGACGCTGGTTTCTTCAAATCAGGTTCATATGGTTCTTCATATTCAGCCCCTGGGTCTGATTCGTAACCGGCAGCCCATTCAGGTGTGTAAATGTCATCATGCAAATCATCCTCCGGTGTCATATAGTCTTCTTGTGGCGGATATTCTTCGGGGAAAACGTAATCAAATGCCGCATTCCAATCGAAATCTTCGTCGCTTACAAACCCAGTGTCCGTCTGCTCTAGGGGTATAACCGATTCAAGGGGCGGGATGACCGGGGCAACAGGGGGGGTCATGTTCGGCTGCAACAGGGTCGATATCCGGTTCAACGGGTGGGGGTGGTTCAGGTGTACTTGCCATGTCTGGTTCAATTTGAGGTGGCTCGTGTACGATTGGGATGAGATGGTGACGGGGCTCAAGAACCTCCCAAGGGGTAGTGCTGGGGTTGGAATTCATGCTTTGACTAATGTATATAACTCTGACAAAAATAGGACCAGTGACATATGTTATAACAGAGTAAATGTTGACATTTTTAATATAAAACAAAAAAAAAACTATTGTAACAGGCGGAAAAAAGCTTATTTAATATATAATAAGGAGTCATAATAATAAACAACTCTCACATATTTTGTGTACCACATATGGAACCTGTTACATACGAAACACATTTTGTATAAATGATTGTAATGTATGAAACACATTTTCTTTTCTGCGAAAAAAAAAACAAAGAAATAGAAAAAAACACAGAGATGCTGCAAAACACCAGTGTTACGTGTGTAACAGGGTTTTTTGTCTGCAAACACAGACAAACTTTTGTAGTCTGCAACATCATACATTTTGGGTTAACATATAGACAAGAAAACACCCTAACTAAACACAGAGATGCTGCAAACGTATGTTTGTGCAATTAGCATAAACAATGAACACAAAATGCACGCAAAAAAAAAAAACTTGACACAACAAATACCTCAAAAATTTACCCACTAAAAAACCCACACAAAAAAACTTGACACAACAAATACCTCAAATTGAAACCATCAAAAATTTACCCACTAAAAAACCCACATAAAACAGCATCCCTGCCAACAATTTACCCACCAACACCCACAAAAAGCATCCCCTCAAAAAATCCCACAAAATTGAAACCATCAAAACCCACAAAAAAGCATACCCCAAAACAGGGGTCAAACCAAAAAAAAAAAAAAAACAAGGGTTCCCCGGGGCCATGTGTAACCTCGAAATTTCATTCTAAACAACAAAAAATTATGTTATAATCACTTTCAACAAAAAAGTCCACAAATTATTTCGAATTAAAACCCTTAAAAAAAACCCCACCAATAACCCTAGAAATTAAACCTGAAATTAAAAAAAAAAGTGACAACCGGTTGGGGTGATAGGGATGATGGCGATTATGATGAATAGTTACATGGTGGCCTTCGATGATGATGCCACAGTTGGTTGTGACGATCTTGTGGTGGTTCGAGATGATGATGATGATGATGATGGTTGTGACGATCCTTTGGTGGTTCGAGACGATGATGATGCTGTGGTGGTGGTTCAAGATGATGATGATGATGATGATGATGATGGTGGGGGTTAATGGTAGTGTATGATCTTTGCTTCAAATCAATGATTATACAGAGAGAGAGAGAGAGAGATAGATAGAGGATGAAATGAGAGGGAAATGGTATTTTGAAATGGGAGAGAGAAACAAGGGGTATATATGTGAGAGGGGCATGCTAAATTACTAAAATAGCCTTTGGTAAGTTCATTGGCTATGTGGAGCATTATAGTCCACTAGTTGGGTTTGTTGGAGTTTCTTCAAAATTTTGGGTTTCATCTATATACTTAGCATGTAAGCGTATATATAAGTTTTATTCATATTATAAATAAACATATACAATTAGTAAGTTCTTTTTGCTTTTGTTGTTGTACCATATTGTACAACAATCTTAAGTATGTCTCACCTCTTTAGGCCAGGTTTGGGATTCCTTATTTCACCTCCTTATAACTTATCTCCTTAATCAAGAAGGAGATAAGTTGAAAATAATGTTTGGGTAATGGGTTGAAAAGGAGTTTTTATGGGTTGAAAAGGAGATAAGTTATAAGTTAGAATTTGTGACTTTTTGATTAAGGAGATAAGGAGAAGGAGATAAGGAGAAGTTTAGCCAAACATGCCCATAGTTGACACCTGTTATAAACGTGTAACCCCCTCATTTTTCTTCTCCCCTGTCGCCTCTCTCCCTCTGTCTTTCGCTCTGCTCCGAGCCTCTCTCTATCTGTCTTCCTATCTGCTCCGACGAATTAAGGTTGGTTCGATGTTCCTATTTTCTACTGCGGGTTTTGTGTTTTTGGGTTTTTGAACACCACAATTACCAAATTCCCAGATATGGAGTTAACGTGTGAAAGATGGAAAGAGAGATTAGAGGTCGATTGTGTTTCGTCCCCGGTTGGTTTTTCCGACCACGAATCCAAATCTCTATCTTCGATGATCTCTGGTTTTTACTTTTTGTGCTTTCTGTTTTGATGGGTTTTCGTAAACCTTAATGTCTATTGAGTAGACGAAGGTTGTGATGATGGTGGTGATCTGAGCCTCAAATCGACGACGATGAGCAACGACGCCGACGTTCTTTTACCTGTGTGTCTATATTGTATTAGAGAGAGATAGACATGGAGGGAGACGACAACCCATGATGTTACACATCTAGTGATGGCCTTTCCTTCTGTCTCTAACGATGTTTGTAGTCTCTTATATGAGATTTTCCATTGATCCTGAGATTTGATTATGGTTTTTGGTTTTTGTTTTCTTGTACTTTTAGTTTTTTAGTTTCGATGTATTACTATGGCTTTGCTTATCATAGTCATTTTAGTGTTTGTTGTCGCTTATCTGAGATTTGCTGTTGAAGCAGAGATTTGATTATGGATTTTGGTTTTCCTTTTTAGTTTTTGAGTTTATATGGTTTGCTATGGCTTTGTTTGCTATGCCTTTGATTATCATAGTGATGTTGGTGATGGTCAGGATGTGAGGATTGACGGTGGTTTGTGGTGGTTGTAGTTCTTTGTTCTTTGTGTTTGTGTTTGGAAGTGTGCTATATGTGTGTGTCTGTTCAGTATGGCTTTGATTTGTCATAGTGATGTTGGTGAAGGTCAGGATGTGAGTCTTGACGGTGGTCTGTAGTGGTAGTCGTTCTTTGTTTATTATGCTTGTGTTTGGAAGTGTGTTGTATGTGTGTGTCTGTTCAGTAGATGAAGGGTGTGATGATGATGATGATATGAGCCTCCAATCGATGATGAGCAATGTTGCCGGTGTTTTTTTTTGCTTGGGTGTCTTTACTGTATTAGAAAGAGAGACATGGAGGGAGACGACGACCCGCGATGTCGCACATCTAGGGATGGCCTTTCTCTTTGTCTCTAACAATGTTTGTGGCTGCTTATATGAGATTTACCGTTAACGGTGAGATTTGATTATGGTTCTGGTTTTGGTTTTTATTTTAGTTTTTTAGTCTGGATGGTTTGCTATGGCTTTGGTTATATAGTCATGTTGGTGGTGATTAGGATGTGAGTGTTGACGGTGGTCCATGGGGGTGGCAGTTCTTTGTTCATTGTGTTTGTGTTTGAAAGTCTGTTGTATGTGTGTGTTGTGTTGTGTGTTTTGTGAATGTATATAGTGTGTGTGTTATTATGAAATAAGGAAAAAAAGTGCGGTCTTTTTAGTGTAGATAATGGAGGGTGCAAGCAAGAAAGAACTCCTTGAGCATTTATAACAATCGCTAGATGAAGTCATAGTATATGATTGTAGCGCCAAAGGCATTATGGCCCAGCAACATCTTGGTGGTGAGATAAGAATTAGGGACCATTGGTCCTGGGTTCGAATCTCACAAAGGGGGTTTTCTCATAATTATGAGTTTCCTCCTGAATTGGTGACTTGGTGGTGGAATATGATCGCGTGGCAACATTGGTTTACTCCAGTGTTCCGTGAGTGATTCCAATTTGTTGGCCGTTCAAAAAAAAAGTATATGATTGCAGCATTGCAGAAAAAATAAGTTCATTGGCGGAGAGGGTTGCAAGTATCCGTAAAACCCAGTTGGAGCTACAGGTGGCAATCAACGAATTGTACACGCGTTATGAAGAAGAAACAAAGCCAAAGAAGAAGCTAGATATTATTATGTAATGTGATTGATTGTAAATTTTGTTTAACTTATTGTACAATCAATCGAATATGGACTAAGTTTATATTTTGTTATAATGGTTCGGTTAACATAACGCGCCATAATTGAAGCGGCATCAATGTTCGCTTTTGTGTTTCCAAAGCGATCGTATTGGTACTTGCACTAGGCTTAACCGCTTAGTGTCCGGCCCGAATTACAACATACCAAACAAGATGATGATTTGCTCATCTATTGAACATACCAAACCAGATGATGATTTGCTCATCTATTGAATATGATCGCGTGGCAACACTGGTGGCACGATGATACTCCAGTGTTCTATAAGTTATTTCAATTTATTGGCCGTTCAAAAAAAAATCTATTGAAAATCCGGTAGCATGAAGACTATAAATCAAACATTTTCATGGGTTGTTTCAGAAAATCAAACTTACAAAAAATCAAGGCAAACACAATATCAACCAATCTATTTATTTATTATTTTTTTAGTGATAATTGTTGTACAATGACAACCAAGCTATTTAAGTACCATCAAATTGAGTTATCAATCATACTAAACAAAATATATGTTTCAAAATGCTTATCGTTACTCTAGCCAACTTCGGATCAACGCATTGCTCCACACGTAAACCCTAAATAGGTATAACATAACAAACACAAATACGAAAGTGTATTACGTAGTTGATTAATAAATGAAATAGATTATTTTGATTATATTAGTGTTCAAAATCATTTGTTTGTTCAGTGTATTTGTTATGTTATCATTCTTTTATTATTTGTTATTCGGTAACTGAGGTTGATTTATGAGTAACTGAGTTATTGGTTGGTTTTGCTTAAAATTGATTATTTGATTCTTCAAATTGTTGATTTCTTACATTTTAGAACTTTGTTGAATACTATCTTTAACACTGGTAAGATGATAGATCAGTAGAGGTGTATTACAATGGGATTAAGCTCTTAAATCATACTATAAAAATTGGGGGAAAGAATCACAGAGACAAGAATTATACGAAAAACTTAGGTTATAGTGTTTCAATTTGGATTTGTGACAAAGTGGACGACTATAAAGACGATATACATACGAAGGATATTAATGGAAAATATAGTGAGAAGAAACAAGATTTGCATACGGTGTTCACTGAAATTAAAAAAAGGACTATTATAGTGTGTCTCGTTGAGTGATCTAGGATAGTTTTCAGGATATAGTGGTCCCTAGGAGATATACAGAGGCAATTAGGGATATATATGATTGGGCTAAGATTAAGTCATCCAAGTCGATCCAGGAAAAAAACCTGTAGTTCATGCTTTCTCCACTGATATCATCTTAATAGAGGAGAGTAACTAGGCTAAATGAGAGGCTAAAGGAGTGGGAAACTGTCTTAGAACAAATATGTTTAACGACTTCTGGATCAAAAACTGAGTATCTGTAGGCCACCCAAATCTGTATTGAAGTCCTTGTTGTTCCCCAGACAACCAGGTTCAAGAATTTAAGATCATAGGCCACCCATAGTGACAGGGATATTAACAATGAGGTAAGCAACTGTATTTTGATAAGTTGACGCAAGTGGAGGGCAAACACATAAGTATTGTGTGACAAAAGGTTCCCAAAAAGATTGAAGTGTCTTTCAACCAATGATGCTATATGGAACTAATTGTTGGGCACTAAAATGTTAAAATTGAGAATGATAGAGGTAGACATGCAGTGGAGATGGGGAAGCTGAAGTGGATGTGTTGACACACAAATATGGGCCAAATAATAAATGTAGTTTGCCGAGAGTTATATAAAAGGAGATAATTTGAGCATGTAAAGATGTCACAATTCTCTAGTAGGAAATTGTAAGGGGGGGGGGGGGGGATAGGTTTTTAATGAAGCCCCAATTTTTAGTCTAGTAAGAATATGTGGAAAGACATTAATCTTGAAGCCCCATTCACACATTCCACAATCCACAATCGAAATCTGTTGCAAAGATAGGTTTTTCTTGGGTAATTGTTAACCATGCGTGTCTGAATTATGAATTCAGGAAGCAGAGCTTTATGATTATAACATGGGGGAGGTTCAAAACACGACCAAGACTTTATAGGCTGGTGCTTCATAAGGTTTACGTTTAACCTTATCAATAACATAGTGGGAAGTGTTAAAAAACAACTTTTTTTGGACTCATCAATCAGTTTGGGTCCAAAAGATAGATTAATAGAGTATGCAACTCTTCATTCAACTTGAGAGTTTGATATTTGGAGAGGAGTGACAAAAGGAGACCAATTATCTCCAAACCTGAAAGATCACCATCTTTTTACTCATGCATCAAGACATTATGGGAATTTACGGATCACGAATTGACACCGAGCGATGCTTGTTTCATGGATCGATCACCCCACCGTCGCATTTCTCAATCCCCAAATCAAAATTACCTTAACCCTAGAAATCCTTAGAAAAATAAATTATTTGCGGTTACAACTATAAACCAAACTTGATACCCAAAATCCAACAAAACTAATCTCAACCAAATAGTGATGTGGTTTAGTCATGATTCAATATTCATGAATGTCGTGGGGCTGTTTATTAGAAAATGGTCGTCCACTAGTATGCTTAGTCCAGTCTGCCTGCCCACGTAAGCAAAATCTACACCGTTGATAATCAATATCCATTCACCAAATCCGACGATTGAGATTAAATCTTGAAACCAATTACCTACCACGGTACCACCTTCCATTGGTTTTCCTAGTCTTTTTCCACCTACCCACCCATGATACACACACAGCCCCTCTCCTTATTATTCACACACTACCACCAACTCCTTTATATGACACTATATAAACCCATCCATTTATATTACCAATCTCAATTTAAATTCACTCTCCACACATCATAAGTTTTTAAAAAAAAACAATTTTCTTTTGTTTTAGTTTGTAACTGGTTTACTTATTTTTCTTATATAAAAGTTTGTTAATTACCAAATATAATATAATGGAGAACGGTAACCACGTGCATGAGTTATGCATGAAGGATCCATTGAACTGGGGAGTGGCTGCTGAGGCGTTGACCGGTAGCCACCTGGATGAGGTGAAGAAGATGGTGGCGGAGTTCAGGAAGCCGGTGGTGAAGCTTGGTGGAGAGACATTGACGGTGTCTCAGGTGGCCGGGATAGCGGCGGCTAATGACGGTGCCGCCGTGAAGGTGGAGTTGTCGGAGGCGGCTAGGGCTGGAGTGAAGGCGAGTAGTGATTGGGTGATGGAAAGTATGAATAAAGGGACGGATAGTTATGGTGTTACTACTGGTTTTGGTGCTACCTCTCATCGGAGGACTAAGAATGGTGGGGCTTTGCAGAAGGAGCTAATCAGGTAATTATATTTTTTTTATCTTGTTATAAAATGGAAGTTGTAGGTATAAGAGTATTTAATTAATACAGTTGCTTGATTAATTTATTGTTAAAAGAAGTTCATATTTTTTTTGTTTTTTTAACAAAATAACTGTTAAATTACTCATCAAGACGGAGTATTATAAATTTATTAAGATGCTTTGAAAAGATCAGGTAATTATTATTTTTTATCTTGTTCTATAATATTTTTAAAGTTTGATAAAACGTCTATTAAATTACTCAAGAAAAGGTCTTAAAAATTTGAAAAGATTTGACTGACTAAAAGAAGTTCTTTTGAATTATTTGATACAATTTCTTGATGAATTTGTAATCTGTCGTTGACTTAATTAAGTTATTACGAATAAAAAACAGTTTTACATAAACTAGTCTAAAACGATCTTTGTTAATTATGTACCAAAATTGGCCTTGAATCTTGTCGGGTAAATTTTCGGCTAAAGAATTTGTTTAACTCGTCAGTAAGGTATCAAAATTACAGTTTCTGCATGTGGTTCTTGTGTTCTAGTGTTGCTTTGAATTTACTTGAATATGGGTTATTTTTTAGATTAAAATCTAACGAAAAACTACCATTGGATTGCATTGTAGATTTCTAAATGCCGGAATATTCGGCAACGGGACGGAATCAAGCCACACGCTGCCACATTCCGCCACAAGGGCCGCCATGCTGGTCAGGATCAACACCCTCCTCCAGGGTTACTCCGGCATCCGATTCGAGATCTTGGAAGCCATCACTAAACTCCTCAACAACAACATCACCCCTTGCTTACCCCTCCGTGGCACCATCACTGCCTCTGGTGACCTTGTCCCCTTATCCTACATTGCCGGCCTCCTCACCGGTCGCCCCAACTCCAAAGCCGTGGGTCCCACCGGTGAAATCCTCAATGCCCAAGAAGCATTCACTAAAGCCGGTGTCGAAGGCGGCTTTTTCGAATTACAGCCTAAAGAAGGGCTGGCATTAGTCAACGGCACCGCGGTTGGATCCGGGATGGCGTCTATGGTCCTTTTCGAAGCTAACGTACTTGCATTGTTGTCCGAAGTGTTATCGGCTATTTTCGCAGAAGTTATGCAGGGGAAGCCAGAGTTTACAGACCACTTGACACACAAACTAAAGCATCACCCGGGTCAAATCGAGGCCGCAGCCATCATGGAGTACATTTTGGATGGTAGTGATTATGTTAAAGCCGCAAAAATGGTCCATGAAATGGACCCTTTACAAAAGCCCAAACAAGACCGTTACGCCCTTCGCACTTCGCCCCAATGGCTAGGCCCACAAATTGAAGTCATTCGCTCCGCCACCAAAATGATCGAAAGGGAAATTAACTCTGTTAATGACAACCCGTTGATCGATGTGTCAAGAAACAAGGCTTTACACGGTGGCAACTTCCAAGGAACCCCTATTGGTGTTTCAATGGACAACACACGTTTGGCTATCGCGGCTATTGGAAAACTCATGTTCGCCCAATTCTCCGAGCTTGTAAACGACTTCTACAACAATGGGTTACCTTCGAATCTTTCGGGTGGGCGTAATCCAAGTTTGGACTACGGGTTCAAAGGTGGAGAGATCGCAATGGCTTCTTACTGTTCTGAGCTCCAGTTTCTCGCCAATCCAGTTACAAACCATGTCCAAAGCGCGGAACAACACAACCAAGATGTTAACTCCTTGGGTTTGATTTCGGCACGAAAGACCGCGGAAGCAGTGGAGATACTAAAACTCATGTCATCAACATACTTGGTAGCTCTATGCCAATCTATAGACTTGAGGCATTTGGAAGAGAATATGAAGTCAACAGTAAAGAACACCGTAAGCCAAGTAGCTAAAAAGGTCCTAACCATGGGCCTCAACAACGAGCTCCACCCCTCTAGATTCTGCGAAAAGGACTTGCTTCGTGTCGTAGATCGCGAGTACGTTTTCGCCTACATAGACGACCCATGTCTCGCCACATACCCATTAATGCAAAAGCTAAGACAAGTCCTCGTAGACCACGCGTTAAACAACGGTGAGACCGAGAAGAACGCAAACACATCCATCTTCCAAAAGATAGCGGCATTTGAAGACGAATTGAAGGCGATTTTGCCTAAAGAAGTCGAGGGCGTGCGAACCGCATTCGAGAACGGTACATTGTCGATTCCAAACCGGATCAAGGCATGTAGATCGTACCCGTTGTACCGGTTCGTTAGGGAGGAGCTTGGAGGAGTGTATTTGACTGGAGAGAAGGTGACGTCACCAGGGGAAGAGTTTGACAAAGTGTTTACCGCAATGTCAAAGGGTCAGATTATTGATCCTTTGTTGGAATGTGTTGAAGGCTGGAATGGAGCACCACTTCCAATATGTTAGGTGTAAATTTTATGATTTGTTTTGTTGCATTTAAGATTCATATTCGTTGTATTGTTGTTGATTGTTAATGTCTGAACTAGTACTTGAGTTGTCATTGTATTGTATGTTTCTGTGTAAAATTTACCTCCCAATAGAAAGGGAGTGGACTTATTAATGAAATCACAGGCTGGGCCATACTCATTTATTAATCAAGAAATAGGTGAAGTACTGTCCAGACTCCAGATCTTATATTAAATACTTATATTGGGCTGAAATAATCACGGGCTAGGCCGTACTCTTCATGGAAGATTTTTTCTATTAACTATTTTTGAATATTTTATAAAAGTCTTGACAATGTAATACCTTAATAATTGGTTAATGATTTCGGAGGTTACAACTCCTTTTAGTGGACGGGGTGTCTACCGATTTGGTCACGGGTATCTCACTATGAGCACGGTAACACCAACTTTTGTTAACCTATATTTTTACATGAATGTTTTTCAGGCAATTAGCATGGGGCATGAAACTTGGGAGGGGTCGTGTGCGAGCATCATGGGATACTATCTTTTGAACCGTTGTTGTATTGTTTTTAATCGTTGACATTTTCATATAATGGTTTTATTTAAGACAAATTAACTTAATGTTTATGAACTAAGTTGTCTAATGGAAGTCCCTATTTTTATTTAATTGATGCTTGCGTGACCTTTGTGCTTGGAAATTATTCGAAGTCGCATCCCGTGTTTCCGCCTAGGCGGGATGTGACAGTTACCTACAAAAAAAAGTCATCACGTAAAAATTTCCAGACTTGCCTTGTAAGACGTTAGTTTCTAGGGTGATCTTATAGTTATTCAAGCTTTTACAAAAGACGGTTCACATGAAAGTACAAATACAATGAAATCAAGACTCACCGTCTTAGTGGTGAGGTTCTTGGTTATATTCAAGTTTTCGAGCTTTTAGAAACGACTGGTAAAAGCGGGACTGCGCAATAAATGGAAGCTATAACATAACACAAACTAAACTAAAACCGAACCATGTATTACTGTAAAGCTGTGGACAGTTGATTTAGCTTTGGCAAACATTATCTGTAAAACAAAGTAGAAGACTCTAACCAGTTTTCACACTACATAAAACAACCTGCAAATCACCATAGCAAATGCCAATACTAAAAATTGTTATAAAAGTCTCTAATAATAGAAAATACTTGGCACATTGTCAGCTATAGAAGTCGAGCTAAGTGAAGGCTTAGGCCAAGATATATTCAATGAACACAACGGTCCCTATCTCTGAAATAATTGTACTGCTTTTTATAATATTGACTTAAACATATAAGATAAATAAAAAGGCATGTATATATTAGTTTACTCTAATTGTGTATCAATAGACAACAATGTGAAATAACATGAATGTAACCCTTTTGACACCAACCCAACAAAGTATACGCAAGAATCCCTAGACACTTTACCTAGCATCTTGACTGGTGATCTTTCTTAGCCCTTTTCCAGCCCTGTACAAAATGGGTGTACAAACAGTGCTACAATCTTCTCCTTGTTGACCATTTATCCAATGACCAAACATAATGATTAGACAACATATTATAGTAGCAAAGATAAAAGTTTTAAAACCCATCAATCTAGCTATAAAATTACTAACAATTGATAACCGATTTACAAAAGCACCTAAAGCCTAAACTGAAAAAATCTATAACACCTCCTGGCGCTAAGGCCGGTAGCTGCCTAAGAAGACAATACGGGACCAGAGGCTGTGTAGACCCCGTAATCTCAAGCTCACCATGCCTTCCCTACATATCCGCTTCACTAAATGATCTATCCAAAGAGCTTGCATCACAATGTTGAAACATCTTTAAAAACTATCTGTTTTGATAAAAATGATCTAAATCCTTTCTTGCTTTTCAGAAACAACTTCCATAAAATTGATATCACTTTATAACCAACCCTAAATATAATTTGTTTCAGCTTTTAACAAACATTGATCATTAGCTTTAAAATACAAAAGCAAAAAGGAGATGATAACACACAAAAAGCTTGGTATGTTTACACGACTAAAATCTCACCAATCAACTTTAAGGAAATTAACATGCAAACAACCATATCAACATGACGTTGTCTTCTTTCAACTGTAAACACAACCCACTTAGTGTCAAACTTATGAATAAATTTATACCAACAAATTCCATCCAAAAACATAACCAACAATGATCACTTTAACAGCAAGATAGCTATAACCAAAAACACATACAAAAAACCACAGACATATCATCGAACAACATATGCGCACCAAAAAAAACGACACAACACATAAGAGCAAAGCAAGAGACATAACATCAGATAACATACGTGCATTAAATAAAAAAAAAGACAACACACATACCTCTCACTCATCGTCTTTGTGTCTTGGTCTGTTGATGTTGAACCCCATCACCATGGGTGACCTTTATGCCGTCGTCACCACCCTTCCACCACCGGTCAACAACACCATCCTCTTTAGGGGTTTATTAAAGAGCTCTGGACTTGTATACCGATTTAGAAGATCATCTTAAAGAAATTTGTTGCGGTGGGGAGAGATCAAAGTCGTGGAGGTGATGTAGTCGCATGGAAACAAACCTGGCGCCTAAAACCTTTGGTCGGAAAACCCTAAGCTGGAGATTATAGAGCTTGGTGAGGTTGGTGGTCGGAAAATTTAAATCATTATCGGCAACCGAATGAAGAAATGGGTCGGAGGTTAGGGTTTGGTTGGCGGATTATGAGTAGAAAGGTGTAGAGAAAGAAAGAGGGTATAGGCGGATATGTGGAAAAGGCAGAAGGTTGGTGAGGTGTATACCACGTGGCAGTAGAAGAGGTGTGCATGACAGGTTGTGAAAAACCTGCAACAAAAACAACCCATACATGCATATGTACAACCCTTAAATGCAAATAACATCCTTAAAGCCAAGAGTATAAACAACTATTGCACAAATAACTTCATAATTAGTATATTATAAATGGGCCATAAAACACATTAAATAATTATAAGTCACATGTGGGTTCACATTTGGCGTGTGGAGTAAGATTTGGGCTTGGTGTAAAATAACTCCTGCAAGTGTTAACTCCATCGAGGACCTGTTTCTTTGGCCGAATATGATGCAGATTTCAGCATAGGGAAAGAAAATTGTTCGAGGTATTATAATGGTGACTTGCTGGGCCTTGTGGAAGGAGCGAAACAAGAAGGTTTTCCAGGATTATTCACCTAACGTCGTAGAGGTTGTGGCGATTGTTAAGTCCTTGTCTTTCCTTTGGTTTAAACATCGATCGAGTCGTTACAATATTGAGTGGAATAAGTGGGTGAAGTATCCTTTGTATATATTGTAACTTTGGTTTTTGAGCGGTCCTTGATTTGAGGACTTGCTCGGTTTTTCTAATGAAGTTTTAGTTTCAAAAAGAGTACAAGGTTTCGAGAATAAGTTGAACTATAGATAAACATAATAAATGTAAAAAAAAAAATTCTACTATGACCCCATAGTTGAAAAGTTTTGTTTATAGTTTATTTAAAATTAGTAAGTTCTAAACCAAACACAAACCAATTAGGTTGTTAGTCTACTTAATAACTTAACCATTAGTTCATTAGTCAATACCCAGTAGCTCAATTAAGTTAAAAAAGGACTTTGCGGATTTGCGATGATAGCTATCGAGAACTAAATGCTGAATAATATAAACTATGAAGAGTTGATCCATTGATTTGATATTACTTTACTTGCCGTTTAAAAAAATAATTTATGTTATTTATTTCGTTAAGGCCTCAAGCTAAGGGACACGTTTTTTCGCAGCTTGGCCCGGGCACCTGAATTCTCAGGGACAACCCTAGAGAGAAGGCTATCTGGAGGAAGACGACTGCGAATGCTCACATGAGGTATCTTCGTAACCTGCCTAGCAGATTCAAGAGAAATTCAAGAAAGATGTGTTAGTTTTATCATTAATAATGCGCATAATTTGTTAATTATGGATTGTTGCGGTGAATATAGCTACACTTAGTTAATGTGATTAATTTGTTAGTATATAGTTTGTTTTGTTTTAACGTCTAACAAACATTTTATTAATTCAAGATTAACCAACTCGTTAACCCCACCAAATTACACCCTAAACGTTTATACACCCATACTACTTACATCAAAACTACACCAATGATTCCACTCAACCTAATACATTTTGCCCCTATTTTTAATCCACACAAAGCTCACTTGTTTAATCTCCTCCTTTGCTCCATTTAAGTTTGGCACCTTATGATTAAATACCAAGTCATTTCTGCACTTCCAAATACCCCCATAAAGCGACCTGCGGGGCTGAATAGATCAGCTTCTTCCATCTCTCAGAACCCCCCAACGACTTCAATATATAGTTTGTTGGTTATGGTTCAATATATTGTAGTTAATGTGATAAGATTTAATGAATGTGGTAAAGTTGTTGTAGGTACTTGAGGCATCTATTGAATAAATCAACGTTTTGGTGAATCTCTTTCTAGGGTAGGCACAAAGTACTACATTAAAGATGTGCAAAAAGTACAACCATCTACAGCACATTTATTTTGGAATCACCAACATTCCATGGATTATCAAACCTATGTAGGGTGTGCTTAGAGATGTTTTTTTACCTCCAACAAACATTTTATTCATATTGGGATAACAACATGTTGACCCCACCAACAAGATTACATCCACCAATCAAAATTTTAAACGCCCATACAATTTACATCGAAGGTACACCATTGTTCCCAAGAGAAATCTAAGACTTTTGACCTGTTTTTTACCCACAAGTAACCGAGACGCCTAATCTCTTCATTAGTTCCGTGTAAATTGGGTGCCTTCCGATTAAAAGCCACATCATTTCTGCACTTCCAAATACACCACAAGGCCAACTGTATAACCGAGTAGATAAGTTGCTTCCAGCGTTTCGAGCCACTGCACGATTTCCACACATTTACCATCTCCTTTTCCTCAAATGCATACATTCCAGGCACTCTACACCAATGCGATAAGAAGTCCCACACACACTGCGCAAATCGGCACTCAACAAACAAGTGATCTATTGTTTCCACAACTTCTCCACACAGCCTACACTCCATTTCACCAACATTTATGCCTATTCTTAGCAGCACACTAGCAGTCGGCAGCCTTCGAAGGTAAAATCTCCATACCATAAAGTTAACCTTAATCGGGATCCCCCTATTCCATGATAAGTCAGCAACCTGTTGGGGAAACATTCATGCCTACAGTACCTTCCTCAATGAACACACAGAGAAACATCTTGCAGATTCAATCTTCCACCTCCACGAGTCTGAACCTTGCCCATTTCAGTCCAAAACAACAACTCAGTTAATTCGTCCAACTGCCCCAACTCGCCCTCCGAAACTGGTGCACGACACCAATGAAACTTTACTTTGGTGATCCCATTTTCCAAAACCAATATATCCGCCACCATTGCATCTTTAGAGACTTCCAAGTCAAACAACAACAGGTACTTTCTGCACAAGGGAACATCCAAAATCCAACATTCTTTCCAGAAGGATATCTCCCTTCCATTACCAAGCACTCCTCGGAACAACTCGTGAAAAAACAATATCGTACCTGCTCAACTCTTTAGACAGCTTCAGAACCTGTTTCCAAGGGCCACTAACTGACAACCTCCCTGAATAGGTTCATGCCCTTAAACCCTCATGTAGACTCCAAATAACCTTCCTCCAAAGGCTGTCCTGGTCTACTTTAACCTCCACCACCACTTTGCCAACATCGCTAAATTCGCCTTTTTAATGATCCAATTCCCGCCCCACCATAATCCATAGGGGCCATAACGTTCTCCCACGCCACCCAATTTATTTTGGGGAGTTCCGGTTGACTGCCCCAAAGAAATTCTCTACAGATCCTCTCCAGCTGATCAATGACCTGCTGTGGCGCACGGAAAATAGAGAAGTAGTATGTTAGTAACGATTTGAGCACCGATTTGGCCAATGTAAGTCTACCCCCAAATGAAAGCACTTTCCCCTTCCATACGGACAACCTCTCCTTGAACACATCAACCACTGGCCACCAATTTTTTTATTAAGTTCATATTTACTCCGACTTGAAGGCCCAAATGAATGAACGGAAACGACCCTTTTTTACACATAAGCACATCTGCCAATATTTCCACCTGTTCCGATGATACCCTACTCCATATAATCGCCTTTTTGACAGATTCACCCGTAACCCAGACACGAGAAAAAAGCATCTAAGAATCCTCTATAAGTTTTTTTGCATTTTCCACCGCCTAATCCCCTACAAACACGACATCATCCGCGTACATAAAATGACATACCAGGGTACCACTAGAACCACATTGAACTCCTCTATATAATCTCACATCCGATGCTTTCTTAATAATGCCCGATAAAGCTTCCATGGCGATTATAAATAAGAATGGCGAGAGCGGATCCCCTTGCTCAAGCCCCTATGACAATCAAATTCCTGAGACAGAGACCCATTAATTAACACTGATGTCCATTCAGAAGTAACCGTAGCCATGACCCACCTAATCCATAAGTCAGGAAAGTTCATCTGAGCAAGGACAAATCGTAAGAAACCTCAATTTAATGAATCGTACGCCTTTACGATATCAACTTTAAATATCATCCCCATATTTTTGTTTCTTTTCATCCGCGGAATGAGTTCATTGAGTATTAACGGACCATCCATAATGCTCCTATCTTATAAGAATGTCGTTTTCTCTTTAGAAATCAGCTTATGAATCACCACCTTGAGCCTATTCGCCAATACTTTCAAAATAACTTTGTTAACGCAGCCTATTAGACTTATAGGCCTGTAGTCGGCCAAACTTGTCGGGTCTTGAAACTTCAGAATCAATGTCAAAAAAGAAGATGAGCAGCCTTTATTGATCGACGCCGATGGATAAAATTCCTGAAACAGTTTCAGAAAGTCTTCTTGTAGGAATGACCAACACCTCTTCAAAAATCTAAATTTTACAGCTTTTTTAATCTCGATACTAGAAAACAGACCAATAAGACTCTCCCTATCCAAATTCAGTAACGAAACTAGATTAGGACACACCAAATTCGGCCTTTCCAATATAGACTCCTTGAACTTCTCTGTGGAAAATGAGCACACCGCATCCTTTATGATTGGAGGAGATGTCACCCAAACCCCATCGATCCACAGCCCATTGATCCGATTGTTGCTGATGTTTGCGTTGACAACACTGTGGAAATACGCAGAATTCTCATCCGCTTCAATGGCCCACCTGATCCCTGACTTTTGTCTTACATTGCTTTGACTTAAGTAACGATTCTTAAAAAAAGGAAGAAGAAGAAGAAGACCATATGTTATATCCACTTTAGCATTAAAAATTGTGACACCCCACCCGTAACCCTAGCGATCATGCATAATAGATACAAATTATAACATAAACAAACTAAAATTTCATTAAAACTTGTAACATCTGAGTACAAAACTTTATTTATTTATGAACTCTTAACAACTAAAAATTGCTTAGTATTCTTGGCTCAACTACTGCCAAGTACTACACCTGTCCACGCGGTTCACCTGAGATAAGTATATTCAAGACGACGTCAACTACATACTAGTGAACTCATGTTATACAGTTACCAAAATAATCACACTTACAGTTGTGCATACACAATATGGAGTATGACTACCGTACTGGCTATCCCATAACCATTGTACAACTAACACGCTGACCCGCCAATAGTGTCATCGCAACCATCATATAGGTATGGAATCTGTTACTGAGCGCATGGTTAACCCATACTGGACACCCCTGACCCTATTTTTACTTCTCGTTACATATCCATTAAGCATACAAGGATTCTTTATACCCCCACAAATATTCGCATATTGCAACATTATAATTTATTACTAGTTTAGACATGACGAGTATACTATTAGAGTTTTATAAACAAACATGATAACTCACACGTTTAGCGATGCTTAACACTTGTTCAACACTTGCTAGTATGATCAAGTAATATCTCAGGGTCCTGATATAATTATACAACACTAGGTTAGGCAATGACACACTTAATTAATTATTACTATGGTTGGATATTTGGTTAACGCTACCTTATTTAAACATGGGGTGATCAATCCATGTCTAACTAAGGCTAGACTACTCAATACCTATCTTTAATAATAACCTTAATATCTAAAAATGTTACTAATATAATAGTGTTACTAACTAAAAAGGTAATAATTAGTGTTATACCTAAATGTTATCTACAACAAATTGGTGCCAATGATGTTATAGCCTAGTGGTTGCAATAGAGGTGGGAAGGTTTACCCACTTTGTGGGGTTCCTGCCCTGGGAGGTCACAGGTTCGAATCCTACTCAGAGTAGGTTTATTCTGAAATGAGGGGTTGGACCTTAGAGGGCCCGGGGACCAAACCTGAAGGGTGCGGGCTTCGTTATGGGTGGTACCATTGGCCGTTCACAAAAAAAATCTACAACAAATTGGTACAGGGCCTCCTTAGTCACACTCCCAAATAACCACCGATAACATTTTAAAGTATATTGAGGACTTTGGTATATTTGGAACTAGATTATACCTCGGGAGCGTTTCGGGGTTGACAAATCTAATATGACACATCAACTTTACATATGAAATAGACTGATGCACTTCACATTTAAATGCAAGAAATCTTCAAGCATCATTTAACCTAAAATAGTGTATAACTCAGTTTTTAACACTTAACCTTAAACAATGTATAGCTCTAATGCTAACATCTAACCTAAAACAATGTGTAACTCTAATATTAATACGTAACCTAAAATAGTGTATAACTCAAGGTGAAGTTCTTTGAAAGGCTAAGCTTGCATCTTCTTGTGTATCACAACACACCTATGTTAGACATAAATATACTCACAAACCCACGCATGCCAAACACAAACTTACACATGCCAAATACAATGTTTTATAAAATTACGAATATTTACGGCTGTGCGCATATAATGTATATATGTTTGGCCCTCGGGGGGGGGGGGGGAGTAAAGTTGCAAAAATGACGGACGGTTAATCATGCATCATGTGGTGGCGTTGATAGTCAAAAGACAAGAGGGTACGTGCACCAATCGGGTTTGTCCCGATTGCTAAGCACTATGTGCCTTATGTCCAAGGCTTGATACAAAACCACTATCGAGCTGGGTGTCTCACTGGAAGCAGCCTCTCTATTCTCACGGAGTAGAGGTAAGGCTGTCTACATCTTACCCTCCTCAGACCCTACCTTAGCTTTCGCTATTGGTGGGATTAACTGAGTACGATGATGATGATGATGATGATTTTAAGACGAGCACATTTTTCAGTACTTTTACCTAAGTTTCATTAAAAACATAGTAAGCCCAAACATAGTATATTTTATTATTGTTACTAAACGGTCTCCTATAACACTAAATGCACTCGTCTAAATCTTACACATTTCAAATAATCATCTTACTCGTTACTTACTCGTTCAACGATATATGAAATATAAACTTTATATTTCACACGTACATAACTGTTACATCTTCCACTATTTACAAAAAAATCGTCCGTAAAATTTATCCTTATAAAAAGAAAAGGGTACTTTTCTTCCATTTCATTTTCTAATTTCCATGTAAATTCGGGTCCATGACATGCATTCCACTTGATCTTGACCATTGGGATTTCTTTTCTGTGCAACCTCGAAGCTTTTTTGTTTTCGATCTGAAAGGGTTCTTCAATGAAGTTGAGTTTTTCGTCAGTGTACACATATTCCAATGGTATTTTTTGTGCTTCATCTACTAGACATTTTCTTATGTTTGACACGTGAAATGTATCATGTATTCCCACGAGTTATTCAGGGAGTTTTAGTCGATATGCCGCCAGTCCTACTTTGGCTAATATCTCGAATGGTCCAATATATTGGGGTTTAAGCTTTCCTTTCTTTTTAAATCAGATCGCTCCTTCACTTGCGATACCTTTAGCATTACTTTATCCCCTATTCGAAAATCTAGGGGTTGATGTCTCTGATCTACATAACTCCCTTGTCGATCATGTGCGCTTTTCATCCTTTCTTTGATTTGTTGAACATTTTCTTTGGTTTCCACAATGATTTTTGGTCTAAACAATTGACTTTCGTTTACTTCCGTAGAACAGATAGGAGTTCGACACTTTTTCCCATACAAAGCTTCATAAGGTGCGGCCTTATTGCTAGCATGATAACTATTGTTGTAAGCGAATTCGATGAGTGTTAAATGATTGTCCTAACGTCCACCAAAATCAATTACACATGCTCGTAACATGTTCTCTAATTTCTGAATAGTTTGTTCACTCTTCTCATCTGTCTGAGGGTGATAGGCAGTACTTAGCTTTAACTTGGTTCCCAATTCCTGTTGGAAACCTTGCCAAAATCTAGATGTGAAACGACTATCTCTGTCTGATATAATCAATATAGGTACCCTATGTCATGAGACTACTTCTATGATGTAAATTTTAGCGAGCTTGTTCATCTTATAATCTTCCTGAATTGGCAGAAAAAGTGCAGACTTTGTTAGTCTATCTACTATTACCCAAATAGTATCATAACTGTGACTTGATCTTGGGAGCTTTGTAATAAAATCCATAGTGATTTTCTCCTATTTCCATTCTGGGATTTCTAGCTAATGCAAATAACGCGATGGTTTTAAATGTCCTATTTTTACGATCGGGATGAATAGAATACTTAGACTTGTGGGCTTCCTCCATAATTGTATCTTTTAATTTGATCTAATAGACTCGTTCTAACCTCCATTATTGTTGCCCGAATTCTTATTGGTTGGGGTTTCTCTTTTTTGCTTAAAGCATCTGCTACTACATTTGCTTTACCTGGATGGTATTGGATTTCACAGTCATAATTAACAACTCCATCCACCTTCTTTGACGCATATTGAGCTCTTTTTGCTCGAAATCATGCTTTAAGCTTTTGTGATCAGCATAAATAGTGCATTTTGTACCGTAAAGATAGTGTCTCCAATTTTTAAGTGCAAACACTACAGCAACAAATTCAAAATCATGTGTTGTGTAGTTCCGTTCGTGAATCTTTAACTGTTGAAAAGTGTAGGCAATCACTTTGCCTTTTTGCATGAGTACACACCCATACCATAATGAGAAATGTCACAATAAACAGCGAAATCTTCTGTTCCTTCTGGAAGCGACAGTATTGGGGAGCTATACAATTTTTATTTTAGCATGTTGAAGGCTTCTTCTTTCTTAGGCACCCAATTAAACTTAGATGCTTTATAGGTTAGCATAGTTAGTGGTGTTGCAATCTTGGAAAAGTCCTGAATAAATCTTCAATAATATCCCGCTAACCCTAGAAATCTCTTGACTGTAGTAGGATCCTTTAGTACTTACAATTTATGATGTGACATCCGGCAAACTCAGGTTAGTAACCTTGTAAAACATTTATAAAACATACTTAACTGGGTCAGTTGAGTCAATTCGATGATTCGGGAATCATCGGGAGTCGTTACGATGGCCCGAGGGATCATCGGTGGTCGATTACACACATATGTCTAAGGGTTGGTGATTCGGAGGATCACCGGAGTTAATGCAAACACACGAGTCTCGAGTCCCGGGAATTGGTGAACGAACGTGAACGTGTTAGTTATCAAGTGATATGTGTTCATAATCATTATATAACTTGTTGGTATGTAAATATGTGTTATAATATGTTAAAATAGTGATTAACGCGCTGAAAACCAAACCAGCCTGCAGGAGGAGACTGGAAAGCTAGTCACTACCTGCAGGGGTGACTAGGAAGCTAGTCGTGCCCTGTAAGGGGCGACTAGCCACCCTAGTTGTGTCCGGCAGCAGCCTAGTCGCTCGAAATGTCTGGGATGACTAGCAGCAGCTATAAATACCATACTTGACTTGTTAAACATCATTTGTGCAACCCTAACTCGCCCCAAACCTCTCTCACCCCATCCTTAACCTCTAAAACTCGTTTTTGCCCTAAATCTAACATTTCCAAGCCTAAAACATCATTTCTAAGCAAGATCTAAGGTGTGTTATTCATCCTAAGCTCTTGTCTTATCGTTATTTTGAACCCTAAAGGTCCAGACCTAATTTTATAAAGGTTCTACCTTTGAAAATGTTTGAAAAACAGTTCCAACCTATGTCAAATCATTTCTATGATTTCTTGATAAAAGGTACAAACTTGAAAATGGTTTTTGATGATTTAAACATGGGGATTCTTATGTGTTTGATGCTTTGATGATATGAATGAGTTGTTAGGATGATTATCTCAGATTATGAAGGTTTTTTGATGTGTTTTACTAATAACATGGGTTTTGACTTGTTTGAGGGCATTAGAAGGATTTAGGATGTTATGTGATGGTTTGACGATTGAATGTTGTTAGGGTTTATGCTAGAGTGATGTAACAACAACTTGATGATGATTGAAATGTGTTTGGATGATGAATGCCATTTAGGGTAAAGTTTTCATGCATAATGTGATGTTTCCATAATATTATTCCATTTAGGGAAATACTCGCAATTAGGGTGTTAGACTGATGATAAATTAGGGATTATTATTTGGATCGGATTTGGAGGGTTTCACCCGCGAAAAGAGCCGAACAGCCTGCAGGGTACGACTAGCATAGCTAGTCGTGCCTCCCAGGGGCGACTGGCTCTGCCAGTTGCCTGTTTTGATGCCTAGTTGTGTGTTCTGATGCTGGAAGTGTATTTTGGAACCCCAAAACATGTTTTGACACCTAGGAACATAGTGTCAGCCCCGTGACATGTCTAGGAACCTGGTAACACGCGTTATGACTCATATGTGCGATATGTGGACTATGTGTTAGACTTGGTGAACTGTTATGCGTATAAGGTGCATATTCACACATGATTACTTGTTTACTTGTATTTAGCTAACACGGAGATATCGGGTCACCAATGGGATGTCGAGTCTTGTCCTGAATGGTCGGTCAACATTAAAACACGTTTTTCAAACATACGTAGTCATGGTCTGGACAATCAGGGACTAGCTAACCTACGGGTTACTAGTCAAGACGCTTATAAACCTTTTTGAGATAATTAATGTAGGCCACGAATTGTTTAAAAAATTTGAGGGATATCCATACTTATGCTGCGGCCCAATACAATCTCTCTCGAAAAAAAACCTACTTGTTATATATAATATTCAAATGGCAGAATTATTTGGGAAAGAGAAGAACTTCGACAAGAAGGCAGCCGAAGGGAAGCTGCTGTGATCGACGAGAAGAGCTGTGGAGGGGAGAAGGTCCCGGGCACGTTAAAGATTAATATTCAAGGAATCTCAGGTTTGGTTTAGTTTTCGCTTTATATTTTTATAGACATGATCAACACTATTTTTATTTATTTTGTGATGATGTTTCTAAATATTATGAGCTAAACCTTTTATTGGTGACTTGGGATGATGAACTAGATTATGGCTTTTAATTAAAAACTTATGTTTTCTGTTTTGGATGTGTTGGGTTACATGATTTAATTTTTATGTTTGATTTTGAATATTTGTGTACTGACGCTTTGTGATTTGATTACTAGATCTAGAAATCATTCTAGTTTGATTAACTTTTGTTGTCGAGCTAGTTCTTGCAGTTAGGAATAGCGCAAGTTTGACAGGTTTTTAAAGTCAATTAGCTAAGGTGTGCAATCTCTTCCTGAAGGTTAGGAATATAATTCGGGATTGCTAGGTTGACTAACTAGGCATTGTTTGGTAGTCTGGTTATCGCTGGGGCGAGACCGGTTACTTATTCGTGTTTAGAGTTTCCTAGGATTTCATTCGTATTAGTTAAGTCTGCTTCACAATTTGGGATTTTTCGATCCAAGAGTGGTTGATTAAAGGATTACTGTGGGATTTGGTTTCACTGGGGCGATCCACTTTCATTTTAGCATCTCAACACTTGTTCCGCCTTGAGTCTAGTCGACTATCCTTGACAGGAGGTTTATTAGATGAGAACAGGGTCTCTAACCGGATTACATAGGTCAGCTTTTATAACCAGAGTCTAGGGATTCTACCCAGGTTACCAGCCTTCTTCCTATCTGATTTCTCCAGTTCCTTAAGTTCGTATTAGTTGCCGAGTTAAGTTAAGTTTAATCTATTTAGTTTAATTAAGTTTATAATTATTAGTTTAACCCCCTATATAAGTATTTATTTATTTAGGCTAGTATTCGGTAGAGGTTGTGATCTAGAGTTGCATTCGCGTCTTTGGGTTCGATACTCGGTCTTATCTGTTTACTGCTTTGCGACCGGTACACTTGCCGTGCGTGTGTAGTTTTTTGGTGAGTCATTTTAATTAAAGCTTGTGTTATTTTTATATATACATTTACACACATCAGTCAGACGGGTGCATATTGTCTCAAACACACAGGGCCTATCGGGGATGACGGTAGTCCGAAGGGTACACACTATTGGAAACACAGTCAGCAATGGTTTTAATCGTAGTAGTAACATGTTTAACGTCTAGCAAACATTCATATAACATAGTAGCAACGGGAATGATCTTTCTTACTTATGGAAACTGTTTTTATAAAACCTGTGAACTCACCAGCATATTATGTTGACACATTTAGCATGTTTTCTCAGGTCGCTAAGGTAGCACGGTCAGAGTAGGCGCACGGAGTCCCATGGCGTCTAGTTATCATTTGCATGTTTTTGAACAACTGCTAAACTTATAACTATTTTATTTTGGGTTGTAAACTATTTAAGCTTCCGTTGTAGTTGGTTAATACTTTAAAAAAAACTGTTTAGTTGGTTTTGTTACGTTGTTTCCATATCATACAGTTGTCGTTTATTGTGACTGTTGACTTGGATCCTGGTATGTCACGCGCCTCGCGGTAAAACCCTGCAAGTGGAATTGGAGGGTGTGACGTATTAGTAGCCTCAATCTTTGCAGGGGCAACTTGTATTCCATGACTGTTAATCACATGACCTAGCTATTGAACTTTCATGTATCGAAACTTCACACTTGGAGAGTTCCGCGTAAAGTTTTTCTTCTTGAGCAATTCAAGGACTACTCAGAGGTGTTGCTTGTAATCTGCCTCGTACCTAGATCCAAAATTCACACATGGAGAGTTTCGTGTAAAGTTTCTCTTTCTTGAGCAATTCAAGGACTGCTAGGAGGTGTTGTTTGTAATCTGCCTCGTACTTAGAGTAGATCAAGATGTCATCCATGAAACAATCACAAACTTATCAAGGTAGGGTTTACAAACCATGTTCATGAGGTCTATGAACACTACAGGTGAATTAGTAAGTCCATACGGAATTACTAGAAATTCGTAATGGTCGTACCTAGTTCTGAACCTAGTTTTAGGCACGTCCTCTGGAGTAACTTTCACTTGGTGGTATCCTGACCTCAAGTCTATTTTAGAGAAATAGGTTGCTCCTTGCAACTAGTGGAACAAGTCATCAATTCTAGGCATGGGTATTTATTCTTTATCGTGACTTTATTCAAGTTTCTATAATCGATGTACATGTGCATCATCCCGTCTTTCTTTTCCAACAAACATAATAGGTGCTCCCTAGGGTGACAAGCTAGGTTGGATAAACCATTTGTTAAGCAACTCTTGCAATTGCTTCTTAAGTTTTTACATTTTTATTGGGGCTAATCTATATGGGGACTTAGAAATTGGCACTGTTCCGGGTACTAAGTGGATTTGGAGATTGACCTGTCTTTCGGATAGTAGTCCTGGAAGTTCATCTGGAAACATCTCGGGGGTATACTCATAATACCGACACATCCTCAATCTTTTGATTCTCTATGGTGTTTACAACATATGCCAAGAAGGCAATACACACTTTTCCCAAACACTTATATGCTTATGCTACGGTGATGAGGTTCTTAACCTTATCAGTGTCATCTCTTGAAAGGAATCAAGCAACATATTGGGTAGGAAGCAATGACAGCGGATACATCAGGATTTGCACTGTGAGTTTGCAAAAAGGATGAAGCCACAAGATTTGGTGTCGGGTATAGCGAAGGAGAAAGATGCTAGGATCACGACCGAGAAGAGTTGCACAAGGATTCGCATACCGTTGGAGACACCAGGTTCAATGTTTTCCCATGAAGAAACATCCAAAGTAGATGAATCAAACTTGGATAAAAAAATTAAGGGTGATGTTAGCCTTTAATTGTGTGATCAATGTTTGTTAGAAAGATATGGGTCATTAGTGTAAATAGTATGAAGTAGGTTTAGAGTCTATTATGTAATTATGTATAGTCAAAGGGATGTAAAGTGTCAAACCCTAGACTTGGTAACTCCCAAAACACGTGTGTATATGAGTTCGATTAGGCTTCCCGGTGTGGGGCTCGGCATAGGGACGGCAAGGCCAAGCCAAGGGCGGCAACACCGCCCCCCGGCCCATCATCATCCTCAACGGCAATAGCATGTAGGGGTAGCCGCGCCTCCACCTCATCCATATACCAATTTTAATAATATCTATCCGATGATGAGGCCCGTCATCATAGTGCACACCACCCCCTTGGCCCATCATCATGAAGATGTCACTCCCCCACTGACGCATTTATCTACGTGGAGGCCCATCATCATCCCTCCACACCGTTCAACGTTAGGACATGTGCCAACAAGGGAGGCACCCATTCATGGTTGTCGATTCATGGCTCGTACGCCGGAGATCTTGATTGATCACTAATTAAAAATTAGATTTAGGGTTCAATCCCGACTTTGTTCTTCGTATTATTGTTCTTGATTGAATGGATGAATCACGGTCTCATGGGATTTATAGTTACACTTCATCGTGTATGTCTTTTTCAAGCTATTTAGGGTTATTTTTTTTTTTGAACAGTGAACTTCATTAAAAGGCAAGCGCGCCCTCAAAGCGAGGCCCGCCGCAAAACAGCTTACAACATATACATAGGACTATCAATCCACTCTTTCCAAACAATACATGAAAACCTAGACCTGTTCTTTAACCATAAAAAAGACCATGACTTGATAGTACTAACTACATGCACCACCTTCGGCTTCTTCATTTGAAAAACTTTAGCATTACGAGTCTTCCACAACGCTCAACAAGTAATCGTGACAATTCCCTTTACAATTTTTTAGCCCACTTATTACCTGGGATACTATTGTGCATAGATAACAAATCTTCAAAGTCGAAAGCGAGGAACGGACCAAGATTACACCAGCTTCTAATCGCTGACCACACTCCGAAAGAGAAGCCGCACTCTACGAACAGATGCAGCACATCTTCTTGTCCTGTATCACAGAGCCCACAGTCGACCTGAGCAATCTGAATTCATCTAGAACGTAGCGCTATATGGGTCGGAATACTGTTCATTTCCTCTTTCCACATGAAAAGGTTAAATTTAATAGGAACCCATGCCTCCCACTTCATTTTATGCACCTGCTGCACGTCGGACCTTTCACGAATAAGCTGTTTCATAGCCGCCACTGAAAACTTGTTTTGCTTACCATCGACCCAATACCAAGAATCTTCGAAACCTGTTAATGATACATTCTTTAATAAAAAGGACGTCTTGCATTTCGGATAACTCTTCTACTGTTGATAGCCCTTTCTTCCATTCCAGATAAAAACGCATCCCCTAACTTTTCTTTTTCAGACGATCAGCAACAACAACCTGTTTCCTGACTTCTAGACTGAACAAATTCGGCCATCTATGCTTTAGGAGCTTGTCACCAATCCAAGGATCAGTCCAAAACCGAACTGACTGACCATTACCAATCCTTGGCTTAATCAAAGACTTGACATTCTTACCATTAAACATCCTCCTGTTGAGCTCTTTACATATAATCGACCAACAACCTTTGACTCGTGAATTAAGTGGCAAAAATTCCCAACGCCCTCTCCCACCATGTACTAACTCCACCACTTTCTTCCAGACACTATTGGTCTGCGGCGCCAAGAGCGCTATATTCACATATTTTAATTTTGTAATTCCCAAGCCACCATTTTTCTTTGATAAAGTATCAATATCCCACCCAACCCAACTCATCGTTTTGTCTTCAATAGAACCACCCCATAAAAAATTACGCATCAAACGTTCAATTTGATCCGTGATTTTAACTGGCGCTTTATAGAGGGAAAGGTAGTAAACCGGTAAGCTAGCAAGAACCGACTTTATCAAAGTTAATCTCCCTCCCATAGAAAGAGAACTAGCCTTCCAAGAAGCCAAACGTCTTTGAATAGTATCTATTACCGAGCTCCAATGATGACTTTTATTCATATTAGCGCCAAACTTGATCCCCAAATAATCAAAAGGAAATTCCCCAACTTTACATCCCAAAATAGAAGCCATCTCTTTAACCTCAACCTCCTGAACCCCAATGCCAAATAAAACCGACTTACAGATGTTAATTTTTAAACCGAAGCAAATGTAGAAAACCCGAAGCAAAGTTGTTGTTTTCTTGATATTCTCCACTGACCATTCCCCTACCAGTAACGTGTCATCGGCATATAACAAGTGAGAAATTGGAGGACCTCCATCAAAAGCTCGAAGATCCTTGATTTCCCCCATATCGCAAACTTTAGAAACCATAAAACAAAAGGCCTCCATAACTATTAAGAAATAAAAAAGGCGATAAAGGGTCTCCTTGTCGAATACCTTTTTGAAATTGGAATTCGAACGTAGGAGACCCATTCACCAATATAGACGATCCGGCGGATCTGATAATGCCCTTCATCTACAAACACCATCGATCAGGGAAGCCCATTTGCTCCAAAATTGACAAGAGAAAACCCCAATTAACATTATCATAAGCCTTCTCAAAATCAATTTTAAACATAAAGGCTTTTTTTCCCACACTTCTTAAACCACCCGTACACTTCATTAATAATAAGGGGACCATCAAGAATAAATCTGTCTTTCAGAAAAGTCTTCTGAGTATCCGAAATAATTTTACCAATATGCTCCTTTATCCTCAATGCCAACACCTTCGAGATCACTTTACTTATAACACCAATTAAAGTGATAGGTCTGTAATCTTTTAGGCCAACCGGATCTTGAATCTTCGGGATAAGTGTAATAAAGGAAGTGCTACAACCATGGCCAATATCACATGTATCAAAAAAACTCATTAAACATATTAACAAAGTCCCGTTCCAAATGGGTCGAGAATCGTTTAATAACTTTGAAATTAAATCCATCTGGACCCAGAGCTCTATCCGACCCACAATCGAAAACCACCTCTTTGATTTCCTCCCTTGAAAACGGACGAACCAAGTCGCTGGCATCCTCTAAGGAAAGTTGACCGATCCCTTCACATCTTAAAACGTCTTTTTCTGTCTTTTTATTACTCACGGAACCTTAATCTATATTGATTACTTGTATTCGATCAAGTTTGGATTATGAAATAAAACGTCTTGGATTATCATTTGTCACAGATTGCACGTATGTCAATTATCAATTTAGCGTTGACATCGGTTCGAATAAAGATTTTAACAAACTGATCGATCTCGAGATTCTAGTTACGTACATGTACACTCTTATTAATAAATTTAGTAGGTAGCAGTATGTTATATATGCATGCAGCATGTAAAGCAGGAAATGACGACAAATAATTCGAAGACCAAAGAGAAGGTGTTATAAACCTTCGATGGTACAATATCATAGAATGTCGTCATAAACATGTAGATCTAATGCGATTTTGTATACAAATAATTCCAGCCCATAAATATCTTGGTACAGTCTGATCGACCTAACATGTTCTACCTATACGTTGATACACGTCACTTCGAAGATATTCTTCACAAACTACATGTGTAAGCATAAAGACATCTCACTTAAGATGAGGCCAAAATGAGGCCAAAATGTCATTAATAATATGATCAGACGGTGGTATTAATGATCGACGGCGAATATTCCCGATCAGAGTTGATGCTGTGGGCGGTAAGTTATGATGGTGAGCCAAGTTTCAAACCATTTGTCAATTACTCACACCCTTTTTAAGGTAGCCAAACACACGTGTGTCTTGGAAAACTATGTGGATAATAGTGTAATTAATGTTTTATAATAATAAAAAAACAAAGTTATAGTTGTGACTTGTGACTTATCTTAAGTAGTTAACTGAGTTTTTAAGATTGATCTTCTAACATTAAATAGTTAAATGAATCACGGGATTCTTCTAACATTTTGGTACGTAAATGTTAGTGGAATCTCATAAGTCATGCTATTTGATATATCGTGAATTAACTAGGTTATTATTTTAATCATGCATAAGCGGATGAAGTAGTATTGTGTGTTTAGGTTAAATGATTAATGAGCTAGAGCATTCACAGTCGTAGCTACTGCTCTATCTCTATCTCTATAATTACACTAAAAATCACAAATTTTCTCTTTTTTTTTTTTATTTAATAATACTTATTCTATACTTTTATCATTACATTTTCTCTCTCATCTACTCGCAACCAATTTCAAAAGTATTAAAAAATTATGGAGGATGAAGAATGTCTCCCCTAAATTTACTGAAGAAGAGTGTCTGCTCTAAATATTTTCTCCCTCATCTACTCACAACCACTTATACCCACTCTATATAATATAAAGATCACACTCACACCATTATGATGCACCTACTGTGAATGCTCGACAATGTATAGTAGAAGGGAAAAGTGGTAGGAAATAGGTTCACTTTTTATTAAAAAAAACATTAATAAAATAAAAATAATAACGAGACTCTCGTTATTCATAGGAACTGTAAAAGTAAAATACCGTTTACAAAATAAATAAAATAAGATACAAACGAAATGTACTGAATCTTGATTCAAGCTGATGACTTTAGAGAACTTCAACCGTACCGTCTCGCTAGAAAGCTCCATTGCAAGAATATGAAAACCAAAAGTTGATGATTTTGGTTGAGGCACGTGTGTGACATGTTTCCCTTAAGACAGATTTCGCACCTACTCTCAGACGGTCTGTTTCCCAGGGTACAACAACCGGAACAGTATGTATACTACAAGAGATGGCTCACGCGCCTGATGTTACACCGAGTTAAGTGTTTTTTATTTATGTGGAAAATAAAATATGAAGTTGATGATGGTGGAAAAATTAGAGAGTACTCCTTTCTAAATTCAATTAAATTATTTTGACAAAATAATTTTGATAGTATTTTCTATTTTTTTTCATCTCCATTCCACCCCCTAAAAATGAATCATGAAGTTTCTTTTATACTCAAAACAAAACTCCATATTCAACTCATTTTTAAAGACAAGTATAACAATTTTATGAGTCTTAATTTGATTCATGACATGTTAATGTCATATTAAATAAAATTATTACACATAATAAAAACCATCATCATGATTCTTGAATAGAAATTAAGAGTCAATCAAAACAACCAATTTATGACGAAACATAATTTATACTAGAGTCACCAAAGTTTAGAAATATTCATTTCAACCGCTCAACTTCGAGCTTCGATATCTCATTCATCTTAGCTCCGATTTGGACCTGGTTTGGTTCATTTTCTGAAACTCTCACACCATTGAACATAAACTTATAAATAATTATCTATATAACTTATATATAAATACAATTATTTAAGTCCAAAATTAGTGAAAAATTGTTTTCACTACCATTTTTCTAACAATCCCCCACATGAATGGAGATCGATTAAAACATAGAAATTCCCCGATGAAACCTTAGCAGTCGAGCATTGCAGGATAGGTAGGTGTAGCCTTTGAACCTTCCTTTGTGAAGCATACTTAGCTTACTAGGGTTTTGTAGACGTGTCGTCTTTGAACAACCCCCTCTGTATGTAAACGACAATATACAGTCATACAATACTTTCCCTAGTCGGGCCATCTCCTCATTACCGTGTCCAATAATGGTCCTGGAACACTCTCCTGGTTCTGCGGGAGCTCTAGAAATTGTGCCCACAATTTCATTCGAAACGACCACACTTCTCTCCAACATATGTGATTTTCCTTTAAATCATTAAAAGCATTATGGTGTACTATGATTTGCACAAATCATTAAGCCATATATTATGCTTAACCTCTCAACAATGTCGCATAGGATGTAATTAAACACCCTTTTATAGTTTAGGGGATATGTATATAACCATATATACTAGCTTATATATAAACCTATATATTAGTTATGCCCCACATTGACTACCATCGGGTTGTTGGATCCACAATTATCTTTGATTGTGCCAAGTCAACAACGATAATTTGCATTTGATATAAGTTGTCTTAACGTGTTCTTGACTCAACTTAGATCTAGTTATAGTTGCAAGATACGTAGGTGTCACCCTTTGAACCTTCCTTTTAGTCCTTAGAATGACATGAAACTCAACTCATGGCTAAACACGTTTTCGTGCCTTTTGTGATGTATTTCAAAGTCTAATTAGACTTCGAATCTTACCAATTGGCATTTTAGTCCAATCAAGTTGATTGACTCCTAAAACCATATTCTACTCCTCATGGTCATGTGTTTGCAATAATTATTTGATTGCCAAATCTTCCATTTTCAAATGCAAGCTACCCCCACATTTAAGTGTTATTGGATAACATCCAAATGAGGTGATGAAAGGTTCTCCCTTTCGTATGAAGTTTGAGAAAACTTCTCAAATACCTTTTTCTACATCCCCTACGGGTGTTTCTTAAATGGCTCTCCCCCCACATTGCTTGCACTTTGAGGAAATTTGAGTAATACCACTAGTTATGAGTCTAACACACCCGTGATAAGATTAAAAATTATCTATATCTTTGTGTTATGTAACTCATCTATGTGTATTGCTCTACTCATATTTCAATAACTCATAGGAGCTTCTAAGCAATATGAGTACTCCTCATATGAAACCAAATAGTATCGTTAATCCATGAACTATATAATTGGTCCTCTCGAGCTATCCTTTTATATTGAATGAAGATATATTTATAGTTTTGTTTGTACAAAATCTATTCTCGTGTCATCACATATTTTGAATGTTTTCGGTTAATTTAATCTCCAATGAGCATCTAAATTAACAAGTATTATTCTAGCATGTTTTAGACTACAAATACTCGGCATGTGAACAGAAGATGCATCATTCTGATTCTTCACAACCTTAAAAGATAATGCCCTGTCTCTTCCTAACATTCACATCTTAGTTTAGACACAACAATGAGATTTTGTTTTATCATTCCAAAACCTCTGTTTTAAGAATGTCTTAAAAACCATAATTAATTTCATTCATTAGGATTAAAGCTCATATGCCTTTAATCTCCAAGGCTTCACCATTGACTCTTAACGACTTAAACGTAAGTCTTAATCAAAGTCACTTTGATGAATACATTCATTATCATCAAGATGAACAATACTGGTATAAAATCACTAACGTCTTGAAATAAATTCAATTAGATTGACACTCAATGACATAGCATTCACATATGCCCAAAGTGATATATACATTTCCATTGTTGTTTTGTTAAAACCATGTATTGCGAAAATCCCCCAAAACGAAGGACAAATCCTCCACATAGGTCAAACAACATTGATGGTTGTAGAAAAATCTACACATCCATCACTATTGTAAGTGTCTTACGATAAATTTAGCAAAGTTATTAAACAATTTACAATATTAACATATATTTCTTTCATATGTTATAGTCATTGAAAATTCACAAGTGTGTATTTCCATGTTGATGCTCTCAACATTAGATGACATATCTCGTTTTCGTGTAGTTAATCTCAATACACTTGCCACGTTCGTCATGATTTACTAATGACGTGGTCGTATGTTTGACGTTTGGTATGTGACTTATTGCATAAGTCATGATCACAACCCGCTCATTGTGTTCTTGCAAGACATTCCTTACACAACCCGTTAGAATATATATATATATATATCCTTATTAAATTCGTCGAATGTAAATCATCAAAGAATAAAATACCATTGTTTTTAATTTCCTTTTACATTTATCGTTTATTATATTTTAATCCACTTGTTAATTTAAGAAATATATAAATGATAATCCAAAATATATGTAATGTAATATATTACAAGTTACAAAATATATTTTAAACGGATTCATATGAGGATATATAAACATCAAATTTCAAAGTGTTATTCTCTTCAACACTTTATTGTTCGACAAAATAATTGCAATTATATCGTCTTGTGGTATGTTTTGAGGTACGCCCTCAATACACTGTTCAAAACAACAAAGTTGTTTATAACTAACTACTCACAAGTAGTCGAACAAGTAGTATGTCTAAAACAACATCGAGTTGTTTTTCCTTTAAATAGTCTCTTAAGGATATTATATGGTTGAAGACCTGATGCTTCTCATACGAGTATCGAACCATTGTAAAGACATGTTTTATTCGTTCAAAACGTTTATCGTTTTTGCATTTGTTTTAAACATTAAAGTATATATGTTTATGCTCTGATTACAAATCAAGACCATAAACTAGAAAATAGTTTATTATTTAAAACCGTATCTAACTCGCTCGTTAGAAATAAATGAATATAAATCGTTATAGTATATGGCTTTTTAGATAAACCGTAATCCGCTCATTAGAAACTATACGTGTACCAAATATTAAAAAAAAATCGGTTTCAATAACTAAACATTTCTAACATACTTGTTAGAATACAAACGATTACACTCATCGTTATATGGTGTTTTGGTTATATAATCAAACCGTTTCTAACACATCCATTAGAAATAAACGATTACCAAAATCGTTTCAAAACTTATTGGTTTATATATGTACAACCATTTCTAACACGCCCGTTAGGTATAAACGATTACAAGACCTTTTAAAGTTTTATTAGCTCATATATATAAAAAATAAGCCGTTTCTAACACGTTTGTTAGTAAATTAAACCTCTACCTTGTTTATATTTACAAAAGTATCAATTTCTAACACGCTCGTTAGAAAAAAAATATAAGTTAAAATAAACTTATGATTTTGTAAATAACCATTTCTAATGCATTGATTAGATAGGTTTTATGATTTCATAACTTGTTATTTACGTAAGTAATTTCTAATACACCCATTAAAAATCTAAATGTTCTCCATTTCAAAACCAATAATATTTTACCAATATAATTACTTTCTAACTCATAATTATCTATATAACTTATATATAAATATAATTATTTAAGTCCAAAATTAATGAAAAATTGTTTTCACTGCCATTTTTCAAACAAAAGTGGGCGTGAAGTGCTCCATACATAACGACTACACATTTTCAAGCGAGTGTGAGTACTCTTCCCTACATGACAATACGAAGGTGACATTTTTTTCCATACCCACATGACCACTTAAGGATGATCTAGTGGTATATGATTACTAACAGGGCCGGCCCTGGGGTGAGCGAGCTGCACCCCTGGCCGAGGCCCGTTTTTCCGAGGGGCCTAAATATGGATTTTTTTCTATTATACATTTTATATATAATTATAAAGAATAAGAACTACAAGGAAAATATGGTTTGGCCAAAAGGTTGAGGGTGTTGTCTCCTTGTTTGTTGATCTTGGGTTTGAGTCCCCTTCAACTACAATTTGGCCATTTTTCATTTTTTTACTCTTTTTCCACCTTGTTTTGGTTTTTATTCTTTTTAAAAAAAATTATCAGATTATTATTAATAAATTAAGGGTAATCAGTATAATAATTATAGAGTCTATTTTTTTTAATTTTTTTTTAAATCTAATTTCGGATTATCATTAACACAAAGCCGTAAAAATGTTTTCCATAAAAGATTAAAATATGTATATTAATTTGTCATTGCATCACGCGTGAGCCCATAAACCTCTTCAACTTTTATTATATAAAATTTCGATTGTGAGCATGCTACCTTTATATTTTTTTTTTGGTTTTTTTGCCGTTTACTATAATGAGTACACATAAACTAACCGATTTCTCGCTCGTCGCAATGTGCGCGATTGACTTGTTAGGGCCTAAGGGCCTTTTTTTTCTAACTCGTACTAGGCACTTGAATATTCAGGACCGGCTCTGATTACTAACTTATTTGATCCCTATAGAAAAATGATTAATATATATTATATATTTTAATCGATCCCTCAGAAACAAAAATTAGGCCCTCTAATATGTGCCTCGTTAAAACTAGAGTAATTGCATATCTTTATCAACTTCTATATACTCCCTCCGTCCCAATTTAAATGTTCCATGTCTAAAAACACACATTTTAAGAAATCTTTTGTTTGTATGTGGTAAAATGACAATAATATCCTCAAAAGTGGTGATTGTGTTTTGTCTTTTATGGGCAAAACTGGAAATTACATTTCTATTTTTGGAAAGGGACATTTAATTTAGGACAAACAAAAAAGAAAAGAAGGACATTTAAATTGGGACGGAGGGAGTATTAGATTATGCATACATATTTGTTTTGTTCAATCTCATTTTTATAATATGCTCCAGTTACTATATTCCTAAAGTGATAATAGTTTTGTGTACGTAGTTTGCATGAGTTAACAGGTTCAGTCAACCCTTAACACCTCTCGTCTCTAATATTTGATCTTTTCACACTTTAATTACATCCCTGGGTCTTAACACCGTTAAGTTTTTTGTTAATTAACGAGTTAAATTACTCATATGCCTTCCATCTTCTTCTCTCCATCTTCTTCTCCATCCATCCAACCACCACCACCCCACATACACTAGCCGACAAGCCACTACAACCTACCACCGTTCAACCTACCAATATTTGTGTTTTTACCACTTTTCGACCGACAACCTCCTCATACACACCACAACCTACCACTGTTCAACCTACCCCAAACACCATCTAACACACTTCCATCTAGGGGTGTTCATCGGGTTTGGTTTTCGGTTATCGGGTTATTCAGGTCAGGTTACTCGGGTATTCAGTTGTGAAAATATTACCCGATAACCGACCTAATCTAGTTAAATGGTTATCGGTTATGGGGTTAATCAGGTCGGGTTAAATGATTATCGGTTTAATGGTTCGGTTATGGGGTTAACCATTTGGGTTGCGTATTTTTATCCATTTGGCCTACAATATGTGTAAAATTAAACCACAACATGGGCTACAATATTTAGTTGCAAATTTGGCTACAAAAACACTATTCCGGTATACATAAAAATATGAAAATGGATCATTTATTTGTTTTTGGATTATTCGGGTCAACCCGAATTATACAAAACTAATCCGAAGACCGACCCTAAAGACTCTAGTCGGATTCGGGTGTGCAGTTAATCGGGTTTGGGTTAATCGGGTAAGGTAGTTTCTCGGGTCAGATCACTTCGAGTTCGATTCGGTTATTGATTATCGGTTAAAAACAACACCCCTACTTCCATCACGCAAACAAATTATAAATTTGGATAAATTAGTAAATATGTTGCAACACCTTCGCAAACAACAACCCGCACGAACATGTGGATTTGGCTATTTTAATTTCTTGCTTATTATAGTTGGCTGGAAAATGACAACTCATGGAAACATACACAAGGAAAACGAAGAGAGAGAGAGAGAGAATTGGGCAATGGTTGAATCAATATCGAATCTCATGAAATATTAATATATTGTAACTTATTAAAAATTAATGCACGGTTCTAACAGACTGTCAATAAACGATCTTTATATTAAAAGAATGTCTTCGTAAACAAAATATGTAATTCTGACATTAATCTTCTTCAATAAAGATGCATATTTTTACAATATGGGGAGAGATAACGTATAAAGCCCTCTTAACGTAAGAAGCGTAAGAAGCAATCTCAGCCATTAGATTAAGGATGCAGATTAAAAACCCTAACCATACCTGGGTTAAAACATACGCACTCATTAAAATTCAGACGCACTCATTAAAATTCAGACGCACTCATTAAAATTCAGACGCACTCATTAAAAATTCAGACGCACTCATCAAAATTTCAGACGCACTCATCAAAAAATTCAGACGCACTCATTGAAAGTTTGAAAGCACTCATTGAAAGTTTGAAAAGCACTCATTGAAAATTTAGAAGCACTCAATAAAAAGTTTGGAAGCACTCACTGAACATTTAGAAGCACTCATTAAAAAGTTTGGAAGCACTCATAGAAAATTTAGAAGCACTCATTAAAAAGTTTAGAAGCACTCATTAATAAGTTTGAAAGCACTCATTGAAAATTTGGACGCACTCATTAAAAAGTTTGGACGCACTCATTGAAAATTTTGGACGCACTCATCAAAACCCAACAAATTTCAAACGCACCTTTAAGAACATCAAACGCACCTTAACATTTGTTGGCTAGTTTGCACATAATTTGCATATTTCTTCAACAAGAAACTACATCTATATTGATCATCACTGAAAATGGTAATTTTTCATTTTTCTACCTTTTGTATCAAAATTTATGCAGAGCACAGCAATGTAAAGCATGGTTGCTTACTTGCTTTTGTTCACACAGGGATGGACGACCCGAATAGCCCATTTATCTCTCGCCAAAATGCGCTAAAGGATGAAAAACGGATCAAGTATCATAATGACTATCTCACAAACTTGCTAGCTGCCATAAAGTAAGTCTACTATGCATCAAAGGTTATACAGTAAATTATCAACGCATTAACATCTTGTTTGGTGTAACAGAGAGGATAATATTATTATGGGTGCTGGTTTCAAATGGAGGTGGTGGAGGGTGGTTGTAAGTATAAGGTGGTGGTGGTTGGTGGTGTGGATAAAGTGGTGGAGAAGGGATTTAACAGCATGATAATGATGATGATCTTCTTGACGGTTATAGCTTGTATTGGGATGACGTCGACGTGTTGGAGTGTTAGTGAATGATGATGATGATGATGATGATGATGATGGTGGTGGTGGTGTTGGTCGTCGTCGTGGTGGTGGTGGTGGTGGTGGTGGTGGTGGTGGTGGTCAGATCTCGATCGTTTTGTTTCAAATGAGGATGAGTTTGTGAAAGTGGGTAGGTGTAGTGGTAATTGTGAAAGTGGGAGGGTGTGTGATACTTTAATCATGGTTAGGTTAAATTGACATGTGGCAAGTTCTAGTGGCTTCTTACACTTCTTATGTTAAGGGGACTTTATACCGTATACTTTCTCTTTACAATATATACAAGCACACACCTTTTTATTAAATACAAATACAATTAATGTGGTAACGGTTGCGAATTAAGGTATCATATACGAAGCGTAAGAGGTTTATATATATTAACAAAATCGATTATATATACAGTATGCATAAGGGCCGATTTATATATATAAGTACTAGTAGAGTGCCCGTGCGATGCGGCTGGAAACACAAACATTTCTAAGGGTGTGTATGGTTTGAGTCAGTTAGATTTTGTAGCCTCAACCGAAACTAAAACCAAAGTCATTAGTTAATTGATCTTATTAAACAATTTGTTATTTGGTTCGTTTTATATGGTTAGATTATCGGTTTTATTTCGGTTTAGTTAATTTTGGTTAATAACAAATACCAAACTTTGGCACAATTTGTGGTTAAATACTTAAGAATCACATGTGTAAAATTACTATTCAATAGAATCCATAAACTCTATAGCGAGACATAGAGTTTGCGTGAAGCCAAAGACAAAGAAGATGGTATTCAAGAAATAAAGAGAAAATGCAGAATAAGTGGCGATGATAAATAATTCATATATCAAATTTTAAAATATCAAAACCCCCCATCTATTTCTTCAGCCACTACAATTCAAAAACCCCTCTACTCAGCTTTAAACCATATTATGAGTATAATTTTCTATATACTTTTAATTAAAAAATTGATTTTTTACGTAATTAACAATATCTCGGGGTGAACGGTATTTCATAACTAATTGATTGAGCAGCAGCTCGTAGACCACCTAAAAAAGAATATTTATTATTTGAGCCATATCCTGACATAAGAAGGCCGACAGGAGCAATACTTGAAATAGCAATCCATAAAAAAACACCAATACTGAGATCGGCTAGAACAAGGTGATAACCAAAAGGAATTACTAAATAACTTAATAAAATTGATATGACTGCTATAGATGGTCCAATACTAAATAAACGAGTTAACCAAAATCGAACCAAAAACATACAAAACCGAACCGAAAATTAACCAAAACCGAGTTAACCTAATATCGGTTTTTATTTACCCTAAGTTAACCAAAATTAACAAACCAAAACTGAACCATTCATATACTTATATCTTTTATACCTCCATTTCATGTACTTCTAAGCAAAATTTTTAACCAAAGTTTGGTTTTGGTTATTAACCAAAATTAACTAAACCGAACTAAAAACGACAATCTAACCAAATAGACTGAACCAATTAACTGGTTGGTTAATAAGATCGATAAACCGATAATGTCGATTTTTGTTTCGGGCCGGTTAAGGCTAATAACCGAACTGAACCGAATCCAACCATACACCATTAGAAGTGTTTGTGTTCCCTTTTACATCGTGCGGGCACGCTATTTGCCTGTTATGAATATATGAATGGTTCCATTAGACTGATTTTGGATAACTAAGGATACAAAAAGAAAACAATAACCGATTTAAAGTTAAATCAGATGTTGGTTAATTCAGTTTTCAATTAATTTTGGTTCAATTTTGTCTGTTTTTTGGTTTAGCTTAAGTGAAAGGTTTAGTTATTGGTCAATCCTAGAAATTGTTAATCACGTAGCACATAAGGATTTTTGAATTAAAAAAATAGAAATACTATACTCAAATTAAAGATAATAAATTGTTTATTATTATGATGTAATTTTTTTTTATAAACTATCAATGTATGAAATAAATATGACTATTTAATAATCATGGGGGATACTTTGCTTAAAATAAGGAAAAAAAAGTTTAAATATAATTTAACTAAGCAAAAGTTAATGGATTAAAGTGTAACTAAGATAATGTATTAAAGTGTAAAAAAGTTTGAATGACTATATTACCCCAATTTTAGGGTTATTAATGAAAATAAAGTTCTTAACTTTTGGGTATTTTAAAATACCATTGCCTCATGCATTATAATATAGTATAGATTATGTTTGATTTATTAATCCAATTAATAAATATTCCCAATCAGGATCAAGGTTAAACGTGTATAAACAAATAAATAATATAAACAAACATATGGGGTTTAGCAATCAACATTTGACAACTACACCAGAATTGTAACACGCGGGTTACAACGAATTCTCGCTAGTAGGAAGTTCACACCCGAGCACGAACAAACCGAGAGCAACAAATTGCAAAGAGGAAGTTCACAATCAATGTGAGTCATTGAACTGTTGATGTACGTTACTTCTGGAAAATCTGAAAATTCACCCCCATGATGCATCTCTACTGTGAAAGCGCCAGGTTCAACTGAAAACAGAGCAAAAAAAAACAGGGACGATTATTATTGACAACAAGGATGTGTGTATTCATATTAAACCTCGAAATAAGCTTACCATATTCGTATTGAGGATCAAATTCAACATTTGAGTCTTGAGCTTCCCAGAGATCGTCCATATTCAGAGTGTGTGTAAACGATGAGGATGATAACCGTTAATTAGGGTTTTTTTCGAGTAGTTAAATCGTTTGGGTAAAAGGTAGGTTTAAATAAGGGTTTAAAATTAGGAAGGGGCGACCTTGGCAAAAAAAAAGGTTTAAAACACGAGTTAACGTGACTTAAGTGGACGCCGTTAGTGCCAGGGACGAACGTGACAAGTAATTGAAACCATAGTACGGTTATGACAAAAAATGACAAGTTTGTACGTAAGTAGCAACTTTCACCAAACCACATGAATGATTTCAGCAGTTTACCTGTTAAATTAAATGAAGTTTATTACTAAAAGTATCTTTGCAACCCGATCAATATCACCAAAATTAATACATTTATGATTTTAATTTTTAACAAAACTACAATAAAAACTAAAACTTAATTTTTTAATGTCCACCTAATCAGTGGCGAAGCTTGAGAAATTGGTCCCATGGTCGGAAATCACCAGTCACGGAACGGGACCTAAAATGTTTTTCTATAGCTATGATTTGGATTATATGTTCGGGTCGGTGATACAACCATCTCATACACATATCAAAGGGCTGTAAACAAATCAAACATTCAACAAATAGTTTGTGAATTGTTCGGCGGGAAGTTCGTTTGTGTTCGTTCATTTGATAAATAAACGAACTCAAACAAGAAATTCTGTTCGTTTAGTAAAACAAACAAACATGAACAGAGGTTGCGTTTGTTCATTTATGTTTGTGAACGTTCGGTAACATGTTCGTTTATATTTGTTTGTGTTCGATAGTTCATTAGGGTTTTTAACTTTTTATTCTTTGAGTGAAGACTTGAAAGTTGAAATTACCAGGGTGAGATCGAGAGACATAGTAGAGTACAAAGGGTTTAGAGTTTTTTTTAGGTTTAGGCTTTTAATTGGACTTTTTATTTGGGTTTTTCCTAAAGAATTTTTTTTTACTAAATCAAACAATTTGATTGTGCCTCTCAAAATGGGCTAAAAATAAAAAAAAACAAAGAAAAACGATAAACTCGGTAAAACAACCGATATTTTGGAACCTTGTATCGTCCGATATATCGTTAGTTTTGGTTTAATATAATATACCTATTTTTTTCCAAAAACAAAAAACGGGGGTCGAACCCGTATATATCTAAAAAGTTCTATACGGATACTATATAATCGGAATATCTGAGCGAAAATTTCGAGGGGCCAGCCGTCCCCCCCGCCCCAACCAACCTGCGCCCCTGCACCTAATATTATATTATATACTGTTAATTCTATTACACTTCTACAGTGTAACTTAATACTTTATTTATTTGTTATTTAATTTGTTTAATGGTGAACCATAGATATCTTATGGGCTAACTTCAGCTGCTACAAAAAAAGTCGAGCCATCCTTTCGATATTTTTGTTACATTTGTTTTTCCTTTCCTCTTCTAACTACTAAAATGATGTTTTATTTTCCAACAAATTTCATTTTCACCCTCTACTTTACTTAAGTATTTTTGTAACTTGAAGTAACGAAACGAAACGAAATGACACCGACTAAATTACCGACACATCGTGCGAGAAAATGCGAAAAAGTCACTACCCGTCACAAAGTGCGGGTTTAAAGACACTAGTTGTTTTATAATTTGACGCATTACTTTTTTTTAATCTTGAAAACCATCCACTTTTTAGATGGAATAAAGTAATAATCTCATAGTTTGTAACTATTCTTAAGCTCTCATTAAAGAAAATAACGTATTTGATGTAACTTGGTTTTGCGGTCCTCTTTTTGAGGATTCGAGTTTTTTGATGGCTGAACGAAAGTAAATACTAAATATTTTAACTCACACACATTAAAACTTGTCCTTGTCCTACACATATCAAACTTCATCCTACACGCATCGAAATTATTATACTTTTATCATACACATATTGAAATTATCATTAGGTTTATCCTACACATGTAGAAATTCATCCTACACATACCGAAATGTATCTTTCACTATAAATTATCTTTGTTTTAAAGATATATACTTGAAAAATAATTATGACTTCATTTATTAAACTAGTTTGTGGGAGTTACAAAAAACTTTAAAATTTATTTAACATTAAATACAACTACTAAATAGATATTTCTATTGGTTAAAATTTCTTCTCATTTGAACTCCCCACTATATATATTGAATAATTAATGTGAAATGAATTTAAGTATTTAATGTTATTTCTTCTTTTTCTTCTCAAATTAAAATTGTTCTCAAATGATCCTCCCCCTATATATATATATATATATATATATATATATATATATATATATATATATATACTAGATTATCCTCTGGTGTGCTTCTCGGGATAGACAAATCTAATATTAAGGGACAAAATGTGTGTACTATAAAAAAGAATATGTCATTTTTTCAAGAATTTTTTTTTTAAAGATCAACACCCAATAACTCATAAAACCTACTTCTAGTTTTACATGTGCACATCTTGCTCGAGTGTAGTTTTTGTACATCTTTGCCACTTCCTCAAGACATTCTAAAGCTTTGATGAGAACATGGGGAAAAAACAACCAAATTGGTATTAAATGATATATCATGATGATAATTGATTTAAAAGGCGTGCATGGTAGGTTGATTAATTATCACTTATCAGCTAGAGATTTACCAAGTGTTTAAGAATCATAGGCTACATTTAACCGGCTTGGTAATCTTTGTAATTAATATTCCTAGCAACACCAATCAAAATACAAACAAACTAATTCTTACCAAATTAAAATATGTGAATATATATGTAGTTAGCGGGTTCTTATATTTAATACTCCCTCCGTCCCATTAGAAGTGTCTTAGTTTGAAAAACACAAAGTTTTAGGCATATTAAATGATTGCTTTTTTTGCTTGTCAAATGACAATAATACCCTTGTCATATGTGGGTCCATCATATTCTTTGTTTATTTTAGTTGTGTTTTTAAGGGTAAATTTGGAAGTTGGCTAATAATTTTGTAAAGTGGACATATGAAATGGGACAAATAAAAAAGGGAATATGGACACTTCTAATAGGACGGAGGGAGTAGTAGGTTAAAAAACATATATACTATCATAACACGATTAGTGACTTGCCTATATATGATTAATAAATTACCTAAACACATTGTGTTTTTTTCTGCATGAACAAAAACTCACTAAAAAAACATTTTTTTTCGTTTTTTGTATAACACTATGGTGCTCGTTGGAAAGATAATAAAACGATAGTTAATTTGGTGTAAAAATGTCATACATAAAAGTTACTAACGTTTAAAAATTGTGAACGGAAAATAAGGAAAAAATAAAGATAAAAATATTAATTAATATATTTGAAATTTTAAAATAATAATTAATAATTTACTAACATTTAAAATATGTGAGAGGAAAATAAGGAAAAGATATTAATTAACATATTTGAAATTTTAAGATAATATAGATATAGATTTTATTTAAAAAACAAAATAAATAAATAAATTTAAAAGAGAGCTTCACATGATGCCACGTGATACATTCAAATGTGTTAAGACCACCATTGAATGTCACAGTATATCTAACTTCAATTTTTTATATATAGTATATATAAATTATAGATTATAGACATCTATATTGTTTTTCAAAAATATTGTAGTAAATCAAAGCGGTACCATTCTATAAAAATAAATTCATATAAGATTGAGAATAAATACAAAGATCCCTATATATATATATATATATATATATATATATATATATATATTATATAGGGAATGGTTCTAGAGAAAACCCTTCTTATTTGGTAAACTCTGGAAACTCTGACTTCCCAATATTTTTTTTTTTTGAAAAAAAATAAGGCAAGTAATATACATGATTTTAAACATTTTGGGCCAAAAAAATTAAAAAAGCGCCGAGTATTTTTTTTTTTTAAAATAAAATTTTGACTAACACATGTTAAGCGCTAATAACAGGTGTTAACCATGTGTTAACTATATGTAAACAGTAGACGTTTTTTATTTTTAAAAAAAAAACCGTTCAGCGCTTTTTCGATTTTTTTGACTCAAAATGCTTAAAAAAATGTATATTACATACCCTATTTTTTTCAACAAAAAAAAATGTTGGGAAGTCAGAGTTTCCAGAGTTTACCAAATAAGGAGGGTTTCCTCCATATACTTTACCTATATATATATATATATATATATATATATATATATATATATATATATATATGTAGGGAATGGATATAAAGAAAACCCTCCTTATTTGGTAAACTCTGGAAACTCTGACTTCCCAATATTTTTTTTTTTGAAAAAAATAGGGCAAGTAATATACATGATTTTAAGCATTTTGGGCCAAAAAAATTAAAAAAGCGCCGAGTATTTTTTTTTTTAAAAAAAAATAAAATTTTGACTAACACATGTTAAGCGCTAATAACAGGTGTTAACAATGTGTTAACTATATGTAAACAGTAGACGTTTTTTATTTTTTTAAAAAAAACGTTCGGCGCTTTTTCGATTTTTTTGGCTCAAAATGCTTAAAAAAATGTATATTACATACTCTATTTTTTTCAAAAAAAAAAATGTTGGGAAGTCAGAGTTTCCAGAGTTTACCAAATAAGGAGGGTTTCCTCCATATACTTTACATATATATATATATATATATGGGAAGGTTCAATTGAGAACTCATAGTTAGGGAGAGAACTCGAGAACTCCAACTTAAATTAAGAAAAAAATATAAAAAAAATCATAACTCAAAATTCAAGTCAAAAACCAAAAATCTGGTTCGGAGCTTCTCTTTCCCACGTCATCCCCGTTCAGAAAAAAAAATAAAAAAAATAAAATAAAATAAAAAAATAGACGACTTCTAATGCACGTGTGTTGTAAATGTCCGATTAGCTTTAGGGTTTAGTTTAGATTTTAGGGTTAGTTTTTTTTAGTTTAGCTTGTAAGGTTTAGGTTTTTGGGGTGGGGGTGGGTCGGGTGGGTTTAGGTTTTTGGGTAGGGGGTTAGGTTTTTTGTTTGGGGTTAGGTTTTTGGTTGTGGCGGGTGGGGCTTAGGTTTTTGGTAGGCGGTGGGTGGGTTGGGTTTAGGTTTTTTGGGTGGGGGTGGATGGGTGGTTTAGGTTTTTGGGTAAACGATTTAGGTTTTTTGGTGAGGATGAGGGTGGGTGGGGTGGAATTAGGTTTTCGGGTGGGGGTAAGTTGGGGGTAGGGGGTTTAGGCTTTTGGGTTATACTACACATGTGCAGTAGCGTTTTTTAGTTTTTTTTTTAATGTTTTTAATTTTTTTTCTGAACGGGTATGACGTGGGAAAGAGAAGCTCCGAACTAGTTTTCTATTTTTTACTTAAATTTTGAGTTATGATTTTTTTATTATTTTTTTTTCTATTTAGTTAGGAGATCTCGAGTTCTCTCCCTAAAATGAGTTCTCTATTGAACCATCCCCTATATATATATATTGAAAGATTTAACATCATTATAAACGGGGTGAGCCTCAAAACAAGAATCGGCTCAAGAAAACCATTACATCATATACAAAGGATAAACGACCAAATCCTTCCAACTAAGAATTTTAAACCGAGACCTACTTTTAAGCCATAAAAAAAGAAACGGATTTAATACTAGCCACAACTTCCAAGACCTTTAGCTCTTTACCACGGAACAATTTCTCACTCCTCACCTTCCAAATCATCCGCATAGTTATCATCACAATTCCGGTTATAAACTTCTATTTTGTTTGTTAGCGTGTTTGTTTTCCCAAGATTTATGTTAGTATTCTTGTAATTCTAGTTTTCATACAAAACTAATAAGTTATACGAGTTGGTATGAAATTACAGTTTGATTATGAAAATCATTCTAAGTTTTAGGAAACGTTACATTACAAATAGTTTTACAATTAACTTCAAATTTTGATATCCCCTACTATGAATGGTTGTCAAATGTTGTTTTAATATAAAAGTAAATTAATAATAGTAATATTGGTGTCTACTCCTATTGTTTAATTAATTATTAATTTAGAAATCGTATACCCTTGATCACTCGTTCTTCCTACCCACCTCTTCACACCTACCATCCTTGTATGAATCACCCTTTACCACTTTCCCACGTTGTATGCCATTTTTATGTTTACATATGCTTCGAACACGACATGAATCAACAAGATATGAATCAACAATTTATATCACATATGGACCTGGAAATGTCACATGTATTTGTGACTTGGCCACAAACCCAACTTCTTTTACCCGAAAAGATATTTAGACTCTTAAATTTCTACATATTGTCGTTTCATTTTAGCCAATTATGTATGTTTGATATATACTAATTTAATAATAAGTTAAACTTTTAAATTTGACATATCAAATACCAAAATACTTTAAGTTATCACACACCCAAACTAACTTGAGCTCTAAGAAACCAAAACTAAATACTTAAATCATGCATATGCTATTAATTTGGATGAATTATATATGCGTTTAACCCATTAATTTAACTGTGACGAACTAAACCAATAACGACACTTGTACCGTTATCAGCAGTAGTTTATACGATTTTGATGTATATAAAACATATGTAGACATCCTTTTGAGCATATACCAACTATTATACTGTTTTTTTTTTTGGGTATATCGAACATACTGATATCGTAACGACCAAAACCGATACCAACAAAACTGAATTTCCACCATATCACACAACTAAATGCCACTAGTTTCATAATAAGTTTGTATTAGTGGCTTTTAAGATATTGACTAAGATGTTTCATAAATAAATTCACATCCAGTTGGGTAGAGAGTGCGTTGCATAAGTAGTCTACGTTTGAACATCAAGACCACCCATAAACTAAGAACTAAGATGAAGATCAACGGTTAGGATTAAGTTTCAACCAACCCATTGTCTTCTTACCAACCCCGCTTCACAAAAATCAAATATAAACACCCTTTTCCCCACCTACCAGAAATATATATTATATATATAAATAAATCCATAAATCCAAACATATTTTCCATCTATATATACCATACCACCTTGACATCTCCTCCTCAGTAAATAAAAACAACCCATTTTATTATTCTCTCTCTCTCTCTAAAACCTTTAACACCTCTCTCTCTCTCCACTTATTATCAAATGGGCAGCATTGATATTAATGAAAACCAAAACGGTGAAAATAATTATTTTTGTGTGAAAGGTGACCCATTAAACTGGGGCATGGTGGCGGACTCATTAAAGGGTAGTCATTTAGATGAGGTTAAGAAGATGGTGGCGGAGTTTAGGACTCCTGTGGTCAGGCTTGGTGGGGAAACATTAACCGTGTCGCAGGTTGCTGCGATCGCAGCCGCAGACAGCTCCGCGGTTAAAGTGGAGCTGTCTGAGGCTGCGAGGCACGGGGTAAAGGCGAGTAGTGATTGGGTGATGGAGAGTATGAATAAAGGGACGGATAGTTATGGTGTTACTACTGGTTTTGGTGCTACCTCTCATCGGAGAACTAGAGAAGGTGGTGCTCTTCAGAAGGAGCTTATTAGGTGACTTTTTATTTATTTATTTAATGTTTTAGGTAAACTAGTCGTAATGGAACAGCCACATGGAAAAAAAAAATTATTTGTAGGCTTTTTAGTAAAATAACAAGTGTTTTATAAAAGGTCATTTTTTAAAATGTGTGGTTTATAGGTTTTTATTTTTTAACATAGAAAATAATTTTGACACAAAATGTTCACGTTCATGTGAACTAGTAACTGGTTGTGTCATATGTTACAATAATTTCGGTTTCTTTTATCTTATCTTATGCCATGTGTTAACTTTTTACTAAATATTTAATACTTATATTATTTATTCATGTATACACGAGTTACTAACCATGCTAAAATTAAAAAAAAAATGAAAACAATATGATTGAGTCGAGCATATTCATAATTCTAGTCTTAAGTTCTTTATACCTTCAATAATATATAACAAATCACTCAATGTTATAGTTGTGAAATGTCCATCACACTTGTATACAAAGAGTTATACATAACCTTTGTTAAAACTAATAAGAAATAACACAAAAATAAATAAAAAAATTCCAACTGTTTCTACAAAGGCACAAAGTTAACAAACTTTTTTATGTTAACAGATTCTTAAACGCCGGAATATTCGGCAACGGGACGGAATCAAGCCACACACTGCCACACTCCGCCACAAGGGCCGCCATGCTCGTGAGAATCAACACCCTCCTCCAGGGTTACTCCGGCATCCGATTCGAGATCTTGGAAGCCATCACTAAACTCCTCAACAATAACATTACCCCTTGCTTACCCCTCCGTGGTACCATCACTGCTTCTGGTGACCTTGTCCCCTTATCCTACATCGCCGGCCTCCTCACCGGCCGGTCCAATTCCAAAGCGGTTGGACCGACCGGTGACATCCTTAATGCCGAAAAGGCGTTTTCGGAGGCCGGTATTACCAGCGGGTTCTTTGAATTACAGCCTAAAGAAGGGCTGGCGTTAGTCAATGGTACCGCGGTTGGATCCGGGATGGCTTCAATGGTTCTTTTCGAAGCTAATGTACTTGCATTGTTGTCGGAAGTGTTATCGGCTATTTTCGCCGAAGTTATGCAAGGGAAACCCGAGTTTACCGACCATTTAACGCATAAACTAAAGCATCACCCGGGTCAAATAGAGGCTGCAGCCATCATGGAGTACATTTTAGATGGTAGTGATTATGTTAAAGCCGCGCAAAAGGTCCACGAAATGGACCCCTTGCAAAAGCCCAAACAGGACCGTTACGCGCTTCGCACTTCGCCTCAATGGCTCGGCCCACAAATTGAAGTCATTCGCTCCGCGACCAAAATGATCGAAAGGGAGATCAACTCCGTTAACGACAACCCGCTAATCGATGTTTCGAGGAACAAAGCGTTACACGGTGGTAACTTCCAAGGGACCCCGATTGGTGTTTCGATGGACAACACACGTTTGGCGATTGCCGCGATTGGGAAACTAATGTTCGCGCAATTCTCCGAGCTTGTGAATGATTTCTACAACAATGGGTTACCTTCGAATCTCACGGGTGGGCGTAACCCGAGCTTGGATTACGGGTTCAAAGGTGGAGAGATCGCTATGGCGTCTTATTGTTCCGAGCTCCAGTATCTTGCGAATCCGGTTACAAACCATGTCCAAAGCGCGGAACAACACAACCAAGATGTTAACTCTTTGGGATTAATTTCGGCACGAAAGACAGCCGAAGCGGTCGACATTTTAAAGCTCATGTCATCGACATACTTGGTCGCGTTATGCCAATCCATCGACTTAAGGCATTTGGAAGAGAACCTGAAAGCAACGGTCAAGAACACCGTAAGCCAAGTAGCGAAAAAGGTCCTAACCACAGGGGTAAACGGCGAGCTCCACCCATCAAGATTCTGCGAAAAAGACTTGCTTCGTGTCGTCGACCGCGAGCATGTATTCACCTACATTGACGACCCGTGTCTCGCCACATACCCATTGATGGAGAAACTCCGACGCACGTTGGTCGAACACGCTTTGAAAAACGGAGACGGGGAGAAGGATGCAGGAACATCAATCTTCCAAAAGATAGGCGTTTTCGAAGCCGAAATAAACACCCTACTACCTAAAGAGGTAGAGGAGGTTCGGACCGCGTTCGAGAGTGGTACATTGGCGATCCCGAACAGGATCAAGGCGTGTAGATCGTACCCGTTGTACCGGTTTGTTAGGGAGGAGCTTGAAGGAGTGTATTTGACGGGAGAGAAGGTGACTTCACCTGGAGAAGAGTTCGATAAGGTGTTTACAGCGATTTGCAAAGGGCAGATTATTGATCCTTTGTTGGAGTGTGTTGAAGGGTGGGATGGTGTTCCATTACCAATTTGTTAGTAATGTTATGTTGATACATTTATGGGTTTGGTTGTAAGTGTCATGTGAAATGTGTATTTATGGTTTTAGTTCTAAGTTTAATCTTGATGTGTATCATAATTCAATGAAATATGAATTTGGAAACTATATTATGTTGCAATGTTGTTAAAACCCGAGTCCTAGCCCTTTCGGGTTGTGTAACGACCGAACGGTTACTTTGGAAATTGGGTTTGGGTAATCGGGAACACCGCCACATTTGAATCGGTTTCATACAATATTTTTGAGTTGCAATGAGATGTAAGTTAGTAGTGATTGTTTAATTGATTTGGGTTCATAACGGGGATGGGACGTCATCAGAATTGGTCATGGGTACCTCATTACCAGGCACCAGCACGGTAATACCGTCGCCACTCATACTGGTAGAGGTTCCATGAATCAAAATCTGGTTGTAGTTAATGACTGGTATACGTGAGTTTCTCTCTCTCTTTTGTCTTTTTCGCTATTTTATTTTCAGTTGAGTGTTGCCTTCAAAACACTGTTTCAGTGAAGTCATGTGGCAGTGCATGATTTGTAAAAATCAGTGAAGTTAAAAAAAAACCTAGTAAAGCGTCCCGTCCTCGTAAGGTTAGTTTTGGGCTCGCTGCCTTCATCCTAAGACTATGCGGAGTGGGGGGGGGGGGGGGGGGGGAAGAGGGGGATGAAGCGTCACGTGGCACTTTTGGGTCCCACGTGGGGTGGAAAAAAATTGTGGGGAGTAGAAGGGGGGGAGGAAATAATATTATATTGTGTTAAAGTTAAAAAAAAAACCTGACCAATCAAATAGTGCTACATCACCCCACAAATTTGCCCCACACCCGTTGAAATATCCCCGCCCCTCCACGCCACACCCGGGGTGGTGTTCCCCCCCCCTTCCCCCCCCCCCCCCCCCCCCACCCACACACACACACACTCTAAGTAGATTATTTCTTCGCGTCTTCGATTATAATATTTAAATTTAGAACTCTATGTGTTGATATTTTATATATAATACTAGCTTTTATCCCGGGAGCGTCCCGGGGTTGAAATATCTAATATGACATAATAAAATATCTAATATGACAACATAATTAATGACTTGCCAATATATGATTAATAAATAAATATTATTATTATTATTATTTATTTATTTTGAACAAATCCCTGCCATAAGTTATCATATTCAAATATAAAAAAAACGAATCTCTGCGCCGGGGTATAAATTTAGTGCTATTACAAAATATTATATAATGTCAAATGAATTCAGAAGTTTGTAATCGATCATTCTAAAGAGAACTAACATGAAATAAGAGAAAAAAAGTTATTTATTGAAATAGTATTATAATAACCATACATATATTTTAGTTACATACTATAAAGTTTTTATTTTATGATGGTGCACGTATATTGAAAATATCGAACGCATTAGCCTAAGGGTTATGTAATGCGTTAAAAAATTCATGGGTATATGATCGGGTATGTAGTTCGGGTATTTGGGTATGTGGTTTCGGGTAATCGGGTCGGGTATCACCAATAATCGTTTTTTTTCTCCGTTTTTTATATAACACTGTTGTACTCGTTGGAAAGATAATAAAACGCTCGTTAATTTGGTGTACTTTTTTTCTTTAAAAAATCTCGTATCTAAAAGATATTAGAGTTTTAAAGTTATGGGAGGAAACATGGGATTAAAAATAATAAAGGTTTAATAATTATTTTAGTATATTAGATTTTAATATATTTTTTATCATATGTTATTTTATTTCCTTTTAAATAAATTATAATATCGGGTTTTTTTATTAATGATTAAAAATAAATTAAAATAATAAATTCAATACTATCATCTTAAGGTGCCACATGGCACATTCAATGGGGGTTAAGGCCTCCATTGAATGCCATCTCATACAACATTCAATGGGGGGATAAGGCCTCAATTAAATACCACCTCATACAAACTCAATTCTTTTATTATAATTTATAGATTTTCAAATAATTGAGTTACATATTCTCCCTTTTACAAAGTCTCTTGTTGTTGGGCTTTTTTTGTCCTTTCAAAAAAACAATTTTTTATTATTTATATATGAGTAAACCATTATAACAATATATTATCTAGATTTAATATGATTTTCACGACCAATTGACCATATTCACCCTTTCAGTACAAAATGTAGTTTTTTCTGTCACGTCATTAAACTTTCATTTTGTATACCTTTTCACTACTCACACTAACTCTTATGTTGGTTTACAACTTTTATATGTTTGTTTACAACTTTTATATGTGAGTGCCCTTAGTTTACAACTTTTTTATGTTAGTTTACAACTTTTATAATAAAAAGGAAAAAAAAAACAAAAAAACAAAACAAAAGCAAGTGATGTAATCTATTTCAAGTGATTCCACCAACTCCTCTTTAAAAGGTCAAACGCATACTTTTTAGTAGATTAAACAACTATGGTTAACAGATAACAATAGGACTATGGGGTATGGGAAGGGGAAGTGATCGGGAAGGGTGAGGTGGCAATTTCCCCGAAGGGGAACACCGCCCCCCCCCCCCTCCCCCCCCCGAGCTGCATTCGGTGTCCACGGGAGAATCTCCCCGATCTCCCCGTCCTCATTCCCAAGAAATTGTTGACCGTTTGAAAATTTTTTTGAACGTTGGGGGGCTTTAAATTTTAACGGATACTTTTAAAAAAAAAAAAGTTACCTATATACTTTATTTATATTTAACAATTTCATTCCAAACAATACATTCCAATACAACCAACAACCAAAACACAAACAAAATATTAATCCTTTCATCTATTTTTTTATAAAAATTCATGGATCCAAGACGCCCCTTCAACCCGAACACACCCGTTCACCCCACTAATCAACCACCATTCGGTTTTCCCTCGACACCCGGTACACCCTCGTCACAACCTTTTCCCGGGTTTAACACCCAAACCGGGTTTAATCCTTGGCAAATGCAAGTTCAACATCACCAATGGCACATGCCACAACATCAATGGCAACCTCAACCCCAAACCCAAACCCAACCCGAGCACGATTTTGTTTCTTTGGCCTCCCATGATGATCACGTGCCCGAAACCCAAGTCCCTCCTCCCATAACCGAACCGGCCCGTACCAAAAAAACTACAAAAAAAGGAGGAAAAAAACGTGCCCAAGATGAAGGTCCGAGTACGAGGGCGGATCCCATTCATTGGGAGCCCAACGAGTTGGAGGCGTTGGCCAAAGCTTGGGTTATCACTTCTACCGACCCTATTCTAGGTAAAAGTTTATTTTTTTTAAAAAAATTTTCGATTTTATTATTATTTTTGCCAAAAACCCACTGTTTTATTTTATTATTTTTTTTTTTTTGTTTTTTCCGGTTTTTTATAACTCACTGTTTTGTTTTTTTTTTTTTCTTTTTTTTCGTTTTTCTTTTTAAAACCTTCTGTTTGTTTTTTTTTTATTTTTTGTTTATAATTATTAAGTTTTTAATGTTTACTAACTTTTTTAATAATATTTGTAGCTACAAATCGTAAAAGGGACGGCTTTTGGAACCAAGTGGTTAAGGAGTTTTACAAGTTGTTACAACGTGAACAAAACCGAACCACGCACTCGGTTAGTAGCAAGTGTAGGGAAATGATGGGAAAATGTCAAGGTTTTGCGGGTTACCATCAACATGCTTGGAATAATCGTACCACGGGTCAAAGTGACGAGAACGTCTTGAAGGTGGCTCTTGAAACATACACCGACAAGAACGGGGCGTTTGGGTTGATGAAACCGTATGACATTTTCTCGAAGTGTGAAAAATTCAAGGTTGTGGAAAATGAGGTGGAAAAAGCAAAGAGGTCGAAAACGAGCACATCGGGGAGTTATAGTGGTGGTCGGTCGGATGCTCGTTGTACTATCAACATCAATGACGACCCGGAGTTTGAAGACGAGGCGCCTACACCGCGTTCTGTGAGGCCGCCTGGAAGGGACACCGCCAAGAAAGCGGCATCGGGCGGAAAAGGAAAGCGTGTCGAAACCGGTTCTGGTTCCGGTTCAAAAGAGGTGAAAGATAAGGCGGTGGAGAAAATTGAGTTGTTGCTTCAAAACTTTAACGAGTTTAAACAGGAGCAAACGGAGAGGTACTTGGAAAGAAAGAAGGAGAAAGAAGAGGCGAGGGCGAGGGATATTGAGAGGCTAAACATGGAAAAAAAAGAGAAAGAAGAAACGGCGGCGAGGGAAGCGATGAGGCTAGAGTTGGAAAGAAAACGCCTCGAAATGGAGATGTCGAGACAAGAAGCAACAGAGTTGGCGTTGATGCAAGCTCCTCTCGATAACCTTACGGAGGAGGAACGTAAGGTGGCGGCGAAAGTTAAGGATAATATTATCAAAAGATGGCTCGGGGGATCGATGAATATGTAGTGTTTTTATTATTTATTTTCGGGTTTTTTTTTATTTCTATGTAATTTTCGGTTTTTTTTTTAATTTCTATGTAATTTTCGTTTTTTTTTAAGTTAAATGTAATGTGTTTTTTAGTTTTAATGAAAAAAATATTAATGAAAAATAAAATCAATAAAATAAATCAATAAAATAAATCAATAAAATAAATCAAAAAGAAAATAAAAAAAAAGGAAGGGGGAAGGGGAACCATTTCCCCTAGAAGGGGGAGGAAAAGGGGAAAATGAGGTGACGCTTATGTGGACAAGGGGAAGGAAGGGGGAAGGGGAACCACACCCCATAGTCGTTGGAAAGATAATAAAACGCTCGTTAATTTGGTGTACTTTTTTTCTTTAAAAAATCTCGTATCTAAAAGATATTAGAGTTTTAAAGTTATGGGAGGAAACATGGGATTAAAAATAATAAAGGTTTAATAATTATTTTAGTATATTAGATTTTAATATATTTTTTATCATATGTTATTTTATTTCCTTTTAAATAAATTATAATATCGGGTTTTTTTATTAATGATTAAAAATAAATTAAAATAATAAATTCAATACTATCATCTTAAGGTGCCACATGGCGCATTCAATGGGGGTTAAGGCCTCCATTGAATGCCATCTCATACAACATTCAATGGGGGGATAAGGCCTCAATTAAATACCACCTCATACAAACTCAATTCTTTTATTATAATTTATAGATTTTCAAATAATTGAGTTACATATTCTCCCTTTTACAAAGTCTCTTGTTGTTGGGCTTTTTTTGTCCTTTCAAAAAAACAATTTTTTATTATTTATATAAGTAAACCATTATAACAATATATTATCTAGATTTAATATGATTTTCACGACCAATTGACCATATTCACCCTTTCAGTACAAAATGTAGTTTTTTCTGTCACGTCATTAAACTTTCATTTTGTATACCTTTTCACTACTCACACTAACTCTTATGTTGGTTTACAACTTTTATATGTTTGTTTACAACTTTTATATGTGAGTGCCCTTAGTTTACAACTTTTTTATGTTAGTTTACAACTTTTATAATAAAAAGGAAAAAAAAAAACAAAAAAACAAAACAAAAGCAAGTGATGTAATCTATTTCAAGTGATTCCACCAACTCCTCTTTAAAAGGTCAAACGCATACTTTTTAGTAGATTAAACAACTATGGTTAACAGATAACAATAGAAGGGGTCAAAAAATGGAGCTTTATCTGTCCAGGTCAAAGCCAACACCGTCCTGGACTACTTCCTCACTCTTGTTGGGCTTGGCACAAATTATTATCTTTCTAATTCTAATACTATTATTCTTAATATTATTAATTTATTATTGAAAACATTATCCTTACATAACCTGTTGTATTTTATTGTACGATGTTAGAATAGAATGCAGGCTTTATCTTGATGTAAGTAGTAACTTGGTCGGACGTCTTGCTCACCAATTAATGTTATTAAGGTAGATAGAGATAATTATTAGTTTGAATTAATGGATTTATTTAGTTATTTTATTTATCGGTTGATTAAGCATTCGATTTGGTACTAGGTTTAGGATAGATATTTTTCGAGTAATTAGTTCAGTATAAATAGATGGGTTAGGTACTTAGGTCATGCAATTCTTTGATGCTTGCTTGGTTCACTAATATATACAACATAGTCACTGGATGGTATGTTTTGTAACATTGTATTGGTATGAAGTTAGAATTAGCAATTAAGTACACTATCCTACTTGGAGCTACATTAGCTAACTTTGTCATTTTGTCTTTCTTTAAAGTTTTAACTCTTTTTTCTCTTTAACTTTGTTTTATATTGATTTCTTATTTTTTTTTCTTAATATGACTTCTAAAAACTTAATATAACCTTAATCGCACCCTTGTAGTTAAATAACTTGTGTTCGTTAACCATAACGATTGTCGGTAATGTAAATCTAGGTAACGAAATCAAACGGGCCTATTTTGGCTGAGCAACGTTGGTACCGGTACGGTATACATTTTTATTGTTTTCGATCAATAGGTTTTTGCTTCTCTTTCGGTTGTTATAGAAAGTGCCGCCTCATAACTCACCGAACCAATATAGACCTAACTTTGACTACGTAGATTAGCGTCTACATTTCCATTTAATAAATTGTTAAAAATCACGTCCCCACCGTAGAGCACGAATGTAACCCACCAGTTGTACCTAAAACACAAAGTCACAGTTAGGTTTCTAATTGTGAATTAGGCTTAATTAATGCACTACTTTCATGCATTTAGCAAACTACACAATAAGATCATACCTAATACGTAAAGCATCGTGAGGTTTGTATTTCATGTATAGTTTAGCTTCTTATCATCTTATGGTTATTTTATGTGGTTGGGTTTGAGAATCCGTGACAACCTCTTAATTTTAAATATACTTTGAATTAAAAATAACCGCGTGGAATTGGTCCTAATTTTTTTTAAGTATATACAATGCAAATGTGATGTATTTACTTTCATGGTGTCATGCTTATATTCATTACAAAACAATATTCAATCTAAAAATATATATAGTAAACAAGTAAGGTGATCGCTATGTTCTAACTCCTCTTTAAAAGGTCAAAGGCACTCTCCCACTTGGTTTTAAATCTACTTAAATTAAATAAAAGTTTGTTTATTAAAAATAATTAAATATATGAAACTTTGATTTAAATATAGTCAAATGATATAGAAGATAACATCGTTCTTGGAAGGTAACTGAGGTTTAAAAAAAAGGACATATGTGTCCGTACAAGGTCAAAAGCTGACATCGTCCTGGACTGGTTCCTCACTCTTGTTGGGCTTGGAACAGGAACAAATCAATAAGTCAATAACCAATCCGGCAGCCCACCATCTTTTTAATATTATTATTAACATTATTTATATTGGTAAACTTTCGGGTACAAATGTCATATTTCGTGAGAAGTGTGATAATAATCGAGAATTGATATGTAGGCATCATGTTTTGGATTTAGGTATGATGTTTTAGGTTGTTTTTGCTAGAAAAACACCAAAGACATCATGTTCTTGGCATGGCATGGTGTTTTAAGTTTTTAAGCCTAAAATAAAATTTTTTGTGTTTTTAATTGCTATGTTTTGGATGGTGTTATTTTAGTCTAAACAATCCAAAACATCATGAATAAATCCAAAACATGATGCCTATATATTAATTCTTAGTCCTTCGCACACTTCTCATGAAATTTGGCCTTTTACCCTAACCCCGCCCATTTAATTATATATAATATTATTTTTTTATAAACTAATACTTTATTAATATCATACATTATTACATTTAATACTGTAACATTGTATTGACATAAAGATAAAACTAGCAATTAAGTACACTACCATACCTAACGATACAATTAATTTATTATACCTAAAACACTGTTTCATGCATTTAGCAAACTATACCATACACACAAAGCATAGTTAGGTTGCTATTTGTGTACTAAATACACTAATTTGGGGTTAGAAAATCCCATCATGTTAATACTTAATAGTGAATTTCTGCATCACATCCTTGAGGTTTAACAGGTTGGCTTCAACGGTTTTCTGGTTTCCATCGATTTTTTTTAATAATTAGTATAAATATTTTTAACATGAACCAAATCATTTGAATCCTAAACCGGCCGACTTGTTTCAACATGGATGGCGCGATTTGTTACAGACGGTTTGTGAACACGCCTAGATTGAGGAATAAAGGGAACTGAAACTGAAATTAAGCCTCTTAGGTTTATTCAAGTGAACGAATCAAACCTTTCTAAATTGCATAGGAATTAACCCAAAGAACCTGAGATATCCTACTCCCTCACCCTCGTCATCGCCATCACCACCCTGGCCACCATTGTTGCAAACCTAAGTACCTAACTGTTTTGTTAATCATTATATGTTCGATTTGTTTACAACTTGCAAAACACAACTGCTTTGTTACTGAAAACAAATGATACAAGATGCAGAACTGCACATTTTGTTGGCTGTTCAATAATACTTGCAAAATCATTATTCATGTTCACCTGCTTCACATATAGTGTTTATCAAAAATAGGCTGAAAAGAAGGTTAAGCAACTCCCAGAACCTGATGACTGCTACAGCGAGTCTTTCAGAAGAGACATTTAACTGCTACTAGCCTACTACCCGTCACACGTCGTCATTGCAAGCTGATCAAACAAGATACAATGCGAATTAAACATTCAGTGATGATAATAGATAAACAGTGCACCATGCTTCGAAACTAAATCTTCCAACAATAAGCATGCATGTGTTCATTTCAAAACTTTGTAATTCGTTATTGATTGGTATCTGATGGACTCATGTTTTCTATTTAAGCACAATTTTAAAAACAGACATATCCAAGTCATTCCATCTTTGCTTCTCAATCTTCATCTAGTCTTGTCAACGCCTACAAATGAAGCATGCACCACTTTAACAAGAGACATGGCACACAATATAATATTTTTTTTAAAAAAAAATTCTACTCATAATTACATAGAACACATATTATATGATGCTCCAAAGTTGTAAAACACACAAGTGTAAGAATTTAACCAAAAGGTGGATAGAAATCACATCTAAGAATTTTGTTTATTAAAATATAAAGATTAGACCTTCGGTGATCTAAAGACCCCATTTGGTGAACACTAACGTACCTCAAGATCAAATGAAAGTAGATCAAGGAGGGGCCTATGACGGTTTGTTAGATACCTAATCAATAAAAATAAACTCGATCAATATGGAGGAAATTAATCCAGAACCATGAAGGTTTGAAAGGTGATGAAATGCAAGCAAGAATAGTCTAGTGTGGCAACTAGAAACACAAATTAGATTTCACCGAATCCCACACAAAATGTTGTAGTAAATACAAAAAGTGGAAGATAGTATCACCATATGAACAAGCACCCGATTTAGAATCATCAAACTGACGATGCATCACATTATGTCATTTGCAAACCATAAACATGATAGCAACTATGTTGATTGAATTCATGTGAAGTGAATTTACCTTCAGGGAGCCAACCATAACCGCGTTGAGAATGGGTTAGCATGGAAGTCATCAACGCTGAAGCAGTGGCTGTGTGAAAAGGTTGCAATGATTCCAAACAAGCACTCATTTCAACTGGACAACTGAACACATGCAAAATAAACTTACAATTAAAATTCATCGGTTGAAAATCCTACAGTTTGATCTTTTGTCTCAAATGAACAAAATTAGCATTCATTTTTTTGTAATTGTGTTATAGCATAAACTCACTAGAAATTCCAGAAATCTTATCTAGTTTTACTCTGTAGATTCTTCAAGCTAATCAAGTTAGTGTTATGCCTGTTTCTATTTTCGGGACCTTCACATGATGACTTATTAATCCAGGTTTATAACAAAATGATATAAAATCCTTGTGTTTGGCGACTATTCCACGTGATCTGAATCCAACAGATTCAAATAAGGTAAAGCCCCCCAAAACTTGCACAAGCAGAATGTGTGCTTTAAGGAACATGTTCATAAGTGAAAAATGGATGGAAAGTAAATAGGACAATAAAGCTAAAGGAAAGAGGGCTGATAAAGTTGTTTTGATGCATTCTTTTAGAACAATGTGATTTGGACTCTTTAAAACTGTGGGTCTAAATCGAGTACTAGAACTTGTTGACGATGAGGAGAAAAAACGTAATGGATTTTATATATGAACCTATAGACAGAGCAAAAGAAGCACTTGCATCAGCTTTTAACATGATGATGATTATGTGATGGTGTATGACATACTTGACAAAACATGGGAGCAGGACTACCAACTCATCATCTGTTACATGCAGCGGGTTACTAATGTAACCTGGAGTTTTGTTGCATAAACTCGAAGATTGAGAGAAAATGTGAGAAGGAGGATGGATTGATGGTGTGCGATAAAAAGCTTGTACCTAGCCCTTCCATACAAGATTTTATTAGGAAGGGTTGATAAACTCGGTCAGCCAAGAGGAAAATTAGTGATGTTATTGCAATTAGAGCGTGTGGCAAAATAGCTCCCAGTAACAAATCTAACTTTGAATCACAATATTTATGATATCGAATACGTACTAAATTTGAAACTTGTTATAAGCAGAATAGTTGAAATTACATGGGAAAGATCCAACATTTGCAAAAACTAGTTGTTAAAGTGCTTAGTTTGACATGTACTTCATCACACCGTGAAACAAATTGGTCAACTTTCAGGTATATGACGTACTTCTATTCTCTTAAAAGTTAAGACGCTTAGGAACCTGAAAGCCGAGGAGCAAGGCAAAGGTGTGCTAGTCTCACGTATATAAGGAGCTTGATATTTATAAACTAAATACTAAATAACTAATGGTAGATGAAATTTTCTACATGGCTAATCTTTAAGCACCTATAATTAGGATAATAAAATACTTACAAATTAATTCTACGATTAGTATCCTCTATATTTAACTAAAACACCGAAAGTACAATAAAATAAGCAATACATACAACTATAAAACTTAAACATTCAAAACATTTCACTTGAAATATCATCATATAAAAATATGAGAAAAGTTAACTTATATAAATTTCTAATTCCTACAACCACCCAAAGCAACCAACTCTTTTGCTCTCTTAATTAGTATAAGTGTATAACTAGCACACTCAACCTCATCTCCCCCACTCTCTTCTCTTTTATCCTTTTTCTTACTTAAAACATGGCTCAACTCTTACTCTTGCCGCTCTAAAGATGGGACATAAATCGTTCAAACTCTCTCTCCCTAGTGTTAATTGTGAATGCCTCACATCGCTTCAGAAGGCATAAAGCGCTTTCCTTGCCACCTAGCCCCAAGTCGTCTCCCAGGAAAGTAACACACTAGAGCACAAGAAGCTGCAAGACCTTGTGTTTGTCAAATACTAACACTCAAAAATCACCATGATAATGATGATGTCTACGATCCTATACCTTGGGATGACATTGATGATGGTAATGAGTGGTTGATCAGAACTTGGTTTGAATTTTGAAAAAGCATGCTCAAGCACTCCTGAAATGTGTGTGATTCTTGTTGTTATTATCCTAATTTTTGGTATCCAAGGGGCAAGGATTAACTATATGGTAAATACGACCTCTATTTAATTCAAAAATTGTGTAATAGACCTATCGCCGCCTCGTCTTTTTAAAACCAACCCCGGATGCGGTTTGGGTTTAAAGGTTCTTTAAGTTTTACTGTTGTACATGTAGCTTCTTAGGTTGTGCATATAGTTAGACACTTAAACTTCTTAGGTTGTAGTTAAAGCTTTTTTAAGGTTGTAGATAATACTTATCAGGTTGTATATAAAACTTTTCCGGTTGTATAACCAGCACACTCAATGAAATCATGAACGTTTGGATTGTCCTGGTTACGGTGAACCGTGAACATATTATTATGTGCCAAACCCACATAGCCCACTTACCCACCTTTCTTCATGTCCCTCATGTAGTTGCAGTTTCATTACTGTTAGTTGTTTTCTTGATTCAGCTTTTCGTCACGTAATGTGCCATTAGTTTAGAGGTGCACAAACCGGTTATTTTCCCTAACTGGTTCAGTTAACCTAACCGCCGGTTATTTTCTCAATTTTACTTTAACTGGTGCGGTTATTCACTTTAATCGGTTTGGTTTATAACCGGTTATTTACTTTTTTTTCATTTTTTAGATTCTTTTTTTTTATTTACCAGGTTAACCAATACATCAGTTAAAAACAGGTAAATAACCGATTACTAACCTACGGTAAAAAATAACCACAAATCGGTTACTCCTGGATTGATTATTAACCGGTTACCGTTTCAGTTAATAACCGGTTATTTATACACATCTACACTTATATTTAGTAGTGTAAGTAGTGTGATTGAGTAGTGGATTGGTCATTACATAACCTATATAAGCAGCCTCTTATACTTCCTTCTACATTATAAACAAAAACAATGAAATTCCTAACTTTTAATTGCATATTAATAACCACATTAAGAACTAAAGGGGCAATTAAAAATACAAACTTTGTGTGTGTGTGTTACCTGAAGATGCGATTAGAGAGAGAATTGTTTTGGGTACCGATTCGAAACGGAGAACGAGCAGCTTTAGCTTGAGAGGATGCTCGAGCCGCCGTACTGCGAACGGAAGATGACCGGAAAATAGATCGAGCGGCAGCCGCTACAATCGCCATTTTTTTATGCTGTGTGTGACGTGGATATGTTCGTTTTCTGATTCGGTTATGATCAAGGGTTTTGAATCATTGCGATGATGATGGGTTAGAAGTTAGAACCAAAGAGGCTTTAGGTATCAGGTTCGAATCCCGGAGCACACCCGAATTTTCTATAATAGTGTATTTACTCCGGAGGGTCTATGACTCTTGTGTCGGCTGGAAAGTTTTCCGGGGAGCGCCTAGCAACTCTCAGATGCCTCGCCTGAGTGGGGATGCTGGGCTTGACAGCTTTTGGCATGTGCGATCTGATTGTCTGTTGTCGTTAATCGCCGTTCAAAAAAAAAGACGTTATAAAGGTAAAACCCTACCACAATTGTTACATTTTCAAGTAATAGTTTTTTTTATACAAAACATAGACGGGTACACAACTCACATGACATTGGTAAATTAGAAAAATGAGAAGAGTAGTGTAGTAAAATAAAACTAAATTATACGACCCATATCACTTTTTTTACCAATGCAGCTTGTGTCACCTTTTAATCAGACAAATAAATGACTAATATGACAATAATATGACCAATATGGCTTGTGCTACTGATTCCCCACCAATACGGCTTATATGCAACAATATGATCGGTATCACTTGTGGAGGTGATGGACATGTATGCAACCTATATAAAAGGGTGATATTCTTTATTGTATCAAATTTAAACTACTAGTTCAAGACATGATTTGGTATAGTTTTTCTATATATGTATATGTTTTTTATGCTTGTTGTCAATTGTAGATTTGTACTTGTGTCTTTTACGACTTTTTATAGCTTTTGTTCAATTTCTATGATGTATTTGGAAATTGAAGGTTGATGTTACTTGTGAGAATACATGGTACTTAAATGTTATAGGTTAAAGGGAGTTTTCATGATAATTTCTATTTGCCATATCTAGAACTATTCTTAGCTATTTGTAGCTCTACATCTTATTTACACATACTAGCATTTTGCAATTTCATCAACTTCTTACCCACAAGACCCTAAGTTCTTGAGCATTATACTTATAGTATACTAATTTATAATATACTAATTATCAAGTTATTTGTGCAATAGTGGTTTATACTCTTGGCTTTAAGGATGTTATTTGCATTTAAGGGTTGTACATATGCATGTATGGGTTGTTTTGTTGCAGGTTTTTCACAACCTGTCCTGCACACCTCTTCTACTGCCACGTGTTATACACCTCACCAAGCTCAACAACCTTCTGCCTTTTCCACATATCCGCCTATACCCTCTTTCTTTCTCTACACCTTTCTACTCATAATCCGCCAACCAAACCCTAACCTCCGACCCATTTCTTCATTCGGTTGCCGATAATGATTTACGTTTTCCGACCACCACCCACCAACCTCACCAAGCTCTATCATCTCCAGCTTAGGGTTTTCCGACCAAAGGTTTTAGGCGCCAGGTTTGTTTCCATGCGACTACATCACCTCCACGACTTTGATCTCTCCCCACCGCAACAGATTTCTTTAAGACAATTCGACTTCTTACCCACAAGACCCTAAGTTCTTCAGCATTATACTTATAGTATACTAATTGGATTACTATATAACACAATTCATTAGAACTAAATCTACTATAATATACGATTTGATTGTATCGTATATATGATTTGTTCACTGCGTATTTATTCTTTAGTCATAAGAGCATTCACAGTAACAATCCTTTAAAACAACGTTACATCGCAACATAAAACATATCCCCCCTCCCCTCCCTAAGTTGGACGTTTTCAACAAAACGTATCTTCTCTTTCTTTCATATTAACCACATTTCCTCCTTCTCTTCTCACATTAGCTTAAAACTTGACACTAAAATGATCTAACAATTTTTTTTTTTGAACGGCAAATTTCTACTTCTTGTGGGACTTGAACCCATGACCTTCCCCTTAGGTGTTCCTAGAAGCTTTGCTTCTACCATTGGGCCACCAACCCCAATGGCTAAAATGATCTAACAATTAATCAGGTAAAACAAAAACATTTGAAGAAATACAATAGCAATAAATACTCACCAAACTAAAAAATCATGCTATTAAATGTTCACCTTCCAAAATTCATCAACAAAATATAAAACCACCATTGGAGAACATCAAAAAAAAAATTAGTAGTCTCCATAACACTTCTTATAAGTTAAAATAATAATCATCTTATGTTACAACTTAAAACTATAACCATAACCCAAGGTGGTCTTAACTTCTTATAATCATGATCTACTACTACTCATCTTGACAAAATAACCATCCATCTCTATCTCACAAAATCAAGATTCATAACAATAATAAAACCCTGACCACCACCATGCCCAACCACCCACCACCAGTTGACCTCCGTTCCGCCACCCAAATCCTCAACCAAACCACCACCATCTTCTCCACGCGCCACCACCTCCCAACCCTCCTCACCCTTTCCATCCTCTTCCTCTGTCTCCGTACCAACCTCGAAAACCTTACTACTTACCTCACTACCCACATCGACACCGACCCATCTATCCAATCCCTCTTATCCTCACCTCCTACCCTTCCTATCCCCACCACCACCAACCACCGTCACCACCACCACCACCGCCGCCGCCGACCCTTTTTGCAGCTCACACGTGTCGGCACTCTAGATGATGATTTCTTCTCTGGGGATGAAGATCTTGATCAAAGATTCTTTGGGAATGTTATTGTTAATAATATTAATCATACCCAGATCGTTCTTGATTCCTTTCATCCAAATTTGGGCTTTTCTCGTTTTGTTTCAGATAATGGGATCAGGGTTTCTCAGATTGTTCGTTCAAGTGCCAAGATGTCTTTTAGGTTGGTTAAGAATATTACTGTTGTTAATAATACTAGTAATAGTAATGATAATAGTAGTGTTAGTAATGTTACTGTTGAGGGTAAGAGTGGTTTGCAGTTGTTGTTTGATGGGATTGGTTTAGAACATGATGAGATGAATACATTGTTGTGGTTGATTGGTGTTTTGTCTGGTTGTTATGGGGTTATGATTGTTGCTTATGTGTTTACTCATGTTTGGGTTCATGGGGTTGTGTTTGTGGTGGTGGTGAATGAGTTTTTGGGGAGGGATTGTTTGTTATGGGAAGCGTTTGAAAAAGGTGCGATCTTGGGTGCGAAAAGGTTATCGGGATTTGTTATAATGCGATGGGTGATTAGGGATGCGTGGACACAGTTGTTGGGTGTGTTGTTTTTTGGGGAGATTGAGAATCAGTATTCGTTGTTTAAGATTTTCGTTAGGTTGAAGTTTATGCCGTTTTCGATGGTGACGCCTTGGGTTAAAGGTTTTGAAAAGGAGATTTATTTTTTTATGTTGTCGTGGTTCTTGTTGGATATGGTTATGTCGTTTGTTTTCGCTTTGGATCCTTGGGTGGCTATGGTGGATTCAAGATTAACCGGGAAACAAGTTTTTAAAGAAGGGTGTCGTTTGTTGTCGATAATGATTAGTCCTGCTATTAACCTCAAGTGCTTTGAAGGTATCGTTTGTGGGTCGTTTGGAAGACACGTACTTACATATTTTTTTGGCCAGTTGTTGGCCTCCATGATCCAATCTTTCATGGAGGTTTACTTTATGGTGGCATGGATGATACATTACCTCGCTGTTAAATCCATAGATGCTAGATCTAGCGGAACACCTTTTGGTCGAAGTGAACTTGAAACCATGCTTAGAGATGATAGATGATCATTGAATATATTTTTGCAGCATTCGCTCCGATTATACAAATGTGAGTGTTTAATGAAACAGTAATATTTTGGTTTTTTTCTCCTAGAAGGTGAATTAGAATTACCTTTGTTAGATGATATATGAACTTGATGCTTTGTATACTGTGTACATTCTTTTTTCCAGATGGAATGCTTATTTTTCGTCACAAGTTTATTGTTAACAGCATGCCTCAAAACTGTAGTACACATGTAGTTCAGCGTTCTATCTGAGGTTGGTAGATCAAGCAACTTCTGTATATGGTTATTGTTAACAGCATGACTCAAACTATAATACACATGTACTTTAGTAATTGCTTAATTTATTTATGACTTCTGGTTCTTTAAGTTGGTACTTAGGAAACGAGGTCAAAATTTGATCAGTGACGCCATGTCTCTTGTAAAGAATCCCTTAGAAGTTGAGGTATTTGAATTCAATGACCGAAAATGAAACTTTGATCCCTTGCACATCGAACAGCGCTGAGGAAAATGACCTCATGACAGTGGATCTCAGGAATCAGAAACGTGTTACCCCCCCCCCCCCCCCCCCCACCCCACCTCAATGAGTTTTTTCTATCGATCCTGCATTAAATCTGTGTACTTTATACACTAATTTTTAATATAGACAAAAATATTTTCAAAGTTTAGATGCAAAAACCAAATCTTTTGTCACAGTTTACTATACTGAGGAAAGCATTCTCGTTGCAGGGGATATGGAGTCTGGAACCAGCAGTGAAGTCATACTCTTCTCGAGCTTTATCCAGCAATGCCTTGAACAAGCGGTTTTTTAGTAATTTCACATTGATAACAAACCTGCTTTGGTTTTCACCTACATAGACTACCAAATGACCCTTTGGGACATCCCTTGGAATGTCGCCGTCGTTATCATCATCATTTTCATACATGGATAATGATGATGATGTCCATCTGATCGCCCATGGGCACCATTTTTCACATCCTAACCATGCTACAACTCCATTTGTATGTTTACTTTTTTTAAGCCATGCTTTCACAATCTTCACTTGCACCATCTTCTATGAGTATGTATATATATAAATATAGATATGCAGCAGTGTCTCTGTGAGTGAGAGGGAGGGAGAGAGAGAGAGAGAGAGGGAGGGAGGGAGAGAGAATTTATTAGTTGCAGGTGACTAGAAGAAGAGATCTATATATAGTGTCTACTTTGAACTTTACTTGGAGGGTCTTTTTGGATTCATATTTTCTAAAATTCTAAAATTTGTATACGGTATTGTACGGACATATAGGTTGCGTGACCGTTAGAAACTTGTACAAAACAACAGGCATGTTATGTAGCAATGTGCATGCGCACTTGACAATATTCTAAGACAACACGTAAAGAAAAACATGTCTACTTTCCTCGTATATTTGTTTTGAAATATGTGTCGTTTTCTCTGTTATAAATAGACACATGTCCTGATATTCGTCACACACGCCACATGCACCACAAAGGGTCTTAGCATCTTCGCGAGTCAATGACCACATAATTGATTGCGACTTCTAAATCGAGTAATGGAGAGTAGGGTATGTGACATAAAGATTGTGGTTAGGGGAGTTTGATAATGATTGAGCACTCTGGTTCCACTATTGATCTCATCGGCCAAAGTGAATCATATCTATTGTGTGAGTGGAAGGTATCTTTTCGCTAAGATCTTTATCGAATTATGATATCCTTTACTACAAGATTTTGATACAATTTATGTATATTTTAGGGCATTGTACATTACAATTGGAAATATTATTGAGTTAATTTATTGAGATTAAGTTAGAAAGTACTACTAGATACCATTTGTTGATGGTGATCGAGATACCGTACAAGGAAAATGATTGAATCCCTCAAGCAAAGCAAAGCAAAGCATATCAATTCCTACCCCAATATGCATTAGTGGTGGGGATTGCCACATTTCATTATTAATTAAAGAAATACAAACTAGTATGCACTTCCATATGAGTTGAGTTCCAGTTGTTAGTAATTACTCATTAGATTAAGAGTAAGGGGGTTGGCTAAATGCACTCCCTCTATTTACTTTTGACACTCCCTTTCCAAAAAAAACCATTTTACAATTTTTCAAATTTCATCCCTTTAATTATAAAATAATTAATTAAAGTCATTATAGTTTTATTGGAGAAGTGTACGAGATGGTCGGGCACTGCAGCTCAACTAAATTATCAATTTGCATCCATCACTAGTTGAATTCGTTAAATGACATACATAATTCTTTGACCATCAAAAGCAACTAAATAATTTTCTACATCTAACATGACATCTTGAATATAATTAATATACTAAAATTTATATAAATTTATATAGATGCTTTAGCCATCTATACACAATCAACAATACCAAAATAAATTATGTTTATAAATTATCAACAGTTTAACCAAAATTAAGTTTAACAAAAAAAAATTACAAATGAAGTTTAACCAAAAAACAATTAAGTTTAACGAAAAAAAAAGTTGAATTCTATGTTCCTTGTAACAACCTATAGATGAAAAAAAAATGGAATTTGATTGTATGTATAATAGTATGTGTGTGTGTATATATATATATTCAAACTTCATGTTATGAAAAGTGGATAAACCCTAGAATAATTAAGGATACTTATTAATGCAATTTTAAATAACCTATAAAATGTAAGGTTATATTGTATTTATTTAAAAACTTTAAGGGGGGAGTGTAACCAGTAAAAATTAAAAAAAGGGAGTGCATTTAGCAACACCCTAAGAGTAAACCTGTCGGTATCAGGTAAAAACATACATGTAGTTAAAAATTACATGTTGGGATGCTTATTACATCAAACTCGATTTAAACTCACCTTTTAAAAACCAACTTGGAGTATCAAATATGCAACTACACCTTTAACAATTATATAATATAATGTTAAACTAGTATTTTGGTTGTTATACGTAAGATATCTGAAATTTTTAGATAGATGGTTTCACTATCCGAATCCGTATCCGAAATTTCAGATATCCGATTGGATAGTGAATCGGATATCCGAATATCCGATTTTATTATGATATATTTTATTTTATATGTTTTAAATATAAATTTTCAGATATTTTTCGGATATTTTCGAATATTTTTTTGGATATTTTCAGATAGATATTTGGGAACGTACACCCCTTAATTAGGAAGCACACACCCTAACCCGCATCACACACCAATAGGAGGTCGCCACATACCCCAGAATGTGATGTCACGAGGTGTATGAAACCCCACACGCTTTCGGATATCTTTAGATATTCGGATATCTAGTAAAAAAATTTATAAATTTTTGGATATTTTCGGATGTCCGAAATTTTTTAAAATCACTTTCTGAATCCGAAAATTCGGATATCTTGTTTTCGGATAGTTTCAGATATCGGATATTTCAGATCGGATTCGGATATTTTTGAACACCATGATATGATTCCAATCAACGGTATGATATGATTCCAATCAACGGTAAAATATTGGGGTTATGCTGGTATTGATCACCATCAGCTACATTCTTTCCCTCAAATTCTCCCGCAATTTCTTCATCCGAAAACCATGCTTCTCCACTCCAATCCAATCCAATCATTCTTCAACCCATTCATCCCAATAACAATAATAATAATCATCTAAGTTACGTAACACCCATTTCACCATTCACATTCTTGTACAACAAAGTTACATACTTTTTCAAGAATCAACAACCGATCATGATATTATTGCACATTGTATAAAAAAAAAACAAAAAAGATGAATGGAGACATTAGGATTATTAACCCCTTTTGGGTGATTATTATTATTAATATTATTCTCATAACATTTGTCCCACAAAATGTTTGGTGTCAACAGGTAGAAAAGGCTGATTCTTCTTCTTCTTCTTCTTCACGTCAATCAACGCCTCTAATGTCACCAATGCTTTCCACCCTTTTTCTTGGAAAGTTTAATAAAACTATTGACAAATACCAACCAGAAATTGAGAAGGAGATAGGCTTCTGCACTGAAGATGTGTAAGTTTTTTTTTTTGTTTTTGTTTTTTTTATGGATTTTTTTTTAAAATATATTTGTATTGTGGTGTTTTAGAAAGAAGGATTTTCATGGAGCTTTTAACTTTCAAGGCAGAGATAGATTCTTTCAGAAGTGCCAAGACCAGTTGCATGGTTGTTGACTCATCCATTCTGTTCTTATTCATTCTACAAATCCATATATCAAATTTCTTGTTATATACATACATACAAACATACAATGCATTATGTGTTTTTTTGCGGTCCCTGATTCGTTCTGAAATGAAAAAGTTCGTTTCAGAACGAACCCAATAATATGTTAGGGACCGCAAAAAAAACATAATGCACTTGGACACGAGATTCTAAGAATCTCTAGGTGCTAGTTGGTGGTGGGGTACCACCCAAGGATTGATCGGATTGGAATCTTGTATGTAATTTGTGTGTGTGCGCGCGCGTAAACTTAAAAATTTATAACATTACTATTTTGACCAATTTTGACCGAAATTTGACTATTACTGACTGGCTTTTACCCCCTTTGACTGATTTTGACCCTTGACCGATTATGCCAAAATCAACGTGGGGACTTCGGACTTCCGATTAGCTCCTAGGCCGATTTTTGCAACATAGATTGTATATAGTCAGAAGTAGTGAAATGAACTCCCCTTAATATTATATATGGATGCATTCGGATCCAATTTTAAGTAGAGAACCATGAGAAATGCATAAGTAGTTGTATTGGTTTAAAAGTCTGTCTTATGTATCACAAATGAGGAATCATGTATAAGTGTCAGTTCGGTTCCCGCAGTTCTCAACATGTATCATATCTAACTGTTACTTAATTTCAGACCTCCCAGTTCGATTGTGTACTGTATCGGAACTCAAAATATACTTCACAAGTTTTTTAAAACATGGTGGCGAAAAGAAAAGTGTTTCTGAATCTCATTTCTTAGAACCAAACCGAAACTGTAATCTGACGTCATGGACGACTGGATGTGAGGCAGGATGGGCCAGTGCAGCCAATCCGGGCCAGAAATATGATTACAATGAAACAGATCCTAAAAAAATGCCTTTCAGAACATCAAACAGTAAGCCATGTTGCGAGGGTTTCTTCTGCCCTGAAGGTCTCACATGCATGATCCGTAAGTTTGATTCACCAAACCATTAAAGTTGTCAACTTTATGGCATTTGTTACAGTTTTTTTTTTATTATTTTTTTTTATTTTTTTTTTATTTGTGACTGCAGCTTGCCCGTTGGGCGCACACTGCCCTGTTGCAAAGCTCAATCGAGACACTGGGATTTGTTGGCCGTAAGCCGTTAATTTAAAATTTTATCATCAGTTATTATGTTTTACATTATATGTGTTAGATATCATTCCCTGCACCTTTATCTGATATGGCAGCATCCTACATTTTGAGAGGGAGAAGTCGCTGAACCATTCAGCGACTTCACCTCTTTTGCTCTTTTCATGATACGGTGCCTATTTGCACTCTCCCAAACAATATCTCGCTTACTAGTGCAAATGATTCATTACCAATTTACCTTTTTACAGATACCAATACCAATTACCTCCAGGCAAGCCGAATCATACTTGTGGTGCAGCGGATATGTGGGTTCCCGTACATTTGGGTACAGAGATGTTTTGTGATCCAGGATATTATTGTCCAACAACAATCAAGAAAATCGAATGCCCTCGAGGGTATTTATAACATTTCCATGGCCTAGCCGTGCATAGACGTTTCGTTAGTTTATCATTCCATTACACATTCATTCATGCTTTTTTTTTTGTTTAATTGCAGATTTTATTGCAGGATGGGTTCTAGAGTTAGATACCGTAAGTTTTTTTATTCAAATATTTTTTTTTTTTTGAAAAAGCCAACATTTTTTACTTTTTATTAACACATAATCGCGAAAAATTACATCAAGATAGCGGGCAGGCGGGCAACAAGCTGCGCCGCCACCCCTTTCTGGAAAATACACATATATCTGTTTGTTCTTCCTGTTATGTAGATTTAGTGTTTTGAGTTGAATAAAATGCAGGATGTTTTGCCGGCACGCAGTGTGAGAAGGGAACGGAACTTCCAAGCATGCAGGTTTTTGGAGTTTTGCTCATTGTAAGCGGTTGATCAAATATTAAAAGGGTGTTTGAACTTATGTTTTGATATTATATTTGTATAACATGTAATGTTATGCAATTGTGCTTTGTAGGCTTTGTTGACAGCTGTACTGATTGTGGTATATAATTGCTCAGACCAAGTAATCTCTACACGTTACGAAAGACAAGCAAAATCCCGAGAAGCAGCAGCGAAATATGCACGAGATGCTGCACAAGCAAGACAAAAGTCAAGAGCTTCAAAAGATGCTTGGAAACCATCAGGATTACATGGGTTGCAAGAAACATTGTCACGCACATTTACACGAACCAAAACGAAAAACGCAAGTGGAGCACACGTGAATAAGAAAGACACGCATTCGATTGATGATAATTTGGAAGATAAAAGTTCAAATCTGGAAAGCGGAGATAAAAGTGCAAATGCAAAACACGCGCGTAAAGTTTCAAAAGAACTACATACGAGAAGTCAGATATTCAAATATGCATATGGTCAAATCGAGAGAGAGAAAGCGATGGACGGGATGAACATGGACATGATGTATGATGGTGAGGGTATTTCCTTAAGGAAAAGGCCTAGGATTGAAGTTGCGTTTAAGGAGTTAACGTTAACTTTGAAAGGAAAACGAAAGAATATCATGAGGTGTGTCAGCGGTAAGATTTTGCCGGGTAGAATATCAGCTGTAATGGGCCCTTCAGGCGCCGGAAAGACAACTTTCTTATCTGCTTTGACTGGAAAGATAACTGGATGTAACATGTCCGGGATGATTTTAATAAATGGGAAAAACGAATCTATCCACTCGTATAAAAAAATCGTCGGCTTTGTACCACAAGATGACATCGTTCATGGAGATTTGACTGTAGAAGAAAACCTCCGGTTCAGTGCTCGTTGCAGGTATATGCTTGCATTTTATGCGATAAATTAAATTATGCCTGTTGTTTTACTATATACCGACTCTTTGTTTTGTATCAGACTATCTGCTGATATACCAAAAGCGGATAAAGTTTTAATAACCGAAAGAGTAATCGAGTCATTGGGACTGCAAGGAGTGAGAGATTCTAGAGTCGGGACAGTTGAAAAACGTGGGATTTCCGGGGGTCAAAAGAAACGGGTCAACGTCGGGCTCGAAATGGTCATGGAACCGTCACTATTGATCTTAGACGAGCCAACATCCGGGTTAGACAGTGCATCTTCTAGTTTACTTCTTAAAGCCCTTCGGCGTGAAGCCCTAGAAGGGGTTAACATAAGCATGGTTGTACACCAGCCAAGGTATTATTATATAACAACATTTACATTGCGGTTCAAGTTTTTATCGAAGGAACCATGACGGTTTTCCTTTTTCAGTTACTCGCTGTACAAGATGTTTGATGATTTGATACTTCTAGCAAAAGGTGGTCTCACCGTGTACCATGGGCCCGTCGACAAAGTTGAGGAATACTTTGGGGGTATGGGAATCACGATTCCCGAACATGTAAATACTCCTGATCACTTGATTGATATTCTCGAAGGTATTACGAAGCCTGGCGGGGATGTGACAGCTCAGCAGCTTCCCGTCAAATGGATGCTGCACAATGGGTACCGTGTACCACCTGATATGTTGCATTTATGTGATCAAAACGGCTCATCATCATCATCATCACCACAAGTTGAAATTGTTGAGCATGCTGATGGTCAACGCGAAGTTGAAACGTATAATTACTTTACTACCCCAGACTTATCGGGTCGAGTAACTCCTGGTGTTATTAGGCAGTACAGATATTACCTTGGAAGGTAATATATAATTATTAGTAACACCGTTTTATCTTTATTTTTCGTAGAATATAACGCAAATTACAAAGTCTGATGTGTGTGTACAGGGTCGCTAAGCAGCGACTGAGAGACGCTAGAGTACAAGCAGCAGATTATATAATACTTTTGCTTGCTGGAGCATGTTTAGGAACCATGGCCGAAGTGAGTGACGTGTCGTTTGGATATTCGGGTTACCAGTATACCGTTATTGCTGTCTGTAAGTTGATAAAATAACATAAAAAATTGCATATAACTTATAAATTTGTCAAAAAAAAAAAACTATAAATTTGTTCTTCTTTTATGATTTCAGCTCTGTTATCCATGATTGGAGCTTTGAGAACATTTTCTCAGGATAAGCTACAGTACAGAAGGGAGAGCGCGAGTGGCATGAACAGTTTATCTTATTTTCTGGCCAAAGATACGATGGACCTTTTAAACGTAGTATTGAAGCCTTTAGTTTATCTTTGCCTATACTACTTTTTCAGCTACCCAAGATCAAGCTTCCAGTCGAACTATCTGGTTTTGTTATGCCTCGTTTATTGCGTTACTGGCATATCTTATACACTCGCCATCTCGCTTGAGTTCAGCCAAGCCCAATTGGTATATCTTCTTTCAAAATAACTCGTACTTCATCATTTACATATGCATATACATATACATATACATATGTATGCTATTGAGTGTGCTCCTATTTAATATACATAATCATATACCAACTTGTTTTCTAAATTTCTTTTCAGTGGTCTGTACTTCTTCCTGTGGTTTTAACCCTCATTGCAAATCAGGACAAAACGTCTGCTATTTCATTAGTATCGAAATTTGTTTTCCCCAGATGGGCACTGGAAGCCTTCGTTGTCGCAAATGCCAAAGAGTACGTCATGGGTCCAAATACTATCATTCAGGGTATGGAACTGCCATGACCTGTTTGGTTTTTTTTTTTCTTTTTTGCAGGTACACGGGTGTCTGGCTGATGACACGGTGTGCTGCATTGAAAAAATTTGACTTTGATATTCATAATTTGAAGAAATGTCTTTGTTATCTTATGGGGACCGGACTGGGGTGTCGTATTATAGCTTTCATATGTTTAATGTCGCGGTCTAACTAGTGGAAAGTTTGAGCTTAACGGGTTGACTTTGTTGGTCAATCCGCGGTCCTTGGCGAGACAAGAAGCAAGAGATTATCAACAACTTTAGTGGACACACCTTTTGGTTGGAAGGACTAAGGTTTGAGATAAAGATGTTAGGTACCCCAATCAAAAGAAAGCCTTGTAGTGTTAGCTGTTTTTTGTAAAATATTTTATGTTTATACTTGTTGATTATTTTGAATCCTATAATCCCCAAGGAATTGTAGAAAGAAAGTGGGGTTCTACATGATCCATCAAATATCTTGCACCTTAGCCAATGATGTCTAGGCCAGCTGGTCGGTGGTGGGGGGTTTACCACCTAGGTGGGTTCCTACTCGGGTTAGGTCTCAGGTTTGATTTTTGTCCATCGAAAAATTATACCCATTAAGGTTGAAAGGGACCGAAGTGTGGAAGGATTCGAACTTGGGACCCGAGGATATCTTGCAACTTACATATATGCTTTAACCAATCACAAAAATAATTACTTTTGTCTTATACCTTTGCCCTTTGGTCATGTAAGAATTTCTCGTATTTCAACCATCAAAATTTAAGCAAAAGAGATTAATGCACTGAATATAAGGGATCAACTAACATCCCATGAGTCTCTTCAAGTGTTTCATAGGCCCTGATTTCTAGGATAAAAAATTTTATCAACTAAAATTCAGACATTAGCATACAGAAAAGATTGGATACAAAGGGGCTTTATCGTGTGAAGGTAAAAAGTGGTTGCGTAATATTGAGGGGACAAGGCTTGGCTAAAGCTTGGCTTGCCAATTTTAAACAGTAGATATATTATATATAAAATAATATAAATTTTGTTTGGGTTAATTTAGCCTCGTGAGCCTAAACAGTCTTGTACGAAAAGCTCGCATTTGGGTTCGATAACTAAACGATCATATTTCAGGCTCGGGCTCGTTCAAGCTTTTTACCCATCTGATCCCGAACAACTCTCACACCATTACGCATTGTTTACACCCCTAATTAAATAACATTAAAAATAGTGCATTTATAACATTTTTAGTTAATATTACTATTAGGAAGCTCCCACGCGCACTAGACCTAAGACTAGGGAATCCTCCACTAAGGTCTTCAATGTGGATCTATAGGGCAGATATAGGTTACTTTTATGTTCAGGTTGTGGCTTGTGCATTACATATTACAAACTTTATGCTAAACTTTTCTAAGTTTTTTTTTTCTTTTTGATTATATAATTTATTTATCTGAAACAAAAGGGGCAAATTATATAAAGATAGCATGTAGGCAGACAACAAGCTGTACCGCCACCACTTTTTGGATAGAGAACCCTAATCTAGTGAAAACAAATCCTTGCCCCTGGGAGTCGAGAAGTTGTTGTGGACCACCCTGTTAAGATAGAAAGTTAGTTACAAGTTTATGTACTAGATTGTAATAGCTAGAAAGTATAGGGACTAATATTGTCAATTGTGATAGTTGTAACCGCTGATTAACAGCTTTATAAATAAAGGCGGGAAGGGGTAGTAACCCCAGATTTGAGCTGATAAACTTCTCTCTGTGTTTCTTCCTTATCAAATGGTATCAGAGCTACCGATTCTCGGTTGCTCGTGCCTTCTCGAATCTCTCTAACCGTCGTAACCACCCTAACTACCTTCACCACGTTATCCACCATTATCGACCACCATTAAAACTCTGTTTTACTTCTGCTACTAATACTCTTTCTTCTTATTCTTTTATGTCCGATCTTTTCAATTCTTGACGAGGATTGATCATTTGTTGATCAATTCATTCTGTGGAATAATCAATTCGTGATTACCCACTCCTGAACCTTAAATTTTCTTGTTCCTTATTCATTTCTTTAACCAACCATGACAACTCGAAACAGAGCAGAAGCAGAGGCAGAAAATGTAGTCAAGAAAACTCTTGATGAACATGCCTTTACTTTAGTCAGGGTGGAAGCCCAGTTACAGAAAAATGATCAAAACTTTGAAAACATCAATGCAACCCTTTCCAAATTAGCTGAACAGATGATGCAGATGAACACCCAATTGAATAATAATAATAAGCATAATGATAATAATAGTAATTCAGTAATAAATACACAGAAAGAAATGGGTGATTCGTCTAAACCTGACAGATTTCATCGAGTAGGGAAGATTGAATTCCCTAAATTTAATGGTGAAGAGGTTGATGATTGGATATATAGATGTGAACATTTCTTTTCAATTAATGAGACCCCTGAGAATTGCAAAGTCAGATATGCTGCAATTCATTTAGAGGGTTGTGAAGTTAAATGGCATCAAACATTTGTTAAGAGTCAAGGGGTTCCAATTAATGAAATCAAATGGAAAGATTATTCAGAAGGAATAATATCAAGATTTTCAGATGTGTTATACAAAGATGCCATGGGGGTTTTAACCTCAATTGTTCAAGAAGAGTCCTTAGATGAATTTTGTGCTAAGTTTGATGCATGTCTGCTTAAGGTTTCAATCCCTGAACCCTATGCAGTGAGTATTTTCTTGAAGGCCTTGAAACCAGAAATTGGTGGTCCAGTCAAGATGTTTCAACCAGAAACTATGAAGAGGGCCTATCACTTAGCAAAGGTGCAAGATAAGACCAATAAGTCTATGGGCATCAGTTCTGTCAAGCCTTATAACAGGTATAACAACTCCACTCCTAATAACAAACCAACAAGTTTTACTAAAACACCTTTCACTACTCAACACTTACCTTTATTACCTAGTCCACCTGCTAATAAACAACTTCCATATAATGGGAATTTTAAAACACTTTCAAGAGAAAGAAATGAATGAAAAAAGGGCAAGGGGAGAGTGTTTTGGCTGCAATGAGAAATACTCAGCCACTCATAAGTGCAAGAACAAACAATTGTTTATTCTGGAATTGGATGATGATGATGAGGAAATTGATATGGAATTGTTAAACTGTGAGGGACCAATTGACCAAAATACCCTTGAGGGCAAACAATGGACTGAGCCACAAATCTCAATCCATGCCATCACTGGTATACCCTCTTACTCTACAATGAGAGTAATTGGGACTATTGGAACAAGACAGTTGGTGATTTTAATTGATTCAGGATCCACACACAATTTTATTGATGTGAAACTTGCAAGAAAATTAAAGTGTAAAATGGTTAAAGTGGAAGGAATGAATGTTTCTGTGGCTAATGGGGAAAAGTTGGAATGTGTGACAATGTGTGTTGATTTCCAATGGGCAATGCAAGGGTTGTGGTATAAGACTGATGTTCTGGTCTTACCCTTGCAGAATTATGATATGGTGCTTGGTATCCAGTGGCTGCTCACCTTAGGTGACATCACTTGGAACTTTAAAGACCTGGTTATGAAATATCAGGTAGGGGACACTTACCATGAGCTTAAAGGGTATTCCAACAATGGAGTTACTCTTTGTTCCAGTGAAAAAATGGAACGGCTATTGGGTCAATCTGACTCTTTAGCAGAAGCTCAATTGTTGAGTTTACAAGTGGGTACTGACCTTGATCAGTTCCAACACTCAACTAAGGTCTTATCAAATGATCACCATGAGGTCATTGATAAAGTTTTGGGACAATATGAGGATGTTTTTAAAGAACCCACAGGGCTGCCCCCTAGCAGGTCTTGTGATCACAAGATAATCTTGCAAAAAGAAGGAACTGTCATTAATGAGAAACCCTATAGATACCAAGCTTTACAAAAAGATATTATTGAAAAATCTGTGCAAGAATTGCTGAACACAGGGGTCATAAGGAGCAGTTCAAGTCCTTTTGCCTCTCCTGTGGTATTAGTCAAGAAAAAGATGGAAGTTGGAGACTGTGTATTGATTATAGGAAACTTAATCAAGCCACTGTCAAGAATAGATTTCCTATTCCTATGATTGAAGAATTGTTTGAAGAATTACAAGGGACCACAGTTTTTTCTAAACTAGATCTTAGATCTGGTTATCATCAAGTAAGGATGAATGAACAAGATATTCAAAAAACAGCTTTCAGAACTCATTTGGGTCTGTATGAGTTCTTAGTAATGCCTTTTGGGCTTACTAATGCACCTGCTACGTTTCAATCTTTGATGAATGAAGTGTTTCAACGGTATTTGAGGAAGTTCATTCTGGTGTTTTTCGATGATATTTTGATCTATAGCAAGACCCTTGATGATCATGTGCAACACTTGAAGTTAACTCTGGATCTTTTTCAGAAACATCAACTTTTTGCAAAAAAGTCTAAGTGCAGTTTTGCAGGTGCCACAGTTGAGTATCTTGGTCATCTGATTTCCAAAGAAGGTGTTGCAACTGACCCTCACAAGGTAGCAGCAATTAAAGATTGGCCTATTCCCACTAATGTGAAGCAGCTAAGAGGTTTCTTGGGATTGGCTGGATATTACAGGAGATTTATCAAATCTTTTGGAATACTAGCTAAACCACTCACTGATTTAACAAGAAAAGATGCTTTTGTGTGGACTCAACAGGCAACAACAGCCTTTGAGACACTTAAACAAGCATTAAGTTCCCCACCAGTACTGGCCCTTCCTGATTTTTCACTATAATTTGTCTTAGAAACTGATGCATCCTCTTTGGGAATAGGAGCTGTTCTTATGCAGTTGGGACATCCTATTGCTTATATAAGCAAGGCATTGTCACCAAGACAGCAAGCCCTTTCTGTCTATGAGAAGGAATTGCTGGCAATAATGTTTGCAGTGAGTCATTGGAAGCATTATCTGTCTAATGGAAAGTTTGTAATCAAGACTGATCAGAAGAGCCTCAAATATTTGATGGAACAGAAGGTTAATACTCCATTACAGCATGTGTGGCTTTCTAAAATGATGGGCTTGGATTATGAGATCTTTTATAAGGAGGGCAAAGACAATGTTGCAGCAGATGCTCTATCTAGAGTAGAAGGTCCATCTCTTCTCCCTATCACCTTGTCCACTTTTGATTCTTCTCTTCTAAATGAAATTAAGCAATCCTGGGTTGATGATGAGCAATTGGTAATAAAGCTGAATCAGTTGAAAGAGGGGAAAGAGGTTAAGCATTATGCTTGGGATGGTCAACTACTAACCAGAAAAAATAAGTTGTCTATTGGGAAAAATGAGGACTTAAGAAAGAAGATTTTATTCTTGAATCATGACACAGCTGGGGCTGGTCACTCAGGTGTTCATGTGACCATTCAGAGAATTAAACAGTTTTTTCATTGGAAAGGAATCACCAAAGATGTGAGACAATACATCAGATCTTGTCAAGTTTGCCAAAGGGGAAAGAATGAAACAGTTGCATCTCCTGGTCTTCTGCAACCACTGCCTACACCACCGTATATCTTCACAGATATTTCTATGGATTTTGTAGGTGGCCTTCCCAAATCAGGAGGTAAGGACACTATCATGGTCATTGTGGACAGACTAACTAAGTTTGCACACTTTGTACCACTCTCTCATCCTTACAATGCAACCACAGTAGCTCAGGCTTTCTTAGACCATGTCTTTAAATTGCATGGTTGGCCTGCAACTATTGTATCTGATAGGGATCCTATCTTTATCAGTAACTTTTGGAAGGAGTTTACCAGATTACATGGGGTATCATTGGCTCTCTCTACTGCTTACCATCCTCAAACAGATGGTCAAACAGAAGTAGTTAATAGATGCCTAGAAGCCTACCTTAGATGCATGACAATGGGCAAGAATAAGGAATGGGTCAAATGGCTTTCATTGGCAGAATGGTGGTATAATTCCAGTCCTCATTCCACCATAAAAATGAGTCCTTTTGAAGCACTGTATGGTTATCCTCCTCCCACCTTTATTCCCTACATTCCTAATGACACAAAGGTTGCAGCAATTGATGCCTTATGTAGAGACAGGGAGGATATGATCAAAGTCTTGAAGCAATCACTAGACTCAGCTAAAAATAGAATGAAGCAGTTGGCTGACAAACATAGAACAGAAAGGAACTTTGAAGTGGGAACTTGGGTTTATGTTAAGATTCATCCATATTGCCAAGCAACCTTGAGGTATACTAAGCACACTAAACTTTCTCCAAAGTTTTATGGACCATTCTTGATTGTTGAGAAAGTTGGGGCAGTGGCATATAGACTGGATTTGCCAAATGATGTGTTGGTACATCATACATTCCATGTCTCATTACTAAAACAAGCAAATGGGCCTCCAACAGCTATTATTCCTTTTCCATCAGAACCAAGATTCACTCTTAAGCCTGCTGTGATACTAGACAGGAAATGGGTCAGGAGAGGAAATAAAGGATCTTTACAAGGCCTAATTCAGTGGCAAGGTTCCAGTGCAGCTGATGCAACATGGGAGGATCTCCAAGAATTATCCCTTCGTTTTCCTGATTTTGATGTTAATAATCAGTCTTGAGGTCAAGACTTTGTAATGGGAGGGAAGTATTGTTAAGATAGAAAGTTAGTTACAAGTTTATGTACTAGATTGTAATAGCTAGAAAGTATAGGGACTAATATTGTCAATTGTGATAGTTGTAACCGCTGATTAACAGCTTTATAAATAAAGGCGGGAAGGGGTAGTAACCCCAGTTTTGAGCTGATAAACTTCTCTCTGTGTTTCTTCCTTATCACACCCGCTGGACTTTCGCCATGCGAAGACTGTTCCTTACTGGTCTTGTGACGTGCGAAGAACTTAGCCAAAATTTTCGGATTTTCACCTCTTCTTGCCACGCAAAGAGGTGACCTAAAAGGTATCAAGTGCCTCAACTGAACAACACAAAATAAACCACTCGCCACCAGTTTTATTCATTTCTATTCCACTTCCCGTCTGTTCAATTCACTCGTCCATTCTACTATCCGTAGCGTATCGGATGTCATGTATTTTGTTGCGAATAAAAATGGTAATCATAGATAAAGAGCGTGAGAGATTAAAGAATAAGAACACAAAGGAAGAAGAGAATTCTCAATCAATTCACTGATTCGTTTTGTTAACTCGTCGTTTACTTAACAGACCATTGATACAGTTACAATTACAATCCCTACTCTATATTACAATTACACTTAACCCCCTATATTATTTGTACCATAACATATTTTAATCTCTTTATTATAATAGAGTAATAATTGATCTGAGTTGTACGCGCCTACGCGGCAAAAAAAGACGAAGACTTTTGTCTATGCATGGTAAAATCATCAAAAAAAAAAAAAAAGTGATTTTTATAGTAATTCAACTGCATTTTCCTTTACTTGTTTTTTCTTATTGTAAAGGGTCTGTCTTTCTTTGGATTGTGGGGGATCTTGCTTAATTATCACCTGAAACCTGTACTCTTTTACCTCTTTTATGTAAGCATCTGATCTTTCACATATTATTTTCTTCTGCAAAATTTTTTATTGTTGTTAGTTTGTATTGAAATGAGTATGCTTTTTCTTTATTCTGATACATGATTGGATGATGGGTCATATGCCAGTTTTATTGTTCACTTTTAGTTGATATTGTTGTCAGTTGACTTGATGGGAATTCTGTTTGACTTATATTAGATTTGTGAAATTTTATTGTTGTTTATAGATTTACAACTGAGGCCAAGTTTAAAGATTATGTGATGCAAAAGCTCTCCAATTATGGAAAACTTTGAGTGGTTAGTTAGTACAACTTAGAGGGGGTTTGGGATTGCGTTTTGAATCTAATTTTTTGATTATTGCGTTTCGAAAACTCAGATAACCAGGTTTTAGTGTTTGGATTGCGTTTTGAATCTGATTTTTAGATTCTTGCGTTTTGAAAGCGGTTTTGAAAACGCAGATAATCAGTTTTTAGTGTTTGGATTGCGTTTTGAAAACGCAGATAAACAGTTTTTTAGGCTACCAAAACGCAATAATCTATAAGCAGCTCCACCCCTGCTGCTTTTCCAAAACGCATAATCTGTTTTGAATAATCAATCCCAAACACCCCCTTAAAGTTATATAAATTTCTAAACTTTGAGAAAATCCATTTATAAGTCTTTTTGATGATACAAATGTTATTCTTATATGCAGATTTTGACTCTTGAATCTTGAAGTGATTCATCTGTTTCTCATGCCAGTGAAGGGTTGATTGAATTATGGTTTTTTGTTTTAATTCTTGGTCTGTTGGTGGTGATGAACAAGAAAACCAATCTGGTGATGATAATTTTGTCACCGCCCCTTCACGGCTTGATTCCGGACCACAGGGGTCTGCATCCACTTCTCGAAATGTGGATTATATGACCTCTGGTGTCCGGAATCCAAACGGGATATCCACCACTCTTAGGCGTTTCAAACTTGATGAGCTTATTCAAGCCACTAAAAACTTTGACAAGTCTACCAAGATTGGGGCGGGTGGATTCGGGAGTGTACATTGGGGGATAATTAAGAGGTCAAAACACTCGGATGATGATATTAAGGTGGCTGTGAAGCGCGGTAAAAATGATCCAAAGGCAAGTCTTTTGTAAACTTTCCATTAAAAGAAAGTCAAATGTCACTAAATTGTAACCACTTTTAACCACTAAAGTTTCAGTTTCATATATCTTTTTTAGAAAGAATTGACCTGCAAGTTTAGAACTTTCTTTTTATAGAAACATGGGATTGAAGCAAAGTTGAAACCGACTGGTTAAAGTTAAAAAAAAAGGTTTAACTGCTCTAGATTGAACAATTATGAAACTTGGATTCTAGTTATTGACTGGGTTTTAAAAAGCGTGCCTGAGGCGCGCCTAGGCGCAAGGTGCATCAAGGCGCAGCCTAGGGCGCCTCGGGGCTTTGCGCATATCCTTTTCTCCAAAGGCGCGCGCCTCAGGCGCTTTTTTGTCAAATTTCAGGCGCTTTTCTCCCTGAGGCGCGCGCCTCACGTAACCTATGCATAAAAATGTTGTACCTTGGTGTTTTTGGCTTGTACATATAGGTAAAATCACATTAAAACCCTATTTATAGCTATATTTTGGGTAAATGAAGTTAAAAACTCATGGAATATATATGGGATATATATAAAAAATTATATAATTATTGTGCGCTTTAGGTACAAAAATCCCACGCTTTTTACGCTTTGCGCTTCGCGCGATGCGCTTAGACCTCGTCGCTTTTGTGCGCCTAGCGCTTTTTAAAACCAAGGTTATTGACATTTATCCTAAAGTGTAAGGTTGAGGACGAAAGAGCCCTTACGGTAAAAACCTTTGGAACCTCTCTGTTTTTGACACTTGACACATGTTGTGATGCACCATTTTTAGATTTTAACGCAGTGTAAAAATGGTGCATCATGAAACGTGTCGTAAGTTTTTACCTTAAATTCCCTTTTCTACATAAACCGAACTCTTTCCTAAATGGAAGCATTGGAATATAACAGGCAAATGTTTTGGTTGACAGGTACAGAGGCAATGGCAGACAGAAGTGGATTTTCTTGGGAAGATTGAACATCAAAACATTGTGAAGCTAATTGGCTGTTGTTCTGAAGAACACGGAAATGTAAGTCACTGGCTTTTGGTGTATGAATATATGCCTAATGGAAGCTTAGATCATCATTTATCGAACAAATCAAATACACCTCTCCCTTGGAGTAGGAGACTAAATATAGCCAAAGATGCTGCTATTGGTTTGAAATACCTACATGAGGGATTGGGACCGGACGGACAGGTGTTTAGATACAACAGTCGTAACGTTTTTTCAAGTGTTTTCTTTGTTTAGTATCTTCTTAATTAACATTATCTGAGTTTAATGTTGCAGTTTATCTTTAGGGATTTTAAACCCTCTAATGTTCTTCTGGACAAGGACTGGAATGCAAAGCTTTCCGATTGTGGATTTGTCAGGGAAGGTCCTCATGATGGACGGTCTCATGTCTCGACATTGGTATTTCTTTTTCTTTTTTGTCTATTTGGTATACCGTAAAACATGTGTGTTAAAATCACATGTACATGATAAGTATATTTACTACTTCCCATCGAACGTGCTACCTTTTTCCATGATGAAAGATGGTGTACATATGTGTGTGTATTGGTGCCTACAATCAGGGGCGGACCTAGTTAATAACTAGGTGCCGCGTCCGTTGCTGCTCAACTTCGCGGGCGTAGTGGAAAATTAATGAAAATTTTGTTTTTAACGTTGCTACTAAAATGAAAAAAATGAAAAACGTTACTACTGAAATTCATTTCTAGATCCGCCACTGCCTGCAATTCAAAACCATTTAAGTAGAGAACCGCATAAGCATAAAACACTTTTACTTGGTTTTGAGTCTTTTGACGAGATATAGTGGGAGAGGAAGAGATTACATTACCGCCTCAGCCCTCATGTATCCTAGTCAAAGCAATAAGTATTTGTTTATGTGGTTATCGCAGTTCTCTACTCGTCACTAAAAGTGGCAAACACGTATTACCATGACTAGTAAAACATCAGTCGAGAGAACCTACCTCTTGAAAGTTGGTCATTTAAAGAGACAACGGCCTCTCAGAAGCATGCCGATCTTGTATTTCTTTCTGATTTTAATCATTTTCTGATTTTAATCATTTTTTTTTAAGTTCTAATACTGTAAAGCATATATTCAGGCAGTAGGAACAAAGGGATATGCAGCTCCTGAATATGTCCAGACGGGACGTCTAACATTCAAGAGCGACGTATGGAGTTATGGCATCTTTCTTGTGCAACTGATGACGGGCAGACCTCCACCTGCCCAAAAAAACTCGGAAATAAAACATGAATGCATGAGATGGGTATGCTGCTGCGCAGGTGCAGGAAACTCACAGCGAATAATTGACCCGAGGCTTGAAAACACTTATTCTAAAAAATCAATGGATAAGATATCTTCTGTTGCTGACAAATGCTTGGTCAAGGATCACAAGTCAAGGCCAACAATGAGTGAGGTACTGGAAATGGTGAATGAGGCTATAGCATTGCAGCACTCTCCATAGATCTTTTATTCTTTGAAATTAAAACATTTATTTTTGAAAAGTTATAGTTTGTCAATTGGACTCTCGATACGTTCCTTTGCACAGTCGTGCTAAGTTCGTGTCGACTATTTTTTGACGTGTCAAACCCGGGATTGTTGTGTGTATCTATAGGATTTGTTGTGTATTTATAAAAAAAAAATGTGTTGTTTTGTAAGTTGTAAAAGATGTGTAGTTTTTTAGCCATGTTTTCAGAATCAGAGGGGACGTCGAACTGGTCCAACCGGATGTAAGAACCTGATAATGTCGTAAATATTATCAAAAAACGATCCAACCCCTTTAGAAAACTGGCTTGATCGGCTGGTTCCCCTATCCTGTACCTTGACCTGATGCAGTCCGGGTTTCAAAACACTGGTTTTGAGTTTGAAGGCTTACTTTGAAGCTCATGCAGGATGAAGGATCTTAATTTAATGATCTTCACATGGTGTTGCTACTCCATGTGTTGTGGTTTTGTTTTACAGTTTGAGTATAACATAGATGGAATTTAAGTGTGATTTTTGATGTTCAGTTTTGGTAAACTATTTATTCGATATGTTTACCATGTTTGTCTCATGTTTTGGTTGCCATTTTTGGCCTCCACTGTTGTGATTTGACAATCTCCAGATGTGTTAATTTCATTTTCTGAGACTATCTTAACTGCTGCGCGTCCATAGCTGCCACGTCATCTGTCATATAATATCCTTACAAATCCCTAAAAAACCACAATTTCATCTCCAACACTACAAACATCCTTATTCTCCTTAATTTCCACCTCATCACTGATGTATTGCAAAATACATTTGTTTTCGGTCTATAGTTTATGTTATTTTCGAGTCAGTTTGTATCGTTTTTGTGGTATTTTCGTATTCTATTTAGTATTTTGTGTTGCTCAGGAGTCCGGGCAAGAAAGGAAGTAAAATGGAGCTTAAACGAGATGAAACGAGCCTCCGGACGAGTCGCGGTTGATCGGGAAGTCGAAAAAAGAAAAAATGAAAAATTGTGTCTCGTCACGCTACGTGACGGGAAAGAGCACATCTGGTCACGCGACGTGACGGATCCCCCTGATCCTGAATCTGGTCACGCTACGTGTCGACATCATCTGAAGCCCGTCACGCTACGTGACAGGAGTAAAATCGTGAAAAAATTAGTTTTTGGCCCAATTTCGATTTTAAAAACCCTAGGACGGCCATAATTCGAATTTATCATCACTTTTGACGAACTAAAGCTGCTCTGGAGCACTAGGAGGTGAGAGAAAGGCCAAGGGTCAAGATTTTGAGCATTGGGATCGAGAGTTTCGGGTGTTAATCATTCGGTTTCTTCATTCCTTTGTTCTTTTGAATTGCAAACTATGTTTCATGAACTTAGAACTGATTTTATTCTTGTTTTGAACATGTTTATTGGCTAGACTTTCATTACTACTTAGGTTATGATGAATACTCATGATTGATTGAATGTTTTTATGGTTTTTTGGAACTTTGACTATGGATTGATGATTTAGTAAAGACTTTGATTATTTTTTTGATCTGGTGTATATGCGTACCTAGTTTTGTTCAATTAATAATTATTTACTCCACATGCGTTTTTGTGAATGTCTTTCATGTATGAATGCGTGTTAGGTTGTGGACTGTGTGTTAGCAACTAGTTTATGGTAAATTGCTAGTGTTTTCCATAGGAGTGGTTTTTGTTGATTGAGTAGTTCTAGGTATTCTTCCAATTCCAATAGCTGTAAGGTGCGGGATTGTCGATATGTCTAGGGTGTTAAATTGCTAGATCTAGATGCTTTGTAAGAAGATCTTCCTAGTTTCCTTACCATTACTTGCGTATCGAGTCAGATCAGGTTTTCTATAGTTACCCCTTGCACTCTTGGTGTAGTGAGGCTTTGGCGCTGTAAGGTAGACTGTCTAGCGGGTACTTTATCATCAGAGTAGGTAAGCCTGTAAGGGTAACCTCTCAATCGGTTGTTTAACGGCTTATAGGTAACCTTAGGTTTCTCATTGAGAAGGGTCGAGGGTCCTCTAGTTTATCCTGTAAGTTTAGTATCTGAAGATCCCGGTTCCATAGCTAGTTCCATAACCATAAAAGTTCGTCAGTCATGAGTAGGATTCTAACCTAGGTAGTATTTCCACCATTATTTGAATTCAGTTCAGTTCAGTTTTCGTCTTTAGTTCCGTTTGTTTATTTTAGTTAATCTTTATTTTATTGCAATTTAGTTTTTTTAGTAAAACCCCCCTTTTAAAATAATAAATAAATTTAATAAATATTTAGGATAAGTTATCGAGTCTAGTTACCGTTTTCCATTAGAGTCTCGTGGGTTTGATATCCGGACTTACTTTAGCTATACTAGAGTCGATAGGTTCACTTACCTGTCAGTAGTTTAGTTTTAGAGAGTCTAGAGTATTACTTAGTGTCTAGTTTTAGGTTTAATTTAGTTATTTTTATTAAACTACTTTTAGCACATCAATCACCTACTCATTATAACTTTTTCTTTTATGCTTTGGGCCCACCTTCTCACAAAAACCGAGGCAAATCCAAGCCCTTGTGCAAGGGCGCCTCACCCAAAGGCTAGTAAGGATGGATAGATTCCAATGATAAGGGCATCTAAGGGCCTTTAAGGGTTGATCTCCAAGGGCCAATTGGAGATAGTCTCAACATTTATTTTTTAATTACAAGAACATGTTTGTAAAAACTTAGACTATCCACAATGCTAAGGGAGCCCTAACCCGCCTAGTCAGCTGTCACATTATATCCTTACAAATCCTTATAAATCCTTAAAAATCCTTACATATCCTTAAAAACTCAAATTTCACCTTCAACCATACAAACATCCTCACAAATCATTATATTTTCCACATCATCACCCATTTTTTTTATTTAATTAGTATCTTAAATAAAGATAACCTAGATTTAAAAATATAAATAGATTGAATCTAGAATACACGTGCAAATGGTTTATTTTTTTATGACTTTTTAGAATTTCTTTTTTTTTTCTACTTCATCTCCTCCAAAAATATTTTCTCCATTAATGCTTCATCGTTTTTTTTCTGGTGTGTTCTTGATTATCGTTACTTTCAGTTTTCTGTTTCTTGCTTCTTTAATTTCTCATGTGGGTTTTACATATTTATGAAGAAAAAAAAGTTTGATTTCTGATGTAATTTGATCAAGATATTATTTGGGTGTTTGCTGTTTGTATTGATTGCTATTTGGTAAAAAAAATAAAAAATAAAAAGAAATAGCGCAAGAACCGAGATAATTTGAGTCCTTAATTATGGACGAGGCACCTTCGGACATAGTCGGACGACAAACTCCAACGCCGCACCTAATTTCGAGCGGCTCCGACGTGGCTTGGGCGACTTTACTTCGAATGCATTAAAGATGGTCTTATTGGTTGTATTAATACCGTGCTAACAAGTAAGACCATCTAAAGATTTGTTTACTTTGGACACGTGGCATTCAAGAGGTTCAGACACCGGTGAAAGTTGTATTTAGACTAGTCATGTATACTAGTAGGGTGCCCGCGCGTTGCGGCGGGTAACAACATTTAGATTGGTTAAGGTTAAACAATAATCAATTGACCAAAATATTTGTCTTGGTGTGTGGTATAATCATTAGCAGGGCTTGACTGCATTTTTAGTAAAATCAGGGGGGGGGGGAGCATACACAATATATAAAAAATATAATCGGAATTTTTAGGTTAAAAACACACTACGACCAAAAGGGGGTGACTCGTGGCCCGAAAGAAGTTCTGTCAGTGAGCATATCCGAATTAACCGATCAAATTATACTTAATGTATATAGATTTCAACTATTAGATTATACATTTTCAAGATATTTTCCTTATATATATATATATATATATATATATATATATATATATCCAAAAACACAGAATTGTGAACTATATTATAGTATTTTTCATTAAAGAACTCAAGTTGAGAACTATGTCATAGCGTGTATCTTCTCATTCAACAACTTATTAGACCAAGTGTAATGGCTCGCGAAATAGGGCGTTAAATGCCCTTTTGGCGCCCCATTAACCCACGCACACCCCCTACGTTAAAGGGGCGCTAAAGGCCCATACGCGAAAATTTTCGCGTGGGTTAAATTTTGTTCCAGCCAATCACATCCTTCCATTTCATTTTTTTTTTCCTTTTTTTCATTCAAATATAATACCATTATATATTCACCCCTTTTCACCCACCATTACTTCCCTTGCCCATTTCACCAAGCAAGTGGCTCCACATTACCAAGTGTCAAAAAATGTCCTTTTCACCCACCAAATTTCACCCACCATTACACATTGTCTTACACAAAAAATTTCTACAAACACAAATGAGATAAAATTCTGACATTAATGAAAATATTTGTTGAGTAAGTGGTAAACAATTTTTAAACAAAATTTTGAATTCAATATATAAAAATATTTTTTTTTTACCACAATTAAATCCTATGTGCTAGCGGAAGTGCAGTACATAAATATATACATAGCAATAATTTATGTGATACGCTAAGCAAAAAATTATGGTGACTGTGAGGAGTGAGAAGTTACATGTGCAAATGTAACTTCTCACTTACTTTGTTTTCGTTCCGATTATTACTTAACCTTAACATATCATTTTCTAAATTTTAAAAATTATAGCAATACTATAATCAAATTAAAGGGAACAAAATGCCCATTTATACGGTGTAATTATATTAAGATAATATTAATGTATGAAAAAGTTTTGGACGTTTAAAAATGTGGGAGTAGTTGGTTGAAATAATGGTGAAAAAGTGTAATTATTATTTAAATAAACAAAAGTTGAGTAAAGTTGAAGGGGCAAATGTGTAAGTATTGTATAAAAGATACTACCCTAAAAAAATAGTTAATAAGTGGATTGTATGTTGTACTCCAACCAGTTATACTTGTAAAACTTAAATTATATGAGGTACTTGGAAAATGTAGTATAAGATAGTGTAAATATATAAGCTTTCGGTTATTTTCGTTTGCTTTCGTTTCGATTAATACTTAATCTTAACATATCATTTTTTTAAATTAAAAAAAAACTATAGCAATACTATACTCAAATTAAAGAGAAAAAAATGCTCGTTTATACGGTGTAATAATATTAAGAAAATATTAACGTACAAAAAAGTTATGGACGTTTAAAAATCGTGAGGGGTAGTTGGTTATAATAATGGTAAAAAGTGTAATTATTATTTAAATAAATAAAAGTTGAGGGGTAAACGTGTAAGTATTGTATAAAAGACGTATTTGCCCTCAAAAAGTAGTTATTATGTGCATTGTGTGTTGTACTCTATGCAATTATACTTGTAAAACTTAAATTTTAAGAGGTCCTTGTGAAATGCTTTATAAGATAGTATAGATAGTTTGTATACTCCACATGTATAAACAAGGACGTAGAACACATGTTAAACTAGATTCTAAGACACATGTAAGATAAGTAAATAAAAAACATAATTTAACATGATAAACTATTAATGATTTTGTATTCCTATTTTTTTAACCATTCAACTCACACTCTCTAATCAATATTCCTAAATCTACATATTTTGTCAATCATGCGGTTAGAACACTCATGGGATGGACACGATTCCATCACACCTTAACACTGCTAGGCTACAACATCTTTTCCTCTTTAGTTGTACATCTAATCCTTTCATGTTTTAAACACAATGGTAAACGTCTAATTTCCATATAGTATCTAGAGATTCGTCTTGTTCTCTAGTTATAACACAAATAGTATGATCTATACATATGATATAAACCCACCTTGAGTTTTCTAATGAGAATAATATTTTTATGTATATTATGCAACACTTTTTATGTAAACAAGATTTTACCATATTTCATTTTATTCTTACCCAATTCACCTTGTAAATAAAAATAGGAGATTTGTGAAGAGTAGATACGCTAAAAAGGTGGATACAAAAGTGTAGCAAAAATGAAAATAAAAAAGATAAAGAGAAAAAAAATAGTCATTTTTTACAATAGAAGATCAATAGTGGACCTTGAATTGTATAGACGAAGTCACGAGACCTAAATCTTTTTCGAATCGGTTTAGGACGGACTCAATAAATACAAAATTTTCGTACAAATACATGAAAATTTACACTACTGAGCTAAAATGGGTGAGGGTTGACACCTTCAGCCCTACTTAAGTTTCGCCCCGTAGAAGACATTTATGATGATATAGGAACATAGAAAACAAAGTGAAATTTTATTATTTTATTTTATTAAGTTAAAATCTGATTAGTATACATATAAAAACAGTATAATATTCACGTGATTTACTTAAAAATGGCAAACTCGTATGATATTCTTGTGTCTAAAAAAGTAACATCTTATTTTCATTTTCCTTTTTTATTGTGTTGCATTTATTTGTTTATATAATTATTAAAATAACCTGAAAAGTGTGAAAAGCAAGTTGAGTCATTGACTCATTTCCAGGAAAACACCAAGAAGGGGATAGGATGGTGCCCGCCAAGAATACTTGTAGCCAACAACCCTTGTGTTAGCCAATTGAGTCAAATGAAAATCAGTCATTATCCAGCGTTATTAATAAAAAAAATTATTATATATTAAATATTTTTTAAATATTATATTGTTAAATAGTGCACAAATAAACAAATTTAAACTGTTTTTTATTAGGTGTTTTACCTTTGTTAGGAAATGGAAGTAAAAATACAATAATAAAGTATAGTAATAATTTTAAGGAAAAAAAAAAGAGTTTTTGGGCTATCCATAGTTGGGCTTTGTTTGACTGGACCCCACCTCTCGTTCCTTTCGATTTCGATTTTACTCAAAACTCTTTTCATTTTTTTCATGCTTACGACAAAATATATACACATTATAGTTATGTTTGTTTTGGTAAAAAACATCAAATTCTCATTAATGTTATATTTATAAGGTAAAATTATCCTACACGCAGGGGCGTAGCTACCCTAAGCCCAAAGGGTGCGGGCGCACACCTTGAAAAAAAAAAATTTAGTGTTTATATATACGCGTTTATCCCATCCGCACCCCACAAAAATTTTCAATCGCACCCCTTGGATTTTTAAAACCAACCCCTAAGAAAATAATATAATTACATATATTGAGTTAGCCCATTTTATTAGTTAGTAACTCAAATTCAAGAATAAGACCAAGCCCAAACTTTATAATAAGTCCACATCGTTTTAATATTGATTAAAAGAAAAAGAATATAAAAAAAACCCTTCAAAGGAAAGACCAAGATTTGTTAAACGAGGTTTTATTGGTTTCTACTACCAAGAACCAACTTACAAAGTTTAGATTTGAGGGTTATGACAAGTTCTTATAGTTAGTTAACTCTTTTTGTGATAAGCATAAGCTTGAAGTGGTAAACATGGATGGTGAATACATTGACCCAAGGATACCAAGAAAAAAAAACAAACGTCACACTTCGCCACAATTATAAAGTTGAATGCTTCAATTCGATTCAAGATATGCAAATCCAAGAATTTGGAAATCGTTTTAACGAGGTAACATCTGAGTTACTTGTTTGTATTAATAGCTTGAGTCCTTGTGATAATTTTGGTGCATTTTATGTTCCAAAACTACTACGCTTAGCCGAGATGTAGGGTTAGGATCAAATACACAAGACACTTTTTCTAGGAAGGGTGAGAAGGATTGTGATCCATTGACCATATATTTAAAGGGTTGAGATTAGTTTGTTTGAAAAAAATAAATAATAAATTAGAGAAAGGGCATGAAAGGAAAACCACATTTGTTGACTTTCTCTCTCCACATGCAATGCACATGTCAATTCCCCCATCATTTTAAAACGTCTATAACTTTTTCATACGACATTTTTTTTTCAAAAAAATTTCACCATATTAACGAGCGTTTTTTTATCTTTAATATGAGTACCACATTGCTACATTAAAATTTAAAAAAAAATCGTGCTAAATGGGTTTTTTTTTTCTCCGTTGTGTCTTCTGCACGTTCATTGTGTTATAGTAAGCATGTGTGCTTTATAAATATGTTATTTATGTTTTTTTAGTCTACACATCATTTAACTTTATCCATTGTGTTTTTAGTATGCTTTTAATTGTGTTTTACGCAAATGAGTTTTGTATTTAGGCGTACATTGTGCTTTATTATGTTGTTTATTGTGTTTAAGTATATTATTCATTGTGTTTTAGTATTCTGTTCATTGTGTCTTTTGAATGTTGTCAATTGTGTTTTATTAGACTGTTCATTGTGTTTTATACCATATTGTTCATTGCATATTTAATTGGTACTCATTGTGTTTTACGTTATCTCCATTGTGTCTTACGCAACTGGGTTTTCAACTTTTTTTCCAAAAGTATTCATTGTGTTTTAATCTTCTGTTCATCGTGTCTTTATTATGTCGTCCATTGTGTTTTACACAATTGGGTTTTTTAACTTTTTTTTTTCAAAAGTATTCATTGTTTTTTAGTTTTTTGTTCATTGTGTCTTTTGTATGTCATCCATTGTGTCTTACGTAACTGGGTTTTCAACTTTTTTTTTCAAAAGTATTCATTGTGTTTTAGTCTTCTATTCATTGTGTCTTAGTATGTCGTCCATTGTGTTTTACTAGACTCTTGATTATGTTTTATACCCTATATTTAATTGGTGTTCATTGTGTTTTACATTCCATTGTGTCTTATGCAAGTGGGTTTTGAATTTTTTTTTCAAAAGTATAGAAATATGGTACTCATATTAAAGATAAAACGACGCTCAATTTTATGGTATAATTTTTTTTAAAAACGGATGACGTATAAAAAAGTTACGGGCATTTAAAAATGAAGGTGGAAATGGCATGTGACTTGCATGTGCATATGTTTTTGACAAAATTACCCCTCCCACTTGTTAATCCACATGATTTTGATGATGAAGATAAAATAAGGCTTCCGGTTAAACTTGAGAGCTACATAAACTGATAATGTAAAAGCGGATACACGATTTACCAAATTGAATGGTTTATCCAATCTTGTACAACTGATGGTTGAAACAAAGAAACCCCTTCACTTTATATTTGTGTATCGTTTATTGAAGCTAGCTTTCACATTACCCGTCGCAATCGCAACTGTTGAAAGAAGTTTTTCGGCAATGAAGTTTGTGAAGAACAATTTGCGTAATAGGATTGGTGATGAGAATTTAAACGATAGTTGTATGATTTTTATTGAAAAAGACTTGCTTAGAAACGTGGAGATAGAAGATGTTATAGATGGATTCCAAAAAATGAAGACCCGAAGAGAACAACTTTAAATTTTAGAATTTTGTTATGCATATGTAACAACGTTTGAATTACTTTTGGCTTCTTTTTGTTGATTATATAATTTTAGTGTTATTAATTTTGGTATACGACCCGACCCGACCCGACCCGACCCGGGCCACATGATGATAAACGAATCAGGGGCTTAGAGATTCCGCACCCCATGAAAATTTTTTCTGGCTACGCCACTGCCTACACGGTAGTGTCACAAAAATGAAAAGGATACAAAAAACACTATATATCACGAAATATGACACAATGAGCCACAAAATATAACATAATGCCGAAAAATATAACACAATGCTGAAGAAAAAAGACATAGTGATATAACATAAATTCTAAAAGCTACAAGCTTGAAATCCAAAAAAGCGAAAACTTAAAAACTAAAATCGTAGGGTTCGATGAGACGGCTCCAATGTCACTTGAATGAGTTCAATCGGAGTCCATTTGATACCCTCCATACAACTTCCTATTTTTCTTTCAGTGTATTTGATCATAACCCTATATTTATAACCATTTACAAAAATATTTACCTCTAAAGTATATTTTACATAAAAAATATAAATATACATGCTAATGTCTAATCTTATGTTTCGTAATATGTTCAAATGGTCGAAATTGAGAAAATACCATTAATGAATGACGATGTCACTACATACGTGTTTAGATGAATAATAAATCAATTACACTCGTTGTCTACTTTATATGTTCAATAACAAAATCAGGTTTTGTGTGTTTACTATTACACTGAGTGGTGTAGTTCCATTTCTCTCTCTCTTTTTTTTCCATTGTCCACCTTAGCATCTCGTTACTCTTCCCTTTCTCTTCCCCCAAACAAAAACGTGGCTTCCCTTTCCATGCAATAACATCAAAGAGAGAGATCAAACAGATTTCCCCGATTGCACCGAAATTTAATTTGGGGGGGGGGGGGGTGTTCCCCGTCGGTGAAGGGTTCCACATGAGATCCCCATCCACCTTACCGTTCCCACACCCTCAGCCTTAAGGGGGGAGAGCACTCAAAGGTAAGAGCATTCACAATAGAATCCTCATCCCCCATCCATTCACAACCAATCACAGCCACATATTACATTAAAAATCATTACAGTTTCTCTCTACTCCACTCACAACCACTTTCAACAAACATTAAAAAATAAATACAGTTTTCCTGTTTTCCATAAAAGATTCCCAAAGAACCCAATATATACCGACACACTGTAGATTCCCTATTTTCTTCACTCACAACCACTTCCAACCCCCAAAAAAATTATAGGGTTTTGTTACTCAATAAAATAGGGTCTCTATTGTGAATGCTCTAAGTGCTCTATCCCTAGCTAATTATGAACCGCCATGTCAAATTCACCCCAAAAAAACCATAGAACCATCAAAACACTTGCGGCACTCTAGACAAATTACTTTATAACTTTTTTTTAATTTAAATAATTCAAACCATTAAATCAATTAAAATTTAAATTTCATTAAAATTAAAAAAGTTACATAACCGAAAACTAAAAAAACAAAATTTCATTAAAAAAATACAACAATTTTGAACAAGTAACCATATTTTTTTTTGTTGATTGATGGCTTGAGTTGGTTAGGGTATAAGTTTTGATTTTGAGAGTGTGTTTTAGAGTGCAGGATAAATGGATAGATTTGTTAAATATATAGGGTTTAAATTAATTAATTTAAAGAAAGCTTTTTTTTTATATAAATGACCATTGAACAATTTTTTGAAGGTTGTCAACAGTAAAAAATATCAACCGTTGTTAAGGAGGTGGCGGCGATATTGCTACGCGACGATAGTAACCGAATACCCTTGTCGTGGAGTTGCCCCACCTAAAAACCACTAGCATAGCTAGGGTTGCAAACGAACCGAACGAATAAGGTCTTGTTCGTGTTCGTTTGTTAAGAAAATTATGTGTTCACAAACAGTTCATGAACACTTACCGAACGAGATTTTCTGTCCGTGTTCGTTTGTTAAGAAAACACTTATGTTCGTGTTCATTTGTGTTCGTTTGTTTATTTTGTTCATGAACGCACACGAACACAAACGAACATTATTGAACACAACGGAAACAAACACAAACAGACATATATTAACTTTTGAATAACATCGATTTCACATACATTAAGAGATTATCTAGACCCACTCAAAATATAACCTAGTTGTACAAACATGCTTAGTACTTAAGAAGGGCGTTGGAGGGCATCAACGCTGAACGTGGAAAAATATAATGAGCATGAATACAAAAGTAAGTTTATTGATCTCATATAGTCATATATTTACCTCATATATATATTATTTATTGGGTAAAATAAAAAAATAAAAGAAAATAGAAAAGTATAAAAATTAAAAACCTTAATAAACTATTGAATACAAACGAACATAAACGAACACGTTACCGAACGTTCACGAACATAAATGAACGAACGCGACCTCTGTTCATGTTTGTTCGTGTTCGTTCATTTATTAAACGAACGAACACAAACGAACTTCCCGTCAAACGGTTCATAAACTGTTCACTGAAAGTTTAGTTCGTTTGCAGACTAAGGATAGCCATTGATAAAGAGCAAAAATTGTTATCCAAATAGTGGTTTTCTTACAAGCAAAAGTGAATATGATTATAATTGAATTCACATATTTTATGTGCGCAGGAATATTGTTGGTTGACATCATGAACACATTAGAATATATTAATATATAAATAATCCTGAAAAAAATCACATTTATAACCTTTTGTTATGAATCTAGTAAAGAAAAATAATATTAAAAAGGTTACCATCATTAGAATAAATCTAATAAATAAATAACTATTAAAAGAAACTACTGAGAAGGACATTTTTATCTTACATATTAAAAAGCTTAAGAAAGAAACAATCTTTGTGCCCATACTGCCATTGTATATTTTGACTTTTCTTCATTTAGTTAGCCATTAGATTTCTCTTCCAGCTGCCCATTGTATACTCTTCCTCTTCTCCTTCTATTCCTCTCTCAGATCTTTTTTATTCATACCCATCTTTAATCTGATTCAGGTGAGTTTTTTTTGTTCAATATATAATCATTTTACATTATTTTGTGATTTAATAAATTTGGGTTCTTCCATTTTTATGTAAAGTTTGTAAATTTTGAGTCTTTGATGATACCCATGTTAGTTTCTTGAATTAGTATCTGATTAAAGGTTAGTTCTTTGTTAAATTTTTAGATTTTTGTTTCTGCTGCATAGTTTTGTTGACTAGTAATCTGTTTTTGTATAGAACTTGACTTTTTTTTTTTTTTTTTGGTGAAGATAGGTATGCTAAATTCTGGATTATTGTTTGCTATATTGTACACAATTACCAGAAAATCAATACAGCTAATTGTTTGTGAAAAATATAACATTTTGTGATCTTGATCTTGAATATGTGATGGAGATATGTATGTGTATGTATGAAGTATGAATTAGTGTTTATGTGTGTCTTGTCCACAACTCCAAACTTGAATTTATTTTTGTATGTATGCAACTATGCATAAGGTGACATGTCAAAATGGGTTCGGGTTAGAACGAGTTCAAGTCAATATAGGTTCTAAGGAAAATGAGTTTGGGTCAAAACAGGCGTTTAAAAAATCAAATCTTGTGGTGTAAACTTGGACAATGCTTACTTTAATCCGATTTCTTACAGCTGAGACGTTAAATCTTGAGAGACTATTATAAGTATGTGTATGTATAATGTACGAACATGCGTATATGTGTTGTGTCCACAATTTCAAACTTGAATGTATATATGTATGCATATGTTAATGGGCCGGGCGGGATCAGGTGACGGGTCAAAACGGGTTGTGTCAGAACGGGCTTTGAGCCTCTGAGCAAATGAGTTTGGGTCAAACGGGTCGTTTAAAAAAAAGTATATCTTGTGGTGTAAACTTGAACAATGCTGACTATAATCCAATTTCTTACAGCTGTGACATTAAATCTATAGAGGCTATGAAGTGTTTTGCATTCTCTTACTGTGAAGAAAAGGAAGAAACAACAAAAACTCCAACAAAATCGTTATCGATTACTTCTTTATTTACAGGAAGATCATGGACAGGCTTGACTTCTCAAACCGTGTCTGATGTTAGCACAGCGTCGACAGGCAGGACTAAAGCTCCAAGTTTTTCACAAAGGCAAAGTAACCTTAAAGCCTTCAGTTTTGCAGAACTAAAGACCGCTACCAATGGTTTTAGCCGGTCTGCAAAGCTTGGTGAGGGTGGGTTCGGGTGTGTCTACTTTGGCTCCATCAAGTCCCCTCAAGATCCCACTACAAAGGTTCATGTGGCGGTTAAGCAGCTTGGCAAACGCGGTTTACAGGCAAGCATTTATTAATCCTAACGATTATATTGTATAATGCATAACATATATAACTAATTTCTTTTGCTTGAATTATGTAATGTTTGGTCTAATAGGGGCACAAAGAGTGGGTGACAGAGGTGAATGTTCTCGGGGTGGTGGATCACCCGAACCTTGTGAAGCTAATCGGTTATTGTGCAGAAGATGATGAAAGAGGGATCCAACGGCTTTTGGTTTATGAATTTATGCCTAACAGAAGTGTGGAAGATCACTTAGCGGCTAGAGCTGATAAACCTCTTTCGTGGACCATGAGACTTAAAGTTGCGCAAGATGCAGCTCGTGGCTTGACATACCTACACGAGGAAATGGACTTTCAGGTTAGAGCCTCATCTAGACATATAGTATTTTTTTCAAAAAGCTCGATTGGCTGATAGTTAAATCATGTTTAATGTTTTTGTAGATTATCTTTAGAGACTTCAAATCTTCCAACATCCTTCTCGATGATCAATGGAACGCCAAGCTTTCAGATTTTGGTTTGGCTAGGTTAGGTCCTCAAGAAGGACTAACCCATGTCTCCACAGCTGTATGTTCACTCAAATGTTTTTTCCTAGAATTTTACATATAGAGGGGGGGGGGGGGGGGGGGGGGGGGGGTGGCGTTCAGACATAACACAGTTTGAATGCAATGTTTATTCATCTCATTAAATTGTTAGAAAAGTGTATGGACAATTTCGCTTATTTATAAATCTACACAATGTGTACATAATATATACGTCTGTATACAAGACTTATTTTTTTATAATAAAATACGAACCTAAAGTTGAACAATTTGGTTATGTTATTTTTGTTCTCGCAATAATTTAGTGTTCTGTTATGAACCTCACGTTATAGTCTTATACACACATATATACGTACTAATTCACTACATTGAAATATTATGTGATCAGGTTGTAGGAACCATGGGCTACGCAGCTCCAGAGTACATCCAAACAGGGCGACTTAGATCCCAGAGTGACGTGTGGAGCTATGGGGTTTTTCTGTATGAGCTTATCACGGGTAGGCGTCCAATGGATCGTAACCTACCCAAGGGCGAGCAAAAGCTTCTAGAATGGGTAAAACCATATCTCGACTCAAGAAGGTTTCGGCTAATAGTTGATCCTAGGCTAGAAGGCAAATACTCAATGAAGTCAGCACAAAAGTTGTCCATTATAGCAAACAAGTGTTTGTCTAAGAACCCGAAAGCAAGGCCAAAGATGAGTGAGGTGTTGGAAATGGTTAACGAGCTCGTTGGGACCACATCAGAAGGACCCGGTCCTAGACCGCCTCCAAAGAGTCCGGTCCACGTGGTTCCTACCGTGGAGCCCATCGAGCCCGAGAATGTTTTTGTGGAGCCCACTAAAGGGAAAATAACATCTGAGGAAAAGCCAAGTAAAACTAAGAGAAGAAGGTTTATTGATATCAAATTTGGAGGGCTTTCAAAAATTTGGCCTTCAAAGCTCTTGAAAACTTGAAGAGGTGTATGATGAAATAGAATGTTAGTAAATGTCATTATTGACCCTGTTGTTGTATGCATAGGAGTGTAGTTACGGTTAGAGGGAAAGGGTAAATTAGTAATTTTATGAATATATGTGTGAGTAAGAATGGTAAGAAATTTCTTAATTATATAAAATGTTTTGTATAATTTGTAGGCAATGCCAATAAGACCATGTGTAGTGGGGGGCTTCATATATGGAGCCCCCCTTCCTGATTGGTCCACGTGGCTGCTGAGTCAGCATGGAGAGAGAAACTAAAAAAGGGGTGTAGTGGTGGGGCTTTATATATGGAGCCCCCTAATCTAAAAAAGTGACCGTTCTTCCCCCACCCAGGCCACGTGTCACGTTTTAATTGGATGTGGCAAAATGGTTTTGGCGTTATAACAATCACGCCATACCCGGTTTTGGTTCCATAGCGCCTACAAGTTATGGTGTTTGGGGCGCGAGTTTTTAAAAGTGGGGGCATAGCGCCCCCCAGTACACCCGGTCTAAGGGTTGGATTATTTTTTTAAAGAATATAAATACTTATATTCTAAAGTTACGGTAAATGTTGTTTTCTTTGAATTACTTTACTGTTAAAAAAACATTAGGCAGCTCATCCATTTTAAAAAGAAAATAACCTAAATAGCAAAAACCCATTTTAAAAAGAAAATTACCTAAAACCCATAATCCAAAAAAATGAATTTTTCAAGAACAGAATTGTCTCTAAGGGGCTGTTTGGTAGCCTCTTAACCATTCAGGTCTGAATCATTCAGCATTCACACTGTTTGTTTCAGTATCTGAATGAAATGATTAAGTGCTGAACCATTAAGCTAATAAAGGATGCTGAATGATTCAGCTCTTAACCATTCAGAGCCTCTTAACCATTCAGACCATCTTAATAATTCAGCACTTAATCAACCAAACAGCCCCTAAATCTACATGTTCATATTTTGGACTGTACGGATATAAAAACCGAACGATGTTATAATTTTTTTTTCTATTCATGTTATTAATTTGGTTATATTCTGAGAGAGAGACAATTTACAGCAGCCTGGCAGATAGACGGGCGGCAGATAGACGGGCACATAGAAAAGAAGTATAAGAGTTGGGTGTTCATATTATTTAGTCTGTAATGATATTTTTCAGTTTTTGTAAATATTGAAACTGTGATGACCTCTATATATGTAGAGGCTATAAAGACACCTAAAGTAATAAAGACTATAAGGAAAATAAAAAGCTATAAGATACTTAGGGGGACGTGGCGCTACCAGAATTGGTTATGGACTCATGGGTACTTCACTACCAGGATGGTAACACCGTCGTCACTCATGCTGGTAGTGATCCTGGGAACCAAAATCTGGTTGTAGTTAACGGGCTGGTACCCGCGAGTTTCTCTCTTCCATTTTGTTTTATTTTTCTCTATTTTATTTCCAGTGGAGTGCTGCCTCCAAAAAACTGTTTCAGTTAAGTGAATTAGTTAAGTGAAAAAAACCTAGCGGAACGTCCCGTCCCCCGTTACTACAGAAAAATGAAGATAAACAATATGAAAATTCTCCAACAAAAATGTTGCTTCCAGTGAACGCGTTATTTAAGATTTTGCACACGGTATGGGTTTCTTTCTGTTTCAGAAAATATATATAAAAACCACCATGTTAAGGAAATGACTTGACTGTGTCCTACAAATGCATATAAAAAAACTCATCCACTCTACAAATGGGTTGTTTTCACAGGTTGTAATGACGAACCAAGAAATTTGACTGTGTTAAAGATGGGTTAACAAGAATACAATCCGTTTAACGGAATTTCATTTTGTTTTATTTCAGTATACTAAGTTACAAATTCGCTACTAAAATTTCAAATGTATAAAAAGTAAAACATTTTTAAACTATTAATAAACTTGTTTCTATGCCTGGCAAAAAAAATATATACATATATATACTCTCGTTTCTATTGTATACATTAAACCAGGCTATATTCCGTGAGCTTCACGGGATGAAAAAAAAAACAATTATTTAATCTAAATCTATTATATTATATAACATTTGTCGTAGTTATTCAACAAAATGGGTTCAAAAATCAACTAATTGTGATTGACTTTGAGAGAATCGATTAACAAAACTTCTTGCGAAATTAAACAATGAACAATAACAATAATAAAAGGCAACACCTTAGTGCATTTGGTGACGAAACTGGACATGTTAGCTTATAGTTATCGGTTACATGTGCTGAATATTGAAATAAATACATGTAAAGAAGAATATTTAAAAACAAAACTTAAACAATATGAGATTGTATGGGCATGTGCATTTCTAAGACAATATTTGCGACTTAAAGGTCAGAGAAATGGATGATCATTTTGATACAACATGGAGGGTTGTGTAGTAATTCTGGAAGTTATATATTTAGTATCATACTAAATTAGAAACTACTTAACGTACTCAAGCAACCTGAACAAAGATAGCAGTGTTTAAAAAAAGAAATTATTTACAATTAAAACCATGTGTATTATACGAGTTGAATAAATGTAATTTTATATATTAAATAATAAAAAAGTTACATCTTTAAAAACCCCATGTATTGCACGGGTTGAATATATATGTATGTTACACATGTTTAATAAATGTAATGTAGTCGGTTAACATCAACGAAGGTCAAGATATGTTTTTGAAAAATGAACTGATGTACTATTTATTTATTATAATATTTTATTTTGTCTTTTATTTAATATTAGGTTAGAATTTAATATTACACGAGGTTGGATCAACTAATATTTTCATCCATTATTTAATGTTTATGCTAGAAAACTTGTGTATCACACGAGTTATAATATTTATTTATTAAGTTAGAAAATTTAATATTACATGAGGTTGGATCAATAAATTATTAAATGATTATTAATAAGTAGAAATATAAAAAGAATTAGTTAAGAAAATACGTATTAAGAATTAAACTTGTGTATCACATGTTGGTGAACTCTATTGCTCCTAGTTAGACTATGTGGTAGGGGGCGGCTTGGGCTCGTCGATGGTGACTAGGGCGGGCCAACATCGCCCCGGCCGCCCCTTATGCGTCGAAAACGGCTAATATTGGACGTTTTTCCGTGGCTCTTGATTGGGTTTTTGAATTGTGTGGGACCATACCAACACTCATATAACCATTTATTTAAAAAAAAATCTATTTCTATTTAATAATCCTTTTTATTCAACACTTTAACAAAAAAATCACGCACAACTACAAATCTCTCTTAAATCTTTACATATTTATAACCTCTTCCTCTCAACCTCTACACAAATTTTTAAAGTTTTTACAAAAATTACCACACAATGTCGACTGCTCATTCGGTTGCTTCGTCAGCTTCATCTTCATCGTCCACTGAGGAAAACCAATTTTTTATAAATATTGTGGCGATGGCGGCGCAAATCATTCAAGATGAGGAACAAGAGGTCTCAAGTGTACCACGAACTTGGCAAGCGACAATAAACAGAGACCGGGAAGGTAACTTTTTTTTAAATTAATGAAATTTTCATATTTATGTTTAATTATTATATATTTATGTTTTAGTTCTTTAATTTTTTTATACATACAAATATTTTTTTCAACATGCGTGTGGGTTCCCATGAAAGATTAGTGCATGATTACTTTGGCGAGCAACCGTTGAACTTTATCCCATGTATGTTAAAATATTTTTTGTTTTACGTTTCGATTTAAAATTTTTCGAGTTGAAACGCCGCAACATAAATGAGCGTATGTAGTTCAACGTTTTTACCTCTATTTTCCCGTCGAATGGTGTCATTGTGTTTTATGTTTCATTCCAACTTTTGCGCATTATCACGCCACAACGGATGTGTGTAGTTTATTGTTTTTACGTCTATATTTCACTCGGTTTTATTTTTTTCGTTTTATGAGGTTTTTCGATGTTATTGATCACTCGCAATAATGTAGCATTGATGTTATTTAGTACGGTTTTATACCATCCGTAGCAACACGGTGAGTTAGTGCTAGTTTTTTTTTTTTTTTTTTTGAGTTTAATAACTTCCGATTATGAACGGATGAAGTATATGCACGTGACATTGCTACAATAATGTTGCACCACCTGTCTGCATTATTATTTTATTTGAAAAAAATAAAAAAATGCACCTCTCAGTCGACGCGTTATTTTAATTTTTGGACACGGCAAGGGTTCTTATCCATACATTATGTGATTATGTGTATAAACCACTATGTTAAGTAATGGACTTATATGGGTCCTATAAATAAATTCCCAAACTCTTTGCTCAATTTCATACCTACTACCCAATACAATATAAAATCCCAAACTCTTAGCTCAATTTCATACAACATACGACAATCATAATATACCAACAAAAGGATGCCTAGACACGGACATGGACACCCTCACCCCCCGCCACCCCCACCACACCACAACCACCATCATCATCCACCGCCACCGCCTCATGTTCATCACCACCATCCACCGCCACCTCCTCCCCACAAACATCATCCACACCGTCACCACCAATCTTGCACTATAATGTAGTTTTATGTTAATATGCATATTGTAAAACATGTCTTCTTGTTTTCGTGTGTAGTGTGTTGTGATTATTAAATGTATGTAACGAATTATTTTTTCTTAGAACTATGCATGTGCTATTTCATTTTATGTATCCCTTGAGTTTGAGGTTTTATTTTGTTTTGTATAAAGGGACGAGTTCTCACGTAATATTGATTCACATCTTGATGTATGAATGCAATTATGTATGAATTTATGGATGTCATGTTGTTTGACCTAGTTTGGTCATGTGTTACCTTAAATAATTATTTAGTGTATGTATTTCGTTTGGTTGTTCACACTTACAAAACGTGTAAGGAAAGATATATTGGGACTGATATCTGCAATTAAAATCAAACCAATCCAAAAAATGGTAACTTATGTGACATATGGATGATAAGTTAAGACTACTTACTAAGATAAGTTAAGACTATAAATCATATTTATAATAACTTTATCATAATAATAATTAACATGTTGGGTAACTGTCATAAATCCGTTTATTAGGGTGTAAAAAAAGAGAATTTCTTTTAAAATTAAATAACCTATATATACAACATTTTCAAACCCCATGATCATCTTCGTGCTCTATGAGGGAAATTGATATATGACATAAACATGAATATAACATAAACATGAAATAGCGGAAACATAAGGCTGGCCGATGGATGAGGTAGACGAATGAAGTTTTTCTTATTAAGTTTTTGTATTTTTTAGTTTGAATTATCTATTATTATTTAGTGAAAGTATAATTTATTTCTTTTTAGTCGTGTGTTAGGGTAGTTTAGTGTAAAATGACGTGGTAGTGCAAGATTGGACAGGGTTAGGGTAGATAAAAGGAGTGCCCCCTCCAACGTTAATTAACCGAACCATTCATATATATTCATATATTTTTCGTTTATATCTTCATTTCATGTATTTATGTCCTTCATTTCATATACTTATAAGCAAAAATTTTAACCAAAGTTTGGTTTTAGTTATTAACTAAGTCAATTGAATCGAATTGAAAATCGACAATTTAACAAAACAAACCGAACCAATAAACAGATTAGTTAATATGATTGATTAACCGATAACTTCAATTGTGGTTTTTATAGATGCTAATAACCTAACTGAACTAAACCATGCATATCCTTAGAAGTGTTAGTGTTCTCCGCTGCATCACGTGAACACCCCTCTAGTATTTACTAATTTTTACTTTTTTTAAATTCCATCGATTAGTCGTCTTGGTTTAATTCGAATGGACAATTCTTTGGAGAATAATTTATTGATTAAAGCAATGCCATAACTAAGATAACAACATATTATTAGATTGATAGAAAAAATCATGATTATACTAAGACCACCTGTAGTCGGGCGTTATTGTGCAAATTTTTAATATATAGCGCCCCCCACATCACTACACCCCGGCGCTATAGGCCAAAAAGGGGGGGCTTTATGAAGATAACGTCGGGTCATGGATTGATCCTCCAATCCGGTGCTGACACGTGGCACTTGGTCTGGTCAACCTTTTTTTAATAATAATAATAATAAACATAACAATATTAATAATAATAAATTAAATAGAAAATTATTTAGATTTAATAAAATAATAATAAAACAAATAAATTATATAAAAAGGATTATATTATGTGTTTAATTAAGTAATTTAGGAATATGTAATGTTTAAATAAGTAATTTAGTAGGTGTGTAATTTTTTTTTAATATTATTTGTAACTTTTTTTTTAATATTAGTTGTGTGTTTTTTAAGATTATTTGTAATTTTTTTTAATTTTAGTTGTAACTTTTTTTTAATATTAATTGTGTGTTTTTTAATATTATTTGTAATTTTTTTATATTTATTTACCTTTTATTTTATTTATTTTGAGTTAAAAGAATAAAAAAAAATAAAATCCACGTGGACCAATCAGATTCAGGGGCTTTATATATAAAGCCCCACCACTACACCCCTTTTTCAGTTTCTCTCTCCATGCTGACTCAGCAGCCACATGGACCAATCAGGAAGGGGGGCTCTATATATAAAGCCCCCCACTACACATGCTCTAACAATAAAACATTCTGGAAAAGCCTATTTATGACGAAGACTTTTTGTTGCCGTTGAAAAAAGTATCAATTAAGAGTTCTGAGAATATTTTATTCTTCCTTACTTGATACAAAACCTTCATTTAAAATTACAAATTTTCAAAATGGAGCAAATCGAAGTCAGTTTTAAGTTGGGTCGAATTAATCAATGGATAGGGCGACATGGCTTCAGTTCATTTCATTTTTATTATAGGAAAAAGAAAAGTAATGAGCTTCTGTTCTTAATCCGAATTATTACCCAATCTAATTAGACGTTAGAAAACTAATACTGCCTAATACGAAAGGCTTTCTCTCTAAAATGTATTCTTAATTTTTTTATTTACGTATTAAATAGTTTTAAACAACCATATCTTTTTTTTAAGCTTTCATTCCTTACAATAATCGACACGTATCCTTTAGTTATCGTCACTATATGTTTCTTTCAATTATTAAATAAAATTTTTGTTTATTAAATAAAATCCACCGCGTTAAGTAAATGACTTTGTCCGGATCCTCACGCCACTCTCTACCGCATAAATTCCCAAAGTGTTAACTCAATTTTAATACCTACTACATTCTCAATACCATCCATCTAAATAAACCACAAAAGAAAGAAAAAAAAAGATGCACGGTCATGGACATCACCACCATCCGCCACCACATCACCACCACCATCCTCCTCCACATCACCACCACCCGCCTCCACATCACCACCCTCCTCCACATCATCATCATCACCCTCCACCACCACCACCTGTTGTTCATCATTATCACTATCCGCCACCACCCTACCGCCATGAAGTCTATGAAGATCGCCTATGTTGTATTATTTTGTAGTTCTATTTCTATGTAACATCTTTATTCATGTGTAATGATCATTATATATATGTAATAATTTTTTACTATTATTATTTGGAATTAATTTAGAGTCTTTTTTTTTTTAATTTAGAGTAGAAATTGGAGGTATAAAAAATTATAAAAATCATCTAAAATAATTTAAGAAAAAGATATTTAATTATGGCGATAAGGAAAAATCATCTAAAATGTAAACCCTATATTCTTCGTATTGAGCTATACGGGTCATATAAGGTACCAACTTGCAGGCCAATCATTGCCTTGAAGTCAGTAATCAGCTTTTTGTCCCTTATATGCCTCGTATAGTTCTATACGAGGCATATATAGGGCGTCCAAATAGATATTAAGGGCGTCCAAATAGACAAAGCCTATATTTATGGATATGGATGCCGTGGTAGAGCGTGACACAAGTACACAACCATGTGACGGCTTTAATTCTCAACACGACTTACGTTTCAAACATAAAATATTTGAGATTACGAAATTACCCTTTGCGTTAAGTGATATTTCTTCCAAGAAAGTGACTAAAATAATCGCACTCGTGGCGCAAAGGTAGGAAGCCGTGTTTTCATGTTCGGATTGGGAACCACTGTTTGACCGGTCCGGGTCATAGATTGAACCGTGGTGGAATTGGTGAACAGATGGTTGGCTGGAAACCGGTCGGTCAGACCGGGAATTTTATAATTTTGTTAAAAAATTTTGAATGTGCCGGTTCGTTTGACCTGTAGGACCGGTGACCCGGTGGGGGTCCGGTTCGACATCCGGTCCAGTTCTGAAAACTTTGGTAGGAAGACTTAGGTTTTTTAGTGTAGACCCAAGATCGATCCCCACTTGTGTTACTTTTGATGTATTATAACAATGAAAATTTTAAGCTAGGCCTTGTGAGGTTGTTAGTTCGTATACATGTTTTCATCCATCGTGTGTTTTGCTAGAGAGTTTGTTCTTGTGGCGGCATGACGACTGTTAAGTGACAGGCGAGTGTATGATTTCCAGGGGAAAAGTCTAATCATCTCTGAAGCTAGTGTGAGTCCAATTAAAACAACATAGTCTGATCAAAATAGAATAGCAGGGCTCTTCAATTTGAAAAGTACGGTGACTAAACACAAAGAAAATCCACTATCGATAAACAGAAAAAAAAAAAAAAGTGACTAAAATGTCGACACCCTTCACCACCATAAATTCCCAACACCCTTTGCTTAAAATACCATACCTACCACTTTCACAAAATATCTCATCAAACAAAACAAAACAAAAAAGTTAGAGATGTCAGGCCACCACCACCACCCACCGCCGCACCATCATCACCCACCACCGCCACCTCCCCATCATCACCACCCTCCTCCGCCTCCGGTTGTTCATCACCACCCTCCTCCGCCTCCGGTTGTTCATCACCACCACCCTCCACCACCTCCGGTTGTTCATCACTACGCTCCTCCACCACCACCACCACCCCATCGCTACGAAGATCGTCAGTGTTGTACTATTTTGTAGATTTATTTCTATGTGTACTAATTTATTATTATTAATATTAATGATGTAACCATGTACGAATATCTTTGATTCATATCATCATGTATGAATGAATATGAACGTTGTTTTTACTTTATGCTATTAAGGGTCCGTCTATTGGCACCCCCCAACTTTCTATTTCAACTCCCATCTGAAGCGCCTCGCTTAGGCCAAAGCGAGGCGCTTCAGTCTAATCAATGTCAGTCTGAGTACGAGGTTGCATGGGAGTCTGGAAAAACGTGTTCCAAGCGCCTCGCTTTGCCCAAAGCGAGGCGCCTGAATTAAGGGGGGATGAACCTGGACGGTTTTTGGTGTTGGGAGGGTTTTGGGTGTTTTTTGTGTTTTGTTTTGAAGTGTTTTTATTTTTCCTTTTTTTTAACTTTTTTTATTTAATTTAAGTAACTTTTTACATCGCGTGTCGAAAATGTCCGGTTAGTCTCGAACCAAAGGTTGATCGGGTTAGGTCCTTCCTCCTGATCTTCTACCCGCTTCTCATCGACAGCGCTGTCTTCATAGTGCGTATAGTCTTGTTCTTTAGATGTGTCATCACCACGGTTAGCGTCGTAAGTATAACCGTAGGCAGGTTGACTAGGCTCGTCTTCAAATTCATACGGGTCCTTCCACTGTGTATTCAAGTCCAGTTGTACCGCATTGTCACGGTAACGAATGCCAGACTGACCCTCCTCGACATTACTACTAGACGGACCCTCCCCGACATTATATGACGGACCCTCCGAAACATTATATGACGGACCCTGCCCGACATTATATGACGGACCCTCCTCGACATTATATGAATTATAGTCGTAAGAATCACCGAAAATTAAGTCGTAAAACGACATGTTATATATGTTTGTGGACAAAGAATTCAAATCGAACGAGTTTATAATGAAAAACTATGAAATCGATTGAATTTATAGCCAAAATCTGATGGAACCAAGCGCCTCGCTTAGGCCAAAGCGAGGCGCCTGGGGTAATTATTTCGAGGGAATATCAGGCTTTACGTTGAATCAAGGTTAATCAAACTCTCAAGCGCCTCGCTTAGGCCTAAGCGAGGCGCCTGGGTTAATCGTTTTCAGAGAATCTTAAGCCTTATGTCTAATCAGGCAGTCAGGCGCCTCGTTTTGGCCAAAGCGAGGCGCCTGACTGCCTGATTAGACATAAGGCTTAAGATTCCTGAAAACGATTAACCCAGGCGCCTCGCTTAGGCCTAAGCGAGGCGCCTGGATTAAGGGGTTGATTTAGAATTTGGGGGGTTTAATTAGCACGACCCTATACAGATTCGTTGGGTCCTTTTATTATTCTCAAAAAATTTCTATTTTGAATAGTTCAATTATTATTGTTGTTATTATTAGTTAGTTCTATTTCCTTTAAGTTCAATGTTTTCATACGAATGTCGTCAGACAAATTCTACCTGTTTTCGTTTCTTACGAGGCTTGAACTCCCGATCTTTCGTTTAAAACACTAACACCTTTATCACCACATCACAAACGTGTCGGACAAAGTCTACCTAATCTCCGTTAGGTTCTTAACAATGCTTAAGCTTAAGTTCATGTTTTGTTTCACGTGGGGATCCAACGTGGTGGGTCAGCCACCCACCACTCTCCTAATACTAGTAGGACACTTGTATAAGTGTTAAATAGGATATGTATTGTTACTTTTTAAGTTTTTAATATACAAATTACTTTGTTTAAGATTTTTAGTTAAGGTGATGATTCAGTGGAACTAGGTTAATTATTTGTGTAAAATAGGGTTAAGCTAATAACGTTTGTAAATATAGTTTTGAAATGAAATTACATAGAACGTTGAATAAAAATATAAAATTGTAATGAAAAATTGATACTTATAAATCTAAAAATGCAAAGGTAATTCATAAATCTCTATATTTCTTTATATATAACGTTTGTTGTTTTATTTGGCACTGTTATTTTTGTATAGTTTAATTATGTCTCTAAACTCTTGTGAATAAATAATAATAATAATAAAGTTATTGAAATTAACATCATGATCATCATGTTCTAACATTTGACGTAAAGTTGTTTCAATATGTGGATTTCGGAAATTTTTATGATTAGCTTTGGAATGATCTATAGTTACATTGTTTAATTTGGCATCATAACGAGCAATAACTTTCGTATAATTCACAGGTTGTCTAATTTAAGTTTTGATAGCCTGATGATTTGAATTGTTATTGTAGAGGTATAAAGCAATTATACCGGACCTTGTTACTTTGGCCCCAGAGTTCATAACCCTCCGGGGACGAGGCACACTAGATCCCTTTAACGATGTCATGAGGCTATGACGTTTGGTGGATGGCAATACCCATCGAAGCAAGTACAATTGGTATGAGCTATCTCACTAAAAGTACAATTTGTCTGACTAGTATAAATACTCTTAGGATCACTAAGGTACTCACAAATGCAGACTAATTTCCTACATGAAAACAAACCTCATGTCATAATAATATAACACACATTACACCTAAGAACATTACGGTACTCATAATTAACACTTTCAAAACTTGTACACTCATAGTGTTTGAAACAAAAACATAAACAAAAGTCGAAGTCATAAAATCAAAATAAAATACATTATAAAATTATGTACAGAAAATGCGAACGCAAACAAAAAACTAATATGGATAAATAACATCGTTTCATATAAATAAACAATTATAAGGAAAAAAAAGTTACATATTTTTATCTGGAAAAAAATTAAAAATAGGAACGGAAGAGGATAAATGATAGAATAATATATATATATATATATATATATATATATACAGAGAGAGAGAGAGAGAGAGAGAGAGAGAGAGAGAGAGAGAAAGAGAGATGAGAATCGTTACCCCAAAGCTCCATTGTTTGACGAAGATTCGAGAGAGAGAAGATGGGAGGGTAGAGAATAATCAAACGTTTGGATTTTGGAGGGGGCGGTGGTTGCGGGAGAAAGAGAGAGAAGGGGTGAGGAGAGATTGAGTTTTTAGGGTTTGGGATAGGAGAAGAAACTTTTATATAGATGAGGCTTTTTTTTAATTACCTAGCGTCATATGACACACTCAATGAGGATGATGATTTCTTTTAGTGCTATGGATGATTTTATGCTTTGAAATATTAATATATATATATATATATATAGATATAGACATAGATATAGATGCGTATATATAATATATAATTGTGAGATCAGAGTAATTAGTCATTAGTGCTCTCTAGATTCCCTAATAAGGTCAATGTGGCAAATTTAGTGTTCGATGTTAAGCGTTGGATAATCTTTGGTATAGGAGTAGATTTAAAGAGGGTAAGATAGACTGGAAATGATGTAGCTCTTTTTGTATTTGACTTGATGTATTGTGTTAGACTATAAGGAGTGGAAAGGGGGGGGGGGGGGGGATGAAGTGCCATGTGGCACTTGTGGGGGCTACGTGTGAAAGGTGAAAATTGTGAGGAGTAGAAGGGGAGGAAGGGGACGGGGGATATTATTATTGTTATTAATGTGTGTGTTAAATAAAAAAACAGCCAATCACAAGCCTTCACCCTTGCCCCCATGCCCAAGGGGCCTCCCCCCTTGCACGCCATACAGGAACGGTGTTTGCGGCTTGGACCAATTCCCCCCCCCCCCCTCTCCAGATAGACTTAGTTGGCGGGTATCTCTATCTTGGAGATACCTTGCTTTGCTTGTGTTTAATAAAGTTAACCTTCAAAAATCTCTAGATTCCATACTATCCTAGCACCTAGTTTTATTTTTACCTATTGCAAACTGGTTGCCAAAATCGATCCATCATCGTAAAAACCATCATTGATCTCTTGCTATAAATATAAACAAAGAATAAAATAAAATAAAGATTTAATACTTTATTTAATAGTATTAATCTTATAATGGCATCAAACCTTAGAAGCCGATACGTCCTGAGCTCGATTCTTACAATGCGGTTTCTCATATTTATTGGGTTTTTCTCTGAATTGGTGTATATGCATTATTGCTTAGTGGAGATAGATATAATCAGTGGTTTTACCGATGATACGATGATACTCAAGTGATCTGCCAGTGATCAAATTTAACGCTAAATAAGGTATTGATCTTATAAATGTGTGTTTTAGAAGTCAAACCACTCCACCCACCATCACACCACTATCTGCCCATAAGTTCCCAAAAAGCTTTAGCATAAATCCATACCTACCACTTTCACACAGACACAAACCATCCACTGAAACAAATAAAGAAAGAAAGAAGAGGTAAAGATGCAAAGACCAGGCCACGGCCACGCGCCACCACCTCCCCACCACGAACCACCACCTCCCCACCACGAACCACCACCTCCCCACCACGCACCACCACCTCCACCTCCCCACCACCCACCCCCACCTCCCCATCATCCACCACCACCACCTGCACACCATGATGATCGCCAGGGCTGTTGTACTATTCTCTAGCTTCATTTCCTGTATTCATGTGTACCCATAACATTATCATATATATGTAACAAATAAACTTTGATTATTATTATTAATAATATTATTATCATATTATGTATGTCTTATCTTATCATTTGTGTGATTCAAGTAGCATAAAGCACTACACCCCCAGCTCTTTTTTGTTTGTTTCGTATTATTAATTATTATCATGTATGTCTTATCTTATCTCTCGTTTCCTCTGATTTAAATTTATTTTCATAAGAAAGTAGTAGTCATTAACTTACTATATATTAATTTTAATTTAGCAGATCTTTAACCTTGTTGAATCAATCAGTTGTGTACATCAATTGTTGGTGAATTGTTTACCTTATATAATTGCTTAGATCTTATCCTTGAATTATCGTTTTCTTAATCTCTAGAACAGCTAATTAACTTACTCCTAGTCCTAGATCAACTACTTGACAATAAACACTTTTACTACACGTTACTGCAAACCTTGAAAATCTCGCCTTTCAACTCAACAATCTACTAAAAGTTTTTTTTTTTTTTCATTGTATTTGGATTTTCATTAGTTTTGTTTCTAGTTTACAGAAGACGATATAATTAGCGTATATTTTATTTTATACACTAATCTAATCTACAACAACAACCTTACCTAGTGAATCCCACAATTAGCTAGGCTAAGAGTAAGGTCTGGGGAGGGTGAGATGTCGGCAAACCTTTCCTTTAATCTTGCAGATAGAGAGGCTGCTTCCAAAGAGACCCCCGGCTCGACAACAAACAATCGACAAGCAAACAACACTTAAAAACTAATAGAGGGCTATTGAATTTAGAGGAAACATAGAAAGTGTCACGAAGTAAAAAGATATACATGCAATAAAAACAACATAACTCAAAAAAACCAAATACAAGTCACCCTTGTAGGTCTCCTATCAGCGAAAGAAAAAGTCTAAGCTTCTACAACCCCGCTGCGGTACAACCAAACCCACCCTAATAATCATTAACCTTAATCTTGTGCCTCCATGACCCCCTATCCTCGACCATGTCCTCCGAGAGGTGCATCTCTACTAGGTCATGCCTAATCCGCTCATCCCACGTCAATTTGGGTCTCCCTCTACATCTCTTTCCCTTTACAGTGATGGTTTCCACTACTCTAACTAGGGCCTTCAATTCCCTCCTCCTCACGTGCCCATACTGTAACACCCCAAAATCTCTAAACTGTATTTTATGATAATCTAAGCACATGTGGCTTTTAAACTGAACCGCACGAAACACGACTTATGCGAATTTCCTAGTCTGAGGGAATTAACTTCGTCAACCTTGTTAACTAAACAAGGCTTAAACAATTATACGAGACTAACTCGATTAGTGTCTTGAACTAGTACATACTTAACGAAATATGGGAGGTGTTAAAAGTGCCAAATAACCAAATTGAGTTTGGTTGAATACTTAAAAAAAAGAAGAAAGAAAAAACACACACACACAAACTTCTGGAAATCGATCCATACACCTCCCAAAACACACACTTAAGCTCAAACTCAAGAACAAGTTCAATCAAGGATGAAATCAAGGGGCTTTTGTGTGCATTAGCCCTAAAACGAATCTCCCAAGCCTATTACACACCAAGGTAACATTTTATTTGACTAAATTGAATGGTATGTTTATGCTTGGGTGTGATGAAAATCATGGATTGTTATAAAAACGAGAATTAAGGGCTTGTAATGGTTACTCTAGTATGAGGAAACCATAATACGTGTTAATTTGTGTGTGTTAAGCAAAATCTTTGTTTGATGATTATATCTTTGTAATTCATGTTATAAAGTTAAATGGGTTTCTTGGTGGATTGGTAGGAACCACCTTTAAACCATGAAATACTAGCTTTAGTAAATGACAAGCTATGATTAAGATGTTTATAGGAATGCTAGACATGTTAATCTTGGTTAAGGATGGATCCATGAGGTCTAGGGATGGCAAAAAAACCCGAGCCCGACGGGTATACCCGAAACCCGAAGCATTTGGGACGGGTATACCCGATACCCGACGGGTATGGGACGGGTTTGGGATTGGAAAAAAAATATTTCGCGGGTATGGGACGGGTATGGTATTAGGCGATACCCGACCCGATTACCCGAAACTAAATACCCGTTTACCCGAAACATATACCCGCTAATTTTTAAGTTTTTATATATATTTTTCTTCACTTAATGTTCATTTTAATAGATTCATTATTGAAAAATTTATAGTTTAATGACATTGTTATTTATATTTATATGCTACAAAATATAAAAATATTTCTTGAGATACATATTATAATATCTATTTTTATTCTAAATATTTCAAATATTAGTATGGTGATGATCATACATATGTTATTTATTACAATTTAATATATTATAGATTTCTAAAACATAAAACACCAAAAAAAAGTAAAAATATATATTCATGAAAATCCCAACGGGCATACCCGAAACCCGAGGATATGCTCTATACCCGACGGGTAATACCCGCCAAAAACCCGACGGGTAATGGGACGGGTATGGGATAAGATTTTATAACCGGGTATGGGTATGGTATTAGCCAAACCCGACCCATACCCGACCCGTTACCATCCCTAATGAGGTCCCCAAGTCTTAAAATTAAAGCTAGGGAAATCACGCCTACCAAGTGTTTGATAAAATGCCTCAATGAAACTCGATTTCACTTGAGCATAGATAATTTGTGAAAACTTGTATATTGGTGAAACACGACCAAAAATGCATGTAGACAAGTAAAGATTAGGTTCTAACAACCTAAGTAATCATTCGCCTCATAGGTGCGGATACAAGAGACTTTAGATAGCCAAGGAGTCTCGGATTGAGGTAAAGAGGAAGCACGCATAAGGTAAGTCACTCGATGGCTTAAATCTCAATATAATCCTAGTATGTTTATATGCTTAGTTATACTTTTGTATGTATATTTGAAACTAGTCATTGGAATGTCACAAAAGAAGCTTAAACGAGATTCATAATTCATAGAAAACGGCCTTAGAGGAAGGTTGTCAATATCCCAATTAGGCTAACGGGTCAATTGGGTGAACCACTAGTAGAGAAGGACCTAAACCGAGGGTCAACATTATGCCGATATCGATTGTTGTTAATTGCTTGAGTATATTCGTAGACTTTATGTTAGTAATCTCAAGCTAGTCTAGAAGCAAAAAGGGGCGCGAGCTAAGGTAAGTCCTTCTAGGAATCAAATCTCGTACTCATACCATTGAGATATTGACTTGCTAGGCAACCACTCCCCAAGTGATAAGTGACCGGTAATCCGTTATACCAATGGGCAATGTAGACCGGGTGCTTGAAATTGCGCATAAATGGCCCACGGGGCCATAGACGCTAAGGTAGCGCCACAACGGCGTATTGCCCAAGGGAAATCTTGAAAACTACCTCTAGTGATGAGGGATTAATAAAAATCAGGTCGTGAATCGATTGGGGAGAGAGTTAGGAAGAATGGAGATACTTAAAGGTAACGAGGACAAGCCCCGGATAAAACCCATGTGCCCAAGCTTAGTCCAAACCCGCCATTGGTAAGTGTTGGGTAAGCTAGAACCAGATAGTTAGCTAATCTCCCAGGTGTTAACCTTGACTATGTATTTAGATGAGCATATGTCTAGCTTTGGTCTTGGTTTTAGGCGAATACTACTAAACGGGTCGATTTGGATAAAAAACAACATATGCATGTAATAACGGAAAAGGGAACTTGATCAATGACATCTTATAAGCATGATATAATGGTGTTAACTAAGTCCCCAAGTGTCCCTAGGAAGGGCCTTGAACATGGGTTTAAAAGCATCCAAATCCCCTTTAAAAACTAGTCAAGATGTTAGTTTCACAATTTTTTTGTGCAGCAGCATGCGCCTAGGACGCCCAGACATGCGCCTAGGACGCCCAACTGATAGACTTCGGACGCCCAAGACCTTCTGGAGACGCCCATCAGGACGCTGGGTGTAACACCCTAAACCATTTTAACAGAAAATACGCAGCGGAAATACAAACTAAAAAAATTTCTTACTTTATACAAACATTATCGGATGTTTGGAAACCATATTTACAAGATATTTTAGGTGTTACATCTTTTATTCTTTCTTATTGCATTCAATATGAATCATCTTTATTAGATTACGTGACCGTGACCTCATACAATCCGCGTCCTCGCTCGATCTCCATCCTTTCCTTGCTCTATTAGGTAGACAAGACAACCTACAATCACCACATAACCGTTTCGTTAATTCGTTAAGTGACTTCACAATAATTACCCACAATGTGGAAATAATATCCAACAATACTCAATGATCATGTTCAAACGCCTTTCGCAAGTTCGGGTCTGATATCCAGATCCTAGCCTCCAATTTACAAGCATTCATACTTACATACCTGTGTCTTTATTACCATCCTCATAGCAAAAGGTTAATAACACTACAATACATACCTGCATACAAATCCCATACACAACTTGTCTTGACCCGTCAAACTATTCTTCCTTCATGTATTCTCTTGGACAAACATGACGTTTCTAATCCTATACTCAATCTACACATAATGATCAACCTTTACATACATAAAACTCTCACATAAACCCAGGTATAAGAACCTATGCATACACCACATTACTCAATCTACAAAAGCGTAACAAATCTACTTACCGTACTTGTTACCATATATACACACATATCAATCTAATTGCATACAAATGCATCATTCCGTACTTGTGTCATATTTGCAAATCCCGGATTTGTTTCATGGTTAAAATACCTTCACTTTCATTTTTCATCTTTGTTGACCCAATTATTCCAACTAACTTCTTTGTTGTGTGGTGAACTATACTTGTTCACTAACATCATCTATTCACTTGTCTTACTATAGTCTATAAATTTGTTATTTCATTCTTGTTTCCCATTTCACATTTATACATAAATATGCATTTGCTAAATCTAGAGTTTAGTTCATAGTCACTTACCTTTGCCCGTAGAATGTTATCGTCCATTCCATCCACATGACTCGTTGTCTTCCAATCATGACATTCCTACTTTAACAAGTCAAACTTGCAAATTATTAGAACACATAACGGGTTATTCACTTCCTTTAATACCCAAGTATTACTCACCCATCTCCTTATATGTGTTTGTATTCATTTTACCATTCATTCGAGTAATTGGGTTATGCCCGCCCATTTGACCCGTAATCACCCATTTATGTCTAGTGATAACATATGGGTCATTTTCACCATAAATCCATGCCATCTTACTTTTAGTTCACCAATAAACCAATATATATAGCTTTCGGATATAATCCAACCCATTTAATCCATTCACCCAAGTGACCCGTTTGGGTGATTCTCCCATTATTAACATAACCAACTAGACATTATGAGCACCCATAACAATTAAATCCACCAAATGAGTTAACATAAAGTTTTTCCACTTATCCATCCTTTTCATGATTACCATCTTAAAACACATCTAAATTCAATTACATAAAAGGAAGTTAAGTTTGAAAATCACTTACAAATGCGAGTAGAGGTCGAAACCATATCAAACGAACTCCGATTTAGGTGATTTAGGAGTCCATGGAACCGTCTCAGCGAGACCTGCAACCCTTATTAGTTTCCGTCACCTGAAACCGCCACCACCGTCGCTGAAACGGCAAAACAGCGGCCTGAAACACTGTTTTCGAGCTGCTGTATTCTGGGTAGTAAAAACCCCTCTTCCAGGCCTCTAAATCGTAAACCCACCGTTGGATGTGATCGTCTACATGTGTTAAAGCTTCTGTCAAAATTTGAGAACGATCCGACGGTCCAATCTCCGGGAAATCGCACTTTATGACAGGTAGAAAACCTAAAAACGGGATTTTTGGACTTGGATGGTTCTCTCTCTCTCTCACACATACTTTCTCTTTCTAAAACTTGAGGGAGGGGCATGAATGAACCAAAAATCTGATCTCCTTCCTTTTACACAACAAGGTTTGCCTATTGACACAATCTACCCCTTGACTTTTAAAAGATTATAGACAAGTCAACATACTTTATTAATATTCAAAATGTGCCAATTACATAATTCCAACATTAGATCTTGCTAGTGATTTATATGCTTCGCATTTTGTAGATAATTCACTTCTAAATTATTATTAACCAGCTTATCCAACACATGTTAGGAATCATACTAATCAAGTATAGAGTAAAATCTCTTAATGCATAGTTCTACTAAATCATACCATCGAACTACATTTCCATATGGATTCCATCAAAACATAGTCCTCATGTTAGTTTTCTAACAATCCCATCAATTCTCACATGCCATTCACATTGATTCTTGCATACAATATCACACCTAATCACCTAGGCATTTCATCAAACACTTGGTGTGCGTACAACATTCTAAGCATATTATACAAGCTCCTAATACATGCATTTAACCAAACACATAATCACCTTCAATCATGACCAATTTCAACATGAACTCCATCCAACGTACATTTCTACATGTTAATTGGAGATCATTTAACAACATCGAATCATAACTACACTTTATTTCTTCCAATACATGGATTCTAACATTTATTCTTCAAACCTTTACAAGAAGCTAAACATTCAATTTCTTTAACTAGGTTAATCATTCTATCTAATTATTTCATGCAGTAGTACAAAATAAACATACTTATAAATAAGAATTCGGTTTTTGGGGCTTTACACTGGGCAACGTCCAGGACGCCCAGAAGTGCGTCTAGGACGCTCAGCCTATTTTTGTATGATTTTTGTTGTTTTGGGGCCGTAAGCTACGGCCGGTCATTTTCCTTCGCCTTATGCTGGCTGTTTTATTCAATTACATGACTAAACTAACACACATTCATGGGTTTGTTTTTCATATTCAACCCTAGGTATATAACTTGGAGTATGGATGATGATCAAGCTCATTTTGTAAAGAACCGAACGTTGCATCGTGTTAGCTTCCGCATAGACTCTTGATTTTGGGTGTAAAACTTAAGTCTTTTTGGGTTGAAATCATTGTGAATAACCTAGTACTTATGTCAAGTGTTTCAAAGTCGTGTTTTGTACATATTTGTTAACGTCTTAACATGGTTTTTGGTAATAGTATCACATGTTCAACCCTTATTTTATTCGTTAAACACATGAGAATGGGTTAGGGTCTTACACATACCATCTTAATCTTCCCTCCTTAATATTATCTGATAAACTAGCTACCCCTAACCTTAACCTAATATCCTCATTTCTAATTCGGTCTACTCTAGTGTGCCCGCACATCCACCTTAGCATCCTCATTTCAGCCACGTCCATCTTACGAGCTTGAGTCTTTTTGATGGCCCAACAATCTGTCCCATATAACATAGCACGTCTAATCTAATAAATTCAATATTTATGCATAAGACGCGGTGAGACGGAATCCAATTTTTGGGCTTTGATGAGGAGTTATTACTCCCCCTTGACTGAACAATAAATGAGAAACAATAAATGATCTAAGTATAAAGCAGTAATAGCAGTTTATGTTTCTCAGATGTGAAGTGGAAATTATAAGTTTAAAGCCCGAAGGATTTCAATATAAGTTCAAAGATATTACACAAAATCACATGTTAAAATAGATGAACAAACTCATTTATTTATAGACTAATGTACTAAACTGTAGTCTGAAGTAATCTAAGATATTTAACAAAGATATTATGCTAAGATAAGGTTACTACAGTCTGTACATTGAAACTTGAAATCAAGACTTTAACAAAACTATATAATAATCAAACTGCTGATCTTCAGTCGGTTAGAAGCTTCTGAGTGAAAGTGCTGATGAGTGACAAACTGCTGATGAGCAGTTTGTCTTCAGCAGTTCTTCAGTGAAATGTCTGGTTAGACTTCAGAACTTCTGATGAGTTTACTCTTCAGTACTTTGTGTTTGTTCTTCAGTACTTCTTCATTTTGTTCTTCAGCAGTTCTATACTTAGGCAGATATGGAAAAGACTAAGGTTATCAAAAAGTGGTTTCGTCAATCCTCTTCGTCCCAACAATCTCCCCCTGGATTGATGAAGCCAAAACCTTATCTATCCTTTATTGTTGTCCTTTTCTCTCTTCTAGCATCCTCCAGATCTCTGCTGTCATCCGGGTGGTAAGAGTACATCTTTGTTGCTCAGTGAGAGGACCAAGTTCAGGTGTCAAATGTTGTATGGTGAGAAGGTCTTTGGACGATAAAACACTCAACTCCTTTGAGTTTCTATAGACCTTACTTGAACGGTCTCTCCTGGTCACAAGTACTGAGTTGGATTCAGTAAATGACCATTTTACAATGTTTACCTTTGACCTGTCAAAGTCAGAGGCATAGGAAACCAAGCCTGTTTCCTTAGGTTGACCTGATTGAGGAATGTCTTCTATTTCAGTGACTCTCAGGTGAGATTCTTGACTTCCTTGTAATTCAGCAGCACCTTGGATTGGCATGTTGGGCAGGTGATGCTCTGTAACAACCCTTGTATGTGTCTTCTCTTGGATGGATTGTTGTAACTGATAAGCATAGGTAGCCTTGTCTCTGAATTGGGTCAAGATGGGTTTCTCTTCAACATCAAAATCACCATGTACAAGCTGATCTCCTTCTAGCAGAATCATTTTGAAGTCAGTCTTGACAATGGGATCTCCATCTGCTTTTCTTTTGGTGGCTGGCCTTCTCAATGTACCAGATGGTCTTTTGACAATAGAAGTTGTTTGGACTTCTTGACTTTCAAATCTTTCTGGTTCAGCAACTTTCTTTGCTTTGAATTTCTTGTAAGCCTCATAGAGAGTTTGTTCTTTCCATTTGCTGATTGAGGCTTTTGAACCATAGCCATTTGCCACTAATTCTTCAATTACTTCAGCTCTTTTGGCTTTCCTCTCATTTTCAGTTGCTATTCTATCAGATAGCATCTGTGCTCTTCTGGTCAGCTCTTGTGTTGAGAGTCTTTTGAGGGCCACTTGCTTTGATTTGGAGTTCTTTGTTATGAATGCTATAAGCTGTGCTCTTTTGTCTTCTTCAGCAGCAGCTTCAAGTGCTCTCTCTTCAGCCTCAAGCTCATCAAGTTTCTCTTGGTACTTGATTAGTTTTTCTTCAAAGCTCAAGTCTTCTCTGGTTTCTAGGCTGTTCCATACTCTGTCTTCTTTTGCCTTCTTAGCAGCTTCTTTTAAACTCTTCTCCAAAAGGTCTTTTGACATGCTGATGGGAGTAGGGTTTAAGACAGCTGTGGAAGTTGTTGTAGGCAAAGGAGTGGGAGCAGGTTCTTTTTCAGTTGCCTTAGGAACTTCTGATGATGGTTTAGGAGGTAGAACTGCTGATGTGGTAATTGGAGTCACAACTGCTGAAGGATTGTCTTCAGTAGTTTGAGAAATGTAATCAGCAGTTCCCTCTGATGCCTTAGATAACTTGAACTCTGGTGCTACTTCTTTTCCTGGTCTTTGTGTTGGTCTATCAGCTTCTTGATCAGGAGTTTGTCTTTGTGTAGCAACTTCTGTTGGTTCCTTAATCATCTCCCCCTTTTTGGCTTCATCCACTTCTGGAAGCCTAATAGAATGAGATGTTGCAGCAGACAACCTTGCCAGTTGATCTTGTGTTTCATCCATCTTCTTGTTCAACTCAGCAAGTCTCGAGTTGATCAACCCAAACTGATTGTTAGCTTTTAACTCCCAAGCAGTTGTGAAGGGTTTGAGTTGATCAGTTATGATTTGTTTGAGTGCCTGATACAGGGGACCATCTGGGCTGCATAGTTGGTTCAGATCTATGCTTGTGAGCCCAGTGAATTGGGTAGGTTGTTTTGGTGAAGGGGTGCTTTTTGGGTGATCTTCAGATTGCTCTGAAGATGCCAGTTGTGGGGATTTTTGGGCTAACTGGTCTTTAACCTGATCTTTGGTGACCAGTTTCTTGAGCTTGGAGACCTTAGATTCAGGACCTTCAATGTCAACCGTCAATTCAGTTTGTGGAATTTTTGATTCATCAACCAACTTAATGGAATCATCTGAATCCCTGATAGTGTCCTCAGAAAGGGCAGGATCAGTTATATCATGAGCTGGACCCAAACCAGTAGTCTCATGAACCTCTTTGTCTTGGTCCTGAGGTTTTCCTACTTCTGGCCTTAGGCCTTCATCAGTAGTTGCCAAGTTTGAGGTCTTAGCTATGTTACTACTGTCCTCAGGTTCACCACTGGGTGATAAGTGAGTAGTAGCAGCCTCAAAAGTATCAAAAGTTTGCAAGTTTGGGCTTACAAACTCTTGTTCATCCTCATCTCTCTGTGTTGGGCTAAAGGGATCCACATTCATGTCAACTTCTGAAGGCATCTCCCCAATTTGATGTGTTGTAAGGGGAGTGACATGTGGTGAATGGGTTCCTTTAAGTCCTGAGAGAAGTTGGGCAATTTCTATGGTTGTATGTGAGGGTTCAGGTTCAGTAGTTGTTATGGGTTGGTGTTCAGGAGTTTGGGTGGGTTCAGGGATGGTTTCAGCAGTTTCAAAAGCAGGGTCAACAGTTATTGGTTTCTTAAATCTTTTTCTTTGGAAAATAACTGTGACTGGTTTTCTTTTTGGTGGTGGAGAAGGAGTGTGCTGAGAGGATGTTTCAGCCACTTCCTTTTCAAGTGCAGATTGCACATCAGTAGTTTCAGGTTTCTCCACTTCCTGAACTTTCTTTTTCAGTGACTTGGTTGTTTTTGGTTTTTGTTGTTTAGGCTTTTTAGTTTTCTTTTTAGGTTTGGAAGATGTGGGTTCCTTGGGGATGGGTTGTTCTTCCCCTTGGTCATCTTCTAGCAAAAGTGCTGGTTTGTTGTGCCTAGAGAATACTTGAGAAGTTAAAGGATTTAAAGTTGTTGCTTCTCCCTCAAGTACTCCCTCTCCAAGTTCCTTTATTATGCACTGCATAACAAACCTTGGATACAACAAAAATTTCTTTTTATCATTTTCATGATGTAAAACCAGTTCATTGAAAAACAGTTTTGATGCCTTGAAAGAAGTTTCATTTATGATGGAATGAAAATAGGTTGAAAAGTTGAAGGCATCTGATCTATTGACCCAGTTTTTGGACTAAGACACATAATAATATAATGAAATAACAGTTTATATTGTGGGTCAAAATATTTTTTGTAAACTGTTGCTTGTGCCAAAGTACCTTGATAGCCACACTCTGTCATGGTCAGATGAATATCTGAGGTTGGAATATACTCAGGTGCCTCAGAATCCTTCAAACCAAGCCTGATGCTTAGTGTTTCTGGTGAGATGGCCATTAGTTTCCCTTTTATGGAAGATTTGAGGGAAATCACTTCATTGTTCACCTTCACCGTCTCTGAATTTGCCCAGAACTCATTAAGAGTTTCTTCATGAATGGGTGGATCAATGGTGAAAGCATCATAATATTGGGATTTCATGATGAGATCAAGTATCTCATCATACTGGGACCAGGCTTCATCTTTAACAAAGTAGCCTCTTTGGTTGTGTCCCTGTTTTAACACGAGAGCCATGGATGTTTTTGATCGAACAGTGATTTTTTAGGTTAGAGAAGGGGTTTTGCTTTGAATTTGAGAGAGAAAGAGGGAATTTTGCTTTTTGAATGGATAAGTGTTGGAACAGGGTATTTATCAGAAGTTTTTAACCGACTAGGTCAAACTTCTGACGGGTGAAAAGTCTGTTTTACCCTTTTAGTCAAACTGCTGAAGAAGAAAGGTTTCTTCATCAGTGGTTTTAGTTATCTCATCAGCAGTTTCAACTGCTGATGCAGATGACTTTTAAAACACTTTTCTAACTTCTGATTTTCATCAGTAGTTATATCCATTTTGAAAATATCCCATTTTGATGTTTATCAGTAGTTTTCAAAATTTGTTCATCAGAACTTTCTCTTTTCTCAAATTTTTGGTCTTCAGAGGTTTGTGACAGATAAGTATGTAAGTGAAAAATAAAATATGTGCAGAATTAAAAAGTGAAACACTTACAGACTTTCTTCTAAGTTTAACATCCCAAGCATGGATACTAAGCTCTGAAAAGTTGTTGAATCAAGGGGTTTGGTGAAAATGTCAGCTATTTGATTGGCTGTTGTGACATGCTTCACCTCAATCTTGCCTTTTTCATAGCAATCTCTTATGAAATGATACCTGATTTCAATGTGTTTAGTCTTTGAAAACTGAACAGGATTTTGAATGATGCTAATGGCAGATTTGCTATCTACTAAAAGTGGGGTCTTGGTCTCTTTGATTCCATAATCAAGTAGTTGATATTGGAGCCATTGTATCTGTGATGTGCAGCTTGCAGCAGCAATGTATTCAGCTTCAGCTGTTGAAGTTGCCACAGATGTTTGTTTCTTTGATTGCCAGGACACCAGACAGTTTCCTAAGAATTGACAACCACCAGATGTTGATTTTCTTGACATTTTGCAGCCTGCATAGTCACTATCTGAAAAAGCAGTTAACTTGGTATTGCTTGAAGCAGGATACCAAATCCCTAAAGTAGGAGTTCCTTTCAGATATCTGAAGATTCTTTTGACTGCAATTAGATGAGATTCTCTTGGTGCAGATTGGTATCTAGCACAGACACAAGTTGAAAACATGATATCTGGTCTAGAAGCAGTTAGATATAAAAGAGAACCTATCATACATCTATACATGGTTTGATCAATGTGTTTCCCTTGATCATCTGGTTCAACTTGTGTGATTGGTGTCATGGGAGTGGAACATGTTTTACAGTCTTGTAAAGAAAATTTGTTCAATAATTCTTTAACATATTTTGATTGATGTATAAATGTTCCATTTGACTGTTGTTTGATTTGCAGTCCCAAAAAGTACTGCAATTCTCCCATTGTACTCATTTCAAATTTTGATTGCATGAGTTTCTTAAATTCTTCACATAGTTTTGAATTTTTTGAACCAAAAATGATATCATCAACATATATTTGAACAAGTAAGACATGATTTCCAACATGTTTTATGAAAAGAGTTTTATCAATGGATCCCCTTGAGAAGTGATTCTTTAGTAAAAAGTTGGAAAGTGTTTCATACCAGGCTCTTGGAGCCTGTTTTAGCCCATAAAGAGCTTTGTCAAGTCTGTAAACCCAATCAGGATGAGAAGGATCCTCAAACCCTGGAGGTTGACAGACATACACTTCCTCTTTTATTTTTCCATACAAAAATGCACTTTTGACATCCATTTGATAAACTTTAATGTTGTTGGAAATTGCATAAGCTAAAAATAACCTGATAGCTTCAAGTCTTGCAACTGGTGCAAAGGTTTCATCATAATCAATTCCTTCCTCTTGGGAATAACCTTGTACCACTAGTCTTGCTTTGTTCTTGATGATCATACCAGCCTCATCTGATTTGTTTCTGAAGACCCATCTTGTTCCAATTGGTTGCTTGTTTTCAGGTAAGGGACAGATTTCCCAAACCTGTTGTTTCTTGAATTGAAGCAACTCTTCTTGCATTGCTTGCACCCAATTGTTGTCTTTGAGGGCTTCTTGATATTTCTTTGGTTCCAACTGAGAGATGAATGCTGAGAATAAGCAAAAGTTGGAGAGCTGGTTTCTTGTAAGTACCCCTGATGCAATATCACCCATGATTTGATCTAGTGGATGATCCTTGTGTTCAATCAGTTGTTGTAAACCTGTACTGGATGATGGCTCTACAGGTTCTTCAAATAAACCACTGAGATTGATAATATCTGGTTCAGCTGTTATTTGAACTTCAGGAGTTTTAGGTTCAGCTGAATCAGTAGTTTCAAAATGTTCATCAGTAGTTCCTGAAGTTGAAGCTATTGAAACTTCTGAAGGTTTAATAGTTGATCTTCTGACTGTGTTTGGAGTCCATGGTGCAGGACTATCATCTTCAAATCCTTGAAAACCATTTTGAGGAGGTTTGGATGATTCAACAGTCTTTTCAGGTCCGAAATGAAAACTGTCAAGATCAAATAATTCAGCAGGATCTGCTGGAATAAGAGTGTGTTTTGATTCATTGAACTTGACATTCAGTGTTTCTTCTACTATCTTGGTTCTTGAATTGAAAACTTTGTAAGCTTTTCTCAAAGGAGAATAACCAAGAAAATAACCTGTGTCAACTTTTGCAGCAAACTTAGAGATAGAGTCTTTGATGTTGAGGATAAAACATTGACATCCAAAAGCCCTAAAGAAGGAGATAAGGGGCTTAATGTCATGAAGAATTTCATAGGCAGTCTTGGTATGTCTCTTGTTGATAAGAACTCTATTCTGAACATAACATGCAGTGTTGACTGCTTCAGCCCAAAAATACAAAGGTAGGCCTGAATCAGCTAGCATTGTTCTGGCTGCTTCAATTAATGTTCTGTTCTTTCTTTCTACCACACCATTTTGTTCAGGAGTTCTGGGAATGCTGAACTGTCTAACAATCCCTTTAGACAGACAGAATTCATCCAGAGTTTTGTTCCTGAACTCTGTCCCATTGTCACTCCTGATGACTTTGACAGATAGAGAGTATTGCTTCTCTACTTGTAGAATAAAGAACTTGATGATCTCAGCTGCCTCATCCTTGGAATATAAGAAGAAGACCCATGTAAATCTTGAGTAGTCATCAATGATGACCAAGCAGTACTTCTTCTTACCAAGGCTCATGATTTTGACTGGTCCAAATAAGTCCATATGGAGTAGTTGAAGACATGCAGTTGTTTTTGATTCTTCAATAGACTTATAAGAGGACTTATGCTGTTTACCTTTAAGACAGGAAACACAGTGTTCTTTGCACTGATATTCCTTCAAAGGTAGACCTCTGACCAAGCCCATTTTTGTGACTTTATTGATGGTTTTAAAGTTCACATGGCCAAGTCTCCTATGCCAGAGATCATTTTCTGAAGTTGATGCCTTTGAGAAGAAACAGGCAGTCTTGTTCAATACTTTGTCTTTTTCAATGTCCACTGCATAGACATTGCCACATCTTTTGGCAATTAGCAAAGTATGATCTTCAATAATCTTCTCTATCAACTTCTGGCCTTCTGGTGATATGATCTTGCATGCTGTCTTTGTGAAAAAGGAAGAATATCCTTTGTCACACATTTGAGAGACACTCAGCAAGTTGTACTCAAGGTTTTCAACCAGATTGACCTTGTCAAACTGCATTTTGCCTGAGGATACATTGCCATATCCTAGCACATATCCCTTGGCATTGTTCCCAAAGGACACAGATCCTTCTCTTTGACTGATAAAATTGTTTATCAGGTATCTGCATCCAGTCATGTGCATTGAGCCTCCACTATCCACATACCATATGCTGTTCAAACCTCTGGAGACTCTCTGCACAAGATAGCAAATTAGTTAGTTTTGGCAACCCAAGCCAGTTTGGCTTTGGGTTTGCTCTTGAGAACAGGTGCAGCTTGTTGTGGACCATTTTTAGTAATCCATGTCTTTTTGGCAATGGATTTGTCATTAAGAACAATGGTGGGTTCATTTTGGTTTCCACCATCAACTTTGGTCATCAGAAGTTTAACCAGGTTTATCAAATCTTTAACCTCAGCAGTTTGTGAAACTGCTGATGAGTTAGGTGAAACTTCTGAAATTGAACTTTGAGAAGATGACCTTTGTTGAGATAAAGGCTTCTTCTTAGAAAGGGTTTTGTTTGATTGTTGTTTGTTGGGAAAAAAAGTATTTTGATAATCTTGTTTTATCTGTTTTCCCACAATCAGTTGATTTCTTTGTTTATTTAACTGATTTACCTTTCTAAATCTGCAAAGTTCAGTTATGTGGTTAAACAGACCACATATTTCACATGCTTTTGCCTTCTCTTTCCTTTTAGATAGATCAAGAGAGCTGGAAGGCAATTTACTGACAAAATCTGATTTTTGAAATAGGTCATCAGCAGTTTTCAGGGTCTCAACTCCTGATGTAGTTGAAACTGCTGATGGCTTATTGTCAGTAGTTTTAACTTCTGCAGTACTTCCCTTTTTGAGGAAGTTCTGATGGTAGGATGTGCATTCCTCTATATCAGAAGTTTGAATCAATTTCTTCCCATCATTATCAGTTTTGTGGGTGAAATCTGTTGGTGATTCAGTGTGGGTATATCCAATGCCAAACTTAACATTGGCTGCAGTTTGTTTGTTAAGTAACATTTGATACCCTTTACAAGACTCAACCCATTTTTCACAATCAACCTTGGTGTCAGCAAGCTCTTGTCTGACTTTTCCTAGGCTGTCTATCATGGTTTTAATTTGTGCTTCTGTTTCAATGGATTTGTCATTTAGTTTGGAAATTTCTTTGTTTTTCAACATAACTTTTCTTTCCAAATCACACTTCATTTGTGTGTATTTTCTTTCCATGTCATTGGATTTGCCTTGTAAATGCACATTAGTTTCTCTAATTAAAGCAAATGATTCTTTGCAAGATTTAGTGCAAAGCTTTAACAGAGATTGTTGTGATACCTGTGTGAGAGCAGAATTTGAAGAGTATCCTTCAAAGGCCATTAAGGCAAAATTCTTTCTGCCATTATCAGGTTCTCCCCAGTTGACATCATAGACCTTATTGTCTGTATCCTGACTGCATTCTGATGTGTCATAAGGAAGACTGCTCCAGTCAACATACCCTGAGGTAAATAAGCTTTGTTGCTGAGGGGGTTGTTGAGTTTGTGCAGGAAGTTGAGCAGTTGGAAATGGAGGCATGAGCTGCTGTTGTTGTTGAGCAGGCATCTGTACATATTGTACTTGTGGCACATATTGGACATTTGGAGCTTGTGCCTGTACAAAATGAGCACTCCCATTAATTCCATTATTCCTATTATATGAGGGGTTATATTGATTTCCAGAGGACATTGGTTGGTTATAGCTAGAGCTTCTACACTCTCTAGCAAAGTGTCCCAACTTCTGACACTTATGACATCTCAATTTAGATTTGTCAAAACCAACTTTTGTTGAATTGTTTAGTCCTGGAAATTTCCTTCCTGACCTTTTATAAAATTTGTTAGTTTTTAAGCTTAACAAGGCCAGTTGATGCAATATTTTCATTTCTTCTAAGTCATCACTGCTAAAGTATTTTAAGTCATCCATGATGAAACACATGTTGTCAGCAGTTTGACTTAGTTCTTCATTGTCATAAGCTGGGAAAGATCCATCTGATGAGATCCCAGCAGTTATGTCAATGTGGTCAAAAGAACCAAAATTATTAGAACAGGATGGTGAGTCATGTCCTAATAAGGCTGTGCTACCCGGAGTATAGTCATCAGCAGTTTTACCAGATTCTTGCAACTTTTTCTTTTGATTGATTTCTCTTTCAAAAGTTAGTAATTTACCATGTAACCTAGTTAGGTTCAAGGTGTTAAAATCTGAACTGGTTCTGAGGACTATTGAGTAAGTTTCCCATTTTGAAGGTAAAGACCTTAAAAATCTATGCAACATAGACTCAGTTGTATAGGTCTGATTGTTTATTTTTAACTCAGAGATGAGTGAAGAAAATCTTTCAAATTGTTGAGTTAAAGTTTCACCCTCTATGTGAGTAAAAGTTTCATATTGTTGAGCCAATATTTCTCTGATGTTGGCTATCACCTCAGCAGTTCCTGCAAACTGCTCTTTTAGGCAGTCCCACAGCTCTTTGGCACTTTCACAGTGTAAAAGGCCAGCATAAATTTCATTTGGGAGAGCCATAGCCAACATGGAGAAAGCTTTTGCATCAAGCTCAAACTTTTGGAAATCTTCCTCCGTGTATTCTTTTGGGTCTTTTGGTCTTTCAGTCTTACCCTCTGGATCAGTAACAACTGGTTTGTGAGGTCCAAAAACTACAGACCTCCAACATCCAGTGTTTGTTTGTGAAATAGTATGTGCCAACCTTTTAGACCATATGTTATATTCATTTCTGACTAACATAGCAGGTTTGTTGGCAGATCCAGTATTGTAGGGATCCATTTTTGAGAAGTTTGGATTTGTCAATACTTTCTTAAAGTGATGGATTTAAAAAGTGAGCCTTTTATCCTTTTTATTGAATATCAATATTGAGCTTGTGTCTGAATCTCAATTTGTTAGATTGATTTTGATCAGATTAACCAGATGCTCTGATACCAATTGTTGGATCAGTGGCTGTTTTTATGAACACTTATGTGTTTATCAGATTTATATATGAGTTATTAAGCAGCGGAAATACAAGTGTTCAAAGGTCTAAAAGATCACTTTGATGAGGAGTTATTACTCCCCCTTGACTGAACAATAAATGAGAAACAATAAATGATCTAAGTATAAAGCAGTAATAGCAGTTTATGTTTCTCAGATGTGAAGTGGAAATTATAAGTTTAAAGCCCGAAGGATTTCAATATAAGTTCAAAGATATTACACAAAATCACATGTTAAAATAGATGAACAAACTCATCTATTTATAGACTAATGTACTAAACTGTAGTCTGAAGTAATCTAAGATATTTAACAAAGATATTATGCTAAGATAAGGTTACTACAGTCTGTACATTGAAACTTGAAATCAAGACTTTAACAAAACTATATAATAATCAAACTGCTGATCTTCAGTCGGTTAGAAGCTTCTGAGTGAAAGTGCTGATGAGTGACAAACTGCTGATGAGCAGTTTGTCTTCAGCAGTTCTTCAGTGAAATGTCTGGTTAGACTTCAGAACTTCTGATGAGTTTACTCTTCAGTACTTTGTGTTTGTTCTTCAGTACTTCTTCATTTTGTTCTTCAGCAGTTCTATACTTAGGCAGATATGGAAAAGACTAAGGTTATCAAAAAGTGGTTTCGTCAATCCTCTTCGTCCCAACACAAAGCATATTCATATGTTTTTTTTTTTTTACACTCTTACATTTACAAGAAACTTTCATGCATTTATTAATCATAATATTCTATTTTTAACCCATAAACCCTACTTAATCTTTCATTCCCGCATTAGTCACAATGCGACCATCACGAGATTACTACAATATTCCACTATTAGTATACCTTCTAAGTGCTTTCTAAACACAAATAGTTAGCCTATATACATACGTATTTCACAAACATTCAATCATGGTATCATTATCATAACATAGTTACTATCTCTTTCCTACTAATTCATACTAATTCGGATGTTAAACCTCATTCTATACCCACTACAATTAAATTTACTATGCACACCCGTTAGGGTGAAATTTCAAGTCGTTTCATTCATGCCTATTTGTTTCTTAGTTCGTTTCATGTACTACTAACAATTCGCACACATGCATATTTCTCAATGATATCAAGTGGGGGATGAAAGTCATTCATCATTTTTTTTTTAGCTTTAAAAGTCAAACATTCCGTACCACGTCATACTTGAACTATCACTTATTCGTACGGAGGTACTATTCAATTTAATTCTTTCTATCCAACAATCATAAGCTAAGCATTTTACTAACCTTCCTTTCATGGTGTTAGCCAACGATATGTAAGCCGAATAGGTCCGCTTCTATCCAATGTTGATGCCATACTTGTCTTGGTCCAAATCACTCACATGACTAGTTCCAACTCGTAGTCATCCTTTCACCAATTCTATTGGTTTCATCATATCAAGAGTTAGATTCATCTACAAAATCAACAGTTAGTCATATAGGAGACTTTCAACAGTCCGTTGAAGGTTCCTTTCACATTCAAGGTCATCTATCTATAATTCTTTCATAAAATTCCCATTTACATACAAAACCATGTTACACATTTACATTCTTACATAAGATCCTTACATTCTATTTGCTACTTTCACAAACCTTTCAGTCGTTTGACCTTTCAAATTGTCACTTCTTACTAATTTATGACATTCGACCATCAATCCTTTCTAATCTTTCTAATGATAGTTGGAAGTATACTTTGTAGTTCCTTTTTAATCTAGGAAAGCTTATGAAAACCGCATTCATTCATTTCTTGTAAAAATAAAATATTCATTTCCTTGTCAATTAAGTTATTCATACGGTTCTTAGCCACGTATTTATGTTTACTTGTCACACCAACAACTCTTAGTTGATAATTCATCATGTTTATTTCATGCGATAAGCATTTCATGCAATCTTATTAATACATGTATAACCCTTACCAATCAACTTTTTTTTTCTTTTACTTTTCACAGAGTCAAACTATTAATGCATTCTTAACTATCTTTCCATAATTCGTTTCTACCGTTAGTGTGTATTTCTACCCACATCAATAAAAACTATAGGTATAATACCTATTTATTCATTTCGTTGGTTGCACAACACGTGTATCCCAATGAAATTATTAACTACATACTTACAACTTTTAAATTTTTCATTGTTGGAGACGGGAATGCAATTCTCTTCTTCATCCCCGCCCGACACTACATAAAATATGGATTCTACCTCTCATTCATGCATGTTATCCGTACTTACCTATGGACATCTCAATCCGTTTCAAGGGTTATTCTACATTTCTACAATGTTCCACCAATTTGATCCCCTCACATGGGTCATTTTACATTTCTACAAATTTTCTACCAATTTGATCCATCATGTGGGTTATTCTACCTTCCCAATTTGCTAGGCATACCTGTGATGATTCTCACGGTCCCACGTGTATATATTCTTCTTGCTAAAAAGTTAATTATCTACCCCTTTTGACTCGTGCATCATGCCACGAAGTCATTTCACACACTTTTGACTTGTGCAACTTGCCACTAAGTCAATTTCTACATGTTGACTTGCGCGTCTTGCCACAAAGTCAATTCCCACACTTTGACTTATGCGTCTTTCCACAAAGTCAATTTCTACACTTTGACTTGTGCATCTTGCCACAAAGTCAATTTCCACACGTTGACTTGCGCATCTTAACACAAAATCAATATCCATACCTTGACTTGTGCATCTTGCCACAAAGTCAATTTCTTATCAATTGAATTTACATATTTTAATGATCCATTTATCATCCAATTATCAATAAAGGTATGCTACACCTGTTTTACCAAACCCACTTACCATTCTTTCTGACCCCATATGTGATTTTATCAATTTATAAGAATCCATATGTATGGTAGGGGCTAATACATGGCCAGTGTATTAGTAAATCCTACCGTACACATGGCGTCCTATAAATCACTACGTCACATTATGAGAAAGATGAATTTTAACTTATGTCTTATTTCTTTACCCACCCATAGACAACTTATTGGGTTATTTTTCACTTGGATATCTATCCTCCCTACTGTCATACTTTTATCCACATTCATATTCTCAACTTCATTACGTCTACATTCTAATTACTACTTACTAAACTAATAAATCATACCTTCCACGCATTCCTTCCAACATGTACAATATGTCTTTATGTACGTGCCACGTTTGATTTGTGACTTCCTTCTTTCTTTCATTTTCCTGAAGTAGGAATTTATGATCTTCACCCTCTGATAGATGACCTTTCCATCTGTTCCACATGTTCCGGGGTTTGCCCTGGACCGCGTCCTAGAGGCCTCTTCATCATCCAATATAGCTCACCTTAATAAAACAACTCAATTAGTTATGTCGTATCACGTGAATTATTAATAAAATCTACCTTCAGGTCCTAATCGAGTCTTGGATTGTACGGGTCACTAATCTCAAGAGCACACGGGTTTGAGTTCAAGTACTTACCTTCTTGTACTCGATTTCACTCAACCTCGGGCTCTGATACCAACTTGTAACACCCTAAACCATTTTAACAGAAAATACGCAGCGGAAATACAAACTAAAAAAATTTCTTACTTTATACAAACATTATCGGATGTTTGGAAACCATATTTACAAGATATTTTAGGTGTTACATCTTTTATTCTTTCTTATTGCATTCAATATGAATCATCTTTATTAGATTACGTGACCGTGACCTCATACAATCCGCGTCCTCGCTCGATCTCCATCCTTTCCTTGCTCTATTAGGTAGACAAGACAACCTACAATCACCACATAACCGTTTCGTTAATTCGTTAAGTGACTTCACAATAATTACCCACAATGTGGAAATAATATCCAACAATACTCAATGATCATGTTCAAACGCCTTTCGCAAGTTCGGGTCTGATATCCAGATCCTAGCCTCCAATTTACAAGCATTCATACTTACATACCTGTGTCTTTATTACCATCCTCATAGCAAAAGGTTAATAACACTACAATACATACCTGCATACAAATCCCATACACAACTTGTCTTGACCCGTCAAACTATTCTTCCTTCATGTATTCTCTTGGACAAACATGACGTTTCTAATCCTATACTCAATCTACACATAATGATCAACCTTTACATACATAAAACTCTCACATAAACCCAGGTATAAGAACCTATGCATACACCACATTACTCAATCTACAAAAGCGTAACAAATCTACTTACCGTACTTGTTACCATATATACACACATATCAATCTAATTGCATACAAATGCATCATTCCGTACTTGTGTCATATTTGCAAATCCCGGATTTGTTTCATGGTTAAAATACCTTCACTTTCATTTTTCATCTTTGTTGACCCAATTATTCCAACTAACTTCTTTGTTGTGTGGTGAACTATACTTGTTCACTAACATCATCTATTCACTTGTCTTACTATAGTCTATAAATTTGTTATTTCATTCTTGTTTCCCATTTCACATTTATACATAAATATGCATTTGCTAAATCTAGAGTTTAGTTCATAGTCACTTACCTTTGCCCGTAGAATGTTATCGTCCATTCCATCCACATGACTCGTTGTCTTCCAATCATGACATTCCTACTTTAACAAGTCAAACTTGCAAATTATTAGAACACATAACGGGTTATTCACTTCCTTTAATACCCAAGTATTACTCACCCATCTCCTTATATGTGTTTGTATTCATTTTACCATTCATTCGAGTAATTGGGTTATGCCCGCCCATTTGACCCGTAATCACCCATTTATGTCTAGTGATAACATATGGGTCATTTTCACCATAAATCCATGCCATCTTACTTTTAGTTCACCAATAAACCAATATATATAGCTTTCGGATATAATCCAACCCATTTAATCCATTCACCCAAGTGACCCGTTTGGGTGATTCTCCCATTATTAACATAACCAACTAGACATTATGAGCACCCATAACAATTAAATCCACCAAATGAGTTAACATAAAGTTTTTCCACTTATCCATCCTTTTCATGATTACCATCTTAAAACACATCTAAATTCAATTACATAAAAGGAAGTTAAGTTTGAAAATCACTTACAAATGCGAGTAGAGGTCGAAACCATATCAAACGAACTCCGATTTAGGTGATTTAGGAGTCCATGGAACCGTCTCAGCGAGACCTGCAACCCTTATTAGTTTCCGTCACCTGAAACCGCCACCACCGTCGCTGAAACGGCAAAACAGCGGCCTGAAACACTGTTTTCGAGCTGCTGTATTCTGGGTAGTAAAAACCCCTCTTCCAGGCCTCTAAATCGTAAACCCACCGTTGGATGTGATCGTCTACATGTGTTAAAGCTTCTGTCAAAATTTGAGAACGATCCGACGGTCCAATCTCCGGGAAATCGCACTTTATGACAGGTAGAAAACCTAAAAACGGGATTTTTGGACTTGGATGGTTCTCTCTCTCTCTCACACATACTTTCTCTTTCTAAAACTTGAGGGAGGGGCATGAATGAACCAAAAATCTGATCTCCTTCCTTTTACACAACAAGGTTTGCCTATTGACACAATCTACCCCTTGACTTTTAAAAGATTATAGACAAGTCAACATACTTTATTAATATTCAAAATGTGCCAATTACATAATTCCAACATTAGATCTTGCTAGTGATTTATATGCTTCGCATTTTGTAGATAATTCACTTCTAAATTATTATTAACCAGCTTATCCAACACATGTTAGGAATCATACTAATCAAGTATAGAGTAAAATCTCTTAATGCATAGTTCTACTAAATCATACCATCGAACTACATTTCCATATGGATTCCATCAAAACATAGTCCTCATGTTAGTTTTCTAACAATCCCATCAATTCTCACATGCCATTCACATTGATTCTTGCATACAATATCACACCTAATCACCTAGGCATTTCATCAAACACTTGGTGTGCGTACAACATTCTAAGCATATTATACAAGCTCCTAATACATGCATTTAACCAAACACATAATCACCTTCAATCATGACCAATTTCAACATGAACTCCATCCAACGTACATTTCTACATGTTAATTGGAGATCATTTAACAACATCGAATCATAACTACACTTTATTTCTTCCAATACATGGATTCTAACATTTATTCTTCAAACCTTTACAAGAAGCTAAACATTCAATTTCTTTAACTAGGTTAATCATTCTATCTAATTATTTCATGCAGTAGTACAAAATAAACATACTTATAAATAAGAATTCGGTTTTTGGGGCTTTACACTGGGCAACGTCCAGGACGCCCAGAAGTGCGTCTAGGACGCTCAGCCTATTTTTGTATGATTTTTGTTGTTTTGGGGCCGTAAGCTACGGCCGGTCATTTTCCTTCGCCTTATGCTGGCTGTTTTATTCAATTACATGACTAAACTAACACACATTCATGGGTTTGTTTTTCATATTCAACCCTAGGTATATAACTTGGAGTATGGATGATGATCAAGCTCATTTTGTAAAGAACCGAACGTTGCATCGTGTTAGCTTCCGCATAGACTCTTGATTTTGGGTGTAAAACTTAAGTCTTTTTGGGTTGAAATCATTGTGAATAACCTAGTACTTATGTCAAGTGTTTCAAAGTCGTGTTTTGTACATATTTGTTAACGTCTTAACATGGTTTTTGGTAATAGTATCACATGTTCAACCCTTATTTTATTCGTTAAACACATGAGAATGGGTTAGGGTCTTACACATACCATCTTAATCTTCCCTCCTTAATATTATCTGATAAACTAGCTACCCCTAACCTTAACCTAATATCCTCATTTCTAATTCGGTCTACTCTAGTGTGCCCGCACATCCACCTTAGCATCCTCATTTCAGCCACGTCCATCTTACGAGCTTGAGTCTTTTTGATGGCCCAACAATCTGTCCCATATAACATAGCACGTCTAATCTAATAAATTCAATATTTATGCATAAGACGCGGTGAGACGGAATCCAATTTTTGGGCTTGCTCTAGTGGAGTGGCCCAGTCAAGCCCTTAAGGTTTGGTTATTTTTCCACATATATATTTTATCTTAACTCTAAATAGAGGTGAACAGTTGAACAAATCGTTTTTTTTTTGTTGGAATTGGTTCCGGTTCCGAACCAGCCCACTACAATACCGGTTCTGTTCGGTTCCGGTTCTAGAACCAGGTTTTTTGTTCACCTCTAACTCTAAATATATCTAAATATATAAAGGAATTAAATTTACTCTTCTGAGCCTTCCAATCATTTCTCGAATCATCCTTAGGGTGGAACTGGTACTCATACTTCAACCCAATTCAGCCTTATCTATTTTAACTTATCATCCAATAATATTGTGCAGCATCACCATTCGATACACATACCCTTCTAGTTCAAACAGACATCACGAGTAGCATCATGAACTCGGAATGGAAGTTGCATAGTGAACCCTTGGTGGTTGCGGCGATGTACCCTACCAACCTGCGAAACATGCATGGTGAACCTATAGGGGTGCCTCCATCCTTATTTGACTCTGTTGTTTTTACACACCCGTGACGAAAAATTTCATACGCTTTCAACATACTTATATTAATATGACATTTCTGGAATCACCCACGAGTTCCCACGTTCCCATTCACCCATGTAGTTATCAAATGGGTTGTTTGGTAGCCGCTTAATGATTCCATTAAGAGGCTACCTTTGAATCAGCCAACATCATGTGTGTTAGGTTCTCCAGAAGGACACATCTGAATAAGACAACAAGCCTCTTACCCATTAAGTTTCAAAATGACGTTGAATGAAAATTTTACCATTTTGTTCTTTCACATGTGTTCATAACCCTATATCGGCCGCTCACGTACCACTCCTCAACCCACCACCACTTTCTCCACAACCAACCACCACCACGTCGGCGTACTCTTAATGATTCAGCAATTGTTCAAAGTCTCTTACCCAGTCAGGTCTATTCAACAATGTTGATATAAGTCTCAAATTCCCTCTTATAATTCTTCTGATTACCTTCTCTTTTCTTTTTGCTAACGCTTAATCGTTTGAACCATGTCATTAGCAGCATGCTTGGCAAGTTTGATCCGCCACCCAAAGTCGGGTTGATATAGGTGTCTATTTCTCATTGAACGAGTCAGGGTGGGTTGATTGAGATTTGAGACAACCCTTTCTAATGAAACATGTCAAAATGGGTTGATATTATTTTCCAAACGGGTTAGCATGGTTTGGTGTTTTATTTGAAACCGGAGAAAATGGTCTATTTCTTTCTCTGCACATCAATGGATAAGTAAACATAGAAAATGAGAACTATTGAACAAATCCAACGTCCCAACCTAGTACAAGCGTTACCGTAACCGGCGTCGGTTGCGTGTCGAGCGTTGGGTTAAATGCGTATTGAAGATGTATTATGCGTGCAAGACGTGTTTTCCGGCCTTGGTACACGTAACAAGCATTTAAACACACGTAACCGTAATTGGCGTTTAGCGTTGGGTTAAGCACGTATTATTAGAGATATGTAATGCGTGTTACGCGATGCATGATGGGTGTTTTTCGGCCTCCAAACACGTAACATGCATTTAAACACGTGTAACCAATGTCGATTAAACACGTGTAAACGAAGTATGAATGCGCATAATACCGGAATGCGTGTAACGGGCAATAAACACGCATAAACGACACCCGCAAAATGTCGATTTACTTGTGCAAAATGGCTTTTATGTAGAGTACTACGTTAAGCGCTTTCGGGGGCAAGTTATACGTGTGTTACATGGTGTCCATAACGCGCTTTTTCTTGCGTAACTACGCGTAATCAGAGTATAAACGCGTAAAAGACGCAACACATCTAATTGGCGCCTGAAGGAGCTCAACTGGCTTCGGTTACGCGTCAAGCGGATGGTTAAGTGTGTGTAGGGCTGAGTAACATGGCGCCAAACACGCGTTTCATGACCCTGGTACGTGTAACCAACGCCGAAAACCAGAAAGTCAACTTAGACCAAGTCGTTTTGGCTTAAGCACGTACAGAGCTAACCAAAATAACCATTTATTGAATCACGTTCTTTTGCAACCCAAGCCCGCCAAACCGACCCGTTTACCAGGCCTAGTTTTGTAGAGTGTAATTGAGGTTATCTAACTGGATGAGAGATGTTAATTGACTTAAAGTGGAAATTAGGCTTAACATAATAACTGGTTTTTTAACTCATTTAACTCAAACTCATTCATAACACAACACAAGCCCAATCTAACCCGTATATTTTGCTACCTCACCCGGAGATAAATAAGGCTATAGGGTGTGGAGGGTAGTTCTCTGGGGATGGGCCGCCACATCATCGTGGGGTAGGCTGGTCAACATGGGGATGGAGCAAGGGGGTGAGAGATGGACCTCATTCCCTTAAAAAAAAGGAAAAAGCAATTAACCAATCAATTGGTCCGTCGCTGGCGTCGTGGGGAGAACGGAGAGGACGCAGACTAGCCTAGAGGGCAGTGTGGCCGACCCTAGACGGGCCTCGCCGGCCCTAGGCCGTACCCACACCGGGTGGTCCAAAGAGGCGTGGTGCACTTGACAAAGCCTTGTGACTAAATTCGCACCACGTGTTTGTGTACAACATAATCTACCAAAACTTAATATTGGACTTTCAATTAACGTTCGACATGTGGATTTTTTGTTTTTATCCAAAAATAGTAAGATAAACCGCCATGCTAAGGATAACTACCCTATAGGCGGCTATAAGTTCTCAAAACACCTTTGCTCATCATCCATACCTACAACATACATATATTTAAAAATAAAAATTTCCTGTAAAAGAAACTTAAAAGAGACTAGAGATCGATCATCGAGATGCATAGACCACGGTACCCCTACCCTCCACCACCGCCTGTTGTTCATCATCACCCTCCACCACCTCTTGTTCATGATCACCATCATCCACCACCACCACCACCACCACCTCCTTTTGTTCATGATCGCCTTTATCCACCACCTCCTTTTGTTCATGATAACCATTATCCACCACCACCTCCTAACGTTCACCACCATCAACCACCGCCACCTCCTCCCATTGTTCATCATCATCCACCACCACCACCACCTCCTCCTATTCATCACAACACTGCAGTTCATTACCACCACCCTCCTCCTCCACCATCACCACCCCATCAACCACTATATCCACACCGTTACTTTTAAATCATGACCAGAATCAGCTAGTGCTTCGATGTACCTTTCTTTGTTTTTCTCTCTCTCTCTCTTTTTTTTTTATCATCTATAGTGATGATGTAGTAGTGATCATGTGTAATCAATGGCTGCCCATGCTTAAATAAGAATTTGGTTATTATCAAATTAATTAAGATGCATATGTGCAGCGTAATTTAGTTTATTTACTATACTTTTGAAAATGAGGCTTTGTCTTATTTTTATTTAATTTTACTAGTACGGTGCCCGCGCGATACAGCAGGGAACACAGACACTTTTAAGGTTGTGTATGGTTAGGTTCAATTCGATTATTAGCCTAAACTGAAACTAAAACCAAAGTCATCAATTAATCGATCTTATCAAACAATTAATTATTTGGTTCGATTTATATGGTTAGATAAACGGTTTTAGTCCGGTTTAGTTAATTTTGGTTAACAACAAAAACCAAACTTCTAACCAAATTGACTAAATCGGTTGGTTAATAAGATGGATAAACCGATAATGTCGATTTCTGTTTCGGTCGAGGCTAATAACCGAACACAACCATGCACTATTAGATGTGTCTATGTTCCCTACTACATCGCGTTGGCACGTTGTTATGAATATATGAATGGTTCCGTTTCAGTTTGACTGATTACGTTCAACTAAGGGTAAAAACAGAAAAAGATAACAAATTTTAAGTTAAATCGAATGTTGGTTAATTCAGTTTTCAATTGATTTTGGTTCAATTTTGTCTATTTTTGTTTGACATTGGTGAACGGTTTAATTATTGCTCACTCCCAGATATTGTTAATTAGTAGCACATAAAATTTTTAAATTAACAAAATCAGTAATACTATACACAACTTAAAGATAATAAAATGCTCATTATTATGATGTATTTTTTTATTTGTTTTTTTTTGTAAAAGTATCAATGTATGAAAAAATATGACTATTTAAAAATCATAGGGGATAGTTTGCTTAAAACAAGGAAAAGAAGTTTTACTATAATTTAAATAAATAAAAGTTTAATAAAGTTTAATGGATCAAAGTATGACTAAGATGAGGTATTAAAGTGTAAAAGTGTTTGAATGACTATTTTACTCTCATTTTAGGTTTGTTTATGAAAATAAAGTTCTTAACTTTTGGGTATCTTAAACTACGTCTGTCTTATGCATTATAATATAGTATAAATATATAGATGAAGTAAAGGTTCCTCGTACGCAGACGAGGGACATGGAGTGGTGGTGAGGTCCTACCTCTATTCAAGAGGTGAGTATTTAAATCCTGCATAGTGCAGTCACGTATTCGGATAGTGAAATGAATACCTTTTCGGATTTCGAATATACTTTGTTGGAATTCCTAACATGTTTCATTATCTAAAATGTTGGATATGGATGTGGATAGTGAAATGAAAATTCTGATTGTAAATCTCACCAATATCAAACCTGAACACCTTTACATGCAGATCTACGAGTACGTTAGTTTGGGATTTTTTTTGTCAAAATAGTGCTACAGGACGGGATTTTTGTGCATATGGGGGGTGTCAGATCAAGATTTAAACTTTTGGTGACTTGCGGTTTCTCTCTCATACTCACCAAAAGTGCATGATTCAAAAAGGAAACCGCAAGTTCAACTTGTGGTTTCTCTCTCCTACTCACCAAAAGTGCATGATCTCTCCCACCTAGTCAACGACACATAAGCATAAACCGCGACTTCAAGTTGCGGTTTCACCAAAAGGACAAATGCTGATCTGACACCCCTAAATGCACAAAACTCCTATCCTTTAACACTATTTTGGCAAAAAAATCGTTAGTTTGGCGCTAAAAAAATTGATGGTTTAATATTTTGAGGTATGAATGGACATGTCAATGATCATGTTTAAGAATCTATCCACATTTGAAACGTGTATTTTTGATGTTTTTCTCTTTAATTTTTATAGCAACGTTATGTATTTATTTTGAAGTAGGCATGCGCATAACAAACTAAAACAAAATGAGGAAAAAAAAGAACACCTAAAGAAAGGAAAAGAAAATGTGGCCAAAATAGGAAAAGAAAAACTTCATAAAAAAATTGGTGGTCAAAACGCAAAAAAAAAAAAAAAAAACTTAATAAAGAAAGAAAAAAAAAAAGAGGCGAAAAAAAAAAGTTAGAAATTAACTATTTCTAACACCTATACGTTTAATATATATATAACTAGCTATCTACCCCGGGAAGGTCCCGGGGTTGAAAATCCTAATATGACTTAATAAAAAATAATAAAAGAAGATCCAATCCACCACCAAGCTACAATTACCAAACTTAACCACCACAGCAATAACTTTAGCTGCAGCCACCATCATAGCCACCAGCACCATCCCTCCATCCTTAGCAGCGGAATCCTACGCCACATACTACGGTATTGCAGCTAGCGCAGCCAACTACGGTGGCTACGGTGGAAATTCAGACAAGAATGTAAACAATCTTTCAATACATGTATCAATTCTCTTAACAATTTAAACTAAACTGATATAAATTAAACTTAACTCAACCTAACAAAACTCACCTTGAAATAAATAATGAAACTTACATAACCACTACAAAATTGGAAGATGAAGCCTATCAATTCTGTTAACAAATTACACTACAATCACATAAATTCAACTGAACTCAAGGTACCTAAACTCACCTTTAAGTAAACAATTATACCTAAATATATTAACCACCACAACAATAACTTTAGCTGCAGCCACCATCATAGCCACCAGCACCATCCCTCCATCCTTAGCAGCGGAATCCTACGCCACATACTACGGTACTGCAGCTAACGCAGCCAACTACGGTGGCTACGGTGGAAAACATGTATCAATTCTCTTAACAAATTAAACTAAACTGATATAAATTAAACTTAACTCAACCTAACAAAACTTACCTTGAAATAAATAATGAAACTTACATAACCACTACAAAATTAAACTTAACTCAACCTAACAAAACTTACCTTGAAATAAATAATGAAACTTACATAACCACTACAAAATTGGAAGATGAAGCCTATCAATTCTGTTAACAAATTACACTACAATCACATAAATTCAACTGAACTCAAGGTACCTAAACTCACCTTTAAGTAAACAATCATACCTAAATATATTACTATAGATATATCCGTAACAGATAAAAACAATAAACCATAAAAACAATCTAAACAATAGATAAATCAAAGTTTATAAAAAAATAAATAATAAAAGATAGAAAAAGCGACGTACCTTAGACTCACATGTAAAGTTATTTGTGACTGTGAGAACTTTCTTTTCCTGCACAAGATTCAAGTGTCGTAGCCCCAAAGGAAGAACACCCTGCAGACACCTCATCTGAAATAATAATAATAATAATAATAATAATAATAATAATAATAATAATAATAATAACAATATCTTAACTTATTAGGTGTCAAAGGTGCAAGCAAAGATGAACCAGGGTCAAAGTCAAGGGTGTTAGCCACAATAGTAGCTGGCTCGGTCCTTGCAGGTGAGCTCTCTCTCATGTCAGCAATATCAGCTGCCTCAATGACTGCACTTTTAGGGTATTTTTTTAATTTGTGAGTGAAAGAATGTTATAACTACTCGCAAACTTCAATACTATATTCTTTCTAGTTTGGCACTTACAGGGCCTCCTTGAAGCCATAGAATTGTAGGCCATGGTTTGGATGGATCATCTACTCCATTCGGGCTCTTGTATAACCACCAAAACATGTGTGCCCCTAAAACGCAAACAACAAAAATTAAATTAACATGTCAAGGTTTTGTATTCCCTTATAGCGAATTATGTAACTACGGAAACATATGTAAAAACCTACGAGGACGAACTTCAATGTAGCCCCACGCTTCCGATAGAAACCTCTGATGACGAACTTCATTGTAGACAGTAGACCCATGCTTCCGATCCATGGATAGTTCCACCTAGACTATTCCCTATCGAACTAAGCGAAGAAACAATACCTAAAGAGCAAAGAAAGATATACGATTAAAGAGAGAATGAGAGGCAGAGGTGGGGAGTAAAGGAAGGATTAGGGTTGAAGGAAAGAAGATTGTGATTGAGGAATACGGGAATAGGGTTGGGAATAGGGTTTGGGTTGGTTTTTATTAAAATTGTTAAAAACGAAATAAATTAAAAAACACTAAAAACATTCAATTAGGATGCCACGTGGCGATTTCAAGAGGGGGTTTAGTAGTAACAACAAACCATACCAATAGTGAAATTACAGTAAATGTTCAAATTAATCAAGCAAGAAATCAATATATTAGCATCCTTAAAAAGGATAATACATTTTAAATCTGCTTGCAATATTTTCGTTCACATATTTTTACACAAGTACACACCAAGATAGAGCTCTAGTTGGATCTGTCATCTGATTATCAACTAAAGCCAGATATAGGACAACATTGACCTAAAACTTTTATATCCATACATTGCTAATGTTTAATCTTCCCTAATTACACATCAAATCATGTGCAATTATAAGTTATAACTTATAACCATAATTCATCATTAAAAATCCTTCCAAATCTCTTCAATAAACAGTTTCTGCACCTAATTGGATCTGATTACACACTAACACACCAAGATAGAGCCAAATTAGGACAACACTGACCTAAACTCTTATCTCCATACCCTTCCTGTTTATCAGTATGCATCGAAATATCGAATCATGTCTAATTAACAGTTATAACCACACCTCATCATCAAAATCCATCCAAATCTCTTCAATAAACAGTTTCCACAACCAATTGAGAACTTGACTTTCAAGAACCCTAAAACTAACACAAATAACAAATTCAACCAACAGAAACAACTTTTCTCACACTTATCCATCCGTACACCACACATAACAGATAACAAATTAAAAACCTAATTCACAAAAACAAAGAAACTGACCTAACAATGCGACTTCTGCTGGAAACAGATTACCAAGAAGCAGAGAACTAACAGAGGTTTGCACATCGTACGTCCGCCGCCATAGAGGTTAGAACCACTGGCGATTGAGGGGGAGAGGAGGGGAAAAGAGGAGGAGATGTGAGATTGGTTTTTAGGGTTTTGGAGAGAATAAGAGAGGTTAGATAAGAATTAGGGTTTTTTTTAGATTTTAATAATAAAAACGAAAAACATTAAAAAAATATAAACTCTTTCACCTCATTATGCCACGTGGCGATTTCAAGAGGGGGTTGAATGAACCAATGGACGCCACGTCAGCAAAATAGCTTTGTTTTATATATATATATAGATTAGGGGATAATCGAACATGGTGACAGTAACAGGGACGGCGCTACTAAAATTAAACCACCTACTAAAATCCTAATTTTCACTAGCAATGGTCTTGGGGTAACGATTTTGATAGTATTAAGAGAATTTCAAAGTTACTTTTTTTCCGTTTTATCTATCCTTTAATTTAAGTGATACGGTGTGCTTTCAATGTTGTTTAATTTATCTCTCCTTTAAGCTTCTGTTTCAGAGTTTTATTAAAGGATAGAAGAGAAAGGATCTCATTTCTCTTCCTTTCTCTGCAATTCCTTCCCAATTGGAAAGATTGAAAATCACCCTAAAAACCTCTTTATTATCTCTTTCATTCCCTTCCCTTTCCCTCCTACAAAAAACTCTGTAACACATTTTTTCCCCACTTCCTTCCCAATCCATTCTCTTATATGCTTTAATGAAACTCTGGAACAGAGCGTAAGAGATACGGTGTAATTTTCCGTATAACAAGATGGCTTTCGAGCCGACAAAAAAAATTAAAGTACGAAGTCTGATACCGCAAATAAAAAAAGTGTCAATGTTACATTCAAGTTGGGATGGATTATTTTCGACGTGTTATTGTTAGATAACTTTGGTTATTAAAATCTAATTTGTCCAAAACAATATGAAGTTGCATACGAAAATAGTGGAAATAACATTGTTGGTGGTATGATCTAAGTATTGGGCTTAATCAAATTAGTATGTGTTAAAATCCTATAAAGTACGTAATTATTGAATGTTGTAAATAGATTTTATAGGATGTGTTTGTTCGCCTTTTAAAAACGAATCCAGGACATATATGGGCCGTAAAGGCCTTTACGGCCCATATATGTCCAGTTAATGATTAGTTGTCAGTCTGCCTCTTCGTACCTCGCACATATTTACAGCCGTAGTGGCCTTTACGGCCCATAGTTAAGCCTTTAGAGCCCATAAAGGCCTTTATGGCCCGTATAGAATTGTGCAATAAAAACCAATATTGTGTGAATAACCGGAACCTATTTTTAATGATTCTACATAAATCATAAATTTAGGCAAATCAAATTTTCGTTACATTCACATCAAATATAGTATATTTTTAAAGATTCCAAGGTACATACAATCATAAATAATTCTTGTCATCTTAACATTAAAACTCTATTTTAAGGTTATAAACAGGAGACTGAAACGAGAGAGCTTCAATTTCATAGAACCAATGGCATCCACATTTGTGTATTATGTCCTCACAATGATTCTCTTCACTCTCTTTATTACGGCACACACAATGTACACTAAAAGACAACCGTTGCCACAGAAAGAACTTCTCGAGAAATACAAGGTAAACAAGAATGGAAGGTTGCGTTTATAAACGGTTGCGAGTGTCTACAGCATATCCTTATCGTCACTTGTGATGGTTTCCGAACGGTCGAGCCAATAGATCCAAATGTGTTTAGACCTATTGGGAATAATCAATGCATCGTCAATGATGGTATACCTATTGCACCTTTTCAGAGGGTCGAGTTTCTTTGTGCTTGGGATCCTCCTTTCATTTTTGTACCCCATGTTTCTCAAATTCATTGTTAACTTTTAGTTTACTATATGCTAATATGTCACTTTGGACTTATTTATTTATTTATTTATAATGATAAAGTAAGTGGTTCTAGTTTGTTTAATGTCTTGCAACAATATGTGCTATAATCAATGTTGCAAAACTCGGTTTGGGCTTGTACTCGGGTACCTACCCTGGAGCGAGTACTCGGGGATCAAATCGGCCTATGCGTGGAGTACTAGTCCAACTCGGCTATACTCGGTGACCTACTCTGGAGCGAGTACTCGGGGAGTAATCGGTCAACTCGGCCTTGTTTTGCAACACCGGCTATAATAACTCTTCACAAGTGGAACTCATGAATTTGAGCAATTTGATCACAAGGAGTTGCTTTACAAAACTGATTTTAAAGATTTAATGAAGGATTTTACACAAGAAAAGTAAAGTAGCTCTCCAGGACATGGAGTAGTAGCAAGGTGTCTCCCCGCCATCCAATAGGTGAAATGTTCAAATCCTACCATATGCATAATTGGTTAGCATGAGTGGATTAGGATTTGGCGTTCTAAAATATAAACTATGATACTAACAAGTTTAAGTAGTGACTTTTTGCTTTGCAAATGTTACTTACAGAATATTTAGAAAATTTTTTAACTCTGGTAATATCAGCAACCCACAAAACACAAACCTTTGACTGTTTTTACCAACTTGAAAGATAAAACTGACAAATAAACTTATAATATAATACTCTCATACCTTATATAGGCTAACTACTTGACTTACAAAAAACAATTATCATAGTCGTACCTCAACCTTTTTTTGAAACGCTAACGTCCTTCTTCTAGACTTATAATCTTTAACTATATACCCTTGCTCAAGTTTGAATATGTGACCTCCCATTTAAGAGACATATGAGTCACATGACTCTTCTAAATGGACATTCCACGTCTGGGATCTTACTACAACCCAAATTCAAATATAAACCTTACTTAATTAGCAAGTTAAACTAAATTACTAATCCGAGTACCTAGACTTATAATCTCCTTGAAACCACCCCTTTAATATCGTCCTTACCTCCCTATCGACCAATCTAGTTGTTGGTACTATTTATATTCTCACACACTTTACATAAAAAGAAAAAAAAGAAAAAAAGTTCAGACTTGAGACATCAGAGGATGATTTATGCAATAAAGCAAAAGAAGAAGGGTACATCAGTGATGTTATATAAACCAAAAAACCATTATCCTCTCAGAAAGATAAACCCCTTGTGACTGTGTATGGATTCAGGGCCAGACAAAAACCCCCTCTTCTCCACTGAAAGTTCCTATCTTTGATTGTTTTTCTTCATCCATAGCTACTTTAGTACATTCATGCTTCTTAATGGAGGCAGCTGCAAGCAACTTGCTTTCTTCATCTTTATCTTTGCCTCCAAGAACCCATCTTAAGCAATCCCCTCATCCTCCTTCAGGTAATGTTCTTGATGTATTATCATGTTCTTTCTTGTTGTGGGGTTTGTGTTTGTATTATGCATTATGAATCATTGTTATGTTTTGGGTTGGTTCCTGATTGTCTGTTGTTTTGGTCATGATGAAGTGTGTGTGTGTAAGTGTTTTGTAATTGTTGTTAATTTTCTTTTTATATTTGTTACACATAGTGGCTTGTTTTAACTTTTTTAGTAAGTAAGAACAAAGAAAAAAAATGCACACATTTAGTAGTATTTTGAGGGATTTTGATTTGTATAATAGATGGACAGTTGATGACTGTACAGTCAATGTTGCAGAAGGCGCTAGGTGGGCGATGAGGTCCAGCCTAGGGACTAGTCGGGACTAGGCGGAACTAGGTCTTTTGGTATTTTTATACGTGTTATTTTATATATATATATATACACACACACACACACAAATTTAGGTTTTTGTAAAATATGTTAAGATATATACATATAATACTTAGATATATACACATAATACTTAGAACTTAAAAAAAAATAATTAAAAAAATAAAATAAAAAATTAAAAAAACCACCGCCTAATGGCCGCCTAGGCCCGCCTAATGGCCAAAATGCCTAGTTCACCGACTAGGTCCTTATCCTATATTGAGTCCCGCCTACCGCCTAGGCCGACTTTTACAACACTGTGTACAGTAATTTACAGTTTACTTAAATATGTGGAAATAGTGCTGCAAATCACATAGCTCAATACTTTAACTCATTGGAAATTAGTTGCTATTTATAGCATAAATTTCATGCATATAGAAGTAATCTAGTTAATTGATTGTTAACACTGTATATGCTTTTCAGTCGCAAATCGAAAAAGGTAGGAATTATTTTTTGTGTTATTCAAAAGGGGGTCACGCCGCAGCTTGTTGCCCGTTTGCCTGCCATCCTGTTGTAAAATATATGTCTTCAGTCTTGTGTTAATAAAAGAAATGATAATAATTTTTTTTTTATATTTCTAATACAATATACTTGTGAAAATCCTTAAACTACTCCAATTCACTGGTGCTATAAGCTCTGAATATGTTGGAATTCATTTTCATTACCATCTATCTGAAATCTGTTTTAACATATGGTATGACATGACTAGTTCACTAGGTTATATTCGATTCACGTCAATTTTGCTCTTTTAGTTAGTTGTAGACTAGATGCTAGACTAGAATGACTAATGAAACATTGATTGAACTCATGGTAGGATATTGAGACTAAGGTAGGATGCATATTGAGGTGGTTTGTTTTTATTATATTGGCTTGTTTTTATATATATCAAATCAAGGTTGTTCTTACTGATGACAACACTCTATTGCAGCTCTAAAGTTATATGAGCCAGTGGCTCCTGCACATTCTTCTATGCTTGCGACTTCTTTAGCTCAACATTTCCCTACTTCTGTGCTAATTCAAGAACAACGTCCTGAAAGCAAGCCATTATTGCAGACAATAAAAGATGACAAAACATCGCAGGTGAGACTTAACGTTTTTTTTTTGTTGAAAAGAAGGCAATGTCTTGTATTAGTTATTTTAATCATTGTATGGACTAACGTTAATTGTTGATGTATTTTACTGTTCATAGGCAATAATAGATAGCAGGCAGTTAGGAGCATGTGAAGTGGATGCTATAGGTTCCGATAAATACCTTAAAGAATTCCACTCCCAATTGCTACAGTTGCCTGGTTTATGGTATGTGTAATAATAATAATAATAATCAAACTATGTTATCATCTCTCATGTGTCAACCGTAACCATTTAGTTCTAAACCGGTCAGTTCGGCTATTTTCTGCTTTTCACAGGTTACCTTCCTCGGAGAAAAGAGAAAACCAACTTCCCTCTTCAGTTATGCAGCCTGTTCCAAATGGGACCAAAACAAATATAAATATTGAAATGGAGAAAGCAATTGCCCTTGCAAAACAGGCTCTATCAGCTTCAAAAGAAGCAGCTTCACTGGTGGATAATGATGAGGTTGACTTTGATAACTCCACTTCAAGGTCGGGCTTTAGGCGTTTTCTTCTATACGCATTATAATTATCTGGGAAGACTTATTTTTAAGAGTTTAATGTATGGTGTGTTTCAGCTTAGGATCTACAAGTTCAACTGAACTGCAAACCAAAAAAGTCAAATTTGTAAAGTCAACACGTCTTCTAGAAAGGCAATCTAAGAGAAGAAAAGGGTCAAAGTCAAACGTTATCGTTCGTGAGAGTACCTCTTCTACAAAACCAGATCTACCAGAGAAAAAAACATCATATAAAGATGCTAATTTACATGATCCTCTTAGAATGTTCTTGGCACGTCCAGTAACACGAGAACTTTTGAATTCAAAAGAAGAACTTGAACTCATTGCCCATATAAAGGTATGTTAGTAGACTTGATCCTTGTTATAATATGAACATATTGACTTCAATCACAAACAGAATAAACCAAACCAAACCTCAAATTGTATTTCAGTCTGGGATGAAATTAGAGGAAGTCAGGTGTCGGTTTCAAAGTCAATTTGGTCGAGAACCGACATTGGTCGAATGGGCTGAAGCTGCTAGTCTTAGTTGCCAAGATTTGAAAAGTCAACTTCACCTTGGTAGTAGTAGCCGGGAGAAATTAATATGCGCCAATTTACGTATGGTTGTTTATATAGCAAAACAGTATAGGGGACGTGGCCTTGACCTTCAGGACCTTTTACAGGTCAACTTAATCCTTCTTTTTTTTTTTTTTTTAACTTTGTGTAATTAGTGTAATATTGTTCATTCATTGACTAGTCAAACCAAAATTTTTACAGGAGGGGAGTATGGGTCTCATGCGGAGTGTACAAAAGTTTAAACCTCAAGCTGGTTGTCGATTTGCTACATATGCTTATTGGTGGATAAGACAGTCAATTAGACGAGCGATATTTCAAAACTCCAAACTTATCCGTTTGCCGGTATGTGCTTCTTTTTGTCTGTTTCTTTTCATGCTAAAAAGACGACACATTTTTAATTATTTTAACATGCAGGAGGGTGTATATACTATGATGTACAAGGTTAGTGAAGCAAAGAGATTGATCATACGTGAAGGAAATCATGAGCCGACACAAAAACAAATTGCAGATCAAGCTGGAATGACTGTTGAGAAGCTGCAGAAATTGAAATCTATACAAAAGATAACACTGTCTTTGCAAAAGCCCATTTGGGCGAACGATAGTACTACATATGAGGTAATTACAAAAAATTCAAGTTTAGTACCCAATCAGCTCATGCCACGTGGCCACAACATCTCCGGTGCATACCCTAAATTGAAAAGGGTTTGACCCGATAGGTCAAACTGCCCAAATCAACCCATGTCCTGTTGTTAAAGTCGCCTAGTTAACCCGAACCCGTTTTGACCCGTTACCTAACCCACCTGTTTTAACACTGGGACACATGAATGGCTGGAATTAAGTGGTCACACTCACATGACACCAGCTGATTTGATTGATACAGCTTGACATGCATACATATGGATCTGTATATAAATTGAGTTTTTTTTTTTTTTTTTTTTGTAAACAGGAAATCACTCCGGACACTACAATGGATAGCCCGGATGATTGTGCGTCGAAGCAACTAATGAGAAACCATATCAACAACCTTCTTGGGGTTTTGAATCAGAAAGAACGGAAAGTAATTAGACTGCGGTATGGAATCGGATGTGAGGTCAGGAAATCGTTAGCCGATATAGGAATCATGATGGGGGTGTCAAAAGAACGGATTAGACAAGTGGAAAGCCGGGCTTTGTTTAAACTGAAGCAGTATTCCGAAAGCCAAGGACTTGATGCATATAAAGATTTGCTGATATGATCTTTTGTACCCTACAGATAGTTGAACTTATATATGCTTTTGAGTTTTGATCCATTACCAACAGAGGAATCTAATGTTTTTCGTTCCAAGGTTCTCGTACTTGAATGTAAGTTGTTCAGCGGCAAATTGGACTTCAAGGTACAAATCTTCCTGTTTAGGATACAAGTAACCACACCAGAAACTGAACCTTTTTGAATGTACGTTACCGAACTTTTCATACTTTTGTGTAACAAGAAGTTGGTAATGGTTGAATCAAACACTTCCTCTCCATGAATATAATGTTTGATTAGTATGTTATTTTATATAATTTACAATCTTGATATTTTGTTATATAAAGATCATGGATAGTTCATTTGTTAGATGTGTCATTCAATAGTTTGGTTTGTTTTTTATTCACTTTCAGCTTACTTTCTTGGCTCCTTAATGTCTGTTATGTCCATATACAGCCCTACTCTAAACACTAATATCCCTGATATACAATGCACATGCAAAAATACTTGCTATAAAATAATATTTCTCAGGTTACAAGTTTAATACTTACTCATTTGCAGCAGGCACATGAAATATTCTAACACCACTTACTACTTTGATATCATTGACTAGGCCCATCAGTATACTCAATTTACATGCTAGCTAACACTTTTCATGAGTAATATTTGGATAACAGTTACTCCTTTCTAAACTGTAAAACTTTTCAAACATTTCACCACACAAAAAACACATCATCATCATACTCAGTTAATCCCACCTATAGGCTATAACAAAGCTAAGGTAGGGTCTGAGGAGGGTAAGATGTAGACAGCCTTACCTCTACCCCTAAGAACAGAGAGGCTGCTCCCAGTGAGACCCCCGGCTCGATGTGGTTTAGTATCAAGCCTTGGACATAAGGCACAGAACACTTAGCAATTGGGACAAACCCGATCAGTGCATGTACCCCTTTGTCTTTTGGCTGTCAACGCCACCACATGATGCATGATTAACCGTCCGTTGTTTTTAACGTTATTTTCACGAAATTAGTAAAATAACGTTAAAACTAGTGCAACTTTACTTTTGCCCCCCCCCCCCCCCCCCCCCCCCGAGGGTCACACATATATACATTATATGCGCACACCATAAGTGGGGCGTAACGCAAAACACACACAATTTGGCTTTTATCCATCAACTCCAACGGCTCGCCCATTAACCCGATCCTCAATGGGATCTATAAAATAAAACAATGGGTAACATTTTATAAAAAATATTTTAAGGGGTAACAAAAAAATCGTTTTAGGGGTAACATTTTTTAAAAAAACCTTAAAAACAATTTTTTTCCAATTCGCTAAGAAAATTGAGGAGTAACATATGTCCCCCTGATTGTACTATATATCCGCCCCTGCTGATCCTCACTATTCATGAACCACCTTAAGCCGAGTGAGTCTGGTTGGGATGTGGACGGTGTAAACGAGCCGAGCCGAGCCCGAGCCTGACTGGGCTCGGCTCGGGCTCGTTAAGGTTTTGTGAAGCTCGAGCTCGGCTCGGTTCGAGCCTACAATCTTGAGCTCGAGCTCGGCTCGCTAGCAGAATCCAAAGCTCGAGCTCGGCTCGGCTCGAGGTGATTTGAGAATCTCAAACGAGCTCAAAAGCTCGGCTCGAGCTCGCAAAAGCTCGGCTATAACTTAGGCTCGCGAGCCCAATCGTTAAGGCTATAACTTAGGCTCGGCTATAACTTAGGCTCGGGTTCGGGCTCTAGCTTGTTAAGGCTCGAGCTCGGGCTCGATAACTAAACGAGCCATATTTCAAGCTCGGGCTCGGGCTCGTTAAGGCTCGGCTCGTTCGAGCTTTTTACCGAGCCGATCCCGAGCCGCTACGTGTCATTTACACCCTAGATGTGGTCAACCCTGAAGTGATTGAGGTGGTAAATACTCCTTTAAATGTTCCGGAAAGATGTCGCACACCAGTGTGTACTGCAGAATCAAACAACTTGTCTATAGGCCTTGCAAGGATACCCTATAATATTAAGATTTTTTTTTTTTCTGGTTTATCACACAAAAGTAGTTAAAAGCATTTTGCATGACTAAAGCATTAAGATCTGCCATTTGGGAGTTTAGTGGAAAAGTGTTTGATGTAATTGTGTGATACTGTAGAAGATATAGTGATGGCAAGTTGGCAACTTTATGTCGCCTAAAACCTTAACATCATAATTTTTTCAATCAACAAAACATCTTCATGTGTATATATATGCCACACTTGGTTCAAATAATTTGGTATATAGTTTTTCTGAGTAAATTACATTTTACGCGCTTTGTGATAATTGGCTTACTGGTAAAAACAGATTTACTATAGGTTTGATTAGTGATTAGATAAAGTAACAAGTATGGGCACGATGTTAAAAACATATTTAGTTGCTCAAATGAAATCTTCTTAAGTAAACGATGTCAAATAGGTTTGGTTAGTGATTAGATAAAGTAACAAGTATTGGCACGATGTTAAAACATATTTAGTTGCTCAAATGAAATCTTCTTAAGTAAACGATATCAAATGATTTTATTCGAACTTGAAATAAACACATAACCGTGAAAAATTACATCAAGATAGCGGGCAGGCGGGCAACAAGCTGCGCCGCCAAATTAAATTATATTATAACTTTTATTATTGATATTACAACATGTTTAATAGATATAAAAAAATTCATAAAAAATTAATGAGTTTATTTTAAAAATAGGGAAATTGGATTTAAATACTCCAAACTATTACTGATAGGCCGATATCACTCCAAACTATCACTTTGACTACTAATACTCCGAAATTTACACTTTGTTATGTCACTCTCAAACTAATCAAACACTAACTCCGTTTATATATTTATTTTTTTAGAAAAAGCAAAAATAAAATGCTCAACAAGGAACCACCTACCCTTCTCCATCGCTATCCTTCCACATTAACACATCAACTATCAAAGATGAGCCTATACGACGCGGGCAGATGCCACTTGGCCATCTGTCAAACCCCACCCTGTTAGAATTGTCTTATAATCATGAACCATATTTATCATTTATACCATACTATAATTTCAAGTAAAACAACCAACAATTTTAACGTAACTTTTTTTTTTTAGAACGGCCAACAAATTTTATTCACACCCAAGCTAGCGGGATACTAACAAATCACCCGGTACATATAAACATACAAACACCAAAAGATAAAACAACGGCATACATTAAAACTATGAAAAATACTACCATCTAATATTGTCAAGATTGAAAGCACGCCACCTGCTCCACTCTAACTCCTGATGTTTCGATCTCGCCTTAATCCAAAACAGGCTCCTCGCCTTTATTTCGCCCATAATAGAATGTAGAGAGCACGCCTTTTGCTTGAATACCACCCCGTTACGAGTCTTCCATATGCACCAAATACTTATTAAGCAAATCGCATGAAACACCTTTTTGATACCTTTCGATCCCCCCACATATTCGTGCAGCAACAAAAGGTCCTTGAACTGAAACGCGAACACGTTACCCACCTTACACCATTGCGAGACGAGCTGCCATACGGATTGTGCAAGCTGACAGGAGACAAATAAGTGCTCAACATCTTCCGGAAACTCCCCGCATATTGGACATAAGTTGGAACCCACATTGACATTGCGCCTAGTTAAAGCAGTCTTGGTTGGAAGCCTTCCCAACGCAGCCCTCCATGCTACAATCCAAACCTTCCTCGGAACCCAGTTGTTGTTTTTAACCACAAAGTCTGCAGCCACGTGATGATTTTGCTGCAGCAAATGCTTTATTTCTCCCACTGTGAACCCGATTGTGTCACCCAACCCAAAGACCCACCCATCCTTTCCGCTGCCAATCATCGGACAAGGGACCGAAGACAGCAGCAGACTAAGTTCTTGAACCACAGCAGCACCCAACCCAGATGAAGCCCACTCCCAAACCCAACCCTGACCCGCATTTAGAACCCTATCCGCGACAAGCGCGAACTTATTCTTTTCAGCAGCAAAAAGGTTCGGAAACTGAACAGCCAGGGGAACCCCCAGCGCCCAGACATCCAACCAGAACAGAATACCCTGCCCATTACCCACCCGCCCCTGAATTGCACCGCTGATGTCGACGCCACTTTGTTTTACAGTTAACACTGCACCAGCAATATTCCTCCAAGGTCCCGGGGCCGACAAACGCACCGGTATTGGATTCCAATCTCTGGATGAGTGATGTAAAGCCCATATCACCCTACGCCAAAGTGTATTTTGGTCCACCTTGAACCTCCACCACCACTTCGACAGAACGGACAAATTCGTATCCCTCAAAGACCCAAATCCAAGCACTCCCGCTTCCACCGGCCCCACTACTGTATCCCATGCCACCCAGTTCATACGTGCCTTTTCCTCTGACCCGCCCCAAAAGAACACCCTCCTCAATTTATCCAAGTCTTCTATAACTTTAATCGGAGCTTTAAAGAGCGAGAAATAATACGTCGGAAGAGCGTTAAGTACCGATTTGATAAGTATAACCCTGCCCCCAAAGGATAACTGATTCGCCTTCCATAATGAAAGTCTCTTTCTGAATGTATCTAGCACCGGTTTCCAGTGCTTCACTAGATTCATATTAGCACCCACCACCAAACCCAGATACGAAAAAGGAAGCTTACCCAATGAACACCTTAAAACATCCGCCACCATTTGTCCTTCCACCTCATCCACACCTATACCAAATACACTACACTTCCTTAAATTTACCTTGAGCCCAGAGACAAGATAAAAGCACCGCAAAATCCTCTTCAAATTGTTAGCATTAGCTACGGACCATTCGCCAAGGAAGACTACATCGTCTGCGTATGATAAGTGAGAAAGCATCAAATTGTCACCTCCACACGGTAAGCCTCTAAATAATCCCACCTCACAAGCCCTTTTCATCGTACACGACAACGCCTCCATAACAAGTACGAACAGAAAAGGGGAAATGGGGTCACCCTGCCGTAGTCCACGACTACAACCAAACTCGTTTGTTGGAGAACCGTTAACCAAAACAGATGCACGGGCCGAGGAGACTATGGCCATAATCCACTTCGTCCAAAGCACCGGAAAGTTCATTTGTAATAGGATCGATTCCAAAAAGCCCCAATGAACCGAATCATAAGCTTTGTCGATATCCACCTTAAAGATCATCCCCCGTCTTTTTGTTCTTTTCAGCCAGCCGATAGCCTCATTCAATACGAGTGGACCATCGATTATATTTCTTCCAGATAAGAAAGCCGATTGTTCTTGTGACACCAATTTCCCAATAACACCTTTAAGTCTAGCTACCAAGACTTTAGAAATCACCTTGTTGATAACCCCGACTAAACTGATAGGCCTATATGCTTGGAATCCCATCGGGTTCTCCATTTTTGGAATTAAGCCAATGAACGACGCAACACAGGCCGGGTTCAAGGCCGGATTGTGGTAGAAATTCTCAAAAAGTCTAACAAAGTCAGCTTCAAATCCATCCCAACACCGCCTAATGAATTTGAAATTAAACCCATCCGGGCCCGGCGCCTTATCCCCGTCAGAATCCCACACCGCGTCCTTAATTTCCTGGAGTGAAAACGGACGTACCAGCCCATCCGCCTCTTCTGTTGACAGTCTAGTAAGGTTGGAACATACCAAACTCGGCCTTGAATGCATAGGTTCTCTAAACTTGTCTTCAAAGAACACATACGCACTATCCTTTATTATTCTCGGACACGTAACTCACACCCCCTCCTGTGAAATACCATTGATCCGATTGTTTGAGGTGTTCGCCTTAATGATACCATGAAATACCTCGAGTTCTCGTCACCTTCAAGGGCCCACCTCACTCTAGACTTCTGCCTCAAATCCAACGCCTTCAAACGGTCTTGTTCCATCACAAAAGCTCTACATTCAGCCCTTACTTCCTGTTCAATCCCAGTCAACCCCCTTTGTTCACCCAATATGTCCAGCCTTTCTAACTCACGTGCCTTCAACTTGTACATTTCACCAGTTCTCCTACGCTCTGCTCCTACCCACCCTTTAATCTTGTTTTTCACATATTTCAACTTGGTGGCTAAAGCAAGATCGGCTGAACCATGAAATTGAAAGCTTCCACAAACCTCTCTAATAAATTCGACAAAACCCGGTAACTCCAGCCACGTATTAAAGAAACGGAACGGTATATGCCCAAAGTCCGTATCCACTATCGACAACATAACCGGACAGTGGTCGGATACATTTCTGGATAAGGCAGTAACCGAGGCCGTTGCCCAAAGCTCCATGAATCTGTTGCACACCAAGTATCTATCCAATTTGCTCATTTTAGTACCATTATCCGAGCAATACGTAAACCGGTGACCCCCATATTATATTCTCGTAGATCTGCATTCCTAATAAAGTCATTAAAATGCGCCGCGTTTAACGGCACGAATTCAGAATTAAACCTTTCCGATTCCCACCGAACATCATTGAAGTCCCCAAAGATAACCCATAAACCTTGTAATGAACCTTTCAATTGTACCAGATCTGCCCAAACACCCCTTCTTACCACCGCGTCATTCGGCGCATAAACATTAACTATATTGATTAACACCCCTGATGCAATTAGCCGCCCCGATATTAACAGGAAGTGTCTATTCCTCACTACCCCTGTCATATGAAAAACCGTAGGATCCCAGTAACTGATAATCCCACCAGACCTACCTTCCGCAGGCACCATTTCAGCTCTAAAACTAGTTCTTCCCCAAAACAAACGAAGCCAACAAAAAACTAGAATCTGGCCCTAATTTTGACTCTTGGATTCCAAGGAAATGAATACCATAACTTGTTTTAAGACCCCTAACCCAGGACGTCTTTCGGTCGTCCCTCACCCCCCTGAGATTAATAGATAAATAATTCATTGCAAACCTGTGCCGTCCCCCTCTTCGATTACCAAGTCCGCCACTTGATCACGAAAGCCTCCAAGCTCAGCTCCATGTAAAGCCCCAGCCTCAATTGTTAAATCGACCTCTTTTGCCACCACATCATCACTCCCACCTTCCCTACCCTGAACCGAACCCCTGTTATCATCCACCATCTCCAGATTACCCATGGCGTCGGCATCCAAATCACAGGTATCATTTGCCCCTTCATTAGACAACCCCCTTTCTTCATTATTCCCCATTGTCCCGGCACCCTCAATTTCGTTTCCATCTTCCTCATCCAAGTTCCCCACCGAAATCTCACCTGGTTCTTGAACCCTCTGACCCCCTGTATTTAATTCTTTTGTTTGTTTAATCCTAATTTCAGGAGAAGTGGATGGACTTCTTAAACACCTTTGTCTTTTCTTAGAGGTCTGGCCCACTTCCTTTCCCCTAGTAAGCCCACTACCCACTTGAAAAGAAGCCCAAGAATTATTTAAATCAGGAACCGGTCCATGATCACTGGTGGGTCCCCTAGCCTTTTGATGACCCCTGTCTTGGAAATCTGACCTGGCAACATGCGACCTTTGAGTACCCCCATGCAAAGGTGAATCCCCATGCACGTTAGCCCCATCACCGCCGTTGGCTGACTGTTCGTTATCCACCGGCCTAACTGTTTCCGGCAACCGATCTTCTCCACCAATCTCACCTTCTTCCAAGTCTTCTACTACCTTATCCGCCACCGATTCCCCATATGAAGCCATAGTCCGACCCAGAGGCAGAAGGAGATCTTCATGAATACCTTCCATTGTGCCATCTGATTCTTCCCACACCCAAACCACCGTCTTCGTACCTTCCCATTCTAGGTTCACCTCCGCCTGGATTCGACATACATCATCAAGGTGGACCCATACTCGACTATCTCCGTTATCAGGAGATAACCAGGAGAAATTGCTACGTTTTACCACCCTACCGAAAATTCTCAGCCACCTTATCAAACATCGGTCCATCCCGTAATTGAATCGGAATCCCAGAAATCCTCAAACATGCTACCCTCCCCGGATTTGTGTTCTCCCCAGCCCATAGTTTGGCGTCCAGCAACACCTCCCCCCACAAATCTTCTTTCCTATTCACAAACTCAACCGCCGTCCTTTTGTCTCTAAAGACTATTAAGACATCCATTCCACCAATGAGACTAACCGGGCTTTCACTGTAACCACCATCTGTAAGCATTGTTTTTAACTTTTTGAAGGATTCAATATCTTTCACCTCCCCTAGGACCGATCTCATGATGCAGTGGTTGGGATACAGTACCGGTCTCCCACTCACCAACATCTCCTTAATCATCTTGGCCGTCGACATACTATCAACAGCCCCACCACCCATAGGCCTACGTTCATTAGCATTACTACTCGGTACATTCCACGCTGATTGCCTACCGTTTGTTTCAGTATTCTGCCACTTGAACTGCACCCCAGTCGACCTATGTTGGTCCTTGCCACCCTGGTACTCCGGCTTCGGGTCACCTTTAGCAAACTTTGCTACGGCCGCGTTCACTTTAGCGTTGAAGATCTTGACTGTGTTCATGTTACAGAGCACCTCACCAACGTTATTCACCCCAATGTACCTGACGAAACCAAACCAATTCCCCCTCGCGTCCCGTTTCCGTGCAACGTACGCATCTTTAATGATGCCGTGTGGTCTGAAGGAAGTCCAAAGTAATGAATCCGAGACCCCATCAGGAAGATTACTAATGTAGAATGTTGTTACTGGTCGGCTGTCGTTAATCCCTCTATTGTTTTTCTGTCGGAATCGCTCACCACCCGTTCGGCTCCCCCTCATGTTACGTATGTTTGACTAGTGAGTTGTTAAAAAATGATTTAATCAATAAAGCTGAACCATTAAACTCGGATAAAAATCAAAATCAGCAATTTATCAAAACTTCAAAAGACACCACTCCACGTCAGCCAAATCAAAACGTGAAGTGTGAACACTCGTATTTAAATATCTAATCAACGATGTCAAACTATAAAATAACAAGAACAAATATTTTGATTTTTGACTGCCGACAAGTAGCTCATCTAGAACGACAACAACATATCTACAAGGTGCCCCACACAAACACAAGAGTCCACCAGATTTCTCTTGATTATCATCCCCTTATTGGTTAATTCAAAGTCCTTAAATATTAAGCAACAAAACCTAAATGGCTGCCATAATAAATTAAACCAACATAGTAATAATAATAATATCTATAATCCAAACGACGTCGTATCCCATGTTGTAAAATCACCAACCAAACCAAAAATAATAAAAATATCTTCCAACACTTCATGGAAGCTTCATACTACCGTTAAAGAATCAAACACGAGTCCCAACAATATTAACAGTACAAAACCCTCCACCGCCTCATTCAAGATTTTTATCAAACACCTTGTCTGCAACTCCACACATTACCTATATATATATGGCCTCACCTCTTATTCCTTCAACCCTCCTAATAACCGACCATTCACTACCCAGTTCACTCACATGGATCCTCTCTTCAAACACCCATCTTCATCCTCTTCCACAAACAGTATGTTATTATTATTAATATTATTATTTGGTTTTTAGTTTATTGCTTTGTAATCACTTTCTGATTAATATTTTGGTAACAGGTGATGCTGAAATTGCTGTAGAGACTAAAACTGAAGATGGGTATGTTCCAAAACCTCTTGATTGTTTACAGGGGACACCAATTCCACCGTTTTTGTCCAAAACTTATGATTTGGTGGATGATCCAAGCCTGGACCGGGTCATTTCGTGGAGCGATAGTGGTGCGAGTTTCATCGTGTGGGATCCGATCCAGTTTTCGAGGAAAATCTTGCCCAAAAACTTTAAGCATAACAATTTATCCAGCTTTGTTCGACAACTTAACACTTATGTGCGTATAATACAACCTGCTTTAAGTTAGTCAGTTAGTTAGTTAGTTAGTTTGTATGTGTAATCTGTTATTTTTTAAGTTCCTTTGTTTATATTTCTTTATTTTTTATGTTTTTGTTTTGTTTTATACACCTGTGTAGGTTAGTTTTTTCACTGTAAATTTGTCTTTGATTCATTAATCACTTGTATATTTCACAATGTAATTTATATTAGCTATAGATAATGGAAGGGTGCTTGTTTCTAATTGTGATTCGAGTCGGGTACTTGGATGCTATGCTACCGTCTTTGCATACCATTTGTTGTGGCCAACTCGAATGTTATGGGATTATTCGGATATTATATGTTTTTCAGGCAAAATGCAGAAAAAGGTAACAAACTTTACCGGATTTCTTGTTTAAGGTAATCAACTTATTTTTTTGCTTGATTTGTGGTAACCCGCGTAGTAAAGTATGTTACTTTTTTCTTGGATTTTGTTCTTTATTACTCTCGTGTTTTCGTCGATTATTGTTTAAACGTATGTGTTACAAGGTTTATGCAATTGCATATGTTCTTGTATGTGACTTTGGTTGTTCTTGAAGTCAATGCATATGTTCTTGTATTTGATCTTTCTGTCGTCAATGATTTGAATTATATATTTTTTTGGTTTTGTTTAATGTTGTTTGTGGGTAATTGAGTTCAGGGGTTTCGCAAGATTGATACAGACAGGTGGGAATTCGCGCGTGAAAGCTTCCTGAGAGGGAAAAGACATCTCTTGAAAAACATTCGCAGACGCAGGTCGCTGCAGGCTCAGCAGCTTACCGAAGAAAGTAGCAGTTTTTCAGTTGAAGCTGAGGTGGGGAGGTTACATAAAGAAAGGATGGAAATGATGCAGGAAGTTATCGATCTACAAGATCAGCAACGGGGGACTCATCAGTATATGGAATCAGTTAACCAAAAGCTCCAAGCAGCTGAAGATAGACAGAAGCAGATGGTCTCGTCATTGGCTAAAGTTCTTCAAATTCCTAAGTTTAAAAAAGAGCAACGTCGTGTTTCAGCTCCACAACTGGTTCGCAAGTTTATTAAACATCAACCTGATGATCATAATTTTGGATTAAACCCAATTCCAGTTGATAACACAGTAAGGGATGTTGATAATCAATCAGAAACTGTACCATCGCGTCTACATGATCTTGATTCGCAGGAACTGGCTCAGGTTAACGATCCTTTTTCAAAAGAAGTACTTGATTTCAATTTGGATTATGATGCCACAGCTATTGTTAAGCAGGAAGATATTTGGAGCTCTGACTTCGATACAGTTTCTGCAATGCCTAACAATATGTGGAATGATGCCGGTAACTATGAATATCCTGAGTTCGGTCTGCCAGGTGGCGAGGTGTCTGATTTCTGGAATGTAGCTGATTCTGGTGCTGAAAATTGGATGAGTGGTGAAGAACCTAGCGACTCTCAGAAAACCAACCAGTATGGGTTTTAAATCCTAAGCTGGTTTGGTTGATAGGGATTTATATAGACTCATAAGGCTATAGTCCAATAATTCAGTTCATTAGCTTGTTTCTTTTTTATTTTATCTAGTTTTGAATATAATTACAGTTTACTTTGAATGATCTTTTGCTGCTCGATCGTTGAGCAGCTTTTCTAACAAGTAGATGTTCAATTTTATTAGATTTGAGGCCTATAGAAGACTGCAGTGTCTTCGGTAGTTGTAGCAATTGCTGAAAGTAGGTGGTTAGTTTTTTTTTTCTTTTCGTCACATGTTTCATAATGTATTGAAACAGGGATTTGTGTATACGTTTATTGATGACACGGTTATTTAGTGTTTGTAATACTATAAGCTCACTCTTTCATTGTTTTTGTTTCTGCAGGTTATTTGGATGCGATCTAGGACCCCTCGGTTCATTGAGTTCGGTAAGAAAGGCCAAGTAAGTGTGTGAAATTATTGTTTTTTCTTCATAGGATGTTCATGCACATTTATCTGTTTATCATCTTATTCATGAACTTCTCTTTGCCGGTCTTCACAATAGTCTTCGGACTAGAGTAAAATTTGATCTAAAACGAAAAGTTAACCTTGAACAAGTTATCCAAAGTTTTCTACCAAAATCATAATTCCCAACTCACATTAGTTGAATAAGGCGTCTAGATTTTGTTATTGTTCAAAGTTTTTTGTGTGAAACATTAAGGTAGTGTTTGGTATGCAGGAATAAGAGGCGGAATGGAATGAACAACTGTGGGGTAATGAGAAAAAATGGTGTTTGGTCGGTCACATATTACACAAGGATTCCCATTCCCTCTAAACACCCCAAATTCATTACATCTGCCCTTCGTTCTTTTCATTCCGTTACCTCTTTCACCTTTCATCACCACTCACAATTAAACCTAGTTACCTTACGCTATCAAGTACAAAAAACTTAATTACCTTATGTTGATAAATGAGTGATATCACACCTAATTGAAGAATGCTATTAGTATAACATGTCTTGTTGTTTGATCAGAGAGTAAGCCAAACGCGGTAATGTTGATTACGAGTGTTATGTGCAAATCAAATTGAAACACAATAAAGTTTAAGTTCCTTAAGATGGAGAAAAACGCAATCACATTTGGTGTTGGTTATGGTCGAGAGGTATTTACTAAATGTTGCGCTTGATTTTATATCGCGTATACATAATCATGTATTACAGCATATCAAACTAAACCCGGTCATGAATTATATCTTGCTACACCATTTGTCTTACACGTAAGTTAATCTAATGGTGGATGCGGTACAAGCTAGAGGTTAACAATAATGTTGCCTTGCATATGAATTCAATGGCATAACCAATGTACAAGATCTAAATACTTAAGCTCGTATTTAAAGTTTAATCCAACAATGTCAAGAGTGGTTTAACTTATTTCTAATTGAATTCGATTGAAACAAGTTGAGAGGTATAGAAAGTTGTTGCCTATAAAAATTCATTTTCTACATTGATAGTGTACAACTTCACTATTTCATTGAACGAAGATACTGAGTGAATCAAGATTAGTAGCCTTATGTATGGGCACTCTCTTAAAAGTAGTGTGTTATCCGAGACGTGTTGTTTATGTAATTTGAGTTGCTCATTTGACAAGGGTTTTATGCAGTGTTGCAAAACTCGGTTTGGCCTTGTACTCGGCGACCCACCCTGGAGCGAGTACTCGGATTAATCGGGGGAGTACTCGGAGTAATCGGCCAGCTCGGCTATACTCGGCGACCTACCCTGAAGCGATTACTTGGGGAGTAGTCGGTCAACTCGGCCTTGTTTTGCAACGTTGGTTTTATGAACTTCGTAGTGTTCAAATCATTCAAATATTAAACACTCTTCCTTATGCTCGTACGGTCGTGTTTGTGCTAAAAACAAACTTCTTGTTCGCATAAGTTAATTTTATCTGAAAGTTATATAAACAATAGTAATTGCTAGAACTAAATAACAACAATATCAACTGATTTATAAAACATGTTTACTTAAGTATGCTCATACTAAAAAGCGGGTCCAAATGGGCCAACATTACCCATGACTGTTGTTTGTCACTACAACATACTCGTAGTTGTTGACACCACTTTAACTAGCACCACCGCCAATGCAACCACATCCACCATTGTTGATGCCTCTGTAGCTACCACTTCCACTGTTGCCCGCCACCATTGTCATTGTCGTTGCCTCCACTTTTGCTACCACCGACATTGTCAATATCAACCATCATCACCACCGTCACACAGCTTTTTTACCGCCAACCCCACCTAGTTGCCGCTACCTGCATCCATTTTCACCACCCAGCCGCCACTGTCTATAGTTACCTTCGGCATCACCATCACCTATTGACTTGTCGTGTCAACACCACAACTGGCATCACGGTTGTTGCCGCCATCACCCTGTGGGCCTAGCCGCCATAAAGTAAACACAGGCGTGTAACAAAGTGAGAACCCATTTTTGACAATTTATTGATTTCTAGTTTGGCATACAATTCTCACCTTTTTATGACACGATAAAATCTGTTAAAAAAAAGTACACCATGTAATTTATATTTAAATGTGTAATAATTAAAATTAGGAGGCTAGATTGCATCATTTGTTCTTCTTGATACATAAAACATACAAGTGTTATATCACATAAGGTATAAAGTAGTCAAACAAATTGTATTCATCTTTGATTCTTATGTTTTTCGTCTCGTTACTGACATGTTAAACCCGTTAACACACAATTTACCATCCCAATCTAAAACAACACATTTCAACATGAATCCATTTAATTAGAACCCTTTTCAACCCAATTACCCAAACCAACTTAACACTTTTTAAAACATCCATCTGTGATCCGCACCCATATCCTTAAAAACCTCGTCGAGCCATACTCATTTTTATCCATCCGTTGTCCAAGCTGACACAAACCCGACCGTTTTGCCAAACTTACTAAAATCTAAAAAATTTGGCCAAAAAGTTTAAAACAAAATCTCAAGGGGGTTAAACTGCGTTACACACTCATAAAACAGAAAGGCGGGAAAATTGAGCAAAATACCCCCCCAATCAGAAATAATAATAATAATAATAATATCCACGCATCTTCATCATTATCAATCATCACAATCGATTACAAATACAAGGCTCACACCATCACATGAGGAGTGTTTATGTATTGTTAATTGTTATACGTACGTCGTTATCAATACCATCACTACTTCGTCCAGATTAAACGTCGACGTATTGGTTTCAACAAGGTACGTTATAGACAGTCTTCATTAACATGTTATAACAACTACTGACTACGTGTGTAAATGTGTAATGATCATGCTATTAATTTTTTATTAAGCTTATTGTAGAAGTTTATGTTATCATATCATACGAATTACCGTGTATTTTTTGTTAGTATACACATACATGATATGATACATACGTCCCCTATAGCTAGTATTATTTATGATTTCATATATCATGATTTCATGTATAGACATTTGTCTCATATCTGCTTGCTGTATATGACAGCTCATAAATTCACTGTAGTTAGAACAATGAACATTCTATTACAAACCTTTGAGATATTAGAATACTTACTCTACTCTGTGTGCATGTTTTAGTTGTAATGGTTGTATTGTTGACAACGGATTACACACTACGATTGATAATAAGCACATTAACACAATAATACACTCGCACTACAACAGATTTGATGATCTGTTCTTGATTTGTTTTTTGGATACACACACACACTCACAAATGATGGTCAATAAACTGTTTGGATTTGTCTTGATAAGTTTACATGTTACAACAAGGTCCTATATATATGATGATCAAAAAACAGTTATATTCGGTTATTCTTTAGCGCAAAATAACTGTTTTTGGATGGATTAACTGCCAAGGGCAGTTCTGTCCTTTTACATTGCAGGCCTGAGGCGCGCGCCTTTCGGTATTATGACATGAGGCTGCACATTTGATCATCATATACAGCTTTTATAATAATGCATACATATGATCCTATGTTAAGTGTTTTCAAATACATATGTTCTAGACAATAATGTACAATACACGTAAATATAATATATAAATAAATTTGATTTATAATTCACTTCCAATATGTATTCTGTTTCTTTTGTGTTCAACTTTTTGCTACTTTGCATTTGAGTCCGGACGGAGATTTGGTGGTTGTAGGGGTGGCAATCATGAGCCGTTCGTGAAAATGTTTGCATATTGGTTCATTTGGGTCAACACAAGTTATACAACTGGTCAAAACAGGGCACTCTTTTAAATTAGCTAACTTAAAACTGTTTCTTAGGATGTGCAAAGGAAAGCATATTTCACATGTTAGCCAATCTCATATTTTATGCTGGAAAAGAACCAATTAAAATCTCTTTAGATCTAGAAGAAAACTAACAAATAATAGCTTGTTATCTTCGGGTTATACAAGTTAACTTGCCGTCCATGAACAGCCTACATCTGTGTCTGCTACTGCTAACTGTCTATTGCTTTAACTTCTCTTTCTCATTGGTCTTTGGCTTTGTTTTATTTAACCTGCTAGCAGGAAAGTGTAGCCTGGCCATAAGCGGGCGCGGTGCTCGTGTCTTCTGGTCAAATCCTCTCACACAAACAAACCCTGAAAATCATGCACAAACCCAACTTTGAGAATATTGACAATGGCATTCAAGTACATTCTCAAATCAAGGGTTGTTGAAAGTTGAAACCAAATAAATTTGAACAAAGATTGAATAACGTATCAGTCAATCATTATTTTATGCAATTTATTTTGATCCATCACCCAATCCAACCTGCATGTTTTGCCAGAATTAATATATGCATACCTTTCCAGAAGCAGTATTGAATATCCTCTGTTGTCATGCCTGACAAATAAACGTTGATATGTAGTGAGTGAGTTTGGTATAGATTAAAGTACATTAAAGTGTAATGTGAAATATTGCCTTGGTATTATGCATGTAACATTTTTTTACTGTTTACCTTTAAATATTGTTGGTATGGAAGTTCCAAAATACACTGTTCTTCTTGGTAAATTCCATAACCAAGATCTGGGTACATCAATTGGGTTAAGGCTTGAGTCGTGGTCTGCAAACACCTGCACCTCAATGGAAGTGTTTTTGTTTAAGATAAGACAGTAATATTCTTGCCAACCTTATAAAGAAAAAAATTAGATCTAAAGAAACTGCTTTTTGACATTCAGAAAGAATTCAGGTTTGCTGAGTCAGCATCATGATATACCTCATTGACTTGGAAATATGTACCATTGAGTGGAAAACTCCCTCTCATTGCAGTTCGGCACGGTATCTGTTCATCATATGCATATAAGATTAGATCACATAAATATATTACTGGATCATGTAACATCCTGAAAATAAGATATAATACATGTCAGATTATTATACTGGATAAGTGGATTAGGCATGATTTGATAGAGTTTCACCTTTCTGAGGACATGGTCCATGCTAGGACTTCGTGGAGGCGTAGGATTAAGATTATGGACTTCTAGGTGTAGGATTAAGATCAAGGTTAAGGACTTCTGGGGGCATATTTTTCCTAAACTTTAGAAAGACTTTATAGGTGATTGTCATCCTGAATCTACCACTATATGTTGTTGTATGATGTTAGACATCTTTAAGTTTTTACTGTGTTACTCTCTCACCACTTCTTTGGTTATTGGTTGCTTTTTATTTCTATATTTTTTAGTTCTGTTGGTTTGTTGTTTGTTTCGAAGCCGGGGATCTCTCCGCAAGCAGCTTCTTTATCCCAACGGATAGAGGTAAGCTTTGCCTATTTCCCACCCTCCCAGATCCTATAGGTAGCTTTGTTATTTGTGGGATTTACTGCGTATGGTTCTTGTTGTAGATTATTATTTACACTGGAATTTAATAAAAACGTTTATATAAGAAAATTATTATAATAATGTATTATTAAAGTTTATAAGTTGTTAGGTGCAAAATATAAATTTACAGAAATAATATAGAACACAATTATGTGATGTTTATCATGCCATTTAAATGGGAACTCAGCTTCGGAAATCTGTAAGACATGGCTATGTGCAATTGTTTTTTCTGCATAGTCGTGTCACATTTTGTGAAAATCGGGAATATGAATTCCTGTATTGATGGACATGGCTATGTGTAGTTTTATTACAGAGTTGTGTGATATATTGTCAATTGAGAAATTTGGTGTTTGAAGTACCACCAATATGTGAAGTTTTCTACATAAAGGTGTGGTACCGAGTAAAAAAAAATCCAAATTGAACATGGCTATGTGTAGTTTTATTACAGAGTTGTGTGATATATTGTCAATTGAGAAATTTGGTGTTTGAAGTACACCGATACGTTAAAATTTCTACATAAAGGCGTGGTAATGAGTAAAAAAACATCCAAAATTTTGTGTATAGACAGTGTTAGGTTGAACTTGCTAAAGTAATGTTATTACTAGTGTTTAGAAAGATTAATTTAAGTATGATTGAAAAATTTAAGAATGGAGAAATTGAGGTAATGGTTAATTTTCTCTGATGTTGACTAAAGTATGATTTTGAGTTTTTGACCAAAAAGAGGGCCAATGTTAATTATAGTTCTAATTAGTCTAAAATGCATATTGAAGTATAGTTGGAAGGTTAATTAGGGACTTTGATCTAAAGGGGTTGAAAGCTTAAGGGATTGAATATTTGCCATCAATATGATGCTATGTAGATTAATAGGTTGGGAGTGGATCTATCAGAAGTAAACTGTATAATTTAAACATGTATGGATGCTTTTGTTTGAGAAAATGGTCATGAAAATGGCCACACATAAAAATGTGTTTTTGACTGAACTTTTTATTAATGATGATAAAAAGTTCTAAGTGGATTTTTAGTGGTCAAATTTCATTTACATGTAATTCGGAAAAATAACTGTGTTTTGATCTTGTGTTGTAAATGTGCATTTATACAAATAATTATTTGGTAAACCTGCATTGGATTGTGATAAAGAGGCTATGTCTAGTTGTCTACTTGTTTTAGTGTTGCTTTGTATGGAAGTATGGAACAATGTTGTACACCTCATTTTTGTCAAGTAAATACTTCTATTTTGTTAAACTATGCTATTGATATATTTGGAATCAAGCTTTTTAATATACATTTGTTTTGAAGACTTCCGCGTATCTAGGCTGATGTTTAAAAGTCAACAAGTTTGACTTTCCTTAGTAAGCTGACCTTCAATAAATATGAAATTGAAATAATTGTTCTGTTGGATGTAATTTTTTTTTTTAATATTAGTCCTGAATTTTGGGTTGGGTGTTACATATCGGGTACATGATTGCTCACCAGGAGGGTCCCACGAACGGTTTGGGAATTTGCCTCACGAGTGCTGTTGCAGAAGAAGCATGTTTGTTCGTTACACAATGTTCCAGATTCTTGGGAGCAACATTGCCCTTCTGGCGGCTGAATCGAATTTGCAGTTTCACCTAGTATAAAGGAATAGCAAAAGACAATTAACTTAGCTAGCAATCACAAAACCAATTATATAAGTATGTCATTTTCAATTCTCTACTTTTAACTTCCTACTTACCAGGTGTCCAAATTGCTAAAAGGTAAGGGCAAGGATCATCATGTTCCCGTGTGTCCAGCTGAAATTTAGTACACATTTATTAAAAAACTGAGATTCAATAAAGATGCAATTTATATTTGGTTTTTTAAGGTGTTCTTACCCCTTCCAAGAGAGGATGTGAATCTGGAAGCTCATAGCTACAAAGTTAATATGAAAAGCGATTAGGAGTCTCATTTTTTTAAACTTTGTTTCTTAATCATAAACACCAGAAAGGACCAAGGAATAAAATAAAAGCATGAACAAACTGACATAGAATAGCAAATTAGCAATCACTTACACTTGGTGCTCTGTTCTTAGCTGGCTGACATTCTTAAGTTTAGGCGTAGGAATTGAGGCAACTTCCGATGTTAACGCGACTAATGCCTTTGACATGTCACCTTCTCCAAGTTCCATGTGACTTTCCATGTAAGTTTGCAAGTTCTGAGTGAACTGCTCAATGTTGAGCTTAATCATTGGAATTTCTTCAGTGTCTCCACTAAAGTCCTCTATATCAAATACTTCTTCTTGTACTTGTTCAGGTTCTGGTGATGCTGGCACCTCAATTATAGGCTCTGGTGTTGCTGGTACCTCAACTATAGGCCCTGCTGTTGCTGGTACCTCAACTTTAGGCCATGGTGTTGCCGGTTCTTCAATAACAGGGTTGCAGTTTTGGACTTCTGACAGCTGTTTGGGTTGCTCACTAGCTGAAGGTAGATCTATCATCCCAATTGGATTTTGACCAGTTCTATTTCCTGTTAAACCTGCTATACTCTCCTCTGGTGCTGGTAGTGCCAGCCTTGCACTGCCGTGAAAATTGGCATTAGTGAACAGATTATGCATTATATTCATGAATGAGTTGGGTCGCACGCACACTGTCCTTTTCATCCCGCTTTTTAGATTTTTTTAATAAATAATTAAATGTGTTATTTAAAACAATATTGTTATAATAATAATTTAAATCTTGAACAAAAGATTTCATTAGCTGTATTTCTTAAAAATACTGTGGGTGAATTCAACCAGTTTGAGCCATTCAACCCGTTCCCAATATTTTTATTTGACCCGTTTGAGGTAAAGCACAACCCAAATCAACCTATTAATAAGTAAAAAAGTTAATGGACTTGTCAAGCTCTTCTGAAAGAAGTGGTGAATTTTTGGTCAAAACTAAGATTCTGAATTTGGGCCCTACAAGGTTATATCCTTATGGCCTTAGAGGTAGAAGTTAGGTTTCGTTTTTGCAATTATGTCAAGAAAATATTTCCTAACTTGTGTATATATAATATGGGATTGGGACCTCTATGGTTTCTGTAATTGCAATGTAAAGCCCTATAAAATCATGAAAAATCTTTTGCATCTTAAATGGAAAAAGTATGTTGGTTATATAATTGGTTATCCTAATCTGAGAATTGGAAATGATTAAGGAACATGCTAGCTGCTCAGACCTTGCAAATGCACTTGCAAAATGTCTGCATTCTCCTCTCAGTGGACACGCATTGCAATTTGGTTTGGTCTTTGTACAAAAAACCTACAAAAGTTACAAACATAAGTTAAAATTAGTTAGGGAGATGCTTTATATATATATACACTCCTTAGCTATATAGTCCTACCTTTCCAAATGTTATCATCTGGTAATGTAGTTCATACCTGTTAATAATGAAAATTAATAAAAAAAAATGGTAACAAATGTTATAGTGTTCATTTGCTGTATAATCTGACTGTAATAAATGACTATATGAATAGTATCAATGTGTGAAAGTTGTTGGCATACAAAGTTCTCTGGTCAAGCTTGCATAGTCTTGGCCATAAATACTTTTGAATGGTATCTTGAATTGGATACCTGCATACACATTAAAGTGTTGGAGTCTTTCTTTTTTGAATTAGAAACTTTGCATAAGCTTTAGTGCTTACAGTTCTAAAAGATGCAACTGAAGGGACTCGGGAAGTGGCTGTAGGGGTACCCATCCAAGTCTTATAGCTATGCGCCCCACATTTGTGTCAACCTAGTTGAAAGCATTAATGTTAAAATATAAATATCATAATTAACTTATTAGAATGATCGACTATCTCTCAAGAATAATGCTTACTGGAAAAGCAAGATGATGAAGCGTTAGAAGTCGGATACACTCCACACTTTTTAAACCCAAGCCTTTGAAGCTTAGTAGATACTCCCTAAACAAAAATAAAATGGTTAGCGTTATCTGTAACAGCAAACAGGGTGTGCATTTTAGCATGTTTAATTTCAACATTGGACTGATTGTGAATTTGTGTCCAACTCTAATGGCCTTACTTGGCTTTGTCAGGTGGAACGTCTCTTAACCATTCAAGATCCATGCTTCCATGGTCTTTTACTAGCCGGTCAAGCATGTCCTGTATCATGTAAGTAACATTAAAATTTGCTTCTTGAAAATCTCAAAACAGTTATGAACTACATATGATTGCGAAGGTTACATTTTCAAATATAATAGTACAACATAAATGAATAAAGCTCTTTAAGAGGTTGTAAGTAAGCATTTGAAACACTTTGGGTCAATTTTGACCCTTTTGACTTGTCATTTTTAACCAAGTTACCTAATTGGACCTGTTATAACTAAAATCTATCCTAGATCATCTATTGAAATTGCCACCAGCCATATATTATAACATAAAATTGTTCATTATGGGACAATATCCTTATACCTTAATTCTCGCAGCGAGCCTATTGTTCATACCCCTTTCCTTGATGGCATCAGCAACATCATTTACATCTGCTCTCTTTATTGCTTCGTAGTCCATAGAATCCTTCGTGTTTGCTGTTCTCTCTCTCTTTTGTTCTAATTCAGCTTGCATTCTTAGTTTATCCCAATCAACTTTAATCTGTGCCTTTCCAGTTTTCTCTTTTTTAACTTTAGAACCACCCTCATTGTTACCATTAATTTTTTGTTTACTTCCATTTTTATTCAAATGAAAATCAACTACCTTCTGCACCGTTTCTCCTGAGGCTTCAACGATGTTGTAATTTTCATTGGCCTCGGAATTCTCTGTCGAGATATTTGTTATTTTAGTTGCTTGTTGCACCATGCAGTTACTGTTTGCGGATTCTTGGGAACTTATCGTGTTGACCATCTGAACCGTTGTTTGACTCGCAGATTCTGCTGATATTCCACTATCTTCACTTGCACACTTTTCACTATTCTTTTGAGTAACTTCACTTTCATAAACCCTTGTAGGTCCATGCGTGTGCAATAACTCTTCAAAAGAAGTGTATTCCCCAATAGTAACTTTACACTTGTCTTTTTGTTCTTCAGCTTTATGCATAGAGCATGTATCTGCAGAATTTTGTGAAGAGACTATTTCCTCAACTTCTATATGATTTATTACTGATTCCTTGTATATTGCTGACTCTTTTTCAGATAACTCTGCAACTTCACATTCTGAATTATCATTCAAGTCGACACTGACACAACTTTTAGAAAATTCATTGCTACCAACAACTTCTTTTTCTTCACACGAATCAGCCTCCTGCAGCATCATAGAACCATGGTCTCCTGATTCATCTACATGGTATGGTTCTTTAACCAACATGATTGATTCCTCTTCATGATGTGATTCACTGTTGGCGTTTAGCTTGGCGGGATACCGTGCAGCAAGAGACATGAATGCTGAACTGCAATGGTGAGTAAAAACATTAGTTTCGTAGCTGCGAATGAATTTAATGACAGTTATTTCTTTGAATCTTACCTGGATAGATGATCTGACACATTCTGAGTTAGGAAAACCCCAACCACTGAATCCAAAACAGATCCTTTCCACTGAGAGAATCGCCTGTCCCCTGCAAAACTTACGTTTTCAGCTTTAACACAGAAAATGCTATAGTTAATACTAAAATAAGGCAATGATTAGTTTTAATGAATAAGTTTTGACCTTGTACAAGATGCATTCTTGCTATAAATGAATCTACTCGCCCACGAAATACTCTTCGTTCTTCTTCCCACCATTTTGCCTTATCCTCGTCTGTCCCGTCTATTCCTTCACTATTTATATTTTCTAGTAAAAGCATCCAGACTCTATTTGTCTCGTCATCAAGGTCAACTTTAGGACGTTGCTTTCTTTTCTTCATAGGAGTAAACAAACCTTCATAAGGAACAAGACTTCTGTCCTGTTGATATACAACAAGAGCATTTTTCTCATGGTATCCTGACATGTAAGGTACAACCGCATCACTGTAGATGTGCAGCCGCTCAAATAGGCTAATTAGTGCATTTATATCATATATGCTTTCACATCTTAAACTTGGATACCCTGCATAAAAAATACAGTATCTTAGTATTTAGTAAACGAATTCAATACGTTCACCAGTCACTATGAATAAAATACCTAATTGGTAGTGATACAAAGAAGGCACCATTATTTTGTTCCTTTTGGAATTCTGACCACATGTCTGCATGTATCTGTCTTTTGACATATCAGATGCTTTAATCTTTTTCTTATTGTATACGCTTGTGCTGCAGTTGGGGTCATTTGGACTCGCAAAATGACTCGGTCCTTCATCATGGGTTTCTTGTAAGAAATCTATCTTACATTTTGCTTTTGTGTAGTTCCTCTTTAATCTCCCATGTGGCAGCTCAGTTTTGCTAGGAGTGATCAGGCTCGGGCACTCGGTTTCATGTACCTTTTGGTAATTTTCTACTTCACTAGTCATTGTGCATATTTTATCAACCATTACTTCTGCCTGTTTCTCAGATTCATCAAAATCGATCTTTCTCTTACACGTTTTCTTAGTTTCTTGATCTGGGCTCGGGTGCATAACCCCACTTGTTTCCTCCGCAGCGGGCGTTGCTGTTGACTTTTCAACCCCCTTTCTCCTGACATATTTCCTCTTCCCGGTTGAGGATCCATCGGGCTTCGGGGTTGCGGGCTTTGGAGTTGCGGGCTTTCTTGCTCTTTTGGGTGTACCTTCTGTAACCACTTTTGGTCTGTGCTTTCTTCTTTTCTGTTTCGGTTGTGGCGTTTCATTCAAATTGGTTTGTTCTGCCAATCCCTTCTCAAAGCCTTGATCAGCCTCAACAAGTGTAGAACCATCTTGATCTGCTGCAAGATGCACTCTTTCATCTGCGTTTCGCATTACCATACCAGATGCCATTGTGGTCTGATTTGGTGTCAATGGCGTAAACCCCAGGGACAGACCCGTGCTTATTAGCGGTTCTGCCACCGTTTGTGGTGGTAAAGAATTGAGATCACACAAATTCATCCACCCGTTTCCACCGCCACCATAATCAGATCCTTTTCTAATCGTGGCATCTGCAAGTGCAAGCAGATCTCTACAAGAAATACTACTCCATATATCCACATCATCCATCGAAAACTTACTACACATTCCACCAGTGATCCCATATCCTTGACTCGTTGACCCAAAACCACCATCCCAACAACTAAAGCTATTCAACCCAGATGTTTGTTCCAAAACAGCTTCTTCGAATGGATTTTCGAGCCAGTTTTTGCAGATCACATTCGGATCAGCTCGGCCCATCTTATCCGGTGTCACAGGACCAACCGCATTTGGGGAAAAATTATGAGAAGATGAACTTTCTCCCCTATCATCCATATTCAAAACTTTATCAGAAATTCTCAATTAATAACCAACAAATCGTACCAGATTTAACAAAAATTAGCTTTTATTATGTGATTTTGCTTCACCATTGACCAATCTGCAAACATAATTCTGCACATAAATAATAATAATAATTAATTATAACAGCTACAACAAAAACAAAAGTAATATGTTAACCTTCAGATCTTACGATATTTGAGGAAGTTGTTATAACAGAAAGATCAAATAACAAACCATCATGCAAACCCTAAAAATATACATAGATATACAAATAATAGCCAGAAAAGTGAAGTAGTGTGACTAACCTTAATTGGAGATCTGATTCATTCGGTGGTCGGAGAGAGAGAGAGAGGAAGCAGGTCGTATTTTTTGGATTAAAGAGAGAGAGAGAGAGAGAATAAGTTTGTTTTATTAATTATTATTACTTTTTGCACAAGTCTTTTTGTGTTCGGTTTCAAACGCAGTGGGTTCGCGGGAAGCAAGTCGTACTGTTTCTTATTTGATTTTGATTGGTTGAGTCTGTTTATACTTTGCAGCAATAAACAAAACTCAAAGCTGTTTGCAAAACAGAAAACATTGAAGCGTGTGTGAGATCCTGTAGGCCCCACCTATTTTGGATTCTTCCTGTTCTTTTTTGCGTATCAGTTTTATACGCTATTCTATTGTATTATATTATATTATATTATATTTTTAACGGTGTTTATTTCGTCACTAAAATTATATTTTATAGTTGTACTCAACATTATCGACTGGATTTTTCTTACTTACAAATTAAACTCGTTGTAAAAAAACGCTGTCAATGTTGCTTTAAGATTTATCTCTAAAGTTAAACGTGTTAACATTTGTCAAACTTTTTAAAACTTTACGGGAGTAAGATTTCTTTTTCATATATTTGCAAAATACATAGCTACATAAAAATATGGACAAATTCTGTATACAAAGATTTATAAATAAAGATACATGACAAAATAAGTAATATACAATAGCGTAACAAATTGTCCGCTTCAAATGTTCCGGTCATAATCACTACAATTTTGTGAGGTGTTCTCACCTAAAATATAACGACACTATAGTAAATTAATAAATAGGTTTAGGATCAAATACACAAAAGAAAAATAATGCAAACTTATGGGTATGCTTAAGCCGTATCTACTTAAGATGTTTATCGAGTACTATTTATAAATATATGAAGTCAACTATCTATCTGTTTCTTTAAGCATTGTGAATCATCATGAGTAGTACAAATCATCAAGTATATATCTTTAATTATCATAGAACATTTTGGATATCATTAGTTGCCATAGGAAACATTGATGGTCCATCCTTTTGTGCATTGTAATCATTTCTTACTTTAACATTCTTTTAAAACCACTGTTAATCCTCAAATTCATAATAAAAATATTTTGCTATGTCGTGACTTGAGAGCAACATATACAATAGTGAAAAGGCAGTTAACTTTTAAAAGCTTTAATAGAAATATATATTGAAAATGATCTTAAATTAAAATGCATAAAATGATGATTATTTTAATAATTTTTATTTAGTTCTGATTTATAATATTAGATATTAAAAAGACGAGTGGATGTTATTAATGTAAAAATGAAGGCTGTAGGGTGATTTTTGATACTTTTAAGAAATGCATATAATGTTAGAAACTCTTTAAAGAATGCACTTTTTTTAGTTTTCAGGTTTTCCTTTCTATTTCATGTGTAAGAGCATTTACATCCTCTCCACCAAATTATGTAAGGGGTTCTCTTAAATTATATGAGGTGGGTGTGAGTGGTTGTGAGTGAATGAGAGAGAAAATATTTGGTGAAATCACTCTTCACTCCTATATTTGAAAAGCTACTGTTCACCCCTATATATATTTTAATATTTTTGTAAGTGGTTGTGAGCGAGGCGACAGAAAATATAATGATAAAAGTATGAAAAAATATTATTATTTTAATTAAGAGAGAATTTAGGGGTGGAGTAGTGATTTTTAGTGTAATATGATGGAGGAGATTTGGTAGAGGAGATGTGAATGCTCTGAAATCTTTGTTTAAGATCCACATAATGGATTTTCAAAATTATTGTATTTACTTATTTCTTGAAACGACAAATGTTATTTCTACTCTACTTTATACCGGTAATTCAAAATATTTATTTTTGTGCAGGTTTAAAATGAGATCTCTACTTTAAAACGCATGTACGCATATGGGTTTGTTAATGAGTTTTGATTAACATGATACATAGTATATTTTGGATGACAACTTATTTATAGTTTAATACTCATATTTAGCAACTTAAGCTGCTTTATGCTTAAATCATTACATTTTAACTATTTTAAGTGCATCATCTCTAATCATAAGATGAATGGTTAAATGTTGTTAAAAGAAAAAAAACAGAAGCTACCATAATCCATAAACAACATTATGTTTATATTTTTAAAGATGATGAAAAATGACAAACTTGTTTTATGCCGATGATGTTTTGATTGTTGGGGAGGGGTCCAAGGAGAATGTGGATAATGTGATCAGGGTTCTTCGTGTTTTTCACTTTTGCCCAGGGCTTAAAATTAACATACGGAAGTCATATTTGTATGGGATTGGGGTTGGGAGCAGTGAAGTGGATAGCATGGCTACGGTTCTAGGATGTAGAGTGGGAGTACTTCCTTTTGATTATTTGGGTATTCGGGTTGGAGCTAATATGACCAAAGCGTGTAATTGGAGCCCGGTTATTGACACGGTTCAAAATAGGCTTTCGTCATGGAAGGCTAAAACTTTATCGATGGGAGGCAGATTGACACTGATTAAGTCAGTGTTATCTAGCTTGCCTATCTATTATTTGTCCATATATAAGGCACTGGTGAAGGTATTGGATCATATAGAACGGCTGATGCGGAATTTCTTATGGACAGGTACAACAGAGGCGAAAAAAGTCCATTGGGTGTCTTGGGAGGTGGTTTGTACATCCAAGTAAAAAAGGGGGATTGGGGATATTGAGAATGGGAGATGTTAATTTTGCTTTATTGGCGAAATGGGGATGGAGGTTCACAATCGAGGATAATTCAATGTGGAGGAAGATTATTGAGTCTATACACGGTGGGAGGGGAGCTTGGTGTTTCTTGCCTATTAAAAAATCGATCCCGGGTTGTTGGAAGTCCATAGTATCGCTGCTGGAAGATAAACGTATACAAGGTAAGAAGTTTCAACATTTTATTCGGGGTATTGTGGGTTAGGGGGACGCTATATGTTTTTGGACTGATCAGTGGTTCAGCGATGTGATTTTAAAAGTGAGATGGCCTTGTTTTTATAAATTAGAAAAAAATAAAAAATTTAATATTAAGGACATAATTGCACAAAGTGGGGATGGGTTGGTCTTTAAGAGGAATTGGTATAGACGGCCAAGATCGGTTGAGGAGCTGTCCGAGTTACAAGACTTGGAACGATTGTTGTTAGAATTTAAATTTGGAGGGTTTAGAGATACTTGTGCTTGGGGAGATGGAACAAGGGGGATTTCACAGTTGCAAGTTGTAAGGAATTGGTTACAGTTGATAAAACAGGGTCGAGGGACACAAAATTTAAATGGGAAAGTTGGGTTCCATTGAAAATAAATTTGATTGTGTGGAGGGCTGCTATCGATAGATTACCAACCAGGGTCGCCTTGATTAGAAGAAGTATAAATATCACGGGGGATGAGGATTTAAATCACTTAATGGTGGGATGCGGTGTCGCATACAGAGTTTGGAGCGGTATTTGTAAGTGGTGCAAGTTGGATCCATTCTTTGCATATGAGTATGATGATTTGTTAATGTTATATAAGAATGTTCATGGTGGTAAATGGAGGAAGAAAATAGTTAGAGGTATTGTTATGATTACGACTTGGGCGTTATGGAACACTAGGAATAAAAAGATTTTCCAAGGGAAGGATAAGAAGGTTATGGAGATGGTGGCTGAAGTGAAATCAAAGTCCTTTTTATGGTTGAAAAATAGATCGAAGTTTAAATGTATAGTATCACACCCTCAAAATCCACTTGCGGAGTTTTACCGCGAGGCGCATGACAAACCAGGATCCAAGTCAACGATCACAATAAACAAGTCTAAATGAACATATGCAATTTCAAAAACATAGTTTAAAATTCCCAAATACAGCGGAAGCTTATTCTCAAAACATAAACAAAAGTAATCCAAAATATTCAATATTTGAAAACCATGCAACCCTAACTAGACGCCGTGCAGACGCGTGCGCCCTAGTCCCGTAGTACTACCTTAGCGACATGAGAAAACATGTAAGAGTTACGTCAGCACAAAAATGCTGGTGAGTTCACAGGTTTGTAAAATAAGTACCAAGTTCAACCTGTCCATACTATATCAAATTGTAAACCAAAGTACGCTAGCTAGGCGTATGTTTTGTTACTACTACGATTGGAAAACCATTACTAACTCGCAAACCAGATGTTGTGCCCGAATAGTAAACCTGTTCCTGTTTGAGACAATATGCACTCGCCCGGCCCTCCAAGCCGACGAGCGGGGTTGGTCACTCCCAATAGATCTATTCACATTTCCCCGTTGTGCTAACCCGCACATTCATGGTTTCCCCCGGGACTTCCAAAGATCGTATAGTAAACCATAGAAACCCATAGTATGACAGTTGTTACCAAAACATCAGTTTAACACATGTTTTCTCCCCCAAAAAGTGAAACCAGTTAAAAGTGGGGCCGTGAACTCACATTAGGTTGCGTTACTTCGTAATATGAATAAAATCAGCAAGCTATGCTAGCCCCGTAAAGCGGCGACCTAACATATGACAGTTACAAGTACTTAGACTAATAACCCGTAGGTTAGTTAGTCCCTAGATGTCCAGACCATAACCAAGTTCGTTTGAAAACACTGTGACTGTTAAACTAACCCAATGTACAAGACTCGACATCCCATTGGTGACCCGAGACTCCCCGTGTTATACTTGCACCCTCAAACACACAATCATGCAATCACACTTAACATACGTTAAAGTCCAACAAGTTCTAGCACATAGTTCAATTATCACATAAATAAGTCCGAGCACATGTTACTAAGTTATTAGGTATGATACGGGGTTCCTAGCATGTTCCTAGGTGTTAAATCGGGTCCCGGAATGCTAAAATATACTTACAGCAGCAGTACAGGCGATTAGGAAAAGTCAACTAGCAATTACGTAGGTCAACAGGCAATTATGAAGGCTAATCGCCTATACTATAGGCGATTAGGGTCATGTGGTATGCAATTCATGAGTTATTAGGCGATTAGGGTCATAAGACATGCAATTCAGGACTTAACTAGCAATTAGGATCACAATTGCATGCAACGAAGGCAATTAGCCCCCAATCACCTATGCTATAGGCGATTAGGGTGTCCTAGCAGGCGATTAGCCTCCTAATCGCCTATAGCATAGGCGATTAGGGTTCATAATCGCCTTCAGCCCAGCTGTTCCGGTTTTTCGCGCGTTTAACACTCCAAATCAAATCCAGAACGTGTGTAAACATCAAATATCAATCAAACAACCATATCAAACATATTTCAATCAAAATCCTTCGTTTAACCTCGTTCTACCAGCCCTGAATGCAACCATGTTTCCCAAAAACAATACACATAGCATGAAACATCACATTAACATGCATAACCGTAACCCTAATGAACAATTACTCAGATTTCATCAACATGCTATCATCATCAATCTGTAACTACCTTAATATCATGTTAACAATCCTTCTTGAATCACAAAAATCCTATCTTTTAATTATAAAGACACATATAACATGCATAGTAGCTAGAATCCAATTAACAACGATTATTAACGAATTTCCGAAGCCACATACGTTTATAAACAGGTCTGGACCATTAGGGATTCAATAAAAACATTATTAAAGGTTGCATGAATGAAAACCACACCTTAGTTTTATGATAGATTAATGTAGTAGGCTTGAAAACGTGTAGTTTGATCCAAAATCGTGTTCCAGAGGTTGTGTGTGTGTTGGGGCGAGTTGTGGGGCGGCTAGGGTTGTTATAATGAAGTTTAGGAGGTCAAGTATTGTATTTATAGTCGTTTTTAGTCGCCAGGTACGTTGCAGGCGATTATGCAGCTTTTGCAGGCGATTAGGGCTGCTAATCGCCTTCCCTATAGGCGATTAGCCCACAATCGCCTAAAGAAAATGCCCAGTCGCCTAATATGATATGCTAATCGCCTCCCTATAGGCGATTAGCCCTCCCTAATCGCCTATAGGGGTTGGTTCCATGTATTTTGCGCGTTAAACCCCGTTTTAACATATGTTAACACATTTTCACATACCGACAAGTCACATAATGATTGTAAACACGTAATACTTGCAAACAAACACATTCACACTCGTTCACCAATTCCCGGGACTCGAGACTTGTATGTTCCCTATGCTTTGACGATTCTACGAATCGTCACCCCTTGTACACTTGGTTAAGGACTGACATCTAATGATTCTCTAGACTGACATCTAACGATCCTCTAGACTAAATTAACAGTTCCCGAACCATAACACGACTCAACTAACCCAGTTAAGTATGATATACGCGTGACTCGCTAAGGTAGACTTTAATCTAGACAACGTTGTTAACCTGAATTTGCCGGGTGTCACATCATCCCCACGTTAAAAGAATTTTCGTCCCGAAAATTGCACAAGTACCAAAAGGAATAACAAAAGAAACAGACAAAAGATAGAAACCAAGAGAGAGATTTACCCGAGTTGTCACATATAGTTTGGAAAGATTGGGCTTCTTATCCTTTGTACATGTGTAATTAGTTGGCGGCTCTCGCGTTTTGAGAGCTAGCCGTTTTTAATGAAAGTCAATGTTAAAAAAAAAACATTATGATTATATTATTATACTTTAACATAAGAACCACATTGAAGTCTTGATCCACTTAGAGCTCACAATTCCTGACTTGTTCACGCCACGCTTAAACTTGTATAATGAAATGTATGCTATATAATTATAATTTACATAATTTATAATTTAGTACATAGAACATATAAAAAATATAGATATGAGATATAAAGTAGTTACACAAGTCGTTTTCATGCTTGATGTTTGTGATAATCGAGTCGTCTATAACTTTGTAACACGATTAGACCTGTTTTGTCAGCCCTATTGATCGTTTTCCCAGAAGACAAACTTAGGATTGTTATTAAAATAGTTATTACTTATAAGATAAATTATATGGCCAATTTTATTTATTCAGAAATAATAACGAATATTTGTGAGGGATGTCTCTACGTTAGATTTCTATTTTACGGGCATGGTATAATTAGTACCTGGCCCTATTAATCTAAACATGCATATATGTTAGCAGAATCATACTTGTAAACACGTTATTTATATAGGTTTTAGTGTTTTACGTTATACTTGGCTAACAGGGTAATCTATTATTCCCCCAACGACTTTTTTTAACTTTTGTATATCAAATTCTATAGATAGAATATTATATGAAAACTAAAAATAATATAAGCGTGGCTATGCTAGTCACGTTAATGTATAGACAGACACGTGTCGGGATAGTACTATACACACTGCACGTGTAAAGTTGGTTGGTGGGGTTTCTTTTCATCACTTACACCGTTCTAGCCCCGTGATCCTAGAGGTTTTGAGTTTAAGTCTTATAGACAATAAGATCAAAAATTCGTCATTCTTAGATCATAAACGACGACGACGTTCTTTGTTACAACTTATAAATAAAAGTGATTGCATTTGTCTCTATTCATGAATTGAATATTCTGTAAAAGACTTAACAATGACGGGATCCAAATTCAATAGGAAAATACATGTGTGACTTAATTTGCATGAAAGGTACAACGATGGATCAAAGATTCGGATGAGGACAACCATCCCCGGCTCCAACGACTAATAGTTGCTTTAAGTATCAACTTCGGTCCGAAAATGGTACACGATAAGGCTGTAGATATCCTCAAGCTCTTTGTTTAACAAAAGATGTTTGATTTAAAGGATTCTACTGTTCAACGCGATCTCATAGGATCTTAATAGGTTTTCAAAGAATCCTACGAAATGTTCCTCAAAGTGTCAATCGATGCTAGCAAACAGTGGTTACTTTCTCAGTACTCTCTTGATAATAAATACATGTACTTAGGTGCAAAAGCAGCATACAAACTAGGCGAACCTGAAATTAGTTGATATGGACGACATGAACTCATGATGCGTATTTTGCTAAGTATGCTGATCTAGTTAAAGTGAAGATTGTTAATTCAAGTGACATGGATCACACTTGCAACACAAAACCATCGTTGACAACACTTCATAACTCCAAATCAATTATCAAATCTACCACATCCATCTGAAGACAAGGTCTTCAAGCATAATTCACACTCTCAAACTATTAACGGTGTCACATGTGGTCTTGAGAAACCTAAATAATCGGAAAATAAAACCCCAAATCATTAGAACCTACCTCGTTTCGAAGAATTGTCATCTAGATCATCGAGAAATGAAACACCAAATCATCAGAAGCCCTAATCAACCACTGGATCTCGAATATAAACCCTTAGACACGCTTGGATCGCTATAGGTCATACTTTTATGTTGTCTTCGGCGCTACAAGTGGGGGTGCGAACGAGCTGAACCGAGCCTGAGCTCAAGTTCGTTTAACTTATCAAAGCTTAGGCTCGGCTTGATTCGAGCTTTGTTTTCAAAGCTCGAGCTCAGCTAAGTTATTATTTATTAATTAATTTATATTAATTGTAATTATCATTGTATATATAATTTAGTTATTTTTTCATAATGTTATAAATAGTAACTATTAATATTTAAATATATATTTAACTAGTGTTTAATCCCCGCGTTGCGGGGCGGGGTTGTAAAACCTTGCTAAGTAGTACGTAAACGCCGATCAAAACCGGACGTATACCGGGAGCTGGCGTAAAATGTAGATAAACTCGAATGTGTACCGAAAAAGCTTTAACTTAAAGACTAAAAAAGGCAAAACTTGAAGAGCCAAAAGAGAAACATACGAACTTAAAGGACTAAAACCGGGAAAATCGTAAAACAAAAACGTGAATTATACCGCCGTAAAACATAGGCGAACACAAAGTTTTAGACCCCCACGTTGCGGGTTGTACGTCGTAAAACCGTGCTAAGTGAAAATTGTAAAATAAAAACGCGAATTTATTTTGCCACGTGAAGTCAAAATAGACAGACACCCGTGAGTCGAGTTAAAGACAAAACCTCACGGTAAAAATAAATCAAAGTAAAATCATATACTAAATTATAAACCTTAAACAAATCACTACAACTCAAGCCTCACTACTACCCATTCCATATGAGAAGTATTTTTTAAGTCTGGCGGCAAAAGAGATGGTATTTTGTAATTAAGCCTGAGAGGCTTTTTTTTAGGAAATTAAAGAGATTGTATATCTGTAAAATAACGAAGTAACCTATGGCAAACTACACAACACCAGTACACCACCGCTAGCCAAAATTTGGCCTCCTCAATCTTCACAAACAACATCCATGGTCACCCATTAACATCGATTTTGTGCTCCTCTCCGATATGGAGAAGGCGTCGGAGAATGTTAAGATCGGAAACGCTAGATCGAAAGCGAAAATGATGACCATCTTCACTGTGTTCTACTTAAACGGAAGAAGCAAGAAAAGAATCTATGGATCTTGAAGAACTCATTTCTAGAAAGAGGATCACGTCCATGGTCCACCATGAAGCAATGGCAACAAAACCACATGGTGCCGCTCCTATAAAAAAAGCTGCAACTGTAAAAGATTACAATACTCACTCTCTGTCTCTTTGTACCAACTCCCAACACAAACCGATGTCGATTTCAGTCACGTATCCGTAGATCTGGGGTTTGACTCATGGGATTCGGCAACCGACCAACCTCTTTCTCATCGCTACCGCCCCACCAACCGTTGTCACAACCGGAGGAATAGAATTGCCTATGGTATCATCCATCACCACCGCCATGCGGCGGTGGTTTTTAGATTGTAAAAGAGTAGCCTAATGATGATGGTGGTTAGGTTTGTAGCCAAGGAAAGAGGAGAAAGAGACAGTGTAAAACTTTTAAAGGGAATAGAAATACCGAAAAACCCTCGAAAATACATGAAAATTACGAAAATGACATGTTTTAGCTGATCCAATGATATGCCATGTTTTAGTTGGTCCAATGATGGCTTGACATGTGGCGGTGCATGTTAGAGTTGGTGCACTGGTCCCAAGGACCTATTCTAAATGTAAGTATAGAATAATAAGTTAATTAAAAATTATATATATAGTGGGCTCGTTTAGGATCACGATCCGGCTCGAGCTCAATAAGTGAAGCTCGGCCTTGATCTTGTTTACTAAACGAGCTTGGTTTTAGGCTCAGGCTAAAGCTGGAGCTCGTTTAAGCTCGACCCGTTTTGAGCCGAGCTTGGGTAGCTCGGCTCATTTGCACCCGTGCAAGTTTTTAGTACCACCATCATCCTTTCCTTCAACAATCATCGTCGGAACCTTAAAGGGTCAACGAGATCCTAACCTTGAAACCTTTTCGGCGACTAATATGACCGGCAATCGTAGAGTTGATCTCTAGAAAGTGGGTGATTACAATGGAGTGGTGGTGGGCGGAGAGTGGTAGTGTAGAGAGAGAGAGGGGGGGAGTAGGGTGAGGTTATACTGAAGGAAGCAGGGTTGGTGTGTGTATATATTGCTTCAATGCAGGGATATTTTAGTCTTTTACCAAAAATTTAATGGTGAGTTGGAAGACGTTAACCCTTCGTTTTAGAAGAGAAAACTTCACATTTGTTTGTTCACTTTGAATATTTGTGGGTTCATTAAGATTTTTTTTTTTTTTTGATTGATACATATTTAAGAATAATCATTTTATTTTTCAACTAAGGCTTCTAGTTGAACTTTTATTTTATTCATTTCCGAACAAACTGATTCATACTTTTCTAATGTGAGAAAATAACCATTAGTCAAGTAATGAATTAATAAGCAGAAATCAGTTTCAAATAAACACAAATTAAATCTCAACTGAGAAGTGCAAGTCTCAAATAAAACACAAATCAAGTCTCAAATGAGCAAAACTCAGGTCTCAAATTACTCTAAGGTCATGGGGTGTACTCTAACATTTAGTGACATGGCATGTTAAAAACCAATGTTGTACACCACTCCCCCTTGTGTTAAGGGGCGTTAAAAGGATTATATGTTAACATAGTGTTAAGAAATCTAATTAATTTTGTTTCCTTTTTTAAACAAAAAACCACTAAAACAATAGTGTTAGATGGAGTTAATAGACTTAAACCAATTTCTTAAGGTGGGGTGGAGTGAAATTAGAGAAAGTGAGTGATATGGAACCTATGTGGAGTTGATGAGGGTTAAAGTATACCCCAAGGCCTAACACAACCAACTAACCAAACATAAACTCTTATAAATATTTCTAAAGCATAACGTTGTTATGTTTGATTCGACAACAAATCCAAACATAACAAAGAGGTACTTAAAGAATAGCCACCGACATTTTGTTGATGTTTGAGGCCGATAATGAGCTGACTTTGCTTTCTTTTGTTAATGAAATTGGTGCAATAGAAGAGACTATATACACGGTCGTGTTATTTAAAAATGTGTTAAAAACTACGAGAGCCACATAAAACATGCGTACATAACGCATTGATTATTTATATAAATAGTCGAATGGGTGGGGGTTAGGTCCAAAACTCCAAATGGCAAAGCTATTGAAGTTAAGGTGCTGCTCTTCTTGTGGTTAAGGGTTCGAATCCTGCCCACGACGGATTGGTGTAAATAATTTTGTAGTTCAAAAGAAAAAAAAATAAGATAAAAAAAGATCAAATAGTTGGATTGGTGTAAATAGTATGCGGTTATCATATTTCTATTGAATTTTATTTTATAATTAGTGTCTTATTTTTGTTAAATGTACAACAAAGTTTGCGATTCCAAGGCACCAACCTACAAGTAAAAAAGTGGTACCGATACTGAATTTATGGAAAAATGGTAACAAATACCGTACCAATTTTTAAAAGTGGGACCGAATTTATTGGTACGATACCGGTTCGGTACAAATGTTCATCCATACTTGTGTCAAGCCAAGCACAACCATTGTTGTCCTGTTTTCATGGTTCATGTGATTAACCCTAAATGCATCAAACACTGTTGTACGTTTTAACAACTTATACTTTCAATATTTTTTTATTTTTAAAATAATGTAGGTAAAAAAAAGTTTTATGTGCAAGAAATAAAATTCTTTATAAGGTGACATGGAAAATAAATTATGAAGTCTATTGGTATTTCAAATGTACAAAACAAACATATAACAAACGAGAAGTAAAATTTGTAATTTTCTTGCGTCAAACACTTAATGACAATGTTTCTTCCTGCAAGAACATTTTTATCAGACAAAAATGGCTGCCAACCTTAATTCCAAAATTTCCAAAAAAATAAAATAAAAAAATAAATAAAAATTGTCGATTTAGTAATCATATGGCAGAATCCTCCATAGGACAGCTTGTCGATATTTCGACCACACATCTTTGTATTTGTCTGCACATCGCGCTTCGTCTCTTGTCTCTAGCCAAATCAACAGAATCAGAAGATATATTGGATAAAAATATGGTACTAGAGACTAGAGAGCTGCAAATCTGCAATTATATGCCCCATATAAACTGATCAATAGGTAGTTGACTTTTAATGTCAAACATGTCCACTTTTGAAACGTATCATAACTTAGATCCCTTTGTTAAATGGGCATGGAAATTAATTCATTTACATGATTCGGTTGAAAGATTTAGGTAAAGGGAGAGGCTAATTTAAATGGATGTTAGCAAGCTCTTTCAACCAAACAAAACTTTTTATTGAGCAGGAGTTTTTTTTTTAAAGCGTATGTTTGGCAAGGAGTTTTTATGAGCTTCAAGCTTTTAAGAAAATGCTCTTACTCAATAAAAAGTCTTGTTTGATTAAAGGAGTTTGAAGCTTTTATGTTATGAGAAAAAACTTTATATTGAAAAGCTAGTGTTTAAGAAAAAGCTCATACTAGCTACAAGCTTTTAATGAGTAAATGACATAAATACCCATTATGTCATAAAAATAATAAAAAAAACATGCATACAAACTTTTAGTTAATGCCTATTTTGGTCATTTTACACATTTTATTAAAAGCTCCAGCTACTCTGCCAAACACCAAAATATATTTAAAAAGCTATAGCTATCAGCTTCCAGCCATCAGCTAGCTTTGCCAAAAATACCCTATGTCTTTATCCGGGAACCCACTGGTGAAGCCTAAATCCGCCCCTGGGGCACAATATTGTATTTCTTTTAAATATACAACCAATCATATCTATCAGGTCAACCAAATGCTACATTTCTAAGCATCAATAAAGCATTAAAGCCCCACAACGCCACTTTTAGAGTCGCTTCAAGACGACATGACATCATTTTTTTTTTATTCTTAAATCCCCTTCCTTCAAACCCACAAACACATGGTCGTACTTTAGGGATTTGCTTAGGTTAATGACTTAATGTAACATAAACATCGGATATGACCACCTCTCGTTTTTGAAAAAAAAAGATTACCTTATACTTCGATATCCAATATATATTCTTATTACTATATATAAGGTCAAATTGGTCTCAACCTTTTGAAAACTAATATTCAGCCAATAATTTGGTAATATGGCCGATAGTTATGCCTTTTCTTGTGATCGCCTTACTCTCGTTTTACCAAGTCATCATCAAAGAATCATTCAACATCACAACAACTAATAGAACAACAACCAAACATTGTATACATCCGTGTATTATGTACATGATTTAAACAAAATGTTTGGACTAATCACCTCAATTATTTATCCACGAGTAGGAATGCCCGAATCCGTTACAGTTGATTGCTTCTTGCCACCCGTCTCCATCTTCTGATGCATTGTGAAACACATTATGTGTGAGGACACTGATGGCGTCTAACGGTCTATAACCGTTTGATTTTCATTGTAATGTAGCACACAACATACGCCTGTTGAGGATTTGGACTGTGTAAGAAATGAACAAAAACGGAGCTACTAAGTTGTGCAGAAACGTATGAAAATCTAGAGATAGAGAACTAAGTCATTCATTTATTAAATAGATAGATGAATACGAACCTATAGCCTACAAACATTGGGTTGCCACAAAATAGTTGCGTTTGTAACAAAACTTATCTATGATAAGTCCCTGAGGCATCTACTAATACACACATACACCCTCAACGTATAATTACGTTTGTAATCTTAATGTCGATAGCTGAAGGATCATTCTTGTCCATTGCGGGAGATCTGGATTTCGGCCAGGAGGTAACAATCGGTGATAAGCTTAAGCTATTCAAATCATCCGATTTTGATCCAGAGAATTATGTGTCCACCAAATGTCGCACAACCAGCGAAAAGGTACCTTTCCATGCTAAAATATGATGATCAAGAAATGAATGCATACATTTTTTGCATACATTTAAAATCTCCTACATGTGTCATAAAATGTTTGCAGCGGAATAACAATCAGATGGTTGTTTTAGGATATAAGGATCGATGTGTGATCCTTAGAAATCAAAGCCAACGTTAAATAACGCTAATATCGTTACCTAATATCTCCTATTGTCGAATTATGTACAAATCATACACATAATAATAACAACGTTGGTTTAGTGTAATTATGCTAACATTAACATAAATTGTATGGTGTAACTGGCTGAAGGAATTAAGAAGCCTGGTGACTTGTCTCCTAGATTTAAAAAAGGTCTCTGCAGAAGAAATGAGGAAAAGTGTTTATGCTAACTACCCCTCCTTTATTCGGTAACATTTATTTATTTAGGGTCTTGCTAAGCGTACTCCCTCCTCTACTGAACATACCCCCTCCCCCACCCTATGTGGGAGGGTATTTATTTTTTAATGGCGGGTCTCACCGTCAAGTTTGTGAGGGGGGGGGGGGGGGTACATTTAGCAACACTCGTTTATTTATGATTCTAAAAGCTTTATGTAGATTGTTAGTTGGCTAATATGCTTTTTCACACATGTACGCATCAGCACATCAAGAGAGATTTCTGATCTTGAGGGTCAACTAGTCTCATTGAGGAATCTTCTGTCTAATCGTGCTACTATCATTCATAATCTAGCCGAGGGTGTTGGTGTGGAATCCATGTCGTCCGCACCTGGTTCAAGGAAAAACCCGAGCTTTGACTTTCAAGATAAAGAACCTTCGGAGATGGAAGTTTGGTTATCGCAATATATAGACAACCTTAATATTTTGTTGGCCGAAAGAAGGGTTGATGAGGCTTTGGCTGCCCTTGATGAAGGAGAGCGTGTAGCCAAATCCACGGACTCAATGACACCATCCATGCTATCTATTTTACAGGCTGCTATCACTGCACAGAGACAAAAGTTGGCTGATCAAATTGTTGAGTCAGCCTGCCAGCCTTCTTCCAGTGGCGCTGAACTTCGATCGTCTGTGGAAATAATCAAACGCCTTGGTGATGGTCCACGAGCACATACATTGCTCCTTAACTCACACCACCATAAGCTACAATCTAAAATCCAGGGTATTCAGACATCCGGTTCAACATATGGAGTGGCTTACACCGCTGCACTCTCACAGCTCGTCTTTTCAATCATAGCTCAGGCATCAATTGATTCATTAGCCATATTTGGTGACCAACCCTTGTACACGTCTGAACTTGTGACATGGTCTGTCAAGCAGGCCAATGCATGTGCGCATCTCATGAAAAGACATGTTATTGCTTCACCTTCTGCTTCAGGGGGGCTACGAACGGTAGCTGAGTGTGTTCAGATTTCCATGGGTCATTGTTATCTGTTAGAAGCTCGTGGATTAGCGCTTGGGCCTGTCCTACTGAGACATTTTAGACCTTGTGTGGAGCAAGCACTCAACGCTAACTTGAAAAGGATTGAGCAAAGCACTGCTGCATTAGCAGCTGCGGATGATTGGTCACTCGATTTCCCCCCAGTGGGCTCTCGCACCACAACTATATCCCAACCAAAGCTCTCGAGTAGTGCCCATAGATTCAATTTGATGGTTCAGGTTGTTTTATTTTTCCCATTTAGGGTCAAATGGAGTAAGATAAAAAAACTGAGGAAATTAATATTTGCAGGAAATGTGTGAGGATATTGGGCTCTTGAGATCCATGCAGTTTTCAAAGCAAGCGATGGAAGGCGTTGTACAAGTTTTTAACTCGTATGTTAACATGCTGATAAATGCATTGCCGGGATCATCAGAGACTGAGAACTTGGAAGGTAGAATTGTGAGGATTGCAGAGGATGAAACCCAACAGATAGCACTACTAGCTAATGCTTTATTATTAGCGGACGAACTACTCCCACGAGCAGCCATCAAATTACTACCTTTACAACAATGCATTCCTTCTGAAACCCCTAGAAAGGCTTCAGACCGACAATTACGCACCCCAGAACAAAGAGAACTAAAGAAACGGATTCAGCGATTTGTTGATCAGCTAAGAGATAGCTTTTGTAGAAAACACACACTTGATCTTATCTTTACAGAAGATGGAATTGCCCGTCTTAATGCAAGCATGTACTTGAGTATGGAAGAGAATTCAGACGGGTTCCCATCTCCAATATATCAGGTAAGCTACAAATTTCTTCATAAAAGATAAAATTGGCATCTAATATATATAGGTTCCTATCAGGAACTGTTTTTTAGGTTACATACAATCGCGAGCTTAGCATCAGACATGTTTGTGGGAAGAGAAAGGTTCACTACCCTTCTTTTAATTAGACTCACAGAAACAGTAATTTTATGGCTTTCTGATGAACAAAGTTTTTGGGAAGAGATTGAACGCGGGCCAAAGCCTTTAGGCCCATTTGGACTTCGACAGGTAGCCTTCTTACTTTCAACTACTTATGCATTGAATCTATACAGTTGCTTTTAATTACTCTATGTTATGCAGTTTTATCTAGATATGCAGTTTGTTATAGTCTTTGCCTCCCAAGGGCGTTACTTGTCACGAAACCTGCATCAAGCTATTAAGAATATCATCTCAAGAGTTATGGAATCGGTTGCTGCTTCAACAAATACAGATCCTTACAGGTTTTTGTTTCTTTTGAAGTAATTTATTTATTTTTGTTCAGGACCTGTTTCTAAAGATTTATTTTGATGAAGCAGCATATTGCCTGAAGATAAATGGTTTACTGATATTGGTCAAACTACAATCAAGATGTTGACTGGAGAGGCTGCCAGTGAAAATGTAGAAGTTACAAGCCCGACAACGTCCATCTCACTTGTATCTCAAGGGAGTAACTAACCTCATCCATTTTAAACAAAATCATCTGGTCCGCCACAATAGCGTTGGACTATTTATTTCTTTTTACACTTTTGCATCCGGTCTATAACTCTTCGGAAATATCCAACCAATATGACATATGCTCCTTATTGTCATAATTCATCACCAATGTAAGAGTTTTCTATTTTTTTTGTGTCCTCCCCAATCCCCTTCATCAGAATTCTTCTAAAACTATAATATATGTGTGGTCAATCATACATTACTACTTAATGACAAATGATAATCATACTATGGTTTTATTGTTCATTAACAAAATGTTCTAGACCTTCTGTCGATATGTTATTGGAACCTCTTGTTCAAGTTTCATTCGCAAGGTTTTGTATAAATTTGTTTTGATTTGTAGACATTTCTTGCTTTGAGAATGAATGGTTATTCACATTTTTTGTTGGTGTTTGTAATCTAACTAGTTGTTGACCCCGCGCTTCGCGGCTGTTTATGATAATACTTTGTTTGAGAATAGTAAACTGTAAGATAAGCAGTTGGTATCATATCGCATACAAACACTGCTACATGTTTTAGAAAATGATGGGTTTCTAGTTGCGAATAACATCTATTGGCTTCACTATCTTTTCATCGAAATATTACAAAAGAGAGGACTATTCGCATATTGATGGACTCCCTTTATAATATCCCTACATATTTTCAATCTTTAAAACGGTGAAACTTTTTAACTAACAATAATGAATCATTTTATGCTTTTTACAGATTAATATTGATATATGATTTTTTTTAAAAGTCATAGAATTTAACTAGGTATTCACTAGCAATGCATTAGAGATGACGACATACTTTGTTCAGAATCCGATCACGGTTAACAAGTTTTAGAGAGAGTATTCGAGTAAAAGGAACTTAACAACACATTTTACAAGATATATCTTCTAACGGTGCATGATCATGACTAAGGTATGATCTCAATGCGTCCACAATAGCTCAACAAAATTTATCTAGTCGTAAAAGTCGGGTTATAGATAGGAGATATGATGAAAGTTAAAGGTGGTCATTAAATGTCATGTTAAACTGCTCCATGTTTCACTGAAACTTTTTTTGGCAATTGTTGTTAAGAATTACTAAAGCTGCTACCTGCCACTATCATCCTTCTTGGCACTTCAGCTTCACCAACTAGTTCTACATTTGACTAACTAAAGGAACAGCATTGGTCACAGATAAGAAACCCCTGCATAGTGCTAGTGTAAGAAGACCAGGCTATTAATCAATGTTCTGATTTCTCCCGGATGAATTACCCTTGCCAAATCCCATCGCCGCCAGCCACCCAGAAACCAGTTAATTAATTACTGTTGGTTCAGGGCCCAAATTATACACTCAATGAATACTAATAACTACTGCTTAGAACTCTTGTTGTTCATTGACTGAAAAACATTTGGCCTTTTATAGCCTACAAGAGATCAACATGTAAACAGAACACTATGGTAAACTAAGAAACTAAGCTACTGCATATGAGGCAACGTGCACATGCACTAACGAAGCAGTAAACACTAAAAGCCCACATTCCTTTGCACGTTCTTTTCCTCTAAACTTGGTCAACACAAGACTTAAGTCTTCACTCTTAACACGTTATATTTCTGACCAACACTCAACCCAATTAATCAATCAAGATTAACCCAACAATTACAAGTCATATTTGCCTTATTGAACCAAGCATTGGTCAATCTAATTTTATAATCTCAACTGCATCAGGCCCCTTACCTCTCCACCTCAACCTAAAATCCCAATATGTTTGACTCAAAGAAGACCTAAAACATGTAAAGAAAATGGGCTATCAAACTTGGGTTTCTATACTATTTGCAATTAGGGTGTCACAAACACAAGTGGCTATCAACCAGTTCCTTTTTTTAATTCAACACCTATCATCACCCTCATCCTTAGGTGCTCCCCAAACCTCTACCCTACAGACCCGTCTCTATTCTATATTCCTATCCATCCAAAACCTCCCCAAATTAAAAATGATATAAAACATCAAAATTTTGCTTTGACCCATTATTCAATGTCAACAACAAAAAGAGACAACGAGAAATGAACTGGACATAGAATTCATGTATTCAACAATCCTAATTGAAAACAAGCATGTTATTGAAAATGATATACGAGGATCAAGGCACATAAAACTCATACTCAATGTAAGATGCATTCAAGAAACCTAAGGATTTAGAAATTCCCAACAAAAGTAAAACCACAAGAACCAGAAATTAGTGAACAGTTCTGAGAGTACGTTCTAGAGTCACAAAAATTAACACGGGTCCACAAATTCAAATCAAGAGTAACACAACTACAACTCTCTAGCCAGAATAAACGAAAAATAGGCATTGAGAGACACATACATTATCTGTTCGTTAGATAGACGATTGCAATCCCAGTCAATGATTCTACAACTTCCAGGATACGCGTAGTAAAAGTCCTTCTCAAAACAATTAACGTGAGTTCACCCAATCCAAAAAGACAAAGGTTGATTTCCTTAGTGGTTTAAGGAAGCTCATATACAACCTTTGCATGGAGATCCATCGTTTTCACGACTTCCAGTGAATACTGAGAAAGCAGCCACTGTTTGCATTTGTCCATCCCCATTCCCACAAACGTGTACTGAGAATATTCCAAAAATTTCTCAGACCGCCTGAGATCAAATCACTCTGTTCAATCCGGTAAACCAAACATCTTTTGTTGACAACAAGAGTTACAGCAGCCACTGACATTTCAGTTCCCATGTGCAGAAGAATGTTGATATTCAGACCAACCAAAAGCCGATGAAGTCGAACACGGTTATACTCCTCCGTTTCCTATATCCATTATTCTACCTTATCTGCAGAGTGAGTTACATGTGTGACAATAGACTCGCCATTAACGTCAATTAGATATTCCTCAGACTGGAGTTCGATTTTAGCACTAACTCTTGATCCTGACGTGAGATCCCTGGGATCCATGTTAAGAACCTTCTACAATGATCTAACTTTTTCCCTAGTTATATTTCTCTTGACAACCTTTTATCTAGGGTTAAAGATGGTGTCAGTCCCATTTAAATGACAACCCAGATAATCAACTTTATTAACCAATTTGTTTTTTTTGGTTAATCAGTTCGTTTTATTCGGTTAGTTTGTCGGTTATCGATTCAGTTAATTTCGGTTAGTAACCAAAACTTAGGCTAGAATTTTAGCTTAATATCATTGAAATTGAGGTGTCAAAAATTGAGATGAAAGTATAAATACATGAAATTAATGTATAAATGTAACAACAAGGTGGTGAAAGTAGGTGGAGGTGGCAGCAACGACAAGGTGGTGTCGGCGCCAGTAGAGGTATGTGATGATAGCTGACAATGTTGTGGTATTGATGCTAGATTGCTAGTGGTGCCAGCGGTAACAATGATGGGGCGCATCGATGATTACTTTGGGGTTAGGCAATAATGGAGGTGTCAACGACGTTGGCATCGTAGTGGATGTTGTCAACAGAGATTAATCACTTTATTAATCAAAGATGAACACAAAGTGCACAAAACTCTGGCAAGATACAAAATACAGAATAAACCTCACTACAAAACTATCAAACCCTCAACAGGTTATCAACAAGATAATCAGACACAAAATACACGAAGAGAAACACTGGTTATTAGATCAAGATGATCTAATAACGAAACCCTAATATTGTGTGTGAACGAGAGAGAATACAGGAGAGCAAAACAGATGAAAATAAAAGTGAGTCAAAAAGTTAGAGAGATAGAGAGAAGAGAGCTATTTATATGAGCCTAGAAGGTTCCAAAGAGAAAACATAATTTGAAGGATTAAATATCACAAGCCTAATGGACTGGAACCTAAGCTGGGCTATTGAGCCCAACAACAAACACACAAATATCAGCAACTGGACTGGACTCTAATCAGTGTATTTTTTGTACATGTCATTTAATGTTAACTATAATAAAAATGCATTAGTTTTAGTTAGGGGTGCAAACGAGCCGAGCCGAGCTCGAGCCTTGCATTATCGAGCTAGGCTCGTTACAATTTTCAGAAGCTCGAGCTCGAGCTCGAGCTCGATTCGAGCCTTGTATTTTGGGCTCGAGCTCGGCTCGATAGTATAGGTAAAAACTCGAGCTCGGCTCGAAAGCTCGATAAAAAATTATGTGGCAAGAGTTTAAACGAGCCTAAGCTCGGCTCGAGCTCGTTTGGACCATAAAAGAGCTCGTTTTGACTATTAAGGATTCGTTTTGAACCATTAATGAACTCGTGTTGGACAATTAAGAAGCCCAAGGCCCAAAGTAATTTAGTTAATGCGTAGGTTGCAATACAATTGGGCTATATAATATTAATTGACATAATAAGCAAAGCTCGATAAGGCTCGACGAGCCCAATCGAGCTTTACATTCGAGGCTCGAGCTCGAGCTCGATAACCAAATGAGCTTTATTTCAGGCTCGAGCTCGGGCTCGAGCTCGATAAGACTCGGCTCGTTCGAGCTTTTTACCGAGCCGATCTCGAATAGCTCGCGAGCCGCTCGACTCGTTTGCACCCCTAGTTTTAGTACAAAATATATTTGCTTATATTCGTTTCTATCATTGTGTTTAGTTGTGGTGTAAACAAGATAAAACAACCGAATTAAATAAACAAAGGAAACGGAGATGCGTTTGTATTTAATATCAAACCGCATGTCATTTATAAGTTGTTATTATTACGAACATAAATGAAAAGGTCAAATTAAGAACCATATTTTTGTTGGCTTGCACTTTTGCGTTTGTATTTAATATCAAACCGCATGTCATTTATAAGTTGCATGACAATCGGTTTGGGTTCACATGGAGTAAATGGGTCCGATCAAATGTAATATTTTTATGTGGCGTGCATTCTTGGATCAATTGCCAACGAAGATGGCGCTATTAAGACGAAACATACAGGTGGACAACCGGTTTTGTGTTTGGTGCGACAGCAAGGAGGAAACGATTGAACATGTTCTTACGGGTTGTCCTATTTCTACCGGTATTTGGAATGGTTTATCTAGGTGGTGCCGAGTTCTGGATATTTTTGCGTTTCACGTCAATGACTTGGTTAACATACATGCTCTTTGCGGCGTTCCCGGTAATAAGAGGGTAGTTCTTCTCGGGGTGATTATTATTGAATGTTGGCGCATATGGAAGGCAAGAAATGAAAAATTTTTCGCAAACAAGGAGACTAAAGTGGTGGAGATGATCTCGGATATCAAGTCTTTGGGGTTCCTTTGGTACAAGCACCGGTTTAAGGAAGGGGTAGTGGAATGGGAAAGGTGGTGTAATTTTGATCTTATGTAATTGGGTTGTACGTTTTTTTTGGTTTTTAGCTTGTTATCTCCGTCTTGGGGATAGCTTGTCTTTTTTTGGTGGTTTAATGAAAGTCTAAGATTCAAAAAAAAATATTTGAACACAAGCCATGATTTAATTTGGTGAAAGAAATTAGTGGAGCTCAAAGTCAAAAGTGATTTGATATGGTCACCACGAAATCGGTTTGAGACTTTGAGCACAACAAAGAAACAAATTAAATTTAATTGGGTTTAATCAAATCTCTTACATTGGGCTTGTGGTTCCGGCCCAAGTGGAAAGAAACGAGAGTAAGGGAATAATAATAAAAACGATTGCGACATATAGATTATGTTTTGCTTGTGACGATCAACAAGAGAAGTTGTCACGATCAATAAGATGTTTGGCTAAATCTTTTGTAACTTTCTCTAGACGAATGGTTTGATTAGGTTTTGCACGTTTTCCCAATTTATTGTCAGTATTTTATTATGTTTTGCTTGTGATGCAAACAATTAAAACATTATTGATGCATTAATTAAGCAAACAATTGATTTGTGTTTTGAGTCTTTTCTTTACAACTTGTTCGGTTGATGACAAAACTTAGTAGCGGGTTGGGTGACATAAAGAGGATTGACTTGACACTTACAATTGGGTAGTTAATAGGGTTTGATGACAAGAACTTGTGCTACCAGTTAGTTAACTAATTTAAGAATTATGTCTATGTGCTTCCCAATTTATAAACTAAAAATTGTGTAAAACCTAGAACCTGAAGTTTAGAGGGAGTTACTTCTTTATTATTACTGTTTTCTGTTCAAATCACTTAATCAACTTTTTCAAGCACGCCAACATTTTACTTCATAAAATACTATTTTTAATTAATTAGTTTAACCGATAAAATTGCTATTAACACTAACCACATACTCCTCGTGGTTCGACAACCTTACTCCCTATACTACAGTCCTTGTAGCTAGGAGTTGTTTTTAATATAGTTTTTGATTAGCACTCGATACGCGATCAGGTTCCCACAGTCAACACAACAACAACCCACAATCAGCATCAGTTCACACTTTGTAACACAAGTCCAAGTAATGTGCACCTACAAAAGACTTATGCAACATGTTTAAACTCTAACACCCTGCCCCTCTCACCACCAATATTGTCGGCTTTGCCCTCCCAGAGCTCACGGATTTGTTTTTGGGTGCCCCGGTGGGAACTTCCCAGGAGGTCACCCATCCTGAAACTGCTCCCACCTGAGCACGCTTAACTGTGGAGTTCTCCTCTCATCCACTAACATTAAGCCCCAAAACGCGTTGGTGATTTAAGAGGCAAGACATTACTTATGAACCAAGGATCTCTCCTGGCCACGGCCGATGTGGGATTTTCCTGGGGTGTCACATTCACCCCCTGTTAGAGTCTCATCGTCCCTGATGAGGTATGCACCTAGGGATGGCAATCAAACCCGAACCCGATGGGTAAACCCGAAACCCGACACATTTGGGACGGGTATGGGGTCGGATAATCGGGTATGGGTCCGGGTATGGGATTAGTTTTTATTTTTTTCGCGGGTTTGGGACGGGTCTGGGATTTGATGATATACCCGTTTACCCGCCCCAATTACCCGATAAAGTATACCCGTTTACCCGATTAGATACCCGATACAATTTCTTATATATTTTTTGAATATCTATGCATAATATATCTATTTGTCTAACTAGATTGTCATCTTGTGCTAAAAAACACCAAAAAAATTAGTGTATACTATCTGTTATCTATGTCTTTGAGTATTTTTATATGATTTAAGTATTTTATATTTATAAATTGTAATCATTTACATATATATTTAATAATGCTAAATGTAATTGGTTAATAGTCACCCAATAGATACCCGACGGGTTTTAGTTTGATATACCCAATGGGTAAGTTCTAAAAGTTAATGGGTTTACCCGAAACCCGCGGGTATACCCGATACCCGATGGGTAATTACCCGATACAAACCCGACGGGTTTTGGGACGGGTTTGGGACAAGCGTACCTAATCGGGTATGGGTTTGGGATTACCAAAACCCGTCCCAAACCCGACCCATTGCCATCCCTATATGCACCCACCATCCCGAACTGCACAGGAGTGACTCTGATACCAAACTGTCACACCCCGACTTTTCCCCTGGTCGGTTGTGACGTTTGGTGCCTTTGCCAACGCAGCGGAAAGATGCATCTAAGACTCTTGTTTCCTGAACGCCATTGCTAACCCTCTAGGATTCCCGATCCCAACTGTCACCTACTCCAACCGTGCCGTTACCAAAGTTTAAACCTGAAAGACATACTTAAAAAGTCAACATAAAGTTGGTGAGTTCAAAACGTACGCCTAGCTAGCGTACTTTGGTTTACATTTTACATAGTATGGACAGGGTGAACATGGTAACACTTTTGGAACTTGGTAATGTTTGATAACATTTTGCAAAACTTATGAACTCACCAACTTTATGTTGACTTTTTAAGTATGTCTTTCAGGTTTAAACTTTGGTAACGGCACGGTTGGAGTAGGTGACAGTTGGGATCGGGAATCCTAGAGGGTTAGCAATGGCGTTCAGGAAACAAGAGTCTTAGATGCATCTTTCCGCTGCGTTGGCAAAGGCACCAAACGTCACAAACCGACCAGGGGAAAAGTCGGGGTGTGACATAAACAATTGAAAATAAAGAAATAAAATTGAGATGAAATAATTTCAACAACCCCCCCCCCCCCCCCACACACACACAAAAACAATTTTATTTCCTGAATGGGCCATACATTCTCATTTGATTACAAAACTAAGAATGATTGTTAGAGTGCACCCCTTTTGTAAACAGATAAAAGAAATAACAATTTTTACTCTAATTTATCTCTATCGGTTTAACTCCTATCTATTTTATCTCCAAGCCTTTCTACTTAGGGGTGAGCAAAAACGAGCCGGACCGAAAAAAAACCGAGACCCGAACCAAAAATCAACAAAACCGACCCGGATCTGCAATGTAGGGTCTGAATACGGTCCTGGATTTTACCTGCTGTCGGGTTTCGGGTCGGTTCGGTCCAGGACCCGAAATAATCCTTTAGAAAACCGAGAACCGAAATCCTATCCAAATAACCTGAGAGTAGACCAACGATATATGCTGCAAGTAGAACAAAACACTAATCAGCAAAGCGCTTTCTGATGTCAAATAAAGTCAATGATAAGTGTAAATGTAAGTGGTTTGTTGATAATACTTTTCAGTTTCTATATTCACCATCATTTAACGTACTCTTGCCTTACTGTTGATTTTTGTCGACCTCAGAAAGCTGCTGCTAGAAGTGCAGCCATGGTATCAGATTATGTTTGTTGTCTTGAAAAGGGTCAAATCCCTCCTAAGGTACTTAGTGTGTAAAATAACTATACACCTATTAAGTGTAGAAATAAGTAAAAAGTTTATATATTTACAACTAACCGCACTTAAGAATTGGAATGTTAAGAAGTAATTTGTCACAAAACTTTACTTCATAAAATGTGAGGTGTGTGCATACAATTTATTGTCTAGAAATCAATTTTTATAATTGTCATTTTCAAATTGAGGTATGCTCGTTTTTTTTCTTAGCCAAAGTATGCCTAAGTCTGCAAAAAATCAAGAACAAGAGCTTTGAGTTTCGGGTCGGGTCTTGTACTCTGGACCGACTGGAACCGGGTAACACCGAACCGAAGACCGAACCGTTGATTAGGGTCTGAAATCGGTTTTGATTTTATGTGGGTTCCGGGTTCGGGTCGGGTCGGGTTTGGGTCGGGTCGGGTCGGGTTTGGACCGATGCTCACCCCTATTTCTACTTTATTCCTCTAAAAGCTCATTGGTTTTAAAAAGCGCGAGGCGCAAAAAAGGTGGCAAGCATTTTGTATCCGAGGCGCATGGTGGTTAAGTAATACTTTTTTTTATATATCCCATACATTTGTAGCTTCATTTACCTAAAATATAACTCAAAATCAGGTCTCTATATGACATTATCTACATGTATAAGCAAAAAAACTCAAGTTGAAAACACCCCAGTTACATGAGGTGCGCGCGTCATGTAAAAAAAAACCCCAAAACTTGAGCCTTTTTGGTGCTTCATGTATTTCCTCAAGGTGCTTAGCGAAAAAAGCCCTAGCCTTTGCGCCTTGTTGCGCCTCGAGCGTCAACACGCATAACGTTGACTTTTTAAAATCACGAAAAGCTCTTTAAACATGAACTTAAGCTTTAGAGTTCTTGAGTTCTCTAAACGAGCTAGGCTAGAGTTCTAGCTCTCTTAATTTAAAATCAAGGTGACAAATGGGTGCACATTGAAGAGCCTTGTTTGATTCACGTTTGTTTGATTTCCTCTAGATTTCACAATTACAAACAATTTAGCAATGCCTCTCTCTTACTCTCTCTTATCCACTCACACTAAGGATTATACTTGTAAGATCTTGTTAATTAAATGATCAATAGAAGTGAGTAGCAGCAGCTTATTGCTCGTTTACCTGCCATCCTTATATAATTTATAATTTGCCTTAGTTGTGGAATGGAATTTAAAAACTCTATTAAAAAAACCACCATGCCTTTCTCTTTTCTCTTCAGAGTCTCATAACCTAAATCTTTTTTTGTGATTTATTATGGGTTAATAACTTAATATGATATTTGCTAGAGTGAATAGCCAAATCCGTCCCTGGGGTTTGACCCATTTTGCCACATCCATCCATTTTGAGAATTTTTGACAACTGAGCCACTGTACTTTACACTTCTTTGCCAAATCCGTCCAATTCACAAACCCAGCTAATTAATTCTGTTAACTCGAGGGTATTATAGTCTTTTTATCTATTAAATTTCCCACCCCTATTAGTATATTTAAATAATAAAATAAATTAAATTAATATTTTAAACATTTAAGTGGGACCCACAATTCACCTTCTTCCTCACCTTCCACCCAAGCCCTTCTTCACCTTTTACCACCACCACTAACCACCACCTCAGCCACCGTCTCCACCACCTGGACAACCACCACCGTCTCCACCACCTGCACAACCACCATCGTCTCCACCACCCGCACAACCACCACCGTCCAATTCAAATAAAAATTAAAAATAAATATATAAAAAAGGTGGTCCATCGGAGGGTTATGTATAGCCCAGTCCATAACCAGAACATCCCTTTCAAATTAAGCAATATCCGAACACTTTCAAGCCCAGCTGAATCAATCCAACAGACAACATCCCTTTCAAGCCCGCCGTCGTCTTCCTCGTCCAATAGCATCACCACCATAACCCTTAACCTCTAATCTTCTTATCATCAACATCAATAATTATAAACAACATCATGACCATACCTGTAAACCCGACTCGAACCCCTTGCCGTCGTTAATAAGCACCACAGCCCTCATTCAAAACCACCAGGTCAGCCGGAACTGGGTTGCGCCGCCGCAGCTCCACCGTCAGTGGTGGCCGGAAGTCTCCTGGTCTCTCCCTCTGCCTCTGTTCTCTCTCCTCTGTGTCTCGTCTCTCTCTCTTATTCTGCTTCTTCCTTCTTCGGTCTCCCTCTCTCTCAGTCACTTTCTCTCTCTAACTCTGTTCTCTCTCTAAAACAGCTAGGTATGTGGGAGTGTGCACAGTCAGGGGAAAGGGTGGGGGTTTGGGTTCGTTTCTGCCGGACTCCGCCGGATCCGGTGGCCGGAATCCCTCCTCCATGTTCCTCTCTCTCTCTTCGGTGGTGTGAGTGTGTTTTGTCAAGAAACAATAAGGGTTGGGTAGATGGATTGGGTATATAAAGGGGGTGGGATATTTTTATAGGTGAAATGACTGAAATGCCCTCGAGTTAACAGAATTAATTAACTGGGTTTGTGAATTGGACGGATTTGGCAAAGAAGTGTAAAGTACAGTGGCTCAGTTGTCAAAAATTCTCAAAATGGATGGATGTGGCAAAATGGGTCAAACCCCAGGGACGGATTTGGCTATTCACTCTATTTGCTATTATCCCATACACAAGGCACAACAATGTACACTCTTTTCCTTTTGAGATAAAACTATAAAAGTATTACTGAACTTAATATGTAAAAAAGAATCTAATATATAGGTTTCTCAACATTTATTGAAGACTAGTGGGGTGTCCGTGCGCTTTGTGGGGCAATATATATTGAAGCATATATTGAATGTTTGGTGGTTTTTTTTATGAAAAAAAAAGGAATATGATCGAATTGAAAGAAACACTTCAAAAACTTAATTACTTTTGGATAGGAAAACTAACAATGTTAATACACTTTGGATATCAAAAACTTTGCGCACCTAGATAAACACTTTGAAGTAACATCATCATAGATTTGAACATTCAAATAATTTCGAAATCAAATATCACACTAATGTTCTGGTGTTCCTCTTGACATCATGTCATAAACTACCACAAACAACAACTAATCATGCAATCTTTTGAGAATAGAGATAATCCTTCTCAAATCTCAAAAAACCAAAACAAGATTTAAAATGCTACTATTAAAGCTGAGAGGCCATTGCACTCGGTTTAGTCACAAGCTCTAAAATAATCCAAGTAAAAGTATCAGGTTTAGCTAGCTCACACAGATCTCTCTAGTTTTAATACATTAGCAAGAGGACCAAAAACATCAAAAAATAGTAAAACACTAACCTCGAATCAATCAAACACCAGTTATCTTCGTAAGGGAGACCCCATTTGAAAAGGTTGGTACAAGATCAATAAAATCCATATAAATTAGTTATTCAAAATAATAAAATACTAACAACATATAAAATTAGCTTGTTTTTTAAAGCAAGTAGCCTCTCTAAACAGCACATAACTCCACCCCAGTTTCAATAATTATATCAAGCGTAGTAAACCATTATAAACTTCTTAAATGAACCTAATCAAGTTAACATTGCAATAATCAGACCAAAGAATAATCTCTAACAACCTTTTTCATTATCTACATTCTAATTTTTTTTTTCATAGGTTTTATATGTAATAAGTAGATAACGTGATCAAGGTAAACTGGATTAAAAAGCAACGAGATCTTTGAAGTTTTGAGTATGATAAATCAAATAATCAAATGGGCTTTGTTTAATTGTTAGGCTAAAGTTATATACTTAAAGCCGTCTGTAGGGCTGCAAACGAACTGAACTTTTAGCGAACAGTTCATAAACCGTTTGGCGAGAAGTTCGTTTGTATCTGTTCGTTTAATAAATGAACGAACACGAACGAAATATTTTGTTAGTTTTGTTAAAAGAACGAACATGAACAGAGGCTGTGTTCGTTCGTTTATGTTCATGAACATTCGGTAACGTGTTCGTTTATGTTCGAAAGTTTAATTTTTGTAATTTTTTATAGTCATTAATTTTTATTTATTTTACCCAAATAAATAAATAATTTATACGAGGCAAGTATATAACTATATGAGATCAATAAACCATAGTTTAAAAAATTATGAAATAAATAATTCATGAAGAGTTCAAGTTTAAATAAATAATTTATGAAGACTTCAAATTTAAGATGCAAACTTGTTTTTTTAGGCACTACTTTATTGTTAAGTATTATAACCTAATTATGTTTGTATAATTATGTTATGTTTTGGATGGATCTAATTAATTTCTTAATATACATGAATTCAATCTTATTCGAAAGTTAATATATGTCCCTTTGTGGTTGTTTCCAGTCATGAACACTTCTTTGGGTTCGTTTGTGTTTATGAACACTTGTTTGTGTTCATAAATGTTCGTTTGTGTTCATGCGCGTTCATGAACAAAATTAACAAACGAACACGAGTGTTTTTTTTAACAAACGAACAAGAACATAAAATCCCGTTCGATAAGTGTTCATGAACTGTTCGTGAACACGTACTTTCATTAACAAACAAACTCGTTCGGTTTGTTTGCAGCCCTAGCCGCCTGGCTTGTTTGTTGTGCACAAGGAAAGTTTATACTTATAGTTAATTTATTATGATTGGTTAGTTAATGTTGTGATCACAACAGAGTCTAGGTTTTGGATTATGTTAAAAAAATTTATTATTTTCTTAGTGAATAATGGTTGGTATTATTGCTTGTACACATTGAGAGTGGACAAATTTCCCTAATACATGGTGTGGTTATCGTCCACGCTCGATAATAATGCTAGAATCAGCAGTGTCACATAATCTATGGTTTTGGTACACATTCATTGGTATTATTGGTTCCAAATAATGATATTAATGTTATTGATCAGCAATAACTAGGTCGGCCCCTGTCTAGCAATGTTAGCAGATAGTGAAAATCGTTGACGAGCATGGTATATGTTTTTAGCAGATGAAGATCGGGCCATTTGTACGTATGATGAAAGCAATATTCGAACTGTCTTTTAGCCAAGAAGAAATTATTGTCGAACAAAAAGAGCTAGTATTTGGAGAATTACTTTACGGATGCTTGGGCACAATAGGCCCACGTACAAAGGTGGACCAATGTGTGCACTTATTATGTTGTGGTGGGTTACTTTGGGCAACATGCTTAAAGAGTATATGTGGGCTGAGGAATTATAGAGATGCAACATGTACGGGTAAGAATGTGTACTTGGGTAGGGAAAAAATAGTAGTTTAACGGGTCAACAGAGATTTTGATTTATTATTGATTTTTGTTGTTCTACGTGAAGTTATGAAAGCCCCCATTTTTTATTATTACATTTTCTTTTTTGTTAAAACTAATTCTGAACCGAACCGAACCAAACTAACCTATTTTTTAAACAACCATCCTTAAATTGTCACCTGCCCATCCTAACCCTGTAACCGACACTCTTTTGTCGGCTCTAGTTACCTAGAAACGCATAACAAGTTTCGCTCATATTTGGTGGAACATATTTACATGACTCAACTTATCAACTATCCAACAACGACAAAGACTAGATATTAATTTTTATTGTATTTATATTTAGACTGAATTACAAGTTTTGTCCTTTAAGTTTATACCAGATTTCAACGCATGTCCTTTACCTTTAAAATTGATGATATTTGTACTTTATGTTTCAAAATCATACACTGTATGTCCTTTGGTCTTAACCCAGTTAATTTTTATCGTTAAGTGAAGGGTAAAATTGTCTTTTTACCATTTATTTAGAAGACCATAATAAATTCAAAAAAAAAAAAAGAAAAGAATTTTATATATCTCTCTTTCTCACCTCTCTCTCTCTATCTCTCTCTCATATTTACTAGCAACACCACCTACCTCCACCCCCACCCCCACACAACCTGCCACCGCCCATCCCACACCACCCGGGGTGTTCTGCGTCTTTCAGCACCACCGTCACCACCACCTCCTCCTTCCACCACCACCACCTTGCAGCACCACCGTCACCACCACCTCCAGCCACCATCATCACCACCATACCACCACCTACCACCACCCACCCCCACATTATCACAATATTCCCAACCCCAAACCCCCACCATCCACTACCAAACCAACACCATCATCTTCCTTAACCTCAAAATTCAAAACCCTTAATCCCAAAACAAACCCACCAAGAAACGACCACTGTTCACCACCATACCACAACCGTCATCTCCTCCACTGTCGCCACCACCTGCAACCATCCCGTCCACATATCATCGCAAACCAAAACACAATACATTTGCTAATACCATGTCAAATTTCTATAACAGGTTCCGAAAACCCTTCCCTCTAACCGTCAATAAACCATCCGATCCAACCCGAATGAATCTAAATCTGAATTCGAAAGTTTGTAGCTTTGATCCGAAACCTAAATCTAAAAGTTGGGTTTGATTTTAGTTAAATCTTCAGGTTTGTAGTTGTTCTATGTTTTCCTTGAATATTCAATTTGGGGGTAATTTAAGTTGTTCTTGGTTTGCCATGAATATTCAATTTGGATTTTGATTTTAGGGAAATCTCCAAGTTTGTAGCTGTTTAGGTTTGCCTTGAATGTTGAATGCTGATAAGGATAAAGGTGTAGATAGTTAATTGTTGTTCAAATTTCAGATGAGTGGGAAGGTTGTGTGGGGAAGGGTTTTGAGGTTGAGGAAGATGATGTTGGTGTGGTTATAGCGTGGTGGTGTCTGTGTGTTTAGAGAGAGAGAGAGCGCCTCATCTTTGAACGTTCACCATTGTTCTTCTTTGATTTGAAACATCACTGATCGCCACCGTGTGAACAACCCAAGAAGATAGATGATTAATATTAACTACTAAAGAATGGATTTCAAAAAAATATGTTACAGAAAAACAAATACATCATTTTAAGTAGAGATCCATTTAAAAAATATATTTTCTTTTATTTAATATGGTTTTTTAAATAAATGGGTAAAAAGACAAATTTACCCTCCACTTAACGATAAAAATTAACTGGGTTAGGACCAAAGGACATACAGTGTATGATTTTGAAACATAAAGTACAAATCTCATCAATTTTAAAGACTAGTAGGGTGCCCGCGCGATGCAGCGGGAACACAGACACTTCTTGGGGTGTGTATGGTTCAATTATTAGGCTCAACCGAAACTGAAACCAAAGTCATTAGATTGTCGGTTTTTAGTCTAGATTAGTTAATTTTAGTTAACAACATAAATCGAACTTTGGCTAAAAACTTTTTTTCTAGAAGTACATGAAATAGAGGTATAAAAGCTAAAAATATATGAGGAATGGTTCGGTTTCTGTTTGGTTGATTTCAATGAACTAAGTGTACAAAAAACGATAACCGATTTTAAGTTAATTCGGTTTTTGTTAATTCGGTTTTCAATTGATTTCGGTCCAGCTTCTTCTAAATATCTATAATATATTTGATAAGGGAATTGTAGGATACTCAAACATTAAGACTTTTTTATAAATGTAATGCATATAATATACAACTCCCATCTTAATTACACTTTAATTAACTCAAGTTTACTCAACTTTTGTTTATTTAAATAATAGTTACACTTTTTTCCTTTATTTTAAGCCAACAGGTAACTACTCCTACGAATTGTAAACGATTATAATTTTTTCATACGTTAATACTTAAAAAAAACTACATCATAAAAATGGGCATTTTATTGTTTATAATTTGAGTAAGCATTGCAATTCCTTTAATTAAAAATTTGTGTTTTGTGATTAACAATATTTAGGAGTGAACAATAACTAAACCCTTAACCAAAATTGACCAAAAATTGATGAAACCGAACCGAAATCTATCAAAAACTGAATTAACCAAAACCCGAATGAACTTAATGTCGCTTTTTACCCTTAGTTGAACAAAATTACCAAAGAAAACTAAAAAATTCGCATTTTCAGATATTTTTAGCGTTTATACCTTCATTTTATGTACTTATAAGCAATAACTTCTTGGTTAATAAGATCGAATAACCGATAACTTTGGTTTCTGTTTCGATTGAGGCTAATAAGCGAACTGAACCGAACTCAACCATACATCATTAGAAGTGTTTGTATTCAATGTGGCATCGCTCGGGCATCTTGCTATGAATATATGAATGATTCAGTTTTAGTTTGCCTGATTTCAGTTAACTAAGAGCATAAAGAAAAAAATCGATAAACGATTTTAAGTTAATTCGAGTTTTGGTTAATTTAGTTTTCGATTGATTTTTTTTTAGTTTCATATGTTTTTTTTGTTTGGCTTCGGTTCATAGTTCAACTATTGCTCCCCATAGATATTGGTAATCATGTCACGCATAAAAAATTTAAATACAAAAATGACAATATTATACTCAAATTAAAGAGAATAAAATGCTCGTTTTTATGATGTATTTTTTTAAGAAAAAAATTAACGTATGAAAAAAATATGGCGGTTAAAAAATCGTAGGGGTAGTTTGCTTAAAATAAGAGGAAGAAGTTTAATTAGTTTTTAAACAAGCAAAAGTTTAGCAAAGTTGAGGGGATTAAAATGTAATTAAGATTAGGGGATTAAAGTGTAATTAGTGCTGAAAAGTCTAATTTACCCTCATTTTAGGGTTGTACTTTATGCATTAAAGGAAAAAAAAGTTCTTAACTTTTGGGTATCTTAAACTACCCTTCACTCATGCATTATATATAGTATAGATAAAGGACATGTGTTAAAATCTGGTATGAACTTAAAGTACAAAACTTATATTTAAGTTAAAGCGATTTGTTTTTGTTGTTATATAAGTATGTAATGTTATGGAAAATTTTATTAATACTAACCTTATGATTTTAATTTGTTTGTATTTAGTAAGCAACTAGATGGCGTCCCCCGCGCGTTGCGGCGGGGGCAACCTGGTGATTATGTTTGTGTTAATAAGTAGTTAGATGTTATATATCGGCTGTCTATTTTAGCCATATTGCACTTGATTACATGCTTAGATAGTCTGGTTTCATCACTCCCTTGGGTGATATGTACAAAATGATGACCAAGCTTTACAAAAAAAGTTACATATTCCAACAATCCTTGCATGATTTGCACAAAAGAGGTTGTGTCTTGTCATGAACTTGAGCTGCATACTATCTGATGCTTTTCTTTGACCTGGGGCTTGGATCTGCACTCAAAAATAGAGACCGTTAGCTAACTAAATTAATAATTAAGTAGATTAATTCCACTAAACATAACATCTATAAACTGTGTTAAGTTACAAACAAACTAAGACCAAAATATGTAGACAAAGTTTCCAAAAATCTATCAATATAGCTGGAAGCAGAAATCAGTCATGTATATTGCCAAAACATCAATGACTATTAACAATCGCCAACGTCAAGATACGACACACACACGATGACCTATAGAAGAAGACATAGATGCGCACTCGCTAGCTGCACACCATTTCCTCTTCTGACCCAACATGAACGCTAAAGACTAAGAAAAGACTCCAGAAACAAAAAACTGAAACATAAAATAAAAGACAGAGGTAACCGAACGACGAAAACGCATCTGGAAAACAAAAACTCTAAGAAAACCTATACATCACTTATTCAAAGCACATTAACTAAAAGCAAGGTTCACCAAAACACCAAAGAAAAAGAGGAGCATATATACATGACATGTAAAATGGACCACCACACAAAATCTTTCAATCCCTATATAGAATATTGAATACCCTACATGTTATGATAGTCGGATAGTGTATTCACATAGCAAACCATGGGAAAAGAACGCAAACTTTAAGTAAACAAAATCGTCAAAGTATGCACATAGTATCCACACCAACACAATGATGATGCCTAAGAACATCATAAACAAACAATACTTCTACTATCTAAACAAAACATGCAAAATGAACACAATACGGAACAATCAAAACCATAACATAAACACAAAGTCCATTACCTTTCAGTGTAAAAAATAAGTAAAACATAATACAATAATGAAAGTCGTCAAAACTAATACCATTTTATAAACTAATACCATTTTATAAAAACGCCAACAACTCAAGTAATTAGTAACCCCTACGCGCAAAACTTACGTAGAAGCCAGGAAGTAAACTAAAATAACAAAGTAAGTCAATTAATACTTCTTCTGTGCAAACCAATCAAAATAACAAACCAAGAAAACAAAACACAAAACAATCAAAGCCATAGAAAAATTGTTGTACTATGCATATAAGATAGCATAAGAAAACTTTCATGAGAACGAATCGCCACAACAATTAATGCCATATTCCAAATTACTCAATATAACTATAAAACAAACAACAAAGATAACATATGAACTACCATACCTAACAGAATAAGATTCGAATTATACTCATGATACTGTAAATATTGCTAAGAAAAACAAACCAATAGTAAAAAACAGCAATCCAGACGGCTATTAAGAAAAATGATCTAAATAAAAACTACACACAACAGAATAAGTGAAACTTAAAATGAAGCTGGAAAGCAATACAGATTCTCTTCAAGTTTTGTCGCTTTCAAAAAAGAAAGGGAACTTCATGAATCCAAAAAGCACAGGCAAATTCGTGAAACAATACAAACTCATGAACAACATAGCATACAAAATACTAAGCGAAAAACCAACAAATACTATCTGATACATGCAACCCTCATAACAGATAAGAAAAGACAAACAAAAACATCATAAGACCAAAAAAAACAAAAAAGAATTTCGTCAAACACCATTGCGGCAATATAACAAACAATTGGCATGCAATAATAGACATCCAAAACTCATAAAACAAACACTGAAACAAAATTGAAGACCACAAAATTCAATATACATCTATTTATTTATTAATATTAATACATAACAAAAGGATATTAGATTCTACATATAAATTACCTTAATTCCAGTGGCAAGGATCTGTTGTTCTGTGACAAATAGTGTTCGGTTTCTCTATTAAAAAACAAAAAAAATTGTGAGAATTAGTATTGACGGGGGATGGAGATAAACGTAGTCAATGCTTAAGAAAAAAGAATACGTATAAAGAATTGAATAAAGACTTAATAAATAATCGAGAAAGCTTCGACAAATTAACTGGTAAATTACTAAAAGATTTGTCCTGTTTATAGGCTTAATTAATAATCGAGAAAGGTAGGACAAATTAAAATATTCTAACTATTCTAACTTATAAGTTTCTAACAAAACCTTCATGGATTACATAAAGTTGAAGGTTTCAATTGTTTTATTCAATATTTTGCGTTTCTCGTTATTTTTCTTGAAAAGTATTTAGCCTAAATCTGTCTATATCTTTTATTACTATTTTGACGTTTTGCTGTTTGTATGATTTGCAGCACATCAACGCTTTAAACTTCAGTTTACATATCAACAACATAATAAAGAACTAAATCACGAAAACCCTAAATTCAATCATCAAACAACACACTTATTTAATCAATAAAATAAACAGATCAAAACACTGAAACAAATACCTGCATACACGAAGAAGAAATCAAAGATGCAAACGATAACAGCTACAAGGACTTGGCCTGTAAGGTAGAAGCCATAATCCTCTCTCTTTCTTTGTCTTCTCTCTATACTTCGGTGCACCCTTGCCGGAAACAAACCTCAATCATGATAAAAAAAAAAATGTAAACAACCTCTGAGATCGGGGTTTCGTTTGAACCGGATGGGCCGGGCACGTCAATGTAGCAGCCCGGCGCTAGGCGACAAAGGCAAACAGGTTAGTTAAATCTGGTAGCGCCATGACTTCGGCAACGGCGACAATAGTTCAATTTGTTCTGCTATGCTCGGTTTATAGCTAGATCTGGTAGGTTAGTAGTTAAATCAAGTTTTTTTTGTTGTAAAGAAAGCTAAAAAGAATATCAAAGAAAGGGAGAATAGAGACAAATGGTAGAGACATGGGAGAGAGAAATGTAGGCGGTGATGGTGACGAACGTGGATTATGAATGACCAGAGAGAGAGAATACAAATGAAGTGGTAGTGGTTGTAGATCATCATGTGTTGTTGGGGTAGATGAATACACGTGTAAGAAGATACCAAGGGTTTTATAGTACAACTTACTAAAGCAAAGAGTACAATCAATAAAGCATATAAAACCCATAAAGCACCTAGTACAACTACACAATGCATAATCAAGTTGGTAAATAGAATAACTTAAATTGTTTAGCACTAACAAATATTATTCATACCAAAGTTAGCTTTAAAAAATGTTGAACGATGAAAGATGGACATAAGGTAGTTTGAAGGGATAATTGCCAATATAAGCATTTCATCAAACTAATTTGCCAAAATAAACATCTGACGCGTCTAAACATTAGGGACGGGACACTCTTTGCGTCTACCAATCAGGGACCGTATCAAGGCTTTACACGTGTAATCATCTGATTGGTAGATGCAAAGAGTGCATCGTCCTTAATGTTTAGACGCATCAGATGTTTATTTTAGCAAATTAGTTTGGTCAAATGTTTATATCGGCAATTATTCCCAGTTTTAAAGATGGTAGAGTGTATTTGTAGCGACGAGCAGTGGCGGATCCAGGATTTTTTTCGAATGGGTTCACTGTTTTAGATGGTCCAATCTCAATGGATCAGACATAAAAAAATTCGGGTCGATTTAACGGGTCGGGTCGGTTTAACGGGTCGGGTCAGGTATCGACGTATACTTCACCACATAATAAAAATATGATATAATAATAAAAAAACAACTTCATTAGAACTTAAAAAGCACATAATATAAATACGATAGTCTTTGCAAATTTAAAAAAAAAATACCTTTAGTTGTTCCCTACGAGTTTTTATTTTTTGAAAACATTGCATTGCATCTTCGACCGAAACTTCTTGAAAGAACTCCCTTTCGATCTAACAAACAAACAAAACTAATATTATACATTGAATTGAAAAATAATATTATAAGTTGAATGGAATCTTCATAGTTTCATGTTCTGTTCCAATAAACAAACAAAACTAATATTATACATTGAATGGATATTTGATACTGCATATAATCATCGCAAACCACAGGCAATTAGGCAAACGAACTACCATTCCAACAAACAAACAAAAACTATAAACTAATCGGGTCAGGTTTAACAAATTAAAAGGCTTGAAACTTAAAAGAAAAAAGCTAACCTTAGGCTGTTGGGCAGCGGCGGAAGTGCGGAACAGAGGGGCAGCAGCGGAGCAGTCGAGGAGAGGGGCAGGCGGAGCAGAGAGGGCGGAATGATTGTATGAACAGATCTGTAGTAGGCTGCTGTATATTTGGGAGTTGGGGAATGGGTTAAGGAAAGAAAGGGGCACTACAGAATATAACAAAACCCTATTTTAGGGTTGGGTCGATCTACATAAAAAAAAGAAAAAAAAAACGTAGTGATAACATGTCTCGAACCAGGGAACTAAAGGTTGAAAGGTGGGAGGCTTAACCATTCAGCCACTCTCATGATATTGCTATGGGTTCATAGCCTAATATTCTTATGGGTTCATGGCTCATTTTTCCTATATATTTCTACTAAAAATCGAAAACCCAATGGGTTCGCCTGAACCCGTACATCCCTTAGTAAATCCGCCCCTGGCGACGAGGTAGCACAAAAATGACAAAAGATGCAAGATGTGTATAATATATGCAATTTCGAAGTCTTATTATTTTTTTTTAAATTTTTTTTACGGGCTTCACAAGCTTTCTAATCCTATTCTCAATTTCTCAATTGTACATTTGTTCTTCATGTCTATACTATATTATAAAGCATGAGACAAAGATACCAACAAAATTTAAGTAATTACTATATTTTATGCTTATGAAACAACACTTTAATGAAGTTAGTAAGAGGTTAAAATAGTCTTTCTACAATATTAAATTATATTAATTAAAACCTATCTAGCATTAAGTATAAATATTGATAATATAAAAAGATAGTAAAAAGAGTTGTGATATAATTAAAATTTCTTTGTTATAAACATATACATCATGGCGACTATACGTATTCTAACTCCCATATATCATTAAGTTTGTATTAGTGTTATGTCCCTATAAATAGAGGCTTATTGTACTTGGTAAAACTCATTGATAAAGAGCTCTCTCATTTTCCATCATATCTTTCTCTCTATAATCTTTGTTCTTATGTTTACATACGTTATATAGTGGTTACTAAGAATAATAATTGAGAATACGGGAAGTGGTAGCATCTTGCGATAAAATTTAACAACTCATGTTTCTGATTGAGATATACCTCAAAAGAGAAACACGCAAGATGTGAAGCGAAATGTATTACGAGGGAAATTGTGGACAATGTTGGAAAATTCGTGCATCATGACACATGTTAGTGATGTAACACATTTAAAACATTCCCGTTTTGTAATATGATTAAGCTCGTTGTTTGTTTGATTTCGCATGTATGTTGGTGATGATGGAACTCTAGCATCTAGGACGATTTGTGGTAGTTTGATGTTGTTATTTGAATCTCTAATCTAATTCACATCCATTCGAATTAAAACGTACCAACATGGATGGCTTCCATGTTATTGTTACAAAACCAAATGCGTTAACTTTCCTTGTATCCGTCACATTTATTACGAGTAAAAGTTACTATAATTCCCTATATACGTTGTCTTCATCATGTCATGTACAAAGAACAAAAGAAAAGAAAGACTGATATTGAAGTGAAGAGGTTAACAAAACAACAATAATAAATACACGACAATACTAAATGTATGTAAAGCTATAAAGAATAATTGATATGTTTGACCTCGTGGTAAATTAGTTGTAAAGTCTAATCAAATCAAGTTAAGTAAACCAACTTGATCTTTTATCAAGCCGAGCTCGAGTTTAAGATTCCATCTTTATTTTAGATTAGAATCAACCAAAACCAACTCGGTATGAAGTGCAAGTCAAACTCGAGCTAGCCCAGGATCAACTTAACCTTTAAGTGTTGTGTTCCCCGCCGTATCGCGCGGGTATCCCACTAGTGACTAATTGAAACGTCAATCTCATAAGTAGGGGACACCTTTTCTCAGCATCTTGATGTCATTAAACTACAAACATTTTGATAAAGTTTTATTTGAACTCTTTATGATATATTTGTAAATATATTGAAGTAACAAAAAGAAATTGAAAACAACATATTACTGAAAATAATAATGATCAATCAATAAAGTTGTATATCTATGTTAATTCAGCTAAAATGAAAATAACAAAACAATTAAAAACGTTAGATATTAGAATACATCAACAGCAAACAAACACAAAAATATTGCTAATATTCTATAAAACATACATAGTAAAATGTTTAGAAGAAACTTTATTATATTTTTTTGACATCAATCACTTAATATCTAATTCCAAGTATTTTCGAGATGCCAGTTGGAATTAGGAAACGGCGAGTTATGTCTAGATACATAAAATCCTTCAGACCTTACTAACCAGTAACAATGTTGTGTACCCGTTATGAATTTATAACGGTAACATATGTTTTCAATATGTTTATTATACAAATCCAAAGTTGTATTCTTTTGACCCCAAGTGAACTTGCCAGTGTAAGCACGACCAGATTGACAAAAGTACCAACCATAAGCATTCCCAAAAGAAAGGTCAATATTTTGCTCCATATCATCTCCCTGGAGAAAAATTTTGACATCACCAGGGAGGTCATTGGTAATGATCATATGCCATTTAGAAGTAAAGAAACAATTTTCTGCAGCAATTGTTGTATAAACATATGAAATGTTTGGGATGAAAAGGAGAGCAACAATGAGATAGAGTATAGACATTGTCTCGTTTATTTATGTTTATGAAAATTATATACTTATTTGTTTGATTTATATCATAATGAAGACATTTAATATAATTAACTTTGAATAACTTTATGAGCTAAATGAGAGATATGATCATTATAATGACAAAGTAGCATTTAATTCATTTAATATTTCACATAGTTATTTAAAAAATGGGGATTTTAATCATTTCACATGATTTAACATAAAAAGGTACCAACAGATGTGGCTGACAATCAAATACGTGACCTTTTTTTTTTCTTTTTCAAATTCACTGGTATAAATGTGTAATTTCTAAAATCTATGCATAAAATCCATAACAGAGCCTCCTAGGAGGGGCGGGGATGGGCGACAGCCCATGTCCTTATCTCGATGGCCCCCGGATTTCGTAATATATATAAACACTCAAAATTTAAAAAAAAGGAAAATGTTTATATCTTTTTAAACATTTAAACGCATTAACATTTTATCGATTTTAAGTAAATTAAATACTAAAACTCATTTTAACGTAAGTTGTTGACTCTTTTATTCATCAACACACATTAGTAAAGTTTAAGTGTAACAGTACCGATTTCTGAAAAGATTAACATGGACCATTTGTATGACACCCTAGGCAAATCCCACATCGGCCGTGGCCAGGAGAGATCCTTGGTTCATAAGTAATCCAAAGCCTCTTAAATCACCAACGCGTTTTGGGCTTAATGCTAGTGGATGAGAGGAGAACTCCACAGTTAAGCGTGCTCAGGTGGGAGCAGGACCAGGATGGGTGACCTCCTGGGAAGTCTCCACAAGGGCAACCAAAAACAAATCCGTGAGTTCCTGGATGGGCAACCCATCGGGGGTAAAGCGGACAATATTGGTGGTAAGAGAGGCCGGATGTTACATTAAGGCCCATTTAAAATTGGCTCAATGGGGTCGGGTTTTTTTTCAACTCGCCTGAGCTCAAAATCTTTTAAAGGTTCATGGGGACGACCTAGATCTATAATGGGTAATTCACAAGAACTAACCATGTAGTTAGTTATGTAGAAAATTACAAAATTTAAAGATAGATTTAAGATACAATGGTTTTAATTAAATTACAAGCTAAGGATAATTAACTAGAAAACCAGTTATAAACACTGCAAGAGATTAAAACATGAAATAGACAAACTATAAATCTATAATTGTAGGTTGGTATCATTTAACTTTACCAACTTTTTATTCATACTAGTTTTGAAGGGTTTTTTTTTTTTTTTTTTTTTTTTTTTTTTTTTTTTTTTTTGAAATAGAATCAATCATTTCATTTCTAAAACTCGCCAAGTTACATCAAAATAAAAGGTAAACAGGCAATACGCTATGCCGCCACCCCTTTTAAAGTATGCAAATTCTATTTTTTATTTTAAATTTAACAATGGTCCCTAATAACTATCACCACCTTTCAAACAAGACTCATAAAATCCTCCGTCCAATATACACAACCCAACAAACCAACATCCATATTTACACAATAACACCTTAACACATTATCACCATACATCCTTTCAAAAACCACACACTCACTCACCCACCCTACATACAATGGCAACCACAACCCCTTCATTCACCTTCTCCAACTTCTCCTCAACCACCAAACTCCACCGCTTCTCCGCCACCTCCTCCTACTCCAACACCCTCCGTCCCATAACCGCCTTTCGTCTGCGCCCCACAAACAAATCCTTAACAATAACAGCCACAATCTCTGTCGGGGACAAGCTGCCCGAAGCCACATTGTCCTACTTTGACTCGGACAATGAATTACAAACCACCACCATATCAGACCTAACAAAATCCAAGAAAACAATATTATTTGCTGTCCCAGGCGCTTTTACGCCTACTTGCTCCCAAAAACACCTCCCCGGCTTTGTTGAAAAAGCCGGGGAGCTGAAAGGGAAAGGCGTGAATACAATAGCGTGTGTTTCGGTTAATGATGCGTTTGTAATGAAGGCTTGGAAGGCTGAGTTGAAAGTTGGGGATGAGGTGGTGTTGTTGAGTGATGGGAATGGTGATTTTACTAAGGCGATCGGGTGCGAAATGGATTTGAGTGATAATCCGGTTGGGTTAGGGGTGAGGTCGAGGAGATATGCTATGCTTGTGGAAGATGGGGTTGTCAAGGTTTTGAATCTTGAAGAAGGTGGTGCTTTTACGTCCAGTAGTGCTGAGGATATGCTTGCTGTGCTTTGAAGTGTTTTTAAGATTAGTGCATTGTTGAATTGTGTTTAGTGTATCGAAAGTTATATGTGAAATATGGTCCATTCGAGTTTGGATGAGTTTCTTGGTGAATGTCCAGTTATATCCTTTCAATAATTTTATTTCTGTAATAAAAATTCGTGTTAAGTTTTTTTTAGGGGCTATTTTTTTTCTGAAACTTGAACCAAGGCCTCACAATTTAGGTATTAAAAATTTTGCTTTGCCACCGGTCCACCGACCCCGATGGTAAAAACTGATGTTAAATAACCTTTTGATTTTTCCTCAAGAGTGTAGTACGTGTGGTAGTAAGGTGCTTCCACTTTATCAATCTATAAAGTGAAGAGTTTAAATTTTGTAGTATTTGTCCTTAAAGAGAAGTAACTAGCTACTTGATTTATAGAATCGTACAAATAACAAATAATCTATATTTCTATAAATCTAACGTGACATGTCGAACTTCTCTTTAAGTGTGTCATGTGGCATCTCATGTGGTATTGAGGGATTTTAAGAAAAAAGAAATTTAAAAACAATTTTGATTTTTCTCTCATGTTTCCTCCCATAATTTTTAAACATTAATATATTTTATATACGAGATTTTTTAAAGAAAAAAAATTACACCAAAATTAACGAGCATTTTTTTTATCTTTTCAACGAGTACCGTAGTGCTATATAAAAAACGGAGAAAAAATGACTCTTTTTTGTGGGGTTTTGTTCATACAAGAAAAAAACACAATGTGTTCAGGTAATTCATTAATCATGTATAGGCAAGTCACTAGCTATGTTCAAAGCAGTAAATATGAATTATATTTTCAACCAGAGCATAATAAGTTAAAATCACTCATTAAAAAAAAGTCACATATTCAAGATCACCGCCTCAATCGCACCGCCTCAATCACACCCTCCAATAGTTGCTTCTAGCTCTGCTACTCATCCAAACATATATTTTCTTTTTAATATACTCATTTTTATTCAAATGATTAAAATGATTGTTTTCTCATAGTATTGAGTGATTTTAGGGAAAAAAAAATTAAAAACAAATTTGGCATTTTCTCAATCATGTTTCCTCCTATAATTTTTAAATGTTAATATCTTTTATATACAAGATTTTTTAAAGAAAAAAATTACACCAAATTAACAAGCGTTTTATTATCTTTCAAACGAGTACTATAGTGCTACATAAAAAACGGAGAAAAAAACGACTATTTTTTGCGGGGTTTTGTTCATACAGAAAAAAAAACACAACGTGTTCAGATAGTTCATTAATCATGTATCGGCAAGTTACTAATTATGTTCAAACCAGTAAATATGAATTCTATTTTCAATTAAACCAGAATATGTTAAAATCACTCATTTCCAAAAAACAAGTCACATATTCAAGATCACCGCGCCTCAATCACACACTGCAATAGTTGCTTGTAGCTCTGCTACTCATCCAAACATATATTATCTTTTTTTAATATACATTTTCATTCTTATTCAAATGATTAAAATTGTTGTTTTCTCATATTTGTAGTATATTAATTTCTATGTTACATCAGGGTAAAAAGGGCTGGTGTCAGGTCGACTAGATTTACTATGCAATCTACATGTTATAGTCTTAGAGTAGTAATTGAATTTTATTTATGAATTTGGTAGTTATGTCGGAAATACTCTTGATGTTTGTTGGTGACCAACTTGCCGTGTAGAAAACGTCATCCACCTTTAGAAGGTGACTTTGCTTAAATTCTACAAAAGTTTACCTTTTTATATATTTGTTTCGTTATAGTTTTTGTTTGATTAACTGTTTTGTAATTGCGTAATCGTATAGGCAATGCGGATACACTAGGGACCGACCTGCTTGAAAGTTTGTCGAAATGGGCCTGACTAAAGAAGAAGAAAGGAAGCTAAAAGAGTACGTAGATGACACCCCTATCAAGCTTGGTCCGGTTCAGAAGTTTCTAAAGCCAGTTTTTGATGTACTATTTTCGTTTAAAAGAGTCGAGGTAGTGCTTTACATGTCAAACTTTGAGTCCGATGTTGAGTACCCTAAACACTCTTCTTAAACTCTTGAGGTATAATTTATACTTTACCAAAACAATTCCATATTACTTAAGTTTTTTCAACCCACATTTTATCACGTCATATTAGATTTGTTAACCCCGGGACGCTCCCGGGGTATAAGCTAGTCTATTATATAACGGTAAGTGTCAGGTATAATTCTATCAATAAAATTAAATCAAAGCTAATTTGAAGTAGAGAATAGTAATATAAAAAAAAGAATGAATTGATTGGTTGGTCCATTTGTTTTCCAGATCTTGCACGCTTGATCCTCAAACATCAATAATTACAGACTTGGTCCTAATGGTTACATTTTTGTAACATATATAGTCCCTGCTAGTTAATGCTGTTAGATTTTCTGTTAAATTCGTGTGAATTAACTAATTTACCCTTGCAGATAAAAAAAGAATATAAAGTCAACCACCACCATTGTTGGGTCAAAGAGGATTGACAAGCTAGTATGAACCTTAGTCTAATATCCTCTTTGCATATTTTGCTAAGTATAGAATATACTGAAGAAGAAGAAAATAAAGTACTGAAGAAACTGATACAAGCGCTGGATCTGCTGATGTGCACTCTGCACTTGTCAAAGATGTAACTGAAACTTCCTCTCAGTTACATCCATCTCACTCACCTAAAAGAGCTAAAATGTCTATTTAGTTTTCAAGAAAGAAACTCAAAAATCACCATAACTACTGACCCAATCTTTAAAACTACTGAAACCCTTCCTTCTACTGATCCCAAAACTACTGAACCAGAAGTTTCACACCAAAACCACATAAAATAGGGGATAAAACCATAGAAATGGACATTGATGAGGATGTAATCAGCCCTATCCCAAGAGATGAGAAGGAACCAAGGTGTCTAAGCCCAAACTTAGATAACTTAGGTACATTTGAGGCTACTACTACTCTTATACCACCCAGTGGTGGATCTAAGGACAGTAGTAACATAGTTAAGACCTCACTTGTGGCAACTGCTGATGAAGGCCTTGTGCCTGAGACAAGAAATCCCTAGAACCAAGAAAAAAGGGGTTCATGAGACTACTAGGTTGGGCCTAGCTCATGATTTAACTGATGATTTCAAACATTCCACAAAAAGAATTCACGCTGATTGTGAAGGTCCTGCATTCAATGTATCTGTACTCAATGAGTCAGTCACAAAGGATCAGGTTAAAGACCACTTGAACCCTAATTCCCCCAAAAGTGGCATCCCCAGTTCATACTGAGGATCACCCAAAAACACACCCTCCACACTCACAAAAGCCTACCCAATTCTCTGGGTCATCAAGCATAGAACTGAACCATCTATGCAGCCCCGAAGGTCCTTTATACCAGATGATACACCAGCTCATTTATTCACATCTCCAAACCTTTACAACTGCTATGGAGTTGAAAAACAAGACATAACTGGATATGATAAACAATGCAATTGATCAGAAGATGGTAGAGTTGTCTAGAAAGGCAGAAGACAACATAAGACAATTGGCACATTTATCTAGTGTTGCACCTCATGTTCCTTGGTTTCCAGAAGTGGATGAAGCCAAACATGAGGAGATGTCAGCCAAAGGAAAGGAACCTGAAAAGATATCTCTTGATGCCTCCAAAAAGGCTAGAGAAGCATAACAACTCAAGGATGCCCAGAAAGAGATTGTAAAAACTACACAAGAATTGCCCTCAAAGAAAGACATGATTGGCAAGAAAAACAAGAAAGACTCCTTAGAGAAAAGGCTCTGAAAGCTTCCCAAGGCAAGGAAGCAACTGCTGAAGACAAAAACCAAAGTACTGAAGTAAAAAACAAAAGTACCGAAGACAGTCCTCCAGTAGTTGGTACTCAGACCAACACTTCAGCAGTTGTAACTTCTCAAACCACAACCAAGACAACTTCTATTGCAACTGAACCAACCCATATTCAAATTCCAGTGCCCATTCCTACAACAACAACTGTTCTAAACCCCTATCCAATAGCATTCTCATCTGAAGAAATGGAGAAGAGTTTATTAGCAGTCAAAAGAAAGGCAAATGAAGATGCAATATGGAACAACTTAGAAGTAAGGGAAGATATGATCTTCAATGAAAAACTACGAGCTTATGAAGACAAGCTGAGAGAGTTATAGAAGAAGAAGATAGAGTTGCTGAGGAATAACACCTTATTGCTGAAGAAGACAAAAGACATCAACTGATGAACTATATCATCAAACACAACAAAACAAGAAAACACACTCTTAGGGGACTCTCAACTGAAGAATTAGAACATAGGGCACAAATTGTATCTGACAAACTTGCCACTGAAAAAGATAAAAAGATGAAGAGAGCCCAGATCATACAAGAGTTGGCAGAAAATGACTATGGTTCAAAGGCACAACTGTCAAAGTGGAAAGAAGCTGATCTTCTGGACACTTACAAAAGATTCAAGGCCTTACAACAGATAAATCCAGAGAAGTTTAAAACTTCAGAAGTTTCACAAGCTTCTGGTGTTCATTCAAAGAAACGACCAACAAGGCCTGTTGCCATGAAGAAGCCAGAGGAACAGATCAAGACTGACTTCAAAATGATTTTACTGGAAGGAAATAAAATGGTTGATGTAATAACCCGGGTCAGACCCCTAAAAATTTTTCGCGTTTTATTAACTTTTATAATAGATAGTAACCAAATAATTATTAAAAGTAATAATATTAAACGAGACGATTATACGCGGAATCAAAAACCGAACTAAATAATGTAGACGATATATTATTATGCGTATTACGGGACCAAGTTAAAACGCGATACGAACCAGAAACCGCACCCGATCAAACCGGGTGAGTCACCAAAGAGGAGGACACTTGTCCTCCCCTTTTGATGACACCCATCCCTTTGCTTTTTATAAAAACCCCACACAACACACATCACACACAAACCTTCTGCATTTTTAGAGAGGGAAAGAGAGTGAGCTAGAGAGAGAAGAGGAGGAGCCGGAGAGGCTCCTGCCACCGCCTCCGGCGGTGCTCCGGCGACGCCATCCTTCAACCAACACCCCCACCGCCTTACTGTAACTAGAGAGAGAGTTATAGAGAGTGGGAGAGAGAATAGAAGACCGGAGGTCTCCTCCTCCGCCTCCGGCGGCCCTCCGGCAGAGCTCCGGCGCCGAACCCCAACAACCCACACCCACAAAACCCTTTACCCATGTACAGATTTGTAGGGAGAGATTCGGTAGAGAGAGAGAGTCGCGTAAAGAGATAAAGGGAGACAGAGACATAAAGAGAAGCAGGGAGACAGAGGCGCTGACCTAACCCACTAGGTCTACTCCGGTGAACCAAGGTAAAACCCGATAACCTGTTACCCTCTACAGTAGCTCATGTTGGTTGTCGATGCTAGAATCGTATCAGGAACTTTGATGGATGATGGATGATTATTGTTGAGGGTTATGGTGGCAGGGGATTTGGCGACGGCGGACGGTGGTCAGGTAGTAGGTTCGGGTGAGGGGTTTGGGTCAAAGATGGGGTCCGGTTGATAGTCGTGGTGGTCATAGGTGGTGGTGGCCGAGAGTTGTAAAGTGAAGGTTGTATTGGTGGTTTAAGGTAACAGTGGTGTTAGAAGGGTAGTCAAGGCTTCGGGTCAGGTCCAGACACATTCCAGGAATGGTCAACTAAAGTCAAAGAGTTAACCTAGTCAACATGGCAGTCAACTCGGGTCAACTTGGTCAACACGAACAGTAGGTAAAACCGACTCCTAAGACTCGACAAACTTCATTATAATTACTTATAGTGAATTCGTATTGCGTGTGGGACCTTGACGAGCATCATGACGAACCTAATGGCGAATATATAAGTATTAACATAACCTTGATAACTTGGACTCTCGGATTAGTTGTATGGATAATTAATTAACTTTGCGGACTAGTCATGTGAGGATGTTATAACTCGAACACTTGGATTGGACAATCGGACAAATGAGACTAGGATGAGATTATAATCAACTAATACACATATATTGAAAACTTACAAATATATGAGTTAAGTTAAATAGTAAGACTTGGACAAATACTTGGGACATTAGTTTACGGACAATTGAACTCGGACATTGGACTAGCTACATAAACATTAGATAACATGGAACTCTAGAGCAATTGGACGCCTTGGACTATCTACGCCTCTTGAACATATGGGAGATTGGACTTGGATTTTATTAGGCGAACATAGGATAAAGAATGTTATATAAATATATAAGGTCGTGTACTAAGCTATGTTAGATAACCATTCATAAGTCTAAAATGAACACTAGTAAGTAACATTCGGACATAAGTTGGAGATAGAGCGACATATGAACTCGATACTTGGATACGGATATAAGAACAATAGAATGTTATAATATAAACTCGAATGTTTAACTAGTCGCCTAAACCTTAGAATAGAAACTCGACGGTTAAGACTCAGACATGGACATTAGACAAATAAGATGAAAGGAAACATAGACAAATATAAACCGTTGTAAAATATGAACATGGAACTTTATAAATAGAAACCATACACTCGAGCTCGTTCCCACACGTGACAATTACGAATGAAAACCAAAGACTAATAATATTATCAATGTGTGTCGACATAGGGCCCAACCAGGAGAGTGTGAGTATCCAGTACTGAACATCCGGTTTTATAATTTGAGCTATGCTACTAGGTGAGTTTCGTGAATTCCCCTCTTTTTACTTTTATAAATGTTTTGGGGTGACGCATGCTTCTAAACTGTTTTGTACATTGTTATGGGTGTTAGTTTTATAGAGCGTGATTACCTGCTTGCTTGTTATGCATACTGAACCAGGAACTCATTAACTCTAGGATAGAGCCGACTTAATATATGGGTAGTACTACATGGGGAATCCCCCACGCACAGTGGTCCGGCCTAGACCCGGAAACCCCCACTGAGACCGACGGGTCGTTGCGGCATATATTTTGCCATTGGGGAACCTATGTGACAGGGCATAGGTTGAGAGCTATGACAGTAACGGGCATAGTTTATGTTGATACATCTAGACATGGTTAGGCATGGGCTAGGTGCCAAGGGTTGAGTGGCCAGCTTGTAGGACTGTAACACCATAACCAGATAAATTTGTTGAAAACTGTTAAACTTGTTTGGAATAACTGAAACTGTTTTGATAAACTATTTTGGGCGCCTATGTAACTAAACACACGAACTCACCAACATTATTGTTGACCCAAAACCATTTTAAGCATGTGTTCAGGTACCGGCATTGAAGATATGAAGAACGTATGATTGCAACTCGGAGTCACAACCAGTGGACGAACCAGAAGACGATCAAGTAACCATAGAAACCAGCCGCGAAATACGATAAGGGACTAGATGTCGATAATGAAAGTGTATTACTAAATAAAAATGTATAAATTATGCTAATAAAGATAGTTATTATTGTACCGCTTCCGCTGTTGCTTGCATTTGCGTGAATGTTGTACCAATCTGTTATTTCGTCCAGGCCCCCTGTGGCCGGGTTGTGACAGTTGGTATCAGAGCAAACAGCGCGGCGTGTATGATTCCACTAATCTTTAACCGTGAACCTTAGGATCCCGACTTTGAAACCACAGAATTCATTTCGGTTTGGAGAACCGAAACCTGACGGATAGACCGAAGTTGCAATCAGGGGATGCCAAGCGAGTTAACTTTTGGTACTGAACATATGGGAGTAAAACATTAAGAGATGAAAGCTATACCTAAAAGATATGAACGAACTTGCGAAATAACCAAAGAAAACATAAGATTAAGTGTTGACAAGCGAGTATGAACCTTAGTCTAATATCCTCTCTGCATATTTTTCTAAGTATAGAATCTACTGAAGAAGAAGACAAAGTACTGAAGAAGCTGATACAAGTGCTGAAGAGTTAAAGTTCAGAAGTTCTGAAGATGAACCAGACAACCATCTGAAGAACAACTACTGAAGACTAAACTTCTGAAGAAATACTCATCAGCAGTTCTGATAGAAGCTTCCCACCGTCCTTAACTTCAGTAGTTTAGTATTATATTAGTTTTTACTACGTTATGTACAAGTTCCAATACTACAGCCTGTTGTAGTATTATCATAATGTTTCTAATACTTCCCTTGTATGTATTACTTAGTCTATAAATAGATGGGTTCATTCCTTCTATTTTAGACTTCTTTTGTAGTACCATTTCTAATATATTTGAGAATCATTTGAAAGAAACTTATTACTGTTTTATTCATTAACTGCTTGATTGTCATATTAACTGCTTTAGTTCATTAACTGGGGGAGGGGGTGAGTAATAACTCCTGTTAAAAGTGAAACTTTAACTTAGAACACCTATTACATTCCGCTGTGCATTTAGTTTGATAAATCTTACACAAGTGTTCTTGATAAGAAACTGTTTAAAAGAAACTGATCCAACAACCATCATAACCCAACCCCTAACCCAACCCCTTTTTTTCCGGCTAGAACCAGGTCGCTGTCGGCGACCATTTCCAGTACCCTGTAAAACCAATCCTCGAACCTTCTTAACTCATTTTTATTGCAACTTTAAAGTTTCCCCATGATTATAAATCGGTTACAAAGGCTACCATAAACATTTAACACGTTAAATCAATGTTTTAATCCGGTTTTTAAATGGTGTAAACGTCAATTTTATGTTAGGACCAAACGTTCGGAAATCATCAATAGCTCTATAAATAAATGATTCCAAATCGTTCAGCAACCTTTTCACACCATAAATCCACTTTAAAATCGCTCTAATTGCGTCCATTGAGTTCATAAAATCGACTCCAAGACCCGGTTCCATTTTCGTTTGTTTTGGCCTATACTCATATTGTAAGTCAAAAATTTTATTGTCGTTTGGTTCTTTGATAAGTTCTGAATATTAGCCCCTTAGTTTCGGCCTTTAATTTTGTTGAATTTGGGTTAATTGAATCTGGGTGTTAGGGTTAGGGTTTCTTTAGGCTAATTGGGGAAGAAGATCTTTTATTGGTGGTGGTTCAAGGAAGACGAAGTGGGGTCGGAGGGTTGAGCAGGTTGGTGGTGGTTCAAGGAAGACGAAGATCTTTCAGTGGTGGTGTGGTTTTCATGGTTGGGGACAATGAGGCTGAACGTGGTGTTGCCAGGTGGTGGTGGTGGATGATGGTGATGCAGAGTGGATATGGTGTGGTTTTGAAGAAGGGTGGGTGGGGAAGAAGAAAGGTGGGATTGAAGTGGGGCCCACTTAAAGTTTATGTTATTTATATTTTTTTTAAGTATTTTGTCTTTTAGCATTAGGGTATAATAGTAATTTTAACCAGACTTAACGATCAAAACTAACGACCATCCATGCCAAGGACTGTCAGTGTTATGAAAAACGAACCTACGGGAACACACACGTGATAAGTTGTAAACATTTAGGATCAAGTCTGTAATTATTGAAGTTTGAGGATCAAGCGTGCAAGATCTGGAAACCACAGGGACCAACCAAGCAATTCACTCTAAAAAAATAACAATTGAACATAAAGCTAAAAGAATGACCGAGACCTGTATTTGGAAGTGTTCGTTTGAAAGGAAGCCCTTCGGTGAAAGGAGTCAATCCTAAGGAGCTTACGGGGAAGCTGACCCCGGCCAGGAACACTACACCCGGATCCGGGGGTTTTTCTCAAAAATTCAGGACCTGCCATCGATTACCGGTCTACCAGGAGAGGATTGTGTGTGTTTATTTTGTTTTTGTGTGTGTGTTTTTGAATAAGGAAGAAAGATAAGTTTGTTTATTTATTTATTGTTTGCAAAAAATCCCTTATAGTTTTGTTTTAATTCACATTATCTTTAAAATGTTTATTTTTAATTTTATCATCTTTAAAATGTTTATTTTTAATTAAAATTTTAAAACTATTGAGAACCTTGAACTATAATAATTCAAGTACATTAAAACTTGGTTTATTTTTAGTTAAAATTTATATGTTAAACTTTTCAAACATATTATATTTTAAAACGTTAAATTAGAATAAAAAACAGTAATTGGCTGAATATTCCGAGTACTTCCCGCATAGGACGATTCGACCCCCGAGTACTCGCCCGACTAGGTCGAGTACTCGCAACTCCCCAGTCGGCCGAGTTGGTAGCGCCTAGCGAATTCTGCAACCATGCTCGTGACAAGTTTATTTGGATTTATCGTGCTTAGCAAAACAGTGAGTTTACTTATCCCCTTTTTATCTTTTCTTACACTTTTGGGGTAATTCATGTACACATATAAAACTTACACTTACACATACTCATAAACATTTTTACATACAATTCATACACGTGTTATGCTTTAAATTCTTGTGCTTAATGATTAGACATAAACGTAGTATACTTGCAATCGTTACATGATCATTAACTTTGCTAGCCGCCTTTAACAATGGATAGCGCTATTTGGATTGACAACCCGCCTAATGGAAAGTAGCTATGCTTTTGGGAAGTCTTGGGTCATTGTTAATTCTTTAGTCTTTGTCAACATGAAGGTTTGATTATGACCCGCATTGTCTGCTTACGTGTTTATCATATTGCCTTGAGTGAATCATAACACTTGAATTGTAAAACCTTTTTATACCTATACAATACGTACACTAACTAAGTGTGCTCATCAACATCATGTGTGTTGACAGATACTATTTTGTACATGTTTCAGGTGATGCCTGAAGTTTCACGTAAGGCTTGGACTTAGACATCATGAATAAAACTTATGCTTGTTTCTTGTAATTTGATGTAATGTTTAACACTTAATCATGATTAAATAAATATTTGTATTTTAGTACCTCGAGCTTATGAACAATTGTTACCTCGTGACACCTCGATGTTTCTGCCATCGGTTGGGGTGTTACATGTGTGAATGTGAAGATCCATGTTGATATGATGACTAGCTAGGTGAAATTAACAATGACATTAGTTTTTAAAAACAATGTCAACGAAGTGTTTGATTTAATACCTAAATGAGTTTTGAACTTCTTAATGCAATTACATGTGTCAATTGGCAGTTTGACTACTAATTGACCTATAGTCAAACTGACCTATAATAGATTTGGATGAAAAAGATAGTATAAAAGTCCATAAGGTGATGGTCATAGTGTAGGATGACTAATCTAACCATCATGTGGATATTATGCAGTAGTTTGACGCTTGACAAGCTAGGTATAAGCTTGGAAAGGAACGAATCAAATGGATGCAATTCAAGCAGGAAACTCAATGGATACAAGTAAGTAATTCTTACCCTCTTAGTTTATAAAAACAAATCTAAAACACTGCTTAAAAAAGCAACAATAATGCAGCGAAAACGCTGCTGAAAACGCAGCGAAAACACTACAGAAAATGCAGCAAAAATGTAGCGAAATCCCTGTAGTAAAGTGTAGTAAAAAGCCGCTAAAAATGCAGCAAAAATGTTTGTTGTACTAAGTTTAAGAGTCCCCATGGTGAACACCATGAGCGGGAACGGTATTCTTTGATAGAATAATGAACTATTATGAGGAGATTCTTGGGTAGAAACCCAATGGGTCAAATGGTTCAAGTAAGGTTGTTATTACTTGAGCCCAATACTTAAAATTGAAATTGAGTATTGTTATAAACGGATTAAATAGGTCAAGTGAGTTGTTATCACTTGAGCCCAACACTTAAAATGGAATAATGGAACTATAAGTAAATAGTTCAAATGGTGATGTTCTCATCATTTGAATCGGTACTTAATGCTTGAATAACAAGCATTAGGATTCAAGAAGTTACGCGAGTTAAGTAGTGATGTGTCGCCATTTGAATCCCATGAAATTAATGCATGTGATTTAAGATTTCTGTAACACCCCGACCGATGGCGAAAACATCGGGATGCCATGTAGTGACGATTGTTCAATCGCTCATGGTACTAAAGTGTAACTTGATATATTGATTTAAATAGTTCATTACATGAAGCGAAATACAAGTGATACAAAGATTCTAGGAACCAAAACAAATCAAGTGAACTTGGAAGTACAAAGATACTAAAAATCCAAAATACTAGTCCAAAGCTTAAAGAAATACGTCTCAAAGATAACCTGAAACATGTACGAAAATAGTATATGTCAATACAAAAATGTATTGGTGAGCATACCCTGTTTTGGTTATGTATAGTAGGAAAAGCGTTAGCAATTCATGTGTTGTATATTGTATACATTTATGAAATAAGTTGTACAATTTTCTAGAATCAAAGGGCGAGGATAACCGCCCATAAATAGTGCGAGAATAACCGCTATGTAATGCGAGGATAACCGCTGTAATGTATCACGGAGTTAACCGTTATAATAGTAGTGCGTGAATGACCGCTATGTAATGCGAGAATAACCACTGTAATGTATCACGGAGTTAACCGTTATAATAGTAGCGCGTGAATAACCGCTATGTAATGCGAGAATAACCAGTGTAATGTATCACGGAGTTAACCGTTATAATAGTAGTGCGTGAATAACTGCTATGTAATGCGAGAATAACCACTGTAATGTATCACGGAGTTAACCGTTATAATAGTAGTGCGAGAATAACCGCTATGTAATGCGAGAATAACCGCTGTAATGTGATTTGTTGATAAGTACATAAAAACTAACATAAAGCATAACACACATGAGAATTGCACATAGGGATGGCAATCAAACCCGAACCCGATGGGTAAACCCGAAACCCGACACATTTGGGACGGGTTTGGGGTCGGGTAATCGGGTATGGGTCCAGGTATGGGATTAGTTTTTATATTTTTCGCGGGTTTGGGACGGGTTGGGGATTTGATGATATACCCATTTACCCGACCCGATTACCCGATAAAGTATACCCGTTTACCCGATTAGATACCCGATGTAATTTCCTATATATCTTTTAAAATATGTATTCATATTCATAATAAATCTAATTGTCCATCTAGATTGTCATCTTCTTCAAAAAAACACTAATTATTTGTGTATAATATCTGTTATCTATGTCTTTTAGTGTTTTTATATGATTTAACTATTTTATATTTATACATTGTAATCATTTACATACATATTTGATAATGATAAATGTATTGGTTAGTAGTCACGCAATAGATAGCCGACATGTTTTTAGTCAGATATACCAAATGGATAAGTTTTTAAAATTAACGGGTTTACCCGAAACCCGCGGGTATACCCGATACCCGACGGGTAATTACCCGATACAAACCCGACGGGTTTTGGAACGGGTTTGGGACAAGCATACCTAATCGGGTATGGGGTTGGGATTACCTAAACCCGTCCCAAACCCGACCCATTGCCATATTTGCACATAGTGAGGAAAACTTGTATTTGAATATATTGTACATGAGTAGCCCCAAAAGTAAAACATGAAAAAGGGGAAAGATATACTCACTTTCGCTAAGTTTGCGAAATGGCAAGTGAAAGCAAGGTGAATCCTGAAGGCTCAACCTAAAGTTATGGTAGAAAGTAAGTGTTTATACTTAAAAGAGTCTAGGGTTCCTATTCTAAGGCATCTAGGATATTAAGTCTAGATTTTGGGGTATTTAAGTTTAGTAACGAAAATGTAACGCGTTGAGTCGAAATAAATAGTTTATAAGTATTGCGAGGTAGTAAAATCCATGGAAAGCTTCACGTGCATAACTTAGGTTAATATTACAAAATATTTACCAAGTTATATAATATGAGTAAAGAGTATTTGAAATAAGTTTGAAAGTCTTAAACTATAATTATTTATATTTGTTTTATTAAATATAGACAATTATATTGATCAATAAATGAGATGATAAAATAACAAGTAATCTTGAGTTTGTAAAGGTGATATTTTTTGAGTTTATAAAATAATGAATTTAACTCAGAAAATATTTGTAATTTATATAAAGTATTAATTTAATTTGTATTATCAAAGATGACATGAATTTGGAATAAAATGTAAAATAGTTGTAAAAATAAATTTTTCTGTGAAAATTTCATATTCTGACCCTAAAGGTCTCAAAATAATTTTTATAAAAGGTTTGGTGAATAAAATTTATTTAATATAAATTTTATTGTTTCAAAACTAGTTTAATGGACAAAAATGAGTTAAAATGTAAAAATGGTTATATAAATGTTATCTCCTGTGAAAACTTCTTCCTCTGACTTAAAAAGTCTTGGAATAATTTTTATAGAACTTTTCTTGATTAAAATCAATTTATAATAGATTTTATATGTTTAAAAACTAGTTTATTAACCAAAAATAGAATATTGTATGAAAACATTTTAAAACAGAGTAAAACTGATGTGGAAATTTTCATAACATGTTAAAGTATATTTCCACCAATTTTTATAATAGAATGAATTAAATACGAATTTATATGAATTAAATATGATTAATAACACCTAAATTTGAAATAAATACAAAACACTTTCTAAAAATAAAAGTTTCTGTAAAAACTCAGTCTACTGACTTGAAAGGTCTCACAATAAATTTTATATAATTTTCTTGATAAAAATCTATTTAATATGAATATTATTTGTTTAAGACTAATTTAACAAATAAAAAATGAGATAACATATGAAATCATACAAAAACAGAGGGAAAATGACATGAAAATTATTCTAACATAATGAGATATATTCCTGCTAATTTTCATGTTTAAATACATTATATACGAATTTATATGGATTAAACATGATTAAAGCATCTTAAAAATGATTAAAAATACTAAACGGTTTCTAAAAATTCCGGAACTATTTCTAAAACTCCTAGTCAGTCATATGAACAAGTCTACCAAGTTTCATAATTTTTAGATCAGTAACAAACGAGTTATGGAATTTTAAAATCCTTTAAACTTTTAATTCAAAAATCCCCAAATATCCTAGAACACCCAAACCCTAGATTTTCAATTGGAACCCTTAGAGGCTAAGATTGATGAAATAAGCAGAGGGCTATTGTTCTACTACTAATAATGAAATAGTATGCAAAAATAATTTGAAAAACTCACGGTTTTGATAGCCCAATTTGATGATAGAAAACCGAAATAAAACCCAAAGAATAAGCTTCCAATTCGTCAAGAATGCGAGATGATAATCGGGGATTCCAGCACAGACTTGTTAGACCAGTTAAGATGAATGTGTGTGTGTGTTTAATTGAGTTAAAATATTCGTTTTGAGGTGTAATTCGAAATGGGTTAATAATGTGGGTTTTTATAAAAATTGAAAGATTGGTGTAATAATGGAGATGTTGGGTGATATGGGACACTAGGGACGGACAAGGGACAAAGTTGTTGGTCTGGAAACGCGTTTTATGGAGCGTTGGGGGCGGGATTGTACAAGGCTCGAGATGCCATTAATGAGAGTTGAAAAACTTGCAGACAACTCCCTCGCGGACCGCGGGGGGTTTACTAAATCCTCCGCGCTCTGCGGGGCTAATTAGAATCTATTTTCGTTTCATTATGCCGTCGCGTACCGCGGAGGGATTAACAAATCCTCCGCGGTCCGCGGCGGAGCTTTAAAATCAAAATTTTTATTTTAAGCCTCCGGACTTGATTTCTTCGACTCCCAGGCTGTTTTAGGACCGAAACTTAAGATTTTTGAGTCGGGTATTTTATGTTTATAAAATATTTGCTCGGTTCGTATGTGAGTGCAAAGTGTGCAACCATGATTTATAAAGTTATGAAAAATTTTTATAAATTCAGGATTTTTCATCCCGGTAAAATACGAGGGTTTAAAATGGAAGTTTTAAAATAGATGAGGGGTCAAAAATGTATATTTGAGTAAAGTGTAAGGTGACGGATGTCACAATTTCCTACAGGTAAGAATATTGGAAAATGGGCACTTGATTCCAATGATCATGAAGAAGAATTGCAAGGTATTATAATGGGTCAACACTACCCGGTAAGTACGTAGATTAATAGACGGTCCTTGAGCCAAGAAATGCATGGTAACAATAATCCACATGAAGTGTGGATGTCAAATTGGTAAGTAATTTCATAACTATGAGTAATGCGCTTAGACGCTTAGAAATGAATAAAGTTGGTAAAACTAAGAAAATGGTGAAATACTAAATCCGTAGGGCTTAGAGGTTTTCAAACAAAATTATGGGTCAAAAACCATGATTTTGACATGAGTGATTCTTAACGGCTCGGGTAGATCATGTAAATAATAGACACAGTTTTAGTGTTAGAAACCAAATAAATAAATGAACACGAGATGTAATGTCTTGATGGCATGTATTTTGAGCTATAAACGAGAGTTTAAGAAGCCTCAATAATGGTTTTGAACTCATATAAAAATACAGCTTTGTGTAGGGTAAATGAATCTAAATATGGCTAAGTATAGAAACCTACACATATGGGCAAGTTTCTGGAAAATTGAGGGCTTCACATTACGCGATGAAAATGACTCTAGACGTTGCATAGCGCGAACTGATTTGCATGGCCGTGTGACTCAAGTGAACGACCATGCAGAATGATTTTTACTCAGTCACACTGCCAGTGCAGCCCAATTCTTGGTTACGCACAGAACTGAACACGCTAGAGACCATGATCGCCCTTGCGTATAAATACAAGAATTGGTCTATGCACACCGTGCATGACAAATTTAGTAAGTTAAACGTATTCATGTGTATGTAATGTACATAAAAGTCTTATTAGTACAAATCAAGCTGTCATGCTAATGCGTGGGTCTTAGATAGATCAAATCACGAATAAAACGTGCGGATCATCCAATGGTCTGGACGTACAAATTTGATTAAAAAAAACTGGGACCAAATAGGGATTAAATGTTCATCAAAATGTAGTTTAAATGGGACGGGTCTTACATCATGCCTTAAATCATAATGGTAGTGTTTTGACTTCGTTTTTTTTTTTTCACATTTTGTATGTATCTCATCATAGAGTGGTAAATTGTATATTGGTTTAATAACCTATTTATTAGTTACATCAATTACAGTTTTGATGAGCATTAAAGTAGTTATTTTTTGTGAGTTGGTATCTTTTGTGCCCCGTAATTACTACACACATGCTTGAATGAATAATAGTAACTAGGATGAAAAACCCGTGCTTTCTGCGAGATATAAATTTTGTTAGCATGCGTTTACTATAAATCACCACCGGCTAGCTCCCAGAGCGTATGAGTTCGTTAAGGAAAAGCCGATATCCACCTAGGATCATTACATGTGGCTGATGATCTATTCAAATAACTCGTAACCGTTGGTGGAAAAGACTGTAAGGAAGTCCCAGAAACAAAATCAACACAGATGGCGTCGTCATCGAAAACCACTAGCAACGCATCAAAAGTATTGAAATCCCCAAATAGCTTCAACACATAAAAAACTAAAGAAACCGATAATCATTGTCGATGAAAAAGCTTCAAACGAAAAGCCTCGTCACAATAGTTAGCCGATAGGAAATGAAAAGACAACCGGGAAGGTCCGCCGATGACGACATGGTTATACTTTCTACCAAAGGAATTGAATGTTGGGGTTAAAAGGCAACAAGTTATGGCCCAAATTAGAAGGCAAAGAAAGTTTCTGGCCAAAGTAGAAAAATCTCAAACTTCCATGGCACAAATCTATGTTCTAAATTGATATATATAATAATATTTTATATAGTGGTTCTTACAATATTTTATATATTAGGATTTTATATTATTATTATTATTATTATTATTATTATTATTATTATTATTATTATTATTATAGCGTTAAAATGTTCGTGTACGCTAGGTAACTAATCAAATGTTTATTTTTATTAGCATTTTGACGTGTATTTTTTCCCATGGATGATATTGGGTGTACGTTCACGATTTGTTTAAATTAGTATGTATTGTGTCGTTACGTTTCGATGTTCAGAGCCGAGCCGCAACTAGAACGAGCTGATCACACGCATATATTATTTTGGTTAATGCTACAACTGGTTTTTGTTTTCTTTATCCTTTGTCTTATTGTGCGATATTGTTCGAACTCTCACCGCGTCCCCGCACCAACACCGTTTAGATTAAAAGATGCATGGTGTTTAACCCGTCAATTGTTCAACCTATTATAGTAAAAACTAACTTTTAGCTCTAGACATGTTTAATTAACCGTGTTGCTTTCTTATTTTTATTGTTGTTTAGATTCAAGCCTAAATGGTCTAATATTAATCTATCGATATACCATATTAAAATACATCCTCGCTTGAATCATCCTACGATCCCGTCACGAAGCGGGGGCTCAAATACTAGTTAACTAACATAACAGAATGAGTAGTTTACAGGCAAATAAACTTCAACACTTAATATACTTCATACTTAAACTGTATTAAAATGCATTACAACTCCATTACAATATAAGTCACTTGGATGCTAGCTATAGCTTCTTAATAGATAGAAAAGTTTCACCTCCAATTCGAGATACACATTCTTGACTATTTTATCCCTTGAATTGGATTAAATAGCAACGATGACAAGTGAGATTTAGTTATGTCAGGACGACCATGCCCATCTCCTTCTCCATACATGAATTGTGCCATCCTAGCCATGTTTGATGCAAATTAGTCAAACTCTCGTGAGTATTGAGAATTAGCACACATCCGTTCTTTGTTAAGTTTCTTCCACGTGTCCCGAATCATTTCTTTGATGTACTTTCTAGCTTCTTCTTCGGTAGCACCACTCTCATGCATGTAACACTAGATAGATTTTGGAATGTCTCCTCTTGCCAATTCGTCCTTAATGACATAAGAGAATGTGTAAGTTTATGTATTTATTTCAACATCCTCATTATCCTCATTATGAGTGGATTATCTTAGCAATGAAAGAGAAAGTTAGGACTCACATTAATCGAATTTCCGGTATAAGTTTTTATTAGGCTTTTGCTTCAATAACTTGAGCGTTGGTTCATTTTGGGTACATAACACCACTCGTATTTTGTTGACAAATTGAATTTCAATAATTCAAAGAATGGCGGCACATTAGCTAATAAAAACTTATACCGAAAATTCGATTAATGTGAGTCCTAACTTTCTCTTTCATTGCTAAGATAATCCACTCATAATGAGGATAATGAGGATGTGGAAATAAATACATAAACTTACACATTCTCTTATGTCTTTAAGGACGAATTGGCAAGAGGAGACATTCCAAAATCTATCCAGTGTTACATGCATGAGAGTGGTGCTACCGAAGAAGAAGCTAGAAAGTACATCAAAGAAATGGATTCGGGACACGCGGAAGAAACTTAACAAAGAACGGATGTGTGCTAATTCTCAATACTCACGAGAGTTTGTCGAATATGCATGAAACATGGCTAGGATGGCACAATTCATGTATGGAGAAGGAGATGGGCATGGTCGTCCTGACATAACTAAATCTCACTTGTCATCATTGCTGTTAATCCAATTCAAGGGATAAAATAGTCAAGAATGTGTATCTCGAATTGGAGGTGAAACTTTTCTATTTATTAAGAAGCTACAGCTAGCATCCAAGTGACTTATATTGTCATGGAGTTGTAATGCATTTTAATACAGTCTAAGTATGAAGTATATTAAGTGTTGAAGTTTATTTGCCTGTAAACTACTCATTCTGTTATGTTAGTTAACTAGTATTTGAGCCCCCGCTTCGTGACGGGAACGTAGGATGATTCAAGCGAGGATGTATTTTAATATGGTATATCGATAGATTAATATTAGACCATTTAGGCTTGAATCTAAACAACAATAAAAATAAGAAAGCAACACGGTTAATTAAACATGTCTAGAGCTAAAAGTTAGTTTTTACTATAATAGGTTGAACAATTGACGGGTTAAACACCATGCATCTTTTAATCTAAACGGTGTTGGTGCGGGGACGCGGTGAGAGTTCGAACAATATCGCACAATAAGACAAAGGATAAAGAAAACAAAAACCTGTTGTAGGATTAACCAAAATAATATATGCGTGTGATCACCTCGTTCTAGTTGCGGGTCGGCTCTGAACATCGAAACGTAACGACACAATACATACTAATTTAAACAAATCGTGAACGTACACCCAGTATCATCCATGGGAAAAAATACACGTCAAAATGCTAATAAAAATAAACATTTGATTAGTTACCTAGCGTACACGAACATTTTAACGCTATAATAATAATATAAAATCCTAATGTATAAAATATTGTAAGAACCACTATATAAAATATTATTATATATATCAATTTAGAACATACATTTGTGCCATGGAAGTTTGAGATTTTTCTACTTTGGCCAGAAACTTTCTTTGCCTTCTAATTTGGGCCATAACTTGTTGCCTTTTAACCCCAGCATTCAAAACCGACTTGTGAATCATATACAAGTTATTGAAGCAAAAGCCTATATAACTTAAAAGCTGCCTCACAGCTAGTTATTTATTTATTTTTTATAAAGTGACGTTGTTTACCATTTTCGTCATTCTAAAAATACGATATAACACATTATAAAATCTCAAATATGCCATTCCGATGTGTTTATATTATCTATATTTTGACAGAAGTTTTTTTCGAAATCAGTCTGGTCAAAATTAATTGATTTTCATTCTTTGCCTTGACTAATCAATCCGATAATAACCGAACAATATCGGTACCAGTACCAGTACCGATATTCAGCTTTCTAGTTATCTCGACTTTATTAGTATAAATTTCATTGAGAACGTTGTTGTATTTGCAGAGCCGGCCCCAGTGGTAGGTGAGCCGCACTTCTGGCTGAGGCCCGTTTATCCCGAGTGCACTAATTTTTTTTTCCAATATATATTGGTACATAGCTTCGTTGTCTTCCTTTACTTTAACCCTCACACATCTTTTATAAAATAAAGTTTTGGCCCAATATTTAACTATTAACCAAGACATAAGGTAATTCCTTAAAGAAAGAGTCCTGAGAATATATAAATATTAAATCCAGCCTCCAAAATTAAAAGTTATTTTTATAACCGTAAAGCTTTAAATATAGTTTAAGTTTTAACCATTAACTTTTTATTTATTTAGCGTAATAATAAAAAAATAGTTTTTTTTTTTGTTTTATTTTATTTTTAGTTGATAATTGATAATGTGTTTTATTTTATTTTTAATTGATAATTAAATTTACTTTTAATTGATAATTGATAATGTGTTTTTTTGAATGTTTAGCGTTAATTGATTAATTGTAATTTGTAAAATGTTAGAATTGAATGTCTTTTTTAGCCTTAAATCCGATGTTTTGTTGAATGTTGAGTCGTAATTGGGTGTTTTGTGGAGCCTCAAATTAAGTTTTTTGTTTAATGTTGAGCCATGAATTGGGTTTGTTGATTTCTGCGAAGAGGTGACCAAACAATTTGCTATTAAGAATGCTATCAACAATTTGCTATAAATTGGGTTTTGTTCATTCTAAAATTATGTTTTTGCTATATAGTATATATTCAATTAGTTTACATAATTCTGTGTATTTGCATTAGAGTATTAGTTATAGATTCTAAGCTATATCAAGTACTTTAACGACATCCATCCTAGTATATATTCAATTATATGGTTTTTGATTATAAAACATTTGTCGATTGCTATACTAATACCAAGTGTTGGTATTGTACTAGTACTGTAAAGAACTGATACTGATATCGAACAAAAGTCCGCCACATAGCGCATCGTGCCATTGCAACACGTGGTAACTCTCGCTAGTTATTTTAAAAATATGCATACCGTGGATGTCCCCAAGTCATCAGCCAGTCGTAAGATTAGTGACGAGTACTCATCTAATTTCTCGAGTTCTTCCATGCGTTGCAAGATTTCCTAGGTTGCTCCAACCGATGTTGCAAATTTAGCATGCATGAGTACTAAGACACCGGCTACTGATATATAAGCATTATCCAAGTACTCTTGGAGTGTTGGTGTATATCCACTGTAGTACCATCGTGCTTCTACTAGGTATGCCTTGCATAGATTTGCCCACTACAATTTTACCATTCCAAAAAAATTGATATTAAACATAACATTTTCATAGTTAAAGATCAAACTAATTAATTTAGTGTAGTTACTTCTTTGTGAAGGTACGGAAGGATGAGGATCCCTGTGTTTGTCAACATGTCATACGAGATCTCATTAATCGTGTTGTACAATCCGAGGAAACCTATCTTCATATAATCTGGGAGTTCCTCAATCGCATGTATATCCCATCTACCAATTAGTTTTTTAATTATAAGCTATGTGAATGAACATGAACTCAAATATTTCTAAGTACATTATGGTTTACCTGTCTATTATGTTGGTCAATGGTTCAAGTTCATCCAATGTAGCATACACGTCATAAATATCATCTATAGTGGTGATCATGGTAACACACTTTGCTAGTGAACTCCTTCCAATTCTATAGTGAGGTAGGTAACCAAAACCAACTGACCATAGAAAACTCGCTACTAAACTATCTGGGCTAAAGCTGAGGTTCGTAGCCCATTTTGTATTTCTCCACCACCTAAATATAAATATATTATGTGTGATAGGTTCGGCTCAATATTCTTTGGGGTCCATATCAGATTCTAATTAAACCGAGACCCTTTTTCAATAAGAAAAAAATTGCACGCATAAAGTAGAAATGATAGGTACCTTGATGCGTCTTTTAGATCTTCAATATGAACAGCTTGAACCATATTAAAATCCAATTTTGCAAGCTCCAACATAGTGGGATTCATGTCACTTCTTTTCTCATATACTTCGATAAACCACTTGGACTCTATTCTTGGTACTCTCCAATGCAGTGGAAGCTCCAAAGCATGGCTTACTAATGATGACATACTCTCATCTATCTTGTCTTGACTTTCTTTGAGATGTTTCGCTGCAAAGTCTCTAACATCATTCAGTATGCCTTCATCCTCGAATGAATGATACGAAGCCTCATACAAGTTCAACAACCGTGTCATATCCTCGAGTGAATGTGGCTCATGATTTTGAGTCTTGTCCATAAAGTTGTGAAATATCTCTAAATATAGAGCAAAGTTAATTAATAAGCGCCATCACTTTTAATAATAAACATTTTTTAATATTGACCAAACTTCTTGCATGAAAAATCAATACAAATATACAACTTCAATTAGTAGGCGGTTTGAGACACTTAGGTTGTAGCCCAGTAGCCTAGTGATAATGTTAAATCACCTCCAAGTGGCTAAAACCGCCTACTAATTTGGTAGGTTCATTGGATCATGTTAAATCTCCAGGGAAGTTCTTGTGGATATAAATTTCCCACTTATAGTTTTGTACCTTGAGGAATGTGGTAACTGTGTTGTCTTAATTAGAAGTCGAAATCCAAGTGCTTTAAGGTTTAAATCCATTGTATTCCACTTGTCATGAGTTTTGAAGTAATTGTTGTAAATCACCTCCAATAGATTTCGTATTTCATCCTCAAAATGATACGATATTCCGAGTCTCTGCAAATTATCAACCAACTCTAGAGTACTCGATGGAGTTTCCAGTTTCCGTATCATCATCTTCACCGCGTCCTTCAAAGTTTCTGCTCTTGCCTTGTAAACTTCTCCCTAAACGATTGAATATTAGAAATTTAGAACAACTGTTTATCATATATACTACAAGAAATTAACACAACTCGTAAAAGGAAAGAAAATTTCTAACATACTGTGCATTTACTAGAAAGTGATTGAACATCTTCAAATGACCATAAAGTTGGCGCATAGTTTGCTGATCGTCTAGCGGGGGGTTCAACCGCTGTGCTGGCCATCGTAGTGATAAGCGACTTTGGTGTGGACTGTGACCAACGTTGTGGCTTCTGAGTGTCAAATTATCTGCATCTAATTTGATGACTTTTGTAAGGGAGAACTGAACAAGAAAAAGAGGTGATTGAAGCCATCTTGAAAGAAAACCGGTATAACATTTGTTTGAGTTATTGTTATCATGCATTGTGTATATAACTAACTATATATAGAGGAAGATGTAAGTAGTATCTTCATCTTTATCTCTATAATTACAATAAAAATCAATGTCCTAAAACACAATCAAAAGTATTCAATACATGAAATTTAAAACATATTGATTACTTTCTTTGTAGGGTGTCTTAGATTTCATGTCGAGAATACATTAGTTAGTGTTTTAAATTGTTAAGTTTTGTGTTTTTCTATATAGTACTATGCTAATAGAATATAAAACCATGCCTAAAATTTAAAACACAATGCCTGTATAGACTTTTTACACTTTGTATGAAAAATGTCATTTGTACAAGAACCTCACCCTATATATATACATATATATATATATATGTATATATATAGGGTGAGGTTTCTATATAAACGCCATATTTCGTGAGAAGTGTGAGAATGATTAAAAATTGATATGTAGGCATCATTTTGTGAACTTAGTCATGATGTTTTGGATTGTTTTGCCTAGAAAAACACTAAACATAACAATCAAAAACTGAAAACAATGTATTTTAGGCTTAAAACTTAAAACACCATGCTAAGAACATTAAGTAGTGTGTTTTAAGTGTTAAGTAGTGTGTTTTAGTTGTTTTTAAAATTTAATGACTATAATACACTGAATTGTGTTTTAGATTGTTGTGTTTGGTGTTTTTCAATTTAAAACAACCTAAAACATCATTCCTAAATCCAAAACATGATGCCTACATGTCAATTCTTAATCCTTCTCACACTTCTCATGAAATGTCTCATTTGTACAGGAACCTCACCCTATATATATATATATATATATATTTGTTTAGGTTCCTGTACAAAAGCCATATTTCGTGAGAAGTATGAGAAGGATTAGAAATTGATATATAAGCATCATTTTTTGAACTTAGTCATGATGTTTTTTATTGTTTTGCCTAGAAAACACCAAACATAACAATTAGAAACCGAAAACAATGTATTTTAGGCTTAAAACTTAAAACACCATGCTAAGAACATTAAGTAGTGTGTTTTAAGTGTTAACTAGTGTGTTTTAGATGTTTTTTAAATTTAATAACTATAATACATTGCATTGTGTTTTAGATTGTTGTATTTGATGTTTTTCAAGTTAAAACAACCTAAAACATTATTCCTAAATCCAAAATATGATGTCTACATGTCAATTATTAATCCTTCTCACACTTCTCACGAAATATGTCCTTTGTACAGGAACCTAAACCTATATATATATATATATATGACACCGGAGGATGATTTGCATGATGGCCATTACACACCTGAATGGGCTGCCGGTTACGAATCAGACCCTGGGGTTGAATACGAAGAACCATATGAAGCTGATTTGAGTTTGCAAGTTTCGCAGGAGGGTGTGCATATTAGGGCAGAATGGGAGGGTGTACGTATTACGGAGGAAGAATGGGCTTTTTATGCCAAGTATGGTTATACGATGCCCTCTGGTGGTGTATGCAATGCAGATGTGGGGGTGTACATATTACGGATGATGAATGGGCTTTTTTTTGACAAGTATGGTTATAGGATGCTAAAGGGCGGTGTATGAAATCAAAGTTTGGAAGTTTTTTTCTAGCAATGTAATGCACCACTACTTAACAATATGAAGTCGGCTGATGAACATTTATATATCATAACATATGTTACAAACCTAGAAAAGATTCACTATAATGTATAAACCTAGAAAAGATTCACTATAATGTATTTTCGTGTTGTCATGTGAATCTTAATTTTATATATGAGTAAAATAACTACTACGATACACTGGTTGATGAGTATGTCAAGACGTGGAAAACGTACGTTAACATGTAACTTTTAGAATTAACTAACTTTTTTTTTTCATATATTGATATTAATATGATTTTTTTAATTAAAAGGTAGTGAATGTTAAAAAGTAAAATCATATGGACCTTGGTACGTATATAACATATGTAACAAAATGTCTATAACCATATCACCTCTCGTTACGTATGCAATAACTATGGTGTTGGTACAATAAAGCGGAAAAAAATATGGTCTAATAAAAAATTAATAAATCAGCATTTTTTAAATAATATGAACTGGCAAAGCGTTTTTTTCATACGTAACAGTACTGGTGCTGGTAAAATAAAACGAAAAAAGAACATGGTCTAATAAACAAAACTTAATAAATCAGCATTTTTTTTAAATTAATATGAACTGGCGTCGCAATTTTTATGTACGTAACAACACTGGTGCTGGTACAATAATATGAATCTGATGAATTAATAAACGAATAGTTTTTTTGTTGGGTTAAAATGAGACCACAGTTACCAGGTTTAACCATGTTTAGTTGTTTGTTAGAGTTGGAGGGTTAAATGTGTAATTACAGCATAGTTGTAGCAAGGAAACCCTAGTCTGCGCACTTAAATGATGGCGGCTGCGAACTTAATGTTAAGTTCGCAGTCTTCAGCATTCCCCTATAAATAGTAGCTCATTTGTGCAGCTAGGGTTAGGGTTTTGAATGTATCTTTGAGAGCACAAGTAGTAAAGGTGCGAACTTATTTTATAGTAGTGCGAACTTGTATCATCCATGGTTGTTTGAAGCTGAATCTTTAATGGAATCGTGTCTTTATGTTTCTTGTGTGTCGGTTCTTACAATATTCATCTAGTTCTTTTAGTTTTCATAGATTAATCAACTAAAACACCTAACAAATAGGTGTTTCTAGTTGATAACAATCTAGTGCACACTTAAGATCTAGTATTTTGGGACTACAATTGTATCTATCTAAAGATATCAAAACCCTCCTTGTTAGTTTTTACTTTCAAGTTTTTCAAAATTTTTGTGTTTATCAAAGTTTGAATATTTTCATTATTTTGCCTTAAAATCTCGTGAAAAGTGTTTCTAAGGTGTTTAAAAGTTATTATCTTCATTAGAAACATCAGTCAAGAGCTTCAAAACAATTGAAAATCTCTTGGACATGTTTTTGGAAAGTTAAAATATTTCACAGCCGTCTCTGCGCACTTAAGTGCGAACTTATCTCAAAATTTGTGAACTTATTTCTTGATTTTGAGTACTTATTTCTTGCCTGTGAGTACTTGTCTCAAAAACTGAGTACTTGTTTCAAGCATTGAGCACTTATTTCTGCGTACTTGTCTCATAAGTGTGAACTTGTTTCTTGCTTGTGAGTACTTGTTTCAAAAGTGAGTACTTAGCTCATAAGTTGCATACTTGATATTTCAAGGTGTGCACTTATTAACAGCCACAGCTGCGCACTTAATCCAAAAGTGTGTGCACTTGTGTCTGTGTGAGCACTTAAATTTACACAAGGCTTTATAGCTTTCTCTCTCCTGGCACCACAACTAGGGTTTCTGCATACTTATCTGAAATCTCTAGTTGGTGTGCGAACTTACTAAAAAGGTGCATTTTCTGAGCACTTGGCTAGGGTTACTGCGAACTTAAATCTTAAACGAGAGTTTAAGTGTCTGCGTACTTGTATAAGTGCGCAGGCTGATCAGTCAAGACTGAGTACTTGTGCTGCTCTGACTTGGCTGAACTGCGAACTTAAGCCAAAGTGTGTGTGCAACAGGAACTGCGTACTTATCAGGAGAATCAGGGACTTATCTTTGCTGTTTATCTGTTTCAGGTTTCCAAGATCTGCGAACTTAGCTGCGAACTTGTGCTAACTGTGAACTTAAGCTGAAGTGCGTACTTAACTGCGCACTTGTGGACTGTTTTGACTTTTCAAGGACTTTGGACTATAACTTGCTAATCAATTCAATCACAACCCTAAAATCAATCTAAAATCAACCTAAAATCAATCTTAAATCATGTCTGGTAACAACTCATTCCAAGTTAACCCCATTACTCAAGCTGAACTTGAAACTGGTACTATAACACGTATTCCCAAGTTGATGGGTGCAGAAGATTATGGCACTTGGAAGAACAGAATGAAAGCTTTCTACTTCGTCAACGATCACACCCAGTGGAACTCAGTCCAGCTCGGACCTCACATTCCCACCAGAACCACTGATGCTGGAGAAGTGTTCAACACTGATCCCACCACGTACACTGATCTCGACAAACAACTGCTGCAGAGAGATCACAAAGCCTACGGTGCTCTCACCATGGCTTTGTCAAATGACGTGTACAATATGTTTGAAGAATACGGATCAGCGCACGATCTGTGGTTTGCTCTGAGTGAGTATTATGAAGGCAATGCTGAGATGAGGCAAAACAAACAAGATATGATTCAGAAGGAGTACGATATGTTTGGAAGTATCCGTGGTGAGAGCCTGTCTTCACACATTGACAGGTTCATGAATTTGCTGACCAAGATGAAGAAAGCGGGTATTCCTGTGAACAACCGCAACTCTATCAAGAAGCTGCTCGATTCTCTCCCAAAGGAGTGGAGTGTCCAGTGCATGTTGATCAAAAAGGACTACTTGGATGCTCAGTCTACTTTGGCAGATCTCATTAACACTCTGAAATCATTTGAGATGGACATCACTAAAAGAGAAATGAATCAGACTGTCCCGAAGGTGACTTCCAGTGGTGCTATGAAGAATCTGGCCTTGATGGCCCCAATCGGTGATATGGGTTCAAGTTCGTTGCATTCGTATGTGGATTCTGCAGGGATTGGTAGTTCAAGTTCTGGGAAAGCTCCAATGTATCCTGAAAGGGCTGCAAAGACTCTAACTCCACAGGCTGCTAAACTGGCTGCTGAACATGTGGAACTGTTCAACTCTTTCATGAGCAGTTTTGAAGCGTTGAAGACTGGAGAGATTAAAAATGACATGATGTCCCCAGAGGATATGTATCAGGTTGACCCGGATGACATGGAAGAGATGGATCTGAAATGGCAGATGGCTATGATTACTTTACGAGTGAAGCGTTTTCAAGATAGAACCGGGAGAAGAGTTGGTATGGGAAAGGCTGGGTTTGATAAGTCCAAGATCAGGTGCTACAACTGCAAGGTCCTCGGACATTTCAAGTACGAATGCCCCACACTGAACCAAGCTGAAATTAAGCCTGCAAAGAGGTTGGTGGCCATAACCGATGGCAATGAAGGAAATGATAAGGAGCCACAAAAGGCCTTGGTTGTTGAAGACTTCGACTGGGGAGAAGAGGCTGCCGCTGCTGAGGTTGAAGTTAACAAAGCCCTGATGGCCACAATCTGCACCAAATCTTCAAGCGGTGCAAACTCTGTTGAAGGATCGTCTGCTGAGGTTCTAAAGGGGGAAATGAAGAAGTATGCCGGGCTGAAGAGTGTGTTGTCTGATGAGAAGGTGAATGATGAGAAGAGAGAGGAGGCGCTGATTGCTGAGAAGACTTCATCTGAGAAGGTCGCTGAGGAGGTGAAGAGTTCCTCTAAGAAAGCTGAGGAAAGGGACATGGTAAATATTCCTCTTGAAATTAAATCTAAACTGTGCTCACCTAGGTGTGTTACAGCTGTCGCATACTGTTTATCACACAACAGACGAGTCTTAAGAGAAATGGATGACATTCGTAAAATAAATACTGAAATGAAAGAAAACGAGTGGGCATATCAGCGAAAGTTAAATGCAACTCTAGCTGAAATGCAAACTTTAAAAGAATTTGTGCTTAAGAAAGATTTTCTGATAAACGATTTAACCTCAAAACTAGAGAAATCTAGAAATGAGACAACTCGTCTTCAAATTGTTGTGGATAAATGGAATGTGAGCAAACGGGCTCAAGCTGATATTATCGAATGTGGAAGACAATCATTCGTAAAGGATGGAATTGGGTATAAGGATAAGAATGGAATCGAAAGATCTCTATTCTTACCCTTGAGCCAAAGTGAATACATACCCATTCCATCACCTCATCCAAAAAATGACCTTTTTGAAAATAGATGTGATGAATCTGAGTCAAATACTAACATAAGTAAAAGTACTGCAGATGTGACCCAACAGGCTCAGGTGGAGGATGATGTGTGTTGTGGTGGCCAGACAGTGGGTTTAGGACATCCGGGTGCCAATTACTCAACAGTGAATTGGTTTATCTGGAACAATGAAAATTCGAAAAACAATTTTATTTTGGATGAATGTAAAACTTTAACTAAATCGGATGACTGTAATAGTTTGCCTAGGATGGATGACTGTAATAGTTTAACTAGGCTGGATGACTGTAAACTTGATTTGAAAGGGGCTATGGCTCCCGATGATAGGAAGTCTCCTATCAAACGATCTAATGTTTGTGTTGACAATGTTATTCCTGTGTGTGTTGATCTTAATGCTGCATTCTCTGATGATAATCATGTGGTCAAACCATCTGTGTTTGTGCCAGAACTTAAGCGTAACAGGTTTGGGAAATTTCTCACTGAGGAAATCCCAGAATTTATCCCCTCATCCACAGATGTATCAGGTTCTGAAGAATCACAAAGTGAAACAGGTACCTCAAGTTCTGAAGAATCACTGAGTGATACAGAGAGCAGCTGCAGCTTAACTAATCTGGACATCAATGAAGAATCAAGTAGCAACAGGGAAGAATCAAGCTCAACTGAAAGCTCAAGATCAAACAAGATCAAGAAAAGAACATCACAACCATCATCATCCAGATCTTCTCCTAAGATCAAGCCTAAGCATTCTAAATGCTTCAGATGTGGAAAAGAGGGTCACGTGGTCAAGAACTGTCACATAAAACCTAAATCACAAAAAGATGTCAAAACACAAAACACTTTTTCGGATCAATTAAGAAATCTTCAAGAAACCGTAAAAAGTTTTGTTAAAAATACACAAATGTGGAAGAAACAAGAGTCAACTTTGGGAGAAAACCATGACAGATCAAAACTTAAACAAACTTGGATTCCCAAAGTTACTTAAGTTTCAGGCAGAATCTTCACTGTACATAGATTTTCTTTAGTTTAGCTTTGTTTCTCTTTTGTTTTTGTATGTGCAGAATAAATTACAAAAATGGCTGATAGCTCTCATGAGATATCTATGGCATGTCGACAGCGGCGCTTCAAGACATATGACAGGATTGAAAGAACTCCTCAAGAACTATCGGTTCATTGATGGAGAGTTTGTAGCGTTTGCTGGGAATGAGAAGGGTGGAAAGATCGTTGGCATAGGAGATGTAGTCTCTGACGCACTAACACTTGAGGACGTCAACTATGTTCCAGAACTGTGCTACAATCTTTTGAGTGTATCACAAGTCTGTGACAAAGGAATCTCAGTGTTGTTTAACGACATGGAATGCATCTTCCTAAAGCCAGGATTTAAACCATCCACTGACATGATCATGCTAAAAGCCCCCAGACAAAACAATACTTATGTGATAAACATGAGGGATGCCAAGTCTGAACAACCAATGACTTGTCTACTGTCAAAGGCATCCGAGTCAGAGTCACTGTTATGGCACAGGCGATTCGGTCATGTTAACTTTAAAAACATAAACAAACTTTCTAAACTTAATCTAGTCAGAGGTCTTCCTTCTAAGGAATTCCCCTTTTCTGAAAAATGTTTAGCATGTGCCAAAGGTAAACAACATAAGAAATCGCACAAGTCCAAAACAGTGAACTCAATTGACTCACCTCTTCAGTTATTGCATATGGATCTTTTTGGTCCTATCAGTGTAAAAAGCTTGGGTAAAAAGTCTTACTGTTTGGTGATTACAGATGACTACTCTCGCTTCACATGGGTGTACTTTCTGGAATTCAAGAGTGAGGCTGCTGAGACCTTGATGCTGTTCGTTCCCTTGATCGAGAATATAATCAAGTTGAAAGTAAAGTCAATCAGAAGTGATCATGGAACAGAATTCAAGAACCAAACTTTCGTGTCGTTCTGCAGCGGGAAGGGAATTCATCTCCAATACAGTGCTACAAGGACTCCTCAGCAAAATGGAGTGGCTGAAAGGAAGAATCGTACGCTTATTGAAGCTGCCAGAACCATGCTCATTGACTCTAAGTTGCCGATCATCTTCTGGGCAGAAGCTGTGAATACCGCCTGTTATGTTCTTAACAGGGTCTTGATTGTCAAGCCTCGCGGGAAAACAGCTTATGAATTGCTTTTCAAAAGGAAACCTCTCATTGATTATTTCAGGCCGTTTGGATGTTCTTGCACTCTTCTAAACAACTTTGAGAACATCATGAAGTTTGATGCTGTTGGAGACGAATGTTTCTTTGTTGGATACTCGTCTAGTCAAAAGGCTTATCGAGTATACAACAAACGCACCAAGATGGTTCTGGAATCCTTTTATGTTGACTGGCAAGAATCCAACTCCACCAACGTTGGAACCGGTCCTGACTGGTTCTTTGATGTGGATGTTGTGTTCAATCACTTTGTCATTCCTGAACAGCAAGCTCATGCAGAACCAGCTCCTGAAAATCAAGCCACAAGCTCTTCTCCGTTTGGAAATATTCTCTACTCTTCTGATGATGAAGTTGCACCGTTTACCACCCGTTTCTCTCCTCTGGTTGCTGATCCTATCGTTCCTCAGCTTAATAATGGTGATACTACTGCTGAAACCTCTAACACTCCTGAAAGCACGTCAAATGCTGAAGGAGCACATTCAAATCAGCAGTATGTAAATGATCCATCCAGTTCTTCTACACCTGGAGATCATCTTTCGAACCTTCCTCTTCAAGTGCAAGAAGAAGAAAATATGGGATTTAAATCTTCTAAGAACCATCCAATTGAAAATGTCATTGGACCAATCAGTGAGGGTGTTCTTACCAGAAATCAGACAGACAAGCTCAACACTGCTCTCTCAGCATTCTTATCTCAAACCGTACCTTTCAGTATTGAAGATGCAGTTAGAGATGCAAGCTGGGTTGAGGCCATGCAGGAAGAACTATTTCAGTTCAGAAAGCTCAAAGTGTGGGAGCTCGTTGATCTGCCTGAAGGAAAATATCCTATTGGGACAAGATGGGTTTTTCGCAACAAGATGGATGAACGTGGCGTGGTAATCAAGAACAAAGCTCGTCTGGTTGTTCAAGGATTTCGTCAGCAGGAGGGGATTGATTATGAGGAAGTCTTCGCTCCAGTCGCTCGACTTGAAGCCATACGCATCTTCTTGGCATATGCTTCATATCGAAATTTTAAAGTCTTTCAGATGGACGTGAAGAGCGCTTTCTTATATGGGAAAATCAAAGAAGAAGTCTATGTGTGCCAACCGCCCGGATTCGAAGACCCTCATCATCCAAACAGATACTACAAATTGGACAAGGCTCTCTATGGTCTCCATCAAGCTCCTAGAGCTTGGTATGAGACCTTGTCCTCATATCTGTTGCAAAATGGATACACGAGAGGGAAGATCGACATGACCTTGTTCACCAAAGAAGTCAACAAACATTCTATCCTTGTTCAGATTTATGTTGATGACATTATCTTTGGTTCAACTGACGAAAATTTGTGCAGGGAATTTGAAAGCATCATGAAGTCTCAATTTGAAATGAGCATGATGGGAGAACTATCATTTTTCTTAGGTCTTGAAGTTCAACAAAAGGAAGACGGTATTCTCATTCATCAAGCTAAATACACAAGAGACATTCTGGCGAAGTACAACCTGTCAGATTGCAAACCGTCCAACACTCCTTTTGCAGCTCAAACAACACTTGTACCAGATCTTGAAGGACCTTCTGTGAACCCGCACACTTACCGTTCTATGATAGGCTCCTTGATGTATCTTACAGCTAGCAGACCGGACATCATGTGGGCAGTTGGATGCTGTGCCCGCTTTCAGTCAAATCCAAAGCAATCTCATGAGACTGCAGTCAAAAGAATCTTCCGCTACCTCAAAGGAACACCAAAACTTGGTTTATGGTATCCTAAGAGTGACAATTTTGACCTAATTGCGTACTCTGATAGTGATCATGCAGGTTGCAGGATTGACCGAAAGTCTGTCTCTGGTGGCTGTCAATTTCTGGGGAACCGGCTCGTGTCATGGCAAAGCAAGAAGCAGACCACTGTGTCGATATCTACTGCTCAAGCTGAGTACACAGCCGCATCCAGTTGTTGCTGTCAAGTGTTGTGGATCCAAAATCAGCTGTTGGATTACGGTTTGAATATCATGAGAACTCCTATCTACATTGATAATGATGCCTGTCGTGACATCGTGAAGAATCCAATTGATCATTCAAAAACAAAACATATTGAAATTCGGATTCATTCAATTCGCGATGCGCACGACAAGGGGTACATACAGGTGTTGCCTATCAATACTGCTGATCAAAAGGCAGATATCTTTACCAAAGCTTTCGACAAAACCCGTTTTCGTCAGTTGGTGACTTGGTTAGAAATGATCAACTTCGAATGATTTAAAAAAAAAAAAAAAAAAAAAAAAAAAAAACTTTACTTTATGAATAAATTATAGAAAAATCTTATGTTTTAAAATAAAATAAAGATTTTTGGGGGAGAAATAAACCGGTAGATCCCTGAATTTGCAAGTTTTAAAAACTTTTTGAAAAACAATCAAGAAATGATAGGATCTAATCATATTTGTCAGCATGTGAATAGGACCCAGAGGACGTTGTGGCTTCAAGCAACGACATGTCGGTAGATTCAGCCTGGAATTGAGTAGACTGCTAAAAGATGACAAACTAAAAGTCTACACGAGGTGCTGGATTCCCACTGTGCTTCAGGCTTGCACAAGCTGAGTCCGGTCATACACAGGTTGAGAGATCAAAAGACACAGAAAATTTTGTGCATAAGCAATCAAAAGACACCTAAGAGTGCAAGCTACCAAAGCGGGGCTATTAAAATCAAAATGAGCAACAAAAGACACGCAATGTTAGTGACGTGCAAACATATAGATAGCTCAAAAAGCAATCAGATGATCATCTTCTTTGTTATGGGAACATAGACCTGAAGCTCTCATCATCTGATTGACATAATGATCATCTTCTCTGCTTATGGAAACATAGACCTGAAGCTCTCATCATTATATCTCAATAAACCTTGAGGATTGGTAGGCTTACACCTGGCACAAGTGGGGTCCATTAACATGTCGTCAATATTACCAAAACATGATAAAGATCATCATATAAAGCTTGTTGAAAGACGAGAGGCATGGATTTAAGTGGACAAATATACCGACAGTTTCTCTTGGGCTGCAGCTATCCAACGGAAAGTTGAAACGTGGTCTGGCAGGTATGACTAGTATGATCTTGATGCAAAAGGTGAGAAACGGTTGATCTCTAAACTCAAATCTTTGGTTAAAAAGGCTATTCTGTTGATTGTTGGGCCCGCGCACTTAAAAGTTCTCTTTAAAATCTTGGTGGGCCTGCGAACTTAACTCACTGAAAATGTTTATTGGGCCTGCGCACTTGACAAGAGTTTTGGGCCTGCGCACTTAAGGGCCAAGTACGCGGCCCAAATCCTAACCCCTATAAATACACAGTAATTCTTTCTTTTTTACTTTTTATTCAAAATTCACAAACCCTAAATTTATCATCACCATCACAGCCGTCATCTTTTTCTTCCAAACCACCAACAAAACCACCACCAAACCACCTTGTTCCACCGTCTTTAATCCATTCCATTTATTGTTTTTCTGTTAGATTGTGTCATTAAAAGGTAGTTCTCAATGATTTTAACTATTTTCTTCGTGTATAAACAGGCTCTGAGGTTGAAACTAGAGAAAATCCATTGATGTTTGGGGTTTTGATAAACTGCGTACCTAAATGCTTGAAGATCTGCGCACTTGTTTCATATGAGTGCGCACTTGCCTCATATGATTCAAGCATCAAAACCCTAATGTAACTGCGAACTTGGTGTGAACTTAAAAATCCTAAACGAAAGTTTAGGTGGCTGCGTACTAGTCTAGTACGCAGACCAGATCACACTTCCCAAGCCGTTACCATGCCCGAGTTACCAGACTGCGCACTTAGGTTACAATCTGACCTGGTGACTGCGTACCAAGCAGCTGGTGCTCGGTCCTGATTTGGACTGCGAACTTAACTGTGGACTTGTTTTTGGACCAAGATGTTGACCATTGACTTGACAATTCAGGACATTTGAACGGACTACGTATCTTGACTCATACACTCGTAAACCATAACTGGACCTAAAATGACTATTAATATGGAAAACGAAACAAATCATATACACGTCAAAATCTAATCCATAAAATAAATAACACACGTCAAAAAAAAAAAAAAAAAAAAAAAAAAACCAACTTAAAACCAAACCAGTCTAAGTACGTCGTCCGTCAAAGAAAATGAAATGTCTGTCATTAGTCAAAATTCAAAATCAAAATTCTAACTTAATTTTCGTGCGCGTGTCCAAAACAGATGGCTCTTGAATGGGATCCTCGTGGAATGCACAACCAGGCGATCATTCTAGAAACTGACGATTCAAAGTTTCGGGACGTAGTTGCCTGGATCAGGAGAAGCAGGATCGGATATGCAGTTGAGCAGCAAGTTGAAGTCTACAGTTCTCACATCGAAGACTTCTGGAGATCTGCAAGAGTGGAAACAGTGGCTCGAGTCAAGAGAATCAAAGCCACAGTCAGAAACAAGGCAGTTATCATCACAGAGGACACAGTGAGACAGGTTCTAAGATTTCAGGATCGACCAGAAACTGTCAGATCTTTACCGAAGACTGTGATTCATCAAGAGTTCTTAAACTTTGGATACAAAGGAGACTTCGATGCCAGAGGTGATATCAAGAAGAGTCATTTAACCAGAGACTGGAAGCTTATCTGTCATGTATTCCTGATGTCTTTATGTCACCGAAAAGGGGGTTATAATGCACTCAGTCCCGACTGGGCAACAGCCATGATCAAGATTTGCAAGAATGAGCCTTTCAATCTGTCGGGATTGGTATTTGATTGCATGGTGAGGAATGCGCAAGATACAAAGAAGAAATGGACGATGTATCCTCGGTTTGTTCAGATGATGATTAACTCGCAGCACGAGGATCTGCCCCTTGGTGATAAATACGGTTTTGCCAAGGGTGCACGATTCTTTACTGAATGCAACACACCGGATTGGGAACCGATGCTGGAAAGCATGTACTCTGCTCAACGCTATCCAGTTGTCATGAAGCTTTTTAGTGAGATGAAGAGAAGACGACAATATACTGCTAGAACTCAACAACCATCTGCAACTGAACCTGAACCTACTGAACCAGCTTCTACTGAACCTGCTCCTACTGTACCTGCTTCTACTGTTCCTCAGCACACTGCTGAAGAAGTTGCCCGTGAAAGATCTGTAGGTAAAAGGGCAGCATCTGATCCAGTTCCTCAGAGGCCGACCAAAAGAAACAGGCCTACTGGTTTACTACAAGAAGGGAGAGAATCGTTGACTCCCGAGGAACTCGAAATGGCTGAGGCTGCCAGACAGAATGCTGAACGTGCAAAGGCAGAGAGAAGAAGAAGAAGAGAACAGTTGCCCGAGTCTGAGAGGCCAAGGGTTATGACTGAAGAAGATGAGGAGAATGAAGCTATTCTGGAACAGATGTTTGGTATGGAGGGTCAACCTGGGCCTTCCACTGCCAGGCCAGGGCCCTCTACTGCTAGGCCTGGCCCTTCCTCTGACAGACCACCCATTCCCAAGCCGCCAGCAAAGAAACAATCAGTACCATCATCTTCTGTTCCTGGTGCATCTCGTCAAAAACCAGTGCATCAGGAATTGTATGAGAAGTTATCTAAGGAGGTGGGAAAGAATGCCGCCAAGGAAATCTGTATGCTGAAGAATCAAATCTATAATAATCTGGAGTTGAGAAAGAAGCTGAAGAAGTTGAAGCATAAGAACCGAAGTCTTGAAAAGGTGGTCAAAGATCAGCGCTATTTGATTAAGTTTCAGACTGAGGTCCAGATGAAGATGTTTGATATGCTTCAGGAGTTAAAGACTCAGGGTACCGATACTCCAAAGTTGACATTTGATGAGGTCTTTGATTTCGGAAAATTTATGGAAGAAGAGAAGGAGAAAGAGAGAAAGGAGGAAGAGAGTGATGTAGATGAGATAAGCGAAGACGAGATGCCAGAAATGTTTGTAGAAATTGGTGCGGGGGAAAAGACAGTGTATGAAATGGAAGATGGGTATGTATTGGATCCTGAGAAAGCTAGTTGGTTTCCAAGAAGGCCAATCACCATTCCTGCGTTGCACCAGACTATTCACCATACTCGTGCTTCTCATCAGGAAAGAGTTGTCTGCTGGGGATACGATGGGTTTAAGCGTCTTTTCTTTGTGAAGCGAAGGGGAGGCGTCATTCAGTATTTCAAGGGAAGACCAAATTTGAAGTCCCTTCCAAGATGGGACATACGGGAGATGTGCAGAACCCCTTTTCTGAACCACTCTGGGTGTTCCAATGCTAACATGGTATCTGTGTATATTGAAGATGAATGTGCACGTGATTTCAAAGAATGGAAGCCACAAAAGCCAAGGCGAAGGATGTCGAAGAAAAGAATTGATCCTGCAACTGGACGGGGAATGATAACTTATGTGATAGACCCTCCAGATGTCGTCACTAGGGTTCCCATTCGTCCTGAGCTTCCTGTGCTTCTGGCAGACTTCAAGAAGTGGTTTTACGATAGCAGAACCGGTGAAGCCGTGATTAAACTGAGAGATGACACAGAAGCATTGAGAATAGTTGATCCAGTGGACGTGTTTGCTTTGAATCCATCTGATCTAACTACTCTCTTTGCTAATCAGATAAATGTTGGTGCTGGAAATGTGTTGTTTGAGGAAGCTGTTTTGTTTAGACGGGCTGTGGAAAGAGCACTGAAAAGAAAGCAAGAACTGATCGATCTGGTGGCAAAGATCAACGCAGCCGACAAAGCGAAAGATGACAGAGCGCTAGCTGCTGCTGTTGCTGCTGCTGCTGCAAAGAAATCAGAAGCTGAAGCAACTCCAGAGGTTCAAACACAAGCTTCTCCAGCAACAGTTGATCTTGATCCTGAGCCTTCACAGGTACCACCAGTCTCTCCAAGCACAGCTCCAGAGACTCAGCAAGATCAAACAACTGTAGATCTAGCTGAGTTGTTCATTCAAGAGCCACCACCTGAAGAACCAATCATTGAAGAAAGCATAGTTCAAGCACTCCCGGCACGTCAAGCAAGAGAAGAGGGGGAGTTGAGTGATGTTGAGATAGATTGATTGTGTAGCACTGGTAGCTGTGGTCTAGGGGGAGTATTGTTGGGTTAAAATGAGACCACAGTTACCAGGTTTAACCATGTTTAGTTGTTTGTTAGAGTTGGAGGGTTAAATGTGTAATTACAGCATAGTTGTAGCAAGGAAACCCTAGTCTGCGCACTTAAATGATGGCGGCTGCGAACTTAATGTTAAGTTCGCAGTCTTCAGCATTCCCCTATAAATAGTAGCTCATTTGTGCAGCTAGGGTTAGGGTTTTGAATGTATCTTTGAGAGCACAAGTAGTAAAGGTGCGAACTTATTTTATAGTAGTGCGAACTTGTATCATCCATGGTTGTTTGAAGCTGAATCTTTAATGGAATCGTGTCTTTATGTTTCTTGTGTGTCGGTTCTTACAATATTCATCTAGTTCTTTTAGTTTTCATAGATTAATCAACTAAAACACCTAACAAATAGGTGTTTCTAGTTGATAACAATCTAGTGCACACTTAAGATCTAGTATTTTGGGACTACATTTTTTCAATCAAAAAAAATCTGATTTTGTAAAGAAAAAAAGTAGAAGAGTCAATGTTGAAGAGAGAAGATTAGTGAGAGAAATAGAAAGAGATGATTGATTGGATAAAGAGAGAAAAGGAAACAAATTACTTATCTACCTTTTTTATCCTTTTAGAACAATATAAAATTACATTCAGCCTTGACCATTGATCAATCACATTGGATGGTGGAGATGAGGTTTAGTGGGCTTCTTCAAATTTCATGGGTTTTTATTCTAACATTCCCATATATATATATATATATATATATATATATATATATATATATATATATATATATATATATATGTGAGGGATAAAATGAAAACCTTCTTGAGTTGCGAAAACCTTTGAAAAACCATGTAAAAAAACATTATTTTTTTTTAAAAAAAATAACCAATGTAAAAGACATGTTTGTAAGCATTTTGGGCCAAAAAAAAATAAAAAAAGCGCCAATGGGATTTTTTTAAAAACAATAAACAAAGTTGCGTAGTTTACATATGTTTTCAGCTATTTAGCTGTTGTAAAACATATGTTTTCAGCTCTTTGTTTATTTTAAAAAAAAATCCTGTCGGCGTTTTTTTATTTTTTATTTTGGCTCAAAATGCTTAAAAACTTGTATTTTACATTGGTTATTTTTTTTTCAAAAAAAAATAATGTTTTTTATATGGGTTTTCAATGGTTTTCTCAACTCAAGAGAGTTTTCATTTTATACTTGACCTATATATATATGTATATATATAGGTATAGCTTCCTATATCAAGTGCATTTTTTTGTACAAAGTGTGAGAAGTCTATTTAGTCTTTGTGTTTTAGATTTTGGCTATGATGTTTTCGATTCCTTTTGCATTGTACTATATTAAAAAACACCAAACGCAACAATTTAAAACACAATCAAATGTATTAGACATGAAATTTAAAATACACTAGTAACTTTCTTTGCATGGTGTTTTAGATTACATATCGAGAAATACATTAATTAGTGTTTTAAATTGTAAAGTTTTGTGTTTTCCATATAATACTATGACAAAAGAATATAAAACATCATGCCTAAAATTTAAAACGCAATGCCTATATAGACTTCTCACACTATCTACAAAAACACTTTGTACAGGAACCCCCCTCTCTCTCTCTATATATATATATATATATATATATATATATATATATATATATATAGTGGAGGGTTCAAATGAGAAAGGCTGCGATCTCAGCCAAGAAATAAGTCCAAGTTAATTTTCTGACGGGCGGTCTAGCTTACTGCCAGCAGATGTCCTTGTGTTCAGATGGGCGCAAGGTAAGCATGCGTGTGTCGACCTAACTGGGTTTCCCCGCTAGTGGGGCTTCAGGATTTGAGGTTTGTGGCAGGACAAGCAATATTGAAAGCTGAATCTAACAAGGTCGCTAAACATGAAAACACCTCCCTGGAGAATCGGCACGTCTTCATGCCATTGTGTTTGATACATTTGGGGCCCTTGCCCCCGAAGCCATCAAGTTTCTAGATTGGGTGTAAAAGGTGGTGCGTAGTAATTGCTCATCGGCAGAGACCAAAGCTTCTTCTTTAATAGTGTAAGGTTTTCTATTCAAAAGGGGGTGGTGGTGCAGGTTGTTGCCCGTTTACCAGGCGTACCATTGTAAATTGGTGAAGTTGTTTTAACGTAATAACACCATCGAATATTTAAGGTATGCAAAAAAAATTAGATTAAGAATAAAAGAAGAAAATTAACCAATTAAAGTGATTTATTCTAGAAGGGTAATAATGTAATTTTAATAATTTAATTAATATATTACTCCCTGTAATTAAGCTACTCAATTAATGAAATGTTGATATTCAAATTTAAACCCTTAAATTAATTAATACCCTACTACTTGAAATGATGATTACACAAAAAGACTAATATTCTGGTTGTTTATCCTACACGTTACTTTGGTCAAACTACGTACACAAAACTTTTAGACCAACCTAGATATAACATCCTAGGCTACACATGTATATAGGGGAAATTTTAGTAGAAAAACTCATAAATTTGAGAAAACCTTGCAAACCTCATCTCAACTATTCAATGTGGTTGATCAATGGTTCTCATTAATTTAACCATTTCTAATTAAAATAAATAGACCATAAAGTGTTACAAAGTAGAGGAAAGGGTGAAGTGAAAATTCATCCACCTTCTCTCTCCATCTTTTCATCCTCTCTCCACTTTTTCTTTCACCAACCTTATCTCTTATACTTTTCTCTCTCATACTAATTTAAATATTCAGATTTATTACTTTCATTTCATTAAACAATTTTTTTCATTATTATACAGTATTGTTGCATATGTAAAAAAAGTTGATACGGTAAGTACTAACATATGTAACTATTTATATATGTTAGATATCGATATGGTAGACAAAAAACCATAAATCTAAGTATATATTCAGACTGTAAAACCAGATAATGTTAAATTTCTTGATAATCATCTACATGTTTGACACAACAACTTATTCAATACATATTCAGATCGTAAAACCTAATTGTGTTTAATTTCTTAATATATATGTACCTTTGTTTTTAACAATGTCACTGGTAGGTAATAAGAAAGCTACATTAACATATGTTTTCAAATTGGATTTTATTTGGTCGAACATGTAGCGCAGAAAAACGCTATTTACTAGTATTGTATGTTTTCTTTTGTTAGTAGTCTATTATATGTCGTGGTCAATGATTCACTTTCGATTTTAGCATTGTACTCCGTATTTTGAATCATTTGAGCATTTGGCATATGTAGATTAGTTCTCAAGACTATTAAACCAACCATAAAGGAAAGATCATGAAAGCATTCCATCCATGATAAGTGATTTAGTTTTGATTAACATATGTAACTGGTATTGAAAGTAACATGTGTTGGAAATGGTGTCCAAATCTCGATTAATAATGCGACTATCAAAGTACGATCCAAAAAGTTACACTTTAGATTGCGAACAACTAAATAATACTTAATTGTTAAATATTATAAATCACAAATAACTTCGATTGAGAAATAAAATATTTATCAAAAACATTATTACGAATAATCGGTGTCGATTGTCTGGAGAAACAATAGATTAGAAGTGGATTGATCAAACGGATTAACCAATTGAATCGTTTAAAGCGTTGAACGATATAACAATTATTAGAGAATAATTTTACGGCGTTATCGAATAATTGTTTTTCGATATTAACGTAATAGATAATTGCCGGGACATGATAATTATAGACAAGATGATATTATGGTGGTTATTATTTAATGAGTTAAATAATAACAATAATAATATTATTATTTGATAATTATAAAACTTGGTGGACTTGTAATTAAATGGTTAATTACAATTAGGCAAGTCCTTCGAGGACGAGCCAAAAGATTAGGGACTTGGGTGCAAAGCTTATTAGTATATAATAAACCTTAAACCAAACCCTAATGCCAGCTAATGATGACATTGGCAACATCTAATATTATATTGATAATATTCACAAAACCTTAATACCATAACCATCGCCGCCGCACCTCTAGTCGACACCACCACCACCATCGGCCAGCCTCTCCTCCTCTTGCGCTACCGTGACCACCACCTTAAACCACCCACACGCGCTGCCACCATCCCCATGCGGTCCCTCCCCACGATCGTGAACCTCCCGTGCCACTCAAGACGTGGCCATGAGGTATCTCGTGGCCTCGGGTCGCGTATCTTGTTTTTACAGGTTGCCTCATTTCGCATATTCGTGTTCTTACATGGTTGTTCTTGGTGTTTTGGGAGATTCGAAGTTTGGTGATTTGCTAACTAGCATGGTGTTCGTAGATCCATTGTGCGATCTATTTGGTGTTTCGTCAAAGGTAGTTTTCTAAACACCCCATGGATGTGATTATATTATTTGTTCTTGATTTGTATTTGGATCACTGGATTGGGATTGTGTATCCGGTTTGAATAATATATTGTTATTGGTATAACACGCTTCCACTTTGATTATTGATAAATGTTATTAATATTATTTATGTGAAAATAATGTATATTAATAAAATAGGATTTTATAATAAATTGGGTAAAAAGTTCGAGTTGATTTGAACCCGAACGGGTCACGCTATTCCCAACAACATGTGTAATTGGTATAAAGTATCAGACATACTGTTACATAGTTTTGAGAGGTATTGTACATACGTTGATACAAATCTCACCTCATAAGAGATGTCTTATTACATAAGTTAAAATCATGAACACATAAAATGTAGGGGTATTGGATTCTAATAATCCAAACTTTCACCCATTAGTCGACAATAATCTATACTTCAAAAATTCCCAACAACCATCCATACTTTTAACGTATTGGCCGACAATAAACCTTTGTTAACTGAGAACTAACTCAGTTAGTGGATGATGATGTGGACGCTGATGTGGCATGCTCACGTTAACGTGGATGATGACTTGGCATGCCATGTCATCGTCCACATCATCATCCACATCCACGTCAGCGTCCATGTCAGCATCAACTAACTAAGTTAGTTCTCAGTTAACAAAGGTTCGTTGTCGGCCAATACATTGAAAGTTGGGATCGTTGTTGGGAATTTTTGAACTACTGATTATTGCTGGCAAATGGGTGAAAGTTTGGATTATTAAAATCCAATACCCCTAAAATGTATGAATGTACAAAAATCCGTCACAAATCAACATTAAAACTTAAGAAAGTATTTCATACAAATACTAGCGATTTAAAAAATGGTAAAAAACGATCATTACAATCAACAAATAAATGTGACAAAACGTCTTTGTACAATAAAATTATTTAAAAAATGATTAAAAAACTTTGATAATAAATACAATCTAACTATGCTTCATTCATGATAATCATCTTCATATTTAAATCGTAACTCTCTTCACCTACAAAGAAAACAATTTACATATTCATGGCAAAAAAACTCAATCTTAGGGGAAGGTCATAGACCTACACAAATGTGCAACATAAGAAACAGGTTAATTGATCTTTATTGTGGGGCTGTAACATATGAAAACAATTAATTAATGTGTATAGCCATGTGTTAACATATGTTATCTACGTAGGGCTGTTCACGAGCTGAGCCGCACCAAGCGAACCTTTGCTCGGGCTTGGCTCATTTCCAACCGAACCGAGCCGATCTGCTAGTTTACAACAGAGCTGGAAACCGAGCGAGCATTTTTTGAGTGCACATTTTTTCGAGCGAGCGACGAGTTCTTTGGACAATAATGAGAGGGTCAATGAATGGATAGTAATATGCCCATCTTGTGTGTTTTTGTTGTGTTTATATTAATTATATGTGACGAATGGGATGATTACGCGAGCTTTGAACGTTTCAAGATAAATGACAAAGTGGATGGAATTAGAGCCGAAAAACGTGAAACGTAGTGATCAAGTTGAAGATTCGGAGTTATAGTGACGTTTGGAAGTTCAAGGAAGAGAATCGGATGTTTGTAGGATGTTTAGATGATGTTTATGAAGAAGAATTGAAGATTGGAGGGTGTTTGGTTGAAGAAAAATGAGTTGAGATGGTGCTTGGATAGGGAAAAAGAAGATTAGAGAGTGTTTGGATACAAGGAATTGAAGGAAGAACATGTTGGAAGGAAAGTGAAAGAACTCGACTTAAGCTACGGGTTGGATCCGTAGCTTACGGTTGGTTCAATGAAGAAAAAGAAGCTGATGACGTAGCCTTGTCCCGTAAGGTACTGCTGAAAGAGGAAAGCTGGGCGATTGACTGAACCGTAAGCTACGGTTCACGCCCGTAGCTTACGGCGGGTGAAGAGAAAAATTAGGAAAGATTGTTTTTTCAAATATAAAAAGATTTTTATTAACCCTAATCGATTTCTAAGCCTCCATTGACAAAAATTATCAAGTTTTTGGAGTATTTTTGAGCTACAAACATCAACAATCATCATCATTCAACCATATCTTCGGTTATCATCATCATGTTCGGGTTTGTTATTGAACTTTTTGCTATGTTTCTTGTAACCATGAGCGGCTAAACATCTTTGTAATCACCTCCGGGTGTACGGTTTATTTGTGAAACTCTAACTCTTGTTTGATTTGGTTTATGGATTGTCGTTTAATCGTTTGAAAGATATTTGTGGTTTGAGTTATTTAAACAAGTCATGTTTGTGCAATTGCTTATCTTTTAGTCATTCGCATTCGGTTTTCTTGCATCGTGAGCAGTTTGATTAACGGGTAGGTGGTTGTTATTCGTGGGTTAGTAATTAAATTGTACGAGTTATTATTAAAAACTTGTGTTTGATTATCACTTAACTTAAACGGTTCAACAAAACTATGTCTATGTGGTATCCTACCATCTAAACAAGGGTAAGGTGAATCATCGAACCGGAAACCTGGAGGGGGTTACTTCTTTAATATTATTGTTTATAACTTCTTAAATTCATTTTCTAAATTATAAAACAAACAACAAAGTAATTAGACTTTAATTTTACTAGTTAATCTACAAAAGTATACTTTCCACCAATTCCCTGTGGAGACGACTCGACTTGCATTATACTACTTATTTTTATATTTTAGACCAACCAAACGGCATCGATCAAAATGGTGCCGTTGCCGGGGAATCAGTGCGCTTAGTTAGATAATTTTGTTCTAGTTTTATTGTTTTCTTAAAAATATGAAAAATCAAAAATATTTTTCTTTTTCTAGTCTTTTAGTGTAATTATTGTTCTGTTTCATTTAGTTCAGTATTACACGTGGTTTGCTTGTTTGTGTCTGTGCAGGTAATTCAGTTGCATGCAGCATACACGTTATTTGGGCAAACCTTCACCGCTAATTTACGATCTGGAAATTGAAAAGACAGCTAGAAGGAATAGAGCAATTCTTGCCTTGAATGAATCATGACACTTGAATTGTAAAACATTTTTATACCTATATTATACGTATACAAACTAAGTGTACTCACCAGCATTATTGTTGACGCTTTATTTTGTACATTTTTCAGGGAACGCTTGATGATTGTCACCTAGGCTTGGACTTAGACTTAATAAACAAGCTTTATGTGTCGTTTTGTTTGAGACTTGATGTAATCGGTTGACTTTGATGTTTGACTCTTGATTATAAATTTGATAATATTTACACTTTAGTACCATGAGCTTTTGAACAATCGTCACTATGTGACACCTCGATGTTTCCGCCATTGGTTGGGGTGTTATACGACTCAAGTGCACGACCGTGTAGATTGATTTTTACTCGATCACAGTGTTAGTGAAGCCCAATTCTTGGATACGCAAGGAACCGAACACGCTAGAGACCATCATCGCCCTTGCGTATAAATACAAGAATTCATCTATGCACGCCGTGCGGGATAAATTTAGCAAATTAAACGTATTCATGTGTATGTAATGTACATAAAAGTCTTATTAGTACAAATCAAGCTGTCATGCTGATGCATGGGTCTTAGGTATATCGATTTACGAATAAAACGTGCGGATCATCCAATGATCTGGACGTGAAAATTTGATTTAAAAAAAACTGGCACCAAATAGGGATTAAATATTTATCAAATGTAGTTTAAAGGGGACGGGTCTTACATCATTCCTTAAATCATAATGGTACTGTTTTGACTTCGTTTTTCACATTTTGTATGTATCTCATCATAGAGTGCTAAATTGTATAATGGTTTAATAACCCATTTATAAGTTACATTAATTACAGTTTTGATGAGCATTAAAGTAGTTATTTTTTGTGAGTTGGTATCTTTTGTGCCCCGTAATTACTACACACATGCTTAGAATGAATAATAGTAACTAGGATGAAAAACCCATACTTTGCAGCGACATATAAATTTTGTTATCATGCGTTTACTATAAATTACCACCGGCTAGCTCCCAGAGCGTATGAGTTCGTTGACGAGAAGCCGATATCCACATAGGATCATTACATGCATCTGATGATCTATTTAAATAACTCGTAACCGTTGGTGGAAAAGACTGTAGGGAAGTCCTAGAAACAAAACCAACACAGACGACGTCGTCATCGAAAACCACCAGCAAGAGTCACATCAAAAGTATTGAAACCCCAGAAAGCTTCAACACATAAAAAGCTAAATAATTCGATCATCATTGTTGACGAAAAAGCTTCAAACGGCAAGCCTCGTCACAATAGTCAGCTGACAGGAAATGCAAAGACAGTCGGGAAGGTCCGCCGATAACGGCAGGGTTATACTTTCTGCCAAAGGAATTTAATGTTGGGGTTAAAAGGAAACAAGTTATAGCCCAATTAGAAGGCAAAGAAAGTCTGTGGCCAAAGTAGAAAAATCTCAAACTTCCATAACACAAATTCATGTTTTAAATTGATATACATAAGAATATTTTATATAGTGGTTCTTACAATATTTTATACATTAGGATTTTTTATTATGATTATTGTTATTATTATTATTATTATTATTATTATTATTATTATTATTATTATTATTATTATTATTATTATAGCGTTAAAATGTTCGTGTACGCTAGGCAACTAATCAAATGTTTATTTTTATTAGCATTTTGACGTGTAATTTTTCGCATGGATGATACCGGGTGTACGATCATGATTTGTTTAAATTAGTATGTATTGTGTCATTACGTTTCGATATTCAGAGCCGAGCCGCAACTAGAAGGAGCTGATCACATGCATATATTATTTTGGTTAATGCTACGACTCGTTTTTGTTTTCTTTATCCTTTGTCTTATTGTGCGATACAGTTCGAACTCTCACCGCGTCCCCGCACCAACACCGTTTAGATTAAAAAATGGATGGTGTTTAACCCGCCAATTGTTCAACCTATTATAGTAAAAACTAACATTTAGCTCTAGACATGTTTAATTAACCGTGTTGCTTTCTTATTTTTATTGTCGTTTAGATTCAAGCCTAAATGGTCTAATACTAATCCATCGATATACCATATTAAATTACATCCTCGCTAGTATCATCATAGGATCCAATCACGAAGCGGGGGCATAAATACTAGTTAACTAACATAACAAAATGAGTAGTTTACAGGCAAAGAAACTTCAACAGACTTAATATACTTCATACTTAGACTATATTAAAATGCATTACAACTCAATGACAATATAAGTCACTTGGATGCTAGTTGTAGCTTCTTAATTAATAGATAAAGTTTCACCTCCAATGCGAGATACACATTCTTGACTATTTTATCCCTTAAATTGGATTAAACAGCAATGATGACAATTGAGATTTAGTTATGTCAGGACGACCATGCCCATCTCCTTCTCCATACATGAATTGTGCCATCCTGGCCATGTTTGATGCATATTCGACATACTCTCGTGAGTATTGAGAATTAGCACACATCCGTTCTTTGTTAAGTTTCTTCCACGTGTTCCGAATCATTTCTTTGATGTACTGTCTAGCTTCTTCTTCGGTAGCACCACTCTCATGCATGTAACACTGGATAGATTTTGGAATGTCTCCTCTTGCCAATTCGTCCTAAAAAAACATAAGAGAATTTGTAAGTTTATATATTTATTTCCACATCCTCATTATCCTCATTATGAGTGGATGAAGTTATTTCTCTATTAGATTAGGAACGGATTATATCTTAGCAATGAAAGAGAAAGTTATGACTCACATTAATCAAACTTCCGGTATAAATTATTATTAGGTAATGTGCCGCCATTTTTTGAATTATTGAAATTCAATTTGTCAACAACACCAATGCTTAAGTAGAGATATTACTTCTTTTACAATTTGCAAACAGAACTACAGAAGTCTCCTTACATTTCTACTACGTTGGAGAATACTTTATTTTGTTTCGTTATTATAACTAGTTTTAAACATGTTTTTCTTCTGTAACTTACAAGATATTTTGTAAAATTATATGTATGTCATTGTGATAGGCTTACATTTATCTATGTTGACGTAATATACATTTCATTTAAAACCGAGTTGTGAATCCTATACAAGTTATTGAAGCAAAAGCGTACATAACTAAAAGCTGCATCACAGCTAGTTATTTATTTATTTATTTTTTTATAAAGTGACGTTGTTTACCATTTTCGTCATTCTAAAAATACGATATAACACATTATAAAATCTCAAATATGCCATTCCCATGTGTTTATATTATGTACATTTTGACATAAGTTTTCTTCGAAATCAGTCAAGTCAAATTTTATTGATTTTCATTCTTTACCTTGACTAACCAATCCGATATTAACCAAACAACGTCGGTACCAGTACCGATATTCCGCTTTCTAGTTTTCTCGACTTTATTAGTTTAAAGTTCATTGAGAACGTAGTTGTATTTGCAGAGCCGACCCCAGTGGTAGGCGAGCCACACCCCGGCTGAGGTCCGTTTACCCCGAGGGCACTATTTTTTTCTTCTAATATTGGTACATAGCTTCGTTGTCTTCCTTTACTTTAACACTCACACATTTTTTAAGAACATTTCAAAAGAAAAGTGAAGAAGATACCTACCTAATAATCTAATATCAATATATGATGTGCGCCTTTTATAAAAGGAAAATTGGATTTTAATAATCCCATATTTTTGTTGTTGGCCAATAATAATCCTACCTGAGTTTATTCTTCTCACCAGTCCCACCTTTCAATTTAATTTATTTTTTCTCATTGTACCCGCCGTTAACTTACACTAACGCTGTTAGCTGAAACTCACAATTATAGGCGATCGTTCACCGGATTTGAAAGAGGAAAACCAGACGATGATATTGGTATGTTCAATTGCAGAAAATGAGCATGGTTTAATGGGTTTCAGGTTGATGTTCTCGTGGGAGGGGATGACCGGAATCAACGATTAAACCATCAAACCATGCTCATTTCTGCAATTGAAACATACCAATGTCATCATCTCGATTCTCTCTTTCAAATCTAGTGAACGATCGCCTATAATTGTGAGTTTCAGCTAACGTCATTAGTATGAGTTAACGGCGGGTGCAATGAGAAAAAATAAACTAAAATGTGGGACTAATAGGAAGAATAAACTCAGGTGGAATTATTATTAGCCAACAAACAAAAAAGTAAGATTATTAAAATACAATTTTTCTATAAAGTAAAGTTTTGGCCCAATATTTAACTATTAACCAAGACATAAGGTAATTCCTTAAAGAAAGAGTCCCAAGAATATATAAATATTAAATCTAACCTCCAAAATTGAAAGTTATTTTTATATATTAAACCGTAAAGCATTTTTTTTTAAGTTTTAACTATTAATTTAATATATTTATTTAGCGAAATAATAAAAAATAGTTTTTTTGTTTTATTTTATTTTTAATTGATAATTGATAATGTGTTTTTTTTTTAATGTTTAGCATTAATTGATTAATTGTTATTTGTAAAATGTTAGAATTTAATGTCATTTTGAGCCTTAAATCCGATGTTTTCTTGAATGCTGAGTCATAATTGGGTGTTTTTGGAGCCTCAAATTAAGTTTTTTGTTTATTGTTGAGCCATAAATTGGGTTTGTTGATTCCTGTGAAGAGGTGACTAAACAATTTGCTATCAAGAATGCTAAGCGAGATATACAAATAAACGGTTAGCTATTACTATATGTCATTCTAAAACTATATTTTTGCTATACAGTTAATCGCCGTTTAAAAATATTAGTTTATATAATTCATTAGGGTCTAAGGACCTTTTTTTCGACTCATACGAGGCACTCGAATTCCAGTATATATTCAATTAGTTTATATAATTATGTGTATTTGCATTAGAGTATTAGTTATAGATTGTAAGCTATATCAAGTACTTTAACGATATCCATCCTAGTATATATTCAATTATATGGTTTTTTTTAATTATAAAACACTTGTCTATTGCTATACCAATACCAAAGGTTAGTATTGTACTAGTATTGTAAGAACTGATACTGATATCAAATAAAAGTCCGCCACATAGCGCACCGTGCCATTTCAACACGTGGTAACTCCCACTAGTTATTTTAAAAATATGCATACCGTGGATGTCCCCAAGTCATCAGCCAGTCGTAAGATTAGTGACGAGTACTCATCTAATTTCTCGAATTCTTCCATGCGTTGCAAGATTTCTTGGGTTGCGCCAACCGATGTTGCAAATTTAGCATGCATGAGTACTAAGGGACCGGATATTGATATATAACCATTATCCAAGTACTCTTGGAGTGTTGGTGTATATCCAGTGTAGTACCATTTTGCTTCTACTAGGTATGTCTTGCATAGATTTGCCCACTACAATTTTACCATTCCAAAAAAAAATTAAAATTTATATAACAGATCTAACATAACACTTTCATAGTTAAAAATCAAACTAATTAAGTTAGTTTAATTACTTCTTTGTGAAGGTACGGAAGGATGAGGATCCCTGTGTTTGTCAACATGTCATACGAGATCTCATTAATCGTGTTGTACAATCCGAGGAAACCTATCTTCATATAATCTGGGAGTTCCTCAATCGCATGTATATCCCATCTACCAATAAGGTTTTTAATTAGTTCTAATTATAAGCTATATGTGAACGAACATGAACACATATATTTCTAATTGCATTATCGTTTACCTGTCTATTATGTTGGTCAATGGTTCAAGTTCATCCAATGTACCATACACGTCATAAATATCATCTATAGCGGTGATCATGGCAACACACCTTACTAGTGAACTCCTTCCAATTCTATAGTGAGGTAGGTAACCAAAACCAACTGACCATAGAAAACTCGGCACTAAGCTATCTCGAATAAAGCTGAGGTTCGTAACCCATTTTGTATTTCTCCACCACCTAAATATAAATTTATTATGTGTCAGGTTCGACTCAATATTTTTGGGGGTCCATATCGGATTCTTATTAAACCGAGACCCTTTTCAATAACAAAAAAATTGCGTGCATAAAGTAGAAATGATATGTACCTTGATGCGTCTTTTAGATCTTCAATATGAACAGCTTGAACCATATTAAAATCCAATTTTGCAAGCTCCAACAATGTGGGATTCATGTCATTTCTTTTCTCATATACTTCGATAAACCACTTGGACTCTATTCTTGGTACTCTCCAATGCAGTGGAAGCTCCAAAGCATGGCTTACTAATGATGATATACTCTCATCTATCTTGTCTTGATTTTCTTTGAGATGTTTCGCTGCAAAGTCTCTAACATCGTCCAGTATGCCTTCATCCTCGAATGAATGATACGAAGCCTCATACAAGTTCAACAATCGTGTCATATCCTCGAGTGAATGTGGCTCATGATTTTGAGTCTTGTCCATAAAGTTGTGAAATATCTCTAAATATAGAGCAAAATTAATTATAAGCGTCACTTTTAGTAAACATTTTTAATATTGACTAAACTTCTTGCATGAAAAATCAATACAAATATACAGCGGGTTTCATACACTTGGGACAAATATACAACTTAAATTAGTAGGCTGGTTTCACACTTAGGTTGTAGCCCAGTATATACTGTTAAATCACCTCCAAGTGGCTGCTAAAACCGCCTACTAACTTGGTACGTTCATTGGATCATGTTAATTAAATCTCCAACGAAGTTCTTATGGATATAAATTTCCCAATTATAGTTTTGTACCTTGAGGAATGTGGTAACCGTGTTGTCTCAGAAGTCGAAATCCAAGTGCTTTAAGGTTTAAATCCATTGTATTCCACTTGTCATGAGTTTTGAAGTAATTGTTGTAAATCACCTCCAATAGATTTCGTATTTCATCCTCAAAATGATACGATATTCCGAGTCTTTGCAAATTATCAACCAACTCTAGAGTACTCGATGGAGTTTCCACTTTTCGTATCATCATCTTCACCGCGTCCTTCAAAGTTTCTGCTCTTGCCTTGTAATCTTCTCCCTAAACGATTGAGTATTAGAAATTTAGAACAATTGTCTATCATATATACTACGAGAAATTAAAACAACACGTAAATGGAAATAAAATTTCAACCATACTGTGTATTTACTAGAAAGTGATTGAACATCATCATATGACCATAAAGCTGGCGCATAGTTTGCTGATCGTCTAGCGGGCGGTTCAACCGCTGTGCTGACTGTCGCAGTGATAAGCGACTTTGGTGTGGACTGTGACGAATGTTGTGGCTTTCGAATGTCAAATTGCCTACATCTAATTTGATGACTTTTGTAAGGGAGAACTGAACAAGTAAAGGAGGATATTGAAGCCATCTTGAAAGAAATATGCTAATAAATTCAATCAGTATAACATTTGTTTGAGTTATAGTTATCATGCATGTGTGTATATATAGAGGAAGATGTAGTAGTATCTCCATCTTTTTTTTATGAAATAATGTAATTTTTATTTATAAAATAAACCCACAAACACATTACAAGTGGACGGCTGGTAAGCGGACAACAAGCTGCGCTGCCACCCCATTTTGGATAGCAAAACCTACTCTATTAAAAATAAAACTTTGGTCCGTGACTGTCGAGCAATTACTATGTGTCACTCTAGTAATTACATTAAAAATCACTAACTTTTCAATCTCTTATTCATTACGTTAAATAATATGTGTTTACACTTTTATCATTACCTTTTGTTTACCCCTCCACTCGCAACAACTTTAAAAAATTATTAAAAATTATAAAGGGTTAACATTGTCTTACCAAATTGACTGATGAATAGTAATATTTTCTTTCTTCTTCACTCACAATCACTTCATACAATATAGAGAACTCAATTATATAAATATGGAGACGCTACTGTAAATACTCTTACTAGCCAAAAAGATTTGGGTATAGTAAGACGTTATAGACTAATTATCACAATGTTTATTAATATAAATAAAAATATAAAATTGCAAGAATGAATAAATAATTTAATTTTTTTAACTGTTTTAGTAATTTATAGAACTATCCTAAAGAAATTAAGTTTTTCTATAAGGGGGAAGGGGCACAAGCCCCAGGTATCCCCATTCCAACCAATGAAACTGTGTCACGTTATTTGTACCCTAAAGTAGTCCAAAGTAGCCCCATCACAGAAAATGTCCTAGCCTAAAGTAGCCTAATCCGGTTTTCTTTTTTAATATTAATTAATTAAAACAAAATAAAACCAAATAAACATTAAATCAATAAAATAAAATAAACGTCAATACAATAAAAATAAAATGCGAAACATAACATAAAAAATAAAACTCATCCTCATCCGACACGAGTCCATCCATCGGCCAATTATATGCTAACGCAATTTCTCGTTTACGAGCAATGGCCACTTTCTTCATTTAGCGGCTAAGATTGTCATGCGGTTTGTTAAAAAAAAAACTCAAAGTCGGTGTTAAAATCTATTTTCTTGAGACTCGCCATTTGTGCCGCAAGTAACGACATATACTCGTCCGCGACTTTCTTTTTCGTTTCCGCCATCTCCTTAATTGCCGTTTCTTTATTCTTGGCGTACTCTGAGAATGTTTCACCCAATCCACTTTTGCTAGACGACCCGACTTGTTTCTTTTCTCGTCTCCTAGGCTGTGTCGGGTTACTGTCTTCGTTTAAGTCCGGCACCGACCCACAGGATCCCATATTCGCGTTTCCTGTAGAAAAGTGCGATCCGGATTCTGACAGCCTTCTTCGCTTATCCGAACTACTTCCCGACTCCTCGTACATCAACAGACTTTCGACCATTTCTCACTTTCTTTAACAATCTTTCACGCCCCTAAATGTTTGAAAGGCTTCTTTGCTTTTTCTTGATAATCATCTAGCGCCCTTGTCATGTCATCTACCATGATGCAACCGCTTTTCTGGCTCCGCTCCTATAAAAATAAAAATTACAAATGTATTAAAAGTTCGAGTAATGCTTTTATAAAAATCTTCAAAACAATATACGGAAAAAAAATTAGTACCGCTTGAATGTAAAAACCATTGAACGAATTCAATTGCGTCAACATTTTACCCCACTTTAAACGAACTTGATGAGTGGTGCGATTGGAACCACCAACTAGTTCGTTGTAATGCTTTAACACGATATTCCATAAACTACCATCACTCCGTTCGTTTCCATTCACCCGATCGACTGAAACATGTACGAATGCTTTCGCCAAAGCAACTTCTTCATCCTGAGCCCAATCGGTTCGTTCAGCGCGACCAACAAATTTCCCTTTTTTCTTTCCCTTTGGGTCTTCTTGAACCTCAACATCTACTCTAATCTACTCCTCTTCTTCATTATTTTTGAATTGGGTTTCGGGAACGGCTTCATTTTCATCAGCTTCTTCTTCAAACACCTTTAAATCTTCCATTGTCTCTCCTAAAATGTCGTAAGTGGATGGGGGTTGTGTAAAATATCCTTGTGGGTTAGGTTGGAGTTTTGTAGGCACGCTACCACGAGGAAAAAATTGTCTGTTGTATGTTGGGCCACACAAATTTGGTGGGGTTGTGTAAAATATCCTTGTGGGTTGGGTTGTGGTAGTCTAGGCCGATATAGTTCACCTTGAAATTCGGGATTTAACGAACCACCGACACGTCGGTTCGCACCTCGTGAGCTTGCACCGCCTACCAAAGATTTGGTGGTTTTCTTGCTTGAACCAATAACTTTTTTTTGCTTATCTATGGCAATATTGTTTGTATGTGAAAGAATGAATATGGTTTGGATTTGAAATGGTTTGGATGAAATGGCTTAGTAAAATGGGAGTTTATAAAGGTTTGAATTTTTTTTTTCTTTAATGGCCAATGGTCATATGGTTTGCATCTATTGATTTTTTTTAATAAAGCAATAGTAACATTAATGTTCAAAATTGGTGAAGCCCCATGTGTTTGCCTAAGTCGAAAATACAAGCGTCATTTCGAAGCCTCGTGACACAGGCCAGTGTAGCCCCGCAGCTACTAAAGCCGATTGGAGGTAGCCGAGGGTGCCTCGTCCCCTCTAAGTCAGCTCTAGAATCCACACCGGATCGTGTCCTTCAAGTCGCATGTTGCTTTCTACCACATCGTTTTAAACTAAGTTTTACCATAACAGTCCTCTAATTTGGAACCAGTGTGGAATTGATTCAATTATGGAATCATGAATAGTCATTTATAGTTTTTCTTATCTATATAAATAATAAAGATTTTTCTTAAGAAATATTAGCAAGACCCCGGCTTTTTTGAATGATTGGAACTTTTTCTATAAATCTCAATCTCAAGAAATGTCTAATAAAAATATCCAGAAATCTAAATATAGAAATAGCATAACTAACAGAAATCTATTTGACTCTGCCTCTTCAAGTAACTCAAAAAGATAGACTGACCCATTCCAACTTCCTCAAACTTCCCAAAGATTCAATCCATAAAGAATCATTACAAATCTTTATACTTGAGAAAGTTTCTTACTTCTACATCGTGATTTGAGTCAAGTTTTACACTAAAGGCTCCATTTGATTATCATAAGAATTTTTTTTTTTCGAATGGAATTGTCAATGATGTAAAGCAAATAATCTAAATAGATTGAAAAGAAAAAGAAATATCATTATTAAATATTTAAATTTGAATATTTTAGTGATGCAAATTAATCCACCAAAGTGGGAAGAAAACCCCTTATCTTAGAACCATTTGGACTCGCCCTCACCGGCAAAGAAATTAAGTTATTTCCTAATAACAAGTAATATAGAGAAAATGATCAAATACATAGTGAAAGTAAAAATAGGAAGTCGTAGGAATGGTATCAAACGGACTTTCATTGAACTCATTCAAGCGGCATTGAAACCGTCTCATCGAACCCTACGATGTTATTTTTCAGGTCTTCGTTTTTTGGGGTTTTAGCTTGTAGTTTTTAGAAAATACGTTATATTATTGTGTCTTTTATGTAGCATTGTGTCTTTTTCTTATTTTCATCATTGTGTTATTTTTTCAATTCATTGTTTCTTTTTTCTTCAGCATAGTGTTATATTTTACAGTACTTTGTTATAGTTTATGGCTCATTGTGTCATATTTTATGATATATTGTGTTTTTTGAATCCTTCTCACCATTCTCATTTTTGTTACACTGTGTAGAATAACTTGATAGGGGAGGGTTATCTTGAGAACGCTAAATATCGCGAGAACCGTGAGAACACATGAGAAAACCAATCAAAATCATTTTTTTTCAATACAAACATAATTATAATCAAAATACAATATTAAATGATTTTTCTTTCCAAATAATTCATCTTTTCTTGCAAAAACATTTTCAAATTAACTTTTTACATATGTGTAAATGAAACAGTTTACACATGTACAAACAGTAAATTTACACATGTGGAAAAACAATTTATTTCCGTATACGTGTAAATTTTTCCGCGTAAATTGTGATTTTAAGATTATATTTTAGCAATAAATATAAGTGTAGAAAGAAATTTTTGATTTGAATGGCTTTAGATGGCGTTATCGCGGTTCGCACGAAATATAGGTGTTCTCAAATTAACTTTCCCCTATTCATATACATATATATATATAGGGGCCGGTTCAAATACAAAGAAATGAAAGTGTGCCAATTGTCACTTGTACATGATAATTACGTAATGATAATTACGTAATGCTTTCATAAACATACAAAAACATTACGTATTTATCATTACGTAATTATCATGTACAAAGTGTATGAAAATTACGTAATGATAATTACGTAATGTTTTTGTATGTTCATGAAAGCATTACGTAATTATCATGCACAATTATCATGTACAAACATAATTATAATCGAACATAAACATATTATTCGTTATTCGTTCTTGGTTACTTTGTTATAAAAGAAATATAATAAAGTGCTAAAAATTTCTGGCCCTAGGTCCGGGGTGTTACATTCTCCCCCCGTCAATGGAATTCCGTCCGCGGAATTACTTTCGAGTTATCCATTGGACATATCCAATATATCTCATATTCGGATTTAATGTTCGGGTCTATATACCCATGCTTACATAATTCTTCACTTAATCCCAATCTTAATTTATGTGGGTTTACTCTAGATCTCATGCTACTCTTGGTTTTAAAATAAATGATTTATACACTTGCCAAGTTACGGTCTGTTCTTGGTTTGATTTATTAGTTTCATTTTTGATGCGTCATTGATGTTTATATATAGGGTGTACCGCAGCTAACCCACCACACCAATGCCACCTCGTAAATGTACTAAAAATCTCCCCAAAACTTGATAGAAAACGTATTTGAAAACGTATCTAGTCAAATAATCCTATGTGTGTTATGAAAGTTACTATTCCTTAAAATCTATGTTTTTAGTGTAGGTTAACTTATCGAAATATGGGTCCTTCGTTAGGCTATGTTCCTAGAGTGTGTATGTTATTCTCACAAATTTTATACCTAGTATTGGAGTTAATCTTGTCTATATCTTCCGCAACATAGTTAAATTCTTAAGCCTGCAAAATTTTCTACTAATCTTAACATTGCTTTCTTATTCATATTGATTATTCCTTATATCCTTTAACACAAATGCGTCTACTCCCCCCGTTAGGCCTATCTATACATCTTTATCGGGTAATTTATCACTATGATCAAAAAGGTCATGTAACTAACCCAAAGTTTTTGGTAATAATTTAAGGTCGATCTAAAACCTATAAGTGGTTTTATGACATTCCTCGTGTGTCCTGGGACTTGTCTTACAACAATAAGTTGTAAACTATAGTGATTTTTGTTAGATCTTAGAATTTTCGCTATGAACGTGACATGTATTTTATATATTCGGCATCTTAATTGGTTTCACTCCCCCGTTGGGATTTACCTATTTTATTTCTTCCGGTTTTATAAGGATAACTTATCACTATGCTAAGGGGTTATGGAATTAATCCAAATATCTTGGCCATAATCTAAAGATAACATGGGATAATAAAAATATTGGAACATGTATTAAATCTTACGGTTACCTCATGTAGCGTTTAATCCTAGCCTCCTCGAGTTACCGGTTAGGATACTTATGGTAAACATTACATTCTTAAGCCCAGGTTACCGCCTTTCCGTTTGTCATTCCTGAATCATCTCTAAAACCTGTTAAGCGATCATAATTTCCAACATACTATATTTATCTTAAATCTGCGGAGGTCGTTATCGATCAAGTTCGAACAAAATGATCTAGTAACCATTGGTTTAAATTCCTAGCTTTGGTCTAGTTGATAAGAAGATACTAGCGCAAGGTTTCACATATATAGGCGCACAAACCTTAACTAAATGATAACAATCTAATAGAAACAAAACTTATCGGATTAGAGGCATCCAGGTGCTAAATCGATCAAAACTCTCCTCGGTACCTCAAATTCTTTCAAGCTGTAGCGCCATGTTTTGACGTGATACCTGGTTCTCCTGGTTAGCTTATAACTTAATCATGAAAGTTAGCCGATCATAATTTCATAATATGTCTATATAATGTTAACTAGAATAAATACTACAATAGTCATGGAGATATTTATACACATAAATATATTCTACTATCCCAAAACACACCAAGTCGCAACCAGTATAACGGGCTCTAATCGCCTAAATATATCGAATTTTAACACCTTTACTATGGTCATGTAAGCACATCGCCTATTTGTTTACGACTCTACCGTAGTCCGTTTCTTTGCACAAATTTAAGGTCATAATGATTAACGTTTCATATTCTCGGCGACTCTTCGGATTTCTTAGAACTTTCGCGTGCCTGTAAATTCACGATTACGTGATATCAAGTGTAATCGTCAATTTACCTCACAAGATTGTCCTAATAATTTCCGTCGTAGTCATCTTTCACGTATCACTCGAAACTCGTATACTAGTCACACTGGTTCTAGGTCCCGGTAAGCATTCTAGTGTGTTCAGGTACTCAAGTCTCGACTTATTTCGTTTCTTACTCTGGCCAGTCTTATGTAGTTTCAAGGCATTCCCTAGCTAGGTAGTCTTAGAGCCTTAAACGCTAAGTTCTCTAAGTTGTCCTGATGTATCATAGGATATCTGGAGATATCCTATTCCGGTACATCCGTTGCTCTGATACCAACTGTAACAACCCGACCAGGAGGGGGCTGGACGTTACGACAGTTTAGTAACAGACTTGCACAACGGAAGCAACGATGTCTAATATTTAATATTTATACAATCTTTAGTTGCAAAATAATAAAAATACAATATAAAATATAACTAAAGTCTAATGCCGGAACGAGACGCGGGGGTCGTCGAAGCAGTTGGCAGGTTGTTATCCACTAGCCAATCCGTTCTCTATATATCCATAACTCTAGAAGCTCTAGCTCGCAACACTTATAGTCCGAATCTTCTATCATGATAATCTCTAGTCTACATCTAACAAGAATATACCTCGCATTGCCATCCATCCGTTTGCAGTACCTGAACACATGCTTAAAAGAGTTTGGGTCAGCAATTACGCTGGTGAGTCCGTATAATAGTTAAGTGGATCCAAAATAGTTTATCAGTTCAAAAACAAGTTTACACAGTTCAACACACGTGATGTACAAGCGACACCTCAACCCTAAACAAAGAATCAATAACTGCCATATTGATCCGGTGGCAAAATATATGCCGCAATGGTCTTAAAACCTTAGTGGAGGGTTTCCCGGGTCCCTAAGTCCCGAGTCCACCTTGCGTGGGGGATTCCCCAAGTAGTACTACCCACATATTAAGTGGCTTACCTCTAAGTTAATGAGTGTCAGTATTATCCGGCAGTCTGTATCTTGTCACATCAAACAGTTTACACAAAACAGTTTACACACACAAGCATGTATTCACCCCAAAACGTTTATAACAGAAAAAGGGGAGTGGTATACGGAACTCACCTTAGCAACGTATCATATGATCACATACATCCCAAGTTAAGATTCTGTTTATCAATCACCGACAAGTTCCTCTCGAATCCTTCTCAGCTAACCGAGTTGACTGGCCGGTTAACTTCCCGTTGACTGTTGACTTCTGTTGACCCGGTCTTGACTTCAATAAAACACCCAACACTAATAACCACCACTGTAACTATCAAAATAACTGCCAACATCATTAAGCTGCCGCTACCGTCACCACCATCAACCTCCGTCGCTTCCACCACCATAACCTACTGCCACTATTCACCATCAACAACCACCGATAACCATCACCACCCTAAAGCCCTCATCGGAACCCTAAACCTCCGCCACCGTCTTTTCTGTTCTAAACCCTAGCCGCTGACGCCAACCTCAGAACCCTAGACCACCTGCTCACTGCTAATCGACCACCATTATCAAGCTATAATAACCCTAGTAAATGATGGATCTTACCTTAATCAGTTTAGACGCCGGAGAACGCCGTGCCGCCGAGATCTGGACCACAGGCCACCGGACACCACCACCCTCATGACCTGAAACCCTCAACAGAGCCGCCGCCGTCGCCTCTACCCCAACCATCATCCTCCTTACACCCCTAATCGGAACCTTAAATGGATACCCAGACCACCGCCGCCGTGTTCTTTTCTTCCTCTTTGTCTATCTCTTTCTCCTCTGCTTCTTTCACTCTTTAATCGGTTCTCTTTCTCACCTGTTCTCTTTCTATCTCTATGTCTTATAGCTCAGATCCTCCTCTCTTTTTTTACCCGATTCAGATGTGTGAATGTTGTTGGGAGACGGAGCCACCGAAGCTCCGCCTTGGCTCCTCCGCTGACCACCGGAGACCACCGGTCTCCCTTCTCTTTTCTCCTTCTATCTTTCTGCTCTCTCTCTCTCTCTCTCTTCTAATGTATATGTGTTTGTATAAATGAGAGTAGAAAGTGGTGATAAAGGGTGTGTTTATAAAAAGCCACAAGTGTGTTGTCTTTATAATAATTTGCCATGGGGCATATGGCACATATGCCATGTGTCCCCATGGTGACTCACCTCAAGTCACGGGATCGAGTTCGGGTGCGTAACGCGTATCAGTTTGGTCTCGTAGTGCGTACTTTCTATTTATAATTTATGTATAATAGTTCGGTTTTTAATTTCGTACATAAACATATTATTCGTTATTCGTTCTTGGTTACTTTGTTATAAAAGAAATATAATAAAGTGCTAAAAATTTATGGGCCCTAGGTCCGGGGTGTTACAAATTCAACCTATAACGTAAGAATACTAATAAGGAAATGTCTAAAAAAAGTCTAAGGTATATAGGGTCTAAGGCATTAGGGTTTGCTAAGTCGATTTGGGGAATTAGAGTTTTTATGATAAATCGAATTATTATAGAAGTTGCATATTAAAAATAATATACCCAAGTTTGTAAATATAATTATTACCAATTGAATATTTAGATAAAAATATCTTTGAATAATTAAGACAAAGTAATTTAATTAATTACTTTCACTAAGTTATTGTAAATAAATACAATAATCGTAAATGTTTAAATAAATAATTATAAGTTACACCATGATCCAACAAATGGTAATTAAGATTTTCAAACATAGGAAAATTTCTATTTTATAAGAAAAGTATTTATAAAATAGATATTTAATAGTATAAATAAATAAATGATTAATTATGCCTAATTAAACATAAATAAGACTAATAATTTAAGACATGATCCAAAAAATGCTATTTTTATAGAAAATGGATGCTTTCTGAAGTAAATTAATGAAAATAATTTTCCCATAATTTTTATAAACTTATTTATATTTAAAACTGATTTAATGAGTTTAAACCATGTTTAAATGATTAAAAATAGGAAAATTAATAAAAGTGAATGTTTTCTGAACCAATAATTTTTATTTCAGTTCATGATGATGAAAAATAATTTCCCTAAAAGTTTGAGATTAAAATCAATAAAAATCAATTTTTAATCAATTAAATACGATTAAAACAATTAAATTCAATAAAAATATGAAAATAAGACATTTTCCAGAAAATAAAAGTGTGGTAATTTTCTTTATGGTGTCAAGATGCTACTCCTAATTTTTTATAATTTTTGGAGCAAAAATGGATTTATTATGAATATTCTAAGTTTTTATGTATTAAAAATGATTATTATATGCTTAAAATAATAATTAAAATAAATAAATAAAACCGAAAGAATGTGAGGGACGCCTGGGCTCGAACCCGGGTCTGCCCTCTACAACCCAACAACATCAACCACTACACTACCAAATGTTTTGAGATTTTACTTAGAAAAATAACTATAAACATATTAATTTTCATCTCATCTTCTTCCCCAAATACAACCCAAGAAACCCTAACCCTCAAGAATTTCAATAATCAGATTCAAGCAACAATGGAACCCGAATCTATTGGGCTTTCGTAAAGGAAGATTAACTAAATGAAATGGCATAAAAGAATTCGGCTTACAAAGGTGATTTGGGTTCGAAAATTGTAATGAAGATGCGAAAGCTTTAAACCTCGATTGGAATGTTTCTGGCCGCGATCTGGACTGATTTTTATGTGGGTTTTACTCGAAAATTGATGTTGAGTCCTAATATGTGTTTTATTTATAAAGATAGTGATGATTTGAAACCGAACATACTTGATGACACCATGAATGCGACGGTTATACTCTAAACGCCTTTAAACGCCATTTATTGCTTTACTAATGATCTTTATGGTTCGGTTAAGGTGATAAACGTCCATTAGAAACCTTTAAACGAGTTATTATGCATTAAAAAAAAAGATTAAGTGACCTTTTGAAAGAATTCCGGTTGGTTTGGCCGGAATTTCAGTCGCCGCCGGCGACCCTTGGCCGGAAAAACGTGAGAGGCAAGATGGAGGGGTTTTGTTTTAAAAACTTTCATGTATTGGCACAAATGGTCCCTCACTACTTAACCTTGTTAGTTTTATCATATTTTAGTTAGTTTCTCCTTTATAAAAACTAATCAAGTTTAATTAAGTTAACCCTAAATGTTTTTAAACTTTATGAAACTTAAATTATTATTATTTTTTAAATCTTTTACGAATACGTTTCAACATACGCATTTGATTAAAACTTATACCCGATCCATAATAAATATAAATGATAAAATTTTTAGTTCGCTCTAAATTAAATTTGAAAACGACGAAACTTACAGGGTCTATAATGGAAATATTTGAAGGACTATTTTCGTCAATTAGATGAAAGACGAGGGTGGATGTCACACGCTTACTTTGCCAAAATCACGACAGGGGCTAAGTATGATGAATGAAATGAAAAAGGCTAAGGCTCAAATGGGTTCACTAGGTAGGGATGAATTTATGGAAGGCTCATGTAAAATGGAAGGGGTATGTCATAGGTGCCTTGATCACTTTTACAATCTCTCACCTCAAGTGCGGTGTCGAAACGCATAAGTTGCACAAGCTGTAACATGCCAAGGGTGAATATCTCTCTTAGTCAAATGAACGAGCATCAGTGGTATCTGCAAGTGGGTGTGCTCGAGAAGGTTCAAGATACTCACATGGAAAGGGTAGACGCTCGAATATGAAGTAAAAGACACTTTAAGTTGGTTCTTTCGGTGATGCCAACACCTCCAAAAATCTCCTGTTCAGGTCTTTGGGGTGGACTCAAAGGGTTTGAAAAAGGTTTTTAATTACTCTAAAAATATTTTGAAAACTTTTGCCTTAAATAGGTTTTTGTTTTCTTGGCTCAAGAGGTGGTAAATTTATAAAATTTTATCACCTCACACTTAATTCTTTAGCATATTATTGAAATTATGATTTTGTAAAAAGTATATGCTAAGAAATAAGCGGGACGTAGTTACGTCTTCCCCTAATAAGCTCGAAGTTGTCCATCTTCACAATGTATGGCCCAGTCCATCTTGACCACATAAAGCCTAGCAGATTGGGAATAACGAAATGAACCCAAGGGTAGATAGATGGTAGCGAACGCTCACCTGCTGCAGGAGAATCGTCCTGTAAACCAGGTTGAAAGCATTCAAAAAGTTGTCCGTGAGCATGACCATGGATCCTTTATCGTGGAATGCATTTAGAAACCTGTTCGCGCTGTGAAGAATGGCCTCAACCCCATTGGGATATTTATTTTATTTTTTATGCATATTTATTTATTATTATTCATTTATCTTTTTAGCAATAGTTATTTGAAGTTTTCTGTAGGAAATTGTAAGACAGCAAGCAACTTTTGGGGACTTGTTCAGAGAAAGTTATACAATCTATGAGCGATAATTTATGTACACAAGAACTCCAATGGGAAAAATCTAAGGAGATTCGTCGGCGGCTTAGATAGTTTGGTAACATTTTCAACAAAAAAAAAGTTAGCAAGCGGCATAGATAGTTTAACTTGTGGGAAATTATTTGCAACTATGTGCTTATGTGTAACTATTTGGAATTACATGATATTACGTGATTAGATGTTATTGAGTCCGTAACCAATACTAGACGGACCGAGAAACGTAACTTAGTTGTAAAATATTTAGATTAAATATTTATTAAGTGTCATATAATTTTCCAAAGGCCAAATGCAAAGCAAACAAAAATAAATAAAAGAATAGGACCTGGCATAGACCTAAACGGCCCAAACGAGGCCAAGTGCAAATCATACATATTTTACAAATATATAGGGGTCGTTTATTCAACCATTAATTGGAACCCAGTGTGTCACACGCATCGCGGTAAAATCCCGTAGGTGGAAATTTGAGGGTGTGACATCAAAGACCTGGGCTCGATAATTTAAAAAATGATAGGTTGATAGTGGCAGTATACAATTATTAATTTTAGGTGTACCAATAATACAACCCAAAATATGCCCTAAATTGACTCTATATCTAACAAACTTTGTCTAGAAACATTGGTCTTATGCCAAAAGTAAAAGTGGTTGCTGTCATTGCATGTTATGTTACTTAAAGCGAACTTAAACAGACGTTAATATCCAATCATGAACTTACAACTTTTGACTATTAGGTTGTCATAGAGTGATTCTTTTGACAATCGTGTGATACTTACATGTGTTCAAAGTCAGCTTTTTACCTAACATTAATAGTAGTATTTATTAACAGTCAGATTGCAGGATGCAAGATAACTAAATAACCGTATTGCGTATTTTTAAACATTAATAATAAGCTACCATAAAAACTTCTGCAATAGGATGATAGGAAAATAGGCAACAAGTTGCGCTACAATCCCCCTTTCAAATAAGAAATCCTATCCAATCGAAAACAAAACCTTCGTTCCTCTGGGTTGAGTACATATTATTGTCCACGAATCTCTTCACTCTGTCCAGGAACCTAACAGCTCCAGGAGCCAGGGAACCAAAAGTATCAAAAGTAAAAGGAACGAAGGCATGTTGATTCTCAGCACAAGATCGTTCATGCTCCCTAAAGTTATCTAAACAAACTTTTAGGGAAAACTGGACAAGGATCATCAACTGGAAATAGATAGGTCATTAAAGGGTACTTAAGGATTGCCCGATACTCCACTATTGACATCCATTGGCTCAACCCTTAATGGAGAAAAGAGTCAATATATCTTGAGCATGAGGGCCCTATAAACATTCTAATACTGCTTTCTGGTGCGAGGATAGGCTAAACTTTTTGTACGAAATAATTGAATTAGTATTTTAGAAAGAACTTAGAAGCAATTACAAAGACAAGGAAATACAACATACGGATGATATTGTGCTAATTCACATACTCGATGATACAAACTGATAGACGAGCTAGTGGACTCGTACGTTGACACAGAAAAATAACCTAGAAAAGGGTCAATGGAACACCCCAAACCTGGAGGTCTCGCTATTAGATTTACTATTCGAAAAATAGTTCATAATAATAAGATTTACTCATATGTAGTAGAAATCATTCTTTACAAATTAGAATAAATTAAACATAGTATTTGAACAGAGACTAATAAAATAGAGATGTCAGTTTGCCAAGGGAGCCTTCATTGCACACCGTCCACCACCCTGTCAATCAACCTGATGTGCAACTGAAAGTCAACAATGCTGAGGGAGTATTAGTTTAAATCAGACATCAATAAACTTACTTGATATTTAAACACATAATTTTGTTATGTGTAACAACATTGCACTTCCTAATAACAGTAAATTATTATCTAATCTATAACATGCATGCTATACTACGTGTAGTTATACAACCACCGGCAAGCAACAAATGCATTGCCCTACTATGATACGGCCCCGAAGGTAACCGCCTGTAGATATGGCCTCGGAGTTAACCGTCTATAACTACGGCCTCGAAGGTAACCACTTGTAATGTGTGTCACACTATAACAGTTTAACACCTTAGCATGCTAAATTCTATACTTTATGTTAGCAACCTTATCATAATTTATCATGTTTAAAACATAATACTTTACTTACGAAAACATTCTGAGTATGTACATCGCCTCGAAATAGTAATGTAAGATGGGTCTAGAAACTCACATGTCGGAAATGTTAAGTAAATGCTAAGAGCAGTAATGGTAATCTTTCCAAATAGTCAAATCAAATTTGTATAAGAATGGTTACTAAAACTATGAGTGATAACTTTACCCCTTGCATGCACGTTCAAAATTGAGTTGTACATTTTCAAAAGTGAACTATCATTCTTGCACTTTGGTTGTGCGTACACTTTGATCATGCGTGCACTTAGTCATGTGTGCACTTTCAAAGGTGAATTGCCATGACACTTTGGTCATGATTATACTTTAATTATGTGTGCACTTGGCCATGCATACACTATGATCTCGTGAGTACAGTTTTTAGTCAACTTTTGAAAAACCCTACATTTGGGTGTTTTGATGGTTGTCATAGTTCTTAACGTGTAGATGGATCAATATTCTAACTTTATGAATCCTTATGGTCCTATTTACATCACAAAAGGTGTTCCCTTGCAAATCACCCATGAAAGCCTAAGCTTTATTTGGTTTCTATCCATAATTTGAACTTTTTAAAACCTCAAAACCATGTTAAACATATGTTAGATTCTTACCTTTGAACTTTTAACATCGACTCACGATGATCCTCTAGAAATCCTTTAAAATGAAAACCCAATTCTGACTCAACTTAGGTTTCTCTCTCTAGAGTTTTATTCTGAAAGGAGGTTATTATAAAGGATTAGGGCTCCTTGTCCCCTTTATACTCACTATCATTATCCATAAGTGCCCCTATGGGATTGCCATGCCTAATCTTCCTTGAGTCTAGATCCATTTATTTAAATAAAAGTAGAAACCCAGTTTAATTAAGCCTAAATTTCATATAACTAAACACTTTTCCATTAATATAATTTAGGGTTCTACGGTCAATGTAAAGTTGACATAATTTGGATTATGTCTGGATTTACGAGACTATAAGTAATGGATAGAAACCATTCAACAAACTTATAACTAGAATTATGGGCACATAGGTAACTAACAAATTTACAAGGAAAATAAACAACATGATCGGAGATTTGTTTAAACATCCAATTTTCAAGAGATAATGTCACACCCTCAAATTCCACGTGCGGGGTTTTACCGCGAGGCGCTGACACACCAGGATCTAAGTCAACAGTCATATGAAATGACCTCTAAATGAGTAACGTAATTAATCAAATCAGTTTTAAGTTCAACATTCAGCAGAAGCATTTCGAAGGTTTACATTCAAAGTTTGCAACATAAGCATAAAAGTTTAACATTAGTTCAAAGACAATGTTTAATAAGCAATGAAAACGATAGATGAGACGTAGTGACATCCGAGTGCACCTACGCTTGCTGCTACCTTAGCGACCTGAGAAAACATTCTAAAATGTGTCAACATATAATGCTAGAGAGTTCACATGGTTTTAACATTTAAAATAAATAATTGTTTGATAGTTAGATCCACATAAGCTTTACACCTATACCTAATGCTAGCTAGACATTGTACAAGTTACTTAAGTGTTTTGAACCATTGCTGACTGTTTGTGTATGATTTCCTTGTTTCCCCACACCGGTCTTCACCCGGTGACGTAATAAGTTAGGACAAATATGCACCCGATCAACCTCTAGTCGACACGGGTGGGCTTGTCAGGCCTAAGAGATATATTCACACTCTCCCCGCTATGTTCTACATATTTATGGTTCAAACTATTAGAAGGACTTCGGATGAGTCACTTAGTACACAAGTAATATAATGTAATTTATGTGATCTACTATGTTTGTGTTTACGTAGCATGTTTCTCCCCCAACAGGAAAATAGTAAGGAGGGGCCGTGAAAATCACCTTAGGTTACGCTGTGTGAAAATTAATACCCGATATGTTATGATAGTGTCCCAACTATTGGAAACCTATCTGTGACACCCGACAAACTCAAGTAATACTTTTTACAAACATATAAGTCTATCTTAGCGAAACATTTTATATAACATACTTAATTGGGTTAGTTGAGTCGGTTCAATGATTCGGGAATCATCAGAAGATGGATTATACTTGCATAATGTCCATAGTTCATTGGGGAAACACACACGTACACACGAGTCTTGAGTCCCGTTGTTGGTGAAAATACATAATTGAGGTAACTTATCAAGTATTACATGTTCTACAATCAATTAACAACTTGTGAATGCATGTTTATGTGATTTGATATGTTAATATACGTTACAATGCCATTTTGGGGTCGTATGTACGAATGAGAAGTGGAAGCCTCTCATTGGCATGTTAAGATGAATGAGAGACTTGGCTTCTCATTCGCATGCTAATAGACTCATCCGCACCATTGAGGGTGCGAATGAGAGAAGAGTGTGTGTGTGTGTGTGTGTATCTTTGCCTCATTCTTATCATTTTACAACCCTAACTCGCCCTCAAGTGCTCTCTCTCTTAAACCCAAACTTATAGAAATAAGTTTTTGCCCTCATTTCTTGGATCCTAACCGTTTAGTGCTAAATATAAGAATCGGAATTGACCCGTATAAAAGCCTACCGGTTCGGTTCAGAACCGGTTTAAATGGTTCTCGTGTAAACAGTTCTTGCAATAATAAGGAAAATATGAATCTGAGTGATCACCCCCAAATAACACCCGAGTGAAATAATAAGGAAAATATGAAGTAAAGCACTAGAGGGACGTTTGATTAGGCGAGCCAAGGCTTTCTAAAACATCTATCAGGGATGTGTTGAGTAAGTGGGACTCATAGGAGGTGGGTTGTTGTGACTTGTCACAACACACTCGCTTATTTTTACTCTACTTTCGTTGCCTAGGTTTGGTTTGCTTGGGGACAAGCAAACGTCTAAGTGTGAGGTGATATGATGAGTCCAAAAATTAGCAGGTTTTATATACATGCTTTCACCTTATTATCACCTAAAATCAGGCTTTTATCTTGGTATTGCCACGGTTTGTTTCATTTTGATGATAATTGCAGGTATTGAAGGTGAAAAGTGAAAAGAAGTGAAAACCGGCTTAAAAGACAAGGATTTGAAGACTTTTTGCAAAGTTCCAGATGAAGCATGGCCACGCTCTAGGCAGGCACGGCCGTGCCAACTGTTCCAGGTCAACCAGTCAACATTTCCAAGTCAAAAGGAGTCAATTCTGAAGATTTCAGATGTGCATGGGCGTGCTCCATGCACGTGCATGAGAGTGCTTTATGGCAGCGTGTTCTCCAAGGCTCAAACCGACCAAGATTGACAGACGGTTACAAAAGGCTGATAAGCACGGGCGTGCCAGACAACCAAGCTCGGGCGTGCTAGCCCTGGTACACGACAATTCTGCATGCAAGGACTCTACAACAGTACCCGTTGTCTGGCATGGGCGTGCCAACTTGATGTCGAGGTCATGCTTGAGCTGTTTTGCCTATAAATAGAGCCCTCCACTCCTCATTTTGGACATCCCATTTCACCCGAGTTTTAATCACACTTCAGCCACCTTTAGGGTCTTGCAAGTGACCTTTGGAGCCTGGGATCACTCCATAAATACTTGGTGAGAGAGAGTTGAGAGAAAGATCACTAAAACTCATCCAAAACACCTTCTTTAATCCACCTACACTCACCACTATGTGTTGTTCATACACCCAAGATAGTGTGATAGTTGTACAGCCAATGTTTGGCTAGATTAATCAAGTGTTGCTAGGGTGAAGACTTATTTTGGTATGGATTATATAGTTTATGTTTGTTAAGTGGTGTTGTGTTTTTGCTTAATTCTTGTCACTTAAACCTTGTTTGATGAATTAACTAGTCTATGGTCTTATGGGTATCTTGGTAGGAAGTGGGAGGACTCATGAGTGTACCCATGGTGTGTAACAACCCATGCACTTGTGAGCTTTGGCGCAAGTTAAGTGTCTATCAAGATCTCAATTGTGGGTAGAAATACAAACACTTAGTGACTTAATCCTCTACTATCTTTAAACTTGGTCCTAGTGATAAACCAAGGGTTAATCTTGTGACTTAGCTACATGGTCTATGTGTTAGCTTTGGCGCAAGTTAAGTGTTGGTGAACCCGTGTTAAAAGTAAACGGTCTTTATTTTCTTTTATCATTATACTACCACACAGTTAAGGATAGATCATTCACTCTTTAAAAAGTTAATTAATTCAAGTAAAAGATGAGCGTGTGACGGTTGGTCACGACTCTTTTATGATATCAAATGGTTTCTTGTTCGGTCATACTCCGGCCACCGGCAAGTTTTCCATAAAAGTTTTAAGTGTCTACATGTCATTATCGCAGTATTGGGAGGTGGATCATTCAGGGTTGGGTATACACAGTCTTGAGTCATCTATTTGTCAGTATTGAGAGGTGAGCTTACCGGTTCGGGAGACCCTCACTTCAACACAAGAACACAGCTAGTTTTGCGATAACAGTCACCTCTGGAGAAAGTTGTAGCAACTCCACGTTAAGCATAAGTGCGCATTAGTTCACACCACTTTAATAACTAATTACTATTAATCCATCCCAAGGTAAAGTCGGATCCCGAAGCAGCACTTCGTGTCGGTATTGATTTTTATTCTGATCACTCTCATTTTCTTTCTTTTATTTTATCTTTGTTTTTATTAAAAGCAACTTGAAACTGAGTAGGGGAAGTCGTATCTTAGGGTTCGATACTCGGTACTTGCTATTACCTATACTACACTCGATAGGTCCACTTGCCTATCGTGTGGGTTTAGACTAGTCAGCAGATATCGTTTTATTTTAATAAATTTAAAACTTTGATAAGTGTTTTAATCTGAAGGTCACCTTTAAATACCCTTTTTCACCGAGACTTCACATTTCTTTCGGGAAAGTGTTGGCTTTTAAAAGGAAGTTCAAAAAAGACCTAATCCACACGACATTAAAGTTTTTGGCGTCGTTGCTGGGGATACGACATATTCCAGAGAAAAGTTTTAAGTTGCTTGTTACTAATTACTTTGCCAGTTTGCTTTTGTTAGTTTTTCAGATGGATCGCATGGATGAAGATCGGTTCGTGACAGAGAACTTTTTCGATTATGAAGTGTTTTATGTTCAGCAGTTTTTGTGAATATTGTGGTGGACCTTCGTTCTACCACAACTGTGAGGACTATTTGTCCTGGTACCTTCCAGAGTACTTCGGACATTATTCACCCTTTCTTGAACCACCACCCTACAACCATTCACCATTTCCTCACAACCCCACTGAAGAAAATTTACCATGTCAATGGTTGTCGAATAAGCTCTCAACGACCCTCACCACCTAGATCTCCTCCACCACCATTTGACCCTATTCCACCATGTAAGACCCTAACCCGTAATCACGCGATTAACGCATAATCATACGGGGTTTGACCTTACTTAAACCACTCCCTGTTAAAACTTTGATATTTATGAAAAACTTAATCATTTAGATCAAATACATTTCTCCTTCCCACAAATTTTTACATTTTAATTATTGAAACACAACTAAAATATCATGATTTTTAACGGGAGTCTCTTGAATCTATTGCGGAAGCTTCATGAGTGCTCGGGTGTGTTCGGCTCTCCTCGTGACTTGATCCTTGCTCCGGAATTCCCGTCACATGTATACCTAGCACCATTACATAGATAATGGTTAGTTATGTTGATAATAACACCTTTAAAATAGTTAACATGTTGATACGCGTCAAAACGGAACGAACGAGCTTGGATGGCAAAACAAATATTTTGGGATTTCATCCAACCGTAAGCTACGCTTCCAGCGTACGCTACGTTGTTCGCTGAATAAAATTTCCCGAGAGGGCCAGGCGTAAGCTACGCTGCCAGCATAGCTTACGCTAGCCACTGGACAAAATTTTGCGAAAGGGTATGCTACCAGCGTAGCTTACACTGGACACTGGACAAAATTTTTCGAGAGGGTCTGGCGTAACCTACGCTGCCAGCGTAGCTTACGCCGGACACTGGCTGAAAATTCATGATTTTTGCTTGTTTTCCCCATCTTTGGCTGCTCTTTTACTTACGTTCAAAGCCTTTCCGAGGGATACTTGGGGACTCATTGGCATCATATTATAATGCTTATAAGATACCATTTCTCAAAATCAAATACACCTTTTCGGTTATTCAATGCTCTTGTTGTTTTTACCCAAATCGACCCGTTAGGCCATAGATTATACAAAACCTTATTAGACCATTCAAAAAGCATAATAATCATTATGTTAACTCATTGGACTCTTGTTTAACTTAGAAACATCATCCGCTTTTTTGTCATTAAGACCGGGTTTCTAGTTTTGAAAGTTTATGGCGATTTATACTCAAATCGACCCATTAAGGCCTTGGACTTAACAAGCCGCTATTTTTCACACACAAAATGCATATAGTTAATGTTGTCAAATTAGACAAATGATCAACCAAAACGTTTGTCCGATTTGTTCATTATAATCCCGTTTCTAAGGTTTAACCTTTAGTGAATCCTTTATAATTCCCAAAATGCCCCTTATAGCCAAATCTTTCAATTTGGCCATCCGTGGAAACACTTCTTGATTCATAACCATTTTTTTTTTACTCAATAATTTTTTTAAAAACTTCTAAGTCCTTACGGACTTAGATTTTCACCGTTTCATAAGATTGTTCCCTATTTGATCAATTCTAAGCGCATTAGTGCGCATTAGACATAGTTATGAAAATAACTTACCTATTTGGCACCCACACTTCATGTGAGTTGTTTCCTAAACATATATCTTCATCCACGGTTATATTTTATACTACGGACTTACCCGGTAGTGTTGACCCATTCTCATACCTTGTGCTTATCCTCCATGATTCTTAGCATCAAGCGTGCATGCACAAGTGCATTTACCTGCTTGCTTTCTAAATAAACACATTAATTTCTCGGAACTCAAATGGTAATACTTTGACATTTGATTCGTTTAACCTCATGCATCTTAATGCTTGAAATACAAGCATCAAGTATTGGACTCACATGGTGAGGACATCACCATTTGACACGTTTAGACTCATAGTTCATTATACTAAGCTATCCAAGCTTTTATCTATGGTTCAAGTGTCACAAACTTGACCCATTCAACAACATACTTAACAACTTCATTCAAATGATTTTAGTGACCCATTTTGGATTAAAACACCATTTCTTACATATCATTATTAATTGACCTGTTTGATGAATTTCACCATTCGGTCACCACTCATGGTTTCAATTAATCTCATAAACCTTGATTTATTGTGAGTCCACATAAATCGACCCACTTAATGAATTTCACCACTTGGGTTTTGTCTTTAGTACACACTCAATACCAATATATATAACACTTAATCCACGTCATAGTTTAATAGTGTAAGTAGAACTTACCTCATATCCGTTCATGTTTCCATACGCATTGAGTTTGCATCTGTTTGACACGCTTGCTCCCTAATTCTCGCACCTAACTTAGGGACATGTCAAACCTTGTATTTGTTAGAATACATAATATGGATTTCTTTCGTTATCCATCGCATTCATTTATTCATTTTACCTCTAGCTCAACATCACATATTAAGTATTCATGTTCATACATGTTTACACATTTATTTCCTCACTCAAGCATTTTATCGAACACATCATATGCACCATTTTCATCATGTTAATTCTAGGTGTTCAATGCTTTCTAGATTCCACCATGGCTTAGCTAACCCTTTGTACATGATCATTCCATCATTTAGCACACATACATGATACTAATCACATAGAATTTGCAAGATTATTCCACATACTAGTGTATTTCATGATTAGGGTAAAAACCCACTACTTACACATACAAATAATCATAATTTCACATGATTCAACAACATATAATGATTTACCACGTTTTATAGCTTCCTTGAGGTCTATTAACACATAGAAGTCTATAGAAGCTAAGGAATCACGTTTTTAGAAAAACCCTAAAATCATCATCTTCCATACACCACGGATTTGGATGATTTAAAAGGATTTAGAGTTACCTTAGGATGTTTAGAACACTAGATTATCATGAATTTCATCATGCATTAAGAAAAACCGTCGATTTTTTTGGCATGATTCAGGGCTGAATTGGATGGAGCTCTTATGTGTGTGTTTTTGGAGGTGTGATGATCGATGTGAAGTGTGTGTCTTCACACACTTTTTCATTTTAACCCCCTTTCATCACAACTTTGCTTAATTGTCATATTTAGCCCCTCAGGTTTAGTCTCGATTTCATCATTTTTTAGATTATAACATTAACTAGATTAGTCTCCGGTAAAGGGTATAGCCTCATTTTTTATTCGGTGGTTAAAAACAACCACCATTAAACTCGCTTTGTTTTTTTATCGATTACGCCTAATGGCGTATTTAGGCAAAATGAGAGTTTGGGGTGTTACACACCATCACCAGATACACTTGACAGACTGTATCACTTGGGTGCTTCACCACCATACATCTTACCCCAACCTTACCAATTTCCACCACCTTTACCAGCACATGTCCCTAGCCCATCACCTTACATGCCATCTCCATTAGCCCACTTATTTTCCTCGCCACCACCAAGTCAATTTGAACCGGAACCTGAATCCATACCTGAACCAGACCCTCCACTGATTGACTTGAAGAAGTTCGCGGAAAATCTTGAGGTTGTCAAAAAGTACCTCAGGTATGTCTATGCTATGGAAGATGCTGCTGACGAAGAAGAGATAAAGGCCCAGATCAAGGAATAAGCTTGTGATTTACCCTTAGAAACAAGAGAAGAAGCAATTGAAGTTGCTCTTGTTCCCACCATGGAGGAAAGACTTCACACGTTCCACTCCTTGATAACATAAGTTCATCTCAACATCCCCTATGCCGATTACCAGCTCAGACTACCCGCTCACTTTAAATTTCTGAAAGATATCCTCTCTCAAAAGGATACTCTTGAAGAATGTGACATCATGCCCATCAACAAAATCTGCTCAGCCATTATCCAAGGAAGAACACCTCCTGATAAAGTTACCATCCCTTGCACCGTGGGGGAAAATATCTACACCAAAGTTGTCGCCGAGTTGCAGATCGACGTCAACATTCTGCCAGCTTCAATATTCCAACAGTTCCACCAGCAGACTCTGAGACCCACAAAAATGGAGCTTTGCCTCACCAACCATTTGGTGCGGTATCCTTGAGGAGTTGCAGAAGACGTCTTGATTGGTCTCAGCGATACTATTTTTTCGATAGACTTCGTGGTGATTGATACACCAGGGGAGGAAAGCCCTATCATTTTGGGCCGACCATTCCTCAACACCATGTTGGCTCTATTGGATGCTTGGGGAGGAAGACTCAGAGTGATGATCAATGGCAAAAAACTAGGTCTTGACCTACAAAAAGTTATACGGTGTCCAAGTATTCAGGATGATTTATCCGCCCCCATCACCGACTTCGATTATCTCGCAGAGTACTATCTCTATGATGTTATGGGGGAGGGGGATTATTTTGATGATTGTGCTTCCTCGACAGATGAGAATGCTCCCATGGTCCTTGAAAGTTATCATATTAAGCAAGTTTTTCCTGAAGAAGAACCCGAAGAAACTCAACTCCCAGAAAGAAGTCCTGAAGAAAACTCCAAGCCCTCAATTGAAGAACCACCATCCTTGGAACTCAAAGAATTACCATCCCACCTAGAGTATGCTTTTTCTTGAAGAAGACTGCAAGCTTCCTGTTATCATAGCAGCTGATTTGTCAAAGGAAGAAAAAAGAGAAGTTGATGGAAGTTTTGAAGCAACACAAGAAAGCAATTGCCTGGAAGCTGAGGGATATCAAAGGTATTATCCCTTCACTTTGCACACACAAGATCCTCATGGAAGAAGAATATCGCCCTTGTGTGCAAAGGCAGCGAAGAGTTAACCCCAAGATGCAGGAGGTCGTGAAAGAAGAAGTAATTAAACTGCTCCACGTCGGCTTGATCTATCCCATTTCTGACTCGCCTTGGGTGAGTCCTATTCAAGTGGTCCCAAAGAAGGGTGGTATGACGGTCGTGACCAAGGCCCAAAATGAACTTATTCCCACAAGAAAGGTCACGGGTTGGCGGGTTTGTATTGATTATCGGAAGCTCAATGATGCTACAAGGAAGGATCATTTTCCCCTACCATTCATTGATCAGATGTTGGAGAGATTGGCCAGGCACCAGTACTATTGTTTTCTCGATGGTTTCTCTGGGTACTTTCACATCCCAATTGACCCCGAGGACCACGAGAAAACCACTTTCACTTGTCCATATCGCTCGTTCGCCTATAGGAGGATGTTGTTTGGGCTTTGCAACGCCCCACCAATTTCCAACGCTGCATGGTAGCCATCTTTCACGACATGATCGAAGACTTCATGGAAGTTTTTATCGATGACTTCTCGGTTTTCGGAAGTTCATTCGATCATTGTCTGGGCAATCTCAAGAAAATGTTGGCACAGTGTGAAGAGGTGAATCTGGAGCTTAATTGGGAAAAGTGCCACTTTATGGTAAAAGAAGGAATTGTGCTGGGGCATAAAATTTCATACAAAGGGATCGAGGTTGACAAGGCCAAAGTAGAAGCAATTTTGTTGCTTCCCCCTCCTACCACGGTAATTCGCAGTTTTCTCGGTCATGCCGGTTTCTATAGAAGATTCATCAAGGATTTCTCAAAGATAGCTCGTCCACTCACCCAGCTTCTTGAAAAAGATCGCGAGTTTGTGTTTTCTGAAAAATGTCTTGAGGCGTTCAATTGCCTGAAGAGAAAGTTGGTTGAGGCACCGGTTGTCATTTCTCCAGATTGGGACCTACCATTTGAATTAATGTGTGATGCAAGAAATATGGCGGTAGGAGCAGTTTTGGGGCAAAGAAAAGATAAGTGTTTTCACCCGATCTACTATGCAAGCAAAACCCTCAATGATGCCCAATAAAATTACACGACGACTGAAAAAGAGCTCCTTGTTGTGGTATTCGCATTTGACAAGTTTCGTCCGTACCTGATCTTGTCAAAGACCATCGTCTACACTGATCATGCCGCTCTGCGCCATCTCTTCAACAAGAAAGACGCGAAGCCGAGGCTTATACGATGGATTATGTTGCTGCAGGAGTTTGATATAGAAATAAAAGACAAGAAGGGGGCTGAAAATTTTGCAGCCGATCATTTGTCTCGTCTTGAAGAAATGCCACCCGACAAAAAGGGAGACGAAATCCATGACGACTTCCCTCATGAACAGATCCTCCGGATCGAAGACCCAGACTCATATCCCTAGTACGTTGATTATGCAAACTATTTAGCCAGTGGAATGCTCGTTAAAGGACAGTCGCATTATGAAAGGAAGAAATTCTTTTCGTAATTGAAGTATTATCTGTGGGAGGATCCTTATCTCTTCCGTATATACCCCGATCGTGTTATTCGCCGGTGTGTTCACGGGAAGGAAGCCCAAGTTTGGTGTGTCATCAGATATGAGAGCGGCATGGATGGCATTGCCAGACACTCCGGAAGTATTAAAAGGGTGGATTGCGATGACAGCCGCAAGTTTAGGACTAATCAAGTAGTGTAGAACATTGAGTTCTTTGGTTATGTTTGTTATGCTGAAAACTTTGATTTCTTTTGTTAGGTTGAAAACATTGTTATGCTATTTGGTTATGTTTGAAGACATTGTATGCTTTTGGTTATGTTTGAAAATATTATATGCTTTTGGTTGTGTTTTTGTTTAATGGTTGTTTTTGTTTAATGGTTGTTTTTGTTTAATGGTTGCTTTTGGTTGTGTTTTTGTTTAATGGTTGTTTTTGTTTACTACAGGATCATAATGGATTATGATAAGAAATTACTTCTCTTAATTCTTATGTACTTGTATGTTCGCTTTTTTTGGAGGAGAGGTTTGAAGCGGATGCGAGACAATGATTCGAATATGACGGGACATAGATACACGTTAGAGATATTGCAAGGAAATCCCAAACAATGCACTGAACTGCTACTTATGTCTCGTGAAACATTTGTCTGACTTTGTGCACATTTTAGAATAAATTATTCGTTAAAGGATAGTAAACATGTATCGGTTGAGGAGAAGATGGCTATGTTTCTTTTGATAATCGGTCATAATCAACGCTACGTGGTTATCAAGCGTAGATTTCAACATTCAAAGCAAACAATTCATAAATGTTTTTATGAAGTCTTGGATAAAATGATGCTTTTCGCCAAAGATATGATAGTACCAACTTCTTTCAATCCGAATCCAAACATTCCAGGACATAACAAGAGGCTACGACGGGTTTTTAAAGGTGCGGTTGGTGCATTGGATGGAACTTTGATACATGTTGTTGTCCCTACTAGTAAACAAGATTTATATAGAGGACAAGGAAAGGGGGATTGTTATCAAAATATATTAGCAATCAGTGACATCAACATGATTCTTACGTTCATTGTGGCCGGTTGGGAACGGGTAGCACATGATGCTAGAATATTGTCAGAAGCATTATCAGATCCACATGCACCGTTCCCGTTTCCACCACCAGGTATGTTTATGGTTTGTTAAATATTTCTATATTATTTTTATACCCTAATTAATTGTATTTGTTTGCAGATAAATATTATCTTTGTGATGCCGCCTATGCACATATATGAGGATTTATGGCTCCGTATCGTAATGTGAGGTAATGGCTTGGAGATTTTCGTCGTAGACGTGCATTGACCAATAAAGAGAAATTTAACCATGCACGTGCAAAACTTCGAAACGTCATTGAGCGTGCTTTTGGTGTGTTGAAAGCCCGATTCCCTATATTGAAGAGGATGGAACCATTTCCGTTAGTTACATAAAGGAACATTACCATTGCATGTTTCGCGCTACATAATTTTATAAGGAAGGAAGGCTTGAGTGATGAGTTCTTTACTGAATACGATCAAGCCAATGTGTCGTTAGGAAATAGTCATGTGCACGTTGATGCTGCTGAAGTAGGGATGAGCATATGGTACTAAATACCGGTACCGTGCCGGTACCGCTACCGACTGATCATAAACGGTACCGGTATCGGTATTAGATTTTTAAGATTTCGATATCGGTATATAACGGTACCGGTACCGGTTTTTTCCGGTAATCATCGGTATTGATACCGGCATTTTATTTGGAAGTTGAAGTGTTTTATATAGGAATTATGTAATTGATATTTCTTTCCATAATCCATATATATCTCATATACTTTTTTTTGAATGCCGAAAGTTTCTATTATACTGACAACTGTATTGACTTGGGTTTATAATAAACCTATAATATCTTAAACCCTCTACCATTCCAATTCCAAGAACATCAAAATTCTGCAATATCTTTCAAACCCATCGACAAAAAAAAGGTATTCAAACAGATCCACCATTTTATAATATTTATTCAAGTTGCTTAAATTTCTAATGAAAAAGAAAAAGGAATTCAAGAGTTCTACTTTATATTTTGGTTTTCAATGGCAAACAGAGTCAATTGAATTAAGATATAGCACATCACATATAAACATATTCACATGTGCATGGATTATTTATTTGATCTTGATTTTATTAGTTGAATGTTATACGATGGATGGTAGGAATGAGTTTTCTGTATCATATACAAGTACCGTATTGGTGCCGTACGAATCACTTATGGAGATTATATAAAAAAAAGATAAACACGAAAGCGGTACAAAAATGGTAAAGTACCGAAAAACCGGTACCGATACCGATACCGTACCGCTACCGAACCGTTACAAATGGTACGGTATTCGGTAATTAATTTTCTTTAATTTCGGTACCGGTATTTTCGGTATCGGTACCGGTAGGGTACCAATCTCATCCCTATGCTGAAGACGAGGTTGAAGCACATGGTACTGCATCGGATCGGGAATACATGACTCAGTTACGAGATGAGCCAATGTTGTCTCTTTTAAGCAGAATTTCTACTGGAAACAGCTCATCACTATGTAAAACACCATTTTTTAACCACTAGAACACGAAACTTAGTTACAACTTACAAGGTTCGTAGATATATGAAGTAGGTATTGCTTACCATTAGGCAGGTAATCATTACTTAATTCGATGTCGTTTATATATGACTTTTAGAAATATAGTACTTAGATTTAGTGGTATTTTATTGTAATTATTAGTGGCTAATATAAGAATCAAATCCATAGGGGACTAATATAATTGAGATGGTAGCGTATTAGGCGGTTGGGGATACGGTAATAGTCAAAATGGTAGTTTTTCTTTGCACTCGTATTTGGTTGAGTTTTTCTCTTTGCAAATCATATATTGAAGATTTTATTACATCATATTAGATTTTTCAACCCGAAGACGCTCCCAAGGTATAAACTAGTTATATTATATTACATTACATTACGTTACATTCAACAAAACTTCACATGAAGATTCACTTCACACGAGCACCTATTATTATTATTATTATTATTATTATTATTATTATTATTATTATTATTATTATTATTATTAATAATAGTAGTAAATTAAATGATATTTATAATACTAAACGCTCGTCCAGATTTTATATTTTAAATCGTCATTCTACTCATTACTTGATCGTCCATTAGTCGAAATTATAATTATCATATAGTTATATTTGCTTACAAAATAGGGTGTACAAATAAATCAACAACAGTGGTATCAAGGTGTTGGAAGAAACTTCCACACATGGTAAAATGTTTAGAAGAAACTTCATTAGACTGTCTTCAACGCATCCGCATTTCTCCCGCCCGTGCCACGCTGGAGCAGCCCTTTGCGTTCGAGATCAACGCCCGACGATGTCTGAAGATGCAAAGCCCGTGCAGACGGACGTGGCTTCCCTCGGTCCAAACGCACTTATTTCTGCCTGTTGTAGGTCTTAAACGACTTAAATTTTAGAGATGAGAAGGTTTTTGAAGGTTCATGTGCCAGGGCTGAGGTTAATTGCAGGGTAAACATTAGTAGCGGCTAAAGTTGTTGAAGATGACTTCAACGTTATTAGGGTAGAAGTTTTATGGGCCAGGGCCTAATTAATCATAGCTGGGCCATTTACTTTTACTTGGGTGAGTAAAGGTCTTGCAAGTCCATGGCAAAAATATTTTTGTTATTGCTATAATATAAAATTAATATAACAATAAAGTTTATATCATAATTAGAAAAATAGATAATGATGTGGAAAATGTAAGGATGTTTGATTGTTGGAGGTAAAATAAGAGTTTTTAAGGATTTGTAAGGATATGATGTGGCAGCTGACCGTACAGCTAAGGGCGCCTAAGGGCGGCCTTAGCATTAAAGAGTCTTGTAGCATTACTTTAATATATTCTTCCAATCATTTTCGAGATGTCAAAATTTTGTTTATATATATAAGCCTTTCGATCTTGCTAACGAAGAACCAGTGATGCATGCGTAAACTTTTTATAGCGGACACAACATGAGTAAGTTAAAAATGAGATAGACAAAGGGAAAAAAAAATGATGATGATATAACATAGTTTAATAAATGTCTAAATATAATATAAATTATCTCGATTACAAATTAGGATCGCTATGGATGTCTTGTGACTTTCAAAGAGGAATAACAAGTATATGGAAACCATTAAATCAAAGCAAAATAACATGGATGTAAAATCAAACCAGTTTTAAACCAAATTGATTTGGGAACCGGTTCCAAAAAAACGGTTTGAAACCGGTATGAAAAATCAATATTTTTTATTACAAAAAACTGAATTTTATATTTAATAAAATATAGAATAAAATTATACAAAAAAGTTTCCACATATACAAATATATACCCATACACCTTATAAAATTATAAGAATCAATAAAAGTTGAATTTTATGTAACTAAAATAAAATTTTGTGTTGCCTTTTTTTAAAAAAAAAAAGTGCACGCAAGAATCAGTTCACAAACCGAAACCGGTCCAAAACCGAACCAGTTTCAAACCAAAACCGGTTTGGTCAGGAACCGGTACTGTAGCGAACCGGTTTGGAATGGAAACCGGTTTGGTAAAAAAAAACCGATTTGTACACCTCTGCCTGGGTGACGGGTGATGAGGGCCTTGTTGGACTTTAAAAAAATAATAGGGAATGGGAGCAGGCCTTCACACACGGGCTGGCCCAAGATCCACTTAATCCTCCTTGACCTAAAATCCTATTTTATCACCTGCAACAAGTCTACTCTGTAAATTTATACATTTATACATATATATATTCAGCACCAATCACGAATAATATCTTCTCTCTATTTGATTCACGTAACCAGGTATCAATTGAGCCCTCTTTTTCGATTCATATGTGTGCATATTTTGTAATATCTTCTAATGTTTTGTTAACTGTGATTAAAACCTTAACAAATTGGAATTTCATTTATACAAGAGTTTTGTTGGTTCTGTTCTAGTTTCTGCTTGTTGATCTTAGGCTTAAAGTCATGACCTATGAACACACAAATTTGTGGTTTATGTATTAAGATTTTAATGATCAGTAACAAACCTAGTTGTGCAAACTGCTTTGATATTATGGATTAGACAATTTAGTAAGTAATTAATATGTGGTAATCGATGAGTACATCGGCCACATTTATATGTGAGGCGATGGATCGTAATCAAGGAGATGGAATAATGTGTGTACGCCACGCGCAATGTCCTTTATTGGTGCATAGGCTAGCTAGCTATGTGTACATTCGATTATCATATGTGTGTGGCCATTTTTATTCATTTGGTTAGTTGAATTACAAGTATGAGGCGTAGGTGTGCATTTTATGACTGGTTTTAGGGTGTTGATGTGGCGCCGATGTGGAGCAATTGCCTATGTGGCGCTAATGTGACGCAATGGAGCCCCAAGGGGCTCCAATCCATACCAACAGCCTAACTACTATTGTGGAACATAAGCTAGATAAATAAACAATTAAAAAGCATGTATCTCACAGTGAAAATAAACAATCAGCAATTTAGGGCTGGGAAATCGGGTCTTAGCAAGTTTAACAGGTCTCTGACGAGTGACGACGCAAACAACACAAGCTCTAAGCATGAACACAACTCGTTTAACTTCTTTATATCGTATGTTTATAACACAGTTATATGTTTTATGTACCAAAAAAGAGAAATGACGGATCCTAGCCTCCTAATTCTAATTATTTGAAAAAAAGTAAAAAATCATGTAGTGTACTTTTCGGTTAACAGGTCTAATCGTCCACAGGTTACCCATTACCAGCCCTAATTAGCATGAGAGGCAAGTGTTGGGTTGGTTTTGAGAAAAAAAAAGATAATTGAATAATACTGGTAGCTGAATCGTCTTAATCAACTTCAATAGAGACCAAAGATATTCGAAATGAACTGAAACAGATTAAGGAGATTTAGATAAAGAAACGACCATTATAAATAATCTCAGATAGACAATTTAGCTGCGGCGACGACCATTCTAGGATGTTAGTTAAGACGTATGTTTTACACTTTATTAGTTGAATTATCTGATATTGTTCTTAAGCTTAGAATTAATCAACTGAGTATTACTTATTCATATAATCTATGGTTATTGTTTTAAAGTTTAAAACTAATATGTTATGATACTGTAGTGTAGGCTGAAATAAGACATTTAGATTATGCATTCAAGTTAGCTATTAGATGTCTTATTTTTCAAGTACAAAATTTAAATGATAATATTATTGCTTTTAGGGTTTTTATTACAAATAATATCACCATTTACAAATATGATTATAAACCCCAAATATTGATTTTTTTGTGTATTTTTGCATTGTTATTTTTATTTATCTTTCAATTCTAGGAACACTTGTTCTGAATTCTCACTGCTTGTTAACTGAATCTGTAACAACAAAATTTGTTTTTATGTCTCTGGAACTCCATTGCTTTTGAATAATTACATTGTTTTTGCTGTTGTCCATGGATTTTTCATGACTAAAGCAAAGTTTGTAGTGATATGATGATCCTGGCATAAAGTTGTTGATTTTACACATTATTGTGTATTAACGCACATCAACTTATTTTGCAATGGACAATGGTATTTTAACTAAATAGCTAATAATGATATTATTAGAACCTTTAGTTGCAGCCGTATCAGCGATCAAAACACAACATTGATAATTCTCATTTTTTATGTTCTCCTTATTATGGGTTTATTGGATTTTCAGTTAGTTGGCACCCCTGATCGATTCAGAACTAAGATAAATTTCTATTTATTTAATTTTTTTGTAGGGTTGGATCACTTAGTTTGTATAAAATCCTAAAAGATTTGAATTATTTTCAAGGTTATCTTTAATCTTTCAAATCATTATCTTTGTTTGTGTTGAATTATTGGGGGTGTGTTAGAATCTTAACTTCTGATTAGATTAAAATAAGAACAAACAAGGTAGTCGGCCCGAGAGGGCTAGTCTCCAATTACAAGAGTAACTTAGATAATCAAATAATAAGACAAAGTAAAATGCAGCAAAAAACGAATATTTAAGCTAAAAACTGGTGGGAACAGTTAGGAATTGCTCCCCCACTTCCTGATTTTGTGGATAACCTCCATTCCTAAATTTTTGAATATTCTCCCTCCATCCAATTTCCCTCCACCCATTCTGTCCAAGCAGCTTTGGGTTCGCATCAATACACCCTGGCCAGTGAAACGACTTGTCCTCAGGTCGACAATCCAATATTGTTGACTGTTGTGCCAATCGATAAGCCATTCAATCGTAGGATGACCCGCTTCATGAACCCAACGAGGTGTGATAATCTATTGAAACTGAAGGTCAATTCCCCGGCTTTTGTGATAGGCATACAAGCAATGGGTGTAGTGCTCACTGATCTGCACCCACCAAACTCGTATCACAGGAATCAGATGAGATCTCAAGTCTGTTTTCTATGTAGCATCCCATCGTTACTATACTCGACCTATACAACTATCTCTGACCCGATTGAAACAACGAATGCCAATTTTAAATTGTGGCGTATTTATAGGGTTGATGTTGCTGTCACTTGGAAGTCTTGGAATTTGTTATGCTTGTTATTATGTATCATTTTCATCAGCTTCAATATTTTTTCAACCATTGCACTTTTCTTTGTTGCAAGCAAACCATTGTTCTTGCGAACTATGAAAAATTAATGCAATAATTTGGATAGGGGTTCGTGGAGACATAAGATTAAGGTTAAGGAGTATTAGGGGTGAGTTTCGGTTGTATCGTAGCATGGTTCTGGGAGCTTAGACTTTCTCTTACACTGATAGGATGCAGGTAAGGGTGATTTCTATGTGAGTATATATGGTTTAGGTTGTTCGTTGATGACATATATACCTTGTTTTACATATGTGACGCTCTCATTGTTTCTCTATATTAGTAGCTCTCTATTACTCTTTTAGTGTTGTTTGTTTGTCGTTTGTGTGTTTTGGAGCCGGGGGTCTCTCTAGAAGCAGCCTCTCTATCCGTAAGGATAGGGGTAAGGTTTGCCTACATCCCACCCTCCCCAGACCCTACTCTTAGCTATGCTAATTGTGGGATTTACTGGGTAAGGTTGTTGTTGTTGTATTGATTTTGCAAACTTTTGATAATGCAGAAAAGGCAATGCTAGTCTTCCTTTTTTGCTAGAATTGTAGTATAAAACGATTTTGATCAACACAGCCTTAACACCGTTTTTTATTTTAACAAGCTTCATTATTCTTTCAGAACCTGCAATCGACTCGACAGCTGACTAAGATTGGAGGCCAAGTTCTTAATATAATGGATCCTAAATACACCGGAGAGATGTTAAGGTAATCTTTGCTGATTTTCCATTTTTCGTTTAACATGTGCTATTAGCATTACATGATATTAATGTTTTGTGTAGACATTTGGAGAAGCAGGATGAACTCCTCTTTGATGCTTATAGATCAATGTCACATGAACTGCATAAACTTCAGGTAATGCTTTTGCTACAAGACTTGGTATAACATCATATTCACGGAAAAAAAAAATATAATATCAAATATACCCATTTTCAGATTTCTGACATTCATACCCTTCTCTCAAAACCTCTATTTAGATACTAGAGTTTGGAAAGTGAGGAGAAAAAGAAAGGTATAATGGTCATATTATTAACTATTAAGTATAAACTATACTTCATGAAATGGATTAGTATGAAATTTTAAGTATTTCAAATGGATATATTTGATATAAATTTTGTTGGTTATGTAAATATTCTTTATGCAAATTTTCAGGGGTGTATATGAAATTGCCCTAACGTTAGTATTAATCATTTTTTACGTTTTTTTAGGTCGAGGAAGAAATGTTAATGCGCTCATTTTATCATCTCATGGAGGCTCAAGGTCTAACCAAGAAGGTAGTGTTGGTGTGCTTATTTTATCAGTGCACTTAATCATGAAAATAGACTTTCAATATTATGGTTTTTAATGAAATTTTGCATATCCTTTGATATTTATAGCAGAAACAAGATGGGAAGAATGTTAAACAAGAAAGAGAGCCAACCCAATCAAAAGAGTTGGTTACCGTCGATGATTCAGAAAAGTAGTAAATATGTTAGATATGGCTATGTACTTGTACTTTGTTGAGGTCAATTGTGCTTTGAGGTTCGGTTTTGAGTAAACTTGTTTTTTTATTAGCATGCGTACGAGTTCTCAATCTTTTAACTACACTAGGTGTTAGTTGGCCCGCACTTCACCGCGGGCGCCGCTGTTGTGCATACATGTTACGCACAATAGGTGGCGGTTCGCTGCCGGGATCTCCTGTTGCGCTGAGGGTTTTGTGTACATAAAAAATAACATTAAGTGACTGTTATGCTCGCGTGGGCTTCACAAAAATACTCGCAACCCATTAAGTTTCACACCAACCTCTTAATAAAATACCCTTCACAACCTCTCTTCGAAAATTCCCTCTCTGAATTGATTTTTTTTCCTGTTGTCGACCATATTCTTTTGCTGCCATAGGTCCACAATGGCGGCTGTAAAATGTTTTTTAATAATATTAACGTGTACCAATCAAATATGAATACTGTTCAAGTGTTCGTTGTTTAATATAGAAGATAATTTCTTCCTTCAAAAATATTAAAATAGGCGACACATTGTTAGGATTTTAGTTTTATGTAGGGTTGGTTAGATGCGTGGGTCGTGTGGATACTTTAGTTATCGAGGTTTATTTATGTATAGCCAGGGGGGCAAAAGTAAAGTTGCACTAGTTTTAACGTTATTTTACTAATTTCGTGAAAATAACGTTAAAACGACGGACGGTTAATCATGCATCATGTGGTGACGTTGATAGCCAAAAGACAAGGGGGTACATGCACCAATCGAGTTTGTCCCGATTGCTAAGTGTTATGTGCCTTATGTCCAAGGCTTGATACAAAACCACATCGAGCCGGGGGTCTCACTGGAAGCAGCCTCTCTATTCTCAGGGGATAGAGGTAACGCTGTCTACATCTTACCCTCCTCAGACCCTACCTTAGCTTTGCTTAGGGGTGAGCAATAAACGGTTCCGAACCGCGAAAACCGTGAAACCAACCCGGAACCGCTAGAACCGAACCGAATTAATGTTATAGGTTTCGGTTCTCATATTTTGGCATAATCGGTTCCCGGTTCGGTTTCGGTTAGAACCGACTGGTCCGGTTAAGAACCGTTAGAACCGTTTTAAATTAAATTAAATATTTAAATATTCTATTATTAGTTTGAAATAGAATGTGTTGTTTCCTTCTTTATAGTTCTTAACACTTTTAAATTTGTTTACTTGGTAGGAATGTAGAGTATTGCCTTATGTGATGGTCAGCAGTCAGCACAGCTTGTTCTGACCCGTTTAATCTGTATAAAAAGAATGATTTGATCCGAACAAAACATATTTTGATACGTAAACTGCTATACTTTTAGTAACCATGGTTAACACAAACTGTTGATAATTTTTTTAAGAAAAATCATTGTTGTCGTTTATTTTTTTATTTAATTGTTAATCTTAATTTTAGGATTTTATTGACAACCGGTTCCGGTCTAGAACCGTTTCATGAGAACCGTTTCACCCGGTTCTGGAACCGAACCGTTTAGTAATTATCGGTTCCGGTTCTCATATTTTAGAATAAACGGTTCGCGGTTCGGTCCGGTTCTGAACCGTTGCACAGCCCTAGCTTTGCTATAGGTTGGATTAACTGAGTATGATGATGATGATGATGATTTAAGAAATTTTCGGCAACAGTTATGTTCCTCATTGCATTACGCAGGCACTTTACTAGTTACAATATACTATACTGTTTATGATGTTAGTTTAAAGGGTTAATGTAATACAAGAGATGTCCCTTTAGTACAACCAGGCTTTCGATATAGTTTGTTTTGAATTGAACATCCTTCAACCTGGCTGTCAATGCAGCTAAACCTCAATTAAAACGACTAAATATGTTTAAAGCCAAACACATCAAAGAAAGAATACACTGCTGACACAAAATGTTTAGAAGAAACTTCATTATATTTATTTGATCATGTTCCTTAATATTCATATCCAACCTTTTTCAAAGTGCCAATTCGGATCAGGAAATGATAGATTATGTCTAGCGACATAAAATCCTCCTGATGTTACTAACCAATAACAATGATGCATGCTAAATAGAAACTTATAACGATAACAAATCTTCCTGATGCGACTATCAAACAGATCCAAAGTTACATTTTTTGAACCCCATATGAACTCACCGACGTAAGGATAAGCCGGTTGACATAAGTGAAAATCATAAGCTCCCCCGGATGAAAGGTTAACAATTTGATCGATGCCGTCTCCTGCTACATGAAGTCTAACATTATCAGGGAGGATATTAGAAACAAACATATACCATTTATCTAAAACGCAATTTTTAGAAGTACTTGCATTTGAAATAGTTGGGATGAAGAAGAGAACAAAAGCAAAGACAAAGTAGTTACCCATTGGAAGGTTTTTCATAAAATAACAACTCATGCTCCATTTATAAATTATCTTCCGACTTTAAGACTTCAAAACTTTGTTAACTTTAAATATACTTCATAAGCTAATTAATATTATTCTAAATACACTCTCTCTGTTTTCCTTTTACACCTACATTATAAAATTAATTGCGTATTTATTACTTTTCACCATCAATAACCAATGCGTATTAATTGCTTTGACCATTAATAATTAATAAAATTCGTTCTCATTCTTTTTATTAATTCTTTTTATTTGCCAAAGGCATTATAGCCTAGCGGCATCTTGGTGGTGAGATAAGACTTAGGGACCATAAGGTCCTGTGTTCGAATCTCACAAAGGAGGTTTTCTCATAATTATTATGAGTTTCCTCCTGAATTGGTGACTTGGTGGTGGAATATGATCGCGTGACAACATTGGTGGCACGATGATACTCCAGTGTTCCGTGAGTGATTCCAATTTGTTGGCCGTTCAAAAAAAAAGACCATTCGTAGTGGGGCGCTAATGAGGGCCTTAAATTGAAATTAGCGTCCCTTAAAGCCCTTAACACCACTACAGTGAGGCGCTAAAATGGAAAAATGGGGGAGGGCTTAAAATTTTTAACGCTGGACAAAGGGGTTTTAAAAGTACATCTCATTTCCTTTTAAAACCTCATACTGACTCATGTGCCACATGTCCCAATCATTGGAGGGGGCCTTAAATTTAAAGTCCCACACTACACATGGTCTTTTTTTAACGGCAAATATTTATACCACCTTATTTTCACCTAACTTTGCATTTGCAAGGATTTGAACTCACAACCTCACATTTGTAAGAAGGGACACCATACCACTAGACCAAGAGATCATGGGTCACTACACATTGTCTTAATGTGTGAATCTAGAGTTTTATTAATTACATTTCACCATTAATTATTTTTCAATCATATTTACAAAAAAAAATAGTGTTTTTAAAAGACTTGCTTTCTCACTTCTAATCTTAGATAAACTATTTTTTATAAAATAAAACTTATCTATAACTTATAATAAAAGAATTGAACATCACCTTTGAATGTGTCATATGACATCATGTAAGATTTTTTAATTTTTGAGTTTTTTTAATAAATCTATATATATTATAATTATTTTAGGAAAAGATAAGAATTTAAAAACAAAATTAAATTTTCTCTCTAATGTTTCCTCCCATAACTTTTAAACGTTAATATCTTTTATATACGAGATTTTTTAAAGAAAAAAAATTACACCAAATTAACAAGCGTTTTATTATCTTTTCAACGAGTACCATAGTGCCATATAAAAAACGGAGAAAAAAAACAACTATTTTTGTAGGGTTTTGTTTTCAAATATATTTTACTCTACTAATAAATCACAAACGATAAATATAACTTCATAGGTAGAGATTTCTTTTTTTATATTTGAATATGATAACTTATGGCAGAAATTTGTTTAAGATAAATAATAATAATAATAATCATTAATCATCTATTGGCAAATCATTAATTATGTTGTCATATTAGATATTTTATTATGTTATATTAGATATTTCAACCCCGGGACACTCCCGGGATAAAAGCTAGTAATATATATCTGTAAAGCATGTTCCCCTTTTTCATTAAATAATCCATTTTTACTAAATAAGCACGTTTATTATTATTTTTAAATTTTCCTAGTCTCTTGATATGGTGTTTGTTGCATTGTTAGTAAACTGAGATATGTAAAAGTTACAAGATAATACATATAAAGGAAAAGTGAATATGAGGCTGTCACACACCTAAGCTTAGGTGCGAAACCCTCAAAACTACGTCGTTTTGATTCAAAACATGAAATTATAAACATATTGCATATCACTTTGTATCTTCCATTCTCAAATCCCTATTTCTAAGAAGCTTTAATCAGAAACACATTCTTCGAAACTATAAATGAATGAATATTGATCAACAATCACAACTATGCATCAAATCAAAACCATTTAACCGAAAAGAAAAGCAATATAGATAGAATATTAAATCTTGAATACCAAAATCTGAAACAAAATCCGTAAAATAAATTGATTTTTTTTTTGTTTTGAACCCTAGTGAGGCTACAAAATTCGAATGTATTCACAACTGGAAAAACACCATGATATTTTTTAATCTTTTATTGATTCTGGAATTTAAAAAAAAAAATCACCTCAAAAATTGAAACATATTTTAGAGTTTAAGGAACCGATCGAGAAAAAACGTTTACTTTGTTTACTTTTCTTCTTGGAGTAGTTTTTCATCTAAATGCTTAAAAGACCCATTCAAATCTTTAAAACATAAAAAACGATTTTCAGTTTAGTTTTGGGATTAAATTTTAGATTCTTAGTTTTGATTTTCGTTGAAAATTTATTGTTGTTTAGGTTCACCGTTCATAGATGTATGTGATTTACGTTGCTTTTGTATGTTCTTAGAAATAGAAATTTGTAGAACACAATCACAGAGAAGAAGGAAGAAGTAAAACGGTATCTTTTAGTTTAAATTGTTTTAGATTAAAAATATTATGGTTATGTAATCAAAACGACGTAGTTTTGGGGGTTTCACACCTAAGCTTATGTGTGTGACAGCCTCATATTCACTTTCCCCTACATATAAACATAATAAAATCACATCAATCAATATTTAGGTATATAGGAAAATAACATCCTTGATTTTATTATGTGAATAATGATGTTGTATTTTGATGTTTAACCCGCTCATATTGAAATGTGAATAATGTTGGTTATCCATGTATCGGTCCCTGCCAGCAAGGAAGAAACAACCAGATCCCGGTTCTTCCTAGGGATGAGCTCAGTAGCGATATCGGTACCCGAAATACCAATCCCAAAAATCATCAAATATGGGTACCGGTACTGAAAGTGTTTAGTACGGAACTGTTTCGGCATGTGAATGTAAATTAGCCCAAAATTTGTTGGACATATGGTATGTCCGATAGTAATTAAAGTCAAAGTCTATGTAACCCGACCCGGTACGATCCGAAGAGTTACACGTTGGTACACGAATCAGATAAGTTTACATTTAGGTGGTTTATTATTTGTGAAATAATAAATTGTTTGAACTGGAGGGACTTAATAGTAAAAGAGTTTATTATTAAAGGAGAATCCTAGTTGATTACTAAAAGGGGTTATGTGTAAGTTTTAGGGAATCCTAATTGATTACTAAAAGGGGTTATGTGTAAGTTTTATTGTTATAAATAAGGGATTAGGGATCAAACCCTAATCACAAGTTTTATAAGATAAAAACACACATACACCCACTTCTCTTCCCTAGGTCGCCGCTACCACCACTCGGCCTACTCCCTCCGCCGCCAAGCAACCACCGCCGGTCACCCCTTCCTTCTGGTTGGTTCGTGCTCGGTTTGTGATACTTCCTACTAGCGAGGATTCGTTGTAACCCGCGTGTTGCAATCCCGGTGTAGTCGTCAAAGGTTGATTACTAAACCCCCTATGGTTGTGAATATTATTTATTTGTTTATACGCATTTAACCGAGATCCTGATTGGGAATATTTTGTTAATTGGATTAATAAAATCTATTATTATTCACTATATATATGAATCGCAAATATATATATATATATATGTATAAATATATTTCGGTCAAAATAAAATAATAATAATAACCGCTTCCGCTTCGTATACGATACTAAGATTCCCAACAGTGGTATCAGAGCCACGGTTACGCGCGTATAGATGGTAAAGTTATAATTTTGATCTTTGTTTTATTTGTCAAAATTTATTTTTTTATTTTGACAAAAGATCAAAAGCTTTTAGTTGTTCATGTTTGTTATGTGAATCGAGCCCTAGGTTTCTGACCCTTGTCATGGTTGTGTTTGTGATTGGTTTTATTTTATCTTTATCTTTTATTGATTTGTATTTTTTATTACGGATATTGGATCCGGTGTAATAGATAGGATTAGAATAGTTTTGTTTTATTTTGTATTTCAAATTTATTTGTAATCCTACAAGTACAAGATCAAGATGAAGATAAAAAGGCGAACAGGTTCCATGAAGATAGAGATCTCGGGTCAAGTGGGAGTTATCAAATAGTTTTGAAACCCTTTTAGACTAGTTCGTTTCGTTTCTGGCTAAAACGAAACGGGCGACCTGTTAGGGGCTCGATTCGGTTATTTTATTTTATGTTTTGTGGTTGTGTTTTATTTATTGTAAATAATCGAGATAACCCAAAATAAATAAAATTTTTCACAATCATGACAACGGTTTTGTTAAAACAAGTTTTATAAAAACCGAAAAGCATATTTAATAAAAGGAGTTTTATTAATATTAAAACAAGTCCATTCGCGATAATACGACCAACGTAGTTTAAATAGGGTATTTAAAACTATACCGTGTCGAGTGTTGAAAGTAGTTTCAATTATCACGAACAATATAAAATTGGATTTTATAAACTATTGTGTGACTCACATCATGCTAACGAGTCATTCAAAATATTTATGGTAAATATTAAAATTAAATCCCAATTTTAATTGATGTTTTTATGCCACCCTTAACGAGTTAACACTTCTTCTAAATCGAACCCAGAAGTTAGTGTCGAACCCTGCTCTGGAGGTTGATCATGTAAGAAGGTAATCACCGCGTTTCCTGTGTAACATAGGCCGGTATTACAGTTAACAGTAAAGGACCAAACATCGCTTGTTTATCAAGTGGGCATAGTTGGGGTTAAACATACATCGCTCCTAGCGATAACCCCAAAATGGGGAGTTGTGTAGTGGACACAATTAACAATCGTTGTTTACCTACCTAATCATACCAGTGAACAGTGCTTAGCCAGTTCACTATGTATTGATGAATCGGGGTCTCATCCTATTTAATTTTGTTTTGGGTCATAATACAATTAGGATATTTAAAACATGAAATACTAATAAATTAATTTTGAACTTTGTAGATGTCAAACGAAAACATTTCCGCCTCCCAATTCTCTCTCAAGTCCATCTTAGAGAAAGACAAACTGAACCACTCCAACTTCATGGACTGGCACCGCAACTTGAAAATCGTTCTCAAGGCGGAGAACAAACTGTATGTTCTTGAAACGCCAATCCCTGATGAACCCATCAACCAACAAACTAATGCTTACAGAAACTATGCTAAGCACTTCGATGACTCTATGAAAGTCTCGTGTTTGATGTTGGCGTCCATGATCCCTGAACTTCAAAGGACCATGGATGACAAGATGGCATATGAGATGAATCAGCACCTGGTGGAAGTGTTCCAACAGAAGGCTCGTCATGAGAGGTTTGATGTAATGCGATTACTCATAACCACTCGTATGCAAGAGGGTACATCAGTTAGCGCTCATGTGCTAAAGATGAAGGCTTATGTTGATCACTTAGCTCGTCTGGAATCTCCCTTGAGTGATGAGCTGGCTGGGGATATTATCCTCAACTCATTGCCCAAGTCATATGATCAGTTCACTATGAACTACAATATGAATGGTATGGAGAAGACACTTGCAGAGTTGCATCAGATGCTCAAAACTGCTGAGGTAAACATACCTGGTAAAACTGCACCAGTGCTAATGATCAGGGAGGGACAAGTTAAGAAACCTAACACCAAGAAGAAAGGCAATCAGGGCAAAGGGAAGGGAAAGGGCAAAGCTGTTGCCAACAAGAAACCTCTGAAAGATGCCAAATGTTTTCATTGTGATGAAACTGGGCACTGGAAGAGGAACTGTGCTAAGTACTTAGCTGAACTGAAGCAAGCCAAAGCTTCTGGAGGAGAGTCCTCAGGTATATATGTTATTGAAATCTTTGCTTTTTCTAGCAAGACATGGGTGTTTGACACAGGATGTGGTTTCCACATTTGTAATGTTTTGCAGGGACTAAGAAAGATTAGAAAGCTGAAACAGGGCGACTTGGAGGTCCATGTTGGCAATGGACAAAGAGTTGCAGTGAAGGCAATAGGAGAATATGTTCTTTTACTTCCTTCTGGTTTAGAACTTGTTTTGAACAATGTTTATTACATTCCTAGTGTGACTAGAAATATTGTTTCATTTTATGCTTTGCGTGGACAAGGTTTTAATTATCGTTTTAATGGTGAATTTATTTCTGCTTATTTTAACGATGTATTTTACTTTGATGCAAAACCCAACAATGGGATCTATGAGATAGAAATCCAAAACGATAACATATTATGCAATATCTCCCATAAACGTAATAAGTTGGACTTTAATGATACGTATATGTGGCATTGTAGACTTGGTCACATAAGTGAGAATCGTGTTAAACAACTCAAAACCACAGGAATCTTAGATTCCAAGGGTTCTGAGTCGTTTGGAAAATGCGAATCATGCTTGAGTGGGAAGTTAACAAAAGCACCTTTTTCAAATGTTGGAGAAAGAGCTAATGATCTGTTAGGACTTGTACATACAGATGTATGTGGTCCATTCAGAACAATGTCAAGACATGGAGAAATATACTTTGTTACATTTACTGATGATTTCAGTAGATATGGTTATGTTTATCTTATGAAGCATAAACATGAAACTCTTGAAAAGTTCAAGGAGTACCAAAACGAAGTAGAAAATCAGCTAAATAGAACTATTAAAATGCTTCGATCAGATCGAGGTGGTGAATATCTTAGTCAGGAATTCATCGACCATCTAAAGGATTGTGGAATAGTTTCACAACTCACTCCACCTGGAACACCGCAACATAATGGTGTGTCTGAGCGGAGAAATCGAACTCTATTAGATATGATTCGATCAATGATGTGTCGAACAAACCTTCCAAAATCCTTTTGGAGTTATGCTTTGGAAACTGCCGCAAGACTTGTGAATATAGCTCCAACAAAGAAGGTTGATAAAACGCCTTATGAGATATGGCATGGAAAGAAACCTCATGTATCCTACCTTAAAGTCTGGGGATGTAATGCTTATGTCACTCTAGAATCTTCGGATAAACTAGATCCCAGAGGCGAAAAAGTGGTTTTCGTCGGATACGCTAAGAAGATTGGTTACCTGTTCTACCACCCCACTGAAAATAGGATTTTTCACTAAACGTAGAGGCACTTTCTTGGAGGAAGAGCTTCTGGCGCGAGGGATTGGAGATAACCATGTGGATCTTGAAGAAATTCGAGAACCACAAGTGACTGAACCAATTGTTCAGACAGAACCAGAGGTAACTGATCCAGTTGTTGAAGTTGAGCCTGAGAGGACTCAAGAAACAACAGAAACACCAAGTGTTCGAAAAAGTATTAGGGATCGTCGTGCACCTGTAAGGTATGACGATATCTTCATGATTGATGAAGCTGAGCCTGCTACTTACAAAGCTGCAATCTTGGATTCGGAATCCAAGAAATGGCAAGAAGCCATGAATGCAGAGATGCAATCCATGTATGATAACCAAGTCTGGGATTTGGTTGATCTTCCTGCCGAATGTCGGACTGTGGGAAACAAATGGATCTTCAAGAAGAAGACTGACATGGATGGGAATGTGCAAACCTACAAAGCAAGGCTTGTAGCGAAAGGTTTTACTCAGACTCAAGGAATTGATTATGAGGAAACTTTCTCGCCAGTAGCCATGCTTAAGTCTATTAGAATTCTACTTGCCATTGCTGCATATTATGACTATGAGATATGGCAAATGGATGTCAAAACCGCGTTCCTTAATGGACACTTACTGGAAGATGTCTATATGGTTCAACCTGAAGGTTTTGTCGATCCAAAGAATCCTAATAAGGTGTGCAAGCTGAATAAATCCATCTATGGATTAAAGCAAGCATCTCGCAGCTGGAATCTCCGTTTTGATCAGAAAATCAAAGAGTTTGGTTTTATTAAGAACGAAGATGAACCTTGTGTTTACAAGAAATCTAGTGGGAGCTATATCACTTTTCTTATACTGTATGTAGATGACATACTGATCATTGGAAACAATATCCCTATGCTTAAAGATGTTAAGGCATGGTTGGGTAAATGTTTCGCAATGAAAGATCTTGGTGAAGCCGCTTATATTCTGGGAATAAAGATTTATAGAGATAGATCAAAGCGGTTGTTAGGTTTAAGTCAAAGTACATATATTGATAAGGTCATACGACGCTTCTCAATGCAAGACTCGAAAAGGGGGCTCTTGCCCATGGCACATGGAACCATTCTTAGTAGCAAACAGTGTGCAAACACTGAAGAAGAAAAGAAGAAAATGGAAAGAGTTCCATATGCTTCTGCTATTGGTTCCATCATGTATGCCATGTTGTGTACTAGACCTGATGTCTCGTATGCTCTTAGCATGACGAGTAGATATCAACAGAATCCGGGAGAGAGTCACTGGGCTGCAGTGAAGAACGTTCTTAAGTACTTGAGAAGGACTAAGGATATGTTCTTAATATATGGAGGACTGGATGAGGAGCTGTCAGTTAAGTGTTATACTGATGCAAGCTTCCAGACTGATCGTGATGATTCAAAATCACAAACGAGATATGTTTTCATTCTGAATGGTGGGGCTATTACTTGGAAGAGCTATAAGCAAAGTGTGGTTGCCCAATCCACCTGTGAATCAGAATACAATGCTGCATCGGATGCTGCAAAGGAGGCTGCCTGGATGAAGAAGTTCATTACTGATCTCGATGTTGTGCCTAGCATAAAGAAACCAATCGAGATATTGTGTGACAACACTGGTGCCATTGCTCTTGCAAAGGAACCAAGGTCACATCAGACCACAAGGCATATACTCAGGAAATTCCACTATATTAGAGAGATAGTAGAACGTGGAGACATCGTGATAAACAAGGTTCATACAGATCTAAATCTGGCTGACCCCTTTACTAAGCCTTTACCTCAAGCTAAACATGAGGAGCATGCTGGAAAGATAGGGCTTAGAGTTGCTAGACAGTGGGCATGATCTGTAGTTAGTATTGGTGTTTTATTTTGAACTATAACAGTTATATTGAATGTTTATTTGATTTAATGAGTTAAATGCAAATTTAAATATTTATCAACTGTGTTCATTTTTGTATTCTAAAAGTCCGTAGTCGATCAAATTACATGGGAATGAATTTGAATGTAAGACTATTGTGAATTGAAATGATTGTATTCATGAGATGAATAGCTCAAGGGTTGAGAATCATAATTCACAAATATCATTAGAGAATGATATTGGATGTAACTCGCTTCAAAACGATCTCCATGGATCTGTGTCATGAGATATTTTGATATTGATATGTTCAATCTGTCCTTTTTCTTAAGGCACATATTAAACTACATTGATCAAGGACTATCTTTGATGTTATCTAACACTGTCCTGAAACATGGGTAGTAATCCGGGTAGCATTGGGAGAAATCCAAGATTGAGTGGGAGTTATATGACGCTGATGGAATTCTGTACTTCTATAGGATTAGAAGCTTAGACATTCTGGCGCCCTCGTAAACTCAAACTGGTGTAAACGCGTGGCCACGCTCGGACTAATGTAGTCCGTTAGACCATTTTGAATTAAAGACGAGAATAGAGAATGGTTGATCAATATAAGAATGAATGATCCATGTCTTGTGATCAACATATGTTTATACAGAAGGGACCTATTGATAGAATTATCAGGGCTATAGTATTTGGTTAAGTAAAGCGTTACTTGAACTCAAAGAACTAGTTGACGACTGTAAAGTGTCATACTGTGTTGGGTGCAGTGCGATGCAGCTAGGCGTCCAACTCTGCACACATTGACTCATTTAATTAAAATCGTCCAAGTGGGAGATTGTTGGACATATGGTATGTCCGATAGTAATTAAAGTCAAAGTCTATGTAACCCGACCCGGTACGATCCGAAGAGTTACACGTTGGTACACGAATCAGATAAGTTTACATTTAGGTGGTTTATTATTTGTGAAATAATAAATTGTTTGAACTGGAGGGACTTAATAGTAAAAGAGTTTATTATTAAAGGAGAATCCTAGTTGATTACTAAAAGGGGTTATGTGTAAGTTTTAGGGAATCCTAATTGATTACTAAAAGGGGTTATGTGTAAGTTTTATTGTTATAAATAAGGGATTAGGGATCAAACCCTAATCACAAGTTTTATAAGATAAAAACACACATACACCCACTTCTCTTCCCTTGGTCGCCGCTACCACCACTCGGCCTCCTCCCTCCGCCGCCAAGCAACCACCGCCGGTCACCCCTTCCTTCTGGTTGGTTCGTGCTCGGTTTGTGATACTTCCTACTAGCGAGGATTCGTTGTAACCCGCGTGTTGCAATCCCGGTGTAGTCGTCAAAGGTTGATTACTAAACCCCCTATGGTTGTGAATATTATTTATTTGTTTATACGCATTTAACCGAGATCCTGATTGGGAATATTTTGTTAATTGGATTAATAAAATCTATTATTATTCACTATATATATGAATCGCAAATATATATATATATATGTATAAATATATTTCGGTCAAAATAAAATAATAATAATAACCGCTTCCGCTTCGTATACGATACTAAGATTCCCAACAAAATTTTGGTACCGTACCGAACCGATCCCAATTCGAAAATACCGATCCCAAAATAGAACAAGTCGGTACCAAAAATTATTGTATACGGTACGTTCGGTATTGGTAAGATTTCATACCCATTACCATTTACTCATCCGTATTTTTTCTCAGAGAGAGCAATAGCCAGTTTCAAATGTATGTCCACCACACAAACTGCCGTCCAAGACTCCAAGGCTTTGATGTGTGGCCTAGGCTCAATTTTTTCTTGGGCTGCTACTAATTTAACTGAAATCCACTTGAATAATTTAATTATAACCCATGTTGTGCATCTCCAGATTAACTGGATATCATGCCATCAGTTGTTAAAGATTGTTTCTAAATAGTTAGTTTGATGACTCATTTATAAAGTTTTAAGCTCAATTTCTTCTGCCAACTTGAGTTTTATACGAGCAACCTACGAATGACTCGAATTCTGGTTGGACATATATAAGATCCCGCGGCTCTAGGCTACTCAGCTCAAGTTAAATCAACGTGATTTCTTAATAAGCTAATTTATTGGTCTAGTTGTATGGTGTTGTCGATCTTTACAAATCTAAGGTTTTGAATTTGAATCTTTGCAAGTGAAAGGTAAAGATAGAATTAAGGTGTAATAGAAATTGTCGTTAAATAACTTGAAGTTAGAAATAATAAATTAAATTTATATTGTGAAATGAGAAACTTTTAATGAAGTCCCGTCAAAATGGGTTCCTCCAAGATAGATTCTTTACTTGGGAGTGTTTCTTTATGTTTCAACTTCCAAGTTCCAACGTAAATTGATTTTACTGATAACAATGTTCACCCTAAAACATTTTTTACTCCAAATTTAGAGATATGGATGAGAAGATATGGAGGATTGATTCCCCGAACTTTGCTCCATATGGAGATGACGTCCTTGGAATGTTGATGTGTCACTATTTTTATTCCTCTCCCCTAGAGGTTAAGGGTTAGAGTTTCACTAAAGATATATTTAGTGTAATTTAAGCCGTTAAAAGGACTATATTTCCATTTGAATCATGAACGAGCCGGGCATGTTTATTTGCTACGCTAAATCAACTCGTTAAAAGCTTGAATCAAATCAAAATCGAGCATAGATTGAAGCATATTTAATATACGAAATCAAACCCGAGATTCAAATACATAGTTAAACGAGGGTCGCTAGTCAAAACGATCGTATTGTTCATATAAATACTCCCTTATCCCGCGGCTTCCCGTAATAGACGAATATAATATGAAGTGACAAAATGTGTGTACCGTAAAAATAAGTCGTTTTTTCATGAATTTTTTTTAAAGGATCAATACTCGATATATCATGACAAAATGTGTGTACAACTTTGTCACTTCTTCAAGACATTCTAAAGCTATGATGTGAACATAGAAAAAAAACAACCAAATTGGTATGAAAAGATATATCATGATAATTATTGATTTAAGAGACATGGTGGGATGATTAATTATCACTTATCAGCTAAAGATTTACCAGGTGTCTAAGAATCATAAGTTACATCTAACCGGCTTACCAACCTTTGTAATCAATGTTCTTAGCAACACTAATCAAAATACAAAAAAAAAAAATCTTACCAAATTGACTACATATGTGAATATGTATGTAGTTAGCGGGTTCTTATATTTAATAGTATGTTCAAAAGCATATATACTATCTTAACATGATTATTGACTCGCCTAGACATGATTAATAAATTATATGAACATATTGTGTTTTGTTTTCAGCATGAACAAAGACCAACTAAAAAAGTCGCTTTGTTTTTCGTTTATTGTATATCACTATAGTGCTCGTTGGAAAGATAATAAAACACTCGTTAATTTGGTGTAATTTTTTTTTAAATGTCGTATATAAAAGTTACTAACGTTTAAAAATTGTGGGGGGGGGGGGGGGGGGAGTGCATCAATGTGTCATGTACATGAGAGATAAAAAGACTTTTAAAGGGAAATCAATGGGTGTGAAGGCCTAACATTGAGAGTTTCTTATCACAACCTTTTTTCGTAGCAAAAGTATTTACAGGTTCTCCGGGAAAATATCTTGGTTTAGCAGGAAAAAATTAGAGGCTTTCAATTAATCCTTTTCGGAGAATTAGATGGTCTTCCCGATGTGGCATGACCCTTTTCGTTTATTATATATATAAACTAGTTTATACCTCGGAAATGTCTCAGGTTGACAAATCTAAGTAAGGTTAATAAAATTAGAAGTATCTATACTATAAAAAGGCATCTATGTATCACCTTACATAGTTTAGATACTTTTTATTATAAGTCGGTTTGTTATAATAAAATTAGAAGTACATGAATCAAAGTCTATTAACAATTGAAATTTAAATTAAATGTCGGTGAAGTAAGTTGTATTCTTCTCAAATTTGAATAATTCATCATATTTGCTGTCAAATATTGTCTTATATCTGACAATAAAGTCAAGCAATCTCTTATTAAATAAAGAAAAAGTCCATACCTTATCAAAATCAGTTGCCACACCAATAGGGTTTGGGGTAAGAGAAAACTTTTATATGTGGTTTTTTTGTTTTTTGTTTTTATAAATTCTCACATCATGCCACACTGCCACGTGACACATTCTGGGGGTTCCTTTATATATAGTTATCTATACTATATTATAATGCATGAGGCAATGGTAGTTTAAAATACCAAAAAGTTAAGAACTTTATTTTTATTAACAACCCAAAATAAGGGTAAAATAGTCATTCAAACATTTTTGTACTTTGATACCTCATGTTAGTTACGTACACTTTAATCTCTTAAACTTACTCAACTTATGCTATTTAAATTATAGTTAACTTTTTTTTCCTTATTTTAAGCAAACTATCCCCCATGATTTTTAAATATTCATATTTTTTACATACGTTGATACATTTATATAAAAAAAATCATAATAATGAGCATTTTATTATCTTTGATTTGAGTATAGTATTGCTATTTTAAGGAAAATTGGATTGTAATAATCCCACCTTTATGTTGTTGGCCAATAATAATCTCACCTAAGTTTATTCTTCCCACCAGTCCCACCTTTTAATTTATTTTTTCTCATTGCACCCGCCGTTAAGACACACTAACGTCGTTAGCTAAAACTCACAATTCTAGGCGATTGTTCACCTGATCTGAAAGAGGGAATCGAGACGATGATATTGTTATGTTCAATTGCAGAAACGAGCATGGTTTGTTGGGTTTCAGGTTGATGTTCTTGTTGAGGGGGGGGGGGGGGGGGGATGACCGGAACTGACAATTAAACCATAAAACCATGCTCACTCGGCAATTGAACATACCAATCTCATCGTCACGATTCCTTCTTTCAAATCCGGTGAACAATCGCCTAAAATTGTGAGTTTCAGCTAACGGCGTTAATGTGACTTAACGTCAGGTGCAATGAGAAAAAATAAATTAAAAGGTGGGACTGGTGGGAAGAATAAACTTATGTGGGATTATTATTGGCCAACAACACAAAGGTGAGATTATTACAATCCATTTTCCCTTTTTTAAATTCAAAATTTTTTATGTGCTACGTGATTAGAAATATCTACGAATGAACAATAATTAAACCGTTCACCAAAGCCAAACAAAAAACAGACAAAACTAAACCAAAAACAATTGAAAACTGAATTAACCTACATCCAATTTCACTTAAAGTTGGTTATCGTTTTCTTTTTGTACCCTTACTTAACCGAAATTAGTCAAACTGAAACAGGCTCGTTCATATATTCATAACATAACAGTTTTTGGTCAATTTCGATTAAAGGTTTAGTTATTTTTCACCCCTAGATATTGTTAATCACATAACGTATCCATATTTTTAATTAAAAGAATTGTTACACTATACTCAAATTATAAACAATAAGATGCCCTTTTTTATGAATTTTTTTTCTTTTTAAAGTATCATCGTACGAAAAAAATTATGGTAGTTTATAATTCATAAGGGGTAGTTACCAGTTGGCTTAACATAAGAGGAAAATATTTAATTGTTATTTAAATAAACAATAGTTAACTCTTAACTTTTAAGTATCTTAAAATGTCTCGTATTCAATCGAAACCGAATAAAAAATAGAAGAACCAAACCGAAAGCAATCGAAAACTGAACTAACCAAAAATCAAATTAACTTAAAATCGGTTAATGTTTTCTGAACACTTAGTTCACCAGAATTAACCAAACCGAAACAGACACATTCATATATATTCATATATTTTTAGCTTTTATACCTCTATTTCATATATTTATATCTCCATTTCATATACTTCTAGACAAAAATTAGCGAAAGTTGGTTTTTGTTATTAACCAAAATTAAACAAACCGGACTAAAAACCGTTAATCTAACAATATGAACCGAACCAAGTAACTGATTCTTTAATAAGATCGATTAATTGATGACTTTGGTCTTAGTTTCGGTTGAGGCTAAAAATCAAACTTAACCGAACCATACACACCTTTAAAAATGTCTGTGTTTTCCGTTACATCACGCGCGCAGCTTATTAGTAGTAAAATAGAATGGTTTCAATTGAATGATTTCATTCCTGTCGATGAGCACATTTATAGACCAAGTTTACATAAGGGTGATATTATTTACACAACCAAGAAAAAACCCCAAACAACCTTAGGACGGGTCGTCGAGGCCTAGATGGGCCGTAAAGAAAAATTAGGGTTTCAGGACGGGTCGTCCAGGCCTTGATGGGCCGTTTGTTTACAGAAAAGACAAAAACGACGGGCCGTCGAGGCCCAGACGGCCCGTAGAAGTACGATGTACGAGGTGATCAGTCTGAACTCCTGCAAAAGCAGGCAGTTCAGACTGAAAAGTCTGAAAAAGGTACATTAGGACGGGCCGTCCAGGCCCCGACGGCCCATAGAAATGTGTTAGGTTAGGGCATTTAATCCCTAGACGGCCCATCGAGGCCTCGACGGCCCGTTGAGATTTCCAGATTTAACCATTACACGATCAGCTTCTTCCCCATTTGAACCAAACCTTAAAACATCACCACCACCAAAACCCTCGACCCATTTCGACTTCCCGGTCTCACGATGACATATTTACAAAGCTTTTCAACCGTTGACCTGTCTGAGAACGAGTCTTACGTCTCTGAAAGTGTAGGGTATGAACCCGGGGTTCAAGTTGGTGAAGAGGAGGTTAAATCCGGGGTTCGTGGTAATGACGGGAACATGCTGCCCGATCTCAACGAGGAATATGTAGAGGAACAGGAGTCATTATTATTTAATTTTATATATTATTATTTAATATTATTATTGTTGTTTTGTATTTCAGGTCGTTAAATATTCAGACTATGCAGCAGATGAGGGTGGCAGCACGGGTCCCGCGCAGCAACCCACCCGCTTATTACCAGCGTGCTTTCGGTGAGGCTGGCGACCGTGGCGAGCATTTTGTGCCACAGCCGCTGGTACATCTCGATGGGCCGAATGCCCCTGAGGTCCAGATGCCACGCGTTGCCGACGGCGACCCACCGGTGGATGTAGAGATGCCAGATGTTCCCGTTGATGAGCTACAGCGTCCTGCCCGCGTTTATCATGCTGTCAGGTTGCATGATAGCACGACCCAGGTACTTCAGCAGATTCTGGATCAGTTGGGGTCGTTGCGGGCTGATGTGCAGACGATGGGAGTTGACATGCGGTGGCTGTTAGTGAGCGAGAATGAGAGACGACGGGAAGCTGGTTTGGAGCCGCGTCCACTTCCGGGTTGGGCGTCCAGCAGTCAGCATGGTGGGGCGTCCACCAGTCAGCCGGGTGGGTCGGATCAGCCGGGTGGGTCGGGTCAGCCGGGTGGGTCGGGTTAGACGTGTGGGTTATATTCTTGGTTGTACATTTGAACTCTTAGTTTTATGTAAATTTTTGGAATATTATGCTTATTTATGCTTTATTGTTCGTATCTTGGGTTTTGTTTAGTTCGGCAACATAAACGACATTCGTTCATATTCATATACACAATTATATAAAAAAGATCATATTATACAAATAAAAAAATAACATTTATAAAAAACCAAACATTTATAAAAAACCAAACATTTATAAAAACCAAACATTCAAACCCATTTTAAACATCCACACTACACTTACCCTTATAAAAAAACCAAATAATCATCACCTAATCATTGCCAATGATTACCAATGATTGTTTTGGATTTGGATGCTAGTCCACGGGTCGTCGAGGCCCCAACGGGCCGTCTGTTTTAGGGTTTAAGCCTTTAGACGGGCCGTCTGGGCCTGGACGACCCGTCCTTTTGCCTGTTTGGCCCTCCACGGGCCGTCCAGGCCTCGACGACCCATGGAGGGGTTGTGCAAATAAAAACCCTAGTTGTCTAAATAACCGGAGCCTTACATAATCAACTCCTATTCTAAATATGGCAAAGGTTTACACATTTAAATATATTAAATACAATAATTTGCCTTACATGCAAAATCTTCGTTGATTGGTAGGTGATTATGGGAATCTTCTATGAGACAATCATGGAGATGAGATCACTGATTTTATGTGTGCTAATATACCCCACATTCGAAAAAGGAGATTTTCGTATGTTGAAACTGGCCCAAAAGTCTTCGAACAATATCTGTGGGAGACCTTTTGTAAAGATGTCAGCTATTTGATATCTGGATGGGACGTGTAGGACACGAACTTGGCCGCGAATGACTTTTTTCCCGAACAAAATGGATGTCCATTTCTATGTGTTTCGTTCGTTGGTGCTGTACAGGATTACCCGAAAGATAAATGGTACTTACATTGTCGCAATAGACGAGCGTCGCGTGTGTCGGTGGTTTGTGTAATTCCAACAGTAAGTTGCGAAGCCAACACACCTCGGAAACAACATTAGCGACGTCACGGTACTTAGCTTCGGCGCTTGAGCGGGATAAGATCGGTTGGCATTTCGAAGACCACAATATGAGATTTTCACCCATGTAGACGCAATATCCGAATGTGGAGCGGCAGGTATCGGGACATCCGCCCCAATCCGTGTCCGTATAGGAGATAAATGAGGAAGACTGTGTAGGTGAAATCGTGAGCCCATAGTCGATTGTCCCTTTAACGTATCTCAAAATTCGTTTAAGAGCATGCATGTGAGAAGTTCGTGGTGCGTGCATGTGCATGCACACTTGTTGGGCGTAAACGTGAGATATTGAAGAGCTCCTGCTAGTTGACGGTATTCAGTTCCGTCTGATAGTATAACGCCATCAGTTGAGCTAAGTTTTTGTTTTGTATCCACTGGTGTAATTGTTGGATTGCATGTTTGCATTTTTGCTCTTTGGAGTATATCTGTGCATACGTTTGTTGAGATAAGAAAAGAGAGTTGCCATTTTTGTTTACTGCGACACCTAAGAAATAGCTTAGAGGGCCTAAATCTTTCATGGCGAATTAATTAGATAGGGACCGCATAAAGTAAGCCCGAAGACGAAACATTGAAGTAACCAAAATTATGTCATCGACATATAGTAAAAGATAGGCGATGTCGGATCCCTTTTTGTAGATGAACACGGAGTGATCCGATCGACTATGGTGAAAACCCAAGTGTGAGACGTGATCGGCGAAACGTTGATACCAGGCACGTGGTGCCTGTTTGAGTCCATATAACGATTTCTTTAATAAGCATACATGATCCGGAAATTGTTTGTCCCGAAAACCCAAGGGTTGGTGCATGTAAACCGTCTCTTGTAAATTGCCATGTAGAAAAGCGTTTTTCACATCCAATTGGTGAATGGGCCAACTGTTAGAAACCGCCAATGTTAAAACGGTTCGGATAGTCACTGGTTTGACAACCGGACTAAAAGTTTCACCACAATCGATACCTACTTGTTGAGAGCGACCATCACATACAAGTCTTGCTTTGTACCTTTCCAAACACCCGTTAGAGTTCTTTTTATGACGAAAGATCCACATGCTACGTACAATGTTCATGTTGGGATGTCGGGGAACCAAAATCCATAATCAACTCCTATTATATATCTAACAATTCAAAATGGGTGAACAGTTCTTAATTCCTATTAGTTGGTTTGGCAGCTGACATTTGAGGATTGTTTTTTTTTTCTTCTATAGTCTTTTTCCCAATACGTAGCTACATGAACTTTTCGTGTATTTTCTTTTACTTTCTTCTTGTGCTTTGCTTTTTATTTTCCCCCTTCTATAACTCCACTAAAAATTTAATTTAAATTTTTTTTTATATATTTTCTTATCATACGATTTTACATTGATGTAGCTCTTCTTCCTTTCTGAATGTATCGTCATTAAGTACGTTATTCCATTCACCGTAACGCACACTAAAAGAAGTGTTGTCCCGCTGCGTAGCGCGGGTATAGTTGCTAGTTCTAAATATGGCAAAGGTTTACACATTTAAATATATTAAATACAATAATTTGCCTTCCATGCAAAATCTTCGTTGATTGGGAGGTGATTGTGGGAATCTTCTATGAGACAATCATGGATATGAGATCACTGATTTTATGTGTGCTAATAAGTAGATTATAGATTCTAGTATTTACCAATAACAAAGTAATCAAGCCTGAACTTATTTCGTGCCTAGAAGGTTAGAAAACATTAGTGGGGCTAAGCACAAGCTTTATATATATAATTAAACAGATGAAAAATTACCACGAATATAAAGATGAAAATTACACAAATATAAACTTGAAAAATTAACATTTGACTTTCTTTGGTATCGCTTTCAGTGGTTCTAGCTTCCTTACAACAATCCCCATCTTATCTCTCATGTCCAAAGCCTCTGGCTTCACATTGCTTTCAACCTCCCAATCAAACTCATGTAGCAACGAACCTAACACAAGATGTAACACGCGCTGCGCTAGTGGCACCCCTACACACATCCTTCTGCCCGCACCAAATGGTATGAGCTCAAAGTGTTGCCCTTTATACTCAACTTTTGAGCCTGAGAATCTCTCAGGCTCAAATGAGTTAGGGTTCTCCCAACACTCGGGGTCTCTGCCTATGGCCCATGCATTGACAAACAATTGGGTATCTTTAGGGATATGATATCCCATGAAAGTGGTATCGTGGAGCGCCTTTCTTGGGACTAGGAAAGGAATTGGAGCGTGCAACCGTAGTGTTTCCTTTATGATAGCTTGTAGGTAAGGAAGTTTATCGATTGCACTCTCATCGAACTTTTCATTCGGGCCAATGACAGAGGCAAGCTCCTTTTTGGCCCAAACCATTTTCTCAGGGTGTCGTAGTAACTCGGTCAAAGCCCACTCAATGGTGCTACTCGTTGTTTCGGAACCAGCTAGAAATATCTCCTGCAATTAATATTTAGTAAAATATGATCATGTAAAAGCAAACATAAAACAACTTTACAAATCCTTTTACCACAATAGACAAGGAATCCCCGACACAAGTGGGGACAAAAGACTCATTTGCACCCTTGAGGGGATTATTCACTACGTGACATGGGTCAACCTTCTGAGCATTGTGGGTAATTCATCTCAAAGGCGTAAATGAGTGTTTTTTGTCCCCACTGATACTGACATATAAGCCTTTGGTCGGCTTAGAACTCAATGTTTACAAAAAAAAAAAAAAAAAAAAACATTAACTTGGTAAATTGTATAGTAACAAGGGTTGTTAAATTTGTCTAACTAGGTGATTTTCCTGTGTGATAATCACCAACCATTCAAAGACCAAAGAAAACTAACCAAAATAAAAATGGTGATGTCTCTCTCGGACATCTTTTCCGGCTCGTCTTTACCGGTACCTTCATAGTCCAATAACACGTCTAGAAAGTCCTTCCTCCTCTCGTTGCCGCGTTGTTCCGCCTGTTCTGCCTCCTTCGACCGCTTCTCCACCCGCTCCTTCACCCACCCGCTTGCTACCTCTATCGCTTTTCCAACATCTCGGTCCATTTTCGCTCTCAACCCTTGCAAATCAAACCTCCTTAACCACGGGTATAAATCCGAAATATTCGGATGACCACCCCACTCCATCAACCCTAACATCAATGTAAAAAACTCGGACCCAAGTTTCGAATCCGGATTCGCCAAGTCTCGAGAGAGCATGAGGTTCCCTAGCAAGTTAAATGACGCAAGAAAAACAAACTTCGCTACATGGACCCCCTCCCCCACTTTAGCCGAATTCGCTTCTATTTCGATCCAATCTAACATATTATCAACACACTGTCTCCTTACATCAGTCGACTCGTTGATCCTTTTAGCAACGAGCATCTCGACCGTACAAATCTTCCTTAGCACTCTCCAGTACATTCCGTATGGTGCTAGTGCTAAGGAAGATTTGTCATAGTCATGAGACTTACTAGTCTCGGTGACTGTGCGCTCCACAAACGTCAAATCATGGTTCTTGAATAACTCAGTGGCGGCCTTGGCACTCAAGATCGCCACTGTGTTAACTGAACCAAGTTTTAGCCTAACAACCGGACCGTAATCCGTGGCTAGCCCGGCCACGGTTCTATGTGGCATGGCACCAAGATTAAAAAGGTTACCGAACACCGGCCACCCTGGTGGCGCTGGTGGCTGTCTTTTTCCGGCAGTATCTGCCTTTTTCCGGCGTATGAGAATAATATATAAAAGAGTGATGAAAGAAACTAGACCAAACGTCCAATTAAACTCCATTGTTGCTCTATTTTGGATCATATGTTGAATGTATTATAAGTATTTATAGATACTATCTTCCTATCAACTCTTTGTCCATCTGCCGGCTGGTATTAAAACTAAGGATGGAAAAGCATATTATACATTTAGTAGGCATGTTACTATATTTTTCAATTTATTATATTCAATCAATCATTTAGTAGTATGAGTTTGTGGTCTGGCAAGCGGTACTGAGAGCAGAATCAAAGAAAGTGGAAACCACGCGAAAGTTTGTGAGGATAAACAACATGCCTTCGTTCCCATCGCGTTTGACACTTTCGGCTCCTTGGCGCTGGAGGTGGTTCGGTTCTTGGCAAGAGTTCAGCAAGTGGTCCACAACAAGTTTTTGACCCCCCTGAGGCTTTGTTTTCGGTAGGTTATGGTTTTCTATTTAGAAAGGAGTGACGACACAGTTTGTTACCCGTCTACCTGCTATACTTATGTAACTTGCCATTTTTATTTATCCTTGATAAAAAAGAAATTCAATCAAATAACCTTAAAAACTCAATTTACAAAGAATTCTATGCAAGTAAGTTTTATTTGTCATCTAAATTATCTTTTGTTTACGCGAAACTAGAGGAAATTAAGCCAAATGGTTTCTTAGCGTTGAAGGTAGGCCTATAACGAACCGAACGTTCATGAACTGTTCGTGAACTGTTCGGCGGGATGTTCGTTTAATTAAACGAACGAACATGAACACACGTTGTGTTCGTTCATTTATGTTCATGAACGTTCGTTTATGTTCGTTCATTTATGTTCGTTTATTTTTGTTCGTTTATATTCGTTTAATTAAACTTAACTTTATTTTTATTATTTATTTCCTTTTGTTAAGTAAGCTTAATTCATATGTTTTTAAAACTTAACCCTAACCCTAACATTCTAAACATATCACTTATCAACCGCTCTCCACACTTCACATCCGCTCTCCACCCTAACCCTAACGTTCATTTATGTTCATGAATCACTATTAACTTGTTTTTGTTTGTGTTCGTTTATGTTCATTTGTGTTCGTTTATATTGATCATTTGTGTTCGTTTATGTTTATGAACTGTTCGTTTAGGTTTAAATGAACGAACATAAACGAACACGAACAAGACATATTTCTTAATGAACGAACACGAACACAAAAATGTGTTCGATTGTGTGTTCGTGTTCGGTTAAAGTTAAATGAACAAACACGAACATGCCTGTGTTCGTGTTCGTTCGGTTCGTTTACAGGCCTAGTTGAAGGGGCATCCATAGTTGAACCCATAAACATGAAACCAACTAACCGTTTCAATCCACCATCTAATAATATTGTACTATATCACCGTCAACATAACCTTAAACAAGTTAAACATGTCATCTAGCATAGGTTCACGAACCCAAGATTGAGCCTGCCATCCCATCCCATCCCACGAGACTTGCGGCGGTGTTCCCATGAGAACCCATGGGACTCGCAAGCCCATTTAGCTTACGTGCAATGTTTCATCTTTAGATTGGTCCAACTTGATGTTATTTGGTTTCAATGTTTGTTAGTTTTATTTCAATAAAAGCGGCAAATTATATAAGGATAGCAGGTAGGCGGGCAACAACCTGTATCGCCACCCCTATCTGAATAGAGAACTCTAATCTAGTGAAAGCAAATCCGCGTCCCTGGGTAGTCGAGAAGTTGTTGTGGACCACCCGCTGGACTCTCGTAAGGAACCTGATCGCCTTCGGTGCCAATGAGCCAAAGGTGTCAAAGGCAAAAGGTGTCAAAGGCTAATCTAGTGAAAACAAATCCTCCCCCCTGGGTAGTCGAGAAGTTGTTGTGGACCACCTGCTGGACTCTCGTCAGGAACCTGATCGCCTTCGGTGTCAAAGGCCAAAGGTGTCAAAGGCCAAAGGGACAAAAGCATGTTGGTTATCTTCGCACGCTTTAGCGTGCTTTGCCACCTTGTTCGACTCAGCTCTAAGGACTGCTTGCCCAACCACGAGGCACGAACCCACTCTCCCTGAATCTCACTAAAGGGGACACACCCGTAAGGTCCACGCATGCTTGTTTCCCACCTTCCCAACCAAACACTAGCAGCTTAGCCGAACGTAAAGAGGACCTCACTTCTGTCGGGTCTGTAAGAAAGTTAACTGGGCATCTTTATTTGCCGAAATCCCTGCTCGTCTAATAATATCCATTAAAACATCTTGAACAAAATCTTGTCTGTACTTAAACCCCGGTAACTCTCTACAGTGAAGCGCATGCTCCCCATATTTATCCAAACACGCTTTACGGTAAACCGGACATGTTTCGTCATCCGGGAAAATTGGGATCACTAACCGATATTTAAGGATTGCCCTATACTCCACGGTTGACATTTGTTGCCTTAGTCCTTTGATAGAGATAACATTTGGGAAATATTTGTTAGTCAAATTATTTATAGTTGTATTTGCGCATTTGTTCTTTCTAGTTTCTTCCTGTAACAACTTTAATTGTAGTAAAACTATATCGCCGTTAAGAAAACTAATCCGTTTTCTGCAAGTTATATAACCCTTAAAATATGTTTAAAGTAAACACTATAAATCGTAATAAGGATGATAATTTGACAATCTTAATTGATAAACATAATAAGAGAAATGAGATCATTGCTTAGGATGAAAACAAATGGGTATCTAAGATTACGTTTGCTATTTTGAAAGAGATGTATAAAGTAACACAGGTATATTTTTTTCAAGATTCTAAAAAAGACATTGTGTCATGTAGTGACTAACGTTTCTTTTTATTATTTTTATTTTATTACTATAATAATTATTATTATTACCTTACGAATTTATTATTTTTTATCATTCATGATATATTAATTCACACCATGGCTCAGATGGTGGAAATACTTAAGTTCTCTAATGGAGGCTCAGATTTGATCCCCGTTTGAATCAAAGGTGAGGCGATCGGGCAATGATGGTGACAAACCCACCGAGAAGGGTTCGATCTTGAGCCGCACCCTGGTTTTCACTCTGCTGTTACATCAACGAGACAACTCGTGTAGAGGTAGTACGGTTTTCAGGGGAACGTCGTAACCAAGTCTGATATACCAGCGCGGGCGCGGTTAAGACAACATAGTCTGAGACAAACCTTGGCTAGAACTGTCGATTAAACAGTGTGACAATGGGCCACTCATAAGAAAATCACGTTCAAAAAAAAATTCACACCATGGCAAGGATTAGTAACTTCTTAAACAAAAATTAAGGCATATTATAGGGTTTCCCATTAATGTAACCAAACTTTGGTTTTTGTTTTATAATTTGCCACAAAAGTAACAGAGCTTTTCCTTTACGCTTTTTTTCGGATTTGGTTATCATTCGGTTACTACTTAGCATATTGTTTGGTGCTCGTATTTGGTCCCCCATGGTTTTTTTTTGTTCTGTTTGGTTGCTACTTATCACAATGTTTTGGTCACTCAGATTTTTTTTTTTACCCTTTGGCTTTCTAATATGTGCCAGTATAAATTTGACTTCATCTACATTTTACGTCACGTAACTTACTTGGTGTTAGAAATTCGTGTTTTTATTTTTACGTTTTTTTCCGATTTTGATCGTCGTTCAGTTGCCAGTTAGCATTGTTTTACCATCAAACGGTCACGCTGTGTTTTAAGTTTCAGTCTAATTTTTGCGCATTATATCTCGCCATAACGGGAGTGCATGGTTCACCGTTTTTATGTCTTCATTTCACTCGGTTTTATTATTTCGTTTTTTATTTCCTTATGAGTTTTTCGGTGTTGTTGATCGCTAGCAATAATGTGTTATTGATGCTATTTGGTATGGTTGTATGCCCTCCGCAGCAACGCGGGGGGCTTAATACTAGTTATTATTATTATCATCATCAATTCTAACCTGCTTGAATAAAGTTCTTTACCGTTTCGATTGAATTGTAATTTTCTATGTTTTGTTTCGACTACTTTTTACAAGTTAACGCGCATGCATGGTTCGTCATTTTCAGAGGCGCAGCTTCATAGGGGGGAGGGGCGCTCGACCCCGTGAAATTTTCGCTCAGAAGTTCCGATTATATAGTATCAGTATAGATTTTTTTTTGCTATCTTCGCTTTCAAACCCTGTAACCGATGACTTCCGACCCCCGTGATTTTTGCTCAAACTTCGCCACTTGTCGTTTTTAATGGTCTCGTCGTACTGCATGGATACTAAATACTCCCTCCGTCCCACTTTAAATGTCCTCATTTCCTTTTTTGTTTGTCCCAAATTAAATGTCTCTTTCCAAAAATGGAAATGTAATTTCCAGTTTTGCCCATAAAAGACAAAACACAATCACCACTTTTGAGGATATTATTGTCATTTTACCACATACAAACAAAAAATTTCTTAAAATGTGTGTTTTTGAAAGTGGGACATTTAAAGTGGGACGGAGGGAGTAGTATATACTAGTTAGTATTATGGCCAAGTTTTGGCGACACCCTATAGAGACAACATATAGTCGCTATAGGGTATCCTATAGCGACGACGTCTATTGCAACGAAAACTAGGGTCTATTACGACGGAATTATAGGGGCAAACCTAGTGCAAGGAAAGCTCGTCGCAATAGGCTATAGCGAGGAAATTTCGTCGCGGAATGTCTTTTTAATTTTGTCACTGGCTTGGTTTTTTGTAGTGTGGGTAAGTACGTAAGAAAAAGTTGGCGTGTTTTAAATTGATATTGTGATCAAATTATATACGAGTTGGCATGTTCTAGGTCTGTTGTAGTAATGTTTAAGCGTTGGGTCGAACTTATAAATTATATATTTTTTTTTCAAAGTGGTTGCTGAAATGTTTATTTACAATTAACCAAAACATGACATGTTCATCAATAATCACACCTGTTGGACGGATCAACCTGTTTATGATAACAAATTATGTAAACCTAATCTAAAACATGATTATATTCATATCAACTTTAATTCATATCGTGTTAACAATTACCACCATATATACTCCTTAAAAACCTAGGGCAAGGATCAATGGAAAACCCTATATTATGGTGAAAACCGTGGAAACTCTAACTTCCCGAGCTTTTTAGAGCCTGAAAATTTTAGGGCATGTAATATACATAATTCTAAGCACTTTGAGCCAAAAAAATCAAAAAAGTGCCGAGCGGTTTTTTTTTTAAAAAAAAATTTAAAGTTTTCGGGTAACACATGTTATTTTCCACTAACATGTGTTACCAGAAAACGGTTTTTATTTTTTTTTTAAAAAAAACCGCTCGGCGCTTTTTTGATTTTTTTGGCTCAAAGTGCTTAGAATTATGTATATTACATGCCCTAAAATTTTCAGGCCCTAAAAAGCTCGGGAAGTTAGAGTTTCCACGGTTTTCACCCTAATATAGGGTTTTCCATGGATTACGCTAAAAACCTATCCTTGACAATTTCAAATATAGACATGTTTATTCGTTTTTGACTTTCGTAAGAAATAAAATATGTAACGTTTAGTCGGTTGACTAAAAGTATGTACTCCAATCACACGCACATAACATAACATAATTGTAAGTGTTGATTATTACGTTAAAACAACTAAAAATAATAACAATTAATCAATGGAATAACTGTAGATCTAACAGATAAACACTTTTTAAATATAATAAATTATTACAAACACCACATTTTTCTGACATAAGATACACAAGATATCTTTCACCACTACATATAAAAGTTTTAAATAACAATTATTTGACGCATATGTCAAATAAAGAAATAAAGTAATAGATTTACACTTGAATCATTTTACTTAAAAATTTATGTCTATCGATTAACGAAATATTAAATTTTACAAGAGTACAAGACCATAAAAAAGACTCTTAATTAATTATGGTAGAGTGGTTAGAGCAATGCAAATAAGAACTACACCTTTTTAGAGGTCGCGAGTTCGAATACAAGCCAACACGAGTTTCATCCGGTTGATGGTGTTACCTTTGAGACGTGTTCTTCTTTGGGCACTAGGTGCGTTAGTGAACATGTTAAGATACGGTTCTCGTGAAACGCCAAGCCCGCACTGAAGCCAGCGTGCTCAACCCGGTGCATCATAGCCTGGCCAGATGTGGGGTGGAGGCAGGGACGGCCCAAACATAAGTAAAACCAAGCTAGGGCTTTGGGCCCCCAAAATTTTGGGGCCCAATTAAAAAAAAAGTTACACGTAAGTTGTGTATTTAAAGATACTTTGACAATTAATAGTCGTCAATTGTTTACAGCCGACTGGTAAAAATTTCTCCATTTCTCATGTATAGTCTTGGATTCGAATCCTATTGCGTACACCTTTTTTTCTACAATTTTTTTAGTTCTTCTCTCATCTAGTCATCTGCATTTAAGGCTTCTAGAAACATGGAATATCATTTTATTGAATTTTCGTTCACCTCCTAGCAGATCCTAGAATTTCGAATAGCTCCTATAAAACTAAAGTATTCTTTTATTTTCTTGTATTTTTGTATATCTATTCAAATTTCAAAAATAAATTTATCATAAGTTAGTTAAAAGTATCATACAATTTCAATAACAAATTCATGAATATTTAGCTGCTAGCTACCATTAGAGCATTAATCTTCCTTCTGTTTTTCATATGCTACAAGTCAAAGAATATTATTTGATAGAAAAACCACTTAGTTTATAAATTCGTTAGATTTTATTTTTAGTAATTTTCATGCTAAATAAAAAGTGGAGGTACAAATTAAAAAAAATAAAAATGAAAAGGCTCCAATTTTTTTTCCGCTTTGGACCACCAAAATGGTTGAGCCGGCCCTGGGTGAAGGGCTTTTCCTAACGGGTGTATGACCTGATGTCTTGCTGATCCCTCTAAAAAATGATGGAAAAAAACATCTTACATCATGTGGATGTTGGGTTTATTAAATTTCTTATCGACAACTCTTCTATATATTATGACATGATGTTTTGCTTCAACTACTCTTCGCTAAATCTTTAACGTTGGTCAAACAATGTTGTGTTTCTTTATAAACAACATAGATCACCAAAAACATATTCAATTAACATTGATGATGTTCTTGTAATCGATTAGTCATAAGGGCTTTTAAAACCGTATAGAGTAATATAAAAGTAATAAAACAATAATTTATCTTTTGGTGTTAATTTTATCTTTTGAGTTGGATTTGCATTTTGCAATATTAGTAACATATGAACAAGGAAATAAACAAAATATGAAGCGTCACCTATAAATGAAATTTTTGAAGAAACAAATATAAAAGACGCAAAAGACAAACTCAAGTTCGGTCAAACCATATCGACCAGTTGAAACGGAAGTGATATAAATGAACTCAACCAGACTTATCAATGTGGTTTATGCTTCTTAAAACATTTAGGGCTGTTTCACAACTTCTGAATTGGAAAGTGTTGACCTAGTAAGAGGTCTGAATGGTTAAGAGGTTCTGAATGATTAAGAGGTTGTTTGTTTGATTAATTACTAAATCATTAAGAGATCTGAATGGTTAAGTGCTGAATCATTAAATTGGACCTCTTAATGGTTAGTGTTTTGTCTCACATTGGTAGGAAAACCTTATTAAAGTTCAGCCTAGTTCAGTGCTTAATGATTCACCTACATCCCATGTCTTAATGATTCGGCCTTATCCATTCCATTCAGAAGCTGAAACAAACACGTTGAATACTGAATCATTCAGTGCTGAATCGTTAAGTGATGTTTGGTTGGACATCTGAATAGTTAAAATTTCTTGTCCCACATTGATATGGAGAGTAAACATGGATTGGTGGTTATGAAAACCACTTGCAAGTATCGAATCTTGTCTGACATTTTATTTGGGAACCTACCCACGCACAGGGGTGTAAAAACAGGTTTTCGGTTGTGATTCCATGGCGTCTCCTACGGACACGAATGTCGTTCCAAAATTCAAGCTTGCCCTGGATTTGCTCCGTTCCTTTTTTTTATAGCGACCGAACCCGTTTTCGTTTTACAGACCAATGCAGCAGCGGCCGAACCTCTCTAACTCAAACTTTACTGAGTGGGTAATAAATATATTATATTTTAGGGAATTGGGCTTAAAAAAATCCATGTCTCGTTGCCTACTACATTAATCCATACTAAAGAAATCCCTTATAACAACCATAACTTTCTAAGTATTTTTCTCTACCGAGCCTTTTTCTAACCGGGTCTAACTCAGTTTTTTGCTGAGTAAACTACCACTTCTTTCAAATATGAATGTTACCGGGAGGTCTGTATATCAGCAAACTACTGAGAGGTGTTTGGTATGATTATTATTGTACATAAAGGGATAGTATCTATTCTCATTTTGCACATTCTTTTAACAAAATAAATTTTCTTGAGGTGCCATCCCCTCCCCCTTTATTTAAGAAAGATTAAGGCATGTTTATTTGGTTTTTTAAAAAAAAAAAAGCAACCCATCTTGAATGATTTTGTAGTACAAGCAAACTATCTTACAATACGCGAAAGAAAATAAAAGAACAAGTAGATTTAAAACATATTTGTTACCTCACAATTGCATCCACAAAATAGCATGACAATTTTACATCATCACACTTTCGCCTCTACATCTAGGTAATTTACATAGCTACGACCGTTTGTTAACAGATCAAAACTACCACCTATATCACAAGTTCACAACGAGAAGTGATGCGCACACCGCCACTTTTAGTCATACACCACGAAATTGTTTTTATATCATTTAACCTTTCATGATCAGTAAAAGAAAGTTTAACCAGTGGAGGGTAAAGTAGTCAAAAACATTACTTTGGTAGTGTATTACTAGAAGCGGTAGCGTACAAACACCCAGTTTGTGCAAATTATCAGTTTCTAAACATTGTTGAGTCTAACCACATCTAAGAGCAAACCAGTTAGGTGAATTGCTGAACAGACTAGTACCTGATAAATTAACACACTTAACTTGATAGTGTGCAAGGATCAATGATATTTAACCAACCATCCCTGTTTGATCGATTAGTGTACCAATATTTTCCCCAGATAATGCCCTTGATATGTTTCCAGGCTCGTGAAGAGAAAATATCACGACTGCAGGAAAAAAAATGCAGCTGCAATCAAGTTCTGAACAGATAAATATTATACTAATGTAAAAACAGCGAGCATGTCATAAGAGCTTCACGTATTGTGAGCTTGTGATATTCCTATCATTCTAACCATTTAACGGTAAAAATGCAGCTACAAACTTCTTAGTATAACTTTTATGTTGCCCATTTGCAACATACTCCTCCGGATATTAGTAGATAGATATTATCAATTATCCATAAAGATGTATGTATACCCACTAGTGTAGGTGCATATAGTTTAACTGTGGCTAGTTGAACAAATATAATATACAGAAAAGCAGAAGTGGGAATGAAAGAATGCCAACCAGGAATCGAATTGTCTTCACAAAATGTTGCAGCCATCATGTCTATCTGTGATGAACCTCTAGAAGCTAATTCCCTAAAAGAAATGTGCTCATATTCTACACTGCTAATGGTGTCACACTCGTAGATACCATGTAAACTAGTACCTTTAATAACCACATCAGCATGAACTGCACAAGAAGAACATACCATTAAATTTCAATTTCAAATGATAAATATATAACTCGAGAGAAATGTTATGAATATACGTTCAGAGGCTCTTATAGCTGCAGCTGTGTCTGTAGAAAATAGGGGATTCCCTGCACCAGCACTAAGACCACCAAATATTACAACTCTTCCCTTTTCTAGATGCCGGATTGCTCGTTGCCTGTTGTACGGTTCAGAAACATCCGGCAAACAGAAGGCAGATTGCACACGTGCCTGAACTCCCATTTTCTCTAATGTTGATTGGAGTATTATGGAATTCATCATAGTTGCCATCATACTGGTAAACATATCAACTTAGTTCATGAGTTTCTAACTCTACATTCTTACAAAACATTATATATTTATATGATCTAAATATCACATATAAAGAAACTAATAACATTACCCAATTTGATAAGCAGTAGTTCTATCTGAATCAGTAGCTGCCACCCATGAGTCCCCACAAAAGAAATTGCGACCACCAACTACTATCGCCACCTAAATGAAGCCGCTTAAGTGTCGCAGGTCAGCTAAAAAGTACAAATATTACTAAAGCAACAATCATCTGAAATTAAAGCATACCTCAACACCCATTTGGCAAGCCATTGATACTTCTCTAGCAATCAGCATAGCCGCCTATGAAGCAACAAAAACCAACTTGGAACTTAGAATATTATGCATTACTACAATTCTTCAAATTTTATTAAACTATCAAAGCCAAACTTTTATGCTTAAATGTTACCTTCGGATCAGTGTTTTGCGAGCCAGTTCCAGCAAGTGCAGCACCACTAATTTTAAAAACAACTCTCTGCCATCTCGGACTTCTAACCGACTTCAGCTCCATGTTACTAATTTGACCACTTGGACTCGAAGTTGCAGATGTATACCTGCAAAAAAATACATGAGTTAATTAAACCTAATCAATATCATAATCGTATTAACTTACATAACCCATGGAGCTCCATAGCAGCTCCTATACAACACTATCATTTACATCATTAATCCGCAACTCTTTTGAAATGTTTTATCAATTCCAAAGCTCAATCTTAGTTAGCATTTAGGTAACACTCGCTTCACGGAATGGAATTGGAATGTATATTCCATTGCGTATGTTGTTCGTTTCAACAAAAGAAAGAATTGTAAGCGAACAACAGCATACAGAAGGGAATCGACATTCCAATTCCATTGAGATTAAACAAACAAAACTAAATTCCAAATCAAATTACACTTCCCACGCAATATCCAATACCAATTCCATTGCATTCCACGAAACAAACACTACCTATCTTTCAACCAAAACCACAAAAAACAACTAACAAAACCGATCGAAAAACGTATATACCTTTTCGATTGTCTAACGCCGCATTTATCATCATCGACCGCCGATTTCATTGGCAACGAGTTCCCAACAATCTCCTCCATCTTACTAAACCAAGGCCAATGACTTACACCACTCCCACCAACATTATTATTATTATTATTATTAATCAGACTCCTATTCCTCTCCAATTTATACCTCTTCTTCAAATTATCAACCTTATTCTTACACTGCTCCACACTCTTCACTTGATTCTCACACCTCTCACTAACCAAAGCCGCCACCTCTTCCCAATCCCTAACACGTAAATTACCACGGTTTAATTGAACAAACTTATCCAAATACGCATCTAACAAACAGGCTATTGCACTATCACTCCATTCCTCTCTATCCTTCCTGTAATCTGAAGCATTTGGAGATGAATTGCTAGTGATCTTTAGCTTTTTGTTGTAAGCATAGGGTGTGTCTACTGCTATATATGGGTGGTGTGTGTTGGTTGTGTCGTCAGTGATGAGAGGGAAGTCGTCGTCGTCATCACATGAGGCCATTGGAACGACGACGTTAGGGTTAGGGTTAGGGAAGGAGAGAAAGACGGAACGGAGTTTTGGATGACGTTAAGTTGGGGGTAAAGATCGTTTGGTTTGCCGTTAAGTAAGACGCATGTGATCGACGGCTGAGACGTCACGTAATAGATACTTTTTCATGGATTTGTCATAAGTTCATAACTACCCTTTATTTATTTATTTTTTTTTTACCTTTTTACTGTGTTAACAAAATTATTTTTGTGTTAAAAAAATCTTAAGTTAATACACACTTTTGAAAAAAAAAAAAAAAACATTTTTAGAGTTAAATAAGCAATCCTAAACACACATACATGTGTTTGTGGATTAAATTCATATTTAACTAAGAATGCCTAAAAACACATTAATGTCATGATTCATGAACAAAAATAACACTTTTGAAAGTCACATATCATACACCTTTTATGCGGAATCATAGATGTGCCACCTCTTGTAGTGGAGTGTTGTCACCATATGGCATGTTTGTATCATGATATGCATATTCATACATATTTATAACTTTTAATTCAAACATATATGGTCATATAGATGCATGTATAATATGGGTTGAACTTTAAAAAGATAATTTAATATGAAAATTGGCCGCTGAAAAAGAACTAGCTTTATTATATATAAGTAAATTCAAAGTGCGATAATCAAAAGCACCCATGGCCTAATGGATAAGGCGTCTGACTTCTAATCAGGCGATTGTGGGTTCGAGTCCCACTGGGTGTGTTATTTTTTGGCTCTTTTATTTTCTAGTTTTGGCTTTGCAACGACCGTTGACAGTGCCTTTTGAACCTTTATAACTGATTTGGTTACTTGCTGGTTTACATACTCATACTTTTGGACTCCATAGTGCATACTCTTGGTTAGTTGGTTATGTGATGGTGATTGGTAATTCAAGGGCGTGTTTTATCATGTGTTTATATTCATGTCAGGTTTGTTATTTCTTTAAATACCGGTTACATCAAAATTCAAATTTCAAACACATACTTTTGTACAACTGTTTGATAAAATGTCTACAACATTAGAAGAGTTATGTTACCTTCTCACATGCTGGTTTACAATCATGATTTTGGATTGCAGGCTGTGGGTTACGCGGTGCACTTTGTATATTAACAATATTTTTTCCTAAGGTCAGTCAACCTTTTCATCATTGACAAAGTGAGCCTCTTACGATCATTGTGTTTTCTTTGATTGAGGCACGCTACATTGAAGTCTGAATGTAACAAAAAGCACATGTCAAATACATTAAATATGATATTCTTTTTTTATAACATATAACATATACTAATAATGTTCCCGATGTAGATGATAATTTTGACTCGTTTATTTATGAATTATGGAATTCGATTGATACAATATATTTCAGGGATGAACAAACCAAAAAAGGATTGTAATCATGGTCATAATCCGAATCAATATTTATTATTTATGAGTAAAAGATATAAAATCACATTCACTAGAGAAACCATACATTATAAGTAGTGTTGAATCAAGGATGTTAGGTTAGTGCGAACGAAAAATGGACAAGTCAAAACAGTTAAGAAAAGTTACATAAAACCAAAAAATAAGACATCATTTTAGTAGTACACTCTTGACCTAGTAGTATATTGCTTCCCAACCCAAGTCAAGACTTAAACCTAGTAGGCCAACGATAATAGTGAGAGAAAAAAAAAAGGAAAACGACACTACAATCAGAGACTAAACCAGTGTTAATTAGACACATGGCCAACCTTGGGGGTGAGCGAGCCGTACCCTTGGTTGAGGCCCGTTTTCAAAGGAGCCAAATTTTGTATATATATATGTTAATCATATGAAAACAAATAGTTTATTGGGCCCTGTCTAAAAATTAAAACCATAAATTGTATTGGGCTTAATAGTTAGTTAGTAAATGAACCATCTTTTATTTCATTTCTATTGCTTAAATTATAAAACAGACAAAAGATAGTGAGGAGGGGTGAAAGTATATATTAAACCTTTAATCATCAATTAAAAAAAAAAGTCAATCTCCATATGATGGAGTGGTACCCTACTTGTTTTCCAAGATAGTGAGGAGGGGTGAAAGTATATATTAAACCTTTAATCATCAATAGTAAATGAACTATTTCCAAAATTTTGTAAAAACACAAAAGACAATCCGTGTACTTTACTTTTTTTGTTAGGGTTTCGTGTTCTGCTGTTAAATTTGTTGTTGTTTTTATAGGTAGAAGCAAAGTTTAAAGGAACGTAATCGAGCCTCGAGGCAAACCGAGACGGATTTAAAAATCATATATACAAACTTACGAACTTTTATATAAATTATGTATCTTTTAAAAAAATAAAATAATTGACAAAGGAAGTCTAAAACATTAAAAACATGCATCAAAATAAAATAATTGACATAGGAAGCCTAAAATATCAAAAAACACATACAACCACATGAGGCACAAGTTTTCTTAGCACCTTGGCCATTTGAGGCGCAAGTACAAAATAACCCTATGAGGCACCACCTCAAAGACGTTTTCTCACCACCTCGCCTTGAGGTGCGCCTTGAGACGCATGATTCACTGATTTCTACCAATCTTGCACTGCCACATCACTCACTGATTCACTTTATTGAAACAGTTTTTTTGGAGGCAGCATTCCACCAGAAATAAAATAGAGAAAAAGACAAAAGGGGAGAGAAAAACTCACGGGTACCAGCCTGTTAACTACAACCAGATTTTAGTTCACGGGACCACTACCAGCATGGATCGCGGCGGTGTTACCGTGCTGGAGGTGGGGTACCCGTGACCAATTTTCGTAGCGCCCCGTCTCCCCTAAGATTTGAGTTATTGCATCTATTTTTATGTGGAATGCGAAGTGTGCTTCACTAGATGTGATATTGCAGGAAGGATACATGGTAACCGGAAAAGTGTGTGTTTCAATCTCTGCAAAAGCAATGTCAATAACCGCAATGTCTATGCAGATTGTTCTTTTCACTTGATTTTATAGCAGTTGTAGGTTTCTTAATACTTGTGATATGAGGGGTTTGTTTGATACAAAACCAGATTTAAGAATTGTGAGAACCAGATAATGCACTTGTAAATTGTTATTGGAATCTTGGTAGATATGATGTTAGATCTGCCATGTCACGTGACAGAAAACACCCATTTCACATGGTTAGAGCACCCGTAGTGGGCTCCAAATATAACGCCTGAGGCTGAGGTGGACAAAAATGGCGCCCCCACACCATTACGGGGGGGCGCTATAGGGCAAAAATCAGGTTGGGCTTTATCTCAATAACGCCGGATGAATGTTTGCCCCTCCAATCAAATGCAGCCATGTCATATTCTCTCTCTCTCTTATTTTTTTATTATTTTTTTATTTTAAAAGATATAATAAAATATTAAAAGGGGCTTTATATATAAAGCCCCACCACTACACCCCTTTTCCACTTTATCTCTCCATTCTGACTCAGCTGCCACGTGGACCAATCAGGAAGGGGGGCTTTATATATAAAGCCCCCCACTACACATGCTCTTATGGCTACACATGGTCTTACAATCATCCAATCAAGGATACTACTTCCAGAGTATGTAGTAAACAAGTCTACCCTCTTGGTAGGGTTTGTTAAATATAATATTTGTTTTATCCTAAGTTTAGTATGTAACTAGTATTAGTATTGTGTAACCTAGAGTATGAGTGATTATGGTGGTTATATTGAACCAACATGTCTCTTCACCAATGGGTATCACACCCCTTCGGCCTTCACCATCTATAAATAACCTCATACCCCTTCATTTGTATATGGATGATTAACATTAACTTATACCATACGAAGTTTATGTAAATTCTGTCTTAGAATCCCACAGGGTGTTCAGTAACAGTTTTTATTGGCGTCATCATTTACAGTTTTTACATCTTTCTGTACATCTTATCCCTTTCTCACACATAGTAGAATTAATGTTAGAAAATTATTGATGCAAAAACTGCAGTCGAACCTGGAGGAGATACGTAGGTGGATGGATCATTAAATTTCCAGACAGCCAAGCTAGGCGATCGGTCGGCGCAGCCTGCATCATCATGATCATTACAATAATATACAGTGAGAGGGTCCTGTTGCTATATTTATGGGATCCTAGCTACTGGCAACTTAATAGCTTCATAGTACACTGCATGTGCTTCCTATGTGGCATGCTGACAAATTTATTACACCTTTTGTTTCTTCAATTAAAAAAAAAAGAAAGTAAAAACTGTTTCTTGTCTTGAGTGTGAGTGTTCTAGTGGAGGAAGGGGTGCTCTAGGCTTAAGTCTAGGGTGCACCAATCTCACCGTCATTGGCGTAACTTCTTTGGAGTAGGAGGGGGCGGTCGCACCCCCGAAATTTTCACTCAGAAGTTCTGATTATATAGTATTCGTATAAATTTTTTTTGGTATATATGGTTTCGACCCCTCGTAACCGGTGACTTCCAACCCCCGGTGACTTCCGACCCCCCGAGATCTTCGCTCAAGCTTCACCACTGCTCACCCCGTCACATCATTTCAACCCCAAACTAGCTTAAAGTAGCCTAAATATCGAAAACGCCTAGCCTAAACTAGTCTAAACGTTTTTTTAAAAAAATAGGAGAGAGAGAGAGAGAGAGAGAGAGAGAGAGGTGGAAGCGAGTTGGAGTTCGGCAAGGAGAAGCCAATTTGTGTTGTTGTTTGCCGAAGCTGAGAGGGGCGGGGTGGTGTAGCCGAAGTGGTTACGAAGCCACATAACCGGCTTTTCAGTTGTATTGGGTTGATTTGGATTTGGCATTGAAACTCACAAATTCGTAACTTCATCTGAAATCAAATTTGTCTATGATCAGATGCGAAGAAACTTAGAAACGAATATAATTTGGTTCTATTCAAATTTTGATTATTTTTTTAAGTTTGACTTAAATGTTGAACATCTTTGCTACCATTTATATGGGACAACTATTATACAAAGTGAAGAACGTGTGAAATGTAGGAAACTATCAAAATGCGACACGTGTACGTTAGGATATTGCTATATGCGCCCATAGGTAATCACGTACCGGGTAATTTAATCATGTATCATGGGTATACATACTCACGTAACATTATAATTTTTCTAAAATTAACACATATTACGTAATGATACGTAGTTACATAATCACATAATTAATGATATGTAAGAGTCACTAGTTAATCACGTAGAGGTATGTAATAATATGCACCATTTACATAAATGGTTTTTAATGATAACAAATATATATAAACTATAGTTTAAGATAATAAATCTCTTTATTTTATGGCATAATTTAAAATATTATAGCATTAAAAAGTTATTAGGGTTTTTAATAAAAAATGGTAGCACTTGGACCCAAAAATTAAAAAAATTACAAAATATTCAAATGTGGAAACTCCTCTCAACCTTTGAATTACTAAATTAATGGTACAAAATCCTTCGTATTTTTCATACATAAATTATCCTTTGTATCCACATACTACATATATATATATAGTATATATATATATATATATATTTATATATATATATATATATATATATATATATATATATATATATATAGGGAATGGATATAAAGAAAACCCTCCTTATTTGGTAAATTCTGGAAACTCTGACTTCCCAATATTTTTTTTTTTGAAAAAAATAGGGCAAGTAATATACATGATTTTAAGCATTTTGGGCCAAAAAAATTAAAAAAGCGCCGAGTATTTTTTTTAAAAAAAAATAAATAAATTTTTGACTAACACATGTTAAGCGCTAATAACAGGTGTTAACAATGTGTTAACTATATGTAAACAGTAGACGTTTTTTATTTTAAAAAAAAAACGTTCGGCGCTTTTTCGATTTTTTTGGCTCAAAATGCTTAAAAAAATGTATATTACATACTCTATTTTTTTCAAAAAAAAAAATGTTGGGAAGTCAGAGTTTCTAGAGTTTACCAAATAAGGAGGGTTTCCTCCCTATACTTTACCTATATATATATATATATATATATAGGGCAATTATAAATTGCAAACCCCATCTAGTTGAGCAAACCAAATAAACCCCATCTTATGGCTCTAATTAATCCACGTATTCATTTTTTAAATTATTGCAAGGTTAGTTTAGGGATATTGATATTTATCACTCTACCTTACTGGCACTTACAGAAAAGTCTCTCTTTTTATCTATTAAATACTCATCTTTCTCTCTCTTATTCTCAAAGACAATCCTCAACTTTCAGTATCTTTATCTCTCTCATTCTAAAAGACAAAACCCAATGGTGATGATCAAATAAAAACCAGAGTAGAAGGAGTCAGATCTATGGCATGATGTCTAGAAACAAAAGTTAGTGAGAGAAACATGATGTTTAGAGAGAGAACAGGGGGTGTGGTGGTGGCGACCCAAAACGGTTCCGGTGTGGCTGCATTATACTTCTCTGAACAAAGTCCTTTTTATCTCCCTACGAAGTGGGTGTATGGATCCCCATGATTCCATGAATGGAAGCGGTGGTGGTGACCAGCAGGTGTACGAAATGGAAGTAGTGACCAATTTGTATGAGCCAGATCATAATGTAAGTATGTAAAAGACTATGTTTAAAGAGATAAACAGTTAGAGAGAGAAAGTGGTGTAACGACCCAGTCAGTCGGTGACGGGTCGTCGGGTCGGGTATCAGAGTTGCACAGCGGATTCGGATTGTGATAGTCTTGACCTTTCCAGGATCCACGTCATCGCTATCTGATTGGTTACCTGAACACATGCCAAAAATAGTTTCTGTCAACATAAAGTTGGTGAGGTCGTGTATTTTATAAATAGAATGGCCAGTTCTGTATTTATATTTCTTTAATAATATTCTTTTAAATAAACATGCTTTACTATTCTAATTCTGGAGGGGAAAATATATTCTATTATACCCATTCGATTAAATTATACCGATTATAGGTCCTTCTATTATATTCTATTAGTTGCCATTCCTATCGATTATACCACTCTGTTTGTGGTAAATATAATTATGCCTACCCTCTACTCGGGTAAGACTGGTTCTTGTCCTCTAGTCGGACAAGAAAGGAAATGGCGATATACCGGTCAGTACTGGCCTAGTTGTTTCTATTATCCCCTTTTCTATTATAATTCTTTTATAAAATCTATTATGTAAAGCATTTCTAGGTTTTCTAATAAATGACATGTATTTCCCCTAAAACGTTTAATAAAACAGTAAAAGTGGGGAGTTCACGATACTCACAGATTTGCGTATAATCTTCTATAGTCTCTTTTATTACAATTATATGTCATATATATATCGATACGTTTTACGCGTGGGACTTGTTAGATTGTAATACTTAGGATATATATCATATATACAATTTATATATATAGAATTCGGTATATATTAGATAGTCCTAAACTCGGGGTTCATTATTGACACGACACGGACATCCTAAATCTAGCTGGCTATTACAGCTTAGCCTCATAGCTGGCCATTACAGCTTGGCACTCGTAGCTACAGAATTCTAAATACGTACTTACCCGGATGCTGGATCGGCTGAGCATATTATTATTAACCCGAGTCTAGTATATCGTTTTATATATCGAATCTTATATATACAAACATATATATATTTTATATACGATTATTATTCTCTTATTATTATATCAAGTCCGTACGTTCCCGTATTATATATATATTCGTATAATTCTAATAATCCTCATCTAGCTATTGGACCGGGTTCTATTCCGGGTGTTGACCGAGTCACCGAGTCGACTCGGTATCGGTTTAACTCTCCGATTCGATTAACGGTACCTCGCAATAATCAAGAGAACAGTATTATAATCGGGTATCAATAATTAATACCAACATATATATAATAACTGTTAGAGATTATACCTTTCGGGTTCTCACCGGGAAGTGACCGGAGTATAACCGGAATCACATCGGCATAACCAGAAGTTAACCGGTTTTATCAGGAACAACAGGAGGGTTCGACAGTCACCGGATATATGACTGGAAACTGACCGGAGTTCAACAGAGAATCATATTATCAACCTGAATACAACTGGAATCAACCGAAGGCCCCAATCCACCGGATTATAATACACGAACACACCAAGCTATTCGGGTGAGTTACAAGGATTCACGATGCTACCCGGTTATGATTCCCGAGCAGACAGATGGTTACAACTCCGATGACAGTCACCATGGCTCGGTGACTGTCTAAATATACGGACGAGCAGGAACAAGGGTTACAGATCTGATGACAGTCACCATCACCGGTGACTGTCCGGCTACGTTAACAGAACCAGAGGGACGAACAGGGAGGTTATGGATACGGGTTTGTGTCAGTACTAAGGATTATGAAAGGTTTGATGGCTGGTAACAGAACAGAGGGCAGACCAGGTGGTTCAACCGGTGGGTTATCAGGACTCACGACAGTCACCGTAACTTGGTGACTGTCCGGATAATAATAAGGGTGTTTCTGGTTGTTTATCGGGTTATATTGGGTAGCCGAAGATGGATTATTGTCGGGTTAAGGGTTCGGTTCATCAGAGACAGGAAAGGAAGAGGGTTGTGGTAGTTATAAGGGTAGCCGGAGAAGAAGAAGATAAACGGCGGCAGGCGGCGGCGGCGCCGGAGGTGGTGGTCCGGTGGCTGCTCTCATCTCTCTGAAACACACACAAGTGTGTGTGTGGGTTCGTAAGTATGCAGACAAGAGAGATAGAGATGAGGCTTTATAAAAGATAAATATAACAAGGGGTGTTTGGCAACGAGGATAATAACTGAAACGCGGGTGTTTGGTAACGGGTATAACTATAAAATAAGAAACGTTTGGCAACGTTTTAATATAAGATAAGGAGCATTTAACCGAGATAATAAAATTCTAGTAATTATTATCTATATAATCGATTGAAACGGTTAGTCGCAAGATTCGAACTTAAATATTTATTAGATAATCGGGTGGTCGGGTACGACCCGACCCGTTTACTAGACCCATAACAACTCGGGTTGTTACATTCTCCCCCCCTTAGGAAATTTCGTCCCCGAAATTTGAGTGATCTTGTCCTTTATACCCTTAATCTATAAGGATGTCACAAATCTAAACCGAACATTTATCAGCGAGACATGATCGGTTTTTGTGGTTTACAAGGAACTTGATCTTATATCAATTTAAATCTACGTTTTAACCTTTCTTGCTATAGTCATGTTAATACAGATACACGGATTATCTGTATTTTCTGGTATGACTATTAAAGGTTTTTCGTATAGATTGATATATTTCTTTATACTATGAATATTCTTCTTATCTTATTTCTCATTAGAATGAGAAACAGACTGAATATTGTTCTTATATAAAGACGAATCAAACATCCTTTGAGATCATGATCGTTTTTCTTTTTCATTATCTTGACCTACTGAAATCGGTCATTGAGATTTCTCTTAAATCATTGATAATAGTCTTACTGACTATTTCATTGATGATTGACTGCATTGTATCTCATTACATATTATTTGACCTTTCTTATTGTATTATCGTGAATGAGGTCTTTCACAATTCTACAGTCAATATATGTAACTTTATTTTTATAGTCTCGGAATCTACTGGTAACAGTCGTTGTTACGATTCTTTGACTTAAAATTCTTATGGCAATGCATCAATTATTCTTTCTCAAAATCATGATTATCATTCAGGTTTAATGCATGAATACTTATTGCGTTAAGTATTTCTGCAAATATTCCTTCTTGATATCATTTCGGGATTTGATACACTCTCGGTAGTTTCTTCTTATAAATTATTCTTTTATAAAATTCTAGTCGTTTCCTTACGACTAATATTCTTATCTAATAATTATCTTTCTTGGCATATCGGATGCCTTTCTATTATTCAGACATATCGGATGTCTTTCTGAATTATAATTCTTTTTACCTTTCGATTTATATTCTTTTATTTATCTATTTATATCCAAGCAAATACTGATATTCATTTATAGCAGACACTATAAATCCAGTATTTCTATAATATATGATTGCTTGGAATAATTCTTTTATGTTTATGTATTCGATTAAAGTTTATACTTTCAGCGTCTGAAAACACTTTTTGATAAACTTATATATATAGGCAATCTATCATATGTTCTTAATCCAACTTATTATAAGCGAAGCTTATCTTGTTGGGATAATCGTATAGATAGTTCTTGCCAGAACAGTGATTTCTTATAATAACACTCACAGCCTTCAACTTAGAACAGGAATTCCGTCATTCCTTGGCCAGAGTTTCACTGGAAAAATGAGCATAATTCTATTCATTTTTCATTTTTGCTTCGATTATACCTTGCGAGTCTCTACGTGATTTCGCTTAGTATCAATCGTATTTCAATATATTCGTTAAATTGTTTCTTTTAATAATTCGTTGGATTCTACCATTTCCGGTTTCTGAATCCATATAGATTGTTATCTATTATATTCTTACAAGAATCCTGTGACTTGGTAGCAAATGTCCGGATATACCTTCTGTAAGGGTCCAGATATCATTTGCCCCGGAGATTGCACAGTGGACATACGACTTATCTTTGGTTGGCAATCAGAAATCAATATACTGATTTCTTTGATTCATAGAATTTAACCAATCGATGGTTTTTATTCTGCAAACATATTCTTAGTCGTATTTCACGAAGAAATTTTAACTAGATTGCCAGTCTTGTGGTCGTATTCTCCACATATGATACGCTGATGGTTCGACTATATATTTCTTCTTATTATTATTTCTTATTATTTCTTTTAATATGTTTATGACACAACATACTGTGATCTCGATAAACTCCTACTCGAATGTTCCTGTGCCTGTGGCATTCATAATTATGTCGCGATCATAATTACTATTCCACCTCACCTAACATTCCAGTACTTATTTATTTTAATCACAATAAGTATGTGTCCTTCACATATTATTCCGATATTTTGTTCTTTATTTTCTCTTAGATTCTAAATTATATTATTCGGGAATAGAATATGTTGATCTAAGTCTAACGAATTAGACTGTCAATTGTTCAAGAATTTGATCACGTCAAAAGATATCCAATATAACTATCCAATCTTTTTAATATCCCTGACTTGCTCGAGTCATAGGATTAAGACGGTACTTATATTGTCGCATAAACGAGCGAATACGAGTTTGGTTTCGATAGATCAAATTATTTCTGTCACGAGAATTCGAGATGGTAATATTTCCGTTCAAAATATTATTAAATTCTGGGAAGGATCGAGGATGACATATAACCGAGATTTCGATATATGTACAGAGATAGATTTATGTTATAAAACGGAGTATATAATGTTCATCGTTTTTATTGAAATAAAATATCAAGGAAGTTATTTAAACGAATATAAGTATAGAATTGTGCCGAAAGTACTCTTGACATATATATACGGACGCTAATTTGAGTAAAGATTTTCACGAAAAATGACACCAGAGGTGGAGTTAAATATGTTTTGGCAAAATAATACAACTGTGATTCTATATATTTTGAAATAAAACTTTTAAGAAGATTTATAATAACAATATTCGTTCGAGTTATAAAATGGTATCTACTTTCGAAAATAATAACGAGTTAAAAGAGTCAGATTAAAAATCTTTTCATAATAACAACTTTTTGGGAATAATTTATACCAACAATACTGATTCGAGTTTCATAATAATATTCGTTTTCAAAAATAAAATTAACGATTGATAAAACAAAATAGATTTCTCAAAATATTGTGGTCAAATTTTTAATGTTAATCGAATTATACTGAATTATCTGAAAACATGATAGTAAATTTTAAAACAGATTCGGGGAACGTTTTTAATAATATAAGGAGTGTCAATGATAAATTTGATAAAAAGAGAATTATAGTATTAACGGATTTTCTCAGTCTTATAAATCGAATAAAAGGTTTATTTAACAGTGGGGTATATATATTTATATATATTTTTGCTAAAAATTGAAATACTCGGTTCTATATATAATATGAATGACTGGGAATAAGTTTAGAAAATCACAGAGTCATTTTGGAAAAAGGGTTAAAATCTTTTAAATAACCGCAGTATATGTTTAATTTCTGATTGAATACTCGAATAAAATTCTTTAGAAACCTAATATTAACATGTTTCTAGCATATCAAAATTTTATAAAAATTTTCGGAATTTACTAAGTAAGATAATATTTTTGGAAACTCGATCATAGGAATGTTCAAGTTGGAGCGTAGTGTTCGTAGTCTGTTTATATATATATATCGGAATAACCGTGAGGTTAACGATCAGAAATTGGATATAAATAGTCACTGAGACTGGAATAATTCAATAAACTTATCTGAAGTTTCTTGAATCACGAAGAATGATTCATGTTTTATAATCTATTTATTTTTCTATATAAATATATTTACTTTTTATAACTTTCGTCATTTCTTATTTATATCTCGATTTATTTTCGAATTTCTTTTAATATATCTGGTTTCTTTTTTTTTTTTTTTTTTTTTTTTGGTAATTCTGTCTTATTTCTTTTAATGTCGTGATTTCTGTTCTATATTATTTCTTATTTCATATGGCCTTAATATCCTGTAAGATTTCCCAGAAATTAGATGTGCTTGTAAATTCACAATTGTGTACAGAATTGTCAATTTACCCCACATAATCATTCTAGTAATATCCTGTAGTGGATTCGTTCTGATTTCTAATATACTATTATGGTTCTCACCAACTTTATAATGGTTTGGCATTTTTAGTTAACCAAAAATTTTTCTATCTATTATTCTTTCTAATATTCCTCATATAACTTATATCTTTCTAAACAAAAATTCTTTTAAATGATATTGTCGTAGATCCTGGATTGGTAAATACTTCAAGACTATCATTAAAAGATTTCGAGACTATCAATAAGCGCTGCTCTGATACCAACTGTAACGACCCAGTCAGTCGGTGACGGGTCGTCGGGTCGGGTATCAGAGTTGCACAGCGGATTCGGATTGTGATAGTCTTGACCTTTCCAGGATCCACGTCATCGCTATCTGATTGGTTACCTGAACACATGCCAAAAATAGTTTCTGTCAACATAAAGTTGGTGAGGTCGTGTATTTTATAAATAGAATGGCCAGTTCTGTATTTATATTTCTTTAATAATATTCTTTTAAATAAACATGCTTTACTATTCTAATTCTGGAGGGGAAAATATATTCTATTATACCCATTCGATTAAATTATACCGATTATAGGTCCTTCTATTATATTCTATTAGTTGCCATTCCTATCGATTATACCACTCTGTTTGTGGTAAATATAATTATGCCTACCCTCTACTCGGGTAAGACTGGTTCTTGTCCTCTAGTCGGACAAGAAAGGAAATGGCGATATACCGGTCAGTACTGGCCTAGTTGTTTCTATTATCCCCTTTTCTATTATAATTCTTTTATAAAATCTATTATGTAAAGCATTTCTAGGTTTTCTAATAAATGACATGTATTTCCCCTAAAACGTTTAATAAAACAGTAAAAGTGGGGAGTTCACGATACTCACAGATTTGCGTATAATCTTCTATAGTCTCTTTTATTACAATTATATGTCATATATATATCGATACGTTTTACGCGTGGGACTTGTTAGATTGTAATACTTAGGATATATATCATATATACAATTTATATATATAGAATTCGGTATATATTAGATAGTCCTAAACTCGGGGTTCATTATTGACACGACACGGACATCCTAAATCTAGCTGGCTATTACAGCTTAGCCTCATAGCTGGCCATTACAGCTTGGCACTCGTAGCTACAGAATTCTAAATACGTACTTACCCGGATGCTGGATCGGCTGAGCATATTATTATTAACCCGAGTCTAGTATATCGTTTTATATATCGAATCTTATATATACAAACATATATATATTTTATATACGATTATTATTCTCTTATTATTATATCAAGTCCGTACGTTCCCGTATTATATATATATTCGTATAATTCTAATAATCCTCATCTAGCTATTGGACCGGGTTCTATTCCGGGTGTTGACCGAGTCACCGAGTCGACTCGGTATCGGTTTAACTCTCCGATTCGATTAACGGTACCTCGCAATAATCAAGAGAACAGTATTATAATCGGGTATCAATAATTAATACCAACATATATATAATAACTGTTAGAGATTATACCTTTCGGGTTCTCACCGGGAAGTGACCGGAGTATAACCGGAATCACATCGGCATAACCAGAAGTTAACCGGTTTTATCGGGAACAACAGGAGGGTTCGACAGTCACCGGATATATGACTGGAAACTGACCGGAGTTCAACAGAGAATCATATTATCAACCTGAATACAACTGGAATCAAACGAAGGCCCCAATCCACCGGATTATAATACACGAACACACCAAGCTATTCGGGTGAGTTACAAGGATTCACGATGCTACCCGGTTATGATTCCCGAGCAGACAGATGGTTACAACTCCGATGACAGTCACCATGGCTCGGTGACTGTCTAAATATACGGACGAGCAGGAACAAGGGTTACAGATCTGATGACAGTCACCATCACCGGTGACTGTCCGGCTACGTTAACAGAACCAGAGGGACGAACAGGGAGGTTATGGATACGGGTTTGTGTCAGTACTAAGGATTATGAAAGGTTTGATGGCTGGTAACAGAACAGAGGGCAGACCAGGTGGTTCAACCGGTGGGTTATCAGGACTCACGACAGTCACCGTAACTTGGTGACTGTCCGGATAATAATAAGGGTGTTTCTGGTTGTTTATCGGGTTATATTGGGTAGCCGAAGATGGATTATTGTCGGGTTAAGGGTTCGGTTCATCAGAGACAGGAAAGGAAGAGGGTTGTGGTAGTTATAAGGGTAGCCGGAGAAGAAGAAGATAAACGGCGGCAGGCGGCGGCGGCGCCGGAGGTGGTGGTCCGGTGGCTGCTCTCATCTCTCTGAAACACACACAAGTGTGTGTGTGGGTTTGTAAGTATGCAGACAAGAGAGATAGAGATGAGACTTTATAAAAGATAAATATAACAAGGGGTGTTTGGCAACGAGGATAATAACTGAAACGCGGGTGTTTGGTAACGGGTATAACTATAAAATAAGAAACGTTTGGCAACGTTTTAATATAAGATAAGGAGCGTTTAACCGAGATAATAAAAGTCTAGTAATTATTATCTATATAATCGATTGAAACGGTTAGTCGCAAGATTCGAACTTAAATATTTATTAGATAATCGGGTGGTCGGGTACGACCCGACCCGTTTACTAGACCCATAACAACTCGGGTTGTTACAAGTGGTAAGAGAAAGAGAGACCGGAGGTAACATCAGATCCGGATCAAATGGGTGAAAATACGATTTGGTGTGTTGGCAGTAGTAGTAATTTGGTGATTTTATAAGTCCAAATCCTCTCGCCAGTCAAATCATGCTATCTTTGGTCATCATTGGTAATTTTGACAATTTAATTTTCTTGAAGGTTGTGTTTAGTTTTTTATTTATAATATGATCTGGTGAAACACCATTGTAATTCTTTTTTTGTTGGTTTTCTTGAATGGTGGCGACGAGGTGGACGACAATGGTGTCGCACTTGGGTGGTTTGAACGTTGGTGGTGATGCTCAGTATAGAAGGCTGATATGTAATTATTGTTTGTTAGGGTTGATGTTTATGTTTGTTTGCTAGAGAAAGAAACCCTTTCATGTAAAAACATTTGTTTTTCATTTAAAAACATGTGTTTTTGTTGCTGGATTATAATTTAACATATGTTTTTTGTGTTTGGGTTATAATTTATCATATGTTTTTGTTGTTTTGTTTATAATTTATCATATGTTATAGGTCCTACAACTAACAAAAACATACATTTTTTGTTATAATTTGCATATTTTAAATTGACATCTGGTTTATGTTATATTAATAAAATAATATAAAGAGAGGAGAGAGGTTGTGTTATATTAATAAAATAATGAGGAGAGAGGAGAGAAGAAAGTAAATTTTGTTTGGACATTTTTGCCCTTTTTTACCTTTTGTAATTAACTTTTTACTAAAATAATGAAAATAAATCATAGTCGTTGATCATATAAGATAGATGGTCAAGATCGAGGTTTCATGGGTTTTCTTAACTGGATAGGGTTTTCAAATTATCCTCTCCCTATATATATATATATATATATATATATATATATATATATATATATATATATATATATATATATATATATATATATATATATGCGAATTTTCAGTTAAACAAGTTGTACTTATATAATCATGAATTGCCTGAAATTAATTCTTAAAGCTAATTTATATTTGTATATAAGACCATGTGTTATGGTTTCACGCCTTTTATCACCTAGGACTCCTTCACATCCAAATACCGTGCCAAAGATTGTGAAAAGTGGCATGAAGCTTCAGGGTGTTAGCACACTAACGCCCTCAATCTTTGCATCCTTCACTTTTTGTTAGTTTAAAGACCCAATAAGAAAAGCATGTGTCCTCCTTGTCTCCCAATTTTTTTTTCTTACTGTTTTGGTTAAATGTTATTTTAATAGGTTGTGGGTAGTGAAATCTTGTGAGATTATAAAAAACAAACGTGAAAACAAGTAAATGAGAGCTCATGTATATATAGCAGTGACGTCAAGTGAAAAAAATGTGACACCATAACAAATAGCTTAATAAGGAAAATTCATTGGAATATACGAAGGTGACACACATTGTTTTTTTATTTTATAAGTGAATCTTTTGATTGAGACAATACTTTTTTGTGTAAATGGTCAAAATAGTCCGTTGACTGGGTGTTTTGCAAAAATAAACCTCTGACCTCTCTTTGGAGAGACGGGACACGGCTCCCAAAGAGCCTGAACCGTCTCCAAGATCCTTTCACTTTAGAGCCAATAGCCAACCGACACGTGGCGTCTCCCATCCCGAGGCTGTCCCGTCTCTCTCCAGACGGGTCAGAAGTCAACCGTCTCTCTCCCAGACGGGTCACATTTCCCCATGCCGTCTCAAGCCGTTTCGGGAACCGTCTCAAGACGGGTCACATTTTACAATGGGGACTCGCCGTCTCCCGAGACATCAGGTATCGTCGTCTCCGGTGAGTCCCGATGGTTAGTCCGGCGCTTCAGTTGTCCAGGTCACCACCTATAAATACCGTTCCCATTCCCGTCAGACAATCACCCCACCACCGTCTAACACTATCAGCACCACCACACCACCACCGTTTAACACTATCAGCACCACCACACCACCACCACCGTCTAACACCATCCACAAATGGCACCGCAACGATGGACCGAAGAACAGGAGATTGCACTTATTGCAGCATGGCGCCACGTCGAAGAAAGCACCCACCAAACCAACAAATGGTTCCGTATACTGCACGAGTACAATCGGCTGGTTGGAGGGTCAGACCGGACAACCAACTCTCTTAGCCGGAAGTTGAACGATTTGACCACGAAGTGTCAAATCTTCAACGGGTACCACAACCGGACACTTCAGTTGGTACCCCCTGGCTTTCCCGAAGACACGGCAATTAGACACACCAAAAGACAGTATCAAAACAGGGAGGGCAAAGAATTTAAACATTTGTCCGTCTGGCAAATGATGAGGGATCATCTTAACTAGTTTATTTGTAATCGAATTTTATTTATGTTTTTATGTTTTTTATGTTTTTTTTATTAATGTTTATCTATGTTTTGTTTTATATAAAAGTAAATATTTCATTAATATTACAATAACAATATTATTACAATAACAATAAACAAACTATACTATTACAATAACAAAACAATAAACAAACTATACTATTACAACAAACTTCCCAAACTATACTATTACAACAAACTTCCTAAATTTACTTGCTAAGAACTAAGAACTTTATTTGAATGGTGTATGTGCGCTTCATAGACAAAGAACTCTTCTTGCAAATAAAATAGACTACCACATTGTAGATGCAAATTACACGGGTTAACCCACGCGCAGATGCAACAACAATCCAAGTAGCCGTACGCAGATGAAACAACAATCCAAGTAATCGGACAATATTTTCGTAAGCCGGTAGGCTTCGGTTGGGAAACCAAAAAACGTCATTGGTTTGGAAGATGAAAGGTTTGGGGAGGGTGGTGGGTGCAAATTTTATTAAGTGAATTCGGGTATTTATATACACTAGTGAGACGGTTCAGACGGTTCCCGAAACGGCTTGAGAGGGCATAGGGAAATGTGACCCGTCTGGGAGAGAGACGGTTGACTTCTGACCCGTCTGGAGAGAGACGGGACAGCCTCGGGATGGGAGCCGTGTCCCGTCTCTCCAAAGAGGGGTGAGAGGTTTATTTGTGCAAAACGCACGGTCAACGGGCTATTTTGGCCATTTTCCCTTTACTTTATCTTTATGTATCTTCTTTACTTTTCTTACAAAATGGTCAAAATCAGTCAAACAAAATTGATCGATGTTGTAAGGTCGTTCTAAAACAAGTTTAAAAATCGGCTTCAAGATCCCTTAACTAGTAAGGGTAAGTCCACGGGAAATTAGTGGAAAGTGTTAAAAGTTATGAATTCTATTGATTAAACTAATACCTACTTTGATTGTAAAAGTGATATGAAAACAAATCCAATTAAACTGGTTGTAAACAATAATAAGAAAAGGCAATCCTCTCCGGGGTTCAGATTTGGAAATCACAATTTATCTTGTCACTCTAGTAGGAAATCGTTAAGAGTGACATTGTGTATGGTTAAACAAACCAGATTATTAAACTGAACCTAGTAGGCTCTATTTGTAGTGGCGAAGCATGAGAATTCGGACCGGGGGGTCGGAAGTCAACGGATACTGTATAGCCAATATTTAAAAAAAAGGGGGTCGAAGCCGTATATACCAAAAAATTCTATACGGATACTATATAACCGGAATTTCTGTACGAAAATCGGGAGGGTCGGGCGACCCCCTACCCCCTATATCCTGCGCCTCTGTCTATTTGCACAATTACCGATTCAAGTAAAAACATTAATCTACAAACCATCCAGTGTCACAAGAATATTAATTTAGTGTTCAAACAAAAGTAGATTGTTTGAATATAAAATCACAATTGAATCTGATCAAAACTGTAAAGGGTTAACAAATTCAATCCCGAAATCTAGAACAAGCACGAATTAAAAGTTCTAACCCAAACCCTACATCCGGAGAAGATCACGGGTGAGTTATTTTAGCCTCTCATCTTCATCATTGATTCTTCACTTGATGTTGTGGTATGCCTCAAAATTGTCTCTTGGATGATAGCAAATGGCTGCGAAATGAGGAATTCGTAACCTAGGAGTTATGTATATATAGATAGGTGAAATCCCTGAATATTCGCGAGTTTTGCCGACATTGGGAACCCCCTATAACGCACCTTGCGTTGGGGTCTTGCCAGACTCCACTTTTCCCACTGTCTTTGCTGAACTAGTGCACCTTGCACCCAGATCAATTTAACTTGCGCTCCAACTCGGGATTTCTCTCTTTTATTTTTGTTTTCACTTCGAGTTGCATCCATATGCTTCCAAACTCTCGCCTAACTTTCGAAAAGCCTCCTTTAAGCTCCATTTAGCTCTGGCACATGCAAATCACAAGCAATCTCAAAGTAACCGTGTTTCACACAATTAATCACTTAAAAACACATAATTAAACATATAAAAAAATCAATTTAAATCTACTATTTTGCTTCGTGCATTTTTTATTTACAAAATTTTAACATATAAAAAAACCAATTCAAATCTACTATTTTGCTTTGTTAAGGGAATGGACTAGTAGCGGGGCAAGGGAGGGCATACGTGGGCATGTGGCCCCTTGCGGGAACTCCGCGCCACCCCCTTTCGGTGTGATCTCTTTAACTTTTTCTTCCTCTAAATGTGTATATGTGTATATATATATAGGTTTCTGTACAAATACATATTTCATAAGAAAGAAAAGAAAAGTAATACGTATGAACCAACAATCTCCCTCTGTATTGAGGAGACCAAGAGTACACATGACAGTGACATGTGGCCAATCAGAGCACGCCCGCACCGGCTACAGGCAACGTCTCACAATTGTGCACATCACAGAGGAGACAACAAGTAGAGTGTCAGCGAAGCTCAGCCACGTCATCAGCCACCTCCACTAACGGTCAGCGCCGGATCAAACAATAGTACAAAAGGAAAAGACCGCTAGCCAATCATGAGACAAGTACATGTGGCCACCCCTTTGGTGCCACGTGTCCATAGTAGAGCTACTACTAATAGAGTCCTGCCACGTGGAACAGGTTAAGGCGGTAACATGTTCCTCTCTCTCATTGGTTAATATTATCATTTGTTTTATACTAATGTTGGGCTGGTGTAGTGGAGGTGCTCCCTAATTGGGCTTGGCCCACTTCCGGTTAGTGGTTGATGATGGTTGGTCCATGTGAGATCTATTTAAGGAGAACTTCTCCTTGAATGGACACTTTGGATTATTCCGAAAACATATGCTCAGTGCGTCACTACCATTTTGTGTCTGTAAACAAGAAATAATTATTAGCAATCACCTCCATACTCTTTATTTTTTTTTCAGATTACATATCATCTCACAGCCATAGACGTTTAGCGAATAAATAAACACTGTAGACTCATCAGTTTAATTGTCCCTAACAGAAGGTTAGACTAGTATTGACTAGTGTTTCTTCACTCATCCTTTTTTGTATGTCATTCAAGAAAAAGAAATTGATAGGCTTATTATTATAAGTTTAGGTGTTTTTACGTTACGGGTGTTTTAGCTTCCTGAGAGCCCTTTTTTATATTATATACATAATTTTCTTTTTTTTTAAAAAGGTGTTTTTGGCGTAAAACATAGATAATAGTCTTAATTTGTAGTAATTAATTTGGTCAAGATGAATTGCAATTTGTTTTATGGAAGCATGACTAGATTCAGCTAGCTGTTAAATGCTAAATTGATGACTCAACTCATGCATTAATAAACTGTAAAGTACAATAAAACATCGCACTTACTTAATAGGCATCTCCACTGGCCATTATCAGAATCTGACATTGTTTGGGGAGTCAAATGATACTAAAACAAGAATAAGGTAATACAATTTCAGTAATGTGTAGCTTGGGTAATAAAAGTTCTACATTCCTGCGAAGCCTTTCCTTCTCTTAAAAAAGAGTTTGACCGCGATATTGACTCAGCGCAACCAAACCATCGAGCCAAAATTCATGGACCGACTTGAATGATGAGGTTGAACCGCAACAATATCTCGAGTCTAATAGTGTATGGAATTACTTAATTAAAGCTCTCCAAAGATGAGTAAGTTGTCATTAACATAGACTATATTAATTATGCGCCATTGAAAATCACAAATAATTGTGAGTGGCCGAGTGGGGGGTCATGTCTATATATAGGTTTCAATGTGGCACTTGTGAGGCCATCAAAATGGTGGCAAAAGTACACACCACAAGAAAGTGTCTTCTTTTTTTTTTTTTGAACGGCAAGAAAGTGTTTTCTGATTGCCGAAGAAACCTTTTGATGCTACCTATGATTTGCCGGCCTTTGCATTTAAAATATGAAAATATATTTTAACTAGCTGATTACCCCGGGAAGGTCCCGGGGTTGAAAAATTTATATGATTTAATAAAAAATGATAAAAAAAAAGAAAACTCAAATCACGAAAAGAGTAAATAACTTAAACATAATCAATCTTAGTTAAAAAATATTTATTTAAAAAGTTAAAAAAATAAAAAGCATAAACCATATTAAACATAATAAAGTATTAAAAGGATAACCTTCAACATATAATCATCTTCACGCACTACAACAAAAATGGGTTTTTAGTACGCTCAAAAGCGTCCTAAAATGTTATTTTATAGGACCTTTTATTTAATAGGACCAAAGGTAAAAGCGTTTCATGTAAAGGGGTCGTAATAAGTTCCGAAACTTAAAAAGCGTCCTAATATCTCAAATAAGGTTATGAAACTAATTTTATGGTCGCATAATATGTCTATGAACAACCAAAAAAAAACTCCTAACAAACACATATTAGGACACTTTTACTATGTTCTAACATGTGTTTACATACTTTTAATCTTTTAATACACATACAAGCGTCCTTAAATATTAATAGATAGGACCCTTATGATAAAACATTATACGTACTTTGGTACCAATAAAAGGGTCCTATTATATCAAATAAGATTATGAAACTAATTTTATGTTCGGATAATATGTCTATGAACAATCCATATAGCGTCCTAACAAGTTTGATAGGATAAAATCAAAGTCCTAACAAGTCATATGATACAACGCTTTTTTTAACATCCACACAATTTTACAATATGGTTATGGACATCCAAATAATGGTTTTTATTATACAATAAAAATGCCACAAACAGATAACATCCTAATAGTTATTGTGTATATAATATCAAGTAATGAAAAATAAAAGTTTATTATATTTCAAATAAGCATATTCATAACAAAAACACTTAACATAAATAAGTTATAGCATTATCGAACATAATTTAACAAAGAAATTAAAAACAATGAAAGAAACAAGTAGCATAGAATCCTGAGTCATCATGCGTCCTCCATCCTCACGGACTACCTACAAATAAACCATCAACAAATAAGCATTAAGTTCAAGATTATTAAAATTATTTGTATCAAAAATTTAACAAATAAACCATCCATGTATAAGAACTAAGTTCCAGATTATTAAAATTATTCGTATAAGAAGTTTAACAAATACATAAGGATATGAAAGAACAAGGACATGCAATGGATGCGCCAATACAATCTTAAAATTTGGAAAATATCCAAGACGAAACTTTAAATGATTAATAATTGTTACCTTTGCATCATACTCTAGATTTAATATTTCTTCTCGAGGTTTCTTCCAAGATTGATCAATTTGAAAGCTTCTTTATCCAAATTGTAACATGGATCTGACCTATATGATTGTAATTTATACTGTCAACAAAAGGCTTCAATCACTCACAGGTAAAACATAAAAACATAAATATATACCAAAAACAACATATATAGTACCTTTTGGGGATTTCAACTCGGTTTTAGACCTCATCGTTTTTGTGTCCTTAGCGCTTTTTAAAACCAAGATATCGCCTGCTTATTGCATCAAAGTTTTCCAAGCTGCTCATTTTAGAAATTATAAGTGGACTCAAAAAAAATTCACAAAACGTAATAAAACAACCCAATAATGATACAACACATTCTTGAATTACTAAGCAGGTAGCACCAAAATTGATATTATCAATCTAAAAAAGGAAAAAAAACAATTTCTAAAACAAAAAACATAAAGTACCTGAAAGTACTAGTCTTGTAGGCTGTAAAAACAATAGAAATGCCTAAAGAAGTTACGAAATCAATGCAAAACTCTTTTTAGTTGTATTTCAATTTAGAAACCTTGCTTCATATCACAGCTCGCTAACATCGGTCTCCTCTGCATTTGTTCCTTTACAATTGACTGCAACAAGCTCTGTATCAAATATATGTATAAAAAGACATCATTCACTGTCAAAAACTTCGATTTGTAGCAACAACATTGAGTTTTTCAAATAGTGAATAAATGTCGAAGAAACCCTGCCTCACAGATTCAAAATATATAATCAGCAACGATTCAAGTATGACGGTGGAAACAACAACAGAAAGGTTAAGAGATTGAGAAAAATCTAAATAGACAGCGAAAGAGAGAATCATACCTTTGAATCGAACCCAAATATTGCCTGAATTGAATCGCCTTGTCACCATGGTTCAAGCTTGAATCGGCATTAGCAAACGGATTGATGTTGTACTTCTTCTTTAATTTATGAAGGAAACGAGAGATAGAGCAGATCTAGATCATCATTCACAAGGAATTTGAGAGAGAGGGAAGGAAAAGAAGAGGTGGGTTTGAATTCTGATTAGGGTTTTCTTTTGTCTGCCTCCCTTGTTTGTAGAGGGCAGGGGATATAGATGATTTTTAAGCGCTTTCAAGTTTCAACATTTAGTGTGCTTCAAATGCTTGTACAATAAGCTTTAAATGCTTGTACAAGTTATTAGGCTTAATATATGTATTAACCCTAATGTATATATACCGCGTTTAAAGTTTATAAAGATTAACTACTCGTCAGTTAAGTAGAACCATTTACTTGTCACAAGTCGATGTTATTTTTAATTATTATAATGCCAATATATACTAAGTAAATAACGTGCAAGAACGTATTCTTCACTAACGGATGTTAATGTTAACGGATTAGTATCGTTGCAAGAATAATATTTATTTTTTGTTATTATTGATATCTTTTAACGTTCGTGAATGTAACGGGACGTTAAACCCACCACCACCACCACCGTCACCCACCACCACCACCACCACCCACCACCCACCGTCCACCATCACCCCCTTCCACGATTGTCCACCACTACCTTCCACCACCGTCCAGCGTCTACCACCACCACCGCTGTCCACCACTACCCACTGTCTACCACCACCACCCACCGCCTACCACCACAGTCACGCACCACCACCACCCACTGCCTACTCCCACCCACCCTCTACCACCACCACTATAAAGGTTAAAGTTATAAAACCCAAGTGTCAAGTATCCTGTTAAATTATGCTATAATACAATTCTAGTGAATAAGCGTCTTATAAAACTAATGTTTTACGACTCAAATATCAAGTGCCAAATTACGGTGTATTATAATAACACCACTATGATTAAGCATCCTATAAAGTTTAAAGTTATATGACCCAAGTGATAAGTGTCCTATTAAGTTATGTTATAATAAAACTCTAGCGAATAAGTGTCATATAAAACTGATGTTTTATGACTTAAATATCATGTGTCCTATTACGGTGTATTATAATAAAAACACCACAATGATTAAGCGTCCTATAAAAGTTAAAGGTATAAGACCCATGTGTCAAGTGTCCTATTAACTTATGTTCTAATATGACTTCGACTAGAAAGGGTCCTATAACATCAAACATTTATGACTTAATTACAAAGTGTCGTATTAAGTTATGTTATAATAGGACCCCCGGTGATCAAGTGTCCTATTACATTACCACATAATGGGACACCAACAACTAAGTGTCTTATAATCTACCTTATTGGGATCTAAATTTTAAGTGTCTTATTAAGTTATATGATAATAGGACTTTCAAGAATCATCCATCCTATTAAATAGCTTTTTAGGACACCCGTTTAGTAGCGTATATTATAAAAGGACCTTAAAATTTTATTCGTCCTATTAAGTAGTTTTTAGAACCCTATTTTACAAGCGTCCCACACAAAAGGTCCTTAAAAGCCATTTTTGTTGTAGTGACGTAAATTAAAATATGTTACAATTTGACTTATACTTATATATATAGATGTAGAATTCATGATGGGGGTTGAAAAATATAACCATTCTAATAATACTAATACTAATAGTAATAATTATTACTCTTGTAATTAAATAAATAAAAAAATAACCTTGCTATAAGGTGACACCATGTGTTGCAGTGTTGGGCGAATCTTTCTCCTAGCTTCTCTTGATGAAGTATACCTATCGATCTTTAGAAGAGTAAAATTCCAATGATAACATGGCGATTGGGCTGAATTTCAACATCGTAGATAAGAACCTGGTTTAAAAGAAAAAACATGATTAATAATTAACCTGAACACTTTGTGTTTTTTTCTGTATGAATATAACCCCACAAAAAATAGTCGTTTTTTTTTCGTTTTTATATAGCACTATGGTACTCGTTGGAAAGATAATAAAAAGCTCGTTAATTTGGTGTAATTTTTTTATTTAAAAAATCTCGAATATAAAAGATATTTATGTTTGAAAATTATGGGAGGAAGATAAGAGAGAAAAATTTAAATTTGTTTTTAAATTCTTTTTTCCTAAAATAACTCAATTTAATTTTAGTAATTGAGAATTGAGAGATAGAGAGATAAATTTAGAAAAATACTCAAAAACACCAAAAACACTCAATTATTAAGCCACGTGGCACTCTCAAGGGGCATATATGCTTTCTTTTATATATATATATAGATAACTATATTCAGGGGCGGAGATAGCCTTTAAGCAGGGGTAGCACTTGCTACCCATTAATTTTTTTGGCGTAGCGCAAAATTTTTTATGTTTTTTTATTACGTTACCCTTGAAATTTCATTAATGTCACACTTCAATTTTTTTCAATACCCAAAACACTCTCAAAGTTTATCATTAGCTCAACATAAAAGAAGATAGAAGTCCAAAAGTCCATATTCCATTGATTCTATTTGTTAATTATAATAAATGCTTGTTTGTGTGAGTTGGAGCTAGGGTTGTTCAAAAACCAAACCAAGTGGATCTTTGCTCGTTCTTGGCTCGTTTTCAACCAAACTGATTTGATCGACTCGTTTACAAACGAGCTAAAACCCGAGCTAACATTTTTTGAGCGAGCGATGAGTGATTTGAACAATAAATTTGAGATGAATTTTCCGATGTTTCCATTGGTGAGTCACGAATGTGGTACGACTTTTCGAGAATGAAGCCCAGGTATAGGCTGATGACGCGATGAGTAGGCTGCATAAAACAATTGTCCCCACTGTTATTAAAGCTAATAGCGGCAGACAATAGACGGTTGATGACTAACAAGATAAAGAAGTCTTCGGCCGTCGATTAACGGCTTAGGGTCTTACTATTAAGTTAAGTGTTAAATTTTTTGTTTGACTTATTGGGCTGGTATGTAAATATAACTGTATATTTGCATATAGTAGCCAAATCCAATAAATTGATATGTATAAAACTATAAATATAATTGCATATCTGTGAATAAATAGTATATATAAAAGTATGTATAATTAAAAAGTATATGAGCCGAGTGGACCTATACTCGTGCTTGGCTTGTTTATAAACCGAAACCCAGTGCAATTTGGAGAGCCCGCTACGAGTTAGCGATTTGGAGAGCCCTAGCTGGAGCTTGATAAGTGAGACATGGGCTCGGCTCGAGTTCGTCTAATTAACAAGCTTATTTTTAGCTTTGAGCTTGGGTTTGGATTCATTTAAGCTCAGCTTGATTCAACTTTTTAGCGTATAGAGCTTGAGTAGCTCACAAGCGACTTGGTCTGTTACACCCTTGGTCTCAAACAAAATTTCTAACCAATGTTAGTCTACGGGTATGTTTGGGAAAACTAGATGGTGACTGATGGTTAGAAGCTAGTAGCTGTAGCTTTTTAAATATATTTTAATGTTTTGGGTATGTTTGGCAAGGAGCTTTTAAGAGCTTTTAAGAGCTTCAAGCTTCAAGCTTTTAAAAAAAGCTTCTACTCAATAAAAAGCCTTGTTTGGTTGAAAGAGCTGGAAGCTTTTAGGTTGGAGAAAAAGCTCTACAGTGAAAAGCTACTAGTACTAGCGTTTAAGAAAAAACTCCTACTAGCTACAAGCTTTTAATGATTAAATGACACAAATACCCATTCTATTTTAAAAATAAAATAAAAACATTCCTTACAAGCTTTTAATTATGCCCATTTTTGTCATTTTATATATTTTATTAAAAGCTCCAGCTACTCTGCCAAACACTAAAATATATTTAAAAAGCTTCCAGCTAACAGCTTCCAGCTACCAGCTTCCAGCTATCAGCTTGCAGCTACCAGCTACCAGCTTCCAGCTAGTTTTGCCAAACATACCCAAAATGACCAAAATAGACATAAGCTTGTATGCATGTTTTTTTATGATAGAATGAGTATTTGTGTCATTTACTCATTAAAAGCTTGTGGCTAGTTTGAGTTTTTCTTAAACGCTATTACTAGTAGCTTTTCAATATAGAGCTTTTTTTCCTAACCTAAAAGCTTCAAGCTCATTCAACGAAACAATGTTTTTTATTGTGTATGAGTTTTTTCTGAAAAGCTTTCATAAAAGCTTTTTACAAAACATACCCTACATCTATTAATTTATCTGTGTGTGTTCTTCCGAGAAATAATCTATTACTTACATATTCTTCTAAACCACAAAAAACCTACTGAGCCCGACTTAACAGTTAACACCTTCTTCAACCACCGACTGAGCACCCACCGTAAACTACTAATGAGTTCCATATGGTGACAAAGAAGTTAGATGCTGTGCCCGGTGACCGGAATAAATACATAAAGGCTTTATTTATTCACTTGTCTAATCCTGGTTTACAAAACTTTTTACAAGATTTTTGTATTCGATTATTTATTTTATTATTTCTTTACGGTTTAGTCAATTTATTGTTGTGGATTTAACATACACCTATGTTCGATCTCCCTCTTTTCGCATACACATGTATATATGTAGGTATATCCATACTTAATCCATGTATCATTTAAGTAAGCCTTTAATTAGTAGGGGCCTTGAGTTGTGTCAGTTTAACGAGTATAACTCGTTCCATGTTACCAAGCCACCTCTACATCTCCCTTTCTATCCATCCGTACACCCTACACAAACACTAGTGTGTGAAGTTAGTTTTTTTTTTTTCATAAAATGAGAAATTAAAAAAAAAATTCCTAACTTTGAACATAAATAATTCTATACTATTGTCGTTAATATAATGATTATTTATTGAGTTTGTGTTCTACTATCTAAGAGCTAGTTTCGAAACAAACAAAACCATGTTCAAAACGGAGCAAAAATTAATGAGATATCGAGCAAAGTTTACAGTAGATATAATTGCACAAATTGAAAAGGAAATGAGTAGAACATCTGAGAATTTGTCCCACATAAGAGAAGGGACAAATTTTGTAGCATTGGGTACGTGTTTAACTTTATTTAGGTATGCATTTAACTTTATTTAGTATTCTGTTTTGTTTTGTTTTGCTTACATCGTACGGGGAAGAAAAGTAAAGTTACCTCTGAAATTTTGGTCTAGATCCGCCATTGCACCAAATCGACCCAGGAATTCCCAACCGTAGCAAAACTATATTTATTATTGTTTTCCTTTATGTTTTTTATTGTATTTCATTGAAAGGGTGTTTTCTATTTTTATATTTATCGAGCCGGGGGTTTTACTGGAAGCAGCCTCTCTATTACCATGGGTTAGAGGTAAGGCTGTCTACATCTTATCCTACTCAGACCTTACCTTAGCTTTTGTTATTGGTGGATTAACTAAGTATTGAGTATGATGATGATTTTTTTCACCATCGGTTCTGAACAGATTTGAACTAATCTGACCTCAACAACATTACGTAACATTTTTAAACCAAATTTATTTAAACCAAAATTTTAGAGAGATAGAAATGAAATGCAGATTTGAGTCAGAATAGGCATGCACAATTAAGGCATAGTGTCAGTTTGTGTTTGTGTATAGATCTAACCTAGCTTCTTCTCTTCAATTCTCTCTATATATATAGGACCACCTTTTTAACATATTCTCCTAACACCACGGTTTACTTGTCCCACCTCCATTAACTCAAAACATACCCTCTCTTCATATAAATATAACACTTTTCTTGCACCAAAAAAGCACCATAAAACACACACACACACACTTAGCTTTACGTGTATTTAGCATGGACTGGAATGATAGCATGAATCCCAGTCGACCCTTTGTTCCTCGACCTACAGCACAAAGTTCGTTTGCATTTCTTTACAACTATAACAATGATCACTACGTATACCCACCTGGTAATTTCAATTCTCAAACCTCCCTATATATATATATGCTTTATGAATCTTTCTTTAGATATATAATGGATCATATGTTGCCATGTTCATCATGTAACATTGTAACTAAAATCTCTTCATTATTAATTAGGGAAAGAATAATTAACATTGTTTTATCTTTTATCTAAACGAGTAGATTAATGTGATTATTAGCATAGTGAAATTAACCTAGTCGAAGAAGTTAAATTCGGTTTTCTTCCATGAGGTTTGATAGAAACAACTATATATTTTCCTTCAAATCGAGGAAATGATGGATGATGTTAAACGTCTGGATAAAAATGAAACAACTGATGAATCAAGCATGTTAATTACGCAAAGTCTTCAAATCAATCAAGCATGGTTTCAAAGAGTGTGAATTCATCTTTAATTTTCATTTTAATTGCTAGTTGCTTTGATTTAATTAATTGCTTGAAGCATGCAAGATTAAGTTAAGGAAATTACGCAGGATCGATCTTCAAATCAATCAAGCATATGGTTTCAAAGAGTGTGAATTTATCTTTGATTTTCATTTTACTAGTTGCTTTGATATACATTAATTGCTTAAAGTATGCAAGAGTGCAAGATTAAGTTATAGTTTTATAAAATTTATAATATCTATATACGTATTGACCCCCGGCCCCCGCCATTTTTTTGCTCCTTGGTGTAAATGTACGCATTTTCGTCCAAAAATTTTATACGTATTGAATCCGGCCCCCACCGTTTTAAGGGTCCCGTGACTTTCGGCCCCCACAAATTTTTCTTTTTCAAGCTCCGCCACTGTTCTTAAGCACACCTGAGTTGATCTATGTGAATTAGGAGCTTGTTTGACACAAGGATGTACATATATACCAATACATATAAACACGTATATAAACCATGCTAAGTTTTTCATAATATATACAGTATTAAAATTGAAATAGATTTTTTGAACCGGAGGTCTCAATAGGAGCAACCTTTTTAGGAGTGAAATTATATTGAGTACGTTAGTTTGTTTGTTTGCATATTGGTTTACATTTAATGTAACTAGCAACATGTATTTAAAAAAAGGGACATTATGATATATAACTATATAAAGTATCATGCATAAATGTCTCTTCTGAAGATCATACTATTATTGTACATGCGTGTTACACTTACTTTTCTGTATGTTCTAAGACTCGTTGCATAATATATATTATATATATCTAATTAAGGTTGAATTTTATAAAACATGTAAACAGGAATAGAGGAGATGAGGCATCAAATGATGCAGGCACCATTGGCAATGATGGAAATGAGCCAAAACGAGTACGAAAACAACAATCAAGACAAGAAGAAAAAGTTAACAAGTGAGCAATTAGAGGCATTGGAGAACACTTTCCAAGAGGAGAAGAAACTTGACCCTGATACAAAGATGAAGCTAGCCCATGACCTCGGTTTGCAGCCCAGACAGATCGCTGTGTGGTTCCAAAACCGACGCGCTCGATGGAAGAATAAACAACTCGAGTGCTTGTATGATACCCTTAAACAAGAGTTTGATGTTGTCTCTAGGGAGAAACAAAAGCTTCAAGAAGAGGTACTATGAGCAAACCCTATAACTACATTGTAATGATATATAACAACCTTTTAGTTTTTGTTTTGGTGTATGTATTTTTTAGCGTACTTCTAGGTGACTGTTGGAGCCATATGTAAAACTAGGTTAATCGCAAGTGTGGGGAACGACTTTGATTGATCAAAGTCGCATGTGTGTAAAGTTGCTCCCCCAATAAGCGACATTGATTAATTCGCTCCCCGCTGCTATAATTTACCTAGTTTTACAGTAAAGTCCAAATTCACCTAGAAGCATGGATGTTTTTCTAAACCACCCATACATACATACAAATAATTTATATTTTTTATTTTCATAAAATACACAATTTCTCAAATTCCATTTTGATCCTTATAGGTATTAGCACTGAGAACCATACTTAAAGAACAGGTTAACAAGAGGCAAGGGGATGGCTCTGGCACAGGGTACACTTACATGTCTGGTGAAGAGACCGTCGAGAGCACGTCAGCAGCCACCAACAACCACCATCACCAGCTAACACTCGGTCAATATCAGCCTGCTGCCACCACCACAGCTGCCATGGTCGCCGTTGACAGCAACTATATGATGAACTATGATCCAGGCTGTTCAGTGCCTACTCCATCTTACTCTAACTGGCCAGTTCTTCCGTCGTATCCATAAATCTGTATAACTAGTAGCTAGCTACCTACCTACTTGCTTACATGACTTAGAGCAGAGATTATTCAGATAATATTTTTTTATTTTGTTATAGCTAGTAAATTCAAGGAAACATGGTTTAGATAAAAGTTGTTCTAACTCGATATTTTAGCAAATATTTTTTTGGTGCTTTTTGTTCGGAATTTGTATGTTTGATGCTCATTTTTTATGTGTTATTTACATATAACATATCAAACACTTGAGTTACATCAATGCACCGCCGATGACTGGTGGTGTGTCTTTTAGAAAAAACGGAAAGCCATTACTATAACACTAAAACATTTCCAACTACCAGGGGCGTCTTTGGGGAGGTCCGAGGAGGCTAACCGGACAGGGTCCATAAATATTGAGGGCATAATTTAAAAAAAAAAATCTTATATATATGTATTATTTTTTTATATAACTCATTTAACACTTAAACTTTAGCCTAAGGGGCCTATTTTTTAACAGTTGGAATAGGGTACATGAATTTTCACAGATTTTCAGGGACGGCCATGCCAACTACATAAACGATTATATTCGGTTTCTTGGCAATGGCTAAAGAGTAAAGAGCCTAACTTGCAATGCTGAACCCTAACCATCAAACCTAATAAGAAGTCGGTTCTACTACATATCGAAGCTAAAAACAAAACTATCGAACCTAATCATGATAGAAGCAAAAACTAGCTACATTTTGTACATGGCACACCTTGTTCCATCCTTCTGCAGTAATTTCCTGCTTGCTTTGACATGTTATCTAAAACTATTGACTGCTACAAAACTCAAGAAACCCCATGAACTCATGGTTATGGATCATCCTGATGCTTCTCTCCACACCAATGACCCCTGCATATTGATCCAAGTTCATCATGGTACATCTTCTCAAGCACAAAGTACAAGAAAAGTAGATTTAGAAAGTTACCCATTGTAAGAGCACTAGCAAAGATGACAGCTGAAAGAATGAATACTATAAGTGAAGCCCTTTGTAGAAATGCAACAAGTCTTCTTATGACGAATTGACCCCAGAAGCCAGCCATAACGGATACCGCCATCAAGTATAAAGCTAAAAGCGAAAAAGATTGATAGTGTAAATGGGTTAAGTTTGGTAGTGTTTTATCTCAAACGGGTCAAATAAAAAATTAGCTGAAAGGGGAATGGGTATAATGGCTCAAACATGTTAAAAGTTGACCCAAGTCCATATTTTCAGGCACACATCCTCCTAATATTTTATTGAAATTTAGAATTAGAATACTGTTGTAATAAAACTGTGTTTGTTATCTATAAAATGAACTAAAAATGAGCCGAAAAATAATAAATGCAGGTGACCCCAACGGAATAACCTGACCCAGCCCGTTTCAGACCGCACAAACACATGACCCGCTTTGACGCATTGCCCCATTCCCTGCCCAGTCCAGTGGCGAATCTTGACCCGAAACTTCGGGGGGTCGGAAGTCACTAGTTCCGGGGGTCGAAAACCAGTTTCGGGTGGTCGAAACCTTATATACCAAAAAATTTCTATACGAAAACTATATAATCGGAACTTCTGAGCGAAAATTCGGGGGGGTCGGCCGCCCCCCCCCCCCCCCCCCCCCTTAAAAGAATCGCCACTGCTGCCCACGCAATACCCTTCAGTCAAGTTTTCATGAACACAATGGACTGGAATCTAATGGAAATGAAGATTATACCATGAGGAATTGGGAACCGCTTTAGAAGGTAAAACTCGACCACAGATAACGATGATGAAAACATCATCACAAACGTAGCTGTTGCACTTGCAACCTACACAACACCAAGATATATGTTACAATTGTATCATAAAATTAACATTTTTTTCACATGTTACAATTGTATCATAAAATTAACACTTTTTTCACATGCTACAATTCAATTATAAAATTGTACTTTTATAAATAATTTGAAATTGTGTACCTGTGGTATGACCCCAATCTCAAGTAAAAGAGGTCCAAGAATGAACCCACCACCAGACCCCAACAGGCCACCAACGGTCCCACCCAAGACCCCACAAAATGCACAGAACATAAGGTGAGGCGCGGTCCAGTCAATTGCAGCCTCACAAACCGATTCAGGGTTCCCAGTGTTTTTTCTTTTCTTGCTTTCTTTGTACAACTTAATGCATTCATAACCAAACACAATTAGTGCTACTGGGAACTGCAAGAAAGATAAATAGGCCCCTAAAATGTGCAAAACATGTGGTCCATGTAAATATGTGGTATCATCATTAACTTCAAATGACCTGTATTATGGTGACTACCCAATATGATGCACTGCATACTGCTAACCCATTCTGCAGAAAAGCACAAGTTTTTAAAATCAAATGTTTTATAATAATGTGGTTATTTGGTTTTTCCCTAAAATCGTCACAACTGAAGTCGACTTTGAAAATAGGATTAAATATGTTTGACTCTTGGAAGTCAAACCTATGCTCTAACTTTTGGATGGAGATGAAATGAATGTGAAAACTGCTTACCTTGATGATCTGAAGAGCTAGAAAGGCGAGCCATACTACTATTAGGGCCGTAAGCATCTTCCAACGCAAATTGAAACGAAATATTTGCTGCAAATTTTGGTAAAAATAGGAATAAGTTGACTTAAAAGGTTATATCAGAAAATTAAAGGTAATGATATTTACCATTGGCGTTTTCTCTTCTATAGGAATCAGTGGCTCATACGCGTCTACTAGCACTAAATAAAAAAAAACAGGCGAAAAAGACATAAAGTCGAAGAATAAGAGTCATAGGACTGAAAGATTCATGGGATATTCATTAGACTTACATTCGCCACGAGAATTGACGAATTCTCGTGGTTTTTCCATTTCTTTCTGTCAAGAAAAACGGTAATCATACGATCAGAAAGTTTTGGCTTTTGTTTATCCCTGGATGCTATAATTCAAATCAACATAATCATTTTCACCTTCATTACTGTCTCTTCCTTCCACATTTCAATAGCCTTGAAGAAAGACCTTAAAGATGTCCCTATCAACCATATATCATTACACATAAGCGAGTTAATGATTGCCTAACGAAGATTTAAGCCTAATTTAGTTTAAAAAAAACAAACACCACTGCTTTGATTATCTTCTATGCACGGCGTACAAGTGCATTATAAGGTTCTCGCAGTTTTCAACATATTATTGGTTCTAAAAAAGAACATGCCCTATACTGATAAACCAAAACCAAAACCGAATCTCTAACAACGATTAAAGAGAAACCTTGCCTGAAAAAAGGAGGATGGTGAGGACAGTAATGAGCCAATAGGGGAAAACAACACTAAGAGCCACACCAAGAGTGATTCCAAGCATGAGCATAGGCTGAAACAGGAGTGCTAAATCATAATCAAGAATTGGTACTTCTCTGCATGGATGTTGTACTCTTAAATTGTACCAAACAGATGATGCTGATGCCCCCATTATCATACCTTCAACACACCCCAAATTAAATTTCAATCATAAACTCAAATATTTCAATTTTTATAAAATCAATCAATCAAGAAACAAAGCAACAAACTGAACGGATACAAACAAGGCCTTGTTCATGTTCGTTTGTTAAGAAAATAACGTGTTATGAACAGTTTGTAAACACTTACTGAACGAGATTTTATGTTCGTGTTCGTTCACTATGGAAATGAAACTAGGCTTGTATGCAAACTGAACGGATACAAACAAGGCCTTGTTCATGTTCGTTCGTTAAGAAAATAATGTGTTCTGAACAGTTCGTAAACACTCACTGAACGAGATTTTTTGTTCGTGCGCATTCACTATGGAAATGAACGTATTTACGAACATAAATAAAATCGGCGAAGGCGATGGAGGGAGAACAATTTCTTGTTCATGTTCCTTCATTTATTAAATAAACGAACGCAAACGAACTTCCCGCAAAACGTCGAAGGCGGAACATGAACGATCATAAATGAACCAACATTTATGAACACATTACCGAACGTTCACAAACACAAATGAACAAACGAGACCCTATTCATGAACATTCTTTTAACTAATCGAACAGAATTTCTTGTTCATGTTCCTTCATTTATTAAACGAACGAACGCAAACGAACTTCCCGCCAAACGGTTCATTAACTGTTCGACCAAAGTGAAACAGAGTGAAACCTTACACTTAGAAAGAGCAGCAGCCGACTTCGTATCGAACCCAACAATCAACGTAAGCATAGGAACAAAAATGCCACCACCACCAACACCGCCAACTGTTCCAAACGCAGAGCCAAGAAACCCGATCACCGTTGCTAATAAAAGTCTCCAATTAAGCTCCAATTCCTAAATAAAACCAATCAAGATAAGTATTACAACATGGGTTTGTAATAATTGTTACAATGATTAATCTTACAGGCCAGATTTTGTCATGGGGTTCGAGGGATTGGGTATTTGTGGAAGAACAGAGTAAAGGTTTGTGATTGTAAATGTGTGCAGTGAGGATGTGAACGGTGAGGGTAATAAGAGAAAACATGATTAATAAGAAGAAAGAAAAGGATCGGGTCGTCATTGATGTTGGTTGTTGATGGTGTAAGGTTATGGTTTTTTGAATAATGGCGTCAATATATGGAGGTGATGAAGAGCGGTGAGTCACGTGTGATTCAAATATGGATGGATTATGATTTGAAGAGGTTATGCTTTTTCTATAAATGAATAAAAAAATCATACTCCCTCCGTCCCATTAGAAGTGTCCATATTCCCTTTTTTATTTGTCTCATTTCATGTGTCTACTTTCAAAAATTTTAAGCCAATTTCCAAAGTTACCCTTAAAAATACAACTAAAATAAACAAAGAATATGATGGGCCCACATATGACAAGGGTATTATTGTCATATGGCAAGCAAAAAAAGCAATCATTTAATATGCCTAAAACTTTGTGTTTTTCAAACGAAGACACTTCTAATGGGACGGGGGGAGTAGTATTTCATTTCAATATTAATAATTTAATTAATGCATCCTGATCATGTGGCCTAGTGGTAAAAGGGTCGGCTCTCTCTTTGGGGGAGCCGGGTTCGATTCTCACGAGAGGCATGTGATGGATACCCCCACCCTTGTGGTGGGGTAGGTGGTTGGGAAGTGATGGAGAGACCCTTGACCCTTGTGGTCATGGGTTCGACTCCTGATCCCTCCATGTTTTACCGGTTCACTACCGTCGTGCCTTCGGGAGGGTTTGTGGGCCGGGTTTTCCCTGGAACAGGAGACGGGTGGGCCGAAGGGCTCTGTCCGTACGGACTAGAGGCCGTCTGGGGCCCCTTTCGGCCATTGGGGGCCGCGTACAGAGTACTCGGCAATACTTTAGTTGATCGTTCAAAAAAAATAAAATAAAATAAAAATAATTTAATTAATGCACTTTGATTGATTGGGTCAAGTTATTCTACACAGTTAACAAAAATAAGAAGGGTGATAAGAATACAAAAAACACAATAGATCATGAAATATGACACAGTGAGTCACAAAATATAACACAATGCCAAAAAATATAGCACAATGCTGAAGAAAAAAGACACAATGAATTGAAAAAATGACACAATGATGAAAATAAGAAAAAGACACAATGATATAACGCATATTCTAAAACTACAAGCTAAAACCCCAAAAAACAAAGACTTAAAAACTAACGTCGTAGGGTTCGATAAGACGGTTTCAATGCCGCTTGAATGGGTTCAATCGGAGTCCGTTTGATACCCTTTCTATGACTTCCTATTTTTCTTTCACTGTGTATTTGATCCTAACCCTTGATTGAAAAGCTAAAAAAGAAATTGAGTAAGAATTATTACATGTCTATTTTTATCTACGTCTTATTAATAAAGATTTTATTCTGAATATAGTAATGTATAAATAATATCAAATAATAATTAACACACAAGTTTAGAAAATTGTTCTCCTTCGAATTCAGAAAATTATTTAAAACTGATTTCCACTCATAATGCTATATGGTGTGGAGAGTATCTCCCCCAACTTCTTCAAATGTCATATCAGCGCCAACTCATTTCCCTCATTTCTTCCCCTAAAGTTTGGAAATGGTTTTCCCTTATTCCCCCTTCCCTTTCCCCTTCCTTTTTTATTATTTATTTAATTATATTTTATATTTTTTTAAAATACATTAATATATATATGTGTGTGTATTCATCTTTATCAACAACTCATCATCTCCTACAAATCCTTCATAGACACCTCCAACAAATCCATCAACAGCTTCACAGCCACATCCGCCTCCACAGCCACCTCCGGCTCCACCGCCACCTCCACAACAACCTCCAGATCTGCAACCGCCATATATATATATATGGTTATGATACTTTGAAAACTCCATTGAGTTATGAGAACCATAAGAACTCTTTATGACCATTGATCTTCACCATCCAATGGATGAGATTAATTAGGAATTATTATTTATCCATTATTAATTTTTGTTTAAAATAATAATAAAACTTAGAAAAGGGGTATAATTGGAAATTTCTCATCTGTCAACTTTCTGTCAACATGTCAACTCATCTCTTTATAAGTTGATTTTTTTATTACTAATATGTTTTGTTTTATTTTATCCATGTAATATTTTATTTTTTTATTTTATATAAAACTTAAAATTGATTTACACTTGTACGAGCCTAAACATTGATTTTTTTGATACTTGTGATCCAATTTACAAAAATAAAATTGTGAACCCAGATATAATATCAAAGTTTTACATCAGTGTATGCACAAAAAAACATTGTACACAAAAACTACATTATCAGAGAAAAAATACACCTACCAAAACCTAGAACCCAAAAATACATTATGAGAAAAAAAAAAACATAGAAAGTTTCATCATCATCTATCACCTTGAAGCACCAAAACTCAACACCTACAAAAAAAAAAACATCAACTACAAGTTAAAAGGGAGGATTGTTAAAACAATTAGTTAACATCTATGTATCTTAACTTTGCATTGATGTAAAAATAATAAGTTTACACCTTGTAAGCTTGTTTTTTACATACTTAACGCTCCATGCCAGACCTGATCCCTGTAATTAACAACTACTTTTGATGACTCACAAGCTGCCGCTGCCGAAAACCCATCACCCAACCCTCCTTGACCTAACGACAAGCTCACTGAAAACCATGTTATTACACCAGTGTAACAATTTAAAACCAAGGGGCACCCGCAATTTTAAAAAAAAGACACTTTTAATTGAACTAAAAAATAATCGAACATTGACCTTCACCTAATGGGTTTTTATCTTCAATATCATTAGCCACGCCGACAACTAACCCACGATTGTAGGTAAACAAAACGAAATTCTATTTTGCAACCCCCCCCCCCCCCCCGCCCCGCCGGGCCTTACTTCACACCAAGCAGAGCCTTTACACCAATATAAACCCACTGTATAACAAACCAAAAACATATTGTACACCAAAAGATTACATTAGTGTAAACTTTCTTTAGTGGTCCTTGGTTACATTAACAGAAGTCAACAACGACTCATATTCTCAATTTGATTAAAGATGATCCATACAGGCATACACTATGTTCTAGTTTTCACTATTATGTACCTATACAACCTAGAAAATGTTTTTATAAAGAGGTGGCAGAGATACTTTTTTTACAACTAATGTAGATATGTTGTAAATGTTTTTACCCTAGTGTATGGTAGAAATTGTATACATGTGGGTTATTTACAATGGTGTAATACAATATGTTTTTTTTAGATTTACACTAGTTTTTTATATTATTATTTAATTTTGTTTTTTTTTTTTGACGACGTTCTGTGAAGTTTACACTAACGTAATTTTTGTAGAAGTTGTGTATGATAGATTTACACTAGTGTAAAACGAGCGGATAAAACCATGACCTACTTATAATTTTGACACATACTGAAATCCAAACTTTAATTGATCTTAAACATGTGCCCATCCATGAAAGCAATAACAGAGACATACAAATGAATATTGACAAAGTGTAGGGTCAAAGTTTATTAATCAAATTTTGACCGCCATTACGTTAGTGTGCACTAAAAGAAAAAAAAACATAGGCTGCTCCTTACCTCAGTCTGGTTCAAACTCGAAGGAAATATCACATTCGATACAGATCTTTTCAAACTCGAAGGAATATCAAACTCGAAGCAAGGACCTAACCGGTTCAAACTCGAAGTAATATCATCATCATCATACAACTGATCTGGCCTTCGATACAGATCTGGCCTTAGATCTTGCTATAAATATCACCTTCGACACAGATCTAGCCTCCGATAAAGACCTTTCTCAGACAAAAAAAGCTGTGTGTTTATCGATTGTTTTTATGTTTGAATGAGTGTGTGAGAGAGGAAGATAGAGAGAAGAGGAGAGAATAGTCTAGAAAATCAGAGAGTTGAATAAAGAGAGAGAGAGAGATTGATGACAATTTAATATTGATTAATCATTTCATATTGTAAATTACTAATTTACCCACACATAGTAGTGTAAAATGACTTTGTTATCCCCTTATTAAAATATATCTAAATATTACAAATTGAAGATGTGTCACATTTTGATTGGTTCAGATGAGTTCTCAAGTTCTCGTAACTCAGATGAGTTTTCAAATTATCCCAATCCTATATATATATATATATATATATATATATATATATGTTTGAATTAAAAAAAAACCCAAACTTTCAAACAATCAGAGCCTTCGGTACCAACGGGGAATTGTCACCAAACTCACCGAAAAAAGAAAGGGGGGCGGTGTTCCCGATCGGGACACTTGCCACATTAACCCACCGAATCCTTTCACCGAGACCACACCAAATGGTCTAATCACAATGTTCTATAATGAATTGATTATATCGTTAAAGAAATCTAATTGAAATGGAATCTTAATTGTGGTTAAAAATAAACTTCCTTTTCTATATCTAACAAGAATAAAAACCTGATAATTATTCAATACTCTTGTAATTATCTTCAATTAAGTTCTTTCAATTGTCTCCGAATTACATTAATACTCTTGCTCCTTTTGCGATGTTAACGTCCCGACCCATCAGCTCAGGTTCGGGAATTAGATGATATGGTCCAACATTCACCCCCTGATATCTGAATCGGGCTAGGGAAGTCTTCGACTTTAAGTAGCCCTCGCATTTCAATAAACTTGATTCTTGCGGGTGCTTTAGTTAGGATATCAGTCCTTTACTCTTCTCTGCTTACATATTCGACCTCAACCAATTCGTCTTCAACACACTCTCGAATGAAATGGTATCGTGTAGTTATATGTTTACTCCGACCATAAAAAACAGAATTTTTCATCAATGCTATGGGCACTTTATTATCTACTCGAATAAGTATCCTTTGCATTTCGTCACCAATGATTTCACTATATACACTTCGAAGCCAACTTGCTTGAAAAGCTGCCGAAGTTGCCAGCATAAACTCCGCTTCACAAGATGATAAGGCACTTGTAGTTTGTTTCTGTGAACTTTATGACACAAGTGTTTTATCAAAGTAAAAATGTGTGCTCTGGAGTACTCTTTCCATTGTCCATACTAATATTATGGCTACTATCACTTTAGCCCATGATCTTGTGACTTCCATCCTGCTTATACAGTAACCATAACTCGTAGAACCGGCAATATAATGAATAATTTGTATAACCACAAATAAGTGAGATACCATAGGAGTTTGCATATACATGGTCGCAATCCCCGCTGCAAAAGTTACATTCCATCTTGTATGTAATAAATAACGGAGACACCCGACCAATCTTCGATAACTCGTTGGATCAACCGGCTCGCCTTTGGCATCCTTTGTTAGTTTTAATCATGGATCCATAAGATATTTTGCTAGATTATACCCTAACAAGCTTGTTTCCATCAATATTTTCTTCACGTGTTCTTCTTGATTAATCACGACTCCTTTTTCAGTTTACCTCACTTCAATACCCAAGATAATAAGAAAGTAATCCAAGATCGCTCATCTTGAATTTTTCCTCCATTTGCTTCTTGAATCATTCGATCTTCTTAGTACTCGAACTCTTAACAATTAAATCATCCACATAAACACCTATAAAAAATAAATCATTCCTCACATGTTTCGTGTAGGTTGCTTGTTCTTTAAAGCATCGCTTAAAACTAAGAATTTTCAATGTACCATCAAGTTAGAGATTCCAAGCTCGTGGTGCTCGACGAAACTCATAACCTTAGTTAACTGGCAGACTTTATTCTCGTGTCCTTTCTTGATGAAGCTTTTAGTTGACTAACCTAATTCTTCCTTTAAATCTCTATTCAAAATGAAGATTTAACAACGAAAAAGATGAACTTGTCATCCTTTGCAAGTTGCATGTGCAAGTAAGAACCTTACCATCTCCATCCGTGACACTGGTGCGAATACCTCATCAAAATCAATTCCGAATTGTTAAACATAACCTTTTGCCATAAGCCTTTCCTTGTATATAATAATCTTCCCGTATGCATCACACTTGACCTAAAAACCAATTTTAACGCAATTGGCTTAGCTTTATCTGGAAGTTTCGTTTAAAGTCCATATTTATTTTATTTTCAATGGATTCTAACTATACTACAATTACTAAACACATTCCCTCCCTTTGGCTTGAGAATAACTATTCGGCCCATCTACAATTACAAGTAACAATTCTTCTGGTTCCTCTAGACTAATTCCATCCATTAAATTTTACCAGAAAGTGTTTTTGTATCGTCGAACACCTTAGGGGAGTTTCTGTTTCAACATCATTATCGGTCTCGGTTACTCGCCCGAACCAAAGTAGACCTTTGGTATTCCCATATCAGTAATTCCTCGTATGGTGTTTTTGAACCGACTGATCTTGTTGCACTTCGATTTAGAACAAAAATTGAATTCACTGCTTTGCCCCAAAATCTTTTTGAAACAATTGTTTGCTTTAACATACACCTTACCATACCAATTACTGTTCGTTGTCTTCGTTCAACGACCCCAATCTGTTGTGGTGAATATAGAGCAGTAAGATATCTTTAGATAACTTGAGCTTCACACCAATCATTAAACTCAGTTGATGTGAATTCACCTCCACAATCTGTTGTAAACCTTCAGGCCTTTTCTTTTAAATCCTTCTCGACCAACGCTTTAAAATCCTTAAATACTTCGAATGCTTGATCCTTGGGCTTCAAAATATAGGACCACATATAACGTGATAATCGCCAACAATTAAAAACATGTACCTGCAACCTCCTGGTGTATGTGGTGAAATAGGATTACAAAGATCCCCATATAGCTTGAGTGGTCTTGTGGCTCTAAGAAATACTTTTAATCAAAAATGACTTCTAGTTTATTTACCAAAGAAACAATAGTCGCATATGTTTAATTGATAACTAATCATGCACATCCCACGAGCTACATTTTTTGAACTTAGTCTCTTAAAAGAATCAAAATTTAAATGCCCTATACGGGTCCGCCAAAGCCAAGAGTCTTCATCCAGCTTAGAAAGTGTGACGCCCACACCCAGATAAGGATGCACCATACACAATTGATACCAACTTACACATAAAATCTCTTATTTATTAATATTTATATAGACTACAAGGTACAAAAGTTGGAAACTTAAAAGTACAAAACGTTATCAACTATTCCTAGCCGGAGATATAGAACTTTTTCATCCAAGCACACGAACTAGCATATCTATTCCACTTGTCATACGGGTCCGGGATAAACATCAAGAGCAAGAACTAGGCATTACTACCTGTGACACATGCTTAAAACGACGTCAGACATTGCTGGTGAGTTCATGAATATACACAATTTATAAACCACATTATTTCGATTATTCATGACTTGTACCCGCCCATGTCATCATAACCCTGTGTCAATCTGGAACCCTCCCCGGGCCCATGACACCTGACGTCAATATGGTACCCTCACCGGGTCCTTGACATTTTACGTCAATCTGGTACCCTCATCGGGTCCTTGACTTACATTACCATACAGTTAATGCCAGCTACACCGCAGCGTAGTACTGACAAATCCCACCGCAGCGGCACGTATAAGGGTCCCCATATATCATGTGTATGTGTGTTCGGATTATATGCATGCGTACAACAATCATGAATACAATTATAACAATTACCGGTTAGGACAAGCATGCTCACATAGTAAAACATTCATAGAACTCACCTGTTTCACGGTTGGTTAACACCTTGCTATTCCAATCGGGTACTACCTCAGGGTCCTGATACAATTACATTATCCTAGGTTAGGTAATGGTTCACCTAACTAGTTATTATCATGGTTGGATATTGGTTAACGCTGCCTTGTTTAAGCATGGGTGATCAGTCCATGCCTAACTAAGGCTAGGCTACTCAATACCACCCCTAATAATAATCCTAATACCTAAAAATAATAATAATACTAAACTACCACTAATAACACTAATAAAAATAATAACTGAAAAAGCATAAACTTAAACGAGAACATACCTCTAAACTATCTACGACAAGCTGATGTAGAGTCTCCCTACTTGGGCTCCTACTCGTGGACGCAGTAGGTCTCGAGGGCGTGGCCGCGACCGCCCCTCATGGCCACGTGGACGCGGGTCTCAGCCATTTGGTCAGTGGACTTCACCCACAACCTACACTTGGACGCTGCCTAACCCCACTTGGACACCCTCGCCGACCCAACAACCACAAAACCCATGGCAGGCTGGCAGAAATGGTCCGCACCACCTCCACCTTGCCCCTATCCCTCCTACACACCCTCGGCTGCCACCAATTCCTCTCAAGGAATACTTGGTGCCCGTCCTAACCAAGCCAACCATGCCTCATACTCTCCCACTGACATCCAACAGGCATTATACACCATGTCACTTAACCCATCAGATTACTCGCAAGGGGTGATGGACACTGGAGCCACCATCAGCATGGATCCCAATTCAAGTAACTTCCAGTCTATTTTTAATACTAGCATGAATGAAAATATTATTGTTGGTGATGGTACACATATTCCTGTTTTAGGACATGGCCCCAAACCTTTAAACCACCCTACCCACCCTTTACCCTTAATCATGTCCTTTATGCACCAAAACTCATTAGAAAACTAATATCTGTACGTCAATTCACCAGAGATAATTGTGTTTCTGTCGAATTTGACCCTTTTGGTTTTCTTGTGAAGGGCTACAAGACCCGGGCTCCTATAATCCGGTGCGACAGCAGCGGTGATCTCTACTCCTTCAACAAAGACCTTCATTGCTTTTCCACTTCTGTCATTGCTGCTCAGTCCTCCACACTTTGGCATCAAAGACTTGGTCACCCAGGCCCTGCCTTACTCCAAGCCTTAAAGCGCTCTGGTTCCATTTTCTTTAATTCTTTGAATAAAACATTGTGTGAACCATGTGTGTTTGGCAAAGCTGTTAGACTTCCCTTTCATTTATCTAATAATACTACTATGCAACCATTTGACATTGTGCACAGCGACTTGTGGAACTCCCCGGTTCTTAGCTCGGGGGGCCACCGCTATTATATTTTGTTTCTTGATGACTTTACCAACTTCTTATGGACCTTTCCCATCTCTAACAAATCTCAAGCCTACACAATTTTTGAACAATTCTCCACACTTGTCCAAACCCAATTTCAATTAAAAATGAAAACATTTCAAAGTGATAACGGCAAGGAATATGTTAACGCCTCATTTAAAAATTTCTTTGACAAAAATGGCATCCTATTCCGCTTATCATACCCATACACCTCATCTCAAAACGGCAAAGCCGAGCGAAAAAATCGCTCAATTAACAACATCACCGCACCCTACTCTCCCAATCACACCTTCCCCTTAATCTTTGGCCACATGCCATTGAAACCGCCACATACCTTCATAACATAATCCCCTCTAAGACCCACAAATACCACACTCCCACCCACCTTCTATACCGCCAAACACCCACTTATGACAATCTTAGAGTTTTTGGGTGCCTATGCTACCCACTAATTTCCTCCACCACCATCAACAAACTTCAACACCGCTCATACCCATGTGTATTCATTGGTTACCCCACTTTCCACCGTGGATATAAATGTCTAAACATAAAAACCAACAAAATCACCATCTCTCGTCATGTGCTCTTTGACGAAACTTCCTTCCCATTTCAACACCTACACCATGTCTCACCTACCTCCGATTATAATTTTCTCACAAATCCATTCCCACCTCACTTATGGCCCCACACCTAGACCACTACAATACCGCCTACACCCTCAACGCCTACTGCCTCCTCACCTCACAAATCACACTCTTCCATCCCTACATCTAACCCCACGGCCCAAACTCCCATTACCCCTTCAGCCCACCACCATACCACACCAGCCCAAACCCCCACTCCACCCTCGGCCCACAACAATCCCACACCGGCCCAAACGCCTACCTCTCCACTGCAAAACCACACCACCTCACCCGCCTCTACGGCCCATTCTCACATCCCCAACCCTCCTGCACCTTCTAACGTCGCACCCGCTACAACTATTCCGACCCAACCACCCACCCAACCGTCCCACCCCATACGCACACGTGCAATGGATGGGATTTTTTAACCCAAACAACTCTTTAATCTTACTGCCACCACCCTCATTCCCATCCCAAAATCCCCAACCGTGGCCCTGTCCTCACCGGAATGGCGTAACGCCATGACCAATGAGTTTCATGATCTTATTAAGAATAATACTTGGGAGCTAGTTCCGAGAGAACCTGGCATGAACATTATACGTTGCATGTGGCTCTTCAAACATAAATTTAAATCTGATGGCACACTTGAGCGGTACAAGGCACGCCTTGTTTGTGACGGCCGCTCCCAACAGGTTGGGATAGACTGTGGTGAAACTTTTAGTCTTGTGGTTAAACCTGCCACAATCCGGACTGTACTTTCTATTGCTTTATCTAACTCTTTGCAGGTACATCAATTAGACGTCACAAATGCCTTTCTTCATGGCAACTTGAGTGAGACAGTTTACATGCATCAACCCATGGGATTCCGAAACACGCAATTTCCTGATCATGTTTGCCGCCTAAAGCGCTCATTATATGGTCTAAAACAGGCCCCACGTGCGTGGTATCAACGGTTCACAGATTATGTTCTCTCCTTGGGGTTTCGCCACAGTGGTTGTGATGCTTCTCTATTTATTTTGAATGACCAAGGCAACACCGCGTTTCTTCTGCTATACGTGGATGACATAATCTTGGTCACTTCTTCTCCGGCCCTTCATGAGTAGCTTCTGACTCACCTCTCCAACGAATTCAGCATGAAAGACCTAGGCCTATTAAGCTTCTTTCTTGGCATCTCCGTCACCATGGAACGGGACAGCATGTTTTTGTCCCAGCAAACCTATGCCACAGATATAATTGAGCGTGCAGGTATGTCCTCCTGCAAGCCTGTCGCAACTCCTGTTGACACGGCATCTAAACTTTCCTCTCAGTCAGACGAGCTTTTCGACAACCCCACTCTATACAGGAGCCTGGCGGGGGCTCTTCAGTACCTTACTTTCAGTCGCCCTGACATTAGTTATGCGGTACAGCAGGTCTGCATGTATATGCATGCGCCTCGGACAGGTCACTGGGATGCTCTTAAACGCATCATCTGCTACATACAGGGTACGTCTTCTTTTGGTCTTACGTTATGCTCTCACAAGAATCCTCAACTGATAGCATATTCTGATGCGGACTGGGCTGGCTGCCCAGATACTAGACGGTCTACAAGTGGGTATTGTGTTTACTTTGGGGACAACCTGATCTCTTGGTCATCTAAACGCCAACCTACCGTCTCTCGCTCCAGAGCTGAAGCTGAATCCCGTGGCGTTGCAAATGTTGTAGCCGAAATTTGCTGGCTCCGCAATCTACTGCTTGAACTCCACAGGCCTCACTCCAAAGCAACTCTGGTCTACTTTGATAATGTTAGTGCAATTTACTTATCAGGGAACCCCGTTCAACATCAGCGCACTAAACACATTGAGCTCGACATCCATTTCGTCCGGGAACAAGTCCAACGCGGTCAAGTTCGTATTCTACATGTTCCTACTCGCTGTCAGGTTGCAGACATATTCACAAAGGGTCTACCACGGGTCCTTTTCGAGGATTTCCGCTCTAGTCTAAGCATTCGGTCCCCTCCAGCTTTGACTGCGGGGGAGTAATAGACAATTAATATGATTGATATGTATTTATAGTAAATAGATTGTATTTCCTTATTATTGTAATATTGATGTATTATAAATTAATGATAATGAGAAGAGGATATCCAAGGATCCAATTATACGAATTCCTTCAAATCCGTTCTTTAATAAGGTGTAATAGTTTAACTAAAATTTAAATTAAAGAAAACACATACGTGTTTGGTTGATTACGGTGGACCCCATCTCCTACCCTCTTCACACTCGCCAAGGGAATGGTAGAGAGCCCCTTAGTGTCACCAGACCGTGAAATCCGGTGGTGGTGGTGGTGGTGGTGGTGGTGGTAATGATGATGATGATGATAATGATGATGATGATGATGTTGTGGAGGTGTTGAGAGCTCCAATACATTTTTTTTTTATCGAAGCCTTCGATACACTTAGTGTTAGAATTTTAATCGTTTGTTTTAGTAAAGACTGGTTCCTATTTTTATTAGTTACCAGGATATTCCATTTTTATATTTCTCTTCATTTATGCCATCATGGTATAAGTGGATAATTAGATCATCGTAAGGGTCGGTAACTATCTCGTGTAGATATTTGTCCGATTAGTTAATTTTGTTTAAACTACACTTTTATTGTACTTTTGTTGGGTTCATTGAATGTAGTACATTTATTTCAACATCCAAAAAGTTAAAGGGAAAGAAATAGGTCATTGTTTTATTGGAGGTATACTTTTTAACCCCGTCAAGTGATTAAGGTGAAAATAAATTTATTTTATATCATGTTGTGAAAATAATTTATCTTTATTCTTTAGTGGCAAACCACTATTGGGGGGTTGTGAAAATAATTTATCTTTAGTGGCAAACCTTATCATTTTAGCAAAGGACATTCTAATTGTTATTTTATTACCTTTAATCTAAGGGGTATTGGATTTTAATAATCTAAAGTTCTGGTCATTTGCCGATAATAATCCGAACTTTAACGTTGACCCAGGATAATTTCAAGTGGACATGTGGGTGTCAAAAATGAACCTCCGTTAACTCTGAACTAACTGGGTTAAAGTATGCTGACGTGGCAGATGACGTGGCATGCTGACGTGTACAAAAATGATGACGTGGCAGCTGACTTGTCATGATGACTTGGAAATTATTATTTTTTAATGCCACGTCAGAAAAAAAAGGTTTATTATTCGCCAAACGTTAAAGCTCGGATGATTATTGGCCAATGGGAAAAACTTTGGATTATTTAATACCCCTATTTATTATTATAAATCCTTAAAACATTACTATAAATCCTTAAAACAAAACACCCAACTTCGTTCACCACCACTATCAAACCACCACCAGCCACCTCCTCCACGACCACCACCATCATTTTTGTCAACTTCCTCTGCCATCAATTATCTTCAAACCAACATCGTAATCCTTTCGTCAAACATGATCGCAATCCTTTCGCCAAAAATGATGGTGGTGCGGAGGTGGTGGTGGTGGGCTGGTGGTTATAATAAAAAAAATTGAATTATAGTAATTCAGAATTAAAAAAATACACGGTTACCAGCCTGTTAGATAGAACCGGGAAACAGTTCACGGGACTCCTACAAGTATTGGTGACAGCGGTGTTATTGTGCTGTTGGTGGGATACCCATGACTATTTCTGGTGACGCACCATCCCCTTATATAAAAAAAATAGTTATAGATTATAGATATAGGCATAGATAAATCTAAATAAAAAAAATTATAATTATAACTTGAAATATACGTATAATCTAATAAACTTGAATTTTGTTGAGGTTTTAACTATAAAGTTAATAAAAGGTTGACCTTGGGCTTGGACTCTTATCAGTTCATTTTAGAAAACACATGTTAGTTTTTTATCATATGTTTCTTAACAAGAAAACATTCTCATGTGGTGTTGTAGAAATTCAGTTAGTATCGGTTTGATCCTGATCATGTGGCCTAGTGGTAAAAGGGTCGGTTCTCTCTTTGGGGGAGCCGGGTTCGATTCCCACGGGAGGCAGGTGATGGATACCCCCACCCTTGTGGTGGGGTAGGTGGTTGGGAAGTGATTGAGAGACCCTTGTGGTCATGGGTTCGACTCCTGATCCCTCCAGGTTTTACCGGTTCACTAACGTCGTGCCTTCGGGCGGGTTTGTGGGCCGGGTTTTCCCTGGAACAGGAGACGGGTGGGCCGAAGGGCTCTGTCCGTACGGACTAGAGAACGTCTGGGGCCCCTTTCGGCCATTGGGGGTCGCGTACAGAGTACCCGGCAATTACTTTAGTTGATCGTTCAAAAAAAAGTTAGTATCGGTTTGATTCATTGTAGTACCGGTATTCGCTATGGTAGAAAGAGAAAACTAAAAAACTAAAGTTGTAACCTGCCTAAAAAATATTTACACTTACTTTACATCGATCTAAAAGCTATAATATCGGTACCAGTATAGTATCATCACTCGTATATATTAAACTCATGATACACGGTTGAGTTTAAATTTTTTTCTCGACGTTGCGATATTAATTTTATTTGAAAAAAGAGTTGTATTCAAAGTAACACTACGATGGCGAACCGGGTCAGTATAGTAATATTTACAATGGCTTTACTACACAAAAGTTGTATGATATAACTAAAAAAATCAAGTCGTGTTCTATATTGATCGAAAACCATAAAAGCGAATATCAATCTTGATTCGATAACACCGATATTTGTATGACGTCGTTGGTCAGTACCGACTTAGTTCTTTACCATATCAACAATTTAAATACATCTCCGTTTTAAGTAAAATTTTGATTACGACTACGTTTTAAATAAAATGTATTGAAAAAATTGATGCAACTGTGTATTTAGTCTTTATAGAAAAACTAACTAACGAAAGTTATAAGGAAAAAACAACACTAAAGGGTTAAAAATGTATATTATTTATAGCATAAAGTGTGCCATTGATGTAGTTGTCATGGACTAATAAAAACTTAAATACCTATACTATTATGAGTAAGTAAGGTCATCTTCACACGGAACGCGTGATTAGTAAGAGTTCGAAAATTAAATTAATAAACTACTGATCTTGATTTGAGGTTTTGTTTGATTAAAAGTGAGTAAGAAATTAAAAACAAAAGAGTTATCAAATTAGTAAAAAGTAACTTTCACCCGGGATCCAGGTAGTTTTGGGATTTATGTATTGAATTAACTAAGGACAATTTTTTAGTAATAACCGTACAACCTAATTGTCGGCTCAAAAATATTAGTTACCTATCAATTTACCACTCCGCTAATAATGCAAGAAATCGCCAATAAATTTGGTAAAAGACAAACAATTCAAATATAAATAAATGTTTCAAGAGCTCAAACACAAATTGACCAAGTTATACCAGTTCAGAATGTAAATAAACAAAATCTAATAAAAAAAACTAGAAACCGTTCACCCTGAGAAAGTTACAACGTGTGTAGTCACGTACGGTTGCGTTCATAACTCCCATCTTCATCATCAATTTAATGTGCATGATGATGATGATTAGAAATCTTCCAAAAGGCTCCTCTTATTCGATGCCAAGGCTGCCGTATGCGAATAATGATCCCCTCCAAGTTGACCTCATGTTCCTTTTTATTTCCATCACCAACCGAGTTTTTTATGGGCCCAACCTCACTTTCTTATTGTTCTGTCCAATTCCAAATAATATTCTCGCATGCTTCTGTTGCTCGTTCATTTTTTTCCTTGCTGGGTTGCTAGTGTAGGCCCAATAATGACAAGTTGTCCAATATCTCGTTTCTTTTGGTTTTTTTGAAAGGTGAGTTTCTTTGAGATACTCATACCTTCTAATCACACTCAAGCATATAAATCTTAATTCAACCCATTAATTTAAAGTTGTACATTTGCTAATGTTAATTTTTCAAATTACATAATATATACATATCTCCCAACTCATTAGTTCTCATAATGCCAAATTATTTGCACCATTCTTTACACATAATTTGTTTTCTTTAGAACTTAAAATTTATCAAGCTCATTTTCGTTACTTACCTACAAAGTATAAAAACACTTCAAAACAAAATATACCTTAAAGTAATATCGATGCAATTTTTGTTATAAATAATATAAAATAAAATGATCCTAAAATGCACCCATCAGAAATTATAACTTGAAAAAATCTATTATTGACAAGTTGGTAACTGTTAACTATAGAGTAAAAAATACAACATAGAGTAAAAAATGTTACTTCAACAATGTTAGATAATTGTTATATATTCGCGGTTTTTTTTGGTGTAATCTGAGCCGTTGATCTGCGAGGGTATTTTTGTCCTTTCATTCATCAGAGCCGTTGGATGATTGACACGTGGCGCCCTCTGATTGGTCAGTTGATAAGCCTTATGGAAATAATATTATTTTATTCCCGCCAATGAGCTTCTGACACGTGGCGCTCCCTGATTGGCCGATTTAATTCCATAAGCCTTATGGAAAATAAAAACCTTTTTCTTTTTTCCTTTTTTTTTATTTTCTTTTTGATTTATTTAATTCGTCTAATTTCCTTATTGGGCCTGGCCTGTTGGGCCTGCCGCTTAGTGGGCTTATTCCTTGTTGGGCCTGGCTCCTTATTGGGCCTGAGGCTGACCGGCCCAACTCCTTATTTTTTACACTTAGTTTTTTTTCACCCTTCCTTCGTAAAAAAACAATTAGATTTTTTTTTTACCCTTAGCCATCTCCTTGTATTTTTTTTGGTCATCTTTTCTAGACTAAGTCTTTGGTTCGTCGTTGGCTAGACAACGTAAGAACCTTAGCTGGCCTTGGTCTGTTAGCCGTATAGGGTTAGGGTTAGGTTTTTCCTAGCCATCCTTTTTTAGCCTAGCATGGGCGTCGGTCTTTTTTTACCATTGGTTTTCTCAACCGTCTTTAGTCAAGCCGTCCTCTTGTACGTCTCGGTTAACGTATGTTTTTAGCCGTCTAAGTGTTAGTCATTTTTAGGTCATCTTTGTTGGTAGTAACGTATGTTTAAAATAACGTTTAAAAAATAAAAGTTTTATTTAAAAAAATAAAACTTATTTCGTATTTAAATTAATTTATTTTATTTTTAGAATTTATCCCTTTTTCCCTTTTTGATATTGGGGTAAAGGTCTTCCCAACTCTGGCTCATTATATTGGGGAAAAGGTCTCTTAACGAAGTCCGTTAAGTCCATTCTAATAAGACAAAATAGCAGTCAACGTGTTTGACCTCCCATCGTCATATAATATTACTGACGATGGGGTCTGACACGTGGCGGCTTTTGATTGGGTGAGCACTTTCTCTCTCCTCTTTCCTGTCCCCCATATGGCCGACAACCTCTGACACCTTTTGACACGTGGCGCCCTCTGATTGGCGGGATGTTTTAAGTTTCAAGAATGACACTTTTGGTCCCTCAACCTTTTCCCAGAGTTAACGGAGTTTTGGAATTCCGTTAGTTTTCTCCGTTAAAGTTGACTAGTCAAAAGGGTACTCCGTTAAAGTTGACCAAGTCAAATAGGTCCACTTTCTAGAAGCTTCTAGAAGCTTCTCCTTTTTAATTTCTTTTTTTATTTTTTTTATTCCTCCTTTTTCCTTATTGGGCCGTTCTTATTGGGCCTACGGCCTATTGGGCCTCGATCTCTCTTGGGCTTTCGTAATTCCTCCTCGTCTCGTCACGACGTTTTTTTAGGTCGTCGTTTTTTTAAGTCGTCGTTTTTTTAAATCGTATTTTTTTAAGGTCGCTAATATTTTTTTCGAGTCTTTTTTTTTCACGATCTTTTTTTTAAAGTCGCTAATATTTTTTTTTAAAAAATATTTTTTTTATCTTCTCCCTCTTCCTTTCCTTTTAATTTTTTTTTCTTCTTCTTTTTCTTTTATTTTTATTTTTTATTTCTGGAATAAAAAATGTCACCCTCTCTCTTTGTCACGACATCTCCTTCTAGTCACGTCTTCTTTAAGAGTCTATCCATCTTCGTGTTACGTTGGACGTACACGTTGTCGTCTTCTCTTTCTCTCGTCTTATGCTCGAGCTTTGTCACCTCTTTTTTCAGCTTTCCCGTCTTTTTTAGAACGACTTGGTCGTTTCTTGTGCCTTAGTCTCCGTCTCTTTCTTCCTCTTCCTTTTTGGTCTTGGTCTTGGTCTCTTGACCTTGCCCAATGGCCGTGTCTCTTTTTACCTTTAGACTTAGTCTCTTTTTAGCGTCATGGGTCGCCTCTTTTTCCCATCCTTTCTCTTAAGTCATGGTCAACTTTCCCTTTTCCAGCCCTTTCTTTCTCGAAGATCTTTCAGCTTCATTCGTGCTACTTTTTGTCTAGTCAAGATGCCATTTTTCTGTTTCTTGACGGTCTTCCTCTTTTTTGGCATCTCTTTTAGTACTCAAGATGCCATGTTTTTTTTAACGTTTTCTTTCTCCTTTTCTTTTGAGCAGGTTTATGGGTACCTTTCTTGCGATCGTATTCTTTTTGTTTTTCTTTTGAAGGGTTAACCATGTGTTAATCCCTCTTCCAAGTCTTTCTTTTTTTGGAGGTTTGTTCTGTGCGTTCTCTTAGTTCATCCTTTTTTAGGTTTTCAAGGATGGTCTCTTATTTTTAGAAAGTCTTAGTGTAGATTTTTTTTATTCCTTTCCTTTTAGGTTTTCAAGGACGGTTCCTTATTTTTAGTGTTCACAGGGTTCATTTCCTTTTTATACACACACAATAATGATCGGATTAATACCATAGCTGTAACACCCCAACCCGGATGGGCTGACGTGTCACAATAGCATTGGTTCAGAAAGACATAATTCCATTTATTTAATTGTCAAAGGTACAAAATGTTAGACAAGCTAACTTAAGATTTGAAATACAGACTAACACAATTAACTAGGTTTACCAAACATCGTTAGATTATTCCTAAGCTTTATTTTCTCTCTCTCCCGCCCAAGGTAACCTGTGAACCTGTGAACACAAAGAGAATTTACGGAATGAGCCGAATGCTCAGTACGGAATAATAGGCTTAAAATAACAAACAAGAAATAATATTTACCGAGACATCATCAAGACGTAACGTATAAAATGATACGATGCGGAATTTAATAACAAAATCGTACCATGCGGATGAACCCATGAGCTAAACATAAAACGTGAAAATACGCAGGTAGCTACTCCTGCATATTTACCACATGAGATGGCGAGTTGGCATACCCGTTATCCACCTCCATAACATACATAAATCCTAGGATCGATCCATACGCCTCCTAATAGCCATATGTACCACACTTGTACTTAAGAGACGCCGTGAACTGATCTCTCCGTCACGGGTGGAGCACATGTTGTCGATGCCGCAACAACATGCTCGTGGGACACTCCACGAGAAGCAGAACTCATGGTTTCAGAGTACAAAGGGTCTTATTCAAATGATTCCATAATCATAGCAACATATATATCTTGTCAACATGAAACTTATATCAGGAACATGCGATAATGAGTACAACAACTTAATTCGATCGCATGATATCAAGGCTAATTCAAATATTATAATAAGAACATGAAATGAACGGACAGCCAAATGAATTGATGCTTCAAAGACGTGAGGAACTTTCAAAGATATATAGAATCAGTGGGCTTATATAACAACTGAATATGAAAGCAACAAGGAGTGGGGTTAAGGATCCGTACCGTTAATGTTCCAATCCAGTGTAAACTTGTTTATGGCTTTAGTAATTTTCTTAAAAGAGGTTATAAGGGTAGCCTTCTGGCAAGCAACTCCTAATTTTTGTCGATAGGTAGCTTCAATTGTCTCTTAAACGTGTAAGAGTGAAACTGAGCGGAATAATTGAAAAGAAATTAACGTCGCCTTATATAGACGTTTGTAACTTGGCCTTCAAGTTTGCTTCGTAGTTGTTATCTCAATTTACATTCACACGTGTACAACTTGGCCTCCAAGTTTGATTTGTAGTTCTTATCTCAATTCACATTCACACGTACACGTAAGATGTTATCATCTAATTATTTTTATTATTATTATTATTATTATTATTATTATTATTATTATTATTTAATTAATTTAAGCTGCTTAACTCGTTTTTCTCTTATAACTTTTAACCTATAACGTTTTAGTAAATTTCGAATATACTGCTAAGACGAGTTAATTTTTATCTACGCGTCAACCTAAGTTTATTAAAAACGGAATAGGGTTCAACTATAATATATTTGATTATTATTACTATATGGTCTCCACTAAATACTTCTCTATATTTCATATACTATAGCCATGACTCGTCCAGATATCTCCTACTATATCTTTTAAACGATACTCGACAACGAGCTTTCGTTCAAGTGCCTCTCATTTAAATGAGTTGTTTTACCCGCTATTTAATAATATTTAAAATACAAGTATCAAATATTTTATTTATTTATTTTATGTTATATATTTATAAAAAGGTGAAAATATAACGTAAAATTTTACATATCTTACAATTATTTTATTTAATAAAAACATTTTAAAATTTTGGGTTATTACAACTATTACCCCCTTAAAAGAAATTTCGACCTCGAAATTTATAGGTCAGAACATAGATCAAAATATAAGACTCATATTTACTTGGACTTATAGGTTCCGTTCAAATATGCTAGAATAGATTGAATTAATTCATTGGTACGTAGTTTCGTGTTCGTATCATTTATTTCGTATTACCATAATTGAACTACTTGTATTCATAAAACATTCAAATAGACACTTAATCTACATAGTAGGAATCCCAAAAGCGCACATTTGTACCTGTAATTCACAATTATGTTCATGACCATAATTGTCAATTACCTTACAGCCATGCCCTAATGGTCTTCCTTTAAACATATCTAACCATACGAAAATTTACAATTAACAACGTGACTATTGGTATGGATATTAGTGACAACTATGATATATTCGTAAATGACCATAGAAGCAATGGAAGCAAAATCTATATATATATATAAAAGAAAAGACCTTTGCTGACGTGGCGTGCAATGGAGGCCTCAACCTTATGCCACGTGGCATCATAATGGAGAGTTTTTGGTGTTTTTAAATTGTTTCCTTTTTTTAATTAAATTGAGTTATTTTAGGAAAAAAGAATTTAAAAATAAATTAAAAATTTTCTCTCTCATATTTCCTCTCATAACTTTTAAACGTTTATATCTTTTATATACGGGATTTTTTAAAGAAAAAAATTACACCAAATTAACGAGCGTTTTATTATCTTTCCAACGAGTACCATAGTGCTATATAAAAAAACGGAGAAAAAATCGACTATTTTTTGTGGGGTTTCGTTCATACAGGAAAAAAACACACAAAGTGTTCATGTTATCACGTAAAATTAGATTTTGTGGGGAATATGAGTTATTACTGATTAGAATACTATAAACATGCAATGATTGGAAGATTTTGTGGTTAGTTAACTTGAGCCATTTGTAATAGGTTATCACGTAAAATTAGATTTATCAACCCCGGGACCTCCCGGGGTAATCAGCTAGTAACACATATTTGAAGAGTAAGGTTCACAGTTACCTGGACTAACTGCCATATGACTTAAAGAGACTAGGATATGCTAAGCGAACTAATTCTATGGTTTCCTAAGTTGCTTCGTATTCAGAGATTAATTAATAATAATAAAATCGTAGCTTTGATCAAAATAATGTTACTAAACGCCATTACATTCCTACGTAGCTTTATAATAATATAATAACAACGATATTAACACAAAAATTATAATCATACGTATCTGAACAATATTATAATATTATGAAGTGATGATAAAATTTACACATCATGTTAAGGATTATTATCATAATACTTGGGCACAAAGTTACTTGGGGAGCAAAATTATGATCTGTCCATCAAGCCACGTGGAAGGAATTCATAACATACTCAAATTCTTCAAGTGGAAAACAAGTGTTAAACCTACGATCCTAGTGATCTTGGGCAACAAGAAAGTTACAAGTATAAATAGGCATCCATTTACTTGCACATAATCGTGCAGTAGCAACAACAATAAATAGTAACATAATAATAATAATAATAATAATAATAATAATAATAATAATAATAGTAATAATAATAATAATAATATAAAGCTAAAATACCAGCTAGGGTTGTAAGCCGCTTACAACCAGGCTGATGTCTAGAGATCCAGCGATGGTGTCATAGTGTCAAGATTTTTGCAAACGCTCGTACACAAGTTAGCATCGCTTTGAAACACTAATTAAAGGTACGGATCCTTACCCCCACTCCTTGTTGCTTTCATATTCAGTTGTTATATAAACCCACTGATTTTATATATCTTCAAAAGTTCCTCACGTCTTTGAAGCATCAATTCATTTGGCTGTCCGTTCATTTCATGTTCTTATTATAATATTTGAATTAGCTTTGACATCATGCGATACAATTAAGTTTGTCGTACTCATTATCGCATGTTCCTGATATAAGCTCATGTTGATAAGATATATATGTTGCTATGGTTATGGAATTCTTTGAATAAGACCCTTTGTACTCTGAAACCATGAGTTCTGCTTCTCGTGGAGTGTCCCACGAGCATGTTGTTGCGGCATCGACAACATGTGCTCCACCCGTGACGGAGAGATCAGTTCACGGCGTCTCTTAAGTACAAGTGTGGTACATATGGCTATTAGGAGGCGTATGGATCGATCCTAGGATTTATGTATGTTATGGAGATGGATAACGGGTATGCCAACTCGCCACCTCATGTGATAAATATGCAGGAGTAGCTACCTGTGTATTGTCACGTTTTATGTTTAGCTCATGGGTTCATCCGCATGGTACGATTTTGTTATTAAATTTCCGCATCGTATCATTTTATACGTTACGTCTTGATCATGTCTCGGTAAATATTTATTTCTTGTTTGTTATTTTAAGCCTATTATTCCGTACTGAGCATTCGGCTCATTCCGTAAATTCTTTTTGTTCCACAGGTTCACAGGTTACCTTGGGCGGGATAGAGAGAGAAAATAAAGCTTAGGAATAAATCTAAAGATGTTGGGTAGACTCACTTAACAATGATAGTTTTGTATTGCAGGTATTAAGTTAGTTCGTTTAATATTTTATACCTTTGACAAATTAATAAATAAATGGAATTATGTCTTTCTGAACCAATGCTATTGTGACACGTCAGCCCTTCCGGGTTGGGGTGTTACAGCTATGGTATACCTATCGACAAAAATTAGGAGTTGCTTGCCAGAAGGCTACCCTTATAACCTCTTTTAAGAAAATTACTAAAGCCATAAACAAGTTTACACTGGATTGGAACATTAACGGTACGGATCCTTAACCCCACTCCTTGTTGCTTTCATATTCAGTTGTTATATAAGCCCACTGATTCTATATATCTTTGAAAGTTCCTCACGTCTTTGAAGCATCAATTCATTTGGCTGTCCGTTCATTTCATGTTCTTATTATAATATTTGAATTAGCCTTGATATCATGCGATCGAATTAAGTTGTTGTACTCATTATCGCATGTTCCTGATATAAGTTTCATGTTGACAAGATATATATGTTGCTATGATTATGGAATCATTTGAATAAGACCCTTTGTACTCTGAAACCATGAGTTCTGCTTCTCGTGGAGTGTCCCACGAGCATGTTGTTGCGGCATCGACAACATGTGCTCCACCCGTGACGGAGAGATCAGTTCACGGCGTCTCTTAAGTACAAGTGTGGTACATATGGCTATTAGGAGGCGTATGGATCGATCCTAGGATTTATGTATGTTATGGAGGTGGATAACGGGTATGCCAACTCGCCACCTCGTGTGATAAATATGCAGGAGTAGCTACCTGCGTATTGTCACGTTTTATGTTTAGCTCATGGGTTCATCCGCATGGTACGATTTTGTTATTAAATTCCGCATCGTATCATTTTATACGTTACGTCTTGATCATGTCTCGGTAAATATTATTTCTTGTTTGTTATTTTAAGCCTATTATTCCGTACTGAGCATTCGGCTCATTCCGTAAATTCTCTTTGTGTTCACAGGTTCACAGGTTACCTTGGGCTATATATATATATATATATATATAAAATTTATTATCATCGACCGATTCTGCGAATTCCTATTTTAATAAAAGATATAGTCCTGTGACAAGTCGTGCAATAACCATAAAAAATGTGCAAATCCTTATATAATATTTTTTTTAATGGATGACAAAAACCAATGTTTATGTCTAAGTCTTGGCATTACCAATTTTAATATAACATTGTATGTCTAATAATCCATACAAGACAAACTCCACCAAATTGTACTACGTATAGATGTTTAAGGTTACTGCCACAATCAATGATGTACAAAGCCAACAAAGGCATAGTCAAAACATGAATGATGCACCAAGCCAAGAATAACTTGACCATAAGAACTTAGCATGACAAAAGAATATTGTCATAAGGATCTTGGACTAATGTTGGTAGGTAAATAGACAAGGCAAGTGGTAAAAAAAAAAACACAAGGGTTAAGGGAGGTAAAAAAGAGGCGACAAAGGTCGAGCATAAGACGAGACGAGAAAAGAGACGAAGGCATAGAGGAAAAGACCAACGGTTATTGCCAACTCCGTTGCCAATAACAAGACGTGCTTATCGTTTTTTTATTGGGTAAAAAACCGAACGCAAACGTAGAGACCAAAAAAGGGCTCACGTCGAAAGAGAGCATACGTAAAAAATGGCTAAGGCAAGAACACCGTGGCCACTCGTTGAGAAAAATAACGACGAAGGCAAAAGGATCGATGGCTAGGGGTAAAAAAAAATCTAATTGTTTTTTTACGAAGGAAGGGTGAAAAAAAAAACTAAGTTAAAAAAAAAAAACTAAGTTAAAAAAAATAAGTCCTTGGGCCGGTCAGGCTCAGGCCCACTAAGGGGCAGGCCCAATAAGGAAATTAGGCCCAACAAGGCCTCAGGCCCAACAAGGAGTAAGCCCAATAAGCGGCAGGCCCAACAGGCCAGGCCCACTAAGGGATTTAATCGAATTAAATAAATAAAAAAGAAATTAGAAAAAAAGAAAATCAAAAACGTTTTCTTTTTCATAAGGCTTATGGAATTAAATCAGCCAATCAGAGGCCGCCACGTGTCAAGCGCCCATTGGTCAGGAAACCCCCATAAGGCTTATGCTGCCCGAAGCAGATCTGGGAGTGGAAATAGCAAAAAATGGACGGCCCAGATCTAATCTTGGAAAAATAGACGCTCAGGATTTAAACTGCGTTTTCCCCCAGGTCACCGTAATATTATATATGGTGACCTGGATAAATGATTCCTGATGTCTATAAATAAGGAAGTTATACCCTTTATAATACACCAAGTTGAAAAGGGTCCAACACCTTCAAAAACACACACTTAACTCTCTCTCTAGAATTACACCTCTCTCTCTCTAGAATTCACCCCCAAATCAATCGATTAAACCCTACGATTAATTAAACCCTAAAATTAATTCAACCCTAACAATCAACATGCGTCGACGATTAAAAGAGAGATTCATAATCAACGCCAAGAACTACTTCCTCGCATATCCAGATTGCTCGATTGAAAAGAAAGTCGCTATGCAACGAATCCTACGGCTACGACAAGATAAATTACACTATATCGGAATATCATCAGAAGAGGAAAGAGACGGAACAATCACTCTATACGCCTTATTAAAATTCGAAGATGTATTCAAGTGTCAGAACCCTAACTTCTTCAACCTCTACGATCAAAAGAGTGGAAGAATTTACAAACCAGCAATACAGCCAGCAAAGCCGATAGTCATAGCAAAAAGCTTCATGGACAAGGACAAGGATACAATAGAATGGGGAGTTTTTAACCCGATTTTTTACGTATGCTCTCTTTCGACGTGAGCCCTTTTTTGGTCTCTACGTTTGCGTTCGGTTTTTTACCCAATAAAAAAACGATAAGCACGTCTTGTTATTGGCAACGGAGTTGGCAATAACCGTTGGTCTTTTCCTCTATGCCTTCGTCTCTTTTCTCGTCTCGTCTTATTGAGACCTTTGTCGCCTCTTTTTTACCTCCCTTAACCCTTGTGTTTTTTTTTTACCACTTGCCTTGTCTATTTACCTAGTCATTTTTTTTAACCATGTAGTCTTAGCTGATGCGGTGTTACGACGGTTTGGTCTCTCATGTCTACGAGCGCCTTGGTGGTGCTCGTGTTTTGCTTGGCCTTATGGCCTTGACTTTCTCTCTACTCGTTTACTCATTTTCGTCATTGCATTATGTCTTTTATTTTTAGTCACGTCTTTTTTATGGTTATTGCACGACTTGTCACTGGACTATATCTTTTATTAAAATAGGAATTCGCAGAATTGGTCGATGATGAGAGATTTATCTGTCATTGAGTCAAAAGAAAGAAAAAAAAACACTACAGACATAGTTGGTCTGTTTTCTGGTCCAATCACACAATTTCTTTCTTAACAAGACAATCATTTTATTAATTTTTTTAATACAATGAAACAGAATACAACTATCAAGAGCCTTGGCTCGTACAATGTGATTCCTAATCTATGCTGGCATTAACTTGATCTCTTTTGGCTTCCTTTTTTCTGCTTGCAGGATCACTGTTCTTTGAGTATGGATGCCTGTTCTTGATTTATCTAAAGAACCAGCATTGATGTTGGTTTTCTTGAAGCTCTTCTTGCCTGATCTTGCCCTTTAACAGATACACCACTTAATTTCCTATATCTTCATCGGAAACGCATGTGAACGACTTCCTTTCTTTCAAGCATCATCATCTTTCTGAAGACTTTGCTCGAGGATGATCGGAGTTCGTCGGAGAATCCTCGTGTTTGCTGCTGTTGTTAGCAGCAGCCTGCTCACGACGCTGCTGCCGTTGCATACGAACCATCATCACCCGACGACGAGCCATGTACCGAGCTCGAGCACGAGCCCTAACTTGATCAGCCTCCCGTTCGTTATTAAGCCTCAGAACGTCAAAGAGATAGTCAGACTCGGCCTGCAAGGCATGAGCCCAAGACACCAACAGACTTGGGTGAAGAGACGAGATTGAGGAAGTCATCTGCTTCAAAAACTCGGTAGGATGGGTCATCTCCAGCTTTTCCAAAGCCTCATCACTAAGACTAGCCATATCAAAGCACCTCGTCTAGAGAACACCTATCGAGAGTACAACGATCTGCAAAACAAAATGCGCAACGTATTTAAAGGAACCGAGGGTTTCTCGATTGATCGTCTTTTTTTATTAAATCCGGCAAGGATTTGTGATTCCGATAGTCTTCTTTAGGATTCCGATCATTATTGGTGAATTCCGTCAAGGATCGTAGCTTTTCCGATGAGTTGCAGGTTTTTTTCGAAAAACAGAGCATCCTGGTTTTCTTCCTTTTCATCCTCTTTAGGTTGGTTAATCCTCTTAATTTGTGTGGAGCTGCTGTCGGAATACGATTCCGATGAGTAATAGAAGAAGATTGAGCCTCTGTATTCGAAGAAGAGAGAGATTAGTCGTCTATGGAAGCTTTCCTGTTCTTGAATTTGCAGCGATAGCTGTGCAGACGTTGACGTTGTTGACGATCGAGAGGTTAGAGATGATCTTGGATGGATGTCGATGGCCTCTGGTTTGCTCTGGAGGAAGAAGACGAAGCTTTATGGGAGAGGATGTGAGAGCGGACCCTTTTGGAGGCCTCTCAAACTTGGCCTATTGTATTGGGTATAACTTCCTTATTTATAGACAAAACGTATATACGTATAAGAATACGTATAAATATACGTATATGGAGAGTCATTTACCGAGGTCACCATATATAATATTACGGTGACCTCGGGGAAAACGCAGTTTAAATCCTGGGCGTCCATCTCGTCCGTATTTTCCAAGATTAGATCTCAGCCGTTGGATCAAGTGGCAATTTTGTAAATAGTAACTCTTCTGGGGGGTAGTTTTGTCCTTTTACCGCGGGTAACTTTTTTTTACCGTGGGTAACTTCACGTATTTACCGCGGGGCACGTGCGTGTCACGTGGCCTCATTAAGGGTATTTTGGTCTTTTCCCGCTTTTTCCGACACTGTAGCATAAGCCTTATGAATAAAATATTATTATTTTTCTGACACGTGGGCCCTACCATAAGGCTTATGAATAAAATATTATTATTTTGTCTGACGGCGGGCCCCACCATAAGCCTTATGAAAAAGAAATTCTTTTTTCTTTTTCTTTTTTTTTTTAATTTCTTTTTGATTTATTTAATTCGATTAAATTCCTTAGTGGGCCTGGCCTGTTGGGCCTGAGGCCTTATTGGGCTTACTCCTTGTTGGGCCTGAGGCCTTGTTGGGCCTAAGCCGGTCCAGCCCAAGTCCTTAGTTTTTTTTTCTAACTTAGTTTTTTTTATTTTTAGAAAGTCTTAGTGTAGATTTTTTTTATTCCTTTCCTTTTAGGTTTTCAAGGACGGTTCCTTATTTTTAGTGTTCACAGGGTTCATTTCCTTTTTATACACACACAACATAAAATCATATCTTTTAATCGGTAACGCCTGTGGACGATACTTTTTAAAAAGAAAGGATATGAAAGGATACTTTTAATGTTTAAGTTTTTTAACCATACGTTAAAAAAAACAAGATCGTATTCTTTTTGTTTTTCTTTTGAAGGGTTAACCATGTGTTAATCCCTCTTCCAAGTCTTTCTTTTTTTGGAGGTTTGTTCTGTGCGTTCTCTTAGTTCATCCTTTTTTAGGTTTTCAAGGATGGTCTCTTATTTTTAGAAAGTCTTAGTGTAGATTTTTTTTATTCCTTTCCTTTTAGGTTTTCAAGGACGGTTCCTTATTTTTTAATTTATTTCGTATTTAAATTAATTTAAATTTAATAGATAAATAAATAAAAAAAAAACCAAAAAGATGATCTTAAAAAAACTCCCACTCTCGAAGATGATGATGCTCGGTCATCTTCTCAAAAAGACTAAGCTTCGTAAAAAGTATCGTCCACAGGCGTTACCGATTAAAAGATATGATTTTATGTTGTGTGTGTATAAAAAGGAAATGAACCCTGTGAACACTAAAAATAAGGAACCGTCCTTGAAAACCTAAAAGGAAAGGAATAAAAAAAATCTACACTAAGACTTTCTAAAAATAAGAGACCATCCTTGAAAACCTAAAAAAGGATGAACTAAGAGAACGCACAGAACAAACCTCCAAAAAAAGAAAGACTTGGAAGAGGGATTAACACATGGTTAACCCTTCAAAAGAAAAACAAAAAGAATACGATCGCAAGAAAGGTACCCATAAACCTGCTCAAAAGAAAAAGAGAAAGAAAACGTTAAAAAAAACATGGCATCTTGAGTACTAAAAGAGATGCCAAAAAAGAGGAAGACCGTCAAGAAACAGAAAAATGGCATCTTGACTAGACAAAAAGTAGCACGAATGAAGCTGAAAGATCTTCGAGAAAGAAAGGGCTGGAAAAGAGAAAGTTGACCATGACTTAAGAGAAAGGATGGGAAAAAGAGGCGACCCATGACGCTAAAAAGAGACTAAGTCTAAAGGTAAAAAGAGACACGGCCATTGGGCAAGGTCAAGAGACCAAGACCAAGACCAAAAAGGAAGAGGAAGAAAGAGACGGAGACTAAGGCACAAGAAACGACCAAGTCGTTCTAAAAAAGACGGGAAAGCTGAAAAAAGAGGTGACAAAGCTCGAGCATAAGACGAGAGAAAGAGAAGACGACAACGTGTACGTCCAACGTAACACGAAGATGGATAGACTCTTAAAGAAGACGTGACTAGAAGGAGATGTCGTGACAAAGAGAGAGGGTGACATTTTTTATTCCAGAAATAAAAAATAAAAATAAAAGAAAAAGAAGAAGAAAAAAAATTAAAAGGAAAGGAAGAGGGAGAAGATAAAAAAAATATTTTTTAAAAAAAAATATTAGCGACTTTAAAAAAAAGATCGTGAAAAAAAAAGACTCGAAAAAAATATTAGCGACCTTAAAAAAATACGATTTAAAAAAACGACGACTTAAAAAAACGACGACCTAAAAAAACGTCGTGACGAGACGAGGAGGAATTACGAAAGCCCAAGAGAGATCGAGGCCCAATAGGCCGTAGGCCCAATAAGAACGGCCCAATAAGGAAAAAGGAGGAATAAAAAAAATAAAAAAAGAAATTAAAAAGGAGAAGCTTCTAGAAGCTTCTAGAAAGTGGACCTATTTGACTTGGTCAACTTTAACGGAGTACCCTTTTGACTAGTCAACTTTAACGGAGAAAACTAACGGAATTCCAAAACTCCGTTAACTCTGGGAAAAGGTTGAGGGACCAAAAGTGTCATTCTTGAAACTTAAAACATCCCGCCAATCAGAGGGCGCCACGTGTCAAAAGGTGTCAGAGGTTGTCGGCCATATGGGGGACAGGAAAGAGGAGAGAGAAAGTGCTCACCCAATCAAAAGCCGCCACGTGTCAGACCCCATCGTCAGTGATGCGGAATTTAATAACAAAATCGTACCATGCGGATGAACCCATGAGCTAAACATAAAACGTGACAATACGCAGGTAGCTACTCCTGCATATTTATCACACGAGGTGGCGAGTTGGCATACCCGTTATCCACCTCCATAACATACATAAATCCTAGGATCGATCCATACGCCTCCTAATAGCCATATGTACCACACTTGTACTTAAGAGACGCCGTGAACTGATCTCTCCGTCACGGGTGGAGCACATGTTGTCGATGCCGCAACAACATGCTCGTGGGACACTCCACGAGAAGCAGAACTCATGGTTTCAGAGTACAAAGGGTCTTATTCAAATGATTCCATAATCATAGCAACATATATATCTTGTCAACATGAAACTTATATCAGGAACATGCGATAATGAGTACAACAACTTAATTCTATCGCATGATATCAAGGCTAATTCAAATATTATAATAAGAACAAGAAATGAACGGACAGCCAAATGAATTGATGCTTCAAAGACGTGAGGAACTTTCGAAGATATATAAAATCAGTGGTTTTATATAACAACTGAATATGAAAGCAACAAGGAGTGGGGTTAAGGATCCGTACCTTTAATGTTCCAAACCAATGCAAACTTGTTTATGGCTTTAGTAATTATCTTAAAAGAGGTTATAAGGGTGGCCTTCTGGCAAGCAATTTCTAATTTTTATCGGTAGGTAGCTCATTGGCTCTTTAGGTGTGTGACAATGAAACTGAGTGAAAATAAGAATTATGCACTCGCCTTTTATACTCGAACAAAACGTGGCCACCAAGTTAGATTGAAGTTATCCCTTTTTCAATTTGTTATCTTAATCTAATGCATACATACGTGTATGCTTATCAACATCTCTTTCTTTTTATATTATTGTTATTATTTTATTCCAACTAATTTAGGAACCTTTTGTGATGGTCTCGTCTAGACCGATTCAGCACAGCACGTTTTTGTTTTCAATTAACTCATAGTTATTATAATTTATTTTTTTATTTAAGCTGTTTAACTCGTTTTCTTCTTATAACTTTTAACCTATAACGTTTTAGGGAATTCCAAATATACTACCAAGACGAGCAAATTTTTGTCCATGCGTCAACCTAAGTTTTATTAAAAACGGAATAGGGTTCAAATATAATATATCTTATTATTATTACTATAGGGTCTCCTATAACATTAAATACTTCTCTAGATCTCATATACTAGACATGACTCGTCTAGATATCTTTTAATTTATATCTTTTAAACCATACTCGACAACGAGCGTTTGTTCAAATGCCTGTCATTTAAATGAGTTGTTTTACCCGCTATCTACTCATTTAATAATATTTAAAATACAAGTATTAAATATTTTAAGCAACTTAATAGGAACCGTATATTACAACTATTACCCCCTTAAAAGAAATTTCGTCCTCGAAATTTATGGATCTAAAACATGGAAGTTACATAACATCGATCAGAATATAAGTCTTATATTCAGTTGGACATATAGATTCTGTTCAAATATACTAGGATAGATGGAATGAATTGATTTATTGGTTTCCATGGAGTTTCATGTTCATATATTTCGTATGACCTTAACAAATGAAATACTTGGATTCATAAAACATTCGGATAGACACTTAACCTACAAAATAGGAATCCCAAAAGTGCACATTTGTACCTGTAATTCACAATTATGTTCATGACCATAATTGTCAATTACCTTACAGCCATGCCCTAACGGTCTTCCTTCAAACATATCTAACCATACGGAAATTTATAAATAACGTGACTATCGGTACGGATATTACGCACAAAGATGTTTTAGTGATAACTAAGAAATGTTCGAAAATGACCATGGAAGCAATGGAAGCAAAATAACACATATTTGAAGAGTAAGGTTCACAGTTACCTGGACTAAATGCCATATGACCTCAAGAGACTAGGATATGCTAAGCGAACTAATTCTATGGTTTCCTAAGTTGCTTCGTATTCAGAGTGGTTCTCCATATAATATATAAAAATAATAATTTTCCTATGCATAACCTTTTCTTGTCCATCTAGAACAAATATTCACGTTTCTCTTCATATGATATTTCTCATGGATTGTACGTAACGGATAACTAATAATAGCGAACGAATGATAATTGTATCCTCTCAATAAGGATACTCGAAAACTGCTATGAGCGTGCGTGAGTTAAGGCGGTAGTGTTAGTCGATACGACACTTCCCTAATTCTTTCAAGAATGTCAAACGGATCGATTAAACGTGGATGAAGCCTTCCCTTGATTCAAATTCTGCTAACGCCACGCCAAGGGACAAGACGTGGTCTTCAGCTCTAAATTCGAGTGTTCGTCTATGCAGGTCTACATAACTCTTTGGTCTACTCCGAGCCCCTTTCAGCTTCTCTTGTGCAATAGTGACTTTTTCATTCCGGTTCCTCAAGAATCTTCTCTCCAGCTTCTTCCAACTATTATTGTATGTGAATTCAACAAAGCACAAGTATTCATCCCCGTTACCGTCCCAATCTACCATGCATGTTCTAAGCATAACTTCCAACGTTTGGATGATTCATTCGGATTGCCCATTGGTCTGAGGTTGGGAAGTAGTACTAGACTTCAGACGCGCATCATCAGATGTGAAAAAAAACTAAGTTAAAAAAAACGAGGACTTGGGCCGGAAGAGAGCCAGGCCCACTAAGGGGCAGACCCAATAAGAGGTAGGCCCACTAAGCCTCAGGCCCAACAGGCCAGGCCCACTAAGGAAATTAGACGAATTAAATAAATGAAAAAGAAATTAAAAAAAAAAGTAAAAAGAAAAAACGTTTTCTTTTTCAAATAAATACGGAATTAAATAATTCAAAAAGAAAATAAAAAAAGGCCACCGACCAAACTGACCAATCAGGAGGAGAGAGAGTCTGACACACGCAATCATTATGTCGGGAGGAATATTCCTCGAATATTCCATACGCCTTACGAAATAATATTATTTTATTATTTTGTGGCCCCCACCATAAGCCTTATCCATCCGGCCAACCAGAGGCCGCCACGTGTCAATCATCCAGCGGCTGATTGGGTTGAAAAGACAAAAATACCCTCAGCTTGTATTTAATTTCCCGCCTTAATCGCGTCATTAAGGCAAAAGGTCTGCTCTCACAGAGCGTCATTAAGTCGGACTAATGACGATTAACTCGTTTTAATTACCCGTTGACCAGTCAAACCCCACCGACCATCTGATCCAACGGCTGAGATCTGATCTTGGGAGAAAAATAGACGCACCAGATTTAAACTGCGTTTCCCCCGAGTCACCGTAATATTATATATGGTGACTCGGGCAAATGACTCTCCATAATGACGTATTTAGTATTCGTCTATAAATAAGGAAGTTATACCCTTTATAATAGGCCAAGTTTGAAAAGGGTCTACACCGCAGAGAAAACACCTTGGAAAACACATAGTTAACGCCACCGGCCGGAGCTCTCCTTCTTCTTCATCTCCGTCTGACCCTTTACTTTGTTGCTATACGTTAATTTAAATTAACGTGGTCTAATTTGTCTTTACTATCTTATAAACACATTTTAGTTTTCTTAAATACGTCGTTAATCATGTTTTAGGTTTGTTATTCACGTTTTTATTAACCTAAGATGCAAATCTTTAGGTTGTAGTTTCCTAATTAAGTTTTTAGAATTTTTAGGAATTTTTAGGAATTTATTTTGATTTTTAATAATTTTTAGGAATTTATTTTATCGTTCTAAGTCTCGAAATATTTTTTTTTTATTTTTTTGGAATTTATTTTAATTTTCTGGAATTTTTAGGAATTTATTTTTAATTAATTTTGATCGTAACGGCTATTTTTACGAGTTTATTTGCATGAAAATTTGAACACCAAAGTTAAGATAATTGTTATATTATGTAATATCTATTACAAAATGTATTAGTTTATCTTTGTTTTAGTTCACGAAGAGAGGCTAAAACAGATATATGATTATGCCATTCATATGAAACTGAAACATAAATATGCTCGACCTCGACGATAGGAAAGAACAAAAATGCAACTAAAACTTAAATTGTTTGGGTTGACTTTAAAGTTTAAAGCAACTCTAGTGGGCCAGTTTAAGTTCAACTGGGCTGAACCGAATGGTAAAGGCCCACAAGAGTTGGAAAAGGGAAGCATCAGGAATTAAGATCGGTTGTTTTAATTGTGACTTATTATATGTAGACTTATAACTAAAATACATTAGAATAGAGAACAAGTGGAAATAAGTGAAGTACAAAGTACTTATTAAAAAACCATCATATAGAAACTAAACAGCCCAAAATGTGCACAACATAAACCACAAACCACATAATAAAAGAAACAACCAACGTAGATCACAACATACAAAAGCAAGCAACAAGATCAACATTAAACAACCCTATCACCGACGTGGCTCCTCTTCCATCTGTCTCACTTGTGCTCTCCGTAGCACCTCGCCAGTCCCCAACGGTGTCACCTCCACGTCCACCGCCGTGTCAACTTCAAGAGCCGCCGCTGCGGCCGCGGCATCATTTTTCAAGTTCATTGCCTCCATTCTCTTCCTGGTATCCTCTTTTGTTGTTTCATCAAACATTGCCTACCCAAACAAATCATTCATATTATTTCTTCCAATATACAAGGCTGAATATTACATTATCATGTTCACTTATGATACATTATTATTATTAATATTGTATGTTTGCTACAAAAAAAAGATGCATAAAAACAGAACTGAACAATTTTATTCACAACCGACTAACCTTTGTGGAGTCGGCAGTTTCGGACACCTTCTCCTTGGCCTCCTCTTTCTTTCCGGTTAACATATCCATTGCTTTGCTTGCCGCGTTCGCCGCCGCGTCCTTCAATTCCCCCATCTTCCCTAATGCGGTGTCCTTCCCTTCCTTGGCTGTTTCCGCCGTGTAGTCCTTGGTGGCTGCCGCCTTCTCTACCGTGTAGTCCTTGGTCGCCGCAGCCTTGTCAACCGTGTAGTCCTTTGCAGCAACCGCCTTGTCCACCGTGTAGTCCTTCGCTGCTACCGCTGCTTCTTTCGCTTGTTTCGCCTTCTCCGCCGCCACATCTGCCGCCTCCTTCGTTTTCTGTGCGGTGTAATCCTTGTACTCGCCAGCCTTCCCCAGTGTGGTGTCTTTCGCTTGTTTCGCCTTCTCCGCCGCCACATCTGCCGCCTCCTTCGCCTTTTGTGTGGTGTAATCCTTGTACTCGTCAGCCTTCCCCATCGTCGTGTCTTTCGCTTGTTTCGCCTTCTCCGCCGTCACATCTGCGGCCTCCTTCGTCTTCTGTGCAGTGTAATCCTTGTACTCGCCAGCCTTCCCCACCGTCGTGTCTTTCGCTTCTTTCGATTTCTCCGCAGTAACATCCGCGGCCTCCTTAGTTTTCTCGGCCGCATAATCCTTATACTCAACCGCCTTATCTTTCGCCTCCACACCCGTCTGCCTCCCTCTCTCCGCCGCCTCCCCACTAATCTCCGCCGTCTTCTCCGCCGCCTCATGCGTCTTTCCCGTCACCGCGTCTTTCGCGTGGCCTAACGTCCCAGTCACAGTACTAAATATACTACTAATAATCCCTGGACGGCTTTCTTCCGTTGTTACCTTTTCATGACGTTCCACCACCACTTCACCACCGGCACCACCCTGCCGATTAACATCCGTGAGTTCATCGGCAGCCGTCCTTGCAGCCTTCTCAGCAATCTGTTCCTTGGTTTTAATATCACGATTTGAAGCCATTGTATTAGTAAATATGTCACTACACACAATATAATATATAATAGAGTAAATGATTGTTTAGGATGGATGTTTAATTTACAGGGAGAGAGAGTTTATATATATGTGTTGTAGGTGTTGAGACGAAGGAACCGCATATTGAAGATTGGGTTTCATGGCGGTAAGGTGGTATGGTTGTTTGACACGTGGCTTTGATTATTGATACGTGGAGTTCATGCAGAGTAGTTTGTGGCAGTTTTAAAGTACATCTTTTCTTTATTGGATAAAAACTGCCAAGAGAATTTGCTAGAAACAAATCTGTTAACGATCTTATGTTTTGCTTGTATGCGAAGTTAACCGCTACCAAAAAAATCAGTAGATGAGAAAAGGAAAACATATCGCTTACACCATCTCCAAACCATTGCCGCCCGTTTAATCCTTGCCTGATGCCCCCTCATGTTGTCCGTCCGTTTTCCCACTCCTCTACAACGGGCGCCCCAACTTATGGCCCACCTCCTCTCTCACAATCCCTGTCTCCCTCCTTCACGGGCGAGCCCTTGACCACGGGCGGCTCCCCTCCGTCTCTTTCCACCTCACCGTCTACATCGGAAAATGTGGCCACGGGTGCCAGATTTCGGACGGGTTGGAGAAAGCCTTGGGGTGAATGGGGTGGTGAGTGATAGAATCACACCATCACACCCAATAATATGATGCGACCTCATTTTGGACAAGAATTTTTTGCTAAAATAGAGTTTTTTTCAAGGATTTTTGTGTAAGTGGTAGGTGTCAGAAAGTAGTTTAGGAAAATGGTAGTCCCGCAATCTTAGATTGCGGGATTGGCTTACGTGGACTTCCAGCATGGATGACTTGGACGAGGCAGCTGAGTTGGACGAGTTGGACGAGGTGATGTGGAAGACCCGCAATCTTAGATTGCGGGAATAGGGTATTATGCAATCCAAGATTGCGGATTCAATTCAGACACATGCCCACTTTATCATTTACATTTCTTATATATAACAAACATACACTCGTTTACACCGCACTGTCAAACAAAAACATACACTCGTTCGTTTCATACACAGTCAAACACAAACACAAACAGGCGATGGTTTTTTAGTGTTGTTGGATCCGTGTTACATTTGCACGTGTTAAATGGCTGTCTGGTCATTTAATTTCAAATATATTAATGTTGGAGGGTCCAAAGGTTGTAGAAGAATCCATTTAGTTTTTGGTCATGACCCTATTATTTTTGGATCGATGTTACATTTGCATGAAACTACTTGGATCGATGTTACATTTGCACGTATTATAACACGTGTAGAATGCAACATTGGTATTGTAGTTTATAAAATTAAATACCTGGCTTGCAATGGTGGTTTGAATATCCCGTGTACCACCCCCAGGCAGGCCAATTATTTCTTTCTTGGGAACCACCCTCTAAGCAAATCCTTAGGTAGGTGAGGGCGCTGATTCTACGCTGATCTGGAATTGGTGTTCTCGAACATTGAAGATGGTGGATTCATCAAAGCTACTGATTTTTCGCAGCAGGCGTCAAAGGTAGCTCTGATGTAGAGAGTTGGAGGCGCGTCAGGCGTCAAAGGCAGGCGATGGAAGCTGTGGTGGATGGAGTTCATCAGGGCCTCGCCTCCCTTTAGAAGTTGGAATTGGTGTTCTCGGAAAATTCACGTAAAGCTGAAGCTTCCGCAAGTTGAAGCTTCATTCCTCGTTGCTCTGATTTGGAATATGGCGAGGCGTGGAATCAGTCCTCGTTGTTCCTGTAGGATTGTGGCAAGGCGTGTAAAACAAAATGGTGATTCTTCTTCTACCGTTAAAACAAAAGGTGGATGGGGAGTTGCTTTTAAAGTTGGAATAGGTGTTCTCGGAAATTGAAGGTGGTCGAGTCATCAAAGTCGATCATTTTCGCAGCAAACTTTATTGCGCTTGCGGGTTCTACACCTTCAGCGCAAGGCCCTCCGACGTCGAAGAAACTCGCTCCATAATTAGCGACGTTGGCGATATTGGATGCACCAGCTCATGCTCGTACCTCTATAGTAGCAGGCATCTGACATAGTTACGTAGATACCCTTGACTTGGTACCCATGTACAGCAAATCGACGAACTTAAAGATAAAGCTAAAATATGGGCCAAGTATCGAGGGACGCTGCGTGCATAAATATGGGAAGAGATGCATAAATATGGGGGCTGGTTAAAACACTAAAGATATGTGGTGTGATAGATATGGAGTTGTATGTTGCTGCTGCAGCTAAATTGGAATTGGTGGTCTCGGAAATAGATTGTTTTGTAACTTTGGTAGATTGTATATTTAACGTTTCATGTGAATAATAAATTTACGTTGTTTTTATTCAATAAGTTTATTATTCTTAAATAACTCTGTTAATAATGACATATCATAATTTAACAAATTGACTAAACGACTTGTGGATTGTATAGTTTGACTAGTTTGTAAAAATAGTTTCTGTTTTCTTAATGTTGAAACTGGTTATGCGGTTTGTTGTTGTATGTAAGGTGTTTTCTTAGTGTTGAAACAGGCCCAGGGAGCCCTTTTCGGGCCCCTGTATCCGTCTCCCGGGCCGGGCTTTACCGGACCCGGATCGCCGAACGTGGCGTCCTTGGGTGATATAACAGGGCCGTCGCTGGTCCAGGCGTTACGGGACTTTCCGTGACACGATCCCGGGCCTCACAAAAAGCCCCGGACCTCATTTTGTTAACTTACTTTTTATTTGTCAATATAACAAATCCTTATATTATAAAAGCCGGATGAAAATATAAAGAAAAATTAGTGTTGAAACATGCCCAGGGAGCCCTTTTCGGGCCCCTGTATCCGTCTCCCGGGCCGGGCTTTAACGGACCCGGATCGCCGAACGTGGCGTCCTTGGGTGATATAACAGGGCCGTCGCTGGTCCAGGCGTTACGGGACTTTCCGTGACACGATCCCGGGCCTCACAAAAAGCCCCGGACCTCATTTTGTTAACTTACTTTTTATTTGTCAATATGACAAATCCTTATATTATAAAAGCCGGATGAAAATATAAAGAAAAATTAGTGTTGAAACAGGCCCAGGGAGCCCTTTTCGGGCCCCTGTATCCGTCTCCCGGGCCGGGCTTTACCGGACCCGGATCGCCGAACGTGGCGTCCTTGGGTGATATAACAGGGCCGTCGCTGGTTCAGGCGTTACGGGACTTTCCGTGACACGATCCCGGGCCTCACAAAAAGCCCCGTCAGTACCATTTCATATATCAAAAAACAAACCATTTCATATATCAAAAAACAAAACCATTTCATATATCATTAGTTCATATAGAGTTATTACAATTGGGCCCACAATTAGCTTGGTTACAAAATCGTCCGTCAGTACCACATAAAGGGGGACGTCGCTCACGGTGTGGATTGCGACGCGGCTCGTTAGGGAACTCCAAAGGTACTGGTGTGTAGAAATTGGACGACGATCCTTCGCCACCTTGATTTGGGGCCCAATAGTTAAACGATGACTGCCCGGTGTTGATGGGTGGGTTGAGAGGGAAGGTAGTCTGTGGTGTTGTAATGGCATCAAACGGGTTAAATTGGGAACTCCATTGGTTGTCGTTTAATAACGACTCCATGAGGTTCATCTCTGTTGACCCCCCTTGGATATTCGTAGTGCCCTGTTGTGGTGGGGTACCGAATCTTGCAATAAAGGAGGTAGGGTCAAACCCGCCAAGATCATCATCAAAGAAAATATTATCTGGCGTACTTTGATGACTATGCACAGACACTTCTTCTTCTCTCTGAACCTCCGCATTCCTCTGATTTCGCCTTCGCCTAGGCGCTCTTTGAGGACGGCTTCTGTCTGCAACAGAGGCAGCAGGGCTACCTTCAAGCCGTGAGCGGTAGTTCAAACGATCACCCACACCAATTTGCGACATGACTGATTGGGCAGTGCTTTGAATCACCCCAAGATTGGTGCTGAAGTTGGCAGGGACGGACGACATGATTTGGGACACTTGCTCGTTAATCTGCGTGTATCCCTCCATCTGTAAATTAAGAAAATTAAATATTAACAAATTTATCATTTAAATATACACTTTTATATATTTGAAAAAAATTCATATATATACCAGCACTTGGGCAATCCCAGCATCATCTCTGAAACCCGGTTGTGCTACCGGGATGGCCATTGGGTTCCTCGTGTACCCCACGGTTCTTTCTAAGAACCATTCCATATAATCAGCATACACGGAAGGTTCTGAGGTTCGTTCCCCGACCACTACGTGATTCTCGCGCTCATCCCAGGACTGCACATACGTGCTATGGTATGTTGTAAACCAGTTTTCGTATGGTCTCCCAGCACGCGTCCTTTGGTGCAGCTCGAGGTGGACTTCGGGGGTAAAGGGTGGTCCCTGAGGAATCCATTGACGGAATCCGAATTGTCTCAAGACCCTGCTGGCTTGGTGGTATTCCACCACCTGAAACCACAGAATGTAGCAATCCGAACACCAAGAGGCCCGTCCGTCGGTGCAACTTTCCGGGAGTACCTCCATGGCTCGTTCATAGGGTCTCCAAATGAACTGTTGTAAAAAATTAAACAGAAACACTATTAGTAAAATTTAATATATTTTTCACTGTAACAAAAAATAAACAGTCTCATACCTGTTCGGAATATAAATTTTGAAGTTGCGATCGTATCGCTTTTAACGACCGCGAGGCCACCCCCCTGAAATCGCGCGATCCTTTCCAGCTGTTTTAAACGAACGAGTTAGTTTATTTAATAAAAAAATTATTAAATATAACATAAGGAAGGGTGATGGAGAAAATACATACATTGCGCCATACGGTTTTCCAGGCATCAACCGGGTACTACACCGGGGAGATAGTACACTGATTCGGGTCCATGCCCACAACTGGAGTATGGTGATAGGTCCTCCAATTGTTTTATCAGTGGAGCATGCGGCTTTGCACAAGTTTCTGTACAAAGAAGCTAATGCAGCACTCCCCCAGCTAAACTGACCACATGTTTCTAACGATTCGACGTGCCTTAAAAATGCCAATGACGTCCAACCGTTAGAAGAGTCAGCCAACAGTGAATTACCCACAATAATCAGCACCACACAACGTGCTTGTTGTCTAACCATATCAATATCTGCCCCTTCGGGCAGTGGTTCCTTGATTTTTTCTAGAAGGCTTGTTGTTTTAATAGTATTTCCGGAAAGCATGCTCTCATTCGTCTGTATGCCCAACATACCTTCTACTAGCTGATTTCGAACTTCATGGGACCATCTTTCCTGTAGTCCTGCAATTGGTGGACCGTTGACTCGCAACCCCATGAGGACGTTCACGTCCTCTAAAGTCACGGTTGTTTCACCGAAGGAGAAGTGAAACGTGTGAGTCTCAGGACGCCACCTTTCTACCAACGCGGTTATTAAACCACGGTCAGCAAATAGGTAGCCAACCTCAAGAACGCCACCAAAACCAGCTACACTAACCAGATTACGAACATTGGGGTGAATACCATTATCCCGTATGTGATTGTATAACGACTGATCGCCTCGCCTTACATCGAGTTCTATGGCATCGTCACCACCGTCTTCGAACATATAAGCAGAACGATGTCGTGGCTGCAGCCATAGAAGAGAATTGTCTCTTGGACCAGGGTGTAAATAAGCCATAATTTTTAAGATATGAAGTTGTTTATCTGCTTTGTGTTGTGAGTTTTTTTTTTTTGTGAGTTTGCTTTGCTTTGCTTTGTGTTGTTAACAATAACAATAGTCCATCCATATATATATTAAAATGCATGCCATTTCTCTGCACTCTACTCTCACATGCAAACATTGAATTTGATTAAAGTTGATTAGATATGTGTAAGAGTTACTATGCAAGTTCAGACATGCAAAGGCATGCAAAGCTCTCTACTCTCTCATGCATGCATTGATAATTCAATTGATGAGATGGTGTGTAAGAGTTGAAGACAAAAGCAAACAGGAGAAGGCTGAACCAATCTCGCAATCTGAGATTGCGAGAGTCAACTGTAGCTGCTCGTCTTTTTCTGAATCCCGCAATCTAAGATTGCGGGTCTTCCACCTCATCCTCCAACTAAGCTCCTTCGTCCAACTCATCCTTGCTGCTCGTCCTAGTAGATGTCCACGTAACCTAATCCCGCAATCTAAGATTGCGGGAATACCATTATCCTAAACACCCTTCTGACACGTACCATTATCACAAAAAGTTTTAAAAATAACGCTAATTTGGCAAAAAATTCTCATTTTCATCACACTCAATCATATCCATCACAAAAAGGTGGGAGTGGAATGATAGAATCACACTACATTACTTTTTTTAAATAAAAATACAAAATTACATTAAATAAAAAAACCTACACTAATTAAAAAAAAAACACTTGAAAATATAAAATAAAAATGAAATAATAAAATTAAGTGAGCGGTGGGTACGGGTCCTCGAACACGATATCTAAACTACCGACGTGTTCCGTTAGATCGTGTCGAAGTTGAAAGTGGGTTTCTTCATTTCTCAACTCAAAAAGAATATTATCATTAACGATTGCTGGTGTCGGAGGATCCATAACGTAATTCGGAGATATTGTGCGCCCCTATTCCTTCAGTATCATATTGTGCAGTATGATACACGCGTACACAACACTCTTTATTTTCGCTTTATCAACCAAACGAATCGGGCGATCTATTATGTGCCATTTAGATTTCAATACACCAAATGCTCGTTCAACGTCATTTCTCGCCGATTCTTGTAGCTTCTTAAATAATATTTCTTTGTCGATTGTTGAAAACGAATAAGCTTTTACAAAATCTGACAACCAGGGTAGATACCATCAACAAGATAGAACCCACGTCTATATTGTCTCCTGTTCACCCTAAACGGGCACGTCGGGGCGGTTCCTTGTCTCTCTATGTCGAATAGAGGTGACTGATGTAGAACGTTCACATCATTGTTTGACCCGTGGGGAACAAAGTACGCATGCCAAATACGTAAATTGTTCGATGCAACGATTTCGAGCATGATCGTCAATTTTTTATGGTCACCTCTCATAAACTGCTGTCGCAAAGTGATCGGATGTCGCGGTCCGGTCAAAGATAGTATTTATTAAGTCCTAATTACCTCAAACTATGTAGCTAGTGGTAACAAGGGTGTCGAACCACGAAGAGTCTGTGGTCGGTGAAAATGATTGTAGTTGATTGAGAAAACGTCACTTATGAAGAATTAGTTTAATTATGAAGTTTAGTGCTTTTGTTCATTTAAGATTTTTGGTTTGGAAGTTGTGAATCACAAAGTGATTCAAGATTATAATTTGCAAAAGTGAAAAATAAAGCTTGATTAATAATAAAGACTTTGAATGAAAATACTTGATTGTAAACAATGATAATAAAATGGAGATCACACCGGTTCAACAAATAACCTAGAGTTCTATAACAACTTGGGATTAAACAAGAGATTGCAATTAGGATTAACGGGTTAATTGTTACAATAGGCTTAGGTGTCAAGTTTCATCAACATCAAAGATGGACTAAACTACACTTCATTACTCTAGAACATGCAAACCCTAATGACATGTTAAAGCATAATTAACCGAATTCATTTCCCTAGTAATTGGCGCAAGAAACAATTATCAATGAGAATTCAAAACAAGATTAACGCAATTAACAAGTTTGTTCAAATCCCAAATACAAAATAATTAAGAAAATACCCAAATGTTCAAGAACCCTAGATTCCAAGTCTACACCGGGTGATTCCAAGGGAGACTAGCCGCTCATGATGATGGAAGCCTCAATGAATATGGAAAAGATATGAGAATTAGCCATGAGGAATATTGGGGAAGTAGGGTTTATGAATGGTGAATGAAGGTTTGGTGATTGGTGATGAAGATGGGTTGAATAATGATGATCTTGATTAATGGAATATGATGATGGATGGATTGGATTTGAGTTCTTGATGATTGGAGACACCAAGAATGGTCTAAGATCAGCCCTAGGAGGTTAGAATTGAAGGTATGGAGTAAAAAAATCGAATTCCCCATTAAAAACTCATCAAAGATATCAATTTCACGTTTTTTGTGCAGCAGGCTGCGCCTAGGGCGCCCAGACATGCGTCTAGGACGCCCAGCTGATGTGCCCTGGACGCCCAAGGTCTTCTGGAGACGCTCAGCTGGACGCTGACCAACGTCTAGGACGCCCAGGGGTGAGTCTAGGACGCCCAAGCCTATTTTGCTTGATTTCCTTTGTCTTGCTCAGTTTCTCGCTCCCGTTCTTGCTAAATCCATTCCAGATCCCCGTTAAGCTTCCAAAATGCACCTTAAACCTTTTGAGGCCTGCAAAACGAAAATCTCATCAAAGTAGCGTGTCCAAGACTATAAAATCACATAGAAATGCAATATTAAACACAAAAAACCTTGGACTTTCAACCGCGTATCACAAAGCCGTCAGACAACTTCTCCATTCGATGTGGGTATAGTCGATGCTCCCGACCATCCCGGGAAAATGCCATCGAGTTTCATGTGCGTCGTACAAATGTGTTATGTCTAGTCGGTCTTCATAGATACTACCGTATAAAGCAATAATAGCATTGCAAAAATAGTAAAGAGACTCGCTTGAAGTTTTACCTGACATATTTAAATATTCATCAAATTCGTCAGGAATGTTACCGGTAGCAAGTTGACGAATCGCAGATGTGCATTTTTGTATCGTCGTAAAACTCCTCGTTCCCCTAGCATCGTACCCTTCTTAAAACCATTCGTAGTTAGCTTCGATGTCTCCAACAATCTTTAAAAATAATTCCTTTGATAAACGGAATCGAGTTTTAAACATCGCGTCATTGTACTTTGGGTTTTCTACAAAGTAATCGTTCATCAACATTTCACTTGCCCCCCACCGATCACGTTCAATCATTTTTTTTCTTTGGGCGTCGCTTATCTTGATGCTCCGCGGCTTCACAAACTTTTGCAAAAGATTTCGTTGTTTAACCCGACAAGTCGGATGAACTAGCAGAGTCGATTGGATATGAAGGGCCTTGCATTTTTTGGATTGTTTGATTGTTGAAGATATTATTTGATTGTTTGTGGTAATTTTGGTTGAAAAAATGAGGTTATATAAAGGTTTGATTTATTAAAAAAAAAAATTTTAAACGCCTAGCCAGCTAACGGTCAGATGACCGTTGGCCAATGTTCGATGGCTGTGTGATACGGTTGTGATGAGTATCACAAAATAATTTTATCGCGGGCGTGATAGATGTGATGGGACGGTGTTCGCGGCCATCACAACGATCACGGAGTGGCCATCACTGACCTCCCCGTCCACCTTTAATAATAGATTTTTTATAGTTGCGGTTAGTGTATATGTGTAGTATTTTATTCTATTCTATATAATAACAAATCAAATTGTTAATAATACTAATCCATGTGCCTTTCATTCATAGGATTATTATATTGTTTTATTATATTTAGTTGTTTGAAGTTTTGATTTTACTAATAATACACTATTGTTACTTTCATTTTTTTTATACTTTTTTCTGCAATGTATTATTATAATTAAAATCAATTAAACTTACCATGTCAATCTAAAGCGGTATTGGTCGAATAACATTTGTATCGTTACTAATGTTTGTTTTTATAGTTAACCGCGTGTTAATATATGTTCACTTGGGTGTATCTCTTTCAATTCCTATTTCGAGTGTCGGTACTGTATCGAAACAAATCAATACAGGCCAAACTCCCGATGCGAAGCGCGGGTAACCCACTAGTATATTAACATTTTACATTGTGAACAGTACTTAATCATGATTGGTGTTTTTTTAACATCTGTCAACTTAACATTTTACCATTTTTTATGCAACATCCATTTAGAATATTAAAGGTGTATGATTATAAAATAAATACAAATGCATCCAGTAGCCCTAGGTATGAAGTGTTGCCCCACTCCTATTAAGCTAGGTTTCTTATTGCCTTTCTTTTCTTCTTTTTAATTTTTTCCTTCTTTCGTGTTATTTCCTATTGCTTTTATTTTTATTTTATTTTTGTTACTTTTAAGTTATGTTTTTATTCATCTTTTTTTTTATGTTTTTAGTTTTCACTAATTGTCAAACATATACCTCTCTTGCAAATTTGTTACTTAAATACTCTACTACGTTCGTATACATTCTTCATGTAGATTCCATAAAGGAACTTTTTCGTTTTTTGGCATCTTTATAAGAGAACCAATTTGGAGTTTAAGAATCGGAATTGAATGTACGTTGTCAAATTTTAAAATATACAACCGCGTATTCGACAACAAATACAAATAAAAATATGTGTCCCGCGACGGAGCGCGGGTAATAATACTAGTTTACCACAAAAGCTATATCACCTCTCGCGCGTTGCTACAGATGGTATAAAACTATACTAAGTAACATCAATGACACATTCTTGCTAGCGATCAACACCGCTGAAAAACTCATAAGGAACTAAAAAACGAAAAAATAAGTATAATTGAGTGAAATTAGACGTAAAAACGGGCTACCATGCACGTGTGTTTTGGCGCGATATTACATAAAAAATAGACTAAAGTTAAAATACAGCGTAACCTTTTGACGGGTAAAATAGAACTAAAAATGTTGAACTACATATGCACGTTGTGGCATGTTAACTCGAAAAATTTGGATTTACGTAAAGCTAAACTCTTTTTAAGATAAATGGGATAAAGTTTAAAGTAAAAAAGTGAAGGGATTAAATGTAAACAATGAAAACCACTAAGGTTAAAACTAAAAATGAAAAGAAAAAACAAAGTTGGGTATAACCAACAAAGCATGGTGTATAACCTTTCTATACACAAAACATTTGTTAAGCAAGATGTATAACACCATAAAGCACAAAACATTCGTAAATTAAAACTATTTATACAACAACATCATACCCACTAAAATCTCACACATAGCAAAGCTATTAGTAAGTTCTGGGAATGATGGGATGTAGGCAAGTCTTACCTTTATCTCTAGGAATAGAGAAGTTGCTTCCAAAATTAATACTATTTATAATATATCATATCATACTCAGTTAATCTCACCAATAACAAAAACTAAGGTAGGGTCTGAGGAGGGTAAGATGTAGACAGTCTTACCTCTACCCCCATGGGAATAGAGAGACTACTTCCAGTGAGGCCCCCGGCTCAATGGTGGTTTTGTATCAACCTTTAGACACAAGGCACATAACACTTAGCAACCAGGACAAACACGATTGATGCATGTACCCCCTTGTCTTTTGGCTATCAACATAACTACTTGATCATGATTAATAACCGTCTGTCATTTTTAACGTTATTTTTCACGAAATTAGTAAGATAACATTAAAATTAGTGCAACTTTAATTTTACCCCCCGAGGGCCACACATATATACATTATATGCGTACAGCCGTAAGTCAGGCTTGAATTTAGTTGAGGCTTCAACTATCGAGCATTCCCATTAGGGAACCAAATCTTCTCCGTCAAATTACACTAAAAATCACTATTTCACCTCAAAATTTTCTCTCCTTCTTAAATAAATAATGTATTTTTTTCTATTTTTATCGTTATATTTTTTCTCTCTCCTCACTTACAAAAATATTAACATATAAATAGGGGTGAACAGTGTCCCCTCAAATATAGAGGTGAACAATGTTTCCACCAAATATTTTATCTCTCCTCCACTCACAACCACTTAGAGCATTCACATCGGGTCCACCAAATGTATGTTAATGTGTCCCTCAAATTATATGAGGTGGGTGTAAGTGGTTGTGAGTTGAGAAAAGAGAAAATATTTGATGAAAAACACCGTTCACCCCTATATTTCGGGGGTAACTGTTCACTCATATAAATATTTTAATATTTTTGTAAGTGGTTGTGAGTGAGGAGAGAGAAAATGTAATGATAAAAATATGAAAAAGTATTATTTGTTTAAGAAGGAAAGAAAAATTTTGAGTGGGATAGTGTTTTTTAGTGTAATTTGATAGAGGGGATTTAGTGAAGCTAATGAGAATGCTTTTACACCCAACCCAGTAATGCAGATGCACATCAGCCTGTCAGCCCAACACTTCAGAACAGGCCTAAACGAGTGATCAGAGGCCCAGCTTGGTATGAGGAGTAATCCGCAAATGTTGCCATGATTCTGTTCGACCATTTATTGCAGTACTATTAAGTGTTTGTTTATTTAATTAGTTAGTGGCCCATGATCTCAACTAGTGGGTATTCATGGCTAAAAATAAGGATGTGACATGGTGTATATGCCTAAGTGGCATAGTGGACATGTAGTTCCATTTCCTATTTATAGTTGTAATGTTTGCTTAATGATATTATCCAGAAAATTATTCCAAAAATACTCTCTCTAATCCTAATTTTCTTCAAGAACCTAATCCCCTCTAACACTATGTTCCAGAGTTTAAAAATAGAAGGAAAGGAAAGGAAGCGGAAAGAAAGGGGAACATTTTGTGTTCCAGAGTTTCATTAAAGGAAATAAGTGGAGAGAAGAGGAAGGAAAATTCCTCCAAATAACAATCCTTCCAAAATGGAAGGAAGGGAAAGTAAGAAAAATTTAAAGTATATCATTTACCAATTACCCTCTCATTTAACCTATAATAAAATTTTAGAAGGGTATAATTGTAAAATATACGTTTCTTTTTCTTTTCCTTTCAACTCGGGAACACATAAAATCTTTAGTTTCTTTTCTTTTCATTTCAACTCGGGAACACGAAATAAAATTATATATTTTCCTTTCTTTTCTCTCCTAATATCCCTTTCTCTTCTTTTCTTTTATTTAGTAAACTCGGGAACACAGCGTAAGGATTAACAATCATTGATGCTTTCATTCACCAAGTCACCCTCTCATGGACCCTCGAAAAGATACCACATCCGAAGACCAACAACCTTCGATCACCGAGCTCTTACAACAACTTATAACCAATACAGCCAATGTCGCGGCCCACCAAGCAACCCAATTCCAATCACTAATCGACGAAACCCGTAACCTACACACCAAATTCGACCTACAAGCAAACGTACTTACCATAGTGTCCGATAAACTTAATACCGAATCTTCGTCGAGACCAAGACAAAAATCTCCCCAATCCATACTCGGCTCACCTCAATCTTCGTCCAATAACCAAAACAACAACCGAACACCTAAAATACCCCTACCACTCTTCGACGGATCCAACCCACTCGGATGGATTTTCAAGCCGAAAACTTCTTTGCCTATTACCAAACCCCCGTTAACGAGCGAGTGTCCCTAGCCGTTTTTTACTTCATAGGTGACGCATTAGCTTGGTACCAAAATCTCGCCAATAACGACCTACTTCCATCATGGTCCAACTTTAAGCGAGAAGTAGAAAGACGATTCGGACCTTCGGCCTACAAAGACCACGAAGCAACACTTTTTAAACTCACACAAACAACGACCGTAGTCGCCTACCTTACCGACTTTGAACGAAACAGCAACCGAGTCAATGGCCTCAACCAACAAGCCCTCCGGAGTTGTTTCATTTCAGGCCTTAAACCGGAAATCCGAAACGAACTCGCAGCCCTACGCCCAAACACCCTTTACGAAGCTATGGGTCTCGCAAAACTGTTGAAGACAAAGTTTCCTATATCCCGAAACCCATTCCCAAATTCACTTATCACAACAGAACCTCCACAACATTTTCAATTCCAACAACCTCTCCTCAACCTTCGGCTTCCTCATTATCTTCGAACCTACCACCATTACTTCCCACCCCAACAAAACCAACCTCAACCTTACCTTTCACAAAAATTTCGGCAGTCGCAGTTCAACAGAGACGAAAGGAAGGGCTGTATTTTAATTGTCCGGAAAAATATCTTCCAGGTCACAAGTGTTCGCCGCCCCAATTTCTACTCATTATCGACAACGACGATCGCGACGAACCAACCGAAGAAACCTCAGCCCTAACCGAAACCATGTCTGAAACCATAACCACACCACCACCTCAACTTCTATCCCTTTCGGATGCAGCTTATTTCGGTATATCCGCCCCTCAAACCCTCCGCGCTACCGGATACATAAACGGCCATCCAGTCACCATTTTGATCGATTGCGGGAGCACACACAACATCGTCAAGCCACATATCGCTACACGACTTCAGTTGGTTATCACACCCATTCAACAAGTCAAGGTTATGGTCGGCAATGGCGATTTTATCTACTGTGAAGGATTTTGTCCTTCGGTTAACATACATGTCCAAAAAGCCTCATTTCAGATTCCATTCAATGTATTACCAGTCGAAGGCATTGATGTGGTTTTGGGAGTTACTTGGCTTGCGTCCTTAGGACGATTATCGGCCGATTTTTTAATCCCTGAAATCTCATTCTCTAAAGATGGCAACCAACATACCATACATGGCGAATCTTTGGGACGCATTTGTACTTCCAATTCATTGTCATCCTTAATCCGTCACCAATCTGTAGCTTCATTACACACATTAACTTATGACCCTCAACCTACAACTTCATCCGAAATGACCCAAACACCAAATGACCCAACCATTTCCCACATACTGTCCAAATTCGACACTTTATTCCAAGAGCCACAAACCTTACCTCCTAACCGATTTCATGATCACCATATACCATTACTTTCCGAAACCACAACCGTCAATGTCAAACCCTACCGTTACCCTCATTACCAAAAACAAATCATGTCGCAACTCATTACCGAAATGCTTCAAAACAGAATCATCCAACCCAGTCAAAGTCCTTTTTCTTCACCGGTTCTTTTAGTCAAAAAGAAAGACGCAGCCACGGTTCGAGATCGTGTTCCAATCCCAACAATCGACAAACTCCTTGATGAACTCCATGGCGCCACAATTTTCTCAAAAATTGATCTTCGTTCCGGGTATCATAAAATTCGGGTCACTTAAAAGGATGTGTACAAAACCGCTTTTCGCACAACCGACGGTCATTATGAATTCCTCGTTATACCATTCGGCTTAACAAATGCTCCACCTACCTTTCAAGCCGCTATGAACGATTTATTTCGAAAGGTACTTAGACAATTTGTTCTTGTGTTTTTTTGACGATATTCTTGTCTATAGTACTAACAAAAAAGAGCATTATGAGCATTTGCAAATGGTTCTCAACACACTGTCCAACAACAATTTTCATGCTAAAGCTTCTAAGTGTGTTTTTGGAGTGGAAGAAATCTCATTTCTGGGCCATATAATTTCCGCTCGCGGTGTATCTCCCGAACCCGACAAAATCCATGCTATCCAACAATGGCTACCCCGTCTTCATTCACCACCCTACGAGTTTTTCTTGGCCTTACCGGTTAATACCAAAGGTTTGTTCCCTCCTAAGCTCGCATTGCATCCCCGTTAACTGACCTTCTCAAAACAAAGGAATTTAAATGGAACCCCGATGCCCACCAAGCCTTCAACACACTTAAAAACCACATGAAATCCCTTGTCACACTCGCCCTACCAAACTTTACCGAACCTTTCGACGTAACAACTAATGCGTCAGGCACCGCCATTGGTGCGGTTTTGTCCCAAAACAATAAACCAATCGCCTTATTCAGCAAGAAATTATGCCCCACAATGCAAGCCCAATCCACTTATACTTCGCCATAACCGAATCAGTTAAAAAATGGAGACAATACCTCCTTGGCCGCAAATTCAGAATTTTTACCGATCACCATAGCATCAAACACATTCTTACCCAAACAATCCAAACCCCCGAACAACAAAAATGGGTTACAAAATTAATGGGTTACGATTTCGAAATCCATTTCAAACCCAGGAAAGAAAACTAAGTAGCTGATGCTTTAAACCGAATTGATATTCCCTCAATGCTAGCTATATCTCTCCCCACTGCATCTTGGTTGAATGAGCTCATAACTTATTTTTCCACTGATGCGACCGACCGGCAATTGATTCAAGACATAGTGGCCGATCCAAACTCCTTTCCACACCATAAGTTCCAAGATGGCCTTGTATATGTTCATGACAAGTTACTGATCCCACCAATTTCGGATTTAAGGAATCATCTTCTAAAGGTGTTCCACTCATCATTCTTAGGCGGTCATTCGGGCATCAACGCAACAGTTAAACGCCTCTCCGTTACGTTCACATGGCTCGGTTTAAAGAAAGATGTTGCAGATTTTGTTAACAAGTGTTCGGTTTGTCAAGCTATCAAAACGCCAACCCATAAACCGTACGGTTTAATACAACCATTACCAGCCCCAGAATACCCATGGCATGACATATCCATGGATTACATTACCAATCTCCCACCTTCAAAAGGTAAAACGGCTATATGGGTAATTGTTGATAGACTTTCAAAGTTCGCACACTTTATCGCCTTATCCCCCGGTTACACTTCGGCTTCTTTGGCTGCAATTTTTATGAAGGAAATTTACCGCCTTCATGGGTTGCCTAAATCAATAGTGTCGGATCGTGATCGAGTGTTCATCAGCGGATTTTGGAAAGATCTGTTTAAAGTCATGGGAACCCAATTGTTGCATTCAAGTGCTTATCACCCGCAAACCGACAGTCAAACCGAAGTGGTTAACAGAGGGCTTGAGATGTACTTATGGGCATTCGTTTTTGATGAACCAAAGAAGTGGGAGCGATATCTTTACCTGGCAGAATTCTCGTATAACACGGCTTTTCATTCAACCATTCAAATGTCACCATTCAAAGCCGTGTATGGTCGTGATGTCACCTCATTGCACGACTACATTCCGGGAACAACAAAAACAGCTTCAATCGATTCATCGCTGCTAGAACATGAAAGGATCATTTCATAGTTAAAAGGTGCAATCGAGAATGCAAAAAAGAAGATGATCAAATATGCCAATCGCCATCGTTCAGAAAAGGAGTTTTAAGTAGGCGATTTTGTTTACCTTCGTTTATATAAATATCGTCAATCTTCGGTTGCAATTTGAGCCAACCAAAAGCTGTCACAACGCTTTTACGGTCCGTATAAGATCTTGGAACGGATTGGTAAAGTAGCTTATAAGTTGGAATTGCCAATGGGATCCCGTATACATCCTGTCTTTCATGTTTCGCTTTTAAGCTTAGCAAGGGGAATGATGGAACTAACAAAGGAGACTTGATTAATTTTGGGTCCGAAAAGGAACTTGGTCTCCTTCCAGAAAGCATCCTGGATGTTCGCTTAGATGATAATGGGAAGACGCAAGTGTTAGTCCAATGGGAAAAACAACCTTTAGAAGAAGCTACATGGGAAGACAAAGATAGTCTCGAAGCACAATTTCCGAATGTTGTGGTCATTGAGAGCAATGAAATTTCTCAAGGGGGAGGAGATGTTATGGGCCAGCCCAGTAATGCAGATGTACATCAGCCTGGCAACCCAACACTTTAGAACAGGCCCAAACGAGTGATCAGAGGCCTAGCTCGGTATGAGGAGTAATCCGCAAATGTTGCCATGATTCTGTTTGACCATTTCTTGCAGTAGTATTAAGTGTTTGTTTGTTTAATTAGTTAGTTAGTGGCCCATGATCTCAACTAGTGGGTATCCATGGCTAAAAATAAGGATGTGACATGATGTATATGCCTTAGTGGCATAGTGGACATGTAGTTCCATTTTCTAATTATAGTTGTAATGTTTGCTTAATGAAATTATCTAGAAAATTGTTCCAAAAATACTCTCTCTAATCCTAATTTTCTTCAAGAGCCTAATCCCCTCTAAGGATTAACTATCTGTCTCTCCAAGCTAAGTTGCCTAAAAATTTGGCGTCATACCTTGCAATGCCGGCTTTAGGGAAAGTAAAACAAAGCTTTTGCTTTAGGCCATAAATTCTTACGGTCGCTCTTGAAAAAATATTAAATGAAAATGTAGAGTAATTGTATGATGTTTTGCACATATGATTTGTATGCTTTTTACAGCCTCTCGCTGTTATTTTTTAAATTTATTTTTTGATGGGCCATTGACATACATACATACAATCAAACAAATTGCAATTGGTTATATAAAGACCATACTTGATCCAACACTTTCATGTTATTTTGTAGATTTTGGACAAACTGTTTCACTTAAAACATGTGAAATTTGTTATGTGAAGAGGACAATAAAATTGAGAACGCCTTATTTTTTGAGTTTGCTTTAAGCCTCCACAAAGGTGGAGACGGCCTTGGTGCCTTGTAAAGGCCCCATATCGTGCCTACTTGTAAACACTTTACTAGTGAATCGATGGATGCTTGGCAAAGACGTCCCACATCATGTAGCATGTTACCAAGCCATGTTGTCTTGGATTGGGCTAGCTTGTTTCGCAAACTGCAAACAACGATGTTTCTTATTATTTATTATAAAATATTATATTTGTGTTAGTATACGAAAGAACAGGGCTAAAACGATATGATTAAGTCTAAAAGAAAGCCAAGGTGTGAAATTTCACATTTGAGTGCAACTGAAACAAAAATATGCTCAACGATAAGAGGAATACAAATACAAATGCAACTAAAATGGTTTGGATTTTGATTTTAAAGCAACTCTGAATGGTAAAGGCCAACAAGAGTTTAAAGAAGCAAAGCATCGATCAGGAAATAAATAAGATCAATTATTTTTAGACAGTCACTACTAGAAAATTGTCTATTTGCTACAAAAGTTTTCCTACGGAAAAAAATGCGTTACAAATTTGACAAAGTTGCTACGCATTTGTGACAACAAAAAAACTCTATTTTTTGACAAATTTGCTACACAATAGAGACAAATACTTAGGAAATGGCGTAGGAAATGCGTCGCAGATTTCCTACACCATAGGAAATGCGTTGAAAATTCCTAAGTATTTGTCTCTATTGTGTAGCAAATTTGTTAAAAAAAATAGAGTTTTTTTGTTGTCGCAAATGCGTAGCAACTTTATCAAAATTTATGACGCATTTTGTCCGTAGAAAAACTTTTGTAGTAAATGACCAATTTTCTTGTAGTGAGTAGACTTATATTAGAATAGAGAACAAGTGAAAGTAACTAAAGTACAATGTTCTTAACAGAAGACATGCATAGAAGTTAAACAGCCCAGAACGTGTACAACATAAACGACATAATAAAAGAAACAACCAACGAAGATCACAACATACAAAAGCAAACAACAAAATCAACATTTACCAACCCTATCACCAACGTGGGTCATTTTCCATCTGTCTCACTTGGGCTCGACGTAGTCCTTGGCTTGTTTTGCCTTCTCGACCGAGAAGTCCTTCGCGGCCACCGCCGTGTCAACTGTATAGTCCTTAGCGGCAGTCGCCATATCCACCGCTGCATCTTTCGCTTGGTTTGCCTTCTCCGCCGTCACATCTGACGCCTCCTTCGTCTTTTGAGCGGTAACATCCGCGGCCTCCTTAGTTTTCTGCGTGGTGTAATCCATATATTGATATGGTAATATATATGATTGAAAATGGAGTAAATGATTGTTTAGAATGGATGATTGATTTGCAGGGAGTGAAAGAGTTTATATACATTTTTGTTGAAGGTGCTGAGACCAAGGAACCACATATTGAAGATTGGGTTTCATGGGGTAAAGTTTTGCATCTGCAACAAAAAATATCAGAAGATTTATTAATAGATTTTTATAGTTGCGGTTAATGTATTTGTGTAGTACTTTATCTCATATGTTTTATGTTACTATGTAATGCAAAATTAATAGAGAAAGTGAGAATGATATAAAACATAAAAAAGATCACGAAATATAACACAATAGGTCACAAATATAATACTAAAGAAACGACATTTACTAACCTCGAGAAAAGAGGTAAGTAGGGTTTGAAACTCGTGTTGCTACAGGTCGTGATCCTTTGCACCGCTCGTAGCTAAAACCGAACCTACAAGAAAAAGAATGAAAGGGCCTTGTCAAGGGAGGCAGTCGCCTAGAGTACTATTACTCATGATAACAGACACAAATAATGGTGTTGGTTTTCTTGTAGCAACATAACACGGTCCTCTACAAGGGAGGGGTGACCTCCTTTATATAGGATCTGCATGGGCCAAACATCACTACACATAACCACGACGATTGGTTTGAGCCCGGGTTATGGGCTTGCCTTCCCTTCGGCCCATGAAGTGAGTAAAGAATCACGTGATAATTAATGCTGATGTTAGAGAAAGAATGTACAGCCCTGCCATAATTCCACGTGGCACGATTTGGTTGGGCGCAAACGGCGTTTCTTCTGACACAACATAGTTGACCAGTTGGTGGCGTCTGACGTGACGTCTGGACAGCAGCACGGGGAAAGCATGGAAGTCGTCACATCACTGTTCACTGTCAGGGGTTGTTGGAACACCTCTGACACGTATTGTCTTCTGATTGGCGCAATATATGCTTTGCATCTGACCGGATCTTCCTGATCACTGATCAACCGTACAACATCGTACTCGCGGACGATGTTTCCTGATTATCTGGTGCGTATGCCCACGCGCGGAGATTCCTTTATGCTGGTGATGTCAGTTTGTCACAGGTCACCGCGTCAGTTAACATCTGCGCAGGATATGGCCCACGGATATTGGGGAGTCGACGTCTTTATTGGATGACTGTTGTACGCGCAGAGAGTTGATCCGCAAACCTCGTGGAGTTAACGTATTTTATGGGATAGGGTTGTGATCCGCACAAAGATTAGGGATCCTATCCCTTTAAATACAATGCCGAGAAAAAACGACACAATTAATCGCAAAAATGACACAATAACAAAAATAAGAAAGAGACACAATACCACATAGAATATACAATGATATAACACAAGTTCTAAAAACTAGAAGCTAAAAATCCAACAAAGCGAAAACCTAAACACTAACATCGTATGGTTCGATTAGACGGTCTCAATACCACCTTAGTGAGTTTAATTGAAGTATGTTTGATACCATTTTTACGACTTCCTATTTTCTTTCATTATGTATTTGATCGGACTCAATCATGATATATCATATTTATCTCTCTTTATTTTAAATTGATATGTAGCTAACTTTTGAAATATCGTATCAAACGCATATAAGACTTTTACTTTTTTTTTCACGTGTTCATAACACTTGAGTTACTTTGAAATTTTTGCGAGTATGAGCGTTTCTATTATTTATTTTTTTTTTAGAATCTAAAAAGTATATAATATGTTAGAGAGTTTTCCAGGTGTTGTTAGAACCTTATATTTACCTAAATGGCTATTTTAAAAGTAATGATCAAAATAGATCATATTGAAATTTAAGGAATTAAAAAATAATCGTTATGTTCTAAAAGATAAAGGCTAGTGTGTGATGTTTTTTAAGTTTGGTTTTGAGATTTCATCATGGTCATTGATTCCTTTGTTCATCTCACATGACCCTCATGTCAACATCATTGATATCATAAAGCATATAATAGATCTAGCAACCAAAAAAATCATAAGATTTCAACATGTAGCAATGTTTTCGTCGTCATATATGTACTTAAAAACATAATATTTCTAGCAACCAAAAAAATCTCTATAAATAAGATCAATTATTTTTAGACACTAGACTTATATTAGAACAGAGAAGCCAAACAAACAACTGAATTACAATGTTACATGCATAGAAACATGTGCACAACATAAACCACATCATACAAGAAACAACCAACGGAAATCACAGCCTAACAAATTCAACATTTTAACAACCTTATTATCACCGACGTGGCTCCTCTTCCATCTGTCTCACTTGGGCCCGACGTAGTCCTTGGCTTGTTTGGCACTCTCGACCGTGTAGTCCTTAGCGGCAACCGCCGTGTTAACTGTATAGTCCTTAGCCCCAACCGCCGTGTTAACTGTATAGTCCTTGGCAGCAACCGCCGTGTCAACTGTATAGTCCTTAGCCCCAACTGCCGCGTTAACTGTATAGTCCTTGGCAGCAACCGCCGTGTCAACTGTATAGTTCTTCGCGGCAACTGCCGTGTTAACTGTATAGTCCTTAGCCCCAACCGCCATGTTAACTGTATAGTCCTTGGCGGCAACCGCCGTGTCAACTGTATAGTCCTTAGCGGCAACCGCAGTGTCAAATGTATAGTCCTTAGCGGCAGTCGCCATGTTCACCGTGGAATCGACACCTTCTTTAGTTTTTTGTGCGGTGAAATCCTTGAACTCGCCAGCCTTTCCAATCGTCGTGTCTTTCGCTTCGTTCGCTTTCTGCGTGGTGAAATCGATGTACTCACCCGCCTTGGTTTTAATATCTGGATTTGAAGCTGCCATTGTATTGATAATATATTTGATTGAAAATGGAGTAAATGATTGTTTAGAATGGATGATTCATTTGCATGCAGTGTAAGACTTTATAGATATTTTTTGTTGAGGCGAAGGAACCGCATATTTCAAGGGGTGAGGTTTTGCTTGCATCTGCAACCAAAAATATCATAAGATCTTTTTACCAAAAAAGAAACAAAAAAAAAAAGGAAAACACACAACTTTATCAATAGATTTTTAGAGTATTGGATTTAAACAATTTCAGTTATTAGTTATTGATCACAACAGGTCTCAACTAACAAATTTTGTGGTGGCGGTTTCATTTTTTAACATACTGTTCGCAAATGAGCCATAACTAACAAAATACTAAGAGGGAATTTCAAACACAAGCATTTTACGACTTCCTATTTTCTTTCATTATGTACTTGATCTGACCCAATCATGATATATCATATTTATCTATCTTTAATTTAAGTTTATATGTAGCTAACTTTTGAAATTTCGTATCAAACGTATACAAATTTTTACTTTTTTTCATGTGTTCATAACAGTATGTGTAGCGGGGGCTTTGTGGAATAAAAAATTAATAAAGCAAGATGAGCACTTGATGGAATCTTTATGTAAAGTAGGTGCGTAGTGGATGAGGCGCTTAATACGCGTTTGATAATCATTGGGTAATCATTGTTTTTATTTAAATATACAAATTTAAATACATTAATTATTATTAGTATCTTTAAAACACACACCGCCATCTTGCATAGATAAAACACACACTCCAAAAGTTACTATGTTGCAGAGATGAGTCCTCGCGATGGCCATCATAGCGCTCGGGGGCGGTACGGTTTCTCGCGCTATGGGTGGCCATCAAGACCCATGAAGCCCAATACGGATACCCTAACACTTTAGTTACTTTGAAATTTTTGCGAGTATGAGAGGGTTTTTTTAATCTAAAAAGCATTTATTATCTTAGAGTGTTTTCCAGGAGTCGTTAAATCCTTATTTTTTATAAATGGCTATTTTAAAAGTATTTATAAAAATAGATCATATTGAAATATAAAGGAATTCTTAAAAATAATCGTTATGTTCTAAAAGATAAAAGCCTAGTGTGTGATGCTTTTTAAATTTGGTTTTGAGATTTCATCATCGTCGTTGATAGGGATGGCTACGGATTGGGTATGGCTGTATGAGTCGGGTTTGACTAATACCATACCCATACCCGGTTATAAAATCTCATCTTATACCCGTCTCATTACCCGTCGGAATATTGGATTTAAACACTCCCAACTTTCAGAGTTTGGCCGGCAATACTCCCAACTACGAAAATGTTTATCAGCACTCCCAACTTTTAAGGTATTTTCCACTGGCACTCCCAAACTAACCCAGTTAGTTTGTTCAGTTTGTTTGATGACGTGGCATGCTGACGTGGCTATCATTGCTGACGTGGCATGCTGACGTGGATGACACATCATCTTCCACATGATGCCACGTCAGCAAATAAAAGCTATGTCAGCATGCCACGTCAGCAATAATGGCCACGTCAGCATGCCACGTCAGCAAACTAACTGAAAAACTAACTGGGTTAGTTTGGGAGTGCCAGTGGAAAATATCTTAAAAGTTGGGAGTGTTGATAAACATTTTCATAGTTGGGAGTATTGTCAGCCAAACTGTGAAAGTTGGGAGTATTTAAATCCAATATTCCTTACCCGTCAGGTATATAGCATATCCGCGGGTATCAGGTATACCTGTTGGTATTTACATGTATATATATTTTTTATTTTCCTTTATAGTCTTATATGTTTTAAAAAATCTAGAATTAATGAAATTGTAATAAGTAACATATATATCATCACCATAATAATCTTTGAAACATTTAAAATGTAAATATATATTATAGAATGAATTTTGAAAACTATTTTTATATTTCATAACATATAAATATAAATAATAATGTTATTAAAATATATAGTTTAGACGAAAAATCTATTTTTCAAATAATGAATCTATACTAAAAAATAGTTAAGAAAAGATATATATTTATAAAACTTAAAAGTTTTCAGGTATATATTTTGGGTAGATGGGTATTTAGTTTCGGGTAATCGGGTCGGACATCACCTAATATCATACTCGTCCCATACCCGCAAAATATTTTTTCAATACCAAACCCGTCTCATACCCGTCGGGTATCGGATATACTCATCCCAAATGCTTCAGGTTTCGGGTATACCCGTCGGACTCAGATTTTTTTGCCATCCCTAAGGTTATGTGGGATAAGCAAAAGCATTTTAATATGTAGCAATGTTGTCATAATATATAGCAACCAAAAAGATCAGAAAATTTCAATATGCTCTCCGTCTCCATTGACAAAGCATAATAAACATAGCAACCAATAAAATCAGAAGTTTTCAATATGTAGCAATGTTGTTGTCGACAACGGCTAACACAATTCAACCACCGTCAACAACTGTTAACTCAAAATTAGCTAACACGTTACCTGTTACGATTGATCACTACTTTGCTATATGACCCATGATGTTTTAGGTAGAGAAGTGAAACAAGTGAAGTACAATGTTGTTAACAAAAGACATGCATAGAAACTAAACCACGTAATACACGAAACAACCAACGGAAATCACAGCCAACAAATTCAACATTTAACAACCTTATAACCAACGCGTGGCTCCTCTTCCATCTTTCTCACTTGGACTCGCTATGGTCCTTGGAGTTGGCTTGGTTGACCTTCTCGACCGTGAAGTCCTTAGCGGCAATCGCCGTGTCAACTGTATAGTCCTTGGCGGCAACCGCCGTGCCAACTGTATAGTCCTTCGCGGCAACCGCTGCGTCAAACGTATAGTCCTTCGCGGCAACCGCAGTGTTAACTGTATAGTCCTTAGCGGCAGTCGCCATGTTCACCGTGGAATCGGCACCTTCTTTAGTTTTTTGTGCGGTGAAATCCTTGAACTCGCCAGCCTTCCCAATCGTCGTGTCTTTAGCTTCGTTAGTTTTCTGCCCGGTAAAATCCGCGGCCTCCTTAGTTTTCTGCGCGGTGAAATCGATGTACTCGCCGGCCTTGGTTTTAATATCTGGATTTGAAGCTGCCATTGTATTGGTATATTTGATTGAAAATGGAGTAAATGATTGTTTAGAATGGATGATTCATTTGCATGGAGTGTAAGACTTTATAGATATTTTTTGTTGAGGCGAAGGAACCGCATATTTCAAAGGGGTGAGGTTTTGCTTGCATCTGCAACTAAAAATATCAGAAGATCTTTTTTACCAAAAAAGAAACAAAAAAAAAAAGGAAAACATACAATAGATAATATTGGATTTAAATAATTTCATATATTAGTTATTGATCAATGATCATTACCAGTCTTAATTAACAAAATTTGTGGTGGCGATTCCACCTTTTAACATATTGTCCGCCACTGAACCATAACTAACAAAATATTAAGAGAGAATTTGACAGACAAGCATGGCACATCAGTTTGGACCGGTGACGGGTAATAGATGATAATTAAAAGGTGGTCAATACGTTAGTCATGGTCTATTGATGAACAGTATGTTAAAAGATGGGAATGCCGACACAAATTTCGTTAATTAAGACCAATTACGCCCAATAGCTGATAGTTGCGATTATTTAAATACAATACTCCTATATTTTTATAGCTGCGGTTAGTGTATTTACGTTATCCTAAACGGCTATTTTAATAGTTATCATATTGAAATTTAAGGAATTCTTAAAAATAAACGTTATGTTCTAAAAGATGTAAAAGCCTAGTGTGTGATGCTTTTTAAATTTGGCTTAACCTTCGGGTCAACACAATTGATAAAAGTGTGATGTTTTTTAAGTTTGGTTTTGAGATTTCATCATGGCCGTTGATTCCTTTATTTGTCTCACATGACCCTCGTGTCAACATCATTGATAAAGCATAATACATCTAGCAACCAAAAAAATCTTAAGATTTCAATATGTAGCAACCAAAAAGATCAGAAAAATTAAATATGCTCGCCGTAGCCATTAAAAAAGCATAATAAATATAGCAACCAATAAAATCAGAAAATTTCAAGATACTCACCGTTGCCATTAACAAAAGCATAATAAATAGCAACCAATAAAATCAGAAAATCTCAGTATGCTCGCTGTCGCCATTGACAAAGCATAATAAATATAGCAACCAATAAAATCTCAATATGCTCAATGTTGCCGTGGCCATAGACAGTCGAAAATAGCACGGACCGGCGCCGACAATGCCTAACACAATTCAACCACCGTTAGGAACGATTAACTCAAAATTAGCTAACACGTTACCTGTTACAACTGACTACCTTGCTAGTGATGACTAGGGGTGTTCATCGAATCGAATAACGAATTTTCGAATTTTTCGAATAATTTATTTTTTTATTGAATTCGTATTCGATTCGAATTCGATTAAAAGCTTACCAATTCGATTCGAATTCGTATTCGAGTAAAAAAGTCGATTCGAATTTGTTTCAGAAACTCGAATTTGAATAAATTCGTTTAAGGTTAAGACCTAAGTTAAGCTTGGGCTTGGTAATGGGCTAATTTATGACTTAGGTCAAATTAATAGATTAGTCCATGTTCTAAAGTTATAGGGATGTGTGTGTGTATAATAAATACCTATTATTTTTATTCAAATTTCGAACGAATCGAATTTAAAATCATAAATTCGTATTCGATTTACTGAACTTGAATTGAATCAAATTCGAATTCGAATTCTTGATCTTCGAATCGAATTCTTGATAATTGAATCGAATTAAGTCCAATTTCGAATTTTTCCAATTGAATTCTGAACACCCCTAGTAATGACGCCATGATGTTTTATGTAGAGAGAAAGAAGCGACATAGCCTCTGATAATTTACACGGAGAAAGGGAAAAATTAGATATACGTAGAATACGGTTGTACACCATTCAATACTTGCTTTACCAATTTCTGCTATTTGCAATAGTATTTGATGTGTTGCAAAACACATTTCTTATTCGGCAACACATCTCTTATTCGGTGTATGTTGTATAGTATTTAATTAGGTTTTTACTTTTTTTGAGTCATTTTTATTAGTTATTTATTGATTTTATAGGTATTCGCATAAAAGAAGTTCAAACGAAGAAAATTGATCAAGTCACGAATAACTGAGAGCGCGCATGGAAATAATAATAATAATAAATAAATAAATAAATCTATTAATATATATAAAAGAATTGTTAGTTGCTGACGTGGCATGCAATGGTGGCCTCAACCTATCCATAAAAGTGCCACATGGCATAATAATTGAAAGAATTTAGTGTTTTTTAATGTTTTTGTTTTTTTATTAAAAAAAAAAGAGTAAGGCCATGTTTGGGATTCCTTATTTTACCTCCTTATAACTTATCTCCTTAATCAAGAAGGAGATAAGGAGAAAATAATGTTTGGGTAATGGGTTGAAAAGGAGTTTTTGTGGGTTGAAAAGGACATAAGTTATAAGTAAGGATTTGAGACTTTTGGGATTAAGGAGATAAGGAGGTGAAAAAGGAAATAAGGTGATAAGGAGAAGTTTAGCCAAACATGGCCTAAACCCTTTTCAATTATTCTTATCAAAACCCTACCAATTATTCGTTTTCTCCTCTCCTTCTCCATAACACCTCTCTTTCAATTATTCGTTTTCTCGGTAGATCTACCATAACTGTTGTTTGTTTAATTCGATTTTTATTGGGTGTGTGAAAATAAGGGGAAGGTTCTTGGTGATGATATTGTCAGAACAGAGAGAAAGATGATGGTAGCAGCGGTCCGGGTTTCCGACTGTGGTTCAGATTTGGAGGTTTAGGGTGACGGTGACGGTTAGGGTTGAACAGAGGGGGATGGCGGCTTCTACAACTCAATAACCTGGTAATGGTTGACTGTGAGGTTAAAGGTCCCCTGCAGATCCATGGCGTTAAGGTAAACCTAATAACCCCATTCTTGTAGAGATTCAGTAATGATTGTGGTGGTGGTCTAAAAAGACAAATTATGAAGAAGCTGCGGTAATGTCTGCATCAAAAGCTTCAGCTACAGTTGTTGATGCAGCTAATGCTATTGAAGTTTCTAGGTTGGTGATTATATCTGTTCGATGTGTTTTTTTTGCTATATTTTTTAAGGTATTTTTATTTTCATTTTTATGTGGTGGCATACAAAAGCTTCTTGCACTCCCATGGAAATCAATCACCTTCTTTGGGCTTTCTTCTTGTCTATTTGCAATTGGTTCACTCCACGTACTGTTGTTAAAATAAGTTTTCCAACTTTATTTGTGATATATCTTCATTCTTATGTTTTGAAGTTTTAATTTATGTTGGTCTAATAGGGAATTATAGAACGTGTATGTGCCTTACCCTCAGATGTCATTCATCAGTTAATTTCATTAGCTCTTCAACTTCTAGAATGCTCTCAGGACCAAGCGAGGAAAAATGCAGCCTTATTTTTTGCTGCTGCTTTTGTGTTTAGAGCAGTATTAGACGCTTTTGATAATCAAGATGGCCTTCAGAAACCATTAAATCTATTAGGCGTGGTGATCTTAGGTCTCGAAGGTGATGTTGTTGAAGGTTAACAATGACTGCGGTGGTTACAATGATGTCGACGGTATTCAGTTTTAATCTTATTGTTACAAAGGTTGTTGTTCTATGCTTGAGGTTGTGGTGCAATGCTTTTTTTTTTCTTTGTTTCTTTTCCTTTGTTGTAATGGGCCTAGAGTATTGCTGGTCAGTTGGTTGGTGATACAAGAAAGCTTTGAATTTAAAATAATAATAATAATAATAATAATAATAATAATAATAATGTTTAGCATGTTAAATAATCTTTGTTGTTTAATTTCAGATAGACGAGAATGTTCAACGAGAAATCATCAATCACAAGCCTTTGAGACATCCTAATATAGTGCGGTTTAAAGAGGTTTAATATCATTCAACCTTTCTGGATTTGATTATTATCCTTTAAAAACCCACCTATAATTTAAACTTATTTGTTTGACTTCTTCTTTCTTTCTCTATCATTAACCCTAATCCAATGTAACTGTGCAGAAAGCAACGTACTATAGAGCACTCTCATCACTCCAACGAGAAGAAGGAAGATTGTCAATCGTAACAACCACCGTCTTTGTGTCGATCGGAGATCCGTGGGAGGTCCAGTGTCATCGTGAGTTGTTTATTATTATTATTATTAATAAATAGGTGTGATGTTCAGATAGATGATAACCCTCCTCCTGGTCATCCAAGCCATAAGAGAGTAGTGAACATATATGGTCCAAAGGCGCATGTTTTCAAGGCCGTTTCGCTAATTCACTCCCAAGTCTTCGTGGTGATTGTTTAGCTTAAGTTGTTTAAAAACTCGATTGGTTGGTTCATGGTTTGTTATTTTTAGTTGTTTCAGCCTCGATGAAGGAAAGCTTTTTGTTTTAAAGTTAATTAGGTTTTAGATACAGATTTAAGAGTTGTTAATTGTGGAGTTTGTTTGATTTGGTTAACAGGCTAGATGTTTATATACATGATTATTTAGTAAAGTGGGGTTTAAAGGCGTCGGCTCAGGCGTTTCAGGTGGAAGGAAAGGTGTCGTTTGACCCTGTTAGAAAGAAGTGAAAACTGAATGTGTTGTTTTAGGGTTGTGTTTGTGAAGGGTATTTTAGACATTTTAGATAAATAATTATATGTTTGTTGGTGTTTGTTATAATGTTACAGCTATTGATGCGCCTGGCAAATTTTTGTTTGAATGGTGGTATGTGTTTTGGGATATATTTATAGCAAGGACGAATGAGAAACACTCGAAAGTTGCAGCTTCTTACATTGAGGTTAGTTTTGGATCTTTGATTGATATTTGGCGTGAAGGCGTATGTACTATATATACATGCGTTTGTTTTTATGAATGTTTCTGATTGTATTGATGTTGCGCTTACAGGATTTGTCTAAGGAGTTCTTGTTGGATCAGTGGCTTAGTTTATGAACACTTAGGATTTGGATCATTTGAGAACCACCATTTAGGGAGAGAACCAAAGAACCAAGTGTGAACACAAAAACCCCTCCACCAAAAAATAAAAAAAATAATAAAAAATTTATATAACCTAAAAAATAAAAAAAATAAAAAAAGTAAAAACACCAAAATGTTTTTTTAGTGTTAATCTTTCTGAAAAAAAAATAAAAAAATTACAAAAAAAACAAAAAAAACAAAAAAATGGCTTTTTAACGTCATATTTACGTCAGGTTTATGCACATGTGCATTTTGCTGTTATATATATACATACATATACCGTATGCACATGTGCATTTCACTATTAGAGCACACTTTTGAATAAATTATGAATTACCATAATGAAATGATCATTAAATGGACGTGATATGATATATAAGGTGGAAAATAATTTATTCAATGATCATTAAATAAACGCAAAGTGCATTTCACTATTATAGTTAGGTTTTTTTTTCATGGGTTTAGCTTTAGGGTTTAGTTTTTAGGTATGATGGGAAGGGGGTTAGGTTTTTTGAGGTTGTTGGTGAATAAATTTAAAAAAACCTCTATATAAACTATAAAATAAGATAATTGTATTACATGCACATGTGCATTCACTATTATAGTTAAGTTTTTTAATGGGTTTAGCTTTAGGGTTTAGTTTTTGGGTATGATGGAAGAGGGGGTATCTTTTTGGGGGGGATGGGATGGAGCGTTTTGGTTTTTGGGGGGTATGGGGTTAGTTGCACATGTGCATTTCATAATTGGGGGGGGGGGGGGGGTTGGGGCGGTGTGGGGGATGGGGGGTTTAGGTTTTTAGAGAGTGAGGTGGGTGGGTTTAGGTTTTTAGGGGGTGGAGGTGGGGTTTTTAGGTTTTTTTTGTTTGTGTTCACCTTGGTTCTCTGGTTCTCTCCCTAAAGTTGGTTCTCGTATGATCCCTACCCTATGTGTTATCAGATTTATATATGAGTTATTAAGCAGCGGAAAGACAAGTGTTCAAAGGTCTAAAAGATCACTTTGATGAGGAGTTATTACTCCCCCTTGACTGAACAATAAATGAGAAACAATAAATACAGTTAAGTGTAAAGCAGTAAAGCAATTTATGTTTCTCAGATGTGAAATGGAATTATAAGTTTAAAGCCCGAAGGATTTCAATTTAGATCAAAGATATTACACAAAATCACATACATGAAATAGATGAACAAACTCATCTATTTATAGACTAATGTACTAAACTGTTGTCTGAAGTAATCTAAGATATTTAACAAAGATATTATACTAAGATAAGCTTACAACAGCCTGTACATTGAAACTTGAAATCTAGACTTTAACAAAACAATATAATAAACAAACTGCTGATCTTCAGTCGGTTAGAAGCTTCTGATGCAAAGTGCTGATGAGTGACAAACTGCTGATGAGCAGTTTGTCTTCAGCAGTTATTCAGTGAAATGTCTGGTTAGACTTCAGAACTTCTGATGAGTTTACTCTTCAGTACTTTGGTGTTTATTCTTCAGCACTTCTTCTTTTGTTCTTCAGCAGTTCTATACTTAGGCAGATATGAATTGGACTAAGGTTATCAAAAGGTGGTTTCTTCAATCCTCTTTGTCCCAACAGTTCTCATCTGCTGACATAGCCAGGCAGGTCTTTTTTTATGTTTCTTTTTTATTGAGTTGATGCATGTTAGATTATTATATAGTTGATTGATGTTATTTTCAAGCTCATAATTTGTCTCAGCTATGAACAATGAAGATTAGATAATAATTGAATTTAAATGTGTTTAAATTGGATATGTAGATTGCAGTACCAATCAGTGCATAAATGGGCGTATCTCTGGTTTCCAGTCATCTAATCTACAAGCAAGGTTTGATTTTTTTTACCCTTTTGTGTTTGATGTTTTTGTTTGGTATTTAATGTTCCAGTTATCTAATCTTTGTTGTCTTTCTTTTCTATATCGCGATTTATCTTCCTCTTGATTTGAAGTTAAATCGATACCCTAATCGTTTGGATTTTTAGTATTGCGATTAATCTGTTGTGTTTGAGGAAGATATGGAATCAAAGTCGAAGGTAGAAGTGATTATGATAGAACTCCAATTATGAAAACTCATGGTCGATGCTCTCCATTGGTATCGGTTCAAAACTGTTCGGAGAAAGGGTATTTTGTTGTCAATGGTGACTTTTTATTATTTTATTTGAGCTTTTTTTTTCTCGGGCACACACTTTTTTTTGTGCTTCTCGTCTAGGCTACAGGCGGAGCCTAAGCGCCTGTGCCTCACGCCTTTGATAACTTTGGGATTATTCATACTTGAGTTTTGATGCAAAGTGTTTTGCTAATATGTCATGTTTGTTTTGACATCTTAGGTCTGGTGATACACCCTTCAAAAGAAGTTTTGAATCGCCTTCTACATGGAAATCCCCTTGGTTTTCTTTTCTGCCTGGCCCAAGAGCTGATACAGATATAACCATTGAGGTAAGGTTGCTCCTACATTGATTTCAGATGATGGTAAACAATTAGACATCTCATTTCATGTCATGTCATTTGGTATGTTGCGGGACATTGGCTACTTTGTTAGTCCAAGGGAAAGGAGTTGCGATGCTCTTGGCCTAATGAAGCAGTTAAGTGAGCAGACTGCTACTGCTTATGCCACTGCCCAGGAGGTCTTGGGAGACGAAACTCCCGATTCCATATTAAATAAGAGATACGTAGAAAAGAGTCGCCAATAATCCGATCTCTTGGTAAGTTTGGTTTATGGGAGTGTTTTACTTGTGATGAACTATAAAAGAGGTTCAGTCCAGTTCGGCCTGTTTCGACAAAGATTTTCAGTCGAACCAACTATGGTTTTGAAAATTTCAGATGAAACCGACGGAATGGCTAAAAGATTAAAATTCCAATTATACCATGTGCAAAATTCTTTTTTTCAAAACATAATTTAATTCATGAACAAAATCCGATTTTTATCCGAGGTCAAATAACACTTTTAAATGACTTTATTGGGTCAGCGGAACAGGCCAAAATGGTTTGGTTTGGCGGTCTGAACCTTTTCTTTTCTTTTTCAAATTCATTAGTTTGTAGTATACTTTTTAAACGGATAGAAAGTATGTATACTCATGAAAACCAATAAATAATAACAGTGAACCGAGGTTGATTTGTTTTGATATCTTATATATCGACAATAGGTAAACTTAAGAAAGTTGGACAAAACAGCTATTGAAAGAAGGGCGTCAGAGGGTATGCGGCTTTAACTTTTTAAACCCGACAAACCACGCCTATTAGCCGAAGTGACACAAACATTTAGAGAAAATGCAATGAATGTAACACGAGCAGAGATATCTAAAAAATGGGATTGAACATTTTCTATGTTACGGATGCAATTGGAAACCCGGTTGATTCAAAAGTTAGATTCGGTTATGGACAGAATTTGAATAAGTTCAGAATGAAGAGAAGACAGATGCTTTGATAAGAAGGTACACACTTATATCCCTACTGGTTAATAGATTCGGGTCAACTCAATGTGGTCAATGTCTGATTAGAACAATTATTTCCACTGGTGCGTTATGAAAGATGAAAGAAGCTAGCAGAGCAGAGACCCCAGGTGAAAGGACAGTTTGTTTGTGAGCGAGCAATCCTTCAACCTCGACTTCACCTCTGGAAATTGATACAGAGATGGCTGCTGCCGAAAAACTATAGCTTAATTGAGATTTCAGTTTGTTCTATATATGGTATTAAAATATCTAGCAAGAACACAGTGAAGAATCAAACAACTTTTCACCCGTAATCTGTAGTTTTGGATTGTAATTTTGGAGTTCTAGAATGTCTACTCAGTGACCATTGAATTTTCTTTGAATAGTTTTAGTAGTAGGTTTAAATTCTGTTTGTTATAGAGTGTATTGTATTGAGAGAATACTAGTGGGGATGCCCGCGCGTTGCGGCGGGTGTCACGCCCGATATCATTTATGAACCACAACACATTCCGGGTTTCTAACATTCTATTCCATCCAACGAAAAATTTCCAAAAAATTTATATTAAATGTTACCCGCGCTTCGCGACGGGAATGACTTGTATTAATTATCAAGGTTGAACTACACGAAATCTTCAAAAACTATAGTTATGAATGTGCAATCCTGTAATGTGTCTCTTTTCTCGCGCTTCATAACAGTTCAATTTTGTTTTTTACTAAATGTTCCAGAAAATCCATCCGCAAATGATCAGTCCAAGGGCATCCAAGGGAGCTTCATCACTTGCAACCCACTTATTCACCTAAACCAACATCAAGTAATAAAACATCAATTTTTTATTTATTTTTTATGTGTAAATATTTTTGTTTCAAGTTTGAAACACATAATTTATTAGCTTCTTGGGGAATCCATCCAGCAAGAGTAATAGGATCATTTACAGTAAGTAAATAATGGACTAACCGCCTTCATAAACCTGTATTAAATTGATTAACATAACTTTTTATGCAATTCAAAGCAAAGGCTTGCATACATGTTGTATAAGTTTGAAACAGTACCTGGGCTTTTAGAGACTCCACGTCTCCACCAACATCAACAAATCCATACACCAACCAGGTTGTTGATATCAATTAGACGCTCTCTATGGACCTCCTCTTATGGTGCTGCAAACAAAATCAAGGAAATTGGTGTTAGAGTTTTAAACAAACAGTAAGTGATAATAATTGAGGCTTTCGGTGATGGAGAGAAAACCTTTATAAAACCTTCTGTTGGTGAGAGGAATGAACGAAGAGGATGAATGATTATTAGTGATTATGGTGAGTTATGGGGTATTATTGGTGATTATGGTGAGTTATGGTGAGTTATGGTGAGTTATAGTGAGTACTGATTATGGTGAGTTATGGTGAGTAATAGAACGATGGGCACGATTAAAAACACAAGTTGGAAGTTCAAGTTCCATGGTATATGAAAATGCATCACATAATTGTTAAAGCACATGGTACAAGCATCTTAATGCATCACATGGTACAAGCATCTTAATGCATCACATAGTACAAGCATCTTAATGCATTGATAAGGGCATAAAAGGAAGAAAAGTGGTAAAGTTTAGACAATTACACTTGAGACTCTTAGAATGCCACCTTAACTTTGACATTTTAGACATTTTTACCCATTGCTCCTCCTTTATAATGTAATATAGATTAATGTAAACTGTGTACTCTCAAGTGAAATATCTTTGGAGTAGTTTTTTTTTTTGTTTTTAATATGATATGTTGGATGATATTTGAAAAACCAACAAACGACAATTATATCAAATATTATATAAAATAATAATAAAAAATCTCTCAACCCCGGGACACTCCCGGGTAATAAGCTAGTAAATAATAAAGTTAAAAAGGCACGTGAAGGCACATTAGAAAAGAAAAAGAAAAGAGTTAAAGTCAACTCGTCAATGCTTTAAAGGAAAAGAAAAGAGCAGAAGCCCAATCCAATGCAGGCCCAAGACAGCTGGAGCCCATCGCAGACAGGCTGCTCTTCCCCTGACGGGCCAGCTTTTCTTTTCCATTCGGCTCATCGCCGTTCCTTGGTCCAAATCGTGACTTAAGCCCAGTTTTTGCTAGTTTTAAGCAAGAGTTCGAACCAGCCTCAAGAATCGGGACATCAACGTTGGGTCTGCCCTTCCCCTTACGGGCCCAGCTTTGCAAGCGTTTTGTTATGTCTATTGATTACTTTGTGTTTTTCTTTTTTTTGAACGGCTAACAAATCAATCTCGAGTTCTCGACCACTCTCGAAGTACTCACTGGAGATTTACTTTGTGTTTTTAATAATATTTCCATGACTTTGTAATTGTGTGAACATGCGTTTTTATTGTTTTTTTTCCGAATTACGAGTAGCTAAAACTCTAATTACTACATAGGTTTGAGATGACGATTATATGATTTCGGGATGTGTTTCGGTTTTTGAATTTATATCATCATCATACTCAGTTCGTACAAATAGCAAAACTAAAGTAGGATCTGAGTAGAGTAAGATGTAAACAATTTTACCTTTACCTGTGGGAATAGAGGTGCTTCCAGCGAGACCCCCAACCCGATAGTGGTTTTGCATCCAACATTGGACATAAAGCACATAACACTTAGAAACTGAGACAAGCCCGATTGGTGCATGTGTCTCCTTATCTTTTAGCTAGCAACGCCACCACATGATGCATGATAAACCATCCGTCGTTTTTAACGTTATTTTCACAAAAATAGTAAACCAACATTAAAATTAGTGCAATTTTACTTCCTCCGTGGATTCACACATATACACATTATATGTGAACACTGCAAACTGGGATGGTTTTGAATTTATATATATTAAAGTAACGACTTGGTAATCCTTGCTTATGACGACTTGGTAATCCTTGCTTATGACATATGGTTTTGAATGTCTTTCATGTTTGGAGTTTGGACTCTTATTAGGATTATTTGTTTTGTGCTTATAGTTTATTTTGTGGTTTAGGTACCGAATTCCATATGAACATTAATTGGGAATTTAGAGGTTTAGAGAGTTCTTCCTATTCTATGGCAGAGAAATCCGTAAAACAGCCGGTGTAGATCTATCTAGCTCGGACACGAGACACGCGAAACGAAACGACCCGAAAGGAGCACGACACGCGGACCAAGGCAAGGCCAAGCCTTCTCGGTCGCGCATCCAGTGCCATCCACTAGGGTGGAGCATGGGTGAAGGGCTCGGCTTGGGAGGCGACACGTGGGTGGTGTGCGGCCGACGGTGGGGTGGTCGTGGGTGAGGTGGTGGCGATGACTTGGTGGTTGTGGTGGATTGTTTTATTGATTAATTCCTTAATCTCTAATGGTGGTGGCTACGTTTTATGATTAAAGAATCATTAGTCTATGGTTTAGGATAATAAAATGATTATATAATAATCATATTTTCTCTTTAGTCCCTAAACTCTTTTCTTGCTTCCGAAGGAGTTTCCATTTAATAATTAACATATTAATCACAAAATGAAAACCTTGGATCTTCATCTTTTTCTCTAGTCTGAAACCATTTAATCCTTCGTACATAAGGAAATGCCTAAAGTGTCATTTGGCACTGCCGCGAAGGAAGCTAGATGGTGCAAAGTGTTAAAGATCACGGTGACTTACTGAAAGGATAGGATCCCAGATCCTTGCGCGGATGAGGGTCCTAACCTACAAAACAACTCAACTCAACTCTAAACCCCCCGAGGAGACACCCATGCGCGTATTCATTCAATTAGTCATCTGCGCGCACAAAGATTCACCCGCGCAACATCTCTACGAGACCTGCTGATGACGTCACCAAAAGGAGAATCTCCACGCAGGTACATACGCGCGGGGCAATAAGGCAACATCGTATGCAAGTACGAAAGATCCTGATTTGGAATGATACGGTCAGAACCTGGGCGCATGCCCAACCAATCAGGAAACGACGCGTGTCAGGGTTGGATCAACCACCCTGACAACTACATTGACATGACAGCTCCCATGCTGGAGCCATATTATGTACAATAATCTCATGAGTACTATACACGTCGACCTGCAACTGGTCAGACGTCACGTCAGACGCCCCCCCGCAGGTCAACCATGATGTTGTCAGAAAATACCCGCCTGCAACCATCCCTGTCGCGCCACGTGGCTCTTTAACAGTGCGGTACACTTTTTCTCTCACATCAACATTTATTACCACGTGCTCTTGTACTAGTTTATTGGGTCGAAGGGAGGCAAGCCCATTATTGTGGTTAAGGGTCAGTGATGTTTGGCCATGCATCTATTAAAAGGAGGCTACCCCTCCTTGTATAGACATGTTATGTTGCACTTAGCAAGCAAACACTATTTTTGTGCCTGTACATTAAAGTCTCTTTGACTACCTAGCAGTCGCCTTCCTTCGTACGACCATCTCATCCTTTTCTTGTAGGTTGGTTCGAAGTTACGAGTGTGTGCAAATGATTATTCCTACGGCAACCAAAAGTTCAACATCATAATCATCTCCGTTTAAAGTAATTATAACTCGTTTTTTCTTCACTAATAGAGACCCAGATTGCACTGTACTTTTTTTTTTCCTTTTCTAAAATAAACATTTTTTTCTTTTTTCTTTTTTCTTTTTTAATAATCAATCCAAAGAGTCTGTTAAATGTTAATCATCGAAACAAGAGTTAGGTCAAAGTACCAAACATACCGTGATTGTGTTGTTGTCAGATACATTACCAGATCGTCACATCTATAATTATCGATCATATGAGGTCTGGACTCTAGGTCAAACCACACTATGGATACACGACTTCATAAACAACAACAGGTATATTACTTTCATCTCATCTATCAATAATCCAACATATAATTCAATCATGTAGATTATTAACCATTTGCTTTTATTTTAATTTGTTATGGTTGAATAATAAGGTATCTCTTCGAGGAGCGAGTGCGAAGGAGATCAGTAGAGATGCGTTACTTGAAAAAGTTGCACAGGAGAGGGAGTTTCGTAATTACATGCGTCGAGCTACTGCTGCTTCACTTTTTATTCAGGTCTTTTTTTTTATTTCTTTTTGTTTTGATTTCATTATTTAAGGACTTATTGTGTTACCGACTTACCGTTACGGAATGAAACCATTGCAAGGTATGCGACTAGTAGCCGATATTTGAGATACAAGTTATCGTGGTGGGATATCGGTGATTTTAGTATCATGTAGAAGCAACATAATTTATGTGCATATACATATATAAACGTAAAACATATATAATATTAATAGTTAATAGTAATATCAAAATTCAAAACTCAAAAGTGCCAATATTGAAACATGATCTAATCGTAAGCCATGAAGTCTGCCTCGGAGTCTAGATTAATCAAGGCATCCAAAATGACGGTCAATATCGGTCAATATTGCCGGAACGGATATTTGACACCGGTACTTTGTAGAGGACTGATATCCCACCGATATTAACTGCATAGTATATGGTCAACGAATGTGGGGTTTATAGACAAAGTTGGATCTTTCACCCACCAGACTGGTCTTTTGGGATGAGTTTTCCGGTTTAGGTTATAACATATGGTATCATCAAGAACTGAACAATTGGAATGATGACATGCTTTAGCTTTTGAAACTGTCCTATAATCTTGTGATTCTGACGGCAAGCAAGTCTTTAAGCATCAATGTGTCCTATAAATTTTGTGCAGAGGGTTTGGAGGCGTTATGTTTCAATGAAGACAACAGCTGTATGTCTTCGAGAAGAGTGGCAGGAGATGGCGAATTGTCATCCAGTTCCCGTGAGCGGAGTTTGGATCTCCAACAGCCTATTAAGACCTTTTCTTTTCTTTGTTACAACTTTAGCTACTCGAGGGCGAAGGTTTGCGGATAGGGATGTGGATTGTATGCAGATTTGCTTCAGAATTCTTTTGGAAAGCATAAATTCTAGTGGTATGCTTTTACTATATTAAATGTGAGGTTTTTGGATACCTAACCGCCTATCAGTGTTTATCTTTAATTCTAGTTGGTTCTATTGTTATATTTTTAAAGAAGTGTTTGAATGGCATTAGAGTAAAAACTAAAGAAGTTAATCGGCAGTGAAAGTTCAAAATTAATAAATTAGTGCCTTTGCTTATCTGTCTATGGTATTAAACAATTCAAATTGAATTCTATTTCCTTAATTGGACCTTTTCTTTTGAAGATTCACAGAGAAACTTTTGCACTCTTGCCACATCTAGCATCGAAGAGCGAAGAACATGGAAATATCAAGCAAGGAAATTGATTTCCTTATGTTTACTCATTCTTTCAGAATGTGATTACTCAGATAAAGAGGGAAAACAATACGTTGTTCTTACATCTATGGCAATGCGGTTTGTTGTTAGCTTGACTGATTTGAAAAGTTGGAAAGCTCGTAATGATATTACTCTGCAAGATGCAGATACAGCAGTCAAAGATCTAGTTTGGTACATGTGCAGTGAGAAAATACAACTTTACATTTCCATCAGAAAGTACCTCAGTAGATTGGATGTTCCCTTTTCTTCAAATATGAAAACAGTTGGCCATACAGATGATAAATTCTTGATTACTGCAAGTGCAATAACTTTGGCACTAAGGCCCTTCAATAATGACAACAAGAATTTGCAGTTTGCTGCTGAACAGTACTGTGTGCTTCTGCTCACGATTCCCTGGTTTACTCAACGTCTGCCAGTTGTGCTGTTATCAGCGATAAAACATAAATCCATCTTATCACCTTGCTTCAGGGAAATATTGGTAAGGCTTGTGGGAATGCATTCTAGAAACACGTTATAACATCATAAATGATAACTTTAAGTACATTATATGACCTCTATTCATCTGCGCATGCAATTAATATTTCTTAGTGCACCTTGTATAATACTTTATGTGTGTTTTAATTAACATGGATTAGATGGAATTCAGGAATCACCGCTTGGAACACACACATGGAAATTTATGTATCATATATGTTGGTCCATGTCCATGTGAAATGATGTACAATGGCTGGCATTGTTGTTACCATAAAGATGTACATGAAAGTGCCTACCTGTTTTCAACAAGAAGCTTACGTTCAGAACTACTAGTGGCAGGGCTAGGCTAAATGAACTGAAAAGGAATATAAAAATCTTATAGCATTAGATCATAAAATAGATAAATAGTTGTTTAGTTTAGACACTGAAATTTTGTTGAAGTAACTCATTACAGATGAAGGCTTGTAGTTGTTCGGATTTAGTTTCATTAACTATGCTCTCAACTTAAAAATCCGTAAGCTGGCTGAGAAATTAATTTTGATTGGTGCAGTGATATCTGACATATTCGATGACCTAGCTTTTGCATATTACAATGTAGAACATTATACAAATGTTTGTCATGCATTACGTCTTAGTGTCTTACTACAAGTCATTGTTACCAATTTGGACTGGATATGTTCCCGTTATTAGAAGAGAACGGAAATACAAGAATAATCAATGATATAGCTCTCTCTAGATAGACTTCTTGAGATTTCTTCTGATGACATTGTTGTAGAAATTATATTGCAATATACAAAGAATTTAACTTGTTGCATAGAAGGGAAAAAAAAGGACAAAATCTTACTATTTTCATTTTGTGGATCACAAAATGAGGTGCAGATCTGGTTTTCTCTCCCTTTTAGCAGTAACATTATACATTACATCATTTTATCCTAATTATATTCCTTAGAAGTTAGACCTGTGTCACTAAGTCTTTATTTCTAAGTTCTCATAAATAACATTTGACCTAACTATTTATTAATAACACAAATTTTCTTCTCAAACTTAAAAATAATACTGCATAAATATATAAAGCATGAGAAGCTGATCAATGTTTGGCAGGTGATGGCAGATATCGAAAGAGAGGGTTTTAAAAGAGATCTCAAATTTGAATAATTTGGAACAGAGTTCAAGCACAAAGATGTTGCCACCTGTTGGTTGGGCACTTGCAAACATCTTTTGTCTTGCAATAGTGGCAGACAACAATTCACAGGATTCTGGAAGGTTCACTCCAGGTCTGGATTTTTCATCATTCATTCGGGTTGTTATCATTTTTGCTGAAAACCTATTAACTTACTTCGAGGAAGCTGAATGGACCCAAATTAATAGCGAGTCATTGGTTGAGTTATCCCAGAAACAGACAAATATACTATACACAGATTTACTGAAGCCCGTTTGTCAGCAATGGCATCTGATGAAATTGTTGGCCTTGGTTAAAGATCCATCCATTCAGGAAACTGATGAGAAGTGTGAATTAACAGATGTTGCATACTATTATTCTAGTATGCTTCGAATATTTACCATCCTTAATCCAGTGGCCGGGTCAATGCATATTCTCAATATGCTCTCATTTACCCCTGGATTTCTTTTAAATCTGTGGGTACCACTTGAAAAGTCCTTTTTTCCTAAGTTAAGTTCCGTTTCTAAGACTAACTTCTCCAATAATAATAACACTATTGAAGACTTGAGGGATGGGATTTCCAAGAAGAAGAAAAAGTGGGTCAATATGTTAAATAAAATAACTGGAAAATCCCAAGGAGACGGTGAACAGATAGAGTCTGTTAGTAACCTCAGTACTCAAATTGGGGATGATCCTTCTGATGTATGGGATATTGAGCCTTTGAGGAAGGGTCCTGAAGGTTTAACAGCTGATAATACTCATCTAATCCATCTGTTTTGTGCTACTTATTCACACTTGTTGCTAGTTGTTGATGACATAGAGTTCTATGAGAAACAGGTAGTGTGATTCTTTCCCCAAATCAACATTCATGTCCTTGTTTCTAGGGGTGTGCAAAACTTGGTCCAAACCATTTAACCCGGAAAACCGAACTAAAACTGGATCAGATTGGACTTGGACTGGTTATGTACAGTCTGGTTCTCGGTCCATTATACCAAAAAATATTCAGTTCTAGGTCTGGTCTGGTCTGGTCTGGTCTGGTCTGGGTTGGTTCGGTTACGCCAGGTTTGGTTCCGGTCAGGTCAAAACCAGATTTTTTTTCATTTATTTTAAGGAAACGGCATTTTTTAGACACTTGCCCAAAAGTTTTTTGAGTCCAGTCCCCAGTCCAGTGTGGGACTGAAATGTTTCCAGACAGGCACCAGAGTCCAGACCAACCCCAAACCTGTGCTATATGGTTCGGTTCTCTGTCCTGTCCGATCCGTTTTGGACGATTGCACACCCTATGATTAATCTTGTTATTTTTATTTGAAGTTAATAAGTCAATCTGGGAATTGAGCAGGTTCCATTTACACTTGAGCAGCAACGCAGAATTGCATCGATGCTGAATACTTTAGTTTATAATGCTCTGTCTAATAATGTTTCCCGCCAAAATCGTCCTCTTATGGATGCTGCTGTTCGCTGTCTACATTTGTTGTATGAAAGGGATTGTAGGCACCAGTTTTGCCCCCCTGATTTGTGGCTTTCTCCAGCTAAAAGGAACAGGCCGCCAATTGCTGTTGCTGCCAGAACTCATGAAGTTATGTCAGCTAATTTAAGACCTGATGATTCATTGGCTATTTCAAGCATGCACTCTGTTATCACTACCACCCCACATGTTTTTCCTTTTGAAGAGAGGTACTGCAAGTTGATGTGGTTAGTTAAATCCGTCATTTCTTATGTTGCATTTAGAATATGAAGATTTAACTTTGTACTCTTACAAGTAATCATCATCATCATACTCGATAAATCCCACCAATAGCAAAGCTAAGGTAGGGTCTGAGGAGGGTAAGATGTAGATAGCCTTACCTCTCCTACAGAGAGCCTGCTTCCAGTGAGACCCCTACCCCCGGCTTGATGTTGGCCAATATTCTAATGTTTCTGTTGGCCAATATGAAGTTCAAGAGTTGATATTCTCGGAAACCTTATTAGATACAATAACATGTCCTTAAATGTTGTTTCAACCTTTTGAATCGTTTCTTACAAAATCAAGTAATAATTTTCATTTTCATGGCAATTAAATCACTGAAACAAATATGCTTCTTTGCCAGAGTTCAAATGTTTAGAGAACTTATCAGCATGGACAAAGCATCTAGGAGAATGGCTGGTGAAATCGTTGGTCCAGGTCCACAAGCTGTTGAGGTAGTAATCCGACGTAGTCATATTGTTGAAGATGGATACCAGCAATTAAATTCTCTTGGATCAAGATTAAAGTCTAGCATCCATGTCTCATTTGTTAGTGAAACTGGTCTACCTGAGGCTGGACTAGATTATGGTGGTTTATCAAAAGAATTTCTAACTGATATAGCAAAAGCCGCTTTTTCCCCTGAGTAAGTTGAAAATGATTTAGAAGCAACAATTTTTTACTCCTATATATGGAAACAGGTCAGTTCTGGTTGTATCAGATTGATAACGGGTCACACAAACATTTAGCTAAATATGAAACGGGTCAAAGTGGCCCAAATCGTCACTGTTTTAATTCGAAAAAGTTATATTACTGATATTCAAAACATTAATTGTTCGTGAATTCCAAAAGGTGTTGGGAGGTTGGTCCACCTGACCCGACCCGACCCTTTTTCACCTTTACATAAAAACTTATTGTACCTGTTTTGACCCGGTATTTGCCCTGCCTGTTTTGCTACCTATGATAATTTCAATATCCTTCATTTTTTAACTTCTAAAGTATTGATTCCCCTGATCTTTTTTTGCTAGTTATGGTTTATTCACACAGACCTCAACTTCAGACAGACTTCTAATTCCAAATTCAGCTGCTAGACTATTGGATAATGCCATACAAAAGATAGAGTTTCTTGGAAGAGTTGTTGGCAAAGCACTCTATGAAGGAATATTACTAGATTATTCTTTCTCACATGTTTTTGTACAAAAGCTGCTAGGTCGCTACAGCTTTATTGATGAGCTTTCAACTCTAGATCCAGAACTTTACAAGAATCTTATGTATGTTAAGGTAAGCGTTTATTTTAAATTAAATTGTGGCGGTGTAAACTTTTTATATTGCAATATATTAACACACTTCCATAAAATAATATAATGATGTATACTTGGTCATTTTATTGCAGCATTATGATGGTGACGTGAAGGATTTGTCACTAGATTTTACCGTTACTGAAGAATTACCTGGAAAACGACATGTTGTAGAACTTAAAGCTGGTGGTAAGGATGTCAGTGTAACAAATGATAACAAGTTGCAATACATATATGCTATGGCAGATTATAAACTTAATCGACAGGTATGTGTTATATTAAGTTTGCTACTATCTTAGCAATCGACTTTCTGAAGTTGATTTATATTCTTGATGCACAAATGTCAGGTGTTGCCACTTTCAAATGCCTTTTGTAGAGGATTAACAGATCTTATATCCCCGTCTTGGTTGAAATTGTTTAATGCCAGTGAATTCAATCAGGTATTGTTACTTTGGGGTTGTATTTGAATTTGACTTTAAAGGGTAATACTGATAGCTGATGTCTTTTATAAGCTTCTTTCTGGTGGCAATCATGACATTGATGTTGATGATTTGAGGAGTAATACACGGTACACAGGTGGTTACACTGAAGGAAGTCGCACAGTAAAGCTCTTCTGGGAGGTATACATTCATCCTATACACGGGTTTTACATCTTAGGGGGTGTTTGGGATTGTGTTTTGAAATAGATTTTTAGATTATTGCGTTTTGAAAACGCAAATAATTAGTTTTTAGTGTTTGGGGTTGAGTTTTGAAATGGAATTTTGGGCTACCAAAACGCAATAATCTAAAAGCAGCTCCACCCCTGCTTTTCCAAAACGCATAATCTGTTTTGAAAAATCAATCCCAAACACCCTCTTAAAACTAGTTTTCTCAGTTTATCCATGTAGAATTGTGGACTAAGGATAGTGGCAGTTGGATGACAGGCTGTTTAACCAAATTGGTTGTGTTAGGCTGAAATGGAACTTTATAGAAATTAAAAGACATGAATTAGCTCCAAGCTCTACTAGTTTAATGATTATAAAAATTATTTTCATTCCTACTTATTAATGACATTTTGCTGCTTGTCCTTGCTCAGGTTATTAGAGAATTTGAGCCAAAAGAACGTTGTATGCTCATGAAGTTTGTGACAAGTTGTTCCCGAGCTCCATTGCTTGGCTTTAAGCACCTGCAGCCAAGCTTTACCATTCACAAGGTATCATTCTTAAACTTCCATTTCCACACTAAAGTTTGTGAGTAAACCTTTATCAATGATAGAATGATTTATAGATTAAAAAATGACTTGAGAATATCACATAATAGCGTGTAAGGGGTTGCATGTATACATTTTGAACCCGGTAGAAGAAGAAAGTTAACTTTTGATTTATATATAGGTTGCATGTGATATACCTCTTTGGGCATCATTTGGAGGACAAGATGTGGACCGTCTTCCGTCAGCTTCAACATGCTATAATACTCTTAAGGTATCCTATTCAGTTGCGAACATACAAAACACAAAGACACACATGTGTTTATGTGTATGCATTATGCTGTTTTTGTTTTGTCGTCATTTTAAAGTGTTAAGTTGGAATTTATGACCTTTATTTCGTTGTATGCAGCTCCCAACTTACAAACGGTCAAGCACGTTGAGAACAAAGCTATTATATGCCATTAATTCCAATGCAGGATTTGAACTTTCATAAATATTCAAAGCAGTGTGTGCATAGGTAAACCCCCGTTAATACTTTCGATTTTCAATTATGTAAGTTGTTGCTGCATAGTTTCTGTATATTTGCTACACATTATGTATGCTCACTTCACTTGGCTGAGTGTTAAAAACCACAAATAAAAAAAAGCCTTATTCAGCAGGCCTTGAGATGCATGTTTTAAGGTCAACATGGCACTTAACGTGTATGAGGGACTCAAGAGAGCATTTCACATAATATTTGAACTTTTAAACAAGACATTTCTAGAGATCATTTAACTTGTTTGCACTAGGATGCTTGCAACATGTTCACTGTTCACATGATCATGTAATACCAGTTATTGACTTAGCATTTTCCTACTAACTACAACTTAAAGACATATGTAACTTGTGTTTTTTTATTGTAAAGATATATGGGGGTGTTGTGGAACTAATTTACAAGTGTCTCATATCTTCATTTTCATATCTCTTCACAGGATAAGGCGTTTGAAAGGTCAAATCCCGTGTTAATGTAAAGACGTACAGGCTGGTATTCCCTCTATATTGAGAATGGTACAATTTGCTTTGCGGTGTAAATAATATCGCAACTTTTTGTAGAAGTGCATCTAAACAAGAACTAACAGTAAACCTGGTCTAAACTTTGGTACACTGGCTGGTGTGTTTTGTCATTGGTTGCGTAGTCACATATATGTTTTTTTGGGTTTTTATATTGTTGTTAGGCTTTGAAAAATCCGAACTTCAAGGTTTTGAGAATTGATCCGGGAATATGTTCCTAACACCCGATAAGCGCTGACATTAGAAATGCCACTTATACATCAGAATTCAGAAATCAAATGTCGTACTTATATAAGTTCAATTCGATACAAAGGATAAACTTAAATACATTAATCAATACAATTGGTTAAGCTTTTTTTTCTACTGTGGTGGTAAGTACTATAGAAATTAATAATGGTAGCCTTGTCTGAGCTAATAAATCTAGATAAACGTGATATTCTTAAGCAGTATCACGACTATCTATATTGCATTGTTTTGAAAACCGGTCCGGGTCGGGGCATTGAACCGAGTATGGGGTCGGACCGGCGAACCGGCGGTCGGACTGGGAACCGGGCCGGTTGAACCGGGCTTTGGAGGGGTTGAACCAGATTTTTTTATATTTTACCCTATTAATTTACAACATCATCCGGTTCATACATCCGGTCCGACCGGTTGGACCGGTCAGACCAGTGGACCGGTAAGGCAATCGGTTCGACGTCCGGTCCAGTTCTGAAAACATTGCTATATCGTTTATAAAAGCTCCTTATTCAGATTCAGAAAATTAAACAACTTTTTAAAGCTCCTTATTCAGATTCAGAAAATTAAACAACTTTTCTTCAACTCTGGCAAAAGGGGCAGATCTAGTCCGGGTCAAATAACAACTTTGTTAGTTGAGACTGGTGGTGGTAGCCAATAGCTAATAGATGAGCATATTTAAATCTAATACTCCTTTTCTTAATAGCTCATATAGGTCACCCATTTACCCGTTAATTTGTGTCAGGAACAAGCCCATGAACACACCCTCAATAAAAAACCTATTATTCTGAGACAAGATACATCGTTCACAAGAGATATATTAAAAATACATAAGTGAAGCACCCATATCTACAACATCATGTTTTAAGCAGAAACATGAATTAATGTTTAAATTGTGGTCACTAACTCGCACCTTAACGCATTAAAAGCTGGAATGCTTCATTATCGGTCTCAACTGCATACTCAAATCCAAGATTGCTTGCATGATACCGAAACTCGTCTAATTCATTTGATGGAACTTGAATCCCAACCAGAACATTTGCCCCCATTTCTCCCTGCATTCATGAACAAAACCGAGCTTGCTTGCTTTAGAATCACCAAAATTGAATGGGTAAAATGGGTACTTTTAAGTTTTAACTTAGTTGAAAACTCAGACCTGTGCACGGTAATGAAACAAGCTAATATTCCAACGCGGACTAAAAGCGTGCAAAAATTTCATCAAAGCCCCTGGCCTCTCGGGAAAAACAAACCGACAAAGAAGCTCATTTTCAACGTTAGTTCGCCCTCCCATCTGAAAGTCGAAGTAGCTTTTTAATTAACGTTTAATGCGTATAACCTGCTAGATATTTTTAATTTCAAGAATTGGATTGTTATTGTAATACAATTGTTTCGCCGTTCACAAAAAATAATATTGTTTTCTTTTAGTTAGTACTACATTATTGTTTTTATAAAAATGGATCATATAAAAACCATAAAAATAGAGAACGTTACCAGGTGGCGCAAATGATCTTTAACCATGTCGTTATTACTAAATTCAATAGTTTTTAGTTTATGTGACTCCATTCTCTCCACCATTGCTTGGAGTTCAAACTTTGTATGAAGACCAACACTATAACAAATCAGAAAACAAATATATCAATTTAAAATTAGAATTAAAATGCCAGGAAATAAATTTAACACTTTCTAATGTAAATAAAAGGTTCTTGCCTGTACAGAACCAGAGCTTGTTTCTTGTCAGTTTCATATCTGTACTTGAACTCGGTAATATTCATCTTTCCAATCTGCCAACACAAATCATTGTTACTCATACTGTATGGAAGCTATATAAATTAAAAAGGACGATTCTATATATCCCCTCAGAACTTGGTATAATACAATATATAACCAACAAAAAATCACCATATCAAATATACTGACTTTCAAAGTACGCCATCTATACCCCTTCCTTGGGACAGAACCCACCCCAGACCGTACCAATAGCTCTACTATGAGTGGGATGATACCTGGCACGTTTGTTTGTTACATATATACCCCTTAGCTTAAAACTTGCATTAGGTTATGAAATCTTAATTATTTTGAATAGTATGTATAATATTAATATTTATTTGGTTGGGTATATATGATATTTTGCAAGTTTTTGAGGTATATATGAAATTGACCCGAATAAAATAACGTTTAAACTGACCAGTTCGGCAAATTGTTTAAAACTTCCAAGTTCCTCTGGCATGAAAGTTGCAAGAACAGCCTCTCGTTGTCTACCAACATTTGCAAGTTCTGTTACTAATCTTAATCTATCAAAATTCATGTTGGCCCCACTAGTTATTGCTACAACATTTATATCCTTGAGATTATAATATTTGCAATACGCTTCTGCACCAGCGAGAGAAAGGGCACCTGCTGGTTCTAGAATGCTCCTTTTCTCCTCAAACATGTCCTACAAAATATATACTTTAATTACTAATTAAAAATGGAAAAAAAAATTAAACCAAGGCAATTATGCAAACAAAGAGGCCAATTTAATCCACTAAAATTTTCATATGTTTTATATAATACACATAGTGTTGTGATCCAATGTATAAAAAGCTCAATTAGAAAAGACTGTATAAGACATGCCTAAACAGTATAGCCGAGTTCCATAAACATGGTTGTAAAACTTCTAATTCGGTTGATTAATCAATTAATCACAGAATTTGTCCTTCAGGTCATCTAGTCCGTATAAATAAAAAAAATCCCAAAGAAATGACACAATATTCATTCAGTAGGTCATCTCCAAATAAATTTATTGGTCTAAAGTTCCAATACATAAGCACACAAGTAATCACAAACACCCCCAATGAATCAATGATAAAAGATTCTATCAGAATATCCAAACAGTAAGGAAATGGACTCACTTTTATAGATGCACAGATGGCATCACGACTGACAAGAACCACTCCATCAATCAATTCCCTGCATAGACGGAAAGTTTCTGAACCAACCTCCTTAACAGCAACACCATCTGCAAAGCCTCCCACTTGGTCAAGCATTACTCTTTGACCATGATGTAATGATAAAGCCATTGCGTTTGCATCCGCTGGCTCTACACCAATAATACGTACCTGGATGATAAATTTCAGTTAGTGATAATCTATGAAACTAGATTATTCTCAGTGCAATGTCTACAAAGTTGAATAAAAAACTATGCTAAAAAAAATAACAGCTTATGCAACATTTGCTGGATTAGATGATGATGATGATGGTATTTTCTGTCTACTTTCGTTTTCATATATTTTCTTTTGCAGCAAACCATGTAAATTTAACTTTAAACAAACAAAACTAAATCTACAACTGAAGCAAATTTGTTCATGTAAATGTTATCAAATTTTTGAAAGAAAAGTGCTTTACAGAAAAACACACTAACCTCTGGTGATACCCTCTTCACATAAGCAGCAATACCAGCTATCAAACCACCACCACCCACAGGCACAAATATGGCATGAATTGGACATTGCATCTGACGCACAATCTCCATTCCAACAGTCCCCTGCCCCATTATAATATCTGGGTGATCAAAAGGAGGAATGAAAGTCCGGTTCTCACTCTCACCTCTTTTTTTAGCATATGCTTGTGCTTCATCATAGGAATCACCTTCAAGGACAACTGTTGCCCCTAACCTCTTAACCGATTCCCACTAAATGCATCATCCAACAATTAAATAGCCATAAGTTTAGGTATATACAAATAACTATCTTAGTCCTGAATAAGTAATATTTATTCATGTTCCATCAAGCAAACCTTAATACGGGGAGTGGTAATTGGCATGACTATCACAGCATCACATCCCAGTGTCTTGGCTGCTAATGCAACCCCTTGAGCATGATTTCCAGCAGATGAGCATATCACACCATTTGCCAGTTGTTCTTTTGGGAGTTTTGCCATCATATTATATGCTCCACGAAGCTTGAATGAGAAGACCTGCCAACTCAAGTTTAGCATCTTAGTATTACTATGATATCAGTTAAAAACTAAGAAAACTCCATTGGTTAGTTTATAATACATGTTGTGCATTGAAACGTCAATAACTATCCTAATGTTCTAACTATAATAGATTTATAGATTATAAACTCAGCTAATAACCCCTCTCAAGCTAGACGTACGGAGCAACATGCAGCTTGAAAGTTGAAACATGTAGCAACTCGAGCATACAAGAAACCTCAGTCAGAGGATCTTCACCTTAACTATTCATTCTTCTCTATCTTGTTTGGCTCTTCCTTTAGATTATCAAATCCTTGGTTTAAAAAAGCGCGAGGCGCTCCGAGGCGTTTTGGTTTCAAAATCCGAAGCGCGAGGCGAGAGCTTAACGTATGCGAAGCGCTTAATAGTAAAAAATATTTATATATGTCAGTATGACATATTCTACCTTCTAATCAAACATAAACATAAAAACATGATTTTAAAACACCCTTAAACACTTAAAAAAGCATTCAAAACATAAGAATGACCAAACACATAGTCATCTAAATTCAAAACACCCTTAAAGATGAAGACAACATTAAGTAACTTAACATTAAAGAAGAAGAAAAAAAGAAACATCGGAATATAGGAACGCATTTGAACTTTGAATTAATTCCTTAGTCCCTACAGCTTAATATATCATTGAAAATCATTAGAATATGATTCATACCAATTATCCAATGCTTGTGATATAACAATCAATACTTGAAAAGCAACATAGAGCAACCCAAAACAACTCGGGGGTTGCCCCCTTGGCAGGGGTCGAGGGCAACCACCGCTGGAGCAGGGTCCAAAGGGCGGCAGCCCCTGGCGGGGTCCATGGCTGGGGTTGAGCTGATACGAATCAACAATCGATAAATTGGCAAGTAATTTCGGGTTGAAAAATTTGGTATAACAATCGATAATCAACATAGAACAATCCATAATACGAATCAACATAGAACTTCACTTGTTAGGCTAAATAGAATAGGCAAAAAATGGTTTTTGGGCTGAGGCGCTACTGAAGCGCCGCCTCAAGCGCCAAGCTTAAAGCGCCGCCCCAAGAGCTTCATGTATCCCAAGGCTTCTCGACAAAAAAAGCGATTTCTTTGGAGCCTCGCGCCTCAAGAGCTTAAAGCGCTACCGAGGCGCTATTTTTTAAACCAAGATCAAATCATCCATACTTCTATACTATATATATATATAAGGTAGGGATCCTAAGAGAACCAACCCCTATTTGAGAACTGAGAGAACCATTCTGGGCCAAACATTTCATATAAAGGCAAAAAAAAAAATCGCACATTTTTATGCAAGGAAAAATATTTTTTTTATTTTTTTTTTGAATTTTTTTTTCATTTATACATATGTGTATATGTCAATTATACATATGTGTATATAGCAATTATACATATGTGTATATAGCATTTTTCAGCTATACATATGTGCATATTTCAGTTATACATATGGAGTAAAGATCAAATACATATAGTTTTTTTGTAAGAACTGTGAGAATCAAATGGGGTAAAAAAAATTTATTTTTTTTTTTTAGAATTTTTTTTCCCATGTGCTTAAACATTCTTTCTAGATGAATAATACAAAAAAAAAATTAAAAAAAAAAATTTTTTTAGTGTAATTACGTCATTAAGGTAAATACATTAGTTTACACTAGAGTAATTATGTAATTACTCTACACGTAATTACTCTACACCAAATTTTTTTTATTTTTTTTATTTTTAGTTTTCAATACTATAATACATGTTTAACAATATGGGGAAAAAAAATTTAAAAAAAAAAATTAAAAAAAAATACACTCCTTTGATTCTCACAGTTCTTACCAAAAAAGCTATTTGTACCGGATCTTTCCTCTATACATATGTGTATATTGCATTATACATATGTGTATAATGCAATTATACACATGTGTATACTGAAAAAAAAAATCAAAAAAAAAAAAAAAATTCTTACATATAAAGCAGCGATTTTTGCAAAAAAAAAAAAAAAAAAAAAAATTTTTTTTTTTTTTTTTTTGCCTTAGAGAAATGTGTGGCCCAGAATGGTTCTCTCAGTTCTCAATTTGGGGAAAGGTTCTCATTTGAACCAAATCCTATATATATATTATAATACATTACACAAGGGCATCTTAAAATTTAAGTAGCACAACTAAACTTGCTCCGAGTACAAGACAAAATGCACATGTTAACCACATTTTGGGGACAAATATGTCTTTTAGACAATACCTACATCTTGGCTCCTTAAATTTTGTTTATTTAAATAAATAAATAATAATTAAATTTTTGCCCCTTATTTTAACCAACAACCTCACGATTTTTAAGCGGTCATAACTTGTCATACGTTAATATTTAAAAAAATAGACAATAAAAGCAAGCATTTTATTTTCTTTAATTTGAGTATAGTATTTAAAACTAGTGTTTGCGCGCCTGTAGGAGATACCGATTCCTTCCGTGTGGGGGTAGGACTCCATCAAGGAGCAGCGTTAAGTCCGTTTCTTTTTGCAGTCGTCTTGGATGAGTTGTCCAAGTCGATTCAAGAAACAGTTCCGTGGTGCATGCTTTTTGCAGATGTTATTGTGTTAGTTGCAGAGTCCAAACATAGTCTGAATGAGAAGCTAAAGGGTTGGCGTGCCGCTTTAGAGGGCAAGGGTCTAAGGATTAGTCGTTCTAAGACTGAGTACATGTACTGTGCTTTCAGTGGTGCAGGACATGACGAAACTACTCAACTTACAATTGAAGGTCAAGTTGTCCCGCAAGCAACTAAGCTTAAGTACTTAGGATCATTTGTTCGGAGGCATGGAGAGCTAGATAGTGATGTCACGCATCGCATACAAGTTGGTTGGCGTAGGTGGAGGGCCGCCAGTGGGATTTTATGTGACAAAAGGTTCCAAACTAAACTGAAGGGGAAATTCTATAGGGTGGCAGTGAGACCTGCTATGTTATATGGGACAGATTGTCAGGCCATCAAAAAGACACAAGCTCGCAAGATGGAGGTAGCAGAAATGAGGATGCTAAGGTGGATGTGAGGGCATATAAGGGTAGACCGAATAAGAAATGGGGTTATTAGGGAATTAGGGAAAGGTTAGGGGTAGCGAGGATATCCGATAAGATAAAGGAGGGAAGATTGAGATGGTATGGGCATTTGAAGAGGAGGCAGATGACAGCGGCAGTTAGAGTAGTGGAAACCCTCACTATAGAGGGAAAGAGACGTAGAGGCAGACCCAAATTGACTTGGGATGAGCGGATTAGGCATGATTTAGTAGAGATGCACCTCTCTGAGGACATGGTCGAGGATAGGTGTTCGTGGAGGCATAAGATTAAGGTTAAGGATTATTAGGGGAGGGTTTGGGTGTATCGTAGCATGGTTCTAGGAGCTTAGACCTTTCTTGCACTGGTAGGAGGTCTGTAAGGGTGATTTGTATTTGAGTATGTATGGGTTATGTTTCTTTATGGCATATACATCTGTGTTTTACTGCGTGACGCTCTCAAGGTGTCTCTAACTGCTAGTAGCTCGCTATTACTTTCAGTGTTGTTTGCTTGTCGATTATATTGTTGTGGAGCCGGGGGTCTCTCTGGAAGCAGCCTCTCTATCTAAAAGAATAGGGGTAAGGTTTGCCTACATCTCACCCTCCCCAGACCCTACTCTTAGCTTTGCTAATTGTGGGATTCACTGGGTAAGGTTGTTGTTTTTGTTGAGTATAGTATTGTTATAGTTTTTTTAAATAAAATAGTTGATATGCTACGTGACTAACAGTGTCTAGGGGAAAACAATAACCGATGCGAAAACTGAAGAAAACAAACCTAAATCCGCCGAACTAACTGAAAATCAGTTATCAAACTGAACCACTAATTTTTACATACATTTCTAGCTTTTTTAAATAAAATAGTTGATTTGCTACGTAACTAACAGTGTTTAGGGGAAAACAATAACCGATGCGAAAACTGAAGAAAACAAACCTAAATCCGCCGAATTAACCGAAAATCAGTTATCAAACTGAACCACTAATTTTTACATACATTTCTAGCTTTTATATTTCCATTTCATGTGTTCATGTATTTATACATTCATTTCATGTATTTCTATGCAAAAAAAAAAATGAACCCAAGTTGGGTTTTGATTATTAACATAACCGAAAATAGACAATCTAAACGAATAAACCGAACCTATTAACCCAAAACTGACTAGTTAATAAAATAGATTAACACGTAACTTTGATTTCGGTTGAGGCTAATAACCGAACAATACACACCCCTTAGCAGTGTCTATGTTCCAAGCACCATTTTACGCAGACACCTTTCTAGTATCATCTTGGTTTTAAAAAGGACGCTCGAGGCGCGCTTAAGCGCAAAGCGCATCTAGGCACCAATTTGTGTGCCTTATGTAACACTAGGCAAGCATCGTACGAAAAGCGCAAAAAGCACGCTTTTCGTACACTGGGTGTTTTGTGCTTAAAATTGTTATACATGTAGCTAAAAATGTTGTATATTTAAGTTAAATCGTATATTTTGGGTAAATGATGCTAAAAGCCTGTAACATATATAAAAAATATATATATTCGTCTTGCACCTCACGTACGAAAATTCCACCGCTTTGCGCCTCGGTTTTAAAACTCGGCGCTTTTGTGCGCTTCACGCTTTTTAAAACCAAGAGTATCATATTATTCATATCACAATAAACCGTAACTGACATATTTTATCAACTAAGGCACAATAACCTTGGCACGAATAATTCGAATCAGAGTATAACATATAATATAGTTATAAACTCACAGGCTGAAGGTCTTCACGTTTAAGCCAAACATTAACACCTAACCGTTCCGAGAGCTTAGGCGCAAGCGACAACGGCGACTCAATCGCCACGTCATAAACTCTATTAGACGACAAAATATTCGTCAAATACTCCATCTCACTTAACGCTCCGTTACCTTCTTCAACCTTATGGTCTGGCACAGCTCCCAGCATACCTGATTCATACTGAAACGACGTCGGAGACACTCTAATCCGTTGCTGTTCCGGTTGTTGTTGTTGTGGTTGTTGTTCACGAACCTTCTTCTTCAACACATCTGTTGAGGCTTTGGACACGGTGGCGTAGACGGTGAGTTTACGTGTCCTAATGGTGGTGGCATTGTGTGATACGACGTCGTTGGAAGGGTTAGGGTTAGGGAGTTTGATGTATGGAGAGAAGGACAGAGCCTCCATTTGAAGGATTATTTGATACAAATGGAATGGAGGCGGGATTTGTTGTTTAGAGGGTTGTTTTGGGGTTATATAGGTGGAGAGGAATCAAGGGTTGGTCGTTGGGAGTTTTGTTAAAGTGTACATGTGGGTGATGGTGGTGAAGGTGAAAGACGAGTAGACAGCCTCCGTTAGTCCGGTCTATTTTATTATATTATTGTAGATTTAATATATTTAATATATTTATAGTTGTTACTAGTGGTTCTTAACTTTTTATTGCATTCAAAATTGGCAGCTTGGGTTGGGGGCTGTAAGGTTAACAGGTTTGTAGTTTCTAGTGGCTACAACTAGACGGGAAATAATAGAGAAACCATTAGCTTACAAATTATGTTGAGTTTGGTACGCTGGAATAGAAGGTGAAATGAAATGGATCAATACGAGGTAATGAAAGATTTCGTGTTTGGTTGGTTAATGGAATGAAATCACCTATTTCACAAGGCATTCCATTCACATAAAATTATTTCATCTACCTCATGTTTTTTTTTTTTCATTTCATCTTCTCTCTCAACCTTAATTAACAACATCGAAACCCACCACCACCGCCACCACCCATCACCGTCGTCACCATCCGTCGCCACCACCCACTATCGTCACCACCCACCGTCGCCGTTGCCACCCACTACCTTCACCCACCCACTTAATCGCCACCCACCGTTAGCACCACCCTTCACGCCACTAACCACCACCACCGTCACCACCCGCTGCTGTCGTCACCACCCACCATCACCTCCACTAACCACCAACCTACCACTGTCGCCACAACTGCTCACCACTATCACCTACCTACCATCGTCACCATCCACCGTCGCTGCCACCTGCTACCATCACCTCCACCCCCCACCACCCTTCAGTGTCGCGGCCACCCACCATCACCACCACCCATCGCGTCATATCACCAACCCACCATCACCCCACTAACCACCACCCACCACCCACCACCGTCACTTACCACCGATTTTATTCCTTCATCTTTTCTTGTATACCAAACAACATAAGGTAATAATTTGTTTCATTCCCACATGACAACCAAACAAGATATGGAATGGTAATGATACATTTCATTACCTTGTCCATTTCATTCTCTCATCCATTTCACTTCCACATACCAAACAAAGTGAATTACTCATTTCCACCTCATGAACATCAATGGGAAGTGGGGGCTATGGGTGTGAAAACTTCGTTTCAGTTCAGTTTGTTTTTTATGCTTTCGCAATTGCGAGAAGTGACTACCGAACTTGTCAGTAAGGTCATCGAAATCTTTAACGCTCCCCGCGGGGAGGTTATCGAACCAGACTCTTGCTGCGCCTGTCAGAGTTTGGGCGAATAAATGGCACCAAACCTGGACAGGCCAGTCCACTGACATGCCCGCGCATTCGAAGTCATGCACGTGGTCGCCAGGATCACGCAGGCCATCGTATCTACCGATGCTGCTAGGGAGTTTGGCTTTCCTTGGTATTTTGGCTGTCGCTATGCGAGCGACGAACTTTGATTTTTCAGCGAAGGCTTTTGGCCTGAATGGTCTAACCTGGTCATCATCCTCGTCGTTGTGGCGCGAGCGATGATCGTGTTTCTTTTCCTTGTAGCCAGAATCACTACTGGATGACTCATAACCGTCCGGTTCGTCCCGAGGCTTCGCGTAGCCCCGAACTCTGGCGTCTCCGCCGAGTTCCCCGCTACGACCAGCGCCCTGGACTGTTGAGTCTTTATTTTTGTACCCCTTTTTGGGTGGGGTATCATAAGTGAGGGCCTTGCCCTTTTTCTTGGCTTGCTGCAAGAGTTTACGTTGGTAAATTGCAGCATTTTTAGTGTTCTGACGGAGGAGCCACTGGTCGAGGTCCTCCTCGGAGCTGGCACTGCTATCGTCGTCGGAGTCGACGTCCCGAACCTCAACGTTTGCCTTTTCGAGCCTTGAGGTGGGTTGTTTGACGACAGTGTGTGGTGTTACCTGGTTCTCCGGGAGTTGGGTGTCACCCTCTCCGGAGCGGTTTATGACAGCAGTACTAGGGTTGGGTTCAGCCATGGGTGGGTTGAAAAGATGAGTAAAAGAGCAGTTCTAACTGTTGGATGGCGCCAATGAAGAAACAATAAGTATCACGGAGATTAAGACTAATCTACGTGGGGTTAATACTTATGTTCGTCAGGGTTAATCCTTTACCCACACCGTTTGGTTAAACCCCGGTGAGAGTGATGAGTGTAAGTGTGTGTGTGATACAATGTAAATAAGAACACGAGATGTAAGTGGTTCGGCCAAGTAGTGACCTATGTCCACTGTAAGCAGTCGGATTGTTATTAATGTATGAGTATGAAGAGTTACAAGAGAGAATATGCTAGGTTACAATAATGATTTTCGGATCCCCTGGCAAGGAGAGGTCTTCTTCTATTTATAGGAGAGCTCATGGGCTTAGCTGTGGAGCCCCTGAGAAGTAATCCTTCGTTGGGCCTGGTCCAGGCCCAAGTCCCAGGTCTTCCTCAGAAATGGCGGGAAAATAGTGTCACTGTGGATGACGTCACCTTGCAGCATGGCTTCTGCTCGAGGCGGACACGTGGCACGCTGTGATTGGCGGACGGCGCCCCTGTCCTTGCTACAGTCGTTGACCATGCTTCTGACATCAGTAGGGGATGTCTGCTGTCACTGTAGACGCTGGTATGGTGGAAGCATGGCTACAGCCATGCTGCCGTCCCTGTCAGTAGTTGTTGGACCACTTCTGCAACCTGTCGCTTGGTCATTGGCGCGTACACTGCAGAGATCCTTGTGAATCTTCCTTTTGTTGTCTTCTGCACCTCGTACGAAAGGTGATGAGGGAATATTCCGCGCGTGGCAGGACGCGCTTATCAGGTGTTGTTGTTGCTTATCAATTGTTATCTCTGCGCGCTTCCTTGAACACCTTGCAAGCAGCGCGCTGATGGTTCCTCGCGCCGTCGTCTGGCGCGAGGATCCTGTCTTATCGGGATAGGGACGCCTCCTCCGCTTGGATTAGGCTCCCTATCCCTTCAGTTATTACTTATTGGCATTAGTTGAAATCGAAACCGAAGTAATCCGTTAATTTATATTATTACTTAATTGCTACTAATAGATTGAATTAATTTTAAGTTTATTTTACTAATTTTGAGAAAATAACGTTAAAAATGACGGACGGTTAATCATGTATCAGGTGGTGACGTTGATAGCCAAAAGACAAGGGGGTACATGCACCAATCGGGTTTGTCACGATTGCTAAGTGTTATGTGACTTACTATCTAAGGCTTGATACAAAACAACTATTGAGCCGATGTCTCACTAAAAGCAGCTTCTCTATTCCCACAGTGTAGAGGTAAGGTTGTATACATCTTACCCTCATCATACCCTATCTTAGCTTTTGCAATTGGTAGGATTAACCGAGTATGATGATGGTGATGAATTAATCACTTTTCAGTTAAACAGTTTGGTTTATTCGGTTAACTTATCGGGTTTCGGTTCAGTTAATAACCAAAACCAAGTTTGATCTATTTTTTCTTAGAAATCATGAAATGTGTGTGTAAAAACATAATTGGATTTATAGATACACTAGCTGATTACCCCGGGAGGGTCCCGGGGTTGAAAAATATAATCATTCTAATAATACTAATACTAATAGTAATAATTATTACTCTTGTAATTAAATAAATAAAAAATTAACCTTGCTATAAGGTAACACCATGTGTTGCAGTGTTACACGATTCTTTCTCCTATCTTCTCTTGATGAAGTATACCTATTTATCTTTAGAAAAGTAAAATTCCAATGATAGCATGACGATTGAGCTGAATTTCAACATCGTAGATAAGAAGCTGGTTTAAAAGAAAAAACATGATCAATGAATAACCTGAACACTTTGTGTTTTTTTTCCTGTATGAACGAAACCCCACAAAAAATAGTCGTTTTTTTCTCCGTTTTTTTATATAGCACTATGGTACTCGTTGGAAAGATAATAAAACGCTTGTTAATTTGGTGTAATTTTTTTCTTTAAAAAATCTCGTATATAAGAGATATTAACGTTTAAAAATTATGGGAGGAAATATGAGAGAGGGAAATTTAAATTTGTTTTTAAATTATTTTTTCCTAAAATAACTCAATCTCTTTTAGGGTTTTATCTTTTTCTTTTTTTTATTAAAAAATCGAAATAATTCAAAATCACTAAAATCTTTCAATTATGATGCCACGTGACAGTTTCATGGAGAGGTTGAAGCCACCATTGCACGCCACGTCAGCAACGTTCAATTCTTTTATATATATTAATAGATAATAGATAAAATGAAGACATTAATACGTGATGTACAAATACATGAAATGAAGGTACAAAACAAGAATACAAGAATGAAGGTATAAAAGTTATAAATATATAAAAATATGAATGGTTCGGTTCAGTAAATTTTGGTTAACCTAGGGTATATAAGGAAAAATCGATAACTGATTTTCGATTAATCAATTTTCAATTAGTTCAGTTTGGTTTCATCAGTTAACGGTTCGGTTATTGCTCGCCTGTAACAGGGACATGGTCAGTTTACGTAACTTTAACTGGATACGAACATATATTCGAACAATTTCCTTTTGTTCAATGGGAAATTACATGTTCATGTCCGTGTTCATTTATCTTAATACGCTTAAAACCTAAGCTAAAGTTCACAAACGTAAACGGACATAAACAAGTAAACTTAGACGACCATAAATTAACATTAATGAATACAAACGAACAAGTCTAATACACCAAATTAATCCATAAACACATTTAAATAAGTAGTTTTTTATATAAATTGATGATCACATATCAATAACGATAAGTCCTGCTAGCACTCTTCAACCCCAAACTACCATCCAGTCAAGCTGCCCACATTGAGAGTGTCCGAATCGTGGCTCGTTCGCATCATTCGGACACCGCCAGCTAGCCCTGTCGTGGGTGCCATGAGCTTGAGCTACACCTACCAACATGAACTAGACTCTTGAGATTAAACAAGTGTATTGTTTGGACACCACCACCTAGCCCCATTGTGGGTGCCATGAGCTTGAGCTAGCTCCTGCTGACGTTAACTAAACTCTTGAGATTAAACAAGTTTATTGGTTGAAAAAATATACTTTCTCATCTTTGTTTTATATCATATAAATAAAAGGGTTTTTTTTTATATAAGAATAGTAGAATACCTATAATGATATTTGTGTGTGTGTATATATATAATAAATGATATACGAATTGTCAAAGTTGAAAAACAATTAACAGTAGAGTCGAGTAGGCGTGTTGATCTGAGCTCGAGTCTAGAAATAGTCATTTAAGGATAATTCTTTTTATCCGATTATGCCCTTTTAGGAAGATAAATGTTAGATCCTATCGAGAACTACAAAAAAATTTATTTGCTTTTGTGCCGTTAGTGACTTCATAACATGTTACAATTGTTTGCAAAAACCAATGTTTTAAAAACTGGTATATACCGGCCAGTTATACCGGATACTAGTTGGGAGGTACGAAACGCCCCGGTATAACAGAGTTAAGGTATCAAGTTCGTATCGCCAGTAAAATACGATATGCTGGTTTAAACAGTTATACCGGTAACGGCCCAAGCTATTTTTTTGGTTTTAAACTATGGATCTCTTACACCTTAGTTTTAATTTTTTATCGGCCCATACCAATTTTTTAACCTAGCGTATTTTCAATTTCCTTCCCAGTTTCAGAAACACAAGTTTGGCCATTATTCAAAATCAAAAACCACTTGTGTTCATATAATTAATGAATTGATACGTATAATGCAGGGGGGATACATTTACATTGTTTGAACTTTAAAGAATAAAGATGATATCACATACTATGAAATTTATGCATTTATAGAGTTAACTAATTAACCCGGTATAACCTGGTTCAACCTGTTGAACTATTTTGGAGCCGAATTCGGTATGGTTAAAAAACTGGTTTTTAAAACATTGGCTAAAACCCTCTTAAAATTGGGTCTTAGAGGTGTTAAGACTTAAGAGGGAGCTGTTCCACGGCATCATGTTTATAGCGGTATGGAGTATTTGGCGATAGAGAAACAAGCAGATTTTTGAAGATAAAAAGCTTCAGGTTATGGAGGTGGTGGCCGAGATCAAAACTCTAAGTTTCCTTTGGGTTAGGTGTAGATTTAAAAAGGTCTCCATTTCATGGGGACGATTGGTGTAAATTTGAGGTTTTGTAATTTGTGCCGTTTTTCTCTATGTCTTTTCCTTGAAGACATAGGGGCGGTGGTGTTTTGAATAAAAGTTAACTTTCAAAAAAAAAAAACCTCTTAAAAAATAGTATTTTTATTTTTTGGAGACTTCCAGTAACATGCGTCAAGTGAGGTATTTCCGGTGTTTTTCGTGGGAGGAGATACATTATACGAATTTGTCATTTACCGACCAATGTTTTGATACTTCAAACATTTGGTCATGATGAGGATAGTTTTACTTTACCGAACTGGTTAATTGGTAAATACCATTCAGATCAAATAGTTTATTTTACGTGTATGTGCACGTAATCCAAGGGGTGGTAGAGAGCTAGTCAATAGGTTGTAGGCGTAGCGAACGATCAAAATTACACAAATCTTCTAGTTTTCATTTTTTATGGTTGTATATATTTAAAATGATACGTATTTTCAAATATATCATAAATATCCCTGAATTAGGTATGTACAACTGTACAAGCTATAGCCTACGATCTAAAATTACAAAAATCATGTCTAACATTACAGAATTTGTATATAACATCGACCACGTCGTCATCACCGACTTACTGTCAATTTACAGCCGTTGACGCACCGTTTCTACCACCACCGACGAAACACAACAGCAGACGAAAGCACTTTCATGCTTCTCACCCTGCACGTTCTGGCCTTGCGAGAAGCAAATAATCAGGCAACCGGTAAACCAAAGAAAGATATAAGAAAAAAAAAGTAGAAGACAAAAGATTAAAAAAAAAGAAAAAAAAAACGTTTTCACTAAAAAACAAAGAAGTTGCTATTGCAAACATTTGGTAATCACATATATATATATATATAGGATTTGGTTCAAATGAGAACATTTCCCCAAATTGAGAACTGAGAGAACCATTCTGGGCCACACATTTCTCTAAGGCAAAAAAAAAAAAAAAATTTTTTTTTTTTTTTTTTGCTTTGCAAAAATCGCTGCTTTATATGTAAGAAAATTTTTTTTTTTTTGAATTTTTTTTCAGTATACACATATGTATAATGCAATATACACATATGTATAACTGAAATATACACATATGTATAGCTGAAAAATGCTATATACACATATGTATAATTGACATATACACATATGTATAAATGAAAAAAAAATTCAAAAAAAATAAAAAAAAAATTTTCCTTGCATAAAAATGTGCGATTAAAAAAAAAAAAAAAAAAAAAAATTGCCTTTATATGAAATGTGTGGCCCAGAATGGTTCTCTCAGTTCTCAAATAGGGGTTGGTTCTCTTAGGATCCCTACCCTATATATATATATATATATATATATATATATATATATATATATATATATATAGGGAATGGATATAGTGAAAACCCTAGTTATTTGGTAAACTATGAAAATTCTATCATGACCATCCATCTCATACCATCTATGGTTGAGATTTAATCATTGTACTTCCCCTTGGATATATTAATATTTTAATAGACAAAAGGACATTCAGGGGCATTTTGGGGACTCAAGAAATTGCTCTCTCTCTCTCAAGTACTAGGGTCATGTCACACCCCCTCTCGTACTTTTTCTTTAAAAAATATTATAATAATGGGTTATGTCACACCCTCTCTCCTACTTTTTCAAAGTCAACATCACCATTCTCTCTCATCTCTCCTACTTTTTCTTTAAGAAAATATTATTATAATAGGTCATGTCGCATCATCTCTCTCCTCTTTCCTACTTTTTGTTTAAGAAAATATTATTATAATGAGTCATGTCACACTCTCTCTCCTACTTTTTGTTTAAGAAATATTATTATAATGGGGCAAGTACATGTGTTAACATATCTTACCAGCCTTATTGAAAAAAAAACCTCGGTAGAGATATTAAACCTGTTAACATGTGTTAACCTATGTTACCAGCCTTTTCAAAACCTTAATAAACGCCTAAAAACAACCTTTGTTAACACATAGTAGAGATATTAAACATGTTAACATGTGTTAACATGTGTTAACATGTTAACACATTATTATCTCTCTCCTTTCTCCTACTTATGAATAACATGTGATATTAAACCTGTTAACTTATGAATAACATGTGTTATATATAAAACCCTGGTTGAGGCATAAGTTGACAAAGTTGGCAGTCGAGGAATAAGTTCTTGTCAATTTTGGCAATGACTAACAACTGTTAACAAGATAATACAAAGCAGCAATTTACGCAACCACATACAGCCTAGATTCTAAAAGGGACACCATGGGCGTCACATAGTTTAACTTATACATATCAAAGGTTTTAAAAAGATCATATGCACTAAGTAACCGCTAGACGCAAAAAACATGGCGACATAGATACCCAATTTTGATATATTAAAACTGTTAACATGTGTTAACATATCTTACCAGCCTTATTGGAAAAAAAGAAAAACCTTAGTAGAGATATTAACACTGTTAACGTGTGTTAACATGTTAACACATGTTAACAGTTTTAGTAAAATCTGTCCCATAAAACTTTGTTAACACTTTGTTAACACTTGTTAATAAGTTGACGTATAAAAACTTTGTTAACACTTTGTTATGACATGTTAACAGTTTTAGTAAATCTGTCCTATAAAACTTTATTAACACTTTGTTATGACATGTTAACAGTTTTAGTAAATCTGTCCTATAAAACTTTGTAGATAGTTGGTGCTAAAAACAAGAAATCATAATTGAGATATTAAAAGTGTTAACATATTGTTATCTAATGGTGTTGGCTCAAATCATCAGATAGTTGGTGCTAAAAACAAAACACCAAAGTTTGATATATTAAAAGTGTTAACATGTGTTAACATATCTTACCAACCTTATTGAAAAAAAAGGAAAACCTTATTAGATTTACTAAACCTGTTAACATGTGTTAACGTGTTAACACATGTTAACAGTTGTAGTGAATCTATCCTATACAACTTTGTTAACATTTGTTAATAAGTTGACGTAATTGATTAAAAAACGTAAAAAAAAAAAACAATTCTGGTAAAATGTGGCTATGTCTTCTTGCAAAGAAACATAATAAAATCTAGTGACTTTCATGGGAAACGTATACCATAACCACTTTATTACAAAGTATCATTACAAACAATTAACCACTTTAACAAAATAAATCTAGTAACTCTATACATTGAGTACAAAAAAGAAAACGTTATTAAAAAATTTTTCTATATATTTTTCTCGGCTTCCTTCGACTTCGTTTGTTAATATATGTTAACCAGTGGGGTCTTCGTTATCAACTGCAAAACAATAGATGAGATATTTAACCGGTGTGACCAACTCATCATTTAACATACTAAACAAGAGTAACATGTGTTAGTCGGCGCCCAAATAACTGTTTAAAGTCACAAAATCTAAATTTCCAAATTCCAACTGTTAATATTAATTCAACATTTCTACCTCATCGCTTTCAACTAATAAACACATCATTCTAACATCAATTAACCTTCAGTCCTCACTAAACTGAAATCGGCCTAAGTTCAAAACCTAGGGTTCCAAAACTAACAAAATCTAAACAATACGAATCCGAAACTCAAAAAACTCTTGACCTTCACATAAATGATAAACCTACTATATATACATATAACATGCATCAATAACCATCTTTAACATCAAACTGTAGAACAGAAACCAGATGTCAATCTTAGTTTACATGAATGATGAAAGAAATATTCATAGTGTGAAAAAATTGAAAAACATATTTTAAGTGACAAACATGTTTTTTTAAAAAAAACAAGTTTGTTGTAAAAAAAATCAACCACCGTATTTCTGTTTCTTCAAGCTAAACAAATATTTTTTCTAACTCTCTATTTCTATCAATGAAACCCTTCGCTTCTTACCCTCTGTAATTAGGTCTCATTGTAAAAGCTCCATAGCCGTCACTACATACACATAATCCATATCTCCTTCCATTTTTAAAGAAAACACAACCAGATCACTTTGTCTTCATCCAGATCCAAAAGACTCCATAGTCGTCACCACACACACATAACCCATATCCCCTCGGTTTTTTTTATGGAAAATATAAGAAAATTGTTGGTTACCTGTATAGATCGGATTTTTAATACTAAATACTCTCTCCGTCCCATTAGAAGTGTCTTAGTTTGAAAAACACAAAGTTTTAGGCACATTAAATGATTGCTTTTTTTGTTTGCTAAATGACAATAATACCCTTGTCATATGTGGGTCCATCATATTATTTGTTTATTTTAGTTATGTTTTTAAGGGTAAATTTGGAAGTTGGCTAATAATTTTTTAAAGTGGACACATGAAATGGGACAAATAAAAAAGGAAATATGGACACTTCTAATGGGACGGAGGGAGTACTATGGAACACCGTACACAATGCTCCTCTTCAAATCGATGATTGTTGGTCTTCAACTTGATGCTCAGTCTATCATTGAACTCGAGATCCATTATACTTGGAGTAGGAGTTGTAGTGATTTCCATGCCAAATTTTTTAGTGTGAGAGCTACAAAAAATAAAGTAAAAAAAATTGTAGATATGTCATCGAACTTAAGATCCATATATGTAAAATCGTGTGTTTTTAGAGGTTAAAATCCATGACATTAACTGAAAGTAGTTTGGATGAACTTGAAGTTCATTAATGGAGTTTTGGAGTTGAAAGAGAACATGAAAATGGTGGTGTTGAAAGGTCTTTGATAATGGTGATGGGTTGATAAAGAAATAAAAAAAAAAAAGAGATTGTCAAATGTTAACTCAAACATGGGCATCAGAAAAGTACAAAGTGAGAGAGAGAGAGAAAGACAAAAAGACCAAAAAGACCATTGAATAAAAAAAATATTTGGAATAGGATGGTGATGTGGATTAATGAGAGCCACATGTTGGGTTTCTAGAGTTTACCATCTAACTAGAGTCTCTTGTATATACTTATACTATATATATATATATATATATATATATATATATATATATATATAATTCATAGTGTTTTAGTTTTCATCTTTAAGTTTGTATATAATATTTCCTAAAGGATATGAGCCCAAATCCATGTGCAAGTTGGGATAAGCCTATACCCAAAAATGCCCAAATGGAGTTAGCAAGGAAGAAGTCTGACAGCGCGGAAGCACGTAGGCGGATGGTGTGCATGAGCACGCATACAAGTCATGCGCAACCACCACCCTGAGGTTACTTGCAAGTAAAGCTTAGCACACGCGAAGGAGACAATAGTACGAAAAGACAATCTCATACAAATTAATCAGAATTAAGGGACATGTGGCATAAAAGGTGGCGCACGTCCGACCAATCAGAAACGGCTAGCTGGAAATCCCTAACGTCTCTTATCGTACTATGGGGGACCAATACTCCAAATCAGGGAGCGCCAATGCTACTGACAGTTGTCATCCCACAAACGCGCCATGCGCTGAGGAGACAATAAGTACAACGCCCGAGCACCTTGACCAATCAATTTGTATGAGGCTACATCACCAACGATCTCCACTAACGGTTCAGCGCTAGAGGAGACAACATTACAACGAATGAGTATTGGATTTAAATAATCCCAACTATTAGCTATTGGCCGCCACCGGTCCCAACTAACGAAATGTGTGCTGACGGTCCCACCTTTTAACATATTGTCCACCAACAGTCCCCCTATCGGTCCTAAGCGTTTAGCGAAGGATTAAGCTTATGGAATAATCGGTTTAACTATCCCTAATCAAAGATTACACTTGTGTCTATTCAATTCCTGATTGTGTAAACCTGTCACAAAATAGTTTGTCATCCACCTTTGTTTATAAATTGCATAAACTTGTCTTTGATTTATAGAATTTATCTTTAGGTTTGTATATAGCTATTTTATGCTTTTACAAATTTGTATCTCTATAGTGGATTATCGCCTCCCTATGGTTTAAATTTAAGTTAATGGTGCATGAATTATTATGTTTAAGTTTCTAGAATCATTAGGCATTCCTACCTTTTCAAAGTTACCGTTTAAACTTTAAAACGTTTGGGGAATTTCTGAAATAAATGTTTGGTTAATCTGAGAGTCGAGTAGACACTTTCAGATCGAAACAATTGATGGTTCACCCGAATGTATCAGCATGCTAATACTCAACGAAGCATGCACTCCACAATCTCTTAACTTGCTTGATGTATAATATGACACATTTGGTCAAACAAGTTAGTCGGGTACACTAAATTATCTATACATATAATAAACCAAAGTAATTTTAATAACATGGTATTCAAAGAGTCATTCTTCTCATTGAGTGTGCCATGTGTCATCCTATGTGTCATTGAGATATTTTAGGAAAAAAAAATTTAAAAATAAAATTGGATTTTTCTTTCTTATGTTTCCTCTCATAATTTTTAAACGTTAATATCTTTTATATACGAGATTTTTTAAAGAAAAAAATTACACCAAATTAACGAGTGTTTTATTATCTTTTCAACGAGTACCATAGTGCTATATAAAAACGGGAAAAAAACGACTATTTTTTGTGCGGTTTTGTTCATACGGGAAAAAAAACACAAAGTGTTCATGTAATCATTAATCATGTATAGGCAAGTCACTAATTATGTTTAAATCAGTAAATATGAATTCTATTTTCAACATGTGTTAGCATTGGAGTTATACATTGTTTTAGATTAGATATTAACATTAGAGTTATAAATTGTTTAACGTTAGGCGTTAACATTGGATATACATTTTTAATTGTTTTAGATTAGGTGCTACCTGAAGCTTTCTTGCATGTAACTGTAAAGCGAATCATTCTATTTCATATGTAAAATTAATATGTCATATTAGATTTCTCAACCCGGGACGTTCCCGGGGTATAATCTAGTCTAACATAAAAGTCTTCTTGTTGTTTCTATTTTATTTTTCCTAATTATTTATCTCTTTCCGTGAAATTTAATTAGCCGTATTTCACTCACCATTCTCAATTGTTACTTATATGTATTTGATGCTTACGTCCTGATACATGGGTTGAAACCTTATGCGTAAAAATTCATGGAGTGAAAATCGTAATAAAGTTGTAAACCCGTCTACAGATCGAACTTATAAGTTTTTTTTTACACACTAATAATTATTTATTCCGTAACACCGAACATTACATCAAAATAGCGGGCAGACGGCAACAAGTTGCGCCGCCACCCCTTTCTGTAAAGCGAATCCCAGCCTACTGAAAACAAACCCTTGTCCCCCGTAATTGAGACATCATGGTAGAAGACATTATGCATTAGAAGTATAGTGTGTTTTATATAGTGGAAATACATGTGCGTTGCGGCGGGTATTTATTTTTTTATCGCACGTTGCATAATGGGTGATTGGGTGTGATGAAATTTAAAAACATCAATAGTCAAAGTTCATAGTGGGCATGTTTCGACGGACTCAATAATTTACAATGTTACACACACATGCATCTCATCCCTTCAATATTTAGCTAAATCTGGTTAAACTTCGAGTCACACAAATCAATAAAATAGTGGAGTTTGGAAAAACTCGCAAATGCATTAGCAATGGATCCTTTTATTCATGCTAATACACCCTTTAAAAATTCTGCATTACATTTGGTATCACCTTTACGCAAGTCATCTACATTGCAACGCGACATCTCAAAATGTACTATCAAATGAAAACATTAATATTAAATGTTGATTTTTACATTGTATAATAAAGATAATTGGTAGTATAAAGCATAAATATATATATATATATAAAAGTTAAGTTGTATTTCATGATTTATAAATCATATGTAAGCAGTTGGTGACATTAATCAACAAATTAAGTCTTTCTGTTGCATACAAACTATGTAACCGTTTATTAAATTTATATTTCTAACGACTCTGTTGGAACGCACGGGTACATCGTATGTGGCTGTATCGAGTTCTCTCACTTGTAGAGGCGCCACAACAGGCGCAGGTATGAATAAGCTATCTTGTAAATTGTAATTCTATTCCTCCTAGATGAGTTCCAAATCTTGCTAATACAGTAACCTCCAATACAATTGACCAAGCCAGAGCCTACAATCTGCATCATTCTACAACAAATAACCACATTCAAATTCATACCTGTTTTTGGCAACTCTATATGTTGTTGAGTAACCAATTAGTTATATTCAAATGTATACTTTTTTTCGAACGACATATGCAAATGTATACTTTCAACATGTTGGTTTGGGTTTTGTTGCAGCAGCTCTATTATCATTATAATTTTCCTTTCAACTTTCAAAAGTAAAAAAAAAGGGTACATTATTCCTTACCTTTGCTAAGTTGTTGAAACTTACTAAATGTAACAATTCAATTGGAAAGAGCAGCTCCCCTTACCTTTTTCTGAACCCACACCTAATTCTTCTTGCTGCAAAAGAATAATAATCTAATAATAAGCATAAATAAAACTTACCTCGGATTTGGCTTCCAATGTCTGGTAAAATTCTCTAGCAGCATATGGAATTAAATAACATGGTAATTAGCATGATGATACTTCTTCAAATCGACCCTCTAGCAGTTGATGGACTTGTTAATCGTGATAATGAAGTCTATATATCATGATCATGTAAGCCAAATAAAGTTTATAACCTCACTACTAACCTTACGCGGAAAACCCATTCAATAATATATAACCATAAGATTCAGTCAAAAAAATAAAACTTACGGAAACATAGAACAATGCTTATCGTTGTCGCCGGAACCTAATACCACCGCCTTACAATCGGAGAAGCAGTTAGCATCACGAAGACCTCCATGATTCGAGCTTTTAATCCACACGCCGATTACTTCACCGGAGAGTCATGGACGTCCCTTCCTCGCCTCCGATTATCTCCCCCTATATACCTTTGTTGTTTTAAGTTTAATAGACTGTTAGATGACCAGGTTTCAATTAACGAATAAGGTAATTAAATGTGTGATTGATGAGTAAGTATGGAAGGAAGATGAAGGAAAGAAACGTGAAAATCATCAAGTGAATTAAATGTCAAAATCATGTACATTTATCTTCAATGGAGGGCTTACATCGATTATATTAAACAGGGGTATTGAAAGCGAAATTCTTAACCGATGGGAAGCATTGATAATGCGCACTAAGTTAATAATAATAATAACAATAATAGAGATGACTTGCATTAGTTATTTGTACAATGCTAATCAAATGTTGCTAATCAATGGAGGGCTTACATCGATTATATTAAACAGGGGTATTGAAAGCGAAATTCTTAACCGATGGGAAGCATTGATAATGCGCATTAAGTTAATAATAATAATAATAATAATAATAATAATAATAATAATAATAATAATAATAGAGATGACTTGCATTAGTTATTTGTACAATGCTAATCAAATGTTGCACATAGGGGCATAAAGGGAAGGATTTGACAAAAATATAGTTGTTTACCTTGTGACCTTTTGTATGCCATCTTAAAATGATGGTGAAATTACCTTCTTATCCATCTCTCCTCGTCAAAATCATGTACATTTATCTTCAATGGAGGTCTTACATCGATTATATTAAACATGGTTATTGAAAGCGAAATTCTTAACCGATGGGAAGCATTGATAATGCGCACTAAGTTAATAATAATAATAATAATAATAATAATAATAATAATAATAATAGAGATGACTTGCATTAGTTATTTGTACAATGCTAATCAAATGTTGCTAATCAATGGAGGGCTTACATCGATTATATTAAACAGGGGTATTGAAAGCGAAATTCTTAACCGATGGGAAGCATTGATAATGCGCACTAAGTTAATAATAATAATAATAATAGAGATGACTTGCATTAGTTATTTGTACAATGCTAATCAAATGTTGCTAATCAATGGAGGGCTTACATCGATTATATTAAACAGGGGTATTGAAAGCGAAATTCTTAACCGATGGGAAGCATTGATAATGCGCATTAAGTTAATAATAATAATAATAATAATAATAATAATAATAATAAAGATGACTTGCATTAGTTATTTGTACAATGTTAATCAAATGTTGCACATAGGGGCATAAAGGGAAGGATTTGACAAAAATATAGTTGTTTACCTTGTGACCTTTTGTATGTCATCTTAAAATGATGGTGAAATTACCTTCTTACCCATTTCTCCTCCTTAATAAGGTAAGTAGAGATAACCCGTTGGACCCTAGTCAAAAAACAGATAGCTTCCGAAGCTAGAGACAAGTCGATCCGTCCATTTACAACCCAACCCGTTTATTAAACATATTTGGCGGATCAACCCATTTACAACTCAGATCTTTAGACCCAAACCAAACTAATTTTTGTATCGTGTCAAGAAATGTAAAACACAATTTTGTACACTCATAATCTTAAAAATTTGATGGTTTGATGTTATTTTAAGCATTTGATCAAAACATATAGACATCACCATATCATACAAGTTAACATACCAGGTACAGACGTTCAGTAACATTGCAGACTAACCCGCATTCATGAATAATCAATATAAACAATTATATGTTTAGTTATTTTACAACGAAAAGGAAATACTAAACAGTGGTTTAAAATGAGAAACAAAAATAATAATAATAATTTTGAACATGTTAAAATGACATGAATGGACTCCAAAATTAAAACCACCTGAACCGAAAGATCTAAAAACTGTTTTAAACATCAACAGGCCCCTTAACTCACGAGCCACAAAACGACTAGGACCATGCAACTCCAATCAGGCCCCTTAACTCAAACCAAACTTAGAATGATAAGGACAGGACCACGGTTATAAACTTTCCATAAGCGGCATAATGCCGCTGCCCACAACCAAAAGACAGGCCGATAAAATCAACGGGTCAAAATAATGAGTTTTTGAGTTAATCGATTTTTGAATCATTTGTACTTTTGACTTTTTTTTTACCATAGTGAAGAACCAAGAGTAACTGCTACTATATGAAGTAAAAGAGCTTGAAGGACGCTAGTGGTTCGTGATGAACTGCTCTCACTCAACTCTCCTGCATATCGATATTCATCCTTACTTGAAGTTATCGACACGTTTACATCATTTGAACCTGAAAACAGGTGTGAAGAAAACAGTTAAGAGATGGTTCGATAAGATTTAGCGTAAAAAGGTAATGCAGAGAAGATTATGCTTACAATCATAATCGGTCCATCCAATTCTTTTCTTTGATAAATCGTAAACAAATACCTTATCTTTAAGAACAAGATCTGCAAGAACAAAAAATATAAATTGATGATGAAGAAGTAAATCATGAAGAATAACTAAGCTTGCCGAAATGTGTAAGTTATATGATTTCGGGTCAAAATGGGTAGATGTTTTAATATAATTAATCAATGTGTAGATATAAATTTAATCCATGCTATTACAACTGACCTCCAAGAATTGATACCCCGTTTTGAACTTTCTGGAAGCCGATGCACCATGGTGTACCTCCGTCCTGTAGCATTTGGCGCAACCGATAATAGCTTAGTGCTTTTTAATACACTTTTATTCTTATAATTTTAATATGGATGCTTTTGAAATGGGTGGGTCTCTATCTTAGATAGCGACTTTACTCTCTTGAATTTCACAAAATGATTAGGAACACTCACAATAGGCTCTCCATGTACAAGATAGTTCTCCGGCTTAAGAATCATGGCTGCACCACCAGCAAAGTTTAAGGAAACCTCTGGGAAAATCTCATTTATGCTGGTTACGTTGCAAAAAAAAAAAAAAAAAAAAAAAAACACGATCAGTTAGATGTCCAAATGGCTACAGGAAATAACCGAAATAAACAAAACAGATAACCGGGAGTTACCTTGATGTAACCAAATAACATTGAGCGTCCTTGGAAAGAACAGGCGTTGTTAATTGTGAAACAGCAGAAGTTATCTGCAATCAAGATGCAAACACTTAACACAACTTTTATGTAGTTATTGACTTTCCGAGCCAGACTTTACAAGAATGAACCATTTTGGACAAAGATTGTCTAAGTTTTGGACAAAGATTGTCTAAGTTTTGGACAAAGATTGTCTATGTTTGACCACCAAAGTCAAAAACAGAGGCCATAATGAAGAAGCTAAAACTTACAGCATTAACAAAGGGTTCAAATGCTTCTTCAACAAGGTATGTCAAAGTTGTTCCTGTATCAACAATGGTCCCTCGGTTATCTGACGTAGCGAAAACTGCCGGATCAATTGGCAACATCTGCCCGTTGACGGTAATACTTTGTAAATCAAGATTGTAATGAGGCCTGAAAGATTAAAATCAGAAACTCATTACACTTTTTGTGTTCTGTAACTAACTATATAATAAAAAATATCATAATAAAAATAAAAAATTAAAAAACTCTTCTTTGGCAACTTTAACATTTGACTACTCTGACTTTTGATCAAATAGAGGAACCAAACGGGTCACAATCGATATTATCTGGCAAAAGAAGTTAGCTGGGACTGAAATGTTGCCAAAAAAATAGAAAAGTTGTATTTCTTATGGGACAAAACCAAAAACCGGCGATTAAAAAAGTTATTTGAAAAAGGAACTCTAGGGATAATGCTTACTGTGATGGAACAAGAGGACTATAAACCATGGTAGGGGCCATAATTTCGCCAAGAACAAGCTTGCCACCACCCGTTCCGTCTCCTTTTAAGCAATGTGAGAATACCTTTGGAGTAATCCCATGTGATGAGAGTTGTGACACAACAGATAAACCATGTTGACCAAAACCAAAGATCCCATCAATCGCCTTATCGGGTTTAGTCAAACTACCTGTTTGATATGTGCTACACCTATTAGAGGAAGAACAAAAATATCAAATTTCCACATGCGCTTTGCAAAATTAGATAAAATCATTAAAATTTTATTGAGTGGTGAGACTGAAACAAGAAGTTCCATAATAAGAATCGAATACATGTGGCGCGATAATTAAGGCTGTCCTATTTTTATTGATTTTATAAGAGTATCACAACTTCAAACACCAAAAGCACACCCAAACACTGATCTCTCGCGGTAGTGGCGGATCTAGAAATTAATTTCAGTAGTAATGTTTTTTATTTTTTTCATTTTAGTAGTAACGTTTTCCAAATATCGTAAAAAAACACAAATTTTCCACTAATTTTCCACTACGCGCGCGAAGTTGAGTAGCAACGAACGCGACACCTAGCTTCAAGCTAGGTCCGCCCCTGTCTCGCGGCCTGTTTTTTTATAACTAATTATCTGATTTTGACCAAATAGTATCACGTTAACACTTTCAACAAACACGTCCTTTTTTATGTATCATATGGTTCTATTCTTAGAAAAGAATATAACACTTTCCTTATACCCTGTACATATTGATCAAGTCACATTGCAGGTGAACGAAAGCTTCTAAAAAAGTGACAAAAAGCTCACCCGAAAGTAATGTAAGCCGAAGAGTTAGCAACCATGGAAGGGCCGACAATTGTGTCAAAATAAAACAAGTCCGTGACATAATGACCTGATGTTCCACTACCATCTCCATACTTGAACTTATAGCCACATTGATTGCCTTCAGAACATGATGCATCCGAGGTTTGAACTATAGAAGAACATACAGACTCCGAACATGATACTGTAGAAGCCGTTGACGAGCTTCCAACATCAAAGAAATTGAGATCAATCTATAAACCCAAAAAAAAAAAAATAATAATAAAATAAAAATAAACAGAAACAAACTTTAACAGACAATTCAACATAACATTTACTGAAATTTTAAACGTAATAAAAGAAGCATACACCGAATCCACTTGATTGAGGGCAATCAGTACAAGAACTGCAAGTAACCCATAAAATATCGCTACCGGTATCTATCTGAACATTAAACTCCTTTGGTGGAGAACCCAACTTCACTTTAGTAAAGTACAACCTGCAACACAACACATAAACAAATTACACATGTTGACTTTTTTAGTCAAACAATTTCTTCAAAACCTTCATAATTATTCCAAAACATGTATGAACTCAAAAGGTCAAAACATATCCAACTGTCAGTAATCAAGTAATCAACAAATTAACAAATCATCAATCATAATCATTAAAAATCCAATATTTTATTCCTAAAAGAATCTATTATCTACAGACATTCATATTGATATTCCTACCCAAAATGTTAAACAAATCCCAGACAAACAACAACATAATCACTGACAATAATGCACATTTCATCACAACAACAATTATAAAAATCCCAACTTTAACATAAACCCAGAATTAAAAATTGATGGGCAAAGAAATTAATCAAATTTATACATTTTTTAGTTATAAAAAAAGAAAAAAAAAACACACCCTTCAAGAAATAAAAAAAAAATTGTGGGTTTTAACTTTTAAGTTATAATGCACATTTCATAACAACAACAATTATAAAAATCACAACTTTAACATGAAGCCACAATTTAAAACTAATGGGTATAATAAAAATATACAAACTTTAACTTATGGAGTAAAACATATTATTATTATGAGTTTTTTACGAAATTGCCCTTACCCGCCGTAGTAAGGATCAGAGGTACCAACAACATTAAAGTCAACAATGCCACCAGAGAAGCTCTGCAAGATACGCGCGTGTCTTACACGGTCACGTGCTGTGAGTGCTTGAAGGTCAACAGTCTTGTTCGCCGGAAACACCCTTTCCAGTGTCAGAACACTGCCGTGCACGGCGGTGATAGTGGTGGCTGCCGCTAGTACAATGATTAAGAACTGCATTGTAGACATTACTGGAGCTTTGATATTAATAATATATTAGAAGGCTCAAGGAGGTTACTTTTTTTATTTACAGATTCATTGTTTTAACAAATATTAAGGGTGTTGATGTTTTTTTTTTTTTTTGTGGGTGTGTGTAAAGAGTGTAGATTGTAACGGTTGAATATGTGTGTGTATATGTATAGTTGCACGGAAATTTTTTGTATTGTAGAGAGAGAATTAAGGATGGTGATGATCATCATTGAGTGTTGGCTTTATTTAAAGTTGGACTCTCTCTCAATTGCTAGAAATAACGTGTGAATTTCCTCCTCCTCTTTTTTTTTTTTAATATGAAATATGTAAATTAAAATGGAATTTAGGGTAAGAAAATGTGTAGTGATAAGTAAAAAATTTTAAGCTTTACGGGCATTAAACGACACGTAATACGTGAGGTCTTTAAGGGCTTAAGAGCATTCACAGCAACTCCCTTATTTTTTTTGCGTGTGTCCCCATAATTATATGAGGTGAGTGTACGTGGTTGTGACTCTCTGTTGTAAAACAAGGTCTCGGAGGCCGAGTGCTCACCGAGTAATCGCTACAAGGTAGGTTGTCGAAGCCCGAGTACTCTAGGCCTAGGCCGAGTACTCCCCGGGTACTCTCCGACTAGGCCGAGAACTCACCGAGTGCTCCCGACTCCGACTAGAGAGCGCCTAGCAACTTTTGCAACATTGGTTGTGAGTGAAGAAAATGAGGAATCTACTGTTTATCGGTGGTATATTAGAGCATTCACAGTAGCTTCCCTATCCTCATTCCCTCACAACCAATCACAACCACATATTACATTAAAAATCATTACAGTTTCTCTCTCCTCCACTCACAACCACTTTCAACAAATATTAAAAAATAAATATAGTTCACTATTTTCCCAAAAAGATTCCCAAATAACACCCAATATGCCGATAAACAGTACATTCTCCATTTTTCTTTACTCACAACCACTTCCAACCCCATAACAACGCACTTCAAGCGCGTTCTCTATTCTTTCAGGCATGTCCACTCAGCTTTTTGCCCGTCTACCTTCTATTTTGATGTAACTTGATAAGGTTTAAGAAATGAAAATTATTAGTGTAAAAAGAACTAATGATTGAAAAACATGTTTGGGTGTATTAAATGAGTTTTGTATTCTCAGTGTGCACTTTTATTTAAAGAGAATCGAGCTAGAACATGAACTTCACAATAATGCAAATCAAAGTCGTGTATCTTCATTTGAAAACGTGCCAAAGAAATGAAGAAGGCTTTCTAATGAAAACGTCTCAAACATTATTTAAGTAGTCGAGACAACTTCAAAATGTAAGCATTTGGTCTAATTGATAACCCATAAAGCCATCTTTTACTCACTATTTTTTACAAAACTAATTTTCTTTTCTTTTCTTTTTTATAAAAACAATAATTAAAATAAATAACTAAAGAAATGAAATCTTCTACAAGAAGATAAAGCCTACCATATAAATTAAACACATCACATGTGACTATATTTTCACATTTCTACTTTCAAGCACACATCCTATATGCCTTGAACATCCATAAAAGATTTGTCAAATATGTTTGAATTTCTACCCAACCGGGTTTGTTAGGTAAGCACTCTCAACGGACGTTCACATTCATGGAAAACACCAAACATGCACACACAAAAATAAATACCAAAATTGAGTTCTTTTTTATTTTATTTTCAAGTATTAAAAGCATATCAAACCCACTTGAATAAAAGGTAGACGTTTTCCTTTGAAAAATGACTTGTAAATCAACATACTAAGGTTATAAAAGGTGTTGAAGCATAAATGATCATGATATAAGATGTTACGGCTTTAACTTTGTTAAAGCCAAAGTTGATTATGAGTTTTGAAAGTAAAGAACACGAGTGGAAAAACTAATGCTATGAATTAACTTAGTCGATTTGGTTTCTTTATAAAGGAATGTTTTATGGTCTACGTTTGGTGGCATGACACCTTGTAGTCTACTGACATTTGTAATTCTTCCTGATAAATGTGGTGTGAGTTTAAACCCCATTAGATACAAATTAATTAGATGATATTTTAAAGTAAAAATTTATTAAAAAGAAAACTCAATGAGTAGAGCATTTGTTCTCATTTCGTCCTATAGACGTGACGCGCATAATTATTTAAAATTAGTAATTTACGCGCCGCGCTATGCGCGGCGTAGAAACATAACCGGCGCCGATTCGTGAGAACCTGCAAATTTTTCCGACGAACAGTGGAGTTACACCAGCGGTATTGCGAGGATTTGCTAATCGGATAACACAACGTAGAGAGTCGTACTGTTCCGTCGGTACACCGGTGCGCGTTGCAGCGAGCAAAACGCCTAAACCGTCAGGAAACAATTGATAAAAGAAAACATCTACGCTCCTGGCCACCAGCCGACGGCGTCGCTGTCATTACGATTGCAACGAACCACCGCTTGAAAAAGATGATTTAGTAATAAAAGTACTACGATGGTATTTTCGTAATTACCACGAAAGTAAAGACTTTTTATTTTAGTTTTAATAATAAAAATATGCGATGGCATTTTTGTAGTTACTTCGAAAGAGAAAGTCTTTAGTTATGGCTACTGTTCACAAGGATGTGAATTGTTATTATTAGTAATTATACTAAGGGTGGGAAGGGCGTCTCATCTGGTCTCACTGAATCATTATGATTTCCCTAAATTATGTACTGTTACATCATTTTACTGGTTCACTTCATTAAAACATAATTTTTTAAGCAACACTTTACTGATTCTTTTGTTTATTTTAAATAAATAATATATTTAAAAGTATAGTTAATAATTGATTTTTCATATAAAAAAAATCAAATGCAAATCGTGGCAGAACGGTAATGAAGGGATAGGGAGCCTAATCCAGGCGGAGGCGGCGTCCCTATCCCTCTACTCCACAATCCAGGCGCCAACGGCCCTGTCTTCCGCGGAGCTAACTCGGCGGAGGACAGGTCACAAGCCAGCACGCAAAGACGGCAAGCAACAGCAACACACAACAAGAGACGCGCGCGCGCCCACGAGCGGAATATCCTTAACCCACTTTTCGTACAAGGTACGGAAGATAACAAAAAGAAGATTCAGCAAGATCCTGGACAGAGCACACGCCAACAGATTGGCGACATGTGGCATGGGCGGTATAGCAGACACTGACAGGAACGGCGACGTGACTGCTTCTATGCTTCCCCCATAACGTCGTCAACAGTAACCAGCAGACATCCCCCTGCTGCTGTCAGGTGTCATATCAGACGACAGCAGGTGGGTCAACAACTGTAGCCAGACGAATGCCGTCGGCCGCCAATCAGGGGCTGCCACGTGTCCGCCTCAGGTGATGACTGAACAGTAGCCTGACGTCATCTACAGTACTCAGCTCTTCCCGCCATTTTCTGGAAGGCTTTTTCTTGGGCTTTTGGATGAGCCCAAGCCAGATCCACTACTCGTAGGCTTCTCATCTAAGCCCACGAGTTCTCCTATAAATAGAAGAGTTCATCTCCTTTGCAAAAGATCCGAAATTACTTACTTGTAATAGAGAGCTAGGTCTGCTTGTAACACTTTGTACACTCCAAAGTAATATTAATCGGCTCTTCACAGTGGACGTAGGTCACTACTAGACCGAACCACTTATATCTTGTATCTTTACTCTCTCTCACACACACACTCACTCGTACATATTTCTCACCCGGGTTTAACCTAACGGTTTGGGTAAAGGATAGTATTTGTAGTTACGTAAGTATAAACCCCCTCGGTGATTAGGGATAATCACCGAGTTACTTATTGTTTCTTCAGGTAATGTTATGTAGCCCAACGGCCAGTTTTGAAATAGCAATTCTTTACTTATAAATACCTCATAATTTCTACTACCAAAACCTATAATCATCTCATAAATTTTACCCTATAAAACCACATGATTATCGCGAAAATGACCAGTTGGAATGAAGAGGGAGGGGATCGCGTTAGTGATGTCGTATAAAGACGTCCAAAACCGTCATAATCATCAACCCCAAAACCGCCGTCGTTCAGTCGTTAATTCCTATTGGAACAACATGTTGGCGGAATTCAATAAACTAGTCGGTTAAAATGACCGCCCCACTGATTCACTCTCACAAAAGTGGACAGATCTCAACAACAAGTGTGATGGATGGAACACCCTATTTGCAGCCACCATGGCGGATGACCCTAATCTTGCGGAGGATATGGCAATCGAGCTCACACAAGTCGACTATGCGGCTAGGTACCGTAGTAGTTTCGACCATGTTTCAGCACGTCAATTGTTGTGTTAGGTTAAATAATTATATTTTGTACTTTAGTTATGTTTCTCCAAGTTTAATAATGCGTGTATATAGTTTAATATCTGTATTTTCTTTAATATTAATGTTTAATTTCTATTTTAATCATTATTTTGCTGTTTTTAATTTTTTTTTTTCAAACCGTTAGCATTTGGGGGGTGGGGGGGAATAATTTTCAAATTCAAATACGGTTTTCGAACCGTGGTCAAACACCCATGTCAGCTCCACGGCCTCACTACTCGTGCCACCGACGGCCGTGTTACCGTAGGGGTAGTGGGGTAACCATGAGGTACTCATGGGCTTTACGGTAAGCCCCCGTCCCACCTAAGACAACTTTTAAAGAAAGAAGTATTATAACCATTTAGTTTGATAAATCAACTCAACTAGGTGTATTAATATGTGCGCGTTCCACAATTTTCACATGTCGCGTTCACGACCGATTTTTCTAAACTTATTATTTCCACAAACTTTTTGACGATGGAAGGGAGGTCTATTTTTCGCCCAGTTGACGTTCTTCTGTTCAGTTGGGCAGGCGGGAAACACGCCTGTGTAGACCTGACCGGCGTATCCCCTTTGGTTGGCTTTAAGGATAGTGGGTTCGTAGCAGGTCAGACAATGATGATGGCAAAATCGAAGAAAATCAAGAAGCACAGTAAAGCCTGTACAGATAATTAACATTTTTCATCCCTTTTGCCTTCGATACTTTTGGTGCTTTGGCCCCGTATACAGTAATATCTTGATCCCTAGGGACCAAAGGTTTGTTTTCCGTAGGATATTGTTTGCTATTCAGAAAGGGGTTGCTGCACAACTTGTTGCCAGTTTACCGCCATCATCTTGTAAATTTGCCTTTTTACGAATAATAAACTTTATATTTTATTAAAAAAAATAAAACTTTCTTTACAGAGTTCAACTCAAATAAAATGTGACCAGTGTAAAAAAAAATTGTATGTTGCAATCTGTAGCTTATACTAGATTTATATTTTTGTTTGCGGAAATAATTATATAGAGACATATGTTGGGGATTATAATTTGGAGTACGGAATTATCTATAATCTATAACTATATATAAAGGAAAAGATCTTGTATGACACGACACTCATTGAGGTTATCCTTCCCCTTTGAATGTGCCACATGGCAAATTGTGGGATTTATAAAAAAATCTTATCACATATATAATATTCTTCTCCTCACCAGAACCCTAAAAACCCCTCACTTCCCCTCATCTGTTTCACCACCTTCCCCTGTCTTCTTCTCCTCCATCTCCTCCTGCCACCACCGTCGCCGCCCGCTCTTCCACCTGCCTCCTTATTTCTTCCCTCTTCCCCACCAACGTCGTCCCCTTCCTCTCTTCCCTCTTCTCCACCAGCCGCCCCCTTACCTCTCTCCTCTCCTAAACAACAGGTTAGTTTGTGTTTTTATTTTTATTTTGCTATAATTTGCAGCCATGGGAGACACTCAAGAATCAAAGCTTCAACTTATTCTTCAATGGTTAAAGGTAACCCATAAACACCCTTTATTCTTCCAAGTGTTCTCTCGATTCTTGCCTATTAACTTCTAATTATTATGATCATTATATTCTTCCAGTTAAATGGGGTGGAATTGCGTGGTTGCCACATCAAATACAACGATTCCAACAAAGGCTTTGCATCAGAGGAATGCAAACATCAAAGGAAACATCCCAATTTTATGGTTGTCTAAATTACTCTTTGCTCGATTCTTGCTCGGAGCTTGCTCGGAAAAATTCACGCTAAAAAAATGCTCGCTCGATTGTAAACGAGCTGCTCTGCTCGGTTTGGTTTGTAAACGAGCCAAGCATAAGCAAAGATCTGCTCGGATTGGCTCATGAACAACCCTATGCAAGATCCTATTTTGGGACCTGTTTGCTCAGCAATGTTTGAGGAAGGGGAAGTGGATGACAGGTTCTCGATACTTTTGTTTCTTACATTCGAGTCGATAAGGAAAAACTCTTCGTGGAAACCGTATGTAACAAAACTTTGATTTATGCCACATATATAATTATGTATATGTAATCTTTTTTCATATTGAAACGATTTTGAATAACTTAGGTACCTTGATATGCTTCCAACTACTTTTGGAAATCCACTTTGGTTCTCTGAAGACGAGCCGTCGGAGCTAAGAGAGACTACTTTGTTTAAGGCAACAGAATTGCACGTGCTATTTTTATTTTTAAATGAAAATTATAATGTGTGTCTTTCATTAAGAGTTGTTAACGTCTTTATGCAACAGAAAAGGAGTTTGCAGTCCTTAAATGATGATAAAGTGAAAGAGCTCGTGAAGAAGCTTTTAGTTCTTGATGGTGACTTAGAAAGGTGGACGTCAGATATTTGTTCTCGATAACTTTACTTTTCGTTATTGTTTACCGATCTCACTATAACTATCTTGATGTTATTCGTATACTAATGACAACTATATGTCTTTTCTGTGTTGTAGTGAAGTTTGTTTCAATGACTTTCTTTGGTGTTCATCTTTCTCAAAAAGCTATTATACTAATTTCTAAGATTCCTGATTGTCTTCTGCTTTGTTTCAACGTCTTTACTTACATGATTGTCAACTTGGATTATTTTATAGGGCTAATTTGATCTTTTGGACCTGTGCTTTAAGTATCCATCTTCCTCGCTCTTTTGTATTTCCTCAAATTCAAGAACAAGAACATAACCCTGCAACTAATCTAGAGTCAAAAGTGAGGTTTCACCATCTATAACCTTCAAAATTGTGATTCTAATAATGAGATTAGGGTTCATCCATTGGTGTAAGGAGGTGGAGACGTGCAGCTCTGCACAAAAAGGAAGTGGCGGGGTAGAAAAGGTCACAACTACCCTTCTTATTCCCAATGTGCTGGTGGCATGAAAAAGTTCAAACCCTAAGGTCTGTTCATCCATTGATATCTGCCACACACATTTCACCGAATCATGTTCAGTTGTTCATAACTGAACATGTGATTACTTATTTTGAATAAGATAGGATGTTGTGTGCATTAGAAATACACTATAGTGACTTTTTAAGCCGATTGACCTATCCGTTCCATTTGACCCATTTGGCATTAAATATACCCAAGTTGACCCGTTCATATGTAAATGGGTTGACATTGCCACCTTTGGTTTGTTTTTTTAAAGAATACAATGAGTTGTAATAGAAGCTTCACATTTATTTATTTACCTACACTGCTACACATTTTATCTACTCATGGTCTTTTTGTTAATAGTTTTCGTATATATGTGGACTCCTGCAAATCATATGTAACTTCTTATTATAATCTTTGATTTTACTCTCAACGTTGTTGTTGACACTTTCAGGAGGTGGTTAAACCGAAACCAACATTTACTGACGCTTATTTAAATTTGGGAATTGTATATAAGGTGAAGTTTCTCTATCTTCAGTGGTATCCCTTTTAATATGTTTGGTTATGATGAATTTCGCTAAATTAAGCGTCACATTGCACTTCACAGGCTTTTGGAATGGCTGCTGAAGCTGTTGTGTTTTATCAACGAGCTTTTCAGTCCAAACCAGATTATGATATGGCTTATGGTAAACATTATTGTTCTATTTTGAGCCTATCTTCTATATTCTCTAAATGTTTAGATAATTTTTTATAAGGTCATATTAGATTATCTAACATCAGGATGCTCTCGAGTAGTGTATGTATATACAGATAAATGACAAAATTACACTTATTTCTAGCATATAATTATAAGTTCTATCGAGCGGATAATTTTTTCTTTTCCGGTTATAATTCCCTTTAATATATATAGTGCTTTTTACACACGCTTAGCATTTGACTAAAATAGAATTTAAGAGTAATCCACACGACTACACTTCATAGAATCATAGTGATCAAATATTTGTAGTATGTAACGATCTTTGTTTGGTAGTCATTTGTGTTTTTTAAGTTGTTTACTTCATAAAACAAAACAAAAGTCATCCAGTTATATAAATACTTTTTGTCTTACAAAAGTTTTATATATGTCACAGTAATAAATGATTCAAGTATTCAACACTTCTCACATAGGCTGAAATACAAAGATGCTATGTCATGTCTACTGTTTGTTGTTTATGTAATTTACGTCGTCTATGTTTGTCGTACGATCTTCTCATGAAATCCAAAAAATAAGTTATTATTCATCTTCTCATAGAATTCCAAAAATATTACGAGTGACTTAGTTGAAACACTTTTAAAACCTTATTACAATTATGTAACGTTTTCCCTTTTCTATTCTACCTTTGTGAGTGTATATATTGATTTTTATAGTTAAAACTCTCTTTATTGTTGTGTGTTTATGTTGGGTACTTCTGTATTTATACTAGTTTATTGTATTTATCATATAATTGCCAATTTTTCGTTAATACATTGTGTATATCTACACATAATATATAAACTTAAAAAATATTTGGTAAAATGTTTTAAAGTCATGATAACTTAACCAAAAAGAAATATTGGTGTTATGGTGGCAATTATTTTAAGCATTAAGTTACAAATTATATATATCTTAGGCAAGAAAAATAGTACTTTCATCCTAAATTTAATGTACTAAAGTTTACGATACCTCAAATTAAACAATCATATGATTCTCAATACAAAAAAATGGTTTAGTTTATTAAAACTTAGGGATGTTCAATATATGGACACAAACCAATCAAATCACAGACTAATCCGAACCAAAACCGTTTTAAACATTAAGTTACATATTTGTTTATGGTTCAATTTTCATGCAAACTCGAATAGTTATTAAGTGTTCCGAACTCAAATTGCTATTCGGTTGAACCGAGGAAACCAAATTCACGTATATTGAGTTAGGGATTTTGTTTTTGTACAGTCCTAACTGATAAACACCTATCTTATTGAAATTTGACTTTTCGGCCTGAAATTGAAACGAACCAAATACAAATTTTATTTTTGGTTCAGTTTTGACATTTTGAATTCGATTTCGGCTAAACCCGAAAAAATAGTCAAAAAAGTGGACGGATAAATAGCGGTAAGTTTGTATTGCTCACTACACTTTTGTTGTTTTTAATAGACCAATAAACCCGTTCGAAAAAAAATAAGTCCAATTAATTCCGTTCGAAAAAATAAGACCAATAAAATTATGTGGATGGGTCGGCAAAGTACAAGAAGGCGTTTTATGCAATATCACTGACAACAATGTGGTGTATTTGGAACTTTCGAAATGAAGTGGTGTTTTCACACAAAAGGGGTTCATTGAGCGGTATTATCGGTGAAATAAAGTCAAAAAGCTTCCTGTAGGTCAAGGCAAGATCTGGCTGCGTTGGTCTTCAATGGTGCGACTGGAGTGGGTTTAGGTTGTATAAGGTAGGTTGGTAGTCTATTTTTTGTTAGTTTGGCGTTTGGTGTTTTTGCTTTGTATTTTTGGGTGTAGCTAGTATCCCGCTAGCATTTGGCGATTAATAATACGTGTTTTTTTGTTGGCCGTTCAAAAAAAAAACCAATAAAATGCTTTTTATCTTTTTATTTTATAAGCAAATCACATGCTTTTCTCTTTTCCTTGTGGCAAACTTATTGCGGCTATTTTTATCATTAGAGATGTGTGTGCACTATACATAAATGCTTGTTTTATTATTTTAGCTATATATATCTTTTAGAGGATGTGTTATGTTGAAATCTAGGCAATAGTTTATTTGTTGTAAATATAGTGGAGGTAATATTAGCCATTTTACACTAAAGATGGTAGAAAGGAAGGGAACCTCTAACATAAAGATATGTGATTAAATGTTTGTCATAAAGATTTGTATCAGTTTGGGCCTTTGGGGCCTGTTCGTTTCTCCATCTTGGAGATCGGATGTGCCCAGGTTTTTATAGAAGCTTATCTTTCAAGAAAAAAAAAATTAAGTAGAACCTCATCTATCCTAGAAGTAGAATGTTTAAATGCTACAAGGTGAGACACATGACATTTAGTAAGGATATATAAAAAAGAAGGGGAAATGGATTTAAATACTCTCAACTATCGCCTATTGGCGGATAATACTCCCAACTTTCACTTTGGCCAATAGCACTCCCAACTTGCAACTTAGTTTGTTCCATCACCCTCAAACTAACGGAGGTCTAACCTGGTTAGTCTTCGTGTCAAAAATGTAAAAACCTAAACTTAAGGGGACTTTTTGAAACTTTTTATTATTATTCATCTTCTTCATCATATCTTCCATCATCATCATCTTCCATCTTCCAGAAATTACAGAGAGAGAGAAGAGAGAGAGAGAGAGGTGTAGAGAGAAAGCGACCACCATCACCTACACCAACCGCCGGTGACACCACAACCGTCTTCATCGCCGGTGACACCATTGCCACCCACAACCACCATTATCTTCAACTCTAATTCTTGCTTCCCAACTAATTATTCTTCAAATCTTCACATACCCATCTTTTTTTTTCACCTCAAATCTTATAATAATGTTTAACAACATCTGTTTCTTGATATGGAACCATATTTCCCCAATTCCTTCTAATTTCCCTAATTCCCTCTAATTTCTCACATCCCGTTAATACTTCCGGAGCTGAGGAAGCAAAGTCCATAGAGCTTTACTCTCTAGAAAACAAATACTGGAAATCCTTCAAACCAATACTAGCCCTAATTTCCTTCATAACCTCACTTGCATTCTCCCCAACACTAACACATGATTTCACCGCCACACTCTGCCACCGTCACAATCTTTTCCTCCCAAACCCTAGAACCCAAAACCAGCACCATCATACTCGATTGATTTGAATGCAAAATCCGTCAAACTCCAACAATAATAAGAGCAAAATGCGACGTCGTTTCCGTTCAAGCACCGGTGAGCACACTCGGAGATGAACTTCCGGCTACCGGACGACCTAGATCTGGCTTCAGATCCAAATCCTTTTTTATCCAGAGATTTAGACTATTTCTTTACGAAATTATTTTGTTTTTTAATCTTAGTTAACACATTAAGTTATTTATAAAAATTTACAGAAATGGACAAAAAGTATTTGCAGATGAACCTTGCACAACCCATTTTTAGAGACGGAGATGGAGTGGTGGCGGTGGTGATGATGACGAAATGGGTGTTCGGTGGACGTGTCGAGATGGTGGTGGGAGAAGTAGAGATTGAAGGAGACGGAGGGAGAAGAAGGAAGGGTGGGGGGGGGGTGGTTTGGTATTTTAAATAAAAAGTTTCAAAAAATGCCCCTTAAGTTCTGTTTTTTATATTTTGGCCACGTAAAAGTTTTGGTTTTTACATTTTGACCACGAAAACTAACCAGGTTAGACCTCCGTTAGTTTGGGGGTGATGGAACAAACTAAGTTGAAAGTTGGGAGTACTATTGGCCAAAGTGAAAGTTCGGAGTGATATCCGCCAATAGGCGATAGTTTGGAGTAATTAAATCCATTTTCCCAAAAAAGAATAAGGTGAGACACATGACATTTAGTAAGGTCATCCTCAAAGAATAGGGGTGAGACACATGACACTTGGTAATGTCATCCTCACTCTTGAAGTCCCTCAAAAACTATTTTACCTCTCGCACATGCACCTTCCCTCACGTTTTTTAAATGCTAATAACTTTTTATACGATATTTTTTAAATAAAAAAAATAAACCAAATTAACGAGCGCTTTATTGTCTTTCCAACGAGCGTTTATTACATAAAAAATGACTTTTTAGTGGGTTTTTGTTCATGTAGAAAAAACAAAAATGCAAAGTACAGTAAAAAACATAAGTTTGCAGTAGAAAAAACACAATGTGTTATTTTGTTTGTCCATTATGGTATTTTCTTCCGTTCATTATGTTTTTTTTTGTCCCATTCATTATGTTTTTCAGTTTTGATAATTGTGTTTTTGCTGCGGATTGTGTTTTTTTCTCTAAACACAATTTTTTTTTATACTGTGCATTGTGTTTTTTCTAAATATTGTGTTTTTTTGCCAGTAGAAGCATATAAAAGTAGGTTAGTTTATCGTTAAAAAAGTAATTAAATGTTTTTGAGGTCAAAGTAATGTAACACATAGTAAAGCAATTATTTCAAGCATTAAGTTGCTGAAAGTAAAAATTTATGCACGAAAAATAGAATCTTCATCCAAAATTAAATTTGATAATGTTTTCTCATACTTTAAATTAAACAATAACATGTTTCTTTTCATCGAACAATCATTAATGAACCAATTGAAGGTAGAGATGAGTTATTTTACATGGTGTTTGAGAAATACGGGTCTACGGGTCGTATACAAATACGGGGAGATTTCACCTACATATGTGTCGTATAACCTAGATAAATACTGGTTGTATTACTAGTACAAAAATAGTAATACATACCGTATATGTAGCTTTGCATACGGCTACGAGTAACGAATAAGGGTTTATTTTGAATGTTGGTTAATATCCGTAAGTGTTTGTATGATATTTCTAGTTCCTTGTATAAGGTTGTTTCTGTAATATAAATATTGGCTCAGAGTATGGGTCTCTGTCACCAAACAAGTGTATTCAATAAAATATACGAATGGTTAACAAAGAGATAAACATTTTGATTTAATTTATATTTATATTAGTGGTTGTTGTACCATGAGAATATTTCTTGAAACATTCAAACTACGTACACAAAAATAGTTATTCTGATAAATTGACAAAAGAAATAGACATTTATTGATATTGAGTTAACAGTCAATTTTATACTTGAGTTTGGGCTTTTAACATGCATCCCAAATACACTAGATTTTTGTGCGACTAGACCTTTGGTTTGGACTTTCTTCCCATTTTAATCTAAATGGCTAACCCTGTTAAATGTAACGTTAACTAAGGGGATACTTTTGACTTTTGCCTACTTAAATGAGGGGCATTTTGGATTTTTTTACCTACCACCACCACAAAGACCTAATGCACCCATTCAACCTTCACCCGCCACTTAACACAATCATCACCGCCAACTGACAACCATCACTGTCATGACCACCAGCCACCACCTAGACCACCAATGGCCACTACCGATTACTTACAAAAACAACCCTAAACCACCAGCGTTGCACCAGCTAAACCCACTAATGCACCACCTCCATCCTAAATTTACCAACGTCGTACCATCTATAGTTCTGTACCCCAAAACCACCACCAGTGCTACAACACCTCAACCTAAAACCACAACCATTGTTGCACCACCTCCACCCAAAAATTGCCACCGTTGTACCACCTCAATTGTTGCAACATCTCGCCCTAAAACCACAACCATTGTTGCACCGCCTGCACCAACAATCACTACCGTTTTACCACCTCCACTAGTCACTACTGCAACACCTCATCGCATAACCACGACCATTGCTGCACCACTCCACCCAAAAATCACCACCGTTGTATTACCTCCACCCTAAAATCACCACAGCCGCACCACCTCCACCCATAACAACAAAAACCACACCACTTCCACCCAATAACACCAACGTGGGCACCACCTCCACCCTAAATCCACCACTGATGCGCCGTCGTCACGACACCTTGGTTAATTAGGGAGAGGGAGAAGAAGGAATGGGGAGGGAGAGGGAGAGTAGAGTGGGGTAGGGGTGCGTTAGAACAAGAATAACAAATTATAAATTATTTTATTATCTTTTAATTAGAGTTTAATCAAGAATTAAAAAAATTAAACACATAAAAAAGTTAAAAAGAGAATAAAAAAGTTTCAAAACAAAACTAATTTGTAAGATGTCAAAACTGCCCATGAGGTAATGTTAATTTCAAACGAAATTAGTGAATTGGATGGAACACACAAGAAAACACAAAACTCAGGTGTATAATTGCAAAAAAAAAAAAAAAAAATACATTGGATGGATGTGACAAAAATGTTCAAACCTCATAAACGAAATTGGCTGTTAACTATAATTATATTAGTGTTTGTTTCTTTTATTGTTTTTTGTTTTTGTGTATGAATAATAATAATGTGTAGGTCGTTGGAACCAAGTCGTACAACTTTTTGTGCGCCTATCACAACACGCAGGTTTCACCCACTAGTTTCAACACAATATTACAATGCCTATCACATTATGACAACACGCAGGTTTTACCCACTGGTTTCACCCACTAATACTGTAATAGTGTTAGAGGGTGTTTGGGATTGAGTTTCAAGACAACTTATTGACTTATTGGCTTTTTCAAGAAGCCAATAAGTCAATAAGCTGTTTGTATAACCCAAAATCACTTTCTGTTTTAACTTTTAGCTTTTGGATTTTAAGGGTGTAAAAGCTGTTTTTGAGAAGTTAGAAATCCTAGCTTTTGGAAAAAAATTACAAATTTACCACCTATACAACCAATATTTACAATAAGTTAAGCGAAACACTTAAAAAAAACAATCTATTGACTTTTTGACATTTCTCATCCCAAAAGCTAATCCACAATTTTTTTTAAACTTTTTTTCAAAAAGTCATAAACCAATAAGCACCGACCAAAAGCACTTTTGCATTTCCAAACTCAATCCCAAACACCCTCTTAAATGTGTAAAACCAAATACCAAATACCGATCCATACTAAGTGGCTAAGCCGAATATGCGTTGTTTTAGGCCCAACTTAGAAGACTTAAATACATAACATTGTGTTAGGCCCAACTAAAAGGAACGTCTTTTATTCCAAATCTCCACTAATAATTATATAATCATACCAACCATTAAATCAATATAACCATATGATTAGGAAATGGCTTGCACGTCGCAAGTAGTTCCAATCCACTTCAAATTTTGGTCAACATCATGTATTATATATACACAAACAAATGCAATTTATGGCATTTGTCATACACACACAAAACCATCATTTTTATTGTTTTCCTGTTGAAAAACAAGTGCAAAACAAAAGATGAAGTTGATGTGGTCATTGGTGTTGTTCGTTGCCACAACTGCGGTGATGAACATAGCTGAAGGTTGGGAAGAAATCCCAACCAACAGTGGCGATGGGGTCATACGTGTTGGTGGCAAAGTTCTTTGCCAAGATTGTACCGACGGGTGGAACGAATGGGTTAATGGAAATAAACCTATCGAAGGTACGCATAACTCTTGCCATTTCATTTTCTATTTGATGTAGAGTTTTATTTTTTATTTTAATGTTGTTATATTCTACAACTTGCAATGTGACTTGTATTTGTAGGTTGCACGGTGTCTGTGACATGTATGGACGATAGAAAAAGGATCGTTTACTATGGAAGCGACAAGACTGATAAAGCTGGCGAGTTTGAGGTCATCATAAACAAATACATCCATGGAAAGAAGATAAATCCCGAAGCTTGTTTCACAAGGCTCGTTTCTTCACCCGACCCCATTTGTAACATCCCCACCGATTTTGCGGGAGGCAAAACCGGGGTCAAACTTGGCCGCCCGACCATCATGTACCGAGATATAATCAAACACGTTCTGGGTCCGTTCTATTACACCACACCTATGTGTGATGAACCAAATACGAATGATAATGATAACAGTGATAATTCATATGAGAAGGAAAAGAACTATTGATGCCTCAATGTTTAGTTGTTCCGTCTATTGATTTCTCATTGTTTTGTTATGCAAAATCATATAAAGATGAAGGAAACCTAATCTTCTATAGTGTTGTTGTCTTATAGCTTTTATCCGATTAGATGATGCATGTTTATCATTTGGTAATAGCATGGGTGAAGGATAGTTGGGGCCAAGGGGTGTCCCGGCCCTCGCCTTTTTTTTTTTGCTTTGTAGTGTAGTTTTATGCATTTTCGTCTGGAAATTTTACATGCATTGAGTCCGGCCCTCACCGTTTTATGAGTCCCGTGACTTTATGCCCCCTCGAAAAGAAAATTCAAGCTTCTGCACTGGTTAATAGCAATGTTTTGAAAACCGGACCGGACAACGAGCCGGATTAGCGAACCGGATATGTTTACACTAGCCAATTTCTTTAAATACTAAAACATACCATATTAGTCAAATTAAGAATAATGACTTTTACATCTATTATAAAGACACAAACATATTTACGTTGGGTTGAGAACTTGGTAAGGCCATATGGCCTATTATCAAGTAGGTTTTCTTTTTTAACTACATATTGTAGAACACAACAATGATCATTTGGATCAGTTGTGGTGGTGGAAACAACTTATAATTTTCATAGGGACTAAGGTTCGATCCCAATTGAATGCAAATGTGAGGTGAGAGGGTTTTATCACCTTAGGTGAGTTCCCGCTCGTTTGAGGTCACCGGTTCGACTCCTGGCAGCCCCCAGCAACCTTGGCCGGCCTGGGTGGCTAGGTTATCTTTCGGGGTAACAAACCAGTTTGACGCCATGGCGCCGCTTCGAACCGGGTCCGCGTCAGTTGTCAGTGGCTCCTCAAAAACAAAAAAAGAGACCACTGCGCTAGCCGATAAAAAAAAATTGTGTATTCCGCCTCCATTCCTTGTTCATCACCTACCCACATATCACCTTCTTTATCTTTTCATTTTCTCCTCTGTTTGTATTCATGTGTTAATCTAATGGCGTCCAATTAAGATTGTAGATGCTAGGCATGGAATTGTTGAACATTATTATCTTTTCGTTGTAGTTTCATTTCTTTTCCTCTTCACCACCAACCTGCAACTCCTCCGTCTCCGGCCAACCTCACCCACTATTCTCTTTTTCAAATCCGGCAAAGACGAGGCTCATATTTGGTCCAAATCCGGCGAAAACAAAACTGAGTTGGTCAATTTTGATGTAAATCCGGCAAAGCGAGGCTGTCAAATGCAAAGTTACCGGTCGAACCACGAACCACCGAACCATGGAAAAAATCAAACCGTCCGATTTTTTACCGGTCAGACCGGCCGGTCCGAGCCGGTCTCCAAAACACCGGTACTTAATAGTATCAAAGTTATTATTTTAGAATGTTTTTTGGAAACGGATTATCTTAATTGTTAAAAAATGAAGTATATCTATATTATCTTATTAAGGAGGAGTGACGGCTAGGATAGTAATTTTCAATTCCGTACAACTTAAGAAGCAACATGCACAAGTGATTTATGCTTACATAATGAGGGTATAATTGGAACTTTGTGGAACATTAAGACACTAAAAGGGTAGTTTAGACACTTTACCCACTTCCCCCTTTACAATATCAAAACAAATTTACAATATTAACCTTCATTTCCCTTCATGCCCCCCTGCTATAATTTGCTTCATCAGACTTTCATTGCTTCACCTTATTGTTTTCGAAACTCCCAATTCAATGCTTGAATCGGTTCGCTTATCCATCATGTCCATTCAATCACCCCAAGTTATGTTATTTATTCACATGCCAATTCATCTTCTTCATCAGTTTTAGGGTTATAAATTTGATCTTCCTTTCGTCTTATTCATTGCATCTTTTTCCTTCTTATTTTTTCCTTTTCCTCTAGCCTTTCCCTCAAAAGTATCCGTCGTGTTAGTGTTTGAAAAACAAAAAGGCTGGATGAAAGGGTCTATGAGGCAATGTAGTGTTTGGTGTGCTTTATTGTTGTTGTTATTTGGGCAATGATGACATCTTTGTTTTTTTATAGGTGTGGTGCTTGCTATTGGATTTATACATCAACTGTGAAGGTAATGTGAGTTATGTTCTGCTTTAGTTTGTTTGCCATGGGCCTTTGCTTTTAAGTCATTTACTGAAATCGCATAATAAAATGGCTCCTTGGGTGGTTATGGTTGCCTAGACTTAAAATGAGAAATGGAATTGACATATAGGGTTTTTTTAGGGAGGAGTGATAGTAATCTAATTGGGTGATTGCAGTGAATTGCCAATTTGAAATTATTATGTTTAGTAATGTTTCAATTTCATAATATTATAACTACAAATGACCAGACGCAGGAAAGGAAACACAGGAAAGAACTGCAGGAAGACGCAAGGGCCACTTCTTTTGTAAGTTGCAACTACATCTAACAAACACAAAGGCAAATGCAGAAGAACAAGGGTTGAAAGAGAACGGAAAAGGGAACCTCAGCGTTTGACAAAACATCAGGCAGTTTTTATTTTGCGTATCCCAACTGTATTCAGGTTAGTTCCGTTTTAATTTTCTCCAAGGTCCATATATAACCATGTTTGCATAATGATTTAGGTATGATCCTAATGTAGTTATGTCTAACATCTTTTTGAACTATACATTAACTCGAACTTTGTTTTCATATTTTCAGTCATTATTGAGAGGCAGATTCTTAGGAGAAGCAAGACCTATAGAGGAAGAAAGGCCTTCTTCAGTCGCAGTGAGTGAATTGGTCCATTTGAGACAATGTCACACTGTTTTTGGTTTAAGTTATGGTTTAGTGAAGCTTTTATGTTTAAAATCTTCATATTCAGTTTTAGTATGTGTCTTCAAACATTCAGTAATTCTTTTTGTCGCTATAATGGCACCTAAAAATTAAAAATATAGCATGGGTAGTAGCCGACAGGGTGCGCAAGGATTGGGTCGGTAATGGGCCAAAACCAAAATTTAACCAATGTTTTGGTTTTAGATTTTCATGAACGGCTGGGTGTTTCTATTTTTGGTAGGGTGATTCTCTCACTTCGATTAAACACTGGTTCACTGCTGATAAGGCATTGAACAATAACTAAGATTTTAAAAAACACAACCAGATTCTTGGTTCCTTAATTGGTTCGGTTATTTCATTTTGTTTACTTGGATTTCTCCTAACGCCTATATGGGGAGGGTTAAACAGACAAGGGAAACTTTTCAGTATGGGTAGGAACAGGCTACTAACATTTTTTCCTCTCTTTTCTCGCGTTTTCTAAATAATTAACGTGTTAAATATGATTTAAAAAGTCAATATTATTACGTTGATGAGTATTGGAAATAAAGGTTTAATACATTTTGAGTATAATTTGGTTCACTTCCTGGCCAGTTTGAAATATTGCTCATTTTTAGAATATCCATTTACCATATGCGGCATAAGCCGAATTGACCTGTTTACCCTTAAATGGGTCAAAACTCCCAGGTCTAGGACAAGTTTTGCATACAATAAATTTTGTGTTCTTCCTGCATATAATCAAGCAACATTTGTTGTTGTTGAAGTATACCTTTATTTTCATTTTTTTTACATTTTTGTAGATGAGAAAGCCAATTTGATCCGTTCATTGATTCAAGTAGAGGTGGGAGAAAGAGTGCGTTGCTGAACAAGTTGCCTAACGGGTCATGCATTAACAAAACATTCTGAAAAAACTTCACAGTTGTGGTAAATTTTGTGCTATTTTGTTTTTTCTTGAAGTTGAACTACAAATCTTATATGTAGACCTATTGGAAATTGTGGTTGCTGTTGCGCATGACCGTGACCCTACGGGTCTCCATTAATTGTAAATGGTAGAGATCAACTTCTTGATGAGCCTAATGATGATGATTCTACATTGTCAGTTAAAGGTTATAACTTTGAAGATGAAAGAATCACAAATGGCTACTGGATTCATGAACCACATTCAGATGTGATTCAAAAGTTTTTTCGATTGTCAGCTATTTTTCATACCGCGATACCTGATGTGGACGAAGAAACAGGAAAAGTTACATATGAAGCTGAATCACCCGAGTGCATTGACAAACTTGCCCAACCAGGAATCAAGATTTGGGTTCTCGCCGGACCGGCGATAAAATAGAAAAAAACAATCAATATTGGGTAAGTTTTGTCTCCTCTGCTTTCTTGTTTTGACATTTTGTGGTAATGTTGTATCTAACATTAAAAGAAAATTTAAACCCATATACTAACACTTATATCTGACTATGTGGTTTGTATTATTAGGAGAGTTTTAGAACAGAAACTGGTCATGAAATTTGATGTACATAGATCCAGGTAGGTGATAGCAAGTTGGGATAATAGGCTATTGATGTAATGTTGGTGTAAAAAAAAGTGCAGATTTAGATACATTTTGTTAACTGTAGTAAGAGAAATTTATTTAGTATTATTTGTGTTTTATTGTATTCTGATATGGTGGTTTTACATGTTTTTGGGATGTAAAGTGTGTGTTATGTGATGTTTTCTTAAAGCTGTACTTCAAACAAAGAATTATAATAATTGATATGCTAAACAATATCAACAAGAAAGATTTAGAATATTCATATAGAAGGAATTTCTACCAACAATGTCGATAACTATAAGAACCGCAAAATACAACACAAGATGCTTATATAAAAACTAGGGGTGTAAAAGGGCCGAGCCTAAGAGCTCAGCTATGCTCGATTCGAGCCTACTATTATGAGCTCGAACTCGACTCGAAAGTAAATCCTAAGAGCTCGAGCTCGGCTCAAATTGGCTCGAGGTAATTAAAAAATAATTTTTAAACGACCTAAAAGCTCGGCTCGAGCTCGCCTCAATAGCTTAAACGAACAAAAGCTCGGCCCTTCATTTTTGTTATTTTTATGGTTAGTACTTTTGTTGGTGGGAATTATTCGTTATGGCGGCATTCGGTTGAAATTCGTGTTATATGTTACATTAACGCTATAAGTCTTCAATGTTTTTCAATCGGTGTAAAATACCAATTGGTATTCTTTCAGGCATATAGAGAGGGTAACATAAAATATACAATTTATATGTGATTTTTTTTGTTGTTTTAAGGTTTGAATTATATTTCCACGTTGTATTGTCGGCTCACGAGACATTTCACAAACAGCTACGCATTTGCTTCAAAAGGGCTTATTTGAAACATAACTTTGGGCAGTTGGGTGTATTATTAAATCACCATTTTTGTGTTTTGTACATCACATCGATTTATTGCAAACTGTATTTGAATCCCGCGCCAACGCGCGGGTAAACCCACTAGTATCCCAAATAAACGACTTTACAACACCTCTTTATAGTTTTCTTAGTTTAAATAATTGAATTTAATAATCATATATTAACTATATATTAATTTACAAGTTGGTATTGCATTGTTGGTTGTAAGTTTTGCATAAGAGGTTGTACCTTACCTTTTTCCCTTTTAATCCTTATGCTTTTCATATTTTACAAATTTGTCACAAAACTATTTTTACTTTTATCTCAATACTTTCCACTTTCAATTTTGGTATTCTATACTTTTATCTTTTACGAATTTTTCGTTTCATTTTGGTCTAATTTATGAGTTAACACGCTGCAACGAACGTGTGTGGTTCTACATTTGCATCTATTCCCCGCACCCCCCCTAAAGCCATGTCACAACGCGTGGGTCCTTTGTCGAATTGGTTATTTGTTTTCTATGTTTTATATTTTGGCATGTGTGGTTGAATGTTTTTAATTCTATTTTTCGTTCGGTTTAATAGTCTCACTGCAAAGCGCGGTTCCAACGCCCCTTCAACGTATGAGTTCACTAAAATGTTACAACGTTACCATTTTCCCGATTTGTGTCCCCGCAACGCGGGGGGCTTGATGCTAGTATATATATATACTAATCGGCTGACACTTCTTATGCCACCCCCTCAACTTTAAGCTAATTGCAACTTCAGTCCTCCTACTTTATGTTTCAGTTAATTGCAAGTTTAGTCTCTCTACTTTCCACTGCCACCCCTTCATGTTTCAGTTGATTGCAACTTCAGTCCCCCTACATTTATTTTGTTTTATTATCGATTTCACCGGCCAAATGTTTGTTTCACGGTTCAATTCGTTGCGCGCCGCCGCAACGCGCGGCGGGTAAAATTGCTAGTTATATATATTATATATTAAATACCATGGTCTGACCATGGTAATTTAAGTATTTACCCCTTAACTTTTTAAAAGTGAGAATATTTACCCCATTTCTTCATGCATTTTAATTAGTGACCTTTAACATTTTCAAAGTGACATTATCTACCACTCAAGTTTATTTTTGATAAAAGCCAACTTTCTAACTTGACATAATTACCCATTTACTTTCTAACTTGACAAAAAAATGCATCCTTACTTTCTAACATTTTTTAAACCGCAAATTTTTTACATATAACACATTATATCCACAAACTTTTCTTTAAACAATATAAATTCATGTTTCGACATATTTTTTTTTTCTTTACTTTCTAAGACTAGAGGGAATGGGGCGGGAGAGGAGGGGCGGGAGCCCATTCCCGGGCGGGAACACCGTCCCCTAGGGGCCGGAAAGGAGGGGCGGGGAGGGTGGGCGGTGAGTTTTGCCGGGCGGGAGGGGGAGAGGGGTGATGAGGTGTCATGTTTTGATTGGCTGATTTTTTTTCTTTTTTTTATTTAACTTTAACACAATATAATATTATTCCTTTCACCCCCTTTCCCCCTTCCACTCCCCACAATTCCCCCCCCCCCCCCCCCCCCCACATGGGTCCTACAAGTGTCACATGACGCTTCACCCCCCTCTTTCCCGCCCCTCCACTCCCTCTAGTCTAACTTGACAAAAAAAAGACAACCTTACTTTCTAACATCTTTTTAACCCGCAAACTTTTGACATGTAACACATTATACCCACAAACTTCTCTATAAACGACATAAATTCAAGTTTCGACATGTTTTTTTTCTAAAACGAGTCTGGTCAAATATAAAACGTTTTCATTCTTATTTTTACGTATGATATCGGTTAGTCTACGATTCTGACATAAACTTTGTTCGAAAATGAGTCGGATAAAATATAAAACGCTTTAATTTGACAATAAAAATTCGAGTTACTTACGCTTTTGATAAAGTACACAAACAAGCCTTTAACTTTAGAAATTGGTATTTACACCCCTGCATTTTCTTAAAAACTTTATAAAACATCATTTTCACCCCCCTTGAGTTCTAACTTCTCAAATTTATCCACTGTATTTCATTATTTAAGCTAAAGGAAAAACAATTTTTTTCTCACGTTATTATTGTTTATGTGTCGGTATAAATTCACGTTTTGACGAAAAAATAATTGTATGTACGCTTTCGGTTGGCCTACGTTTGCCTTACATGTTGGTATAAATTCATGTTTCAACTTAAACGATATAAATACACGTTTCGACATAGATTTTTTTTCCTGAAACGAGTCTGGTCAAACATAAAATGGTTTCATTCTTAGTTTTACGTATGATATCGGTTGGTCTACGATTCTGACGTAAATTTTGTTCGGAAATGAATTAGATAAAATATAAAATCTTTTAATTCGACAGTAAAAATCCGAATTACCTACGTTTCTGACTTAAACTGTGTTCGGAAACAAACGACTAAGCTCAAATATAATTTGTTTTAATTCGATGGTATAAAATTGAGTTATTGTGCATTTTCGTACGGTTAACGCATCACATGACCTGTCGCCAAGCGTTTCCGCCGCAACGCGCGGGCTACAGCAAGTATCTAGTATACATTAAAAAGCATGATCGGTGCTACAGTGTTCTATTTTGTCTTTTAGTAAATGCTAACAGTTTTATATATTTTTTGCAAGTATTGTTTCAATATTAATGTTTAGTGTAGTGGTTGAGTATGCTCCATATGTACCATATGGATGTGGGTTCGAAACACAGCTCTCCCTTTCAATTTTTTTATTCCCAGTTCACACCTTTCACTTATCTTTCGTTTTTTATTTCTATTTTTTCTTTCTTTCCAACTTTGTTTCAGTTTTCTTTTTTTTGTTTTTGTACTTTTTTAAGTGACCAACTGTTTTTTACCTTTTTAGTTCAATTTTTTATCTAAGTCTTTTCAAACTTTTATTTACGTTTTTTTCTGTTCCAAATTTTTAAAAGCTAATACTTGTTTTTATGTACGTTTTTTTTGTATGTGTCAGTATAAATTCACGTTTCGACGTAATTATTTTTATGTACGTTTTTTGTTGTTCTACGTTTTGTCGTACATATTGCCGTATTGGTATAAATTCATGTTTCAACGTAAAAGATATAAATTCACCTTTCGACATAGGATTTTTTTTCTGAAACGAGTCTGGTCAAATAAAAACGTTTCATTCTTATTTTTACGTATGATATCAGTTCGTCGAAGATTCTGACGTAAATTTTGTTCGGAAACGAGTCGGATGAAATATAAAACAGTTTAATTCGACAATAAAAATTCGAGTTACCTACGTTTATTGTACATTTTCATATGATTAACGCATCACATGACGTGTCGTCGCTTATAAACAACGGGTTGCCGCCGCAACGCGCGGCCTACGGCAACCATCTAGTTATACTTAAAAATCAAGAAAAAACCTAATTTTCTGGTATAATTATATTAAACGTGTGACGTGTCAAATGAAATTATATGAGACACGACGCATGAACTTTATAGTTTATTTTATTGTATCATTACAAACGTTATAGAATTACAAACTTGACCAAGTTATTAAAAATATATGGACACAACAGAAAAATTACTTATAAGATCACCCGTAGTGGAGAAATGAAATGGGCGTTAAATGCCTCATTCGCGCCCCTACACCGCCCCCTGGGCGCTAAATATGGTTTTTGGTCTGTGGAGTGAAATTTTTCGCGTTGAAATTGTGCGTTGATTTCTTGGGAGTGGGTTGAGCCAATAAAAAAGAGGGAGGGGCGCTAATATCTTAGACCACTACGGTCGGTCTAAAAAGTAGAAAAATAGTCGGATTTACAAAATTTTAAAGTTTTTTTATTTATAAACAAACGTAAAAAAATAGGAAATAGTATCATATCATAATGTTGAGTAAAAACCAAAAAGTCGTGACGTATAAAAATATATATTTTTCTTTTTAAAATAACAATATCAAGGGGTCCACTTGCCAATCAAAAAAGAAAAAAAAAAAAAAGTTTCAGCCACACAAAAAATAGAAATAAATCAAATAACACAACATCCAAATTTCTAACATCAGTTATGCTTGGCCACCAAATTCATATGGCTGGAACAACAGCAATACCCTCACCTTCATTGTCTCTCCTACCAGCAAGAGGTGGCATCACCACCACAGCAACCACCGTCTCGTGGTTGACGACACCGGTCACTCGAGCAGGCGGTAGAAGTGTTCTGCGGGTCTATGCAGCAGCAGAAGCAGCAGGAGAAGGTGGTAAGAAGAGGCCACCACCAGAAGTTGATACCAGAATTCATTGGGAAAACGAGGACGAAGGATGGGTTGGCGGCGGCAGTAACAGCAGCACCACCACCACTACGCAATCGGTTGAAGAAGAGCAGAAAAAGAACTTGCTTGGTGAAAAGTTCTCTGAATTGCTCAACAATTCCACTGATTCTCATTACCAGTAAGTATTCTATTATCAATGTTTTCATAACCGGACAGAGATTCCAATCCACTGTCTTAGGTTTACTAAGCTTCTTGACCAATGGCAGGTTCTTAGGAGTGCCAGCAGAAGCTGACTTGGAAGAGATCAAGGCAGCTTACCGGCGCCTATCTAAAGAGTACCATCCCGACACCACTTCTCTCCCACTCAAAGCTGCCTCAGAAATGTTCTTGAAACTAAGAGAAGTTTACGACGTGTTGAGTGACCCAGAGAAGCGAAGGTTCTATGACTGGACCTTGGCTCAGGAAGCTGCAAGTCGTGAAGCTGAGAAGATGAGGGTAAAGCTGGAAGATCCATACATGAAAGATATAGAAAATTGGGAGTCAATCCCAGACATGGTTGACCGGCTTGGAGGAAGGAACATGGAGCTAAGCGATCAGGCCAAGTCCGCTCTAACTTTCGATATATTTATAATTCTTTTCTCAATCGGTTGTATTCTTTATGTGGTTCTCTTCAAGGAACCTTACTACTAGTCAATATGTATATAAAAGGCACAGTTGACTTGTTAAGGTCAAACATAGTGATTTTAATAGTGTGAAATTAATATATATACACCACAAAGTTTAAAATCAAAACTGTTCTTATGTTTGTTGCAAAGTTTAGGATGGTCTTTAATAGTTTAATTGATGAAAGACGATGTATACATCCAAATAACACTTCAGATGACTGACCCGTTTGACCCATTCATTTAAAAGAAAAATAAGAGTTGGTATAGCTATGAGTCAAGTTACTATGCAATATATACAAGAATCATGCAACAGTGTAAAGGTCTAATGAACATGGTGGCGCAGAATAAGTGCCCATACGAGAATCATGAAAACACACACTAGTTTTAACGGTTAACCAACCATATACATATTGGCTGCGAGACGGGTGAGGGCCCATTTATGATGCAACTTGCGAAGTGCCTTGTACCTGTGCATGAAAGTAGTGAGATCAATCTCTTTATTGAGAAGCTGTTGGTGGAGGGCTTCGGATTCTTCTTCTGTTTTACGCATTGCATCTGCAAACAACCAATCACTAATGTAACTACAATGCCTAAAAAAGTGGTGGCAAAATGGGTGAGTTGACCCAAAACACATTCTTTTTAAAATTAATGAGTTATATATGGTTAAGTAAAATATAATATTACAATAATAATACAACTTATGAATAGAGCAATTTGGTAACTTTTTACCGATTCTGACCCATTGAACCTTACAAGGGATGGCGTAGTACCACGCCTGATTCCAGTGCGGATCCAGAGGGGGTTCCGAGGGTTCCTGGGAACCCCCTCGATTTGGAAAAAAAATTGAAAATCTACGTAAAGAACCCCCTGAAAATCATTCCTGGATTCGCCACTGCCTGATTCCGCTGCTAGAAATTTTCAGGTTTAAATCTACCTTCTGCTGGTTTCATGCCTCAACCTTTGAAGGCCACCGGCCCAGCATGCACTTTACTAGGTGAGTTTTACCGGACGAGTTTGGTTACCAAAAACCTATTTATTCTATCTATATGATCGTTAAGAGATAAAACATAACCCAGATCTACCAATTCTGCAATTCATAACTAACTGTGGTGAGACATCTCTACTAGAAATTCACATGAATAAATCTTGGAGTTGTACTATCGACCAATTGATAATATTTTTATGGTGTCTACTCTTAGTTTCTTTTATTTGACTAGTGTACTTAACGTAACAAACTACCAATCATCTTTTACCTGCAATTAGTTTTGACCTATGTTGTCAAAGACGCAAGGCGCATAGGTCTCGCCCAGAGCCTAGACGCAAGGCACACAAAAAGCGAGGGATTTTTTAAGAAAGGCGCATATAGAGGAAAAAAATTAAAAAAAAAATATATTATGCTTTGAAAATTAATACTATTCCACAAATATAATAAAAAAACCACCATAGATACCATTTAAGTCTTAAGATCATGTAGTTAATAGTTATTACCAAAAGTTTAAAAGTGCTAGGACATATACAAACGTTTGTAGTTCAAAAGTGATACCAAAAGTCCAGATTTGTGCCTAAGCCATTGTTTCTTTATCGCCTGCGTCTAGTTCCAGGCGTGCGCCTAGGCACCGTTTTCACAAAAAAAAAAAAAAGCCCAAATTTGCGCCTAAGCCACCACCAGGCGCTAAAGGCCCGCCTAGCTGCGCCCGTGTGCCTAGGCGCACGCCCGAGGGGCTTTTGACAACATAGGGTACAACAACCAAGTTAGTAATCTCAAAAAAGAAAACTTTTACCTTCCAGACGATGAAGCAAGGATGCAGGAGAGTAAAATTTAAGGATTTCTTGTTTTTGCTTTTCAAGCTCATTGAGCTTCTCTCGAGCAGCAGCCAGTTCAGTGACTCGAATTATTTGGCACTATATCCAAAAAATAAAAATTATCTAAAGAATAAACATCACCATACGAAATATTAGAGGTAGCTAAATCAGAGGGTCAGGCAGAGGTTGTTACAAGATAAACCGGTATCTTATTTATAGGTTGAAATGCCTCAGTTGAACTGACCCGAAATACTTTCCCAAAGACATAATCTTTTTTATAAATCATTAGCGTGTCACGTATGATTACAAAAGTTATATAAATACTGAACTTCCATTCCATTCATAAAGCTAACGGGCAAACATGACCTAACGTTCAAAGTACTGTTACAATATTTCATACAATGTACACTAATAACTAACTTTATGAAGAAATGATACACTGTAAGTGACTTTTGTGGTGTTCGGCCTTTTCCTTAAAAGCCGGCGGTTTTCCGTCATTTTACCAGTTTGACCCATCAGAGATAGACAAGGACCTGAATTGACCCATGATTACAAGGCAACTGAAGAACTAACCTGGTTTCGCAGCTCCTTGATGTGTGGTTCTTTTTCCAAGTTGTGTCCTGCATAAAAAATCATTATGTTTACAAATGATGCTGACTTTCCGTTCTATTAAGCATGCTTATCGCTCGGTACTTTATACAAGAAGGATTACTTAAACAGATTACGGAAGAACTCACTTGCAAGCTGCATAGTTTCGTTCCTCAATTCGTCCCTCAGCTGATATTAAGTATACATAGAAGATATGTTGACATGAGGATGTCAGTGCTAAAATATTCAATATAGTTTCAAACGGACTGTTTTTTATTGCATAAAGATGTATTTCTTATTTCTCACACTTGCGACAATGTTTAAGGATGACATTTAAACATATATTATTTTTTTAATACCTAAAATATCCATCATTAATAAAACTTTTAGAGAAAGTAATGTTTCAATTTTCAAGGGATAAACTTAAGAGAGTGAGATGATATTAGCTCATGTACATCTTTAATATGTGTAGAAATAAATAAATAAAGCATGGAAATGTACATAACATGTATCTTTTAATGTTGTTTCTTTGGTAACACATGGCAGAAAGCTAGCATGCAATTGTCCAAACAAACAGCAAAATATCATGAAACTGGAAGATGACTTACACGAATATGAGTTTGGACCGTGTCAAGTGAAAGTAAAAATTGTTGATATGCATTTTTGTCGGACAAAAGCCTATGCAGCTCACTAGCACTACAAGAAATTCACAAGCAAAAAAAGGGACCGAGTAAAAATTAAATTTTAAAATAAACTGCATTTGTCATTGTGTTCACAAGAAAACTCTTTGAAACCGTTAGCTGCAATCATTTTGGAGAAAAATTTATGACGAATGAACGATATCATTAATTTATTTATTATTATATGAAAACACATATCTAGAATGATAAAGCAGACTAACAAACCTTTTGTCTTTCAAGACATGAACAATACCAGCAGCCTCAGGTGGAATACGCGATACCGGTCTATTTCCACTCGTCTGCATATGGTGTTGTTCTTCATCACCCCTTCACATAAAAAGGTTCAAGAAAATGAAAAAAAAGGGCAAAATATCACATTTTTAAATTTCAACTGCAACATTCAAATTTTTTTTTCCAAAAGGTACGATTTACATAAGGTTGACAGGTAGACGGGCAACAAGCTGCGCGACCACCCCTTTTTGAATAGCGAAACCTAACCTACTAAAAAGAAAGCCTTGGCCTTTGGGGGGTCGAAATATTGCTGTGAACGACCCGTTGGATCCTCTCAAGAAACCGGACAGCATCCGGCGCAAGAGAGCCAAAAGTATGAAAGACTGGGGGAACAAAAACATGTTGACTTCCAATTAATAAGTTCAAAGTTGACTTTTAAGTATCAAATAAGTTCACTTTTAGAGGCTAAAATTCAACAAAAATGCACCTTTCAAGCCATTAAATTGAAGATAACAGTAAACTATATAAATAGACAGTAAAATAAAACATTAAGCAGATGTTCATGATCCACTATGAGAGGCCCTAAATCATCACAAGAAACAGTTTCCACAACTTTGTTAAATTAGGTTAATTTCTAATATACAAATTACCAACAAAAGTTTCAATTTTTAATCAGAAAAAAGGGGGCAAAAAACAATTGACAATTAAATAAAGGAAGGCCTAAATATTAAGGGGAAATGGAAGTGAAGAAGGTTGGTTACCAGAAGGGTCTGAACATGATTAGGGCTGGTTGAATGAAGTTGCAATAATTAACTTGAATTATTATTATTATTTTTACATCATGATGTAGATGTAGCCACGAGGATTTGCCGTGTGATTTCGGTTCTTGCTTGCTAGTAGAAACACTGATCACTTGTGTGTGGGACCGTTTGGACAAGATTGAAGGTAGTTTCCAATACTACCTTTGTAATTTGTAAGTTGCTAAATTTATGTGTGTCATGAACTGCTTGTAAACTTATTTGTTAGGAAGTTCGTTTATGTAATAAATGAACAAACACAAACAAAAAATTATTCGGTTAGTTAAACAAATGAAAATGAACAAACGTTGTGTTCGTTAATTTATGTTCATGAACATCTGTGTATGTTTGTTTATTAATTTAGGGTTGTTCACGAGCCGAGCCAAGCCGAACCGAGCAGGCCTTTGCTCGTGCTTGGCTCATTTACAAACCGAGGAAAAAATTCTTTTTCAAAACAAATGGAGTCTCTCGCTAGGCATTGTTATTTTCTGGACGTTTACCCAAGAGGCCGTTAACGCAATTTCTTCCTCCTTGAACCACCTCATTTTTTTAAGGTATATGAATGTGGTATAGAAAATATGTAAAAAAAAAGGTGGAAAAAGTGAAGAGATTGTGATGTTAAAATATATGAATGTCGAGCAGAAATGGAGTTAAAAAAATGATAAGGAAGTAGATGTATTTATAAAGATATTAAATTTGAATTAAAAAAAAAAGGAAGTGGCTGTTGAAGGAAAGAGAAGGTGGAAGGATTTTATTGGTTGTTGAATTGCGCCCGTGAAAATATTCACGCCACAACCAAATTGTATAAATAACGTCCCATTAATAGAGGGGGGTTGTTTGTGCGTGAAATGGGGCGTGAATTGCCCCTTTAACGCCCTTTTGGCTGGTAGTGTGGTCGAGCACTCACAGTTCTACCCTAAAAAAATTGGGTGATAAAACCCTATAATTTTTTTAGGGGTTGGAAGTGATTGTGAGTGAAAAAAATGGGGAATCGACAGTGTGTCGGTAAATATTGGGTTCTTTGGTAATCTTTTAAGAAAAACAAGAAAACTGTATTTAATTTTTAATATTTGTTGAAAGTGGTTGTGAGTGGAGGAGAGAGAAAATTTAATAGGGTTTAGTGTAATATGTGGTTGTGATTGGTTGTGAGTGGATGTCGATTCTATTGTGAATAATAAGGGGCTGTTTGGTAGCCTCTTAATCATTCAGGTCTGAATCATTCAGCATTCAGACTGTTTGTTTCAGCATCTGAATGGAATGATTAAGTGCTGAACCATTAAGCTAATAAAGGATGCTGAATGATTAAGCTCTTAACCATTCAGAGCCTCTTAACCATTCAGGCCATCTTAATAATTCAGCACTTAATCAACCAAACAGCCCCTAGTCTTAAAACTTGATCATATACTAAAATTAGTCAAGGCCACCGGCGAAATCAAGACAACGACTACAGGCCATATCATTATCAATGTCAATCAGAACATCCATAAATACCATATCTTTCTACCTACATATGCTAGAAACTTCAGTTAAATCAAGATCACTAACAAACGCCAAGACAATTCATCAACATTTCCTTAAGAACTATACCATACACAGCCCAATCATACTGGACAAACTCACCCGTGTCTACATTTCCTTTCACAAACTCCAACATGCCCGCCAAGTGTTCGATGAAATGCCTCACTTAGAAAAAAAGAACAATGTGTTGTTATGGAACCAGTTGATAAGAGCCTATGCTTGGGAAGGACCTTTTGATCATGCCATTGAGTTGTTTGTTGAAATGATGCAATATGGAGTCATACCCAATAAGTATACTTACCCGTTTGCTTTGAAGGCGTGTTCGGCGGTTAAGGATGTTGGGATTGGTAAAATGATTCATGGGTGTGTGAAAAGTGATGGTCTTGATGATGATGTTTATGTTTGTACTGGGTTGGTTGATTTTTACGCGAAATGTGGGTTGTTAGGTGATGCAAGAGAGGTTTTTGATAGGATGGGTAATAGAGATGTTGTGGCGTGGAATGCGATGATTGCGGGGAGTTCGCTTCATGGTATGTGTGACGAGGCGATTGGGTTGGTTAAGGAGATGCAGGAGGTGGGAGTGTGGCCGAATTCGTCGACTGTTGTGGCGATGCTTCCGGCTATTGGGGAGGGTTGTGAATTAATGTTGGGAAAAGGTGTACACGCGTTTTGTTTGAGGAGGAGATATGATGGTGATGTGGTTGTTGGAACAGGGTTATTGGACATGTATGCGAAATGTGAATGTTTGGTTTACGCAAGGAGAGTTTTCGATTTAATTAATGTGAAAAACGAGGTGACTTGGAGTGCTATGATAGCAGCATGTGTTGCTTGTGATTCGACGATAGAAGCACTTGAATTATTTGACCATGTAGTAAAAAATGGTGTAAACGTTTCTCCTATTATGCTTGCAACTGTTCTTCGTGCGTGTGCTAATCTTACGGACATTATGAAAGGAAGATGGATACACGGCTATTCGATAAAACTAGGGTTCGTTTCTTATTTAATAGTTAGTAACACGATTGTTTCACTATATTCCAAGTGTGGGATTATAAAGGATGCAATGACATTTTTCAATGAAATGGATGTAAAAGACACTGTATCTTTTAACACCATCATATCTGGTTGTGTGCAGAATGGTGATGTACAGGTTGCTTTTAATATGTTTAACAATATGAGATCGATCGGTATTAGTCCTGATACAGAAACAATGGTTGGCTTCTTTCCTGCATGTTCACATTTAGCAGCTCTACAACATGGAACCTTTGGCCATAGCTATTCTATAGTTCAAGGATTTACAGACTCTACCAAAGTTTGTAATGCTATTATTGACATGTACTCAAAGTGTGGGAAAATAGACATGGCAAGGTTAGTATTTGATCAACTGCGTAAAAAGGATTTGATATCATGGAATTCTATGATTTTAGGTTATGGCATACATGGATACGGGTCGGAAGCAGTTTCATTATTTGAACAAATGCAAACTGTAGGTTTTGATCCAGATGATGTCACTTTTATCTGCCTGTTATACGCTTGCAGCCACTCGAGACTTGTTACAGAAGGGAAACATTGGTTTGCTGCCATGGTGGACAAATTTCAAATAGCACCGAAGAAAGAACACTACTTCTGTATGGTGGACCTTTTGGGCCGAGCCGGACTTTTGAATGAGGCTCACAGGTTCATTCATAGTATGCCAATTAAGCCTGATGTTCGTATTTGGAGTGCGTTGCTTGGAGCTTGCAGAATACATAAAAATGTTGACTTAGGGGAAGAAGTTTCAAGAAATATTGAGATTCTTGGACCCGAAAGTCCTGGGAATTTTGTTCTTTTAGCTAATATTTATAGTACAGCAAAAAGATGGGACGATGCAGCAAGGACCCGAGTCTTGCAAAGGGAAAAAGGGTTTAAGAAAAGCCCAGGGTGCAGTTGGGTTGAAATAAATGGCGTTGTGCATGCGTTTGTGGGTGGAGATAGGTCGCATCCACAATGGTTACTAATAAACCGACGGCTAGATGAACTACTAGCCGCGATGAAAACATTGGGATATGATGGAGATTACAGTTTTGTTCTGCAGGATGTTGAAGAAGAGGAAAAAGAGCATATTCTTCTTTATCACAGTGAGAAGTTAGCTGTTGCATTAGCTGATCTTAGTTTAAAGCCAGGTAAGCCTATACTTGTGACGAAAAATTTACGGGTATGTGTTGATTGCCATACAGCCTTAAAGTATATCAGTACAATAACAAATAGAGCAATAACTGTTAGGGATACAATTCGATTTCACCATTTTAAAGATGGAACTTGTAACTGTGGAGATTTCTGGTAGTGTTAGTGTTTATAGTGGAATTTATTACTCATCTTCAAACGGGTCAAATGGAAAAATAGCTAAAAGGGACGGGTCAAATGGGTTGAATAGTCCAAAGGCAATTTTTAATGCATACGAACTCCTAAATCGTTTTGTTTAAATATTAAAATTTTTATTGTAAAATAAAAATATTATTTAATAGATATAGAAGTATTTGCGGGTAAACTGGTTTCCCATCTTGTCCATCATACTGAGCTGCTTTTAAATATCCGAGCTAAAATTGTTCCCTGTTAAGATAAAGGCAAAAGATATATTGGATCAATTTTAAAGTTCGTGTCTGATTAAACAGGTCGTGTTTATGAGACAATTGTTTAAACTGGACACAACTCAAGAACCTTATACGAATCAAACGCGACATGATACACGGAGCCGAAAATGATCCTTCTTTCATATCATACTCAGAAATTACAACATTTCACAAGTACTTCTATAAAAGGTGTGCTTATAAAATACATAACCGGTTTAAGTTTTTGGCATACTAAAAGTTTATTTTTCATATTTCTTTTTATTTTTTGAAATAAGCAAACAAACAAAAAAGATATCTCAGATCAAATTTATAGTTAATATCGCCTATGCACAACCGTTATTTTGTCATTAAGGGATAATTCGAAGGATCAAATACATCAAATATTCCAATGCAACTCTTTGGAATTATTAATTAAACCTTTTTATGGAGAATATTTATTTATTAAAATTACAAAAATAATATAATTCTAATACAAACAAAAAATTGAGAAACTGCGCCGTTTTATGGATCTGTTTTAAAGTGCAAGGGAAAGAAAAGGACTTTGTGCAAAAATGATAAATTTAAAAAGGCCCCTTTAATATTTTGTTAAATCTAATTACACCCCTTGAGTTTTGATACAACACAAATAATTCTATCCATCTTATTTATACGGTCATAAATAAGTCACTTGAATGTTTTTGCTTCATAAGAAAGGCAAGTTTATGTGTGGTATGAGTAGGGATGTCAATCCTTAACTCGAAAAGAAAAAAACAGGCCGTGGATCGACTAATACGACCCATTAAAAATGGGTCATGTTCGGATTAAACTGTTTTGAAAACAAACTGGGTTTGGGTTGACCTATTAACCCGTTTAAGTTTTTCAAAAGAAAACTTAATGTTATTTTGATTTTTATTATTTTCATTTTTACATGATTAGTCATAATAATGTATTACTAGTTTTGTCATACCACATTGTCTACTTGTCACACTCCTACTCATCATTAAACACGATACCAATAACACATTTACAACCCAACCCATATAACTCACAAGTACGACTATTTTAAATGTTGGTTACATAGGCCATGCTTATAGGTTGACTCCAATTTATGCATGTGTGAGTTATGGTTGAAATCGTTGACACAAACAATGATATGGGTCTGGTTCGGGTTTGCATATTTCAACCAGCCAACCCGACACAATTGACACCCCTAACCATAGTGCCACAGTGGTTCGAACCGCTTATCTAGACGTAGTGGTTAAGCGTGGTGGTTACTCCTTCAAATAAGGAATTCCGTACAATCTTAAGCACAAACAAGACAAAGTTATAACTTATAAGCATTCAAAAGAAGAAATAACACACACAGCAAAAACAAGATTGTTACACCAATCCATAATAAAATAATAGGAGACAAAAATGATAATTGTTAAAACTACAAGGGGTGATTTTGTTGTTTCTAACTAGATAACCATACTTAACTAACATCAATGGCTCCTTTTGTGTTGCAAATGGAGTAAACAAAAAGCAGAGGAGACAACACAAACAACAACTTTTGCTTTGTTAATATCACTGCATTGTGATCACTCACTCATTCCATAGCTGAAGACAAAACCACTAAGGAGAAAAATAAACTCATTTTCATTCAATGTAATCTGTTTTTTCCAAGAGGAAAACAGTTTTGTTGATAATGAGACACTAGATTTCACAGTCTTATAGACCACCGATAATCGGTGAGCTACGCGCTAGATAAAGATGTATAGAGCACAAAGAAATGGGAAGTCTCCTAGTTCAGGAGAAAGGATTGATTTCAAGTTTTCAAGTTTCCAGGCTCTTCAGGTGATCATCAATATGATACAATATCCCATCAATCATCTTTGTGTATTGTCATGTGCTTTGTTTTTAATGAATGAATTTGTGTGTGGTATTTGTTGCTTTTATTGCAGTTTTTGTTTTGTGTGTAACAATTAAATGATCAGTTATCTGAAACTGAAAGTGTTGCTATCTTGGTTTTAAAAAGCGCTAGGCGCACAAAAGCGACGAGGTCTAAGCGCATTGCGCGAAGCGCAAAGCGCAAAAAGCGTGGGATTTTCGTACCCGAAGCGCACACTAATTATATAATTTTTTTTTATATATCCCATATATATTCCATGAGTTTTTAGCTTCATTTACCCAAAATATAGCTATAAATAAGGTTTTTATGTGATTTTACCTATATCTACAAAAACACCAAGGTACAACATTTTTATGCATAAAAAATACCCTGGGTACGTGAGGCGCGCGCCTCAGGGAGAAAAGCGCCTAAAATTTGACAAAAAAGCGCCTGAGGCGCGCGCCTTTGGGAAAAAGGATAGGCGCAAAGCCCTTAGGTGCCCTGAGCTGCGCCTTGATGCGCCTAGGCGTGCTTTTTAAAACACAGGTTGCTATGGTTATTGTTTGTTCTTTTTTATTTACTTTTAATGTTTTTATGATTCGTACCAGCTTGAAACTTGTCGTAATATGAGAAGTTAATCGTTGATCATATCATATTCATGGTGGATACTTACTTTTTTGGGTTGGGATTTTGTTATCATAGGTACCAAAGGTATGGGACAAGCTTTTAGTGTCGATAATCACTGTAGAAACAGGGAAAACAATTGCAAGATCAAACAAAGCGTTGGTGCGAAATGGAAATTGTCAATGGAATGAAACTATATCAGAATCTATCTGGATTTCACACGACGCTTCTTCAAAAGAGCTTGAAGAACATCTTTTCAAATTCGTTGTTTCTATGGTATAAATAATCTTGATCCTGAAATTATAAAAAAAGTTATCGTTTGATCTCAATCGTCCATTTGATTATTGGGGCTTTTAAAATCACGGTTGACAACTGAAACTTAATTTTGTCTTAGGGGTCTGCTAGATCTGGCATTCTTGGGGAGGCAACTGTCAATATTGCACGGTATTATACAAGTTCAAGATCATCTGCGCTAGTTTCTTTGCCATTGAAGAAATGCAACTATGGCACAATTTTACAGGTGCTTTGTATGTTTTAAAAGGAAACTTTCATTTAGAATGTGAAAGGTGTAACACTTTTTAGTGTGTATCAACATAACCAAATTATAAAATTATTTACACCATGCCCGCCCTCTCGTGAGGGGCATGCATGACCTAGGGAGGACAAAATGAAGGGGTCGGACAGGTTTCGTAACATGTCAAAAAGTATACTTTTTGGTATGAGACGGATTTGGTTTGATTCAAAAAACACTTTTTCTTTTCTTTTAAATATCCTTCACTTTTTTAATAATAATAATAATAATAAGTATGCAAAGTAACAAAAATGATTAGAAAAATAGCACTATTATTCAATTATTCAAATTAACACATTTTTCAAATACAATGATTTAGTATGTTTTATGCATTTAGGTCTAAGGATAGACTTTGGGTAACTTTGGATGGCTTTTGACATTTTGGTCCAGTTTCGTTTTTAGCTTTAATAAAACAATTGCATAGACTCCTGAGAATGCAAATGGGTCAAGATTTAAACTGAATGTCATTTTCTTTTCCCATAAAGATTAACAAATTGTTGAATCGACTGTCCTAAGAGAATCAACTCATATTCTAATGACGTAAAGATCCACGAATTCCATTTTTCCAAATATAACTTTGTATGCATGAATCTTGTTGGTTTATGAATTTATCATACTATAAAAAAACATATTAAGCAATGCTGACATTTTCAGGTTAAAATCCAGTGCCTGACACCAAGAACAAAAGACAGGTACATGTTTGTGATAAAATTTGTTACTTGTTTGTTATATCATGTGTTTTCTGATGTTGAAAGTTGTCAATACATATTAAAGGATCGAAGGATCAAATTACCCGGGATCCAATACAGAAGCCGTGGATGAAGATTATGACGATGCAGGTAGCAGATCAAACGACTCAGCTGCCTCACCTTATCTCAGTGCTAAATCCCTTTCAAGTCAAGATCTAACTCCTATTTCACTTCTTGAAAGAATAAAAATCATGGTAATGTTTAATATGATCAATATTCTCAAAACATTGACCTTTTTGGTCAAACAGATCAGTTTTCACTTCAAAATATACATGCTTATTTCCATTGTTCAAGCAACATGACAAACTCACATAATATTTTTTAACAAGTAATAATATATTTATTACTTTCGATACTTAGTTTATGAAATAATCCACATAAATTTTAACCTGAAAACAATTTACTTTGACTTTGAAGTTTGACCTCAAAAGTCCACCTTTAAGTTTTCTAAAGTGGTTTTATTTTCTTGCTTCTACTTAATGCAGGAAACTAGTTATGATCCATCTGGTTCGAATCAGAACAACGATTCGGCTGAATATTCGTTAGAAAAGGAACGATTCTATCGAAAAAGTCATATAAATGGAATAAAACACAATCTTGATGCAAACTCCAGAAACAGTTCTCCTAGAAGCATGTATCCCAATGAAGAAGATGTCTCCGTTTCCAAATCAAATCACTCATCTTTCAAATCAAGAATAACCCACGACGAACAAGAACAGGAGTACGACGAAAGCCCTCCAGTGGTTCCCCCCTCATCATCCATGATGAATGCAGGGTCTTCAAAGAACCTTTTAGAAGCAGCTGAAGACACCATTGAAGAGCTACGTGATGAAGCCAAAATGTGGGAGAGAAATTCACAGAAACTGATGCTTGATTTGGAGATTTTAAAAGAGAAATTCTCCGACCAGTCGAAGACTTTGGCGGGCACTCAGATGGAACTTTCTGCAGCAATGGCTGAACGTGATGGCATGAAGAAAGAAGTTGATCATATAAAGATGTTACTGCAGGAATCAGTTGTTAAACAGAAGGTGACAATGGAGTCAAAGTCAACTTACAACTCTGAAAGTCAAAGTCAACTTTTAAAAGAGCTCGAAAACGAGCTGCAAGCGCATAAAGAATCGAATCTTGATTTGTCCCAACAACTGAAGAGGAATCAAGAATCAAATATAGAACTTGTGTCCATTCTTCAAGAACTTGAGGAAACTACAGAAACACAAAGAGCAGAAATTGAAGAGCTTTTGGAAGTCAACTCAAAGTTAACCGAATTAGAAAAGACTTTTAATTCCAATTTGGTGGAAACCAGAAGCTTGCAGCTTAAGTTACAACAAATGGAGGAATCAGAGAAGACTTTACAAGCAAACATGGTGATTCTTGAACAAGCTTTGGAAAACAAAATCACTGATTTGGAAAACGAGCGGAAGTCGAATAGTCAAACTCTTTCGGATCTTGAAAAAGAGTACAAAAACAGTTTATCAGTAAAAGAAGAAGATATCAACAATTTGGAGGCAAGATTGTCAGAAAGAAAGGAGGTTGAAGAAGATCAAATGAGAGAGATCCAACGGCTGAAAATGAAAGTTAGCGAGGTGGAAAATGAATATAGTGAGCTAAGCAATGAAAACTTGGAGGTGGTTTGTGAGCTTGAAGAATCAAAGAAAGTGATTCAGGAGAGAAATGCGACGATCGAAGAGGATCGGAAGCTTTTAGAAGATTACAGGTTGAGAATTCGAGAGCTCGAGAGTGTGAAAGTGGAACAAGACGCTCAAATTGCTGAACTTGAAAAGGAGAAAGAAGAGTTGCAAGAAAACATGGAAATTGCATTGAATGAGAGCAATATAACCTCTAAGTGTTTAGATAACTTAAGAAATGATTTAATGGTGCTTAGCAATAGTGTTGATTCGCAAGTTTCGGCTAATAAGTTACTTGAACGAAAAGCAATCGAGCTGGAAAAAGTTAAGGGCGAAATGGAGCTTCGTTTGTTTGAAATGGAAGAAGAAAACATCAGATTGTTGGATCGCGTGTCTAAATTAGAAAGTCAACTAAAACAAGTGAAAGACCAACACGAATCCACCCGATTGAGGTTGGAGAAATCTGAATCTGAAAAATCAGATCTTCAAAAAGAAGTAAAAGACTTGCAGAATGTCGAGAATTTACTATTAAATGCTCGAGAGGAATGTAAATATGTAAAATCTGAAAAACAGAAACTACAAGAATCTGCTGAGAAACTAATTGAAGAATGTAATAATCTTCAGAAGTCATATGAAGATATGACAAAAGAAAAGGCGGGATTGTATGATCAAGTTTCACGTTTAGAGATCGAATTAACGAATGCTAGGGAGAAATCGGTGGTTTCCTCTGAAAAGGTAGCTGATTTAGAAGAAAAATATTCTTCTATGTTGGAAGAATATATGTTTAAAGAAAAGAGTCTTTCTGCGCATTTGGACGAACTTAATCAAGAAAATTGGAAATTAAAAGAAAAGATTACAATGGAAGAAAGTTTGTTGAATCAAATGTACTTAGAGAAGACCGCCGAGATTGAAAACTTCCAAAACGAGGTAGAAAATCTTAAAGAGGAGATTTCACGGCTTTATGAACAAAAGTCAAAGTTGACTTGTGAAAAGTCTAATTTGCAATCTTCCCTCAAAGAAGTTCAATCAAGATCAGAATCGATTGAAAATGAGCTTCGAACGGTTCGTGAGGAATCAGAATTGAAGATTCGAGATCTAACAGCTGAGCTTGCTGCTATGAAACAAATCCATAAGAAACTGATGACAGATCATGAGAAAAAGTCAAAGTTATTGACCGGTTACAGGAAGAGAGAAGAGCGAAAGAAGACAACGGAGAATGATCTTGAACTTAAGCTTACAATGTCAGAATACGAACGGCAACAACTCGCTGAAGAAGCTGCAAATTTGAAAGATAAGCTTAATACAACTTTGAATCTTGAAAATGAATTATTGGATTATAAGCAAAAGCTTGAGAAACTAAAGACCGAAAAGAGTAATCTAGAAGCTTCTCTCCGTTCCGTTTCTAGTAGTTTTGAAGAGCTTAAAGCTGAGAAGATGTCATTTGCTGAAAAGATATCAGAGTATGAAGACTATAAAAGTCAGAAACATGCATTAGAAGAAAAGCTAATGAGACTAGAGGGTGATCTAACGGTTAAAAACGCGTCTCGCTCACAGGATGCTGATATGAAAAATGAGGTCAGTAGGATCAAGAGTGCTAATTTGCAATATCAGTTGAAAATTCAACAACTTGAAGGTGAAAAGAATGAATGCTTGAAGAAACTGAATGCTGTTGAGGAAGATCTAAAACTACTGTCAGCAAAAAGCAAAATGGTTTGTGTTCTAGTCCCTATTACATTATTTAAAACTTCGCGCGCGTAGTGGAAAATTAGTGGAAAATTTGTGTTTTTTTACAATATTTGGAAAACGTTACTACTAAAATGAAAAAAATGAAAAACGTTACTACTGAAATTAATTTCTAAATCTGCCACTGTTAATATCAGTAAGTATGACAAAAAAAGATTCAATTATTATTTCATTAAATAGCTAAATATTCTTATAATTTTACTATGGAATATAATCAATTTTGTTGAATCTTCATTTTTGGTCTTTTATGTCTTTGCATCAGGGTGTTCATGATACTCGTTCTCAAGAAGATATCGATTATGAATCAAAGATAGAGATGCTTGAAGCGGAGCTTGATGAGGCGCTTGATTCTAATAAGAAGTACCGACTTCAACTTCAAAGGTTAGTATGAAAAGAAGTACTATATTCATCACAAAATCTTAGTAAACTTTTGACTTTTAAGAGTCAAACATCAATGTGTGGCAATTTTCACACGACCCGAAACTCAACATGAAAATTTGTCGTATATCTTTAGGTTGAAAACTGAGGAGCGCAATAGTCTTTTAACAGCTAATGGGAAATCAAAGACTGAAGGTGGACTAGTAACAAAAGAAAGGATTGAAAGGACAAATTCGTCTTTGGAGACAGAGCTTAAAGACCTTCGTGACCGTTATCTTGAGATGAGCCTTAAGTATGCTGAGGTGGAGGCCGAACGAGAAGATCTTGTAATGCAGTTAAAAACAAACAACAGCACAAGAAAACGGTTCCAGTTCCTCGACAACCCATGATAAGTACAGTCTTATCTGTTCTTAAAAGATTGATAGCTCATATTCTTACTTAGACGCGAACACTAAATAATCATCAAGTCACAATCCTTGCCTTGTTAGAACATGTTACTACTTGAACAAAATAAGACAATCTTATTCTAAGATTTGTTCATGTGATTTTGTTTAAGTTTGCTGCTTCTTTTAGTAATATTATGTATAAATATAATTCATCTTTTTAAAAGGATGTTTATGTGAACTAAAGGCTCATCATGTGTGTAGTTCATTAATTTTCACTATGTGATGTTGTTTCTTTGACAACGTCAAAAACTGTGTTTTTGAGTTATTATCAATATGAAGCAGATTCATTTGGCAAATTGGCTCCTAAACACTACTCGTTTATTTATTAAGTGTTTAATATGCCTACAAAAACAATTTCACCATTTTTTAATGGTGTATAAAACACCATTGTATTATTGTTGCTGATGTTGTGTATATAACACCATCATGTTATCATCGTCGCTGTTGTTGATTTGTTGTTGTTGATGTGGTCGTCGTCGCTATTGTTGTTGGTAGCGTACTGGTGGTGGTGTTATCTCTGTCATTGTTGTCGTTGCCAATGGTATATCCGTCTGTACAATTGCACACCATTATCTATACTATATTATAATGCATGAGACAGTGATAGTTTAAGATATCCAAAAATTAAGAACTTTTCTTTAATTAATGCACAATGTACAATCCTAAAATGAGGGTAAAATAGTAAATCAACCAATTTTACACATTAATACTTCATCTTACGCTTCGTTCCCGAGTTTACTTGAGAAGAGAAAAGAAAGGAAAATAACCGAGGGAAAGAAAAGAAAGGATAAATATCATTTCCTTCCGTTTCCTCCAAATCGGAAGGAAAACTAAATTAAAGAATTTGACATAGTTTTTCTTTCATTTCCTTTCTTTTCCTTTCTTAAGTGAAACTCGGGAACACAACATGTTTTGTTTTCATTTCTTTTCATTCCTTAAATGAAACTCGGGAACACAATCAAATTTTTCTTTCATTTTATTTCCGTTTAAACGACCATAATTTTTCATACGTTGATTTTTTTTTAAAATACATCATAAAAGCGACTATTTTATTCTCTTTAATTTGAGTATAGCATTGGTAATATTTTTTTAATTTTAAAAGTTGATGTGTTAAGTGATTAATCAGGGCCGACTCAACCATTTTGAGGGGCCTAAAACGAATTTTAAATTCGAGGCCTTTTTAACTAAAAAAAAGTTCCATACTTTGCTTTCAAACCTGATATGTTCGCTGGATTTGAATTTATGCAAAATTAGAAGTAAACGACTTACCTAATCACTTTTCGGATTTAGGCATAAGAAAGATCACGGTCGAAAATCATAATATCGTCTTTGCTGGTGCGAGAAAAATGAATCAAAGACACAAAAGAATGCTTTACCCAATCGGCTTCCATTGTGCATTAATTTCCTTATTTCTCAATATGTTTGACAAACCTGATGCCCGAGTGTTGAGTGATTGCCAAAGCGCTACGATGCTAAGCAAAGTTATAGACTGCAAGTGGATTATGAATTGTGATTGTAAAATAGAATCAATTGCATGTAATTGCATAACATTTAATATAATAAACAATAAAGATAGATAATATAAAACAAAACCAAGAGTACAGGATATCAAAAATGTCCTTAAGTTGAACACAAGATATGAATGTCAAAATCTAAGTATCATCTATAACTATGATAATATAAACATAACCATGTATCAATAAAGACCTAGCATTTTAATCAACAGTTGAGTGGTAAAAGTTAATAGATTATCAATTTACCTTAAAGGGATACATAGTAAATCAACAATTTTGATTGACAATTTCGAATGATCTAAGTTGCTAATTACAACACCTTATATTTTGATTTTGATCTCAATTTTGATTGTAAAAAGAATCAGAACAAGAACGCAACAGATGATAGTTGGACTTCGAAGATTGTGATTTTACGATTCAGATGTACAACCGTTCATTGTAACAACAAGATTCAATTTCTAGTCCTCACTTTCCCGCTTTTATTTTTTAACCTAACCGCCTTGCCTATTTCTAGGATCTAGCTAAAGTCAAATACTACACAAACATGCCCAATACAAATATAAAATAACATCTTAGAATGGGGTCCCAAAAAGATGAGGCCCATGCTTTAGTAGAATTATATTTTATCCAAAGTTTGGTTTTGGTTTTTAACAAAATCAACTTTACCGGTCTGAAACCGACGATCTAATCAAATAAACCGAACCGATTATTGATTGGTTAATAAGATTATTTAAATGATGACTTTGGTTTTGGTTGTAACTGAATTGAATCGAACCATGCATACACGTAGAAATGGTCTTATTTTCCGTTGCATCGCACGGACAACCTGCTAGTAAACAATATTACAACAACTAAAAAGCTGCTTTCTAGATAGCAATTATACTCCAATTAAATATAGTAATAGTCTTGAATTATGGTGCAGTTTAAAAAATACAAGATATAAAAAAATAGTGTCTCTCTAATTGAAAATTTATGTCTGCCAATCGATCCTACATATTGCATGCTTTTGTTGTTCTCCAAGGATGACATTGCAAAACACACAAATCTAATTTTAATGATGACTAACTACTTTTATCATGTATTCAAGATTTAATTTAGTTATATATTTTTATCACGTGACCCGACCCGATCCAAAGTGAGCCAAAATAATTTAATATATGCAATAGGAGAACGACCCCCTTAAAATGAATCATGGGGTTGACACTATTGTCATCCGGATAACGCTTTAAAAATACAAAACAATTAATTTATGAACACATTATGACTATAAAAAATAGACATGAGCCGACTTACCGCAAAAGCATTACATACTTTTGAGCCTTATCCAACAACACTATCTTTGATCCATTTTTTTTTGTTACTAACTCCTATGCATCCAAAGAAGAAATATTTATGCGTCCTTTCCATGAACATCATCTTGTAAACCCATCACGACTTTTAAAAAGACGCCGATCGTTCTAGTAGACACATAACGGTCAAGGTTGTAAAGCTCTCAGAACTTCTATACACGATTTACCAAACTAACCTTGAATGTCTTGATGCAAGTAATCTTTCTCTCCTTCACAATATTCGGTTGCTTCTAAGGAAGTAAATAAACAACCTTGATCCCACCTTGTTACCTTTTAAACTATGGCGGTTACAAACACAAAGATTACGAAGAAAGCTTATTCATAAATCTCACAAAAAAAATCCTGACTGCAATCCATTCATCAACAAAAAGCCAAAAAGGTAATCAACTAATTATACAAATACCAATTCTTAGTTTAGTAGTCCATATCTCATCAACAACACGAATTTGACTACCATCGAGAAAGCTATTAGTTAGTATCATCTCCATGTCAAGATACTAGTTATATATAAGACAAAACATTCTACATCTTCTTTTTTACTTAAAATAATTTCCTTAAAGTTGTTAAATATAACAACATAATTCACTCCACTTAATAGATAGAAAATAATGACAAAAAACAAGATATACTTATAAAATAGAGTCCAACGATTATATTCATTATAATAAAAAATCTTAAAATTTTAATTAGTTTATAAAACATAAATTTATTATTTATACAATCAACCCCTTGATCTGAAACCCTGACCTACAAATTGGATCCTTTTGTTCCATGATAATCCGATGATGATATTCATCTGTTCAGTCAACAGAGGTTCACCACTACAATTCGTCATGATTATTGTCAAACATGTCGAGGAATTTGGAATTAAAAGTGTCGAAGATGACTGCGTTGGATAATACTAATTAATATCATAAACTTCACAGAATGATGGAAATAAAGTAGACTCTCTACGCATTGTTATCACTTACATATATTGGCATTATTTATTGCTCTTTGCTGTTATTATAGAGACTTGTCACACATCGATTGTAAGGGCAACAAATGTGGGGTTTATAGATTATAGATATAGATCAAATGGGCTCTATTGAGTTTTACTGTGGGATGTAACAGTTTGTTGTCATTTGCACTTTATATATTTACAAATCTACCACCCATACAACCAATATTCACAATAAGTTAGGCGAAACATTAAAAAAAAACAATCTATTGACTTTTTGACGTTTCTCATCCAAAAAACTAATCCAAACACTTTTTCTAAAACTCATTTTCAAAAAGTCATAAACTAATAAATACTTCTGGCCAAAAACATTTTTTACATTTCCAAACTCAATCCCAAACACCCTCTTAAAACCATCAAAACCAAACCCAAAATATAAATATTATCCCAAACCACCTAGCCCTTTGTTCTATACAGACACATTATGACAGACAGACACACACACACAGACGCAGAGAGAGAGAGAGAGAGATAGAGAGAGAGATAGAGAGAGAGAGAGAGATGGATTGGATCGCCAGCGGGTGTGGAGAAGAGGAGGAGGAAGATGGAGAAGGTGAAGGAGGAAGGTGAGAAGAGATGGGCAAATAAGGCAATATTTTTTTTGTATTGTTTCATTCACCATCATCTTTAAAAGTATGGTTGTTAGTTTTTTATTTTATCTATTTTTCTTGCAGCTCGAAAGAGGCATATTTAGTTCCACCATTGATTCAGTTTTATACCTAACTTTCATAACATTAATAATAATAATAATAATAATAATAATAATAATAATAATAATAATAATAATAATAATAATGCCTCAGATTATACCACTTTCATGGAAATCATGATTGATTGATTCAGTCCAACATCATTGCACATTGATCTTTGTGGTGACATTTTAAAGTAGGAATTTGCATGTCACCAAAGTACCCAAGTAGTTTCGCTAATTTATAGGGGTCACTGTATAGGATAAACAGTAGGGCCTGGAAAGTGTTACTACTTACTGGACTTTTGAAAAACCTTGGAACCGAAACCAATATCAATATATTTGTCCATAGTATTAAGCTCCTTCAATGTTGCAGAAGGCGCTAGGCGGGCGGTGAGGTCTAGCCTAGGGACTAGTCAGGACTAGGCGGAACTAGGCGTTTTGGTATTTTTATACGTATTATATATACACACACACACACACACACACAAATTTAGGTGTTTTTTTAAAATATATTAAGATATATACACGTAATACTTAGAAATACTTAGATATATACACATAATACTAAGAAATACTTAGAAATTAGAAAAAAATAAAAAAAAAAAATAAAAAAAAAATTAAAAATACCACCGCCTAGGCCCGCCTAATGGCCAAAACGCCTAGTTCACCGACTAGGTCCTTATTCCTATATTTAGTCCCGCCTAGGCCGACTTTTACAATACTGAGCTCCTTCATGGATATAGTAAAGGCTAGATGTGTACGGTGATGTCAATAATACATTCCAGCAAACGACTAATATCTTCGTGGTTATTCAGGTCATCAAAGTCTGATTCAGGTTCAGGATCAACTTAAAGGGCATCCTTGAACATAAAAAGAGACATCCAATGCTAACATTCAAGTTGATCTCTATTTGCAATCATTTACCTCTTAAATCATACAACAGCTTGTATGAAGGTAACTTTTATTGACTCTTTTCATCTTTTGATGTTTTCCTTCTCAAAGGACTCTTAAGATGCATCCGTTGGCATAACTGAGTTATATTATCAATCTTGTCAAAAGGCTGTGAATCTCTATAATACTCATGCAAATTATATATTGCTCCATAATTTCAACGGTCTGCAATTGTCTTATTCCTTGATGGCATGGGAATAAGCTAATGCTTAAGCTTAAGCTAATGTTAGTTTGACTCTTGATTGTTAATGCTTGTTAAAAACATTAAGTGGTAACTTGTTAAAAACATTAATGCTTGTCTTATTCCTTGATGGCATGGGAATAAGCTAATGCTTAAGCTTAAGCTAATGTTAGTTTGACTCTTGATTGTTAATGCTTAAGCTTAAGCTAATGTTAGTTTTTCTATAATTTATCAATAAGCTTAAGCTAATGCTTGTTAAAAACAGAATGTCTTGAGTGATTAAGTGGTAACTTGTTACACCTTGAAAAATATTTTCTTCAAAAACCCAATAAATCTTACTTGTGTGCATGCTGATGAATGATTAAGTGGTAACTGGTTATAGTTAGAGATCATCTTTAATGTTAGTTTTGTCATTCATAAGGTTTATTAGTTTGACTCTTGATTGATCTCGGCTTAGAAGCTGAATTTCATGACATATTATCCTTGGTTTTAAAAAGCTCGAGGCGACCTAAGGCGCAAAGAGCTGCAGCTGCTGCGCCTTGTGTGACGTAAGGCGAGCTGTGTACATGAAGAGCATAAAAAGCGAGCTTTTTTGGGAAAAAAAATCCCACTGAGGCGCGCGGTTATTTTATAGTGGGTGTTTTTGTGGTTCAAAGTGTTATACATGTAGCTACAGAGGTTGTACATTAAAGTGATATTCACATTAAATCATATATAAACCTTATTTACACCTATATTTTGGGTAAGGGATGTTAAAAACCTATAGGATATATAAAAAGATTATGCACCTTGCGGCTCGTGTATGAAAAGCTCTCTGCTTTTGTGCTTTAATTTTAGACCTTGTCGTTTTTGTACGCTTTGCACTTTTGAAAACCAAGATAATGTCTTTTGTAATAATATATTTCTTAAATCATACCAAACATTAAATCATACGAAACGTGCATGAAAGTAACTTTCGTAGTTCTAATATTTCTGTTTATCAAAGGATCACCAAATGCATTGCTTGAGGTTGCCAAAATAAGGATTATGTGACGGCTCTTGACTATTATCTAAGTCTTGGGGAGAATATAATGGGTTTTTAAAATATACATGCAAATAATAAATCTATAATTTGTATCCATGATTTACATCCCGTTATTCCTGAATGGTTATATAAGCAAGGGCGTAGAATATTTTGTCTTGTTGCTATACCGAAGTACTTTCGTCTTTGTTATGTCGATAGCACTCGAGTATAATTTAAATTTATGGGGAGATGGTAGCGGATTTTTAAACTAGACCTTCAATTAGTAGATTTGGGAATTATATCCAATTATCCATGATTTAGCATCCCTTTATTCTTGAAGGGTTATATAAGCATGGGTGTGGAATATTTTTGTTTTGTTACAATACTCAATCTTCTTTAGTATGTTACTTTTTTTAGTGTAATAGGTCTTGCTTTGGCAGTTTTGCAACAAATTGTGTATAAATTTTGTGTATTAAATGTAAATAGCAATTTCTCATCTTGAAACATTTTGATTGCTTATAGTTGTGACTTGTGCCTTTAAAACAAGAAATATTTATATCCTTAGGTATTCTAAAATGAGATTTTTATTTTGAAATTTGAAAAAGCAAAATTTATACTTAGTCTTTTGCAAAAATGTTTACAAATAAAAACCCGTGTTTGCGTTTATGACTTAACAATGTGGTTTGGTGTTCGAGTCCTTTAAAGGCGAAACTTTATTTTATTGAGTGCTTTAAATAGCCACTGTCGCACAATTGACTTTGATCCTGCCTCTCTAGGGTTTGATTTCATCAGTCCCCTCTTATCCCTTGCCGCTTCTCACTCCCACCGCTTCCACCGATCGTCCACTCCATCATCCTCATCCAAGGTATACCGATTCTCCACCGTATGCATCGATTAACTGTGTTTATTTCATTCCCTATTGGGACTGTGTATATGCTACATGATTTTGTTTTTACAAGAATTTTTTTAAATCTATAAATCCATGGTTTATTTAATAGACGCTATCGTATAAATCGGAGATAGAGATGGAAGTTTACTTATGGATTTTGCATCGATCTGGTTTGTTGGATTTATCCACTAACAAGTGCTCTATTGCACCACATAATAAAATTCTTACATGGATTTTCTTGCCAATTTAGTGCCAACATTTTTCAATGTGTTTATGTTGTAAGGATCTAGTGCAATTGTCAATTTTTAATGAAAATGGATTAGCGTTGATGTCAATTGCTTAAGGGTGGGTCGAAACATATATCTTGTTTTAACAGTGAGTTTTTATTTCTCGTAAAACTTTCATCTTTGGTAAATATCTATTTCTCAAGCTTCTTTCTTTTTTTGCTCTACCAAATTGAAGTTTTGAATCATGTTGTAATTTTAACTTCAGAGCTAGAGCTTGTATTTAATACATCAACATATGTAGTTCACTTAAGGATTAGAATGGAAGTAAATTGCTTAAAGGTTGGAACATCTGCAAATTTTGGTTTCAAAAATAATTTTGCAGTTACTAAGTCATCAAATTTTATTTCTAAAATGGTTGATAAAAGAGAAAGTGGAATTTTGATGTATTTTGGCCAACTACTTGTCTATTCTTATTTGTTTTTGATACAGGATAATATCAAGTTTATGTCTTCTCTAATACCTATTTTCCTATCACCATTTAGTGTTTATCCAGTTCCTTCATTTGGGTATTATGGATATGGATTTACCTAAAGAGCAGAGCCGAAAGAAGGTGGTAAAAAAGTGAGTTCTCTTATTTTAAACTCCATAAGATAAGCTCTTAATGTCCATCTCTGTTATCATGGTTTAAAAAAACGGAACGCCTCAAGGCGAAACTCTAAGAAAACGAGTCTGAGGCACGCCTCATGGGGTTCAGATTGTACATACGCCTCTAAGGGCTGAGGCGCTAAGAAAATGTGCGCCTCTGGTGGTTTAGGGTGTTTTTGATGTGTTTTTTTTTGCGTTTTAGACTTTTTGGGTCAATTATTTCATTTTGATGTGTGTTTTTGATGTTTTAAGACTTTTCAAGGTCAAGTATTTTATTTTTTATACACATAATTTTTATATTTATTTTTTGACTGCGCCTCGGGCTTACGCCTCGGTTCGCCTCGAGGCTCGTTTCCATTCTTTTAAACTTTGCTGTTATGACATTTTTATGGCATGAGTTTGCAGGTCATTAAAGTCAAAACGTGCTGCAACCTCGTTGCATAAAATAAAACATAAGATATCAAAAAGGTTGGTATACTGTCTTTATAAACTGATGTTAAACTTATATAATTCTATGATCTATCCAGGTGAAAGGGCTAATTATTGTTTTTTTGGTGATTTAGATCATCAGTGTCTAATATCAGACAGAGAGCACACAAGAAGTCAACTAAAAAGATCTCAAATGAAAAGACATATTCACAAATAACATTCAAGTTGACCTTTATCTATAATCATTTAACTTTTAAATCATACATCAACACGCATGAAAACAACTTTTTGTTGTTTTTTCTGATGTTTTAATTTTTCTAGGGATCAAAAGAAGCATCGGTCGGTACTCCAAGAAAGAAAATTACCTGATGGACTCGAACTATCTTATATACTTGACGAAAAGGTTGTGAATTTCTATACTAGAAGATTACATGCGATAATTATTTATGTATGTATATGTATATGTATATGTATATGTATATGGGGTAGGGTTAGTCTACAAAGGATATTTTTCCTACAAAGTGCAATAAGTCTGTCTATGTAGTCATTGTGTTTTAAATTTTGGGTGTGATGTTTTAGAATCCTTTTTGCAATGTGTTATACAGAATAACACCAAACGTAACTATTTAAAACACAATCAAATGTATTCTACACATATTTAACTGTGTTTGAAATTGTTACGTTTTGTGTTTTTCTATATAATATCATGCCAAAGGAATCCAAAACATAATGCCTAAAATTTAAAACACATTGCCTAAATAGACTTCTCACACTTTGTAGGAAAAATGTCGTTTATAGACGAACCCTTACCTATGTATATGCACGTAGCATACATATATACGCACGATTACACACGCTACTATTCTCTTATTGGCAGGTGCTGTTAAAGGGTTCCAAAATGGGATGTGGGATACTGTGTTATTGCTGCGATGAAGTGGTACTTTTCTTTTGAGCCTTAAGACTTTTAGCATATAAGATGAATTAATTTTCTTATAATTTGTCAATAGGTTAGCCCCACAGAGTTTGAAAGGCATGCTGGGAATCAAAGCAGTAAAAAACCGTGAGTTTCTTCACCAAACACAGACATGTTTCCTTAAAACTTTTTGGGATAATGTATTGATCTTCGATATCGTAATATTGTCAGATATCAGCGTATCTTTCTCCCAAATGGAATGTCGCTCCATCAATATGCATCTTTTTTAAAGCTAAATTGTCAAAAAAGGGTAGAGAACAATGATCTCCTGTGCATGGTCTGTCAGAAAAGCGGAGACCTATTGTTTTGTGATGGGTGCCCTAGGTCTTTTCATAAAGGTAAGAATTCTAATTGAGTTTGTATTATATCATATGAAATTATTATTTCTATCGTTTCATCATATAAAATCAAATGTGTATTCTTTTGGTCACACAGAATGCATATCTGAGACAATCATCACTCCCAAAAAACACTTTTGCAAACAATGCCAATTATCTATGAAGTGTTTGTTACCGAAGGCCAATGCTGTGAAAAACAGAACAGTTTCTGGAGCGGACCACATAGAACAGATAGCAAAACAGCGTATTCAGATTGATAGTTCAAGTTATCAGATCGCATGTGTATTGTGCAGGTAATGCTGTTATTCTGTATATACAACTGTTTGTACTATATGAAGCCACGTGATCCCGTTTGAATAACTTTTTTGTATACAGATCATATGAATTTAATGCAGATGGCTTTAGTGACCTGACGTCTATTGTATGTGACCAGGTTTGTGGTTCTATGCAACCCTGGTTTAATTTTTATATTGGCTCTTAGATTTATCCTCTGTTCTCTTTTCCATGCTGCACAGTGCGAAAAGGAATACCATATTGGTTGCTTGAAGAAAGACATGAATATTGTTCTGAAGGTTAGTGAAAATGCTTTTTTTCCCTTCCATCCTTGGTTTTAACAAGTGTGCCCGAGGCGACCTGGACAATGCCTCATGGCCTTGAGGAGGCGCTTCATGCACTTCTGGGTCAAAATTAGATCTGGGCTGATATGTAAAAACAACCAAAGAGAAGGATAAATAATGAATGGCTTATTTTATAAATTAAAATGATATGTAAAAGAGATGAGAGAGATGCAGTTTTTGGGGCTGTACAACGAGTAAGGCCTTGCTTACTTGGAGCTCGTGCCTTTCACCCTGGATTTTTGGGACGTAAATGCCGTTGAGCGCCTTACGCTTTATTATTATTATTATTATTTTTTTTTATAACTAACCTTCCAACAACATAACAAATTTTAGACCTTTGTGGAAAACATATTTCCTTTCCATATAATATGTATTTGTCTTATATTTGACATTTATGTCCACTTGACATAGGAACTGCCAACTGGCCATTGGTTCTGCACTGCAGATTGTCAGAGCCTTTATTTTATGAACAAGTGGATGGTTTGTAAACCGTTGAATGCTAATGCCTATATGGAACCAGTAAAAAAGAAGTTAACGGACAGTGATGCTGACAGTATCACAAATCTTGATGCAAAGTGGATTGTTTTCAGCGGCAATGATGCTTGTGAAGAGTATAAATTGTTGCTTACACAAGCCATTGAAATATTACATGTGAGGATTGTATATATTCTACGTTGGAAAGGATTTGTAACCATTTATTAGCTTAACCAGTAACCATTTATTTTGTGGTTTTCATGTTAACAGGATTGCTTCAACCCGATCATTGATTCTGTTACTGGAGAAGATTTCATCCCGTCAATGGCATACGGGTAATTATACAAACAAAATCACTTGGTAGTTGGTGGATTTCTACTTTTTTCTTAGCTGTAAATTTTTTATGCTTATTTCCGACTCTCAGGAAGCAAATGGGTTCGTCCAACTTCTCAGGAGTATATTCTGCATTGTTAACAATAAAGTAAAGCCACACTTCTCTTATTTTATATATCTATATGTACTTTTTGTCTTCATTGAAGTATAATGTATATATAATCTTGGGTGACTCTAAGTTGATATTTCTTTCAATTTTTTTTTAAAATTTAGTCATGATTTTTTTTGCTGGTTTGGCAGTTCAAAAGTGATTACAGCTGGCATGTTTCGCGTTTTTGGACGTGAATTTGCAGAACTTCCTATCGTTGCTACCAGTCGGCCTAATCAAGGGAAGGTATGTAAAATTATGAATAGAGTTGCCGATACAACCCACATAAAATTAAATGAAATAAGAAGTTAATTTATCAAATTCACATAGATTTTCATCCCAGTAAGAAGAATATGTTTCAAGTTAACGAAATTTGCATTGATATCACATTATCACGCACATCCTTTACTACTAAACTTCAAATTTAGGGGAAAAGTAAAAGCAGGTTGGGTGGGGTAACATGTTAAATTGGGTTTGGGTAAAGCAGGCAAACTTAAAACATGGGTCAGGTCGGATTTTCCTGCTAGCATTTCTTTGCCCTTTTTCGGTATTTTTGACGGCTGCAGCATTAAACTAATATCGAATTTACCTGAATAAAGCGACTGAAGAAGTTTAAATCATTTAAGTAAATCTTTGGGTGAATCTTACCTGTTCTGTTTTCTTGTAAATCGGTGGAAATTGTCACCTTTTTGGAAAACCATTGCAGCCGTAACGTATTCATTCATCATATCCATGATTGTGAGAATATTAATCTCAACTTTTCCAGGGCTACTTCCGAGTTTTCCTAGTGTGTTTTGAAAGACTACTTTCACAGCTAAAAGTTAAAAAGCTTGTGATTCCTGCTGCTGACAATGCCAAAGGCATGTGGACGAAAAAATTCGGTTTCAAGAAAGTACCCCCGGGAACGGTATGTCTTTTTATGCGTTTTGCTTAACATTCTCTTCACTTAGAAGACGTAACTTACATTTGGTTTGCTCGGTGTTTAGCTAGCCAGATATAGGCAAATACAAACGTCGATGGTGGCGTTCCAGGGAACAACCTTGCTACAAATGGACGTTCGGCAAGGTCTCGTATCTAGTATTCGAAAATGAGTCATTTGCTAGTCTCAATGTGGAGCAGGGTCTTGCTGGTTTTTTATGACTTTAACTGGTTTTTCTATTTGGATGGTGACCTTTTTAGAGATGTTTAATGGGCTTGTTTGTTAAGAATATGTGACCATGTTTGCTAGTATGAATGTCTATCAAGATTTGGATCTTTTGGTTTGCATTATAATTTGTGATGCATTTGATTATCTTGTTTTAAAAACCACACCTCAGTATGCTCAATGTTGATGAAGTGGACCGATTACATGAAGCGACTCGATTGCCTTATGCGGTTGCTTTCGCCAGACATGTCGTGTATGGTTAAGAAATAGGTGGTGGGAACTGTAGCTAAAAATGTTGCTATCTCTCTTGGGGCTGTTTGGTAGCCTCTTTGTGATTCTATTAAAAGATTAGTTCTGAATTCGTTAGCATTAAGTGTGTTTGGAACACTATTAGAACACCTCTGAATCAGCTAGTAACTCTGGTTGTTTTTTTAACGGCCTACAAATCAATCCCGAGCATTCTTGAAGTACCCACTAGACAAATGAGTACTGCGAGAGTAACTCGGGTCCACAAGTAATTTCACACCAGTTTTCGGGGAAAACCCGCCATCCGAAGGCTCACTGCGGTCAAACCCGGCCCACTGCGGTCAAACCCGGCCCACCAGCTACATTTTGGTGCCGGTAGGACTCGAACTCCCCACCTTCCATAAGGAAAGCAAGGAGGATGTCACTCCTCACCTGTGTTCACAACTCTCAGTCGGTCACTCACGCAACACCTCCTCAATCCACCACCATCTCAACCACCAACTAGTCAGGCCGCGCCAAGTCAAGCCTCTTACCCAATGATCTCTAAACATGTTTAAACCATGTAACAAATTCATATACCGTAGTTGTCATACAATTTTATTAAAACTGGGTGTTAGTTGGCCCGCGCTTCGCCGTGGGCGCGACTGTTGTGCGTACATGTTACGTGTAAAGCGCGGCGGAGAAGCTCACTATTTAACTAACCTAACAGTTTCATGTCCGCCTTCATTTTCCATATCCAATCCCCTCTTCTTCTATTTAAACCCCTTTTGTTCTTCCAATCATTCACCATTTTTATGTCTTCGAATTGCAGCTACAACTCCAACGACCGCTGTGTTTTCACCTTTGAACCCCCATCTCCGGCAGGTAAATACCCCCACTTGGTAGCCGAATGACTTAAGTCTAACCTGTACAGCTGCCTTAAGCTGCCATTTAAGCTAGTAAAAAACATAATGTAAAAGTATTGAAAGATGAAACGATTCGTCAATCGCATGTTAACATCAGAAGAAGCAAATCAACAATCCAACACATGCCATTTCAATGAAACCTGTGTACCTTATATGCTTATGTTAATATTTTTTTTCTAGTCCATTTGGTAGGCAAGAATTGCATGCATGTTAGTAAAGAACTTGGTGCAAGTCACGTGGACAAATGGTTTAGGGGCATATGTGTCCGATGCATTTTAGCAAACAACCTCTTTATTGGTCAGCTCACATTAGCCAAAAGACAATGTAGAAGTGTCTTTGGTTTAATAGATATATATATAATTCTATATATACCTAAAAATTATTGTTGGTTGACCATAAGAAGACAAAACAGGAAAAGACAAAAATGACAAAACTACACAAACATACCCTCAACTTTTGAAATTAACATCTACAATCCTAGACTTTCTAAAAACTTTATAAAATATCATTTTCATCCCATTGAGTTCTAACATTTTGAATTTACCCACGTATTTTCATTACTTACGTTAAAGGAAAAGAAAAGTGTTTTCTCACGTGGTTACTGTTGTGTATGTGTCGGTATAAATTCATGTTTCGACGTAAATTTATTTTTATGTACGTTTTCGGGTTGTCTACATTTTGCGGTACGTGTCGGTATAAATTTACGTTTCAACGTAAACGATATAAATTCACGTTTTGACATAAGGTTTTTTTCTGAATCGAGCCTAGTCAAATATAATACGTTTTCATTCTTATTTTTACGTAAGACATCGGTTAGTCTACGTTTTTGACTAAATTGTGTTCGGAAACGAGTCGGCTCAAATATAAAACGTTTTCATTCAATGGTAAAAAATTCGAATTACCTACATTTCTCATGTAAACTGTATTCGGAAACGAGTCGGCTCAAATATACAATGATTTCATTCGACGATGTAAAATCGAGTTATTGTCAATTTTCATATGATTAATGCATTACATGACGTATCACCACCTATAAACAACTTAGACGTAGCCACCTCAACGCACAGCTTACGACAACCACCTAATTCAAACTTAAATACAAAGTTTTAGTGTAACTATCACGTTAATAAGTTACTTCTCACTTTCTCATAATTTTAAAACTAATCCCATACCCGTTCTAAACCCGGAGCTTATTTGGCATCATTCATTTAGCCCATTTACCCAAACCCATACACAAAAATGAGACATAGCAAACAAATCAATCCTGAGTCCTTTTGAAGTATCCACTCAAGGTTGTAAAAGGCGCTCTAGGCGGCCGCCTAGGCGCTAGTCGGAACCAAATATCGGAAATCAGCCCTAGGCTGGGGATTAGGCGTTTTTGGGAGTAGGCGGTGGTCAGGCGGTGGTTAGGCGGTGTAGGCGGACCTAGGCGGCGCCGGATTTTTTATTTCCGGCAAAGCATTCCGGCGACGGCGTGGAGTTGCAGGTTCTGTTGTCAGAATCAAGAGGAGGAAGAAGAAGAAACAGACAAGATACTAAGATAGTGGCTGCGTATTGTTTGTTTGTGTGTTCTAGGGTTTAATAACTTTAAATATTTTAACATTTAACCCCTCTTCTTCTCACTATTTTACATTAGTCTCTAAACCTTATAAAATTTTACTCAAAAAGTTTAAAATAAGTTTGTGTATTTCAACATTTAACCCCCTCAATCTTTAAAAGTTTACATTTGACTCATAAAACTTATAAATTTATACATAAAAAATATAATATCAACATTATATATGTATTATACATTATAAATAGCTATTTGGGTAATGATGCTATCTGGGTCATTGGCCAATAGGTTAACCAAGTCCGCTCATTTCTTACCGATTCAAGAAACCTTCGGAACAGAAAGGTTAGCCAGGATCTATATAAAAGAAATCGTGTCCCGTCATGGTATACCCCTTTCGATTATATCAGATAGAGATAGTCACTTTACTTCCAGATTTTGGAAAACATTTCAAGATGCTCTAGGTTCCCAAATTAAACTAAGTACCGCATATCACCCTCAAACCGACGGACAAAGTGAAAGAACCATACAAACGTTAGAAGATATGCTGAGAGCATGTGTCCTGAAATTTAGTGGGAGTTGGGATACACACCTACCATTGATAGAATTTTCATATAATAATAGTTACCACGCTTCCATTCAAGCTGCACCCTTTGAAGCATTGTACGGTAGAAGGTGTAGATCTCCGATATGTTGGAACGAAATCGGAGAAAACCAACTCACAGGCCCGGAAATCATTCAAGAAACGACTGATAAGATTGTGCAAATTAAGAAAAAATTGGAAGAAGCAAGAAGTAGGCAAAATAGTTATGCTGACAATCGAAGACGACCGTTGGAATTTCAAGTAGGAGATTATGTCCTACTAAAAGTATCACCCTGGAAAGGAGTGATAAGATTTCAGAAAAGAGGAAAGCTAAATCCACGCTTTATAGGACCTTACCGAATAAGGGATAAAGTGGGACCGGTAGCTTATCGTTTAGAATTACCTCCTGAGTTAAGTGAAATACATGATGTTTTTCATGTCTCTAATTTGAGAAAATGTATAATAGAAACCCAAACTATCATTCCATTAGACAATGTCAAAGTCAGTCCTCAACTTCATTTTACTGAGGAACCAATAGAAATAATGGCTCGACAAGAGAGAAGAATGAGAAGAGGAAAAATCCCTATTGTACAAGTTAAATGGAATGCTAGGCAGGGACCAGAAATTACTTTCGAAAGAGAGGACATGATGAGAGCAAATTATCCCCACCTATTCGAAAATCAGGTACCGTAGATAAAAATTTCGGGGACGAAATTTCCTAAGGGGGGGAGAGTGTAACACCCCAAAAATTATGACGTCATTAGATTTATAAATAATAAGTAATTAATATTATGATTGGGCCACTTATAGTGTAGCCCAATAATCGTTACCCGGATTATGACCAAGGCCCAACAAGAAATAGAACTCGGCCCGGTAACCGGTTTCAAGGGGGCCGAATATTTTAGAACCCGAATAAAATAATGGGCCAAATAATTACGAACCCAAGTTATTTATGGGCCGGCTATATTGCTATTGTCCAACAATTTTATTAAGTTATCCTATCTAAATATAAAATGGACATATGACAAGGTTAGAACTCAAACATAATAATTTTATTATCAAAAAAATCGGCCCATAATAGTAATCTAGAGGAGCCACCTAAAACTAGGGAATATTACACATAAGATATCCAAGATCATACTCAAGGTTCAAATGCTTTACACCTCTCAGCCTACTACCTAGAGGGTAATAATCACATGCATGTATCTCCTTGTTTTATAAACCAAAACCATCGACCAAAGATTCTTTCATTAAAAACCATTGTGAACCTTCAAAACCCTTATACTTTAAATATGCAAAAAGCACACTATACCCTCCTAGAACCCATCGATTATAATTAAAAACCAAGATTCAACTACTTTCAAACATGCAAACCTTCTTGTTTATTTTTGAATACCAATCGGCCAAAACAATATTACCATTTTAAATCCATCTTTCTCAACCTACAAATCTCTACTTGTTCAAAAACCCATCGGCATTTAGCTAATACCTCAAAACCATTATGAAAACCCATGGCCTTGTTTAAATAAAACCCACGGCTCCCAAACCACCAAGCCCAAACCCTTTACTACTAACCCATTAATATTATCAAACTCCATAGCCGATTCATAGTTCATCCGGGTAAGTACGAGTCTAGAGTCCTTAAGGTCGTGTGCCAAGCTGTAATGGCCAGCTTTTAGTTTAGGATATACGCCTAAGCTGTAATGGCCAGCTATACGTTTATATATTCTTGTAGTAACTTGATTTGTGGTGTAACAGGAACAAGGAGGAACTAGTAACACCACCTCTCGTGAAAACAATCAATCCGAGATAACAGACGTGAGTGCATGTACCCCATATTTTTAAAGTGATTTCGGGGTGAATGCATGTTAGTTTTTACGTGTGTTTTGATGAAATATTGGTTCATGATCATGAAAGAGTTAATAGAATCGGTCGAATAGAAACAACGTAGAATGGATCCATTCGGTATTACCGGGATATATTTTTCTAAACCAAGCAGAGGTTTGGAACCACAATAAGCATTTGTATGGTGCTCCATCGATAAATATATCCCACCTTAGAATGACCGAACCATGCGAAAATTGTTGTATGTTTATTTAAACGAGTCTAAACGAAACTGGCATCACTCACTAGCTTTGTGGCTAACGTATTTTTAACATGCATTTCAGGTTGATTAGGAAATGGGAACCCGAGCTCAATATGTGGAAGTAAAGTCTTGTGTCGTTAAATAAAACCCGGCTTTTGGGCCGGATGAGTACAAAAAGGGCTACGGCCCATGTGGTGTTTGTAAGAAAAGATGTTAAGTTTTAAAAGTCTTGTTGATGGTCTTAATGGGCTACGGCCCAAGTGAGTCACGGGCTAGACCCGAGTGTTTGTAATGTGAATGGGCTTCGGCCCAATGTGAAATAAATAAAAAGTTGTTTTAAGTAAAATAAACTATGTTTAAATTAGAATTGATTAAATTGGTAATTAGTAAATTGTGTCGTGATTACCAATCCATAATGACTCGTTAATTTTCGGGTCGTTACACCTAGGTCCACCAGTTCTCGAGGAAAACCCGCCGCACGAAGTCCTACTTCTATAAAACCCGGCCCACCAAGAGAGCAAGGAGTGCCACTCCACCCATGGGGATTGGCCATGCTTCATAATAATAATAATAATAATAATAATAATAATAATAATAATAATAATAATAATAATAATAATAATAATAATAATAATAATCATCCTGCAAAACCTAAATTCCTGATGTTGAGGAAACCAATGGAGAAGACGAACGATCTGTGTTGGAATATGATGCAGCGATTCAAACAACGAAGAATCCATACTCTTTACTTCTTCCACAATCTTGGTAACAAGGTAATCATCACTTGCTTTCTTCTAACGGGTTTATTACTTTATCTTTAATTAATTAATTAATAATATTGCAAGTTTTTTTATTCTGTGACTGTAATATTATTTACTCTTACTCACAATTGGAGAGTCTTTACATCCATACTTTCTATATAATATACAGAAAAAATAGTAGAGACATCACTATTTAGATGCTCATATATATTTTGTTGTGAGTGTATAGAAAAGAGAAAAAGATTATAAAATAAGTATTTGCGAGTAAGACGGAGATAAAGATACGGAGGCTTGGATGTGCGCGGTTTTTGAAAAATAAACAGAACTTTGAGAAATATGTGATTTTTAGTTAAATTATAGAGATGGAGATGAAGAACTGCATGATACATTTGTTTTAAGTGTGATGCATAAGGCGCTTTACAGTTACATCGCAACTATATTATTAATTAATCATCAATGTACTATGTACAGGTGATTAAAATTGGTTCTGCAAAAGAACGCGCCTCTAAGTTATCTAACCTTGTAAATGCTAATGCACTCCTCTTGTCTTAGTTTAGGTGTTTGCTGATGCATGTTTTGATCCTTTAAAGAATTAGAACATTAAAACCACTAGAGAACTTACTTTAGTGCATTTTTGATTTTATGTATGATGTAATTGCTAATTGACTAGTGACTATAGTAAGACATCAACCCGAATGTTAGTTTTGGATTTTTCTATACCATGAGGAGACCTTTTTAGTTTCATCTTTGGCTTATAAAGGAACCTTGGTCACATGAAAAATCCAAGTTATATTAGCTCTTTCGTGGAGACGATTATGTTCATCAAGATTCTGATGTAATATCATCTTTTCAATGTGAGTGCCAATATCTCTAGGTAATTCAGAACATCAAAGTGTGCTTGTGAAGCAACTTATTGCATCTCTTTGTAGACGGAAAGAACAAGATATAAAAATTAAGTTGTTCTCTCTTTGTAATAATTTACTTTTTTTTTTAAATCAGGATTCAAGATAAACCTTGCCCGGATTTCAGTTTTATTTTTCATTTAATAAACTTTTCATTTTTTTTAATCAAGGGGCTACCAAATGCATCGTGAAAGTGAAGTATATTACCAATCATGTAGAAATGTAGTTAATTTTTGTTATACATGTCTATATAACATATCGGTGTAGTATGATACAAGTATATAACCTGTGGAACAAAGATTACGTTTCTGTAATACTGTAATCCCAGCTCCTGGTTCAGTTTTCATAGCACAATTGTGATATATTACGATAAATTTATTGATAATATGACTTTCTTTCCATTCAATTCCACAGCCATAATTTGGTATAGCGTTTTCGATAAGGTAATCACATGTGGTTAATTTGTAAAAGATAAATGCTACTCTAGTTTCTTATTTAACTGAACTGCCATATTCTTGTGGTGAGTTGCACTCATGATTTTACAATAATAAAGAAAAACTTAAAGCATGTATGTTTCTAAATTTATGGTATTATTTTGATTCTATTTTTTTTTTCATTTTTAAAGTTAAATTAATCCAGTAGCTTTGACTTAAGTTTAGAATAATTAAATGCATTTAGACCCACTTAAAAATGTTGAGTTGGTGGCTATAGAACAGTTGAGGTAAATCATTAACTTCTATAGATTGATATGTAACTGCCAAATATGCGAGACTTTCCCATCATGTAATTCTGCAAAATATCTAGTTGCTTTTTTTGGTTGGGCCGTTGGGACTTATGACATTTATACGTTGCAACATGGTCTAAATTCCTGTTCGAGAGTAAGGTTAATATGATGAAGATATGGACTTAGATGTTTATTATCTTGGATTTAAAAGAACCTTTTGAAACACAAAAACATAGATGTATAAACGCGTGGCTAAAAGTTTACGTACATTTCTTGTCGGTCACTTATTATCTGAGTTTTGATTTAAAAATTTAATAGATAGACATGAGCTGACTTGCGCAAAACCATAACATATTTTGGATCCTTATCAAACAGCACTCTTTTCAATGTGTGTATTATGCAGTTATCTTATTCTTTTTCCACAAGATTTATTTGTACATCATGCCATGAGTAACGCTGAAAAACCTTAATGACTTTTGAATCTTGAAGTTTGTTCTCATAGACACATAATGATCAAGGCTGTAAAGTACTCAAAGCTTTTACAAAAAAAAGGTAATTTTTCTGATTTTTCTTCTAGATGCTTTTGTTCAATTATACAGGGTTTGGTTGCTTCTGTGGAAAGAAAAATATAGTGCCATCTTTTAACTTTCTAAAATAGTGTTGACGGTTACAAAGAAATTTCATGAAGAGAGGTTATTCATAATATGGTTTTTGTCTTTCAAGGGATAAAGAGATTTCATGAAAAAAGGTTATTCATTAAGAGATTTTGTTGTCTAGAGAGATCCAATGAGAAACCGTTTTGCGATACCTAAGGGTTCTCTCTTTGTTCTTCCCATGCCTCAGTCTGCTTTTAATGCTCGTTTGTTCTGTTAAAAGAGGTTTGAGACTGAAATTGCTCATGGTGGTTTCCCAAATGTCATGGAATTCAAGATATAAGAAGAATCACTTACATTTTGATGTGAGTGAAGAGAAAACATCGACTCAAATAATGAAGGACTTGGAGCTAAAAATGGCGAAGAAACTTGAGGCATTTCATATTTCTACTATTTTGGTAAAAAGGTTAGACTGCTCATAATCATATATCCTTTTTTTTCCAGTAGTTTACCTTTTCTTTGCTGTATTCATCGTAATTTATTGCAAAAAGTTGTGATTGTGTAAATTGATTTGATCCGAGTAATCTTTTGTTGACTTCCGTAATCTTTAATATTTTCTCAGTTTTACTATAACAGTTATTGTAATAAATATGCTATTCATAATCTGGTTGGGGCAGGTGTTATGATGATTAATTAGGAAATCGGTGCTGTTTACAGAATTTTCAGTTTCAAGGTTTAGAAAAGTAGTGTATGGTTCAGCACAAGTAATGAATTTTTAAAAACAATGATTAAAGCCAAAAGTATTGTGGTCCCAACTTGGGATGAGTTTTAATGATAGTGCTAAGTTCTAGCAAACACTATTGTTTGAAACTTTTGCCTTTCCTATGAAGCACTTTTCAATTTGGTGACCAAATGTCATTAGTTTTTGATTCTCTTATCTTGCATTTCCTGAAACAATACACAAAACATATATACACACACTATATACTAATGAAATATTCTTGACATAATTAAGGTTTTACATTTGGAAGCTATTGGTTATGCTGTTTGAGGGTATCGCCTTACAATGCAAGTGGGACCTCGTGGAAGCAATGTAAGACGACTGGTTGCCTTGCAATTGTATAAATGAGGTTTTGTATTTTAAAACTTTTAGTATTCTTTGCCTAGAAACATATCTTTTAGGACATAAGTTTTTCGTGTTTGAATTTTGTGTATGGTGATTCATGTTGGCTTTGTGGAACGAAGTGGTATAGTACGTGCAACCGTAGGGTGATTCATTGCTTTTTTACTTAAATGACCGTGTTTCTTCTTTTGCACATTACCCTTTACACAATATGCACGTGCCAAGACGGATATAAACTCCATTACATACGTCTGGTTGTTAAATGTCTAAAAACATGCTATTATATTTTGAACTTGAATGGAAACATCTCTATATCTGCTTTTTGGTGTTGGTGGAGAGTATTTTCTGCTGTTCATCTCACAATATTCGGGGAGTAAGAAGTATAAGAAAATCATTTCCTATGCTATGTAAATGTCACAAGAAAATACCTCTTTATGTATTGCAAGGAGACCAAAGTATCTATGACCTCTAATCATAAGTTCATAGCCCATTATTTGTTTATGTCAATAAGGTGATGTTATCATTGAATTAATATATTGATCTAATATTGGAGCATCGAATCTAGGGGATTGAACGTCAAATCACATGACCGGGGATAAGAACAACTTCACACACATTGGGTTAATCATGAATTCGTTATACTTGTTGCGTGTGATACTTGGATTTCGCACTTGACATTACCATCACATACTGTTTCTTACTTTCCAATCTGCCTTTAGCCTTCCACTAAAGAGCACCAATAATAATATGCATGTTAATAAAACTGAATCCCCATGTAATCTTTATCTTCACAGAGCAAGGCCTTGCTACGAGCCCTTTTGATGTACATTAGAGTTCGTAGTGCGACTTCCCAATAAGAGGTACACAATAAATGAGATATCTGGTTATGTTACCTTGAATCCCTAAGAGCTTTGTGACTTGCAATCTACTAAGTAGGCGTCTTCAAGAACTTTTTAGGCATGCTTTCTTAGGCATACTTTTGTTTCTGTTGATTATTAGTAGTGATTACTATACCATCAACATAATCTACCAAGTAGGTACTATCTAATGATTTTCTTCACTTCGTGTCTTTCCTAATTCTTTTACCACAACACCCAAATCACTAAATGGAGGTCTATGACATGTTAACGAGGTTGCTATTTGAAATAGATGATATCAAGATTTCCTAGGTATGATTGTGTATATAATAGGGTTACATAGGACTTAGGAGTAGGACCATATATAGAGAATAATATTGCTAGTATAATTTTAGTGGTGCAAATGATGAGGACACCCAAATCAGTATTGAGGGCCTAGTGTTCCCGCAAACTACCAAGTTAAAGTGCATGTTTGGCTCTCCTTATTTGGCCTCCTTATAACTTATTGACTTAATCAAAAAGTTAATAAGGAGAAAATATTGTTTGGGTAATGGGTTGAAAAGGAGGTTTTTGTGGGTTGAAAAGGAGATAAGTTATTAGTTAGAATTTGTAACTTTTTGATTAAGTTAATAAGGAGGTAGAAGAAGGAGATAAGGAGAAGGAGAGCCAAACATGGCCAAAGTATTTAGGATCGCTTGTACATAGTGATGGGGACATAGATAGTGATCTAGCGAACTGTGCTGAGGGTGGGTGGCACAAATGGAGAGCAACCATAGAGAGTATTGTGTGACAAGAGGTTCCCAACAAAATTAGTGGGGGAAATTTTATAAGGTTGCAGCTTAACCAACTATGTGATTCACTGCTGATTGATGGGCCATTAAAAGACAAGCATGTAGCAAATATGAGGATGCTTAGGTGGATGTGTGGGCATACATGGATGAAGCGCATAAGAAATGAAGTGTTTTTTTTTGTGTGTAAAAGATAGAGGTAGCATTATCTCGCATAAGATAAGGGAGAGGGAACAGAGATGGTTTGGGCATGTCAAGAGAAGACATATGACGAGTCTAGTAAGATTCGTGAATCCCTCATTGTGGAGGGGGAATGAGCAGAGTCGGAACCGGACTGACATGGGATGAGCGGATTAGGTAGAATTTTCTGGATGGACTTGCACCTCTTGAGAACATGATCGGGGACAGGAGTTCTTGAAGATGTCAGCTTAAGGTTATGGATTTCTAGGAGAGTGTATAGAGTATAGACCTATCTCCTTTTGTATTAAGGTTTACTCGCCGCCTTTAGAAGTAGTTTGCTACCATAATTTTAGTACTATTTGTATGGTTGTTGCTTTGAGTCTCTAAGCCACATTTGATGTTACTTGGTTTACAATAATATACTCGTCAAAAAAAGGTTTTTGGAGCCGAGGTTTTATGTTTTTTATTTCACATTTTATATGGGGTTGGGTTTTTGATTCCTTTTGATGACAAAAAGTTCATTTTACTGGGGTATATATAGCCACTTTCACAAAGTTGATTTTCGTTCGGTCTTTCTAGGGTTTGTATTAAGTTCACCCCCTTTCATCTAGTGCCGTCACTCTCGCCGCACCACAACCCATCTCCCTTTTCGGCAACCCCATCACCTCTGTCATCTAAGGTAAGGCGATCCTTGGTTTTGTCGATCAATCATACATTCCAGTCGTCTGTGTGTGTTTTTCCTTTTTGGGGGTTTGCATGCGTTAATATCATTTCTACTAGGGTTTTCTAAATCTAGATAAATCGTAATTTCAACTTGATTATACTGAAATTATTGTAGAAGTTATAGGCAGAGAAGGAAGTTTACTTATGGGTTATGCATCAATGCATCCATGTTTTCTTGTTGGATCTTTACTTGGTAACAAGTGCTCTATTGCACTTCTTACAACAAAATTGATATGGATTTTGTTGCTAATTTAGCATCAACATTCTTTAATGTGTATGTAGTGTACTATATCTTCTAAAGTTCTTATGTAATTGTCGGTTTTTTAAAAGAGGTTTAAAATTGATGTTGATTTCTTGTATCAGGTTAGACGTCAAAAGCTTGAAACATAATGTGTCGATTTTAGAATGGACGTTTGTGTCTTATAGAACTTGCATTTTTGATAAATATGTTTCTCTAAATCTTTTTCATTACAACGAGCCTGTTAGAAATTTTGTAAATTTAAAGTCTGTATTTTTTTCATTTGATGATTTTTTTGGCCTAGAAGGTCTGTATATATTTATTGAAAACCTGTTAACGTGCATTAGATAACGAAAATCTTTCATTTTCTTTACCAAGTTATTAGTTGGCTATACTTTCAGATAGGGTCAATTGCATATGTTGTGTAGCTGTTATATCAGTTACGTCGAAATATCTATTCTTATCTTAAAACAATGCTGTTATCTTTTGACATTAGTGCTAGATTTTGCTGTCAATACACTTTTACATGTACCTTCCTTTTATATCGGTGTTTAGTATCTTGCAGTTCTCTTTGGGACTTCCATCCACTGGATACTATGGATATGGATATGTATATGGATATGGATTTGTATGAAGAACATAGTCAACAGAAAGTGGTGACAGAGTGGGTTCTCTTAATCTCTTTTAACTTTGTAATGATAGGTCCCTTTTCTTGTTTCTATATGACAATTTTATGGTCCGAATTTGTAGGCCTTCGAGTTCAAATCCAAAGTCAAGAAAGAGGGCAAAGAAATGCTCCTCTTCAGAAGTGAAGATAAAATCAAAGCCAACTGTCAAGTTTGTCTCTATTCATAATCAGTTACTTCAAATCATACCTCAACACAAAATAACGGTTTTTGGTTCTTGTGATCTTTTTTTTTTTGCTTTTCATTTTTAAGGGATCAGAATATGCATAGGTCAATATTTGCGGAAGGAGTAATACCAGATGGAACTCGTTTAGTTTATAAATCTGCCGGGGAGGTAGTAGATTTTTATAATACATATGCCAATAGTAGACCACTTCAGTTATTATATTTATCTGACATCCTCTTGTTGGCAGGAAACGCTATACGGTGAAAAGCAAGGCCGTGGTATATTATGTTATTGCTGCGACACGGAGGTAAAGTTTTCTGAATCTTAAGTTTTTAGCATTGAGGATGAAGTAAGTAATCATTTTTTTATTGTTTGTAAATAGATTAGCGCCACAACGTTTGAAGCTCATGCTGGATGGGCGAAACGCAAAAAACCGTGAGTTTTTCCACCAAAACACACATTTAAGTTGTCTTTCACATTCGGGGTAATATGTTGATTTTCCTAGTCAAATATTGTCAGATATCAGCATATTTTTGTCTCAAAAGGAGTCTCTCTACATGCGCTTTCATCTCAGTTAAAGCAAAAGCAAACTGGCAAACATCTGGCTTTAGAGAATGCTGAGCTGTGTGGAGTTTGTGAGAAAGGCGGAGACCTATTGCTCTGTAATGGATGTCCTAGGTCTTTTCATATTGGTAGAGTTCATATTCAGTTCTGATCTCGTTATCATTACAATTTAATATTCAATAGTCAGCTCGTTGTGTGTTCTAGTATTGGTTTATGTTTATCATATCTTTCACTTCTAGTTTGAACGTGTATCATATGGGGTTTGATGTTTATTCTGTCGACTGTCATACAGAATGTATAATTGAAACGTGGGCCCCTCTTCAGAAATGGTTTTGCAAACATTGCCAAGACTCAATGAAGTGTTCAGGACCAATTTCCAGTGATGTGGCAGGTGGAACGGTTTCTGAAACCAGTCTCATAGAAGAGGTTGCAAATCGTCGTGCTCGGATCATCGAGAATCCGAACAAACCTAAATTAATTGCATGTTCATTATGCAGGTAACACCGTTTTTACTATATAATGTTGTTATTTGTACCATGCCAAATAATCTAAACCTGTTTGAACAACGTTGTTGTATACAGATCATATGAATTCAGTGTAGATGGCTTTAATGATCAAACCGTAATCGTGTGTGACCAGGTTTTGTGAACTCAAACAACTTTAGTTTATTTTTCCATTGCCGGTTTTCAAAGTTATCCCCTAATGCCATGTTGCATTCCTTACAGTGTGAATTAGAATTTCACATAGGTTGCTTGAGGGAATGTTGTAAAGCTGATCTGAAGGTAGGTTAATATTTCAGTATTCAGTAAATTGTGTTTTTATTTTTTTATTTTGCAGAAAGATATATTTTTTCCTTTACCCATGTGAGAATGGGCCAGTTATGACTCATGAGTTCCAATATCCATTTGTTGTAGGCACTGCCACCTGGCAGTTGGTTCTGTTCTGTCGAATGTGGGATACTTAATTATGTTGTTAAGGTTTTGGTTGCTCGTGGAGCACAAAAGGTCCCTGATTCTCTTGTGGACACCATAACAAATCTTAATGTGAAATGGATTGTTGTTCATGGCAAGCATGTTTCGGAAGAAAACAAGTCGTTGCTTGCTGAAGCTGCTGAAATCTTTCATGTGAGTGTTGCTTTTATTCTACCTATAAGGCTGTTATCTTTTGTCGATGTGACGCATCTATTCTTCTTTAGCTGACCTCGACGCCAGCTTGTTAATTTTTTATTAGTTATTTTATATAGATTACTACTTACATTTGCATGTGTATTTTTAGTTATAGTTTTATATATAACATAATATATACACACACAATATATAGTTATTTTTATCATAATTATATATGTATAAATATATGTGATAACAATAATATGTATTGAGTAATTAAAAATTATCTATACTATACATATAAGGAGCACAAATATGTAATTTTACAAAATTTTAAGAGTTTAAGTAACTACAATTTTATAACACATACAATTCTTTGAAATATATTTGCTGACTTTTAAAGCATTCCCCATGCTTTTTAAACGGCCATTCATCATAACAAATATGTGGATGGAACGATTCTGTGTCCACCACAGAAAATCCTAAAGTATAAGTGCTCATCTGTTGACAACCTTAGCCATCCTCACTGGATAGCTAACGATGCACACGTCAGGACTCAGGATGATTATCATATCAACCATCTCTGAAGGTTCGTTCCAACATGTTTCAGGAACGGCCTCCAGAGATAATGGCCTGAAATCTAATCTTCTCGCTCGTTATCCGCCTGTTGCCTTGGGCTTCTAAGTGACCATGATTTTATGACACAAAAATAATCCAGCTCAAATAGTGTTTGATCAGGCTTTTGGGCTATAACAGTCCCAACTATCATCCATGCAATAATTAACATTGCAACTAGTGCTTCAATTAAACCCTATTGGTTCCAACGCCAATAACAGCCCTCAACCACATGCATTCTATGCTGCTCGTAACAAGTATTGAAGCAATAGGCGTGGAAATTCCCGTGGCAATTACAACAAGGGCTGCAGAAACAGTGGGGCGACCGAACTCAGTTTTCATGGGCATCAACCCAAAATACATTATGTGGACATTGCAACTGATGTGGAATTGGACACCTTTCTTAGTGTCCAAATCAGTCCAACTCCACCAATCGGTTAGCCCCTCAGGTCAATTTTACAATTTCTCAGAAATTGGTTCATTATAACCTGGTTTCCTGATAACAGGGTCGACCGGCCATGTTGCACCAGACTTATCGAGTGTAGACAACTCTGAAGCATACTATGGTCCTGATGCCCTCCATGTTGGGACCATGTGAAAACGGTCTTTACTCCATCTGTTTCCCTCAACTCAAATCCGTTCAAAAGATTTCCTTCACAACCACTCGAGCATCTTCTGCCATCTAGCATCAACGTCGTAGGCACCCTCATAAACGAGTTTTTCTTTTAATTGTTTCTAATTGTTCTTTACTTGTTTCAACAAAGCTTTTGCCATCATTATGTACTTCTAGTTAGTTGGGATAATCTTCCATAATGTCTTTGCGTGAATCTAATTTTCATAGCCATAATATATGGTTTGATATATTGTGATGTTTTGGGGCCTGCACCAACACTCTCCTTTGGTGGTCAATGATTTTTTATGTTGATGTGTTAACCATCATTCCCATTATATGTGGATTTACCCATTAGCCCCAAAATCTGATGTTCTCTGTATTCAAAACCTTTCACTATGGTGGAACACCAATTCAATACTATAGTGATCAATCTAACCTTCCACAACGATTTTGGAACTTCGCTTTTTAAACGACAGTCTAACTTATATACCACCTGTTGTCTTGTGTCTCTTCCCGCAAATCACCCTTTGAACATGTTTTCAAATGACTTTCGACTTACTCTTTTCTTCGTGTCTTTGGATGCCAATGCTTTCCATATCTTGTCCTTGCTATCGACACAAGATGGATTTTTGGTCCAACCCGTGTGACTTTCTTGGATATAGTCACATTTACCATTGTTATCGATGTTAGAATTAGGCAATCGAGCGTGTTTATATCGCTAGACATGTTCGTTTCATTGAGGAGGTTTTTCCATTTCAAGCATCATATTCACCATCACCTCCTAAACCTATTGATCCCTACACTCCTCTTTCCATATTGGCTTTCCCACTTGTGACTCTCCTTCTACCAACATCTCCTATCCAAACCGACACTACCTCTAACCAATCCCAAACCGAAACTACCTCAACCAAACCTGCGTATACTGTACCACCCTCTCCGCCAGCATCAACCCCATCACCGCCAACCACCAACCTTATATCGTGGACTGCTAGTAAACAGTGCATGGTCTCCCGCTTCTCTACTTAATCAGAGTATAAAGCTCTTGCAGATACGGTAGCAAAACTAACTTGGTTAGAAGCCATTCTACATGAATTCGGTTTTACCACCAAAGTCTCACCAACATTATGGTGTGACAATCTAGGCACCACTTATATATATGCTAACCCTATGTTTCATACTCGCACAAAACATATCAAGGTTGATTTCCACCTCGTGAGAGAAATAGTAGCACAAGGCAATTTAAATGTTCAGTTTTAATCCACATGTGATAAAATAGCCGGCGTCTTCACAAAAACCTCTACTATCGCAACAATTCCTACTATTACAGTCTAAGACAAAGGCCATTCCACGCCCTTAGCTTATGGGGGAATGTTAGATCATCCATGGTATTTATATATTTATAGGATGGTAAATTGTAACTTAGTTCCCTATATAATGGGTTGCATTGTATTATTTTTAATTCATCAATCAATAACAAGTTAATACACGGTCTATCTTGTGATTACCAGTGTTTGTGTTCCACACTGCATCGCGCAGGCACCCTTCCAGTTATTTTCATATTAGTAATAGAATGGTTTAGGCTCATGGGCCTTTTCAACCTAGGTATACGAAGCTGGGGCTCGATTATAAGCTTGACTCGAATAAAATATGAATTGTATCTTCTGGTGTTACATTCTGTTTATGTGTTCAGTCTGCATATGAGGTTAATTAGCAGCCATTTATTCTGTGGGTTTCATGCTGACAGGCTGGTTTCAATCCGATCACCGATTATGTAACTGGAAAAGATTTTATCGAGGCTATGACATATGGGTAAGCATATAACAAATTAGTTGCCAATTACTTGCTCTCCTTTTTCTTGATTATTTGTTTTAGCATCTTTAACATTCTCTCCCATCTCTTCAACCAACAGGAAGAGTATAGATGCCTCGGATTTTGCTGGGATGCACTGTGCCATGTTAACAATAGAGTAAATTCACTGCTTTTAAAATTTCCCAGATTTTATAACGACATTGGTCATGATTCTTATGCTGGTTATGCAGCTCAAAAGTTGTTACAGCTGCGTTGTTTCGGGTACTTGGCCATGACATTGCAGAACTTCCAATTGTTGCTACCAGTCAAACTTTCCAAGGGAAGGTTCGTATATAATTTCTTTTTTGCAGACTTGGTTTTAAAAACTAAAATGTGCACCTCAGGCGCCAGGCTATTGTAAAAAGCCTCGGCGCCTTAAGAGGCAGAGCTTTATGTGCATGCGGGTCAAAAGGAGGCTGGTATGTAAAATTGACCGTAAGGAGAAAGACATCATGAATGGTTTAATTTGATTAGAAGGCTCATATGTAAAAAAAGAAGAGAGATGAAACTTTTGGTTGTAACTTGTAAATAAAGCTTATTTGGCTGCGCTTAGAGTAACGCCTTGCATAAGCTCTCGCCTATTAAAATCAAGTTTGCAGATACTATAATTCTTTTATGTCATTCTTTGACCTGTTAGACGTATGGCTACATTTTCAGGGGTACTTCAAACTTTTTTTAACCTGCTTTGAGAGACTGCTCGCTTATTTAAAGGTAAAGATGCTTGTTGTCCCAGCCGCCGAAAATTCGAAGGCAATGTGGATCAATAAATTTGGTTTCCGCAAAGTGACCCCGTTGGAGGTTCGTATTTTTTAATGTTTTTTATATTTTAATTTTCGAATCAGATAACTGATGTGGTTTTGGTGGGGTTGCAGAAAAGTGAGAATTTACAAAAGCAAACATGTATGCTGGCTTTTACCGGCACTCGTTTGCTGAAGAAGGCTATCCGTAAAGCCGAAGTGACTTATGAACATAATCCGTTTTTTGATCTCAATATGGGGTGATCTGTTCTTGATGTTAAACTATAAACAAGTTCAGTTTGTTTTGTTTTGTGTCTCATGCAAATGGGTTGAAACAAACTTTGCACTACTTAATTTCTTATCTCAACTGTTTCTGTTTGAATCCTGGTTTATGTAGTTGCTTTTGCAACATGCTTTATTTTGTGTTGGATGCTTGTGTATTTGCCTAGTTTTGTTACATTCAAATGTTTTTATACAAACTAATAATAGGTATCCTGATATCCAACTAGTAATTACACAACATATGCCTGATCGGTTTTTGGTCAGATATGAGACTGGGATTACCATTACCTGTTTCATTGTGATGATAGGAAATGTTTGAAAAATCTATTAAAAGTAAAACTATATTTTGTAATAAAAGTTTGTTACATTCAATGACGCCATCCTCCCCTATTTTCCTTTTTCTATTAGTCTAAAGAAGTAGGGGTCTTCACGGTTTGGTTTTTTATTTTTACAAACCAAAACCAAACCATAAAACTCGTAGATCAAACCAAACCGCTCGTAACGGTTTGGTTTCACAGTCTGGGCTCCTTAAGCTTTTACACAAAATGTCCAAGATAAGATATTATGTATATATGTAACACTATCGAGAATTTAGTTCCCAAATTTTAACAAAGCATAATTACCAAAGCATACTTGACATAATCTTGATTACATAATTATCATATTAAACTTGAAATCATCGTTTAATCCACCCAAAATAATAGTTAACTAAAATATGTGGCACAACACTAATATATAATTATATAATCTACCGAAAGGAAATTTGAAGTACTTAAATTAAAACTAAAAGGTTAAAAACCATAATGAACTATGAAACACAAACAAACATATTTACCGAACGTTCACGAACATAAATGAACGAACGCTACCTTTGTTCATATTTGTTTGTTTAACTAAACAAACAGAACTTTTTGTTTGTGTTCGTTCATTTATTAAACGAACGAACTTCCCACCGAATAGTTCACGAACAGTTCGTTAAACGTTTGGTTTGTTTACAACCCTATTAACGTCAGATTATAACTTACAAGCCACCTTCGATTGTAAGCCACCTTTGATTGTTCCATGCTAGTTACGTATTGTCATTTTAATTCTCTTTTACCACGTGAACTTTAGTCTGACCATGAAACATATGAAACATGAAGGAAGCCAATTTTTTCACGATCTTGACTTGCCTTCTCATACTTTTCAAAACATATATATGTCATCTTCCTAGAACATTCAACCACCAATCATCATCTCCAACACAAAAAAAAGGTAACAAACAATAATATATAGTAATGATCAACTCCTCTCTATAAATACTCAACTCTTTCAACAAACTAAACACATACAAATTAATACCCAAAAAAAAAAAAACACATAAAACATCCAAACAATGGCTACAAACAAACTCCACTTCCTTTTAATCCCACACATAGGCCCTGGCCACACTATTCCCATGATAGACATGGCCAAACTACTAGCCAAACAACCCAATGTCACAGTCACCATTGTCACAACACCTCTAAACGCCATTCGTTACGGTGCCACTCTAACCGGACTCATCGAAACCGGACTCCCAGTCCGGTTTCTCGAGCTCCCGTTCCCCGCAGCCGAGGCTGGCTTACCCGAAGGATGTGAAAGCACTGATAAAATCCCAAGTATGGATTTAGTCCCAAACTTTTTAGCTGCTATTGGTATGCTACAACACAAGCTAGAAGAACGTTATGACATGATAAAGCCTGTTCCAAGTTGTGTCATATCTGATAAGTACATGTCTTGGACAGGCGATTTTGCGGATAAGTATAAGCTTCCTAGGATTATGTTTGATGGGATGAGTTGTTTTAACCAGTTGTGTTACAATAATTTGTATGAACACAAAGTGTTCCAAGGTTTGAATGACTCGGACCCTTTTGTTGTCCCTGGTTTGCCTGATAGGATTGAGTTGACACGAAAGCAGCTCCCGGCTGAGTTTAACCCGAGCTCGGTTGATACTAGCGAGTTTCGACAGCGGGCTAGGGATGCTGAAGTGAGGGCTTATGGTGTAGTGATTAATAGTTTTGAGGAGTTAGAATATGAGTATGTTAAGGAGTATAAGAAGTTAAGAGGGGGTAAAGTTTGGTGCATAGGCCCATTGTCTTTGTGTGATAGTGATAATTTGGCTCAATCACAAAGGGGAAACAAAGCCGCGATCGATGAAGAACAATGTATAAAGTGGCTTGATTCTCATAAGCCCGATTCGGTAGTCTATGCTTGTTTTGGTAGCCTTGTGAGGGTTAACACGCCGCAACTTATTGAGCTGGGGTTAGGGCTAGAAGCGTCAAATAGACCGTTTATTTGGGTGATTAAATCGGTTCATAGAGAGAAAGAGGTGGAGGAATGGTTAGCGGAAAGTGGGTTCGAGGAGAGGGTTAAAGATAGAGGGTTGATAATCCGAGGTTGGGCCCCACAAGTGTTAATATTGTCTCACCCGTCAGTTGGAGGTTTCCTGACACATTGTGGTTGGAACTCGACTTTGGAATCCGTGTGTGCGGGTGTGCCCATGATCACATGGCCACAGTTTGCCGAACAGTTTATTAATGAGAAGCTTGTAGTGCAAGTATTGGGGATTGGTGTTGGAGTTGGAGCTGACTCCGTTGTTCATGTGGGTGAAGAAGATCTGTCTGGGGTTAAAGTTAAGAGTGAGAGCGTTAAAAATGCCATTGAGAAGGTTATGGATGATGGGATAGAAGGAAATGAGCGACGAAAGAGAGCTAAGGAGCTTGGTAAAATAGCGAATAACGCGATAAAGGAGGGAGGGTCTTCGTACTTGAACTTGACACTATTGATTCAAGACATAATGAATCATGGAAATGCTTTAAGTTAAAAGAGTCTTGATCTAGCCGATTGGCCATGTTGCGTGGAACGTTTACAACGGTTTGGTTTTGGGCCGAATGATATTAGTTTTAAGATATCATAATCCTACCCTTTTTATGTTCTTTGAATAATAATTTATTGTTTTTTATTATGTAACTTCGAATAATAATTTATTATTATTATTAATTTTTTTTTTTTTAGAGAGAATTACACAGATTGTCCTTTAGTTTTACCCAAAATTGCATCCTCTGTCCTTTTTTTGAATTTTTAACTCCCTGTGTCCTTTGTTTTGTACACTTGTTACACCCTATGTCCTTTAGGGTAACTGCCGTTAAAAACGAACGTTAACTCCCTCACGTGCCCCTCACGTGAGGGGCAATATTGTCTTTTCACTCCTGCCATCATCTCCCTGCCTTATAACGTTCGAAAAAAAATTAGGGTTTTTTATCAGATCAAAAATTAGGGTTTTTTATCACAATTTATCACAACAGCCATGATTCGAACATCAACAACAGCAGCTAATTTGTACGTGTGGAATGCTGGCCATGATTCAAACATCAACAACAGCAAAAAACCCAGGTAGAAGATTCTATTGTATGTCCAATCGGTTGTGGTTTTATTGGTTGGTGTGAACAGACCAACTTTCAGACTGCTAATTTGCTTCGAAAGCTTCATGAAAGTCAGGAGGAATCAAGGAAACTGAGAAGCAAGCTTTGGTTTAGTTGGATTTTCTTCGTTTTTTTTTGTTATTTGTAGTTTATTGTTCTTGAATAGTTAGGCATGATGTGTACTTGAAGGACTTACAATGGTTATGAAATGTAAGATATTTTGGTTATGAAATGTAAGAAATCTTGTTATGAAATGGTTATGTATTGTCAGAATTTTGATTGTCATAGTTTATGGTATATCTGTGCTCAAATGGGTCAAAACCTGGACAACATAAAGCATTAACCAAGCTGTGTTTAGATTAGAAACAACAAACCATTGACAAAAGTCTAAATGGGTCAAAAAACTGGACATCAACAAGGTTGAAACTACACACTAAGTCAATCAAAGTGTAAATGGGTCAAAAAACTGGACAACAACAAGCATTAACAAAACCTTTATTCATATGTGTTTTCAAATGGGTCAAAAAACTGTATTAAAGTCAACATACAAGATCCTTAAAACATAACAGATTATCAACAACAGTCAAACATACCATTAATATGTAATAACCTGTTACATAAACAAACCCTCATGACCCATTTTGACCCATATAGATTGCATTGAATAACAACCTTACCCATTTTGACCCATTACCCATTTTGACCCATTGACAAACACTAAGAAACCATAATCATACACCAACAAACCTGTTAAAACAACCTTACCCATTTTGACCCATAATCATACACCAACAAACCTGTTAAAACAACCTTACCCATTTTGACCCATAATCATACACCATACTAACACAAAGTTTACAATAATCATAACAAACCATAATCATACAACATACTAACACAAAGTTTACAATAATCATAACAAACCATAATCATTAATCATAACAATCATTACATTAATCATAAAACAAAGTTTACATAAAACAAACCATTACATACATAAACCCTAAACCCTAAACCCTAAACCCTAAACCCTACTAAGACCATCCAGGTTCATCTGTAGTGCTTGATGAACCTTATCTTCAAACACATATTTGCAAAATTTGAACCTGATCCGGAGTTCTTGTTAGTGTTGGTTTAACTAACAAGAGCACCCCATCCAGGTTCATCTCCAACAGACAAGGGATCCCCGGCCTGCACCCCGACGACCGTCATCATCTGCAACAGTGTTTATTCATCTGCAACAGTGTTGATTACGTCCATCTGCTGGTACAGTCCAACCGACAAAGGATCCCCTGCCTGCACTCCGTTTTCCGCTAAAAATAGAAAGTCAAGTCTTCGGTTGCTGGATCCGGTGGATCATCATCATCATCGTCTTCAATCGCCATTCCTAACAACAATAACAATAAATTATTATTATTCGGATAATAATAATAACAACAATAATCAACAACAACAACAATTTATCCCACTGAAAACCCTAAATCGTTCGTAATCCAACTGAATATATCCTACTGAAAACCCTAAATCGTTCACAATCCAACCCACTGAAAACCCTAAATCGTTCACAATCCAACAATTTATCCTACTGAAAACCCTAAATCGTTCAAATCAACTGAAAAACCCTACATTATGCATATTAATACTGAATATTTCTACATTCAAAAATTTTAGAAAAAATTAGGGTTTTAACATTCAAAAATTTTAGAAAAAATTAGGGTTATAACTTACCATATACAGTGCGACGAAGAAGAAGACGGTTGGGAAGACGGTTGGGCTTCATATCTGCCTTCATCGTGTTTGTCACTGAGTGTGTGTGTGTGTGTACAGGGGATGATCTGATAAAGAACCCCTAATTTTTTTTTCGAAGGTTATAAAGGCAGGGAGATGATGGCAGGAGTGAAAAGACAATATTGCCCCTCACGTGAGGGGCACATGAGGGAGTTAACGTTCGTTTTTAACGGCAGTTACCCTAAAGGACATAGGGTGTAACAAGTGTACAAAACAAAGGACACAGGGAGTTAAAAATTCAAAAAAAGGACAGAGGATGCAATTTTGGGTAAAACTAAAGGACAATCTGTGTAATTCTCTCTTTAAATGGAAGTATGCAAAATGTAAATATTTGAACCATTGTCTCCTATAGCTTTTCAGTTAATAGGAGATAGCTTGGGCGTACGAACCATTAGATTATGTGTTGCGACTTAACAGAAAGCCCTGCTACGTTACTGTCATGTAGACAATGAGTTTTAACTAACTCACCCTTTAACTATCACGTTATGGTTTAGCTAAATATAAAAAAACGTGATTGGTTTATCAAATGGAGACCCCCACATCGACAATGGCTAACTCCTGTGAAGGGCATGGCGTCCCCTTGGTTAACACCCTCATGGTGGTGTTTTGCCTCGTTAACAACTGACGTGGTGCGGGGCATTAACCCACAATGGAGAGCGTCAGTGCTTCATCCCAAATAATCAATGTTGTTTTTCTTTAAATGGGTAAGAGTTTTTTCAATAAAGAATAGAAAAATCTCTAAATACTATGAGGTGATCATCACACCATCACGTTCAACCAGGCCCATGTGCCACGTTACTTTCTTACATTTTATCGTATCACATTTTATATGGGGTGGTCATCACATCTATCACTAACTTTTTTTTTTACTAAACTATAAAATTAGATAACATTACATAAAATAAAAAATTACATGAACTAAAATTAAACAACATTACATAAAATAAAACAATAACATTATGTAAAATAAAATAATAACAAAAAAACATAATTAACCTAACGTATATTTGGCTTTAAAATCTGTCACGCCGAAGTCGGGGTCTTCATCCATGGTTTTTTAAACATTTTTTCAAAGCTTTCGCGTTTCGCTTTGAGATCCGACCATTTGTGCGAGATTGAATCACAGGTGCGTTGTTTTCCCCCGACCATGACACTAAACTCGGCTAAACCGTTAGCCCAATGCGGAGCCCGACTAGACGAGCCCATATTTTCGTGTATGTTATTATACGCAATTACTAGTGCAATCTCTTCCCCTTCAGACAAACGCCATTGTTGAAAAAATAATTAGTTTTGAGAGATGAAAATGGTAGAATAAATATTTCTGATTTGACTCATTTGGAATTTATATATTGTTCAGTCACACCAAAAATAGTTGCTTTAACCTAGTTGATGAGCCGTGTCTGGTTTGTAAAAAAACATGTTTAGATAAATTTGGGGAACATGCCCTTCATTATAAGGAGCTGCCCGGATTTAAATACAGACATGATCTGGTCAGGGATGTTTTATGGGACGTCTTGCGAAGGGCAGGGATTTCGGCTAGGAAAGAAGCTCCGGTTAACTTTTTGACGGACCCCCTAGAAGGGCGTTCTACCCTAAGGCCAGCAGATGTCCTCGTGTTCGGGTGGGCACAAGGCAAACATGCGTGTGTTGATCTCACAGGGGAGTCTCCGTTGGTTGGACTTCGAGATTCGGGGTTTGTGGTAGGGCAAGCAGCCTTGAGATCAGAATCCCAGAAAGTTGTCAAACATGAAGCTGTCTGTTTAGAAAACCAACACATTTTTGTGCCATTTGCTTTTGACACATTTGGAGGTTTAGCCCCCGAGGCAATCCGGTTCTTAAAAAGAGTTCAAAAGGTGGTGCAGAGTAACTCTCAAGCGACGAAGGACCTAAGTTTTATTTTTAATAGAGTAGGTTTTTCTATTCAAAAGGAGGTAGTGGCGCAACTTGTGGCCCGTTTACCCGCCTTCCACTTGTAAGAGTTATTGGTTTTTTTTTATAATTACACGTTTACCTAGCACTTTTACTTACTGCTAGAATTTTTTTGGTTGTTCTCTTTACACGGTGTAAACTCTATGCCTGTAAACTGTTTGTTAATATGCCTAAGAGGATTTACAGTCCTTAATCTGCAATCGTAAACTCTTTTGTTGCTTGGTGCCTTGGATTTCGTAGGCATCTAGTTACACTTGTCCGCTTTGATTGTTCGTTTATGTTTGTTTATTTGCGCTTGTTTGTAACTTCGTTTGTTTACATGTTTATTTAAATTTAATTATTAGTTTACTTTACGCTTATGTTTAGTTTGTAAGTAATACTAATTGGACCATCATGCATCAACCCATTAACCAAATCAAATTTTAGCACCACGAATCCTTCGTATAAAGTATTAACGAACTAACACGTTTACATGTTCCTTAATGAGAAACAAAAAAAATCAGTTCGCTTACATAGGTAGCCTATCTTTGGTTTAGGGACTTGGTTTTTTTTTTTTTCACATAATGTGAAATTGGCATGTGATTATGTTTATATGTTGTTTTATGTGGTTATAGATTTTTGTGTGCTATCTTACTAGGCTACTCCTTCACTCTGTCTGTTAGTCGGTAGCTTCCTATCTCTGTAGTGCCTGTCTCTATACTTATATGTTTGTTTGTTTGCTGTTGTCTTTTTTGAGCCGGGGTTTTATCTGAAAACGGCCTCTCTATCGAGGTAAGGTGTGCCTACATCTTACCCTCCCTGACCCTACCATTAGTTTTGCTATTTGAGGGATATACTGCGTATAATTGATTGATTAAGTGCTTGTGTTGGTTAAAGTTAAAAAAACGAACAAAAACTAGCTTTTTTCGTGCTCTTTTGGTTCATTTACTACTTCAATAACTAATCCATATGTCTTTGGCAGAACTAAAGTTACACACGCTTCCTTTTATTTGTTTGAAGTATCTTTATGTCTAACATATAATTGGGTGGCTTTTTGTCTCATTATCAAATAATATGCTAGTAGTCAAAGTTATACTGGTCTAACAATCTTATCCAATAATGTGCCTATAATTAAAATACAAATGCATATCATAATCACACACAGACTCAATCTCTAAACCATCATACCATCCATAATCTTAAATGGCTTTAGATGAATCACATGAGCCTAACCAGCTACACTTTCTTGTTGTACCCTTAGGATCTCCAGGCCACTATATCCCCACCATTGACTTAGCTAAGTTACTAGCTCAACATGGTGTTAAAGTCACTATAGTCACCACTCCAGTCAACAACATAAGATTTGGGTCAATACTTGATCAGGCAATCCAATCAGGTCTGCCCATCTCTTTTCTTGAACTCCAGTTACCATACATGAAGTTTGGTTTACCCGAAGGCTGCGAAAGTTTGGATGATCTTCCTGATTTGAGCTTGGGCCATGATCTTTTTCTTGCCCAAAGTTCACTACAACAAGAAGTTGAGCAGTATATTGAAAGGCTTGATCCTAGGCCGAGTTGCATACTATCAGGAACATTTCTCCTATGGACATGTGAAACCGCGAAAAAGTTTCAGATTCCAAGGATTGTTTTTGATGGAATGAATTGCTTCACTCAGATGTGTAACCATGTGTTACACCTTTCAAAGGTATATGAAAGTGTCAACGAATCAGAGTTGTTTGTTTTGCCCGGTTTGCCTGATCGTATTGAACTAACAAGAGCTCAGTTATCTTTTTTGTTCAATTCGGGATCCACGGACGTGAAGGATTTTAGTGAAAAGCTTCGGAAATCTGAGTCTGAAGCGTTTGGAGTAGTTATAAACAGTTTTTATGAGTTGGAACAAGAATATGCAGATGCATATCAGAAAGTCAAAAGAGATAAAGCTTGGTGTGTAGGGCCGTTATCCCTATGCCATAAGGATGCAGCTGAGAAGGTCCAAAGAGGTAACCGGTCCTCAATTAGTGAAAACGAATGCATTAAGTGGCTTGATTCTCAAGAAAATGGATCAGTTATCTATGCTTGTTTAGGAAGCATCAGTCGGATTGAGCCTGTACAGCTCATAGAGCTCGCTTTAGCGCTAGAATCATCGAAAAAACCATTCATTTGGGTAGTTCGTGCAGGTCACAAGACTGAAAAGATAGAAAAATGGATAGATGAAGAGGGGTTTGCAGAAAGAACCAAAGATAGAGCTCTGTTGATCCGCGGGTGGGCCCCACAACTGCTAGTTTTATCACACCCTGCAGTTGGAGGGTTTTTGACCCATTGTGGTTGGAATTCGGCACTAGAAGGGATATCTGCTGGTGTCCCAATGGTAACATGGCCGCAGTTTCAGGAACAATTCTACAACGAGAAGTTACTTGTACAAGTGTTGCGAATCGGCGTTAGTGTTGGCGTGCAAAAAGTTGTGCATTTGGGTGAAGAAGAGAAGTCAGGAGTAGTAGTGAAAAGTGAGGATCTCAGGAAGGCTATTGAGATGGTGATGGAAGACGGGACAGAAAGCGAGGATAGACGAAAGCGAGCTAGAGATCTTGGTAAGATGGCAAACGAAGCGATAGAAGAGGGAGGATCTTCCTATCGAAATATGACACGACTTATCCAAGATATCAGGAACCAATATATTACTAAGAATTCATACTAAGAAGATTGTGTTCAATCCTCTATATTTAATGATTTTAATACAAATTTAACATTTATTAAGCCACTAGGATGGTACTCTAGCCTATTGTTTAAAGCATGTCTTATGTGTGCATTTATGTTTACTTACTGAATAAGAGAAGTATTACCAGATACATTGATCTTTATGTTATTAGAGCCACGGCAAACACTTGAACCCAAAGTTAGTTACATATTGATTGTGTATAATACTATAATGGGTTACATACTATGATGACAACAAATACATAACTAGCTAGGTAGACAAAGGTATAAGGCGCAAAGGCACCACTTGTCGCCTAGGCGCAAAAAACCGAATGCCCCAGACTAAAAAAGGAAATAAAAAAACTGAAATATAAAGATATAGACAAGCATATAGATGTTGGTTTAGGACTTAGGCATGTTTCTACTTGGCATCTTTAATCTTCGCCGGCCGTTTGTCGTTTTAAAAAGAATCAATTATTTGCTGCAGATTGCTGTCTGCTGAAATATTCAAAAGTTCCTAGGGATGATCTATGCAATCCTGTCCACAGTTGTGTGGTTTATATAGTTATAAATAGCTGATCATTGTCACTCATAGATGCAAACTCTCCATCATATTAATTACTAGATGGCTTTAGAAGAAACACAAGAACAAAACCAGCTTCACTTTCTGGTTATACCCATGGGATCACCAGGCCACTATATCCCCACTGTTGACATGGCCAAGTTACTTGCTCAACACGGTGTTCGAGTCACCATCGTCACCACCCCAGTCAACACCCTCAGATTCGGGTCAATCCTTGATCAAGCAATCCATTCAGGTCTTCCAATCTGTTTTCTTGAATTCCCGCTTCCATATAAGGAGTTTGGCTTACCCGAAGGCTGTGAAAGCATCGACGATCTTCCTGATATGGGAATGGCAAGTGCTCTTATGCAAGCCTATAGATCACTACAAACACAAGTTGAACAATATATTGAACAGCTTAATCCTAGGCCAAACTGCATATTAGCCGACACATTTCTCCTATGGCCAGGTGAGACTGCAAAAAAGTTTCAGATTCCAAGAATTATGTTCGATGGAATGAACTGCTTCACACAGATGTGTAACCATGTTTTACACCTCTCAAAGGTATATGAAAGTGTGGGTGACTCAGAGTCAGAGTCGTTCGTTTTGCCTGGTCTGCCTGATTGTATCGAGCTAACAAGGTCCCAACTTCCTTTTGCATTCAATCCGAAGATTAAAGGTATGAGTGATTATAATGAAAAGCTTCGGGTATCTGAATCCGAAGCATATGGAGTAGTAGTCAACAGTTTTGAGGAGTTGGAGCAAGGATATGTTGATGAATATAAGAAAGTGAAAGGAGATAATGTTTGGTGCATAGGGCCATTATCATTATGCCAAAAGGATGAATCAGAGAAGGTCCAGAGAGGTAACAAGTCTTCGGTTAACAAAAACGAGTGTCTCAAGTGGTTAGATTCACAAGAAACGGGTTTGGTAATCTATGCTTGTCTAGGAAGCGTTAGTCGGGTTGAGCCTGCACATCTCATAGAGCTTGCTTTAGCTCTAGAATCATCGAAAAGACCGTTCATTTGGGTAGTTCGAGCAGGTCATAAGACTGAGAAGATAGAAAAATGGATAGAGGAACAGGAGTTTGAAAAGAGAACCAAAGATAGAGCTTTATTGATCCACGGGTGGGCTCCACAACTGTTAGTGTTGTCGCACCCTGCGATTGGAGGGTTTTTGACACACTGTGGATGGAATTCGACGCTAGAAGGGGTTTGTGCTGGTGTCCCTTTGATAACATGGCCTCAGTTTCAAGAGCAGTTCTACAATGAGAAGTTAGTGGTACAAGTATTGAGAACCGGCGTTAGCGTTGGCGCGCAAAAAACTTCAGCGCTATGGGCTGATGATGATAAGTCTGGAGAGTTAGTAAAGAGTGAGGCATTTTTAAAGGCTATAGAGATGGTCATGGAAGAAGGGAAAGAAGGAGAAGAAAGAAGAAAGCGAGCGAAAGAACTCAGTAAGATGGCAAATAAAGCAATAGAAGAAGGAGGATCATCCCATCGAAATATGACTCGACTAATCGAAGCTATAAAGAACCGAGAACGAAATATGAAATTAATCTAAGAAGATAGATAGTGTTCTATCTCCAAATTGCATATCATTCCACAATAAAAACCAAGTTACATCTGGATAATGGGTAGGCAAGCTACAAGCTGCGTCGCTATCCCTAGATTTGAGTTTGTTCCTTTTATGATCTATTTTATTGATCCCATCAAAATTAAGCGATTTCTTTCTTTTTTTTGTGCGGTTTCATGAAAAGTGGTTCGTGTTGATGCATTCCAAGTAGTTATACGATTTTAAGTGTGTCTGGGTCCGAGTTGGTTTCCATAAGACGAATAAACTTATTCGTTTTATATTTAACTGTCAACTTTAACACCCACCAATCCGGTATAATTGTAACAAGTAATTGACAATGTATGAGGTTTTGCTTTCAATTGAATTTTTTTGGTTTAAAAAAAGGTGGGCCTACGTAGTTTTATTCAGAAAACAAAACACTATATTAAATCACATTCACACCCACATCTTGATCATTGGTCAGGTGTGGCATGTAGCACTTGATCACAACTCAGAATGAGGTAAGTGCTTAGGTAATAGGGAATGGACATATGTGACTGGATTAGGTGTTCTTGTTTAACTTTTATAAACGAATAAAATAAAGTAACTGTCTTGACATTAAGATAGTATGTAATAATAAAATAACAAGAAATAAATAAGGGTTTATAAATCGGAAACATAATTTTGCTTGGTAAGTTGCTACTTCGGTTTTAGGTGTGGAATTCGTGTAATCACTATCAAAACAAACTATTTGATCGGTACAATTAAGTCATCATCATCATCATCATACTCAGTTAATCCCATGATAGCAAAGCTAAGGTAGGGTCTGAGGAGAGTAAGATGTAGACAGCCTAACCTCTACCCCTAAGAATAGAGAGGCTGCTTCCAGTGAGACCCCCGGCTCGATGTGGTTTGGTATCAAGCCTTGGACATAAGGCACAAAACACTTACGGGACAAACCCGATCAGTGCATGTACCCCTTTGTCTTTTGGCTATCAACGCCACCACATGATGCATGATTAACCATCCGTTGTTTTTAACGTTATTTTCACGAAATTAGTAAAATAACGTTAAAACTAGTGCAACTTTACTTTTGCCCCCTGAGGGCCACACATATATACATTATATGCGCACACCGTAAGTGGGGCATGATCGGTACAATCAAGTGTTTGAACGAATTAAACGTAGTATATACACAAGAATCGGATTTAATTTCCTTAAGTATTATTGCACCGATAATCAAGATGTGAATTGATTTTTGTGTGTTCAAAACCTTCAAATTTCCATAGTTCTCTCTACAAAATCAGGATTGGATTTCTATATTTTTAAGTTATATCATTGAAACTGACAATATATTTATGCATTCAATTTCAATTAGATTAGGTTCTATTAATCATGTTTGGACCAACTTATTAATAAACTAAACTCTAGTTAGCTCATTAATGCAAGGCCCAGTTTTTAATTCCATTTAATTAATAACTCATTAATAAACTAAACTATAGTTATCCCATTAATGCATTTGGCCCAAATCCAATAAACTAATACTTTAACTTACTTAAAACAAATAACACACACAATCCCATTAGTGATAATCGAGTCGCACTCCTGCATCTCCTAACTCGGTTAATGACTAATGAGATCAACTCAATCGACAAGTTAATCCAATATCACCACTAATGTTGATAACACTAAAATTACCAACACCCTCTTACACACAAAGTGTAGGGTAGGGTAGGGCTTATCGCGAAGCGATCTGGCACCTTCTCAGACCCTACGTGAATGCAGAGCTAAGCCAAGCACAGGGTACACCAGTTGGGTTATAAGTTGTGGGGGTTATGGAGATGCCACGTGGATCGTGGGTCCACAGGAACACCGCCCCTCACCTTCTCCACACGTGACCGTGGTCTCTTCCACAGTGGCGGATCTTGAATGAAAAACCTGGTAGGGCTGGGCTCAATCTGGTAGGGCCAGACTTAATACATATAAAAAATTTCGAAAATTTTAGGTAAAACTTACACTACGAAACGAAAAAAACTCGGTGGGCCGAGGCCCGGTCTAGCGCTAGTGAAGAACCGCCCATGCTCTTCCATGTATTCCACGGACCACAACCCATTCAATTCAAGGGGATGGTGTAACAACCCGACCAGGTGGGGGCTGGTCGAAATGACAGATTGGTAACAGACTTGCACAACGGAAGCAACGATAACTAATATTTAGTGTCAAATACAATTTCTAATCCAAAAATATAAAATACACAACTCAATTTAATAGTCTTCTAGCTATGCAGGGATGAGTCGCTGCGGCCGTCGAAGCAGTTGATAGAGTGTGTTCCACTAGTCGATCCATATCCCAATCCATGCTTAGCTCTAAATGCCCTAAACCGCTATACTTGCAGCTTGAATCTTCTACCATAACCATCTCTAATCAACACAAGCAAGTATATACCTCGTGTTCATGTTTATCCCAAAGCAGTACCTGAACACATGCTTAAAAGAGTTCGGTCAGCAATTATGCTGGTGAGTCCGTGTAAGTAGTTAAATAAATCTAAAACAGTTTAACAGTTCGAAAACAAGTTTACATAGTTCAAACACACAGTGATGTACAAGTCACACCTCAATCCTAACACGGAATCCATCTACTCCCTTTATGGATTCCCTACGGCATAACATATGCCGCAACGGTCCGCAGACCTCAGTGGAGGGTTTTCCGGGTTTCCGGGTCCACTGTGCGTGGGGGATTCCCCAAGTAGTACTACCCATACATTAAGTGGCCCAACTCCCTTGGGTTAATGAGTGTGCATCTGGTTTTGGGAGCCCTTGTCACATCAAGTAAGTTTATACACAAAACAGTTTAAACACACAAGCATGTATTCACCCCAAAACAGTAAAACAGAAAAAGGGGAAGTACACGAACTCACCTTTGGTAGCATTTTATCCGGTCACAAAGCATCTCAGATCGAGTTTCCAATTACTAGCATGACCCTATTCAAATTTATAAATATTAGCGCGTGTCACCATTATCATGGTTACACGTGTGGGCGAGCTAGGACCATTGGTTGTCTTTGTTAGGTGTGATCTAATTGTCAAATCATGGTTTTACTTATTTAGTCATGCAATCTTACATAGTCAAAGTGTCGGGTCAATTGTACGTAAATATATATGTATTGTTATTTAGAGTCCTAATAGTCCCTAAGGTGTCTTAGTTATACATACATATTAGTTAAGTCTATTGTCCGAGTCCGTAACTTATAAGTTGTCCAACTTACAATGCACATCTCATGTCCATCTAATCGTTTTGCCCTATTCATGTTCATTATTCGAGTTACAAACATATCTAGACGGCTAATGTTCATGTAATCTTATATGGTCCGTGTTTCATATCTCCAAGTCCTTATCCGTAATTCTCATGTCGTGCTTATTGTCTAGTATCTCAATAGCATATAATAATCCTAGCGAGTCAATAATATATATGTGTACACGGTAGTCTAAGATCCCAAAGTTCCATGCTTTGTTATTAATTCTACGTCCGAATTGTGTCAATCTATACCAATCAAGCGTTTACTATAATCCATCAAATACCAAATATATGTGTGTGTATACATGTACTTCTTATATTTTTCTATACATATGTAGGTCCGACATATTAATTAGTTATGTTTGTCGAGTCGTCCGGTCCGTAGTCCCTTCGCATCTCACACGTGTAGTCTATGTTGTTTATATGAAAGGTTAAAACAGCTCTCGAGACAAGATACCTCCCAAAGCGCCTTCGATCAGGCTATATTGGCTGGTCAGTTGACCAGAGTTGACCAGTGCTGACCGGCGTTGACCGAGTCAACTGAGTTGACTCGGGTTCTTGATAGCAGCCATCATCCACCTTCCTCACCTTCCATCCTGTAGCCCCTTGACCATTACCACCATAACTGTCGCTACAGTAACCTATTACCTAACCACCACTGACCGCCGCGTGAACACCACCACAGAACACTACCGTCCCCACAATCCAACCTCCTCCCCTGTGCGCACGTAACCCATCACCAAGATAACCTTCGGTTAATCATCATAACCCACCGGCAATCACTAAGGATCTGGATTATTATCTTGATTTTATACCTCCATGGTACCCGAAATACAAACCTGAATAGTCACTCAATCATCTTAATCCATCAATAATAACTAAACCTATATAGAGTATTAAGGATCTTTGGTTCATACCTGATAGTTCAAAGACTTAATCGAAACCCTAGTGGACCGCCGCCGTCACCTCCTTCCTTCTTCCCCCTCTGTCTGTCTGTCTGTCTCACTCTTCTCTCTTTCTCTCAGTTTCTCTCTCTCCTGTTCTATCAATAATAGGGTTGGGTAAAAGGGGCGTGAGATGGTTACAAGATGGGGATGGTTGTTGTGGTTGGTGCCGCCGGTAGGAGACAATGGGGCGGTGGTGTGGTTCCGTCAGGGAGATGGTCGGAGGCCCTCCTCCGGATCTCTCTCTCTCTCTCTCTAATATACATATGTGTGTGTATTATTTTGTACAGAAACAAAAGGGAAGGTGGGGGTGGTCTTGGGCTTTTATAAAGGGTAGGATAAATGGTTTTCTTAAAACCATTGATGGTTTTAAAGGATGTGTTGGAAGGATATGGGGAGGACATCTCCCCTTGTGACTAAGCACAAAAGTTTGGGTATGGGTTCGGGTTCGTATAGGGTATCGGTCTGGTCTCGTAAAACGTGTTCTATAATAATATTTTATATGTAACGGTTCGGTTTTCAGTTTGTATAAAATCGTATTGTTTATCATTTATTATTATTAAGTTTATTGTCGTTTTATTTTCTAGTCGTGAAAAATTTTGGGCCCTAGGTCCGGGTTGTTACAGATGGGGAGGACCATCACCACAAAACACCACATAGGTTGGTGATGGAGAATGATCTTTGAGGATGGGGTGATGTGACGATGATATGAAGGGCCATTACAACACCCAATAGGCTTATAAAACATTTCTTAATTGTATGGTCGATATTCAAAAACTTCATAAACTAGGTGTATTAATACGCGCGTTGCGCGTTTTTCACATGACGCGTTAATGCAGATTTTGGTAACCGACAAAGGCATAGAGACTAACCTTGGACAATGAGAAAATACAAAAGTGGCAGCGGCTACGTGGAGAATACCGGGAACTTCCTGCGGTCCGCGGCGCATGGTGGAGATGGCGCACGGTAGATGTGGTCGGTGACCGGCTGCGTAGTTAGAGTGAAGCAACTATTCATTTCGTGGTCGTTAAATATATAGATAATAAACGACCAAAAACCGAACCCGTGCGAAATCGGGTAAAAAACGCATTATGTCGGGGGCCAAAATGGAAAAAAAAAACTTAATAAAAAAGTTGGTGGCCAAAACGGGGAAAAAAAACTTAAACAAAAAGTAAAAAAAACATTGTGTGGCCAAAATGAGAAAAAAAAAAAACTTAACAAAAAATTTGGTGGTTAAAATGGGAAAAAAAAGTTAACAAAAAAATAAATATGGCAAAAATAGAAAAAATGAAACCTAACTATTTAAATCAAGAAGGTTATTAATATATTGTAATTAAGTTGCACTATTATCACTACTAAAGAAACGAGTAATATGAATTCGACAAAGTATTTGTCAGAAATCATGGCATCAATAAAAAACAACTCAAGAAACTTTTATTGAAACCCAAACCGGTAAAACGTTTATCCAAACATACAACGATTCTTAACATACAAACAAAACCCTAACACATCTATACAACTCAGACAAACTCAGATCAAGAACGAACCAACAAATCTGAATCTCACACCCTAGACGACTACCAGATTATCAGAACAAACACTGATAACAAATCTGAATCTAGATGAGATAATTGGATTTTACAAGATCTAAAGAACCTGAATAGGGGTTTTGTGAGAGAGAAAAGAACCCAAAAGAATAATAATAGATAGTGCCACCATCAACCCTACTCAAGAACATCAAAGCCACTGATAGAGAACAAAGATGTTTGAGGGTTACGAATAAGATGATGAAGGTGGTTGACTCAGAAATCTCTCTACCAGAGAGAGAACTGACTTTTAGATAGGGTTTGTGACCTTATATAATGGCTACTTTCTAACCGGGCCCTTGACTTGAACGAACAATAAGAAACCAGTTTGACTATTCTTTAGCTGAAGCCCATCTACATTCTTTAGCCCACACAGCAAGCCCATCTTTATACAGCCACAGCCCAACATCCAGTAAGCTATCCATCATCAGGCCCAACTCTCCAGTCCAGAATATCTAAGCCCAGTCCAACACGAGTCCTACCTGCACATTCACTTATGCAACATGATGAAGTACATTGTAAATTATTAATTCGTTTGACATTAAATTGTTAATAGGCATATATTTCAACACCCCCACTCAATTTAATAGGCAAACACAATTAATATGTTTAATTCAAAACAAATTCAAAAACTTCCCTTCATGTAAGATGTTATGACAGCAGGCTCATCTCAACCAGGAAAATATTGAACCCATAGTTCAGACCTGATTGGGTAAACTAATTGCCACGTAACTTACGAGCGAAACAACATGCAAAGCATATTCCAGAATTGTTCATCATATCTAACCCTTTGTCATTCCGAACATGAACAAAGTCCAACAAGAATATAACTTTGAACAAGAAGAAATATTTTTGAACAAAATTTCAATATTGATTTACGAAAACGGATAGCCCATTTGGAAGGAAACATAAGAATAGCCAAAATGCACCAGACTCAAATTTCTCAAGAAAAAAATAGATGCAGCTTAAAATGAGAGTTTAGTTTACCAGAATGAAAGGGCTGCACTATTCCTATAAAAAAGATACAACAGGTAAACTTACCTGAAGATGTATTCCTTTAATTTGCAATCATTTGCTAATACTACTATTTTACTGTATTTTCCCTCCCCTTTTTAATCAAGAGCACCAGTTCCAAACAAATATCAACAAATCAACAAAGTCTATTAAATAACTAGAACTTCTTTTACTAAACATATGTCATCAAGAATGACTGAACATAAAAACACAGCACAACGCCAATCTCAATTATCTGTATTAGAACACACAAAATACTACGCACAGATTTATGAACTACTTTGTGCAGTATAATCCTAATCATTAAAAAGATAGATGTTATGATGAAGCTAGCAACAAAAAAATTGAAATACTACTTTGGAATTTTAACACTAAGTTGGCTATGTCGTTAACAAATTTTTACATGTAGCAGCACATATAGTACGACACTCAGTTTTAGCTGAATGTCGTGAAACTATGGACTGCCCTCTTTTTTATTTGCCCAAGTTTCTTAAGAGACTTCATAAAATATAAAAAAACAGTTACTTAATCATGATAGTTCATATACCAAAAAAACTTAAAACAAGCAACGACCAAGGACACCGACCAGATGACCTACTTACAATCTCTCAAACGCTTGCAAAAGATACACGGTCTATGTTAGATTAAACAAAGTCTAAACAAGCAAGAGATTTATAACGGAACCAATAAAGAATAATAAATCTTAAAAATGATTCTTGAAAAACTGAGATAGAGAGATGTCCGAGTTAAAAAACGTAAAGATATATGCACTGTCATGAATGATAAGTGACATATAAATCATTTTATCAATTTAATGAATTCAATATCTAGGAAATGTTTACGAACACCTAGACCCCTTAAAAAACTTGGATTTGAAAAATTCCATTTCTGAAAATTTATCTTTACACTGACATATGACCAAGTTATTATTTATATAAACTAGTAGAATAACAAATACAGAAGCAATCTTCTTTTCAGCCAATAATAGACGACAACTTAGAAAGAAGCTAGTTCAAATAGACCACAAAACAAAACCATTTTGAATAAGACAATCAACTCATAACAACACGTCAAGACCCACGAACCATTATCAATCAATGATTATCAACTAAAAAATCAAATCATATAACCAATCAAGTCCAAGACGTGTTCTGTTAGAAACTAATCAGAAACACATTCTGATTAAGAACAACTGAATCATATGAAACAGCAAAAGTCCTACCAACATCATACGACGGAGTATAGGACAACGAAACATATTCCGATTAACACACAATAACACGATTATCAATCAGAACATACAAGACAGATAGTATTCACGTTGATAAAACCTTGTAAAGAATGTAACACTTATTTGATTAACCAAAAAACACTCTTTAACTTTTACTATCATGTAAAAAAAAAACTTTGATTTAAATCAAACATTTACAACTTGACAAAACAACAACAATCATACAAAACTGAATCAAATGATTCATAAACATGTAAGCACCGTCACAGCCTTAAACAGTATCGGATAACACCTAAAAATCACAAGATTTTAAGATCATAATAAAATCCTCCACAAAAAAGAACACATATAAGGCTGCAACACCTACAAGATGTAAAACACAAAGAGAAACCAACCCGAACCTCTTACAATCTCTTCTCTAACCTCTATGGTTCAAATCATCAACAAGACAAAAAACACTAACATGATCTAACGGACTTACTAAATCTACAACTAGCAGATTCTATTCAATAATCCTAGATCTAGTGCCAATACCAGAAATTACAAGAGAAGAGATAGACCAATTGAAACACACAAGTTGCCAAATCAAACAACATGTTCCAATACCAGAATTATCAGCCAACAAACTTCTAATTTAATAAGAAAAATCACATGATTTTACAATTAGAAAGACATCTCACAAAGGAGTAACCAAGGCTGACAATAACAATTCAAGAATAACCTTGACAACAAGTATTCTAAACAAGCCTAATAATAGACTTCAAAACACAGCCAAACAGGATATGATTGAACACAAAATCACAACTTTTCAATCAGAAAATATTCTCACACGAGAAAAAATACAAGGCTGTCACATTCAAAATATATTCTTAACAATACTGTTGGATAAGCACCTGAACCACACAGTTCAACTAACCAAACAACAAGAATATACATACAATGAATACTGGCCACACAAAACCATCAAGATACGAGTTCAATTAAAAACTCATCAAGACATGGTTAAAGCCTATTATAAAACAAGAACCGCACGATTCTAAGCAAGTAAACACAGTTACAAAGTTAAAAAAGATTCAAGAACGAAAGCCTTGAAATTGCAACTACTAGTATCATGCTACAAATAAGCAAGTTCTCAACATACACTGATCATCTAATAACTTTTAGATATCTTACCAAGTATAGACTTAGATACAATAGAGTCTTCAAACACCATAGATAAGAACAAGATGACCTAAAATTCTTAAAGTTTAACACTTAAACAAAGCACACAACCTTGACAAGTCCATTAAACGCATTTTATGTGAATAGTAGAATAATGAATCTCCATTATTAGCCAAGACCAAGTGTCAAGTTAGCAATCAGTAGCAACACACTACAACAACCGACTTACATTGCAAGTTAACCTAAACACAGATTAACAAAGCAATTAAAACAAGACAAATAAGCAACTCAATACAAATATATCAGCGAAGCTACGTGGGTGTCCCGATCGCTGGTTCATCACTCAAAGGTGCCAGCGCAGGTCCTCACGCAGGAGCCACCTAGACCAGCAAAATAAAAAACAAAGTTGGAAAGATCTCACCGAGAGGGTTTCCCAAGTTAGGGTTCGCCGGTAACAAACTCACTGCCTATACCTTTACTTAGGGTACACAACTGTGAGGCGAATAACAGTACTTCAGCAGCTCGTTAGGTTGAAACACCAAAAAATCGAACCAAGTCCATGTTAGACATGCCTTGATAACCACAGATCTACAACAATAACTCTAGATCTTTCAACGAACCCAGGGTATTGTAAAAGAATGATAATCGGTCACGGGTTGAAGGTTTAGAAAGAAGATATTTCTCTTTTTTTTTAAGACCAAACCAGGAAGCCAAAACACAACCCAATAGCCCAGAATAACATATAAGAACTTTCAAGATCGAAACCCAACCTAAACAAATTGACCAAACCAGAACTAGGACAAAACAGAACGAAAAGAAAAAAACTGACCATACAAGAAAAAGTTATCAATAGACATCAGACTGCTGGAATCTGATATTTAGCAGACACGAAACAAGATCTAAAAAAACCATATAAGTGTTTAGTTTTAAACGACCCACCAACCGGATCTATACTAGAATCAACTTTCACCGACTTCAAATCCGTTCAATATCCAGCGGAAGCAATAACAACAGGAAAAGACTTAGATAAGAATCAATTCTCAACAAATATTGTCAAGAACAGATCCAGAATTTTACTCAAAACATAGTCCTAACCAAACTCGACCAAGACTGTATTAAAAACAACAAATCTTTTCTATGAAGACCAGATCTATAACGAAGATTAGATCTACTGCACAACATAACCAAGATCAACACCTATTAACGAGGTGAGATCCTTGAAAGACATGAAAACACCAAAAAAACCTCACAGACCTGATAAAACTCTTACCAGACCAGATCTAACCAGATCGAGTTCGGATACACGAAAACAACGGAAAACACAATAAAGCCACAATATCATGAGCCTAAGCTCTGATACCATGTCAGAAATCATGGCATCAATAAAAAACAACTCAAGAAACTTTTATTGAAACCCAAACCAGTAAAACGTTTATCCAAACATACAACGATTCTTAACATACAAACAAAACCCTAACACATCTATACAACTCAGACAAACTCAGATCAAGAACGAACCAACAAATCTGAATCTCACACCCTAGACGACTACCAGATTATCAGAACAAACACTGATAACAAATCTGAATCTAGATGAGATAATTGGATTTTACAAGATCTAAAGAACCTGAATAGGGGTTTTGTGAGAGAGAAAAGAACCCAAAAGAATAATAATAGATAGTGCCACCATCAACCCTACTCAAGAACATCGAAGCCACTGATAGAGAACAAAGATGTTTGAGGGTTACGAATAAGATGATGAAGGTGGTTGACTCAGAAATCTCTCTACCAGAGAGAGAACTGACTTTTAGATAGGGTTTGTGACCTTATATAATGGCTACTTTCTAACCGGGCCCTTGACTTGAACGAACAATAAGAAACCAGTTTGACTATTCTTTAGCTGAAGCCCATCTACATTCTTTAGCCCACACAGCAAGCCCATCTTTATACAGCCACAACCCAACATCCAGTAAGCTATCCATCATCAGGCCCAACTCTCCAGTCCAGAATATCTAAGCCCAGTCCAACACGAGTCCTACCTGCACATTCACTTATGCAACATGATGAAGTACATTGTAAATTATTAATTCGTTTGACATTAAATTGTTAATAGGCATATATTTCAACAGTATTTGTGATGACGACTCATAATTACCATGGAGAGTCTCTTTCATAATCATAATTAGTGTTTTAGTTATCCGCGCTTCGCTACGGGAACTCCTGTTGCGTTGATGGTTTAGTACATGGTAAAGATCGCGCTTCGCTGCGGCAGCTCCTGTTGCGTTGAGGGTTTGATGGACATTAAAGATAACATTAAGTGACTGTTATTTTCGCGTGGGCGTTAAAAAATAGCTCGCCGCCTATTACCTTACACACCAGCCTTAACATTACAACAGTTAGGTTGCCGATTGTTGACTTGATATGGAGCCCAAAGTATTCCAAAAATAGCAGCTCATTATTTGTTCACTTGGGCCACAATTTGCAATTATGGCAGGCCACTTGTGGCTTTTCAATTATGCCAGGCCCACCGTGGATTTCGTTTGGGCTATTTGGTCAAACCTACGTTGTTTGGTCAACTTTGGTTGGCTAAGTATTAAAGGCATCATAGGTGGACTTTATTTCCCTTCATTGGTTAGCTGTGTACATGTTAGGGATATGCATTCATGGCTTATTTTATTCAAAGACATTGTAAAAGTGTCTTTGGTTTAATAGATACATATAATTACATTTTTATTAATAATTATAATTTTTAGCTTTTAAAAGAATCAATGGGAAAACAATCTTAATGTAAAAATAGTAATGACAGGCGGGTTGGTCCGTGATGGTTGAGACCATCACGACCACCGCTCCACCATTTGTATTACGACCATGACAAGATCACAGTGTGACATCCATCACACTCCAAAAGTAGTGTCCTTCTATCCTCCTCCCCCCTCTCTTTCTTTATAAGGGTGGATAAAGTGGCACAATATTATTGGGTGTGATGGTGTGATGAAATGTGAACACCACCCCATGGTTTTAATGATGAATGTGATGGAGTATAATGAGAATGAGGTGACACAATATTATTCGGTGTAATGGTGTGATAGTGTGATGGAATCACTAACCACCCCATCCACCCTAAACATCTCAAACATTATCAATGACTTCTATCCCTTAATGTAGCTAGGAATACAAAACAACATATTTAATGTTGTGTTCCAAGGGTCTCACTAATATCTCGAATCAACGAGGACACATTTTCATAAGAAGATCCGCCTTCATCCATTGCTATCTTCGCCATTGTTGCAAGCTCACTCACCCTTCTTCTTCTTTGTTCTCCTTCTTCATCTTCTTCCATCAAACACTCTACAGCCCTCTTCACGTCCTCCTTCTTCACCAACGGTTCAGTCTTCTCCTCATCCCCTAAAAGAACCGGTATCTTCACACCAACCCGAACTCCAATCTTCAGTATTTCTACTATAAAGGTTTCATTTAGAAACTGGTCCGCAAAAAATGGCCATGTAACCACCGGAACACCCGTACATATAGACTCTAGTGTCGAGTTCCATCCACAATGCGTTAAGAAGCCGCCGATGGCTTGGTGTGACAGTATCAACACTTGTGGGGCCCAACCGCGGATAATTAACCCTCGGTCTCTCACCCTTTCTTCAAACCCTTCTTTTGAAAACCATGTCTCGAGTTCTTCGCTTTTGTTTCGTACACACCATATGAATGGTTTGTACGTGGACTCGAGCCCAAGCCCAAGCTCAATCGCTTGTTTCGTGGAAACATGCGCAAGACTTCCTAGACAAACGTAGAAAACAGAACGCGGCTCCTTTTTATCGAGCCATTTTAAGCAGTCGTGCTCGTTGTTCGCGGCCTTGTTTCCTCTCTCGGATATGTCACGGACGTCTTTGTTGCATAACATGACTGGGCCTATACACCATACTTTTGTGTTTGTCACCTAAAACAATTAATACGACAGCTGAATAATATTTTTCTGTGTTGAATAACTGAAAACAGTAAAACTAACAAACTAATGATAATGATAAAATTACATCACCTTTGTGAATTCCTTAACATACTCACGTTCCAACTCTTCAAAAGTATGAATCACAATCCCGTATGCACCTTTCTCGGCCTTAATCGCGCGAGACAAGAACGCCCTTTGATCCGCGGTATCATCCTTAGAGGAAGCCGCGATATGAAATTTAGCAACTTCAACTCGATGAGGCAAACCGGGCAGCACAAACGGCTCTGAGTCGGATTCAATAGTTTCTAGCAAGTTAGAAGAGTAGACAACATGCATGCACATTAGCCAAAAGCATCCTGGTCCATGGAACACAAGCCGCGGAATATTAAGCTTCCTAGCCACTTCAGTAGACCAAGGGACAAAAAAGTCCGCGATTATGCAATCTGGAGGAGGGCAAATTCCCCGAAGCAAATCTTCCGCGGGTTGTTCTAACAATTCAGTGGCTCTAAAGTACTTGGAGGGTGATTCGGATGCCTCAAGTACCGCGTCAATGCTCTCACACCCCTTGGGTAAACCAACTTCGGCTAATGGGAGTTGAATTTCGAGTAGTTGAATCTTGAGCTTGGCTACAATGGCTCGGGAAATAATTGATCTAAAGCGGTTGGCCACAAGAGGGGTGGCGATTATGGTTACTGTGGCGCCGCGTTGGGCTAGTATTCGGGCAATGTCTACCATGGGTACCATATGACCTTGAGCCATTAAAGGAAACAAGACAAAGTGTAGGTCAGTTGAAGGTGTCACCATTTCTAGAGGGTTGATTGTTTTTGTTATAAATTTGCAAAAAGGGTGTTTCCATATATATATGTATATAGATCTTAATTGTAGAATCAAAAGATTTAGCTTTATGTGAAAAGGAATGGAACCTAAAGGCTTTAGTCGTTTAGTGTTATATCTGGCTAGAATGTGACACTATTCCTCTTTTAAAGAGAAGTGTAGGAAAGTAGTAAAGTACACTAACGTTCGGTTATTTATCTAACTCAATTTGTCAAAACTTATAAGGATAAATTTTTCTGATATTTTAACCGTAACGAATAAGATTTTATTCAAAACAGATAAAGTCTAGCGGGAAATGGTGGTGCACAAAATGTTTTTTTTTTAGAACTCGGGACCGAACAGGAACTGTGTTCGGGTATGGTCAACAAAGTCAGTAACTGGGTAGGGTAGGAACAGGTTTCGGGTACGTTTTGATTTTGACCCATTTTTTCGGGTTTTAGCAGGGTTGGTTCCGGGTTTTGACTGAGTAGAGGTGGAACCAGTTCCGGTTCAGTTCCTTTTGATAAACCCGGACCTGGAACTGGTCTGTACACGCGGGTCGGGTAGGGTAGGAACCGGTTCTGGGTTAGGTCTGAAACCGGGTTTTTTTGTGCACCTCTAGCGCCTAGCGGGAAATTGGAAACAAGAACAAAACCCAAGCCCAAAGAAAATTACAAAGTAGATTCACCAATGACCAAACTATATGGCTATACATATATACACAATAAATGGGATATAAGAATTGTGAATGATGTGTTTTTATTGAAACTTAACCACATAAGGTACAAGCCTATATATAAGCGATATACAAGAGGGAATACAATTATATAGGAGATGATTGAGCAAACATAAATGTAAATGGTTATGACAGAATAATTGTAATCTTGAGAATCTTCATTAGCCTCTTACAAGACCTTATTTGTGTGTAGCCTGATATCTTCAATAAACAAGTTCAGATTAAGTTGAGACGAACCCCCTTCTTCTATAGCTTGTGCAGCCAATTCTTTCAAATATTCAGCATTTTCTCTTCTTTCTTCTCCTTCTTTTCCTTCATCCATAACTCTCTTCACAGCTTTACAAACATCCTCCCTTTTCACTTGAATCTCGCCGCCATCTTCGTCCTCTAAATGCATCACTCTTTGAGCCCCAACTCCTACACCAACACCCAACACTTGTACAACCAATCTTTCATTAAAAAACTGGTCAGCGAACTGTGGCCATGTGATCATTGGGACACCAGTGCAAACCCCTTCAATAGTCGAGTTCCAACCACAATGTGTCAAGAACGCACCTACTGCTCGGTGCGATAAGATCAGAACCTGTGGTGCCCACGTGCGAATCAAAACGCCCCTTCCTTTTATTCGCGACTCGTACCCACTTTCACCCAACCATTTTTCTATCTCTTCTATTCTACTTCCACCTTTCACTACTAAAATAAACGGATATCGTGAATCTTCTAACCCTAATGCGAGTTCTATAAACTGCAGTGGTGTTAACCGTGTAAGGCTTCCTAAACACGCATAGATCACACTGCGATTATCATGTGAATCGAGCCATTTCATGCATTCATGGTTGTTGATTGAATCTTTGCTTCCACGTTGTGCTCTATCCAAATCATTCTTGTTCGAATTCGAAAACGGTCCAATGCACCAAACTCTACCTTGTTTTAACTTTTTGTACTCATCTACATATCTTGTTTCCAATTCATCAAAACTGTTTATAAGTGTCCCATATGCTCCTAATTCCGTTGCTCTAACTCGTTCGCGTACGGATTTCATTTCCTTTCCTTTTGCACTACTTCCCGGATTAAATAATCCGGGGAGTTGGGATTTGGTCATGAATATGCTATCTGGTAAACCTGGTAAGACAAACGTGTCGGAATCAGTTAACTCTTCATGAATCTTGGAAACACATAGATTGTGTGAGGCCAACTGGGTAAAACAACTCATCCCATCAAAAATAACCCATGGAATTCGAAACTTTTTAGCTACGTCTGCGGTCCAAGGTAAATGTTTGTCAGAAATGATGCACTTTGGTGTCGGTTTAAGCTCGTTAAATACATCTTCAAGTGGTTTTTGAAGCATGGCAAGTGCATCAAAGAAGTTTTTGGATAGATTAAATGTGGGTAGATCATCCACACATTCACATCCTTCGGGTAACCCATAGTCGGAGGCTGGGAACTGAAGCTGGAGGAGTTTGACTGGAAGGCCGGACGCTATGGCGCGATGGAGGACCGCGCCATAACGTTCAGCGTTTCGAGGTGTGATGACAATGGTAACTGTGACAGAGTGTTGTGCTATGAGTTTGGCCATGTCCACCATTGGAATGAGGTGGCCTGGGCACATTGATGGTATGATTAGAAAGTGAAGACATGAAGACATTTGTGGTTATGTTTATGTTTACAGCACCTGCACTGCACCTCTTGGTTTATAATAAAATCTTAACAGAAGATCTGATGTTTGCAGATCTGGAGGAGTTTAGGATCTCTTTTAGTGATGATGTAAGAGCATATGTAAGAAAGAGTTTGTTATCTATCCACACTATCACGTGAATTTGTACATATTCAAGCCTACAAGACAAATATCTTTTGGATTTATTCATGTTTGGTTTTGTTTATTGTACACTAATGGGTGGGGTTTGTTGGTTCAGGCCCCAAGTTATACACAACACAGACACTCACAACTCACGTATTGTATGTATGTATGTATAATTGTAAGGAAGATGCAAATAATATTATTCACTAAACAAAAGGGAGTACTTGATTCAATACATAATAGTCTACTTATAGACTTGCAGATACACAAACGTGGAACAAAACAAAACAATAAAAAACTATTTCTTTCCTAAAGACCCGGACAATCTAAAGACCAACTCTTTAACGTACACTTCCTTAACCAAATAATCCGGTCAAACCTTAACCAACTTAACCCTTATCTGTTGACCCGTTTGAACCGAACCGTGACCCGTAAACGACCCGATTAACCCAACAATCACCCCCTTAATCGGTTGTTTACGACATTCACAAACTAAAACACCGAATTACATTCACCCTGAACCATCTCGACCCATCCCGGACACCCGACCTTCACCTCGGTCACGTCCAAAGTCTTCTTGTTTCAACCCGAATAAAACCACCACACTTGTAACATATCCCATGGCATCACGTTGGAAACCGTTCACTAACATCTTGACTTATCACGGATTGACGACTTCCTCCGGCCAAATCCAAAGCCACCCGATTTGAACTCCAACACCATAATGTTATCATCGTGTAGTCTCTCCAATCTCTTCACGTACCCTTTTCCGATCACACTTGTCCAAAGAGGCCACTCCACCGACAAAGAAAACAAAGCCACCCGCTTGTACCGTTTTCTTTCAACCGCTAAACGAACCGAATCCAAAGCCACCTGCTTTCACGGACCCTTCCTGCCCGTTTTTCACGCAACATGTCGGTCTCCTCTTATCACTAAACAAGCATATCAAGGCACCTTCGAAACTTGTTGTTACTGGTTGTATACCAGTTGCACAAACATGCAACTAACAACCAAACAGCCTTGAATCTTCTATCAAAACAACCACTTCAAACTCCTTTGATCATGACTAACAGCTACGAGACACATCGGTGTTCACCCGTCACCCCCGTCATCCTAACCGGTACTCTCCCCGCGACAACGACTGACACGAACCATCTCCCGGTCTCCGTCTTTCTGTTGTAAAACACTCCGAAACAGCCCACTACTATCCCGAACAACTCCCTTTCATACTGCCTGCCCTCCGCCGACCCGACACACCCGCCGGCGGAGGCTACCTCCGACACTTCTCAAGCCCTAGGCTCTGATACCAAATGTTGGTTCAGGCCCCAAGTTATACACAACACAGACACTCACAACTCACGTATTGTATGTATGTATGTATAATTGTAAGGAAGATGCAAATAATATTATTCACTAAACAAAAGGGAGTACTTGATTCAATACATAATAGTCTACTTATAGACTTGCAGATACACAAACGTGGAACAAAACAAAACAATAAAAAACTATTTCTTTCCTAAAGACCCGGACAATCTAAAGACCAACTCTTTAACGTACACTTCCTTAACCAAATAATCCGGTCAAACCTTAACCAACTTAACCCTTATCTGTTGACCCGTTTGAACCGAACCGTGACCCGTAAACGACCCGATTAACCCAACAGGGTTGTAGTGTTGTACTGTGTAGTCACATTAGATTTGGTTTGGGCTGCATGTTAGACTATGCTGAACATATTGGCGGACTTTGTGAGTTTGTGTATTAATAATCCGAGTTGGCCGAAAATCGGTTTTGGACGGTTTACAAACTGGTTTGGCCTTGTACCAGTTTTTGGATAACCGGTTTGGGCACCGGTTTCAGTTCGGTGTTAGTCTTTGGTTTCTCGACCTGGTTTCGGTTCAGTTTCAGTTTTGAACGTATTTTTTTTTTCGCGCATTTAGTGGTCGACAATAGAAAATATTACATAAAAGCTAAACACTCGTCATTTTTACTACCTCCGATTTACATTTGTTAAACACGATATCATTAATATAAAATTACAAAGTTACGTCAATATCAGCTTTCAAATTTCTAACTTAGTAAATGGTATTTCATTAACTTGTTCATATTTGGTTATATAGATTATTTAACAACATTTTCATCATTATTTGAGTTGTCCAACTCGTCCATCCTTCTGCGAATAATTATGTTTAATCTTTCAAGCACTATGGATATACTCAACACCTTCATTTAGATTTAATTGTTTGTACGCTCGGTTCCAAACCCCTCCTCTATCCTTAAAGCGATTCCATAATCAGTACTGTAACGATACCTTGTACACCCCTTTCCCCCTTTTAAGTCTAAGGTCCTAACATATAAAAAAGCAACGCCCAAGGAGTACTCCTCATCTTCAGTCCAAACGGGATCACTTCGAAACATTTCAGAAGTATGTAGAAGTGAAATCTTTGCGATACGAGAGAATTTTTGCGTTTTTAGTAAGCGGTTTTTTGTGTGTTTGTAAGTTGCGATCAACCAAATATGCCAACTAGCTATTTATACTAACTTGGAATGGCAAAATGGTGATTTTGAGGGGTCAAAAACGGATAGAAATCATAAAAAAAAAAGTGTCATATTAACGTTTCTAAAGGCTCCACGACATCCAATGGTCAAAACTGGTTCAAACCAGTTTGGGTCGGGGACTGGTTTGAACATGGAACCAACTCGGGTCAGGTTGGATACCGGGAGGTGAGGTGTGGAACCGGTGGGTTCAGTGGGTTTGGGACCGATTTGGGATGAAACCAGTTTTAGCTAACCTAAAAAAAGACGCCCAGTTCCATGGTTGTAACATGAAAGACTCAAGATGATATTACTTCACAATTACTTCACAATTTAACATTTTGGGTGTAAGTCGTATTCACTATTCAACTTGAGGGTTTGTTTGATATTGGTGAGGTGATGAATTAACAAGTACGGGTGCAAATGAGCAGAGCCGAGCTCAAACTTGACCATGCTCGAGCTTGAAAACTTATGAGAGCTCGATCTCAAGCTTGGCTCGATTGGAGTGTTGTTTTCAATGCTTCAGCTCGCTCGTTGGAAATTTCTTAAGCTCAAGTTTGGCTCGGGCTCGGCTTGTTTACTATGTATTTGTTAATATATTAATTAAATGAAAATAACATAATCAATAGGCTCGCAAGTTCGATAAATGAAGCCTGGCTCGAGCTCGTTTAGTAAACAACCTTAAATGAGGGGTAAATATTATTAAATATTAGGTTAACTAATATAACACTAAGGCTCGACATGCTTGAATGCCAGGCCCGAGCTCGGGCTCGGGCTCGATTAGTAAACGAGCATTGTTTTAGGCTCAAGCTCGGCTTGTTTTGAGCTTTTTACCGAGCCAAGCTCGAGTAGCTAGCGAGCTGCTTGGCTCGTTTCCACCCTAATAACAAGCAAATGAAACTGAAAGGATTAAAGCTGGGTTGGACAAAGCTTGAGGGATATTTGCAGTATATTGAAGGCAAGTGTGGATATTAAAGTGGGTTGGACTATTTATTGGGCCGGTTTAAAAGAAAAAGAAATAAATATACATGCTTGAAGGCTTGAATGTAACGGGAGAATAAAACCATTACTACATCAGTCAAGATGCTTAATTTTAGATTTTTGTCTTTGTTCTCACATTGTAACATTGAGTGTGTTTTATCATGGCTTTATGCTCTTGGTCTCTTTTTTGAAGGTTATGTTGTTCATCTTTAGCTTGTTTAATTTGAAAAACAGGTTAATAATTTGACATTTCTTAAAACCTTTTTTCAGATCAACTGTTTATAAGAACTAACTAAAAAGCTTGGTTGTGTTCGTAATTAACTTTATAAAGTATTTAAATATTACGTAATATGAGCCAAACGTTTGAGGAACAGTTCGCGAATCGTTCGGGGGGAAGTTCGTTTATGTTCGTTCGCTTAATAAATCAACGAACACGAACAGAGGTCACGTTCGTTCATTTATGTTCGTGAACATTAGGTAACGTATTTGTTTATGTTTAAGTTTATGTTTGATAGTCCATTAGGTTCGTTAAAGTTTATTTTTAATTTAATTGCTTCATAATTCCTAGTAACAATATTAGTATTACTCGATTTATTTAAATTAACCATTAATTTTCTTAGACAAACAAAAACGAACACGAACATAAGGCCTTGTTCGTGTTCGTTCAGTTTGTTTGCAGCGCCCTAAACACAACTATATTATGCTATTTTTTAAGCCTTCTCTCCAACATTAGTAGAGAATAACAGTCGTACCAATGTTCAACTATGCTATTTTTTAAGCCTTCTCTCCACCATTAGTAGTGAATAACAATCGTACCAATGTTCAACTATCTATTAAAGCGTTTTCACCTCCAAAGGGAATATATTGTTTTCAGAGACTAAAAAGAAAATAATCAATGAAATTGAGAGCAAATTTAGAGGGTGTTTGAAATTGAGTTTGTAAATGACTTATTGACTTGAGGAAGGATAACATACAAAGGCTTCTTAACCTACAAAGCGTAAGAAGTAATCTCAACCGTAGATTAGGGTTAGATGGACGCGATGGCGGGATTGTAATATTTACGCGTCATTAAATAACTGTTTAACACAGAAAGGGTATTTTCGTCCAATTGCAAAATCAAAATTTAATTGAATGAAAATTGCATCGCGCTATTTTCGTTAATCAGATTTATGATAGTGAAAAATAATTACGTAACTGATTGCTCTGATTTCAAAAATCTACCATTTGAACGTTTAGAAGCATCTATGAAAGTCAAGAGATAATAAAAAAAAACGCACATGTACTTTTAAAAAAAAGGAACCTGTGTGAACTAAAAAATGCACATTAGTTATTAAGAACGCACGTTAGTTTAAAAAAACGCACCTATGTTAACTAAAAAAGCACATTGCTAACCAACAAAACGCACGTTAATCATGAGAACCCCACAATTGACCTGGATAGATTAACGAATAAGAGACATTGGAATTAGCTCTAATTTTGTAGTAAAGGGGAAAACTAACCATAATTGTCGGCTACCTGCTAACTTCAAACGATTTGATAACTTAGCCGTATGTGGTGAGAGTCGCACGTACGTTAACGAGGGGGTTCGCGTCTATACGTGAGTTAGAGTCCGTATCCGTACCGTACTGCTTGCCTAGAGCTAAGTTCGTTCCCTTTCGTCAAGTAGGTAAAGTAGGCATACAGTCAACAATAATCCAGAGGGGCACCACCAAACGGGATCGAGACTAGCCCCTTGACTACTGAGACGGTGGCGATATCTAATTTCCAGCAAAGGCTCAAATCAATTTAGAGGCTCACTGTTTTTGTTGAAGGATTATTTAGGGTTGTACCTGCTAACTTCAAAACATTTGACAACTTAAAAAAACGCACATTTATGGCCGGCTACCTTCTAAATCACTTCTAAAAAAATGATCATTAAGGACTAGAGTATTCAGAACCGGTTTAGTAGTCTCGAATAATTGGTGGTGAGATAAGACTTAAGGGCCATAAGGTCCTGGGTTCGAATCTCACAAAGGGGGTTTTCTCATAATTATGAGTTTCCTCTTGAATTGGTGACTTGGTGGTGGAATATGATCGCGTGGCAACACTGGTGGCACGATGATACTCCAGTGTTCCGTGAGTGATTCCAATTTGTCGGCCGTTCAAAAAAAAAAAAGTAGTCTCGAATAATTAGTATTTAGGACTGATATATTATTTGCTGGTGATATTAGGGACTGATTTTTAGGCAAATTTGGTTAGTACCTGATAATTAGTCCTTAATAATCTATTAGCTTATTAGTGACTAAATTTCAGTCTCAGACATGTCTGTGAAAAGGCATGTATAATTACTTTTCTAGTCCTTAATAAGCATGAAACCTTTCAAATGTCATCTAAAAATGCATGTATAATTACTTTTCTAGCCATTTTTGATACTTTATAATGTAGTATAGATAAGTTCTCATTTGATTTTTCCCCATAATATTTATAATAATATTTTTCATTTGTTTTATCTTTTATATTATTAATTAATTATATTATATTATGCATATTAATTTAACATATAATTTAGTTTCAAACTATACTTGTATTGTTATGAAGGGATAGGGTCCTAATTCCTAGCGTGGAGACGGACCCTACCCTACAACTCGGTTGACTCACAAGACCTCCGTGGACAGAATCAACAACGCCTTTCCAGAAGGCTAAGTATTTGAAGACAACAAGCTTCCGCGGAGGTTCCCCTACGGAGTCTCAACCTCCGCGAAACCAAGACCTAAGCCACATATGGAGTGCAATCCATCCGCGCAAGACCCATCGCCCAACTTAGCGATGGTTTGTCGCGAACCAACCACAACCTCACGTGTGTCAGTATAGACGCGCCAAGTCTAAGCATCAGCAGGGAAGGTGTAGCTCCCCTTATCCCTGCTTTCTGCAATTATCTAGGGGTGTTCAGAATTCAATTCGATGATCAAGAATTCGAAATCGAATTCGATTCAATTCGAGTTCAGTAAGTCGAATACGAATCGAATACAAATTTATGATTTTAAATTCGATTCGAATAAAAATAATACATATTTATTATATATATAATTATATAAACGCATATAACTTTACAACATGGGCTAATCTATGAATTTAACCTAAGTCATAAATTAGCCCAAGCCTAACTCAAGCCCATAACTTAAGTCTTAACCTTAAATAAATTTATTCGAATTCGCTTCGAATTCGAGTTTCTAATTCAAATCGAATTTTTTAGCTTTTAATCAAATTCGAATCGAATACGAATTCAGTAAAAATAAATAAATTATTCAAAAATTTTGGTACGAATAATTCGAAAATTTGTTATTCAATTTGATGAACACCCCTTCTAGAAGGAGCAGACTGACACAGACTGGCACCGCCTGAAACACTTTGACGCAGGAAGAAAAGAAAGTCCTCCAGCCACTCACAATGCGCCACGTGGATTATTGGTAGGGCGGTACCTATTTCTTTCTTTTCTACATTTATTACATCCAGGTTACCTGTATATATCCTTAGTCCAATCCTAATAAATTGGGCCGAAAGGAAGGCAAGCCCATGACCCGGGCCCAAGCCCATCGTCGGCCCGTGTATGTCTTATATTCAGGATCTGGAACTTTAGACTCTCGAGCATAAACACTCAAACACACATTTACATACACCGGACCAACCACCATTTTTGTGTCTGCCGTCACGAGTTCTTGTAACTCTAGGCGGGTCGCCTCCTTTCACACGGTTCACAGTTTCTTTTATAGGTTTGGATCCAGCCAAGATGTGATGCAAAGGATTATACCGTGCAGCAACACGAGAGCATTACCCTACTACCTTCTGTGAGATAAACACCATACCCATCTACACTCGTTGTACCTCATTGATTATTCATATTATATCTATAATAAAATGAACGCATAAGAATTATCTATATATTAGTTTTCAAACTTTCATGAATATTAAGTTAATCTGTAAGTATAGCTGGTCCCCAATTATAGAAGACAACAACTATTTTTTTTTTCAAGTTTTTTCTATGCTATAATAGATTTGCTTCTAGGAAAAGGAAGCCGCTTTATCTACTTATCCCCTAAATTCTATCCTTCCAACTTATTATTACATACGCTCTTACGTCATGCCTACTCCTAGACAAAAGTGGCAAACTCGGTGTATAAGCCTTTCCTATATTTGGTGTCGGCCTACTTGATGCACTCATCTCTTTCTCGATTTACGCATGAAGTTGTTTGCGGGACTTGAATATGTGACATTTACGTCATATGAAAACAATTTTACCGTTGCTCCTAGGCTTCTTCCTTACACCATCACTAAACAAAAGTCTTTCTTCGTATTTACAAGATATTCTCTAGTTTATCGTGTGGACCGAAAGCATACAATCTGCTCAAGAATTTGGATAGTTCGGTTTTACCTTGATTGCTTGAATGTTTTCTAAACCGTCTACACAAACAATCGGGTTAAATCAACTAACTAAATCAATTATTATATTGAATTTAAATATTTCTATTGCTTTTAAAATTTGATGACATTCTTACAACTTCATGCTTTATTTATTCATGCTCCATATTTATTTATTAATATTAGAAGTTTAACGTCAATTTTTAAACTAACTTTGCATTATACATTCAATTATTAATATATATATTTGTACGTATATATGTACGCACCTGTTATAAATATGAAGTGATAATTATGTTTTCGTAACCTCTTCGACCATCTAACCAATAATACAAGTACACCTGTGTAAGATGATTAATTTGGTGACGAGTCTAGTTTTAAAAACACTGAATATATATACACCTACTTATACACTTTATTATATAATTCAAATAAACCCACAACTACTCCTAAGTCCTAATTCACATTCCACTCATGGCTTCCGGTCTTCACTTCGTTATCATACCCTTAATGTGCCCCGGTCACCTCATTCCAATGGTGGACATGGCCAAACTCATAGCCCAACACTCTGTCACGGTCACCATAGTCATCACACCACGAAACGCGGAACGCTACGGCGCGGTCCTCAACCGCGCCGTAGCATCCGGCCTTCCTATCAATCTCCTCCAACTCCGGTTCCCAGCCACTGACCACGGGCTACCCGATGGATGTGAAGGTGTAGATGATCTACCCACGTTTAAACTCTCCAAAAATTTCTATGATGCGTGTACCACGCTTCAACAACCGCTAGAAGATATGTTTAATAGCCTCAAACCTACACCTAGTTGCATCATTTCTGATAAAAACTTATCATGGACAGCAGATGTTGCTAATAAGTTTCGAATTCCATGGGTTGTGTTCGATGGCATGAGTTGTTTTACTCAGTTAGTCACACACAATCTATGCGCTTCCAAGATTCACGAAAAGTTAACTGATTTCGACACGTTTGTGTTACCCGGTTTACCGGATAACATATCCATGATGAAATCGCAACTTCCCGGGTTATTTAACCCGGGAAGTAGTGTGAAAGGGAATGAATTAAAATCCATACGTGAACGGATTAGGGAAGTGGAGTTAGGAGCATACGGGACGATTATAAATAGTTTTGATGATTTGGAAACAAAATATGTTGATGAGTTTAAAAAGATAAAACAAGGCAGAGTTTGGTGTATCGGACCGTTGTCGAATTCAAACAAGAATGATTTAGATAGAGCGCAACGTGGAAGCAAAGATTCAATCAACAATGATGGTTATATGAAATGGCTGGATTTACAACATGACCGTAGCGTGATCTATACGTGTTTAGGAAGCCTTACACGGCTAACACCATTGCAGTTTATAGAGCTCGCTTTAGGGTTAGAAGATTCACAATACCCATTTATTTTAGTAGTGAAAGGTGGAAGTAGAATAGAAGAGATAGAGAAATGGTTGGATGAAAGTGGATTCGAGTCGCGAGTGAAAGGTAGAGGTGTTTTGATTCGCGGGTGGGCTTCGCAGGTTTTGATCCTATCACATAGAGCAGTGGGGGCGTTTTTGACACATTGTGGTTGGAACTCGACTATTGAAGGGGTTTGTGCGGGTGTTCCAATGATCACATGGCCGCAGTTTGCGGAACAATTTTTTAATGAAAGATTGGTTGTACAAGTGTTGGGTATTGGTGTGGGAGTTGGGGCTCAAAGAGCTATACATTTAGAGGATGCAGATGATGGTGTGATGCAAGTGGAAAGGGAGGATGTTTGTAAAGTTGTAAAGATAGTTATGGATGGAGGTAAAGAAGGAGAAGAAAGAAGAGAAAAGGCTAAGTATTTGAAACAAATGGCTGAAAAATCTATAGAAGAAGGGGGTTCTTCTCAACTTAATTTGAACTTGTTTATTGAAGACATCAGGTTACACACAAGTAAGGGTATTGTAGCGTAAGTTGCAGCACTTGCTTGTGATTTATGAAGATTTAAGTGATATAGTGGTTTACAAAAATCTTGGCATTTTATTTGATAGAATTGACTTAAACTACATATGATTCTGAAAATGAAACAATTGTAAGGATTAGGGATGAGCTCGGGACGGTATCGGTACCGAACCGATACCGATCCCGACAATACCGATACCGAAAAGTCCAAAAAACCAATACCGATACCGATACCGATTATACCGGTACGGTATCGGTATCGGTTCGGTATCGGTACGGTACCGGTGTGGTATCAGTATTTTACCTTAAAATACCGAACCGATACCGATCCCGTACCGATACCGATAATACCGAAACCGAAAACCTCTAAATGTGGATACCGATACCGATACCGAACACCCTCGGTTCGGTATCGGTTCGGTACGGGATCGGTATTTTTTCGGTTCGGGATCGGTATTCGGGACCGGATGCTCATCCCTAGTAAGGATGTTCATGAATTCTATAACAACTCTTTTGATGTTGTAAGTTGTTTGGTTTCTTTGGCTACTAAATAGTGTAGACGTTGCCTTTTACGTGATGAGGGTTCTAGTCCTATAGTGAACATTGGTGTAGAATTTAGAGTTAATTAATGATTGTATGAATTTACCGTTCTAAATAAAAGTCAATCTCTCCATAATCCATTTATGTGTTGTTTAGAGAACTTAACCTGAATGTGTTAAATTGGATGGTTTGGGTTGAACATTGCAACCTCATTTAAGCATGATAAAATTTGTTTGTTTAAGTTGCCTATGTATCATTAGAATGCCTTTTAAGAATTAAATAAATGAATGAGTATTGCCACATTGGCATCATAAACCAACTCAAACCAGTTAAAAAAAATTATATTAAACAGGTAATTGTTTGAGGTTAAACGAATCTTAAGACATGAACATAGTAAATAAACTATGTTTGCAATTATTTAAAAAAGGGTTGAAGTGATGAAAGATATATGCGTACAAACTTGACTAATACCTAAACAACTAGTTTGACTTTTAAGAAGTCAATCACAAAAGAAAAGGAAACACCAATCACTTCGTCTAGCAAAAGTAAGCCAATTTTATTGTGACACTGAGTTTACGAGTCTAAAAGGATTATAGTATGAGTTTTACGAGCCTCAAAGGATAAAAATGATATTAAAATCAAGATTCTTGAAACATCTTTAATAAACAAGATGAACCCAACGAGTATTGTGTAATTTTATGTATTGTTTGATGCTTTTAATGGACAAGCTGGTGTTATAAAAATACATAAGTTTTTGTTGATAGTTTGGCTATTAATTGTGGAGAGACCACACAAGGCTGTGTAGAGAATACCCCTGTATACTATACGTTGGCCTAACATTGGTTTAAGGCAATACACGCGTAGAGAGCTAAACGCAATATTGGAGCGTGTGTGATTTTGGGTTTTAATTAGTTTTGTGTTAACATATAAGAGTGTAAGTGTATATTAATAACGGATCTTAAATCTGTCACTTATAATTGAAGCTTTAGATTTCAAGTCTTAGGTTGCCCTAATGGAGCATAATCTTTCTATACGTTGATTGTATGTTATTTTAAGTTATACCATAAAAATGGGTATTTTCTTCTCTTTAATTTTGGTATGGTATTTGTATATTTTTTTAATCTAAAAATAATAATATGTTACGTCATTACTGGTGTCTATGTCCCAACCGCATCGTGCAGGCACCTCAGTATATATTATAATACATATAAGGAGGACAAAACGTAGTTTTACATAATTATAAGATGTTTAAATAATATAACTTTTAAAACATACGATACTTTCATTTACAACATATTTTAATTGTCTTTAAACCAATTAACCATCACATTTTTAAATGATCATAAGCTTTTCATACCCTAACATTAAAAAAAAATGATATCATGAAAAATGAGCATTTTATTCACTTTAATTTGAGTATGATATTGCTATAATTATTTGTAATTTAAAAAAGTAAAATGTTATACCTGATTACTAGTGTTTAAGTTTTCCATTTCATTGTGTGGGGCTGTGGGCACACCATCTAGTGTGTATCAAAAGGGATCACAACAGAATTAATTTAATTTAATAGATAGCATGTTTACAATGAGATAAAACAAAAAAGATATTATGCTTTTACACTTCTATATCAAAATACACGTAACTCTCTTTTATTATATGTCGATGAAAAGTCACGTATCAAAAGGACATCTTTGGTAGATGTCTTTATCTATGGATGTACTAAAGATAAAGACGGACCACTTTCTTCCCATACTTCTTAGATTTTGGCCAATGCACTTTCGGTGAGGTGATATTACATACACGGAGGGCTACACTAAGAGGGCCACCACACTTGTGGTGAGGCATGAGCCCGTGACCACCTGGTTATTCAAATGCGCAATACGATCATGTTAATAAAAACTGGTTTCCTTATGGTAAGAATTAAAAAAAAATAAGTTATTCATAATTTTTTCAAAGAACTTCAAAGTATGGCTACTTTAATTAAAAAAAATATTTTTCAAAATCACTATAAGTAAATTTTCCCCACATGTTTAAATTTAAATCAGATCCGTTTTTTTCTATGGATTACGTAAAAAATGCTAATGATGAAAGCCAAAACCCATGGATCCTTTCATCCGGTCCTTGAAGAATAAGAAATCGGCCTTTTCAGTATTGCATTATTCTTCCCTTGAAAGTTTCAACAAACAACATTTGAAATGCTTGAATCAAGAACAACTTGATTATTAAGGACCAAAGAGTTTGACTTAGAACTATTGAGTTGACAAGTCAAAGAGCTGGATGACAAACTGTTGAACTATTCCAGCTGTTTACTTTATATTTTCTAGTTTTTTTTTTTGTATATTCGGTCATTCTTGTATTACTTCTAATAGTTTTACAGCTACTTGCAATTACTTTGTTTCTAAGTTGTTAGGGGTCGCCTTCATGGTTCATCGCCAACACTTTTCTCTCTTAGTATAAATAGTAAGGTACACACTATTATTTGTAACTTCTTTGAGCACCTAACTGAGATCACTAGAATCTAGTGGGAGAAAGCCAAAGTAAAGAGAGAGATAATGTGCATCAAGTAGGGGGTAATTGTACTTTGTTTGAACTAAATTTCAGTAATCTAAATCTGTTATGATAGCACTTTTGACAATGCATGAATTGCTTTGTTGATGTGTGAATTAATTGCTTGAATTACTTATTGATTATGAACTAGATTTTATTATCGTTCAAGTTATTATTAAAAACACACACACACAAACACACTCTTAGATCCAACAATTGATATCAGAGTCGCGACTCTCTGAAATGATTTAACAATCGGTTCAAACGATAAACCATGGCTCAATTGATAATCAACTTATAAGAGATCGAATTAAAAAGGGAGAACTCGACAACTTTGTTTCTAAAAATTGAATAGAATTCGGAGAAGATGTCAATCTCCAATGATCCTCATAATACAGGATCATCAACAAAGCCTCCAATTCCCGTTCGCCATGAATTTAAAACCCGGAAACGAAGGATGACTCATCACTTATTCAACAGAACACTGGTTGTTGGAGGTCAGTGGTGTAGGACAATATGTGTAACTCTCGGTTTTTAAAACAAGACTTAAAAATCTAATTAGCAGCAGAATACGGTCCCCGATTTTTTTTCGATTTACTAATACGTTCTCCAAACTGAAATCTTTCAAAGAATATATATGTGTGTGTGTGTGTGTTACAATTCTTTCACTTTAGGCTACATTTGTGAGCTACTTAAGAATCATCCCTCTATGCCAGTCACGTACAATCAAATCTTCAAACCCGACCCACTATTTCATAAACGACTTCAAGACCTGTGAACCTGAGTATATCATACAACATAAACTTAAGTAGCAAAGCTAAATGAAGGTTTCAACTTGCACTACAAGTATATACATTAATACATCATAACAACCATAAAATAATTCAAACATCCATATTTGTACTAAGATTTAACATTAGGTACTTACTATTGTGGTTAACCTGAAAGTGAACTCATGACTAGTTCACCAACTATATCCATTCAAAAGTCATAATTCATAACTATATTCATCCAAAACATAAACCTTGCATTATTACCACATACATTAAGAAAATTATGCTAAACTATTATTCTAGTACCCAAGTACTATTCCATACAACTTACAAAATCATATCTTTCGTGAATGATCCTTCTAAACTTCCCCAATGAAGTCCAGATGTAACATTCTAACCTATTAACTTTTTCTTTAATATTTGACCCATACCGCTAATGGGTGTATACACAAAAACAACATAATGGTGTTAACATCATCAAGCAACATAGACTTTTAACAATTATAATCAAATAAACATATAATAAGCGCGCATAACCTTTATAGAAAAATGATTTTGACAACTCATACGAGAGTAAGTATAAGCCACTCACCTTCACTCATAGGAAAGTTATGACCATATACGTGTTTGACATATAAACCCAAACTTTATACCTAGCTCATTTGCAAGTCAACAAGCTATGTTAGAATACTAAATGTGGAATTTACCTATTCAAATATTAGTATTCATTCTATAACGTTCAAACATGCAATACATTCAACAACTAGTTCTATTTAATACGTTTTCCCATTTACTACACGTTTGACCAGTTAGTGGAATTATATACATGAACTAGTTGGTAAGTGTTTTTAGACACTTAAAGCATGCCACATAAAATGCTATTAATTCCCTACAATACATACTCCGTGATTAATGTTAGTGTGTACAATCCAACACCTTTTCTTATTAATAATAACAATACTAATGTAAATCAATTTTCAGTGCAGTTGAGTTCATTTAGCTTATTTGACCCACTAGATGTCCAAATCAGCTCTTAATTTAATAGTTAACATGTTTTGAATGAAATATATTCTGATTTTAAACTTCTATATTAAAATACACGAAAATCTCTTTTTTTGTACCAATGAAAAGTCACGTATGAAGATGACATCTTTGGTGGATGTCTTTGACTATGGATGTACTAAAGATAAAGGTTGGCCACTCTCTTCCCTTACTTCTTAGATTATGCCCAATGCACCGATAGTAAAGGTGCATGTCGGTGAGGTGAAGTTGAACGCACCAAGGGCTACACTAAGAGGGCCGTCAGACTTGTGGTGAGGCAGGAGCCCATGACCACAAGGCTATTCAAATGCATGGTGTGGTTGGTCCATGTTAATAAATATGGTTTTCTTTATCTCCTTCTAATGGTAAGAATGTTTAAAAAAATAGTTATTCATATATCTTTAAAAAGAATTTCAATGTATGGCTACTTCAAAACCACTATAAGTACAAAATTTGGGTCCAATAGGTTTATATTTAAAGCGGACTCGTTTTTTCTATTCACGTGGAGTGCATAAAAATAAGGAATGTATTTCACAATGTGTGATTATGGATGGGCTGAAAAGGATGTTTGGTTGATTGCTTTGGCAAGGAAAGGAATGCAATATGATATTGGGAGGGTTGCGATCAAGGAGGAAAAACCCTGCCCTAATATTCAACTAACTTTTTAATTACTTGAGTAAATTCTATTTTGAGTCCATGTGTTTTGGTGGTTTTAACTACTAGAGTCTAAAACCAAAAATTTTAACATCCTAAGTGCATATGTTTTCATTATGTAACTCGTTGAGTCCAATTTCGTAGCGCTATTAACCAAGTCACTTAAGTAAAAGGGTAATTCAATCATTTACATATAAGTACAACCCTTTAATCCATAAGGTACTTATAAAATCCTTTTACCAATTTTATTAATATATATACACACATACCCTCACACTCACACACACCTCTTTCCGTATCTACTATCCTTCATCTTCAACCCCTGAGCACCACCATTGTACCACGTCACCACACCTCACCACCACCACCATTGGTTTCACCACAACCACCACCCACCTCCCACCACACTATACCACCGACACCACCAACACTGCCTCTTCCCCCACCCACATGTCGTCGTAAATCACCTTGATCTGAACCCTAACCCCATGATTGATTTCAGATAACCCTCGTAGAACCACAATCACATCACTATCGTATGTAATCCTCGTAACCGTCGAACCCTAACCCCCAAATTTATTCCATCCATCACCGCCTTCCCTAACCCCTGTCAAAGATTTCACCTACCACACTCATCACCGTCGTCTTTAACCCTCGTTAAACCACCATTCCCCATTCCACCACTTACCATAAACACCCACAACCACTAGTGGACCACCACCATTAACCTAACCCCGTATACAACCCACCTTCGACATCCCCACCATCTCTAACAGATCCGTGTTTTGTTGTGTTTTAAACGACATATTGGAAATGGAGAGTAGAGATCAGGATACGTAGAGAGATGAGATTGTGTGTGTGTGAGAGGGAGTGACTGAGAGGACATATTGCAAAGAGAGATACAACGAGAGAGAAGGAAAGAAAGAAAGAAAGAGAGAGAGAGAGAGAGAAAGTTTAGAGAGGGAAAGGATGGATGTTTACAGGGAGAGAGTGTTTGATTTGATAGTTTTTTTATTTTGTATTTTATTAGTAGGGACATTTTTACGTTTTCACAAAAAGTTAATAGACTTGGTAGTTAAAACCACCAAAATACAGAGACTCAAAAAGGAATATACTCCCAATACTTCTATAAGGGTGAGTTCATTGAATAACCACAAAAAAGTGATAAACCAAAGGTAAAACATGTAAAAAACTAATAAAAAATAATTTTTGCATGTAGAAAATTTGTTTTACCTAATTTTTACCGAGGCTTTTGCGTATAAACTCATGTACGAAAGCATTTTAATAAAAAAATAAAAATAAAAAAAGTTAAAAAATCAGTTAAAGACGTAAAATAATAAAATTTCTCAATGTTATTTTTTTTATTTAAATGGCTCCTACGTGTATTTATATTGTAAAAGCTCCAAAAGATTATGTAACAAAACTCTATGTAAAAATAATTTTTTTTATTTTAGTTTTTTTATTACATATTGTATTTACTTATACTTTTAAAACATAAATAGTACAAAAAAAGGTACCTTAATTACAAACTAATGTAAAATTGCAATCCATTCCATAAATAAACAATATTTAGTCAAATATATTATATTTCATTGTTACATAATACCAAACTATCGACCATCACATGATTATTGGTCTATCAATGGTTTGTGACATTGTATCCTAACTGTTTCAGTAACATCTCGAATCAACGAAGACACATTTTCATAAGAAGATCCACCTTCACTCATTGCTATCTTAGCCATTGTTGCAAGCTCCCTCACCCTTCTTCTTCTTTGTTCTCCTTCTATATCTTCTTCCATCAAACATTCCACAGCCCTCTTCACCTCCTCCTTATTCACCAACACTCCAACTTTATCTTCATCCCCGAAAATAACCGGAACCTCAACACCAATCCTAACTCCAATCTTCAAAACTTCAACAATAAAAACTTCATTTAGAAACTGATCTGCGAAAAACGGCCATGTGACCAAAGGAACTCCAGCACATATGGCTTCTAGTGTCGAGTTCCATCCACAATGCGTTAAAAAGCCACCGATGGCTTGGTGTGACAATATTAACACTTGTGGAGCCCACCCATGCACAATCAAACCTCGGTCTCTTACCCTTTTTTCAAACTCTTGTTCTGAAAACCATGTTTCGAGTTCTTTGGTTTTGTTACGTACGCACCATATGAATGGTCGGTTTAGGGACTCGAGTGCTAGCCCGAGCTCGATTGCTTGCACGGTAGAAATGCGTGCAAGGCTTCCTAAACATACGTATAGTACGGAGCCTGGTTGCCTTTCGTCCAACCATTTTAAGCAGTCGTGTTCGTTTATGGCTGCCTTGTTTCCTCGCTCTGCTAGGTCCTGGCCTTCTTTGTTGCATAGCGAAACCGGGCCTATACACCATATTTTCTTATCTTTCACCTGTAAAAGAACAAATAATTACAAATGAATCACAATCAAATAATAATCCTAAGGGTGCAATGAGTCTCTTTTGGAAAAATTGATTTGCCAAGAAACGGTAGCGTGGCAACTCGGCAAGTAGGATATCGTGTTGCGGCAAGACTTTATTCGGCAAGTGTGTGTACATATGCGCTGAGCAAACTTAAGGTGAGAGAGGAAGAAAGTGAGCCCATCTCCATAAAAACCACCATTCACATATTTGTTAATGATTGTTTTTTAAATTTAATTTGCAATTTGGTTGTGACATGAGAAGTGTACGGAGTATGTAGAATTTCCAGTGATTTGGCAAGTATTTACACGTAAAAGGTACGCCCCACTTACGGTGTGCGCATATAATGTATATATGTGTGGCTCTTGGGGGGGGCAAAAGTAAAGTTGCACTAGTTTTAACGTTATTTTACTAATTTCGTGAAAATAACGTTAAAAATGACGGACGGTTAATCATGCATCATGTGGTGGAGTGGATAGCCAAAAGACAAAGGGGTACATGCACTGATCGGGTTTGTCCCGATTGCTAAGTATTTTGTGCCTATGTCCGAGGCTTGATACCAAACCACATCGAGCCGGGGGTCTCACTGGAAGCAGCCTCTCTATTCTTAGGGGTAGAGGTAAGGCTGTCTACATCTTACCCTCCTCAGACCCTACCTTAGCTTTGCTATAGGTAGGATTTACTGAGTATGATGATGATGATGATTATACGTAAAAGGTAAGTGATGGGAAAAGTTGATGTGGAGGAGAGAGGGGTTGCGGCAGGTGTGACAAGTTTTGCTGAGACTCCGTGGACCCTAATTATGATAAAGATAATTACAATAAACCCCGCAAAAGATTTTCACTTGATGCAGGAAATTAGATTTGATTCGCCACATGAACTTTGTTGGGTTGACAGATATGGTTGTTGAATTTTTTTTAAGTTAAAAAAGACTATTTTTTTCAAACTCATTGATAAGATGACCATTTTGGTATTTTTCCAATAGAATAAAACCTAACAAACATATTATATCTAATATGTATCGCTAACATCACCTTTGTGTATTCCTTAACATACTCGGGCTCTAGTTCCTCAAACGTATGAACCACGAACCCATATGCCTCTTTCTCGGCTTCGGTAGCCCGGACCCAGGCTCCCATGTCATCTTCCGAGATGCGTTTAGAAGAACCCGTGAGTTGAAGCTTAGTAACTTCAACACGGTCAGGCAAACCGGGCAGGATAACTCGCTCAGTGTCCAGTTTAATATCTTCCAGAATCTTGGAACTGATGGCAACATGAAGGCACAAGAGATAGAAGCATCCAGGCCCATTAAACACGAGCCGAGGAATGTTAAGTCGCCGAGCCACATCAGTAGTCCATGGGAACAAAAAGTCCGAGATAATACAATCAGGAGGCGGACAAAGGGACCGAAGCAAATCTTCAGCCGGTTGTTCTAATAAATCTACTGCAGCCGAGAGCTTTCTCCAGTACTCAAATGATGGAAGTTTGTCAAAGCTTTCGCACCCTTCGGGCAAACCAACTTCGGATAACTGTAGTTGGAGTTCGAGCAGCTGAATCTTGAGCTCGGCTTCAATGGCTCGGGTTATAACGGGTCGAACACGGTTGGCATCTTGTGGTGTGGTGATTATGGTGACAGTTGCACCACGTTGGGCTAGTATTCTAGCAATGTCTACCATGGGTAACAAATGGCCTTGAGCCATTAGAGGGAATATAACAAAATGAAGGTCGGTTTGTGGTGTGGCCATGTTTGTTAAGAGTTATGGAAATTCAACTTTGCTACCAATTCTATAAAGGGGTATCCATCTATTTAAAAACCGTTATCTCAAAGAGTATGTGGTGATATTGAACCAATACTCTTACAACGATAAGTCTATAAAATATGTTAAAACGATGTGACTCATGTTTCTAAAACTAATGGCTTGGTTTCATTCGGCAAATACTCGACAAAAGAATCTATAAAGCAAAATAAAAAAATGTATATACACACACATTTACTTGTTTCATTTTTTTAATAATAAAGGTTTTTTTAATTAACTTTAAATTTTATTAAAACGAAATACGAAAGTTACATCACAATAGAAGGTAGACGGGCAACAAGCTGCGCCGCCACCCCTTTCTGAATTGCGAACCCTAGTCTACTAAAGACATATCATTGCCCCTCTGGAGATGAACTATTGCTGTGGACGACCCGTTGAACCCTGGTAAAAAAATGAATAGCTTCTGACGCTAGGGAGACAAAGGTATCATGAAACATATTTTTTAAGTTACAAATATAATTAATTTTTTTTGTTTTGTTTTATTTAATTATTGTTATTATCATTGTTATTTAGATTCTTTTTTTTATTTGTATTTGTTACACTAATTTTCATTAAAAAATGTGTTGGGTCCCTGACCCGTACCAAAAGGCAAAAGTTACTCGTGTGGAGTTATTACCAAAATCACCCTTTGTCCGCCTGTTACATTTAGGGATTGTTTGGTAAGCCTCTTAATAATGCTCTGAACCATTCAGCGCTGAATGATTTAGCATTCAGCGCGTTTGTTTTAGCTTCTTAATGGAATGGTTAATGCTGAACCATTAAGATTTGAGATGTTGCTGAATCATTAAGCACTGAACTATGTTGAACCTTAATGAGACTCTTCTACCAACGCGGGACAAGAAAATTAACCATTAAGAGGTCCAACTTAATGATTCAGCACTTAACCATTCAGACCTTTTAATAATTCAGCACTTAATCAACCAAACAGCCCCTTAGCCAGCTTATCATATATACTCACTTCTATTTATGAAGATGTAATTTGACTTTTGTGGTCAAACAAACTATTTTTCATCTAAAAATAAAATGGATATTGATGGAGCTCCATGGCCAACATTTTTCTTTTAGTAACTTTGTTACATAAATGTAATTTTATGATCAAATTGTTAACCCCGGGAGTGTCCCGGGGTTAAAATATCTAATATAACATAATAAAATATCTAATATGACAACATAATTAATGATTTGCCAATACATGATTAATGAATAATAATAATACTAGTGGGAATGCCCGCGCGTTGCAGCGGGTGTTCCGAGTGATATATGATTCAATTATAATGCTTGTTATAAGCCACCTCCCATTCCGGTTTCTAACATTTTATTCCATTCAACGACTTTGCAATATTTTTCCTTCATTTGAATAATGTGTAAAATTATGCATGCATGAAATTTAAATATACTTGATTGCATGCAAACAAAGTACCATACTATACTGGACTTTTTAGCCAGTTGCTCTTTCTTTCATAGGAATTGGACCCAACACTTCAATTCTTGCTATTGTATCAGGTAGTAAATTTTAGAACACATTTGCCACGTCATCATATACCGACGCAGGATTACAAAAGGTTAGATACATACAGTAGCAAGAAGTGATAGCTTTGGAACATCAAAAAATAAGTTTTGAAGTCCAATACGCCTAATAGCAATTGGTTGGATGCACATAACAGTTGGCATACTCCGTATCAACACCACATAGTGAAAGAACAAGCTCTAAACGCTACGATGACAAAACGACACATAAAATTTAATAAAGTTCTAGAAGGATCATGCTTTCAACTTCGATTCAAGGTTTGATATCTAGCAAAACATCTGCTTCTGCACCAATAGACCCGACAAGCGTTTCTTACCAAATTTGAAAACCCTTGAAGGTATCTACAAAATTTGAGGCCTTTGATCACAACGATCAACTTTCATCTGCAATTGTTACAGGTATCAGCAACAAGGCATCAACCAATTCACTATATTAGCTAACAAGACATGTAGAAAAAGGAAATTAACTAAAAATATGAATCACTGCAATATCTAAAATCATACCTTACTTCTTTGTTCTAACATAAGTTAATAATCTTCCCACTGAAATAGTCAAACATAGCACAAAATTATAATTTAATTCGTAAAGCTTACAATGATTCATACCAAAGTTTGAGAGGTATGTCTAAATGCATAAATGATGTACAAGATTCTCTACCTAAATACCGATATATATAATTCATTTCTTGATGCATTAAGAAAAAGGAAAAGGTGAGGCATTGAATCTCAAATTGAATTCATTAAAGATGAGAAAATCAAAAGGTGAAGCAAATAATAATATAGATGACTTGCATTAGTCATTTGTACAATTGTAATCAAATGTTGCACATAGGGGCATAAAGGGAAAGATTTGGTAAAAAGATAGTTGTTTACCTTGTGACCTTTTGTATGCCATCTTAAAATTGACATGAAGTGACTATTTTAGCCATCTCTCCTCCTTTATAATGTAGTATAGATTATTATTATTATTATTATTATTATTATTATTATTATTATTATTATTATTATTATTATTATTATTATTTATTTTAAACAAATTTTTGCCATAAGTTATCATATTCAAATATAAAAAAAGGAATCTCTGCCTATGAAGTTAAGTTTATCGTTTGTGATTTATTAGTAGAGTAAAATATATTTGAAAACAAAACCCCACAAAAATAGTTGTTTTTTTTCTCCGTTTTTATATAGCACTATGGTACTCGTTGGAAAGATAATAAAATGCTCGTTAATTTGGTGTAATTTTTTTCTTTAAAAAATCTCGTATATAAAAGATATTAACGTTTAAAAGTTATGGGAGGAAACATTAGAGAGAAAATTTAATTTTGTTTTTAAATTCTTATCTTTTCCTAAAAAAATTATAAATATATATAGATTTATTAAAAAAACTCAAAAATTAAAATCCTACATGATACCCCGTGGCACATTCAAGGAGGGGTCAAGGCCTCCATTAAATGCCACATAATCAAAGTTCAATTCTTTTATTATAAGTTATAGATTATAGATTATAGATTATAGATATGGTTGACCACAATAGTCAATTTTTGTAGTTAAACATAGGGGAATCTTCACCAGATGGTTCAATATTTCGATACATATATATATTTATAGCTTACCTAAAAAAACAAAAAAAAAACGAACAAACAAACGTATGAGCACACAAATCAAATGTCACGACAAAAATAATATATATTCATAGCTTACCTCATCAGTTTGTTCGGTTCGATATTTTTTATATATTCTTTATAAATGGAGAAACACATGTAGGTAAATAAACAAAAATAAAAGTCAAAGAAAGTTTAAAAAACAGTTAAAAGGTAAAATTATAAAAGTTCCACCCAAATCTTTTTGTATGACTCCTACATATATGTCTGTATTGTAAAAACTCCAAAAAAAAAATGTATAAAATCTATGTAAAATGATTTTTGTATTTTAGATTTTTTACAAGTAAAACAAGTGGTTTCCTGATTCCAAACGTATATATATTCTTAACTAGGTTAAGAACCATATTTAATTTTCATTACCAAAACAAAACAAGTTACATTTAGATGGTGGGTAAGCGGGCAACAAGTTGCGCCGCTATCCCCTTTTGAATCGCAAAAGCCTATCCTGCTAAACACAAACCTTTGCTTCTTAGGGCTCTGCGAGTCACTGTGGACCATCTAGGTTATATCTCGGGATCTTTCTGAGATAGACAAATAAAACATTATGACAAAATATGTGTTACGGTGTAGCATAGAAATTAATGTACTATATAATCATGTGAATAAGAATGAAAATTATATTAAAGAGAGAATGTATGTTTGAATAAGGTGCAAAGGCAGAAGCAACCATTGCATGGCGTGATTGAGGCGGTGGTCTTGAATGTGTAGCTTTTTTTATCAATAAAATATTTAAATGGTTTTTAATAAACGAAAATATAAAAATAATTAGTTAAGATAATAAATATTAAATAAGAGATTAGCTTGAAATTATGGTTTAAATAAATAGTATTTCATATGACAGAAAACTAAGATAATCGTAAGATTTTTATTTATTATATAGTAAAGTAATAATAAAGATAAAAATATATAAATTGATAACTATTGAGTTAATTAGGTTATTTATAACCTAAATTTTTGGGGTTATTTTGGCCGATTGATCTTACAATGTGCTAGTTTCAAAAACTCTCGTTCTTTACATTTCTTCCTAGCTGCTTGGCCTGTAGTAGGTATCTGGTTCACTGCTTTAGGTATCAGTACTATGGGAGCTGGCCATGCCCGAAGTCGTTACCTTAACCGCAAGGAGGGGGATGCCGAAGGCAGGGCTAGTTTACACCCATTATCTCAAGTTTTGGATCGAACTAATCCATTGACACAAATAGTTCATGGGAGAAAATTGAGTTATTTTGGCCCGGGGGGATTGACTGTGCGAACTGCTACTTTTCCAATACGAGATATTCATCCTAGTCACTATGGGCGTATTTGCCCAATTGACACATCTGAAGGAATAAATGTTGGACTTATTGGATCCTTAGCAATTCGTTTATACATATTTTTTTTGGAGTTTTTACAATACAGACATATATGTCTGTATTGTAAAAACTCCAAAAAAAAATATGTATAAAATCTATGTAAAATGATTTTTGTATTTTAGATTTTTTACAAGTAAAACAAGTGGTTTCCTTATTCCAAACGTATATATATTCTTAACTAGGTTAAGAATCATATTTAATTTTCATTACCAAAACAAAACAAGTTACATTTAGATGGTGGGTAAGCGGGCAACAAGTTGCGCCGCTATCCCCTTTTGAATCGCAAAGCCTATCCTGCTAAACACAAACCTTTGCTTCTTAGGGCTCTGCGAGTCACTGTGGACCATCTAGGTTATATCTCGGGATCTTTCTGAGATAGACAAATAAAACATTATGACAAAATATGTGTTACGGTGTAGCATAGAAATTAATGTACTATATAATCATGTGAATAAGAATGAAAATTATATTAAAGAGAGAATGTATGTTTGAATAAGGTGCAAAGGCAGAAGCAACCATTGCATGGCGTGATTGAGGCGGTGGTTTTGAATGTGTAGTTTTTTTATCAATAAAATATTTAAATGGTCTTTAATAAACGAAAATATAAAAATAATTAGTTAAGATAATAAATATTAAATAAGAAATTAGCTTGAAATTATGATTTAAATAAATAGTATTTCATATGACAGAAAACTAAAATAATCGTAAGATTTTTATTTATTATATAGTAAAGTAATAATAAAGATAAAAATATATAAATTGATAACTATTGAGTTAATTAGGTTATTTATAACCTAAATTTTTTGGCGGGATTTAAGTGTGGGAATGGCCTCACCAAGTGTCACATGTCCCCACATCAATCATTATGTTATATATATAGATATAGATTATTTTTACTTATACTTTTAAAACAAAAACAGTATGAAAAAAGGAACCTTAATTACAAAATACTAATGTAAAATTCTGATCCATTCCATTGAATGAACAATATTTAGTCAAATATTTTATTATTTCATTATTACAGAATACCCAAAGTATTGACCATCACGTGATTATTGATCTATCAACGGTTTCTGACATTGTATCCTAACCGTTTCAGTAACATCTCGAAACAGCGAAGACACATTTTCATAAGATGATCCACCTTCATCCATTGCAATCTTTGCCATTGTTGCAAGCTCACTCACCCTTCTTTTTCTTTGTTCTCCATCTTCATCTTCTTCCATCAAACATTCCACAGCCCTCTTCACATCCTCCTTCTTCACCAACACTCCAACCTTATCTTCCTCGCCGTAAAGAACCGCACTCTCAACACCAATCCTAACTCCAATCTTCAATATTTCAACAATAAAAACTTCATTTAAAAACTGGTCCGCAAAAAAGGGCCATGTCACAACCGGAACGCCCGCACATATGGCTTCTAACGTCGAGTTCCATCCACAATGTGTTAAGAACCCGCCAATAGCTTGGTGTGACAATATTAACACTTGTGGGGCCCACCCATGCACGATCAAACCCTGGCCTTCAATCCTTTCTTCAAATCTTTGTTCTAAAAACCATGTTTCAAGTTCTTGTGTTTTGTTCCTTATGCACCATATGAAGGGTCGGTTTAGAGACTCGAGTCCTAGCCCAAGCTCGATTGCTTGTGCGGTAGAAATGCGTGCAAGGCTTCCTAAACAGACATACAGTACAGAGCCGGGTTTTCTTTCGTCGAGCCATTTTAAGCAGCTTTGTTCGTTTATGGCCGCCTTGTTTCCTCTTTCGAATAATTAGAAGAAAAAAAAACTAATCAAATAATATCTTTAATTTTGATAAGGAAAATTACAATAAACCTAGACTATATATTCTATCTAATATATATGGTACCAACTAAAATAAGAAATAATCATCAAAGTAGTCATTTAGAACCGTAACAAAATAGTGAAATAACGCTACTTTTTTCTTTTACAAAAATATCATTTGACATTTTTTTTCTTTTTATGTAAAGAAATTGTTTCAGTCAACCCAAAATTTTCACATGCACACCGTGCAACAGATTTTTATATGCCATAACAGATTTTCATTTAGTGCATGACCTTTTTGTATTCCTTAACATACTCAGGCTCCAGTTCCTCAAAAGTATGAACCACAATCCCATATGCCTCTTTCTCAGCTTCGACGGCGCGGATCCAGGACCCCACGCCATCTTTCGAGATCGCTTTAGAGGAACCGAGGATCTGAATCTGAGTAACTTCAACCCGGTGAGGCAAACCGGGCAAGACAACTCGCTCTGTGCCCGATTCAATCGTTCCCAGAATGTTGGAACTTATGGCAACATGCATGCACAAGAGATAAAAACATCCAGGCCCATTAAACACAAGGCGTGGAATGTTAAGCCGCCGAGCCACATACGTAGTCCACGGGAACAAAAAGTCCGAAATGATGCAATCCGGAGGCGGGCATAGTACCCTAAGCAAATCTTCAGCCGGTTGTTCCAACAAATCTGTTGCAGCCAAGAGTTGTTTCCAGTACTCAAATGAAGGAAGTTTGTCAAAGCTTTCACAGCCTTCGGGCAAACCAACTTCGGCTAACTGGAGTTGGAGTTCGAGCAGCTGAATCTTGAGCTTGGCTTGGATAGCTCGGGAGATAACGGGTCTAACTCGGTTAGCTTCTTGAGGGGTGGTGATTATGGTGACAGTAGCACCACGTTGGGCTAGTATTCTAGCAATGTCTACCATGGGTAACAAATGACCTTGGGCCATTAGAGGGAACATGACAAAATGAAGGTCTGTTGGTGTGGCCATGTTTGTTAAGAGTTATGGAAATTGAACTTTGCTACTAATTATATCAAGGTGTGACCGATAATAATTTAACTAAAGACTCTTTCAAAGGCAAGTATAAAAGTATATTAAAATGATGTGACCCATAATAATTTAACTAATTAAAGGGTTTCATTCGGCAAGTACTCCAAAAAGAATCTAAATAACAATAAAACCAAAATAAAAGATATTATATACAAAGCTAACAGGTATACATACATACATACATACGCACACAACAAAACTAGGCTTTACAATGCTCATACATACGGTAACTTTACATGCTAAAACACACCACGCATACAAAGATAAAGGACCAATCTTGCCATTCCATGATTCATTGGGGGAGTGTGATGACTCATTTCAAAACTGATTAACATTTACAGAAATCATGTTACACCACCTGCTACTAGATTATGAATCGATACTGCTTCTGCCAGAGTCTGAATGATAAAGCCGATCAGCTCTCCACGAAACCAAATTTGTAGACTTTAATAGCATGCCTAAGGCTGAAGAACAAGTTGCTCTCACTATTGCATCTGTAGAACGACTTCCTTTGGTCACCAACAACCCGAAAACCTACAAAACCAAGAAAAACATTTTGCATCTTTCAGTATAATATTCCATGAAAGTCAAGCATAAAGGCAAACAGTTGCCAATGAATATTTGCATATTCAACCACACATTTTAAAAAAAGAAAAGAAAAGAAAGAAATAAAAAGGTACTTCTGGACCCATATAGTTTGCAGGTCATAATCGTCGGTTGAAATTTTTGGAGTTCTTTGAAAATGCCCAGAACATATATTAAAGTTCAATAACAAAATATGTGTTTTATGCTTTTAAACAAACTAAATGAAGTCATATATATGGGGAGATGTTCGTTATAAAAACAGTTTTAGATAGAGAACAGCGAGAACCGTATAATGCCCTTGTACTTGCTACTTGCCAGATATGGTGAGAGTAAGAAAGAAAGTGGAACAGGCTGTCACATTTAAAGTTCTCTACTCAAAATTGGTTGCCTCTGTAAGTGTTTCTTTCTGGATATAAATATTTTTGTTGTATAGGTGATTTTTATTCTTTAATTATCATCATCATCATCATCATCATCATCATACTCAGTTAATCCCACCTATAGCAAAGCTAAGGTAGGGTCTGAGGAGGGTAAGATGTAGACAGCTGACAGCCTTACCTCTATCCCTAAGAATAGAGAGGCTGCTTCCAGTGAGACCCCCGGCTCGATGTGGTTTGGTATCAAGCCTTCGGCATAAGGCACAAAACACTTAGCAATCGGGACAAACCCGATCGGTGCATGTACCCCTTTGTCTTTTGGCTATCAACGCCACCACATGATGCATGATTAACCGTCCGTCGTTTTTAACGTTATTTTCACGAAATTAGTAAAATAACGTTAAAACTAGTGCAACTTTACTTTTGCCCCCCGAGGGCCACACATATATACATTATATGCGCACACCGTAATTGGGGCGTATTTTTATTCTTTAATTAGGAGATAGGAATTCACCTGATGATAATAAGACGCTGAAATATGCTGATCATCTGTTAAAGCAAGCATACTGCTGGACAAATAAATGGCATTTGCCTGGATGGCAGGCCAAGGAGCATCAAAGGCCTACACAATTAAGGAATTAGAATAATTTGAATACACATGTCTATTTACAATATGTTTCTATGCTTTTGCTTTTCGCTTTAAGTTAAGACCTGGATTATTGATGCCAGGTATGTATCAAGTCTGGAAACCAGATGCTGAATAAACTGCCTCGCAAGATCTCTAAGAAAATCTTGATAGTCACTCCTGAAAAGCATAAAAGTCGAAAGCCACATGATATTGATGTCAAAAAGCAACAAATATATGAGAAGTATAGTATTATTATCATTACTATATATACCTGTGATCAGATATAAATCGGTTTGTGTTAAGGAGGGGGATCAACTCCTCGATTTCCATGAGGGGAGCAACCTGTTTGATAGTATTCTGCTTGGTAACAAACAAAAAAATTATCAAGAAGTTAAAAGAACTTAAAATAACAAAAAAAAAATGAGACGCCTGAGGATATTTACCCGGCAAGCTTGTCGGACAGAATATTCATCATCAAGAAGATGAAGAACCAAACGTGGCAAAACAGCATGTACCTGACACGAGTAACATGTCGTGTAACAGGTCAGAATATAAAACTTTTTGGATGGATCAAAACGAGCTAGGCTGACCCAGAAAACTTATGTGCAATATTTCTGACTTTTTATAAATAATTTAGGGTGTCAACATACGATTAAAAAATTATATTGTTTTAACATAAATCTAATTTTTTAAATAAAAGGATTTGAGAGGTTTGCATCCATTAACGGTACACTTCGAACTGCTTTTGACCTGTTTTCTTTACCCACATGAGATAAAACATAACCCTAGGGCCATTCATAAGTAAATGAGTCCAGATTGCCAGCTCTACGCAAACTGTTACTGGTTTCACTAGCCTATTAGAAGTTAATAAGAACCTGCTCAAGAAAAGAGTCACGTGCTCCAGAACCATAGTGACTTAATGCTCCAAATGCTGCAAAAGCATTTGCTCTCATCTTTGGGTCCATGGAGAGCTGTTTACAAACCGCATAAATTATCAAAAAAGAAACTAAACTTCCAAATATCAAACATAATTACATTACATTATCTTTTAATATATTCAAAATATTACTTTTTTAAAAATTCACCTGGAGATTACGAAGCCGGACACACAAATTAAGTAGAACATGCTCCACACCGTTTGGTGCTAGCTCAAGAATCTATCACAGTTGAGATACCAATTCACTATTAACTCCCAACAAAATGTTGATTCAAATGTAGGAAAACAAAAACTACTTCTAATATACCGAAAGCAAGCATAACACCGCAGTCAATTGAACCGAATCATCTGAGTCATCGAGCAAGGCCAATATTACACCAAGAATTTCTTTTGTGTATGTATTAATATGCATAGGTGGTATCTGCAAGAACATGTTGAACGGTCAGGCCTCAGAAAGAAACATATCCAATAGCTATTAGTCCTTATCTGATAGCAACGTGATGAAAAAGAACAATATTGTGGAACTTAAATCAAGGCATGGGTAGAACATATAGATCAGCTAATTTTAGCAAGAGATTATTGGGTCCGTCTAAATAGCATATAGTTTCAAATATCATATAATTGCAACTTGTAAGACCTGCACGAGTCCACGTAGACAAAGACGCCTGACCATAGGAGAATCATCTGACACGTGTCGACACAATGCCTCAACTATTTCCTCCAATACCGGACCAGATCCATCATTGCTGCATTAAGAAATATTAGTAAAAGTATCGAAAGCCATAATTCATTATCCAAGTGAACAATGCAGCTTTGATATAGAAAAAAAAATCAGGTGATAGTTAAACACGGACTAAAATGCAAACAAAACTATTTTTCGTGGAAGATAACACTATTGACTATTCCGCTGCATTAGGAGTTTAGGACTCATTAAATAAGGTCGTTTTGGCAGAAAATTATCCCGCACATACATGTGACGTACAAACTCGGACAATGCTGCTGCTGCGGCTTCTCTTTGGAATCTCACAGGTTGATTCAAGTATTTACTTAAAATAACTGATATAGCTGAAACCTGAATAAAAATGATAGGAAAAAATTACATACAACATCAATAAAATGAAGAGTAACCAGTACTTTTTTAAGCATATCAATAGGAACATAAACAAAGAATTACAAGCAAAATTTATTAAGATTGAAAACTCTCAACTTATATAGCACGTCATGATAGAATAAAGAACAAAAACAATAGAATCAAAGTAACAAATAAAAATTAGCAATACCAGACTATGTCCAAATCTTGCCTAAATCACAGCCAAATGCTATAGAAATGATCATATTCGACAGCCAGTGTATTTTCACAAAATTACATACAATTGGATATTTTGACGCCTAGAACAGGGTGGGGAGGCGCCGGAACAGGGTGGTAACAGCAGCGGAACGATAATAGTAAGTTTCCATCAGGACACAGTCCCTCACGAGGTGGTGTGGCGGAGGCGACTAGTGGTGCGTCAGTGGGTACCCTAATTTGGGGGTTCCGGAACTTCTAGTTGGACGGTTAGATGCAAATCGCACTCTACAGGGTGCGTCCGTGTTGGCAGGAGCGTTGTACTCTTAGGGTACAGCTCTCTCAAACACAACATATAGCTCAAGAATATTTTTTATGTATTTCACACATATAAACAAGGATGTAGAAGTGATATACATAGAAGAAGGAACACAACCGAAAGCTAAACCCTAAGGCACACCGCACAACGGGCTACATACTCAAATATAACATAAGTAAATAAACGATGATATATAATCTAACAAATGTAAACTCATATTTAGTGTGATTATCTTTCAAAAGAAGATTGTCTAGAATAAATATAACAACTAGCTTGAGGATACTAATACAAAATTTAAATTTAGGTGGTAAGTCACGAATAGCTTCATGCCAATTTTTGATAGTTATAGGTTTAAACAAGGTTGTAGAAGGCACTAGGCAGGCGGTGGGGTCTAGCCTAGAGATTAGGCGGAATTAGGCATTTTGGAATTTTTATACGTATTATATATACACACACACACACAGAGATTTAGGTGTTTTTTGAAAATATGAAGATATATACACAAACATGTTAAGGTTCATTGGTCGGACGGGTCGAACTGGATAACATTATAAATAATTTATATATATTTGAAATATAAATAATATTCAGAATGTTAAATATTACAGTTTTATAATAGAAATGATTAGAACTTGAATGATTAAAAGTGCTAGAGCTTGATTTATGAGGGGGTGTATTTAAACTATTGTTAAAACCCTACATATTTAAAAGAAAGTTGAAGATATGCAGCGCCGCACATATCCCTCTCTCTCTCTCTAATATTATTGTTATCTTCTTCTTCTTCTCTCTCTAATATTATTGTTTATCTTCTTCTCTTCTCCTCCTTTGTATACATTCATTGTTGAGGCCCTTCGGATCTTGGATCAATCATGGATGAACAATATATTTGAGAGGAGTATGCATCAGAATGATGCAGGGACTCACGATTTATGAACAGAGGGTGGAGAGAATTTGATATGCACAAACTAATATTATTATTCCACACTTTACAAATGATACATGATGGGGTATTTATACCCAAGGTTTTGGCGGTTAATTAACTGCCTAGATACTAACCGACGTGATGATAAAATATACAGACACAATTGTTTATAAACTATACTGTTTGACTTTTTGAAGTCAACAGTTTGACTTTTTTATTTTGCTTCTAAATTTCTTGATTATTTTCTTTCTAACATTCTCGTCCCTAATCAAGAAATTTTAATCTTGTTTACTCTGTTCATGTTCATCCTTAATTGCAGCCTTGTTCCTTCTTCGATTAATTCATATCCGACTTATGACTTTGACTATCCGGATCCGTTGACGGTTGATCAAGATTAAGCGGTGTTAACGATGTCTTTGTCACTTGAATATGATATGTTCTTGCTGTGAAGGATTTCTGTTTTGATAATTGTTAACCCGGTGTCCGATTTAAACAATGGTTCAAACTTTTCGGTCCTTGATCAATAATCATCATTCTTTTTTCATTCTTGGTCTTAAACTCTGATCGCCTTTGTAAACCATTCTGTTTTATCATCTTCTGATTGCTTCTGTCGTTCTCTGATCATTAAATCTGATGTATCTTCTTTTCGCCTCCTGCGTAAGATACCGGGGAACGATGGTGACACACACACCCAATCTTGCAATAAGCATAATCTTTCTTCTGATTCTGTTTTATCTTTCTGTTCTTCTTTCGTTTCTGCCAGAAAAGGGATCATTTCCTGTGATCTGTTTCATACTCTGCTTTCGGGTCTTCTTCTTTCTTGAAGGCAGTGACTTCTTGGACTGCAATCGATTGATCCGCATTAACCATACGCTCTGATACCATGTTGAGGCCCTTCGGATCTTGGATCAATCATGGATGAACAAATATATTTGAGAGGAGTATGCATCAGAATGATGCAGGGACTCACGATTTATGAACAGAGGGTGGAGAGAATTTGATATGCACAAACTAATATTATTATTCCACACACTTTACAAATGATACATGATGTGGTATTTATACCCAAGGTTTTGGCGGTTAAGTAACTGCCTAGGTACTAACCGACATGATGATAAAATATACAGACACAATTGTTTATAAACTATACTGTTTGACTTTCTGAAGTCAACAGTTTGACTTTTTTATTTTGCTTCTAAATTTCTTGATTATTTTCTTTCTAACATTCATCATCTTCTTCTCTTCTCCTCTCTCTAATATTATTGTTGTCATCATCATCTTCTCTTTTCCTCTGTATACACAACCGGACCTCCAGCGGCGACGGTTCCCAGTCAAAAACACTGCCGCCTAGCACCTGCCTAATGTCCAAAACGCCTAGATCTCCGCCTAAGGGCTTATTCCGATAATGGTGGCCGACTAGGGACTAGGCGGCGCCTAGGCGACCGCCTAGCCCGCCTTTTACAACACTAGGTTTCAAGGAACTGAAAAGGAAATCTAAGCTTAATAAAACTCAGTAGCTAATCAATACTGAATTGCTCTTTATCTAATACCATCTAGGTTACAGGGGAATTCTATTCTAAACAAAATAACATATGCCCTCGTCTCCTATTAATTATCGTTTCAAGGTCTTCCATGTGTTGGTTATGTGTAATTGTATTTTCATACTTGCCACTTATTAATTGATCAAAACCACCAGCTTTCTTCAGATTAAGTAATAAGCAACATTTAATTTCTAGCAACCTTTAGTTGAAACGTATAATTGTAATTAGGTTTTGATTGATTAATAATGATGAATACAAAGCCCTATATATAGATAAACAAATTACAATTTGATACCCTTAATAATAATAAACTTGTCTAATTTAAATAACTTAATCTAACACCTTTCCTTATTAATTCAAAAACATGAGTGCTATACCGCCACACCACACGATTAGGTAGACGGTCCCAAACACCGTGGTATTCAAATAATAGAATGTATTACTCGGGCATTTTAACACACCAACCCAAAGCATGTATCAAGTTCACTTTCCTACAAGTTACTTTCATGCCCAAGCAGTTACCTATATACTTATGCATCCTAAACTGTAATAAACAGCAAACTATAGCAAATGATTTCTAAATTTATTATGGAGCACTAACTTATCCAAAATCACATAGCTATACATATAAAGATGTAAAGAGAACAACATCCATACACACACAGAGAAATATATGGAAAACATTACCATCATTAGCATTTAAACCGTTGTAGGGAAAAAGAAGAAAACATGTATAAACTTACCTAAAGTTACCTATATACTTATGCAGTTATGCATCCTAACCTGTAATAAACAGCAAACTATAGCAAATGATTTCTAAATTTATTATGGAGCACTAACTTATCCAAAATCACATAGCTATACATATAAAGATGTAAAGAGAACAACATCCATACACACACAGAGAAATATATGGAAAACATTACCATCATTAGCATTTAAACCTTTGTAGGGAAAAAGAAGAAAACATGTATAAACTTACCTCTTTAGGTCTTTTTATGGAAATAGATCCAGCCAAGTCACCAATAAGATTGATCCACTTCTCGTCAACATTGTGTTCTCCATCTTTAGCCAAAATCTGATCAGCAAGAATGAAAATGAAGAAAGAAAAAAGATGGTAAAAACACACCTACCGATGTTGAAATTAGGCTACATTAATCAAAAAGTAAATACCTTTCCCATTTCAAGGTCTCCAACACATTCACAAAATGCCTGATATGCTATTAGAAGCGTACTGCAGATTAATCACATAAAGGAAAATTTCATCCTCAAGACATTCTCGGAATGCAAAAGATTTTTATCTCTGAGCAAACTGCAAGAAAAACGCAATGTACTATTCCTTTTTTATCGATATATGAAACGTACTTTTTTAATTTATTTAATATAATATATTCCTACCACAGTGTAGCAGGTTGCATTAAATGGTAAAACTGGTACATATGTTGTGCATTAAATGGTTAAGAACTGCATGCTTCAGTAAAAAATGGTAGGTATGTGGCACTACATGGTTAAAAGAATACATTGTGTAAGTCAATAAGAAAAGAATAGTTCATTGCGTTTTATTCTTTCATCTTTTATCTTCTCCAATCACTATCACACTGAAACCTCAACATAGAACCAACACGCAAGTTACCGTAGTTGCTCATGCTGCCCGGAAATAGACTGACTGTGACAGCTTCCTAAATGAAGAGTAAGTATGGCAGTAACTGATGCGTAATTTTGTTCAACTGCTCTCTTACCAATTTTACCACCACCTCTGCAGAAGATGCAAATTTTAATCAAAAGTCACATCATAGAATAACTTGAAATTAAGTTAATACATCAAGAAGTAGACCTGAAGAAGGCAGTTAGAGCGACAATAGCAGCTTGCAGGATCTCATTCTCCGCACGGCCCCCAACAGAATCCCCTGCAGGGTCTCCTTTTCCTATGTCACTTTTATGTACATGAGTGTGGCTGAGAGTAGATATCAAGTGTTCTAGAAATAATGATGAAAGCTCGTTGTGCTGAGAAAAAACCTAAAAACAGAAGAAAAAATACAAGCAAGCTTTAACCTCAGCGAATGATTAAGATTAACAAAAAAAAAGAGGAAATAACTTAATAGGCATTCTAGTTTTAACATTAGTGGACACTCACATAAAATGCATCCTGCATTGGCCAACCACCTGGCATTCTGAGTATATCCTTAGTGACAATATCTCTTGCTGCAGCAGTCAATACTTCATTGAAAACAACTCCCGGGCTGGTATTTTCAGCTAGAGAAGAAATCTTTAAAAGGTCAAAGAATAAAAGCAATAAAAGGAACAATAGAAATTTATATGTCAGGGGTGTTTGGGTTTTCCTTTTAGGAACTTGATTATCTGATTATTGTGACTTAAAGTTACAATAGTCGGTTTATATTGTTTGAACAAGCATATTCTACTTCTGATTATTTAGGGGGTAAATAAGCAATTTCATACCAATGGCAACACAACTTTATCCAAGGATAAAAACAGAACTACTTTTTACCCCTTTTTTAAACCTAATTTTAGACACTTTTTTATTTATTTCACCAATCGTCTCTACCTTTTCTTCAGAAAAATGTCACTTCCAACCAATTTATCTATTAGTTTCTTTTTTAATCAAAATTCGTCAAACATTCAAACGGAAGCACATCCAAAAGCTCTTTTCTAATGCCTGTTTTACTAAATTAACTATCTGATTTTAACTATTCGATTGTTCAATATCACACAACCATTTTCAAAACGCAGATCCAAACAACCCCATAGTCCCAAATTTGAAACAGTGACAGGTGTTGCATTTAAAAAAGGATACAGCAACAAATGTTTCATGGCGTAAGTATTTCTCAGTCACATGAACTGCAGCAGAAAGCAAAGACTGGGACGTTCTGTAAAAGCACAGAATTTTCCATATGATAAAACTATACACAAATAAAAACATAATTTAAAAGCTTCACATTAATGACCTTGATATATCAGTCTCGTTCAGATCGTTTCCCCTTCTAGTAACAAACTCAATGACTGCTTGTATACCACCTTCTGCTGATGGCTTAATCTTATCACAGATAGCTACAGAACAACCACAAAGTGTAGCCACCAGCTGCAATAATTACCAAGAACAATAATACTCGGTGACAAAGATTACTTTCATATTTACATATAAAACCATAGTTCACACACATTGATATGTGTGTGTAGTCTTACCTCGTCTTTTGTCAGCAATATACACACAGATGAAATGACACGGTTAAATACTTCAGAAGGATCAATAGATGTGTCCTAATCATACAAAGCAAGTCAGAAAACAATAGAGCTTTTTTTTGCATACAACATCAACATCCTTGTTCATTTTTCCCGTTTTATTCTGCGTACTTTATTTGTACATTTGGGTCATCAAAATGTGTTTCTACTTTTGTGTCCCAATTAGGTCATTTTATAGACCTAAAACTTGCTTTAGAAAATGATTAACTTTTACAGAATAAATGTTAAACGTGTATATAAAAATGTAAGATTTAGATTGACTGTAGAATTTACAGGCTACAAAACAAGTCAAATGGGACACAAAACCATCTTTTAACGATTTATGGGTACAAAAAGTATTTTGGTTATGCAAAATAGAGATAAAAACTTTAGCTTCTCAAGGATTATATGAACTTACTCTTCTTAGTATGGCTATAACATCTTCAAGGGATGACAGAGCGGCATAGGAAGACTCAATAGGTGTGCTAAAATTTGAAGCTACTGGTTTCGGAAGAGACAGAGATATATCAAAAAACTGGTCTAATATCTGCATGGAATAAAGAAAGTTAAAAGAACGGACTCAAAAAAAAAGTTCTTACATGCATAAACATGAAATATAAAATTCCATCAGTTTGATTATCAAACTTAATATACAAAATACTGACCTGCGCAGAAAGTTTTCTAACTTCAGAATTTGTGTCTGCACAACGCGGAAGGTACGCAATGACTCTATCACCCAAATGTAAGGCATCTCGACTGGGCAAAAGAAATGCAGCTGACCAGAAAAGAACAGGTACAAAGATTTACTAAACAGCAAAAACTAAAGGTGGCAAATTTTGGCCCAGTTACTTATGAATGGATCTTTTAGGGTTATGCTTAAATCTATAACAGGTCACCGGGTAAAATAACTTGAAATAAAAGAGGTCATGTTGGTCAAATGTAGCCCAAAGTGTATTCTTAAGTCATAACGCATAACCACATAAATCATTTTATTTGGAAAACAATCACAATTTACACATTAATGATTTCATAAAAAATAAAAAAGCTTGAAAGAACGTGTTTTGTGTCAACCCGACCTAGCCTGTACCGTCCATAGTAAAATTATCTGTTCCAAACGAGACCTATTTTGACATTTCATATTCACCCAACCCACCGAATCGTTTATCTTGTCACAACTATGTAAAAATGGAAGTAAAAAGAGAGTTTAAAGTTGAGCTCACATGGCAAATTTGCAACATTAAATCGTGAGGTGCGATCAACTTGTTTGATGTGCGGGCAGCTTCCCTGACAACCAAGAGTGCAGTAACCAGTAACACAAAGGGTCCGGAATTTCAGCAGCATCTCATAAACGGCAAGACAACCTCGTTTCCTTTGATAGTCAAGAGGTGAAGAAACGTATTGATCAATCTGTTTCAAGATATGAAACAGCTGTTCGGCACGGCTTCTTCCATCCTCACCGCTAAGCAATACAAAAAATTCAAATATTAACGTAAATGTACTATAAAAATACATCAAGGTCATAATATGCTTCTCTTTGATAAAGAAAAACAATTGTTGACAGTGAGAAGAGTACCTCGTGAGAAGAATTGCGCACAAAAGAGTGATGAGGTTGTGGATAAGAGGATTGACAGCATCAGCAGGTTCATTTGGCAAAGCAAAAAAACCTAAAGTAGCCTGTCAAATAAAATAAATATTTAATAGAAAAGGGGAGGAAATTAATAGGACTCCATTAGACTATATAGTATATACAGTTAAAACTGACACCTTCATGACAATGTTGCGCATCTCATTTGTCAACTTTGGATCCACAGATACTAAAGTAGTGCAAGCACTTAAAGCAAGGGCCTAAAATACATGGAAAAGGAACATATGAATTAACATATATATAATAACTTGTCTTCAAGGTAATTAACTAATTACAGATAAATGAATCTATAAAGGGAGTTAAAAACCTGTGTGCGTAATAGCTCAACACTCAAATCAGAAAAACCTTCTTCATCATGACGACGCATTAGAGTTAATATGTAGTCAAGCAACTGGTCTCTTTTTTTTAATGGGAATGATATACCACTTTCAGCAGCATTAATGACAGCAAGTCCTGTATAACCAACAATAATTTGTCTTACAAAATGGTAAAAATTAGCACTTGAAATATTTTAATGTGTGACAAACAAGATTTTTGCTGTTTTTAAGGATTAACACAAATATTCTGAAACATAAAAAAAGAGCAGAAAATAAAAAGAAAAAAATAGAGTATTAGAAAAACTAGCAAGAAAAAAATGTAACTCGCAATTACTAGAGCATCTTATGGTAGTTACATACAAATGAAAAGGATGTTCTTTTACTATCTGGAATTATATATAGTAAAGCAGAAAAACATTCATGTTATGCTTTTAAAACTTCAACCAAATAAATATTTGTAAGAGTTTGACCAACCTAATAAGTCAATGGCAGTGATAACAGCTTGCTTCGCACTAGGGCGGCGTACATTTAGAAGATGAGACAGCATGTTAGTTCCCTGACGAAAGCAGTTACATGTCAATGGAAATTAAAACATACAGAACTCCATATTAGTAACCAGCCCCTAATTATCATCCATATAACATGAATACATGAAAGAAAAAAGTCAAACGAGTGAGACACAAAGATGATCCAAGATATAATGAAAGCTTACCACAAGTGCATCTATTCTGGCTTCAATTACAGTTGACGGGGCGTATCTTGCAGCATATCCATACATTAGAGCCAATGCAGCATGAATATCATCAGAATCTTGCATCTTACTTTTATCTGAGAAGAAGGATAGAAATCTGCAATTCAAACAATTCACAATGTTAAGACCAACGATAATATATAGTTAAACAACAGTAGATAATTCTAGCACCTTAAGTATCATGTAAATAGATAACCTAGTTAGCATATTACCTCTGGAAAATACTTTCCCCAACATTATCAAGAATCTCTTTAAGTTTATCCAAAACCGTATCCAAGTGGGATGCTGCAACCTGCAAGGAATTGTCATCAGACAATCACGAACATCAATGGCTAGATGCCTAGATTATGTGATACAGATTTTTGGTATTTTTTACTCATAGTGTATTCTTGTTTTAAAAAAAACTTCACTTGTAATATATGCAATATACTTACCAACCCCATGGCTTTTGCCAAACCAAGCCGATTTTCAGGAATGGTAATATTCGCTTGCTTGTACATCCAGTCAATCTTATCACGAACATAAGTCCTGTTATCGACTTTCTGAAGAAGTATACCAAGACATCTATAGAAGTAAAAAATAAATATATAAATAAATAAAATAAAAGATCAATATGCTTCTCAAGACTTGCAATGAATAACAAAAATAATTAAGTATGACAATTCAATAAGATAAAGATAATGCAAAAACATATATGCAAATAAGCGCTTACCGGTGAAGTAGTGCAGAATGCTCATCATCGGTTGTATAAAGTTCATATTGTTTGGCAAACGCATTTCCTAAAGAAATTACCCAATCGGTGTCTTGGACAACGTCCAATGTTTCAGCCAGAAACTGCAATAGAAAGTAATGAATATTTTCACTAATAAACATTACAAAACTGTCATGTTAATAATGTATCAAATAATGTTGCTTCATGTATAGTGCAGTAAAGTTACAGTTCAAGAAATGCTTGAACATGTTTCCAAATGAATTAGCAGGGAGTTCATAACACGTACATTGATAATCATATCATCCCATGTCTCTTGATAAGAAAGGTCTTGTGTAAGGTCTTCTGTATCGCTGACATATGCTTTCATTTTTGGAATCTAGAGCTTACCAAAACAATATATTAATTAAGAATCAGGTAAAAGCATAAAACAATCACCCATACAAAAAGTAAGGTAGCTAGATCTAGAACATAACAAGCATGTTAAACCAAATGATTTCCAAAGGGGTTAGCTCCATGAACCACCTCCATTAAAAGAATTGCATGCTTTAACTGCAATAAGGTGTGAATATCTAAGGTTATAACAAAGGGCTTGTAGCCTAGCAGTATCAAGTGCTGGAGATAAGGTGTCCCTCCCCATGAGGTTGAGGGTTCAAGTCCCATAGTGAACAAAGGTGAAAAATTAGGAGGAATAAGAAGGGTGTGAGTTAGCCAGTCAAAATAATCCATGGTTACCAAAAAGATGTCTTAAGGGGAACCCTAAAATAATCAAGTAACCACATTGGCAAGTTATTGACTACATAACCTCGGTACCTCATCTTGCCAAAATAAGTTGATGTTTTTTGGAAATAGAGACGCCAAGTAATACAGCACCTGCAAGTACCAAGCACAAGCAATGTGAATGCTTCTTTCAAAATTTGAAGTTACGGATATGTTGGCACACAACTTTTAAGAGCTTTAGCTTTCAAAACAACTTTTGTGTACATTGGGTTTTTACGTGTCCTTTTATGTCATTATAAACTTTTAGCTGCAGTTGACCTATTTGGCCAAACACTTATACTATGGCTCATAATAGCAACTACAGCTATAGCTAATTTTGGAAAATTCCACACTATGTCTAGCTTATTTACATGTGATATATATATAGGGGCCGGTTCAAATACAAAGTAATGAAAACGTGCGAAGTGCATGATAATTACGTAATGCTTTCATGAACATACAAAAACATTACGTAATTTATCATGTACTAGTAGTGATTGTCTATGATACGTAATTTTGGTACGTAATTTTAGTTATGAACTAGTAGTGATTCTGTCTATGGTACGTAAATTTGTATGTTACGTTTTTTAGGGGTATGGAAAATTGTTATGTAAAGTTTTGAATTATTTTGTTTATGAAACGTGATTTTGATAATGAAACTATAATTATGATGTATATAATGGAACTATAATGATTTATGTATGTGTTACGTAATTTTGGTAATGAAGTAGTGATTCCGTCTATCTTTACGTAATTATGCATGTAACGTGACTTCGCACACTTCGCACGTTTTTGTATGCTTTCATGAACATACAAAAACATTACGTAATTTATCATGTACTAGTAGTGATTGTCTATGATACGTAATTTTGGTACGTAATTTTAGTTATGAACTAGTAGTGATTCTGTCTATGGTACGTAAATTTGTATGTTACGTTTTTTAGGGGTATGGAAAATTGTTATGTAAAGTTTTGAATTATTTTGTTTATGAAACGTGATTTTGATAATGAAACTATAATTATGATGTATATAATGGAACTATAATGATTTATGTATGTGTTACGTAATTTTGGTAATGAAGTAGTGATTCCGTCTATCTTTACGTAATTATGCATGTAACGTGACTTCGCACACTTCGCACGTTTTTGTTACTTTTCACAATAACCGCTCCCTATATATATAGCTGTTAGTAGCAATAATATACTTACTGTCAAAATTTGAGTAGCAAGTTGCTCCCTTGCAAGAGGATTGTGAAGGAGCACCACCAGACGTGCAAAAAGCTCCTAAGGTGCATTTGACCAGATCATCATCAGTTGATTTTATGCATCATAGAAACCATATAAGACTGCATGTATGTACAATTAAAAGGCACCTCGGGTCGTGGAATATCAACACGAGTTCTACATTCACGCATCATCCTATCATTATGAATAGATCTATGCCTGCACATATCTGATATACATCTGCAAACCTGCAAAATGTCTTGATTACTCCAGAATGCCACAATAATTAACAATTCATCTAGCCGTAAAACAATGCATTCAGAGGGAGAAAAATCTTTACATAAACTTTAGACTTTATCCTATAGTCAGATGTAAGATCAATTAAACAATTACCGTGGCAACTGCACCAGTGTATAAACGAGGTATGATCATCTTCAACATGAATGGCCAAAGAACATGCTGCATATTCACATATAAGCTTTAGTCAGCTTTTGAATCAGAATTCTTTATTTGACAGACCACGTATGGGATGCAAAAGGTATTATAGCAACAAAATTTTCATCACAAAGTAAACAATTGCAATACATTTGAATGAAGGGTGAACATATGGAAAATTTATCAGGGTTCAACATTATATACCTCCATCTCAGGAATAGTTATGGTTATTAAAAGGAGACCCTTTTCACATATTGCCCGTAACTCTGTGGGCCGAACAGACCCAATTTTTGCCTGCAAGAAACAATGCACCACAGGCACACACTTAGTGGACTTCATAATCACAATTAACAATTACACATGTATGGTACTCCGCTGTACGAGATACAAACCTCTGCTCTCTTTTGCTGAAATGAATAATAAAGATTGGTGGGTCTAAATGAGTCCTTTGAGATCATAAGCTCATCTATTTCTTGATCTGACATGGCACAATGTCGTACAAGATATTCAACAAACAGCTCGCCAGAAGGACCAACCAAGTAACAATGGGAAGCCATAACGACTATTAGCTGGAAAGGGAAACAACTGAAGTTATGCTTAAACTATCCGAGCATATCAATAGTCCCATAGTTTGATTATTTAGTTTCCTTATTTACTTATAGTTAACGCATTCATAATCAAATACACATAATTTATTTCAATATTGCATAAGGCATAACATAAACTAACACCACCTAACAACACCATAAGTCCAGTGCATGGATTACAAGCATACCTCTGCAAGTGCTTTACAAACCCCTAAATTTTGCTCCTCCAGTAATAATGTAATGGCTTCTATGAGCGCTGGTCTTTTATTATGCCAAACTTCAGATAACCTAGTAATAGTATACAACAATTGGTGTAAAAGGGGGAGATCAAAGGGTCACAACTTACTTTTTGAATTCATATTTGAATAGTGTTGTATGAATTTTGAAAGTGCATCTATTTTACAGGTATTTATACCTGGGCAAAAGATGCTTAAGAACACAGAGAGCACCAAAAGTCATTTGATCTTCTTTCAACTTTGATTTCTGTAGAAGAGACATGTCATTTTATCAAGAACCCAGTATTACGATTAAATGATTAATAATATCAAGAAAAAATTACGGGACTTACATTTACAAGAAAACTAAACAATTCCTCAGGATACACCAACCCGACAGTGAGAAAGCAATGTTGAACTTCATTATATGTCTGCGATAAAAGTAATCAGGATGGTTATAAACAAATATAGGAACAAAACACATCAATCATAGTGGAAACCCATTTGATATCGAACTTGTATAATAATGGACAGAGAAAATCACCTTCAGGCCTACTGAGAAATATGTACACTCTTTGATGTCGGTATAACTACAAACAACTGGAAGAAGCGTCGACAAAACAACTGTGAGATCCTGAGAATGAACAAAGATTACAATCACACAAGGGAAAAAACAAATAATTGGGGCTTAGCATAAACACCATTATAAAGATGTAGTCTAACAAACCTCAAAATCAAGCAGAGGAGAGGCCTTTTCAGAGAGTAAAGATGCATTCAGTAGATTGTGAAGGCTACATGTTGCCAAAAAGGCAGTATTATGGTCTCTTTTATACCTGCATAAAGAAAATTTGGATTCATCATCAGCATCCTAGTGTTCAACCATGAAAGAAAGCATATAATATAATTGCCCAATTACATGCTAGAAAAAAGCAAAACAATGACTTTATATCTTACAATTCCAATATAGTTGGAACAAATTTTGGTAAAGCAGCCTTCAACAATGTTCTTGTGACAAGACCAACCAATTGACCCAACGCTTCGACAGCAGATGTCCGAATCTGATGTAAAAGTTATATTAGCTTGCATAGTATATTAAAAATATCAAAGCTTCCAGTTAAGCACCGGTGAATATCAGAAAATCAGGGTAATCAATGTTGGACTATCAATTATCGATTTAAATACCAATACCAATATCAATTTCCATTCTATACATAATGTCTTATCTCATGCCATTTTCAAACAATAACTTTGCAATAAAAGCATAATTTCATGACAGCAAACCTTGAGATCACGTGAAGTTGCCCAATTTTGCAATAAAAGCTCAAAGGCAGAGTTTAGAAATGACCTGCACTAAAGTGTGTCAAGTTCAGGAAGAAAAGAAAACAATGTGTAAATATCATAGAATCACAAGCTGCGGACAAGCAGATTAATTTCTCACGTGACATCACTATCAAGAATTGATGAGAGGGGGAATTCCACACTGTATTGCCAACAGGCTTGACACCAACACTTGAAGGCTGGAAAAATGCAGGAAAAAACAAAGTCATTTGATAGATTATAGAATATGCATGCACATGAAAATGAACTAAAATGAGGTTCTCTCAACGTACCATTTGCAAAAATTGGTCGATGCTGATCTCTAACATTTCCAAGAATGGGAAGAACTCGGGAGAGCACACCTTTAAGTCTTGGGGTAAACTGAAGAGCTTCAATTTAATGTTCATTTCACCAAAAGATATTCAGTTTCAGCCCTCAACTTTTTTACCACCCAAAAATAAAACTAAAAATCTTCCATCATCAACAATGTGAGTAAATCAGAGAATTTTGACAGAGAACTAACCATCAGAAGTAGCAAAGTCAGCAAGTATTTGGACCATTGCAGGTAGAGCTGAGTTCTGTGCAGATAGGTGAAGAAATAACTCTTCCATCATCTGCAATAAGAGTGCGTAAAAAGCTCAAAAGTTATACATTGTGGAACAAAGAAACATACGGAGGAAATAATGATATTCATTTTGTTTGTTTCTAGTCTGTTCAGAAAAACAAGACTAGGGTTCCAAATTTTATTTGTTTTGCCATATCAAGAGGATGATTTTGGAGATAATATTGTTATATTCAGTTTCAGTCATTTGATTTTTGAAATAAGAGCTGCAGTTCTATGTTTGATTTGCACATCTGAAGTCCACTGATTAAGGTGGTAGTGTTAAATTTCATCCATCAGATATCTATATAGATTAGGGAACTTAAAGGCATCAGTACATTCATACTACCTCTTTACCTTTAACTGTGAGGAACAATTGCCTAGCTTTGGATGCCCTCCCTCAATTTCGAAACTGAACTACTGTTAGGCAGATATTACATTTGTCTAAGGATTCTAAGCAAAAGGACACTACAACCACCTATGAAAAACGTTTAACAAGGCATGTGATTTGTTGGAAGTGTTGAACAAATGTCTAAAATGCAGTTCCAAAACAGCAAAATTGAAATGCAGAAACCAAAAGTTAAATCTGATTTCAAAACAGTAACGCAGCAGTAGCAAAAACCCAACTCAAAGAAATACGCAAATCATAGTTGTCAAAAGCGCGCCTAGGCGCAACCAGGCGCACCAAGTGCGCTGCGCCCTGTGAGGCGCGCGACTAGGCACTGAGGCGCACTATCGAGGGTGTTTTCAGGCTGATTTCCGGCCAAATTCAGGCTAAAATGCCTAAACCTCTAAAACATCCTAAATGAATTATGAACAAGTCCTAAACAACCCTAAAACATCCTAATGTAGCCCTAAACAAGCCTAAAACATCTCTAAAATCCCTAAAAATGTATTTTATACTATGTGCCTAATTATAAAAAGCCCTCGTTTTTTATGCGCCTTGCGCCTAGGCTCCAGGCTCGGCCTATGCGCCTTGAGTGCGCCTAGGCGCTTTAACAACTATGACGCAAATCCATATTTTAGTGCACACTTTATAGATATTGCAAAACATAGACCCAAACTAATAGCAAAACTGTCATCATACACAAAACCTGGTTTTCGCTGCCTGAAATCCCATCGAAAGGTCTTTAAAGCTTTCCGTAAAGTTTTGTTTCAAGGAATACAACCAGATAAAGACACAAATTGAACTCATAAGGACATTCAGTTTTCCAAAATCGGAGCTTTCTGTAGTGTTGTATTTCAAAGAATACAACCAGATAAGGACACAAACTGAACTCAAGGCATTCAGTTTCCCAAATTCAGAGCCATTTCTAATTCAGTTCTACCCTCATAGATGTGTTTACTCGATAGTGATTGAGAGACACTGAATATTCTACATCACTAATTTGCTGCCCAGCACTTAATAAGCTTCAAGCTTTTCAATAAACAACAAGAGCATAAGCACTTACCAGGTCTGGTAAATGAGAACCGATTGCAACAAGTAGAGAAGAAGCAGCTCTTTGCCAATCAGCTTTTATTTCCTACAAAGCAAAGCAAAGAAAAAGATAAACTGATATGCCCTAATCTGTGAGAGCAAAAACTAGCTAATCTGAACCGGCACATCTTCCTAACCCATTCAAAAGACCCAGGATAGGTTCTCAAACCCACATGAACCACTAGAAACAAAGCGTTTGCATACCTATAAATATACAGGCATATGTGTGTGTATATGTGAATTTTGTAACAACACAAAACTATAGGTAATTTGTTCAATAGCATACCAAACCGAAACCACTCCGAATGTGTAAGTGTGTAACTATCAACCATCAAAAGCAAAACCAGAAAAACACAAACGAAAACTACCTTTGACGAAATGATCTCGGCAGTAGCAAGTTTGGCAAGTTTTTCCATATAAACAGCATCCACTTCCCCTTCTTCTAGGGCACCAATTGCAATAGACATTACTTGAAACACACCAGCAATATTCCCAAACCTCTGCCAGCAACAAATAAAAGAACTCTTATGGACATATACACTACAGTGAGCAATAAACATCCAAATTTCACAAACAAAACTATTATCAGTTAACAACATATGCACACACACACACACACACATATATATATATATATATATATTAATATAACGAACTACCCGACGACCACCACGCGATACGGTTAAGCAACAATCAAGCACTAGAAGTGGATTCCTGCAATTGATATCATAACAATCTAGAATTCAATTACAAATTCAATTGAAATTACAATTTGGATTAAGCTATACGAATAGAGATATGGTTACAGTGGAGCGAGAGATTTAAGAGACGTGATGGAGGCTTGCTTAACCATAGGGGAATCATCGGCGAGAGAGGAAACCAAAACCTGGATCGCCTCTGAAAAAACACGGATAATAACAACATCAATTGGAGATTATTATTATTATGATTGTTATGGAGAGGAAGAATATGTAATGGAAGGTTAGGTTTAGTACCAGGAGCAGGGATGGAGTTTCCAGAGCTTGCTGACATTATTATTATTATTAATAATAATTAATAATATTATTGTTAGTGCATTAAATTAAGGAGAGGAGAAGGAGGAAGAAGAAGAAGAAAGGAGAGAAATGGATCGTGAAATTGGGAGAGTAGACGATTGGAACGACAGCGTGTGATGCCGTTGTGTATCATTGACAGGTGGGCGGTGCCTTCATCAACTTTTTTTATTTATTAAACTAATAAAAATAATTATTTTAACATAAAATAAATAGAAACTAACTTTTTTTTTTTGAATGGCAAACAACTTTTCATTTCATAACCAATATATACAACCACATCAACCAGCAAGCTGCTCGTATGATGATTTATTCAGGATTGTTCCCAGCCTATTACATTGGTCCATTTATCCATACTAATCCCAACCCTTTTTTACATTTCACCCATTTGCAATTACTAAACAATTGATTTATATGTCAAAGGAGCGCCATTTTTCCCAATCTTTTGTGATTTCTTTAGCTCGATTTGTTATCCATAGATGCGATTGCGCCTTGATTTCACCAAGTAATTCCTCGAAGTTGATTCTCTTTCCGCGGAAAATTTTTTCATTTCTTCCTTTCCATAGGATCCAACATGTTGTTAGTATGATTGCGTATAATGCCTTCCTCTTGGATCTCTTAAGGCCGTTTATGTTGCAGCATTCAAGTAGTTCTCTGAAGTTGAAAGCAAAGATCGGAGGGATATTGCACCATTCGGCCACCTTTTGCCATATATTTGAAGCCACGTAACAATGTATTAGTAGATGGTTCGCATTTTCGGGGTAGTCGCCACAAAGGCTGCATAAAGGAGATGAATTCACGATGTTCCTCTTGAGGAGCCCTTCCATTGTTGATAGTCTATCTTGTTCCGCTCGCCACGCAAAAATATTGACTTTCTTTGGTACCCATGGAGACCACTTGTAGGGATAAAATGGGACTGCATGAGCAGCCAACATATCACGACAAGAGGCTGTGTTGAAGCAACCAGATTGTTCAGCCGACCACTTTACACAGTCTCTTGTATTTGAGAGAGCGCACATCTGAATGGAGGTGTTACAAGCAGCAAGTTCCTCGCGCTCCAAGACCTGCAATGGTTCACGAATCCAAGCCCAACCCCCACCCGGAAAGTTACCCGAAGAAGGCAAACGGGCTGCAACAGTGCAGCCCTTGTTAGTTTCTAAGGCGAAAAGATTAGGATAGGTGTACCTGAGCGGTTTATCCCCGAGCCAGCAATCGAGCCAGAACCGTGTATGCAAACCGTTACCAATAACCACTTTGAATAAGCTTTCCACCATGATGTTTACCTTCTCGAAATCTTTCCCAACTTTGAAAATTGAATTCCAGACCCCGGGTATTGACGCTTTAATAGGCAAAAAGGTCCAAGCTCGTTCATTGTAGTGGATTGAGCCGATAACTTGTTTCCATAAACATGGGCCGTCACCTTGTTATGGAAACATTTAAGAATCTTATATATTTTTTTTAACAATCACTTTCTTATGAGTGATTTCTTGTCACGATGTCGACCGAAGTCGTCACCTTGTCCAGGATGGCCGAACTCGGTGTTTTATCGGATCTGGATCGTCTTGTCAGCCTTGGTGGTGTTTCCCCGGAAACCCTACTGCTTCCACACAAGTTGTCTCGCTAAAGTAATTGTCGGATAAAAACCGGGGTGACGCTCAGGATCGAAACCCCTCACCCCGGTGGGTTTATCATCATTATTGCGCACTATTGCCTCACTATTTGATGCATATGGGGATCGAACCGAAGTCTCCTACGGAGAACTCAAGTTTTTCAACCACTTGATCTATTAGATCATTGGCCAGTAAGAAGCTGCAAAACCCAAGGTACAACACGATTACAAAATAATGTCACGTACATTAAATTCACACCACCTTTCCCAAACTACATCCTTCCATTTTGTCCTATTCATTATCCATAAAAATGAGTACAAGTTTATGTCTTCGACCATTATAAGATAGGAATGAATGTGTCGTCAAAACGTTTTTTTTTTTCATTTTGAGCCTTCCATATGAGCCAAAAGGTGGTAAAAAAAACCACATTCACCACCATTTTTCAATCTCTCAAACCCGCCAAATTTCCCATCCTTGGAAGAGTTTGAATACATGCAAGTCGGTTCTCGGAATGTCCAGCTTCAACCACACAAAAATATGTCACCAAATAGCTCTAACCCAAATACACTTGGTTAACATCATGTATGTAGACTCCTCTCCAATCTCACATCTATTGCATATTATCCATGATGTGTGCACTCCTCTTTTTTGTAAAGCCTCCTTGGATGGAAATCGGTACAAACATGTCCTCCAAACAAGGCAGGGGCGCAGGATAGATGGGGCGGGGGGGCGACCGACCCCCCGAATTTTCGCTCAGAAGTTCCGATTATATAAGATCCGTGTAGAAATTTTTAGGTATATACGTTTTCGACCCCCCGGTTTTTTCGAAAAAAATTGGTATATTATGAAAAAAAATCGGTATATACGGTTTCGACCCCCAGTTTATTTTGAAATTTTTTTTTAGGTATATACGGTTTCGACCCCCTGTTAGCCCATTTTAAGAGGTAAAACCCAAGTGTTTGATTTAACCCATTTATTATTCTTTAGAAAAACCCAACTTCAAAGCCCACTTGAAAAACCTAAACCCAAAATAACTTTTAACAAGAAAAAAAGACCTCGTCCCTTTCTCAGCTCGTGCCGCCTCCTCTGTTGTCTGTTGTGCTTGGCTTCTTGTCTAGTTGTCTTCATTGAAAAATCAATCAAAGTTGATTGTCTCCATCCATCCACAGGTACTTTACATATCCACTTTTTACTTTTAGTTTTCATAATTCCTAATTTCATATTGAATATAATATATGTAATTGTTTTGTTGAGTCATGACTCATGAATGTTGCCACGTTGATACAAATTGTAGAGAAAATTGCAGTTTTCGTCCCTGTGGTTTGCCTAAACTAACAGGTTCAACCAAGGCTTAACACCCTGAGTACCTGTGGTTTGGTTTTCTAACACTTTACGTCCTTCGACCTAACGTCCGTTAGATTTTCTGTTAGTTAGAGACGAAATGACTATTATACCCTTCTTCTCCAACCAACCAAGCCACCCACCACCACCTGTAACACCACCACAACCACCATCTCCACCGCCACTCTCCCTCTCCCCACATAAATCTGCACTAAACCAAACGTAAAGAGAATGAAAGGAGAGAGAGTACGAGAGTTGGAGGTCACCTTCTCCGGCCAACCTCCGGTTCCGATGACCTTCTCGGGACCTACGCCGACAACCAAGCACTAACCACCCTCCGATCGCTACTACTCGCTCATCATCATCACATCTCATCGAAACCCTAAACCACCGCCGCCATCGTCTTCGTTAACCACTGTCACACCACGCCAATGGCGGAAACACGTGGCGCAACGCTCGAAAGTATATCAAAGTCAAGATTAACACAAACTATATTTAATTAGAAAAGATCATTTTATTAAGATGTCGGAAATACGTATCTTGTTACAATATTTCACAAAACAACAAACAAGAAGTTCATAAATGTGGTTTTTCCGTTTAGGTTCCAACCCGATGGTAACAATAGATGAAACCCCGACAAATATCCGACATCCTGAATTCCACCGTACTAGCCCCATATCTATTCAGCACTTAGTTACCTGAAAGATATGTTTAAAAGAGACGTCAATATATAAAATATTGGTGAGTTCACAGGTTTTAGTTTCGTGATAACAACATTTTCACAACCATCGACTCGACTCACTTTACCGTATAATTATTTTCCCATTAAATAATTATACTAAGATCTTGTCGATCGATATTTCATATTTACAACATGTGCGAAACCCGCACAACTTGTGGCCTTTGTAAGGAGTAGCTAGCTCCTACAAACTATGATGATGAGTAATCCCCTGAGTCCCATAACCAAACCAAGACTAATTAATACGCCCCGCGATCACCAGTTGTTTCTCGGCAAATAACAACTTAGTTCAGAATACGTGCACCCCAGGCATACGCCGATGCATAATCGACGCTATCGATTAGGGGTGGGCCTTGTCAGGCACCAATAGTACTATCCAAATATTCCTTCGGTTTCACTTCCCTGAATTAATGGTTACAGTAGCGAGGACTCAACCCCGAGTGGCGAACATACAACAAAACTCAAGTACTCACCATGCCACTAATCACATTTTAACCTTTGAAAAAACATTTCAACATGTGACACAAACATATCTTTCCCCCAAGTAAAAACAGTAAAGAGGGGCCGTGAAACTCACCTGAAACTGTGCTCGGCTCAAAGAAGTAAATAGCAAATTTGGTGGTCTCGCACCTACAAATGTTTCTAGGCGTATAAGTCACTACACCTATAGTGCATGGGCCTTGGCAAGTTGTACACCCAACTCCCCGACCACGTGTTATCCCAATTCCCGTTTAATTAGACGCGCATCCTAGGTCCATTGGCGATGGATTACCCTTTTCTTTATATACTAATCTTGTTAATATTATTTGTAACATGTATACTATTATTCTCGACACAACTCTACCTAACGTATAATTATTTTCCCATTTAAATAATTATACTTAGGATCGTATCGTTCAATATAGTGTATTCTTATCTCCCGACCCGACTCACTTTGCCACATATTCATTTTCCCATTTAAATAAATATGCTAAGTTCTTGTCGTTCGATATTATATTTTAACGCTCGGCTCAACTCACCATGCCGTACATTTATTTTTCCCACTTAAATAAATGTACTAGGATCTTGTTGGTATTTTCACGTTCGTAGATATACTTCACCTACTTGTCTCGGTTTTCCTTCTCGCGTATCTACTTTCCCATTTAAATAGATATACTAGAATTTCGTCGAGGCAAGTATGTATCTATATATCAACGTGTGCGTTTTCTTTGTTAAGTCCATACGTTGTATAACGTTTTTAATTCATTATGTTATGCTTTCTCCCACGAATATTCTTTCTACACTTAGGAAAGTGTTTCTTACGTTTCACCCTTGTTATATATATATTTTATTTCCTTAAAATATATATATATTTTGTCTTGCCGTAATGGTATTTTTCTTATATATCCGTTTATCCGTTTTTCGTTAGCTCGTGTACTTATGCCCGTTAGTTAGCTTTTTCCACTTTTTCTTCTAATACGCGTTCTATGGAAATATTATTCATACTTCCAACTCCGAACGTATATTACTTGGAAAAATATAATTTTATATTTTTAGTACAACTTGCTACTTGTATTCCAAAAAATGTTTCCGATACTTTTATATTCCCATTTATATAAAAGTATCCATTCTCGCACAAGTTTTCCTCAAGTTGTTACTCTTGTCCGAAACCTTTATTCTTGTCAAAACCTTAACTTAACCACTTATTTTTATAAAAACTCCTATTTTTATAAAAATACATTTTTCACAACTTATTAAGTATTTTGCTCAAGTTTCACAAAACTATACTTGGAAAAACTATTCTTTATGTTTTTGACACCAAACTTCCATAAACCCATTTTTGGACCGAAGTTTCTAAAATACTTTATTTTAGTCCATCAACCTTCAAAGTTACAATATTAGTCTTTCCACTTATACTTGTTGTATTTTTCATCCAATCTTTTAAAGTTAGCATTTTCATCCAACTTAGTAAACTTTAAGAATCCATATTTCACATGTTTGATTCTTTTTTACCTTTTTCCACTTCCATTAGTCTTTTAATCCATTAATAATGCTACTAACATGTATGTATTATGTTTTTATCCAACATTTTCCATTTTCACTCATCTAAGTGAGTAGACTTTAATTATGAATCTTTTACATGCAAGATCATCCAACATATTTTCCTACACTTTTGACATTAGTTAGTCATCTTATGATGATCAAAACCATTTTTTCATCACTTTTAAACCTTTTTCAAGAATAATGTTTTGATCATCATTCTCTTTACATGCATGTCATTATTTTCACATTTCATTAGTCATTTTATTAACATTAACCATTTTAAGGTTCATCCATATCATTATTCATCCATTTTGTTCTTGTATGACATATACAAACTTTTATATTTCAAAACCATTTTAACCCATCAATGTACAACTTGCTCTCAAGAACACAATACATGAACACTAACAACAAAACAAGGTGAATACTTACAACTAGCTCAAGGCTAGGGAAGACAAGAACCTTGGATTGGATGGGGTTTAGTGTGTTCTTCCAATGGGTTAAGCTCCTAGCTCTTGAACACACAAAGGGGTTTTGAATGGATGATGATTTAGAGATAATTTGTTAGTGTAAAAATTGAAAGAAAGGATTGTGGGGGTGGGGGTAACTCACGGCCACAAGGAGGAAAAGAAGGAGAGTTTTTAGCTTTTTTTTTGTTTCAAGTGTGTATGTAGGTGCTTTATATTAATTCCCCCAAATCTCTCAAGATTAGTTGTATCTTATTAGATTGTGTGAGTTATTACAAAACAATCTTTGGGGATTACTTAAGAGGGTGTTTGGCCGAGAGTTTGGAGAGAGAGAGTAGGAGATTTGGTGATTTTATTTGACCAATGGTTGTTCATGCAAATTAATCCTCATGATTACAAGTAAATCTTTGGGATTAATTGTTTAAAAAAAAAGATAATAATTATTTGAAGAGGGCCTCTAGGCCGGCCCCCTTGTGGGTGTCTTGTGGGACCCACTTTGCTAATTAATACCCATTATTAGTTATGTTTTAATCCCTTCTCGTTCGGGTCTCGTCCGGGTATTTTTCGCGTTTTTATCTCGTGTTCTCCGGACATTAAAAATACTTTTAATAACCTTTAATTACAGTCCGGGTTAAGCGTTGATAAATTATTTGGGCTCTTGCCGGGTGAATTTATTAGTTAGGCGCGTATCGGGTGCGGTACGCGCGCTTTATTCGTTACCGGGAGATTTGTATAACAAGCTTTCACGTATGGCTTTGGAGTTCCAAAACTCATTATATTTTGTGAAATTACGTTTTATTTTATATTCCGGCTGTCCGGGATTCGTTTCGCTTATTTAGTTTTTACCGGGTAATCGCCAGTGTCCATACCGGATAGATTTATTCGCACATGATTCCGTCATGTTTTGTCATTAAACATATGCATTCCTATGCATTATTTGGGAATTGCTATTATTCTAAGGCCTCAATTGAATAATCAACACATAATTATATTTAATTACGTTAATCACGTTAATTAATTAGTACGGAATTACCTTATTTTTGCCGGTTGTTACATTCTCCCCCCGTTAAGAGAATTCCGTCCCGGAATTCAGTTCAAGTTGTCCATGACAATAGTATCCTTGAACAGGGCGGGTTGTTTGCGCTTCACGAGATCTCCTCTTTCCTAAATGAACCCAAGTTCATGCTAGGTTTCCGCTTAGTGCTCTAATGAGCACAGTATCATAGTCCAACTACGACTAAGCTCTTGGGTACCCCACTTTGATACCTCTATTGATTTCCCGGAACAGTCGAGCTTATCGTCAACCGGACCTCCGTCGAGCGCGAAATTGGTAACACTTCCTTGGTCTTGACTTGCAGGATTCATCATGAGTCCCACTGAGGTCTTGCGATAGTTCGAGCTTAATCCTCATGAGACCAAATTTGATCGATATCTCCGTGCCTACTATAATTTTCATGCTTACCAATACTCTCCCAGAGCATGACTCTCAGTGTAAGCCTATTACTAGTTCGAAGTCCTTAAGGCCTACACCTTGTCCGTATGACTTCTTAATAGGTTCGCATGTCACCTAAGCAGTCTCTAAACTGCAAGATTTAATGGCCATCTCTCGAACAACTCAACCCAGGTTATGTATCTATCTCCGTCTGTCATTCGACGTATTGGAGATGTACACGTATGCCCTCCAAGGGCTTTGAGTAGTACACCCCGAACACTGGGATTATAATTCCTATCACATAGGAAATTCTTGGTGACGAAACTCGTGGATTCGATGTGCCACGGACATCAATCGTGTCAGCGTGGAACGGTTCCGTCTAGTATATTCAATTAGTCCAAGAGTGACAAGCCGTACTCGTCTCAAATCGAGTATCCCAGGCTAGTGTACATAATTTGTCGAACTTGAGGTAGAGTGACTACTACAATCTGATGTAGCGTAAGTCGGCAATCCAATGTCTAGCCACGACTCTCCAAGAATATGGGTAGCTATCCATATGCCTCATCTCGAAGCTATAGGGGAGTAAGGAATGAGAGGGTTCCAAACAACAACCAATCATCACTTGGGTCACATCCGACCACGGGACACCTCGGGTGTCATGGTGATGTCAAACAGGTGATCTTACTGTACTACCTAATGGTCATAAAAGTCCCATTGGAAACCTCGTCGGGTATTCCATCTTATATATTCTTCGGCTCGACTCACTTTACCATATATTTACCTCCCCATTAAGATAAATATACTAGGTTCTTGTCGACCGAACAACTATATTCAAGATAGGACTTCATTTCAGTGGAATCCTCTAGGTACTGAATCGCTACTTTCCACCTGAGCAATTGTGGCTAATGGTACTAGGGCGTCTAGTAGGGACTGATGGGGGTCAAAAGTTTTTGCGTCGCTTTCACCCTTCAGCTCCCTAACAGTAAGCAGTGTATATACGACACCCGGGCCGTACGATTCCACAATCCTTGAGAATTACCAGTCGGCTCAAACACCAATGACCAGATGCTTCCAGCACATAGGTCAATACTGGAAAGGGATATATGAAACATCTTAAATTGTTGTCGCAATGGACAGAGTATAAGGGTTCTAGGTCATTTCTGAATAGTATAGGCCAGACGCCCTCGAATTGACTATCAGATCTCGTGTAGAGATTTGAGTGAAGGGAGTCCTGAAACTGGAATCCTCACTTGCCGATGGTTCCATCTTTCCGGAATCTTTTAGGTAAATAGCGAAATCGAGTCATAGACGCATGCATTTAGCATAGATTTCACATTTGGCTTGACGGCTTCATGCGCTCAAGTCGTTATTTAAACAAGCGAGCGACTGATATCGCACCACAAGTAATAGTCCTAAGCCTTCCCCATAAGGCATCCCATTCAATGACTCAGTAGTCACACATATGGGCGGAATATGTAAGCCTTCAAGCTCGTCCTGATTAGTCAGGTGCCATACGCCCTGACCCGGCAGCTCATATCACTATGGTGTCTCCAACAGTGTCTAGCGCGAGTAATGCTAGTTAAAGTATAACTGGGAACACCACTATCAACTCAAGCCCGAAAGAGTTCCACTATTCCAAGAATATACTCAACGACACCAAGGCAAGATAAACCTACCATAAGGGGGATAGTAAAAAAAATAATAATCGAAGGGCCGAGATGTACAAACATCTCAACACCATAGGGTATCACCTTTATAGAGTAGGCAATGCTACACGCCCTTCTAGATTCAGGGTTTCATAAGACCTTCGAATCATGTACCAAGGACTCCACCAATGCACGCCCATGGGTGGGTCCACAATGGTATTTCCATAATCATCAGTATGACACGTCGTCATGTATGACATCAAACGAATCCACTGGGATGAGTAATAATGAATTGGGTCTTTCAACTCTTGCTAGTCCCAGAGGTATGGGTTATAATATTGCGCACAATCACTCGGTACCTTCGTGGTTCAAGACGCCTTCGAAATCCCTTATCACGAGCCCCGCCTCTTCAAGTGTGGATCCCGGGATTTCTTCTCGACATTGGTTTGCATAGCCGATCGTTAGTCGACCAAATTGTTCGTAAAAGGTTAAGGCTGGGCACGGCTTCACTGATGCCTTAGGTCCTGACGATGTAACACTCACGAAATGCGTGAGCATTTACAGGGGTCGACACCTGATTCGGTCAATTACTTAGACGACCACGAGATTCGGACTTTAGGGGAACACGCGTGCAATCACTAAAACTAGAGTGTCTTAGTATGACTTTTAGAAATTCCGTTGGACACCTGGAATCCTACATAATCAATGTCAGCGTTACACAATCAAACAAATAGAACAATGACAACAACGAGGGGTTTAGGTGATGTCTCCATCCCGAGGGAACCAAGAGCGAAACAAACGACAAGGCAACACCGCAACAGGAACCGCATGACGCAGAGAAATACGACAGCAAGGCTACACTACTGCAGGAGCGGTAAGCAACAGGAATGCATCCTCGATAATGCAACGTAACAACATGGATACGCAATCGGCAACAATAATGCACTACAAGCATGCACAATTGTTAGAGGTAACACAACAGCATGAATGCACATGACAATATGACGCTCAATATGGAAAATCCACAGTCCATATCAACAGAGAGCTCCGTTATGGTGAGCACGCATCCCCGTGCGTCTCAGATCTCTTGTGGGGGCGGGATTTGTATCCATGCCTTCGACCTTAAACCTATCCTCCATAGGCTCAATGGTAGGAACGATTGAGTCAACCAAGGTATCCGTAATCGTAACAGGAATGGAAACGATGGGTTCCGCATAATTTAGCAGACTTGTCAGACCAATTTTGTTCTTAGGGAGGACGATCGTAGGCTCAACATAAGTCATTCGAATAATGGCAACTGCAGCATTGACAGACTCAACCCAGGCCTGAGAACTATCGTCAATACTAGTCTTGGCAGGAGCCAAAGGAAGGATAACGAGGGAGTCAATGAAAGCCTCAAAGAACATGGAATTAACAACAACGAACTCCACGGAGATACAGACATGGTCATAGCAGCTTGGCAACGGTCATCGAGACGTCCTTGTTAACGACCTTCACCTCTGTAGGAGCCTCAAATACATCAACAACATCATCCCGAGAAGAGCTATAGAAACAACATCAAGCCCAACATGGACTATCGAGACAACAATAAACTCAACAACAGACATGGAAACAACGATGTCAAGCCCGATAAGTGCTACAGAATCACTGGCAACAACAGACTCAGCAAAAGCCACACACTTAGCAAAAACATCGGGATCTACTTGTGCCATAGATCAATAACAACCGCAGCGACATCAGGCTCGGCCGGAGCCTTAGACTTGTCGTAATTATTATATGTGTGGTAACTAGTATCCATAGGACCTAGAAACCAACCTACATCCCTTTCAGTATCAAAGATAGCGGTCACCACAAGAGTAGCAAGTAGAGGTAGAAGGAACATGATTTACCGATACACCACGATAAAATGAAAATGATACCGACTCTGGCAAACCAGCCGAGTCATCCTTCTCATTAGAGTCCTCTTGAATATTATTTTGGTCCTAGCACCGTTAGTCATCCTCTGAAATGCCTCTCCGCCACCTAAGCGAGGTCAGTGAACTTTCTTCTTGATAGGCCACGCAGTGAGAGTATCGAAATACGACAAAAGATTAGACAGGTCACATTGTCCATAACGAATGGATCTCGCAACCTTAGTTTATAAACTTCCGTGACAAGGGGACGCAACGTCTCCATATCTATGGGCATTGATGGAAAACACTTCGCGTCAATTGCCGCAACAAATAGATGACCAGCCTCGTCGTCGTGACGAGGGTGACGGACGTTATTGCAACAAGAGCAATGGAATTGTCGTCCCATAGGTAAGTTTAATTTATCAGAATAACGTGACCACTTCCAGTAGTCCGTCATTTTAATTTTCGAGGGGGATTTCAATGTCAGCAAGAAGCGTCTTGCGGCCTAATTATGAAACACGATCCAAAGTTATTGCAAAGGGTGTTGAACCATACTTGAACACTCAATGCATCAAGCAGTGGTTTCCCATGAGTTATTCGTATGCACTTCCGAGTGAATCCATAACCAACGTCAAATGTGGCTTGCTGTTCCACTACACGCCGTCATCATAACACTGGCAAACGATGCCGCGGTCGTGATTTGTGGCCGATATTTTCGACACCATCGAAATTTAGCAAAGCCCTATGACTCGCGGATGTGCAATATGGCATGCTGATTTCTCAACCAGTCCACGACTGTATGGGGACAACTAACACTGTCGATTCCGATGAGGGCTATCGAGCCTTCAAGATAACAATGATCAAGTTTCCTAATTCAGTAACTTCGATTCTGTCCTCCAAAAGGAGTAAAATACTCGACCCTTGAAGACAACTTGGGCATGCGTTAGATCAAGAATGACTTATTCACAATAACAACATAGCAGCACACGGGCCACGAGTCTCATATCTGATCCACACAGGGTCCGTTCTCAAAACGCACTGGTCTTGCAGGGACGCACCCTAGGTCTTTACTGGGTTCCGTGTATAACCTTCCATGCATCGTACTCGACATTTCTCGCTTCGGTAGGCCGTGTATTTTTGCACGTCCGCTTCTTTGGAAAACTTTGTGGCGGAGGCATTCAACTCCTACACAAGGAAGCTTTCATCTCCCGTTCCTATCTGGAGCGAAGGTTTGCGTCAGATTATTCGTATGAATAGACGTTCGAGCTCTTCCGTGTTCGCACCTTAAAGGTAATGTCAAAGAAAGCTCATTAGGCTAGCTAGGACCGAAGTCAAGGGACGTCGACGAGACCTCCCATTTAACCCATTAGCCAATCAAAACTACGACTGAATCTAAAGAACAAGAACAACCAAGACAAGGAGTGATCACCAATCCCAGCCCTAGCGCCCACCAAGGTTACCGTGCACCCCAAACTATTATTACGTGTGCACCCGTAATGATAATTTGCGTTGCCAGGTAATCTTGTTGCTCGCTAGTTCCGAGATTCCTGATCCAAAACAGAGATTTCATACAACAAAAGACTTGGTCTAGTTTCACCTTCAAATCATAAACAACACGGCGGCATCCATTATCGCGATAGAGATTAGTCCTTCCGATCATCCCGTCTACCGGTAAGCGAGTGAGCTCCTCGTAGACTACAGCATCCTTCCCACTTGCTGGTACCGGTGATCGATGAAAGAGTGCGGACTAGTGTGAAGCGTGACACAACATCCTTACTGGCAAAATATCCGTACTACGTATATGTATTAACTAATCTTAGAAAATCGGATTCCCACAGAACCTAAACATTCCTATCCGTATTTTCTAATACTTCATATATTGACACGCATGGCTAGTCGGTCGGAATTTCCCCTTGTACATCCCATGTACAAATTTCTTTCTTTTCTAAAAATATTTTGTTGTGGTTTAGTTTTGAAAACTTTGTTTTCGAGCCGAAACCGGTTATAGTCTAGATTTTTCAAAATGCTAGTTCGCTATAACCTTGGCTCTGATACCACTTCTGTCACACCACGCCAATGGCGGAAACACGTGGCGCAACGCTCGAAAGTATATCAAAGTCAAGATTAACACAAACTATATTTAATTAGAAAAGATCATTTTATTAAGATGTCGGAAATACGTATCTTGTTACAATATTTCACAAAACAACAAACAAGAAGTTCATAAATGTGGTTTTTCCGTTTAGGTTCCAACCCGATGGTAACAATAGATGAAACCCCGACAAATATCCGACATCCTGAATTCCACCGTACTAGCCCCATATCTATTCAGCACTTAGTTACCTGAAAGATATGTTTAAAAGAGACGTCAATATATAAAATATTGGTGAGTTCACAGGTTTTAGTTTCGTGATAACAACATTTTCACAACCATCGACTCGACTCACTTTACCGTATAATTATTTTCCCATTAAATAATTATACTAAGATCTTGTCGATCGATATTTCATATTTACAACATGTGCGAAACCCGCACAACTTGTGGCCTTTGTAAGGAGTAGCTAGCTCCTACAAACTATGATGATGAGTAATCCCCTGAGTCCCATAACCAAACCAAGACTAATTAATACGCCCCGCGATCACCAGTTGTTTCTCGGCAAATAACAACTTAGTTCAGAATACGTGCACCCCAGGCATACGCCGATGCATAATCGACGCTATCGATTAGGGGTGGGCCTTGTCAGGCACCAATAGTACTATCCAAATATTCCTTCGGTTTCACTTCCCTGAATTAATGGTTACAGTAGCGAGGACTCAACCCCGAGTGGCGAACATACAACAAAACTCAAGTACTCACCATGCCACTAATCACATTTTAACCTTTGAAAAAACATTTCAACATGTGACACAAACATATCTTTCCCCCAAGTAAAAACAGTAAAGAGGGGCCGTGAAACTCACCTGAAACTGTGCTCGGCTCAAAGAAGTAAATAGCAAATTTGGTGGTCTCGCACCTACAAATGTTTCTAGGCGTATAAGTCACTACACCTATAGTGCATGGGCCTTGGCAAGTTGTACACCCAACTCCCCGACCACGTGTTATCCCAATTCCCGTTTAATTAGACGCGCATCCTAGGTCCATTGGCGATGGATTACCCTTTTCTTTATATACTAATCTTGTTAATATTATTTGTAACATGTATACTATTATTCTCGACACAACTCTACCTAACGTATAATTATTTTCCCATTTAAATAATTATACTTAGGATCGTATCGTTCAATATAGTGTATTCTTATCTCCCGACCCGACTCACTTTGCCACATATTCATTTTCCCATTTAAATAAATATGCTAAGTTCTTGTCGTTCGATATTATATTTTAACGCTCGGCTCAACTCACCATGCCGTACATTTATTTTTCCCACTTAAATAAATGTACTAGGATCTTGTTGGTATTTTCACGTTCGTAGATATACTTCACCTACTTGTCTCGGTTTTCCTTCTCGCGTATCTACTTTCCCATTTAAATAGATATACTAGAATTTCGTCGAGGCAAGTATGTATCTATATATCAACGTGTGCGTTTTCTTTGTTAAGTCCATACGTTGTATAACGTTTTTAATTCATTATGTTATGCTTTCTCCCACGAATATTCTTTCTACACTTAGGAAAGTGTTTCTTACGTTTCACCCTTGTTATATATATATTTTATTTCCTTAAAATATATATATATTTTGTCTTGCCGTAATGGTATTTTTCTTATATATCCGTTTATCCGTTTTTCGTTAGCTCGTGTACTTATGCCCGTTAGTTAGCTTTTTCCACTTTTTCTTCTAATACGCGTTCTATGGAAATATTATTCATACTTCCAACTCCGAACGTATATTACTTGGAAAAATATAATTTTATATTTTTAGTACAACTTGCTACTTGTATTCCAAAAAATGTTTCCGATACTTTTATATTCCCATTTATATAAAAGTATCCATTCTCGCACAAGTTTTCCTCAAGTTGTTACTCTTGTCCGAAACCTTTATTCTTGTCAAAACCTTAACTTAACCACTTATTTTTATAAAAACTCCTATTTTTATAAAAATACATTTTTCACAACTTATTAAGTATTTTGCTCAAGTTTCACAAAACTATACTTGGAAAAACTATTCTTTATGTTTTTGACACCAAACTTCCATAAACCCATTTTTGGACCGAAGTTTCTAAAATACTTTATTTTAGTCCATCAACCTTCAAAGTTACAATATTAGTCTTTCCACTTATACTTGTTGTATTTTTCATCCAATCTTTTAAAGTTAGCATTTTCATCCAACTTAGTAAACTTTAAGAATCCATATTTCACATGTTTGATTCTTTTTTACCTTTTTCCACTTCCATTAGTCTTTTAATCCATTAATAATGCTACTAACATGTATGTATTATGTTTTTATCCAACATTTTCCATTTTCACTCATCTAAGTGAGTAGACTTTAATTATGAATCTTTTACATGCAAGATCATCCAACATATTTTCCTACACTTTTGACATTAGTTAGTCATCTTATGATGATCAAAACCATTTTTTCATCACTTTTAAACCTTTTTCAAGAATAATGTTTTGATCATCATTCTCTTTACATGCATGTCATTATTTTCACATTTCATTAGTCATTTTATTAACATTAACCATTTTAAGGTTCATCCATATCATTATTCATCCATTTTGTTCTTGTATGACATATACAAACTTTTATATTTCAAAACCATTTTAACCCATCAATGTACAACTTGCTCTCAAGAACACAATACATGAACACTAACAACAAAACAAGGTGAATACTTACAACTAGCTCAAGGCTAGGGAAGACAAGAACCTTGGATTGGATGGGGTTTAGTGTGTTCTTCCAATGGGTTAAGCTCCTAGCTCTTGAACACACAAAGGGGTTTTGAATGGATGATGATTTAGAGATAATTTGTTAGTGTAAAAATTGAAAGAAAGGATTGTGGGGGTGGGGGTAACTCACGGCCACAAGGAGGAAAAGAAGGAGAGTTTTTAGCTTTTTTTTTGTTTCAAGTGTGTATGTAGGTGCTTTATATTAATTCCCCCAAATCTCTCAAGATTAGTTGTATCTTATTAGATTGTGTGAGTTATTACAAAACAATCTTTGGGGATTACTTAAGAGGGTGTTTGGCCGAGAGTTTGGAGAGAGAGAGTAGGAGATTTGGTGATTTTATTTGACCAATGGTTGTTCATGCAAATTAATCCTCATGATTACAAGTAAATCTTTGGGATTAATTGTTTAAAAAAAAAGATAATAATTATTTGAAGAGGGCCTCTAGGCCGGCCCCCTTGTGGGTGTCTTGTGGGACCCACTTTGCTAATTAATACCCATTATTAGTTATGTTTTAATCCCTTCTCGTTCGGGTCTCGTCCGGGTATTTTTCGCGTTTTTATCTCGTGTTCTCCGGACATTAAAAATACTTTTAATAACCTTTAATTACAGTCCGGGTTAAGCGTTGATAAATTATTTGGGCTCTTGCCGGGTGAATTTATTAGTTAGGCGCGTATCGGGTGCGGTACGCGCGCTTTATTCGTTACCGGGAGATTTGTATAACAAGCTTTCACGTATGGCTTTGGAGTTCCAAAACTCATTATATTTTGTGAAATTACGTTTTATTTTATATTCCGGCTGTCCGGGATTCGTTTCGCTTATTTAGTTTTTACCGGGTAATCGCCAGTGTCCATACCGGATAGATTTATTCGCACATGATTCCGTCATGTTTTGTCATTAAACATATGCATTCCTATGCATTATTTGGGAATTGCTATTATTCTAAGGCCTCAATTGAATAATCAACACATAATTATATTTAATTACGTTAATCACGTTAATTAATTAGTACGGAATTACCTTATTTTTGCCGGTTGTTACAACCACTAGCTTCAACGACCACGAAACCCCTAAATCACCATAATCCCCTAAATCGAAACCCTAGACCCCAGTCTCCGCCGCCGCACCGCTTCCAATCACCACCAGATCATCCGCTGTCGTCTTCCCCTGTCATCGGAGTAGCAGGGGCCGGCCAGAGGCCAAGGCCAACAATCCCTCATCTTTGTTCCAGTTCTGCTTCTCTCTCTCTATCTCTCTGCTCTCTCTGCTTCTGTTACTCTTTCTCTCTCTCCGGTTCTTCTCCCTTTAGATTAGATGAGTGTGGGTGTTTAAGAGTTGGGGATGATTGTTATAGTTGGTGTCGCCGGAAACGATGGCCGGAGCTCCGCCATGTGCCACCGCCGGACCCCTTTCCCTCTCTATGACCTGAGTGTGTGTGTGTGTGTTGTTCTGATTTGTACAAATAATGTGTGTGTGTTTATATGAATGGGGTGGGGTGGGGTGTCAAATACACGATTTAAAGGTGTTTGCGAGTTGCAGGTGGTGGTGATGGTGGTTGCAGATGGTGGTGGTGGTGGGTGGGTGTTTCAGGTGGTGGTGATGGTGGTGGTGGGTGGGTGGGTTGGTTGGAGAAGAAGAAGAGAGGGTATAAGAGTCATTTCACCCAAAAAATTAAGGGTATAATAGTCATTTCGTCTCAAACTAACAGAAAATCTAACGGACGTTAGGTCGAGGGACGTAAAGTGTTAGAAAACCAAACCACAAGTACTCAGGGTGTTAAGCCTTGGTTGAACCTATTAGTTTAGGCAAACCACAGGGACGAAAATTGCAATTTTCTCCAAATGTATGACTATTAGATGGGATTTGGGCATTTGGCAATTGGCAGTTAGTTAATATTTTATGACTATTAGATTATATTTATGTTATTATGACTTGATTTAATTTTTCATTATTTATGTTATTAGATTATACAATGGGAAAAAATAAAAGCATAACATCTTTTTTTAAAAGAGTGAATGAGGAACAAGTAGAGGGAACAATTAATGAAAATACAAGTAAACGTTAAAAAGTTTCAACAAGCGAACCGGTTAATGAACCAGTTAATGAAGCGGATAAAAACAATCAAGAAGGGCATGATATTCCTCAAAATCCACAAGTAAACATGAATGAAGTGGATGTTAGTCGTTTAGAAAGAGATCCTGCTAAATGACTTGTAATGTGGAAATATCCGGTTAATATAAGGGATTCCTTTCTTAAAAAAGTTATTTGGTTTTATGAAAGGCATGACATAGACTTGCCTGATATGAGTGCTCCATATACTTCTACTCGGTATCGACCTCGTAAAAAAGATCTTCATGTTACATTTGAACATTATTACCGAGTAGATGTGTTTACAGAGACATTAGACAAACAACTACATGAGCTGGATATTAGATTTAATGACCAAGCAATGGAGTTGTTATCTCTTAGTGCAACTTTATGTTCAAAAGAGATTAATGTTGATGAGATTGTTCTTTTAGTTGAGAAATATTATCCCAAAGATTTTACAGAGCATGAGAGGAATCAATTACGTTATCAATTGGAGACTTTTCAAGTTGACAGGATGACTAATGCCAAGCTAAGTGAGGTATCAACTCTTTCTGATCTTTGCAAAGCTCTTGTAGAAAGTCAAAAAAATAACATGTACGAATTGGTGGAACGAGTGTCTCGGTTAATCTTGACACTTCCAGTTTCGACTGCAACAACAGAGAGAGGATTTTCGGCAATGAAAATATTCAAGAATCGCCTTCGGAATAAGATGTCAGATGAATATCTAGCAAATAGTATGGTGATTTACATAGAAAAAGAAATTGCTGAAAACTTTGATTCGGAGTCTTTAATTGAGGAATTCAAAAATCTTAAAGGTCGACGGGCTGAACTGTAATTTTTTTCTAGGTACCACGCATTTATCTCCTTTCTAATGTTTTAGTGTCTTTTTCAATTTTTTGGTTAAACGATGGTTAAAACTTTAATATTATTGTATTTAATGTTTGACTCGACCCGAATCGAATCACCGACCCGAATATATAATCCGACCCGAACATATAATAGAAAAAAAATTAGGTCCCGTCCCGTGACCGGTGATTTCAAACCCCCCCCCCCCCCCAACCAATTTTCCAAGCTTCGCCACTGAAACAAGGTGACCCACTTTGACCGGGACACCTCTATTCTAATATTTCCACTCGTTCCAGCACATATTGTTGTTACTAGATTATACCCCGGGAGCGTCCCAGGGTTAAGAAATCTAATATGACTCATCAATTTTACATATGAAATAGACTGATGCGCTTTACAGTTACATGCATGAAAGCTTCTGGTAACACCTAACCTAAAACAATTAACAATGTATCTCCAATGTTAATGTTTAACCTTAAACAATGTATAATTCTAATGTTAACATCTAACCTAAAACATTGTATAACTCTAATATTAATACCTAACCTAAAACAATGTACAACTCCAATGCTAACACATAACCTAAAACAATGTATAACTCCAATGTAACTCTAATATTACCATCTATCCTAAAGGCTAAAAAAATGTACAACTCTAACATACTAATATTGATATCTAACCTAAAACAATGTATAACTGTAGTAACATATTCTGCTCTAGTTGAAAATAGAGTTCATATTTACCGGTTTGAATATAATTAGCGACTTGCCTATACATGATTAATGAATTACCTTAACATGTGTTTTTTTCTTGTATAAACAAAACCCCACAAAAGAATAGTCGTTTTTTTCTGTATTTTATATAGCACTATGATACTCATTGGAAAGATAAGAAAACGCTCGTTAATTTGGTGTAATTTTTTCTCTTTAAAAAATCTCATATATAAAAGATATTAACGTTTAAAATTACGGGGTGAAACATGAGAGGGAAAAATCTAATTTTGTTTTTAATATTTTTTTTTTCCTAAAATCCCTTAATGCCACGTGGGCATGACACACTCAATGAGGAGGTTGGCCTCTTTAAGTGTCATGTGAGATATATTGCTTTCAATTATATAATAGATTAATCATCAATTGCTTCTTCACACTTGCAACCGAAAACACCTCGTTTGTGGTACACAAATGGAGTCACGTACTAACAGATGAGTGATGAGTTGGCAAAAAACTTCTTCATTGCATAGGTCCATTTGTGGCCATTTTTGGGTGATGTGTCATGTAGACAGATGCCAATAAACGAAAAATGTGTTGACCATATCGGTTTGTGTTATTGGTTTTTTTATATAGATTTTCTTTTTATTTCGTTTTTGTTGTTTTATAAAAGTGAGTTCATTTTTTTCTCTATTAAAAAGGTGTTTGGGATTGCTTTTTGAAAACTAATTATGCGTTTTGCTGTAGTAGGGGTGGAACTGCTTTAGATTATTGCGTTTTTCATAAGTCAACCCCAAACACTAAAACTGATTATTTGCATTTTGAAAACGCAATAATCTAAAAATCAATTTCAAGTCATCCCCAAACACCCTCTAAATTATAAAACCTTTGATTCCATAATTAGTTTAAAAATCATAATCTTTGCATAATTTATGATATTTCAAAAAAAATAACAATAAAAAAAACTCATATAATTAAAAAACTTTAAGAATCTATGAACTTTTTGCATATTTTGTTTATACGACATGAAAACCTAAATAATTTATTATAAAAAAAAATAATTCAACTACGAAAATAGAGTTAATAGCGAAAATCGTGCTTGAGGTTTGGTCATTTTGCCACTTCAGTCCAAAACCCAAACCTTTTACATCTGGGTCCTTCGGTTTTATTTTTCTTGCCAAATTCGTCCCTGACAACGTTTAAGTTGTGGACTGAAGTGGCAAAAGTGACCAAACTTCAGGGACGAATTTAGCAAAACCCAAACCTTTTTTGGGACGAATTTGGCAAAAAAATAAAACTGAGGACCCAGATGTAAAAGATTTGGGTTTTGGACTGAAGTGGCAAAAATGACCAAACCCCAGGGACGATTTTGGCTATTAACTCACGAAAATAATATAAAATGTGCCAATGATGGGAAGAAAGGAAAAAATTGTTGCAACGAAGGATGATACTTTTGTTGATTTGTTATTGACACGCACGAATTTAGACACTGGTCTCACCTTTTGGTGTGGTGATAAAGGTGTTATATTTTAAAAGAGAGATTGAGAGTTTAAGCCTCATAAAAGGTAAAAATGATTTTATTTAAAGGCGAGAAAGATTTATCCGTTCAAAAATAAAGAATTTAGACACTGATGCAATACCGATAGTTAACGATATACCGTTTGTTTGAAAACATGTAATTGACATGAAATATGTCTCCTCTATATTAAAATTATATACATATAATGTTAATAACCATTAAAACAATCAAAATTTAAAAAAATGATTATAAATCTTTCAACAAAAAAAACATTTTAGAAGATAGTGTAAATATAAAACAATAAAAAATAATTAAAAAAACAGCCTTTTACAGATTTACATGACAAATCAGGGAAACAAAGATTACATACATGTGCAGCCAACTGCACCTTATGTATTAAACTTGCAAATATTCAATACCTATGAGCTCAAACGTGTGTAAAATATGTAGAACTTTACATACTCCATATACTTGCTCATGCCAAATCAGATACGAAGCTTTTATTCCTATACTCAACAATTAACAGAAATTGGACACTAAAAATGCTTCAAAAAAAGATTAACGCAGCTTTTCCGCGCCCCGTTGAATGGGGGTTCTTGTAGCTCATTTATGAGGAGTTAAAAGGAGATCCGACTGGTGCAGCAAGTCCAAGGGAACGCATAATTTTGAATCTACGAAGAACTTTCCTTGATGTAGGTAACGGGTAGCTCACCTCCTATATTTATGTTAAAAAAGGTCTTGATTAACCGAAGGTGGAAATATTGTATGGTTGAGTTGATCCGGAACGCTTTTATAATCTAGTATTTTAATTATAATCTAGTTCTTTCGACAAAATGATTTGGGAGGTTTTATGCATTTAAAATACCTTTTTTTCCGGGTGACTTTCACCCGTTTTTGACTCTTGTAAAAGTAGGTTAAAATTGTCATCTATGTATTTTATCAGAAAAAAAGTAGAAGAAAAAATGTATATGGTGTATCCCATTAACTCACATCAAAATGAACTTTCGGTTTTCTTTCGCGTTTGCTCCTTGCTCTGCTTGAACTTGGTGAGTTATCCCTTTCTGAATAAACAAAAAATAAGTATAAGATGTTTGCAAACAATATAATGATCTAATCAAACATACTGTATACATCAATTAGATGAAGTTACTTCTACGTTTGGGACAAAGCTAACACATAAAAAATGTATATCTGACTAGTAAAATATATTAAAATATACCGTGTAAGTGTTCATGGTGATTTAAAAAATTAGCTCCTTCGGGTGAACCAAACAAAACCTTACATGATCTATGCTGTTCTTCACACTGTAATGCCTGCATTTTTTAACAAATTCAACAGAATAGAGGACGTTAAATATGAATAAGAGTACTGCGAAAAAAATAATAATAATAAAATTACTGCAAGGTAAAGATATAAATATATAATATACTTGTTTCAAAGCATTTTGAAACTCTTCGGACTTGTTACAACTCCTTTCTTCAAAACACTGTGCATTACAAAAAGTGAATCTTCATATTACTAAGCGTGTATAATCAGTGCAACACAAAAAAAAAAAAAACAATATCCGCTTAAACTGGCTAAAAAGGTTGCCAATTTGTAAATAACGGATGAAACGACTGAGGGACAAAATCATGAAATGAATTCTATACTCACTTCCTCAAATGGTGAAAGGTCTATCGCAGGATCAACCCAAACACTGAAAACGAGATAAGGAAAATTCAGGTCATATAATTAAATTTGAATTCACTCTTAAATAATCTTACAGGTCCAAATAAATAAATAGATAAATAATAGAATATTGAGTATTCATTACCTGCCTTCCTTACCAAAGTGCTGCACCAAAACAGATGGGATCGGATTTGATCTCTCTCCCAAAATCTGGAGAAATGAAGCAAATCAGGTAACATTAAAAACACACATAGCTATACATATAAAGATGTAAAGAGAACAACATCCATACACACACAGAGAAATATATGGAAAACATTACCATCATTAGCATTTAAACCTTTGTAGGGAAAAAGAAGAAAACATGTATAAACTTACCTCTTTAGGTCTTTTTATGGAAATAGATCCAGCCAAGTCACCAATAAGATTGATCCACTTCTCGTCAACATTGTGTTCTCCATCTTTAGCCAAAATCTGATCAGCAAGAATGAAAATGAAGAAAGAAAAAAGATGGTAAAAACACACCTACCGATGTTGAAATTAGGCTACATTAATCAAAAAGTAAATACCTTTCCCATTTCAAGGTCTCCAACACATTCACAAAATGCCTGATATGCTATTAGAAGCGTACTGCAGATTAATCACATAAAGGAAAATTTCATCCTCAAGACATTCTCGGAATGCAAAAGATTTTTATCTCTGAGCAAACTGCAAGAAAAACGCAATGTACTATTCCTTTTTTATCGATATATGAAACGTACTTTTTTAATTTATTTAATATAATATATTCCTACCACAGTGTAGCAGGTTGCATTAAATGGTAAAACTGGTACATATGTTGTGCATTAAATGGTTAAGAACTGCATGCTTCAGTAAAAAATGGTAGGTATGTGGCACTACATGGTTAAAAGAATACATTGTGTAAGTCAATAAGAAAAGAATAGTTCATTGCGTTTTATTCTTTCATCTTTTATCTTCTCCAATCACTATCACACTGAAACCTCAACATAGAACCAACACGCAAGTTACCGTAGTTGCTCATGCTGCCCGGAAATAGACTGACTGTGACAGCTTCCTAAATGAAGAGTAAGTATGGCAGTAACTGATGCGTAATTTTGTTCAACTGCTCTCTTACCAATTTTACCACCACCTCTGCAGAAGATGCAAATTTTAATCAAAAGTCACATCATAGAATAACTTGAAATTAAGTTAATACATCAAGAAGTAGACCTGAAGAAGGCAGTTAGAGCGACAATAGCAGCTTGCAGGATCTCATTCTCCGCACGGCCCCCAACAGAATCCCCTGCAGGGTCTCCTTTTCCTATGTCACTTTTATGTACATGAGTGTGGCTGAGAGTAGATATCAAGTGTTCTAGAAATAATGATGAAAGCTCGTTGTGCTGAGAAAAAACCTAAAAACAGAAGAAAAAATACAAGCAAGCTTTAACCTCAGCGAATGATTAAGATTAACAAAAAAAAAGAGGAAATAACTTAATAGGCATTCTAGTTTTAACATTAGTGGACACTCACATAAAATGCATCCTGCATTGGCCAACCACCTGGCATTCTGAGTATATCCTTAGTGACAATATCTCTTGCTGCAGCAGTCAATACTTCATTGAAAACAACTCCCGGGCTGGTATTTTCAGCTAGAGAAGAAATCTTTAAAAGGTCAAAGAATAAAAGCAATAAAAGGAACAATAGAAATTTATATGTCAGGGGTGTTTGGGTTTTCCTTTTAGGAACTTGATTATCTGATTATTGTGACTTAAAGTTACAATAGTCGGTTTATATTGTTTGAACAAGCATATTCTACTTCTGATTATTTAGGGGGTAAATAAGCAATTTCATACCAATGGCAACACAACTTTATCCAAGGATAAAAACAGAACTACTTTTTACCCCTTTTTTAAACCTAATTTTAGACACTTTTTTATTTATTTCACCAATCGTCTCTACCTTTTCTTCAGAAAAATGTCACTTCCAACCAATTTATCTATTAGTTTCTTTTTTAATCAAAATTCGTCAAACATTCAAACGGAAGCACATCCAAAAGCTCTTTTCTAATGCCTGTTTTACTAAATTAACTATCTGATTTTAACTATTCGATTGTTCAATATCACACAACCATTTTCAAAACGCAGATCCAAACAACCCCATAGTCCCAAATTTGAAACAGTGACAGGTGTTGCATTTAAAAAAGGATACAGCAACAAATGTTTCATGGCGTAAGTATTTCTCAGTCACATGAACTGCAGCAGAAAGCAAAGACTGGGACGTTCTGTAAAAGCACAGAATTTTCCATATGATAAAACTATACACAAATAAAAACATAATTTAAAAGCTTCACATTAATGACCTTGATATATCAGTCTCGTTCAGATCGTTTCCCCTTCTAGTAACAAACTCAATGACTGCTTGTATACCACCTTCTGCTGATGGCTTAATCTTATCACAGATAGCTACAGAACAACCACAAAGTGTAGCCACCAGCTGCAATAATTACCAAGAACAATAATACTCGGTGACAAAGATTACTTTCATATTTACATATAAAACCATAGTTCACACACATTGATATGTGTGTGTAGTCTTACCTCGTCTTTTGTCAGCAATATACACACAGATGAAATGACACGGTTAAATACTTCAGAAGGATCAATAGATGTGTCCTAATCATACAAAGCAAGTCAGAAAACAATAGAGCTTTTTTTTGCATACAACATCAACATCCTTGTTCATTTTTCCCGTTTTATTCTGCGTACTTTATTTGTACATTTGGGTCATCAAAATGTGTTTCTACTTTTGTGTCCCAATTAGGTCATTTTATAGACCTAAAACTTGCTTTAGAAAATGATTAACTTTTACAGAATAAATGTTAAACGTGTATATAAAAATGTAAGATTTAGATTGACTGTAGAATTTACAGGCTACAAAACAAGTCAAATGGGACACAAAACCATCTTTTAACGATTTATGGGTACAAAAAGTATTTTGGTTATGCAAAATAGAGATAAAAACTTTAGCTTCTCAAGGATTATATGAACTTACTCTTCTTAGTATGGCTATAACATCTTCAAGGGATGACAGAGCGGCATAGGAAGACTCAATAGGTGTGCTAAAATTTGAAGCTACTGGTTTCGGAAGAGACAGAGATATATCAAAAAACTGGTCTAATATCTGCATGGAATAAAGAAAGTTAAAAGAACGGACTCAAAAAAAAAGTTCTTACATGCATAAACATGAAATATAAAATTCCATCAGTTTGATTATCAAACTTAATATACAAAATACTGACCTGCGCAGAAAGTTTTCTAACTTCAGAATTTGTGTCTGCACAACGCGGAAGGTACGCAATGACTCTATCACCCAAATGTAAGGCATCTCGACTGGGCAAAAGAAATGCAGCTGACCAGAAAAGAACAGGTACAAAGATTTACTAAACAGCAAAAACTAAAGGTGGCAAATTTTGGCCCAGTTACTTATGAATGGATCTTTTAGGGTTATGCTTAAATCTATAACAGGTCACCGGGTAAAATAACTTGAAATAAAAGAGGTCATGTTGGTCAAATGTAGCCCAAAGTGTATTCTTAAGTCATAACGCATAACCACATAAATCATTTTATTTGGAAAACAATCACAATTTACACATTAATGATTTCATAAAAAATAAAAAAGCTTGAAAGAACGTGTTTTGTGTCAACCCGACCTAGCCTGTACCGTCCATAGTAAAATTATCTGTTCCAAACGAGACCTATTTTGACATTTCATATTCACCCAACCCACCGAATCGTTTATCTTGTCACAACTATGTAAAAATGGAAGTAAAAAGAGAGTTTAAAGTTGAGCTCACATGGCAAATTTGCAACATTAAATCGTGAGGTGCGATCAACTTGTTTGATGTGCGGGCAGCTTCCCTGACAACCAAGAGTGCAGTAACCAGTAACACAAAGGGTCCGGAATTTCAGCAGCATCTCATAAACGGCAAGACAACCTCGTTTCCTTTGATAGTCAAGAGGTGAAGAAACGTATTGATCAATCTGTTTCAAGATATGAAACAGCTGTTCGGCACGGCTTCTTCCATCCTCACCGCTAAGCAATACAAAAAATTCAAATATTAACGTAAATGTACTATAAAAATACATCAAGGTCATAATATGCTTCTCTTTGATAAAGAAAAACAATTGTTGACAGTGAGAAGAGTACCTCGTGAGAAGAATTGCGCACAAAAGAGTGATGAGGTTGTGGATAAGAGGATTGACAGCATCAGCAGGTTCATTTGGCAAAGCAAAAAAACCTAAAGTAGCCTGTCAAATAAAATAAATATTTAATAGAAAAGGGGAGGAAATTAATAGGACTCCATTAGACTATATAGTATATACAGTTAAAACTGACACCTTCATGACAATGTTGCGCATCTCATTTGTCAACTTTGGATCCACAGATACTAAAGTAGTGCAAGCACTTAAAGCAAGGGCCTAAAATACATGGAAAAGGAACATATGAATTAACATATATATAATAACTTGTCTTCAAGGTAATTAACTAATTACAGATAAATGAATCTATAAAGGGAGTTAAAAACCTGTGTGCGTAATAGCTCAACACTCAAATCAGAAAAACCTTCTTCATCATGACGACGCATTAGAGTTAATATGTAGTCAAGCAACTGGTCTCTTTTTTTTAATGGGAATGATATACCACTTTCAGCAGCATTAATGACAGCAAGTCCTGTATAACCAACAATAATTTGTCTTACAAAATGGTAAAAATTAGCACTTGAAATATTTTAATGTGTGACAAACAAGATTTTTGCTGTTTTTAAGGATTAACACAAATATTCTGAAACATAAAAAAAGAGCAGAAAATAAAAAGAAAAAAATAGAGTATTAGAAAAACTAGCAAGAAAAAAATGTAACTCGCAATTACTAGAGCATCTTATGGTAGTTACATACAAATGAAAAGGATGTTCTTTTACTATCTGGAATTATATATAGTAAAGCAGAAAAACATTCATGTTATGCTTTTAAAACTTCAACCAAATAAATATTTGTAAGAGTTTGACCAACCTAATAAGTCAATGGCAGTGATAACAGCTTGCTTCGCACTAGGGCGGCGTACATTTAGAAGATGAGACAGCATGTTAGTTCCCTGACGAAAGCAGTTACATGTCAATGGAAATTAAAACATACAGAACTCCATATTAGTAACCAGCCCCTAATTATCATCCATATAACATGAATACATGAAAGAAAAAAGTCAAACGAGTGAGACACAAAGATGATCCAAGATATAATGAAAGCTTACCACAAGTGCATCTATTCTGGCTTCAATTACAGTTGACGGGGCGTATCTTGCAGCATATCCATACATTAGAGCCAATGCAGCATGAATATCATCAGAATCTTGCATCTTACTTTTATCTGAGAAGAAGGATAGAAATCTGCAATTCAAACAATTCACAATGTTAAGACCAACGATAATATATAGTTAAACAACAGTAGATAATTCTAGCACCTTAAGTATCATGTAAATAGATAACCTAGTTAGCATATTACCTCTGGAAAATACTTTCCCCAACATTATCAAGAATCTCTTTAAGTTTATCCAAAACCGTATCCAAGTGGGATGCTGCAACCTGCAAGGAATTGTCATCAGACAATCACGAACATCAATGGCTAGATGCCTAGATTATGTGATACAGATTTTTGGTATTTTTTACTCATAGTGTATTCTTGTTTTAAAAAAAACTTCACTTGTAATATATGCAATATACTTACCAACCCCATGGCTTTTGCCAAACCAAGCCGATTTTCAGGAATGGTAATATTCGCTTGCTTGTACATCCAGTCAATCTTATCACGAACATAAGTCCTGTTATCGACTTTCTGAAGAAGTATACCAAGACATCTATAGAAGTAAAAAATAAATATATAAATAAATAAAATAAAAGATCAATATGCTTCTCAAGACTTGCAATGAATAACAAAAATAATTAAGTATGACAATTCAATAAGATAAAGATAATGCAAAAACATATATGCAAATAAGCGCTTACCGGTGAAGTAGTGCAGAATGCTCATCATCGGTTGTATAAAGTTCATATTGTTTGGCAAACGCATTTCCTAAAGAAATTACCCAATCGGTGTCTTGGACAACGTCCAATGTTTCAGCCAGAAACTGCAATAGAAAGTAATGAATATTTTCACTAATAAACATTACAAAACTGTCATGTTAATAATGTATCAAATAATGTTGCTTCATGTATAGTGCAGTAAAGTTACAGTTCAAGAAATGCTTGAACATGTTTCCAAATGAATTAGCAGGGAGTTCATAACACGTACATTGATAATCATATCATCCCATGTCTCTTGATAAGAAAGGTCTTGTGTAAGGTCTTCTGTATCGCTGACATATGCTTTCATTTTTGGAATCTAGAGCTTACCAAAACAATATATTAATTAAGAATCAGGTAAAAGCATAAAACAATCACCCATACAAAAAGTAAGGTAGCTAGATCTAGAACATAACAAGCATGTTAAACCAAATGATTTCCAAAGGGGTTAGCTCCATGAACCACCTCCATTAAAAGAATTGCATGCTTTAACTGCAATAAGGTGTGAATATCTAAGGTTATAACAAAGGGCTTGTAGCCTAGCAGTATCAAGTGCTGGAGATAAGGTGTCCCTCCCCATGAGGTTGAGGGTTCAAGTCCCATAGTGAACAAAGGTGAAAAATTAGGAGGAATAAGAAGGGTGTGAGTTAGCCAGTCAAAATAATCCATGGTTACCAAAAAGATGTCTTAAGGGGAACCCTAAAATAATCAAGTAACCACATTGGCAAGTTATTGACTACATAACCTCGGTACCTCATCTTGCCAAAATAAGTTGATGTTTTTTGGAAATAGAGACGCCAAGTAATACAGCACCTGCAAGTACCAAGCACAAGCAATGTGAATGCTTCTTTCAAAATTTGAAGTTACGGATATGTTGGCACACAACTTTTAAGAGCTTTAGCTTTCAAAACAACTTTTGTGTACATTGGGTTTTTACGTGTCCTTTTATGTCATTATAAACTTTTAGCTGCAGTTGACCTATTTGGCCAAACACTTATACTATGGCTCATAATAGCAACTACAGCTATAGCTAATTTTGGAAAATTCCACACTATGTCTAGCTTATTTACATGTGATATATATATAGGGGCCGGTTCAAATACAAAGTAATGAAAACGTGCGAAGTGCATGATAATTACGTAATGCTTTCATGAACATACAAAAACATTACGTAATTTATCATGTACTAGTAGTGATTGTCTATGATACGTAATTTTGGTACGTAATTTTAGTTATGAACTAGTAGTGATTCTGTCTATGGTACGTAAATTTGTATGTTACGTTTTTTAGGGGTATGGAAAATTGTTATGTAAAGTTTTGAATTATTTTGTTTATGAAACGTGATTTTGATAATGAAACTATAATTATGATGTATATAATGGAACTATAATGATTTATGTATGTGTTACGTAATTTTGGTAATGAAGTAGTGATTCCGTCTATCTTTACGTAATTATGCATGTAACGTGACTTCGCACACTTCGCACGTTTTTGTATGCTTTCATGAACATACAAAAACATTACGTAATTTATCATGTACTAGTAGTGATTGTCTATGATACGTAATTTTGGTACGTAATTTTAGTTATGAACTAGTAGTGATTCTGTCTATGGTACGTAAATTTGTATGTTACGTTTTTTAGGGGTATGGAAAATTGTTATGTAAAGTTTTGAATTATTTTGTTTATGAAACGTGATTTTGATAATGAAACTATAATTATGATGTATATAATGGAACTATAATGATTTATGTATGTGTTACGTAATTTTGGTAATGAAGTAGTGATTCCGTCTATCTTTACGTAATTATGCATGTAACGTGACTTCGCACACTTCGCACGTTTTTGTTACTTTTCACAATAACCGCTCCCTATATATATAGCTGTTAGTAGCAATAATATACTTACTGTCAAAATTTGAGTAGCAAGTTGCTCCCTTGCAAGAGGATTGTGAAGGAGCACCACCAGACGTGCAAAAAGCTCCTAAGGTGCATTTGACCAGATCATCATCAGTTGATTTTATGCATCATAGAAACCATATAAGACTGCATGTATGTACAATTAAAAGGCACCTCGGGTCGTGGAATATCAACACGAGTTCTACATTCACGCATCATCCTATCATTATGAATAGATCTATGCCTGCACATATCTGATATACATCTGCAAACCTGCAAAATGTCTTGATTACTCCAGAATGCCACAATAATTAACAATTCATCTAGCCGTAAAACAATGCATTCAGAGGGAGAAAAATCTTTACATAAACTTTAGACTTTATCCTATAGTCAGATGTAAGATCAATTAAACAATTACCGTGGCAACTGCACCAGTGTATAAACGAGGTATGATCATCTTCAACATGAATGGCCAAAGAACATGCTGCATATTCACATATAAGCTTTAGTCAGCTTTTGAATCAGAATTCTTTATTTGACAGACCACGTATGGGATGCAAAAGGTATTATAGCAACAAAATTTTCATCACAAAGTAAACAATTGCAATACATTTGAATGAAGGGTGAACATATGGAAAATTTATCAGGGTTCAACATTATATACCTCCATCTCAGGAATAGTTATGGTTATTAAAAGGAGACCCTTTTCACATATTGCCCGTAACTCTGTGGGCCGAACAGACCCAATTTTTGCCTGCAAGAAACAATGCACCACAGGCACACACTTAGTGGACTTCATAATCACAATTAACAATTACACATGTATGGTACTCCGCTGTACGAGATACAAACCTCTGCTCTCTTTTGCTGAAATGAATAATAAAGATTGGTGGGTCTAAATGAGTCCTTTGAGATCATAAGCTCATCTATTTCTTGATCTGACATGGCACAATGTCGTACAAGATATTCAACAAACAGCTCGCCAGAAGGACCAACCAAGTAACAATGGGAAGCCATAACGACTATTAGCTGGAAAGGGAAACAACTGAAGTTATGCTTAAACTATCCGAGCATATCAATAGTCCCATAGTTTGATTATTTAGTTTCCTTATTTACTTATAGTTAACGCATTCATAATCAAATACACATAATTTATTTCAATATTGCATAAGGCATAACATGAACTAACACCACCTAACAACACCATAAGTCCAGTGCATGGATTACAAGCATACCTCTGCAAGTGCTTTACAAACCCCTAAATTTTGCTCCTCCAGTAATAATGTAATGGCTTCTATGAGCGCTGGTCTTTTATTATGCCAAACTTCAGATAACCTAGTAATAGTATACAACAATTGGTGTAAAAGGGGGAGATCAAAGGGTCACAACTTACTTTTTGAATTCATATTTGAATAGTGTTGTATGAATTTTGAAAGTGCATCTATTTTACAGGTATTTATACCTGGGCAAAAGATGCTTAAGAACACAGAGAGCACCAAAAGTCATTTGATCTTCTTTCAACTTTGATTTCTGTAGAAGAGACATGTCATTTTATCAAGAACCCAGTATTACGATTAAATGATTAATAATATCAAGAAAAAATTACGGGACTTACATTTACAAGAAAACTAAACAATTCCTCAGGATACACCAACCCGACAGTGAGAAAGCAATGTTGAACTTCATTATATGTCTGCGATAAAAGTAATCAGGATGGTTATAAACAAATATAGGAACAAAACACATCAATCATAGTGGAAACCCATTTGATATCGAACTTGTATAATAATGGACAGAGAAAATCACCTTCAGGCCTACTGAGAAATATGTACACTCTTTGATGTCGGTATAACTACAAACAACTGGAAGAAGCGTCGACAAAACAACTGTGAGATCCTGAGAATGAACAAAGATTACAATCACACAAGGGAAAAAACAAATAATTGGGGCTTAGCATAAACACCATTATAAAGATGTAGTCTAACAAACCTCAAAATCAAGCAGAGGAGAGGCCTTTTCAGAGAGTAAAGATGCATTCAGTAGATTGTGAAGGCTACATGTTGCCAAAAAGGCAGTATTATGGTCTCTTTTATACCTGCATAAAGAAAATTTGGATTCATCATCAGCATCCTAGTGTTCAACCATGAAAGAAAGCATATAATATAATTGCCCAATTACATGCTAGAAAAAAGCAAAACAATGACTTTATATCTTACAATTCCAATATAGTTGGAACAAATTTTGGTAAAGCAGCCTTCAACAATGTTCTTGTGACAAGACCAACCAATTGACCCAACGCTTCGACAGCAGATGTCCGAATCTGATGTAAAAGTTATATTAGCTTGCATAGTATATTAAAAATATCAAAGCTTCCAGTTAAGCACCGGTGAATATCAGAAAATCAGGGTAATCAATGTTGGACTATCAATTATCGATTTAAATACCAATACCAATATCAATTTCCATTCTATACATAATGTCTTATCTCATGCCATTTTCAAACAATAACTTTGCAATAAAAGCATAATTTCATGACAGCAAACCTTGAGATCACGTGAAGTTGCCCAATTTTGCAATAAAAGCTCAAAGGCAGAGTTTAGAAATGACCTGCACTAAAGTGTGTCAAGTTCAGGAAGAAAAGAAAACAATGTGTAAATATCATAGAATCACAAGCTGCGGACAAGCAGATTAATTTCTCACGTGACATCACTATCAAGAATTGATGAGAGGGGGAATTCCACACTGTATTGCCAACAGGCTTGACACCAACACTTGAAGGCTGGAAAAATGCAGGAAAAAACAAAGTCATTTGATAGATTATAGAATATGCATGCACATGAAAATGAACTAAAATGAGGTTCTCTCAACGTACCATTTGCAAAAATTGGTCGATGCTGATCTCTAACATTTCCAAGAATGGGAAGAACTCGGGAGAGCACACCTTTAAGTCTTGGGGTAAACTGAAGAGCTTCAATTTAATGTTCATTTCACCAAAAGATATTCAGTTTCAGCCCTCAACTTTTTTACCACCCAAAAATAAAACTAAAAATCTTCCATCATCAACAATGTGAGTAAATCAGAGAATTTTGACAGAGAACTAACCATCAGAAGTAGCAAAGTCAGCAAGTATTTGGACCATTGCAGGTAGAGCTGAGTTCTGTGCAGATAGGTGAAGAAATAACTCTTCCATCATCTGCAATAAGAGTGCGTAAAAAGCTCAAAAGTTATACATTGTGGAACAAAGAAACATACGGAGGAAATAATGATATTCATTTTGTTTGTTTCTAGTCTGTTCAGAAAAACAAGACTAGGGTTCCAAATTTTATTTGTTTTGCCATATCAAGAGGATGATTTTGGAGATAATATTGTTATATTCAGTTTCAGTCATTTGATTTTTGAAATAAGAGCTGCAGTTCTATGTTTGATTTGCACATCTGAAGTCCACTGATTAAGGTGGTAGTGTTAAATTTCATCCATCAGATATCTATATAGATTAGGGAACTTAAAGGCATCAGTACATTCATACTACCTCTTTACCTTTAACTGTGAGGAACAATTGCCTAGCTTTGGATGCCCTCCCTCAATTTCGAAACTGAACTACTGTTAGGCAGATATTACATTTGTCTAAGGATTCTAAGCAAAAGGACACTACAACCACCTATGAAAAACGTTTAACAAGGCATGTGATTTGTTGGAAGTGTTGAACAAATGTCTAAAATGCAGTTCCAAAACAGCAAAATTGAAATGCAGAAACCAAAAGTTAAATCTGATTTCAAAACAGTAACGCAGCAGTAGCAAAAACCCAACTCAAAGAAATACGCAAATCATAGTTGTCAAAAGCGCGCCTAGGCGCAACCAGGCGCACCAAGTGCGCTGCACCCTGTGAGGCGCGCGACTAGGCACTGAGGCGCACTATCGAGGGTGTTTTCAGGCTGATTTCCGGCCAAATTCAGGCTAAAATGCCTAAACCTCTAAAACATCCTAAATGAATTATGAACAAGTCCTAAACAACCCTAAAACATCCTAATGTAGCCCTAAACAAGCCTAAAACATCTCTAAAATCCCTAAAAATGTATTTTATACTATGTGCCTAATTATAAAAAGCCCTCGTTTTTTATGCGCCTTGCGCCTAGGCTCCAGGCTCGGCCTATGCGCCTTGAGTGCGCCTAGGCGCTTTAACAACTATGACGCAAATCCATATTTTAGTGCACACTTTATAGATATTGCAAAACATAGACCCAAACTAATAGCAAAACTGTCATCATACACAAAACCTGGTTTTCGCTGCCTGAAATCCCATCGAAAGGTCTTTAAAGCTTTCCGTAAAGTTTTGTTTCAAGGAATACAACCAGATAAAGACACAAATTGAACTCATAAGGACATTCAGTTTTCCAAAATCGGAGCTTTCTGTAGTGTTGTATTTCAAAGAATACAACCAGATAAGGACACAAACTGAACTCAAGGCATTCAGTTTCCCAAATTCAGAGCCATTTCTAATTCAGTTCTACCCTCATAGATGTGTTTACTCGATAGTGATTGAGAGACACTGAATATTCTACATCACTAATTTGCTGCCCAGCACTTAATAAGCTTCAAGCTTTTCAATAAACAACAAGAGCATAAGCACTTACCAGGTCTGGTAAATGAGAACCGATTGCAACAAGTAGAGAAGAAGCAGCTCTTTGCCAATCAGCTTTTATTTCCTACAAAGCAAAGCAAAGAAAAAGATAAACTGATATGCCCTAATCTGTGAGAGCAAAAACTAGCTAATCTGAACCGGCACATCTTCCTAACCCATTCAAAAGACCCAGGATAGGTTCTCAAACCCACATGAACCACTAGAAACAAAGCGTTTGCATACCTATAAATATACAGGCATATGTGTGTGTATATGTGAATTTTGTAACAACACAAAACTATAGGTAATTTGTTCAATAGCATACCAAACCGAAACCACTCCGAATGTGTAAGTGTGTAACTATCAACCATCAAAAGCAAAACCAGAAAAACACAAACGAAAACTACCTTTGACGAAATGATCTCGGCAGTAGCAAGTTTGGCAAGTTTTTCCATATAAACAGCATCCACTTCCCCTTCTTCTAGGGCACCAATTGCAATAGACATTACTTGAAACACACCAGCAATATTCCCAAACCTCTGCCAGCAACAAATAAAAGAACTCTTATGGACATATACACTACAGTGAGCAATAAACATCCAAATTTCACAAACAAAACTATTATCAGTTAACAACATATGCACACACACACACACACACATATATATATATATATATATATTAATATAACGAACTACCCGACGACCACCACGCGATACGGTTAAGCAACAATCAAGCACTAGAAGTGGATTCCTGCAATTGATATCATAACAATCTAGAATTCAATTACAAATTCAATTGAAATTACAATTTGGATTAAGCTATACGAATAGAGATATGGTTACAGTGGAGCGAGAGATTTAAGAGACGTGATGGAGGCTTGCTTAACCATAGGGGAATCATCGGCGAGAGAGGAAACCAAAACCTGGATCGCCTCTGAAAAAACACGGATAATAACAACATCAATTGGAGATTATTATTATTATGATTGTTATGGAGAGGAAGAATATGTAATGGAAGGTTAGGTTTAGTACCAGGAGCAGGGATGGAGTTTCCAGAGCTTGCTGACATTATTATTATTATTAATAATAATTAATAATATTATTGTTAGTGCATTAAATTAAGGAGAGGAGAAGGAGGAAGAAGAAGAAGAAAGGAGAGAAATGGATCGTGAAATTGGGAGAGTAGACGATTGGAACGACAGCGTGTGATGCCGTTGTGTATCATTGACAGGTGGGCGGTGCCTTCATCAACTTTTTTTATTTATTAAACTAATAAAAATAATTATTTTAACATAAAATAAATAGAAACTAACTTTTTTTTTTTGAATGGCAAACAACTTTTCATTTCATAACCAATATATACAACCACATCAACCAGCAAGCTGCTCGTATGATGATTTATTCAGGATTGTTCCCAGCCTATTACATTGGTCCATTTATCCATACTAATCCCAACCCTTTTTTACATTTCACCCATTTGCAATTACTAAACAATTGATTTATATGTCAAAGGAGCGCCATTTTTCCCAATCTTTTGTGATTTCTTTAGCTCGATTTGTTATCCATAGATGCGATTGCGCCTTGATTTCACCAAGTAATTCCTCGAAGTTGATTCTCTTTCCGCGGAAAATTTTTTCATTTCTTCCTTTCCATAGGATCCAACATGTTGTTAGTATGATTGCGTATAATGCCTTCCTCTTGGATCTCTTAAGGCCGTTTATGTTGCAGCATTCAAGTAGTTCTCTGAAGTTGAAAGCAAAGATCGGAGGGATATTGCACCATTCGGCCACCTTTTGCCATATATTTGAAGCCACGTAACAATGTATTAGTAGATGGTTCGCATTTTCGGGGTAGTCGCCACAAAGGCTGCATAAAGGAGATGAATTCACGATGTTCCTCTTGAGGAGCCCTTCCATTGTTGATAGTCTATCTTGTTCCGCTCGCCACGCAAAAATATTGACTTTCTTTGGTACCCATGGAGACCACTTGTAGGGATAAAATGGGACTGCATGAGCAGCCAACATATCACGACAAGAGGCTGTGTTGAAGCAACCAGATTGTTCAGCCGACCACTTTACACAGTCTCTTGTATTTGAGAGAGCGCACATCTGAATGGAGGTGTTACAAGCAGCAAGTTCCTCGCGCTCCAAGACCTGCAATGGTTCACGAATCCAAGCCCAACCCCCACCCGGAAAGTTACCCGAAGAAGGCAAACGGGCTGCAACAGTGCAGCCCTTGTTAGTTTCTAAGGCGAAAAGATTAGGATAGGTGTACCTGAGCGGTTTATCCCCGAGCCAGCAATCGAGCCAGAACCGTGTATGCAAACCGTTACCAATAACCACTTTGAATAAGCTTTCCACCATGATGTTTACCTTCTCGAAATCTTTCCCAACTTTGAAAATTGAATTCCAGACCCCGGGTATTGACGCTTTAATAGGCAAAAAGGTCCAAGCTCGTTCATTGTAGTGGATTGAGCCGATAACTTGTTTCCATAAACATGGGCCGTCACCTTGTTATGGAAACATTTAAGAATCTTATATATTTTTTTTAACAATCACTTTCTTATGAGTGATTTCTTGTCACGATGTCGACCGAAGTCGTCACCTTGTCCAGGATGGCCGAACTCGGTGTTTTATCGGATCTGGATCGTCTTGTCAGCCTTGGTGGTGTTTCCCCGGAAACCCTACTGCTTCCACACAAGTTGTCTCGCTAAAGTAATTGTCGGATAAAAACCGGGGTGACGCTCAGGATCGAAACCCCTCACCCCGGTGGGTTTATCATCATTATTGCGCACTATTGCCTCACTATTTGATGCATATGGGGATCGAACCGAAGTCTCCTACGGAGAACTCAAGTTTTTCAACCACTTGATCTATTAGATCATTGGCCAGTAAGAAGCTGCAAAACCCAAGGTACAACACGATTACAAAATAATGTCACGTACATTAAATTCACACCACCTTTCCCAAACTACATCCTTCCATTTTGTCCTATTCATTATCCATAAAAATGAGTACAAGTTTATGTCTTCGACCATTATAAGATAGGAATGAATGTGTCGTCAAAACGTTTTTTTTTTTCATTTTGAGCCTTCCATATGAGCCAAAAGGTGGTAAAAAAAACCACATTCACCACCATTTTTCAATCTCTCAAACCCGCCAAATTTCCCATCCTTGGAAGAGTTTGAATACATGCAAGTCGGTTCTCGGAATGTCCAGCTTCAACCACACAAAAATATGTCACCAAATAGCTCTAACCCAAATACACTTGGTTAACATCATGTATGTAGACTCCTCTCCAATCTCACATCTATTGCATATTATCCATGATGTGTGCACTCCTCTTTTTTGTAAAGCCTCCTTGGATGGAAATCGGTACAAACATGTCCTCCAAACAAGGCAGGGGCGCAGGATAGATGGGGCGGGGGGCGACCGACCCCCCGAATTTTCGCTCAGAAGTTCCGATTATATAAGATCCGTGTAGAAATTTTTAGGTATATACGTTTTCGACCCCCCGGTTTTTTCGAAAAAAAATTGGTATATTATGAAAAAAAATCGGTATATACGGTTTCGACCCCCAGTTTATTTTGAAATTTTTTTTTAGGTATATACGGTTTCGACCCCCTGTTAGCCCATTTTAAGAGGTAAAACCCAAGTGTTTGATTTAACCCATTTATTATTCTTTAGAAAAACCCAACTTCAAAGCCCACTTGAAAAACCTAAACCCAAAATAACTTTTAACAAGAAAAAAAGACCTCGTCCCTTTCTCAGCTCGTGCCGCCTCCTCTGTTGTCTGTTGTGCTTGGCTTCTTGTCTAGTTGTCTTCATTGAAAAATCAATCAAAGTTGATTGTCTCCATCCATCCACAGGTACTTTACATATCCACTTTTTACTTTTAGTTTTCATAATTCCTAATTTCATATTGAATATAATATATGTAATTGTTTTGTTGAGTCATGACTCATGAATGTTGCCACGTTGATACAAATTGTAGAGAAAATTGCAGTTTTCGTCCCTGTGGTTTGCCTAAACTAACAGGTTCAACCAAGGCTTAACACCCTGAGTACCTGTGGTTTGGTTTTCTAACACTTTACGTCCTTCGACCTAACGTCCGTTAGATTTTCTGTTAGTTAGAGACGAAATGACTATTATACCCTTCTTCTCCAACCAACCAAGCCACCCACCACCACCTGTAACACCACCACAACCACCATCTCCACCGCCACTCTCCCTCTCCCCACATAAATCTGCACTAAACCAAACGTAAAGAGAATGAAAGGAGAGAGAGTACGAGAGTTGGAGGTCACCTTCTCCGGCCAACCTCCGGTTCCGATGACCTTCTCGGGACCTACGCCGACAACCAAGCACTAACCACCCTCCGATCGCTACTACTCGCTCATCATCATCACATCTCATCGAAACCCTAAACCACCGCCGCCATCGTCTTCGTTAACCACTAGCTTCAACGACCACGAAACCCCTAAATCACCATAATCCCCTAAATCGAAACCCTAGACCCCAGTCTCCGCCGCCGCACCGCTTCCAATCACCACCAGATCATCCGCTGTCGTCTTCCCCTGTCATCGGAGTAGCAGGGGCCGGCCAGAGGCCAAGGCCAACAATCCCTCATCTTTGTTCCAGTTCTGCTTCTCTCTCTCTATCTCTCTGCTCTCTCTGCTTCTGTTACTCTTTCTCTCTCTCCGGTTCTTCTCCCTTTAGATTAGATGAGTGTGGGTGTTTAAGAGTTGGGGATGATTGTTATAGTTGGTGTCGCCGGAAACGATGGCCGGAGCTCCGCCATGTGCCACCGCCGGACCCCTTTCCCTCTCTATGACCTGAGTGTGTGTGTGTGTGTTGTTCTGATTTGTACAAATAATGTGTGTGTGTTTATATGAATGGGGTGGGGTGGGGTGTCAAATACACGATTTAAAGGTGTTTGCGAGTTGCAGGTGGTGGTGATGGTGGTTGCAGATGGTGGTGGTGGTGGGTGGGTGTTTCAGGTGGTGGTGATGGTGGTGGTGGGTGGGTGGGTTGGTTGGAGAAGAAGAAGAGAGGGTATAAGAGTCATTTCACCCAAAAAATTAAGGGTATAATAGTCATTTCGTCTCAAACTAACAGAAAATCTAACGGACGTTAGGTCGAGGGACGTAAAGTGTTAGAAAACCAAACCACAAGTACTCAGGGTGTTAAGCCTTGGTTGAACCTATTAGTTTAGGCAAACCACAGGGACGAAAATTGCAATTTTCTCCAAATGTATGACTATTAGATGGGATTTGGGCATTTGGCAATTGGCAGTTAGTTAATATTTTATGACTATTAGATTATATTTATGTTATTATGACTTGATTTAATTTTTCATTATTTATGTTATTAGATTATACAATGGGAAAAAATAAAAGCATAACATCTTTTTTTAAAAGAGTGAATGAGGAACAAGTAGAGGGAACAATTAATGAAAATACAAGTAAACGTTAAAAAGTTTCAACAAGCGAACCGGTTAATGAACCAGTTAATGAAGCGGATAAAAACAATCAAGAAGGGCATGATATTCCTCAAAATCCACAAGTAAACATGAATGAAGTGGATGTTAGTCGTTTAGAAAGAGATCCTGCTAAATGACTTGTAATGTGGAAATATCCGGTTAATATAAGGGATTCCTTTCTTAAAAAAGTTATTTGGTTTTATGAAAGGCATGACATAGACTTGCCTGATATGAGTGCTCCATATACTTCTACTCGGTATCGACCTCGTAAAAAAGATCTTCATGTTACATTTGAACATTATTACCGAGTAGATGTGTTTACAGAGACATTAGACAAACAACTACATGAGCTGGATATTAGATTTAATGACCAAGCAATGGAGTTGTTATCTCTTAGTGCAACTTTATGTTCAAAAGAGATTAATGTTGATGAGATTGTTCTTTTAGTTGAGAAATATTATCCCAAAGATTTTACAGAGCATGAGAGGAATCAATTACGTTATCAATTGGAGACTTTTCAAGTTGACAGGATGACTAATGCCAAGCTAAGTGAGGTATCAACTCTTTCTGATCTTTGCAAAGCTCTTGTAGAAAGTCAAAAAAATAACATGTACGAATTGGTGGAACGAGTGTCTCGGTTAATCTTGACACTTCCAGTTTCGACTGCAACAACAGAGAGAGGATTTTCGGCAATGAAAATATTCAAGAATCGCCTTCGGAATAAGATGTCAGATGAATATCTAGCAAATAGTATGGTGATTTACATAGAAAAAGAAATTGCTGAAAACTTTGATTCGGAGTCTTTAATTGAGGAATTCAAAAATCTTAAAGGTCGACGGGCTGAACTGTAATTTTTTTCTAGGTACCACGCATTTATCTCCTTTCTAATGTTTTAGTGTCTTTTTCAATTTTTTGGTTAAACGATGGTTAAAACTTTAATATTATTGTATTTAATGTTTGACTCGACCCGAATCGAATCACCGACCCGAATATATAATCCGACCCGAACATATAATAGAAAAAAAATTAGGTCCCGTCCCGTGACCGGTGATTTCAAACCCCCCCCCCCCAACCAATTTTCCAAGCTTCGCCACTGAAACAAGGTGACCCACTTTGACCGGGACACCTCTATTCTAATATTTCCACTCGTTCCAGCACATATTGTTGTTACTAGATTATACCCCGGGAGCGTCCCAGGGTTAAGAAATCTAATATGACTCATCAATTTTACATATGAAATAGACTGATGCGCTTTACAGTTACATGCATGAAAGCTTCTGGTAACACCTAACCTAAAACAATTAACAATGTATCTCCAATGTTAATGTTTAACCTTAAACAATGTATAATTCTAATGTTAACATCTAACCTAAAACATTGTATAACTCTAATATTAATACCTAACCTAAAACAATGTACAACTCCAATGCTAACACATAACCTAAAACAATGTATAACTCCAATGTAACTCTAATATTACCATCTATCCTAAAGGCTAAAAAAATGTACAACTCTAACATACTAATATTGATATCTAACCTAAAACAATGTATAACTGTAGTAACATATTCTGCTCTAGTTGAAAATAGAGTTCATATTTACCGGTTTGAATATAATTAGCGACTTGCCTATACATGATTAATGAATTACCTTAACATGTGTTTTTTTCTTGTATAAACAAAACCCCACAAAAGAATAGTCGTTTTTTTCTGTATTTTATATAGCACTATGATACTCATTGGAAAGATAAGAAAACGCTCGTTAATTTGGTGTAATTTTTTCTCTTTAAAAAATCTCATATATAAAAGATATTAACGTTTAAAATTACGGGGTGAAACATGAGAGGGAAAAATCTAATTTTGTTTTTAATATTTTTTTTTTTCCTAAAATCCCTTAATGCCACGTGGGCATGACACACTCAATGAGGAGGTTGGCCTCTTTAAGTGTCATGTGAGATATATTGCTTTCAATTATATAATAGATTAATCATCAATTGCTTCTTCACACTTGCAACCGAAAACACCTCGTTTGTGGTACACAAATGGAGTCACGTACTAACAGATGAGTGATGAGTTGGCAAAAAACTTCTTCATTGCATAGGTCCATTTGTGGCCATTTTTGGGTGATGTGTCATGTAGACAGATGCCAATAAACGAAAAATGTGTTGACCATATCGGTTTGTGTTATTGGTTTTTTTATATAGATTTTCTTTTTATTTCGTTTTTGTTGTTTTATAAAAGTGAGTTCATTTTTTTCTCTATTAAAAAGGTGTTTGGGATTGCTTTTTGAAAACTAATTATGCGTTTTGCTGTAGTAGGGGTGGAACTGCTTTAGATTATTGCGTTTTTCATAAGTCAACCCCAAACACTAAAACTGATTATTTGCATTTTGAAAACGCAATAATCTAAAAATCAATTTCAAGTCATCCCCAAACACCCTCTAAATTATAAAACCTTTGATTCCATAATTAGTTTAAAAATCATAATCTTTGCATAATTTATGATATTTCAAAAAAAATAACAATAAAAAAAACTCATATAATTAAAAAACTTTAAGAATCTATGAACTTTTTGCATATTTTGTTTATACGACATGAAAACCTAAATAATTTATTATAAAAAAAAATAATTCAACTACGAAAATAGAGTTAATAGCGAAAATCGTGCTTGAGGTTTGGTCATTTTGCCACTTCAGTCCAAAACCCAAACCTTTTACATCTGGGTCCTTCGGTTTTATTTTTCTTGCCAAATTCGTCCCTGACAACGTTTAAGTTGTGGACTGAAGTGGCAAAAGTGACCAAACTTCAGGGACGAATTTAGCAAAACCCAAACCTTTTTTGGGACGAATTTGGCAAAAAAATAAAACTGAGGACCCAGATGTAAAAGATTTGGGTTTTGGACTGAAGTGGCAAAAATGACCAAACCCCAGGGACGATTTTGGCTATTAACTCACGAAAATAATATAAAATGTGCCAATGATGGGAAGAAAGGAAAAAATTGTTGCAACGAAGGATGATACTTTTGTTGATTTGTTATTGACACGCACGAATTTAGACACTGGTCTCACCTTTTGGTGTGGTGATAAAGGTGTTATATTTTAAAAGAGAGATTGAGAGTTTAAGCCTCATAAAAGGTAAAAATGATTTTATTTAAAGGCGAGAAAGATTTATCCGTTCAAAAATAAAGAATTTAGACACTGATGCAATACCGATAGTTAACGATATACCGTTTGTTTGAAAACATGTAATTGACATGAAATATGTCTCCTCTATATTAAAATTATATACATATAATGTTAATAACCATTAAAACAATCAAAATTTAAAAAAATGATTATAAATCTTTCAACAAAAAAAACATTTTAGAAGATAGTGTAAATATAAAACAATAAAAAATAATTAAAAAAACAGCCTTTTACAGATTTACATGACAAATCAGGGAAACAAAGATTACATACATGTGCAGCCAACTGCACCTTATGTATTAAACTTGCAAATATTCAATACCTATGAGCTCAAACGTGTGTAAAATATGTAGAACTTTACATACTCCATATACTTGCTCATGCCAAATCAGATACGAAGCTTTTATTCCTATACTCAACAATTAACAGAAATTGGACACTAAAAATGCTTCAAAAAAAGATTAACGCAGCTTTTCCGCGCCCCGTTGAATGGGGGTTCTTGTAGCTCATTTATGAGGAGTTAAAAGGAGATCCGACTGGTGCAGCAAGTCCAAGGGAACGCATAATTTTGAATCTACGAAGAACTTTCCTTGATGTAGGTAACGGGTAGCTCACCTCCTATATTTATGTTAAAAAAGGTCTTGATTAACCGAAGGTGGAAATATTGTATGGTTGAGTTGATCCGGAACGCTTTTATAATCTAGTATTTTAATTATAATCTAGTTCTTTCGACAAAATGATTTGGGAGGTTTTATGCATTTAAAATACCTTTTTTTCCGGGTGACTTTCACCCGTTTTTGACTCTTGTAAAAGTAGGTTAAAATTGTCATCTATGTATTTTATCAGAAAAAAAGTAGAAGAAAAAATGTATATGGTGTATCCCATTAACTCACATCAAAATGAACTTTCGGTTTTCTTTCGCGTTTGCTCCTTGCTCTGCTTGAACTTGGTGAGTTATCCCTTTCTGAATAAACAAAAAATAAGTATAAGATGTTTGCAAACAATATAATGATCTAATCAAACATACTGTATACATCAATTAGATGAAGTTACTTCTACGTTTGGGACAAAGCTAACACATAAAAAATGTATATCTGACTAGTAAAATATATTAAAATATACCGTGTAAGTGTTCATGGTGATTTAAAAAATTAGCTCCTTCGGGTGAACCAAACAAAACCTTACATGATCTATGCTGTTCTTCACACTGTAATGCCTGCATTTTTTAACAAATTCAACAGAATAGAGGACGTTAAATATGAATAAGAGTACTGCGAAAAAAATAATAATAATAAAATTACTGCAAGGTAAAGATATAAATATATAATATACTTGTTTCAAAGCATTTTGAAACTCTTCGGACTTGTTACAACTCCTTTCTTCAAAACACTGTGCATTACAAAAAGTGAATCTTCATATTACTAAGCGTGTATAATCAGTGCAACACAAAAAAAAAAAAAACAATATCCGCTTAAACTGGCTAAAAAGGTTGCCAATTTGTAAATAACGGATGAAACGACTGAGGGACAAAATCATGAAATGAATTCTATACTCACTTCCTCAAATGGTGAAAGGTCTATCGCAGGATCAACCCAAACACTGAAAACGAGATAAGGAAAATTCAGGTCATATAATTAAATTTGAATTCACTCTTAAATAATCTTACAGGTCCAAATAAATAAATAGATAAATAATAGAATATTGAGTATTCATTACCTGCCTTCCTTACCAAAGTGCTGCACCAAAACAGATGGGATCGGATTTGATCTCTCTCCCAAAATCTGGAGAAATGAAGCAAATCAGGTAACATTAAAAACACACACCTAAGTTGCTCGCCACAAAAACTGCATCGTGTATGTGTATGTGTATGTGTATGTTTGTATCTGTATGTGTTTCTAAATCTATGGAAGTTGGAGCGAGGATCCGTTGAGATAAAATGTGGCTTTGTTTCATATGCGTGTTAAATAATTATATCTGTGTTTTTATCTGTATGTGCGTATATCTGCAGAAATGGGGCATTATCGAACAATTATAAATATTGTTCAAAGTTTAAAAGTCCATAGAGATATAACATCTCACGTGAAGAGCCCAGCAATATTATTTCTTATGTATTCACCATATTCCGATAAGTTTGGTTAATAATTTTAACAGCATTTTTTTTTTTCAAGAAAACGTAAGCATATCTAGTTACTTACTTCTGCAGGCCACCAAAATTTCCCATCTGCTTTAGCCCAGACAACACTTCCAGCAGTGCTGCACATTTCCCTGCTTTCTATTGGTTGGGATCTACTAGGAGTGAGCTCCAATGCACCGTCCCTATTTTCGTTCTTTCTGTTTCCAAAGACATAAAAAAGGAAACATTTGACATATAAAGTTTAAAAGAACGGAAACGGGCCTCGAGGCATTTTCCCTTCGCCTCATGAGGCGTGAGCCTCGAGGCGAACCAAGGCGTGAGCTCGAGGTGCAGTCAAAAAATAAATATAAAAATTATGTGTATAAAAATAAAATACTTGACCTAGAAAAGTCTAAAACATAAAAAACACACATCAAAAATAAAAATAATTGACCCAAAAAGTCTAAAACACCAAACAAACACATAAAAAACACCCTAAACCACTCGAGGCGCACCGGAGGCGCACATTTTTTTAGAGCCTCAGTCCTTAGAGTTTCACCTCGAGGCGCACCTCGAGGTGTACGCCTCACCTGTTTTTTTAAACCAAGGACATATAATATAAACAAGATCACCAAAAGCACTGATTTTAGTAGTTGTGCATGGCTGTTTAAGTGTTTAGCAGAGGTGGTAAATTCGAGTCATTTGTGCTTTATCAATTATCTCTAAAGCGTCAAATCGGTAAAAATTAAAGAAAAAAAGTAGCTAAACACATAAACAGGATATCAAAGTATGCCTAAAACCTATTAGAACATTTGATATCAAAGAATAAGCCTACTATAAAAATAATATAAACTTTGTAATCATATTTGAGACATGACATATTCAAAATATAAATAAAAAATATCGAACATGAAGTGTAACCCAACCTGTCTGGCGCCCATTTTGACACTTTACAAAAGCTACCCTTTATAACAACATGGTATAAGTAAGTATGCGCTAAACCTGTTACTGCAAGACTGAACACTTGCTCTTATCCCAAACGGTCTAACATCTGTGAGTGGCAGTTTTTTTCCGGTTGTCGGTGTTTTTCGTCTTCTATCTTGATGCCCATTGGATTTTGTAGAAAATGTGTCAATGGTGCCCCTAATGGCATCGTTTGGCACATCTGAACATTCCACAATGACACTTGATTGGATCTCTTTGCTGCTATGTGGGTCCAATTCTATTTATTTACATGAAAGATCAGAAGATACACAACAACAAAAATACAAGAATGAAGATAAATATGAACCCGAAGCCTGAACCCCAAACTTTGAGGCATCAAACTTTGGGCTCCCAAAATTAATGTCTAGCATAGAAAACACTGCCTTAAATTCCCATATCTAAATAACCTAAAGATTTACCAATCACTATTTACTTCATCATACTCAGTTTATCCCTCACTATTTACCAATCACTATTTACTTGTATACAAAAATCTTACAATATTAGGATTAGGAATTATGGACAACAAACTATCTGCATTTTCATCCAGCGTTAGCGTTACCATGGTTTTAAAAAACGGTCGAGGCGCACGCCTTGAGGCGCGCCTCAAGGCGATTCGGGGCAAAAACGACTCTGAGGCGTCGCCTCAAGGGTTCTTTGTTTTAGGTGCGCCTCACAGGCCTGAGGCGGTAAGAAAAGGTGCGCCTCAGGGTTTTTGAGCTATGCTTTTGATGTTTTAGACTTTTTGTGACATTTCATGTCTTCTTTTACGTGTTTTTTTGATGTTTTTGATGAATTTGATGATGAAATTAGTTAGTGTTTTATTTTTTATAAGATATATAGTTTTTTAATTTATTTTTTAATTCCGCCTCGGTTCACCTCGAGGCTTACGCCTCGTGATGCGAAGGGATCGTTTTCGTACTTTTAAACCTTGAGCATTACTTGATAAAGCATATCAAATACCTGTATCCTATATAACTTATTAACGTTGCATCTTCTTTCACGACTTTATCTTGTACATTTATCACATTATATACCATTATACAAGTGGAAAAAAACTATCATCATTTCAACATACATTGTTCATTACAACTCACAACCATCAATTACCCTCTAAACGCTGACCATTTACGCAACTAGTAAGTAGTAACTAGTAAGGTCACTTCTTTGTCGAATTACGAAAATACCCTTTACACAAGGCAAAGGGAAAAGTATATATCCAGAATTCTCTCCTCAATCCAAGTAATCACAGGATGGCATTGTTAGTCAATTATACTATAATAACAAGTTAACAACATTATATAATCCACTTACAAAGATATAAACAACAAATTCAGTTTCATTAAACATCAACAGAGAAATTTAAAAAAAAGTAAAAAGACCTAAATGTCAAAAAGGGGTGGCCGGGCAGCTTGTTGCCCGCTTGCCCGCTATCTTGATGTAATCTTCTCAGTCATGGAATGAAAATTTGATATTAAGAGGGTGTTTGGGATTGTGTTTTGAATCTGATTTTTATATTATTGCGTTTTGAAAACGCAGATTATCAGTTTTTAGTGTTTGGATTGCGTTTTGAAAACGCAGATAATCAGTTTTTTAGGCTACCAAAACGCAATAATCTATAAGCACCTCCAGGCTCCAACCCTGCTTTTCCAAAACGCATAATCTGTTTTGAATAATCAATCCCAAACACCCCCTAAATGTAAAAAAAAAAAAAGACCTAACCCTAACAAACATATGCAAGGGCCCAAACATTTAGTAATGATTGATCAACTCAAATCCTACATAATTCAACACAAATGCTTAATACATCAAAACCCATGTCACAAATTCCATAACACATATTAAAAACTAAACAAAACAAAACAAAGGAAAGAAATCAAGATACAAAAATAAATAAAAAAAATACCATTGAAGGAAGAAATAGGAAGATAGAAGAGAGTACGAGGTTTGGTTGCAGAAGGGGATCTAGGAAGCTGAAAACACTTGGGTATGTGATCAATTTGTTTTAATTTTACACTCTTCTTTTTCTTTCTGCAATACACCTTCTTCACCTCCACTGCCATTATTTACAATAGATATAAACTTTGATTGTTATTATTATTATTAATATTAATTGGGGAAGAAGATGGAGAAATAGATTTGATTGGGGAATTAATTATGTTATGATTGTGAATGGGTCACATTGGATGGATCACTCGTAGTACTTGTACGTACCCTTCTCCCCACAAAGATTCTGCACAAATTTCTGTTTTCGGTGAAAAAAGTTTCATGTACCAAATTTGCAATGTTCATAGCCATGTAGACAGGTGCAACTGGTTTCTAATGGGTTTCCATCTATCCTGCACTGTCACAAACTCACAATGTCATTAGATTTACTTCGGTGAAATATAATGTAGGAGGCATCACTTCACTAATTCTGTTGTTTATGTTTCTACTATCTACATGTCAATTGTTGAGTTATGTTTAAATAATGTAGTTTAATATTTGTAATTTGTATAATATTTAATTTAATGTTTAATTTCTAGTTTAAACTAGATGCTTGTCGTAGGCCGCGCGTTGCGGCGGCGACGCCTAAATTGTTTATAGGTGGTGGCACGTCATGTGATGCGTAAATCGTATAAAAATGTCCAATAACTTGATTTTATACCATTGTATATGTTTGAGCCAACTTGTTTGTTTCCGGACACAGTTTATGTCAGAAACGTAGGTAACTGGAATTTTTGCTGTCGGATAAAAACGATTTTTATTTGATCTGACTTGGTTCCGAACAAAATTTACGTCATAATCGTAGTCCAACAAATATCATACGTAAAAATACGAATGGAAACGTTTTATATTTGATCAGACTTGTTTTAGAATAAAAAGGCCATATGTTAAAATTGAATTTATATCATTTAGAAATTTGAAAATATAATGAGCTACATGTCTTGAAGGCTATAAAGAAAATAGAAAATGTCTTTTTTTATTATCAAGTTAGGAAATATATGGGTCAGTTATGTCAACTTAAAAATTGTTTTTTGTACATAATTTTTGAACTAAAAAATATTTCGTTTAAATGATCAATTTTATCAATAAATAATGAAAAGAAGACTTAAAGTTTACCGTATTTCTAAACGTTTTAATCTAACTAGGTTTTTATCCAGCCGCGCGTTGCGGCGGCGTCAATCTGATTTAGAAAATAAGTAAGTAATGACACAGCATTGCGACATTTCAAATTCCAAATCAAAGGATTCTATGTGCCAAAACACAAAAGTAAACATTTGTCAACATAAGTATATATAACTGCCTGCTTTATTCTCATCAACACAAGCATGCATGCAACTGAAACCTTAACCCGTCTCACAAGTGTCCACAAAACGGACATTAACTTAACCGAATTGATACCTGATTCATTGTTCAACACATAGGTAAAATCATGTTTACCAAAACAGAAAAAACTTCCAAGTTAAAAACATCACCAAATTAAAACATTTGTTAATGTCAAGAATTTGTAGCTGCAACTGAGGTTGCAACTGGGGTGTCTTCTTGTGCTCCCCATTCTGTCGAAGATCCATCATAAACCTACAACATGTCTTCTCAAGCCGATGGAGTCCCTAAAGGTAAAGAAAAATACTTTAATAAACGATTCTTTAAGTGTCCATCTAAATATGCATTTTTCAATTAAATAACGCTCACCGGTGGGTGTTTGGTCCTTACGGGTACTTTAGTTACAAATCATGAGAATGAGCAACTCAAGTATCTTTGACTATTCAATAAATTTAACAAAAAACAACCTTTCATTTCATTACTGGGATGAATGTATAGAGAAGTTTAAAGGATAAAACCTGAAACCACAACCTATCAATAATGAGAGGATGAAAAACTCAATTGTATTCAATAAATTTAACAAAAAATATGTCCATTTTTACACCAATGACGCACCTTGTTGGCCCATATCCCTTTCACCTATATTTCTTTCATTCGACCCCATTGCAATAATACATAACCCGAATTAACTCTTCTATAAACAAACGGGCCAAAATTTCCACTTTTAAGTATGTGTGCAAGTGTATGTTACTTCTATGTGCATAATTTCTTTCAATTGTCTATCAGCCAAATATGCATATAATGCTATCAAAACAGTATTTACGAAAGAAAAAAATGAATGTACTAACTTAGGTTTTTCGTTATTGAAAATGATTTCATCAAAAAGTTGATAGTTAGTATTAAAATAATAAAATTTAAAGGATGACGCATGGAGGCTAACCTGGGAAGAAACTATTACAACAGGAGTCGTTGCCTTTCAAGCTTGAATATCACGGGATCCAACCTGTCATAGGTTGAGATATTAAACATCCAATTTTATGCATTAAATTGAGGATATAATAAGTAGTCAGCATTGAATTTAAAAAAGGAAAAAAAAGTTTCGATCAGGGAAATAGCGTTGTTTTGTTTAGAGACTCATCTTTCTATCGGCTCCACATTTGGTACGAAGTCGTATTTCAATGTCATTGAGTGAGCTTGGCTCAACACTATTGTAGCACAATGTGTCAATATAATTGAATAAAAGCTTGTTTATTCAACATTCATGTGTCAAGAGTCTTCTCTTTTTTAGTAGTACATCAGATAAAGAAGCATTTTATGTTTCAAAAATCCAAAAGGGTGAAACCATTTCCTAAATCTAAATATTTACATGTTGCAATTAATTTTGATAATGCATTAATGCATAAAAGTCCCATACCAATGAGTTTGTCCAATTTCTTGAGCAGAATCCAACAACCTGACTTCTTGTACTCTCCTCAACAAATTCCAAGCTGGGAAACCTTGAATACAAAGTGTAAAGAAAAATGATAGAAAAGCTGACTTGTTTCTAATAGCTTTGGATTGATATAGCAAAATAAAACTTAATCTTCTGAATCTTGTTTCGTCATTGCCCTGTTGTGGTCACTGGAAAAAAAAACAGTTTAATTCTCATTTAAAACTACTGGTTAGCTACTGAGCTTGGGTATACTCTCATTAATACTATGCAACTATTTACTACAATAACTTAGATTTGCTTTGAATGAAACATACCTCAACTACAAAACTAATATAGTTTAGGCGATTCTAAAGAAACGCCAAAACTAATATAGTTTAGGCGATTCCAAAGAAACGCCAAAACTAATATAGTTGAGACGTTTCAAAAGAATCGCCAAAACTATATTAGTTTAGGCGTTTCAAAAGAATCACCAAAACTATATAGTTTAGGCGATTCCAAAGAAACGCCAAAACTAATATAGTTGAGGCGTTTCAAAAGAATCGCCAAAACTATATTAATTTGACATCAAATGTTCATAACGACCCATTTTGACCCATTTGAAACGCCTAAACAATCAACAATATATTTAAGGCGTTTCAAAGAAAACGCCTTATTTTGGAATGCAAAAGGTACAACACCTGCTGAAGTGCTTGGAATGGATTATAAATCAAGATTGGTTCTTGTACTCAACTCCTTGCGTGATGAAGTAAAGGGAAGCTCAATGGAAAATCTGGAAACTTTGATGTCACTTCAGCAACTATCCCGTGACATTGCTGCAAAGATTGATGCAAAAAGGAATCGTATTAGTGTACTTCAATCACGAATTGAGGAGGGAAGTCCCAAGTCCTGACTACTATTTTCATGTTATATGCCCTGCTTTAGACGCAAATAACTGACTGCGTGTTAACTACCTGAAGGACAATTTTCAACATCATTCTCATAAGATCATTTAATATTTATTTAATTAAATTGGTAGTGAAACAAAACACAATGGTTCAGTTGGTCATCTCTTGAGAGATTGGTTGTCAGCTGCCCTTCTTGAAACTCAAGATAATATTCTTCTTACTAATCAATTCATTTTCTCCCTTTTTTGATAAGCTGGTTTGTTCTCTGTATATAGCGGCCATGCCTAACCCACTAATAAACTATGTCTTAAAACGTTCACTTCACATTAGTACCACCGATCATGAATATGTAATCATTTTCAGACCAACCGAGTAACAGTAACAAAATTTCTTTTATATTATTGTTGTTTAAATTTGATGCTATGCTGATTATTTGATCAGGTGGAAAATCAGTTAAACTCTATACAGAATGAAACACAAGTTCACACCTCCAGGTGTGCAATGGAGGCCAGGCAGTTGGTTAACAACTTTGAAGTCGAGTCTCGCAAAGTTGAACTTGTTGAAAAAGAAGCTCATGAATTTATTGAGGTAACATTTTCAATAAGTTTTCAGTTTAAAAGCAAATTTAATCATTGTTCTTGATAGTTGAGGCGTTTCAAAATAAACGCCTCAAACAAAGTGCCTAATCTCTCCCAAAAAAAAAACAGGGGAAAATAGAAAAATAAAAAACAGAAAAAATAGTTTTAAAAGAAACGCAAAACTATAATACCTAATATATTTAAGGCGTTTCAAAGAAAACGCCTTAACTATATTAGTTGAGGCGTTTCTTACTGGATTAACACAATGCAAGCTTATCAATCCATACATTAGAGCTAGGAACCCACACATGTAAAATGTACGAAACTGAAGTTAATGATTTTGGACAGCAATCACAGCATACCTGCTTTATGCAGTAGGTCACATCAAGAACGGCCCAGGACATCATTCTAAATCTGCAGTTTCTGAAAACTTTGATATCAAAGTTCTTGCCAATTCGAGGGTACAGTTCCATGCCCTATTACACCAACAACCATGACATATATTCATAAAAATCAATTACTTGAGCAAACATATATCAGGGTAAAATTTAGGTTTCAAACAGAATTTGTTTCGCCCAATCATGATGACAGATTTATGTGATTGGTACATTTCTTAATATATATTAGAATGACTTATATCAAGAATAAGATACAGAAATTTCAGAGATGCTCACCCAACAGAAATTGAAGATTATGTTTCCTGAAGAACCAGAATCAGTGGAAGAAGGTGCCATATGACCCTGTACATCAGCTACAATGAAGAAGATGCCAGATGACCCTGTACATCACCCAAGTCTGTTCATTCGAATCGTCATACGTTAGCGTATATTTTTATTATTATCTAGTCGTAACCAAACAAAACATACTGTCAAGCTACTGGCCAAACACACTCAAGAATGTATACACATTCAAAACAGATTCAAACAATTGATTGCAAATCAACACCCAAAACAATTTAATAACAATCCCACAAATCTGAGCTATTGTCACATACAATACATCTAATAGTAGCCGAAGGACTAACCTGTATAGTGATACTGTTGTTAACATTAGTCGTTATCACCATCGCTGTCGCCGCTGAGAACAGAAGGCCGGCCGGTCAAGACCAGGGCCGGTTTCTTCCTTTTCTTCCTTCGATTCTCTCTGCTTCCTCCTCCGCGTCTCTTTCTCTCTCTAAACCATCAGATTAGTGGGTGTGTGTACTGTGTTGTTGAAGGTAAGACCACCGGTAGGCGGAGGCGGGATCTGCGTCGTGTCTCCGTCGGGAGAGGTGGTGGCTTACCTCATGCTTCCTCCTCCTAATCCTCTCTCTGCAGTATACATGAGGTCTCTTTCATATATATGAGTATTTGAGAGAGAGAGAGAGAGTGAAAAAAAATGAGAGAGCAATTAATTTTGACACGCAACTACATTTGGGTGTGTTAAAGGACAGGGCTCTGCCACGTGCTGAAGTGGTGATGACTCTGGCACTATTATAGACACGTGTTGAGGGTTGAGAAATGCCAACAAAGTAAAGGAAAAAAAAACGAACATAGTATGGTTGATTCAGGAATCGAACCTGCGTGTTGAGACTGGTCATAGTAACAACCCAACCAACTGTGCCATAGCCATTTTTGTTCGGCAAACTGATCATAAGACCTAAATAGCATCAAAATGAATAAAAAATTAATAAAATCACTGTTCAATTCACTTGCTTTATTATTATATTGTAATGTTTATTGAAATTAAAAAAAAAAAAAGAAAGAAAGACTTAAAGTTAAAAGGTGTGGTTTCTTTCTTGAATGGAACCCACATGGTATGAGTGAAGTGCATACTTTTGATAAAATGGTTCATCGATAACTAATACAAAAAGATACAACTCTACTTTCTGCGGTCACAGTTTTCAAACCTCTGCACACCTTTCCATACCAAAACAACATCTACCTGCACCACCACAATCCACCTATTTCACACCATTGCCACTCTCTCTCTAAAAAAATTAGAAACCCCAAATACTCCTTTCTCTCTCTAGAAAAACTCCAAAACCCCAACAACCAACATAAGGATCTCCACTACCCAGCCTCATCTTTGTGGCTCTGCCACATACGCAGCACCACCACTTACCGCTAACTTCAACCGCCTCGTCACCACCGTCTCTGTCCTCCCCCTCATACTAACCCTCTAAGTTTCTCTCCAAAAAAAAACCCCAAAACCAAAAAAATACCGGTTGTCGCATGACCGGGATTGGAAACGGGAACAAATGCCATCCTACTACCTCACCAGCAGCTACCATCACTCCGGCATCAGCGTAATCAAACCTAGGCGACGGAGATGGACGATCATGGTGGTGGTTACCGAATCTCTCTCTCTCTCTCTCTCTCCTTGAAAGCAATCTGTGTCTCTATTTCTTTGTCTAGAATTTTGTCGTCGCCATAGATGAATCTGGCTGCAAAGGATGAGAGAAAAGACAACTGAAAAGAAGGGGAGAAAACAGAGAAACCAAGAGAAAGAGAGATGTCATACATTGAAAAAGAGGAAAGAAAATAAGAAGCTTTAGAGAGAGAGGCAGAAAGAGAGAGAGAGAGAGAGAGAGTTGTGTGGTACTTTTGCTTAGATTGAAAACTTAAAGGATTAAATTTGTCAACTGGTAAAACTTAAGGGTTGATTATAGAAAAGCATGGTCCACCGACCATGCTTTTTAAGTATATATATAATATTCAAATTTTAAGTGAAACTAATACATAGCTAAAACTAAAAGTTAAATGTACATAACTAAAATTAAATGGGGAAATGGAATTTAATAATCCCAACTTTGGGAGGTTGGAAGGTAACAGTCCCAACTTGAAAATTGTAACACAGCAGTCCCAACTTGTCAACATTTTTATTCTAATGGTCCCAGAGTTAACTCAGTTAAAAAAGTCTGTTAAGTGCCACGTGGGCATCCCACGTGGCAAGCCTACGTGTCAAAAATGGTTGGTCTGTCAAAAAAAAAAAAGGGTGGGCCATGTCCATGTCATATAGTTATAATGTTTTAATGTTTTTAAAAAAAAAAGAGGGGCCTACAAATTTAATAATAATAATAATAAAGAATTATATATATAATATATATATATATATAATATTACATCTTATTCATCATCATCATCTCTTCATCATTCATCATCTTCACCACAATCACTCCACCTGCCACCACCATCAACCATCGCCGCCGCCGCCATCTGCAACCACCTCCACCGCCTGAACCCACCATTCTTCTCAAAACCCCATCAATTAAAACCCAAATCTGAACCAAAACCCTTAATTAAAACCCTAATCTGGACAATCGCCGCCATCAAACACCTGAAACCACCGCCTTCGTCACCATCAACCACCGCCATCAACCACCTGAAACTACCGCCTTCGTCACCAGATCTGAACCAACGAGGTTGAACGGAGGAGACGATCTTCACCCAGTTCGTCACCAGATCTGAACCAACGAGGTTGAACGAGGTTAATCGATCTCTCTCTCTGTACTCTCTCTAGATATGAACCGGGTGTGGGTGTCATGTTTGACCGGAGCTCCGCCAAGAACGGTGGTCGGACCCTCGGCTCCTCCCTCCCTCTCTCTCTCTCTCTCTCTCTCTGTGTGTGTGTCTTTATATGTGTGTATATAGGTGGTGGCAGGTGGTTGATGGTGGTGGTGGCAGGTGTTTGATGGTGGTGGTGGTTGGTGGTGGTTGGTGGTGGTGGTTGGTGGTGGTGTGGGTGGGGTGGGGTGGTGTTAGAGAGAGGGTGGTGTTTTTAAATAATTAATAGATTTTTTTAATTGAAAAAACAAGTGGGCCCACGTTTTTTACCACGGTAGACATACTGTGCCACGTAGGCTTGCCACGTGGGATGCCCACGTGGCACTTAACAGACTTTTTTAACTGAGTTAACTCTGGGACCATTAGAATAAAAATGTTGACAAGTTGGGACTGCTGTGTTACAATTTTCAAGTTGGGACTGTTGCCTTCCAACCCCCCAAAGTTGGGATTATTAAATTCCATTTCCCCATATTAATAAATAGCTACAATTAAAATCAAAATATAAACTAATATAACGTACGATTACATAAATCAATACCAAAGAGGGAATTAGGCGACGAGTAGTTGTCATAGCCTCTCAAATATGGTTTGTATACACACCCAGTTAAAAAATATGGTTAAACGTTAAAAGTGCATTTCAAACACTTGTTATTCTTATATAAAAAAAAATACTCTCTTTGGATTATTGATTTTTGAACTTCTTAATAGTATGTTGATTATAAATATTCAAATTTTAAAAGTGTTAAAAGTTTGTATTATTGATGTTTAGGGGTGTTTGGGTTTCTTTTTTTAAAACTGATTATGCGTTTTGGTGCAGCAAGGGTTGAGCTGCTTTTAAATTATTGGGGTTTTATACCCTAAAAATTCATTTCAAAACTCAACCCCAAACACTAAAAACTGATTATTTACGTTTATAAAACGCAATAATCTATAAGTCCATTTAAAAACTCAACCCCAAACACCCTCTTAATATTCCCCAATTTTTGGGTTTCAATACTTTTTAAGCTAGACCTAGACCGGTTTTAAAAGCGTTACCCTCAATGTAGATGATACTTGGTACTTTGGTAGGATATAAGAAAAGGTTGACGTTCATCACACATCCAAGTTTCTATGTATGATTATAGAAAACATTACATAAAGAAGTTCAAAATTTAATTTTCATAATTTTACCAAAACTCTCATATCCAGCTACAAAATTTCAAAATTTGGACCAACAACATAACATCACCAAATTTAAGGTTACAAAATAATCAAACATTTACACATTTGTGTCACAATTTTATGTGCCACAAATCAAGACCACACGTGTCCATCGTCCTTTTGTTTCTTCTTCTTCCTCCTCTTTTCGCCTTTCGTGTCTTCCCTTCCTTCAGCGCGTTTCGATTGTTGAGAGCGTATTTCTAGTAATTTGGTTTTTGCATCTCGGAAGGGTGCATCAGATTTTGAAGCCATCAATTGCTGTAATCAAGCAGTGGCGACGGTATGTTTATCAAATTTTGATAATTTGATAAGAACATGACACATATTTCACGGAAAAAAAAAACAAAAAACAAACCTTGAGGTGATCCATGGCAGCCAGATTGAATCCAAGAGTATCCTTGCATTCCTGTAAAAGAATTAAAAAAATATTCATATGTATGGATGCTTTGAAGCTATATTACTAGACATTAGTTTATAAGTGATACTATATAGACAACATGTTTAGTCACTATAATATCACTAATAAAATTATAAAAGTAATGTCATCTATATCAATATTATTATGTCAAATGAAAACCAAAAGAAATTAACTTTGTTCTTAGGAAAAGGAAGTCAAACAACAAGAGTTTTATGCACGTCTAAGTTTAGAGAAAATAACAAAAAGTAGCCATTTTTCTGGCATCTTATAAACTTATACATATGATCATGTAAAAAAAAAACCACAGATATAGCTATGGCACACACAATAACATGGCCGCCTAACTACGTTTAATGAAGTACACCAAAAAATGTCTTTTCGTCTGCTTCGCATATCTGCCTTTAAGATTCATGTATCCCCGAAAATGTCTTATTGTCTCCCATAATTAAATAATACTTGTATGAAAGTCTAGTGGCTAATTTCCATGCTCGTGTAACACATGTTTTATGTGATATTACAGGATGAAGATATGATACAAGAGTAAAAAGTATATACGCGACTTTAATACTTTATGCATGCCTATATGTATGAAATTGTTCCGACAGAAAATGGCTACTTTCATGATTTTCTTTTTAAACTTATGTTACATTTTTAGTTTTTTACCTTGACTCTAGCATGAAGTATGTCTCTAAGAAGAGCCAAAAGAGGTCTGGTACTTGCGGTAGCAACTAGCTGATTATGATGCACCTGCAATAACACTGTGGCGATCCTACAAACCAACTCAACCTGCCAAAAAATTAAAATTACCAAAACTGTCAAAACAGAATATTATAAAGTCATGCAGTGTGAAAAATACTGACCAAAACTATTGTTAAATAACCATAATAACCGTCTTTGAAATACTTATTTCACTTAGAAGAGGTTTCAAAAAAGTGAGTTATAGTTGCCAAGGTGGTCAAGAATCAGATCTTACTATCGAATGTTTACATCTACATAGGGTTGGAAGAAAAACATAATAAGAAAACAATGGGTGTGTTTGGCAAACAGTGGCTGGAGTGAAGCTGAGAGATTTAACTTTTCTTTGAAAGCTAGCTTTACAAGCTATTTTTTCTGTAGGGGGTTGATTTGAAAACAATAAAAGGCTTGAGCTCCTAGAGGCTCCTCACTAAACAGGTTCAATGGCATACCTTATCAGGATTCGAGGACCATTCTTTTAAAAACGATAAAAGCTTTAAAGCATCTGCAAACGGTAGAGCCTGCAAAGTTAACATATGATTATTCATGGGACTCAGATATGACTTCTCATGGCAAAAGAAAGTAAAGCTTCCATATGTACAATGGATGTGCACAAAGCTAAAACTTGGGTTTAAAAGCCAGGCCCTGATTTGAAGAAATACAGCCAGCCCAAAGAAAAAAATGTTATAACATAAAACCTGAAACTCATTTTAAATCATAGCATTATATTATATATAGAGGCTTTATATTACAAAAATATAATAACATTGCTTAAGATTTATCAAAAAACAATTATCAAAACAAAATAATAACTTATAACAATTTTATGAATAAGAGTCTAAACAATAACTCAAAATGTAGCTATTTGAGCCTATGAACAAAGCTTTCAAGCTTTTTAGCAAAGAGGCTCAAAAACTTTTTGTGATTTCTTGGGCTTCAGGCTATACTATGCCTAAACAGAACTTGGGCCGGAGTGGTTCAGGGGAACAATATTTAGACCTAATTGGACATTCCGAGCTTAACCAAGCAATAAACCAACCCTTTTGGGACTTCCTTTGGTGGGTCTAGGGACCAAGCACATTTCTACACCTCTAGATACATCATAGAGCAATAATAATTATGCATACAACACCGTATTCTTAGTTACCAGCAATGTCTGCTCCAGATCATTGGTATGAACTTTAGAGACTGCACGAAGAATAAAATCAGATGGAGAGTGCCCCTGCATAATGATATTGGATCGAAACTCTGCACTCTTTCCCTTTCTCTTTTCGTCCTGAGATTTTCAATACACCGACTTAACAAATTATAATTTAAATTTAAATATATAATAATAAAACAGCAGTATAAACTGACTTCATGTTCAGCCATTCGTTTCAATTCTTCGGCTGCAATGTCCAGTGCTTCAATAATAGAGTCAGTTGCAGATAAAGTTTCCTGTGTCTTCTTTCCAGCTACAGCTACAGCACCCTCTTCAGGAAGCTCTTGTTGAGGTAAATATCTGTTTTCTAATGAGTTGTCAAGATCAGCCTCAAACATCTCTTCCAATCTTTTCTCTTTCTCTTCCTGAAATATAGTCAAAATGTCAAATTAAATCCGTCTTCTCCAATCTCCATTTTATAGAAACTAAAAATAACCAATATAACAATATAACTACAATAATAAAAAGAATTTTTGATAAAAACAATTCAAAGGTTGCCAATTTGATTCGATAGCTTTTTAGCCGTGTTTTATTAAATTTGGCCCGTTGAGCACTGCCCAATTTAACACATCCATAAGTAAACTAATCAAAACTGTCTGTAGGAATTATACCTCAAGAAAAAATGGCTCTTCAGTGCGGTCCCATCGTCGTATGGATCGATCATGAGACCCTGTAACAAGAAAATCACCACGATGGCTGATAGAGGTACACCAAACTTCAGCATGATGGCCTTCTAGAGTTAAAAGTAACTCAAATTTATCAGCATCCCAGTATTTTACCAGTCGGTCTTTCCCAACACTAAACATGTAATGGGTATTGCGGACAAATTTCACTGCCGTTACACTGCCATAAACATAAACTTTTAGTAAAATTTCTCCATAAGTGGATATGTTGGATGATAAATATATTTTATGACAGAATGTACCTATCAGCATGAGCAAATATGGACTTGTGACAGTCACCAAAGTCCAAACCCCAAATTTTCAAGTTTTTGTCAGCAGAACCAGTAACAATAAGATCTCCATCAGATGAGATATCCATACATAATACTGGTAGCTTGTGACCATACAATGTAAGGAAAAACTTTAGAGTGTCCATGTAGTAGACCTGAATGTTTTTAATGGGATAATTAGCAACTAATACAAATTTTAGTATAAACAAATGCCAGAAAAGACATATAAAAACTAAAAACACCCTCATAGAATTAAATAAAGACATTAGAAGTAAAATTTAATACAAAAAAAAAAATCACAATTATGCTATTTCAAAATAATCAAATAAACAAATAAGCAAATCTGACCTTGACAGTGCAATCCAATAGAGCAGCCGCAATATGCTTCCCATCAGGGCTTACAGCCACCACTATAACATCATCATTCATCGGTAAAGTCCTCACATTGGACACTGTTAAATGCACCGAATCCTGAAAGCCCAAATGAATAGACAGATGATAAAATGATTATATAAAATCCATCTAGAGCTTTTTTTTTAAAAAAAAGTACGGCTGAATTTGAGTGGTTTTTAAATTAAAAGCACACCTGACCAGAAGCTTCTGTGGTTTGATACTCCCAAAACTTAACATCATGATCTGTACTTCCGGTGACAAAACCACCACCATCTGGTGTGTGAACAATTGATTGAACCGAACCAGTATGAGCTTTCACTACTTCAACAGACGTGCCACTCCGAACATCAATAATTTCAAGACTGCCACTTTTGGTACCTATGACAGCATACTTATTACCAGGAACAAACAGACTACACAACCCATAGCCAGAATCAATGGTTCTAAGACAAGAACCAGTACTGGGGTTCCAGATCTTAACAGAGTTATGACTCGTTGACATTAAAAGTGTGCTGTCTGAACTAAGTGTAACACTTCTTACATCAGAACGATGCCCTTGAAGTTCAATAGCACTTGTTTTGGTGGTTGAATCGCTATCAATTGAATAAACTTCGAGCAAATTGTTGTTTAATGATAAAGCTAAAGTAGCTAATGAACCCTTGGAAGTTATGGGAGAGAATGAGATTGAACATATTTTCTTGTTAGCTCTTACAGTTTGCAAAAGCTTGAATACATCAAGGACGGTAACCATAAGTTCATGATCTGTGTTTTCATTTTCAGTGGCATCAACAGTTTTAGAGTTTTTCTTTTCCTTTTTCCGATTAATTCTTCTTTTTGCTTTTCGTTTAGATTCAGCTTCATCTAGTACACGGTATATCTCCACCGTCTTCCCAGCAACTTGACAAGCCAAAAGGTTACCGGTATTGTTAAATCTCAAAGTTGCAACTCGATCTTTACTCTGTCGGGTAATTTCACCACACAGTTTCAAGCTTTCCCATTTGTTTGCAACAGCTGAATCTTTACCGTCTGTGACAGTTTGATTGGATTTTGATTCAGATTGACCATCTGCAATTTCCGGGTTTATGGTATAAAATCGAAGCTCTGAGTCTGCTGATCCAGTAACCAAATATCTCTGCTTAGGGTCAACATCTATAGACCAAATTTCACTGTGATGGCCACCAACTATTTGTGTACAATGTTGTGTGTCAAGATCCCAAACCCTTAAAAACTTGTCCTTTGAGGAACTAACCAGTTTTTTCCCCGAATCCAAGAAGGCAAGATCAGTAACCTAAAATGCAAAAGCAAATTCAAAAAAGTCTTTACACTTTAGCTTACAGATTGAATAAACAACTTAAAAATTCAGCCAAATAACAAACATTAATTTTTTAAAAAAAATGTAAATTATCAAAAAGTAGGTTGCTAATTTATACAAGTTGACCTTGTAAAAATATAGACCTGATCACGGTGACCACGTAGCCGAAAAAGTCCAACTTCACCAATAACATCCCATAAAACAATGTCATTGTCCTTGCTTCCAGATGCAAGTAATGATCCTGTCTTGTTGAACCGAAGGATTGTTGTAGCCCCTTTATGGCCATTCAAAGTTGTTTCACAGGTTCCACTTTCAGAGTCCCAAATTCTTATACTTCCATCAGCATGCCCGCTAAATATCTATAACAGAACAATGAAAAAAAATACAACAAAAACTCTCAATTGATTGTTTTTCATTAAAGAACCAGTTCTACTAGCAAAACAGGCAAAAAGCATCTCACATCTTGTAATCCAATTGTCCAATCAATTAACACTCATTTTCATTTCACAGCTTAGAACTATGAATTACATCTTTTGCAGACTTCAAGTTCTAATAAATTTCTTCCAAGTGCTATCATAAAAATACATAACATAGCCTGATATCAAGGGGCGTTCACGATCTGATATTTGCCAGAATTGACAAACACTTTGGGCCGCAACCGATATATTCAGTAAAACTAACAATTTGAAGGTTAAACCGCAAACAAAAACCAACTAATATCTCTAAATTATAGCGTTAGGACCACATACAAATAGATTTAACGTACTAAGGTAGCATCCGTTTCGTGTTCTTTTCTAAGTAGTTAACTTGGCCGATATATCGGTTATCGGTCATCAACCGATATACTGGTACCGATATTTTGACCGATATTTTGTACCGATATTATCGCGATATTGGCCGATATTTGACAGATATATCACCGATATTCCCGATATTGGTGTTTTTCTTCTTAGTTCTTCCATTTTTTCTTACTTCTTATAGTTATTACTTTTTTATTACTGTTTTAAGTCTTAACAAGTTCCCACTTGCTACAATTGTTAGTGTTTTACAAGTTGTAAAAGGTTAATTTGTTAATGGTAGGAGAGTATGTTGAATTGCTAGTGTTAAATTGCTACATGTATGGATTTTACATGATATAAAAATGGCCGATATCTCACCGCGATAACCTATATCTCAAATATCGGTCCTTCACCGATATTTTACCGCATTAACTGCTTAGGTTCTTTTCACATAGTGGAATTCGAACGTGGATTCACTTCCGTATGTTGTTTTTCAATTCCAATTCCTTCTTTTGTTGAAACAAACAAGTAACAATATAAGAAATGAAATATGCATTCCAATTCCATCCTGATTCCATTCCATTTCATGAAACGAACGCTACATAAGTGTACAAATAACTAGATTAATTATGCTAACACTAGAGCTTCTACGGTTTTCAAACTAGAGTAATATTTACTCCACTTCATTTGTTGTTGTGTAATTATTTTAGTTCAGTGTGTAGAGTAATATTAATAATAATAACAATAACAACAACAACAATAATAATAATAATAATAATTACAAATATATAAAAAGCGGATGAGTAATAATCACCAGAGAGGTTGAAGAAGGAGAGGCTGCGATTGAAGTAACGGCGATAGACGGACCACGAGACAGAGTAGACGGAGAAAGGGTTTTGGAACAGACACCTTGACGGAGGTGCCAAACGGCGACGTTTTCGAGTGCCGGAGATAGTAGATGTTTACCGGTGGTGTCGAATGTTATGTTTGACTCCACCGACGTTATTACGCCGAACGCCGCCGCTGACTCATACCGGAGATATGATTTCACCATTACTGTTTATTGGTGAAGGGTTTTGGTGGTGATGCTAGGGTTTATGTGTTTTTAACTGTTTTTAGTTTTGTGAATGGTTTGACTTATTTTGACTAATAACTGGTTGTTGGGTTGTTTCAACAGTTTGGGCCTGTTTGAGTTGAGTTTAATTAAACATGGTTAGGCCCAATTTTAAGATAGGGTGATCAAAACAAATCGGTTTCGGTTCCAAACCGGTTCGCTACAATACCGATTCCTGGCCTAATCAGTTTTGTTTTGGACCGGTTTTGTCGGTTCGTAAGACTGGTTCAGTTTGTATCGGTTTCGGTTCGTGAACTGATTCTTGGTGCACTTTTTTAAAAAAAAAAAGGCAACACAAAATTTAATTTTTTTTACATAAAGTTCAACTTTTATTGATTCTTATAAATTTTTCAATGTGTTTGGGTATATATTTGTATGTGTGGAAACTTTTTTCTATAATTTTATTATATATAATTTTTTAATATAAAATTCAGTTTTTTATTAAAAAATACCGGTTTTTCATACCAGTTCCCAAACCGGTTTAAGTTAAACCGGTTCGGTTTGGTTTTCTCGTGGAGATGGGGAACCGATCCTATAACCGTCGGTTCTTGTAGAAACCGATTTTTTTACAAACTGGTTTGGTTCGGTTTTCCCAGTCCCGGTTCCCAAGCCGGTTTTTTTATCACCTCTAGTTAGAGGTGTACAATAAAAAGGCTTGGGCCGGAAACCAACTGGTTTGGCCTAAACCGGTTTAGGACCGGTTTGTGGTTTCACTTTTAAAACTCGGTTTGAGCCTGAACCGGTTTGGAAAATATGTAAAAAGAGGGGGGGTTGAAAGCGAACCCAACTGGTTTGATAGGTTGAACATTTTCCATTGATATATATAATATAGGGTTGATGAAGTTTTAAGTTATAAAGATGATCTCCATATTTGTGGAAATAATAGCATGGTGGAATAAAGTTTAAAAGAAATATCTATATATATATATAAAAGAAAGCATATATGCCCATTGAGAGTGCCACGTGGCTTAATAATTGAGTGTTTTTGGTGTTTTTGAGTATTTTTCTAAATTTATCTCTCTATCTCTTAATTTTCTATTACTAAAATTAAATTGAGTTATTTTAGGAAAAAAAAAATTAAAAACAAATTTAAATTTTTCTCTCTTATCTTCCTCCCATAATTTTTAAACATAAATATCTTTTATATTCGAGATTTTTTAAATAAAAAAATTACACCAAATTAACGAGCGTTTTATTATCTTTCCAACGAGTACCATAGTGCTATATAAAAACGAAAAAAAAAACGACTATTTTTTGTGGGGTTATATTCATACAGAAAAAAACACAAAGTGTTCAGGTTATTCATTAATCAAATTGTAACATATTTTAATTTACGTGAAGATGATTATATGTTGAAGGTTATCCTTTAAATACTTTATTATGTTTAATATGGTTTATGTTTTTTATTTTTTTAACTTTTTAAATAAATGTTTTTTAACTAAGATTGATTATGTTTAAGTTATTTACTCTTTTCGTGATTTGAGTTTTCTTTTTTTTTTTTATCATTTTTTATTAAATCATATTAAATTTTTCAACCTCGGGACCTTCCCGGGGTAATCGGCTAGTTTTAAATATAAAACATTAGGAAAAGATAAACAACTTCATACTTTAGTGGTATCTTCAGCTGCAAGAATCAAACAAACTGAAATGTTAAAGAGTCAGGCCAAGGATTCGTATTTGACAAGGTCCCTTAAAAAAACGATTCCGAGCCTTCTCCAAGACGACGCGTATGTCTTCAAGGGTGTACAATCGGAAATGAGCCTTCTCCAAGACGACGTATATGTCTTCTGTCTTCTACAGTCGGAGCAATAGTTGTACAAATGAGCTTGCGAGCCCGATATAGCATCACTAGACGTGGGCGAAAATTAAATGGTTATGTAAAAGCTTACAGTTAAACAAATATAGTTTTGTGCTTGAATGAAAAGTTAAAAATGCACTCAATACTTAGAACTACAGTAGCTGCATTTCATAAAAATGCCCAAAATATCGCAACAAATGTATATCGGCATCATAGCTGCAAAAACATACCCAAGAACAGCTTAAAGTTCTTAGCCAAAACACAGGACAGCAAGGCACAAGCTGAGTACATGGAATATAAAAGCCTTACAGCTTGCTAAGAAGACGACAGTGATATTGTAGCAAGCTCATTTATGCAGCCGCTTAGCTGGATTTGCGGGGTTTCTATCTGATGTAGGATTCTCTTCACCAACGCTTCAGCTTCTGCACGGAGACTAGAAAAGCATGCCTGCAACTTATCCCTCTTCGACGTAGGGAGGTCTTTTAGTAATAATACTTCAATTTCACGCAACTTAGACATGAGGCAACGAGTCTTTGATATACTTTGATCAATCTGTTCACCGACATCTTTCCAGCAACTCTTCATTTGGGACATTTTCCTCTCCAAGTGCAATTGCATATTCTCCACTTGTGTCTTCCCCTGATCATACGTAATCGCCTCCACAGACGTCCTCCTCTCATTCATGCGAGTCTCAATATCAGATTTCTCCTTATCTAACAACACGTGAAAGTTTGACATAAGGTTTTGTAATGCTGAGGCATTCGCAAACGCTTTAGCCGCATTCTTAAGCGCTAGAGCCCTCTGCTGTTTTTCCTCGATTTCCTAGAGTTTGACATAAGGTGAACACAAGAACACTCCACATTAAAAGTGAACATTATAAGGATTATAAGTCAATGAAATCTAAACCCACAAACTAAAACAAATATTTATACGGTCTAAGGGTTAATACCTCATACGAGATCATTGTGAGTGTGGCACTCGGAGAACCATCTAGCAAATACGTTAATACTTTAGTACACATGGTTACTTTATAATCATCCGGGGGTACGTAAAGGGGATAAATCTTTAAACTCTTTAAGTTAGAAAATGGAGAAGGTTGAACTGAGAGTTGTTCCATGTATGCAGAAAGCGGCTACAAAAAAACAAAGAAAAGTTTATAGATATGGAAAACAAGAACTTGCTGTTAAATAGAAATGCATCATATAAATAAGGACCAACACGAATATACCTTTACCAACTCCAAGTTAAGCGTAAGAAATTTGACATGGCGGAGCTGTTGAAGTAGACAACCAATTCTAGAACCACTCCAAACGGGTGAAAAGCTAAAGCCAAGATCCACCTTCTCCAAAGAATACAAATCCGTAGAGAACTGCAAAAGACCATTACCACTGAAAAACAAGGACACAAGATTGGGTGCGGTAATCAGATGCTTGGCCCAGCAACGTCTTATAGTAAGATTCTTGAGTTGAGGTGCAACCACGTTGAAAGCGGCATCCAGAGTCGAATTCCCATTTTCAAGCGTGAGGTTAGAAAGTTGAGGATGACGAAAAGTAAAATTGTGTGAATTGAAGTTACTTATGGTGAGATTCTTTAAGTTTGCACACTTTGAGAAAATACCCCTAGCGTTATGATCATAAAGCCCGACGTAATCAAGCCGCAACGTTGTTAGAGCCGGGAGATCCCAAGTTGATGCGAGAATAATGAAAAATGAATAAGCAGAGTTAGTACGGGATGCAGTCAACCTAAGATATTTGAGGGATTGAGAACATAAGAGATAATAAGGAAAATCATTCTCCTCATTGTTATAGAGCCATGCAACAGTTAGTTGTTGGATATTGTGAGAGAATGCATAGTCAAGAACTGTTTTAAGGAACACTTCGCTAGGCGTTGAATAGTAATTGAGGTTGACTGAATGCACTTCTGTTTGATCATTTCGATGAGACAAAACATTGTTAACAAATTTGGAGAAGTCAAGTACAGTACGGAAACCATCAGTCGAGATATTGAGATGGGTCATTGAAGTCCAGAGAAACCTCCATCTAGAAGACAAAACACTGGTTTGAATGGCATATTTAATGTTGATAAAAGAGAGAATTCGATGGATAAGATCATCCGACAACATGCTTAACCTATCACCTTCTGCATTCATATATTCAGGATTATCTTTGTCTTCACCGGTTAGGTTGGCTAGATCACCAGATATCATAACTCCCACAGCCTGTATCATAAGCAGAAAATAGGATAATGTTTATTTTCAAAATGTCAGTACTCAAACAACCAGAAAGTTGAATCTACTTCTAATAATCTAATCAGTCAATCAATCGGTAACTCCATAACCGCAAGCAGCATTGCGAAACTTGTGCAATGCTTTACCCAATATAACTGTTGCGCCTAATGGTCGAGTGGTAGGGGCGGCCCAACCATTTTGGAGACCCAAAACGACTAAAAGATTGAGGCCCTTTTTCTAAATAAATATCATTGTTATAAACTATCGTTCTTTACTAAGACTTGGAACCAGCTATAATAAGTTAAAAAGAAACTTATATAACACCTAAGAACAAACAATTAAGTCTAGCAATTTACCTAATCAATCAAGTGTTCAAGAACTTAAGAACAGCAGGAAACAAGCAAGCAGAAAATAAGTCAAAGCTGTTACTATTTACTAATCAATCAACTGATAAATCCACAACTGCAAGAAACAAACAAAATGAGATATTGAAACATGTACAGATGAAACAGAAGCATCCAAAAGGCTTTTATTCCCTTTGTAAAAAAAACAATATATTATGTAAAAAATCATGAAATTATTTGAAAACTAACATGGTTTTTATTTTTATTATTAACATTACAAAAAGCATCAGAAGGTTACTTTATTCATTTTGACTATCACTTTTTTTCTCCACCATATGATGAAACATATTGAACACTATTCGTGCAGATTCTAAGAGTAGGCCAACACAAGTCCATTATATCTAATTTTAGAAAAGGTGGGTCTGTCAATTATGTTAACCATTTGCACTCATAGCCATTTACTTTGGTTATTTAGTCTTAAACTAGAGGAAGGTTCCGATCCCAATCAGAAAACATAGCTCATGGTCAAGTAAGCACAACCATTCTAATGCTGCTAATATTTAAAGATAACTTCATTAATTTTACAAGTGATTAGACTTACGCTTACACTTTCACAGGAGATCGATGAAAGCCGAGATCAGCCACAACTATGGGGCCAGCAACTATACTGAGCATGGTCTAAAAACCATTTGAGACTTACGCCACAAGGCGAGGCACCAAAAAACAAGTGTGAGGCGCGCCTCATGGTGTCCAGTCTGTACATAAGCTGTTTAGGGTGTTTTTATGTTTTTTTTTTATTTATGTTTGAGACTTTTTGGGTCAAATATTTTATTTTGATGTATATTTTTTATGTTTTAGACTTATTTGAGTCAATTATTTTATGTTTTATAAGAAATATAAGTAGCAAAATGAGATTAAAACTAAAGATTTTAACAAGTAGTCAAACACATAGAAGAAAAAGACCACCACAAGTGAATTTGATTTTACATGAACTTACTCCAACATTAAGTGATGCACTAACCGTCACATTAAACACATTCAAGTGGCGAAACTTGAAGAAAAAAATTGAGGGGGCCGAAAGTTACAGGACCCTTAAAACGGTGGGACCCGGACTCAACTCGTATAAAATTTACAGACGAAAATGCGTAAAATCACACTACCAAACAAAAAAAGGCGGGGCCGAGGCACCCTCCGGCCTCAACTATCCTTCCCCATGAATTTCAAGTAAAGGTTTCGTACATTCGTAAACAAAATTCCAATTCCAAAACAAAACAAAACTAATGAAAGTAAAAGTAGATTTGAATATTTCATGAACTTACTAAAACAAGTATCCAATTAGTATCAAACCTTCAACTCATAAGTCAAGAAAAGAAACATAACAGAAAGCAGTATACAGACAAACAACCTAAAACTGGGATAAACCCTAAATCAGTAACTCAGTCAACAAGAGAATCGTGGGTTTTGCGATATATATATATATAGAGAGAGAGAGAGAGAGAGATAGAGAGAATACCGGAGTGTCGTAATTTTCCGGTGGAAGAGCTCGGTTGTCTTCTCCTAGTAGGGCTCTGTTACACCTTTGGTCAAGTAGTGTTTTCTTTTTTTAGTTTCAAGGCCTGGGCATAAAAATAGTCTAATGTTAAAAACCGGTTCATACAAATTGAACCGGAGTCAGGGCTGTTTGTTTTAATTCTCAATATGACACATGTCTAAATTGGTAATTTATCATACATAATTCATTTAGACTGTTTGTTTCGCGAGCATATGGGTGAATCGGTTAGACATTTGCATCTAAATGAGGAAGCATTATACTGAGTCTGAATGGTTCAGATCTCTTACTGATTCAGCACTTAATTATAATTGTCAAACAGCCCCTAACTAAGACATCATTGGTATGATAGAGTCTGGTCTGATCATGGTACTAGTTTAGTTTTCGATCAACTCAAAAATCTGATATTTTTGATGCATATTGATGACGGTTTACACCCATTTAACTTGTACATTCAAGTTATGTCTAGTTGATGATGAGGATGGACGGATGGTGTAACATCCCGAGGTGTTACGGGTCTCTTAAACGGGTCGGGTCGTACCCGACCACCTGATTATTTAATAAAATACTCAAGTTCGAATCTCGCGACCAAACGTTTCAACCGATTATATAGATAATAATTATTGAATTTTTATTATCTCGGCTAAACGCTCCTTATCCGTTATTAAATCGCTGCCAAACGTTCCTTATTTTGTTGTTATACCCGTTACCAAACACCCGAGTCCCAGCTATTATCCCTGTAGCCAAACACCCCCTATTCTAATTGATTATATAAACAACCCCTTCTTCTATCTCTCGCATCTCTCTCTCTGTATACTAATAAAGCTCACAAACACATATAGTACTTCAACTCTTCAAGGGAGCAGACAAGAGCCACTGGTCGCCACCGCCACCATCGTATCCGGCGCCTCCACCGCCGCCGGTCGCCGGCTCTCTCCTCTCCGGTGAACCCTTAACCACCACCACTTTATCCCTTCTTCTCTGTTCAGTTAAATAATCCGATTCACAACCCTGCTCCTCTTCGTTATTATAATCGGACAGTCACCAGGTTGTGGTGACTGTCGTGAGTCCTTGTAAACCGTTAATCGAATCTCAGCCCTTGTATTGTTTCTGCTGTGAATCCCGATAACCAGCTAGTTCACCCGTTGGTTATCGTCATCGGTAACCCACTATCAAGAAATCAACCCGTAACCTTCCTCTGTTCTTTCTGTTGTGATATTTCGACGGGACAGTCACCGATTCAGGTGACTGTCATTTGTAATCTCTTCCTCTGTTATGATATGGATCCCGTTTTGTTCTCGTTGTCTTGATAAAACACCCACGAATCGCTTGATTATTCTATAAGCATACACATACATACGATGATGTGTGTGTGTGTCGCTAAATCTTATAATAGGAAAGTGGATTAATTGATCGGTACTCTTGATTGTATTCCGGTCACTCTCCGGCGGGTGTCCGGTTATAATTCAGGTAAGTATCTTTCATCGATTTATGGGTTATTCAATATTGTAATCCACTATTAATGAGATGGTTATGATTATAGGGTACCAAATACTGAAGACGGGTGCGATACCCGGTTCAATATGATTTTTAGTCAATCTCCGTCATATGTCCGGTTATGAATATGATAAGATTCCAAATACGAACCCGAAAGGTATAATCTAACAGTTATTATATATATGTTGGTATTAGTCGTTGATACCCAATTATAATACTGTTTTTATGATTATTGCGAGGTACCAAACGGAATCTAAGATGATAACGGGTCGATACCGGGTCAACTCGGTGACTCGGTCAACTACCGGAATAGAACCCGGTCCAATAGCTAGACGAGGATTATTAGAATTATACGAATATATATATATAATACGGGAACGTACGGACTTGATAATAATAATAAGAGAATAATAAACATATATAAAATATATATGTTTATATATATAAGATTCGATATATAAAACGATATACTAGACTCGGGTTAATAATAATATGCTCTGCCGAACCATCATCCGGGTAAGTTTGTGTCTAGAGTTCTTTAGGTTCGTGTGCCAAGCTGTAGTGGCCAGCTTTATTAGTTTACGAGTGCCAAGCTGTAATGGCCAGCTAGATGTAGGATGTCCGGGTCGTGTCTCATATAATAAATATCAATAATGAACCCCGAGTTTAGGACTATCTAATATATACCGAATTCTATATGTATAAATTGTATATATGATATATATCCTAAGTATTACAATCTAACAAGTCCCACGCGTAACACGTATCGATATATATATGAAATATAATTATAATAAGAAGATTAGCTAGAAGATATACGCAAACCTGTGAGTATCGTGAACTCCCCACTTTTACTGTTTTATTAAGTGTTTTCGGGGGAATACATGTCATTTATTAAACCTAGAAATGCTTTACATAATAAAAGATTATCAATAGAAATAAAAGAAGTATAATAGAAAAGGGGACATAGAAACGACGAGGACAGTACTGGACGGTATCCGCCATTTCCTTTCTTGTCCAACTAGAGGACAGGAACCAGTCTTACCCAAGTAGAGGGTAGGAATGTCCAAGCAGAGGACCAAAACCATTCTTGTCCAAGTAGATGACAGGAACGGGTATTTTATCACAATCAGAGTGGTACCATCGATAGGAATGGCACGAAATATAATCGATATGATAGAATGGAGATATAATAGAATTGATATATAATAGAGATGGTATAATAGAAATATAGCTTCCCCTTCAGAAATTATAATCTGTAAAGCATGTTTATAAAAGTATGTTTTATATAAAAGAATTATCAATAAACGAACTGGCCATTCACTTTATAAAATACACGACCTCACCAACTTTTTGTTGACAGAAACTATTTTTGGCATGTGTTCAGGTAACCCAACAGATATGATGACGTGGATCCTGGAAGAATAAAGACTGTTATGATCCGAATCCGCTGCGTAGCTCTGAAACCCAACCCGACGACCCGGCATCGACGCCAGGGTCGTTACAGGTGGTATCAGAGCGGCGCTTAATAACAGTTTTGAAGTCTTTACTAATCCAGGATCTACCAGATTGTTTTCTAAAAGAAATTTTAATTAGAAAAATATATAAAGTAAAAGAATATTAGACGGTAAAAATTTTTGGGTACCTAAATGCCAAACCATTATAAAGTTGGTGAGAACCATAACAGTATATAAGAAATCATAACAAATCCATTACAAGATATTACTAGAATGATTATGTGGGATAAATTAACAATTTTGTACACAATTGTGAATTTACACGCACATCTAATTTCTGGGAAATCTTACAGGATATTAAGGCTATAAGAAATACGAAAGAATACAGAAACAAAAACCAGAATATTAAAAGAAATCAGAAAATAAATAAGAATATAAATAAGAAATGAATGAAGTTATAAAAGTATATATATAAATAGAAATTATATCACAAAATCATTCCTCGATAATTTAATCGACTTGTTCGGGAGTTTAGAAATCGTATTTCACTCTCTAGAAAAACTTGTTGATTGATAATCATTCGTTGTATATTCCAGAAATTTTGTATAAATTATCAAATAATTTCAATCTCAGTAATTATTCTGATTGTTAACCTTACGGTTATTCCAGTATTTATAAAATACGGATACTATGCTCCAGCTTGAACATTTCTATGATCGAGTTTCCAGAAATATTATTTTTTTTACACCGCAAATTCCGAAATTTTATAAAATCCGATATGCTAGAGACATATAAATATTGTATTTCTAAAGAATTTCTCTCGATTATTTAATCAAAGATCAAATATATTCCGCGATTATTTAAAATGTTTTAAATCTTTTCAGTATAATTATGAAGTTTATTGATTTTATTCTTAGTCATTACTATTTGTATACTAAACCAGTATTTCAGTTTTGAGTAAAAATATATAAATACCCCTCCGTTTAAAGTTTTAAATAGACGCTTTATTCAAATTTATAAGATCGAGAAAATCTGTCGATACTATAATTCTCTTATTATCAAACTAAGTATTGATATTCTTTATATTATTGAAAAACCCTAGAATTTGTTTCGAGTTTACCCGGAATTATTCGTTTAACAGTAAATTTTTGGCATCAACGTTTTGAGAAATCTATTTTCTTCTATTTTCTTTAATCCGTAATAAGAAACCCGTTTATTAAGAATTCAAGAATTTTGATATCGTAAGTCATTACAAAAATTTCTACCGCGACTCTTTTTAAATAAGTTATTATTTTCAAAAATATATACCATTACGCAACTCGAACCAATATTGCTATTATAAAACCTCCCTAGAAATTCGATTTTAATGCATGAACTCCTATCGTACCTTTGTAAGAATCATCATTTTTATTTTTACAGAGTATATTTTACTCCACAACTGGTAACCTTTTTCGTAAAGATCTTTAAACAAATCCGTATCCGTATATGTGCCAAGAGTCTTTTTCGGCAAAATTCTATATCTATATCCGATTGTATATTTCCTTCGATATTTCTTCCCGATATGAATAATGAGTATTATTTTATCACGATCTATAATTTAAATCTCTCTTTGTGTATATATAGAATCTCAGCTATACAATACCTTCGATATTTTAATTCAGAGAATTAAGCTAATATTTTGAACGGAAATATTATTATCCCGAAATATTTTAACAAGAATATTTGAAATCTATCTAAAGAAATCAAATTCTTACTCACTCGATTATGCGACAATATAAGTACCATCTTAATCTTATGACTCGAACAAGTCAGAAAGATTAAAAAGATTGGATTGTTATATTGAATATCCTCTGACACGATCAAAATTCTAGATTGATTGACAGTCTATTTCGTTAGACTCAGATCAACATGTTTTATTCCAGAATATATAATTTCGAATCTAAGAGAAAATAAAGAGCAAAATATCAGAATAATGTGTGAAGGACACATACCAATTGTGATTAAAATAAACAAATACTGGAATGTTAGGTGAGGTGAAATAGTAATTATGATCGCGACATAATTATGAATGTCACAGGCACAGGAACATTCGAGTAGGAATTTATCAAGATCACAGTTTGTCTGTGTCATGAGCATATTAAAAGAAATAATAATAAGAAGAAGAATAATAAGAAAATTGAACTCTCAACGTATCGTATGTGGAGAATACAACCACAAAACTGGCAATATAGTTGAAATTTCCTTTGTGAAATACAACTAAAGATATATTCGTAGAATAAAAACCATCGATTGGTTAAATTCTACAAATCATAGAAATCAGTTTATTGATTTTTGATTGCCAACTAAAGATAGTTGTATGTCCTCTGTGCAACCACTGGGGCAAAGGATATCCGGACCCTTACGGAAGGTATATCCGGACATTTGCCCCCAAGGCACAGGATTCTTTATAAGGATATATGATATTATGAAAGAATCTCCGTAGTCACTTCTGTATAAAAACTCGCGGGAGTTATAGTATAATCAAATTGGTAAAACGGTCAAGTGTTACCAAGTTGAAAATCATGAATAAGAAGTGATGAAAGAATTGTTAAAATCCCGAAAATATAACATATAGAAATATATATGGATTCGGAAACCGGAAATGGTAGAATCCAACGAATTATCAAAAGAAAATAATTTATAACGAATATATCGAAATACGATTAATACCAAGTGGAATCATGTAGAGATTTGCAAGGTATAATCGAAATGAAAACGAAAAATGAATAGAATTATGCTCATTTTTCCAGTGAAACTCTCCGGCCAAGGAATGACGAATTTCTTGTTCCGAGTTAAAGGTCGTGAGAGATAAATTAAGAAGTCACTGTTCTGGCAAGAACTATCTATATGAATATTCCGATGAAATAAGCCTCGCTTATAATAAGTTGGATTAAGAAGATATGATACATTGCCTATATATAAGTTTATCAAAAAGTAATTTCAGACACTGAACGTATAGACTCTAATCGAATATATAAATAAGAAAGAATTATTTCAAGCAAGTATATATCACAGAAATGACAGATTTATAGTGTCTGCTATAAACAATTATCAATATTCGCTTGAATATAAAAGAATACAAATCGACAATAAAAAGAATTATAATTTGAAAAGACATCCGATATGTCTGGATAATAAAAAGGCATTGAAAATGCCGGATAACACGAGAAGGCAAACGAAGTGCCAAATATTATCAGAAGGCATCCGATATGCCAAAAGAAATTAATAAATATATATACTGAAAGAAATTAACAGAAAAGAATATAAGTCGTAAGAAGAACGACTAGAATTTTATAAAGAATATTTTACGAAAAGTAATTATAGAATATTTTTACCGAGAGTGTCAACGAATCCCGAAATAGAATTAAGAAAGAATTTTATAGAAATAGTTAATGCAATAAGTATTTAAATCCCGAATGATAATCATGATTTTGAGATAGAGTAAGTAATGCATTATCCTAAGAATCTTAAGTCAAAGAAAGGTTAGCAATAAATAATGCAGTCAATCATCAATGAAATAGTCAGTAAGATTATTATAGATGATTTAAAAGAAATCTCAATGACCAAATTTGGTAGGTCAAGGTAATGAAAAGGAATTGTTGAAACCGTGTAATTCAACAAGTTCAATTAGTCTTTTCCGGTACCTTTAGACTCCGGATAAGATACGTCTAATGATCTGAGAAACCTCCTAAGTATATCCACGAATAGAGATAACCCAGAGATCAATTATATTACACCGATATAGATAGAACTTAAAGGATAGAATTTGTAAGAAATAATCTGATAGTTACCAGAAGTTATTCCTACTCTTTAAAAATCGAAATTACAATGATGGTAAATTCTAAAGTTCGAATAAAAGAGGTAGTAGCTCGGATCCCATTCAAGTCATGATAATGAAGGGACTTCCGTATCTATCTCCTAAGAACTATATAGAATCCATCATTGTAATTGAATCCGAATATCAAACGATGAGAATATCGTATCGATTTGAGACTCTAGAAATGTTTGCTGGAAGTTGGTAAATCTTTCAGAAGAAAAACGATTAGAATCTCAAAGTATGTTTGTATCGTCTTTATATAAGAATAATATTCAGTCTATTTCTCACTCTAATGAGGAACAAGATAAGAAGAATATTCACAGTATAAAGAAAATATCAATCTATATCGAGAACCTTTAATAGTCATATCAGAAAATACAGATAATCCATGTATCTGAATTAATATGACTATAACAAGAAAGTTAAAACGTGATTAACAGAATGATCAAGCTGTAGTCTTACAGATTGACATTTCTAGTTAATTATAGCATTCGATTGATATCAAATTGATTCCCTCGTAAACCAATAGAACTTATCATGTCTCGTTGACAAGTATTTTGGTTCTAATTGTTACATCCTTATAGATTAAGGGTGTAAAGGACAAGATCACTTAAATTTCGGGGACGAAATTTCCTAAGGGGGGGAGCTTGTAACACCCCGAGGTGTTACGGGTCTCTTAAACGGGTCGGGTCGTACCCGACCACCTGATTATTTAATAAAATACTCAAGTTCGAATCTCGCGACCAAACGTTTCAACCGATTATATAGATAATAATTATTGAATTTTTATTATCTCGGCTAAACGCTCCTTATCCGTTATTAAATCGCTGCCAAACGTTCCTTATTTTGTTGTTATACCCGTTACCAAACACCCGAGTCCCAGCTATTATCCCTGTAGCCAAACACCCCCTATTCTAATTGATTATATAAACAACCCCTTCTTCTATCTCTCGCATCTCTCTCTCTGTATACTAATAAAGCTCACAAACACATATAGTACTTCAACTCTTCAAGGGAGCAGACAAGAGCCACTGGTCGCCACCGCCACCATCGTATCCGGCGCCTCCACCGCCGCCGGTCGCCGGCTCTCTCCTCTCCGGTGAACCCTTAACCACCACCACTTTATCCCTTCTTCTCTGTTCAGTTAAATAATCCGATTCACAACCCTGCTCCTCTTCGTTATTATAATCGGACAGTCACCAGGTTGTGGTGACTGTCGTGAGTCCTTGTAAACCGTTAATCGAATCTCAGCCCTTGTATTGTTTCTGCTGTGAATCCCGATAACCAGCTAGTTCACCCGTTGGTTATCGTCATCGGTAACCCACTATCAAGAAATCAACCCGTAACCTTCCTCTGTTCTTTCTGTTGTGATATTTCGACGGGACAGTCACCGATTCAGGTGACTGTCATTTGTAATCTCTTCCTCTGTTATGATATGGATCCCGTTTTGTTCTCGTTGTCTTGATAAAACACCCACGAATCGCTTGATTATTCTATAAGCATACACATACATACGATGATGTGTGTGTGTGTCGCTAAATCTTATAATAGGAAAGTGGATTAATTGATCGGTACTCTTGATTGTATTCCGGTCACTCTCCGGCGGGTGTCCGGTTATAATTCAGGTAAGTATCTTTCATCGATTTATGGGTTATTCAATATTGTAATCCACTATTAATGAGATGGTTATGATTATAGGGTACCAAATACTGAAGACGGGTGCGATACCCGGTTCAATATGATTTTTAGTCAATCTCCGTCATATGTCCGGTTATGAATATGATAAGATTCCAAATACGAACCCGAAAGGTATAATCTAACAGTTATTATATATATGTTGGTATTAGTCGTTGATACCCAATTATAATACTGTTTTTATGATTATTGCGAGGTACCAAACGGAATCTAAGATGATAACGGGTCGATACCGGGTCAACTCGGTGACTCGGTCAACTACCGGAATAGAACCCGGTCCAATAGCTAGACGAGGATTATTAGAATTATACGAATATATATATATAATACGGGAACGTACGGACTTGATAATAATAATAAGAGAATAATAAACATATATAAAATATATATGTTTATATATATAAGATTCGATATATAAAACGATATACTAGACTCGGGTTAATAATAATATGCTCTGCCGAACCATCATCCGGGTAAGTTTGTGTCTAGAGTTCTTTAGGTTCGTGTGCCAAGCTGTAGTGGCCAGCTTTATTAGTTTACGAGTGCCAAGCTGTAATGGCCAGCTAGATGTAGGATGTCCGGGTCGTGTCTCATATAATAAATATCAATAATGAACCCCGAGTTTAGGACTATCTAATATATACCGAATTCTATATGTATAAATTGTATATATGATATATATCCTAAGTATTACAATCTAACAAGTCCCACGCGTAACACGTATCGATATATATATGAAATATAATTATAATAAGAAGATTAGCTAGAAGATATACGCAAACCTGTGAGTATCGTGAACTCCCCACTTTTACTGTTTTATTAAGTGTTTTCGGGGGAATACATGTCATTTATTAAACCTAGAAATGCTTTACATAATAAAAGATTATCAATAGAAATAAAAGAAGTATAATAGAAAAGGGGACATAGAAACGACGAGGACAGTACTGGACGGTATCCGCCATTTCCTTTCTTGTCCAACTAGAGGACAGGAACCAGTCTTACCCAAGTAGAGGGTAGGAATGTCCAAGCAGAGGACCAAAACCATTCTTGTCCAAGTAGATGACAGGAACGGGTATTTTATCACAATCAGAGTGGTACCATCGATAGGAATGGCACGAAATATAATCGATATGATAGAATGGAGATATAATAGAATTGATATATAATAGAGATGGTATAATAGAAATATAGCTTCCCCTTCAGAAATTATAATCTGTAAAGCATGTTTATAAAAGTATGTTTTATATAAAAGAATTATCAATAAACGAACTGGCCATTCACTTTATAAAATACACGACCTCACCAACTTTTTGTTGACAGAAACTATTTTTGGCATGTGTTCAGGTAACCCAACAGATATGATGACGTGGATCCTGGAAGAATAAAGACTGTTATGATCCGAATCCGCTGCGTAGCTCTGAAACCCAACCCGACGACCCGGCACCGACGCCAGGGTCGTTACAGATGGTGATGAAAGTGAATTTCATCTCTAAGAGAACGTGTATTTGATGCATTCAACAATCCAATGTTATAAACATACATGAGATTTTATTAAAAGAAACTTTGTTAGATATTAATTTTTAATTATGAATTTATGTGGTTTTGGATTATTTTTTAAGTTGAAGTTGTATTTCTAATAAATTATTAGACGGACTAGTCAACCCGGATGAACCATTTATAGGCCTAACATGGTACAGGATAAAATTTTAAAACACTAGATGGGTTAATCCAAAACTGTCTCCTATGGCGGGCTTGGGTGATATTTTGCCAATGGGTGTATCCGGGTGACCAGGCTTTATCTAGTAATATTGTGTTTCCTCTCCGTAAAAGTGGCGTGAGTTCAAATTTGAATAAATGGAAGATTAGATGATATTTATGTGTAAAAACATGTGGTTAAAAAAAAAACTATTGGGTCAGCCATCAACAAGTACGACGGGCAATAGGGATGACAATATAACCCGGACCTGCTGGTAGACCCGAAATTTGAATAACTCTGGACGAGCATCCTCGAGTATGGGATTCGTTTTGGAAGTTTTCGCATGTATAGAACGGGTATGAGATTGTATAATACCTGGTGGCTTGCAAGATAACCCGAAAACATATACTAATTTACTTAGACTCCCATACTATATACCTGGATTTTTTTTAAATATTTATACTCTTTTTCATCAATCCTAATTTAGCAACTACTTATTTCAACAATTTTATTATGTAAAAGTGATTTTTTTCTTTGTAATACATATTTTATAATGTTATTTATACTTTTTATGATGTAAAATATATACTTATCTTTTAAGTTTTATATTGTTATATATTTCAAACTTTTAGTAATAATAGTATGGGTGTGATTAATCATATTTTAATTTATTATAGTTGTTTAGTACATAAAGTTATCTGTAAATTAGGATAGTAAGAAAAAATCATTTTAAATCCTAAGGCCATGGGGTGTGGCACCGACGGGGAGAAGGTGCCACCTCTTCCCTGCGCCAGCTCATCACCGAAGAGAGAGAGAGAGGAGGGGGGGGGGGGGGGGGGGACGGGGAATATCCCCCGTTGGCACCAATCTGAGGACCGGGGAATATCCCCCTGCCACCTCAGCCCACCGATGACCTCCGCCGATCCACACCGCACCGTCTAATGGTATTTTTTAAGAAACTAACGGCTTATACTTGACACGTATGTTTGATACCCGATGGAATTATCCGACGCATACCCGACGGGTATTGCGCCAAGTATGGAGCTCGGTTTTACAACTAGTTATGAGACCCAGACTACCTATATCCATCTCAAAACGTCTCATTAGGACACCTAACAAATTACTAGCAGGTTGGACTAAAATATTGTGTAAAAGGGCAAAGGTGGCCCCAGTGAAGACTATATGCCATTATTTGGTGAAATACTAAAAATATAAGTAATATGGATTATTATTATGTGATGAGGTTGTAATGATTTATACAGGATGTTATAAATCTAGAATTATGTCAATAATTATTGCAAGTGAGTTCATGTTTCTTTGTAACTAAACTAGTTTTGTGATCATGTAATGATACTGTATGATCACTATATTTCTTGTGTACTTCAATTTAGTTTTAAGTAGCTATTCTGCACAATAGTTTAAACCCGCAAGGACGGGAAACCAGGAATCAAAACACAAGCGGTTGGGTTATTTAAGTAATTTCCGCGTACATGGGAATCAAAAACTTGCAGCTTGCTAAAAAGACGACAGAGATGATGTAGCAAGCTCATTAAAGCAGCCACTTAAATGATGTAATGTTTTCTTCATGACAGCGTTAACCTCTGCACGGAGACTAGAAAAACATGCTTGCAAATTATCCCGCTTTGAACTAGGGAAGTCTGTTAGTAATAATACCTCAATGTCACGTAACTGAGAGATGATATCGCAAGTCTTTTTTCTCCCTCGATCAATCTGTACTCCGATGTCTTCACAGCAGCTCTTCATCTGTGCCATTTTCCTCTCAAATTGCAGTTGCATTTGCACCACCGGTACCTTAATTTCCTTGATCAAGTGTACCTGCCTCTATTGGTCGATCCACACAAGTCTCAATATTAGCTTTCTCCTGCTCTAACATCACCTGTAATTTTGCCATGAGCTTTTGTGCTTTTGCAGCATTCTCAATTGCTTGAACCTTCTGCTGTTTTTCTTTGATTTCCTAGAACATATAACGAACGGAAGAAATCATTAGAAAGCTTAGAACTCACTGAAAGTTTTAGAAACTCCACAAAACCATTCACATGTTAACATGGTTTAAAAAAACGGGTAAGGCGTGCGCCTCAAGGCGATTCTGTAAGAAAATGAATCAGAGGCGGCGCCTCATGGTGTTCTTTTGTACGTGCGCCTCATAGAGCTGAGGCGGTAACAAAAACTGCGCCTGAGGGGTTTTTGATGTTTTGGACTATTTGTGTCAATTTCAAGCATTTCATGTCCTTTTAGTGTGTGTTTTTGATGAATCTGAGGATGAAATTAGTTAGTATTTCATTTTTTATAAGATATGTAATATTTATATTTATTTTTTATTTCCGCATCGGGCTTACGCCTCGGTTTGCCTTGAGGCGTACGCCTTGTGAGGCGAAGGGAAAACGCCTCGAGGCACGATTCCGTACTTTTAAACCTTGCATGTTAATCAAAATTATCATATAAAGAGTTAATAAATTCTGCCAATCATTCATTTATCTTTTTAAAGATTAATACAAATACTATGTATGTTATATGACAGCACAATAACATGGTCCAAATATACAATACCTCATAAGAGATCAACGTGAAGGTGGCGGTTGGAGAACCATCTAGCAAATAGTTTATGGCTTCAGTAGACACCTTTACTCTCTTATGTGATTCATCATCCGAGGGTACGTAAACCGGATAAATCTTTAAACTCTTCAAGTTGGAAAACGGAGAAGGTTGAAGTGAGATTTGTTCCAAGTATGAAGAAAGCATCTGCATAATTTTACAAAGAAAACCTTATAAACAGGAACATGCGGTTTTAGTTAAAAGAATAGTTTCCTTGTCCAAATAGAACTCCGATTAAATGCATTATAAAACTAAGAACCAACGCCAACATACCTTAACCAACTCCAAATTAAGAGTAAGAAATTTGACGTTGTGGAGCTGTTGCAGCAGCTCGGCAACTCTACAACCATTCCACACGTCTCTATAGTTAATGCAGACATCCACCTTCTCCAGATAACATAAATCTGTGTAGAACTTCAAAAGATACGAACTTTCAAAGACCAAGGAGGCAAGGTTGGGTGCTGTAACTAGATGCTTGCCGTACATTCTTCTTATAGTAAGATTCTTGAGTTGAGGTGCAACTACATTGATAGTATGTATAGTCCAATATGCATTTTCAAGCGTGAGACTAGAAACTTGAGGATGACAAATGGTAAAACTATACGACTCGTATACTGTGAAGTGACTTAAGGTGAGATTCTTTAAGTTTGCACACTTTGAGAAAATACCAGTGCCGTTATCATCATAAAATGCGACGTAATCAAGCTGCAACGTTGTTAGAGCCGGAAGGTCCCAAGTTGATGCAAGAATAAGTAAAAAGGAATCAGCAAAGGTAGTACGGAATCCAGTCAGCCTAAGATATTTGAGGGACTTAGAACAAAGAAGATGATGAGGGAAATCAATATTCTCATAATTACGCAGCCATGTAACAGTTAGTTGTTGAATATTGTGAGAGAATGCATAGTCAAGAATTACTTTAAGCAACACTTCGCTAGGCGTTTCACGAAAACCGAGGTTGACTGAATGCACATCTGCTTGACCATTGCGGTGAGACAGCGCATTGCTAACAAATTCCGAGAAGTCAACTACAGTACGGAAATCCTCAGTCGATAAATTAAGATAGGGCATTGAAGTCCAGAGAAACCTCCATCTAGAAGACAAAGCACTGGTTTGAATAACATATTTAATGCTAATAAACGATAGGATTCGATGGATAAGATCATCCGGCAACAAGCTTAACCGATCTCCTTCTACATTCATTCTACCCTTACTATGCCTACAATCCATTATCTCCACACACTCACTTATAGTTTTGTTGGCTAGATCATCAATATCCTGTTTCATAAAGATTATTAGCCGATAATCGATAACCGGATACTGTGTATTTTCAAATTATAAGTAGCCAAACAAGCAGAAAAGAAGCTAAAGCTATTACTATTTACTAATCAATCAATTGGTAATCCACAACAGCAAGAAACAAACAAATTAAGATATTATTATTATTTATTAACAAACATTACAAAAAGCATCAGAAGGTTAACAAAACCAAATGTGAAGCAAATGTAATTAACATTACAAGAAGAAAACAGAGCAACATGAAGGACAATACCTTGAGTGGAGAATCTATATAGACTACTGAAGAATAGACTATATATGGTGACTTAATTGATTTTAGGGTTTTGGAGAAGAAGAGAGTGATATGTGAAACGTGGAAGGGACATGCGATGAGTCTATTGAATAAGCTGGGCTACGGGCTAGAGGTGGGTTTTTTTTTTCTAATATATAGTTTCGGGTATGATTGTGTAGTGAGACCATTTGTAGTGGGGCATGAAAAGGGCCCTTAAACTATTTTTAGCACACCAAACACTATATAAGGGGGCTTTAAATTTAAAAAACGGTTAGGGGCCTTAAAGATTTAGCTCTCCATGAAGGAAATCAAAAACCAATCAGATTTGTCCACCTCACCCTCCCCAATGTCTCTCTCTTTTTTTTTTTTTTTGGAAGGAGTAGATCAACTGGTAAAGCCTTTGGACTCCCTATGGGAGACCCCGGATCGAATCCCAGCGGTTGAGTTTCTGCCGCTCTAGCGGGACCGATCCCCTCTACAACCCCAGGCGGGAACCCCACTTTTAAATGGGTAAACCCTCCCCCCTAAGAATCGAACCCATGACCTCATTCGGTCAAGCGTCTTATCCCTCATTGGGGTGGCCAGCTGAGCTAGCCCAGTTGGTTATTATTTTTTTTTTAATTTAAAAATAAAATAATAATGGGGCCTTAAATTTAAAGTCCCCACTACACCCCATTTCATTTTAAGGCCCCATGTTGACTCATGGGTCACGTGAACCAATCATTGAATGAGACCTTAAATTTAAAGCCCCCCACTACACATGGTCTGAGGAGAAAAACCATACCTATGTATTTGGGTATGGTATGATCGAGTTCGGGTATAATCGCGTATGGGTCTAGGTATTAATATTAATACCTGATTTTAAAAAATAAGTTTTTTTATTATTTTACCCAAAAATAAATTCACTTAAGAAATTGAATTTGGTTTGTAATTTGTACAAGTAAATAAAATATATTGCAATAACATAAATTCACTCAACTACAAATTATTTGCTTTATAATATGCATATTTAATAAACTTGAATATAAAAAGTTGTAAAGTAAACATCAAATATACTTTAAAAATTCGGGCATTAAAAAAACCTGGTATCAAGTATTGGGTATAATTTTTTTTTGAACGTCTAATTTCTTACATCTCTTTTTTTATACATTTTACACCCTTTAACACCCCTTTTGCACATCCTTGGAGTTGAACTCCCAACCTCACCCAATAGAGGATTTCCTCTCTACCACTAGGCTATAACCTAAGTGGCAAGTATTAGGTATAACATGTTCCGAGTATTTTTTGGTATATGTATTGACCTCAAAATGTATATCTTATTTGTACCCTACACGTAGGATCAGGTTGGGTTACGGGTATAAAACATCATGGTACAAAGATAACCAGTTTCGGCTAGAAACCAAACCTGCTCTCTCCCCCCCACCCACATTACCACCACCTAAAACACCCCCATCGTCCTAGGTTATTTAGATCCAGAATACTACCGATTACACGATCTCATGGCAAAGTCAAATGTTTTGAGCTGAAGTGTTTTGCTACTTAAGATTCCAAGTGGCCAAAAAGCGATTGATATGCAGTTTAAAGAAGGAAAATTGCCTAATGGGGGCAGCTCCATTAACTAAATCCGGCTAAATCAAAAATTGATTCTCCATTATGTTCTACATGTACTGTCAGATGTGAAAGCTTTGAAAAGATTGCTAACGTAGCGTGTAAGTTAGTGCGAATTCACGGTAGGGAAGTGATGGAAAGAGTTACGACGGTGTTGGAACGAGAGCAGTGTTGATGGAAAGTCTGAGCAATGATCAATCAATTTCATGTACGTATGTTGTGTTAGGAAGCAACATGATGCATATAATACTATTGTAATAGTCTTCGAACCCTCTGATAATAGTAATTAGTTCACGTACAGGTCAAGCCTTGAGGGAGAACTGGCTTCAATGTGTCGGTGCCTAGTGACATGGCAAGCAATGGTGGTGGTCGAAGACGTGGTGATTTAGGAGAAATTGCAAGGGGGAAGGGGGGAGAGAAGATGAAGTAGGCATTTTAGATATTTTAATAATTATATAAATAAGTTATTAAATGAGAGGGAAATGCGAATTGACAATTTTACCCCTGGTTTCATGTTAGTTTTTAACTAAGACCATGTGTAGTGGGGGGCTTTATTTATAAAGCCCCTGTTTCTGATTGGTCCACGTGGGTCAGCATGGAGAAATAAAGTGAAAAAGGGGTGTAGTGGTAGGGGCTTTATAAATAAAGCCCCTATTAATATTTTATTTTATCTTTTAAATTAAAAAAATAATAAAATAATAATAAAAAGATAGAGAGGATGAGGTGGCAACCCATGATTGATGGGGGGAATTTTGTTTCCGGCGTTATTTTTGTCACGCCAAAACCTCTTTTTCAAATATAAAGCCCCCCCTAATGGTGTGGGGTAGAGGTGTACAAACCGGGTAACCGGTTTTAAAAAAAACCGGTAACCGGTTTTTTTAAAACCGGTTTTTTTACTCGAGATTAAATCGGTTTTTTTTTAAAACCGGTTCGGTTTTAAAACCGGTTCGGTTTTAAAACCGGTTTTTAGTGCTTAAAACCCAAACCGGTGAAACCGGTTAGGTCGGTTTTTAAACCGGTTTAACTTAAAAAACCGGTTTTTTTATTTAAAAATCGTTTTTTTTTAAATCGGTTTTAAACCGGTTCTTCCTTGGTGATGAAAAACTGAAAAAAAAAACGGTTTTTTTTTAAATAGGTTTTTTTTTTAAAACCGGTTGTTAAAAACCGGTTTTTTTAAACCGTATTCGGTTACAATATAGGTTTTTTTTTAAAAAACCGGTTTTTTTGTACACCTCTAGACTGTGGGGGGCTTTATTTTAAAAAATAGCGCTCACTTTTATGCCACTACGGTGGTTCTAAGTTAGTGGTTTGGACTAACAAGTTATGAATACATTGGGTTTAGCAGTTCCCAGGTCAGAGATGTCATATTTTTTTTACAGCTTTTTTATTTTTCCTCCAAAGTTTTGCACAATAACAAATCTACCCCTTAACTTTCTAGCTTTTCACTTTTACTCCTTAAGGTTTTTTAAATTTCTTCTTCATAGAGCAATTGGGCAAAATATTCATCTAATTTGATATTTCTTTTTTTTATTTGTTTACAATCCGTGTATATCACGTTTACGTATTGGCATAAATTTGATGTCGGTTACTATTCGTAACAACTTAATATGTTCCGTTAGATTGTAACACATCTATATATGTTTCTTTCATGTGGTTAAACATATTAATGCCAACGTGCATGACGAACGTAAAAATGCCCTTAATCGTGTAAATGTCATCGTACGGTCTTGTCGCCTTCACCGTGTACAAAAGATGTCATGATGCAACGTGCGGACCCCTTTGCTCGTTAGTAGTTACTCACAAAAGATGGGCATGCTTTTCTTTTTTTTTTTTTTACACCTAAATACTATTGTGTTAATTTGTGAAGGCTTTTGGGCTTAAATATTTGGACTTATTGATGGCAACATAGAAGACTATTTGGTCCAGCTTAACTTAATATTCTTACGGTCCATGTTTAGCTTCTTGGTGAACAATTTACAAACGCTGGTTGTTTATCTACATATACCCATGATATAAATGTGATATTTAGCACCTAATAAATATAAACCTTAGTTGTAATCAATGTTTTGAAACCTAGACCGGACTGGCCGGTCGGACCGGAAATTGGACTCCTGACCAGTCCTTCCTGGTTGATGGGTTGGACTGCTTGGACATTAAACCGAGGTTGGGCCGCCAGACCGGAAAATCGATCGGTCGGACCCGGGTTTTAAGGGTTGAAACGTTTTTGTTTTTTTTTTCTTGGTTTTGTAGTGTTTCTTGGCCGACTTGTTGAACCGGTGACCCATTGATGGCTCCGGTTCGACGTCTGGTCTGGTTTTGAAAATATTGGTTGTAATCCGTGGATATAGGTCATCTTAACCAAACCACATAAATTCTCTTATTCTTTATTTTTCTGTTAGAGCATTCACAGTAGCTCCCCCATTTTATGTGAGTATGTCCCTAAAATTATATGGGGTGAGTGTGAGTGGTTGTGAGTTAAGAAAAATGGGGAATCTACTGTTGATCGGTATAATTGGGGTTACTTGGGAATCTTTTGGGGAAAACTGGAAGGTGCATTTATTTTTTAGTATTTGTTGAAAGTGGTTGTGAGTAGAGGAGAGAGAAACTATAATGATTTTTAGTGTAATATGTGGTTGTGATTGGTTGTGAGGGAATGAGGGATGGGGAAGCTACTGTGAATGCTCTTATTGTGTGTGTTTGTTTGCTTCCCCATCGCCACTTTGTTCCTAAATTATTTTTCTGCTATTGAGGGGTAGCATGTGCTACCCCTCATCTTTCTTGGCGAAGTACAATTTTAGTGCAAAACTATTTTCTCTTCTTTTGTTTTATTTATTGGCTATTCCTGAACAGTGTTTTTAGTCAGCGTTACCCCTCAATTTTTTTTTATAGATCCGCCACTACTAGTAAGGATTTGAAACCACTTCACTTGTGTGTGTGTGGGGGGGGGGGGGGGGGGGGGAAGAAACATTTTTAGCACTAGATCACTAAATAATGGGTAAAAGATGACCACCATTTATGGGAAAATGACCAAAATAGCCCGTTGACCGTGCGTTTTGCGTAAATGGCCCTCTCCCGGATCTTTGGAAAGCCCGGTCACGGTTTCCAACACGGCTGAACCGTCTTCCGAGTTCCTTTCGTTTTCAACCAGTAGGAAACGAACACGTGTCGTTTACGATCCCGATGTCTGCGACCCGTCTCCCGTGGGGCCCTTGAGACGTTTCAGCGCCGCAAAGCCGTCTCCGATGGGGTCCCTGAGACGCTTCACCAACGGCTCAGTTGAAGCCGTCTTCGGCTCGGCTTATAATAAAATAACATACCTGATCCCACGGGAGACGGCTTTCTGAGCCGTTTCATGTCTGAAAAGCCGTCTCCGGGTGACGTCTTTTAAAAGTTGGCAACCGTCTTCTGAGACGGTTGCGGGTAGGAAAAAGACGGCTGCCGGGTACCGTCTTTGTACTGTTTCTGCACCGACTCGGTGCCGGTCGCCGTACATTGCCGGAGATGTTTTCGGTGATTTGACGTCGATGACGAACCGTGTGTTATAAAATTAGAAAATTTTGTAATAATTTAGTTTGAATTTTTTGTTGTATCCCTTATTTTTCTTTCAAAGTGTTTAAAAAAGTTGTGTTTTTAAAAATGGTTAGTTTTATAATCTATAGTGGAGGCAGGTGGGAAGTTGTCAACGGTCGAATGGAATACGTTGTTGATAGTAGCTGTAAAAGACGTGGTTTTGAAATTGATGCAAATATCCCGTATCTTAGTTTTTTAAATGTAGTTTCCGATGTGTGCGAGATTCCAAACATTACAAGGTTATCTTATAAAATGTCAGCTTTCGATGATGCAATCGACATTTTTAATGATCGTGATGTATCTTTTCTTTTTAAAGTTGCTTTGCAAAACCCCTATGAAGTATTGAAGTTGTATGTTGTCGATGAACCAGGTGTGGGTTCGTCTAGTAATGCTCATTTAAATGAGATACCTTCAAATGATTCAAAAGTCCCTGATTTAAATGTGTCTTTAGAAAATTTTGATCATTACACACCATATGGGTGTTTTGGTAATTTCAATGAAGAGAAAGCTGAAAATGAAGAATTTGATGGAAAACCAAGTCCTGAATTGTTTTCAGAGTTAACCAAAACCTCTTCAGTTTTCTCTGAAGGTTCTGTATTCCGTAACAAAGATGAATTGAAATTGCAGTTAGGAAATTTTTGTTTGTCAGAACGTTTTTCCTATAAAGTCGATAGGTCATCTAAAACGAGGTATGAAATTTCATGTGTAGTTGATGATTGTGATTGGCAATTTAGGTCACGCTCTGTCCAAAGTTCAGGCACGTTTTATGTTACATTTTTTAACAACAACCACACATGTTCTAAAACTCAAACACATCCCCATCTTCGTCAAGCTAACCCACAAGTAATTGGTAACATACTGAAGCACCAATTACGAGATGCCAGACGTGTTTATCGTGGAAACGAAATAGTACAAGATTTTCGAGAAAGATTTAAGGTTGATATATCATATACTCAAGCATGGCGTGGGAAGTGTCGTGCACTTGAGCTTTTGCAAGGAAATAGCAAACAATCGTTTTCTGAGTTTCCATTCTATTGCTATAATTTGCGAAATGCAAATCCAGGGACTGTTACTGAGATTAGAACTGATGAAGACAATCGTTTTGAAATGTTGTTTATTGCCATTGGTGCAACGGTCAGTAAAATATTTTTACCTATTTTTATACCAACTTAAATAAATTATTGTTGTTTTGGTTTACCGAAGTCTAAACTTTATCTGTTTTTCATTTTATTAAATAGATTCGGAGTTTTCTTCTGTCTTTAAGACCGGTCATTATTATAGACGCGGCACACTTAAAAGGTGAGTTTAAGGGAACGTTGTTCCTTGCTGTTGGCATGGATGGTAACAACCAAATTTTACCCGTTGGATATGGTATTGGCAAATCCGAGGACGGTGAGAGTTGGACGTGGTTCTTATCGAAACTTAAAGAGTGTATCGGTGAGCACCCGGATTTGGCGATCATATCTGACAGAGCCAACTCAATAGATTTGGCAGTTCGGACGGTGTTTCCTAATGCCTTTCACGGGTTGTGTTGTCGACATTTGATGATGAACTTAAAGTTACCAAAAAGCAGAAAGAAGGATTTAGAGACACTGTGGTGGAACACTTGTAAAGCTTACCGGGTGTCTGATTTTGAAGAAAGTTTTAACGCACTGTGTGCAGCCGTACCACGGGTTAGGAATACTTTATTGAGTATCGGTTTTCATAAGTGGTCAAGAGCACATTGTTCGGGAAAACGATATCATTATATGACATCTAACAGTGCAGAGTCAATGAACGCCTTATCTAAGGACGCACGAAAAGTTCCAATCACCCATTTGGTTGAATTTTTTAGACAAAAACTTCAACAATGGTATTACGAACGCCGAAAGGAGGCTATTCAAAATAAACACGAACTGACTCCTTTCGCGGTACAAAAAATTATTAAAAAGATTGAAGGGTCTAAAACGTGGAAGGCTTATGGCGTTGGGGCTAACACTTTTCAAGTTGTAGACGGTAACAAAAATGGTTTTGTTGATCTGTCTAATGAAACATGCAGTTGTTGTGTTCCCCAGATATCTGGTTTCCCATGTGGCCACATGATTGCAGTATCAAAATTATTGAAGGAAAAGGACTGCAGTCATTATACATCACCTTGGTATAGCAACCAGTTATATAAAACAACATATGAAGAGGCCATTTATCCTTTACCCCACAGGTCTGAATGGGAGACGCCAGAGTATTTGGTTCCTGTACAACCACCACATATCACAAAACGACAGTCGGGACGTCCTCGTGAAGATAAACGAATTTTATCGAGAGGCGAGGAACCTACGCCTGTATATTGCAGTCGTTGTAAAACTTACGGTCATCAACGTGACCGATGTTCAGCTCCTGTTGCCTCACGATCAAAATATGCCAGGCGTGGTTCAAAGAAAGAAAATCATCATCAAACACCGTCCCCCATTATCGTTGAACCAGGTGACTTTGAAGAATATGTACTTCATAATACGTGTTCCACTGTTAACCTTGCTGATTTTTAGTGGTGCTATTTACTTTAATTTATTTACTTAACAATATTTATAACATAAAATTACAAATAACTTCGATATATGAAGTTTTACATCAATACATAAACTAGGTAGGTAAATATTTAAGTATTTGACAGTGTAAAACGACCAGCATAAATTTCATCTGCCATGAAACGTCTGAATCTCATGCAAGCATCATGTAGGCTGCTTTCTCTCCAAGCCAATGACATGTTTTGAACAAGATTTCTCAGCAACATACAAACGATTACACCTGAATGTCGACCAATGCGACTATTGGTGACAGGCCAGACAACATCCCCCCAAAATTGTAATGATTCAACTTCGTTTCTACCAGACTTTTGCCAGTACGTTATAGCCCCCAGAAACCATACGAAAGCAGATTCAAATTCTATAAGAATTTGATGAATTTTTCTATGAATGCAAAAAGTATCACCGCAGTCTATGGGACTACAGTTATTTGGGAAATACACTGTTACTTGTAGTAATTTCATGTCAACTTGTAGAGCAAACCAGTTTTCATCGTCCATCGAGGCTGGTATATATACCTGAAAATTACAGCCCAAAACGAAATGCAGATTTTATACAGCACGATAAAGAGATATAAATTTATAAAATAACAGTATTTTACCATATCAACTTCCCAAAGAGGTGGATATATTCTTCTCGATCCGTTTGCGTAGCTATAAGCATGGTGATCTTGTTCAATAATTAGGCTATAGAAATTAGGGGGAAGAACACTCCAACGACCATAACTACATGTTGTTGGTCTTCTTTGTCGTTCAATGTCCCTTAACGACATCAATTTGTTGCACCATGCACGAACATGCTGTAAATAAATGTTAATAAAATCACAAAAATATTACCATTTCATATAACGTATAACGTAACCGTCATAGTATTTACCGTTTTCTGAAGATATCCGCTTCCACAGTACCCTAAAATACCACCCCACCACTCTTTGTTTAATGGTGTATTCCCCATATAGGTTGTATAGCAACATGTGCTATCACCATCGTAGTAAAACTCAAGAACATTTCGAGCCCAAAAACATGATTGGTTATGTGGATTTACCCAAATTGTGTTCTCTACGGGAGCAGGAATGTTAGTCATTATGCTATTAAAATACAGGTGAAATGGGGTTGTATATAAGGACCTAGGTAGATAGGTGTACCAATATCGGGTGGATTTTGTTTAGTGGTAATAGCTTAAGGGTTGGATTTATAAATTTCGTTTTTTATAAATATACCTACCACCCACCGTTCATCATCAATCGTGTAGAGGTTTATGTACCATCACCATGTCTCAGTCATCATCTTCATCTTCAAGGTTTTCATCTAGAGGATTTAGCAGGTCAAGGGAAATATGTTCATGCGGTGCTCCTACACGTATACTTATCTCCAAAACTGATGCAAATCCGGAGAGAGACTTCGTGTGTTGCGTAAGTATTAAATTTTAATATTTATCTTGTGCTTTCAATGATCATCAAATAACTGTTTTTTTTAAACCACAGACTGCTGCTTGTGGATTTATTAGGTGGGTAGAAGCATCAGAATGTTTCAGGTGCAAAAAAATCGTTCCCGGGTTGAGGCAATCGTTAGACGAGCAACAAGCTTTGGCTAGAAAATACCGTTTGCAGGCGAGACGGTTGAAGTTACTTTTGGTAGTTAGTTGGGTTTTTTTTGCATATCTACTAATGTAACACAATAGGAGCAGTAATAATAATGGCTTGTAAATTAATTAAGATTAATAATATTAAGGTAACATTTTCAGTTCGTCTTCATCGGCCGTCTGTCTAGTATCTAACGTGTGTTCTTCCGGCAAAACGTTCTCGTAAAATACTAAAGCCATCCTGTGCCGCATTCTTAACGCTGCCATTTGGGTGTTTTCATTTTGATTTAGAGGTTGCTTTTTGATCAACCTCTCAATAAATATGCACACCCAAACCCCACAATCACCAAGAGGTCCAGACTGTTGGGGTACATCTTGAGGCTCTACAACTCGGAAAGGAGGGGCATAGTCGTATGAGTTAGCGTAACCGTAATAACCGTTCGCTTTTAGCCAAAGGTCAAATGCGTAATTAGTATAGCATATGACCTCCCTTCTGGCCTCCCGTAAGCCTGCCATAGACAGTAAACTGCAAAATGAAGAATATTATCAAAATTAACACTATTACGTTAACGAAAACCGTCATTAAAAAAAATATGTTCAACATTTACCTGTCATAAATGGTAAACGTTCGCTCGCGCAGGTCAAACACTCCGAGGATCCAATGTTGTGAGATTATATTCATCACAACATATACCTATTAAATCGCGAATATGTTAAAAGCAATCAATCATAATAATATGGTCAACAAACAAATTTATAATTTAAATTTGAAAAACAACCTCATCAACATCAGCGATGTTTGGAAACGGGTCGAACGAGCCATCAAACAAATCTGTATATCCCTTGTTCTTATTATCAGGGTTAAGTACACCCAACACAAAATATGGAGGAAGGATGCTCCAACGGGAGGTTGAGCTTCTAAGAGTTTCGTAAAGATGTAAAGTCCAACCATATATGTGCTATAATAAATAAAAATTAATACTCAATATTAAACTGCGGTAAATATATTAATTAAATATAGTTAATAAAAGTATAAAATATTTAATTATTACCTCGGTACCGAACCAACCGCTTGAGTTATCACCGAATAGATCTTCCCAAAAGCCATCCAGCAAAATACTTCCCACCAACAGTGCACAAGTTCTATTTTTATATTTTTGTTTTGGATACCATATTTTTATTTGTTTTATGTTTTCGTTTTCATCTTTTGATTTCAACTTGTTCTTTTTTGCACCTTTTATTGTTGTGAATGGGGAAAGCATACACGAGGCTGGCTTTGTTATCCTTTGAGACCGTCTCAACTGTTAGAGTGAAAAAAGTTACCCAATTATTTTGAATTCAAATGCTAACTATGAAGACATGTGAAAACATAACTACCTCAACATTAGCTAAGCCGTCCGTGTTTGGTTTGTAACAATCACCCGAGCTAAAAAACGTATCAAAATCCTCATTGTGATGCGAGCTGCTCGGGCCTTCCACACCAGTAGATTGGGATTTACGTACCTAAGATTTGAAAATGTTAATTATTTAAAACTTTTAAACAAAATAATACGGATTAATAATATTTATACGACAACTTTACCTCAGGTAATAAACCCTTCAACTTGTTATTGTAAAAGTTTTCCAACCTATCATCCATCAACGCTTTAAATTGCTCTATGAATGCATCATTGACAGTGTAGGTTTTCGGAACAGTTTCTGACTTTCTTTTTTTGGCCGTCAGATCAACTTCCGGCACACCGTCACCGTCACCGTCACCCGTATGCCGATTATCGAAAACATAGTCGGCCGAGTTTCCAAAACCAACATCCACATCATCCCCTGCTGGATTACCAAAATCTACATAGGCAGACGGTTGAAACTCGGCCAGTTTTCTAAACAACGCTTGAGACGAGATTTTTTGTGCTCGTAAAAAATGGGCGCTATCGGTGAACCAGGAACAGAGCAACTCAGAATTTGTCGGAAGTAGAAATCTATACGGCGTAAACCCGTCAACCTGAAGCGCAACAATTTTTTTTTTAAATTTTATCACTTATATTTAGTTATATAAAAAAGATTGTTGAAAATGATTTCAAAATATTACCATAGAAGTTATGGTGATGATACGATCAATGGTGTGCCTATGCATTTTTCTTCTGGGACCCCAGGAAAACACTCTGAGGATTGCATCAGCAATAAAAAAATCCCTATCGTTTTTAAATTCTGGAAACATCTCTAAGATCCAAATCTGAAAGGTTATAAACAAAATTTAGATTTAATTGATCAAAGATTAGTTAAAATTAATAAATAAAAGTAAATAATTCATAAAAACTATCACCTTGAAAACCCATAGACACGATTTTAAACTGAAGCCTTTTGCACCATCCTTTTGAATCAGGGGCATGTTATTGATGTTCTTAACCAAATCATTACAAAAATAACTTCCCCATGGAAACCGATTCATCACTTCAAAATCATCAATCAGTTGGAGCGCAAGATCATCAAGGGCCCCGGAAGTTTGGTTACCCTTAAACACCGATTCGATCATAGTCAGGATACAAATACGGACAACATCATCCAAATCATAACCGCTCCGGTCACCGTTGAAAATACGCAAAAGAGTGTCAAACGATAACTTACTACGTCGACCCAATATTCGTCTTCTAAACGATGTTGGGGACTGTCCGAGGTCCCAACCATCGTGTCGGCCAAATCTTAACCCCGTTATCAAACAAAATTGTTGTGGGGTGAATAGAAGACTATTTGGACCGATCTGATAAAAAAGGCCCTCTTCACTCGGAAGTCCCGTCTCAACCTGATGCAGTCCCACAGAGAGTAACAAATTACTTTCGCAGATATGGCTCTTAACATCCAGAAATGGACCGAAGACGGTCTCCCTAAAACGGCCTTCCATTTCGGCGGACATTCTTGTTTTCATCTGTTTTACTAAGCTCCAAGCACCTCGGACTTTAATTTCGGTATCGGTCTAAAAAAAGGGTTATAAAAAAATAATTAGCATAAAAAAAAGTTAATGAAAAATGATGAAAATACTTGAAAAATGGTAGTAAACGCTTACCGCCGGAGGTAAGGTCCGAGGAGGATTCGGCGGTCGTTGGTGCCGAAAAAACTCTTCGTACTTTTCCTCTTGTAGGGTTTGATTTGCGTTCATCGGGTCGACAACAAAGTCATTCGGATCAAGCATGGTCAAACGGGTTTGGTCAACCTCGATTAACGGACAAAAACAAAACAAAAAAAACAATCAACGGTCGACGGTGTGCACGATCGTGGTGGACCACTTACCCAATAATATGCCGTGTGGTCCCGTTTATGTCGTTTTCAATGAAAAAATAATTTAAAAACCTATAAAATAGAAACGTTTATATTACCTTTTTAAACCGCCGTCTGATATTTTCACCGGAGTCCTAGCAAACCGTTCGCCGTCGCCGGAAAAGATGATTATCAAGAGCAAACCGGAAAAAGAGCCTTCCCGTAACCGTAACGTCTTTCGGTGGAGAGAATTTCACCAAAATTTTACTTTTACCCCCAAAAGGTAAACCCTAGGGGTGGGACCGGGCTGCATGGGCCGGGTCCGGTTCCCAACGCGTCTAGACAGACGGTCTGAGAAAGCCGGGTCCGGTTCCCAACCCGTCTCTTCAGAGGGTTCGCAGACTGTACCCTGAACCGTCTGATTAAGCCGGGTCCGGTTCCCAACGCGGCTAAGAAGACGGTTCCCTGAGACCACTTTGAATGAGCCGGTTCCCGGTTCCCAACGCGGCTGACGAGACGGTTCCCAAACCTGTCAGACAGTTCCCCAGAAGACGGTTCCCAAAGCCTGTCAGACGGTTCCCGTACCACTCAGACGGTTCCCGAGACGGCTTTTTGTGGGCCCCATGATTAATTAAACAATTAAAAACGAAAAAGTAAAAAAAATTTAAAAAATAAAATTATATTTAAAATCGTCTTTATATAAGTAGTTGTAATGTAAACTATTTTGTCGTTAAAAAACGTTGTTGGCGAAGTTTCGGTAAAAAAAACATGTCTGACGGCCGTGGTAAAAATATAGCTCCAGAAGAATACTTTTCTCAACCACAGAAACATTCCACGAGTTGGATACTAAAAAAATGGAGGCGTCCAAAGGAACCTGAAATTACCAGAGAAAGAGAATTTGTCACTAATCGACAAAGCTTACACGGACACATTATCGGCAAATGGGCTATACCGGACGATGAAAATGATAATTGGGCAACTGATGTTGTTGACTTCTACAATAAAGGCGACACACCGTTTTGTTATTCTGCTGTTTTTTCAAGAAGAATTGAGCTTGAAAAAAAATTTTGGGGAATTTTGTTGGGCTATCGTTCTAACGGCTACCTCACACCAACAGTAAAAACTTAAATTTTAATTTATTATTTTTTAATTTTTTTTACTTAAATTGTGATTCAATTATTTTTCAGCATGTTGAAGGATGGGTTGGAAGACTAATGAACTGGAGGAGTAGAAAGCTACAAAAAAAACGCTTCGCTAAATATGCGGTGGACAATTCTTCCACCAGAATTTTATAATTCGTTATTAGAATCTGTTCCAAAAAACTTGGCCAACTATTGCAATGGAAAATTCAAACCGTTTCCTTCATTTTTCGACGTTGATTTTGTTTTTTTCCCCATTCCACTTGAAAATAGGGAATGGTTACTCGTGCGACTAGAGTTGGTGACACAAGAACTTGTTATGTATGCTTGTGAAGACCTTTGTATCGGAGACAAATACAGAACCATTGTTCACCCAAAGCTAACGAAGATACAAGTTTATTTAGGAGCTTTACTAGTGAACATAAGATTCTGGAAGAAGACAGGTAATCCAGAAAAATGTATGACTTTCAATCTTAACGAAGACTACATTGTACCACATAACTCCCTGTCTGGTAATGAAGCGGTATATCTTTGTATGCTGATGGAGCATTTGGTTACTGATAAACCAATTACTACGAACGGTGATCTAAAACAAACATGTTTGTCTTACAGACGATTCATGGCTGAAAAAATATATTTCTGGAGGTGCTCACCACGTCCAAATGATTCTTAATAAAATGTGCTTATTTGGGAAGTTTATTTATTTTTTTAAATGTGCCTATTTATTTTTATTACCTACCATATTTGTTATAATTAATATTTACCATATTAACTATTCAATTAAATTATTCACACTATAAATACCCACCAAATTAACAAATTCTTCACCACATCACACATTCTTCTTACAAAACATCAATCAAACCAACTAAAATGTCTTCATGGACGGACGAGGAGATCCTTGGGGTTACGTTGGCATGGCGAAATGTATCCGAAAACACCCGAGTTTCGGACACTAGTCAAGAAATTCGTGCAACTCCGTTTTGGACTAGGGTATTTTCCGAGTTTCAAACACTAGTGGGCGGTCAGACAGACCGTACGGAGAGAGATCTTACGGAAAAGTTTCACAACGTCAAAGCGGATTGCACCGTATTCGAAGGGTACTTCAATTCCAACCAAGAGGAGTCGCCAAACGAATCCGAGGAAGGGCTAATTGAATTGGCGAAAATCGACTACTTGTTGGACTACGACGAAGACTTCGAATATGTCTCCGCGTGGCAGCTGTTACGTGATTATATTTATATTTAGGTTTATTAAAAATAAATTTATGTAATGTTTTTATGTTTTAATGTAATTTTTATTTTTATTATTAATAAAGTGTTTTAATTTATTTAGTGTTTTATAAAAGGAAAATGTTTTAATTTTTACTATGAAATCTTTTGACATTCCATATTCAATGGTTGACCCATCCACATATATCCCTCCTATATAAAGCCAATAGACGGTTGGGTTTTACAGACCGTCAGCAAACCGTCCACTGAAAATAAACCCAAACCCAAAATCACTATGGCACCGAAACCGTGGACGGAAGAAGAAGAAATTGCCCTGTGCACCGCTTGGAAGACCGTTAAAGAAAACCCACCACGTCGAGGGTCGATTTGGCCACTCGTGCTCAACGAGTTCAAAATTTTGGTTGGGGGTTCAACCAGGTCAACCGAGTCTCTCAACAGGAAGTGGACGGACTTGCAAAACAAGTGCCGTCTCTTCGAGGGGTTCTATCAAACCGCTGTCCGTGAACTCCCACAAGAGACTGCGGACCATGAAAAAGTTGAACATGCCAAGATTGAGCACGAGTTTTCGGGCCGACCACCCTTTGGTCATTTGTCGGCGTGGCAGATGATTCGTGATGTCCCCGGGGCTTTGGATTAGTTTTTTTTTATTTTTAACCTTAAATGTTCCTTTTATTTACGTTTTAATAAAATGTTTATGTTAACTTATATTGTTTAAAGGGACTGTTTTGTTTAAATTTATAAAACCGTAAACCCAAAAAGTAGAGAACACATGAAAATAATAATAGGAATCCCATAAAAATAAAACAACTAAACTATTATAACAATTACAATATACAAACAATAATAAATAATAATTCACGAAGTCGTTCAACACGTCGAACACCTAGACATTTCCGTTGCTTGGACCGCCGAGACATTAACTTCCAGTGTGCTTTATACCCACTGTCCAGTCTCATGTCGAACACCGAGACATTTCCGTTGCTTGGACCGCCGAGACATATTTTCCCAGTGTGCTTTATATCCACTGTCCAGTCTCATCTTCGTCATCCTTAATACATAAATATATGTACAGAAAGATGCTTACCAACGGTCCAGACAAGTCAAAGAACAAACTCTCCTAAATATCACATCCGACCGTCTTGTACATGTAAAAGACGGATGATCCAAAAGATCATGATAGAGATTTAGGAAGAGGATGAACTTGCCCATAAAACTGACTACGAAATCGTAGATGCAAATTACACGGGTCAACCCACGTGTAGATGCATCAACAATCCAAGTAGTATTATGTAGATGTAACAACAATCCAAAAATTCTAAAACTATATTTAGACGAGGAGGTAGGTTTGGGTTGGAAAATTAAAGGGTTTAAAAACGTCATTTGTTAGAACAGTGTTCGGGTTTTAGATTTATAAAACATGAGAGACACTGGTTATAAATTTCATCAACCGTAAGTGAACATTTATACAAACCGTAGAGCCTCTATAACTCTTACCAAGAGGGTTCCCTTGAGCCGTTTCACGGTTCCCTAGGGGCAACCGGCTTGTGCCGTTTCACGGTTCCCGAGGGGGCTTGTTTTTTTTCAAATATTTGATTATTTAATATTTAAATTTACAACAAATTAACATTCGAAATTATAAAATTTTATAAGAAACAAACATCGTTACAGCAATGTCACTAATCTATCTTTTCTATAGCCTGAAAGCTCGTTTCGCACAACGTTGCAATACATTTTTTTTATCATTAATGACAAAGAAAACCCGCGATGTAGATTTTGTTATTGATGATGATAATTGTTGGAAAGCGGGGAGAGGAGCAAAAACTTTCAATAGGTATATGTTGAAGAGGAAACATTTTATCATTACATCGGGTTTCCTCTAATTCCTGCGAAGCCTTTTTCGCTTTACTTCTCACTAACTCCGACCGAAACCTATCCATCACTTCAACTTTTCGCCCCAAATGTCTTCCCAAGTGATTGGACATCAACTTAAGGAAAAACAAAACGGGTGTGGATGTTGATGATCATATTTTAGGTGACGGGGGATCGGAGCAGAAGCTCTCTAAGGAGTGGGATTAGATAAATCCCAAAGGCTTAGGGTTAAAAAGTGGCATAATTTTAACCGAAAAAATATTCCGGTTTTCTGAAGCTCAAAAACACGTCGAATAATCAAAAACACATGCCTTGAACCGTGTTGAATATTTTAGAAGATATGCTTTCTTTGAAATTTTGAGAAGATTTTGTTTGATTTGGTAAAACATTTTGGCTTTCATATTAATAAATTTGGAGGAAATGATAGTGGAAAGAAAGATAAGTGTGGTTTTTTTTTTCAAACAAACCTACATATTTATACCCAAACTAAATTTGAAAAAAAAAATTAAAATTTATTATTAACGGCTCCCTAGGGGCAACCGGCTTGTGCCGTTTCACGGTTCCCGAGGGGGCTTGGTTTTTTTCAATTATTTGATTATTTAATATTTAAATTTACAACAAATTAACATTTTATAAAATGTTATAAAATTTTATAACAAACAAACATCGTTACAGCAATGTCACTAATCTATCTTTCTATAGGCTGAAAGCTCGTTTCCCACAACGTTGCAATACAATTTTTTATCATTAATGACAAAGAAAGCGGGAAGAGGACCAAAAACTTTCAATTGAAGAGGAAACATTTTATCATTACATCGGGTTTCCTCTAATTCCTGCGAAGCCTTTTTCGCTTTACTTCTCACTAACTCCGACAGAAACCTATCCATCACTTCAACCTTTCGCTCCAAATGTCTTCCCAAGTGCTTGAACATCAACTTAAGGACAAAGAAAACGGGTGAAAGGGGTGTGGATGTTGATGATGATATTTTAGGTGAGGGGGGATCGGAGCAGAAACTCTCCAAGGAGTGGGATTAGATAAATCCCAAAGGGTTAGGGTTAAAAAGTGGCATAATTTTAACCGAAAAAATATTCCGGTTTTCTGAAGCTCAAAAACACGTCGAATAATAAAAAACACATGCCTTGAACCGTGTTGAATATTTTAGAAGATATGCTTTCTTTGAAATTTTGAGAAGATTTTGTTTGATTTGGTAAAACATTTTGGCTTTTATATTAATAATAAATTTGAAGGAGATGATAGTGGAAAGAAAGATAAGTGTGGTTTTTTTTTTTCAAACAAACCTACATATTTATACCCAAACTAAATTTGAAAAAAAAAATTAAAATTTATTATTAACGGCTGAAGACGGTTCAGCCAAAAAGAATTCGGCTAAGCCGAGCCGAAGACGGCTTCAACTGAGCCGTTGGTGAAGCGTCTCAGGGACCCCACCGGAGACGGCTTTGCGGCGCTGATACGTCTCAAGGGACCCACGGTAGCCGGGTCGCAGACATCGGGATCGTAAACGACACGTGTTCGTTTCCTAATGGTTGAAAACGAAAGGAACTCGGAAGACGGTTCAGCCGTGTTGGAAACCGTGACCAGGCTTTCCAAAGATCCGGGAGAGGGCCATTTACGCAAAACGCACGGTCAACGGGCTATTTTGGTCATTTTCCCACCATTTATTCCTAAAAAGAAGCAGCTTGATGAAATCAAACATCTACCTCCAAGCACAAATATGTTAGGCCCCTGCCATAAAAGTGATAAAACAAACCTAACTGTAAAAAGGATATGAGAAATTTATCTTGTTATCCATAGCAACATAGTGGTGGTGGGTAGGTACTAGGTAGCATGAAAGTTTGCCATAAAAAGGGCACGTAGAATGCACGTGGTGGTGGTGGGTTATGGGATTCATACACCATGTGACATCACATTCTGGGGGTGTGACATCACATTTTGGGGTATATGGCAGCCTCCTATTGATGTGTTATGTGGACCAGGGTGTATGAATCCTAAATAGGTGGTGTATAAATCCTAAATACCAAAGCAAATGCATACTCCTTTTGACGTTGAACTTTAAACAAAATGATGTTGACAGTCGACAGATAATCCTTCACATTCTTTTTCTATGATTTGATCTTTTTAGAGCACTCATGTTCTATTCCACGTGTTAACTCGGTCTCCATAATTTAGGCAAAAACTTAACGTTTTCACCTAAAATGATACCATATCTCTTTTTTCTCACCCTTTTTTTACTCATGTGTTGCAAGTGGAAGAAAGTTGAAAAATAATAAGAAAAAAATGTAAAAAAAAGAATAAACTATATCATTGAATATAGAAAGAAATAAATTATAGAAGATTAAAAAATAACAAAATCTAGAGATAAAGGTTATTTTTAACTTAATTATAAGAATATAATAACGGGTACCGTTGTAATTTTGCCAACATGGAGCGAAAACGAGCTAATTGAAACAACTACAACAAAATCTAATCTTAGAAACTAATTAGATAGAAAAATCATCATTAAAATCATCATCGGATTTGAGTACATGGATGATATTAGGACTTAGCGATGACATTAAACCGATGCCATACTTATTTACGCACATTAAAATCATCATCGGATTTGAGTAATTGAGTTTACTAAACTGTTAAAAAGTTAGATGATAGGGGACCTAGAAGTCAAATAAGTGACTCTAATATGGACCATTAAGAATGTGAAAGACGAGCAAAAAAATTAAGTTCTATTTTAGTGTGTTGATTTTAACATTTATCTTAATTATGTTAACCAAAATTAATATTTTGGTCATGGTCTTTTATTTCATTTATCTTAGAGTGTCCGGAGGGGAGGGGGGGCACTGTCGCCAGGGGGGAAGAGGGGCGGGAAGGGAGTGGCGTGTAGAAGATGACTGGCGTGGGGCTTCTTTTTCTAGATTTTCATTGGCTGGATTTTTTTAACTTTACACACACAATAATAATAATAATAATATTTCTTCCCCCTTCCACTCCCCACAATTTTCATCCCTTCCACGTGGGATCCAAAAGTGCCACATGGCGCTTCATCCCCCTCTTTCCCCCACCACTCCGGATAGTCTTACTAGTTAACATGTTGATTACTTTGACCGAATTTAATGTATAGGCTAGTAGACTAGCCTATAAATAAAGTCTTATTTGTAATGTTTTAGGAGCAACTTTTGATATTATAATACACTTTCTCCAATTTTGGTTTTCTCTACACGTTTGCTAGAATGTATCTAGCATTTTATCACTTTCGTTTCGCGTCATTAGAAACTATTATACATTTACAATTGGTGGGAGTGCAGCAAGGAGATCCTTTGGGGCCCCTTCTCTTTGCCCTTACCTTACATCCCCTTATCGCGCGGATTCAGGAACACTGTAACCTACCGTTTCATGCTTAGTATTTGGATGATGGGACGATTATAGGCAACGCAGCTGAGGTTGCTAAGGCTTTAGACATTATCAACGTGCATGGGCCATCTCTTGGGCTTCATCTCAATATTAAGAAAACAAAGGTATTTTGGCCGACGTGTGACGGGCTGAAAGGTCAGGACGGGCTTTTCCCGAGAGGGATTGGTAGACCAGAGAAGGGGGTTAAGTTCCTTGGTGGGGCTGTTAGCCGAGATCCTACCTTTATTGGGAAGTTGGCAGGGCGGCGGGCTACGGTTGCGGTTGCCCTTATGAAACTACTGCCCCGCCTTAGAGATCCCCAAAGTGAACTCCTGCTGCTCAGGTCATGCATGGGGGTCGCTAAGTTACTTTTTGGGTTGCGCACTTGTCAACCCCACTTGATGGTGGATGCGGTATCCCTTTTCGATGATGGCCTTCGGGAGGCTATCGAAGATATAGTTGTGTGTGGTGGCCCCTTCTTCGGGGACCTCCAGTGGCGCTTGGCATCCTTGCCGATGCGTTTAGGTGGTTTGGGCCTCATTTCAGCTTGAGATGTTGGGGTTTATGCCTTTGTAGCGTCTAGAGCTCAGTCTTGGGAACTTCAGGATCATATCCTTCGAAACAGTGGGGTCATTGGGCTAGACCCAGACTATCAACAGGCGCTCGAACGCTTAAATGTCTATCTCCCGGACTTTGATATTGGCGGTTTTTCTAATAAGGACACCCCCCCTCAAAGCCACAAAAAACTTTGGCGAATGCTCTGTTTAGCAAAACTGCTCAGAGCCTGGGTGAAGTTTTTGAGTTGTCCTCTCGCTAGAAGGCGGTGATTGAATGCCTAAAGGGCCCTCATGCTCAGGATTTTTTGACCGTTATCCCGATTGAGGGTTTGGGTCAATGCATGTCTGCAGAGGAGTACAGGGCTATACTCAAGTACCGGTTGATGATCCATATGTATCCGGAAGATGAAACATGCCCCATCTGCCGTAAAGCTTGCATGGATAAATACGGGGAGCATGCAATTCATTGCAAGGAGCTCCCTGGTTTCAAATATCGGCATGACTGGGTGAGGGACGTTTTGTGGGATATACTGAGAAGAGCTGGGATTTCTGCCAAAAAGGAGGGCCCTGTAAACTTCCTCACAGACCCTGCGGAAGGGAGATCCACCCTGCGACCCGCAGATCTGCTTGTCTTTGGTTGGGAGAGGGGGAAACATGCTTGCGTGGACCTCACAGGGGTATCTCCTTTGGTTGGGTTAAGGAAACAGGGTTTGTAGCTGGGCAAGCATCAAGAAAGGCGGAATCAAAGAAAGTAGATAAGCACGTTAAAGCTTGTGCAGATAACCAACATGTCTTTATCCCTTTGGCCTTTAATACCTTTGGCTCCCTAGCGCCAGAAGCTATTCGTTTCTTGACCAGGGTCCAACGGGTCGTCCACAGCAATAGTTCATCTCCGGGGGGGGGGGGGGCAAGGATTTGTCTTTAGTAGACTAGGGTTTGCAATTCAGAAAGGGGTGGCGGCGCAGCTTGTTGCCCGTCTACCTTCTATTGTGATGTAAGTTTCGTATTTTGTTTTAATGAAAATATAATATAATTTGAAAATGAAAATATCGAAATTCATTTCAAGTCTCCATCTCTTTTAATTTAGTATCGTGTGTGGTTTTCTTTAAAGGAATGAGGAGAGTGTGTCAACTACAAGTTCTCTTGTCATAAAGTGGGATGACAAAAAGCATTAAACTGGTGGCTTAAACTTCTTGAAATTATTATGTTTTTTTTTAACGGCTAACGGTACACATTCATAACGAAGTCCCGCATTCTTCAGATCTGGTCCTCGGGCCTCCTAAGGTCCAGCCCCTCATTTCAGAATAACCCTACTCTGAGTGGGATTTGAACCTGTGACCTCCCAGGGCAGAAACCCCACAAAATAGGTAAACCTTCCCATCTCCATTACAATCACTAGGCTACAACATCATTGGCTCTTGAAATTATTATTTAATCCAACAAAATGTTTGTTAAATTTGCTTTTAACCAACACATTAATTGTTGCTACATTTCATAATGTAAGGGGACGGGGAGCCACCCGAATTGGTCACAAGTACCCCACTATCAGTATGGTAATATTGTCCCCACTCGGGCTGGTAGTGGTGCCGTGAACCAATTTCTGGTTCTAGTTAACGGGCTGATAACCGTGAATTTTTTATTTTTGAATTAATATAATTTAATTTTTTTATTTGAACCGTTTGTTTTATTAGTCAAGCCCCATTTTTTGTAATTTTTTAATTTAAACCGTGTGTTTTAAATATAATAATAAATTAAAACATAATTAAATAAAAAACATAAACAAAAACATAGAACATAATCCATTAATATTAAACATAACTAAAATACACTAAAAGCACGTTTGGCTCTCCTTATTTTCACCTCCTTATAACTTATTACTTTTTCAAAAAGTTGATAAGTTAAATAAAGTATTCGGGAAACTGACTTTTACTTTCTACTTATGAGTTTTTAAAACATAGAAAATAAGATTTTGAAAAGTAAGGGAATGGTGACTTTTCAAAACTACTTATGACTTTTGTACAATGTTTTAAGGAGGTTTCAAAAAGTTTACCCAAACACCCTTAAAACATGAAAAAAAAAGCTTAAAGTTGACGCATGAGTTATCATGCATAGATATGGTCAAACGTGCCGTAGTAACGAGCCGCGTTGGTCACCTGGGTGAACTCCACAACCAACTCCGGCACAATGCCCGGGTGCCGGCTCATGGTGCGCTCGTAGTAGGTGGTCCATCGATCACAATTGTTGTTGAAATCGGTCCACTCCGCTGCAGGCTCTCGATTGTGCGGTCGTTTTGGCCGACTAGTTGGTTGAAGTCGGCCAACACACGGACCTAGAAACGTGTGTTCCCCCCCCCCCCCCCCCCCCGAGCCTTGGCGGCGTTGGCGTTACAAGGTGGGATGGTTTTGTGCGTCTTTAACGCACAGAGTCATTTCTTCATTTTCGGTCCAGCACGTCATTTTAAAGGGTGTGGGTTATCTGTGAAGTGAAATATGTTTTCACCACTGTGGTATGGTGGTTTATATACAATAATTTCTCAATCGTATTGCATGTGTAATTCATTTTTCTTACTGTTTGATGAGACTGGTTTTAATGTAAATAATTTTTTTTTTACCGTGTTGGTGAAACAGTTATGAGAAATTAAATAAAATTCGAACCGTTTATTGGTAAAATAATTACAACCGCGTGAATTTTAAAAAAAAGTTTAGATTTGTATTTAAATGAAAATAAATAAAAGAATCAGTAGAGTGTTGCATCTAAAAAAGTATTTCTGTAAAGTAAATCAGTGAAGTAATATGACAGTACATGATTGGTGTAATTCAGATTTCAGTTAAGTGACAAAAATTTTCTAGGAACGCCCCTCCCTCCTAATAATTGTTGTAAGATAATTAAAATTGGATTTGTTCTCTTTTATTTTATTTATTTAAACTAAAGTCTTAATTTCATTCTATAAAAACAAAAATTATATTAAAATAGCAGGCAGACGGGCAACAAGCTAAGCCGTCACCCCCTTCTATATGGCGAACCCTATTCTCTTTTATTCGAAACAATATACTAATAAACGAAATTATTATATAAAAATAAGTAGTTGATAAGCTACTCATGCAGTTTATTATATACTCGACTTGTTGGATCGACGACTAAATCTATTTATATAATTTCTCAATGAATTGACAGTAATGTAATAGTTTTATTATCACTTTATACTAACAACTAAATATATAGCATAGTTCTTATATGCATTTAAAGATGGTTTAAATAATATTAAACATTATATTATATTAAGTTGATTTTGAAGTTATTGGGTCAAATAACGACTTTTGACTTTAGGGGTGTTAAAAACGACATGGAGGCGTAGACCATCATGATACAATAGTGCCTGCATCTTTCCCATTGGACTTGTTCTCATCATTCCATATATGTGGAACAAGTTGTTACAACTTAAAAACTCCTTAAGGTCATGGATTTGTTCCGAGAATCATATCACTAGAGATAGATAAGTCACACTTAGGCCAATGATCTCCAGCCCAGCTGGTTTGAGGTAGGGTGGGTTTTCTAGTTGGGGTTCCCATCCTGGGGGTTGGTCACAGGTTCGATTCATGCACACCACAAAAAAATTCTCCGTGACGGTTTGAGCTTAGACAATGAGGACACCAGTGTGTGGGTAGAGATTCGAACTTGGGACCGCTTGGTTAGGGTTGTACAAGGATTTCCAGTGAACTAAGTCTTTCAAAAAAAAGATAAGTCACACTTAGTATACCTCCGAGTGTTTATTATTCTAATAATATTGTTTATAACGTACACTTTAAAACCATAACATCCTACACTCCTACAAGTCAAGGCTTTAAGATAGTCACACTTCTAAACTCCTACTAGCTACTAGTGGAGATGCATGCGTGTTGCTATGGGTGCGTCTGTTTTGTTACTACATAGTCGTTGTTGAGGTTTGTGGTGTGTGTGGCTTTTGTAAGTTATTCGTTACGGTGATGCCCACAAATGCACTTTCGGGTGATACTGATGGACAGACCACATTGAAACATGACTGCACAACAATTTGCCAACAAACACAATTGTAGCTAGAATTTTATTACATATATAGCTTGCTTGTTTCATTTTTATTTTTATTTTTTTGAGCAAAAACATCCAAAAATGGTACCTTAATTTTGTTTATTTGATAGGGGAGTCCAGCTAGAATTACAACAGCTTCACCAATATGTTGCTCCAATGTCCATGGTTCCACCCCTGATTTATGCACTTACCGGGGCTAGCATGTTACTCACGTAACTCTTAAATGAGGTATGTTGCGCCTAAATAAATAACAAAATACACAATCTTCAAAAATTATGGGATATGTACTCAAAAGTCCCTTGTTAAAGCGCAATTGGATCACACAAAGGCTACATTAGCAAAGCAATACTTGATCCAGCTAACAGCGGTGATATGGGAATGGGGAAACATTCTTATCAGGTAGAGGATGGGGTGGAAATGGTGCCAAGGATAACAAATTCTAAAAATAATCTAGCTAGAGGTCCACAGTTAGAAACTTGTACCCAGCACGACGTAGGTCAAATAATTTTTTATAATATAGGTATCATGTAAGTTGACCCAAATACCCAAAGGGTGTATCCACTTCTGATTGTTAACAATTTCCCTTTAATATTTAGGTTCCATGCAAACCATCGACTGATCTGGGTTTAAGATTGTTAAATGCAGTTCAAGATGCGTATATGATATCAAATTTGGGGTGATTAAGCCATGAATAGTGCAACTATTAAAACTGTCGCGTTCCAGATTACTATAATTAATTTTGATTTAAATTATTTCAATATGTTTGTCTTTAAAAGAAAACAACAAAATTACATAAAAATATAATTAAAAAAAATAAAATAAGATAGTCATAACAAACCTGCATTCCAGCATCCACAGCCTTAGCAGCACCATGAACCTCTTCATCTGAATTATAACCGGCATGAACAACTTTAGACACCGACGTCAAGCTAATATCCTTGTTCGCCGTCAAATAACTCTCTATTGGAGCATCATCCTCGTCATCCCTATACTTATCCACCTTAGCTCTCCTTTCCGTAGGAGGCAGTGCCCTCATCTCCTCATGAATCACTGCCGGTTTCTGTCACGGGGTTCGGAACAATCAACTGGTGGAAAAATTGCACGAAGATTTACCGAAGACAATGGAGGTACTTATGGAACGAGCCAGAGCATTCGCTTGAGGAAAGAGTGCTTGCGGGCAATTTTCCGAAGGAGACTACAAAAACTCCGAAGGTCGAAACTCTTGGAAAAAGAGCTCACATAATGCTGATCGAAATACTCACTGGAACAAGGACAGACAACAACCATATGATCGATCAGATTGAAATCACTCTTCCAAGTCTCAAGGCTCTGGAAAATTCGGTAACATGTTTGATTTAGCTAAAACTCCAAGGGATATTCTGTTAACAGAAAATTTACAACTCCCCACTTCGGCCAAGCAAGGGCCATCAGCTGACCGAAACTCCAAAAAGTACTGCGAATATCACCGAGCAAAAGGGCATAATACCGATGATTGTTAGTCCCTTCAGCAAGAAATCCAAAAAGCTGTCCGGTCCGGAAAACTTTCTCATCTTATAAAAGAAGTGAAGGAAGGAAAGCCAGCAACAATCACTAATACGGATAACCAAGCAGGGATCAATATGGTCAGGCATCTCGTACCACATGGCATCAAGCGTTCTGGCGCTCACTTTTCTCCATTCATGAGCCAGGTTGCCAAAAAATTAAAAGCACAAAGCATTTACGCTTATAAAAAGTGTATTCACGATCGTAATACATGATCATCTTGTTTCTAAAATAATATCTTTATGTGACAGGCAATTTCATTCCCTGAGGTAACACCAGATCAATTTCTGGAAGGACCAATAATCGTCTCTGTTGTCATAGCCGGACATAAAGTCCAGCGAATCTATGTAGACAACGGCAACGCTTCTGAAATAATGTACCATCACTGCTTTCAGCAGTTGGCACCGGAAACTCGAAAAAGGATGGTGCAGGTATTCCAATTTTTCTTAAAAAATAATAACAAACCAGTCGACGGAATCAATTCCGTAACTAAACCTTTGTGAAAAGCAGGTTTATATGCCACTGGTTAGCTTCTCAGGAGAGGTAATCCAGCCTGTTGGACAAATTACCCTTCCAGTAACTTTGGGCACGGAGGAATAGAACCGGACGGTTATGTTAACTTTCTTAATCGTCGGAGCAAACTCAGTCCATAATGTCATCATTGGACGGCCTAGTAAGTGTGCTTTCGGTATGGTCACTTCCTCCATAGTCCATACACGGAGCGTTAAAATTCACAACGGAGACAGGAATAGCAACCATATTCACCGAGCAAATGCATCATGTGCCCGAAGTCCAACAAGCCTCAAGTTCGCAAGTTGCACCGATCACCCAAGAATTATCAGAAAAATGATCGATTAACCCATGTTTCCCGGAACAAAAGGTAATCAGACATTGTAAGTCGTTAAGTAGCTTCAAAAAGCTCCTTACCTAATTCTTTGAAAATAATGACAGGTAAATGTTGGTGCACAACTTCCGCCGGATTATAAGGTTGCCTTATGGGGCCTTCTGACGGAGTCTCTTGATTCTTTTGCATGGCAACACTCGGACATGAAGGGGGTTCCCAGAACTTTAGCTAAACACAAGCTGAATACTTATCCAACTGTCCGACCAATGCAACAAAAGAAAAGAAGCATGGGGCTCGATCGAAACAAAGCCATCGCCGAAGATGTTTGGAAGTTACTCGATGTTGATATCATCCGGGAGGTTCAGTACCAAACATGGGTATCGAACCCAGTATTGGTAAAAAAGCAAGACGGTGGGTGGAGAATGTGTGTTGACTTCAAAGATTTAAACAACGCATGTCCTAAAGATTGTTATCCCCTTCCTGAAATGGACGTAAAGGTTGACTCACTCGCTGGGTTTCGGCTCAAATGCTTCCTTGATGCATACAAGGGCTATCATCAGATTCAGATGGCAGCCGAAGACGAAGACAAGACAAGACTGCTTTTATTACCGCCGAAGGGCTCTACTGTTACACTAAGATGCCCTTCGGCCTCAAAAACGCCGGAGCCACATACTAGAGACTAATGGATAAGGCATTTAAGGATCAGATCAACAAAAATATTGAAATATATGTTGATGATGTGGTGATCAAAAGCAGAGATGAAAAAGACATGATGGCCGATATCCGAGAGACATTCACTTGTCTCCGGAAGATTAACATGAAGCTAAACCCGGCAAAATGTTCTTCCGGCATAGAGTCAGGGAAGTTTCTCGGCGTCATGGTTGCACGAGAAGGAATCCAAGCCAATCCAGAAAAGGTTAAGGTCGTTATGGAGCTGAAGTCCCCAATGTCAGTCAAGGAAATTCAGTCGTTGAATGGAAGGCTGGTGGCCTTGCATCGGTTTCATTCAAAAGCGGCCGAAAAAACCTTACCCTTCATGTTGTGTTAAAAAATAGCTTCGACAACGATTTTAAGTGGACCGAAGAAGCTGAATAGGCATTTGACGAATGAAAGCAATGTCTCAGCATGTTACCCACGCTTACCGCACCAAAACTGGGCGAAACACTTACCGTCTATTTAGCAGCATCACAAGGTGCCATCAGTGCGGTCCTCATGGTATAGCGACATTTGGCTCAAGTTCCAATCTATTATGCCAGTCGAGCCCTTCGAGATTATGAAACCAGATACCCCATGTTGGAAAAACTCGCATTAGCTCTGGTACATGCCTCAAGAAGACTGAGGAGATATTTTCAGGCACATGAAATAGAGGTCCAAACTGACAAGAATATCCAGCATATGCTCCGAAAACCAGAGGTCTCCGAACGGTTAGACAAATGGGCAATCGAACTCGGAGCCTTCGACCTCACTTTTAAGACAAGGGGAGCCATGAAGGGGCAAGCTGTGGCAGACTTTATAGCCGAATTACCGAATGAGGAAGACCTACCGAAGGAACAAGTACCAGAAGATGAGGAACAAGCTGAAGCATGGTCTCTATATACCGATGGTGCATCCTGTACTGAAGGATCCGGAGCAGGCCTCATATTGATCGATCCGGTGGGCACCGAATTCACTTATGCCCTCTGACTAGAGTTTCAGAGCTCCAAAAATGAGGCTGAATACGAAGCTTTGTTAGTCGGCCTCCGGATAGCCCAAAAGTTTGGAGTTCAAAACCTCAAAGTCCATGTTGATTCGCTGCTTGTAGTCAATCAGCTCCAAGAAGAGTATGAAGCAAGAGAGCCGAACATGGTAAAATACCTCCAGAAAGCGCGAGAACTCATAGCGTCTTTCCGAACCAGTAAAGTCTTTCACGTCCCAAGAGAAGAAAACACAAAGGCAGATGCTCTCAGCAAGATCGCATCGGCGACTCCCACAAACCTCGCCCAAAATACAAGGGTTGAGATACTGACCAAGCCTTCGACTGAAGAGAATGCCATCTTGCAAGTTTAAGCCCAGCAAGAAACATGGATGACCCCTATCCTAAGGCATATCGCCGAAGGATGGGTCCCAGAAGACAAACTCGAAGCCCGAAAGCTAAAAGTCAAATCCTTACAGTACCAAGTTCAAAATGGCCAACTATATCGGAAAACTTTCTTAGGCCCACTTCTTCGGTGTCTTACTTTAGACGAAGCAACATATGTTATCAAAGAAATCCATTTTGGCATTTGTGGCATACACGCCGGAGCAAAGATGGTTGTCACCAAGGCGATTAATGCAGGTTATTACTGGCCCAACATGCAACAAAGTGCTGTTCTAGAACTCCGAAGCTGCAAAGAATGCCAGAAAAACGCTCCGGTCAGCCTCTGAGCCAAAAATGACTTAATCCCGGTTACAGCGGCCTGTCCGTTTCAAAAATGGGGAATTGATATCGTAGGACCATTCCCCAAATCTACCGGAGGGGTCAAATATTTGCTGGTAGCTATCGACTATTTCACTAAGTCGGTCGAAGCAAAGCCAATGGGTGACATCACAGGCCATCAGGGGAAAAGGTTTGTATGGGAAAACATTGTCTGCCGATTTGGGTTACCACTTCACATCATCAGCGACAACGGAAAACATTTCGCTGAAAATCCCTTCAAGAAATGGTGCTCCGATCTTCACACTAAGCAGTTGTTTTCATCGGTCGCTCACCCACAAGCCAATGGCCAAGTGGAGAGGGCTAATCGGAGCATTGTAGAAGGAATCCAACGTCGATTGGGAGGCAAGAAAGCTGGCTGGGCCGATGAATTGCCAAACGTATTGTGGGCCCATCGAACGATGCCAAAAACAAGCACCGGGGAATCACCGTTTAGCCTAACGTACAGTACCGAAGCCATGATTCTTGTCGAAATAGGCATGATAAGTCCCCGGAGGACTGATATTTCTAACAATGATGACGCCCTGCGGCTAAACTTAGATCTTTTGAAAGAAAGAAGGGAAATGGCTTCCATCAAAGAATCTCGATACAAGAAAGAACTTGAGAAGTATTACAATGCCATGGTGAAATAACAAACATTCAATGTCGGAGATTATGTCCTCCGAAGCAATGAAGCCAGCCGAGCTGAACCCTCAGGCGAATTAACATCGAGGTGGGAAGGTCCGTACCAAATAACTACCATCGGTGAGAAATGTTCCTACACCTTAGCCAAAATAGACGGTACCCTAGTTCCCAGGACTTGGAATGGGGTCCACTTGAAGAAATGCTACATGTGAAGCACCGAAGAACGAAGCAAGTGGTTTATTTTTATCTTTCAATAATTTTAAGTTGTAAGACGGGATGTTGATTACCCCGAACCTTTTCCTTTTTTGCTTGTAAGTGGGATGTGTTTGTCCCACCCATAATAAAAAGCTTCGGTACATGTTTGTTTATTACATTGGTTTGTATGTTTTAACAAATTAATACTAAAGCCAGATAATTCACCTCCGATCCATAAGAGCAATATGGCATATTATAAGAAGGTCGGAACAGGTTGCTAGCAACGGGACGTCCTAAAAACTTGTTTAAAAATTACACACTCCGATCCTTCAACAAAAACAAGCAAAAAATATACCGAAACCGATGATGACAGGCACAATTAGTCAACATTGAACCCGATCCTTCTACTTATTTAAGAAAGATACCAAAGGTAAGTTTTGGTGAACAGGCATAATGGACACCGATCCTTTAACCAAACGTCTTGAAAGTCATCGGCTGACTTCACCAAACGAAAAACTTGCAAGTAAAAATGAAGCACAAACACTTCGGAACCACAACATATGGACGCATATTACGGTTCGACGTCATAAATATATATATATATATATATATATATATATATATATATATATAATGACAAGAGTATGAACATACTCCCTACAAGTCAAAACGAGTTAACTAAAAGCCTCGAGCCTAAAACCCAAAATTTAATACTCATCGAGGTACAGAACCTACGATTACTCGAAGCAATAACCTTGTCAAGAAACGAAGGGCCGAAAAAAACCCTTACAAAAGAATCATTGCATAAAAGGAAAATGACATAGGCTTTGTATATAAGAAAATAATATTACAAAATGGGAATGATCATTTCATTACAAAACACAAAATCCTAAACCGAACCAACAAAGGTTCGATAATCCGAAACAGTCAGGTAAGCAACTAAAAACTGCCGTTGTGGCACACCTATCATATTCATCACTGGGTCGGAGGAGGTTCAAACATGGCACCGGAGAGGCTCGCAGCCTTGATCGCTTCGAAAGGCTCGTTGATAAAGCGCCCGATATGAAGAAGGAATGGAAATTCTAAATTATCAAACTGTTCCAAAGCGACATTCAACATTCCTTCAGCACCTGGTTTCAGCTTCGGCACTTTATCCAACGGCACGACCTTCGACGAATAGTGGTATCCGGCCTTAATACCAACGTTTACACCACAAGCATTCATAGCATTGTTAATGGCGCCAACCACATTCCGGAGCTCCTCCCCAGTATGAACCCTCCGAGCAACCAGGAGCATCCCCTTAGTCAATAACCACTTCTTAATATCCAAAAGCTCATTAACTTGATCAGTTAGCTGGGAGTTCGTCTCACTTAACTTGGACACTTGACCATCCATCTCCCTTTTCATCTGATCAAGTTGGCTTCGGAACCGGGTCACCTCGACCTCGAACATCTTCTTTTCTGAAAAAGAAAAAAAGTTAGTACAATGCACAAAGTATGATATACTTTAGACCGAATAAAAAAGAAGATGAAACTACTACCTTGTAGTGCGACATCCCTATCGGTTTTCAAAGACAGAACCTCCTGCAACTCCTTGTCCCTCTCCTCCGAAGCCGAAGCAGTAGCAGCATTACTAGACTTCAGCTGAAGAAGGGCCTGCTCCAATCTTGTCTCCAGTGACCCCTTCTCCTTCGTCAAATCTTCCAGCTTCTTACCCATAACCGACAAATCTTCGCCCCCCATCAATGAACAAAGCTTCTCTTTCTCCACCTCCAAATCAACCCATCTCCGGTAAACCTCAGTAACCAATCCATTCGATTGAGCCTGATTCATCAGCAAAGCATCGGTCAATACCAACGACGGAGCCCAGCGATAACGATGAGCTTCGGCTGGAGTACTCAAGTTAAGGAGCATGGTCCGAGCTACCAGAGCATCCAAAATCTTGTCCCCATTTTTTTAGTCCCAGTTGGGAACAAATTTCTCTTCGGCCACCGCAGAGTCCAAATCCATGGAATCTACAAAGACATCGAAACAATCCGTTTTAGTCTCTGGACCATACCACAAATGATTGAGATACTCTTTCGAGCCCTCGTCATCCGAAGTAGAGAACAGAGAAAACCAACCCGGACCATCACACTTACCAGCAGGGCTTGAGGGCCGGATCAGGAAAGGAATGAAGGGGAGAAGGATTCATTTGGTCACCGCCACCTTCGGAGAATGTCACATGAGGCTCATCCCTAGCAGTTTTACCTCCGTCCAAATGGTCAGAAAGGGCGTCCAATAGACCCACCTGAGACGAAGGCTCAGCTGTAGCTCCCTCAGGGATAGTAGAAAGAGGGGTCTTCATCCTTTTCGGTGTATTCTTTACACCCTCCGATGTAGCATCATCTTCCGACCCCTTCCTTTTCCTAGACTTCTTCTTCTTCTTCTTCTGCTTCCCAGCCTCTTCAAGAGGCAGCACCGAAGCATCAAGTTGCTTACCAGCATCTTTCACCGGAACGGTTGAAACCGCTGACGATGGCGCACCTTCCGGGTTTACCGAAGATGATTCCTCCGGAGTCCTAATCTTGAAAGAAGCCGCTTTCATGCAATCCAAGAATGGCTTATCACCCGGAGCCATCTGAAAAGTGATAAATGTAACATTTCGTATTATTTTATGTACGTTTGAAACTTCAACTAATAAAACGTTGCATTTTATCATTATCGTATGTTCAAAAAATATATTGCGTCATTTTCAGGCTTGTATAATCATACTATATACTTATAATAACATATTAGTTGAAAAATAATTGCAAAAAAATAAGTGGCATGGGCCGGGATTCGAACCCGTGCCCATGGCCGGCCCATTTAACATCAACATAAATACCAACTGGGCTGCCGCCTGGTTGGTGTCCTATTTCAAACAGGTTTAACCTTAACCCTTTCCCACCACGCAGCTTTGACTTTCCAAAGTCAAGCTGCGACCCAAATCAACCCAAAATCTCTATAATTCGCGTCTTCTGATTCAATTAGTTTATGGTAATGATCCCACCAACACCCTAGAGTATTCCCCACGCCACATCACAGTTAAAACATTCCAATTTTAAAGATTTACGCGTTTATAATTAACCCTAGGTCTTACTTTCCAATTCGTGCGATCCATTCGTATTAGTATAAATTGAACCCCTCATTGCAAGCTCAAATCGCCGATAATTAAACCCTTATACCCCCTTTACCCTTAAACACCTTCAAATCTGCGAGAAATTGCTTCGTTTGACTTTTTCTTTGACTGGTCGTTCATAGCTCGTAACACGCTGTAAGTTTCAATTAATTCGTTGGTTTTGTTGTTTGGCCCTGTGCGAACAATAGCCCCAACGATTCAGGGGCTATTGATTGCTAATTGACAAGATTAGATGTTTAGGGTTCATGTTCTTGTCGAATTGGGGTTATGGTTTCAAACAGACATCGTTTAAGTTTAAAATACATTAAAATCTATCACCAACTGACTCTGCAGATCAGTTGGTATCATCCTGTTGTGTTAAGGCATGGGAGACGGATTGTACTTGGGTTCGATCCCCGTCCCCCTTTTTATTTTCTAAACCATTTATGAAACCTTAATCAAGAACCTTTATAAATAACGGAATCCAACAATAATTGTTCTCAGGGTCTAGACCAGCTGGTCTGGACTTGTGATTTAAGACACTGACTAGGCCAGGGACTCGGGTTCGAGTCCTGGCACATGCAACCATTTTTTTTACTCTTTTATACTTATATATTCAATATTATTTTTAAAAATAGATTTTAAATACTAAACATGGCTTATAAATTCTATAAAATTTATTTTAAGTTATTCTGAGGATAAAGTTTATTATCCAACTTTTAGTTTTTCAAAAATAATTTATTTAATATATATTATAAATATTACAAGTTTATTCATTTATAGTTTTAAAATTCTATAAAAATATCTAAACGATTTTATAAAATTCCACAAAAATTATCCTAAACTTATAAAATAATAAATATTCCAGAAATGATTTTTAATTCAGAAAAACCGTTTATTTTATATTTTTAATTAATTCTTGTTATTTTTAATCTTAAATAAATCATAACAAATTCATTTTTCAATATTTTTATACCAAAATTTTACATAAATTATTTCTATCCATTTAAAACAGAAATACAAATTTTAATTTGAAAATTATTTAATTTTAATATTTTTAGTTATTAAAATTATATTTCTACAAATAGAAATAAATAGACTAAATATTCAATTTTTAGGAAAATAATTTTATAAAAATTATTTTCATACTTAAAACTTTATATTGTGACCATCTTTAATTTAAAATTTACAAAAAGGACTTTTGTTTATTTAATTATCAAATTTCTCTTATTCATTAAACCTTTTATTTATTAATCCAACGAATGTTTATCCCCAATTCGAAACCCTAGATAATACTTGTAGACTAGATAGACTTAGACTTATTTGTTACCTTATACATAAGGTAATATTTGGCATCTTTGGGGCTACACTTATACTTTTTCTCGAGACTTAATACTTTGCTAAGGTGAGTTTACGTAACCATGTTTATGCAATTCTTTATACGTGCAACATTATACTTAAGCAATTCTACATACATGTCTAGTTATAAACTATAATGCCTCATGATTTAGACAACAACAACAGTTTCAACAAGTTTCAACAATACATAATCATTAGCTATGGCCAAGCCGGCGATACTCAATAATAGATCTATTGGATTGACAATCCCACCTAGATTCGTTGACCATCTTTTATGGGGAGCGCGGGTGATTGTTATCATTCCAACATATTATTAAGGTGAACCGTGGATGACGGGATGGACCTAAACTAGTCGGAGGCTTGATTATGTCGATTCAATATTTCATGTTTATTCATGTAGACTTAAACTTACGATAGACATATGAATTGCTAAATTTTTATACTTAAACTATTTGCTTGACATAGCTTATGTATTCTCACCAACTTCTAGTTGACCCCCCCCCCCCATTTTTACAACTCAACAGGAAATAATGATGCATGAAGACTAGAGTATTAGCATGAGAAGACAAACCGAAGTTTATGCTTATTTGGTTATTTTGATGTATTAGATTCCATTTAAAACTCATTATGTACTTTCATTTTTGGATTTTTGCACTTTAAATTATTTTCAATTAAAATTTGATTACCATGTGCTACTGAATACTCATTCTTACGTGACACCTCGATGTTTCCGCCATCGGTTGGGGTGTTACAATAAACTCCAGATCCGAGTCTTCAAAAGACTCCAGATGGAGACAATCCCTCAGCGACATATCTGCAAAAGAAAGAGCAACGGTTATTTTCTAAAAAGGAAGAAGAAACAACGAAGAATATAAAGTTAGACTATCATAATATGGCTACTAACCCTCTCTTCTAAGTTCTACAACAGGCCAGTGATCCGACCACTCCCAGTTTCGGCTAACACATCCCATCACTAGTATATGCTCCTTAGAAGCTTGACATACACAGGCAGGCAATTGTAAAATAGCATCAAACTGTTTCCACATAGTATTAAGCCTATGATAATACTCAGCTACTGTACTACTTTTTTGTTTCACAGAGTTAATCTTCTGATACAAACCAAACACAACTGAACCATCCACCTTATCATAAGTTTCTTTTAGATCAGACCATACTTCAGAAGCAAGTTTAGAAAAGACTTGTCCTAAAAACAGTTCTTCACTAACAGAATTAAGTAACCAAGATAACACAACAGCATTACACCTATCCCACTGTTTTCCTAGCACATCATCAGTAGTAGATTTCACACAGGAACCATCAATAAAACCAAATTTATTTTTAGTTTCTAATGCTAATTTCATAGAACTAGCCCATACGGAGTAGTTTTCAGTTCCTTTTAACTTTATACTAGTTATGGTTAAACTACTTGTGTCACTAGGATGTAAAAACAAAGGATCACCAATATCAAGTTTACTAATCAAAGTACCAACAATAAGAGCAGAATTAGGATCATCTCCACCACCTCCAGCAGGAGGAGGAGGATTATTAGTCCCACTCATAGCAGAGAATGCACAGTAGTAACAGAACCACAAACAAAAACAGAACAACAAGACAAATCAATCAACAATTAACACAGACAAGATTAAGACAGATACAAGAATAGATCAAAAGACCAAACCATAGAAAGCGAAGCTGTGTAGGTGTTCAGATCATGGGTTCATCACTCATAGGTGCCCACGCAGATACTTACACAGGAGCTTTTTATTAACTATATATATTTATATATATATATATATATGCACACAAATTTCAATAAAAAATAAACCAAGAACCAGACAATCAATAGATCAAAAATCACAAACAAAGAATACCAATTATTGAGCCTACTCCGGTCCACCCTAACCCGGACAGTGCTCCTAGACACAGAGACAAAGGATAGAAGACTTACAGAGTACTCCAGCAGCAGCAAGCAAATAATAACAAATAAAGACAAAGAATAGAAAGGACTTACAGTGGGTGCAAGCTTCCTATCCAAAACCACTCACCAGAATAGAGTACAACCAAGATCAACAACAGTTGACCAACAATATCTGAATCTGAAACATTCAGATTCAACAACCACAACAATAGACAAGATCTATATCAGATCAGATCTATTACAAACAATAAGAAGAAGAACCAGATCTATGATCTAGACCAGATCCTTCTAGATAAAAAACAAGAAGAACCAGATCTATTAAACTAGACCAGATCCTTCAAGATACACACAGATCTGTTAAAATATTTTAACAAATCTTAAGATCTAGGACTATAAATCAGATCAGATCCGATCCTTGACCTAATACAGCGGAAGACTTAAAAAACAAGATCAAGAGCCTTTCAGCTCTGATACCATGTAAAGTTTTACAACTCAAATGATATCAAACACAATACAAATCAAAGACAAGAACTAAATATACACAAAACAACAGATATAGCGACAAAACAAGGTGATAAAACTCTTATTAACCCAAACCTGAAAAACACCCCCAATACCCTAAGTATTCACCAAATCAGTGAATACTTATTATAAGTCTCAAGTATCAACTGATTTTAAAGAATCAGTTGATACAGATATCAAACAAATGAAATACTTACAAACCAGATGATCCTGATGATACAAACACCAGGAATAACCAGACGGATGAGATATACAAGACAAGAAATGAAAACCCTAAAACCAGAGAACTCTCTGGAACCCTAGAGAGAACAATACAACGAATGAAAGAAAAATATCTCAACAACTGAAACCCTAAGCCTGATGATCATTTATATAACCAGCTCAACAAACCAGGCCAGCTGCTTGTCAGCCCACGAACCAATAAGCCCAATACTGATAATAAGCCCAATAATAATCGAACTGGACCTGAAACATATCTCAGACAATAATAAAAGCCCAATATTATAATGTTTGAACTATATTTAAAATGTCATATTTTAACACATCTAACCTCTAAGATCTACTTTACCGAACAACATAGAGGTGACTTTTTTCCTCTTCATTCGTCATCCATCGTTTGGGGTAGATTACTTTATATGTTCTTATCCCGCCGCCGCGAAGCGCGGGGTAGAGTACTAGTTAAATATGAATATAGAAAAATATAATATTTTTTCTTAAAAACAAAAACGTAGATAACTTAAAGCGATTAAAGTATTGAATGATTACCGGAGAAAAGGGTACGTAGCTTTAAAACTCAAAAGGCAATTATAAAACTGACATTTGCAGAACTAACTCTTTCAGTTTTTTTATTTCCAACCACATGTGTGTATATATATTCATATATATTAAGTCAACTGTAATATATAGAAAGTAAACTAACAATCTATCAAACCTCCTTAAATAACAATACATCTCTCACTCTTTCTCTCTCTCTCTCTATATCTATCCATCGCTCTCTCTCTCTCTCTCTACATTATTTCAGGCACACCTCTTGTATGTATGATCTATTATTAAAATTTTTCTGTTTGTTTGATATTATCTTTCTAGCTGTCTTGGTGTTCATAACTTGCAAGTAATATAATGATATTATGATAATGTTTCATTGCGTGAATTTCGAGGCTTAAATTGGAACTGGAGCTGGTTTTGTATTAATTTGCTCAACAGTTCACCTCTGCTTGTATTCTATGCTTTAAAGGTGTATATGGATTTAATCCAAAATGCATCTTCATTGTTGTTATAATTAACAAACTTATTATTGCAGATTTGAACATCTGAATTAACCTTAATTAGCTGCCATTTCATATATGATTTTAATTGTTACGGTACCAGTATAATATTGACACTCGGTATAGCAATTGAAAATGATATGCTCAATAGGATATCGACATATGTGTGATAGCCAAATAGTAAAGCCATATGAGAGATATGTAGGGAGAAATAAATCTTATATTTCATTGATCAAGTATGTTATACAATAATTGTATAATAGTGAGTCTTCTGGTTGAGTGGTAGCCCAATGACTTTCCAAATGTGAGGTCGTGGCTTGGAGTCTCGCCTGGGACAAATTTTGTTCCAGGTTAGCCGGGGCTAAGTAGTCAATATCGGTGGGATAGCGGTCATCGGATCTTTTGTCAAATACCGGTTTGAAATATCGGTACTGATAATACTGATATCCCACTGATACTTTGATTCTTAAAATTCGGTCATATCGCCGAATTTCCAGGTTTTTGTTTTTTTTTTTCAAGCCAAACTAAAATAAAACCGATTAAAATACATTGTTTGTGGAATAAGCTCATAAACACATGTGATGTTATGTGACTTTGTCTCCCATTAACCCTATACAACCAAATAGCTACGAATTTGTTAGTTCGTCTCCCCTTCGTGTCGATTTTCTTTTGATTTGAAATTGTTTCAAGTATTGAAAATTTGGCGACTATTGATATTACTATTACTATTAGACTATTATTAGTATTATATGTAATTAATTAATTATGTTTTATGTTTTGATATATATATATACACACACACTACATGATATTAAAATTACCGATTTCCCACCGATATCCCACCACAATAACCTATATATCAAATATCAGCCGAAAAAAAATTATACAATGAAGTGTGTGTGTATTATAATATGTTTTTGATTGTTGTTTTGTGGCATGATGCCATCTTCTCTCTGAAACATATACTAGCTGTATAATTAACATATTTGTCTGTTGTTTCAGGAGTAGTATTATTCTGATCTATGTATAAAGCTTAGGCCCAGTGTAGATTTGTTATACTGATCACAATCAGTAGCATATACAATACTTTTTGCTACTGGATAGTGCTGAAGAACCTCTAGACGTTATATGCATGTCTGGCCTTGTGGCCATAGCGGAAAACGTGGAACGAAAGCTATCATCATCAAACAGAACAAGATCTGTTGGTTCAGTGTCATTTAGCAAGAATGAGACAGCCAGTATATCTCAAACAAATGGAGAAACGCCTCGATCTTCAATCGTTTGGGAGGTTGAGCTCCCAAACGGGGAGTTTTACTCGGGTTGTTTGGATGGAAATGTACCTGAAGGGTCAGGAAAGTATGTTTGGACAAACGGTTGCAGATACGAAGGAGAATGGAGGCGCGGAATGTGGCATGGTTATGGAAAACTTAATTGGCCTAATTCAGGGGCTTATTATGAAGGGGAATTTTCAGGAGGGTATATGGAAGGAAGTGGGACATATATTCGGGCGGATAAGCTAGTTTATAAAGGTCGTTGGCGGTTGAACAGGAAACATGGGTTGGGTTATCAAACTTTTCCGAATGGGGATGTGTTTGAAGGGTCATGGATTCAGGGGTCACCTGACGGGCCGGGTAAGTATACATGGGCTAATGGAAATGAGTATGTGGGTCATATGAAAGGAGGGAAAATGTCGGGTAAAGGCGTTTTTACTTGGACTAATGGTGATGAGTATGAAGGGAGTTGGTCTAATGGAGTTATGCATGGTTTTGGTGCTTATACATGGAGTGATGGCGGTCGTTATGTTGGTACATGGACATTAGGGTTAAAAGATGGAAAAGGGGCTTTTTATCCGAGCGGGTGTAGATTGCCTGCTAGACAAGAGTTATACCTTAAGGCGTTGAGAAAACGAGGTTTGTTGTCTGACTTGCAAAAAGTCAACCAAGTTTCGCGTCTTCAACATGCTTCTTCAATCGATACGGGACTGTTTAAACTCGGTGATGGTGGTAGTCGATCATCTCGTCGTAACACGTCTGATAAGTTATCAAAAGACAACCTTTTGAATTTGGATAGAAATAGGAACAACAATAATGTTTCTTTAGAAAGAAGATGGAGTCTAGAGGTTGCTATTGAAAACGTTATGGGACGTGATTTGGCTTCTGTTACGTCTGATCCTGGTGGAGAGAACGATAACAAGACTCCGATTCTTGAAAGAGAATACATGCAAGGGATTTTAATCAGTGAGTTTGTGGTTGATAGTCGTTTTTTGCCTGCTTCCAAAAGAGAATTGAGACGACAGAGGAAACTCGTGAAGGAAGTTAAGCGGCCCGGAGAAGCCATTATTAAGGGTCACAGGAGTTATGATCTAATGCTTAGTTTACAACTTGGCATCAGGTACATACATATCAGCTCTTAAAAGATTTATGGTATTTTACATAAGTTTTTGAATGTATGAACATTGAAGTTATTTTTAAATTTTAATACAACTAGGTATACTGTTGGGAAGATAACACCAGTTCAAAAGCGAGAAGTACGCGGATCAGATTTTGGCCCAAGAGCTAGCTTCTGGATGCATTTCCCTAAAGCAGGGTCTCAACTGACACCTACACATCAGTCGGACGATTTTAAGTGGAAGGACTATTGTCCAATGGTTTTCAGGTTGGTTGTGATTTGTGAATGAGTGTATAGATGGTACCTAACACATATGTTAATCCTAATGGGCTTAACTTTAGTTGTGCGAATCATACGTTCTGTCTTGGATAATATGATTACACATATAGTTGTTTAAGTTATTATTATAGTTTCTGAATTTTTTTTTGTTATTACACTAGGAACTTGAGAGAAATGTTTAAGATTGATGCTGCGGACTACATGATGTCAATTTGTGGAAATGATGCTCTCAGAGAACTTTCCTCTCCGGGTAAAAGTGGCAGCGTCTTTTTTCTGTCTCAAGATGATCGTTTCATGATCAAGACTTTGAGGAAATCTGAAGTAAAGGTATCCACATTATATGCACACTTGTCTCTAATGGTAGCAGTTCATTCCCACTCATGGGCGGTTCTTCACTAGGGCCAAACCGGGCCTCGGCCCACCCAGTTTTTCCGTTTCGTAGTGTAAATTTTACCGAAAATTTCCAAAAAATTTTATATGCATTGAATCCGGCCCTACCAAATTGAGTCCGGCCCTACCAGATTTTTCGTTCAAGATCCGCCACTGTTCCCACTTACTTATGTATAAGCTGAATCTGGTTTATATAAATCTATAACGGGTCAAATGGGCAAAATGGTTAAAAGATAATAATGATTACTAGCTAAAACAGAAATGGGCCAAATGGTGGACAAAAACTAGATTGTTATTAAACTAATAATACAGTTTTAATAAAATTTCAGCTAACTCGACCCGTTTTTACTGCAAAAAATACCCATTGAAACTGGTTACCTGGTTTCCACCGCAGCAACTTTTGCGACCATTAGCCGCCTAAATACTGTCAACTATTCATAGTCAACTCTGACTTGTCAAATTACTTCTTAGTGTATCACATACATGCATGATGTATTTCTTAATATTTTACATCTCTAATATATATGAAACTGAATTGTATTATTACGTTTTATTCAGCTGTGTATATGGCTCGACTGACTTGTGCTAGCGTGTAGGTCCTTGTGCGGATGCTTCCAGACTATCACCGTCATGTGAAAACATATGAAAACACACTCATAACTAAGTTTTTTGGTCTTCACAGGATAAAACCATCAAGTGGTCAAAAGGTAACATTTTGTTTCCAATTATATGAATGAGGAACCTTTTTATATTCTATATCTGTCTTGATGTTCCTGATATATTTTATGTGGTTATTTCAGTTCCGGTTTGTAGTGATGGGAAATATGTTCTGCACAGAATTAAGAATCCATAGAAGATATGATCTGAAAGGTTCCTCTCTTGGGCGATCTGCAGACAAGGTTGAAATAGAAGAAAATACAATACTTAAAGATCTTGATCTAAACTATTGCTTTTATCTAGAACCTTCTTGGAGTGGTGCTCTGCTAAAGTAAGTACCGAAAGCACTTTAAATATCATTTTCACACCTTAAGCAAATCTCACATCGTTTTGTTCTGTCCCCAAGATAGATACTAGGCCACAAAAAATGCCCTGCCTCAAATACCACCAACCCGTTTTAGACGCAATATTGTGGGTTGAGAGGAGAACTCCACAACTAAGTGCGCTTGGGTGGTGGCAGGGGCGGACCTAGTGTATAATTAGGTGTCGCGTCCGTTGCTGCTCATCTTCGCGCGCATAGTGGAAAATTAGTGGAAATTTTGGTTTTTTTTACTAAATTTGGAAAACGTTGCTAGTAAAATGAAAAAAATGAAAAACGTTACTACTGAAATTCATTTCTAGATCCGCCACTGGGTGGTGGTAATCCAAGGATGGGTGACTTCCAGGGAAGTCTCCACTTGAGCAACTAAAAACAAATCTGTAAGCTCATTGTGAGCAAAATGGATAAAATTGGTCGGTATGAGGGGCTGGATGTTACAATGGCATTTGTAACTTTAATTACCAAACAGACACTTTCAGTTATATTAAACTTTCAGAAAAACATTTTATACAACATACACCTAGGTGTTTAGGTTCCTGTTTATGTAAATTTGTTTCCACTTAAGACCACATGATCATATTTGTCTTTCTGTATGCAGTCAAATTGAAATCGATAGTAACTTTCTTGAAGCTCATAATATTATGGATTACAGTCTTTTGCTTGGTGTTCATTATCGAGCCCCTCAGCACTTGAAATCTTTGATGTCTTTCAACCAAAGTGTAACAGCAGATGGACTAGGAATCGTTGCAGAAGAAGGTGATGTATCTTTCAGTTTCATACATTCGATTTCTGTTTTCTTTTTTAAACACAACACAATCATGTGAATACAGGTGATAGCAATGTATAACATTTTTTTTGGTGGTTCAATCACAGAATCTATGGAGGATGAGATATCACCCCAAGGACTTGTTTTAGTGCCGCGGGTATCTGAAGATGGCAGTGTTGTTGTCGGCCCACATATACGAGGAAGCCGTTTGAGATCATCAGCTACTGGTGACGCGGAAGTGGATCTCCTTCTCCCCGGCACAGCAAGGTATCCTATATTAATTAGTAGAGGTGGCAATTTGAACATGTATATTGTCTACCTATAACTATGAGCTGATTTTATATTTTATATCTAACGGGTCAAACGGGTCGATACACTAAAATGCATAGAAAATTTCTAAATTTTTATCTCAATCTTGTTTGATTTTTTTTTAATTTTTTTTGTCAAAATATGAAAATTTCTAAATTTATTATTGCCTTTTAATATATTTTCGTCGGTTTTTTTGGCAGGTTACAAATACAGTTAGGAGTTAACATGCCAGCAAGAGCAGAGCTTCTTCCAGGTAAAGAAGAAAAACAAATGTTTCATGAAGTATATGATGTGGTACTATACGTGGGTATCATTGACATATTACAAGAATACAATATATCAAAGAAGATTGAACATAAATATAAATCTTTTCAATTCGATTCTCTATCGATATCGGCTGTGGACCCCACATTTTACTCGCGACGCTTTCTCGAGTTTATACAGAAAGTGTTCCCTCTAAATGGTACATCGAACTAAAACTGTTCTACATTGCAACATTCTTGTATGAGGTAAGTATAGTGTTAAAAATGCAATGCAAGGTACAGAAAGTGAACACTGAATTTTGTAAGATGATCTGTTTCACATTTGGTTCTTTAGATCTTTTATTGCATACAAAATGTTCTTTTCTACTTTCTTGATAATTGTTGTCTAATTATTTGTAACAAAGTATTCCTTCCTAACACTTAATGCTAGGATATCTTTAACTTGTTATTAAGTTATTAAGGCTTAGGGTTAGGTGAAATACTCGTTGGTGATTTTAGCGTCATTAATACGAGTTAGGAAGTGTAGAGTGAACGCTCCTTAAAAACAATTGTCCAAGGTGGTATCTGTCAACTGTCAAGTCCCAATCGATACTCAAACGAGCGTAAAACTATAGCTAACTTCCACAAGTTTTATTGATGAAGAAATTAGCTCAAAACTTCGTAGAAATCATAGTTGTCAAAAGCGCTCACCTAGCGTAAAACTATGGCTAACTCCACATGCTCTTGCTATTCAACCTATTCTTATTCTTCCTCCTCTTCTACTTTTTAGCCCAAAAGCTTTTGAATTGAATCGGTTAGAGATTTCACCATTGCTTCATGTCACTTTCTCTTTTTTGAACTACCGGATACTTGTTTAGGAGCCATAATTTCTAACAATTCACATTCTAACAATTAACAAATAAGATTATTAAAGCATTCGGCTTATTCAACAAAACCCAAATTCTAAATTTCTAAGTTCTAACCATAGTCACATAAATCGCTCAAAGACCCACGATTTTCGTATTGGATCGTTTCGTACCGGGTCGGAATTCGCCACCGTTCCGATCGAGTATGGTACAGCGATCCAAACCGCTGCAATTCACGATCCAACCTTTTAAGGGAACGTGGATCCAGAAGAGAGTAATTCGCGTCCCATATGTTAGAGAAATCGATTTTCTTAGACCTAAAAACACGAATTGATGGGGTCTGACATACAGTATGTGTATAGAGGTTTGTGAAGAAGAAGAAATAGGAACAATCAGGAAGAAAGAAACATCGGCTGTTGTGTTTAGGGCTTTAGGCATTTTAGGGTTAGATAAATTTAGGAATTTAAACACTTAACCCCTTTATATTTCAATAGTTTACATTTAGATCCTAAAACTTGTATTTTTTTTTTACACAAAATGGTTAAAATTAATTTATGTATTTAAACATATAAGTTATATCTTATATAGTTTATGGTTAAAATTAGTTTATAAATTCATCCAATCTTATATTACCTGTTAAAAGTCACGTACCTCTGTTAAAAGTCACGTACCTCTGGTAAATATAAATATTATTAAAATTTATATCGGGTACATCGAACCGGACTATACGGAAAACCGTACCGGATCGTACCGGTACGTACCGAAATGAACCTACCCCCCTCCGTACCGAATTCGTTGAGCCTAGCGAACCGCGTACCCGATCCGGGTTCCCGTTCCGGAGCGAACCGCGATTTAGGTGACTATGGTTCTAACCATTAACAACTAGTCAATTACTCATTAAACAATTAAGTGGGCCTTCATGGGTATTGGACTATTGGCTAATGGGCCTATTATATATAAAAGAATTTTAAAAAAATGTACCCTACTATAAATTGGGTCCGGGCCAGGAGTCCTCCCTGCACCCTTAGTGGGCCGGCTCTGTATTTTAGGCTTCCTTATTTGTTTAGGGCAATTTAACGACATTTTAAATTTGACTACCATGTTCATAATTTATAGAGTAAATAAATAAAATAAAAAAAGAACCCAACACAAGGACACCACCACAACCCGCCCTGGACTCTAAGGGAGGGACTTGATCAGTTGATGCTGTTGTCATGCAGTGGATTTATAGCACCATATCGCCTGATCTCCTACACACCATACTAAAGACCCATACTAAGGCTCATGATGCTTGGACGGCTCTTGAATCCCTCTTCCAGGATAACAATGTCACACAAGCGTTATACTTGAAACAAAAATTCTCCACAACCCAGTTAGGAAATTTTCCTTCCATGTCTGTCTACTGTCAGGAATTAAAAATCCTGGCAGATCAACTCTCCAACATTGATGACCAATCCCTAGCTTTACAAACACTGGTCGGCCTTACTTAGGCCTATGAGAGCATTGCCACAATTTAGAGCATTTCCACAACTATTTATGAATAAACTCATAAGACCAGCCAAGCACTACACTCATTCACTGCTGCCAGAACCGCCCTACACACCACCACAAAACCATCAGCCACCAGCAACACAACCACCCAAAACTCGTGGTCGGGGCCGAGGACGTCGCTGTGGGGGCCGTGGCGCATGGACTCGTGGCCGTGGATCAGGCCAAACCGCATATCAGACCCTTCCCAGGTTCAACCAGTGGGCCGTTGCCATGTTCCAACTAATAGTTTTGGAAAACTTGATTCTTCCATTGATTTGCCATGAATATAAATACAATTACATCTCCTTTAATTATGGAGAGAATTTCTACAATCAGTTACAAATTATCTATTTACCATATATATCTATCGCTATTACACCCCCGCAGTCGAAACGTCGGGGGGACCGATGCTGAGACTGGACCTGAAGTCGTCAAAATATGAAAATTTCTAAATTTATTATTGCCTTTTAATTTATTTTCGTCGATTTTTTTGGCAGGTTACAGATACAGTTAGGAGTTAACATGCCAGCAAGAGCAGAGCTTCTTCCAGGTAAAGAAGAAAAACAAATGTTTCATGAAGTATATGATGTGGTACTATACGTGGGTATCATTGACATATTACAAGAATACAATATATCAAAGAAGATTGAACATAAATATAAATCTTTTCAATTCGATTCTCTATCGATATCGGCTGTGGACCCCACATTTTACTCGCGACGCTTTCTCGAGTTTATACAGAAAGTCTTCCCTCTAAATGGTACATCCAACTAAAACTGTTCTACATTGCAACATTCTTGTATGAGGTAAGTATAGTGTTAAAAATGCAATGCAAGGTACAGAAAGTGAACACTGAATTTTGTAAGATGATCTGTTTCACATTTGGTTCTTTAGATCTTTTTATTGCATACAAATTGTTCTTTCTACTTTCTTGCTAATTTTTGTCTAACTATTTGTAACAAAGTAATCTTCCTTCCTAACACTTAATGCTAAAGATATTTTTAACTTGTTATTAAGGTTTAGGGTTGGTGAAATACTAGCTCGTTGGTGATTCTAGTGTCATTGATACGAGTTAGGAGGTGTGAAGGGAACGCACCTTTAAAACTATTGTCCTAGGTGGAAATAGGGGCGAAGCATTGTGAGGGCCAGGGGTGGCCCTGCCCAAACCGCCCTCCCGTTTTTTGGCACAGTAGTGGAAATTTGTGATTTTCGTAGGTAAATTTAGTGCGGGTTGAGTCCGCCCCCCGCCAATTCGCCACTATAATTGGTAACTGATCATCATGAGTAAGCTCAGCAACTGGGCTCAACAACAAGTGGTACTTGGGTGCTAAATATGATCAATTGTAAATGTAAAGGAGTTTCTACTCTGGGTTTTTATGCTGACAAAAGATGGTGAGTATGTAATAGTAAAACGTAACACTCAACTAACATACTTTTTCATGAATATTGATGGCGTTTCAACTTTTGAATGTTGTGATGGGTCCTACCTTTATAAAGAAGATCTTTTGTTTGTTTTACATACGCTTTTCTTCATATGTTTTACATACATTTTTTCTGATACAATTTCCCAAAACATAATATCTTGCTCATTTTTGTTTTCCTTTTGAATATTTAGATTAAAGAGATTAAAGATTTTGAGAGTCACGCCAAAATACATACATAATCCCAAGAGATTGTTCAGGGCATTTTCAAAACTATTCGCAACAATGACGGTGAGTTTCATAATTGATTTTCAGCTCACAATTTAAAATACTTTAGTAGACGCCTTCAATTTACAAATCAATTTTTTTTCATATGCGATTCCTTTAATATATTTAATTCACTAGATTATACACCGGGAATGTCCCGGGGTTGAGAAATCTAATATGATATATTAAATTTACATATGAAATAGAATTATGCGCTTTACAGTTACATGTAGGAAAGCTTCGGGTAGCACCTAACCTAAAACAATTAAAAATGTATCTCCAATGTTAACGCCTAACCTTAAACAAGGGAGATATATTGTTTAAGGTTAGGCGTTAACATTGGAGATATATTTTTAATTGTTTTAGGTTAGCTGCTACCCGAAGCTTTCATGCATGTAACTGTAAAGCGCATCATTCTATTTCATATGTAAAATTAATATGTCATATTAGATTTTTCAACCCCGGGACGTTCCCAAGGTATAATCTAGTGTATAGATTAAAAAAAGTTCTGACAGAATATCTCCTAGTGATGAATTATTAAGTCCAAGAATAAAAGCATTGAGATCCATCCTTTCGCGGACCATCTATTTTGGGCTTCCTTATTGTTTAGGGCAATTTAACGACATTTTAAATTTGAGTACCATGTTCATAATTTATAGAGTTAACAAAAAAAAAAAAATCAAAAAAGAACCCAACACAAGGACACCACCCCACCACCACAACCCGCCCTAGACTCTTGGGAGCGGTTTGATCAGTTGATGCTATTGTCCTGCAGTGGATTTATGGCACCATATCGCCTGATCTCCTACACACCATACTAAAAACCAATACTACGGCTCATGATGCTTGGACGGCTCTTGAATCCCTCTTCCAGGATAACAAGGTTACCCAAGCATTATACTTGAAACAAAAATTCTCCACAACCCGGTTTGGAAATTTTCCTTCCATGTCTGCCTACTGTCAGGAATTAAAAATCCTGGCAGATCAACTCTCCAACGTCGATGACCAATCCCCAGCTTTACAAATACTGGTCGGCCTTACTTAGGCGTATGAGAGCATTGCCACAATAGCTCGAGCGGTCTCTACTCCTTCACCAAGAATTCACTGGCATCTGCTTTTGTCTCCGTCTCCTCCCCTCAATCTTGGCATGATCGTCTCGGTCACCCGGGTCGTCATATTATGGATTTTCTTAGTTCCAATAAGTTTTTACCTTGTAATAAACTTGAAACTTCTTTTGTTTGTCATGCATGCCAGTTAGCTAAAAATAAACGACTTCCTTTTGTTGATTCTATAACCCGAACTTCTTTACCATTTTCTATTGTTCATTGTGATTTATGGACATCCCCAGTGGCTAGTATTGCAGGTTATAAGTATTACATGGTACTTATCGATGATTTCACCCAATACGCTTGGGTGTATCCATTGAAATATAAATCGGAAGTATTTACCAAATTTTCTGACTTTTATGTTTTTGTCCAAACACAATTTAAACTAAAAATCCAAATTCCTTGAGTTTACTAAAACTCACGGAATACAGTTTCGTTTTTCGTGCCCTCACACCTCCCAACAAAACGGTAAGTCGAAGCGTATGATCCGTCGACTTAATGACATCATGCTCTCCCTTCTTGTTCATGCCTCTCTACCCTCAAAATTTTGGGTTAAGGCCATTCACACCACATGCTACCTACACAACATTTTACCTACCAAAACCTTAAACAATCACACCCCATGTGCCGCCCTATACCGACACCACCCTTCATACGAGCACCTCCGTGTATTTGGGTGCGCGTGCTATCCAAATGAGTCCGCCACACGTCCTCACAAATTACATCCTAAGTCCTCTTTGTGTGTCTTTTTGGGCTACCCTGCTAACTATCGTGGTTACCGGTGTCTCGAACTCTCTACCGGTAAAACCAATTTTTCTAGACATGTGACCTTTTCCGAAACAATGTTTCCCATGTCCGACTAACCTGAACCCAAAACCTCCTCATCCTTCTGTGATGATCCGCCACCCAACCCAAACCTCTTTCCACCAGGTTTTGGCCCTACTCCAACCGGCCCAAACAACTCCGGCCCACCTCCATCACCGCCACCAAATCAGCCAACTCACCCTCCTCCACACTCGCCTGCGCCCACACTGCCATTTAACCCCCTATTCGGCCCACTACCCACCAGCCCTCTACCCAACAATCCAGGCCCATCTACCAATCTGCCCACCTCCACCCAATCCTAACCCACCAGCCCACCGGTCCACCAGCCCAATGCACCAACCAACCCAACTCATCCCATGACTACACGGGCTCGCGCTGTCATCTTCAAGCCACACGTTCCCTTCAACCTCTCAACCGTCACTCCTTCCATTTCGCCTTTACCAAAATCTCACCTCCATGCCCTTAAGGATCCAAACTGGAACGCGGCCATGGCCGACGAATACAAAGCTTTATTAGAGAATCAAACGTGAGACTTAGTGCCGAGACCTACCTCTGTGCCTATCATTCGGTGCATGTGGCTATATAAACATAAATTCTTATCCTCTGGTCAGTTGAAACGGTACAAGGCCAGGCTTGTTGTGAATGGTAAAAGCCAAACGGTTGGCATCGATTGTGACGAGACATTTAGCCCAGTGGTCAAACCGACCACCATTTGGACTGTTTTAAGTCTTGCTGTCTCCAAATCATGGCCTGTTCACCAGCTTGATGTGAAAAACGCCTTCCTCCATGGCCATTTGAATGAAACGGTTTACATGCATCAGCCTCCGGGCTTTGTTGATAAGGTTAATCAAGGTTTTGTGTGCAGGTTAAAGAAGTCACTTTATGGGTTGAAACAGGCACCTAGGGCGTGGTATCAACGGTTCTCAACCTTTATTCTTAAGTGTGGTTTCAAAAGCAGCGTGTGTGATACTTCCCTGTTTGTGCTCAACAAAGGGGCGCAAAAGGCCTATCTTTTATTATATGTTGACGACATTATCTTAACGGCCTCTGATACAGCTCTTCTTCGGAATATAATTACTACACTCAACGCAGAGTTTGCCATGACTGACCTTGGGGCACTTCATCATTTTTTGGGCATCAAAGTTGAGCATGAGAACGGGGGTCTACGACTGTCACAGTCCACCTATGCATCTGACATCTTATAAAGGGCAAATATGGCAAATTGCAAACCTTGCACTACTCCTGTTGAGGTCGGCTCCAAGCTAAGCGCTTCCACCGGATCTCCAGTTGTTGTTGCCACCCTTTACCGCAGTCTTGCTGGTGCCCTACAGTACTTGACCATCACCCCCCGGATATCTCATATGCAGTTCAACAAGTTTGTCTTTTTATGCATGATCCGCGGGAACCCCACCTTCAATTTCTCAAGCGCATTCTTCGCTACATCAAAGGAACGCTTGATTTTGGCTTGTCTTTCAACCCATCCCGATCTCTCTCGCTCACGGCGTATTCGGATGCGGATTGGGGTGGGTGCCCAGATTCCCGGCGCTCCACTTCTGGTTACTGTATTTACCTGGGGGATAATCTTATTTCGTGGAGCTCAAAGCGTCAGCATACCATCGCCCGTTCAAGTGCTGCCGAGTATCGCGGCGTCGCCAACGCTGTTGCTGAAACAAGTTGGATTCGCAACCTTTTGCTAGAACTCGGACTACCGGTCAAGCAAGCCACTATTGTCTACTGTGACAACATATCAGCTGTTTATCTTACACAGAATCCTGTTCAACATCAACGCACTAAACATGTTGAACTTGATATCCATTTTGTTCGCGACAAGGTTCGCATTGGTGAAGTCCGCGTCCTACATGTACCCGCTGATTACCAGTATGCCAACATCTTCACCAAAGGTCTCTCCAAGCAGCTGTTTACACGATTCAGATCCAGTTTGTGCCTTCGTCTGGCTACGGCTCAAACTGCGGGGGTCTGTTAGTAAATAAGAATGTATATGTATGATTGTATAGTTATCTCCTATTAATGAGGAGATATTGTTTTCCATATTTATCTCTTGTATCTTGTATTATATATTTACATATTATCAATGAGAATGGCAATCAATCATTCAGAAAATAATACAACCAAGCACTACACTCATCCACTGCTGTTAGAACCGCCCTACACACCACCACAAAACCATCCGCCACCAACCACCCAAACCGCCCAACAACCCAACTACAACACTGATCGTGGTTGGGGCCGAGGACGTCGCGGTGGGGGCTGTGGCGCATGGACTCTTGGCCGTGGAGATAAAGGTGCACAAAAAAACCGGAACCGGAATTGGAACCGAAAAAAAAACCGGAACCGTACCCGACCCTACCCGCCGGGTACGCATAGGGTATACATGTCTATGTAAAAAACCGGACCCGGAACCAGACCCGATTTATACCCGGGTTTTTTAAATACCCAGAACCGGGTTGTACCCGAAACCGGGTTTGTCGAATACCCGGCACAGGGTTTTCCGAATACTCAAAAAGTATGTGTCAAGCGTAGGGGTGTGATTTTCTGACACGACCCGAACCTAACACGAAATTAGCGGGTTTAGGTTTAGTCTAAATGGGTTCGGGTCAGGTTCGGGTCAACCCGGGCGGGTTGACCCGTTTAACATATTTATACTATATATTGTTTTTTACAATATGTTTTATGTTATAAATTAAATTGGTTAGGTATTTTATGCTACACTTATAATTTAAAATAGAAATTGGTATTAGATTTTATAAATAAAACATAAATGTTTATATAAGTTTGTGTTCTTTGTAGTAAAATTTTAATTTTAATACATTAGTTTGCGAAAAAATAAAATAAAAATCAGGTTGAATGGGTCGGGTTCGGGTCAACCCGAGAATATTCAGGTCGGGTTCGGGTTCCGGTTCATATGTATGTCAAAATTATCGGGTTCAGGTCGGGTTCGGGTCGGGTTGAACCCGCGAACCCGTTAAGCACCCCTAGACTCAAGCGACGGGACTATTTGGCATTTTGATCTTGAGGCGGAACCGGGTATTAAAAAACCAGAACCGGGATTTCCGAATACTCAAAAAGTATACTCAAAGAATTCTATAACCGCGTTATAATCATCCAAATCGCACTACCCTTCGACGTGATTGTATAAAAAGAATTCAATACCCGATATACCCGGGTTTTTTCAATACCCAGTGTACCCGGTTTTTTCAATACCCGATATACCCGAAACCGGTTCTATACCCGGAACCTAGTATTGAAAAAACCGGAACCGGGTATTGAAAAACCGAAACCGGTATACCGGATATGGTTTTTTATGCTAGGAACCGGAACCAGAACTGGAACCGGTTCTTTCAATACCCGGTCAAAGTAATACCCGACCGTACCCGGAACCGGTTCCATACCTGGAATCGGGTATTAAAAAAACCCGATTTGTGCAACTCTACGTGAAGACCCTTCCCGGGTTCAACCAGTGGGCCGTTACCATGTTCCAACAGCCTTGGGCTGATTTGTTTAAACATCAATAGCCTCCGTGGGCCTCTTGGGCTTCCCTTTCCTGTCTAGTGATTGAGAACCTCGGAAGATTCCATAACGCTATGATGACCCAAGTTGGTTAAACAGGTCAAACCAGTCCCCATATCCCGAGTGCCCTGTCCCTCCTTTAGGTAATTTCTTTGGATATAAATCCATTTAGGTGGTAGGTCTCATCTTTTGTACGCCATAGGTAGATGTAGATTTTCTTATCAAGATCAACTTTTTAACGTGGTACTTCTAGAGTTGTGAAGGTTGACTGGATTTTGACCAGGTCCCACCACAATTGGTAAAGAAATGAAGATATTTTGACCGTTTTATTTAAGGACCTTTCTAATTAAACCCCCCACCTTCTATTTCAACCCCCCTTTTAAAGCGCCTCGCTTAGTCCCAAGCTAGGCGCTTCGGGTCAAATCATACAGCCGTATGATAACGGGCCGGTCAGTTCGCTAGGCGCTTAGGCCTAAGCTAGGCGCTTTGGATCATCCAAAGCACCTCTCTTATGCCTAAGCTAGGCGCTTCGGGTCAAATCATACAGCTTTTTCTGCCACCTCGAATGATTTGACCCGAAGCGCCTAGCTTAGGCCTAAGCGAGGCGCTTTAAAAGGGGGTTGAAATAGAAGTTGGGGGGGTGGAAATAGACAGACCCTTATTTAATTACGGAAATTCTTATAGAGACGTTTTTAATTAGGGATAAGCTCGGGACGGTATCGGTACCGAATCGATACCGATCCCGACAATACCGATACCGAAAAGTCCAAAAAACCAATACCGATACCGATATCGAACACATACGGTACGGTACGGTATCGGTTCGGTACCGGTATGGTATCGGTATTTTACCTTAAAATACCGATCCCATACCGATACCGATAATACCGAAACCGAAAATCCATAAATATGGGTACCGATACCGATCCCGAAACCCCTCGGTTCGGTATCGGTTCGGTACGGTATCGGGATCTGGACGGGACGGGATCGGTATTCGGCCTTGTATGCTCCTCCCTATTTTTAATATATAGTTAATTTCAAATAAAGGATTGCAATAATCACATAAACACTTATTCATAATGTATGAGATGGCTAGTTGAGTTGGTAATAAAAATGATCGTAATCCTAAGGAGGTACCGAGTTCGAGTCATACTTGTGACACGAATAACGATAGCACTTCTTAGAATGGGTGGCGACCCTCGGTCTCAATGTCCTTTAGTCAAGAGGAGGCTGGTATTCTTCGAAATCATTAGAGGTTTCACCGATTTGTATTTGAAAGCGCCGTTGGCATAGGTGAGTCGTATCGAACCCGAGTCTTGTGATTCACAAGTATGCAACTACTGCCACTTGATCTAGTCATTCAGAAAATATAATAACATTTAAGGGCTGTTTGGTAGCCTCCTAATAACCATTCAGAGGCTACCTCTTAATGGTCAATGACCTCTGAATAGTTAAGAGGTAACCTTAATTCTGAATGGATAGGAGCTAACCATTAAGATGTTACCTCTTAACCATTCATACTTGAGATTACATCTTAATCGTTAAAAGATTGTGAACCATTCAGATGTCGCCTCTTAATGACCATTCAGAGGCTACCAAACAACCCCTTAATGTAGAGGGAAAGAGAGTCAATTAATAACTATCTTAGGCCTTATTGTAACATCCCATTTATCGTATATAAATAAAATGTGTTGGTTCATATTTATTAGTGAATGAAACGGGTCATTAATCAGTAAAACGAACCAATAACATGTGAGATGGATACTCATGTATTTAGAAGTAGTTGACGAGTAAGTGTTGGATAGTATGATCATTTGACATTTGAAATCTTGACGAGTGGTTAGGATTATAGGAGGCCGTTTAATAATAATAAAATAATTATAATTATGTGATATGTGCAATTATACAAAATCCAATGACATAGACACGTATCAAGTTGTTGCCACATCTTTATTTAATACCTCAAGGTGAAGTATATACATGAATATTGTAGAATGCTCCATATATATGTTAATTACTTTGAGTATATCTAGACATTCTAAAATACGGTTGTTGTAGAGGAGATAAATAATAAAATATTTATAATAACTTGAGTAAGAAAAGATGACAGCCCATAAATTTTTAGAACTAGTAGGATTCCAGGTTGCGCGTTGCGCAACCATTTGAGTTGGGTTATACATTTACTGTTAAGCCGATAATATTTATTTTTATGAAGTTGTTTGTTGTTAAGTTGGAAGAATTCTGACAGCTAAATAAGTTGCATCACAGTAGGAAAACATAACATAGAATAAAAAGCGCTAAACTTAGGCGCCATCATAGTTAAACAGTGATGTCATGTGTTTATGCAGCATCATAAGTTGTTTAAACAAAAGATGACAGGATAAACACAAGGTTTCAAAAAAGCAGTTGCATCGATTAGTAGTTAAACAACAGCAGCATAAGAGGCTTCAACTGTCGGTAGCCGGTTTTTTGGCGGGATCCTGAGGTTCTGTTTACACAAAAAACCGTATGAGTACACAGCGTGTGAATTAAGTTATGTTTGTGTTTATGTAAAGAAGTATGTTTTTTTAGGGTTCAAAGTAATTATTTCCAAAGACTGAGTTTTTGTTTGCTAACCTTCCTTGTCAAACTACTTGCGCTTTGCGCTTGCATCCTTTGAAATCATAGGACCGGGAGTGGTTGGTGCTGGAGTTGATACAGCTGGAGTGGCGCTGCTGGAACCTATGTCAGTAGTCTTGACCTGTTGGAGGAAAACAGCATTATTGACTGAATAGGTTATTAAAGCTGTGCGGTCATCCTTTCCTGCTCGGACTATTAACTGGACTGGCTGTGCTATAATTTTGTTGCGTATGCTTGTGCGAGCATCAGCTTCAGTGAACATTTTCTTGCATGGAATGTCTAATAGTTGTGTGGCAGCTTTGTCAAACATAACCGCATCTAAAAACTCTGTTTTATCATCGATGGTAATTGGAATACGGTACCTGGATTGCATGTATGAAAGAAGAATATGTTTAAACAAAACAATACTTTAAAGAAAACAGTTGAAAAATATATTGCATACATGATATTTGTGTCTTCTAGATTTCCATGATGTGTGCAATACCACTTCCCATAAACTGGATAACTTTTTTCGGAACATTTAAGGCATTTGGTGTAGTACCATGTCTTGTCAATGTGAGCTCGTATGATTGACCCATTGATAACAAAGTTTTTGCCCTACAATTAATATCAAGAAGTAGTTAGCCTGGACTCATATGTATTAAATCAGAAAAGCAAATGATCATACTATCACTGCATTGTTTTCCATTTGTTTAAGCTCAATTATAGAAGTAGTGTTTTCTATTGGTGGGATGACAATTGGTTTTGAAAGGTCAACATCTGCCACCCTGCACAAAAGGTGTTGTCTTTGTGTTAGTTTTTAAGATATAAGGAGAGCCGACTTGAGTATATATTTATAGATATTCATGGCCTATAGTTTTCACAAACATTAAATATATATGGTAGTGTATGAATTGTGGTCTCTACGAGAACTAAAGTGGTGAGGGAAATTATAAGAAGTAGAGATAGTGCTCACAGGAAATAGACAGTCAAACTGTGAATATAAAAGTGGTGTTACATGAAAATCATGGGCTGGATTACGTGAAAGGTGGACGAGTATCAATCTAGGATTGTTGAGCATCGTGGAAGGGACAGGAACGTATAGAGGTGAGTGTTACATACCTCTGGAAGTATATATATACATACATGATGTGCTGATTATGTGTTAGAACTTAGAACTGTATGAGTGTTAATATAGTTCTTATTTGATCACATATATTTGGATGTGTATATTAGTATATTAGTATATGTTGAATCAGATGGGAGTTTTCTGATTTGACATGAGGTCGCAGGGAGTTAGCGATCTTGGTGGATTATTGGATTCAGATGGGAGTTTTCTGTTCCAATAAATAATAGCGAAGGAGTTTCGCGAATTTAAACCATACGGAAGTTGTATGGTTATAACATTGTGTGTCGTTATTATGTTTATGTGCTATAGGTCTGAATTGATCACATATATTTGAATGTTATATTAATGATATGTTGAATCAGATAGGAGTTTTCTGATTTGACATGAGGTCGCAGGGAGTTAGCGATCTTGGTGAATTATTGGACTCAGATGGGTGTTTTCTGATCCAATAAATAATAGCGAAGGAGTTTCGCGAATTTAAACCATACGGAAGTTGTATGGTTATAACATTGTGTGTCGTTATTATGGTTAGGTGTTATAGGTCTGAATTGATCACATATATTTGAATGTTATATTAATGATATGTTGAATCAGATAGGAGTTTTCTGATTTAACATGAGATCGCTGGAAGTTGGCAAACTTGGTGAATTATTGGACTCAGATGGGTGTTTTCTGATCCAATGAATAATCGCATGGGAGTTTTGCGATATAGACCATACGGAAGTTGTATGATTCTAAATTGTTGTGTGTTGTTATGATGGTTATGTGACATGGTGATCTAATGTACACTCACTTAGCGAAAGCTAATTAGTAGTTATATGTATATACTTTCAGGTGGTTCCCATCAGCAGAAGGGTTGGACCAGATCAAGTCTTGCTGTTAAAGGATCGAACGTGTTTTGATAAAATATCATGAACGACAGTCAAACTTGTTTTGGCAAACTAATGGTTGTACAATAATACTTTTTATCGGATAAAAGTTTGACGTTTTGTATAATTAAATTGGGACCTTCCGCTTAAACTCTGATATATATATATATAAAAAAAAAATTGGGGTGTTTCACTTATGGTATACTTTAACCCTCCTTAACTTCACATAGGTTCCATATCACTCACTTTCTCCTATTTCTCTCCACGTCACCTCAAGAAAATGGTTTAAGTCTATTAACTTCATCTTTTTTTTGAAGATTGTACACCAACAGGTTTGAACTCATGACCTAAGGGTTTCATGTTGTACATGAAAACCACCAGACCACGAGGAGGTTGGTCTATTAACTTCATCTAACACTATTGTTTTAGTGGTTTTTGTTTTAAAAAAGGAAACAAAATTAATTAAATTTCTTAACACTATTGAAGGGATAAGGAGCCTAATCCTGGCGGAGGCGACATCCCTATCCCTCTTTTCAACAAGCCTTGGCGCCCACTGGTTCTGCCACCTGCGGAACCAAATGGCGGAACTCGCCCCACAATCAAGAACCAACAAGCACGTGGTCCAATTCACACCACTTCTCCAAAAGGATAGACGCACGTGCGCCCACGTGCGGAATATCCTTCACAACCAGCTTTTGGTACGAGGTACGGAAGAACAAGGACAAAGAAGATTCAGCAGGATCTGGTACAGAACATGCGCCAACCGGATGGTGACACATGGCAGAGTCAGTCCAACGGCCGCTGACAGGAACAACGACTTGACTGCTTCCATGCTTCCTCCATACTGTCGTCTACAGTACCCAGCAGATATGCTTACCTACTGTCAGACGTCACATCAGACGCAGCAGGTAAGTCAACCACACTGTAGCAGAAGTATGTCGCCGACGCCCAACCGGAGGGCGCCACGTGTCCACTTTGCAGAGCTAGTCAACAGTCCAGTGACGTCAGCCACAGGACTCGGATTCTCCCGCCATTTTACTGGGCCAATTGCTTTGGGCCCAAGAAGAAGCCCAGGTCGGATATGCTCCTCGTGGGCCTTTTCACCAAGCCCACGGATTCTCCTATAAATAGAAGACTTCAACTCCTTATCAAAGGATCCGAAAATGATCATTTGTAACATAGAGCTAGGTTTTCTTGTAATACTTTGTACTCTCCAAAGTTATAAAATAACCGGCTCTTCACGGTGGACGTAGGTCGAACTTGACCGAACCACTTACATCTTCGTGTTCTTACTCTTATCACACACACACACTCACTCTTATTTCTCTTCTCGGGTTAAATCGAAGGTTTGGGTAAAGGATCGTATTTGTAGTAACATAAGTGTAAACCTCCCGGTGATTAGTGATAATCTCCGGGATACTTATTGTTTCTTCAACTATGTTAACATGTTAACATATAATCCTTTTAACGCCCCTTAACACAAGGGGGGAGTGGTGTACAACATCGGTTAACATGCCATGTCATTGTTAATGCCCCAAATGTTAGAGTATACCCATGGCCTTATTTATCAAATTTGAAGCAATTGGTATAAGTGTTTTCACGGTTCTTGTAATCTTGTAGTTATTCATGTTAAATTAGGTTTCTGCTGTAAATTTGCCTTTTTATCGTGGAGATATTTTGATAAAAACAAGTTACAAAATTCCTAACGAAAAAAAGTTCTCTGTTGAGTATATAATTTGCTTAGGTGAATATGGAAATTTTATAATTTTTCACTACTTAAGTTTGAAATTTCTTAAACAGTCAAACAGATTAACCAGTTTAAAAAAAACGACTATGAAAGCAGAATCATTATTGTTTTAAACCAAACAATGAATACATATACCTTCATCTAGATTCTAGTGCAATTCTTTTGATTTATTTTGCCAGTTTGATGTGTATTGTTATCTTTAAAAAAAAAAGGTAGAAGCCAACTAAAACAAGTGACCCACAAAGAAATACATTTAGTAAACGGCATTTAATTTGGCAAGGCCTACATGCCATAATAGCTTCACATCATAACTATCCTTTCCGCCTGAAGTTGTGGGGGTTGTCTCTATCATCATATTGTACCCATGCTATTGCTCCCTTCCCTTGCTATGTCTTCAATTTTTAAATTATTTAACATGTTTGGTGTTTGTTTATCAAGAAAAAGAAACACAATCATTTATAATCAGTTGATACAACATTTCTTTTTAATAAATGAGTATAACCTTGTTATTCAAAGTAATAACAAAAAGTACCAATCACCTGTGTGAAAGTATCTTTCCTTGAAAGGAACTTTAAAACTATGTATTTTATAGAATTAACTACACAAAGGTTTATGTGGTTTACCATAATTTTGAAAATTAGCCTTATTTTTCGGATTGTATCCAACATGTACAATGATTGAATTACTTTGAAATTTTATTGACAACGTGTGCAATTTCTATCACTTCTCTTGCGCCCTCACAACCCTCTATCGGTTTTCTGTGAGAAAAAAAAGATTTGAGTTAACTTCCATTTAAGTCCTTGTGGTTATGGATGAATTGCAGCCTGAGTCTCTACTTCTGTGAAAATGCCCCCGAGTTCCTAACGTTCCCAATTTTGTTCAATCGAGTCCCTGTCCTAAACAGACATCTTCTTTATGTTATAAGAGATGTGGAAAGACAGTCATGCCCTCTACCCTTACGTTTTGCGTCCTTGTGCTTTTGTGTTGGCACTACCATGAGTCCCTCATTTTTCCCCTCCACATCCGAATTGAATCATGAAGATGTGTAGTGATTGCTTGTTTTGCCGTCCATAATTTTATAAGGAAATGCAATATTTATGATCACTTATTTACGGACTATGATGAGAACACGATGTTTCATGAAATGCATTCATGAAATGCAAAGTGGGGAAAATGATGGTCTGTTAGTTCAAGACATAGAGTGGGGTTCACAAGACATTGAGTATATACGAGTACTTTACGTGACCAGATTGCTAATTAGTTGCTATCAAATGGTTCAAATTAAAATTGTAAGCAAAGTATGTTGTGTTATTTGGATTTTAATTTTGTATGTTGTGTTATTTGGATTTTCGTATGTTTCCATGGATTTTAAAGGATTTATGCGTAATTTGGATTTTCTATGACGTTTTGTATTTTCCGTTTACAATTTTTCATCCATCTGTACACTATTCAGAGCTCTGGCCAAGCAGATACATTCCGTTCATCACATAATAGTTCAGAGGGGAAAAATAGTCATTCAAAGATACAACCAAACAGCTCTTAATGATTCAGCACTTTACTAGTTCAGAGTCTCTTACCTATTCAGACATTTTACTGGTTCAACAGTTGCCAAACAACCCATAAAAGTAAATTAAAACGAATAGTGAATATTTTATTGGACATCGTGGCAACCAAATTTATTATTTAAATAACATACTTGCATAATTTGGTGACCTACACAAAATTTTTTAAAAATAAAGATATCTTAAACTAAACTTTTAAATATTATATGCATACTTTTTTTAAATACAATAAAAATCGTCAATGCGGGACTAGCCGACTTGATAGAGATACACTTTTTAGAGAAAAGGTCCAAAATTCAATCCTTAACAAGGAGTTGTAATTTAGAATTATTCGTGTAACATTGTAGAATTCGTAACAGTTAAAAAAATAGAATAAAAAAGTGTAGGATGATGAGTAGGGCTGTTCAAATCGCTCGCTGCTCGTGGATCGCTCGTCGCTCGTTCGGAAAATGCTCGAAAAATGCTCGCTCGATCTTCCGCTCGGTTGTATATGAGCCGATCGGCTCGGTTCGGTTTGTAAATGAGCCAAGCACGAGCAAAGGTACGCTCGGCTCGAATTAATTTTTATTTATTTAATAATAAATATACACACAATTTACAGATAAATTTATGGCTTTATATATAAGTTTCTATTGGATTTGACTCAGTATATGCAAACAAAATATAACCAGCCCACTTAACTCAATAAAAAAATTAACACTAGATTTAATAGTAAAATAATAGAGAAAATTACGCAATTAGTCCCTGTGGTTTACCTTTAGTTTCACCTTTAGGTATTAAGGTTTAAAAGTTTCATGTTAAAGGTTTAAGTTTAGTTTTTGTAACATAATAAGGTATTAGCACTAACGGAGGTTAATATTTAACTTAGTTTACCCTCACGTGACAAATGGTAAACCACAAGGACCAAATGTGAAACTTAAGTGGGGCCCACCTAATACTCTATTATGTTACAAAAGCTAAACTTAAACCCTTAACATGAAACTTTTAAACCTTAATACCTAAAGGTGAAACTAAAGGCAAACCACAGGGACTAATTGTGTAATTTTCTCTAATATAAAATAAAAAATAATGATGTTTGTAGTGGGGGTCGAACCCGGGTTGATGGCCGGGTCGATCCTAAAACCAAATGGATCAACCAACTGAGCCACTTCTGCATTTGGTTTATTATTGAAACGTTTTTTTTATAAAGCAATTATCAGATCGAACCTGGTTCCTTATACTAACCCACGAATTTTAACCCTCAAACCCACTTCGATTGACATCGAATTAGACCACGGCTGTGAATGAAATTATAGGGCTATTAATCTACATTGAATTTTGATCAAAACCATGTAAAATAATCGAACTAACATGTTCGAATCGACGGTTAATTGGCTGATTAAAGACGCGTGACGTCAACCTTTAATTCGTCAAATGGAGCTCGATTTGAATGTTTTAATGGAATGTTTTTATACAGAATGGATCGACTATTATATATACATGTGTTTCAGTTCTGAATTTGTGGTATATACAATGAATTCGACAGGTGGGGTTGAGGGTTAATATCCGTGGGTTATTATAAGGAACCTAATCATAATGATAACTGCTGTATAAAAAAACTACGTATTCAATAATAAACCAAATGCACAAGTGGCTCAGTTGGTTGACCCATTTGGTTTCAGGATCGACCCGACCATCAACCCGGGTTCGACCCCCACTACATAAATCATTATTTTTTATTTTAGATTAGAAAAAAATACGCAATTAGTCCATGTGGTTTGCCTTTAGTTTCACCGGGTTAGGATCAAATACACAAGACACTTTTTTAGGAAGGGTGAGAAGGATTGTGATCCATTGATCATATATTTGAAGGGTTGAGATTAGTTTGTTTGAAAAAAAAATAATAAATTAGAGAAAGGGCATAAAAGAAAAACCACATTTGTTGACTTTCTCTCTCCACATGCAATGCACATGTCAATTCCCCCATCATTTTAAAACGTCTATAACTTTTTTCATACGACATTTTTTTTTCAAAAAAATTTCACCATATTAACGAGCGTTTTTTTATCTTTAATATGAGTACCACATTGCTACATTAAAATTGAAAAAAAAAATCATGCTAAATGGGTTTTTTTTTCTCCGTGTCTTCTGCACGTTCATTGTGTTATAGTATGCATGTGTGCTTTATAAATATGTTATTTATGTTTTTTTAGTCTACACATGATTTAACTTTGTCCATTGTGTTTTTAGTATGCTTCTAATTGTGTTTTACGCAAATGAGTTTTGTATTTAGGCGTACATTGTGTTTTATTATGTTGTTCATTGTGTTTAAGTCTATTATTCATTGTGTTTTAGTATTATGTTCATTGTGTCTTTTATATGTCGTCAATTGTGTTTTATTAGACTGTTCATTGTGTTTTATACCATATTGTTCATTGCATATTTAATTGGTACTCATTGTGTTTTACGTTATCTCCATTGTGTCTTACGCAACTGGGTTTTCAACTTTTTTTCCAAAAGTATTCATTGTGTTTTAATCTTCTGTTCATTGTGTCTTTATTATGTCGTCCATTGTGTTTTACACAATTGGGTTTTTAACTTTTTTTTTTCAAAAGTATTCATTGTTTTTTAGTCTTTTGTTCATTGTGTCTTTCGTATGTCATCCATTGTGTCTTACGTAACTGGGTTTTCAACTTTTTTTTTCAAAAGTATTCATTGTGTTTTAGTCTTCTATTCATTGTGTCTTAGTATGTCGTCCATTGTGTTTTACTAAACTCTTGATTATGTTTTATACCCTATATTTAATTGGTGTTCATTGTGTTTTACATTCCATTGTGTCTTATGCAAGTGGGTTTTGAATTTTTTTTTTCAAAAGTATAGCAATATGGTACTCATATTAAAGATAAAACGACGCTCAATTTTATGGTATAATTTTTTTTAAAAACGGATGACGTATAAAAAAGTTACGGGCATTTAAAAATGAAGGTGGAAATGGCATGTGACTTGCATGTGCATATGTTTTTGACAAAATTACCCCTCCCACTTGTTAATCCTTTGGACACATGTCATTTTCTAGTGGCTTCTCACCCTTCTCATTTTTTGTAGCCTTTGTAGAATAACCCAACCCTAGTTTCACCTTTAAGTATTAAGGTTTAAAGGTTTCATAAGTTTCATGTTAAGGGTTTAAGTTTAGTTTTTGTAACATAATAGGGTATTATATGGGCCCCACTTAAGTTTCACATTTGGTCCTTGTGGTTTACCATTTGTCACTTGAGGGTAAACTCAGTTAAATATTAACCTACGTTAGTGCTAATACCCTATTATGTTACAAAAACTAAACTTAAACCCTTAACATGAAACTTTTAAACCTTAATACCTAAAGGTGAAACTGAAGGTAAACCACAGGGACTAATTGCATAATTTTCTCAAAATAATAAGTCATGAGGTGACAGTGTTGACTTCTTTATGTTATTAGTCGTCCATCGCTAGTTGTCGCTTGATATCACACCTACGTCACAATGCAACAACTGTTCTCTGACGTATGTTCATCACCTCACCAGCCTCAATCTAAGCCTCATCCTTGGACATTGGGATCCCAATATAAGTGTTATCATCGGACATTTCGACCTTAGTTGTTACCCGACAATGAAAACATCGAATGAAACATCCCAATTTTATGATCGTCTATATTATTCTCCGCTCGATTCTTGCTCGGCGCTCGCTCGGAAAATTTGTGCTCGAAGAATGCTCGTTTGGTTTTCGGCTCGATTGTAAACGAGCTGCCCCGCTCGATTCAGTTTGTAAACGAGCCAAGCACGAGCAAAGGTCCGCTTGAATCGGCTCGGCCCTGCCCATGAGCAAAGAAACAAGAAGCCACTGCAAAAAGTGAAACGTGCCTATTGGTGACCGGATTCGCATCTCACTTCTTACAGTCCCCAGAAAGTAACCACTCATCTCTCTCTCTCTCTCTCTCAGGTAACCCATGTTCTCTCTCTCCCTCTCTCTCTACATTCCACGTTTCTTTCACTAATTTTACTCCATTCATGTACTAGATTCAGTTTCTTAATTATTAATCACACTCTTTCTGCAGATGTTCATCACACACACCGTTCAGATTTGTTTCTTGCTCTCATAATAATAATAATAATATAGATACAGAAACCTAATATTGGATTCAAGCAACATGAGTTCATCGTCCGGTCAGTACGATCTGTCGTTTAAGATCTTATTAATCGGTGACTCTGGTGTCGGTAAAAGCAGTCTTCTCGTTAGTTTCATTTCCAACACTGTTGACGATCTACCTCCTACTATTGGTAATATATTTTTATTTTTTTACTAAATCGATTTTTGTGACTTCTTTATTATTTGTTTGTGCACTGGATTGATCTAGTTTGGATGTGTGTACATTCTTTTGTTTGATCACTACTTACGGATCATTTAGCACTTTTATATGTTCGATTTTGCTAATTTAGTTACACTGCAATTGATATGTAACATACGGCAATAATAGCCTAATAGGTACGGTGTTTGGTTTGTGTTTTTACTCGTTTTCGGTTTTGATACATATACCGATCTCATTATATTGTATATTTGTACAATTTACAACAAATTTCATGCCTATTTTGCTGCTTAATCAAATACTAAGGTAGGTTCGTTTCATGGATTGTAATGGAATTGAAATTGGAATTGGAATTCGTGTGGGAACTGCAATTTGATTTGGAAATTTGTTGTGTTTGTTTCACCGAATGAAATGAAATCTCGATGAAATTGAAATGTAGATTCCCTTACGTATGTTGTTTGATCACAATTCCTTATTTTGTTGAAATGAACAACATAAGAAATTGTATAGACATTCCAATTCCATCTGAATTCCATTCCATTCCGTGAAACGGACGCTACCTAAGTTTGACATCAGAACCGTTGTATTGTTTCAATTTGAAGGCATATGAAACTATGTTTTGGAAAATATAACTAATTGATCAATTATAGGTTAGGATCTGGTATACAGTGTAAGGGGTTGTTTGGTAGCATTAAGTGTGTTTAGTTCATCATAAAGACAACTCCGAATCAAGCAGCAAGCCTCCTACCATTAAGTTTTAAAATGATGCTGAATGAAAATTTTACCCTTTGTCCTTCACCTGTATTCATAACTGTCACCCGGCCACTCACGCACTGCCTCCTTGACCCACCGCCACCAACTAGCAACCACCACATAGGCGTATTCTTACTGGCTCAACACTTACTGGTTCAGAGTCTCTTACCTGACCGGGTCTTGTACTGGCTCAACACTTACGGGCTTAGAGGTTGCCAAACAACCATGTTATTTTTGTGTGCTTATCTCTGTGGCTCAGTACTTCAGTACTATTGAGTGTATAAACAAATCTATGGCACATATGATGAGCTATTTCAGTGTCTATAGGATTGATGGTCATTTCAAGCAGATACTAAGTAGAATAATAGCCCTAATGGCTCACTGCTATACGTTTATATAAGTTGCAAATCTTCTCACTTTGCTGGAAAAACCATAGTCACATGAATCGCGGTACGCTCCAGTTCGTGGTACGAAATCGGGTATGCGGTTCGCGCATTTCTAAACTTCGGTACGAGGGGGTAGGTTCACTCGGTTCGCCAATTCGGTACGCGGTACGGTGTACCCTATAAGTTGGTACGTCGTATCGTATATAAACATTATACAATATATATTTTTTTTCAAATAACTCCAATAAACATTTCATAATCATAATCCAAAACAAAGTTCATAATTATAAGTTCAAAAACATAAAACAAACTAACCAAGTTCATAATTATAAGTTCAAAAACAAAGCAGCCTTCCGATTCGTGAATCGCATTGAATCTAGACAGCGAATTCGACAATCCGGTACGCGAATCAGTGATATTTGGTTCGATATTCTACACAATCGGGTACGCTCAATTTCACGAATCGGATCGTGAATCCTATGCGAACGGTACGCGAATGTACCCGATTCCGGTACGCGCGATTCAATTCGCGGTACACAGGTAGATTAGCGAATCCTGTGACTATGGGAAAAACAATGAGAGATTATTTGTCTTGTTAACACTTTTAGTTTCTACTTAATTTACTACTCTTTATTTGTTGAGCAGGCGTCGACTTCAAAATCAAGCTGTTTACAGTTGCCGGGAAAAGATTAAAACTTACAATATGGGATACAGGTATGTGTTGGATGTTATTGATAAGATACAGTTAGAAGAAAAGTAGATACAATAAGAAAAACAAACAGAAGTCAAACCAGAAGAAGCAGCAACATTAAATAAAAGAAGAATCAGAATTTAATGAGGACCGGGTTTGACCAAAGTGCTTGAAAACTGCACTGAAAAGTCTTAAATTGTATCTAAACGTTTTAAAATGTTAAACAACTTGCTTGTACAGTTAAATCTGATCATTTTGTTTGACGGGTTGCTGGTACAAAGTGAGAAAACTGGGTCGAAGCAAAACCTAGCTTGCACGAGGCTAAAATATTGTCCCCATGTCGTGCCTACATAAGCTTGATTTTTCCAGGCCAAACAGACCGTTGAATGTTCTCCTTTCAATCTCCATTCCAAATACCGTATCTCATTCACCTTAACTCTAATTTAGACACATCTTAGCTTGTTGGAAAGCTCTGATTAAGGAGAACACAAACCTGTAACTAATTAACCATATATATCTTCTCACTATTTGTTTTTTCCAACAATGATTCGAAAAAAATAAATAAATCTAGACTATTGCTTTATGTTTGCATGCAGTAATGTCAATGTTGGTTGTATACATTATATCTTTTGCCCTTTTTCCCACATAATAATCAAACATAATAATGATGTATTGATGTGTGAAAATTCCCCTAATAATTACCATCAATGATTCCTGATTTGTCATCGATATTTGTTTGTTGCAGCTGGACAGGAGAGATTCAGGACATTGACCGGTTCTTACTACAGAGGTGCCCAAGGGATTATTCTTGGTACGCAACCACTTTATCTATACCCAAATTCAAAATTGTAATATATGCCTACACATATTTCTATGCACTAGTATTATAAACACATACATACCTTTGAAGCATAAATGGATTTATTGTTATTCATAATGCGTGTGTTGGGAAGGTGGGAAACATGCGTATGTTGATCTTACCGGGGTGTCCCCCCTTGTTGGGCTTCGGGATAGTGGGTTTGTGGCCGGGCAAGCGGTCGTGAGAGCTGAATCAAAGAAAGTGGAAAAGCATGCTAAAGCATGTGAGGATAATCAACATGTTTTCGTTCCCTTGGCCTTCGACACGTTCGGTTCCTTGGCACCGGAGGCGGTGAGGTTTTTGGCTCGGGTTCAGCGAGTAGTGCACAACAACTTTTCCACCCCCAAGGGCGGGGTTTTGTTTTTAGCAGATTGGGATTTTCTATTCAAAAAGGGGTGGCGGCGCAACTTGTTGCCCGCCTACCTACCATCCTTATGTAATTTATCCTTTTTTATCAATGAAAATTTAATCTTATTTAAAAAAAATCATATTATATTACGGATAGATAATATTACATAATGCTAACTCTTGCACCACAACTAATATCTAATGATCCATTGAACACTGTATGTGTTACAGTGTATGATGTTACAAGGAGAGAAACATTCACAAACTTGTCTGAAATATGGGCCAAAGAAGTGGATCTTTATTCCACTAATCAAGACTGTGTGAAGATGCTTGTTGGGAATAAAGTTGACAAAGTAATCTCTACATTCCATTTGAATGCTTAACATGCTTCTATTTTATGTAGTTTTGGTGTATTTATTTTAAATTTTGTTGTATTTCATTTTTAGATCTGTATAATTTTAATTTAATAATTCCATTTCAGGACTCAGAAAGGTTTGTAAGCAGGGAAGAAGGCGCTGCTCTTGCGAAAGAGCTTGGTTGTTTGTTTCTTGAATGTAGTGCTAGAACTCAAAAAAATGTACATCAATGTTTTGAAGAGCTTGCACAAAAGGTAAAGTTGTTTTTGTTCAAAGATTAAGATCATTGTCATAATGATATTGTTTTTACAGTCAAAACTATCGCTCTCAATCCTAATTATAAGAGTATACAAAAAAGTGTTTGCGGGTCAATCCAATTTGACCCAACCTGTTAATGCAGATAATGGAGGTCCCGAGTCTTCTTGAAGAAGGGTCTACAGTTGTGAAAAACATAATGAAGCAGAAACCAGAACACCATTCGAGAACATCTAACGGTGGCTGTTGCTCATAAAGATGCTCCAAAACATGTCTTATGGTTCCACTTGTCTAACCCGTCTTGTGAGCTTATTAATATTTTCAAAAATACACGTAAATCTACAATTTCTTCATGTGATTAGGGTTGTGTTTGAGGCGTATCTACGCTTGGAAGAAAAGCTGAAGAGGAATTCTTATTCCTCATGTAAAGTTGTGATCATGCTATTGTCTGAAACCCTGAGTTGGCCCCGGGTTAGTAACAAGACAAATAGCAAATGTTCTTTGATGTATGTAGTTATGATATGTAAATAACTTGCATTCACATTGGTGGTGGTGAATTTGTCTAGTAATAACAAGATTCTTAGGTGTGTGTAAATTGTGTGAGGTTGACGGATTGAATCTTAAAAACCTAGGCACCATTCATGTTTGTTTGTGTCAATGACATCAACTTAACCCTAGTACCTAACCACAGTGCACCTAAAATCCTACAACCCAAAGGTGGCCCGTTTTACTCAATTATCCAATAACAAGTTATAATCAAGTTAACAAATGTGTTAAGCGGATTGGTGAGTGAGTAGACTTTTCTTAACTAAATTGATTAAACAGTTCAAGCCTAACAAGACATGTTAATCAACTATGACCTTTCTTAATTAAATAGGCTAAACAATTCAACTCGAGCAAGACCCGTTTAAACAGGTGTCTACTTAAACCAAGATTTCACCTACATTTGCGGTTCCAGAATCACTATTGACAAACAATCTAGTTCTTAAAACATAATGCTAGAACAATGAGCCGAAGGACCTTGCAGCAGCATTATCCTTCAACAACAAACTCCTAAGTTCAGAAGTCAGAACTTTTCTTTGGTACTATACAATCAGAATTCAAACTTCCCACCATCATCAAGATGCAACTTTATACTAATTTCAATTTTGAACTTTTAAGTTCCTAAACTCTAATATGTAGAATATTGTAAGAAAAGGACTCCCGTCCATCATGCCGGTGTTTAAGGGCGTTAAAGGATGTCATGTGGAGTTAAAGAGCATTATCTTATTTAACTTAAATACCACTCCCTTTGGGTGTCAAGAGCTTGCACACGCAATCAATTTAATACTTATTTTTTAGGGGTGTTAATGGAGGGAGACCATTTCTTTTGAAGGGCGTTATAGGTGATGCGGCTATCAAAATACCTACGTGGAATTAAAGGGCGAGATAGTATACACAATGACCCAACATACTTGAAAATACTTCTATTAAGTATTAATCACCTATAAGTGGATTTTGCTGGATGTGAACTCTCACATCACATGTAAATCTTCTTCGCTTCATGATAGTCTCCATTTATTTCCACTTCGTTACTTAAATCATAAAATTATTATTAATATAATAAAAGTGGGTATCTTAGGAATAGTACAACTATTCCTAAGCCACACCGCTAAATTTTTATTGTTTTTGTTTATCAAATTTACAATAATGTCAACTCTTCAGCTTTTAACATTGCCACTTACACTGTGTTAGCTTTTTAATTTTTTTTTTTGTAAAACGTCATTTTGACCTCTCGAGTTTTACATGTTTTTTTTATGTACATTGGTCAAATATAATACGTTTCGTGCTTATTTTTATGTGTTTTTTTGTTGGTCTATCTTTTGTTCAGAAACGAGTCGGGTCAAACATAATACGTTTTCACTAGGCGGTATAAATTCGAGTTAGTTTACGTTTCGACTTTGCCGCAACGCGTGGTACCATTCTTTAACGTAAAAAACACAACTTTCTTACGTGTTTATTTTTAAGTACGTTTCGTTGTAAATCCAAGTTGGTTTACGTTTCGAAGTATTTTTCTCGGTAATGAGTCAGGTGCAATATAATACATTTCCGCTACTTATATTCATGTGCGTTTTTAGTTGCTCTACGTTTTGACGTAAAGTTTGTTGGAAAATGGGTCAGATCAAATATTTGATGATATAAATTTAAGTTACTTTAAGGTTTCGATGCCGCCGCAACACGTCGTGAGTTAAATACTAATTAAATATATAAACTTCGGTTTGTCAATTGAGAATGAGTGATAATGAATAAATACAATTACGTTAAAAATGTATCATTTAAATTGAGTCATTAGGGGTCTGTTTGGTATGGGGTAATAGAATGAATGAGGGAATGAAATGGATGAGATAATGGAATGGATCATTACCATTCCATGTCTTGTTTGGTTGCCATGTGAGAATGAAACAAAATATTACTTTGTATTGTTGAATAGACATGAAAAGACGAAGGAATAAATCGGTGGTTAATGGCCGTGGTGGGTGATGGTCAGTGGCGGTGATGGTGGGTGGTGATATGTGGCGGTAGCGGCGGCAATGGGTGGCGGGTGGCGGCGACGGTGGTGGGTAGCGGCAGTGGAGGCGACGGTGGAAGGTGGAGGTGGATGGCCGTGATGGTGGGTGGGTGACGATGGTGAGTAGTGGCGGAGTGGGTGGTGGTTGGTGGTGGTGGGTGGTGGTGGTGATGGTAGGTGGTGGTGTGTGGTGGTAGCGCGGAGGTGGATAGCGAGGTGGTGATGGGTGGTGGCGACGACGGTGGTGGGTGGCGGCAACGGTGGCGATGGGTGAGGTGGATGGCGGTGATGGTAGGTAGGTGATGATGGTGAGTAGTGGCGGTGGTGGGTGGGTGGGTGAAGGTAATGGTTGGTGGCGACAACGGTGGTGGTGGTGGGTGGTGACGGCGGTGGTGGGTGGTGGTGGCGGCAGCGGTGGTGGGTGGTGGGCGACGGTTGTCGGTGGTGACGGTGGTGGTGGGTGGTGGTGATAGCGGTGGTGGGTGGGTGGTGGTGGTGGTGGGTTATGGTTTTGTTAGTAAATGATGAATGAGGGATGGAATGAAAAAAAACATGGAGGGTGGGTAGAATGGTTTTGAGGGAATGGAATGCCTTGTGGAATGGGTGATTCAATTACCTTAACCAACCAAACACACTATTTTTTATTACCTTGTAATGGTCCATTCCATTCCGCCTTCCATTCCATCATACCAAACACTACCTAGTTGTTTAAATTGTTACTAAGTTACCATGTATTACTCCTCATATATATTGATCGGGGATCTTCTAGAAAAATTGGTTTTTGTAAGAAAGAATAAAAAATGACATGTACGTAGCCATCTTGTTTTTTACTTTGGAATGATGTTTTGAGTTGTTCACTTTTCAAAGCGATGTATTTTATCCAAATCAAAGTAAACGATTTGGTTTAGGTTCCTGTACAAAGGACATATTTCGTGAGAAGTGTGAGCTAGATTAAGAATCTACATGTAGGCATCATGTTTTGGATTTAGGAATGATGTTTTAGGTTGTTTTAACTTGAAAAACACCAAACACAATAATCTAAAACACAATGCAATGTATTATAGTCATTAAATTTAAAAAAAAAAACACCTAAAACACACTACTTAACACTTAAAACACACTGCTTAATGTTCTTAGCATGGTGTTTTAAGTTTTAAGCTTAAAATACATTGTTTTTGGTTTTTAATTGTTATGTTTGGTGTTTTTCTAGGCAAAACAATCCAAAACATGATGACTAAGTTCAAAAAATGATGCCTACATATCAATTTTTAATCCTTCTCACACTTCTCACGAAATATGACCTTTGTACAGGAACCTTAGAAATGGTTTAAAAACCTTTTGGTGGGGTTTTTCAATGAATAAAATAAAAATTAGTCAAATCGAATTTTTTGAACTTTTATTTTTTTCACCTGAAATTCTTATTCGATTTTTTTTTTTTTTTTTGTAATAACTTTTTAAATGGGAAATTCTTTAATTAAACACATAACCGTGAAAAATTACATCAAGATAGCGGGCAAGCGGGCAACAAGCTGCGCCGCCAACCCCTTCTGAATGGCAAACCCTAACCTGCTAAAAACGAACCCATGCCCTCGTGGCGCCGAGACATTGCTATGAATAACCCGTTGGACTCTGGTCAGGAAACGGATGGCTTCCGGTGCCAGGGAGCCAAAGGTATCAAATGCCAGGGGTACGAAAACGTGTTGGTTCTCCTCACAAGCTTTAGCATGTTTCTCAACTTTCTTCACCTCTGCTTTCCGCACCGCTTGGCCAACTACAAAACCATTATCCCTCAAACCAACCAGGGGAGATACACCTGTTAGGTCGACACAAGCGTGTTTCCCCCCGGCCTACCCAAAGACAAGCAAGTCTGCTGGACGTAGGGTGGATCTCCCTTCTGCGGGGTCCGAGAGGAAATTCACAGGCGCCTCCTTTTTGGCTGAGATCCCAGCCCTTCTTAAAATATCCCAAAGAACGTCCCGGACCCAGTCATGCCTATATTTGAAACCAGGCAACTCCTTACAGTGAACCGCGTGTTCCCCGTATTTGTCCAAGCGTGCCTTACGGCAGATCGGGCAGACTTCATCTTCATGGTACATGGGGATCATCAATCGGTATTTGAGAATTGCCCTATATTCAACCCCAGACATGGTTTGGCCCAAACCTTCGATCGGGATAACATTTAGGAAATCTTGGGCATGGGGGCTTTGCAAGCATGCAATAACTGCCTTTTGGCGGGAAGACAGATCAAAAGCTTCACCCAGGCTCTGTGCGATTTTGCCAAAAAGGGCATTCGCCAAAGTTTTTTGAGGCTTTGGGGGGGCGGTGTCCTTGTTAGAAAAACCGTCAATATCAAAACCTGGGAGATAGTCATTTATCCTTTCAAGGGCCTGCACGTAGTCCAAGTCCACGTCGACAACCCCGCTATTCCTTAAGATGTGGTCTTGGAGATTCCAAGACTGAGCTCGGGATGCCACAAAAGCATACACCCCAACATCCTTTGCTGAGAGAAGCCCTAATCCTCCCAAACGCATCGGCAAGGAAGCTAGTCGCCACTGTAGGTCGCCAAAGAACGGACCCCCCACATACCACTATTCGATTTAAATTTGATTTGTATTTGAAACTCGAATTCGAGTAATTTCGGTTTAACTCAAATTTACAGTAAAAGCTCGCAAAGAAGAACCATAGGTAGTTTTTTTTATTTGTAAAGATCATTGTATTTATATTACGTGTCCTTTTAAAATTCTAATGACAATATTTTTTTTTATTATTGTGTCATGTTTTATTTATGTAACCAATCTGACCTGACCTAAACCGTCGGATCGACGCCAAAAATATACATGAAAGTAGAGCATCTAAAAACAGTGATGGTGTATAAATTCCTAGATCCGCCCTTACATGTATGCAAGTGAGAAACGAAAATGATATATTTAATATGGTTGATTATAAAAGAATCAGCAAATAGGAACATTTGTAATAAAAACATAAATTCTAATTTGCAATAGTTCGTCAAACAATCTATTATTGTTACAATCATCAAGAATCATATATTCATATGAACAATTAAAAAGAATTTGAAGGAATCTAATAAACAATGAAGAATGGTGTTAGCATACCCTAATCCATAGATGGTATAACACTGTAATTAATCAGAAATGACAGTCAACCAATGCAGGTGAAGAAAAGACGATGATTTGGTTGTTTGATCCAAAAGAATTATTGGTAATTTCCTTGTGTTCATCCTCGGTAGGCGCCGGAAGATTTAGATCCAACGGTAGCCCGGTTTTGTGTTTCTTGGACTCATGATTCGCATTTGATGTACTAGCCATGGTCATGGACCGGTGTCGCCTCATGTGACCACCTAGTGCTTGACCAGATGTGAACTCCGAACCACATATTGAACATTCATGAACCTTGGTCCCTTTGGTGGAACCGTTAGGGTTATAACATGATAAGGGCTTGTTTGGACTATTTAAAATAGATGTTTTATTTTTGGAAAGTTCATGAACATCCTTTGGAGGTTTGTTGTGGCTGGCTCTATGGCCACCAAGGGCTTGAAACGAAGTGAAACCGCGATCACATGTTTTACATTCATAAACATATGATCGCGGTGGAGGTGGATGGTGGCCATGAGCCAAGAGCATGAGGCAGTTGGCTATGTCTTGGTCATTGTTTGTGTGATTATCTTGAAAAATATTGGTGAACTCAATGGAGCTTGTGGAAGGCATTCGGAACAACCCATTGTGGTTGGCCGAGGCACTAGTTTCGCTTGTGGTGGAGGAGGAAGTGGTCGAGGCTAGAGTAAGCGTAAGCGCGGACGATGGTCTCCTACGCTTTGTCCGTTTACCCTTCATGTGGCTTTTCATCACCCCCTTAATTAGAGTATCACCACCTTCATGATGTTCCATAGTAGAGAAAGGTGGTTGAGGGGTTGTTTGAGTTTAGTGTTAAAGAGTTATAATGTATATGTTACATTATATATATGTGTATATATATGTAGTTGTGTGAAGGTGTTAAGAATAAGAAAGAGAAGCCGCCCCCGTGAGTATGTCCACCGATTGAGATTTGCCTTTCCAACCTTGGAAGTTACTATTAAAAAACAACCAACTACACATACTTGCACAACATATGTATGTGTATATCAACTTTATATAACTTTTTCATCTCATGTAAATGAAAAAAATTATGTATATAATAAGTTGCAACTTTATATATATAACTTTTATAAATGATGTAGTTTGTTTTTAAAAGAGAAGCATTTGTCCGAAAATAATATCTATGAAGGTGTTATATAACTGTTTTTAACTGGATAAGGAATATTTATATATAATTATGATGATTGATAAATAATATTATATTATTTGTATATGTATATGATATATATTCCATGTGCATGGATGCAAGTAAGAAGTGAAGGGAGGGAATCAGGTTGGCTTTGAAGCAAAACCAACCTAATCTAACCTAATGGATGGAGGATTCCTTTTCCAGGTTTAGAGTGCAAGCCTGGCACACTATCATTCTCATACTAAGTCACCTTCTTAGTTTTCCAACCAATTATTCTCCTCTATTTAATGTTTTTTTTTTCATTTAACTAATGTATTTCACCATTATATGTATGTATTATTAATTGCTCAAATTAATGTTATATATGATTAAGAAATCTTGTGAAGTTATGCTCATCAAAGTCTAATGCAATATTCCTCATTTTTGTGAATAATGTTTGAGTATCCGACACCCTTTAATTCAGTTATAAAATGGGTTGTTTACACAAATTATTTTATGGGTATAGAAATGGAATAAACGACAGTGATAAAAATGACAGTTTACTTCACATAAATACATCACTAACGCAACATGTATGGATATTGATGTATTTATTTACGCTTGATTTGAAAATTTTGAGGATAGCAAGAGCAAAACATATGAAAGTATGTTGCATTATGGTTTCAAAAAGATGTACAAAAGATGACATTTTTATGTAACTAAAAGAAAAAAAGCAAATAAGTATTTTTTTTAAGGTGGCATACAGTTTTATTTTTGTATAAAGTATTTAGGTCAAGAAGTATAAGTCAAGGAAATGATAGTATGACCCAAAAATCACGCCGCTTTTAAGCTTCCAGCACTCACTCCTCAATTATTTGATCAATCATTATAGTCCTAAGTAGACTACGTACTATTATTGGTTTTCGTATAGAGACAACAATAAGAATATATAATTTCATAAATGGGATATCATAGGTGTCGCAAGCATCAACAAAATGCAACAATCTAACATTTCGTACTGAAATAGAGAAAGTGTCATATTTATAAAATGATAACAAATTATCTCATGGGCATTATCTATATCTATGGTACATAATAATACAAACAAACTTAATGAAACTTATTAAAGAAACAAACTTAGGGTCTATTTGGTATGGGGTAATGAAATGGACGAGGTAATGGAATGAATCATTGTCATTCCATGTTTTGTTTGGTTGCCATGTGGGAATGAAACAAAACATTACTTTTTGTTGCTGGATACGCAGAAAAAGACAAATGAATAAAATCGGTGGTGAGTGGCTGTGGTGGGGGGGTGGTCAGTGGTGGTGATATGTGGCGATAGCGGCAGTGGTGGGTTGTAACATCCGGCCTCTCTCACCACCAATATTGTCCGCTTTGCCCCCGATGGGTTGCCCATCCAGGAACTCACGGCTTTTGTTTTTGGTCACCCCGGTGGAGACTTCCCATGAGGTCACCCATCCTGATACTACTTCCACCTGAGCACGCTTAACTGTGGAGTGCTCCTCTCATCCACTAGCATTAAGCCCAAAACGCGTTGGTGATTTAAGAGGCTTTGAATTACTTATGAACCAAGGAGATCTCTCCTGGCCACGGCCGATGTGGGATTTGCCTAGGGTGTCATGCTATGGTCCATGTTAATGTTCTCGGTAAATCAGTACTGTTACAATCACCCCCCCTTAGGGACTCATCGTCCTCGATGAGGTTTGCCCCACCATCCTGAACGACACAGGAGTGGCTCTGATACCATTTGTAATATCCGACCTCTATCACCACCAATATTGTCCCTTTTGCCCCCGATGGGTTGCCCATCCAGGAACTCACAGCTTTTGTTTTTGGTCACCCCGGTGGAGACTTCCCAGGAGGTCACCCATCCTGATACTACTTTCACCTGAGCACGCTTAACTGTGGAGTTCTCCTCTCATCCACTAGCATTAAGCCCAAAACGCGTTGGTGATTTAAGAGGCTTTGAATTACTTATGAACCAAGGATCTCTCCTGGCCACGACCGATGTGGGATTTGCCTAGGCTTTCATACTATGGTCCATGTTAATGTTCTCGGTAAATTAGTACTGTTACATGGGTGGTGGTGGCGGCGATGAAATGTGGATGGCTATGATGGTACGTGGGCGACAATTGTGAGTAGTGACGGTGGTGGGTGGCGGTGATGGTTGGTGGTGGTGTGTGGCGCTAGCGTGGTGGTGGATGGTGACGGCGGTGGTGGGTGGTGGCGACGACGGTGGTGGGTGGTGGCAACGATGGCGATGGGTGGAGGTGGATGTAAGACCCTTAACCCAAATATAATCTTAAACATGATTTAGTGGGTAATAATGTAATTACATTTTCTAAACGTCACTTTAAGGTCATACATTCCCATTAAGACGATGCATGTTTCAAAATAAACGGACAGGATCTAAGTTCAAACAAACTTCGTACCTAGTTACAGAGTTTAAACATAGCGGAAAACATAGTTAGTTAGACACATGTTCTAAAACGACCCTACACAAAGACTTCCAAAAAATGACATATTTAGTTCGGTTTGCTTGCTTGATCCTCCATCCGGGTGCCCCATCATACCTACAACCTGTCACATACATAATATACGAGGTTAGTTAGCTTGGAATGAAAATTAGAGCGACTACGGAAGTCCATAAGCAACAACGTCTAGTGAACGGTCGTTCGCCCTGATTGCCAGGGTGAACGGTCGTTCACCAAGGTGAACGGGCCGTTCGGTGTTCACAGAAGCATTTTTAGATTTCGTTCCTTTCCGAACGGCCGGTCAGATCGACTGCTCTGTTCCTGGATTAGTTTGAACCTTTTTCCTTGACTCGTTTGAGTGACTCGATCCTCGTAGACTCGTTCTAAGGCGATTTTACGATGATCTATGCCTTGGGCTCTACAATCCACTTTGGGGATTGTCTATGCCTTGGTCTTACACACCGAATGCTCGGTATTCATGAATTTGTCCATTTTAACCCATATCCAGATCAAGATGATGACCTCTATACACATGGTCATATTTTGTCTAGCTTACCATGGCTATTCGCTAAAGTATCATGTCTCGGACATTGTCTATGCCTCAATAGTTTCTAAGCTACAAACAACAATCATTCCCATCATGTCTAACCATATCAATTTGTCACAAATCCTTAAGTCTAATCTTCTTACATGGTCAACCGCATGACTTGTTATCATCAATTCTTTGTCAATAATAAAACATCAACAACTTAGAGAATTATGTAATGCAATTCATAATAACGACGTACGTATAACGTACCTCAAAGCTTCCCCTTTTGGCGAGTGTCCGCCTCGCTCTTAACTTCCTTGATTCCACTTGATTCGCCTATCCAAGCAAACCAAGCTATCGTTAGAACCTATTATCAATGTCCTACGATATACATAACTCATACAAGTATTTAAATTATCGGATGTGGTTTTCACCCAACTACTTATTAATTTCGTTTTTCATTCAAGTGTTTTAACAAACACTTGGCGGGTACATTTTGACTGGTAAATTTATAAGTCAATTCCTAGTTTGCAATATACCATATTTCAAGCATTTCAATCCAACATCAAGTTGTTGTCATAATTCAGCAACATAGGTCCATAATCAAGCATTTTAAGCCAGATTTTAGTCAAGGTCTTTGGGGGTTTTTACTAAGGGGTCGAACCCCACCCTTCTCACTATAAATAATTTGATTTCACACCCAATATTAACAATTGGGGCTTGTGGTTAGGTACTTGATTTCACCCCACCCTTCTCACTATAAATAATTTGATTTCACCCCCAATATTAACAGTTGGGGCTTGTGGTTAGGTACTTGATGGTGGGTGGGTGACGATGGTGAGTAATGGCGGTGGTGGGTGGAGGCGGCGGTAGTGGTGGGTGGTGGTGGTTGGCGGCCGTAGTGTTGGGTAAAGGAAATCGTGGCGAGTGACGATGTCAGGTGGGGGAGGCGACGGTCGGTGGGTGACGGTGATGGGTGATGTTGGGTGGTGTTGGATGGCGGCGGTGGTGGGTAAGTGAAGGTAGTGGGTGGCGGTGGTTGGTGGTGGCGGCGACGCTGGTGGGTGGTGACGGCGGTGGTGGTGGTGTTTGCAACGGTGGTGGGTGGTGACGATGGTGGTGGTGGGTGGTGGGTTATGGTGTTCTTAGTAAAGTGTGAATGAGGGATTGAATTAAAAAAAAACATGAGAGGTGGATGGAATGGTTTTGAGGGAATGGAGTGCCTTGTGGTATGAGTGATTCCATTCCTTTAACCAAACAAACACACTATTTTTCATTATCTCGTAATGATTCATTTCATTCCCACTTCCATTCCATCATACCAATCATACCAAACGCTAGGTGAATGAAAGTTATATGAATATATATATATATATATATATGTATGTGTGTGTGTGTGTGTATTTCAAAGGGCTAAATCCTACATGGCACTCATGTAGCCATTCTCCCCATTGAGAGTGCCATGTAGGATGCCATGTGGCATTAAGTTGTTTTAGGAAAAACAGAATTTAAAATCAAAATTGGATTTTTCTCTCTCATGTTTCCACCCATAATTTTTAAACGTTAATATCTTTTATATACGAGTACCATAGTGTTATATAAAAACGGAGAAAAAACGACTATTTTTTTTGTGAGGTTTTGTTCATACAAGAAAAAAAGAACACAAAGTGTTGCAAGTCTTTAATTATGTTCAAACCAGTAAATATGAATTTTATTTTCAACAGGTGTTAGCATTGGAGTTGTACATTGTTTTAGGTTAGGTTTAATATTAGAATTATATATTGGTTAAGGTTAGGCGTTAACATTGGAGATACATTGTTAATTGTTTTAGGTTAGGTGCTACCCGAAGCTTTCCTGCGTGTAACTGTAAAGCGCATCAGTTTATTTCATATGTAAAACTGATATGTCATATTAGATTTTTCAACCACAGGACGCTCCCGGGGTATATGTCTAGTTTAATTATAAATGAATGATTAACTACAAACGCTTGTATCACTCAATTATTCAATTCCCTACCCTATATCTCTCTCGCCGAATTCACCGGCTCTTCTAGTCCATCGGTCACCAATTGTTGTTTTGAATCAGCGCACCATACACCACAAGAGTCAGCCAGACCGTGGTCAATAAACAGTAAATCAGTTGTCTCTAAGATTGTTGATTTCTAGAACATGTACAAATATATACCAGGAGTTACCGTAAAGAAATTGATACAAATCTTACGTAAGTATAAACTTGGTAGAGCTGAATAATAACATTATCTTCTGAACAAAAGCTGAGGTTTTGAAATTATTGCTGACTTGGTTGACCATTGATGAGGGTTGACATGTGTTGGCAAGTAATTTGGTGTTATTACAAAACTACTTTTAATTGACAGTTTTCTTTTTCATCATTGTTAAATTATGGTCTCAATTGATATGGAATTAAATACATGTCAAGCTACAGAAATGTATTCAATGTTTAATATCCGAAATCCTAAAAGAACCTGAGGCACAACCTGTTACCAGTTGCATACAGCAGTTGGCCGTTTACTTAAAATGACCTTCAAATTTGTTCTGGCATTTTGTTATAGAATATGCTTTCTTTTTCCCTTGAGGTAAATGTTTAATTGCTCATTCACAACTAAAATGCAATCAATTCTGCAGTTCATTTTGGAGCAACTCTATAACCTGATTTGCCCATCAAAACCCGAAGCTATTTATCATTTGATACTGAACAAGGCACACACCCAAGAGGAGTTCATCTGTGGTTCAATGACAAAAAATCCTTATTCCAGTGCTAAAATTGGTCCACTGAAATTGTTTGTGACTTTTTCGATTGTTGGTAAGAGTAACAACAGCCGGTCTTGGTGATGATGCGGAGCAGCGGAAGTGAGTTGAGCGAAGATCAAACAACTGTCTTCATCCAGGTACCCATTACATGATCATCACATATCTCCATTTCATCAAACGCCAATATATTGTTATTATATGATAACTAACTAATGTTTTAAACATAAAATAAATTAAAACCCATACTAATTTCAGTATTTTAGAAATCATTACCCAACTATAACCATATGTTTGTGCTTAACTCCTAACCGCTTGAAAATAGGCGAACATGGAAATTACATGAGATGCGCGCCTCGGAGTCAAGTTTTTGCCAAAAAAGGTGCATTTTTATGTTAAGTTCGCGCTTTTTTAAACCAAGGCTTTAGCTTCAAATAGCGTGATAAAGAAGCGTGTCCGATCAGTTAATTATCTCTAAGATATACAATGATCTTTACTGAACTATAGTTTATGCATATCATGATATCATCAACACAATGAGCTAACTTTTTACTTGCTGCTACAACTTTACAGAACCCGGGATTTGACTTTTCTCAGGCCCAGTTTTCAGGGAACTGTCCGGATCCAAGAACACTCATGGGTGGAATAGTGCGGATATTTTTTTAAAGACTTTGTTGCTGTATTGATGCAAACAAGTTATTTTGCTAGGTTCACATTGTACTTCTAAAATGTTATTCTTTTTTACAAGTTTAATGTACGATGCATGTGTACAACGGTCACATACTACATACGGTTTTGTATGACATGGAGCATATCCACCTTGTACGTACATTTAAAGCCATGCCACAAAAGGGTGCCATATGGCCCATAATAAGGCATCTCGGGTGAAATTGGTTCTTCTTTTTTATGAACGGCCAACATAAAATTTCTATTATTACCAAGAAGCATGCCAACAAAGAGTTAGCATACATACAATCACCATGACATACTACACTACTTTACATCCACATACAACTCAATCATACAGTCACCACAACATACTTGTAATTTGCTAGGAAAATTTTAGCTCTTAACCCGGCCTGATCTGATCATCAACATTGTAGCAAAGTAAAACTAAAATGAAATATGAGAATTGAAAAATAAAAAATAAAAAGTAAGATACGTTCTTTTTAATTATTTTATTATGTTAGTTTAGAAACCTCCAGTAACTTAACGGAGTTACTATTCAACTCCGTTAAGTTACTATTTAACTCTGTTAAGTTGCTATTTTAGCTTAACGGAGCTATTCAACTCCGTTAAGTTACTATTTAACTCTGTTAAGTCGCTATTTAGCTTAACGGAGTTACTATTCAACTCCGTCATGTTACTATTCAACTCCGGCAAGTTACTATTTACTGTGCTTCTTTGATATTCTTTCCCTCAAATCCGTTTTATTCTCCGTTAAATTACTATTTAACTATGTTTTTTAAAATTTCCTTTACTCAACTCCATTAGGCTACTACTCAATTCCGTCATGATTTTTGCTTAACGGAGTTACTATTCAACTCCGTTATGTTACTATTTAACTCTGTTAAGTTGCTATTTTAGCTTAACGGAGCTATTCAACTCCGTTAAGTTACTATTTAACTCTGTTAAGTTGCTATTTTAGCTTAACGGAGTTACTATTCAACTCCGTCATGTTACTATTCAACTCCGCAAGTTACTATTTACTGTGCTTTTTTGATATTTTTTCCCTCAAATCCGTTTTTTTCTCCGTTAAATTAATATTTAACTATGTTTTTTAAAATTTCCTTTACTCAACTCCGTTAGGCTACTACTCAATTCCTGTCATGCTTTTTGCTTAACGGAGTTACTATTCAACTCCGTTATGTTACTATTCAACTCCGTCAAATTAGTATTTACTCTGTTTTTTATAGTAACTCCGTTATGTTACTATTCAACTCCGTCAAATTACTGTTTACTCTGTTTTTTTAATATTTTTTCCTCAAAACCGTTTTTTTCTCCGTTAGATTACTATTTAACTTTATTTTTTAAAATTTTCTTTACTCAACTCCGTTAGGCTACTACTCAATTCCCTCATGCTTTTTGCTTAACGGAGTTACTATTCAACTCCGTTATGTACTATTCAACTCCGTAAAGTTACTATTTACTCTGTTTTTTTTATTTTTTTTCTCAAATCCGTTCTTTCCTCCGTTAGGTTACTATTTAACTGTTTTTTTTTATTTCTTTACTCAACTAAGTTAGGCGACTACTCAATTCCTTTAACTCTATTTTTTTAATTTCCTTTACTCAACTCTGTTAGCTACTACTCAATTCCGTAACAAATGTTAAAAAATGACCGGTTAAAAAAGGCGGGGCAACGCCCGCCATAAAATATCACTAGTTATTATTGTAGTATAAAGGGTTAAGGTTGCCATTGGGGTTGGTGGCCCAATGGTAGAAGCAAAGCTTCTAGGAACACTTAAGGGGGAGGTCATGGGTTCAAGTCCTACAAGGAGAAGAAATTTGCCGTTCAAAAAAAAAAAGGGTTAAGGTTAATATAATTAAATAATGGTGGTAAAGTGGTGTGTTTCCCAACCAAATGGTTGTTGGTTAAAATCTTACCGTGATATTAGCCGTTAAAAATAATTACCTTTAAAATGTTAAATACTTAATTTGATGTTTGTGTTTGTGTCTGATGTTTGATAAATAATGACAGATCAATACTTAGTATATCCCACTGTTCAGTGACCCATATCACATATGAGCCCATCGTCAAGTATCTAGAACTCTAGAAGACTAGAACTCTAGAAGCCCAAACAACATGTTTAATACATATAAAATTATATATTACTGGAATGCGAAAAATATCTTGTGAATCGGATAGAAATTCATCTATTCACACAAACCCAGTGGCAGAGCTTGAAATTTTTTGAGGGGGGAGGGGATTGAAAGTCACGGGACATTTAAAACTGACGGGGCCGGACTCAATACATATAAAGTATTCGAACGAAAACATGTAAATTGACACTACTGAGGAATAAAAAAAACGGAGGTGGCTGAATTACTCAAAAACCCAAAGTTTGTTTATCCAATTGTGTTCGAAACAAATTTCGGGTTATTCGAGTCCGATTTCAATAATAAATAGTCGTTTTAATAACATGTAATAAGGCTGGTGGGTGTAGAGGAGCCCCATCACTTGGGAATGGGCCTCCACATCAGCCGCCACATCACTATTGGCAGGCTCATCACCCAAGTGATGGAGCAAGGGTGTGTGTGTGATGAACCTCCCTCATGTGCAGTCCCGTCCTTTCGTCCATATTGTGCCGGTTGCGACGTGATGGGTCTAAGGGGGATGGTGTGGAGTGTGGACGGACCTTGATGGAACGTGACCTAGTGAGCCTAACTTTCGATAAAAAGTCAAAGTGTTGATTTTTAAGAATAAACGAAACTGACTGACAGTTGACACAGTCACAGATAGATAAAAAGTCAAATTGTTAATACTGTTAAGAATAAACGAATGACAGTTGATAGATACAGATATTTAGAAAAGACAAATAATTTTAGGCTGTAAGAGATAAGATTCATCTGCATTCTTACACTGACCCATCATCCCAACTATCAATGGAACACAATCAAACACTCGTCTTTGCTGTTAATGGAGAGCGTGTTGAGCTCACTAGCGTTGACCCTTCAACTACTCTGCTTCAGTTCTTGCGTTCTCATACTCGTTTCAAGAGCGTTAAACTCGCTTGTGGCCAAGGTTTTCCTTTGTTTTTTCTTCATGTTTGTGTGTCGAGTTGCTGCTGACAAACTTCATATTTGATTCGAAATGAACCCGATATTCGAATTTGTGATTTTCGATTGGATTCTAAATAGAAATATACATATAATTATCATTTTTACACACACATATGTATATTATTTAGTTTAGGATTTTCCAATTTTGATTTTGTTAAGTTTCAGTAGTCTGAAGTCCTGAAAATGGAATCAAAATAAATTATTTTTTGGGTCAATATGAATCGAATTCCAAATCAGGTTTCGATACTCAAAATTCGACTGAATATGGTTAAACATCACTCACCTAAAGACCGGATTTAAAGACCGTAGCTTAGCTTTAACACGTTAGTAGTTTCACTGTCTTGTGGTTGAATATGGTTGTTGAGATGATAATAATCTGTTATTTTTTATTGTCTTTTTACACATATGACTATTTGAATCTTTTGCATATTATGAGTTCACAATTGTAGGTGGTTGTGGTGCTTGCAATGTTCTACTGTCCAAGTTTGATACCAAGCTTAAACAAGTTGAAGATTATGCGGTGAGTTCGTGTCTTACGCTTCTTTGCAGTGTAAACGGGTGTTCAATCACTACAACCGAAGGCCTTGGGAGCGTTAAAGATGGATTTCATTCAATTCACCAACGTTTCGCTGGTTTTCATGCGGCTCAGTGTGGCTTTTGTACTCCAGGAATGTGCGTTTCACTCTTTTCGGCACTTGTTAACTCAGAGAAAACCTGTCGACCTGAACCCGCGTTTGGTTTCTCCAAACTCACTGCTTTAGAAGCCGAAAAGGCGATTTCTGGTAATCTATGTCGATGCACTGGTTATCGTCCTATTTCTGATGTATGCAAAAGTTTTGCAGCTGATGTTGATATGGAAGATTTGGGGCTTAATGCATTCTGGAAAAAGGATGCTAAACCGAATAATAAGAGTAAACTACTACCTTTTTATGATCCAAAGCAGATAACAACTTATCCTGAGTTTCTGAAAAGCGAATACGAATCCACAACTGCTCTGACTCATCAGAATAAGACTTGGTATAGTCCGGTTTCTGTGGAGGAACTCGGGAGCTTGTTGGAATCAACGGCAGCTGAAAATGGTATGATGGTTAAGTTGGTTGCTGGGAACACAGGAAGCAGTTATTATAAGGAAACCGAGTGCTATAACAAGTACATTGATCTTAGATTTATCCCTGAGCTTTCTGACATTAAGAAAGCTGGCTCACAGATTGAAATTGGAGCGACGGTTTCAATCTCTAAGTTAATCTTGGCTTTAAAAGAAGAAAGAGGCGATATTATGTTCAAGAAAATTGCTTCCCATTTAGAGAAAATCGCTACTGAGTCCATCAGAAATGTAGCAACTATAGGTGGGAATTTGGTTATGGCTCAAAGAAAGAGTTTTCCTTCCGATATCGCCACTTTACTTCTGGCAGTGAATTCGAAAGTTACGATCTTGACAGGGGTAAGAAAGGAAGTTCTTACACTTGAGGAGTTTCTTGAAAAACCGGCGTTAGATTCAAGAAATGTGGTTTTGAGCGTTTTGATTCCATCCTTGAAACCAACCGAAAATGGCTACTCAAAAAATATTAAGACTAAGCGTTTATTTGAAACGTATCGTGCTTCTCCACGTCCTCTTGGGAATGCATTAGCTTATTTAAATGCTGCTTTTTCGGCTGAAGTTTGTAATGTTGATGATGGTGTTGTCATTAACCACGTTCGGCTAGCTTTTGGTTCTTTTGATGTTAAACATGCAATAAGGGCAAGCACCGTTGAAAATTATCTTGTTGGAAAAAAGTTAAGTCTTGATTTGATATATGAAGCTGTTAAATTAATACGGGTTGCTATCGCTCCTGATAATGGTACATCACATCCTGCGTACCGGTCAAGCTTGGCTGTTAGCTTTCTGTTTGACTTTCTCATGTCAATAGTTGATCCTGGAATTGGTCCAAGACTGATCACAACTGATGATTGTGAAAGAACATCATTGTTGACATCTGCAAAGCAAGTTATAGAATCGAGCCATGAATATTATCCTGTTGGTGAACCGGTCATAAAATCCGGTGCTGCAATCCAAGCTTCTGGTTTGTATCACTTATCAGTAGTTTATGTTTAAGACAAGGTCTAGGCCCGGTTGGGGAGTTTGGGTAATGTGTTTGGGTTATATTTACTATGATGGGTCGGGTCAACATTAAAACATTTATTTTTAGTTTAAGACAAGGTCAAATGGTCCAGAAGTGAAAATTGAGAGGGATGGGCAGGTTGGTAATGGGTCAAAATAGGTTTAAGTTGTTTTTAGTATGGACGAGTCGGGTCAAACTCAGACATGTATTTGTGGCTTTAATCATACAGGCGAAGCGGTATTTGTAGATGACATACCTTCACCGTTGAACTGCCTTCATGGAGCATTCATTTACAGCACCAAACCTTTGGCGCGAATAAAAAGCGTTAAACTGAAGTCCGAAAAAGATGTCAATTCTGTTATTACATTTCAAGATATTCCAAAGGGAGGTGATAATATAGGGGCTATGAATCGTTTTGGTACCGAATCATTATTCGCTAATGAAGTTACTCAGTGTGCTGGCCAGCGTATAGCATTTGCGGTATGTCAATTCTCTTAAATAATATTCTATCTTTTATTTTCTTGTTGAAAGTCATGTTGAATGCACATAAATTTATATAAACAAAGTTTTTAAGGTTGCAGAGACACAAAAGAATGCTGACATGGCTGCTGATACAGCCATGGTTGATTATGATATTGATGACTTAGAACAACCTATATTAACCGTTGAACAAGCAGTCGAGAAATCGAGCTTTTTTGAAGTCCCATCATTCTTAACTCCGTCACAAGTTGGTGACTTCTCAAAGGGAATGGCTGAATCTGATCACCAAATTCACTCTGCTGAGGTATTTTAACTAAAACTTTGTTTTTCGGGTTTTTTTTATGTGGGGGGGGGGGGGGGGGGGGGTAGTATTCATTTGTTGATTTGTAATTGCCATCCAGATCAAGCTTCCATCACAGTACTATTTCTATATGGAATCACAAACAGCATTAGCTGTCCCAGATGAAGACAACTGCATGGTGGTTTATAGTTCCATTCAGGTACCTGAATTCGCACAAAGTGTCATTTCCCGGTGTCTTAATATTCCGGAACACAATGTTCGTGTGATTACAAGACGGGTTGGTGGCGGATTTGGTGGAAAGGCTATTAAAGCTATGCCCGTGAGTATCAGTTATTAAACGACTACTTTTTCGTTATAATTTTATATTATGTTACTGATATTGATATTATAGGTTGCAGCAGCATGTGCAGTTGCAGCATACAAACTACGCCGTCCTGTAAGAACATATGTAAATCGAAAAACGGACATGATATTAGCAGGTGGAAGACATCCAATGAAGATAAAGTACACGATCGGATTCAAATCTAACGGGAAAATCACAGCCCTACATCTTGATGTTTTAATCAATGGTGGGATGTCACCAGATGTTAGTCCTATAATACCATGGAATTTGGTTGGTTCACTCAAGAAATACAATTTTGGTGCCCTTTCATTTGACATTAAAATATGTAAAACCAACCATTCTAGTAAATCTGCAATGCGGGCCCCAGGAGAAGTGCAAGGATCCTATATAGCCGAAGCGGTTATGGAACATGTTGCGACTCATCTCTCGTTAGATGTCGGGTTGGTTAGGGAGATGAACTTTCATGATTATGACAGCCTGAAGTTATTCTATGGTAATAATAGTGCCGGCGACCCGTTAGAGTATACTTTACCTGTCATATGGGATAAGTTAATGAAATCTTCAAACTTTGAGTCTAGAGTTGAAATGGTTAACGAATTTAATAAAAACAATATATGGCGAAAAAAGGGTATTTCTCGGATTCCCATTCTGCAGAAGGTGTCATTGAAAGCGACGCCTGGTAGAGTGAGTATTTTACAAGATGGTTCAGTTGTGGTTGAAGTTGGTGGTATTGAGTTGGGTCAGGGTCTATGGACCAAGGTTAAGCAAATGACGGCATACTGTCTAAGTGCGGTTCAGTGTGATGGAGCACATGGGCTCTTGGAGAAGGTTCGGGTCATACAAGCAGATACTTTGAGTATGGTTCAAGGCGGGTTTACAGCTGGTAGTACAACTTCTGAGGCAAGTTGTGAAGCTGTTAGACTTTGTTGTAATGTGTTGGTTGAAAGACTTGTGTCACTGAAGGAAAAAATTAAGGAGCAAATGGGTTCGGTTAATTGGGAGTTACTTATTATGCAGGCGAATATGCGGTCGGTGAACTTATCAGCAAGTTCATATTTTGTACCTGAGTTTACATCTATGACTTACATTAATTACGGCGCTGCAGTTAGTGAGGTAACTAAGTTCCATGACCGATAAATCATTGTTTAGTCGTTTACATGTGACGCTAATTATGTTGGAAAAACAGGTGGAAGTAAATCTTTTGACTGGAGAAACCAAAATGTTGCAAACAGACATCATATATGATTGTGGACAGAGCTTGAATCCTGCTGTGGACTTGGGACAGGTTTGTGTCAATAATAATTCATTAATAATAAATAATGCGTCATGTCGCTACAGAAATCTTATTGTTCGGAGTAGTCTAGGTGGTGGTACAGCGTCGTTCTTCGTATTCCCTATAGCTAGAATAAAAGCTGTAAACATCGACAACCCGTTAAGACATTCACTAGGCAGAAGCCCTGGTACACATGTAAAGATGTGTATCAAGCATAAACATATGAATGTAAGTTATTTAGGGGTATAGATAGAGAGAAAATGCATAATGTTTGGATAAGTAGAAAAAGGACCTCTTATCTTATTGGGTTAAGTCTCTTTAAAGTGGGTCGACCATGGTGGGCTAAAGCCCATTGGGCTAGGCCCAATAATAGGGTACAAGTCCCCTAGTCTCGTCTTTTTATGTAAGGAACCAGTGAGCCAACCTTTATAGGCCAACTGTTGGCCGAAGTCCACTGGACTGGGCCCGATACGAGGATTTCCTACTTTCCTCTACAATTCACATTATATGATTATTTACATGTCATTTTTTACAGGTTGAAGGGGCTTTTGTGCAAGGAGTCGGGTTTTTCATGCTTGAAGAATATCTTACAAACTCTGATGGTTTGGTGGTTGCGGATAGCACATGGACATACAAGATACCCACAATTGACACCATACCCAAACAACTAAATGTGCACATACTCAATAGTGGACCTCATAAAAACCGCGTTCTATCTTCAAAAGGTACGTTATCTTTTTGTTCTTGTTTAATGTTTATCATACCCGATGAGTTAAGTGCCATTATTGAATGTTTTTGTTCGTGTGGGATGCAGCTTCAGGTGAGCCACCATTGCTTCTTGCAGCTTCGGTTCATTGTGCAACTAGAGCCGCCATCAAAGAAGCAAGAAACCAACTGTATTCTTTGAAGGGGTTAAACGATCCTGATTCGTTTTTTCAGTTAGATGTTCCTGCAACAATGCCAGTGGTGAAAACATTATGTGGGCTTGATAATGTTGAGTTCTACCTTCAGAGCTTGTTGTCTAAATCGTAGATACAATATATGATTTGTCGTTACAAGGTTCTTTTATGTACGTTGTATTATTATCAAGATAAGCTTTGTAGTTATTCGTTAGTAAGAGAATAAATTTATGATCTCAATCATGTTTCTTAATGTGAAAATTGAATCAAAGTGTGTCCTTTTATGCTTGCAACAAAAAGTTGGTGATCAAAGCATCGGAATTTATCTCACTTTATGTGTTCCATCTTTGTCATTGTAAACTTATGTTATACAACATAACAGTGCACATTATATTATACCACCTATAAGCACTTATTGATTGTTTCATGGATTGTAACTTTTTAAGAATTTGTTTATTGTATATACATGACACTAAACATTTTCATGAACATGGCATGACATTTCTGTTATGTTTATTTATAACAATCATTAATACATGTTTTATGTTTTTTTTAACGCTTAGTCATGTCACATATAGATACGCTATGATTGTACGATAAAAATTTAATTGTTTTAGGTAATTTGATCCAATCGCAATTTCATTCAGTTAATTGGATACCTAAAAACGTGGGTTTTCATAGGATTAATGCACAACATAACGCTTGGACTAACCCGTTTGATATTTTTAATCTACCCGCGCCGCAACACGCGGGTTCTAATTACTAGTTTATAATAAATAAACAAACTTTTCTGGCACTATTTAATAATGATTCATTGAATGTTCGGTTAGTTTAGTGCTCCCAAAATATGTCTAAACTTTAAAGATACCCACGTCTCTATCTCATTAATTAAGCAATGCCACGTGTATATTATGAAGATTTAGCACATTGTTTTCCTCTAATGATTGATGTGAGATTCTTTGAACCGCGTGGCACATCTTCAACGTAACAAGCTATAAATATCTTCAAACATTACCAATTACACAAGACAGGTGTACGTGTACCCTTCTTTCCAGAGCCAAACTTACAAATTCCCAACTTTATTACAACATCCAATACACAAAGTACAAGTCATTAATGCAAAAGGTATCTGATACTTGAAACTTATGCTCTGTACAAGGCTTTTGCCTACATTAACAACCATAACCTCCCACTTTAGTGGAAACCTTAAAAATCCTAGATCTTTCTAACCCCCTTCAGATCTTTCCATGTTCTATATAAGCTAATTTTTCCAACCCATCAAGATTATAGATAAAAAAATAACACCATAATTGCATAATATTTTCTCCACCTCTAATACCCAAAACTTTGTTTTTAATAGGATCGGTTTTACTGGTTTTACTGTCCAAAAGGGCTGCGGCGTAACTTGTTGTCAGTTTACCTGTCACTTTATTGTAAGAAAGAGAAAGATGGTGAGGAAGATACAAGTAGTAATGATGATGATGTTGATGGTGTGGTTTCTAACACAAGATATGGGATTTGCTATGAAGAAAAGGAGCATGATGATGATTAATGATGATGATGATAAAAAGACTACATCTATAAAAACTGACCAAGAGGATATTGAGCCAAACAATCATCACTGGATTCCAAGAGGATCATGGCAGAGTGGTCAGGGTCAAAGTGGTCAACATAGTGCTGATGATAGCCATGTTTAATCTGGTTAATAGTTTATACATGGTCAATTATTCGTTGAAAATGTTGACCGTATATGGTGTGTGACGGATCATGTAGCTTGTTCAGTAGCATTTGTTGCATGTGAGAACGCAAAGGTACAATATGGAGGATCAAAGCTTTAAAGTGCAAAACAAGAAAGAGGATATTTTGTAGGAACACTAGGATTTTTATAAATATATTGCAAAGGGTAATACTTATTTAAGTTGTATTTTGTTTATAATCGGTTTTGTAAACATTAATGTAAATGTTATATCTATTAGATCAATAGATCTTAAAAGATCTTAAACAGTGATCATATAATAAAATGAATTTCATTCTTTATAGTAGTTGGAATTAGAATATGGATTTAAATGGAACCAGATTTGACTAGAGAATTTTTATGCATGCCTTGAACTTGAACTAAACCAGAATTAATAGAATAAGAGATGCATTCCTTGAAATTGAACTAAACTAAACCAACCGTTTATTTTTATGGTTTCTACAGTTTCTAACCAGAACACCTGTAATCACAACGCAGACAACACTACAACCGTTACCACCACCACTAGTACTTGGGGTAACAATTTCTAACATGAGTACACTAAAAAAACCTTTTAGACTTGTTAACACGGGTTGTTCATTTAAGATATCAATCCAAACACAACCAGTTTAATAGAATGAGATATAAAAGTTCTTTGTACTCCTATGGTATAATTCTCCTATATATTATTTGTACTAAAAGTGTTAACATTAGGAACTAGGAGCATGAACTTGGATATAAAGCAAATGGAACATGCTTGAATTATGTTGGGTCATTTCTTGTTTGGTCCAAAATTTCAAACCCAAATACTAAAATTGAATAAAGAATCGAACCCAACGTGAAAACTGAAAAGCAGTTTTCAGTTTGGGCCCACCGACCCACACACTATTACATGCATCAAATGATACACGATTATGAATTTAGAAGGAAAAAAAAAAAGAAAAAAACAAACTAAATATTAGGAACATATAGAAAAAGACAATATAAATGTTGGAGAGAGAAAAGGAAGTGATAAAAAAAATGGATATGTTGGTCTAGGTACTTTGTAGTAAGAAACCTATATAGTATTGTTAAAATATATGGGTCTTAGCCCAAATATTAAGCCTATAATTCAATTACATGTTGTTGGGCCAGTCTGGTAGCCCAATTACTCATTCTGATATTATGAGCCCACTTTATGTTGAACTGGGTCTTTGTTATTTGGTCTGGACCATTGGTCTGGGTCAGTTTATGTGGTTGTTGTTATTTGTGTTTTCTCACACATATTGGTGAGCTGGCATTGGTTATGATCGTTGGATGCTTTCTTTCCTGGCCGTTGGATTATCTCTGGGAGCTGTATATAAAGAGAGCTCGTGTACGAGTTCTCAGTTTAGTCGTATTGTTTTCTTCTTTGTTTGTACTCTCTGAGTTCTAGGGTTTCAGTAGTTGTAAGGTTGTTATTATTTTTCTTTGTATTCTGGTTCTTGATCTGCTGATATTATTGATCAGCAGATCCTTTGTGTATTGTACTTCTCTATTATTGATCTCAGTGATTTACTGAGATCTATTTGGGTATTGGGGGGTACGTTTTTGGTTTGGGTTAATAAGAGATTTGTCACCTTGTTTTGTCGCCTACTTCTGTTGTTCTTGATTGTGAGTTTATGTTGGCTCCTGTGTTGATTTCTTTATTTTTTGTTATTGTTGGTTGAAACCCTAAAAGTTTACATGGTATCAGAGCCAATGGCTCTTTGATTCTGGTCTTTTTAAAAGTCTTTCGCTGTCTGTTTTTATTGTTCTTTGTTGATTAGGGTTTTGATCTTGATTCATAGATCTTGACCTGTATTGTTTAGTAATAGATCTAATCTGTGTAGATCTGGTCTATTACTTGTTTCTGGTACTATCAGCAGTAGATCTGATCTTTGTAGATCTTGTCTATTGCTTTTTCTTGGTATTTGTTGTAGATCTAGGGTTTTGTCAACGATTGTTGGCTGGTGGCTTTGGATCTTGATTCTGGTACTTGGTTGTGGGCTGGATAGCTGTGCTGCTTGCTCTCTGGTCGTGTAACCCTAAGTGAAGGTTACAGACTACGAGTTTCTGGTGAGATCGTTTCATTCTTTTGTTTTCTGTTGTTGTGTCTAGAGGCACTGACCGGGTTAGGGTGGACCGGTATTGGCCAAACTACTTGGTGTCTTGTTTGTTGATCTGTCTGTTACTTGTTCTTGGTTCTTTGTTGTTGTTGGTTATATATATATATATATAAGTAATATATATAGCTAATAAAAGGGCTCCTGAGTTAAGAACTGGGTGGACACCATTGAGTGACGAATCCACTATCTGTAGCACTGACTCAGCTTCGTCCTTCTAGGGTTTTGGGATTATCTGTTGTTTGTATTGCTGTCTTTGTTTGTGTGACTATCTGTTTGTCTTGTGATGGGTGATGTTGTCAATCCAGCAGGAGGTGGGGGTGCCAATCCTGGTGGTGGGGGCCCCAACCTTGGTGCTGGTGATGCAACCCTTATTAGTAAATTGGATATCAGTGATCCTTTGTTTTTGCATCCTAGTGATACCACTAGTTTGTCTATAATCAGTATCAAATTGAAAGGCACAGAAAACTACTCTGTGTGGTCTAAATCTATGAAACTTGCTTTACAAGGTAAAAACAAGCTAGGATTCATAGATGGTACTTGCATCAAACCTGTTGATAATGATGTTCTTGCTAATCAGTGGGATAGATGCAATTCTGTGGTTATTTCTTGGTTGATTAATTCTGTGTGTGAGGAATTGTATCTTGGACAAGTGTTTTCTGAAAATGCTAGAGATGTTTGGTTAGACCTTAGGGAAACCTATGATAGGATTGATGGTTGTGTTATGTTTAATCTGCATCAAAAAATAAATAGCATAACTCAAAGTGGTAGTTCTGTTGCTGAGTATTATAATAGGTTAAACACTATGTGGAAGCAGTTTGACTCTATGGTCCAATTACCTGCTTGTACATGTCAAGCCTCTAAAGAATTTAATGATTTTAATAGCCTTATTAAACTCATGCAATTCTTAATGGGGCTTGATGAGGTGTATCAACCTGTTAGAACTACCTTATTGACTAGTGATCCTCTGCCTTCAGTAAAATCTGCTTTTGCTGTTGTCTCTAGAGAAGAATCTCATAGAGGTTCTAGCAGTGGATCAAAAGCAACTAATGTATCATTTGTTGCTAAGACTAGTCAATCATCTGATAATAGGAAAGGGACAAATAGGGGTCCTAATCCTAATCTAAAGTGCACACACTGTAACAGAGTTGGTCATACCAAAGAAAGATGTTTTGAAATTATTGGTTATCCTAATGGGAATCAAAAGAGGGCTGGTAATACTGGAAGTTGGTCAAATAATAATAATAATTCTAACAGAACTCACGGTAACTGGAAAAGTGGTATGACCAATACTAGTAACAATGTGTGCAGTAATGTTTCTGCTGGCTCACCTTTTACTCCTGAGCAGATTTCTAGGTTAATGAATTTGATAAATGAGAAGTCTGGTGGAGATCCTCAGAGCTCCAATGTTGGAGGTGAGTCAGTTGTTATGAGTGGTTTTTCTAGTATGTCTGTTCTGTCTAAACTGTCCAAATTGTTTGAGAATTTCTCTAGTTGTTCTAATATGGTTAAGTATGCACTATTTTTTGGTTGGATCATGGACTCTGGTGCCAACCAACATATGGTAGGTAGTGATAAACACTTAGTTAATTGTGTTGATGTATCTAAATACAACATGGAAGTCAAACATCCCAATGGCACAAAAGCAAAAGTCACCAAGATAGGTGATATTAAGCTTGCTGATGGGGTGATTTTGACTGATGTGTTTTTAATACCTGATTACTGTGTTAATCTGGTATCTATACACAAACTTGATAAGGATAACAAATTAGATGTTCTGTTTAATGAAAATGAATGTTTTGTTCAGGATTCCAAGTCAAGGAAAATCCTGGTGACTGGTAGACAGCAGGATGGATTGTATTTTGTAGGGAAAGATGTGAGTTTCAATAGTATTAGTCTTAACAGTGTTTCTGATCATAGTCTTTGGCATAGCAGATTAGGTCACCCTTCTAACCAAGTTCTAGCTGTGTTAAAAGATAGTTTGAATGTTGGAGAACCTAATTCTTTGCCTTGTGAGATATGTCATAAGGCAAAACAGGTTAGGGTGCCTTTTCCTCTTAGTGATCATAAGGCTAAGGCTGTAGGTGATCTTGTACATCTTGATGTATGGGGACCCTATAAGATCACTAGCAGGGAAGGGTTTAGGTATTTTCTCACTATTGTTGATGACTACTCGAGGTCTGTGTGGGTTTATTTGTTAAAATCCAAAGTTGATGTGTTTGAAAATCTTGTTAGTTTTTATGAATTGGTTAAAACTCAATTTTCAAAAAATGTTAAAATTTTTAGAAGTGACAATGGAACTGAATTCATTAATAAACAGATGAATGATTTTTGTAATAATAAAGGTATTATTCATCAAACATCCTGTGCTTACACTCCACAACAGAATGGTGTTGTGGAGAGAAAACACAGGCATCTTTTGAATACAGCTAGAGCTTTGTTGTTTCAGAGTAGTATTCCTTTGAGTTTTTGGTCTGATTGTGTGCTTACTGCTGCTTATTTGATTAACAGGATACCTTCTTCTGTTCTAAATGGTAAGAGTCCCTATGAATTAGTATATGGGTTCCCCCCTGAGATTAGTCACTTAAGGAATTTTGGGTGTTTATGTTTTAAAACTATTTTGGATGGTCCTGATAAGTTGTGTAGCAGGGCTGATAAAAGTGTTTTGATTGGTTATTCTTTTGTAAAAAAGGGTTATAAATTGTATGATTTAGAAACAAGGAAAGTTGAGTTTTCCCGGGATGTAAAGTTCTATGAGAACATTTATCCTTTCAAAACTGAACATAAAACCTTTGTTTCTGAAACTTTAAATCATCTAAATTTTTTTGATATTTTTGAAAAAGAAAATTCTGAAAGTGACAAAACTAAACAAAATTTTTCAAACCTTCCCGATGATGAAGGGGAACCTATTAGTGCTCATGATCTCTCCCATAGGGAACAGTTAGATGACTCACCTAGGGTAACTAGTGAGGTAGATCATGGTCAAGGTCATGATCAGCAACCTAGTAATACTACAGGTAGAGGGAATGACTGTTCAGGGGTAGAGGGGTCAAGTGAAGAGACTAGGACTCCTGAGGGAAGTAGACCTGTTAGACAGTCCAGTAGGGAGTCTGTTTTGCCAAAAAGATTTGGTGATTATGTGATTGAGAGTAAGGTTAAGTATCCTATAGAGAAGGTAGTTAATTATTCCAACTTATCTGTTGAGAATTTCAGTTTTGTGTCCAATTTGAACAAAGTTGTTGAGCCTATTTCATATTCTGATGCTTCAAAAGATCCACATTGGGTAGAAGCTATGAATGATGAAATGCAGGCTCTGTATAGGAATAATACTTGGATAGTTACTGATCTGCCTCCTGGTAGAAAGGCTATTGGTTGTAAATGGGTTTATAAAGTCAAATATAAATCTAATGGTGAGGTAGATAGGTATAAAGCAAGATTAGTTGCTAAGGGTTATAGTCAAAGAGAAGGTCTTGACTTTGGAGAAACCTTTTCTCCTGTTGTTAAAATGGTTACTGTCAGGAGTGTTATTAGTCTAGCTGTTCAAAACAGTTGGACTTTATTTCAGTTAGACATTAATAATGCATTTTTGTATGGGTCAATAACTGAAGATGTGTATATGAAATTACCAGAAGGATATGCTTCTGGTAATGAATCTAAAGTTTGCAAATTGGTTAAGTCTTTATATGGTTTAAAACAAGCTCCTAGGAAATGGAATGAAAAACTTGTTAATGTTCTGAAAAACATAGGCTTTGTGCAAAGTGTATGTGACCATTCAATGTTTGTTAAATCTGTGAAAGGCATTTTTATAGTCTTACTTGTTTATGTCGATGACATAGTGATCACTGGAAACAGTGAAGATGAAATTCTTAATGTTAAAACTTTGTTAAAAGAAAGTTTTCAAATTAAGGACTTAGGAAAGTTAAAATATTTCCTTGGTATTGAGGTTCTATATTCCAGTGAAGGAATATGTCTCAACCAGAGGAAATATTGTCTTGATCTTTTAAAAGAGTATGGGTATTTGGGTTGTAAGCCTGTTAGTGTTCCTATTGAGCAAAATTATAATGTCACTATTAAAAATAGTGATTAAAAATATTTAGAAGATATAACTGGATATCAGAAGCTAATAGGAAAACTAATTTACTTATCTTTGACCCGTCCAGACATAAGTTATGCTGTACAGTTTTTGAGTCAGTTTATGCATAAACCAACTCAAAATGTACAGCGAATAGCTTTGAGGTTACTTAGATACTTGAAGCTATCACCTGGAAAGGGTTTAATGTTCAAAAAGGGTAAGGATTTAACCTTGTCAGCATACTCTGATGCTGACTGGGCTAAGTGCTTGGTCACACGAAAATCTGTAACAGGTTTTTGTGTCTTTATTGGTGAGTGTCTTGTTTCTTGGAAAAGCAAGAAACAGAGCACAGTTGCTCGATCTTCAGCTGAGGCTGAGTATAGAGCAATGTGCTCAACTGCTTGTGAACTTATTTGGGTATCTAACTTGTTAAAGGAATTGGGGATTGACAGTAAGTTGCCCATAGACCTATTCTGTGACAGTAAGTCTGCTATTTCAATAGCAGAAAATCCTGTCTTTCATGATAGAACTAAACATTTTGAGCTTGATTGGCACTTCTTAAGAGAAAAGATTAGTTCTGGGTTTCTTAAAGCAGTCAAAGTGAAGTCAGATCAGCAAGTTGCTGATATATTCACTAAGGGACTGCTCAGTAATCAGCATGAGGTTTTGTGTGCTCGACTTGGTCTGACTGATTTGTATAGTAATTGAATTAAGGGGGGGTGTTAAAATATATGGGTCTTAGCCCAAATATTAAGCCTATAATTCAATTACATGTTGTTGGGCCAGTCTGGTAGCCCAATTACTCATTCTGATATTATGAGCCCACTTTATGTTGAACTGGGTCTTTGTTATTTGGTCTGGACCATTGGTCTGGGTCAGTTTATGTGGTTGTTGTTATTTGTGTTTTCTCACACAGATTGGTGAGCTGGCATTGGTTATGATCGTTGGATGCTTTCTTTCCTGGCCGTTGGATTATCTCTGGGAGCTGTATATAAAGAGAGCTCGTGTACGAGTTCTCAGTTTAGTCGTATTGTTTTCTTCTTTGTTTGTACTCTCTGAGTTCTAGGGTTTCAGTAGTTGTAAGGTTGTTATTATTTTTCTTTGTATTCTGGTTCTTGATCTGCTGATATTATTGATCAGCAGATCCTTTGTGTATTGTACTTCTCTATTATTGATCTCAGTGATTTATTGAGATCTATTTGGGTATTGGGGGTACGTTTTTTGTTTGGGTTAATAAGAAATTTGTCACCTTGTTTTGTCGCCTACTTCTGTTGTTCTTGATTGTGAGTTTATGTTGGCTCCTGTGTTGATTTCTTTATTTTTTGTTATTGTTGGTTGAAACCCTAAAAGTTTACGAGTATGATAAACTGGGGTATATTATTTTAAATTTCGTAGAGTGTAACAGAGAGATACATTTATATTTAAATAATGATAAATAAAAGCACCTTTGATATAATTTGTTTGCGCGTGGATTCTGGATAACGAAAATCTTTGAGAATCCATTTGACAGTTTGACAATATTCCAGAATGAGCGTTACTCTTTCAGTTTTTCAACTGTTAGACTGTTAGACTATAAGGAGTGTAGGGGATACGGGGATGAAACGTCATGTGGCATTTATGGAGCCCTTGTGTGAAGAGTGAAAATTGTGGGGAGTGGAAGGGGGGGAAAGGGGGTGGAAGGAATATTATTATTATTATTAATTTAATTGTGTGTTAGATAAAAAAAAACAATCAGCCAATCACAAGCTTCCAACCCTTGCCCCACGCCCGTCTTCCTCTCCCCTCCCAAACCTCCCCATCCCCCACTTTCCACGTCCCAGTGGGGCGGTGTTCCCGCCGGTGAAGCCCCTCCCCGCCCCACTCCGCATACTCTTACGTAAGTATTTTTTTTTTACATAGATTATTCAATTAAATTTACATAGATTATTCAATTAAATATTAAATTATATTATTAAATATTGTTTTCTTTTTTCCTTTTACGGCAAAATGCCGTTTTGTGTTTTGATATGTATAATAATACCCTCTCAATCCTACTATTAAAAAAAAATACCCTCTCAATCTTGACTCGTTCTACTGCGCCATCTTTGGTAAACACATGACCGTGTATAGTTGTTAGAAAATTGTGGGTATTCTTTCACACCCTCAAACTCTCGAGTTCCTCTTGAGTCCATTTTATTCTTCGAGTTACTAAGAATCTAAGATAGTCCCTTAGTTACACATGAAGGACTTTTTTTTACTCATAATAAATGAAATAAAATTAGAGTAACTGACAAAATAATAATAATAATAATAATAATAATAATAATAATAATAATAATAATAATAATAAAATCATGTGTACAGTCACCTATCTCATTATCATAGGAAGGGGAATTTTGTTCTAACATGACTATTGACATATCATCCTAGTGATTTTCTGAAATTTTGACAAAAAGATGTAAATTATTTTATGATGTATTTTAGCACTTTTGCAGAGTAGAATCTAAAGGCAAGAATAACAAGGAAAATACAAGGCTAAGGAGCATGTGTTAGTTCTGCAAGCTGCAGTGTAAAAAGACTATTCCAACGGTGGGGTATTGTGGGGAGGGGCGTCACTAGAATTGGTCACGGGTATTTCACTACCAACACGGTAACACTGCCGTCGGCAATGCTGATTGGGATCCCGTGAAGCAAATTCTGCTTATGTAGTAGGTGCAGGTGGTGGCTTCACTTGTGGTGGAGAGGGTGCAGGTAATATATTATTATTAATATTATTATTATTATGTATGAAAATAATTAATTATTGAGTAAAGAATCAGGGAAGTACAACCTCTAAAAAAATGTTTCAGTAGAGTGAATTAGTAAAGTGATATAGCACTACAAGATCAACGTAAATTCGTGAAGTTGGAAAAAATAAAGGGTTACACCCCTGCCCCTTATGCAGGCCGGAGCCCCTGTATATATATGCCAACCGGTCAAATAACACTGTTCCCATAGGATTCTAAAATATTCAACTTTGACCCACTTGCCTCTTAACTGTTTATTTTGTTGATAAAAGTCAATATGTACAACTTGTGTAAATGGGTGTTACTATATGTACAACTTGTAGGAAATAGGGTTCACTCTTTTTATTAAAATAATAAAATAAATATGATAACGATACTCTCTTTATTCGTAGGAAATACAAAAGTACAATACCGTTTACAAAATTTAAACAAATGAAATAAGATACAACGTAAAATGTACCGAATCTTGATTCAAGCAACTTCAACCGCATCATCTTCTACTAATCGTCTCTGCAAGAATAAACAACTAATTGTTGACGGTTTTGGTTGAGGATCGTGTTTGACACGGGGCCCTTAAAACAGATTCCGCGCCTCCTCTCAGACGGTCTGTCTCCCAGGGTACAACAACCGGAACAGTAGTGTACTGCCGGAGATGGTCTCGAGCCCGAGATTCCACCGAGTGTTTTGGTGTTTTAGAAAATTAGGAAAAAGAAAGTTGTGTATGTTTCTTACGAGAAACTCTATTCTCATCGTATCCAACAAAATGAGCCAAAGACTCCATTTTATACACAAAACTAAGATGAAACATACATACAATTAATCTTGTACTTACACAAGACTTTAATATTGTATTAAAGTGTATTAAAATGGATTTAAGGGGTCAAACATGAAACTTCCCTTTCACTAATGGTATGACATGAAACAACAAGGCATTAACACACTAGTTTGTGGACTGGTTTGACTGCCCTCAAGCGCATCGAGCTACCAGTCGCTTACCAGGATGCAGCCTAGTATTGCGCACTAATGTGGGACAAAACTTAATCCATTTTCTCATCTTTGGTTGTTCCAACCTACAACTTTCAAGCTTCGATATCTCATTCATCTTAGCTCTATTTTGGACATGGTTTGGTTCGTTGTGATGCTCTCACAATATAGTACACAAACCCACAAATAATTTTTTATATAACACATACATAAATATGTTTATTTGAGTCCAAAATTAGTGAAAACTCATTTTCACTACCATTTTTCCAACAATCCCCCACATGAATGGAGATCGAAAAACACACAAATTACCGATGTAACCTCGACGGTTGAGTCTTGCATAGGATAGGTAGGTGTAACCCTTTGAACCTTCCCTTGTGAAGCATACTTAGCTTACTAGCTGTCAATATGAACTTGATGTCTTTGAATTGACGGTTGTTTGTGTAAACGACAATATACGTTCACACAAGACTCCCCCTAGCCTGGCCATCCCCTCATTATCGTGTCCAATAATGGTCGTGGAACACTTTCCTGGTTCTGCGGGAGCTCTAGAAATTGTGCCCACAATTTCATTCGAAGCGACCACACTTCTCTCCAACATAGGTGATTTTAAATCATTAAAAGCATTATGGTGTTTAATGATCTACATTAATCATTAAACCATATGTTATGCTTAACCTCTCAACAATGTCACTGGATTTATAGGAATGGACTAGGACGTATTTAAACACCCTTTGTAGTTTAGGGGATATGTATATAACCATATATACTAGCTTATATATAAACATATATCTTAGCTATGCCCCCACAGTGACTACCTTTCGGTTCATGATTAAGTTTGCCTATTGAATCTAGATCTTGGGATCTCCAGTCAACTAGATTAGGTTTCCCTCATGTCCCTTTTTCCATGGGCTTTAGTCTCATTCCATACAACTTCATCTCTAATCAACCATCAGGTTGTTGGATCCATTTTCAACTGAGATAAGTTGTTCTAACGTGTTCTTGACTCGCTGGTCAATTTAGCCATTTTGTCAATTTGTAAGGCTGCAGGATAGGTAGGTGTTACCCTTTGAACCTTCCTTTTCGTCTTTAGAATGACGTGAAACTCAATTCATGGCTAAACACGTTTCCATGCCTTTGGTGATGTGATTCAAAGTTAGCTAGGCTTTGGATCTTACCAATTGGCATTTAAGTCCAATCAACTCGATTGACTCACTCCATTTTCAAATGCAAGCCACCCCCACATTTAAGTGTTATTGGATAATATCCAATGGGGTGATGAAAGGTTCTCCCTTTCGTATGAAGTTTGAGAAAGCTTCTCAAATACCATTTTCAACCCTTACAGGTGTTTCTTAAATGGCTCTTCCCCCCACATTGCTTGCACTTTGAATATTTCATTGACAAGTATTAGTCTAGCATGCTTTAGACTCCAATACTCTAGGATGTGAACAGAAGATGCATCATTCTGATTCTTCACAGCCTTAAGAGATAACGCACTATCTCTTTCAAACATTCACGTCTTAGTTAGACACAATAGTTAGAACTTGTTTTATCATTCCAAACCATCAGGTTCTAGGAATGTCTCAAACCATAGTTAATTTCATCCATTAGATTAAAAACTCATTTGCCTTTAATCTCCAAGGCTTCACCATTGACTCTTAAGAACTTAAACATAAGTCTTAATATAAGTCACTTTGATGAATATGTTCATCATCAACAAGAGGAACAATACTAGTATAAAATCACTAAAGTCTTGAGATAAAGTCAATTAGATTGACACTCAATGACATAGCATTCACATATGCGCCTAAAGTGATATATATATTTCCATGTTGTTTTGTTAAAACCATGTATTGGGGAAATCTCCAAAAACTAAGGACAAATCCTCCACATAGGTCAAACAACACTGATGGTTGTAGAAACATCTATATATCCATCACTATTGCAAATGTCTTACAATAAATTTAGCAAATTTATTAAAGAGTTCACAATATTAACATATATTTCTTTCATATGTTATAGTCATCGAAAAATTCACAAGTGTGTATTTCCATGTTGAAGCTCTCAACATTAGATGACATACCTCGTTTCCATGTATTTAATCCCAATACACTTGCCACGTTCGTCATGATTCGCTCATCATGTTGTACGTTTGATGTTTGGTATGTGACTTATTACATAAGTCATGATCACAACCCGCTAATTGTGTTCTTGCAAGACACTCCTTGCATTACCCGTTAAAACATATATCCTTATTAAATTCGTCGAAAAAAAAATTCCACATTAATTTCCTTTTGATATATATCGTTTATTATATTTTAAATCACTTGAATATTAAAAAAACTATAATCCAAAAATATATATAATACATAACAAATGTATTTTAACGGATTCATAAGGATATATAAACATCAAATCTCAAAGTGTTATTCTCTTTAACATTTTAACGTTCGACGAAGCCTTGTGGCATGTTTCGAGGTACTCCATCAATGACACAAGTTGTCCAAAACAACAAAGTTGTTTATAATACACTACTCGCAAGTAGTTGAGCAAGCAACCTCGAGTTGTTTTCCACCAAATAGTCTCACCATGACTATCATTTGGTTCAAGACATGATACTTCTCATACGAGTATCGAACCAATTACAAAGTCATGTTTTATTCGTTCAAAACATTTCTTGTTTTTGCATCTGTTTTAAAAATTAAACTATATTTGTTTATGCTTTGATTACAAATCAAGATCATAAACTCAAAATAGTTTTATTATTTAAAACTACATCTAACTCGCTCGTTAGACAATAAAATGATTACAAATCATCTTAATTATTTTATCATAGTTAACCCAATTCTAACCCGCTCGTTAGAAAATAAACGATTATAAATCGTTAAAGTATATGGATTTCATGATAAATCTTTTCTAATTCGCTCATTAGAAAATATACGTGTACCAAATATAAAATATTCGGTTTCAATAAGTCACCATTTCTAACATGCTTGTTAGAATACAAACGATTACGTTCATCGTTATATGGTGTTTGAGTATACAAACTAAACCGTTTCTAACACGCTCGTTAGAAATAAACGATTACCAAAATCGTTTCAAAACTTATTGGTTTATATATATACAACCATTTCTAACATGCCTGTTAGAAATAAACAATTACAAGACCGTTTAATATTTTATTGGCTCATATATAAATATAATAAGCCGTTTCTAACATGCTCGTTAGAAAATTAAACGTCTATGTTGTTCGTTTTTACAAAACATCAAATTCTAACTCGCTCGTTAGAAAAAAAATAAGTTTAAAATAACTTAAAAATAAGTTTAAAATAACTTATGTTTTGTAAATAACAATTTCTAATACGCTCATTAGATATGTTTTGACACGTTATTCTTTCAACGCCGTCGTTTCTAACATGCTCGTTAGAACTACATGTTTCAAAACTTGTTATATACATAACCAATTTCTAACACGCCCATTAGAAATCTAAATGTTCTCAACATTTTGAAACCAATAATATTTTACTAAAATAGTTACTTTCTAACACGCTCGTTAGAAAATACGCATGTTTTAAAACCTTATTATCTATAAAAAATAATATTTCCAACTCGCTCGTTAGGAAATATAAAGGTCATAAAACTTATTATTTTAGAATAATAGTATTTCTAACACGCTCGTTAGAAAATATAAATGTTTTGAAACTTATTATTCTACAAAAATAATAATAATTTCTAACACGCTCGTTAGAAGTAAATGTGCTTCAATACATTCGATAAGAATCACTATTTCTCCAAATAATGATCTCTAACACGCTCGTTAGATCGAAAACGTTCACCAAACGTTTATACATGGGTTGCCAAAAAATTTTCTAATACGCTCATTAGAAAATTATTTTACTAAGATTAATCTCTAACACGCTTGTTAGAAATAACCTCTAGCAAATATTTCTCAAAGGGTTAACAAATATTACGTCGTTTCTAATACGCTCATTAAAAAAATTAGTATTTGGAACGTCTAAATACATGTTAATATTTGTTAATGCTTCGGATTATCTAAACCCGACACAAAAAAAAAACCCATGAAATCGAAAACTTGAATCAAACTACGTTTTGTAAACACGGTATATCGGTTTAACGATTGTACTCCAATCATCACATTAAACCGACTTGTTGTACTACATATATATTTCCAAAAAAAAATTTTTTAGATTTTAACAAAAATCCCAATTAATATTTTTATACTTTCGTGAACCCAAAAATCCTCAATAAGAAGGTTTTTAGATTGTAACGACAATCTACACGAAAGTCTGTTTTAAGATTGTAGGAAATAGGGTTCACTCTTTTTATTAAAATAATAAAATAAATATGATAACGATACTCTCGTTATTCGTAGGAAATACAAAAGTACAATACCGTTTACAAAATTTAAACAAATGAAATAAGATACAACGTAAAATGTACCGAATCTTGATTCAAGCAACTTCAACCGCATCATCTTCTACTAATCGTCTCTGCAAGAATAAACAACTAATTGTTGACGGTTTTGGTTGAGGATCGTGTTTGACACGGGGCCCTTAAAACAGATTCCGCGCCTCCTCTCAGACGGTCTGTCTCCCAGGGTACAACAACCGGAACAGTAGTGTACTGCCGGAGATGGTCTCGAGCCCGAGATTCCACCGAGTGTTTTGGTGTTTTAGAAAATTAGGAAAAAGAAAGTTGTGTATGTTTCTTATGAGAAACTCTATTCTCATCGTATCCAACAAAATGAGCCAAAGACTCCATTTTATACACAAAACTAAGATGAAACATACATACAATTAATCTTGTACTTACACAAGACTTTAATATTGTATTAAAGTGTATTAAAATGGATTTAAGGGGTCAAACATGAAACTTCCCTTTCACTAATGGTATGACATGAAACAACAAGGCATTAACACACTAGTTTGTGGACTGGTTTGACTGCCCTCAAGCGCATCGAGCTACCAGTCGCTTACCAGGATGCAGCCTAGTATTGCGCACTAATGTGGGACAAAACTTAATCCATTTTCTCATCTTTGGTTGTTCCAACCTACAACTTTCAAGCTTCGATATCTCATTCATCTTAGCTCTATTTTGGACATGGTTTGGTTCGTTGTGATGCTCTCACAATATAGTACACAAACCCACAAATAATTTTTTATATAACACATACATAAATATGTTTATTTGAGTCCAAAATTAGTGAAAACTCATTTTCACTACCATTTTTCCAACACAACTACGTGTCTTATACATTCACATAACACGAAAAAGTTAACATTTCCTGATATGTACACGGATCATATATATATGTATATTGGTCGTATAGCTGACATTCCGTTGAAAACATGACTTGTATAAGTGTATACGGATGGTATAAGAGGCTCGTATAAGTTTGTACAGGTCATATGAGACATTTCCTGGCATCTTATATGCCTAGTATTAGTTAAAAATAATTGCCTATCACATTTGAAATAAGATCTATAGTAGCTTATACGGTTGTTCTACTTTTCTACTCAAATTTGGATTTTTATTATGTATTGAACATATGGATTTTTATTATGTATTGAACATCCCTAAAACATACTAATAACATAGTTTCATATTGAAATTGTAACTTAGGGGATGATCAAATAAGAGTAAACTTAATATGAGGAAAAAAAAAAGAAAAAATGATACAATAGTAAAACATTGAATACTTTAATTTTTCTTACATTAATTATTATCTTTTTAATTAATTAGCCCACGCATATCAAAATTCATCCTACATATATTGAAATTATCATACGTTTATCGTACACATATCGAGATTATCATACGTTAATCCTATATATATACAAATTCATCCTACATATGTCCTACACGTAGCGAAGTTATACTTCATGGTAAATTAGGTTTGCTTTGACATAATATATTTTAAAAATGACTTATGAGTTTCATTTATTTAACTAGTTTAGGGGTTACAACAAATTAATAATTTATTAACATTAATTACAATTATTAAATGGAAGATTCATATTGGTTTAAACTTGTTCTTTCTCTTCTTACAAGACATTTTATTCTCATTTGAACTCTCCGTTTGTAACTTATTATTTCATGTTTAATGGTGTTGGGGTCAAATAGTAAAGCTTTGGAGTTAAGGTATTGCTACTTTGAGGTCAAGTGTTTTAGCCCTGCCAAAGACAAATTATTGGTGTAAAAAAAATTTGTTATTTAGGAAATATTTAGGGTTTTAATTTTCCAAAAAGAGTGAAAGAGTAATGTGATTTTTTTGGTTGCTAAAAAAACCTTAATTAAGTGGATAAGTGAGGCCATTAACACACATATAATGATTAATTTTTGGATCTCATTGTGCCATGGTGCTACAAATGCCGACAATGACACAAAAACATATAAATTAGGTTTTGACATTTATGCATGCACATAGCTTATCGAGTTTGTATAAAGTTGTATTTAAAACTTTAATTTTGGAAAGAAGAGTTGGCGGGGTTATATGTAATGTTTGTGACTGTGTTTCATATAAGTTACTAGCTAACTACCCCGGGAAGGTCCCGGGGTTGAAAAACCTAATATGACGTAATAAAAATGATAAAAAAAGACAACATAAAGTAGGTCACGAAAAGAGTAAATAAGTTAAACATAATCAATCTTAGTTAAAAAATTTCATTACGTGATAACCTATTGCAAATGGCCAAGTTAACTAACCACAAAATCTCTTAAGCACTGTATGAACCAACACAACACAGTAGAAAATCAGATTCTAAATCTAAGAACTTCATATTAACCGGGTATTACTCTATCTCAGAAGCATATAGTAGATGATTTAGTCAGTTGAACTATCTGACCTTGTACTTGGTAGACATAATTCGACTTAATATAAGGCTGGTAGATGATTATAGTGGCTTCTAATGAGAAGATCTTGGTGAACAACTTAAGATGATTATCATAAGAACTGTCATACTTATATTGTGAACCTGAATACCATTTTAAGAACAAAATTTTCAAACTTTTGCGCAAGTAATCTAACAGTAAATAATGCTAAAAACCTATAGCATATATAAAAAAAATTATATAATTGTTTTGCGCGTCGCGTACGAAAAGCCCACCGCTTTTGCGATTTACGCTTTGCGCCTCGGTTTTAGACCCCATCGCTTTTGTGCGCTTCGCGCTTTTTAAAACCAAGATTCATAGTTGCTTAAGATAAATCTAGGCTTGGTCTAGATAAATATTTCAAAGATAGGGCAACTGAAATCAATTCTAGAATTTGAACTACCTGATCTATAATTAATGAAGTAGCAAATAATAATTCTTGCAAGTTGACATGTTATTAACTTTGAACATCATCTTGACTTGTTAAAAGACTTCTAAGAACATAGTTATGTTTCATATATTTGAAAGTGAATGAAAAGATTTTATACCTGAGGTAGTCATCATGGTCAATCTCATAGCAAGAACCTACATACAGAAAAGATTAGCATGCTTAAATTCAGATATTTAGTCATTATGAACCATTTTTTAGATAACCTTCTGTCGAATAGCCAGCACATTAGCATTATGTTGACTTTAGACATTCAATTTAAAGCCCTCTACTTCAATTCAGCTTATATACATCATTATAGCAGCACAAACATATATAGTTAAGATATAAGAAAAACCTGCAATATTTTTATAAATTATGAGAATTTGGTTTACAGCAACAAAATGAATGCAACTTGAATCACGATTAAGTGCAACACACAAACCCCACCGTCACCGTCGTCTTCTTCCTTTTTGACAGAACCGGCCGGCACAGGCCATGCTCGACGGTTCATTTCCTTCGACTCTCTCTTTCTCTACAACTCTCTCTTGCATTATATCTTAGTTTAGTTTAGATCAAAAATGGTTGAGAGCACAAGTACGATCCTCATCGGGTCGATGTTGGTTCCTGGTTGTGGGTCGCAAGCTGGCCAATCAATAAACTTTACGCAAGCCGACCCGTAAACCTCAAAGTATGCTTCAACTTCAAGATCAGAAGCAAATGAGATAAACCAGGAAGCATCACATTACTGAAAAACATTCAGAAGAAAATTGAGTTAGTTTTAACTACACACTACAGTAACAAATCAGCCAGTTTACACAAATAGTTATTCCCAAAAGGTTTAATCATCCTAGAAACCTTAGAAAACAACCAACCATCCAACCTCTATCTAGAAAAAAGTCTCTGATACAGATCATTAGCCAATACCTGCCTCAAACTCTCACCAAAATAATAAAAGAACAGTCAATCTTATTGATATACATTTGCAAAGAAAACATTTTTATGCTCACTTTATTTGCGATGGAGAAACTGCTAAAATTGGTATCAACCAAAACCCGATAAGGAGGTCGAATGATTCAAAATTACTGTCATATAAAACCTGATTCACTTAAACCCAACTCCCCTACCTTGTCACGTAATATCTATTAGAACATAAAGGGAAAACAAATCAAAAGTAACATAATAATCATGACATCCAGATATCACTAAGATTCAAACAATATTTCAAGATATAAAACCTTAGTCAAAATAAATCAGAAACCCTTAGTCAACATAAGTACAACAATGAATGAACAAAAACCCTAAAACTGAGCATGAACTCTCTGAAATCAATCAGTGTAAATACGAAGGACAAAAAATCGAGAAGAGAAAACCAATTACTAACCACCAATGACTTGAAAATAGATGAGCATAGGTGATAATTGATGTTTGACGGATGCTGGATCTGTCAAGAGAGGCCCAAGAACTTTGTGGTGGTGACGATTGAAGAAGGGATATCAGAGTAAACACAAAAGGATTTAGAAGTAAGAGATCACCTATATATCAAACCTGCAAGTGAATAGGTGGAAAAAACAATGTTTATGCGAAGAAGAAGGAGGGGATTCAGAGAAGAAGAGGCGGATGAGAGAATGAGAAGAAGATAATCAGAAGAAGAGGCGTATAGGGTTTTGTGGATTATTTTTTTAATTAAAAAACAAAATAATTGAAAAACACCAAAACCTTTCAATTAGAATGCCACGTGGCGATTTCAAGGGGGGTTGAAGGAACCAATGGACGCCACGTCAGCAAAAGGGCTTTCTTTTATATATATATATAGATATAGATATGCATGGGCGGACCTTAGTGAAGGGTAGACTGGGCTTCGGCCCGGTCTGTTTTTTCGTTTCGCAGTGTAAATTTTACCGAAAATTTCCAAAAATTTTGATATATATTGAGCCTGGCCCGCCCAGATTGAGCCCGGCCCTACCAAGTGTTTGGTTCAAGATCGTTAACTTATATGCCTGCTAGAGAAATTGTATAGGCGTCATACAGTCTCGTAGACAACAAATTTAAGTATGTATTGCGACTAAAAGTAGTTATGTGACGTTAGTGTCACATTTGTCTTTACTATTGTGAATTTTCTATTAGATTGCTATAGAGGTGTGCCACTCTCATTAAATAGCTACTTTTGCGATTTTCTAATATTATAATTGCTTTTGTAAGGTGGTTTCGGTATTATATATTCAACAAGCTTAAGGGCATTTTAGGTACATTTAGGTGCTAGTGGCGAAGCTTGGTTCTCGAATCGGTGGGGCCGGACTCAATTTTTTCAATAGGTAGTGGCCGGAGGTTCAAATCGGTGGGAGCCGGACTCAACGCGGACTCAATTTACCTATGAAAATCGCAAAATTCCACCACTACGCCAAACAACGGTGGGGCCGGGTCCCCCTCGGGCACTCAAGAAGTTGTGTCCCTGTCTAAATGAACCGAGCTGCTTATGAGCGACTAGAGACATGATTGCTAAAAGTTTGAGTCGAGTTAATCTTAAACGAGTTCGAGCCTTATCTCAAGCTTAAATTAGGCTTGATAAGGTTGTCTTTTAAAAAAAAGTTAACATTTTGGTTGGTATATTATCATTTTCTTATAAATTGATCACAACGTTTTTGTACATTGAATTGGTACAGATGTAGGGGTGTTCATCGGGTTTGGTTTTCGATTATCGGGTTATTCGGGTCGGGTTATTCGGGTTTTCAATTGTGAAAATATTACCCGATAACCGACCCAATCTAGTTAAATGGTTATCGGTTATGGGATTAATTGGGTTTGGGTTTTTCGGGTCGGGTTAAATGGTTATCGGTTTAATGGTTCGGGTGTTTGAGTTACATATTTCCAACCATTTGGGTTGCGTATTTCTATCCATTTGGGCTACAATATGTGTAAAATAAAACCACAACACGGGCTACAATATTTAGTTGCAAATTTGGCTACAAAAACACTACTCCGATATACATGAAAATATGGACCTGGATGATTTATTTATTTTTGAATTATTCGGTTTATTCGGGTCAACCCGAATTATACAAAACTAATCCGAAGACCGACCCTAAAGACTCTAGTCGGGTTCGGGTATGCACTTAATCGGGTTCGGGTTAATCGGGTAAGGTAGTTTCTCGGGTCGGGTCACTTTGGGTCCGGTTCGGTTATTGGTTATCGGTTAAAAAGAACACCCCTATACAGATGTCGGTTTACATCAGTTCGTCACAAAATATAAACCGGAAAGTCTGAGGGAAAAAAATAAACAAACTTGCATGTTCAGGTAAATTAACCAAATTAGAAAATATAAACTTTGTGGCTAACTTCAATGTACAAAAACGTAGCGATCAATTTATAAAAAAAGGGAAATTGGATTTTAATAACCTGAACTATTTGAAATTGGCCACTGACACCCCTAACTAAAAAATTGGCCATATATAACCTGAACTAGTGACTTATTGGAATCTAACACCCACTAACGGTTAAATCATTAACACCGTTAGTGGGTTCGCTGACGTGGCAAGATTTGATGACGTGACATGCTGACGTGTCAATCCACGTGTGCACACATCAGCGTGCCACGTCAGCAACTTGTGCCACATCAGCGTGTCACGTCAGCAACATGTGCCACATCAGCGTGCCACGTCAGCAACTTGTGCCACGTCAGCAACCCAACTAACGGCGTCAGTTAGTTGGGTGCTAGATTCCAATAAGTCAATAGTTCAGGTTATATATGGCCAATTTTTTAGTTCAGGGTGCCAGTGACCAATTTCGAATAGTTTGGGTTATTAAAATCCAATTCCCCATAAAAAAATGATAATATACCAACTAAAATGTTAACTCTTTTTTTTTAAAGACAACCTTCTCACGCATAACTTTATAAAACATATTTTAAAAAGGATTAGAGCATAGATTATTGCTTATTTGCCTTTTATTTTGATTAGGCCTGTAAACGAACTGAACGAACACGAACACGAACACGAACACATAATCGAACACATTTTTGTGTTCGTGTTCGTTCATTAAAAAAATTGTCGTGTTCGTGTTCGTTTATGTTCGTTCATTTAAACCTAAACGAACAGTTCATGAACATAAACGAACACAAATGATCAATATAAACGAACACAAATGAACATAAACGAACACAAACAAAAATAAGTTAATAATGATTCATGAACATAAATGAACGTTAGGGTTAGGGTGGAGAGCGACTGTGAAGTGTGGGGCAGTGAAGAGCGGCTAATAAGTGACCTGTTTAGAATGTTAGGGTTAGGGTTAAGTTTTTATAACATATGAATTAAGGTTACTTAACAAAAGGAAATAAATAATAAAAATAAAGCTAAGTTTAATTAAACGAACAAAATAAACGAACATAAATGAACGAACATAAACGAACGTTCATGAACATAAATGAACGAACACAACGTGTGTTCATGTTCGTTCGTTTAATTAAACGAACAAAAAATTGTGTTCGTGTTCGTTCATTTATTTAAATAAACGAACATAAACGAATTTCCCGCCGAACAGTTCACGAACAGTTCATGAACGTTCGGTTCATTTACAGGCCTAATTTTGATGTATCGGAGTATTTAAATGATTGCTTGAATGAGCCTACGTTTTAAAGAAAAAGAAAAGTATAGTTTACTATTCAATCCAAAATTTTCCAAACATGTTAAATTTAGTATTTATAATTATAAATGTAAATAATTAAAAGTTCGAATACACATTTAAAAAAGCTGCTTGTCGAATGAGTTTAGACTTGAAAAACTATTCATAAATTCATCAAGTGAGTGAAATGTAAGAAAAAATTGCTATAAAAACTAAATCGCCCTTTCCGAAAATAATAAAGCCACTTTGAAAAACAAAATAAATAATTAAAAAAAAGGAGAAGCATGTATTGTGAAGATGCTGCCCCCAAGACAGAAGACGAGAGTGGTATGGGAAAGCCCAAAAGAAGCCATTTTAGTTCCCTTTTTTCTTCCGTTCACTTCTTTAAATCGGGTCTTGTGCTTGCAAAAATATGATCCATTTGGACCCTCCATTTTCAAGTGAACAAAAATTAAGATATCACCTTATATTTTGTTTCATGTTATATTTTTATGTGTTAAATAAATCGGATAAAGTTGTCTAACTTTATTTAAGTCTTTTATCATGTTTTGTTTTAAATATTGTTTAACCGTAAAATTTACGGGTCTCTAACCTAGTTATTTTATATTTAATGTTAATGGGTGCAAAGTTAAAGGTGCTAGATTGGAAATATCACAACCATGAAAAATGTTTTTCATTTTTGGCTGAAAGTCCACTACTTCGATTTTAAATTATTGTTCAAAGGGTAAAATAAATGAAAATAGTGAAAATGATACAAAAGACATAATAGATCACAAAATATAATACAATGAATCACACAGAACATAATGTCAAGGAAAAAAGACACAACGCCAAATAAAAAGACAAGATGATCTAACAAAATGCTAAAATCTACAAGCTAAAATTCAAAAAAGCGAAAACCTGAAATCTAATATCGTAGAGTTTGATGATATGGTTTCAATGTCGCTAGTGAGTTCAATTGGAGTCCATTTGATACCCTTCCTATGACTTTCTATTTTTGAAAAACTATGTATTTAAACATTTCCCCAGTACTTCATACGTAATGAAATTCAGTCAATCCTTTTAAATTGTGTTACAACATAAGAAGAAACATTTAAAACGAGTTCAATCATTGTAATATCAAAAAATCATTCATCCTTAAAACATATACATTTCCACTACAACATGTTGGAAATTTGGTGAAAAAGTCACAAATATAGAGAAATAAGTTTTTCCTACTAATTTTAGACAAAAATATGCAATTGAATTTAAGGTTGATATAGACATTCTTTGAGGATTGTTTTATATGATGCGAGAGCTTCGCAACGAACCAAACTGCGTCCAAACCAGTAAGCTGAATGAGATAGCGATCATGTCACGTGACCTAGCTAGTAAAAGATGGTTCTCATGTTTAGTTATACGTTATCATGCTCTTTAAAAATGAAACTTTCTTTCATTAGTAGGAAAACTTGGGACATATTTTTCAGGTACTTAGTCTTGCATGGCAATGAAAATGGTTTCTGCCAAGTATAGTAACTTTTGGATACCTCTTTTTGGGGCCGAATTTTTATTATTGACATGTTAATATTGGATGGACTGTAAATCCCGTACTTTTAACAATGTTTGTTTGTTTATCCATTGGGATTGGGAAATTAAATCTTCATACATTTTAAAAGCACGTTTTGGAATATGTTAAGGTTGACTTAGCATAACTACGGGTTCCAATGTTCAGTTAATTTTGTGTGCTTAGTATAATATTGGTAACCAACTTTCATTACCACCACACACGCTTCTCCGATGTAAAATCGGGTGTAATAATAGTTACCGCATTTATCCATCAATGCAACACCTACCTATTGTTGGGTTAAAGTATTAAGTAAAAACCACTCATAAGGAATGAATACGACCAAGTCCTAAACACTTAGATTTTCTCTGCATTGAGGCTAAAATTACCAAACCAAAAGCCATAACCTCTAACCATCTTTCAAGCAAATAACATGTTAGTTACTACATAGACATAGAAACACGAATGTTTGACTGGGTGAAAAACACAAGGTTGATGATTTGTTTTTAAGAGTTTAGAAAAAGTGATCCGGGGAAAGAATAGGAAATGTGATTTCACTATATTTTTTACCAGGAACAGGGCCTATGAGGTGATTAATTACTTAAAGTCATTTACACACACGTTAAGGTTGTTTATAATCTTATAGTTAAAGACCCATCAAAGATGAGCAAAAGAACTTAGCAACTCATGGCTTTAAAGATAGACATTAACAAACTTGATAGATTAAGATTAAGCATTACAAGACTAAAAATGTATTGAAGTGTTCTTAAAATCTTGAATTATCACAAAACCAACAGGCACGACATGTGACTGGTCCAAATTGTTGTAGAATCTTCATACAATGATTGGAACTGGGCGTGGTCAACTCTTATGGGCCAGGAAAATCTTTGAAATATCTTCAGATGATCTTTTTTTTCGTTTCTATGATGGGGGCACGAACCGTCCCATGTAGACACGATTAGTGTCTTGCGTTTTTAACCATTTTTAGCCTCACCTCATCAAGATACTCAAGAGTCATATATTAGGGTTTCCACAACTCATTTATCAGCCCGAGATATGCTTATGTGAAGTTTTGGGGCTTTTTTTTTTTCCACACCGACATCTTTTAGCCTATGAGCATCGAGGTGTGATTCGCCGAGGGACCAACACTTTATCTTGACTTGAGGAACGGGTACGACCCGTGTTTGTGTCTTGGGTTGCAACTTGACATTTTCTTGTTTTTCTTTGTTTTTTCGCTTGTTTTGTCATTTTGCGGCCCGATTGTCCGAAAAATCATAAGTAAACGAATTTAGAACTAATTTACCATGGTTCACAAGAAAAAAAATGATGAAAAATGGGTTATGAATGATATGAAATACATGTTCAATTGTATGCACATCACTCACTTACACTACCACCATTTATAAGTTGTCGTTGACCATGCTTCCTCCTCTACCACATTCGCATCCATTGCAATCGTAATTCACCTATTGGTTGTTGTCACTACCACCATAGTCGTTGTCACCACTTACATTGACACAACCGTAACTACACACCTACCCTTTTTCATCACGAATACCATAGCCATCATCATTGTTGTCCGCAGTAACCACTAGGCGCCATACAAACATATATAGTTAGTGAACTTGTAATGATCCAAATTATAATTGTGGACGGTATGGTACCCTAAGGTATCATAGGTTCCACCAATCATGCATCGCCAACTCACTACTACCCTAATTTAAAGCACATTAGGGGGTTGGGGGAGTGCAACCTGAAACAACCCTAAACCATGGATCACACCATTTTACTACTTTCTCTCTATATCTCACCTACACACACCATCGGTTTGTATCACCCGAGACCACTACCCGCCTAGCTTGGAATGTTGTAGCCGCTTGGGTACCCGCTACTCGTGAGGGTACCAAGACCCGCACCATGTACTTTAACTTGTTTAGCAAATGGGCCATTATAATAAAATCCTTAGTTTAACCCATTAAACTACTGGTGTTTAACTTGACGTTCACTTTTTTTTAACCCTCATATCTTATAACATTATGTATCTAAAATATATCAACATATAATACCATGTACTCATGTAGATGTCAAATAAAATTATTTCTTAAACACATGTGGAAAAATCTATTATCGATGTTTGGGTTAATAAAATACTCAATTGAAAGCTTATTTTAGCCTCCAGTCCTTTTGTATTGAAATATAATAGATTAATAGATACCTAAAATGTTAGTTTGATACTTTGATAAGCTACAATGTTTTTTTATAGGACCATCTACAAGGGAGTTCTTAGTGTCGTTCTTGCCCTGTGTGAATCCTAGGCGATAAAGGAAGGCGAAGGGCGAACTGTTATCTAGAGGAAAGTCTGTTATCTGGAGGAAAGTACATGTCTATGGACCATCACATGCAAAATTGTGAGCGAGGTATAGAGAGAAGGAAGAGAGACAGGGTCGGCCCTGAAAATTCAGGTGCCCGTGCCAAGCCGTGAAATATGTGCCCTTAGTCTTAGGTCTTTTAAACAATGTTTTCATAACTGAAGCGGACGTTGAACTAGCGTCCTTACCGGTTCCCTGGTTGGACCGGTTGAACCGGATATAGAACTAAAAGTGTCGTAATAATTATAAAAATTAATATGGTTGGCTAATTGGCTCATAAAAAACCACCATTTTTTAAAATTCCATAATAATTTGAAGGGCCATTATTTTATGTCTAGGCTTCAAAAGTTTTTTTATTAAAATAAATTTGACTTGCATCATGTGCAAAAGCGTGAGAAAATTACTGTTTTGTAGTACTACTATATATTAAAATTTACTGTAAAGGCTGCACAATTAATGTACCAAAACACAAATCTCAAGTAACACACTTCAACTTTTTTATCATGTATGACCCATCTTCTTTCTTATCTACTCTTCACCTTCTTGCGTTTATAACCAGTGATGTTCAAGATGAGATCTTTTTTGGGGTCTAAAACAGAAAGAAAAAACTTGCAGAAAAAAAACACTCGTCGCCGCTCAAAGTGCCCCTTTAGAAATTGGGCCCAGGCCGGGAGTCCTCCCCGCACCCCCTCAGGGCCGGCCTTGAAGAGAGACATGAGGCGGGAGGGAGGAAAGTTTAAAAACTTGGTCGTTGTGGAGATAGAGAAAAAAGAGAGGGAAAACCGTGAACTTCCGCTCGTGAACACAATAAATAATAACGGATTTCTTTTTTTATTCTTATTGTATTAGAAATAGTTTTTTTTTTTTAAAAGGCTAATCCTACACACTCATTATATTTACACAAAATACACCACATGTCTATATTTGAATCTAGAACCTCTCTCAGGTAAACATAAAACTCACATTGGCTACCTTAGATTAGCTTACTATTGTATTAGAAATAGTTAGAGTTGGAGAGTGACATATTTCTCAATCTATTAATTACTCATTCCTATTAACCCTCTAGGCCTTTACAACACTTTGGACCCCACCAACCAAAAACCAGAATTTGCTTTTACTCTAGTTATAAATCCTCACTCACTAGTCACTACCAATGGAGGCTGACTGAGAAGTGCTCAACACCACTCAGCCCCTTCTCCATCTCCACAATATTCTCTCACATTTACCATACTACCCTTCTTCTCCACACTTATGGCTCACAGAACAGCCTGCATTGTTGTGTTGTACACTTTGTTACTAGTGAACATAGCACAAGAAGCTAGTACAACAATGATGTTCCAGAATGTAACACTACCTGGCCAACACCCTTCACCTGACATTGTTGCTCAAGACCTTCAAAGGTATAACTGTTTCTTTACAATGTACCTTACTTAACACTGTTTTTTAGGCTCATACTTGTTTTACATAAAGTTATGGGTGCAAAGAGATACATGTTCATAGTTGAGGTCCATGTTTTGACAAAAATCCAAAATGTATGTGCTAAAAGTAAAATTTATTTGCTATTCTTTTTCCAAAAGTTCAAAGGTTTAACCACTATATCTTCTCTCCTATCTCTTTAATAAAGAGAGGATGATACATATAGATTAAGAGTGAATATACATAAAGTTTTAACAAAAGACGTGTCAGTCATCCTTTTTTTAGCTATAGATAAACTAGTAAATTAAAAAGCAATATGTACCAAAAGGCTTGTTGCATAGTGGTGTTAATGTAATGTGTCTACTTAGTAGTGTTGTTAATCTAAGTGGTTGAGGTTCTAGTTTGATAAAAGTATAGATATAGATTTGGTAGTAGAACTAGCACGGGGTTGTGAGTTAGCGGTTCTAAAATTAAATGTATTTTATAAAAGCATGCTAAAGCCTGGAGGAGAACCAACACGTTTTCGTACCCTTGGCTTTTGATACCTTTGCCTCATTGGTACCGGAGGCTACCCGTTTCCTGACAAGGTTCCAGCGAGTTATTCATAGTAGTGTCTCGGCTCCGGGTGGGCAAGGTTACGTTTTTAGTAGATTAGGGTTTGCCATTCAGAAATGGGTGAGACGCAGCTTGTTGCGTGCCTACCCGCTATCTTGATGTAATTTTCTCAGTCATGGAATGAAAAATAATGTTTTAAAAAAATAAACTTTTAAGTATATAAAATGGTGTCATTCCTAAAGAGGACTAGCGCTCAAGTACCCTATTTACAATGTTAAAAAATTGAATTAGATTAGATTGATGTAAAAAAACAGTAATTAATCAAAGTGTTTATTGTGTTTATTGTATGTAATTAAAAGAATGGACAAACTTGTAGACAAAAAATGGTAATATTCAAAGAGGATAATGGATGTTTTTCCTTAAGTTCACTTGAGCCCAGTGCTAATATCATAATATAAAATTTATTAATTTAATAGTTGGTCTACTTTTGACTTTTCTTTCTTCAAGATATTATGGCAACGGTCCCCCATGTCTCTTTTCTGGATATACGTGCTTATTTGCTTTCTAATTCTGTTTTTATTTTATTTCCCACTAGATTATACCTCGGGAACGTCCCGGGGTTGAAAAATCTAATATGACATATTAATTTTACATACGAAATAAAATGATGCGCTTTACAGTTACATGCATGAAAGCTTCGGGTAACAGCTAACCTAAAACAATTAAAAATATATCTCCAATGTTAACGCCTAACCTTAAACAATGTATGACTCTAATATTAATATCTAACCTAAAACAACGTATTACCCCAATGCTAACGCATGTTGAAAATAGAATTCATATTTACTGATTTGAACATAATTAGTGACTTGCCTATACATGATTAATGATTTACCTGAACGCTTTGTGTTTTTTTTTCCTGTTTTAACAAAACCCAACAAAAATAGTCGTTTTTTTTTCTCCGTTTTTATATAGCACAATGGTACTCGTTGGAAAGATAATAAAACACTCGTTAATTTGGTGTAATTTTTTTCTTTAAAAAATCTCGTATATAAAAGATATTAACGTTTAAAAATTATGGGAGGAAACATAAGAGAGAAAAATCTAATTTTGTTTTTAAATTATTTTTTTCCTAAAATATCTCAATGCCACATGAGATGACACATGGCACACTCAATGAGGAGAATGCCTTTTTGAGTGTCATGTCATTAAAATGGCTTTCTTTTATTATATGTATAGATTTTATTCTTTTTTCCTGTTATCTAAACGGTTTTATATGTAAACTGGTTGTAAATAAAACGACATATGTTTTTTGATAATTGATTTTATAGTTTGATATGGGTTAGGGGTTAGTGTGGGGATCGTCCCAGGCCCGTCTTGGGTGAGCCAGGACGTCCCACACCCCCTGACGGACTAGGGCCGGCTCAAACGTTCAAAACTCAACGTTTGAGACGGGCCAACTTCTTAACCACCAACGATCCTCATCACTACCAACCTTTTTTCGATGGTGGTGGTGGTGGTTAATAATGTGAAGAAGGTGGTGGTTGAATTTAAAAAAAAACACATAAAAAGGGGAGGACTACCCTACCTTCACACTCTTGGCCCATGCCATATGAAGGACTGCCCTCCTGGATGATATGGCAGCTGAGGTGACGGGTAGTCCTCCCTTAAAAGCCTATCCCCGCATCCACCCGTTGAAATGGCATAGACTTACGCCGGTTTAAATGGAGACTTCTCATTGGCAACCAAGGTTGCAGAAATTGGGTCCACAATTCACCACTTAACACAAGAACCCTCTTTGGAGCCCTTGTATCATCCATTTGTATCATATTATTCTTTACAACGTAACGAAAATAACAAAAACTGAAACTGTCACATGAATAATCAACTGGGACCATGAAGATAAATCATAAATAAAAATAAACTCCTAAGTGCACTTGCAAGATTTTATATGGTGTAAAGAATATACTTTATTCGAATAATAAAGTGTGTGAATTGTCGTTCTAAAATACTGAATTGTCATTCTAAAATACTGAATTGTCGTTCTAAAATACTGAAAACAATTTTTTTTTCTACAGGAGGGTAAATGTGTCAATTACAAGAAGACAAATGCTATCATACGCCACGGAAGACTCATCATCCTCTTGTTTAACCGGCAACCCAATCGACGACTGCTGGCGATGCGACCCAAACTGGCACCTCAACCGCCAAAGCCTCGCCGATTGCGGCATTGGCTTCGGCCAATACGCACTTGGCGGGAAAGGGGGCCGTTACTACGTCGTAACCGACTCCTCGGACAACGACCCCGTCAACCCACGCCCCGGAACCCTCCGATGGGCCGTAATCCAAACCGAACCGTTATGGATCGTCTTCCCAACCAACATGCACATCCAACTCTCACAAGAACTCATTTTCAACAGCTACAAAACCCTCGATGGCCGCGGCGCCAACGTACACATAACCGGGGGAGGCTGCATTACTCTTCAGTTCATAACCAACGTGATCATCCACAACATTCACATCCATCATTGTTACCCATCAGGTAACACCAACATTCGGTCCAGCCCGACCCATTACGGGTACCGAACAAAGTCTGATGGTGATGGGGTATCAATATTCGGGTCACGTGACATATGGGTCGATCACTGCACCTTGTCACATTGCAAAGATGGTCTAGTTGATGTTATTATGGGGTCAACTGGGATAACTATTTCTAACAACTTGTTTTCGCATCATGATGAGGTGATGTTGCTAGGACATAGTGACGATTATTTACCCGATTCGGGTATGCAAGTTACGATTGCGTTTAACCATTTTGGAGAGAAGTTGGTGCAGCGAATGCCTCGGTGTCGAAGAGGGTATATACATGTTGTTAATAATGTGTATAGCAGATGGGAGATGTATGCGATTGGAGGGAGTGGGAATCCGACGATTAATAGTCAGGGTAATCGGTATACTGCTCCGTCTAATCCCAATGCAAAAGAGGTAACATTATCATCTTTAACTATGCGTACACTAGTGACGTGACAATGTGACAGTGCTAAATGCACGTCACTAGTTAGGGGTGTGCGTGAGTTGGTTTGAGAAAGTTTAATTGTTTTTTTTTTTTGGGTAAAACCGAACCATAAACCAAAAATTCGGTTTGGGATTGAAATTTTTTAGGTGAAAATAAAATGACTAATTTGGGCAAGAGGCTTTTGTAAGCTAATGAGTAATGATTAATTTTTTATTACATATTTGGTTCTAAATATTTGGTCCTCACACCTACATACAAGTGATATATCATACGAGTCGTATGACAAACAAAAAATGGTCATATGAGCCGTATAGTGTTATTATAGAGACACAAAAGTTGTTGACATGACATTACACACTGCTTACAAGGTCATATGGGCCCCTATTATCATATTTCACATGTAATAAGGCTCATATAATGATTTCAAATGCTTCATGTATTATTTTTGTAAATATTGATGAAATTGCATGAATAATTTGGATGATTCTGACATTGAAAAGTTGATTGAAAGGTGACAAAGAGGGTAGATACACCAGACCAACACTGGAAGGGGTGGAACTGGAGGAGTGAAGGGGATATTCTGATGAATGGAGCTTTCTTTGTGGCGTCCGGCGAAGGATTAGAGCTTAAGTACGAGAAAGCCTATAGCGTCGAGCCTAAATCCGCGGCCTTGATAGATCAACTCACCATGAATGCCGGTGTGCTCGGTAGCAGGTTCGATTTCGTTTTACAATATTACATAAACAGTTGCACCTTAAAAAAATTATAGAGATATTTTATAGTTATATAAAATTGATATATAAGGGTTAAAACTTTTGTATTCGTAAACATAAAGAGTAATAGAGATGGTTTATATTTTATAGTTGTAGAGATAACCTTAAACTTGTATAAACTAAGATAAAATAATAGGAAAAGTGACAATGTTATGATTTTCTACTATAACATGGCAGAGATGATGTAAAAAAAAAAAAACATGTCTCTTTCTCTTGCAGATACCTTTTGACTTTTTTTCTTGACTTTGTTTGAACCTCTATGGTTCAATCATCTTTTATGCATACTTTGCTTTACTGTAAAAATATAATAATATAATAGACCAATGATGAAAATTTTGAAAATTTACCCTAAAGTGACAATTTATCCAATTACATTCCCACCAATCATGGTTGTTTTGTTAATTTGTTATCAAATTTGATGATGTCATCTTGGCTCATGTGACATCATCATCAAGACATTTGTTTGTATGTTATATTGTTATGTAATACCTAAGATTGGCTTTTGATGTTGGGCAGGAGCAATAAGCTTGGAAAATGGACAGGTGGTGATGGTAATGGTGAAGGAGGTGTAGATGATAGCGAAAATGACTATGGTGAAGATAGCGATGGCTCTTCGAAGCCAAATTCTATGACTTTGATATCGTCTTTGTTATTTGTGTTGTTATCGTTCATGTTTTTGTGTTCTTCGTCCGATCAAATTGTGTTACTGTGACGGCAAAACATATGAGAAAAAGTTCTCAAAAGTGTTATTGAATTAACAAGGGATTTAATTGGGTTTATGTTTCTCTTTCGAATGTTTTATACCATCTATATCCCCACAAGTAGACAACATGCGAACCTTATGTTTTTTATCCTCAACAAAACGTACATTAAACGGATAAAATTCATGATATATACACAAGAAAGACTTTCATATTTGACTATTTGTTACATAAAATTTAGAGACATATTAATGCTAATTTATAACTCATATAAACACATATATCTCTACTACATTATAAAGAGGGAGGAATGGGCAAAGATGTCCCAATTTGACAAAGTTAAGATGGCATCTCAAAGGTCTTAAGTGTAAGTCTCTGATTTTTATCATGTTTCTTCCATTTATGCCCTTAAGTACAATCTTTAATGATAATTGTACATAGATATGATGCACACCCCCAATGATGTAACCGAGGTTCATGAACGTTCGTAACCTCCGATCTGAATGTTAATAGTGAATGATTGAATTAAACATTCAATTAATTCATCAATCAGTTATGGCTTTTGAGAAATGCAGAGAGAGGGAAAAAGGTGTACAAAAGGGGTATTTGAGAGAGAAAAGGTGGAGAGAAAGAGAAGAGAATGGGAGAAATCTGGTGACGGCCGGCCATTCGAAAAACATTATGATGGTGGTTGAAGGTAACAGAAGTGGTGGTTTATGGTGGGAGTAATGGTTTCCACCTCAGTAATTAGCAAACACCAGGTAAGCGACCAGTATGCCCTTTTTCCTTCAGTTGCACCTCACCAGAACCTAAATCACTAAAAACCTTTCTGTAGTTGTTGAGTTGTAGGATTTTATGGAGTATACTTTGTCCTTTTTTTTGCACAATAATTATTGATTAAAAAACGGTTTTAGATTGTCATACAACTCCAACTTTACGAGATCTGGTTAACTTATGTCATTTTTCTTTATTGATTTTTTTTTATTAAATTACAATGTGTAATGTAAGCTTAATATACCTTCTGTTGTAATTTGATGGTTATGCACATTTAAAATTATTTTGAGATATTTAGTTTGCTAGCGTTTTGTTTAAGCCTGGTATGTATCGTAGCGTGGCGTGCGAGTTTGGAGAAGTTACCGATTGCTGATGCTCTTGCAAGAAGAAATGTTCAGGTTTCGGACCATATGTGCAAGTTCTGTGGGACGCAAATTGAGACGGTGAAACATATTTTTACGGGATGTCCGGTTATTTTCAGAGGTTTGGCAGGTAATCTCATTGTGGTGTAATATTCCGAGAATGCTTCTATTTCATGTACGGGACTTGCTTAATCTTCACGCGATAGTTATGGCCGGGCGGCGGTCTAAGAAAGCATTTTATGCGGTTATATTGACAGCATTGTGGAGTATATGGAGATCGAGAAATGACATCATCTTTCGCCAAAATCAGGTTAGTGTTCGGAACATTGTGGAAGAGATCAAGCTGATGAATTTTTTGTGGGTTAAAAACCGGGGTCACATGAGAGATATGACTTGGGATTCTTGGTGCAGGTATGATACGACAAAAATGGGGAATTAGTTGGTTTCGGCTTGTGTTTTTTGATTTCTGTTGATAGGTTTGTTTCTGGTTGTTTCTTCGGGCTGCTTGTTTCAGTGACTACTGCAACAACCAATTCTTCCATTTCACTTATGGTCGTTAACTGAATCAACTTAACCTACTCCAGTGACATAGACACCCCCTACAATCAAGTGTAAGTTTTATTATTTTAAATACTTTCTACACAGTAAGTTTTTTATATGCATATACATACACACACACACGTATATATATATATATGTATACATACATGCACATGATAGTCTGCAACTACATTTGCTATAACAGTAACACTTTTGCCAAATAATAAGATTTGGAGATTGGAGATGCACAAAAATTGTAAGATAATTGGTATTTAGGTAAATGAATAAACATCTTCTAACTTTAATGTTTGTTATCTCATGGGTCACTGTGATTATTCTGAGGGACTAATCTTCGCAAAACAATTATACTGTGAAACCATTTACCCTATTCAGTGTTTGGCGCAATGTAGTTAGAATAAAGTTTTATGATTATTCGGATTTAAATAATCAAAGTAGGAAACGGATATGTTTGTGCATTAAGAAAAATGATTAGTGAGGTACATATATCCGCTAACTACCCTTTAACATTAACCACCTGATTATGTATCTTTTTAAGTGTTCAAGAGGAGATCCATAAACAAGCCATTTTGACTTTTGTCAGGTCAAACATAAACAAAAAAAATTTAAATAAACCAGCCTTTGTTGCTCTTATAAATTTAAGGTAACACCATTCTTTTGCGCCCTCGTTTGATCATTTTATATGATTTATGACTTTGAAGACAAATGTGTGATCAAACAAAGTCAAGATAAACAAGAACTGGTGTGACTCATGTCCTAAGACCATGCTACTCTAAGTATAGAACATCAAGAAGTTTCAGTTATTTGTTTAGTTGAGCCAATATTGAATCAAGAAGTGAAGGTTGTGCTTAGGTGTAAGTGTTTGTGTTTCAGTTCTATGTTCGTCAACATTGATTATTGTGTCCCGTTTCATATGAGAATCCATCTGATGCAACGTATGGATCCGTCATAATTTCCTGAAACTGACAAAAGGATCCGCTAAATACACACATTGAGAACGCTGACGTGATCAAAACAATATCAGCATAACCCACAACGTATGGGTCCGTCATAATTTTCTGAAACCGACAAAAGGATCCGCTAATACACACTCATTGAGATCGCTGACGTGATCAAAACAATATCAGCATAACCCATAGTTGTTTGCATATTTTTTTAGAATGATATGTTGAGAACCATAATAAGTAGCCGAAATGTCCTTGGTGATGAGCATCAAAGCAATAAACGTCCAACGCCACTTGATGCCTATGACAAACAACGAAACAAAAATATTCTAGAAATTAGATGTAGTGGCGAAACAATAACTTTTCAGTATAATTTACAATACTATACAAAATAAGATGTCACTTATAAGATCGTGATTGTATCCGCAAATGTTTGGTAAAGAGGATAATTAAGAATGGAAAGTGTGCTCAATTGGAACATGAAAACGTGACTAAATTGGTCCTATAAAATGTTAACTAGAATGTGTAGCACTGAGATTCAGTTAAATCTTTATCCTTAGTTGCACGTTTATTACCTGAAGCTTATGACTATTGTTAAATTTGTGCAGGTCTCATTTCTTCAGCTGTGAAAACCGAGCAGAAGATACTGATGTCACCAATAGCCGGCTAATCCTTAAAACTTTTGTATCTTTATGTCATTATGATGTAAAATATGTTATATGTTTTGAATTATGGTATCTTGCTACTATTTCACACGAAATTAGATCCAAGTTGGTTTCCTTTTGCAGATGATACTGCAGTTATGCTGATATGAAAAATAAACCTTTTATTATCTGTTATAATTTATAACTTGTTATGATTATTAGCCATTTAGTTTTGCAATTACTTATGCTCATTACATACATATGACTTTAAGTGTTGGTGTCATTCTTTTGTTGATTTTTCATTTTCTTTCATATTTTCTACTGAATTTTCCACCTCTGTCATGATCACATCATCACCTTTCTTAACATCTATTAATGTTCTCTCTGAATCTTCGTTCATCAATAACTACATGATTAACATGTTTTGTTATCGACTCATCCTTGTTTCTTCCCGAAGGTTTTTTAGTTTTCTTTTTCTTTGTTGTTATATCATGCATCTCCTCATTCGGCTTTTCTAAGTTTTCTTACATACCATTGCATTTATATAAATCTAAAGATGTGAATTGTTGAAAAGTTTCAATTTTAATTTAAGTCATGTTATGTTTATGGCTTATAGAAGTTTGCACGTGCAAAAAGCCACACATTTTTTTGGTAAAGTTTAATAGAAATTTCTACGGGTATTTTTCGTCTAATGAAATGAAATGTTAGAAATCCAGTATAGGTTGTTGTTTGTAATATGCCTCATAACGGAATTTGATATCAGTCGGGACACCCGCCGCAACGCGCGGGCATTCCCACTAGTACATTATAAAGAGGGAGCAATGGGCAAAGATGTCTAACTTGGCAAAGTTAAGATGACATCTCAAGAGTCTCATGTGTAAATCTCTAATTTTTGTCATGTTTCTTCCATTTATACCCTTATGTACCACCTTTGATACCAATTGTACAATCCCAACTTGCTCATGCTCCTCTCTTTATCACCATAAGTTAATAAGTTATTAGTATTGTAAATGAATGTCTAAAATTAATGAGACCTCCATCACATTGAATAGAATTTCAATACACTTTATATCCTGATGAAGCATCAATTGCGGGCATTTATCTCCCCATCAATGTGACTCTTCAAATGCTTGTGTGGTGAATACTTTTTAAGTGATAAAAAGAAGTCTGCAAAGAAATGGCAAGAAAGACAGGAAAAACAGGCAGAAAAAACCACAGAGAACAAGCGAAAGAGGGAAGAAGCCTTCAAGGCTCCTAAGGTATGCTTCTTTACATTTATTAATGTTAAATTCGATATTATTGTATACTGCTATTGTTACTCTTAGCATTTTTTTTATTATCTCAATTTGTTTATGTGTTTTCAGGAAGCCCGAGTGGAAGATGATGATAAAAACCACAAGGACGATATTGCAGCAATGACTGCATCTTTAAAGGTAATTCGGCATTTTTAGATTCTGGGTAGGCGGTAAATTGAGTAGATCTGGTGGATTTTATGCTTTTCAGATTCACTGGGGATATAGAAGTGCTTAGTATCATCAGATCGGGGGCTTTAAAGGAAGTTATCGTTGCTATGAATCCACGTGTTCATTTGGTATGTAGCTACCACCATATTTTTTTTGTTTGTTGATTTTAACCCTCACAATCACCAAATTACTTATTAACATGAAAATGTATGGTGTCAACTAATTTAATGCCCTGTACATGGCTTACACTATAAGTATTATATCATATTGATGGGGATCAGCCATCATACTTGATTAGTTTTTACTCTGTCAAAACCACTGATATATGATGTATTCTCTTTGTGTATTTGGTGTACATATTTGTTTAATATATTATTAGTAGTTTTTAATGCTTTATTCCTTATTTCGCATATTTCCTTAGACAATCAGGAATGTGAAGATAACATAGGGGTGAGTGATTTTTTTTTTCTTTTTAATGCAGTCATTTCTCAAAAAAAAAAAATTATTGGTTTAGAAGTTCATTTGTTTTTTTCTTTTGTTTTAGTTAAATTATTTGACCTTATTTGTTTTTAGTTAATAGTTTACCTTTATAAAGAGGGAGCAATGGGCAAAGATGTCTAACTTGGCAAAGTTAAGATGGCATCTCAAGAGTCTCATGTGTAAATCTCTAATTTTTGTCATGTTTCTTCCATTTATACCCTTATGTACCACCTTTGATACCAATTGTACAATCCCAACTTGCTCATGCTCCTCTCTTTATCACCATAAGTTATTAGTATTGTAAATGAATGTCTAAAATTAATGAGACCTCCATCACATTGAATAGAATTTCAATACACTTTATATCCTGATGAAGCATCAATTGCGGGCATTTATCTCCCCATCAATGTGACTCTTCAAATGCTTGTGTGGTGAATACTTTTTAAGTGACAAAAAGAAGTCTGCAAAGAAATGGCAAGAAAGACAGGAAAAACAGGCAGAAAAAACCACAGAGAACAAGCGAAAGAGGGAAGAAGCCTTCAAGGCTCCTAAGGTATGCTTCTTTACATTTATTAATGTTAAATTCGATATTATTGTATACTGCTATTGTTACTCTTAGCATTTTTTTTATTATCTCAATTTGTTTATGTGTTTTCAGGAAGCCCGAGTGGAAGATGATGATAAAAACCACAAGGACGATATTACAGCAATGACTGCATCTTTAAAGGTAATTCGGCATTTTTAGATTCTGGGTAGGCGGTAAATTGAGTAGATCTGGTGGATTTTATGCTTTTCAGATTCACTGGGGATATAGAAGTGCTTAGTATCATCAGATCGGGGGCTTTAAAGGAAGTTATCGTTGCTATGAATCCACGTGTTCATTTGGTATGTAGCTACCACCATATTTTTTTTGTTTGTTGATTTTAACCCTCACAATCACCAAATTACTTATTAACATGAAAATGTATGGTGTCAACTAATTTAATGCCCTGTACATGGCTTACACTATAAGTATTATATCATATTGATGGGGATCAGCCATCATACTTGATTAGTTTTTACTCTGTCAAAACCACTGATATATGATGTATTCTCTTTGTGTATTTGGTGTACATATTTGTTTAATATATTATTAGTAGTTTTTAATGCTTTATTCCTTATTTCGCATATTTCCTTAGACAATCAGGAATGTGAAGATAACATAGGGGTGAGTGATTTTTTTTTTCTTTTTAATGCAGTCATTTCTCAAAAAAAAAAAAAAATTATTGGTTTAGAAGTTCATTTGTTTTTTTCTTTTGTTTTAGTTAAATTATTGACAAAGGCACAGTACTCCATGTCTCCATGGCAAGGTTCAAAGGAGAATAGTTTGTGATCTTATCATAGGTGAGCATATCGGACTCTTGATGACTGATTTAAACTGGTTAAGGTAAACTATTAACTAAAAACAAATAAGGTCAAATGGGTTGAAAGTCATATGAATTTTGAAGTGTATTCAACTGCATTGAAATGGCTTTTTTCTTTGAGTAAAAAGTTAGATATTTTTTTTTTGTAGAATAGTTTTTAATCACATTTATATATTTTAAAAACGAATAAAAATGTGTTCGCTCAACTTGTTTTGACCGCCTGTGTTGCCACCTCTATTTGATATAATGACTCCACTGATATGGTATCTCAAATATATAAGTGACTGATGCATCAAGTTGAGTGTTTTTATTTTTTGCTAATTAGGCATGAACATTTACAAAACAGATTAAGAAAAGTGTATGCATGACAACACAAATGGGCACATGTTTACTCATACTAAAAATGACCGAAGCTTGTTTTGACTCAGTACACAACCCATATAAGCCCTCGTCTTGTTGTCTCCATTCACTACAACCAAATTCAACACACCCATGTCCCAAAACACCATATATGCATTGAACACGTAATAATTGATATTTAGTCCTTTTTAATTGCTCCTGTATAGGCCTACTGAAAAATTGCCTATTGCCCAGATGGTCCCAGCAGGCAGCAGGTCATAAGAAATGACAATTTAGAACGTTTGGGTTTATTTTACAAGGTTGTACTATAGTAGGTTATTAAGAACAAAGATTCCATTTTCTACTGGAGCTTCGTATTAGTTTTTTCTTTGTTTCTTATTTACGATTACAAGATTGCAGAAGCACTGAATTTTGGTTATGTTTGCTTTCAGGGAAGAGTCATTGAGTTAGAATTGTAACTTTCTTCAAAAATAAAATTTTGATAATACAACAATATTAATTAGCATTATTTCCACTTCAATTTCTCAATAAAGGATGGGGTTTTTGTGTTATGTCCGATTCAGTTTGCTAAGGCTTACACTCCGAGTTACTTGTTTTCTCTCAGTGAAAGGTAGTTTCTCTCTTGGGTTTGAGACATGTAAACTATCAATAGTATGTTGTTTGAAATTGAGTTTTGGTTGATAAGATCGGTTTTAAAAGTTGATTGAACATTGCAGGAGACCGATGAGATGGAAGTGGGTCTAAACATCTAAAAGGTCAATGTTTTGTTGATTATTAATGTTGCTTCCAAATGGTTGTTTCTATCTTTGTCTCCATTTTTTTCATTGATTTATTTTTGAATTCATGGTTATTATTGCTTCCCCCTGTCCATTTATTCATTGTCGATTTGTGTCCAGATTGTTTGCTTGTCTGTTTTCCGGAGTTAATGGTTTAACAAAATTTAGTTACCCCAAATTAGCTTAGCTCTATGAAAATTGGAAATGATACAGGTACTCTTTATGACTTTGATATTGATTTACCTTTCTTTCCTACAAATATAATGGGTTTGTTGATGCAAATTAGGTAATTTCACGCATCTCTCTTTTGCGCCAACTTGTCCGAACAACTTTGATAATAATAACAATAATACTCAAATATAATGAGTGGAAGGTAGGGTTAGATTGTGCTCCTCAAAAGAGCCAACCTGCGGCATCGCGCGGGCCAGTATACTAGTAAACACATAGAGTGTTATGCACTAGTAGTATCATATAGACCATGTGATCCAAGCATAGTACAAAAGTGTAGAATCACAAGATCAATCAATGTTTGTGATTGGTTACATTAAAGTTTATAAACTTTCTAAAATGCAATTTTTTTTATTTTTATTTTTTTTAAAGTAAACTTCATTTAAACAAATAAACACCTCTTGTTAGTCCTAAAAGCGAGGGCGGCAAGGAAAACCAAGGAATTACATCAAGCAAAAAGAAGAAATACACCGATCCTTCTAATCTATATCCTTGTATCTACTATTCCGAATCCAAAAAAACGAACATGATTTAACCTTCGCCACCACCTCTAAAATGCAATTACTCAAAAAAATATATGCAATTATCCATGTTGGGCTCACAAGCCCGTCCATCTATGGCCGTTTAGCATTAACTAAATTTAACAAAATATTTTTTTAGCTAACATTTTTTCACACCTACACGCCACATAAACTTGTACTTGCAAGAATTTGAACATAAAATACTGTTGTAGAGACAATCATCACACCATTAGGCCACTATGTGATGGGTTAGTATTGTTTCCATGATAAACATATAACGGTTGACCATATGCTCATCTCCTGCTAGCTAGCCGCAACAGCTTGAACCAAGGTAGGAGTTGGTGTAGACAATCAACGGTTGTTGGAAATTTTGAAATAACTTGGATAATCTAAGAGTCGTATAAAATACTTTTAGATTGAACAATTTGATGGTTCATCGAAGTTTCAATAAAAAAAAAACTCATATTTGAAATTTTGCATGAACGAGTATGAATATGTGTTAATTTTCGTGAGCCAGAGAATGAATGACCAAAAATTGGTTTCGAAAATAGGGATCCAAAAGTCTGTTTTTAACTGCCTCTAGCTAGTTATTATTTTGAATACCAAATTGCCTCCAAAACGAACATAATTTTCCATCTTGAAGTTGCCCCCTTGGAACTCCCATCGTCTAGGGCTCCCGAATACATATAATTGTAAACTCAAGAAGTGTCCACTCCCGCACCTCCTAGTTTACGTGTATTACAAATTCGTTGTTCAATAAATAAATCCGGATTACACTAAAATATAAAACAGCGGTGATGGGTAACACAATATGAGACATAAAAATATGTAAAAATACAAGTCATGTTACTGTTTTAGCAACATTTTGGTTCGTATGGAAGGAGAGGAACAATACAACATTAAACAAGTCCAACACTTGTAGCCCAGTTGGTTGAGGGCCTAAAGTTTCCTATGGGAGGCTTGGGTTCAACTCCCACTAGCTACATTTGGAGAACATTGGTGGAGGGGAAATGAGGGATGACCCGGCCATTGGCTTGGGTTCGAGTCCTGATCCCGACCGGTTTTACCGATTATTTCACTGTCGTGCCTTCGGGCGGGTGAGTGGTCGGGTTTTCCCGGGAATTGGTGGCAATTGGTGGCCCGGGTACTCTCGAGTACCTGATTCGCCAAATGGGTGCCCGAGAGTGCTCGAAAATTGATTCGTTGGCCGTTAAAAAAAAAAAAAATACAACATTAAACAACATCATCATAAATGGTCGAAAAGTTCATTACCAACACTGTGATAAATAAAAAATCATAGTTGGTTTGTCCAACTCAGACTAGAATTTCCTTGTTTAAAGCTTTTGATTCCCCTCTTGTTCTCTAGATTTTTCATTTTTTTAACTTTTTGCTCAATTTGTGATTTGGCAAAGAAACCGTGGACCATGTATAACCGTAGCCACTACTGTGTGGGATCTGATTTTTAGGCTTGGTCACTCCAGTTGAGCACTTGAGCTTAACAGGTGAATTCGTGTGCTTTAAACAAACAGATAAGGCTTCTGGTTCATGGCATCATCTTAACGACTTGGTAAATCTTATCCCAAAAATGAAATGACACCCCCCATCCACTATTTTTTGTGTTTATTAGTTTAATTAAAGTGGTGCACACCAAACATGGAGGTTTTGTAATGACATGGTGTTCAACTGTAAGAAAAAGAACAATGTACAATTTTTTACGATATTGTTAATTTTTTCCTACTTGGGATGGTGAATAGAGGTAGGAAATTGAACGTTAATTCGACGGGTTGGTTACAAAATCCGTTCATAAAGTGTTCCTTAATATCAATCAAACTAAAAGTACATTACAAATATGAACATTAAATTAATCATGTAAACGAAAATTAAAAACTGAGTGAACCCGCACGTTACAGCAAGGAGTTAAATTTGTAAAGCTCAATTGACAATTTGCATATTAGTATTTAACCGGTCGCAAAAAATCATGTCCAAACCCGATAAAAACAATCAAGTAACAACTACACAGTAGAGAATTTATAAAACATCATATTTAAGCGTATAAAAAATAAACTAAAACTAATTTGAAATGAATATAATAATAATTTACAACTAGTTGTGTTTATTTTTGCCATCATAATAGAAATTATCATAAACGTATTGTCTTTCCATAACAATACTTCATTCATAAAATTGGAGACAAGATGTTGACTATTTAAGGTCAAATGAACTAATATCTAGGATGGAAAAGGATTCTAATTCTTAAAATATAAAAACAATTAGATTCCTAAATTCATGTATCACATAAGCTGGAAGCAGAAAAGGTTCAAGATTAACCTGTAACAAAGAAGCCATGTCAATATTGAGCTTGAGCTAAACAAGAAGTTTGACCTCAAAAGTCAAAGATTTCAAAAATACTGCTGTATAACATGTGTTCTACTTTCAACACATAAGAATGATGAAAAATCATAAACAAGGCTACAAGAAACATTTTGAAGACAGGAGGAGTTGACGATTACACTCATACTCGTAACTAGAATGCCGCAAAATAAACCTCATAAACGGCTTGTATTCCTAACGATCATCAAAAGATTTGTTCATAATCTCAACTGCTGAATCCATAAACTGCACCACAATGACAAAACAGGAAACTTTACATCAAAATATAATATCGTTGCAAATTGCAATGTTCATGATATGATGGGAATATTCGTCGTGCTCTACCGATGACCAAATAAATAAACTAAAATATTTAGGGTAACTTTGAAAAACAAAAAGAAAACTGGAATTTACCTTCCCAATATTTTTGAGTTCTTTGGCAACAGGTTCCAAAAATTTCAAGTCAATATCGATAGGCCAGACCTTCATATAAACATTAAGAAAGCAGGATGAGACTTGGATAAAAGTTTGAGAAACAGTGAATACGCATCTGCAAAATAAGTTTTGATTCCAAATAACTTATATTTCGTACCAATAATTCTAAAAGAGAGACCTACAATCAGTCAATCACCTTACAAGAAATATATTAAATGGTTCATTTATCTCTGAATGAAATAAACGACACCCACAATGGTATCTTCATCTCTTCTCAATAATATGAATAGGAACCATAAACAGCACATGTTGAATAATAAAAACAAAATGGACAAAGAATGAAGCTTTACAAAATCCTTCAAGATGTGAAGAAACTAATGTTACAAGCGAATATATACTTCATGAGGGACGTTCAATACAGTATGAAACAGAGAACCGTATGATGTACTTGTACTTTTTTTGCCTTTGAATGTTAAACATAAGGTAGTTATATAAATGCTTACCTCACTATCCTTCTAACTTCTAATATATGTGTCAACACTACGTAAAAGCGCATTATGTGGTTATCTACTAACAATTGGTATGTATTAAACGTGCCCCTATACTTCATTTGACCCAACAAAGAATCATATATTGCCTTTCAAGGTAAATTCAAAATTGATATAAATCCTTTCTTTAAGTCGTCGTCTCTCGTGAACCTTTATAAAAAGTTTGAATCTTCTAACTATTTAAAGTTTATATTCTGCAAACATTTAATCAAAATACAAGATAAAAAGATATCTGTAATAGCTAAATTTTGATTCTGAACCGAATAGCATGAAAACGACTAATGTCTCTCTAAACATGTGATTCTTGAGTAACATAAAACTTCAAAATTTAACTATGAAACAAGTAGCAACTAGTGGCCATTTTAACCGGTGCGTGTTTCTGTCCTTTTAAATACTACAGTTTGATTCTATACAACCTCTTATTCAATAGAATCTTGGCATGCAGATTGTCGATGACATATTAAAGATCATATTTAGCATTGTGCATAGCGTACCAAATCATATAGGAGTAGTAGCAATCATTTCAAAAGAATACATCTATGAAACTTGCTCATATATTGGCCACAATTCCACCAAAACATGTGAACAATCAACATCCAAATATCCCCATAAAACAAAAACCGAAATCCCAATGACATAAACACAAATCGCGGTAACTAACAATTTCCAATTTCTGTGTTTCCATCGTCTAAATCAAACGCTTTTCTATAGTTTCAGACTTCAGACAATAATCAACCAACTTAAAACCGAAAAAACATCAACTCATACGAAACTCAACGTCGATTTAAAGATATAAAAACTGCACCTTTAATCCAAGAAGTTTAACCGGTGTAACCTGTCCAGGAACAACACACTCTGGCCCTGCAGCTTCCACTATAGCCTCTGTCCCTAACCCGTATCCAATCGGATCCGGGTGCTGCCAAAACCCACCCAAAACCCAACAAGATTCAATAAAATCAAATACCCACATCAAATCATCAAACAATTTCCAACCCCAATACCCCTAATTCCAAACCACAAACATACAATTAAAAAAACCATAATTTCAGTTAAACCCATGTTCAAATATTAATCAAAATCCCTTTTTTAACAAACTAAACCCCTAAAGTGTTCAAATTTCTAAAGAAATTAGTGATTTTGATGATATTAAGTTACCTTGATGAGAGAAAGGGCATAATCTGTAAAGGGGTTTTGAGGGAGGGAAAGAACAGGGGAACGGTGGATTTTAGGAAGGGGTTTGAGGGAAGTTGAAGCTGCTCTCCATGGTGCATCTTTTTGTAAAGAAGCTCCTACTCCTCCTTCCTTTGATGACATGAATGGGTTGTTTCTGGTTGTTGTTGTTGAGGATTTTTAGGGGATAAAGGATGGGATTATGGTGTGGTTTGAACTAGTGGCATGAAGATTATTTTGGGTGATGTTACTATTTGTAATGTGTTGGTGGTGGTGGATGTTTATAGAGTTTGAGAAGAGGCTTTTTGTGATATCATCCTCTATCCTGTTTAAGGATAGCATTTTAGCAAAAGAATATTTTAGTTTTTATTTTTTAATTAAATGAGGAGTAAAGTATTTGAACAGTATTTGTGATTTGCTTAAATTTCACAAATACCTTAATTTATCATCTATGGTCTCTATAGTTTAGATTTCATAACTCCAATCGTCCTTGTTAGCTAACTTCGTTAAAATTTTCAGTTAAACCGTATAAAACAACTGAACTACCCCACCTACAATCGTCATCACTACCACCATCGGAACAACCCCACCATCCCTACCTGTAATCGCAATCACCACCATCGGAACAACCCCACATTCAAGGCGGCAATTGCCATCACCACCATCCCCACCCGCAACCGCCACCACCACCATTTCCGCCTGCTATAGCCACGACCACAATCCTCACCTTTAACCGCCACCACCACCACCTTCCTTTCATTACCACAAACTTCATGCAATCCGGAACGCGGTGATGATCTGAGGTTGAAGAGAGAAGATATTTTAGTATCCTAGGAGAAGATGAGGGGTAGATACTAGATAGGTGGGAGAAGATGAGAGGTTTGTAATATTTGTTTTTTTCTTTTTAGTTTTTTATAGAGAGCGATAAATAAATAATTTCACACAAACTTAACAGAAAACCTTAACATCCATCCAAGTCAAGTACCACCAACACAATAAAAAACAAACCATAACCACCATCAATTTATTTTAAAAAGCCGATGACCAAAGTTTAAATTTATGCAAACGACAAGGACCATCCGAGCACTTTATTCTTAAAAGAGTCTTGAAATTGTTATAAAAGAAGTTGACCATATTACTTATGGGTCGTGCTAAACGTACATCGTCTTTACATTCTGCACACCAGCCTAGATCCATCTCTATCTATACCAAAAAGTTGAACCATCGTTCAATAATTTTTTTAATGTGTGCTAACGTTTTAATTTGGAATTGAACAAAATTTATTTGAACGTACGTTCATGACCTTTCAATATGTCAAACAATCACTCAACATTTAAGAAGACACTTTGTTGTCTTTGGGGTGTGTCAGATCAGTTTATATATTTTCTTTTAATAAAAACCTTTTTATTTTATTTTTATTCTACTACTTTCTATAATTTTGATGCGACATAAAACATGTCAACTATTTGCTACAACATAAAACTTTGTCAATTACTTGATCATATGACTGAGGTTTTAAGTATTTAGGAATCATACACCTCCTAATTAGGAAGCATACGTTCTGACCCACATCACACACCAATAGGAGACTGTCACATACCCAGAATGTGATGTCACACCCTCAGAATGTAATGTCACAGGGTTTATGAAACCTAGAACCCTTTTGCAAATTATTTGACAGACGTATGATTCCTTAATTATTTAAGACAGACACAAGATTTCATCAATTATTTAATAGGATGAAATATTCTGACAATTATTTGTTATGAGACAAGATTTGCCAACATCACATACTCTTCATAACACGTCTTATTAGTTTTAATAAAAAAAGACTAACAAGAGATGAAAATGAATTAGATGAGCTATCATTCGTTCAACCAACCACATTGGAGATACGGTGTGCATTCATGCAAATGTTGATTATAGATGCCATATACAACACAAACAAGTATAACATCACATTCCTTCATATTGTTGGTATAACTTCAACCAACAAGACATTTTATACAGATTTTACATTTATCCACACAAATAAAGATTTGTTTATGATGAATGCATACCAACTGAGTTTTTTCAGATGCTTTTTCCAGATGCTGCTCGATTATTTAATTCCACATTTTCAAAAATTTACTATAAATGCATGTCCAACTTTGTTTCATAGCGAGATTGAGATTTTGTTGGGTTTATGTCGAAACTAGTAATTGAGTCTCCAACGACAGACTGCGGATGCACATATGTTTAGCTAGGGGTGAGCAAAATTAACCGCCATAAGCAATAACCGAACCATAACCAACATAATCGAATCGATTTTAACCGATAACCAACATAACCAATGGTTATGGTTATGAAATTTCTTTAACCGACCGAGCGGTTATGGTCATGGTTTTGAAACTTTGGTTAACCAATATAACCATAACCGAACCGAACTTCAAGTTTTAAGAACATATATTATGTTTTACATCAACCATGTAGAAGTTTTCTACTAAAATAAAAGTATGCTAGTAACAACACAATCTTGATGTATGTGACCTTTATTTTAATAAAGAACTAAACTTAGGCTTAAATAAGTTTTTTTATTGTCTAAAAAAATCTTATTAATAAGGATCATCCATTCGTAGTTTAACAAAAAAAAATGTAATCTTGTTAGTGTTATTAAAAAAAACTTAGGCTAAGTCCACCATCGTAGGTTCCATTTTTTATTTTGTAGACAGATACGATTTTAATTTTTAAACTTTAGTCGAAAGTTAGTTTTAGTTGAAGTTTATGGTTAATCACCGAAATAACCATAACCGAATTCATAACCGATTAACCATAACCGAAGTTTGGTTATGGTTATGGTTAAGGAAATCCCATAACCGAAATAGTGGTTATGGTTATGGTTAATGGTAAAAACCGAACCAAACCGACCCATGCACACCCCTATGTTTAGCTACCATTCGCATATAAAATAAATGAGAAACAATTTTATTGTGAATTAAAATACATAATCGAAAGACAAAATTGCAGAAAACGTCCTTTATGTTTACCCAAAGTTGCAGGTTTAGTCCTTTAACTTTAAAAGTTGCAGGATACCTCCTTTATCGAAGTTTTTGTTGCAGGAAACATCCTTTAATGAACTTTTGGTTGCATAAAACGACCTTTACCACTAACGGTGTTAAATTCTGCTGTTAAGTTACCCTCACATGCCAAGCATGTGAGGGTATTTTCGTCAATTTGTATTTAAAGGACCTTTTCTGTAATTAAAACAAAAATAACATGTGATAATGTTAAAAAAGTTAGGCAAGGAGGGACCAATTCTGCCAAACATTTAAACTTTTAAACCAACTCATCCTCCCTCTCCTCTTTTCCTCGATTTTTCCGGCGAGAGGATTCCGGTCACCGGATTTTCATTCCGGCCGACCCAAAACCCAAGAATAACAAAGTTTAATTCGCCATTAATACTCCCAAAACGTTTCTTCTGCTGTTCTTATTTAATTTCTAGTCTTATTAACACATGATGTTATCTAAGCGCGAACCCACGGGCTAGCACCTCATCATCCACAAACCACAGACAACGTTTATGTTCCCCAATATTTAAGCCTAGAGTTCTAACACTATTTTGAAGTTACATAACTATTGACGTGATACTTAAAACACATCATGAGTTTGAAAGAAATAACAGACCGTGTCCAATTTGGAGAATTTAAGTTTGCTCAACTCACTTTAAATTAAAATCCTTTGCTTGCACTTGTATACTTTGACTGCACATAACGTTATTTTTTATAATACATATCTAGAAGGTAATGGATAATTATTAAACAGTATTATTTACGAAGATCTTAATTCTAGAAGTTAGGCCAATGAAACTTTACTTACTATAACAATGTCAACACTATTATAAAAAAACTTTGGACGGGACTCAATTTACGTCTGCATTAGACCTCTGCACCTTTAAGCATTGTAAACCCACAAACGAACCACTCAAAACACGTCCAAGAAGCTTCCTAATTTGCGGTATTACGCTCGGACCTGCAACTCCCTTTTTCGAACTCTAAAACATCATGTAAGTCCAATTGTTTGTTGCCGTTTTGTTGTTTTGGTGTCTAGGATCAAAAGCCCTCTAATACGGGACGCTCATAAGGCCTAGATCGAATTATTGAATTTTGGTTTAGGGTTAGGGTTCATATGTTGATTAGGGAAGAAGATGACTTTCAAATCATTTGTTAAATATAATTGTGTTTGAATAATAACAACAAAAGATGCATTTGGTGGAGTGGTTGCTACTGTGTACAGAGTCATCTTAGACTCGGGTTCAAATCTTGCTACACGCGATTCTTTCCATTTCCTTTTTTTGAATAATAACAAAAAACTTCCAAACTTTGACAAGTTTAGTCCCTCCTTTATTGTTATGTTGTTATTTTTTTTTAATTGCAGAAAAGGTCCTTTAAATACAAATTGACGAAAATACCCTCACATGCTTGGCATGTGAGGGGGAGTTAACGACAAACACTAACAGAGTTAGTGTAAAGGATGTTTCCTGCAACAAAAACTTCGATAAAGGATGTATCCTGCAACTTTTAAAGTTAAAGGACTAAACCTGCAACTTTGGGTAAACATAAAGGACGTTTTCTGCAATTTTGTCTAATCGAAAGGAAAGTTGTAAATCATAGGTACTACAACTAAATCATCGTATCTTTGGTTGTTCAAACCATACAACTTTGGACATTAATATTTCATTGACCTTAACTCCATTTTTGACGTTGTTTGGTTCATTGGAGGCGTTTAGGGAAAGAGTGGTTTTCCTTTTCTTTTTATGCTTGACTAGCGGTGGGGTTGTTGTTTTAGTAGTACATGCATATTACCAATGTTAAATCTTCCGGTACATTGTGTAAGATAACAAATAAACTATAGCATGTCTGCAAAAATGAGAATGTGATGTCAAAAAATTATTGAGTTTGAAAGTTAAGATTTCACACAAACAATTATATGGACAAAGCACCAACTAACATCATGTGGTAAGAGTTTATCGAAATTAAAGACATACATTAATATGAAAACTTAGTGAAAGAAAAAAGAGTGCAACATGTTAGATTATAAATGTATCTTGCTAATACATTTATCTTCATCGTAACCCTAGATGTCATTTTGCCTACAAGATATATTAATGCTTCCATCACAATTAAGCATGTATTTATGGACCAAGTACTTATCCACCCTATTGGGGATGGTAACAACCTTTATTACATTTGCGCATATTTACTCAACTTAGAAATTAACCTATCTACAGATTTACAAATCCTTCAAATATTAATCTGTCCTTAATATCACGACATTATTTTTTAGTTCAACACACATGTGATTCAAAACTCTGGAACTAAAGGTAGCAAAAATAAGAAAAAAGAAGTGATTTTGATACTGAAGAAAGTATCACAAAAATCTAGTATTATGAGATTATTTCACTTGCTTGGTAGAATGTGGATAGATTTCTTTTAAAAGTTGATCAAATTAGAATAGCACAATATTGCAAGGGATGTGCATAGAAATATAGAATCATAGATTAGTTGAGAATGGAAAAAAGAAATATATATACATATATATACACACACTATATATAATGTTACATACAACACTAGGCGGGACCCGGTACAAATTGTGCGGAGCGCAAAAACACTAAAAACAAATCTAAGTCATCTATTTTTTAAACATAATACTGATTACACATCACTCCCTTGGAATTAGTTATATCAGTAAAGATATTTTGTTAAGGAGTCGCGCAGGTCCCCTATCAAGGAGTCGGCCACCCCCTGCCATGGGCTCGTCCTCCTCATCTTCCATAGTTGCAAAACCAAAGATTTTAGAAAAAAAATTTGGGCAAAGTTTCCCCTGTTTTCGTTCAAACCAGACAACACAAGTTGTCTACAAGTTTCCCAAAATCAACTCATTTTGTCTTTAGCTGGATCTGATGGCCTACGTCTTCTAACAGGCTCGTCCTCCTGCAATAGATAATAATAATAATAATAATAATAATAATAAAGTAATGCTATTACCTTTATTTATATACGAATCTAATCGACATGCACACTGCAAGCCACAACTCGTGAAAAGTTGGTGACCACAACTCTTTCTTCTTTCCCTCAACTTCTCTATATTTTTTAACTCAGTTAGCAACAACTCAATCGTTGCATGGGAAATTTTACCGAGTAGGTCCTAAAAAATCGGTATATCATGGTGCACCTTTTTCACCGACAGACTCTCTTCAAACGAGTGGTTTATTGCTATCTGTTGTGACGTTACACTTCGTCTACAATCATCACAAGTTTGCAGAGCGAGTTGTTAGGCCCCTTAATGTGCATCTTAAACCTTGAATGCTGGCTCTCAGCTCTGTTGGTCGTATACTGACCAAAGTTGTAGTTTGTGTCTATCCATGCAGAAACAAACCTTTCTTTATAGTCACTGAGCCAGACCCTTTCTAAATATTCAAATTCTGCCGCGTGAAGTAAACAATTTTTTTTAACCAATGTGCTTTTGAGTACCTGCATAGCAATAATAATAACAAACAATAATAATAAATAATAATAATAAACAATAATAATAATAAACAATAACAATAAATAATAATAATAATTAATAAATAATAATAATTAATAAATAATAATATTAATAATACCTGCATTTGAGTCTTGTCACTGTATAACAATTGTTTAACCTTGGTTATTGTGTTATGTATGTCTCGTAAAATGCAGGGACTATCCGGGTTTTGTTTTCTGACTGCCGAATGTATGTCTGCTAGCGTAACGTTTTGAAAATAAAGTGTATCCACCAATTTTTTTCGCTCGGACCTAGCCTCCTAGCATACGCGTGACCCTCGATATGTTGGAAAGGTTTGTGATTATGTGTTTGGTTCTTGACCTCCAAATTCCAACCATCGTAGCTGGAGCTGTATCTCCCTATTAGTTCAAATGGGCAATTACATTTTTTACTGCCCGTCTTTCGAACTTTGGCTATACTACGATGTTCGCCACTACGGTCACATCGTATCCATGTCGTCTTTATCCTCCTATCCGGCCCCCTTTCGTCTAAAACAGTACGTCCGAATACGGTGATGTAACCGTTATTTTTTGCCCTTTCGTAAACCCAATCTGTCAGGTATTTAAGAGACCCGAATACCTGCAAAATTTATATACAAATCTAGTTAAAATTCAAACGAGTCAAAACATATACGAGTTCAAATAACAACTAAAAATTATTTTAATATAATGTTAACAATTTAAGTTCTTGACATTAAAATAACAACTAAAAATTATTTTTGAACAATATATATACGAGTTCAAATCTCACAAACCCTAAAACAAATTATGTACGGGGCTAAATATACGAGTCTAAATATGTACACTGCTAAATATACACGGGTCTAAATTATAAACAAGTGTAAATACATAAACACGCCTGACTTGTTTCAAACGAAACATCCGGTCAGGTTCGTCGCGACCGTTATCACCTCCATGGAAGTCCTTAACGCCTTCCTCGTGTGAATCCTTGAAGCTGCCTTCACCCTCCTCGTGCGAATCCTTGAAGCTGCCATCACCCTCCTCGTGCAAATCCTCGAAGCTGCCATCACCCTCCTTGTGTGAATCCTTGAAGCTGCCATCACCCTCCTCGTGCGAATCCTTGAAGCTGCCATCACCTTCCTCGTGCGAATGATATGTCCCGTATGCGTACTGAGGATGACTTGGCGGCACATCAAATGACTCCGGTTCTTCTATCTACTCCTGGTTTAAATCAGGCAGCTGGTTCAAATCGGGCAGCGCCTTCCCGTCACCACAGTGAAAAACAGATCTAACCTCTTCATCACCACATTCCACCATGGGTCCGAAAATGCTTTCCGAGACGTAAGATAAGTCAAACGAGTGCCCCCATTCACCCAAAACATCACTGACGTGCTCCGAAGACATCGTGGTAGCTTAATATTGATCGGATTTTAGGGTTTTGGTTTTATTTTCGTCGTCTGAGAAATGAAGCCAAGGAAGAGGAATATATGGGGACATTTATGGCCCGTAAGGGGCTATACGGGCCTTAGAGGGTTTTAATGCACCTAACAACCATCTTTTCTACGGCCCGTAGAGGCCTTTACGGGCCATAGATATGTTGCTTTTCAGACTGACACACTGCAAGTCAGTCTGTTCATTGATTATCCGCGTACCTCGTATGCTACTACGGGTCGTAGAGACCATTACGGGTCGTTTAGGGTTTAATGCAATCTGACCAACCCCTTTACAGCCTGTATAGGTCTATACGGGCCGTAGAGGTTTGCTTCATTTATTGCACTGACACTATCTACGGGCCGTATAGGCCTATACGACCCATAGAGGGTTGTATAAACCTAATTTTTGTGTTGTGTAAATAACATGGCCCATTCTTAAATCTTTATTAGTAACTAACTACTTAATATAATCTCTTTATTCAACTAGTTTCTAGCCTCATAAAATGAATAAATAAAAACTTTGCAGAAATTAATATTAGTCAAAATGGTGAGATATAACATAGTATTTCATTTTATATTATAAAAACACATAATTTACAAAAGGAGGCACAGCCTAAAACACAAATTAAAACCTAATTCAGCAATTCCAATACCACAATTAATACACTAAAAATACAAAACAATATATTGTTACCATCTCCTACTAGCTAAACCTAGTTTGTAAACCGAACAAATATCACAAACAGATTGTAAGCAGATTACTAAATAATGAGATTAATAATATAAGATTTAAAGCAAAAAAACAAAAGCATACCTGAAGGGGAAGTTGGATACTATGTCTAAAATTAAAGCTTAGAAAAACGTCGTAACTGTTTTCGATACGGTGAAGATGTGGATCGCTAAGCAATCCAAGAGATGTGTATAAGAAATCAAAGGCCATGTAGTATTTTAGGGTTTGAGGATTCAAACAAAGAGGTGGTATGATACTATGATAAGATTGACAAGATTGGAGTTTTCCTATTTGTGGCTGAGAAGAGGCTAGTTTTGAGATTTGATTTATGGGCGATATGTTAGAGGAAGCTGAGCTATTAAATATAGGGTGTCGGTGGTTTGCCACTTGATAAATATATAACGATTAAAATTTTAATTTAAGGTTTATACGGGTAAGTGAATATGAGGTTGTTATACATCTAAGGCTTTGAGGTGTGGTGATCGGAGAGCGGAGCGATGGGTGTCAAGTGGCACTTCTTTGTCGGGGAACACACCCCCCCCCCTGTGTATTCGGTGCCAAGGGGGATATTTCCCCGTCCATGCCATCCCAAATATCGAGAAAAATATGACCGTTGGGCCAATTTCGAACGTTTGAATTGACCGTTGGAAAAAAATTACTTTTCCTTATTTAAACCATTTCAACATTTTTAAACTTCTATTTTTTATAAACTTTAGCCAAACAATCTCACATACAACATCTACATTTATTATAAACTTTTTAGTTATTCCCCCATGGATCCTACGCACTCGTTCTTCCCACACACACTCGCTAATCCCTCGACCCGAGCCCCGTTCGGTTTTCCCTCCACATCCGGTACTTTCGCGTCACAACCAATGCCTTTTGACGCTTTTAGCCACCCTCAAAATTCATGGCAAATGCAAATGCAAATGCAACAACAACAATGGCATACGCAAATGACACAAGTCCCGCTCATCCCTCAAACACAAACATAACACGAGCACGATTTCGTTTCTTTAGCCGCGCATGATGAACATATAGCTGAAACCCAACCGCCCCCCACAAAAAAGGCGCAAAGAAAGGAAAAAACGGGTGCAAGAGAAAGGCCCTAGTACGAAGGCGGATAGCATTCCTTGGACGCCCATTGAGCTGGAGGCTCTAGCACGAGCTTGGGTGAACGCTTCTACCGATCCAATACTAGGTAAAATTTTAAATAATTATTACGTATTAGGGTTGTAAAAAATTATTACTAACTTTTTTTAAATAATTGTGTAGCTACAAATCGGAAAAAGGGATGGTTTTTGGAACCAAGTTTGTGTTGATTTCTTCAAATTATTACAACGTGAGACATATCGAAAGGTTCACTCCGTTAGTGCTTGGAATAATCGTACCTCGGGCGAAAGTGATAACAACGTGTTGAAGGTGGCTTGGAACAATCGTACCTTGGGCCAAAGTGATAACAACGTGTTGAAGGGGGCTCTTGAAAGATAAACCAAGAACAACGGGTTGTGGGGATACATGAAATCATACAAAAATTTTAGCAAGTGTGAAAACTTCAAAGTGGTGTCTAATGAGGTGGAACAAGCAAAAAAGGACAAAAACAAGCGCATCGGGGAGTTAAAGTGCTGGTGGATCGGATGCACGTTGGCTATCAACATAAATGACGACCCAGAGTCCGACTCCGAGAGGCCGATTGGAAGTGACCGTGCCAAGAAAGCGTTCTCGAGCTCAAAGGGTAAGGCTACCGCTACCGCTTCGAAAGAAAATGAGGTGGAGAAAATAGAAGAGTTGCTTTAACGATATTAAGCACGAGCAAGCGGAGAGATGCATGGAAAGAAAGAAGAGAAGGAAGAAGCCGCGAAGAGGGATATGGAGAGGCTACAGTTGGAAAAGAAACGCCTTGAATTTGATCTTTCGAAACAGGAGTCGAAAGAATTCCTCATTATGAAACAAAGTCTCGAGGGCCTTTCAGAGACGAAGTGTATGGTAGTGGAGAAGACGGAAGACAAGATTGCAAGGAAATGGCTAGGGGGATCGTTCCCTTAGTTTTTATTTATGTATTTTCGGCGTTTTTTTTTTTAAATTTCTATGTATTTTGCTTTTTAATTTTAATGAAAAAATATTAATGAAATATAAAATATATAATTAAATAAAAATGAAAATAATAAAAAAAGGAATGTGGAAGGGGGAACCATTTCCCTTAAAAGGAGGAGGGGAATGAGGAAATGACGTGACGCTAATGTGGACAAGGGGAAAAAGGGAAAAGAGGAACCACGCCCCATAGCCTAAGCTTACTTGTGAAACTAATCAAAACTACGCCGTTTTGATTAAACACAACTAAAAACTATTTTATTCTTATTTCCTCTCCACCAAATTTGCACTTATTGTTAATTTAGTTTTCCTGATTCCAACTATCTCCCGTTTCATCATGAAAAACTCCACAAATCAAATGAATGAAAGCAGTTGAAAACCTAAAATGTTTAAAAGGTTATCCTTAGATGTCTCTATTTAGGTTGAGAGGACAATGATATAGCCTGTGGCGGCAATGGCTTGGCTTTCGTTGAAGCCACGTCATCCTCTGGCAGCTCTTCAACAAACGGCAGAATTTAACCCCCCACCCAAGCGCCTTGCTATGGCCAAAACGAGGCGCTTTAACCCCTCAGATTTTGCCTATACATTCATTTGACTTCAATTCGTTCGATATTATATCGTTCGTTTCCGATTACAAATTTGCATTCTTACTCAATACATAAAAATTTTATCCACAACATATAACATGTCGTATTACGACTTCATTTTCGGTGATTGTTACAACGAGTCTAAACCATATAATGTTGAGGAGGGTCAGTCTAGCATTCATTACCGTTACAATATGGTGCAACTGGACTTGAATACACCATGGGAGGATCTGTATGAATTTCATGACTATCCCCATCAACCCGACTATGGCTATCCTTACTATGCTTATGGTGGTGATGACTCATTTGTAGAAGAAGACTATACGTACCATGGAGACAGTGGTAGTGAGGAGAAGCAGGTAGAAGATCAGGAGGAAGGCTCTCACCCGATCAAATTTTGGTTTGAGACTGACCGGACATTTTCCACACGCGAGGAGTTGATCGACTGGGTACAAGATACATGAATGGAAAATGGTTACGTCATCGTTATAAAAAGATCAAAGATAATAGAAGAACATTTCGTGAAGGTATATATTTCAGTCACTATTGTTTTTAAGAAACTCATAAATACGTATTTTATAAATTGTTATTTAAAAAGTCATGAAAAATCTTAACTTATAAATTAACTACTAAAAACACGTGTTTTATTCTTAGTGAAGGTTAATTCCCTACGGGTGCACCAGTGGTCTTCGGCTCACACACCTTTAGGATTACGTTGCTCCTTTGCTAAGATTTTTGTTCATTTTTAATTAAAAAACTTATTTTATAATTTATTATTTAAAAAGCTTACAAAAAACTTATTTTCTAATAAACTTATTTTCGTGAAGGTTGTATTTCAATGCACTCTTGTGGGGGGGGGGGGGGAGCATAAGAGTGTGGCTACGGTGAGGAAGACGGGTAGCAAAAAAATTGGCTGCCCGTTTGAGTTGACAGGGGTGCTTGAATCTCGGACACAGTTTTGGAGGTTAAAGGTGAAAACCCGGTGCACAACCACATTCCCTTTGAAAACTTAGAGGGTCACGCGTATGCCAGAAGACTTTCTGTAGATGATAGACAACTGGTCGGCCAGATGGCAGAGCAGGATATTCCCAAGCGTAACATCTAGAGAATGCTCCATTTCAAAGAACCCGGAGAAAAAGACTACCTTGAAAGATGTACACAATGCGGCTCATATGATGAATGCTGAAAAACGAGTCAGTGAAAGTACATGGAGAATGTCACACCCTCAAATTCCACTTGTAGGGTTTTACCGCGAGGCGCGTGACATACCAGAATCTAAGTCAACAATCACAATAAACGACAACTATATGATTCGAAAACAACATAATAAAAACAAACCACACAGTTTAAAAGTTTTCATAATCCCAAAAGACATCAGGGGAAGCAAGTTAAAGTTTTACAGACCATAAACCAAAGGTAAGTAGTTTAAACCAGACATAGTTCAAAACATGCATAATGAGATGAGATGAGATGCAGTGAGACTCCAGTGCGCCAAAACTTCCCTGCTACCTTAGCGACCTGAGAAAACATGCAATGTTAGTCAACACATACAGTGCCGGTGAGTCACAAAGATAAGTTTGCAAATGTTTGTAACGTTTGTAAGTTTGTAGACCAGACCCAACAATCCTTACATCTATACCTTATGTTAGCTAGACATCGTTACATGATACTATTAGTGTCGTGAACCACCGCTGAACGTAAGAATGCCTCAATACTCGTCATCGGTTCATCACCAGGTGCCGTAAAGTTTGGTAGGACAAATATGCACCCGCCACTGACCTCCAGTCGGCCCAAGTGGGGCTTGCCGGGCTCAATAGATCTATTCACACTTTCCCCGCTATGTATCCACATACTAATGGTTCACTAAATGTTTGAGAGGACTTTAATGATGAAGAAGTGTCACTAAGTATCCATGTGATATAATGTAATATGTTGGTCTAAAAGTTCGTAAGTTTGTACCGCATGTTTCTCCTCCAGATATGAAAACAGTGAAGAATGGGGCTGTGACACTCACCTTAGGTTGCGTCTTCTAGAAATAAGATAACCGACACGACCAGATAGTCCCAATTACCGGCGATCTATCACAAAAGTTTGTATAAGTGTTTTGATTAATAACCCTTAGGTTAACTAGTCCCCGATTGTCCAGGCCATAACCACGTACGTTTGAAAACATGTTTTAAACGTTAATCTGACCACATGAGACAAGACCCGGCATCTCATTGGTGACCCAACATACCGCGTGTTTGCCAAATACAAGAAGTCAAGCAAGCATATGCAACCAAGCACTTAAAACGTACAATAGTTCCCCAAGTCTAGCATACAGTTCACATATTGCACATACGAGTCCGAACACATGTTATCAGGTTCCTAGGCATGTCACGGGGTTCTAAATATGTCCCTAGGTGTCAAACCATGTTTCGGGGTCTTAAAATACACTTACAGCAGCAAAACACACGACTAGGCATCAAAACACGCGATTAGGAATCAAACAGACAATTAGGAAATCAAACAAGCAATTAGGAATCCTAATCACCCCTGTTACAGGCAAGTAGGACCCTACTCGCCCCTTATATCAGGCGAGTAGCATCCTACTCGCCCCCTGCAGACCAGGAGCTACTTTTCGCGCGTTTGACCCTCCAAATCAGATCCGAAACATGTAAAAACACCCAACATCAATCGAAAATCATCAGGTAACATATCCTAAATGAAAAACCCCCAATTTATCATCAGTCTAACACCCTAATTGCAAGCATTTCCCAAAATGGAATAATACTATGAAAACATCACATCAAAGCATGCATAAGTTACCCTAAATGGCAAATAATCAGATTTCATCACATAATCACATTGCAAATCATCATCCTATTGTTACTTCATCATTCTAGCATAAACCCTAACATCATACAATCATCAAATCATTTCATAACATCCTAAATCCTCCTAAATCACTCAAACGGGTTAAAACGCATATTATCATCAAAACACATCAACCAACCTTCAAACTCCTAGATAATCATCCTAACAACTCATTCATATCAGTAAAACATTAAACACACAAGAATCTCCACGTTTTAATCATAAAAGTCTGTTCTTTGCATGAATCATTAACATATAGTTAATATAAAAGATTAGACTTGTTTTAAAACTATTTTCAAAAGTTTTCAAAGACACAAACTTCACAAAACCAGGTTTGGACCTTTAGGGATCAAAACAACAACATGATATAAGTTTAGGATGGATAACACACCTTGGATTTTGCTAAAGAGGATGTGTAAAGCTTGGAAATGGTAGGTTTTAGGGCAAAAACGAGTTCCAGAGGTTAAGTATGGTGTGAGAGATGTTTGGGGCGAGTTAGGGTTTCACAAATGATGTTTTGCAAGTCAAGTATGGTATTTATAGCTGTTTCTAGTAGTTCCTAAGGTTACACGCGAGTAGGAACTGCAACAAGCAATTAGGAATCCTAATTGCCCCTGTTGCGGGCAAGTAGGAGCCTACTCGCCCCCTACATCGGAGCTACTCACCCCTGCAGGTGGCAATTAGGATTCCCAATCGCCCCCTGCAGGCTGATGTGGGTTTTCGGCGCGTTAAACACACACATATAAGCACATATTCACATACCGACAAGGTATATAATGATTATAAACACATATTGCATGATAACTAACACGTTCACATTCGTTCACCTATCCCCGGGACTCGAGACTTGCATGTGTGCATTAAATCCGGTGATTCTACAAATCACCAATCCTTGTACACATGGTTATGGACCGACTCCCAATGATCCCTTGGATCATTGTAACAACTTCTGATGATTCCCAGAACCATCGAAATGACTCAACTGACCCAGTTAAGTGTAAAGTATGCATGACTCGCTAAGGTAGACTTACTAGTTTGACAAAAGTTATTAACCTGAGTTTGCCGAGTGTCACACAACAACTCGAAAACCTTCTGGCGGAGAAAGATTCAACTTCTACACGCTCGCAAATGACACCACGAACACTCTCATAGAGATTTTCTCCGTTCACAAACATTCATTTATTATGTGGTGCCCATTCCCGCATGTGCTGATGATTGACGCCACCTACAATACAAACATATACAATATGGCGTTTGTTCAGGTTGTGGGTATGGCATCGACAAACCACTCGTTTTTTATTGCCCATACGTTTCTTTCTTTAGAGAAAGTTGGTAACTACGTTTGGATGTTGGAGAGGATAAAGTCCATGCTGGTAGGCTGTATGGAGCCACGAGTGATTGTGACCGACAGGGACTTTGCGCTAATGAACGCGTGTGATCAGATTTTTCCAAATGCGTACAAGTATCTTTGGATTCTCTGTCGGTTTCATATTTCGCAGAATATCAATAGGAACAACAATAAGAAGTTCATGGATAAAGAGTGGAAGGAATTTCTTCCAATGTTTTGGTTGCCATGTGACTCTCCGACTGAACCCGTATACGAATATAATTTGGGAAAATTTCAGTCATATCTGGAAAAGATTGGTCATCAACGTGAGTACTTTTACATAATTACATACGTTGTGCTTGTTTACATATACACGCCTGACAAGTTATGGTTATATTTTTCAGATGTTTTTTACTACACGATGAATAACTAGTTGGACCGGTATCGTGAAAAGTTTGTGTCTGCATGGACTAACGAAACCCTGAACTTCCGCCAGACCACAGCCAACAGAGTTGAGGGCATGCATGCGAAAACAAAAAGTTACCTTCCAGGCAATCGCAACTCGTTGATGACAATTGTGAAATTCGTCGATCAAATGGTTGATAAGCAACATAGAGATATTAAAAAAGGTTTTGAAGACAGCCTTGAAAAACAATGAACCACCACAATGAAAAACCATTGCTTCATAACTTACTTCGGAAGATTAGCAAGCATGCACTTGAGCTTATATACCTTGAGATCCAACGTTTGGAAACGTCCTTGCGCCGTTAATGTAACAGTTGTGGATACCAGCTTTTTAAAAGTTGTGCTTTGCCATGTGCATGTCGTCTCGAGCAGTTACAAATTGATGGTAATTAATACTAATGACCATATGATTTTACTACATTATTTATTACATGATTAATTAACTTTATAACATATGTTATCGTTTTCAGGCCAGGGAATCCATTTCTTGTCGATAGACGTGTTCTTGAGGAAGCTTGACTTCAAACCTGCGAAAATTGGTTTCGAAGATCTAACTGTAGAGGCCGTGTGGGCAGAATTAAAGGAAAAAGTTGACACAAAACCAGTTTTTGCCCAATTAAACTACCTGGAAAGATTTTCACAAATCATCACAGGCAACTGCTCCCCCAAAAAACTGCCTGTTGTGCAAAAGAAAACTCGTGGTTGTCCATCCAAGAATTAGCAAGAAAACAAGATAGACGAATCTGCGAGAAAGAGCTTGCATATACCGGAAGAAGAAAGTGGGTCCGACCAGGAGCTTGACTATCCCCGGCACAGCTCTTTCATACCATCACAGGAGGAGCTCGTATGACCTTCCCAGTCCCAGCCATGTGCTCCTTATGAGCTTCACCTTCACAGCTCTTACATACCGTCAACGTCCCACGAGGACAAACAATAGGACAAATTCTATTTCCCGTTGATGTCGTGTACAAAAATGTCAATGTTGTTAATAAGGGAATTTAGGCATCAAATTCCATCTGTGTTTCACCCATATATATCCAAAATAACGGATGTGAAACCAGATGGTCATTGCGGGTTTTGAGCGGTAGCTGAAGGGTTAGGGTTGGGTGAAAATATGTATTTGTTTGTCTGGTCCCAAATGCTACTCGAGTTGCGCAATCATGAAGAGTTGTGGAGGCGAATCTTTGATCCAGAAAACGAAGGACATTATTATCGTCTTTGCAAGAGTATAAAATTAAAGGGGTGGGACCAGCCCCAAATCCGAAGTGGATATCGACGCTGGAGGCGGGATTTCTCGCTGCACAGAGGTGGGGTGTTGTTTTTCATACACTCGACATTCGTGGTAATGATACAGTGTTCCCTCTATTTTTAGGCCCAGGAGCTTCTGAACAACCTATTCAAAAGGTAGTAGTTTGCTTCGTGGGCGAGGGCCATTATGCTTCAAGGATCATATCCAACACCTCCCCCGAATGCAACTTGGACTTGTAATAGAAATGAAGCTGGCGAGCAATGGGAAACTGAATACAATGATCAAATCAATGTGTACAAAGAACTAGTTTACCCGAAGCCCGAACCCAATGAAAATCCGGAAGTACAAGATATAGATTAGATATGTGAAATTTGTAAAAATATTAAAATTTTATTGATTGTGTTTATGTTCTTTAGAAATAAAAAAAATTGTTCTTGGTTCAAGCTTCTTGTTTGAAACTATGTCAATTTTGAATCAACATTTTAAACGAACCGAACCCGTCAAACAAGGTCTGGAAGTCCGGATGTATCATCTGAAAACCACCAACGAGTAAATAAACGTACCAAAACGCGTCAAACAGAGTCTGGAAGTCCAGGATATCGTTTAGACATGCAAAATTTGTATTTTCATAAAGAAACGGTAACGAATGTATAGTTCGTGTATCACGTACAATGATTTATTAAATGTTGTTAAAACTCGGATGTTCCTACTGAAAACCACAAACGAGCAAGAAACGAACCGAAACACCTAAACAAATTTTTTTGGGTTGGAAACAACCTAAAACTCTTAAAAATGAATTAATTTTTTTTAATCAATAAAAACCACATAAAATGAATTAAAACAATTTTTTTTAAAAGGGCTAAAGCGCCTCGCTTTGGCCAAAGCAAGGTGCTTAAGGGTCTCTGATATTATTCGAAGCACCTCACTTTGGCCAAAGCGAGGCGTTTCGGGGCCTTTTTAAAAGCCAAAGCGAGACAGCAGTAGTCTCAGTTGGCCACACACACACAGACGAGTTTGGCTCAGATTTGGCTCGGATTGGTTGGACAAAGGTTAGTACATCAACTTTTTTATGATATTGTCATGTTTTTGTTCGATTTTGGGCTACTTTGGGGTGGTTTTGGGGCCGGTCGGTTTGGGGAAGAAGACCAAAGCACCTCGCCTTGGCCATACTGAGGCGCTTTGGCTGTTTTTTTCTGTATTATTGTTGTTGTAGTAGTTGTTATTATTGATATTATTATTAATTATAATTACTCTACTATTACTATTATTATTATCATTATTATTATTATTATTATTAGTACTGTTGTTACTACTATTATTATTATCATTATTATTACTATTACTGTTATTATTATTATTAATTAAAAATTATTTTTTATATAGATATGGATGACGCTTATATTGCTGCGGCATTTGCTGGTGAGGATGAGGCTGGGTCGTCTGCGCTGGTTGTTCCACCGCCGCGGACAGGTCGACGGCCTTTGGCGGACCCTTTACCAAACCACCCTTACCTGGAGTTTGGTGAGGGGGTTTCTGACGCAGCGGCGCAAGTGCGCCAAGCTGCGTCGAATGCATGTCAACGCCCACATGCACATCAGCTGGACTCTTCTGGACAGGTTCGGCGAGCTCGGAAGGACGAACGACAATGTGGGGTATAACACCCCATGGCGTCGTCTTTTTAAGATAGCCGAGGGGATTCTTACCGGGAGCTGATGTCACACCACGCCAATGGCGGAAACACGTGGCGCGACGCTCGAAAGCATATCAAAGTCAAGATTAACACAAACTATATTTAATTAGAAAAGATCATTATATTAAGATGTCGGGAAGGAGTACCTGGTTTCAAACATTACTTAAAACCACAAACATTAAGTTTTAAAGTGGGGTGTTTCCGTTTATGTCCCAACCCGAAGGTAACAATAGATGAAACCCCCAACCATTGTCCGACATCCCAAATTCCACCGTACTAGCCGCATACCTGTTCAGCACTTAGTTACCTGAAAGATATGTTTAAAAAGACGTCAATATATAAAATATTGGTGAGTTCACAGGTTTTAGTTTCGTAAATACGACATTTTACATCCTGTGCAAATCCAGCACATTTTTACATCCTGTGCAAATCCAGCACATTTTTATATCCTGTGCAAATCCAGCACATTTGTGGCCTTTGTATGGAGTAGCTAGCTCCTACAAATTATGATGATGAGCAATCCCCTGAGTCCCATAACCAAACCAAGACTAATAAATATGCCCCGCTCCAAGTCGTTTCTCGGAACCCAACGACTTAAGTTCAGAATACGTGCACCCCAGGCATACGCCGATGCATAATCGACGCTATCGATTAGGGGTGGGCCATGTCAGGCACCAATAGTACTATCCAAATATTCCTTCAGTTTCATTTACCTGAATTAATGGTTACAGTAGCGAGGACCCAACCCCGAGTTGCGACCAAAAACTCAAGTACTCATCATGCCACTTACCACATTTTAACCTTTGAAAACATTTCAATATGTGATAACTTTTGACAAACATATCTTTCCCCCAGTTAAAACAGTAAAATGGGGCCGTGAAACTCACCTTAATTTCCATGCTTAGCTAGCAAATAAAGCCCAAAGCTTTGACCGACTTCCTCGTGCCCTAATTACCAATAAAGGACACCTCAAAGTCTATCATATATAAACCTAGCTTAATTTCCGGTTAAAAGATAGCTTATTCAATTATCCTGACTCGTGTGTAGCAACCCGAGTCTTTAAGTGTTTTAACTCGACGAACCGATCGTGACTTATCATAGTTCCTGTGTTCACATACGAAATAGTACCCAAGTCGCGCACTTGTTACTATTCGTGTGCAAACTATGTCGGACTAATATCACGAATCGTATAACTCATCCCGAGCCATAGCTTGTCTCGTAAATCGGATAAATGTAATCGTCTTGTATAGTTATTTTCGGAAAATATACCTTGCTGAAATATAATATAGTTATTAAAATCCTTTTTAATAACATTTGTTATTTCTTTTCCCGAATCCGAGTATCATACAAATCTCAAGGCTTTGCTTTTTATAAAAAGGTTTTCCAAATAAATCCGAATGTTTATACATCTTTTAATCCGAACAACAAACATATTTTAGTTACCAAGTAACCTTTAAAAACTCGTCAATCCTTGACGCTTGGTAGCAAAAGACTATATATTTGTTTGAAATATTTCTCGGAATGGACTATTATTGTTACAAATAATATTTGTCAAAACGTCGTGATTGTACATGACTACATTTGTCAAGCGCTTGGAAAGTTATTTATAAGAACGAACAATAAAGTCACACTTGTCGCGCTTCGGATTTATAAAAATTTCGGCAGAGTTTCCTCTGTTTTTGGTATAAACCAGACAACACAAGTTGTCTACAATTTTTCCCAAAACCAACTTCTAAAACACAAGACAACAATTTCATTTATCCGCATTTCCATTTCACGAGACTTCATACGTTTCGACAATGATATAAATTATACTTGTTTATATAAGCGTACATACGTATATTTTTATATACATACATATAGTCCAACAACTTTAGTCCGATATTCAATAACACAAAGTCACGCATTTATTTACAATTATCAAATACTCCGATTATACTTATCGCTTATTAGTCATATCGGTTCGTTAGCGAGTTAGTCGTTTATATTTATATATTTTAGAAATATATATGTGTAAATAATAATACAACGAAATAATCACGAGTTAGTTATACCGAAATGCTTGACCGAAGCTGACTGAGTTGATCGGGTCTTGACCGAACCCGAAATCTGACCCGTTGACCATCAGTTGACCGGGTTGACCAGATCTGAACTTGACCCGCGACTAGAAAACGTGACTCGAGACAAACCAGATCTGACTCGAAACACCCGGATCTGACCCGAAACGCCCGGATCTGATCCGAAACGCCCGAATCTGACCCGAACACGCCAAACTCAACTCGAACAACAAATCTGACCCGAGACAACTGTTTTCGTGGCCAAAAACCTGATCCGGACCCTCGATCCTGCCAGATCTGGAACAACCGCCACCTACATGTAACCACCTTCGAACCACCACACCTGACCCGGAACCACCTCGAACCACCACACCTGCCGCCGTCATCACCGCTTCAGCCAACACTCCCAACGTCATCTCCACCACAGCCATGACCATCACCTGTCACAACTGTTGTTACCCCTACAACCACCCTAACCACAACCGAACACCACCATCTCAGCTCAAACCCAACTGTCAACCACACCTAGCCACCACCAGATCTGTAGCAACCCTTAATCCAACCCGATTTTACACCAAGAACCACCACAATCGGACCACCACATCTACCATACTCTAAATCTGACACAACACCTTGTTTTTGTTGTTGTTTATGCCCGTTTTCAGGGTCTAAAACCACCGCACAGCCACCACCATGGGTGGTGGCGGCCGATCTTTGGCGTGGTGAGGAGGAAGGGAGCTTGTGGGTTCTTGTATGTGTAGAGAGAGAGAGAGGTCCAGATTTTAGAGAGAGAGTAGAGAGAGAGAGGGTAGCGGCTGGTGAAATGAAGAGGAAGAGGAGAAAGAGAGTATTTATAGCTAGGGTTTGTTGGTAGGTGGGTGTATACCGCGTATCGAACCCGTATTAACATAAATCGGCTCGGTTTTATTTTAGGCTCGATAACTACTTACAAAAATTAGCCGGTTTTATTCAAAATCATAAATAACACTAAACCGGGCAATTTAATTATCATATTCGTCACCCGACGCGTGAAATCAAAACACGCGTTAAAATCGCGTTAATCAATTCGATCGTGCTATCCTTCATTTAGACGACCTGTTTACTTTCGAAACTTAATAAATGAAATTATTTATAATAAATAATTATTCCGAAAGTTTGATAACGGTTAAAACCACGCAGTTCGACGTCCGACTTCCACGTCAGTTCCTCTCCGCGTTAACCAAAACGCTGCGTTTTAGACCGTTTTTCGCGCCGATTTCACATCCGATCGCATCAATAGTAAATACGTGTCGTATTTTCATAGAATAAGCTTATGTTATTCCAGTTTGACAAATTTTTGCTGATGTCAGTTCGTTACGTTAAACACGCGAAGTCTTTCTTTAAAGGCATCAAGACTTCTACGAACTTTGAGAGGGACATCGTACGACTCGTAACGGCTCATTATACCTTAATTATCCTTAAACTATGTTAATTACTTCGAAAGTACGATTAAGGTTACGTTAATCGTTGTACGGAATTTGCCGGTTGTCACAGCTGACGATCGAGTTTATCTCGTCCTTCGAGGTACTACCTAGGCCCGGGAGGGAGAACCCAGATCGGCCTTTTCGCCCCATCAGATTTTGGTTGGCCCAGCAGTGGCAGGAGATGACCTATGAGGTAAGTTATTTCGATTATTTATCATTTGATTATTATTTTACAGATATTTAAATTTACAAAACTTGTTAATATTTAAAATTATTTTTTGCAGGAGTTCGCGGTTGCTTCAAGGTTACCTAGCCCCGGAGATTGATACTTCTTTGTACCGGGACGTTGTCAAGGAGGTGGACAGGCCGACCCTGATCAGTTTTTGGAGGTACATCGCCACTTCCCACTATGGGAAGAATATGGGGAAGGCGACGAAGATTAGGGACCCCCTGTACGCTTACTTGCATCGTGCGATCGCCACATTTTTCGCAACACGGGGGAACAGCCGGGAGAAGGTTAACACTAGTGACCTTTTCCTTTTCTATTGTTTACTTATGGGGCGGTCGTGCGACCTAGCCACGGGCCTGGTGGACTACTTTAAAACTGCGCACAAGCGCCAGGCTCGCTCACATCTCTATGGCGGGGCGTTCGTCACCGTCATTGCGCGTTATTTGCACATCGATCTAGAGACTGACCCGCGGGTATGGGCCAAGATCCGATTGATTCCGATCAGTGAGGCCAATTGCCGGAGCATGGGGATCCTGCTGGAGATATTGGAGGGAGTACATCGGTTTTGATCTGTAGGCAGCAGGACCGCGTATGAGCCGGTCCCCCTGCCAGCGGCCGATGATATACCGGTCTACATAGAGATATCGCCGGGAGTACCTCTGTTGCAGCCGCATGACCAGGCGGATGACCATAGCGATGGCGGCGATGACGGCCCCCACCTTCGCCGCCACCACAGTAGCAGTACCCGCGACATATATATGGTGACCTCACTCCTGATGCGCGTTTGGTGTCTGAGGACATGGATCTCCGCATTGGTGAGATACAGGCGGTTCAGGAGTGGACGGTCGATGCGATACAAGCGATCGGGGTATGGGTACACGCAGTACCAGGGCGTGGACCACCACCGGCGGCCCCACCACCGCCACAGTGATAATGTATGTATCTTACTTTGCAGTTGTATTTTTGTTTTGTATGTACAAACTGATTATTATATATGCAGTTGATCTTTTATTTATATGATGTCTGTTTTGATTGTTTATAATCTTTTCGAATGTGTATAACCCGTTTGAATGTTTAATTCAAAGAATAAATTGTCTCATAAATATTAAACCCATAAATAATAAATGAACTAATACCAAATTATAAATGACAAGCCAATAAAACCAATGAAATCCAAACAGTAAATATCCGATTATAAACATTAAAAAAACACTCAACCCTTTCAATTCCAAACCAAACAAAACCTACATGTTCTGAACCAAAACGACGTCACCTAGACCATCAACAATGGCGACGATTAAGATGACCGACTACAACATCGAGTACCGCTGCCAGTCAGACGACGCCTGGTACACCTGCGCCGTCATCCTCGACCACACCAACCACCAACTCCGTATCAAGTTCCGAGACTTCATTCAATCTTTCTTCGACAAGGTCTTCTCCGTTAATAATTTATCCACTCACAGTGAAATCGAACACTTTATTAATAGGTTAAAGTTGTGATTACTTGATTAATGATAATTTGATTAGGGTTATTACGTTGTTTTTTAAAGTAAATTTTTTTTATAATAATTAAAAAAAACACTTTAAAACACAAAAAACCCAAACCAAAACCCTCCCAACACCCCCCACCCAGATGTCCAGGTTCATCCCCCCTGACCCGAAGCGCCTCGCTATGGCCATAGCGAGCTGCTTCGCATCTCCTCATTCAAACTTTCATTCAACCTCGTACTGACGTTAGCCTTGATGTGACCAAAGCGCCTCGCTATGGCCATAGCGAGGCGCTTTGTTGGGAGTTAAAATAGAAGTCGGGGGAGTGGAAATAGACCGACCCTAATAAAAACCTTTTTATTTTATTTTATTTTTATTCTACTATTTTCTATAATTTTGATGCGACATAAAACTAGGGCTGACAATTTTAGACACGAACACCTGACACAAACCTACACGATTTTAACATGTATATGTATGACCTTAACAGGTTTCGTATCCTAAACAGGTAGACACGAAATATACCTATTAATTTTCGTGTCTAAACATGACCTTAAGGATTTTTTTTATTTTATTTTTTAAAAATACAAGTTGTAGGGGTGGAGTATTGGAATTATACGTTTTTACTAGGTGGAATTCTACCTTTTTAATGCTTGATGGTACTTATTTGACGTGTCGGATTTGGAAAACATGTTCGTGCATTATTGTATTAACCTATAGTATAAACATGTATTATCGTGTTAACTTGGTATAAACTGGTATTATCGTGTCTTGTCTTGTAAACCATGTATAAACAGGCTCGTGTTCGGGTATCGAAAAGATGACACGACAAGTTATCGTGTTGTGTTCGTGTATACATGTTTCGTGTTCATGTCTTAACAGGTCGGGTATACACGATTTGCCATCCCTACATAAAACTCCGTCAACTATATGTTACAACATAAAACGTTGTCAATTACTTGATCATATGACAGAGGTTTCTACAAATTATTTGACAGACATATGAATATATGATTCGTTAATTATTTAAGACAGACACAAGATTTCGTCAATTATTTAATAGGATGCAATATTCCGACAATTATTATACTATGTATAATTGATAACTAAAGATAAACAGTAATTATGCCATTTTTGTAATTTTGTGATGTGAAGCAGGGGTAGTTTGATAAGTCTGTGTGGCATCCGTGTCATCTTCTAGGACACGTGTTTTGTTTTAGCGCAGTTCCTTTTTACCTACCATATTTTCCTTCCACCTTTTCTTCTTCCATCCCTTTAATCAAAGCTTTCATCAATCATCATTCATTCATCATATTTTATGTACTCTCTCTTGCATTTACATGCTTTGGGCTTTGAAAGTTTTTAGCTTCACTTATGTTTTCTGATTAAGTGTTTGTCGGTTATATATTTGTCATCCATCCAAAAAAGTGTTTGGCTCCAAAGCCGATCTCGGAAAAAAATTCTCAAACGTCGCCACCCCAAAGTTGTTTTCATAGATTGCCTTCAAGGTAAGTTCCTGGTTTTGATTTGAAGTTACTAATATATGATTTCCTAATATTCATCTTCACCTCAATCTCTTCTTATCTGGTTCGGTTCAGTAAACAGTCGGCGCTACGTTGTGGAGGGAGGTGGGGTGACGCCGTGACAGCGGCTGAGTTATAGGTTCAAACAGAAGGGGCCGGTTCAGGGTTAGGGTTCGACCGGAACCCTAGACGGACGGACAGGGGTGGCTTCGGCAGGGATGTAGGTGACGGCGCTGGGGTGGGTTGCTACGGCAGGGCTGGTTAAACAACAGAGGCTATTATTAAACTCTTACTATTGTTGGATTTTCTATTTTGAAAGCTGATAATTTTCCTTTCAAATTTAACTTCAGTGGAATGTTACGATCTACAAGCTGCATATTGGAGTAATAACGGAACAATTGGTCGATTAAGGTAATGTGCAGCGGCCTTGAATAAGCAGACTTCCATTCACATCTACATTCTTTTTCTTTTAGGTGTGCATTCCAGGTTTGTTTAATAAAATTCACTTCCATCGACTTGGTTTTTGAAAGATAAAAAAATTGTTTTATCAATGACTTTGTACAGTTCCATTATTAGGAGATTTTAAGCCAAAATGTCATGAACAACACATCTTAGCATAACATAATAAATAGAGAACCCGTTTTACTCAACTTGATTATGAAATGTAATCTTAAAATTATATTATTTGTGCAGGTTAAGATTGCGTAAACCATAGTCACAGGATTCGCTTATGAACCTGTGTACCGCGAATCGATTCGCCCGTACCGGAAACGGGTACATTCGCGTACCGTTCGCATAGGATTCGCGATCCGATTCGTAAAGTTGAGCGTACCCGATTATGTAGAATTTCGAACCAAATAGCACAAATTCGCGTACCGGATTGTACAAATTCGCGTACCGGATTGTCGAATTCGCTGTTTAGATTTAATCCGATTCGCGAATCGTAACTAAAAAGCTTTGAAATCTTCACTTACCATAGCTAGATGAAGAGTCTATTGTTAATTCCTTATAAATACCAAGCAAGAATGAACCACAAAGCATACAATAATATTAATCAGTCAATTGTGATTGCCTTCAAGAATCAAACAGCTTCAAGTAAAGGTATCAATTGTGATTAGCCCTTTGAAGGCTGCTGTGTTTTTGAAGTTTGAACTTATAATTATGAACTTGGTTAGTTTGTTTTATGTTTTTTTGTATAAATAAGAACTTTGTTTTGGATTTATGTTTTTGAACTTATAATTAAGAGCTTTGTTTTGGATTATGATTATGAAATGTTTATTGAAGTTATTTGAAAAAATATATATATTGTATAATGTTTATATACGATACGACGTACCAACTTATAGGGTACACCGTACCGCGTACCGGATTGGCGAACCGAATGAACCTACCCCCCATCGTACCGAATTTTAGAAATGCGCGAACCGCGTACCCGATTTCGTACCGCGAACCGAAGCGTACCGCGATTCATGTGACTATGGCGTAAACAGTTATACTGGAAACTTTGGCGTATTTCAGCAACCTTGATTAGTAGCTGAAAGTTGGACACGATATCCAAATCAAGACTTAGACTTTAGTTGGTGAGTTTTGAATGGATAAAATTCATAGAGATTTCGATGTTTTCCTTTAAAATTGCTTTTATAATTTGTAGGCTGTAGGAAACTTAAAGAAATGAGATCAACTCTGTGATCAAATGTTTGTAGACCCTCTACATCAAGGAAGCTGGTAAGAGGCCCTTTACCTTATCGGTTTGAACATTAGCTTAACATATGTTGCCTTTTGCCATATAGAAAGTGATAAATTAATATATAAAACTTTTATATCGTTTTGTTTTTACTTGGTCAATCATGGGAGAGTCGAAAGTCAGCCATTCACCTGTTGTGCTTGTAGAGGCTACTATTTAATTCATTTGGTTGTCTCATTGATTATCTTTTGTTCCATACACTGTGCTCTTGTAGTGGTTATGACTGAATTCATTAGGCTGTCTCATTGCAAGTTCAAAAAGAGTAAAATGTCGCATGACTCCATTATTCATGTGCTTATTAAAGCATTGTTTCAGTCTAAGTTTGTCACAGTTTGCACTTTTTTGTCTTTGTAAAAGTTGGGTCTCTATGCGGCCTCACTATAAATGCTTTTTATACCTTTTGATTCGTCATTGTAAAGCTATGTGTGCATATATTGTGATTTGCTTTTTTAGCTGTGACCATCTTTGTTTTACTATAATCTATGCTCTTATGTTTTGGAACAGTTAATGCATTCCTAGGCATTGTCCCAAAAGTGGCTATCTTTAGAGGTAATTGACAACTATAAAGTTTTAGCTTCTTTCTTAACTTTGTGTGTGAGATATTGAAATGTCATCAACTTGTGTATCATTGAATTCGTTTGAATATTTAGTGCTCTAACCAAGTGTTTATTTTAGGGTTACCATTACATATTTGTTTGATTTGACATTACAAGTGAGTTGAGATAGGATTTTGAAGTATGATTGTATTTGAAACTGTTGCTCACAAATCGCCACCATTTCCGCAACACTGCTGCTCAGGCTAACGTCATTCTACTACCTCAGTTTCACTAATTCTGATTTACAGTATGTATGTTGAGAATGGTTTGTTGATATGACGAATTCCTACATTGTTGACTTAGGTGGTGGTCAACGAGTCGACTCGAGTGGTCAATAAATCTACAAACTTGGCGAAAAGGGTAAGTTATTCTCATGTTTGCTTTATTGTACATCAAGTACTTATTGTTTTAATCATCTTAATTTGTTTAGTACCGATTATAAGCGTGCTGAAACTTATTTATACATCACTTTTAGGCCTTATTTATGTGTGAACTAAAATGGAAAATGGCAATCTACATCATAAGTTGTAATGAATTGATACGAAGGGAACATGATTAATTTATAAGATGAATCGCATCAGTGTAATGTGATCATCTTACACCTAAGGGTCACCATAATACTTTTTAATTCACATTGGTTATATATACTTTTCCACAATCTTTGAGCAAGTTCGATAGTCGACCTGTTTAACAAAATCGTTGTTTTTCAATGAGTAGATACGTTACCTCAAAAAATGAGCATTTTCGTATCATGTTTTGAGTCGTATAAGAAATCGCCACTTAGAAGGGCTATTCTAATGGGTTGCCCACCAGTAGAGATAGCCCTACACAGTTCAAATGGTGAATGTGCTGCAGACCTTCAGGCTGCTGCCAGGTTGTCTGAACCACAAGTTGTCGAACTGGTTGAAGAGGTTAACGTAGAATTGGGTGATCATGTTTTCATCGTAGCCAATAACAAACTGATGCATCATAATGTGATCACCGAACCTCAAGCATTCGGTAAAGAACATACCGTTTTTATCTAAATTTTGGGGTTGCATTTGTTATTAGGCTGTGCAGAGCATCAGGAATCAAAAAGGGCGCTTCCTACAAGTACTTAGCGAGTAAGAAAAAATTTCTCTAAATCAATTGCAAGTTCTTTTGCTTTCTATTCTTTCATAATATATGCTTTTGAATTCATAGATCATTAATTAAATTGGAATGGAATATGGTTAATTTATTTTGAACTCAGGTTAGATTTTTGTTTATTGTTGAAAACTGAAACTTAAATATTAGTTGTAGAGATGTTTGACCTTTGAACAATTAGTTGGAAACATGGAATTCAAATACTTAATGTACAATGTATGAACTTTAAAATTTGTCATTTAGTTTATTTAGATTAAGGTTCCTGTTATTTATTTTCTTTGAAGTTCCTAACTTTCTGATGTTAAATTGGTGATGAGAACTACCTAACTTTGAACATATTGCATTATATTAGCTACATGTTTCATTTTAGAAATATGGAACTCAGATATTTGATTCAACTTTCACAGGCACAAACAGCGACACCGAGCGACTTAGGTAACCAGATTATGACATGATTAACTTAGTAGCAACTACAACTTGAAATATGTAAACATTATAACTGTTGTATGCCTCACTTTAGACTTTCCTATGCACCAAAAAATTTATGATACTACAACTTGAAAAATGCGCAAAAATGTAATACGATTGGTCTGCCGCGAAGCGCAGAGGATCAATCTAGTTTGTTATGATACAAGATTTGCCAATATCGCATTCTCTTCATAACAAGTCTTATCAGTTTTAATAAAAAAAAGACTAGCAAGAGATGAAAATGAGTTAGATGAGCTACCTTCCGTTCAACCAACCAAATTGGAGATACGGTGTGCATTCCCGCAAATGTTGATTAGCGGGAGGGTGCTTATAGTGTTCTTTTTTTCACTATGCACTGCCACATCACTATACTGATTTACTTCACCCAAACACTTTTTGGAAGGCAGCACTCCACTGATTCTTTTTTTTTTTCATTTAAATACAAATCTAAACCGTTTTTTTAATTCACACGGTTTTTAAAATTTACCACCTAACAGTCAGCACATATTTAATTTCCATAAAATATTCCAACCAATACTATAAAAAATATTTATGTGCATTAAAACCGGTCTCATCTAACCGTCAGAAACTTGAATTTTACATGCAATACGGTTGAGATTTTTTTGTATATAAACCACCATATCACGGTGGTGAAAACACACTTCAACATCAACAACACTCGCACCCTTTAAAATGACGTGTTGGACCGAAAATGAAGTAATGGCTCTGGTTGTGTGCGTTAAGGATGCACAAAATGACCCATCCTTGCAACGCCAACAAGACTCAGGGGTCTCAGGGGGAGGGAAATAGGGTTCTGGGACAGTGTCTTGGGCGACTTCAACCAACAAGTCAACCAAAGCGACCGCACAATCGAGAGTCTGCAGAGGAAATGGACCAATCTCAACAAAAATCTGATCGGTGGACCACCTGCTACGAGCGCACCATGAACCGGCACCCGGGCATTGTGCCGGAGTTGGCTGTGGAGATGACACTGGTGACCTATGTGGCTCGTTTGAGCATGTCCAGGCATGGCAACTCATGCGTCAACTTTAGGCTTTATTTTTTTATGTTTTGATGTATGTTTATTATAAATATATTAATACCCATGATTATTGAACAGTAAATGCATTAATGAGGCCTGACCCACCTGCTTTAGAAGGTTATTTATATAGAAGATTAGGATTAATAAACAAATGATGTTGCAGATCAGTTGGTGTGGGTGTTGTTTGGGTTTGTTCCAGACCCGGGTTCAAGTCAGTTCGGCTCCGTTTTTACCGTTTGTTTTTTTCTTCTTTTTTTTAAAGCTTTCCACATGTCCGGACACGTGTCATTTCCCTATGCTTTCTCATACATATAACGTATTATTATTATTATTATTATTATTATTATTATTATTATTATTATTATTATTATGACCAATCATATACACACATACGATCTTACCACACACACACTTCATTTCTTTTCTCTTTTCTCTCTGGGTCTCTGCTCATACGGCCGCCGTCCGCCGCCATACTACCACCGTTTATTTCCATCTCCACCGTCACCGTGGGCCGCTATTATACCACCGTTCCTTGCTGTGTCAACCGTTACCGTCCTCCGTACACAGTGATTTCTACCATCGTTCGTTCGTTTACGTTCGTTTATGTTAAATGCAACAACCATTGAAATGGTATGTTTTATTATTATTGTTATTATTATTATTTATTGTCACTGTATGTACTCAAGGTTCTTCTTTGTTGGTCTCATACCGGCAAGGGTAGCGGCAGTGGTTTGGTACTCTTGCTGACGGCGGTTGTAGCGGTCGAACCGGCGGTTGTAGTCGGTCGTTTAAACACCAACGGCCGCCGTCTGGTTCGACAGGTCACCTGATTTATAGTTTCTATGTTTTGATTGTTTGTGTGTGTTCAATATTGTTGGCTATTGAGTACTCTGGTTCCTGCCGACTTGCATGTTGTCTTAGTGGCAGCGGTTACAGCGGTCATATTCTACCGCGTTCTGCTGATGTCCTTTGATTGATGTTATGTTTTATTAGATGGTTAAAGAAGCTACATTTAATGTAATTGGAGTGCAGCCATGGCGGACTTATCCTTATGAGATATTCCGTATCTTGGCGGGGCAACCCATAGGTTCATGTGGTATGCCCATGTTTACGCATTTCATTGGGTGTACATGTCTTGGGGCTATGATGAAATTCTTTAATGCATGTTGCTCTGCTTTTCGTTGCTCTTGCTTTGTCGTCTATGATAATGTCGTTGCCTTCGGTTTCCTACGTGATTAATGGGTGTGCAGCCATGGCGGACTTATCCTTATGAGATATTCCGTATCTTGGCAGGGCAACCCATAGGATCATGTGCTAACCAGGCGATGTGTAATCTGTGTGGGCTGTCTGAGCCTGTTAGACCAGTCGATGTGCAACCTGTTGGTCTACTGAACCCAAAAATGTACTTTCCTTGGTAACATGTGTATATAATTTCTGGTTTACCAGCTTCTGTTGGCGTGGTTGTATTTATGAGGTCTGCGCCACCTTTTTTAGAAAGGACATTTTCATGGTTTTGTATGCACATGTGTGAATCCACATGACTTGGCTATCGGTGTGGCTATTATATTATATTATAATTATAATAAATATATTAATACCCATGCTTATTGAAAATTGAACAGTAAATTCATTCTTAAAGGCTATGATGATGGCTTTCTATGTGCCTAATTGAATCTGGTAAAGATAAGGTTATCTACACCTTGGCGGGGCAACCGAGATGGTCATGTGACTTGCTACATTTTCACATAGCAACCTGTAATGGTGCAGCCATGGCAGATTAATCCTTACATGACAACCGATAACAATGCAGCCATGGCGGCTTCTAGGTTTGGTTGTTTGAAAAGCTGAATCTAAGCCTTAGTTTGTGTGGTGTTTGCTTTATGATCATCTCTCTGTTATTATGAAGGCTCTTAGTACGCATTAGTGAATGTAAGCAAACATGAGGTTATCCGCGTCTTGCCAGGGGCAAACTCTCATAAATACATTTGCTGTTCAATAGGCATAAGTATTAATATATTTATATTATATTATCATAATAGTATTTCGTTGAATGTTGGGCTGTCTGATATGTGCCTGGATCACTTTGACCAAAGATAAGGTTATCCGCAGCTTTACGGCGGTTCTGATAGATCTGCTCTTCTATGTATTGGTTTTATACAATTTTTTGGGTTTTCTAACAGGTTCAAGGTGTTGGCCTGCTATCTTTCTTTATCAGTTTCCCAGGCCGGAGTCGTTGGGTATGTGGTTTTTATAGTAATTCACGTGTCTTATCTGATGAGGTGTCTGGACAGGTGTTAAGCTTGCTTTGCATGTTTAGTTAGTGCTATTATATTATGATTAAACAATTTTTAGTGGGTTTTTTTATTTTTATTTCTTCTTGCGACCAGGGCTCTTCTTCTTTCCTTATTTACTCTTTTTAGTAACAGTTGAAGGTTATCTCTGCTTTAGATGTGTGACAACCGTCACCCTCATCTTTTAGCAGGTTGTCATATACAGTCCTTATAATATTATTATTATTATTATTATTATCCCAACTTTTTGCAGTTGGCCGATAATAATCCCAACTGGGTTTATTCTTCCCATCAGTCCCAACTTTCACACATTTTACTCTCACTGCACCCACTGTTAACTCACACTAACCCCGTTAGCTGAAATCCACGATTCTAGGCGATTACTCACCGGACTTGAAAGAAGGAATCGAGACGAAGATATTGGTATGTTCAATTGCAGAAATAAGCACGGTTCGATGGTTTAATCATCGGTTCCGGTCATCCCATCCGAGGAGAACATCAACCTACGACCGATGAACCGTGCTTATTTCTGCAATTGAACATACCAATATCTTCGTCTCGATTCCCTCTTTCAAGTCCGGTGAGTAATCGCCTAGAATCGTGGATTTCAGCTAACGGGGTTAGTGTGAGTTAACGGTGGGTGCAGTGAGAGTAAAATGTGTGAAAGTTGGGACTGGTGGGAAGAATAAACCCAGTTGGGATTATTATCGGCCAACTGCAAAAAGTTGGGATTAATAAATTCCATTTTGCCTTATTATTATTATTATTATTATCATTATTATTTTTATTTAATAAAAGTTGGGTTTCTTTCAAACAATATATTTTTATTTGGAAATGCCTACAGCATAACCGTACGCAAATACGGAAACAATATTTAAAACGTAATACATATTAGCAATGGTTTTATTTAAGTTTTAAAGTTTATATTAAAACTTTAGTTGGTTAAGTTAACTTGGTCAGTATCTTTATATAGAAAAAAATTAACTGAATCATAATAAACTAACAAGGTTAAACAAGGAGGGACTATTATTGTCAAAATGGAAAAGTTTTAAACTCACTCCTTCCCTCTCCTCTTGATCACGCGTTTCCGGCCAGTATTCCGGCGAGAATCCGGCCGAGCTCCGGCGAGCCACCAAGACAACCTTTAAGGGTCCGTTTCAACTTCTAAATGTCACCAAACGTTTTCTCCATCATTGTACATTAAATTTCAAGTACATAAAGGAGCATTTAACGTGTTAAAAGCAGTGTTTAATTCGGGATTAGCATTGTAACCGCCGAAATCTTTAAACTATTAAAACATGACTTTTACTCGACCTCTATACAAACCGGTTATACCATTAGCTTCCTGCACTTCATCTCAACTTAAACCCACGAAAAATAAGTCTAAAACACGACTAGAAGGCCACGCATTCTTGGTTTCAAGACCCGATACAGTTGCTTCGTTTTTGATCGATTTCACATTGTAAGTGTTCGTTTTTTTTGTGCCATTTCATTTGCCGAGTCTTGATAATCAAAAGCCCCATCTTTTAGTTACCTGAACAGGTCTTGATCGGGTTTATTGAATTGGGGTTAGGGTTAGGGTTCTTGGCTAGTTATGTGGGGAAGAAGATGATGTTGGTATTAATGATTAAATACATTTTAATTTTAACATAAATCAACAAACAAGGCTTTGGCCTAGTGGTTGTGTGTTGTGTGTACCACATGCATGGCTCATGTTCGAGCCTCTCAAAGGCCGGTTCCTGGCCATCCTTTTTTTTGTTATTTTTTTTGTTTTGTTTGTTAGTTTAATGATTTATACATTTATATATATATAAATCTTATATTAATCATAGAAAATTCATTTTTGCTTCAAAAATTATGAAAATTTAGACATAACATCTTGACACCATAAATAAAATTATCACATCAAAATTTTCTGGAAAATAAATTATTTTTATATTTTTATTAATTTAAATTCTATTAATCATAAATAATTGATTAAAAATCCATTTTAATGATTTTAATCCCAAATTTTCAGGAAAATTATTTCTAAACAATATGAACATAAATAAAAATTGTTGGACCTGAAAACATTCATTTTTATTAATTTTTCTATTTTTAATCATTTAAAACATGATTTAAACCCATTAAATTCATTTTTAATACAAATAAATGGAGATAAATTATAAAAAAATTATTTTCACTATTATACATCAGAAAATAATTATTTTTCATAAAAATATTATTTTTGGATCATATCTTGTATTTTTAGTTTATTTACATTTAATTAGATATAATTAATTATTCAGTTAAGTGTAAATTATTAAAATATGTTTTATGGATATTTTTCTATTTTATAGAAAATAATTCCTATATGTGAAAACATAATATTACATTTTCTTAGTCACATATTTGATCGTGAATCATAATATATTTTATTTAAAAATTATTATTACATTCAAGATATAATAAAACTTCATCTTCCCTACATAAGTCTAGCAAACCCTAATGCCTTAGATTCTAGATGCTTTAGACTTTTAAAACACTTTCCTCATTAGTATGCTTATACGTATAGGTTGAATTCTTCGGAATTCCCAAATTAATCTTGTGACAAGTTTTGTTGGATTGGATACGCTCAGCAAAACTGTGAGTATATCTTTCCCCTTTTTCATGTTTTACTCTTTTGGGGCTACTCATGTACATTATGACAAAATGTTGTTCTGTTATTAAATGCAATTCTCATGTGTGTTTGCTTTATGTTAATTTGTGTGTATCTATGGCTGTCAAAATCATTAACCGTTGTGGCCTTGCATTGCAATGAATAGTACTATGGTATATACCTCTTGTGACTCTGTTGAGAGACCTTGGTCATTGTCTTGTGATTCATTATACTCAAAAATGGTTTTCAAAATGTTGTCTTGTCTTAGGGTTGATTTTGACTGATACTGCTTAAATACATAATTGCAAACGGTATACAACACATGAATTGCTAATCACTTTTTCTATTATATGTATTCAAAACAGGGTATGCTCACCAATACAATTTTTGTATTGACCAAATTATTTTGTATATGTTTCAGGTTATTTTGAGATGCATTCTTTAAGCTTTCGGATTTATATTTAGATTTTGATTCATTGTATTTCAGTTTAGTTGACATTTAGACTTGTTGTATTTTATTTCATTGTAATAAACTATTTAATCAATGTATCTAAATTTACACTTTAGTCCATGAGCTATTGAACAATCGTCACTACGTGGCACCTCGATGATTCCGCCATCGGTTGGGGTGTTACAAGATGCTTCTGCTGATGTTGTTTGATTGGTGTTATGTTTTATTAGATGGTTAAAGAAGTTACATTTAATGTAATTGGAGTGCAGCCATGGCGGACTTATCCTTATGAGATATCCCGTTTCTTGGCGGGGCAACCCATAGGTTCATGTGTTATGACAATGTTTACGCATTTCATTGGATGTACATGTCTTGGGGATATGACGAAATCCTTTAATGCATGTTGCTCTGATGGTCGTTGCTCTTGCTTCGTCGTCTATGATAATGTCTTTGCCTTCGGTTTCCTACGTGATTAATGGGTCTGCAGCCATGGCGGACTTATCCTTATGAGATATTCTGTATCTTGGCGGGGCAACCCATAGCTTCATGTGCTAACCAGGCGATGTGCAATCTGTGTGGGTTATCTGAGCCTACTAGACCAGTCGATGTGTAGCATGTTGGTCTACTGAACCCAAAAATGTACTTTCCTTGGTAACATGTGTATATAATTTATGGTTTACCAGCTTCTGTTGGTGTGATTGTATTTATGAGGACTGCCCCACCTTCTTTAGGAGGTTATTATTATTATAACCTGTCCGGACACGTGTGCTTTCCGTATGCTTCCTCATAAATATGACGCACGTATTATTATTGTTACACCGTTTTGTGGCTTTTTTGTATATCATACATGTCCGTGTGTTATTTGATTTGTGTAACGTTTTAAAAATTTTTAAATATTCGTTTTCATTTAGTTGTTATCCTCTGTTGAATTAGTCTGCCCATGTTTAGGCATTTCCTTCGGTGTGCATGTCTTGGGGCTATGATGAAATCCTTTAATACATGTTGCTCTGATTGTCGTTGCTCTTGCTTCGTCGTTTATGATAATGCCGTTGGCTTCGGTTTCCTGCGTAATTAATGGGTGTGCAGTCATGGCGGACTTATCCTTATGAGATATTCCATATCTTGGCAGGGCAACCCATTGATTCATGTGGTAACCAGTCGATGTGCAATCTATGTGGATTATCTGAGCCTACCAGACCAGTTGATGTACAGCCTGTTTACCTTTTCAACCCAAAAATGTTCTTCTGATGCACAGCAGGAGAGTGGCTACGTCTAATAGTCTACATGGTGGTCAGACGCTTTGCCTCCAACTGCTGGGTGATAGGGATACACTTTTCAAAAATATGTTTTCCATACCAGGGCTATGATGAGTCGTTGGATACGAACGCAAAACTACTGCAGCTGCCACGTTGGTGTTGCAGAAGTAAATGGCGCTTGGTTTCATGCCACCTGTCCTGTAGCCAAAGTTGCATCAGTTTTACGGCTCCGAGCCTTCTTTGGTTTTGCTCTTTTAGGATAATGTTTGATGGGTTTTCAAAAACATTTTTTTTGGGTACATCAGCTTCATATACTATGATTGTACAGACCTAATATACTACTATTTTTAGTGGTATTTTCCTTGGTCATGATGAGTAACATATGCTTTCTTTTGAAAGCTCTGAACCAAGATGATGAAATGTTACATATTCTAATGCCGAAAGAAGAGAGCCTCTGCATATTTCGTTAAGAATGCAGCATTGAAGGTTCCAAATCTTTTACGGAAACCAGGTCTCCACGGCTGAAGCAAATGATGTGCTAAATGGAGTTAGTGTAAAGCAGTGATCAAATCCATTTCTTGGAATTCCAATTAAAGCATGAATATGCAAATCCTTTGGAGCAGCTGAAACTGGGAAATGTGAAGGTGACATATTTTATCTTACCTTATATTATTTTTAAATCTTTTATTGTATGCTAAAGTGTAGCTCCTTTAACATTTTAGGTCGTTGTTCATATACAACCACCAATTTTAGGTATGTTATTCAGCTAGAAAGCAATAATCTTTAGGTTTTTTTATCTTAGTTTCTTGATAGTTGAAACTGAACCTTGATATAGGCACAATGTTTGCAAATTTCTTAAGCTATCTGCCTAGATATTATGTTTTCATAGTGAGCCTAATTCACAATTTGGAAGAAATAAATCTTTTAGCTTTTTAGAAACAATGGATGATCCAAAATCTTATGTTGAGTGTGTAATGGGTCACAGAAAGGTTTATAGGGCCAACTTTTACTGGGAAAAAGAAGTTTATGCATAAATCAAAATGCAAATTGCATGAGATTGTTGATGCTGATGATGGTAATCAACAGACAATGCATTACTGTTGTTAATGGTGTAGAGTTCGTCTTTTCGACTGAAAGAACGTAGGTTCTGAAGAAAACAAAGAGAGTAAATACTGGTCAATTAGCAAAGATCTGAACATCTTAGGAAAGAAAGAAACCCACCATGCTATTCTTTCTTTTGGAGTAGCATGGCGGGTTTCTTCCTTTCCTAAAAGTGGATGATTTTTGCTAACTTACTATTATGCTCTCTTTTACCTTTCTTTAGAGTCCACGTTCTTTCAATCGAAGAGATGAACTCTAGACCATCAACATCAGTAATACATTCTCTATTCATCATCATCACTGACATTAATGATCTCAAGTAACTTGGCTTATGATTTATGCTTTAAAACCTTCTTTTTAGCAAACGCCAGTTGTGTACACCTTTCTTTAACACATGAAATGTCTTCCATGAGGTTTTGAGCTATCCCTTACTTCGTAAAAGGAAAATATTTATTCTTTAAAATTGTTTACTAGGCTTACTACGAATAGATAATCAACTTCGCAATCCTATGGGTTTGAAAATTTTGTGCCTAGATTTAATTTAAGCTTCATCCATCAAGAAACTAAAAAAAACCTAAAGATTGTTGCTTTCTACAGGCTGAACTATTATATATGAGCAACTCAAAACAGATGTTAACATTCACATACCTCAACTACTCAAAGTTCAAGAATAAAAGGTTACTCTCAACCTCTTTTTTCTGTTAGTTCTTTTACCTTACATGACTTTTAACGTGGCTATATTAATAGAAAAAATGACGCACATACCAGGCAAACTACGCACCTGATAAGTCGAGAAGAAGACGTCATGTTGATGAACAACAGATTTTAAGTCATGAAAATAAATCCTTATGACGCTTGCAAGCAGACTAAAGGAACAGTCTGGGAACTCATCCCAGGTATGTATCCTCATAAAAAAACGGAGTTTCTGCTTCAACAACAACGGCGTACAGTCAAATATCAAAAATGGTCTGGGAAGTCATCTCAGGTATGTATCCTCATGAACAACAAGGATTTGAGTTTATGTGGAGTAATTTCACTGAAACGAAGTTTCCGCTTCAACAAAAAGGGCGTAGAGTCAAATATCATCATTAATGGAAGTGCTATCATTAATCTTTGTTTTATTATTATTTGTTGTTATTTGGATAGCAAATTGCTTTAGTTTGCTTATTTTCAAATAAAGTTTAGTTGTAGATGTTCAGTGTAAATTTGTACATTTAGCTTTTTTTGACCATAACTATGTAAACTCTTATATTGTAAACTAAGGGATGTACTTTAATATTTTTTTTAATGTTTCCCAGATGCAGTTTTAGATGTAACGTTTTTAAGCTGTTTAACAAATCTTCATTTGCATTTAGTTGTTAGTGGGTGTTGAATTACTTTGGCCATATATAGGCATTTTATTCGGTTTGCATGTATTTGATGCACATATAAAGATTTGTAATACGCGTTTTTACAAACCCCCTCCCCGCAACGCGGGGGATACACCATAGTTATGTTTAATATTAATAAATTATGTTTTATGTTTTTGTTTATGTTTTTTATTTATTTTTGTTTTAATTTATGTTTAAAACACACGGCTTGAATAAAAAATACAATAACGAAAATGTGGTTTGACTAATAAAACTAACGGTTATAATAAAAATATTGAATTATATTAATTCAAACATTAAAAATGCACGATTACCATCCCGTTATATAGAATCAGAAAACGGTTCACGGGACCACTACCAGCATGGGTAGCAGCAGTGTTACCGTGCTGGTAATGAGGTACCCATGACCATTTCTGGTGATGCCTAAGTGTGTTCAACGAATCGAATAACGAATTTTTGAATTATTCGAATCAAATTTCTTGAATTTTTAATATTTTTACCTGAATTCATATTCGATTCGTATTCGCTTAAAATTCAATTTATTCGATTCGTATTCGATTCGAATAAGAAACTCGAATTAGAATTTAGTTCAAATTCACCATAAATCATAAATTGTTTTACTTTTAGTTTTAAAACTAATACAAACTCATTATTTTTAACATATAAAATACAAATCTACAAAATTGATAAGCAACGATATGTCAAAAACGGGAATAGTAAAAATAGTAGAGTGAATAGTTTGTTAGAGTTTTGTGATGTATAAGGTAAATATGTAAAATATGGTTATGACATAAGTTGTAGAAACTATGGATTCTTAGAGTTTGACCAAAATTTAGTTCTTTTTTTTTCAATATGTATATTTGTATATATAATAATGTGTGTGTGTATACATTTAAAAAACATACATGTACAGTTTTTATTCGAATTTCGAATCGAATCGAATTTAAAATCATAAATTCGTATTTGATTCGTATTCGATTTACTGGACTCGAATTCGAATTGAATCGAATTCAAATTCTTAACAATGGAATCGAATTCTTGGTAATCGAATCGAACTAAATCAAATTTCGAATTTTTTGAATCCGAATCGAATTCTGAACACCCTTAAGATGCACATACAACACAAAGAAGTATAACATCACATTCCTTCATATTGTCGGCATCATTTCAACCAACAAGACATTTTATACAGATTTCACATTTATCCATGACGAGGTGGGGCCAGTCAAGCTAGACCGACCTACACCAAAACACACATACAAACTTGGCCCAATCAGTTTAAGCCCAATAAACTCGGCCAAACTAGTTTAAATGATAATATTAGGCGGTTAACAAGCCAATCTGTTAAAGGAAACAACCAAACAGATCTTTACGGTGGATGATAACTGATAATAGTTATCTCCTTCTATTCGGGAAGAACGATGACAAGGAAAAGACTCCGCGTAGATATCTGTAAGCGGGAGATCTCAGCTATAAAAGGAGGTCCCAGGTAAAACATAGGACTCACTTAGAACTCTCAATATAATCTCAAAATACCCACTTCTTAAAGAGATACTTATTCTCACGCCGGAGGGTGGTCACAGGAAAACCCCAATCATGTGACGAGTCCTAACGGTGTTCTGTTTTGCAGTTAGTTGATCTTGTTTGTTCGGAGAGGTCGGAAGGGATATTTCTCTGTTTCGCTAAGAAGGTTTGGCCCCCAAAGGTACTTGTTTCTTCATTGGCGCCATCCGTGGGACGGAATACAGAGACAGAGAACCATCTTTTCCGCTGAAATGAATGGCATCAATCAGAAGTACTTAATAGAAATGAAAACTAAAGTACACGTATCTTTTTTTTGAACATTAAACTTCATCAAACACAAGGCAAATCCTCAAACTGAGGATTGCCCAAACTAATTACACATGTACAAAGGGTCCTTAACCCAATCATTCCAAACAATACATTTAAACTTAGATCTATGTTTTAACCATAAAAACGACATAGATTTCACCTCGGCTACAACCTCTCTCACTTGCCTTGATGTTTGTTGAAAAATCTTCGCATTCCGTGTCTTCCATAAAACCCATATCGTTACCATGACAATGCCTCTAACAATCTTTTTTCTCCATTTACCACCATGAAGTTCATTCCTATAAAGTTGCATCAAATCTTCAACATCATATGCGAAAAACAAATCCAATCTACACCACTTACAAATGAAGCTCCAGACTTCATAGGAGAATCCGCATCCCACCAAAAGATGATTTACATCTTCATTACTGGTACCACAAAGAGGACAAGATTCATCCGGAACATATATTCGTCTTTTCGTGAGGGCCCCTTGGGTAGGGAGGCTATCAAAATCGTCCCTCCACGAAACCATGTTAACCTTTATTGGAACCCATCCTTCCCACTTCATGCTATGCTCTCTATAACTACCCCTCTCTTTCTGTAACAACACTTTGAAACCGGCTACTGAAAAAACACCACTTTTGTCATCACCCCAAAACCACTTATCTTCCCTATTGGAGATAGGAAAACCTTGTAACATATATTATATGTTAAGTCTTGATACTCAGATATCACCTCCACCGTGGATAAATCTCTCCGCCACTCTCCCGAAAACGACCAGCCATCACTCCCTTGAACGAATCTTTTAGCCACTGTACACAACTTGTTCTTTTCCAGCCTAAGACTAGCAGCAAAGCATTTAAACTCATAAGAAAGATTGGAAAATTTTACAACTTTCTCAATGCCATATTTAACTTTACCATCAACAACAAAGTCATTTAGTTTTTTTGGAAAAACAACATTCTTAATAGACCTCCTAGGCATAAACAGATTGTCAACAACAGTGTCACCCTCAGAATGTGCATTCAAGTCACTTTCTGTACTCACAGTTCCTACCTTATCAGTTTCATCTAAAGTTGACCCATTAGGCTGCTAATTTTCAGCCAAGCCTGCAGGATCCTCAGATAAATCTGATTGCTGGACACTATGTGTCCCATAATCCTTATTACAATTACCCCTCCAATCATCATTGGGATCATTCACTCCTAAGTGTTGTTGATCATCTGTGTTTTCAAAAGTATTGAAAAAATTTAAAGTATTGACACTGTTATCAGGATTAGAATTAAAGGGTTGAAAAATGTTTAACTCTTTAAAAGGATAACAAGACTCAAAAAACTTTACATCTCTTGAATAAGGAACAGTCTTACTATCTAGACTTAACACCTTTGTAACCCTTTTTTCTCATTTAAGTACCCAAGAAAAACACATTTTTTAGCCCTACTTTCTAACTTATTTGACCTATTTAAAACAGTGACAAAACACAGACAACCAAACACCTTAAGATGATCAAGGAAGGGTTCAAAGTTAAACATAAGTTCATAAGGTGTCTTCCCATTAAGCATAGATGAAGAGGTCCTGTTAATCAAATAAGATGCAGTAAGAACACAATCAGACCAAAACCTAATAGGGACATTGCTTTGGAAAAGCAAGGCTCTAGCAACATTCAACAAGTGCCTATGCTTTCTCTCAGCAATCCCATTTTGCTGAGGAGTGTAAGCACAAGTAGTCTGATGTATAATTCCCTTTTCTTTGCAAAACATATTCATTTGACTGTTTACAAACTCTAACCCATTGTCACTTCTAAAAACTTTAACATTTTCTTTAAACTGAGTTTGTATTAGATGATAGAAATCTCTTATATTTTGAACAACTTCTGATTTGTGTTTCATCAGACATACCCAAACAACTCTAGAATAATCATCCAGAATGGTCAAGAAGTACTTATGACCATCCCTTCATCAACTCTATAAGGGCCCACACATCCAAATGAACAAGTTGCCCAATGTGAGAACTCTTATGGTCACTTAATGGAAATGGTTCTCTGTGTTGTTTAGCCTTATGGCAAACCTCACAGGGTTCATGACCATTATCAGTCTTAAGATCACTCCCTAGTTTTAAAAATTTAAAGACTTGACCTGAGGGATGCCCTAATCTAGCATGCCAAAGATTAGTCAAAGCAACACTATTACAACACACATTAGAAGATAAACAAGCATTGCCACACATATACAGACCATTCATTTGACTACCAGTCACCAGGGTTTTCCTGGATGACCGGTCCTGCAGATAACATTTGTCCTCATCAAAACCAACAAAAACTTTATTATCTCTGTCAAGTTTGTGGACAGACAGAAGGTTGGCAGTGTATTTAGGAACCACCAGAATATCTTGTAAGATGAGATTATCAGCAATTTTTGGTTTACCAATTTTAGTTACAACAGCAAAGGTGCCATTAGGGTATTTGATTTTAATATTTAAGTCAGAAACATCAACATAATCAAACAAACCAGTATAATCTTTAACCATGTGTTCATTGGCTCCTGAATCAACTATGCACTCTATTCCTAACAAAGTGCCATCACTACTAGTGAAACAATAAACATTAGAACTAATAGCAGAAGCACAAAAAAACCTACCATACAAATTACAGCTCACAGAGGACTCAGCAGGTCTCTCATGTATAAGGCTCAAAAGTTTAGCAACCTGGTCACTAGTAAGACTACTGAGAGAGCCTTTAGAAAACTCAGAAACACTATTATGACTCACAACAGGCTTTCTGTTTTGATTACCTCTAGATTTAGACCAAGCAGGATACCCAATTAACTCAAAACATCTATCCACGATATGGCCATTTTTATTACAATGAGAGCACTTGAGGGATTGGTTAGTGCCTTTGTTAAATTTCTTATTATTAAAGCTTTCTTGATTTGCTTTAGATAGGAAATTAACAGTTTGGTTAGGTTTACTAGCACTGCCAATACTTGAGTTTCTATGAGATTCTTCCCTAGAAACTAAAGCAAAAGCTTCTTTTACAGAAAGAAGATCAGATTTAAGTAACAAGGTTGTCCTAACATGTTGATAAGTACTATCCAATCCCATAAAGAATTGCATCAGCTTAATCATATTAGAATGATTATTGAAATCCCTAGAAGCATCACAAACATAAGCAGGTTTTTGGAGGATCTGATCTAATTGTTTCCTCATTGTGTTTAACTTGTGATAATATTCAGCAACAGTCAAACCATTTTGACTGAAGGAATTGATTTTCTGGTACAAGTCAAACACAACAGATCCATCAATTTTGTCATAAGTTTCTTTAAGGTCCTTCCAAACATCAGAGGCTAGTTTGGAATAGACCTGTCCCATATATAACTCATCAGACACAGAATTAAGAATCCAAGTAAGAACCACACTATTACGTCTTTCCCATTGATTAGCAAGAACAAGATCATCAACAGGTTTAACACATTCACCAATAATAAAGCATAGTTTATTTTTAACTCTTAAGGCAAGGGTTATAGAATTGGCCCAAACAGTGTAGTTTCAGTACCCTTAAGTTAAATACTAATGATTGTAAAATTTGTAGAATCACTAGCATGTAGGTACAAAGGGTCACTAGCATCAAGCTTGCTAACAAGAGTAACTGGGTTAGCCCCAGCACCAGCAGGGTGAACAATAGCACCCCCACCACCACCAGCATCACCCATGATAACAAGCAAATAGAAAACAAACAAACCAAGACAAACCAAGAACAAGATCAAAAGTAGCGAAGCCTCGTCGGTGTTCCAGATAACTGGTTCGTCACTCAAAGGTGCCGGTCCAGGTCCTCACGAAGGAGCCAACAATTGATCAAAAACAAACCTAGAGCTAAATAGAGACTCAAGCCCTGAACAAACGACTCCTTAGGACAACTCTAGATAAAACATAAAATAGCAGAAATATCTCACCAAGCAAGCCCAAGTTAGGGTTCGTCTCAACTCGTAGTATTCAACCTTCACTTAGGGTTGAACACCAGAGAGCAACGAGAAAACCTCCAAATCACAAAACCCTAGAGCAGCAACAGCAAGATCTAAGGAACACGAACAGTCAAGACAACTTGTCTTCACCAGAACATCAGCGAAATCAATCAACAGATCAAGAGCTCAACCAAAGCTCTGATACCATGTTAAGAATATGGTCAACACAGATTATCTCTTTATTACCAAAATATTAACCAAAAGATTCTGACCGACTCAAGATACAAACAAACCTCACTACAGCACTCAAAACCCTAAAATGATTATTATCAAAATAACCATCAATCAAATACATAATAGAACTGAAAGATTATCAGATCAAGATGATCTGAGAAACCCTAATAATAACAATGTATCAAAAGTGGTAAAGGACTGAAATACTCAACTATTTATAGCTGAGTATTTGTGTTTCTTTAACACATCCAACGGCCACCAGGAACTTGATCCAACGAACGAGAATAAGTGTGCTTCTGGCACACGGATTGCCACATCAGGCAACACCAAAGGAGCTGGGTCGTTGGGACAACAGCTAAACCGAACCCAACTAGGCTTCTGAACAACGAACTGAGCCTTGCAAACCACAAACCTGGACCTCATTAGCCAAGCCCAATGATCTAGCCCACCTACCAAAACCTTATGCAAAATATTTTAATTATTATAAAGAAATAAAATTGAAAATAAAAATATTTAAGAGAGAATATAATATTTTTAACAATTCAAATATTAAGTTGTCTATTTGTCTTTAATAGCACGACAATATTTTTTAATTCAACACACATGTAATCCAAAAGTCTGGAACTAAAAGCAGCAAAAACAAGAAGAAAGAAGTGATGCTGATATTGAAGAAAGTATCACAAAAATCTAGTTGTGAGATTATTTCACTTGCTGGGTAGCATGTGGATATATTTCTTTTAAACGTTGATCAAATTAGAATAGCACATAGCGAGGGATGTGCATAGAATCATAGATTAGTTGAGTATGCAAAAAAGTAAAAAAAAAAATACACACAAATATATATAATGTTACATACAACACTAGGCTGGATTCAGTACAAATTATGCGGAGTGTAAAAACACTAAAAACAAACCTAAGTCAATCTAACTTTTTTTAACAAAGAATAATACTGATTACACATCTTTCCCTTGGAATTAGTTATATCTGTAAAGATATTTTGTTAATCGTGCTAATGTGACAAAAGATTGCATTCAATGACAAACTCTTTGATATACTGATATGCTATAACTTAGATCTTTATCCAACGACCTGCTTCTTTCCCTACAATGTGATTGCTTCCACATCTCATGATGTGACAATTCACGCCCGGTTATCTTAGCCTACAAAGGTGGAATTTAGTTACTAATAAAAATGGTAACATTGATAGAGTATATATGTTAAAAGAGAGTGATTCACAGCTTTTTACCGTTTTTTTTTTATTTTGTAGTCACATAGGTTTGAGATCCCGGTTGATTTACTTTTAATATCACTATTTCTTTGAGACTTTGTCTTCCATTCGGGTGTGTTCCAAATGTCAATCATCTGTTTCCACGTCTCAGTTCGTATCCATTTCTCCTCCCATTGAAAATAACCCTATAAAAAAAACTTTTAATAAATGTACAACATAGTCCAATAAGTTATATATTTTCTATTATTACATAGCAACTAGCAAGTACACTTTATTTCCCGGTAGCTAAATTTGCTACCATTTTTCCGATTTCAAATTCTGATAGCAATAACCCGTTTTCTTGTTCTTTAGATTGTGTGGGTGGGGGGTTGTGATGATGTTGCGTATATGAGAGATTCGCTTCGTTCAAAAAGCAAACAAGAAATCTTCGCAACATACATTTTCATCAGTTGATAATTTTATGAAAAATCATCGTCACTATGGGTATGAAGTTGTTGGTCTCGATCAACCGCCAAAACTTTAGTAAAAAAAAATAAGAATAACCAATGTGAGTTCATTTTTAATGGACCCATTTCTAACTTGGTGAATGTTATATGTGCATCTTTATCTAAGTAAATGTTGTGTCACATGACATAATTTTTAACTTTTTGACCCAAGCTATGCTTTATCTCACGCTTTATCTTAATACTTAACAAAAAAACTTTGATCCCATTTTTAAGTAACAAATAATTGTGTACTTAGGAATTAGTTATAAAATTTATTTATAATTTATAATTGTGTATTTGTGATAGTTTTAGAATCAGAACTCACACCCTCTAATCCTTAAATCTTCATTAGAAACTACTTAATAATCTCTTTATTCAACTAGTTTCTAGCCTCATAAAATGAATAAATAAAAACTTTGCAGAAATTAACATTAGTCGAAATAGTGAGATATAACATAGTAATTCATTTTATATTATAAAAACACATAATTTACAAAAGGAGGCACAGCCTAAAACATAAATTAAAACCTAATTCATTAATTCCAATACCACAACTAATACACTAAAAATACAAAACAATATACTGCTACCATCTCCTAATAGCAAAACCTAGTTTCTAAACTGAACAAACATGACAAACAGATTGTAAGCAGATTACTAAATAATGAGATTAATAATATAAGATTCAAAGCAAAAAAATAAAAGCATACCTGAAGGGGAAGTTGGATACTATGTCTAAAATTAAAGCTTAGAAAAACGTCGTAACTGTTTTCGATACGGTGTAGATGTAGATCGCGGAGCAATCCAAGAGATGTATATATAAAATCAAAGGCCATATAGTATTTTAGGGTTTGAGGATTCAAACAAAGAGGTGGTATGATGCTAGGATAAGACTGACAAGATTGGAGTTTTCTTATTTGTGGTTGAGAAGAGGCTAGTTTTGAGATTTGATTTATGGGCGATATGTTAGAGGAAGCTGAGCTATTAAATATAGGGTGTCGGTGGTTTGCCACTTGCTAAATATATAATGACTAGAATATACCCTGAAAGCGTCACGACGTATAGAAATCTAATATGACACATCAATTTTACATATGAAATAGACTGATACGCTTCACATTTACATGTAGGAAAGCTTCGGGTAACACCTAACTTAGAGATAGAGAGTGTGTTATTCTGTAAACATTTACATCAATTGTCCTCTGGTGGTGGTAGCAGGTGATGGTGTGGTGGGTGGTGGCAGGTGATGGTATGGTGGTGGAGGTGGGGGTGGAGGTGGAGGTGGAGGTGGGGGTGGGTGGGTGGGTGTGTGTGTGTGTTTAGAGAGAGAGAGAGTGTGTGTGTGTGTGTTACTCTGTAAAAATTGGGGAAGGTGTTAAGAGGGGGTGATTTTACTGTTATGCCCTCGTGTGCAAGTCATGTGACCAAACTTAACGAAGAAAACTAACCGAGTTAGGCATAAAGGATATAACGTGCAAGATTTTAAAAGATAAAGGACAAAACCAATTAATTTTGAAGCTAAAGGACATTCTTTGCAATCAAGTATAAACCTAAAGAACAAAACTTGTAATTCAGTCAATTTTAAGTTAGGTTTATACGGGGAAAGTGAATATAAGGTTGTTATGCATCTAAGGCTTTAGGGTGTGGTGATCGGGGTGCCAAGTGGCACTTATCCGTCGGGAACCCCCCCCCCCCCCCCCATATGTGTATTCGGTGCCAAGGGGTTATTTCCCCTTCCATGTCGTCCCAAATTTCGAGAAAAATATGAACGTTGGGCCAATTTTGAACGTTTGAATTGACCGTTGGGCCAAACCCGACCATTCACCTGTCCAAAGGCACGACAATGAAATAATCGGTAAAACCTTACGCTCTCAAAAATCGTACCCGTAACCTTTCAGCCATATGTCTTCTATCACTGAGCCTCCATACCACTCCACCATAAGGGCATGTGTAGTGGAGGGGCGTTATAGGGAATAAAATATTATAAAGTAATAGAAGGGGCGTTATGGGAAAAGAGGGTGTAGTGGGTGAGGGGCGTTACGAGGATTAAAATATTATTATTTGATTGGATGTGTTATTATTTGATTGGGTGTAGAAGAAGAGGGTATGAAAACTGATTAAAAAAATACTATAAAATTGATTTGGACATTTACAACGCCCGTCACGTACATAAGTCTCTCCCCCATAATACCCCATAACGCCCAATAGGGCGGTGTAAGAGGCGTTATAGGGCGTTATAATCATAATGCCAACCTATAACGCTTCCACTACACCCGCACTAAGTGAATGTGTTAAATATCAAACGGTGTGCAAATTTTGGCTTTAGTTATTGTCACGATATTCAAGTCTAGCATCACGTGCCTCTAGCCCCACGCATTTAATTAAGCATTTTGATATCAGGTTCTTATTGGGTAACGGGTAGGGCATGTTATATGCACAGTAGTAGTTTTCAATTTGCATAATCTTATACGGTTTGTGGCTGTATAAGGTGTCAGGGTAATAAATGTTCTTTGAAAAAGTAAACATATATGGGTTGTAGAGGCCTATATAGGCTGTAAAGGGGTTGTTGCCAAACCTCTATAGGCCGTAGAGGCCTAAATAGGTCGTAGAGGGGTCTTTCTTCTTTAGATTGTGTTGGAATGGATTTCTACGGGCCATAAAGGTCTATACGGCCCATAGTTAAAAAACTTTTTTTTTTTTGACCAAACACAACGCAACAATCTTATTCACCTCAAAAACCAAAGAGTACAGTCTAGCATAATCCTAACCCATACATTCACAAGAGACACATCCACCCCAAACCCATTTAGCAAGAGGCTTCATGGTTTTTGCACCTCAATACATAACATTAAAACGCCCTATCTAACCATTATCAAAATACGAAAATTCGCACCAGCTTTCTATGTCCATATCCGTTACTTTCGCCCTTTTCACCATCCACCAATATGTTTCCGTCTTGATCTCGTCAACCAGTCTTTGTGTACCGACGTCCAACTTATTGAAAATCTTCTCGTTACGGGATATCCAAAGCTTCCAAGCGACCAAGAGAACTATCGCATAAATTGCTTCCATCTTCCTTTTTCCACATTTGAGTTCTCTACACCTCTTCAGAATCTGCAGCAGGGATTCTTCATTAGCCGCAACATCGAAATTGACCCATTCCTTTATACTTCTCCAAGCCGCCCGGGCCCACAAACATTCAATGAAAATATGATTGGCCGTCTCTAAATCTACTCCACATCTTTTGCACAAGCCATCAGACACATTAATACCTCGGAATGCCAAAGCTTCAACTGTAGGGATTTTGTTTTCCGCCGCCCTCCATGCGAAGCAATTTATCTTCGAAGTAGCGATCCTGCTCCACCAGAATTTGCTATCCTGCGGACCCGTTAAATTCTCCCCCCCAAGCGATTTCCGGACTGCCTTCACTGAGAAATTAATCCAATCTTCCCCCGATCGCCAACACCATACGTCACCTTGCTGGCCGATCTTAATAGAATTGATCCTGTTAAAAAATACCTCCAGCTGATCTTTTTCTTCCGCAGTTCGCATCCCTCTTTTCCAGCCAATATTCCACCTGTTCCTGTTCCTGATGCTAACATTATTAATGCCACTGTGAATATCATTCTCAGGAGTACTACTATTATCATTATGTGGCAAAACAAAACTGTGACACTTATTATCATTAGTAACACTACAGGATGCAAAAGGATTAGTACTATTATCAATATGAGAGTGACAATTATTAATACTAGAGTAAATATTATTATTATTAATACAACTATTATTATTATTATTATTATTATTATTATTATTATTATTATTATTATTATTATTATTATTATTATTATTATTATAGTTATTATTATTATTATTAATAAAATCCCCATCCAGATCCGCATAACATTCTGCCACCGAAATAAGCTTCCTCTTGCACAGGTCAAACAGCAGTGGATAGTCGTCCTTCAAAGTACTTGATCCACACCATATCTCGTCCCAAAAGCCAGCAGATCTACCGTCCCCGACATTGCATTTAAACATGGCAGGAAGATCAACGCCTCTATTAATGAAGCTCTTATTCAGATTACCAATTTCAGCCCACGTACCCGGAATTGACTTCTTCACAGGTACAAAACTGTATCTGCTGCTACCACCATGGATTGCTTTAATAACCTTACACCAAAGATGATTTTGCGAACACTTGAAACGCCACCACCACTTCACAAGAAGGCCCAAATTCAGCTCTTCGATACTAGCAACCCCAAGGCCACCCCCCTTTTTTGACTTTAAAATCCTATCCCACGCGACCCATCTAACTTTGTACGAGCTTGAATTTCCACTCCAAAGGAATTTTCTTCTAATACCTTCCAACACCTTGATTACGCCACGTGGGGCTTTAAAGAGAGATAGATAATAGTTTGGTAGCGAGCCCAAAACGGCCTTAACCAACACTAGTCTACCAGCAAAAGATAAAGAACGAGCCTTCCACGAGGATAATTTTGCGTTGAAACTGTCTATCACCATCTTCCAGCTTTTAATTCTTCTCATGTTCTCGCCCACCGGGAGGCCGAGATAGATAAAAGGCAAAGAATCTTTTTTACAATTGAGTAGCCTGGCCATAGACGCAACCTCCTCCTCGGGGACATTTACACCATAAAGGAAGCTTTTGTGTAGATTAACCTTCAAACCTGATGCGATTGAGAAACCCCTTAAGAGTCGGTTAAGGTTAGAAATGTTACTTTCCGACCAAGACCCGAGAAATAAGGCGTCGTCAGCATAAAAAAGATGGGATAAGATTGGCCCCTTGTTAGGCAAACCGATGCCAGAGAAAACACCACCCGAGACAGCATTTGACATCATGATGTGTAAAGCTTCCATAACAATTGTGAAAAGAAATGGAGAGAGCGGGTCGCCCTGTCTAAGCCCCCTTTTGAGTTGAAACTCCTCCGATGGTGAACCGTTAAATAAGATGGCTGCTTTCCCGGTGAACAACAGACCCATCACCCAGTTTTTCCAACGCGTTGGAAATCCCATATGGTGCATAGTGTTAATGAGAAATTTCCAAGAAACGCAGTCATAAGCCTTTTCAAAGTCAGCTTTAAATAAAAGCATTCTAGACTTACATTTCTTAGCCCACGAGACGACTTCGTTGACAACCAAAGGGCCGTCAAAAATATTCCTACCCTTTATAAAAGCCGTCTGCTCCGGTGAAATCACACTACCGAGGACATTCTTCAACCTCGACGCCAGCACCTTAGAAATAATCTTAGCGATAACTCCAATTAATGAGATTGGTCTGAAATCCGACCAAGTCATCGGGTCTTGACACTTTGGAATCAACGCCACATAAGAGGAATTGCAAGACTGGTGCAGCGAACCGTGAGTAAAAAATTCGTTCATGATATCGCCAATGTACCCCTCGATACTGTCCCAATATTTCTTAACAAAGCCAAATGAAAAGCCGTCTGGGCCAGGAGATTTATCGCTACCACACTCCCACGCCGCTTCCTTGATTTCTTTTTTTGAAAACGGTAAAATGAGACTACTTGCATCTGACTCAGAAAGTCGTTTGAAACCGACACCTGACAATTTTGGTCTACATTCCAATGGTTCGTCAAACTTCTTTTTAAACGCCTCTACCATCTTTGTCTTGATAATCCTCGAATCCGTAACCCAGCTTCCGTCTATTAACAAACCATCCACTTTATTTCTGGCTTTTCTGTTGTTGATCACACCATGAAAGAATCCCGTATTCTCATCACCATTAACCACCCATTGTAACTTGGCTCTTTGGTTAAGGTCCTTAATCTTGTCCCATTCCCACTTTTTGATAGATACTTTCAAATTCTTCCATTCCTCTCTTTCAGCGTCGCTAAGCAATCTAGTTTCCGCTAACCCGTCCAAAACTTTGAGCGATTCTTTGGCAGCCTTTACATTAGCCGATTCCGCCTCAAAAAATTCAGTTTTCCAGCCCTGAATTCTTTTCCTTGTAGCCTTCAGTTGTAACAACCCGGTTATTAGGCTCAAAATTTTTCGCGACTAAAGGTAAGATGTCGAGGAACTAAATAATACTAACAAAAAATATAAAAATACGAACACGACATCGAAAGTAATTTATAATAATTCTGACAAAATAAAAGCCAATGCTCAACGCGATGCCGAACCAATACCTCTTACGCGAACGAATCGATACGCGTTACAAACCCGAACACGTGTCGGTGACTAATGGGTGAGTCACTAGTGGGGACACATGGCACTCATGCCATGTGCCCCATGGCACTTGAATTAACAAGACACATACACAATGTGTCTATTATATAAAACCACTCACATACCCACCCCTTTATTGTCTGCACACACACACCATACAAAAGAAGAAAGAGATAGGAGGAGCGGAGGGCTCTCCTAGCCGCTGATGGCGGAGCTCCGGCGGGGCCGCCCTAACCAACACAACCACCATCATCTACTTACACACACCTCAAGTTTCAGAGAGAGAAACTGAGATAGAGAGAGAGTGAGGCGTAGAGAGAGAAAAGAGGGAACCGGAGGGCTTCCGACTGCCGTCCGCGGCGGATCAGCGGCGGCGCTTTCCCCCTTCGTCTGATGAAGCTTCCAATCGACACAATAACGACTCACTGTACAGATCCAAGAGGAAGAAAGGGAACCGAGAAAGAATCAAAGCAGAGGAGCACGGTGATGGTGTTGTTCACGATATACAACCATGGTCAACTATGGGGATTTCATTCAGGTTAGCTTTCCGGTTATCAACAAGTTGTATCAATGTTAATAAAGGTTCAGATCTGTAAAACAATAATAACCAATGGTGGCTATTGTAAATGATGATTAGGCTGTACGGGATGGATGTGGAAATCGAACAGCGTGGTCGTGGTTGTATGACAGAGGATGGCGGAGTTGGTAACCGAGGAGGGTTGTTATGATGGTGGTCTCGGATTTCAGTGGTTAGGGTGATGGTACTTAAGTTAAGATTGGGTACAGGAAGATGAATGATGATGATATTGAGGATATTTGGGATTTAGATATTGCAAGGAAGATGGAGGATCGTTGACTCGGTCAACAAAAGTCAACCTCAGGTCAACTGAGGAGCCGAGAGGTATAAACATAAGAAACCGAGCCATCTTTGTGTTTAGTATATTGTTATGGTTAACACGTGTGGGACTTGGATAAATTATTGAACCCAAATCGACCATGTAGACTAAATAACGGATAGTTATTATGAAAATATATTGGACAAACTAATAATAGTATGTGTTTAACACAACGATCGTATAAGCCTAGTTTGGATATATGGACAATTGAGGAATAGAACCTTAGCTAGACGACCAAGGTATTGAACAAAATGGACTTATGAAGCATTGGACTTTAGGTGAACCATTCGGACAAGGCATGACGAGTAACTTAAATATTGAATATAACTAGGACATGGAAAACAATGGACATAGCAAACGGACATGTAGTTCCCAAAAATACTAAAACATGTAGAATTGGCACTTAGACATACAACTAATACTAGTCATAAAATGATGACGGATTGATACGTATTTGAACTATATACCATTAAGAAGCAAGGCGATAAGATGGACGATTAGACTATGGATCGCTAGTTGCATATTTGACTATTAGGCGATTCCACTAAAGACTAAAATAGCATAATATGCAAGACTTATGACGACGAACAATACATGTATAGAACACGGAACATTAAACTTGACTTATGGGATTACGGATTAGGAACTATATCATATGATAATTGGAACCATAATCCAACAACTAGGATAAATTTACATAAACTAAGGAAGGTCCTAGTCATCCACACGTGTAACCGTGATGCTCGGTTACACTCGCTAATACTTGTGATCATGATAGGACTTGACATGTATTGGATAGACAGGCTCGAGGCATTGGAATACCATATCACTGTGTGTCATGACAGGTGAGTTCGTGTACTTCCCCTTTTTCGTGTTTTAACTGTTTTGGGGTGAATACATGCTTGTGTGTCTAAACTGTTTTGTGTATAAACTGTTGTGATGTGACAAGATACTGGCTGCCGGATTTTACTGACACTCATTAACTCAGGATTGAGCCGCTTAATATATGGGTAGTACTACTTGGGGAATCCCCCACGCACAGTGGACCCGGGACGTTGGGCCCGGGAAACCCTCCACTGAGGCCTGCGGACCGTTGCGGCATATATTATGCCTAGTAGATCTATAATGGCAGTAGATAGATCTAGTGTTAGGGTTGAGGTGTTGCTTGTACATCACGTGTGTTGAACTGTGTAAACTTGTTTTGAACTGATAAACTGTTTTTGGATCCATTGAACTACTTACACGGACTCACCGGCATATTTTGCTGACCCAACTCTTTTTAAGCATGTGTTCAGGTACTGCGGATGATGGGATGGCAACACAAGGTATATGATAGCTAGTAGCGGATTAGAGGTTATCTGGTAGAAGATTCGGCTATAAGTGTGTTGCAGTTAGAGCATCTAGAGATAAGCGGGATAGAGATTGGATCGACTAAGGGACTACACTGCTTCGACGACCGCCGCGCTTCGTCTTCGCATTTAATTTAGTTATATTTTAAATTGTATTTTTATTATTTTGCGACTAAAACTTGTACAAATATTAATTATTAGTCGACGTTGCTTCCGTTGTGCAAGTCTGTTACCAAACTGTCATAACGTCCAGCCCCCTCCTGGTCGGGTTGTTACAGTTGGTATCAGAGCAACGGTTGTGGCGAAATAGGATATCTCCAGATATCCTACACCACACCAGGACGACTTAGAGAACTTAGCGTTTAAGGCTCTAAGATTACCTAGCTAGGGAATGCCTTGAAATTATATAAGACTGACCGAAAGTAAGAAACGATATAAGTCGAGACTTGAGTACCTGAACACACTAGAATGCTTAACGAGACCTAGAACCAGCGTGACTAGTATGCGAACTATGTTTTATATGTGAATAATGACTACAACGGAGATTACTAGAATAATTTCGTGAGGTAAATTGACGATTACACTTGACGTCATGTAATTGTGAATTTACAGGCACGAAAAAGTTCTAAGAAATCCGAGGAGTCACCGAAATTGTGAGTGTTAACCAGGATAACTCTAGACTTATGTGAGGAAAACGGGCTAAGTTAGAATTATAAGCAAATACGTGATACACTTGAGTGATTAAAGTATAGGTTGTGAACCTGGCATTCTTAATACGACTAGGCGTGTTATGATAATATATACATGCGTGACTATATTTAAACTTCTCGAACTCATGGTACTAGTTATGAATGACGAATTTCACGACACAGATGACAATTTTGTTTTAAAAGTATATATAATTGTAGCAAATTTCTAACGAATAACCTTATATTATATGACTAACATTTTTCTTGACTAAGTTATGAGATAGATAAAGAGCCCAAGACAAAGCAATGTGACCAAAAAGAATAAAGGACACTCGGACCGAAACCGGAATGACACTGTAGAATGGTCGCGAATGCAAGCTTTACCAATATCTAACCGATAAGTAATATATTATATCCCTTGGCGTAACACTTATTTCACTGTCCATGTTCAGGTTTGATCATATCATTAAGTTTTGAGTTGCATCGCTTATTTAGTAGTACTAGAATTAAGGAAATAAACCTCCAAAATATAGTTATTTGAACCCTTAGCTCGGACTTGATTTATACCAATCTCCGCAAATATAAGTAAATATAACATGTTAGAATTAGATAGGTAGGCGCCAACGGTGGGAGTGAACCTGGATACGATGACACGCACACTTATATCGATAATTCTAAGATCCAACGAGACCATTATAGTTTACAAATTTTTCTAGCAAGATAAGTTATGACCAACGTAGTAAATGGCCCGGAAGGTTCATTTTACACGCTAATCCGATAAGTTTTACCTGGTAACCCCATAGTTATTATTTATTATATGATTGCGCGCCTATGTAAGTTGAACCTAGTGTTAACATCTTTTGACCAAATAGACCAAAAGTTAGAAATTAAACCATTGATTACTAGATTATTTCATTTTGGACTTGATAGATATCGATTTTCACAAATTTAACTTGAAGTATAGTGTATTGGATTCATAACCACATAACAGATTTAAGGATCTCAAGATATCAGACGGAAAGGCGGCGACCTAGACTCAAGTATGTAGCAAATACATGCTCATCCAACGTCCTCACCAACCACAAGAAAACTAGGATTGAATGCTACAAGAGGTATCCCTAAGGTTGATAAGTGTTTCGTCGCTTTAATAATCATGATGTCGTTAGAAAATTTTTGTCAAAACCTTCGGATTAAGCTTTATAACTATTTAGTTTAGTGACGAATTATTTATATGAAACCTATTAGAATTGTATACGTAGGCTTTAACGGGGGGAGCAATTACATGAAAACTATTATAAGAATATTGGACGAGAACAAGAGAATATAGACGAAGTTTAATAAGAAAAATCGGCATGGACAGCAAATTGACCATATAAGAAGACAAGGTATAGGACATTAAAAAGAAATATTATGTTCCCGTGAGATAATTAAGATCAACATATCAGGATTGAATGACTATATTTTCCATGTTTATTAACAAATGTCGAACATTAGGTAGCGTGAAACTTTTGGAGACTTAAGAATCGATGAATTGGTGATAGTGGAGATAGAATTAATCCTAGAATTTAGCACAAAAAGTGAGGAAGTGACATATAGTTCTAAGAAATGTAATCATAAACTTACATATAGGTTAAAGTGGTGTGAAAAATCCATCTGGGTTTAGGAGAGATTTTCAGTACATTTTAAGGTATCATTGGTGTGGTGGGTTAGCTGCGGTACACCCTATATATAAACACCAATGATGCATCGAAAATAAAACTGAGAATCAAACCAAGAACCTACACTAGTCCGTCGATAGTTTGAACCATTTGTTTTCAAAGCTAAACAGAGTATGAGGATTAGAATGGAACCACTACAAATACGATTTAGTTTATAAAAGAATGATGAACATCCAGGGACATGGGACCGAGCACTGAATCCAAGTATGGAGTATACTGGATGTGTAACATTAGATTAGATAGCCCGAAAATAATTCCGAGGACGGAATTCCATTAACGGGGGGAGAATGTAACAACCCGGTTATTAGGCTCAAAATTTTTCGCGACTAAAGGTAAGATGTCGAGGAACTAAATAATACTAACAAAAAATATAAAAATACGAACACGACATCGAAAGTAATTTATAATAATTCTGACAAAATAAAAGCCAATGCTCAACGCGATGCCGAACCAATACCTCTTACGCGAACGAATCGATACGCGTTACAAACCCGAACACGTGTCGGTGACTAATGGGTGAGTCACTAGTGGGGACACATGGCACTCATGCCATGTGCCCCATGGCACTTGAATTAACAAGACACATACACAATGTGTCTATTATATAAAACCACTCACATACCCACCCCTTTATTGTCTGCACACACACACCATACAAAAGAAGAAAGAGATAGGAGGAGCGGAGGGCTCTCCTAGCCGCTGATGGCGGAGCTCCGGCGGGGCCGCCCTAACCAACACAACCACCATCATCTACTTACACACACCTCAAGTTTCAGAGAGAGAAACTGAGATAGAGAGAGAGTGAGGCGTAGAGAGAGAAAAGAGGGAACCGGAGGGCTTCCGACTGCCGTCCGCGGCGGATCAGCGGCGGCGCTTTCCCCCTTCGTCTGATGAAGCTTCCAATCGACACAATAACGACTCACTGTACAGATCCAAGAGGAAGAAAGGGAACCGAGAAAGAATCAAAGCAGAGGAGCACGGTGATGGTGTTGTTCACGATATACAACCATGGTCAACTATGGGGATTTCATTCAGGTTAGCTTTCCGGTTATCAACAAGTTGTATCAATGTTAATAAAGGTTCAGATCTGTAAAACAATAATAACCAATGGTGGCTATTGTAAATGATGATTAGGCTGTACGGGATGGATGTGGAAATCGAACAGCGTGGTCGTGGTTGTATGACAGAGGATGGCGGAGTTGGTAACCGAGGAGGGTTGTTATGATGGTGGTCTCGGATTTCAGTGGTTAGGGTGATGGTACTTAAGTTAAGATTGGGTACAGGAAGATGAATGATGATGATATTGAGGATATTTGGGATTTAGATATTGCAAGGAAGATGGAGGATCGTTGACTCGGTCAACAAAAGTCAACCTCAGGTCAACTGAGGAGCCGAGAGGTATAAACATAAGAAACCGAGCCATCTTTGTGTTTAGTATATTGTTATGGTTAACACGTGTGGGACTTGGATAAATTATTGAACCCAAATCGACCATGTAGACTAAATAACGGATAGTTATTATGAAAATATATTGGACAAACTAATAATAGTATGTGTTTAACACAACGATCGTATAAGCCTAGTTTGGATATATGGACAATTGAGGAATAGAACCTTAGCTAGACGACCAAGGTATTGAACAAAATGGACTTATGAAGCATTGGACTTTAGGTGAACCATTCGGACAAGGCATGACGAGTAACTTAAATATTGAATATAACTAGGACATGGAAAACAATGGACATAGCAAACGGACATGTAGTTCCCAAAAATACTAAAACATGTAGAATTGGCACTTAGACATACAACTAATACTAGTCATAAAATGATGACGGATTGATACGTATTTGAACTATATACCATTAAGAAGCAAGGCGATAAGATGGACGATTAGACTATGGATCGCTAGTTGCATATTTGACTATTAGGCGATTCCACTAAAGACTAAAATAGCATAATATGCAAGACTTATGACGACGAACAATACATGTATAGAACACGGAACATTAAACTTGACTTATGGGATTACGGATTAGGAACTATATCATATGATAATTGGAACCATAATCCAACAACTAGGATAAATTTACATAAACTAAGGAAGGTCCTAGTCATCCACACGTGTAACCGTGATGCTCGGTTACACTCGCTAATACTTGTGATCATGATAGGACTTGACATGTATTGGATAGACAGGCTCGAGGCATTGGAATACCATATCACTGTGTGTCATGACAGGTGAGTTCGTGTACTTCCCCTTTTTCGTGTTTTAACTGTTTTGGGGTGAATGCATGCTTGCTTTTTATAAACTGTTGTGATGTGACAAGATACTGGCTGCCGGATTTTACTGACACTCATTAACTCAGGATTGAGCCGCTTAATATATGGGTAGTACTACTTGGGGAATCCCCCACGCACAGTGGACCCGGGACGTTGGGCCCGGGAAACCCTCCACTGAGGCCTGCGGACCGTTGCGGCATATATTATGCCTAGTAGATCTATAATGGCAGTAGATAGATCTAGTGTTAGGGTTGAGGTGTTGCTTGTACATCACGTGTGTTGAACTGTGTAAACTTGTTTTGAACTGATAAACTGTTTTTGGATCCATTGAACTACTTACACGGACTCACCGGCATATTTTGCTGACCCAACTCTTTTTAAGCATGTGTTCAGGTACTGCGGATGATGGGATGGCAACACAAGGTATATGATAGCTAGTAGCGGATTAGAGGTTATCTGGTTAGAAGATTCGGCTATAAGTGTGTTGCAGTTAGAGCATCTAGAGATAAGCGGGATAGAGATTGGATCGACTAAGGGACTACACTGCTTCGACGACCGCCGCGCTTCGTCTTCGCATTTAATTTAGTTATATTTTAAATTGTATTTTTATTATTTTGCGACTAAAACTTGTACAAATATTAATTATTAGTCGACGTTGCTTCCGTTGTGCAAGTCTGTTACCAAACTGTCGTAACGTCCAGCCCCCTCCTGGTCGGGTTGTTACATCAGTTTCTGCAGAAAAACCCGATCGCTTCTAGTCTCACAACACACATAATCCAGCCCGTTTTTAACCGCTTCATCCAGACCCGTTTTACCAATCCACGAGTTGAAGAATCTAAAAGGACTAGGACCCATATTAGACTCCACACATGATAAAACCAAAGGTGAATGGTCTGACACATCTCTATCAAGAGCGACCAGTTTCGCGCTTGGCCATTTATTCATAAATTCGACATTTACCAGCATCCTATCCAGTTTACTTAACTTCCGTCCATCCGAAGACATATACGTAAATCTCCTACCCCCCATGTTATACTCCATAAGTCCAGTGTCCGCAATAAACGTGTTGAAAGCTAATGCATTAGCGGACACAAAAACCGAGTTCAATCTCTCTTCTTCTTTGCGTACTTCATTAAAATCCCCAAGTATAACCCAGTAACCCATATGTTCCTCTTTAATACATCTAATCTCAACCCAAAGTGCTCTTCTTTGAACCGGGTCTGACGGCGCATAAACATTCAAAACATACAAATTCTCCTCTGAACCTCTAATATTACCACCAACAAGAATATAGTTATGGGAGGATTTAATTACCTGAGCATTGAAAATAGAGGAATTCCATAAAGATATGATACCACCAGACCTTCCGTTCGCATGTACAACTGCAGCTTTGTGCATCGAGCCGTCCCAGTATTTATTTACCAAACCATCCGAAATAGACGCCATCTGTGTTTCTTGTAAGCCCACAAAAGATAAATTAAAAGATTTTATAATAGCTCGTACCTTTGCCGGTTTTTCCCCACCTCCTGCACCCTTAATGTTGTAAGATAGAACCCATAAAGAAGCTGTACGACCCGTTTATAAGCAAGTCTCTACGGCCCGTAAAGGTTTATACGGGCCGTAGTTATGTTTTTTTAAGTGTTGTTTATTAATTTTAAGCATGTTATTTGGGTTTTTTATAAAAAGTTTTCTTCATTTCTTATTGGAAAGGTAAAATTAGGGGTGAGCAAATCCAAAGAACCGACCCGACCCGACACCCGATAACCATTCAAAAGCATAACCGATATCAAGACCTAAAGAAGGGTCGGTTTTCGGTTCTGGTCCAGGCGGTCCTACGGTTCCAACATCAACAACCCGAAACCGAACAAGGATCTTTAAAATCATTAATCGGTGTTCAAATCCATGGCCATTTCTTCCTATTTCTTGTTCAAACAGTTATTTCTCTTGGTTTTATTACAAATAAACTGCTTTCATACTTGATGGATGTTGTTTGTAGAATCTGTTTGATGTGGCTTTCATTTGTTTATAAATGATTTTCCCCCAAAAAGTTCCTTTAAAATCTTTGATATGTATTCTTGATGAATTAGTTGGTGATAACCTTATGTTTTTAGAGAAGTTGCATCTGATTTGTATTTGTGTAATGATTGTTTAGAGTAACATGAATCTGGGAACCACATCAATTGGAAAAAAAAAAAAAAAAAAACCCTCAACAACTATGGTGATTGATACACTGTGTTTGGAATTGGTATTGATACGAATGGTGGCCATCTTGAGCTCTTTGTTTTAGGTTAACATGTAACATGGCTGGGCCATATTTCTGTTTTAAGTGTATTTCGGTTCGGTCCAAAAAAAGTAGTTTTCATTAAGCCCAGGACCGAGAACCGACCCGAACCCGAAAAACACAAATAATAGGAACCGATCCTATAGTTCTTTATACAATGTTGGTTCGGTTTTGGGTATTCTCGGTCCGATTCTCGGGTATTTTTGGTCCGGACCTAAATTTGCTCACCCCTAGGTAAAATAACATGAACAACAAGTTTTTTTCACTTAATAATAATTTAGATGGTTGATCCGAATGAATTAGTTATACTTAAAAGTTCTCCTTCGATAAAATTACCACTATTAATTATACTTAGGGTCTGTTTGGTATGGGGTAATGGAATGAATGAGGGAATGGAATGGATGAGGTAATGGAATGGACAAGATAATGGAATGGATCATTACCATTCCATGTCTTGTTTAGTTGCCATGTGGGAATGAAACAAAACATTACTTTGTGTTGTTGGATAGGCAGGAAAAGACGAAGGAATAAAATCGATGGTGAGTGGCGGTGGTGGGTGGTGGTTAGTGGCTATGATAGTGGGTGGTGATATGTGGCGGTAGCGACGGTGGTGGGTGGCGACGGTGGCAACGGTGGAAGGTGGAGGTGGATGGTCGTGATGGTGGGTGGGTGACGACGGTGAGTAGTGGCGGCGGTGGGTAGTGGTTGGTGCGGTGATGGTAGGTGGTGGTGGTTGTGTGTGGCGGTGGTGGTAGGTAGCGACGGCGGTGGTGGGTGGTGGAGATGGTGGTGGTGGGTGGAAGTGGATGGCGGTGATGTGGGTGGGTGAAGGTAGTGGGTGGCGGTGGTTGGTGGCGGCGACGGTGGTGGGTGGTGACGGCGGTAGTGGGTGGTAGTGGCATCGGTGGTACGCGACGAAGTTGGTGGTGGGAGACGGTGGTGAGTGGTGTTGGCGGTGGTGGTGGGTGGTGATGATGGTGGTGGGTGGTGACGGTAGTGGTGGGTGGTGACGATGGTGGTTGGTGGTGGTGGTGGTGGGTGGTGACGATGGTGGTGGGTGGTGACGATGGTGGTTGGTGGTGGCTTATGATGTTGTTAATGAAGGGCGAATAAGGGATGGAATGAAAAAAAAACATGGGGGGTGGATGGAATGGTTTTGAGGGAATGGAATGCCTTTTGGAATGGGTGATTCCATTCCTATGACCAACCAAACACACTATTTTTCATTCCCTCGTAATGGTCCATTCCATTCCTTCTTCCATTCCATTATACCAAACGCTACCTTAAGGTGAGCAGTGTGCAACGCGTGGGGAACAAGAGAGCATGCCTGTAATAAAGAATGAGGGATTGAGATTCGAATTGAGGGACCCGAGCACAAATGAGTTGTATACTCTAAATATACATCTTTATCTAACCAGTAAAAGGACTCTTTAAGTAGGCAATCTTTTATTTAAAAGACAATCTTTCATCATTAAACTATAATAATAAACCAAGTGATTTGAACAGTAGTTTTATTATTTTTTTATTTTTTTTTTTGTTATATTAAATATCTATAGTTTCAATTATGAGAACAAAAACTGGTGTGGTGCAAATGGTCTCATTGGTGTTCTGTTGCTGGCTCTACTCCGGTTCGAGTCTTGATAAAGGGAAATATATATATTTTTTTTTGAAAGGCTTCATTATTACAATTGTGTTTGGTTTCCAGGTGTACACCTCCTCTTAGACAGCCACGTGTTTTTTACAGGTACACATATCCTTCCACGTCTTTACCTAATCTTCCTTCTCTTTTCTTGGCTTCCTTCCACTTTTTGCTACTCATTCGTGATCTGCTATTCTGCTAGCGAACCACCTCTCTAACCACCAGAAAAAACACCGCATCTATCTCCGTGACGCATCACCGCACACCACCTCCGGTTTACGTCGGTTTACATCACCATCAATTGCGATCAACACTGTCACCTCCAAAGCCCATAACCCCATCAAACAGCCCCATCAATTGCAATCACCACTCCTGTTTTTCAAGGTAAATCCTTCATCCATATTATCACTCTCTTGAGTTAAATTTTTTTTAATAATAATATCTTGAGGGGCATTTCGTCATTTCCGTGCTATTAGGAACAGTTTCGAGGTTTCAAGATATTTGGAAGCTAATCTTGATCTTTTAGACATTCTCATATCCAGGTATACATGTTATATTATGTTACTATTAGCAATCAGTGTAATGATTGTTAATTACATGTATTTAACTTATATTTAAACAATAGGTATGAAGATCCTCAATTGGTTCTACATTATGGTAGGATGTTGAAGGAGTGCTTACGTCATCAAATTGTTGCAAGGTGTGTATAGTTTGAAAACATTTAATGTTTGAATTAACAAGTCATCTTTAAGCTAAATATATATGTTCGTTAATCATCATTCACTAATTTGAATATTAGAATATATAGTTATATCCGTTTTGTTATGTCATTGGTTTAGCTTTTCATTATTCTTTAAGGGGGACAGGGTGCCCTCGGCAAGGGGTGGTCGGTCAGGGTTGCTGTGCGGCAACACCGCCACGGTCAAAATTGATGATTTGGGGTATGGATTTGACATGGCAAAGTTGTCGACAGCGCCCTGTCCCCTTTATATAATAGTAATCTCCATGTATAAAGTGATCAAGCTGGTCTTTTAGTTATTCAATATATAGAAAATATTATTCACCAATACAAAATTTGAGTTCTTTTGAATTCTTTCATGCTCCTGTTCTATGGGATTCCCTATTATTCTTCATGTTTGCTTTGCAGTTACTTACTAGAACTGATTCAACTCGAGAAACTTTTTGGTTACATACAACATCCAAGTTTTGACATTGCTGCTGATGCAGCAGATGCATTCAAGGTTGGTTATTTCTTGATAAAATCATGTGTCTATGTTTCAAATATATATGTAGCATGCAGGTTTATGATCTATTAGTATTAAAGAACATGTTTGTGTTCTGACAGTCTTTCTATGATATGTGACAGGATCTTTTGACTAGACATAAGTCTACTGTGTCCGAATCTTTGTCCAAAAACTATTCTTGGGTAGGCATCCCTTATGTTGCTTCTTAATTCTCTTTATTTTACCGGTTTTGTTGGTTTCTGTATGTCATGTTCATACTCTAATTGTAATTTACACATATAATCCTTTTATAATAATTTGTAATTTTATGTAGCCAAAGCATTAAAGGTTTCCAGTTGTCAACAGAATGAGAAACTGGTCAATACTGCAAACTCTTCAACCTCTTTTGCTGATCCTGAACAGTCTATTGAAGAAATATTCAAAAAAGCTTCTACCAATTGTTGTCGCCGAGGTTAGTTGGACTGTTATTTGATCTAAACTCTGTTTCGGGTTTAAACTTGACATCTGAAATATATTCAGATCAAAGAGGAAAATATCAAACAACATGGAGACCAACTTGGTGCTAGGGGTGAGCATAATCGGGTAGAACCGAAATAAAACCGAGAACCGAACCGATTTTGGACCTTAACCGAACCGGGTATTCCATTTAGGTTCTTCAGCCGGTTCTCGTATAACCCCCAACTCGGGTATCGGTTCGGTTCGGGTCTGATCTGTATGAAAACCGAAAAAAACCGAGAACCGAATATAATTTCAAATATTTTGCAGGAATATTCAAATACTAACTTGTGTAAGACCCTTATAGGTTTGAAATTTTAGTGTGCACCCATTTTGACCCATTATTGTGTTGCTAACTTACCTGTATATTTGATCCATTTTGACCCATTATTGGTATACTCCAAGCATGCTGCAGTTACAGGAAATTGCATATACTTTATATGTTTTTAACCCATTAACCTTTACAACACATTTCACATATTTACAATCATCAAAGAAATTGTGTTATTTCACTGAAGACAAAGTTTTTGCTGCACCACGAAAGGAGACGTATATAGCTACGGAGTCGTGTTGTTAGAGCTTTTATGCGGGGAAAAACCGATCGACACAATGGAGTTCGGGGATGACAACAACCTCGTCGGATGGACTAAACAGCTGCAGAGAGAACGAAGGATTCACGACGTGTTGGACCCCGAAACTGCACGACAAATCATGCGAATCCGAACTGCTTCATTGTCTGAAAATTGCATGTCAATGTGTTGATGACAAGTCTTGGAAGAGGCCTACAATGATACAAGTAACGGCTATGTTTAAGGAGCTGCAAGAAGATTCAGCCAGTGATATTCTTGATGGAATGTCAATGAAAAGTTCAGTGATTGATGAATCTCAAGAAAAAGAGCCTTTGGGTGATCACAGTTGAGATTATTAATGTCAATGTTATTAAGATCATGGAAACCTTAGATTGTTTCCTGCCATTTTGGTTCTGTATATACCAGAATATAAGTTTCATTTGGATTTATGTTCCTTTTCCTATTCTGCATCTGTTTTATGTCAAAATTTTGGTAATTGATAAAATCTTGCTATTTTTTTGGTTGTTATGTAAATTAACTTGTGGGTCGGTTTTTGTATCAAGGACCGACAGAACCGAAGATCAAGGGACCGAGGACCGAACCTATTTGTAGGTATTGATTTCGTTTCTGATTTTATTCATCCGTCGGGTCTCGGTTCGGTTCGGGTATCGTCGGTTCGGGTCGGTTCTTACCCAATGCTCACCCCTACTTGGTGCTGTGGTATCAGACAGTGCAAGGAAAAATCTTACCCCTAGAGTTTAAAAATCTAGCTGTGAGTATTTCTTTTTTATCAGCTTATTATAATTGCAATGAAAAGTTATATTTTCATGACGTGTTATATTTTATTCTTCTATTTTCATGACTACTTGATGATTTGTTTCAGACTATGTATAAGAATACGGCTTACACTGAAGGCTTTGGTGCTGGTATTCGCCGCCCGGCAAAACGTTTATAAGTCATTAAAATGATGATGATGCAACAGCAGTTGAAGTAACGGTAGGTTTTCACCTGACCAGTTTTGGTTTTAAACAAGTTGCCCTCTTCTAAACGTCGAAATTTTTGTGTAATACAGGTGCTTAATTTGTGAAATTTGCTTCGATAATCAAAAAGTTTATGTGGTGAAAGGATTATGGATTGAAGCCATGACAATGATGACTTTCAATATGGTGAGCAGCGTGATCTTATGTTATTACCTTCTGTTGTTAATATGCAGGATGGGGAATCAAATCAAGGATAATTTCCTAAATGCTTCTGCTCAAGATTTGGTAACTTACCTGAACTCTATGTTTCCAGATTGCATAGTTTTGTGATACCGATTAATACGATCTTGGATCATGGAAGTTTTGATGCGTACCTTGAATTAGTTTCAACCCGTTAGGGGTGTGAAACTGGTCAAAGCAGACCTGGACATGAAAATTTGACACATGCATGGGCATGGAACGAGTTTTTATGGTCCACAGGCTGACACGAACTTCACGTCTTCACTTGTCTGTGGTCTGTCCGAAAAAATTGCATAACCATTTTTTTTAAAAGATTATAAAAATTATAGAGATGAATCACACTGTCTCTCTCTAAGTTGTAAAGTTGCTAGGTCTAAGAGGATACTATATTTTGGGTTTTCATTGCCGGTCTCAACGATGACCACAGACGCCTCTGGCAAGCGTCAAACAAACCGATTGGATGTTGTAGATGATTATTCCGACTAGATTGGTGGCAGTGAATGGTGGTTAAGGTAAGCGAATGATAATTTTTCCCAATTGTTAGAGATTTTGGGTCAAATTTATTGGTTGGTTGTGTCTTTTGGTGATGCCGTTTTTTTTAGGTTTTAAGACCCATTGAATTAGTTTCGACCCGTTACGGGTGTGAAACTGGTCGAACCAGATCTGGACATGAAAATTTGACACATGCCTGGGCATGGAACGACTTTTTACGGTCCACAGGTCGAGAACTTGACCTGTTTGTGGTCTGACCGAAATTGACCTGAACTCAGTTAAACTAAACTCAAAGCTCATTTTTTTGTGCTACATGTTATAACAGAATATGATAATCTTACTACCAAATTGATTTTTTTGGCAAATATGTATGCAAACATTTGTTGGATTTTAGGCAAGGTTGAAGATCTAACTTGTGTTTTTAATCTGTTTAAAGAATGCAGATTATCCGTAACTTGGCGTGGCATAATTGGAGGCCTGCAAGTGTTTTTGCAACCTCTTTTTTTGCAGCCATGGTGGTTTAATCCTCTCTTTAGCAGATCTGGCCGTTTGGAATTCGTGTTTGTGTTTTGGTGTTTGTTTGGCCATTTTGAGATCTGGTACCGACGTGTTGGTATTATTGTTCACTGGATGATGTTGAGCATTATGTCACTTAAAACATATTTAATTACTCAAGTCATTTTAGGAGGAGATTATTAATTATCCTATATATTTATTTATCAACTTCCATGAATGGTGTTTTTTGTTTTCTTCCCATCTCTGCTATTGATAATAGTATTTATATTGTTATGTTTGAATGTATTATAAAAAAAAGTTCCAGTACAGATGGTGTGTTGTTGTTATGTTCAGGGAACCTGGCCCCATTCGAGCCTTGCAAAACAGCAATTCGTTGGGTCATATTTTAGTATAATAGATGAAATTGTTAACTATCAAAGTTTGTTTGATGATTTCATGATTTTTTTACTAGATGAAGCTACGTATTGGTGAGCAGCAGAGGGAGCTATTGATGCTGCTAACATCTTGAAACCTACGCTTGCTCGAGGTGAATTACAGGCAAGTGAAACCTTAACGCTTAAAGATGCATGCACACGGTTGGATGTCATAGTCAATTATACGTGATTATTAAAACGGCAGAACTTATTCTTACAAGTTATATGTGCATTGTCAATTAGTGCAGTGTATTGGGGCCACAACCCTTGATAAGTACCAAAAGCATATTGAGAAGGACCCAGCGCTGGAGACGGTTCCAGCCCGTGAAGGTACCTGAGCCCACAGTTGATGAAACTATACAGATTTTGAGGGGGCTTTGTGAACGATATGAAATTCACCACAAACTCCGTTACGCTGACGATGCACTGGTAGCTGCTGCCAACTGTCATATCAGTACATAACAGAACGTTGTAAACTACGAACTAATGAAAGGTGGTGTGGACCTAAACTCGAGGATAGTGTGCTCAATCGGGTCAGGTAGTTATGTCCAATTTTGGACAGATTGTTGGTGCAAGGAAGAGATTTTGAGGGATAAATTCCCTGAGTTGTATGCACTTAGCAAAACGAAAAAAGCAAATGTTCAATCTTTGTTGCAGGTACAGGGTAGCGGAGTGATTTGGAGGCTGGATTGGAGTCGCAGACTCGCTGCAGATCACGAACCAGCTGCAGCAAACCTGCTGCAGTGCTTCATTGTTAATCAGATACAGGTGGTTGTGGATGCAAAATGGAGAAAAGAAGGAGTTTAATGTGAAGATAGTCAGACACAATTTGGAGCATAACAATACGAGGGGAAATTCGCTGCACATCTTTAAATGGAGCACGCAAATGATTACTTATGTTGATATGGTGTTTTGTAAAGCCTTAGATAAAGGTTAAAGTATTAAACTCAAACATGGTGGTTCAATTTTTAGCTTTTTGTTTGTTGTGTTTTCATATGGTGGTTAGTAAGACAGAATTGAGTTTACAAGTTATTCATAATATTATTTATTTTTGTTTTTGTTTTTGTTTTATTTTTATTTATTCCACAGGAACCACCAGATTATTTTCTATCAGATTGACGCCGCCGCAACGCGCGGCCGGATAAAAACCTAGTTAACCATAACAACCTTTCAGCATTGGCCATCAATCCATTCCCAACGAATATGTTATATTTTTTAAAAAAAGGCATTTATTCCATGTTTCAACCAAAAATAATACTCTCAAACAAAAAAAACTGTCGGTTTTGTTGCATGTTAAAAAAGGCCACACTTAAAAACACCCACTCATGATATGGGTCTTCATAGTTTTGTGAATGACAGGAGACAAAACTAATGGGATGTGTAGAATCTTTAAACATGCCTTCTTGGATGTATCAAAAGTTTGTTCATATACTTACATACACAACTAATAATAATACTACGTATAAAAAAATAATAAGTATAAAAATTTTGGACCTATATAGCTCGTATAATAATATAATTGTTGGTCCAACCCCTTAAAAACTATAAAAAAATATGGTTAAAAAAATATAGACAACACTTAAACAAACATAATTACGGGCTGCAGAGACCTTCATGGCCCGTAGAGGTTGGCATATAAACGGGTCGTAGATGTTTGGGGAAGGGTCGTCGAGCTTCTTTATGGGTCGTAAAAATTTCTTAACTACAGGCTGTATAGATAGACCTTTACGGCCCATAGAGGCCCAACTCAACACATCCATTCCAACACAATCTAAAAAAAATCCTTTACAGCCCATAAAGACCCATATGTACCTAAACCAATTATTGGAAATCATTGCCAATCATTGTGAAACATATACGGGTCGTAGAGACCTCTACGGCTCATAAAGACCCCTCTACAACCCATATAGCCCTATACGGGCTGTATAGGGTTGTGCAAATGAAATAAAGGGTTGTGTGAATAACCGGAGCCTTTTGGTATCATAGGAGTTGTTTTTTTATCACCGGATTTTACCGTAAAAGAATATACAACCAGGAATCAGGCAGAGGTAAATATTTAAAACGTTACAAAATAAAAACCACAAATTTACAACTTTTAAAACTTTTAACCCGATAGGTGACTGACTAGGTGTTACTTTCGTCGTCGTCGTCGTCATCATACGGTAAATCTCACCAATCCTAAATGTAAGGTAGGGTCTAAGAAAGGTAAGATATAGACAGTGGTACTCTTACTTCTATCCCGTAGGTATAGAGTTCTAGTGAGATCCCCGACTCGATAGTAATTTTGCATCAGTCCTTGGACATAAGAGTCATCACCCGTAGACTATGTCAAAAAGAACGGATCAACCTTAAATGTGTTCACTAGGTGCAGGGGTCGGTGAAATTCAAACAACCATTGCCAGGTAACTCTAGACATAGCAAATGAATTACGAGATGTAGAGGTGAACACAAAAAAGGTTGAATCCTGGAACGGGTTTTTAACCCGCATTTAAATCGATTTAGAAACGGGTTTGGATGAAAGCGATTTGGAGACGACACGAACCGGCGAGATGTAAACGATGTGTTAACTTATAATTCGAAGGCAGTCAAATTTGAATGGTTTCAAGAAGGGATAAGCAATTGGATGTAAAAAGCTTCACCGCGTAACAAAATTGCACATCGGCGATTAAACTCAACCGCTAAACTTCCTGACAAATACTATGAATATCTAGATAGGCTTGTAAGAACCTCAAAAGAAAGCCTAGAATACTTTTGTAATATGGTAATTATTTTATACGGTAAAAACTTATTTAGAGGGAGAAAACACAATAATTGAAACGATAGTTAAAATAATCATAGCATCATGAGCAACTTGTTTGAAAAAGAAGAGATTCTATTGAAACCGATCATATATCAAAATATGTACACTCCTTGAAAATATGTAAACGCAAGCACATACAATTTTACACACTTCTCTTCTTCACCCATTCATAACACTTTGCAACAATAAAATCAAAAGAAACCATTTCTAAATCCAAAAAATCACATCTAGACCTGAATCTACAGCCGGTTCGGTTGCAGTGGTAAAAGCAAAAAAAAAAAGAAAAACTAAAACAAGACTGGTATGGTAGAACACGACTGGAATTCTCTCACCCTATTTGGTGCACAGCCGCGCTCTCTTCTAATCTTTGCCACGTTTGTTGACGTTGATCCTGTGCCATTTTAACATGGGCCTGTTTCTCTGCATATTGCCTCTGGCACTCCTCAAACAACTGGGTGTCCATTTCCATGAACATTTTTCTAATGTTACTTGTAAGCCCATGAACCGCTGGGTTCCAGTGGCCCTGAATGTTTGTCTCCAGGGCTTCAAAGATGATTGGTAGAATTACGGTTCGGTTCTGCGCGATCAAACTTACAATGTGCTCATTGTTCCACATGAAAAGAGCTCGTTCTGCTACCTGTAAATAATGTTAACCGCATAAGTTACAATGTGCCCATAGTAAAATTAGATATGTTGATGAAATTTATAACATTGCCATTCATGTTTCTAACATTAAAGAGACCGACAATGTCTTACATTTCTTTCAATACAACATATTGGCGGTAAATGACAAACAAAACCTACTACTGTTTTTAACTCAGTTTTATTACCCCTTCCTTCACAGGGAAAATCCCCACATGTTCCGATTTGGATGTCTAATTAAATATCTATTAAAAACTTTTTATCAATACAAAAGTAGACAATTTCAATTGGATCCACAAGACTACATGGAAGTTTATATCTGCCTTAGATTTTATACAGTTTAGATACATTATCAAACGTTGTACCTATAGCCCAAACAGAGCGTGTTCAAGATAACCTAAAAAATTCTCAAGATTGAATCCCGCTTAATGGTTGGTGACTGTTGAAACTTGAAAGCATCTAACGAATTCACTAGTTCATCCAATCCAGGCTAAACTAACCGCCCCATCGGATATAAAAATATATACTTGCTTTTAGAGTTTTAGTTATTCATTTTTGCAGTTTACCGCATCTATTACAAATTCACAACCCCATTAGACTTGGTTTCTATGTGAATAAAGTCATTTGCCATCAATTGATTATGTAAACAAACAGATCCCAGTGGTCTTCGCATATTCAACAAGCCACCTCACCCATCTTCTCAATTCTAATAGGGTTGAATGCAATATATGGCAACTCTCAGTTTCATTCCCTCTATATTATAACTAGTACAAAAAAATACTAAAAGTTTTAACACTTTACATCAGCATCACTATACAAGTATACATATGGCGCTGAATACCTACATGATTACATGGACAATGACATGGCAAAAACCTGCCAAAACCAGTTACACGACAGCAATTTCAAGTTATCAGCTAACAAATTGCAATAGTAACAAAAGGAATAAAAAGTACACTGTTGTTTTGAGGAAAAATAAGCATGTTGTAACAAGAATTGAAATGAAAGGATGTTGCCTTTTCATGCATTTAAAACTTTATAATAATATCCTAATATTCCATGTATATCTCATACGCATTCGCACATAAGTTTGTCATGCTCCACACTGCCTCAGTGCCTCCACTCTTCAAATCCTCATCAACCAGTATCCTATAAATCTAAATGTTTAACTACACAATAATACATTAAAGTCAAATAACACTTATAATGCACAATACCTCTTCATCCCACTACTTTGTCCCTTAACTAACATCCCAAGTTCCCAACAGTTCCACCGTTATTTAGGATATTAACCCCAAAGTTGCATGATATACATATTCTTGAATAATTAACCTACCCACAGACACATTCTCCATCTTCAACATAAATCAATATCCTACTGATCAATAAGAATTTAAGATAGATGTAAAGTTGCCAAAACATGCCTCACTTCAATCAACTTATTAGTTATTATCTAATTATCATGAAAAAACAAAAGGATATTAATAGCAATCAATAATTAATAAAGTTCAAATCACTATAACATAACATTAAACTATGCACATTACACAAAAATAAGATTGACATGATTTCGAACCTGAAAATGAGGGCTATTAAGGCACCGAGCAAGTTGTCTGAAAAGAGGAACCATACACCTTTGGAATTCGGTGGCTTGTGTCGCTTCTAGAACTTCTTCAAGCTCCCCAAGAATAAGAACTTCCTTCTGGCAGTTTGTGACCGGCCAATATTTTAGCAAACCATTAATAACAGTATCAGCCAATTTGTTGTCTTTCTCTACAAACTGAATGATACAGTAAGCAAGCTGCTGATGATACGTAGCAATCGCTTTAGGTTTGTGAAGCGGTATAAGGGCCCGGACAAGGAACAACTTATGTTCCTCTTTCATTGGTAATGCAAATCCATTAATAATACTTCCAAGAATTTCCAACAACTCAGCAATCCCACTATTCCTTTCGGTTTCATAGATAAACTGATAAAAGATATTGTTAATCGCTTTCCTAATAAACGGGCGATGCACCATAAATTTCCCATAAATCCTGTGTAAAATAGTTTTCAAATACTCCCGCTCACGAGGATCCTCAGTATCAAACATATCCAATAACTTCAACACAAACGAATGATCAATAAACTTCTTAGCAACTTTCGTATCAGTATCCGACGAAATAACATATCTCAAAAGCAACTCATAAACAAGCTGCAAATGCGGCCACGACGGATCAAGAAACGGCTCATCCTCATCCGCCTCCATACTCACCGACCCCGTATTCTCATGAGCTGCAGGCGGCAAACATCTAAAAATATTAACCGAAATCATCTTAACCATCTCCTCCTGATTACTCTCCGTAATCTTACTTGAACCAGACTGCACATAATCAACAAGCTCCACTAGATTCAACCTCTTAATCTCCTTCTCCTTAACCGCCTTCAACGTATCCGTAAAATCAAACACGTAACTACACACACGACACTTCCTAACAAACAACTGCTGCCTTTCAGAAACCGACACATCACGAAACATAGGCAGTGGTTCAACTTCAACACTCCCTACACCACCAGTACCACCGTCCGGCGGCACCGGCTGCGAAACACCTCCACTTCTAGAGGCATGGTTCACAACAACATTCGAAACCGAACCCGAACCGGACACTTCAGTATCAGTTTTAGAGGGCTTACGTTGCCCTCGTTTCATAAGCTTATTCAACATATTATAATATAATCAAATTAGCCCTAATTTTTCAGATCAGTAAACGAAATGGAACCTAACAGTGTCAATGAGTAAGGTAAATTGTAAAGTGGTAAAGAAACCCTAGGTGAGAGGTATTAATATTATAATAATATTATAACAATTAAGGAATAATGGAAACAGATTATGGATCTATTTATATATACCGTTAGAAGAAGGAGAAGAGTTGACCGTTGACCGAGGGAGGAGAGGTTAATCGGACGGTTGAGAACGGTGATTGATGATATGTGATGAGTGATTGAGGCGGTTATATAATTGGATTTGGTTGGATTGGATTAGATTAGATGAAGAAGGAGATTGTGGGACAAGAATAGGGATAATTTGAATGAGCGTTGGGGGCTAAATGAAAGCGAGTGATGATGAAGATGATGGTATACGTGTAAAGGAAGGTATACTTTTAAGTGGACTGATGATGATTTACGTGAATTGCATAAATAGTCCCTTATGTTATTCGATCTCTTGTTGGGTTATGTTATGGATAATGTTTTGGATTTGATATGAACTAGGGAGATTACAAGATTGGTTTCTTAATGCTTTTGATAGTTTTATGTGTTACTAAGTGTTAGAGTTAGTAAGATGTCTCACTAGGGTAAGAGATACTGAACGAGTAAGAGTATGTTAATGTGGTGGTTGGTGATAGGTTGGGAAGGTCATGTGTAAGTGGCTGAATGAGGGTTATGAATACATGTGAATGGACAAAGGGGTTAAATTTTTATTTAGCGTTATTTTGAAATTTAATGGTTAATGTTGCATGATTCAAATGCATCCTTCTGGTGAACCAAACACAAATGCTAACTGATACGGATATAGTTTTTAATGGAATCATTAAGACGCTACCAAATAACCCTTTTACCTTGGGGAAGGTTTGTGATTAGGTGAGCAACTATGTTGTAGGGTTGACAATTTTTGACATGACATGATTAAACTTGATTAATAAAAAGTCTATATGATTTTCTAGCCTTCTAAAAATAATTACAATTGTGGCATTAGGCTCCATTTCTCTTTGTTAGTAGTACATAATACATGCAATTGTATTATAGACATGAGATTTAGAGCTTAGGCAACCCGGGGCGCTTGCCGGATTGCAAGTCGGGTACCCATTACCGACCGGGAACAATACCGTCGATGCCCCGAGTATGGGTTTGGAGTAATGTTTCATGGTGGTTTATTGAATGGAGAGAGAAAGAGATGCTTTGTGTGTGGAGAGAAGAGAGCCACGTAGAGAGGAGGTAACTAATTGGGGTAGTCACCGGTCGGTAACATCAGCGCCACCCTAATTGGGTATCGGATTATGATGTAGTTGTTATTGAACGCCCCTCCTAGCCTTACAGAATAAATTTGTTGAAGCTCGAACTCCGCTTATCATGTTTTGACTAGGCTTGCAAACCTATCATTACTATAAGAGTGAATAGCCAAATCCGTCCCTGGGGTTTGACCCATTTTGCCACATCCATCCATTTTGAGAATTTTTGACAACTGAGCCACTGTACTTTACACTTCTTTGCCAAATCCGTCCAATTCACAAACCCAGTTAAATAATTCTGTTAACTCGAGGGCATTTTAGTCATTTCACCTTTTAAAATGACAAACCCTTTTTAAAACCCTTCATCATTATTCATGATCTTCATCCAAATGTATATACATTATCTAATTACTTATCATCATTCATGCATTTACATATTGTTAATACGTATCTAAAAGACGCTAGATCCTTAATCGCTTCTCAACAACAGAGCAACATTGCATCCGCCATTAATTTACTTGATGCTGCATTAACGGTATCACCGAGGTGTGAACCTGCTCTGGAACTTAAAGCTACGTCTCTTCTTCGTCTCAGAAGGTTCAATGAAGTTGCAGATATGCTTCACGATTACATCCCTAGCCTTAAAATGATGTCAGATGATTCATCGTCATCGGATAATAGCTTGCAACTGCTCGCTAGAGAACGAGTCAGGCTTCTGTCCGATTCCGGTGACTCACCTACTCGATCGGAGCATTCGTTTACGTGTTTCTCCGTATCTGATTTGAAGAAGAAGATTATTGCAGGTTTTGTTAAAAAGCGTAACAGAGAACATCAATGGAGGTATTTGTTTAGTATTTGTTTGTGTTTATTTTATATTTCTATTCTAATTGCACAAATTGCTTCAAAATTAGGTTAAAATCACCAGAGATAATCCTTCTCACGCTTCAACTATTGGATTGCTTCGACTCGGGTGTTGGTGTTCATGGTTTGGAGGAGTTTTAAGAGGATGCCTGGGGTTAGAGAGGCCATATTGGATTGGATTCGATGGGTATTGGTGGGTTTATAAATTATGTTTTCTGTTGTAAATACAAACAAGGGCGTAGCCTAGTGGTGGAAATTGTGGTTGTTAATGTTTGAACCGGGTTTGCACCCTGGTTCGATTCCCACACCCACCATTTTTTTTAGAAATAAGAAAACAAGTTAATAGGTGAAATGACTAAAATGCCCTCGAGTTAACAGAATTATTTAACTGGGTTTGTGAATTGGACGGATTTGGCAAAGAAGTGTAAAGTACAGTGGCTCAGTTGTCAAAAATTCTCAAAATGGATGGATGTGGCAAAATGGGTCAAACCCCAAGGACGGATTTGGCTATTCACTCTTATTATAAATATAATAATGTTATCGGTATGTTGAATAAATAATTAAATAATAAATATGTATATATAAAATTTTGATGGAAAATACCTAAGTATGTATTATACACACATGGTTTGCAAGTGGATTTGAGTTGTCAAAAAAGAAAAGACAAAATAATATTAGTTTGGTTATGTAATACGTAGTTGATATAAAACATTTTATTGTATCATATTGTTTAAGGCTTAACGTGTCTTTCATATCTCACGACACATCGTCTTTTTTAGGCGTCAAACACCATGCTAGAGTGAAGCTGAGTATGTGGATGGCTAAGTCACCCCATAGCTCAATGAGAACCCTCTAATTAGGGTGTCTCAAATTCAACATTTAGCCTAACAATGAATGATGTGGTAAATGTGTGCCAGCCTTCAAAGACTCGGTGTTAAAAATCAATGAACAAAGAAACTTGCACTTTAGGTTATTTGCTATCGTTTCGCCTTTTTTCATTGTCACGTTATAGAGTTAGTGTCACCTCACTGACACATCCTCACAATCACATCACTTTCACTCACTTTTTTAACTTAACTCTCTTTTGGCTTCATAAGTTTTCCATATCCAGTATCCACTGCCATATTAAAATAATATTTAAAGAAAATAAATCAAAATATAGAAAAAAGAAAGAAAATGTATGATTGGTTGAAAAGAAATGGCTCACTACCATCTTTTTCCTCACGTCGTGGTGCAGACCATGTCCCTCCATTTTCACCTGCCATTCACGGCCCATGGAGGCAAGGGCGGATCTTAGTGGAGTTAAGACCGGGTCTCAGTCCGCCCAATTTTTTCGTTTCATAGTGTAAATTTTACCAAAAATTTGTATATGTATTGAGTCCGGCCGGCCCAGATTAAGCCCGGCCCTACCAGGTGTTTAGTTCAAGATCCGCCACTACATGGAGGAGTGTTCATCCACCGTGGCAAGAGGCGTTGCCCCATAACAAGTGTTCTTAGCAACACATTCATTTTAGATTGGTACAACTTTCACATGGTATATTATATAATGTAAGCAACGTAACTATAAATTGAAAAATTAGATGAAACTAATTTATATTTATATAAGTGAAGATTCTTACTATAAAAATCTTTAAACTTACATTTTATGTTAATTTTTCATATGCTTTTGTATTTGAAGAAACAATAGGTAACACGGAAATTACGAGTAATCTACATGGGGTTAATACCTATGTTCGTCAGGATTAATCCTTTACCCAAACCGTGTGGTTAAACACTAGTGATGATAATATGAGTGTGTGTGTGGTGAAAGTAAATAAGAACACGAGATGTAAGTGGTTCGGTCGAGTAATGACCTACGTCCACTGTAAGTAGCCGGGATATTATTGATATGATAACACAAAGAGTTACAAGTGAGAATGCTCTAAGCTACAAGTAAATATTTTCGATCGCTTGGCAAGGAGAGGTCTTCTTGTATTTATAGGAGAACTCATGGGCATGGTCAAGGGGCCCATGAGTAGTCATTCTTTGTTGGGCTTGGTCCAGGCCCAAGTCCAAAATCCTCCCTGGAATTGGCGGGAGAATACAGACACTGTTCATGACGTCATTTTGGCAGCATGGTTGTTGCTCGAGGCGGACACGTGGCATGCTGTGGTTGGCAGACGGCGCACTTGTCCTTGCTACAGTCGTTGACCATGCTCCTGACATCAGTAAGGGATGTCTGCTGTCACTGTAGACGCTGGTATGGTGGAAGCATGGCTGCAGACATGCTGCTGTCCTTGTCTTGTAGTTGTTGGACCACTTTTGCCACCTGTCACTTTACCATTGGCGCGTACACTGTTAATAATCTTTGTGAATCTTCCTTTTGTTGTCTTCTGTACTTTGTACGATGGGTGTCAAGGGAAGATTCCGCGCGTCATGGTACGCGCTTATCAGGTGATGTTATTGCTTATCAGTTGTTACCTTTGCGCGCCTCCCTGCAGACACTGCTGGTTGCGCGCCGTTGGTTCCTCGCGCCGCTGACTAGCGCGGGGAAGCTGACTTATGGGGATAGGGACGCCTCTTCCGCCTGGATTAGGCTCCCTATCCCTTCAGTATTCTTTAATATAATACTACTAGCCGATTACCCCGGGAAGGTCCCGGGGTTGAAAAATTTAATATGATTTAATAAAAAATGATAAAAAAAAAAAGAAAACTCAAATCACGAAAAGAGTAAATAACTTAAACATAATCAATCTTAGTTAAAAAACATTTATTTAAAAAGTTAAAAAAATAAAAAGTATAAACCATATTAAACATAATAAAGTATTAAAAGGATAACCTTCAACATATAATCATCTTCACGTAAATTAAAATATGTTACAATTTGATTAATGAATAACCTGAACACTTTGTGTTTTTTTCTGTATGAATATAACCCCACAAAAAATAGTCTTTTTTTTTTCGTTTTTATATAGCACTATGGTACTCGTTGGAAAGATAATAAAACGCTCGTTAATTTGGTGTACTTTTTTTATTTAAAAAATCTCGAATATAAAAGATATTTATGTTTAAAAATTATGGGAGGAAGATAAGAGAGAAAAATTTAAATTTGTTTTTAAATTCTTTTTTCCTAAAATAACTCAATTTAATTTTAGTAATTGAGAATTAAGAGATAGAGAGATAAATTTAGAAAAATACTCAAAAACACCAAAAACACTTAATTATTAAGCCACGTGGCACTCTCAATGGGCATATATGCTTTCTTTTATATATATATATAGATTATAATGTGCAACCATACAATACAAGGTGGATATGAAACCACTAATGAGAATGATTATAACATTATTGCATGTATAGTTATGGTATTAGACGACACCCATCTAGTTACCCAAATTCCCTCCCATACATGTTTACTCGCATTTGAAACTGATAAATTTAAATGCATCATCTTATTATAAAAAATATACTAAATAATTAATATTCATCTTAAGAACTTAAATCTATTAAAAATAGGGGAAAATGGAATTATACTTAAGTAATTGATATTGTTTTTAAGATAAGAGTTTGAGACCTAGTTTTGGTCACGATAATTCCAATTAAGTTTCTTTTTAAGATGAGTTTGAGACCTAGTTTTGGGTCACTGTAATTTTAACATATAAACATATAATGTTTACGCGGATCTTGATACGACCGCAAGGAAGCTGTGAACCCAATAAGTAATGAGTAATCGGATACCCACGTATATACGCAATGACTTACAGGTTTACAAATGCATATGAGATTCACTAACTAAATATAGTAAAACTCATCCCAGCTCACTCAAAGTGTAAGGAGTGCCACAAGACAATGAAAATTGAAAATATAACATTGGTCAAAGTCAAAGATGCCATTAGCTGCGATCTACAGTCATTACTGTTGTTTCTTTGTAGATTAGAAGGGAATTTAGTAATATTTTTAGTTATATTCTTTCAACTTTTTGGTATTTTGGACACAAGTTCAACAACTCCAGATTTATATAGATCCTCTTTTTGTATTAGTTAGTCTTCGTCAAATGGATAGACAAAATAGTAGTCAGAAAAATAAATATATACACTCTTAATAAGTTTGATTAAGTTTAATACATTTAATCATTTTATTGATATTGTTATTAGTAATATCTTAAATATACAATCGAAAGACAATTACTTTTATTAAAGACTATAAAAAAAGTAAAACAAAAAATCACCATAGGTATAGTTACATGAGTCCCAAACATATGTACAAAACACACATTTATATATACAAGGTCGATAAAGGCATCCTTTCACCAAATATAAAAATCCATAAACCCTAGATTATTACACAAATACTCCTTTTCTTATTATCATGTTATACCTTATGCAACAGCAACAGTAACATCAGAATCTTGAACAGCTGCTTCCTACCTCGTTCTCTCTTTGTAACCTGACATTTGCTATATACACAACCTATTATATGTAAGCATGGCATGACCTCTTATACCATCTCCACTCTGCGACCACATCCTACACTGTACCACCGGACAGGTGAAATGGCACTTTTGCCCTCCTATTCATTCGTTGTCGACTTTTCATCAACTCTAGCCAAAAAGTCCTGAAAAAGAAACCTACAATCTTGCTAAAAACCTGAGCTTTTCACAATGCATACATGACTAAAACGCGTATCATCATCCTCGTGTGATCATCGGCATTATTCCCATCCCATTAAATTTCTCCAAACCGCTTCCTCAATCTTGCTCCTTGGCACAGAGGAACCGTCCCCTTCATCAAGCAAAACTCGGTAAACTTCCCATTCCCTACCCCCGATCATATGTCTGCTAATTTCCGCCTGCAGTATCAAATCAAAAGGTTACTAAAAAAACTGCATACACACTAACATGAACATGAAATGACTGGTCGTTATGAAGGCCAAAAAAGGAATACCGAGAAAATGTCAGTATTGAGCATCTTCAGAGCAAGGGTAATATCGTAAAACACAAGAGGCCGACCCTTTCCACATAATTCCACAGGGTTTGCCACAAGGAGCTCGGTATCTGGACCACGGTTCACCAAAGCTACTCTAAGAGGCCGAAATAATTCCATACGAATTCGAGAACATAAACCATTTTGTTTGCTTGGGTCAACTATCTTCTTCCCATCTGCTTGTACTATAAATAAGTCGATTTCACAATCCATTTTTCCTTTCATGGTAAAACGCCCATATGAAATCTGTTACACAAAGATCAAATATTTACTAAAATCCCCTTTAAAACGTATCACGTAATTAGATGAATCTTGTAGATTAAAACCTGAATGTTATAATCCTTCAAAGTTCTCATTATATCATATAATAGACCTTTGTGATCACGGCAAACAATTTGGACAAGTGTATGAACAGGACTGAGTGAGTTATCAATCATTACGGAAACACGGTTGGAATGGCTTGACCCGTTTTGATCCTTATCGAGCATCTCCAAGTTGAACGTATCTTCTGTGATTGCAGGAGGAATAAGAAATGGTGGGCCCTGAGAACATGCTGTGATATCAGGGGACACCATTTCTATATCACAACTCACCATGGAGTCCCCAACAACGGCTTTTAATTGATAATATGTATCATCCTTCCTCGTTTTCGTATGTAGAAGTTCCCTGATAACACAATTAGCATTAGCAAGGGTATTTTAGTCATTTTCCTTTAGTCCTCTTACGTCTCATGAAAATTGAAATGCATTATTCTATAACATGTTGAACGGATCGATAAGATCCACTTATTCAGCATTGACTTAAGGGTACTCACATGATTGACATATTAAAAGAGAAATTTTATTAAAATATACACCACATCAATTAAAACATTTCAATTTTCATCAAACAGAAAAAATTTTAAAAATCTTTAATACAGCATCAAACTTCTCCCGTAGACCATGTAGATTGGTAAAATTTTGTTGATATCTGAAATTAAAAAAAAATATATAGAATTTTGACCTTCAAAGTTAAAGTTTGCCTCTTTCTTTGAAAAGCTGGAAATTGTTCATGAGTTAAGTAATAATAAAGCAATAGGAACATGAATCAAAAACCAGTCTTCAAGTTATTCCAAAAGCCAAAGGCCTCAAACCTAACAAAAAAATATATTTTTTTCTAACACATGCAAATACAAAATTCATCTCCTTTTCGTTTTATTAAAAGAAAGTCGGTCGTGTTTTGGTGATATATAGATACTTAAAAGAATTCTGGTAAGTTTGCACGCACAAAAAAATGCTCAGAAAAGCATAACGGATTCGATGCTAGTAAATATTTTCTCAAATTTTACCATACTAACAGCTGACAGTTTTGACCCGTTTATTTATGAAAGAGCTGGTATGAACTAAAAAACATAGTTAAAGAAAAAATCAAATTAGTGTGAAAGTATGCCCAAAGTGAACCACATAAACGTTTATATTCGAAAAATCAAAGAAAAAATCAAATTAGTGTGAAAGTATGCCCAAAGTGAACCACATAAACCTTTATATTCGAAAAAATCAGACTATTACTGCAATAAAATAATTTTGTTAATCAAAGAAACAAATACTAAAAGGTACTGAACCTGGCATCAGTGATGAAAAACAGGTCCATCACCATCCCATCCGGAGTGGTCGACACTTTCACTCGTTGAATAATCAATTCGAGCTCACAAAGAACATGTGTCACATCTGTCAAAACATACCAACCAAATCATTAACACACACGAATCACATATAACTATATAAGTTACCGAAACAACCAAAATATCATACAAACACCTAAACACCAATTACCATGTAACAGGCCTTGGCGATCATGTCCACAAAACTTAAGAAGAAACACATCCGGAGGCTTAGGCGGCTGCAATTCAGCCGTCGGATAATATATAAGCGTGTTCGCAGAGGAACAAGACGGACAAGCCTCTAATAGCCTCTTCTTCAACAAACTCCATTGTGTACTCGGTTTTCCAACCACCCAAAACACTATATAACACCACTTTCCGTCTGTTGACACATCTGTAATCACGAATTTATCGAATCGTCAATGCTGGAAACCAAAATATAAATGTTTTTCAACCATCTGTATTGTATAGTTCTGTTAGCACATATCTAATCATCATCATTCATTACTATCAGCATGAAAGTATATGTGGATGAGATTCAAAGAATAATTCAATAATTTAGTAATAATTATTAAGAAGAATATGCCCCAAAATATATAAAAAAAAATGGAATCTAAACAGATTATTCCAAGTCAAAAAACAGGATCTAACAACAATAAGTCAATAATTGCTAGCTATCAATTTATCAATCATCACTGACATAAAATTCACCAACCCTAATTTCACCCTGTAACAACTAAATCAAACTAGAAACCCGAAACCCGAAACATTTGCGATCGCGACAAACTGAGTCTAAACAAAAATCCCCAAAATTTTTTATAACGTCAAATAAAGCCTAGCCGCCCAGGTACACGTGTCACCAATAAACCCGACATAACATTTTGTCACGAAAGAGACTCCAACGGGCGAATTACCTTACAGAAAGCCCTAATTAATTGAATAAATTAGAAAATGAGATTAAAATGACAGAAAAGAAAGATAAAGTTGAAATAGGTTGTGTATAATATACCGCCACGAACGATGCTTAAACTGAAGAAGAGAATAATACGACAGAGATCACAACCGAGACCGGTTTTGTCAGGGCAATTGATTGTAATGACAGTGGCTTCATCTTCTTTAACATTTTGGTTGATTATTACGACGTCTTCGTGTAGGATTCCCATGTGATTGGAGAAGATGGAACCCTAATTGTTGTTGTTGGAGGAAAGAAAGAGAGGTGAGGAGATGTAGATGATTATTATGTGTTTGAAAATAGGAGTCTATATGTGTGTGATGTATGTATGTATATGGTGTTGATTGTGATAACTCAACTATGGTTTTGGTGAGTGTGTGTGTGTGTGTTTGTGTGTGTGAGAGAGAGAGTGTGAGAAAAAAACTATGGTTCGATTCGATGTATCGGCGCGAGAAAACTATGGGAACGTTGAATGTTTAATGTCGGGGTTTGACTCACGAGTCTAAGCTTTTACACCTAACCGCCTTCATTTTGGAACAGCCAACGAAATTCACCAACAAATTCTTTCGAAGTCTTTTTTACTCAATTAAATCAGAACCCCTTTCATCTGGCATAGTCAGACATGTAAGGTAAGTTCATGATTTCACTAAGTTCACCAGTTCCAGAAAAACTCGACTATCCACCCGCCCGAAAGCACGACAATGGAATAATTGTTAAAACCTGATGCTCTTAAGAATCAAACCCATGACCTTTCAGCCATGGGTCTTCTATCATAGAGGCTCCATACCACTCCACCATAAGGTGGTTGGTACCTAACCGCCTTCCTAAACAACATTTTCAACTCCCACAGTATCAAAACTAAACAAACCAAAGACGGTCATATCAAATTACATTAAAAATCATTATATTTTTTTTCTTATTTTTAATTGAATAATATTTTTATATTTTTATCATTACATTTTTTCTCTTATTCACTCACAATCACTTTTAAAAAAATTGGCGGATGAACAATAGTTTTTCAAATATACAGATAAACAGTAACGTTTTCTTTCTCCCCCACTAACAACTCCTCAAACCCACGTTTTAAAATATGAACAACAACAACCGGATCTAATAAATTTCCCAAACATTAAGAGTATAATTCTCTTTCAAATACTCTCACTCATTTAACTAAAAAAATTTAACTAATCAAACAAAGCCATTTCATTTTTCAATTAAAAAGAGAATTAACAGCTGGAAGCCGGTAGTAGATAAGTTTCATGCCAGATTATCCAATTGGAAAGCGCGTACATTATCCTTTGCTGGAAGAATGGTGTTGGTTAAAGCGGTTTTGGGGGCTGTCCCAAATTATTACCTATCACTGTTTAAGGCACCGGCAGGGGTTATTAAGACGTTGGAAGGGCTGAGAAGAAGGTTTTTGTGGGGAGGTTCGACGTCAAGGAACAAGATAAGGTGGACCGCTTGGGAAAAAATTGTAACACCTAAAGATCGAGGGGGTTTGGGTGTGGGCTGCATTGAGGACTTAAATATAGGGCTTTTAACGAAGTGGTGGTGGCGGTATAAATCCTCAGATAATCAGTTGTGGTGCAGGGTTATAAACGCCATTCAGGGAAACCGTAGGGGATTGGGCTTTATACCGCATAAGAAGTCTAGAAGTGGGGTATGGAGCACTATTGCAGCACTTGAATCTGAATTCGCCAAGAGAGGATCAGATTTAGAAACTAAATTCTGTTGTGTAGTCGGCAATGGCACTTCAGCGCGTTTCTGGGAAGATATTTGGTGTACCGACGGTCGACTTAAGGATAAATTTCCCAACTTGTTTCCATTGTGTAATGTCAAAGAACCAAAGGTTGCGCACTGTTATAGGAAGTTGAACAATATTACTTGGTGGGATATCCCGTGGTCAAGACTTCCGTCCTCGGCTATAGAACAAGATGAGGCGAACAGGCTATGGCTACTTATTAATGCGCAGAAACTCTCAGGGGCTGCAGACGTCTGGAGGTGGTCTAAACAGAACGGGCCGGCTGAATTCTCGGTAAAGGTGGTTCGAACGGAGCTGCAGAATATGCAGACACCAACAGCACCAAATAATCGGTTCTACTGGAGCAAGATAGCAATCCCAAAGGTAAACTGTTTTGTTTGGAGGGCCGTGGAAAACAGGATACCCACAGCTGAAACTCTTTCTTTTCGGGGGATTCAAATTGGGGACGGCCTATGTTGTAGATGCAAACTTGAGCCCGAAACGGCTGATCATATTCTTCTAAATTGTGTATGGGCTCGGTCGGTATGGTGGAACGTTTTTGAATGGGTGAAGATACAGGATCCAGCCCAATATTCGTCTGTATACCAGCTTCTCGATGGAGTTCGGAAATTGCAAGCAAGTACCAGGAAGAGGGAAGCTATATATGCAATCATGTTATTGGCGCTGTGGAAACTATGGCTGGCAAGGAATAAAATGGTATTCTCGGATGTAAACTTGATGACACCCTCGATAATTGAAGACATCAAAGTTGAATCTTATTGGTGGATGACAAGCCGGGCGAAAATTCCAGATCTGGACAAAGTAAAGTGGTGGAGCTTCTCATATTTCGACAACGGATAACAAAGTAGGTGGCCTGCTCTCGGGGCAAAACAACGAATGGTTTATGCTTTGTAGTTTTACTTCTCTATTTTGAAACTATGCATTGTAATTTTGGGTTGTAAGTGGCCCAGGTAGCCTCTGGCTTAATGTGCCCGGGTGATTCTGGTGTTTGGTTATTAATAAAGCTCCGTTTTGATTGTTCAAAAAAAATTTAAAACATACCTTCATTGATAGAGAGACAACCTACATTAACTCTCAGCAATTTTTTTATTATTATTTAAATTTAAACTAAGTAATATATTTAAACCTTAAATAAAAAGAAACTACATAAAAAAGTTTCTATAAGATGATAATATTTTTTAACTCTACGTATTAAAATAAATAGGAAAAAGTTATAGTAATAACTTTAAAAGGTAAGAAGTAGATAAAGAAAATTATTCGAACGAAAAAATTATTAATTATGGCAACACAATAATCAGTAAAATGCAGCTCTGCACAATCTTCTAATATCACCTGCTTCCTCAAGCTGTTGCCGCACCCGAGCCCACAACCACCAACCTGCACTCTTGGTAGCCGTGTTGCCACATCAACATGAAGCCTGCAACCCCTACCCGTCGGACGTCCCAGTCACCCTTAGTAGGATTTAGGTATGATGGAATGTAAGCAAACATTACCGCTATCCATGAGGATAAAAAGATGCTTCCATAGAGAATCCCGCCTCCAAACGAATAATAGACAAACAAGTCAAACTAAATATGAATAAATAGAAATTGTTATGTGACCAAAATTCACACTTTAATAAATTATCAGCTTAGGATCACATCAGATTTCTGTCTAGCCTAAAAAACTTTTAACTTTTTTCATAATGTACAAACATCACTAAATATATATTATACAAATGTATATATGTGTGTGTATGGTGTAAATGGAGGGCCACCATCACGTTTGAAATGGTGTCTCGAAATTCTGGACTCACCTTGTGGACGGAATTCACAATATTGAAAATTCCACCTCTAGTCCGGAATTTCAATGACTAGATCCGCAAGCATGAAAATTTTGGGCACTATAATAGTATAATAGACTCCATTATTACTCAAGTGGAGAGTTCAAATGAGAAGAAAAAAAAATATTTTAAGAAGAAAAAGATAAATTTAAACCAATAGGAATCCTCCATATAATAATTGTATTTAATGTCAAGTAAATGATTAATTTTTTGTAACCCCTTAAACTAATTAAATTAATGAAACTTTTAATTCAATTTCAAAATATATTCTTTTCATATCAATCCTAATTTATAGTGAAAGGTAATTTCGATATGTGTAGAACAAATGTAGGTTGAATTTTTATATATGTAGGATTAATGTATGATAATCTCGATATGTGTATAATAAACGTGTGATAATTTCGATATATGTAGAATGAATTTTGACATGTGTAGGACCCAATTTAATAATGTGTAGGATAAAGTGTTAATGACTAATTAATTAAAGTGATAATAATTAATGTGATATGAGTTAAACTATTTAATGTTCATTTATTCTTTTTGTTCTCACAACAAGTTTCTTCTCATTTAATCTTCTCCCTATTATGTTTGTCTCGCTGTCATAAAACAAAACAAAAACATGAGTAGTTCTAACACCACATGTAACATCTGACCTCTCATATCAACTAAGATTGTTTTATCAACGAGTTCATATGTTTTTATTTTTTGGTTACCTAACTGGAAACTTCTTTGTGTGTCACCTATGATAGATTGCTCCAACATAAGCAAAATGCGGGCAACACAACAATAAGAACATAGAATTTGGCTAAGTAATCACTAAACAAAACATCTTATCAAACTTCAATGATGTTTTTAAAGAACTCCCACTATAACACAAATAGAATCCTTTTAGTAATCCATAAAAATGAAACATATTAACAGGCCATTCTGTTTATTAAACCAATTATGTTCGGGTTGACCTGTCTAAACAAAAAATTTATATTAGTCAACTCAAGACCTGATTATTTTTGTATCATGACGTCTTTTGGGTAGTGAAAATATTGAAATAAACTGTCATGTCTACGTAGTGTAGGGTAATATTTGAAAACATGACAAATTTGTTACCAACCACAAAAGCTTCCCCCATCGTACATTGCGGAGAAGTAGGAGCATAAATTGACGTCCTCACGAGAAACTGATGTTAATTATTATATCGCGATACAAAACTTTACATTTATATTTGGATGCTCCCACCAACTTTTAGCTCTTCTTTGTGGAATCTCCAAGGAAGTTTGGTTAAAACATCAATTAAGTTAATTGAATAAAATTGTTTACTTTAGATTAAAAAAATGATTGTCACTCTTTTGGATTTTACTTTCTTCTAGTTAACAGTATTTTATGAGCACTTGTTAAAGCAAGGAATCAATTTTAAAACCATCAATTAATAGTACCGTACAGGATGACCCAAATTGTTAGTTGGAACTCCATCGACTACACTTAGGGCTGCAAACGAACTGAACTTTCAGCGAACAGTTCATGAACAGTTCGGCGGGAAGTTCGTTCGTGTTCGTTCGTTTAATAAATGAACGAACACGAACAAAAATTTATGTTCGTTTAGTTAAACGAACGAACATGAACAGAGGTCACATTCGTTCGTTTATGTTCGTGAATATTTGGTAACGTGTTCGTTTTTGTTCGATAGTTTATTAAGGTTTTTAATTTTTATATTTTTTATAATATTTTATTTTTATTTATTTTACCCAACAACTAATATATATGAGGTAAATATATTACTATATGAGATAAATAAACCTACTTTTTGTATCCAAGCTCATTATGTGTTTTCACGTTCCAACGTTGATGCCATCCACCTCCAACACTCTTCTCCAGTACTAAGTATGTTTGGATAATTAGGTTATATCTTGGGTGGATCTAGCTAAATGTCATAATGTATGTGAATTCGATGTTATTCAAAAGTTAGTATATGTTCGTTTATGTTTGTTTCTGTTCATGAACACTTCTTTGTGTTCATGAACACTTGTTTGTCTTCATGAACACTTGTTTGTGTTCATTAATGTTTGTTTGTGTTTGTGTGCATTCATGAACAAACGAACACAAACGAACACGAACATGAGTGTTTTCTTAACAAACGAACACGAACATAAAATCTCGTTCGGTAAGTGTTCATGAACTGTTCGTGAACACATATTTTTCTTAACAAACAAACACGAACAAGGTCTTGTTCATGTTCGTTCGGTTCGTTTGCAGCCCTAACTACACTACTTATCGTTCAAAATATAAATAAAAGAATAGTATTTTATAAACCAAGGTTTGTCCCGCTATCCCGGATAGCACAAGAGTCGCCCTGATACTTTTTTGTAACATCAATCTTCTCCTACCACTTGTCTGCTTTGTCCATCAAGAGCTCAAGTATTTGTATATGGTTGTGCAAATGAAGACTTTCCAAGATGTCACTAATCTTGATGTTTGTCCATCAAGAGCTCAAGTATTTGTTTATGGTTGTGCAAATGAAGACTTTCCAAGATGTCACTAATCTTGATGTTACTCCCATCTCATGAGCACTGTTAACTTTGATGTTCTCCTTTCATGTATTAGTATTAAACTCAAAAACACGTTGGTGATTTAAGAGGCGAGATATTCCTTATGAATAAATAATCTTTCATGTTTACGGTTGATGTGAGACTTGCATAGGGTATTACAAGTTGTCTTAAATATATGTTGTTATTTTTAGGGAGATGTAATTGTCTTTGAACATTACTTCAGGGACACGAGAATGCTTAATTTCTAATCCAACATCTTGACCTACCTTTAATAGTCTCTGCAAAGCATCAACAACACAGTTTCGTAGTTATTTGTGTTAAAGTTAGTGAAAAAGACATACTTTTTACTGTTTTTCATCAATATATGTGTGTTGTGTTTAAGAGCATACACTGAAACCTTCATCGCCATCTCTATGATTAATTAAAAACCAGGAGGATAACCTCTTATATCCATCTTATGTTTCTCCATCACTTGTTTACTTTTTATAAATAACAAATTTAAACTGATGATTATCCACTTAACTTCTCATATATAAATTATATCCATGATTTAGATAATAGTACATATTACTTAGAAAAGGAGACAACTAAAATAGTATCGAAGTTTATATATTATTCTTAATGTTAAAAGTTTTAATTAAATACGACTAATGTTTTTTTATCATTTATTTATTCTTATTTGTACAATTTTCTTCTGACAAACTATTGTATAAAAGTGCATGAAATCGTTGAATGAGATCTAGCTTTGAGAAAATAGATGTAAATGTAGAAAGATGTGGATAGAATATTCAACATTTAAGTTGCTGTCCAATGCAAAATATAAAAATAGACTATAGATACCTTCTACCACCATCAGGAATCTTTGTACAATTTTTTGTTTTTTATATAAATAACAAAATAAGAAAAGTTAATACTTTTTAACGCATACTTTGAATTATATACACACAACATTACCTATGTGATCACATTTGAAAGAGACATGATTTTCTGAATATTCATTCAACATGGAAACACAAGGATACAATGACGACTTAACGGGTCATAGGTATACTCTTAAGTGTCTAATGTTGAGATATTTTACATACTAATAATATTAAAAATATACAATGTGTGGTTCAGCCTACAGGTGCACAAAAAAACCAGAACCAGAATTGGAACTGAAAAAAACCTAAAGTGGGTATTATAAAAGTTGGTTTCTGTAAACCCGGAACCGTACATGACCCTACCCACCGAGTAAGCATAAAGTATAGATTTCTATGTAAAAACCAGTACCCGGAACCGGACCCGATTTACACCTGATTTTTTTAATACCCGGAATTGGTTTATATCCATACCCAGGTTTTTGTATACCCGGAACCGGATTTTCCTCACACCCAAAAAATGTAACTATTTGACATTTTGATGTTGAGGCGGTCCACGAAGGAATGAGTCACTTCGTGATTCAAGAGTGGTTGCCATTTGACCACCTTGACAACCCAAGATGGATGCGTGTCATCCAAATAACTCTACAACTGTGTTATAATCAAATAAGTTGCACTACCCTTCTATCTGATTGTATAAAAAGAATTCAATACGCGGCATACCTAATTTTTTCAATACCTGCCTACCTGGTATACCCAGGTTTAATTTTCAATACCTAGTATACCCGGAACCGGTTTCATACCCTAAATCGGGTATTGAAAAAACCAAAACCGGGTATTGAAAAACCAAAACCGAGTGTATCGGGTATGATTTTTTATACTAGGAATCGGTACCAGAACCGGTTCTTTCAATACCCGGTTGAAGTGATACCCGACCCTACTCGGAACCGGTTTCATACCTGAAACTGGGTATTAAAAAACCTGATTTTTGCACCTCTAGTTCAACTGATTTCATAACCAAATCAATGAAGTTTGTGATATGATAAAGACAAAGTCTTTAGAAATACCTAAGTTTAGAAATACTTGTGTGTATACATCAGAAATTGATAATCTTAGCATATGTTATTAAGAAAAAAAGTATTTGATTATACCTGCATTCCAAAATATGCGCTTTGTTGATATATGGACATAGTCTAACACGTGAAAGAAAAATACTTTTTTCTTAGCATATGTTTTTAAGAAAAAAGTATTTGGATTATACATATGTTCCAAAATAAGCGCTTTGTTGATATATGGACATAATCTAACACAGTGAAAAAAAAAATAGAAAGTTGTAAGAAATGTATCAAACTGACTCCGATTGAACTTATTCAAGTTATATTGAAATCGTCTCATCGAGCCCTACGATCTTAGGTTGTAGGTTTTCGCTTTTTGGATTTTTAGCTTGTAGTTTTTAGAATTTAAGTTATATCATTGTGTCTTTTATGTAGTGTTGTGTCTTTTTCTTTTTTTCATCATTGTGTCATTTTTACGATTCATTGTGTCTTTTTTCTTAAGCATTGTGTTATATTTTGTGGTTCATTATGTCATATTTCGTCATATATTGTGTTTTTTTGTATCATTCCTACTCATCTAATTTTTCTTACACCGTTTAGAATAACTTTACCCGTAAGACTTAATAACTCTTTATTGCGATATTTTGGGATTAAAATATAATTTATGTTTGGACTTGGGGCATTCAAGCTAACCTAACCTTAGGTTTTTCATGGGATGACATTATGATAACGGTTATTGAAATATCTACGATTATTGGCAATAAAAAAACCGTAAGTACGTTAAAAAAATTAAAAGTTGTTTAATATAATACTAAGATCACCATCGGTCAATATCATCTCCTTTTACATTGGGTTTATTTTTCTACGATTCTACAAATTATTTATTTCAAAGTTGTTATTAAAAAAAAAACAAGATTATAAAGTAACAAGGAATGGACAACCACGGACATCAAAGTATTGTCGTCTTCTTTCATGCCTCGAAATTATCGTCTCCGGGTCCGATCATATTGCGGTTTGTGGCCGCGGTGGTTCGCGGTGATGATGGGTTGTGGCTGTGGTGGTTTGCCGTGATGATGAGATGTGGACTATGGTGGTTGCTTGGTTGAGTTGGGTTGGGTGAATTAGAGTGCACTTGTGGAAAAACTAGAAAGTGACATGGCACTAGTAGTTGGAAACAATGTTGTCTTCCACACCACCCCACTTATGTTTCTTATTTTATTTTTCCACTAAAACCTAATATTGTCACACATGATGTCATCCCATGACAATAACCTTAGAGATTCTTCCTATATTTAAAAACCGTTTTTGTTAAATAAATTATTAAATAAAGTTATTGAAATTTTCTTTTAGTACGGCTAAAATTTTATTAAAGAAACAAAAATCCAACTAGCAAGAAGCTAGACAATAACATCAATGGTTATATATTACTTAATTTAATGCCTATATAGTTATTTTACTTTGTGGTATGTTTAAATTATTTAATTTCATTTGTTTACTAATGTTAGATTTTTCAACCTTGAGACGCTCCCCGGATATAATCTAGTAAAACACCATATGCAAAAGTCGAATGATCAATCGAGGTGTATCCAAAATGCATTTTAAATTAACAATAATTTCAATGACAGTAATATTAATAATAATGTAGTTTTCGTAAGTAATAAGTAAATACAGGTTAGGTACTTTTATTTGTTTAGAAAGAATAGACTAAAGGGTAAAGTAAATAGCAAAGGACAATAGAGCTTTAGAGATTCACGGTATCTAATTATTAATATTTAATTAAAACGAATATAACATATAATAAATTAACCCTGAATACCAAATTACCAATCAAATAAAAAAGATAAAGAAATTACAGTGGCAAAAGGGACCATCTAACGAATAAACAATTTACAGGTTACACTTGTGGTCCAAGGACTGTTTTGTAGTTCATTTTATATAACTTAAAGATAAAACTATGTAACATTTGGATGTATAAGCCTTACCGTTCATGTGACGCTTATTTAACACACTTTTTTTCTTCACATTGACATCTCTTACAATCTCTATTCTAAAACATACTATTAAATACCCTCCGTCCCATTAAAAGTGTCTTGTTTTGAAAAACACAAAGTTTTAGGCATATTAAATGATTGCCTTTTTTATTTGTCATATGACAATAATACCCTTGTCATAGGTGGGTCCATCATATTCTTTATTTATTTTAGTTGTGTTTTTAAGGGTAAATTTGAAAATTGGCTATTAATTTTTGAAAGTGGACACATGAAATGGGACAAATAAAAAAGGGAATATGGACACTTCTAATGGGACGGAGGGATTTTTACCTAAGTATTATTAAATTGATCCATTATCAACTTAATTTTAAGATGTTTAACACTCAGTCGATAAACAACCAAAGCACACCAAAGGTCTTATTTCAATCAATACGCCATAAATCCAATTGATTGAAATTGAAGCTCCTGTCATTACTATAACTTAATTTTAAGACGCTTAACACTCCATTGATAAAATAGCCAAAGCACACCAAGGTCTTATTTCAATAAATATGCCATAAATCCAATTGATTGAGATTGAAGCTCCTATCATTACTATATTAGTAAACAAAATTCACCATTTCACTCAACATCAACTCTTTCATATGTTGTTGTGCAAGTTAGAACTATAAAGGAGTTGATCAGGTTATAAGTATAACTCTTGCATCTCCATTTTAAGTGAGTTTTGAAAGTAATTCTTTTATTTATGTTGGTTTAACTTATTTTGATTGTTGGATTGAGTGGTTTGATTAGGGTTTAAAATGTTGGTTTTATTTAGAGGCTTATGAGCTGATTATACTTTAGCTAGGGTTTTGTTTGTTAGATAATAAGTCAAAATCAAGTGTCAAATAATAAGTCAAATCTGGTCAAGAAAGTTTGAGGGACCAGTTGTGACATTTACCAAAGTTTATTTCTGCTTTATAATAGTTTAGGTTAATAAAGGAAAGACTGAGAAGATGAGGGGTTGTTTGTGCTAATCCTGAAAGTTTTAACAGTCAGTTAACTAACTACTTGGGATTAGGGCTATAAATGTAGGTTTTGATTCAACCAGTCGAATGATCTGTTTCCTTTTCAATTCCTTTGTAATTCATATTCGTTTTCATCAATAATAAGCTCTCGAAGCATTTGTTTGTGATTCTTGGTTCATTTTCATAGTGTATTTTACAACAACTGGTATCAGAGCCTCGTTGCTCAATTATGTGAAATTGGTGATTGTTATCCGTGTGTAAAGATCAAGAATGGTGACAACAAAGTTCAAGTTGGAGAAGTTTGATGGGAAGAACGATTTCAACCTGTGGAGGTTGAAGATGAGGGCACTGTTGGTCCATCAGGGTGTTGTTGATGCTCTGTTGGGTGAAAATAACATGCCTGCTGGATTGACAGAGAAAGAGAAGAAAGATATGTTGGAAAAGGACCATAGTGCAATAATTTTGAGTCTTGGTGATAGAGTTCTCAGGGAAGTGTCCAAGGAAACAAGTGCAGCAGGTATTTGGGCTAAACTTGAGTCATTGTACATGACTAAGTCCCTGGCCAATAGGATGTATTTGAAGAAGAGGTTATATACATTTCAAATGGGCTATGGGAAGACAATGGAAGATCATACATATGAGTTCAATAAGTTGGTGTTGGATCTTGAAAATATTGAGGTTGAGATTGATGAAGAAGATCAGGCAATAATCTTCTTGACATCATTACCTGAATCTTATGAACACTTTGTAGATACCCTGATGTATGGGAGAGAAACTCTCACCATGGATGAAGTTCTTGCAGCCCTGAACTCAAAAGAGTTGAAGAGAAGGGCAGAGCCTAAGGAAGAAGGTGGAGAAGGACTTTTGGTGAGGGGAAAAGGAGATCAAAGGGGTTCTAAGTTCAGGGGAGAATCAAGATTCAAGAGAAGGTGCTATGTGTGTCATTCAAAGAATCATCTGAAGAAAGATTGTCCCGAGTTGAAGAAAAGAAGGGGTGAACAGAGCAACATGTGTGATCACAGTCCACAAGATGATTCATCAGAAGGTTATGATAATTCTGATGTTCTTGTTGTGACTTGTGATGATTTCTGTTTAGAAAAATGGGTGATGGATTTAGGAGGTTCATTTGGAATGACATATGTGAAAGGGTACTTTAGGAATTTGAAGTATGGAGACCTTGGTGAAGTCAAGGTTGGTGATGGCAGATCTTGTAAGGTCGTGGGTATAGGATCAGTGACATTCAAGATGGACAGTGGATTGTTGGTGAATGTGCATGATGTTAGGTATGTACCAAATCTTAGGAAGAGTTTATTGTCATTGGGTTGTCTTGAAAGAGAGGGCTGTCATGTGGTCCTTAAGAATGGTAAAGCCATTGTTATAAGAGGACACATGATAGTAATGACAGGAACTAAACAAAAGAATGATGTCTATGTTCTTGATGGACATGTTATGATACCTCAGATAATAGAGTCTATTGATCACAATGATAGGCAATGGTTGATTGGGTCCTGTAGACAGGATGAGTTTAAGATGTTGCAGGGTGAATTTTTGAAGTGTTGTGTGATGGTAAAGTCACACAGGGTAAATTCCTCTAAGAATGATCAATCAATTCTGGTTCATGGTGTGTTGTGTATTAGATCAATGTATGAGTCTCTAAGTGGAGGTGATGGAAATCTTCTGGTTAAAGAAGATGTGTTTCCAAGAAGGGTAATTTTGGAAACGAGTGAAAAAGTGTGTGGCTTAAATCTGAATCCTAGACAGTTTAAGTGGGAATCAAGAACAGGTGGCAAAGGATTCTTGGGGTATTCTGATGGAAGGGTGATGATCAGAATGTGTGGTCTAGGGATGGACAAGCCAGTGGTAAAAGATAGCAGGTTTTGGCTATGTTTAAAGAATGTTTGGAATGAGGTGGAGCCTGTACATGCATAGGTGAAGTCTGTTCAGATTCAGGTGGAGTCTGGGGATGTTACAGGGGAACATTCTCAGTTGTGCAGTGTTGTTTTTGGTGAAAAACTGTGTTGTAATAGGGACAGGTCAAGGTGGAAAGTTGGAAAGCTTTTGACTTGTGAAGATTTTGAAAAATCAGCTAATATGGACAAGTGGTGTAATGAAGTAAAGAAGGAATTGTATTCATTATGGGGTAATAATGTTTGGTTCATGGTGGTTAGGCCTGAAATGGTGATTGAGGTCAAAACTGGTTGCAGGGGTAAAATGGTCATGTTTTGGAATGTTTCTGAGTGTGCAGAAGCAGAAGGTTGTAACTGGGTCAAAATTGTTGATGCTTATCAGGTCTTGGAGTGTTGTTTGAGTTTAGAAAACAATATGGTATATGGTCAGACCTGGAGACTGCAGAACCAACAACAATAGTCATGGCTGATGGTTTAAAGAAGGGCAGAATGGTCCAAGTTGAATCTGGTGTGTTTGTGATGTTCAAATCAATAGTAAACTGATGTTTGATTCATGTTTGGATGGGTGATAAGATGGGTAGATGTTTGATTGTTGACTTAAGGTGGAGATTGTTAGATAATATGTCAAAATCAAGTGTCAAATAATAAGTCAAATCTGGTCAAGAAAGTTTGAGGGACCAGTTGTGACATTTACCAAAGTTTATTTCTGCTTTATAATAGCTTAGGTTAATAAAGGAAAGACTGAGAAGATGAGGGGCTGTTTGTGCTAATCCTTAAAGTTTTAACAGTCAGTTAACTAACTAATTGGGATTAGGGCTATAAATGTAGGTTTTGATTCAATCAGTCGAATGATCTGTTTTCTTTTCAATTCCTTTGTAATTCATATTCGTTTTCATCAATAATAAGCTCTCGAAGCATTTGTTTGTGATTCTTGGTTCAATTTCATAGTGTATTTTACAACATTGTTCTTAGCATAGTTGCAAAAGTCATCCGAGTTGACCAATTACTCGCCGAGTACTCGCTACAGTGTGGGTCATCGAGTATAGCCGAGTTGGCCGAATATTCCGAGTACTCCATGCATAGGCCGATTCGACCCCCGAGTACTCGCCCGACTAGGCCGAGTACTCGCAACTCCCCAGTCGGCCGAGTTGGTAGCACCTAGCGAGTTCTGCAACCATGGTTCTTAGTCAATTATGCTATTGCAAGGTAATTTTAAGTTGATGTCATTCCCTATATTCATCAGGTGCTTTTAAAATTGTAAATCTTGGTTTCTCTTAAATAATCCTTTATCTTTCTTAATAAGATATTCATCAGGTGTTTTTTTTCCATATATTCATCAGCTGTCTTGAAATAAAATGAAAGTAAATATGACATACTTTGTAAAGAACAATATCTTTCTCTTTTTCTCTTTTGTAGCTATAGACACAATTTGTAGTAGACTGTTGTATTGGTCAACTAAATACTTCAACGTTATTCCTTTGATGCAATTTGACTATGTGTTACTATGAACTAATAATATTCATTTTAAAAGAGGTACGCCCACATCAAAGTATAGAGTTATAGCTCAAGTTCAAACCGTGAAACCGAATTATCCTATGCACCCCTAAATCACCAACCTAAGTGTTGTGTTTCTTGTTGCACCCCACTAGTATAATATAATATACGTAAATTATGGTTGGGTTAAGAAGGTAAAACAGGGTCGGATTGATTCACCAACATTTCTACGTTCATTTATTAACATATTATTTTATTATAATAACTGTTATTAAAATAATACAGTTTTCAAGACTAGTGAAGTACTGATACAATATATGACACTCTGAACTTGTGAAGTGTGAACAATTGTGGGCGGGTTAGGTGACTTTATGATGGTGTACTAGTGTAACTCATTTTACTTTTAGCTAAAATCTAAATTAAATCATTTGGTTATGATAATATCACAATTGGACCATTTTATTGGCACCGGTGGTGGCGGCGGCAATGGTGGTGATTGGCGATGTCAATGACGGCAGTCGGTGGCGATGGTGGTGAGCGTGACGGTGGCGGCGACCGTGACGGATATGGGCGGCGATGGGACATATATCTGAATTGGTCAGATATAGTTCATTTGGATTGTTTGTTTCGCGGGCAGATATTTGAATCGGTCAGACATTTGTCTCTGAATTAGTAAGCATGATACTGAGTTTGGATAGTTAAGACCTCTTACTGGTTTAACACTTAATAATTTAGACTTCAGACCTCTTACTAGTTACCCATTTAGAAGTTGGAAAAAACAATTACGTCATTCAAATAAAAAACCTCTAAAGTAGGAGACAATGAAACATCACTTCAAAACAGCTCATGGTGGTCCAACTCAATCCCAGTGGGCCCAGCCCAAATAGATTCTCCAACGAGAACTCTGAAAGCCTCAAACTTCCATTTAACGATATACACGTAAAAGAACAATGTACATATATTTTTTCTTTTTGGGGGAAGGGCGCTCAAAGGTAAGTACCCTAGCCCCAATCACTCTCGCTTCGCCATGTTAAATTGAACCCAAAGTACTCTAGAACCACAAAATCATTGATGACACTCTAAGCAAAGTACCTTAGCGGTTTCGAATGGATCTAAAGGTTTTAATTAGTGGAGAAGTGGTCAAATCATTAAATGGGATCACACATAAATCACAATTCCTTCTCGGCAACATGTAGCCGTGATAATCAAATCTGCAACCTTGCCTTAAGGGTGGCAGCTATGTTGCCGTGCGGCATCTGTATCCAAGCAGTGCACCCCTACCCCTGGAGTGTCCCGTCCCCTAATAAAAGCCCTTACTTAATATAAGGGCAAATGTGACCATTTAAACAAACTTAATTGTACCATATAACATAATACAACACTATGTCATACATACCACTACGACATTACAGTACAAATGTTTGACAAGAAAAGCAAACCAACATATCTAAAACGTTGCATACCTTAAACAAAAAAAGTAAGAATAACATATCCAAGCACAAATAAGTTTCAAGTTCAGGTAAATAACTAACCTGACACAATTTCTTAAGTTTTAGCAGATGATATATATAATGAAGAGTACATTTATAGTATATATTAAGGCTCTATATTTAGCATCCACCTTTGCAGTTAGCTCCACTGCAATGACAAACAGGTTTGCCAGAAGCTTCCCAACCGTTATAACCGCGTTCAAGCACCATTATATTCTTGATTCCTGCATCCTCCTTCGCTTCTACAAGATAGTCTGCGAATCTGCGTGCACAGGTTGGTCCACGAACCTGACATATATAACATAATTACAATTTATAACGCTCAACAGAATGCGGGTAAGGTCTACTGTTGCTTTCTTAGTAACATCAAAACCTATTGGTATATGTTATATTCGGTTTGTTAATAATTCTGATAAATTCACATACGCAACCAAGCAAATCAGGGTCATGCATGAGCGACAACTATGCAGATGAAGAGATGAGAAAGTGTTTGATCAAGTTCTTGAGATAAATACGTAAACGGACACAACTTCTTTGAATATATTTGATCAGATGTTTCAACAATCAACAATATCCAACATTTAAAAAATGGTTTGGACCGTTGGACACAATTTCCTTAAATGAACATGTAAATGGACATAAACGAACGTTTAAGAACATGACATTTGCTCATATCCGTTTGTTTAAATTTAATTGAACAATTTCTTTTTTAATTTTTCTTCGTAATCACTCTTATATTAAAGAAGCTAACTTCCGCGGAGCAGTCCCTTCAACGGTCATGTTTGATTACTTTGTTGTTTACATGCAAGTACATTCTTTTCTGCAAATTTTGGTATCTATAACAAGGGTACAAATGCTAGAATCATAAATTTCCCATTACAAGCAACAATTACCAAAACTAAACATTGGACAATTGTTGATAGCAGAAATGACAAAATCAAAAGCTTATAACAAATAATTTTTCTCTAAGACCCAAACATAACGGGGCGTGAATGAGGCATTTCATGCGCCTTTCCATGCCGGCACACCGCCCCCTTGTTCATGATTGGGTGGTTCGTGGTTTGTATCACGCGAAGAAAAGTGCGGAAATCAATGAACACACATATATGGATGTGTGTGTATATATATATATTTGAGTAATGATTGAAGGGGCCTTAAGGGGCGATAAACCATTACATATGTTTTCTTGCTAAAAAAGAGTGATGCCGAGTTGACAATGAAGTGTACACATGGTCTAAATTATAAGTAGAAAATTAGCACGGAACCATTGGCGTAGCTTCTTTGAAAAAAATTCGCTCAGAAGTTCCGATTATATAGTCTCCATATAGATTTTTTTTTGCTATATACGATTTTGACCCCCACCCCTAACCGGTTACTTCCGATCCCCGAGATTTTCACTCAAGCATCGCCACTGCACGGAACCCTATATCAAACTATCAACAAAGCTTGAAAGTAAGCATTAAAATTTAATCACAGAATCATTAAAAAAAAAGCAAAGCCAATAATAAGAATAATCTGTAACAGACCTGACTGAGAGCACAGTGAAAAACAAGGGTATCTTTGCCTTGAGCTTTAGCGACTTCAACGAGATCAGGGAGCCTGTCGGTAAACGTATCGCTGGAGAAGTGAAGTGAACCGGCTATATGACCGTCATAACTCCGTTCATCGTCCCTGTAATATTAATAAGCAACTGGTTAATGTATTTTGGATGATTTTTTTTTGTAACAGAGGATGAGTGAATAGAAGATGGAGTTATAGTACCGGACGTCAACAATGGCTACGTTAGAACGTTCTTTGAGTGAGAGAAGCTCTGATCCGGTTATGTAAGATATGGGTTTCGCCATTGTTGATGATTTTGTCACCGGAGAAATTGGACCGGTGATCGCTACAAGGATGGAAGAATCCGAAGTCAACTCTATTTGCCCCACAATCCAAATTACCAAGTGAAGCTCATTGGCCTTTTTTTTTATAAAGCGTGTTACCATTCAGAAAAAAAAAAAAAAAACTTCCCAATGGCCAAACGGAGCCCTAGATGGTAGGCGGATCGGACTCCCTTTGAGGAGACCCGGGTTCGATCCCCACAGGAGGCATTTGGGGGACACCAGACAATGATGGGGAGAGCTTGGCCTTTCCCGTAGGAGGGAGCTAGAACCTGAGCTGACCCGGTTTTCATCCGGCCGTTACTCCAGCGGGTGACAGTAAAACAGAACTCGTGTGGAGGCGGTACGGTTTCCAGGCGGAAGCCGATAACAGCCCACATTACCCACCAGCGTGGACCCAATTCAGACAACATAGACTGGGGGAGTGGAGGGTCAGGGCCTGCCTAAGCGGGTATGACAACTTCCGATTAAAAGAAAGTCATCTTCCAAAAAAAGACCGGCCTAACCCGGACGGAGCCCCTAGCCCACCAGCCACCAATTCTGTGGAAAACCCTACCATCCACCAGCCCGAAAACACGACAATGAAATAATCGGTAAAACCTGGCTTAGTCTATGATAATATTTTTCCGGGATGAGCATTCCGTTACTTGTACAGAATAGTATCGTATCGATTGAAATTCACTACTAACTTGGTACTAATTAGCGTTTTTATATCGGTATTTTTAGTTCAGGATAAGTATTTTACTGAATTTTATCTTTAACTGCCGTACCATACCAAGTACCCAATTTTGGGGATTTTCTACATCAGTACTTTTAGTATTGGTACCGACCCCATCCTTAATATTTATACAAGGATAATTTATAAATGAATAACCCTATAACGTTTTTTAACAACCAACAAATAATAAACTTTACTAAGAAACTGGTTAATAAACATGTTAAGGGTCTGTTTGGTATGGTGTAATGGATGAGGGAATGGAATGGATGTGGTAATGAATGGATCATTACCATTCCATGTCTTGTTTGGTTGCCATGTGGGAATGAAACAAAACATTAGTTTGTGTTGTTTGATAGACAGTAAAAGACGAAGGAATAAAATCGGTGGTTTGTGGCGGTGGTGGGTGGTGGTCAGTGGCGGTGATGGTGGGTGGTGATATGTGGCCGTAGCGAGTGTGGTGGGTGGCGGTGGCGGCGACAATGGTGGTGGAGGCGACGGTGGAAGGTGTAGGTGGATGGGTGACGATGGTGAGTAGTGGCGGTGGTAGGTGGTGGTTGGTGGTGGTGATGGTAGGTGGTGGTGTGTGGCGGTAGCGTGGTGGTGGATGGCGACGACGGTGATGGGTGGTGGCGACAACGGTGGCGATGGGTGGAGGTGGATGGCGGTTATGGTGGGTGGGTAACGATGGTGAGTAGTGGCACTGGTGGGTGGAGGAGGCAGTGGCGGTGATGGGTGGTGCTGGGTGGCGGCGGCAGTAGTGGTAGGTGGTGGAGGTGGCGGTGGGTGGTTGATGGGTGGGCGGCGGTGGGTGGTGCTGGATGGCGGCGGTGGTGGGTGGGTGAAGGTAGTGGTTGGTGGCGACAATGGTGGTAGTGGTAGTGGGTGGTGACGGCGGTGGTGGGTGGTGGCGGTAGTGGTGGTGGGGGACGATGATGGTGGTGGTGGCGATAGCGATGGTGTGTGGTGACGATGGTGGTGGGTGGTGGTGGTGGGTTATGGCTTTGTTATTAAAGGTGAATGAGGGATGGAATGAAAAAAAAACATGGGGGGTGGATGGAATGGTTTTGAGGGAATGAAATGCCTTTTGGAATGGGTGATTCCATTCCTTTAACCAACCAAACACACTATTTTTCATTACCTTGTAATGGTCCATTCCATTCCATCATACTAAACACTACCTAATAAAGTACCATTAAACTAGGGGGTGTGGGTTTGCGTCCCCAACCATCTAAGTTGAATCATGAGAAACACAATAGTAAAGATTAATGTGCAATTTTCATATTGATACATAATTCTATTACTTTGCTAAACATCAAAATTTAAAATGATTAAGCAAAGAAATTAAAATATAAATATTCTTACCTGTATCAAAGAAAAACACTTTAATAATGTCCTGCTGCTATCATCCACCGCCTTACTTTGGCAATGTGTATCACCTCTATTTTACTAACATTCACCAATATTTTAAAATACCATTTTAGTAAACCCCTTTTTTGTTAGAGGGTACTAACTTTTTCGTTCTCTTTCTAGATATGAACATTTGGTATCAGGTATTTGTATTGAACCAGTACATTTGGCACCGACGTTGTACTGATATAGTGATATTTTTCTTTATCATAAAGAACTAGACCAGTAATGTCTTAATATCGGTACGGACACCGTATTCATTTATATAGTTTTCTTAACATTACAATACAAAATCCATTGAAAATGTAGTTATATATTAGTCTTTTTGTTTTGATACATACGAAATTCAAACCGCATTCTGTGACCATACATAGGTGGAAAGTGCAAACCAGATCTCGCTGCAACGCGAGGATAACTTGGACAGTTGGACCCTAGTTAGATCTCAAATAATCAAGTTTCCTAAAACGTAAAAAAAAAAAAAATGAAGGAACAATAATAGCAAATAATAAACTTTTTGAGAGAGATGATATTGTATAGGAAATGAAAGATTTGAAGAAGTCATGATGTTGTGTGGATCTCAATTGGAATGATTCATGATCCCATTGATGAATTGTTGTTGGTAATACGAAGATCTAAATTTGATGGTAACTGCAGTTATTAATCTCGATTTCGTCCCTTTATTCTTCTTCTTCTTCCTCTATTCGGCTTTAGAAATCTTCATTTCAAGAACAATGGAAGATTACCGATACAGATTAATCGAAATCGAAGCACAATTCGAACAAGACGACGAAGATCTAGACGACGACGACGAAGACGAACAATTCGATGACGATTCATCATCATTCGAAGACAGAGAGCGTGAGGAACACGTAATTCCACTACGAATCGGTTCGCCTGTAGATGATGTAGCTATTTTTAACGATGGAGAACTTGAAGACGACGATTCATCGTTTGATGAACATGATGAAGAAGATGAAGAGGATTATGAAGAACGTGAGGAGGATGAGTTATTGTTTCCTATGGTGAGGATGTTGCATAACGATTCAATTGAAGACGATGATGATGATTATGAGGATGATGAACAGTACGGAGAGGAAGGTGAGGAGGAAGAAGATTATGAAGAGGAAGAGTTAGATGAGTTGTTTCCAGTGCAGGTGACGTCATCTAGGGTTTCGAGTGAAGTTTTTAATGGTGGAATGTTGTTAGGGGGGATGGTGAGTGAGAATAATGGTGTGGTGGAGGATTCGGATGTTTCGGATGGTTCGGAATTGGGTGAAGGGAAGGTTGGGGGTCAAAGGAAGTGTGGCGGTGAGAGTCGTGGTTCGGTTTGCCCTATATGTTTTGAAGCTTGGACTAGCGGTGGAGACCATCAAATTTGGTATGATATTGCTAGTACATTGTTATTCAAGATGTTGTTATGTTCTTTAATGTTCTCATATGTTTAGTGATTGTAGTTTTAATAATATGCTATGATAAATTACTATATGAAATTACTCCCGTATCAATTACGTCCATTCCTCTCGTTATTCATGGATGATTATATTCTGATTTTAAAACCTCTAAATGAATGTAGGCATTGCGGTGTTGCTAACGTTTACAGCTAGTCTTGAATGTTTGATAATTTTATGAATGCATTTATCAGCAACATTATTCATCATGTTTGAGCATCTCAGGTTAATTTGTTCAGTTTGTAAATACATACCTACCTATATTTGATGCATTGTTCTTGATGTTCACTCTGTAATTACATACGAATGCCATGCAATGCAACTCAACCCAACTTTTGGTTACATCTTCTTGATTAACAGGCAAAGTGTTCTATCTAGGAGCTGTATCTTAGTTTTCTTTTACCATACATATTAATGTTGTATTATTAGGTGTTAGTTGTATACTATATTGTCAAAAACGCTCAAGGCGCATGCCTACGCGCAGAAGTGCAGCCTTAGTGTTGCGCCCTGAAAGGCGGAGGCGCAGTTTAAGCGAGCAAGGCTCAGGTTTAGGCCAATTTACCACTAAATTCTGGCCAAATTCCAGCTAAATTCTGACCAAGAATCCTTTGAAATCCCTAAATAAGCCTGGAATCAACCTAACACAGCCTTAACTAGCCTAAGCATTTCTAGGGTGGTTTCTCATCTGTATATACCAAGGGTTTCTCCTTCATAGTAATCATTCTGTTAATTCCAATTCACTTTACAGTTTTGAATACCCGTTTCTTATTGCGTGATGACTACAGTTGTCTTTGAATTCAGAGGCTAAATTGCCTTCTCTCATGCAAGAATATAATTGACTTAGAATCATTCTATCTTTGATGAATCTAGTGGAAAATACTTTGCACAATGGTCATGGTTTTGGGAGCGCTTTTTTTTTAATCTACCCTTGATTAATCAACCACAAGGGATTTGTATTGTAATTTCATGGATGGTTGGTTATATTCTGGTTTGAAAGCTTCTATATGGACGTGGGCATTGCCGTGTTGCTAACTTTAATAGCTAGTCTTTAATCTTGATATAATGATATTGTCATGAATGCCGCTATCAGCTACATTGGCTTAGACGGGAACATTCATCATGAATGAGCGCCTCAACTTAATTTATTTAATATGCAAAGACCCATCTTTGATGTATTGCTGTTGATGTTCTTTCTGTAATTACATACGTGATACGTATGCGGTATGTCATGCAATGCAACTTTTGATTCATCTTCTTTATACCCTTAGTTTCTCTTTATTAAAAATGAAGTGTTCTATCTAGGAGCTATTTCTTGGTTTTTGTTGATTATAGATATTGGTATCGTATGATTAGGAGTTAGGACTGAAATGTATACAGCCAACGGTCCCTATAGGCTTTTCTAAGGTTTCTCATCTGTATATACCGATGGTTCCCCCTCCATAGTAATCATTTAGTTAATTCCCGTTCACTAACAGTTTTGACTGCCTGTTTTTCTGTGTGATGACTGCAGTTGTCTTCCATGTGGGCATATTTATGGACTGTCTTGTATAAAAAAATGGCTTCAACAAAGCAGAGGTTCTGGAAAGGTTTGCCCACTGCCAGTAATAAATTTACCAGCATAAACAAAAAAATGATTCTCTCGATTCTTGTCAATTATATTATCATACGTTTCTTTGAATTATCAGTGCCCTCAATGCAACAACATATGCACATTCAAGGATGTTAGAGTTCTTTATACATCTCGGCTTTGTGTTGCTGATGAAGAGTTACAAAAGGTAATTAGTTGTTCAATTAAACTGATCCTAAGAGAAAACAAAGAAAAATAAATATAAATTCTCCTGATTAAAAATAAATATTCTGTTTGCAGAGAGTGCGGTCACTTGAAGCTAAATGTGCTTATCTTGAGCAAAAGGTACATAAACTTTTGACCCGTTAGAAACTATCTTCCTATTGTATGTTTATTGTGGGATGTTTTCAGTTAACTTAAAAGAAAAGGGCCGGTTTTGTTCTGGTTGGCACTAATCAAAACTATGGCTTTATCTTATAGGCAGGCTCACTAACGACCGATGAATTGATTGATCAAATTTGCAGCAACCCAGCAGCTGTGCAACGACTGGCAACAGTTCTTGCTGGGTTGCATCATCAGCAGCCAGTTTCTTCTTGATGTATGCGGGCTTGATGCCATCGTTACAAACTTGTATTGTATATCGATGGCAGCGTTGGTATGTGTTCGGATATGGGTTCATAGCTGTATGGTTTTAAATGGGTGCTGAAGTGGTTAAAGTTCTTCCCTGGATAATGTAAAGATTTTGACTTTCTAAAAGTCATATTTGTGTGTTTGCTAGCTGTAGTTTAGCTTACAAGAAAACTATATAGTTGTGTGTGCGAGCTTGTGAGGTAAAACACTTATTTTCAATTTCTTTTAAAAGGGTGATAAGAAAAAGGCTAAAATAATGTTTTTTTTTTTAAATATAACTGAGTTGTCATATTTTATTCTAGTATGGGAACAGGGAACAACAACAAAAAAATGAATTCTATAGCTTATAGGTGGTTGAGCTATAAGGATGTGCATAAATTTTATGTATTTATATGTTTTTAGATAGAAATATATTTTTCTATTAATTTCCGTATACTGTTTGGTCTCTCTGTCCTTTGGGATAAAGGTAAGGCTTGCTTACATTCTACCCACTCCAGACATTACCTATAGCTTGACTATGGGTGGGATTCCACTGTGTACACGCTTGGTTGATTCATTGAATTTATGTAAATTGTTTAATGAACTTTTTTTTGTCATATGTTTCATTTTGAAAAATATATTATTACATTTTAACATATGCTCAACCTCAATACAAATTATGGATAGATTTTAACTATTCATAATTCATACTATAAATATGTTCAAACTATTAAACTGATCAAGTCCACACTTTGAAATGAATAATCTAACGGGATTTTAAAAGACATTTTAGAGGGGTTTTGTAGTTCGAGTTTAAATATTTTTAAATATGGCCTAGTCATATAATTGTTAAATTCTGTGGGAGATTCGAAATTTAGATGTAAAATTTTAGATAGGCTGCCACAAATTTCGTAATTTTCACCAAACAATACACCATACACGTAGTTAATGGCTATTACTGGGCCATGATGAGCTGGGCCGTTTGGGTCTAAATAGACCTACTATTTGCAAGCTTCAGCCCAGATTTTAGGCACCTAAATGGCTCAATATAGTATACGTGCGTTTATTAATCTATAATAAAATAGTATATACATGTACAACATTATTCATAATGCCATATTATATAGAGATCGGTGGTCAAATGCAACAAAGTCTGCAAAAAAAAGTCTGGACCCATGTGGATATGATATCATTCGCACCACTTGACACATGCTCGCGGAAGCAATTCCTTAACTTAAATGTAAAATAAAATGTTTTACATATGTTTAGCAATGGTTAATACAAAATAATTACATGTACTTATCGGGTTAACCATAATACGTTAAACGGCTATTTAATCATATAAGCCACTCCTTTTACTCTCTTATTATATCTCGTTAGCATTACATAAATGTGCGAAGCGAATGAGGTTGTCTTTTTTAAAATGAATTAGGTTGCTAGATAGTCAATAAGACTGGTGGGTATGCAGATGTCGCAACCCCCGTCCTCCGTCTCAACACCGCCCCCACCCCCCGTCCCCCTTCTCCCCCGAAACGCGAGGGACGCACCAATCAGGTGAAACCATCAATCACCTCCCACCGTCTGTTTTGTCTCCCCCGTCTCAACACCGCCCCCACCCCCTGTCTCCCTATTCCCTGTCTCCATCCCAATAGCCTAAGGTTTTAGTTACATGGGTAAAATCAGTTGGTTAGGTTAAAAACTTATGGTAATTGGGATTTGTGCTTCTAAGAAGAAAAACATAAATACACTATCAAACATTTTCTTAATTTTTCCCAAATATTCTATATATTAACAATTCATAATGTAAACAGTATAAATCATAATTGGTGTGTTTTGTTTGCTGCTTTTTTTTTCTGTGTTTTATGCAACATACTTTTAAAATATTAAAGATATATGTGGTTAGAAAAGAAATACAAATGCATCAAATGGTCCATTGGAACAAATCATGGCCACCTCACTATTAACCTAAGGTTCGATCCTTTTTGGTGTCTTAGTTTTAAATTTACTTTCTTTTTTGGCTTCTTTTGTGTTATTTGTTATATCTTATAATTTTTAACCTTTTTTTCTTTTTATTCGGTCTTTTTTTGTAAGTTTTTATTTTGACTAATAGTCAAATATATACTTCTTGTAAATTTGTAACTTCTGCTATAATCGTATATATTCTTCATGGTGATTCTATAAAGGAACCTTTGTATTGATGGTATTTTGTATTCTTTTTTCCTACATAACCATTAACCAGTATTGCATTTTATTATTTTGGCATTTATTTTAGAGAAGCAATGCGGAGTTCAAGAATCAACTGCGTGTTGTCCACATTTTAAAATACACAGCCGCATTCCGACAATAGATACGGATAAAAATTATGTATTCCGCCGCGAAGCGCGGTAATAATACTAGTTATTATTATTATCCATCTTAAACACAATGTTGCCATGCCACCGACCAAAAATAAAAAAACACCCTCCCTACTTTTGTATATTTTCACACCTCAATTTCCTTTAGATTCTAGCAATTTTATAAAATTTCATTTACAGCCTCTTTAATTTCTAACGTTTCTACTTCACCCCGTGTTTTAATTCTTTCACTAATAATACTTCCTCACGTGCTTATTTTTATGTACTTATTGGTACAAATTCACGTTTCGGTGTGCGACGTAGGTGGTATAAATTCAAGTTTCGACCTAAAGTTCTTTGAAATGAGTCAGGTAAAAAATAATATGTTTTCATAAGTTCACCCCGTATTTTAATTCTTTTACAAATAAGACGATTTCTTTACATGCTTATTTTTATGTACGTATTGCTACAATTTCACGTTTCCACATAAAAGATATAAATTCACTTTTGTTATGTAAAGCTATAATGGAATTGGAATTTTAAAATGACAAAACTACCAACCCACAACCCCCCCCCCCCCCCCCCCCCCCCCCCCCCCCCTCACACTGTCACACACAATCCTGACCCACCCTCACCTATAAATTACACCTTCTTTTCCCCTACGCATCCCATTCACTCTTTCCCATTATCTAGATCCAATCACAATATACATACATTTCTCCTTTTTACTTCATTTACTAAGTTCATTTTTTTAACTTTAACTTTCATTAACCACCAAAACCAAACGAGACCAAAAACAAAGGGCCTGACGAAAACCGAGTTATAACATGTATGGAAATTTACACCGTTATGTTTCATTCTCAAAGTTTACTAGTATCTTTTTAAGTTTCCTTATGATCCATTCTATATGTGTGTGTGCATAATTTATATAACCAATTTAAAACAAAATATGGAGCTTAAAGTAGTAAATGACTTATATAGCTGGTTTTCACTCTGGCTAGTCAGCCCGGTTACGAAAACATTGTTTATTACATTACTAAGTTACTAACTATAAATTGGTTCGGTTTGACGCAGTCCAGTTGAGAAATGGAAACCTTCCTATTCACATCCGAATCCTTAAACGAGGGACACCCAGACAAACTCTGTGACCAAGTATCCGATGCCATCCTTGATGCATGCCTAGAACAAGATCCCGAAAGCAAAGTCGCCTGCGAAACGTGCACCAAAACCAACATGGTCATGGTCTTTGGTGAGATCACAACTAAAGCTGTTGTAGACTATGAGAAAATAGTCTGCGACACGTGCAGAAACATCGGGTTCACATCTGCTGATGTCGGGCTTGATGCAGACAAATGCAATGTCCTGGTCAACATTGAGCAACAAAGCCCGGATATTGCCCAGGGTGTGCACGGTCATTTGACGAAAAGACCTGAGGAAATCGGTGCAGGTGATCAAGGTCACATGTTTGGTTATGCAACCGACGAAACCCCCGAGCTTATGCCCTTGACCCATGTCCTTGCAACTAAACTTGGCGCTAAATTAACTGACGTTAGAAAGAACAACACCTGTCCATGGCTTAGACCTGATGGAAAGACCCAACTAAAGTGGATAGAAGTGGTGCTTAAGTTATATTGTTAGGCAGGCTGCTAAGAGTGTAGTGGCGTCTGGGCTCGCGCGCAGGTGCATTGTGCAGGTTTCTTACGCCATTGGTGTGGCTGGGCCGTTGTCTGTGTTTGTTGACACTTATAAAACTGGTACCATTCTGGACAGTGATATTCTCGCTTTGATCAAGGAGAATTTTGATTTCAGGCCGGGTATGATGGCTATTAACCTTGATCTTACACGAGGCAGGAATTATAGGTACCAGAAAACGGCTGCTTATGGGCATTTTGGTAGGGAAGATCCGGATTTCACATGGGAGACACCGAAGATTTTGAAACCGAAAGCTTGAATATCAACATTCGATATAATGGGTTACTGAAGTGGTGGATTCTTTTTGTTTGTATGGTTTAATGTTGTGTTTACAATTCTTTGTGTTTGTATATTTGGTTGTTGGGATGCATATTTCTATATGCATAATCCATATATTCATTGTAACATGTTAATTACTAAACAATTTAATATAGTTGTTTAAAAACAATTTGAAAGGTTTTCAACACTTTGTTATGTCTTATGGTGCTTTTTAACCGCTCAACCTTTTGACCCATTTCTGTTTGACCTGTGGCGCTAAATGAAGCCAATTTCACATAAAAATGTTAAAAATGCAACCCTTAGTTTGGCTTTAATCAATATTGCATCATTAGATTTGAATTATTATACTTGATCGATTCGGGTTGCATCTTTTTATGTTAAAGAGGTTGAAAGTTACCCGAAGTATACGTCTCTGCTAAACAAAGGCGAAAGAAGAAGAAAAGCTCTAGAAAAAGTTGTTGCGTATGAGACGATGAGGTTTTATACTACTATCCTGTTGCCACAATCGATACCTAAATGTGTGCTTGTCAAGGTTTGATTGTTTTTTCGTTCGTTTTAAGAAAAGTGTTAATTGTCCCTCACGGGTGCAAATGGGTCAATTTTGAAAGAAAGAAAAAGATAAACCGCAACGGGTTGAATGATGGAAAGTCACTCAAAGGGTACTAAAAATACCCTTTTATAGTATTGAACCATGACGATTTTAATAAGAACACTTACAAATGAAATGTTGCTTGCTGAGTCTGGTTCATATGAATGATTGGGTTAGTCACATTTGTTTTTGTTGCAGTCTAGAAAAGATATGGTATGTTTTGTATGCTTATGTGCCAAGCCTTACGGCGAAACAGCAAAAGTTGTTTTCTAAGCATTGTTACTGGTGGAATTTCGCTCAATGGCCCATCGATAATGTTATTTTACCAACAATATTTTATTGGGAGATTAGCCGTCTCGAATCTGCTTCTATCATTCTGCGACCTATGTTCATATTGGTCGCACTCAAATTTAATGCATGTAAGGAAGCGGACGGAGTCCTCACTTATAATTAAACACATCACTCGCTTCAGACATAGACGTTAGAACTCGCTAAATTCATCATAACTTTTTTCCTCTTTGTCTTCACATCACCGGACATGAATCGCTCATCTCACATATGATTACCCGAGCAAATGGAAGATGGACCGTGTGTACTATAATAATTGTTCAAACCATGGTTTGATTTATCTATATCTATACTACATTATAAAGAGGGAGCAATGGGCAAACATGTCCAACTTGGTAAACTTAAGATGGCATTTGAAAAGCCATATGCTTTAACCCTCAAATGTCATATAAATCCTCCCCAAATTACCCTTGTCAATGCATTAAGATGCTTGTACTTGTCAATGCATTAAGATGCTTGTACCATGTAACCCAAAGAAATTTGTAATTGTAACCTCCCCGAATGAAAGAGCTACCCTATTAATAATTACTCTGTTTTAATATGTTATTAACCACAATTGAGTGAAATACAATTGAATGAGTCGATTGAATCCCTAGAGGTTACAATTGAAACTTCATATTTATACCCCTCAATCATGTTCTGTTCATCACCCGTGATTGAAAGGGATACAAAGGTTAATGAAATTGTAGTTCATCTTATATTTATTTTTCTATTTGTAGTGCATACCTAAGCAGGTGTTATGTGAGACCTTATTGATCATTATTTTTACACGAAGACATGTTTGTTGGTGGAATAATCTTGAGGGTCACCAAAGGGTTTGTGGAAGGTGGCATTAATTAAATTATTTGGTACTCATCTGGCATAAAATGGCCTCTTCCAGCCTAGGACATGGGGAGTTGGCACTTCATGAACCCTTGGTGGTTTTAATGAATCCTCTACTGCAATTGATCGGTTGGGAAGGGGAATGCTTGAGATGAGGCTTAGGGACAAAGTGGAACGTCATGATGACAAAGTGAGTGTAAGTACAATCATTTTAATAGATGTTTACCGACTTAAAATATATTTATTATATCAACTTTATTATTCAGGATAGTGAACCAGAGATTGTACACGGGGCGAGCACTAAAGCTGGACATGTTATAAGGACAACAATTGGTGGGCGTAACGGTCAATCTGAGCAGGTAATAAGTTACGACTTTAAAGAATTACATTGTCTATTATAGAACTAAGATATATGCCAACTTCTCATCTCGTATATAATATTCCTTTTCATTTGCTTTCATTTCATGGCAGACTGTGACTCTGTGAGTTACATAGCAAAACATGTGATCGGGACTGGTTCCTTCGGTGTTGTTTTTCAAGTGAGTATGGTTAAATTTTCAGATGATTTGTTTTCCATCAAGTTTATTGATTTTTATGCACTTTTGCATCATTGGTGCAGGCTAAAGAAAGTTCTTCAAAATAAACGTTACAAGAACAAGGAATTGCAGATTATGCAAATGCTGGATCATCCTAATGTTGTGGCACTTAAACATTCCTTTTTTTCAACCACTGATAAAGACGAGCTATACCCCAATCTTGTTGTTGATTTTGTTCCTGAAACTGTTAGCCGTACTGCAAGGCACTACACTAGGATGACTCAACGAATGCCCTTAATATATGTCAGGCTTTATACCTATCAGGCATGTATCTACATCTCTTTTCAGCTTTGAGTTTACTTATTTTGCATAGGTGACAAATTGGTGGTTGGGTAGGATTGGGTAACAGTTCAAAAGAGGTTCACTTGACCCGCAAACATCTTTTTGGCCATCTTTGTTTTAAGTAGTCCATGTGGTGAATAGGATTGCAAGAATTATATTATTACCATACTATCATAATAATCTATTTTTGTATACTAAAACAATTATGAGATATAATTACTTTTAGCATAGGTTGAATCTCGTATATTGCATCTGTAAGATGTAATTATTTTTATATTACACATGAAAGGATTGAAGGTAAAAAGGTGATTGAAAAAGTTGTACCTCCATATTGAGAATGTTTTTGTATTCATTTCTCTGCAGATATGCAGGGGACTTCTTATATCCACAATTGTGTTGGGATATGTCACCGTGACATCAAACCACAGAATTTACTTGTAAGGTTATATTTTGAAACTTGGTGAATTAATTTCTTCTTTTTTTCATTCCAGGTGCAGATAAAACCTGCTTTTATATACCATATGATTTAAGGTTTAACACATCACATCATTTCAACCTTAAACTAGCCTAAACACCGGAAACGCCAAGCCTAAAATAGCCTGGAACCAAGGACCCCACCACTTTACTATACCCACCAATCACACCCCCCCCCATGAGATGGACCCCACACTTTCCCCTTTTTCTTTCTTCGGCTAGCAGAAGCCGATGATTGAAAGCTAAAGACGAAGCTGAGACAGGCAGGACGGTGTAGCCAAAACAGCTACAAAGTCGGAGGCTCCAAGCCGTGCCCGCCCCGTCCTCCCTTATTAAGTTGACTTTTTAAAGAAGTTCTAAATTTATTGAAATATAAAGCATATGCACCTAACATTTTGACATTTCAGTTCTACATTCTACGCATTGTAATGGGTAACTGTAATATAAAACATTAGCTAAAATAAATCACATTGTTTGCAGATAATGAAAATGTCTTCTTAATAGGGCAAAAACCATGATTGCATCAATGAACCGTTTTTCAAGCGAAAAAGTACAAGTAGCATGGAGCAAGATCTTTTTGCAATTATCAATTTACAAACCAAAGTTGCAAAATGCTAGAAACCATGTGTGAAATAATCAGCTTTTGAAACATGTAATGCAATTGTCATTGCGAATAGGCGGCCGGTTGTTTTAACCGGTTGCGCAGGGTTATAGTACCTATAATACGGAGCATTGTTATTGCGCAATAAGTGACTGGTTGTTTTATGGTTTAGTGCTCCACAACACCTTCAGGTTATAGCACCTATAATATGGAGCATTGTCATTGCGCAATAGGTGACCGATTATTTTAACCGGTTTAGCACGCCACAACGTTCTTTTTGAGACTCAGGTTGGTTCTTAAGTTGCTTTTTTGTTTTCTTCTCTTTTTTATGTTTAATCTGTCTGCTCTCGGAAAGTATCTTCTTTTTTATTCATACTTTTATCTTATTTGTGTGTTTTTGGAATGTATTTATATGTTTAATAGAGACTTTGTTTTGGATGGCAGTTAGTAGTTTGTACAAATTTAAGGTTCTATATTGTGCATTTTGTATAGGGTTTGATGGGTATGGACTATTACTGTTTATGTTTTTGGGTTTTTTAAAAGATGGTAACTAGAAATATACAAGCACGTATAGCTTTGTAGGTGGTAATTGGCTAGATAGATTTAAAGGAAAATGGTTGCAAGTTAAAAAATTTAGTTGGTAGGCTTTGTTTTTGCTGCTTGAATTCTTTGTTTTGGTGTCTTTTTCGAGCAGATTTGTATATTGCTGTGATTAAGAATGCCTTGCGGAGTGAGGAGGTTTGCAAGTACGTAATTGATGTAAAAGGTATTTGAATTTGCTGTTTTTAAGCTGCATCAAACATTTCTAATATGTCATTAGATTTCTGATAACATACCTTGATTCCTTGTAGAGAATGAAAGATATATAATCTGTGGCACGTATTCTGTACGAACCATTTTAATAACTAACTATTACCACTTTAATCCTCATATGATTTAATAAAATTGTTAACATAGATTTGTATGTTTTCTTTATTTATTTCTCTTTGTTGGATTCGATATTTTAGGCTTACTCGGTGGTCAAGGTCTAACATCAATGAATTGAATGTACTTTCTTTTAGTTTGTTTTCTTTTTTCATTTTTTGACAGTTCTCCTAAATAAATTAGGAACATGTTGTGCACATGCTTAATGTAAGGCATTTAATTAACATTACTATATTAATTTCCTTTTAGCTGAAAGTGTTGTAAAGTTAGAAAGTTTTTATAATCAAATCATATATGCTTACATGTAATTATTAATAATATTGATGCCGATGCACCGGCCTGTGATCTATCTTCTTACACCTTTTGAGTTTACATCTTTTGATCTTTGTAGGTTCATTTGTCTGATTTATAGGTATATTTGTATAACAATATCAACTACATTTACACATTCATTGTTTGATTTGTCAGGGGTTGCAATTAATTGATATGTACCAGTAAACAACTGAGTGCTACTGATACAATTTGATGATTCTCATTTGGGGATTCCACTTTGACCATATGTTAGTCAATTTTCATGCTAAGCAAGGCCTTAGGATAATTTTGGCAAAGGCTATGATGGTATTTGATGGTTATATGATTGACTTGGCTATCACAAGGCAGCCGAGATGGTCATGTGATAGTGATTTCACATGGCAATTGGTGAGTCGATAGACTACTTTGTATTTTTGAGCCTCAAATTCGCTTTTTTAGTAATACTCACAAGTCCACAAAAGAAGATTGATAGACAAAATTGCAATTCCTGTCAAATAAGTTTATGGACTACAAAACTAAACTGAATCCAAATTTTGTGCTTTGGTTATGGTTATGGTTCAAAAATCGATGTGAACCGCTTATGCTCACCCTTAAAATTAGTATTCTACATACCCTTATAATCTTTGGTTTGGTTATCTTTTGTCTTGATTGGTTTTGTGTACACCCTTAAAAATATTAGTACCCGCAGCAACGCGCGGGCACTCCCACTAGTCATTACTCGTGTAAACGAGCCGAGCTGGGCTCAAGCTCGGCTCGTCATGTTGTTATGAAGCTCGAGCTCGGCTCAGTTCGAGCCTAATACTTTGAGTTTGAACTCGGCTCGAAAGTAAAACCTAAGGGCTCGAGCTCGGCTTGAAATAATTATAGAACAATTTAAAAGGAGCTAAAAGCTCAGCTTGTTTTGATAGCTTAAACGATCCAAAGCTCGGCTCGAGCTAGATTCGCCAATATTAAATAGTAAGTATACTATGTATAAGATAATAATAATATAAAATTTGTTTTGGCTCGTTTAGGCTCACGAGCCTAAACGATCTTTGTATGAAAAGCTCGAGCTTGGGGTCGATAACTATTAACTAAACGAGTCATGTTTCAAACTCGAGTTCGGGCTCGGGCTCGTTAAGGTTTGGCTTGTTCGAGGTTTTTACCAATCCGATCCCTAGTAACTCTCAAGCTGTTGTGCATCATTTACACCCCTTATCATTATATTCTAAATCTTGAAGCAACAGCCGTTTTGGATAAATTTAATGTGTTACACATCTTTTTAATTCTACTTTTTATTTGAAAATTCAATTTCATTCAACACCACGGACAAGTCCTCAAACCGAGGACCACCGAAAACAGTTACATCATATACAAGGGTGACAACCAGTGGCGGACCCAAGAATTGTTTTCATGGGGTGCGGAATCTTTAAGCCACTGGGTTGTTCATCGATCAGGTGGCCCGGGTCGGGTCGGGTGCCAAAAATAATAAGAATAAAATTATATACTCAACAAAAGGAAACCAAAAGGCAAAACTAATTTAAATGTCGTTACATATGCATAACAAAATTCTAAAATCTAAAGTTGTGGATACATCTCGGCTAATCGTGTAACATTGTGAATTTTTCCTGAACCTTGAATTCAGGAAACATTTCGACTCTCACCCATCATCATTTATTGTACTATACTAAAACTTATTCCAACAAATTTAGACATATCAAAGTTTATTTATAAACACAAAAACTTAATCCTTTAGCAAACATCTAATGGAAAAGAAAGGATCATACATCAGCAAAACAAAAAGACACAAACACAGCTCCAAACTATTGAAAATTCATTTTTACTCATGCACTAGTTATAAGACAAGATATTTTTATCTGATTATATCTTTTCTTTTCTTAAAGGATTTTTGTGGACCACCCAGGTAGGCGGGCAACAAGCTGCGCCGCCACCCCCTCCTGGATAGAAAAACCTAATCGAGAGAAAACAAATCCTCACCCCTGAGGAGTCGAGAAGTTGTTGTGGACCACTCGCTGGACTCTATTCAGGAACCTAATCGCCTGTGGTGCCAAATAAATATGTGGTGATGAGAGTGAGTAGGGAGTAGGGATTGGTAACTGTACGAATTAGTTTTTTTTTCTAATAAATTAATTTAGAAAGATAAAAAAATGATAAATTTATGACAATTGACTCAAAACATTTGTGATTCATTACAGCTCTAAAATAAGTATCTTTGGTCTAAAAAGACAAAAATATAAAATTAATAAATACTGAATAATTTATTACTATATGTCTTGTACTTGGTGAAATTAGCAGCTATTTTTTTACCAATAATTTATTCCATGTTTTGTACTTCTTCTTCTTCATTTTTCCATATCACCATAGCTTGACTGCTTGAGGTTTGGAAAACAAAACAAGAACCAGTCTTCACTCATCTTTCATCTTACACTATTTATACTCTTATCTTCACAGTAGTTGCGATTGAAAACACTGGTTTCAAAGTCCAAGGGGTGCGATTGAAAATTTCCAAGGGGTGCGAACGGGATTAACGCGCGTATATAACTCTAAATTTTTTTTTTTTCAAGGGGGCGCCCGCCCACCTTGAGATGGCTTGGGTCCGCCCCTGGTGACAACCGCCAATTATCCTAAACAACATCTTTGAACTTCGACCTATCTCTTACACTATGTTCCAGAGTTTAAAAATAGAGTGAAAGGAAAGGAAGCGGAAAGAAAGAGGAACAATTTTGTGTTCCAGAGTTTCATTAAAGGAAAGAAGTGGAGAGAATAGGAAGGAAAATTCCTCCAAATAACAATCCTTCCAAATTGGAAGGAAGCGGAAGGAAGGGAAAATAAGAAAAATTTAAAGTATATTATTTACCAATTTACCCTCTCATTTAACCTATAATAAAATCTTACAAGGGTATAATTGTAAAATATACGTTTCTTTTCTCTTTCTTTCAACTCGGGAACACATAAAATCTTTAGTTTCTTTTCTTTTCCTTTCAACTCGGGAACACGAAATAAAATTATATATTTTCCTTTCTTTTCTCTCCTAAACAATAAAAGGATTACCTTTTGATGTTTAAAATGATAATTCTCCCAACCACCTCCTTGTTGCGGAAAACCCGAGCATTCCTAACACTCCAAATGCACCATCAAGTAACAATAACTATACCTTAAACGATCTTCCTACCCCATTTACCTAATGAGCAATCGTGCAATATGCAATGAAATAATGTAAATAGCATGTTAAAAACATGAACAAAAGATTAAAATCTTTAGGATTCGATGCCAATTCCGTAAAGTATCACAAATCCAATAGCATTTGAAAGCACATTGTGAAGCCTTGTGGACTTTTCTGGTTAGCCCAACTACTACATTTTTTTTATGAAAAACAAATATCATTTTTCCCTTCTTTACGTACCCGAATTTCATATGCGGGTCGGTGGCCATAGCCTAACATGATGTCTATACAAATGGTTTGTACAAATGATCAGAAAAGGTTTATTATTTGCTTGCATGAAATTGGTTGATTACAAAAGAAAGGTTTATTATTTGGATCAAAGAACCGCTACATATCGACACACAAAATCTTACTTATGTTTAAGTCGACTATAAACTCAACAATACTTCTGGTAAGCTCACATTTTAAAATCAAAGTCTACTTACGAGTCAAAATGCTAGAAGCAACCTCTGTATCCCTGAGATAGTAAGATGGAGGTAAAGTTTGTTTAAAAAGTTTGACTAATGGGGAAGGAGGGGTGGTCACCGGAGAAGGAGAGCACCGGTCACTGGAGTTGGTGACCCTCCGGTGACAAAGCTCTGAGAAGATGAGTTTGTTTAAAACGTTTGACTAATGGGCAGAAATGGTCCTTGATCTTTTAAAAAGTTACATTTTTAGTCAGAAAACTAACTGGGTATGTTAAACACTAACCCTTGTTAGTTTTGGTCAAATGAAATAAAACTTATGACAAGTTGGGCCTGTTAAATTCCAACTTTCAAGTTGGGATTGTTGTCTTCCAACCCCGCAAAGTTCGGATTATTTAATTCCATTTCCCCATAAAACATTTACTTGTAAAATAAATTTTTAGGCAAAATTACAATTTTGTCATTTATTTTGAGCAAAATTATGGAATGGGTCCTTTAAAAAAAAGACTTTCATCTTATGTCCTTTGTTTCACTAGTTTGTTACATCTTTTGTCCTTTATACTAACTCTGTTAAATAATGTCTGTTAAATGACCTCACATTCACGTTAAATAATGTCATGTTAAATAGTGTTTTCTTGTGTTTAAACGCTAAACACTGAAATTGGATTTGGGAATTTAGGGAAGAAGATGAATAAGGGAAGGGGGGGGGGGTCTAGATAGATGACCTGTTGATATTCCAAATATACAATCACGTGACATTATTTAACAAGCATATGAGGTCGTTAAATGACTTTATTTAACACAGTTAGTGTAAAGGACAAAACATGTAACAAACTAGTGAAATAAAACACAAAAGATGAAAGTCTCTTTTTAAAGAACACATTCCAGAATTTTTCTCAATATAAAGTACAAGAATTGTAATTTTGTATCTTTCTCAACAAAAATATATATTTTATAGTAGTTGCTAATTGCAAGTGTTTATATTTTTGGATGAAACCATCTAGGTTAAAGCGAACCACAAGAGTTGTGGCAGTGTATTTTGCCCAACCTACCGAACGCCCCCCCACCCTTATGAGTGTCAAACAATTTTAATGATTTGATCATACAACATACAAAACATAACGTATTTTAGATTTCCTAAAAATTTTAAATAAAGTAATTCATAATAATAGCTACTTAACGGTTATCTCAAACAACACACTTTAAACCGGCTCACTAACTTAAGACTAGTAATATGTACATATCTATAAATATTTATTCGTTTTTTTGCAGCTTATAGAACAAATGTACAACCAAAACAGTATTAAGTACAAGTGTATGGGTGGTGATTAATTGCATTGTCAATTTGTCATTTGATGTCGATGCCGACACTAGAATGGTTCAAGTTCAACCCTTCTTTCCCAATGATACGTCACCTTTGATACCCAAACGAGAAAACTAAATTCATATATTTTTGTTTATATAATTCACATATTGCATGTAAACTTTCGTTTTTAATTATTATAATTGCCTTGATCTAATAAATATGAATATTAATGATTATTAGACTAGAGGGTGTGGGGGGCGGCATAGGGAGGGCAGCGAGATGCCGGGCCTCTCTACACCACCCCCTGGGGCGGCATAGAGGTTGGAGCGGCGTGGGCGGAGGATTTTGCCGTTGATGCCGGGCCTCTTTTCTTGAAAATCGAGATTGATACACGTGGCGGCCCGTCTTTCTTTGCCGGAGCGGCACCACCCCCACCAGTCTTAGAATATTAGGTACTCGTTGATGCGGGGAAAAAGCAATGATTCGATGGGGGTGTTTTTACAATTTAAGCATATTCCGGTTTGTATTTCATTGGACTTAGTATAAAAGAAATGAATATAATTAACCATGTAATGTTACTATACAATCGTTGAATACCAAAATCATTTTGCTATTGAACTTCTTGATAAGCAAAAGTATAAGATGATTATGAGAAGCAATTTATTGAATAAACTAAAAAATTATAGTATGTTTTGTTAGGAAGTTTTAAATACCATAACAATTAACACATGTAATTAATATGTAAGAATGTAGAAAGCAAATAGGACTAAATAATTGTAGAAGAAAACTTTTTTATTTTTTCAAAGAATCACCTGTTTACAAAAGTTTTAGCGGTGTCAATTCAGTTGATTAGGAATTACGAGTACTCAGCCATAGTCCGAGAATACTTAGAGATGATTCATCGAGCACTCGGCCTAGGCGAGGGGTACTAGGGGATTACTTGTTGAGTAATCGGCGCCTAGGCAGGATATTACAGTAAGTGGGTGTTTGTTAGCATCTTAATAAACATCTTAATCATTCGATATTAAGAGTGTTTGTTTCAACTAAAAAAAGCATCTGAATGGTTATATTAAACTCTTAACCATTCAGCTAATAATGGGTGTTAAACCATTCAGCTAATAATGGGTGCTGAACCATTCAAACCCCTTCAATGATTTAGTATTTAATCAGACAGATCCTTCCAAACAGTGTAAAGGAATATGATTAAATTGGTTCACCAATTCTCAAACATGTTTGGTTGATAAAAGTATGACTGGAGTTGAAATTTCATGTATAGGATAATTAAATTTCTTCAATTACTTGCTAACATTCAAAAGAATTGTTTAATTGTTACCGACATACTCGTTTTAACAACAACTTGGACACGGTTGAAACCTAGGGATTCTTCAATCGAGTTGGAAGCCATCACAATACCTCTAATATTTATAAAGTTCATAGGTGTTTATAATTTTTTTTAATTTAAATTAATATTCTTTTCCGAATTTGATGTTTAGTATAATTTGTCATACAACATCATAACATCCATCTTCTTTATGCAATAAAACACAAAGGTAACAGTGATAAATTCCAATGCCAATATATACTCATGATATGTGATTATTCAATTGCATTTCCAATCATTCACCACATATTATAAGAGTTTTTGAAAGAAAAAAAAACGACAAAAATAAATAAAATAATTATCAGTTTATCCCATTTCACATCAAACTTTTTGAAATACACGAATTAAATATAAATATATAATTTGGCCATAAGTGTTTATAGGTACATCTACATTGTCGTTTGTCACATTTTATAACATTTGTTAAAAAGAAATAAAATAAGATACAAAAATAGTGTGACGTGTAACTATAAATTATAAATCCTTGATGAAGTTGTCATAGGAATATCTTATACGTATAAATTAAGAACCCAATTAAGAGTTATATGCATGTATACTTCTAACTTTAATAAACATTATTTTTAACAAATACTGAATATTATTAATTCATGAGAGAGGCTATTGTACAAAGTGTCCTTAACATACAAAGTGTAGGAAACCATCTCAGCCGTTGATCTACGTTTGAAAACAACATCCCCCATTTTAATTATCAACGTGTTTTTTTGTTTGTCGTTAACGAATCAAGGGCAAATTAGACAAACTACTGATATAATAATTTGAATTTTTTATAGTCATGGCGCCCAAATCATCTCATTAATTGACAGTTATTATGATTTGCTGTAATCGTGGGAATCACAAACTCAAAACTCCATAAACATCATACTTTGTAAACAAAAAAAAAAAAAACAGAGTAACCATATCAAACAACACCAGACGACCACAATCACTCAATTAAGGATGAATTATGACTCCAAACGCAAATCAAGTAAGCAGAAGTTCATATTGTTACTTTAATTTTGATCGTCTGTCCGTTTTCATCGTCTATGATTAATAAATGAAAACCCTAAAAGTACGTTTGTATGAAACAGGTGAAGGAAGAGAACGAATAAGCAAAAAGAATAATGAAAGGCCTTCGAATGTACAGAATACAAGGATGTTTATATGTGTGTTTATGTTGAAAGATGAATAAGATGATTGAATACAGGGATGTTGATTGTAATGGTTTAAGATTGTGATGTTGTTAAAACACATGTATAATATAGCAAAACGCACCTTTATGTCTGTGAGTATTATAATCAAATGCTATGTTGATAAACTCACTTATAATACACTAAAACGCATTCGATATGATCATAAAACACATTCGTAAAAAACAGAGTTTCAAATGTTCAGTTATAGTAAAACGCATTCAAGGAAACATAAAATGCACTTTAGAAAACAGTAGAAGATGTGCAAACTATTCAGTATATACCAAAACGCATGCATAAAAACATAAAACGCATTTACTGAAAAAAAAATCACTCATCAACAACTTGTTCTTCATCTGCCTGGTGTTCATTTCCATGGTCTTCAGCACTTTCAACTTCTTTGTTTTCATCTTGTAACAATGTATTTTTCATCTCGTTTTCATCTTCATTGCATCTTCTGGTTTCAATGAAGATGCAACAGCAGGTTTGTATATTGGAGTTTGATCATCAATGGGAACATCTTTCTTAGAAAGATCTGTCATAAAACACAAAACATACAACTATAAAATCTAATTTTAATGACAAAATGACATGTTCATACTATAAAAAGGCACATAATAGTAAGCATTCACATGCACATGTAAGGATTTATCTAACAAATCTCAAAATGCATGTTAAAACATCATAAAACGCATTTAAATAAAAATGCACACTAAAACGCATTCGATATAATCATAAAAGGCATTCGTAAAAAACAGAGTTTCAAATGTTCAGTTATAGTAAAACGCATTCAAGGAAACATAAAACGCATTTTAGAAAACAACAGAAGATGTGCAAACTATTCAGTATATACCAAAACGCATGCATAAAAACCTAAAACGCATTTACTGAAATAAAAAAATCACTCATCAACAACTTGTTCTTCATCTGCCTGGTGTTCATTTCCATGGTCTTCAGCATTTTCAACTTCTTTGTTTTCATCTTGTAACAATGTATTTTTCATCTCGTTTTCATCTTCATTGCATCTTCTGGTTTCAATGAAGATGCAACAGCAGGTTTGTATATTGGAGTTTGATCATCAATGGGAACATCTTTCTTAGAAAGATCTGTCATAAAACACAAAACATACAACTATAAAATCTAATTTTAATGACAAAATGACATGTTCATACTATAAAAAGACACATAATAGTAAGTATTCACATGCACATGTAAGGATTTATCTAACAAATCTCAAAATGCATGTTAAAACATCATAAAACGCATTTGAATAAAAATAAATTCTATAAAACCAAGCAGTTGCCTCAAAACGCATGTTAAACATAATAAAACGCATTTGAATAAAAATCATTTCTATAAAACCAAGCAGTTACCTCAAAACGCATGTTAAACATAATAAAACGCATGTTAAACCAAACAGTTACCTCAAAACTCTGTTCATCCCTGTTTTTTGTGATCTGCTAATATAAATCAAAATAGTATAAACTAACCTTCAAAATTCAGATTATGAGCATCGACAACATCATCTTCTTCTCCGATTAAGATTTCAGGTTCGTTGTTTAGGTCTGATAAACAATTAAAAATCAAAATAAGCTTGCGATTAAGTAAAGTTATAAAAACAGAGTACGTACCAAACATGATGAACTCTGCAAATTGATTGTGATATCGATGAAGAAATTTTGAACGATAGAGACGGAATGTGATTATAGTTTTGATTAAGGTATGAATTGATGAAGAAAATCATGCAAATCAGTTATGAAAAATCTAATTATGATGAAATGATAAAACAGGGATTTGTGAAATCAAAATTTTGAATGTGATTTATTGATCGATGTAAATGTCAAAACTACCCCTGAATTCTGTTGTTATGAAATAACAGACATGATCCACGTGGCAACAAGTTGTGGCTTCCTACACTTTGTAGGTTAAGGGTACTTTGTACCCAATACTTTCTCATTAATTCATACATTCCTCACTCTAATGATTTGGTGCATTAGTTGTTGGAATTTTATGAGTGAATGTGAGTTTGGTTTGTCCCATATTGGTGGGGAGATAAAAAGTTGAAGAGTTTATAAGGTGAAACTAAATTGAAAGGAGTAAAATGTTAAGTCACATTATACTCTGGCACCTACCCGCGCGCAAGGGGGGGTTGCAAAAATGGGTTCTGGCTCGAGGAAATTCTTGAACCAACGCGATGCCCGCACGACTTGCGGACACGAGTCTGGTGTTGATCTTCCAATTCAACTGCAATTATTATTGCTGCGGAAGTTTCATGTGCAGCCAACGGTTTCATCTTGGTGTGTTAAGACACTATAAAATGCAGGAAGTTTCATGTGTATTAAGACTATAAAATGCAGCATAGTCTTGTGCAGAAAATAACACAACAGAAATCGCAAACCACATACACTATTTTCTCTCGTGTACACATACAGAAGCAGTCTTGTTTCGATTTCTTTTCAGGCAAGTGGCAGTGCACCACCACTGTTAAAGAACCGGTGTACACTGTGAACAGACCGAGAATCTGTTTAAGGGAATTGTGTCAAACACAAACCCGGTTCAATTTGATAATTTGTCTACAGTTATAATTTTGTTGCAGAAGGTGCAACGACTATGATGCCCGCGAGCTTCATGTACGAGAGGCGTTGCGACAATTACTATGTAAGTTTCCTAACATTAGTCACGTGAATAAAAAGAATATTTTGGTTTTCATAAACCAATTAGTCAATTTAAGATAGCTTGAAACGGTAACTTGGAGTTGTACGGTTTGCTTGGCGATACAAAAGAAAAGCGGTGGACCGTAAGAATCATAATACTTGCCGTATGTTGGGCGATTTGGAAGGCGAGAAATGATTTAATTTTCAATGGGAAAAGGATTAATGTAAGCGGTATTCTTGGTGAAGCGCAAGCATTGGCGTTCACGTGGGTAAAGCACAAAGGCAAACAAGCGAATTGGACATGGGAAGATTGGAAGGCGCTCAAGTTTCCTAGTAGTTAGAATACAGGGATGTTTGAGATGTAAAATTTGGGTGTATGTCTCTTGTAGCTAGCATCTTGCTTGTTACATCTTTTTTGTAAATATTTGGGTGATGAATGAGAATGAAGTTTGCCGATCAAAAAAAAAAAAGCTTGAAACGGTAACTAATATCTCATCAATGTTACTAGTCAACTTGTGATAGCTTGAAACGGTAACTAATGTCTCAGCAATGCCGTAATATGTCTTCTTCTAGTAATGACCCCATGAAGAATTATTATTCAGTATAATATTGGTTATTACAACTTTAGGGGCTGTTTGGTAGCCTCTTAATCAGCCTCTTAACCATTCAGCTCTGAATCATTCAACATTCTGACTGTTTGTTTCAGCATCTGAATGGAATAATTAGGTGCTGAACCATTAAGCTAATAAGGGATGCTGAATGATTCAGCTCTTAACCATTCAGAGCCTTTTAACTATTCAGATCATCTTAATGATTAAGCACTTAATCAACAAACAACCCCTTAGTTTATTAATATGTTGGGGCTATTGTTGTACCCTTCTTAATAATATTGATGTACACGTTTCACTAAGGCGTAAGGGACTGTGTTATACCCAAACTGATCATTTTTACCTAACATGTTTTATGACTACTGAAACTCAAAGACACCACGTTAAACTAAAGATGTCATTTTCATTTTCTTAAACACTAACACACACGTGTTTGATTAATTGGCTACCCAATACACCACGTTAAACATGATTAAATGCAATTAGTTTAATTACATAATAAGTGGGTGTTTGGGATTGAGTTTCAAAACAGCTTATTGACTTATTGGCTTTTTGGAAAAGCCAATAAGTCAATAAGCTGTTTGTGTAACCCAAAAGCATTTTCTGTTTTGACTTTTGGCTTTTAAGGGTGGAAAAGCTGATTTTGAAAACTTAGAAATCCTGCCTTTTGGCTTTTGGCTTTTGACTTTTTGAAAAAAATTACAAATTTACCACTCATACAACCAATATTCGCAATAAGTTAAGCGAAACACTTAAAAAAATAACAATTTATTGACTTTTTGACGTTTCTCATCCCAAAAGCTAATCCAAACACTTTTTTTAAAACTCTTTTTCAAAAAGTCATAAGCCAATAAGCACTTTTGACCAAAAACACTTTTGCATTTCCAAACTCAATCCCAAACACCCTCTAAAAAACATTTAACATGATTAAATATAAGTATAGTTCGATAGAACAAATGACACAACCTGATTATTAACATAGACATGCTATATATTAAAAATTATAGAGCTCATATTGACAAAAACTGGGCTTGTGTTTTGACACAATTCTCTTAAACAGATTCGTCGTATGTTTTTAGGGTACACCGGTTGCCAACAGTGGTTGTGGTGCACTGTCGGACTATCCCACTTGCCTGGAAATTTTCTGCACAAGGTTATGCAAGCCTTTAAAGACATCGTGTCCACAGGTCGTGCGGACGTCGCGTTGGTTCAGAAATTTTTTTTCTCAAACCAGAACCCGTTCACACCCCCTGCGTGCGGGTAGGTGCTCGAGTATAATGTAACTAAAAGAATTTAATCTTTTTCATTTGGTTTAAAGTTATAAACTCATCTCATTTTCATTCGCTAATCAATATGGTCTAAACTCACATTCAGTCCAACATCTTCTTCCCTAGAAACAAAAGTCATAGTTCACTCCACATATATCTCTTAATGTAGGTTATTATTTCCGTTGCAAGAGACTTAAATATAGAAGGATGATACATTTTATTTATCTACGTGATGTGTCCTATTTTTTTTAATAATAATAATAATAAATAAAAGATCAAATTTTCTAATGGGTTCTACACACACATTTGTATATGTTTGAAATGTAGACTAAAATGGCAAAAGAAGAAACACAATATCGATCGTGTGTAATCAAAATCTTTGTTGCTTCGAAGGCTAGATAAAACAATATTGCATATTGCTTGCCTTGAGGTGGACTTTATGGACTTTTACATTGTGCCATTGTACACAAATATGTCCCCACACCGACACTACGAGTCAAGGAGACACATTTAATTGATTCCCATCTACCACCTCCTTTCATATATTTTATTTTTCTTTTCAAAACAGTATACTCCAAACTAAAATATTTCCCATTGAGGATTAACATATTATCATTACATGTAAATGCAGTGGCGAAACTTGAATATTAAGATGATGGAGGCTGAAAGTTACGAGACCCAAATTTACGCAAAACCAAATCATATCAGTGGAGGCCGGACTCAATATATACAAAATTTTCAGACAGAAAGCAGGGAAACTTACACTATTGAGTTAAAAAACGGTGAGGACCGAGATACCCATGGCCCTTCTTAAGCTTCGCTCTTGCTGATATGTACACTGAGCATGGCCAAGGTTTTAAAATCTCAAACTATTTGATCTTCATGTTAGTGGAAAACACTATGGTGTGTAAAACGGTCCAGTTGGACTATACCATGGCTTAAATTGAGACTGGACTGGAACCCGTCTAATCATGTACTAAGTGACCGATCTGCAGTCTTGGATATCAAATCAATTTGTTCTCCTAGTTTGGTCCCGTTCAAAACCAGCCAAACTTGGACCGGTCGATATTTGTTAAACATGTTCATTCTCTCCATCACAAGTATGATTATTTTTTTAGAAACTGGTCTAAGTCTTTCTTTATAAGTTAATTTGAGACTCAAAAAGTCGAAACAAGGCACACGTGTTTAGCAACTAAAGGGCTGTTTGGTTAATTAAGTGTTGAATCACTATAGATCTGAGTGGTTAAGACGCTCTGAATGATTAAGTGTTGAATGGTTCAGCTATGCACCAAGTATGAATGGTTCAGCTCTTAAACATTCCATTTAAAACATTTTTTTTTAGGTTGAAACAAACAGTCTGAATGCTGAACAATTCAGAGCTGAATGGTTCAGAGCCTCATTAAGAGACTACCAAACATGCCCTAATTCATAATTTGTGTGTAGATCCAAACTAAATAAATGTGTGTAATTTTCACCCTCCCGAATGAAGTATCTAGCAACCAAGAATACATTTGTATCTCATTTGTAGGTTATTATTATAGTTGTAAAAGAGTCATGGTCATTAAATTATAAGGGAAAAAATATGATTCGAGTTAAAAGAGTGTTACGTCATGGTCACTCTCAGAGCATTTACATCAGAATTGATATAGAGTTAAGTTATTCTACATAGTGCAACAAAAATGAAAAAGACGAGAATGATACAAAAGACACAATAGATCATGAAATATGACATAATAAGCCACAAAATATAACACAGTGCCAAAAAATATAACATAATGCTGAAGAAAAAAGACACAATAAATTGAAAAAATGACACAATGATGAAAATAAAAAAAAGACACAATGATACATAAAAGACACAATGATATAACACATATTCTAAAAACTACAAGCTAAAACTCAAAAAACCGAAGACCTAAAAACTAACGTCGTAGGGTTTGATAAGACGGTTCTAATGCTGATTGAATGAGTTCAATCGGAGTCTGTTTGATACCATTCCTACGACTTCCTATTTTTCTTTCAATGTGTATTTGATCCTAACCCTTGATATATATACCATATCCTGGGGAAAAATATGATTTGAGTTAAAAGAGTGTTACATCAAATTTCTTAAACATTATTCTTATCCGTAAAGTTATAAGGATAAAATCCTAAATATACTAATTCCTTACCATTTCTTATAAAATTAAAAGGTAAAGGAATGAGGTGTAGAAGGCTTTTAGTTAATCCCTTACATTTTCTTAAATTTACCCTCAATCCCGACACCAAATGAAAACATCTAAGGATATGCTTAAGGTTTTGTGCATTATTTACCGACCACTCACTAAGGAATACCACATCATAAGCATACAACAAATGCGACAAAATAGGCCCGTTATAACCCCCACCAACCCCTGATAAAGACCCACTGCGCATGCCCTCTTTATAATCCCCGTCAACGTCTCCATAGCTAGAACAAAAAGGAATGGAGATAACGGATCCCCTTATTGAAGACCACGTGAACACATAAACTCATTTGTGGGAGACCCGTTAATCAATACTGATGCCCCGTCGTAACCAACGACATTTCCATTTAACCTATTTTTGTGGAAAATTCATTTGGCCCATCACCAACTCCAAAAAAAACCCCCAATTTAACGAATTATAAGCTTTCTCTATATCAAACTTAAACACCATACCACTCATCTTCATTTTTTTCATCCACCTAATCATTTGGTTTAACATGAGAGGTCCGTTTGTAATGCTTCTCCCTGCTAAAAAATTTGATTGCTTGGGCGAGACAAGTTTATCAATCACCTTCTTTAGTCTAGCCACCAGGACCTTACATAATTTTGCTTTCACGTCCAACCAGACTAATCGGTCGATAATCGTGAAACCCAATTGGTCACTATTTTATGGTATCAAGGCAATGAAAGATGAGTTGCAACCGGGGCCTATCAACGAGCCATGATAAAACTCCTCAAATAGCTTCACAAAATCTTCTTGGAAGTCACTCCAACACCTCTTTAAAAACTTAAAGTTGAAACTGTCTGGATCCGGAGCCCTATCCCCTCACAGGACCTTACCGCATCCTTAATCTCAACTAAAGAAAATGGTCGTATCAGCAAGTCCGCTTCTCCCTCTGTCAGTTTGTGATGGGTTCACGGTATCACACCCTCAAATTCAACTTGTGGGGTTTTACCGCAAGGCGCGTGACACACCAGGATCCAAGTCAACGGTCACAATAAACGACAGCTATATGAATAAAACACGTAAGTTAAACCATTTCGTTTTCCAAATGATCTTTAAGTACAGCGGAAGCAAAATACGATTACAATCCAAACACAAAGTCTTAATAAACTAAAATTATTATCAAAACATGCATATGATACTAGACGCCGTGCGACTCCGTGCGCCTATCCAAAAGCTGCTACCTTAGCGACCTGAGAAAACATGCTAAAGGTGTCAACACATAATGCTGGTGAGTTCACAGGTTTTTATGATAAACGTTTTATAAGTTTTAAAAGATCATTCCCGTTAATACTATGTTATGAGAACGCTAGCTAGGTGTATGAAAAATACTACTACGATTTGGAAACCATTAGTGACTTGGTGTTACAATAATCTGCCCACTGAACTACCGTCTCACGGTAGATTTTTAATGACCAAGATAATATGCACCCGCCCGACTCCCAGCCGACGAGTGGAGTTCGTCAGTCCCAATAGATCTATCCACATTTCCCCCGTTATGCAACCCGTATATTCATGGCATTCCCCAGGACTTAGAAGTATCGCATAGTAAAATAAAAGATAGCACTAGTATAACATGATATTAAGAAATCCAAGTATGAAGCATGTTTCTCCCCCGAAAACGAAAACACATAAAGTGGGGCCGTGAAACTCACCTTAGGTTGTGTCTTCTTATAATAGAATGACCAACAATGATTTGACAGTCCCTAATATCGGCGACCTATCATAAAGTGTGTATAAGATACTAGACTAATAACCCGTAGGTTAACTAGTCCCGATTGTCCAAATCATGACTACGTATGTTTGAAAATGTGTTTGAACGTTGACCCGACACACCAGACAGACCCGATAACCCGTTGGTGACCCGTTACACTAGTTGATTAAGTATATAAAGTTTACACATAAGAATCACACATAAAACACTTAGTTTATACCCAAAATCACATTTCTGCAGTCATGGGGTCGAATCAGGAAATTCCTAGTTTGGTTCGACCTCAACATGGGTTGAATGGGATTTTCTAGGGTTGGTTTGATCTCTTTACACTTGGTTCGACCTCCCGTAAGGGCGAACCAAGTTTTGGTTCGACCCAATGCCTGCAGAATTCGTTTAAACGCACCAAATCTTATCGAAACAATCCGAAAACACCACGAAACATCATAAATCACAGTAGTTGATATTATCTACTCTATCCCCATTACTATTTATGCCCCGAAAACCGTCCATTCCAAGAAGAAATCACAATTTACCCAAAATAGCAAATTATGGAAATGTCAAATCGAAATGCATGTAATCTTTACCCAAAATAGAAACTTATCAATTCTAACCTTATGAACAGATTACTAGGCACGGATTAATCATGTTTAGCAAACCCCCAATCATATCATCATCAATACTCACAAGGACAAACCGTAGATCTAGCATAAAACCGCCAAAATGGGTGAAACTTCATCAATCATCAATTACACCCTATCATAATCATAAATCATCATCTAAAACAGTCCTAGATCATTAATATATCATCTATTCATCATTCAATCATCATCTAACACATAACAACTCATTTAACACCATTAACACAAGGATTTTTGTGTGAAAACTCATTATTATTGAATAGATTTAGTTTAGAACAATGTTAGAAAGGTTTTATCCATGAAAACATATTTAAATCAGATATGGACACTTAGGGTTTGATAAAAACGAATGAAAATTGATTAAAAAGGTTTTAGATGAAGAACACACCTTGAATCTTATCTTGTTTATGATATTGAACGTGTTTTTATGTTAGGATCTTAAAAACGAGGTCAAAAACTCCTCTTTACAGGTTTGGGGTTGAGAGAGAGCACTTGGAGGCGAGTTAGGGTTGTGAAATGATGAAAAAGTTGCAAAGTGTGGTATTTATATTCAGCATTGGTTCGCACCCTCGCAGGGTCGAATCAAAGTTCATTCGACCTATACAAGGGTCGAATCGGCCATAAGAAGGTTGGTTCGACCTCCCACAAGGTCGAACCAAAACCCAGCAGTCTAGTTTTCTATGATTTTGTCGTTTTGATCCATTTTATCACATATTAACTCTATTTTAACACATGTTAACTCATCCTAACACATAAACATGTAATTCTAACATATGTTAATCTTAACTAATCATGTAAACACGTATTCACACATTGCATTTCACATACGAAACATTTCATACTTGCTACTTAATCCAACTATGTAATTTTACCAACAACGGGACTCAAGACTCGTGTGTATGTATGATACTCCCAATGATCCTCCGAATCATTGAACCTTGGACAATATGTAAATGTAAACCGACTCAACTGACCTAGTCAAGTACGTTAAATAATTGTTTTCGCTAAGGTAGATTTATATGTTTGTAAAAGTATTAACCTGAAGTTGTCGGGTGTCACACACGAAATTTATCCTCAAAGAACATATAGGAATTTATCACCAGCGGATTAGTCACCCAATCGCCATCCAACATCAGCCCTTTAATTCTGTTTGAAGCAACATTTGCAGAGACGATTCCATTAAAGAAGCTTAAATTTTCGTCACCATTCAAGCCCACTTGACACGCGCCTTCTGCCGGGAATCTAGCAATTTTCTTCTATCAATCTCCATAATAAAAGCCCTATGTTCGCTTCTAGTATTAGCTTCGAAAGGATTTAAACCCCTGGTCTCTTCTACCCGATCTAATGAATCTAATGCCAATAACTTGTCCTGATACTCCCCTTCTGACTTCATTCTAATAAAGTGTAATCTCAAATCATCGATGCCCCATTCGTTTCATCATTCTATGTTTAAGTACAATTCGACAATTACACAAAGGACCCTAAACTATTCAACAATTAAACTTTAGTCCTTACACTTTATTATTACCGTAACACCTACCCATTCTTTAATCCTATTCTTGAGAAACTTTAACTTAGTAGATAATGCAAGATTTGCCGGTCCAAAAAAACGAATCCATGCCAGCACACAAGCCCATCACATATTCTAAAAAACAAGGCAACTCTAACCAGGAGTTGAAGGGCCGAAAAAGAATACGTCCAAAATCCGCTGCAACCACTGATAAAACAATGGGACAGTGATCCGAAACATACCTAACTGATACAAATAAGAGAACACTAGCTTTATTGTAGAACAATGTTCTTACTAATATTGGTGAAAAACATCCAAATTAAACTGGAGCACATTACCCAAAATTCACAGTTTCATAAAAATAATTTAGATATTTCGTACCCGTTTATTTAATCTTTGTCCTCATGACTGCTACTTAGTACTTACCATCATGTCCCACATACTAAATTCACCCCGATTTATAATTTATTACTCCGTATATCTTCTGCCCCTCTTTTCCCTTGCTAAAGATACAAAACCTTTTATCTAATTCTTCATGAATATGATATCTTTTTGGTACAATTATATATTTTTTTGACGTCAAACTACATGCTTAAAACTATATTATTAATTACCAGAGACAATGTTAAATCACGTTCGAAGTTAAATATTTTACCACCACCACACACACATGCACATAACTTTTTAGTGAGATTTGTGGGGTTTGCACTTTGAGAGAAATGTGAGAATGTTTGAGAAATTTTGTAAATCTAATGTGATGTTAGAGACCATTTGTAGAGGATTTTGAGATTCGTACATTAGATTAGTCTTACAAAATTTTGTCAATCTAGGAAGATGATTGTTATTAGGGATGAGCCTGATACCAAACTAATCTTAATACTACCGATTTTCATCAAAACATGGCACCAAATTGATATCGAAAATGAACCAGTATTAATTTGATATCGATATTTTTGGTATTTAATATTGAAATTCTAATTTTGTCATGTCACAAAGAATAAATGTCATAGCACTAAATAACATAAAAAAATATGATAAATTAGTATTGATATTGTACCACCCTTCACACTACCCCCATGCACCCATACCCCACCCCACCCACCTCACCTCACCTCTCCCCATTTATACACCTTCATGTCACTCTTTCTCGTTACTCCCTCCCCATTTGTGTCTTACCTCTTTATATAATAAGTTAATTAAGTAATGGGGTTAATTATAATATTCTTTTCACTTGTTTTCATTCTCACTGGACCACCATCACTCACCAATGCTGGCTCCTGGCCACCTTCACCTGGCTTCTATCCTAGCTCCAAGTTCAAGTCCATGACCTTTAACCAAGGCTTTAGAAACCTCTGGGGTCCTAGCCACCAAGCCGTCAACCACGATGCTCTTGCCATCTGGCTTGACCGTACATCAGGTCACATTCTTCACCCTTTCTTATGAGGAACAAATATTGCTCAAAATGGTTTAAAATAACCTTCTTGTTCGAAGCGTAAACTGCATTTTACATGATCGCATTATTGCATTAGCAACTTTATGTTCCGCCCATGGCCTTGCGGTCTAGTGGCATCGGTGATTGTTCTCCGTAAATGTGACGTGTGTTCAAATCCTTACAACTGCAATAAAGTTGATTAAGTGATATTTATGACTAAAAAATTCTTAAAAAAACGCGAGTTTTTCTTATAACGTGTCTCACTAGTAAAAAAGTTGTTGTATATAATAAAATGAAAGATATATGTTAATAATAGGGTTGTTATATGTTGCTACAACAAATAACTGCCTAACGATGGTTCTGAGTCACGAGGGAGGTTCAGGGGTTCAAGGGTTCCACTCTGCCTAACGCAGGTCGTGGTGTCCTTCTACGTTGCAAACGTAGAAGGAGGTTCAAGGCTTGTATTATTTATTCAAGCATTTGTTTGATAATATCGTTTATTTATTTTTTGCTTTGAGCTACCCACGTCATCATTATAGTTATATAAAAAAAGTTTACTAAGTCTAGAAAAAATTGTTAATGACAGGAAGCGGGTTCAAGTCGGTCAAACCATTCAGATCTGGTTACTTCGGAGCATCCATTAAACTTCAACCGGGTTATACTGCGGGAGTCATAACAGCATTCTATGTGAGCATTTTAAGAGTATCAATTATTACATTAGTACAAACTTTAAAGCACGTAGTACAACACTTGAAATACACAATATCACCTCCACCAATAATTTGCTTACTTATTGACAATATACATGTCACATCATTAACTTTTTCTTTTTTCATAATTCTGCCAATAAAAATATGCTTTCATACATATTATAATCGAGAATCCCGTTTTAGGAACGAATATAAATACATAATAATTGAGGTATTTAGGAACCATACACGCTATAATTAAGATTTATACACCCTGACCTACATCACACATCAATAGAAAGCTGACACATACCTAGAATGTGATGTCATACACCCCCAAATATGATGTCACATGGTGTATGGATCCTAGAATCCAATAATTAATTATAACGAGTCTTATATAATAATAATAATAATAATAATTAATTAATGTATATTTAGTACCAAAGGTAACATACGTAAAAAGTCGTACAATTTTAAGTGTTTAGCTTTGCATAGTAGCATTTGCATGGTCAAATAAAGTAAAAAACATGTTCTTGAATTGCGTCGTCAGGTGCTTGTAATTTGTGAAAAATAAATGACATCCCTTTGAACACCGTGCATGAAACTTTCTAAAAATAAAAAAATTAAAAAGGATTAAGTTCACTTTTAAAAATAATAAATAAATCTTGTTTAACCATTGTGTTCGGTGACCCAATAAGAGAAGCAAAGTTTATAAAAGCATTAAGTTTGAGAGTTTATGAATTCGCGTCTTACTAGTAATAAAAATCAAAATTTGTCCTTCAATAAATAAATAAACAAGTAAATCTTCTGTATCAAGTATATAAAAAAAATCTCGATGTAATATCAACATTAGGCTTATATAGGGTTTTATATATTTATTAGGTTAAAACAAACTTTTAGTATCTTCACTAAACAAAAATTAAAGACAAGAGGTGTAGGATAGAGTGATAGACAAAAAACTTTAAAAAACCTTACAAATTTCGGTTTAAGATTTGATGTTTAAAATTAGTGGTTGGGCCCATTTGACAAAAGTATTATAGAGGAGATATTTTCCTTGACGTCAAGGTTATTTAATCTATGTAAACCATTAAAAAAAGCCACATTTAACATTGTTTTTCTCTCTTGTTTTCTCTTTCTTCATCTGGTTGGTCCTAAACGAAAGTTAGCAATGTTTCTTTTTATTTATTACAATGGCATTAAATATTTGGATTTATAAAAATGTTTTGAATGTAGCTTTCAAACAATGAAGCACATCCAGGGTTCCATGATGAGGTTGACATAGAGTTCCTTGGAACAACATTTGGGAAGCCATACACATTGCAAACAAATGTGTACATAAGGGGAAGTGGTGATGGCAAGATTATTGGGAGAGAAATGAAGTTTCATTTATGGTTTGACCCCACCAAAAATTTTCATCACTATGCAATCTTGTGGAGCCCACATGACATAATGTAAGTTATATATTTTTTTAATTAGATGTTATATTTTAGGTATTTATTTAACACATAAATATTTTTACTACATGGCCTAGTTTTAAACAGTTCTTTTTAATCATTGAATCACATTTTGTTATTGGAAAAAAGACAACTTTTTAGTTGGAAAGTTACCTATATGATCATATGATTATTACGCGTGTTATTCCTTTACAATGTCTTGTGTAATCCTGGTTTCAACGAATTTGTGTCCATGTGTTTTTTTCTAGATTTTTTGTGGACGATGTGTCAATAAGAAGGTACCCGAGGAAAAGTGATGCAACGTTTCCATTAAGGCCAATGTGGTTATACGGGTCAATATGGGACGCATCTTCTTGGGCAACTGACAATGGTAGATACAAAGCCGATTACAAATACCAACCTTTTGTAGGAAGGTTCACTAATTTTAAAGCAACGGGTTGCTCCGCCTATTCATCACCACGGTGTCACCCTGTCACCGCCTCTCCAGGACGATCTGGTGGCCTTAGCAGGAGGCAACGCATGGCCATGAGATGGGTGCAAAGCCACTACATGGTTTATAACTATTGCAAAGACCACAAAAGAGACCATTCCTTGACACCAGAATGCTGGAAATAATAAGATTTGACTATTTGAGCATTTACTATTTACCCAACACATTTAAGGTCACATGGGAAACCCTTTAAGTTAAGGGCATTTTTTATTAGCTTTTTTTATTCTCTAGGGTGTGTTGTGATGGGCTCACAAAAGGTGATTCAGCATCTAAAGACCTCTAGAAGAGCAAAGAGAATTATTTGTATTGTGTATTTTTGTGTGGTTTTTGCCAAGGTTTAAGAAAACTGATGGTGTTTTAATAAAACTTCGGAAGAATTTATAGATATAAAGAGTAGTAGAGTAATATTACTATTGATGTTATTTACTATATATGTTACTTTATATGATTAAAAATGGTTATATATAATGATCGGAATAATTATGTCATCATTACTTTTTACTCAATTTAGCATGAGTAAACCTTTACTTTATATTGACTAAAAACTAGTATTAAGCCCCTCGCGTCATTGCTGAAGGCATAAAGTCATATCAAGTAGCATCAATGCCACATTGTTGTCAATTACCAACAACACCGAAAAAACTCATAAGAAAATAAAAACGAAAAGAATAAAACTGAGTGAAATGTGGACGTAAAAACGGTGAACCATGTACGCTTGTTGCGACCCGATAATGTGTAAAAATTAAACTGAAACTTAAAACACAGCGTGACCGTTTGATGAGAAAAACAGAGCTAAAAACGTTGAACTACATACGCACGTTGTAGCGTGTCTAACTCGTTATAATGACTTTAACATTTTTTTTTCAAATGTCGTCATAAAATAATAGCATTAAGCTATTGCAAACAATAGTTTACATACACACACCTTTTTTAAATAAATCGAAATCATGTTAAAACACATGTTAACTTCTTTAACTAGGTGTATAAACATACGTGCGTTGCGCGTTTATCGTATTTGTTTTTTTTATAACCAATGTTTCAAACCGGTTTGGAACCTTAGACCTCAAACCACTGCACCACCAAGCTATTTTGTTAATTATTATAGAATCATATGTATTTATAAATAAATAAGTGTTGGAAAAAAAAATAAAAATGCCATGTTTAAAATAGGTTTTGAACCCAAGACCTCAAAGAACACACATATACCACAAACCACTCCGCCACTACCACATTTTGTTAATTCTTATTGAATCATATGTATTTATATATAAATAAGTGTTGTAAAAAAAGACTCAAATAGGTTTTGAACCCAAGACCTCAAAGAACACATAAGCACCACAAACAACTCCACCACTACCCCATTTTGTTATTTCTTATTAAACCATATGTATTTAAGATAACAAAATGAATAAAATAATAATAATAAAAACACTATTCAAATCAAGTTGCTTATTAATATAGTATAATAGGTATAGAATCCTGTACAAAGTACATTTTTCGTACAAAGTGTGAGAAGTCTATATAATCATTGTGTTTTAAATTTTAGCTATAATGTTTTTGTTGAAATATATGATAAACGTTTACAATTTAATATCCAAAAGGAGTCTAGTTTTTATTTGTATTTGAATATTTTGCATAAGGTTCTTGCAGGTTCGGTCAACTGTTTTGAAAACTGATTTGGGCTGGACACGAAACTGGGCTGATAAGGAATACGACATCAGCCGGACTGGGCTTATTTGAATGAATGTTGAAGGCTGGACTAGTGTCTGATTATTATAACTCCATGGGCTTTCGTAGACGGGCTTAACACTTGTAGATAGATGTATAAGTAAGACAAGTTGACCCGGGTCCATGAGTCTTGCAAGATGTGCTATAAAAGATAGCATTCTCTCTCTTTTCAAAGGAGGATTATTATTATTATCTCAAAACACTTCCAGAGAGTTCATCTCTTTCTCTCATCTAGTTTTCATTGGTTATCTTCTAGGGTTTAATTCAGTCCCTTTCAGATCTTGTATATCTCTTGCTTGTTTTGTAGATTCTTTGTGTTTGAGAGTCTATAGAGTAAGTGTGTGAAAGATTTTGTGATAGATAATCTGTAGATTAACCTTTATATTGAGAGTATGTGTTTGTTTGTAATGTTTTGGTACTTTTGTTTTTGTTCAAGATCTTGAGTAATAAAAGGTTTATTACTTTTTTATTACTTTCTGTACCAAGTTTTGACATGGTATCAGAGCTAGGCTCTGGAGTCTGATCATTTGCTTCCGTTGTTTTGTTTTTCTTTGTTTTTGTATGATCAAATCATATCCGTCATAAATCTGGTTGTTTTTCATTGTTCTCGTCTTTGATTTTGTATTACTTGAACACACCTGTAGATCGGTTCTGGTTCATAGATCCAGTCTATAGTTTGTTGATTCTTGTTCTTTGTTAAAATTTTCTTTGTATCGAATTCTTGATACTGAACAGTTGTGATATTGTCCGCTGGTTGTGGATCTTGATTGTTGTAACGGATTTAGGGCTCTCGTCGACGATTGTCTTCGATTTTGTATCTTCGACTGTTTGTGAGTTCTGGTCAGTCGTTATTGGTAGTTACAAAAGGGGCCTGCTGGTTTTTTTTTTTTTTTTTGCTCACTCACTTTTCTGGTATAAACCGTAGTTTTGTTAACGTAAGTCACGAGATCCGGGTTCAAGTTTACTTGAGTCTTGAATCTATGGTAATGTCGACTTGTTCATAACTGTTAGGTCGACTGAATTCTTGTGTTTGGGACTGTTCGTTTTTATATATGTTTTTTTTCGATTCTGGAAGAAACTATGGTTATGTTTTGGCTGGTTTTTGAGGATTTGATCTCTGTTATAGATCTAGTTTTCGTTCTAGTATAAAAGGATCTGATCTCCGTTTGTTTTTTATTTCTTTTTTATAACCAAAGATTTGTTTTTTAAAATATATGGGGCTGGTCTTTATGTTTATATTTTACATCTATTTTAGTTCTTTTTTTAAAAAAAAAGGGCTTGTGTGAAGATTTGTTTTTTTTTAAGTTGGTTTCTTGTCTTGTGAGAAGTATATCTTGTTGAATCTGGGAGACTAGTCCGTTGTGGATCTGGTTTGTGGTTCTTGAAGCTAGATCTAGAGTCTACAACTGTCAAGGACAAATCTGGTTATTCTTGGAGCTGATGGCGTCCTTAACTTGGTTGGACGTGTGGTGAGACCTGGTATAGATAGCCCTGGTGCTACTTGGAAAGTTTGATATTATGTGGTCTCAGCTTATTATGGAGTTACTGCATCTGGATACTATTCTTTGCCTCACAGTTGTAACTCTAAGTGAAGGTTATGACTGTGAGTCTTATTAAGGCGAACCCTAACTTGGGCAAACCCCCCGGTGAGATCTTTCCGTATTCTTTCTATATTCATTAAAGTCTGTTGGTCTAGGTGTCTGGTACCGGGTTAGAAGGACCGGAAATTGATCGAGTCTTTAGTTTTAGAGGTTGTTTAGGTCTAGGGGCTCCCAAGTTAAGACCTGCGGTGGCACCTTGAGTGATGAACCACCGATCTGGTCCCTGGCTTGGTTTCGCCGTATGTGTCAGTTGTATTATTGATTGCTTCTTTCTATAGTTGCTGATTACTTGTTGTACTCTGATTGTTATTTTTTGAATGAATTGTTATTTTTGTTGTTTGAGTAGTAAACATGGGAGATAATATTGATCCTACAATAACAACAATGGTAGTTATGACAATGATGGTGTTAATATTAATAACAATAATAGAGGTGTAGTTACTTGTTAATGAATTTAATCAGTAACTTGACATTAGTGACCTATTGTTTACATGCTTCTGATTCTGGTAACCTTAAAAGATTCATGTTAACCAAAAGAATGGAAAAAGGTTTTCTTTTGACATGAATTTGTTTTTCTTTTAGATATGGTTCTGAACTGAAAATTTAAAAAGTTGTGTGACTTGAATTTTTTAAAAAAAATTAATGATTCAAGTGTTCGGGCTATTATTATAAGTTTTATAAGTCTTGTGACCTATTGGTCATCTGAAATTTTAATGTCTCTCAGTTTGCTTTGATTCTATAGTATCTTAGAGTTTATTTTTGGTAAGTTGTTGAGAGATTTGTTAAGATGATAGTTGTATGTTGAGACTTGCTTGTTATATGCTACTAGTAGTAGTAATATTAAGTTTTGTTCTCAAGTCTTTGTTTGCTATGTACCTTTGTTTACTAGTTTTGAATCGTGTGATTCTTGGTTTATAATAGGCTTTAACCGTTTTGTGTAGCCTGTGTTGATTGTGTATATTCTTGTTTTCTGATTAGTTGAACTGTGTGGTTCAGGTGCTAATCCAACAATAGTTGTCAAGAATATATTTTTGAATGTGACAGCCTTGTATATTTTCTCATGTGAGAATTTTTTTGATTGAAAAAGTCGTGTGCTTTTGTGTTCAATCGGTGTTTGTCTGGCTGTGTCTTTATAGCATGATAGAGTCATATGATTTATGATTCTTATTGTTATGAGACTTGTGTGTTGAATCTTGTGATTCAATATTTGTTGAGTATTGGTTGTGAAGTTGTAAAAGTTTTTGCAAATTGATTCAAATTAGTCTTTATGTTCTTTACAAGTTTTCTATTGATATGTTTCTTGTAAAGTTGTAAAAGTTTTTGATCAATGCAAATTAGTCTTTAGGTTCTTCTCAACTCTTTACGGATTTTTTGGCAGCCTTGTTTATTCCTTTGTGGGAAGTCTTTCTAATTGTAAAATCGTGTGATTTTCTTATTCAATTAGATGTTTTTGGCTGATAATTCTGGTATAGAAACATGGTGCTTGATTTGGCAACCTGTGTGTTTCAATTTGTGTATCTCTTCTATTGTAATCTCTGGTACTGGCACTAGATCTAGGATTCTTGAAAAAAATCTACTAGTTGTAGAGTTAGGAAGTCCGTTAGATCGTGTTAGTGTTTTTTGTCTTGTTGTCTTGATGATCTGATCCGTAGAGATTAGAGAAGAGATTGTAAGGGATTCTGGTTGGTTTCTCTTTGTGTTTTACATCTTGTAGGTGTTGCAGCCTTGAAATCTTGTGATTTTGAGTGTTATTAGATTATGTTTAGGCTGTAACGGTGCTTACATGTGTTTGAATCATGTGATTCGGTTTGTATGGTTCTTGTTGTTTATGAAGTTGTAAATATTTGATCAGCAAAATTAAAAGGTTTTTTTGTTGTTAAATCAAATAAGTGTTTACATTCTTTACAAGGTGTTATCAACATGAATAAAATTTGTCTTGTATGTTCTGGTTGCTAATCGTGTGATTGCTGTTAATCGGAACATGTTTTTGCTATGTCTTAAAGTCTGATGTGTGTACTGTTGATAAGATTATAGCTAAGTTCTGTGATTAAGTTGTAATCAGTATGTTTGCTAATCATGTTTGTTCTCAAATATGTCTTGTTAAATATTTTTGCTAAACTCGACCATGGCTTGGTTTGTTCTTATATTTTTGATCTTCTAGTTGATGATCATTGTTGATGTTAGTTTGTAGATCTAGTCATGGTATTGAGAATTATTAGGTCGTTCAAATCAGTTGTTTCTGTTTTGAGATCATTTACTGGTCATATTGATAAATGTTCTTTAACTTTTGTACTCACTTGTTTATACAATTAATAAGTTGGTTATGAATAAAAGAATTAAATAAATCTTCAAGGTTTTTTTAAAAAAAAAACAAGTTTCGTTTAAGGGGTTCTAGGAATTCTTAAGCATTTCCTAGAAATTGAAATCGTTAAATTGGTAAAGGCTTTAGGATTGTCGCTATAAAATTTTGACTGTTGAGTCTTTTTTAGAGTTCTCTGTTCTTTCTCATGGTTCTCTCGCTGTTCAGATCAGATTCATCGTGTGGTTGAATTTTGATTGTTTGTTCGTAGTGTGAGGTTTATTATAAGGTCATTGTGATCTAGAGGAGAGCATGAGTTCTTGGTGGTCTTTTATATTCATATTCAAAGTGTTTATATACATTTGAGTTATTATATTACATCTCTATTGTTTATGTTTTGTACAGTTTTAATGTCGAAGATTTTGCGTAACCATAATTGGGAAGTATTTTGTATATTCCTTAAAATCTCTTAAGAAACTTGGAAATTAAAATTGCAGTCCATAGTTTCACGACATTCAGCCAAAACTGAGTGTCGTGTCATATGTGCTGCTACATTTGGATCTGTTGACGACATAAACAACTTGTATTAAAAATACAGAGGAGTATTTCTGTTTTGTTGTTTTTTTATCATAACATGTTTTTTTTGATGATTAGAATTTTACTGCACTAGTTGTTCATGCACTTGTGTGTAGAATGTTTTGTGTTCTAATCTAGCTACTTGAGATTGCCGTTATGCTGATTTTGATGTTCAAATATTATTGATAGACGTTGTTGATATTTGGTTTATGCTAGCGGTCTTGATAATAATAATAATAAAATACTGAAACGGTCGTATACACAAATGGTTGCAAACCAAAAGAATACATGTTCTGGTAAGTTTACCTATTGTTTCATATTATGGTAATAGTGCAGCCCTTTCTTTTTGACAAAAACTAAACATTTTTTAGCTGCATCTATCTTTCTTTAAAGGTTGATTTCAAAAAATGTTTCTATAAAACTTCTAAGGTAGGTTCTGGAAAAAGTTGGCTGATATAATAATCATGATAATAGGACTTGGTGGTCAACAAGGCGACGTGTGTAAGTCTCTTGGTATGTTCGATCTGGTTGGATATTAAATTGTGGGGGGTGTTGAAATATATGATAAACGTTTACAATTTAATATCCAAAAGGAGTCTAGTTTTTATTTGTATTTGAATATTTTGCATAAGGTTCTTGCAGGTTCGGTCAACTGTTTTGAAAACCGATTTGGGCTGGACACGAAACTGGGCTGATAAGGAATACGACATCAGCCGGACTGGGCTTATTTGAATGAATGTTGAAGGCTGGACTAGTGTCTGATTATTATAACTCCATGGGCTTTCGTAGACGGGCTTAACACTTGTAGATAGATGTATAAGTAAGACAAGTTGACCCGGGTCCATGAGTCTTGCAAGATGTGCTATAAAAGATAGCATTCTCTCTCTTTTCAAAGGAGGATTATTATTATTATCTCAAAACACTTCCAGAGAGTTCATCTCTTTCTCTCATCTAGTTTTCATTGGTTATCTTCTAGGGTTTAATTCAGTCCCTTTCAGATCTTGTATATCTCTTGCTTGTTTTGTAGATTCTTTGTGTTTGAGAGTCTATAGAGTAAGTGTGTGAAAGATTTTGTGATAGATAATCTGTAGATTAACCTTTATATTGAGAGTATGTGTTTGTTTGTAATGTTTTGGTACTTTTGTTTTTGTTCAAGATCTTGAGTAATAAAAGGTTTATTACTTTTTTATTACTTTCTGTACCAAGTTTTGACAGTTTTCGATTCTTTTTGCATTGACTTATATAGAAAAGCACCAAAAGTTACAATTTAAAACATAATCAAATGTATTTTAGACATGACATTAAAACACACTGATTACTTTATTCGTATGGTGTTTTAGATTGAATGTCGAGAATACATTAATTAGTGTTTTAAATTGCTAAGATTTGCGTTTTTCTATATAACACTATGCTAAAAGAATATAAAACATCATGCCTAAAATTTAAAACACAATGCCTATATAGACTTCTCACACTTTATACAAAAAATACACTTTGTACATGAACCCCACCCTAGTATAATATGTAATTAAACAAAAAAATGTATATTACGTATTGTGTTTCTCAATTACTAGCTTACACGTCATGTCTATATTTTAGACCATGTGTTATGGTCTTACTGTTTATTTTTTAACGTATGTAGACTGCTAAAATAAACTGGTGGTGTACGGACGGTGATGGTAGTGGTGGAGGTGGACGTGGATGCCTGGATGGTGGGTGGTGGTGGACAGTGGGTGGTGGTGTTTAACCCTCTGCAGACCTTAGAAGATCTTAGAAGTTGATGGGCCAAGTCTGCACTAAAAAGAGCTCGTGCAGACATTTTTTAATGAAACGTCTTCTAAAAAACAAACAGTTTACAGATGGTAATATCTATGTGTTGTCTGTGCGACGCAGACTTTTAGAAACAAACAACACCTAAATTTCCTGTGGGTAAGAAATAGATCATCAATAACGGAATTAACATGGTTGAAACGGTTTATGTTAAATTTCAATACTTGTTTGAACAATGTATAATGTTATTTGGCATATTAATAAAAACCTCCCACATATTTTTACTACATTACATATTGTGTGTGTATATATATATCACATGGTTTCAACGCTTTGCAAGCTTATGTCTTACGATTTTTTTGAATTATGACACGATGCGTTCTTTTATCTAGGTTTCACTGTGCATGCATAATCGAATTGATACGACGAACTAAACATGTGTTGATATCATTTTGGTTATTACTGGTACCTTAAAAAACTAAACTGATATCAACCAAAACCTTCCACCTTATAGCAACGTGTGGGTTGAACCCACTACCCAGTAGATAAAACTATACATCGAAGAAATCATGAATAATAATTTAACATATATTATTTTTATTAGAAGAGAATAAAGAGTAAATTAGATGAGAAATATGTAGTGATAGTTATATAATTGTTTTCTCTCATTACATCTATAAAAGAAGCTTCAATGATAATTACTATCTTTTTGTATTAGTCATGATTAATCAAGTATTTTATTGATTATGTATAATACTTATTAGATTCTCCGTAACACCGACTTAATAAAATAACATACCTTTAAAATGATATTTTAATTTTTACAATATGTAAATTTATTGGAAACACAAAAAATATTTATCCACCTTTACGTCTTTGTCTCTAGGTTTGTTTTCATTGGTACATATGTAACTTAGGAGTCATAAACATTGGTTCATGAGCCCACGAGACAACTAAATTATTCTAAAACATTGTCCATAGATTTGTTCATTGTCTTAAGATCTCATCTAATATTCTTTCTAAAATAATCCTAGAACTAGAAGGTGACAGCATATTCAGGTGATCATCATTTACAAAACCGACCATCAACAATTCTAGTAACACGCATATATAGTGTCCCAAAATTTTGCATAGAAAAGGATATTCATATTGTTGAATAACAAGCATTAAATGGAAATAAAATTTATATTCATACAATCAAGTGTAGTAGATACAAAGACTTATAAATGTAGATAACGATGCTTTTGGAAACTTGAAACAAACAAAAGTAAACCAACCACCATTCCCAAATAATGAAACAAGATGATGATGGGGTCATTGATATGGAAGTTTGTGAACTTTATAAATGTGCAATGGAACTACTTGGAGTGTCTCCAAGCAAATGGATATGGTGAAGTTAATTCCAAATGTCCTACTTTCCCTTGTATTTTGGCATTTACATCTTCAACTTTGATTGAAATGCTTGTGTTGAGAGTTGGGACACAACCAAACACCACCCTTTGTAATAAAGTTGAAGATGTGGGGAACATGGTAAGGACATATTGGTCCAAAAAGTTTGATGGGACTATTCAAATATCCATTACAAAACTACCTTGAGGTGTCAATGCATTGATGATGCAAGTTAGATGATGAAATGTATTTGATACATTTAAATTTGTTGATGTAGTTTTAAGTAAATCCCACTAATTATGTTAGGAGATGGATCTATACATAACACTAAATATTGAGAGAACAAACAAAACAAAATGAATCATTTATTAATTTCAATCTTAAAAGCTTTTAAAATAAAAGAAAATGATAAAAATACAATGTTTACTCTTCTTTACTTAAATTTAAAAATTGTATATATGTAAGCTATGTCTAGGTTTTATTACCTACACAAATCTACACATGTGTATGTAAACAGTTAAAAAAATTAAAACATATGAAAAACTTAATTTTTGATGTTTTTTATGTACATAAACATATGCATTTGTACATAAAAAGTAAAAAAAAAATATGAACTATTGATCAAAAACTATATATACGATTTAGATTTGTTTTTTTTAGTTCTCGAAATAATATAGTGTTCTATAATGAACCTCACTCTATTATGTTCCATGTTATTAGAAAGATGGTCTAGTACGATAATTGTATGTTGTCATATAAAAATACAAGGGCGTAGCTACCCTAAGCCCAAGGGGTGCAGGCGCATACCTTGAAAAAAAAAATTTAGTGTTTATATATACGCGTTTATCCCATCCTCACCCCACAAAAATTTTCAATCGCACCCCTTGGATTTTTGAAACCAACCCTAAGAAAATAATATAATTACATATATTGAGTTAGCCCATTTTATTAGTTAGTAGCTCAAATTCAAGATTAAGACCAAGCCCAAACTTTATAATAAGTCCACATTGTTTTAATATTGATTAAAAGAAAAAGAAAAAAAAACCTTTAAAGGAAAGACCAAGATTTGTTAAACGTGGTTTTATTGGTTTCTACTACCAAGAACCAACTTACAAAGTTTAGATTTGAGGGTTATGACAAGTTCTTAGAGTTAGTTAACACTTTTTGTGATAAGCATAAACTTGAAGTGATAAACATGGATGGTGAATACGTTGACCCAAGGATACCAAGAAAAAAAACAAACGTCACACTTCGCCACAATTATAAAGTTGAATGCTTCAATTCGATTCAAGATATGCAAATCCAAGAATTTGGAAATCGTTTTAACGAGGTAACATCAGAGTTAATTGTTTGTATTAATAGCTTGAGTCTTTGTGATAATTTTGGTGCATTTTATGTTCCAAAACTACTACGCTTAGCCGAGATATATCCACATGATTTTGATGATGAAGATAAAAGAAGGCTTCCGGTTGAACTTGAGAGCTACATAAACTGTAATGTAAAAGCGGATACACGATTTACCAAATTGAATGGTTTATCCAATCTTGTACAACTAATGGTTGAAACAAAGAAACACCTTCACTTTATATTTGTGTATCGTTTATTGAAGCTAGCTCTCACATTACCCGTCGCAACCGCAACTGTTGAAAGAAGTTTTTCGGCAATGAAGTTTGTGAAGAACAATTTGCGTAATAGGATTGGTGATGAGAATTTAAACGATAGTTGTATGATTTTTATTGAAAAAGACTTGCTTAGAAACGTGGAGATAGAAGATGTTATAGATAGATTCCAAAAATAAAGATCCGAAGAGAACAACTTTAAATTTTAGAATTTTGCTATGCATATGTAACAACGTTTGAATTACTTTTGGCTTCTTTTTGTTGATTATATAATTTTAGTGTTATTAATTTTGGTATACGACCCGACCCGGGCCACATGATGATAAACGACCCAGGGGCTTAGAGATTCCGCACCCCATGAAAATTTTTTCTAGGTACGCCACTGTAAAAATACCACATAAAATGTTGTTGTATTCAACAAACACTTTCTCTAATACATATTCATTCAACTTTGTTTACAAAAGCTACAAATATTGTTGGTTGTAACTTTTTATTTCTTAAGTATCAAAAAATATTAAGTTATGATTGTTACTCAATATCGTTTTGTTGTTCTTCCTTCACTCCATAGTGCATGATGTAAATGGTGTTTATGGTTGTGGACCAAGTAGATGTGGAGTCATGTCTAAGATGTACATCAAATTTATATTGTCTTGTCTCCATGTATAGCATTATATTGCAAGTGGAGCCCTACATTTATCATCTAACTTATACAAAGCAAGTTACTATATGTGAATCATCTACTATCAATTTAATATAACGTTATTCTTTCAAGGATATAAGGATTTTAAAAGATTTCACATTATACGGATAATTAAACCCAAGGTGTTGGTTAGATTGGTCGGACTGGCCAAACCTGTTAAAATTGTTTGGTTTTGCAATTAAAATAGTTTTTTAGTTTGTATTGAACTTTAAATACGATAAAGATGGTTAGTAATAGTATGTGTGTGTATATATATATAGAGAGAGAGAGACCACATGACCCAAAAATAAAAATAAAAGAAATAATGACTGAATAGTCGGTTACAAGATCGAAACTGTCGACCAAACTGCTAAACCCGATTAATCTTAAACCGACTAAACCAACCAGTTTGCTGCGATTTGAAGGGTTTAATGGATTATAACGATTTATGATTAATCATAGTATAGGTCACCTTTGCATCCTTTAGGTTGTACCCATCTCTTAACATCTTTAGGAAATTAATGAGTTCACTTCCACCGTATTTAATAAGTCTTGTTTCAATATGAATTGCATATTTTGCCTCCTTCACTACAACGACGGGGGTGTTATAATATAATGCATCTTAAATCAATAATCTGGTCCCGGGCGCGTCGGGTGCTTTGCATCCTCCTGACTACCACTGAGTATGCCTACTATATAGGAATACATTCCTATAAAAATTGTTACTTATAAACCAACTCATAGTTTATCATCCAACTAATGTAAGACAAACTTAATTTCCATTGTTTTAGTGTTTCAACCACACAACTCAGAGCTTCGTTATCTCGTTCATCTTAGCTTTATTTTGAACACGGTTGGATTCATTGTGATCTTCTCACATAGTAGAATACAAATGCCATAGATAATAATTATATTAATCTCAAACATAGTAAAACACATTTCCCACAAAATTTCCAACAAATTATACAAAACACCTTTTAAGTACTAGACTTTTTATATTTAAAATAAGCCTTTTCATAACTTATCACATCAGAATTAAGTGTCATGTTATATAGAAGTGACGACTCTATATATGTATATCCTATTTGTAACGACCATACAAACATTTTATAAACTTGACTTGTAACGATGACAACGTGATCGCACCCGTATACAATCATACGAACATATGTTTCTTTTCAATGTGAATTGATTTTCCAATTATGCATCGTTGATATAAGTGGTGATCCCCTTTTGACAAAATGGCTAAACTGCAAACCGCATTATTGTTGGGATAATTTTCTTTATCTCATCATTTTAGAAAATGATTGCTTTTATTCACTTGTATAATTGATCAAACAATCAATCACCTCACTCTTTATTATAAGGAGAGGAAGGTACTATAAAAATCCAATATATTTTTAAAATTCGTACAAATATCCCACTCAATTTGTATAATAAAGTCTCTAACTTTTTGCAATATGTGTGGATTCTTCATAAAATGATTTGTTACCTAAACATGTGTTCAATTATGTTCCAGGTGTTTAAAAGAGTTATATGACGTCCAAGTCAAACAAAAAATCATCTACATGGCTCCCACATAAATATTCACACACCTTCAAATTTTATACAAACAATTAGTAAACCTAATATTAGCATATGAATATTTTTTTTCTTAACCAGTAGAAAAACAAAACTTTTTTGTGCCATTGGTAGATGTCAGAAATAAGTTTAGGATTTTGGTAGAACCGCAATCTAAGATTACGATTATGTCTTATGTGGCAATTGAGTCGATTGGTGGTCCATTGTTGGCATGAACATGTAGGATATACCCGCAATCTGAGATTGTGGATTACATTATAAAAATCCAAATACTGCAATCTGAGATTGCGGGTTTCAGCATCACCTTGCACTTTTTGTCCCAGTCATCCATCCACGTTGTTCGATTTAATTGCCACATAAGACAGAACCACAATCCAAAAACCACTTCTCACATCCTCCATTGGCACAAAAAATGTTGGATTTTCAACTAAAACAAAAAAAAAATCAGCATATCAAAGTCCATAGACTAGTTTAACTGTTTAAAAACCGCCTTTTGTTATAAATAAGTTATATTATGGTGACTATCCATATTCCAATTCCCACCTCTTCATTTCTATTGTATTAATGTAAAAGCCCTATAAATAGAGGCTTCATGTAATTGTTATGTGATACACTCAATGAATAAAACTTCTCTTTTTCTATCTCTCTCTAAATCTTCCTTTAATCTTTGTTCACAGTTCTTATATTTTGTATGCTAGTAGGTCGTTATTTTACAACACGTTATCAGCACGAATTGCTTTTAAAGTGAATCATATTATGATAAGGTAACTCAAGTTTGTTTCAAACAAAATCCATATCGTAATTCATACAATATTGGGTTATGTTAGAGATTGTTTTTTTATTTGCCGAACATTAGTTCTATTGCAATTCCTATAAGTTTAGATAAAAAAATTATGCGGATGTGTTGTTCACTTGTTTGACAAATCTTTACTATCAAAATAAGAATTCTAAAAAAAGAGATTTTCTAACACATTGAAAAGCGTATTAACAAAACCGATAAATATTTATGCTCTTTTAAGTAAAATTGGTATATTATTAATTTGTATTATATATCATGGTATGTTACATAATTAAGTCTCTACATCTTTGTGACACGATAAAGAAACGAAACGAAAACGAGGTGATTAATAAAATGATAGCCTATTTTATAAATTTAATTTAATCCCTTTTAGTATTATATTAAATTTTTATCTTCAATTTTTCATTCATAAAATAAATCGTTTCACATGTAATAACTTATCTTTTATACCGAATGTCTAATTTGCCGTTTACATTCTATTAATGTATTAATTTGATGTCAAACAATCATAAAGCGTGTTTTATAGTCATTATAGGCTATTAATTGTCATTATAATAATATTATTTATCTCTTAAACATGAAACACCAATGTGGAATTAAAGAGACATTAGTTGCTAATAAAGTTTATTCAATTTCTTTGGTTTAAGCTAAAACATTAATAGTTTTTGGTGATACAAGACGTCAATACTATTAATAACGACTTTAGTTGTCTTATTTCAAGATTATGGCAATCACATAATAGATGGGTAACATATAACTGTTTTATATTATGGTATCTAAAATGTTGAAATTGTATATAGTTTTTATGAATATTTGTGAATGTTAAATTCATGCTTATATTTTGATATTTGAAATGTTTGTGATGAAAAGGCTATATATCTTGATAAACTAATACATAAATTATATGTTTTTCTTATAAATGATGAAACACTTTATTTCATAAAGATTGTACCATAACTTGTTTTATTTGGTAACATGTTATAACATCATGTGTTGGATTATGTATACAAGTGACTATCTTGTATTTTATATGCTATCATTTACTTAGCATTGAATAGAACAAATAAAACAAAGTTATGGTTTATTATCACTCTCATGAAAGATTTACATTTGACATCCAAAGTGTCATACACCTTGAATCTCATTATCATGTTATAAAAGGCCGTAAGATGTTGGGCCGATAATATTATATAACTTGGACATATAATTACTTCTCCATGGATGTTATGTGAAGAAAAGTTTATGTATGACGGAAATTGGATAAAACAAATTTTGTTTGTTTGTCAAACCTCAAATATGCTCTTGAAGTAGCAATGTCATTAAAATTGGGTGAAAGTTTTGAAGTGACTTTATATCCGTCCAAAAAGGAATGAATATCCATGAATGTTTTCGGATTCTATCTCATTCCCTGAAGGAATGTGATGAAAAATGATTGGTATAAAAGTTAAAAATCATGTACGTAACTAAGGAAGTTGTAATGATTCCACCGTGAAAGTTTTGTGGTTATAATCCATTCCCTGAAGTGAATGTGATGATATAATGATCAGTGTAAAGTCCATGATCATGGTAATTGAGGAAATATAATTACTTCTCAATTTTATGGGAAAATTGGATAGAAAGAATTTTACTTATCATACCTCAAATACGCTCCTGAAGTAGCAATACCATTAAAAGGGTATGAAAAGTTTGAAATGACTTTATATTCTTACGTCCAAGAAAATAATAAATCTTGGTTGGTTTTACTCCATTTCTTGAAGTGAATGAGATTATATAACAATAATTGAAATTGTCATGATCATGGAGATAATTGAGAAAGATGCAATCATGGTCATAATGTGATCAACCATCAAAGATTATAATAATAGCCAAGTTAAATAATGAGATTGATCATCAAAAATGCAATAATGATCATGTTACTAATGAGATTGACCACCACATGTGGCAAATAAAAGGATTGATTATATAACATGATGGTTTGAATATTGAAGTTACAATACATTCTTTCATATCTATATGTTTTGTATTACATACGTGCAAGTAATACATATTCGATCATAATCGATGCATCGTCTAAATAGTTATCAAGTTTGCAACCTAAAGTTTTCTTGATTTATGGCTTAGCTAATAGGATAGCAAACATATTATTCTAGATTGGCATATTTAATCAATTCTCAAGATAATAATGATCATTGGAATAAGTGTTGAACTACATATAGCTTATGTTCATACATATATTGCTTTCATTGAGATGATCACTAAAACGTCTACTATTGATTGCAATGTCAATGATCATGAAAGCAAAAGTTCATGTTTACATTTGATTTTACATGCATTAACATTTATTCACATCAAGCCAATACATGGTAATAGTTTCTCTCCATTATAGTTGGTTTTTGGTCAGGAACCAAATATTGCCCTTCTAAGATTTTTGTTGTGCGACATATATTGAAATTGATCCACCACGACACAGGGATGGGACCTTAAAAGGTGATTGGGAATATATGATGATTTATAGAGCCTTCAACAAGAGATTTATTTACATCTCATTAATTGATATCCATCTCAATGGATTAACATTCCCAACATCAGGGGGGAGATAAAAGGCAGTTGGAAATATAAATGAGTTAGAATGAAATATCATTGATCCTCGTACTAAACAATGTGAACCAAAAGTTCAAAGGACAATTCATTCACAGAGATTAGCGAATTAATTACCAGACGCATTAACTGACCTAAATTTGATGAATAGCTAATCAAGTCACATATACCAACTGCTAATGCTCCATTTAAGATGAGTGTCCAGGAAGGACAATCGTATATTGGCAATAAGCCTACTGCACGCCTAAAGCGTGGTAGACTAGTCGATTCCAAAGAATACAAATCCTCGAGATACTGGAGCAAGTAAGAAAGATGGTCAAGTCGAGGTTATAGTAAAAAGGTCTCCTGAAGAGACATTAGACATGATGGTTCCAGAAGAACCTCAGGTACCTGAAAATAAAGAGATCTCGTTATAAAGTATCATGTCTACGAAATGTATGGAATCAAAATAAAATCGACGTCGTTATAAATTTTATGTAATGTAGCGCTTAAAATGAGGATCAAGACTTAAGATCTGCCTATGAATGAATATAAAGAAATGATTGGCCAAAATGGAAAGACGCAAATACGGCAGAGTTGAATTCTCTATTGAAAAGAAAAGTTTTGGACCAGTAGTCCATATAACAAAATTTGTAAAACATATAGATATGAAAAGAAAATGATATAAGGTAAAATTGGTGGCACAAGAATTTCGTAAAGAACCATAATTGATTATAAGGAGACGCATTCTCCAGTGGTGGATACAATGATTTTTCATTATGTTATTAGTCTGGTAATGCAAAGAGAGAATTGAAATGCGTCTAATAAATATCATGATTTACTCGACACTGAAAGTTTACATGAAAATATCTGATGAAGGATTTAATGTGTCAAAATCTTGTAACGTAAGTTCTCGAAAACGTTATGATCGGAATAAATAGATTCAATTCGGAATAAGTTATATTTGTTATATGATTGAATTGAATATAAGTGGAACTCCTCATGAGTATCCTAAAGCAACTGAGTGCTTAAAAGGTAATATGAAACATCGTAGGATGTAATTATTGTGCACCAATACACCACAAGTGATACACTGAATCTGGTGATTATGATACTTTAATGTATAAGAATGGTACAATATATACTGGAGAAATATATGTTATTGTTCTTCCAATTGAAGAGTTAATGCACTTGCGTAATTGGTCAAGATGGAAAAATCCTTGATGGATTGATGATGTCTGCAGCATCGATATCAATACCTTAAGAAGTATTATGTAAAGGTAATATAATATGTATGGACTAAAATAAGGGGGTTGAGTGTTTTAAAACTCATGAGATATCCTGATAAAGAGCAACATAAGTTTGATTGTATTATCCAGCTTGTAGCAAAAGTTTTCTTTTAAAAGTTCACTCGCATTTTACAGTGATAATGTCTGAGCATTATCGAGAGACTCTGTAGAACTTTTAAAAGGGGGATTTTTGAAACTCCTTGACATAGTGCACTTGTTGCTTGACCTACAATTCGAGTATATATGTACTGATATGTTTACCAATATATCAAAGTATATCTTGAAAAATGGTGGGACATTTTACAATGGACATAGCTCATATTTAAAGTGCATTAAAGGTTGTCCAATTACTTGATAAGGAAAATTATTCATTTCATCTCCTACCAAAGTAGAGATTTTCACTCTAGAAGTACCATAGTTATATATATATATATATATATATATATATATATATATATATGTACATTAGTATATGTCTTGCTAATTATGCATGATTGTAATATCTTTCACATGAACTTATAGCCACGATATAGCCTATGACAAGCAAGAAGACATTGGAATGAGTCAAAACAAATATTACAGGTATGAATGATGTTTGATTTTATTTTTCTAACCCATGAAAACAAGTTTGGTTAGGCTTGTAGATGTTGGGAATGTAACACAACAATAGCGGATCATATGATATTTATTTTTGAGAGGAGGTACCAGAAAATCTCATATGAAAATTATAAACGATTGCTCAACATAGAGGATTGTACTTCAAGGGATCGAGCGACATTTCATTGGCTAAGGAAGCTTTAAGCAACTTTCAAGGAAGATTGACACATGTTACTGAAAGACTACATATTCAAATGAGGGGGAGTATGATACAAGTTGCACTCCTTTTCCCTTAACTAAGTTTTGTCCCATTGGATTTTCTTAGTAAGGTTTATAATGAGACAACATACCTGATCCAGAAGTATCAGGAAGAGTAATACGCCCTGCACTCTTTTTCCCTTAGCTGAGGTTTTGTCCTACTGGGTTTTCCTGGCAAGGTTTTTAACGAGGCAGCATCACCAAGCGTATACTACATTATTTTCTTTTATCACATGGATAATCAAGGAGGAGTGTTATAAATAAGTTATATTATGGTGAATATCCATATTCCAACTCCCACCTCTTCATTTCTATTCTATTAATGTAAAAGCCCTATAAATAGAGGCTTCATGTAATTGTTATGTGATACACTCAATAAATAAGACTTCTCTTTTCTATCTCTCTCTAAATCTTTCTCTAATCTTTGTTCATAGTTATTATATTTTGTATGCTAGTAGACCGTTGTTTTACAACACTTTTGATTTTTTAAGTGGCTTTATGAAATGACGTTTAAAGTGTTTACATCGTAGACTTGGATAATTTTTTAACATATCAGATGGTATGGATTTGTAAATTTTGTATTTTAAGTGGTTAATTTAATGAGGTAATTTCACGTGAGCAAACAAGTAAATAACATGTACGTCAACAATAAATCATCTATATAGCCCTCATAAATGTGATGATTGTGCATGATGTGTATTGTTGATTGAACATATACTTGTACTTTAAACAAGTTAATTAAAGTAAATGACTTTAATAAACCAAAGCCATGTCACACAAGAAAACATATTCTTTTTTTTATGATATTAACCTTGTAATAATATAATTAAAAACCCGGTTTGTGCACCTCTAGTATTCAAAACTAGCGAGACAATAAAACTTCTTTAACACGTTCGCACTTGGCATTTGAGCCACATATGTTTTTTTTTTCTTTTGTACGTTTATGATGTTTATCCATTTATGTTTTTATATAGGTTGTTCATATTTGGGCCTATATGGGTTTGTTACTTTTCAGGACAATGAAAGTCTAACAGGCCCCCCGTTTGCCTTTGGGCTTTAGAGTGACATCTTTCATTATACGACCATACGAACATCTAACATATAGATTATTAGAGTCTCACAACAACGTACAAAAGTGTCTAGTCACAAATCAATTACGGATGACAATTGAACATGAACAAGAACCTAAAGATTACACCCCACACCTGAAGGATTCGAGATCATATTCGAGTATGAAACCGGGTAGGGGATTAGTTTCAAACATTTCATAGGTATATGATGGGTATATTATTAGCTGATATCCGACCCGATTACATGAAACATGAATACTTTTTTACCCGAGCCATACCCGTAAACACTTTTTTTTTTCTTTTAATTTATCTTTGTTCTTGTATAGTAGAGTAATCTATGTATTAACTAAATTCTACTTTTTATTTGGAAAATTGGATCTTAATAATCTCAGTTTTAACATATTAGCCGACAACGGTGCCAACTTAAGAAATATTTTGTACCAGACCCAACTTTAAGCTATTTCTCTCCGACAATTCCTATACTAACTAAAAGTTAACTCAGTTAGTTTTTGCTGACGCATACTGCTAATGTGACAAAAAGTCAAAGTTTGTGATGTGGATTGGTTATGTGGCAAATAAGTCAAAGGTTTTGTGACATGGACTACTTATGTGGCAGTCGACATTAGCAAAAACAAACTAGGTTAACTTATAGTTAATACAAGATCTTTAAAGGAAAATAGGTTAAAAGTTGGGATTATCACAAAATATTGCCTTAGATGAGACTATTGCATGCTAAGATGTCAAAGTTGGGATTATTAAAATCCAGTTTTCTTTATATTTTTAGTTTCCTTGTAATAAGCATATATAACAAAAAAAAATATAGCAGAAATTTATTTGAAAATCATAATGGAATTATAACAAACTGACATGTATACTTCAATCACAGATTTACAACCAGGATGAGATCTGAGATTACTAATACCCGTCTCATTGCTATCCCTTCTTGTGAGGCTGCAAGAACTGCATGGACGAAGCATTGTGAGGGCCAGGGGTGGCCCTGCCCCCCCCCCCCCCCCTCCCCTGTTTTTTGGCGCAGTTGTTAAAATTTGTGATTTTCGTACATAAATTTAGTCCGGGTTGAGTCCGGCCCCGCCGATTTGGCACTACCGATCGAAAAAAATTGAAACCCCCCCCCCCCCCCCCCCCCCCCCCCCCAAATTGGTGAACCAAGCTTCGCCCGTGGCAAGAAGCTCATCATCTCCTCACAGGAATAATTCATAAAAAAGTTGTGACAAGTAGTAACCATTTCTATTAGCATAAAATTATCTTTCTGTTTCAACAAAAAAGTATGTTATTGTAATGTGTGAGGAATGAGGATGCAACTGAAATCAAACGATACATAGATGTGTTTTACAATCCCCATGATTGCCAATACACGATCTATCTTTTCGTCTAGGATCGTAATAGAACAAAATCAAAGGATATAAATTGTAATGTACTAAATTGGGGTCAAACTTGACACCTAATGTTTAGTATAGTTACATGCAACCAATGGTTAATTATTCGTTGATAATGTGAGTTGGATAATCTTTTAGGATTGGATCCATCTTCAAAGATTAATCTGGCTAAATGGTTTTGTTCAATTAACAATATTAATCATGCTATAGGGAGAGATGCTTTATTGTTGAATTAGAACAACTTCTAAGCAAAAAAAAGTCAAAATTGGACGAAAAATGAATAAAGTAGCCATTACATGTGTTGGAAGGAGGTGTTCGTATCAATCTAACTATTTTGACAATGTGTGTAAGTTTCTAATCAAGTGATTATAATTAAGTGACTATGTTCGGTTCTCTTCCGCTGCACCTATCAGTCTATCACTGTTGTGAAATCATCTAATCTATATAATAAGTCGTTGAAGGCTTTTAGGAACAGTATGCTTTTTTTTTTTATCTTTTATTGTTTTTTGTTGCTATTGTTGCATTTTTTTTTTTGTCTTTTAGTGTTTCGTATCCTTTTTATGCCTTTCAAGTGTTTTATATTTTCATTCACATCTCATTATCTTTAATTAATTTACACGACAGTATAAATTTATGCTTTCGTGTTACGAATTTTCCCTGATTTGTTCGCCGTTCGCTTACGTTTATGACGTCGTTTATTTTTATGTACATTTTGATATAAATTCAAAATGATTTACTTTTAAACTTAATATTTTTTTTTTCAAAAATAAGTCTGGTCAAATATAATACGTTTTGTGTTTATTTTTATGTATTTTTTAGTTGGTCCATGTTTAGACATAAATTTTGTTTGGAAACAAGTCGGGTTGTTTCAAATATAATATGTTTTCATTAGAGAAGACAAATTCGACTAACTTAACGTTTTGACGGAGTCGCAACGCGCGACGCATAAAATTATCATTGAAGGCTCCTGATGTTGAACATCGATGGGTAAGGATTAAGGTGGGAAGATATTTTAGACATTCTCAACTCAGTAATATGATACGTTTGTTTTTTTTTTTTTAACGGAAATATGATACGTTTGTTAATGATACACGAGTGGCACTTTGCCTACTTTCACAAAAACCCTTGCATTAATGTGAATTTAAATACATCAATTATAACAAAAATGAATAAAACTTATAGATGTCCCCATAAAGCTAACCGCTATGCAATCATTCATCGATAAAGCGAATGACAAAATCATCATAATCAAATTAGTAGCTCAACCCAAGCTGAAGACCAAGGGCCGCGTGTACGAGAAACAATGTCATGATCCCGCTACCTAAGATCCCATGAACGTTCCTTAGTCCCGGATTTCCCTACAAGTCGTTAGCCACATCGAAAAGAAAACATCAATATCGTATCATTGTCCTTTCAGTTGCACACTTGAGAACAAAGATTTCAGTTGCATATTACATATCAATGACCATGTCATTTGAAAATAATTAAAAAAAAAACTAATTTTAGTCAGGTTTACCTCGAATAGCGTTGGCAATGCAGTTTGTACAGCTAAAAGCGTTAAACCGATCAACCCTGTCACAGCATGAGGACTACAAGAAACCAATATATAAACAATTACTGCATAAGTTTTCAAAAGACTCAAGAATACTGTTAGCAATGAATCTTAAACCTACAACATTATATGCATACACTGTGACGGTTACCTTTCGAGGATGGGCCTGTCGGAGGTAAGTAGAGAGGTAACACCACCAGTGGCTCCGAGAGCAAAGAAGAAGAACATTCCGGCAAGGAGTTTAGGATGCAAATCTTTAGCCATTGCCTTTTCCTCCTGAATTCATATATCCAATGCCAAACAATGATGTTTTTGTTTCTGTTATACATTTACAGTTTTTATTTGGATTTATAACCATAAAAAACCAACATTGCATGAAAAGGTCACTCAGCCCATAGTTGTCAAAGCGCCTAGGTGCACTCAAGGCGCATAGGCCGAGCCCGGAGCCTAGGCGCAAGGCGCATAAAAAACGAGGGCTTTTTATAATTAGGCGCATAGTATAAAATACATTTTTTAGGGATTTTAGAGATGTTTTAGGCTTGTTTAGGGCTACTTTAGGATGATTTAGGGTTGTTTAGGACTTGTTCATAGCTCATTTAGGATGTTTTAGAGGTTTAAGCAACTTTTAGCCTGAATTTGGCCGGAAATCAGCCTGAATTAGTGCGCCTCACAGGGCGCAGCCCACTTGGTGCGCCTAGGTGCGCTTTTGACAACATAGACTCAGTCCACTTTCGGTTTATTAGAAACACCCCTTGAACGGGTCAAAATTTGATGAAGATGCAATCCAAATACGCAAAAATGCTGACATTGATGACGTTTATCTTATAACCTTGTATATAGCGATGAAAGTTATTTGACATTGTTTAAGGTCAACACACATGATATACACGACAACAAAAATCACCACTTACATAGTTACATTGCCTCCAAATATGTAACAAGTGTGCTAGTAACCAACATTTATCGCCGATTCGATTTGTAAAACATAAAAGGATATTGGCTTTTTTATACAGTGTTAACCCTTTTTATTTTATAAAACATGATTATCAGCTAAACTCTGTAGTAAAGATTCTTACCACATCATCAGAGAACTTAATCCGAAAACCTAAATAAGTCCCATAACCACCCATGGCGAAGAGCACGACTGCCTACAAGACGATGAAATCAATCACATCACTATGTCAAAAGAAGATTAATTAGAATGCTATCAACTTGTAACTTGTAACAATACCATGTTACCAGGATGACCCCAATGGACAAGCCAGCCAGGGAGACCCCATGATTTTACAAGCTCGACGAAAGGTCCAAACACCGATCTAATCGTTCCAGCTGCAGCTCACAGAATCAAACATTGCTTACACAATTCAAAATATACATTGATTATGATTCATCTTCTAGCTATTGGAAAAAAAATACTACAGAATAATTATATTAGTTACGACTTATTGTTATATCATTACCATTTTAAGAAGATACTATTTGATCAAAAGCGGTCAACCTCGGTTAGAATTGCATCTAGTCGCCAAGTTTGACTTAAAATAAATTAAAACATAGGTGGTTCCTTAATCTATAATAGTAAAGAATAAACATAAGTTTTTTAATAAGATAAGAAAAATATTAATTGTAATGGAAGGTGAAAGTAAGTAAGAAAAATATGTGAGTGACCTACCTCCAGGAAGGGCAGCAAGAAGGAGAAGAGGAAGAGGAGAGAGCGAGTACAACACACTTTCAGTTACACCACTCTCCATCATTTCTATTTCTTCATCTTCTTGTTCGTTTTGTTGTTGTTGTTGTTGTTGTTGAATGGTTTCTGATTGAATTTGTTTTTTAAGTGCAAAAGTTGTGACATAACCTCTGTTCCTGCTGCTAGTGGTTGTACATTTGGGTAAGGATGAAGTAGTGAAAGGTACAAGTGGAATTGTAATGGAAGGTGATGAGTAATTGAGTCTGTGAAACGAAGCACTGCTCAACATTGCCATTTTTCAATGGGTTACTATTACTGTGTGTGTGTTGGTTTAAGGAAGGACGAAACTTGAAGGAAGAAGTAAAAGGAATGGGAAAGGTAAAGAAAGAGACACGTTTTGGGTATCTTCATGAAAAGTTGTTATGGGACGTGGTCTCCACGAGTTCCTTCTTTCTACCATATATTATCTTTTCCTTTTCTTTTTTTCTTTTTTAAAAAAAAAGTGTTAATTCATTAGATTTTTTGAGAATTATCTGGACTGGACTACCATCGTTTTTTATCGGATCAGGTTAGTTAAATGGCTTGTGTTTGTGCTGAATTGAGTTGAGTTTTTTTAGTGTAAATGTAAAAATAGAGTTTTTTATTTGATTTGTTTCGTATGATCGTGATTTCAGTTTCAATTATGTTTATTAAAAAATATTGAATTCAATGACATTAAACTTTGTTTGGAAATTCAGAAGAAAATACTATATTACAAATTTAATTAATTATTGGCTACTATAGCTTAATACAACTAGTTTGTAGCCTAACTGGTTGCATCTGTGTCCTTATACCACTTAACAATACAACTAAATGCCTTACTTTCATATAAGACCTAACTGCATGCTTGATTGTATACAAAAAAAAGTGCTTGATCATATAAGACCCCATCTCAACTCTCCAACTTGTGAACCAGTGCCTACATGCTTGATTGTACCTCTATCTAATCATCATCATCTGAAAACCGGAGAAAAACTAATCACCTCAAATTGTTTCAAAAAGCCCACATTAAGAAAGAAAAGGGGAAAAAACTTGTGATACCTGAATGGTATGTACACATGGCATTATTCATCATATCATCTATCGACACGAAGAACATTATTCTGTATGGATCCCCGGTATACCACTTCTTTCATGGGATCAATCATCCATTTGCCATCAACTATAAATTTGATCTGCACGTGTTGCAAGCATTAAACATAACTCCGTATAATCAAGATAGCAACTTGATGCAAGTGAATCACATACCTCATAGATCCCAGGATATAGCCACAACATGGACCTCCACAGTCTAGTATTGCTGATATAAATATATTACTCTATATAGTTAAAAGTTGTTTTAACTTTTAAGCACATAATTGGAAAACAAATTTGCAATTATTATATCAAACTAAAGTCAGTGGACAGGAAGTTTTAACCCTGTTCTCTTGCTAAAGGTGGAATAATGGCCAAATGGTTGGGGTAGGTAACTGATATGAGTCAAAGCGGGCTGGGTTGACCTGACACACTTTCTGTTTGAACTTTTTAAAAGCTAGTGTCAAATATGATTACAGAAGTTATATATGTAAATAAATAATACATGAAATTTTTAAATAAAATGATTTAGGAGATTTTGTGGATGGATAATAAACTTCAGGCAACAGTCAACCTGTTTGACCCACTTGACTTGTTCAGTTGTACTTGTTCCCTTTTGATCTACCTATACTGAATTTAACAGTTTCACGAATTAGAGTATAAGCATAAAGCGAAATCAATCAAATTTGAAGAGAGTTGGAAACCTCAATTCAACAGGGTCTGTGATACTTGAAGAAGGCTGTGGATCCAACGTTACAGCATGATGCCACCCATTAAAGCTACCTGCGACCTGCACAGTCTCACCTTCGCCCCAGTACTCGACTTGAACCTAGTAAAGTAGAAGCTCCCATTAGTGTAAAAAAAAAAAAAACTAAATCTGTGATTGATGATGTAAAAAACATAAATTGATAAAAATAAAATAAAGGTGAAACAGCTACTTGATATCAGGATAATGTATGGTCTCTGGGGTTTCTAATGGTAAATGAGAAGAAGTTACCTGTTTTAATCCAGAAAGGCTTTCTTCAGCTGCAAGTAACTCTGCATCTTTATCCAAGAGAAGTTTTTGTGCTTTACTTATCTCCGTTTCAGCTTTAGCTTGTAGTTCAGACAAGGCTTGCTGTGGAAGAAAGTTACATTGATAACCAATCAGTAGTTGTGGTCTTGTTGAACAGAGAATTTAATAAGAAATGGATGGAAAATACAATTTGCAGAACATGTACCACATACCTTGTTCTTCTCGATCTGTTCCTTCAACTCAGACAATTCCAACTCCTTGTTATGCTAAGCACATAAAAACGATTATAAAAGTTACATACTATATGAAGATCCAATTGCAAGCTCCTGATTAACAATGTGGGAGATGTATATAATACCAGCATAACTTTGATACGGTTGATTTCAGCTTGATCCTCCTGTGTTATTATCTGTCTTACACACAAAGATGATCATGTGAGTGTGATTTTGTGTGTGTGTCAGACAGAGAGAGAGAGAGAGAGAATTTGTATCTGAAAAAAAGTAGTTGATATGAAACGACCTCAACTTCCAAGTCATTATCAGTGTTAGCAGCCTCGTAAATTGCTACTTGATCGTTGGAAGTAATATTTCTACAAATGATGTGATGTACATTTAAGAAGCATTAAGCCATATGATCAAGCATACAAGCATGGATATTAAAAATATACAGATGTGTAAGTAATGTAGCGGAAGTAACAATGCAAACCTCAATTGAGATGTTGAATTAACAAGCTGGGATGTCAATATACTCCCATTCTCAAAATCTAAATTCGCCGAGTCAGATTCACAAAGAACTTGACTGTTTGGCTCCTCACTTCCTGAACATCAAGAAGCACCAAGTGGTAAATTTATATTTGAAGAATTAATGAAATAAGTACAAGGATACATGTTACTGTACTTAATGGACCCCAAAGAACAAAATCACATCTTCATGTTAGTTGTGACTTGCCTTCAATTTCTTCCAGTTCTCCACTCTGAATAAACTTTGTCACTTTTTCCTGCAGTGATAATTTGGTTAAATCATCACCTATCATGTTTTCATGTGGAGATAACAAGTCTTCATGTGGCGATAAAATGTCTTCATGTGGCGATAACATGTATTCGGTCAACTCTTTTCTACTCTCGTCAGGACCTAATTATAAAATGATTGTTTAGTATCATTTTATAACATAAATAAATGAAGAAAGCAACAAAATCTACCGGTCAGTTCATCTTCTTCTTTATTAGCTTTATCCTCAGTCAAGCTCCCTTCTGCATCAGAATCAGATACTTTGATCTCTTGTGAGGCTGCAAGAAGCTCTTTAATAAGTTTATATCCTCTCCGTCTCACAATGTTTGCAAGGTCTTGCCTATACAATAATGTAAAAACAAACAAGAATAACTCAAAAAAAGTTGTTACAAGTTATACTCATTTCCATTAGCATAAAATTATCTCTGTTTTAACAAAAGGTATGTTTTTGTAAAGTGCGAGTATGCAACTGAAATCAAACGATATATAGATGCCTTTCACATATATCCTTCATTTTATATAAAAGTTCTATTGAATCTCAATAATTACCAAGGAAAGGAGTTCCTCAAAGAGAAGCACACAAGCAGCCACACGTCATGTCATATGAGTTATGACTCATATTTGCAAATGACCCTACACTCCTACACAGTGTGCCTACTTGAATATGGCAACTTACAGCTAACATAGCACTACACTGCCCTTCTCTTTGCTACTTGCTATTTAGACAACTTGGTCTTTAACCAAACGGTATAGAGTCATCTTGCAAATACGACAAAACGTAGGGATGATTGTGTAACCCTTCCCTTAAATAAGTCATACTCATACAACATGTCATCATTCCCTTTATCAATTATCCATTTGCCTTATCTGAAACAGGCAGTTTCTACGGAAAACATCTTTTGTTTTATGCTGGCATACTATTGGGGGAAAACACATTGGTATCATGATGAATGACCGTGCAGAATGGGTGGAGATACAGCATGCATCAAGATCAGGGAATATCAACAGACCTACATGCTTTACTATCATAAACTCATAATGTTGAAATGCCAAAAGGCAGCACATGCATCATACCACCTCTGTTGGAATATTTCTGAATTTAATTTCAGCCTATTGGATAGATGGTTAAAAATGAGTATTTGAATAGTAAGGTTGGGGATGCACTGACTTTAGAGCCAACAATATCATAAAGGATCCTTCTAGAGTTCTAGACGGTTTGGTCATCTCTAAGATAGTATATTAAATGCTCTAATGTAGAGACCAGATCTGTACCATAGAATCCACATAAAGAACATTATTAAATGGTGCGATTACGATTACCCTAATCATAATTAACAAAGATGTTGCAGTCTTGTAGACTATAGTAGCCAATATGAACATCGAGACGTCAAGAAATATTTAACCAGTTGAAGGATGAAAACCGAGTCAGGCTTCGTAACATGGAATATTTTTGTTTATTTGCACAGCACTACTGCTTTTAAGTTTTTAACACTCCTAATACATGATAATAATACAAACTTAAGTTCAATGCAAGCCGACACATACACTAATACACAAGGCCTCAATTCGCTAGTACACAACATGATACATCAAAAGTAATCTATCCAAACTAATTAACAGTACCTAATATTTCAAAGCAATTTCTAATATAACAAGTTTTCAATAACAATAACATTCACATCCACAGATTATTATTATTAAAAGCTACAAACCAAACTATACCTTCCATGCTGTGAAAGCTCCTTCAAGGAAGGCACATGTCCGTCAGGAAGACCAATTTCAGAAACAAATTCTCGTAACTCGTTACATAGATCTGCATTCGTCTTCGTCTGTCTCCTACGGGCAACACTAACACAACAAACCAATAATTAACTCAATGGAAACTCAATTGACTAATAAATAATTAAATAAACACAATCAGCAAACAGATATGAACCTTGTTTTAGTGGAAGAGGAAGCAGAAAGTGCATGGGCGTGAAGGAGACGGAGTTGAGAGAATCGAGGATGTGGATTGGAGACGAAGAGTTTGTAGGAAGGAAGGAAGGCGTTAGAGAGAGTGATGTGTGTGGTGGTCATGGTAGAAGAAGATTATGTGTGGAAGCAATTAGCATAGCATTTGAGATATATTTATTGTAGTCAACAACTGCAACAGATTCAACACTGCAACCACCGGTTCTTCAGGTGAGAGATGATGGTTTGGTTTGGTTCCCTATCTATCTCTTCTTCCTTTCTTTCAGTCACTGGAAAGTAGTAAATTAATCCTCCCTTGGATAATATCAAAGTTTGATTAACATTACAGTTTACTAATTATTCACTTGTAGCCATGGATGTGAAAACACATGCTTTGAATCTTATAAAAATTTCTCAAATAAAGATAAACAACAGTTAAATGAAATAATAAAAAGATTATTAAAAAGTTGTGAGCAGAGGGTGTTGGGGATTGAGTTTGGAAATGCAAAAGTACTTTTTGTCAAAAGTGCTTATTGGCTTATGACTTTTTGAAAATAAGTTTTTAAAAAAAGTGTTTGGATTAGCTTTTGGGATGAGAAACGTCAAAAAGTCAATAGATTGTTATTTTTTTAAGTGTTTCGCTTAACTTATTGTGAATATTAGTTGTATGGGTGGTAAATTTGTAATTTTTTTTTTCCAAAAGTCAAAAGTCAGGATTTCTAACTTTTCAAAAACAGTGGAACCTTAAAAACCAAAAGCCAAAAGTAAAAACAGAAAGCGCTTTTGGGTTACACAAACAGCATATTGACTTATTGGCTTTTTGGAAAAGGCAATAAGTCAATAAGTTGTTTTGAAACTCAATCCCAAACACCAAATGATGCTCTCTTTTTTAACGTAGATAGTGCAATTTAAGAAATTACATGTATGGTGTCTATGGTTTATGTTGGGGATTTACAGTAAAACAAACGAACAACCGGATAACAGAAATCTCTGAAGGTATGTAATCGTTTTCAGATTGAATCAATTCGACGGTTCAATCGAATATTCAATCGGATACAATCGGAGATCGAGAATTTTCAATATGTTATGATTGAGAGAAGAACCATAGAGAGTTTTTGACCAAGATAATGAAACTCGTAATCAATCAATGGCCCATTAACTGCCTTTGAGGCAGTTATTACCAAGGGTTTCAAATTGCCAAATTTAGTCCCTCAATTTCTGAAAATTAATTTTCTACCCCTTGGACCATGCTCCCAGGGGCACTGCCCCCGGACCCCCGTCCCTTAGGGGTTTCGCCCCTAAGTTCATAATAAATTCAAATAGGCGTGCACTCTGCACCACCATACCTATATGATGTATTATTATGAAGATATTGGTCAAACAGTCAATCCAATTACACTAAAATATCCAACAGTTTATTTATTGCTATCGTGCTAAATTTTGGGGACCTCCAATGGAGATTGGCATCCTTGCCTATGCGGCATGGGGGCTTAGGGATTTACACGGTAGGGGATGTGTCAACTTACGCCTTTGTAGCATCCAGGGCCTAGGGATTTACAAGCCTTTCCTGAAACGAGTGCAGAAGGTGGTCCACAGTGACTCGCAGAGCGCTAAGAACCAAGGGTTTGTGTTTAGCATGATAGGCTTTACGATTCAAAAAGGGATAGCGGCGCAGCTTGTTGCCCGCTTATCCACCATCTAAATGTAACTTGTTTTTGTTTTTGTTATCTATACTATATTAAAGTGCTAAATTATAAAATAGTTATATTAATCTTTTGGAAAAATTACAGAAATTGTCCTTTATGTTTACCTGTTTTTTCAGTAGGTGTCCTTAAACTTCAAAAGTGATGAGAATCGTCCTTTATGTTCTAAAATCTTTCAAGTCTCGTCCTTTAGCACTAACTTGGTTGGATTTTTTGGTTAAGTTATGTCACGTGAAAGTCACGTGAGGGTATTATTGACATTTCACCAGCTCTTTTCATTTGCCCCCTTTTTAAAAAATATCTCTCAAGTATCTCTCTCTCTTTCTCTGACTCTCAACCATCATCAACCATCACACCACCACCACCACCACCACCACACTCAAAACGTCTTCCATTACCGCCCATAAAACACCCATAACATTCGCCTGGAATCTCACTACATCACAAACCTGTTTCACCCTAAACACAAACCTGTTTCACCCTAAATCGATGATAACCTATCCATAGCCGGGTGTATAACCAACCTGACCCGATTGAACCCTTCAACGCTACCCTAATCATATGCGTCACAAAGAAGAAAATGTTGCTTCGCCTCAGACTTCAAATCACCAATTCTTCACCTTGGAATCAGCTCCGGCTGTTGAATGTTCTGTGTATAACTCACCATTAGGTGGCAGCTCGTCATCAAACAGTCGAACCCCCTGATCATGTATAGAATTCTTCCCCTGATAACACTTATTAGAAATATGGAATTGGAACTTTTAGGGCCTTGTTCAGATTTTGAAAACGGGTCGATTAGGGTTTGTTGATTATGGTGGGGGTGTCGGATTTGGTGGGATTTTGTGGTGGTTGTCGGATTTGTGGGGTTTGGTAGTGGCAGGTGGTTGTTAATGGCACTTTGCCAAGTGGTGGTGGTGGTCTACGGTTGTTGATGGCAGGTTGTGGTGGCAGGTTTGTGGTAGAGGTAGGAGTGGTGTGGTGTGGTGGTTGTCAGATTGTTCAACTCCAAAGCCTGTTTCACCTTAAATCTGCAAGATTGTTCAACTCCAAAGCCTCTGTCGATGATGATGGTGGTGGGTTCAGGTAGGAGTGGTGCGGTGGTTGTCAGATTTAGTGGGTTCAGGTAGGAGCAGAGGTAGTGGATTGCTGTTGTTCTCCGACGGATCTAGCTTCATCGTTTGTAATGGATTGTTATTGGTGATGGTAACCAATGATATGATGTGCCTCATAGATATGGTGACCAAAGCAAGAGAGAAGAGAAGGAGATAGAAAGGCAGAGATGTAGTGAGAGAGAAAGAGAGGAGTAAAGAGTAAATTGTTTTTTTTTTTAATTTTGGACCAAAAGTATAAGTTAATCACACAACTAGTCCCTAAAAGAGTAAAAAGACAAATTCACCCTCATGTGCAATGCACATGACTGGATTTAACTAGAAAATCTAACCAAGTTAGTGCCAAAGGACGAGACTTGAAAGATTTTAGAACATAAAGGACGATTCTCATCAGTTTTGAAGGTTAATGACACCTACTGAAAAAACAGGTAAACATAAAATACGATTTCTGTAATTTTTCGTAATCTTTTACTTTAAAGGAATAAAAACACATAAGAGAGACGGAATTCTTTCATATTGTCACTCATCTCTCACCTAGTCACCTTTAGCTCGGACAACAAAAACCAAGCATTTGATCAAATCACTCAAAATTAGTGTTCAGCTCTACAAACCCTAGATCTCAAATCCATCCCACACGCTCTCTCTCTCTCTCTCTCTCTCTCTGTGTGTCAAATCAAACCCTAACACTCAACTTCACCATCGATGGCGTTCAATACCTCCAACACCAACAGCGACGATACCTCCGCCGAACAAATCCCACTCATGGAAGTCCCTTTCCGATCCCTAAACATCGACTTAGACCAGGAATGGCTCCCGATCTTTACTCGGTTGGGCGAGTATACTGTGGATGAACGTGTGGAGAGGATTAAACGTTGGAAGATGAATAAGGAGGCTAGCTCGCACAGTGATGGGTGCAAAGGTAAAGTCACATCGCGTGTTCCTAATTGGGTGTTAATTGTTACTCTCTGGTTTCTCTCGATATCGCTGATGTCAACTAATACTGTGTTAAAGCTGAATATGAGAGTTCTGCGGCAAACGCAGTACTGGATCGAGAAAGTGGCTGATTGTGTGGATAGCGATGGAGTTTAGAGGACTCTTACATGCTTTTTGTATCGTTCCATTGATTGTAACTAAATAGAATGTTTAATACGCTTGAATGAGTATTTATTATTTACTAATAAAAAAGTTTTTTAACCATCTAGTTATCTACCTTCCTCGTCATAAATACCACGAAACACATGTGCGCTTCTGGCATCCAATAACACGAGACACTCGTTTTTAGCTGCTTAACGACTCCATCACTAGGCCCCGTTCGCTATGTATTTAAGATAACTGACGACTATCATTGCAGTCATAACGGATTCTTCATCCGCATCCCTATAACAAGTTCCATCTAGCTCGAAACAACACACAAACTGGATCTACAACCTCATATTCGATCTTCTTTGATTTCTAATTGCAAAATAGGAACCTATGTACGGCCCTTAATATCTAGTCAAAGGTATAATCTTAAACATAAACAACATGCTTCCGATATACAGTCGAAAAAAAAACAAAGAATTTAGAATAAACTACAATAAATTCAAATACAATAAACATCATGATCCATATATGAAGCACACACAATATACAGATATAGCAAGAGGATGTATCGACTAATGCTCATACTTAACACGCCCCTTTAGTATACCAGGAAGTGGTGGAGATGGTGATGGCGGAGGTCTGCTAGACCTTGGTGGCGGCAAAGGGGCTGGAGGCTGAACCATGGCGGACATGCTGGACCCGGCACCTCCCTCTGTACTAACATTGTTTGATCCCCCACCTAACTTCATGGCTTTGAGGACATAGTTGTCGTCATGTAGCTCAAATGGTGTGCTGCAATTAGATCAAGAATAAAACTTAACACTTATTGTGGTAAATTATAATTTTAAATAAACCAAACACGCGGTATGAGCTAACCTGTTGAAGTCAAAATGAACAAGCTGCATATCTTCTGAAATTTCCACCTCGACAGTGGCATGAGGGCGGGTCTATAATTACCAGACAGCAAAAAGGTTAAGTATTAATTACTCCAACTCTTTGCCGTTCAAAAAATAATAATAATAATTATAATGGGTATGGATCCTAGGAGAACCAACCCCTATTTGAGAACTGAGAGAACCATTCTGGACCACACATTTCATACAAAGGCAATTTTTTTTGCTTTAATCGCACATTTTTATGCAAGAATTTTTTTTTTTTTTTTGTAATTTTTTTTTTCATTTATACATGTGTATATAGCAATTTATACATACGTGTATATAGCATTTTCAGCTATACATATGTGTATATTGAAAAAATAAAAATAAAAAAAAATTCCTGCATATAAAGCAGCGATTAAAGCAAAAAAAAAAACAAATTTTTTTTTCCTTAGGGAAATTTATGGTCCAGAATGGTTCTCACAGTTCTCAATTTGGGAAAAGGTTCTCATTTGAACCAGATCCTAATTATAATAATAACTCCATCCTATTATTTACCCTGTTTAAGGGAACTGTTATTTCACCATATATTTATAGAGTACATGTGACAGTTTTGACCCGTTTACTAACAAATGGGTTGCTTTTATCTCAGATAATACAAATTAAAAAAAAGGGCAATATAAGATGTTAGCGGGTCAATCTGGCCCAAACTGTTTGAGCCATACTATAATATCATCCGTTATCTAACCTATCAGACCTGCCTAACATGAAAGACGATAATAACATTTTTGTACAACCGTACCTGAACCAGTATAAAAGGTAAAGCCACTCCACCGCTTGGTGTGTTTCCTGAGCCATATAACTGCTCGTTCCGTTTAATTAGATTTTGAAGACCTACATGCTTTATAATAGGAAAAGAACAGTTTAGCATAAAGCAATAATAAAGAAAGCAATTGTCAATACATATTATATAACATATTAGCCGGTTCTCACTTGATCTTCCAGTTCTCGTAAATAAGCAGTTTTCTTCTCGATTCTGTTCTTGAGAGCAAGACGCTCACTCTGTGACATAATAAAATAACAAACCACAATAGGTTCATAGATGTCTGCTTTAAAATACATTTATACAGAGATGGTAAGTATGATTCATTTACTTACAAATTGATCGATTCCGGTTATGTTTTATTACTAACGGGTCAAATAAGTAAAATAGAAGAAGTTAGCTAAAAGGAAATGGGTTGAGAGTAACCAAAAAGCTATATTTTATGCATAAATCCTTCTAAATGGTTCAGTTTTGTTTGCAAAAAATAAACTTCAGACAACAAGCGTTTTGCCTTTGACCCATAACCCGACCCGATCAATTTGACAACTCTATAGTTATCGAGTAAAAAAGAATAAAATGAGACCTTTAGTTCTTCGATATCATTCAAACTAGTTCGAGGTAGACCCCGCCACTGTATTTCCTTTTTATCTTTAGAAATAATATCCATAGCCATGAGAACGTTTAGCGCATCATATACCCGTCTACGGATATTCTTCTCATCATATTGTTGCTGTGATGAATATTCAAAAGTTACAGAGAAAAATATAAACAAAAATACAGTAATTGCAAGGTAAAATGATTGATAATAAGATTCATACTAAGTTATTAACTCTTGTGAGCTTTGTTACACATAAAAAAAACCCAGCACCACCTTTAAGCAAAATGCTCAGATAGTAAATGGATATATATATATATATATAAAAGAATGTCATTCTAATTTTCTTAATTCTGATAACATTTTCCAGTTAAAGTAGGCCAAATATGTCTCTATATGTAGAACTTTGTTCCAAAGAAAGTTTTAAAGTTAAAGTTATGTGTTTGACTACCATAATCACTATAACTAATAGGTTTAACCGTTTTATGTTTTAAGTAAAAGGAGAACGGGTCAAACAGTTTGAAAGTGGCCAGACGACTATTTTTTGGAACATTAATCACCAATTATAAAATGGACAAATAGTGTTTGCGAGTCAACCAGCACATCCTGTTTTCGACCCATGAAAAAATGCCCTGTTAGACTAATACAGCATTACAACCCTAACCAGTTTTAGCCTGTTACCTAGCAGGCTAGCATGCCTATTTGGCTATTTCCACGTCCCGTTTAATCCCATCAGAGTTGTTTATTTTCGGAAACAGTTGGACATAAGTAAAACTATGTACTAGATTAAATGTTTGCTATTTTAACAGAGCAGAGTGTGAACAACACATCAAATATAAAGTTGCTGAAGTGACACGAACCTGGTCTGGGGCTTGATCACCATTGCTGGGATCTGAAAATTCAGCTACAAGTTCATCTGCAACCTGAAAATCAAATTTTCTATTTCAATTAGCATAGAATGAATGCAAAAAACATGATATTAACATTTACTTTGAGGTTTATATGAAAAAGAAAGATGGAGAGAGAGAAAAAAAAACTAATCTAGAAAACTAGAACCAATACATGTTCATATCTGTATTTTAACAGCGATGTATGATATTCAATTATCAGATATAGATAACCGGCTGCAATAAAATAAGTCACAAAAGATGGTGTTTTGATGTGTTTCTGCTATTTGAACTTGTTATAATCACATAATCCGATGTCTTGAGTGCTTATGAAATCTGATTGTTCAAAAACTATTGATCACATTGGACTTCACTGTGAAAAAAGGATAGAAGTTTGGTTATAAGAAAACAGAACTCGCTCAAACTAGGTTAACAAGAGGTATATCGGTAACTTCATTAGTCCTCAGATGATCAGTTCTTGCAGCAGATATATAAGTATCCATGACTGAGTATTTGACCCCTAAACTATCAGCTAATCATAACCAGAATCTATTATGCAAACACTAAAAACTTATAACTGCAACCTCAAGTCACAGTAATAGGATAACCCGTTCCAAGGACCAAAACACATACCAAACACCATAAAAATATAAATTAGAAAAAAAAAAGATTTAGAATAATACAAATTTAACATGAGGAGGACTCGAGAAAACGCTTAAAATGAATCCACTAACCTCATTATAAGTGGTTCTTCCCTTGCTTTCAACTTTCTCGCACACTAGGCATGACAAAATCAAAGAAAGCATTAGCTCACAGCAGCAGCAACATAGTGGGTTAGATAATGGGTCAAAACATTTTCCTCTATTCAAATGTTAGTGGTGTTAAATGTCTACAAAAGCTACATTCTTACAACAATAAACTAACTCTTCTTGTAATAAGATATAGGAAGTTTCGGAAACTTTTTAAATACGCTTTGGGCGACTTTCAATCACTTTGACACGTTTCTGTTTTAGTTAACTTTTCAAAGACATTCGTTTGACCCGTTAAATAAAAAGTATAACCCAAATCAACCAATTTACTCACAAACGAGGCGAATACACCACCTTTAGGCTTTAGCCCACATAAAAAACCTTTTTCGTGTGAACAGAGAATCATGTTTATACATTATCATGAGAAAAAAAGGGACTGCGCAAAGATTGAACCTTTCATGCTAAACTGACGAAGTCCTCTACCGCCTTTATCTCCTCCCGTTGCACGTTGAGCTCGTTTTTTCTTCTTATTCCTGGTTAAAGCTACTCATCAGTATCACCAAACACAAACTTTATTCAACTAACAAACTTAAATTAAAAATCTTTATGTCACATTAGCCTATGGTGCAAACAACATCAAAATAAACCTCTAGAAAACTAAAACTAAAAATCTATTTAGCTTCTGAAAACTTTTTGTTAAACAAAGATTTTCACATCACAGTCACCATGAAATCATGTGATCAAGCCCAAATAACAACAAATTATTCAACACTTGGTCACTTCCTATTAACCATAATAATTTCATGTTTTAAGCTACTTTTCTTAAAGTTGTCCAACATTTCATGCAGTGTTGCAGAAGGCGGCCTAGGCGACGCCTAGGCGCTAGGCTGAAGAAGAAATCGGAATTTCACCCTGAGCGATGAATTAGACATAATGGGGATTAGGCGGAGTCTGGGTGGGCCTAGGCGGTGGTATTTTTTATTTTTTAATTTTTTTATTAAATTTCTAAGTATTTCTTAGCATTATGTGTGTGTATATATATAATAATACGTATAAAATACCAAAACGCCTAATTCCGCCTAATTTTCGCCTAGTCCTGACTAGTCCCGACTAGTCCCTATGTTGGACCTCACCGCGCACCTAGCACCTTCTGCAACCTTGATTTCATGACAAACAAAAAGTCAACGAACTTAAACAAAACTAACAATAATAATAATAATAATCTGACCCATTAGCCCCTTGAGATCCAGCATCATCAGCGTGAATTTCAAGGTGATTCAACCTCAAAAACGTGCTTTCACTCGCAGGTGTCGCCGCCATTGCAGCCTCACTCCGGGTCGACGGCGACCCGGCACTACCACTAGTCGAAACGGATTGACCCGAACCCGTTGTACCCCACGACCGGGTCGACCCGACTCCTCTAGACCCACCAACTGGACCCGGGTTTGTACTCCCAACAACATTTTCCAAATTATCATTCGATCCCATCATTAATAACAATACCCACCAAAATTCATCAACGAATCACGAATTGGAGAGATACCCAGATGGAATTAAACTGAATTAGATCTGGGTTTAGAAGGATTAAAGAAAAAGATTGAAACTTGGTAAAGAAAGATTGTGGTTTTAGTGAAATTGGAGGGGGTTTTTGAAGGGTGAAGGATAATAGTAATAATAATAATAATAATAAAATTAATAAAGGTGATGAATTTGGAAGAGTATGAAGATGATGGGATTTGTAACAACGTGTTGATTAGATGATGAGTAGAGAAGGTGAGGTGTGAGAGGCGTTGGTTCGACAAGAGGAAAGAGAAGATGGAGGGAAATCTAATAAGGGTTTGTACAAAAAAAAAAAAAAGTTTTAATTAATTTATTTTGTTTTTCATGAAATAATTTTTTTTAACAATTCTCGGCCAGAACTATATAAGGCCAAAGCTTAGTCGAAGCGGGATTCAAATCTGAACGCTTTACAGCTGGAACCTCCAAATGAGTAAACCCCATACCTCCACCACTAGGCTGATTTATATAACATCTTTTTGATTATTTATAGAAATTGTTGTTTAGATTTTATATTCATCTTGTGATTATTTATAGAAAGTTATTTTGGTTATTATTTGACACGTGTTATATGCTATAATCAGGAAAATGTGACACGACAAGTGGTTTTACTAATTATAAAAGTAGGTGTTTATCGTTTGTTTTTATTGGTTTTGATACAAATTCTTGGTTGAATCGTGTATTATGATTCCGAAAGACCACAAACTAAACTGGCTGGTATGATGGGGCAGCATGAACAACCACTGTTGATGGTTGGATGGTCTGTTTTGCGGTGGTTTAAAACCATTTTTTAAGAGTGTGGTTTTGTATTAGATTTAAGGTAAGTTGAGGTTTATTCGTGAAAATGATGTTGGAAAAATAGGTTAGTGAAATGACTTATCGTTGATTTTCACTTAAATAAATGTAGTATATGAAGCATATTGATAATTTTTTTCGGGTTTGTGTTCTACAATGTGAGAGCATCATAACGAACTAGATTGTGTCTAAAATGGAGCTAAGATAAATGAAGTATCGATGCTTGAAGTTATATGGTTTGAATAACTGAAGATCGAAAAAAAATTTGTAAGCATTGTCCCACATAGGTGGGATGACAAAAACATGAATTGGTTTACATGGAAAAGAACTCATTGTATATTGTTTCATAGAGTCACGCTTTAGTGGACTCGTGGAAGGTGCGTACTCGCACACGTGCGTGTGGCGTGGCCGAATGGGCGCAATGTGGTGGCTCCACCGAGTCGGGTCGGCTTAGGAGCATCTGATGGGCAGCACCTACTAGAGGTGAACAAAAAAACCGATTCTAGAACCGGAACCGTGGAACCGAACCGGAACCAGTTCCGGTTCCAAACTGGTATACAGTGGAACCGGTTCCGGTTCCTCTAGGAACCGCCGGTTCCACTAATTTAGCCAAAAACGATTCGGAACCAGAACCAGAACCAGAACCGATCTCAAGAACCGGTTCCACCGTTAGAATAAGCCAAATTCGTTTTTTTTATCGTTGGGTTCGTTTATAGCCGTTAGCTAGCCCTTTTTTTCTCCCAAAATCACCATTTTGCCACCCTTGTTTAGTATAAATAGGTTTTGGATGTTTTGGTTGATCACAACACTCAAAAACGCAAAAAGAAACCCAAAAACACAAAAACCGCTATCGTATACACTTAATATTGTGTTCGCTTTGCTTTTACTACATCATTATGTGGCTTAATCTTCAAACCCATCCCAAACCGATTCTACAAACGAGCCTACCGTTGTTTAAATTTTCGAGACGACACGAAACGCCAAACTTTTTGGCGAAAATGGTTAATTCGACTTGTGTCTTATGTCGAATGGCGAAAAAAAAGCACGTTGTAGAAAGTTTTAATTTCATTTTCCATGTTTCTTGTTTTGAAATCCTTAAAAAAGTCGTAATTTTATGTTTATTTTTTTTGCCATCGGCTTTTTTTAAATTGTGTGCGCGCAAGAACCGATTCCGGAACCAAACCGAACCGAACCGGAACCAATCTTTGAAACTGACGGAACCGGGACCGAAACCGGACGGGACCGGAACCGGTTCCGGACGGAACCGACACTGTAGCAGACTGGTTCCAAACCGGAACCGGTTCCTCAAAAAAAACCGATTTGTTCACCTCTAACACCTACTGACCTCATCATGTCTAGCAGGGATATCAGCACTTGTCCGAACCTTTAGTACTGCTGTTGCCGTTTTACCTTGTTCCATAAGTAAAATGTAAGTTTCGAGCTTGACCACTCAATAACTATTAAATTCATTCAATACAATTTAATATTGTTAAGTACAATATTAATGAGTTGTTTGTATAAAATGACCACCATGGTTGATTGTGCATTACACCAAAAGAAAAAAAAAAACATAAATTAAGAGAGCAACAACTCCCTAAATTTGGCCAAGATTGACCGCATTTGATCGATTCCGAGTAATTAGACTGAGTTTAAAAAAGTAGCGTTGACACCCTACCTTGTATGAATTACTTGGCGAATATTTTGCCTCGTACACCTAATTTAACAACATTGTTCAAAACTATATATATAACTTTTTAATCATCAAAATGATGATGAAACATGCCGACTACCGTATAAATGTATTACTGTTTTGGTTAGTATAAAAAACAGTTAAGTAGCCATGCAATCGCTATTTTTTTTTCTTTTTCTGTATTTGACCAGTATGCGTATAAATACATGTGCAGTTTATGTATTTCTCTAACTAAAAGTTTATTACTTATTATTCCTAATTATCTTTATATATACCAAGGATATTTTGGTATTTTGCCTCAACTTTTGCCTTTTTCTCTTCATGTGGTCCTTGTTGACGTATGGTAAATCCTTACTCCTATCCAACTTTCTTTTGTGAAGTTTAAGCTTGTCAAAATTTATAAGCTACAATTACTTAAAATATATATAAAAATAGCTAATTATATATATAAACATATGAGTTAGTGCATTTTTGGTTATATATGTAATCCTCTGTCTGCATAAACAAATATATTTGTTTAAGGTAAATTTTCAGGCTATATAAAATTGAAATATACATTTTTTTTTCACAAAAAAATCTCTGTTTTTCGTATATAAAAGTTCATAAAGATGTAAAAAGACAAAAAAAAAAGTCTATCAACCTAATTGCTTTTATTAAGTCCATAAACGTGTCTAAAATGCTTGTAGTTAAAAAAAAAAAAAAAAAAAAACCCTTATCAAAATAATAATTTGTGACCCCTTAAATTAATCAAAATTTGATGAAATGATACTCAACTAAATAAAATAAAACTATACCATCTTATTTTGACAATTTCAGGGTATCAAGTCATTATTTTAAGTAAATTTTACACGCTTTAGATAAAATTTAGCGGCGTAGGGACTTTTTTTAAGGACTTTATACGAGAATCAGGTTGAACGACTATTTTATGAAAAATAAGAAGGTATATTGGTGTTTAGTTATATTAACCCTTTCTAAATCTACATTGATGGGTGCTAAAATAAGAAGCATTATCGAGTTAATATATCAATTGAATATTACAATTTTGCAACCAAATGCTTTTTTTTTTTTATGAAAAATAGAAGAAAAGGTAAGCTAACGACTTGTAATTCAAGTAAAGAATATTGTACTCACTTTTTTAATCAATAAACTCTTTAAAAATAGATAAAACAAAAATAATCTATATGTAGACCTAACATACAATCTACTGGTCCTTAAAAAAGGATAACCAATATAAACCCCTTTCTTTTTTTATGTTAAGCAGATAAGGTGGGTTTTTACTATGGAATTGGTGTTCAAATAACTAGGTAAGATTTTAAATATCTAGGCACATAATCAGTAAATTATCTTTCTTATATTTAACTCCATAATACACTTAAGTTACATGTTGCACCGATGATATCCCTTATCTTTTTTTTGTCTTGTAGATAGTTAGAACTTGAGATATCTAAAACATCTAATTATTAAATTTTACGCGATGAAATTAATGCATTCACACACTATTTAATATCACATAATCATACTCAAAACATAAATCGAACATTCTTTGCAAGAGTGGGCGTTGTGGTTTAATATAACACCTTGCCACGTAGACTATGGGTTTTACCTAGCCCACCCTCTAACTATCATTTTATAGCTAAACTGAAATTTTCATTCATAAACACATAAACGCGACTAATTACATCAAGATAGCGGCAGGCGGGCAACAAGCTGCGCCGCCACCCCCTTCTGGATGGCAAACCCTAATCTACTAAAAACAAACCCATGTCCCCCTGGAGTCGAGACACTGCCATGAATAACCCGTTGAACTCTAGTCAGGAAACGGATGGCTTCCGGCGCCAACGAGCCAAATGTATCAAATGCCAGGGGAACAAAAACGTGTTGGTTCTCCTCGCAGGCTTTAGCATGCTTCTCAACTTTCTTCGCCTCTGCTTTCCGCACAGCTTGCCCTGCTAAAAAACCACTATCCCTCAAACCAACCAGAGGAGATACACCTGTTAGGTTGACGCAAGCGTGTTTCCCTCCGGCCCACCCAAAGACAAGCAGGTTTGCTGGACGAAGGGTGGATCTCCCGTCAGCGGGGTCCGAGAGGAAATTCACAGGAGCCTCCCGTTTGGCTGAGATCCCAGCCCTTCTTTAAATGTCCCAAAGAACGTCCCGGACCCAGTCATGCCTATATTTGAAACCAGGCAACTCCTTACAGAAAAGAAAAGAAAAAAAAAGGTGATTGATTGCTTTTAGGTGATATCTTCTCACCAAATAATCCTTAACACCCTTGAATGGCATGGCAGAGCCCTCTTTAACACCTCCGACACAATGTTTGGGGCTTTAGCATGGTGATGTGACATGCGGGCGCCATACCATAACACCCGGTCTAAATATGTTGTTTAGGGGAACAAAAAATTATTTGTATATGGAGTTATTTGAGTTTATTCAGTTAGACAATAAAATAATTTTGAGCTATATAGATTAAACAACGGGTCAAAACGAGTAGCGATTATAAAATATTCTACTTTAAAATGGGCCTAAATGGTTAGCGACGCCTTCTTGACTATTGTTTGTCTCCACCACCTACCTTTTGACCTTTTGTCACTGTCATCCTTGTAGTCGCGTTCACCAATCACCACCACCCTCCATGGCCGCCATCGACATGGTCTTGTCACCGCCATCCTTGCCTCCACTTGTCACCACAAGAAAATATAGCAGGTGAACCTGTTCGGCTGTTCTGGGTATTTCTTAATAAAATGGTTCATTCCAACCCAAGTCAATTTTGTTCAAAACTCATTTTGACCCTAAGAACTTATTCCAACTTCTAATGTGTTTTGATCCCTATCATATAAAATTTCAGCATCAGATGAGTTTTGTAAGAAAGAATAAGTATGTGTAGGCCGTTTGTTTATCCACTTCTTTCTTCTCTAACAAAACTTGTAACATGATTAAGATAACCTCAATCATTAGCACAAGCACAGACTCAGAATTTACAAAAAGAACCTAGACTTAAATCTAATGGAACATCATCCACATGACACAACTCTTGGACCAAGATATGATCAAAACTCAACGCACAACAGAGTTAGTTACGAAATACCATTAACTCTATGTGTGTTATCAATATCTCTACGTGCGATTCGTTAACACATAAAAATGACTTTTGTGAATCTTTCTGGAGAGAGCTTAAAACATTCAAAGCTTAATACATTAAAAGACACCAAAAACAAATCTGTCATATTTTGGAGGTGTCTTCAAGCCAATGATGAGTGGACATCAAAACAAAAGTAATATGTGTTTAGCTGCAGAAAGGATTAATAATGTTAAAAGAGTACAAGATGGAGAGAAACTTCAGCAATGACAATATTACAATTGTTACACAAATGAGTCAATCAGTTAACGTTTTATATCTAATAGGATGAGCTGAAATGTTTAACGGGTCACAAGGCATCCGAAATGTGAACTCAAATACATTAAACCTCCTAAGTAGCTTAGATAACACAATAATATAGTTTTTGCAATCATAGTTAACACGTTAATCATTCATAAAATGAATATAAAAAATGTGTGCATTGACCCGACCAAACCAAACCAAACATGACATGTTTCAGCCCATATTGATTAACGCTTCCCTTTTTTCAAAACTATATTTCTTCGAAGAAGAAAAACATATGGTCATTTGGTTGTTTCTGTAGATTAACTAAAATCAACCTTTTTCACTTGTACATGTTTTGACTTGTTACCCAACATGTCTGACCACTCCATTTGATTGGCCCAACCCGACCCAACACATGTCAAAAAGGATCAAGGAAACATAAATATGAACTGACCTAACAAAAGCTTTATATAAAGTATAATCATATGGGAAGATCAGAAAGAAGTAAAAACAGAGTATATGTGCAAGGAGTATAGTTAATCTGATTATGTAAAAAAGCATAGGAATGAAATCTAGACAAGTAGACATACAAAAAAAATTACCATAAAAATGATATGAAATCCATAATTCTTCACATCTTATAAAAGACATGTCACAATCTTCTATGGGTAGCTTATATGTGTGTACGGTCAATAACGGTATCTCAAGCAAGTACATATTCTTAAAAACTGCTTCACTACCAATATCGAGCATTAAGCATACCAATAATTGCATATTAATCTCAAAAAAATAACTTAAGTATCAAATAAACTTATGGTTTGAGAAAGATGCATGCAGTATTCCTTATCACCTGCTTACGTGTCTAAGATGTTATTGATCATATTAATCGGTGAGATAGCTGGCAACCAATATAAAAAATTAAGCATTTGATGGCGTTAGCAAATGTGAATGCACACTAAGCATGAGTTACACGAAGACTTTAAACCAAAAATAGATGTTTTTCTACTCACCCCCTACGTGAGCGTTACGGCAACGCGATGAATTTCTCAATTGCGACAAAGATTTCCAGCTACTCATTTTAAAACTTTCTATTTATAATCCCACTCTCAGGTTCACCACCTTATCCACCATTAAACTAATTAACATGTATATGTAACTAACATAGACAGAGAAATCATGATCTATCAACAATAAAGAAATTTACAGATTTATTACCTTAATAAGTAGTGAATTGGCCACTGTCAACGTCATTGTCGGTGGGTTTGCCAGGGGCCCATTTTAGCGGTTCACTCAATGCACCACCATCCTCCAACTAAGCCCGTGCCATGTCAGCATCTTCGGCTTAAGCTCAATCCTGTCCTATTTATAGCATAGCTTCAATCTTTCTACGTACCCTCCTCTAAAGAATCTCTGTACTCTTAACCATGAGAAATTTGTTTCAGGGCGAGCCAGGGGTGAAATCAGCCTATGATTTCACAGGGAGTTTCACCGATATATGGCGGGAAATGAGGGTTTCAATGGTGATCCCGCCACTGACGGTTGCAATTTGTATATGTGTGGCGATGTCTATAATGATGTTTATTGAACGCGTGTACATGACTGTTGTGCTTCTTTTGGTGAAGTTTACAGGCAAGAAAAAGTACACTCAGTATAAGTTGGAAGCACTGAAAGAAGATATTGAGCAAAACAGAAGTTACCCCATGGTGTTGGTTCAGATACCTATGTTCAATGAAAAAGAGGTATATATGGTTGATTTAATATATGTACTATGTTAGTAGGCGCGTAAACTTCATAAAACAGGTTACATTAGTTTATAAAGAATTAAAACAGAGAAAATTCAATTACATTGACAATATTGTTGCTAATTTTGACAGTGAATCGTAACATAAGAAAGATGGCTTACCAAATAAACATCAAATGAATATCTTAACTGCATATCCAGAATTTCCATACAGAATAAAGTAATAAACATTACTAGCAACAACTTAGAATCTGTATATCTAAAGCACCATAAAAGATACAATTTTTTTGCAGAACAGATGTAATATATATTTGGGAAGATCTAATATGTAACAGGCACAGCTGAACACCGTCGTTTGTACCTTTTTCTTGTGTCTTACAGAAACATTACAATAAGAACCAATATTCATGCGATCTTTATTGATTTAGTAGTGAGAGAATTACTATTTGCGTCCCTGTGTTATAGTGGTTTTAACTAATTGAATCCAAAGTTGAAAACTTTTAACTACTTGCATCCCTAAACTGAAATTAACTAACACCTTGAGTCCAAATTTCTAACTTTGTTAACTATTTGCGTCCTTGTGTTATAGTGGTTTTAGCTAACAGAGTTAGAAATTTGGACTCAAGGTGTTAATTAATTTCAGTTTAGGGACGCAAGTAGTTAAAGTTTTCAACTTTGGATTCAAGTAGTTAAAAGTTAAAACCACTATAACACAGGGACGCAAATAGTAATTCTCTCTTTAGTAGTTTATTTCTAAATAATAAAGGTAAAAAACTCAAGAGGCTTGATTGCCTACAGGCTACAAGTGTCTTTACTTACCTAAGAAACCACAGGATGGTGACTTTTTATGATAACAAGATTCAAACTACATTGTTTGAAAGAAGCCCAACTTTTACTTTTTATGTTTTTTTGTTACAACTAAATACATTTCAAATAATCTAACTCAAATTCTTATCAGGTATACAAGCTCTCTATTGGATCTGTGTGTTCTCTTACTTGGCCATCCGACCGTCTAATCGTTCAGGTTCTTGACGACTCCACCAACGAAGTCTTAAGGGTATCACCCCCATCCCACACATATAAATTTATATCTCAAATGATGGGAAGATAAATTATCCATTTAGTAATTAAATTAGTTATATTGTACAGAAACTGGTGGAATCAGAGTGCAAAAGATGGATACAGAGAGGAGTGAATGTCAAATATGAAACAAGAAACAACAGAAATGGATACAAAGCTGGTGCTCTTCGTGAAGGATTAACTAAAGATTATGTGTTGGATTGCGAATTTGTGGTCATATTTGACGCAGATTTTCAACCAGATAAAGATTTTCTTTGGAGATCTGTACCTTATCTCCTTGAAAATCCTGAACTTGCTTTAGTACAAGCTCGATGGAAATTCGGTAAAACTTACTCTGTTACTCATTTCTCTTCATATTCCCCATTACCCCTACACGATAAAGCTATACACTCTCCTATTGTAGTTTAATTTCAGTTTTTTAAATAATTTTATAGCTAATACATGTTCTTTACAGTAAATGCTAATGAATGCATAATGACTCGGCTCCAAGAGATGTCACTAGCCTATCATTTCACTGTTGAGCAAGAAGTCGGTTCTTCAACTTGTCAGTTTTTTGGGTTCAACGGTAAGCCAGAAAAAAAAAAATTGTTCCTGTTGGCTCAAATAATTTTAAATATAGTTGTCATGGATCTTTTATACGAAAACAATGATATCTTTATGGTATAAGGGACTGCTGGTGTGTGGCGTATAAAAGCAATTGAAGATGCAGGTGGCTGGAAAGATAGAACCACTGTGGAGGACATGGATCTTGCGGTTCGGGCCAGCCTCAAGGGGTGGAAATTTGTCTTTGTTGGAGATTTAGATGTGAGTTAAAAATATAATACATATTAAATTTCGTTAACCCAATTAATATATCTACGGAAATAAACAGCTTAAATATTCTATTATATAGGTCAAAAACGAACTCCCAAGTACCTTCAAAGCTTATCGATATCAACAGCATCGATGGTCATGCGGTCCAGCTAATCTGTTCAGAAAGATGACAAAAGAAATAATCTTTTGTGAGGTATAACTAATTGCCTGAACCTTTTTCGTATTAATATTAATAACAATTATAAATGATTTTATCTTACTTTGTCACACAGAGGGTATCTGTTTGGAAGAAGTTCCATGTCATCTATGCATTCTTCTTTGTAAGGAAGATAATAGCACACTGGGTCACCTTTTTCTTTTACTGCGTAATTATCCCGATAAGCATCATGGTTCCAGAAGTCCATCTTCCAAAACCAATAGCCATTTATATTCCAGCAACAACCACCCTTCTGAACTCATCATGCACCCTAAGGTAATGCATCCAAGATAAACAGAATTAAACTAAAAATAATAATAATAATAATAATAACCACAACTGCTTAAAGTTACACCTTGCTTAACGCAGGTCAATGCATCTTCTTGTACTATGGATCCTATTTGAAAACGTCATGTCTTTTCATCGATCCAAAGCAACAATTATAGGACTTTTAGGAGCAAACCGGGTCAACGAGTGGGTCGTGACTGAAAAACTTGGGAATGCCACAAAGCAGAGAAACAATATCAGGCCACCGAAGAGAACAAGGCCACGCCTTTTTGAAAGGTAACTTACCCAATAAGTGTTGATTAACTATCGCTTTTATCATTTGCTTAATGCTAATAAATTCAAAAACAATAAACAGGCTTCTTTTCTCGGAGCTTTTGATGGGCTTGTTCCTGTTATATGTAGCTTGCTATGACATGATCTTTGGGAAAGATCACATGTTTATTTATCTGTTACTGCAATCAACTGCATTCTTTGTTGTGGGAGTTGGGTATGTCGGCATAACCGTCCCCAACTAAAGAAGCACCATCGTTGAATAATCGTTCATTAAGTTTTACACATTTGTGTCTATCACTCTATCCATCAGACTATTAGTGTTTATGTTCATTAAGGGAAAAAATAACAGAGCTAAAGTTTAAAGAACACAAGAGAAGCGTGCGGAAGAGCACCGATACAGAAGGTAGTGTAATTAGTTATATCATTAGCATGTAATCCTAATAAAGCTGTTTGTTAATGTTATCTATGCAAGTTACCAAGATACTACAATAAGTTCTACAAAATCACTATATCAGACATCAAGACTACAATGTATTATGAATAAAGTGTAATGTATCATAGTTTACATATGGTGTTTGAAATTAAAAGTACCTAACATTAGGGATTAGGAAAAACAAAACATCATCATCATACTCAGTTAATCCCACCAATAGCAAAGCTAAGGTAGGGTCTGAGAAGGGTAAGATGTAGACAGCCTTACCTCTACCACGTGGGAATAGAGAGGTTGCTTCCAGTGAGACCCCCGGCTCGATAGTGGTTTTGTATCAAACCTTGGACATAAGGCATTGCAATCGGGACAAGCCCGACTGGTGCATGTGCCCCTTGTCTTTTGGCTATCAACGCCACCACATGATGCATCATTAACCGTCCGTCGTTTTTAACGTTATTTTCACGAAATTAGTAAAATAACGTTAAAATTAGTGCAACTTTACTTTTGCCCCCCGAGGGCCACAGATATACACATTATATGCGCACAGCCGTAAGCGGGGCTAATTCAGCAACCTAATTTCCTAAGTACAATAAGTTGATTAACTACAAGTCTAGGTCAATTAATCGATGTGATCGACATTTAAGATGTCGGTTTAAAAAAGCGCACTTTTGCTAGCATAAAGCGCGTTTTTTTTTTTCCAAAAATCGCACCGAGTCGTGATTTCTTGGCAAAAAATTGACCCTGAGGCGCGCGGCTCATGTATTTCCCATATTTTTGTGCAGCAAGTTGTTGTAGTGTAGTTTTCATATTAAAAAATATATGAAATATATAAAAAATATATGAAATATATAAAAAATATATATAATTTTTTGTGTATCGGGTTCGGGTACAAAAAGAAGTGAGATATTAAAAACCAAGATTAAGATTAAGATCAATGACACAGGATGTAATGTAAATGAAAGTAACATATATGGAGTATGAACATAACTACATATCCTTACCAATTGCTTTAGGAATCGGTTCTTTTGTGTTACATTTGTTTACAGAAAACAAACCCTACACCGATCACCACTGCCACAGCTTGAAGAAGAAGAAGAAACCGACCGGGTCGGGTTTTTTTATTTTCACTTTTTGGGGTTTTTGAATGAGGCGATTAGACTATGGTGCGGTACATATTCCCCCAACTCCCTTGAGTGTCACATCAGCCCCACATCATTTCCCTCATTTTCTCCCCCAAAGTTTAAAAATGGTTTTCCCTAATTCTCTCATTCCCCCTTCTTTTTTTTTTTATTATATAAAGTTTGATTTAAAAAAAAATGAACCAATGAAATGCTTCGGGACGAACGGGGAGATAACCCTGAGTTCACCGAAAAAAATCGGGGGGTGCGGTGTTCCCCTTCGGGGGGTAAGCCACGTAAGGACCCCGAAGCTTTTCCCGAGTCCACACCGTAAAGTCTTAGAGGGATATCCAAAAACGTAAATGCAGCGGTATCGAAGCAAGGATTGTTGAGAATGATAGGGTCAACCTGGATAGAGTATTTAATTATTTATTTGTGGGTAAAGCACAAGCCGGGATGGACTTGGGAGAATTGGATCGCGTTCAACATTCCAGTAACTTTATTAATTTTTGTTATCGTTTTGGTGTTAAAAGGTGTTGTATATGGTGATGTATGAAGGTTGCGGCTAGTGCCTTACTAGTCCGCAACCATGTAAATATTTTGGGTGGAATGAAATGAAATTTGCCGATAAAAAAAATGGAGATCCAAATTTGCTTATGAGTTATGAACTTATCTATGGTTGTGACTTTGTGATCAGTTTTATTGGTTTTGTAAGTAGGTTTGTTTGTGTTCCGAAGTTTTTTCATTTTTTTAAAGGAAATTGAAGGATTTAGGTCAAATTCCATTCGTTAGTTTCGAAAGGAAAAAAATAAATGATTCATTATTTGTGAATTCAGAAACATAGCGTTATTTTAAACCCGTGTACAAAACCTAAGAATTGGATATGTTAGTTATCAACCATTAAACAAGGAACGTAAAATCACCAGCATAAAAATTGGGATACAATAGGTTTGTTATTGGGTATAATAATACCTTGAAGAGTACCCAACAAGCACGCTTTTGATGTTGCTACATTGAAAGCTTTGATTGCAACAATGAAAAGAGAAGAGACAAGAGAGGATGCTCTTAGCTTATCTCATGCCAATCTAGAATTTCAAAGTTGACGCCCAATTGACCAAGACAGATGACCTAGCGGAATAAAGGCATCCTCTTATCCACGATCTCCAAACTATCAAGAAGCACATTATGCCCCATAATAGAATCTAGAAGACTCCAACTTATAATGTTGAACCCTTTTTTGAAATCTGCCTAAAACATCATCACTCCTTTTTTTCTTATTTCTTTAACATGATTAAACCTCGTTGTTGATCAAAGGTCCATTGAGTATGTTTCCGCCTTAGATTGGACATCAATTACCACAATCTTAGCTATGTGTTTGCGTGTGTTTCAATTGTTAAGAGTAGCTTAAAATTAAGACATCATTACAAACCATTAAAACTTGTATAATGAACAAGGTGCATTGTCACTAGGGTGTGTTGGATTGAATGTAGTGATTTTTGGACTCTTGAGAGTTCTTTTCTCATATAACAATTTCACGAGCCATTTGTGTCTCATATTTTTGTATAATGAATTTGTGTCAACTTGTGTAATCCGTTGTGTATCTTATGTCACGTGTACAAATTATGTATCTTAGAACAAGATCAAATTGTTCATCTTATAATCCGTATGCACTAAAATCGTTAAAGAAACCAGTTTAAACTTAATTGCATTATGATTTCTTTGCGACACAACACAATGATTATGGTCAACTGAAACCATTATCATTATAGTCAAATTAAACTAAAATATCATTTAATCATAACTTGTTTACTTGAATAACCTCTTCTGTGACCAAATTCCATTAAACGAAGCACTTGTAAATAGAGCCATAAACAAGTTGAGCCAGGGTAGACTCGAGCTCAAAATTAAACAACGTAGCTCGGTCGAGCTATAAGTTAAAGGAGCTTAAGAACAAGCCAACGAGCCGAGCCGAGCTTGGCTCGGTTAGAAAATGGGCCGGCTCGATTCAGGTCATTTCAAATCAAGTTTTTTTAGCTACTTTTTTCGAACGAGCTACAAGCCGAGAGTGCATACTTTAATACTTATAAATAACTAGTGGGAAGGCCCACGCGTTGCCGCGGGTACTTATGATTGTTTTTTTTTGCGCATGTTAAGTAAGATTATAAACACCATCATAACAATTTGCTTGATTGAATCCAATTAGGAGGTTGAAAACATTTGAATAACACTTGGTTGACCTTAAACCGGTTTGAGTCACTTAACTCATAGGTAAGTTGTAAGTTTTAAAAGATTCAATCATTTAAAATTATATTAAACATAAACCACGTAATTTTAAAGCAAGAGTGATGCAAAAGCCACCATAAGTATAATGAAATGGAATATAGGAAAAGGAGGTGTAGACCTCATACAATGTTAAAGTTTGGCGAGCACCAATTTCAGCCTCCTCGTGGTTATCTTTTACTTCCAAGCTTATAACCAGCAATGGTTTCAGAAGAACATGATCAAAGTATGAAGATCTGCATGCAGTTATCAACAATAAAACAAATTTCAGAAACAATACTATCAATTGTGGGTGTCTTTCAAGTTTCAACCCGTTTGACACATTTCATGCTACCCAAATCAACTGATGTGGGCATCACGTACATAAGTTGCGCATCTATGTGCAACCAAATAATATTTGTTTACAACCATAAGTTGCATTCTCTCATCTGTTCACATAGAAACCTATTTATCAAGTAAACATTTCATCATGTCGTCATCCCTTCTATCGTTTTAAAATCTCATACATACCCTATTTTTGAACCATAACTATCAATACAACTAAAAGCTGGTCATCTGGAAAAGTAACCATATCAAAGATTTAAAATAACATAGTATAAAAACAAAATTTGAAATATAGTTATATGTTATATATAAAACTACTTTGGTGATTTAAATTTTGCAAGTCACTCGACCACCTAGCTCCACTCCTCCACTTAATGATATACAAAACTTTATGAAGTAGATTACTGATGATATGTTCTCTCCATTATATATTTGAAACAAGGGGATCACCACACCATGCTGGTTTCTCTTGTGTATCTCTATTGACAGATCAAGACATATATAACTTAAGTTAGGACCACATATATAAGTAGATGTGTCAAATAGGTGGGTTGAGAAACTGTAAAACAGACAACGTTTGTTTAGAGTGGTCAAGTTGTCCGAACACTTTTTCACCCAAAACATATAATCTTTTATAAATGATTAGTGTCAACTCCACTTATAAGTATTTTTCTAATTTCAATAAGAATACAACTTTTTGACTAAAAATGATATATGAAGTTATATTTTGGACAACTTTCTACTTCTTGACTTGCTTTCTTCTAAGGTCATTGTTATATATATGTATACATTTGACCATCAAAGGCAAAAAAATAACCCAGATCCTCGAACACATATCGTAGCATAGCACAATATTTACAGTAAACTAAGAAAAATGAAATAAAAATGATAACCTACTTGTGGACTTCTTTTTCACCTCTTTACTTTGTCATTTCCCATGTCATTACATTTTCGGGTTCAAGGTCAGACTGAGAAATCTCTAAACCATGTTTCTTAACTACATTCATATACCTGAAACATCATCAATAAACGACTTAGAACCTGTTATAATGCATGATTCATAAACTACATGTCCCCATTAAAGTGTTGACACCAAGATCTTCATCCCATATGAAAACATAATCATCAGCGACCACAATCTTTGGATGCAAGAAACGCTTTGCATACCACCTGAAAAGGGGTTCTCTTTTATGTTCATTCCCATTTTTTTAGCGCACGCATGCTTGCAACAAAGTGTCTATATGTACCCCCAAATGAGTAATGGCTAAAAGATGCTTACCTTGTAGATGGTTTAATATAGGTAGTTTTTTAGGGGTTCCAACCAAAACAAAACGTTATGTAGCGAGATTACGCTTGATTTACTGGTTGTTCAGGACGCATGACGCCACCCTAAACGCAGACGCAAAAATAAGAAGGTTGAGACATCAAGGTTTGAATCGGACGAGTAAATCATACCGGTAAGCGATTATGAGAATATACAAATTAACAACCACAAATGTGGGTAGCCTGCATAAGAATAAAATCAACAAATTTAGCAACCACAAATGTTAGTCTAGTAAAGAATAAGAAAGATACTTGACAGTAAAGACTATGGGTAACCTGCATATATGAAAGAAATAAAGGGGATAGCTAAATAGGGTTTTACAAATAGGCCAGGATGTAATTAGGGATGATTCAATTGTCTATAACTTACGACGGTTATACAATGGAGTTAAATATTGCAATTGAATGCCTTCTTAACCAATGGTTACTGCACACCCTTCTTAATGAGTGGTTTCTTAATGTCCTAGAATGAATGGTTTCTTAATGGTGAAGAGTTACAAATGTCAAAATTGTTAAAGCACATGGTACAAGCATCTTAATGCATCACATGGTACAAACATCTTAATGCATCACATGGTACAAGCATCTTTATAGAATTACACTTGTATTATAGATTATAATTAGAGTGAATTGCACTTTGTGTCTTTAAAGTTTATATCAAATTTCTATACACGCTCTATCTTTATGCCCTAACTCAAATAGTTGTTTTAAGTTGAATTTAACCATTTGCCCCTCACTTGATGGAAATATGGTCATTTGACCCTCCTTTTCATTAGGTATAAACTTAAAGGACACTGAAGAAACAATAGGTATCACGGAGATTACGAGTAATCTACGTGGGGTTAATACCCAAGGTCGTCAGGGTTAATCCTTTACCCAAACCACAAGGTCAAACCCGTTTGATAAGGATGTAAGTGTGTGTGTGGTGAAAGTAAGTGAGAACACGAGATGTAAGTGGTTCGGTCAAGTGTTGACCTACGTCCACTGTGAACTGCCGATAGTATTATTGATGATCGAATATAAAGAGTACAAGTAAGTAACACTAGGCTAGCAATGACTATTTTCGGATCCTTTGGCAAGGAGAGGTATCCTTGTATTTATAGGAGAACTCGTGGGCTTGATCGAGAGGCCCACGAGTAACCATTCTTTATTGGGCTTGACCTGGGCCCAAATCCAATGTTCTCTCTAGAATTGGCGGGAGAACAGGTGCGCTGTTCATGACGTCATCGGGGCAGCATGGTTGTTGCTCGAGGCAGACACGTGGCGATCCGTGGTTGGCAGACGGCGCCCCCTGTCAGTCGTTGACCATGCTTCTGACAGCAGCAAGGTATGTCTGCTGTTTACTGTAGACGCTGGTATGGTGGAAGCATGGCTGCAGCCATGCTGCTGTCCTTGTCTTGTAGTTGTTGGACCACTTTGCCACCTGTAGCTTTCCTATTGGCGCGTACCCTGTCAGTAATCTTTGTGAATCTTCCTTTTGTTGTCTTGTGTACTCTGTACGATGATTGTCAAGGGAAGATTCCGCGTGTGATGGTACGCGCTTATCAGGTGATGTTATTGCTTATCAGTTGTTCTTGCGCGCCTCCTTGCATGTATTGCTGGTTGCGCTTTGTTGGTTCCTCGCGCCACTGATTGGCGCGCGGAAGCTGAGTTATGGGGATAGGGATGCCTCTTCCGCCTGGATTAGGCTCCCTATCCCTTCAAGTCCCCCTAGTCTAGGGCTTCTCCTATTCTTTGTGAAGAGTAGGTGGAGCGCTAGACTCAAAGTATGAGGTCGCGGATGAGAGCTCATCTGCTGGTGTGTCTTGAAATTTGTTCCTCTGCAAATTTTGGCGGAGAACGTCTTTTTTGATTTTACGTCAAATTTGCGCCAGGAAAGAAGTTTGCCGCCAAGACCTGTTAAGGCGCTGTGCGGAGAACGTCTTTTTTTGATTTTACGTCAAGTTTGCGCCAGGAAAGAAGTTTGCCGCCATGACCTGTTAAGGCGCTGGGCGGAGAACGTCTTTTTTGGTTTTACGTCAAATTTGCGCCAGGAAAGAAGTTTGCCGCCATGACCTGTTAAGGCGCTGGGCGGAGAACGTCTTTTTTGGTTTTACGTCAAATTTGCGCCAGGAAAGAAGTTTGCCGCCATGACCTGTTAAGGCGCTGGGCGGAGAACGTCTTTTTTGGTTTTACGTCAAATTTGCGCCAGGAAAGAAGTTTGCCGCCAAGACCTGTTAAGGCGCTGTGCGGAGAACGTCTTTTTTTGATTTTACGTCGAGTTTGCGCCAGGAAAGAAGTTTGCCGCCATGACCTGTTAAGGCGCTGGGCGGAGAACGTCTTTTTTGGTTTTACGTCAAATTTGCGCCAGGAAAGAAGTTTGCCGCCATGACCTGTTAAGGCGCTGGGCGGAGAACGTCTTTTTTGGTTTTACGTCAAATTTGCGCCAGGAAAGAAGTTTGCCGCCATGACCTGTTAAGGCGCTGGGCGGAGAACGTCTTTTTTGGTTTTACGTCAAATTTGCGCCATGTTGCAGTTCTTCCGCAGTTGCAATAAATCTTGAATCATTGGCATTTAATTTGTCTCTCATAAATAGGAGTTAAGGCGCCTGGAATTCGAATGATCAGTTACTTGTGATGGAAGCTTGAGGGTTGCTGACGAGTCAGCCTCGTCTGCTGTGCTGACTGTTGGCTGTCCCCTCATTATGGTGCAGTTACCAACATTTCGTCTGTGTCAGGCGCGTGTGTTGTCACGCGCCCCACTTGTTGCTGGTGTGGTTGTGCTTTTGCCACGTGTCGAGTGGCACGTGAAGTTTGTCAGACGCGTGATGCTTCACGCGCCTGGTCAGTTTACGTTGGTGAGATCTGGTGACACGTGTCAGCCATCCGTCGCGTGACGGTTGGATTGTTTATCCTTGTTTGATCTTAGCCGTTCACTCGCGCATGAGGACACGTGTCGTCATCTGCTTCTCCAAATTTTGAAAAAGTGTGACGACGTTTTTTTCTCCTTGGGCCCCACTGCCATTAATGCAGTGGGTATATATATGAGTTGGGATGCATGTTGGACGGTTACTCGTTCATTTGTTCATCCCTTCTTCTTGCACTCTTTCAATTTCAAAAAACACTTCCGATCATTTGGAGTTTTCTTTGAATCTTCAAAGATTGTTTAGTCAATCTTCAAAGATTTATTGTGAAACTTCTTGTTGATCTTCTTCGTTTTCTTTGATTGTTCTTAGTTTCTTTCTTTTTCTTTGTTTTTCTTTGAAGATTCCGACTGATCTTCAAAGTGTTCGTTGAATCTGTTGAGTTTTCCGGCGAACTTCTTGAGTTTTCCGGCGAGTCTTCAACCATTTCCAGTTAGTTACCTTGATTTCTTTTCTTTTCTTTCATTCCTTTTTGAAGATGTCAGAAGCTTCTAACATTGGGTCTCCTTCCGGCGATGTTACCGGCAAGGAGCCAGTGATTGAAGAGGTGGAGGAGGAGGTGCAGGTGGAGCACGGAAAAATCAAAGAGCGAAAGCTCATGACAAACACTTTCTGTGTTTGGTCTGAAGAGGCCTTTGATAACTTTTGCAGGGGCTATGGTATTTTGCCAGAGTGGGAGCCAACTCTGCCGTCTCCGACGGAGAATGTGCTCTCTGCTGGACCTGGGCAACTTGCCCTTTATGAGGCCCACTTCACCAAGTGTGGCTTCCGGCTACCCTGCACCCGCTTCCAGATTGATACTCTGGTTGCTTATGGTGTTGGGCCAACCCAGCTTACCGCCTTTGGGATGCTGAGGTTGGTACATTTTGAGGCGTCCTGCCGCGCCTTAGACATTGAGCCTACTGTGGAGATGCTCAATGTCTTTTACTTTCTTGCGCGTGACGAGATGTGGTTCTCGTTCAAGCCGCGCCCAAAGGTGCCTCCAATGGCCACCCATACCCCCAAGTCCCTTCATTGGGCTAAGGAAAAATTCTTCTTTGTGAAGAGGGGGGTTATCCCCATCAGTCTGCCTTGGAAAGTTATTGCAGACGGTCAGCGGGTGGCTGACATACCAGTGATGAAGGATTTCAAGAAACAGGCCTGGTTCACCACCCTCACCGCCAACGCCACCAAGCTTGAGTTCAAAAATCTCACAGATGGCATCTTTTGCCTTCTGGGGATGAGCTGTCTGACTCAGGGTCCAGGAAAGGAACCCTACATTGCTGCGGAGGGTAAGCACAGTTTTTCATTTAATTGTCTTTGAATTGTATGTCATATTGTGCTAACTGTTTCTTGCGCAGGTGTGAGCAAGTTTCAATTTTATGCCGCTCGTCAAGAGAAGGGCATAAAGTGGAGGCGCTTGGCGGAGGGAGAGGCGTCTTGTCTTGAGGCGTTTGTGGACAGGTTTTATTATCCTGACCTGACCATTGCGCCCAAGCCCTATTACACCACAGGTGAGTCACACCAACTTTTGTTTTCTAGCCTGTTTGGCGATGATGCCTCTGACTCCTCAGTGGAGATTGTGGAGGTTCAAAAGGCGCCCGCGGGGCGTGGCCGTTGGAAACACGCTCCGCGGAGACGTAAACGTCGCCAACGCCCTTTGACAAGTTCTGATTCGGGCTCTTCCGTTTCAGTAGGTGAAGTGGTGAAGGGGCGGCGCCGAAGGAAGGACGGGCCCGCGTCAGAGGATGAGGAGGAGGAAGAGCCCTCCAAGTTGGAGAAAAGGAAGAAGAGGCGCACCACTGGCGCCACTTCTAGCAGCGCGGCTGCCAACTTGGAGAAAGCTGCTGCTGCCACCGGCGGGGAGAGTGGTGGGGTTGAAACCCCTGTTGCAGAGACCACTGCTTCCCCCTTGTCGCCGGCGCAAGGGGTGGTGCTAGAGAAGAGCTCCAGCGCTGGAGGGGTGACTGCCCCCACTTTTAGTGTGGGTATAGGTGCGGCGCCTACACGTCAGCCTCTGTTCCAGAAGCTGTTGAAGAAGAAAGCCCCTGGTAAGTTAATTTCTTTTTGCTTTTTCTGATGTCTTTTTCTTTAATTGCTCTTAACACTTTGTTGCTTCTGCAGTTGCGCCGAAGATTGTGCCAACTCCTCCTCCCACATCTCCATCTGCGGAGGCGGGTAGGACAGAGGTGGATATGCTCTTTCAAGAGCAAGAGGCAGCGCAGCGGGAGGAAGCCCGCTTGAAGGCTGAGGCCGATGAAGCCCTTCGTAGGGCGGAGGCCAAAAAGAAAGCGGCGGCCGATGAAGCGTTGCGCAGAGCTGAGGCTGAGAAGAAGGCTGCCGCCGATGAAGCCAGGCGAAAGGCTGAGGCGGCTAAGAAAGCTGAGGCGGACCGCCTTCGTCTTCAAGAGCAACAGTTCTTGGAGGAGAAGGCTCGCCAGTTGAAGGAACAAGCGGAGCAGGGTGCTCGTACCAGCGCCGAGGGCTCTCATGAAATGGATGGGTTTGAGAGGGCCCTTTTGGCGTCAGGCGCTGGTGGCAGTGCGGAGGGCTCGCGTCAAGCTCGGCGCGAGTTCTCCAGGGTTGATGATAGGGAGCCATCAGGCGGGTATGATGGCTCCAGGTGGTCCGGGGGCGATGCAATTTGGCGCCCTCGGTGGGCGGTCAGGGAGAATACTTTATTCTCCAACTCCTTGGCCGCCGAGGAGTTTGTTAGGGAGGTGGTGCCTCCCTACGAGCGCGCGCATCAAGATATGCTGAGTCGCGCAGACCTTATGGCTGCTTTGTGCGTTAATCAGGCGACTCAGCTATCTATGGTTGACTCGCTGCGCCGCCGAGATGCGGCGGTGTGGCGAGATATCCAGCGCTTGGAGGCGGAGAAGGCAGACCTCGCTGAGAAAGAGGCTGCCTTCAAGGCTGAAATTACCAAGTACCGTCGCCGCGCCCATGATGCAGAGGCTAAGATCACCAAGTTGGAAGGGGACGCGGCGGCGGATAAGCGCCGATGGACAGAGTCTTGCAAAAAGACAAATGCTGAAACCATGAAGTTAAGGCAGGCTCTGTCCGAGGCGCAAGAGGAGAGCAGGGTGCTGACTCGGCAAGTGGAGGAGAAGAGCAAGGCCCTCTCTGAACGGACTGCGCAAGTCGTAGAGAAGCGCTTGGAGCTTGAGTCCAAGGATGCGGATCTCGTTAAAGCTACTGAGCGCGTCTCCTTCTTGGAGCAGGAGAGGGTCCAGATCCTTCATGCAAAGGAGGATTTGGAGCAAGACCTTGGCTCGGCCGAGGAAGCCCGCGCTGCGGCTGTCAAGGAGTGTGAGACAGCCCAGCGTCTTTTGGAAGAAGCGATGGGCGCCCAGACGCAGACACAGGATGCCATCAAGTGGATGATGACTGATGGGATCACTGGGGTAAGTGTATCTCTTTTAGCGCCTTTTGCATTACCTTTTGAAGTTTTCATGCTAACTTAACTCTTTTTGCAGGTCTTCAAGAGGTTTTGGCAAGAGCCTAATCTGGGCGACCAAGTCGCTGCCATAGCCGCCACCGCCCATGCTTATGGGTATGGTGAAGGCTATGAAGATGGTTTCTTGGCAGCTCAAAATGGTGGGCGGATCGAGGATGCGGAACACTATGGGAAGCCCCTGAAGGATGATTATGAGGCGGAGCTCCTCAAATTTGAGAAGGTGGATTTCCCAATACTTCAAGTGGTTGCAGACTGCAACAAAAATGCTGATCCTTTGTCCGCCCTCAAGTACTACATCGACAAATCTGATGAGCTGACCAAGGAGGAGGAGCGCAAGCGCCTTGAAGAAGAGCGCCAACGAGCCAGTGGCGAAGGCACTTCAAATGTTTAGTTTAATAGGCGCTTGTCTTCTCTTTTCTTTTTGTTTTTTGTAAATATCTTGTAATTACTAAGGGTTTTTAGGTCCCTCACGATGAATGAAAATTTTGTTTTTCCTTATATCTTGTGTTTCTCGTCCTAACTTAACTTATCTAACCAAGTCGTCACCTGATTTAACAAGTTAAAATTAGGCGCGCGTCCTGCTAGATAGTCCGGCGTGTTAAGTATTTGCCTTGAAGACTATAGCGGGGCGCGACTTGTGCCATAAGGTCCGAGTTAAGCGCGTGTGCGCCTTGCCTAGAAGACCCATGACTGCGCGCTGAACTAGTTTGCTCTTTGTCCAACTTGTTTTGCAAGTTTAGAAGACAAGGCTTTAAGTTTGTTCTAGCGGCGCGCGTCTTTAAGTCCGGCAAGTAAACTTGTCTTGAAGACCATCTTATGTGGCGTTGGTGTATGATTTTATAAGTCCGACGTGCGCGAAGCATGTCTAGAAGACTTTATCATGTTAGCACCGCCTTGTTTGTGGTCCGACGATAGTTTTGCTCAAGTCTTGAAGACCTTGGCGCGGAAAAACAAGTAGAATGACAGATATAGGGAATAATTTTCATTGATAGACGCGGCATGTGTAGCCGTAATTACAAGTGTTTTACAAGTAGCAGCGGCGCAATTGTGCTGCATTCCAAGATCTGGGGATAGGTGTTCCATCAAGCCTTTCTAGCGCGTAAGCGCCTTTGCCGAGTATTTCTTGTATCTTGTATGGGCCTTCCCAGGTAGGGGCTAGTTTTCCGGGCTTTTCGGCGTTGGAAGCCTCGTTGTTTCGGAAAACGTAGTCGCCGATCTTGAATGTGCAGGCTTTGACGCGCTTGTTGTAATAGCGCTCTAGCTGCGTTTTGTACCTCGCCTCTTTGATTGCGGCGAGTTCACGTCGTTCATCTAGGAGATCAAGGTTTAGGCGGAGTTCTTTGTCGTTGTCTCTTTTGTTGGTCATGAGTACTCTTGCAGAGGGGCAGCCGATTTCGGCGGGTATGACCGCCTCCGTTCCGTATGTCAAGCTGAATGGCGTTTCGCCATTGCTTGTTTTGGTGAGGGTGCGGTATGCCCATAGGACATGGGGTATTTCGTCTACCCACCCTGTTCTCTTGGTACCCAGCCGTGCCTTGATACCTTCAACAATAGTACGATTGGCCCGTTCGACTTGGCCGTTGCCTTGAGGGTGCGCGACAGATGTGAAGATTTGTTGGACACCCATTTGAGATAGCCATTCTTGTAAGGATTGGTCTTCAAATTGTGTGCCATTGTCGCTTACCAATTGCAGCGGTAGACCAAATCGGCAAATGATGAATTCCCAGATGAATTTTTTGACGTGTGCGCCGTCAATTTTTGCTAGCGGTTTCGCCTCGACCCACTTTGTGAAGTAGTCGATGGCGACGATTAGGTACTTTACGTTTCCTGGAGCCGTCGGGAATGGGCCTACCAAATCAATAGCCCATTTTTGGAACGGCCATGCCGCTGTGACTGGCACCAGGTTGTTTTTGGGCCGCAAGGTGTTCGGGGCGTGGCGCTGGCAACTGTCGCATTTGCGCAACTCGTTGACCGCGTCCACGTGCATCCCCGGCCAGTAGTACCCCGCGTTCATTAATTTCGCCACCACCATTCTTGGGCCCGCGTGTAGTCCGCATGTCCCTTCATGTATGTCTCGTAAAAGAAAGGAAGCATCTGCGGAGTCTACGCAGCGCAATAGCGGTCCCAGGTAAGAGCGGCGATATAGGATGCCATCGATGAGTTGGTACTGTAGGGCCTTGTTCTTGATCTTCCGGGCCTCTGACTTTTCGTCAGGCAGGGTGCCGGATGATAAGTAGGCCTTGATCGGAGCCATCCAAGATGCGCTTCCTGTTTGGATTATGTTGACTTGTCGCAGCGGAACAGATGGTTTGTCCAGGATCTCGACGCGGACCTCTTTGGCCATATGCTCAAAGACCGTTGATGCCATTTTACTTAGCGCATCGGCGGGCTTATTTTCGCTGCGCCGGATGTGCTCGACTTTGCATGAGTCGAATCGGCGCATCAGCTGTTTGGCCTGTTCGAGGTATAACGCCATGGTCTCGTCCTTTGCGTCGTAAACCCCGTTGATCTGCCGCGCTACAAGTAGTGAGTCCACGTGTGCCTCCACGTGCCTGGCCCCCATTTTTTCCGCAATGCGGAGGCCTGCCAGCAGCGCTTCGTATTCCGCCTCGTTATTCGTGCTTTTGAAGTCGAGGCGGATGGCGTACGTGAACTCTTGTTTGTCTGGGCTGATAAGGCGCAATCCCGCGCCAGCGCCATCCTCGTTTGAGGCCCCATCCGTAAATAAGGACCATTTTTGTGATGGGTCTTGCGCTAACGCGGGAGTTTCTTCCGCTTGACATTCGGGCACTTTATCTGCGGGAATTTCCGTGGCGAAGTCCGCAAGGACTTGGCCCTTGATGGCGGGGCGGGGCTTGTAGTGGATCGTGTGTTCCCCAAGTTCAATGGCCCATTTGGCCAGCCGCCCCGACAGCTCGGGTTTGGCGAGTATGTCGTTTATCCGGTAGTCCGTGAGGACGTTTATCGGATGCCCTTGGAAGTATCTGCGGAGCCTTCGGGATGCGTGCACCAGAGCGAGAACCAGCTTTTCCATGATTGTGTACCTTGTTTCCGCATCTAGAAGCGTGCGGCTGATATAGTATATCGGCGTTTGCACGTTCTTGCGCTCCACCATGAGGACTGCACCTATTGCGCGGTCCGTGACCGAGAGGTACAGTGTCAATGGCTCTTTGGGGAGGGGCGCTGTTAGCGTCGGAAGGTTCATTAAGCATTGTTTCATTTCTTTGAATGCCGATTCCGCCTCTGGTGTCCAACGGAAATTGCTTTTCTTTAAACAGTTCTTCAAAGTGTCCACAAACGGAAATGACTTTGAAGCGTAGTTGGATAGAAACCGGTTGAGGGCCACGAGGCGGCCCATGAGTGTTTGCACCTCCTTGATGGAAGCGGGTGAAGGCATTCTTTCTATGGCTTGTACTTTTTCTGGATTAGCGCGGAACCCATCGCGCGTTACGATGACCCCTAGAAATTTGCCTTCTTCCATCCCGAAGGAGCACTTGCTGGGGTTGAGCTTCATGCGCACTTTGCGCAACTGTGTGAACGTTTGTTGGATATCCTTAAGCATGTCGCTCTCATCTTTGCTCTTAATTACGAGATCGTCGACGTACACTTCAAGCCGTACGCCGATTTCATTGATGAAGGCGGTGTCCATGAGGCGCTGGTAAGTGGCTCCCGCGTTTTTCAGACCGAACGGCATTTTAGTGTAACAGAAAATGCCCGCGTCTGTGCGGAATGCCGTCTTGTCTTCATCTTCCTTTGCCATTTGGATTTGGTGGTAGCCTTTATACGCGTCTAAGAAGCACTTAAAGCGGTATGGGGCTAAAGAGTCCACCTTTAGGTCGATCTCTGGCAAAGGATAGCAATCCTTTGGACACGCTTTGTTGATATCTTTATAATCGACACACATGCGCCAGCCGCCGTTTGCTTTAGCTACCATGACTGGGTTAGCTACCCATGTCTGGTACCTGATTGGTCGAAGTATACCCGCGTTGAGCAGCTCGGTGACTTGTTCGTTCATGGCCTTTGTTTTCTCCGGGCCCATGCTGCGCTTCTTTTGCACTATTGGTTCCACTGAGCGGTAGACATTGAGTCTATGTTCCGCTATGTCACGCGGGACCCCAACCATGTCGGCTGGTTGCCACGCGAACACATCAATATTACTGATTAGAAGCTGTTTTAAGTGGTTTCGAATGGCCTCGGAGATTTCATGGCCGATGATCACCGTTTGCTCCGGAAATTTAGGGTTAAGAACCCATTTTTCCGGCTCGGCGCGGGTGTCTGTTTTTACCATTTTTGGCGGCTTGGCGGTTTCTGTGGTATGGCAGTCTTTGTTGCCTCTGATGAAAGCGATGCCTGTTTTGGTTGGGAATCCCACCATCGCATGCGCCGTTGAAGCATTGGCATTGAAGCGTGCGATGCCTTCCCGTCCAAGAAGAATGTCGTGATTGGAGTTAGCCGGTAGAACCATAAAATCACATATCTCCGTGCGCTCGTGGGTGCCGTCCGACCATGTTACTGGCATGGACAGCATACCCCGCGGCATGATGGTTTCATGAATGAAACCGGAGATTGGTTCGTTGACTGGTACGAGCTTTGCTTTGTCTTCCGGGTCTAATTGTTGGAAGCATTGTTCGTACATGATATCAGTACTGCTGCCGCCATCTAGGAACATGTAGCGCGTGCGATAGTGCCCAAAAATGGCGGTGATGACAAGAGGGGCTGTGCATGAGGCGCCGCCTCTGATCTTTGGCATGAGGACGTCAGCCTCTTTCCATGAATCAGTTGGAGGTGGCGCTCGGGCGCGCTTTCCTTGGTAGGCGCTTTTGCCCTTCTTTGTCATGTTGCAGTGGTGACGAGGGATCAATGTGGCGGCATGAGTATTCAGGTCGCGGATCTTTTTTCGCGATCCTTCATCTTGATTCTCGTCACCTGTTTGATTCTTGCCCGTGCGGTGCACGTTCTTCACCAGATGGCCGAGTTGCCCTGACTTCAGCGCGGTTTCGATTTCCATCTTGAGGGTGTAGCAATTATCTGTGAGGTGACCGTAGTCGTTGTGATACTCACAGTATTTGCTACGGTCTACATTCTTGCGCTTTGCCAGGGGAGGGGCGGCCTTCAACGTGACCTGTTCAGTCTTTAAGACCTGAGATGGTGTCTTTGTCAGCGGGGTCCAGTCATAGTTTTTCTTTGAATGACCGCGCTGGTCCCGCGTTTGTTTGGGACTGATTATCTGCCTGGCATCCCCGGCTGGGGAATATTTTCCCTCATCCGCGGCGCCAGAGATACGGCTCCAGACTGACTTGTTTTTATTTTTATTATTATTATGATGGTGTTGAAAATTGTGTGTCTGACTGAAGGACTTCTCAGACGAGGCATATATCTTTGCGGAGTGGATGAGTTCATCCCAGGACTCTGGTATGCCATCTTTACCTGTAAGGCATTTCATTAACTCTGGGCTGCGCACGTTATGCACGAACGCTGCCCTTGTGAGTTCTTCCCCGCACCCTATTAGCAGGGCCTCTTTGTTGAACCGAACAATAAAGTCCTCAATGGATTCATTGTCGTTTCGGCGGCACAACAGGATGTGCGCCTTGTCTTTCTTATGCTTGCGCAAATGCGAGAAATGGTTGTTGAATTTGTCGGTGAGGTCGTCAAAGTCTTTAACACTCCCCGCAGGGAGGTTATCGAACCAGACCCTTGCTGCGCCCGTCAGGGTTTGCGCAAATAAATGGCACCAAACCTGTACGGGCCAGTCAACCGACATTCCCGCGCACTCAAAATCGTGCACGTGGTCATCTGGGTCACGCAGGCCATCGTATCTGCCGATGCTGCTAGGGAGTTTTGCTTTTCTTGGTATTGTTGCTGTCGCTATACGAGCGACAAATTTTGACTTTTCGGCGAAAGCCTTTGGTCTGAATGGTTTGACCAAGTCATCATCCTCATTGTCGTGGCGCGAGCGATGATGACTTTTCTTTCCTTTGTAGCCTGAGTCGCTACTGGAGGATTCGTAGCCATCAGGCTCTGCTCGTTGCTTTGCGTAGCCCCGAACCCTGGCGTCTCCGCCGAGTTCCCCGCTACGACCAGCACCCGAGACAGCTGTGTCTTTCCCCTTTTTGGGCGGGATGTCATAAGTAAGGGCCTTGCCCTTTTTCTTTGCTTGTTGCAAGAGCTTACGCTGGTAGATTGCAGCGTTCTTCGTGTTCTGACGGAGGAGCCATTGGTCAAGGTCCTCCTCAGAGCTAGCACTGCTGTCGTCGTCAGTATTAGCGTCCCGAACCTCAACTTCTTGGCTTTGAAGCCTGGAAGTAGGTTTCTTGACGACTGTGGGTGGTGTTATTTGGTCTTCCGGGAGCTGGGTGTTTCCCTCCCCGGAACGATTTATGGCAGCAGTGTTAGGGTTGGGTTCAGCCATGGGTGGGTTGAAAAGATGAGTAAAAGAGCGGTTCTAACCGTTGGATGGCGCCAATGAAGAAACAATAGGTATCACGGAGATTACGAGTAATCTACGTGGGGTTAATACCCAAGGTCGTCAGGGTTAATCCTTTACCCAAACCACAAGGTCAAACCCGTTTGATAAGGATGTAAGTGTGTGTGTGGTGAAAGTAAGTGAGAACACGAGATGTAAGTGGTTCGGTCAAGTGTTGACCTACGTCCACTGTGAACTGCCGATAGTATTATTGATGATCGAATATAAAGAGTACAAGTAAGTAACACTAGGCTAGCAATGACTATTTTCGGATCCTTTGGCAAGGAGAGGTATCCTTGTATTTATAGGAGAACTCGTGGGCTTGATCGAGAGGCCCACGAGTAACCATTCTTTATTGGGCTTGACCTGGGCCCAAATCCAATGTTCTCTCTAGAATTGGCGGGAGAACAGGTGCGCTGTTCATGACGTCATCGGGGCAGCATGGTTGTTGCTCGAGGCAGACACGTGGCGATCCGTGGTTGGCAGACGGCGCCCCCTGTCAGTCGTTGACCATGCTTCTGACAGCAGCAAGGTATGTCTGCTGTTTACTGTAGACGCTGGTATGGTGGAAGCATGGCTGCAGCCATGCTGCTGTCCTTGTCTTGTAGTTGTTGGACCACTTTGCCACCTGTAGCTTTCCTATTGGCGCGTACCCTGTCAGTAATCTTTGTGAATCTTCCTTTTGTTGTCTTGTGTACTCTGTACGATGATTGTCAAGGGAAGATTCCGCGTGTGATGGTACGCGCTTATCAGGTGATGTTATTGCTTATCAGTTGTTCTTGCGCGCCTCCTTGCATGTATTGCTGGTTGCGCTTTGTTGGTTCCTCGCGCCACTGATTGGCGCGCGGAAGCTGAGTTATGGGGATAGGGATGCCTCTTCCGCCTGGATTAGGCTCCCTATCCCTTCAGACACAAAATATAATTAATATACGATGTATAACAATATAATTATGTATCCAAATTTTGTTTCAACTAATATTTTCAACATTTACCATGAATTTATTCACGTCTCTCAGCATTACAGCACAATAACTTATCGCCTAGCACCATAGTTACTTGAGATAGTTATGTTGAAAATTTAGATTTTGGTCATGTTTCTCAGAACATAAATATAAAAGAAATGCGCTTTGGAGCAATTAATCATCGAATCGAGTACCATATGCATGTTCATTATGTTTTCGTATTTGTATAGACATTAAAATTGAATACAATGGTAAAAAGATAGATATATTTTCAATATCACTAATTAAACATCACCTATTTTTTTAACACAAGATTGACCGACTGAGACTTGAGTTGACTTACTAAAATGCCTAGCTTGATAAAATATTAAAATTGTTACCAAGCCCTTTATTGGGCCTCATGCATAATAGACATTGTCAGTCTATTGGGCCTGTTGTATACGTTTTTCAGTTGATTGTAGTGTAGTACTAGGGGTGTAAACGAGCCGAGCCGAGCCCGAGCCTGACTGGGCTCGGCTCGGGCTCGTTAAGGTTTTGTGAAGCTCGAGCTCGAGCTCGGCTCGGTTCGAGCCTACAATCTTGAGCTCGAGCTCGGCTCGCTAGCAAAATCCAAAGCTCGAGCTCCGCTCGGCTCGACTCGAGGTGATTTGAGAATCTCAAACGAGCTCAAAAGCTCGGCTCGAGCTCGCAAAAGCTCGGCTCGAGCTCGCAAAAGCTCGGCTATAACTTAGGCTCGCGAGCCCAATCGTTAAGGCTATAACTTAGGCTCGGCTGTAACTTAGGCTCGGGCTCGGGTTCGGGCTCTAGCTCGTTAAGGCTCGATTAGGCTCGCGAGCCCAATCGAGCTTTGTATCTAGGGCTCGAGCTCGGGCTCGATAACTAAACGAGCCATATTTCAGGCTCGGGCTCAGGCTCGGGCTCGTTAAGGCTCGGCTCGTTCGAGCTTTTTACCGAGCCGATCGCGAGCCGATCTCGAGCCGCTACGTGTCATTTACACCCCTATGTAGTACTCTAGTTGTAACGCCAATGGGCCACACAGCCCACACATTGCAGAATGCATGGACATGGAATGAACCAAATACAGTTTTCTAAATATAGGTGTAACCCGTGTGGTAGAGAGGAAATCCTCTCTTGGGGGAGGTTGAGAGTTCAACTCTAAGGGTGGGTAAAAAAGGCATAAAAAAGGGTGTAAAAAACTAGCCGTTCAAAAAAAAAGTTGTAACCGTGTAAATGTCCTGTCTTCTTCTAATAAAAGATATTAACGTTTAAAAGTTATGGGAGCAAACATAAAAGAGAAAAATCCAATTTTGTTTTTAATTTTTTTTTCCTAAAATCAATTAATGCCACATGGCATGCCATATTGCACACTCAAGAGGGAGAATGCCCTCTTTGAGTGTTATGTGGGATTCATTGCTTTCAATTATTATAATAGATAGATTACAAACATGTATGTACATATATGTACAATACTAATTTTTGTAGTTTTAGATATGTATATACATATATGTATAAAAGCAAAAAAAAAAAAAATTTACGTCTATACTGGTTCTCTAATTTTTAATTAGGCAAAATGTTCTCTAATGATCAGAATCTTATATGGAGTATATTGTTATGAAAACATAAAAGAAGAAGGTATGAAAGAAAAAACAATACAGCAACGCTAATAATAACATTAATAAAGTGAGGGATAATATTATACGTGTTGGCATTTTTTTCCATCAGCAAGCTAGTATTTTATCTTACTATATTGTTAAAAACGTTTTCTATGAGACAATTATAGGTCATTTTTGTTACCTTACTTAACTAAACATCTACCATTTGTGTTGTACCTCTTAAATACCTCTTACATAAATATTTATTAAAACAATTATATCATATTTGTTTACATTATCTTAATCAAGATAAGGATTTGTTTAATCAACCAAATAGTATGATTAAGATTCTTTTCCTATATACTTTAAAGAGAAAGTATACGGTATAAAGCCCCTTAAAATAAAAAGCGTAAGAAGCCACCAGAGATTGACATCTGTCAATCTAACCTAACCACACCTAACCACAGTTAAACACAATAAATCCCATCTTCCCTGTTCAAATCGTAACCCAATCTCATTTTAAAACATACGAGTCAAGATCTGACCACCACAACCACCACCGCCACCGCCACCGAACCACCACTCGACAGCACCACGTCATCCGTCACCTTCAACGAAATTCTTTTGAGCTGATATTGATTATAGTTCCATCGGTTATCGTCATCATTCTTGTTGCTCTCGGTATTGTTTATCTTTGCCGGAGAAAACGAAAATCGAACCCGATGGTTGCCGGAATCTCTCCTCGTCTTGCATCTCCTTCGCCTCGTCCTCGTGGTCAACAAGAACCGCTAGTTGTTTTCAGGGAGATAGGGGTAAAACTAACACTAGACAGTGTTGTTCAAGCAACCGGAAACTTTACTTCAAGAAATTGTATTGGGAGTGGTGGTTTTGGGTCAATTTATCGGGCGGAGATCTATTCAGGAACCACCGTCGCTGTGAAAAGACTCACAGTTGAAATGTGTCAAGGAGTCCCTCAATTCAATGCAGAAATCCAGAGTCTCGGAAGAATTCGACACCCAAATCTCATTACTTTAATAGGCTACTAGAAAATGAGTGAACACTCATCACGTGCTTTTTTGATAATATTGATGGTGTTTATTCCCAGGGAAGATGGACGGGAACACCAAGAAGTGCCTTATTATGAAGTGTGTTTGTTATTATGAAGTGCGTTTGTTTGATGGTTTGATATTTAACAAGGTGCGTTTGTTTTTTTTATAAAGGTGCGTTTGTTTTTTTTGTTGAGTTTGATGAGTGCGTCCAGAAATTTCAATGTATGCTTCCAAACTTTCAATGAGTGCGTCTGAAATTTTGATGAGTGCGTCTGAATTTTGATGAGTGCGTCTGAAATTTTAATGAGTGCGTCTGAATTTTAATGAGTGCGTCTGAATTTTAATAAGTGTGTCTGAATTTAATGAGTGCGTCTGAAAATTTGATGAGTGCGTATGTTTTAACCCAGGTATGGTTAGGGTTTTTAATCTGCATTCTTAATCTAATGGCTGAGATTGCTTCTTACGCTTCTTACGTTAAGGGGGCTTTATACGTTATCTCTCCCCTGCTTTAAAAGAGATTTGAACCAAGGCATGTTTCATACATCGTATAATATTTAGGGAAGCCCAATATCAAGTGGTTAGAGTATTCACATTCCATCCAATATTTTTTACCATATAATTTAATTAAAAATCACATCTCATCCATCATATTTATCTTTATCTTACTCATAAACACTTATTTTATTATATTTCTCGTTAAAATACATTCACAATAATTTAGTTGTAGGGTGCATAGTAGCTTTTAGGATAACAATTTTTCATAACATAGAGATGGGGTATAAAATGGTGGATGGGTTGTAGGGTATAAATCTTGTGAAGGTATTAGGTGGAATTAGCGGTGCAAATGAGCCGAGCCCGGCCAGGCTCGAGCTCGGGCTCGTTTAAGTTATGAAAGCTCGAGCTCATCTCGATTCGAGCATTGTTTCTAAAGCTCGAGCTCGGCTCGAAGGTAGGTTTCCAAGCTCGAGCTCGACTCGGGCTCAGCTCGTTTATTAGTTATTAATTAATTTATATTAATTGTAATAGTTATTTTTTATATAATTTGGTTATTTTTTCATAGTTTTATAAATATTAATTATTATATTTAAATACATTTTTAATATATTAATTAAAATTTATATAAACAATGGCCCTGTTAAGGCTCGCGAGCCGGCTCGAGCTTGATAAACAAAACTTGAGCTCGGGCTCGTTTACTAAACGAGCTTGGTTTTTAGGCTCTGGCTCGAGCTTGAACTCGTTTAGGCTTGGCTCGTTTTGAGCCGAAATCGAGTAGCTCACGAGTAGGTCGGCTCGTTTGATGGAAAGGTTTTAGTATTAATATTGTTTTTTTTTTTTAATTTTAATAGTTTTTTTTTTTATTTTAAACATGGGAAAAGGTTTGATGGATAAGTTTTAGTATTAATATTTGTTTACATCCACAGACAACCCCCTATAAATGTACACCTTTACCTCAAATTCCTAAAGCTTTTAGCTCCAACTATCTCTACTCTCAAAAATCCATTATTAAACTCTCAATTCAAATGGGTGAGGTTAGTTTACACCCATTCCATTCCGTTCCCTTTGTTCTTGTTATTTTTTTTATATATATTTTCTTAATAGTTGCTACATTGAACTTTATTACAGAAAGATGTCGAAGTAAAAAAAGAAGCCAATGAGAAGAAGACAGTAGATGCCGATAACACAAAGAAAGTTGATGAAGGACCGATCACTGTCGCTCTAAAGCTCGATTTGCATTGTGCTGGATGCGCCAAAAAGGTCAAGAAATCCATACAACTTATTGAAGGTAGTAAACATGGATCAAACCGATCATCGGTCTAGTTTTGTGTTGAACATCCCTATGACCCTCTATATACACACATACTAGGCAACTAACATATCTCTTTATGTATGTAGGTGTAGAAACTGTAAAAGCCGATTGTGTCAACAACAAGCTGACCATAACCGGGAAAGTAGATCCTGCTCATATCAAAGAGCGAGTCGAGTTCAGAACCAAGAAAACCGCGGAAATTATATCTCCTAAACCCAAAAAGGATGAGGGAGGTGTGAAGAAAGACGATGAGAAGCCACCTGAGGCAAAATTTAACAATGAGAAACCAAAAGAGGTATACATCATACATAATATGAGTAAATGACATGGGCTTTTAATTAGCTCACTATTTGTATATTCCTTAATTTAATATTATAACTTTTTTTTTTATTTTCATGGTGGATATTTAGCCTCAATCTACTACTGTGGTGCTAAAGATTCCATTACATTGTGATGGCTGTTCACAAAAAATTAAACGGATCATCTCAAAGATCAATGGTGAGTTAATTCCAAAATCATCATTATTTTATTGAATAAATTTAAAATACGTCATCCAACTAATATACAAAATTTTGATTTAGATGGATACATACGTCCAATATATTAGTAACCACTCAAACCTCTCCATTTATTTTTGTTAACTAATAATTAACTTGTTTTTTTTTTTTAATTTAATCAAACTGAAATATTAAAACAATGACTCCAAATTACTAAAAATGTTTTTTTTTTCATAATGCATTAGGTAGTATTGTTTTCTAATACTGATTAAAATAAAAGCAAAATTAAAATACAAATATATCAAATGATGATCATAGGTGACAAAAGGTGTTTAGGTGTTTGTCTAAGAGGTTGTCCATCTATATATGAGGTTTATGTTAGAATCTTTATGTGATCGACAAAGTATCAAAATTATATAAGTTTTATACATAAGTGATTATTTGTTTAAATGTTGTTTCTTTTGTATTATGGATAGGGGTAGAATCGGTAAATCCAGATAGCAACAAGAATTTGGTCACGGTGAAAGGAAAAATGAACATGAAAGAACTTATACCGTATTTAAAAGACAAACTGAAGAGAAATGTCGATATTGTCCCTCCAAAAAAAGAAGATGACAAGGGTGATGAGAAAACCGCTACAAAGAAGGTTGAAGAAGGTGACGGCAAAAAAGAGAAAGAAGGCGATAACAATGGTGACGATAAAAAGAAAAAAGAAGTAGAAAAAGCCATGGAGACTAGTGGAGAAGACGGGAAAAAGAAAGACGATACTAATAAAGCCGTGGATAGTAATGGAGGAGAGGGAAAAAAGAAAGACGATGAGGCAAAAGCCAAAACTAATGAGAGCGAGAAAAAGAAGCCAGATGATGAGGCAAAAACGATAGGGGGGTGGCGACGATGGGGCCAAAAATGTAGATGTGGTAAATAAATTTGAGTATTATAGACATAACCCTTACATATACACGATGCCCGTGTATAATCAGAGTTATCACAATCAAGATTATGGTGTTCTAGGGTTTTCAACTCATGGGTACAACAATGAAGGTTATGCTAATCATGGGTATGTAATGGAATATCAACATCGACCTCCACCTCCTCCCTCACCGATGTTTCTTCATGATCCTCGTGCTTCAGATTCCGATCATTTATTTAGCGCCGAAAACCCTAATGCTTGTTTCATCATGTGATTCGTGATGCGATCAACAGCTTGTATTATATAATGTTGGTGATCAATGATCACAATAAGCATGTAATGCAAAGAAAGTATGTATAAGATGAGTATGAATTTTGCAATTGTTTTGTCGAAATACAATAATTAATATATGAAACACATATAATATAATTTACAAATAGAAAAAAAATATAACATATAATCTTCGAAAGTCTTGTTCCTAGATGGTTTGGACATCCATCTTCGTGTGAATTCATAATGGAATAACTTTAAGGCAAAGCGATAACGTTTGGGTTTCTTTTTCAATTCTTGTATATGTCTTATCTTCAATAATGGAATCATTTGTGGCTTGGCTAAATAGATGCTAGAAATAAATTTGGGACAACTTAATTTTTAAAAAATATTACTTAACTTTTTAAATCCGGATTATTCTTCGATTTACTATCGAACAAACTACTCTAAAAACATATAATAGTATATACATAGAAGATACAAAATGATATGAAAATACCGCAATGTTAATTACAAAAGTTCTATTATTTAGAGAGAGTGTTTAGGGTTTGAGTTTTGAAATAGATTTTTCGATCATTGCATTTTTAAAACGCAAATAATCATTTTTTAGTGTTTGGGGTTGAGTTTTGAAATGGATTTTTAGACTACCAAAACACAATAATCTAAAAGCAGCTCCACCCCTACTGCAACAAAACGCATAATCAGTTTTCAAAAAGCAATCCCAAATACCCCCTTAAAGCAGTAAAATTATGACATATATATACACACACATATTTTTTTTTTAAATCAATATTTTTTTTCTTTTTTATCTAATAATGCAAAAAATTACATCAAGATAGCGGGCAGGCGGGCAACAAGCTACGTCGCCATCCCTTTCTGGACGGCAAACCCTTGCCTGCTAAAAACGAACCCTGCCCCCCGGAGTCGAGACACTGCTATGAATAACCCGGTTGGACTCTGGTTAGGAAACGGATGGCTTCCAGTGCCAAGGAGCCAAAGGTATCAAATGCTAGGGGTACGAAAATGTGTTGGTTCTCCTCACAAGCTTTAGCATGCTTCTCAACTTTCTTCGTCTCTGCTTTGCGCACCGCTTGCCCTGTTACAAAACCAATATCCCTCAACCCAACCAGGGGAGATACACCTGTTAGGTCGACACAAGCATGCATGTTTCCCTCCGGCCCACCCAAAGACAAGCAGGTCTGCTGGACGTAGTGTGGATCTCCCTTCTATGGGGTCCGAGAGGAAATTCACAGGAGCCTCTTTCTTGGCTGAGATCCCAGCCCTTCTTAAAATGTCCCAAAGAGCGTCCCGGACCCAGTCATGCCTATATTTGAAGCCAGGCAACTCCTTGCAGTGAACCGCGTGTTCCCCGTATTTGTCCAAGCATGTCTTACGGCAAATCGGACAGACTTCATCTTCATGGTACATGGGGATCACCAAACGATATTTTAGAATTGCCCTGTATTCAACCCCAAACATTGTTTGGCCAAAACCTTCGATTGAGATAATATTCAGGAAATCTTGTGCATGGGGGCTTTGCAAGCATTCAATAACTGCCTTTTGGCGGGGGGACAAATCGAAAAATTAATAGCGATTCTTTTGAGTTTCTAGTTTACAACACTCGTTTGTAAAACGTTCATAGTTGCTTCTTTTGCATGCGGCCAACCCATATCCAACGTTGAAACTCCAGTTGAAATCTGACAAAACTTATTCGATAGTTATGGATCCAGTATAACCATAACCTGGTTCTCTAATTCAACCAGGTTAAGCTATAATCACCAAGTTCAGTCACAAGCAATTTATTGGATGCATATCATATCAGTGAAGAGTCTGATTTCCTATTTAACCGGTTTGACTTTCAAAACCATGACTTATTATATTTTAACGATTAAAACCATCCATAACTACATATCTGGACCCGGCTTCAATTTAAAAATGGTCATATATATATTTTTTAAATTGTAAAAGACAAATATGTTGTATAAGCAAATAAAGTATACACACGATAACAACAACATTTGGATATGATATTAATCAATTAATGGGATACGTTTGCATTGCATTGTGAAACAATCATGCCATGCAAAGGGACAAGAAATGACTAGCTGTACAAGCATTAGGATCGAACACTCCAATCTCTATCCCTATTTGTAATATAATAATATCCTGTATTATGCATATATTTAAAGTTTGGCTGTTTAAATATGGAGTATGGACGTTAAAGTTCTAATGTTTTCAAAAATTAGTCGGGCTACTTTTAACAGCGGTTTAACGGTATAACGAGTGAGTCTGATAAAAAAACGAAATTGCCAGTAAATGGAAGAAGTATGATTCATAGTTTATACCGACTTATCTAGTTCACTCAAAACTAAACTGGTCACTTTAGACTATGGGGGGGGGGGGGGGGGGGAGAGGGGGGTGAAAGGATTATTATTATTATTATTATTATTATTATTATTATTATTATTATTATTATTATTATTATTATTATTATTATTATTATTATTATTATTATTTGTGTGTTAGATTAAAAAAAAAAAAAGAAACCAGCCAATCATGAGCCTCCAAAACACTCCACCCTTGCCCCCACGCCCATGGTTTCTTCCCCACCCCCCCCATCCTCCACGCCCGCAGGGGGCGGTGTTCCCCCCATGAAGAGCCCTCCCGCCCCACTCCCTCTACTCTTATCCAGTCCATTAGCTAGTAACCAAACTGGCACCACATGTCCACATGAGGTTCCTGATTAATTGGCTTGTCTAGTCTGATATTTAAAACAATGTTAAACAGGGGCGTAGCTTTAGCTTATGTAGCGCCAGGGGTTGCCCTGGCCCCACCAGTTTTTTGCTTAGTGGTGTAAATTTATACGTTTTCATCCGAAAACTTTGCTTATGATTTTAAATGCATAAAGCGAGTTGAATCTATGTAATGAAAGTACTTAACCCGCACGAATTATTAAATTCTCAACTTATTACCGTCAATCAAGTTATGTTCCTCGTCTGATTTTAAAGATTTGTAACATGTGTGATGTATATAAAGTAAAAAAAGTTATTGATTCATATCACATGAGATTTTTAATAACAAACTATGCATTCACGTGTGATGTTTATGATTTAAACTGTAGAAACGCTAAACCAATCGCTAGAACTGGTCTATTAACCATCAACTTTGTGATAAAAAGGTTAATTAATCAGATGTTTTTATTAAGTAATAAGGTGATAGTCAAAAGTTGTCTTAAGGTACGCTTCTTAACTTCACCTAGACGTTAAATCATCCATTTATCCTCATTTCATTTCACTTCACCCTAAGGAAATTGTTTAATCCTATTAACTTTACATGACCATATTTTTTAGTGGTTTTTTTGTTTAAAGAAAGGAAAAAGTAAATTTAGACTTTAACATCTCGTTACCATGTTAACAAATAACTTCTTTAACGCCCCTTAACACAAGGAGGTAGTGACATGCAACACAAGTTAACATATCATGTCACCCTTACGCTGTGTTCCCGAGTTCACTTTAAGAGAGAAAAGAAAAAAAATTTTGTATTCCAAAGTTTTTGTTTTAAAGAAGGAAATGAGAGAATGTGTGTCCCAGAGGTTTTTTTAGAAGGAAAAGAAAGAAAATGAAGGAAAAAATAGGCCAGATTTCATCCTTTTAAATGGGAAAGAAATTGAAGGAAATAAAGAGAAAAAAATAGAGGAAAAGAAAAAAGTAAGAGAAATATTTTCCTCTCTTTCTTTTCTTTCCCCCTTAAGTAAACTCGGACACACAACGTTAGTGCCCCCATATGTTGAAGTACACCCCATGATATAAGTTTCTTAGATATAAAGGGTGTAAATAGATTGAGCTGCTTCTTGGATTCTTGAGAAACTTGTACAATTCCATGGAGATTTCCCTCAAACTTCCTACACCCATTTAATCTCCACCATTCAATTCCAAAATCAATGTCCCATATTTTTTCCTACACTTCTCACAAACAAAAAAAAGTTTTTATACTTCTACTCATTATATATATTTATAATGAAAGTTATTTTAAGAACACTCGATATCTCAAGAATCATGAGAACAAATAAAAAAACTACACAAACTTGATCGAAAACCATTTAAATTAAAAAAAAATACACTTATCATTAAGATCAAAATACACACAAAAAAAAATTACAAGTAAAATTTAAACCTATACGAAAATTAATTGTTTTTACACGTGTAAAAAAGTTATTTCAAGAGTGTTTTTGAGAGAATAGATTAACTATTTGGAAGGTAAACTCTTTTGTAATTGTTGTATTTTTAAAATAGTGAGGTTGTGTTACAATAATTGATTTTCATTGTTTTTTTATTTGTTCTTATTGTTCTCGTGATATTAAATGTTTTCAAGATAACCCTTAGTCCCTCCTCTATATATATACCTGTTTTTTTAAATTAACTTTTAAAAGTTTAAAAAAAAAAAATTTAACGTGTAAATCATGTCATCAAAGCTCAAAATTTTTAGAATGTTTGTTGACTAAATCCATAGAATCTATATCTATATCTATATATATAATAAAAGAAAGCAATTTTAATGACATGACATTCAAGGAGACATTCTTCTCCTTGAGTGTGCCATGTGTCATGCCATGTGGCAAATTAAAAAAAACAAATAATAATATAAAACCTAATCTACTAAAATTAAATTGAGTTATTTTAGGAAAAAAGAATTTAAAAACAAATTTAATTTTTTCTCTCTTATGTTTCCTTTCATAATTTTTAAACGTTAATATCTTTTATATACGAGATTTTCTAAAGAAAAAAATTACACCAAAAAACGGAGAAAAAAATGACTATTTTTTTGTGGTGTTTCGTTCATACGGGAAAAAAAACACAAAGTGTTCAGGTTATTCATTAATCATGTTTTTTCTTTTAAACCAGGTTCTTATCTACGATGTTGAAATTCAGCCCATTCATCATGTTATCATTGGAATTTTACTCTTCTAAAGATGCATAGGTATACTTAATCAAGAGAAGTATTAGTATTAGTATTATTAGAATTGTTATATTTTTCAACCCTGGGACGCTCCCGGGATAAAATCTAGTGATAGATAAGCATGAATAATGCTTAATCATATACCAAATTATAAAAAAGTCTAAAATGTAAGTCTCGTGCAAAACACTAGATTGATACTCTTAGTCAATTTGATTAGATTGGATTGTCTTGAATACGTAATTAATATTATATTTATTTTTATTTACGAATTATTTTATGCCTTTGTAATCGTCTAATCTATATATATATATATATCTATATATATATATAAAAGAAAGCCCTTTTGCTGACGTGGCGTTCAATGGTTGACTTAAACCCACCTTGAATATGCCACGTGGCATAATGAGGTGAAAAAGTTTAAGTTTTTTTAATTTTTGTTTTTATAATATTATTAAAATCACCGTAGATATCCTCAATCTTCCCTCAAACCATAGTATCCCTCATTCTTCATCAATATCTTTCAAACCCTACACATGGATCGTCTCTTCTTTCACTTCACCGAACCAGACGACCAACAACAACAACCACCGATTCAACAAAACCTAAACCCTAACACATCTTCTCTTGCCTCCCTTATCTGACATCTATGGCCGAAAAGTCTTTCAAATACGTCATCATCGGTGGTGCTGTCTTGCCGTGAGTTTCTTCTACCCATTACCTTTATTCTTTATAATTATAATTATATCTTCTCTCCTTCTCTGATTTTATTATATTAATCTTTCTTATTTCATTAGTTATTACCTTAACAACTGCTTAAGATTCATTAAATTATTATTATTATTATTATTATTATTATTATTATTATTATTATTATTATTATTATTATTATGTTTTTAGGTTCAATATGATATGAGAACATCCTTTGTTTAATATTTAATTAATATAGATATCTAACCCGATTCACACAGTTGTAGTAAATAGGCTGTCTGTGCGTGTCTTCATCAGTAATATACCTTTTTGAACGGTGAGACCGACGGAGATAGAAAGTACAGGACTAAGAGGCTGCTAGAGTACTAAAATTATTAATAATACATTATATATGTTTGCTATGGTTATTGCTATAACGTTAATCGTGATTTAACAAAAAAGTTTATAGCCTTTGTTTTGCAAGTATATGATTCTGTGTCACAGTAGGTTTCAGTTTTGGTGGATTGTTGTGGTGTTTTAGTTTTGTTTAGGCTAAAAAGGAGGTTTCTCCCCTGCTCTTGAAAGAAAAGAAGAGATTAGAGAGATGTGATGAGTTTTTGAATAGTTACAGCTGTCTTAAGTGGTTGTTTAGCTGATTACTAATTAGGTTTTAGGTTAGGGAATATGAGTTATTACTGATTAGAATACTATCGACATGTTGTGATTGAGAGATTCTGTGGTTAGTTAACTTGAGCCATTTGCAATAGGTTTATCACGTCATATTAGAATTTTCAACCCCGGGACCTTCCCGGGGTAATCGGCTAGTATATATATAAAAGAAAGCATATATGCTCATTGAGAGTGCCACGTGGCTTAATAATTGAGTGTTTTTTGTGTTTTTGAGTATTTTTCTAAATTTATCTCTCTATCTCTTAATTCTCAATTACTAAAATTAAATTGAGTTATTTTAGGAAAAAAGAATTTAAAAACAAATTTAAATTTTTCTCTCTTATCTTCCTCCCATAATTTTTAAACATAAATATCTTTTATATTCGAGATTTTTTAAATAAAAAAATTACACCAAATTAACGAGCGTTTTATTATCTTTCCAACGAGTACCATAGTGCTATATAAAAACGAAAAAAAACGACTATTTTTTGTTGGGTTATATTCATACAGAAAAAAACACAAAGTGTTCAGGTTATTCATTAATCAAATTGTAACATATTTTAATTTACGTGAAGATGATTATATGTTGAAGGTTATCCTTATAATACTTTATTATGTTTAATATGGTTTATGTTTTTTATTTTTTTAACTTTTTAAATAAATGTTTTTTAACTAAGATTGATTATGTTTAAGTTATTTACTCTTTTTGTGATTTGAGTTTTCTTTTTTTTTTATCATTTTTTATTAAATCATATTAAATTTTTCAACCCCGGGACCTTCCTGGGGTAATCGGCTAGTGATATTATAAATGATTATGGTTAAAATTATAACTGTTGTATTTGCCTTACTACTTTATAAGTGATATGATATGATATGATATATTAGTTACTATACTAGTGCATTAGCTAGCTTGTTAATATTAGTTACGTACTAGTGCATTAGTTTGTTAAAACTAACACCTTTGAAATCACGTGTTTGAAATTTCTAGTTGTCATTTTGTATTAAACAAGTTGGTGTCCCATGTAATTGTATTTGTACATCGTTGAAAGCTAACTATCCTAACATATACTTTTCGGTAGTTGTATTAAACAAGGTGTATTGGTATACTAGATGACTATATTAGTAAAAAGGAAAGGACGTGTTATCTTAGATTGGAATGGGGATGAGAAAATAGTATTAGGTATCGAAACCGATCCGGTAACGAATCATTTTCGGTACCAATTCGATGCTCACTTTTTGAGTTTTTCAGGATCGGTACTTTTAGTTCGGTACCGCCGTACCGGTATTTTGGGTTGACATATCTTCACATACCGTACTTTACCATAGTAAAAATTTTCGTTACCGGTACCCATATTTATTTTCAGAGATTGATACTTTCGGTACTGGTTTGTTGCCAAGCTCATCTCTAAATCGAAAACCGTGACACCGGTTTTACAAAATAAGTATATCGCAAATTCAAGTGGCAGCCTACAATAGGTTTTAAAAACCCAATCATTAGTAGGGGTGTTCAGAATTCGATTCGGATTCGAAAAATTCAAAATTCGACTTAGTTCGATTCGATTACCAGGAATTCGATTCAATTATTAGGAATTCAAATTCGATTCAATTCGAATTCGAGTCCAGTAAATCGAATACGAATTTATGATTTTAAATTCGATTCGATTCGAAATTCGAATAAGAACTGTACATATATATTTTTTAGATATATAGACATTATTATATACACAAATATACACATTGAAAAAAAAACTTCTAAATTTTGGTCAAACTCTAAGAACTCATAGTGTTTACAACTTTTACCATAACCATATTTTACATATTTAACTTATACATCACAAAACTCTAACAAACTATACTCTCTACTATTTTTACTATTCCCGTATTTTACATATTGTTGTTTATTAATTTTGTAGATTTGTATTTTATATGTTAAAAATAATGAGTTTGTATTAGTTATAAGGTGAGCTTTTGTGGATAATGAAGAGGTCTCAAGGACACGATTCAAGAGAGATCGCGGAAATTGTAGATAAGATGGAATAATCACAGGTACGCGATAATTAACTATTGGTACCGGTGGGGAGGAAAATCCTCAGGGATGGTAAAACATAGAAGGAAAAATAACCATGTTGTTTAGGAAGTAAATTGAAATGTGGCACGAAGCTAAAAACCAGTCCCCAGGCATAAGGTAATGATTACATGAAGGCACGTGGATAACATGTGGACTGTACACCTGGCCAGTGCACAAGAAGCATGCGATACACGTGAGACCATGAGAATCATTACAGGTATGCCTGGTAGAATTGGAAAGTAAGTGGTCATGTGGGTGAATAGTTGGAATGAAAGGTTTGAGTCCGTAGACAAGTACGGATCAAATCAAAATGGTGGAAATACCCTTATGGGTTAAAATAGTAGAATGACCATGATGGGTCAAAATGGTGGAAATACCCTTATGGGTTAAAATAGTAGAATGACCATGATGGGTCAAAATGGTGGAAATACCCTTATGGGTTAAAATAGTAGAATGACCATGATGGGTCAAAATGGTGAAAATACCCTTATGGGTTAAAATGGTAGAATGACCATGATGGGTCAAAATGGTGGAAATACCCTTATGGGTTAAAATGGTAGAATGACCATGATGGGTCAAAATGGTGGAAATACCCTTATGGGTTAAAATAGTAGAATGACCATGATGAGTCAAAATGGTGGAAATACCCTTATGGGTTAAAATAGTAGAATGACCATGATGGGTCAAAATTGCGGAAATACTCTTATGGGTTAAAATGGTAGAATGACCATGATGGGTCAAAATGGTGGAAATACCCTTATGGGTTAAAAATGGTAGAATGACCATTAGGGGCGGCAATTATTGACACGACCCGAAAACCGACCCGAACCCGACACGAAAAAAATAGATTTGGGTCAACTAACACGACCCGTTTAAAAAAATGGGTCGGGTTCGGGTCAACTAACACGACCCGTTTCAAAAAACGGGTCGGGTTCGGGTTGACACATATATAAAATGGGTTGACCCGTTAACCCGTTTAAGTATTTAGAAAAAAAATATATTATATTTTTGTTTTTCTTTTTTCATTTCTATTTACATGGTTAGTTATAATTATGTTATTTTTGGCACGCTATATTATTTATTTGTCACACTTATATACTCACCATTAAACATTTTATTGATAACCCGCTTATAACTCACGAACATGTATTACTCATTTAAAAATATGGGTTAAACGGGTTGTCTTCGGGTTGACCCGGATTTTATGTGGGTCGGGTTAGGGTTGAAATATTTGACATGAATAATAATATGGGTCGGGTTCGGGTTGCACATTTCAACCCATCAACCCGCCAACCCGCAACCCATAAACCCGCCAACCCATCAACCCGACACGATTGACACCCCTAATGACCATGATGGGTCAAAATGGTGGAAGTACCCTTATGGGTCAAAATTGTAGAAGTAAACTTAATGGGACAAGGTTGGAAATGCCTTGATGTGGAATGATGGTTTCCTTTAGAAAATGTATGATTAACTGACTTGTTGGTCTACAAGCCATAAAGCTCCGGTATGTACGTCTTTTATTAGCTTTAAAGGGAATGTTAGAATAGGTGTAGAATACCTATGTTGATAAGTCGACAATAAACGCTTTGTGGCAAGATGCACAAGTAAAAAGGGAAAATGATGACTACTTTGTGGAAATGTGGAACAACCTATGTAACAGGTCATTTGGATATGAACGAAGAGGAGAATATGTCCTTCACTGACCAACGCATGCATGAATAATTTAAATGCGTAGCGTAGTAAATTAGTCTAGAATAAGCCTGTTGCATGGAATATAGAATGCATGCATGAATGAAAGGTAGAATACATGATTCAGTAGTATCGAGCGAAAAGGAAAAAGGGAATTACATCCCCGTCTTTAATAATGATAAATTAAAGGTGGTAAGAACGTAGTTTAATAATTTTGTGGGAATACATGTGTTGTGTAACCGATGAAAGGAATGAATGTGTACAATACATATATCCGTATCCATGCTATATATATGTAGATGGGGGTAAAAATATACGGTAGTTAACGATAGAAACATATTGTAAAGGAAAGACGTATATAATTAGACATTCCGATTGAAATGAATTTTGTATGGACTATTGAAAGTTAGTTGTTATGAATGTAAAGGGTAAGTATAACCAATGATTTTGTAGATACGAATGGTCGAATTTATGGATATAATGAAATCCACAAGGTAGGTGATATGATGTTGACAAGTTGGAACTCATGGTGAATGAACTAAAGCAAGCTAAGGGGCTGTTTGGTTGATTAAGTGCTGAATCATTAAGAGGTCTGAATGGTTAAGCGCTGAATCATTAAGTTGGACCTCTTAATGGTTAGTTTTCTTGTCCCACGTTGGTAGGGGAGCCTCATTAAGGTTCAGCCTAGTTCAGTGCTTAATAGTTCAGTGCTTAATGGTTCAGCAACATCCCAAATCTTAATGATTCAGACTTAACCATTTCATTCAGAAGCTGAAACAAACGCGCTGAATGCTGAATCATTCAGCGCTGAATGGTTAAGAGCCTCATTAAGAGGCTACCAAACAGCCCCTAAGTATGGCATGCGCTTGTGAAGAAACAAGTTAAGCCGACACGTAGCTGGTTGGATAGCGTTGTAAAAAGGAAGGTTAGTAAACTTAGATATTTCGTGATTGTTAAATAGAAATTTATACAGGTTGAAAAGTACCCACGTATGAATAAAGGGTAGTTCAAACATGATGTAGTTGGAAAGTTGACTCTTAAAGGTCAAGAGATGAATGAATATTTGTTAGACTCGGAGTTGCTCAGTAACGGACATACGCGTTAGAGTAAGTAGTGCATGAAATGAACTAACAAACAAAGTAGTGTGAATAGAATGCCTTTGAAATTTACCAAAAAGGGGGTGGGGGTGCATATGGTAGATGCACCGATTCAGTAGTGCCTAGGTAGTTATGCCTAACTCTCAAGTTAAGTGAGAGTGAATGAAGAATGAAATGGTATGTATGTTGTGAAGAGATAACTATGATCTAAGGACTCGGGGTATACGCAGGTATATAGTCTAACTAATTACATGATTGAAGTAATTAAAAGGAATTTATAATAGTGGAATATTGTAGTAAGATAAGGATGAATACTAACGGTGATTTGTGCAATAATAAAAGATCAATAAGGTTGATGAGGCGATAGATGGCAATGATAGTTCGGTATGCTTGATGCTTGCACGAAGGCTTGTTGTTAATATTAGAAAGTGTGAACATATAATTGTGTCAAATCACGGATTAAAATTGTAGTAATGAAAGAGGTTTCGGGGACGAAACCTTCTTTAAGGGGGGGTAGACTTGTAACGCCCCGAAAACCCGCTTCATTTAAAGACGTTGAGAGGCGGGATTAATAAAACGAGATTGAGTCAAGAGGTTATAAGTTGGAGGGTGGAAATTGTCAAATACCCAAAGTCCATATTATAATTAATAAATATGGTGCAAACACCAAAAACACACACACAAGTGTGTGTTTTGGTCGATTATCAGGAAGAAGAAAAAGGGCTCCAACCCTAGTCCAACTACCAACTCAATCTAGCAAGGATTCAAAGGGGAAATTGATGCATTAGCCAGAAAAGGGCCGTTTATGGTCGATTGAACCCAAAGGTACCTCTTGTTTGGTAGAATTTGATGTATAATTCGTGTAGGGTTCGAACCCCACATGTGGGTTTTGAGGAAAACATGTTAAATTCGTATTATGGCTTGATTGTAAGTGGTATTGACCATCTCTAATGGTTTAGAGATGAGCTAATCACTAGGAGTTGCTTATTTGCATAGATGATGATATTGGGTTTTCATTAGAGCTTTGATAATGGCTTTAGTAGGGGTAAACCCATGTAATAGTAAGAATAATGTGTAGTTGGTGACATGCATGTGGCAATAAGAATAATGTGTAGTTGGTGACATGCATGTGGCAATTTATGAATGATTGAAAGTTGTATATGTGTTAATTGTATAGAAATTGAATAAATTGAAGGATATGTGTAGAGTGGAAAGTAGATGTTGCTATTAGTGTAACCCATGGTCATTCTTAGTTAAATTAGTTAATAGATTGGAAAGAAAGTGAGGTTTTGTTATGTTTAATGTTTGTGGAATGAAGGGTAATTGAAGTGGGTATGAAATGTGATGATTGATGTTATGAGCTATGAAAGTAGGCATGAAATGCTTGTACATTGTGTTTTAAATGTTGTATGCACACCAAGTGTTTGATGAAATGCTTAGATGAGTCTAACATGTGTAAATTTGTATGCAAGACTCGACAAGTATGAAAGTAATGTGATAATTGGTGCAATTGATAGTAGATTAACATGAGGATTGCGTCTTAGAGGGTAATCATGTGGGGAATTAGTTGATTGTATGATTCGGTAAGAAGTATGAATTAGTAGCATGTACACTATGTTTAAATAATATGATGCACGACAATGTGTTGGGTTTATTTGGTAAGATGAATGATCTTGTATGTTAACGAGATATGAACATGATGTTTATGGTGAATCTCATACAACCTATTATGTTAATATGGACATATGTTTGTAAAAAGAAAGTTTGTATTGTTGAAAGTTGACTTTCTGGAAAGTCAACTGACGTGGAAATAATGTGGTATGTTGTCTAGCATGATTGTGAGATTGAGGATTTCGTGTAAGGCACGCTAGCTTAGTTATGTGACATGTATGATGTTGAGTTTAATTGCTTGTATGATAAATCAAAAAGGGTGGGAAGCTATGTTATATGCACGTTAGAAATTGACCTATGCAAGTCAATGTGATTTATGAGTTGGATATGATTGGTTATGAATGAACATGTATGCTAACGATGATGTGAACATGATGATATGAAAGGGTAGAAATGATGGACTCAAGCATGAGAAGCTAATGGGTCAAGATGAGGCAAGTAAACAAGCATGAACCTCGAGAACTTAAGGTAAGTGATTTCCGAACTTAACTCGCATCTATGATATTGAATTATGTTCATATAGGATGGGAATCTTGAAGGAGTAGGTAGATTATAGTTGTTCCAAGGTAAGAAGCTTGGTAATGGGTCTAAAACAATTGAATTAAACCAAGTAGTGTCGCCTTCTGGTGGCTAGATTGGGTTGTTGCCTTCAAGGGCGTTTTAGGAATTTAAAGGTTCATTAGATGTTAAATCTAAGAACCGTGTCGCAACTAAACAAACCGGATGGTGTTTTTAGCCAAACAAGTGTCCAATGGGTTGGTAATATGATTGTTACAATTCTTGAATGGTCAAGTAATGATTTGTGTAACCTATGACCTCAACGGGTCTATTTGGGTAATAATAGCATAAGCATTTAATCAACCGAAAGGGGGACCTAATCGTATGAAATGGAATTTTATAAACATGATGGAATGGTGTTTAACAAGTCCCCAAGTGCCTTTAGGAATGGCCTTGAACATGGGTTTGAAGGCGTTCAAAGATTGGGGGAAAACGGGCAAGGAAATGAAGAAAATAAGCCAAATGTGCAGAAGCTACCGTACCTTACGGTGGCCAGAGTAAGGTACAGTGGACGTCTACCGTACCTTACGGTGGCCAGAGTAAGGTACGGTGGACATCAGAATGTTGACGGTGGACCTCTACTGCCTTACGGTAGAAACTGAAACAAGGGCTACCGTACCTTACGGTGGCCAGAGTAAGGTACGGTGGACCCCTGAAACTTTTGTTTTGTTTCCTCTTTCTAACATGGTTTATCCTGTGTCATTATGTGGGAATGTAAGGATTCTTAAGGTCATTCTAAGCTCTATGATTGACCTTAGTAAGAATGTTTAAGATCATAGGATGGTGGGACATTGAAATGAAATCATGGAACTCTTGTATACGTATGTATTGTTGTTGGGTACTAACCACATTGTTGTGTGAACGGTAAAGAAGATGCAAGTTAGATGGGGATGAATGCATGAAATGTCAAGGCTAGATCCAAAGATCGGGCTCGAACTTGTAACTTTGAACTAGTTCGAGCTTGGGAGAGACAAGTCGAAGAGATTATCTAGCTTCCTTGGGATGCTGTCACTATGTTGTAAAACATTAACTAAAGTCACTTACCAAACTAATGATATGGTTATGTGGTGATTGTAGGTTGTTTTGTTACCTCTCAAGGCAAGGGAAGGAAGGCGATCGAGCGAGGATGCGGATTGTACGCGGTCACGGTCATTTAACCAAATAAAGATGAGTTTTGTTGAATGTAATAAGAAACAATAGAAGATGTAACACCTAAAATACTTAGTAGATTTGGTTTCCAAACATTCAAGGTTGTTATTAAAGAAATGAATTTTTGGGTTGGTATTTTCCGCTGCGTATTTTCTGTATTACGGTTTTAGGGTGTTACATATTCGATTCGTGAAAGACCCCTAATCATTAGTCGTGAGTTTGTGAGAGGTCTCTATGCCTAGCTGTAACACCCCATTTCTAAAAGACTTGAAATCTAAACATACGAGCAATTTTTGTTCCCAACCTTTTCAATACTTATCATATAAACTTGAAGATTCTACTTGGAAGAAATCAATTACATACTCGGTAAACTCTACATTTAGTCCCTCAAAATGATAAGTTTTATAACACCAATTATGTACAAAGAACGCTTTCAATCCATCATCCCGATCACGAACAATCCCCGGTTTTCGATTCTTTAGCGAAACTCAAGTTGAATCACCCCTAACACCCAAAATAAGCAACGCGAAATCGAGTATAACAAATAAGAACTGTCTTAAGTTGGTAGATGATTTTTTTTATAAAAAAAAACTATATTAATTAAATTAATTTAATATTAAAGTTAAATAGGAAGTATAATGAAAAGCGAAAACAAAAATAGATAATAGATTGACTGAATAAGAAAAAAAAAAAAATCTGTCTAATATATTGTTTTAAAATACAAAATAGATCGACCACCACCATTTTAATAAATATTTAAAAAAACTATTTTGGTAAACACTTTCTATGGATACTCTTACAAAACCGTCGTAAACATTTTATTCGCAACAAGAACAAATATAATAAATGCTGGAAACATTCGCACATAGAGGTGCTCAAAATCTGTTTTCACTACGAATAACAATCAAATAGCGAGGTTATTCAACGATTTGAAAGGCAAACAAAAATGACAAAGGTTTATCGTTAAACAATATTCATTAACGAAAACACTAAGGTGCTGTTTGTCTTTTAAGAGCTAAAAGGTCTGCAGTCTGCGGACTACATCTGCAGATATCGGCAGGAGAAGAGGTGGACCAAAGGTCTGCATTCTGCAAGAAGAAGACTGCTTGTTTGTTAACGTTTGCAATGTAACCTAACCATAACCAACTACAGCCCACTATAACCATAACCCACCAATACCTACCATAACTACCGCGAACCACCACAACCCACCATAACCACAACCCCCCATAAGCATAACCAACCACAACCCAATTTAATTATAGAGAGAGAAACATAAGAAAGAGAGTTGTAGAGGGAGATAGAGAGGAGCAGTAGAGAGGGGATGTCGGTGGGGAGGAGGGAGGAGGGAGGAGGAGGGGACGAAGGGGGGGGGGGGGGGGGAGGGCGACGGGGAGGAAGAGCGGAGGCGGCGGAGGGGAGAGGATGAGGGAGGAGGAGAAGAAGAATGGTGAAGGTCTGTTGATGTTGAGAAGAGAAGAAGGGAAAAAAAGAGGAGAAGATGTGAGAAAATATTAGAAGACATATGTCCATGTCTGCACTAATAAGAGGTTAGGAAGACCTTTTTGAGTGAATGGTTTTTCAAAAAAAACAAACAATTTGCAGACCCCAAACATTTGCGCACGTCTGCATGGGGTAGACAAAAGAGATCAGAAGAACTTTTGAGGAAAAAACAAACACCACTTAATTCTCTGGCTATCTAAAGTCTACAAAAGATCAAATAGGAAGATTAAATTACCTGGGAAAGAATAATAGAGTGACATGTGTCGAAGTTGAAAAAAACAAGGAGAGAGATGTGGTGGTCCACCACAAATTAATCTCATATAACCCTACATCTCAAAAAACCCAACACCTCCTTACGGTCAACCATCCATCGCCACAACAACAGGTTTCCCAGCATTAGACGAAGTTCTTTCTTTGTCCATCATCGTTCGGCTCTATCAAACATTCAAATTGAATTCTTGTAGAGAAAGATTAGCAACACACGGCCTCGAACACCACCAGTCCGACATCGTTACAAATTACCACCGTCAATTGCTGCTAATTGGTGATCAGAAAGCATTTTCGCCGCCAGTACTCACCACCGTACCATGTTGACCGACATTTCACGTCAAAACCCCCTCTGATTTGACTTTTCCAATCTCATAGGCGACAAGGATCTATTCGACAATGCATCCGCCACACCTAAACTTTGACCTCTCCTCTAATCTAAAAGTTTTTGTACTCCTTAGTGGGCTCCTCGAATTTCTTAGGTGGTTTCACCAAATCATATTCTTAGGTTATCAAAGCTCACAATCAAATCCCCTGGATTGACACAATCGTTTTTATTGCCTTTCTTCAACCCAATGTGTTTTCAACTAAATTATGTTTTTTTTCTGAAATTTTCATCTCACTTGTGTTTTCTTCTCACCACAATTTGCATAAATCACCGGTTGTACAAAACCCAACAAAAAAACACAATAAAATAACTATGTAATGAAGCTTCATTTAAAAAACGCATTGATAAAACATAATGTTAAATTTTTTTAAAAAGTACACATACCAACAATTGTATGAACCACCAATTGTACAAAAGAAAATGAAATAACTTTGTAATAAGCTTTCATTTAAAAAAAACACAAAAATAACATAATTCTAAAACACAATGAACCATGTGTTTTTGTTTAATATTTTTTAAATATCCATACATACTATAGTCGTTTTAAAAATAAAAAATGCTCGTTTAGGGTGTAATTTTAAATAATAATGTCATTTGAAAGAGTTATTAATGTTTGAAGGAGGGGCCATTTTTTGCGCTTTTTTTTAAATCAAACAACAAACCACAACCATCTAACTCACACTCACCTTTTGCCCACCGGTTGGTGGAAACCTTCAAGCCCCCAAGGGCTACGCCCTTCCACGTTACACAAGGGGCGATATTTGTGGCGTGGAGGGGCTTCACACCACCTCCCACGCTCTACACCGTATAGTCTTAGTGATAAGTACGAAAACAAATTAGTGATAATATAATAATTCAAATAAGAAATTCAAATAATAATAATATTCTTCAAAGTACGAGTGTATAAAACACTGCATCATTAATAAATTCTTCATAATGAGTTAGTATATTCTCTACATTTTTTTTAATTATGTGTTACACATGCATCTTCTGATGATATGGTTAAGGATAGGAGTTCACGAAAACACATAATTAAGGTTCAGTACTTTTAAGTGTAGCGTATGGTTAGTTCTTTTGACCTTACATTAAGAGCTTTAGTTTTTTAGTGTTTTTTGGATGCTCTATGCTTGTTATCGTCTCTTTGTATGTCTTTTTGATGTGGTACTTGTTCATGTTATGCATTTTAACAAATGTACAATCTTTTAGTAGATATGTCATATTTATATGGTATTTGACTTCATGTGTGGTTATGACTTTGGAGTTGGAGGACTCAATAGAGGCAACTTTTGTATCCCTAATTCCTAGGTATACAAATAAGGTTATCTATATCTAATCCTCTCTAGATCCCATACAAGTAGCTTAGGATATTCTATTGAGTATGTTGTTTTATTTACATATCAAGAATGTTATAATAACATGGTAAATTTGTAATATTAGTTCTCTTATGAATTACTTTTTATAAAGAAACAATAAAGTAAAAAGTATAATTAAGTCACATCTAAATAATAATTTTTGTACTATTCAAAGTTGACATTAGTAATTTTTATACTATCAAAGCTGAAATGAGTTATATAATTCAAGAAGCCATAATTATCGATTTATGGTGTACCTTAAAACTAATGCACATGCTACAGAATAAAAGAGGACCCAACATGTTTTTAAGACTTGTACGATATACTATTAGCTTCAAAGAAAGTAAAGCTTTTTGGAGCACTGATTTTGAAAAGCAATTTTGACTTTTAGGCCCATTTTGTCAAATTTTATGTATAATTTGACAAATTTAATAATACAAACTAATAAATTAACATAATGTTATTCAACTTTAACTGATGCATGAATATTAGATTCATTGATAATTCACGTAAACTTTTTAATTGAAAATTTAGGATGATATGTAATACAGTTTTAAGATTAATAACATTAAATAGTTATGACTTATGAGTAGTAATTCCTCGAGGTCACCTATCCTATAACTGCTTTCATCGAACACACTTAATTGTGAAGCTTTCATCTAATTCACAACCAATACGTTCAAAACGCGTTGTTGATTAAAGAGGCAAGAGATTCCTTATGATCTCGTTATCTCGTTAATCTTAGTAGTATAGTTACAATCACCCCCCCCGGGGGGGGGGGGGGGGGGGCTCATCTTCCCCCATGAGGTTTACCTCGCCATCCCAAACAGCATAATAGTGTCTTTGAACCAAGCTTATGAATTTCTATAGGGGCATGCTACTATAAATAGAGGTGAGAAAGCAGAACAATCAAATCAAATCAATTAAGAAACCAATGGTTATGGATTGCTATAGGGGCATGCTACTTATAAACCCTAATTGGCTATTTTAAAACCTCTATATTAGTCGAATAGTCATCCTAAGGGGCTGTTTGGTAGCCTCTTAATCAGCCTCTTAACCATTCAGGTCTAAATCATTCAGCATTCAGACTGTTTGTTTCAGCATCTGAATGGAATGATTAAGTGCTGAACCATTAAGCTAATAAAGGATGCTGAATGATTCAGCTCTTAACCATTCAGAGCCTCTTAACCATTCAGACCATCTTAATGATTCAGCACTTAATCAACCAAACAGCCCCTTATATAGATATGTATCATGCGACAAAGTTATATTATATATTTTTTTATAACATAATATCTTACTTTCCTCGTCTTTCTTCTTTGTAACTTAGCAGACTCGTTACTTTTATTTGATTTAAACCTTGAGTAAATTATTAATAAAGTAAAATAGGTCTGAATTGGCTCATTAGGAAAATTGGTTGTTAACCAAATTACAAACCCTATATGACTTTACTTTTTTATAACAACAATTTTTTATACCTAAATACCACTCAAGCTTTTACTTATAAGAATTTAAACCTATATTATTTTTGTGGATGACAAACATCATAGTACCATGTCATTAAGTCATGGATTAACGGATAACATTAGCCGGTGAAAAAAATAAAAAATAAGTCATGGACTAGATGACTTTCCTTAAACATCAATTGTGGGTTATCCTTAAGAGAATTTAACCTTCCTCACCCTAGTCCGAATCAATAATATTGTTTTCACTTACAAAAATAAATTTATTGTGAAATCAAACATCAATTCAATTATAAGATATTAATTTCTGCATCCTTATGACATGTTTGATCAAGGATAGGATCAATAATGTACTCAAGTGTTGGAAACGGGTCCTTGGGTTGTCAGGATTGAAGGGTTAGGAAAGGTCTAGGCCTATAAGCGAACCGAACGTTCATGAACTTGTTCGACGGGAAGTTCGTTTATGTTCGTTTATTTAATAAATAAACAAACACGAACAAAAATGTTTGTTCGTTTAATTAAATGAACGAAATGAACAAACCTTGTGCTCGTTCATTTATATTTGTGAACGTCCGTTTATGTTCGTTCATTTATATTCGTTTATATTTTATTAGTTACATAAGTAGTTATATTTAAATAAATATAAACACAAATGGGGCTTTAGATACTTGTATAAATATAACCAATTAGTAATTGGGTTATTTAGTAATACAAAATCGTTTACATTTATTATGTTCGTGAACGTCCGTTTATGTTCATTTAGGTTTTAAACGAACAAATATAAACAAACACGAACATGACAAATTTCTTAATGAACGAACACGAACACAAAAATGTGTTTGATTATGTGTTCGTGTTCGGTTAAAGTTAAATGCACCAACACGAACATGTCATTGTCCGTGTTCGTTCGGTTCGTTTACAGGCCTAGAAAAGTCTCTTGTTTCTGTGGCTTTGGTTGAGGCAGAGGTTAAGTGAATTTGGGATTTGGAGTTTGATGATGTATTCACAATTAAGGCCATTATGAATTGCGTCAATTGGATTTTTCTTTCTGATGGCCCTCAAGCTACTAGATGGAGTAAATATTTCCTTAGAAATGTTAATATCCTAGCGTGGCGTATGTTTTTGGATCATCTTCCCACAAGATATAATTTGAGCTCCAAAGATTTGGATGTACCATCTATTTTATGTCATGTTTGTATGGAGTCAGTTAAAGTTTTGGATCATGTATTTAGAGAATGTAATATTACATCTAAGATTTGGGATGTTATTGGGCATTGGCTACAGCTTCCAGTTATTAAAAGTCGGAATTCTCTTTTTCAGTGGTTTTGTTTCGCTTCGATGTATTAAGAAGAAGAAAGAAGTTGTAGAGACTATCCCTTTTACGGCTTGGTGGTTTATTTGGAGAGCTCAGAAAGAAGTGGTGTTTGGCTGCTAGAATTTCAATAAAGACAGTTTTTTTTATTTGATTGTTTTGTTTCTGTTTCTATTTCTTTTTCTTTCTTTTTTTTTTTTTTTTGGATTTTCTAGTCGTAATCGTAAGATGAAAATTGTTTGGCTCGAGTGGCTCAAAAACCCGCTGCTTCATTTATAATTGTTTGTTTTTCCCTGTTTAGACATTTGCTAATCAAAAGTGGTGATTACATAGTTTGCTATTAAAAAAAATCAACCTCATGATAAACTAAAGGGAAATGGAATTTATTAATCTCATCTTTTTACAGTTGGCTGATAATAATCTCATCTGAGTTTTTTCGCTCTAGCAATCCCACCTTTTTGACATGTTGCTCTCAGTGTACCCTCGTTAACTAACACTAACGCCGTTAGCTGAAACTCATAATTCTAGGTGATAATTCATCGAATGTGAAAGAGGTACCGAGACGATGATATTGGTATGTTCAATTGCAGAAATGAGTATGGTTCGATGGTTTAATCGTCGGTTCCTATCATCCCATCCGAGGAGAACATCAACCTACAACCGACAAACCATGCTTATTTATGCAATTGAACATACCAATATCATCGTCTTGATTCCCTCTTTTAAATCCAGTGAATAACCACCTAAAATTATGAGTTTCAGCTAACGACGTTAGTGTGAGTTAACGGGGGTGCATTGAGAGAAACATGTCCGAAAGGTGAGATTGCTAGAGGAAAAAAAACTTAAGTAAGATTATTAACGGCCAACTGCACAAATGTGGGATTAATAAATTTCATTTTCCCTATATACTGAATATATATACTATTTGAAAATTTTTGCAATTTAAAATTGGTCAAAAACCAATCAGAATCCATTGAATGGAGATAACATTTGTCCAAAAGAGTCGCAACATTTTCTAGAGATTGACATGATGTTATTATCTTTTTAAAGTTGTACAATTTGATTGGCTTGCGAGATATCTTTAAATATGTTTATTAGTTTTGGCTTTAGATATATATATAGTTTACTAGCTTTTATCTCGAGAGTGTTCCGGGGTTGAAAAATATAATCATTCTAATAATACTAATACTAATAGTAGTAATTATTACTCTTGTAATTAAATAAATAAAAAAATAACCTTGCTATAAGGTGATACCATGTGTTGCAGTGTTGCGCGATTCTTTCTCCTAGCTTATCTTGATGAAGTATACCTATCCGTCTTTAGAAGAGTAAAATTCCAATGATAGCATGACGATTGGGCTAAATTTCAACATTGTATATAAGAACATGGTTTAAAAGAAAAAACATGATTAATGAATAACCTGAACACTTTGTGTTTTTTTTCCTGTATGAACGAAACCCCATAAAAATAGTCCTTTTTTTCTCCGTTTTTATATAGCACTATGGTACCCGTTTGAAAGATAATAAAACGCTCGTTAATTTGGTGTAATTTTTTTCTTTAAAAAATCTCGTATATAAAAGATATTAACGTTTAAAAATGATGGGAGGAAACATTAGAGAGAAAAATTTAAATTTGTTTTTAAATTTTTAAACAGATTAGGGTTAGATATGTGTAGGAGAATGGATAAAACAAAATAAAAAAATAAATTAAAAACTCTCACCTCAACGTTCCACGTGGCACATTCAAAGGAGGGTTGAAGCCTCCATTAAATGTCACCTCATCAATATTCAATTCTTTTATTATAAATTATAGATAGATTATTTATTAACTTTACGAGATGTAAAATATAAGTAACAAAGTTTAATCTAAAATTCTATTTTGAATTGTGGTTTCACTTTAGTTAATGGATTTTAGAATAAGTTTGATACTTCTATTTTTATTTTCGTTGTTCAAACCATGTGTTTTATGCGTATATAGCTTTAGAAAGGTTAGTAACAGCCTCGCATCTGGTTTGATTGCTTGATACAAAATGGCTTTTTTTTTTAAATTACTTTTCTTATTTTTAACAGAACTTTTACTTGCAACGCGTTAGAATGGGATCTAAAACAAAATACCCTTGGATGAATTGTAAAAACAAAACAACGTCAAAAAATATATAAATTAACATCTAAAAACTTTGTTTGAAAGAACAAATAACAAGATTATTAAAAATCATATTCTACAAAAACCTTGAGGAAACATATTTATGCAAGATCGCACTTCACGTAGCATCAATGTCCCGTGATACCGCAATCTACGTGCCGATGTTTTGACGGGACGCACAACCATTTAGAAAGTATATTAAATAAAGAGAAAGTATCTATACATATAATATTTTAAAGCAATTTTGGACACATGTCATTCATTTACCCCCCCTAGCCATTATCTCTCCTCCATTGGTGATGCCACATGGCGCATTGAGAGAATTTATAAAATTTTCGTTTTTTTTTAATCAAAAATCCATAAAATATAAAACCCTAAGAAAAAAAACACGGACATAACATTGCATAGTAGCATCGCCTCCTTCAAACCAAAACCCAAACCCTAATCTCAGCGATTCAAGGGCGATTACACATGATCTTTCTCTCCAATCCAAGGTAGTCTGTATTTGATTGTTATTTCACTAAATCGATGTTCATTGATCGATTATTCTTTCTTTTGTTTCACAGATTTTCCATATATGTTTTTAAACTTTCGATTAATGTTAATCTTTTGCTCTGTTTTCTGTTTTAGTTATTGTTCTATAGTTTTCGATTGTTATTGTTCATTCGATTTAGGGATTTTTTTGTTCAATTGATGTTTTAGGGTTGATGTGCGAAAATGTTGGTAATTGACCCAGATAAAAGGACACGGTGCACATCTCTTGGATATTCTTTGAAAAGCAAGGGGGTAGATACTATTAGATAATGTAAGTGAAATTTCTCAAATTTTAATAAAATGTTTTTTCGGAGGATTGTACTTTTGTTCATTTGGTGGCTTGATGGTAAAGGTAAGAACTTGCAGCTTATTTGTTTTATATACTTATTTGTATGTTTATCATGTAAGCAGTCATTTTTCTTTATAATGATTAGTCTTGATGTGGTTTAATGGGCATCTTTTAATATTGTTCTCATAGACAAGAATGAATAATCCTTTATGTTGTTACTTTATAATCACAAGCTACAAGTTTCTTGCAGTTGCAAATTTTTTATGTCATTTTGTTATTATAAAGGAATCCAGTTCCTTATCAAGTTATCGTTTTTTTTGTAGGATCTTGCTGATTGAATATTAACAATTATGTCAGATGATCGAGGTAAATGGTACTTTTTCTCCTTTTTTTTTTAATATGAGTAGATATCATGTTATGTATTTGTGTTCATTAGGATAAGCCTTTCAAATTTGATCAATTCTTATCTTGTATTTGTGTTTGGACTTTTGCTTGAGGTTGTTATAAGGTGATATCGTTTCACAGTTTCTATGCTACAAATATACAATAGGTCTCAGAATAGTTTATATGGATATATTCTTATCTCATTATTTAGATTAGTCTATATAAGTATGACTAGAGCCTTTTAGAAGAATAAAAATCATTATGCTTGAGTTGCAATTGAACTTGGGCTGTGGTAAATCTTTGCTTTTATTTTATTTTTTTAGTAGATATATTATTGGTTAGTATCATCTTTTAATATCATTAATATAATTTATTAATATGTTATCTATTCTAAACTAATATGAACATGACATTCTTATTTCATGTTGAGCAGTATCTGGAATGTGGGCCAACAAACACGTCGTAAAGAAGGAATCACAAATTGGTTTTGTTTTCAGAAATTACCTTGAACCCTGATGAATGGTCAGTATTTTGCTTAAGTTTTCCTGATATAGAAGAAACGATCACTGTACACCTTACTTTTCTGGATAATTTTTAAGATAGAGCTTATCGCTTAGTGTACACATTAACATGATAAATCCACATATTAATAATTGAGTGATTTTGATTCAGTTCCCCGTTAATTGTCGACGCATAATCGTTCATATCGCCTCCGGCTATTTTCATTATCAATAAAAGTGGTGGAGTATTTTTACAACCAAATGGGTCAAAAATAATTCCACTGATTGGAATTTATATTTTGTCACTTGATAACCAATCTGATCAATCATTTAATTATGTTTTTATACATTTAATTAAGTTTTTACGCTTATCATCAACTAACAATTTATTTTGTTGCAGAGTGTGATAAAACATGTGAAGCAACCATAGAACCACAGGTTAGCATGTACTTGGTTTTATTCTCCCTGTTTGTTTGTATTTCTTTGAATCCTTTAATTAAGTTTACATAATTTTTTCTCAGTTTCTTTTTCCGTTTTTTTTCCAGGATTTTTTTCAGAATCGACAAACCCAGGACAGTACAACTTAGTTCAAATGAGTTATTATAAGAATCTTATTATAAGAATCTTATAATAAGGCTTACTGCCACATCAGGTTGTTGTGCAGCAGGTTGTACGTACGCTGTTAATAGATTCAAGCCTTAACCGATAATGCGATCAGCGTTGTTGCTGATGCGTTTAACCTGCAGCTGATCAGTCTGCGTTTAACGGCTGCGCAGCTGTTAACAGGCGGCTGCAGCCGTTAATAGCCGGCTGCTGCGTTTAACTCAACCCAAATCAGCCCATATAAATATGTAAATTGATCAGACTATCGTCTTGATTTCATAGGTTCGAACATACTCGGACTGGGTGATTTATGGGGAGTACGAATGCCCTCCAAAGTGTTGCCAATGTCGTCGTGCCAATGGCCAACCCTTTTCCAAGGTTTGTGTTTTGTGTATCATGCAGATTATTATGTTTTACATGTGGTTTGATAGCATTATATATATGTTGTAATTAACGTTTAATAATTTGCAGCTGGCATTGTTGCATAGCCTTTTGAATGGGAAAGTGTTTATTGAATGGTCAGTCCAGCTATGCTTAAAGCTTATCAATGGTAGGTAAGCTGTAGTGTCCTCTCAATCCAATCCTTTAAGTTATATTAAAAGGCAACATCAGTAATCTTGAAGGATAGTTTACTGTTGATTTTCGGTATATTTGAGTTTGCTAATGTTCATTTATGCTCATATATGTTTGGACACAGGGACGCGAAATTCCAATTGTTCATAGAGTGATTAAGGTTTTCATCTGAAACTACCTTTAATAACACATTATGAGCCTGTTCAAGTGACCCTTCAGACAGATCTGGTTAGTATTTTTTAGATATGATGAAGAACATATGAATTCGGCCCTTTTCTTTAAGATGAATTTGGTCCATTATGTTAATATATAGGTGAGGGATATCCCTTGTGGAACAAAAGGGGGTGTTATGATCAACTTCGATAGAATAGAGGTAACCATTTACATACAACAGTACTTATCACATAAATAATTTTATGATTTAGAATTCATAGTGCTTCATTTATATATGTATTTTTTCCCTACAGGTTGTTAACCGCTTAAAAAAGGAATCTGTGTACGAAACGCTGCTCAATTATGGTGTAGAGTATCACCACACTTGGATATATGACAAAATCCATCACGAGATCAATCAGTTCTGCAGTGTTCACTCCCTTCAAGATGTTTATATTGACAAGTTTGATCAGGTATCAAGTAAAACATGATTTTTTTACTTATCTGAAGAGGCGTATTTATATTTGAAATTTAACATTACATGCAATGTGACAGAAGATGTATTATAAGCTATGTAGTTAGAGGCCCCAAAGGTGCGTGCCTAGCGATGCTCAGCCAAACTGCCTTAAGTGCAGCAAGGCGCACTGAACCAGGAAAAAACCCAGTCTGAATCGGCAAAAAGTAGTTTCAAACGGTCTGAACCAAGTCTAAAGATGTTAAAACCACTCTAAAACACCCCAGCCGTAAACAAGTCGAAAAAAGCTAAAAATGGCATGGAATGGACGTGCACATTGCTTGTCTTCGGCGTGCGCATGTTTAAGCGCCTCGTGCCTTGGTGACAGGCTTACCCTTTGCGCTTGAGTGCTCCTTGAGCCTTTAACTACCTACTAAGAAGTAATATTATTTTCATAGGCATTCTGACATTCTCTACTGTCTTTGCTTTTATAAAAGTACAAACTAACTCCTGTCAAATTAAATATGCACCTTTTAAAAAGTTATACTGTTCTTAATTGACTTCATAAATTCCACCATGGTTTTAAGTTGATTTAGAGGTGTTTGGGCCAGCTTACCACTTTAAGCTTTGATGTTAATCTTGCATAAAAGTCATTTCTGTAATAGGTTCATGAGCAACAAAATACTAGAGAGGTTGATGTCCTTAGAAAAGGTAATGCAAATTTCAGTCACTATATATGATTTGCCGAAACAGTAGAATAATAATGCCAATATATATTTGGTTTTATATTACTTTTAGTTTGCTCAGGCACCTTTAAAAAGTTATAATTTAAAAAACCTTATCTCTTGGATGTTATTAGGAGACAACAATAGCTATGGAGATGACATGTTTTTGTATGCCCAAGGTCAGATGTGGTTGAAGCAGCATCATATCATAGGGAGGACGATTGGGTAAATTAACTCTTTTATATTTTACATCTACAATAAGTTATTGACTTATAGTTAACATATATGCTTTTGCATTTGCTTCCCTCGCCTAAAGACAATTACAAAAGCAAGTCAAAATCTTCATCATTATTGTTTTATATTTACATGATCCACATTTTAAATCCAATGATTTTTGTAAATTTGATTAATAGGCACATGCTGAGAAAACGGGTCATTATTAGTTATCAGGCTTTTAGGAAATTGGCCGCCTAGGAGGTCAAGACGATGACTTTTGATAACTATGATCCACATTTTAAATCCAATGATTTTTGTGAATTTGATTAATAGGCACATGCGGGGAAAATGGGTCATATTCTAGGTGTGGGTGCATTTGGGCCAAATTTATATTACTATTTGAATCATGTTTTTGGCATGTGTTTTGATATGTAATTCGTTCTAAGTTAAAGGACTCCCAGTGAAAAATGTTAAAAATTGTTGCTGTATATTATTATAATGTTATGTATGATGAGTTTTAATTTGTGATCGCAGAAAGAAACACACAATAACAAGCTGGAAATGCAGTCATCCAATTATAAAGTTTTGGCTGCATAAATATATGATCTTGAAAATTTGCATATTCCTTGAGCCGTATATTTTATGCATTTTCTGCCGGCACTTAAGAAAGAGAGGGCATACTTGACAGTTGACATAACAATGCTATTTTAATAATTGTTACTAAGCATTGTTTGGTTTTACTATTGATTTGTGTTTATAATACCAAATAACCGATGAGGCACTTAAAGTATAGCGTTGTGAAGCATACTAATTCCCTTTCATTATTATTATTATTATTATTATTATTATTATTATTATTATTATTATTATTATTATTCATATTTTTTATGATTTTAAGGTTTCAAGTTGGAATATGAATTTTCGTTTGATGTATTTCCATGTATGTCTACCATGAAAGTTTGTTTAAATGAAAGTTGTTGGGTGGATTAAAACGGTACAACAAAAACTATGAATTTGATTTTCCGAGTATTAATGGATGTAAGCAATGCAACTATATATATAACGAATTACGTTTTTCTTCTCATAATTATTGTTACTTTGTGGACAAACTAAGAGTTAGAAATTATGTGATATTTTGCTTCATTTTTTGCATTAAAGTATTAATTATATTTCACACACGGTTATTTGATACTATGTATTGCTTGCTTTTAAGTTTTAATAAAATATTTCTACTATATTTTTTTTATACGTTTTACCGCTCAAAATAATTGTAATGTTTGGAATCGCGTGTTAACGCGGGCAAACGTGAAGTTACTTATACTTGATGCTGATGGGAAAGTGAAGACTAAAACAAAAAATGTGGTGTATAAAGAAATATTTAGTGATATTTGAATAGAATGTGTATTGGTTTCTTTTAAATCTTAATAAAATATTTCTGCTACATTTTTTTATATGTTTTACCCCTCAAAATAATTGTACGTTGGTGAACCGCGTGTTAACGCGGGCAAAGATCTAGTACGGTATAAAGCCCCTTAAAATAAGAAGCGTAAGAAGCCACCAGAGATTGACACTTGTCAATTTAACCTAACCACAGTTAAACCACAATTAAACCTATTTTTCCTCTTCCTGTTCTAGACCTAACCTATATCATTTTGAAACAAACCGATCGTTCGAGATCTGACCACCACCACCACCATCACCGCCACCACCATCACCACCACCACCACCACCACCACCATCACCACTACCACAACCAAACCTGCAGTAACAACAGCACCACCAGGGGAATTAATTAAGAACGAGGATACCAGCAGCATGAACAGTTTCATACCAATTAGTTTTTCATTGCTTCTGAAACTGTTTCTTCTTCTACTGATCCCTCTCGTTAATATCGACGGATGGTGAACCCTGGCTGTTGCTGCTTTCTTTTTCATGAGATGGGTGCATTTTGTTTTAAAGGAAGTGGAGTGGGTGAGAGGTGCGTTTGTTTCCAAGAAGGAGTGCGTTTGTTTTTGAAGGCCATTTTTGTGGATTGTGAAGAGTGCGTTTGTTTTATTTTGTTTTTCAAGTTCAAGGTGATGATAAGGTGCGTTTAAATAGTAAAGGGTGCGTTTGAATTTTGATAAGTGCGACTGAAATTTGATGAGTGCGTCTGAAAATTTTTTATTAGTGCGTCTGTAAATTTGTGAGTGCGTCTGAAAATTTGATGAGTGCGTCTGTTTTTCACCAACTTCATCTTCTTCATCTGCAACTTTTTTTAACCTAATTTTTATGTTTAATCATCCTTAATGAAACAAAATTCAGAGTATTCGACAACTATTACAATTTCATAATTGTTCAGATGATTAGTTTAATCCTCTGTTTTTGATTATTTTTAGATCAAATACTAATCTTACGTTTTTTTCGTTTATTGTAATCGATTTTTTTTTGTTTTTGAATTGTGTAATCATTCTAAACATGAATCGATTTGAAAACGATGAAAAATCAGTGTTCAATTAGTTTTGTTGTTACGATCTGGAATCGATCAGTTAAAATTAGACGGTTTTTTCCTGTTTTACCCTTGGTTAGTTTAACCCAAGTATGATTAGGGTTTTAATCTGCATCCTTAATCTAATGGTCCAGATTGCTTCTTACGCTTCTTATTTTAAGGGGCTTTATACAATATCTCTTCCCTTAAATAAATATTTACTTATATATTTTTTATTCTTTGTATCTGTATGGCAGCTAGGGGTGGTTTTCGGTTATGGGGTTATTTAGGTCGGGTTATTCGGGTTTTCAGTAGTAAAAATATTACCCGATAACCGACCCAATCTAGTTAAATGGTTATCGGTTATGGGGTTAATCGGGTTTGGGTTTTTCAGGTCAAATGGTTATCACTTAAATAGTTTGGATGTTTGAGTTACATATTTCCAACCATCTGGGTTGCGTATTTATATCCATTTGGGCTACAATATTGATAAAATAAAACCACAACATGAGTTACAATATTTAGTTGCAAATTTGGCTACAAAACCACTACTTCGATATACATAAAAATATGGAAATTGGATCATTTATTTGTTTTTGAATTGTTCGGGTTATTCGGGTCAACCCGAATTATAAAACTAATCCGAAGACCGACCCTAAAGACTCTAGCCGGGTTCGGGTTAATCGGGTAAGGTATTTTCCCGGGTCGGGTCACTTCGAGTTCAGTTTGGTTATTGGTTATCGGTTAAAACGAACATCCCTAATAACAGCGATTGATATCTTTGTAGAATTGTAGCCGTAATTGTTTCTTTGTGGGACCCCCTTCAGATGAGTTTTGAGAGGTTTGTTGTATCATGAACTTTTTGTTTTTTAAAATTAATGGCTACGATGAACCATTCTATATAGATACTGGGAGCTTATTTAGATAGACAAACCTAATATGCAGTGATAAATTGTGTATTATGATATAGCATAGAGATTAATGTACTATAATATGAGAAATCAACAATTTTAATCATGTGAATAAAAATGAAAATGTATACTAAAGAGAAAATGTATGTTTGGATGAGGAGCAAAGGCAGAGGCAACCATTGCAAGGCGTGATTGGGGCGGTGGTCTTGAAGGTGTAGGCTTTTTAGAAATGACTGGTTTTGATCTATTCTGCCTGGATGAAAACAGTACTACTATTTACAATTTCATTTTGTATATCACACATGTTATAACATTTTTTTATTTTTTATTTATTATTAGGTTAGAAAATTTAATATTACATGAGGTTGGATCAATAAAATATTAAATGGTTTTTTAATAAGCGGAAATATAAAAAGAATTAGTTAAAAAAATAAATATTAGCCAATGACGTTGTAGCCTAGTGGTTGCAATGGATGTGGGAAGGTTTATCCACTTTGTGGGGTTCCTGCCCTGGGAGGTCATAGGTTTGAATCTCACTCATAGTAGGGTTATTCTGAAATGAGGGGCTGGACCTTGGGGGCCCGGGGACCGGGCCTGAAAGGTGCGGGGCTTCGTTATGGTTGTGTACCATTGACCGTTCAAAAAAAATATTAAATAAAAACAGATAAACGTGAAATTATGATTTAATAATACTATTTAATATGATAAAAAATTGAGATAATCGTATTTATTTATTATATATTAAAGTAATAATAAAGATAAAGATAAATATAGTAAAGTAATAATAAAGATAAAGATATAAATTAATAAATATTGGGTTAATTAGGTTATTTATAACCTAAAATTTTTGACGAAAATTCAAAGGTGGAGATGGCTTTACCAACTGACATGTGTCCCCACAACAATTGCTTTATATATACTAGATACCCCGGGAGCATACCGGGTTGAGAAATCTAATATGACATATCAATTTTACATATGAAATAGACTGATGCGTTTTACAGGAAAGCTTTGGGTAGCACCTACTCTAAAAACAATTAACAATGTATCTCCAATGTTAACGCCTAACCTTAAACAATGTATAACTCAGATGTTAATATCTAACCTAAAACAATGTATAACTCTAATATTAATACCTAACCTAAAACAATGTATAACTCCAATGCTAAAACCTGTTGAAATTAGAATTCATATTTAGTTATTTACTGGTTTGGACATAATAAGTGACTTGCTTATACATGATTAATGAATTACCTGAACATTTTGGGTTTTTTTTCTGTATGAACAAAACCCCACAAAAATAGTCATTTTTTTCTCCGTTTTTTATATAGCATTATGGTACTCGTTGGAAAGATAATAAAACGCTCGTTAATTTGGTGTAATTTTTTTATTTAAAAAGTATCGTATATAAAAGATATTAACGTTTAAAAATTATGGGAGGAAACATGAGAAAAAAAATTCAATTTTGTTTTTATATATTTTTTTCCTCAAATCACTTAATGTCACATGGCATGCCATTTTTAGCTTTAATTTTATATTATTAATGACATGTCATTGTCACATGGCACACTCAATGGGTAAAATACTCTCTTTAAGTGTCATGTGAGATTTATTGTTTTCAATTATTATAATAAATAGACTAGGTTAGAATCCCATATATTAAAAAAAATAAGAAAGAAATTAAAAAATTATAACTTAATATATTTATTTAATAGGAGAGAGAAATAAAAAATAACTATTACTTAATATTATTATTTAATAGGAGAGAGAAGAGAAAATAGAAGTGATCAGAAATTATTTATCATATAGTAAATAAATATAAAGATATTGAAAAGATAAAGATAAACATAAAAATATTAATTAGCATATTTGAAATTTTAAAATAATAGTTAATGGTATAATAATTATCTTTATTTTAAAAAATTAATCTATAATAACTTATAATAAAAGAATTGAACTTTAATGATGTGGCATTCAATGGAGGCGTCAACCCCTTCTTGAATGTGCCACGTGACATCATGTAGGATTTTTTAATTTTTGAGTTTTTTTAATAAATCTATATATATTATAATTATTTTGGGAAAAGATAAGAATTTAAAAACAAAACTAAATTTTCTCTCTAATGTTTCCTCTCATAACTTTTAAACGTTAATATCTTTTATATACGAGATTTTTTAAAGAAAAAAATTACACCAAATTAACGAGCGTTTTATTATCTTTCCAACGAGTACCATAGTGCTATATAAAAACGAAAAAAACAACAACTATTTTTGTGGGGTTTTGTTTTCAAATATATTTTACTCTACTAATAAATCACAAACGATAAACATAACTTCATAGGTAGAGATTCCTTTTTTTATATTTGAATATGATAACTTATGGCAGAAATTTGTTTTAAATAAATATTATTATTATTATTATTATTATTCATTCATTAATCATGTATTGGCAAATCATTAAATATGTTGTCATATTAGATATTTTATTATGTTATATTAGATATTTCAACTCCAGGACACTCCCGGGATAAAAGCTAGTTATTTATATTTAAGTATGAGAGAGAGTCGGGAAAACAAAAAATTAGAAAGCTCCAATGAATGACACGTGTCCCCCATTTAGTTTTTTTTATTATATAGTAAAATAAATATATAGATATACATATAGATTTCATTAAAATGAGTGTTACTTAAATAGTCTAAGAAGGATTACGTAGAAGACGTGTGACATTCATTAGAAAAATCAAAGAGCATTTTGGTCTGAAGACATAAATGTTTATCCTTTTGTTTTCTCAAAATCCAACACAAAAATTTAGCGCACAAAAAAAGAAAATCAAGTACAAAATATCTAGCACACGGCCACCCCTTTCCTCCTCTCCCCATTGCCCCATGCCGGTGAAAAACTCCACCCTTGTCTCACATCCATACCACAAAGGGGGCAGTGTTGAACATTGGGAAAACACTTTACGGTTACACCAAGATTATGTGTTTATTTTTCCAATCCTTATTTTAGGAAATCGGATATTGGACTATTCATATGTATATTTTGATCTTTTTCCTTGTATTTTACTGTTTTAATTCCTTATGCATTTTGTATCTTGATATCTTTGTATATAGCATACAAGGCTCACTACGAATATACTTGATTGTATTTTGATTATGCATTCAAGCTACCAATATTACTAAAAACTGAAATGATTAAGAAGTTATTCACAAGTGCACTAAAAAAGTTTGTCAAAAAACCATCTTATATTATACTTAATTTTGGTTTTGGTTTTGGTTTATGAGTGTTAAAACACAGGTGCATTTACATAGCCAAGACCGACCCGCTATAATGTGACATTGCTAAACATTTTTATGTGATACATAGTACCCAAAACATGTTATTTATTATTAGTTATGCACGTATCCAACGTTCAATTGACGCTAATTTACCAAACAATTTTAAAAAGCGGGCTAGTTATGAAGCTTACACGTATAATGTTATGAAAACTAACTTATGTTGCTATGGCCGATGGACTATGGTTACCTTAACTTGAACATGATGTCTTGATGCATTCGTACTATAGGTTTAAAAAAGGATAGCAAATGGTTGCCCAGTGATTACTAGCTCAAAGCATACATGATAAAAGGTGCATCGAAAGCATTGATATTATTCACCAACACACATCAGATGTAATTGAGGGGACATTGTATATTCATTACTACATTAGAGATTTGACCCATTCATTTTTTTTTTTTGGGAGAATGTTTATTACAATGCGTTCATTTTATCCACGTCTTACACATTATTTAACGACTAAATCCAACATGATATGGAACGAAATATTAGGTAAGGACATGATATTTAACTTTGGATACATATCGAAAATATAAACAAGCTTGACCCATAAAAAACAACGAATATCATATTGTAGATCCAGTTTATTATCTATAACTTATAATAAAAGAATTGAACTTTGATGATGTGGCATTCAATGGAGGCTTTAACCCCTCCTTGAATGTGCCACGTGGCATCATGTAGAATTTTTTAATTTTTGAGTTTTTTTAATAAATCTATATATATTATAATTATTTTAGGAAAAGATAAGAATTTAAAAACAAAATTAAATTTTCTCTCTAATGTTTCCTCCCATAACTTTTAAACGTTAATATCTTTTATATACGAGATTTTTTAAAGAAAAAAATTACACCAAATTAACGAGCGTTTTATTATCTTTCCAACGAGTATCATAGTGCTATATAAAAACGGAGAAAAAAACAACTATTTTTGTGGGGTTTTGTTTTCAAATATATTTTACTCTACTAATAAATCACAAACGATAAACATAACTTCATAGGCAGAGATTCTTTTTTTTTTTATATTTGAATATGATAACTTATAGCAGAAATTTGTTTAAAATAAATAAATAAATAAATAATAATAATAATAATAATAATATTCATTAATCATGTATTGGCAAATCATTAATTATGTTATCATATTAGATATTTTATTATGTTATAGTAGATATTTTAACCCCGGGACACTCCCGGGATAAAAGCTAGTAAACCATATATTGGCTTGTAGCATGTCCACTAATTATAATTTAATTTAGTGGATATTAGGTCATGAAAAGCCATTTAAATCAATGTGATATAATGACAAATACTTATCAACAAGATTAGAAAGGGAAAGAAGAGACCAACCTAATTTAAAGATGTTAACAATAAATAGGCTAATAAAGTTATTATTGTTACTCTTGTTATGCTTATTTAAATCATAATATTATTCTTTGCAAATTAAATATGACGTATTTTAAATGTTGGTATGTGGGTGTTAGACCTTATACAGTATTAAAAACAATTGAGTAACCCAACAAAAATTAAAAAAATCAAAACAAATAATGAGAGTAAAGAAAATGAATGAAATTTAATAAAGTAAGCCTTTCAGCAATGGTATATTGTGATTAATATATTTGATGATGGTACATGTCAACCTCATTACAACGGACACTTAAACAAATAAATTGAGGACAATTTTCTGACTCAGCTTGACTATGACCATTTGACTGTATTGGCATTTTCTCATGCGTGCATGTATGATGCAAGTCCAATGTGGGTACCTATAAACATGTAGTATAATCATTTATAGTTAATTTGATTATTGATGTTGTAATTGATGCATTTAAAATAAGAATATAATACAAATCTTTATATATTATTTCTTTAAATAGCTAATGCTCTTCTTTTGGAAAGAAATCAAAGAAAAGGAAATTTTCTAAAGGTCGTTTTTATATAGTAGATGACTGGATTGGTTAGCAATGTTTTAACAATGGATAGGATGGTGCATCTAACTAAAGTTGGATTAATTTTTTACATACATCTTAAATGAAAAATCAGTGGCGTTACTTTGCTCCTTAGTAGGTTAAATATGTAAGTGGGTATTGGGCTTATAGATATTATTGGATCATTGGGTTAATAATTTTGAAGTTTTAAATGGTTTATTATTGGGCAATGAGTTTTCTATTTAAAATACACACACATAGGAATTTTATATTTATAAAATAGTTGTACCCCCACTAAAAATGTGCTCGAGCCGTGTATACTCCCAGCTTGGCCCATAGCCAGCTATGTGAAAAATGGTTAAGAGTCAACAAGGTCTTGTACGTCGTTTCACACGAGATGTATTCTTGAATTGGCTAAGCCACGACAACGCAAACTCTTAATCACTAACCGAGGGATGCCTGGACCCTTGGATTAAACATGCCTCGTATGTTAAGTCAGTGATTTGACCCAACTCCCAAGCTTACCCAAAAAGGAGCCAGTGTGGGTCGACCTTGTGTGAGTCTGATCCCAAAGTTAATAGTTTGACATAACGGCGAACATGAGATCCAAATATAAGGGAAGGAATGAGCAAATCAGGTGGGGACTCATCGGCACAATCGTTTTATAAAATAATTGTACTAACCAAGGACACATGATGCGGCTCAATCAGGGCTTAACGGTAACCTACCAAGCATAAATGCCAATTATTCCAACGGGAACCAAATCCCTTATATAAACAAATACCACCCAAAGGATAATGGCTTTATCCTCTAGGTATTCCTTGTGACTAGCAGATAAAGGCTTGACTAACAGGCTTGTGACGGCTACAATAAAGTTTCATAACGAAGAGCCTTTAATGCTATTTAGTCGACTTTCCTAAAGGTATATAAACCCCTATTCTTTGTAAGAACAAAGAATAAGGCATTGAACACTCCCTAACTACTTACTTTCTTTAGCGTTTACTACACACTTATTTTCATATCGAAGGTTGGTTATAACGAAAATCCCTAGTGTTTAGTGTGACAAGACAAATGGTACTATGTGTCATAGAAACGTACATGTATTGGAGGTGGATTCCTTTAATTTGGTGTTATCTCAATCCCAATCAACATGTGTGGATTTTATTTCCAATTAGTGACCTCCATAGTAATTTTAAAAGTCAAAATATATAAATAGTTTTCACTTTTAGGTATTGGGCTTATAGATATTGTTGGACTATTGGGCTTACTTTTAAGTAGATGCATTTATGAAAATGATGATTATAAACCTGATTATAGACAATTGATTGTTTCGGTTAGGGCTGGCAGTTCCTGATCTATTTATGGCATAAGTAGACCTGTTTAATAAAAGGCACACTATGTAATTTTACATTTTTTAAATAGTTAAGGTTAGAAGGTTAGACTTCATCATCTCTCATTTTCGGCACATAAAACCAATGTTTCAAAAACCGGTTCAACTCTCATTTTCGGCACATAAAACCAATGTTTCACAAACCGGTTCAAACCAATCGGTATGATAAGCCCGGTCTAATTAGGTTACCGCTTTAGTTTCCGAACCATGAGAAAATCTGATATTACTGTTTCATGCCAATAAACCGGTTCAAACTCATGTTCAATTTTGAGTTTTAAAACTTTTTATTACATCATAATTTAATTTTAACTGTTATTTTTGGGTTTATGTTTTTCTAGACTCAAATATGAAAAGAGATCATATAATCCGATTGATTATGAAAGTAAAAATCATACGAATATTTGGGTGGTTGAAGAAGAGTCGGAATAATTTTTATAATGATGATATAGATAATATGTTTGGTGAGGAAGAGCATTAACCAACTTATCAAACACAAGGTTACTTGTTATGTATGTTATTTATCGTACGTAATTTTAGTATATTATGATTATTTGTGACTTCAGTCAATGATCCAGGTCAACGTCCGTACGCATTTTACTTATTATTGTCATTTCATGTGCATAATTAGACATTCTGCACACACTATACCCCCCAGTCTAGTAAAACATGAGTTATTAAGGAAAAACTCAATAGATTATCCGTTTATGCGAACAACACCCGGACTATACAAGACAATTGTCGTTGAACAGTCAAGCCAATCACACGCTCAACATAGATCAACTGGATACCCGGTTAACACACAAAGTACAAACAACAATACACATGGCAAAACCTAAATGGAAAGTTACACAATCCACTCGAACCCGAACAACTACAAAGTGTTTAATGAGGTTATCATCTACACCAATCATAAAACACTCCCAAGGAACGAACATATGTTATCATTAGGTAATAATACCCCATAACACATGATAACTCCTCACTAACGTATGTATACATACTAGCTTGATCACAAATAATATCATATGTTAACCTCCAATAACTTGTGTTCATGGACCCATAACTTGTAAAATAATACATGTTAGTATCGTCATCGAGTACCTTTAAATTCTAGCCGAACACATGTCAATGTTGTCACTTAAATAAATATTCCTATATCAATGACGACTAGAGTTTATCAACACAAATCATGTTCATATGTTTACAATCGGCTGCATACATTTATTCATCACCACATTCACTTTCTCACAAACCAAGTGATGATCAAACTACCTCTACACATACACACACACACACACATATATATATATACACACACACACACACACTCGCATGAACTCATACATATAATCAAGGACCACAAGCCTATGAACCTACATAACTCCACCTCCTTTCTTTCTTTTCCTTCTGCCAAGGCAATCACACACACACAGACTTGTTCCTTTCAAAGGAATGTCCATAATTATCACCATTCAAGCATGAAACAATCTTACACAAGCCTTCATTAGAAATGATATTAACCCAAAGAAGATAATCCTTCCCTTTGTCCTACCTTTGGCCGAACACAAGACCCAAGGCAACCTCATGTCCCTTTCAACTAGGTTGTCCTACTTTTACACTAGAATGGCAAAGACAACTAACCTCCTTATTTCCCCAAGGTCAACTCCTTTGCATCCTTGCCAAGAACCAATAAAAAATGTGGAGGATGTAAGGAACTGTCACTATCACCATGTATATACAAATCATACCACAATGTGTTGTCTCTATCACACTATCCAAACAAAACCTATCTGCCGATTCAGCTTCACCTCTACACACATGATGTAATCGATTATCATGATGATGATGTAATGATAACTTATACCAAAGAAGGAAAGAAGCCAAACCATGATGCAAATTCCAAAACAAGTCAACACACCTAAACTTAGCTTGATCATCCAACTCATCGGCCATGCAAGGATCTTGCACCAACTTATGATTAAAATCACCAAACATTACTCCAACCAAGAGGATTAAGCTTACCCTTTTTGCTTTTGTCACCACCCTAATCGGCCATCTATATAAAGAAGCTTCTTGATCATCCAAAATCACACAAACACAAATCCAAAGTTCACTTGTCCCACCCTATATGCTTCGGCTCCTTCTACCCTCCCTCAAAAACTCGATCCAACACTCTCAAGGCTAGCACTAGGAAGCTCTCAAAGGCTACGAAGTTCCATTCTATCATCAAATCTTGAGGTATGTTATAACCATCCATGATGCCTAGTTCTCTTTCTATGATGATCGGCCCCATTGTAAACCCGACCCAATGTCCCTTTGATCTTTTGTAATCAACCACTAATCCATAAACATAATATAATATACAAGTTTAAAATCCATGATAAACTATTTTAATTCCCTTTTACTCGAAGCACTCACACAATGCATGTACACATCGAATCCACTCGACACATGTAATAACATGAACATATACGAGTATAGGGACTTGATTAATTAGTGTCGAAAATATCTCAAGAGGTCCAACTTTTTGAACTAAAAACACATGTGTACACACTTAAGAATAATCGCATTTTACACTCAAACACAATCAGAATTGTATGATGAAATACAATTATACATTCATGAACATCTCTTTTCAACCATAAAATGGAACTATGAAAGCGAATTTCATGACTCATGGTTCGGATTCTTGATTAAAGTTTATAACAAAGTCTTGGGCAGGGCCGGCCCTGAGCATGGGCCGGGTGGTCACTGGCTCAGGGCCCGACCCTCAAATGGGCCCGAACGTTTTTTAAAAATATACAAATATATGTATTAAATTCTATATTTAGGATATATATTTGTGTTTTATAGATTAAAGTCTTGTTAGTGGAGTTAGAAAAACCATGCTAATTTAATGTAGAGGTCTCAAGTTCAATCCTTGACTCTAGCACTATATTCATTTTTTTTAATTTATTTCTCTTTACACAATTTTGGGTCCAAATTTTTTTTCACCCGAGGCCCAAATTTTTTTTAGTGTTCTCGGAGACGCCCCTGGTCTTGGGACATTATAAGAACATGTGTTAACATGGCCCTAACATGTGTTAAACACACTTTGAATACCATAAGTTAATAATCATGTTTAAACACTCGTTTTGCCATGAACCAACGACACGTGTTAGATTTGGGACAATTTGTAGCCCATGACAACATGTGGGGCCCATTTTTTTCACAATAAATGACATTTCACAATAAAACGCCCGGGATTTCCGGAACCGTATGCTTTACAAGTACACAAAAATCAACTAAAGATTGTCACGTAAACCAAACCCATGGCCCACATACACTAACACAAAGGTCCACAATGTCGGGTGAACAACTTATACGATAAACGACAAGAACATATAACTTACTATATTCTTGACAATCATAGGGTACCGATTGTCGGGATAGTAGCCAGTCTACCTTTCAGCTTTACCGGATCACATCTATAGTCACCAGGTGAGTTTCACGTCCCCGTTTTACTATTTTCCATTTTGGGGGGTTAAACATGCTACCTTTCTAGTACATTACATTTTGTGTGTTATGCTATCGTGACTACCATGTGGAACATGGAACACTTTAATAGATCTATTAGGTTGACACCCCCACTCTTGGTTAGTCACTCTAACTGGATACATACAAAAGAGTTAGTCTTTTACTATACATACATTGTCTTTATTGTACATTGCGCGAGGCACAACAGTCAAGAAGTTTGGTTATGGGACTCATGGTTTGCATAGTAATCATTCGCTTAGCTAGCCTATGATTGGTCATACACGAATTACACGAGCACTTTACATAGTACATTATAACCTATGAACTCACCGACATTATTGTTGACAAATCTTTTATGCATGTTTTTCAGGTAACTAATCATGCGGAGCAGAGACTTGAGAGCTAGGTTTGAGCTTGAACTTAGTGGTACCATCATGGATTTGTTATGTGATTTGAGACAAGTACTTATTTCCAAACAATGTCATGTTATTTAATAATTTATGACATCATCCATCCTTCGATGGTATCTATTTAAATTAAATTTTGTGTGTTGCTCGAACCTTGTGCTTGAAAATTTTTCGAATCACATTCCCGTGTTTCCGCCTTGGCGGGGTGTGACATTATTAGTAACTAAAACTTCATTTCATATTGTAGGAAATGAAAATAGTTTTGTTCTTGTTGATGATAATGATGTTGATTGTTGATAGTGAGTTTCTTCTTTTAATAGATAGTTAACTTGATACATTTAACACTCAAATGCCATTATCATAGTGTCAAGTTTTATTTGAACAAAAATCTTTGTTGGAAAATTGATTTTTGATTATGAAATTATTAGCTTTGGATTATTTTTTGAGTTGAAGTTGTACTTTTATGGAATTATAAGTTTGACTAGCTAGCCCTGTCGAACCACTCAGTACAACCGGTTGAACATTTTCTGAGCCCGACTCGGTACAGTAAATAAACCGGGTTTTAATACATTGCATAAAGCATATAAATGTGTTATAGACTTGAAACATAAAGTAGTTACACGGGTCTTTTTCATGTTTGATACTCTTGTTAATCGTGTTTTCTCTTACTTGTTTAACAAGACCACACTTGTTTTGCCAGCTCTAGTTCCATTGCACATGGTCCTTAACCTTAAAAACTGGGGGAAACCAAGTCAAACGAACTTCGATTTAACTCATTTCAGTGACATTGACACCGTATTGATACCATAATGAATCAAATCGATACCTGCCAAACTCTTATTGATACCATAATCCAGTCTGCCAACCAGTTTATTTGTGAACATCTATATGGTGTTACTTCTTTAACAAAATCGTTGGGAATATTCCTATAGGCATTATATTAATGGGTCTTTATAAGCGTTGGCCTTTTGGGCTTTTCATTATCAACTTCTTTTAATTGGTTTTGGGTCCATATGAGTACATGATGAAGTTTCTATTTTCTACTAATGGTTTAACTAGTTTTAACGAAGGAGTTCTCAAACCGATAACAAACCTATGGTTCAGTTCAAGTCCAAACCGGCGTCTCTCAATCGGTTTCGACTCATAACTCGTTTTTTTCTTTTTCTTTCGTGCACTTCTACCTTAGCCACTTTAGGTTATGTGAAACAAGGGCACAGGAAGTGAGGTAGGCCACTTTCACATGCTTAGTGATAAGACGGCAAAAAGTTATTGAACAGGTATAGGGTCTCGGTACGGCTCACCATAGTAGGCCGAAGCCCAAAGGGCATGGATCTCACCAAACGGGTCTGGACCAAGTACATCCAACATTCGGAAGTCAAAGGCTCCGATGGAAAGTACAATGGCTCCGAACCACAGAGAAGTACAATTTCTAACTAGTATAAATACCCCCCCCCCCCCCCCCCCCACCCCCTCCAAGTACAGGTTACACACGAACTCTCATACTCCAAACCTCACTTTTTCTCTCTCTAACAAATACTTATCCTCACGCCGGAGGGTGGTCACTGAGAGACCCTCCCTCCTCCTCTGTGGCGAGCCTAACGGTTTTCTACCTTGCGCAGGTTCATCAAGAGTTCTAAGCCACAAGATCTAATTGACTGCCCTGTTTCAAAGATAATTACACGTTCTTAAAACGTGTAACTGAAAAGATATATTTGTCCAATCGACGTGCGCGAAAGACACGTTCTAAACTAACCTTAGCCTAAAGCTACGCTTCAGAAGGAGAACGGTCGACCACTTGATAATATATTGTTAGTCATGCTGGAAATTCAGTGTGTTATTTGTAGCTTCAATGCCTTCCATGATCTCCTAACACACTCATGTTTGTATATCCTTATTAGAACAGACGAATAAGCGACCCGACAATATTATATCCACGAGACAGTACATTGTTCTACAAGGGACTAAATCAAAGACAGCAGCACCACACCAGTGCCTCACATCAAAGTACCGAATACCAATACTACTAAACCTGTTTTACTCTACCTAGGGTATGTTTGGAAAAACTAGCTGGTGGCTGGAAGCTGGAGGCTGGAAGCTGGTGGCTGGAATAGCCTCCACATGTTCCGGATCCTCTCCCTTGTACAATTCAGTCGTAACCCACTCATACGATACATACATCGCCCCGGGCTTCAACACCCTAAATATATCACTATACACATCCTCCAGCTTAGGCGCATGACAAGTCGCCTCACGAATACACCCCATCAAAACTATTGCAGTAGCAATTTTTTACTAGTTCCTACTATTCAAATATAACTCTTCCTACATTAGTACTTCATCAAGCAGTTATATTACATCACACACAATCAAAATCAATCAAAACTTAAACTCATTTACACTCCAATCTCCTCTAACTAACTAAACCTAGAACAACACATGTCCCTAACCACGGCGTCTAAAACGAAACCGTTACATTACCATACAGAACACTAATTCAATAAACATTTATGCATCATCACATCACATACAATAAAAAAACAATCAAAATCTAAACTAAGTTGCACTCTAAAGTCCACTAAACTAACCAAACTTAGAACAACACTAAATCAAGTTCATAACCACGACATCAGAAAAAAAACGCAATCGAAACCGTTACACTGCAATTATATTATCACATAAAAAAACGCAAAAAAATAAAATTAAACTGGAAATCAGAAAGAAGAAGACAGAGATAGATCGAGGGAGGAAGAAACCTGCGGATGTCTTCTCTTCTACTCTCTTCTCCTGCTAGAATCGATTACCTCACCTTTAGGGTAGTATTATGGATGAAGAGACGTGAGATGTATATGTATTAGAAGAAGGGTATTTAAGTAAATGTCTTTTGTTCCAGCTCCTTTTTTTTCTAAACGCTTGAGTTATCAGCGTTTCATAAAAGAGCTTTATCTCTTGAGTTAAAAGCTTGCAGCTTCTCATCCAAACGAGGCTTTTTGTTGGTTAAGAGCTTTTTCTTAAAAGCTTAAAGCTTAAAGCCCCTAAAAGCTCCTAAAAGCCTTGTGCCAAACATACCCCTAGTATGGCAACCCAGGTCTCGTGTACATAGCGAGTAATTGAGTTACAATAGAATTACAGATATGTGATTTCCGAAACTATTGTTAAGATCATACATAACTTAAAACAAGCAGGCAACTATAAAAGACAATAACACGATTTATAATCCTAACAGTTGGTCTGCATTCAAGCATTTCATCAAACAGTTGGTCTGCGTTCAAACCCTGTCCCCGGATCCTCAGTACAAGGACTCACATTAACCCCGGTAACCATCGCAGAAGGCGGCCCTCTACGACACCGCTCCTGCATCTCCCCAACCTTATTTTCAGTCCCTGAAAACAACGCTTCTACGGACCCATCTCTTCGGTTCCTAACCCACCCTTTCAAACCCAATTCAGTAGCGTTCTGCACAGTCCAGTCCCTATAAAACACTCCCTGCACTCTCCCCTTAATCACCACCTTCACCTATAATCAGTTAATCCCAATCATAAATGTGTTTGGGAAAGTTAATATACAAAGTACACTTTAACCATATAAAGTGTAAAAATTAATTACGCATAAAGGAAATAACAAATAAAAATTACGGAAGAAAGGAAATAAAAATTATTCGCCTTATAAAAATCCTTTCTACACTTTTTACGTTAACAACGCTTTGTATCGTAAGCTTTTTTCAATATACGAAGAATAAGAGAGGAATTTGACTGACCGTTTTAATGGGTGTTGATGAATCTGAAGGAGCAACAGGGGATGGTTGAGAAGACATGTTATGGAGATGGAGACAACGAATTGGAAGGTGAGGATTTGTAGTTATTGGAGATTTGTAGGTTTGATTGTGATGATGATGATATGGTAATGGGTGTAGATGGTAAACTGGAATCAGGGATTTGAGTGTGGTGGCGACCCTGGATGACATTTTTAAAAACATGATTGATGGAATACATGTTCCAGAAGCTGATTCGGTTTTTGTGGAGAGAAATACAAGAATTCATTCTCCAAAATTTTCAAGTTTTTAGATTTTTAACTTTTTAGAGCATTCACCTCACTTCCACCCAGAGGGTGTTTGGGATTGAGTTTCAAAACTGTTTGTGTAACCCAAAAACACTTTCTGTTTTGACTTTTGGCTTTTGGCTTTTAAGGGTGAAAAGGCTGTTTTTGAAAAGTTAGAAATCCTGGCTTTTAGCTTTTGGCTTTTGACTTTTGGAAAAAAATTACAAATTTATCACTCATACAACCAATATTCGCAATAAGTTAAGCGAAACACTTAAAAAAATAACAATTTATTGACTTTTTGACGTTTCTCATCTCAAAAGCTAATCCAAACACTTTTTTTAAAACTCCTTTTCAAAAAGTCATAAGCCAATAAGCACTTTTGACCAAAAGCACTTTTGCATCTCCAAACTCAATCCAAATCTCATCCATCAAATTATGTTAAAAACCACTATTCCACCCCTAAATCTTCTTTTTTCTAATTAAAATAATAATACTTTTATCATTACATTTTCTCTCTCCTCACTCATAACTACTTACAAAAATATTAAAATATATATAGGGGTAAACAGTAGCTTTTCATATTTAGGGTGGAACAGTGTGCTTTCACCAAATATTTTCTCTCTCCTCCACTCACAACCACTTACACTCAACCCATATAATTTGGTGGACACACTCACATACATTTGATGGATGGATGTGAGTGCTCTAAGGTTTTGAAACTAAAATGTTTGGTAAATCCTCAATAAAAAACAGAAACAAAATTGTAAAATTTTTTTTAAATATTTTTAAGACGTTTTGTAATCTTTTAATGAGGTAATATTTGGAAAAATGATGTTATGGATAATTTATGCTAGTAATATGACATATTGGTTGTTTAAGGTTCAGATTGACAAGTGTTTGATGAAATTTTAGAAGCTGAAATTTTTAAGGGCTGTAATCGGAATTTTAGACTATAAATTACACTAATTTTTTTCTTTTAAGGGGTGAGCTCATCTTCCCTTGGAATGTATGTAGGTCCATCACCAATGACAAACCAAACAGGTCGGATCGTTTAAATCGGCCGAACTGGTCAAAAAGTTTTGTTTCCAACTTCCAGACCATATGTTAAAACCAGTTTTCAAACACTATATTATGGACCAAATAATTTAAAGCTCAACTGGCTTATAGCTTAACCAATAGATATATATCTTTAAGTTTGAGCAATTCGCTTTTCCTCCCTCATTTTTTACACCCTTTTTGTTACCTACTGGTCGTTTCTCCCCAAGCACTTTTGTGCTACCCGGTATATGCTGAATTTTCTTCTAGATTCGCCATTGTACATATGGTTTATTCTTGGCATACCCTTGAATTTTTTAGATCCATCACTGCAGCTAGTAGCTTTTCACTATGATCATGGAGTTCTATAAATGTTGCATGATGACTAAAATTATTAAACAATGTATGACTAACATTTAACCAACATCATTGATTCAAAGCTGCCTAGTACTAAGGATGTTCACAATCCGCTTCGGCCAGTTTTTATGGATACCGGATGCCTTCCAAGTTCTAAAATCAATCATGCACTTTGACTATTATGCTCAGACTTCAATTTACAAATCCAATATTTATGATATTTTTTGTTTAATTACATATCATTCAAAGATCTCTATACTGTCATAAGTCATAACCACTTATTTTACCTCTGCACAATTATTTGCTCCCACAGGCTCTCTTAAGCAATTAGATATTGCCATTACTGCAGCTTCAACAGATGCATCCTCTCCCTGTTACATTTTTTTTAAAAAAAAAAAAAGCTTATTTGCTGTATTCATAAAAAAAATAAGACAATGTTCAAAGGTAGAGTTCATAAACTGGTTTACCTTCTCTTTCCAGTAAAACATGTTTCCGTATTTCCCTGCCAAACGACTCCAAAAGCTACGGGGTATATCCAAATCCACCGTCTCCCCCACATTAAAGTTCAAAATATTCCCTGCTCGGGTTTCAGATAATATATTACTCATCAGAAAGATGAAATTAGTGCTGGATTTGGTGTATGAAACCCTTACCAAAGGTAGGATCAGCAACAAAGACAATGGTTCTATCATCCACTTGCCAGAAATCTTTAATTGCTAACCCTGCACAAATTCAACAAATTGCAGGATTAGGCTAACATGATCAAAATACTTGTACCTTTAGTACACTGTTGACACATGTATTCGCATTTTCATATTTGGAGCAACCAGATAAAAGGAAGTGGACGGAAAAGGGTCAACTTAAACAATGGCGCAGCTTTCTTGGGGCGCGTGGGGCCGGCCCCCCCCCCCCTCCAAAATTTTTGCTCAGAAGTTCCGATTATATAATATCCATATAGAAATTTTTTGATAAATACGGTTTTGACCCCCCCCCCCCCCCCCCCCCCCCCCCCCGTTTTTTTATAAAAAAAATTAGTTATATAATTCCGACCCCCCGGTCCGGATTTTCAAGCTTCGCCACTGTAACCAGATTCCCTCTAGAGCCTCATTTTCACTAGTTTTCTCCAATTTTAACAATTTTGATGATCTCATTTTCCCTGTAAAAACGCGTAAATCGTGCAATTTATTCATTCATGTAATTTTTTTAGTCATCTAGTTGTGTAGGCTGCCATTTGGAACTCCCAAGATATGACAAGATCTACCAAATTCAGCATTCCATTTAAAAGGGTCATTCATTCAAAAATTTATCAATATTTCTTTATATAATTTATCTTTTATCTTGTGTGCTTCCACTTTCCGTCAACTTTAAAGATAAATCGCATACCAGGTGTGTCAGGGTAGTTCTGAGCTAGAACTCGAAGCTTGAATCCCGTATCTTTTTCAATAGAATCAATCTCCTTTGCAAGTCTTTTCTCCTAAAATTATGTCACACTAGATGTTATACTCAACATCAATACAGATAAAACTCTTTACATCTTTTAATATTGCCTGATCTTAGTACTCCAATAAAACTTATTCATAAATACCCTTAATCTGTATTCACCAACTGTCTGAGACCTTAATCAACTAAAGTTTAGGATCAGAGAGATGCTGTTGTAAAATGATAAGGTAACCATATAATATGAGAAGGGACACAACATTAGATACATAACTAAATCCTAACTGTTTTTAAAAATGTGTCACATGGAAACTTCTAATTTCGCAAATTTTGAGACGTTTAAGGCCAAAATAATAATGCGCAGTGCGAATATGGTGAAACAAGAGTGACCGATACCTGACCATCTGAGAGGAACCCGGCAACATCAATAACTGTGGTGAATTCTTTTGGAAGTAACTCTGGTTTGTTAACCCCAACTTTCGCCTCAGCGAATCCAACTCCTACATAGTTTAGATGTTTGTGTTCTTTTATGCTCTGCACTCTGATTCAGAAAACAGAAAACAAAAACAACTCCTAACAAGCTCATATCACTAGAATGCAAACGAATCAAACATCTATCCGTATTCTCAAGTGAACGAAATCACGAATACAACTAATATAAATCTACAACAATTTTCAGAAAAAAAACAAAAAAACATTGCTTTGAACATTCAGTTCGTTTACTCTGAGTAACATGATTGATTTTACTTTGTTTACAATCAGTTCCCACCTCAATATACTGAAGTTGATTTCGTTTGGTATCGAATATCACATTATTTGCTCATGCTAAATTTGTTACCATCTATATCCAGTGTTGTAACTTGTAAGAATTGCTAGGCGCTGGTCGACCGGTAAGGTAAGGTAAGGTAAGGTACCAACTAGCGATTAATCGGGATTAGTAGGGATTAACGGATTGTGATTTTATATGTAATTTTCAGTTTAATATTTATACACACATTAGGCATGTTTTTTAACACCTTCCTCGACTCATATCTTTAAGTACATAGGATTAATCGGTTTTGGTCGGAACCTGACCGAAATTACTGAAAATCGATGCATACCTGAAAGAGCTACGGAGAGAGCTAAGGTTCCAGAGAGTGCAAAGCTCAGAGAATTGGATTTAATTTTGGAAACTAATCGATTAAAATTGTTTGATTTTATTTTAGGCGTAGGAACGGATTGAGGTGAAGATCCACTTGATAATGATGATCTCGTAGTAACTACATGTGGGAAATTTGTCGAGGTGTTTTGAATTCGTAAAGAATGAAGTTGAAGAATCGCCATTGTTAACAAGCTTAATCTGGAAATTGTATGCTTATGGATAGGATCATAATAACTGTGGAAGGCATTAGACATCTCTGGAATCATGCAATATATATAAAGAGCAGAAATGCTCCTTTAAGTTTTACAAGTATTTATTTTTGGCTTTTAAATTTTAGGAACTTACTTTTTTAACACAAAAGTATGACGTTGTGCGTATTAGAAATTATCGGTTTGGTTTTGGTTCGTTTAGATGTTATAAACTAACCTGATTATAACTAACTACTCAGTATTAATCGTTAAAAATGTATGGTTCTTAACAAGTTGCATAACTTTTGGTATTGTAAAACAAAACAATGTACTTTAGCTAACCAATTTCCGTTATGTTTTAAATGATTTATGACCCATGACGAGGCAATTGGAGACATAAAGTCAGAAGTAGCAAAAACTTCCGTATGACAACAATATGTAGCTTCTAATCATGGTCCGTATGACAACATGCAGCTTCTAATCATGGTCACACACATGTCATGTCAGGTTGATAGGTTTAGTCAATGAGTTGAGCACAACCCATACATTTATTTCGTCAAAAGACAAACCTTAACTGAACACAGTAAGATTGTGTAGCCCAAACAGGCTGTAAAAAGATTGTTTTAAAATGATTAGCTCACAAACCCACTAAATCTACTCTTAAATATACAACAATATACCATGAGACTAGAACCTTCAATCATTTGAGGAGAGTCACCTTTACTACACTTTGGTACCACTTGACTATTAACCCATTGTCATTGGATATACACAATCAAGTGGTAAACATTTTAAACAATCCCTTAAAGGGTTGATGAATTCTAACAAAGGTGTTGAACAAGTCATAAGCAGGTTGACAAGTTCTAGTATAATTTCTCCATTATAATCTTAAACATGTCAACCATTGACGTTTTTAATTAAATGGTTAACCAACTCAATCTAAACACGACTTGTTTACTTAACTAGGTAAAAATGACCAACACAGACACGAGATCTTTATTAAACATGTAGATATGGTAACCCAAACCCTAATTCTCTTAATGACACATAACTCATCAACCTGTTACTAATCCTTGGCTACACTTACCAAATGGCCACTTACAGCACCAAGACCATCTACAACCACTTTGTTGATATGTTAAAAGAGGCACAAACTTAATACAAGATAACTGTATGTAATGCTTGCATGCAGAAACAGAAATATCAATTCAGAAGTAAATTTTGGCCAGTTTAGTCTCACATGGCTTACAACTTTTAACACAAATCCCCATCATATTACTAAATCCTTACAGCTTCTTTCGCCACCGATTATGAAAACCTTACTTGAAGTAAACCGGCCAGTTGAAGTAGTATGAATCACGAGCTGCTCTGCTCCAGTTCTCGTTCCACTATAATCAAGCAAACATAATGAATAGCCGATCAAATTCATCTTAATTTAACAGTAAGTTTATGTTATATTATTCATCCATATATATGTTCAAACATACCGAGAATTTATATTTCTGTTTCTTTTCCATTGCCTTCTTCCAATGATATTGCTCAAATAGCATCGCATGATCATGCCAACTAAAACATTAAAATATAAACACTGTTAAAACTAGAGAGGAAATAATATTAAGAAACGAACACCATGATTATAAATAACCCGGTAATCGGGCATAGCTTAACTCAGTTGTTAATAAGCAATATCTACAAAGAGGATGCCGAAATTGAAATTCATGTCAACATTAACTTATTCACACTTGGTTTTAAAAGTCCACTTCTAACACGTGAGGCGATGGAAAACACGCCTCACCGCTTGAGGCGGCCCTTCATGTACATGTAGGCCACAATTGATTAAATCTAGGGTTTGGAAGAGGCGGATACACAAAGATGACCAAAGGATGAAGAGATTATGAACGCTTTACCTGGTTATGAGGTTGATACCTAAAAAAAATAGCGAGAGATGCAACTTTTCATTGTAAATAAAGCTTATTTGGTTGCACATAGAGCCACGCCTTATGCCTCGCTTGGTTTTAAAAAGCGCGTCTAGGCATAGGGCGCATCAAGATGCAAGGTCAATCTCTTTTTCGCTTAGCGCCTAGAGTAAAACCAAAAGGCGCCAAAAAAGCGCGTATTTGGGGGCTTTTCTGGCCTAAGGCACACACCTCTTGTACCTTGGGTGTTTTTATGCAGCAGATTGTTGTATCTTGGGTTTTTTTTAGCTTGTACATGTAGGTAAAATTATATAAAACCTTATTTATAGCTATATTTTCTGTATGGGAAGCTAAAAACCTACGATATATATATGAATAAAATTATATAACCGTCTTACGCCTAGGATACGAAAAGCCCACCGCTTTGCATCTCGATTTTAGACCTCATCTCTTTCATGCGCTTTTCGCTTTCTAAAACCAAGATACCTCGACTTTTAAAACCTAAGCGTCTCGGTTCGTCTCATGCTTGTTAAAGTTAAAACCAAGGTAACTCAACCTTTATGCTCAATTCAAGTATTCAACAATAAAAATAAACATGTTTTTCTTCAATTCTGCTTTATGTTGAGACAATAAAGTAAATTCTATGAATATTTAGCCAAACTTACAGAACCTCTTTAGATTACAAACCAAAAGTAGCAACACCATAGAAGACCTAACCTAATCATACATCTCAGTCCGTTTAAACCAAAAGTAGCACAGGTATGTTTAATAAAAAAATTAGAATAATAAAACATAAAATAATTATGAATACTTGTATCGATTGGTGAGTTGCCACATGTAGGGGTGTGACCAAGTGATAGCTGAGAAAGTGAATGCACCGATCCATATGCTCAGGAACTTCTCCTGACCCGAATGTGGAACCCCAGGGTCTCCTCTGTAGGCGTTCCCAAAGTATTTCTCCATTTCTACACCTCTGTTTGTATGCTAGGGTTTTGTTAATGGGGAACGTGTGCCTGCCTGCCTTTATCTTGAGTTATCCTCTTTTCTTATCTTTTAAATTTACACTTTTCCCCTTGGTTTATTTTTTTATTTGCTTTTATGCCCTGTTTATCAGGAAAGTCTTCTTGCTTACGGTTTCGTTATAAGGCTAGTGGATGCTATGGTTCATCCGGTTAACGGAGCGCACACTATCCTTGTGTGTCAAAGGGGGAGCTAGGGGCGGGTTTGTGAGTGGCTTGGTGGGTGCTAGAGAGAAGTGAGGTGTGAACCCCATGTGTCAGTTTTGGTGACTAATGAGACCTCCATTTGGAAGGGGTTTCGTTAGACATGAGCCCACACTATATAGCCTAAGAATGTTAGGGTGATTTGACTTGTTTTTAATTACCACTTATCAAGACATCGCCCTCCAACCCCCCCCCCCCCCCCCCAGGGCCGTGGAGGCATTCAAGGACCATGGAAAGTTAGCAGGTCACGTCTGAACTCCCTGCAAGTTCGGGCTGAAAAAGTTGAACCCCACAGCCCATGGGGGCCTCCATGGGCCATGGAAAGGAAAAGGCAGAAAACCTCCACGGCCCATGGTATTATTGTTGTTGTTGTTGTTGTTACTGCTGCTGCTGTTGGTGGTGGTGGTGGTGGTGGTGTTATTGTTGTTGTTGTTGTTGTTATTATTATTAATGAGAGCAAACACTTCTATTTCGAGTTGGATAAAAATCAAACTGACAAGTTGGTGTCATTCATTTTCACAACTCTAACCCATCTTAAACACACATCTCTTTTTCACAACCCTACTCACTACCAATTTTTAAGCGAAATGGACGAGATGGAGATTAACAGAGACCGATGGGAGCCAATTTTTAACAGTTCGATGGAAGGCTTATCGGAGACATATGGTATTATTATTATTATTATTAAACATGAGAGCAAACACTTCTATTTCGAGTTGGATAAAAATCAAACTGACAAGTTGGTGTCATTGTTTGCATCAATGCTCAGGAACATCCTACTTCTGCTTCTGTATGATCAAGAAAATTCCAAATAACTCTTTATGTTTCTTTGCCTAAAGCTTTCAAGAGACAAAAATACAATGTTCACGTATCACAAGGAACGACCAATCTCAGGCAAACATTACTTGAGAACCTATATTGACTTGTTATAGCTTATCATATATAACTGTTTTATCATGTATACCAAATTATTAAGTGGAAAAAAATTGTTGTATACGCTAATTTATAATAAGAAATAAAATTATTTTTTTATAAAAAACACAAATATTATGCATAAAATACATAAAACACACTTAAAAAAAAAAAAAATAGGTCTCCACGGCCCATAGAAATCTGGCAGATGGGATCCCACGGCCCATGAAATTGTGGGTCTCCACGGCCCATAGAAATCTGGCAGATGGGATCACACGGCCCATGGAGGTCCCCACGGCCCATGGAAATGCGGCAGATGGTATTACTGTTATTATTATTATTAAACATGAGAGCAAACACTTCTATTTCAAGTTCGATAAAAATCAAATTGACAAGTTGGTGTCATTGTTTGCATCAATGCTCAGGAACATTCTACTTCTGCTTCTGTAACAAGCAAGAACATTCCTAGTAACTCTTTATGCCTCTTTGCCTAAAGCTTCCAAGAGACAAGAATACAATGTTCATGTATCACAAGGAACGACCAATCTCATGCAAACATTACCTGACAACCTATATTGACTTGTTATAGTTTATCGTATGTAACTGTTTTATCATGTATACCAAATTATTAAGTGGAAAAAAATTGTTGTATACGCTAATTTATATTTATAATAAGAAATGAATTTTTGTTTATAAATCACAAATATCATGCTTAAAATACATAAAACACACTTTAAAAAAATAGGTCTCCAGGGCCCATAGGATACCCACACATATCTTTTTCACAACCCTCACTCATTCTACTCACTACCAATCATTGCCAATTATTACCGATCATTGTAGGGGTCTTCACGGACTGTGGAGGTCTCCATGGCCCATAAAATTCTTGTTTTTGCTTTCCATAGGCCATTGAGGCTTCCACAGGACGTGGGGATGTCTAGATAAAGGACCCCATATATAGATAACCAAAGCCTTATAATTTTAGTTAATTGGGGATAGACATCACTCACCCTTGTAAGTTGAACTACAAAATGTTATGGGACGGATCATTTGAATCCGCTAATCACATTGGTAGTTGAGCAACATTTTTTAATTTTTGGTTTATATTTTCATGCAAAATTTTATTCACTATTTAAGTTTCATCTTTTGTTTACTTGGACTTCGTATCTTCTTAGTTTCCTTATCTTACAACAAACGACACAGTAGTTCTGTACAAGCTTATTAAGATCAGGTGTAATGAACATCATGTAGCATGTTGAAATGATTATAGGGTTTCCTTTTGCTCAGCCTGTTCCTTGCTTCCCAACTGTTGACCGCCACCAAGTTTTGTGCAAATGGGTGAAACGCCCAAGCTTAAACATGTGCTGAATTGCTACCTGTGTTTCCAGATCTGCATACTCTTTATCAACTCACCCTTTTGAAATGGGATGACCTTAGATCCGACGTCAGATAAAGTCAAGAACTCGAGCTTGCTCGATAAAGAGGGAAAGCACAAACCTCATTAGTCTATTGGTTAAGTTGTAACATCAATTAGACAATCATGTTACTGTATTGGAGACGTTTGCACCTGTTATAGATGCATTGTAGGTAGGCCGGTAGGGTTTTAGAGTCAGGAAAGAATGCATAAAGATGTTTTTTAGATCAGAGGCCTGCAGATGAATCGAATAATGATGACTGATTCGCAAGATTTAGCCTATGGAATAAGGGTACAGGGAGAGAATCTCATCTTGGTTCGGATGCGATAATGCCATGGATGACAAGAACAGGACAGCTGAATATATTCCAAGACTAATAGACTATCCATATAGGATCTCCCTCAATTGTAGATGATTTTACATTTTTACTGGATTGCCCATGATAACATTCATACCATTTAAGTTTCTTTAAAAAGTAAGATGTCAATTTAACAACTGATCATGTGGTTGCAAAAATGATTATGGACTTGAAAACAATCTATAAATAACTCTGAAATATGTTAACAAAATAACTAACCAAAATGGAGATATCAAATTGTTTTTAATATCAAAGAACATGCAACTTTCAAGCTATTGTCTGTCTAGCACAATACAGGTGCTTCTAAGATCCCATGAAACGGACGCTACAAAAGACAGATTCCAATACCGTGATAAAATGATATCTTGTCCTTTTCACTTGAGCTTCAGGCCGGTTTCTGTAGGGAATGCCTTTCCACGATGATTAAAGATCATAAAGTTCATATTTGAGGGTAGAGACACCACCCTGCATTCCAAACAAATAATATAAATTACAAGTTTGCTACTTCAAAAAACTATTTAATAATCAAACAGTGCACATTTGGGGACCCCATTGACCAAATATGTTTAGCTTGAACCATGTAAAGATTCAACCTCCATATTTATGCTTAATTAATGGATCAAAAAATGGAGATTGTTAGCATCAAAGAACAGATAGGAAGAAAAGAAATCCCTTGCTGTCTCTTAAGTTGTAAATTTAGATTAGATTTCATTTGTAAGTATCCTTATTGTACCCTATAGTATGCAATACCTTATGGTTTTATCATTCTATATGGTAGTGAAGTCTGAGTGTTATGTTATCGCCTTCTTTTCACTCACTTTTATCTCTTTCTATTGTGCTTATGTCTCCGGGTCATGCCCACTTCCCCACTTTCCACGAGTATTTTTAATGTCTAAGTTTATATGGTATTTTTTAAAACTATACGCCTTTCTTATACCGTATTTAGGATTACTACTTTGGGAGTAAAAAATAACGTTTTAGTTAGATGATTGTGTGAGTATGTAGATACCACATAAATGTAGAACTCATGCTTCGTGTCGTATTGTGTGTACATGTGCATGTTTGCTTCTATATGACACAAGATATGAATAACGCTCCCTTGTTTTTTTTTCTACAATTTTATCCAATTTATCCCGCTCTTACGCTATAAGTTTTCTAAACGTAACTCTATATTACCACTTGAGTGATTCAGATTCGATCAAATTTGGTGTCATGAGGGTGTGCATATGCTAATCAAGCCAAATAGTGTACATATATGCAATTAAGGCAAAAGTGCAAAACTAAGGTATCAAAATGGAAGAAAAATACATATCATACAATTGTTTAGGTTATAAAATTCTGTTAAATGTTTCCAAACAGAGTTCAATCTTCTTCAAACATTCTCCCTTAATTAAAGTCGTAACATATGAGCTACTAGTATTGCTAACATGCTAGTAAAGACTAAAGAACTTGTTCAGGTATATGCTACTCACAGATACTTGCAACTACACTCGATTAAATCTCGTTGTCACTTGTCACGCTCACACACTTTGGCAACCTAATTTACTAATGGTTTCATAAGAAAACAGTCAAAACATTGATAATACAGAAGTGAAGGCCAATTTACATGCAAAAACTGACATGATGTCTCACTCAAATTTCAATATAGATCCTAACAACCTGCAACTCGAGCTTATTTCAATTTGCATACCATTGAACATACTTGAATTCATATTTCCATAAAGAAATCTAAAACTGTTCCGTTCAATAGATTAAATCAAGGATCAGGATAATGGTACAGCCCTAACAGATCTTTTGACACCACGAAAAATTGACAAGTATACGAGCCGTTTAGGAATACAAGACTCGTAATAAATAACTTCAAGTAGTAAACAATATAGATACGACTTGCATATCCTTTTTTCACAGGAACTATATAACCTGTATAATGTATATGCGTATACGAGTTATATATATACAAGTGAGGTGCCTATATACAACTCGTATGCACATATATGAGTAGTATGTCGGGCGTCAAAAGATCCAATTGACTGTACGTAGAGTAGAACCCTAAATCAAACACTGATGCATATACAATAAGTACCTATTCTCATCAGAATCCGGTAGAATCGACCGAAAATTCCCCGGCACAGTCAATCCCGCAAACAAACTCAAAATCATCACTAACACCAACTCAACCAGAACCTGCAACCCATACAAGAAAACAAACATAAAAACAGATCCACAAAAGCCCTAAAACATATAAATCATAAACAAACAGAGAGATTATTACTTCAAAAGGAGGACCAGTAAAATCATCTTCAGTGATCTTAAGCAAAGCCCTATCTAATCATCAAAAAAAATAAAAAATAAAAATAATTGAGGTTTTGATTTACGATTAACATTATTAATAATAATAATAATAATAATAACAATAATAATAGAGAGTTACATTGAATGGTTTGATAAGCAGCATGTAAGAGCATCGCAACAGCTAGTATGCCGACGGAGAAGCTGACGCTCATCGTCATCGTTTGAAGGGATGATATGATAATATTATTTGTTGACAGATTTGATTTGGGGGGGTTTTGGTTTTATAGATTTTGCTATCGAATTGATCGGATGGTGGGATAATATTATTTGTTGACAGTATTGCCCTTGGACTTCTGTAGTTTAATTGTCGGTTTTTATCCCTTAACATTTTTAAGACGTTTGCTTTGGTCCTTTGTTTTTTTTTTATTTTTTAACGGCTTAAAATTTAACATGAATCATTGAACTTAAAAGGGTAGAAACACCACACTAACTTATTTATTTATTTTAACTAGTGGGAATGCTTGCACGTTACCATAGGTGTTTATGTTTTCATCGCACGTTTCGTGCTACTGGTTTCACGCAACTGTGTAGGGACTAAAGCGAGTCAACAATTCTGCAACTCCGTTTTCATTTATGTTACTACATGAGACCGCATATTTGAACATAAAGGATTTATTCAATAAAGTTATGTACAACATCATGTTATTTTATTTCAAGCCCATGCCATAAAAATTTATCAAAATCAGCAATGTTGTAAAAGGCGGGCTAGGCGGTCGCCTAGTCGGCAGTCGGCCACCCATATCGGAATAAGCCCCTAGTTAGAGATCTAGGCATTTTGGGCATTAGTTGTTTTTATTCTTATTATACGAACCGTTGGATCATGTCATCATCTAACGACTCTGGTAAAGTCTGAGCAATAGAGGCGACTTTGTGCACGTCATTAGATGTCACCTCTATTGCTCACAATTCTTGTAGTGTATACATCGAAACACGAATTTTCATATTATTAACGCATGACATAACGCTTGGACAAGTTCATTCAATGTTTGCAACAGACTCGTGACGCATCACCCGCAAATCATATTACTAGTTTTAACCGAAAGTTGTAACCATTATATATATACTAGAAATAATAAATTTTATCTGGATTAAGAACCTAGGTAATAAACCGGTTAAATACCTAAATTAGTTTAGAGACGGTTAGTTTGTTGAAAATAATATTTTCAATTAGATTATATTTTTATTCGTTATGTTATATTATAAGATAAGATAAGATAAACCCAACAAATTTAAATCGAGATAAATGTCCTAGTACTATACATATTCTTATTATCCAGGTTACACTTATCGCTTTCCAATTCCAAGCATATATAACATACGTTACTATAAGCCTTAACAATACTCAAAAAAACTTCCTCTTCAAACAAGTCCCGACCATGAATCCAGAAACACTTCATAACACCGTCTCCGACGAACAACGCAAACGCAAGGTCTCTTATACGGATGACTACGACGACAACGGTGCTTACTACGCACAACTCTTGTACGCATCACCAATAACAAACATACAACAACAAGAACCATGTGGTCCAAATTACATCAATGACGAATATGGACCGTCCCTTGTTAGCTGTCCATGTGTTAATTGTGACTGTGGATGGCGCGATCAGGCCGCGATTAATAAGGGGGCAACTGAGGTGCCTGATCTTGATGCTCTTCCGATTGGGTACCGGTTTGCCCCGACTGATGAGGAACTTATTAGACAATATCTTGAGAAGAAGATCAAGAACGAGGATGTTCCAAAGGCTAGGATTAATGATGCTGATATATATGAAGATCATCCAAAGGAGCTTGTAGGTACGTATTATGTATGTTTCATGCATGTACATAGATTATTCTAACTGATCATAAACTGGATGATTTTTTTTATATAAAGATTACGTATGATGCACCCTCTAAAATATTACATGTAAAGGTTTAAGACATTCGGCCTCAAAGGTTGAGAAGGGATGACAAGAAAACCCGAGTCTTGCGGGTATACGGGCGGGTGAGGGGTTGGGTTTTCCCCTGTTTCGGGAACTGCATGGGCGGTTGCCCGAGGTACGTATGGGCCCTCTATTGGGTTGGTCGTGGAGGTCTGTCCATAGTGTGGAGACTCCCCTGGGTAGTCGGGCAGAAATGTTTGTTGGCCGTTAAAAAAAAGTTAATATTTTATTTATCATAATTTAAGATATTGTGTAGAATTTTAAAACATCAAACTACAAAGGAAAGTAAAAAATTACATGAAAATCCCAAAGAATATTTTTTAAACACTAAAAGGTATACCCGGTTCTTAACGGTAAATACATGATGGATACCTGATGGGCCGGTTATGAGTTAGGTATGACACAAGATTTTACAATTGGGTATGGGACTGGGCCGGGTTAACCATACCCGGCCCATTGTGATCCTTATCCAACACAACTTGTTACTACTAAGCTTTTACCCTGTTTTACAATTGGGCTTGTCACCTTGGCCCATGGAACAACCTCCCCCAACAGTTATGTTTTTTTTTTTTCAGTGTTACATAATATTTAATTTGCTGTCCCTTGTACGCATACTCAGGGAAGTACCCACAAGCCATACCAGATGGATGGTACTTTTTCACACCAAGAAGCAGGAAGTATCCCAATGGTGACCGGCCCGACCGGCAAGCCGGTCCGGGTTATTGGAAAGCCACAGGTCCTGATAAAATCATTAAAGAGAATGAGAAAAGGATTGGTAGGAGGAAGTCTTTGATTTATCATGAAGGCCATGGACCATCCTTGACTAAAACCAAGTGGATGATGCATGAATATGTGATAGAAGGTTACTTAAGAAGAAGCCGATTAAACTCGAATGACAATAAGGTATAACTTGATCGATCCTAGCAGTGGCGGACCTACATACATCTTAAGGGGGCGGGCGCCCCCATTTAAAAAGAAAATGGTTGCACCCCTTAAAGGTTTAGTTAAACCCACCGATCGTCCCCCTAGAAAATAAATCTTGAGTCTGCCACTGGATCCTAGCTAGTTTAGCGCTTTTTTTATATATATTATATGTTGATCAGTTGATGTAACTTTGGTTATTGTTTGCAGCTTGATGATTATGTTTTGTGTAAGATCTATATAAATGGAAGGATGAAGGATGAAGTTGTTACTGATGAGAAGCATATATGAAGCCCCAAAGGTGAAGAGTTGGGTGTTATTAGAGAATGGTGGTCATAGGTTTTACTTGTGTAGTTATTAGATTACTTTCTTATTTGAGTCTTATGAACTTGTTATTTTTTTTAACTCTTTGGTATCTTAAAAACCTAAACTTCTTATCAATATTCAATAGAATGTAGCTAGAAGGGTGTTCACATGATGCGACCGAAAACATAAACATTGTTAGGGTGTGTATGGTTAAGCCGGTTTGGTTATTATCCTCAACTGAAGCCGAAGTCATCAGTTAGTCTGTTTTATTAACCAAAGTTATACACCATAAGGAAAACAAAACAATAAGACATGAGTTAAACAAGTGCATTATTAGGCTAAAATATAAAAGTTATACACCATAAGCAACACAAATATCAGTTTTCAGAACCTAATCCTCCATTCTTGCAGGCTCAGGACAATGCAATGGGAAAATTGCATTACTACTCTGCCTTATAGAACCTGCCGAAGACGATGTATTCCCGATATCTTTGAACGGAGATCTCACCCCTTTTCGCCTCCCCTCGCTTGAGATTTCGTTATTGTTCGGTCGGTTTTCCTTCATTCTCGAAATCAATATCCTTTTCTCCCTTGCAAGTTGTTTCCCGAGTGACAATGGGTGTGACTCTTTCTTACTTTGCTCAACCTTTTCATGTTTGTTCATTCGACAACTCACCCCGCTCTTTGTCTCTCGCTCGATTTGTTTACTTAAAGAAACAGTCGCCTTTTTTGGCGTTGACACGACTTCCTGTGCTTGTTCCTTCTTTAACTTTTCAAGCTCATCCTTCACCAAACTAACCTCGGTTTGAAGGTTATTCGCCTTGATTTCATACACGATAGCCTTCTCTCTCCATTCTTCAACCTTTAACCATCAAAACGTAACGATTTGGCTTAGAAAAGACACTTGCGGTTAAACATACACATATCATCATCATCATCATCAAACTCAGTCAATCCCACCAATAGCAAAAGCTAAGGTAGGGTCTGAGGAGGGTAAGATGCAGACAGCCTTACCTCTGGCTGCTTCCGGTGAGACCCTCGGCTCGCAAACATACACATATGCATAACATTAAACATGAGCTTACATTGGACTTTAAGGTTTGGATATCTTGATTTGATGCAAGAGCTTGAGTCTCCCAAAAGTCCTTTGAAGTTTGAAGCTCATCCATTTCTTCTCTAAGTTTTCCAAGCATATCTTGCATTTGTGACCATTGTTCGGTTTCCGCTCTCACTTGCTCCACTATTTTTCTCACTAACATCTTGCACCGACCCGAGCATCTGTTGCTCGTTTCTTGTGACACCAACGGTTCCTGTTCCAAACAATAGACTTTTACTTATTGTTCTCATGTTCATCAAAAACCCGTGTTCATCAAGTTCAAGTACCTTTATGTTGTTAGAGAATCTGTTAGAGAAAGACAAATGGTCAGGAAAATCGATCCGTTTTGATGTAGAAGCCGAACTAGCAACCGAACTATTTAGGATCGATCCATACTCCATCTCCATCCGATCTAGCATACCCGTCGATAACCCCTCCATTTTTCTTTCTAGCATGTCCACCTGCAGATATACAATTTATAAACAAAATAACAGTTTATAAGTTATAACAAACATTGTCATTGATCAAGGGTTTAATGAAGCTTACATCAGCAGACTTAGTTTGACTTTTGCAAGTCAAAACAACACCATCTTCATTGACTTTGGCATTAGAGTGACAATAAAAACTTGCTTCATTGTTATTTGATTCATCATCTGTTAAACCTCCAAGCTTCTCTAATCTTCTTTGTAAACATAACGCCTTTTTATCGAAATTCTTGCACTTTAGAAGCTCGCTATCTTTCCTACCGTTGTAGCTACTCTGCAGCTCCTCCAATTTCTCTGCTAATTCTCTCATTTCTTCCTCCAACACAGCTTCCATGTTCTTCCCTTCACAAAGCTTCTTTCTTCCCTGTAAAATGATGATTTATAATAGTCAAATTCAGAACCATGTGATACCTATCTCTGTGCATTAGCCATTAGCTACTTATACATTTTGCGGTCAAACCGTAAAACAAAATCCCCCCCCCCCCCCCCCCCAAATTTAAAGGGCCCCAATTTGTTTCGAATTTAACTACATTCGATTCTTACTCTCTTAACAGCTCCAACATCTCTTAATCTCTCAATTTTTCTATTGAAATTGTGTGATTTTCTGCCTTTTAAAAAAATTGTACACAAAAAATGAGTGTCAATCATATAATCATATTCTCACGTGTTAGAATCCTAACATTAAAAAAATAACAAATTTCTATTACGAAAATGACCCAATTTTAGAATACACTTTAGCCCCACAAAAAGTTTGAGCCGACCCTGTTCATGGTTCAAACCCGGGTACCAAAATCATCACCAAACCACAATCTTTAAACTTGATAATCTAAATGCCATTCAAATCACAAGTTTCAAAACCAAACGACTGTTAACAAAATTTAAATAATAATAATAAATAAATAAATAAATAAAAAATAAACTTACAGAAGCAAGATTTTGTAAAGCAGATTTAAGAGTCCTCTCAATCCTAAGTCTATTCTTCTCCAACTTTTTCAAAGCAAACTTCCTTTCCATCCTCAAAAAATTACACTCTGCCCTTAATATCTCTGCCTGAAACCTCCACCTCTCCTCCATCAATCCACCACCGTCACCGTCATCCACCACCACCTCCTCAGCCACCACCCTCTCTCTCCTCTCCACATTATTCAACACCACTATCTCTTCACTCTTTAACTCCTCCCTCTCCACCCCAAACAACCTCCCCAACTTCCCTTTATTAATATTAATATTAATATTATTATTATTATTCAAATGCATCACCTCCTGTTTACCCAATGTGGCTCTGGGCTTTCTCCGACGAGTTGTATGTCTTCTGGGTAAGTTAATAATCTTTGGACTAGGTGGTGGTAGTGGTGTAGTCATGTACCACTTAACTCTATTATAGCTTCTTCTTGTTGTTGACATTTTTGTTGTTAAGTTTAAAGTTTAAACAACAGTTGAATAATAAGAGCGTTTTTATTTAGTGTGAAGAGAAACCTTGGAAGAAGGAAAGAACATGGATTTTGAATTGAAAGTAAAGTAAGTAATGAGTTTAAGTTGAGTTGAGTAGAGTTGTTTATATGAAGGTGTTTTGTTGTTTGTTGTTTGTTCGAAGTTCGAGGTTTATATAAAAATAAACCAACAAGTTGTGATAGGTGAGGAACAGAGGGACTGAAAAAAGTAACCAACGGGGGTGATACGGAGCCTGCTGCTTTTATTGTGGACATATGCTTCTTGTTTATTCACAAGATTAATAAATTCATATGCAGATATATGGTTGTTCTTTTATGTTCACAAGATAAATAAATTCATATGGTTGTTTTTTTATGTGTAGTTTTTGGTTTATTTGTTCACAACATAAATAAATTTATGTGTGGTTTTAATAAGAGTGTGTATTGTGAGCCGCGAACGATCAGACGCGAGCGGTCACATCTTCCACGTGGCTCATGAACACCACAACACATCAACTTTAATGATTCTGCGAGCGAGGCCACGCTACCACACTCGCTTGTGGTAGCGGATTGTCACACCCTCAAATTCCACTTGCAGGGTTTTATCGCGAGGCGCGTGACACACCAGGATCCAAATCAACGGCCACAATAAACGACAACTATATGAGTTAAGATAACGTAAACCAAGCCATGTAAAAATCAAAAACCATGATCTCAAATACAGCGGAAGCAATTCAAGTTTACAAAACCAAAGTAAAGATAAAAACATGTGTTTAAAGTTGACACCTAAACATGATCCTAGGCGCAAGTGCAACTCCGTGCGCCTAATCCGACTGCTGCTACCTTAGCGACATCAGAAAACATGCTAAAAATGTCAACATATAATGCTGGTGAGTTCACAGGTTTTATATAAAACATTTCATCAGTCTTTAAAAGCCATTTCTGTTACTACTACGTTAAGTATATTAGTACTACGGTTAGAAACCATTACTGAACTGTAACCAATATGTATGCCCAGAATGTTGAGCCACTGTCATCCTAGGTAAGCTTGAAAGTTAGAGACAATATGCACCCGGCCGGCCTCCAACCGAACCGGGTGGGGTTTGTCAGGCTCAATAGATCTATCCATATTCCCCCCGTTATGTATCCCCACATATTCATGGTTTCCCCTGGGACTTCCAGATGAAACGACCGTATAGTAAACAACGATAACCATAGTATAACATGATTGTGTGAATTCAAAATGTGTAAGCATGTTTTCTACCCCGAAAATAAAACTAGTAAAAGTGAGGCCGTAAACTCACCTTAGATTGCGTTCTTGACAACAGTAAATCCAAAAATGCTATGATAGTTCACTAATGACGGCGACCTATCATGAGATTTGTGTGAGTACCCGAACTAATAACCCATAGGTTAACTAGTCCCTGAATGTCCAGACCATAATCATTTTACGTTTCTAGACATGCCACGGGGTTCTAAACATGTTCCTAGATGTCAAACCATGTTTGGGATCTTAAAATACACTTACAACAGCAAAACACACGAGTAGGATCTTAAAATACACTTACAACAGCAAAACACACGAGTAGGCATCAAAACACGCGATTAGGAATCAAACAGGCAATTAGGATTGCTACTCACCCCTGATACAGATGAGTAGCTTGCTACTCACCCCTGTTACAGGGTAGTAGCTTCCTACTTGCCCCTTGTAACAGGCGAGTAGCTTCCTACTCACCTCCTGCAGTCCAGGAGCTACTTTTCGCGCGTTCGACCCTCCAAATCAGATCTAAAACATATAAAAACACCCAACATCAATCCAAAATCATTAAACACATATTCTAAATGAAAAACCCCCCAATTTATCATCAGTCTAACAACCTAATTGCAAGCATTTCCCAAAGTGGAATAATATTATGAAGACATTACATCAAGCATGCACAACTTACCTTAAATGGAAAATATCCGGATTTCATCACATAACAACGTTGTAATCCATCATCCTACTGTTACTACGCCATTTTAGCATAAACCCTATCATCAAGCAATCATCAAATCAATCTATATCATCCTAGATTTTCATAAATCACCAAAATGGGTCAAAATGCATATTATTATCAAAACACATTAATGATCCTTTAAACTCCTAGGAAATCATCCTTTCAACTCATTTATAATAGTAACACATCAAACACATAAGAATCTTCAAGTTTTAATCATCAAAAATCATTTCTTGCATGAATACATCACATAGAACACATATGAAGGATTAGACTTGTTTTAAAAACTGATTTCAAAGGTTTTCAAAGACACAAACTTCACAAAACTAGGTCTAGACATTTAGGGATCAAAATAACAACATGATAAAGGCTTACGATAGATAACACACCTTAGGTTTTACTAAAGAGGCCGTGTAAGCTTGGAAATGATAGGTTTTAGAGTAAAAACGAGTTCCAGAGGTTGATTATGGTGTGGGAAAGGTTTGGGATGAGTAAGGGTTTCACAAATGGTGTTTTACAAGTCAAGGGTGGTATTTATAGGTGTTCCTAATCGTCCATGCTGTTATAGGCGAGTAGCTTGCTACTCACCCGTGCAGGTGGTGATTAGCAAGCTAATCGCCCCCTGCAGACCTGTGTGGGTTTTCGGCGCGTCAAACACTATTTTAACACATATAAGCACATATTCACATATCGACAAGTTATATAATGATTATAAACACATAATGCATGATAACAAACACGTTCACATTCGTTCACCAATCCCCAGGACTCGAGACTTGCGTGTGTGCATTAAATGACTCGAGACTCATGTGTGTGTTAAATCCGGCGATTCTACAATCACCAATCCTAGTACACATGGTTATGGACCGACTCCCAATAATCCCTTGGATCATTGTAACGACTCCCAATGATTCCAAGAACCATCAAAACGACTCAACTGACCCAGTTAAGTATAACGTATGCATGACTCGCTAGGTAGACTTACTACATTGACAAAAGTTACTATCTGGAGTTTGTCGGGTGTCACATCATCCCCCTGTTGAAAGAATTTTCGTCCCGAAAATTGCTCAAAGCCAAAAAGGAAGAGACGAAAGAAAAGAAAATTTTTCCGGTCGCTACATCACCCCCTGTTGAAAGGAATCTCGCCCCAAGATTCACTCCAACGAGCTATGTCAATACCAAATATAAACCGTACCGATATCCAACTGAGTACTCAATACCTTATGCAATGATTTCCAAAGACGCGAAACGAAACGAGAATCACAGTTAAGTGTGTGTGTGTGTGTGTGTGTGTATATATATATATATCTTTGAGTAGGGAACATATCTATTTACTCATGAAGATATTTGCGTAAACCAACAATGTATGATATCCGACGCATATATGAGGTTCATGGTGAAAAACATGGGTTCCCCGGAATGCTTGGTAGTCTCGATTGTATGCATGTTGGTTGGGCTATGTGTCCTACGGCTTGGCGAGGTCAGTTTCATCGAGATGATCACTCTGGGCCGAGTATTATACTCGAAGCGGTGGCCTCACCATGAATTGGTCTAGCATTTATGGGCTAGACGTGCCCGACCGACAATAGCTGATATTCAAAAACTCGACAACATAAACAATATCAAGAACCGTGAGATACACGGAAACCTTCGCCATGACTTGGTCTAGCATTTATGGGCTAGACGTCCCGATGATCTTGTATTATATTAGTTTTAGTTTTTATAGTTTGTATTCTTGTAAACATTAATCTAACATATTTAGTTAAGTTTATTTTTGTATTAATATTATAAATTATACAATTTAGAAAGCCTAAAAAAATTAAAAAAATAAATAAATAAACTGGATAAAGCCACTGATCACCTCTAGCCATAACAGGATCAAGTGAGCGACCAACAACTTTATCAAGGTGCCAAGTAGGCGCTGACATATATTAGATGATAAAGTTGTGGCTAGAGGTTAGCCACAACACATAGTCTAAGGGTGATGGGTATGGTTAGGGGTCTCAGGTAGGGTATCCTGATGGGTACACTACCTCTATTTTTAGGGTAATTGTTTTAGGGTAGTGTTTTCAGTCCATACTACCTAATGAGTGTGTGTGTAGGTGAGAGAAATGGAGAGAGGGTAGTGGATAATGTGTGCAAAATGGTGTGACCCATGGTTTAGGGTACCTTAGGCTAGTGCCCCCGTCAAATTAATGTGTTTTAAGGTAGTTTAGAGTAGTGTTAAACAAATCCCACCACCATAATATTATATAAAATCATAAAATGTATTTGAAATATAAAGAATCATAAACATGCTTAAGACCATATGTAGTGGGGAGTGAAAATTATAATGCCTATGTTTCTGATTGGTTCACGTGGTAGCTGAGTCACCGTGGGGCTTGAATTCAAAATGGGGTGTAGTGGTGGTGGGAAAAAATAACGCCCCTCATAACATAATATTATATTGCTTTACTGATAAAGATTCCCCATTTTTTTAATAAAACATAATATTATATTCCTCCTTTATAGCCCTGCTTACGGCTGTGCACATATAATGTATATATGTGTGGCTCTTGGGGGCAAAAGTAAAGTTGCACTAATTTTAACGTTATTTTACTAATTTCGTGGAAATAGCGTTAAAAATGACGGACGGTTAATCATGCATCATGCGGTGGCGTTGATAGCCAAAAGACAAGGGGGTATATGCACCAATCGGGTTTGTCCCGATTGCTAAGCATTATGTGCCTTATGTCCAAGGCTTGATACAAAACCACTATTGAGTCGGGGGTCTCACTGGAAGCAGCCTTTCTATTCCCACCGGGTAGAGGTAAGGCTGTCTACATCTTACCCTCCTCAGACCATACCTTAGCTTTTGCTATTGTTGGGATTAACTGAGTATGATGATGATGATATTCCTCCTTTACATTTGATTGGTTATTGTTTGTGTTGTTATGGCGTTATAAACTTCACGCCTGAACTTCATTTTCAAATATGGCGCCCCCATTTAATGGTGTTGGGGGCGTTGTCTTACTCATCACCCTCAGAATCACGCTCGACTACACCTGGTCTAAGAAGTGGGGAATTGGAAAACCAAGGGCAATTTTGTCCAACAATGTTTAATCTCTTTTGCGCTTTCTCAACCCTCCATCACCACTTCGTCATTTCCTCATAACCCCCCAAAAAAAACACTAAATTCAGTTTCCTTTCCACTTTGTCAGTTACTAGTCTCCACCTGCTAAAGTTTCTAATATTATTCCTATTTAAATTTGAGTGTTAGATCATCTGCAAGCTTAGAACCATATTTTGTAATTCGTCTTGCTTCGCTGATGTCTGCAAGTCAATTTGTATTACTTTGCAAAATCAGGTTACAATCTAACTTACAAACATCATACACGTAGATTGTCTGATTTTAGGTGGTCAAGTTTGATTTTTGTCAAGTTAGATAATTTACATAATTGAATTACCTAAAATAAATAAATTTAATCCCATATACTTTTCATCTTTTACAATTTTTTTCGTTTCACAACTCGGTCTAGCTTTGCAAGTTAACACGTCGTAACGTGCATGTGTGGTTTTACGTTTTAACGTCTATTTTTCGTCTAGTTTTTTTCGTTTTCTATTTCTTTTTATACGAGATTTTCCATTGTTGGTGTCGTTGACGGTGATGTGGTATTTATGTTACTTAACACAGTTTTACGCCTCCACCGCAACGCGGGGGGCTTAACGTTAGTTTTTATAAAATCACATGACATGACTACCTTATCAATTTTTTTTTCTGGGATTCTATTGTTACTTTTGTTTTCTTGATTTAATCAAGTATTTTAATCTTACAATTAAAATAATCAACAAAAAATATCATATCTATATTTTTACAAGATCGAATAATCTAATGCTTCATTCATTGACAATATTCATGTTTATCGTAACATAAACCAATTCATGTAAAGGTTTTAGTATAACATAAACCCAAAGATATAATGATAATAAAATTCGAATGTAAATGGAAGATATAAATTCAAAAGCTTGTTTAAAAAAAAAACATTACGCCTTATTTGGGCGACGCTCAACCAAAATATTAATCTAGTTTTTACTATAAGTATAAAATACCTTAAAGGCTAACAACAACCATGGTATTATTTGTGGCAATTCATGACCTGGTACCATACAACACGAAATAACCACTTTTTGGTTTAACAAGTGTAACCCGTTTAATATACATTTAATATTGTATATTGTTATGTCAGATTGCACTAGAGTTAAAACATATATCAAACTTTTCAAAATTGGAATCACGATTTTCTTTAAAAAAACAATTAATTTGTTCAACCGTCTATATATTATGTACTTAAAAGCTACATATATTATGTACCTAAAATCATTCGTTGGGCTGTCAAAGGCTAAAAGAAAGGTGATCTCAGTTATATTTTTAAAGAAAATATGGGTGCTTTGAATAAAGAGGAACGGAAAAGTTTTCAACGGGAAAGAGGTCCATATTCAAAACTTAATCGAGGACATTAAAGCCCTTTCTTTTATTCGGGTTACTAATAGGTAACCACTGAGAATGATTTCTTGAGAGTAATGGTGTGCGTTTAATTTTGATGTCTGAATGTATAGGTAATAGGATGTGCTTGTTTGTTTGGTGTATGTTGTATTTCTTAGTTACTTATTGAGTTTTTTTTTTTTATTCCAATATAGTTCCATTTTGCTAGTAAAAAAAAAACTACATGTTCCTATGATTTCATCATGTAGATATGCATGATAACATGTATAAATACATAACTTATTTCGTTTTAATCATTTACATACATGAAAAGGTTAAAAATGAAATAACTTGAGTTGAGATAACCTATAAAACAATAAAATATTTAAATAATTATGTCAATATCTTACTAAAAAATTATAACTATCTATTACACATATGTAACATGCAACAATAATATTTTGTTACACAGCTGCTACAATTTCTTTTTTTTGATTGCTGGGAACATAACAGGCTATATCACATATAGTAAAAAAAAATTATTTATTTTAGTTTGATTAAATACTTTTATTCTAAATATCTACATTATTTAACAACCCAAAAAGGATTAATAAAACCAAAAGACTGACTGTGGAGACAGTGGACAAATGTAAGGCCAGAGAGAGGTGCACCATGTGTCCTTTGGGGGAAATGAGGTCCAGTGTTTTCTTCTGCATAAACAGTTATTATTAAATAATCGTATCTGGAATTCCATCAATGATTATAATAAATAAATATATTTTAAACATAAAAAAAATAAATTCGACTCATTAAATTAAATCTATATGTTGGTGAAATTGTTATTTTGTTATTATTGTTTCGTCTACCAATCCATTTAGAATTCTTGTCTTAAAATGTATTTCAAAACATAGGAAAACTAACTAATCATACTATCATAATGTTTCTACTTGTTTAGAAACATAAACAATATGGCTAAAATTTCATGAGTGTAATAGTTGATAAAACTCGAACACGAAAAGGATCGACTCTTAATTAGTTAAATCTAACGTTCATAAGATTGACTAATCTTTAATTTATTACCATCTCATCTAACAATCAATTTAAGGGCTTTTTATCTCTTTCAAAACATACTTAATCATCACACTAGAAAGGTCAAGTGTTGGAATTTAAACTTGTTTTTCACCCGTAAGAAACCTAGCTCCTTAATCTCCTCCAATAGCCGGGACGGAATGATTTTCCTTTTTGAAAATACTAATTCGTTCCTTCCTGGCTTTCCAGATCACCCAACATGCCAACTGCCAAGAGTATGATAGCTTGGCCGCCTTATTTTTCTTTGATCACGCCATGGATCTATGTATCTTGAATAAGTCTTGGACAGCAAAAGCGTATATATTGGCCATGTCACACTAGGATAAGAAGACCATTTGCCATATGATTGAAGCCACGCTGCATTCGGTTAGAAGGTGATCTATTGTTTCTTTTTTCTCATTACACAACCTGCACACTATTGATGGTACGTCGATCCTCCACATTTTAAGCGCCACCAGGGTTGGTAACCGACCAAGGTTTGCCCTCCAGGCGAAGAGTTGATTTTTTTTGGTAGGCACAAATTCCATTCCAATAAAGGGCCATCCTAATTTGGCCCATAATCTGAAAGCAACAATCTTATGTGCCTAGTCGATAAACCTTTATTCTCCTCTCCCTCCATTACCATGAGTCCATATTTGAAGATAATGAAAGGTTAAAAAGTAAGTTGCACCACTCGAACCACAGCTGGTTCTATTCTCATGACCATAACAGTTGAACATATATAAAATCATAAATAGGCAGACTCAACCAAGTTAAATCTTATATTCGTGTGATCGTTCTTATTTTACAATTTAGTTATTACCTTCTACTCTAACAATCAATTTAAAGGTCCCCCTCTCATATTGTATTTCAAAACCTACTTAATCACCATGCTAGAAAGATTAACTAATTGTATTGACACAATCTTCCTCATTATTCTTTGAAAATATTATATTCCATATTATCTCCAAACATCATGAGGTACAAAGTTGAATTTTGTCCGTTTATGGCTACGTGGTGGGTGTTCTAAAGGGGTTCATCGATGTTAACGATTGGGGATTTCAAATCAAATTTTTGTGGGATGTATCATGTGTATTATTTTATCAAGTTGTAGTTGTTTAGTAAAGATATAAATTTGAAACAAATTAGTAAATTACTTAGAAATCGACCGTTGGCTTAGATTACAAGCATGGAATCTTAACATCTATATATATATATAAAAGAAAAGACCTTTGCTGACGTGGCGTGCAATGGAGGCCTCAACCTTATGCCACGTGGCATCATAATGGAGAGTTTTTGGTGTTTTTAAATTGTTTCCTTTTTTTAATTAAATTGAGTTATTTTAGGAAAAAAGAATTTAAAAATAAATTTAAAATTTTCTCTCTCATATTTCCTCCCATAACTTTTAAACGTTTATATCTTTTATATACGAGATTTTTTAAAGAAAAAAATTACACCAAATTAACGAGCGTTTTATTATCTTTCCAACGAGTACCATAGTGCTATATAAAAAACGGAGAAAAAATCGACTATTTTTTGTGGGGTTTCGTTCATATAAGAAAAAAACACACAAAGTGTTCATGTTATCACGTAAAATTAGATTTTGTGGGGAATATGAGTTATTACTGATTAGAATACTATAAACATGCAATGATTGGAAGATTTTGTGGTTAGTTAACTTGAGCCATTTGTAATAGGTTATCACGTAAAATTAGATTTATCAACCCCGGGACCTCCCGGGGTAATCAGCTAGTTGATTATAATTTATAAATAATAATATAAACGTTGTTTTACACGTAGATGTATAGAGAAACGATGAATATTATAACTAATATTAAAAATTAACAAAAACAAGATTACGTTTTCCCCGCAAGACACCACGAGTACCAATAAATTGTTTTTCAAAGAAATTAACTTTTGAATATGTCAACAGATTGATATGTATAAAACTAAATGTCTAGATATATACACCGAGAGATGCAATGTAATTGATGAAAATATTAAAGAGTAAGCAGGTATCTAAATTATTGATTAAAACAATTCGAATTGATGAAAATATTTATTGTATTTAATGTTTGACTCGATTCGAATCGAATCACCGACCCGAACATATCACCCAAATCATTCGTACAGGAAAAAAAAATTAGGTCTCGTCCCATAACCGCTAACTTCCGACACCCCTGTTTAAATTCTCAAACTTCACCACTTTTGGTAACAGGAATAATATTATATAAACCCATAAGGATGTAAAAAAGGTGCGTATTTTAAAATCTCATTGACATTTGAAAAAGGTAGGCTATTTAAAAATGATATATCATTTCCTTAGTTTGTAATTTGTTGAATTGAAGTTATAATTTACAGGTATAATTTTAAGAAAAAAAAATGCTTTCCCATGATTTAAAAAAAAATCACATGTTATTTCATAATACACCGTACTTTTTTTAACGTACAGTTCTCTTTAATTGAAAACTCGTATGCCACTCGTGTAAAATTTAAATATGATTTTATTATGTTTAATGATACGTACATTATTATATTCTATTAAAAAGGCACCAACTACAAGGTCAATTATTAAATGTAATACAGTAATAATTTGCTTGTATATGTTTGTTTTATAATCCAGTTTACCCTTTGGGCTAAAAAGAAATACAATGTTTTTATATTTATTTTAGAATAAGTTATTGATTTAAAACTTTTCTAGTCATCTTTGTTTTAAAATTCAGAGTAACGGTTGAAGGAATGAAGGAACCTCAGGCATCCGAACGACCGAACCTTGACTACCAGTGTGGTTGTTAGAAGATGAAGTTTTTGATCTCTTTGACGATTGTCCCATCAGTGAGTCGTTTGCCCACTTGATGGAGTTATAAAGAAGCTCTCAAACCCACATCATAGCAAACAGGCTTTCATATTGGTCAAATATTCGTCACAAGAGTCTTAAATAACATTTGTGTCGCTATTATAACTATGCCAGTTGTTCTAACGTCTATTGTGAATTCCTTTAAATTTGCAAACTTTTAGACGAATATCCTTCCACTTTAATGGAAATACAATCAGGTGTACGTTATTCCCCCTCTCCGCGGACCCATTTGTTAGAAAAAATTACACGAATCCTTTTTCCAAAACTTGTCACGCATTAGTGTGAAGATGTATTTTCGTAAGAGAAGTGATAAGTTCAAAAGAAGTGGTGGTCAAATGGATTGGTACAAGTCAAAATCAAGTTGGTATATTGACCAAATCTTTACAAGCATCTAAATTTGAGTTTGTGCAGGGTTGGGTCGAAGTCAATTGTGACTTTAAGGTGGAGATTACTAGATATAAGGTATGTTTGGAAACCAACTAGGTTCAAATCGATTTGGATTTTAGCTTTTGAAAATCAACTAGGGGTTGATGGTTGTTTTAACTACCAATGGGCCAAGGTTTTTAATATGCAATAGATGTGTGCCTATATAGCTCATTTGGTGGGTTGGTGATCCCTTTTATGGTGCTGGGTGATGGTGATGTTAGGTGTATGGTCGTGTTTTGGGGGTTGATTTTGTGGGTGATATGTGTTTAGTTGCACGATTGCACCCTATGATGGTGGTGGAGTAGTGTTATTTTTTAAAAAATAAGGGTTGCTATATAAGTTTATATATGTGAAAAAAGTGGTATAATCGTATAAAATTAGATAGACACAAATATTTCGATAAATATAAGATGGTTTAAACTGATGATTATTGTTGAAATGATAATGTCTTATATAATCAATCTAATAATCAAAAGAGTTATTATTAGTGTTATAGCATTTTCTTTTATATTTTGCATAAGTGTCTTTTGTAGGATGATGAGTTGATAATGGGCTGATAATGAGAAGTTGGACTTGTAGCTGAGTAGATGGGCTTGTAGCTTGGTTGAGTAGATGGGCTTGGATACTTGGATGGACTAATGGTTGCTGGGCTAATATTATGTTATTGGGTTATTCATAACTTAACCCATAACTTAAATATAGATGAGCAGATGGTCAAATAGTCAAAGCTTCTCAACAACTTGATTTCGTATATCATCCTGACCATTGATTCATAACAACTCAAGTGATCTTGATCATTGGATTATTATTCGTGAGAAGCTTCGAGAGTCCATTATAAAAGCATCTCTCTCAGTCTTCTCTCATCATCATCTCTCTCACTTTTACATTCACTTTTCCTCTGTATTCTCTCTAAACGATTAGGTCTTTTCATCATGTAATAGATTCACCTTGAATTTGTTGATGATTTCTTAGTCATTGTTTAGTCTTTGAGAGTAGTTGTTATTCGGAGAGTTTATAGTGTTTATGTAGTTTTATTCAGATCTTGTAATAGTTTTAGGGTTTGTACTCTGGGTTGATTAATAATCTTTTGAGTATTTGAGTTTATACCATGTTTTCTGACATGGTATCAGAGCTATAGGTTAGATCTGGTTTCTTGGTGATCGAACAGTTTGTTTGATCCTCTTGTTCCTGGGATGAGGTGGTGATCATTGGATCTATTGTCTTCCGCTTTCTAGTTTTATAGTTTGGGATATTGTAGCTGGTTTGATTGAAAGGAGTTTTCATATCTGTGTGGATCTGAATAGTTGGTGATCTTCGGCTATTCCTGTGACTGGATTGCTATTCTTCCTGCCTCACAGTTTGTAACCCTAAATGAAGGTTATAGTTGTGAGTTTATTTGGCGAACCTTAACTTGGGTCCACCTCCCGATGAGATTGTTCCTGTTTAGTTGATCTTTATATTTGTTGAGTCAGTTTGTCTAGTTATTGTTGTGTCTAGGTCTAGGTGGCTACCAAGTTAAGGCTTGAACAGGCACCATTGAGTGACGAACCTGTGATCTGGTCCCTGGCTTGGCTTCTCCATAGTGTGTCTTGTTTGGTGGAGTCTTGTTATTGCTTGTTTTCTTTATTGATTAGAAGATTATTGATTCTATGATATTTGCATTTGATTGCTGATTCTCTGTTTGATTGATTATTTGCTTAGTTGTTCTATTGCCTCTGTGTTATAACATCTTGATTGTTTAAATGGCTGATAATGATGATCCAAATAATAATCAGGGCCCAAATAATAATCAAGGTAATAACAATAATGGTGATAGGGCTGTAGTAGTTAATGAAACATTGGTTAGTAAGTTGGATGCTAGTGATCCACTTTATTTGCATGCTTCTGATTCAAGTAATTTTACTATTGTGTCAATAAAGTTAAAAGGATCTGAAAGTTATGCTGTTTGGTCCAATGCTATGACTCTTGCTCTTCAGGTTAAAAATAAATAGGGTTTTATAGACAAGTCATGTGTTAGATCTGAGACTAATGATGTTTGGCTAGGCAATGGGATAGGTGCAATTCAGTTGTGTTAACTTGGATTTTAAACTCTATTAGTGAAGAGTTGTATATGGGTCAAGTGTTTTCTAAACTTGCCAGTAGTGTATGGTCCGAGTTAAAGTAAACATATGATAAAGTTGATGGGTCAGTTGTATTTGATCTTTACCAAAAAATTAATTCATTTAGTCAAGGTGGTATGCTTGTTTCTGATTACTATCATAAGTTGAATGTTATGTGGAATCAACTTGATCAAATCTTGCAACTGCCTTCTTGTACTTGTAATGTAGCAAGAGAACTTAATAGTTTTAATCATATGATAAAATTGATGCAGTTTTTAATGGGTTTGGATAGTGGTTACACTAGTGTTAGGACAAATCTTTTATTAAGAGATCCCCTTCCTTCAGTTAAGGAAGCTTTTGCTATAGCTTCTAGATAGGAATCTCATAGAAACTCTAGTGGTGGATCAAGAAATAGTCAAGCAGTTGGGTTTTTTTTTTCTAAAGCTAACACATCTTTTGAAACTAATAAAAGAAATAACAAGAGTTCTAATCAAAATCTTAAATGTACCCATTGTAACAAAACTGGACATACAGTTGACAAATGTTTTGAAATTATTGGTTATCCCTCTTGGATAAGACCAAGAAGGACACTTGGCAAGAAGGAAGCTGCAAGTAATCATGTTTCAAGTGATAAGACTGATATTCCTGTTACTTCTTTAACTAGTGATCAATTGGCTAAACTGATTAGTCTGATTAATGACAATTCTGTTGATACTCCTCAAAGTTGTAATGTTCAGGTAATAGTTTTGATTTATTTTGTTCAAATTCTATCATTAAACCCATATTTTGCTTTAACATTGGAAATTCTAAAATCAAAATGGGTTGGATCATAGATTCAGGAGCTAATCAACATATTGTAGCTAGTGAATATGACTTAAATGATTTCATAGATGTAACTGAGTTAAATATTCAAGTAAGACATCCAAATGGAACTAAAGCATTAGTTACAAAGATTGGTAGCTTAAAACTAGCAAATGGTGTTGTGTTGCATGATATGTTTGTAGTTCCTAAATATTCTGTGCATAGACTTGTTAAAGATAATCAGTTGTATGTGGGATTTGATGAAAATAATTGCTATATACAGGACTTACTAACCAAGAAAGTCCTGGTGACTGGTAAACAACTAGAAGGGTTGTATTTTGGTAGTGGATCTTATGTGACTTATCAGGTAGGTGCTAGCACTAGTAGTTTGTTTGACTTATGGCATGCTAGGCTTGGTCACCCATCTAATATAGTCGTTAAAAAACTTGAACCCATAATTGGTGTAAAATTTAATGTTCATGATGCTCCTTGTGATGTGTGTCATAAGGCTAAGCAACATAGAGAACCATTTCCTTTGAGTGACCACAAATTAGTTGAATTAGGAGATTTGATTCATCTGGATGTTTGGGGTCCTTATAAAGTTGTTAGTAGGGATGGTTTTAGGTATTTTCTTACTGTTGTTAATGATTACTCCAGAGCTGTATGGGTGTGTCTATTGAAACATAAAACTGAAGTTTTCAGTAACTTTCAAGGTTTTGTTAATGTTCTGAAATATCAGTTTCATAAAAATGTAAAATGTATAAGGAATGACAATGGTACAGAATTTGTAAATTCTCAAATGAATAACTATTGTAAAACTTTAGGAATTTTACATCAAACTACATGTGCTTACCCACCTCAGCAGAATGGAGTAGTGGAAAGGAAACACATGCACTTATTGAATGTTACTAGGCCATTGTTTTTTTTCAAAGTAACTTACCTGTGAAATTTTGGACTGAGTGTTTATTAACTGCCTCCTATCTAATCAATAGGACTCCTTCTTCTGTGCTGGATGGCAGAACTCCTTATGAACTTGTATATGGCTTTAAACCCTTCCTAGAACATATTAAGGTGTTTGGGTTCTTATGTTTTGCAACAATTTTAAACAGTTCTGACAAATTAACTAGTAGGGCTGAAAAATGTGTATTTTTAGGATATTCTTTTGAAAAAAAGGGTTACAAAGTATATAGTTTAGAAATAAAAAACATCACTTATTCAAGAGATGTTAAGTTTTTTGAAACAGTATTTCCTTTTAAAGAAAAATGAATTTTCAAAAGTAATGATGAAAATCTTTTTACTGAAGTAAATCCTACAAATTATTTTCATAAATTTGAAACAAAAGCACCTGAACACTCAGAGATGCCCGATGATGATGGGAGGGGTCAAGGTAGGATAGAGTCACATACACATAATAAGCAATCAGACTCTATTTCCCCAATTGTTAATGAACCATCTGGTTCTGAACAAAAGGGTCACTACGCCAAAATAGACCTATGGCCACACTTTTCCTAAAACTGTCCTGCCACACTTTCGATTATATGTGTGGCTAAAGGTCATTAATTAAATTTCTAAACCTTCTAGCCTACTTTTAGCCACATTTTATTTACTCATGTGACCATTGTATATTATTTCAAAATTTTTAGCCACACTTTTGGGAAAAAATATGACATTTTCTAGCCACACTAGAAAAGTGTAGCAAAATTTGATCTATGGCCACAATATTTGTTTGTTTTTTAATTCATGTGACCAAAAACACATCTTTTCGAAACCTTTAGCCACACTTCACGGGAAAAATGTGTCATTTAGTAGCCATACTTTAAAAGTGTGGTTAAATATGATCATCTCTCTCATCATCATCTCTCTCACTTTTACATTCACTTTTCCTCTGTATTCTTTCTAAACGATTAGGTCTTTTCATCTTGTAATAGATTCACCTTGAATCTGTTGATGATTTCTTAGTCATTGTTTAGTCTTTGAGAGTAGTTGTTATTCAGAGAGTTTGTAGTGTTTGTGTAGTTTTATTCAGATCTTGTAATAGTTTTAGGGTTTGTACTCTGGGTTGATTAATAATCTTTTGAGTATTTGAATTTATACCATGTTTTCTGATAGTTATATAAATAGTAAATACTATAAGAAGTATGAATGGCAAAAACCATAAAAAAGTATAAATAGTGTAAAATTTTCATATAAATAGTTTTGATATCGGTATAGAAGTATAAATCGTTGGTATAAATTGTTACATTGGAATAAATGCCTGGGCTTTGTATAGAAAGATGGACCCTAATTAGCTTGTGAAGCTTCTTACACAAATAAAGCTTGATGGATGTGAAGCATGCAACCGGTTTGGTCTGGGCCCAAACACGCAATCACTCTGACACTATTCCATAAAGGTGAACAAACCGGTTTTTTTTTTATACCCGGTTCTGGGTATGGAACCGGTTTCGAGTAGGATTGGGTATTACTCTGACAGGGTATTGAAAGAACCGGTTTCAATTTCGGTTCCGGTTCCTAGCATAAAAACCATACCCGGTATACCTGGTTCCGGTTTTTTCAATACCCGGTTTCGGGTATACGGTGTATTGAAAAAATCCGGGTACACTGGGTATTGAAAAAACCCTGGAATGCCGGTATTGAATTCTTTTTATACAATCACGTCGAAGGATAGTATGACTTAGATGATTATAACGTGGTTATAAAATTCTTAGGATGAGACGCGTCAATCTTGGCTTGTTGAAGTGGTCAAATGGCAACCCCTCTTGAATCACGAAGTGACCCATGCCTTCCCAGACCACCTCAACATCAAAATGCCAAATAGTCCCATCACTTGAAATCTAAACCCTATGTGTACCCGTCGAGTACGGTTCCGGGTATAAAAAACCCGGTTTTTTAATACCCGGTTCCGTTTTTTTTCCAGTTCCAATTTCGGTTCTGGTTTTTTTGTGCACCTGCACTTAGGATCGTCACCCACAAATGTGGTGCTGTTGGGAATTATCGAGTCAGTCCACGATTCACGGAACACGGGATGGCTAGAGTAATGAACAAGGGCAAAGGTTAGTTGGGGCGGGGGTTGCCCCTTTGTTCACTAGTGTAAAGTCATGTTTTCATTTTATTCGAGAGTGTGTCGAGAACAATGAAGTGGTCATTGAACATGTATCCACCAACAAACAAAGATTGACGAAGGTACTGGCAAAAATCAAGTTCAAGAAGATGTGGGATCTCTTGTATACGACTCAAAAATTCATGGAGTGAATGTTGAAAATTGGCGAGTCAGTCCACGGTTCAGGGAACATAGGATGACTGAGTAATTAACAGTAACAATTAATTAATTAATTAGTGAACTGTTATCTAAAATCCTATACGTGTTGGGTTAGGATGTGTGTTTGATGATTATTATATAATTAAATATCGGTATCCTAGTTATAGTGTAACATGGTTAGGTTAGCTATATATACCGTGATCAGGGCGTAGGGATATGTAATCAAAGTTTTGAGTTAATGTTCCTTGATCATAAAGAGTAATTTGGGTGTTTACCAAATATGATTGATTGTTCTTCCTGTTCATGTGTTTCAGTTACATCTTGCGGATACCGATTAATGCCTTTAGGTGCAAGCTCAAATCTCTGCAAATGAATATTGATTAGGTGGTATTTAAAAATAAAGAGCATTTTGTTCCGTCTGTTGTCATTACTAATGGCGAAATGGAAAACTCGTACCTGCGAGCATTGATTACCTCCCACATTCGCTAAGAAGTGTCTTACTTACACACCTATTAGCTTCTCCTCCATCGCCACTAGCAATGGATATAGCATTTGTTGCGAAAACAAATTGAAAGGAGCATTAGTAGTGAAAACAAATTAAAATTTTTCCGATTTCTGAAAACTAACAAACTCCTCTAGTTAACAGCCATCATACATTAGAAACATTGCCATTTTGTTGTAATGTGATCTCTAAACTGCTGTGCATATTATAGTTGAAATAAATATAAAAAGCAAAATATTATTGTGAACACTCATTAAAAATCCATGACTCCGTTTTAACATAATCTATTTTTTTTTAACGGCCAACGAAATTCACTAAGAACTCCGTTTAAAGTCCATACTCAGTCAAATCAGAACCCCTTCCACCCGGCATAGCCAGACATTTAAAGGAGCTCCTGGTTCTACCAAGTTCACCAGTTCCAGGGAAAACCCGACTATCCACCCGCCCGAAAGCATGCAATGGAATAATAAGTAAATCCCGGTGCTCTCAAGAATTGAACCTTTGACTTTTCAGCCATGGATCTTTTTTCATTGAGCCTCGATAGCACTCCACGATAAGTGGTTAGTGAACATCTATATTACATTATAAAGAGGGAGAGATGGGTAAAAAGGTCCAAAATGTCAAAGTTAAGGTGGCAACTTAAAAGTCACAAGTGTAATTCTCTAAACTTGACCACTTTTCTTCCTTTTATGCCCTTGTCAATGCATTAAGATGCTTGTACCATGTGATGCATTAAGATGCTTGTACCATGTGTTTTTAACAATTTTGACATCAATATTGTGCATTTAATTGGAAGCAATCAAATGTTTTATCTTATTCTATACACTTTAATGAAAAACTATATCTATAATCTATAATCTATATTACATGTACAATAGTTATGCTTCTATTTTTAGTTGATTACTAACTAATTATTATTTTTTTAAATGTGCATTGTGTAGTGAGACTAAAGTGAATAAGTTTGCTTTTTCATTCACCACATCAATAAGCAGATTATAAAGCTAACAAAATGGTCATGAGTTCACTAACTATGGAGATAAAATATATATATTTTTTTTTGAGTTTTGCTTGAATACTTTGTTCAAGAGACGTAAGACGCGACGTTATAGTTTCTTTAAGACGGCAGTTACCTAATGTTAATTATAATGACATTTAATCATTCATAATTGATTGATCATCATCCGTTTCATCAATAAATTAGATTATTATTATTATCATCAACCATTTCTATTGAATCCGCTATTCTCATACTTTCTGAAGAAACCATACCCACTAAAGACAATGGGTAGCCAGCGAAGACGATGGTTTATTAATCATCAAATTCTGTAAATTCGCCGAATTCCCCACGGTGGGTTCAAGTTATAAACATCATTGCAATAATAATATGTACGTTTGTCGTCAATCTTTCCACAATCTTTCTAAAGGTAAGATATTCTCATTTTATATGTTATAGTCTTTGTGTTGATCACTTGATCATTTTATCAACTCAAAATTTTTGGATTTCTAATTTGGCATGTAGCCTTGCATGATCATGACATTGGCGGTACAGTCTTCTATGGAATATTCTATCCTTAGAAAAGTAAATCATTTCTTTCATTTATTTTTAACAATTAATTTAGTTTTATGTAAAGATATAATTGGCCTTTGTTGCAGACCATAATATTGTAATTTCAGTTTGTTAACTCCAATAAAGAAGTTATTTTATGCAGGCATGATTTTTTTTTACGGACACTAGAGGGCTGTCTACTTCCATGCTAAGTTGAAAATCAAGTGAAGGCTCATTCCTCTCTGATCTACTATCCATAAAACAAATTTGAACTCCTGAACTTACTATAGGTAAGTGCATTAAATCATCTCAACCCCCCTTCACCCTTTTAAGTATCCTAAATTCTTATTTACAGTTACCTAAGTGCCATATTTGTATACTTATTCCTTTTGTTGATCTACTTACCTGCTTTCTTACAACTATAGTAAAAGATTACATATAAGATGAAACAGAGGTTAGTGAAACATTTATATCTCAATGTAATAGTTAGTGATTACTTTTAGTAAATATTGTGTAAAATATTTCTTTATCTGTTCATAGTTTGCATATCAACGATAGTTTTGCTGAGATCAGTTGACAAATTTTCCTCGCTTTAGGCCAAGATTGTCTGGTCTAAAATTAGTATCTATAGGTTAACATGCAAAATGTGTTCTTATATGATATATCACTTAAGTTTTATTGTTGCCGTTGTTTCTTTAATATGTTTAAGCATGTATCTGCTGTTTTTTTTTCTTTCAATGAATGCATTACTTACCTTATTGTTTTAAATAAAAATATAAAAATGTTTACTTGTAATCAAGTATCACAATATGCATATTATCAGCTCGCTGATCATTTAACTTCTAGAACTATAATTTTATAATTTATTGTTTGTGTTGCTATGTTCAACATTTGGATGGTAAGACATACTTCCAAATTGGAGTTAACACGTCAAACTTAGTCAATAGGAAATAAAGGGGGTGCAAAAGTACTGATATTATTCAACTTGATCACACGACACTTCACGAGTAGCTAAATATTTTTTTAAAGAATGGTTTATTTGAAACACAATGATAGGTACTTGGTTGTACTTTTAAATCTGCATTTTTGTGTTTTGTACATGAATCACATTGTTGTATTGCAAACTTATTTAGATCCTGCGGCAACGCGCGGGTTATCCTACTAGTAATCTCATGATGCTTCAATCATTACAATAAGTTAACATTAAAATTATCATTTTTAAATAAATCTACTTTAAGACACCAAAACAAGACCACATAAATTTTGCCAAGATAAAAGATTACACGTGGCAGCAACCCATTTGCGCCGTCCTAACAATTTGGATAAGAAAAGGATCACCTTATACCATAAACACTTGTAACTAAAAACCCAACATCAACTTACACTTGTTTCTGACCAAATCACAAAATTCTAATCCACAAATGGCATCAATGACAATGGCTTCCTCATTCCTTGGCGGCTCAGCCGCCATCACCGCCACCAAGCAACCCAATACCACCACCAGCCGCCGAGGAATGATGGTGATGGCCAATGCCTCATCAAAGGCTGCTGGAGTTGACAAAGTTGTTGTGGAAGAGAAGAAAGAGAGTGGGAGGAGGGACATGATGTTTGCGGTTGCAGCCGCGGCTGCTTTGTCCGCGGCTAATGAGGAGCCGAAACGCGGGACCGAGGCGGCTAAGAAGAAGTATGCTCAAGTTTGTGTGACAATGCCCACGGCTCGCATTTGCCGTAACTAGGTGTATGCTTGGTTGTGTAATAATTATAGTAACTTAAATATATGTGCATGGAGCATATGTAAAATATATGATGATGCTTTAATTTGCTTTTTTGTTTTATAATGTTTTTGAATAACAAATGTTCATTATCCAATTTTCTTCTCCTCTTATGATTTTTGATTAACGAATGATGAAACCGATCACATACGAACTTGTTGAATTTAGTTAGTGTAATGAATTGAAGGCGTAATATAGGGATCAAACACACGCGACGCGTGCACTACTGTAGAACAGAGTATTTGCAACTTCTGTTTCGGTCGCAAAAAGACCAATATGCAAGTGAGTTGTGATTGAAATAGGCGAGGTCCCTAATTAGGCGACTATTGTGAGTCCGGTTGTTCATTTATCGTTAAATTTGCGTTTTGGGTCGCAAAATTTTGTTGCATATAGCTAATTATGTATTAAAAGCATCATTTGTTCATACTTTAAACCTCACACCTCCAACATATATTTGTGACACTGTTAGAATTGACAAAAGTGAAAGAATGTGATGATGTTTGACCGAATTAATTGGAGGAAAGGGTGAAAATAGGTATATCTTTGTAGGATAACTTAACAAATAACACTAAAGCCAAGAGAAGTTATACTTGTCTTTTACAAAATAAAGTTATAAGAATTATGACTAAGAAAAAGAACATTGCTATAGATTATGGTAATCTATAGTGAAATTATTAATTTCACGGCATCCATGTATAAGATGACCTTGCATCCGACAATAGTAACACACTCGTTGTTCCCTATAATTTCTTCTTTGAAACTTTCCGTTAAACATTGTTTTTCTTTTGAAATTTTGCTGCATAAATGAATGATTCGGAATTGTTTTTGATCCTTTGAACAACCTTGGCTCTGATACCAATTGTTGTCCCAGAATTATAATCAAACAACACCCACTAATAAACACTAAATTATATGCTAACTGAATGATCAAATGAACGATCAAATGAATGATCAAATGAAGGCTACACACTCGGTTTGTTTACACACAAATGGACAAAAATCGTATTTGGTTTCTTGTCTTGATAAATATGAATGATAATAATACACACACTAACACTTGATACGCAGATTTGTGATCTATTGATTTGTTTTTGGATATACACACACTCGCAAATATGGACATAAACAATTTGATTGTTTAATTGTTTATTGTCTTGATAAAGATAAAATTATGTACAAAGATCCTATACATACATATGCATGTTGCGGTTGAAAGTTAGTTACTTGGTGGTTATTTTTTGAGGGAAAGACAACCTTCTTGTGTCTCACTTTCATATGAGGCGACGCCTCATGTATCCAAGCAACATATAAACCATATGATCACATGCAAACTATCCTAACTTAAACTAAATATATATATGTCACACAATATATAAATAATATATAAGATAAAATAATGTTTTTTGGTTTACTTAAATCCAACAGAGTAGGGGTGAGTGGGTGACAATCGTGTCGAGTTGCATAATGGGTGTTGAATTGATGAACATGAATATGCTTATAGATTTATATGTATCAGAGATAGCCACCTCACTAGCATGCACTTAGAAATCTTGTAACCGTTATTATCTAAACTCGTTGCAATCAAGTTTTAAATACGTTAGATAAGTTGCAGACACATTGACATACTGTAGTAATAAACGGTTTGGTATGCTAACTTATAGAATATATATCTATTAACTAAATTAAACGGGTTGGCGGGTCGATGTGATTAATTAACAATAAAATAATTGTTTAATTAAACAAGCTAAACATGTTAACTCGAACATTCCTCCGATAATTAAAGGGGTTAGAGATGACAACCCAAAAGCGTCGATTTCCAAGTATATGTTTGTGAGCTCAAGACTGATGGGGTATTCAGATCCACAAGAAGATGATGATTATAAATTTAACATCAATCTAATCTCCAACCAAGAAAACACAAGTCAATCAACTCAAACTTTAATTTGATGTCAAAATCAAATGGTTGAAGATTGTGACAACTAAAGCGAATAAAAATAAGTTCTGAGGAGTATGGTCAATATAAGTCAAGATAGAAGGAAATCAAAAGAAAAAAAAAGCAAACCAAAAACAAAATCAAATACAGATCAAAAACTTCCAGTGACAGATCCAAGATTTTTTTCTAGTGTGTTCCTTTTGGTAGATTCTCTCTAATTTTCTCCATTTTTCCGAAACCGAGTGGTTCCTGGGAACCCGCAAAACAGGGTTTGATTTGCGCATGCTTTCTTCCTTGGGTTTTTTTTATTGAATAACGGGTGGAAGACAAGCTACTTCAATATATTCGAATATCTCTAGCAGATCCTACGTCCCAACCAACGATACTGATTTCAATCAAACTGTCACTTTTTAAGTTATAAACGAAGCATCGTTTTTCATATACGTCTGTCAATAACATGTCCTCATTTTCGCTCCAGAAACCTAAGACCTCTATTAAACCATCAGAACGAGGCGATTTCCGCCTGAACTCACAATGCATCACCCATCCTCCCTCCTTCAATACCCACACCTCCACGCTACGCTGCATGACACACACAAATCCAAGCTGACCATGTAAGACAACCAAGTACTCATGATAGATGCACGTATGATCTATTTGTTTAGGAGGTTTAATCAACCCAAATTCCTCCGTTTTCAGGTCAAATCTTAATACATAGTAATCATCACAACGCCTGCGATTAGTTAACCAATGCAGACATCCATTCAGGATGCATTCTTAAATTGAAAACTTTTATGATACTTAATTAGGCGGCTATTGTGATTTCGGTTGTTCATTTATCGTTAAATTTGCGTTTTGGGTAGCAAAATTTTGTTGCATACACCTAATTATGTGGTAAAAGCATCATTTATTCATATACCTTAAACCTCAGACCTCCAACATATATTTGTGACACAGTTAGAATTGGATGAAGTGAAAGAATGTGATGATGTTTGACCATTGACGCAATTAATTGAAGTAAAGGGTGAAAACAGGTATACATTATTTTGTAGGATAACTTAACAAATAATAATAAAGCCAAGTGAAAGTTTTAAGAATTATAACTAAGAAATATAACATTGCTATAGATTATGGTGAAATTAACATGCAAACCAACAAAAGTTGAATTAGGTTGAAGTGTGAGTCAAAATCAGAGGCGGACCTAGTTAATAACTAGGTGTTGCGTCCATTGCTGCTCAACTTTGCGCGTGTAGTGAAAAATTAGTAGAAAATTTGGTTTTTTTTTTACGAAATTTGGGAAACGTCGCTACTAAAATGAAAAACGTTACTACTGAAATTCATTTCTAGATTCGCCACTGATCAAAATCAAGCGGAAAGTTTGTGGTTAAGGTCTTAAGTGATGGGTAAATGAATCTTTTTACCTTGTTCCAGAAGGATGAATGGGCTCGGAACTCTCATTAGTTTTCAAATGGGTTCTTGCTGTTTGTGTGTACAAAAACCGGTTTAAGGCCCAAACTAATTTGGGGCCCAAAATGATTTTTTTTAATTGAAGGCCCAAATCGGTTTGACAAAAACAGGTTCAAGTTATGAATCGATTTTTGACTAAAAAGCTCAACTCTATTCGAATCTATTAGGATCGGGCTCTAAACCGGTTCGGGGCCCAAACCTATATATAAACCTTTTTTAAACAGAGTTGAATTGGTCTAGTTTTAAACCGGTTTTTTTTCTAGTCAAGTCTTGAACTGGTACAAAACTGGCATGATGGGTTAGAGATGCAAAAACCGGGTTTGGTTAACAAAGTCAATAACCAGGTAGGGTAGGTACGTTCGAGTTTTTGACTAGGTTTTCACCGGTTTGGTCGGGGTTTTTTCGGGTTTTACCCGGTTCCTAACCAGGTAGAGGTGGAACCAGGTCCGGCTGTTCCAGGTCAGTTCCTTTTCCTAACCCCGGGTAGGGTAGGAACCAGTTCTGTGTCCAGTATCCCGATTTGGGTTCGGAACCGTGTTTTCTGTGCATCTTTATGCTGGGGTCGGGCTCAAACCGATTTTGTTTTTGCACTGGTTTGGGTTATACATAGGTTCGAATGTTTGATGCGCCCAACGATTTTTTTTACCCTCTATTTGTGTATTTTATAGAGAAAAAGTTGAGTGATAAAAGGGTAACGAAAATGGAGGCAACTTTTTATTGGCCTAGAGTTATAAAGCCCACAAAATATGGACGAACAAAATGAAATGGGCCCCATCGTGTAGGCTGAGATTTTCTCTCATATGATAAAGGATTAAAGTAAGGGTAAAGAAAATGGATTGTTTTAGTTCCCAAAATTTGGCATTATCTTTCAAATTTTGAACTTCCATTTAAAAAGAGGTTTGATGTATCAATTTGCTATTTTAATTACGTAATGTTGACATTCATAATTGAATAGAAGATTAATGGCTTGCAATAAGAAACGATTCATAAAATCTAGATTAACTACTTAATGTTTAATGCCATTGGGGTTGGTGGCCCAATGGTAGAAGCAAAGCTTCTAGGAACACCTAAGGGGGAGGTCATGGGTTCAAGTCTCACAAGGAGAAGAAATTTGCCGTTCAAAAAAAAAAAAAAACTACTTAATGTTTAATGTTGATAATTCCAAATGAGTCACGGACTAGAGGTGAGTACACAAATTCTCCTAAAGAGAGGTGAAAAGGTAGGGTCCACGACTCAACCCGAAGTCGCAATTGTCAAAACCCAAAGGCCCAATATGAAAATAGATATCGGGTCCACATAACTAGTTAGTCATGATGACATGGCTAAAAGGGACAATCATGGAAAGGGAATGTTCCTTCTCAAGCAATAGGATCGCATATATCACTGTCAAACGATTGAGGGAAGGATCACCTTACGCCCCAGGACAGCAGTCCTGAAAATCCTCCTATAAATAGCAAGTGAAAAGTAATAGATAAAGTACGTTCTCTCTCAATGCATACTCCAACGCTTAACACTTTAATTATCCGATCAAGTTGAAGTTGAGAGAGGGAAAAATATTTTGATTTCATTCAGTAAATTGCATGTATTACAATGAGAAACACCCTTTATTTATACATTCTACACAAGACAAAATAAGGGAATAAAAGCTGTCATGAGCTGTCAATTTTTTAGCTGTTGAGGAAACTATTATGGGAAATGATGCTATTTGACCCACTAATGTTGCTGGTCCCTCATATTCTTTCAATTGAGAATATTTTTCATTCTAACACCTACCCTTAAGTTGAATAGTGGGATTTCTAAAATTCAACTTGACCAAACATTTGCTTAAGATTCTTTCATTAACGGATTTTGTCAGGATGTCTGCAAGTTGGTTTTATGATTTAACAAATGGGAGAGAGATGATATTAGCTTCCAACTTCTCCTTGATGAAATGCCGGTCAATCTCTATATGTTTCGTTCGATCATGTTGCATTGGATTTTCTGAGATTTGGATGGCTGCTTTATCATCACACATGATCTCGCTAGTTTGTTGTGGAGGACATCCTATCTCAGTTAAGAGTCTTCGTACCCATAATACTTCAGTTAACCCCCTTGCTATACCTCTGAACTCAGCTTCAATGCTTGAAAGGGCGACCACCTTTTGTTTTTTGCTTCTCCATGAAACGAGGTTTCCACCAACCAGGGTGAAGTAACCGGATGTTGACCTCCGGGTGCCTTTATATCCCGCCCAGTCTGCATCCGTGTATGCCTGAGTTTCAAGGTGCCCGTTTGATTTGAATAAGACTTCATGACTAGTTGTTCCCTTTAGATATCTTACAATTCTTAATACTGCATCCATATGAGACCTTTGGGGTTGGTGCATAAACTGGTCACCACCCCTATAGCGTATGCTATATCAGGTCTCGTGTGTGATAGGTATATCAATTTGCGCACAATCCGTTGGTATCTTTCTTTGTCTGCTAACTCTGCTCCTTTTTGCATATAAAGCTTCTGATTTATGATCATAGGAGTATCGGCTGGTTTACAGTCAAGCATACCAATTTCTGCACGTAAGTCGAGAGCATACTTCTTTTGGCACATGAAGATTCCTTGTTTTGATCTTAACACTTCAATCCCGAGGAAGTATCTGAGTTTCCCCAAGTCTTTCATCTCAAATTCTGTGAATAGGTTTCCTTTTAGTTTGGTGATTTCTTCTTCATCGTTACCTGTGATAATCATGTCATCAACATAAATTATTAAACAAGTAACAAGATTGTTTCTCCGTTTGAGAAACAATGTATGGTCTAAGTTACTTTGTTTGAACCCATAGGTTTTCATGGCTAAGGTAAATCTACCAAACCATGCTCTAAGAGACTGCTTCAGCCCATATAGGGATTTCTTCAGGTGGCATACTTATCCATCTCCAAAGTTATTCCTGAATCCATGTGGGGCTTCCATATAAACTTTTTCTTTTAGTTCTCCATGTAAAAAGGCATTTTTGACGTCAAACTGATGAAGTGGCCATCTTTTATTCGCTGCTATGGAGAAGAGAACTCTGATGGTGTTGATCTTTGCAACCGGTGAGAAGGTTTCACAGTAATTGATCCCATATGTTTGAGTGTAGCCTTTAGCTACTAATCTGGCTTTGTATCTTTCAATGGTACTATCAGGTTTATATTTAACTGAGAACACCTAACAACACCCGACTGTTTTCTTCCATGGCGACAAGACTCATTTTTCCCACGTAGTGTTTTGTATCAAGGCTTTCATTTCTTCTTCCATTGCCTCTCTCCAGTTTTTTGATTTCAAGGCTTGTTTTGTACTGGTAGGAATTTCTTCGGAATGCATAGATAAGAGAAAAGCCTTGGCTTCCTTGGATAAATTTCCCTTGGCTGTGTTAGCCATGGGATACCTAGATCCACGGGATTCTTTTTCTGGTGAGAATCGTTTTGGCAGAACTCCTCGATTAACCCTTGGAGGCAACACATATCTTTCTGGTGTGTCTTCTTGTGTGCGAGAGTTCTCTTGCTCTTGTATGTTTTCATCTTGCTCTGTTATTTCCTGCACATTTTCATCTTGTTCAGCTGTTTCATTAGTAAAGATGGGTATGTCATGAGATTGAGTAGTACTTACCTCGGGTATCAGGTTGGGAGTAGCTTCTTGGGTGACACTGACATTTGGGTCTTCATTTTGTGTGGATTGAGGTGATTGAGGAGACTCATCCTGGAGATCATCCCCATGTTTTCTGTGATGATTTTTCCTACGGTGGGGTTATATGAAACGTATTTTAACCAACTCAGCATGTCACGACATTCTTTCTCCCCCTGACCACTGTGTTGGGAGGCATAATAATATTTAGTTTCAAGGAAATCACAGTTTGTCGTGGTAAACATGTGTCGAGTTTGAGGATTATAGCATCGATACCCCTTCTGAGTTACTCCATACCCGACAAACACGCATTTTTCAGCACACGGATCGAGTTTGGTTGTCTTTGTTTTTTGTATGTGGACGAAGGCAGTGCATCCAAATATCCGTGGTTCGAGCGTAAGAATGGAGGGAGGTTTGGTGAATTCTGCAAGGACTTGCAATGGAGTTTTTAAATTTAAAAATTTAGTTGGAAGACGGTTAATAAGGTAAGTGGCAATGGCAAGAGCTTCTGGCCAGAACATCTTGGGAACTTGTGATTCTATTAGAAGGGCCTGGGTTATTTCCAACATAATGCGGTTCTTTCGTTTCGCGACCCCGTTTTGTTCTGGACTATGAGGGCAAGTAGTTTGATGAATTATGCCTTTGCTTTGGAAAAAAGTTTCATATGGGTGTTAACAAATTCTCCCCCGTTGTCGGATCGAAAAATCTGAATGTTTTTTTTGAAATTGGGTTTAAATCATGGTGTGAAAAATTGTAAATTTGTCTAAGACTTCATATTTATGTTTTAAAAAATAGACCCAAGTCATCCGAGTACAATCATCAACGTATATCACAAATAACGAAAACTTTGTCCCCCAATGATTGGGGCAGGACCCCAAACATCTGAATGGATTAATGAAAAAGGGGAATCAACTCTTGTGTTATTTGGATTAAAGGTTTCCGGTGACTTTTTGCTAACACACAAGTTTCACAATGTTCTTTGCTACTGAAGGAAATAATTTAGGAAATAAGATATGTAAATAAATGATAGATGGATGCCCTAATCTTCTGTGCCAAAGCCATGCTTCTCGTTATGTTGTTCCATGAGCTAGCATTACAGTGCCACTTGGAGTCACCTCATCCACGTAATACAACCCATGTCTTTCAGTGCCATGCCCAATGATCGCTCCCGTCCTGATATCCTGTAAGATACAAAACGTGGGTTGCATAAGGACAAAACAATTTAATTCCTTGGTTACATGGTTTATTGATAAAAGTTTATGTGATAGGAAGGGAATGTATAAGCAATTAGAGAGTTTTAGTATTGGAGAAAACTCGATTGTTCCTCCCTTTTCCACATTCATTTTTTCGCCATTTGAGGTTTGTATATGTGATTTTGTAGGTTTGGTTGATGAAGTAAAGTCTGATAGCTCATAAGTCATGGTGTCAGCAGCTCCACAATCAAATATCCATCACTCTTCCCATCTTTTATTACTGTTTTGAGCCACATTTGCTAAACCACTAAAATTTTGGATCTGTTTACAATTTATAAGACTTTCTTTTAAAAAATAGATAAAAGAATAGTAGGTAGAACTTATTAGATACCGCGGTCAATGGTATCTAATAAGTTCTGATAAACTAATTACTTGTTTGCTCAAAATAATTGAACTTAATGTTTTAATTTTGATTCAAAGGTGTGGCTTTTATCAAATATGATTCTTCAAGGGGCTGTTTGTAATTTAATTGGAGATAAAGTGGGGATCTTGAGATTTCTCTCTTGACCCTAATACCTGTGGTCATGGATACCAGACCATTATCTTCTTCATTGGCTGCAACATATCCAAAACCTGCACCATTGTTCCGATTATTAGTCCTAGCGTTATCGTTCTGATTATCGTTGTTGAGTGATGAAGCATTATGGTTGCCGACAGGCACTGAAGCTTTGCCCCTTTTCTGTCCGGTGGTCGTGATGCCCTTTTTATGCCCATCTGACCACCATTCGGGGTATCCAACAAGCCTCAAACACTGCTCCTTGGCATGTTTTGTCATACCACAGTGAGTACATTTCAAGTGAGATTTATCCTCTTTTGCATGTTGTCCATCCATTCTTCACATCGAACCGTCGAGATCCCATGGTCATGAGGTTAATATGCAGACTATCGGAAAGTTTGGGGTTGTTTGGCTGGGAATTAATCCCGTTTTTAGCAGGTTGGCAAGATGTAAGATTAGATCGTTACACGAGCTGCTGTCGTCGGACATGATGGCTCAGGTTTTGGCTGGTTGAAGGTTGGGTAATTGATGAGCAGATTAGAGTTTTAACTCTGCTCTGAAACCATGAAGTCGAGAGAGGGAAAAATATTTTGATTTCATTCAGTAAATTGTATGTATTACAATGAGAAACACCCCTTATTTATACATTCTACATAAGACAAAAGAAGGGAACAAAAGCTGTCATGAGCTGTCAAATTTTTAGCCGTTGAGGAAACTATTATGGGAAATGATGCTATTTGACCCACTAATGTTGCTGGTCCCTCATATTCTTTCAATTGAGAATATTTCTCATTTTAACAGAAGTACTTATTTCACGCCGGATGATGGTCACAGTAGTTTTGTGGGAATCACGTCAGAGAAGGTAGGATGAAAACACTCAAGATGAGGATTCCAACTCTTGTAATCATGTACCCGAACTTCCTTCTTCAAGAGGCATACAACAAAATGAATTATTTCGTTCTTAGTGATTCATTCACCGTCTATTTAAGTATTGTTTTTAAGCAATTATATACATTGATTTACTTTCATTTAATGTTGTTTTAAACTTCTAGTATATCTTTTAAAGTTGCATCTTAGTGTTGGTAACCATTTATGATCGTAAGTGTTGTGGACATCTGGATGTATTATCCTTGGAAAATAGTATGTTATATTTAATTATAGTATTTGAAAAATAAAATCGTAAATTTTGGTGCAACAATTCACAAGGCCCATCTTATATGGACATTTGGACTACATATTTGGTAAACGGGAAAATGGCCAAAATAGCCCGTTAACCGTGCGATTTGCCTAAATGGCCCTCTCCCTCCTCTTGGAGAGACCTGTCACGTTTCCCAAATCCCAACCCGTCTGAGGCGTCTCCCGAGAGGCCTTCGATTCCAGCCAACAAAGGACCGCCACGTGTCGTTGTTGATCCCGAGACAGACCTGAGACGTGAGACATACCTGAGACGTCTCCGGTGACGTCTCAAAGACGTCTCCGGTGACGTCTCCGAAGACGTCTCCGGTGAAGACGAAGAACAAGAAAAAAAACAGGGGATAGTGAAACTTCGTCGGAGAAGACGAAGAACTCACCGGTGCTTCACAGGAGACGTCTCCGGTATAGTGTATAAATACGATATAGAGTATATATGATGGTAGATAGACGTCTCCGGTGGGTTTCCGGTGACGTCTCCGACGAGATCTATGTTCATTGGTTTTTTCTTCACCAATGACGTCTCCGGCAACTACAACGACTCCGTTACCGGGGAGAAAAAGAGAAAGAGAGATCTTTGGTCAAGGTTGTGAGCGTTGGGACATTGTGGTTGGGATTTTTTTTCCTTTGGAGAGACTGGTGGTGGTGATAATGGAGAAGAAGGCAAAGACGTCTTGGGGAAAGTCAAAAGACGTCTCACGTTGAATATTTGTATTAAATTAATTTAATAATAATAATTGTGTACGTCTTTTTAGGTAAATGGACACGTGTCACCTAGATATTGGACCTTACGGGAAGCCTCTCGGGAGACGTCTAAGACGTCTTGGAAGGTGTGACCCCTCTTTGAGAGACGGGTCAAGGGGCAATTTGAGCTTTTCACTTGGTCAACGGGCCATTTTGGTGATTTTCCCTTTGGTAAACATAGACTTGACCTGTAAATGAAGGGCGCAACCAACCCATAAGGAGTCAAATAGACACACCATGATCAACTAAGAAACACACAAATCTCTCAATGATTTATTTAAAATATGAAGGTTATAAATATCACACTTTCACAAAGTTCTTCTCCTTTAAACTCTCCACAGTTTCCTTGAGGCTTTGCTCAAGAGGAATGTACTCAATTCCTAAGCTCTTTACCTTCTCGTTCGACACTTGGAAAGTAGGAGCAAATGGCTTGTCATCGGCGCATCTGCAAAATCGTTATAACAACAAAATTAAGATTATAAAACATATTTAAATAACATGTACTTAGTTCATGCTACACGAGTTAAAAACGCGTACTTTTCTGGAAGTTGACTAGACGGGTAAAGCTTTTTTAGTATTTGAACCAACTCAGAATTGTGAAGAACACTCTCAACAAGACAATATCTTCCACTTGCTGAGGGGATCTCAAAAGCTTGAATGTGTGCATTTGCCACATCCGTAACATTAACCCACGCGAGACTTGAGTTTGAGTATGTTTCTGACCCTGGAAAATGAAATAGTTATATGCTTAAAACTAGCTAGTAGTTAATAATTAATTTGAATCTTCAAATTTTAAAACTAATATCATACCGTTTAATAGTTTCGCAATAGATTCAGCACTAGTGTTAAGAGTTGGTTGTAACAAAGGACCAATAACCATTCCAGGGTTTATGGTGACAATGTCCATACCCTTTTCTTCTGCAAATTTCCATGCAGCCTCCTCAGCCAAAGTTTTTGACAGCACATACCATAACTAATATAACAAAATGAAAATCAATTTAAAAAATCTAAATTATGTAACATTTGAGCGTTATATTTCTTTTTTGTTTCCCGAGCACAAACTTCCCAACAGGTCACCCATCCTGGGATTGCTCCCATCCATGTACACTTAACCGTAATGCGCCAAAAATACATTGGTGAGACAAAAAATACAAGTATATTAATTAATTATGCTCACTTTCATTTCCTTGCAAAAATCTGGATCTGAAAACCATGTTTCATCAATCACAACTTCAGGAGACTTAGGCCTAGCATTAAAAGCAACTGCAGCAAGTGAGGATGTCACCACCACTCTTTTAACCGATGAAGCTTTCGAACAAGAACCAAGAACATTAAGTGTTCCTTTCACTGCAGGTTCAATCAACTCTGTCTAAAACAAACAGTCATAGAAATAAAATTTACTAAAGGTATGCGGATTATAAGGTTATAAAGAATCAGCATGCAGGTAACATATATACCTGTGGGTCTGAGATTGCACTAAAGAAAGGAGAAGCTGTATGAAAGACACCATCACAACCATTAATGGCAGCATCAAAAGAGCCATTTTCTAGTAGGTCTGCTTTGAATAAGTGAAGCCTTTCCTTGGCTCCATCAAGTTTGAGTAAATGTTCTGTTTTTGCTGGATTGTCTGAACAAATCCAGAAAAAGTCAACGTTACGGGTGTAATGAGTCAAACCACTCATGAGATAGTCGAGATCAGCTCACTAAAACTTTGAATTGAGCAGAGCTTAAACGATCTCGATCCCAATTTTGAGCTTCACTTATTGACTATCGACCTCAAGTAGGTTCGCGAGCCTAAAGAATTCAATTATTTGCATAACTTTTTATTTTGTATTTAACGTATATTTACATATTAGTAATATATATAAAATTATAAAAATAACTAAATGATATAATTTATGTGATAATAAGCACAACATAGTATCAATTATTAATTTTGTCATAGCAATAATAATAACAACAATAATAAACATTATTATTAAATCGTGAAAAAAACCATAAGTAATATATATTATGTAACAAATAAAATACAATCATAAACAGATAAAATCTATGTTGTCAAATCCGCAAGGTATAAAAAGCGATGACTTTTCTAAAAGAGGTGCATACTAAATAAAAATCATTTTGAAGGGTTTTAGATACGTCTAAGCTGTTTTAGGTTTTTTTTTTTTTTTTTTTTTTTTTTTCAGGCTTGCTTAGAGTTAGTGTAAACTCTAACTTGTCCGGAACTTGGCCTGAAGATACATCTGAGTGCCTAAGAATGTGCCTACTCAGGCGAGACACATATGATGTGGTGTTCTTCTATGCCTAGCTAGACGCACACCTAATGTGCTTTTGATAACATTCATAAAACTCATGATAAATGTATATAAATTAATTAAACAATTATATAATAAATATATAATAAACTTTGCAAAACTGAGTTGAGCTCAAACTTGAAAACCTATCCTCGAGCCGAGCTCAAGATTTAAATATAGAGCTCGAAACAAACCGAGTTTGGGCTTATCTCGTCTCACCTATACCCCCTAGTCAACGTTAATATCATCATATATAAGATCAACTAATTCTAGCTTCAATAGCTCATAGATCTCTAGTCAAACTCAAACATGAAAATTTGAAAATACAAAAATTAGAAGAAAAAAAAATCAATATAGACGAAAAAGTAAAAAAAAAAAACACATGAAGTGAAGTAGCAAAGAATTTGATGAGAGAGAGAACTAACTGGGAGAGCGAACGGATGCTTTGACGGAGTATCCTCGCTGGAGCAGAAGCTTCACGAGATTGGAAGCTACGAAGCCTGAAGCGCCTGTGACGCAGACCGTCTTTCCGATACCGCTCATTTCCTTATTATTATGATACTATTACTATTACTATCACTATTACTAGTTAGGAACGATTCTCGTGTTTTCATATGTTGATATTGATTACTACTGATCGGGACTTATACATTTTTTGTGGTTGACAGTCGCGGTCCCAATTGACGTGCTAATTTCATGAAAATCTATACCGTTGATCTAACTCGCCTTATCTTCAAAACTGGTGAGTACTGGTAATTAAATTACAACGATACAAGGGACCAGCTTCTTTTCTATGCAATACGTTAAGTATATATCATGATTCATGGATAGTATTTGATTTCATATACATAGTTTTATAAACACGTTTTTAACACATTAATAATAATAAGTAATAGATATATAAAATACAAAGGATAAGAATATTTAAACGTTTTCCTCATTTAACATCCTAAGATTCACCTTTTGAAAATACAAAAGAAGAATGGTAGATTGAATAAAAAAAATGATCAAATCATTTTATACATGAAAAATCATTTCCTAGGGTGGATATGTGAATGGTTTTGTTAACGTAACTCAATATGATATCCATGAGAATATACTAACTATATCCTCCAAAACCCTTCTTAATTTAACTTAAACAGATCGAATACATATTCAAGATCCAAAAAGTGGCCGCACCCGTTATTGAGACGAGAACAGGGACGATCCTAATGAGATCTTGTAAGCTACGAGTTGAGTTAGAACATGCACATAGTAGAAAACCGTTAGGCTCGTTACAGAGGAGGAGGGAGGGCCTCTCTGTAACCACCCCCGGCATAAGGATAAGTATTTATTTAGAGAGAGAGAAAGTGTGGTTCGGAGTGTGAGCATTCGTGTGTAAATTGCACTTTGTGGGGGGTATTTATAATGGCTCCGGTTATTTGCACAAGGTTGAAATTTATCCACACAACCCTATACGGGCCGTAGAGGGCTCTACGGCCCGTAGACTCCATTTTTTGCTTCCTCTACGGGTCGTAGAGCCCTCTACGGACCGTAGGTAATCATTATCAATGATTGGCAATCATACAATCATTGGTGATGATTACCTACGGGCCGTAGAGGGCTCTACGACCCGTAGAAGAAGCCTTATTTTTTTTAAGAATGAACAAGGAAGAGATGGGTGTTTATGATGCCTACGGCCCGTAGAGGCCTCTACGGGTCGTAGACCAAAAAAAAAAAAAAAAACGTTTGGGACAAGGTTCGATCTTAGGCACATTATCACACAAACACACACAAAGTCTTATTTCGTATATGGGGACCATCTGGGCTACCAGTTCGCTGGTTTCTTAGTTGGAAAATTTTAATATAAGATAAACCAGTCTTAGGCACCCTCTACGGCCCGTAGAGGCCTCTACGACCCATAGAGAGGTTTTTTTTTAAATCATTTTAATTATTTAATAATTAATCCCGAGCGTGTAATACATTAACACAAGCATGTAAAACATTAATACAAATTTATAAAATAAATTTTAATTGTTTAATTTTTTTAGTTTTTTAATGTCGTCTCGATAAGCGTGTAAAACATAAACACAAACGTTTATATAACCAAACGATAAAACTAAACGTTAAAACATTTACACAACCGTTCAAAATAAAAATTGTTTAAAGTTACTACATAACAGAATCAGAAATAAAACATCGTATCATCAGGCGGCGGCGGCGGCTGCTGCGAGGACGTCCCGGGCTGCTGCGGGGTCTGCTGCTGGGTCTGCTGCGGGGTCTGCTGCGTGCTGGGCCCTAAAGTCGGTGGGACACGAGTCTGCATGCCCAGCTGCCGATAAATATCCTGCTGCCCAGCAATCATCCAGCGCATCGCCTCGTCCTGCCGATCACGCCACTGACGCATCTCCTCGGCCTGCTGCTGACGCCAAGTGTCCATCTGCTGACGCCACGCACGCATCTCGGCAGCCTCTGCGGCAGCCGCACGAACGTCCGCCCTAACATCAGCAGGCAACCTGAGAGAGTGATAAACGCGCACCGGATTCTGCAGATTCTCAGGCTGCTGCTCTGGCATCTCAACGTCCCTCAGATCGCCCCCCTCCTGCTCAGCAACATAATGCAACCCAACCTCCACAGCATCACCTGCAATGGATAACAATAAATAATTAATAAATAATAATAATAATATTCCAAGATTTTATATAAAAAATTGGGCAGAGTTTCCCCTGTTTTCGTGCAAACCAGACAACACAAGTTGTCTACAAGTTTCCCAAATAATAATAATAATAATAATAATAATAATAATAATAATAATAATAATAATAATAATAATAATAATAATAATAATAATAATAATAATAATAATACCTCCAAGGCCCTGGTGTACCAACGGCTCGTGCACAAACGCCAAGCCATCCGTCCCAATCAGATAGTAGAAGGGTGGATGATCCGGCATCCTCGCCGTCTTCGAACAAGCCATAGCTCTCATAGTGGGCTGACCTAATGGGCTGAAACAAATAAACAAACTCATAAACATTAACATTAACATTAATAATAATAATAATAATAATATTAATAATAATAAGAACAATACCTGGGCGGTAGTGGCGGAAACTGATTCCGGTTAACATAACCGAAATATTTATCAGCATTGCAGCGCTCGGCAATCTTGCTGATGATCCCCCCGCATGCGATGGCTCCCCGCAACGGCTTATGGGGGAAGGAGGCAAAGTACTCGGCCATGCACCGATGCAAGGCAATCGGTGTGCCGGTGAGTATGCAATATAGGTACATCAAGTCCGTCTTCGTCACCCGCTCGTTACAGGTGCACCGTGCCGCTAAGGAATAGGTAATGCAACGGTGAATGTAACGAAACATGGGGTGACGAATGTTAGATGCCCTGTCAGTCCTCTCCCCCTACATAGGATAATAATAATAATAATAATAATAATAATAATAATAATAATAATAATAATAATAATAATAATAATAATAATAATAATAATAATAAGATGAAGAAGAACAATACGTCTCACTAGGAGTCCCGAACTCTGGACCACCAATGGGAGGCCACCACGCAAAGAGCACGTCATCAGCAACACTAGTGACACCTCTAGTGTAGACATCCTGAACATTAACATTATCATTAATACTAACATTTAGAATAAGAACAAAAATAATAAGATATTAAGATTAAAAATAAATAATATTAATACCTCCCCAAGCTCGTCGGGTGTGTACCACTGGGTGAACGTAGCCCACCCATCTAGGGAATAACCATACTTTTGGCCGAGTATGGAAAACTCGACCTCCTGGGCTGGTGGGTCTGCCGTCGATTCGCGGGGCAGCGGAGGGTCACCATCCTTTCGTATCCGAAGGCGAAAGGTGGATAAGAACTCTATCACCAACGGCCGATGGGCCGGCGCGTTGGCGTCGGCAAAAAGCCGGTCCAACGGGCTCCCTTCCGGGATCCACTCTCGTGCAATCTCCAGTGCACCGCCCCTAGTGTCCCGAAGCGCGTCCCAAGAAATCCCCCTGGGCTTCGCTGTCTTCTTTTTCTTCAACCTCTGAAATCTGGGATTCGGGTAATCGAATCGCTGAAATCAGCAATGCTCCCAGTCCTGTAACTCACCCCGTGCCATGGGGCTAGGCGCCCCCTGGACCACAGGCTCTTCAGCATCCTGCTGCTGCTCCTCCTCCTCATTCCATTCCTCGTTTTCAAAATTCTCCATAACTGCAATCCAAAATAAAGGAACCATGTGATAGAGTTAGTCGTTTTGTGATTCAAAAGAATCGCCAAAACTATATTAGTTTTGGCGATTCAAAAGAAACGCTAAAACTAATATAGTTTAGGCGTTTCAAACGAATCGCCAAACTATATAGTTTGTGCTATTTAATTATGGGATGCCCATCAAATACAATGTTGATATGCAACCAGTTTGACTTCAAAAGTCAATCGTGGTGTTTCAAAAGAAACGCCTAAACTATATTAGTTTTAGCGTTTCTTTTGAATCGCCAAAACTAATATAGTTTTGGCGATTCTTTTAAAACGCCTAAACTAATATAGTTTTGGCGTTTCTTTTGAAACGCCTAAACTATATTAGTTTTGGCGTTTCTTCAACATCACCATAACATTGTATGATGTTCTAAATCAGCCATCAACCAAGCATTTCATGCCCAATTCAATGTAAAAATCAGACCCAATTCAATGGGTCGTTTTGGGTCTGATTTTTACATTGAATTGGGCATGAAATGCTTGGTTGATGGCTGATTTAGAACATCATACAATGTTATGGTGATGTTGAAGAAACGCCAAAACTAATATAGTTTTGGCGATTCAAAAGAAACGCCAAAACTAATATAGTTTAGGCGTTTCAAAAGAAACGCCAAAACTAATATAGTTTAGGCGTTTCAAAAGAATCGCCAAAACTATATTAGTTTTGGCGATTCAAAAGAAACGCTAAAACTAATATAGTTTAGGCGTTTCTTTTGAAACGCCTAAACTACCAATATGCTACATCCTACAAAAGACTACCAATTTAAACAAACAATGTCTAAACAAATCTCAATTTAAACCCTAAACATGGACTAATAAAGCCCAATTCTAAACCCTAAACAAACAGAAAAAATTGGTTTTAGATTGAACAATGTATGACTAAAGAGGGGTAAATTGGTTTTAGATTGAACAATGTATGACTAAAGAGCCAAAATGTATGACTAAAGACATAGGTTGTTAACAGAAGTCTTGGCAATTTCAAAAGGGAATCATGTTTTTGTTAGCCCTAATTAACAAGAAAAAAATGAAAAAAAAAACAGAAAAAATAATGAAAAAAAGAGGGAGAGAGAGAGAGAGAGAAACATACCTTTACCGAAGAGAGAGAGAGAGTGGGACGATGGTGGTAGTGGTCGAACGGTGGTGGTTGTCAAAGAGGGTGGTGGTTGAACGGTGGTGGAGAGGGAAAAGGGTTAAGGTTGAGAGGTTTTGGGTGAATGAAGGATTTGGGGGTTTCTGATCTGTTTTAAAATTTTTGAAACTTACCTACGGCCCGTAGAGCCCTCTACGGCCCGTAGGTAAAAACATAAAAAACGGTTTTGAACGAGGTTCGATCTTGGGCATATTATCACACACACATACACAACATACTTATAGTAACAATGGGGACCATCTGGGCTACCAGTTCGCTGGTATAATACCCAACACAATTATATATAACACATAACTAATAAACCCAAATTTTTTTTTAAAAAATCCTCTCCTACGGCCCGTATAGGTCTATACGACCCGTAGAGAACAATTTTTTTAAAAAATTTGAATTTGTTTTATAAAAATAACAGTTTTTTATTTAGAAAAACTTTTTTTGTATACGGGCCGTAGAGACCTCTACGGGCCGTAGAGGCAAGGGTCTCTACGACCCATAGATGGCCTCTACGACCAACTTTCAATCCTATACGGGCCGTAGAGGGCTCTACGACCCGTAGATATGTTACCTCTACGGCCCATATAGCCCTATACGGGCCAGTAGATTTTTTGGTTTTTTTTGTATTTTGTTGTTTTAATTATGTTTTATAAGTTTTTTTATAAAAAAAACGTTTTGATTTCTTATTGTATAGGTAAAATAATAAAAACAAAAAAAAAATCTACATAATAAATCATTATACATTATAGAAACAAAGTTACACCGGATCATCAGAATCAGAAGAATCAGAACTACTAGGACTACGAGTAAGGTCACAATACTGTGGAGGTCTTTGAGATAGCGTACGTCCCGCCTCTATACGATCCCCGTATAGCGCCAACCATGGGTTGCGTTCTACATCTACCCACGTCGACCATGCTCCACTCGGATATGGCATTGGAGCGCCGTCTGCTAGCTTAAGCATGATGTAGTGGTTGCCGTTCACGAAGGCTATCGATATGATACGATGTTGTGGTATGCTATCAGGATGAGTAAACAAAGGGAAGACAGTGCACGCTCCTTCAGCGGAGAAGAGTTGAACAACCACACCAAATACCTGAGCAATCAGTAATGCAGTCGCAGGCACTTCCATCCATTTTGAATAGGGTGCGTTCCCCGTTCCCCTCCAATCTAATGTCGAGTATATGTGGGCGAACCCGTTTGTTCCTATAGTGTCGAAAACCCTTTCCCAATCTTGATGGCTGTCCCCCATCATCTCTTGTAGAAGAACTTGGCGCATCCATTCCCAGTCTCCCTCCAGCAAATCTAAAGCCACACATGCAGCTCGGAATCCACAGTTACCGTCCGGCTGAACATCTTGAATGTGCGTGACAAACTGTCGAAAAAGGGGATGAATCGCGTGCTTAAATTCTCGACATGCAAATCTATACCTGTCACCGCCAAATATTGGGAAATCATGATTAGGGAAAATCTATACAAACAGTGGAAAATCATGTATGTATGTATGAATAGTTATTAATGTACCTGTTCCCTACTAACAGTGGAAAATCTCTATCACACACTTTCATTTTATCTTTACCCGGATCTGATGGCCTACGTCTTCTAGCAGGCTCGTCCTCCTACAATGGATAACAATAAATAAATAATTAAATAATAATAATAATAATAACAACAATAAATAAATAATTAAATAAATAATCAAAGATTTTATAAAAAAATTGGGCAGAGTTTCCCCTGTTTTCGTTCAAACCAGACAACACAAGTTGTCTACAAGTTTCCCAAATAATAATAATAATAATAATAATAATAATAATAATAATAATAATAATAATAATAATAATAATAATAATAATAATAATAATAATACTAACCTTTTCTTTCGCATCCTCCTCCTGTTTTTTTTTTCTGTGATTTTTTAGTTGGGCGCCCGCGAGTATTCTTTTGTTTCTCAGGAGGTTGAGTGTCAGTCATACTTGGATTTACCACCGACTTTATTTTTGACAACATATTTCTTTGAACCCGTGGTGGTTGAGACTGTATTGCTTTTTTGACTATTTCCCACTCACTCGCAAGGTCACGTTCCCCCACTACTACTTCCGGTTCGTAATTCAGTCGTCTCCAGAAGACGTCTACTTCTGACAACTGTATTTTTATTCCTGTATTTTATAATAATAATAATATTATTAATAATAATAATTATAATAATAATTAATATATAATAATAATTAATAAAGTAATGGTATTACCTGTATTTATATACGAATCTAATCGACATGCACACGGCAACCCAGAACTCGTGAAAAGCTGGTGACCACAAGTATTTTTTTGTTTCCTCAAATTCTGTATATAATTTATCTCACTTAACAACTTTTCGATCGCTGCATGGGAAACTTTACCGAGTAGGTCCTCAAAAATCGGTATGTCATGGTGCACCTTTTTCACCGACAGACTCTCTTCAAACGAGTGGTTTATTGCCCTCTCTTGTGACGTTACCACATCGTCTACAATCATCACAAATTTGTGGAGCGAGTTGTTAGGCCCCTTAATGTGCATCTTAAACCTTGAATGCTGGCTCTCAACTCTGTTGGTCGTATACTGACCAAAGTTGTAGTTTGTGTCTGTCCATGCAGAAACAAACCGTTCTTTGTAGTCACGTAGCCAGACCCGGTCTACATATTCAAAAACATCTGTAAAAAATAGAACAAAGTTATTTGTTAATGTGTGTATGCGTTTTAAACTAAATTAATACGGTGAATGTACCATCTCGTTCGTCCTGACATAGTCGTTTGTAGAATCGGTCTAACCAGTGTCGGTACCATTCTGGAGATGAAGATCTACATAGTCGCTTAAAAGATTTCACAAATATTTTCCAATCTTTATCTCCAAAGGCTTTTCTGCAGTGCTTCAATATATTTTCGTGAATGTGATACCTGAATGCATAATAAAACTCGTAATAATAATAATAATAATAATAATAATAATAATTACCTGCATAACAACTTTGAAGCTGCTGGAAATACAATGTCGCATGCATTCATCAAGGCTTTGTCACAATCAGTTATTATAGCATGGGGCTCCGTACTATCTTCTAGCAAATCTTTAAGCCTTTGTAGCACCCACAGGTAGTTATCATTTTTTTCACGGGAGATAAATGCATGGGCGACACAAAACGACTTGGATGTTGATGTCATACCCACAACTTGAACAAACGGAAGTTTATGCTCGTTCGTTTTGTAGGTCGCATCAATCATCAGCACATGCGGGAACGCACGCCATAATCTGTGCGAGATGGGATGGACAAACAAAATATCCTCGATCGCTTTTGTAGATGCATTCTTCCGGGTGAAGTAAATAAATTCTTTTTCCACCAATGTAGTTTCGAGTACCTGCATAGCAATAATAATAATAATTAAAAAATAATAATAAAGTAGTAGTAGCAGTAATAATAATAATTAATAACAAGAGATAATAATACCTGCATTTGAGTCCTGCCCCCGTATAACAAATGCCTAACCTTGGTTATTGTGTTATGTATGTCTCTTAAGATGCAGGGACTATCCGGGTTTTGTTTTCTAACGGCCGTATGTATGTCTACTGGCGTAACATTTTGAAAGTAAAGTGTATCCACCAATTTTAACTCGCCCGGACCCAGCCTCGTAGCATACGCGTGACCCTCGATGTGTTGGAAAGGTTTGTGATTATGTTTTTGGTTCACGACCTCCAAAATATAACCATCGTGGCCGGAGTGGTATTTCCCTTTTAGTTCAAACTTGCAATCACATTTTTTGCTCCCCGTCTTTCGAACCGTGGCTACACTACGATGTACGCCACTACTGTCACATCGTATCCATGCCGTCGTCACCCTCCTATTCGGCCCCCTGCCATCCGAAACAGTACGTCCGTATACGGTAATGTAACCATTAAATTTGGCCCTTTCATAAACCCAATCTGTCAGGTCTTTAAGAGACCCGAATACCTGCAAAATTTATATACGAGTTCAAATAACAACTAATATATACGAGTTCAAATCTCACAAACCCTAGAACAAATATATGTACGGGGCTAAATATACGAGTCTAAATATGTACACTATTACATATACACGGGTCTAAATTATAAACAAGTGTAAATACATAAACACACCTGATTTGTTTCAAACGAAACCTCCGGGACAGGTTCGTCGCCACCGTTGTCGCCACCGTTATCACCTCCCTCGTGCGATCCCTTGAAGCTGCCATGACCCTCCTCGTGCGAATGATAAGTCCCGTACTCCTGGTTCAAACCGGGCAGCAGGTTCAAATCGGGTAGCAGGTTCAAATCGGGAAGCGCATTCCCGTCTTCACCGTGAACAACGGATCTAACCTCCTCCTCACCACGTTGCACCACGGGTCCGAAAATGCTTTCCGAGACGTGAGATATGCTATACGAATGCTCCCATTGCTCCGAAACATTACTGTAGTGGCTCGAAGACATCGCGGTATCTTGGAATCGATCAGATTTTTCGTTCTCCGTTTTTTTTAAAATTTTCGTTGTCTGAGAAAAGGAGACAAGGAAGAAGGATTTATCTGGACCTCTACGGCCCGTAGAGGTCTCTACGGCCCGTAGAGGTCTCTACGGGCCGTATAGGGTTAAATGCTCTCAACAACCCACTTTTCTACGGGTCGTATAGAGCTCTACGGCCCGTAGAGATAAAGAATTTCAGACTGACACACTGCAAAGTCAGTCTGTTCATTGATTATACTCGTACCTCGTACCCTATACGGCTCGTAGAGGTCTCTACGGGCCGTCTAGGGTTTAAATGCTTCTCACCAAACCACCTCTACTGGCCGTAGAGAGGTCTACGGGCCGTATAACTGACCAGCATTAATTACACTGACACCCTCTACGGCCCGTAGAGCCCTCTACGAGCCGTAGAGGGTTGTGCAAACCTAAAAGTTGTTATTGTGTAAATAACATGCCTCTTTATAATGGTTTGCAAAGTTGTACTTTGTTTCGTCCCCCTTGTACTTATCTTCGGAAGTGTTTGACTTGCGAAGGCTATCTGTACTAGCTTCGATCATGAAGTCCATCAAGACCCCTTGTTGGGCTTCGGCCCCTAGTTCTAAGCCGAAGCTACAAATGAGCCGCGGTATAAAGCCTTATACCTCTTCATGTCCCTCCAAGTCCTTAAGTTAATTCTTAAACTGTTAGGACTTGTATTCGTCTGCGGCTTTTGGTTAGGTGGCAAGTGACACATGTCTCGGAACTCCAAGGCGTATCCGCAGCTTTGTTGAGGTGTTTTGACACGTGTCCCGAAACCCTTAGGTGGACTCTGATGGGACGTTGGTCTCTATACCGGGCCACGTGGATCATTTTTTGACCACATGTCGTGGTAACTGACGTGACGTCGATTCGTTTTTCGAGGTGATCTGAACCGCTCATTTCAATGGACAGCTGTTTTCCACCTTTCATTTTGAACGGTTATTTTTCCTTCTATAAATACTTTCTTTTTCATTTCATTTTTACTTTTTACTGTTTTCATCTATTCTTCTCCCCAAAAAAGATTCACCCTTCCAGTACGGTCTGCTTTCAACCCTTGAGTTTCTTTGATTTCTCCTAGTTCCGAGGCCCTGTAACTCGTTCTTTGGATAAGGTGCGTTTTTCATTTCCTTATCTTCCTTCGTATTTTTCCCTTTTCATCAAAAATGGTTAAAGCCGATATGAACGTTAATTTTTCTAAGTTGACCATGAGAAGTTGGGTCGGTTCCTGGACGACTACAAGATTCCCCATGAGTTGCACCCGACCATCCCCTTGCCTCAGACACCCATTTACCCTCTTTTGGAGGGTCAGTTTGGTTTCTATACCTGGGTTTGTGATTTTGCAAATTACTGGTCCCCTTTACTAAGTTTTTGATGAAAGTTTGAGGTTTCACAGGGTTCATATTTCCCAGGTGAACCCTTTTGGCCTTAGCCGAATCAATCATTTTGAACTATCCTGCGAGCTTTGGCTAAAGGGCTGATTTAAATGTATTCCGTTGTTTTTACAAACTGAACCGGGTAGGGAGTTAGTTTATCTTCGAGAAACGGAGGTTTTTAGAGAGTTGCCATGACTATCAAACCTCCAGTCTTAAGAACTTGAAAAACCATTTTTTCTGGCTCGACGACCGGTGCTTACCTTCGGACATGGTGTGGTGCAATTGGTTTGAATCGTCTTAATGGGACCTACCCGAGGGTTTTAGGTATAATCACAAGCTTTACACCCTTCTCATTGAGAACAACTCCAATATCCAAACGTATCCGGAGCATGTCCTCATCCTTGGAGGTGTTAGTAGGAATTGGGATTTTGATGATAGGTGGCCCGTTATTTTGTACGACGGAGTGGGTGAGTGGAGAGCCGCGTCTTACTTATTTTCCTCCTCTTTTTTCTTCAATATTTTTCTAAGTTACTGCTTATTTTCTTGCAGAGATGTCATTTCTTGATTCCCTGAAGCTTGCATCTTTCAACGATGCTGCTTTGGAGTTTATTCATGAAGAGTTGAATCGAAATCAACCTATTGTGCCCCAAATAGAAAAAGCTTAGCAACCTATTTGCCCCGTCGAGACCCCCAGAACTGGTGCCAGTGGTGCACAAGGGACCCAAGGAGGTGGGCAGACTACTGGGGTTGTGACTGAGACTACCCAAGTTGCCACAACCTCCGAACATTTGGTCTTTACTGCTGGGACTACTACGACCGTGCCTCATTCTCATTCTCTTTCCATACCGGTCCAAAAGAAACCGAACCATCCCAAGGCACTAAGTCCTCATCCAAGGATATCTTTGGGGACGCTAAGGGATGAGCCCTTATGGATACCTCTGCTTCTAGGGGGTCAGAAAAGAGGAAACGGGCCATCCTGAAGGGTACTGTGAAGGCACTAGAACCCCCAAGAAGAAGCTAAGGTTTTTGGCTAAGCCCCCAGAGGTATATTCTAACCTTTTAGATAACCATGAAATGCATCTTTTCGGAGGACAATCCTCCTGTGACTCAGCCCCGGAATTTATTGTGGACAATCCTCAGGTTGGAAGGAGCACTGGGGAGACTGAGGTGGAAGAGGAAGAAGGAGAGGATGATCCGTTTGTTTGTCTTGGCAGTCCGGGATCAACAAGACTGTAGGCAGTGGTACCTTTGCAACTGGTGAGTTTAAGCATTCCCCTCTTCTTTCTCAAACTAATGTGGATGGTAATGATGGTACTTTTCCCCCATGATAGTTTGAGACTGAAACATTCTCTGTATATTTGTTTGCAGCGATGTTAGGAGAAGCCACGGGGTTAGACCCATCTGCTGCTGAGGAGAGGTTTGCCCCAAAATGGTATTTGAAGAATAATGACAGAGTGGTTGCACTCTTTCTACAAGAATGATGTTGTTTAACTTGGATACTCCTGCGGATAGAGAGTTTTATCATAACATGGAGTCACCTACTCTTTGTGAGGCTCTGTTGCTGAACCAAGCCCAGTCCAACTTCTTGGTGACCGAGGCCTACCGCCGGTGGATGGATGCGGAGATTGATCGGGACATGCTAAGGAAGAAAGGGGCGGCTTGTGGTCATGGGCCGGTAATGAGCGGTTTGAAGGAGAACTTGAAAAGTGCCCGACAGCAAGCCTCCTCTGCCCAAGCAGTCGTGGCAGCAGCCGCAGAATCCCGGGACAAGGCGGTCAAAGAGTTAGAAATTTTGAAGAAGAAATTTCATGATTCAGAGTCTGCACATACCGCATCTCACAAGGAAATGCAAGATTTAATCAAGAAGATGTAGGTCACTATGTCGAATTTGAGGAAAGGGACTGATGTCTTGACAGCTGGTATGTGTTATTATAAGTTTCTACCCTTTGTTTCTTAGATTTATACCCAACAGTTTTTTCCTTTCTTTTGTAGAGAACGTGATGAAGCTCGGGAAGGGGAGGAGGTAGCTAAACAGGTTCTTGCAGCAGCTGAAAAGAAGATAGCAGATGACGAGGAGTTGTGGAAGAAGGAGAAGCAAGAACTGCTGAACGAGATTGAGGAGTTGTTTGTCTTGAAAAAATATTTCTTGGAGGAAGGATCGCAGCTCATTGCTCAGCACATTCATAAGTGTCCGGCCATGCAAAAGGCTGTAAGTGACGTTAATAATGCAATGAATGGAGCTGGGTTCAATGTAGGGGTTCAGGCTGGGTATGCATATGCGGCTAAGTGTATGCCATTGAAGCTTGTTGATCTGCTTACTGGTCCTTTCGCAGCCATCATTGAAGCTTTTAACAATTTAAATATTAAGCATCCTACCAATCCGTAGGATTGTGTTTATGTTGTGGTTTCTTTAAACAATTTTCTTTTGTTCTAGACCTTTGTGTGGTCCGTGATGTGTGTTATTAAGACAAGTTCCATCCCTCTAGGCCCTTTCTAAGGGCTCGTGTTAAGTTTTTAATATGGTTAAACAGGCTTTACTTCTCCTAACTTTGAACAGGTTCGAAGCCATGCAGATAGCTCAACCGAACTTAGCTTATAATTTTGGCGTATATATATTTGTATTTTTCTGTTTATGTGCAATCTTTGGTTTGATTTTGTATAAGAATGCCTTAGCTTTTCTGTTTAAACCTCGCTGATCGATGCTCGTTAATTGTGCGTCCATCCTAAGAATTTTACAGAACCATCCTAAAGAGGGAGCTTTGAAGACTAGGGGTTGGCCACCATCTCCCACGTTAAGGTATCTGATACCTTCTTATGGTTTAAAGGTTATCACTTTTCTCCTGATTTGGGTTTATACACCCCACCTGGAGCGCACGTATTCATGTATATCTTCAGAATGGTGGGACCAGTTCATGTTTTAGTGGCTTACAATTTCATCATCTTTGGAGTATACATTGAATCCCCAAGGTTTAGGCAATTTTCAATGTCTCTTATATTTGGCCTTGTCGCCAGTTATCCTTAGGCTATAATGCCAGATCATCTTTGGCCATGTCGCCAGCTATCTTCAAGCTATAACACCAGAATGGGCTTGACCCCAGTTTTTATAAGGCCTTGTCGCCAGAATGTTATCTTTATTTACCTTCCTATAGGTTATCCTGAAGTATTATTGATTAACTTTTATCAAAGACAAAAAAATATCTCAAGTTCATCTTGAGGATAGAACAGACTTAAGCACTGGGGACATCCTGAAGATGATGAAGCATATCCTAAGGATGGACAGAAGAAATCTTGGGAAGAATGAGAAATATCCTAAGGATGGAACAGAGATTTCACACTGGGGACATCCTTATAGTATTATGGTTTGATTAAGAAACTAAGATGTTTCTTAAATTCTTATCATGGAACTTGAAGATAGTTTGCTAAACTCATCTGAAAATAAAGGTATACTTATACAACTTGTATTTTCTATTCTATGTTTGTCATTCATAAACATTGCTAGATAATAAAGGAGAACAACACAAGAATGTAGAGACAAATAGTTACCATTTTATTTATTTATCAAAAGGATGTCAACCCCTGGCTTCATCCAAAACCAGGACCCATACACCAAGGGTCAGCATCTTAAGGTCTAGGTCAGGGAAGAATTGGGGATTCGTCTTGAAACTCAAGATCCCTCCACCCCAAATCTTCCATTGTTCAGCATGCATAAAAGTAAATTGTTCAAGATTGTTTACAAACCACCACTAAATTCACTACCACAAATTATTAAAAAAGTGGGCTCAGGCCTAGTCTTCACATCCTTCATTGCCCAGTGAACCTTCCACTTCCTTTGTCACCTTGACCACGTCCACCTCAGCCTTGCCTCCAGCATCCTTAGGCTCTACAGGTGCATCATCAGGAACTTTAGTCTAAGGAAGAACAGGGTCATACACAACCTCCTTTCCGTCCAAGCTCTTAATTTTACCTTGCCAGGCCTGGACATCCCACTCCTCTTTGTTGAAGTTAGGATCCTTGGCTTGGAGGGCTATTTTGACCCTGGCTTGTAAGACGGAAATAGTGGCAGACTTGAGGAGTCCATCCCTGTATTCCTCTAGTTCCTTCTCATGCCCCTCCGTGATCTTGGCCTTCTCGGACTTCACCCTCTTCAGCTCAGCCTCCATCCTCAGCCTTGGACAACTTATCCTCAAGATATTTCCCCTTAGTGAGGGAAATCTTCTTTACATCCTCTAGAGCTGCCTTGGTATCTTTAAGCTCTTTGGCTGAGTCATCCAGGGACTTTAACAGATATTCATGTCCCTACCAAATTGAGAAACAGAAATCAGGTAAGTATCCTATCCTTAACCCTTATATAAAATATTAATGTCATCCTCAGGATGACACTATACCTGGAGAGTGAAGTGAGAAATCCAAGCCAAGATATCCTCAGGACTGAGGCCCTCAAAGGGAGAGGCTTCGTGTCCTGAAGAAGTAGCAGCAGCCTTCCTTTTCTTAGAGGTCTGGGCTTTGGGCTTAGGAGGAGGAGGAGGACTGGTCATCCTGGAGCTTTGGCAGCCTTGCTGGCATTCTGGCTGTCAATGTCTTCCAAGTCAAAGAAAACTAATTTCTTGGCTGAAAATATCAAAAAACAAGTTTAGTCAGTATAATAGTGAGAAAGCATCCTCAAGATGTAAAGAGAAATACTTACAACACATTTCGGTGGCTTGGCTGGTGGAAATACTTTCTTCTACCTCAAAAGCCCTTGATGCCTGAGGTAAGTCAGTGACCTCCTTAACTTTAATGAGTGAATCGTTGAAAGGAGGAACAAGCTTAGCAAAAGAAGCACCTGTAACACAAAAAGAATGTTCAAAATGTTAGTGATATCCTCAGGATATAACTATAAAATCTTTTTCATCTTAAAAATGTTTACCACTTTTCAATCCCTTCTCACAAAGAAAAATTTTGATTTCCAAGACCTCTCTGACTTAATGACATTGTACAAGAAGGGGGTTTTGTTAATAAGTGGAAGAACAAAACGGTTTGACCCATGTGTTTTCAGTTTATAAACATAGGACAGATCCCCTATGTACAGTTATATGCCATGGTTCTCAATAATCTTGTTACAGATCATTAAGATTTTCCACACCTCAGGCACAGCCTGAGCATCTGCCATCCATGTGACTTCGAAGAATTCTTTGATGAAGTCAGGGAATGGATATTTCAGACCAAGGTGAAAGGGCAGGTACAGGAAGCACATCCAAATTTTTGATGCAAAATCAGACTTTGCATTCTGGTCGTATGGTCGGAACACCGCTGATTCAGGAAAGGCCCTCGAGTTTTGCAAAGTTAGGATGTCTTTGTCTGTAAAAGTACAGACTTCATTTGCAGGTTCCTTTAACAGGTTTTTGTCACACCCCAGAATGCCACAGTGGAATATTAACATGGTGGTGACGGAGGTTGGTAATCATAAGTGTAATTAGCAAATGATAAAGTATTTGGACATTTAGAGATAAACCTACAAAAACATAAGTTATTAAACAAGGTTTCACAAAGAAACCTTCGTTTACATTTGGTCCCAAATCTTATTTGTAAACATGTCCAAAACTTATTTTGCTAAAACTACCCGTTTTCGCCAAATCCCGAAGCCAATCTCATGTACATGAAAAACACGTTAAAAACAATTTTGTCAACACAAGGCTAGTGAATTCACAGAGATATTTTATTAGGCAATTTAGTCCAAAATTTCCTTTTAAAAATCCATTTACGCAATCTTTGCGAAATATTCATAAACCCTTTTCATCTTATCCACGAAAAGTCTATTCGAAACCCTTTTTGTCTTTTCTACAAAAAGTCTATTTAAAACTCTTTTTGTCTTATCTCAAAAAAAGTCTATTTATAACCCCTTTTCGCCTTATCTACGAAAAGTCTATTTAAAATGTATTAGTTAATTGACAATATGTGGATTCATAAACTAGCTAAGAATATGAGTATATGTTACGCAATATAAGTTCATAATCCACGCATGACCATTTTGTTCCAAATATACCGGTGTCTTATTACACCTTCCGAAGACTTTTCCATAATATGACTAGAGCGACTGGTCTTCGGTTAGGGTCGTCAACCCGATGGATCCACCAACTCTTCTCTCGCCCTTTTCACTAAGGCTAATAATTATGATTTGTGTAGGAACTTTATCTTAAGATTTCAATTCGTCCTTCCATGAAAGACAATATACCGCTCATATATTCGAACATATTCCACATTTACTCATTGTCAATTTATAAAATCCATAAAACTTTACTCATGTGTTTTCCCCCCAAAACATTTATAAAACATTGTAAAAATGGGGTTGTGAACTCACCTTGTGGACACCAATTAGTTTCCAAAAAGCTAATCTTTGATGACTTGATTTCCTATTCAAAGAATCGTGTAAACGGCCATTCTAGCTTTTTATTAATTCCTAAGTTGTTCATCCAACTTAGATAGTCACACATCATTTTCCTTGAAAATGTAATTTTTGTGAAAAGTATTTGTTTCTAGAATACTTAAGTTTTAATCGCGACCCGTTGTTGATTATGACTCGCCTTAATCCGATATTTTACACTTACACCAAAATAGTTAGCACCTTAGTTCAATATTCACATGAATACATAACACGTATTTGCACATTGACATGCACATAACTTTATACTTAGCATGTCATACTATTTTCGCGCCTTATTACCAAATACGAAAATAGATTATCATGCATGTAATTATATCGTTAGTCAAGTTATAACCCTTATAACATATATTCATCATAGTTTCCTACTCCAATAATTCATGAGTTTATTATTTTTAACATGCATAATGTCAACTTCGACAATTTGTCGGTTTTAAGCAATGTTTCGACAGTTTCTTAAAATTCCAACGCGTGTGATTAACCAAATCACGTAGGATATCAAATATATACAAAACATATATTTTTATCTCAAAAATATACTTTTATGACCTGATCTAAATCAGTTTATAATTTCATAGAAATCATGCCGAAATTCGCCTTTTTACCACATAGTCTTGTATCGGACATTATCAAAACCATGTTTTCTTATCAAGACTTAAACCTTTTGATCAAAACATGTTATTTTCTGAAATTTTTAGTGATTTTAACCTCAGATAATCAGGTCTAAATATTTGTATAAAAATCACTATTTTACGGCCTAAATCATGTGTTTTTGGGCTACAAATTGGCCCATTTCTTTATAAACCAAAAACCTAATTATTTTACCTTTAAACATGGGTCATTGTAATCAAAATTTGGGACTAACTTTCTGTTCTAAATCAGATTCATATGTCCTTACATTTCCTCCTCAAAACCTTATATTAGTCCAATATCTCATTTATCAACATATTATGGGGTATTAGATTTAAATAATCTAAAGTTTGCGTCATTGGCCAATAATAATCTGAACTTTAACGTTGGACTAGGATAATCCCAAGTAAACATGTGCGTGTCAAAAATGAACATCCGTTAACTATGAACTAACTGAGTTAGTTCAAGATGACGTGGCTGATGAGGTGGCATGTTGACGTGGACCAGATGCTGACGTCGTAGCTGACTAGGCATGCCACCTCAGCTGTCACGCCAGCATCTGGTCCACGTCATCATGACACCTCAGTTGCCACGTCAGTATCTGGTTCACGTCATCATGACACCTCAGCTGCCATGTCAGCATGTGGTCCACGTCATCATGACACCTCAGCTGCCATGTCAGCATCTGGTCCACGTCAGCATGTCACCTAAGCATCCACGTCATCTTGAACTAACTCAGATAGTTCAGAGTTAACGAAGGTTCATTTTTGACACCCACATGTTCACTTGGGATTATCCTGATCCAACGTTAAAGTTCGGATTATTATTGGCCAATGGCCCAAACTTTGGATTAGTTAAATCCAATACCCCACATATTATTTATAACCCAACAGTTTAGTCTAAAATGTAGGTTATTTAAGTGATATTATTCCTTAAAATTTTATGTTCTAAAAGCATACTTTCATCACCTTTTTTCATAAAGCTTAATCAAGATTTATCTAAACACAAATTCAAATAACATAACATATCAACATTGTGACTATCAATATTCATCATTTCATGTTATTTTATACCATTTTTTGGGTTAGTTCATCATTGCTTATAAAAATTTATGGAATGATATTACCAAGTCTTTAATAAAAATCAAGAACATCCAACAATTTCTAGTTGATTTTAATCACCAAACTTACATATATGCATGTATGCACACAAGGCTACATATATACACACACATAGATTTCTTGTTTTCCGTTTTCACTTAAGAACATATCATTCAATCTTTGATGAAAAACCGTTTTAACAACTTTTATCTACCATGCAAACACTTAAGATGATTCAAGATAATATCAAAATGAAACACACACATACACCCATGGCACTCACACTACACCCTACACACACACGACACCCACCCACCAACATACTCACGGCACACACACACCCATAGCCATCTCTCTTCTATTTTTGAAAAACCATTTGATTAAAACTTACATTTTCAGATTTTTGTGTGATTATCTCAAGCTTTTTATGAACAAAGACATAAGAGATAAACAAAATATGGTTACCTTGCCAAGGATCCTTATTTTAATATGATAAAAACCCTTGTTTCTAGTGTTGGCAATGCTTTGTTCTTCCAAAATCCTTAAAGCGTTTAAATCACCATTGTTTTAAATCTTGAAATGTAGAAAGTTTTTAAGTTTAGTAGAGATTTTTAGAGAGAGAGCAGAGAGAGGATGAGGGGTGGTGACGGTTTTGAGAGGAGAGAGGGAGGTGATGATGTGTTGTGAATGGTGAAGATGAGGGATGGAGCGTGGGTTTAAATAAGAAATGATTAGGTGAGATGAATCATCACCATAGGCTTTGTTGGCTGATTATATACATGATATACACATATACATAGCCTTGATGATTTGCATTTTAATAATAATATAATATTTAGTGGGTATTAGGTGTAAATTAGCGGGTATATTACTAGATAACGCGGTACCGGTTCCTAACGCTTTAGACACCCGATACGCGACAAAGTATTTTATTTTTACCCAACACATAATATTACACTTATTATATTAATATTAGATGCCATATGGTGTAAATCATCTAATTTTTATAATATATGCGCCCAGTTCACACAATACCGCGTGCTGCGACTAATAATCACAATTTTTATTTTTTCATCTATTTCTCCATATTTCTCAACGAAATATGATTAGAAATATTATTTAAAGCATATATTTAAGTTTCGAACTTTAAATATCATCCGGGTCATCACCCACGATCATTTTCATGCGCTAAATCGCTACGCAACGAAATATTAACTATGACACATCTAGTCATATTTTAACATATAAAATAAGCTTTTGGACTTAAAATTTACTTTATTAACTTCAAATATTATTTATAATCATATACCTAACTTTACATAAGTACGGTTAATTATCTGGTCATGTTGTTGTAGTAGCAGCCACGAATTGTCAAGTTCGAAAACAAATTTTGCAACCAAATATCTTGCCATGTTGTTGTAGTAGCAGCCACAATGCCCACTTTATTGACTCGCTTATTAACAATATCTTCGGCAACAAATAAAGAGTGAATCGGTTGATCGATTTGACCCGTTTTCTCATAAATATCATCAAGCGATTTAACGTGTCTCTCCGGTGTGTCAACGAACTCACATTCTTCAGGTTCGCCTAAATAACATGACTTAGATGAGAAGAACTGTTCACCAACTTGCTGGTCTTTTAAAATTTGCTCAATGGTCTTGGACTGAATCTCGGCTTCCAGCGCACCCCTTGTTTCAATTAGACTTCTCTTTTCTAATGGTATTGCTTTTGTTGGTGTAACATCAGCTCCACGAGGATTTGTAGTGATTTCAATGGGCACCACAATCTAACAATAATTATCATCCAATCCTTCCTCAACAAATTCAAAACAAGCATGCCCACTACTACAAATTTTTTCAACATGCTATGAACAATAACAAGCTTCTGCTTCATCAACTTCTAAATCCCTTAACTCTACACGTGAAGTTTCGCCAAACAACACCCTTCCATTGATTTAATGATCGAAATATGTAACGGGATTCAGAACCTCAATCATGTGATTAGAAGCACTGTGATCCAAGCACCACAAACCCGACTCAATATTGTAGTTTTTCGGTGCTATATCCGGCTCATTGAGAAGCGCACAATCGTCTTCTTCGTGTATCACAGCTTCCATGAACAGTTGTTCGTTCACCTCTTGAGTTTCAACCATATTCACCTCATCTTTTTCCGCCGAGTTGTCCGGGCATTCGCTTGCATGATGACCCAATTTTTCACAATTGTAGCAAGTTACATTCGAGTTGTCTTTACATTCATTTATTGTTGGTTTCAATTGGATCACATAAAGAAAACGAACACAGTTTGTTGTGGTAAACTTTATCTCAGAGTCCTTTTATTACCAAAGCAAAACAATCAAAATAAGACTCAAAACAAAAGACTCTCAAACAGAAGACATTTACCATACGTTTACATGTTATTGCTTTTATAGCCCATCAAACTTGACTAACCTATTTGTACTAGGAAAGGAAAAACTATATAGATAACAATAAAAATAAAACTTGCAGCAAAAGTAACATATAACCCATTTGACTAAGACTCAACAGATAATAATGAACCTTAAATAATAATTCAAACTCCAAACTTTGGTTTATCCAATCAACTCAACCGTCTATGTCTTCAACTCTATCTCCAACTCCAAGCAATTTGATTCCAACTCCAACCCGTAAGCAAAACTGGTCCAATTTGTAATTTATTTCTTTGGCCCGGGTCAAATAATTAACGAGGCAACAGGATTGTGTCGATTGATGTAGCTTGGGATAGATCATCAATCGGCATCGTTGCGGGCCACACGAAAGCTGGTTTGAAAGGTGGGACGTCTGGTACGGCCAAGGACCCTGCTAGCATTTGCACAATGCTATGTGTTTTCGGCCTCTCGTTGGCTATCGGGTGCGAGCAAGCTAGCCCTAACATCAAGAACCGTGTGGCTTCCTCCGTGTCATAATCATCTGCAAGGCGTTTATCGACGACTTCCAAGATACTACCTTCGCGATACAATGACCATACGTAGTCAACCATGAACTGGAAACCGTTGACTTTTGTCCCAGGGCGTTGACCGGAAACGACCTCGATTAGTAACGCGCCAAACGCGTAAATATCGGATTGTTGAGTGGCTTTTCCAGTGAGGAAGCATTCCGGGGCTATATAACCAATGGTTCCGATAACACCCTCGGCCTCCGCATAACTTGTTTTTTCATTGTCGAGGGCACGGGCGAGACCAAAATCACCTAGACGGGCGTTGAAATCCGAATCGAGCATTATGTTACTTGCCTTGATGTCACGATGAACAACCTTTTGGTCATATTCGTAGTGGAGGTAGTGTAGGGCGGAGCCGATATCGGCTAAAATTTTGCCTCGGAGTGTCCAGCTCAGCGGTTCACTGTTCCCGGTGAACAGGTGCATATCGAGACTACCTTTTCGCATATACTCGTACACCAACAAGAGCTTTCCGTTCTTGTGACACCATCCTGTACCGTTTCAAGTGATGTATGTTTAGTAGTAGTGTAGTTTGCAATTAAAAAAATGCTCATAGACTTTATACATTAAATTTAAAGTGTCACACGGAAAATATTTAGAACATACAAGTTGTCAAACAAAAATTCAAAATTTAGCATTCAAAGTATCCAAGTATGAAATTGAAATTACATATCCAATCTTTAAATCATAATTAAAAGGTGAAATGCTAGACTTATTGATAACAAACTACGTTTGACTTTTGCAGACTAACGTGGTTTTCATATAATTTCGTAGATCTCAACATTTTTTTTGTACATTATCATATATATCAAGGAATAGAGATTTTTCCATGAAGAGGTATAAGGTTTTATACCGAGACTCAAGACGATTCGGCTTAAAAGAATGGGCCGAAGCCCAAAGGGGGTTCACCTCATCATGGAGATCTGAACCAAGTAAGTCCCATCTTCGGAAGTCAAAGGCTCTGATGGAAAGTACAATGGCTCCAGAGAGTAGAGAAGTACAACTTCTCTGACTAGTAAAAATACCCCCTCTTAGGTACATGAGACACACAAAACTCACACACTCCGAACCATACTTTTTCTCTCTTTAACAAATACTTATCCTCGAGTCGGATGGTGATCATAGAGAAGCCCCCCCTGTGGAAAGCCTAACGGTTTTCTACCTTGTGCAGGTTCATCAAGAGTTCTTTGCCCACGGGATCTAATCGACTTATCCTGTTCTCAAGCCATTTACATGTTCGGTCAGTATTTTGGATCTTCAATTTGCGTCATCCGTCTTCTTAATTGTTTTTTTTTTATTTTTCCAAAATGAAGATCTATACAACTTACACCCATGACGGCAATTTCAGATGGTTTTTCAATCGAAAATGTCACTCACACCAATGCAGACGATGAGGTGGTGACAGTGACGTGTTCACTAACTGCCACTGCATCTGTTGCTCTTTCCCAGATCGAGGTACGACAGATTCCCAGATCATAGCCACTTGAAAATGTATCACCTAGACGTTCGGAACCATTACCTGAATTTGATGAAACTTTCCTCCAAAAGAACCGAGAGCTTTTGCTTCAGTTATAGGAACAACAGGAAAAAGAAGAAAAGCTTCGGAGCGTCCACGCCATCTTGTTCCCTACTAAAGAATTCTCCATGTCGTCCGCACCAAACACCAATCTCACCTCCCAGCCAATCTATTCCACCATTACTTCGGCAACCCCATTTGAAACCCCTTATGGAAATTTCATTCTACATGGGTATTTCGGACCAACTCCAACTAGGTCTCCTGTCACGGAGAGAGGGATAACAAGCTCGGCCCAGGCAGATGATGACATCACCACACCATATTACACAACCTATATGGTTGCACACTCCAAGTTCTCCTAAAGGATAGCAAACGGTCGTCTACCGGCCAAGTTAAAAATTTCGGTGATAGTAAAAAAATACGATGAAACTTTGGATTTGGATGATCACATCTTCAACTTTGGGGGAAGAGCAGAAATATAGCCATGGCCCATGCCTGCATGGTGCCACTTGTTTGCACAAATACTGACACGAGCAACACGAGTGTGGTTTGATGGTCTACCAGCAGGGGGAATTGGTAATTGGGAAGATTTTTATCGGGTATTCTTACAAAACGTTCCCAACAGCGTCGATGCTCAAAAGATATTACAGAGGTATACAACATCCGAAGGAAGGACGGTAATTCTCTGAAAAAGTTCATTGATCGATTTAACAAAGAGAGCATGCAAATTAGTGGGGCAGTGGACCAACTTCGTGGTTTTTGACCTGGGATCCGAAACAACCGGTTGGTGGAGAAATTACATGAGGACTTGCCAACTACAATGGAAGTATTGATAGAACGTGCTCGAGCATTTGCACGAGGTAAAAGTGCTTGTGGGCAAACATATGATAATGAATACCGGTCCTCAGCAAGAAATAGCTCTTGGAAGAAGAATACACCACCAACCTCCGAAAGAAGCAACTCATGGAACAAGGGAAGGATACATCCCTACGCTTGGAATGATTAAGGATCATTCGGACGAAACTCCAATTCTCACCGAGCCACAAGTTATGCTGACTTGTCAAAATCTCCCAGCGAGATCCTAAGCACTGAAAACATAGATTTTCCAAACCTCCGAAGCAGAGACCAACTTCAGACAAAAACACAAAAAGTACTGTGATTACCACCGAGCTAAGGGCCATGATACTGATGACTGCTGGTCTTTGAAACAAGAAATTGAAAAACACTGAATGCCGGGAAGCTGTCACACTTGGTGATGTGCCATCATTTACACATATAAAACATGCATAAATAGTCTCATAATAGGGAAAACTGAGCTTAAATTGATGATTATAGCTACTTAATCGCTCCTGTTTGTGTTTTTTAGGAAATTGGAGCTCCAACCCGAAAACAAGTGATTTTCGGGTAAAAACAGCTAAAAACCGGAGATTCCTGAGGATACGAGACTCGCCGCATGTTTCCCGTATGTGTAAAGGCCTTTTCGGGATTTAAATGATGATAAAAACTGACTCGGATTTGACTAAGCACGCCCATGCTCACTTGCACGGAGGTCACGCACGCTAGAAGACAGCGCAGCCAACTTGGGAGACAGGAAAACTAAATTTGACATCAGGCACGTTCGCGCCCCTCCCCTGGCACTCCCGTGCAGGACACAAAGTACAGACAAGACAGATCTGCAGCAACATAACGTACGTGGGGAAGATGGCACGCCCGTGCCTACTCCCTGTGCACGGTCTTGCACCTCCTGGCAGCTCTATAAATAGCAAGCTTACCTCAATCATTTGGGATTCATTCTTATGCCTTCTTGGGCCAACTTCCAAGCTTCTTCCAGAGATCTTGGGGTCTTGTGGGAGGCCTTAGGGCCATCCTAACATCCCACCAAGGTTAGGTCTCGTCCTACCTTGATTATCTTGGCCAAGAATGGGATCGTATGAGTAGTTCATGCAATAAAACATCAAGGGTCGTGAGGTTTACACTAGATACATAGCATCAAGAAGATGGAAGGCTTGTCTATGAGCTGCCATGATTCTTGTGTTGATCATTCTTTATGGTTGTATCTTTCTATTATCTCCGAACCCATTTCGATTTGTAGACTTTTATTATTAGTAGTAGTTTATTTTTAGTTATTCGGTGTGTTTATCTTCTCAGCTAATTCTTGCTTGTTTGTCTTTGTGACAGGTTCAACTAGTGATTAACTTGATAAATCTAAAACAACCCTAACTTAAATAATAAAATAAACTATCATGGGGTTCAATCGGCTTCTGATAGTCCCGAGCTAGATCCAAGGAAAGGAAACCGGTGGTGAGAAAGATTATCCGGGCTTCTGATATACAAACCGGGTTTTAAGAAATGGCTTCTGAAGTGGGCCAGATCCTAGTGACACGTTTCTGGTACTTACCATATGTATTAATGATTTTCTTGGCAAAAGGAAGGATTCCATACGGGTGCAAAATTAATATTCGGGTTACACACCTTTAAGATTATATTCCATCTTTGCTAAGGACTTAATTCATCTAGGGAGGTTATGGGTTAGGTTTGTCACGTGATCACTAAACCAAACTTAAATTTATCTGATCAATAAATTATTAAGTTGTCACTTTTAAGATAAATAAAACAAGAATACTTTATCTAGTTCTCGTTAGTACAAAGCCGTTAACCAATGGAGGATACGTTGTCCCTCATGCTGACTTTTAGAGAGACTCTTCGATGATCAAAAGTCGTCTCCTAGCTAGGGGGTACGCTATCGCGGGGGTTAACTATAAGAGAGATGTTTCGGTACAGAAAGCGAGAGCTAAAGGAGGTGGCCCAAGCCTCTACTATAATTTAAGAAGATAAATTAGAGGACCTAGTGCTTAAACGAGCAACTTGGCGGTGGTTTGGGAAGTACCTCACATGCAGGACTCAAACGGTGGTAACACAAGTCTTCAGAGTTATGCGGTGATGCGCACCTTGGACACACCACTCATCAGTGGCGCCGTTTCTCTCAAAACGCAGAGCCAAACTTTCCAAAAAGCTGAACGGCAGTGCGAGTTGGACAAAGACCGCATTGTCACAGGAGAACGATGGCCTACAGGCCAGTAGTCCGAAGACACCTTTGTGGGGACTCGTACACTTCCCCTGTGCGTGACCTATAGAGTTTCCAGAACGTCATCTCTTATTTATTTCTTTTCTCATCCCCAACTCTAAAGGGACCGTTCACCCATGTTCTCCTCACCAATAATTAAACTTAATATTACTACTATAATAAAATTAACTACTTATATGGAGGGTCCCGAGATGTGCCTGTTTACTATCCCTACTATTTTTATCTTTTTATTTTCAAAACCAAAACCTTTTTCAAAAACCATTTTTCTAGAACCCATCCGTTTTATTTTCTTTTTCAAACCCGACTAATTAACGTGATGGAAGGTTGAGTAGGGCAAAGTGTGTTCTCTGGAATACGATACTCGGTATTTACCCTAGAAACCTATACTATACACGTCAGGTTCTCTACCTATGTGCTGGTTTTAGTTTCTAAGTAATTATCGTTTACTTATAAATTTAAAACTTGTTTAAACGGTTTAGTAAAAATTAATCTTTTTCCCAAAACCAATGTTTTGAAAGTAACACGTCAAGTTTTTGGCACTGGGAAAAATGATATCTTTTCTAATTACTAAAACCAGGTACATCACTTGGTCAAAGAAATAAAGGAAGGATAGTCATCAGCTCTCCAAATACCCTATCACAATGATCAGGTTGGCATTCATATGATTCGGACCTTAAACAGGCAGGGGGTAAAAAGGAGTCACCACCATACTTTGCCATGGATGTACTAGCCCATATCCTTTCCATCTCTCCTGATGATGCTAGGACGGGCCAATGATTAACTTCGGGATAGTAGTTGGACACAAGACACACCGGATGTATGTAGATAATGGAAACTCCTCTGAATTCATGTATCACATACGTTTCCAACAGCCGGCCGAGGCAATCCAGCATAAGCTAATACCGGTTTTCATGCCACTCATCAGCTTTTCAGAATAAGTTATCCAACCAATTGAACAACTCTCATTTCCAGTAATATTGGGGTCTAGAGTCCTACACAGGACAGTGATTTTGACGTTCCCGGTAGTGGGTTCTTGTATGTTCACAACATCATCTTGGGAAGGTCGGGAATGAGGGCCTTCAGAATAGTGACTTCCACAATCCATGGTGCATTGAAGTTTCCAACTGAAGTTGGTATAGACACCATTGAATCCGAATCTGGACTATGCATTGCAGAAGTCCGGCAGTCCTTGAGCCCAAGCAACAACGACCCAGGGCAGTCAGGTTCGGCCACCATTGAAAAATGGTCGATTCACCCAGATTTCCAGGAACAAAAAATCTCCGTGGGTGCTCAACTCATAGTTAATGCTCGAGAGGCTCTTTGGAAATTACTCTCCAACTCTTTAGACGTTTTTGTTTGGCAACATTCGGATATGGCCGGGGTTCCACGTACCTAAGTTGAACATAAGTTGAACACCTACCCCAGGAGTAAAGCCCGTGACATAAAAGAAATGAAGTATGGCTCCGTATAGGGTGAAGGCCATAGCCGAAGATGTTAAAAATTTGTTGGAAGCAGGTATCATTGAAGAAGTCATATATCAGACGTGGGTCTCGATCCCTTTCATGGTCAAGAAATAGGATGGGGCCTGGAGAATGTGTGTTGATTTTAAAGATCTTAACAATGCTTATCTAAAAGACTGTTACCCACTCTCGGAAATAGATATGAAAGTCGATGTTGTGGCTAACTTCAGGCTAAAATGTTTCCTTGATGCCTACAAGGGGTACATCGAATGAAGATAAAATAACTTTTATAACAAACGTTGGTTTGTACTGTTACAAGAAGATGCCCTTCTGCTTAAAAAATGTCAGGGCAACTTATCAAAGGATGATGGATGAAACCTCCAAAGGTCAAATTGGGAGAAATTTAGAGGTATACGTGGATGATGTGGTCATCAAGAGTACAATTAAAGACACTATGCTAAGAGACATCTCTGAGACTTTGACCAAGCTCCGAGAGATTAACATGAAGCTGAACCCCAAGAAATGTTCATCCAACTCCCTATCCGATTTTGCTTATAAAAAAACTCTAAACACACTAGGATCCGGTCCCTTGGACAAGGCTTTGTACGAAAGCGCGAAATGGCTAACGCCGCTCAATCCGAAGGGGTTAACCTGAGAAATATGAACTTTGTGAAATTTCAACACCCTCATTAGGAACCTGATGAAAGGGACTCGATAGTTCGAGAAATTACAAACCCGGGTGTAGAAACCAAATTTACCCTCTGGAAAGGGTGAATAGGGATTCGAGGTGCAGGAAGAACTGGTCGAAGCTCAAGTGGGATACGATAATCCATCAAAAACTTGTCCAGTTTCGACTGGGTCAATTTGTAAAATTGATACCCATATCATCCTTCACATCTTTGAAGAGAAACTAAAAATGACAAGAAAGGAAGGAAGAACAATACGCACCTGGTTATAGGGTAACAAGAACTCAAATCTAGAAAAGGGGAAGGAGAAAGACGAAATCTATCGGTGAATACTAACCAGTTATTAATATCAGATTACAAGAAAAAAACTTCTCATAAAAAAGGAGAGTCAATATTAATATATTAAAATAAATACTTACTTCAAATTCACGTTATCTTCTAATATTTCTATAATTATGCTTTAAATAGTCAAATAACCTAGTTTTACATAGTTTAATATGCATTACTATAGTTGAATAGGTCATCTTAAAAAAAAGTTAAGAAAAAACTATTCCTCATTTATGAAATTTACTCTTATTTTTTGTAGAAGCTCGTAAGAAAAGTTCATTCATCAACATTTTGGTCAAAAAATTATTAAACAAAACCACATTTTAATTGGTAATTAGTTATAATTGTTTTTAGTCAAACTAAATAAACATATTAATTAATCAATATATATAATAAATGAAAAGGATTATGTCACATAGAATAAGTGAGAGTTTCACACCTTTTGATTTCTTTTTAAAAAAAATTCTCTAGCATGTGCATGCATGTGCACTATCTCACAATTTTTAAACATTGGTAACTTTTATATACAACATTTAAAAAAACACAATTACACCAAACTAACGAGCGTTTTATTATATTTTCAATAAGCACCATAGTGTTATACAAAAAACGAAAAAAAATAGACATTTTTAGTAGGTTTTTGTTCATGCAAAAAAAAAAAAAAAATGTGTTCAGGTAATTCATTAATCATGTCTAAGCAGGTCGATAATCATGTTAAGATAGTATATATGTTTTTGAACTTATTATTACAATAATAACCCGCGAACTACATATTAATTCATAGATGTAATCAGTTTGGGAAAAAAATGTATTTTTATTGATGTTGCTAGAAACATTGATTACAAAGGTTGCTAAGCTGGTTAGATGTAGCATATGATTCTTAAATACCAGGTACATCTTTAATTGATAAGTCATAATTATCAATTATGACCCCACCATGCACGCCTTTCAAAACGTTTTTAATGTATGTACTTTAAAATCAACTGACATGTGGTGATTATTGAAATTAATACTTTAACTATGTATGAGTAGAGAAAATGGTTGGTAAAATGAAAAGTTATCGTCATACAATCTTTTAAGTCGATAGCAGTTATATCATTTTTATTTATCTTCAATATGGATATTCACTGCTTACCTATTGATTGTTATATTCGATGTTCCAGGTGATCAATTGTATATCAACAATAAAGATTGAACATGTATGTCATTTTTCACATGTGCTCATTTTACACATCAGAATTTGCCTATTTGATACTAATTTGGTTTTTTTATTCTAGGTTTACATCACAGCTTTAGAATGTCTTGAGGAAGCACTAGAGCAAGATGTGCACATGTAAAATTAAAAGCAAGTTTTATGAGTTATCGAGTGTTGATCATTTACAAAAAAAAAATACGAAAAAAAACCTATTTCTTTTAGGGAAAATGGATTTTAATACTCCCAACTATCGCCTGTTGGCGGATATCGCTCCCAACTTTCACTTTGGCCAATACCACTCCCAACTTTCAACTTAGTTTGTTCCATCACCCCCAAACTAACGGTGGTCTAACCTGGTTAGTGTTCGTGGCCAAAATGTGAAAACCAAAACTTTAGGACATTTTTGAAACATTTTATTATTATTATTAAAAAACTATTATTATAATAATGTATTAAAAAATTATTATTTTTTAAAATTTTTTAAATCCAACCATCTTCCACAAAACAACAACCACCACCGACCTTAACCACCACCGAACCGACCTACAACCACCATCACCGACCTGCAACCTCCATCACCGACCTGCAACCACCACCACCCTACCTGCAACCACCACCACCCGACCTGCGACCACCACCACCGACCTGCAACCACCGCATCACTCAACGACTTCGCCGTTGACGGCGGCAACGCCACGTCTAACGCCGACATACTGTACCCTTGTGCGTCGAGTGCTAACGCTTTTAGCATATGTGATGTGGCGTCGTTTGGGTCTGATAATATCGACTTATTGACTTCGTCGGCTGCTTGTTTGGCTAGCTTGATCTTGATCGTAGGGTCGGGATTAGATCTGGATTTGGATAAGAGCTGTGCGCCGTTGATGAAATGATGTTTAGCGTCGTGACAGGGGAGGTGTTTGTATCGAAGGTTTTTTATTGAGGGGTTTTGTTTATTAATAATATTATTATTATGTATATGAATATTAAGATTGCAATGAAGAATAATAAGAGTTTTATTGCTACATCGATCATCAATTTGGGAATTTTGTTTTGAGGATTTGATTTGGGTTTGCGAGTTTTAATGTGTGGTTGAAAGGATATAGAAGAAGAAAATGTGAGGGACTGTACTTTATGCATGAATGGGTGTACTATTGAATGAGATTTGCAGGTAGAGATTGAATGATTTGTGTATGTGGGTGTGTTTATGGATGGAGGCGGTGGTTGGGGATGGCGGTGGTTGGGAATGGCGGTGGAGGCTGTGGTTGGGGATGGCGGTGGAGGCAGTGGTTGTGGGTGGTGGTGGAGGTAGTGTTGGTGGGGATGCTGTCTGTTTCAAAAAGTTTCAAAAAGGTCCTTTAAGTTTACGTTTTTGCACACATTTTTTCACTTATATTAGACTAGCTTTTATCCTGGGAGTGTCCCAGGTTAAAATATCTAATATAACATAATAAAATATCTAATATGACAACATAATTAATGATTTGCCAATACATGATTAATGAATATTATTATTATTATTATTATTATTATTATTATTATTATTATTATTATTATTATTATTATTTATTTATTTTAAACAACTTTCTGCCATAAGTTATCATATTCAAATATAAAAAAAAATCTCTGCCTAGGAAGTTATGTTTATCGTTTGTGATTTATTAGTAGAGTAAAATATATTTGAAAACAAAACCCCATAAAAATAGTTGTTTTTTTCTCCGTTTTTTATGTAGCACTATGGTACTCGTTGGAAAGATAATAAAACGCTCGTTAATTTGGTGTAATTTTTTTCTTTGATGAATCTCGTATATAAAACATATTAACGTTTAAAAGTTATTGGAGGAAACATTAGAGAGAAAATTTAATTTTGTTTTTAAATTCTTATCTTTTCCTAAAATAACTATAATATATATATATATATATATATTTATTAAAAAAACTCAAAAATTAAAAAATCATACATGGTGCCACGTGGCACATTAAAAAAGGGGTTAAGGCCTCCATTAAATGCCACATCATCAAAGTTCAATTCTTTTATTATAAGTTATAGATTTGTCTGTTACGAGAACCTCCTGAAAAATAAACTAATGATAATAATGTTACCGAGTAATCGAACAAGATGTTTATGCCGCAACCGGTTAATAATTGTAAGTTCCGCCAAGAAGTCATCCTCTCCCTTCAAACTTTCCCGCGAAAACCATTTAACTGCCACTTCAACATTATTGTCGGGCAAAACCCCGCGGTAAACAACGCCGTATCCACCCTGCCCAAGCTTCCTCTTCTCGTCAAAGTTATTCGTCGCTTTCTTCAACTCCCGAAACACAAACTCCTTTGGCATACCGGGCAGCGTTCGCAGCCGGTTCAAAATATTGGACTGCGCCCGTTCAACCAAACGCTTTTTATACATATGGTAACCTAAATAACACGCTAATGCCACGAACCCTAACACTAAAGGAATCCCAACGGCTAGTAAGATCCTTGGTAACTGTGACGGCCTTTTAGTCTCGATGACATAGTTAACGATGATGCTCCATTCCATCACAGCGTTTTGCTGCATTAACGTTCCGGTGGACGCGGCGAATCCCATATAGGATTCGGGCCGAACCGTTTTTCGAAGGTCTAATTCATGTTCGATGATCGGGGTTTTCGGTATAGGAGGCGTGGGTGAGTTTTGTGTTGGCTTGTCCGCGATGAAGACGCGGATGATTTTCTCAGTTCCATCGTACTGAATCCAGACGTTGTGGAACGCGGAACTTGAAGGTGCGAGAGTGATATTTAATGGCGTTAACGATTTAGCAACGGTTGATTTGACCGAGTAAATGTTGAGGCCGATGTGGTTGTCGTCAATATCAAAAGATTGTTTCACGGTGTCGAGCTCGATAGCTACGATGTCGTTTGCTGAATGATCGTCGAGGGTTTGGTTAGTGATACCGAGGTACTCACCGTAGCTGTTGTCGGGGATGGTGTAGTTGGGGGCGATTAAGAAGGCTAAACCTTCGCCAGGAGTGCCATTTATTGGGGACATGTTGACGAGAAATGAGGTGTTGAAGGAGGCTACGGAATCTCCGTCCCATAGTCTGAAGGGTTGCGCGAACATGATACGGCCGGACTGATTGCCGAGGTCGAAGGTGGTGTTACCGGTGTTTGGGGTGACTTGGAGGGCATCTTGGCTAACAAGGGCGCGGTTTTGGAACACTAGTTCAGAGCCTACTGATTCTAATGATTTGTTAAACCCGTGATAGGTTCGGGTGAAGGTTTCGAACTTTGCGGTGGCGGAGAAGAGGGAGAGGAACATGACGGTGCTGATGAGGGCGGTTGTTAGTGCTACTGCCATCTCATGAAGTGGTGATGATGGAAGGGGAGAGAGAAGTCAAAATGGTGGATGGGTGGGTTTAGATAGTCTAATAATTTTCGATTTTTGACCGGGCAAAAGGTGGTTGGTGTTAGGAAAGATCAATGCAGGGACGTGTTTTTATTTGTTTAAAACCATGCAATAATAGACTTGTGAAACCGGCACGAGTCATGCATAGTTTTCTTCTTTTACAAATCGAAACGACTTGATTACGTCATTTATAACCGAGCTAGAAACCAAGTGAGGTTTTTTGAACATTTATTTATCAAGCGAGCGGTAAATGATTTGGACAAACAAAAAATTGAGACATTTCCTTCAATATTTGATGATTTACACCATACTGTATTAGGATGACACTAAGTCTTAGGTCGGACTGTCTGATGATGAGGCTCATGTTAATAACGGTGAGGCGTTGAGCATATTATTGCAGAGAACAATTGTCGCATTATAGCATAGGTTGATAGTTAAGATTGTCATTTCATGACTTGGAGTTTTACAATTAAAATTGGTGTTAAATATTTATTGATTTCATTAGGCTAGTAAGTATAAATACAATTCTATACACTACAAGAAAACAGAGCAATAGCGGCGACACCTTCAGCGGCGACCCGCCAAAATGTCGCCGCTAAAGCTCAATTTTAACCAAACCGTTGATCAAATGAAAATCAACGGTCAAAATTTTAACCTACCCGCCTTCTCCTTCTTCTTTCCCTCTCTTTCTTTTTCACCTCTTTCTCCTTCAATCTCTCTGCTCTCTGCTCTCATCTCCCTCAATCTCTCTGCTCTCATCTCCCTCCTTCTCCCTCTCCCGCCTCTCCTTCCTTCTCCCTCCTTCTCCTCAATCGTTCCCCACCACCACCACTCGTTCCCCACCACCACCGAGCAACCCCCACCGAGCAACCCCCACCGAGTTAACCCCTACCACCGGATCTCTCCCTCTGCTCTCGTCTCCGCTCTCCCTCTCGTAAGTAATTTACAGTTTTTTTCTTTTTTTTTCGTTTTTTTTGTTTTGTGTTTTTGTTTTCTGTTTTTTATTTGTGTTTTCAGTTTTTTTTTCTTTTTTTTCAGTTTTTTGTTTATCTTCGATTTTTTTCTTTTATTTTCTGTTTTTATTTTTTATTTTCAGTTTTTTATTCTTTTTTTTTCTGTTTTTAGGTTAGTTTTTAATTATTTTTTGATAATTTGTTTGTGGGTTTGTAGGAAAGGACCGATCCGGGGAAGAACGCGAGGTTTGTCGCCACTAAAGATTTAGTTGCCGCCGCTAAAGGTTAGTCGCGGCCGCCAATTGTTTTTTTCTTTTAAATTTAAATGCTTTAATTAGGTTGTGTATATATATATATATATATATATATATATATAGGGTAGGGTTCCTGTAGGAAAATTGGTTTGTGTGAGAAGTGTAGGAAGGATTAAAAATTGATATGTATGCATCATTTTTTTGGACGTATGCATCATTTTTTGTACGTATTCATGATGTTTTGGATTTTTTTTCTTAGAAAAACAACAAACATAACAATTAATAACCGAAAACAATGTATTTTAGACTTAAAACTTAAAACACTATGTCAATAACACTTTAGCAGAGTGTTTTAAGTAATTACTACGGTGTTTTATCTGTAATTTAAATTTAATGACTATAATACATTGGATTGTGTTTTAAATTTTTTTATATTGTTGTGTTAAGTGTTTTTCAAGCCAAAACAACCCAAAACATCATTCCAAAATCAAAAACATGATGGCTACATGTCAATTCTTAATCCTTCCTACACTTCTCACACAAACCAATTTTCCTACAGGATCCTCTACCTATATATATATATATATATATATTTGTGTAGGAGCAAATTGCGAGTTTGTTGGAAAACCCACAATTTAGAAATGGAATCATCCGGGCGATTCTTTCAGATACTGCGACACCGGACTTGGGAAACCAAAATCATGAAGAAGATCAAGGGAATGATAACACCGATGATGATGATGATTATGATATGTAGGTGCGATATTATGTGTTTAGTATGGTTCATGTAAACGATTTTAGGATGATATATTAGAATTTGGAATGCGTATGTAAAATGTTTTATGCTTTTTTCGGTTTTACAGTATTTAAATATCACTAGTAGGTTAAAATCACCAGGTAAAAAAAAGGGTATTAGCGGCGACATGTCGCCGCTAATAATATGTCCATGTAGTGACGTGGCATAAGAAATAGCAGCAACTATCACCGCTATTGATGTTGAGCAATAGCGGCGACAAAAAGCAATAGCGGCCACACAAGGAGCAATAGCGTCAAGGCAATAGCGACAAGACAAATAGCGGCGATAGTCGCCGCTATTAGCAATAGCGGCGACCCGCGTTAGAAATAGCGGCGACATATGTGGCCGCTATTGCTCTGTTTTCTTGTAGTGATATTTGCATATAATGGGCCAAACGGAATAGAGTGTTATATATAAAACAATAAATATAATTATAGAGAGATCCTAGAAATTAGTAAAAATTAATTAGAGCTGAACCAAGCCGAGCAGAACTTTATTCGTACTAGGAAAGGAAAAACTATATAGATAACAATAAACTTGCAGCAAAAGTAACCTTAATCTATTTGACTAAGAAGCAACAGATAATAATGAACCTTAAATAATAATTCAAACTCCAAACTTTGGTTTGTCCAATCAACTCAACCGTCTATGTCTTCAACTCTATCTCCAACTCTAAGCAATTTGATTCCAACTACAACCCGTAAGAAAAAGAGATCCAATTTGTAATTTATTTCTTTGGCCCCGGGTCAAACAATTAACGAGGCAACAGGATTGTGTTGATTGATGTAGCTTGGGATAGATCAACAACCGGCATCGTTGCGGGCCACACGAAAGCTGGTTTGAAAGGTGGGACGTGTGGTACGGCCAAGGACCCTGCTTGCATTTGCACAATGCTATGTGTTTTCGGCCTCTCGTTGGCTATCGGCTGCGAGCAAGCTAGCCCTAACATTAAGAACCGTGTGGCTTCATCCGTGTCATAATCATCTGCAAGGCGTTTATCGATGGCTTCCAAGATACGACCTTCGCGATACAATGACCATACGTAGTCAACCATGAACTGGAAACCGTTGACTTTTGTCCCAGGGCGTTGACCGGAAACAACCTCAATTAGCAACGCGCCAAACGCGTAAATATCGGATTGTTGAGTGGCTTTTCCAGTGAGGAAGCATTCCGGGGCTATATAACCAATGGTTCCGATAACACCCTCGGCCTCCGCCTAACTTGTTTTTTCATTGTCGAGGGCACGGGCGAGACCAAAATCACCTAGACGGGCGTTGAAATCCGAATCGAGCATTATGTTACTTGCCTTGATATCACGATGAACAACCTTTTGGTCATATTCGTAGTGGAGGTAGTGTAGGGCGGAGCCGATATCGGCTAAAATTTTGCCTCGGAGTGTCCAGCTCAGCGGTTCACCGTTCCCGGTGAACAGGTGCATATCGAGACTACCTTTTCGCATATACTCATACACCAACAGGAGCTTTCCGTTCTTGTGACACCATCCTGTACCGTTTCAAGTGATGTATGTTTAGTAGTAGTGTAGTTTGCAATTAAAAAAAATCATAGACTTTATACATTAAATTTGAAGCGTCACACGGAAAATATTTAGAACATGCAAGTTGTCCAACAAAAATTCAAAATTTAGCGTTCAAAGTATCCAAGTATGAAAATGAAATTACATATCCAATCTTTAAATCATAATTAAAAGGTGAAATGCTAGACTTATTGTTAACGAACTACGTTTGACTTTTGCAGACTAACGTGGTTTTCATATAATTTCGTAGATCTCAACATTTTTTTTGTACATTATCATATATATTAAGGAATAGAGATTTTTCCATGAAGAGGTATAAGGTTTTATACCGAGACACAAGACGATTCGGCTTAAAAGAATGGGCCGAAGCCCAAAGGGGGTTCACCTCATCATGGAGATCTGAACCAAGTAAGTCCCATCTTCGGAAGTCAAAGGCTCTGATGGAAAGTACAATGGCTCCAGAGAATAGAGAAGTACTTCTCTAACTAGTAAAAATACCCCCTCTCAAGTACATGTGACATACAAAACTCACACACTCCGAACCATACTTTTTCTCTCTTTAACAAATACTTATCCACACTTCAGATGGTGATCATAGAGAAGCCCCCCTCCTCTGTGGAAAGCCTAACGGTTTTCTACCTTGTGCAGGTTCATCAATAGTTCTTAGCCCACGGGATCTAATCGACTTATCCTGTTCTCAAGCCATTTACATGTTCGGTCAGTATTTTGGATCTTCAATTTGCGTCATCCGTCTTCTTAATTGTTTTTTTTATTTTTCCAAAATGAAGATCTATACAACTTACACCCATGACGGCAATTTCAGATGGTTTTTCAATCGAAAATGTCACTCACACCAATGCAGACGACGAGGTGGTGACAGTGACGTGTTCACTAACTACCACTGCATCTGTTGCTCTTTCCCAGATCGAGGTATGACAGATTCCCAGATCATAGCCACTTGAAAATGTATCACCTAGACGTTCGGAACCATTACCTGAATTTGATGAAACTTTCCTCCAAAAGAACCGAGAGCTTTTGCTTCAGTTATAGGAACAACAGGAAAAAGAAGAAAAGCTTTGGAGCGTCCAGGCCAACTTGTTCCCTACTAAAGAATTCTCCATGTCGTCCGCACCAAACACCAATCTCACCTCCTAGCCAATCTATTCCACCATAACTTCGGCAACCCCATTTGAAACCCCTTATGGAAATTTCATTCTACATGGGTATTTCGGACCAACTCCAACTAGGCCTCCTGTCATGGAGAGAGGGATAACAAGCTCGGCCCAGGCAGATGATGACATCACCACACCATATTGCACAACCTATATGGTTGCACACTCCAAGTTCTCCTAAAGGATAGCAAACGGTCGTCTACCGGCCAAGTTAAAAATTTCGGTGATAGTAAAAAAATACAATGAAACTTTGGATTTCGATGATCACATCTTCAACTTTGGGGGAAGAGCAGAAATATAGCCATGGCCCATGCCTGCATGGTGCCACATGTTTGAACAAATACTGACACGAGCAGCACGGGTGTGGTTTGATGGTCTACCAGCAGGGGGAATTGGTAATTGGGAAGATTTTTATCGGGTATTCTTACAAAACGTTCCCAACAGCGTCGATGCTCAAAAGATATTACAGAGGTATACAACATCCGAAGGAAGGACGGTAATTCTCTGAAAAAGTTCATTGATCGATTTAACAAAGAGAGCATGCAAATCAGTGGGGCGGTGGACCAACTTCGTGGCTTTTGACATGGGATCCGAAACAACCAGTTGGTGGAGAAATTACATGAGGACTTGCCAAATACAATGGAAGTATTGATAGAACGTGCTCGAGCATTTGCACGAGGTAAAAGTGCTTGTGGGCAAACATATGATAATGAATACCGGTCCTCAGCAAGAAATAGCTCTTGGAAGAAGAATACACCACCAACCTCCGAAAGAAGCAACTCATGGAACAAGGGAAGGATACATCCCTACGCTTGGAATGATTAAGGATCATTCGGACGAAACTCCAATTCTCACCGAGCCACAAGTTATGCTGACTTGTCAAAATCTCCCAGCGAGATCCTAAGCACTGAAAACATAGATTTTCCAAACCTCCGAAGCAGAGACCAACTTCAGACAAAAACACAAAAATTACTGTGATTACCACCGAGCTAAGGGCCATGATACTGATGACTGCTGGTCTTTGAAACAAGAAATTGAAAAACACTGAATGCCGGGAAGTTGTCACACTGAATCCCGTGCCTACTCCCTGTTCACGGTCGTGCACCTCCTGGCAGCTCTATAAATAGCAAGCTCACCTCAATCATTTGGGATTCCTTCTTATGCCTTCTTGGGCCAACTTCCAAGCTTCTTCTAGAGATCTTGGGGTCTTGTGGGAGGCCTTAGGGCCATCCTAACATCCCGCCAAGGTTAGGTCTCGTCCTACCTTGATTATCTTGGCCAAGAATGGGATCGTAGGAGTAGTTCATGCAATAAAACATCAAGGGTCATGAGGTTTACACTAGGTACATAGCATCAAGAAGATGGAAGGCTTGTCTATGAGCTGCCATGATTCTTGTGTTGATCATTCTTTATGGTTGTATCTTTCTATTATCTCCGAACCCATTTCGATTTGTAGACTTTTATTATTAGTAGTAGTTTATTTTTAGTTATTCGGTGTGTTTATCTTCTCAGCTAATTCTTGCTTGTTTGTCTTTGTGACAGGTTCAACTAGTGATTAACTTGTTAAATCTAAAACAACCCTAAATTAAATAATAAAATAAACTATCATGGGGTTCAATCGGCTTCTGATAGTCCCGAGCTAGATCCAAGGAAAGGAAACCGGTATTGAGAAAGATTATCCGGGCTTCTGATATTCAAATCGGGTTTTAAGAAATGGCTTCTGAAGTGGGCCAGATCCTAGTGACACGTTTCTGGTACTTACCACTCATCAGTGGCGCCGTGGACACACCACTCATCAGTGGTGCCGTTTCTCTCAAAACGCAGAGCCAAACTTTCCAAAAAGCTGCACGGCAGTGCGAGTTGGACAAAGACCGCATTGTCACAGGAGAACGATGGCCTACAGGCCAGTAGTCCGAAGACACCTTTGTGGGGACTCGTACACTTCCCCTGTGCGTGACCCATAGAGTTGCCAGAACGTCATATCTTATTTATTTCTTTTCTCATCCCCAACTTTGAAGGGACCGTTCACCCATGTTCTCCTCACCAATAATTAAACTTAATATTACTACTATAATAAAATTAACTACTTATACGGAGGGTCCACGAGATGTGCCTGTTTACTATCCCTACTATTTTTATCTTTTAATTTTCAAAACCAAAACCTTTTTCAAAAACCATTTTTCTAGAACCCATCCGTTTTATTTTCTTTTTCAAACCCGACTAATTAACGTGATGGAAGGTTGAGTAGGGCAAAGTGTGTTCTCTGGAATACGATACTCGGTATTTACCCTAGAAACCTATACTATACACGTCAGGTTCTCTGCCTATGTGCTGGTTTTAGTTTCTAAGTAATTATCGTTTACTTATAAATTTAAAACTTGTTTTAACGGTTTAGTAAAAATTAATCTTTTTCCCAAAACCAATGTTTTGAAAGTAACACGTCAAGTTTTTGGCACTGGAAAAAATGATATCTTTTCTAATTACTAAAACCAGGTACATCACTTGGTCAAAGAAATAAAGGAAGGATAGTCGTCAGCTCTCCAAATACCCTATCACAATGATCAGGTTGGCATTCATATGATTTGGACCTTAAACAGGCAGGGGGTAAAAAGGGGTCACCACCATACTTTGCCATGGATGTACTAGCCCATATCCTTTCCATCTCTCCGGATGATGCTAGGACGGGCCAATGATTATCTTCGGGATAGTAGTTGGACACAAGACACACCGGATGTATGTAGATAATGGAAACTCCTCTGGATTCATGTATCACATACGTTTCCAACAGCCGGCCGAGGCAATCCAGCATAAGCTAATACCGGTTTTCATGCCACTCATCAGCTTTTCAGAATAAGTTATCCAACCAATTGAACAACTCTCATTTCCAGTAATATTGGGGTCTAGAGTCCTACACAGGACAGTGATTTTGACGTTCCTGGTAGTGGGTTCTTGTATGTTCACAACATCATCTTGGGAAGGCTGGGAATGAGGGCCTTTTCAGAATAGTGACTTCCACAATCCATGGTGCATTGAAGTTTCCAACTGAAGTTGATATAGACACCATTGAATCCGAATCTGGACTATGCATTGCAGAAGTCCGGCAGTCCTTGAGCCCAAGCAACAACGACCCAGGGCAGTCAGGTTCGGCCACCATTGAAAAATGGTCGATTCACCCAGATTTCCAGGAACAAAAAATCTCAGTGGGTGCTCAACTCATAGTTAATGCTCGAGAGGATCTTTGGAAATTACTCTCCAACTCTTTAGACGTTTTTGCTTGGCAACATTCGGATATGGCCGGGGTTCCACGTACCTAAGTTGAACACCTACCCCAGGAGTAAAGCCCGTGACATAAAAGAAATGAAGCATGGCTCCGTATAGGGTGAAGGCCATAGCCGAAGATGTTAAAAATTTGTTGGAAGCAGGTATCATTGAAGAAGTCATATATCAGACGTGGGTCTCGAACCCTTTCATGGTCAAGAAATAGGATGGGGCCTGGAGAATGTGTGTTGATTTTAAAGATCTTAACAGTGCTAGTCTAAAAGACTGTTACCCACTCTCGGAAATAGATATGAAAGTCGATGTTGTGGCTAACTTCAGGCTAAAATGTTTCCTTGATGCCTACAAGGGGTACATCGAATGAAGATAACTTTTATAACAAACGTTGGTTTGTACTGTTACAAGAAGATGCCCTTCTGCTTAAAAAATGTCGGGGCAACTTATCAAAGGATGATGGATGAAACCTCCAAAGTTCAAATTGGGAGAAATTTAGAGGTATACGTGGATGATGTGGTCATCAAGAGTACAACTAAAGACACTATGCTAAGAGACATCTCTGAGTCTTTGACGAAGCTCCGAGAGATTAACATGAAGCTGAACCCCAAGAAATGTTCATCCAACTCCCTATCCGATTTTGCTTATAAAAAAACTCTAAACACGCTAGGATCCGCTCCCTTGGACAAGGCTTTGTACGAAAGCGCCAAATGGCTAACCCCGCTCAATCCGAAGGGGTTAACCTGAGAAATATGAACTTTGTGAAATTTCAACACCCTCATTAGGAACCTGATGAAAGGGACTCGATAGTTCGAGAAATTACAAACCCTGGTGTAGAAACCATTTACCCTCTGGAAAGGGTGAATAGGGGTCCGAGGTGCAGGAAGAACTGGTCGAAGCTCAAGAGGGATACGATAATCCGTCAAAAACTTGTCCAGTTTCGACTGGATCAATTTGTAAAATTGATACCCATATCATCCTTCACATCTTTGAAGAGAAACTAAAAAATGACAAGAAAGGAAGGAAGAACAATACACACCTGGTTATAGGGTAACAAGGACTCAAATCTAGAAAAGGGGAAGGAGAAAGACGAAAAAGAGGATTTTTTTTTGGAAGAGAAGGATTAGAAATTTGAGAAAGAAAAAGTGAATGAAAAAAGAAATGTGGGTTTATATACAAAAATAAAAAACCGTTTAAAATTCCCAATGGGAAACAACTATCAAAAAATGAACAATCGAGATCATCTGGGAAGTCGAAAGAACATCCCATCAGTCAGAGCAACATGTGGACTGAGGATGCCCCATGTGGCCCGGAGTCTAGGAAACCATCCGATCAGTTAGACCCACTAGTGATTCAACACACGTGTCACGGGATACAAACCTAGGCCGCAAAAGAAGAGGGATAAGGTTTTATACCGAGGCTCAAGAGGCTTCGGCTTAAAAGAATAGGCCGAAGCCCAAAGGGGGTTCACCTCATCATGGAGGTTCGAACCAAGTACAACCCATCTTCGGAAGTCAAAGGCTCCTATGGAAAGTACAATGGCTCCGGAGAATAGAGAAGTACAACTTCTCTGACTAATATAATACCCCATCTCTAAATACAGGCGACACACAAAACTCACACACTCCAAACCATACTTTCTCTCTCTCTCTCTCTCTGACAAATACATATACTCACGTCGGATGGTGGTCACAAAGAGGCCCTCCCTCCTCCTATGTAGCGACCCTAATGGTTTTCTACCTTGTGCAGGTTCATCAAGAGTTCTTAGCCCACGAGATCTAATCGACTTATCTTGTTTTCAAGTCATTTACAGGTTCGGTCAATATTTTGGATCTTCAGTCCATGATCAATGAAGCCTATGTAACTGATAAGAAATCTATCGGTGAATACTAACCGGTTATTAATATCAGATTACAAGAAAAAAAACTTCTCGTAAAAAAGGAGAGTCAATATTAATATAATCAATTAATATATTAAAATAAATACTTACTTCAAATTCACGTTATCTTCTAACATTTTTATAATTATGCTTTAAATAGTCAAATAACCTAGTTTTACATAGTTTAATATGCATTGCTATAGTTGAATAGGTCATCTTAAAAAAAAGTTAAGAAAAAAACTATTCCTCATTTATGAAATTTACTCTTATTTTTTTGTAGAAGCTCGTAAGAGAAGTTCATTCATCAACATTTTAGTCAAAAAATTATTAAACAAAACCACATTTTAATTGGTAATTAGTTATAATTGTTTTTAGTCAAACTAAATAAATATATTAATTAATCAATATATATAATAAATGAAAAGGATTATGTCACACAGAATAAGTGAGAGTTCACACCCTTTGATTTCTCTTTAAAAAAAATTCTCTACCATGTGCATGCATGTGGTAACTTTTATATACAACATTTAAAAAAACACAATTACACCAAACTAACGAGCGTTTTATTATATTTTCAATAAGCATCATAGTGTTATACAAAAAACGAAAAAACTAGACATTTTTAGTGGGTTTTAGTTCATGCAGGAAAAAACACAATGTGTTCAGGTAATTCATTAATCATCAGGTCGATAATCATGTTAAGATAGTATATATGTTTTAGAACCTATTATTACAATAATAACCTGCGAACTACATATTAATTCATAGATGTAATCAGTTTGGAAAAAAAATGTATTTTTATTGGTGTTGCTAGAAACATTGATTACAAAGGTTGCTAAGCTGGTTAGATGTAGCCTATGATTCTTAAATACCAGGTACATCTTTAATTGATAAGTCATAATTATCAATTATGACCCCACCATGCACGCCTTTTAAAACGTTTTTAATGTATGTACTTTAAAATCAACTGACACGTGGTGATTATTGAAATTAATACTTTAACTATGTATGAGTAGAGAAAATGGTTGGTAAAATGAAAAGTTATCGTCATACAATCTTTTAAGTCGATAGCAGTTATATCATTTTTGTTTATCTTCAATATGGATATTCACTGCTTACCTATTGATTGTTTTATTCGATGTTCCAGGTGATCAATTGTATATCAACAATAAAGATTGAACATGTATGTCATTTTTCACATGTGCTCATTTTACACATCAGAATTTGTCTATTTGATACTAATTTGGTTGTTTTATTCTAGGTTTACATTACAGCTTTAGAATGTCTTGAGGAAGCACTAGAGCAAGATGTGCACATGTAAAATTAAAAGCAAGTTTTTGAGTTATCGAGTGTTGATCATTTACAAAAAAAAAATACGAAAAAAACCTATTTCTTTTAGGGAAAATGGATTTTAATACTCCCAACTATCGTCTGTTGGCGGATATCACTCCCAACTTTCACTTTGGCCAATAGCACTCCCAACTTTCAACTTAGTTTGTTCCATCACCCCCAAACTAACGGTGGTCTAACCTGGTTAGTGTTCGTGGCCAAAATGTGAAAACTAAAACTTTAGGACATTTTTGAAACATTTTTTTATTATTATTAAAAAACTATTATTATAATAATGTATTAAAAAATTATTATATGGGTCGGTTTCCAGTTCGAAATTTATATGAACCTGACAGGAACCTTGAACCCGACTCGCGAGAACCTTGGACACGAACCTTTTTTAAATATATGGGTCGGTTTCCAGTTCTAAATTTATATGAATTATTGATTCCGGGTCGAATCGGTTTCAGACCCTTTGCACAGCCCTTGTATTTACACGTGATATTATATATATAGTGTATTTTTATATCCATCTTACTTTTGTTTTTATATATATTACCATTCTTCTAAGAAAAATCCAACACGAAATCAAACCATTAAATATGAATACCGAATTGAAACGAATTGTTACTACCAATTTGATTTCACGAGTGAAAATCAGTGGTGTTTCATGGTTATGGTGTAGTGTTTCATGGTTATGGTGTAAACGGGTCGAGCTACTCAAGTTCTACTTTGATAAAAACTTGATACGAGTCAACCCTAAATGAACTAGATCTCAAGCATGAACCTAAAAACAAGCTTGTTTAGTAAACAAGACAATGACCTAGCTTTGCTTATCAAGCTCAAGCTGCCTCGCAAACCTGACGAACCCGATATTTATATAAATTTTAATTATTATTATATATATATACATATATATTATAACCATTGCCATTACTACTAGGGCCGTAAACGAACCAAACAAACACAAACAGGGTCTTGTTCGTGTTCATTTGTTAAGGAAACAACGTGTTCACAAACTGTTCATATACACTTACCGAACCATCATTAGACCTAATTGACCATCATTGGGTTTAACTGACCATCGTTGGATGTAACTAACCGTCATTGAGCTTACTGACCATCATTAGATCCAATTGACCATTATTGGTTTAATTAAGCATCATTGGATCTAATTGACCATCATTGAATCTAATTGATGATCATTTGGTCTAATTGACCATCGTTGTGCCTATTGACTATCATCGGGTCTAATTCACTATCATTTGGTCTAAATGACCATCATTGGGTCTAAGTGACAATGATTGGATCTACCTGACCATCATTAGGACTAACCGACCATCATTGGATCTAATTAGTCATCATTGGGTGTAACTGGCCATCATTGGGCTTAACTGACCATCACTGGATCCAACTGACCATCAGTGGTGTAATTAACCATAATTGGATCTAATTGACCATCAATGGATTTAAATGACGATCATTGGTTCTAATTGACCGTCATTTGATCCAACTGGCCATCATTGGTGTAATTAACCATCATTGGATCTAATTTACCATCATTGGATTTAATTGACGATCATTGGTTCTAATTGACGATCAACGGGCCTAACTGACCATCCCCGGGTCTAATTGACCATCAATGGGTCTAAATGACCTTCATTGGGTCTAAGTGACAATGATTGAATCTAACTAACCGTCTTTGGGCCTAACTAACCATCATTAGATCCAATTGACCATCAGTCTAATTGGCAATAAAATATTTATAGTTACTAGTTTTGTTTTTCTCATTAAGTGTGGCTACTAAATGACACATTTTTTCGTAAAGTGTGGCTAAAGGTTTCCAAAAGATGTGTTTTTGTTTCTTTCATTTGTTCTTTTTTTTTAATTATTATTTTCTAATTCTTTCTTATTATTTTTCTCATGAATCTACCACAAAAAATAAACAGTGCCAAAATTTGTAACCAATTAGTTACTTTATCTTATAATACATATTTTGGTGTAAAACCGGTTGCTAAATTTGCTACCATTTTTCTAGGTAGCAATTTTTGGTGACAATAGCCCAGTTTTATCATGGTTAATATGGTAGCAATTTAGTCTGAAAATTTAAGTCTCTAAATTTGCTACTCCTAAGGTGGTCACAATTCAATAGGTTTGTTGTTTTTTTTATAAATTATTATTTTTAATTATTTCTTGTTATTTTTCTCATGAATTTAACACAAAAAATAAACGGTGTCAAAATTTGCAACCGATTAGTTACCTTATCTTATAATACATATTTTGGTGTAAATTTGGTTGCTAAATTTGCTACCATTTTTCTAGGTAGCAACTTTTGGTGGCAATAGCCTAGTTTTCTAGTAGTGATTGCAGAGAACATTTGTCGCATTATAGCATAGGTTGATAGTTAAGATTGTCATTTCATGACTTGGAGTTTTACAATTAAAATTGGTGTTAAATTTTTATTGAGTTGATTAGGCTAGTAAGTATAAATACAATTCTATACACTATAAGAAAACAGAGCAATAGCGGCGACACCTTTAGCGGCGACCCGCCAAAATGTCGCCGCTAAAGCTCAATTTTAACCAAACCGTTGATCAAATGAAGATCAACGGTCAAAATTTTAACCTACCCGCCTTCTCCTTCTTCTTTCCCTCTCTTTCTTTAATTTTCACATCTTTCTCCCTCAATCTCTCTGCTCTCTGCTCTCATCTCCCTCAATCTCTCTGCTCTCTGCTCTCATCTCCCTCCTTCTCCCTCTCCCGCCTCTCCTTCCTTCTCCCTTCTTCTACTCAATCGTTCCCCACCACCACCGAGCAACCCCCACCGAGTTAACCCACACCACCGGATCTCTCCCTCTGCTCTCGTCTCCCCTCTCCCTCTCGTAAGTAATTTACAGTTTTCTTTTTTTTTCTTTTTTTTCATTTTTTTTTGTTTTGTGTTTTTGTTTTGTGTTTTGTGTTTTTGTTTTCTGTTTTTTATTTGTGTTTTCATTTTTTTTTCTTTTTTTCTGTTTTTTGTTTATCTTCGATTTTTTTCTTTTATTTTCTGTTTTTATTTTTTATTTTCAGTTTTTTTATTCTTTTTTTTCTTCTGTTTTTAGGTTAGTTTTTAATTATTTTTTGATAATTTGTTTGTGGGTTTGTAGGAAAGGACCGATCCGGGGAAGAACGCGAGGTTTGTCGCCACTAAAGATTTAGTTGCCGCCGCTAAAGGTTAGTCGCCGCCGCTAATTGTTTTTTTCTTTTAAATTTAAATGCTTTAATTAGGTTGTGTATATATATATATATATATATATATATATATTTGTGTAGGAAAATTGCTAGTTTGTTGGAAAACCCGCAATTTAGAAATGGAATCATCCGGGCGATTCTTTCAGATACTGCGACACCGGACTTGGGAAACCAAAACCATGAAGAAGATCAAGGGAATGATAACACCGATGATGATGATGATTATGATATGTAGGTGCGATATTATGTGTTTAGTATGGTTCATGTAAACGATTTTAGGATGATATATTCGAATTTGGGATGCGTATGTAAAATATTTTATGCTTTTTTCGGTTTTACAGTATTTAAATATCACTAGTAGGTTAAAATCAGAAGGTAAAAAAAAAGGTTATTAGCGGCGACATGTCGCCGCTAATAATATGGCCATGTAGTGACGTGGCATAAGAAATAGCGGCGACTGTCGCCGCTATTGATGTTGAGCAATAGCGGCGACAAAAAGCAATAGCGGCCACACAAGGAGCAATAGCGTCAAGGCAATAGCGACAAGACAAATAGCGGCGACAGTCGCCGCTATTAGCAATAGCGGCGACCCGCGTTAGAAATAGCGGCGACATATGTGGCCGCTATTGCTCTGTTTTCTTGTAGTGATATTTGCATATAATGGGCCAAACGGAATAGAGTGTTATATATAAAACAATAAATATAATTATAGAGAGATCCTAGAAATTAGTAAAAATTAATTAGAGCTGAACCAAGCCGAGCAGAACTTTATTCGTACTAGGAAAGGAAAAACTTATAGATAACAATAAACTTGCAGCAAAAGTAACCTTAATCTATTTGACTAAGAAGCAACAGATAATAATGAACCTTAAATAATAATTCAAACTCCAAACTTTGGTTTGTCCAATCAACTCAACCGTCTATGTCTTCAACTCTATCTCCAACTCTAAACAATTTGATTCCAACTACAACCCGTAAGAAAAACGGGTCCAATTTGTAATTCATTTCTTTGGCCCAGGGTCAAACAATTAACGAGGCAACAGGATTGTGTCGATTGATGTAGCTTGGGATAGATCAACAACCGGCATCGTTGCGGGCCACACGAAAGCTGGTTTGAAAGGTGGGACGTGTGGTACGGCCAAGGACCCCGCTAGCATTTGCACAATGCTATGTGTTTTCGGCCTCTCGTTGGCGATCGGGTGCGAGCAAGCTAGCCCTAACATCAAGAACCGTGTGGCTTCATCCGTGTCATAATCATCTGCAAGGCGTTTATCGATGACTTCCAAGATACGACCTTCGCGATACAATGACCATACGTAGTCAACCATGAACTGGAAACCGTTGACTTTTGTCCCAGGGCGTTGACTGGAAACGACCTCGATTAGTAACGCGCCAAACGCGTAAATATCGGATTGTTGAGTGGCTTTTCCAGTGAGGAAGCATTCCGGGGCTATATAACCAATGGTTCCGATAACACCCTCGGCCTCCGCATAACTTGTTTTTTCATTGTCGAGGGCACGGGCGAGACCAAAATCACCTAGACGGGCGTTGAAATCCGAATCGAGCATTATGTTACTTGCCTTGATGTCACGATGAACAACCTTTTGGTCATATTCGTAGTGGAGGTAGTGTAGGGCGGAACCGATATCGGCTAAAATTTTGCCTCGGAGTGTCCAGCTCAGCGGTTCACCGTTCCCGGTGAACAGGTGCATGTCGAGACTACCTTTGCGCATATACTCATACACCAACAGGAGCTTTCCGTTCTTGTGACACCATCCTGTACCGTTTCAAGTGATGTATGTTTAGTAGTAGTGTAGTTTGCAATTTAAAAAAACAAAGCTCATAGGCTTTATACATTAAATTTAAAGTGTGACACAGAAAATATTTAAAAGATGCAAGTTATCCATCAAAAATTCAAAATTTAGTGTTCAAAGTATCCAAGTATGAAAATGAAATTACGCATTCAATTTTTAAATCATAATTAAAAGTGAGATGCTAGACTTTAAAGCGTCTAAAGACTTTAGCAATTTTCCTTTTTTTTAACTGTTTTCTTTTTCAACTTTGTTTGATCATATAGATTTATTTAATCACTAAAATTCATCTTCTAAGAAGTTATTGAATTTTAGATTTCCCATAAAAAATAATAGTTTCTTAAGATATATTAATGTGACAATATAAACGAATCAAAAGTAAATAGTTACCGAGTAATCGAACAAGATGCTTATGCCGCAACCGGTTAATGATTGTAAGTTCCGCCAAAAAGTCATCCTCCCCCTTCAAACTTTCCCGCGAAAACCATTTAACTGCCACTTCAACATTATCATCGGGCAACACCCCACGGTAAACGACGCCGTATCCACCCTGCCCAAGCTTCCTCTTCTCGTCAAAGTTATTCGTAGCTTTCTTCAGCTCCAGAAACCCGAACTCCTTCGGCATCCCGGGCAGCGTCCTGAGCCGGTTTAAAATATTGGACTGTGCCCGGTCAACCAAACACTTTTTATACATACGGTAACCTAAATAACACGCTAATGCCACCAGCCCTAACACCAACGGTATCGCAACGGCTAGAAAATGTGACAGACTTTTACTTTTAGTCTCGATGATATAGTCAAGTGTGATATTCCATTCCAACACACAGTTTAGCTGCATAAACATTCCCGTAGACGCCGAGAATCCGATATAGGATTCGTTGCGAACCGTTCTTCTAAGGTCTAACTCGTATTCGATGATCGGGGTTTCAGGTAAAGGAGGCGTGGGTGAGTTTTTTGTTGGCTTGTCCGCGATGTATACGCGTATGATTTTTTCAGTTCCATCGTACCGAATCCAGACGATGTGGAACGTGGGGTCGGGATAAGTTGCGAGAGTGATGTTTAACGGAGTTAACGATTGAACAACCGTTGATTTGACCGAGTAGATGTCGAGGCCGATATGGTTGTCGTCAATATCAAAAGGTTGTTTGACGGTGTCGAGCTCGACAGCTACGACGTCGGTTGCTGTATGGTCGTCTAGTTTTTGGTTGCTGAGACCGAGGTACCCGCCGTAGCTGTTGGGCGGGATAGTGTAGTTGGGGGCGATTAAGAAGGCTAAACCTTCGCCGGGAGTGCCATTTACTAGGAACATGTTGACGACAAATGTGGTGTTGAAGGAGGCTATGGAATCTTCATCCCAGAGTCTGAATGGTTGGCGGAACATGACCCGGCCCGACTGGTTGCGTAGGTCGAAGTCGCGGTTGGCGGTGTCGGGGGTGACTTGGAGGGCATTTAGGCTAACCCCGGCGTAGTTTTGGAACACTAGTTCGGAGCCTTCTGATTCTAATGATTTGTTAAACGAGTGATAGGTTCGGGTGAAGGTTTCGAACTTTGCAACCACGGAGAAGGTGGAGAGGAAGATCACGGTGCCGATGAGTGTGGTTGTTAGTGCTACTCCCATCTCATGAAGTGGCGGTGATGGAATGAGAGAGAGAAAAGTCAAACCGGTGGATGGGTTTTAAGTGTAGAGTCATTGATGTGTCGATAATTTAATATGTTGAAAACCATATAATAAACTCCTAAACATACATAAAATATAACTAAACTCGTTAGTGCTAGGAAAGATCCATATTATAAGGACGCGTTTTTCTCTGTTGAAAACAATATAATTAACTTGTGTACATACTACATATAATATAAGTAAAGTGGTTTAAGTGTAGGGTCATTGATGTGCCAATAATTTAATATGTTTAATATATTTTACGTATGTAATTATCCTTCTTTTGTACCTTTTTATGCTTTTATCTTTTATAAATATTGTTAAATCGTTCCTATGAGATAAATGCAGGTTTTTTGAAGCAAAAACAAAAAGGAAAAAGCAAAGGCACATCTTGAGTGGAGAACAAGCTGCTAGGAGACAAAAGGGTACAAGGTACAACAACCTTGTCTCTCACATGCAAGCCTCGAAGGCCAAGAAGGAAAACAACGCAAAAGACAAGGAATTAAAGGCTTTCGGAGTTGTTTCAAATACAGCACGGTCGCGCTCCGACCGTGGACGGCCGTGCAACTATTCCGGGTCAACAAGTCAACATTTCCAAGTCAACGGAGGTTAAAATCAGCATTTTGAAGTATGCACGGGCGTGCTTCATACTCGTGCACGGGCGTGCTTTACTCTAGCGTGTTCTCCAAGGCAAAAACTGACCAAAACTGACAAGACTGGTACAAAAGAACCTGAGCACAGGCGTGCCAGAGTTTGTGGCACGGGCATGCCAGACATCCCAAGGGACAATTCTGCACAAAGGACTCTGCAGCAGTACGCGTTGTCGAGCATGGGCGTGCCAGAATGTTGTTAAGGGCGTGCTTGAGCTGGTTTGCCTATAAATAGAGGCCTTCACCCCTCATTTTGAACTATCCCTTCACTCATCCATTCCACTAGAGTTTAAACACTCTCCAGCCATCTAGAGGGTCTTGCAAGTGACCTTTGGAGCCTGGGATCACTCCATAAACACTTGGTGAGTGAGAGAGTTGAGAGAGAGATCACTAAATCTCATCCAAAACACTTTCTTTAATCCATATCACACTCACCACATGTCTTCCTCATCCACCATTGATTGTGTGATAGTTGTAGAGCCGATGATGGGCTAGATTAATCAAGTGTTGCTAGGGTGAAGACTTATCTTGGTATGAATTATATAGTTTTTATTTAATTAGTGGTGTTGTGTTCTTATTAAATTCTTTTCACTTAAAGCTTTGTTTGATGAATTAATTAACTAACTAATTAACTAGTCTATGGTCTTGTGGGTGTCTTGGTAGGAATTTTGAGAACTCATGAGTGTACCCATGGTGTGTAAAAACCCATGCACTTGTGAGCTCATCCGAAAACATAAAATAATAATTGATTAACTTAACTAAAATAACTAGAGGTTTAATCAGCTTCTGGTAGTCCCGAACTAGATCCAAGGCGAGGAAACCGGTAGTGAGACAGATCCTTTGGGCTTCTGATATCCGAACCGAGTTCTAAGCAATGGCTTCTGAAGTGGAACAGATCCGAGTGACACATTTCTGGTACTCACCAGATGACTGAGTAATCTTCTTGGCACTGGGAGGATTCTCTACAGGCGCACCAGTGATCATTTGTATCATACGCCTTTAGGATTATGTTTCCACCTTTGTCAAGGATTTTATTCAGTTCGGGAGGTTAAGGGTTGGGTAATCAAGCTATTACTACCAAGATTTCACTTAGGGTCGGTACGGTCTTTATACTTGGTCCTAGTGATAAACCAAGGCTTAATCTTGCGACTTAGCTTCATGGTCTATGTGATAGCTTTGGCGCAGGTTAAGTGTTGGTGAACCCGTGTTAAAAGAAAACGGTCTTTATTTTCTTTTATCTTTATACTGCCACACAGTTATTGATAGACCATTCACTCCTTAAAAGGTTAATTAATTCAAGTAAAAGATGCACATGTTCCGGTTGGTCACGACTCTCTTATGATATCAAGTGGTTTCTTGTTCGGTCATGTTCCGGCCACCGGCAAGTTGTCCATAAAAGTTTTATGTGTTTAGATGTCTTTATTGCCATATTGGGAGGTGGATCATTCAGGGTTGGGTGCACACACTTTTGAGTAGTCCGTCTGTCAGTATTGAGAGGTGAGCTTACCGGTTCGGGAGACCCTCATTTTAAAATAAGAATATAGCTCGTCTTGCGATAACAGTCACCTCTGGAGAATGCTGTAGCAACTCCACGTTAAGCATAAGTGCGCACTTGTTCACACCACTTAATTAATAATCCGTCCCAAGATAAAGTTGGATCTCGAAGCAGCACTTTGTGTCGGTATTGATTTTTGTTCTGGTCACTCTCACTCTCATTCTCTTTCTTTATTTTATCTTTATTTAAAATAAAGCTACTTAGGGCTGAGTAGGGGAAGTCGTGTCTGTGGGTTCGATACTCGGTACTTGCTGGAAACCTATACTACACTCGATAGGTACACTTGCCTATCGTGTGGGTTTAGAATAATTCGCAAATACCGTTTTATTTTATAAATTTAAAACTTGACAAAGTGTTTTAACTTAAACGTTTTGACTTAAAGAACTTTTTGAACAAGTGTTTGGTGTATCCGCCAGGACTTGTTTACTTTAAAATAAAAGTAATTTAAGTCACATAAAAACTTTAATCCACACGACATCAGTCATTCATGACAAATCATATTCTTTTGTTTTTTTTTTTACTTGGCTCATTTACGAATTGAATCGAGTCGATCGACCCATTTACATACGAGCTGGAAACTGTGTTAGCTTTTTTTGAGAGCTCATTTTTTTGAACGCTTGGTGAATGATTTAGACAACCTTAAATTTGGGATGTTTATTTCAATATTTGACGATTGCGGCCACACTGCCCTAGGATAACACTAAACCTAAGGTCCAACTATCTAATAATGAGGCTCAGGTTGAGAACGATCAGGTGATGACATACCTCTGACTAATATGTCTTGCACAATACATATTAGACAGTGCAAATGATCAATAAAAGCTACTGCAGCATACGCTACATCCTGAACAAAAAAGAAATAAGTAGTTATGTTCCAATCTTATGAAAATGAGTGGATTTGAAGAATGATGTGGACACCCTAAATAGGGGCCAACTGAACCCTACTTACTCGTTTATTATATGTATAGATATGTAACCCATTACAAAATGCAAGCTAGTTAATAATCTACAAAAATAATAGCATGAACCTTTCAACTTTTAAGTAACATAACACATAGTCTGCAACTGACAATTACGATCATCATTTTTGACAATCAATTCTTTTTGTGATTATGTTGTTATAATTAGTCACTTACAATTTTTTTTAATTTGATTATGCCTTGGGGCTTGGTCAACAATCCATTCTCTTTGCAATTGCAACGAATCTGTGGAGACTACTCTGCTACGATGACAATAGATTTGTATTGGTCAACAATCTCTCATTTCTATAAGGTGAACACTGTTATTTTTGTTATCATTATGTTAATTATTATTTGTCCATTGATAATTTAATCGGTTTGTCATTTATCACATTTGATAGAAATGTTATTTTTGATATTTGTTCATTGGTAATTTCATTGGTTCATTAATTTACAGATTGCTACAACTTGTGGTTTTCCATCTTCAGTTCCCAATTCATCAAACACTCAGAATTCAAAGTATCTCAGATGATGAAAAAGAGCTTCATCTGAACCTAGACCTTTTGGATGAAAGAAGAGAAACCGCAGCTATCAAAGAAGCACGGTACAAGTAGGAGTTGGAAATGTTTTTACAACTCCCGAGTGAATGAAATAAAGTTTAACCTGGAGAATATGTGCTCCGGAGTAACGAAGCAAGTGGAGTCGAGAAAGGTGGGAAGTTAGCACCAGCTTGGAAGGGTGCATATGTTGTCAAAACAACTGCAGAAAAGGGGCCTATACTCTCGAAACGATCGGTGGAAAGACCGTTCCTCGCACCTGGAGCGGCATCCACTTGAAGAAATGCTACTTATGAACAGTACCAACCGGCTATAGTATAAGAATTTTTTAAATTCTCTAGTAAAATGGGATGCTACATTCCCCATTCTATATTTCAGTTTCATGTACTTTTAACCGGGATAAGACATGCCTTGGAAATTACATAATAGTTGGTTTTTATTGAGGCCTTTTATGGCAAATTATGTTGAGGGTGTGAGTAGGATCAAAGGAAAAACTTTCGTCCTATAAAAATTCCACATGGCACAAGCATTTAAAATAACAACTATTAGGAGTAGAAGTATGGGTCCGTACCAAAGTGGATAATTTTTTGCACGAACCTCAACTAACCTAAGAAACAATACACCCTATCATGTTATGGCCGAAAGCCTAGGGGATTCAAGGCTTCCGAATCAAGGTTCGGAAAGAAAAATAAGAACAAAAATGTAAGGGCTTACCCATGCCTCAGAGCAAATTTTAAAGCAAAGGTAAACTCTAGTTCACTTACCAAGGCATGGATAACAGCTTTGGTAATTTAAAAGAGATGCCTATTTATACACCATGGTTCTATTTAGAAATTCCGAGGCATAATTCATGCCTCGAAAAACATTAAACTCTAAGACTTATGCAAATTAACGAATAATTAGTTGAATTCCAAAGCATGAAGGATATGGACGCATATCCACTAGCATCGAAAATATACAAACAACATGCTGGAAAGTAATTATTTTTATCAAACAAATAGCATGTAAAAGTCGAGACACAAATAAGCAAAAGCAAGTTATACACATACAAAGTCCGGGACATAATAACGCCCCAGGTCATGAGGAAACATTGTTCAGAGTACATTAGACCTCGGACACAAAGGGTTCGTAGCATCAACAAATATTACAAACTTAAACACAAGAACTATTCAAGACTGGCCTTGGCCACTAGCTGCAACATCTTCAATCTTTAGAGTCTGGAAGGAATGAATGATTTACTCTGGAGGCCTGGTCAATAGGTCGGCAAGCTTACTAACGGGGGAAACAACAGATCATCATAGGCTTGAACGACGGCAATTAAGGTTTTTTTGTGTATGGGGGACAGCATCGGCATTTTTTTCCAATGGAATTTCCTTTGGCCGCAGCTGCATACCTTGCTTTTACACCAACGTTGCAACCCGCATCATTCATGGCATTGTTTACATCTCCCACAGCCTTCCGCATCACCGGGCACCTATGAACATGCCGAGCCACCAGTTGGACTCCCTCTATAAGAAGGAACTTCTTCAAATTGAATAAGTCATCAATTTCTGCAAGATGTCCTACCTTCTCGGCCTTCTACGCCTCCTCATCATCAGCTATCTTCTTCTCTGCTGCAGCCAAAGTCTGCAGAGCCACCTTCTCACCAGTCCGAGCACTCACACGCTCTAAAAATACAATAAAGCAAAGTTAGTGATATTTTACAAAGAAAACAAAATTACAAGAAGGCACGTACCTTCAACCAAACTATCTGTGGCAGACTTAAGCTGGGCCATGATACCCTCCATCTGATTAATTGATTGAATATGTTGTTGTTTGGAAGTTGCATTATCAGACAGAGATTGCTCCAGCTTCTACTTTAAACCCTCAACTTTCAGGATCAACTGGTCACGAGACTCAATAGGCGCGACGATTGAATTTTTCAGTTCGGTGTGAAGCCCATCAATTATCGGCTCATGATTGCAAGCAACAACCTTCTTCATCAACCGGGCCCTTTCAAGCTCTACGTCCATCTAACGGCAATAGGCCTCGGTCACCAGGAAGTTGGACTAGGCCTGATTAACAAGTAATGCCTTGGCTAGAGTTAGGCTTTCCATGTTGTGAAAATGAAGTCTATCTGCTGGAGTATTGATGTACCTGGTTTTAGTAATTAGAAAAGATATTATTTTTCCCGATGCCAAAAACTTGGTGTTTTAATTTCAAGACATTGGTTTTGAGAAAAAGATTAATTTTTACTAAACCTTCAAACAACTTTTAAATTTATAAGTAAATGATAATTACTTAGAAACTAAAACCAACACATAGGCAAAGAACCTGACGTGTATAGTATAGTTTTCTAGGGTAAATACTGAGTATCGTATTCCATAGAACACACTTTCCCCTACTCAACCTTTCATCACATTAACTAATCGGGTTTTGAAAAAGAAAATAAAACGGAGGGGTTCTAAAAGAAACATGGGTTTTGAAAAAGGTTTTAGTTTTGAAAATAGAAAGATAAAAATAGTAGGGATAGTAAACATGCGCATCTCAGGTACCCTTCGTATAAGTAGTTAATTTTATTATAATTGTAGTGTTAAGTTTAATTATCAGTGATGAGGACAAAGATGAACTGTCCCTTCAGAGTTGGGGATGAGAAAAGAAATAAATAAAGGATGACGTTTGGAAACTCTATGGGTCACGCATACGGGAAGTGTACAAGTCCCCATAAAGGTGTCTTCGGACTACTGGCCCGTAAGCCGTCGTTCTCCTGTTGAGAATGCGGTTTTGGTCCAACTCACACTGCCGTGCAACTTTTTGGATCCTGCTTTTTAGGCACTTCCCAAACCACCGCCAAGCCACTCGTTTAAGCGTTGGGTCCTCTAATTTATCTCCTTAAATTATTGTAGAGGCTAAATTCCTCCCTGGAATCCCTTCCACCTTACTTAGCTCTCGCTTTCCGTACCGAATGATCTCTCTTACAGTCAACCCTAGCGAAAACGTACCCCCTAAAGTATTCTTGTTTTATTTATCTTAAAAGCGACAAATTAAATATTTATTGCGTCCAATAAAGATAAGTTTGGTTTAGTGATCATGTGACTTAACGAACCCAACCCATAACCTCCCGAGATGAATGAAATCCTTAACAAAGGTGGAACATAATCCTAAAGGTGTATGACTCGAAGATTACTTTTGCACCTGTAGAGAATCCTCCCTTTGCCAAGAAAGTCATTCAATTATCTGGTAAGAACCAGAAACGTGTCACTCAGAGCTGGTCCACTTCAGAAGCCATTGATTAGAACCCGGTTTGGATATCATAAACCCGAAGGATCTGTCTCACTACCGGTTTCCTTGCCTTGGATCTAGCTCGGGACTACCAGAAGCCGTATGAACCCCATGATAGTTTATTTTATTATTTAAGTTAGGGTTATTTTAGAAGTTTATCAAGTTGATCACTAGTTGAACCTGTCACAAAGATAAACAAACATGAATTAGATAAGAAGATAACACACCCAATAAATAAAAATAAACTACTAATAATAATAAGAGTCTATAAATCGAAATAGGTTCGGAGAATAACAGATGGATACAACTATAAACGGTGATCATCACAAGAACATGGATGCTTCCGACTCATACACAAGCCTTCCACCTTCGGAATCCTATGTATCTAATATGATCCTCACGACCCTCGATGCTTTATTACATGTAACTACTCCTACGATTCCATTCTCGGCCAACATAATCAAAGTAGGACGAGGCCTCCCTCACCTTGGTGGGATGTTAGGATGGCCCTAAGGCCTCCCACAAGACCCCAAGATCTGTGTAAGAAGCTTGGAAGTCGGCCCAAGAAGGCAAAAGAAGGAATGTCAAATGATTGAGGTGAACTTGCTATTTATAGAGCTGCCAGGGGGTGCACGGGCGTGCACCAACCCCACGTACCTTCTGTTGCTGCAAAATCTGTCTTGTCTGTCCTTGTGGTCATGCACGGGTGTGCCACGTAGTGGGCACGGGCGTGCCAGCTGACAAAGTCAGTTTTCTTGTCTCCCAAGTTGGTTGGGTTGTCTTCTAGCGTACGGGACCTTCGTGCAAGTGAGCGTGGGCATGCTTGGTCAACCCCGTGTCAGTTTTATCACCGTTTAAGCCTCGAAAAGGTCTTTACACATACTGGAAACATGCTGCGAGTCTCGTATCCTTAGGAATCTCCGGTTTTCGCTTTTTTACCCGAAAATCTTCTATTTTCGGGTTGGAGCTCCAATTTCCTAAAAAACACAAATAGGAAGGATTAAGTAGCTATAATTATCAATTTAAGCTCAATTTTGCCCTATTATGAGACTTATTTATGCATGTTTTATATGCATAATTGATGGCACATCACAATATCCCACACTTAGACAATTGCTTGTCCTCAAGCAATCAGACACAGATACACCTAAGGCAAGCAACAATCAAAGGCAAGCAACAATCAGCAAATCCTCAATCCACTTATTTATTTTATGTGAGAAAAATAAAACTACATGACACGCCTACTTAACCCTTGGATTATGCTCAAACCTATACCGGCTCACAATGTTTAATCAACACTCGGGTTTATCTTTTTAGTGAATTTTGGGGATGAACACTCAAGTCTGAACCGAAGTCGACACAAGTCATGGGCTTGTATGCAAATCAAGTCCTCGTCTCAAAATCGAATAACTATGGTAAATCAAGAGGACTTTTATTAGGGTTGTAATGTAGGGGTGCTAAAACTACTAAAAAGATTTTTTTAACTAAAAATAAACTACAAAAGGGGGAATGAGACACCGAACCGTGATGGACCATTACGGTTGAGAGGCAGCAAGACGTGGAGGCGGGCAATAGGGGAGTGCAACTTGTTCAGCAGCGATTTTTGAAAGCAGTTTGGTGTTTATTCCTAGATCCTTCATCATCGCTATTTCGCACTTCACAGTGTAGTCGATATTGCTTCCTTTCCTGACTCAGTGCTCGGATTTGTATCGAAGGCGCCCTCCTGGATCATCATCGTGTACTAAACTGCGGGTAAGTTGAATTCTTGCTGCACCTGCCTTCATGAGACCAATTTCCACACTTGACACATCTTTCATACCGTTTGGCCCGTCTATTTGCAGCACTTTTTGATTGTCCACAGAAGAGTGGATTCTACTCCATCTGTCGCACAGTTTTCTTTCATCAACTGTCTTCTCAAAAATAATCTGAATCAGCTCTGGAGGTAGACGTGGCTGAACGAAGTGGAAGCACGCGAGCAAGTGTTTGTCCAGCGGATGCATGTTGAGAAAGCGAGGGGAAAGCAAGAGAGAAATGAAGAGAGAATAAAGAGAGAGCAGAGAACAAGAGAGAGAGAGAGAGAGAGAGCAAAGTTCCAGTTCTTTAAGGTCTCACCGGTTAAAGACCAAAAATTTAACTTTGAAGAACTTATATTGCTTTTGCGCTCTCTTTTTGGGTCTCTCTCTATTTATTTTGGGCTCTCTTTGTATTTCGGACTCTCTACTATGTTTTTTTAGAAGATCTACCCCTAAAAAACTATTTTGAGCCTTACCATTTCGTTTCTTTACCTAATAAAATGAGTCCTGACCATGCGTCACGAGAGCAGCTTCAAGTATTTTGTCATCATCAAGGGTTCGCGATAGCAAGCGTGGAAAGGTGGTGCCGTTGTCAAGAGATTCCTAAATGCCTTTATCATTTTTTACCTAATAACCAGTTTTAAAACAAGAATATGATGCATGTGGATTGTCCACCCGTAGATATGCTAATAACCAATGACAATTATAGTTAGTACATTGTATGTATAAAATTATAAAGGATAAAAATATTATAACCATTAATCTTTACCCCACTACATAACCAACCGCTACCTACATCAGCAAATAAATCCCTCCAAAATTCAGGAGGCGGTATATTTCCCCCGGTTAGGCCACATTTTTCTCATAAAATTTTTGGGATACTAGGCTTTGATCTTTTATTTTACCATATTCACTTTTAGAAGTCAACTGATTCTGAGAAATTTTTTTAAGTCCGTAAACGGGAAAAGCATACAGGCAGTTGCTTTTACTAACCGTTCTGAATGTCTCAACTCCACAACCTGGGCCTTAGCACTCTACAAGTAACACATTAATTGTCACGCTACTATTATAATAATAATAATAATAATAAAAATAATAATAAAATGTAAAGACAAAGTATAGTGTAATGTAACTTACCTCATGTGCTTCCTCTATGTAGCTGGTCTTGGGTCGGTAACACTCATCAAAATTCAAAAACTCTTCAACCTAAAAAAAAGCAACAGTTAAAGTGTATAGGCTTTAGTTTTTTATTCTTTTTCAACAATGTAACATATATTATCGTATAATTATTCTTGGGTGTTTCTTTCACGTCTTCTTTTGGTTTAGATGAGGTTGAAGGTCCTGAATTTTCTGCCTGAAACCAAAGATTGGAAAATTATTTAAAATGGAAGATTAAAGTATATAAAATAAACAGATCTTACCTCGACAAATATCTGAGACAACTTTTTGTTGTTTTCTTCCAACAACTCTCTAATCTTTGATATTAAACTGCTCTCCGAATCGTCATCATTCACATAGGACCCATGGACGCACGACCGACTTACGTTTCTTGGAATGACAATCCTCCTCGGGTATATCATAACCAGACTGATCAAAATTAAAATACCCATCATCCGTGTGCTGGTAGTTCTGTGTAACTTGCTGAACTCCACGGATATCATCTGCAGTATTTTGCATTACGTCCGGAACTAAACTTTCTACCATGTCCGCATCTAAAAACTTAGAACTTGAAATGTACCACTCACAAAGCATCTTCTCCACGGTTGGTAACAAAAATGGTAGCGGTTGAAAGTCACCATGCTGATAGTTAAATACCAGTAACTTTTAATTTTTGGTACCACAAATAATTATTTCAAACCCAGATTTTCAAAACTTACCTGAGCCACATCCCTGAACATTCTGTCAATAGTAGGCTTATGAAGTCGTCTACAAGGTCCCCAACTTAAAAATCTAGGAATAGCATCTCCAATATAAAAATTATCCATTGTTTTTAATTCAGGAAAAAATTCAAAAATCCAAATTTGCATAAACGATATGTACATGTAAGACATACAATCTAAATTGAATAAACGAAATAATTCATCAAAACAAATACTTTGAATGCCCAAACAAATATGGGTAACCCGTAACCCTTTGCATCTTCCTTTCGTCGGCAGTGCATATTATAGATATTCGGCCAAAACCCCTACCAAAAATAATTCCCCAATGTATAATTGTTAGAAGCCTCTAAGTCGTCAACCAAATCTATGAGTTTGCTATCAATGTACCCAGATTTTTTCTGTGTCCCCTTAAAGAATAACTCTATCATAATCAAAATACATATCCTAACACAATCATCCTCATCAAAGTTATCCCAATCAGCAAAACAAAAAGGTCGTCAACGGCTTTAAGTTTAACCCTATGTGAATTGTTAACTCCAAAAGATCTTCTTTTGAAAAAATTGGGATGGTGATTCGGTACCTAGTCAGATTCTCTGAAATGGAGACTGGTAATCATACAGAACTGTTTGGGGTAAACAATATAGTGTGATTTTGTTCAACACCGTATAAGATGTTGGTCTCACACACCTGCGACTTAACATCAAGAAACTTCCCGAAACAGGTCTGCCTAAATTTGGACTCGCTAGATGGTGACATTTTTTGTTTCATGATGTGTAAGATTGTCCAAGCAGTTCAGACTTTAATTGCACAGTCGTCCTTAAAAGTAAGCAATGTTTAAACATAAACAATGAATCAACACAACAACCTAACATAAATATTTAATAAAAATTTATAAATTACAAGAGAAATGTAAAAAAAAAAAACTTACAATCGGAGGAGGATTCGGAATATGGTGGTTAGTGTTGTCTCGCATGAATTGATCATAAAAAAAGATGGTCAAATTTATGTTGTATCGGTTGTCCAAGTGGATTCCTCGGGTCAAACGGTTGATTTGGATTCATTTGGTCAAACGGGTCGAGGTTTAAAGCGGTCAGGCCGGGTCACCTTCGAACTTTGTTCACGTGTTTCTTGTGTGGTCCCCTTATTTCTTATGGGCCCTATGCGTGGGGTCCTCTCAAGTCTTTAATTGGTAAAAATACCCCACCGGAACAGTAACAGAACGGGGGAAAGTGGTCGGGGTTATGGTCCCGGGGGGCAGTGGAAACGACTTGGGAATGATCCGGAGCTGTCTTCGGTTGAAGATGGGTGGAAGCGTCTCGGAAACGCTTCTTTGAAGTCTTCGTGACGTCTTGGGAATCGCAATGAATTTGAAAATGCTTTGGGAAATGGAGCCGTCTCTGAGACATCTCAGCTTGGGGTTGACGTCTCGGTGACACCCCGGTTTGTGCACGTGTCTCCATGTCGCCTCGGCTGTGGGTATGACGTTTCGGCTTGGGTATGAAGACTCAGTGACATTTTCGCTTGGGCCAACCGTCTCTAATGGGTCTCACTCTCTGATTGGGCCAACTGTCTCGTGATTAGGGCCGAAACTTTCGGTTGGGCCAAACGTTAAAGTTTAAATAACATGAAATTGTTTGGATTGGCGATTCTTCACCGTTCTCCTTTTCTTGTTAACTCCTTAAGTTGGGAACACCTATTTTAATTTCCATTTAAGAAAATGTCTGACAGACATGATAAAAAATTAGCGCATGCGGAATACTTTTCTCAACCAGCGGAGAAATCATAAATTTGGATCTTATAAAAATGGAGGCGACCAAAAAATCAAATGGAATCTTCTTCCTCCAACAAAAATGCAAACCAAGCAAAGAATAATGAAGAAAGGAAATATCTATACAATCGACAAAGCTTACACCAGCTCAATAAGGGGAAATGGGCTACTCCAAATGATGAAACCCATAATTGGTCAAAAGATGTTATTGACTTTTACAGTAAAGGGGATGCACCGTTTTGTTATTCAGCAGGTTTTTTCTAGGACAGTGGAGCTTGACAAAACCTTTTGGGAAACTTTGTTAGGTTATTCATTGTAACGAATCACTCACAACAACAGTTAATTATTAAATATCTAAAGTATTATATTTTTCTTATTATTTTTAATATAATATCTTGATTATATTTCTTTACAGCATATTAAAGGATGGGTTGGAAGACTAATGAACTGGAAGAGTACGAGGATTCAACAAAATGTTTTGCTAAATATGCGGTGGACAATTCTGCCACCACAAATTTATGATTTTTTATTGGAATCTGTTCCTAAAAACGTAGTCAATTATTGCAATGGTAAATTAAAACCATTTCCTTCTTTTTTTTGTACGTAGATTACGTTTTTTCCCGCTTCCACTTGAAAATAGAGAACGGTTACTCGTGCGACTAGAATTGGTGACCCAAGAGCTGGTCATTTATGCTTATCAAGATGTTTGTATCGGCGAAAAATATAGAAACATTATTCACCCAAGATTGACGAAGGTACAAATTTATTTAGGAGCTACATTGGTGAACATTTATCATGTGCGTCATACAGACAGTTTATGGCCGAAAAAATGTATTTTTTGGCAGTGTTTACCCCGTCCAAATGTTTGAAAATTTATTATGTAATTTTAAGATGGTAGAATAGTATTCATGTGTTTAAATTATATTAAAAAGTAAAAAAAAGAGTGTAATTTTACCCTTTTTTAACGACAAATGGTGTAACCAGCAGAGCTTCGCCTAAGACAAGTGATATAGCCGGTGGAGCTTCGCGTAACACCATCATTAACCATCAACCTCCAACCTCCACCATTATTACTTACCTATATGTACCATCCTTTCAAAAAAAAATCAATCACAAAAAAACTCTTTCAAACATAACTTAACACAAGAAAATGGCACCCACTCGTTGGTATGAAGAACACGAAGTCGCACTTGTAGCTGCCTGGTGTTTTGTCGAAGACAACCCACATTCGGGTAACAAGTGGTATCGAATTCTCAACGAGTTCAATCGGTTGGTAGGAGATTCAAACCGAACCATTGATTCCCTCAACCGTAAGTGGACCGATTTGAACATCAAGTGCCAATTGTTTAACGGGTACCACAATCGAACACTGCGAGAGGTACCTTCGGACACACCCGAAGACGTGGCCATCGGAATAACAGAAATCGAGTATGAGTCCAAGCAACACAAAGAATTTAAGCGCGTCTCTGCTTGCCAAATATTGAGGGATAGACTTAATGTGTAGCTTTCGTGGTTGTCTGTTTTGTTGTTTTAATTATGTTTATTGCTTGTTTATGTTTTTTTACTTGTTTGTTTATTATGTATTTGTTTTTTAATCTAATGTCAATTTTATGTTATCTATATTTATGTTTATATTTAGCATTTTAAATATATTTTATATCATAATAAAGTTAAATGAAAAAAAAAACATTGGAAACGAAGCTGAGACGGATTCGAACCACCACGGCCCTACGGAGCCAAGCATGAACCATAGCAGCCTACGACTTAAATGAAAAAAAAAAACCGTTGTGGGACGGATTCGAACCTGGCCCAATGGCCGGTTTGATAACTTGAATCACAAGCCCAGACCAGTTAGTCAAGATCCTGAGAAAGAGATAAAGCTGATGTTAAATTATTTTAACTACTTACTACACTAAACCGATTTTAAATGAAAATAAAAAAGTTGTGAGATGGATTCGAACATGGGCCTATAGGCGGTTCGGTATATTGAATCACAAGCCCAGACCAGCTGGTCTTGACCCTGAGAACGGAATAAAGTTGATGTACAATTATTTAACTAGACTAAACTGAAATTAAGTAACAATAAATAGGTGTGAGTCGGATTCGAACCCCAAGGGTAAACCGATTTACAAATAAAATATAATATTACATTTCTAATAGCGCTCAAAAAATTTACATACAAAATACTGGGTATCATACAACATATATCCGAGTTACCTATCTACATACAAAATATTCGGTATCATTAGGCTGGTGGGTGTGGAGGGATGATGATGGGCCTCCACGTAGGATCCATGTAGGCAAATGTGTCAGTGGGGGAATGGCATCTTCATGATGATGGGCCAAGAGGGTGGTGTGCACTATGATGATGGGCCTTATCATTGGCCAGAAGTTATTAAAAATAATATATGGATGAGGTGGAGGAAAGGCTTGGACGGCATGTGGTTGCCATTGTTGACGATGCCACCCCAGGGGGCGGTGTTGCCAGGCCAAGCTTGAGCTTGTCGGGCCTACGCCGTCCCCCATACCCCTTAGCCTTACATAGACCAAAATTAATAAATACACTTGACTACGTGTTGAAACGAAAAAAGGCGAGTTCTCCCATATCCCTTTACCAAATAGCTTAGTTATTGGAAATATCCTATCAACAACAATAAAGGGCTGCTCGCTACCTTATGTCCGTCCCTGGAACTCGTCGTCGTCCACTACTCCAACCGCCACCACTGACGTCCTTTCACACGTGGGAGAAAGATGCTCCAGCAGGTCATGACGTAGATTTGGGAGGTCCACTCACTCGCCAATATTATAAACTACCAAACCAAAGTTGCATTCTACACGGGTTATACCACATGCAGATGTAACAATAATCTGAGGAGTTTTATGCAGATGTAACCAAGATCCAAATGATATCGGAAAATGTTTACCTGATTCGGTAGGCTAGGGTTTGAAAAGCGGCATGAATGCATTCAGTCGGATGCAACTTGAACTAAAGTTAAATGATATTCTTGAGCTACATTTTTGTTTTTAACCACTTCTGAGAACATGCTTATCAGAATACTATTTATGTGTACACCCTAAACGTACATTTGCTCTCTGAGTTATTATTTACATCCAATAAGAGCTTCTGTTTACCCATTGTTCTTGCTTTCATCAGATATATTTGAAGATTTTTTTGATAAAATGGTGGAATAATAGCAAGTTTTTGTGCATTTGGTGAGTGTCAGGAAAGAAGTTGCTTGTGCATTTGGTGTGTGTCAGGAAAGAAGTTGTGCAAATGGTGAATCCGCAAGTTGAACTTGCGGATTATGCTTAGGTGAACGATGACTAGGAGGAAAGGAACGAGGTTGCACATGGCTAGTTGATGACTAGGAGAATCCGCAACTTCAACTTGCGGATTTCCAAGTGATATATTAGTGATGAGAGAAAGTGAATCCGCAAGTTCAACTTGCGGATTCAATGCCACCTCAACCCTTCCCTCCTAGTCATCAACGAGCAGCAAGTGACTTTGTCCACCTCAGCATAATCCGCAAGTTCAACTTGCGGATTCACCCTTTGCACAAGTTCCAACCTGACACACACCAAATACACAAAAACTTGCTACTTGTTAGACTTAATATTTGTTTTATCCTAATTTATATATATGTTAGTTACATGTCAGTTATAGGTAATTACCACCGAACAGTTGCGTCGGTTAACAAAGGGAGACACACCCTTTCGTGAACTATAAATAGGGAAGAATCCCTTCATTTGTATTTGGATGTTACGTTAATATAAAGCAAGTTTATACAAATTCTCTCTATTCAATCCCACATTTGGCATCAGAGCATTGGTTTTATCGATCCATCACTGTGAAAAGAAGAGAGAACATCAGAACGTTATCATCCCCTGTTTTTGAAAAAAAACAAAGACAGTTACGGAATCGTTTAATATCGATTCACAGAATGCTTTTTCCATTCCAGACGGTAAGGAAGATCGCAATTTGAAGAATATAACCGTAAAGACAGAAAGAACAGAACCGGAAGGACAACTCCGGCGAGATTCCGGCATATCACCGGCAAATCAGAAAAGAAAGATTAAACACGTTTTAACGTGAACATACAGTTATATTCCATCCCTTTATTGTTTAGAAAGAATCGAATACAAAAAAAACTCTTAATCCAGTCGAAAAAATAATCAAATCTTTTGTTATCCCCTGCTTTGGAAACAAAGAACTTTTCCCGCCAAAATTATTTTTAAGAAAACGAAAAACATTTCTGTGTGTTTTTTAAATTCGAAACATCAACAAAACTATTTGATTTCATACACAATCATTCAATTTGATCAGTGGATTAAGAATCAAGAACAAAAATCCTGAAACAAACGAGTTTGTTTTAAAGGAGTATTCGATAAAAGAGGAAAGCGGATTTAAGTGTGATTTGATAAAAGAATTCAAATCAGTGTTGAAACGAAGTCAGACTAATACACATTGTTTCATCGAAAGAAAAAAGAAAGAAGGGAACGTTTGTGTTGAGAAAGTTTATCAAAGTTTTGACTTTCAAAAGTCAACACATTTATAAAGAAGTCTTATTGGCAGAATATTTATTTGGGAAGATTGACTTTGAAAAGTCAAAAGAAAGGAAAGTAACAGAAAGTATTGAAAGAAAAAAAAAATCAATTTTTATAAAAGGAAAAGTATAATTTTTGAAAGTTACACAATAGAAAGTCAAAATCGAATCATAAACGATTCGTATAGCAAGATTCTCCGAACCCATTTCGGTTCATCAAAAAATAATTAGCAAAGTAACTTCGAGCCTTTTGGTTTGTTGAGAAATAGCAAGTGACTCCGAGACACTTCGTGACTCGTTGAGTATATAGCAAGTAACTCCGACCATTCGTGGATCGTCGAGTATAGCAAGTAACTCCGAACATTTGTTCGTTGAGATTAGCAAGTCAACTCCGAATTCTATTCGTTGAGTATAGCAAGTTAGTGCATAAGATCCTGATTAGCAAGTGGGTCAGGAGCACATAAAACCTGATTAGCAAGTGTGTCAGGAACAAAGCCCCGATTAGCAAGTTGGTTGGGAGCAAGCAAGAAAAAATGGTTAGTAAGTTGGCCAATAGCAAGTTGATCATATCAAAGTCCAATTAGCAAGTAGGTTGGATAATTTGATCAAACTCAAGCAAGAATATCAAGCAAGTTAGCAAGTGAGAAAGATTGGAAAGAAAAAGTCCAAGAACGCAAAGAAAGTAAACATGACAAAGAAAGATGACAACAACGTGTCTAGCAGTTCAATATCAACTCGTGGCAAGGAAATGTATCATTGCAATGCCCGAAACTGACAGAAACAAATTACACCTCGTGGGCACTGTTAATGGAAACAATCTTAAAGGCTTATGGTCTTTGGGAAACAATTGATACAAAAGAAGGAGTTGAAGCAGCAGATGAAAAGAAAGTGAATGCAACCAAAGCTATGATTTTCCAAACATTACCAGAAGACATTCTAATGCAAGTTGCACAATGTCAAAATGCAAAAGAAGTTTGGGAATCAATCAAAGTTCTATACCTTGGAGCAGACATGATTCAGAAAGCACGTCTACAAACCTTAAGAAGCGAGTTAGAGATTCTTAAAATGAAACCAAACGAAACAGTAAGTGACTTCGCAAGCAAGCTAGGCAAAATAAGAGCCAAATTCAAAAGCCTTGGCAAGGAATAGTGAGAAAACTACTCAACTCACTTCCAAAGAAGTTTCTACCAATCGTAACAACTATTGAGCAATATTCAGAGATAGACACAATGCCATTTGAAGAAGCAGTTGGAAGAATTACAGCATTTGAAGAACGCCTCAAAAGTCAAGATGAACTAGAAGAAAATCTTCAAAGTAAACTCCTACTGACAAGCTCAAGTAACCATTCAGCAAGTTGGCACCATGGAAAAGCACGTAATAATCAAAACCAAGGAAGACAAGCAAGAAGCTTTGACAAAAGAGGAAGAGGACGCGAAAGAAGCAAGAGTCAAGAAAGAAATGACAAGAGTATGTTCAGGTTTTATGATTGTGGAAGACTTGGACATTTCACAAATGAATGCACCAAATGGAAAGACAAGAAGCAAGAAAAGAATGAGCAAGTATCCCTTCTCGTTCATGAAGAAGAAGATCCAACCCTACTATGAAGCAAGAAAGGATAAATCAAAATTAGGGGGGAGAATGTTAGACTTAGTATTTGTTTTATCCTAAGTTATATATATGTTAGTTACATGTCGGTTATAGGTAGTTACCACCGAACAGTTGCATCGGTTAACAAAGGGAGACACACCCTTTCGTGAACTATAAATAGGGAAGAATCCCTTCATTTGTATTTGGATGTTACGTTAATATAAAGCAAGTTTATACAAATTCTCTCTATTCAATCCCACACTACTATAGCACTATTTTGGCAAAAAAATTCTATATTTGAATGCTATTACCCACATATTACAACGTTATTTCATCAGTTGTGATACTTCTACTCCCCTCTCGTGTACGTGCTCGTGCATGAACGCATACATAATTTATTATCATCTTATTCATACGCTTAAAAGAGAAATATAACGACGAATAATTACTTGGTTACGAGCAAATATTAGCTTGTAATGCTCATATATATGGATGATGAAACCTAAATATATTTCTTCTCCTTCAAGCTCTCAATGGTGTCCTTGATGCCATCTTCAAGAGATATGTAGTCAGACCCAATTAAGCTTTTTACTTTTTCATTAGAAATTTGATACTTTATAACTGGATCATCAGCTGCACACCTGCAGCCATCCCATGTACCCATTTATTAGCCTAATTATATATCATCCGTTACATATGTTACGTAGTTCATGTTTATCTTTTTACCTTTTTAGGAAGTAGTTTGTTTGACTTCAAAGTCAACCTTATGATTTATATAATTTAACAAGTCACAAATTACTTTGTATTTAGGTAATGTATTTAAAAGGACTTACTTATCAGGAAGCTTGAATGAAGGATAAAGCTTGTGTATTATTTGTACTAGTTCAGAAAAATGGACAACACTTTCAGCCATGCAATATCTTCCACTTGCAGAAGGGGTCTCAAATGCCAAAATATGTGCATTCGCTACATCCTTGACATGAACACACCCAACAGTAATGTTGCTGTATGTTGATGCTGAATTTAGTGAATATGTTAGCAGCCGAATTTAATAGATTGAAGTTGACTTGTTGCAAAAAAAAAAAAAAAATTAAATGACCATGAAAACACTAGAGCCAACTAAGGATTCAGATGAAAATGGCAATTACAAGTGGTAACTTTGACATAGGTACTTATAATTATCTTGATTTAATTTGCGTCGTATTTTAGCTCAAAGGAGCGAGGTTTGAAAATTTAACTAAAAGGTGAACGGATCAAACAAGTTTAAAAGTCGCCATAACATCTATTCTTTTTATTTTAATTATATTGTTTTTAAAGAAAAGGGTGAAAATGGGTAAAAAGTTTTTGTGGTTAGCCCAAACCAGTTTTGACATGTGACATGATATGTCACGTCCGGTGTCTATGTAAACCGTTTTCCTTTTTGTTTTGGGTAAAAAGGAAGGTACCCCAGGCATATTATCTAGGCATACCATTGATCAAGTTGAAAATGGCCCGTGCACTTGTGTTGAGGGTTGGCTGCAGGAGCGGGCCGATGACCATGGCAGGGTTAATACTAACCATGTCCATGGCTTTCTCCTTCACATATTTCCATGCAGCTTCTTCAGCCAAAGTCTTTGAAAGAGGGTACCACAACTAAAAATGCCAAACAAACGAACCAGATTAAGGTTGACCGACCGCCAACCAATAATTTTTGGGTTCAAGTTTCAACAGTTTAAAAACATTATCGATTTGTCCAGGTGAAAACTAAAGGTACCTTTGTTTCCTTACAAAACTCTTGATCAGAAAAGCAGCTTTCATCAACCACAACTTCTGGAGTCAATGGTGAACCATTGTAAAGCACTGCAGCCACAGATGAAGTCAAAACCACCCTTTTAATGGATTGAACCTTAGAACATGAACTCAAAACATTCAGTGTCCCCTTAACTGCAGGATCAATCAGATCTTCCTAAAAACAACAGCAAAAAACCATTATATGTAGTCATAACTTTCGTATTTTGGTGAAATAATACGTTTATTATCTGCTAAAAAAAAAAAACTAAAGCACTAAAAAACTAAATGAGTGTTTATGAACAATTATATTTTAAAAAAAAATAATAATAATTATAGATGAAAACTAGAAACTAAGTAAATGAATGATAAAGAAACCTGTGGGTTATCAGTGTGAATAAAGAAAGGAGATGCAGTATGAAAAACACCATCACAACCCTTAACCACATCATCAAAGGAACCATCTTTCAATAGGTCTGCTTCAAACAAATGAAGCCTTTCTTTTGCTCCATCAAGTGCAAGCAAATGCTTGGTTTTCTTTGGGTCATCTAAAGGTGTATGAACTATTAATTCTATTTGAATAAGAAAATGAATAGTTAAACATGGAGAGATGGAGTTACATACTGAGGTCACGAACGGTGGCTTTGACAGTGTAGCCACGATGGAGCAAGAACTTAACCAGCCATGAAGCTATATAACCAGAAGCTCCAGTCACACACACCACGGTTTTCTTCGCACTTTCTTCCTGTCTGTTCATCTCTTGGTTTGTTTTAGTTTTGGTTGCATTACAGTATTATTTGATGTGGAAATTGTTGATGGCTAGAGGGTTATATAACTTATATTGTATGAGTCAAAACTTGTTGGAATAGATCTGACCGCCAAACATTTTTTTAGTCTCAAATCTTAATAATAACTTTTGTTGTATATATTTAAGTTCTATATTATCATGATGATAATATAATCTTTAAACAAAGTGATGTAAAAGGATGTGTATATGTTCAAAAGTTAAAATATAATAAATTTGTTGCAATATCTGTTCCTTGCCACCAAGCATTAGTGATTTAGAGTAGGTAAACATCCATAATCATATCATTGTAAAACCACTATATATTAATTTCATCCAAGCCTTCAGTAACACTTGCCTTTCCACTATTCCACTATCTTTTGACAATATATAGTTTGCAAAGTTCAAATGTTTCTTTAATATATGATGGCATTATTTATGTGGTTTGAGAGTCTGTAAGAAATGGAAATATAAATTAGTGACAATGAGAGCTCCTCGTGTACATATGTGAATGTAGTAGTAAATCACAAGATTTTGAAAAACACTACATGAACATACTACAGAAACAGATTTTAAGTTGTCATGTTAACTTGTTTTATGAACAATTTGTGTCTTGTGAAATGGTGGACCCGTTTGAATCAAAGCCGGTTTATGGGCCATCTAAGAAGCATGGGCTTTGGGCCTCCATAATTTTGAGGCCCCATTTTCTAAAAAAAAAAAAAAAACTTATACATTAAGCTAACTAGTTGTATAAAATCACGCGCATTGCGCGTTTTACAATCGAGATTTATATGAGGTGTTGATCAACCAATGAATTATACAATCGAGAATCCATTTTGGTTGTAAACGTTAAAAAAAAAAAAAAATCTACACATAAGGTAACACATGAAATTTGTAACGAAATTACATAATATTATGTTATTTATATTAATAGTATATAATATAATAAAGTTTTTAAATAAAATAATATGAATAAAATAATAATGAAATTACATAATATTATATTATTTGTATTAATAGTATATAATATAATATATAATATAATAAAGTTTTTAAATAAAATAATAATATGAATAAAATAATATTAAGTTTAATATGAATAAAATAATATTAAATTTACTATTCATTAGGTTTGTAAATTAATAGCACATAATATATATATATATATATATATATATATATATATATATATATATAATATAATATAATATAATATAATAATGTAGATATAAATACATAAATTTTTTTACCTCAAGCAAACAGTTGTTGTAGTTTAGTGGTAAAAGGTCTCTTTGTTTTCTGCATGGTCCATAGTTCGACTCCAAAGAAACACGACTCTCATCTTTTCTTTTTAACTGGACAAGCCCTGTAGCCCCCAAAATTTAAGTCGAATTAAAATAATTAAATGTTAAGCTTTAATTGAATCGTAAAAAAGGATCACTTAGGGCCCCAACTTTGTATTTCGCTTAGGGTCTCCAAACGCGTTGAGCCGGCCCTGCGTTTGATTAGTGGGTTGTGTTTGGATTGAGCCGCGGTCTAACTTGGTTAAGTTAATATGTCAACACGTTGTGTATACCCTTGGTATAAAAATACAAATTAACTCGTGAGTGCAACACTAAAAAACGCATTTGTGTGCTTTAGATCATTCATTTTTAGTGGACTTACATATCCACAAACTTTGTCAACTCCAGTTACATCCACTAATTGTTTGTATGGCTCACCATTATATATACTTTAGTCCATTATTTTGTTATCCTTTTAAATTAGTAAATTACAATCATATGTTCCTCATGTCAAAAACAATTATATACGCTACAGGCGAATTAATTAAAAATATATTAATTTAGCATTTCATTCATCACTTCATTTCATTTTTCTTTCATAACTTGTGTTCCTATTTTTTTTTTATAAATATTCCATAAACATGATTATGTTTATTCTTTTGTCAATATTTGATATAAATTTCGATTCTAATATAGGTTTCAATTAAAAGGGGTTGTATTCGAAATAAACTATTTTTTTAAATCATAAACGACATTTGCATGTGCTTGCATCAATAAATTATGCGGAATAGAGCGACGCAGTTTGACAATCCAATGATTTTTTATCTACATTTCAAAATAGATTATATTGAAAACAAAGTTGTATTCAGATCAAAATAAAGTAATTTTTAGTATTCTACACAGCTTTCGGCGTGCTTAGATTGTTAACTTCGACGGGATATTCTCACGCTCTTCGACTATCACACAAGTTTTCTTTTTGTCAACATTTCAATATAAACTTTATTGGGACCGGAATTCTTTTCAAAGTAAATTATTTATTTTGGTATCGTAAACGGCTTTCGAATATGATTTGATTGGAAACTTCAACGGATTATAATTACACTTTAATTAGACTACCTTTTTTTATCGGCAAACTTCATTTCATTTCACCCAAAAATATGTACAAGAGTCTCCGCACCCGAAGGTATTTACAAGGTTACAAAACTAATAAGACACTAGTCGTAACACAAGAAAACCAAAAAGAACTCCTTGTTCAAGACTTGCTAGAGGCCTGACATATGACTCACGTGAATGGTATTTCGAAAGCTTTCCACTTTTCCCATGTCCACCCGATCGATTTGGATTTGTGATTGACCCAACTAAAAGAGGTCGCTTGAACTTCACCAAAAAGACTATCCAAGATCACCCTTTTCCCTTGAGAGATTGCGGCGTTGCGAGCTTTCCATATTGACCATGCGGCGGCAAGTATGACGGTACGAACCCACTTCTGTTTGTTCTTCGGAATGGCAGGACTGTTATGAATCTTCAGAATGTCGCGCACAGTGAAAGCATAGATAGGAGGAATTTTGCACCACAAACTACCTAACCATGGTGAAGACTAAATAACCATGGTGAAGACTAAATAATTAATATATTTTATTTTTTTATGTTTAGTAAATACTTTTTATTAGGTAATTGCATTAAAATTATCAATACTCCTTTTATATGTCATTCTAGCTTTGGCCGGGTGGTGAGGTTATGTGACTATGAAGGAGAGACCAGTGCTCAATTCCTGACATGAGATAGATTATGTGTAATTTGGTGTAATTTAAGAGTAAAGATTATGTAACATTCGTTCTTAAAAAATTACGCCTTGTACCTATAAAAAAAATTGCTCCGGATACGTGGTGAGTATATGAGTATTTTCAAGGTTGATTTTTATCAGTATTTTAGGTTTTTATCAAGAGTGCAAATGAGCCGAGCAGCTCGATAAAAAGCTCAAAATGAGTCTAGCCTTATCGAGCCCAAGCCGAGTTTGAGCCTAAAACAAAGCTCGTTTAATTATCGAGTCCGAGCTTGAGTCTGGCATATAAAGCTCGCCAAGCTCGTCGAGCCTTATCGAGACTAAGTTTAATATTATTTTTATTAATATTTTATACTATTTACCCCACATTTAAAGTTGTTTAATAAACGAGACGAGCTTTTGACTTTTCGAACCATCGAGTCTATTATTTATATTATTTAATTTAATATATTAACTAATAAACACTAAACGAGCCGAGCCCAAGAAGAGCTCGAGCTTGAGAAACTACCAATGAGCCGAGCTCAAGCTTTAAAAACAAAGCTAGAACCGAGCCGAGCTCGAGTTCTTATAAGTTAATCGAGCTCGAGCACGAGCCTGGTCGAGCTCGGCTCGTTTGCACCCCTAGTTTTCATGACTTAATTATTTTTTCTATTTATAGGGTAGACCTCTTTATGTGTCATATAGTAGTAGTATGAAACATGCGCGTTTTTGCTAGAGTGATAATATACAGTGTGATCCTTTATATTTAGTTTATTGATCATCTCCTGCGGTGGCGTCCTTAAGGATTTTACGTACCCCATCCAAGCCATAAAAGAATATCCTCTTAGGCCTTATAAATGGGTGTAAATGGGTATTGGTCTTACAAATATTATGAAGCCGTATGAGTTAACAATTTTATGCTTTAAATAAATTATTACTATTTGGCTCAACTTTTAAGTGTTAAATGGGTTTTCTATTTAAAAAAGACGTGGGCGTGCACGCGCGCGCACACACACACACATATATATATAGGAATGTAACAACAACAAAAAAATTGTGCTCCTGATAAAAATGGGCTCAAGTCTTGTGGACTCTCCGGTTTGGCCCATAGCTGGTCATGCTCTCTAGATATATTGCATAGTATGTAGGGCTGCAAACGAACTGAACTTTCAGCGAACGGTTCCATATCCTCTATTTTTTTTCCCTTTCACACTAATTCGCTTTAAGTAAAATTGTTTAACACCCCTTAATTCTACCTAATCCCTTAACTTTCTCTTCTTTTTATTCTTATTAACAAGTTAACTTAGGACCACTTTAACGCCCGGTAACATGAGAAGGCCGGAAGTGGTGTACAATGAAGGTTAAAATACCACATCACCATATATAACACCCTTGGTGTTAAGGTACACCCCATAGCCTATAATTTAACCCACTAAACCGTTCGCTGGGAAGTTCGTTTGTGTTCGTTCGTTTAATAAATGAACGAACACGAACAAAATTTTTTGTTCGTTTAGTTAAACGAAAGAACATGAACAGAGGCCGCGTTCGTTCGTTTATGTTCGTGAACGTTCGGTAACGTGTTCGTTTATGTTCGATAGTTCAATAGGGTTTATAATTTTTTATTTTCTTATATTTACCCACATAAATAATATATGTGAGGTAAATATGTTTGGATAATTTAGTTATATTTTGGGTGGATCTAGCAGATTTCTTAAGAATTATTTTTATTCAGTTAATATATGTTCGTTTGTGTTTGTTTTTGTTCATGAACATTTCTTTGTGTTCGTATACGTTCATGAACAAAGTTAACAAACGAACACGAACACAAGTGTTTTCTACACGAACAAAAAATCTCGTTCGGAAAGTGTTCATGAACTGTTCGTGAACACATGATTTCCTTAACAAACGAACACGAACAAGGCCTTGTTCGTGTTCGTTCGGTTCGTTTGCAGCCCTAATAGTATGTATGTTAGGGGTTGTTTGTTTTTTGCTCAGAAGCACCTCTTACCTCTTTTGTCTGTGCCGCGCAGACACGCGCAGACGTTTGGTGTCTTGTTTTTTAGAAGACCTTTCACTCAAAAAGGTCTTCCTGCCCTCGTCTAGGTGCAAACTTGTTCCAAGGTATTCAAAGGTCTTCTCATCTTCTTTTCTCCTCCACTACCACTACCACCCACCACCACCACCATCCACCGCCACCCACCACCACCCACCACCGCCAACACGATCCACCACCACCGTCCACCACCACCACCAGACTGCTGAAAAAATCAGTTTATTTAAATTTCAGTTTATTTCAGCAGCCTGCAGACGTTAACAAACAAACAGTCTTCTTCTTACAGACCGAAGACCTTTGGTCCACCTCTTCTCCTGCAGATGTCGGCAGATGTGGTCCGCAGACTGCAGACCTTTTCCTGCTGAAAAAACAAATAGCACCTTAGTTTCTTAGTTCCTATAATATTTTAGAAAAGATTGTTATGTTATTTGTTTTTATTTTTATTAATTTTTTCGAGTTACTAACTTCAATATGGTCTATCTATGTCATAAGCCACATACATGCAACATATAACTGATAATCTTTTTTGGTTAGAAGTGCTTCTGACCAGTTCTGTCTACACCGCGCAGCACAGGCAGACGTTTGGGGCTCGCAGATTGTTTGTTTTTCAGAAGACCTTTCACTAAAAAAGGTCTTCATGACCTCTTCTTGGTGCAGACTTGAGAAAATATCTTCTCAGGTCTTCTCCCCTCTTCTCCTCTCCTTCTTTTCTCCTTCTTTTTTTTCTTCTCTTTCGTCGGTCCTCTTTTCTTGTTTTTTTCTTTTCCTCTCCTTCTTCCTTCTTTCTTCTTCTTCTTCTTCCTCTTCTCTTTTCTTTTCTTCTTCTCTTTTCTTCCTCCTCCGTCGTTGCCCTTCTCCCGCAGTCACCGCCATCCTCCTGTGGTTTAGTATTTTGAGTGTTAAAAGATTGCAACTTTTTTTGTGGGTTTGTTGTTTTGGTCTGAGAAATTAGTGGGTGGGTTTTGGATTCATGTCGTGGTTGTATCGGTGGTTTGTGGTTGGTTATTGTTGTGGTGGTTCACTCTGGTTGTGGGGGTTCACGGTGGGTTGTTGTTGGTTATGGTGGCTTGTGGTTGGTTATGGTTATAGTGGGTTGTGGTGGGTTGTGGTTAGTTATGGTTAGGTTACGCAGACATTAACAAACAAACAATCTTCTCTTTGCAGACCGCAGACCTTTTACCTCTTCAAAAACAAACCCCACCTAAAACTATATGGAATTCATGTACAAGTGTTGGTAACTATGAATATTCTAAATTAGTATGTCCGCCATTCAAATTATATGGTTTTTAATCAATCCAAGATCGAATTCTATGTTTAAGTAAGATTGAAATAAGGGGCAATAGTTAGTGGTGGCCCGAGGGTGCCCCACCAATTCAGGGTTGGCTATGGCCCAAGCCGGGGAGGCCAACCGGCTTGGGCCCATTTTCATCGGGGGCACAATTTTTTTTTATAAAATTTCTATATATATGTTTGTGTATTTTTTTTAAATAGAAAACTCATTTACACTTAAAAGTTGGGCTCAATAATAATCAGTTTAAAACTTAAAAATTACTCAAGAGCCCATAACATTTATTAGCCCAATACCCATTTAACCTAATAAATAAAAAAAATAAAAAAGCATCAATATTATATTCATACGGTGGAAAAAACAATAAAAAAACGTCGATATTATATTCAGACGATGGCACCTGCAAAAGACGAACATTGATAGTCGAAATTCCAAATTGCAATTTGTGAGTTGAATGTCTAATTGTTTATCATCATCTAGATTGTAATTTTATTTTAAATTTAATATTTAAGATTTCAATTTTTTTTTCTAACAGCTTTAAGATTTCAGTTATAAAAATCGCCTTTATGTTTTTTTTAGAACTTTGGGTGTAGCATATTTACTTTGGTGGGTACTTAGGTTTTTTGTATTTTATATGTTTGTCGCCGGATTGATGAACTAATATTGCAATTAAGTGTCTTATTGTGCCTTAAAATTGGGTGTAATTACTTAATTAGGTAATTTTTACAAATTTATAATTGGAGGTTTTGTTGAAGTAGCCGTAATTGAGCCCTAATATTAATTGTTAATTATAATAATTGAGTAATTGTTCATCATCATCATCATACTCAATTAATCCCACATATAGCAAAGCAAGGTAGGGTCTGAGGAGAGTAAAATGTAGACAACCTTACCTCTACCAATAAGAATAGAGAGGTTGCTTCCAGCGAGACCCCCGGCTCGATGTGGTTTGTTATCAATCCTTGGACATAAGGCACATAACACTTAGCAATCGGGACAAACCCGATCAATGCATGTACCCCTTTGTCTTTTGGCTATCAACGCCACCACATGATGCATGATTAACCGTCCGTCGTTTTTAACGTTATTTTCACGATTTCGTGAAAATAACGTTAAAACTAGTGCAACTTTACTTTCTCCCCACGAGGGCCACACATATATAGATTATATGCGCGCACCGTAAGTAGGGCGTAAAAGCCTTAGGGGCATATTTTTTAATGGCTCGGATATGGTACAAAAATACTCGGGGACGCCTCTGCCCACCATCCTCCCATCCTCTTTGCTCAGGAGTGTAAATCTACATATTTTTGTCTGAAAAAATTATACATATTGAGTCTGGCCCTTTCTGTTTTATGGGTCTACGCCCCAGAATAATATTTTAAGCTCCGCCACTATTTGAAATATTTAAATGTTAAGAGTTTGAATTATTTACCTAATATTATTTTAATTAGTTATATTAACATTCAAGAAAGGTGGGTATGGAAAAACAAATATGAAGATTAACAAATTTACTCTATGCCTTTTCATATGTTATCTTAAAAATACAGTAAAATTTTAACATTAACCATCTTTCATCCTTAATAACTAACAGAGATAACTAATAAATAAAAATCATAAGTGACATATGGTATGGCATGATCAATGTAGAAGTAAAGTGACGAAAAAGGGTACTGGCTACTTTTTAAGTTTTGTAATGATCGAAGTGCATATGAGAGTGATTTTATTATGGTGGATTTTATAAGATATTTATAGACAAGGACGTTGATATGCTCTTAATGGTTATTAAGAGGTTATCATAACTAAAAGAAAATGGAATCCAAATTAGCCATAGCACTCTTTTTTCTAGCCCTTGTCTACCTCAACTAAACAACCACGGCCTGGGGCATTGAGCCCTCCTCGAGCTTCATCAAATCTTCTTGTGCCACGGTTACGTACCCTGCGGCCTACCCTATGCGAAGCGGCCTACCCTATGCGAAGAGTCGCTTTCTGCTTTCATCAACACCATCCAAAACAGCCTAGCCCAATTAGCCCACACCGCATTGGTAGTCGTAATGTTGACTATTCAATGGCTACCAAACTTAGAATAAAGTTCGTCCAAATTTAGCTCCTAGAACTTTTGAGTCCAACTCTGGGTTCATTTGAGTTTCTACCCAAGCTTAACCCCGCTCAAATATAAAATAATATTTAAAGACCCACTAATTCCAAAGGCCACACAAGTTACTGCTCCCAAGAGCAATCATATTAAAATCTCTATTTTTATTCCTATAATTTAAGTATCAACCATCAATAACTATACCTCCTAAATTTCACATATAGCAAGTAAACTTATCACTATAATTTAACTAAATTTACCGTTATCTCTAAACTAGGTTATAATACGCTTATGTATTACACGTGTTGATAAATATAATGCTATATAATTAATAAAAATTTATGTTTAAAAAAACATATGCATTTTACGGTTGACAAAATCTGTGTATTATACTAATAGAATAAAATATAATGTAATTTGTTAACATATAGAGTTGTCAAGACATGTATTTAAAAATGGACATTGACGTGACAATATAAATTTTGTTAACTTCTAAAACACTTTTTTTTCAAATGGAAATTAACTTTGATTTTTAGAACCGCCTATTTTATTTTGTAATTTAACATGTTGTATTTTTACTATTATTTACCATACAACAACATTAAGTGTTCGAAAATTTTTGGATGGCACTTATAAAAACTATTATTATTTTTCATTTTTAGTATTTTAGCTAACATAAGTTCGAAGTTCATATTGTTTTTAGTAATATATATATATATATATATATATATATATATACACACACACGTTCATTTAAAGTGTTAATAGTTCAAGATCCACCGATACATAAAACTTACACAAAACTCAAATAAATTACACTACTAGAAAAGTGGCATTTTGCTACAAAATTTTCTTACGGAAAAAAATGCGTCACAAATTTTAACAAAGTTGCTACTCATTTGTGACGAAAAAAATCTACAATTTTTTTAGCAAATTTGTGACACAATATATCTACAAATTCTTAGGAAATTGCGTAGGAAATGCGTCACAAATTTCCTACACCATATTTTCGTCACAAATGCGTTGAAAATTGTGTTACAAATGTGTAGTAATTGGTTTGCGACGAGGGTTTTTCTAACATCAAGGTTTTGTTGAAAATGCGTCACAATTCAATTGTGACGCATTTTCAACAAAACCTTGATGTTAGAAAAACCCTCGTCGCAAACCAATTACTACACATTTGTAACACAATTTTCAACGCATTTGTGACGAAAATATGGTGTAGGAAATTTGTGACGCATTTCCTACGCAATTTCCTAAGAATTTGTAGATATATTGTGTCACAAATTTGCTAAAAAAATTATAGATTTTTTTTCATCACAAATGAGTAGCAAATTTGTTAATATTTGTGACGGATTTTTTTCCGTAAGAAAATTTTGTAGCAAAATGTCACTTTTCTAGTAGTGTTAATAATGTGATTCAGCTAGATGGTTGAGTGCTTCCTTAAATACATTTCTATATATAAAGTATAAACAAAAGATGAAAGTGTTATAAATAGTAATCAACTTAGACATACTTTTAATCTTATTTACCTTTATGCCATCGATCTTATAAACAGCAAAACAAAAGATGAAAGTGTTATGAATAGTAATCAACTTAGACATATTTTTAATCTTATTTACCTTTATGCCATCGATCTTATAAACAGCAAAAAAAAAATTGGATAACTTTTCAACCTTATTTACGTTTTTGCCCTTTTTGTTGAATTTGTGTTTTTGTTGAAGAACAAGCTGCAATGAAATACACAATTTACCACCCATGTGTATTTAATTAACCTTGCTATCATAAATTCTAAGCAACAAATTTGTTAAGTAATTACTTTTAAAAAGTTAGTTTTGCTTATCACGACATAATAAGAATTTTATTATTTTCTAACCTGTTTGACGTGGTAAAGATTATTTTAATTAAGGGTGTTAATCGTATCGGGTTGGTGGGTTGAAATGTGAAACCCGAACCTGACCCATATTTATTATACGTGTCAAGGATTTTCAACTTTGGTAAACCCGAACACGGCCTGTTTAACCCGCATTTTTAAAAAAGGCATACATGTTGACAAGTTATAAGCAGGTTATTGATAACATGTTTAGTTGTGAGTATAATTGTGTAAATAATATGGTGTGTCAATTCTAACCTTATTATAAGTAACTATGTATGCAGGGGCGGATGTAGCTACTTAGGAGGGGGTGCGGACGTTGCGGCTCAACTTCGTGCGCGTAGTGGAAAATTAGTGGAAAATTTGGTTTTTTTTTACGAAATTTGGAAACCGTTACTAGTAAAATGAAAAAAAAATGAAAAACGTTACTACTGAAAAATGTTTCTAGATCCGCCACTGTATGTATGTATAAATGGAAAAAAACAAAAACATAAAAATAACAGATTTAAACGGGTCGACCCGAACCTGGCCCGTTTCTTAAACGAGTCGTGTTATTTAACCCAAACCTTTTTTTTGTGTCAGTTCGGGTTAATTAGTATTTAATTGATGTCTTAAATATAGCATACGTTTTTTACTCTTTTAAACTTTTAATACATTGAGATGTTTGATTTAATAACTTGCATTCGTGAGTTTTTTTTCTTTTTTTTTAATGGACACATGACTATGATTACTTTTATTTTTTTGACGTTCTTGTATAACTTTTCTGTTGAGAACGAAGGTGTATTCGAAATAGATCAATGTTTGGTATCGTAGGCTATATTGAGTGTCGGTTCGTGTTGTTACCGTAACGAACCTAGGCTATACCGACCGAGTTTCCGCCACGTAGCGCGGAGAGTCCTTGCTAGTTTTAAATACATGTTTTGAAACCTAGCAACTACAATTATTTTATGACCGTGAAGTGTAGGGGTAGATTAAATTCGTAGGGGAGAAAGGCCCATTTAATGTGTAAGCAATTTGGAAAGGCCCGGGTAAGGTCCACAACCCAACATCATTTTTAAAGGTGCCCACATTATATTATATATAACTACAATTGCTAACGTCGGCTGTGAGAGGCGTTTCCTGTAGCTATCTCACGGCCGACGTTAATCCACGTGGCTACATGCTTCGACATCGACGGTGACGATCATTAGCCCTCTTACGGCCGGCGTTCTTCCACGTGGCAACCTGCTTCGACATCAACGGCCACAATCAATCAGCCAAAACGCTCAGAAAGACGCCCTCACTTTCTGTCTTCAACTTAACCAGTAGCCGGCCGGAGGAGACGCGCCACCGTCTGTGGCGGTGCTCTTCCGGGAGCTCCGCCTTTTACTTCGCTAGTGGACGCTATCGTCCCCCGTCACAGATCTGCTTACACCTGTCCTTTAAGAGAGTAGGAGAGGGAGGTAGACAAGGGATGTGGCGGATCGTGGCGGTGATGATCGAAGGCAGTGGGGGTGCTGGTGGATTTTGTTGAAGTAGGTAGAGAAATGACAGAGAAAGTTTGTCATTGTGTGGTTTGATTACTTTTCGATGTGGACTCCCTCTTACCATTTAACTTGAGTGTAACAAGTGGAATATAATAAAAACAACCCTTCAACAAGTTCAACAAATGAAATACTATCGTATGAGTATATGACTGACCCTTTAACAAGCTCAACAAGCTGTGGATAAAGTTCAGAGAGTGCTGATGTTTTGTCATTATCGAAAATTGTATAGGTGTTTGCTTTTGTAGTTTTCGACAAGCCAAACTGATAATGACCAAACTCTTGCTACATTACACGGGAAAAAGCGAACATACTCCTGTCGAGAAGCGCGGGGTCATTATGTATTACTTATATCCAGTAGGTATCATTCGTGCAGTACGTAGAATTCCTGTTGCGCGTTGTGGCCCGCATGTACAGAATAGATGTTGCATTTTGTGACCCGTCGCGCGTCACAACGTGTTTGTGTCATTATCGTAACGCTTGAAATGAAGTCACAAATGCTACGCCGTCGCAGCAACGCGCGACACGGTAAAAAACTAGTTACTATATATTCAAAAGTTTGATGTTATGGGTCGGCCCTGCTCATTCACAATGTTTTTAATAAATAAAAATGTGTTTAAAATGTATATTGAGAATGAGAATATCATGGAAAATGGAAGTGGGACAAGAAAATTAGCAAGGCACTATGTGGAGTTGTTAAATAAGCAATGCAAAACAACCAACAATAATAGAGGTACAAATAAGCAGGACCAGCACCTCCGAAGCCCACATTCCGATTAAGTTGGAACCCACATAGCCCACAATCGAATAAGCCGACACCTCCATATATTGCCCACATATTTAAAAGTTTCAATGACTATTTTTATAACTTATTGTGTCAACTCAACAATTTTCAATATTTTCCCAAAATATTTGTACAAATAAATTATTACATCATTTTTTTTAACGGCCAACGAATTCACCAAGAACTTCCTTCGGAGTCCCTACTCAGTCAAATCAAGACCCCTTTCACCCGGCATAGCCAGACATGTAAAGGAGCTCCTGGTTTCACCAAGTCCACCAGTTCTGGGGAAAACCCGACTATCCACCCGCCCGAAAGCACGACAATGAAATAATTGGTAAAACCCGACACTCTCAAGAATCGAACCCATGACCTTTCAGCCATGAGTCTTCTATCATTGAGGCTCCATACCACTCCACCGTAAGGTGGGTGGTAGTACTAGGGTTGTTCACGAGCCGAGCCGATCCGAACGGAGCTTTGCTTGTGCTTGGCTCGTTTACAAACCGAACCGAGCGGAGCAGCTCATTTATAATCGAGCCAAAAATCGAACGAGCATTCTTCGAGCGAAAATTTTCCGAGCGAGCACCGAGCGAGAATCGAGCGGAGAATAATATGGACGATTATAAAATTGGGATGTTTCCTTCGATGTTTTCATTTTCGGGTGACAACTAAGGTCAAAATGTCTGATGATAACACTAATATTGAGATCCCAGTGTCCAAGGATGAGGCTTAGATTGAGGCTGGTGAGGTGATGAGCATACGTCAGACAACAGTTGTTGCATTGTGACGTAGGTGTGATATCAAGCGACAATTAGCGATGGAAGACTATTAACATAAAGAAGTTAAGACTGTCACCTCATGACTTATTGTTTTACTATTAAATCTAGTGTTAATTTTTTTATTGTGTTAAGTGGGTTGGTTATATTTTGTTTGCATATACTGACTCAAATCCAATATAATCTTATATATAAAGCCATAAATTTGTCTGTAAATTGTGTGTATATTTATTATTAAATAAATAAAAATTTATTCGAGCCGAACGTACCTTTGCTCATGCTTGGCTCATTTACAAACCGAACCGAGCCGATCGGCTCATATACAACCGAGCGGAAAATCGAACGAGCAATTTCCGAGCAAATTCCGAACGGGCGGCGAGCGATCGACGAGCGCCGAGCGTTTTGAACAGCCCTAGGTAGTACATCATCCCTTTTATTATCCATGGCATATCTGAACAAAGTCTTATAGCAAACACTGTAGTCTCATCATTCCATCTTCACAAACAATCTTCATCACTCTCATGGCATCACCTCTAAACCATTCCTCATCCTTCCAAGATCCAAAACACATCTTCCCACAACCATCACAAAACCATCTCTTACCAAAAACCCTAAAACTCAATTATTTCCATAACAAACTATCCAAATCACAAAACACCATAACATGCTCATCTCTCCCAATCCTAACTCCAACACCCCACATCCAAAATCCCCAAAAAGATCAAAACATTCCAATCTTTATTGAAGATCATAGACCCCTTCATCAAATATGGCCAGAAATCCAAGGCTCCACCAACTGGAACAACCTTTTAAACCCCATGAACTCACACCTACGCCGCGAAATAATTCGCTATGGCGAATTCGCTCAGGCGTGCTACGACTCATTCGACTTCGACCCACGATCCAAATACTGTGGAACTTGCAAATACCAAGGTGCCCACTTCTTTGAAAAGCTTGGTATGACTGATCATTATGGTTATAGTATCAGTCGTTATCTTTATGCAACTTCCAATATAAACCTTCCAAACTTCTTCCAAAGATCAAAACTATCAAGTGTTTGGAGCCAACATGCAAACTGGATGGGCTATGTTGCAGTTACAACCGATGAAAACGAAGTTAAGCGATTAGGTAGGAGGAATATTGTTATTGCATGGAGAGGTACGGTTACGTACCTAGAATGGATACATGATTTGAAAGATATATTGCATCCTGCTCATTTTAGTGATGATCCGTCTATAAAGATCGAATCAGGGTTCTTTGATTTGTATACTACTAAAGAGCATTCGTGCCATTATAGCTCGTTTTCGGCTCGTGAACAAGTTCTTTCGGAGATTAAGAGGATTAAGGAGAGGTATGATGGTGAAGAGGTTAGTATTACGATCACTGGGCATAGTCTTGGAGCGGCTCTTGCGTTGTTGAGTGCTTATGATATCGCGGAGATGAAGTTGAACTTTACGAATACGGGTCGGAAGATACCGATCACGGTGTTCTCGTTTTCCGGTCCAAGGGTAATGTTAGCCGAGTTTATTATCTATTATGCGCATGTTTGGATCTCCTTATTTTTTTAACATCAAGGTTTTGTTGCAAATGCGTCACGACACAATTTTGTGACGCATTTGCAACGAAACCTTTATGTTAGAAAAAGCCTCGTCGGAAAACCACTTCCTATACATTTGTACGTAACACAATTTTCAACGCATTTCCTACGAAAACATAGTGTAGGAAATTTGTGACGCATTTCCTACGCAATTTCCTAAGAATTTGTAGATATATTGTGTCGCAAATTTGCTAAAAAAAATATAGTTTTTTTGTCGTCACAAATGAGTAGCAACTTTGTTAAAATTTGTGGCGCATTTTTTTCCGTAAAAAAATTTTGTTGCAAAATGTCACTTTTCTAGTAGTGATATATAAGTTCTTTTAAAAAAAACATAAGTGTAACCCTCTTAATTAGTTATATAAACAATAGAAAAGAGAACTTTATGGTGAGTCGTCTGGATGATACTGAAATTACGCATCAAATTGATGCATTGATCGATTTAATACAAAAATCGCTCGTTTTCACCTAAATATGGAAAATGGTGAAAATGAGCCTGAATGGACCCTCTGACTAAAAATTATCATTTGTAAATTGTAACCTCTCTTTAAATGATATCTAGTTTGTTATTATCAATGTATCGTTTTTCAGTTCTTTTGAAATTTTTTCAGGTTGGTAACTTGAAGTTCAAAGAACGTTGTGAAAACCTAGGGATCAAGGTCTTACGAGTGGTTAACGTGCACGATAAGGTACCAAAGGTGCCCGGGATTTTCGCTAACGAGAAAACAAAACATCAAAAGTACATAGAAGAAAAGATCTCGTTCCCATGGAGTTATGCTCATGTTGGGACCGAGCTCGAACTAGACCAAAATGATTCACCCTTTTTAAAGCGAACTAATGATATTAGTTGTGCTCATAATCTTGAAGCATTGTTGCATTTGGTTGATGGTTATGTTGGTCAAGGATTAGGCTTTTGTTCAGCAACAAATAGGGACATTGCACTTGTGAACAAAAGTTGTGACTTTTTGAAAGAGGAGTGTGGTGTGCCAGCGTACTGGCGGCAGGATGAGAATAAAGGGATGGTGAGGGGTGGCGATGGGCGGTGGATCTTGCCGGAACGACCGCGGTTGGATTCGCATCCGCCGGATACTGCTTATTATCTTGAACAAGTTCTAAAGTTTGCTGCTAAGTCTACTTTGAAGGCGCTTTGATTATGTTAGTTGTATGTATGAATAATGTGTACGATACGAGTTAAATGAGTTTAAGTATTGTACTATAAAAAATATGTTTGTACAAAGATTATAAATCGATCATCTTTTGACGTTTTTCGTTTACATGGTGAAATATTAATTCAAACACATGTTGATTGAATTATATTTAAATAATAAAAATGACGTGTTAGGAGGGAAATTACAGTGAAGTGTAGAACCACACCTCCTGAATATGAAAAAAGTAAACCTGGGTAGTGTGGCATGGCGTTACTGGCCACCTCAGCCAGTAAAAGCCTCTTAACACACCAAACGGTGATGCTATTGTTGCCTCCGCCATTTGAATAGCGAGTGTACGTTAAGCATGTAATATATGTATGGGGACCACCTTGAATGAGTCAATCAGATTTCTTTTTTTTTTAAACCTTAATTAGCTAAACCACACCGTAGCTAAGGGGGGTCGCCGTTCATACCATTGTCTATGTGGTGTAGATGTGACACCGACGTGGATCATGAGGACTATATTCCACGCCACGCAGCCTAAAATATTGTTACTTTGGTACGGAGATTTCGACTACTGTATGGTAGAGTGTGGATCCATCCCTCATGGTGTAGAGAAACGAAAAGTGACATGATAAGTAGAAGACCCAATATGACCTATCATGTCGCCCAAAACCGAAAGGTGTTGGGCTGGCGTCCTTTAGCAAATGTCACCCTATCGCTCTACGTGTCAACTTTCCTCTTTTAGTTACTTGATAAAGGTTGAAGGGTTTAAAAATTTAATACATCTTCACAAATGATACTTACAAAATTAAGTACACAAATAATTCATGTTGTTCGGTAATAATTACACCCTTCAAAGCTTATACGGTACCCCTTCGGAAAATATTTATCCTCTCTCTATTAGGGGTGAGCAAACAGACACAACCGGACCAAACCGGGTATTACCTGAACCAACCCGAGACTGAAACACCCAGGAAAACTACAACCGAGAACCGGACCTATTTCATAAGCTCGGTTTCGGGTTTTTCACGGTTCAGGTACACCGAGTATAGGGTCAGGACCGGGAGTACCCGACAAATTTATCACTTGTCGAATCCACTTTACCAGAACCCTTCTTGACTAAGGTTCCCATCCGAACCGCATCCTAAGTAAGACTTAAGTACTAGATTGACACCATCCCTGATAGTGGTAAGGTGGGATGAATAAGAATCGTTAGGCGTTAGTCGGCCGGTGAGGTACCGACTAGCGAGTAATCAGGATTAGTAGGAATTAATCTGATTGGGATTTTATATGTAACTTTTTAAGAGCACGTTTTAACCACTTCCTTCACTCATATCTTTAGTTATATAGGATTAATTGCCATAATTTACAAATTTTTGTCGGAATTTAGCTGGAATTGCTTGACAGCCACCGACTAGCAATTAATCAGCAATTAACGAGATGTTAAGAGTCTAAGTTAATTTGTTTTCCTATTTAAAAAAAACCATTAAAAAGTATCGTTACTTGAAGTTAAATCATTTCCTTGGAGATGAACTTGAGTGAAATTAGTAAAAGTGAGTGAAATTAGTAAAAGTGAGTGACGTAACGTGTATATGTGGAGTTGAGGATGTTAAAGTATACTCAAGGGAGTCACCATATATATCTGCCACTAGATATCCTTTATCATGAAAGCAGAACCATCCATCCATATTGTTATTGGCTGTAAATTTTTGTCCTTTATATATTTTAAGAAATACAATGATTGTTTCCAATTTGAAATGCGATAAAAACCATTTAAATGTTGTAGTGCGTATAATGAGTCGTCCCACGAAGTGAAAGCTACCACCAAAACACTGACACTTTGTTTCTCTTATTAATAGCACTCGTTTTTCACACTTTGTGGCTAGTGGGAATCACCATTTTAGTGTTAGTCAAACACCCACTCTTTTCCATTCAACGTTCAAACCACCTCGTGCTTATAATATAACCATCTTAATAACCGGTTCAGATTCAAAACCAAAAAGATCTTGTTCATATATAACCAGTTTACGGATCGGTCCGGCTCTCAATTGTTTATAAAGGTATAATGTTTTAACTAATACTACACGGTACATGAGATAATGATTGTGTATAACTAAAGATTAATAATACAACACCACTCCTCGTGTTTTAATTATTACCACGCGGTCATGGGCAACTCATCACAAAATCCATGGTTCAACATTGAAAATGTCTACTGTCAAGCGAAGTATGATCAAGCTTCTAAACACGTCTTAGAGATGAAACCCAAAATTATAAAGAAAAACCGGAAATTACAACCAAAGTTCAAACGTTCAAATTACTCATATACGCGCAACGTAGGAATTTGCTTGGGTGACGTATCTAACCCAACGATACGGGTTATAAGTTTTCGACTTCTTAGCGATCTGCAAGTATTTCACCTACATGAAAACCATGACAGAAGAAAAAAGTCATTGAAGGATTTGAATCCTGACTGCATATAAAATACCATCCAAAACTGTATTATAACTACATGCCTGCATTTTTATAGTATAAATCATACAAATAAAACGTAGAGGTGGCAAGATGGGTGGGTCAAACATGTTTGGGTAACAGGTCAAAATGAGTTTGGATTGAACGAGTAGGTTTTAGCACGGGGAAAAACCAGCCCAGACGATTGGGGTTGGCACACAAACAATATGTGTTGTCCATTGTTTAAATTAGTTTATAAATATTTAATGTGCCAAGTGTAATCACAAAAACTATACAATAATAATAATGTCTTTGAATAGAAAACATCAAGAGGCTATATGCATTGAAATTTGAAAATAAATTTTGGTCTATTTCCAATCTAGATTGACCCAATTGACCCATCCCCTTTTGGCTATAGTTTTTATTTGATCCAACGCAACGCAACCCAAATCAAGTCGTTTATAAATTTTGGTCTATTTCCAAACTAAACGAGAAAATTCACTTTTGATATACCAAGTTGATATGCGGACTGCTAAATTGCTGTAACATTCAATATCACCATAAGGGTGTCTTTCAGTTGTATAAGTTGACCATGATATCAAGGTAACTCAATACTTAATATCACTAGAAACGAGGTATGACTTTGAAAACAATGTTTTTTTAGTTTTTTGTTCAGATTCTAATCCTATGGTCACAATAGGTGGCATCACTGTTATTATTTTTAACGTTGTAATGCATGTACATATATGTACGCATGTAGACATTGCAATAAGTCAAATAAACTAATGATTTGATCTGTTCTATGTATATGATACCACTAAAGGATCATGATATGGCCCATTAACTAACTAGTGGAACATGATTTGACCAATGACCCAAGTACATATATAGATGGATCCATATCAACCCATTTATTTTCCCACTTGCATTATGCTTTTGACCCCATCACCCTTATCATTTCACCCAAGTATTGAACCACCTAAATGGGTCATTGGAATGTTTATCGGACCAAATGGGTCATATTTTTTTATCCGGGTCACGTAAATGGATCAGAATCTCAGATCTGGATCAAGACCTGACTCATTGACGGGTCGATATGAGCAAATTTTGTGCAATGAGTGTTAATATGTCTCTCAAAACAGCTTTTCTTACCTGGAGTCTTGAGCAGATGTACATTGGTATAGTGAAAGTCATGCTGACAGGTCCAGCTTCTTTTGTTATATTGCCTATCATGTCATATATTTAGAAACAGTGGATAACATAACATACGAGCAAATAGTCAACGAAAGCCTTTTGTGTTACAAGTTTTTATATTAACCCTAGGAAACATACCATGTGATTCATGTGCAAATGTTAATTTGGCTCGCAGTGTATGCTCCGATCCACCAACAATCTGGAATGAATTGTGATATCACAAACTTTATGCAATGTAATAATAACTAACAAATAAAAGTCATAGATTCATGTTCATTTATGGAAGGTTAGAACTTCAGACAAGATATAACCTTTTTTAACCCCCACTCGATTTTCTTATTCGGTTCCTTGAAATCAGTCACTTGTCCAACTGCCCCGGATTCCAATTCAAAACTGACTCTATAAAATTCCAACAAAATAGCATTAGAAAAATATAAAATATGTATCAGAATCAAAATATATACTTATCATGTAAAATCATTTGCAAACATCAAGGACTCCACGTTAATCATAGCCAAAAATATGTGTTTCTTGCACCACAAACTACAAAACCCTTGAGCAAGTTACACAAATGCGTGATACATGCCCAGTATCGATTGGCCCAGAACCCGACCCAAATAAAAGCCAAAAACCCGACCTAGCTGCTGATTTAATTAACTCAGAAAAATAGCAGGAACACATCTAGGGAGAATAGTTTTAACTGCTATTAGTGGTAGTATTAGTATTAGTAGCAGACTTCGTTTCATTTGTGTCCGTTGAATATTTTGATTATTGTGTGTTGTTTTGGAGAGTTTCCTTCTCGAATTTGGCAGACTTTGTTCTTTTCTTTTTTTATTGCAAACTTTCAATTTAAATATATATCATTTGGTTCCATTGCCGTGGAAACAATCGAAGATGGCACCACAAACCCAGAGCAACTCAGATCCCAATTCTTCTAACCCTGACCCCGTTGACCGTTGTTGTTCAGTTAGCGGCCATAGACGCCAGGCTTGAATCCATGGAGTCTCTTTGGGAAGATGTCACAGCAATCAATTATCAAATCACATTCTTTATCGAAGGGAAAGTCTAGCAATGGGGGAGGAAGGTTTGAAGAGGGCGAGAACTCCCGTCACCACAATAAAATTGATTTCCCTACATTCAGCAGAGGAAATCCACAAGGGTAGGTTCTCAAAGCAAAAAAGTACTTTTGTTACTACAACATTCCCGAAGACGAGAAGGTGGATGTAGCATCTATGCATCTGGAAGGGACGCTTTGGATTGGTACTTGTGGCTTTCATCAGATCAGCCAATGATGTTCGGGGAAGATCTAACTTACGCGCTACAAAAGAATTCTGGACCTGCTGAGTTTCAAAACCCTGATGAGTTCTTGTGTAGTATCAAACAGACCAGGGCCATAGAAGAATATCGACAGTAATTTGTTAAACAATCGTCTCGAGTCGCAAATTGGCTGGACCATTTTTGCTAAGGGTGTTTTAGAACGGCCCAAAGATGAGTTGAAATCTGATGTTCGAATCCATAAACCCAGATCTGTTTATATTTATAACATGATGAGTCTGGCCCTCGAATATGAATCTAAGGTTAGTCACACACGTTCGGGAAAAAGTGTTAATCCCTATTGTTTGGTCAAATAATATCAAACCCCATAAGTCTCCAAATCCACAAATTCCGCTGTTACAATCCAAAAACCGACAGAGAGCCACCTTTCTGATGCAGAAAAACAAAGCCGGTACATTCGAGGGGAGTGTTTTAGATGCGGTGACAAGTACGGACCAGGTCAACGCTGCAAGCAGGGCACTTTCAAGCTACTAGAGTTGGCAGACAAACCAGAAGGCCAGAACAAGTCCCAAGTGAATCAAGATGCAGTATCATCGGTTGCTGCAGCCAAAATCAGCCCTACATGCTCTCTTTGGTAAGCCGAACACAGCCACGATGAAGCTTAAAGTTATATCGGATACTAACGATGTCTTAATTTTAGTGGATAGTGGATCCACCCACAATTTCAACTCTAGTACTCTTGTCCGTGAATTAAAACTTGTGACACAATTTGTAACTCCCTTTGGTGTTCAAATTGGCAAGGGCGACGTCATTCGTTGCAATCGCCTCTGCAAAGATGTTACACTACGGATCCCTAACTTAAAAATCAACCAGTATTTGTATCCATTTTCAATTTTTGGGGTTTTGGGAGTTCAATGGTTGGCTTCTCTAAACACGGTCCAAGATGGGAAGGAGATGTTTTTTATCTTTAATTTAGTTGATCAAGAATACAAGTTGCAAGGTATTACTTCCAACACCAAGAACTCATCAAGCTTCCAACATGGCAACACCTAGCCATTGACACACACACCAAATACTAAGGAAGGAGATATCAACCTACAGACCCATTCCGTAATTGATCACTGTTGGGTCCACATCATGGATCGCCCTCAGCCAGTTTGAGAGTAGCTTATTTTTTTGGTGCACTTATTCCACAGCAGAAGCTACATGGGAGAATTATGAAGATTTAGCTGTTAAATTCCCTGATTTTCGCCTTGAGGACAAAACGTTTTACCGGGTGGGAAGTAATGATACATACCTGTACCAAACGGACCAGAAATCGACCCAAATCCAAGCCAAAAACCCGACCCAACTGCTGATTTAAATAACTCAGAAAATTAGCAGGAACACATCTAGCAGCTATAGTTTTAGGCGGTTTTCAGAATAGTTTATTAACTGCTGTTAGTGGTAGTATTAGTAGGAGACTTTGTTTAATTTTGTGCCCGTTGAGTTACTTGAGTATTTTGATTATTGCGTGTGTTGTTTTGGAGAGTTTCCTTCTCGAATTTGGCAGAGTTAGTTCTCTTCTTTTGTTATTGCAAACTTCCAATTTCAAGTATCTATCAATGTGCTTTAGCTTATAATGTAAAAACACATTTTCATCAAGGGTTTAAAGTATAAAAGTTTTATAACATATTCCCTACAGAGATATTGAATTCATTGTCACTAAATACCTAATATTTTGTGCATCTTAAATGAAATCAGATGCCAATGCGGGATTAGCCCACTTGGTAGAGGCATATGCCTCTTAGAAGGGAGGTCCAAGGTTCAATCCTTGGCAAGGGTGTTGTAATTAAAATTATTGGTGTAATGTAACATTTGCCGTTCAAAAAAAAATGAAATCAGATAAGAAATTCAAGACGTGCCCATGGACCTCGAGGAATAGATGAAACTGTGGGAAGATCTTTTTACACCAGAAGGTGTGTACAAATGGATTTTTTTTATTAACCGTGTGAAAAATAACAAACTAACAAAATAACAAACAGATGATGTAATTGTTGGTGTGTATAAAAAAATCCAACTATCCATTATCTTCATAAACACATTTTAAATAAAAGATAAAAGATGACAAGTACCTGGATGTGTATTTTGGCACTGGCATCTGAACTACAACTGTATTTGCAGTTATATTTTGAGGGAATTCAGCACGTATTTTCAGAATCACCTCAGCCTTAAAAGAAAAATACACATGATATAATATAATTCATTAGTGTAATATACTTGGTGGAGACTGATATGCTAATGGCATATATAACTGCAACATGCAAAAACACTACTAAAAGGCATTATGCATAAAACTACCAATCAGTATAGACAGTTGGTAATCATTAGAAGTGATTGCAACCCATCTATTCAAATGGTCAAATGGATCGATTTGGTCATCTTTGTTCTTTTAAACAGGTCTGAAGGGGTATGTTGAAAGATTCAATTAAAAGGCGTGTCGAGCGTAAAACGTTTGAAAATAATCTGAAAGTGTTTGGGGGTCGGTGACTCGGTGCTGCCCCTTTTGACTAGTGCTAAAAATGGCCTGTTTTGACACGAACCTATTTTGAATGGAAAGGATGTCTACCTTAAGTGATCCTGCCTCTTCAATCAAGGTGTTAATACGAAAAGGTGGCTTAAATTCCTGAGTCATGCGATAATTCATAACAGGAAATTCACCATCCGGGGGAACCTGACAAACAGGAGCAAGATATTAACATTATATTCAACCAAAGAAACACAGGGTATATGAGTCATATAAAAGAGCAAAAGCTTAGTTATGTTACTTACAAGAGTCAAAGTTCTATCCACATCAAAACTATCAAGATGCACCGATTCATGAAAATTGCAATCATCTAGTATAACAGCTCCTGATCCACTAGAACCACCATAACCTGTAGAACAAAGCATATATTGATAAGCTTAAGAAGGCACATGACCCTCATAATAAACATATTCTTGACTCCACATATCAATATTAATAGCTATAAAGGTGGCTAATAGGCAGATGGACGTATTGGTAACAGGTAGATTTGTATGTGAGGTGAGCAAAATCGGGCCAACCCACCAACACTTTTTTGTCCTTTTATATCAAATCTCATGAATACTTTATTAAATAAATGCAATTACAGAAATTATGCCTATAAAAATAATAATTGCTTTTCACTAAAACAGCTTAGAAAACTGTGTGCAGTGTGTACATCTCAGATGACACCTATTCAACCCATTTGACATGTTTCAGTTTTAGCTAAATTTTTTATCCCATTTGCCCCGTTACCAACATAATAAAACCTATGTAGTTAACGCGGCCGATATATCGGTGATATGTCGGTTCTCGGACCTAAGCAAAGATATTGGTTGAAATATCGGTAGCGATAACGCGATATTTACCGATATATCGCCGATCGTAATATCGGTCGTATCCCTGATATATAGTTTTATGGGTTGAAATTGTCACCTCTACAAGTAAACACAACTGCAGTACGATAACTAGTATATCAAGTACACCAAGGCAGCTAAAGGGATATACTCAAATACTGAATAAATGAATAAACTTATTGGATAGTATACCATATACTGATCTGCCACCTCTTCCTATATTCAAGTCCTCGTTGAGAGCTAATCGAATTTCTGGATTCCCAGAAAGATAACTCTTCATTTGAATGGTGCCATCTATCTCAGAGGTTAGTATATATCCCTGTTGATGACAGAAGGAAGTTACGTATATGATATATGAATTTAGAATAGTTTTAAAACACAGTGATGAGTGATTAGACAAAGGTTCATATGGAAAACAGATTGTTTGGTATTTTCTTTATGTTAAAAAATGCAATTGAAACTCAAAATGAATACGTTAAGCACTTGTTGGATATGAAATGCGCTTCTGAAACAAGTTTTGTAGCATGTGCAGGCAGTGCTACTATACCTGCTGTCCATAAACAAACTTACATATGCTTTACATAAAGAAGAAATCATAAAATTGCCCAAAATTAACGAGCATGAACATCCTAGTACACATTAGAAGTATCTTTTGTAAAACTTTTAGCACATGTTTTTCATCAGTAGATTCTACACATCTGTAACTGAAAATTCTGTCATCAAGATAGAAACTGCAGGTTTCTAATATTGGGCGATAAAAAAGTTTTAACAGCATTGCATTGCATAAAATCAAGATATTCTATCATGGTATTGACCGGCTAGAACACTTGCACAGCAAAGTAAATATAAAGTGTCAACACAATTAGCCAGATTGAACTTTTTTGTCATTGTTTTGAAGTTTCTACAAATAAGTAGTGTGTTATTTTTTTATTTATTGAAAAACAATTACTAAAACATTTAAGGTGTTGAAAGCAATCAAAGAAGGCTTTGGGCCACTTTGCATTGGTTTAATATGTTTCTCTTTTACCTCAATTTTCAATATGACCCATTTGAGATGATACACAGCCCAAATCATTCCATTCAGAAGTACACAGGCCAAAATTGCCACCTCTCCTCATACACGAGTGTTGATTAACCTTTTTTTATTTTATTTTATTTTTTTGGCTTTTTCTTGTTCTTTGCTATGTGCAACATAGCTCCAGTCACAATATAAGAAGAGTTTTACATGAAGATTTAGCCTCAAATATGAAAGATATGAAGAGTAGTAACTAGTAAAATGATAAACAAACATCTCCTTATTTGCAAACACTTAATTCAGACCTGTGTAGCAAAATCCTAATGATGATTCTTTTAAAACAATAACAATAGCATTACTTCACTTCCTACACTATATATAGACATGATAATAGTTGAATAGGCATATGCAGCGCTTCCAGAAGTATCTTATTTCACCTATGAGCATAATCAATTAAGAAAATACTAGAATAAAACAAAAACTACTTACACTAGAGCTAAATGTAAGACTTATTTTTTCAATTATATCCACGAAAATTTCCTCCCTTCTCCTACCCCCAGGTTCATTAGCTACAACTGATTTTGTGACAGCTGTCCCTGGCATTCTCTTGTTCCCTTGCTGCATTCACAAAAGGTTGTAAGTTATAAGATAAACATACTCAAGTAATTTAGATTAAAAAATCAACCAGTGACAAATTATTTGATTGATTATACCATAAAGAGGGCAGCCGGACCAAGAGGTGGCATATGTGCTGCATCAATCATGATTGGCTCATTAAATACACATGACTTTAGAACTTCAGTCGAGGTTGTTTGCACATAACCAAAATCCTGTTCAAAAGTAAAGAAATTTATAATTATTGATATTTTTTTGTTCTCCCATAGTCACAACTTGCAGATGTTACAATCATATTTTATACACCCACCAATGTCAAGTGGATGAAGAAAACTTACAATAACTTCATCAAGTAATTCATACACAAGCACAAAGTTTTTTCTTATAGAATCTTCATTGAGGATGCCAAGGTAATCTTTAGTAACACGTGCTATTCTTTGTAGAAGCTCCAATACAAGAGATGGTGATACATTTGCTCTAGTGGTTGCAACAAACAGTAATCCGACCACCTTTACATGGAAGTAGTTGACACCATCCACATTCTGTCATAGCAAATCAAGTACATCGCATCATCAGGAATCATAACAGTAACATAAACAATCATATTATAAATCTAATTTCAGGCTGAAATCATTTTATGAGTGCAAGTAACAACAAATGGAGCAAATAAGTGTAACAGTAATATATACAGGTGTAACAATGAAGTCATGGTGTTGCGTCTATAAGATTAGAACATAAAAAAAGATTATGATAGTTAGGACTGGACTCTATGGTTATATTGCGATAATGCAACCATCAAAGTTTCAATATAACCTTGCAAAAAGGAAGATATGAGTGGAAACAAGTGATAGCAAAAAAAAGAAAGAAAGAAAGAAAGCAGAGGATACATAATTAGCTTCTTAAAAACGAGTTTACGCAGATAACACATCTAGCTTAATTGTCATATATGACATGAAGAACCGTTTTTACCACAAACATATAATCAGATGACAATGTAAAAGGTACCTACAAAGACAGGTGGAGCCTCCGCTTCCCCGTCCTCGCTCCAAAACTTTACTTTACGAAAAAATATCTCTGCACTTCCTTTTTGCACATCACCACGGTCTGCATAAGTAAAAAAACCAACTATTGACTACTCCTGTATCAACTAGCACTAGACAAACTTCGATTAGGAGTTTCGGACTATCAATTGTCAATTGAAAAATGCCATATATGTAAGCTGCTTAATATTAGTTTGTCCATCTAACACCTAACAGAAGGAAAGGTACAACTTATACTCGAATCGTATTCTCCGTATGAATGTTAAGTGCTAGACAAAACCAGCCAACGACTGAATACAATAAAATGCTCTGTATAAATGACTAACTACTCTTTTAAATTCATTGAAGTCCCTAGTTACCCTACGAATTCATCACCATGGTATGCATAAGTATTTAAAAAAAAAAAAGCAAGAGAAAAAGTTATTTTTCTTAAAAAAGATGAATATGCATAGCTGATTGTTAGCCCAACAGCTAATCAAACTATAGACTACCCTAGAATCAACTACCACTAGACGAACTTCAATTAAGACTATCAACGATAGACTAAAAACGCCATATAAGTAAGCTACATTAACTAAGAAAACTGGATGAACATTCACGTGTATAACGTGCAGATAGAATAAACGTAGTTTGTCCATCTAACAAATAACAAGCTACATTATCTTCAAGTAACAACACTTTTAGGTTCACAACATGCCTAATCAATCAAACTCTTCAAAATAATCATCTCATAACCTAAAAAACTTCTAAAACAACAATTAACCACTAATTCTTATCACAAATCACATGAATCATATCAAATCTAACACACACACATGCACAATTTGTAAGAAGAGAGAACTCACAATCACGAAAGACGATGTTATCGCCTCTCTGCGATAAAACAAAGAACTGCGAGATCATTGAAGTCTCCTTCCTGATTCAACTATTTCTGAAACAAATTAGTAACAGAAATTGGTTATAACTAAATCATCAAGTGTGGTGTGAACATATACTGTGATTCATATAAATCTGATTTGTGATTGTGTGTAAATTAGAGGCGAATTGTAAGAGAAAATGATGAGATCTATATGAGGAACATACAATATTTCTGTAGAGACTTTTACATCGACGGTACATCTCGTGGTGCACTACCGTATAAATTACTAGTCAGGAGATGAGTCTTTTTTTTTTTTACGTTTAGGTATAGAATAATAATTATTATATATATACACTATATTAATAAGGCAATGCCTTTGAACAGTAATCGTGGCATTTTCGTAATTACATGGTATTTTGAGGGTATTTATGTTGAGTTGTATACCTCCTGATTTCACAATCCTGGCTCTCTCTCTCTCTCTCGATCTTCTTCTTCTGTCCATTATCGCCTCTACTGATGAGAGAGAGATCACATAGCCTGTTTAACCGGAATATCATCACCGTCGATTAAATCGAAGGTGAAAGACAGTCGAAGACGAGATCGGAGGTGAGCGGTGGAGTTCCGGTTGCACGACCCTCCGATAACACCAAACAGCGGTTATCTCTTGTCAGGTGCCGATAAAGGTTTCGATTAACCAACAGATTGACAAACCCTTTTCAATCAGATCGAGAAACCCTAAGAACCCTAAGATGCATGCCCCTTTTTCGATCAGATCGAGAAACCCCAAGGTCAGATTTCGTGGTTTGCTTGGGTTACGACGTGGACGATGGATGGTGGCCACTCGCTACCTCCGAAACCCTAAAAGTTTAGGCATGGCAGCGGGGTTGATGGGCTCCTTCGTTTTCGATTTTGTTTGCCACAGGGTTTGGAAGGCGGCGGTTCACGTCTGTCTATGGCGGCCACAATCCATTGTAATACCTTTTTGTCTCTCTTTCTTGATTTGAATTTTGATCATATCTGTGGCAGCAACGGTCTATGATGGTTGTCATTGTGTTGCCTGAGACCAAAATTTTGTTGTTGTCCGCCTTTTCCGGCGTGGCCTTTGGTTCCTACTGTTTTTGTTCGTCTTTATGGTTGTCTTTGGTAGATTTGGGGTATGGTGGTGTTTAGTTCTCTCGCTTTGCTGTGATGATTTTATACAAACGGTTTGTGCACATTTGATTGCAGGGATGGAGGACGGTGGGTGTTTACCCGCAACCCCATTGCAACCATTGTGTGCTAATTTGTTCTGTGCCTTTGAGGCTGATTATGTATAGAAAGTGTTTAGAAAGAAAACGGTCTATGATGGTTGTCGTTGTGTTGCCTGAGACCAAATTTTTGTCGTTGTCCGTCTTATTCGGCGTGGCCTTTGGTTCCTAATGCTTTTGTTCATCTTTATGGTTGTCTTTGGATGATTTAGGGTATGGTGCTTGTAAATGTGTTTACCATCTGGTTTTTAGTTCCCTCGCTGGGTTGTGATGATTTTATACGAACGGGTTGTACACATTGAATTGCGAGGATGGAGGACGGTGGGTGTTTACCCGTAACCCCCTTGCAACCATTGCGTGCTAATTGGTTCTGTACCTCTGAGCCTGATTATGTATAAAAAGTGTTTAGAAAGAAAAGTTTTTTGATCCCTATGATACATATTGTTTGACTTTTAGCTAATTGATGTGTGGTCCGACTTATGGAGGAAGTTATAAAACCCTTGGATCATAATGTACGGTCAGGGTTGGCTTAAACGAGCTTATTTAAGGAATTGGTAGGGTTTCCAGTGTGGTGAATGTATGCTCCGGTGTGCAGTACTGAAGCATGATAGGTTCGATTCAGTTCTTCATTTTCGTTGTTAATTTTAGTTTGTTCATGACAGGTGAATCAAATGCAAACTTATTGTTTTTTGATGACATTTTTGCTAAATGATTTTTTTTGTCATTTGTAAACAGAAAGAAACTGATGTCATTGGATGGCGAAGCTGATCATCACAGGCTTGAAGCCACAAAGGTGAAGCTTCAAGAAAGTTATCGGCTTGCAAAGGGATTTTTTCCCGATTTTCGATCCCTCTCCGGTTCATATTCTTGATCTTCTTTGCTGCATTTTTTGTTTTGTTTAAAGTTGACAATTTGATAATTGAAGAGCGGCTTAAAACGGGGCGGGGTAAAACCTGAAATATTGAGTTTTAATTGAAGTCATATTCAGTTTTAATTGGGTTTTTAATTGGAGTCGTATTGAGTTTTAAAACCTCATAATTTGTTATACGTTAGCTTTAGAGCCTTTAATTTGTTATCCGCAAGGTATGTTACAGTTAATAATGATGGAAAATACATACATCTTTACATTCGACAGCCGTTCTTGCTCCAGTAATAATAATAATATAATAATAATAATAATAATAATAATAATAATAATAGTAAAAGATGGGTTACTAGAAGCAGGGTGATGGTATGTATATAAAGGAGTCAGGGGTTTAGAAATAATGGTAATTTAGGCGAGGTTTACTGATGTTTATCGTTGAGATTACTTGGGGTTCAAGTAGGTATGTGGGTTGGGAAATGTGGCGCGTGAGGTTTAAATGCGAATGCCAGTTCGTGGTTGTTTCTGGGAATATTTACCCGCTGTCCCAAAGGTGTAGCCCACCAGACTGTACCGAAAAAAGGATTGCAACCATTAAGTGGTGGCCAAATTGCTTGGGATCATTGATGTTTGTAATGATGATGTGATAAAGCTAAAAGAGAACATTATGGTCGGTTGGCAAAAATGTCGTTAGACTTATCATGTTGCTCTCTTTTTTCTCATCAGCATCAATGATTTTAGGCAATTTGGCTTCTGGTTGATGTTTGGAATCTTGCTTTTCTGCAAAATTTGGTGATCCATGCTTTTTTAGGATACATGAAATATCAAGCACGCCAGATTTTTAACCGCTGTCCTAAAGATATAGACCACCAAACTGTACCGAAAAAAGGATTACAACCTTTAATAGGTGGTCAAATTGCTTGGAATCATTGATGTTTGTAATGATGATGAAAGGAACATATGTTACTAATGTTCATGGTTTAGGAGTCATTTGTTCGATTGGAAGAACATAGGCTCCAAATAAAACTAAAAGAGAACATCATGGTCGGTTGGCAGAAATGTCGTTAGACTTATTATGTTGCTCTCTTTGGGTCATTAACATCAATGATTTTAGGCAATTTGGCTTCTGGTTGATGCTTGGGATCTTGCTTTTCTGCAAAATTTGGTGATTCATCCGTTTTTAGGATACATGAAATATCTGGTGGTGGTGCTGTGCTCTGCTTTACCTGGCTATGATGAGTTGACAATATTTCCCGATTATTGATGGGGATGGCGTGGCAAGGATTGTGGATGGTAGGTTCCCACCTGCAACCCTCCTTGTAGCTATCAATTTAAAAAAACTCTGAGCTGCTCATAGATTTTAAAAATTATTTTGCTGGAACCCGGCTGATGCTTTGATTTATGCTTTGATTTTTGTCCGTTTATTTAGTTATGTTGTGGGACACGTGTCAGGCAATGAGAGTAAACATTTGTTTTCTAATATCTGATTTGTATATTTGAGTTATATATACTTTGACCATCACATATTCTTCTTATTCTTTCTCTTTTCTTTCGGTTTGTTTCTCTCAGCAGCATAAAGGTCTCATTCGTTCCTTTGTTTTTTGTTATCCAGAATCCCTGCTTGTGTCGTCTTGTGGGTCACAAATTCGTGTGTTATCTGGTTGTTGTCTTTGACGTTTTCTTTTGCTTTTCAAGGTGTTGTAAGAATCTGGTTTTGGATTTGTGGTTGTTTGTTAAGTTATGCATGTGTTGTATGTTTACTGATCGTATTTATGATTGAGAGAGGTTGTGGGGGTTTCAAGTCATTTGTCTTAAATTTTGTGAATTTTTGTTGCATGGCTGTTACTATGGTGTCTTAACGGAAATAAGGTTTTTTTGGTGTGTGTGGTTGATTTGGTTTTTATGTTGGAAATGTTTTCCATTTATTGTTGTTGACTGTGTTTGTGGGTTGTGAAGTTAGGTGTGTTAGAGCAGCATGCCGTTTCGTGATTTATGAGCTTTTTGGTGGTATGTGTGTCATTTGTTTGCTACATTTGTATAACATTGCTGTTATATAATGTGCATTCAAGAAAATTGGAGATCAATAGTAATATTGCAATTTCGTTATTTATGGTTCTCTTGCGGGTATATGTGTCATTTTCTGTACGTCCTGACGTCTCATTCAAATAGATGATTGAATTCTTTGCCTTGGCCATGATGAGTTAAGATCATTTCCCGAATATTGATGAGGTTGGCGTGGCACAGATTGCGGATGGCATGTACCCACATGCAACCCATCTTGCTGCTATGTATTTCAAAAACTCTGAGCCACTCATATTTATACCCCTCTTTCAACTATTTTGGTGCTTTGATCATTAATATTTTTCAAAGGCATTGCCTTATTAATATAGTATAATTTTGGTGACCAAAAGCCGTCTAATTATTATGGAACCCTTTACCCCTCTTTTGCGGATAAATTGCAGGAAAATGTTTTCTGCGGATAGGGATAAGGTACGGATTTTCCCTTTTTTATTTATTTATTTTGATTTTGATGTTGTAAACGTGTGTTAGCTTTTTATTGTACAGAAAAAGGTTAAAAAAAATTATTTCTGGCCTTTGTTTGATTTTCTTTCTTATACATATACTGATTCTTAACAAACCATAGTGTGTGTTGCTTATTTTGATTAGGCAATTCTAAGAAAATGTATTTCCTAAAGAGGCACCCATTTTTTCTTATTTTGTAGCGCGCCTCAACTTCTGTATCAATGGTTACTAAACGCATGCTGGAATAGCACCTGCTTCTGTTGGCAACCAGTATGACTTGCGTACGATTTTTAGCTGGCCTCAATCTTGCAGGAATAAAGGCACTCAATAAGACGCTTAACTTCCAAGTACCCTTTCCAAAAGCTACAATCTATATGTGAGCCGTTGATTTCACACACTCTAACAAGTTTTTATGTTCTTTTGACGTCTCAATTCTGTTACCTTTTGTATTTTTTTAGTCACCAAAAAGATGTTTTGAAAAGGCAGCTGAGAAGTGCCATGCTGATTCGTTGACAAGTATTGTGGATGCTTATCTTGGGACAAACCTGTAGCTGTGGCCACAGGAACTCGATTTAATATACTTTGGGACACGAGAGAGGTTGGTATTTTATTTCACAGTTTATATGTTCTAGCGTTTTGGCTTTTAAATGGTTAATCTAACAATAGAGGTGGTTAAATGTACAGCTTGAATGCCGAAAATGATGTTGGTTTGCTACTTGTCAAGACTGTTGGGTTTGGTTACTCATGGTTCTTCTGTGTTTTCCTCCAATCCTTACGCCAGGTTTGTCTTTCTCCAAACCTCAGTGTCTTCCCGTTCTTTGGATGTTTTGGAATCGTAATCGCCAAATAGTAAGGACATATGCTATAGATTAATTCTTTGTACGCAAACTTGCGGCAAGATATGGTTGGCTATGAAAAAGAGATGATTTAGTGGCTATGGATTTGGTTAGATCTAAAAATACGTTTTTTTACATACATTGCTAGAGGAAGAATCAGTAAAGAAAAACGGCGACGCTTGTAGGACAGTTATGGATGCATGCCTTCCAGTAATTCATTTGATTAACACAACACGCTCAATTCCTTATGCAATTAAACAAGCTGAACATCTGCTTGGCATAGCTTCTGCTTTTGAACAACCATGCTCTACACAATGGGGATTTGAACGTGGTCGGAAGTGCTATGCGAACGTGGACGAAAGTATTATACGGACGTAGACGAAAGTAATATACAAACGCAAACGAACGCAGACGAAAGTACTATACGAACGTAGACAAACGTAGGCGAGAGTGCTATAAGAACGTAGACGAAAGCACAGTAAAAGGTAAAAAAAAAAAAAAATTGGGACTTTGTTTGGTTTTGTTTCTTATACATCTACTGCTTCTTAATAAACCATAGTGTGTACTGCTTATTTTGATTAGGCAAGTCTAAGAAAATGCATTTCCTAAAGAGGGACCCAATTTTTCTTATTTTGTAGCGCGTCTCAACTTCCGTGTCAATGGTTACTAAAGGCATGCTGAAAGAGCACCTGCTTCTGTTGGCAACAAGTATGACTTGCGCAGGATTTTTAGCGGGCTTCGGTCTTGCAGGAATAAAGGCACTCGATAAGACGCTTAACTTCCAGGCACCCTTTTCAAAAACTACAGTCTATATGTAAGGCGTTGATTTCACACACTCTAACAAGTCTGTATGTGCTTTTGACGTCTTAATTCTGTTACCTTTTGTATTTTTTTTTAGACACCAAAAAGATGTTTTGAAAAGGCAGCTGACAAGTGCCATGCTGATTCGTTGACAAGTTTTGTGGATGCTTATCTAGGGGCAAACCTTTAGCTGTGGGCACAGGATCTCGGTTTAATATGCTTTGGCACACAAGAGAGGTTGGTGTTTTATTTCACATTTTAGATGTTTTTTTGCGTTTTGACTTTTAAATGGTTAATCCAACAATAGAGGTGGTTAAATATACATCTTGAATACCGAAAATGATGTTGGTTTGCTGCTTGGTGTGGCGGGTCTGGTTGCAACCGTGGTGCCACTGAACGGCCTGTTGGTGACGACAATGAGGAGTTACTTGGACGACCTCTTTGTGATTCAATGGTATTTTGAGGGTGTTTATTTTGGGTCATTTGCTTCTTCTTGAGACGATGCCACGTTTAGTTGCTGGGGACAGCTGTGCTCTTGAGTTGTTTCTTAAGTTCTGGATTATCGTATTTGTGGTGACCCAAAATCAGTTATTCGTCTTGCGTTTAAGATTATACGTTTATGATTTTGATGTTTGCTTCAGGAGATAAAGCTGGTTGTGGTATGCGGCAGTGTGGGTAATAATGAGAAGGTAGTCGCCTCCATTTACTTGGTGGCATATGGTGGTGATGTTACCGCCTATCGATTAAATTTTCATGATGTTCATGGTTGAAAACGGGTTTAGGAAGGTTATGGTGGCCACGGCTGAATGTGCAGCGTAGGTTAGGGATTTGATGGTGGTGATAGTGTGCTCTGCTTTACCTGGCTATGATGAGTTGACAATATTTCCCGGTTGTTGGTGGGGATGGCGTGGCAAGGATTGTGGATGGTAGGTTCCCACCTGCAACCCTCCTTGCAGCTATCAATTTAGAAAAACTCTGAGCTACTTATAGATTTTAAAAATGATTTTGTCGGAGTACATATTATATTACATTATACTATTATATATACTATATTGATAAGGCAATGCCTTTGAACAGTAAATGAGCTGCCTGCCGTTTCGTGATTTGTGAGCTATTGGTGGTATGTGTGTCATTTGTTTGCTGCATTTGTATAACATTGGTCTTATATAATATGCATTCAGGAAAATTGGAGATCGATAGTGATATTGCAATTCCGTTATTTATGGTTCTCTTGCGGGTATATGTGTCATTTTCTATACGGACTGACCTCTCATTCAAACAGATGATTGAATTCTTTGCCTTGGCCATGATGAGTTAGAATCATTTCCTGAATATTGATGGGGTTGGTATGGCACAGATTGCGGATGGCATGTACCCGCATGCAACCCATCTTGCTGCTACGTATTTCAAATACTCTGAGCCACTCTATCAACTATTTTGGTATTTTGATTATTAATATTATTGTTACTCTTCAATACTAACCCAATCTTTGCAACCAAAATCCGTCTACTTATCATGAAACCCTTTACCCCTCTTTTGCGGATAAATTGCAGGAAAATGGTTTATGCAAATAGGGCTAAGGTATGGATTTTTCCTTTTTATTTATTTCTTTTAAATTTGATGTTGTAAACGTGTGCTATTTTGTTGGTTGTAACTTTTGGGTGTTAGTTTGTTGTGCTTTTCGCTTTATTGTAGGCATTTGTCAGTCAAGACTTTGAAGCACCACCCAAAAAGAAGAATGTTGCTGCTCGAAAGGCTTAAGCACAAACCCGCAACAACTAGCACAAACTTTTGTTCCAGCCTTATTATCAAATGCTAATGTAACCTAAATAGGATTTGACAAAATCTATTTATGTAATCTAATTAGGATGCTATGTGGTGATAATGCAATCTGACTAGGACGTTACGTAATCTGTTTAATATAACGTTATTAGCATGTTATGTGCTTGCAGCTTCCATCTCATAAGTACTTATTAGTTATTACCAACGCGCAACGCGCGTTATTGAAAATACCTAGTAATAATTAAAAAATGGATTTTGATATAAGTGTTTTGATAGTTTTAATTATATTTTAGAGTAAATTACTATTTGAGTCCTCGTGTTTTGATAGTTTTAACTACTTGAATTCAAATTTAAAATGTTTAACTATCTGAGCACCTGATTTTTTTAGTTGTAACTATTTGAGTCCAATTTACTAACTCCATCCAATAACTTCGTTAGTTATAAGGGCATTTAAGTCATTTACAGCTAACGTACAAGTCTGTAATGCACAAGGTACTTACAAGATAATTTAACTCACTTTATTATTATATGTATTTTATTTTACATAAAATATTAGTATTAATAAAATACAATATATATACAAACATATACACACACCTGAACATACACCATCCTAACACACACCTGCACATACATCTCCCTTCTCTCTCTATCACACCCAACCCCATGGCACAACCATCCATCGTCCCAACTGCACCACCACCACTGCACCACCCAGCCGCACCACCACCATCGTCTTTATACACTATCTCTCCCCTGTTTCCTCTCTATACCCCCTATGTTCTCTCATTTATAAACAACAATAACACCACCAATGAAAGATTATGCAGATAAAATACCAAATCGGGGACAGTCGTGGGTGATGATGGTGATGGGATGGTGCGGTGGTGCAGAGAGTTGGTGTGCCCAACCGACACCAACGATTCCGACACTGATCGCAACAAGGGGACTTTTTTTTGCTTTGGTTCAGATCGGGTTCTTGGGTTGTTCTAGTCGCAGTGATGTGGTGGTTCGGTGTAGTTCAGATCTTGTTTTGATAGTAGTGTTTTGGTTCGATTCAGAATTAGTTCTTGTCTTGATTCACAGTGGTTTGGTTCAGATCTGGTTCTAATTAACCGACGATGCGGTGGTGCCAGTGGTGCAGTGCGGTGGGGTTGAAGATGGTATCGTTGTGGTTGGGGTAATGCAATGGTGGTGGAGTAGTCGGGATAGGGGTTGAAGATAGTGGTAGTGCGACGGGAGTGGGGTGGTGCAATGGTGGTAGAGGAGGTTGAAGATTGTGGAGGTGGTGGGTTAGTTAGTCGAGAGAATTTAAAGAGAGAGGGGATGAGGAAGAAGAAGATAGAGGGTAGGTTAGATTTATATATATATATATTTTTCTAATCAATAGGGGTATTTTTGTCTTTTAGCAAAAAAGATAACAGAATTATTGGACGGTGTTAGTTAAATGGACTCAGATTGTTGCAATTTTGAAAAATTAGGTGCTCATATAGTTAAACATTTTGGTTTTAAATTCAATTAGTTAAAACCACCAAAACACAGGGACTTAAATAGTAATTTACTCTATATTTTATTTTGAAATGTTATTTTGATAATTATGAGTGATTGAATCCTTTTGACATGTATATTTTTTAGGTTATCTATTGAAATATTCTTAATACATTGTTCAGATTTTAATGAAGTGTTATCAATCGGTATGATGTTAAATAGTTCATATAACAGACAAATGATCATATGGGTTGTATATATAAGGACCCTAATAAGTGTTGTTCATCAAATTATGTGACTTACATAATTTGTTTGATTGACCATAAATGACTGATGTAACAACTGACAAAATAATATTGCTTATATGACCAATTCCACCCTGTCATATGACTCCAATTCCACCTTGTCGTATGATATCATATGACTCGAATGATATGACAGCGGGTCTGTGTACATTTTTGGGATGTGGTTTGTACACGAGCATCTTTTATCTTTTTATTAAAACTATTATTGCTAAGTCGAATATAAGATCACTACAAGTGTAATGAGCTAAATTAACTTGTAAACGTGTTCAACCAGCTGTCATATAAAATTTCTACAAATGATTTAAAATCACTTATTTTCTCTTCAATCCTACAAACATGGTTATTAGTACTTATGTTTCTACATCATCATCATTTTATATATTTATTTTAATAATCAAATTATTTTTTTAATTAGTCTGTTTTTTTATTTTTTGTATTATTAAAAATATAATTAAATATATGGATATAATTAATTAAAATAAAACATTAAACTTACAGTAAATAAAACTAAAAACAAGACATTAAATATTTGGAAATTAAAATGATAAAACAAACATTACATAATGGTTAGAGCTAGAGGTGGATTAGGGTTTTGATGAGCCTTCTTGTGTTAGGCCTAAACCCATTGGGCAGCTAGACCACTCAACTGCTCCTTAGTAGTAGTTAGAGTTAAGGGTAATATAAAAATGAGGAAATGGATTTAAATACTCTAAACTATCGCCTATTGACGGATAATACTCCCAACTTTCACTTTGGCCATTAGCAGTCCCAATTTGCAACTTATTTTCTTCCATCAACCCAAAACTAACGGATGTCTTACCTGGATAGTCTTTATGACAAAAATGTAAAAACCTAAACTTAAGGGACAGTCTACGTGGAAAAAATGTAAAAACCTAAACTTAAGGGACCTTTTTGAAACTTTTTATTACTATTCACATATACACACACACATCTTATCTTCTGATCTTCATCATCATCTTCCACCACAACCACCCGCCACCTGCTCAATAAACCCATTATCACCACCTGGTCAATAAGCCTACTCAATAAACCTATCTTCATAAATCTGCTCAAAGACCAAGAACAACCATCATCAACACAATCGAAGCTCTGAACTCGAAGAACACCCATCTTCATAAACCTGCTCCAAGACCAAGAACAACCATCATCAACACAATCGAAGCTCTGTAACTCGAAGAACAACCGATTTGATTGAGTTTGTGAAGCTCCGTACCGGTATCTTTCTCTCTCTTAGATTCCCCTTTCTCTTCCCCTGCTCTCCTTCTCTCTCTAGCTTGTGAAGCTCTATACCAGTCTCTTTCTCTCTCTAGCTTTTCTCTGGTGGCTGATGGTGGGTGTGGTTTACATGCGGTGGTTGAGTAGGGAATTAGGGTTTGATGGAATGGATAGGGAAAGGGAAGACAATTTTTAAAGGGTTTTGGTGGGAACTGCTTAATGAAGTGGCGTTGACTTTGTAGTGGTGACGGAGATGCTTTCTCCGGTGAAAGTCTGGTGGGTTGGAGGCAGATGGTGGTAGGTTGGTGGCAGATGGTGGTGGTGTTTTAGAGAGAGAAAGAGACAGAGAGAGAAGAGGGGGGGTTGTCACTAGAAGAAGGGGGAAGGGGGGGGGGTTAAAATAAAAAGTTTCAAAAAGATCCCTTAAGTTTAGTTTTTTATATTTTTGCCACATAGACTATCCCTTAAGTTTAGGTTTATGCATTTTTGCCACGAAGACTTACCAGGTTAGACCTCCGTTAGTTTGGAGGTGATGGAACAAATTAAGTTGCAAGTTGGGAGTGCTATTGGCCAAAGTGAAAGTTGGGAGTATTATCCGCCAATATACTATATTTTGGAATATTTAAATCCATTTTCCCTATAAAAATAATCTTTAGAGCGAAAAAAAAGGTCAAATAAAACATCTAATTTGATTTAGGAATGGTCTCAGTGTTGTGTCGGTTTCAAAAATAATGAACCTAATTTTGCAAACAAAATGGGTAATGATACTGGTACCAAAAGAATCTGTTACGGTATTTGAAGGTAAATTAACTCAAAATATTGATATCAAACCAAAAGTACTGATCATGAAGAACGCAAAAGGTCAGTATTGAATTGGTACCAAAACGATCTGGTATAGTACGTTCGGTACCTGTAAGGTTTCATTACCTTATACAAATTGCACATCCCTAGTTTGATTATTATTCCAATCTCGATGATGTTATACATTGCATATGGGTATGGTTAATAGGTATAAAAAGAGTGAGATGAATTAGAATTAGCTTATGGGTTACCAACTGTGCCTCGCGGCGGCTTCGAAACATAGATAAAATAAGCAAATTGCCAACATAACAATAAAAAAACCACATCACAACAGTGTGTTCATAAGTCACTGAAAAGTTACGTTGTTGTATACGACACCCAAGTTCATCGGACAAAACTACACCAAAGCATATATAAGGGTAAACACGAAGGTCGTGCATTACAGCGAATCGGTTTAAACGTAAAACAAAAACAAATCGCAATTGTGTATTTAGAGATGAGAGTCTGACGGTTTAAAAACAGGTTTAAAAAACGTTAGAACAAACGATCAGTTTAAAAACAACATTCACGGCATAACGTAGTTAAAAATAACTCGTGTAGAGTGTTGATATAACAAACGAAACCTATAAAAAATCACATAAAAACTCAATGAAGGGAACAAATATTTCTGGGAGGGGGTGTCCATCTTCCTAGTCTTCGACACAAGAAAAGAGCACAATGATAACTTTATAAGAGTTCAAGGGTAGCTATGTAGATCATTTAAGAAAAAGGAAAAAATAGACAAATTTAACTACAAGGGTGTAAACAAAAATAAATATGAAGTGTAGGATAAAATTAAATTTATTAAACTTGAGGAGAACCCGTAAGAATCAAATTCTAGAGATTAGAGGTGTGATATACAAAATATCTAAAAGAAAACTTAATGTAGCTAATAGGTTCATGATTTATTATAAGATAATTTCAAGTTTAAGGCGTCTCAAATTGATAGGACCCAATAAATAGTCCAACTTAATAGACATTCATGCAAATACCATCATTTTTTGACTTGTTGGAATTCTCTTGGGCCCATCATTCGATGGTTATCATTGTGTTGGAACTTGTTGATGAACGCATAAACGAATATTGAGAGCTCACCAGTGTAGGGTCAGTCCAACGGGCTTTGGATTCTAGGCATGAGCCTAGGCCTCCATAAAATAGGGGTCCCTTCTTTTAGAAAGCTAGTATACATGTATTAGGCTCAAGTTAATAAAGAAACTTTTTTATTGAAGGCCCAAAGAAGCCTAAAAATACCTAAATTAAAGTCGTCATTGTTGTTCCTACTTCCCAAGTTCATGTGGAACGATCTGTTCCATTTTTAGGTTGTTACTGACTAAAACTTCCGTAATTTCTCTATGTCGTCCATATTGAGAGAGAATTTATGGACGAAATTAGAGGTAGACAATCATCATAATGATAATCCAGATACATTTAACGGCTATTTTATATTAATCTATATGTATCTAAGAAATTCAGGAAATCATATGTAGTATTATGCTTGCATTGAGACGTCACGAACACTTTTTGCCTTAAATCATTAAATGATGATTTCTACTTTGTATTTAATAGTGATTATTGTACTTGTTATCGAGACTAGTTATGATGCTTTAAACAAGCTCGCTTGTCATACAGCATGGATATCAAACGCTTAAACATATCAGGTGTGTCTACCTACTCTAAAGACTAAAATAATGCTATAGTGTTTTATCTTGTTTCTCAATCAAAGTAGAGGCATGTTCTTTTTCTTAGTCAAATTATACAAATTCAAAGGGCCCCTACTTTGTAGTTCGCTTACACTGTTTCAGAGTTTCATTAATGGATGAAAGAGAAAGGATTGGGAATGAAGTAGGGAAAAAATGTGTTTCAGAGTTTTTTGTAGGAGGGAAAGGGATTGAATGAGAGGGATAATAAAGAGGTTTTTAAGGTGATTTTCAATCTTTCCAATTTGGAAGGAATTGGAGAGAAAGGAAGAGGAGGGAGATCCTCTCTCTTCTATCCTTTAATGAAACTCTAGAACAGAGTGTTAGGGCCTCCAAAAACAATAGATCGGCAATCACTACTAGATATGTGTTGGTGTTATATGATAGAGTGAAGGTATGGTTTCGGTTGCCTACAGATAACATGCGCTTTTTGATTCCTTGATTGAGTTGTTTGTTGTTGTATATGTGGGAGATTGACGTGCACCGGTCTTGAACACGGCGGAGAGATCAAATTTGTCTTAAGAAAAGTGTGTTGAATACACGCGTGATTAATTAATTATTTCTTTCATTTTCGAGTTTCAAGCATTAATTACAGTAAATTACGAGAACAATTTTTGCATTGTCTATAGAAATAACTTATGTGGGGCACTCAAGGGTACTTACTTCAGCTCCGACCAATCCCGCCCCGCTACGTCAAAATAGACCCAAAGTACCCTAGAACCACCAACACACTGCAGCACTTTAGGGTACTTTGCGTAGATGTTTAAAATTGATCTAAAGATTTTGATTTGAGGAGAAGTGGTTTTTTTGTCAACAAGCACTAACCACTTAATGGATTTTTCTGCTTGCCTCTCGGCAAAAACTATCCGAGATCACAAAAAAAATCAAACCGCAAGGGGTGACGACGGTGTTACCGCATGACAATGGTAACCACACACCCATTGATGAAGGGTGCCCTGCGTGCCTTAATGCAACCTTTTCAAATCTTACAAATAAGTTTTCAAACAAAACCTAAATATATGTTAAAAGAGATTTTGATGCCATCGAGAAAACTTACTTTTAAGTTATCAAATATATACGCTAAACTATATGCATGTAATGTAATCAAAGTGTTGCATTATGGTGTTAAAAGAAGTATCGATTCGGTTCATTTAAAACGCATTGGTGATCAAGACGTTTTTGGATTAAAATGGTATGTTTTAGAGGAAGTATCAAATGGACAAAATGGGTTCTGTCTTTTTGTCCAAGGATAAAAGTAGGGTTGACATTGACAACTACATTTTTTATGGTTCTTCACTTTTTTTTTTTTGTGAGTGTGTGCAAGAAAGTAGAGAATATATAGGCATAAATGTATCTAATACCATGCATGATTTTTGCATTAAAAAGAAAAGAAAAGAAAAGAAAAGCATAATGCATCATTCCATCCACCCACAAAAATAGAGAATAATAGTATGTTACATAATTTGTGGACTAGAAGCCGTTCGGTTGACCCTATATTGAGAATAACAAACAATTTTCTATATTTAAAGAGAATATTAAATATTATAGTTTGAAAATTTAGATTTAAATGACCCAAGATATAACCTTATGGCATGTAAGGAATTTTACAAAGGGAGAAGTTAAGTACGAATTTATAAAAAATAAATTATGTGATCATTGGGTCTATGCTGTTATGAAAATAGTTATTGTTTGTGGATGGTTAATGATGACCGAAGCTATTGTTCATACATGAGGTTGTTAGTCAAGTTTTTTATGAACTATCATGTTATATTAAGAAGCCTGATGATGATCATTAGATAGCAAAGTTTGGGATTGAAACGATATATAGAATTAAGATTGTCTAGACAGTATAATGTAATGTTAAAAATGTTTTTGCATATTCCCAAAATCTCAAGGTGTTATATTATATATGCTAAAATAACAGGTCATGGGGAAGACCCTTTGCCCCGTCACGTACGCGTTAAAGAGGGTTTTGCACTCTACGTGCATGTTTGGCTCTCCAATTCCACACCTCCTTTTAACTTATTGACTTATTCAATAAGTCATAAGTTAAACAAAAGTGTTTGGATGATTTTTTGAAAAGTAACTTATGGGAGGGTTTTGTGCTTTGAAAAGGAGAAATTGAGGGAAAAGTCGCAAGTCACAAACTGTGAATTATGAGATTAAGTGATTTTTGAAGAAGGAAAAGTTATAAAGAGAAATGGAAAAGGAGAGCCAAACATGGCCTACATAGAAAAAAAGGAGGGGGTGATGATGCAAAGTGGCGGATCTATAAAAAAAATTTAGGAGTAACGTTCAAAAAAAAAAAAATTGTCGTAGTTTCATACAATGTAAACAAAATAAAAATAAAAACATGGTAAATTGAGTTTAGGTTTTGTTAATTAATTTTGTGGGTGCGAACGAGCCGAGCAGCTAGCGAGCTACTCAAGCTCGGCTCGGTAAAAAGCTCGAAACGAGCCGAGGCTTATCGAGCCCAAGCCGAGCTTGAGTATAAAACAAAGCTAGTTTATTAATCAAGCCCGATCTCGAGCCTGGAATGTGAAGCTCGTAAGGCTCGTCGACCCTTATCGAGCCTTCATGTAATATTAGTTTTATTAATATTTAATAACATTTATCCCCTCATTTAAGCTTGTTTACTAAACGAGCCTGAGCCGAGCTTCATTTATCGAGCTATGAGCCTATTATTTATATTAGTTTTATTTAAAATATTAACTAATAAATAGTAAACGAGCCGAGCCCGAACTTAAGAAATTTTTAACAAGCCGAACTTGAGCCCTCATAAGTTTTTCAAGATCGGCTCGGCTCTTTTGCACCCCTAATGTTGTTGCGTGTTTTAGGGGTGTAAACGAGCCGAGCCCAAGCCTGATTGGGCTCAAGCTCGGCTCGTCATTCTATTACGAAGCTCGAGCTCGGTGCGAGCCTAATACTTTGAGCTCGAGCTCGGCTCGAAAGTAAAACCCAAGAGCTCGAGCTCGGCATAGCTCGAAATTTTTTAGAACAATTTTAAAGGAGCTAAAAGCTCGGCTTGAGCTCGCTTCAAAGCTTAAATGAGCCAAAACTCGGCTTGAGCTCGGCTCGGCTCGCCAATGTTAAATAGCAGGTATAATGTATATAAAATAATTATAATATTAAATTTGTTTGGGCTCGTTTAGGCTCGCGAGCCTAAACGGTCTTTGTATGAAAAGCTCGAGCTCAGACTCGATAAGTAAACGAGTCATGTTTCAAGCTCGAGCTCGGGCTCATTAAAGCCCGGCTCGTTCGAGCTTTTTACCGAGCCGATCTCGAGTAGCTCTCGGGCCGCTGTGCATCATTTACACCCCTATGTATTTTGTTAGTTTAGTTGGGTTAAGTATTAGTTAATTCGAGTTTGATAAATGTTTTCCGAGTGACGTAACGTTGTAACACAAAATTTATTTTTAAAGGTAACGTAAAATTTATTTTGGGGTAACGTAAAATTTATTTTAGTAGTAACGTAAAATTTGTTTTAGATGTAACGTTTTACAAAAATCATAAAAAAAATCCCACTACGCATGAGAAACCGAAGGGCAACAGGCGCGGCCCTAGCATAAAGCTAGGGCCGCCCCTGATGATGCGGGTCAAGAGGAAAAAAACCAACTAATCAAAATACATCATTTAAAAAACATAAGGATGGGCAACATCCATGGATTTTTCCACATCAAGGGGCTCTCCCCTCTCCATTTTAACACCCCACACGGCGGGGTCTAACAAGTTGAGCGTTGATGGATACTTGATATCTCTTGGTGATGAATTCATCCTTACACATAAAGAAGGCCTATATAATAAATGTTGTCCACAAGCATTTGTAGAATGATTGGATTGACTAAGAATCATAAAGGAGTGGTTTCCCTCTCCAACTTCCTGGATCTTTCTTTTCATCTTTGGCATCTCCCTCTCTCACATACACACACTTTCTCTTGTAGTCTCTTTATGGCTCTTTTGCTTTGGCAAGTGGTGAATACATGTGTGGAAAGAAACTGGATGGACAACGCCAAAACACGTGGTGGATCGGAGATCAATAAGGAAATGACATCAGACGAAAACACTGTTCATATAGTCTATTATTAATAGATAGGGTAATTATGGGAGCTTTTAAATAAAAACACCATGTGATTTGTGGTCGAACAATGAAATATACGTATCCATTGTATAGTTATTTTTAAATAACTAGAAGAAGACTGTGCGTTGCAGCGGGACTGGACGTTGTTTGGTTAATCGGCTCGTTGTATGTTTTCCGGTTGATTTGAAGCGCCGTCTAAACCGTGAGGAAAGTAAGGTGACAATCTTTGCCGGTTGGTCAATCAGCTCGTTGTATGTTTTCTGGTTGATTTATTCGATCCCCTACGTGTGTTTCTGGTGCAAAATATGTTTATGCGGGCGGGATATTGTATTGGGAGCTCCCACGTTGCAGTGGAGTCGACAATTTATAATTTATAGCAGCAGGTGTTGCCGATCCTTTTTTGGTGAGCGTAATATAAACGTATTCCTTACTTTTTAAACAATCAAAATCCATTAACTAATTGTCAATGTATGAAAGTTAAACAACAAAAATCATTAAAATTCTATCTAATTGAAGTTCGCAATCTAGCTATTTTTGGGAGGAGATAAACTGCATTATCAAAGAAAATGTAATGAAATTCACCTTATGTTTTTTAACATGGTCAGACATCCGGTCAAATCTATGACCACTGGTTTATCAGAGTGACTCCTTATATGTTGCAAGTAATTAAGTAAATAATAAAAGCACCATCATCATCTTACATTTCAACAGAAGTTACTAATCTTAATTTTTAACCAAGATTGCTAATGTGTATAACTTGAAAACATTACTCCAACCACTACTAACAGACATAATTAAGTATTCTAAATCACAAAACATGAGAGAACTTACATCACAAAGGAGCACCACTTGGAGCAGAAGCTCTAAAAAATCCTTTATTAGTATACAAATCAACTTCAAAAATAGGAATTCATCTACTATCAAGAATTTGCTTAGCCTTAACTTAGTAATCTCCGAAGGAACATCTTCACTTAGGCTATGTATCTGAATTTAAAAATTCCGTTTAGTTTTAAACATGTTTTATGATGTGTTAAACAAAGATTTCAGATTTGATTCCTCTACCTAACCAGACTAAATTGTTAATTTCCCAATAATATAAATGGTTGCTAACATCAATAACTAACAATAACAAAACATCTGATATAAATTAACTAAGAAACTTACAATCAATATTACCTTTTTTTTAAAAAAAAGTATATGCTATATGTGTTGTAACAAAGAAACAAACCCCTAAAAAGAGAAGATTTCATGAAAACAATAGCTAAATCAAAGCAATTAACGCATGGTTAATGTGTTCTTATTGCACTCCAAAAATTTGGTTCGTATGACCTCCAAATTCAACCACCGGCTGTGGACACACGAACATCACCTATGATTCGGCTTATCTTCTTCTCAACTCCTTCCATATAGAAACCATGATGCTATTGCGAAGGGTATAAAGTAGGATTCAATTGGTAAATGGAAGGGGAAAATAAATTCCGGTTAAAACCGATTAGGGATATCGAAAGAAGCACAGTGATTGAACATGTGATCAATTGCACCCAATGGTGGTTTAAATGGTGTGTTGATGGAAAGGAGGTGAATAGTTGTTTCTGCAATGAGGAGGGACTGTAAAGGAGGTGAACCGACGTAGATGTGTGTATATACATAGTTAATGGGCGTCTTTAAAGATTAAAAAAGTAAATTACAAAAATCGTCTTTTATGTTATAGCGGGTTGGAAATCATGCCCTTTAAAAACATAAATTACAGAAAACATACTTTGTATTTACAAACTCATACATGTTACGTCCTTTTACCCTAACCCAGTTATTTTTTTCTCATTAAAATATGACCAATGGGACCTTATGTGAGGGTATAGTGGTTGTGGGTGATAGTGTCGGTTGGCAAAGAGTGAGGAAAAGATTAAACTTAAGGGTGAGAAAAGAGAGAGTTGTGTGTGTGTATAGTTTTATGTATTAGTAAAAGGTTATTTTTATAATAAATGGGTAAAAAGGCTAATCTACCATCACATGGGGTCCACTTGGCCACATTTAACAAGAAAAGTTAACTGAGTTAGTGTCAAAAGACATAACGTATAAAGATTTGTAAACAAAAAGTACGTTTTCTGTAATTTGTTTTTCTAAAGAACATGGTTTGCAATTCGCTATAAACATAAAGGACGACTTTTGTAATTTTGTCAATTTAAAAAAACAATGGTTTTAAAAAATGCATCAATGATATATATAGAAAACAAAAACACAATTAATAAAAAAGAGATTTTAAATGAAATTTGACTTGTATTAAATTTTCTTATTAAATTTGTCTTACCAATATAATAAAATTACATTTTTGCTCATATAAATAAATATGAAATGACGATGTTGTCCGTCTATAATACACTATATAGTAAGTAAGTATAAATATAAATGTGAACCTGAAATTATGACTCCATCACTCCATGTGAGATATATTTAAGTATACAACTACTATATAGTCTTGATTAATGGAAACATGTTTTAACAACATGCATGAAAAGTTTAAAACATGATATTTACCACAATCGTTGTCCCATGTTAGTAGATAAAAATATGCAAATCATTGTATGACTTGGAAGTTGGAACTACCTTCAACCATGTACATTAATAGATGAAATTCATCTACCAATGAACCAACACACCCTAAAGATTTCACCACATCTTGATAGAATGTACGTGGGAGATGTGATATACTAATGACAAGTCATTGTCGTATCATCCCCAGTGGTGCTAAACGGATCGAGTTAGCGGGTTGGCGGGTCCAACCCGACCTGAACATGAAAATTGTGTCATATATGTGAACCCAAACACAATCCAAACATTTGCGGGTTGTCCCCAACACAACCGTTTAACCCGAATTCTTTAATTTTTTAATTTTTGTTCGTAAATTAATACATTATAATTAAAATTTACCTAAAAACACAATTTTAGTTAAAAAAATCTTATATCAATTTATCTTTTAAGTTTTAATTATGGAATAAAATACCTTAGAGATTTAATTTATGACATAAAACATATTGTAAAAAGATCAAATATAATATAGATGGGTTAAACGGGTCAGCATGCCAACCCGCCCAGCTTGACCCGAACCCATCCCGTTTAACTAAACGGGTTCGCGGGTTCAACCTGAAATTGACCCAAACCCATTTAGACTAAACCTAAACCCGTTAATTTCGTGATAGGTTTGTGTCGTGTTCTAAGGTCGTGTCAGACATTCACACCCCTAATCATCTCATTGCTACCAAAACCAGTTGTGAATGCCGCTACCTCCGTTATTACATCCACTCACCACCAACACCACATCCTCCACTGTCGCAATCGCCATCACCCCCACCATCTCATTGTTCCGGCCCTACTAATAAAAAAGATAGTCTGGCCCCTACCGATTCGATCTCCAAACTTCGCCACTGATTGCATCACCATTGTCTCGCAGCTTTTTTCGCAATTCGCAAATTAATAAATACCTCAAAATCCATTTATATTCATTCCGATAAAACCAATGGTATACAAAGTTGCAAACTCTCAATTTCGAATTAATAGAACATTACTTTTTTTTTTTTTTGAAAAGTGAACTTCATTAACCACCAAAACGAGTTATCTCCAAGCTAGAGATAACCACAAAACCAATACATCAAGTTATATCAAAATTACACCAATCTTTCCAACCTATTCTACCCTTCTTCGATCTACTGTTAAACCAAAGGAAACTTAAAGATTTAACATCCGCCACAATCCTAGTGACACTAGCGTTAGTCTGGGAGAACACAACCTCGTTCCTAGTAGACCATATCTTCCAACAAGTTAAAACACAAATACCAAACACCATTTCCTTCTTCGTGTCTGGGATGTTCAAATGGTCCACAAGCTGCAAAATGTCTTTCACCGAGAAAAGAAACATAGGAGGGATTTTGAGCCACGAAGCAATGCCACTCCAAACTCCATTAGCCAAATAACAAGCCGTAAAAATATGCTCCGTTGTTTCCTCCACGTCACCGCAAAATTTACAAACGCCTTCTCCAACATTTATATTTCTACGAATAAGAGCAGACGCCGTCGGTATCCTATCCAGATTTGCCCTCCACATGAAAACATTACATTCACTTGGAAGCCATTTGCACCACTTGTAGATAAACCTATCTCCATCCAAATCGGACTTGCTGAGCCATGAACAAGCGTCTTTGACCGTATACATAACGTTCGATCCAACATTCCATCTCCATGCGTCCACCCTATCAACTAAACGAATAGCGGACACCATTCTGTGGCATTCAATAAGCTCCAAAATTTCAATACTAGTAGATGGATACCTTTTCCAATCCCATTGAATAACCCAGTTCACTAAATCATTTCCAACTCTATCGGCCACTTTACACCATTTATTGTTTTCAAGACGAAAAAGATTTGGAAATAAATCTTTCAAAGTATCGTCATTAATCCAAGTATCAACCCAAAACCGGATATCTAAACCATTACCAATAGCTCCCCGGATCATGTTAACAAACGAAACCCCTTGCACTTTAGTAGTGTAACCCACCTTCACTAGTTTACTCCAAGGACATGTAGCTTGTTTATTCCAAGGATAAATATCCCACCTCCAGTTAGAAACATGTAAGGCGATTATAACTCTCTTCCAAAGAACCCCCTCTTCCGTCTTGAATCTCCATAACCATTTTAGAAGCATAGAATGATTATAATCGGCCAACTTGTTTAAACCCAAACCACCATCTTTTTTCTGTTTAGAAACTTTATCCCACGCCACCCAATGAATTTTACCAATCTCATCGTTCCCTCCCCATAGAAATCTTTTAATTAAATCTTCAAGTTTATTGATCACCGCTACCGGAGCTTTATAAAGAGAAAAATAATAAGACGGAATACTTTCTAGCACCGATTTAGCAAGAACCAACCGCCCTCCCATAGATAACACGTGCGCCTTCCAAGCGGACAACCGTTTTTTAAACACTTGAACGACTGGGTCCCAACTGTTAATACGGTTCATATTCCCACCCACTTGGATACCCAAGTACTTGAACGGGGTCTCACCCGACCTGCAACTCATCCAACTAGCTTGATCCCGAACCGCGTCTACATTGATCCCAATTCCAAACAGAGTCAATTTTTGGATATTAATCCTCAAACCCGAGCACAAGTGAAATATACGAAGGATTCGACGTAAAGCAATAAAATTGGACTTCGACCACTCACCCATAACCATCGCGTCATCTGCGTATAGCAAATGAGATACTATCGGACCTCCGTTAGGAAGGCGCACCCCATCAAACGAACCAATATCACAAGCCTTCCGTATCATACTAGATAAAACTTCCATAACAATAATAAATAAGAAAGGAGATATCGGATCGCCTTGACGAATACCTTTACTGCAAGAGAACTCGAACGTTGGAGAACCATTAACAAGGACCAAAGAAGCCGCAGAGGATAAAACTCCATAAATCCAATCACACAACAACGTCGGAAACCGCATCTGTCTCATAATAGAAATTAAAAACTCCCAGTTGACATTGTCGTAGGCGTTTTCAAAGTCTATTTTAAACATAAACAACTCTTTTCCTACCCTCTTAGCCCATGATATCACTTCACTGATAATCAAAGGACCATCTAAGATGTACCTCCCCGCTATAAATGCCGACTGTGTCTCATGAGTAACCGAGTCCATCACTGTCTTCAATCTGTTAGCAAGGGCCTTGGAAATCACTTTACTTATCACTCCAATGAGGTTGATAGGGAGATACTCACCTAAACCCACCGGATCATTAACCTTAGGCACTAAAGTAATGAAAGAAGGCCCAACCCCCCGATTGATTTTACCGGTCTCTTGGAATTGTTGAAAAATCTTCTTAAAATCATCTTCAAATAAATTCCAATATTTTTTAATAAATCGAAAGTTGAAACCATCTGGGCCCGGCGCTTTATCACTACCACAATCAAAAACCGCTTCCTTGATTTCCTTGTCAGAAACGGGAATAACCAAAGACTCAGCTTCAACATCAGATAAAGTCTTCAAGTCACCACACTCTAAATACGGACGCTCCACCATGTCTTCAATAAACTTGTCCTTGAAAAAAGAAAACACTTCATGTTTAACATTAGAAGGTTTGGAAAACCAAACCCCGTTGACAGAAACGCCCGGAATGAAGTTTGAGACTCTTCTTTTGTTCACCACCCCATGGAAAAAACTCGAATTCTAATCACCATCTTTCGCCCATCTAACCCTAGCCCTTTGTCTCAAATCTTTATTTTTGTAATCCTCCAACTCCTTAATCCTCATCTTACCTTCACAAAAAACCCATTGCTCATCTTCCAATAAGTCACGGTTCTCCACCACATTATCTAACTCCTCCAAGTCAACCATGATGGATTGATATTCCTCCCCCTCCAAAGACATGTTAACTTTTTTCCATTCCATAATACAGTTCCGAAGATGCTTGAATTTAGGCATAAGGGATACATCGTGTGGACTGGACTCCTGAAAGGACGCCGCTGCCTCTTTTATCATCTCGTCGAAACCAGACCGCTCTAGCCAAGAGTTGTAAAACCGGAACGGTTTAGGACCATAATTACGGTATTCCACTTTAAGCACCAACGGGCTATGGTCCGACTTATCCCTCGCCAAAGCCCTATTCTCCGCCATAGGCCAGTCGTTTAAAAAATTTAAAAATACAAAGATCCTATCAATCCTGCTACACTTATTACCAGAAACCCACGTAACTTACGACCTTTTAAACCATACTCGTGCAAATCGACCCCATCTAAGAAATCATTAAACTCATTAGACACAGCTGCATTAAATTTCGTGTTCTTCCGCTCACTACTATCACGAACGCAATTAAAATCCCCGCCCACTATCCAATAAGACTCATCCTGTTGCACAAGGCGCTCCAATTCCCTCCATACAATTCTCTTTTCAGTTTTCTTCTGAGGGGCGTAAACATTTACCAAACCCAATTTCACACCACTACCTTTAATAACACCATGAACCGCAAGAAAGTACCTACTCTTTTGAACTGAAGTCTTCTGAAAAACTTATGATCCCAAAGAGAAACAAGACCCCCAGACCTCCCCGTGGCATCAACATGATCATACTCAAAAGCACCTCTACCCTAAAACCTACCCATGTCCACACCTTGTAAAGAAGCAAATTGCGATTCTTGTAACATAACAAAAGCAACCTCATTACTAACTCGAATAATTGAAATCTACTCCCCCTTTTCGATCCTTCCCAGTCTTCTAATATTAGCCGAGAGTACATTCATTGATTCACCACTTGAACACCTTCATCATTCACAACTTTCAACATAGTCTTCTCGAATCTGTCCATATTCGCTACTCCTAATTCTTTAGCAAACAAAACTGTGTCTGCCACCTCTTGTCTACACGTCTCCTCATAAACCTCCATGTTCTCTAAGACCTCCTCCTCCGAACCATTAATGATAGAGATACCCCCATCCGCAATAACCTCCGCGTTCAAATCAGGAGTAACAAAGTCCTCCACCTCGTCTTGCTGCTGCGAACCAGAACAACCGACATCTACATTATGCTGGTTAAGGAAAATCAACCTGTCAATGTCAAAAATATCATTATCTTCACGAATCCTCTTCCTCGATCTATCTTTATCCAACGGAGACATGGATCTTCTCAAAGCACCCTTCTTCTTAGAATACTTCCCCCTTCCTTTTACCACTCTTAGAATTCTTAGCCTCCTGGAAGTTACCAGCGAATACCCCATTGAGATGAGGTGCATTAACATTACCACCATCTATTTGTTCCACATTTCCATGCCCACTGTCCACCTCAGCCTGTTCCGTCGACAAGACCTCCTCATCTTCCATAAAATCAACAACACAATCTGGGACCCAATCCCCCATATCCTCCTCCACTAGAACCTCAAACAACAATTCCTTCCAAAACACCTTACAACTACTACTAATACGATTAAAAACAGTAGGAATAATACCAACACAAGCACAAGATAAGTCTCCTTCGTCTGAGAATTGAGCCGATTGAACCACTTCCCCAAACCTGGCTGCAATATCATCAAACACTTTCGCCTCCGCAATGTGAAGTGGAACACCAAGGACTTTAACCCAAGCAATTCGACCCACCTCCAAGTATTGACCAGACCAAGGTTCAACAACTGAAAACCAATCCTTCCAAACCTCTCTACCCCCCAGAAAAGCCTCCCCTCCGCAAGATTTTCAAAAGTCAAAATAACATGTAACCCACCCACATAATTAATACTACACCGGGTCTTGACAACCTCCTTAATCAAGCTCCTCAAAGAAGATAACACACCAAAATTACTCACCTTGACCACCAGGCCAACTTCGTAAAGATCACCAAACGCTTTACCTTTGGATTCGACAGTAACCTCAGGGACCAAAGCTTCAACAGGCTTGTTCAATAAAGTGTCTTTAAACGATCTATGATCAACGACCGTGTTCTGATTTTTATCAAACTGCAGGTTCTCCGTACCAACCTCTTCTTCCACCGAATCCATAGGAACATGTTCATTCACTGGTTTCCAAACTTTCTCACCATGAACCGTCCAATCAATAGCCTTTCCCTTATCATTCGAAACTCTCTGACCATCCACAAATCTAGCCGGAACGATGAATAGTTTGTAACTACCTATCCACGCGTCCTTAAGATTCTCCTCCAGATCGGATCTATTACGAGATACTTTGAACGAAGCAAACCCAAACCTTTTCCCCAAACGATCATACTTCCTAGCGATGTAAACACCTTGAATATCACCATAATACTTCAACACTTCCTTCAGATCCGAAGAAGAGTACCTCTCCGGAATAGAACATTACTTAAAGTCCAAGTTGTTGGTTCGACCGAAAACAACATTAGAACAACAACCCGCAGCTAGCTGCCACTTTCAGAAATCTCCGGATGTAGTCTTTTTTAACCTTTTCCTCTTTTTCTTATATATTATTACTAGGTTAGAGCCCCGGGTGTACACCCGGTAAATCCCAAGTCAAATGAAAAACCATATAACATGACGTTACATACCAGTTTATAATATACATACAACTATATGTTCGATAATAGTACTTAATATGTTAGATGACAACGAACATTATAAGATTCTTTCTTTGTAACTTGTAAAATATATATATGAACAAATATATATATTTGTATAATTAGATATGAACCCATTGTGTAATCGGTTGCAACAACTAAATACTACATTACCGATAATCGTGAAAAAGTAGTAAACCTATAAATTATCCAAATTGTGAATATATCTAAGTTAAAAAACGTATAATTAATAAATATGCATGCATATGTAATTAAACTGAAAGCAAATGAATATATAATTGTAATGAGTTAAATGCCAAAATGGCCCCTGTGGTTTGACCCAAATTGCCACTTTGGTCACTTTTTTGAATTTTTTGCCAAAACCACCCCTCAAGTATCGAAAAGTGCCAAAATGACCCATATTTAACTGAGTTTCTAACTGAGGATGGAAAGTCAGTTAAGTATTAAGGACATTTTCGTCCTTTCATCTGTTCATCTTCTCCAACCTCCCTTGACTTCTTTTATAAAAATAAAACACACACATCTTCATCCTCTACACACACATCTATAGAGAGAGACTAATCTAGAGAGAGATGGAGATCAGTGGTCTCCTCCACCCGCGGCGGAGCTCCGGCAGCCGGACAACACAACCACACCATCACCTATACTACTCCACCGATTATTATTCTAGAGAGAGAGAGAGAGAGAGAGAGAGAGGATCGATAGAGAGAGAGTGAAAGAAAGAGGAGCCAGGAGAGAGAGAGGGTTCGGAGGAAGGAGAAGGAAGGAAGAAGGAGAGGGGTCAGGTGGTGACGAGGCTTCCGATAGGAGCAGATCTGTTCTCAAAGGTAAAATCCCCAAATCATTCCTCATCCTCCTTCATGTGCTGTAAGTTGTTCCTCTGTTCTTATTGCTCTCATGGATCATTTTACTTTCTTACGCATTGAATGAGTAATTATAGTTTGCTTTGTGTGTTGCCTCATAAAAAATAACCATGAAAGCCCTTTAATTGAATTAGGTGCGAACAGTAAGTCGTTGGTTTAAAATTAGATCCACAAACAAACACTCAGATATGATATCCAAGCAAATAAGTAGTGCATACATTTAAACTGTGTTTAGGAATAAGTTTTGTGCATAGGGTACATAATATTGATATTTTTTTAAAAATAATTGAGTATCGATGTATTTTATGTGTTTTGTCTAAAGGGATCTCAGCGGACTATCTTTGGAAGGAGTATTAGCACCTGAGATAGGGAATCTCACACATTTGAGATGTCTGTGAATGCTCTTCTGTTTTGTCTGTGAGTTTGATAAATTTGTTGTTGGTGAGAGAGGTGAGGGTAGAGAGAGAGAGGAGAGGATGGTGAAGGAGAGAGAGAGAGGTCGTCGGAGCAGTTGGAGAGGAGCAGAGAGAGGAGGTGGCGGAAAGGGGTGGCGGAGTTGCAGGTGGTGGAGTTGTGGAAGGAGGGGTGGGTGCAGGTAGGTTGAAGAAGATGATGAGGAAGAAGGAGTGAGATGAAAGGACGAAAATGCCCCTGATACTTAACTGACTTTCCATCCTCAGTTAGAAACTCAGTTAAATATGGGTCATTTTGGCACTTTTCGATACTTGAGGGGTGGTTTTGGCAAAAAATTCAAAAAAGTGACCAAAGTGGCAATTTGGGCCAAACCACAGGGGCCATTTTGGCATTTAACTCAATTGTAATAAATGTAAACATGCTTTACCAAATACATTACACTAAAAAAATTAAACTATTTGAATACAAAACACTTATCATAAATTTGCAAATATTTCTTGATATACAACATTTGAAGTTTCATTCTTAACGCTACTTTCTTTATCAAGTATTAGTATCTTGAGTCCAGCTCTACTCTTTACCCTTGACAGCGCAACATACAACTGTCCATGTGTAAAAATGGGATCTTTCAAATACAAACCTACTTTAGATAGGTATTGTCATTGGCTCTTGTTTATTATCATTACGAAACACAAAGAAATAGGCAATTGCTGCTGTTAAATTTAAAAGGAATCTTCTTATCCGATGGCAACGTAATATAGAAGTTATTTTATAAAGTTACGAAACTAAAAAAAATATAAATTAATCAATATAAAGGTATAAAACCAAACATACCATCCGGATATAATGGATGCACGTTTCATGTTTTCAAATGAAAAAAAAAAATCTATAAAGATTGTATTATACGTTAAAAAAACCAATATATTAAAGTTTATAGTTTTAACAAAGAATTCAAATGTGGAAAGCAAGATGGGCTAAAATTCTTAAACAATATAACTATTTGTCGTAAACAATTAAACTATTAACATGCACACATTTTTTTTCCATAAGTGTCTCTATGATATGGTTGTTTTGCACGATGCCAACATCCTTGGGATTGTTTCTTATAGGTTCATAAGTAACCAAAAATAATCCAAAAATTACTTGGATTTGGTGAAAAAGGTTCATAGTCATTGGAATGACATACCTATTAATTTGAGTTGGGATTCTTGTATTTGAACTCATATCATATATGAATTTCTAAATGCACAGGAAATAGCATGACTACCTTTTGAACTCGTATTGTTTTATCAAGACAATACGAGTTCAAAAGGTGGTCATATCAGTAATGTGTGCTCATTAGGAAACACCTCAAGGCATCTGGGTGAGCATCAAATGACTTAAAAACACCAGTGAGATGAAGCTAAAGGAATAAACTGAAAATAAAATAGATTAAACGGGTCAATCAGGTTAAGCACATTGAAAGACTTCCAAATGTAAAAAAAAAAAACGTCGTATAAAGCGTTTAAGAAAAAAAGTGATACATGGACCTTGTATTTGATTTATGCTTTCTTTAAGATTCTATATATCCATAGCAGCTATAGCTATAGCTGAAACTTTATTAATGAACTCTCAGACAGAGTCTAAAGGTTTTAGGCATCAAAATAAGTTATCACTAAAACAATGTACCAAACAGAGATGATAGCTGAACATGCTATTTATTAGTGCTCTAAATCTCTAATCAATAAATTATGGCCCATATGTAACACTCAATACTATGACAATTATAATCACCTCAATTACAGTTCAGTCTAATATAGTTCCTACAAATCAGTTTAGGTTATTAATAGGGCTCTAAGGATATTACATTCACGTCAGAAAACAAAGCGGTGATGAGAGATGACAGCTAACCTTCAAAATAACTGATAGCATGCTTAAATAACTTATTTTAGGTAGGAGATGAGCATTTCAACATCTCAACTAAAAAGTAATTCTACCAACCTATAATGTAGAAAAGCATGTTGTTCAGAAAGATACAATAATAACCTCCCGTACACGACACAAAAGAATTCTATACAATACACCAAATCAACTCAACTGAAGACAATAATAAGAAAAGACGAACCTCCTGGTTTATATTGTTGCCTTCATTGGCAACAACGCTCCAATCACCGAAAGTCACTACGTTATCGGAGCATTTCGTATGCAAATAAGAATCCATGGCTGTCAAATAGCCGTCTTGAAATCAGTGGTAGTTCTCTTCAAAAGCATACATATTTTCAAGTACATATTTTCATCAAGTAGAGCCATCCTAGCAATTTTAACAGGAACATGCTACAAACAGAGAGACAATATAAATGTTAAAATGCTTAAAAAAAATTTTAGTTAACAAAAGAGGAAATACCGTAAAAAGCATCCTTTGGCAGTGGTTGTGTATGAAGTTGCACTATCTTAGTTTTGTTCAACATTAACTTCATTAGTTCCACCTGTTTCATCAACAACAATAACTTCATTATCTTCATGAAGAATATATGCAAAATCAATTAAAATAAAATTATAATGAATAAAACATAAACATATAAAACATATTTCCATCCACCCTAATAATATAAAACATAAAAATTGTTAATAAATACATAAATGAATAATCGTCATCGCATATCATACAACAATGGAAAATTGTCTTCTTTTTAAGTTTAGATTTTAGAAGAATTAATTTTCATTCAAAAGACTCAGGCTAATGCTTGTGATAAATGTGCATCAAACAACATTACAAACTATAATTTATACCATATGTGAAATCAACATAAATAAATCATTAGGCTTCAAACCCAAAAATAAAAAAAAATACAAAATCTTTAATCCATTTTGTATGGCCAACACAAGTGTGCAACTAAAAAATTTGGCATCACTAATCATATATGTCAGTTTCAAAATAAAAATAAAAAAACTAAGCCCATCACCATTAGGATTGTAAGTTAAAAAGTGTTATCAAAATAACAACATTGATTTAAACAATTGTGAAGATCAGCGTTCTTCAAGAAAGTTACTGGTGCCAATTAAATTGTTAACCTTCTATGTTGAGGACAATATTCAACACAATAATTAGGTTAGTAAGATCAACTATTTCAGTTTAAAATAGGTATAGTTGATCCACTTGGCCCAATGATACTACTAATGGACTATCACAAAAACTATTGAAGACCAATATCAGCAACACATTTATTAACCATTAAACATTATCAATTCCCTGTGATAAGTATTAATGTCGATCAACAAATAAATAGAAATATACATGGGTTTTTTTTACTAATAATATGCATTGTTTGTTACCTGTAGATGTTTCAAATATAATGAACTGACCAAACAACATAAAATTAGTTCTAGATTTGTAAAGGGCATAATAAGTCTGTTTTTTTATTTTAAATACATAAAGAGGAGCTTTATAGCCCAAATTACCCAAGTAAGACCCCTCACATGCCACACACTGTTTTTGATACCACAATATTAGATTATTAGGATCATCTTAATGCAAATATGCAATGATTGTAGTTCCTCCCTAACATATTCAAAAAACAAACTTTCAAGAAAGAACCTATTTGAAGGTAACAATGTTTGGCTGCTTCAGAAAATATGGTTGATAATTTCCCTTTACACGTTTCATCTAATGGTTGGATTCATAATAAGGGGCTCAATAGTAGTTTACCTTGTACATACCAGTATACCACCTAACCATTATTCATCAATCATCATCCCCATTACCAAAACCCCTTTAACAACAATTAAGCATGAAACATGCCATTCTACAATAGCTAATTCTGGAAAGAAAAAAAAAAGGATTCCGTTACCCTTAAATCGGTTCTTTTTTAGCCAGGGATGTTTGTTGAAACAATATAATACGTTAGAACTTGTTAACAAATTATTCATCAAATAAAAATTACAAAGTTAGTACCCTTTTATAAATTTGTGTAAATATTATTGGTAAAAAACTATATGGTTATACAATAATTGGATTACAAAGCAAAAATCATATGCGAAATAAACAGCATATGTACCTCATCTCCATTTCATTGAGAACAATGTTATTTAAAAAAATGAAATTCAAATTTTGGTTTTAAATTTTGAAATTAATTCCATCAATTCCAAAAACAAACCCATAATCCACTCCTGAAATAATGGACTGACAAATAGAAAATTTTCATTTTTATCCCCACTAACATGCCTAGGAATAAGGACCCCCACTAAAATGGATCAACCAAATTTCGAAACAAAAACATCGATCAAGTTGATTTAAATTTATCATGAACACCATATGAACTCAAATAACCACACCATTAAAAAGTCACTTCCTAGTATCATCACAAAATTTCAGAAACTAAATCACAAAAAAAAAACATTATCAAACAAAATTTACATAAAAATTGTTTGCACATTCCAAGTCAATCATGATTCAAACGCTCAAAAATCTATATAAGTAATATACAACTAAAGAAGGTATAATTGATGATATATTAAAAAAAAATAGACCACAGAACAATACAATCGCCATCTCCTTAATTTATAGAACCCTAAAAGCTGGGTTAGAGGTTGCATTCAGCCCAATAAAAACAAATCATAATAAAATGCAGAAATCACACATAATAAATGAATTTACCTGGGAATTAAGGAGCTTGATTGGAGAATCAAAAAACGGATCTGGATTACCCATCGCAAAGAGACAATCATTGTACATCTTTAAAAAAATGAAAAGAGAAGATCTGGGTCTGCTATTTCAAGGGTGATAGAAGTCCTAAAATCGAAAGAGACCACTCTAATTGAAAACATTGTAAGGTAAGGTTAGAAAATTGCAGATCAAAAACCATTAGGATTTAAATATCAGAGATTGAAACAACTACAAACCATTAGGATTTAGAAATCTCAGATCCAAAACCATTAGGGTTCCAATTGGAGATTCATAAAAAACTAAACTGTCAAGAATCTGTGATGAAGTTATACTGACAAACATAAGAGAGAAATGATTGGTAATCAAGGCTGATGAATAGAAGAAATAATGGCGAATGGAGCTAGGATTAGGGCTATGAAATGGTGAGGTTTCGTATGGAAGAAGAGGAACAATGTTAGCGGCGGTTTAGGAAAAAAAAGAATAAACGGTTATTATAGGGTGTTAGATGGGTCAAGTTAGGAGCCCCATATGTGAGTTGGAGCCTATGTGGACATTCTAAGAAGGCTTCATTCAACCCGAGTGACTTCAATTATTATATAGATAGATTATTATTTTTTTTGAAAGTATATATTATTATTATTAGAATTTATATTCTATATATAACAATTTCAATCGACGTGAACAGTTGTAATCTAAGATTGGTGAATTTGGGTGACTATACCATTTGTCATGTGAGGATTGGTTTTTTTTTTTTTTTCTTTTTTGTTTCTCTCTACGTTGCTTTTTGTATGAAACTTTTTTGCTTGAACAAAGAATAAAAGTTTATATTAGCACAGATGGTAATTGATTGGCATTCCACACTACTCACCCAATCTCAAATCTTGGGCCAAGCCTCTCCAAAGCATTTTTTTTTCATGTTTCTTATTTTTCTCCTTTGGCTTTCACTCCTTTCTATTATTTAATGTTTTCTTTTCAACATATTTGTAAAACTTTTTTACGTATCTCCGTTTTATTAACGTTAAAAGCGAACTATGAACCCGCGGCGAAAAACACGAACTATAAAACCGCGGCGAAGCGTTGGTCAAACACTAGTTCATACTATATATATTTGTGTAATATATATATATATTCTTTACCATAAACCCACCTACACTGCCAGCCAGCCAGCTTCCACCAACCCACCTAAAAACTAACGACGCAATAGTAAACCCTGAACGCCGCCATGTTCTCGGCGGCGTTATCATCAACCAGATACACCAACACATCCTCCTCACAACACTTCACCAGATTCAAACCCTTCATCATCCCAATCCAATCCTTCAACCTTTCTACCCATTCCATCAAACCCCTTAAACCCCTTTACCATTCTTTCAAACATCCCACCACCAACCACCACTTCCCCATATTATTCTCATTTTCCGGCGACGGTGGAAACAATAATAATAATGATGATAATAATCATGGAGGTGGTGGGGGTGGTGGTGATGGAGATAGGAATGAGAGGGAAGTGATGATGGTGTTGGCGGAAGCCGGGAAGACGTTGGATAATATTCCGGTCGATTTGGCGGCGGCGGTTAAGGATGGGAGGATACCTGGGGTGGTTGTGAAAAGGTATTTGGAACTTGAAACGTCGCCGTTTTTTAAATGGTTGATGCAGTTTGGTGGGTTTAAGGAACGGTTGCTTGCTGATGATCTTTTCTTGGCTAAGGTTGCTATGGAGTGTGGTGTTGGTATGTTTACTAAGGTATTATTATTATTATTATTATTATTTTGGTGATCTAATTGTTTTTTGAAAAAAAAAGGTGTTTTGTGGTAATTTAAGTTAAATTTGTTGTGTTGTTTAATCTGCATTATATATTTTGGTTGAAAAGATTCAGTTTTTGATTGGAATGTTGAATTTGAAATACACACCATTTAATCCGAATAAAAAAAATTAAAAAAAAATCTTGTAATATTATTCTCAACTTCAAGATTTCAATCAAAGTTTGAATCTTTACAATCAAAATGCATAATGCAATCATGCAGATCAAACAACACATCGTGTGGTGGTACATGCACCGATCGGGTTTGTCCCGATTGCTAAGTGTTCTGTGCCTTATGTCCAAGGCTTGATACCAAACCACATCGAGCCGGGGGTCTCACTGGAAGCAGCCTCTCTATTCTTAGGGGTAGGGGTAAGGCTGTCTACATCTTACCCTCCTCAGACCCTACCTTAGCTTTGCTATAGGTGGGAATAACTGAGTATGATGATGATGATGATGAAATGGTGTGTATTTCAAATTTACTTAAATTTGTTGTCTTGTTTGATCTGCATTATACATCGTTAAGTGGCTGCAAAATGTGGTTTATTGAGTGAATTGAACTAAAAGTCTCTGTGAAAAATTTAACTTTAGGGCGTTCTTTTGGTGTTTCATTAGTAATTTGAGTGAAATTTGTTATCATGATACTAATTTGTGTCTTTAGAATGAAAAAATGTTAAAAGAGATTTTGAAGTTGTGTACTCATTTATAGAGTGTTTTCTGGTTACGGAAATTCTTTTGTGGCACAGTGTTATTGTCAGCGACGCGTTATAAAGTTGATAAACAAGACAATTAATGACATTTTACTCAAAAGTCAAACACGGGCTTGTTTGACTTTGGAAGTAAAATGTACAAAATTAATTTCTCATGAAAAGTTCTTCCCTTTATGTGGAAATATATAATTTTTTCTTGTAAAGAGCTTTATGTATGGGTTGCCTAGCTATTTGTGTATATAGTATCATCATTGCAATGTTACAGATTGTTTATTTTGATACATGCCCTGCTACATATATGGATGTATCACGTGCTAATTTTGGAGTGTGTTTTTTTTGTGTGTATTTTGTTTGATTGAAGGGTTTTTAAGATAATCGACAAATAAACAATTTCTTTAAACCATGTGTGAAGTAAGCGAATCTGCAAATTTCATGGGGCAGGGGAAGTACCATAATATCTACAAATTCATTACAAGAGATTAGGTGTTAAAGGTTTTCGCATGCTCATTTAGGAATATAATCATTAGAGTCTTTCACATGATTTGTAATTGTGATGATTTTTATTTTTTCTTTCCATTTTTACCTCTTGTGTGCTTCCTGCTAAGTTTCTTCCTAGTGATAAAGATGGATTAGAGCTTCTTAAGAAGAATTATTTGATTGCTCTAGCTTATGTAGACTTAGGCAGTGGAATAATTGTATAAAAGCTTGATTTACTAAGTTTGTATTGATCAAACCCAAAGTAACATTTGGGTAATATGTTACTTTGATGTAATTAACTTTCTAAGGTTTTTCGTCTTTTTGTTCCATTAATACCGTTTCTAAATTAAGTTAATATCATCATCATCATACTCAGTTAATCCCGCCTATAGCAAAGCTAAGGTAGGGTCTGGGGAGGGTAAGATGTAGACAGCCTTACCTCTACCCCTAAGAATAGAGAGGCTGCTTCCAGTGAGACCCCCGGCTCAATGTGGTTTGGTATCAAGCCTTGGATATAAGGCACATAACACTTAGCAATCGGGACAAACCCGATCGGTGCATGTACCCTTTTGTCTTTTGGCTATCAACGCCACCACATGATGCATGATTAACCGTCCGTCGTTTTTAACGTTATTTTCACGAAATTAGTAAAATAATGTTAAAACTAGTGCAACTTTACTTTTGCCCCCCCCCCCCCCCCCCCCGCGAGGGCCACACATATATACATTATATCCGCACACCGTAAGTGGGGCGTAAATTAATCCTCGCTTAATCGCTTAGAAAGTCCAACTCAGTTCATCTAGTTTTTTTTTTCAAGAAACAAATGTGATTTTACTCTGTAAAGTGTCAAATAATATTTAACTATTTAATTAAATAACAATAGATAAATAACTTTTATTTGATGTATGTATCTAGACTCTTGCAGAATATGAAAAACGCAAAGAAAATTTCTCCAAGGAGCTGGAAATTGTTTTTGCAGATGTGGTATGTTTATTGTTACATTTTTGTCAAGTTCATAGGCTCATAGTTTTAGATCAATGGATGCCAATTAGAGGTACTAGAATGGGAGGGACGGGTTGGGTTGGGTTGGGTTGGGTAACATGTCAAACGAGTGACGAGTCACTTCAGGTGGGTCAACATGCTAGTTTTTAAAGAATTGCAACTTTATAAGGTTTATCATTTTGTGCTTTATTTATTTCCAAAATTCAAAGAAAGTTGAGAAAATAATTTGTTCTTCCCAATTCTTAAAGAATATAAAATTTTATAGATTGCATACACTTTTTCCCTTCTCGTAGATTCATGGAATGCGGGTTCTCAAATTATTGGTTGCTACTTTGATTATTCATAAATTAAGTAAAAAAATTGAAAAGAAAAAAAAATAAAAAATAGACAGTTAAAAAGCAATACTTACCCAAAATGACCCATTTCTGATGACCTGGGTCAGAAGGGCAACTGGGCAAGACAAATTGCAATTAACCGAAGTTATCTTAAGATCATATGGTTTTTTGATTATGCGTTAAATCAGCACTAGTTGTAGAGTTTAATGTTATCTTGCGGTTATAAAATGTTTATAATATTCATAATTTTCGACACAATTACTTTATGAATGGGTCCGTTTGGTTGTGTTTTTATTTCAAACTGACCAAATAACAAGAAGGTTTTGCTAAAACTGTGACGTGTCAAATGGGTTAAAAGTTTTCTGAAGTTCTCGTTTAATCTAACAACCCTTTCAAATCAAATCAATCATTTAAAAGATCTTAGTTTTTTTTTTAATAAAGATATTGCCTGTTGAAACCAGAACTAACACATTAACTGTTTATAAGAAGTTCAAAAAAAAGGACGACACAGTGTTTGCAGGTTATCCTGTCATTCAACTCGAACTCATTTTGACCAACCCATCCGAGCCGCCTGTCTTGCACCTTTAGTAATTCCACTTTGTATTCCGCCCAGGTGATGGCTGTAATTGCAGATTTTATGCTTGTTTACCTTCCTGCCCCTACCGTGTCTCTTCGACCTCCGATATCCCTAAATGCCGGGCGTATTGCCAAGTTCTTCTATAACTGTCCCGATAATGCATTCCAGGTTATTTTTTAAATCAACATATGTTAATTTTTTAATCAACTGAAATCAATTACAATGGAAGTTATATGCAATAAATAATATGATTTTTTGTACCATTTTTCAGACTGCTTTGGGTGGAACATCATATACATTGCTTCAGAGATTGGGTGCTATAGCTGTATGGGTTTTTTTTTTTTCAAATCTTAAACTGGTGGCAGAGCTAGTTTATAAATATTCACATATCTCAACTTTCATTGGATTTTAATTTTCAGCGTAACGGGACAAAGCTTTTTGCAGTGGGCACTGCATCGTCATTGGTAATTTGCTATTCCTATATGCTTTATTTATAATTAGAAGTGGGGAGACGAGGGGGCCTGGTTGACCCACTAACACATTGTGTTCCATTTATAATTTTTTTTTGTTGTTGTAAATAATGAATGAATTACTTATGGTTTCACAAATGGTGTTATATTAATATTTGAATGAAATTGTTTGACCCGTTCTTCTTTTAGCTAATTGTTTTAATTTCACCCGCTTTGGATTGATTTCCTATATTGTGAAGCTTTGTAATTGATTTGAAAACGGTGTCCAGGTTGGCACGGTTATGACAAATACACTGATAAATGCCAAAAAGGCGGTTCAGAAATCTTCTGATGACGAGCTAGAGAATATTCCTGTTTTAGCTACTAGTGTGGGATACGGTGTTTACATGGCAATTTCTAGCAATCTCCGGTAAGATTTGGTTTTTAACTTATTGATTGAAAATACTTTAAATGACAAAAACAATTTGAAGATGGAAAACTACTAATCGTGCCCAAATTCTTTGGCGACAGGTACCAACTTCTGGCAGGCGTAGTTGAACAACGGTTTCTAGAACCTTTGTTACACCAGCACAAGTTAATGTTGAGTGCAGCCTGCTTTATTGTTCGGACAGGAAACACATATCTGGGTTCATTATTGTAAGATTAATCAAACTTTTTCTTCATGCTATAATTTCGTTGTCCGTTTCTTTAAATAATTGGGATTTTCAATGTTTCAAACAGGTGGGTGGACTATGCTCGTTTGGTCGGGCTTCAGAAGGCTCATGATGTGGCTGAAGCTTAGTTCTTGATGATATAGATGCAGATTAGCCGACATCTTTCGAGTTCTTTGTGGTTTGGGTCTCAAGGGGGTGGCTGGTTCCCCATAGTTTTCAAGATTTATGAAACTTGACTTGGTTATTTGGTTTTAAGATGGCTTGATGTTTTTTTTTAAGTTTCTAGTTGATTTGTTAGTGTTGGTTTTAGAGTTTTGTTCTTCATATGAAACTTGAATTTTAAAGTGTTATATTATTGCAACATAAAGTATTTTTTATGACAATATGGTTTTATATGTGTAACAGCATTTGAGAGTGACTGACCGCGACCACCTCTCCACGTCGGCAACCTGTCAAAAACTTTCATGAACCACACGGACGTCTCCTGATCTCCTCCCTTTACAATTCTTGCCTTCTTGGTCCTTGGCTGTTTGTAGCCACAATCATGTCTTGGAAACTTGCGACGTCCTTTGTTTTTATGAGTTGTAAGATGTTCAAATCTCTTTTAAATCATTTCTAACTATGTTGATTTTATGTACTACATTAGTGATCTTGAAATGCAACATATCATGGATGAGATAAGTGTTTCTTTGCACGTTTAAAACAATTCTGCGTCTTAATGAGGCTCTGAACCATTGAACGCTGAATGATTCAACATTTAGCGCGTTTGTTTCAGCTTCTGAATGGATTTGTTAAGGCTGAATCATTAAGACTTGAGATGTTGCTCAACCATTAAACACTGAACTAGGCTGAGCCTTAATGAGACTCTCTTACCAATGTGGGACAAGAAAACTAAACATTAAGAGGTCCAACTTAATGATTCGACACTTAATCATTCAGACCTCTTAATGATTCAGCACTTAATCAACAAAACAGCCCCAAAATCTTGTTTTTTAACATCGTAGACAAAAGCTAGAAGATGACCTTAACAAGGTAAATAAATTTAGATAATTTAGTGTTCATACATCTGATCTGACACCAACCTAGACGGCGTGATCATAACCAAATTATACGATGACTTAATCTATTATCTGTTCTCACTTGTTATCTACTTGGCAATTGGCTTAGTTGTGCTTTCTTACATGCAACGAAAGAGTTTGTGAAGGCTTTACTATTTTGAAACATTTGAGTATAACGTTATTATGTTATAAAATTATGCTTGTTTTATCTGCTTTATTATATAATAACGACACATCAACCCTATTGAGTTGAGGTGTTGCAACAAAAATAACTTTAGTGGTTGATAGTAAACGTAAATTCTCACATTTCATCTAAAAAAATCTTATTTAGGTTTTTCATACCCCTCGGCTGTATAATGAATCAGGCTCAAAAATTCGAGATTCATTTTGAACTAAACAAGAACATTCTATGATAAGCCAAGTAATTAGAACATAAGTTCGAATTCAAGTTTTTAAAAAAAAATTCAAGTTTGGGTTACCCATATATGAATACCTGATCCTTACCGGAATCCGATTCAGTTTTGCAATAGAATTTGGATCTATGAATTTCGAACAATAGTGACCTGATAAAATTACGAAGTGATGGGATTGGGTACTGAACCACTACTTGGTTAAGCCCAACCCGAGTCCAAACTTGCACAACGCAGGGATACTGCACAAACATCACCCGGCTGCGCAGGTAGCAGAATGTCATCCACTCTCCTACAATCATGGGCAAGCTCATGTGCAGGATGGTAAAAGCGGTAAAGCTACCAGTGAAGGATTGTTCTTGTGATATCATAGCATTATCATCCTATGGGTAAAACTATTTGTTTCTTCACGGAGTTAATATAGCTACACCTCTCCCTCTCTATCTCACTCTATATATAGAGAGATGTCTCAATATTAATTTGAGTTGTCCCAATAAGATGACCATGAAATTATTTTAGATTTGCTTTCCAAAGTCAAAAAATATTTCTCGTTATTTAACACTTTTTTCCTTTGAATCAACTAATTTTAGTCGTCTCATATTTTACCCCCATACAACAAATTCTTAAGTCCATCACTGGAATACGATACGATGTCACATAAATTATGTTTCCACACCATTTTTGACATGTGGAGTACGCTACATAATACTCATTTCGGAAATTTACAAAAACCACCCTTTACAAAAGTCGAAGCTTATTTTGAAATATCCTTTTTCTGTCAAATACGCTCATTTCTGGAACATTCTTAATACTCGAGGACTGTTTCATGATATATGACAAACCTAAAGGAAGACTTACGTAACTCTATACTCTATAGTCATACACAGCAAATATATTTCATTCAAATATTCATTAACAGCGTCAAACACCTCTTCACAATCTAGGGTTTCTTTTCCCCAAACCCTAATCTCCATCACCACCCACTAATGGAGGTCGACCACCACTCCACCACCACAACCACCACCACCACCACCATCCCTTTAATCCGTAACCTAGCCTCCTGCAACACCACCACCAGATCCAAAGCCCTAAAACACCTCACCAATTGGCTCCCAACACAGCTCCAAATCGCAGACGACGACATGAAAAAGCTTTGGAAAGGTCTCTTCTATTGCATCTGGCATGCCGATAAAGCTCCAGTTCAATCGAATATTATTAATAGACTCTCATCCATGCTCTTAACCCTAGACGTTCCGTTATCTCTTCATTATTTATCTGTGTTCTTCACCACTGTTCGTCGTGAATGGTCTGGTATCGATGTGCTTAGGTTAGATAAGTTTTATTTGCTTATTCGTCGGTTTGTTAATTCTAGTTTTAAATTGATGAAAAAGTGTTATTGGGATTTGGATTTGTGTCGACGTGTGATGAATGTGTTTGAAGACAAGGGTTTGTTAGGTAATGAGAAAGGGTTTTTGGGTAATGGTGTTGGTTATCATGTTGTGTCTGTTTTTGTTGATGAATTGAAGGGTTATTTGCCTGTTAGTGGTGGAGAAGTGGTTGATGTGTTTGAGATTGTTTTTACGCCGTTGTTTCGGGTTATGAGTGTTTGTCATGATAAGGTTTTGGTTGGGAAGGTTAAAAGTTGTGTTTTCGACCGGTTGTTGGGTGTCGGGAAGAGTTTGATTGAGACGAAGAAGAGTGGTGATGGAGAAGAGGATGGAGAGGATAGTGAGGTTGTGAATTTGGGGACGGTTGCGTTGAAAATGGGGTTTGCGGCTAAGTTATATGAATTAGGGTCGGCGAGTGAGTGTTTTCAAGGGAATAGGAAGGTTTTGTTTGGGTTGAATAAGGAGTTTTTGAAGTTGGAGAAGGAGTTGGAAGCGTCCGGTGTTGATGTTCAGTTTCCTATTGTTGATGACGATGTTCCTGATTTGGTACCTATTGTTGGTGATGAGGCGCGGAAAGGTGGTTCTGGTTTGCTATTGGAAGGGTCTAAAAGTGTAGCGGAAGGATCTAAGAAGTCGTCCAAGAAAAAGAAGAAGAAGAAGGCGAAGGAAGGTACGGATGGTGGAAAACAAGAAACGGGGAAGGAAAATGATGATGCTAACATGATTATTTCAAATGGGGAGAATGGAAGCAACGGTGGAGGTAGTAGCACAAATGATGTTACATTTACCGAGCTTTTTAAGTCGAATCTTCAGAAGGAGTTTGAGAAGGTAGCTGAAGAAGATGGTTTGGATAAAGACGGCGAATCAAGTTTGCGTGAAGATTTATCGACGATTACCATCTCAAGCACTAAAGTTCCCAAAAAGAGAAAGAGAGTGAGGAGTGTTGAAGCTCGTGAGGCGAACAATGCAGACATTACTGAACAAGGGGGTACTGCTATGAAGAGTGGTGGTGAAAAGAGTGCGAAAAAAGTTAGATTTTCAAAGAACAATTTGGTATGGAAGCCTCAGAGTCCATTGCCACCTCAGAGTCTTAGAATTCCGCCCTCTGTTACACCTCGAGGCAGTGCTTTAAAGAAAGGGGTGCCGCCTGGACCGATTAGAGAGATGCCGCCTGCAGTGAAAAAGGTGAAGAAGAAGAAAACGAAGGCTAGGAAGGTGATGAAGACCACCTCGCCTGCCATGAAACGACTGAGGAAGCTGCAAACGCTTTCGACTTAACTTCTGATAAAGGTTTGATCATCCTCCATGAGTGTATCTCTTTTTCTTTTCTTTTATTTTCATTTTTTATGGATTTTGAGATTTCATGTTTTTGGTGCTTGTCTTTCATAATTTGGACGGTATCTTATATACTTTATTACCCTGTAGTTCTATAGTTTGTTACTGACGTCGATTTGAAAGGATGGATTTGGGAGTTTCATGCATTGCAATTGTTTAAGCTTACTAAACATAATCCTAAGTTTAAGTGTACTTTAGGCTGATGAATATGTGTTAGAAAGTGTGTGGCTTTTAGGGCTTAAAAGCAGAGGCACAAAGTGAGAGCTTCACATATGCTTGCTTTATGCCTTTATGTACAATTAAATAAGCTTTGTGTAAACTAAAGCTGCATCTCTCTGGCCCATTTTGCATATCAACCGGCAAGTAAACCTTTCATAATCTCTTCCAAACCATAATTTTGTCTTACATGTGCGTGAAGGCATGAAGCAGCCTCCCAATTGAACTGATGCACGGAGATCATAGTTTTAAGTCGCTTTAAACATATTAGATGTAAAGCAGATCTTGTAAATAGTAAAGCCTTGCAAAATAGGGTCAGCTAGTGGTACAGTTAAGTTGAAATGGATATAATTAGCTTTAGATTACAGGGAGCAGTGAAGTTGTGACTACCAAGTTGTAAGCCATGAATCTTACTTCGTATTCATGCTGGTGGAGATCAAGTCTTTAAGCATATTTCGTTATAAATATGTATTTTCATAATCATGTACAATTAGGGGTGCTCACTATCAGTATCAGGTTAATCTAGTCGGAACCGATTCCAACAGTTCCAATTCGGTTCAACCTGACAAGCCCGGACTATGTTATAAGCCCAATTTAATTTTATACATGTCTAAGCCCAATTTTAATGTTCAAACTCGATTACCCATTTACTTTAGTAATCTACTCTGAGACTGCAACAACTTAACTGAAGAAACCCTAAATCCATACAACTTGACAAGAAGCGAAGAAGCTCAATTTTGCTTTTGTATATTCTGATTTGCTTAAATGTTGTTTATATGTTGATGCTAATCCTAGTTTTAATCTTTGCCACATCATTTATCTTTATGCTTCATTTACTTTCATTTTTGCTCTTGATCTGTTTTCCATCTAATTTGTGTCTAAATGTTGCTGCTTAATTGTTGAACAGAAAGATGTTAATAAAAAGCTTAAATGTTGTCCCAGAAACACACTATTTCTATCTTCTAATTTCACATCTAAAGGTATCATCTATAGGGTGTTTTTATCATTTATTCATTTGATCTGCAGAAACGCATTCTGGTTTAATCGGTTTATTTGCTTGAAAATCGAACCGATGAATTCAGTTCAGCTGAGCCTGAATGAATTTAATTCGGTTCGGTTCGTGTGTTTGGTTCTACCAAAAAAAACTGCCACCGATGAACACCCCAATGAGATTTCTTAGTTAAACTTTGGGCCAAAAAGCCCAAAATTGGTTTAGTCCATTTAAGAATCGGATGGTTAACTAGTTATCAAATATCAATCATTAATCAATGTTATGAAAATAATCAGCTTTTGACAACCCCACTAGTACAAGCCAGGGTGATTGAAAATTCGTCCGAAAAGTCCGAAATTTATTTAATCAATCCAAAAATTCAAACAATATTTAATAGCTGATCGATTACAAAATATAACACAATGTTGAGGAAAAAAAAATAATAAATCGCAAAAATGACAATGATCTAATACAAATTCCAAAAGTACAAACTCAAAATCTAAGAAAGCGAAAACTTAAAAGCTAAAATCGTATGGTTCGTTAAGACTGTTCAAATACCATTTAAATGAGTTTAATCGTGGTCTGTTTGATACCCTTCCTACGACTTTTATGTTTTTTTACTATGTATTTGATTCTAACATTAATAACTAGAGTAAAGATCAAATACAAAGTGTTTTTTTTGCTAAAAACTGTGAGAATCAAAGGGGGTAAAAAAATTTATTTTTTTTTTTTAGAATTTTTTTTACCAATGTTAAATATGTATTATAGTATTGAAAATAAAAAAAACAAAAAAAAATTGGTGTAGAGTAATTACATACTCTAGTGTAAACTAATGTATTTACTTTAATGACGTAATTACATTAAAAAAAATTTAAATTTTTTTTTTTGTATTATTCATCTAGAAAGTATGTTTAAGCACATGGGAAAAAAAATTCTAAAAAATAAAATAATTTTTTTTACCTACTTTGATTTCACAATTCTTACCAAAAAAATACTTTGTACAAGATTTTTACTCTTAATAACTATTATATCATATCTTTGTAATATTTGTTATTGTTTCCTCTAATTAAAATAAAAAAAGCTACATAAATTAACTATGGTAATACGCTCAGATTGGAGGTGCGCGAATTTCGGTCTAACCTGTCAACACCGAGGCCCGAACCTAGACCGAACAAGAGGTACTTTTTTTTTTGAAAGGAAAACTTCATTCACAAGGCCACGAGAGTCCTCAAATCAAGGACTCACGGGCAACAAAACGATTACAACAAGAGGTACTTCAATATCCTGTTTTTGCTCTATTATTTTCATATTTTTGGGTATCAATTTGGTTCGGTACGAGAACCTGACTAAACATAAAACAAATCTTAATATTTGTCCAATTTTTAATCAAAATTTATGGAAGTATAATAATGAATATATGGCCTTATGTGTCTTTGTTTTGAAAATTACACTAAAGTCGTAACTTGCACGTCTTAAACTAGACCGGCTAAAAATTAACAACGTGGTCACTATTTGCAGCCAACCCAACATTAATTGTCCAATAACTACTAAGGTATGTGTAGTGGTGGGGGATTATGTGAGGGTTATGATATTAAAATATTAAAAAGTAATAGAAGGGGGGTTATGTGGGGGTTATGGAAAAAAGGGTGTAGTGGGAAGGGGGTTATGAGGGGGTCATAAATGATTGGGTAATAATTGATTTTTATTGTTTATTATTATTATTATTATTATTATTATTATTATTATTATTATTATTCGGACTAAAACAAAAAACAAAAAAAGCCTTCAAAAAAATTATTATTATTATTATTCTCTCTCTCTACGTCTCTCTCTCTCTTATCTTCTTCTTCTTCAACTACACTTCTTCTTCATCTCTTCTTCTTCATCTTCTTCACTTCTTCTTCCTCTCCACAGACACTTCAACAACAACAACAACAACAACAACAACAATAATAATAATAAAATCAAGAAGCAGAGCATAGCGCTCGTTGTCCACATGACCGGATTGAACCAAAACGCCCCATAGCGCCGCCGGGGGCGGTGTTCCCCGGCGCTATGGGGCTTCAAAACGCCCTATAACGGACCACTACACATGCCCTAATGGGCTAAGATCCAGACCGACCAAGCCTATTTCGATACTGCCTACGGTTTGAGTTTTTTTTAATGTTTCGGTTTTGGGTTTGATCCTTGTTGGTCTGGCCCGGTTTTAACCTGATGCACAATCCTAGTCTACGTGGTATTTTAAATCATACGTAGGCACATAATTTTTTAACGACAATAGTCATTATTAGGGCTGTTCAAAAAGCTTGCGGCTCGTTCAAAGTTTGTTTGAGAAAAGCTTGAGTGTATAGCTCGGTTTGTAAACGAGCCGAGCCCGAGTTAAGGTGAGTTCGACTCGTTTAAATTAAAGCCAAAATTACAATTTATTTAAATTTGTAACATCTAACTAAAAATATACTATGAGTCAAATATTCAAATAACCCACATTTATACACTAATTTTTTGTTTTTCAATGGAGAAATAAGTACAAAAATATAAAAATGGTTATAGATTAGTTGACTCGTGAGCCGGCTCGGTTCGACTCGGTTCGACTCGGTTTTAAACGAGTCAAGCCCAAGCCCACATTTATGCTCAGTAAAATAAATGGCCTCAGCTCAGTTCAGCTCGATTTATGAATGAGGTTAGTCTGAGCCCACCCCAATTCGGCTCGACTCGTTTACAACACTGATAATTATTACATTTTTTTAAAAGCGCTTCACTATGATTTAAATAAATAAAATATATATATTAAATACAGTGTAAATAAATATCATGTTAGAATAAAAATATTAAATGCCATTAGTAGTGGAAACTGAAAAGTTGAATAGAAATATAACTAAACGCATTAAAAAAAAAAAAAAAAAAAAAAAAAACAAATTAGCTTCTTTAGCTGGCAAGTTGGCATATATTAGAGTGTGTGTAGTGGTAAACACATATAACGTCACCTCCTTCATTTTAATTGGTGGCATACAAACCAAAACATTAGAGGCTTTATATAAATAGCGCCTGACACCCATTTTTACAATTTTAAAGCAAAATAGCGCCCCATAAAGCCCCCCGTAGCGGTGTTTAGGCGCTATTTTTCAATTTCAAGCCCAAATAACGCCCCACTACACATGGTCTTATATATAAAAAAAAAAGTAGTGGGACACTGGGACACGTAAAAAAAACCGACATCTATGAGAAAACAAATAGTCTAAAGACAAGAAAAGTTACTATTCAACAATATTTTTAGTCGATAGCAGTTAAATCATGTTTATTTATCATTGGTTACCTATTGATTGTTTTACTCAGTGAAAATTGAAATGTATTTCAATCATTAACATATGCTCATTTTATACTTCAGAATCACTTACCATCATCATAACATATCCTTTGATATCAATTTGTTTTTTTTTTTCGGGTTCACATTACAACTTTAAAGTGTATTGAGAAAGTGACAGTTGTACAGAGATGAGTGTTGATCTTTTATGAAAAAAAATCTAAAAAAACGGTCTATTTTTTTTATAGTACACTAATTTTGTCACTTCATATTAGATTTGTATATCCAGACACGTTTATAAGAGATAAACTAGTATGTTAATATATGAGATAAACATGAGTTTCATAAAAGATAACGCCACGTTTTTCTAATCCAAATATAAAATATGCAACAAAGTATAACTTTGAAAAGGCTGAAATTACAAGAAAAATCATTTCGTCACCAATAATATCAACACTGATGTCATAATGTCATTCAGTCATTTGTCAATTATTGTGGTCTATATAATAGTGTGGCTGCAAACAACACCCCTCACTTCACATCCACTCACTGAAGCCAAGCCGCCGACCCGACCCGATCCAGAAGAAACATGTGGGTGTCAGGTGAAGTTCTAACAAACAAGGGTAAAGACCCGGTTAAAGTACGAGGTGGTATCTTAACAGATATTATTAAAGATATAGCTACCGCTTGTAATGGAGGAAAGAAGGAACACCAAGTTGTTTGAGGTTTAACTAACCTCGGATGGACCGAATCTAGCAGATCTTGAACATTAGTTAATAATAAAGATAAGGTTACCTTGGCTAGTTGGCTCGTGTGTGTAGCTAGATCTTGATATGGGGTCTAAGATCTAGGTGTTCTTGTTCTTTTTTCTTGTGGTACCAACTATCATCTTTTGTTTTGTTTTGTTTTTTTTTACTAGAAGAAGTTATATCCTTATGTAAATATTCCTTTTTCTTGTCATGAATCTCTGATTCGGGTTCTCGTCTTTCTTATCTTATTGTTGTGTTAAATGAATCGATGCATGATTCTCGCGAGGCATATGTGGGATTGGATGTATTCGATCTAGCAAAAGATTTAGCTTTGTTCTATGAAACAAACTCCTTCTTTAGACTACACGGTGTGGTTATGGGGTGAAAGGGCATGGAGCGACATGTGCAGCCATGTCAATTCCCCTCCAACCCCCCAAAAAACGAGGTGGTGGTGGTGTTGTGTTTTTTTTTAATCAAACAATCAATCACAATCATCCATAATCCAATAACCTACCAAAACCATCCATCTCACCATCAACTTTTGTCCCACGCCTGTTGAAAACTTCACCTCACCTTACCACGTTGGTGGCGTGTAAAAGCTTCACATCTCATTTCCACACCTCACACTGTTTAGTCTTGTATTAAATTTAGTTTTCGGTGTGTAAATTTAAATTAGATTCATTAACTAAAAAAACCTTTATATCCGCAGATAACATTTTTTTGGTGTTATCTAGTTTGTTTTTTAACGTCTGTCAGTGTAACCCAAAACCACAACAATAACCTATGACAACCCACATTAACCATAACCTACCAAAATCAATAATTCTTCACACCTAAAATGTTTATTTCCAAAACATTCCAACTACACAAAATATTCAAAACACCAAAAACAATCCTACTAAGGACACAAAACCAAAAACCAAAAAACATAAAACATAAAAAAATATATAACCTTTAAAAACAATCAGGGCATTAAATTCACAAATGTCTAGTTAAAATCAACTTAATATAATATACTCCGTAGTAACAATTAGGGGTGTAAACGAGCCGAGCCGAGCCCGAGCCCGAGCCTGACTGGGCTCGGCTCGGGCTCGTTAAGGTTTTGTGAAGCTCGAGCTCGGCTCGGTTCGAGCCTACAATCTTGAGCTCGAGCTCGGCTCGGCTCGGCTCGAGGTGATTTAAGAATCTCAAACGAGCTCAAAAGCTCGGCTCGAGCTCGCAAAAGCTCGGCTATAACTTAGGCTCGCGAGCCCAATCGTTAAGGCTATAACTTAGGCTCGGGCTCGGGTTCGGGCTATAGCTCGTTAAGGCTCGATTAGGCTCGCGAGCCCAATCGAGCTTTGTATCTAGGGCTCGAGCTCGGGCTTGATAACTAAACGAGCCATATTTCAGGCTCGGGCTCGTTAAGGCTCGGCTCGTTCGAGCTTTTTACCGAGCCGATCCCGAGCCGCTACGTGTCATTTACACCCCTAGTAACAATCTATTAAAGGAACTCACCAATATAGGAACTGTACAACTTAAGCACAAATCGATCAATCGAATGTTGAATATGAAATATGAAAGCTGAATTTTGGGACAGAGGACATGAAGGACACAGTGGAGGGAGAAGGGGAAGAGGGCGGCGGAGGGAGGAGGTCGGCGGAGGGGGAAGAGGGCGGCGGGGGGAGGAGGGGAAGGGGTGGAGTTCGGCGGCGGAGGGAGGAGGGGAAGGGGAGGAGGAAGGCGGAGGGAGGAGGGCGACGGGATGAGCGGAGGAAGAGGGAGGAAGAGAAGAAGAAATGTGAAGAAGAAGAAGAAAGAAGAGAAGAACTTGCTTTGATGATGATGATGAATGTTGTTGCTGTTGAGAAGAAGAAAAAAAGGTGGAGAAGAGCTGGGGAGAAGCTAGAAGACATATGTTTATGTCTTCACCAAGAAAAAGTCAGAAAGACCTTTTTTAGTGAAATGTCTTTCAAAAAACAAACAATCTATGTGCCCCAAATGTCTGCCCGCGTTTGCGCGGCGTAGACATAAACCAAGGACTGCTTCTTAGTTTTCCATGAAACGGGAGATCCCCATAGCAAAAGAAGGTAACCAGTTCGTGAACGCCTCGTCAATTGACACCCTAACCAATTAGCGTCACAATACGCTGCAAGATTGAAACCACCATGTTTTGGAATAAAGATGCCTTGACCCGGAGTAGAATTTAAATAACGCAAAATCCGACTTGCTGCTTCCGTATGATAAACCCATGGATCAGAAACAAATTGACTAAGGACATTCACCGAATACGCAATATCAGGTCAAGTTGCATGTAAATACAATAACCGAACTATCAGTCTTCGATATTGCTTTGCTTCCGTTTTTGGGCTTTCCAGACATTGACCTATTTTAAAGTTTTGCTCCATGGGAAATGGACTAGGACTAGATCCAAGCATCTCGCTATCTTCAAGAATATCCATCGTATACTTTCGTTGACTCAAGACCATGCCATCCTCTGTCTAAGCCACCTCAATACCCAAAAAGAGCTTCAATTATCCAAGATCTTTGATACTAAAAGTAGTATCAAGATTTCACTAATTTTATCCGAATGATTTCCCGCAATGATAACGTCATCCACGTAAATAAGGATAGCAACAAAAGAATCATCCTCAACAAACGTGAATAAAGAATGATCGGCGAGGGATTGTTTGTAATCAAGACTATGTAAAGCTGTAGTAAACCGTTGATACCAAGCCCTTGAAGCTTGATTTAAACCATAAAGCGATTTTTAAGTCTAAAAACTCGTGTTTCTTTTTGCGAAGAAAACCCTTCTGGCACGTTCATATACACCTCTTCCTTGAGATCGCCATGCAGGAAGGCATTATTTACATCCAATTGATGTATTGACCAATTATTCTTTACGGCTACTGTTGACAATGTGCGAACCGTAATAAGTTTTGCAACCGGAGCAAAGGTTTCATGGTAATCGACGCCTTCTATTTGAGTGAATCCACGTGCCACGAGACGAGCTTTATATCGTTCAACTTCATCACTTGGTTTATACTTAATTTTGTAGACCGACTTGAAATCAGTAACACGCTTTTCCTTTGGAAGCGGAACAAGCGTCCATGTCTCATTGTCCTCAAGAGCCTTGATTTCTCGTTTTATAGCATCTTGCCACTTTTCATCCTGCATAAGCTTCTTTAAAATTCCTTGGCTCATTGTTAGAAGTAATGGACGCCAAAAAAATTTTATAAGAATCAAATTTTTTTCATAAGAAACATAGTTAGCAAGGGGGTGTACCGTCGAGGATGATTGCTCGGAAACGGGATTTGCGTGGTCGATGGATTGCGACAACTTCCCCTAAATCTTGTTCCAAAGAAACCATAGACTCATCAAGACTACCAATCGGTCCATCACCAATTGGCCCAGAATGATGCCCATTACCTAATGAACTTGGAATTGACCCTAGACTTTCTGAACCTGGTTCGGCTTCTGTTTCTATCAAAGAAATCAACCGGCCCTTCATTTTCACAATTAATTGTTCCACTTTGTTGATCTTTATTATTTTCGACTTCTTGGTTTTCACCTGAGATTGTCTCAGGTACTTACCATTTACTAGGAATTTCAAACAAGGCCTCATTTCTTTTATTTAACTTTAACCTTGAAAAAGGGTATATGTTTTCAAAGAATTTAACATCTTGCTTGCCCTCAAGCAAATCATTGAACTTTACTCATTCAACAATTCAACCAATTCCAACCTTTTTATCGATTCTCAAAAGACGGTCCGTAGTCATACCCTAACTCACAAGACTTACGCCTATCAGTAGGTTTACATTCCAAGGTTTAAATCAAAAGTTTGCCTAGCCAAATTTAACTAGTTCCAAGTTCACATTCTTGCACACCCCTCACAATGGTTCACTCTGCTCGGTTTAATCAAAACTAGTCATGATGCACTAGTATTTTCATTAATCACTCAAAACCGATTATAATGCATGTTAGTATAGGTTTGCAACTCAATCACCTTCCACCAATTTACACAAGAGTGAACACAAATCAAAAGGTCTTTAAAGGGTTGTAATGGGGCTAGGCTAAAGGTGTGGAATGGGATAATTAAAGTGACTATAGTGATGAAAATTCGACTTTTATTACAAAAAAAAAAATAAATAAATAAAAATACAACTACTCAAACATAAGGCAATATTGCGCCTTTTATTTAACTAACCAAAGTCTATTTTTGTGCTTTTCTATGAGACTTTAAAGCTCTTTCTTTCTCTTTTTTTTTTTAGCTTTTTTTTTTAGCTTTTTTTTTTATAGCTAATTACAAAACAAAGCAAAGTCCTAAGATCAAATTTTCATCACTTGGGTTTAAAATTGAAAGGTTAAACGGGTCAAATGGGTCGAAATGGGTGATCAATTGAAAGGTCAAAGGCTCAAGATTGTTTGACTAAGGAAGGTTGTTTTTGGGTTAAGGATGTGAAATTGGTGTAAATATGAAAAGGTAAAACCTAATGCCTTAATTATTCTTGTGCTCACAATTGGTCTATGGTGGCAAGCGTATCAAAAGTCGCAAATTCTACCTTATGCAATTATAATGGCACACTCAATTCAAATGAAAACAACATTCCAATAGATGTGGGATTTTTATAGGGTGTTAGCATGTTGTAGTGGCTCAATAATCTCTCATGAACATGAAGGGGGAAATGGGTTGCCGATGTGCAAGCAATGCTATACTCTTCACTTGTCTTTTTTTTTTTTTTTTTTTTTTAACTAGGCAATTCATATACCTCGGAAAAACACATCAAGGAACTTAAAGAGTTTATGACCATGACTAGGGATCGAATTTCATGATCCAATAATTAGGCGGAAAAGTTCAAAAAAATTTTAAATTTTTGAGAGTCTTAAAAGTTCAAGTTTAAATAGATATCTCCTCATCCCCACACTTTGAACATAACATTGTCCTCAATGTGGATTTGTCATGAATAAGGGAAAAACTATTACTCAAAGTATAAGTGTGAAGATGCCCATTTCCGTCCCAATGTACACCCACGCTAAAGTAAAATCAAGACCTCACCCAACTCCCTATTCTAACAACTAAACACATTAATAAAGGAATAGGGTGCACCTGATAAGCAATTTTTTTTTTCACAGTCCTCTTGCTCCTTCGCTTCATTCCCAGCTAAACACTCTATCATCACTGGCCACGTGTAACCTAAACTCAAGCAAAAACATCAAACTACCCAAAGACAAATAAAATGCAAAATAGAACTTAAAAACATAAAACTACCTAGCACACCAAAACATACCAAAACACACCAAAATAAAAACGAATAAAGAAAAAACAAACCATACCATCATACATACTGTACAGAGAAAACACTACCTCGGCCACTCATCAGCGGTAATATGGGTCATTCGGACCCGGTGGCGGATAAGGAGTGCTTGAATGCCCGAAAATCGCATCCATCCATCCATGGTAATCACTGAATGGGTCAGCAGATGAAGAAGGTCCTTCAGCAGGTGGTGGAGGTGGTGTCGGTCGTGGAGTGGGGAGATAACTGGAGGAGACCCCTTGAGGCCACCTAACTTGATCAATCACCTCCTGGGGCTGCTCTCTTATGGTTGAGTAGTCAACATATGGAACCACTGGCACATATGGGCGTCCTGCTACTAGATCCTGATGGTGCCTGATCTGTTCAGCCTCCATGAATCTATTAACTGTATCCATTTCCCGAGCATAGTTAACCGCCCACCAATGCTTATCCTCTCTTTCTTTCCTTTCTGCTTCTCTTCTTTCTTCTCTCGCCACTTGATCCCGTTCCCGCTTTTCTTCTCTTTCCACTCGCTCCTGCTCTCTCTTCATTGCAGCTGCTTCTCGTTGCCTTGCAAGTTCCATGGTTCGTGTACCCCTATCCCAAATACATTTCTTAAATGAGGTCCACCCTCGGTACTCTGCGGGCCTTGCCCTGTTGATTTCTGCCACCATTTCCAACTCTTGTCTAGTCATCTCTCGAACTGGGCGTTCCCTCACAACCTGCGCCTCCTCTTGTAACTCCTCTTCCTCATCCGTATGTACCTCTTCATCATTCGCATGCTCAACACCCTCTCGCAGAGCCATCATCTGAGTGTTACCCTGTTTGTCAAGTAGGATATGATATTCTGCAGTCCGCTCATATGTGAATTTTGCCTTGTAATAATCTCCCTAGTTCATCTTAACAACCTTCACCTCAATAGCCGGTGTAGACCTTGTTACCACTCCTTGAGCCTCCATCAAATATGATAAAAGTCTAACATGCGGGATCATTTTTCGCTCTTGACTTTCCCGGCTGTCCCAAATATTCGTCAGAACCAAATGCCTAAATGATAGGCGCGGTGTACCAAACATTATTGCATGCACCACTCGAACATCCCAACCTCTGACCTTTGATCTATCCCCGAGTCTTGCCATTAAATTCTCAAATGAAATCCCTAATATGAATCTGGCTTCACATGCCATGTCTTCCCTGCAATATTGAGTTCCTCTTTTTCTTGGAATCACATTGTCAAACATATTTGATGGGTCAGTGTCTAATTGTGTTTTGGCCCAAAAATATTCTTCAGGGATATAATAGTATTCATGTGCTGGACAAGAGTCAAAGTTAGCAATTTGATGCATTGTCTCGAAGGATAAGGTCATCTTCTTCTTCCCCACAGTTCCGGTCAACTTCAATGTGTGGGGTGGGTTATCACCAAAATCTCGTTCGAGCGTAGACATCCACTGCTCTATCGCCTTCATGTAAATCTTGTTCCCCCTATTCTCACAGAAATTCAAAGCTGCTTCCCAACCAATCCTTTCAAACTTCTGTGTCAGCCCTATCAATCTCAACTGCTCCACATTATACGCCCTTTCGTAAACAAGAACACCCTCGGTACCATGTTGTAATGATGACATTTTTTGATACCATAATGCAGGTCTAATTGCTTTAGGGAATGCAGATAACCGCTTGGACTTCTCCTTCCAGTCGGGAAGGTCTACATCCATCTGTTCGCCACGATCCAACTCGCGCTGGATTTCATCTCCTTCGTTATCAGATTCGTCTCGTAGATTGGGCCGAATCCCCTTTTTTCGTTTGGGCTGAGTAGAAGATTCACAATGTTCCTTTCCTTTTCTCCTGAAGACATTCTGCAACAACATCCATGAACAATATTGTAGTATTAGTATCCAATCTCAATAATACTATCACATACATCATCTACATTCTAACCAAGCGTGACATCCCATGGTTATGATCATATACTAGCAATCTAAGGTTTTGTACTAATCGCTTAGATTCAATAACCATATGTTCTACATCTCCATAACCTTTTCCCCACACTTATTCTTTAAAAAAAAATTCGTTTTTTTTTTCAGTTTTTTTTTTTCAGTTTTTTTTTTTTTTCAACTATCAATAACAATGCTTCCCACCCAAACCATAATTACTCCCTAAACACAAATACTCATAACATCAAGTTTCTTCACATATATGAACACATGATATACAAATGATGAAAATAAAGAGTAAAGTGAGAGAATACATACCTTCATGATGAACACAAACACCCACAAAATCCGTTTTTAGACCCTTGATTCGGCCCCCAACAAGTCAAAATTAACCAATTCTAGGTTAGGGGTTTTGTAGATCTTGAAAAATTACACGATTTTGATATAAAATTTGTTAGATTTGGTGGGATATTGAAGAAGTTATGATGATTTGAAGATTATAAGGTTTGGAGAGGTGTTGGGTGAAAGAGATGAAGTTTTTGGTTGAATGTGATGGTTGGTAGGATGGAAGAGAAGCTTTGACCGATTTTTTTTTTATTTTTTATGTGGGTCCGGTCAACTTGGTCAAAGGCTTAGGCAAGATGAGATGACTTGGCGTAGGGAGTTTCCAATTCCTTTGCGTAGGACAGCAAGGATTGGCATAGGCAAAATTGATCTAGCGTATCCTACTATAGAAATGGCGTAGGCTACGCTATTTTTTTTTTATTATTTTTTTAAGCTTAGCAATTGACTTGTCAAAAATAAAATAAAAAAAAACAATACAATAAAAATAAAAATAAAATTAATATTGTACAATTTGCAACTAAACTTCCCACCCCCCGAAAAATTGTGTATTGTCCTCAATACACTTAACTAAAATTAAACATACCTGGGGTGTGAGCTACCCTTCAAATTTAGTTGACCTCATAAGTTGGTATGCTTTCCAAAAAGCTTACCAACTCCACAATCTTACCGAGTTCCGTGACATGTTCTATGTAAGGCTTTAACCGGTGTCCATTCACGGTTTGCTTTAATCCACTTTTCGGGTCCTCTATCTCCATTTCTCCAAGCTTGCCAACTCGTGTGATGATGTACGGGCCATCCCACTTGCTCTTAAGTTTTCCTGGAAAGAGCTTTAATTTAGAGTTGTAGAGCCAAACCTTTTGACCCACTTCAAACTCTTTCTTACGAATTTTTGCATCATGAGCCCGTTTCATTTGATCCTTGTATTTTGACGCAATCTCGTAAGCCTCATCCCTTAGCTCTTCCAACTCGCAAAGCTTGAGTTTCCTTTCTCTCCCTGCATCATCATATCTCAAGTTAACCTCTTTAATGGCCCATAGTGCCCGGTGAACTAGTTCAACCGGGAGATGACAATCTCTACCAAATACTAGTCGATAAGGAGTGGTTCCGATAGGTGTTTTATAGGCCGTGCGGTAGGCCCATAAAGCATCATTTAGCTTTGTTGACCAATCCTTTCGGTCCGCACGAACCGTCTTTTGCAAAATTTCTTTAATTTGTCTATTTGAAACCTCAACTTGTCCACTAGTTTGTGGATGATATGGGGTGGCAATCCTATGGTCAACACCATACCGTTTAAGCAATTTTCCAAATTTAAAGTTTTTAAAGTGGGATCCCCCATCACTTATGATTATCCGGGGTATCCCAAATCTTGAAAAAATATTTGTTTGTATAAAGTTGCAAACAAAGGTGTGGTCATTTGTTTTGGTGGCAATAGCTTCGACCCATTTAGAAACATAATCTACCGCCACCAAAATATATAGATTACCAAAAGAGTTGGGGAATGGCCCCATAAAATCTATTCCCCAAACGTAAAAAACATCAACAACCATAATGGGTTGCATTGGCATTTCATCTCGTTTTGAGATGCTTCCTAATTGTTGACAATGGAGACATTTTTTAGCATACTCAAACGAGTCCTTAAAAATTGTTGGCCAATACAACCCACTCGACAAAACCTTGTGACCCATCTTTTGGCCACTAAAATGCCCTCCACATGCATACGAATGCACGTGCTTCAACACACTCATGATCTCCTCATCCGGAATGCATCTTCGAATGATTTGATCTGCTCCCACTTTAAACAAATCCGGTTCATCCCAAATATAATGTTTCACTTGGGACAAAAAATGGAGCCTCTTTTTCCTAACCCAATGCTCCGGCATTGTACCTGTCACCAAATAATTCACAATATGAGCAAACCAAGGTAATGTCGAAATGGCTAATAAATGCTCATCCGGGAATGACTCGTTAATTTCATTCGTTGAGTCTTCCTCCTCAACCACCAATCTGGACAAATGGTCCGCAACCACGTTCTCCGTGCCCTTCTTATCACGGATCTCCAAATCAAACTCTTGTAACAGTAGTAACCACCTTATCAATCGGGGCTTAGCATCCTTCTTATTCATCAAGTACCTGACAGCACTATGATCAGTATAGATAATAACTTTGCTACCCCACACATAAGACCTAAATTTGTCTAAAGCATATACCACCGCAAGTAGCTCTTTTTTGGTAGTGGTGTAATTTAATTGTGCTTCCGAAAGAGTCTTACTTGCTTAGTATATAGCAACGGGTTTCTTATCCACTCGTTGACCCAACACGGCCCCAACCGCATACCCACTTGCATCACACATGATTTCAAAAGGCAAAGACCAATTGGGTGATTGCAAAATTGGGGCCCCAACTAACTTCTTTTTCAAAATATCAAAGGCCTCAATACATTTTTCATCAAAATTAAATGGCGCATCTTTCAATAACAAATTACATAAAGGTTTTGTTATGTCACTAAAACCCTTAATAAACCTCCTATAAAAACCCGCATGCCCCAAAAATGATCTAATGCCCTTAATATTGGTGGGATAAGGTAAAGTTGAAATAACTTGTATTTTAGCATGATCAACCTCAATCCCACGACTAGAAACCACATGGCCCAATACTATCCCCTCTTGGACCATAAAATGACTTTTCTCCCAACTCAAAACCAAATTTGTCTCAACACATCTTTGTAAAACCTTTTCCAATTGATTTAAGCAAGAATCAAAGGATGACCCGAAAATAGAAAAATCATCCATAAAGATTTCCAAAGACTCCCCCACCATATCTGAAAAGATACTCATCATACACCTTTGAAAGGTGGCGGGGGCATTACAAAGACCAAATGGCATTCGCCTAAATGCGAATGTGCCATATGGGCAAGTAAAGGTGGTCTTTTGTTGATCTTCGGGATGAATAGCAATTTGATTGTAACCCGAATACCCATCCAAGAAACAATAAAATTTTTGTCCGGCTAATTTTTCTACTATTTGGTCAATAAAAGGTAAAGGAAAATGGTCTTTAGAAGTTGCAGCATTCAACTTCCTATAATCAATACAAATACGCCACCCGGTTACCGGTCGGGTGGCGACTTCCTCACCTGAGTCGTTTTTCACGACTTGAATACCTGCCTTCTTTGGAACAGTTTGAGTTGGACTAACCCATTGGCTATCGGATATGGGGTAAATGATACCCGCATCTAACCACTTCAATACTTCTTTCTTCACAACCTCCCGCATATTAGGATTGAGTCTCCTTTGGGCATCTCTTGCGGGAGTCACATTCTCATCCGTGATGATCTTGTGCATCACAATCGACGGACTAATACCTTTCAAATCCGCCACAGTCCACCCAATAGCCGCTCTATGGTCACCAATACCTTCATCAATTTTTCCTCTTGCTCCCCGGTTAAATTTGAAGCAATGATTACCGGGAGCGTGTTGCCTTCACCAACATAAGCATATTTTAAATGCTTGGGCAACTCTTTCAACTCCACCTGTGGCGGCTCAACTAATGATGGCTTCAATTTTGTATCAATGTGATCCGGAAGACTTTCCACTTGATGAGTCCATGGTGGTCTTCCTTCTTTCACCGCCATCACTTCTTGTCTCTTTTCCTCCTCAACCATGCTCTTCAATGTTTCTACCTGTGTCCTGTCAAACAAAAAATACTCCTCTATTGTGTTTTCCTCATCCACAACAGTGTCGCAAAGAGGTACACACGCGTCAATAATGTCTGCCATGTAGCATTCATCATTGACTAGAGGGTTAGTTCCGCTTGGAAAAACATTTAACCGCAACTTACGGTTACCAAAGGTCATATCGAGCGTTCCTGTTTTGCAATTTATTTGAGCAGTGGCAGTTGCCAAAAACGGCCGACCAAGAATAACCGTAGGTTGCTTAGAATGATCCTTAGAAACATAGTCAAGTACTAAAAAGTCCACCGGATAATAAAAATCCTCAACCTTTATTATCACATCGGTAACTATCCCACGGGGAAGTTTGGGAGTCAAGTCGGCTAACACCACGGTGGTGTTCGACTCCTGAAGCGGACCAAAGTCATATTGGCCGTAAAGGCTTCCCGGTAAGATACTTACACTAGCTCCAAGGTCTAGGAGTGCCCGAGTTATTTTAAATTCTCCCACTTGAATGGGAATAATGGGCGCCCCCGGATCTTTTAACTTTTGTGGAAGTGCACCCGAAAGAATGGAACTAACATTTTCAGTTAAGTCAAGTTTCTTTGGAAATTTGTTAGTCCTCTTTTGGGTGCATAAATCTTTTAAGTACTTGGCATAGGAGGGGACTTGCTTGATTGCATCTAAAAGTGGTAAATTAATTTTAACTTGTTTAAAAATTTCCCACAACTCTTCTTGTTGCGGGCCCCTTTTCTTGACCACTTTTTTAGATGGCTCCAACAATGCTTCAGGATAAGGGATGGTATTACCCTCCATACCCTTTTCCTTAGCCTTGGGAGCTTGTTTGTTCTCAACGGGTTTTGATTTTTCAGAAAAATCTTTACTTTGATTTTGACCCGTTTCCTCTTCTCTTTCACTCTCATCACTCACATCTTCCACCTCCCCTTCAACAAATTGGGGAGATGGTGGCTCAATTTTACTTTCAATTTTATTATCAATGATTTTACCACTACGAAGAACGGTTACCTTATTGATGGGAACATTGCGAGTGTTCTTCGAATTCGAACCTTGATGTTGCGGGTTGATAGTGGTATCACTAGGAAGCTTCCCCGCGCTTCCTCTCCATTGAGCCATTTCTTCCGCTAGTTGACCCACTTGTTTTGCTAAGGCCTCATGAGACTTGTCTCTCACCTCGTTCTTCTTCTCATTTTCCTTGAGCATATTCAAAATAGTATCAAACTTTGAATCATCACTCCCACTTTGGTTGCTCGAGGATCCACCTTGATTATACCCCTTTTGATATCCACCGCCTTGATTGTAGTTCTTCGAGTAACTTCCTTGACGGTTTTGGTACGAACCCCCTTGATTGTTTGATTGAAAATTCGGATTCATTTGATTAGAAGCATTACCATACCTAAAATTAGGATGGTTTCTCAAACCCGGATGATAAGTGTTGGAGTTCATGTCATATTTCTTGTCTCCCCCATACACTTGATTTACCTCCGCGGTGTCTTGAATCGAATTTTCCGGACACTCACTCGTCTTGTGTCCCATTTCATCACAAACTTCACATATTGCATATTGCACCGCCGACACATCTTTTTTCTTCATACGGGCCAACTCTCGTTCCAATGTAGCAATCCGATCTTTCGTATTAGCATCCAAATCGGGAAGAGATTTTGAAATGGGATGCTTGGTTCTTCTATCCGCGGATTCCTCGGCCTTTGAATTTTTACTCATCAATTCCAAAAAATCCCAATCCTCTTGTTCCGGGTTGGATAGTAAAGTCCCATTGCTTGTGGACTTCAAGTACTTCCTTTCTTCCTTATTCAACCCATTTACAAAACTATTAACCAACTCCCATAACTCAATCTTGTGATGTGGGCATTTCCGGAGCATTCCTTGAAGCGGGTGAAAGCTTCATGAAGTGGTTCCCCCGGTAATTGTTGAAAGGAACGAATTTCCAATCGAGCCCCATCCGTCTTGAAACTCGGATAATACTCATCCAAAAATACTTGTTGCATTTCTCCCCACGTATATATGCTATGTGAAGGCAAGGTGAGAAACCAATTCTTTGCCTTGTCTTTGAGAGAAAAACGAAACAAACGCAATCGAACTTCATTTTGAGAGAAATTGTGACCTCCCATAGTACTACAGACTGCTGTAAATTCGGAAAGGTGATCATATGGTTTCTCGGTAGCCATCCCATGAAAGTGAGGAAGAATGTTGATGTAGTTCGGTTTGCAATCAAAGGATCTTCTTCCTTGAGGCGGTGGAACAATAGGTGACTCATTTTCAGAAACAATTGGTCTAAACCGACCATTAACCCCTTGCATTGGGACTGGAGGCCTTCTTCGTGGAGCATTAACCTCTTCATCCCTTGGTTGTCTTCTCTCATGAGGTCTTCTCTCTGCTCGACCCACAAAATTTTCACCCCGGTTATGGTTATTGTTGTGATTTCGGTGTCCTCTTTGGTCTTGCCTTGGTTGATGATGGTTGAAGACATGACGATAATACCCCTCATTACCAATGTTTTGGTTCACACCTACATTGGAATGATGATCACTTTGATATTCTTCTTCATCTTCATCAGCACCATTACCATTGCCATAACCCCAACCCTCGTCTTCTTCGGAATAATTCCTCTCCGAATATTCATCCTCCCCCGAATGATAAGAATGCACACTCACCCGATCCGTTGATTGATAACCCGGGACACTAATTGGGTCATCATCGTTGATGTTTTCTCTTAACTCATCAATATTACCAAGATGCTCATCATATCCGGCTTCGTGGTGTCGGTTCGCGGGGTCAAATGCAGGATTGCCACGGTTTAGTACGGGAGGTTGTTGGTTGACATTTCGGTTGTTGGGATTTCGGTTAGGAACCGGTTGGTGAAGTGGGTGTTGTGGTGGTTGTTGGGTTCGGTTTAGATGTGGTGGAGTGGGTGGTCTTCGGCTTCCGCCTGAACGGTTATTTGGGTTTTCCATTTGGACGGTTCCAAAGGACAAATTTGGATTTGGAAGTGGTGATTGGAGTGTAGGTGAGTTAGAAGGAATCGGCTCCTCTAACCGGTGTTGTCGGTTTCTTCTTGCTACTCTCTCGATTTCCGGTTCGAACACTAAAGGAGACGTCCTCCCCGAGTGTCTTGTACGCATGCACTACCTGTAAACTGCACAAATAGCACACCCCGCGTAACAAGAAAAAATAGAGAATACAATAAAACCAACAAACAATTAAACAGATTATCACAAAATCAACTAATCACTAAACACCAAGCGCACGTACTGCCCGGCAACGGCGCCAAAATTTGATCGGATGTCGCGGTCCGGTCAAAGATAGTATTTATAAGTCCTATATTACCTCAACTAATGTAGTAGTGGCAACAAAGGGTGTCGAACCACGAAGAGTTTGTGGTCGGTGAAATAGGTTTTAGTTGATTGAAAAATATCACTTATGAAGAAATAGTTAATTATGAAGTTTAGTACTTTTTGTTCATTTAAGAAATTTGATTGAAAAAGGTTTTTGATTATTAAAACTTGGAATTGGAAAAATAATAGAAATGATGATAAACAAATTAAGTTGCAATCAATTAATTAAAAAGATCACACTAAGGTTTCAACAAATGAAGCCTAAGGTTTTCACAAACGGGTCAAACAATTATGGTGCAAATGGTGTTAACGGATTGACTATTCAATAGGTTTAGGTGTCAAGTTTCATCAACATTCAACAATGGACTAAACTACACTTCATTACCTAGAACATACAACCCTATGTTTGTATTAGAGCAAGAAAACATGTTCATGACATTTAGAAATTGGCACAAGATCAATTAACTAGAATGGCTTCAACATAAGATTAATCACAATCTAATACGGTAGTTCAAACACACAAACACACATCAATAGTTTAAGAAAATACCCAAATGTTAAACCCTAGGTCATCAATTGTTTACTCCCAAGGTGTGATACAAAAGATTTAGCCAAGCATGGCCATGGAGTTCTTCAAGTCTTGTGTTCTTGATTCTTCAATCTTCATGAAAATGGTGAGATAATGATTGTGGAATGGAATGGGATGATTGCCTTTGATTAGGAGTGATAAAGATGATGATTCTTGGTCAAAGATATTGGTTTTTAACTTCCCAAATCGTAACTCCCGTAAAAAAGGAGAAAAAAGAGGAAACAATTGACCAAGATCTGGTCTTGGCGTATCCTACGCCAGTTTTGGCGTAGGCTACGCCAAAATGCCTTGCCTTAGCTGATCTCTGCTGCCCTACGCCAAACTGATGCACCTTCCCTACGCAAATGGCGTAGGCTACGCCACTTTTGGCGTATCCTACGCCAAATCTCCCTTCAGCCTTGGAATTTGATTTTTCAGCTCGTTTATGCTTCCGTACCTTGCCCGAGCAACTCCAAAACGTCATTTTTGCTTCCTTTAGTCATCAAATCCTGAAACAACATAATAATATCAAAGCAACACCATTCGACAACTTAACATTCCTTAAAACTCATTTATAGGCGCATTTATACACATCTTTTAACCAACCCATCACATCTCTAGAAGTTATTGTTTTTCCATGATCGATGTCAAATATCCTATAACCCTTGGTTCCTTGAGGATACCCATAAACATCCCCGGTCTCCCCCTTACTTGGAACTTGTCTCCCGCTGTCTCTATACTCCAGACATAAGCCAGCCACCTTATGACTTTCATGTGATCATACTCCGGTTTTTGACCAAAAAAAATCTCATAGGGTGTTTTATTTTTAATTACCGTTGAATGAAGGCGATTAATAATATATGTAGCTACTTGTATGCACTCTCCCCAAAAATTTTTTGGAAGACTTCCTTGAAACATCAAGGCGCGTGCCGTTTCAAGGATATGACGGTGCTTGCGCTCCACCACACCATTTTGTTAGGGTGTGTGTGGGCACGTTGTTTCCTGTAAGATTCCTTCTTGAGCATAAAAATTCATCATTCTATTTGAAGTGAACTCACCACCATTATCACACCTAGTTCTTTTAACTAACTTTCCGAATTGGGTTTTAACCATTTTTTGAAAGAAAAAAAAAACAAATGATCACTAGCTTCGCTTTTGTGTTTAATAAGGAATACCCACAAAGCTTGACTAAAATTAGGGATGGCAATAGGTCAGGTTTGGGACGGATTTAGGTAATCCCAACCCCATACCCGATTAGGTATGCTTGTCCCAAACCCGGCCCAAAACCCGTCGGGTTTGTGTCGGGTAATTACCCATCGGGTATCGGGTATACCCGCGAGTTTTGGGTAAACCCATTAATTTTTAAAACTTACTCATTGAGTATATCAGACCAAAAACCCGACTAGCATCTATTAGGTAACTATTAACGAATTACATTTACCATTATTAAATATATATGTAAATGATTACAATGTATAAATATAAAATACTTAAATCATATAAACACAATCAAAGACGTAGATAACAAATAGTATACACTAACTTTTTGGTAATTTTAGCACAAGATGACAATGTAGATGGACAATTAGATATATTATGCATACATATTTAAAAGTATATATTAGAAATTATATTGGGTATCTAATTGGGTAAACGGGTATACTTTATCGGGTCGGGTAAACGGGTATATCATCAAATCCCAATCCCATCCCAAACCCGCAAAAAAAAAAAAAAAAAAAAAAAACTAATCCCATAACCATACCCGACCCCAAACCCGTCCCAAATTTGTCGGGTTTCGGGTTTACCCATCGGGTTCGGGTTTGATTGCCATCCCTAACTAAAATCATCTACAATGGTTACGTAATAATATTCATGTGAAATCGTAGGCCTTTTAGGAAATGAACGAGTAAGTTTGACTTTAACACAATAATCACACAAACGTCTTTTAACGAAATATCCTCTAAAAATTAATGTGACATAACTTAGAGTTGGAAGCGTGTCCTAATATTGAATGCCAAATTCTCTTATTTACGTTCGTAGCCATTGCCATTCTTCCTCTAACTGCCATGCCCATCTGATATAGACCATTAACGCAATTACCGATTCTAATAAACTTCCTCGAGCGAAAGCCCTGCATAACATAAAAATCGGGAAAGAAAGTCATTGAACATTGCGAATCTCTTGTCAAACGACTAGCCGAAAGCAAATTGCAATAAAATTCCGGAATGACCAAAACATCTTTGATTTTGGCTCCTCCAACAAGCATGCATTCTCATTTTGCTTGCACCGGTATACTATCACCATTTGGGGTCACAACCGGTGATTCTTGATCTCTTTTAACAATATTATCAAGATAATCTTCATCACAAACGATACAATCGGTCAAACCCGAGTCGGCAATCCAATCATCGGGTTTGTCAGTATCGAGTGATGGATACAACTTACCAGCCATGTTTGCTTTTCGAATGTTTTCAATTTGTATCCCGCTTCACTTAGGTGCTTCAGAAGGATCTCGTATTGCTCATCCCGGCCTTTGGTGTTGTCTTTTCATTCCGGATAATATTGTTAACGCATGTCGGCTTTGGTTTTGTCTTTTCATTCTTCTTACCGGGCCACCATTCCAGATATCTCACGAGTTTAAAATAACCCTGTCGTTTGTGTCCTTTACGTACACAAAAGGTGCAATGACTTGTCTCATTATTCCCGGATCGCTTTAATTCTTTCTTCTTCTGTTGCGTTTCGGAACCACGTTGATAGCTTGCTTGAAAAGCTTCGTTTTTGGACTGAATCCTCTTCCCATCCGTAATTCTTCTCTGTTGTTCATCTTCAAAGGCCATCCAATATGCTTCCCCTAGTGTCGGAGTTGGTTTCATCGACAAAAGGTGTGTCCTTATAGTGGAGAATTCAACATCCAAGCCCACCAGGAACTCATACAAAAGTTCCCTTTCTTTGAATTATGTCAGCCTCTTGTCGACTTCACATGAGCAATTTCCACAAGTGCAGCGTAGTGTGGGCAATACAATCTATATCTTATCCCAAAGACTTCGCAATTTCGTGTAATATGCCGAAACAAAACTACTTTCTTGTCGCGTGATGGTGAGAGACTGCTTCAATTCGTAGGCACGTGGAGCGCTTTCCTTTTCGAACCTTCCTTTCAAATCCTTCCGTATCTCCGCAGCGATGTTTGCATATTTGACGCTACCCCGTATCTCTTTCTCCATGACAGTTGTTAGCCATCCTTTTATCATTTCGTCACATTGCATCAAAGGCATATACATGTCGTCTGTCTTCTCTGGCTAAGGTATAGATCGATCCATGAAACTGATTTTATTCTTGGCGAAAAAAATTTGCCATCTCTTGAATCCAATCATTATAATTGTTGTCGTTGAGGAGCTCGTTGACTTGTATTTGTCTTGACTTGTATAATTGTTGATTCCTTTATTACCCATGAACCTGATTTGATTCATAAACTCATCACCTATTTAGAAAAACAGGTACACACAATGGCTTATACAAGAATTTGTATCCAAGGTAAAATATGTGTGATGTCAAATATAACAATAACTTATAATGAATAACATCAAACTACTCAATATAACATAATAATATATAGAAAAAAGATCAAATACAAATAAAATAAATATACGAAGCGTTCGAACTAAAGGGAACAAAAAAAAAGTGGCGGTGACATTTTCGTAAATAATGACAACCACTTTTGTTATATAATTACGCTCGAGTAATTACTCTAGAGTAATTATAAAATTACTCTAGTTATATAACTACGCTATATAATTACTTTAGAGTAATTTTATAATTACTCTACTTATAAAGTTACTCCAATTATATAAAGTTTCCAATATTTACAAAAATGCCATTGTGTATTTTTTTATTCACTTTGTACGATAAACCTATTTATAAGTGAACTTAACTCATAATATATAAATATCAAATAAAACAATAATAAAAACAAACAATTATATGTATCTATTAAACTAGAAACACTTGAATAGTGTCTATAATTTAATATATATATTCATTTTTAATATATATATTGGTCACTAACTTTTAGGTTAACTTTATTTTCTGCCACTAACTTTTAGGTTAACTTTATTTTCTTGTAATTTGACCACCAAATTTAGACCACCAAACTTTTAGCTTTAAGGATTTAAAACTTTGGCCACTAACTTTTAGCTTAACTTTATTTTCTTCTAATTTGACCATCAAACTTTTAGCTTTTATGATTTAAAACTTTGACCACCAAACTTTTAGCTTTTAGGATTTCAAACTTTGACCACCCAACTTTTTTAAACTTGCATTGCACTTTGGTCAAACTTTTAGCTTTTAAGATTTCAAACTTTGACCACCTAACTTTTACCTTTTAGCCGCGAGTATTTTTTTGAAGACCACGTGAGAATAACAGTCACTTAATATTATCTTTTATGTCCACGAAACCCTCCACGCTACAGGAGCTCTCACAGCGACGCACGATCTTTAACGTCCACCAAATCCTCAACGCAACAGGAGCTCCCGCCGCGAAACGCAGATAATATAATCCTAGTTAAAGAATTAAAATTAAACGCAAAGCAGATGGCGAAAAGAGTTTAAGAAGAAATTGACTGTTATAGTAACCTAGTTGTGAATTTGTGTGAGAATAAAAAAACAAATGTTTTAAAGGAGTGTCAAAAAGTCAACATTCAAACATATACTTTACCTTTTACATCTGTGTTCCAGTGATAAAAAATATTGTGTTTCAGTGTACTCGGTGGACTGTCTTTATCAAAAAGATGACCATCAAAGAAGAAGTTTGAAAATTGGAGCGTGATGCTCTACTTTGTTAGTAGAATCGTCCAGGGTTGACTGACAGTTGTTCTCGGATTATATATGGGTCTTGCTATTCAAACCCCCCAAAAAATTATTTGTACCCCCTTAAAGCACTGAGCTTTGGGCAAAGCTCGGCGTATTGGGCCCACGGGTGACCTCGTTGTCACACCAATCACTGCTTTATCAGACTTTAAGTCACATCACTGAAACATCGTACTTCAATGCACTGAGCTTTGGCCAAAGCTCAGTGCTTTGAAGCCCAAAAGCTGACAGCAACACATGGGGCCTTGGGATTGCCTCCTAAGCGCTGAGCTTTGGGCAAAGCTCAGTGCATTGAAGCCCTAAGCTCAGTGCTTTGCTGCCACGTTTAAGCCCACGGGCCACTGCATTTTGTCATAAGCTCAGCGCTTAGGGCCTTTTTTTTAAAAAAAAAAAATTTGTTTTAATGTTTTTTTTAATTGTTTTACTTAATTTTAATTCTTTTTTAAGTATTTTAACTTGTTTCCAATCAAAAAAAAATTTGTTTGATGTGTTTCGGTTCGTTTATTGCTCGTTTGTCGTTTTGAGTAGAAACATCCGAGTATGAACAACTTTCATAAATTAGTGTACGTGATACATGAACTATACAATCAATAGTTTTTTTTATCAAAATACATATTTAGCATGTCTAATCGATATCCTGGGTATCCGGACTCTGTTTGACGCGTTTTGGTTCGTTTATTGCTCGTTTGTGGTTTTCATTAGACATATTCTGTTGACGAAGAACTTTCACAAATCATTATACGTAATACAAGAACTATACAATCAATACCATTTTTTTTTATCAAAATACATATTTAGCATGTATAATAGATATCCTGGGCGTCCGGACTCTGTTTGATGCGTTTTGGTTCGTTTATTGCTCGTCCGGACTCTGTTTGACGCATTTTAATTAATAAACTTTTTAATTATAAATAGGGGTAACTTTGCTAATTATAAATATATTTTTGAACAATGACATAACCATTTTTCATTCCCGTATCTTTTACCCAGTCGACTAACTCCTGGCGTGAAGAAAATGTCCGGTCAGTCTCAAACGAAACTATGATCGGGTAAGAGCCAGGAGTTAGTCGACTAGGTACAAGATACGGGAATGAAAAATGGTTATGTCATTGTTCAAAAATATATTTATAATTAGCAAAGTTACCCCTATTTATAATTAAAAAGTTTACTAATTAAAACTCGTCAAACAGAGTCCGGGCGAGCAATAAACGAACCAAAACGCGTCAAACAGAGTCCGGAATCCCAGGATATCTATTAGACATGCTAAATATGTATTTTGATAAAAAAACGGTATTGATTGTATAGTTCATGTATTACGTACAATGATTTGTGAAAGTTGTTTGTCAACAGAATATGTCTAATGAAAACAAACCACAAATGAGCAATAAACGAACCAAAACGCGTCAAATAGAGTCCGGATACCCAGGATATCGATTAGACATGCTAAATATGTATTTTGATAAAAAAAACGGTATTGATTGTATAGTTCATGTATCACGTACACTAATTTATGAAAGTTGTTCATACTCGGATGTTTCTACTCAAAGCGACAAACGAGCAATAAACGAACCGAAACACATCAAACAATTTTTTTTTTGATTGGAAACAAGTTAAAATACTTAAAAAAGAATTAAAATTAATTAAAACAATTAAAAAACATTAAAACAATTTTTTTTTTAAAAAAAAGGCCCTAAGCGCTGAGCTTAGGGCAAAATGCAGTGGCTCATGGGCTTAAACGTGGCAGCAAAGCACTGAGCTTAGGGCTTCAAAGCACTGAGCTTTGCCCAAAGCTCAGCGCTTAGGAGGCAATCCCAAGGCCCCATGTACTGTTGTCAGCTTTTGTACTTCAAAGCACTGAGCTTTGCCCAAAGCTCAGCGCTTTAAAAGCGGCTGGGGGGTTTAAATAGACAAGGTGGGGGTATCAATAGATAGGGCCTTATATATACTTTTCTAAAGTTTGCATGCTTAAATTTTTTTTATTTTTTCATGGCTAACTTTTTTTGTGTTTGGCCGCGACACTTTTTAAATTGGAGAGTCTCGTTGTCTTTGTTCAGATTATGTTGTTTTAATTGAGCCTAAGTTAGCTTCAAATTTCGGCTTGGGCGTTCCCCTAGGAAATCATACCGCCGATTATCACTTGACAGTCGTTGTGCCGACATAAGAGCATAACTCTTTGGCAAACACGGTGGGACGTGGGTGGGCTCAAGATTCGAACCGATAACCTTATAAGGCCTAACTCAAATCCTTCATTGTTATATAATTCACCAAAAGTGACACAAGTGAGATAGAACTTGAGGATAACATTTTTTTAGAAAAAGAAAAGATGTATAAATAGTTTATTAAATAAGCTGCATATTATATAATAACTTAAAAAGTATGGTCCTCCACCGACCATGCTTTTTAAGGTTTAACCCTTCAGCTTTCACAAAATGATAAATTCACTCCTTAAGCTTTCAACTTTATAATAACTAACTTTCTATTTTGACAGAAATGACCCCCTACCTTTTAATTTGACAAAGATGCCATTTTTTACTTTCTAACTTCTTTTTTACCATGAAACTTTTGACATGTAACCCCTTTATATCCCCATTCTCAATAAATGATAGAGAATTTTTTCTGAAACTAGCTTGGTCAAATATAAAATGTTTTCATTCTTAATTTTACGTATGATATCGGTTGGTCTATGATTCTGACATAAATTTTGTTCGGAAACGAGTCGGATCAAATATAAAACGTTGTAATTCGACAGCAAAAATTCGGGTTACCTATGTGTTGTTATAAATTAATCTTTTTATGTAAACGATATAAATTCATGTTTCGAGCTAAGATATTTTTTTGGAAACGAGTCTAGTCAAATATAATACATTTTCATGCTTATTTTTACGTGCGATTTCGGTTGGTCTACGTCTCTGACATAAATTGTGTTCGGAGATGAGTTAGCTCAAATATAAAATGTTTTCATTCGACGGTGTAAATTCGTTTTACCTACGTTTCTGACATAAAATGTATTTTGAAACGAGTCGACTAAAATATAAAATGGTTTTTTTTGACGGTATAATTCGAGTTAGATACGTCTTTGACTTAAACTGTGTTCCAAAACGAGACAGCTAACGTGTTTTCGTATGGTTAACGCATCACATAACGTGAAATTGTTTAAAGCGCCGCCGCAACGCGCGGCCTACGACCATAATCTAGTATATTTTGAAAAAGAAAAGATGTATTTGATTTGGAAAAGGGTATTTTTTTTTTTTCTATGTTCGTGGAAAAAATATTTATAGAAATGGTGTTGGTTTAAAAAAATGTCACTTTCTGTTTTACAATAAATAAAGGCGGCCCATGTTATTTTACCAAATCTATTTCATGTTTCAAGCTTTGAATTATAGAAGACGTTTCCATGGACACTATTTAGAATAAGGTATTGATTCAGAAGTTTTTGCCGACTCGGATTGTTTTTCTATAAGAATAGGCAATCGTGGTTCATTCTTTGGCCTCTCTCGTTCTTTGGATAAAAAAGGCCATCGATGATTCGTTTTTTTACGATTGCAAGAATTTTTGAATTCCATAAGTTAAAGAAAGAAGAACTGTGTCTGAGCAATTAGATCATAAACACAAAGAAACAACTGGTTTTGTGAAAAACGCCATTCATGACTCTCTTTTTTTTTATAACTCAAACCCACCACAAAATAACAAAGCATTAAACACTATTTATATTAGACACAACTTGATCACCAAGTTATCAAATTCTAATCCAACTAGACCATCACACTTAATTAAATAATAACATAATTCCTATAATTATCCAACTCTAACAAACTAGATAAACATTAAATTAAAAACAAACAAATCAAGATTAATCTTAACATTTTCCTCCATAATCTTGATGTGGTCCCTCCTAGATCCTTAATTCCAGGTACTACTCATCTTTAATCCACCCACCCGTTCACGGTCCTCAAATTCTTGCACTTGACAAAAGGAATCATTCTTTGCTTTTCGTGCCTTCTTAGCAACCTTGCTTCTTCCTTCTTCTCAAGCTCATTAGTTCTGCTCATTATCATAATAATTACCAGGGTAAATTACACATTATGTCCTTTACGTTTACCTAAAATTTTATCTTGTCCAAAAGGACACACGGTGTGCAAAAGTTTCAAATAAAGGACACCCGGTGAAATTTCAAGTAAACGTAAAGGACACAAGGTGTAATTATTAAAGATGATGGACACACGATGAAATTCTAGGTAAACCTAAAGAACATAAGGTGTAATTTACCCTAATTACTATTATTATCATCGCACCAATTCGTATCGCATGATTTTTGTCGTCTTCTGCTTGGATTCGTATCATATGGTTTGGTTGCCCCCTCCTTAAAACACACAAGTTCTTCGTTACACAACTTGAATTGCTCAAGTTTATACCTTTCATAGGCTATATTAGGTCTCTTAGCGTTCTCAGATCGTCTCACAAGATAGACTTGTTCTTGGTTTGTTGTTGAGGTTGATAAGAAAAAAAAAACAGATCCTTCCTCACAATTCACCATTTCATAAGATGTCAAACTTACGGGTGCAAACGAGCCGAGCCCGAGCTTAACTAGGCTTGAGCTCGATTAATTTGTAGGAGTCGAGCTTGAGCTCGGCTCGAACTTTGTTTTTAAAGCTCAAGCTCGGCTCGTTTGTAGTTTCTCAAGCTCAAGCTTGGCTCGTTTAGTGTTTATTAGTTAATATATTAAATAAAAATAATATAAATAATATGCTCGTTTAGGCTCGATAACTCGATAAGTTAAAAGCTTGGCTCGACTCATTTATTAAATAACTTTAAATGTGAGGTAAATAGTATAAAATATTAACAAAATTAATATTATACTGAGGCTCGATAAAGGCTCGACGAGCTTCATATGCCAAGCTCGAGCTCGGGCTCGATAAGTGAACGAGCTTTGTTTTAGGCTCAAGCTCGGCTTGGGCTCGATAAGGCTCGGCTCGTTTCGAGCTTTTTATCGAGCCGATCTCGAGTAGCTCGCGAGCTGCTCGGCTCATTTGCACCCCACTCAAACTCCAGTCCCGTTTTTTTCTTCTTGGTTGCTGTTCTAAAAACCCCGATCAAAACCGAAAACAAGTCGTTCCTTTTAATGTTTTTCCGATCGCAAAAAACAACCCAAAAACATAAGTCATTGCTAGTGTTTATCTGATCACAATCTGATCACAAGACAGCCAAACTACCACCTACCCTTGTGGTGAAGTGGTACCAGAAAGTGATGGAGGGACACTTGATCATTGTGGTCATTGGTTCGACTCCTGATCCCTCCAGGTTTTACCGGTTCGATACCATCGTGCCTTCGGGCGGGTATGCGGCTAGGTTTTCCCTGGAACAGGAGACGGGTGGGCTAGAGGGCTTTGTGCGTGCGGATTGGGCCGCTACAAGATACGTCTTGTGGCTACCTTTAGCCATTAAGGGCCGCGTACGGAATACCCGGTAATACTTTGGTTGGTTGTTAAAAAAAAAAAAAGACAGCCAAACAATCGCCTCCTTTTAATCAATCTATTAGGGGCTAAATTTCAACAGATCGTGGGTTTATATCCTTCCCATATTTTCGGATGAGTCTATATAATTCACAATGATTTGTTTTTTTCGTATCAAATGGATACCAAAGGGCCTTTGGTCTAGTGGTATTTAGGTGTTGGATAACGCTTTGCCTTTTCAAACAGTGAGGGGATCAAATCTCACGGGTGATAAAAAAAACTAGCCTTTAAAATAAAAAAAAATAAAGAATGTGGGCTTAGGCTAAAGGGTATGAGGGACGGCATTGGCCTGACACTGGCAAGGAGGCCCGACAACACCGTCCCCCAGCATGGCATCATCATCAACGACATCTCATTGCCGTCCTTGCCGATCCTTCACCTCACCATATCACCATTTCTAGCCAATGATGAGGCCCATCATCATAGTGTACACCACCCCCTAGGCCCATCATACTTAAGATGTCCCTCACCCACTGACACATTTGCTTACATGAAGACCCATCCTCCCCCAATCACACCGTTTAGCCTTATTCTACCTAGATTTTTGGTCATGCAGAAAATCCAAGAATTCCATTTTCTAACCTCTCCAGAAGCTTTTCCTGAATTATAATGGTCCAGATTTAATCTTAGCTTCATTCAACGATTCTGATTGCATATTGATTCCTTTGACTTTAATGGGGCTTTAATGGGAACATAAGAATATATAATATAAAACCTCTAGTAGTTATATTAACCAGATGAAAATAAAAACATTAATAAAAAAGGAAGGTAATACACCATCTACAATATGATACGATGTTTGGCAACAGTTATCAATCTCTATACAATTTCGTGGTAAAAAGGTGTCTTGTGAATCCTGAAGAAAGTATTTAATTTCGTCAAAATAAGAAGAAGACTTAAGTACCAAACAGGCAAAATACGCAATTGTTTCTCCCATTTCTAAGAAACACGCAGAAAGAGCTGTCCCTGAAAATCCTCAACATATTTTGGGCCCATGGTAAGTAAAACACATAGGGCCTTATGAGAAATTCAAATTTCAACTTTTAGTTTTCAAATATCAATAAGTCAAGTTTTAAATTCAACTAGTGTCTTTTAACAGTCGCGCGTTGCGCGAGTGTGTCAGAATTTCATGATTCCAAGAACTAGAAACAATTTATTCCCAAACCAAAAAATACTTAACCCAAAAACTTACAAGAACTCTTAAAATACAAAGAAATATTCCATCAACCTAAACCAATAGACACAACTCTCAAACAATTACAAAAAACAAGATCTCACATGCCTAGAATAAATCTGAGAATAACAAAACAAGACTTATCTGAGCTATATTCAACACTAGACAAGATCTGTAATCAAGAGGATCTGGAAGCATGATCAACCATCTGGAAACCTGATCGTCGCTTATTATTATTGAGAGAAAGAGCAGAGCATAAGAAACCATAAAGATACGAGCATCTTGGCTCAAACCCTAATCGCCTCTTTTTGAGAGCAATAATAATTATCAGCAAAGCATCAGATCTATCCATCTTTTTATCAAAGTCTCACACGCCCTTTAACATATATTTGAGACTTTATGTTAGGCAACGAGTGGGCTGGCTAGACATGGCCCATGCCAGCAAACAGTAAGTCCAGTTCTCATATTTGGGCCTAAATAAGCCCATATTCCAGTTTGTAAGATAATCCAGTCCAGCAACCTTAAAGCGAGGCGATCCAATGCTTCCAGTCTTTACGTCCAACATATGTTCCCGATTCCATCAGCTATCCACCAAGCCTTTAAGCATCGAGCCCATTAACCTGTGACAGAACTTATGCAACATATTATAGAAACATTCACAAAAAACTTAAGACTACCTTTGGACTATTAAACTAACGAATTATATTATATTTTCAACACCCCCCCTTAGTTTAATAGCCAAATGGGTCAACAACCATTTGTCCATTTCAAGCAAATTACATAGCTTATCATGTTGTCTAGACTTAAGACCCTTAGTTAAAAAAAACTCTTAAAAATTAGATACAACTCAAGAAAGATTAGTTTTTGTGAAAAATGAAATGAAAGAGCTGCACTATTACTAAACAAAACAACAGGTAACCTTACCCACCTTACCTGAACATGTGTTCTTTTAGTTTGCAAACAGTTGTTAATACTACCATATCAATATGGTTTTATCAAGAAACAAGCACTAAACAAATATCAACAAGATCCATCAATAACCTAGTACTTTTTATTAAACACATGTCATCAAGAATAACTGATTATTAAGAGCAGTACAACAAAAAACTCAATTAACATGATTAGACCACAAAGCATACTACGCACACGTTCATGAACAACTAGTGCAGTAAATCTAATCATAAAAAATAGAGATTACGATAAAAAAAACTAGCAACAGAAACTGAAATACTACTCTGTAATTTTAATACTAAGTTGGTTATGGTCATCAACAAATTCTACATGTAGCAGCTCATATGATACGTCATTCGCTTTTAGCTGAACAACGTGAAAAACTTTAAGCAGCCCCTTTTGCTTTTCCAAGTTTCTTAAGAGGTCTCAGGAAATACAAAACATTTACCCACATGTACCAGAAAATATACTTAAAACACGAAACAAATAGGAACAACGAAATCAAGTCAAAACAAATCAACAACTCTCAACCACATCAGATCATCAACCAGATGACTTGCTTACACTCTCTCAATCGCTTACCAAAGACACATGATCTATGTTAGATTAAAACAATCTAAACAAGCGAGAGCTTTAAAATGGAATCAATAAAACATCTTAAAAGACAGATTCTTGAAAAATTGAGAGAGAGAAACCTGACTTAAAAAAACATAGAGAATATGAACTATCATGATTGTTAAGTAACACATAAATCATTTTATCAATTTAATGAGTTCAATATTAATGAAATTATTGAGAACTCCTAAATACCTTAAAAACTTGGATTTGAAAAAAAATCATTTTTTTTTAAATTCATCTTTACGGCAACATGTGACCAACTAGTCATTTACAAAATAAGTAGTATAACAGCACATCAGATTTTTATCTTTATAGCGGAAAAGAATAACCACAAGGAAACCAATATCAAAGATTTGACTGACTTACCACTTCTCCAAAAACATGACAACACCTATGAACTAGAACTAATGAAGATCATCAACTAGAAGACCACAAAACCTCTAGTCCAAGATGTTTTAACAAAAATTTAAAGACAAACAAATATACTGAGTTTAAAAAAACCTTTTTAGGAAAACAATCATATAAGGCAAGTGAATCACATAACTCAGCAAAAAATCCTATCAATCATGCATACAATCTACTATAGGACACAACAAAACGTGCTCTGATTAACACTAAATCACACGATTTATCAATCAAAACATACAAGACAAATTTCATTCATGTTGATGAGACCTTGTAAAGAATGTAAACAATCATTTGATTTAACTAAAAAAAAACCTTTTAGACTTTAGCTAATCAAACATTTACAACTTCACAAACAACAAGAACTATACAAACTGAATCACATGATTCAAAAAACATGTAAGCACTGTTACAGCCTAAACAGTATCTGATAACACTCAAAATCACAAGATTTCAATACCAGGATAAAATTTTCACACATAAGAACAAACATTAGGCTGCAACACCTACAAGATGTAACACACAAAGAGAATCCAACCGGAATCCCTTACAATCTCTTCTCTAACCTCTACGGTTCAATCATCAACAAGACGAAAAATAAAAACACTAACATGATCTAACGGACTACCTAATTCTACAACTAGTAGATTTTATTTAAGAATCCTAGATCTAGTGCCAAAACCAGAGATTACACAAGAAGAGAAACACAAATTGAAACACACAGTTGCCAACTCAAAACAACATGTTCCAATACCAATACCAGAATTATCAGCCAAAGAAACATCTAATTGAATAAGAAAAAATCACATGATTTTTCAATTAGAAAGACATCCTACAGAGGATAAAACAAGACTGACAATAAACACGTAAAGACTTGAGAAGAACTTAAAGACTAATTTGCATTGATCAAAAACTTTTACAACTTTACAAGAAACAAATCAATAGAAAAAACTTGTAAAGAACATAAAGACTAATTTGAATCAATTTGCAAAAACTTTTACAACTTCACGAACAATACTCAACAAATATTGAATCACAAGATTCAACACACAAGTCTCACAACAAGAAGAATCATAAATCATATGACTCGATCAGACTATAAAGACACAGCCAGACAAACACTGATTGAACACAAAATCACACAATTTGCATCCAGAAATCTCACAAGAGACAATATACAAGGCTGTTAAAAAATATAATCTTGACATCAGCTGGTTAAAATACGTCTACCACATGGCACGACTAACCAAACAACAAGATTATACACACATTACATATAGACCACACAAAACCATCATGATATGAGTTCAAATAACAAAAAACCCATCAAGACATGGTTAAAGACAATGTTAAAACGACAAGAATCACACGATTCAATACTAGTAAACAAAGTTACATAGATAAAACAAAGATTTGAGAACAAAAACTTGATATTGCTACTACTAGTAACATATAATAAACAAGTCTTTAACATACACATATCATCTTAACAACCTCTCAACAGTTTACCACATATCTAAGATACAATAAAATCTATACAAACCGAGAGATATCAAAAATTTCTGATGACCAATAAGTCACATGACTTATACAACTTAGAATAATAGTCCGAACACTTAAATCACATGATTTAAAACAATAAAAGCCACACAATTTTTTTAATTCAGAACCATATTTAAAAGAATTTTGGATTCATGTAAAGAAAAAATTTTAATTAGATAAACCTTTTTCTGTTTAAAAAAAACATGAATCAACAAAAATGAACCTTTAGTTCTATTGATATTATAGGAAGCTTACAAGAACCAGAAACACGTAAACAATAGATCACTAATGTCAAGTTACTGATTAACAATTCATTCACAGCTACACCTCTATTATTGTTATTATTAGCACCACCATTGATATAACTATCATGATTACTCATATAACAAAAATAACAATTTACTCAAATATTAACAATCAGAGTACAAGAAGTAAGCAGCAACTACACACAGTAAGCAATTAAGAACACAACCGACACGTGTGGCAAAACCAAGCCAGTGACCAGATCAGTGGTTCATCACTCAAGGTGCCACCGCAGGTCTTAACTTGGGAGCCCTTAGACCTAAACAACAATCCCTAACACTAAAGACTTGATCAATTGCCGGTTCTTCTAACCCGGTACCAGACACCTAGACCAACAGACTTTAATAAAAAAGAGAGTATGAAAAGATCTCACCAAGGGGGTTGCCCAAGTTAGGGTTCGCCTTAACAAGACTCACACTCGTAACCTTCACTTAGGGTTACAGATGTGAGGCAAAAATAATATCCAGATCCAGTAACTCCATAATAAGCAATAGCAGCGGATGACAGTCAGAACCAGACCCACACAACCAGGAATCTTGAACGACAGTATTTGATAAAGAGACTTGAAAAACTGAGAACAAGATCTACACAGATCAGATTCCTTATAACCAACAAGCCCAAATTTTAAACCAGATATATTAATTAAATTGAAACCGACTTTTACAACCACAGCTTCTGAAACAAAACTAATATATCAACAAACTAGACCTGTACATCAATGGACCAAAAAACAACAGACAAGATGTATACGAAGATCGAATCTGTTAAACAACAAGAATCAAAACACAGATCTATAATGAGATCAGATTCTGACCTTTATAGCAACAGCGGAAGAACAAAAAAAACTACACGGACCAGAATCAGAAGCAACAAAATTTTTTTTTCACTTTCAGGCCACTCTTGAATTTTTACCAGACATAAAAAAATTCCTTTACTGATTATAGACAACCAATAAAAAAAAAACCTTAACCATGATAAATATCAACCAAGAATCACTAGCAACAAAACAAAGGAGACCATCGGCTTAACAGAATCAAAACAAAAAAACCGACCGAAACCCTAAATCGTTAGAATCAACGAACCAGATCGTTTCTTCCATGTATACAAAGAGCAAAAGCTCTGATACCATGTCAGAATTTCATGATTCCAAGAACTAGAAACAATTTATTCCCAAACCAAAAAATACTTAACCCAAAAACTTACAAGAACTCTTAAAATACAAAGAAATATTCCATCAACCTAAACCAATAGACACAACTCTCAAACAATTACAAAAAACAAGATCTCACATGCCTAGAATAAATCTGAGAATAACAAAACAAGACTTATCTGAGCTATATTCAACACTAGACAAGATCTGTAATCAAGAGGATCTGGAAGCATGATCAACCATCTGGAAACCTGATCGTCGCTTATTATTATTGAGAGAAAGAGCAGAGCATAAGAAACCATAAAGATACGAGCATCTTGGCTCAAACCCTAATCGCCTCTTTTTGAGAGCAATAATAATTATCAGCAAAGCATCAGATCTATCCATCTTTTTATCAAAGTCTCACACGCCCTTTAACATATATTTGAGACTTTATGTTAGGCAACGAGTGGGCTGGCTAGACATGGCCCATGCCAGCAAACAGTAAGTCCAGTTCTCATATTTGGGCCTAAATAAGCCCATATTCCAGTTTGTAAGATAATCCAGTCCAGCAACCTTAAAGCGAGGCGATCCAATGCTTCCAGTCTTTACGTCCAACATATGTTCCCGATTCCATCAGCTATCCACCAAGCCTTTAAGCATCGAGCCCATTAACCTGTGACAGAACTTATGCAACATATTATAGAAACATTCACAAAAAACTTAAGACTACCTTTGGACTATTAAACTAACGAATTATATTATATTTTCAACAGAGTGCAATCTTGGCTCCATTCGGTATTAAAAATTGGTTTAGAAAAAAAACAAATGTGCCCATAAATTAGCTATATTTGTGGTTATTGTATACATTTCAATGCTCAAGAATCACAATCTTTTCATCTCTTATCTTGATAGTCAATATCTATCGCTAGATTCCTAAAAGAGTAAACATAAAAATTTTAAAAATAAAGATAAGATACGATTTTCACTTTTAACATAAGCAAATAAAATAGAGAAGCCCAAAACTAAAGGTATAAATATACCTGAACGACAACAACAGATTAACTGGAACAAAGATAAGTGAAGCAAGAAAACCGTGAGTATAGATTGCAGCAAAGGAGGATAGTTGTGAACACCTTTGAAATCTCCAAGCTTATGAGGGTGGATGGTTGCTGACCGACCTTCATGGTGTCAGGATTTAGCGATGTCAGTTAAGCAAACAACGTAAATCGGAGATGGTGAGTTCGAGCAGGGAGACTTCGCCGGAACCTAATCGACTGACCAGTATCGGTTTACAGCAGATGTCTACACGATGTTATATTGGAAGCAAGAAAGCTGAAGTGAAGGCATACACGCCACCTGCCTTCTCTCTCTTCTTCATCGTCGTTCTCTTACCTCTCGCTTCTTAACCCCTCCTCAATAAACCTTTTTCTCTGCCCTCTATTCTTCAGTAGAAGAAATTCTGGTATGGGATTATTTTGGGGTTATCATGGTGTTTTCTAGAGAGAGAGAGAGAGAGAGAGAGAAAGATGAAGAGCTTAGAAGGAGAATCAATGAAGAACATAGAAGGAGAAACAATGGATGCAGAAAAGAGAGAGAGACATAGTGTCCAGAAGATTAGATGAGGAAGGGTAAAAAGACAGAAGCGCCCTTACAAAAGCAGTGTATTACGAAAATGACAAGATACTATTCATTTTCTAGCTCTATTAATATATAGTTAACTAGCTTTTATCCCGGAAGTGTCCCGGGATTGAAATATCTAATATAACATAATAAAATATCTAATATGACAACATAATTAATGCTTTGCCAATACATGATTAATGATTATTATTATTATTATTATTATTATTATTAAACAAATTTCTGCCATAAGTTATCATATTCAAATATAAAAAAAAAGGAATCTCTGCCTATGAAGTTATGCTTATCGTTTGTGATTTATTAGTAGAGTAAAATATATTTGAAAACAAAACCTCACAAAAACAGTTGTTTTTTTCTCCGTTTTTTATATAGCACTATGGTACTCGTTGGAAAGATAATAAAATGCTCGTTAATTTGGTATAATTTTTTTCTTTAAAAAATCTCGTATATAAAAGATATTAGCGTTTAAAAGTAATGGGACGAAACATTAGAGAAAAAATTTAATTTTGTTTTTAAATTCTTATCTTTTCCTAAAATAATTATAATATATATATAGATTTATTAAAAAAACTCAAAAATTAAAAAATCCTACATGATGCCATGTGGCACATTCAAAGAGGGGTTGAGGCCTCCATTAAATGCCACATCATCAAAGTTCAATTCTTTTATTATAAGTTATAGATATAGATTATCAAAACATCGATACCTATAAAAAAAATTTCAAACTAAACAAAATAAGTATTTTGTGGTTAGATTTTATATACGAAAATATATATTAGATATTTGTCGATTTAAATCAAATACACATATAAAAGTTGGACTTGAACCTTTTTAGATCCTTTCTTAGTAAATGTTAGCTATTAAAAAAGAGAAAGTATACGGTATAAAGCCTCTTAAAATAAGAAGCGTAAGAAGTCACCAGAGATTGACACATGTCAATCTAACCTAACCAGAGTTAAACACAATAAAACCAATCTTCCCTGTTTTAAACCTAACCCATTCTCATTTTGAAACAAACCAGCATCATCACCACCAACACCCACCAACACCACCATCACCATCACCACCACCACCACGACGACCACCACCACCAGCAACAGAACCGTCAGTCCAACCTTCCTTGCACTCAACCCAAAACATCCCCTCTTTCCTGCAATTAAATCTGGACATTAAAGAAGAGAGAGGGAGAGAGAACGTGAGAGAGAGATGAACACCACCGGTACCGACCGCCTTTCCAGTCATCTTCTCCGGTGGGACTCCTCCTCCGATACCGGCCTTTGTGGAAGATATGGCTGATAACTGGGACCAGAGGAGAAAAAAAAAGCAAGAGAGAGGAAGAGGAACAACGATAATAATTTGGTGTTTGATGATTCATATGTGTTACATGGATTGATTCGTAATGGTTTTGGTCATCTGATTTTTGTTAATAAGTTAGATTTGGGCTCTGCTAATTCTTTAATGGAGGTTGACGTCATGAATTTATAGGACAGTATTTGCAGTTCACTAGGAGTGCGTTTAAATGGAGTATGCAAATCTAATGAGTGCGTCTAAAAATTAGCAAGCAATTGTGAAAAAAAAGGTGCGTCTGTTTTCTTTTCTTAGTGCGTTTGTTTTTTTTTAGTGCCTTCACAACTGTTGAGTGCGTTTGTTTTTCTTTGAGTGAATGAGAGTGCGTTTGTTTTTTTTAGTGAATGTGATGAGTGCGTTTGATTTTTGTTTGGGTTTGATGAGTGCGTCCAAATTTTCAATGAGTGGTTCCAAACTTTTTTGATGAGTGCGTCTGAAATTTTGATGAGTGCGTCTGAATTTTTGATGAGTGCGTCTGAATTTTGATGAGTGCGTCTGAATTTTGATGAGTGCGTCTGAATTTTGATGAGTGCGTCTGAATTTTAATGAGTGCGTCTGTTTTAACCCAGGTATGGTTAGGGTTTTTAATCTGCATCGTTAATCTAATGGCTGAGATTGCTTCTTACGCTTCTTACGTTAAGGGGGCTTTATACGTTATCTCTCCCCATTAAAAAAAGGGAGAGATAACGTATAAAGCCCCCTTAACGTAAGAAGCGTAAGAAGCAATCTCAGCCATTAGATTAAGGATGCAGATTAAAAACCCTAACCTGTCACACCCCGCCCAGGCCGGGGCACTTACAGTGACCAGTTGGCGCAAACTTAAAGCGGAAACGTAATCTCATTCCATAACTTAAGTGTTTGTTACAAGCCAGTGCGATCCAATTATCACCAAGCTGAACAAAGCTTAACCATAGTACCATGAAACATCTAAAGTCATCCCACGCTCTGCTAGGAACTCCTAGTCCTTACTTCATCAACCTGTGATACATGCTCGAGTAATAAAAATACGTCAGCACACAGCTGGTGAGCCACATAAATTGACTCATTAGAAAAATCACCACATAAACAATTTTATTGATCAAGCATGAGCTCCATGCATGTCACCATAATCATAATCCGGACTAAGCATTATATATTCACACCTACAGCCTCAAAACCCGTAACAAGGCTTGTAAGTGTATGTCCACGCCTGGAAAATATAATGATCATTATAATATATATAACACCCTGGATGCCATACCTATGGTTCGATGCATATACATGATCAATCACCAACAAAACAATTTTATGAGCAAGTATCAGGTTTTGAAAAATAGTTTAAGTAACTCACCTCTTTATTTGCCCTTTTGCAATTGACAATGCTAATACAACCAGGTAATATCTCAGGATCCTGATACAATTATACCACCCTAGGTTAGGTAACAGTATACCTAACTATTTATTATTACAGTTGGATATTGGTTAGCGCTACCTTATTTAAGCATGGATGATCAGTCCATGCCTAACTAAGGCTAGGCTACCCGATACCCACCCCTAATAATAATCCTAACACCTAAAAATAATAACGCTACACTACTACTAATAATAATGCTAATAAAATGGTAATTAACTAAACATAACTTAAATGAGAACATATCTCGACACTGTCTACGGCAAGTTGGTGTAGAGTATCCCCTACTCGTGCTCTAAAAATGACTAATAACAATACCCAACGGGGTATCGTAGGCTCGGGATATATTAGTGTGTTCCCAATAAAATTTAGTGTACCTAAAACAGAACCTATAGCTATGTATTTATAGGAAGCAAGTGAGTGTTGAGTTTCTATAAAGTGTCGATGTGGGATCAATTTGTCCTGTATGCTTGGTTGCTTACTTATACTCTTTTCTCTTTTCAATTGCTTCTCAAGTGCGACATGGACAGTACTACTTCACCCATTTCTTTCTTTTCAAATGCTTTTTTCTATTCTTTTCTATCTCCACGTTGAACTACACATTTCATTGAATAGAATAGGTTGATATATTATTATTATTATTGAATAGAATAGGTTGATAGGATCCGGATCATGTGAGAACCCCATTAAGTTGTGAGAACTAGAGAACTAGTCTGGACCAATCATCAAGAGACACATCATCACCTTTATAATTTCTTGTATTTTTTTAATTAGGGACATAAAAGTCTTTTACCTATACCCACTTGGGGGTATTTTAGTAATAATAACACCCACCCCCACCCCAAGTAACAATTAAATAATAAAATTTGAAAACAAATACCTGTCACCTCACTCTCTCTCTCTCACAACCGTTCACTTTCTCTCTCTCTCTAACCCTCTCTCTCTAACTCTCGTTCTCCCTCTCTCTCTCTCTACCCCTCTCTCTCTAACACACACACACACACATAAGGAGGATGACGGTGGTCATGGTGGGGCTGGAGGTGGAGGCCGGTGGTGGATTGTAGGGTGGTCCGAGTGGGGGGCAGAGGCGGAGGACGGTGGTGTGGGTTCGAAGAAACCAGATCTGGTGGTGGGTTTGTTTTTGGGTTTGTTTTTGGGGGTTTTCATCGCCGGTGGTGGGAGACGACGGTGGGAGGAGGCGGTGGTGGGAGACGACGGGGGGGTGGATCTGTGGTGGGTTTGATGATGCAGGGCTGAAGGACGGCGGTGGGGGTTCGATGGTGCAGGGCTGGTGATGGTGGTTGGAGGACGGCGACGAAGACGATGGTGGTGGGTTTGCAGTGGAGGGGGTGGTGGGGTAGACGGTGGTGATGATGAAGACGACGGTGGAGACGTCGGTGGCGTCTCAGACGGTGGTCGACGGTGGTGATGACAGTAAGTTTTTTTTTATTATTATTATTGTTACTATTATTATTATTATTAGTATTATTATTTTCCTGTTATTATTATTTTTATTATTATTATTATTATTTTATTTTTTTCTGTTATTATTATTATTTATTTATTTTTTTTACTGTTATTATTACTACATGTATTATTATTATTATTTTTTTTATTTTTTGTTATTATTATTATTTTTTTTATTTTCTGTTATTTTTTATTATTATTAAAGCTGTTTATTTTTTTTTTGTTATTTTTTTTATTTTTTCTATTATTATTATTATTATTATTATTATTATTATTATTTATTATTACATTTATTATTAATGATGTTGGGGTGAAAAGGTAGGGTTTTTATGTTGAAAGTTTTGGGTGTTTCTTGTTAGGAGATGATGCCGCGAAGAAGATGATGTTTTGCGATTAAGGACCCGATGTTGTGGAGACGACGACGAATGGTGTAGTCTCTTTTTTGTAAGAAACCATTGGTGTAAACATCAGTTTACACCGGCGTAAACATCAGTTTACACCGGCGTAAACATCAGTTTACACCGGCGTAAACATGAATGTATAGACGTTGTTTATGTAAGAATACACCGTTTAGTTTCACACACAGTGTAAACGTTTTTGATTTAAGAAAACACCGATTTGTTTTACACACAGTGTAAGTATGAATGTATAGTTGTTTTTGATGTAAGAAAACACTGGTGTAAAACATCAGTTACACCAGTGTAAATATGAATGTATAGTTTGTTTTTTTCACTTTGTGTATTTTTTTTTGTAAATGTTGTGTATGGCAGATTTTACACCATTTTATGTTTTTTTTGGTTTGTTTTCTACACTAGCGTAATTGTTGTAAAATTTTGTATTTTTTGGAAGATTTACACCAGTGTAAATATGAATGTAAAGCACTCCATCATCTAGTTTGTTTTTGTACAATAGTGTATTTTTGTAGAAGTTTGTGTATGAGAGATTTACACTGGTGTAAAAAATTACACCAGTGTAAAAAACGAGAGTGATACTACAAAATGTTCAATCTGATTTTTTGTTTAAAAAATTAAATTAATTAAAAAATAAAATAAAGTTTAAAAAATTAAATCAGATTATATTATTTTAATTAAAATAATAAAATAAACTTTAATTAAAAAATAACATCAAAATAACATAATATTATATTATATCTTCTCTCCCATGGTTTTTTACTTAAATGCCCTTAATGGTACTTTAACATAATAAAAAAATACTTAATATTCAAGTGAAGACAAAAAACCCAACTTTTGATCTCAACCATTGGATCATGAAGATCTAAGGTCCACAATGGTTCTCTAGTTCTCACAACTCATTAAGGTTCTCACATGATCCTAACCCTAGGTTGATATATTATTATTATTATATTATTAATAATTAATTCCACTACTTCACTCGTTTTTCTCGTATAACTTTCAAACCATAACGTCTTATGAACTTTTGAATATACTCTTAAGATAGGTTAATTTTTATCTACACGTCAACCTAAGTTTCATTAAAAACAAAGTAGGGTCAAATATTATATATTATATTGCTTCTAAACTGTCTCCTATAATACTAATTACTCGCCTAGATCTCAAATGTCAAATGATCATACTATTCAACATTTACTCGTCAACTAATTCTAAATACAAGAGTATCCATCTCACATGTTATTGGTTCGTTTTACTGATCAATGACCTGTTTCATTCACTAATAAATATGAGCCAACACATTTTACTTATATTATAAAAATGGGATGTTACATAACCATACCTGGGTTAAAACAGACGCACTCATTAAAATTCAGACGCACTCATTAAATTTCAGACGCACTCATTAAAATTCAGACGCACTAATTAAAATTTCAGACGCACTCATTAAAGTTCAGACGCACTCATCAAAATTTCAGAAGTACTCATTGAAAGTTTGGAAGCACTCATTGAAAATTTTGGACGCACTCATCAAACCCACCAAAAAAACAAACGCACCTTTACCAAAAAAAAAAAACACCTTATTAATATCAAACCAAAAATCAACCCAAACAAACGCACTCCTTTATCTCTGCTATTCAAAAAAACAAACGCACTCCTTTGAAGCTCTTCCAGGTAGACACTGCTGGTCCCATCTAGGAAACTGTCGGTCAACCGTGAAAGTGGGACTGCACGAGGGACCGATGCAGATTGTGCTTTTGACTTTGAAATTGTCGAGTGAAAGTAACGATTTCCTGAGGGAACAACACGTGTTCTTGATGCATATGATCCACCTTGCGATAATGTTCTCCTGATTGCAAGTTTTGCCACGCTAGACCTAGCTCTAAACCAAGTCATTTTGTTATGCAAGCTTCAAGCTCTGTTTCGTGACCAAATTCAAACCCTGCAGAAGAGGATTTTCATACCCTTTGAAAATAGTAAAGGGTTGGTATTTTCTATGTGGTGGTGGTGGTCAGATCTTGATCGGTTTGTTTCAAAATGAGAACGGGTTAGGTTTAGAACAAGGAAGGATGACGTGGTGGTGTCGGGTGGTGGTTCGGTGGCGGTGGCGGTGGCGGCGGTGGTGGTGGTGCTTAGATCTCGATCGATGAACTTCTAGTCAGGTTTATGTTCTGTGTTTGTGTTTAGATCAGGGGAAGATAAAGGGGAAGATAATATGTTTAATCGTTGTTTAACTGTGGTTAGATATGGTTAGGTTAGATTGACAGGTTGCAAGTTCTGGTGGCTTCTTACGCTTGTTATTTTAAGGGGCTTTATACCGTATACTTTCTCTTAAACAAAAATTAAATATCAAGATGAGACTTAAACCTAGATAGATCCTCTATCTTTGGAACGTAAACCACACTTGTTATCAAGGCAGGTCCTGCATGTGGACATTAAGTGACACCAGTCATACTTTGAGCTTTTGGAAGAAAAAAGGTGCGTGTTAGCTTAATGCCGCTATTCATCCTGTGATAAACAATATAATTAATAATGTTAGACTATCCGTTGTGGCTCGTGAGCAGTCTGTCGCGAGTCACAATGTGATCCAGGTGGATAATCTGGCCTATAACGGTGGTTAGCGAAAGGTCCCGCGAGCTAGCCCAAGCGACGAAGCTCGCGTGAGCTAGCGGGTGCAATTCAAAGGTTGTTGGCCGTTGCCAGCTAGCTAACTGTCAGAAATTAAGTATGGTAATTAAATTTTGCTTGATTTTTAATTTTACATGTATATATAGATGTTTAGGTTATTTTTTTTATCATTCACTTAACAAATGGCAAACTCTAATCCAATCCCTCCCTCAATGAACCGTGTAACACTACCATGGAGTTTAGAGGAAGAAGTTTGTTTGGTGGATTGTTATATCTGCCAACACGAGATCGGAGGAGAATACGACCGAACCAAAACCTTTTGGAAAGGGGTGGTCACTCGTTTTAGGCGACGAAGGGGTGAGAACGTTCGTTCTCAAGATATGATTTATGGAAAATACTATTCCATCAAAGCGAAGTGCACCGTTTTTGAGGGGTTTTTCGTGGCTGCGATGAGAGCCAACCCAGATTTGAAAGATGAAGACTGGGTTGAAATGGCTCGTAATCAGTATCGAGACACCCACAATGACAACTACCCACATGAACGAGTGTGGAGACTTATGAAGGGATATTTTCGTATGTAGTATTCTTGTTTTTTTATGTTTTTAATGTTTTGATGTTTTTTATTTTATGTTTTTATTATGCAATGGAATGTTATTTTTATGTTTTTTAATGGAATGGTTTTTTTATAAAAAAAAATTGTGCTAAATAATATATTTGGTAATAAAAAAACAACCGGTAACCCTTAGCCACAACACTCTGCCGCGAACGATCGGCGGGTGTTAACCAGTGCCACGTAGGCTTTGACGTGGTTAAATATTATTCGATAAAGCTATCACTAAGCTCTAGCTATAACGGATAGTCTTAGAGGATGAGCGCCTTCACCAGGCATGAACGTGTTACGTTCACACCATGTTAGGCATTTTACTAAACACGTTCACACTATGTTAGGCATTTTACTAAACACGTTCACACCATGTTAGGCATTTTACTTCTATCTTATCTGTAAAGTGGTGTAAAGTGGGTTGTTGATTGTACATTTTAGTGAAAAAGATATATTGGGCTTTTATCATTTGACTTGCCTTTTCTATATCAGTTATATATAAAAAAGCAAAAAAGAAAAACCATTTAATTAATAAAAGTATGTTCAGTGCATCTTACCCTCGTAAAAAGCATCTTTACAAAATTATAATTCTTCTTGGCGAAATTCACTCCCATAAAAGCATCTTTACAAAATTCAAAGGTGCTTCATGTCTTTCGAAAATTTTAACATGGGTAAACTATAAATACCATGTACAGTGGAGTTAATTTTAAGGCTCTAAGGGATTGTTTGGTTGATTAAGTGCTGAATCATTAAGATGTTTAAATGGTTAAGAGACTCTGAATGATTAAGTGATGAATGGTTTAGCTATGCAACAAGTCTGAATGGTTCAGCTCTTAATAATTCCATTCAGAGCCCTTTTTTAGGTTGAAACAAACAGTTTAAATGCTGAATCATTCAGAGCTGAATGGTCCAGAGCCTCATTAAAATGCTATCAAACATGCCCTAAGTTGGTTAAACTGTGATATGAGCCATCCTAGTCAGCATGAAGGCTTTAAAAAAAGAGGTGTAGTAGTTTAAGGCCACATAATCTCCCCCCCCCCCCCCCCTCTCCAATGATTACCCAATAATTATTTTATTTATTTTTTAATTAAAACAAAATAATACTATTGGTTGGTTTCAATTCTGTTGTAGCGTTAAATATTTAACGCCTTGAACATGTTTTGGGATTTTAAGGCCTGTAAAGGGGGAGGGGTAGGGGGCCTTAAAGGGCGCTAAATCACACTTTCACGCCCCATTTAGAACCCACTACGGGTGGTCTTAATAATGAAGAAGTTTCACTACCGCATGCACTAAGAGGCTCTTGCCTCTTAGCGGAAGGTCTTGAGTTTAATCTCAAACAAGAGGTGTATTATTTGTAAATATAGGAATTTATGGAGAGTAACATTTAGCCGTTAAAAAAACATGCTCGTATTATTCTACAACTTGGTTGGGTGCGGATTTCGGATAAGGGTGCTTAACAGGTCGGGTTCGCGGGTTGGCAGGTTCAACCCGACCTGAATCAAAAAATTTTACATGAACCCGAACCCGACGCGAACGTGAAAATTTTGACATACATATGAACCCGAACCCGACCTGAATATTCTCGGGTTGACCCGAACCCGACCCATTCAACCTGATTTTTTTTTAATTTTTTTCCCAAATTAATATATTAAAATTAAAATTTTACTACACAACAAACATATATAAAACATTTATGTTTTGTTTATAATATCTAATACCAATTTCTATTTTAAGTTATAAGTGTAGCATAAAATACTTAACCAATTTAATATATAACATAAAACATATTGTAAAAAAACAATATTTAGTATAAACATGTTAAACGGGTCAACCCGCCAACCCCCCCCCCCCCCCCCCGGGTTGACCCGAACCTGACCCGTTTAGCTAAACGGGTTCGCGGGGTTCAACCCGAACCCATTTAGACTAAACCTAAACTCGCTAATTTCGTGTTAGGTTCGGGTCGTGTCAGAAATTCACACCCCTAATTTCGGATACGGATTCGGATAGTGAAACAAGGTATCCAGTTTTGAACATCCCTAGAACTGTTATATGTGAAGGCTTGTGAGAGGGGGATAGGAGGGGGGTAGACAAGGGAATCTGTTCGTCCTCCCCCCCCCCCCCCCCCTTCCGTCGAAGATAGTCTTACATATATTAAGTTTACTAAAACTGTCGGACTTGGTAAATGGCACTAAGGATAACACATCACCGGCACTAAGGCGTGCATTATGTAGTTCTAAATCAAAATTGGTCAAGATTAGGGTATGTACGAAACTTAAGGGGTAAAGAAATCAAAATATCTTTACTTGATAAATCTATACATATATCAAAGCCATTTTAATGACATGACACTCAAAGAGGGTATTCTCTCCACTGAGTGTGCCATGTGTCATCACATGTGGCAAGGGCTTTATTTTAAGAAAATAATAATTTAAAAACAAAATTAGATTTTTATCTCTAATGTTTCATCCCATAACTTTTAAACGTTAATATCTTTTATACACGAGATTTTTTAAATAAAAATTACACCAAATTAACGAGTGTTTTATTATCTTTCCAACGGGTAAAAAACGGAGAAAAGAACGACTATTTTTTGTGTGGTTTTGTTCATACAGGAAAAAAACACAAAGTGTTCACGTTATTCATAATCATGTATAGGCAAGTTATTAGTTATGTTCAAACCAGTAAATATGAATTTTATTTACGACATGTGTTAGCATTGGAGTTGTATATTGTTTTAGGTTGGGTTTTAATATTAGAGTTATATATTGTTTAAGGTTATGCACTAACATTGGAGATACATTGTTAATTGTTTTAGGTTAAGTGCTACCCGAAGCTTTCCTGCATGTAAATGTAAAATGCATCAGTCTATTTCAGGTCTAAAATGGATATTTCAAATTAGATTTCTCAACCCGGGACGCTCCCGGAATATAATCTAGTAGGTTATTATGTAAGAGACATGGGAGACAACTTTTTAAATGAAACTTATTTGATCTCCCTAGACATTTATAAATCAAGCTATTGGGTCGTGTAGTGGGGATAAAAATGTACCTAAAATTGTGGGAAAAAAAGGTATAAGTGTATTTTTTTGGGCCGAACGGCCCATAATTGATGTAACCCAGTTCAGAACCGGATTTGGATCTAAGGCTTGCACAATATCTTCAAACTTTCAAAGTGAGACCTATAATATAGCTACTACTGTGAGGTCGATTATCTTTAAATACAATCCGACGGACGTCATTATTTCTTATGAAATATGCATAACAATATATATATTTTTTGGGTCAAGTTATTCTACGCAGTGTAATAAAAATGAAAAGGGTGAGAAGGATACAACATGATAGATCATGAAATTTAACACAATGAGTCACAAAATATAACACATTGCCAAAAAATATAACACAATGATGAAGAAAAAAGACACAATGAATTGAAAAAATGACACAATGATGAAAATAAGTAAAAGACTCAATGGTACATAAAAGACACAATGATATAAAACATATTCTAAAAACTACAAGCTAAAACCCCAAAAAACGAAGACCTAAAAACTAACGTCGTATGGTTCGATAAAACGGTTCCAATGCCTCTTGAATAAGTTCAATCAGAGTCCGTTTGATACCCTTCCTACGACTTTCTATTTTTCTTTCACTGTATATTTGATCTTAACCATATATTTTTTTTGTGTTTTCCTACTAACAACTTTATTTTAAATCATTGTTGATAATAACAAGTTATAAGATGTTTAATCGACCCAAAATATCATACAATATTATTCAAAATTTATTAAAACCTTACCGAAACTTCATTTTGAATCATTGTTGATAATAACAAGTTATAAGAATATTCACATTCGGTCCACCAAATGTATGTGAGTGTGTCCACTAAATTATATAGGGTGAGTATAAGTGGTTGTGAGTGAAGGAGAGAGAAAATATTTGGTTGAAACACTGTTTCACCCTAAATATGAAAAACTATTGTTCACTCCTATATATATTTTAATATTTTTGTATGTAGTTGTGAGTGAGTAGAGAGAAAATATAATGATAAAAATATTATTATTTTAATTAGGAGAGAGAAGATTTATGGGTGGAATAGTGATTTTTAGTGTAATTTGATGGATGAGAGCATTCTTATCCCATCCACCAAATCTTAGAGCATTCACATCCCATCCATCATTTTTTACCCTATAATTTAACTAAAAATCACACTTTTTAAAATTTGTCTCTCACTTTAAAAAACTTCTCACATCCCATCCACCATTTTTATCTTTATCTTATTCAGGCCTTGTGTAGTGGGAAGGGGATAGCGCCGTTTTGGCCCTTATAGCGCCGGGGAACACCGCCCCTCCCGGCGCTATAGGGCGTTTTGGGTGACGAGCGTTGTCTGGTTAGCGGCGTTTTGGAGTTTGAATGGAGGGTTGTTTGTGTTGTTGACCGTTTGACAACGGTAACAAACAATAAATATTTTTTTTTTTTTTTTTTTAAACAAAATCTCTATATATATATATATAACACACCACAAACCATTCACACCACACCACAAACCATTCACACCACAACACAAACCATTCTAACCAAATACAAACCCAAAACCAAACCAATGGCAGCCTGGACGAACCAAGACCAACTCGAGTTGGTGAGGGCGTGGGTCAACACCAAGGAAAATCCGCCGAACAATAGGCGACAATTTTGGCGCAATGTATTGGAGGAGTACAACCGAATTACCGATACGGACCACCGTACGGTCGACCAGATCGCCGCTAAGTTTAGTACCATACAAATTAATGTTACGCGTTGGCAAACGGTCTATCAAGCGACGGTGCAGGCGCACCCTGACGTTAGCCAACATATGGCAATTCAACTAACACACGACGCTTATCGTGAACGTTACGGCACCGACTTCACCGTCACCAATCTGCTGTCGTGGACTTTGATGCGTTTTGATTTTGTTTAGTGTTTTAAGGTTTTAATGTTTTAATGTTTAATAATGTGTAATGTTTAATTTTATGTTTTATGTTTAATGTTTTATGTTTAATGTGTAATGTTTAATTTTATGTTTTATGTTTAATGTTTAATGTTGTATTTGTAATGTTTAAGATTTTAATGTTTAACGTTTGAATGAAATTTTAATGTTGTACACTAAAAATACATAAACAAATAAAAATACAATCCTAAATTACTTATTAAAACAGAGTTCCTAAATTACTTATTACAAACAGAGTTCCTAATCCTAAACTACTTATTAAAACGTTACATAAACACATTACATAAACACATAACATATTCCTAAATTACTTAATTAAACACATAATATAAGCCTAAAAGTTCCAGTCCTCGAATGAGTAGTACTCGGGGGACAGGGAACGTGAGCTGTCCCGTCCATCAGACCTCGCATCCGACGGGAAGTAGTAGTTCTCACGACGAGGGGATGGCATGCTCCAGAGGCGCTCCTCCTCCTCAATTTCCCTGAGGGCTTCCAAGTCCTCAGGGGTTGGCTCCCCATATTCACGGGGTGGGGTGGTCTGGTGGTGGTGGGTGGGGGTATTCTGGGGGGTGGGGGTAGGTTGGTAATAGGGGGTGGGGGTATTCTGGGGGGTGGGGGTAGGTTGGTAATACGGGGTGGGGGTATTCTGGGGGGTGGGGATAGGGTGGTGGTAGGGGGTAGTCTGGTTGGTGGGGATAGGTTGCTGGTAGGGGGTAGGAGGAGGAGGGGTTAAGGTTGGTGGTGCCGACAACATCAGTCGGTCCAGCTGATAAGTAGCCATGGTATACTCCGCGGCCCAAACCAATTCTTCATCCGTCCAGGGATCATCCTTCCAGGGATCATCCTCTTCAGGATTAGTTGGTGGTGCCACAGCAGGAGGAGGAGGGGGATTTAGCCAGTGTTGAGGAGGAGGAGGAGGAGGAAGAGGAGGTTGTGGAGGAGGATGAGTTGGCAGTCGCCGGGACCGGCCCCGTCCCCGGACCCGTCGAGTGAACTGCCGGACATTAGAAGGTCCGGCAGCTCCTGCTTGAAAACCGCCAGTGTTATTCATTGTGTTTGATGAGGAAAGGATGAGGAAGATGGAAGAGGTGTGATTGAAATGGTGGTAGGGAGGGGGGTATTTATAGGTGGTCTGAGATTTGGTGGTGGGGGGGAAAGTTTGAAATTCAAACTTTGAAATTTAAACGTTTGGAGGGAAACCGTTTGAAATTCAAACGGTTTGGAACAGTAACCGTTTGAAATTCAAATTTTTTTTTAAATATTAGTTTTTAAAATTAAATATTTTTTTATTATTTTATTAATTTAATAAACTTTCAGATTAAATTTTTATTTTTATTATTATTTTTATATTTAATAAAATTATTAAGTATTTAATATTCTTTATTTAAATAAAAAACAATAATTAACCAATCATTACCAATCATTTATAACCCCCCTCATAACCCCCTTCCCACTACACACTCTTTTTCCACAACCCCCACATAACCCAACTTTTATTACTTTTTAATATTTTAATCCTACAACCCCCCCATAACCCCCCACCACTACACATAGTCTCACAAACACATATTTTATTATATTTCTCGTTTTCATACACTCACAATAATTTGGTGGAAGATGAATAGTAGCTTTTTATATATGAAAAGCTAGGATAACAAATTTTCATAATATAAAGATGGGGTATAAAATGGTGGATGGGTTGTAGTGTGTTTTTAGTAGAATTTTTTAAATTTTAAAGATGGGGGAAGGTTTGATGGGTGGGTTGTGAATGCTCTTATCCATCAAATTACACTAAAAATCACTACTCCACCCCTAAATCTTCTCTCTCCTAATTAAAATAATAATAATATTTTTTCATACTTTTATCATTATATTTTCTCTCCTCACTCATAACCACTTCTAAAAATATTAAAATATGTTTAGGGGTGAACAATAACTTTTCATATTTGGGGGTAAAAGTGCTTCCACCAAATATTCTCTATATCCTCCACTCACAACCACTTACACTCACCCCATATAATTTGGTAGACACACTCACATATATTTGATTCCCGGGATGAGAATGCTCTAAGATGTTTATTCTCATGAGCACCTCTATAATGGTGTGAGTGTGATCTCTATATTATATAAAGTGAGTATAAGTGGTTGTGAGTAGAGGAGAGAGAAAATATTTGGAGGAGACACTGTTCATCAGTAAATTTGGAGGAGACACTGTTCATTCTCCATAAATTTTTAATATTTTTGAAATCGGTTTTGAGTAGTGAAGAGAGAAAAGGTAATGATAAAAGTATAGAATAAGTATTATTAAATAGAAAGAGAGAGAGAAAAATAGTGATTTTTAGTGTAATTATCGAGATTGGAGATGGAGAAACTACTGCTCAACACTGAACTAACTCAGTTCTTTGTTGAGAAATTTATACAAATATATTGTTGTTCATTTCCTAAACTATGTATAACTGCTAGATATTTACCAAATCAATATCTTATATATAATATGCTCTTTATTTCAATCCTAATGAAAACTTGCAACAAAATATAAGTTTACAAAAGACAGAAATTATAAGAAGGATGACGTAGTATTTATGATGTAACGTTACGTCTAATATTATCTCTATATAATAGTGTGGCCTCAACTGTCTTCGGCACCCCTAACTTCACAATTCACATCCACCCGCCTGAAACCAAGCCCATTGGCCACCCGTCTCGAAGATCGAACGATGTGGGTTTCTGGTGAACTTCTAGCACATGAACACAAAGACCCGGTCCCAGTACGAGGCGGAATAATAAAGAAGATTGTTAAAGAAACGTTCACGGGTAGTGGTGGTGGAAACAACAATGGCAACAACAACAACAACAAGCTACTTGTTGGTAGCTTGATTTGACTAGTGATGAACCGAACCTTGCAGATCTAAAATCCCTCATGTTAATATCGTTAAATAATCAAGAGATAAGGTAACCATGAATAATGTATGGTTTAAAACCAAGTGTTCTACTTCTTTATTTCTTGTGGTGTTAACTATCCTCTTTCGGTATTGTACTAGAAGATATTGTATCCTTATGTAAATACACCTTTTTCTTCTTCTTCCAGATCTTAATTTCTTTGTTGTTTATTTTGGGTGTGTGTTCATAATTCATTTACTAACATATGAATAAACAAGTTGACCGGGTAACTTGTTTCATTTAGATATACATACATATGGTTGATCACACACATGAAATATTTAGAACTTATGTGTTTGAATTTGTTTAAAATTTGGATATGTATGGCTCGTTATGTAAGCTATGTACTTCAAAATTTTCATCCTAATTTTAAACATCTCAATGTAAACAGTTTGATCATTCTTCTGACTGGTGGATACACATTTAACCAAGACACCAAGTACATGATACGACCTGCCCGCCCAGTTCACCCGCTTAGGTTACGCAGGTCATTCTTTGTTACACGTGTCTCTATATAATTTTTTGTTTTGCAATATGGTTATATACTTCCTTATAATACATGACAGGCTTGATCGAAATGGGTAGGTTCGTAAATAAGTTGATAGAGGATTCACGTCCCGTTCATTATCCATGTCTCTATAATATAAAATCAGTGATTCTTAATTTATCTCCCATTTTCCTAAAACTCCAAAATACTACCCCATCCCTAAAAATATGGGGATTCACTTTAGCTTTCCAAAAATATGAGGATTCACTATAGTTTTTACTCAAAAGATGAAGTTGGAGAATGGGAAAGAGTGGTGCTTTATGTGATTTCTCTTAATGCATCTTGTGTGGGTTGGATGTCAACCCATTTAATTTGGATATGTTCTTTTGTTTCTAAGTATATATAGTATGCACACATGCATTGAGCAGTGGCGAAGCTTGAAGATCAAATCGGCGGAGGCCGGACTTAACTTTTTCGTATTTGTAGGGGCCGGAAGATCAAACCGGTGGGACATGACTCAATCCATATAAAAATTACCTACGAAAATCGGAAACTTCTACCACTAAGCAAAAAAATGGAGGGCGGGTCATCCCATAGCCCTCACTAACACCTTCTCCAATGGCATTGAGCGCAAAAACACTTTCATACCTAACATCATTAAACATTCAAGATCAAGGATATTAAGAACACTCATATTGTGTATATACTTTTATAATAATATTTGTTTTGTTTATCAATCTTAAAAACAAATGTCCTCAAAATTTCATATAAATATAACCTCGTTCAGTAATGAAAGTCTTTAATCAAGTAATTTATAATTCAGAGTGGAGTTTCAAAACCTCAAACCAAAGTTAAAGTACTAGATGTGAGTTGAAGCCAAAAAATGTGTCAAAAACTTGATAAGTTTACATATACACAATACACCTATATAATAGCGACTCGATCCAATCCGAAGGATCCAAAGGCTGGTAGACGCTTTCTTGATATATTGGGTGTTTTTACCTGTAACTATACATCACTTTTTACACAAAGAAATACACGATGGCCTATTCGCGTATTGAATTCATTAGCAAAACGTATGCTTAATTTATCATATGTGATTAAAAGAGAATACACGATGGTTGTTTCGTTTACAATTGGATTTTATGCCAACGTTTGATATATGGAAGTGTCTCCGGACTATAGATTTTATTTTTTACATTGTTATTCGGTGGATCGACAGGCAATTAAATAAATGGTGTGGGGGGTACCTATCACCACTCTATGTCCTGCCAAAAAACTTTAAAGACATGTCGATATGAACCATTTTTAATTAAAAGAATATAATTTTTATTTACATTGTAAAAAAAACATATGAAAGTTGATAAGATTGAATACTGAAGATGTCTAATTCTATTTTTTTTAGATCTTAAGCCGATTTATTATTTTTGAAAACGAAGTAGATAAATAGGTAGTCCGTAAGGGCTGTTTGATAGTCTTTTAATGGAATTACTAAGAGGCTACATCCGAATTAGTTAACATTAAGTGTGTTTTGTGTACTCATAGAACGTCTTTGAATCAGTCAGTTTCATCTTACTAATTAAGTTTCAAAATAATGCTTAATGAAAATTTTACTCATTTATACATTCAGTTGTGTTCATAACTCTTAGACGACCACTCATGCACCACCACCACCACCACCAATTAGTTAGCCTAAGCCAAGTCAAACCTCTTACTGGTTCAGAGTCTCTTACTTAAGTATACCATTTAATGGTTCAACACTTACTGACGGAAAGGTTGCCAAACAACCCTAGAAGTTGTATAAGACCATCCACAACGAGAAACTTTAAAAAAACCTAAAAACATGCATAGTCAGCTTCAACATCATAAAAATACTTATTCTTCAAAATCACCAAAACCCACTCAATACTGAAACCTAAAATCACCCAAAACCGTTGCCACATCGTCACCACCTATTTATTTCTAACAACTTATTTACACTACTCATTCTCTCTCCATATATTATATATAGGGGAATTGGATTTTAATAACCTAAACTATTCGAAATTGGCCGTTGGCACCCAAAACTAAAAAATGGCCATATATAATGTCTTATTTACACTACTAGTTACTCCCTCCGTCCCATTATAAGTGTCCATATTCCCTTTTTTATTTGTCCCATTTCATGTGTCCACTTTCAAAAATTAATAGCCAATTTCCAAATTTACCCTTAAAAACACAACTAAAATAAACAAAGAATATGATGGACCCACCTATGACAAGGGTATTATTGTCATATGGCACACAAAAAAGTCAATCATTTAATGTGCCTAAAACTTTGTGTTTTTAAAACTAAGACACTTCTAATGGGACGGAGGGAGTAGTTTTTTGGATGCTTGAAAGAACGAACTGAAAACAATCAAACTAGTTAGTTTTTTTGGTGTTTTTTTGAAAAAACTACACAAAAATCTATCACTTAAAAATGAGTTCAACAATAAGAGAAAAACATGATATGCCAAAAAAATGTCTTAGAAAAAAGTCTATTGTGGATGCTTGAAAGAACGAACTGAAAACAATCAAACTTTTAACATGCATCCCATTCTATCCCTAAACTTTTGTATTATGTCAAAGATAACCCTCTAACTTTGTAAATGTCACTTCGCCCCTCACGTTTCTAAAGATTTGAGCTTACCCTAAAACTAATTTTTTTATGTTTTTATTTTTATGGACGTGTCGGTAAAAATTCGAGTACGTATACGCTTTAACGTGACTCTTATACCATTCTATCCCTAAACTTTGCTATAATGTAAAAGGTAAGCCTCTAACTTTGTAAAAGTCACTTTCACTCCCTAACGTTTCTAGAGTTTCGAGGTTACCCTAATACTCACTTGTTACGTTTTTATTTTTATGGGCGTGTCGCTCTAAATTCGAATTCGTTTACGCTTTAACGATGTTTTTATTTAAAAATGACTCGGGTCAATTATAAAATGTTTTCTTTTTATATACATTTTGAGTTAGACTACGTTTTGATGTAAATTTAATATATTTTGGTTCGACGGTATAAATTTAAGTTGTCATATGTTTTTGCGTAAATTTAATTCAAAAACGAGTCTAATCAATTATAATTTATAAGTTATCATTTCACGTACGGCCCACCGTAACAACTAATGCGTAAAAAAACTAGTCCTTAAAATCAAATAAAAAGAAGAGACGTGTTAGGTCAGATTTCTTCGTGTTTTCAATATCATATAATGTGTAGAAAGTAATTATCAGTTAATGAATATACTTTTTTCAGTAAGGAACAAATATATATTAGACCACTTATTTGCACTTTTGAAGATGTTACTTCCACCATCAATCCATTCCAAAATGTTTTTATTTGCACTTTCTAGATTCGTTAGTTTTCAAGTGTTGCTTCCACCATCAATCCAATCCGAAACAAATCTAACTTTTTTTGTTTTATTCTAGATTCATTTAGTCAGTTGCTATGATTTCCACTATCAATATAACTAAACTGCTAAACACAAGTCAACAAAATTTCTTCGTAACCACATAAATGGTAAATAATAAATTAATAAGTATCCTTAAGTGAGAAGTTATTTGTACTAAAGCAATTTGATTTGGATCTTTATTTCCGTCTTTAAAAATCATATTATTTTTATCTCAGTTCTTTTTATTTTTTTAAGGTAAACTTTATTAACCACCAGGGCAAAAAGAGCCGCCAACCAAATTAAATCATATCAAACTTACACCAAGACTTTCAATCTGTACAACCACTTTTACATCTACATCTAAACAACAAGAAACTCAAAATATTTATCTCCATAACTATTTCTATAACCAAAAGAAACTCAATTCTGTTTACTATTTTTTCTCTTTCTTTCATGTTTGAGTCACATACCAAAATGCATGAGGTACAATCTTTACATTTTGATGACGTGAATAACACACATATATTTGCCATTCTTTAGGATGAAGGGTGTGGGAAGGAGGAAGGGGTTGGGGAGCTGACGTGTACTAACTCACCGTCAGTGAACACCCCCTCCCCCCTTCTAACTTCGGTGAAATCGGAGGTGACTCCCCTTTCTCCCCGTTTCCACTTTAAAAAAAACAAAAAAAAATGACTGTTTGGATTTTGAATGTTGGACTTAAAAAAATAATCTCCTTAATTTTTAACCTATATATATCCAACCATTTTATTTAAACATAAACATTTTTCAACTATTTCCACCATTTCACCTTTATAAAATTTATACTCTTTCTACCTAAACTAGTTGATTTCTAACAATCCGACCTTTTACAGAAATCAACCAAAAGCAACTGTAAATACATACCGATACTCACTACAGAAAGCAAAGCACCACCAGCACGGCGCCACCATCTAGCACACACCACCAGTTCACGATTCGAAATGACAGAGGTCGATGAGTCGGAGGAGGCACATGAGGCGATGGAGGCAAAGTAGGCGGTGGAGATGCTTTCACTCACTTATGTTTAGAAGAAAGTATGACAAGACAAACACAAATAAGCCACCACTGCCGCCATCTCCAACCATGTTGCACCCACCACCGATCCACCGTACTACACGGCGCAAAGGGAGGAGACGGCGGGGACAGAGAAGGTCGGCGGCATAATGGTTTTTGTCTGTTGGTTTGAGACGACAAACACTGATGAGACCCGTCTCCAGCACCCACAACATGAAGGCAGAGGAGACGACGCAGAGATGTAGGAGGCGGACATGAGAATCTCCGTTTCTCTCTCTACATTTAGAGGGTATTGTGTAATGTGAGGATATCTTTGTCTACAAAGAAGAAGGAAGAACAATATATGGACGCATGTCTACCACCACCCAAAATATCCAATCACACGCCACTAGACACAAAACCGCCTAAAATACCCAATCATACGCCACCGAGCTGGACAAACACTATTCATGAAGCTTCGTTTATTAATATATAGGGTAATTTTATAATCTTTCCTAATTTTTATACAATCATAGCCATGTCATCCGAGGAAAACGCGATAAACTTTTACGTGGGTGCGATTATGGAGACGACACAAATTATCTTGGAGCTTGAAGATGAGAGCGACAACGAAGGAACTCCCACCAAGACCAAGGAGCGCTCCACTAAATAGAGATCGTGAAGGTGTGTTATATTTTCTTATTGTGGTATTTTATAAAAGTTTAATTGTGTTATTATTATAAAAATTTAATTGTGTTATTATTTATTTATGTTTTTCAAAATTTTTAAAGGTGCACATAATCGTTTGGTTCGTGACTATTTTGCTGAAAACTGTGTATACATTGACGAACAATTCAGGCGTCGCTTTCAAACGAGTTGCCGACTGTTCCAACGAATTGCCGATGACTTGGCTAATTATGATGAGGTTTTCACACTAAGATATAATGCTAGATGGAAAAGGGGTTTTACCACGCTACAAAAATGCAATTTTGCAATTCGACAAATGGCATACGACACTAGCAGTGATTCATGGGATGAATATATATAGATGTCTGCTAGAATGAGTTGGGAGTGTGTATCAATTTAGCAAAGATATTGTGAAAACTTCAAATACAATTGTTTAAGAACTAGATAACTCGTGGGATAATAAACCCCGTCGTTGGGGCGGTTTTGAAAACTTCAAGCAATCTATCTATATAATAATTGAATACATCTCGGGTCGAATGGAGACCTTAGATAGGGCCTCTAGGATCCAGATTTGTATATGGAGCTCCATCTACTTACCTATAAAAGCCTTTTTTTTTCCTTCATTCTACATCAATCTTCATTCTTCCTTTAGAAGTCTTCAACTTTCATTCTCCATTCTTCCATCCGATTAATTTCAAGGTAATATTGCATCATTTTTTTTCTCAATCTTCAATTTTTCTTTTGATTTTCATCTTGGTTTCAAAGATTCTACTCCTGAATATTCTGATCATAAGGATCAGAAAGAAACAACCAATGTTCTTTATTTTGTTTTCAAAACTATGTATCTGTCGTTATACTTACAATGGGTCTGAATCAAACAATCTTCAGTTTATGTTCATAAACTTCAAACAATCAAACAATCTTCAGTTTTTTTTATATAGATAGATTCTTGGTATATTCATTCTTAAAGATTTCGTTATTCATTCTTATAGGTAGATATTATCGATTCCTGGTATATTAATTTTTGAAAACATTTTTGATTTCGATTCATTGTTTTATGTTCGAACAATCAAACAATCTTCGGCTTTTTTATATAGATAGATTCTTGGTATATTCATTCTTAAAGATTTCGTTATTCATTCTTATAGGTAGATATTATCGATTCCTGGTATATTAATTTTTGAAAACATTTCTGATTTCGATTCATGGTGTATGCAGATATCATCGATTGTAGTATAATTGTTTTTGTCTTCATTCTTATTCAATCCGTGATTCATTCTTATATGTAGATATCATCGATTATGGTAACTTTGTTTTTGTCTTCAAGATTTTTTTTTAATAATATATGTTTCTCTATCTATTATACCACAGGATTTGATTTGAACACGCAAAGGCTATTATATCTTATCATAATGGTTCTAAGTTCTTCAAGATACTGCATGATCCTTCGGTGATTGGATGGCCTGATCTGCTTGAATCCGAAGGTATTGCCATTGACGAATATTGTGTATTTAGGTGGTGTTCAAATCAGCGCAGGCTCTTTGTTACTAAGATTGTACAACAAGAAGTTATTGATTTCCAAGTTTGATATAGCCTTCGTCAATGTTTTTAATTTAAGTTATTTTAATTTTTGTATTTCGAATTTATGTTTAATGTTATTGAAATACTTCGATGTTTTTAGAAATTTTGATTAATGTCATTAAATTTTTTTTGACCAAATTTATTGTCATTAATTCAGAATTAATGTCATTTATTTATTTTACAATAATAAGTGTTGACTGATGTTAATTTTATTTAATATAGAATTTGAATATTAATCATTGTTATTTATTTAGATTAATTTATATGTTGACCGGGCTTAATGACATTTATTCTTTTAACAATTTACCGAATTTAGATTAGTATCATCATAATTTTTATTTAATGTTATTTTGACTGAATACATAATGTTCAGTCAAAAATGTTTATTTTTCCTACTAAATTAAAACTTGAAAGTCAACATATTGATTGTTCCTACAAAATAAAAAATTTAATGTCAATTTACCAAATAATTTTATTTAAATACAGAAAAAATTGACATTAAATAACGTCATTGACTACGTTTCAAAAAAAAAAAATAACATCATTGATTATTATACAAACTAAATATTTACAATTAATGACTATGTTGACCGCAATAATGACATTTATTATTTTCTTTACCAAATTTATATTAACATTATGATGATTGTTATAAGAATTTTGCAAGGACGATTGCTGTTGAAATCTCACAATGAAATATATACCCACGGAACATAACTCAATAATCACAATTACCATCTTACTTAACGGCTTTGTTTGGCAAAAAAATTAAAAATAAGAAAATGTGTGTTGCTTTTCCTGAGATTTGCCTATTCATTGTGATAAATGTTGACCATAGATATGTGATAAATACGAAAAAGAATGATATAAACTTATCATTATATAATAATTAGAAAAAGAAACATATATATATTTACATAATTATGTCTTTATTGTGCTACTAATACAAAATGCTACATGTATCCAGAGATGAACGATGATACTTGTATCCTTAAATTTAGTTATAATTCCGAGATTTAATTGTTGACCATTCCGAAATTTAGCTATACATTGCGAAATGTGTGTTATGTTCTATAAATTAAGCTATAGTTACGAGATATAATTGTTGACCATTTAGCTATGCAAATACTGGAAAAAAAATTTCGCTTCCTTAAATTTATCAATACATTTTGAAAATTGTTGACCATTTAGCGTAGATTTAGCTATTCATTGGGAAAATTGTTATACTATAATATAGGTAGATTATATCTCTATTTTTAATCATTTAGATAAGATGTAGCTATTCATTGCCAAAATTCTTGACCATTTAACATAAATTTAAGTCTGATATCATGCTTTCTATTTTTATAGTTATCTATTTAATTGCATGGTATCTCATTACTCAAACTTGCTATACACGCCATTAACATAAGGTGCAACAATTCGCAAAATGTAGGATAAACCTTAGAAAATTTTATATGATTTTGTTATTTGTTGATTATTTTTGTTATAATATTTGAACTTTTATTTCATTCCTAATTTTAGTCTTAACTTTTTTGATTACATGAAGAGAACAATGGCCGCTGCACAAGCACAAGAGTTTACCATGGTTAACCAAATTGAAGTCAATCAAAATGATGTTGCTATGAAGCTAAAGATCATTCGGCTGTGGCGGCAAGCTGATCGTCGCAATCCTAAAGATGTTTACTCAATTGAGATGATACTCATTGACGAGAATGTAATTCCAAAATCCGTATTTTGGATTACATTTATTTTTTAGTATATTAGTTTATTAGCACCACACGTTTATATAGGTAGATATCTATATACATATTCCGAAAATATACAATTCTTCTTTTACTCATCGATCCAAATATTACAGGGTGACAAAATTCAGGCGAATGTGTTGAAGCGTTTGTTTTTCAGATTCGAGAGATTTTTGTTGGAAAATGCTTGTCTTGTCATAAGAAATCCAGAAATTGGCATGAACCCATCAAAGTACAAGTATTCAGCAAATCCCAACAAATTGTGCTTGAATATGAACACTCAAGTTAGTGTTGGGTCTAGATTGGTAGTCTAATGTTATCAACAAAGTCAAAGTCAACAAGTCAACGTTCGGTCAACGAAAGTCAAAGTCGAACGAGTCGCAGTCAATACGTAAGGCGAGTCGAGAAATCCGGATATTAGAACGACGAATGAAGCTCATGTTATGATCAAGAAAGGCGCCATGGATAATAAATATATTTTGTTTAGACAAAATATATTTATTACTTTAAAAAATGGTTTTCTTGTTTAGTGAGTGTTTTTGTATTTTGTTAACCTTAGGGACTTAAAGTGTAATTAGCCTAAGCATGTTTGGGCTATATATAGATAGAGATTAGGGTTTTATGAGTAACACACATTCTAGAGAGATTTGGGGGTTTTATTGTTTTTATCATTTGCTAATCAATCTAGTGGGTTTTATTGTCATATTCTTGTGTGTGTTCATCTTGTTCTTCATCAAAATCAGATTTAGCTCGAAATCGATCATACAATTTGGTATCAGAGCTTGGTACTCGAATTTGGGATTTAACCATCTACAAATTCGCCGTTCAATCTGATTTCTGTTGAAGATTTTTCATCAATTTGCGCACTTATTTCATATTTTGCGCACTTATTTCATGTTTTGCGCACTTATTTCATGTTTTGCACACTTATTTCTTGAATTTTGCGCACTTATTTCATATTTTGCGCACTTATTTCATGTTTTGCGCACTTATTTCTTGATTCTGAGTACTTAGTTCATAGTTTGAGTACTTATCTCAAATTTTGAGTACTTATTTTGAGTACTTATTTCATAGTTTGAGTACTTATCTCAAATTTTGAGTACTTATTTTGAGTACTTATTTCATAGTTTGAGTACTTATTTCAAATTTTGAGTACTTATTTCATATTTTGAGTACTTATTTCATATTTGAGTACTTATTTCAAATTTTGAGCACTTGTTTCATATTTTGAGTACTTATTTCAAATTTTGAGTACTTATTTCATAGTTTGAGTACTTATTTCAAATTTTGAGTACTTATTTCATATTTTGAGTACTTATTTCATATTTGAGTACTTATTTCAAATTTTGAGCACTTGTTTCATATTTTGAGTACTTATTTCAAATTTTGAATACTTATTTCATAATTTGAGTACTTATTTCAAATTTTGAGCACTTGTTTCTTGGTTTGAGCACTTAAATCTTTAAAAGCTTAACATTTAGCTTTGTCTCCAAGAACACAACTAGGGTTTCTGCGCACTTATCAGAAATCAGTAGTTGGTTTGCGTACTTGCTGAAAGGGTGCATTTTTGAGTACTTGGCTAGGGTTTCTGCGCACTTAAAATCTTAAACGAGAGTTTAAGTGTTTGCGTACTTAAATAAGTACGCAAACTGATCAGTCAAAGACTGAGCACTTGTCTTGCTCAGCCTTGACAGATTTGCGCACTTAGCTATTCGTGTACTTCAAGATTGCGCACTTATCAAGAGATCAAGATCTTGACATAGCTGTTTGCTCCATTGTTTCAGGTTGCTGATCACTTGTTCCTGCGCACTTACCACGTTTGCGCACTTATTTGCGCACTTATTTGCGCACTTAAGGACTGATCTTTCATAATTAAGGACTTTGGACTTATTTCTGGACTGTAACCATTAAAATCAATTAATCAGACTTATAAAAAATCAATCTAAATCAATGGCTGGTAACAACAACAACTCATACCAAGTTAATCCTATAACACAAGCTGAACTAGAAACAGGAACAATAACCCGAATTCCCAAGTTAATGGGTGCTGAAGATTATGGTACTTGGAAAAACCGAATGAAGGCTTTCTACTATGTTAATGACTTTACTCAATGGACGTCTGTGCAACTTGGACCTCACATTCCAGTGAGGACCACTGAAGCAGGAGAGGTGTTTAACACTGATCCTACTACCTACACAGACCTTGACAAGCAGTTGATGCAACGAGATCACAAAGCTTATGGTTCTCTCACCATGGCTTTGTCTAATGATGTGTACAACATGTTTGAAGAGTACGGATCTGCGCATGATCTGTGGTTCGCATTGAGTGAGTACTACGAGGGAAATGCTGAGATGAGACAGAACAAGCAAGACATGATTCAGAAAGAATATGATATGTTTGGGAGTGTTCGAGGAGACAGCTTGTCGTCACACATTGACAAGTTCATGAGCCTGTTAACAAAGATGAAGAAAGCTGGAATTCCTTTCAACAACCGAAACTCCATCAAGAAACTGCTTGATTCTCTTTCTAATGAATGGAGCCTTCAATGCATGCTGATTAGGAAGGAATACTTAAATCCACAATCCACTCTAGCTGATCTCATCAACACAATGAAGTCATTTGAAATGGACATAACCAAGAGAGAGATGAATCAGACAGTGTCAAAAGTTACTCCAAGCAGCTCTCTAAAGAATCTGGCTTTAATGACTCCAATTGGACAGAAGGCACTGGTGGTTGAAGACTTTGGCTGGGGGAAGGAAGCTGTTGCAGCTAAAGCAGATGTTAACAAAGCATTGATGGCAACGATATGCACCAAATCCGCAAATGGTGTAAACTCTGTGGAAGGATCTTCAGTGGGAGTGCCAAAAGGAGGAATGCAAGAGAGTGCGGGTTTGAAGGGAGCGTTGATTGCTAATGAAGGAAAAGAAAAGGCAGTTGAGGAAGCACTAATAGCTGAAAAGAATCAAGTCACCAAAGCAGATGAAAAGCAGCAAGAGGTCCCCAAGAAAGCTGATGAGAGGGATCTGGTAAGTATTCCTATTAAAATAAAAACAAAGTTGTGCTCACCAAGGTGTGTTACAGCTGTTGCTTACTGTTTGTCTCACAATAGAAAAATTTTAAGAGAAATGGATGACATTCGAAAAATTAACAATGAAATGAAAGAAAACGAGCTAGCATGTCAGCGAAAGTTAAATGCAACTCTAGCTGAAATGCAAACTCTAAAAGAATTTGTTCTCAAAAAGGATTTTCTAATAAATGATTTAACCTCGAAGTTAGAAAATTCTAGAAATGAAACAAATCATCTTCAGATCATTGTGGACAAATGGAATGTAAGCAAACAGGCTCAAGCTGATCTAGTGGATTGCTCAAGGCAATCTTTTGTTAAAGATGGAATTGGATATAAAGATAAAAATGGGATCGAAAGATCTTTATTTTTACCTCTGAGCAAAAATGAATATATACCAATTCCAAAACTTCATCCTAAAAATGATCTGTGTGAAAAGGAATGTGTCGAATTTGAGTCCAATACTAATATGATTAAAAGCAATGCAGATGTGACACAAAAGGCGGATGTGAAAGATGATGACAGTTGTGGTGGAAAGACTTTGGGGTTGGGTCACCCAGGAGCCAGTTACTCTACAGTTAATTGGTTTATTTGGAACAACGATAAAACAAACACTGTTTTAAATTCTGCTGACTGTACTAGACCTAATCTTGATTTGAATGGTGTGGTAAATGTTTTTGATAGGCAAAAACCTATCTTACGTTCTGATGTTTGTCATGATGATATTGTGCATGAATGTGCCGATTTAAAATCTGCATTTTATGATGATAAAACTATTTGTGCTCCACCTGTTTTTGTGCCCGCTTTTGAAAACAACAGGTTTGGAAAGTTCTTAACTGAAGAAATTCCAGAGTTTACTCCGTCAACATCATGCAACGATGATTCACAGAGTGATTCGGAGTTTTGTTCATCTAGAGAATGGGAAAGCTCAATTGACTCAGAAACTTCAATGTCAGAACTTGATGATATAGTTGAAATGAAGGAATCATCTGATGATCAAACACCAACAACATCAATTGATACTACAAATCAAGTCCATCAAGATTCACCGGAAGAAGATCAGTTCATAAAAGATTGCTCAACTTCAGATGATGAATCAGTGATGAATGAAAATCACAAGGGGTTAAAGATCACAGAGTCAAAAGGTGATGTAAAACCCATTGCTTCTCAACAATCTGAATCAAGCTCAAAACAATCCACATCCCCAGTTGCATCACACGTGACAACAAAGCATCAAAAGCCATTCAAGGCTTGCTTTAGGTGTGGTAAAGAAGGTCATGTGCTTAAGCAATGTCTAGAACGACACAATCCAGATGGTAAAGGCAATGCGGATTGCTTCTCTGGATCAAAGGATAAAATGCACACATCTTTGACTATTAAATTGACACGAATTCCATCAAGATCACCACATGTGAAGCCGGTTTCTCATGATTCAAAGATGAAAAGGACCAAAGCATCAAAATCACAATATATTCATCCAGGTTTTAAACAAAAAATTGTTTCAAAAATTAAATCTTTCACAAACAAAATTGTTGAACCAAAACAAGTTTGGCAAATCAAACCAAAAGTTGAGCAAGAAACTAACGAAGGAAAAGGTATGGTGTTTCAAGAAGTTACTTACATTGATGCAAATGGACAAACCAGGACCACGATAGCCTGGGTTCCACTCTCTAACTAATTTGTTCAAGAGTGCAGGAACTGCCATGGAGGATTGTTAGTAACACCGGTTACTAACAGTGGTGGTTCCAAGAATAGGTTTAGAGCAGAAATCTCACAGGTTTGGTTTTGGTATCTAACCTGATTTCACAATCAACACCATTGTCACAAACTCATTTTCTTGCTGACATATGTTTTTGTGTGTCTGATGTGGAAGACTTTATTTTTCGTAAATATTTTTTAAGTTTTTTTTAAGAAGATAATATATATATATATATATATAACACAAAAAAAGGTTTAGGGGGAGTATTAAAATACTTTCTCAACTGTGGGATGTGATTATTGCAAATAATCCTGATCTTATATGGGAAATGATAGGAACTAACTTGTTTATGTCTGCACATGGATAGGATCTGAAGGACGTTACAACTACAGGTTAATGATGTGTAGGTAGGTTCAGCCTTTAAGTTGAGTAAACTGCTATAAGGTGAATAATAATAAATCTACACGAAAAGCTGGATTCCCACAGTGTTTTAGGTTTGCACAAGTTGAGTCCAATCATACACAGGTTGAGAGATCAAAAGACACAGAAAATTTTGTGCATATATATTCAAAAGACACCTGAGAGTGCAGGCTACCAATGTGAGGCCAAACAATCAATTGAGCAGCAAAAGACACGCAATGTTAGTGACGTGCAAACATATATAGATAGCTCAACAAGCAATCAGATGATCAACTTCTCTGCTTATGGAAACATAGACCTGAAGCTCTCATCATCTGATTGACATAATGATCATCTTCTCTGTTATGTGTAAACATAGACCTGAAGCTCTCATCATTATATCTCAATAAACCTTGAGGATTGGTAGGCTTATACCTAGCACAAGCGGGGTCCACAAAATTTTCGTCAATATTACCAAAAACATGATAATCTCATCACCAAACGTACGTTGAAAGACGAGAGGCATGGACTTAAGAGGACAAACATACCGACAATCGTTCTTGGGTTGTAGCTATCCTTAAGAAAGTTGAAGCGTGGCTAGGCTTTTCAAGTTAGTGTGATCCCATATCTGATCCCTTCTATATCTCGGAGGTTGATGGCTGTTTTAAAAAAAAAATTAAAAAAAAAACTTTATTTGTGTACAGTTATTTTTAAGTCTTCCATGTCACATTATTTGTGTCTCAAGCCATTTAGGATACGTACTTGATTACACACCACAGATAAATACGGTTTTGTCTGTAAATTGAATTTGTCTAAAGAAAATTCGGAGTTGTGTTTGTGATTGTGGTTAGGTTTCTTCGACTACTTGCTGCAATGATGGCCGATCATCAGTTGAGCAAGATACCAAACCAAGCACCTGTTGCCTCAAGCTTGCAGAAGATCAGTGTTAGGAATCCTCTTCCTACATCTTCAAGACCACTCAGGCTACCGAGAGTTGAAAAACTTTGTTCTTGATTGTCAAAGATGATGCATGCAAAAAGGGGGAGATTGTGAGATAAGAATACTCAAGGAACAAAGGGACAAGAACACCTTCAGCAAAGGAAATTTGGAAAGCATCAGTCTAGGGGGAGTATTGTTGGGTACTGAATTTGAGACTGAAGCTTTGCCAGATTAGTTGATCATAGTATGTAGAGATTGACGGTTCTGAAGATGATACAAGAGTTTGATAACATTAGACAAAGGGGGAGATTGTTGGGTCTAGATTGGTAGTCTAATGTTATCAACAAAGTCAAAGTCAACAAGTCAACGTTCGGTCAACGAAAGTCAAAGTCGAACGAGTCGCAGTCAATACGTAAGGCGAGTCGAGAAATCCGGATAATAGAACGACGAATGAAGCTCATGTTATGATCAAGAAAGGCGCCATGGATAATAAATATATTTTGTTTAGACAAAATATATTTATTACTTTAAAAAATGGTTTTCTTGTTTAGTGAGTGTTTTTGTATTTTGTTAACCTTAGGGACTTAAAGTGTAATTAGCCTAAGCATGTTTGGGCTATATATAGATAGAGATTAGGGTTTTATGAGTAACACACATTCTAGAGAGATTTGGGGGTTTTATTGTTTTTATCATTTGCTAATCAATCTAGTGGGTTTTATTGTCATATTCTTGTGTGTGTTCATCTTGTTCTTCATCAAAATCAGATTTAGCTCGAAATCGATCATACAGTTAGTGTTTCTGTGGATTTTCAAGGTCCGTCATTTGGGTTCTCTTTTGTCCCATACCAAAGAATTCTGGACAATGAGGTTACAGAAAATGTGACAATTGGTCTGTATCATTACTAGATCTTTTTTTATTATAAACAATATATTTTTTTTTAATTTATGTCACCATTAATGTTGGTTTATATTTTCATATAGATGTTATAGGACATGCTGTGAGGTTCTTCAACAATGACGATAAAGATAAGAAGGTGACCACAGATAAAAAGAGGTTGACAATGGAAATGCAGTGTTTTTTTATTATATTTATTGTTACATAATTAATAATTTTATAATTGAATTCGATGTATCACTAAATTTTTTTTCTTTTGGAAGGGATTTGAACATTTATATAGCTTTGTGGGATACGTATGAAACCGAGATGTCTAAATATGTTGCTACGCATCAAAATGAGAAGCAAATTATTATAATTCTTCAGTTTGGTCACTTGAAATTTTATAATGGTTGTTACAATTTATTAAATATCTGTACTTTTAGTACTTTAATTATTTTACCCAATACTTTGAATTTTAATTTTAGTAATTGTTTTTTATGCAGGCAAACCCTATGTTTCTAATTCTTTTGGAGATCGTGTTAGTCGATTGTTTATTAATGATAATAATATTGAAGATATTAACATGTACAACAAAAGGTAAAGTTAGTTATTTTTTACAACTATTTACAGTAGTTAATACATATAACTATTTTTTATGAACCAGGTTGGGTAAGAAAATGGCGGATAATCCTTCATTGGTTCATCGATCATATGGCACGTCTATGTTCTGTTCGGATGAAGAAGATTTTCTTCACAACACTCCTATTAGGAAAATTGGTGATATTTGGGAAATACAAGAGGTATGTGTAATCTTACAGGAATGAAAAATTCTATAATAATTTTAATTTTTTTCTTTGACGTTATATATTTTTACCAACAGCATAGTTACATTGTAAAATGTTAAAGCCAATAAATGCTTAATTTAAAGTTGTTTTTTTGCCGACAACTAATATTTAACTTTTAAAATTACCTGTTATAATTACCTAAAATAAGCATTCGTGGTACATGATTACAATTAACTGTTATCTTTTTGTCATTTAAAAAAAAAATAAACGTAATAAGATTTAAATTTTGATCCGTGAATTCTAATTTTTTTTATACAGGAGCAGCCTGTGGTGTTGTTAGGTACTATTAAAGATCTATTTAAAGACTTTGGGTGGCACTACACGGGGTGTCCCAAATGTACTAAAAAATGTGGTATAGAGTACATAATCTGTGAAGTTGGCGAAGGAAGTGGCCAATTTGAAGAAGAAAAGGTTTTCCAGTGTGTGAATGGTAATTGTAGTGCCAAACAAGTCGTCCCTACACCAAGGTCATATATCTTTTAAATATTTTTAATTTTTTAAAAACGTATTTGCTCAGTATAATACATATAACTTTATGATTTACATGTTTGTTTTCCAGATTTAAAATTCAGGTTCGTGTCCAAGATGTGAACGGTGCTGTTTCACTTACATTGTTTCATAGTGACACTTCAAAACTTCTTGACAAAAGTGCAACTGAATTGCTTGAAGAGAATACGGTATTTTTCTATTTTTTAAAAAAAAGAACGTAAATTTATTTATTAGTATTTTTTAAATATAATTTTTGTACTCATATTAATTATTTATGGTTCTCCTTTTAAATAGCTTGGTGATACAGTTAACTATCCAGAAGAAATCAGTATTTTGTTGGAAAAAGAACTTGAATTTAAAATCTTTGTTTCTGACTTCAATTTAAACAATAAATATGATGTTTATGGTGTAACAAAGTTCAGTGACGATCCAACAATTATCTCGGAGCTGAAAAAGAAGTATGTTGGACATGTACTTTATGGTCCCAATTTTGTTAATAACAAACTATATATGTATAAACGACTAATTTATTGTTCTATACTTTTTTTAAAACTAAATATACAGCCTACTGAATCTAGAGGTGTACAAAAAAACCGGTTTTAAAAAAAAACGGTATTGTAACCGAAACCGGTTTTAAAAAAAACCGGTTTTTTTAAAACCGATTTAAACAAAAAAACCGTTTTAAAAAAACCGGGTTTTTTTCAGTTATTCACCATTAAAGAAGAAACCGGTTTTAAAAACCGATTTAAAAAAAAAAACCGGTTTTTTAAGATAACCGGTTTATAAACCGATCCTAACCGGTTTCACCGGTTTGGGTTTTTTGTAATAAAAACCGGTTTTAAAACCGGTCTTCAACCTGACTAAAAAAACCGGTTTTAAAAAAAACCGGTTTTTTTAAAACCGGTTAACCGATTTGTACACCTCTAACTGAATCTAAGTCTCTTCACACATCTATGTTAGCAATGCAGTCTAATGATATGTCTGTCTCCAAGGTATTCTTATCTTCTACATTTACTTAGATGTTAATATTCATACGTTTGTAACTATTTAAAAAAATTAATTTTGTAATAATACTGATACAAACATCTTTTCTGTGTAGGACTCAAAATCAGAAACAGATGATAATGAAACGCCCATGTCCATTGCTGATAACTTTGTTGATAAGAAAGTTTATGTTGAAGGTGAACAATTTTCTATAAGTTCCAAGTATCATATGGTTAAGCGTAAACTGGTTGACGTAATTCTGATGATGAAAGCACACCAATGCGTCCCAGTAAGATTGAAAGTGGTGGTAGCAAGGACAAAGATAAGGCTGAAAAGTAGTTTCCTATGATGATGGTCTATGAGTTATATTGGTTTCTGTTTCTTTTTTAAGTATTTATGAACATTGTCCCTTTGATATTTCCGATTTGGTTGTTTTGCATTGTGTGCTACTATTTCTCATATTTAATAAGTCATTTGGTTATTTGTCTTTATTCAGTCGTACATGATGTTTTTTCTAGATATTTTGCATTTAACCAAAATTAGAAAGACAAACAATTTGGTTGAACAAACAGTTTGGTTGAAAAATTTGATACTCAGTTTGCTTCTTTAACAGATGAACAGAAAAAAAATTTATAACTGTGTAATGAAAGAGAAGAAAGGAGGAGTTTTTTTTGTTTATAGTTATGGTGGTACGGGTAAAACTTTCCTATGGAAGACACTATCTTCATCCATAAGATCTAAAAGAAAAATTGTTTTGAATGTTGCTTCGAGTGGTATTGCATCTTTGCTATTGACAGGTGGTAGGACAACACATTTCAGGTTTCGTATTCCTATAAACCTAACTGAAGATTCTATGTGTTACATGCTACCAAATAGTGATGTTGCCCAACTGCTTAAAAAAACAGATTTGATTATCTGCGATGAAGCACCCATGGTTCATAAACATGCTTTCGAAGCACTAGATCGAAGGTTAAAAGATGTATTTGGTGTTCATGATGTTGACTCTTCTGATTTGCTATTCGGTGGAAAGGTTGTTGTGTTTGGGGGTGACTTTAGACAAATTCTACCAGTTGTACCAAATGGAACTAGGCACGACATTGTTAATGCCTCTTTAAGTTCATCATACATGTGACACCCGGCAAACTCCGGTTAGTAACTTTTGAAAATCCAGTAAGTCTACCTTAGCGAGTCACGCATACATCACACGTAACAGAGTCAGTTGAGTCGAGTCGCGTTAAGTAATTGTCCAGGGATCAATGATTCGGAGGATCATTGGGGTTAGCACACACACACGATTTACGAGTCCCGTTGTTGGTGATTTGTAGAATCGCCGGGTCTAATGCACACACGCAAGTCTCGACTCCCGGGAATTGGTGAACGAATGTGAACGTGTTAGTTTTCATGAATTATGTGTTTATAATCATTATGTGACTTGTCGGTATGCGAATACGTGCTTATATGTGTTAAAATAGTGTTTAACGCACCAAAAACCCAAAACCTGATGCTATAGGCGATTACAGAAGGAACCAGGCAATTAGGCCCTAATTGCATGCTGCTGAGGGCGATTAGGCCCTAATTGCATGCTGCTGAGGGCGATTAGGCCCTAATCACGTGTTACAACAGGCGATTACACTCCTAATCGCCTGTAACGTGTCTGACGACTAGAAACGCCTATAAATACCACCCTTGACTTGTAAAACATCATTTGTGCAACCCTAGACGTCTCATAACCTCTCTCAACCCATAAACACCCTCTGGAACACGTTTTTGCATAAAAACCTACCTTTCCAATCTTTACATCTCATTATCTTGCAAAACCAAAGTGTGTTATTCATCCCAAACTTTTGTAATGATTTTGTTTTACTCCCTAAAGGTCCAGACCTGGTTTTTAAATGTTTTTGTCTTTGAAAACCCATTAAAATCAGTTTCTAAACAAACCTAAACCTTTATGCTTGTTCTATGTGATGTATTCATGCAAAGATAGGATTTTTATTGATAAAACATGATTGTTCTTGTGTGTTTGATATGTTTCTGACTTAAATGAGTTATTATGATGTTAATCTATGAGTTTGGAGGTTCATAGTTGTGTATTGTTGATAATAGGTGTTTTGACCCGTTTGAATGATTTTGAAGGATTAAGGATGATATGATGTGTTTTGTTGATTGTATGAGATTAGGGTTTGCTTTAGGATGATGCTAGAGAGATAGGATAGTGTTGAACAACGTTGTTATGTGGTGAAATCTAGATATTTGCTATTTAGGTAAGTTTTTCATGTTGGTGTGATGTTTACATGATAAGTATGCTATTTTGGGAAAACGCTTGCATTCGGGACTGTTAGAATGATGATAATTTAGGGGTTTTTGCTTGAAATAGGTTTATTAATGGTTTGGGTTTGATATTGGGTGTTTCCACATGTTTCAGATCTGATTTGGAGGGTTAAACGCGCGAAAAACCGGAACAGAGCTGCAGGGGGCGAGTAGGAATCCTACTTGCCACTAGCAGCACACAATTAGGGCTAATCACATGCACATACATGCGAGTAGGGGCCTACTCGTGTGTATGTACATGCAATTAGTCCCCAATCACCTGTTTGACTCTCCTAATTGCTAGTTGACTTCTCCTAATTGCTAGTTGACTTCTCCTAATTGCTAGTTGACTTTTCCTAATTGCATGCTTGATCTCCTAATCGCATGTACTGCTGTTGTAAGTGTATTTTGACATCCCGAGACATGATTTGACACCTAGGAACATGCTAGGAACCCCGGGACATGTCTAATAACTTGGTAACACGTGTTCGGACTTGTTTATGCGTTATTTGAACTATATGCTAGACTTAGTGAACCCTTGCGCATGTTAAGTGTTTACTTGCATATGTTGCATGATACCTTGTATAAGATTAACACGTGGGATGTCGGGTCACCAATGGGATGTCGAGTATTGTCTCGCGTAGTCTGGTTATCAGTCGAACGTATTTTCAAAAGTATAATGGTCATGGACTGGACGTTTAGCGACTAATGAACCCAACGGGTTATTAGTCTAACATTACACACACATCCTATGATAGGTCGCCACTAGTTGGGGCTATCATACACATATCGGTTTACTTGTTAACTGAAGACGCAACCAAAGGTGAGTTCACGGCCCCTCTTTTATACACTTTTCTCTCAGGGAAGAAACATGCCACACGATTTAACAAACCCAACGTTTATGTCATAAACATGTAACTCTTTTGGAAACGCAACACTCGTTATAAACACGTAACTCTTTTGAAACACAACTCTTTTGAAACGCAACTCTTTTGATTACTATACGATGAAACACGGAAGTCCCTGGGGGAAACCATGAATATGTGGGTGAACATAACGGGGGAAGTATGGATAGATCTATTGGGCCTGACAAACCCCACCCGTCGGCTTGGAGCCGGCCGGGTGCATATTGTCTCTATATTAGCAACACAAGCATCTCAAACACGGGCAGCAACGCAAGAAACGCTTGTCAGTAATGGTTTCAGCATCACAATCGTAGTAGTAAGAAACGCTTATTAGTTTATTTAACGCATCTCATGACATGGTAGTTTATGATGAAACTCTCAACACATGGAAACTAATTGTAAACATAAAAACCTGTGAACTCACCAGCATTATATGTTGACGTCTTTTTGGCATGGTTTCTCAGGTCGCTAAGGTAGCAGCATCGGATTTAGGCGCACAGAGTCTCACACGGCGTCTAGGTTTTTAGTCTTCATGTTTTAAACGAATTTCAGACTTCATCTACTTTTATCAAGTTGTAAACAAGAATGAAATGCTTCCGCTACGTTTTGAACTAGTTTATTTTGTTGAATGTTTTGATTTACGTATTTTATTTACATATAGTCGTTGTTTGTTGTGACCGTTGACTTGGATCCTGGTATGTCACTCGCCTCGCGGTAAAACTCCGCAAGTGGAAATTTGAGGGTGTGACAATACATTTGGCACAAATGCGTTGTTTTAGAATTAACAAAAAACATGAGGTTGCTTTCAGGAAGTTGCAAGTCTGATATCGAGGAAACTAAAAAGTTTGCATATTGGCTTTTGGATATAGGAGAAGGAAAGGTGGATACAATACGTGATGTTCAGGATGTTATTGAGATACCTGAGGACTTACTTATTTCTCAATTTTCGAATCATGTTTCTGATTTGATATCCTTTGTGTATCCGTCACTTTTGGATAACATCCACATTCCTCATTATTTTCAAGATCGAGCTATATCAAAGAATGAAGCTGTTCAAGAAATTAATGATAGATTACTTTCAATGTTTCCTGGTGAGGAAAATGAGTATCTAAGTTCAGATAGTGTTTGTCAGTCCGAAGACGTTAACGAAAAGGTTGATGAAAGCTTAATTTCTTCTGGTATTTTGAATGGTCTTAAGTTATCTGGAATACCGAATCACCGTTTGGTTTTGAAAGTTGGTGTCCCGGTAATGTTACTTAGAAACATTGGTCAGAAAAGCGGTTTGTGGAATGGAACAAGGTTACAAGTTGTTAAAATGGGAAAACGTGTAATAGAAGGGAGAATCATTTCAGGAAGTAATATTGGAATGCGAACGTTTATCCTAAGAATTACTTTATCACCTTCGAATAAGAGAATTCCTTTTAAATTTAACAGAAGCCAATTCCCACTTGCTGTTTCTTTCGCAATGACAATAAACAAGAATCAAGGACAATCTTTATCCAGAGTTGGGTTGTATTTGAAGGATCCTGTTTTTTCACACGGGCAGTTGTATGTTGCACTATCAAGGGTCAAAAGTCGAGATGGTCTAAAGATAGTTATACTAGATGAAGGTGGCAAACTGACGAACAAAACATCAAACGTTGTGTACAAATAAGTATTCCAAGCTTTATGAATAATTTTATAACATTTTGATGCATTTTTTTATCTTTATTGACGTCATGTACACACAAATTCAATAATACAAATATTATTTTCATGTTTTTATATTTTTCTAGAGGCCCGCACCGTGGGTATCCACGGGTCTCTAACCTAGTATGTTAACATTTCAATACAAATCCAACCAAGGTTGTCAATTGGTTCCACCAAACTGGCCGATGCAAGACTATCGCGGAACGCTCATAAAGTTTCTTTTTTATTGAAGCGCGATATCAAACATTTTGAACGTAGATTCCATCGGGCCAACATGTCAAAATTGGCACCAAACACTGTTTTCCTAAACTTTTACTCCATTTTCTGTGATCCACAAATCTTCTTTTATCAACCATAAAACGTCACTTAATATATCTTTAAAGTTTAATTTTGTCATGTCTTTAATTCAATTAACACTTAGTCATCCTCCAGAACCAAAGCAAATGATGTATGCAACACATCAATTATAATTAAATTCCCATATACAAATCAGATTATATTTTATTTTCAACATTTTGACGGTGCTTGTATTATTTGACACGTCATCAAAAGAAATAGAAAGCATTTTATTTTGCAATTTATATGTTTGGATAAACTTGTCGAAAACAAAAATATATTTTCCCCGTGTGTGGATGACCAAATAATTCGAAAGCGATTAAACGTTTCATCATTTGCAACGAATTGGGATTGATATAATATGCGGTAACACAAATATAAGAATTGGTTATCAAATGGAGCCGCCTACACGCCGATAGTTAAAAACCTTTAAACATTTTCTTTTTAGCTTTTATTCACATTTTTAAAGAATCGCATCTAAATGTCGAACGATTTACATGGGCGTATTGCGGTTGAAGCGTATCTTGAATCAACTTAGCCAAATGCAAACACCCAAACCCCATGATATTTGTGTTTGATTACTAGCGGGATTATTTTTAACCCCTTGCGATGTTGTCTCACGTACATGTGCCCTCAAAGTTAGGGATGACAACGGGTCGGGTATGGCTAATACCATACCCATACCCGGTTATAAAATCTCATCCCATACCCGTCTCATTACCCGTCGGGTTGTTGGTGGGTATTACCCGTCGGGTATAGAACATATCCGCGGGTTTCGGGTATGCCCGTTGGGATTTTCATGTATATATATTTTTACTTTTTTTGGTGTTTTATCTTTTAGAAATCTATAATATATTAAATTGTAATAAATAACATACTTATGATCATCACCATACTAATATTTGAAATATTTAGAATAAAAATATATATTATAATATGTGTCTCAAGAAATATTTTTATATTTTGTAGCATATAAATATAAATAATAATGTCATTAAACTATAAAATTTTCAATAATGAATCTACTAAAATGAACATTAAGTGAAACAAAATATATATAAAACTTAAAAATTAGCGGGTATATGTTTCGGGTAAACGGGTATTTAGTTTCGGGTAATCGGGTCGGGTATCGCCTAATACCATACCCGTCCCATACCCGCGAAATATTTTTTTTCCAATCCCAAACCTGTCCCATACCCGTCCCAAATGTTTCGGGTTTCGGGTATACCCGTCAGGCTCGGGTTTTTTTTGCCATCCCTACTCAAAGTAGAGTTTGATGAGGGTGCAAGAAATGCCCTTTCTCTACAATTTGACATTTTGCATAAGTCAAAATTCACCCATATTGGTGGATCCCTCATCGTTTCTTTGATCCTTACCACAACTAATGCACCTGAGCTCTCACCACCAACCGATTTTTAGCACCCGAACTAGCCATTTGAAACGTATACGCAATATCTACGTGTTTTTTGCTTTCTAAGTGGTTTTTTAGCTTGGAATGTTATGGGACTAAACTAACACACAAAACAAGTATTTATACATGTTGTATGGGTCAAAATGGAGCCAAAAGTGGATTCTAACGGCTCTAAAACGGTAATATCACTGTGTTTTAGGCAGGGGCGGACCTAGCTTGAAGCTAGGTGTTGCGTCCGTTGCTACTCAACTTCGCGCGCGTAGTGAAAAATTAGTGGAATTTTTTTTTACGATATTTGGAAAACATTACTACTAAAATGAAAAACGTTACTACTGAAATTAATTTCTAGATCCGCCACTGGTTTTAGGTCCCAACGTCTATATTAACAGCTAGATTTGAAAACGGGTAAAAATTGGACCGGTTAACCGGTTAAAGGTGACTAATCAAAACCAGTTAGAAAACCCGGTTATTGTAGAAAACTATCCCAACCGGATCCTAACTATACTAATCCCCAACCGGTTATTACTAGGTCGGTTATTAACTGGGTCCGGTTACGGTTAATAAACCGGTTTTTTCCCCACCTCTACCGGTAAGCCCAACCACAAGGATTTTGTAGCAACAAATGCTAAAAGGAAGCATGCATGGTAATGAAATCACTTTTAAGTTCTGAGTTTGGAGCTAGATATGCATGCATATTTTAAAACCGTATGCATTTACAACCATATATGCATGTTGTAACCATGCAAACTAGAAGCAAAACACTTGTTTCATTGATGATTGACCAATCTTCCAAACGTAGCCAGATTCATCTAGTGAAGTGGTGAGTTAAGGCCCTCTTGAGATGACAACGAATACGCCGGTTGGTGTCTCTTTGAAGGAAACGGTGAAGTTTTCCTAAATGATGCTCTTTTCTTCAGATGATGTAGGGTTCTTCGGGTGTAAATCTCTCTAACCATTGGTTTAGCTCGTTCCTTTAACTTGAGTATAACAAAGAACAGTAGTCTATATAACACAATAATAAACAACACCGCTGCTAAGTCCCACCACTTCGAATGGTCGAGTGAAATCCCGAGCACGGTGGTTAGTACAAACTCTCCAGGTAGCTTCGGTTCGCCCTCGTTTTCAGCATCAAACTCCAACCCAATCATGTCATTCTTGTATGCTCCCTAAAATAGGTGTATAAGAAGAACCGTTAAAAAAAAAAAAAAAAAAACCCAGGTTAATTACACAGCGCGGAGCTTGAACTTTTAGATGGTGAGGGTCGAAAGTCGCGCGTGAGACTCATTTTTTTCAAATCAGTTGGGGCTGAACTCAATATATACAAAAACCAGGTTAATTACACAGCGGCGGAGCTTGAACGTAATTTTTGTTATTTTTGTGGATTTTTAGAACGTTGCATGTTGTATTTTAATTATTTAGAAAAAAATAATATTGTAAAAATAAATACTCCTTGTATTGCCCAATACGTGGAATATTATGCCCACGATTTGGTCAATACTAGGGTTGGAAGGTAAAAAATTAAACCCTATATGCTTCGTATTGAACAATACGAGGAATACTCGTACAAGGTTTCAGTCAGACATTCTCTGAGAAGTCAGTGTGCAGCTTTTGACCTAAATGTGTCTCGTATTGGTCAATACGAGGCATACTTTGCGTGTCGATTCAGATTTTAATGGTGTCCAAATAGATGGAGACATGATAAAACAAAGCTTAATTTGGAACCTCATTTCCTTAGTTTCCGTAAATCCTAAAAAACCCCAAATTCTAAAAAAATAAATATACTTAGATAATTTGGGGTTTTGGCTTGTTGATGGTGGGTTTGTAGTCTAAAATTATGCTAGATGAATCATATGATGGAAAGAACAATAATTTATATTTTCTTTTTTACAAAGAGAGTCTAATTTTATTATCCACTTTAAGCACAAAGGTTGTTAGACAATGTTACCTGCAATCCCCATGACATATAATTGATGTACGAAACCGGGTATCGCCAGAATATATTTGGAAGGTCGGGGAGGAGACGGAAGAACCCTGCTGTCATCATCATCACACCCTGTAAAACAAGATAATTTTCATTCAAAATTTAGGTGTTTTTTGGATATCGAATTCTAGACACTAAATGCTAATAAACAAAATTCACTTTATAAAACAGAAATGAATGCATTATTATATTTATATGTTTAGATCTTATCTATCTACAAGGTGTATGTAGGTTATGGTGTATTTATCCTGAAAATATTGAAATTGTTGCTCAAAAGAAAATCTTTAATTGTCTAGTTGTAATTTATCTATATAAACAGATTCGTAGAAGTCATTTTATGTGTAGAAAATACAATCCAACAATATTGTTTCGACTCTCTCTTATTATTCTATCACTTACAATAAAACCGGCACCAATGATTATTCCCAGCATGAAGTTAGGAACAAAGGAAGCGATAACCATCATGGAACTCTCAACGGCACCAATGGATAAGAGAAGATCAAAGCTAGCATACATTTGTCGGTAGAATCCTGGATGGAATTTCACCATGTTGTATGTAATTGTTGCGGTACTGAATGACATTACTGTTAAGAATGGGAACGAAGATATGAAGTTCGAAAGGATAAACACGCCAACGCCATAGTGTCCATTGAGCCTTTCCCTTTTGAATATCTATGCAAAAATAAATCATTATATATCATTGCAACAAATATGCAAATTCTACAACTATTAGGAAGGAGTCATCCCAATCCTCCCTATTTTCCCTGTGTGACACGTCAGTGAAATATCAGTTTTTCACCCATATTTTTTAGTTTTCTCTAGATTGTGCAGTGCCGTCCTAGATTTCCCCAAACCTAAATTATTTTAATTTAACTTGAACTTATATTTTTAAGAGGTTTTATTATATAAAAAATTACATTAAACTAAAAATTAAATAAATAAAAATAAACCAAAATTATAGGGTTTTCTTTAAAAAAAAAGTATTAATCTTCTTCTTTTTTTAACCTGCAAAACACACACCCACATCATCTCCTGTCAGGTGGTCGAATGCAGACATGGTTGTCCCTTGTCCAGAGCATTGGAGGATTGGATGGGTTTGTGGGTGTTCATCCGTAGTTTAGGATGGAGAAGAATGGGTGTGGTGGTTGTTCGTACGTATTCTTGCGTTGTAGAAAAAAAAATCTTTGGATATATTAATTTACAGTATATTTTTTAAATAAGTTATATATTTTAAATAATACGAAATTAAGAAAATAAAGGGAGGGTTATCTTGAGAACGCTAAATATCGCGAGAACTGTGGGAACAAATGAGAGAACCAATCAAAATCATTTTTTTTCAATACAAACCTAATTATAATCAAAATACAATATTAAAAAACGAATTTTCTTTCAAAATAATTCATCTTTTCTTGCAAAAACACTTTCAAATTAACTTTTTACACATGTGTAAATGAAATAGTTTACACATGTACAAACAGTAAATTTACATATGTGTAAAAACAATTTATTTTCGTATACGTTTAAATTTTTACTCGTAAATTGTGTTTTTGGGATTGTATTTTAGTAAAAAAGATAAGTGTAAAAAGAAAATTTTGATTTGAATGCTTTTAGATGGCGTTCTTGCGGTTCACACGAAATATAGGTGTTCTCAAATTAACTTTCCCCAAGAAAATAATATGTTAATTATTTGATTTAGTTACATAAAAAATCGAGGTAAAAAGCGACGATGACGTGAAAATGTAAGTATGTGTTTGTGAAGGATGTAGGAAATTGGTGTTCTAATAGTATATTTCACCTAGCGTGAAAACTGACTTGGCACGTTTGGGATGTTTGTGACTGATAGCACTATGGAAGCTCTTCTAGCTTAATTGAATTCTTTTGGCCTTAGGTTTACAATAAGATTTGTTTGACAACACTTAAATTACCAACAAGTTATACATACCTTCATTTCTTCGATGAAGGACGGGAAGCCTCCAATAGACATGAAGATCATGAAACCCGAAATGAAACCGCCACAAGCTCCACGAGCTAACATCGCATGATAACTTGTTCCAATATCGTAAAAAACCGTACCAACACAAATTGATACAGCAATGTACACCCCTATCCTTAGCCAATAATAGCCAACATCTCTACACATGTTTATGAAAGATCTCTTTGTCAATGTTTTTAGCTGCTTCCACCAACTGGCCTTGCTTCCAGGACTCTTTGTTTCAACCACTAGACCTTCCTACCAAATTTGAAAGAGTTCAAAACAATCATAACACTGATACACTCATATATCTTACTGTGTTTATGTTGAAAGGGAGTTAGATAATTACCATGGTTGATATTTCTTTGATTCTGGTTCTTGCAACTGCTGCATATGCTGAGGATTTGTACTTATAAACAAGCATTCCTTTAATTTGTGCAGTTGATGAACAAGAGAAAGTAGTTGTGCATATGATTTTCGTGTCCTGTGGTGCATAAAACAACATTGTTTCCTAAGATTTAGATTAATTATGGCTGGTTTATTAGGGTATAAATTGGCCCAAACCATAGGGAGCGTTCGTGTAATTTAGTATTTTCTTTTAAATCTAAACTCATTTACAAAACTAACACACCCTAAAGGCAAAAGATTGTACCCTTAGTCTTTGAGAACCCTGCAATGTAGCGTTGATCCTGTCGAAATCAGAGTTGATACATCGAAGGAAGTGATCCGAAGGGTTTCTTCGACTTGGACACGGTATACCCGCTTCCGCAAAGAACTAAATTGCAAATTTTTAAAATGTTACTAAGATACATATGAATGTGACTAATATAATATTTAAATATATTAATGTTACAATTCATAAAGGATACCCTATATTAGACCAGCCCTAATGGGCTATGGGCGGAACATGTATTGGGCTTTCAGCTGAAGCCCAATAAATCATGCCAATATAAGGTATCCTCTATGATACTCAAAACAAGTACCTCAATGGCTAGTTTGGCTTCACCAAAGAAAACAGTTTCACCACCAGATAACAAAAACAGATCGTCAAAAAGTGCAAAAACTTCACTACTCGGCTGGTGGATAGAGGAGACAACTGTTCGCCTGCCATCGCGAGCCACACTTCTTAAGGCCTGAACGACAAAGAAAGCAGATGCACTATCGAGGCCACTAGTGGGCTCATCAAGAAACAAGAGAGTAGGTTTAGTTAGGATTTCAAGAGCAATACTCAGTCTTTTCTTCTCACCACCACTTATGCCTCTCAAATGCCAGTTGCCAATGAGTTTATCTGCACAATCTTGAAGACCCATTTCCATTATAGTTCCTTCAACAATTCCATTGACCTCAGATTTGGTTAAGTCTCCTGGTAATCTCAGTTTTGCTGAGTATGTGATGGTTTCTTTGACTGTTAGTGTTCCCATTAGTATGTCTTCTTGGGTGACATAAGCCTGAGTTAAAAATTTCAAGGAGAATCTCATTCAAATGTCATGTAATTAATATTCAATCAATAACGTCTTATATATGCATATACGTATGTGCACTATAGAAACCAATCATAATTAAACTTGTAAAATGTCATGTTGAATTAGAAAAAATATATGATTTTTGTATACCATCTTTGTGTAAAAATACCAATATATTCCAAGTTTATCTTATCTTACTTCTAATTAAGAATTTCAATTAATATCACATGTAGCTCTCTTCTTTAATTTAGAGGCTCTTTGTGATTGAAACAGATTATGGGTTTTGAAAAACAGGGATGGAACTGCTTTTAGATTATTGCGTTTTGGTAGGCCAAAATTTCATTTCAAAACTCAACCCAAACACTAAAAACTGATTATTTGCATTTTCAAAACGCAATAATCTAAAAATAAATTTCAAAATGCAATCCCAAACACCCTCTTATTATTAGGCGATGAATTATTTTTAACTATAAAATGATATTCGATGTTCTTAACAAACAAAAAGATATTTGAAATCTTCTTTGATGTAATTGGATGAAAGACTGATAGTTGTGTAACAAAAGAAATGAAATACCATTTTGCAGTATAGAAAGGATCTTAATTAACTTTTCAAAAAATTTAACTTTTAGCTTAAACATTTTTGGTGAAATAAGAAAATCATGAAAAACCATTCGGTAGGCTCATAAAATTGTGACATGTAAAGTTGTGACTCACTTATTTATCAGACGTATAAACTATAAAGTTATAACCATTAAAATATATATTACAAAGATTTTAATCAACAACAATGTTCGGTAAGCACTTATTAAAAGAAAATTATATCATATTATAATAACTAAATTTTAAAGTCATGAAAATTTGGTTTGTATTGTTTAATCAACTTAATAACTTTATCGATCAGTCAGTTATGAAAAGGATATCTTTCATATTTTTAACAGAAGTAAACCCTCAAAAGCTAATAATATAAAAAAACAAAATTTTCTGAAACTTTAAATTGGAATAAAAGCAAAGAATTTACAAAATAAATCACACAAACACAATAATACATTTATTTTATTTTTTGTGATAAAAAATATCTGAAGGTGAAACCCACATAATGATGTCTCATTTATATACGACGGTTAGTTTTAGTGACAATGTAGAAAACTTACAACGGCACCATAATCTAGCCTCTTCTTTTTCCCGTTCAGAAGGACGTTTCCAGTCATTATTACATTTCCAGCTAATCTTCCTGCATTCAGTTATAAATAAATTAGTTTGATAAAGCTTAGTATTACTAGTTCCAACCAAAATTAACAAAAAGGAATCCAATTGTACCAAGGTGTTAAATGATAACTTTCTTGTTTCTTGTAAAATGACAAGGGTTGAAGTTTCATTATGGGTGTTAAATGGTAACTTTCTTGTAAAATGACAAGGGTTAAAGTGAGTAAATAGTGTAATTTAAAAGTAGTTATAAGAGTGATACAAGAAACATCAAATATTCGATCTACTGAGTTTGAGTGCCGGTGGGGACTAAGACAAGACGATCCACTTTCACCTTCTCTCTTTTTGATGGCCATGGAAGTGTTGTCCGGTTTTATAAAAAGGGCTTGTTCTCTCGGTCGTGTTCATGGGATAAAATGCACTAAGTGAACACGTGTTCATATCATGTGTTTTTTCACAAGCAATGTGGCAGATCCTAGCTATGTGGTGAAAAATGCCATCCATCTTTTATTTCAGCATCAAAGATCTACTTAGTTTACATATCCAAATTCAAGGAACCAAAGGAAGGAAGAAGGCTTTTCATGCGGTGGTCCTCTCGGCTTCATGGTGTCTATGGAAACTAAGGAATGATGTGGTTTTTAACGGAAAGTATGCAAAAAATAATGGAAGAGGTTAAGGCGTTGGGTTTTTTGGGTAAAATATCGCTCAAAGAATTCTCAATGGCTTGGGAATAATGAAGAGCTTTTAACATTTTTTTTTCTTAATTCGGTTGATGATGTATTGTACTTGTACTTTCCATTCGATGTAACTTTTGGTGGATGTACTTTGCTTGCCTAGTGTCTTGCTAGGTAAGCTTGTGTTTGATTAATAATGTGTGTAGGCCGTTTAAAAAAAATACGATGATACCATTACCTAACAACATTATTCGTATTTACTGGAATTGGATTATTATGTTAGTTTTGATGCATGGAAAATAATCAAATATAGTGAGGAAGAGAAGGTAGTCGATCATAAACCTATTATATGTATCAAATTAAAAAGGATATATAATTACAAGTGATTGTACTTATTTGTTATTTTTTAAAAATTTTTAAAGCAACATCGAGTTGGGGTAGGGAGTTAAATATGTGGGTTAGACACTCCTTCGGCATAGAAATCTCCACCGTAAAAACCCATCAATTAGTGATGGAATGTGTATCGTTTACGGTGGTATACTAATAGCATGCTGCCACATACCCCAGAATGTGATGTCACAAACCCCGAATATGACGTCACATGGTGTATGAATCCCAGAACCCTAACAAATATTTTTCAAATTATTTCTGGTAGATGTCCCAAAAAAGTAGGTTATATGTGTCCAAAAGGTTAACATATATAATTTTTGAGGAATTCAAACAAATAACGATATTACTAATTTAAACAAATTAACGTCAACATTATTGTTCAAACAAACTAAAATATGATACATACTATAATCAATGATCATCTTTGGTATAAAGTATTTAACGTAATAAACATTTTCCAAATATTAAAAAGCCCCTTAACATAGTGTTTCATTGGTAAGGAGGTGAGAATGTATAATTAGTTGACAGTTCTAAGAATCAAACTTCAACATCACACATTTACTTCGATACACATGATGTACCTCTTTTAATCTTTTATATTGGAATGGGACCGGTCGGGTGGGGGACACCCAAGGTGACTTATACCAAAGAACATGGATGAAAATAAAAGTTAAAAATAGTTAAAAAAAAAGTTAAAAAACTATGAACACGATAATTTTACATGTAGTGATTAGAATTAAAAAAAAAAATTATCCAAAAGTTGCTAAGAGAATAGTCATAATTTATTTTGTATCATTAACTAATAATCATATATAGTTCTTTGTACAGCTTTTTATTTTGTTATTCATTTTCAAATAAATAATAGCATTTCAAGTAAGAAATGTCCGCTCTTTGAAAAGATACCCAACAGTCCAACACTATATAAATACCATGTTCATGATGTACATGTTCATGACGTATAGTTACTAAAAACTATAGAGAAGTTTCCAGAATAGTTGTTGACACAATATGAACATGGGAAGGGGTACATGCATCAATTAACTACACATGCATGGTTTTTTAATTATAATATAATATATAATGAGTTAGATGTCTCATTGAATTGGGGATATTAATTACTTGCATAATTAGGCTAGCTATGAAAGTGAATAAAATGACATTATGAAAGTGAATAAAAAGCGAAAAGTAGGATACGCCCGTTGTAATTGATTACATTATTACGGTATTTAAAAAATTAGATGAAAAATTGGACTCGTAGTTGAAATTGGCTGCCATGAAAAGTCAACATTTTCGGGTGGAGATTGAATACGGATAGAATAGCAACAACGACAGCGCTAGAACGTAGAAACATCCTCATTACATCCCTGTTATTCCCTTTTTGCGTGGAGAAAGATGAGTCGACTGAACATCTTTTCATATCGTGTTTCGTTTACTCAGCTATATAGCAGATGCTCTCAAATTGGGCCTCAATAGCTCCCATTTATGCCTTCACCATAGCCGATTTATTCAAGGTTCACAACCATGTTATCTGGTCAATCATGATAAAGAAGATGGTTTAATTTCTTATTTTGCTCGCGTGTTGGGTGATATGGAAGAATCACAATGAAGCCGTCTTTGCGAATAGAAGTTTAGAGACCGGAGATATCAAGAATCTTGAAAGACATCAAGACAATCATTTTTTATGGGTGAAAAGTATAGCCAAAATGCCCCTACTAGAATTGTGTAATTGGTGTAATTTTTCTTTTGTGCAAGTTCCTTTGATTATATTGTTTCGAGCTTCTAGTCAATTTTGGTGTGTTTAATAAAAAAAGGTTTAAAAATAAAATAAAAGATTAGCTATTTAGAATTTTGGAGATGTAAATATGTAATTAATGTGGCCTACCGGTCCACCCATGAGCTCAAACCACCACTCTGCCAGTAGTAAACATTAGTAACTACCACACATTAAGTTTTTTTCTGTGAGTACTTAAAACTCATGAATTTGTGTTTCGACCAAATAGCTTGTTCACATTCAAGTCGGTACGTAACCTAGTGACTAGGTTTTTATTGTTTTTTTTTAACCGGTCGACTTCAAACAACTCTAAATTAGCTTAACTAAACTTTTTTTATCTCAAATTTTAATTGATTCTTGTAGAATCATGCACGTCTCTACTCTAATACTACCAGTGTTGGGTCTTTTTCCATGCATAATGACTGAACGGGTCGAGTCTAAACTGGTCTAAGCTCGAGGGCTGGCTCATTTCAAACAGTAAATTTAGTTTACAGCTTCAATATAACAAGTATCTAAACCTAGATTTTTCTGTCTTGTTTGTTACAAAATAAGTCATCGGTTGAGTATAATTATTACGCTTGTCCCCCTTACATGGCCAACCACTAAATAACGTTTTGTAAGAACTTTAGTTTACAGCTTCAAAATTATTACTATTATATATACGTATTTATGTTTTAGGGTTATTTTAGAGAAGTTTATGTTATAACTACTAGTGCACAGATCATCTCTCTTATGAAAATAGCTAGTTTTCCTATATCATATCATCCGAATGACGTTGCTTAGTTATATACGAGTTGGAGTAATTTTTTCCAATCCTTAATTAATAATCATTTAAATAATTGTTCAGTTAATGATATTTACTGTGGTACCATCTTCTTTACCTAAAAACTTAGGCCATGGTGTGTACTTGAACATTTGGGAGGTTAACAGTTACATGACGTGTTAATTGACGTTATACACCACTCCTCGTTATGTTAAGTGGAGTTAAAGGGGTTATATACTTATATGTTAACATGTTAATAAGGTGTTAAAGAGATAATTATCTTCGTTTCTTTTTTAAACCAAAAACCATTGTGAGAATAATGTTAGATGGAGTTAAAAGAGTTAAACTATTAACTCTATCTAACAAGGTGCCGAAGTTTTCAATGGTTATTTAAATCTTTTTTTTAATTGGAACTTTTTTTTCTTCAAATGTTAAGATATTTTTATTTTTGATATACCAAATGATATTTATGCAAGTTTTGAAAGCCATATACTAAGGGAAAATGTATATTTATTTTCTATTTTACCTTCAAAGAAAGTATTTTTGGAAATTTTGCTGTCCAAAGCCAGTAAAATCTACAGAGAATCTATAAATTTTGCTGTCCAAAGACAGTGATTATTATTTAGATATTTTAAATATAATAAATAAATAAATAAATAAATAAAGACCGAAATAAACAACAAAAAGTATTTTATGGTTTAGAGAAATATCCTTCTAGTTTATCTATAGCACATATATTCAATATTATCTAGCCAGATAAATAATAATACCTGCTAAAGAATCAAGAAGTGTGGATTTCCCTGAACCAGAAGGACCCATGATAGCCATGATCCTAGATGGCTGAGCAAAACCAGTCAGCCCATTCAGTATCCTTCTTGTTGGTTTATTGCTATTGTTTGGAAGCATCACTGATAAATCTTCCCATACCAAATACGCACCGCCACGACCACCGACACCACCACCACCACCCTCCATTGATGCCACAACCTCATGACCCACAGCCACTTCTATCTCCATGTTACTTAATCAATAAGCTAGTGAAAAAAACTTTGTTTTGGTTGCATGGATATATAGAGGGGGGTGGGTGGGGTGATTAATGTGTTAGATGAGAGGGAGATGGAACAAAGGGCTTTCTGGTCTTAGAAGATGTTATTACCAAAAAAGAAAGTATAGTGTTCATTTAGCACTCAATGTGGCAAAGTGATTTTTAATGCTACCATGAATAGGGTTCAGAAGGTTGGTGAAATTTGGATGGATGTGTAATACACTTTCTATGTGTGTATAACTGTATATCTATTTGTGTGTATTACTTAGAGAGACTGAGTGAGATTTGCGTTCAAACTTAACTCAGCCAATAATATATAGCTTTTACACACACATATACAGATAGGTCTGTGTATATCAATGTATGTATGTATAAAAAAAATATGGTTTAGGTATCTAAGCTTGCATGTGAAATCAATTAATTAAGACTACATCGTTTTATCTAAAACCAATTAAAACTTAAAATAAATATCTTTATTTTAGTAATTTATCTCCATTTAGCTCACTACTTTCCGTGATTCAATATATTTCTCATACGCTTACGTGTGAAAGTCTTCAAAACTGCGTCATTTTGTTTAAACTAAAATCAAAACTATGAACTATGCAGTCTTGTTTAAATGGCTTCAAACTACCTACATACACGCGTGACTTAATGGTCCAGTTGTATGGTGTTTGTCCCATAAAAAAAGTGGTATAAGTTTAAGTCATCACAACAACTTAGATAGTATTTAGATGTAAAAAATTGTCGTTAAGAGACTACCTCCATAAATTCACTCCTCTTGCAACAACTTATAACAATTCGTCGTAATTTGTGTTTGCTAAAATATCGACCTCCCAATTAAAATTCCAATGAATGCTTGGCATTCCTTGATCTTTTGCAAATGCACAAAGCAAATTTAAAGTACATGGAACAAAGAATTTGATCGATTGGTTCGAAGGACAGGCCAATACCTCCAAAAACCGAAGATGGTAGATAATTAAATTGAGTTATTTAGGTTATATTTGGTGGTGGAGATGAATGGAGGATTCAAGTAAATATCCAATAGCAACCCTTTGGTCATTTGTTGCCCATTATACTTGCACATGAAGAGTCTTTACATTCAGGATTTAGAGTTACTTGAGCGGTTCTAAAAGGATATCAAGAAGAGGGAAGCAATTGAAGATGAATACAATATTAAGGATGATTACGGTGAAGCGTGCAATCAGGAACATAAAGAAGATAAAGATCACAATCGAGCATGATGAAGAAGAAGTTGATGCAGTAAATGTCGGAACAATCGGATCACAAACAAAAACAACCAACCGGATTTTGTGATAAACACACTCACGACTCTTTTCGTTTTATTAAATCGAACAACCACATATTACAAGACATATTAACTCGAGTTATTTGGGTTATATTTGGTGGTGGAGATGAATGGAGGATTCAAGTAAATATCAAATAGAAACCCTTTGGCCATTTGTTGCCCATTATACTTGCACATGAAGAGTCTTTACATTCAGGATTTGTAGTTACTCGAGCAGTTCTAAAAGGATATCAAGAACAGGGAATCAATTGAAAATAAAGACAATATTGAGATGATTACAGTGAATTACAACAAAATGTATTAATTCATTGCAATGTAAAATCATCCAAACTTTTTATTTAAATAATATATTAAATAAAGAATACTTGTAACAATATGATATAGACAAAAGATCAAATACAAACAACTTTTTCGTACGAACTGTACGAACCGAAGGGAACAAAAAAAAAGTGGCGGTGGCATTTTCGTAAATAATGACCACCACTCTTGTTGATATAATTACTCTAGTGTATATAATTACTCTAGAGTAATTATATATTTACTCTAGTTATATTAATGACCACCACTCTTGTTGATATAATTACTCTAGTGTATATAATTACTCTAGAGTAATTACCCTAGAGTAATTATATAATTACTCTAGTTATATAACTACGCTACATAATTACTTTAGAGTAATTTTATAATTACTCTAATTATATAATTATGCTAGAGTAATTACGCTAGTTATATAACTAGAGTAATTATATAATTACTCTAGTTATATAAAGTTTCCAATATTTACAGAAATGCCACCGCGTGTTTTTTACTTCAGTTCGTACTGTTCGTACGATAAAGCTATTTGTACGTGAACTTAACCCTATGATATAAGTATTCTTATATCAAGTAAAGAATAATTACATCAAACTATATGTATTCATTAATTTCCTCTCTATATTCTCATCAATATATAGAGTTAAATCTAGGGTTTACAAAAATTAATCCCCTAGCCCTCATAGAGATAATTAGAGATTGCTAAATTAATCAGAAGCTTTTTTCTTCGTTCATTGAATCCGTTAATCATATAGTTTAGATCAGAGTAGACATGTTTACGTGTAAGAATATTTATACACCTTTAACTATTGATTTCTCGATTTCTATATAGTATGATCAAGTTTATAAACCTTTAACTTTTATAAAGTACCTAATTCTATATAAAAGAATATAATAAAAGATGTAGTATTATGAAATGTTTTTGATATGTTTTCAAAGTAATTATAAAATTGAATGTATTGTGGTTTCATAAATATTTCTTGACTCTTGACTTTCTTTTAATTGAATATGGTATATATTCAAAAGACGAATTTGCCCTCAAAAAGTAGTTATTTTATGTATTGTGTGTTGTATCATATGCAACTAAACTTATACCTCTTAAAATTTAAGAAGTCTTTGTAAAATGTTTTATAATATAGTATAGATATAGATAGTATAGATATTGATATAGATATGATATTATTTGATCACCAAACTACCTATTCTACTCAAATAATGACTCCTAAATAGATAAACATACCAATTATACCTATCTAAACTTAACCGATAAACATCAAGTTAAATAATAAGTTAAATCAAGATTAAACCCAACAATCTCCCCCTTAATCTTGATGTGTACCTTTGAGATCCTTGATTTCAAGCAAAGCTCGTCTTTGATCCACGGACCCATTTACGACACATGAATTCTCCCACTTGATAACCGAAACATTTACATGTTTTTCATGCCCTCTAGACAACCACACTTCTTGTTTCTTCTCGAGCCCAATAGTTTCGATTATCATCCTCATGATAATCACTATCATGATCTTCATCACACCGATTCGTATCACACGAATTTTTTTCTTTTACTCGGATTCGTATCACACGGTCCGATTGTCCACTCCTTGAATCACTCAAGGTCATCAGTCAGTTATTCCGAGCACACCCTTCACAGGTTATATTCGGTCTCTCACTTACTAGATGGCCTCACACGATCGGTTTCTCACCTCGTTTTGATTTCCTCTCGCAATTGCTTGTACCTTAAGGAAACAATAAAACCTTTTCTTTAACCTCCTTGATTTGACACTTATCGGTGATTGTTCCACCGAATTGACTTTAAACAATTAAACCCCCACTTGGAGTTTATTACAACTAATTCAATTAAGAATCCAAACCAACAATTTGAATTTCAATATTTCAACTTCAAGCATATCCAATTAACGTGCCACTTTATTCTAAATTCCCTGATTACAAACCAGTCCCTTAGTTGATCAGAAAAATAACCGACCCCTTCTGTCGTTTTCCAATCCCAAAAATCAACTCTATCTTGGCCGCTGTTCTTGATTATCCAATCGCAAGATAAACTAATTAGTCGTTAACCTTTTGATTAATCTCTCGCAGATTAACCAACTCTTTTTTTTTTCACACCGTACTCGTTCTTCACGGTATCACACTGTACCACCCCGAATCGCTCAAGTAAACACCGATAACACACCGTACCACCTATCGCAGGTGTTTGAACTTTTACTCGATCGGACTCACTCCAGTCGAATTTTCTCGTGGTTGACTCGCACAACCCTTTGTTTGAAACTTCATAGCCGCTTTCACAATTCGAGCTCTCACATATCGAATTTCAGCAACTTCGTAACAAACCAACGTCTTTCAAACCCGTCGCAAGTTCGATGACGACCTCTCTTTAAACCCGTCGCAGGTTCACTTTTCTTCGGTGGTGATTCAACAGGCCTTCGATCGCATGTGCTCTGATACCAATTGTTGGAACAATCGAATCACAAACAAAAACAACCAACCGGATTTTGTTCGAAACACACTCACACTCTTTTCGTTTTATTAAATCAAACCACCACATATTACAAGACATATTAAATTTGTGACGCATTTTAATAAAACCTTGATGTAATAAAAACCCTTCTCAGAAACCAATTACTACACATTTGCTACGCAATTTTCAACGTATTTCTTACGGAAATATGGTGTAGGAAATTTGTGACGCAATTCCTACGCATTTCGTACGCAATTTTCAAAGTATTGGTCACTTTGGTGTAGCAAATTTGTCCAAAAAATAAGGATGTTTTTTTCGTCACTAATTAGTAGCAATTTTGTCAAAATTTGTGACGCATTTTTTTCCGTAAGAAAATTTTGTAGCAAAAGAACCACTTTTCTAGTGGTGATTATTTGTGACAAATTTATAAGTAATTATAGTCCTAATTAGTTCGAGTCGACAATAGTTTTTTTTAAAGCAAATTTCATTCAAAACGATCGGCGACCTATCTCCAAGAAGGAAATAGACAGATAAACGGCCACAACTACATAATTACACAAAATCGAAATTACACCACATAGACCAATTATCTCCGTCATCATGTGCCTTTTATCTTTGAACACCTTTTCATTCCTAGCCTTCCAAAGCCTCGAACATGTGATAATAACCAATCCTTGCACCACCATTCTCTTAGTCTTCGAATTCTGAAAAAATTTATGAATCTCCAAAGTATCCTTTGTATCAAATAAAATAACTGGAGGAAGACCGCACCATCTCGCAATACCTAACCACACTCCCATAGAAAAAACACAACCTGTGAATAAATGATCCACCGACTCCTCTTGGTCTTCGCAGTACCTAACCGACTCCTCAAGTCGACAATAGTTCAAAGCTGGGAGTTATGTTAGCAGGTTTGTTGTCGTGTTTATGGTTAAGTTAGTTACCGTCAATTTGGGTGTATGAATATGTCTAAGAGGTTGTATAAACTACTTACATCCACTAGTCTTGTGATTTGCTTCAAATAAACACAATTTGTAACAACGTTATTTATTTTTAACAAATATGTTATACATTTGTGTAATTTAATTGGGTAGATTCTTAGAAAGTTTCTTTTTATATGTTATACATTTGTGTAATTCTTTTACATAACACATTTTCATTGCCTATTTTGACCATGCAGACAAAAATTTCTAGATCGTATGTTTTAGCATCTCGTAGTCGTAGAGAAAATGAAGATTTATTAGAAGTGTTGAGGTCTCTTTCATAGACAACCGATCATTACTATTTCACTCCTGATACGAAAGTGATGTTACGTGAACAAGATTGAGGATATATAAGTGAGTGCACATGGGATGAGATACATGGGTACATATTGGTGACCAGTACTATGTGTTGTGATATATTATAATATGAATTTATCATAGAATTCCCAGGCCTGCTGTTAACAGGTGGGTTTTTTTAAAATAAAAGGGAAAATATCTAAACTCAATTGGTTGTTTAAAACCGATAAAAACCACTAATAAAGATGTTATTTTAAAAATGAAGAGTATTTATAAAGAAAATCCAAAATACATATGTAACTGAGGTAAAGTCTATTGAAGTTAAAAGAAGCAAACATAAATAAGGAGGTAAATTCATGTATCTTGTTTAAAATAGGATTTTCCCTTCGCATTATGCGACGGGGAATTTATCATTATCATACTCAGTAGCAAAGTTAAGCTAGACTTTGAGCACTAGCAAAGCTTGGTTCTTAAATCGGTGGGGGCTAGACTTAATTTTTTTTTGATCGGTAGTGGCCGGAAGATCAAATGGGTGGGGGCCGGACTGAATATACCTACGAAAATCGCAAAATTCCACCAATGCACCAAAAAACGGTGAGGGTCAGGGCCCCCTCGGGCCCTCAAGAAGCTGCGCCTCTGGCTCTGAGGAGGGTAAGATCTACACAGCCTTACCTCTACCCTGTAAGAATAGAAAGGTTGCGAGACGGAATTCATGTAGCAACCAAACGGTAAAGACTAGTATGAAGATGCAAAATATAAATGTGTAAAACAACCAAAAACGAAATTAAATGTAATAAATGTTAAACCTGTTTGTGCAGACCCAACCCGAGAACTAACACCAAATACTCGATGACTTGCTAAAATCTTTAGCGACTCTTTTTATTAACTTGAATGAATAAAACATAAGAACCAATGGGTTTATATAGACCACCTTTCCTCTCATAACTAGAATTATAATACTAAACATAATTATTTAAACAATAGGAAACATAATTCAAACCTAATACTAATAGACAATTCAAATAATAATTAAACAATCTTAATTATTATTTTACTCGTTTAGTCCTTCGACTTTAACCCTTCGAGTTGATATCGCCACAATTTTAACACTCCCTTTCGATATCAACTACGTACAAACCTTCTTCTACTAGAATTTTCATACCGGGTTGGTATTGGATCTTTCACACTCCCTCTTAACACTGACTTCACTCATTCCAGTTCTTGAACACAACTCAAGCATCTTTACTCACGGTAATATATTTAGCTCGATTGATTGCTCCCTCTTGAACTCAAGTCGATAGTTTGCACTCTCTTAAACTCGACCAATAACATGACTCCATTAACTAGAAGAAGGGATAACTTATCAACTGCCTCCAACCAGATTACATCAAAGGGTTCCCCAAGATCTGATCAAGATCTTTTACCACTGCATTTGAACGAGCCTTCTTCTTTTGGTCACTCGATTTAGGGGTGTGAAAATGGCGGTTCGGTTCTGTTATTACCATTAACCATAACCGAACTTTGGTTTTGGTTAATCGGTTATGAGGCTCGGTTATGGTTCGGTTTCGGTTAATTTTTGTTAAATAACCAATTTAGGTTTGAACTAAAATATAAACTAACTAAACATATTAGACGATTATTGTCTCAGTTACAATCATTTTTATAAAATAAAATAAAGACACAAAGACATACACAAGCATAAAATGAGTCTAATTTTAAATAACAATTATTATTTTTAACCATTTAAAACTAATCATGTTACGTACAAAAGTTTTGTATATGCAATTTTTATGTATATAAAGAGTTTGATTCCTTAAACATGTATATTTTAAATATAGATATATTTTAAAAGCATATCTTAATTCATTCGGTTCGGTTAATGCTCAGTTTTGTGACACCCTTAACCATAATCATAACCGATTAATCGGTTACTCAAATAACCTTAACCGTAACTGTCGGTTAATATCAATTATCGGTTAATTCGGTTCGGTTATCGGTTAACGGTTAAGGTTTGCTCACCCCTAACTCGATTAACCTACCCCGACACACGGAGATTTAACCATCCCGACATACGGTGATGGCACATCATATCATCATTGAAACCTTCAACGATAAACACTAGTCGATCTTGATAATCGAGAGAGCCTTAACTAAGAGAGCTTTTAATCAAGAGAATGGTAACCAATTCCAACAGCCTTCAACTCGTTTATACCGAAACTAAGTTGACATACAACTTAGATACCACCCAAAAGACTAGGTCTAAACTTAAACTTGTACCCAGTTGTGGACCTTCAACAACTCACACGGTCACCGATTCGCCAGTGAACCGTAAGTCGGCTACACATCGCCCCAGACATCACTAAAATTGACTAATTTCAATGAACAATTTCTCTTTAATTCAACGTGTATGCATAAACTGTATGTGGCACATACTCACGAGACCAATCCATGCACCATCTTTATGCAATAGGAACAAATTGATACTTTGACTTTCGTGTATCATAGCTGCCACTCTTGACCATCACAGTTTGGTCATCAACAACAATTAACAAATGATGCATCTAAGCCTCATGACCCAACTGACTTCCTATTTCCAAGGCTCCACTTGAATATTTAATTCCACCGCTTGAATCCTTTGCTTCTTTTGATTTCTTTATCCTTATGCCTTACAGTCACTGATACGTGCACAAAGAGATATCAACTGCCCAATCCCACGTTCCCTTGCATGGCAACCACATTTCCTATTTTATTGCATCTTTATCTTGTTTTTCCTTGTTTACATTATGCATGATCTCCATAATAGTAGTTAGTGGTTTATCTAGTTTTGCCTATATATAATGTTTCTGTAAGTTCATTTTAGGAAAAGAAGAAAATATTTGAAAAGCTTTGTGCTTCATCCCTCCTTTATCTTGTTATTCTTGGAAGTTTTGTAGGTTTTTCTTTGTAAAACCTATCATTGGTGCTTTCATTGAGCCTTAGCCACCATGGCTTTGGAAGAACTCAATGACTCCACTATTCTATCTCGCTTCAATGGTTCGAATCCGGTTCGTTGGCTTTTTGAGGTTGAACGGTTCTTTTACTTGTATAAAATTTATGAGGAAGACCGGTTCGCTTATGTTGTTGAGTACTTTGATGATGAACCATTTTCTTGGTTCAATTCATGGTATCGAGGAGATGCACATCTCACTTGGAAGTCTTTCACCATCGCAATGCTTCACCGTTTCCCTACCACCGCTACCGTCACCAAATATAAGACATCTCCGTTACCCTCTCGTTTCCATACCACCACCGCCTCCATTAACGAAATTCCACCACCGCCGCCATTATTAAAAATCACTCCCACACCCTTGAATTATGTCACTCTCAACCTCAATGACATTGCTACCAAACTTCAAACCCAACTTGCAACAACCGTCCTCACCAACCTCACCATATACACTCCAAAAACCGACCTCCGAATATTTGCTGCCACAATCTCCACGCAAAAACCTACCCACCACATACAATTCATTTGTTGCCTCACCCACACCACCTCCATCCATACTTGCCGAAAAGGGTGTCATGCGTACCGTCGATACCGCCCCCACTCCCGTGATACGACTCGAATGGAAACCACCGTGGTTGCCAAAAACGGTCACACCTCCCAAACAAAAAATTCCTACCACATCTAAAATTGTGTACGATGAAAATGAGGAAGATATATTTATTATTGATAAAGTCATCTCATTAAAAGAGACTGAAACAAATTCAGTTAGAGATCTAAAACCACCTATTAATATCAAAGCTTTTGAACTTATTGGGATATCAAAAAGCCTAGAGCATTTTCTGTCCTTTGAGAAAAAGAGTGTATGTAAAACAAATGGTAATGTTTACATTCACATATGTTTTACAGTTGCTTCAAACCTCAAAGATACGGTATCACAGATGGGATTCGGAGTTCATCGTACAACAAGTCGACTCGAGTGGCATCCAACATGGCGCGTAGTAGAGACCGCACCAAATGCCGTCGGACGAGTCGAGTGGCGACCGCCGTGGCGCTATGTGGAGACAGCTCCGAATGCCGTTGGAAGAGTCGAATGGCGACCGCCATGGACTGAGCATTCCGTCCTTGAGGACAAGGACGTTTTCGAGGGCGCGAGTATTGATACGTGCACAAAGAGATATCAACTGCCCAATCCCACGTTCCCTTGCATGGCAACCACATTTCCTATTTTATTGCATCTTTATCTTGTTTTTCCTTGTTTACATTATGCATGATCTCCATAATAGTAGTTAGTGGTTTATCTAGTTTTGCCTATATATAATGTTTCTGTAAGTTCATTTTAGGAAAAGAAGAAAATATTTGAAAAGCTTTGTGCTTCATCCCTCCTTTATCTTGTTATTCTTGGAAGTTTTGTAGGTTTTTCTTTGTAAAACCTATCAGTCACTCATCAAACCGTCATAACCGCAAGGTTTTTAAACCACAATTGTTAAACCAACGATTGTTTCAAAAGTGAGATCAAATAAAAAACAAGAATACTTGAGCCCGATTGTCCTTCACTCCTTCTTGAACGTTGATTGGTACAAGAATCAAACAAAACTTTCATCCGAACGTCTCTCGGGTTTTATTCCAAAACCAGGGAATGAGTTTTCTTTATTTTTTGTTTTGACTTACAAAACAATAAAGCCACATTCAATTGTATAACATTCTGCTATATACAAATAAGGGCAGTATATGTGAGGCGCGCGCCTCAGGCTAATTTTTGCCAACAAGTGCTCATCAGTTGCGCTTCATGTACGTCACGCACCTCAGGCACATAAGGCGACGCCCGAGACATGCTTTTTAAAACCAAGCGCACAAGTGATGGTATATGAAACTACTGTAAAAAAAAAATATTTTTGAACGTTACTCCTAAAAAAAATTCTACATCCGCTACTGTTTTCAACCATATATTTTCAGTAAAGTTCATGACTAACAGTTACTAGTTACATCAATATACGTCAAACAACTTCTAAACAACTAATTCAATATTGATAACATTCTATAACACAATACAAGATAAAGTGTAAATGTGTAGTACATGTAAGATATTACAAACAACAATCAGCATATAACTTTATGGCTTCGACAAATATAAAATCCAACGGCGAATCTGCAATGACCAGAAAACAGGACCTGTTAAGTTATAGATGCAATTTGATAATGTAACTTGAGCTAGAAAGTAATGAGGATAGAGAGTGCAGCCGACGTAAATCACCATGATTTCAGTTTAAGTTACATGTAAGAACCTATCATATCCCAAAAATGCCACACCGATGTGAGATTTCCAATCGGATTTGAGGCACCTATACAAATTCATCATGTCCCCATCCATTATAGATTCAAAAAGTCATCACAAACAGGACCCATACTAACTTAGATGTGTAAGAATTGTAATTATGATTGATACTATTTCATTCAACAAGGTTACAATGTATAAAGATAAACCAGGCTAGTGGGCTTGATACTAAACCATAAATACTATATTCTAATACTCCCCTACAGTCAGAGCGGTAGAGCATCGAAAACTCAGACTGAAAAACAATAAGAACAAAAAAACATAGAGGACATAACAATAAAAAATCAAAAGACTTGTCTCGATCTTAGTTCTTGACTTGATGGTCCAAAATTCTGCAATCTTCTTTAGTTTACCAAAAAATTATCTGTACCCTCCAATACTTGACTTTAGTTCGGTCCACGACTTCCTCCTGTTTGGTTTTCTTTCTTTAGTTCCCATAATGATAAACATGATCCGCTAGATCCTACTCCCAATAAAGTGGTAGTTCTGCGTTTGTCGGCGATGACAATACAAAAGATAAGAAAAAGGCTGGTGGAAAGAAAGAAAGAAATAAGGAGCAATCAGGAAAGAAAAATATATAAGAAGCAAATAAACACCCATTGACCCTAGTCGTGTGGCGGTTTGTCAACACTGAGAGATGGCGAGAGCCAGTGACCGTGGTTAGACATTGATCGTCAAAAGAGAATTAAGAGCATTCACAGCCCGTCCCCCATTCCCAACCATATAATTTAAGGAAAAATCATAGTTTTCTAAATTTGTCTCTCACTTTTTCAAAGTTTCTCACATCTCATTCACCATTCATATCCCTGTAAAAAAATTTTATTATTATTTTTTTTCTTTACAACCAACATCAAACCACTCCACCTTCAATTTGTATTACTTTATTATTATTAAATGAGTTGGGGGAAGTATGGAAGACCTATATATGGAGGCTCAACATAGGTTTTTTTTGCCAATTTTAGAAATGGGGTATGGGGATAGGGATTAGGATGGAGTGAGTTTTTGTGAGATTTTCTTAAATTTTAAGAATGGGGGAGGGAATGGGGGATGGGTTGTGAATGCTCTAAGATCCGTAAATCAAAGATAGATATCCGATCAAATTGTGGTTTGATCGAATGAGATAAGTGGAAAAAGACCATGGTCTAGTGTAGGGGTGTTCAACGAATCGAATAATGAATTTGGGAATTATTCGAATTTTTAATATTTTTATCTGAATTCGTATTCGATTCGTATTCGCTTAAAATTCAATTTATTCGATTCGTAATCGATTCGAATAAGAAACTCGAATTCGAATCGAATTCGAATAAATTCGATTTAGTTCAAAATTACCAAAAATAATAAATTGTTTTACTTTTAGTTTTAAAACTAATATAAACTCATTATTTTTAACAAATAAAATATAAATCTACAAAATTGATAAACAACAATATGTCAAAAACGGGAATAGTAAAAATAGTAGAGAGTATAGTTTGTTAAAGTTTTATGATGTATAAGGTAAATATGTAAAATATGGTTATGGTTAAACTTGTAGAGACTATGGATTCTTAGATTTTGATCGAAATTTAAAAGTTATTTTTTTCAATGCGTATACTTGTGTATCTAATAATATGTATGTATGTATGTATATTTAAAAAAATATACATGTATAGTTTTTATTCGAATTTCGAATCGAATCAAATTTAAAATCATAAATTCGTATTCGATTTACTGGACTCGAATTCGAATTGAATCGAATTCGAATTCTTAATAATCAAATCAAATTCTTGGTAATCGAATCGAACTAAGTTGAATTTTAAATTTTTCGAATCCGAATCGAATTATGAACACCCCTAGTCTAGTGAGAAGAGGAAAGAAAAGGATGGTGATAGAGAGACAGCGGGTAAGACGAGAGTTCCGCATGTTAAATAAAAAAATAAAAAAAATTCAAATGGGCAACAAAGATAATATCTAATAAAATAAAATTTCAAGTATCGGATGGCTAAAGAAAAGTAAATGTGTATGGATGATGATGATGGCGGCTAAAAGAAATCACATAGTAACTTTTGAAAGCAATTAATCCTTTTGAGGGTGTGATTGCAGTCAAACACGAGGAATAAAAAGAAATAAAAAACAAGTTGCAGCGGCAATAAATCCTTTCATGATGTCGACCAAGATTGCAACGGCGGAATCAAGCGGAGTTTATCAGTTTGGGGTGGCAAGTATATGACTAATAAAGTGAGACCAAAGTCTTTATTAAAACATGAAATAAGGAAAGGTGAACGAAAAAAACTAGAAAGATGAAGCGGAAAACAAAAAGAAGACAAGGAGGCCGGAGAGGGCGGCAGCGATAGTGGCACGCCGCCCTATGTGGGTTTTTTTTTCTAAATTGGTGACAGCTAGAGTTTATAGTTATTTGTGTGATGGAGCGGAGACGGTATAAAACCTAGACTTTGATACCATGTAAGAATTGTAATTATGATTGATACTATTCATTCAACAAGGTTACAATATATAGAGATAAACTAGGCCTGTGGGCTCGATACTTAACTCTAAATACTATTCCAATAAGATAAACCTAATTCACCATCATCGACAACGTCTTTTATGAGCGTAAGTCGTCATCATCAAAGAACGGAGTACAATGCCATTACTGTTCATTTAATTGGAAAAAATTAATAGATAGGTTAATCACAACACCACCATCATTTGGAGTTAAAGTAACGCTCCCACAAAATACCAAAACCTACAACAATGCCATTACTATTCAATCCAGTAACCACTAATCGAAAGCACTCCGCAAACACGTCGCCACCTTCCAAAGCAAACGTAAACATGGCTATGGGGCGGCGAACGGTGTTCATGGCGGTGCACGACGAATGTGGAAAGCGGTGTTAAAGAGCAGGCAGAAACCATCAAGCGGAACTACAATGGAAACCCAACGGCACCATCCAAAAGCCAACATAAAAGTAGCTCCTAGGCAGCAAAAGGTGGTGCATGACAGTGAACGACGGATGTGGAATGCGGTGGGGGGAGAGGGGTATGTCTGGGTACACACTGAGAGAGAGGGGCGGGGGGGAGATGGAAGGAGGGGGAGTCTTAAATTCCCACCAAACAACAACCAAAATTACAACAATGCCCCCAGCAAAAAAGAGAAATTACACAAATATCATTAGTGTTCATTCAATTGAATAATTAATTAAAAGAATAATCATTTCTTATATTTTATACTAGATTATCCTTCGGGTGCTTCCCAGGATATATAAATCTGATATGAAGTGACAAAATGTGTATACCATAAAAGGAATGGGTCGTGTTTTCAGGATTTTTTTTAAAGGATCAACACTCGATAACTTATAAAACCTACTTCTAATTCTACATGTGGACGTCTTGATCGATTGTTGTGTCTGTACAACTTTGTCACTTTCTCGAGACATTCTAAAGCTGTGATGTACCAAACGGGTATCAAATGATATGTCATAACGATGATTGATTTAAGAGGTGTGCATGGCGGGGTGATTACTTATCATTTATTAGCTAGAGATTTACTTGGTGTATAAAAATCGTAGCCTACATCTAACCGGTTTAACAACTTTTGTAATCAATGTTCCTAGCAACACCCATCAAAATTCTAAAAAAAAAAAACAAAAATAGATTTTTACCAAACTATTACATCTGAATATATATATATATATATATATATATATATATATATATAGGCTAAGTATCCTGTGGAAACCCAGTTGAGTTGGAGAAACCCTTGGCACCCCTATGTAACAACATTATTTTTTCCTAATTTTTTTAGGATAGCTTGTATACTTAATTTGATGAGTTTTGGCCAAAAAAAATTAAAAAAGCGCCGAGTAGATTTTTTTAAAAAAAATTATGTAACATGTTTGTTACATATGTAACAATGCTGACGTATGATAAATTCGAGTTTGTGTAACACATGTGTAACAAAATTATCTACTCGGCGCTTTTTTGATTTTTTTTTGCCGAAACTAATAAAATTGAATATAAAAGCTATGCTGAAAAAATCAGGAAAAAATAATGTTTTTACATAGGGGTGCCATGGGTTTCTCCAACTCGAGTGGGTTTCTAATTTATCCTTATCCTATATATATATATATATATATATATAGTGGAAGTATCCATGGAAAACCCTAAATAAACGAAAAACTCCCGGAAAACCCTACTTCCCGAGCTTTTTTTTTTGAAAAAATTAGGGCATGTAAAATACATGTTTTTAAGTGTTTTGAACCAAAAAAATCAAAAAAGCGCCGAACGGTTTTTTTTTAAAAAAATAAAATAAGTTGTGCATCATAACATATGTTAGCACTGGTAACATATGTTATGATGAAAAATTATTATTTTTTTAAAAAAAAACTGCTATGCGCTTTTTTGATTTTTTTGGCTCAAAACTCATAAAAACATGTATATTACATGTAGGGGTGTTCTTTTTAACCGATAACCAATAACCGAACCGAACCCGAAGTGACCCGACCCGAGAAACTACCTTACCCGATTAACCCGAACCCGATTAAGTGCATACCCGAACCCGACTAGAGTCTTTTGGGTCGGTCTTCGGATTAGTTTTGTATAATTCGGGTTGACCCGAATAACCCGAATAATTCAAAAACAAATAAATGATCCAGTTTTCATATTTTTATGTATATCGGAGTAGTGTTTTTGTAGCCAATTTTGCAACTAAATATTGTAGCCCATGTTGTGGTTTTATTTTAAACATATTGTAGCCCAAATGGATACAAATAAGCAACCCAAATGGTTGGAAATATGTAACTCAAACACCCGCACCATTAAACCGATAACCATTTAACCTGACCCGAAAAACCCGAACCCGATTAACGCCATAACCGATAACCATTTAACTAGATTGGGTCGGTTATCGGGTAATATTTTCACAAATGAAAACCCGAATAACCCGAACCGAATAACCCAATAACCGAAAACCAAACCCGATGAACACCCCTAATTACATGCCCTAATTTTTCAAAAAAAAAAAAAAGCTTGGGAAGTAGGGTTTTCCGGGAGTTTTTCAGTTATTTATGGTTTTCTCTAGATCATTACCCTATATATATATATAGATATATATATATAGATATATATATATATATATATATGTATGTAGCGGCTTTTTATAGGTAATACTAGATTCAAAAGCATATATACTACATGGTTAGTCAATTAGCTAAACATATTGTGTGTGTGTGTTTTTTTTTTTTTTTTGCATAAAAAAATCCACTAAAAAAGTCCTTTATTTATTTTTAGTATAACAGTTTGGTGTTAGTTGGTAAGATAAAAATACGATCATTAATTTGGTGTATTTTTTTTAAATGTCGTATATAAAATTTACTAACGTTTAAAAATTGTGATGGGGGAGAGATAAGGAAAAGATAAAGATAAACATATTATTCATGCTATATTTAGCAAGGTCGGTGATGCTTCTTTTAGTTGTAATATGTGCATTGCACATTCTCAAAAAAAAATTGAAAGTAGCAAAGGTGTCTCTCTCCACTCTCTGTCATCTTTCTCTCTCCGAACCTTCTTTTCACCGTTCATTTTCTCTTCCTCAAACTTAAGTTGTGCTAATATTTTGTTTCATATACCTATCACAATACAAACATCACAATGCTTGATTGTTTCTCTCTCTAGAAAGACCAGGCTTCTCTCTACTCTGTTTTTCTTCCTCTATCTAAAAACCATAACCATCTTTACCAGGCCATCTCCACCACCGGTGTCGGTTTCTTACAGCCTGACCGGTTCTTACAACAGTCGCCGGAGTGATGGCAGCAGCCGATGGTGATGATACCAGTGGGGGCATATGGTTTTGTCGAGTGGTTTCGTGTGAGTTTCTTAGTTAAGGGTAGATCTGAGTCGATTTGATTTAATCTTTTTCTTTTTTTTTATTTAATGAGTTAAATAAACTGGTTTGTGTTGTTTGAAAGAAGAATACAAGTCAGTTTATTGTGGTTATCTTTGGTGTTGGTGATGACAGCGGAACTGTTTCGAATGTGGTGTTCGATGGTGGTGGTTGTGGTAATTGTGATGGTGGTGGTTACGATGACGAGATGTGGTGTTCCGGTGGGGGTGATTGCCCTTCATGTGTCCTTTTAGCCTCCTTTGAACAAAATTGACGGAGTTTACAGGTTGAATGTTGACGTTTACAAAGAGAAAGAAAAGTTATGGATTATTACTGGAGCCAGTGGACCCGGGGGACGTGGAGGATGTTGCGGTGGCGTTGGCGGTGTGACCGATGGGCTACCGTTGGTGGTGTATTTTAAGTGATTTTGTTGTTTTGTTTTTAACAGAGAAAGGGGAATATAGAAGAGAGGATGACCGAAGGGTTTGGTAGAGGTGGGTTAATTAAGTAACTATTAAGTATTTTTTTTTTTTGAAAGCCAGATATGTGTTGCTAATAGAAGGTGCGATGACTCAACTTTGGCATCAATTTGGGCCAAAGTGAAAAACTTCTAATAAGTGTTTAATTTTCATGAAATCATAGATTTAATTTTCATGAAATCATAGATTTATCATTCATGAAATCTATATATATATATAAAAGAAAGCATATATGTCCATTGAGAGTGCCACGTGGCTTAATAATTGAGTGTTTTTGGTGTTTTTGAGTATTTTTCTAAATTTATCTCTCTATCTCTTAATTCTCAATTACTAAAATTAAATTGAGTTATTTTAGGAAAAAAGAATTTAAAAACAAATTTAAATTTTTTTCTTTTATCTTCCTCCCATAATTTTTAAACATAAATATCTTTTATATTCGAGATTTTTTAAATAAAAAAATTACACCAAATTAACGAGCGTTTTATTATCTTTCCAACGAGTACCATAGTGCTATATAAAAACGAAAAAAAAAAACGACTATTTTTTGTGGGGTTATATTCATACAGAAAAAACACAAAGTGTTCAGGTTATTCATTAATCAAATTGTAACATATTTTAATTTACGTGAAGATGATTATATGTTGAAGGTTATCCTTTTAAGTTTTAATACTTTATTATGTTTAATATGGTTTATGCTTTTTATTTTTTTAACTTTTTAAATAAATGTTTTTTAACTAAGATTGATTATGTTTAAGTTATTTACTCTTTTCGTGATTTGAGGTTTTTTTTATCATCTTTTATTAAATCATATTAAATTTTTCAACCCTGGGACCTTCCCAGGGTAATCGGCTAGTTAGATATACATAATAGCACTATATCAAACATAATCGATTACTTTTTATTGTTGACGAATTTATATAAAATATAATGTCTCAATGAATGGTTATGTAAAAACTCATAAATTACATATTGACATCTACCTTTTTTTTACTAAAAATATATTAATACTTTTTTTATTAATAAATGTATAAAATTTTGGTGTATTACAATTTTGGTACCACGACAAATTTAAACATAAAACATCCATAACGAGTGTTGCTAGCGAGTGTTCCTTTGGAAACTGTTGCCGGTATTTGTTTTTATAGTTTTAGATCAATGCAATCACGTGTCTAAATCCTTCTAGGTTTTCTTTTGGTTGATAACCGAGTGTCATTATCGTAGTGATATCTTAACGAAACAAACGATAAATATCAAACTCCCGCCGCGTAGCACGGGGGAATTTTACTAGTTAATTAAAAATGTTAAAATAATATAGATCCTTTTTCGTTTATTATTAACTAAATGAATATTAACTATAAATGAATAGTAACTATATATTATTTTATTATATATATTATTTTATTCATATTATTTAATTCATATATATTATTTTATTCAAAAACTTTTTTATATTATATAATATTAATATAAATAACATAATTTTATTCATATTATTTTATTCAATAACATAATATTATGTAATTTCGTTACAAATTTCATGTGTTACCTTATGTGCAGATTTCTTTAATTTTTTTAACGTTTACAACCAAAATGGAATCTTGATTGTATAATTCATTGATTGATTAACACCTCATCTAAATCTCGATTGTAAAACGCGCAACGAGCGTGATTTTATACAACTAGCTATATATATATAGATATATATCTCAAATTTTATATATACACATACATGCAACAAATGTTTGTTATATCTATATATAAGTATAGTTTGGTGTATACAGTTGGGTTTAGTGCATTTATTAAGTGTGCTTTGATTTACAACGAAGTTCGTTTAACCTAAAAGTTAGGTTTAAACCAATCCGTCTTTTTTTAAGGCTTAATTCAGTGGAAATTCTTATACAACCCTAACCAAGCGGTCCCAAATTCGAATCCCTACCTACACACCGGTGTTCTCCTTGCCTAAGCTCATACCGTCATGGGGAATTTTTTTTGTGGTGTGTATGGATCGAACCTGTGACCTACCCCACCCCCAGAATGAGAACCCCTAAGGAAAAACCCACTCTACCTCAAACCAGCTGAAGATAATTGGCAACCAATCCCTCTTAGATATATGTCTTAGGAGTTATATACCTCTTTAATTTAAAACCAAAAGAAAATGTGTAAATTCCCCCGTTTGAAATTTATTAGTTCAAAGGGCCCGTAACATAGCCTTACTCCGTGTGGTGTGGTGATAAAGGTGTTAGGGTTGTAAATGGAAGATTGGGAGTTCAAACATAATAAGAGGCAAAAAAATGTGTAATTAAAAGATTATAAAAATTGAGGAGAAAATTAGCCGTAAAAAAAAGGTCCATAACATCTCTTTGGTTCAAGACCCTAGGCTTATAGCTCAGTGGTCATAGGAAATGAGGGAAGACTCTTGGCCTTTGGTCATGAGTTTGATTCCTAATCTCACTCGAATTTTACCGGCTTCTTATTGCCATGCCTTCAGGCGGGTAGGGGTCGGGTTTTCCCTGGTCAGGGAACCACATAGGCGGGCTTTGGCTCTCAATAGAAGACAAATTTGTAGAAATGCTCCCGTTTGAAGTCCGGTAGAATTATTGTATTGGCCGTTCAAAAAAACATCTCTTTGGTTCATCATTATTCATCACATGGTTGTGTACTGTGGAAAGCCATTAAGATCTACAATGTGGACCTCATTCTTCATCTGTTGGACATCTGTTAACTTTCCTTGTCATTATTGTCATGTAGCTTTAATATGAGTACACGCGTATAAGTGTTAAACATGTAGAATAATAAATTTTCAAATTAAATGAATTCAATTATTCAACTTTTTACTTGGATTTTAATTCGATTAAAGGTTATATGAGAGTCTAATTTTCAAATTTGGCCCGTTTACCTACGTATCACTTGTAATTGACTGTTTAGTTAAGTGGAAAAAAAATTAGATTCATACTTGAAACTCAAATTTGAATAAATTCAATTTTTTTTTTCAAATTCACACAAAATAATAAATTATTATACGTTTATATTATTTTCAAAAGTACTACAACACTAGAAACAACCTCGATTGGCCAATGTGGCGGGGCTTTAAATTGTATAAGATTGGTTGGTAATCACTTAGGAATCTTTCTGTTCTTGGTTATGTTATGTATCTCTTGCCTCTTGGTGGACGATTGTACTTTGGTGATTTGCTAGCTTCCCGCTAGCATTTTGGTTTGAATAAAATTTGTTAGAACGTTCAAAAAAAACTACAACACTAGAAACAAAAAAAAAGACTGGATGACGATCTACCTTGATTAATGATTATGTAACTTAGGGATCTGAAAGAAAAATAAGTCTGAAATAGTACGTAAATAGTAAATTAGTGTAGAATTTAGATAGATAGAAAATGGGCTATTGGGCTTGGTGTTGTTATGGACTCGTGATAGGGGTGTTCAAATCGCTCGTCGTTTGAGGATCGCTCGTCGCTCGTTCGGAAAATGTTCGAAAAATGCTCGCTCGATCTTCTGCTCGGTTGTATATGAGCCGATCGGCTCGGTTCGGTTTGTAAATGAGCCAAGCACGAGCAAAGGTACGCTCGGCTCGGTTCGGCTCGAATAAATTTTTATTTATTTAATAGTAAATATACACACAACTTACAGATAAATTTATGGCTTTATATATAAGATTCTCTTGGATTTAACTCAGTATATGCAAACAAAATATAACCAACCCACTTAACAAAATAAAAAAAAATTAACACTAGTATTAATAGTAAAACAGTAAGTCATGTGGTGACAGTATTGACTTCTTTATGTTAATAGTCGTCCATCATTAATTGTCGCTTGATATCACACCTACGTCACAATGCAACAACTGTTGTCTGACGTATGCTCATCACCTCGCCAGCCTCAATCTAAGCCTCATCCTTGGACATTGTGATCTCAATATTAGTGTTATCATCGGACATTTTGATCTTAGTTGTCACCCGACAATGAAAACATCAAAGGAAACATCCCAATTTTATACTCGTCCATATTATTCTTCGCTCGATTCTCGCTCGGCGCTCACTCGGAAAATTTGCGCTCGAAGAATGCTCGTTCGGTTTTCGGCTCGATTGTAAACGAGCTGCTCCGCTCGGTTCGGTTTGTAAATGAGCCAAGCATGAGCAAAGCTCAGTTCGGATCGGCTCGGCTCGTGAACAGCCCTACTCGTGGATATTATTTTGATTTCGGCCCAAATTTAGAAGTATTTTTTTCATGTATGTATATATTATGTAGATACTAGCAGGAGCTCGCGTGTTGCGACGGTGCTGCACAACGTTTGGATGTTGTGTTTGGTCAAATTTATGATTTTCGACCCAATTCGAAATGAAAATTCAAATCTATCTATTATAATAATTGAAAACAATAAATCTCACATGGCATTTCAAGAGGGCATCCTCCCCCTTGAGTGTGTCATGTGACATTAATTTATTTTAGGAAAAAAAATTAAAAACAAAATTAGATTTTTCTCTCTTATGTTTCCTCCCATAATTTTTAAACGTTAATATATTTTATATATGAAATTTTTTTAACGAAAAAAAAAATTACACTAAATCAACGAGCGTTTTATTATCTTTCTAACGAGTACCATAGTGCTATATAAAAAACGGAGGAAAAAACGACTATTTTTTGTCGGGTTTTGTCATACAGAAAAACAACACAAAGTGTTCAGGTAATTCATTAATCATGTATAAGCAAATCGCTGATTCAAATCGGTAAATATGAATTATATTTTCAACATGTGTTAGCATTGAAGTTGTACATTGTTTTAGGTTAGGTATTAATATTAGAGTTATACATTGTTTAAGGTTAGGCGTTAACATTGGAGATACATTCTTAATTGTTTTAGGTTAGGTGCTACCTGAAACTTTCCTGCATGTAACTAAATTCTTAATTGTTTTAGGTTAGGTGCTACTTGAAACTTTCCTGCATGTAACTGTAAAACACATCATTCTATTTCATATGTAAAATTGATATGTCACATTAGATTTTCAACCCCGGGATATAATCTAGTTGAATTATATATAACTTGAATTTCTTTTATAAAAAGTACACACACATACACGCACACACACATATATATAACTTTGTTTATTTATCTCGATCCGAATTCAAACATAAATCAAATTGTAATTTAAATAAACTGAATAACCCGAAAACAATCGCGCTAAACATCCATATTCCACCTATTACTTTTGCATGTTATATTATAGAGATTCAAACCAATTTATAACTTGATCAAATTTATCCTCTATTATTGATTAAAAAAAGAACATTATGTTGTTACCCGAACGCATGATGGATAAAGTGAATTCTTGTTAGTTGTTTGTCAATCTCCACGGGCTAATTCCAAGAATTATATAACGAACATATGAGTTTGTTTGTGGTTAATTTAGTGTGGATAGGACGTACAAAATATAGAAGTTTAAAATTGTGAATGGTGTAATGTTATACAAACTAATTTTTTGTTTTTTGTTTTTTGTTTTTGCCTTTTTTTAACCTTCAACTATAGAATACAATTGGTGTATTAGTAACCATTAATTTTTTTTTTTTTTGTTTTGCCATTAATCAATAGAATTTAATTGATGTATTAAATTTGTCTTGTCATTTTAATGAATTTATTTGCCCTTATGTATAAACATGAAATGACAACTTTACCCGTGTCTAACACCCATATATAGTAGTATAGAGGTTTAAAATTGTGAATGGTATAATGTTAGACAAACTAATTTTTTTGTTTCTTGTTTTTGCTTTTTTTTTAACCTTCAACTATAGAATATATTTGGTGTGTTAGTAACCATTAATTTCTTTTTTTTTGTTTTGCGATTAATCAATAGAATTTAATTTTTGTATTAAATTTGTCTTGTCATTCTAATGAAATTACAATTTTGCCCTTGTGTATAAACATAAAATGACAACTTTACCCGTCCAACACCAACTATATAGTAGTATAGATAATAACAAATAAATAAATATAAATCTGAATTCAAATTTTGAATCAAATCGAATTGAAAATCATAAATTTGTATCACACTCAAATTCGATTACTACACTCAATCTCTGATTGAATTTTAATTTTTGAAAACCGAAATCGAACTTTAGTAATCGATATTGAATCGAGTCGAATTTTGAATTCTTGGAATCCGATTTTATTGCCGGCAACCACTAGACATGATTGTTCATCAATTCTCTGGTATCAACAGTTTTCACAAAATCAAATATAAAATATTGTTAATAGTTGAAATATTGAACATAAAAGTAGTTACATTGAAGTTGGTATAGTGTCTTATATACTTAAACTAGTATTTTACGCGTGTCGCGCGTTGCGGCAACAACCTGGTGCTTGCAAGACTTTGTTATATGCGTGACATGCAAACATAGCATCATTGTACAAAGAATAACACCATAACATACGGAATTTTAACACACCCAAAGCGAATTACAATGCATCATAAATGGTGCTCACACCTTTCAAGGCTCTGTCATCAATAGGGGCGAAGCAACTTGGGGGCAAGCGGGTGCCCCGGCCCCATCGATTTTTTCTGCAGTGGTAGAATTTTGTGATTTTCGTAGCTAAATTGTGTCCGGGTTAAGCCCGGCCCACACCGTTTTAATCTTCCTGCTACTACCTATCGGAAAAATTGAGTCTGGCCCCCACCAATTCGAGAACCAAGCTTCTCCACTTATCACAGCCCATAAAGCATTTTGCTATATGAAGATCACCATATCAATTAGCTAAGAACAAACATGTTTATTAATAAAAAAAAATAAGCAAAGAAAAAACATGTTTATTACTAAAATATTTTTTGGCCCAAACTAAGTCGCCCAAAAAAGAGGAAATCGCCCAAAAGAAGGAAAAAAGGCCCAAGAAAGTCCAAACCGCCCAGAAATTGTTTGGCCCAAAATAACAAAAAGTAAATCGCCTAGAAAAGAAAACACTGCCCAGAAGAAGCAAAAGACGCCAAAAAAAGTCCAAACCGCCCAGAAAAAATGGAATCACCGTAGCGCTACAGTAACACTGTGGGGGGACCGACTTTACCAATTGTATTTATATATAATTATGAGAGAAACAACGAGGTTTTGTCGATTATCTTACTATTTTTATGCATATAATTATATGGAATGAGATAGTGAGTTATTTTTTTTAAATTATCTAAATTTTTAGTATAAATGTATATTTTGTTTAAATTATAAGAATAAAGATAAAAAGACAATGTGGATGCTCTAACTCTTAAGGATGAATTTTACATATAGAAAATTGATAATCGTATAAACTACTGTGTGAAAGAGTCTCGGATGGTTAGGTTATTATATAAGCATTATCTATTATAGTCAAACAATGGTTATAAGTATTTATGCAGTTCTTAAGGTTTTTTTTCATCAACAACCTATTTCTACTACTAAATCTACATCATTTGTTCAGCGTGGGACTTGAATCCCAACATTATGTTTCTAATTTTAGTGTTATCAACATATTTTGGTGAAATTGGATTAACTTGTTGACTAAGTTATCTTATTATTTATTAAACAAGTTAAGAGAAACGAAAGTGCAAGCTCGTTTTACTTTTTTGGTGTTTGAATTGGTTTTGGTTTTATGATTAAGTTGGAAATAAAATGTTATAAACATATAACATCTTATGTTTGGGCCTTGATAGTTATTTATTTTGGGCTATGAATCTTTAATACGAAGTTGAGCCATAACTTTTTTGATCTACTCCTATGCGTGAAGAAGTGGAAAACGAAACCCAAGATCAACAGAGAAGGAAGCTAAAATAGGAGAATGATGATTAAATATGCAGAGGACATGAATGGAATGGCAGATTCTTTGTTTGATGTGTACCAGGATGTTGCATATGTTAAGGAAGTTTGGGACTCATTGAGTCGTATATATGGCAAAGGACGCATCAAGTAAGAAATTTTTTGTCAATAACTTTAATTCCTATAAGATAGTAGATAATAGATCAGAATTGGAGTAGAGAATTTGGCGTGTGTGTGGTTGCAATCCATTGTAGAAAATAGAGACTTGTTGCCATACCTATAGTCCATGATGCGGACATTTTCTTAGAAGCTCTTTGAAACACTCTCATGTCTCGAACAATGATACCCCGTCTTCTTGGGGTGAAGAAATTAATTTCTAACATCAATTTAGCAGTTTTGGCAGGTGGGAAATACTTGTAGAGATTTTTTTAGCAATATTGTCGCATATGGTGATAGAACCATGGGGTAAGGTGTTTAACCATAATTTTGCACCATCTTTGAGTGAAGAAGGGAACTACTAGAGTCTAATGGTGTTGTAAAAAACACCAGAACATAAGCAATCGAATAATTAAACCAACGATTAAGAACTTTAGTGATATACGAACGATTACATGAAAGGAATTAAGAAGAAAACGATTACAGAGGATTACCATAAATGATGAACCCTAACCTGATTTATAGCCCTAATCAGATTAACGAATAACTCATAACAACCTGACTTCTAAAATGACACAAACAACCCTTATACTTTGGACCTTTTATTACAAACAGTCTAAACTATATTATAACATTGAATATGCTTTGGAACATGGTAGAATCAACCCCTGAGCTTTAATACTCCTATTCTGCACTTTGACTTTCAGGTTTGACTCCTTGATTTTGACTTATTATTCCAACAATCTCCACCTTAAGTCAATAATCAAGATCTATTCAACTTACCTATTACCCAAAACAAGAATCAAACACCATTTCAGCACTAATTTGATCACCACAATCAGCTGCACTCTCGTTAGATTCATTTTGGACCATATTACCCTTTTTCAAACCTTCAGTTAAAACCATGTCTTCTGAATCTGCAATAACCAACTCTGAACCATGTTGTAATTTGTTTTCCACCACAGATTTGATCACAACATCAGTTGTATTCTCACCAGAATTCCCAAGGACCCTTTTGACTTTTACCATGTCTTTGTCAAAACACTATGTCTTGATCCTGCACTATACAACACTGATCCATATTGCAACTTCCCTTTCCAACTCTCAACATCACTTAAAACCTGAAAATCACAGCCTGTTTTGACCCATTCACAGTCTATAGCTTCTGCACATTCAGTCCCAACAAAACTTTTGACCAAAATACCCCTGCCATCAGTTTTATTCTTATCCACCAATTCAACCTTAAGCATCACTTCCCAAGAATCATCCTTCCATATTGAACTCGTTTCCCCATTCAATATCTTACACCACTTGGCCAACTCTCCTGAATTAACAGATTTACCACAAGTCAAAAACCTCCTTAACCTGTCCCTTTCTTCACAACATAGTTTTTCATCAAAAACACCATTGTACACCTGAGAATCTTTCCCTGTAACATTCCCAGACTCCACCTGAATCTGAATAGACTTCACCTCTGCTTGTACAGGCCCCACCTTAGTCCAAACACCCTTTAAACATAACATCAACCTGCTACTTTCCACCCTTGGCTTCACAACACCTAGTCCACATATCCTGACTATCATTCCACCATCTGAATACCCCAAGAACTCACACTCTCCTGTTCTTGAATCCATATTAACCTGACTAGTCTTATCATATATCTTTAAGCAAAACATCATCCATTTTCCAAACTTGGTAACACACTCATGTTTACAACCCAAAACATGTACCCTTACCCCTTTTGGAAAACCATCTTCTTTAAACAGAAGATCACCTCCACCTAGAGCCCAACCCATTTGTGACACCCGGCAACTTCCGGTAACTAACTTTTGAAAACTTAGTAAGTCTACCTTAGCGAGTCGTGCATATGTTACACAAAACAAGGTCGGTCGAGTCGAGTCGCACATCATTAGAGTTTTAACATACGCAAGTCTCGAGTCCCGGAAATTGGTGAACGAGTGTAAACGTGTTTACTTTCATGTATTATGTGTTTATAATCATTATGTGACTTATCGGTATGTGAAAATGTGTTAACATATGTTAAAACGGAGTTTAACGCGCCAAATACACCACATCAGACCCTTTAGGCGATTAGCCCAACCCTTTAGGCGATTAGCTAGGTGCCTTTAGGCGTTTAGCTCCTTTCTTTAGGCGATTAGCCTGATCTGTTAGGCGATTAGCTTGTTTTCTTAGGCGATTAGCTTGTTTCTTTAGGCAATTAGCACCCTAATCGCCTAATAGAGCTCCATAATCGCCTGCAACATGTCTGACGACTAAAAACACCTATAAATACCACCCTTGACCTCCAAAACATTATTTACACAACCCTAGCCGTCCCATAACATATCTCAACCCACAAACATCCTCTGGAACTCATTTTTACACACAAACAACCATTTCCAAGCTTATTCCATCATCTACTCTTAAATACAAGGTGTGTTCTTCAAACCCAAACCTTTAAATGATTATGTTTTACTCCCTAAATGTCCAGACCTGATTTATAAAGGTTTTTGTCTTTGAAAATCCATTTAAAACCGTCTCTAAACAAACCCACACCTTTACATGTGTTATATGTGTTATATATGATTAAAGATAGAGTTTTTGGGATCTAATCATGATTGTTTTTGTGTTATTATGATGTTTATAGCTGTTACAAGTTAGTATGATGATGTCCTAGGAGTTTGGATGGTTTTGGTCGTGTATTATGGATACTTGATGTTTTGACCCGTTTGAAGGATTTTGGATGATTTAGGATGATATGAGGTGTGTTGTTGATTGTTTGATGTTAGGTTTTGCTCTAGGATGATGCTAGAACAGTAGGATGCTTTCGGACAACGTGGTTATGTGATTAGATCTGGATATTTGCTATTTAGGGCAAGTTCTTGCATGTTGATGTGATGTTTTCATGTTAAGTTGCTATTTTGGGAAAACGCTCGCATTCGGGACTGTTAGAATGATGAAAACTTAGGGGTTTTGCTTGGAATATGTTTGATTATATGTTAGAATGATTATTGGGTGTTTGCGCACGTTTCGGATCTGATTTGAAGGGTTAAACGCGCGAAAAACCACATTTGCTGCACTATAGGCGATTAGCAATCCTAATCGCCTATGTTATAGGCGATTAGGGGCATAATCGCCTAAGGAATGGCCTACTCGTGTGATATGTTAGGCGATTAGCATCATAATTGCCATCAGTTCATGCAATTGTGATCCTAATTTCCTTCATGTCATGCAATTGTGACCCTAATCACTAGTTAAGCCCTGAATTGCATACCACATGACCATAATCGCCTAATATGCATGTGATTAGCCCTAATCACCTAACATAAGGGGCGATTAGCCCTGGTAATTGCCTGTTGACCATCCCTAATCACGTGTTTACTTTCCTAATTGCATGCTAAGTTCCTAATCGCGTGTAATGCTGTTATAAGTGTATTTTAACATCCCGAAACCCGATTCGACACCTAGGAACATGATAGGAACCCCGTGACATGCCTAGTAACATAGTAACACGTGTTCGGACTTGTTCGTACGTTATTTGACCTATGTGTTAGAATCATTGAACTTTAACGCATGTTAAGGACTAAGTTGCATGATTTGTGTGTGTTTGAGTATGAGGTGAACACGTGGAGTCTCGGGTCACCAATGGGATGTCGAGTCTTGTACATTTGGTCAGTTTAACAGTCAACGCATTTTCAAACGAACCTGGTTATGGTCTGGGCATCTAGGGACTAACTAACCTACAGGTTATTAGTCTAAGTACTTGTAACTGTCATATGTTAGGTCGCCGCTTTACGGGGCTAGCATAGCTTGTTGGTTTAAATCACTTTCAAAGTAACGCAACCCAAGGTGAGTTCACGGCCCCTCTTTCATATGTTTTCTTTCGGGGGAGAAACATGCCACGCAATTTAACAAACTCAATGTTTTCGTATAAACATGCAACTCCTTTTGGAAACGCTTTACTCATTTTGAATACGTAACTGTTTTTGGGAAGTAACTTGTTGTAAGCACGCTACGCTTTTGAAACATTTTTGGGAAGTAACACTTTTGGAAAGCAACACTTTTGAATGCAACGCTTTTGAAACACAACTCTTGATTTGCAACACTTTTGTTTACTACACGACGAAACAAGGAGTCCCGGGGGAAACCATGAATGTGCGGGGTAGCACAACGGGGAAATGTGGATAGATCTATTGGGCCTGACAAACCCCACCCGTCGGCTAGGAGCCGGGCGGGTGCATATTGTCTCTAGTTTAGCAACACAAGCAACTCAAACACGGGCAGCAACTCAAGCAACGCTGTCAGTAATGGTTTCAGCATCACAGTCGTGGTAGTAGTAGGAAACGCTTGTTTGTTCGTTTGTTTGTTTAACGTATCTTATGACATGGTATTTTGTGATCAACGCTCAACACACGGAAACTTATTGTAAACTTAAAACCTGTGAACTCACCAGCATTATATGTTGACCCGTTTTTGGCATGATTTCTCAGGTCGCTAAGGTAGCAGCATCTCAGGGCTTAGGCGCACGCGTCTGCACGGCGTCTAGTTTAGGTTCATGATTTTGTTGTTAAACAAGTTTGGAAACTTTTGGGATTTGGTTTTGTAAAACAATGCTTCCGCACTGTTAAATGTTGAATTTTAAATCTTATGCATGGTTTTTATTACGTATGTTTTACATTTAGACGTCGTTTATTGTGACCGTTGACTTGGATCCTGGTATGTCACACGCCTCGCGGTAGAACTCCGCAGGTGGATATTTGAGGGTGTGACAGATTGGTATCAGAGCCAATGGTTATAGTGAACTAGGACTGCATGTAGAGTCTAGACTATAGCCGAGTCTCACACACTAGACGGTCACATACATTTGAGTCGTGTCTTTTGGTAAACATACTAACCTTGTCGGGGTGTCGGTATCCTTACCACACGGTGTCACATTGCTTATCTCCTTCTTGGTTATTCCTAGCTTCACTTTATCTTCTCCTTCGGGTTTACAGTCGTGGGAACTTGTTTGATGATCTTTTGAGTTGGTTATATCTTCCTAGGATGTGGGTGTCGGGTGACTTGAGGTTCGAGCTCGGGGCACGCCTTGAGGACCATGTAGAGCAATTTATCATTTCGGGTGCACACGAGATCATAAGTTGAAATGCATGGAAGACTTGGTGGATCTCGGGTTGGGATTAATGGTCACATTGGACCCAATCCTGGATTTTCGTATTCTCTTGGTTTAGCGTTGGTGATGGGTCTGAGTGTTTGTTTCTTGTCTTTCTCAGAAGATGTCTGGAATTCGCGGTGGACGTAGAGGCGGTGGTCGTACTGGCGGACGCAATGGTGGCGGTGGTCGTGGAGGGGTGAACCTAACCCAGGAGGATCTGAACACCTTGCTGCAGGCTGCCTTTCAGGCAGGACACAATGCTCATGGCGGTGAGTTGATCCTATCAGTTTTGCCTCGTTGTGAGCATGGTATCCTTCTTTTGTGGTTTTCTTACGTGTTTCGTTTCAGGCGGTGTTGTTAATCCACCCCCAGCCATGTGTACGTACAAGATGTTTCGGGATTGTAAGCCCCATGAGTTCTCTGGCACTGAAGGGGCTGTAGGCATGCTCAAGTGGCTAGAGAAAGTGGAGTCAGTGTTCTTGATGTGTAACTGTCTTCCTGAGGATCGAGTCAAGTATGCTGCTGCACTTTTCCTGGATGTTGCGTTGACCTGGTGGAACAATATTACTCAGAATATGGGTTTGGGGGAGGCGTATGCCATGCCATGGGAGGATTTTGTCCAGCTGCTGAAGAGAGAATTCTGCCCCAGGGAGGAAATTCAGAAGTTGGAACAGGAGGTTTGGAACCTCAAGATGGTTGGGTCGGAGATTGAACAGTACACTGTGAGGCGTAATGAGTTGGCGGTGCTGTGTCCAGACTTACATGTGCCAGAATATAGGAGGATCGAGCACTACATTTCAGGGTTAGTACCAGAGATAGCGGGGTTAGTGGCTGCGGGAAATCTTCCTACTTATGCAGAGGTGGTTCGATCGGCTCATCGGATGACTAATCTGAAGGTGAATGAAGGTGTTTTACCTGCTCGTGGTTCGACCGTCAAGGCTCCAGAGGGCAGCAAGCGCAAGTGGGAAGGCTCGGGGAAGAGTTCGGCTCAAGAACAGCCACAGCAGGAGACCAGGAAGCTAGGGGCGGTGGGGTCACCGTCGACTCAGAATCAGGGTGGATACACTGGAAAGAACCCTAAGTGCAACCAGTGCGGGTACCATCATGTTGGGAGTTGTGATACGTTTCGTTGCAACCGTTGTCTTCGCTATGGCCATCTGGCCAAGGATTGTAGGGTCAGCACTCAGACAGGACAAGTTCAAGCAGTCGCCCCCACTCCTACTCCTCGGGGAAATCAAGGGTGCTTCAATTGTGGTGAAACAGGGCATTTCAAGCGAAATTGCCCAAAGCTGAATCAGGGAGAGGCAGGCACAGCAAGAAATGGAGGGAACAACCAGGGCGGTGGTGTAGCTGCTCGTGCTTATGTTATTGGGGCTAGGGAGAACCAGGAGGACCCAGACACTGTTACCCGTACGTATTCTTTCTTATCTTTTGTTACGCCTTGGTTTTACTCTTTCGCATTGTTGTGTGTTCGTGTCTTCGGGTGTTTCCTTGGGGTTTGGTCTTTACTTCTCATTCTTTGGGGTCGATGAGGGTCCTTTGGGGATGCTACTTGGACGGTACCAGTGGGTTGTTACACCGATCACAGTACTCCCCAGTAGGCCTTCAATCGGGGGTCTCTTGTCTCATATTCACTTGCTGTTCCTTGGGGAACGTTACTTGGGCACACACCGGGGTCGACGCTCATCACTGTTAGGGTCGAAAGAATCTCGGGGCGAGATTTCTTTCAACAGGGGGATGATGTGACGACCCGAAAAATTTTTCTTCTTATTTTGTCTTCTCTTTTCGACTTCGGGAAATTTTCGGGACGAAAATTCTTTTAACAGGGGGATGATGTGACACCCGGCAACTTCCGGTAACTAACTTTTGAAAACTTAGTAAGTCTACCTTAGCGAGTCGTGCATACGTTACACAAAACAAGGTCGGTCGAGTCGAGTCGCACATCATTAGAGTTTTAACATACGCAAGTCTCGAGTCCCGGAAATTGGTGAACGAGTGTAAACGTGTTTACTTTCATGTATTATGTGTTTATAATCATTATGTGACTTATCGGTATGTGAAAATGTGTTAACATATGTTAAAACGGAGTTTAACGCGCCAAATACACCACATCAGACCCTTTAGGCGATTAGCCCAACCCTTTAGGCGATTAGCTAGGTGCCTTTAGGCGTTTAGCTCCTTTCTTTAGGCGATTAGCCTGATCTGTTAGGCGATTAGCTTGTTTTCTTAGGCGATTAGCTTGTTTCTTTAGGCAATTAGCACCCTAATCGCCTAATAGAGCTCCATAATCGCCTGCAACATGTCTGACGACTAAAAACACCTATAAATACCACCCTTGACCTCCAAAACATTATTTACACAACCCTAGCCGTCCCATAACATATCTCAACCCACAAACATCCTCTGGAACTCATTTTTACACACAAACAACCATTTCCAAGCTTATTCCATCATCTACTCTTAAATACAAGGTGTGTTCTTCAAACCCAAACCTTTAAATGATTATGTTTTACTCCCTAAATGTCCAGACCTGATTTATAAAGGTTTTTGTCTTTGAAAATCCATTTAAAACCGTCTCTAAACAAACCCACACCTTTACATGTGTTATATATGATTAAAGATAGAGTTTTTGGGATCTAATCATGATTGTTTTTGTGTTATTATGATGTTTATAGCTGTTACAAGTTAGTATGATGATGTCCTAGGAGTTTGGATGGTTTTGGTCGTGTATTATGGATACTTGATGTTTTGACCCGTTTGAAGGATTTTGGATGATTTAGGATGATATGAGGTGTGTTGTTGATTGTTTGATGTTAGGGTTTGCTCTAGGATGATGCTAGAACAGTAGGATGCTTTCGGACAACGTGGTTATGTGATTAGATCTGGATATTTGCTATTTAGGGCAAGTTCTTGCATGTTGATGTGATGTTTTCATGTTAAGTTGCTATTTTGGGAAAACGCTCGCATTCGGGACTGTTAGAATGATGAAAACTTAGGGGTTTTGCTTGGAATATGTTTGATTATATGTTAGAATGATTATTGGGTGTTTGCGCACGTTTCGGATCTGATTTGGAGGGTTAAACGCGCGAAAAACCACATTTGCTGCACTATAGGCGATTAGCAATCCTAATCGCCTATGTTATAAGCGATTAGGGGCATAATCGCCTAAGGAATGGCCTACTCGTGTGATATGTTAGGCGATTAGCATCATAATTGCCATCAGTTCATGCAATTGTGATCCTAATTGCCTTCATGTCATGCAATTGTGACCCTAATCACTAGTTAAGCCCTGAATTGCATACCACATGACCATAATCGCCTAATATGCATGTGATTAGCCCTAATCACCTAACATAAGGGGCGATTAGCCCTGGTAATTGCCTGTTGACCATCCCTAATCACGTGTTGACTTTCCTAATTGCATGCTAAGTTCCTAATCGCGTGTAATGCTGTTATAAGTGTATTTTAACATCCCGAAACCCGATTCGACACCTAGGAACATGATAGGAACCCCGTGACATGCCTAGTAACATAGTAACACGTGTTCGGACTTGTTCGTACGTTATTTGACCTATGTGTTAGAATCATTGAACTTTAACGCATGTTAAGGACTAAGTTGCATGATTTGTGTGTGTTTGAGTATGAGGTGAACACGTGGAGTCTCGGGTCACCAATGGGATGTCGAGTCTTGTACATTTGGTCAGTTTAACAGTCAACGCATTTTCAAACGAACCTGGTTATGGTCTGGGCATCTAGGGACTAACTAACCTACGGGTTATTAGTCTAAGTACTTGTAACTGTCATATGTTAGGTCGCCGCTTTACGGGGCTAGCATAGCTTGTTGGTTTAAATCACTTTCGAAGTAACGCAACCCAAGGTGAGTTCACGGCCCCTCTTTCATATGTTTTCTTTCGGGGGAGAAACATGCCACGCAATTTAACAAACTCAATGCTTTCGTATAAACATGCAACTCCTTTTGGAAACGCTTTACTCATTTTGAATACGTATCTGTTTTTGGGAAGTAACTTGTTGTAAGCACGCTACGCTTTTGAAACATTTTTGGGAAGTAACACTTTTGGAAAGCAACACTTTTGAATGCAACGCTTTTGAAACACAACTCTTGATTTGCAACACTTTTGTTTACTACACGACGAAACAAGGAGTCCCGGGGGAAACCATGAATGTGCGGGGTAGCACAACGGGGAAATGTGGATAGATCTATTGGGCCTGACAAACCCCACCCGTCGGCTAGGAGCCGGGCGGGTGCATATTGTCTCTAGTTTAGCAACACAAGCAACTCAAACACGGGCAGCAACTCAAGCAACGCTGTCAGTAATGGTTTCAGCATCACAGTCGTGGTAGTAGTAGGAAACGCTTGTTTGTTCGTTTGTTTGTTTAACGTATCTTATGACATGGTATTTTGTGATCAACGCTCAACACACGGAAACTTATTGTAAACTTAAAACCTGTGAACTCACCAGCATTATATGTTGACCCGTTTTTGGCATGATTTCTCAGGTCGCTAAGGTAGCAGCATCTCAGGGCTTAGGCGCACGCGTCTGCACGGCGTCTAGTTTAGGTTCATGATTTTGTTGTTAAACAAGTTTGGAAACTTTTGGGATTTGGTTTTGTAAAACAATGCTTCCGCACTGTTAAATGTTGAATTTTAAATCTTATGCATGGTTTTTATTACGTATGTTTTACATTTAGACGTCGTTTATTGTGACCGTTGACTTGGATCCTGGTATGTCACACGCCTCGCGGTAGAACTCCGCAGGTGGATATTTGAGGGTGTGACACCATTGACATCCCACACACATCCCCCATGAACCTTTGATTGAACCTCCTTAGAGACTTTTACCCTGTGACCCATTCTCATCACATAATTATCACAACCCTCTAAGTTTCTACCCTGTAACCCATCAATTTGTTTACATAATTTATTCAACCCTTATCCAAATGTGTGATCAATGCACTCTATAACATGAGGCACAACATGATTCTCAAGAACATAAACATTGTTACTTTGTTTTGTTCTTGACATCACTATCAATAATCATATCATAATAAGAACTTTACCATCCTTCATAATCACATGATAACCACTTCTTTCAAAAGATTTCAATGACAATAAACTTTTATTCTTGCCATTGTTCATCATGAATGTGACAACTTTAATCTCTTGAATCACACACGCATTGCCATTACCCATCTTGATTACACCAAGATCTTCATATTTCAGTTCCCTGAAATATCCTGAATCCATCGTCCTCCTTTCAGAACAGAATCCATCACAATTCCCCACAAGAACATCAAGAACATAACCTTTTGATGATCCTTCTTGTTTACTATGAGTCTATGACTATACATACTATGTTCTTCCCTTCTTTTCTTCAATTCAGACCAACCGTTCTTTCCATCAATCTTTCCCAACTCGAACTTCGTTGTTTTCACCATTGATTCGACTTGATTGTTCTAAATCGAGCATTACCAGGCTCTGATACCAATTGTTGTAAAAAACACCACAACATAATCAATCGAACAATTAAACCAACGATTAAGAACTTTATTGATACACGAACAATTACATGAAAGGAATTAAGAAGAAAACGATTACAAAGGATTACCCTAAATGATGAACCCTAACCTGATTTATAGCCCTAATCAGATTAACGATCTCATAACATCCTGACTTCTAAAATGACACAAACAACCTTTATACTTTGGACCTTTTATTACAAACAGTCTAAACTATATTATAACACTGAATATACTTTGGAACATGGCAGAATCAACCCCTGAGCTTTAATACTCCTATTCTGCACTTTGACTTTCAGGTATGACTCCTTGATTTTGATTTATTATTCCAACAAATGGATTCATTAGAAATCCTATTGATTTTGAAGGTGTCGCAGATTTCCAAAAGTTGGAGATATGAAGGTGGGATCCTGATTAGGTAAGCCATAAAAGGTAGCGATGTTTTGAAGCATTTGACTTATAGGGGATTGAAGTTCAAAGTTACTTGCATCAACCCTTGGAGGAGCTACATCAGCTCCAAATTTGTCTAAAGTGGGGCTTAAAAAATCCATGAGAGTTTTTCTTCCTCGATGTGTTTGTCATGTAAGATGGCCTCGGCTACGAGTCGAGTTCATTCTCATACTTGCAGGTGAAATGTAGTTCTGGTTCGTTGATGAGAATGAATGATTAATTAGGTATTTATAGGGTTAGCAATTAGAGTTATAGTAGAATAGGATGCAGTGGTTGATCCAGGACTTTTTCAGGGGTTTCACTGTTTTTAGATGCTCCAATTTCATAGGACTGGACATACAAATTTCGGGTCAAGTCGGGTGTGGTTCATCACATAACAAAATAATGATCCTACTTCTAATAAAGAATTCCAATTAATGACACATGTCATTATCTCATCTAATTATTAATATTAATATATTGGATTAAATATAACTAATATAATTTTTATTAAAATAAAAATCATAGGTTGACTATGAATACATTGTGATAGATATAAGGGTTTGTTGGGAATGGGGTAATGGAATAGATGAGGGAATGGAATGGACGATGTAGTGGAATCGGCAAATGAATGAAATGGATCCATGGCATGGTAATTATCCATTTCATTCATTTGTCCATTCCATTCCTCCATCCATTCCATCACCCCATATCAAACAAACCCTTATGTTTCTTCTAGGCAATTATTCACAGGATTTGAAAGAGGGACTCGAGACGATGACACTAGTATGTTCAAATGCAGAAATAAGCATGGTTCGTCGGTTGTAGGTTGATGTTCTCCTCGGATGGGATGACTGGAACCGACGATTAAACCATTGAACTATGCTCATTTCTGCAATTGATCATACCAATATCATCGTCTCGATTCCTTCTTTCATACCCGATGAATAATCGCCTATAATTGTGAGTTTCAATTAACGGCGTTAGTACGAGTTAACGGATGGTCCATTGAGAGCAAAATGTTTGAAAGGTGGGATTGCTAGAGAAAAAAAAAACTCAGATGGTCAAGTTGGTGATTTTTCTTACATCTCCTCCTGAGTAACTTTTATCCGTTGAGCGACGGCCCTTCGAGATTATTATCAACCAAAAAGAGAAATGTTGGATTATTAAAATCCATTTTGCCTAATTTTATTAGTTTGTATTATTATTTTTTTTAACTAGAAAAAAATTATCCATCAATATTATATTTGAGCATGACTATATATTTTAAAACAAATCAATAAATGTAAAAGAACAGGTCTATTTATAGGGCATGATTCATGTTCAAACATGTCCATGTGATGACGCCCTCTTGACCATCACTAGATTTGTCGGTAGGTACTAGGGAAGAAGTACAAGATTGCATAGAAAAGGGAGAAATCGTCAATGGCAAATGCGATTTCTTTGTCTACTTTTTGAACTGGTTTCCATCTCACCAAGAGATCACCGATAGCAATAGCGATTTCTTTATTTTTCTTTTCTCAAAGAGTCATGTGAGATACTAATAGTGACCTCTCGCCAATGTGATAGAAGTCGCTATTGTCAACAATTATTTATGGGTAACCTCGTACTCCCATTATGGTGCATGTAATAATGGAACACCTGAGATAAAGAAATCGCAGGTTGATTGTTTGTTTATTTGTTCACTGACCGCTAATATACAAGTTCATGATATCATATATGGTCATGAGTAATACCAATTGTTACAATATTTTTGTATAAGCTATATGTGTATAGATCACTTTATTGCTCTCGAGTATAAATTGGGGAGCCAAGGCGTTCTTGTGCTGATAAAGAGCGAAGGGTTTGGTATCGTCTTGAAGACCTTGAAGACGGATACTTCACGAATGAGGCTCGCCTTTTAAGGCGATGTATCGTTCTCTTCGCGTACATTGACTGGAAAAATGGCATCACTCTCTCTTTCAACTTGAGAATCAAAAAGAAAGTCGTTCTATAACTCACAAGAAGCACATAGATCGCTAACAAGTCCCACCACTTTGAGTGACTCAATGGCAATCGGTATAGCTTTGTTATAACTTCGGCACCAGTGATCTTTGGGTCTCCCGGTGCTAATCCGTCGAAAACCAAGTTTAGCAAGTCATTCTTGTATCCACCCTACAATTCACTTCCCATGATTAGATAACTTAGACGTCATAAATCTATGATAACAGTCGTCATTTAAAACTGTTGAAACTGACTGAACTGCCCAAACCAAAGCAATTTTGGCTAGTTTGAAATAAAACAGTTTAGTTCACAGTTTGGTTGCGCGGTTTTAAAATTGAAACAGGACTTATTAACAAATCCAATCATTCAACCTTTAATTAATTTATTCTTTTTCATTCTAGGACATGTAGGCATGTGTAAGCAATTAATTAAGCATTGTACTATTATTCACCTTTAACAACTAAAAAAACTAAATTTCAAACAAATAATTTTGAAGACAAATAAAAAAATTGGTCTAGACAACCAAACCGGTCGGTCCAGAGGACCCACCAACTCCAATTGGTTTAGTTGTCGTTTTCTAGACTGTAGTTAGCAGTTTGGCTCAGAGCTTCCATCAAAACTAAATAAACCAAACCATAAACACCCTTAAATAACATATGAGACGAATGCATCTAACAAGACTATAACACGTAAGTACCTGTATTGCCCATGATCCATAGTTCAAGTACGAAACCGGGTAGCGCCAAAACGGCTTTGGAAGATCTGGAAGTTGTCGAAAGAATCCAGAGGTCATCATCATAACACCCTATGTATCATGTAAAGTTTAAAATGTGTTGCACACGAAAAAACATTAATGTGCACGCATTATATAAATCATATGTGCTCTTACTAGTACTCCGGCCCCGATTACTAGCCCCATCAAGAAATTGGGAACTAGAGATGCCACAATCATCATACAACTCTCGATCACCGCAATCGAGCCAAAAAGGTTGAGACAATAGAAAGCGTATCGTGAAAATCCGTGATTGAACTTCACCATGTTCCACGCGATTGTCCCAGTGACTATCGAAACCGCCACCAAGAAAGGGAATGACGAAAGGAAATTCGATAGTATAAACACTCCGACGAAAGGAAATTCGATAGTATAAACACTCCAACACCGTAGTACCCATTGAGTCGTTCCCTAGTAAAAATCTGAATACAATTGTACGTAATTAGATGGTTTATAAAGCCAATAATAATTTAACAACGATCCAACTAGAAATTTTTAGTTGAGGGGTGTTATGAGTAGCGGACCTACATACATACCAAGGGGGCAGGTTGCCCCCTTAACATAAAAAAAATAGTGTAATTTGTAGGCCAAAATCTCGATCGTATCCCTTAAAAGTTCAGTTGAAAGATGAATGTGTTTGTGTGTTTTGTTTGTATGTGATGTATGTATGTAGAGTATGTATATATAGAAGCCCCACCCTTTTTTTTAAATCGTCTTCAATGCAACGGTCAAAAAAGCAGATTCTCCATCAATTCAATGCACACAACGCTCGTTATAACTATGGCGCCACCAATCCAAAACGCCCTATAACGCCCGGGGGACGGTGTTCCCCGGCGCTATAGGGTTGAAAACACCCCATAACCGGAGCACTACACATGCCCTTAGACTGGTTTCTATCTCACTGAGAGATCACCTATAGCAATAGCGATTTCTTAATTTTTCTTTTCTCAAAGTGTCATGTGACATTAACTAGAGATGCCAATAGAGACCTCACACCAACGTGATAGAAGTCGCTATTGTCAACGATTATTTATGGGTAACCTCGTACTCCCATTATGGTATGTAATAATGGAACACCCGAGATAAAGAAATCGCAGGTTGATTGTTTATTTGTTCACTGACCGCTAATATACAAGTTCATGACATCATATATGGTCATGAGTAATACCAATTGTTACAATATTTTTGTATAAGCTATATGTGTATAGATCACTTTATTGCTCTCGTGTATAAATTGGGGAGCCAAGGCGTTCTTGTGCTGATAAAGAGCGAAGGGTTTGGTATCGTCTTGAAGACCTTGAAGACGGATACTTCACGAATGAGGCTCGCCTTTTAAGGCGATGTATCGTTCTCTTAGCGTACATCGACTGGAAAAACGGCATCACTCTCTCTTTCAACTTGAGAATCAAAAAGAAAGTCGTTCTATAACTCACAAGAAGCACATAGATCGCTAACAAGTCCCACCACTTTGAGTGACTCAATGGCAATCGGTATAGCTTTGTTATAACTTCGGCACCCGTGATATTCGGGTCTCCTGGTGCTAATCCGTCGAAAACCAAGTTTAGCAAGTCATTCTTGTATCCTCCCTATAATTCACTTCCCATGATTAGTCATAAATCTATAATAACAGTCGTTATTTAAAACCGTTAAAACTGACTGAACTGCCCAAATCAAAGCAATTTTGGCTAGTTTGAAATAAAACAGTTTAGTTGACAGTTTGGTCACGCAATTTTAAAATTGAAACAGGACTTGTTAATAAATCCAATCATTTAACCTTTAAAATAATTTATTCTTTTTCATTTCGAGGACATGTAGGCATGTGTAAGCAACTAATTAAACATTGTACTATCATTCACCTTTAACAACTAAAAAACTAAATTTCAAATAAATGATTTTGAAGACGAATAAAAAAATTGGTCTAGACAACCAAACCGGTCGGTCCAGAGGACCCACCAACTCTAATTGGTTTAGTTGTTGTTTTCCAAATCGGAGCTAGCAGTTTGGCTCAGAGTTTCCATCCAAACTAAATAAACCAGACCATAAACACCCTTAAATAACAAATAAGACGAATGCATCTAACAGGACTATAACACGTAAGTACCTGTAAGGCCCATGATCCATAGTTTAAGTACGAAACCGGGTAGCGCCAAAACGGCTTTGGAAGATCCGGAAGTTGTCGAAAGAATCCAGAGGTCATCATCATAACACCCTAAGTATCATGTCGAAAGAATTCAATGCGATTAAAATGTGTTGGACATGAAAAACACCAATGTGCACGTATCATATAATTCAGAAGTGATCTTACTAGTACTCCGGCCCCGATTACAAGCCCCATCAAGAAATTAGGAACTAGAGATGCCACAATCATCATACAACTCTCGATCACCGCAATCGAGCCAAAAAGGTTGAGACAATAGAAAGCGTATCGTGAAAATCCGTGATTGAACTTCACCATGTTCCATGCGATCGTCCCAGTGACTAGGGAAACCGCCACCAAGAAAGGGAACGACGAAAGGAAATTCGATAGTATAAACACCCCAACACCGTAGTACCCATTGTGTCGTTCCCTAGTAAAAATCTGAATACAATTGTACATAATTAGATGGTTTATAAAGCCAATAATAATTTAACAACGATCCAACTAGAAATTTTTAGTTGAGGGGTGTTATGAGTAGCGGACCTACAACATACCAAGGAGCACGTGCCCCCCTTAACATAAAAAAAAAAAAAAAAAATTAAGTGTAATTTGTTGGCTAAAATCCTGATCATATCCCTTAAAAGTTTGGTTGAACACTCCGATTGCACCTTCATAAAACATTTCCTGAGTTCGCCACTGATATTATAAACATCTGACGTCCAGGTAATGTTTTTCTTAAAAAATAATTTGATATTTTATATAAAATCCAACAAATTTTGATTACCAAAGAGTCAGCGAGACCTCATATATAGCCCCTTGGTTATGCTCATACCTTCATATCTTCGATAAACGAAGGGAAACTTCCGATTGACATGAAGGTCATAAATCCGGTTATGAAACCACCACACGCTCCTCTCGCTAATATAGCTGTATAACTCGTGCCAACATCGTAGAAAATCGTCCCAACACATATGGATACAACCAAGTAAATAATTATACGCATCCAATAATATCCCATATCTCTCGACATGTTAACAAAAGATCTTCGAGTCAATGTGGTAAGTTGCTTCCACCATCCTGCTTGGCTCCCCGTATTAGGAATCGCCCCAATTCCGCGCTGCAAATGGAAATCATTTGACAATGGACATTGATACAAACTGGAAAGAGTTTAAGATTAGATAAACTTACGACTGCCGAGAGTTGTTTGATCTTCGACCGAGCTTTTGCTGCGTATTTCGACCACCTGTATTTCTCTACTAACGTTGCCTTGATTTCTGTTGTTACCATATTCATAAAAGGATCTGAGTTTTCTCCTCCCTCCTACAAATGAAGACATTAAAACAATAACAATAAACATGTTGAAGATAAATGATATTAAGGAGTTGTATTCTTTATATGGAAAATCATCAAAATGGTTATTGAGTGATGAGTTTAGTAAAATAACGTCTTTTTGCACGATGTAATGGAATGGATGAGGGAATGAAATGAAAGAGATAATCGAATGGACAAAGTAATGGATTGGATTATTACCATTTCATGTCTTGTTTGGTTGCAACGTGGGAATGAAACAAAGTATTACTTTATATTGTTTGATAAGCAAAAAAAAAAAAAAAAAGGAATAAAATTGGTTGTGAGTGGCGGTGGTGGGTCACCATGTGGAGGTGTTGATGGTGATGGTGGTGGGTGGAGGCGATGGTGGGTACGGTGGCAGGTGGCAGTAGTGGTGGATGGCGGCGATGGTGGGTGGTGATGGTGGTGGGTGGTTGCGGCGACGATAGTGGTGGATGGTGGTTAGTGGCGGTAATGTGGGTAGAGATGGTGGTGGCGGTGAAGGGTGGCGCCGACAGTGGTGGGTAGTGGCAGTGGCAGTGGCGGTGGTAGGTGGTCGTTGATGGTGGGTAGGTAACGGTGGTTGGTGGCAGGCAGCAGCAGCGATGGAAGGTGGAGGTGGATGGCGTCAGTGGAAAGTGATGGCGGGTGGATGTCGACGGTGGTGTGTGGCAGTGGTTGGTGGTGGCGAGGGTGGCAACGATGGTGGGTGGGTGGGCGGCGACAATAGTGGTAGGTGGGTGGCGGCAGCGGTGGAGGTGGATGACGGTGGTTGGTGGCGGGTAGTGGCGGTGGAAGGTGGAGGTGGATGTCGCCGATGGTGAGTAATGGTGGCGGTGGTGTGTGGTGGTGGATGTCAATAGTGGTAGGTGACGGTGGTAGGTGGCAATTGTTGGTGGTGGTGACGATGGTGGGTGGGTGGTGACAGCGGTGGTAAGTTGGTGGCAACAACAATGGTAGGTGGAGGTGGATGGCGTCGGTGATGGGTGGGTGACGGTAGTGAGTGGTGGCGGCGAATGGCGACGATGGTAGGCGGGGGTGGTTGGTGGCGGGGACGTGGGTGGTGGTGGTGGTGGGTGAAGCTGATGGTGGTGGTGGGTGGGTGGTGAGTTTTGGTGTTGTTAATGAAGCGTGAAAGAGGGGATGAAATGAACAAAAAAACATGGGGGTAGATGTAACAATTTTGAGGGAGTAGAATGCTTTGTGAAATAGTTAATTCCATTCCGTTGACCAACCAAACACGCAATCCTTCATTACCTCGTAATGATCCATTCCATTCCGTGCTCAATTCTAACATGGCAAACACTACCTTAGACTTTTATAAATTTGCCATCAACCAGTGCTGGACACGTGTCTCTTGGCATACCAGATTCAGTCTTAGCGTAGCAGATCCATTCTCATGTTCCACATTCTTTAATTAACGTGGTAGATCCATTTATATGGTGAAGTCTGAAGTCAAATCACGGTCTTAAAAGAGAATTTGGTGCACGACAATGGATCTCTTGGCTCTTGCGCCAAGGTTTAAATCCGATGTGTTGCCACACCAAGATGTATTATGTGGAAGTCTGTAGTTGGTTGAAGCAATTTCTTAATTAAAAACAAGAAAACTAAAATGGTATTCTTATAAAAGAAAGTAAAATGTTAAAGCTTTTTTGTCAAATTTATTCGTTAAAATGACCATTTTAATGTTTTTTCTACTGTTTTTATATAGAAACAATAAAAGGGATAAATAGAAGCCAAAACAAAAGAACATACGTAAATTCTTGATGAACCTTTCAGTGTGGTTGTTACAGCATCAAAGTCTGAATTAATACAACGTAGAAAATGATCGGACGGATTCCTCTTGATAGGACATGCGAACCCTGACTCAGCAAAAAACTGTAAGAAAACATAATTAATGTATCACGTGAAAAATATATGTATAATAAAGTCTAGTTGCATTATTTTTACTATTTGTTTTATATTGTATGGAAAATCAATCAGAAAAAGTGAATGGAAAACAATCACAGGGTCATTTGCGACAACAAAATCTCCCAGATATTACGTTATAATGTAGTAGATCAGGAGTTGGGGTGTTAAATGAGTTGTCTTTAGGTGACGAACCCGAAAAATCTTGTATACAATTATGAAATGAATTTATCTATGTAATTTTAGTTTTTCACGTAAAATATTTATTCAATTTACATATTTTCAAACTTATATAAGTATAATAAACTAGTTAAATGAGTCATTTTCTGAACTAACGCCAACATGTTTAAACTAAACTAATAGTCATCTTAGGTTTGTGTATGCCTATTACAAAATAAACCATTGATCTTCAAGTAAGTTTAGTTATTTACCCCCCCCCCCCCCCCCCCCCCCCCCCCCCCTCACTAACCTCAATAGCTTCCTTTGTCTCTCCAAAATACACGGTTTCACCTCCAGAAAGCAGAAACAAGTCATCAAACAATGCGAAAACTTCGCTGCTCGGTTGGTGGATGGAGGAAATGACGGTTCTTCCATCACGAGCCACGCTTTTTAGCGCATGAGCCACGAAAAACGCAGATGCGCTATCAAGGCCACTTGTTGGTTCATCTAGAAACAACAACCGTGGTCTTACAAGGATTTCAAGTGCAATACTTAACCGTTTCTTCTCACCGCCACTTATACCCCTCAAATGCCAGTTTCCGACCAATGTATCCGCGCAATCCTCCAATCCCATTTCCATTATCGTCCCCTCGATTGTGTCTTCAACCTCTTCTTTGGTCATTGTTGAAGGTAGCCTCAAATGGGCTGAGTAGGTGATCGTTTCTCGCACTGAGAGGGTTCCCATTAGAACATCTTCTTGTGTCACGTAAGCCTACATATTATTGATATATGATTTTGTCAATAGGTAGTTGCTTAAAATAAAACATTAAAAATATCACAACTAAAAAAACATGTTTTTGAATGGGAAAAATTAGTAGTACGTTTTGTTGAGAATTAGTTACAAACACATTTTGCTTCGGTTTGAAAAAAGGATATTGCAAACAAATTACGTAGCAAAATTGAGATATTTTTGCCTTTTTGTGGTGTTGACAAAATTCCTTTTACCATTGGTGCGTGTCAGAAATCATTTTTTTTACATTTGGTGGTTCGCTATCTGAGATATCGTAAGCTTGCTTAGGTGTCACACATCTCTTTATCTGGTAGAGACGCTTGATGACTTGTCATAAATCCGCTATCTTAAATACAGGATCTATGACATCTTGTAAAAGATCCTCAATCTCAAATAGTGGATCTATGACGAGCATCTTAGTTTTCTCGTCCATCCACCAAAAATTGTTTCCGACACACAAGACGCAATTAATTTTTCTTCCACAACACAAAAATGCAAAATTGATAAATAAATAGCTAAAAAAAGTATTCAATATAATAATACATGTAGGAAAATCCTAAAGAATATAATTAATAAAATTCGTGGCAAAAATCCAGAACAAAACAAAGATTTAAAAAATAATAATACTAAAATTAATAATCTTATGTCGTTAAATCCTCTAAAATGTGATTAGGTAGAAAAAAAAATCCGTCAAAAATGATCACAGACGAAATAAATTGCTATGAATCAAATTTGCAGCTAGCATAATGGTATTTGTTGAATTCTTTTTTAGGTGATCTAGCAAAATGATAAGTGTTTAAATGGGACCATGAGGTTTTTTGAAGTGTTTTGCCATTTTATTTTGTAGGGTGTACGTTTGGTAGCATACTCTAAAGACATCCAATTTTCACATGGCAAGCAAATTAACTCCTTGAATATATTGCCACTGAGGCTCAGTAGTGTTGGGTGAAGGTGTACAAGCCGTGTAAAAAAAATAATAAAACTCCTTATATTGACATGACAACTTTAAAAAGAAAAAAAAAGAGTATATATGCTTCTTTGAGTAGCTAGATCCAAAACAAAATTCAAAGTCTTCTAAAACGCTTAAGATTTTTCTATACCACCCAAAATTAAATAAAATAAAATATGGTATATGTAGCGATGGATGCATCGAGTTAATTACTTACTACTGCGCCATAGCTTAGGCTCTTCTTCTCGCCGTTGAGTAGAATATTTCCAGCCATCACCACATTCTTCGATAGTCTACCTATACGTTTGAACAATCGAAATCACATTATACTTATTTACGTTTGAACAACAAGCTATTTAGCCGAGTGGTATCTTGGTGTGTTAAATAGTGCCCCTCTTGGTTGAGGGTTTGAGTCTCATCGTAGACTTGGAGTATGATTAGCATTTGATTAGAAGGGTGCGTGTATGAGTTAGCCGTTTTAAAAACACTTATAACAACTTTTGAAATTAATTAACATATACAACAATATGTTTTAGACAAGAAAGAAACCTGCTAATGCATCAAGAAGTGTGGACTTTCCTGAACCGGAAGGACCCATGATAGCCATGATCCGACCCGGTTCAGCATACCCGTTAAGACCATGGAGCAACCGTTTGGTTGGCCCATCACCTGAGCTCGGTAGCATCACCCTTAGATCTTGCCACACTAGATAACTTGCTCTTTCGATCATACTCCTACTCGGACCTATACTCATTCCACCACCACCTTCATCACCACCATCACGCCCCGCCTTTCGATCGCCACCACCACCGTGATTTCCAACTTCTATGTTCATCTTGAGGAGAAGAACCTTTAGAATAAGGATGTTAAAAAACCAATTATGTAGATTATAATAAGCAATTTGTCTAAAGATATTTATTGCTCTTTTTTTTATAATTTGATATGGATTTGAGGTGGAAGTAAGTTATAGCATGGCCATGCATTTATTTTTGAAAGCAACGGTTGGTTGGTTGGTTGTTAAATGACTTTTAATCAATTTGTTTAAGTCTTTGAAACTAGATCTACATAAACTTATGGATCTCAATAACTGTCATCGGTTCAATCATTAAATGTAAGATGAATATTTTACTTTGTGAATAGAACACCAAAATAGAAAAGAAAGCGGTAGCTTTGATTTGTTTAGGAATTATGTTACGACGCCAGTCAAGAGAATTCGATGCAACACGTTGACCCCTCTATATTTACAACTTATGACATGTGGATATGATGTTCCTTGCAAGATAAGCTAGGTGTTATAACCTTGTATGGTGTTATTAGGTGTGAGGTGGGTTTTTTTTTTTTTTTTGGTGTATCGCATGTGAGCGGTTTTGGTGTATATGGTGTCTTTAGCTTTTTGCTAGTAGCTTTTTGATTTTAATAAAAGTCGTTTTCCGTTAAAAAAAGGAGAGCACGTGATTCTTAGAGGGGAGGTCAAGATTCAATCGTTGATATTAGTGTAACTTAGAAATTATTGGTGTAATATTATAAGAGATGTAACATTTGTCATTTCGAAAAAAATAGTTCTAATTTTTTTTAAAGGCAGAAAGTTTTTTTTTATCAAACAAATCGTAGAACAGATAATTACAAGTTCAACCTTTGCATCGACTGATTACATCAATGCGATCACTCAAGAGCCTCGAGCATTAAACGATTTTTCACCCAAAGAAACTCCACTGTTTTAATTTCTTCCATCATTTTCTGAATCACCAATCTCTTAGACTCGAACGCCATCTTCATTTCTCGATTTCTATATTAACCAACATAATCGATTGAACCATCATCTCTTTAGTATTTTAGCTAAACAATATATTAAATTATGAAGAATAGTTGTATGCTTTAACTTGTATTTATTGTAATTAAATAATAAATTTATGTATTTCATGAAAAATAATAATAACCGACACGAAATAGGTTGATATCTAAGCATCAATGTAATTTTCTAGGAAGTATTATACAAAGAATGTATTTACTTCACCTACATTATTGTTGAACATGAATCAACATAACCAATTTTAAGTTAGAATTGTATACAAAATTATATGATCACATATATGAATGTCATTTTACCATTTGTGTTATATGTAGAGTGAGTTGTAGACTGTTGTAAGGACATCATATAGTTAATTGTTTATTCTTTTCTAATATTAATAATTGTGAATTTCAAGTGACCAAGATACATGTTATTTACTGATTAAAAAAGTTATACTCTTTGCAGAAATAAAGAACATGTCTTTTACTTCTAATTCAGAGAATATACTTATCCTTGTAGGTGACACTTCAATATGCATAGTTGGCCGGATGGACCACTTCTTTGTAGATTTGGAAATGTTGTCCACAAATCATTAATAAATCATTAAGTGTACTCTCTATCTATATATTTGACATTTTAAGTTGGCATATATTTCAGTACTACATGTTTTTCCTGTCTAATTATTAACAGAAAATAGATTAAAAATTGTGAGTGATGTGATGTCATTGATTGGAGCCTCAGGTGAACCATAGTATATCTTAATTAATCTATGGGGAGAGATAACGTATAAAGCCCCCTTAACGTAAGAAGCGTAAGAAGCAATCTCAGCCATTAGATTAAGGATGCAGATTAAAAACCTTAACCATACCTGGATTAAAACAGACGCACTCATTAAAATTTAGACGCACTTATTAAATTCAGACGCACTCATTAAAATTCAGACGCACTCATTAATTTTTCAGACGCGCTCATTAATTTTTCAGACGCACTCATTAAAAAGTTTGGAAGCACTCATTGAAAATTTAGAAGCACTCGTTAAAAAGTTTGGAAGCACTCATTGAAATTTTGAACACACTCATTAAAAAGTTTGGACACACTTATTAAAAAATTTGAAAACCACACATTGAAAATTTTGGACGCACTCATCAAACCCAAACAAAAATCAAACGCACTCATCACATTCACTCAAAAAATAAACAAACGCACTCTCATTCACTCAAAGAAAAACAAACGCACTCAACAGTTGTGAAGAGACTCAAATTAAAAAAACAAACGCACTAAGAGTTAAAAATAGACGCACCTTTTTTTAAAGTGAAAAGCCAATAAAAAACAAACGCACTAAGAGTTAAAAATAGGAAAAATAGACGCACCTTTTAAAAGAAAAGCCAATCAATCTCTGTTTGTATTCTTTGTATGCTTCTGTTTGTATCTTCCAAGATTCCATGACACTACAACCACTTTTAGCTCATTCCTTCTTATCTTCTAAAAATGGAAAAAAAAATATGTGCTACATGGAGCCTTTTGCTTGTTAACTCTGTAACTCTCTCTTGCTTTTTTTTTCTCCTCTGGTCTCTGTTTCCAAAGGGGGTCGGTTTTTTGCAGATAAATCATCAGGGAGCCATGCTGTTAGAGTATCGGAGGGATGATTGGTAAGAACATGGTGTTCGGGTGGTAATGGTCGGTATCGGAGGAGGAGTCCCACCGGAGAAGATGACCGGAAAGGCGGTCGGTACCGGTGGTGTTCATCTCTCCCTCACGTTCTCTCTCCCTCTCTCTTCTTTAATGTCCAGATTTAATTGCAGGAAAGAGAGGATGTTTTGGGTTGAGTGCAAGGAAAGTTGGACTGACGGTTCTGGTGGTGGTGGTGGTGGTGGTGGTGATGATGGTGGTGGTGATGGTGGTGTTGGTGGGGTGTTGGTGGTGATGATGCTGGTTTGTTTCAAAATGAGAATGACTTACGTTTAAAACAGGGAAGATAGGTTTTATTATGTTTAACTCTGGTTAGGTTAGATTGACAGGTGTCAATCACTGGTGGCTTCTTATGCTTCTTATTTTAAGGGGCTTTATACCATATACTTTCTCTTAATCTATTTAGTTTTTTTTAAATATCTAATGTTGTCCCATTATATTATACATCAAATATACCTTTGCCTAAATTTGAACCAAGGATCTTCTCTTTAAAAACCTTAAAATCTTGTTTTTTTACTAAGTGTTATAATATTTTTGAGGCTCGAGTCATTTTGTATGTTTGAAAGTTTATAATTAAAGACTTAAACATGGGATTAAACGTAGTGCTAATCATAAAGATTCAATATTTGGATTTTAAGTGACTGGTTTTTTGTCATAAAACATCGTCACAATACTAGTTTGTTTAGTAGTATGTGCATACATACTCCAAATTACACTCATCTATAATAAGAGGGCCGCCCATGTCGATGAATGAATGCATGCACGTACCTATTAGAACTACAATATTAGATCAGAAAAAGAAAATGGAAACAATCTAGAGAGAGACATTTTTTTAGGGAAAATCACCAAAATAGCCCGTTGACCGAGTAATTTGCCAAAATGGCCCTCTCCCCCCTCTTTGGAGAGACCGGTCACGTTTCCCAACCAGTCTAGCGTCTCCCGAGAGGCTTCCCACATGAACCAATACAAAACCAACACCTCATCCCTCTCCCCCCTCTTTGGAGAGACGGGTCACGTTTCCCAACCAGTCTGAAGCGTCTCCCGAGAGGCTTCCCACATGAACCAATACAAAACCAACACCTCATCAGACACTCTCTCTCCTCACTTTCTCTCTCCTCTCTCCTCTCTTCTCACTCTCTCTCTCCTGAACCGTCTCCTCACATCTACAAACATCTTACACAAATTTTAATCAAGACAAATGCATCTATGACCGAATAAAAAGATGCATAAAAACATAAAATTGTCTACAATTTAACATAACACATTTACCATCATACCCCCCTAAGCAACCAATTTTCATAAAACAAAACAAGCACAAATCCTAGTGTTTCTTTTTACATAAATCCAATCATGTACATAATTAACTGATCTTTTATCAAAACTGAAGCATGATTAACATTTAAAACATATATTTTCATATCAGTAAACAAAGCCCTAATTAAAAAAAAAAAAACTTACGAATTAGCCCCAAACAGATTTCCATCTAGGGCTAGCTGCCGGAGGCGTTGGAGACAGCGGCGTCAACTGTTGAAACCCAAATTGATTCGTCGGAGAAAACGGAAACCTCGGCGACATCATCGGCGGCAGACACCCAAACGCCACCGGCGACGACGGCGCCACAAACTCCGTCGCCGGAATAGAAAGGGAGAGAGAGAGACGGTTCAGGAGAGAGACGGTTCAGGAGAGAGACGATTCAGGAGAGAGAAAGGGATAGAGAGAGTGAGGAGAGAGGAGAGAGAAAGCGAGGAGAGAGAGTGTCTGATGAGGTGTTGGTTTTGTATTGGTTCATGTGGGAAGCCTCTCGGGAGACGATTCAGACTGGTTGGAAAACGTGACCCCTCTCTCAAAGACGGGTCAATGGGCTATTTTCGTAAAACACTTGGTCAATGGGCTATTTTGGTGATTTTCCCTTTTTTTATATTCATCGTATCACAGCTACCGTTTGTTTCATTAGACCATTCCTTTAAGACAAAATTACAGAAAACAACCTTTATGTATTACCCAAACTGCACCTTTCACCTTTATCTTCAAAAAGCACTCTAATCAACCTTAACCTTCATTTGTTGTTGCAAGTTCAGACCTTTACCACTAACTGAGTTAGATTTCACTGTTAACTCCCCTCACATGCCTTGCATGTGAGGGCATTTTAGTCATTTTAAGTCATTTAATTAAATAATTATATTTTAAAGAAAAAGTGAGCTAGAGAGAGATGGAACCGGCGGTCTCCACCTCCGCCTCCGACGAAGCTCCGGCAGCCGAACCCCTCAACCAACCCGTCAAAAAACCACCATAACCCACCACCATCGAGGCTCGACAACCACCACCATAACCCATCAAACCACCACCATAACCCACCACCATACCCGTCGCCTTCACCCAGACCTCCACCCCCCAAAACCACCACCACATACCCATCAAAACACCACCATAACCCACCCATGTCCTCCACAGCCATGAACCACCAAAACCCACCACCGTCGCGTCGCCTTCACCCAGATCCAACCTTCCTGTTCATCACCTCCACTGTTGCCATCACCACCTTCAAAAAACCCATGCACCAGATCGGTCGTCGTCTTCCTTCCTGCACCGGACCAACACCCTGCAAAAACCCCATCGCCGGACCACCACCCTGCAACCCCCCAGATCCACCTGCAACCCCCAGATCCAGATTATTATTATTATTATTATTATTATTATTATAGTCCTTCATAGAGAGAGATCTGGGAGGAAGAGAGAGAAACAGAAGAGAGAGAGAGAGAGAGAGCTTAGAGGAGATGGTGGCTCACGGTGGTGGTTCCATGTATGGTGCCTGTTGACATGGGTTCTGGTTAAGGTGATGGTGGCTCACGGTGGTGGTTCCATATGTGGCGGCGGTGACACCTTTGTTCCAGAACCAAACTGATGTAAAAAACCCTTTACAACCCATCTCTTAAATCATGTTATGATGGATCTGATGGATTATTGTTGAAGGTGAGAAAGTGAGCTAGAGAGAAAGTGACTAAAATGACTAAAATATAATTATTTAATTAAAGGACTTAAAATGACTAAAATGCCCTCACATGCAAAGCATGTGAGGGGAGTTAACAGTGAAATCTAACTCAGTTAGTGATAAAGGTCTGAACTTGCAACAACAAATGAAGGTTAAGGTTGATTAGAGTGCTTTTTGAAGATAAAGGTGAAAGGTGCAATTTGGGTAATACATAAAGGTTGTTTTCTGTAATTTTGTCTTCCTTTAATGCACGGTTTAACACCTAACTAACTATTGAATTGAATGGTACATGTTAGGTTGTACGTACACTAAATATTTATACAATAATGGTCCCTCCAGTATTACATTAATGCCAAGTGAGGCAAGCCCAAGTGAGGCAAGCTCACTTGGTAGAAGCTCTTGCCTCTTTAGTTATAAGTTTTGTGCATGTGTAAGTAATATTATCGTTTAATTGTTAAATTCTAGTAGGTTTATTATTAAATAATAAAACGGAGAAAAATATATAGTTAATAGTTAATTATATAAATTAAACTAATGGGTGGAGATTAATAAAAAGTTAATTAATCAATGCAAAATCCATAGGAAGCAAGCCAAAACTTGGGGGATTAGAGTGTAAATGAGATGATTATACAATCATCTCATTCTCTCAACCCTAGGTGCACTTGACCATAACCCTTGCCACCAAAAGTGATTAAGAAGTTTAACCAAACACACGCCACAACCAACCATTCCACCGTTGCCGAGCCCACCTTCGCTAGCTAACCACCCCAACAGCCACCACCCTCCACGCGCCACCTCTCGCGTTGCAGCCCCACTCGCGGCCACTCGCCGACGTCGCCACCCCTTGTGTGGTGTAACGGTTCACGTGCCATCTCGTGTTGGTGTTTTCTGGATTGGATCTAGTTTGGGTGATTGGATCGTGAAGTTGGTGTATTTTGTGATTTGGCTAACTAGCAAAGTCGTTCGTTGTATCCATTGTGCGGGTCATTGGTTTTCGTCAAATGTATAATTCTAAACCCCTTATGGATGCGTTTATTGTTTGATTGTTATTTTATATGGATCACTATGAATGAGAATAAAATCTATTTTAGAGTTATTACATGCTTCCGCTTTATTAGATTAATTAATAAGATGTTATTTGCCATCCCTAATTGTGAGTTAAGCAACAAGGATAACACACGTGTCAACACCAAAGACCAAATCATCATGCAATTTATTTTTCATACTCTCAATAGAGCATAACCTTAATAAATTAATAGTCTAGTTTTTTTTTTTGAACGGCAAATTTCTACACCCTATGGGACTTGAACCCATTACCTCCTCCTTAGGTGTTTCTAGAAGCTTTGCTTCTACCATTGGGCCACCAACCCCAATGGCAAATTAATAGTCTAGTTAAGTGTATGGTTTTCTTGCTCAAATGTTCATGTCTTGAAACCTTTTATCGATGGATAAATAAATAATCTCACCAAACGAATATCTTTCCGGTATTTATGATATTCATCACAAGAGTATATTGTATATCACATTTACATTTTAACTCTCGCTTCCAGATCTTGTGAATTTGCCCTTGGATTTCACACATGGGCACTCTTGGTCAACCAACCCTGGAGTAACACATCATTGCAACCCAATAAAACCGAATGAACCCAATTCAATTGTGGTGGTGTCCCATTGAACCCGATCTAATTTCCAACCCTTTTACCACTTGTACTAAGATATATAGCACTTGGGTTCACCATCCAACTTTTTCAACCCGTTTCTCATCATGAGGTAGTTGCAGCGGTGTTACCGCCAAGCTGATGAACCTGACAAGCCATCCCAAAGGCGCCCCTCTCACACCCTTAGACAAGAGACCCTCATCAAGCCTCGTGATGTTGAAAGGAAGGTCGCGGCCTAGGTCATGGACTCATGGCCTTGCTAATGTTTACACGTAAAGTACATTGATGTTACATAATTTAATGATATTAATAAAAAAAAATAGTGGTCTGTGGTTGCACCTAGCTTTTAATGTTGATTAAAAGGACTGCCATATGTCATGACTTTGTGCATTAAGTCACATCGATCACAACTTTTATCTCCAACGTCATGTACATGTACATACAAATTTACAAACCTAATTTTCCCAATCACTATAATTATACATACTTTCATGTTCATAAACAAGTTTCACATATCTATCTACCTATTGTTATTACAAAATGATTAGAACAATTTTATTTGTTTAATAAAATCGGTTAAGTGTTATTTTTAGACTTAATCAGTTGAACTAAATGTTTTTTTAATTGTTCATGTAATTTTAACTCGGATCAGTATTTTATTTTATATATTATTAGCATTTTAAAGTTGTTTAAGGTTTTTAGAATTAGTGACCTAGTAAATATGTCTCGGATGTTTGTGGACAGAAATATAGTGACAATAGTAAAAAAAAAAAAAAAAAAAAAAAAAAAAAAAAAAAAAAAAAACTTAGGTCCGTCACTACTAGATGTAACTCTTATGGTTTGTCTAAAACTAATATTTGAATAAACATACAAAGACACCAATTTCCCCTAAGGCCTAAACTACCCTTTTACCTAGGCACACTAGCATATGTAATGCTTGGGTAGTCGATGTACATGGCCAACAGACGAGGATCTCACGTATCCATTCCTCAGGAATACAACCGCAAATGTTGTCAAAGTGGGACCATCTCGAAGGTCTAAAGATGCAACAACACCAAAAACTAACTTTTTGAATGGTCAACTAAAAACCACCTGAACTGTCAATTGGTTAGCCTGACAATGGTTGTTCACTGGGCAACCCAAGTCCACCAAGCCACCAATTCAGTATTAAAAAAAAAAAAAAAAACCCATCGTCAAAGGCGCAGTACGGTAAAACCCCTATTGGTCAGATTCGAACTTGAGATCAAATAGCCTTAAGTTCGTATCTTCATTTCCTCGTACCACTCCACCGTTTGGTGGAGACTCAAAAACTAACTAATGTGTGTTGTTGACGCATATTATCACAAATAAATGCAATACAATTATGGAAATCAATTATTATAATATTGTCTTTTTGTATTAGAGAAATCAAATTAATTACCATATCATATCACTATCACCAACTTAGGGCAAGATTTCATTTGTTGTAGGAAAACCCAACAATGCATGGCCCATTTTGTGCAAGTAACATTCTATGAAAACAAATCGGCATAACATCACACGAGCCTGTCTCATACATCACGGTCATTATATCACACTCATCGTTTAATCCAACTATCGATCTATATGTTGTTAACATAATAATTCGTTGACGAGAACTGAACATTCAAAATCTTTAAATACTACAGCCAAAACTCTTTATGTAACACTAGACCACAAATCAATGCATTGTTCTTGACTTCTTTCCGTAACTCCACCACCAAAACTCTCTAGTACATAAATAACATGTGTGCAATATGAAAGAGTGTAGCATTCTCATAGAGGTCCCAAGAAAATAGAAGTCTTATTCACCCATGAACATCTCCACTTATCAAGAGGAGTGGCTACTCGTTGACTGACACGGGTTTGTGGGGGGGGGGGGGGGGGGGGGGGGGGGTCCCACTGTCTCGTCTGATCTCCTCCTTGACAAGGGGAGGAGTCCACCGTACCTCCTTACAATATCAACGTTCTAACGGCTACTTGGAAAATCATATTCAAATAAGATTACAATACATAGAAAAAGTTCAAATTAACAAAATTAAATGACTAAGCACTGAAAACTACTACAATTAAGAAAACAAAGAAATAACAATATATGATTTTGTTGAAGATGATATAATCAATCTTGAAACAAGGACTTGCTCCAAAAGATAGCTAGCATTCAATTTCAGAATATAGAAACGACAACGGTTCACTTAACTTCTAGGCGCGACTTTATACACATCTTTCTTTTAACTTCCGAAAGCAGTTCCCGCTGCTGAAACCCATATGCTCTTAAGTCAATTAACGCCTGGGTCAGAATCAAAGAATGAAAATTCAGCTTAAATACTCAAATGTATTGTACAGCTTGAACAAAAGAAGACCAGGACCGGCCTGTGCTGATCTAACTTGCATTCGACTTGTTTTTTCTCTTGTGCTTGGGCTTCACTGCATCTTTTAGTGTCTTTGATTGTTTTTTCTCTAAACCAGATTCATGTGTTGAAGCAAATGAGTTGGTATTAGAAAATTTTGGGATAGATTTGGTCTCGGGATTTACTTGGCTTGATTCTTGTTTCTGCTTGTCTAGAGGTGATGTAACTGCAAATTCACCCATATATAAAAAAACTAAGAATACATGTTGCGGACGAGTATTTTCTAGTCGTTTAAAAAATATGAGGTTAAATACCACGAGAAGCTAGAGTAGTTCTCAATGCATCGCCATCTACGCCCTTTGAGTAAGGGTCCCTGAAAAAGAAGGAAAAAAAATGCATAAAATACTTGGGAGAAACCATTCAGAGATGGCCGGCTCGGTCATTTATTTACGAGAGTTTCAGGCGTGAGCTGTTTGAACAGCCCTAGAGGTGAGAATGTACTATGATATTATAACGGAGGATAAATATATAACTATATAAGCATGAAAACCAGTCAAATCAATGTATGATTGTGCCGTTGATCTTGCCAACATGCAAAGTCCTAATAAGAGGCGTCAATTTTGACCCGGTTACTTATAAATAATAATTCTCTAGGGTTGGCTTGTACCTAAAACATGTAGAATTAATTAAAATTAGTTGGCTAATACAGATTAAGAGTAGCAAAATGTATACTATGTCAATGCATACAACCTACCCGTTATCTTCAAGAATTCAAATTATCATAATAATACGGTCTTAGGAAGCATAATTAGCACATTTATCATTTAGAAAATATAAAGAGGTGTTTTTGGCTCAATTCAACCAGACCCAACTCCAGGCCAGTTTTAGTAAGTAATAAAAAAAGGATATGTTTCAACCTTGAACCCGTTACAAAACCCGTCCTTGCCGCCTCCATCAAAAGATACACTAAATATATATAAATAAGACTTCAAAATTTCATACAAAAAACATACCAACTTGCAGGACCACCACTAAAACCCTTCAGTGTGCTGTTTCTCTTGTTTGTTTTATCGTGTTCATTGATTTGGGTAGCAATACCAGTTTGATCTGTACCCACTGTTAATCTTTCCATGTGATGCCTTGCCACATCACTGGAACCCTGTTGATCAGGATTATGACGTTTGATTTTCCTTAATGATCTTTGTGTATTATAAGATTCAACCTGAAAATACATATATGCAGATACATCAATTTTGAAAAAATATTTACGAATTACAAAAATATTAAAATCTATATTCAAAATTAAAGACACTCACTGCATTCTTTATTTTGCTTGTTATATCACCAGCCTTCACAGAAGCAATTCGCAAGCACTGCATAATAACAGTCTGCAAGACCCCATCACCGCCAGCTTTCTGAATAGCACAAACATCACCGTTTGTGTTGAGTGTAGCAGTCATTGATCCACCCATCACAGCCTCTTCATAGTGAGTCGGGTCAATCAACTACACAATCAACTAAATTATGAGAACTGAACCGTTTGTGAGTCAGCCTGACCTGTTCATACTAGTACATGAGGTATGAGTATATAGCTTTTAAGATTCATTTCGCATACCACTGTGTTTTCTTTACCGATAAATCCAAATGTTACTGCTACTGGAAAATGGTGAAGTATCAATGGGAGTGGCTCCCTCACCTGTTCAATGCACACATGACAATTTAATTATCAAAAATGATGGATACTTGAAAGCATGATTTAAGCATAACAAGATGTCAGAACTACCAATTATATATGGAGTAGATTGGGTAACAGGCCAAAACAGGCTCGTATGAATAGAGTCAGGTCACAAACTTTTTCCCCTTTTAAATAATTAACTAATATGTTAACTCAGATTTTATTTTTTTTTTTGATAAGTAAATTCTTTTATTCCATAACTTGACTACAAAGATGATAATATGATATTTATTACAATTATATTCGAATTGTCCAAATAAAAAACATATTAGAAGGTTGACTATGTCAAAAATAGACTATGGGCACCTTTTAACCCGGTCAACCCATGTGACCAGTTTCCCTTTTAGTTAAATTTTTTTACTTGAGCCGTTTGAGATGAAACACAACCCAGTTATTGAGATTGACGCGTTTATTGTTCAAATAGAAAAGTTATAATTAATATGTTGCATAGTTGTTAATAGCGAATAGCGGACGATAGCGAGAAGCTACCGATACGCAGCGATAGCAATCAAATAGCGGGCGCTATTTCATATTTAGCGATACACTAGAAGAACTTTTTAGAGATGTTTTATATGAATATTTAACCAAAAAATTAAAAAAAACTAAAAATAGAAAAATCTCGCTATTTGTCGCTATCAACCATATAGCGACACATGAGCGCTACGCTATTCGCTATAGCGGGCGCTATGGTCGCTATTAACAACTATGATATGTTGTCTTGTCTTAACATTACATACACCAAACCTAATTTATTGAGTTTGACATTGGGAAAAACATGTTGACGTCGACTATAACATCAACAAACGCTAAAACTATGTTAGTGAAAATGCATAAAAAACTCACATCAGGTAGATGTACTATCAACTCTTGACCGTCTTCTCCTCCTAATGTACATTCAGGCCTCCTAAATGTTGACAAGGCAGCCAAAGCAGCAATATTTGCAGCATCAACAAGATTTCTGTTTTCATATAGACCGTTTTTATTAAAACATAAACAAATAAATAAAATGTAACAAAAAAATGATTTAATTATTCTTGTATTTGTATGTGTCTTTCAAACGTACCCTCCGTTATCTATAATATGAAGGTCAATCCGAATGGACCATACCAACTTCCCTGCAATAACACAAAGTGATTCGGTATCTATCGCCCTGCTTTCCCTGCAAGATCAATCTCATCAAAAACACGCGCTAGCTATAGTTATGCGAAAAAGTAAACTAACTGGACGTATAAACTGCTACCTTAAACCACGATCAACAATCCGACCGAGTTCAATAGCAGTCTCTCCTGGCCGACCCGGTTCAAAAGAAGGATCAGCCATAGGCGAGAACTCAGTAAAAATCGCAAAAGACCCTTCATTTGGCCTATCTCTATACGGTTGAGTAAGTTGACCAGTCACAAAACCAATAACTTGTGTCTGACCAAGCTGCACCTCTGCTGAACCATCTTCACTACATTTATAAACACATGCCAACAAACTATCATCTTCTAACATTTTAACAAAAATAAATAAATAAATAAATAAGTAATAATAATAATAATAATAATAATAATAATAATAATAATAATAAATTAGGTGTGTTTTACCTGCCAAACCTAATAGTTAGGTTTCTATAGTCAAAAGGCCGCCTACCATCAACCCTAATGTCTGAAAGTAAAGCACTTTCAATGAATTTCTTTTCATTTACAGTCATAATCAATGAATTAGCAAGCCTCTGCTCCATTTCTATACTGCATTTTATGAAAAAAAATAATAATAATATTAATAATAGGGCACCGTTAAACATAGCAGTAGTAAATGATTAAACATTATTAAAAGGACGATTACAATAAAGTGACAGGTAAACGGACAACAGGATGCGTGGCAACCACTTTTGAATAACAAAACTTATCCTACTAAAAAACAAAGGTTTGGGTCCATAACGAATTTTATAAATTTCACGGAAATGATATAATTGAATAAAAAAAACTTAACAAATTTGGTTCTATAAATGCACAACTTGATTACAGTTGACACAGTACAGTAGGAATTATACAAAGAGAAAAGGAATTAAGGTGAACATGCCTGTAATTAACGAAGTAGCTGACGGCGTCGGTAGTAGTGACGGTGAATACGGTGGTTGGGGAAGAGAGGGTTTGCAGAAGGGTTTTAGGCACAAGTTGCAGACGACAACATATTAATGTTTTATAAATTACAAAAGTGATACCGCTACTATAAGAATATTACACAATGGGATTAAAGATTTAAAGTGACATCGAACCGCCTTGGTGGGGTCATACAATGTGTAACAATCGTGTCGGGTAGGTGGGTTGGATTGTTAAATTTCTAACACGGCGAATATAGTAATGTTAGGAAATGTGAAGTGTTTTGGTTGCCATGCAATGGAGTAAAGGTGTGGGAGGGTTTGTTTCCTAACGAGGTTGGAAGGCTGGTGTTGGGTGTGAGATTACTCTTTGGGGGAGCTGTTAGCTGGAATGCAGGCTTCATTAGTAGCTTGGTCATGAAAAGGGCGTCTTGCAGAGTGGATCTGATGAGTTATATTTCACATATGTGAGAACCTCAATGCAAGCTCATTTTGCTCTGATCATGTATGGGTGTAGTTAAGTTGTTGTTTGGCCTCAGAAAGGGCTAGCCTATGTATGTAGGGCAGGTTGCTTTTGTTTTTTACAAAGCTCTTCGATGAGCAATCGAGGATATTTGGTTTGTGGGGGTTCGTATTTTTCTAACCTTCAATGGCATCCCTCCTTGTCCGTTTTAGGGGTTTGAATTTATGTTTGACTGAGGATGTATCTTATACACATTTTCATGGCCTCAAGGGCACAATCTTGCAGTTTGCAATACCACATTCTTTGGGACTATGGTATTGTCTGGTTATACCTAATTATGGGTGTATGTTGGATTGCTTGCTTCTATTCTCGATTTCAATCTTAGCGGTTTCTCAAATAAGGACATCGGCCCCTTAAAGCCCAAGCTGCTTTGGCGAGTGCCATATTTAGTAGAACCATGCAGACTTTGGGAGAGAAATTTGATTGATCCCCTCGCCAAAAAGCGATGTTTGATTGTGTGCAGGCCCCTCGTGCTTAGGAGTTCCTAACTGTCATCCTTATTAAAGTATTGGGCCAACACATGTCAGCTATGGAGTGCCAAGCAACCCTTAAGATACTTTTGGTGAGCATGCGGTCCATTCCAATGAGTTACTTAGGTCTAAATACGTGCATGTTTTTGTTAGGAATGTTCTATGTGATATATTAAACCCTAAACACTAAGACCCTTAGATTTGTCTTTAGTATGATTAGTTTTGCTATCCGAAAGGGGGTTGTTTTGCAACTTGTTGCCCGTTTACTTGCCACTTTTTTTTGTAATTGGCTGTTTTGGCAATATAAGCAAATCTAATTCAAGATCCTAACACACTTATAATAATGTAGCTCAAAGATAATATGTTTAATTCATTTATCTAGATGAGGCAAACAGGGTGATGGATTGTAACCAGTTGATAGGTTGCAAAAGGAGTATATCTAGGTTCCAAACATGTTAACCGGTTCATAAATGAGCTGACATGTTATAACAAACACATTACTGTAGCGCTAAAGATAGCTTTCCTCATCATCACCATGATTTATATGATGATGACTCTAGATGCTCTCGATGCCAATAATTTAGGATTGAATTTCTGTTAAAGGGTGGTTAAAGGGTTTTGATCTAAAATGTTTATAGATTGTAAAACTTGTCATTTCTGAATGTTTATTTACCAATATGCATGAAAATGTACTTAAACTACCATGTAGTCTACAACCGTTATTCATTTTGTTTTTTAAGTGTTAAAATTAAATTACAAGTAGCAAATATATTTATATAAACTAGTGGGTTTACCCGCGCGTTGCCGCTGGATCCAAATACAAATTGCAATACAACAATGTGATTATCTACAAAACACAAAAATGTAGATTCAATATTACACCTAGGTACATAATGTTGTGGTTTGAATAAGCCCTTCTGAAATAAATATTTATCTACTCGTTAAGTGTCAGGTGACTAAGTTGACATGCTAATTTCTATCAAGCCAAAGTATATATTGGATCCACTAAAACACCTATTTCTTGAGCAGTTTGTAGGCATTCTTCTATCTCCCCTTTCTACACATTCTCAAATCTGAATATTAGCCAACACAAAACACAATTGTTAGAAGAAAAAAAATGAAGGTACCAATTATATGACATTGTTTAAAGCATATCAGCAGCATCAATAGAAGGCTTACCAATAACATCAATTCTTCCATGGAAATATGTAGTAAATGCAAAGGTGGAGGAGACTAAATAGAAGGCTTACCAACAGTATCAATTCTTCCTTCTGTACATCTCCACTCATGTAGTGCACTTGGGTACAAGTTTTCCAAATAATTAATAACTATTAAAACTTTCAATCAAGTTTTCAAACAATTAACCTTTTCTTCTCAATCTAAAATCAAGAGATCATTGTTTATATATCTATAATAGAAAGACGAGCAAAAATATTTCAACAATATACAATTCAACAAAAAACTAAATTTAATAATAGAAATCACAATCAACGGTTAAACACAATTCACAACACGAACCTTAGCAATTCAAACTAAAAAGAAACGAATTTACATACCAGACAAAGAAGGCAAATGCAAGCTTCTGCGGTGATATGAAATCAGGGTAAACAAATACAGAAAATGGTAGAAGAAAAGAACATGAATTACGCCTGATAATTGAGAAATCGAGTAGGAACTTTGTTTAAATAGAGGGGATTTGAAACTACTTTGACATTGAATTGGTAACTATAATTCAAGGCTTTTCGTTTGCAAACCAAAAAACGGTTTACAAATCATCAAAGAATTGAATGTGAGGAAGATGGATGAATAAGTTGCATTAGCTATTTGTACAATTGTTATCAAAGGTTGTATAGTAGGGGTAAAAAATATAGATTTACATTGTGTCTCGTCATATGCCATCTTAAAAGTGTGATAAAATTACAATCTTATCTTATCCATCGAGTTTCTTTAATATAGTATATATATATAGATGATTCTATGTCTCAAACTTATAATAACACCGTTACAATAGATAACACAAACCATTAATTTACACGTGACTCATCTAACACAATTACCATACAAATTATTAAGAGTTAATAGCTAAAATCATCCCTGAGGTTTAGTAACATTTGTCATGTCCATCCAAAATAACCTTTTTTGCAACTGAACCCTTGAGGTAAGCATTATTGTCATTATTATCCAATTTGCTAACCCCATTTATTTTTATCGATAATTCAAGGGTAGTGGGAAGTTTTTACCTGTTATTTTTTGTTTTCAAGTTTGTTTTCTCTTTTTTTTTTTTTTACTTTTATATAAAAAACAATAAATATATTTATAAACCCCACCTAACTCCACACTCTCTCTCTTTATTCCTTTCTCTCCCTTGAACACCCACCACAACCAGACCAGACCAGCACCACCATTCCCTCTCTATGGATAAATATATTGATAGCAATTGCGACCCGGAATTTTTAACCTCTGGTACAAGCGGGTCAGAAGTAGTAATTAATATGGATCCGGTTGAACGAGACGAGTTGACCATGAATGAGTTAATTAAGCCGGGTGAAGAACTCTTGTAGTACAACGTTTTTTTTTAGTTCCTAATTTTATTCCATGCACATTTTAATTCTAGGTTATTTTATTTTATTTACCTTTTCAAAGTTAGTTTTTCCACTTCCCTAAGATGTAGCTACGTGGATTGAATTTTGTTTCAGTTTCACTCCATATGTATTCCGCAAGAATTGAATAAAAAAGGACAGTGAGTTTATGTTTATGAAAATAAGAGTGTTTTCTCTTTGGTTGATTTATCTCAATGGATTTTGAGATGAGTTAATTGTTTCCATGCTAGTTCAAGAGTGGCATCTTGGATGGTGTTCTTGGAACCTAAATTAGAGTCAAGTGGTGTATCTGTATCTTGATTCTCGTTTAGTTCGCCCTATCGTGTTCTTGTGTGGTGTGTCTGTATCACAAGAATCCGTTAGATCTATCCGTTTCGTTTGAATTTTCGAATTATCTATCCGTTGCGTCTTTCATTTCCTATCATTTGGTATCAGAGCCGAACGATTCATCGTCGACTCTATTTTCTTTTTACCTTCTTGCCGTTAAAAAAAACACTCTACTGTTGAGTCCTTTACTTTCTAAAAATCAGTTTTAATGGATATAAGAAAAGGCAAGGAACATGAGTTGCAGTTGCAAGCTAGAGTTGAAGCCATCGTACAACAGAATCGAGAATGGAAACAACAACTTCAGTATATGGAGCATCAGTTGAAGGAACTCAAACGTCAAAGTTTCGGTAATGAATGCGCTAAATTCAGAACTGAAAAGCTGAGAAGAAAGCTTCCCAAATATGTATTTACTTATCTTGACATGTTAAAGAAAAGAAGCACACCCACGTATAAATCTCCGGTTGAGATTGTTGTCTCCGATTTTCATGATACGGTTGAACTTCCGAAAGAAGAGGTAGCACTTGATCAAGACAAGGAACCCGTCGAGTCCGAACAAGACAACGAGCCTCGATACGATGAAGATGGTTTTATTCCCGATGAAGAAGAGTGTATGTTTGTGCGAAAAACTCTTGGGGGAACTACCGATCAAGAAAATGAAGCTGTGAAGGATTTAAAAGTCTTGTGGCCATGTATGACTAAAGTTGATGATCAGTTTGTTGATCCACACCTAAGCATGCTTCAAGAAGAAGAGCCGACATTTGATGTTTTTTATAATTCAATTTGTGGTTTTAGGAGCATCAACCATGCATCCAATAAACCATGTCGTGAACAACTTCCTACACCAACTAGCAAAGAAAAGAAAACATCTACAATAGGGGATGATTCAGTTGTGGTTCTAGAAACGCCAATAGTTGTTCCATCACATGCTCTTTTCAATGATCCACTAAAACACTTCATGGAAGATTCAATGCAGAATTGGGTATCATTAAAAATCATGCACGCATTAAAGAATCCATGCGGGTCACTGTTTCATTACAGGATATGCACTGTTGAATATGTACCGGAAATACCGCCCGAACCACCGCCATGCAAGATGCAACGTTTGGAGCGGATGCCATTGTCCCAAGTTTGAGGACAAACTTTTTTTGAAGACGGAGAGAATGATAGCAATTGCGACCCGGAATTTTTAACCTCTGGTACAAGCGGGTCAGAAGTAGTAATTAATATGGATCCGGTTGAACGAGACGAGTTGACCATGAATGAGTTAATTAAGCCGGGTGAAGAACTCTTGTAGTACAACGTTTTTTTTTAGTTCCTAATTTTATTCCATGCACATTTTAATTCTAGGTTATTTTATTTTATTTACCTTTTCAAAGTTAGTTTTTCCACTTCCCTAAGATGTAGCTACGTGGATTGAATTTTGTTTCAGTTTCACTCCATATGTATTCCGCAAGAATTGAATAAAAAAGGACAGTGAGTTTATGTTTAAGAATGAGAGGTTTTCTCTTTGGTTAATTTATCTCAATGGATTTTGAGATTGATTAATTGTTTCCATGCTAGTTCAAGAGTGGCATCTTGGATGGTGTTCTTGGAACCTAAATTAGAGTCGAGTGGTGTATCTGTATCTTGATTCTCGTTTAGTTCGCCCTATCGTGTTCTTGTGTGGTGTTTCTGTATCACAAGAATCCGTTAGATCTATCCGTTTCGTTTGAATTTTCGAATTATCTATCCGTTGCGTCTTTCATTTCCTATCATATATGGTAAACTAAGATGCTCCGTTTCGGGTCCAAACACGCAAGTGGGTCGGTGAACGGAGATTCAGGATGGAAGGTGGGGCGGTGGTCGGGATTTTTAGGGAACGCGATGAAGTTTCAGGGTGATCGGAGTTTTAGGGTTATAAGGTGTTCGGAAGGGAAGATGACAAAAGTTTCAGGGTGAGCAGGGGTTCAGGCGACGGGAGTTTCAGGATTACAAGCGATAGAGTTTCAGGGTTACATAGTGGGAAGGCAATGAAGTTTCAGGGTGGTCGGAAGTCCAGGCGATGGGAGTGGTCAGGAGTTTCAGGAAGGTTCGGCGATAGAGTTTCAGGGAGGTCGGAGGATCAATCGACAGGAATGGTCGGACTTCTGATAAAACTGCAAACCTGGATATACCATATTCAGATTATATTTTTGTTTTTTTATCAAAGGGGTAGTTTGGTCAAATATTATTTAATTAACAAGAAAAAATGGATGTTGTTAACCAAATGGATGGAAATGGAAAGAAAATGCAAACCTCAAGGGTCTAGTTGCGGAAAAAAATAATTTTGGATGAAACTAATAAATGTGACCAAACCTCATAGACGATTTTAGTTGTTAACTCAATTACAAAATTCAGGAGAATCCATAAAATCGTTGGTGGGTGAACTTATCTAGCAAGATTGTCTTTGATCCATAGTTTCATAGCATACACACCGTGATTCATCTAAATGAACCCATTGCTAATGTGCATGGTGTCCTTATATTAAAGAAGGGACATTATAGTGTCTTTTCTCTAACATGCACTACGATCCATAGCTAATAGGGGCGTGAATTTCCGACACGACACGAAAACCCGACACGAACCTAACACGAATTTTTTGGGTTTGGGTTTACCCTAAACGGGTTCGGGTCAGTTTCAGGTCGAACCCGTGAACCCGTTTAGCTTAACAGGTCAGGTTCGGGTCAAACCTGTCGGGTTTGCGGGTTAACCCGATTACTCTATATATATAAAAAATGTTAGGATAGCTTCTGCCAATATACATAGTTGAGAATCTTTTTATAATTTATAACTAAAACTTTATATGGTAAATGTAGGACAACATATTTTGATTGGGCAATTAGGACGGTGTATTAATATCTGTTGCTACAACAAATATCTGTCTAACGATGGTTCTGAGTCACGAGGGAGGTTCAGGGGTTCAAGGGTTCCACTCTGCCTAACGCAGGTCGTGGTGTCCTTCTACGTTGCAAACGTAGAAGGAGGTTCAAGGCTTGTATTGTTTATTGTATATGCTTTAGGATTCTGATCTGAGATAAACTCAAGACCAGAAGTAGAAATTCTTGGAACTCGAGTGAAGATTGTTCTTCCCACGTGAGAGACCAAGAGAATATTTAGAGTGAAGTGAGAGTGATGGATTTGGTGTGTCCAGAGCTGATTCTCAGCTTCTCATTTATAGAGAAGAGGGTCTTCCCTAAGGGGAAAGCATATTACCTTGATCCTATCTGCAACTAAAGGACATTCCACAAAAAGCAAGAGGCTGCTATGGACCTGCGGTCTATAGACTGATGTTACTCCATCAGTTTTGTTTGTTTAGCTCGATGAAAGGGACGACGTGACAAGTCATCTTTTTGACTTGTGATACCACCGGCTGTGGAACCTTTGTAGGCTCCAACCTTTCAAGCGTTTGTTCGACAATATTGTTTATTCGTTTTTGCTTTAAGCTACCCACGTCATCAATATCTTTGCTTCATTCTAAGCTAGAAGATGAAACGAACCAAAGTTCAAAAAAAAGATGATGAAACGAACTGTGTTTCAGGCGCCAATCTCAAATTGCCTAAACCCTTCACCAAAACTCCAGTATATAATGTCTGGCACTTCTCGAATACACAACATAATCTTTGTTTATAGCAGCTTTAATATTCTTTTAGGGTTTGGGCAAAGGCAACCATTCGAGCTCAATTTCTTCCAACAGACCATCTTCTTCCCCATTCAGGTACCTAGTACAATGTCTTTTAAGTTATCTTCCACTCCAATAGATCACAATTATATGATTTATTGTTGTATTTATCTTTGTATCTCGTGTTATTATGTTGTTCAATATTGAGTTATAATGTTAAATATTTTCTTATCATAGGATTGCCATCAAAAGAAAAAGAAGCAACGGATGCTATTATTGAAGATGTTATTTCTCAACACATCAGGGGTGATGAAGTTGTAATGAAATGTGAAGATTGAAGATGATCATATGATGTTTTGTTGAAGCTTCTTATTTTTGTTTTTTTGACATTTTATCGACTTTTGGTAGTAGTTCAAAAGAAACTATTGGGAAAGTAGTTTGTGGTAATTGACTTTTGATGTTATATTCTGTTCTAAGCATGGTTTAAGTATGGTGTTCGAATTTTTTTAGCAGAGCATTTTAAAGTAATTTAAATATTCGGGTCAAGTGGGTCGTGTTCGGGTGTACCCGTAAAAAATCAGGTCGTGTTCGGGTCCACGTGTCTAGCAAAATTTTCGGGTTTGGGTCGTGTTCGGGTTCGTGTTATTTTTTCGGGTTCGTGTCGGGTTGAACCTGCCAACCCGTGAACCCGACCCGATTAGCACCCCTAATAGCTAACGTGCATTAATAGTTTTCTCAACGTGGCAATAAAACTCGTTAAAAATTGAATTACATTAGCGGCTACCGGCTCGGTACCATTATAGTGATATTTTATTTATTGTGAAGAACCGAAACGGTATTGTCTTAATATCGATACCGATACCGTATTCATTTTTGTAGTTTTCTCAATATGAAAATATAAAATCCATTGAAATTGAGTAATATTAGCATTAAAGCATTTATTCGATATTGCTAGCCCTTCTTTTTCGATACATACGGGGTTCAAACAGCGTCCTGCGGCAACGAATGGGTGTAAACCGCGTCCGGTGACAACGCACAGTAACCACAACGTAAAAGAAGGTTTTTAAAGTAGTTTGTACAAAAAAAACAGATACCTATTGGTATCTCTAATGTCTACAGACCCTCAAAGAATTAGGAGCTCCAGCAACAAAGCACAGGGAATCTAGAGCACTAGTTATAATAACTCCAAATATAATAAAATGGAGTTAAAGAGGGGGGGGGGGGGGGGCACTCGTAGCTTATATTTTTTCTTTCACTGATTTTAACCAATCCTGCACTGCCACATTACTTCACTGATTTAGTTCACTGAAACACTTTTTTGGAAACAACACTCCACTAATTCACTTCACTGAAATCTTTATTGTTTAGTTTTTTTAAGAACCATTAATTAAACATATTATTAAACTAATAAAATAAACTTACAATATTAAAAGTAAATATAGAAATGTAAACACACATAAATTAAAAATAAACTAAATAAAAGAAAAACTATTCGGGGGCATCCGCTTCGAAGTACGGTAGATCAAATCCGTCTAGATGTTCCACGAGATCATTTCGAAGTCGGAAATGCGTATCAGAGTCTGTCAACTCCGCAAGGGCTTCGTCGTCGAAGAACGGTTGGATTAGGGGATCGCGTATGTGGACTGGTGATATCGCACGCTCCTCGTCTTTAATGATCATGTTGTGCAATATCATGCACGTATAGACGATGACGCTACACCTAGCAACGGTCGTCGGCCTCAAGGGCCGTGCGGTAATTCCCCATTTCCCCTTTAATGCTCTGAACGTTCGCTCAACATCCTTCCTTACAGCCGTAACGAATTTCTTTTCCTTCAGATCGGTCGGATATCAAAACGCTTTCACAAACATTGACCAAGTTGGGTAGATGCCATCGGTAAGATAATATCCACGTTTATATAAGTGGCCATTTAAAGTAAATGGACACTGCGGCGCCGTTCCGTTTCGTTGGTTAAGAAAAAATGGGGATTGTTGGAGAACATTTATGTCGTTGAGTGAACCGGGGGCAAAAAATCCATGCCAAAACCACATATCTTGCGAAGAAACCGCTTCCAGCATGATTGTAGGGTGTTGGTGATCGTTTCTCATATCTTGTCCTCGTAATTCCCTAGGACATGCTCGCTGAAGAAACAATAAGTATCACGGAGATTAAGACTAATCTTCGTGGGGTTTATACTTATGTTCGTCAAGATTAATCCTTTACCCAAACCGTTTGGTTAAACCCTGGTGAGAATTAGGAGTGCGAGTGTGTGTGATGCAACGTAAACAAGAACACGAGATGTAAGTGGTTCGGTCAAGTGGTGACCGACGTCCACTGTAACTAGCCGGATTGTTATTAATATTTGAGCGTGAGGAATTACAAGAGAGAATATGCCCGGTTACAATGAGAATTTTCGGATCCTTTGGCAAGGAGATATCTTCTTCTATTTATAGGAGAACTCATGGGCTTAGCTGAGGAGCCCATGAGGAGCAATCTTTCGTTGGGCCTGGTCAAGGCCCAAGTCCAAGGTCTTCTTCAGAAATGGCGGGAAAGTAACGTTACTGTGGATGACGTCACGTTGCAGCATGACTGCTGCTCGAGGCGGACACGTGGCAGGCTGTGATTGGCGGACGGCGCCCCTGTCCTTGCTACAGTCGTTGACCATGCTTCTGACATCAGCAGGGGATGTCTGCTGTCACTGTAGACGACGGTATGGTGGAAGCATGGCTACAGCCATGCTGCCGTCCTTGTCAGGAGTTGTTGGACCACTTCTGCCACCTGTCGCTTGGTCATTGGCGCGCACACTGCCAGAGATCCTTGTGAATCTTCCTTTTGTTGTCTTCTGTACCTCGTAAGAAAGGCGATGGGGGAAGATTCCGCGCGTGGATGTACGCGCTTATCAGGTGCTGCCCTTGCTTATCAATTGTTACCTTTGCGCGCTTCCTTGCACACCTTGCAAGCAGCGCGCTGATGGATCCTCGCGCCGCCGTCTGGCGCGAGGATTCTGTCTTGTGGGGATAGGGACGCCTCCTCCGCTTGGGTTAGGCTCCCTATCCCTTCACTCGCCATACTAAATGAGTGCAATCAATGCTACCGATCATGCCGGGAAGGTGATGTCTTTCTTCGTGTGCTTCATACAAACATGCAATGTCTTGATTTGTTGGTCTTCGTAAAAACTCAGCCACGTATAACTTAATGAAGGCATTGCAAAAAAATTGTAAACATTCGCGCGACGTCCTCTTAGATATACATAAATACTTATCATATTCGCCTGGAGGATTACCGGTCGCGAGTTGTTTCACTGTTGAATATAATTTTTGTATGGGCGTGAAACTCTTTCTAAACCGACTGTCCACGCCCTCTCTAAACCATTTGAAGTTTGCTTCAACATCTGCTACAATTTTTAGAAATAGACGTCTCGACATGCGATACCTTAGTTTAAACTGTGCGTCGGTGTATTTTGGTACGTCGGCAAAATAGTCATCTCTTAACCGAGTATTGCCTCCCTCGCGATCACGTGGCACATATCTTTTTTTAGATGTTGGTGTGTCTTCCTCTGCAGCTCGTTTGCCAAGGTCCATGAGAAACTCAAGGCTACTATCGCTTGATTGTAAAATCGGGTGCACTTCTAGCGGGGGAATGATAACTTGATCATCTTCGACGTCAATGTCACTCGTTTTTTTTAAAGTATGGAGATAATTTCTATTATTTTTTATACTAAACCGTGAGATTGTTTTGTGTTTATAGAAGAACTTTGATAAAAAACCGGTCACAAAATATGATCGTTTGAAAACAATTAAAAAGCACAAATTAAATTCAACGGTCAAAATGGAATTAAAACACATAAAAATTCGTCCGTTGCATTTGATATACCAAGTTACCAGCCCGTTAGATAGAACCAGAAAACGGTTCACAGAACCCCTACCAGCACTGGTGACGGTGGTGTTACCATGCTGGTAGTGGGTACCTGATACTTTTTCTGGTGACGGTCCGTCCCCTAATTATGTCGACTATTCTTTTTAAGAATACTTTTTTGCTGACGAATAGCCCAGCCACGTGCAAAATTTGTTTACTGGTTACAACTTTAATTTTTGCGGAAAAAAAAATAAATTGTTTTATACACTAATTCTTAAAATATTTAACTGAATACAAATATTGAATAAGGGGTGAAAGTGATTTCACTATGATAGACTCTGTCATAGTCCTGTGTTTGTCCTTACGTATTTTAAGGATAATTGTTAGAGCCACCGTAGTGGGGCGTTATTTGTCAAATTTTTTAAAAAATAGCGCCCCCCACATCACTACACCCAGGCGCTATAAAGATAACAGGGGGGCTTTATGAAGATAACGCCATACTCAAATTGCACCAGCCAATTAGAATGTGTCACGTGGCTGGAGTCAAACCAATCCGGTCAAACATATTTTTTTTTAATAATAATAAACATAACAATATTAATAATAATTTAAACAGAAAATTATTTAGATTTAATAAAATAATAATAAAAAAATAAATTATATAAAAAAATAATATTTATTAAAATTAATAATAAAAAAAATAGATTATATAAAAAAATTATATTCAAACATTTGAATTTTAAACGGTTACTGTTCAAACCGTTTGAAATTCAAATTTTCCCCCCAAACGTTTAAATTTCAAATTTTGAAATTCAAACGTTTTCTCCCCAAACGGTCATATTTCTCACCCTATAAATACAACACTTCATCTCAATTCTCAGTCACACCTTTTCCTCACCCTCAAATCCTCAACACAATGAATAACATGGGCGGTTTTCAACCAGGAGCTGCCGGACCATCTAATGTCCGGCAGTACACTCGCCGGGTCCGGGGACGGGGCCGTCCCCGGAGACTACCATTCACCTCCTCTCCTCCTCCTGCTGTTGCACAACCTCCTCTTCCTCCTCCTCCTCCTCCACAACATTGGTTATATCCCCCCTCCTCCTCCTGCTACGGCACCACCAACCTTCACCCCTCCTCCTCCTGCTGCGGCACCACCAACCTTTCCTCGTCCTGAAGTCGATGATGACTTCACGGATGAAGAATGGGCCTGGGCCATGGATTATACCATGGCTATTCATCAAATGGACCGACTGATGTTGTCGGCCCCCACCCCCCGAACTGCTGCTGCTATCCCCACCCCCCAGAATACCCCCACCCACCACCACCAGACTACCCCCACCCCCTACCACGAACCTACCCCTACCCCCTACCACCAACCTATCCCCACCCACCAGACTACCCCCACCCCCTACCACCAACCTATCCCCACCCCCTACCACCAACCTACCCCCCACCCCCTACCACCAACCTATCCCCACCCCCCAGAATACCCCCACCCACCACCACCAGACCACCCCACCCCGTGAATATGGGGACCCAACTCCTGAGGACTTGGAAGCCCTCAAGGAAATTGAGGAGCAGGAGCGCCTCTGGAGCATGCCAACCCCTCCTCGTGAGTACTACTATTTCCCCTCGGATGCGAGATCCGATGGACGGGACAGCTCACGTTCCCTACCCCCGAGTACCACACACTCGAGGACTGGGACAACTACTCTCCGTAGTGGGAGGTTTAGGTTGTAATAAGTAATTTAGGATTATATTATGTGTTTAATTAAGTAATTTAGGAATATGTAATGTTTAAATAAGTAATTTAGGAGGTGTGTAATTTTTTTTTAATATTATTTGTAACTTTTTTTTAATATTAGTTGTGTGTTTTTTAATATTATTTGTATTTTTTTTAATTTAATTAATATTAGTTGTGTTTTTTAATATTATTTGTAATTTTTTTATATTTATTTGCCTTTTATTTTAATTATTTTGAGTTAAAAGAATAAAAAAAAATTCCACGTGTCCCAATCAGATTCAGGGGCTTTATATATAAAGCCCCACCACTACACCCCTTTTTCAGTTTCTCTCTCCATGCTGACTCAGCAGCCACGTGGACCAATCAGGAAGGGGGCTTTATATATAAAGCCCCCCACTACGCATGGTCTTATGGTCTATTGGTCTAAAGCCCACATAGATCACATACACTAAAACAAACCAGGCGTGTGAAAAGGGTGAAACATATTGGGCACGAGGGCAGTGACGTCCACCCACCCGCAGCTCACTACTTTTTCTTAGGGAGTAAACGAGCCGAGCTGAGTCGGGCCTGAGCCTGACTGGGCTCGAGCTCGACTCGTCATGCTTTTATGATGCTCGAGCTCAGCTCGAAAGTAAAACCCAAGGGCTCGAGCTCGGCTCGAAATAATTATAAAACAATTTAGAAGGAGCTAAAAGCTCGGCTCGAGCTCGAGTGCTCGACTCGCCAATATTAAATAGTAGGTATACTATATATAAAATAATAATAATATAAAATTTGTTTGGCTCGTTTAGGCTCGCGAGCCTAAATGATCTTTGTATGAAAGCTCGAGCTCGGGCTCGATAACTAAACGAGTCATGTTTCATTCTCGAGCTCGGCTCGGGTTCATTAAGGCTCTGCTCGTTCATTGCATACACATTCCTCTTTGCTCCAAACACTTTGCTACATAGTCGTTCGCTATAGGTTCTTATCAATACGAACAGACAACTATGAACTTCCCTACAATGGTTGTTTGTTGCTTGTATAGGTATTTGTCCATAACTCAAAAAATCAAGATTGTTTGTTTGATCTAATGAGACTATGCTACTTAAGCAAAAATCAGAACTAGATACAAATATATTGTATGAAGTTATAAAAAACACGTAACACAAGTCTATGAGATGTTTAAGTTTTAGAAGTATTATGTGAGGGAGAGAGATTGTAATTGGCAGCAAGCATCGGTTGACTAGAACAAACCGTCCTAGCAAGTGACCAGTAGCTACCAATAGAAGACTTCTACAAAATAGTGTGGTCAAGCTTATAACAATATATCCAAAAAACTGTGGAACAAGATTTTTCCTTAACATCTTTTTAAATCCCTTCTTTTCCTTCGTTAAATGAAACTCGGAAACACAACGTTAGGGTTAAAAAGATAAAATAACAATGTATTGAAACACAAGTCATTTTAAGTATGTATTTAGATTATGTATAACAATCTAACTAACAAGAGAACATAAGGTTTTAGAATATACTTTAACACTCCTTAGTTATACCTAGATGACACATCATCAACGTTTTAAAAACCGGTAAATATATACCGGTCGGTTATACCCGTATTACCGTTTTTTGATGAAAATCCAGTACGAAACACTCCGGTAAATATGGGAAACGGTATCGATTTAATACCGCTAATAAAATCCGGTATACCGATTTGAATCGCTATACCGGTACCGGCATAGATTAGTTTTTGGGTTATTTTAGATTATTTTTTATTAAGGAATAACTTTTAAAAAATTAAAAACTTTAATTTAGATTATCTTTTGGATTATTTTTTAGTTATTGATTAACTTTTTGATTGTATTTTAGTATGTAATTATGTGCTTTTAGATTATTTTTTGTGTTAATGTTGTAATTTATGAAATTATATATCTAACTAATCAACCTGGTTGAACCGCCCGATACAACACGGTTCAACTGGTTGAACCTTTTTTAGATAAATCCGATATAATTAAAAAACCGGTTTTTAAAACATTGCACATCACTTACATAATACATTTCCTCATTTCACTCCAAGAAAATAGTTTAATATTACAGTCTACATAGCACTATTTTTAGTGGGTTTTTATTTGAAAAGGTGAAAAAAAAAAAGATTCAAACTCTTAACACCATGTTAACATGTTAACAAATAACTCATTTAACACCCCTTAACACAAGGGGAAGTGATAGGCAACGCCGGTTAACATGTCATGTGACTCTTAACGTCCAGATGTTAGGGTATACCCCAAGACCTGACTAGTGGTGATTGTTGAACTTAAAAGTGCATTAATTAAAAACATACAAATATTAAATATCATTACAGTGAGCTGTACGTAAATATATAGCGTTTGAATAAACTAAACTTAAGTTCAATTATTATTTTGTTACATTATAGCATGTATAAGGTTAGTGTCATATTGTTATTATGTAAAAGTCTAACATAGCGGAGCTTAAAAGATTTTATGATGCATTTTTAACAGAATACATATAAATTTAAACTACAATTTTCCCACAATTTCATATATATGCTTTTTGGGCCCATATATTTAGTTTCATATATATATACTTTTTGGCCTCATAACTTTAGTTTCACATATATATACCTTAATTTTTTTAATATTTTCATAACATGGTGATAAAGAAAACACGCTATTGACTATAGTTGACGCTGAGTAGCCAAAATAACCGCCTAATAATAAAGCGTGATGAAAAAGAAAAGAGCAAATTGACCAATTGTTAGAAATCCTCGTACCGATTTTAATTTTATTTATAAAATCATATTTCATAAATATATATATTTTCCTATTTTCAATTAGGCCAATGAAATCCACTGTAAAGATTAGAAATAAATAAAGGAAAAATAAGTGGACCTGACCCATTGAATTATGATTATATCCGCTATTCTGATATTTAAATTCAATAGAGATGAAATTGGATATCTTCTATTATTCAAAGCGAAAGCGTAAAGATAAAACCGAACAATTTCCACCATAAAATCCAATTACACAACACATGTAAATAATTATAACACACAATAGGATGTTTAGATTTATACCTCAAGGGAAAACCAAGTTGAAGCCCAATGGATTGACAAACGGTTCCGTTAGAAAACCAAACACGAAAGCTCTTGTATCCTTGAATCAAGACTTGCACATAACACGAGACAAGAGGGAGTGGCGTGGTTCACGGCGGCACCTAGGAACCCCCTAGGTGCTCACGCGCATAAGTTAGAGGGAGAGAAGGGTTTTGTGATTATTATGATTAGGTTTTTTTATGTGAAAAGATAATGTGTTAAATAGGTTTACAATTTTCAAAACACACCCTAATCTTTTCTTTTAATCTCCTTTAATTATATTCTCTTTTATAATTAAATACCCCGTTATTATTATCATAATATAATAATAATAATAATAACAATAATAATAATAATAATAATAATCTCATGATTATGTTTTATTAACTCTTTGATAAAACACACATATTATTATTCTCCAACAATAATATATTTCTCTCATTTTATTATCCCAAAAAATAAAACCATGTGTTATAAATATATATTTATTCTTTGTTTGTCCTCCAAAGTGTAACTCTTTGAATCGTATCAAGATAACAACGTTAATTGATGAGTATTCGACATACATTTCCAACACCAATTTCATTACATTTGATGGATGATATTATAATAATTCAATTGTTTGAAGATGAGGAGGTTAAATTAGGAGTGAATTAAAAAGGTAAGGAAGCTTACGTTGCGCAAAAGAGTAAGGAAGAAAAATAAAGTGAGTGAATAAGGTAGCCTCTTAATTGATGAAAAATGACGGTGTTGCCAGAGATAGAGTTTATTTAGCTAGCGGGGTTAGTGACAGATCGCAGCTGGAGTGATGGAGAGATTTATGGTTTGATGAACTCACAAAATGTCATGTGTCTTTGTCTATATTCCTAACATAAATAACTTCAATATATGTTTTTTGAAAAAATGAACTGCTTTGTATTTTACTTATTATTAGTGATTTTTTAAAGTTTGCTAACTTTAAGAACTAGTTTGTTTGTATTGCACTCCCTCCGTCTCATTTTAAATATTTATTTTTGCACTTTTTGTTGTCTCAAATTAAATGTCCATTTGTAAGCAATTTCCAGTTTGCCCATAAAAAACAAAGACAATCAAATATTTGAAATAATAACTTGATGATATTATTGTCATTTTATAGCATACAAACAAAGATTTTTTAATATGTGTGTTTGTGGATCCAATGACAACTAAAATGGGACGGAAAGAGTATTATTTTACGAAAAAAGTATTTCACCATATTCATGTGATTAGCCGAGTCAATAATTAGGTTGAAAACTTGTTAATAAAGTCATAATTAGGTAAGAAAAAAATTACCTCTCAAAAGATTTGTGATATAATAATAAAAAATATTATTCATTAATTTTTTTTGTTATGGTATGTATGTGTCTAGAACTATTTTAGAATTTTAAATTTGTGTTTTCATAAACTATATCCAAGCAAGCATAAACAATAATGCAATATTTACCTAGATGGGTAGGTAATTCAACAACTAAAAGTTGTTTTTTTTTAACATCTCTCGGTTACGATTATACAAGGTCAAAACTCGGTCGACGCGTGATTCAAACCTGAGCACTCCAAGATGGGAATCTCCAAATGAGTAAACCTTAAGAGAAGGAGCGCCAACATTTATGGTATATCTTGAAAATAAATACTTAACAATAAGTTAATTTTTAAAATATTTACCTATAAGTTAATCCTTTTTTTACTCCATTATTCCTTTTCTTTTTAAGTAATTTTTAAAATAAGTATTAAAGTAGTAACGAGTTTTAGATTTGTGTATTTATTTATGATAATTTGTAACCTTTGTTTTGAACCTTACAGTTCTTTTTAGAATTTTGTAAAACGTGTAAGAAAAAAAAATCATAAACCGTAAACAAATTTGAAGAAAAAATCTGTGATTTTAAACGATTGATGCGTTGTTGACTAGGAGGTGAATTTATGTGTTTTTAACATCTCCATTAATAATACTATAAGAATACACGGTGTGATTAATAATTATGGGGTGAAAGGGGTATGAAGTGATATGTGACAGTCACGTTAATTCCTCTCTAATTCTAAAAACACCACGAGATGATGGTGGTGTGATGGTTTTTTTTTATCAAACTAAACAAAAATCATTCATAACTCAAGAACCACTCACAACCATCCATCTCACCCTCACATTTTGCCCCACATACATGAAAATCCCCATCCAAACTACCCCACACCACATACAAGGTGAATGGGTGATGTTGGTGTTTCACCTCCCCTTCTACGTCCCCCACACCGCATAGCCTAACATTACATTACATGACCTTTAATTATTGATAATTAAAACACTAATACATATATAGATGCCTGTTTAACACATAACAAGTTTTAAAAAACGAAATGAAAAAACCACACACTTTGTAAAAAATTGCAAATATCTTTTGAAAAATATATGTGGTTCTTGCAATTTTTTATTTTAAAAATGGTCTCCATCAAACATCCGTGTATATTTATATAATATTTATGTGTGTATGAAATGCACATCAAATTTAAAGTACTCAATTATTTTTTGGCTTTGTCATGAAAAATTGATGAAAGTGATATAAAAGTACTGAATATGATCTAAAGCACTTGTGAAAGTCTCCTAATTTTTTTAATACCATCCAATGCTCATGAAAACCTCACACCTAATCTCTCTCTCTCTAGTCTCTCTCTCTCTATATAAAATATATGTTTATTTTACATAGTTTATTTTACATACATACATATAATAATATCTTGGTTTTTCTAAGCTATTTGGGGAAGATTCAGTTTTGTATGAACTATGGCCCATGGATGGGATCTTCACCAACAAAGGTACCACAACTCAACTAAACCCCATCTCTACTCTCATACACACATATAGATACATCTTTCTGTATCTAATTTCATTTGTACCCTTTGTTCTCATGCACATAACTTAAACTTACTATGTCAAGATTCTTTCCAAGATCATTTCTTTTATGGGCCATCATCATCATCATCCAATCACTTTCCTCTACCAAGATTCTCTCTTGTTCTTCTTCATCATCATCATGTTGTCAACACCATCATATTCATCAACAAACCAATCAAAAATTTGAACAAAAAACAACCATTTTCTGGGAATTTGAAGAGGAATCCAAAACATGGGTCCAAGTGAACTCACCTTATGATCTGTTATCATGTGTTAACAATAACTGTACAAAAGTGGGCATCATTGAACCAGTTAATGATGATGATGATGTTGATGATGATGATGATCAAACAAGGACTGAGTTGGGTCAAGAACAAGAGTCAAACAAGATTCAAGGTCAAAGAATCAAGAAAGTCAAAACAGATGACAGAAAGATTGGGACTTTGGGATCAAGAAACAGACTTTCTGTGACAAAAATGTCTGATGATTCAATTTGGGTGACCGGATTAAGCGGTTCGATCTACGAGCGGTTTTGGAATGGAATTCAGTGGATTATTGCTCCTCATGAATTGCCAGTACAAGCTGGTTATGCAGTTTCTGTGTTCTTGATCAAACATATAGTTCTTGCTCTATCTGAGGCTGGAATATTATATCAGGTACTTTTTTAAAAAATATTAAATTTAGAATTTATATTTTATTTTTTTACAATCATATAGCTTAATTTTGTTATTTGGTTATTTGCTTGCAGATGCAGCTAAGTGAGAATTCACAGCCGATATGGGTCGAGTTCCCACCAATTCTAGATTCTAGCAACACGATACGAATCAAATCTGGAGTAATATCACATGATAGGGAGTAAGTATGATGGAGGGCAGAGGTGGTTATTTTAACCCGTTTACTTAAATGGGTTGATTTTAGTTATGTTTTAACTTTTATCTCAAACGGGTCAAGTTAAAAAGTTCACCTAAAAATATAACGGGTCGAATGTCTTTTAACCTCTTTCGCAACCCATTTTGACTTATTTAGCTAAGCAAAGTCTGTCTTTTCTTTTTTTTTTTTTTTTTTTTAATTTTGATTGACTTGGGCATAATGGAAACAGGAAGATCTACTTCTGCACAAAAGATGGGCTGCTATTAGAGCTTAGTGAGATCAACACACCAAGGTTTTATTTTATTTTTTATTTATTTTATTAAGGGTGTTTTAGCATTTATGTTATAGTACAATGTGAGCAGATGGATGAATATTGGCAAGCCTCCTGGTGCAGATGTTGCAGCCATAGTTGATGCTCCTGAAGTTAGACCACAAGTCGTATTCACTATAAGGTGGTCGCTTTGTTCTTTTGTTTTACGCATAACTGCTGCACCACATGACTTGAATCCATGATGGTATTTGTTTCCAAAATGCAGCTCAACCGGTGATCTGTACGAGTTTGACCCGTCTTCAAAACCATTGTGGAAGAAACACATATGGAGCCAAAAATCAACACAAGACACTGCTTTGACACCAATGACTAGCTGCACTATACACCAAAGAACCAGGCCTCATTCCGACTCGCTCTTTCTTTTAACCAAAGTACTTGATAAAAAAAACTCGACCTGTTAATCTTGAAATCCACAAGCTTTATCGTTTATGATTATAATTTACTAAATTTCAGGGTGGGAATTTGGTTGAAAGAAGACTGCACCAGAGGAAATGGAAATGGGTCGTCCACGGAAGCCCGAAAGATCAACAGTTCACATCCATGACACTCATGACAATTGATGAAACATACACAAGTTCATTCTCTCTGTTTTTAGCAACGGCCTCAGGATTCATCGTCGAATATAACATCTCTAAACAAGAAGGTATGTTTACATATGATTTTTGAACAGTGATTGCTAAATAAATCCCACTGACACTATTCACAGTTCACACACCACTAACGTTTCACACCGGTCACATGATCATACGGGCATAATGACAGAAAAAAAAGTCATAAGGTCCATATGACGTGTTATAATGACACATAATATACGTCATAATGTTTCATACGAACCGTATGAGTTGGTGTTCGCAAAAGTCATATGGGTCGTATGATGACTGACACATAAGTGACTAAATCATACGACCCGTATGAGATTTTTTTGTCTTATCATACAGGCCCGTATGATAGCACCCTTTTTGAACTCATTTGGTTGTAAAAATGGATCCTGACTGCTAATATAAAGACAGGCAAAAAAACTTGGGTAAATCACATGCATCCACCCCATGCAAAAGCGGCCAAAGGCGTCACAGGGCTGCAACTGCAAGTGGGCCGGCTCATATTCCCTTTAGACGATGGTAGGCTCGGAGAACTCCACCAATCAAAAACCGGAGGAGACGGGGTTGGGCCCAGCCCACCTATAAACCGAAGACGAGTATCCACAAAATACACATGGTCAATAATAGACGCACCAGAGAGCGAAGGGTGGAACGCAGAATACTGCACAGAGGATCGTGGCCCATTAAACTGCATTTCGGGTGTAAAAGACGAAACCAACCATGATCAACCTACCACTAGATCATTTAGAAGACGATCAGGAAACAATAAAGGACAAGAGAACAACTATTACTATCTTGTGTCAACTGCAAGTAAAGTAAAAGATGATGCGTTCGTTGGGCGGTTAAGTTCAGTCAATGTGGATTTCCGGCTACGAGTTATGTATGAGGGCAGGTCATTTTTTCTTGTGACTGGTGATGGGGTAAGTTATGAGTATTTGAATGTTGAGAATGTGTGGCTTTGGTTGAAGCATGAGCATCCTGTAGGAATGAAAGGTGTGGTTGGGAGTTATAATGGGAGTTTGTTTATGGTTAATGAGAATGAGGATTTGATTGTTGGAGAAAGAGGTGGCAATGAGTTTATGTGGATAAACTGTTCCGCGATGAAGAAAGGGAGGCAGGTTGTCGGTGGGCCGCCTTGGGATGTGGCTCCGTCGAAAGCTCATAAGGTTACACCGGATGACTCGATGTTTTTCGTTGGCAAAAGTGGTGGGTTGCTACAGTTGACAGTAAGTCTGCAATTCAGTTGGTAACTTTGAATCGCGTTGGTTTGGGTTGGGTTGTGATTGGGTCAAATTGGACGGGTTAATTGACGGGTTGACCTTTTAATTAAGTGGGTGAAAACTGTCAACCTGAACCCATGTTTAATCCATTTATCTAAACAAGTTAAACGGGTTGACATGATGATATATCATGAAGTCTTTTTTTGCTAATTTAGCTAATTTCAGGTTGCATTGAAGAAGTTGAAGTGGAAAGATTGTCGAAACCCTTCAAATACAAAGATTGCGAGTATTGTAGACCAAGAAGTGTTTAGAGAAAACATAGTTTTCGTGGTTGGAACGGACGGTCACTTGTACCAGTACAACAAGGTGACGGGGCTATGGCACGGGCATCACCAGTCACGACACATGGTGCTAGCAAGACAACCCGGGACTGCTATGAGGGGTTCATCACAATCATTATCTGGATCTCTTTTCATGATATCTGAAGATGGTAGGCTCATTGAGTATTACTGGAACCCAATGGATGGTTGGGGTTGGGTGGAACATGGTTCACCATGTCCAGGTGTGACCTTGGTTGGCTCGACCGGCCCATGCCTAGCAGGGAACCAATTGTTTTTAATTGGTTCAGACGGGAACGTGTATTTAAGGTATTGGGATCAAACACTTTGGAAATGGAGTGACTGTGGGTTTCCTTCAACAGGCAGCGGTTTTGGTGAAAACCGCGAGGGGGGCGAAGGTTGCATTGACCAAGATATTCGGGTCAAGACTCGTAAGGAATACCGTGAAGAAACTGAAAATTGTGATCCAAAGGTTTGCTTTTACCTATCTAACAATGACACTAAAGCTTGTTCGTGGTGAACGGGCGACTTAGCTAAAACATCCTATTCGTCACACATGTTCGACATGTAATCTCTGGTCATTATAAATAACTAACTTGTGATATGATTGTACACAGGTGGCTCCTACTCGACCGATTCCCTTTACAGAAAATTCAGTGATATTTGAGCTAAAGGACGGAAGGGTAAAACCGTATTATTTTCATATGCAGGTTTACTTAAACTTTACCAGGGCAAGGAGAGTTGGAACGTGTTAAATTCATGCTCGGTTTTTGTTTTGTTTTGAATTGCAGTTAGCAGAAATGCGAAGAACAGAAAATCTGCAATGGGTGTGGTGGCGGACAATAGGATCTCCAACAACCCATTGCAATGCCGTCTATTGGACGGCTGCAGCATCATGAAGATAGTTGACCGATCAAAAGTATTAACCGTTATTGTACATATAATAGTTAAAGATCACAAAGCAGGGCTACAACATAGAACAATAAAGTTTACAAGCATTACTAGGCATAGATCCTGAGTAAATGCATGATCCCATTGTAAAAATATATGTTTCTATTGTTTAAAAAATAGTATAAAAGGCGTTTACAAAGTGACCCAACCCGACTTGGTTCGTTTTGACTTTTGACCTACACTTCAAGATATTCATTTTTACTAAAACCTGTTTTGACCCATTACCGAACCTGACATCTACTTAGCAATGGCTAATTCCATCGATAACTGCATAGATGCACACAAGTTTATCAAACAACCTATTGGCTACTTTCAGCCAGGCGGGTGGCCTCCAAAAGAAAGTTCAAAGCAAAAAATTAGTTTAAGTTGGACTTGAACCTCACCTCTGCATTAGCAATTTAGAAACAAAAGCAGGCCAAACACATCCAATTTATCATAATCTAGTGCAATCAAAAACAATAAAACAAAATCATAATTAGAGCATGATCCGAAAAGCTTCAATTACATTACAACCAATTTCTAAAACAAAAGAAGAAAAAAAAACATCCTTGAGAATTAAAATCTTCAAGGATTATACCAAGAGAACAGATGATATAAGAAACGAATCCTCTCTGCTACGCAGTTTACTCGGTATAAATTACACGCATTGATCAAATTAAACCATTATTGAAACCATACCATGATGCTTTAGTAGCATACTAAATCAGAATCTCCTGCGAGGACTTCTTGACCTATGTCCATGTGGCGATCTACAAATAAAAGTAACAAGAAAACAAACCTTGTTATTCTGTACTAGACTACCAGTTACATTAGATCATCATCATACTCAGTTAATCCCACCAATAGCAAAGCTAAGGTAGGGTCTGAGGGGGGTAAGATGTAGACAGCCTTACCTCTACCCCGTGGGAATAGAGAGGCTGCTTCCAGTGAGACCCCCCGACTCAATAGTGATTTTGTATCAAGCCTTTGGACATAAGGCACATAACACTTGCAATCGGGACAGGCCCGATTGGTGCACGTAACTTCTTACAATCAACGCCACCACATGATGCATGATTAACCGTCTGTCGTTTTTAACGTTATTTTCACGAAATTAGTAAAATAACGTTAAAATTAGTACAACTTTACTTTTGCCCCCCGAGAGCCACACATATATACATTATATGCGCACAGCCGTAAGCGGGGTTCACTAGTCACATTAGATGTTATATGCATTTGATGATTAAATATTTAAAGGTGAAACATACCTCCTCCTGTCATTTCTCCTTTTAAAAGGACCTCTACTGAAAGCCCAATCAACATTGACGGTTTGAGTAAGAAGTTCACCTCCATCCATTGAAGCAATAGCTTTCTCTGCTTCTTCATAGTTTTCATATTCAATCAGTGCATAGCCCTGAAAACCAACAATTAATAAGATCTCACATCTCTTAGATTAAATATAACCGATAAAAAGAAAACAGATAACTAATGATCTGCTGTAAACAAGAATACTTTTTTACCTTAACAAATCCAGTACGACGATCAAGATTTAGATGCAAATTCTTGATCTCCCCAAACTCTCCAAACGCGTTTTGTAAGTCATCTTCTTGTGCCTCTTCATGCACTCCAGTGACAAGAATAATCCAGCCTTCAATTGCTACATAGGTCATGTTTATAGATTCAGTAACTGATAGTTTTTTACTTTAAAAATATATAAAACAAGCTCCAAAATGTATACAAGATGTAATCAATTAACATTAACACTAAAAAGCAGTTATCAGAAAATCATATATTCAAAATTTGACATCTAGTAGATATATTTAAAAGGGACAACGAAGCATAGTACACAAAGAATAATTTTCATACAGTGCAGTCAAAAGTCATTGAGTCCCTCTTTTATAAAATAAAAAATAAAAATAAAAAAATTAATTGAGCATTTGGTATGTTACCAGATATCTCTATTTAAATATCTAGCTATATTCATTATACATTTTTTTTTAATTGAGCATTCTGTCTCTAGTGTGAAATCAAGGTCCAAGTCATAGTTGTCAAAATCGCAAAAGGTGCTCGCCTAGGCGAGACCTTTGCTCCTTGAGTGCAACACGCGCCTTTACTGTTGAGTTCTTTTAGCATGAGTACCACATACAACTATGTAAAAAGTGCTATAATATAACTCCTTGCAACATTTTAGAAAATCTACATCCACATCTATGCATCCAAAAAAACCATTCAATACACAACCACCCAACACAAATTCCTCTCCAATTCTACCACTTCTTCGAGCATGAGTACCACATACAACTTTCCCCTAACCCTATCACACCTTAAAAAGAAACTAAAACCTGCCTCAGTCTTTTATACATCACCATGAAAATTGAAACCAAACAACTACACGTGAAAGTAACCAAGTCCACTAGTTTCCTGACTAAAATACTAAATCTGGACACTAATTCGCTAACTAAAAATATCAAAATTCATTACAAACCCTAAAAAACTACACACAAAATCACAAACTTCAGCAGTGTAACAAACCAACGATAACTATCATATGCATACAGAGTACAAAAGAGTAAATGTACAACTACACATAAAAACTCATAAAAAACCAATTAAACTAGTTTCCTGAGTAAACCACTAGATCTAGCCACTAACCAAAATCATTATAATTCATTATAAACCCTAAAAAAAGCACACAAAAAAATCACAAGCTTCATACAAAATTCTAAGTATGTACAAACTAACAATAACTACCATACGCATACAGCGTCCAAAACAATGGATCATATAACTAACAACTACACGTGAGCCGCGTAACCAAACCTACCAATTCCCTGACTAAAATATTAGATCTTATCACTAACTACCAATACTAAAGAGACTTAGTGTTTAACAAGCTAGTGACAACGCGATTAACACAAGTATCAAACATGTATACGACTCGGTAACCTAATTTTAATTTAATTATTTATAAATTGTTAGCCCTAAATTATAAACCCTAAAAAATATTACACAGTAAAAAATTCAAAGTAGGTAACAAACTAACAATAAATTACATTCACATACAGTCATACAGAGTAGAAAAGAATGGAATATGTAACTAACATCGTTCAGGACCGGGTCCGCCATCGGAATCGAGGGAATCGAACCGACCGGACATGCGGTTGGTTCGACCGGGGTCGGTTTCTTCACGGAAACCACGGCCTTTGGTTTTTTTAGGAGCAGAAGAGGTGATAGCGGATTTAAGTTTAGGGATATGGGCGGCGGCGGTAGTAGGAGATGAGGCGTCGACGTCTACGGTGGCGTCTTCGTCCATGAGATCGTCGTCGTCTGGCTCGAAGTCCAGTGCGTCTACGTCGGCTGCGTTCGCCATTGTTAGTTGATGTTGATGGTGTGTGCAGAGAAAGTGTGGGTTGGTTTGATTATTAATCTCGTGGTGAAGAGGGCCTTGGCTACTTGAGGGTTCTTGGTAGGGATCTTGTTTGGATTATATTGGTTCGGTTCGTTACGGTAGAGATATAGCGACTGTTTTATGAAAACCGAAAACCATAAAAATGAATATTGGTATTGGCACCAATTTTGTTTGGTTAGTTTTCCGTTTATTACGTCAGCGACACAATATGTGTTTTCAATAAGATTTAACGAAATCCATAAGAACAAAACTTGGTAACGATACTGATGTTGTTTGGTAAGTAGTGGTATTGTATACGTTTTTTAAATATAAACATTAGTTTTAAATATAACTTTCTCTAACTATAATAAGGGTCATGATATTTGGACACCCAAAATTATTTCAACACCCCCTATATGTCGCGTTATGGTCATAATGTGGTGTATCAAGTACAAGGTCAAGTACGATGTAACATGTTGACTGACTGGCATGTCAGCTAGTGTCACATGAAACCCTGAAGCTGCGTTATGGCCATAACGCATCGTATAAGTCTTCCAGTTTTTCCATGCATGCAAGGATCGTTATACAAAATTATAGAATTTTACAATGTCATGGATTAACAAGTACTTTTTCGGTGAATATTCCGACCAGTCCCTTGTTCCAGATTCTTATATTTTATGAGTGACCAGACTAGAACACTACTGAAACTAGGTTAGTGTTTAACAAAATTATCCCTTAATAGTATGTCCACTTCCAAAGTTTTTCTTCAAAAGAAACAATTAAAAAGATTTGAATTTAAGCCAAAGGTCTAAACTTCAAATTCGACCCTAGCTAGTTATACTACTTTAATATTTACCGAGATGATCCCCGGATGAGATAACTGCCATTTTATTTTATTTATTTTTCTGCTAAAACGTGAACAAAATCAATCCCTGATCTCTATCTGACGACACATAAACAACACAGACGATAAAATATCGCCAATGCCGATCGATCAAGCAGACCTCACTTCCGATCAGGTATAACATTCTTCTAATCCCTCAATTATTATTATTATATTTATTATTCCTAATCTTAAGCACTTACACCTTAGTAATAAATAATAATCACCGATCGTCCATTCCATTCCAATCGCTTCATGATTCAGATCTTCACTAAGTTTTTTAACCTAACCGGTACAACAATAGTTTCGTATTACTCGTGTAACGGTAAATGACTTATTAGATCGTGATTTTTTTTTTCATTTGATTGATTAGCCGTTCCATAGGATTAGTAATTCAGTATGTTGTAAATATATTATACAGCTTATAGTTATAAGATTATACGGTGTGAATTTAAAGTTTACTATAGCCTTAGTTGAAGTACTATTTAAAGAATTAAACCTCTCAGGATTCAGAATAGTTACTCATTTTAGATTCTATTATTGTTGCGCGCGTCTTTGACTTTTGATTTTAGTTCATTTTGGATTATTAGGTTGTAGAACTTCATGTTTTTGCAGTAATGTGACCAGGCGGTAAGCTCGTATGTATTTGATTACGTTTAACGATCATTTACACCTGAACTAGGCGCACAGGCTAGGATTATAAGTCAAATACGCTTGAACATCCCGGTTGAATTGGACTAGGACTCTAGGAGTTTGTATATAACAGTTAAGTGAAAGTACAAAGGGATGACATAACGTTTACGCCAAGAGTTCAACATTCGCTAACTACTGTTCTATTATCATGGCAATAGAATGTTATGTTTCTTTGATTATTTCGATTATGTTTAGCAGCGTATACATCACTCATTAAATATTATTATGCACTATGTTCAGGTTTTGAGGAGGGACGTCCCATGGGAGACCTACTTGACAAGTAAGCTGATCACAGGAAAAGCCCTTCAACAAATAAGGCGCTATGACAAAAGGAGTGAAAATGATCGAGCACCACTGCTTGAGAATGTAAGCCTACATTCCTTTTGTTTTCATCTTCCTTTCCTGTGTGAAAAAAACATAATAAACAGAAAACTAGTATAGTATTATACTGTTAGATTCCTCTGTTACTAGTTCTATGGACATGTGTTCAACACTAATGCATCTCAAATTCTCACAGTTTTTTTTTTTTAATTTTTTTATTTCTCTTAAAAAACTTATGCAGATATTTATTATGCAATCTTATCGCATATAACTCAAGTATACATTAAATTTGGGTTGTCCAAAGCAGTTTCCACAATATCAGCATACCAATCACAAAATTAGAACAGGAAAGTCAATGCCAATGTGGGGCTAGCCCACTTGGTAGAGGCACATGCCTCTTAAAGGGGAGGTCCTAGGTTCAATCCTAGGCAATGGGAGTTTATTGTAATATTTGGTGTAAAGTAGATAGGATAACGTTTGCTGTTCAAAAAAAAAAGAAAAGAAAGAACCGGAAAGTCAATATACACATGTCTGCTATGTTTGGTCTGGAACGGAATCAACTGATGCAACACACGGACTATAATTGTAAAGAAGCGGAACACAATAATTTATGTGGTTAAGTTGGTGTGACCTATGTGGCTATGTCCATGGGCTGCAACTGGTACTCTCTTTAGGTGCTCAAGAAATTACAAAGGTGAAAGGCCCTACACATCTATATATACTAGATAGATTAGGTTTTACAACCTTGGGAACAATGAAACATAAACTAGGCAGGTTACCAAATTCCTTCTCTGCGCATTCCCTAGGGCCAGTTGCCCTCCCAAGGCCAAAGCCTCCACAAATCCAAACATGCTATTAATTCATCTCATCACTCATAACTTATTTATTTTGTAATTTATCAGTATCGTGACAAATATAAAAAGAATGTTTTTGTAAGAATTGAACTATTTACGTTTCTACTTAAAACATTTGTGTAAAAAAATTTATGCAACAAAAGGTACTCAGTTCCCGTTACCAACTTACCACCCTTCTAAAACAATGTCTATTATAACATCCTCTTGATATACATCTCATCTGGGCAAGTGGTGTATTCAAAAGTCTATGTTGGATTTAACCAAACCATCTTAAGATTATATTGCCTCCTTTTATTCTTAGCAAGTGACTTACCCTATCTTGTATATTTTCATTCCTAAGCCTAAACCTCATTGTGTGGCCACACATCTGTCTCAGCATTTGTTTTTTATTCCTAGACTTGTCTTGTGTAAATGTCTTCTTTTAGTGACCAGACTTTCTACTTGCAGTCCATAGCATATTGGCATATTTCCCTATGGAACTTACCATCGGTTTTTTCTATTAGCAGATATTTTTTTACTCAGAAACCAAAACACGTCTAAATGACCCCTTTTTCTGCTAGATACAGAAAAAGAAACAATAATACAACCACTCGGTAAAGCAACTCACAAGAGTTTTAATAGCAGTTATTAAAAATGACCAATGTTACTGATTTTAATGTTATTTTACTGATTTCGTGAAAATAACGTTAAAAATGACTGACGCTTAATCATGCATCATGTGGTGGCGTTGATAACCAAAAGACAAGGGATACATGCACCAATCGGGTTTGTCCCAATTGTTAAGTGTTATGTGTCTTATGTCCAAGGCTTCACACAAAACCGCTATCGAGCCGGGGTCTCACTGGAAGCAGCCTCTCTATTCCCACGGGGTAGAGTTAAGACTGTCTACATCTTACCCTCCTCAAACCCTACCTTAGCTTTTGCTATTGGTGGGATTAACTGAGTATGATGATGATTATCTTTCAATATTTGAGCCTCCTGAAGCTCAGAGTCATTTAATTTATGCTATTCTTGACTTCTTGTTATATGTAGTTTCTCATCAATCTTCTCATCATGTAACTTTAGTTCAGATGTATATATGTAATGGTAGGCATTTTTCTGTGTTTATTGTACATGTTTACCACATCTTCTACTTCTCAGCGGATGCCATTGTAGTTGCAATTGATATACTTTGTTTAGTCCAGCTTAAGCTAAAACTGTAATATTTCAATGTGGTTCTTTATGGCTCAAACTTTGCATTTCATATATGGGGTGGAGGGAGGTTGTTCTTGTATGTGTTTCACTGTTACTAATGATAAACATATAAACGCATATATGATATATGTTTGCTTTTATATGGTGGTAAGGTTGCTTGGAAATACGGAATTAGAACATAAAAAACTATGATTTCTCATCTTGGCGTACCAAGTCTTTTGTTTCTCATAGGATCCCGATTTATTTTGGTTTAGTAAGCTTGAACTGGTCTTTATTAGGTATCAGGACTTAGGCGAGAACCTACACCGCACTGACCGCAGAAGTAACCAAGTAGGTCTGGGAGAGACGTTTGCCTCTCAAAGCATGATGATTTTTAACATCGCGAGTAATCAGAAATATGTTCATGTAATCTAATACAAAAATTCATCTGGGTCTCATCACTTTCTTAAAGATTGCCATTGTAGTTTATGTTCTTATCAAGTTGCCATTTTATTGATCTTAGATGAAACAATGAACAACTTATTCAATCTGTTATAAGTTACCAATGCATTGAGAACTTGTGAATCTATCATATCATTTGCATTCATCGGTTGGTTGCTATCTCCTGAATTCTTCGCATAGTGGTATATTCTTTAGATTGACACTCTTATATCCTATTTAAGTTTTGTTACATCCTTTACCATAATCTATAATGATTGTTTTCATGTACATCATTTTTGGCTACCAAGGTTAGATTTTGATATATCAAGACATTTGTTGCAGGATGGCCCATCTTATGTTCGTATGTTTATTAGCATGTTGCTTGACATACAGAAAGAGGACACTGTCGAATATGTGTTAGCTTTAATTGATGATATGCTTACAGGTAACCAGCCAAATCAATCACACTGGCTCTTTGAGTTCCTATGGGTGCCATATCATTTTTTATCTTGTTAAGGATGTAATCATAACTAAGTTAATGTTGCAATCATTTGACCTACTCGGTATTTATTCTTGCAGCAAAACCCATTAGAGCAAAGTTGTTTCATGACACATCTCTTGCAGATGAAGATATTTATGAACCTTTCTTGAGGTTCACTACTTCACTTTCAGTGTTTTGATTTTTTAATATGATGTCACTTACATTTATATGATTCACAAATAGCTGAAGTATTTCAAATCCTTTTGCACTTCAGATTGTTATGGAAAGGTAGCTGGTTCATTCAAGAGAAGAGCTCTAAGATACTTACTTTAGTAGTGAGGTACCTAAACAGCAATGCCCATGATACACTAGGGGTTCGTTGATGGTTGTACTTATCCTAAAACTTAATAGTAGGGGTGTTCACGGTCTGGTTCAGGCAGGGCTGCGAAAATATTTGTTCCAAACCTCTTAATATGGTTTCGCAAAAGACACACCAAACTGGTCAGGTTGGGTGGGTCAGTCCTGTTGGTTTTCACGGTTTGAACCTTCTTTATTTATTCTAAAACTGTAAGATTGTATCGAAAATTTTAAAACGATTTCATAAATATAGTACATATACACAATTGCATATTCCAGAAAATAGAAGGCTAAACGTCCTGTTCCAAGTTCCAAAATGTCGGCCCAACCGCCAAAACAAACCATGAACCGAACCACATAAATCTCAAACCAGCCAATTTGCTTCGGTTTGGACGACGTTCCGATCGGTTTCAACGGTTTATGAATGCCCCTACTGGCCTACTTATTAGTTTATTTTTCCGTAATTATAGTGCCAGGCCAAACAAGAATGATTTGACTGCAAATGGAGAAGCTACAGATTCAAAGAAGAAAATCACAACAAGTGATGATGTTTTGAAAGGATTAGTTGAGTGGCTTTGTATTCAGGTATTTTCTGACTTTCTGTAGCATAGGTTTTTTTATAAAAGAAAAAATTGGTTAATAGTTGATTGGGTAACAAGTGTCGGGTTTTTACAGCGGAAAAAGCCTTCCCACCCAAACCGTAGCATTCCAGCTTCTATCAATTGTCTTGCAGCTTTGTTAAAGGAACCTGTTATTAGGTCTTCATTTGTTCAAGCAGACGGTGTAAAGCTGCTTGTGCCACTAATTTCTCCAGCATCCACTCAACAGTCAATTCAGGTAAAACGGTTAACTTAATATAATGTTTTAGTTTCTGATTGTAGAGCATAATTAACTGTAGCTGTAAGCCTGTAACCAAACAGCTTCTGTATGAAACATGCCTCTGTGTTTGGCTCTTGTCCTTCTACGAACCTGCAATCGAGTACTTGGCTACATCTAGAGCCCTACAACGGTTGTCGGAGGTTGTCAAAGGTTCAACCAAAGAAAAGGTCTTCCCTACCTTTCCATATATGTTCACTTTATGTCAATTTTAATAAATTGTATACCATTTCTTATCACTTTGGGGGTGTTTGGGCGGTCAACGATTACTAGGTTGTGAGGTTGATAGTGTTGACCTTCAAGAACTTGCTTTCAAAAGGAACCTTTGGAGCTCAGATGGTAGATCTTGGACTTCCACAAATTGTTCAAAGTTTGAAAGCACAAGCCTGGAGTGATGAGGTGAGAAATTAAAATTACTTTACATGAATCAGTTCCTTAACTGTTTTATTTTGGCAATTTATTATATATATTTTTCTCATAGGACCTCTTGGATGCTTTAAATCATCTGGAACAAGGGCTGAAAGATAACATCAAGAAATTGAGTTCTTTTGATAAGTACAAGCAGGAAGTCCTTCTCGGTCATCTTGACTGGTCTCCGATGCATAAAGATCCTATTTTCTGGCGAGATAATATTACAAATTTTGAAGAGAATGATTTCCAGGTATTACTGGTTACTTCCTTTTTCTTTTTCGATTCTGCAAAACTGGATTTTTTAAAACATGTTTTTTTTTTAAAACTAATGCAAATATATTTTTGAATTCTAAAACTACTACGACCGGGTCCTCTCTCCTGGAGAGCTCACCAAATTTCAATTGTAACTTCTTTTTCAATCTGCATTTAAGATACAATTTTGGTTTCTCTAATATCTATTTTACATTTAATTTTGGTCACTCTCTCCCTTTACCTGCCACTTGTTTGTAATTGGATGTTAACCCAAAAAAAAATTAAATAACTTTAATTTGTTAAAAAAAAAGAAAAGAATACGAGTTGTATCAAAGTTTAAGTATTTTTTTCGTCACGTAATATAGATAAAAACAATACTTTATGTTGGATACATTTCACCGGTTGATGTGGTTCTAAAAATGAAAAATGTTTTACATCAGTTTTATTTATTTTTTTCAAAACATATAATAGTTTTAAAAAACTCTCAAAACTGACAATATATGCTTTGGTAAAGACTCTACGGGTCCTGCTCACAATACTGGAAACATCAAGTGATCCAAGGGCACTAGCCGTGGCGTGCTTTGATCTGTCCCAGTTTATTCAGTACCATCCTGCTGGCCGAGTCATAGTCACTGACCTCAAAGCAAAAGAGCGGGTCATGAAACTGATGAACCACGAGAATGCCGAGGTCACCAAAAACGCTTTACTCTGCATCCAAAGGCTTTTCCTTGGTGCCAAATATGCAAGCTTTTTGCAAGCTTGATATGCATCTCTCATGGGCCCTTTCTATTAAAGGCTTGTTATTATGAATAAAAATCGATGTGTATTTTTATGCTGTTAATGGGTGGTGATAAAATAAAGGTTTGAGGGCTATTCATATTTATTATTCAAACAGAACTATGATTTTAAACTATTTATTTACATTAAAGTTTTAATTTTCTGCAGTTAGTATTGTACAGTTTTATTAGTTTTATTATAGCTGTTATTATTATTATTATCATCAATTATTGCCATTACTACGGTAATAATACATGTTATTACTATAGGCATCGTTTTTTTATCTACTTTTGCTGTGGTAGATAGGGTAGTTTATATAATCGGCGGCTTGTAGTTTGCTCGTAATTCAGCTCGAGGTATACACACACGTCCATATTCCAAAACGAATTAATAAACATCAACGGTTAGACGAATGGTTTGATGTACATGATCGATTTAAGGTTCAAACGCATAATGGACGATAACATGTTGAAACACCAAAACCGAACCTAATGAATATGAAACCAGAAGACTTGTTTGGTTCAAAGGTTTCAACAGTTTATGAATGCCATAACATTCTACATCACAAACAAAATTTCAAACTATCAAACAATAAAATTTATTAGCGTAGATTTTTATTAAATAGAAACATATGTCATATAAACAGGCTTAAATCATAACCATATGTTTCCACTTTATTCCATAAATGTTTTGATGTATACTTGTAATTATGTCATGCTTGCTTATTAATATAAGGATGTGACATTTTGGTGTTATTTGCACGTTGAAATATAATTAATTAGTTAAGTATTACAAAACAAACGTAATATACCTATATTGTTTTTGAATAGCGTACAACCATGATCTAGTTCCTTTTATTTAGTGGTGGACACACCACAAGTATTATAACATGATTTTTGGTAGAATCGAGTTTGGGTTGGGCTCATCATAACTTGTGTATAGTTTTATCCATCCCGTTTCTTTTTAAACTATTTTTTATATTTTACTAATTTAACTTGTTAAAGATGTAACACATAATGAAAAGATTTCATAAAACATATGAAAACTGTGACATCCGGCAAACCCAGGTTAATACTTTTTACAAACATATAAGTCTACCTTAGCAAAACATTTATATAACATACTTAACTGGATTAGTTGAGTCGGTTCGATGATTCAGGGAATCATCGGGAGTTGGTTCATACGTGCATAATGTCTATAGTTGTCCATAGTTCAACGATGCGGAGAATCATTGGGGAAACACACGTACATACGAGCCTTGAGTCCCGTTGTTGGTGATTTGATATGTTAACGTATGTTAATGTTTATGTGATTTGATATGTTAATGTATGTTAAAATGCCATTTTGGGGTAGTATATGAGAATGAGTAGTTTGAATTCCCATTTACATGATAAAGCATGAGAATGAGGAATTTGGATCCCCATTCGCGTGGAAAAGCATGTGAATGAGGAAATTGGATCCCCATTCGCATACTTAAGTGTGCGAATGAGATCAGAGTATATATACATCTATTTGCCTCATTCTCATCATTTCACAACCCTAACTCACCCCCAAGTGCTCTCTCTCAAACCACAACCTGTAGAAACGAGTTTTTGCCCTTATTTCTTGGATCACAAAGCTAAAACAAGTTTTATATCAATATCAAGTGAAAATTCAAGGTGTGTTAATCATCTAAACCCTTTTCAATACATTTTTGGTCAATCCTAGGTGTCCAGATCTGACTATAAAGAGTTTTCTTACAAAAACCCAAGTGTAAATGATGTTGGTGACAATCTTGTGTCTTTTGTATTGATGAAATGGTGTGTGGATGATGTTTAGATGATTTAGGACTGATTTGGAGCATGATATATTGATGTATGAATGATTATTAATGTTTTGTGGATTTTTACGCATTTGGGGGTTTATGTTAGAAACCTAGGGTTTGTAACATGAACATGATGATGTTATATAATATGGTTAGGGATTTATTAGGATGAGTGAATCTGTGTTTAAGAATCTGGAAATGATGTTGTTTTAATAATTTCCATTTTGGGTAAATTTCTCATGCAATTGATGTGACATCTCCATAATTTGCCATTTTGGGTAAAGTTATGATTTGTTATGTGAAACGGATGGATTGATGATTGAAATAGGTGTAGTAACATGTTATTAGGGTAGATAAGGTTGACTGTAGTGTTTGGTTGCATTTCGTGAGGTTTTTGATTGGGTTTGAAGGGTTTATGTTTGTCAAAATAGCTTAACAATGGTGCAGGTATGAATGGAAACCCATTCGCATGGTCGACCATGCGAACGAGGGAAAATCTTCCCATTCGCATGATCTAAGTGCGCGAACGGGGGAAACTTAAACCTGTTCTCATCACATCAACCCATTCTTAATAAAAGTCCATTCTGTTGATGAGAATGGCTAATTTTAAAGGGATATTGGATTTAAATAATCCAAAGTTTGGGCCATTGGCCAATAATAATCCGAACTTTAACGTTTGACCAAGATAATCCCAAGTGAACATGTGGGTGTCAAAAATGAACCTCCATTAACTCTGAACTAACTTAGTTAGTTCAAGATGACGTGGTTGCTGAGATGGCATGCTGACGTGGACCAGATGCTAACGTGGCAGCTGCCACCTCAGCATGACACCTCGGCTGCCACGGGGATGACGGTAGTCCGAAGGGTACACACTTATGGAACAACACAGTCAGCAATGGTTTCAATCGTAGTAGTAACATACTTAACGTCTAGCTAACGTTTATATAACATAGTAATAACAAATATGATCGTTCTTACTTATGGAAACTGTTTTTAGAAAACCTATGAACTCACCAGCATATTATGTTAACATTTTTAGTATGTTTTCTCATGTCGCTAAGGTAGTTGCACTGGAGTCCATGACATTCATTGTCTCATGCATCACTTATCAACTTATTTGATATGTTTTAAAACTATTTACTTTTGTGTTGAGTTGTAAACTTATATCGCTTTCGTTGTACTTGTTGGTTTAAACTTTAAATTGTTTGGTTGGTTTTATTACGTTATTTTCATAGCATGTAGTTGTCGTTTATTGTGGCTGTTGACTTGAATCCTGGTATGTCACGCGCCTCACGGTAAAACCCCGCAAGTTGAATTTAAGGGTGTGACAAAAACTGCCACTTCTTATCATCATAACTAATATACTAGTTATTATCTGCCAAAGGGCATGTGGCCTGATAATACCGACGTGTTATAACAATGTCCCTTTTAAATGGTGGTAAGGCTTAAGTACCATTAGACTATTTCCAATGTTATGTGCACCTTTAAGCGTCCTTAGCTGTCAGTCTGCCACATCATCTATCACGTAATATACATGTAAATCCTTAGACTATCTCCAACGCCTTCCCCATCCTTCATCGCCCTTCCTACTGCACGTCCCCTTACCCAACCATGCTCTCATTCTTTCACGGGCACCCCCCTGTCTCTCTCATCTCCCTTTCACAACAATTCCACAAGCGCGACCTTGTGCAAGGGTTGCCCTTACATCCTCTCTCCGCCATGTACCATGCCTCTTTTCTCTTTCCTCCACCTGCTTTGCCAAATCTAAATGGGCGGGATATGAACACCCGCGTTGGAGAAAGTCTTAAAAACCCTAACTTCATCTCCATCCCTACAAATATCCTTACCCTTGTGAACTTCCACCTCATCACGTACATATTACACACAATATTTAAATAAAAATTTTCTCTTTTTTTACTATGGTCACAACTCATCGCATGAAATGAGACAAGCACATGCCCTTATGGATTGTGCAAAAGCATTTCACCTAAAAGCTTCTAGGGGGGGGGGACGGGGCGCTACCATATTTGGTCACGGGTACCTTACTACCAGCACGGTAACACCTCCGCCTTCGGTGTTGGTAGTGGATGCGTGGAGCAAATCCTGGTTCTACTCAACAGATAGTGGACACAATATTTTGAGTTAAACGGTCATATTTTTTTACCGTTTTATTTACCAAAATTTACTTTATTTTTTTAACCGTTAATTTTTTTGACCGTTTATTTTTTTCACCATACTATATAAACACCATATCACACATACAATTTTATACAAATACATATATGAATATGGGTGGTGGCAATATGTTTCCGATTATGTATCGTCTACGACGATCATCCCTCACAAACCGGCAAGCTACAAACAACCCATCGGTTACACACCACCCGACAAACCATCATACTTTAAACCCACCGGTTACACACCCACCGATAACACACCAACCAACTATAAACCTCCCCCAACATTTGAAATTTACGAGCCACAACTTCCCGGAGATTCGCTGATGGAAGAATTGCATTATGTATATGATTACACAGTGGCTCTACTACAACTAGTTACTGTGCAAAACCCCCCCGGACGAAGGTTATGAAACTGATCCCGGGGCCGAATACGGAGGGTATAGGGTTACACAAGGTCCAAGATCAGTCAAAAGCTGACACAATCCAATGTGATACGCCTTATATAGGGAATACGAGGCGTATAGGGTACGAGATAGTTCGACAAAGTACGATGTAACATAAAGCAACTAACATTTGGATGGTGTTAGATGAATTAGGGGAGATTAAGAGAGCCTGAGATATCACTGGGAATAATATGTCGTGCGATCGGTTGTTCGAGCTGGCCACCGGCCCTTGTTTCGGGAGTTGATCGTGGAGTTTTTATCCTCTTTTACTTTCACACCATGGTCTCCCAGTCTGCCAGCGAATGACCCATTAGTGGAGATATCTTTTAGCTTAGCTTGCTAGACATTTGAGATGTCTCTCCGGTAGTTTGCGTAGCATACCGGGGTCTACACAGAGCCCGATATGGCTACGGCATTATACACTGACGAGATCAGAGAGGCGTTTACGACCCTGCTACGCAATTTTTGATGGTGATCTCTGATACTCCATTTGGTGATCCAAATCGAGGATCACCTGCGTTACAGACCCCCTGTATCGGTACTTGCATAAGCTTATTGCCACCTCTATTGCGTCACGCAAGCAAAGCCGCGAGCGATGCACTGGTACTGACCTGTTCTATTTGTATTGTCTGCACAGGCTATGACTCTGTCCGCCACCTTAGCGTTGCATCATTGCTACATGGTTTTCATGTATGAGGGGTGTGTTTCCACTTTCCAGATCCACTTGTTTTTAAGAGGATACATTTCAACCAACGCCTGACTTCCGGGCCAACCTACAGTCATGTGGGTCTTCCCCTCCCATGGTAATGACAAGGGAAGGGGTTCCACAACATGGAGTCTGTGCCACCTCATCACACGCCCCAAGCCTATACACCATACCCCATAGTCTTATATGTTGTATACTCGATTGTTATAACTCATTTGACATAGAGAAACCATATGGCTTATGGTCTAGTTGTATCAATATGTGTATAAAGGGTGCTCCTCTTTAAAGTGGTTGAGGATTCTAGTCACATGATAGACAATGATATAAATTTAGGAGTAGGTTTAAATGATACGTAGGTTAGTCTTAAAAAAATAAGATATAGATATATATAAAATCTAATCTAAAAGTAAAGTATCCGACCTCATTATTTTTTTAATCGCCACTTCCCTCCTATTTTCCGACGCTCAACACTATTCCCTTTGTGTTTTTCTCTCTTTAAAAATCCAGTGAGTTGTGCTCTTCTTTCGATCTATGCACTTAGAATCTTCCTTTTTCAATGAGACTTGAGACCTGAACCCTCGCTGTTTTAGGAGAAGAACATCAATGCAACACGTTGATACTAGAGATGAGCATTTGGTACCGAGTACCGTACCAATAGATTTAGTACGGTATCCGGTACCCATTTTTCTAAAAATTCAGTAACGGCATTTTCTTTGTCGGTAATGGTTCGAACAAAGATACCATATAAATATGAGAATTTTGTAACAAGTACCCATACTGTACATATAGATTCGGTAGCCACTTTTCTAAATATTCGGCATCAGTAATTTTGGTGTTGGTACCTGTTTGGTACCCTAGTACCATATAGAGATGATAATTTTGTAACAAGTATCAACACCGTACCGTACTAATAGATTTAAGTCGTTATTCGGCACCCACTTCTTAATAAATTATGTAATGATTTTATACCTATATAATAGGTTACTCATCTCATCCCTACTTGATTTCATTACCCTTTGTTACCTAGAATCTTTTAATATTAAGGAAAATAGAAAATGAAAATTAGTAGCTTTGTCCGGATTGATTTTGTACGGAACAACGATTATCAAGATATCATCAATTGAGAGGTTGGGAGTGGGCAGCCGCAGGCACGGTTGTGGTTGTGAGGCCGGCCTCGAACCACAACCCACCGGGTTTCTTCACAGAGGGACATAACATTGGCTTACGGAATCTCTATGTGGCCACCTGAGAGAAGTTGCACCGTTATAAGAGTCAAGACTTTATGGCGTAGCGCATGGTGAGAAAAAAACCATTCGGGATTGATTTTAGTATTAAAAGATTAAGGTACAAGTTTCTACTATTATATATACTATTAAAGTTGCTACACTTCAACAATAACAAAGTTTGATTGGATATTTGTGCCGGCAGGCCAACATTATTGGCTGTTTGTGGAGGCAACCATTATATTGAAATTTGTGGCATTTAATGGGCCATCAATATTAAGAAATTTTGGGCTTCAGATCAGTGGCATATAATGGGCCGTCAATATTGAAATTTTTTTGACTTCAGATCAAGTCAACAATATGCAACCCAACTGTTGTAATGTTAAGGGTGGTTTAGAACTTAATGGGCTGTGGGTATTTTTTTAAGCCCACGTGAAAATAACAGTCACTTAATGTTATCTTTAATGTCCACGAAACCCTCAACGCAGCAGAAGCTCCAGCAATGAGGCGCTATCTTTACCGTCCAACAAACCCTCAACACAGCAGGAGCTCCCGCAGTGAGGCGCTATCTTTACCGTCCAACAAACCCTCAACACAACAGGAGCTCCCGCAGTGAAGCGCGGGGTATTACCATGCTAGTTAATATCAAAGTAAACAAAAATAATCACAAACATAGAGACCAACTTGTTGACCCGACTCGCCTCCCAATATAAATTGTCTTTTTCCTCTGCAAATTTGGAGTATAGTAACAAATGCATTTTTTTTACTTTGGCTAAAAATAACCTCTAATCTTATATTTTAACTTGCAACTCTAAATCAAAACTTATATTTCAAAGTCTTTTTATATCGTAAAACTAGGGGGGGGGGGGGGGGGGGGGGGGGAGACTCGATTTATTTGATACACATGTTGTGATGAATAAAGTTTTTGTTTGAACGTATACCAAAAAGCTAAAAGAAGACTTACTTCTATGAAAAACAAACATTGAAAAAGCTAATTTAATACTTGCTAGACTCGATGTAAATATGTTGTGATGAATAAAGTTTTTGTTTGCGGTTAAAAAAGAACTAACCCATGTTCAAAAGTCTAATTCATAATTCGATTGGTATACTAGCCCTAACTAAATTTCTGTTTTTATAGTTATCTCACAGCAGGGGAACAAAAAAAAAAAAGAAAAAAGAAGTCACGTGCTAGTGTAAGTTAAGAGACGATATAACCAAAGAAGAAGAAGTCACGTGCAAGTATAGGGAAATTTGAGCTTACATACTCAATGATGACATTAATATCCCAAACATGTTTAATAAATATATTCTTTTCGGAAGTATGTTTTGTGTGTGTTCTATAATACACATCTTACTCATTTCTTTTCTCTTACATTTATCGCACTCGCCTTGTATTTCAAAAATTACTAGATTATATCCCGGAAATGTTCCGGGGTTGAGAAATCTAATATGACATATTAATTTTACGGGAAAATGGATTTAAATTCTCCCAACTATCGCCTGTTGGCGGATATCACTCCCAACTTTCACTTTGGCCAATAGCACTCCCAACTTTCAAGTTAGTTTGTTCCATCACCCCCAAACTAACGGAGGTCTAACCTGGTTGGTCTTCGTGACCAAAATGTAAAAACCAAAACTTTGAGACATTTTTTAAACATTTTATTAATTATTATTAAAAAATAACTTATTATTATATATATCATTTTGAATCATGGATTTGCGCCAGGCTTCTTTTCGTTATTATTATTATTACAAAAACTATTATTATAATAATGTATTAAAAATTATTATTAAAAAATTATTAATTTTTAAAAATTTTATAAATCCCCCCGTTGACAGACCCCCCTCCCCCTCTAAACCACCACCACCAAACCTTCCACCATCGACCTCAACCACCACCATCGACCTGCAACCGACCTCAACCATCACCATGGACCTGCAACCACCACCACCGACCTGCAACCACCACCATCGACCTCAATAACCCCCCAATTGATCACCTACCACCACCATCGACCTCAATAAACGAAACATTAATAATAGTCGCATTCTAAATGCTCCTGACAAAGTGAAGCATAATAATGTTTCCTCTTATTACCAAAGTTAACTAACATTAACCAATAATATTAGATCCAGACAAATGCTTAATTACTTAAAAATACCGCCAAAACTTCAACCTAATTCACCAGATTTAATAATAATAATAAAGTAGGAGAGTTACGAGTCGGTCATGGAAGATTTTAGCGCCTCTAGCAACCGCTTGACCGACGAGTGAGGTTGCTTTTGATGCCGACCTCGACGACCTTGTTGACGGCGGATATAATAATGTATTAAAAATTATTAATAAAAAATTATTAATTTTTAAAAATTTTATAAATCCCCCCGTTGACAGACCCCCCCTCCCCCTCTAAACCACCACCACCAAACCTTCCACCATCGACCTCAACCACCACCATCGACCTGCAACCGACCTCAACCATCACCATGGACCTGCAACCACCACCACCGACCTGCAACCACCACCATCGACCTCAATAACCCCCCAATTGATCACCTACCACCACCATCGACCTCAATAAACGAAACATTAATAATAGTCGCATTCTAAATGCTCCTGACAAAGTGAAGCATAATAATGTTTCCTCTTATTACCAAAGTTAACTAACATTAACCAATAATATTAGAACCAGAAAAATGCTTAATTACTTAAAAATACCGCCAAAACTTCAACATTTCAAGAAAATGGGCAAATTACATAAGAATAGCAGGTAGGCGGGCAACAAGCTGCGCCGCCATCCCCTTCTGGATAGAGAACCCTAATCTAGAGAATACAAATCCTTGCCCTTGGGGAGTCGAGAAATTGCTGTGGACCACCCGCTGGACTCTCGTCAGAAACCTGATCGCTTCCGGTGCCAACGAGCCAAAAGTGTCAAAAGCCAGAGGGACAAAAGCATGTTGGCTATCCTCGCACGCTTTAGCATGCTTTGCCACCTTGTTCGACTCTGCTCTAAGTACCGCTTGCCCCGCCACGAACCCACTCTCCCTAAATCCCGCTAAAGGTGACACACCCGTAAGGTCCACACATGCGTGTTTCCCACCTTCCCAACCAAACACTAGCAGGTCAGCCGGACGTAAAGTGGACCTCCCTTCAGCCGGGTCTGTAAGAAAGTTAACCGGGGCCTCTTTCTTTGCCGAGATCCCTGCTCGTCTAAGAATATCCATTAAAACGTCACGAACGAAATCGTGCCTGTACTTAAACCCCGGTAACTCTCTACAATGGAGGGCATGCTCCCCATATTTATCCAAACATGTTTTACGGCAAACCGGACATGTTTCGTCATCCGGAAAAATGGGAATCATCAAACGGTATTTAAGGATTGCTCTATATTCCACCGCTGACATTCGTTGCCCGAGTCCTTCGATAGGGATAACTGTTAGGAAATCTTGGGCGTGGGGCCTCTGTAAGCATTCCATGACGGCTTTCTGGCGTGGGGTCAAGCAAAAATCTTCCCCCAGACTTTGTGCAATTCGACAATAAAGAGCATTCGCCAAGGTTTTCTGTGGCTTTTTGGGGGCGGTGTCTTTATTGGAGAAACCGCCAAGATCAAAGTCAGGGAGATATTCATGCAGGCGTTCCAAAGCGCAAACATAATCCGGATCCGTGTTATCAACCCCGCTGTTACGTAAAATATGGTCTTGCAACTCCCAGGATTGAGATCTGGACGCCACAAAGGCATAAGTGGCTACATCTCGGGCCGAGAGAAGGCCCAACCCACCATGCCGCATCGGTAAGGTTGCGACCCGCCACTGGAGGTCCCCAAAATATGGCCCCCCACAAACTACAATATCTTCAATTGTGTCCCGGAGGCCTTTATCAAAACATGAGACAGCACTACCTACAAAGGGGGGCTGGCATGTTCGTAAGCCGAAAAGCAACTTTGCGACCCCCATACAGGATCTAAGCAGGAGGAGCTCGCTTTGAGGATCCCGCAGACGAGGGAGGAGCCCCATAAGATCCACAGCCCGTGACGCCCTTTTAGTAGACAAATCACAGATGAAGCTAGCATCGCGGCTGACTGCCCCTCCTAGAAGTTTGACACCTCTCTCAGGCCGTCCAATATCACTGGGAAATAGCCCAGGCCTAGTCTTCACCCCATCGCAGGTTGGCTAAAAAATCTCTGTTTTCCTGATATTAAGATTAAGCCCCAATGATGGTCCTTCTGAATTAATGATTTCCAGGGCCTTAGCAACCTGCACAGCATCCCCGATGATCGTCCCATCATCTAAGTACCAAGCGTGGAAGGGGAGGTTGCAGTTTTCCTGCACCTGACGCACCAGGGGGTGTAAGGCAAGGGAAAAGAGCAAAGATCCCAAAGGGTCCCCTTGTTGAACCCCCGTGAAGGCTCCAATGCGTTCATCCCCAACATATAACCTAGCTGGCTGGGCATACAAAAATTTGACCCACGGAAAAATGGAGGGGCAATGGCGATGGACTTCCCGTAACAAACTTAAACCTAATTCACCAGATTTAATAATAATAATAAAGTAGGAGAGTTACGAGTCGGTCATGGAAGATTTTAGCGCCTCTAGCAACCGCTTGACCGACGAGTGAGGTTGCTTTTGATGCCGACCTTGATGACCTTGTTGACGGCGGATCTTAGCCACGACATTGGTTACGACAGCGATTGGTGATTTCCGGTGACCATGGTATGTGTGAAGCTGAGATTTGTTCAAGGGTTTTGGTGGTGGAAGGTGTTTTATTGGTGGTGGACGGTGAAGGGTGGCGGTGGACGGTGAAGGGTGGTGGTGGTGGTGGATGGTGAAGGGTGGTGGTGGTGGTGGTGGGGTGGGTCTGCAAGTAGAAGAATGAAGGAAGGGGGTGGGGTGGGGGTGGGGGTGGGGGATTTAATAATAATAATAATAATAAGTTTCAAAAATGCCCCTTAAGTTATCGTTTTTATATTTTGGCCACATAAAAGTTTTGATTTTTACATTTTGGCCACGAAAACTAACCAGGTTAAACCTCAGTTAGTTTGGGGGTGATGAAACAAACTAAGTTGAAAGTTGGGAGTGCTATTGGCCAAAGTGAAAGTTCGGAGTGATATCCGCCAATAGGCGATAGTTTGGAGTAATTAAATCCATTTTCCCTAGTTTTACATATGAAATAGAATGATGCGCTTTACAGTTACATGCAGGAAAGCTTCGGGTAGCACCTAACCTAAAACAATTAAAAATGTATCTTCAATGTTAACGCCTAACCTTAAACAATGTATAACTCTAATATTAATATCTAACCTAAAACAATGTATAACTCCAATGCTAACGCATGTTGAAAATAGAATTCATATTTACCGATTTGAACATAATTAGTGGCTTGCCTATACATGATTAATGATTTACCTGAACACTTTGTGTTTTTTTCCTGTATGAACGAAACCACACAAAAAATAGTCGCTTTTCTCCGTTTTTTATATAGCACTATGGTACTCGTTGGAAAGATAATAAAACGCTCGTTAATTTGGTGTAATTTTTTTTCTTTAAAAAATCTCGTATATAAAAGATATTAACGTTTAAAAATTATGGGAGTAAATATAAGAGAGAAAAATCCAATTTTGTTTTTAAATTATTTTTTTCTAAAATATCTCAATGCCACATAGGATGACACATGGCACACTCAAGGAGGAGAATGCCTCTTTGAGTGTCATATCATTAAAATGGCTTTGGTTTATTATATGTATAGATATGCTTAAAACTGTAATCATTTAAAATAAATTAAATATAAACAAATATTTTATATTCTCAAATTTAACATTGACTTTAGAGTTAATTACCAAAACCGTTCATGTGTTTGGGTCAATATGTCAGTTCAGCCCAAAACTTTAAAAATTATTTGAACAGTCTATGACTTTTGTCGAAAACTTTAATTATGAATTCACCTAAGTTCTTCATAATGGGTCACGACAATTGATAATATGCACACCTCTTTAAAGTCTACTCATAAAATTCATCTATTACATATACACCTAATTTCAATTTGATAATATACACCTAATTTCAATACGCAACAAGCCATCATATTGATTGAGTTTGTTTGATTTCATAATTTGATAAGGTGTGCCAAATGACAATCGTTTAAAAACAAGTCAGCAGGTTTGAGTTAGAATTTCAACATAACCTGTACATGTATTTGTTGAAGACATTAATCGAAGTAATCACGTATATATAGACTTCAAACCATGTAATTGTACATTTAGTGTGTAAATCGAATATCTAGAAAGGTTGGGGGTCAAAAAGTGATTAATGGTTTTGATGGATTGTAATTAAGTTATAAAAAGATTAAACTAGTTGAACAGGTACCAACTGTAAATAAGTTCTGATAAAGTTACAAAAGAATTATTGTGCAAACTCGTGCGTTGCAGCAAAGTCAAAAATTTATAATTTATGTTATTTTTTGTGAGGATATTACACATAATACAAACAATTCTTTTACAATTCTTTTACCATTTATAGATTGTCTTTTACATTTTATACTTAGACATTTTTTGTTTATGTTTTTATTTTCATATATCTGGATTGATTGGGCTAAGCATGGGCTCCTGATTGGATAAAGAGAAGTCATTGGGTTGAATGCTTGGGCTTATCATCAGCAATAGTGGGCTTATCTTCTGATGTGGGCTTCGACTGGTTATTCTCAGCCCATCCACGTTGGCAATCCGTGTGATAATAAAGATCGACGGTAGAGATTGAGTCGTTGTGTGCTTCTTTGGTGGAAGCTTCTACTGTCAGTATAAAAGGATTATTTCATCTCCTTTTATCTTTTTCATCAGCTCTTTTCTCTCTTCACAATTATAATCGTTCTCAGTGTCTCTCTCTAGATTGTTAGGGTTTCTAATAGTTGTTCCTTAATAATTTGTAGTGTTTGAGAGAATCAGATCATCTTGTTGATGTTCTGATTGTGAGGTAGTGATTCAGTTGTAGTGTTTGTGAGAGGTTGTTAACTTTTGAGTTGTATTCTTTTTAGTAATAATATCAATCGTTTAATACCATATTTGTAACATGGTATCGGAGCATTAGGCTCGTGTTGTTCAGTCTTCCGCTGGAATTTTAAGGTTTTTTCTCATATCTCAAAGGTGTTGTGATCTTGAAGGTGGTTCTGGTCAGATCTAGGGTTCTTGATATCAGAAGGATCAAGAAGATCTACATTCTTGGAAGATATTTGGGGCATATTTTCTTTTGCTCTCCAGTTTGTTACCCTAAGTGAAGGTAGCAAACTGTGAGTTTGTGGAGAAACCCTAACTTGGGTTCTAATCTGGTGAGATCGTTCCTTTCTACTGGTTTACTTTACAGTTGTGTCAGGAGCACTTTCTGGGTTAGGGGGACCGGAGTTGGCTCATTACTTGGTTGAATCTGTTGTTTGCTTTGATCTGATATTGTTGTTCTTTCTTGATTGGTTCTTGTTGCTATTTGTTGGTTAGCTGTTTTATCTTGTGGTTTGCTTGTGAGTGTTAGATCTTAGGAAAAAGCTCCCAAGTTAAGACTTGTCCTGGCACCATTGAGTGACGAACCAGGAATCTGGACACTAACTTGGCTTCGCTTTGTGTGTGCTTGAACTGTGTATTTGCATATTGTTGTTAGTATTTGTGTTCAAACATGACTGGTCCTCAAGGACCTCAAGGTTCATTAGCTGATCCTAATTCCTCTGGTGTGTCTAATGTGACTCTTGTTAGCAAATTGGATGCAAGTGATCCCTTGTATCTTCATCCTAGTGATTCTGCTAATCTTAGTATAGTAACAATCAAGTTAAAAGGTACTGAAAATTATAATGTGTGGGCTAATGCCCTTCAATTGGCTTTACAAGTAAAAAATAAATGGGGTTTTATTGATAACACATGTAAGAAACCTACTGATGGTGAGGTCCTTGCAAGACAATGGGATAGATGTAATTCCATTGTTCTTACTTGGATCCTTAACTCTATGTCAGAAGAATTATACTTTGGACAAGTTTTTTCTAAATTAGCTTTTGATGTCTGGAAAAAAAAGAGACTTACAACAAAGTTGATGGGTCTGTTGTCTTTGACCTTTATCAGAAAATTAATTCATTCAGTCAAGATGGTTTGACTGTAGCAGATTATTATCAAAAACTTAATGTGATGTGGCTACAGTTAGATCAAATATTACAACTGCCTGCTTGTACTTGTGATTCTGCTAAAGAATTTAATAGTTTTAGTCAAATGATTAAATTGATGCAGTTTCTTATGGGTCTTGATAGTGTTTACCAAAGTGTTAGAACAAGTTTATTAACAAAGGAGGTTCTTCCCACTGTTAAAGAGGCTTTTGCCATAGTCTCTAGAGAAGAATCCCATAGGAATTCTGTTAACAGTGGAAAGAAGTCTCAAACTGTTGGGTTCATGTCAAAAGCTACTCAGTTTTCTGAATTTAATAAAAAGGTTAATAAAAGTTCTAATTCTGGTTTAAAATATACTCACTGTAATAAAGTAGGTCACACTGTGGATAAATGATTTGAAATAGTGGGATATCCTAGTTGGATGAGGCCTAGAGGAACCAAGGAAAGAAGGCAGTTGTAAATAATAATGTGACTAGTGAAACTTATGTTCCTATTTCTAGTATAACTACTGATCAGTTGGCTAGGTTGTTGAGTCTGATCAATGACAAGCCAAGTGAGAGTCCAAGCTGCAATGTTGCAGGTAGATTCTTTTGTGCAAACAGTTTTAAAACTAATGAGTTAATACAACAAAATCTGTTTTTCAAACCCATATTTTGTTTTGTAAATTCTTTTGGTAATAAAATTACTATTGGATGGATTGTTGATTCAGGAGCAAATCAACATATCTTCAACAGTGATGTTGATCTATTGGATTATGTTGATGTTTCTGATCTTAATATTTTTGTAAACCATCCTAATGGGACTAAGGCTTTAGTAACTAAAATTGGTATTGTATGTCTATCCAAAGATGTTGTTTTAAAAGATGTTCTTGTTGTTCCTGAGTACAATGTTAACTTAATTTATGTCCACAAATTGGCTGGAGATAATAAGTTGTATATAGGATTTGATGAACATAGTTGTTATATACAGGACTTAAAAACCAAGAAAGTTCTGGTGACTGGTAAACAACAAGATGGGCTGTATCTATGTGCTAATGCTAGTTTCATGAATAAGGCGTGTGTTAACAATTCTTAATTGTATAATCTTTGGCATGCTAGACTAGGACACCCATCTGATCAGGTTGTTAGGCATTTATCAGATGAATTTAAAGTAGGCCTAGGAAGTAGTCATCAGCCTTGTGAGGTATGTCACAGGGCTAAACAACATAGGGAACCTTTTCCCTTAAGTGAACACAAGTCCACTGAGATAGGTGAACTTGTATACTTAGATGTTTGGGGTCATTATAGGGTAGTTAGCAGAGATGGTTTTAAGTATTTCTTGACCATTGTTGATGATTACTCTAGGGTTGTTTGGGTATGTCAAGGATTGTATAAAACTATTAAACACTCAATTCAAAAAGTCTGTTAAGTGTTTAAGGAGTGACAATGGTCTTGAATTTGTTAATCACCAAATGAAAGAGTTATGTAGTAGTCTTGGTATTATACATCAAACTAGTTGTGCCTATACTCCTCGACAAAATGGTGTTGTTGAGAGGAAGCATAGGCATCTTTTAAATGTTGCTAGGGCTCTGCTTTTCCAAAGTAATATTCCTATAAAATTCTGGACTGAATGTGTACTAACTGCTTCCTATCTAATCAATAGGACTCCCTCCTCTGTACTGCATGGAAAGACACCTTATGAAAAAATCTTTGGCTTTAAACCCCTCCTAAGTCACTTAAAAATGTTTGGGTGTTTATGTTTTTGTACAAATCTAAATGAAACTGACAAACTTAGTAATAGGGCTGAAAAGTGTGTGTTTATTGGCTAATCTTTTGAAAAAAAAGGGATACAAAGTCTTCAGTCTAGATAGTAAAACATTAATTTTTTTCTAGAGACATAAAATTTTATGAAAACTTTTTTCCTTTTAAAGAGAAAAATATTTTTGAAAAATTTGATGCTAATGAAAACACACAAGTAAATCAGCTTAACTTTTTTGATATGTATGAAAACACAGATTCCAAAAATGTTTTTGAAGTAGAGGATCCCAATGATGAAAGGGGGGGGTAGAGGTAAGAAAGAAGCAGGAACACATGGGTCTCTGCAATCTGAACAAGGTAACCAGAATGAGAACATTGATGGGTCTCATGATGAAGGTTACAGTTCTGATAGGGCAGAGCATGTGAATACTGTAAATGATGAAACAGTAGAGTCTGAGGGTGATGCTTATGAATCTGTGTCTCAAAGTGTTTTAAGAAAATCATCAAGAGTGTCAACCATGCCAAGAAAGTTTAATGAATTTGTGGTAGGGGGAAAGTCAAATATGGATTAGAGAATGTAGTTAAGTATAATAATTTGTCTGTAGAATCTAAGTGTTTTGCTTCTACTCTAAACAAGAGCTATGAACCCAGGAATTATAAGGAAGCTTGTTTAGATTCTAACTGGGTTCAAGCTATGAATAATGAGTTAGAAGCTTTGCATAGGAATGATACATGGTCTTTGGTTGATTTACCTAAAGGCAAAAACATTGTTGGGTCTAAATGGGTGTTCAAGATAAAGTACAAAGCTAATGGTGAGATAGAAAGGTACAAAGCTAGGCTAGTGGCTAAGGGTTATAGCCAAAAGGCTGGAATAGACTTTGAGGAGACTTTTTCTCCTGTGGTTAAGCTTGTCACAGTTAGATGTGTTCTCACATTAGCTGTTTTTATAAATGGGAGTTATACCAGTTGGATATCAATAATGCCTTCCTTTATTGTGATCTAAAGGAAGAACTGTACATGTCATTACCAGAAGGATATTCCTCTGGAAATGAGAACAAGGTGTGCAAATTAAACAAGTCTTTATATGGCTTGAAACAAGCCCCAAGAATGTGGAATGAAAAATTGATTAATGCTTTGTTTGAGTTTGGTTTTAAACAAAGCAAATGTGACTATTCCATGTTTATTAAAGTTGAAAAAGATGTGTTTATTGTGTTGCTTGTTTATGTTGATGACATAGTTATTACAGTTAATTCTGTGAATGAAGTTTCTAGTATTAAAGAATTTTTAAAAACAAAATTTCTTATAAAAGATCTAGGAAAACTTTAATATTTCTTGGGAATAGAAGTCATTAGGAATGAAAATGGTATTTGTCTTTCCCAAAGAAAGTATTGTACAGACTTATTAACAGAGTATGGCATGTTAGGATGCAAACCTGTTAATGTGCCTATTGATCAGAATCATGCTTTGGTAACTATGTTAAAAGGAAATGACCCTAAGTTAGAAAATATCACAGGGTACCAACAATTAGTTGGAAAATTGATATATCTGTCACATACAAGACCAGATATATCATATGCTGTGCATTTTCTAAGTCATTTTATGCATGCCCCTACTAAAGGACACTTGAAGATTGCCTCTAAGTTGTTAAGGTATCTAAAGTTGTCTCCTGGAAAAGGGCTGCAGTTTACAAAGGGTGAAAATCTTAACCTAGTTGCCTATACATATTCTGATTGGGCAAAATATAATACTACTAGGAAGTTTGTTACTGGTTTTTGTATTTTCTTAGGAAATTGTTTAATTTCCTGGAAAAGTAAAAAACAGTCAACTGTATCAAGGTCCTCAGCTGAAGCTGAGTTTAGGGCAATGTGTTCTGCCACTTGTGAAGTAATGTGGTTGAGAAATGTTCTGAATGAGCTAGGTATCAATGTTGAAATGCCTGTAAAAGTCTTTTGTGATAATAGTGCTGTTATTTCTATAGCAGCCAATCCTGTTTTTTATGAAAAGACTAAGCACTTTGAACTTGATCTATTTTTCTTAAGAGAACAAATAACAAAAAGGGTAATTGAAACACATTGGGTTGACTCAAAAAGTCAGATTGCAGATGTGTTTACTAAAGGTTTGTTTGCAAACTCTCATATGCATCTTTGTGAAAGATTGCAGTTGTTTGACCCATTTGGGTAAAAGAATTGAGGGGGGTGTTATTTTTAGTGAGGATATTCCACATAATACAAACAATTCTTTTACAATTCTTTTACCATTTATAGATTGTCTTTTACATTTTATACTTAGACATTTTTTGTTTATGTTTTTATTTTCATATATCTGGATTGATTGGGCTAAGCATGGGCTGCTGATTGAATAAAGAGAAGTGGGCTCCTGATTGGATAAAGAGAAGTCATTGGATTGAATGCCTGGGCTTACATAAGCATTAGTGGGCTTATCTTCTGATGTGGGCTTTGACTGGTTATTCTCAGCCCATCCACGTTGGCAATCCGTGTGATAATAAAGATCGACGGTAGAGATTGAGTCGTTGTGTGCTTCTTTGGTGGAAGCTTCTACTGTCAGTATAAAAGGATTATTTCATCTCCTTTTATCTTTTTCATCAGCTCTTTTCTCTCTTCACAATTTAAATCGTTCTCAGTGTCTCTCTCTAGATTGTTAGGGTTTTTAATAGTTGTTCCTTAATAATTTGTAGTGTTTGAGAGAATCAGATCATCTTGTTGATGATCTGATTGTGAGGTAGTGATTCAGTTGTAGTGTTTGTGAGAGGTTGTTAACTTTGGAGTTGCATTCTTTTCAGTAATAATATCAATCGTTTAATACCATATTTGTAACAATTTACAGTGGCGTGTTACCGATACTCTTTTTGTGAGAGTGATATAACCCGGAACAAAAAAAATCGATTATGTATGCATTAAGGTATTCCCTACTTGTTAAACAACCTAAATCATTAACTAATTTTCAATGCAGCCAACAAAAGTAAACAAGCAAAATCATTCGAAAAAACAAAAAAAATTAATGTATGAATACAATCCTCAATTTTTTTTTTATTAAAGCTTTTTTTTAATCATATTGAGCGTCAATTCTCTTACGAGCCTTTGTTGCATTATCCTTTAATTTTAAAACCCTTTTACTCTCTTGGATAGCAAAGCTTCATCATGCAAGTCACTTTCTGCTACGCAGTTGATTTTGTTATCATGTAAAACCTCAAGCCACCAATATTAAACATAAAAAGATCAACTGGATCTAAAATTCAAATATCCGGAAGATAATCCCTTTTTATAACATCCTCTCTGGTAGAAACATCATAACACTAACTTCTGAAATTTCGCAGCCATGGAGAGGGTGATCTGTAAATCTTAGGGGTTGTTTGGTTGATTAAGTGCTGAATCATTAAGAGGTCTGAATGGTTAATAAGTCTGTATGGTTAAGTGCTGAATCATTAAGTTGGACCTCTTAATGGTTAGTTTTCTTGTCCCACATTGGTATGAGAGTTTCATTAAGGTTCAGCCTAGTTCAGTGCTTAATGATTCAGTGCTTAATGGTTCAGCAACATCCCAAGTCTTAATGATTCAACCTTAACCATTCCATTCAGAGGCTGAAACAAACGCGCTAAATGCTGAATCATTGAGCACTGAATGTTTAAGAGCCTCATTAAGAGGCTACCAAACAGCCCCTTAAGTCCTCTCACAACTTTTGCTAGATTAATGGTTAACCCTATATCTTTTCCTGGTTAAGAGATCAATATTTTTTAACATCAATCTTTTAGCGACCCGTGGTTTAAACCCCTTAAACTTTAAAAAAAACATTATTTTTCAATCAAATTTTCAACAAACCGTGCTCCAAAATTGTTTAAAGGATTAATCAATTTGAACTTGCTCAAATCACGAACGTACAACTAGGAAAAGTTTGTAGATCAAATTTAGTTCTGAAATACTAAATACTTACTTTCTTTCTTTCTTTTAACCACAAACATTCAACTGTCACCATCAAATTTCCAACATACAATATCTTCTGTTGATTAGGTTAACTTTTCGGAAATATTCTGAAACATATCCTTTACTAGCTCAGGTTTTATTTTAGATAACCATTCATGACCTTTTGTCATTGCCCTACCATCTACAGTTCTCATTGTTGGTACTGAGGCTTCACTTTTGTTTGATTGAATTTTGCCAAATGCTCCTTTCATTAACCTGGCGAAGTTATACAAGTTAGTCCTAGCATAAGTATACTAAACCATTTAAAAAACAATCACAATTGTCTATGTTTAACAATATAGCTTTATATATGAGTTTGTATATAAAGTAAAATTTGGGTAGTTAGTACATGAAAAAAAATCCATTATTTAGACTTTTAAAAGTTGTTTTAGTATTTTTAATTATTTAAAAACAAAAAAATAAATAAAATAAAAACAACCTTGATATGCCATCTAATTTTTATAAATTAGTAGTGAAATGAATAAAACTTAATTTTTGTTTTTTTATGGATTTTTAAGTTTTAGTATTTTTAAATATTTAAAAACAATAATATTGTAAAAGAAAAAAAAATTAAAAAGCTATATACTCCTCGTATTGCACAATTGCACAATATATAGCTGATAGCATATCAAGGCCACATATTGGTGTCAATAATAGCCTTGGAATATTAGGTGTTTTGTATGAGGTAAATAACTCAACAAAAAAAAACAAACCTTATATGCCTCGTATTGATCAATACAAGACATATCAGTATAATGTTTCAGGTCTGACATTCCCTATGATGTCAGTATGCAGCTTTTGACTTCAATACTACCCGTATTAACCAATACGAGGCGTACATATGATGTCAATTAGATTTTAAGGTTGTGGAAATAGAAACGAAATAGAGAGAGCCTAAATTTAATCTATCAATGATCAGTGTGGGCACATGAATATTTTTCCTTTTTGAGCAGATCTAAATCTGCTTTCCTCACTCACCCTTATTTGTCAATTGTCCATTTCCTCAACCCCATGTCCCCACAAAATATATCAACAGATGCTGGAGAGAGACCACACAAGCAAATTTAGAAAACTAGTTTTTTCTCCATTTATTTTATTTTTTACAACAACGCATTATTTTAAGCTAGTTATTTTCTAGACATATTATAGATGTGTAAACAACTCGAGTCACACGTAAGTTTCTACAGATGAACTTGTTAAAAGTTTGGATCAAATCGAGTTTAAATGGGCTTGAACTCCATATATCAAACTTAACTAGCTACGTGAGGTAAACAAACCTATTGTAAAGAACTAAACGATATGTCATGTTATATATATACATATATACACATACATATACATGTGTGTATATAAGGGATGATTATTGTACAATTTTTAAACGTTAATAATTTTTATATACATTTAAAAAAATTACATCAAATTAACGAGCGTTTCATTATCTTTTTAATGAGTACCATAGTGTTATACAAAAAACGAAAAAAAAAACCTTCTAGTGGATTTTTGTTCATACAGAAAAAACACAATGTGTTGAAGTAATTCATTAATTATGTCTAGGTAAATCACTAATTATGTTAATATAGTATATATGTTTTTTAACGTACTATTACATATAAGAACCAAACTACATATATATTCACATATGCAGTCAGTTTGGTAAGAATCTGGTTTATTTTATTTTACAGCAGCAAAGTTGATAACAGATATTATTAAATATGTAATGTGCATGACTATTGGATTAATACCTTTCATATACAGTCTTAAGTAGAAAAATAAAAAAGTGCACACGCAGAATTAGAAGTACGTTTTATCAGTTATCGACTATTGATCATATACACATTTTTTTTCTTCTGAAAAAACGACATATTCTTTTTACGATACATATTTCTTTTATGATACACACATTTTATCACTTTATATTAGATTAAGAAAAAAAAGAAAAAAAATGCAATTCAAGAAGAAAAATGTGTGACGTATGATATGATAAATGAGGAAAAAGTATGAGTTTCGATAAAGGGGTGTTTGGGGTTAGTTTTGAAATGGTTTTTAGATTATTGCATTTTGAAAACACAAATAATCAGTTTTTAGTGTTTGAGAAAGGTTTATAAAAATAGATTATTTGCGTCTAATATGTTAAGACTATGCGTTGTGGCTAGAGGTGAGCCGTGACGTTATCGCATAATATTGTGCCATGTAATCATCGATGTGGCACTGGCTCGCGACCGCGGGTTGCTCATTTGATCCCGTTGTGGGTCAAGGTGAGCGGATGTTTTTTTTACCAGATATATTAAATATTTACCACACATTTTTTTATAAAAATTAAGATTAAATAAAAAAATACATTGCATTACTAAAAAAACATTACACTAAAAAAAGCCTTACACAAAAAAAAAGATTACATTAAAATAAAAAAAAACATTACACTAAAATAAATAAAAGCCTAACGTAAGGTAGAGGTTGAGCGTAACATTTGCCATGCCGAAACGTGGTGAAAGTCGTGCCCAACCTCCGAGAGGTACTCCACGTGAGTAAAGGCGAAAAGCACGTCTTCTTTTTCCCCGGGGAGATCTTTCTTTACCTTTCTGTAGGCGATTTCGAAGTTTTTACACTTCGACTTCAAATCCGTGTACTTGTGAGAGATTGAGTCATTTGTACGGTTGGTACCCCAGACAAGGGTACCAAACTCGGCTAGGACCTTGTTCCACTATGGTCCGCGGCTACGAGGTGATCCCCGGCTTGTTGAAGCACCGTCTCCATGCACTTGGTTGTACGCGATGATCAGTGCTAGTTCTTCCTCCTCGGTCCATTGCATCATGATTTAAGTTGGTTTTGAAGATTGAGGGTTTAGGGTTTGAAGAATTATGAAGAAGAAAAAGATGATGATGGTTTGTGAAGAAGAAGTTAATTTAAATAGGTAAAAAATATTGTTAGGTAATAAATGAAATTTAGGTAAAAAAATGATTTTTTTTTAAATTTCAAACCTTTGAATGCCCGCTAACGAACGCAAGCTGTCTCGCCTACACTCGGTCGCGGCAGTGTTCACGTGGGGGTGTTATCGTGATCGCTAGCCACGTGGACCAGGTTGTGGCTTGCGGGCCACAACACACAGTCTAACAAAACGCAATAATTTAAGAGTAGCTCCGACCCTATTACAGCAAAACGCATAATCTGTTTTCAAAAATCAATCCCAAACACCATCTAAGTGTAATTAAATAATATGTAGTCATCCATCCGTTTAATAAGATATCAAAAGTAATTGAAGAATTATATATCAAAAGTAATTGAAGAATTATATATCTGAAGGTGTTGTAGGTTACTGTTATTTTAATTGAGTTAAAGAAAAGAAAAGAAATGAAGTTGAAAGGGTTATGTTTTGTCATTTTCAAGAGTTCTAGCTTTTGGGATAAAACATAGGATTCACCTTTGTGTAAACCATTGTAGTCATAATACAAAAAGAATAAATAATAATTATTATTTAAACAAAAACCCCTTAGCTTTCATGTTTTATACGAACTAGTTTTATACCCGTCGCGCGTTGCCGCGGCAGGGGCAATCGGGTTACTGCGTTATACATAGTCGATGTACGTTGTAGTTATGGCATATGACAAAACATGAATCTTGGAACTGGGCGTGTGTATTTAACCAGTCGTTTAATCTTTGTTATTTATATGTTGTTGTTGTGCTTCATGCATGTGTCAGTACATAATATTGAGTTACATAATATTTAGTAGCAGACGTAAGACGAATATATATCGAGAAGCATAGTTGTTTATGTCCATAATTTAACCAACATATCATGCACAGAAACCACCAAGAAATAAGTAAAGAAGCAGTACGTGTAGTCAACCCAAACCGACCCGTTATTGAATTTCAAAGTGACCAAATGTGACGTCTCATCCAGCCGAACATTTTTAGTCATGTACAACGTATATATATTTTGGAGATATGTAAAGCAAGGTCAAGCCTCATATAATAGCAACCAAAAAAAAAACAAATAAATGACAAAAATCGATAAAAGTCACCACTTTACCAGTAATGTTATAGTTAGCAAAATCGTAATGCGCCTATGGTACAAAGATAATTCTAACGCATTTAACTTAGGATTTTTCCCCATTTCAGTAAACTCATAAGAGGTTAGTAACATTTTTCATAAGCTTCTTTTGTAATCCAATATTCATCAAAGGCGAGCGTCCTGCGCGTCGATGCACACCTAATGCGCTTCGGGTACAAAGATAAGTAAAGCTTGTCAATACGCCAAAGCTGTACAGGCTTGACATTCGGACAAAACGTTGCGACTGTAATATCTAACTATCTAAGCTGCGGCATAATTACGCGTCTTCGGTTAATACTTATTATCCTATTGTATTTTATGGAGGCCACTCAACTGTTGTAAAAGATAATGTAGGGCGCGCAACTGGGAAAAAAACGCAAGAGGCCACCCAAGTATTCAATTAGTGCGGCCAAAATCATCCCAGAAAACATACAAAAAAGGAATATTAATAACAGAGTTTGTATTTAACAGTTGATTTATATCTACCTAATTATGATTTTATTTTAGTAAGAGACATAGTTGATGAGTCTAAATGAATTTTACTTCACTGAGTTCTGTACTTAATTAATATAGCTATCCATTTTTAACATATGATCCCACTGTTTTTTGTTCAGTTCTCAAGTCGGCACTTTCTACCTAATGTTGTTTCAACTAACTAAATGCATTTCATTACCATCCTTGGCAGAACAACGCCTTAAATATTAACCAAATAAGCTAATGATCTCGTTTTTTTTCCCTTTTTTAATTGCATCTAACCCTCTGTACATTAGTAGAAGGCAATTACCCGGGGAAACACGCCTGTGAAGGAAACCTAATCGTGAAGGCTTTATCAAGATATGTATGGACCAGCTATAAAAGGAAGTGCGTCTAATCGGTCGGCGTACAAAACCGTACAAAGCAATTACAAAAGGAATGAACCCATTCAAATGTAATGAATCCATGTTCAGCATGATAAGTTAATTGGTAAATCATGAATAAATTCCCCAACTATACATTTATACCTGCTGAACATTACTTGATTACTAACCTAAGGCTCAATTATAGTCCATGTTGCACTAACTATTCTAGTAGAAGCATTGCAACAGCAAACCGTATTCATAGTTAACGAAATCACAAATTGCAGCCCATGCTCATATAACAGTTATAATACGTAGAAAAAACTAATTACATGGTAAACATCAAATTGCATAGTACTTTTAATGCAGCCTATAAATTGTATTTTAAGCCTAATCCTAATCCACGACAGCAAGATCAATTGGAAAGAAATAATTAATTTTTGTTCCCAAATAATTCTTGTATAAAGTTTAAGTTAGAAAATCGTAAAGTGTTGGAATGAAACAACAATATACAAAAAGGAATAACATGTTTGGACAGAGTGAAACAACCTAGGGTTCTTTATTAGCACTCAACACGAAGCAATTAAAGGAATGAAAGCAAGCAACAGAAGTGACGATAACCATTAGGCATATATATATACGAAGCTAAGATTTCCTACTTCAAGCTCATCTCATAAACATTATCAACCAAAAAAACCCAACGAAAAGAACACGGAAATAACCTGCGAGAAGATGACGGAGGTAGAGATTTAGTCGCAAAGGCTGAATCAGGACGCTGCAGATACAGATCAGTAAGAGAAATCTTAGCGGTGAAGGGGAAGGCTTTACAGCATGGTAATACACGTGGCAGGTAAGGAAAGAATTGGCTGGGAAAGAAACACGTAATAGGTAGAAGCTTGAGAAGGTTGTACGTTGCATAACATGATTGTAATGAGCGAAACAGTAAATGCCACAGACAGCCGATCTTATGTTTTAAATATATATATAATAAGTTTTAATTATGCAACTACACATCTTTAACTAGTTATAGTATTGACACTATGTAAAAGAAGTGGTTTGCCTCATCCCTTGTGATGTACTGGTAAAGGAGTTGGGGTGGTAAAGGGGAGACTAATTGTTAAAAAAAAAAAGAAGTGGTTTGCTCTAGACAAATAATATCTATATACGAGACGATTCGTTAAATATTTATAATAATATTCATTTAGGGTGCTTTTATGATGTTTTAAAACGATATTTTTTTAATCATAATACAAATAATATTCGCATGTTTTTGAAAAATACCTATTAAAACGATATTTGTATTCTTGGGAGTGTGCTTTTATGATGTTTTAAAACGATATTTGTATTCTTGGGAGTTGATAAAAGCACAAACGTTTTTAATGTGTGAATTATGATTAAAAAAATGGCATTTTATTTGTTATACTTATGTGTTGCAAAATGGTTGATAGTGAACTGCACTTTTTTGTCATTTATATATAGAATATTGCACGTTGATGCGTGCGAATGCTATGGTATATATGTAATGTACCTATCATATACGCAGTATAGTACTCGCAAGAACTAAGTATCGATCCTGAAGATACATTGACTCTTAAAAATCAATTGTCTGTCAATATATAACCGATGTAAAAGGAATGGTGTGTATGAAATGAGGGATTGAACCTAAGAAAAATCGCTAGAAAACAACTAGAAAAGTCTAAAGAATATAAATGGAGAGAATAACCACCTAGGCATCGAATCATTAACTGGAATGACAACCCTAAATGACTATATGCAGTCGTGTGAAGTGCTAGAGAGATTAGAGCCCTATCAAGATATCGTAGAAAGCTATGATATAGACACACACTAACAATCCATATTAGAGTAGCAAGTTTATGCTATGATTACTTATGATTTAGTGTTTCTAGGTTGGGTTCTAGACTGGACAACGAACATTGCAATTTACAAACTAATCAAGATCAACAATGTAGAAAACTCTAACTACATTTCAAGTCCTTTTATTCATATCCTTCTTGTAGGTTGCTCACCTGTTTAACCAATTATGTTACAAAGTTGTCTATTACCAATTAGTTTTTCAAGCCTTATATTAGCGAGCTCCAATTTAATCCAAAGAAAGAAGAAATAAAGTATAACTATCATACCTCTTTGAAAGATTGATTCAAGCACACAATTCAATCACAAAATCAATACTTAACATGCAATCATACACATCTTAAGTTATGAATCACAAAACTTCACTAGAATCACATAATAAGTCAAAACGAAAAGTCAAACCAAATCAAGTTTCATCTAGACCTAGATGATTACAAGAGTTTAGCCAAACATAATCAAGAGCAATACGAACTCAGTAGCAAACATCTTTGAAATCAGTAGATAATGAAAGATAAATGACAAACCGAGCCGATTAACGCGAATACACGTTAACCGGGTGACAAATCTTGATCCAGGCTTCAAGATAACTTCGTTTATGCTCCAAGATAATTCAAATCACTCCTATATCGTTGTTTGTCCTCAAGCAAACTCCCAAACTACAACCCAACTAACCCTTAGGTAGGACTGGCAATTTAGACATGAACACGATAACACGACACGAACCTACACCACTTTAACAGGTTTCGTGTCTTAATTAGGTTGACACGATAATGCCTTAACAGGTTTCGTGTCTAAACAGGTTAAAGATCTGTTAACATGTTAAGCACCCGTTAAGACACGTTAATAATTTTATTTAAAAAAGTTATATAAAAGGTGTGGGTATGCTTTATACATATGCGGATTAAAGTTCAAGGAACCATAATTTTCAATTTTCAAATCACAAAGACGAACATATATACCGCTCAGTCATCCTTCCTCTTCCTTCTCAACTGTAACGACCCGGGCTGTCGGAGCCGGGCCATCGGGTCGGGTTTCCAGAGCTACGCAGCGGATTCGGATAATAACATCTTTACTTTCCTAGGATCCATGTCATCATAGCTGGTGGGTTACCTGAACACATGTCCAAAAATAGTTTCTGTCATCATAAAGTTGGTGAGGTCGTGTATTTTATAAAGTGAATGGTCAGTTCGTTTATTGAGATTTCTTTAATAACATTCTTTTATATAAAACATGCTTTACAGATATATCTCTGGAAGGGAAAATATATTCTATTATATTCTGATAAATCAATTATATTATGTGTCATTCCCATCGATGGTGCCACTTTACCATGGTAGAATAATGGTTCCCGTCCTCTGCTTGGACAAGAATGGTTCATACCCTCTAATTGGGCAAGAATGGTTCTTACCCTCTACTTGGACAAGAATGGTTATTGCCCTCTACTTAAACAAGAAAGGAATTGGCGAATACCGGACAATACTGCCCTTGTCGTTTCTATGTCCCCTTTCTATTATATTTCTTTTATTGATAATCATTCTATTATGTAAAGCATTTCTAGGTTTTCTGATAAATGACATGTATTCCCCCGAAAATATTAATAAAACGGTAAAAGTGGGGAGTTCACGATACTCACATGTTTGCGTTATAACTTCTGATTAATCTTCTTATTATAATTATATTTCATATATATATCGATACGTGTTACGCTTGGGACTTGTTAGGTTTATAATACTTAGAATATATATCATAGATATATTTATACATATAGAAATCGGTATATATTAGATAGTCCTAAACTCGGGGTTCATTATTGATATTTATTATATGAGACACGACACGGACATCCTAAATCTAGCTGGCCATTACCGCTTGGCAGATCTAAACTAACAAAGAAAATAGAAAATATTATTATTAACCCGAGTCTAGAATATCGTCTTATATATTGAATTGTATGTTATATATATATATATATATATATATATATATATAGGGGATGGTTAAAATGGAAACCACAAAAAGTTGAGAAAACCTTGCAAACTCCATTTGAGCCATTGATCAAACAAGATGGATGGTCAAGATTCAATCTATATTATTTTAATCATGGTTTTGAAACCCGGACCGGACCGGCCGGTTCGACCGGTCGGACCGGGATCCGGAGAGTGGGCCGGGCCGGGTCACACAAACAGACCGGAGTTGCAAAGGACCGGGCGGTTCGATCGGCAACCGGGAGGTCGGACCGGGAACCGTTGTATTGGACCGGACCGGACGTTGGTTTTTTTTTTTAAACCTTTGAATAAAACTAAGTGTTTACCTGGAACTGCTTCATTTGTTGCTGCTAGTGGCGATAGTGGTAAGCTTTGAGGTGAACTGTGGTAGTGTTGGTTGTTGTTGTAGAAAAGAAAAGCTGAAGGTCCCAATCAACAACAGAGAAGAAAAAGAAGATAAAGGCGATGACTTCTGTTGGTGAGAGAAAGTGAGATGGTTATATTGGTGTGGTTACATTCTATTTTTTATTATTTTAAATAAAAATAATTAAGTAAAATAAATAAATAAAAAGTAAAAAACGTGTGTTGTATGAGGGAGTGGCAGTTGGCCTCCACAAGAATTATAGTATTGGTATGTGAATTTTTTTATGGTTTTTATGAATTTTTAGGAATTTTATGTATTTTTTTATAATATTTTAATGTTCTCCGGTTCTTAAATCCGGTTCGACCGGTTCGACCGGTCCGACCAGTGAACCAGTAAGCAGGCCGGTTCGACGTCCGGTCCGGTTCTGAAAACCTTGATTTTAATAGATTTATTAAGCCATATGACAAAAAAAGGGCACAATGGTCAATTGTCATTTTTCTGAAAAGCACATATGACAAGTGGACCCCACACATGTCACATCATCTCTCTCTTACTTTTTTCAAATTGTTATATAAGCTGTCAGATGCCCGTGTTACATATGTAACATGTGTTGTGTTACGTAGGTTAAAACTGAGTTGCCAGTTTATATTATTAAAAAAATGCTGATTTATTATTTTTTTTATTAGACAATATTCTTTTTCGTTTTATTGTACCAGCACCAGAATTGTTGCATACGTAACAAGAATTGATATGGTTATAGGCATTTTGTTACTTAAAATGCTACTTACAAAGTGCTAAAAACAAACAAAACGGTCATTACAAAGTGCTAAAAAATTTATAGATCCAAAAACATTTAAATGTACACAAGAATTGTTTCTTACAAAGTGCTAAAAACAAACAAAACGGTCATTGCAATTCAACAAATGCTAAAAAAACTATCATAAATAAAAAAAATTGTCTACACTTCATTCTTGATAATCATCTTCATCTTTAATGCAAAAAATATGCACACCTGCAAAAATAAAACAAAAATCATCAATTTACTTGTAAAAGACCCCCCCCCCCCCCCCCCCCCCGCTTAACGTATGTTAACCAACTGGATTACAAAAAAACATAGGAAACTGATACAAAAAACATTGTTTTATACATTTACTTATCAAGATTATCAAACTTAAAAAATCAAAACTTTGTATCTAGTAAAAAAAACAGAAACTAATTTATACCAACTTAGTGGTGCTGTTACATACGAAACAGACGCAAAACATAGATTTCATCCCAATTCTTCCTCTATAATATGCAAAAAATCAAACATGTATCTGGTAACAAAAATCGGTAACTAATTTATACCAACTTAGTTCTGTTGTTACATACGAAACAGACGCAAATATAGGAAACAGATACAAACATACATTCCACACATTATGATACTCATACAAACATACACATGCTGGTAAAAAACAAATCAGACATTTTGTTGCATATGTTAAGAGACATTAAAACTCACCAATTTTGATTAAAAAAACATATTAATAATAATAACATATAAAAAAGGTTAATTAATAACTCAAATTTTCAAAACCATCACAAACAACTTGTTTTTATCAAACACTAATTTATACCAAAATTAGTGGTGCTGTTACATACGAAACAGACGCAAACATAGATTTCATCCCAATTCTTCCTCTATAATATGCAAAAAATCAAACTTGTATCTGGTAAAAAAAATCGGTAACCAATTTATACCAACTTAGTTCTGTTGTTACATACGAAACAGGCGCATTATAGGAAACAAATGCAAACACACATTCCACACATTATAATACTCATACAAACATACACATGTTGGTAAAAAACAAAACAGACATATTGTTGCATATGTTAAGAGACATTAAAATTCAACAATTTTGATTAAAAAAACATATTAATAATAATAACATATAAAAAAGGTTAATTAATAGCTCAAATTTTCAAAACCATCACAAACAACTTCTTATTATCAAACACCAATTTTCAAAACCATCACAAACAACTTCTTATTACCAAACACTAATTAGCTCAAATTTAAACTCTAACCATTAAATGTTTTCTAACCCCTTTCAAAATCATATTAAAAATCAAAACTTGGTTACCAAAAACCATTTCTCCAAACACCCACCTAATTGACATGTTTCTTTCCGTTAAAAAAAAAAATTGACATGTTTCTTGATGTGACCCCTGCTTCTGAACAACCGTCTGATCAAAGTCAAACAACCGATGATAATTCAGAAATTGGTTCAATTGTTTTAAAACATTCAAAACTCTAACATATTAAATGACAATTTCATAGGAAAAGAGTTTTGTTGAACCACGTGGGACTTTTGATTTTCTAAAAAGCTGGGTTGTTGACTCCATCCCAAGTGTTTTAAAACATTCAAAACTCTAACATATTAAATGACAATTTCATAACAAAATAAAATAACAAAATAAGAAATTATCACATTAAATGAGTTACCAAAGTGATTTATGTGTGTGTTTTGAATACAGAGAGTCTGACAGTCCGGATTGTAGCCAGAAATAGCCGAAGGTAACCGGTTCCACAATATAGGATTTCAAAACTTAACATCCACCTTCGTCGTCTGTTCTCTCTCTCTCTTTTCTCTTTACGGCGAGTGACGGAGGTAACCGGTTCCACCATCAGTGGTGGTGGTGGTCAGGTGTGGTGGTGGTGGTGGTCAGGTATGGTGGTGGTGGTGGTCAGGAATGGTGGTGGTGGTGATAATCTTGAAGCAGGGGTGAAATAAATATGGAGAGAGAGAGTGTGTGGCTTGTTTATATAGGAGGGAGAAGAGAAAAATTCAAAATATTAAATGGGGGGGGGGGAAAGGAAAAAGACTAATATACCCTTCCAGCCATTAAATAATATTTCTACTAATGGGTCATGTGGAGCAATGTGAGCCACTAGTTGGGTTTTCGGGAGTTTTCTCAAATTTTTGGGTTTTCTCCCTACCTTTAGCCTATATATATATATATATATATATATATATATATATATATATATATATATATAGGGAAGGGATCCCTTGAGAACTCACTTGAGTTGTGAGAACCATAGGAACCCATCTTGACCATTGATCTTGATGATCTAATGGTTGAGATTCAAGGATGAAACTTTTGTCTTGACTTGATTAATAAGGATTTTTTTATTCCATTAAAGTACTAAAAGGGTATTTAAGTAAAATACCCATGAGAGAGAAATAATTAATATAAATATTATTTAAACTTTTATTTCATTATTAAATTAAATAATTAATTTACTTAAAAAAAAGGAAACTGAATATTCTGCCATACACAATTTTTTTTAAATATTTATTTTTTTAACTTTTTTTTATTTAACTTTTTATTCAGTTATTCAGAAAATCATTTTTTTTTAAATTTTATTTTTTAATTAATTTATATATTTTTTAAACTTTCATATTTTTTTGTGTGATATGTAATTATTTACACCAGTGTAAACCTACCATACACAAACTTTTACAAAATTACGCTGGTGTAAAAAACTAAACAAACCTATAATGAGGATGATTTACACTGGTGTAATTATTTACACCAGTGTAAATTACCATTATTTACACTGGTGTAATTATTTTACACCAGTGTAAATCTGCCATACACACAACTACTACACCAGTGTACTTATTTTACACCAGTGTAAAACCCAACAAACATCTACACAATTGTATCACACCACTGTAAATGCCCCACAAGATCAACAAAAAAATGTATTACATCAATGTAAAAACAACCAAAAATCTATACATACATTCTACACACTCCATACTACACATAACTAAAAAATTTTATACATTCATACTACACACCCCATGCTACACATAACTCAAAAGTTTTATACCATTGTTTATTTAACTTATAAAAAAAAACCCATCATCTTCAACATCATCATGTTCTTCCCCATCAACATCTTCTTTCAAACAAAAAAAAAACCCATGAATAATAATAATAATAATAATAATAATAATAATAATAATAATAATAATAATAATAATAACAAATAATAATAATAATAATAACAAATAATAATAATAATAATAACAACAACAACATCATACCTTCGTCTTCCCTGTTCCAACCACAGCCACCACCACCCTGTTCCAACCACCACCACCACTACGGCCAGATCTGTTCACAGACCAACGAACCACCACGAACCACCAAGATCTGTTCACAGGGCACCGAACCACCACCGAACCCCCTCCGTCTTCCATAGCCCCCACCGCAGCCCTCTGTTTTCTTCGTTAAAAACCACCACCGTCGTCGAACACCTGCAAACCACCCCCACTGCACCAGATCTGTTTCATCGACCACCACCCCCTGTGTCGTTTGTCTTCCTTCCTGCACCGGACAACCACCCTGCAAAACCCCATCACCGGACCACCACCCCTTGCAACCCGGATCCACCCCTGCAACAACCCATCACCGGACCACCACCCCCTGTGTCGTTTGTCTTTCGTCGTCACCCTTATTATTATTATTATTATTATTATTATTATTATTATTATTATTATTATTATTATTATTATTATTATTATTATTATTATTATTATTATTATTATTATTATTATTATTATTATTTAGAGAGAGGACGAGAAGAATAGAGAGAGAGAGAAGAAAAGAGAGAGAGAAGAGAGAGAGAGTGCAGATTTAAAATGAGAGAGAGAGAGAGAATATATTCTTTATATTATTATTATTATTATTATTATTATTATTATTATTAAAAAGGGTGGGTGGGTGGGTAGGGTGGGGTGGGGTGTCAGGAGGGGTTCTATTACTAAAATGCCCTTTGCAGTCAAAGTTAAATGTCTTTATTACCCCCTTATTAAAGAAATACAAAATATTATAAAATGGATATGTGTCACTTGGTGGTTGGTTCAAATGAGTTCTCAAGTTCTCACAACTCAAGTAAGTTCTCAAATGATCCCAATCCTATATATATAAACATATATATTCTATATATGTTTATTATTGTCATATTATTATCAAGTCCGATCGTTATCCGTATTATATATATATATATATATATATATATATATATATATATATTAATATAGTCATAATATCCACTCCGGGTTACTAGACCGGGTTCTGATCCGGTTGGTGACCGAGTCACTGAATCGACTCGGCATCAGACTCGTATTCCCGATACGGTTAACGGTACCTCGCAATCAACATGATTATTATATTAATAATTAATCATAAGATTATTAACCAATTAATCCAATGTAAAAATACTTACCAAGATAATAACCGGATACTCCCCGGGTTATTACCGGAATATGATCGGAAGTTGAGCGGACCTCACCGGAGAGTGACCGGAACTTCAATGGAGTACCGATTGGCCATGAACCAAAATATAATCGAAGCTCGATTCACGAGCAAATCTGACCCGTTCTTAATTCCTGTTTACAAACACGACTCGGTTATAATTCCCAAGCAGACAGTTGGGTTACTAGATGGGTTTCGTTATCAGATTCATCATCATGAAGGGTTGAGTTCGACTATAGAGATTAACCGGGGTTCAAACAGAAGCCAACCCGAGACCCCATCGGTCCCTTGTCAATTTATAATCACAGACACACATATATACACGCATCGTTATGGAGGTGTGGTTTATAGGAGAATCAAGATAGGTTCGATAGATGGTTATAGTGGACTTGGTTGGCGATTATCGGTTAAGTGGTGGTTCCGGTGGGTTTGAATCGAAGGATGATATGACCCTTCAAGCGATTTTTAGTACGTATTTTCCTGCTATTGTTATACGCATATTTACCATTAAAAATAACAAATAACAGAATTTTTTTTATTTGTTTTACAAACAGAGAGTACCTGATGGTTTTTCTTGTGTCTATTGTGATGCTAAAGTTACTGAAGATTTAGTAACTATTATATTTGGTGATCATTCATGGCGGTTAAAGATAATTTCTTTCGAGAAACACTATTATTTGTATGATGGATGGTTGAAAGTAGTTAAAGATCTTAAGTTGGATGTTTTTGATTTTGTCTTTCTGGAGATGAGAGAGCTCTTCACATTTGAAATTAAGGTTTTTTTAAACAATTCTACTACTCTTTTTCAGCAAAATCACCAACCTGAACAATCAGGTGAATGTATTGAAATGTCTGATGATGCTCAGCTTGATATGCAGGTTAAAAAACCGTTTATATGTCTTGTGTATAATATAAGTATTTATATTCAATTAATATTCCATCATATCTAATGTTATGTACTAATACATTTGTTTGAAATGGTTGTACAGGTAGATGATTTGGATGAGAATATCAGTTCTGAAGTTTATGAGCGTGATGTTGTGATTGCTAAACGTTATGTAAGTTATATATTAGTTTATGTTTTATATTTTTCATTATCTTACTGAACTTAATTAACTAATAATGTTATAAATACATCAACTTTTCAGCGGCTTCATGCTTCAATAGTTAGGTTAGCTAACAGTAGTTTGCCACATAAGATTTTGGTTCAAGTGAATGATGGTGAAGTGAACGAGTGTAAACTATATGTGGAAAAATATAGGGATAACCAAAGGTATTATTTAAATTTTAATGATTAAATTTGCAATTAATTTTAATAATATAACTAACACTCTTATATTCTCACTTTATAGGTTGCAATTAGTCGATGGGTAAGCTTTATAAAGTCCAAAGGTTTGAAAATGGGTGACTGGTGTAATTTCAAGTTTGATCAATCATTAGGAATTTTGGTTATAACTAAACATTGATCGTATGGTAGGGAGTGGAAATATTTTGATGTTGATACAATGCTTTCATATTGGTGATGTTTAATTGTAAATCATAGGTTAAAGGAATTAACTTCCTGACTCTTCATTTTGTAGTTCTGAATATTGTTATTTTAGGTCGACAAAGGTTGATCAGTTTTGATGTAAATTTATACCAACAATTTGGTAATTGTAAATGTGATGATATTCTTAGTAAGAAGGGTTTAACGCAACATCTGTTTTAAGGAAAGTGTTTGAGAATCATCTGTTTGAATCAACAACTGTATGTAGTAACAGCGGTTTTAAAAAAATTGCCGTTAACTGATTCTAGATATTTGAACTTTAATTTGGTGAGTAATTGTTTTAATAAAAGATATACTCTTCTGTGTTTTCACATGTGATTTCAAGTATTTATATATATTGTTTTAGATTAGATTTTTAAAGTATTGTTTAGTTATGATTGTATTCAGTATTAAACATCTGATCAGTACTATTAACTACTATCGTGAAAGGAACAGATGTTACTAAACAAATTTTCCTTAAAAAAGACGATTGTCTTTTTAATGTTGTTTTTAGTAAACAGACCTTAAAATATAATAAAACAGTTTTTTGTTTTCTAATGAAATTCAGCGTAGAATATTAAGAGTCGTGACTGATAAATAATATTGACGACGTTGAAACTCGATGTATTAAACTCACGCGGTATATATATATTTTTTTGTATTTAAGTAATTTTTCTATTGATTCTAATTATCAATTTGAAATAATCTATCCTTTGCACTTCGAGAAAAAAAATATTCAAAATGGCACAAGTTGCTTATTGGTTTTTCGATGAATTCCGTCGTCGTTACATTGTTGATATGACCGAGAACACTTGTTTTGTATTTGGTCAAGGAAAGCCATTCTGGAAATGGATGACGAATTCCAACGACAAGTTTATAAGGTTGGAAAAAGAAGGGAACTTTGTTGTTTTCATGAATCTAGATTACAAGCCAAGTTAGATGTTAAGTTTGGAGAATACGAAGAGGAAGGGGAAGAGCGGTTGCATGTGGTGAGTTGGATTTATGCTGAATCGGTGAGTAAAGTATCAGTGTTTTTTGATGATAGTTCGGTAAAAATGTACCATTAAAATGTGATAGTAAACTCCAATTGGTTGGAGTTCCTGGAGGAATTGATGGAAGTTGAGATCGGTAACTCTAATCGAAGCATAGCAGTGTTGGATCTTGAAAGAATGATTCAATTAAGGATAATTAAATTGCAGGAAGAAGCTTGAATGGATGAAAGGGAATTGCCTGCTGATGATGACCAGTCATCAGAGGAAGTAGATTCAGATTAGTTATATTGTGTTTTATTTTTTTCTTTAAGTCGGTTTATTATGTATTTTGTTTTGTATTTTATTATGTATTTTTGTTTTGTAACGAATAATGTTATTTTTCGTTTTTATTGAATGAAATTATTGATTATCTTAAATGTATTAACTTGCTGTGTCTTTATTTTGTAGTTGTGGATATGATTATTTTAGGGCGACAAACCTTCATCAGTTTTTACCTCTATTTATACGAACAATTTTTAAATTGTAAATGTGATGTCGTTGTTAGTAACAAGGGTTTAAGGCAACACCTGTTTGAAGGAAACTCTTTGAGGATCATCTGTTTGAGTTAACAATTGTTTGTAGTAATAGAGGTTTTAGGAATACCTCCTTAACAGAGCTTTAATCCGTCTGTAGATTTATCTTTCCGTGGTTGTAACAGTTTCAGTTATTAATTTGTACTAACAGACGGTAACAGACGATTGGCTTCTTAATGTTGGTTTTACTAAACAGACCTTAAAGTATGATTTGGTCTTCCCGTGTTTTCACACGGGATTCCACCTAGTAACTATACATATATAGGAAAACACCCATGATGAGGTATATTTGCGAAGCATGTGGTACTTCTTTTCGGAAACCTACACACTTGAGGCAGCATATGCAAAACCATTCACTTGAGGTATATTTGAAGCTCTTAATTTAATGCTACTATTGGTGAAGAAATTGCATGGTTTAGTAAAGTTGTTTCTTCTGTTGTTGGCTTAGTATAAAGACATTGTTAAGTTGATAAGTTCTAAATTTTGTTATCTATTAATCATTCAAGATGGTTCGTGTGAAAGATTACAGGGATGTGATAAGTTTTTGAATAGTTGCAACTTCCAACTTAAGTGATTGTTTAGTTGATTAGGTTAAGAATTATAAATAATTAGAATATGAGAAATTAACGAGATGTGATGAGTTTTTGAATAGTTGCAGCTTCTTTAAGTGATTGTTTAGCTGATTAGTGATTAGGTTTTAGGTTAGAGAATATGAGTTATTACTGATTAGAATACTATGGACATGCAGTGATTAAGTGTGAGGGATTGGAGATATGTGATTATATTTATGTACTTTGAAACTTTGAGTAGATCTTCACCAGCAATAAGTTTGAATGTTGTTGTACTGATATTAAATAACTATAAGTAAATGAATATTGGTAACTGGTAAGTTCAATTTTGGTACATGATGGTTTAAATTAGAAGTCTTTATAGTTTGTTGGTTGTTGAAGGTTGACAGTATTTGTAGAAAAGTATTAGAGTTTTAGAGTTTTTGTTAGATTTATTGACATGGAAATAAAAATGCATATATTGGACATCCTAAATCTTAATATTTTAACGAGAATCTGTCTATCCCGGGACATTCCCGGGTATAAGCTAGTATATTAATATTCTAAAGCTTGAAATCGTACATGACATTCAAATATGTCATTCTTCCCCATTAGGTGTGCCACGTGGCATCCCCCCTTATTTCCCTCTCATGTTTCTCCCACAATTTTTAAACGTTAATAACTTTTATATACGAAATTTTTTAAAGAAAAAATTACACCAAATTAACGAGCGCTTTATTAACTTTCCAACGAGTACCATAGTGCTATACAAAAAAAAACGAAACGAAAAAAAATGACTTTTTGTGGATTTTTGTCCATAGAGGAAAAAAACACAATATGTTCAGGTAATTCATTAATTTTGTCTAGGCAAGTCACTAATCATGTTCAAACCAGTAAATAGGAATTCTATTTTCATTCAGAACAGAATAGGTTAAAACCACTATTTTCCAAAAAAAAATCATATCTTCAAGACCACCGCCTCAATCACGCCATGCAATGGTTGCTTCTGGCTCTACTCCTCATCCAAACGTACATCTTTTTAATATACATTTTCATTCTTATTCATATGATTAAAATTGTTGTTTCTCATATTGTAGTACATTAATTTTTATGTTACATCATAATACATGTTTTAATACTTCATATTAGATTTGTCTATTCCGAAAAATTTTCAGGATATAATCTAGTATATATACAAACTAATACAAGTAAATTCATACACTATAACACTATATCATGAACTTTTTTCGTTATTGATTAATTGTAACAACACTAATATATTTATAAAACTTGTAAATACATTTATATAATACAACTAACTAACATAATTAATTGAATTTTATTTTTTAGTTAAGCGATTAGGCCCAACCTGCGTATTATTGGGTCATCCTTAATCAGGTTGGTCACCTTCTCAAATACATACAACGTTTTTGTGAAGGATTCCACATCACATTGGTTGTCACATGTATCATTGAGTTTCGAAGAAATGAATAATGAATGCTATATACGTGGTTATAATACACATCTGCGGTGTATCTTATGTTTTCATTTAGGCTTGATTTAGAATTTTATTTGAATGTGTTTTTTCTTGTGTATCGTGTCTTCTGAATTTCTAAAGGGAATTAGTTTCATATGCCGATACAATAAGAAGCCATTGTCACGTCAATAAGGCATTTTTGATAAACTTATTTGAGTCCAAAAGGACTTTTTGTTAAAATGACTCATTAACTTATGACTTTTTAAAAAGGACTTTTTAGAAAAGTGTTTAGATTAACTTATGTGGTGAGGAAAAACAATAAGTTGATAAGTTATTTTGTAAAAAAATGTTTGTTTTAACTTATTTAAGTAAAATGACCAAAAATAATATAAGGAGGGTAGGTATAAGGATATATGGAGGGCATGTAGGTAAATATCTATCACTAAGTTATAAGGAGGTTCAAAACGTCACTCCTTCCTTACTTTTCCAAAACAACTTATCATAGGCAAACAAAAAGTTAAAAGATTAAGTCCTTTTCTATTTGCTAAACACTTTTTTTAACTTATTAACTTTTTGGAAAAGTAATAAGTTATAAGGAGGTGAAAATAAGGAGAGCCAAACATGCTCTAAGACAACAATTTACATGCAATGTCAAGAAAAAAACAGAATACTACCTTTAGGGTAAACAAGAGTAAATTGCCAAAATGGTCCCTGAGGTTTGCCCTAAAATGCTTGTTTAGACAGAAAAAATTATTTTTATCACTGTTAACCCAGAACTTTCATTTTGGTGTCATTTTGGCCCTTTTTTTTAACTCCGTTATAAAACTCAATTAAGGTCAGGGGCGTTTTTGTCATCTCAAGTCAAAACTTTAAAAAACCTATTTTTTTATTTAATCCTCTCCATCTTTATCCCCTGCTCCCCCCCCCCCCCCTCTCTCTAACATAAAGAACCTTCCTCCCAACCACCCGTCTCCACCTTACCGAGCCACCATGGATCACCACCACTTCTTCCAACTCCGGCCACCTTCCCCACCCATCCACCACCACCATCCCATATAACACTCCGTACAACGACAATAAAAGGCAAAGGAGCATGGTGACTAACGTGACAAAGCACGCCTCTAACCAATGGGCTGATCAGCTGGTGTAAGTATAATAACATTCTTAAACTAATAAAAAAATGACAAAATCAAACAAATTAGGGTTTCAACTTTCAACAGATACCTTGAAATGTTGGATTACAATAAGACCGATCCATGGAATTCGAAGCAGCAGCAGAAGGATCAATTCTGCACAAAGGAAATCTAGTGATTGATAGCATAGCGAAGAAGACGAAATTCCAGTTCACAATCGAATAGAACTGAATGTCAGAAGAATCAGAGAAGATGTTTCATGTCGTCAGGATAAGCTCTTCCTTCTTTCTCCCAATTCCAATTCCCCTTCTTCTAGGTATAACAATTTTCATCCTAATTAACACATTATTATATATACCTATTTCACATTCTTTATAAATCCCATTGCTACTGTTTGTAAAGCTGAAACTAAGTTTATGCTATTATAATATTGTTGATTTCGAGTCTTAAGAGTGGAAATTTAGTAATTAGTTTTACGCTTTTGGCAGTGTAAATGCTAACCGTCGATGGGTTCTTGTTGAAATTGAGGGTACGTATGGAGATTCCTACCCTTTGAGGCTTGCGATTTGGGGATTTTTGAGTTTTTGGGTATTAGGGTTTTGAAGGAAATGGGGAAGAAAAAGATGTTTTAGTAGTTTGAGTTTGGAAGATGGTTAAAATAGGTTTTTTAAAGTTTTGACTTGAAATGACAAAAATGCCTCTGGCCTTAAGTCCTTAACTGAGTTTTCTAACGGAGTTAAAAAAAATGGGCTATAATGGCACCAAAATGAAAGTTCTGGGTTAACAGTAATAAAAATAACTTTTTCTGTCTAAAAAAGCATTTTTGGCCAAACCTCAGGGGCCATTTTGGTAATTTACTCAGTAAAAAATAAATTTGATATTATTGGGGGTTTTCGGTTTCGATTGGGCTAAATTCGGTAGTTATAAATATCCAGGTCATTCTTTGAGCAAAGGTAACTTGTATCGTTACTCAAAGTTGAACCATACCTAAGGTGCATGAACTGAGTATACTAGAAGCAGGTGGCTACTCATCAAAGGCGTCCATGAAGATTTATGTGTCTTATCCGAAACATTAAAAAATATGTTGTTTAGGCTTCGACGAATTAAATAATTTAAACTTAATTTTATGTACTATAACACTCCGTTTTGTGATGAGCAAAATAGAAAACAAATAAATAGATTGAGATTCCATATAGAAACATTAGGAAATTGTAGCTTCAGAAGTCCCACATCGAAAACTTTGTGAAAATATGAATTGTTATAGAAAGCAAGCAGCAATGCTGCATACCTTTGTCCCACATCGACAACAAGGAGTTAGCCACCGTCCATCCACTAGTATAAATAGATACCTCAGCTTTGGTTTAGACTATATAAATTTTATGGGAACGCTCTATTATAAAGAGATTCCCAAGCCTACGATACTCCATTGGGTATTGTTATTAGTCATTTTTGGGAGCCCGAGTAGGGAGACTCTACATCAACGTGCCGTAGATAGTTTTGAGGTGTGTTCTCATTTAAGTTATATTTAGTATTTTCATTAGTATTATTTTTATTAGTTTAGTATTGTTATTTTTAGGTATTAGGATTATTATTAGGGGTGGGTATTGGGTAGCCTAGCCTTAGTTAGGCATGGACTGATCACCCATGCTTAAACAAGGCAATGTTAACCAATATCCAACCATGATAATAACTAGTTAGGTGTATCATTACCAAACCTAGGATAATGTAATTGTATCAGGACCCTAAGATAGTTCTGATTGGAATAGCAAGTGTTAAGCAGCTATTAAACATGTGAGTTCTATGAATGTTTTCAAATGTGAGCATGCTTGTCCAAATTGGTAATTGTTAATATTGCACTCATGACTGTTAGTACGCATGTATATAATCTGAATTTGAGCATTCATACACATGATATTTGTGGAACCCTTATACGTGCCAATACGGTGGGATTTGTCGGTATTACACCTGTGTGTAATGGGCATTTTACTTGTATGAGATGTTAGTCACAGGCCCGGTGAGGGCGGCACCCAGTGAGGGTGTGGAGTGACATTGGGTTATGACATGGGCAGGTACAAGTCATGAATGATAAACGAATGTGCTTTACAACTTGTGTATATTCATGAATTCACCAGCATTGTTTGACGTCCTTTTTAAGCATGTGTCACAGGTAGTGATGACTAGTTCTTGGGCATGCTGTTTAGCTCAAAGCTATATGACCGGTGGAATAGGATGTGCTAGTTCGTGTGATTCAATGGAAAAGTACATCTCCGGCTAAGAATAGTTGATCAAGATTTGTACTTTTTAAGTTTCCAACCTTTGTACCCTACAGATAGATATTAATAAAATAAGTATTTCCTTTGTAAGTTGGTATCAATTGTGTATGTTGCATATCTGGGTGTGGTTGTCACATGTACGATCAATCGTATGCAATAAAGATAACAATAAGCAAAATCATAGCATTAGAAGGAGTAAATTTACATACCGACGTAATAGGCTAATATCTAAGCGTCGATTCTCAAAACAGCGATGTTTATTCTTTTTTTATTATTTAGTATGTTAAACGGGTATTGCCTTATAAATGTTATGGAGCCTTATGGGTTAATAATATTTAATTTTTAAATTAATAATATTTAATAATATTTAATTTTTAAACGGGTATTGCCTTACATATGACTTTTCTAAAAAAAACTGTGCCTCGATAAAAATGGGCCCGGTTGAACCGAGACATGTCAATTTGCTACCCTAACATACTATATAACACAACAGAAATTGTACCAAAACCAAATTACACGAACGTATTATATACTCAACCAAGTTGGGTTGAACCTAGACATGTCAATTTGCTACCCTAACATACTATATAACACTGTCAATTTGCTACCCTAACATACTATATAACACAGCAGGTGATGTGCCATCAATTACACATATAAAACATGCATAAATACTCTCATAATAAGGCAAAAATTGAGCTTAAAATAAAAGTATAGCTACTTAACAGTTAATATTTGTGTTTATTAGGAAATTAGAGCTCCAACCCGAAAATAGATGATTTTCGGATAAAAACAGCTAAAACCGGAGATTCCTTAAAATACGAGACCAGAAGCATGTTCCAAGTATGTGTAAAGACCTTCTCGGGGCTTAAACGATGATAAAATTGACCCGGGGTTGACCAAGCACGCCCATGCTCAGTTGTACGGAAATCCTGTATGCTAGAGGACAAAGCAGCCAACTTGGGAGACAAGGAAAAACATGTTTATCAACATGCACGCCCGTTCCCTTCAAGTGGCATGCTCGTGCTCGACCAAAAGTACAGCGAATACATATTATGCAGCAACAGGACTTACGTGGGGCAGGTGCACGGCAGTGCATCATCACTAGGCACGCCCGTGCAAGCCCTGGCAACTCTATAAATAGCAAGCACAACTCAATCATTTGGTATTCCTTCTTGTGTCTTCTTGGGCCGATATCCAAGCTTCTTCCAGAGATCTTGGGGTCTTGTGGGAGGTCTTAGGGCCATCCTAATATCCCACCAAGGTTAGGACTCATCCTACCTTGATTATCTTGGCCTAGAGTGGAATTGTAGGTTTAATTACATGCAATAAAACATCAAGGGTCGTGAGGATCACATTAGATACATAGGATCAAGGAAGTGGAGGGCTTGTCTATGAGTTAGAAGCATCCAAGTTCTTGTGTTGATTATCATTTATGGTTGTGTCCATCTAGTATCCTCCGTACCTATGTCGATTTGTAGACTTTTATTATTATTAGTAGTTTATTTTTAGTTATTCGGTGTGTTTATCTCTTAACTAATTCTTCTTTGTTTATCTTTGTCACAAGTTCAATTAGTGATTAACTTGATAAACCTTTGGAAACAACCCTAACTTAAATAATAAAATTAACCATCATGGGGTTCGTACGGCTTCTGGTAGTCCTGAGCTAGATCCAAGGCAAGAAAACCGGTAGTAAGACAGATCTTTCGGGTTTCTGATATCCAAACCGGGCTTCAAGCAATGGCTTCTGAAGTGGACCAGATCCGAGTGACACGTTTCTGGTTCTTATCAGATGTATAAGTGACTTTCTTAGCAAAGAGAGGATTCCCAACGGGTGCACGAGTGATCTTCGGATTGCACACCCTTAGGATTATGTTCCACCTTTGTTAAGGACTCCATTCATCTCGGGAGGGTATGGGTTGGGTTTGTTAAGTCACATGATCACTAAACCAAACTTAAACTTATCTGATCAATAAATTATTAAGTTGTCACTTTTAAAATATAAATTAAACAAGGATACTTTATCCAGCTCTCGTTAGTACAACGTCGTTAACTTCTTAGAGGGTCCCCCGTCACACAAGCTGATGACATGTATGACCCTTCGGTACGGAAAGCGAGAGTTGAGAGAAGTGGAAGAGATTCCCGGTCGGAATTAAGCCTCTACATAAATTTAGGGAGATAAATTAGAGAACACAATGCTTAAACAAGTGGCTTGGCGGTGGTTGGGAAGTGCCTAAAAAGTTGGACTCAAGCTTTCCAAAAAGCTACACAACAGTGTGAGTTAGGTAACACCACATTGTCAATCAGGAGAAGACCGGCTTATGGGCCAGCAGTCCGAAGACACCTTTATGGGAATCGTACACTTCCCCTATGCGTGACTCATAGAGTTGCCAGAACGTCATCCCTTGTTCATTTCTTTTCTCATCCCCAACTCTGACGGGACCGTTCACCTATGTTCTCCTCACCAATAATTAAACTTAATACTGCTTTTATTAATAAAATTGACTACTTATACGGAGGGTCCCCGAGATGTGTATGTTTGCTATCCCTACTATTTTTATCCTTTTATTTTAAAACCAAACCCTTTTCAAAAAACCAATTTTCTTTTAGAACCCCTCCGTTTTATTTTCTTTTTCAAAACCCGATTAATTAATGTGATGAAAGGTTGAGTAGGGGAAAGTGTGTTCTCTTGAATACGATACTCAATATTTACCCTAGAAAACCTATACTATACACGTCAGGTTCTCTGCCTATGTGTTAGTTTTAGTTTCTAAGTATTTATCGTTACTTATAAATTTAAAACTTGTTTAAAGGTTTAGTAAAAATTAGTCTTTTTCCAAAAACCAGTGTTTTGCAATTCAAACACCAGGCTTTTGGCAATGGGAAAAATGATGTCTTTTTTAATTACTAAAATCAGACACATCAGCAGGAATTGTACCAAAACCAAATTACACGAATGTATTAAGACAAGATGTTATTTTGTTGAAAAAACTACACTAAGGCCATGGGGTATACTCTAACCGTCTTTAACTCCACTTAGATGCCACATCCTTCACTTTGTCTCTTTTCACACTAGGTCACTTCAAGGAGATGATTTAACGCCCCTTAACTCTACCTCATCCCCTAAACTTTCTCTCTTTTGATTCATGTTAACAAGTTAACTTAGTGCCACTTTAATGCCCCTTAACATGAGAAGGGAGTGGTGTACAATGAAAGTTAAAATGTCACGTCACTGTTAACACCCTTGGTGTGAATGTACACCCCATGGCCTAAAAATATATCAATAGAATAATAACTAAACCCAATAGAATCTGAACTAATTAAGATATGCTGAACGTTAATAAGTTATATTAAAAACATATTAATAAAATAACCAAACTTAGGGGCTGTTTGGTAGCCTCTTAATCAACCTTTTAACCATTCAGGTCTGAATCATTCAGCATTCAGACTGTTTGTTTCAGCAGCTGAATGGAATGATTAAGGGCCTGTTTGGTAGCCTCTTAATGAGGATCTGAACCATTCAGCTCTGAATGATTCAACATTCAGACTGTTTGTTTCAACCTAAAAAAAGCTCTGAATGGAATGGTTAAGAGCTGAATCATTCAGACTTGGTGCATAGCTGAACCATTCAGCACTTAGGTGGTGTTTGTTTTTCTCCCCAGAAGCACTTCTGACCTCTTTTGTCTGCGCCGCGCAGACGCGGGCAGACGTTTGGGGCGGGCAGGCTGTTTGTTTTTCGGAAGACATTTCACTCCAAAAGCTCTTCCTGACCTCTTCTTGGTGCAGACTTGGACCAAAGTCTTCTAAGGTCTTCTCCTCTTCTCTTCTCCTCACCCACCACCACCACCCACTACCACCACCACCACCACCACTGTCCACCACCGTCACCCACCCACCACCACCTAGCATCGTCCACCACCACCGTTCACCACCACGGTCCACCACCACCACCACCGTCCACCACCACTACCACCACCCACCACCACCATCACCGTCCACCACCACCCACCACCACCACGGTCCACCACCACCACCAACCACCGTCCACCACCACTACCACCACCACCACCTACCACCGTCCACCCACCACCCACCACCGTCCACCACCACCCACCACCACCACGGTCCACCACCACCGTCCACCACCACTACCACCACCACGGTCCACCACCACCACCTACCACCGTCCACCCACCACCACTAGCACCACCCACCACCGTCCACCACCACCCACCACCACCACCCACTACCACCACCACGGTCCACCACCACCACCCACCACCGTCCACCACCACTACCACCACCCACCACCACCACCACGGTCCACCACCACCTATCACCGTCCACCCACTACCACCACCCACCACCGTCCACCACCACCACCCACCACCACCACGGTCCACCCACCACCACCACCGTCTACCACCAGACTGCTGTAAAAACTCAGTTTATTTAAATTTAAGTTTATTTCAGCAGCCTGCAGACGTTAACATACAAACAGTCTTGTTCTTGCAGACTGCAGACCTTTGGTCCACCTCTTCTCCTGCAGATGTCTGCAGATGTGGTCCGCAGACTGCAGACCTTTTCCTGCAGAAAAAACAAACAACACCTTAATCATTCAGAGCCTCTTAACCATTCAGACCTCTTAATGATTCAGCACTTAATCAACCAAACAGCCCCTAAGTGCTGAACCATTAAGCTAATAAGGGATGCTGAATGATTCATCTCTTAACCATTCAGAGCCTCTTAACCATTCAGACCATCTTAATGATTAATCACTTAATCAACCAAACATCTCCTTAGTAGATTCGTCGATCCGCATCTACAATTCACATTCATAATCATAGGATGGTACGCAAATGTTGGTAAATGATTATATTCCAGTGAATGCAATAAAGAACGAAATATTATCGGACAATTATGAAAACTTTGGGTATGTTTTGGGAATGACAAATAATATAAAAACTGGCTAAATACTAGCAAGAAACAAAATTCGATTGCATAACAAGAAGATGATAAATCCACACTATGACCAACTAACAAATAATTCACTTTCTCTATTACTTAAAATGAGTAGTTGAGAATAAAGTCAAAAATAAAAGTTTTCTTCTTTTTCCATGCTTACATAGTTCCAAAAACTCCAAATCACCCATCAACCTATGAGAATAATTCCATGAATGAATTTCATGTCATGGTCACATAATTTAATTATTCAAGCCAAATCATGATCCCGAGTGAGTAAGGTATGATGCTTTGGATTATTAAAACCCAATTTTTTAAGAAATAAATATATAAACAAACCATGATAACCCAATATTTGGGTTTTTACGCTTTTATCTGAGTTTGTTGGTATCAATAATTTCTGTAACCTTTTCAAAAGAGTTAATTGCACTGTTAATCCTTATGGTTTCTACGAAGTTTCAATGTCAGGTACTAAGAGTTTAAATGTCACACCCTCAAATATCCACCTGCGGAGTTCTACCGCGAGGCGTGTGACATACCAGGATCCAAGTCAACGGTCAAAATAAACGACGTCTAAATGTAAAACATACGTAATAAAAACCATGCATAAGATTTAAAATTCAACATTCAACAGTGCGGAAGCATTAAAAGTTTACAAAAGTCATGCAGAAATAAAACATAAGTTCATAAGTTTAACAACTCCAAAACATGCCATGAGACCCTAGACGCGAGACGACTCCAGTGCGATCTCGTGCGCCTACCTGACAGCTGCTACCTTAGCGACCTGAGAAAACATGCTAAAAGAGTCAACATAAAATGCTGGTGAGTTCACAGGTTTTATTTAAACGTGTAAAGTGTTCCTTCAAAAAACGTTACCATCACAGTTACTACTATGCTTGTGAGAACGCTAGCTAAGCGCAGAATAAGATACTCATACGGGTGAAACCATTGCTGACTAAGCCGTGTAGTGACCCTTAGTTTCCTATGGGCTACCGTCATCACCGGTAGACCTTGTTTTGTTAGAGACAATATGCACCCGCCCGGTCCTACCGTCGAGTGGGGTTTGTCAGTTCCCAATAGCGCTATCCATATTTCCCCGCCATATACCCATGTTAGTGGTTTCTAAGGGACTTTTTGATGAACCGTATAGTACGATAAGTAAGCCATAGTATAACGTGATAAAGAGTAATGAGTTACAAAAGAGTTTAATAAACCATAAGTCATAAAAGAGTTTTAAGCATGTTTCTTCCCCGAAAGCAAAAACCGTAAAATGTGGGGCCGTGAACTCACCTTAGGTTGCGTATTCCATTTAAGAGTAAACCGTATGTGTGATATGAGTAAACCGTCTGTAAGATATGATAGCCCCAACTATTGGCGACCTATCATAAGATATGTGTCAAGTTAGACTAATAACCCATCGGGTTCATTAGTCCCTAAGTCCAGTCCATGACCATTATGTGTCCAAAAAGCGTGTTTGACCGACAACCAGACTACGTAAGACAAGACTCGACATCCCATTGGTGACCCGACATTCCACGTGTTCATCTCATACACAAACATACACAAAACATGCAACTCAGCACTTAACATGCGTTAAAGTTCAACGATTCTAACACATAGGTCAAATAACGTACAAACAAGTCCAAACACGTGTTACTATGTTACTAGGCATGTCACGGGGTTCCTATCATGTTCCTAGGTGTCAAATCGGGTTTCGGGATGTTAAAATACACTTATAACAGCATTACACGCGATTAGGAACTTAGCATGCAATTAGGAAAGTAAACACGTGATTAGGGATGGTCAACAGGAAATTACAAGGGCTAATCGCCCCTTATTATATGCAATTAGGGCTAATCACATGTATTTCAGGCGATTATGGTCATAAGGTATGCAATTCAGGGCTTAACTAGTGATTAGGGTCACAATTGCATGAAATGAAGGCAATTAGGATCACAATTGCATGAAATGAAGGCAATTATGACCCTAATCGCCTATGTACACACGAGTAGGCCTTCAATTCAGGCGATTATGCCCCTAATCGCCTATAGCATAGGCGATTAGGATTCATAATCGCCTATAGCACAGCTGATGTGGTTTTTCGCGCGTTTAACCCTCCAAATCAGATCCGAAACGTGTAAAAACACCCAATAATCATCCTAACACATTAACAAACATATTTCAAGCAAAACCCCTAAGTTTTCATCATTCTAACAGTCCCGAATGCGAGCGTTTTCCCAAAATAGCAACTTAACATGAAAACATCACATCAACATGCAAGAACTTGCCCTAAATAGCAAATATCCAGATTTAATCACATAACCGCGTTGTCCGAAAGCATCCTACTGTTCTAGCATCATCCTAGAGCAAACCCTAACATCAAACAATCAACAACACACCTCATATCATCCTTAATCATCCAAAATCCTTCAAATGGGTCAAAACATCAAGTATCAACAATACACAACCAAAACCATTCAAACTCCTAGGACATCATCATACTAACTTGTAACAGCCATAAACATCATAATAACACAAAAACAACCATGATTCAATCCTAAAAATTCTATCTTTAATCACATATAACACATATAACACATGTAAAGGTGTGGGTTTGCTTAAAAACGGTTTTAAATGGATTTTCAAAGACAAAAACATTTATAAGTCAGGTCTGGACATTTAGGGAGTAAAACATAATCATTTAAAGGTTTGGGTTTGAAGAACACACCTTGTATTTAAGAGGAGATGATGGAATAAGCTTGGAAATGGTTGTTTTGATGTAAAAATAGGTTCCAGAGGGTGTTTGTGGGTTGAGATATGTTATGGGACGGCTAGGGTTGTGTAAATGATGTTTTGGAGGTCAAGGGTGGTATTTATAGGCGTTTCTAGTCGTCAGGCACCTTATAGGCGATTATGCAGCTTTATCAGGCGATTAGGGCTGCTAATCGCCTTCACTATAGGCGATTAGCCCCATAATCGCCTAAAAGAAAGCCTAATCGCCTAAAGGAAGAAGCTAATCGCCCTCCTGAAGGCAATTAGGCCATCCTAATCGCCTTCAGGGTCTGGTGGGGTGTATTTTGCGCGTTAAACTCCGTTTTAACATATGTTAACACATTTTCACATACCGACAAGTCACATAATCATTATAAACACATAATACATGGAAATAAACACGTTCACACTCGTTCGCCAATTCCCAGGACTCGAGACTTGTGTATTTTAAAACCCTAATGATGTGCGACTCGACTCGACCGACCTTGTTTTGCGTAACGTATGCGCGACTCGCTAAGGTAGACTTACTAAGTTTTCAAAAGTTAGTTACCGGAAATTGCCGGGTGTCACATTAAAGTAACGAGTTGAGGTATTAACTTTTTAGTTTATTACAATGTAAGGTGTTAAGCACAAGCACTGTTAAAAACTAACGGTCATAACTCTCATGTGCCCCAAACGTGAGAGTATTTTCGTCCATTAACAATTTTTGGTTTCAAATCCTTAAATGAAAACCCAACCTTCTTCATCCCTCCTTTCAATTCAACATCAAAACTTTTTATCACGACCACCCGTTGCCAACCTTTCTAACCTTCCTTAAGTTCTAGACGTGAACCAAAAGTCAGAATCCACAAAAGAGCCGCCTGACGAGAAACCAAACTCCGACGACCTGAAACTAATCACTGGCGATCACCCTCCACTAGAAAACAACCCTATGCACACTAGAGACACTTTCCCTACCCTCGATTTACCTGATTAAGCCGGCCAAGATGTGAAACAACAACCGTCGTTGTACCATGTGTTCCGACATCCACAACCTCGATTTTAAACCCAATTTCTCAGAAAATATTTCACCAAACTAGACCACCGTAGATCATCTCTATGACACCCGGCAAATTCAGGTTAACAACGTTGTCTAGATTAAAGTCTACCTTAGCGAGTCACGCGTATATTATACTTAACTGGGTTAGTTGAGTCGTGTTATGGTTCGGGAACTGTTATTTTAGTCTAGAGGATCATTAGATGTCAGTCTAGAGGATCATTAGATGTCAGTCCTTAACCAAGTGTACAAGGGGTGACGATTCGTAGAATCGTCAAAGCATTGGGAACATACAAGTCTCGAGTCCCGGGAATTGGTGAACGAGTGTGAATGTGTTTGTTTGCAAGTATTATGTGTTTACAATCATTATGTGACTTGTCGGTATGTGAAAATGTGTTAACATATGTTAAAACGGGGTTTAACGCGCAAAATACATGGAACCAACCCCTATAGGCGATTAGGGAGGGCTAATCGCCTATAGGGAGGCGATTAGCATAGGATGGTAGGCGACTGGGCACTTGCTTTAGGCGATTGTGAGCTAATCGCCTATAGGGAAGGCGATTAGCAACCCTAATCGCCTGCAAAAGCTGCATAATCGCCTGCAACGTACCTGGCGACTAAAAACGACTATAAATACAACACTTGACCTCCTAAACTTCATTATAACAACCCTAGCCGTCCCACAACTCGTCCCAACACCCACACAACCTCTGGAACACGATTTTGGATCAAACTACACGTTTTCAAGCCTACTACATCAATCTATCAAAAAACTAAGGTGTGGTTTTCATTCATGCAACCTTTAATAATGTTTTTATTGAATCCCTAATGGTCCAGACCTGTTTATAAACGTATGTGGCTTCTGAAATTCGTTAATAATCGTTGTTAATTGGATTCTAGCTATTATGCATGTTGTATGTGTAATTATAATTAAAAGATAGGGTTTTTGTGATTCAAGAAGGATTGTTAACATAATATTAAGGTAGTTACAGATTGAGGATGATAGCATGTTGATGAAATCTGAGTATTTGTTCATTAGGGTTACGGTTATGCATGTTAATGTGATGTTTCATGCTACGTGTATTGTTCTTGGGAAACATGGTTGCATTCAGGGCTGGTAGAACGAGGTTAAACGAAGGATTTTGATTGAAATATGTTTGATATGGTTGTTTGATTGATATTTGATGTTTCCACACGTTCTGGGTTTGATTTGAAGTGTTAAACGCGCGAAAAACCTGAACAGCTGTGCTGAAGGCGATTATGAACCCTAATCGCCTATGCTATAGGCAATTAGGAGGCTAATCGCCTGCTAAGGCACCCTAATCGCCTATAGCATAGGTGATTGGGGGCTAATTGCCTTCGTTGCATGCAATTGTGATCCTAATTGCTAGTTAAGTCCTGAAATGCATGTCTTATGACCCTAATCGCCTATAAACTCCTGATTTGCATACCACATGACCCTAATTGCCTATAGTATATGCGATTAGCCCTCACAATTTCCTGTTGACCTACGTAATTGCTAGTTGACTTTTCCTAATCGCTTGTACTGCTGCTGTAAGTATATTTTAGCATAACACCTAGGAACATGCTAGGAACCCCGTATCATACCTAATAACTTAGTAACATGTGCTCGGACTTATTTATGTGATAATTGAACTATGTGCTAGAACTTGTTGGACTTTAACGTATGTTAAGTGTGATTGCATGATTGTGTGTTTGAGGGTGCAAGTATAACACGGGGAGTCTCGGGTCACCAATGGGATGTCGAGTCTTGTACATTGGGTTAGTTTAACAGTCACAGTGTTTTCAAACGAACTTGGTTATGGTCTGGACATCTAGGGACTAACTAACCTACGGGTTATTAGTCTAAGTACTTGTAACTGTCATATGTTAGGTCGCCGCTTTACGGGGCTAGCATAGCTTGCTGATTTTATTCATATTACGAAGTAACGCAACCTAAGGTGAGTTCACGGCCCCACTTTTAACTGGTTTCACTTTTTGGGGGAGAAAACATGTGTTCAACTTATGTTTTGGTAACAACTGTCATACTATGGGTTTCTATGGTTTACTATACGATCTTTGGAAGTCCCGGGGGGAAACCATGAATGTGCGGGTTAGCACAACGGGGAAATGTGAATAGATCTATTGGGAGTGACCAACCCCGCTCGTCGGCTTGGAGGGCCGGGCGAGTGCATATTGTCTCAAACAGGAACAGGTTTACTATTCGGGCACAACATCTGGTTTGCGAGTTAGTAATGGTTTTCCAATCGTAGTAGTAACAAAACATACGCCTAGCTAGCGTACTTTGGTTTACAATTTGATATAGTATGGACAGGTTGAACTTGGTACTTATTTTACAAACCTGTGAACTCACCAGCATTTTTGTGCTGACGTAACTCTTACATGTTTTCTCAGGTCGCTAAGGTAGCACTACGGGACTAGGGCGCACGCGTCTGCACGGCGTCTAGTTAGGGTTGCATGGTTTTCAAACATTGAATATTTTGGATTACTTTTGGTTATGTTTTGAGAATAAGCTTCCGCTGTTATTTGGAAATTTTAAACTATGTTTTTGAAATTGCATATGTTCATTTAGACTTGTTTATTGTGATCGTTGACTTGGATCCTGGTTTGTCATGCGCCTCGCGGTAAAACTCCGCAAGTGGATTTTGAGGGTGTGACAATCTCTGGCCTCCAACTACCCTTTTTGACCACCAGACCCTCGAAAACCATGGATTATCATTGCCTCTACGCTTTCCGGTGAAGTATTCGTTGACGGGTCACGGCCACCGGACCAAAAGAAACCTAAAAGCTAACTATTGTTGTTAATCTTGAAAGATCTACATGAAATATGGAACAAGGTGGATTATTGAAGAGAGGGATGGAGATGGTGGGTTATTGTGTTTTTATTTAAGGGTTTAGAAAACGAAAATTGTCAATGGACAAAAATACCGTCAAGCTCAAGGCATGTGAGGGCCATGACTGTTAGTTTGTAGCAGTGTATGTGCTTAATACATCACATGTAACAAATTAAAAAATTAATATCTCAACTTGTTACTTTAAACTCTTGGTACCTAACAGTGAAACTTTATTGAAATCACATGAACTAATTGTGTAATTAACCTTTACAAAATACCACCATCATATATACTAATAAAATAAAAAACTCAAGCTTATTATATTATACTCTATATGAATAACAAAAGAGGCCACGAATAGTGTTTTGTCATCTTATTTATACCACAATTCATTTATCTTTTATACTTTCTTCTTTTTCTATATATATAGTAGGATACGTATTGGGGGCAAAGACTGCCAAAGAGACAGAAAGACATAGGAAGCAGCGATGCCTCAATAGTCGTCGCCGCTGATGGTCATTCGACCGTCACCACCTGTTAGTGTTCTAAAAGCTATGATGATTGTGGTAGACAGACCTTCCTTTTTTATCCCATTTCCATTGTTTGTGTTCTAAAGGCTATGATGATTGTGGTAGACAGGCGTTGCTTAGCATGGCATAAACAAGAAAAGCAAGCGTGATGCTTTTCACGTGCAACCGGAATTGTCGTCGCAATAGTCCAATCTAAGCCAGATTATGATTCTATATCTTTTGAGGTTGCAACTTTTATGGTTTTCTTATTTTAGTTTCGTATGTTAATTTATTATATGAATGTTTTCCTTTTTCCTCTTTAGGTGCATTAGTAGGAGAAGTTCAAATAGATAAGAAAAGTTGGCAAAGTAGCCCCCAACGGATGTTCAAATGCATGTCAACGGATAAAATTTAAAGCAATAAGAAGAGTAGGAAAAGTTGGTCAAGATATGTTTGGCGATGTTGTGTTGTACTTAAACAATACAGTGACCGAAACGACAATGATCGGAAACCCACAACAAAACGCACGGGGATCCATCTACTTTATACACTTCTACATTCATATTATCATCTTGATTTACTCCATTGTTGCACTTTGTTATTCGAATGACAATTTTTTTCTTTAATTGATTTGAACGATGTTTTTTTTAATATAATAGGTTTTTTCATTCCATAATTGTAAAAATTACATTAAGATAGTAGGCAGGCGGACAACAAGCTGCACCGTCACCCCTTTCTGGATTGCGAATCATGATCTACTAAACACAAACCTTTGCCCCCTGGAGTTGAGACATTGCTTTGAATAAGACGTTGGACCCTGTTTAGGAAACGGATAGCTTTCGGTGCCAGGGAGCCATAAAGTATCAAAAGCCAGGGGACAAAAATATTTTGCTTCTCTTCGCAAGCTTTAGCATGCTTTTCCACTTTCTTTGTTTCTACCCTTCTCATTTGTTGCCCAACTACAGACCTATTATCCCTCAAAACCAACTAGAGGAAATACCCTTGTGAGGTCCACACATGCGTGTTTCCCTCTGACCCAACCAAAAATGAGCAAATCTGCTGGTCGCAAAGTAAATCTCCATTCCGCGGGGTCCGTAAGAAAGTTTACATGGGCTTCCTTCTTGGCTGAAATCCTGGCTCGCCTTTAAACGTCCCGCACCCAATCATGGTATTTGAACCCATGTAGCTCCTTGCAGTGAACTGCATGCTCCTGTATTTATCAAGGCAAGCTTTGCGGCAGATCGGGCATGTTTCATCTTTAGGGTACATGAGGACCATCAAACGGTACATAAGAACGACCCTGTATTCGGCCGTGGACATGCTTTGGCCCAACCTATCAATTGTTGGTAGTGAAATCCTCAAGATGTTATTAACTTGTATTTACCATGTGACATCCTCAGGATACTAAAGGCTGAACATGATTTAGGATGTAACTGTATATTTTCCTATGTGCATCCTGAGGATAGACTAATGAATTATTTTAGTATTATGTGAATGCAGGTATATTTAAACACATCTAGCCTTATGATAATGCTTTAACGGCTCCATTGACATATTCTAAGTCAAAGGAAAAGAAGATAACGTATAGCACAAGTCCTTGATGAAGATGAGGTCTAAATGTAACCGTCCAAGATTAACTATAGGCGAATATCTCGGAAGGAAGTTATGTAACGGCTGGGAACTCATTCAAAGAGAGAGAGACGTTGAGCTGAAACAGTCAAGGCATAATATTTTGTTTAATGTTCATACTATAAATAGGGTCGTGATGAACGAACTTATGACACTTCTTGGCACTTGAACTCTTACTTACCGTAAGCTCTCACACACAACACTAAATTGTATTCATAGCAACTCGTTCATCTCATTTCCAAAGTTGTAATTAATTTCTTTATTAATATTAACAAACAAAGGCAGAGGCTTAGACTCCTCCCGAGGTTTTGCGCCGGCGATCATCATTGATCAAGGGTTTTCCTCGTACGTTGAGTGTTCTTTTCTTGTCGTATTTCATTTATATTCATTCATTACATCTTTGTCTTAGACAGTTCCATCATCAGGATATAACTGTCCATCCTAACCATTTCCTTTGTCATCCTGTACGTAGTTGTGAACAAGCATTTCTTTGATATCCTAAATGTGTCATCCTTAAGATATAACTGAGTTTTAAACATAATAAACACTTTTAGCACTCTACCTCACATTTTCTAATTTGGAATACAAAATTGTTTTTAGTTGATAATTTTTGACCAAGACATCAATCAGGATTACGGTTAGAAAGTCTTGAGTATGAGGACCTTACAAGCATTCGATAACCGATTTTTGACGTGGGGACAACTTGAAAACTTCTTCAAGGCTCTGAGCGATTTTAGGACCTTTTTACCAACTTTTATTCTGCTTGATTACCCCATTATTCCACCAGTTTAGTATATACAATATAGTATGTTTATGCGATTTTACATTTGAATAATTTTGTGTACCTCATAATGTAACATCTCCGTATTTTTTTTATTATATTCTTTTAGAGGAAAATAATAATTTCCCACCATTTTACAACTTTCAAGCCAATTTTAGGATTTCTTTAATTTAGTAACCGATTGCTTGACAAAATTGGTTTAAGTTAAGGTTGTATATTTCGAGGCAAATCACATACTAACTTAGGAATGGAGCTCAAAGGCTTTGAAATGATGAGGTTTTGAGTTCAATTGCCGGTAATCACATACTAACTTAGGAATGGAGCTCAAAGGCTTTGAAAATGATGAGGTTTTGAGCTCAAAGACATGGGTTTTCTAAAAAATACATGGGTTTCCTTTAGAAGGGGGGCCAACATCGAGCGTTAAATAATGGACGGTTATAATTTTGTATAAGGTTGAAGGTATACAAAGAGGCATTGCCGCTGAGCCTAAATATTGCCATTCCAAAAAATTGGAATGGAGCTCAAAGAATAGTTTGACACTTTTTACATGCTGCACTAAATAATTTTGCAAAATTTCATATTAGTTTTAGTTATTATTGTTTTTAGTAATTTTTTAAACTCATCTGTAGGTTAATTTTCATAGCATGCTGCACTAAAAAACAAATAAAAAAATATTATACAAAAATGAGAAATTAGAAGTTGAAATCACAAAAACGATAAAACAATCAGAACTCAGAAGTTAAGTAATTTAAACATTTATTTTGCTCCCACATCTGTGGTGGAAAAAAAAAAGTTGGATTTCAAGAGGGTGTAAGAAAATAAGTGTAAAGAGGGTATGAGAACTTAGCATTAAAAAAAAAGTAATTTAAACGAAAAAACAATACTCCATAAATTTAAATTTTGATGATATTTACTATTTTTGTCATATGCCAGGATTTAATAAAAAGAATCAACCCCTAAAATCAGGATTATAGTTTTGAACAATAATAAAAATGTGTTTCTAGAACTCACATGTTTAACAAGGCACACTCATGAATTTATTTCTCTCTTTTTAAACAAAATCTATAACCTATAACTTATAATAAAAGAATTGAACTTTGATGATGTGGCATTTAATGGAGGCCTCAACCCCTTCTTGAACGTGCCACGTGGCTTCATGTAGGATTTTTTAATTTTTGAGTTTTTTTTTAATAAATCTATATATATTATAATTATTTTAGAAAAAGATAAGAATTTAAAAACAAAATTAAATTTTCTCTCTAATATTTCCTCTCATAACTTTTAAACATTAATATCTTTTATATACGAGATTTTTTAAAGAAAAAAATTACACCAAATTAACGAGCGTTTTATTATCTTTTCAACAAGTACCATAGTGCTATATAAAAACGGAGAAAAAACAACTATTTTTGTGGGGTTTTGTTTTCAAATATATTTTACACTACTAATAAATCACAAACGATAAACATAACTTCATAGGCAGAGATTCCTTTTTTTTAATAATTGAATATATGATAACTTATGGCAGAAATTTGTTTAAAATAAATATTATTATTATTATTATTCATTAATCATGTATTGGCAAATCATTAATTATGTCATCTTCTATATATATAAAAGAAAACGTATATGCTGACGTGGCGTGCAATGGAGGCCTCAACCTTCTATTGAGAGTGCCACGTGGCATCATAATGGAGAGTTTTTGGTGTTTTTGAATTTTTTCCTTTTTTAATTAAATTGAGTTATTTTAAGAAAAAAGAATTTAAAAATAAATTTAAAATTTTCTCTCTCATATTTCTTCCCATAATTTTTAAACGTTTATATCTTTTATATACGAGATTTTTTAAAGAAAAAAATTACACCAAATTAACGAGCGTTTTATTATCTTTCCAACGAGTACCATAGTGCTATATAAAAAACGGAGAAAAAATCGACTATTTTTTGTGAGGTTTTGTTCATACAGGAAAAAAACACACAAAGTGTTCATGTTATCACGTAAAATTAGATTTTGTGGGGAATATGAGTTATTACTGATTAGAATACTATGAACATGCAATGATTGAGAGATTTTGTGGTTAGTTAACTTGAGCCATTTACAATAGGTTATCACGTAAATATTGAATATTTTATCTATACATATAATAAACCAAAGCCATTTTAATGACATGGCACTTAAAGAGAGCATTCTCCCCTTTGAGTGTGCCATGTGTCATCCCATGTGGCAAGGGCTTTATTTTAGGAAAATAATAATTTAAAAACAAAATTAGATTTTTCTCTCTAATGTTTCCTCGCATAACTTTTAAACGTTAATATTTTTTATATACGAGATTTTTTAAAGAAAAAAATTACACCAAATTAACGAGCGTTTTATTATCTTTCCAACGAGTACCATATTGCTATATAAAAAACGGAGAAAAAACGACTATTTTTTGTGTGGTTTTGTTCATACAGAAAAAAAAATACAAAGTGTTTAGGTTAGTCATTAATCATGTATAGGCAAGTCATTAGTTATGTTCAAACCAGTAAATATGAATTTTATTTACAACACGTGTTAGCATTGGAGTTGTACATTGTTTTAGATTAGGTTTTAATATTAGATTTATACACTGTTTAAGGTTATACACTAACATTGGAGATACATTGTTAATTATTTTAGGTTAAGTGTTACCTGAAGCTTTCCTGCATGTAACTGTAAAGCGCATCATTCTATTTCATATGTAAAATTGATATGGCATATTAGATTTCTCAACCCCGGGACGTTCCCGGGGTATAATCTAGTAAATAATATAAATACATTATTATAGTTTTTAAATATATATCCAAATATAAAACACAATAAGGGGGGACATGGCACTACCTGTGAGTTTTTTCAACTTCACTATCACATCACTTCACTGATTTCCTTCACTGAAATATTTTTTTGGAGGTAACACTTCACTGATTATTTATCCACAATCAATGAGGGAGAAATAGAGACAAAGAGAGAGAAAGAGAGAAAAATCACGGGTACCAGTCCGTTAACTAGAACCAGAATTTGGTTCACGGGACCACTACCAGCATGAGTGACGCCGATATTACCGTGCTGATAATAGGGTACCCGTGACCGATTCTGGTGACGCCCCGTCAAACAAATCAATTATCAAGCCTTTTAAAATACTCACATCAACCTTAAAGGAATTTATTTAATTTCCAAAAAGTATCTAAAGAAAAAACCTTTCTAAAATACTATTAAGCACAAATTAAAAGCAAAATCTTATTTAACATTCACATACGGTTATGTAATATTAGCTTAATATAATCTTAAAACTTTCAAAATTTAAAATTAATATTAAATAATGTCATCATTTATTGTTTCTTGTCAAATTTCTTTTACTCTGCCCAAAAATCTCTGCAAAGTTTTCATCCATTATCAAAAGCTGTGGTTGCAAGTTTTAAGACACACCCCAACCCCAAAAACTAACTGCCCTATCAATTCTATACTTATATTATCATAAACTTTTATTATACACATTATTATTTAATTTAATATGTATAAATAATTGATAACATAGCAGGTTAATTATTAAAAACTAAAATACTGTATTCTTTAAATAAATTATTATAAAACATTTATGCACCAATGATAGTGACAGATTTTTATTTTATTAGCAAATCATCATACCATATATTTATTCTCTTACCTATTGAAGCCCCAATAATTTATTTTTTGTTACCAACCACAATAACCTTTCTTTTATTTTTAACATACCATAACATAATTTTTACCACTAATAATAACAAACATACATCATTATCATCAATAATAATCACAACGTAATCTACCTATATATCCTAAGATTAAATATTTAACATGATTCACAATTTTAATGATTACCTAAAAAAAAATGTAAGACACCTGATACCCACTCCCCTCCCTCCTCCTCCTCCTCCTCCTCCCCCCCCCCCCCCCCCCCCCCCCCCCCCACACACACACACACACACACACACACACACACACACAATATCCTTCTTTGTTTCATCTTCCCCAAAGCTTCAAAGACCAAAGCCTCTAGTTATGAACCCAAAGTTAATAAATTATGAACCTTTATACAAACCAACTCTTTGACCCATACAAAAACTTATAATCTCTAGGTGTGGGATACAGCAAAGCATCAATCTTGCTTCTACTGCTTGTACAGTTGTACCCTATGCATTAAAACTTGTACATAAATCATCTTCTCTCTCATTAATCTCCAAAACAAGTCCAACCGTTTCAACATTTTTTTCTCCGCTTCTCTCTCTTCCTACCCTCCCTCTTTCTCTCTCTCTAAAATAGTTTTTACCCAGTTCAAAAAACCAAACCTTTCCTTCTCTCTCCCTCTCTCTTTCTCTACTTTCTCTCTCTAAAAATCATTGCTTTTTTGTAAAGAGAAAGAGCAAGAAAATGGTGGGTTAGTGACTGAAAACGACTGTGATTACTGGGTTTCTTCTAGTTTTTAATTTTGTTCGTTCTTTCCTCTCTATAAACCACCATGGACACAGTTGAAGCTACTAAAATGGTGATGTCAAGAATCCAAAAACTAGATCCAGAAAACGCCTCAAAAATCATGGGTTACATCCTTATTCAAGACCAAGGAGATAATGAGATGATAAGACTCGCTTTCGGTCCAGAAAACCTCCTTCTCTCCGTCATAAAACAAGCAAAATCCTTCCTAGACATTTCGTCGAACACTTCATCTGCACCTTTTAGAAACTCCCCACATATCATCATCCCTAACAATAACAACTTCCATAACTTAAACCCTCCTTCACCCAGTTCTCCTTGGTCCTTATCTTCCTTCTCCGACCACCGTACCAGCCCTAGACCCGCGTCGTACGCTTCTGTTGTTAACGGTGGCTCTTCTGGTTCATCTTTCTTTAACAACTTTAATGACCCAGAAGAGTACAATAATAATGTTTCAGACCAACTTCCCATCAAGTTTAACAATGACCCTTTCAACCCAGAAGGTTCAAACTGGTCTATGGAGTCTGGAAACAACAATAATAATATTAATAACAGTAACTGTGGGGATATGCATCACCATCATGTACACAGGAGAAGTTGTTCAGTAAATGATGCTTTTTTAGCAGGGAATGATGATATTGGAGGTGGGTTTGGAGGGTGGAGGCCATGCATGTATTATGCAAGAGGGTTTTGTAAAAATGGTACTAGTTGTAAGTTTGTTCATGGTAATGGTAATAATATTAATAATAATAATAATAATAATGGTTTTGGGGATGAGTTAGGGGTTGGTTCTTGTTCTCCAACTGGTGGTGTTGGGTCTCCTAGTGGAAAGATTGATGCTTTTGAAGATTTTATTAGGATTAAAGCTATTCAACAGCAACAGCAGAGGATTGCAGCCATGAATGTTCCACCTTTTCCTTTCAATAGGTGCATGAACTTTGTTAATGAGAATCCTAGGTAAAGTTTTATTTTTATTTATTATTTTTTTAATTTTTGGTTATGTGTTATCTATAAAGATTGGAACTTTATATGTGGGATTTGATTAGAATGATATTTTGTGTTGTTATTTGTGGTTTTGAAAAAAAGGTGTTTTTTTTGTTAATGTTGTTGGATTTTTTGTTGAAATTGCATGAACATTCTCAATCAGAATCCTAGGTAAAGTTTTATTATTTTTATTTTTTTAATTTTTTTTGTTATGGCTATTTATAAAGATTGGGACTTTATGTGTTGGATTTGATTAATATGGTGAAAAAGAGGAGTTATTTATGAAAAAAGGGTGTTTTTTAGTTATTCTTGTTGGATTTTTTGTTGAAATTACTAGAAAAAGAAAAAAAGAAATAAGAAAGAGGAAAGAATCTTTGGTTCTTTACTTCTTTACCTGTGGTTTGTGTTTCTGGAACATGATTGTTCTATTTCTCCATTTCCCCAACAGCTTGATTTATTAAAGTTTCAACAAATGTGATTTGATGTTGAACTTGTTATGTGCATGTTTAGATCGCCGTCGGCTGGGTTGATGATTGGAGATGAGTTTCATAAATTTGGTCGGTGCCGGCCGGATCGGGGTGATTTTGGGCCGATGGGGTTTGGGAACTCGAATTCGAGTTCTCGACAAATTTACTTGACGTTTCCGGCTGATAGTACTTTTAAAGAGGAAGATGTTTCGAATTATTTCAGGTAATTGGTTCTGATATGTAATGTATGTGTTTGATCTTGATTTTATTTTATTGTTTAAATGGTTAATGATTTTTTCATGTGTTTTAAGTATGTTTGGACCGGTTCAAGATGTGAGGATCCCGTATCAGCAAAAACGGATGTTTGGTTTTGTTACGTTTATGCTCCCGGAGACTGTGAAAGCCATCTTGGCGAAAGGAAACCCTCACTTTGTATGCGATTCACGGGTGCTTGTTAAACCGTATAAAGAAAAGGGAAAAATACCAGACAAGTATGGCGCATTCGACTGTTTTGCTTTTTTATGTTTTTTTGCTTTCATTGTCGATTATTATTGTTAATTATTTGCATATGTTACATAGGAAGCATCAACAACAGATTGAAAGAGGAGATTTTTCTGGTTGTTTGAGTCCGACTGCACTTGAATCAGCCGAACCGTTTGATCATATACCATTTGGTGAGCAAAAATTTAAACGTTTAGTTTTTAAAATTATGCAATTTGAGCATTTGATATCCAGTTCTTTCTCCTTGCAGGTGCTAGAATGTTTAATCATGACATGATGTTGAGAAGAAAATTAGAGGAACGCGAATTACACCAAGCGCTTGAACTCCAAGACAGAAGATTAATGAATCTGCAGTTGGCTGATGCAAAACACCGTCTGTTTCAACGGAGTTTATCTCTAGGCGATGCTATCCCTTCACCAACCCAAATAAACCAAGATCTTGTGTTCCCATCTGATAACAACAATGAAGAACTTGTCTCTGCAGGTATTTTTTTAATACTACATTCTATTTATATTATATTTTATATTTTATATTTGTTACTAATAACAACCGATCGACCACTTTTAACGCAGCACCAAATGACGAATCTGATCTCAATGTTTCACCAGAAGCGAAGGAAGAAAGCTCTGATGAGAATGAAACTGCTAAAAATGAAAGGTTTTGACGTTGTCATAATTTTGCAAACGTTTTTTTAATATATATATGTATTTTCATGTGTTGTTACATTGTGTGTGTGTGTGTTGATCAAATAGCAGCCTAGAGCATGCACTTCCTGATAACCTGTTTGCTTCCCCTACAAAATCGGCCACCGCAGACCAGACTAATTTCTCTACTGATATGCCCGAAGCCGATTATGCTGCTGCAATTCCAATTCCTGTTCCTCCTAAATGCCAAGGTATAAATCAAAGCAGTAGTTCCATTTTAAGTTTTCTTTTAGTGTGACAAAGTTTTAAACTTTTGATCATCTTTCTAATCATTTTACATTTAGAACAAGGATTATGCAAAAATTAATTATTTTCTAATATTTACCTTTGTTTTTTTTTTTTTTGCACGAAGCCATTGAAATGTAGGTGATTTTCGGCTGTGCAACAGGGATCATGGATCACAATTTTAGTTTTGCTTGGTAAGAATATCTCACTTCGGTTAAATATACGCGAGTCAAGATTTTAAATGGGATTAGGGCAAATATCAAACTTAGTTTCTTGCATGGTGCAGGAGTAGGAGCAGGATATTATACTCAAGGGGAAAACCATCATCAACACCAAAAGAAAAGAAAAAAAAAAGGAATATTATTAGGAAGACTTCAAGACTATTGTCATCTACAATACCTACCTCCCATACTACTTACAACTATATACATTATATGCAACACATAAAAAAAAAGCAAGGATAGATGAACTGATTTTATGACAGTAGGTTTTCTTTGTTTGTTAACTTTTGTACCCTTCCCTTCAACTGTGTGCTGGACCCTTATCCCCACCCCACCAAACACTCATTGAACCATGCATATAACAAATCAAAAGAAAAAGGGTAGTAGTGGTTAGCAACTTTTTTTACTCACTTGCATCATTATATATGATGATCATTTCATCTCTACTCATTTGGTACTACTTCTAATGCATAAGTTACAAATTGCATGTGTATTGGTGTCAAGTATGTATTTTGTTTTGAGTATATTCAGAGATGCATTAGTCATTACTACTAAAAAGATTAAAGCTTTCATAAAGTATGACACAACTGAGGTATTATTGAATCTTGAAGGTGTGTGTATAAAGCTGTGATTTTTGTCATATATTTGTGCCTTTTAAACCATCTTTTGATTTGACTAGTTTATGAAGGCAATGCAGATAATAGTCACATATGGTTTAGGCTTTTTTGGTTAATATTGTTATGATGGATTTTTAAAGCATGCCCATTTTGGGTAATCAATAATCAAACTATTTGTAAACTTAGACATGCTTAGGTGAGTTGTACATTGTGCAATGGAAGTTGTACATTTTGGTTTATTTTAGTGATTTCTTGACAAGAATAAGTCCTAAGAAAAGGGTTTTGGATGGAGAAAATATAAAGTAGGTGGATGAAGAGAATTTGATTTAAAGGATACTTTAGGGACTCTTTTTGTCTGAATTTTTTTTAGGTTTCTTTGAAGGTGGAATGGAGGGTATAGGTCCACCATGTCACATGGGGGCTGACAACCCATTTCAATGCACACCTTTCACTTTCAGTATTTTCTGGCCTCATTCACATATTATTGTTACTGTGTGTGTGTCCTCTTGTTTTTATGGCTTGATGGTACATGTCCTTTAAAGAGAGCAATAATGTAATAGTACTTGTAAGTTATGCAGTAAAATTTGTACCTTTTGGAATTAGTCAAAAGGCCTGCTTTTGAAAATTGACATACCAGTAAAATATCTTTGGAGATCAAGAATTTGAAGTGCAACTAAAGATGCATGTAGTGCACAACTCTATGCATGAGTTATATGAAGTATAATGTAACCTTTATTTTTAAGTGCTCAAGATTTTGGGACCCAATTCCTTGTTGCATGCATGACCTTTGATGTGCTACATGCAAAGATGCATATGGTACAACACTTGAATGTGTGTTCAATAGTTAGTTCCTCCAAATATGAAAAAACAATACCACACAAACATGAAGTTAGGTGTGAATTACACAATGGTCCTTGTGACATATGGCCTATGATTACAATGTTTGCTTCCACTTTTTGATTTGTCAAAATTGTTGATATACACACGCACGTGCGCTCTTTCAAACTCTTGACTCGAACTAGATCATACATACATATGATTTCAATGGACCAATGCTCGCGGTGGAGGTGTCTGTGTGTGCCTCGTGTCGGTGGTGATTAACAGTTTATGAAGAGAAACATGTAAGTTAAAGACTGGATGATGTAAATCTAAAGTGATCACATCTTGAATTTAATTGTTATTTTGTGAAGTTTAGAAAATCATATATCAATAAGTCAATAACAAAGCAAAGTTCATAACTTACAATAATGTTAATTTAAACAAAATCAGGGACTGGTTATGTAATAGACTGTAAAGTTGGGGAATATTAAATATAGATGTAGGCATGTGGTTACATCAATGTCTTTCTTTTTGTCGAATACTTTTGCATAAAATAAAATCCAGTCATGTTGTTACATCAACTGTCTATTATTAATGTTCTTTTTAAATATTTTATGCCTTCCAGACATTTTATAACATACAAATCTATGTCAATGTATTTTTTATTAATTCTGGTTAAATTTTAAATTAAACATGTATACACTAAACATTTTGTTTATAGATATTGGCAAGAAAAAGTATGATTTTAAGATATAAAATAGAGTGAATTGCCAAATCCGTCCCTGGGGTTTGGCTAATATTGCTAGATCCATCCATTTTGAGAATTTTCGACTTCTGAGCCACTGAACTTTACACTTCTGTGCCAAATCCGTCCAAATCACAAACTCAGTTAAAAATTTCTGTTAACTCGAGGGTATTTTAGTCATTTCACCTACAAAACTTGTTTTCTTATTTCTAAAAGAATTGTGGGTGTGGGAATCGAACCAGGGTGCAAACCCGGTTCAAACATTAACAACAACAACTTCCACCACTGGGCTACGCCCTTGTTTGTATTTACAACAGAAAACATAATTATAAACCCAAACTCTGCAGGTTCCCCATTCCTTACAAACCCTAGAATCTGAATCCGGTTAATCGACCAAGAAAACGAATCTGATTATAACATTAATGTTAGGGCTTTTAATCTATACTATAAAACGACTGTAAAGCCAATGTTAATTGGATTTTAACGTAGCAGAGGGCGTATAAATGGGTCAAATGGGTCAAATGGGTCAACATGCACAAATGTAACCATAGTTTAATAGGGGTCAGCTCAAACAGCAGCAGACAACTAAGTTCCAGCAGCAGCACTTGAACTTCCAGCAACACTTGGTGGTCCAGTAGATGAACAAACCTGTTAAAAACACTTGACACATTTTGACCCATTAACAAACATTAACAAACCATTACATTACCCATTTTGACCCATTAAACCTGTTAAAAACACTTGACCCATTTTGACCCATTAACAAACATTAACAAACCATTAATAAACCATTACATTAAACATTAATCATAATCATACACCATACTAACACAAAGTTTAATCATAACAACCATTACATTAATCATAACAACCATTACATTAATCATAACAACCATTACATTAATCAAAAATAAAGTTTACATTAACATATTTGCAAACTAATCACCAAGACAAATATGATTACATACATAAACCTTAAACCCTAAACCCTACTAAGACCAACCTCCTATTTATAACACATAGGAGGTGGTTCTACATACAAAATTACCATCCAGGTTCATCTGTAGTGCTTGATGAACCTTATCTTCAAACACATATTTGCAAATTTTGAACCTGATCCGGAGTTCTTGTTAGTGTTGGTTTAACTAACAAGAGCACCCCATCCAGGTTCATCTCCAACAGACAAGGGATCCCCGGCCTGCACCCCGACGACCGTCATCATCTGCAACAGTGTTGATTCATCTGCAACAGTGTTGATGGCGTCCATTTGTCGATACAGTCCAACGGACAAAGGATCCCCTGCCTGCACTCCGTTTTCCACTAAAAATAGAAAGTCAAATCTTCGGTTGCTGGATCCGGTGGATCATCATCATCTACAACAATAATCAACAAACAACAATTTATCAGAGTCGTACGTTTCTACCCTCATTCTCACTGCCCTCAGTCACATTAAAGCCCTCTTGTGTAACCTCCCATGTATCTAACTCATAACTTTCATTAGAATAAGTTCTTATGTGCTCAACATATACCTCCAATACTTTAAAATGCTACTTTAAAATGGTATGTTACTATATCATCTTCTGAAAAAACCTAGCTCTATCAGCATAAACGTAATCGTAATCAAAGTAATTTCAGAAATTCAGAAAACTTACCACCATGATGAACTTCGAAAGTAAAGCATACCAATCGTCGAACAACCCAATCGCTCATTATTCTGATTAGGAAGGAGATGTGGGTTATAATCAGCTTAGGGTTTGGGGGTTTTTAAGAGAAGCTCGATTATAATCAGATTAGGGTTTGGGGGTTTGTGATTATCGTGGAGGATTATAATCAGATTAGGGGTGGGATATTTTTGTAGGTGAAATGACCAAAATGCCCCTGATTTAACAGCAATTTTTAACTGGGTTTGTGATTTGGACGGATTTGGCACAAAAGTGTAAAGTTCAGTGGCTCAGAAGTCGAAAATTCTCAAAATGGATGGATCTAGCAATATTGGTCAAACCCCAGGGACGGATTTGGCAATTCACTCTATAAAATAACACTTTCTTATGCAACAATAATAGTTTTGTAAAAGTTAAAGCCAAAGTTTAATATAATGATTACAAAGTGTTAAAACACTCAAAAATGTTTTAAGAGCCACTTCTATATAATTTTATATAGTATTTAGTAAATTATTATTATTATTATCTATAATAATATTTAATGAATATTATTAAACCGAATTCGATAAATAAATTTTGGGCTTAAGGTTGTTTATTAAACGAGCTCTATTCAGCTAGAATATGTTTAACCTCACTTTGATTTGGGCTTTTAACGAGTTGACCTTAAGTAGCTCACAAGAAATATTACTAATTTATCCAAATATACTTATAAATAGTATGTTTTAAAACACTATTGTAAATATTTTTTAAAACAATATTATCTTATAATTTTTAGGTAGCGATTATCTATATTGGCATTTTTCAACGCTCTGTGACTTGGAAAAGTTTGTAACCCAAAATGTGAACTCCTAACATAGTAACATCTCAAGAGTAATATCCCACCAATTTTGGGCTCATTTAGTTGGTTGATCCAGTGAACATATACCGTCTGAACAATTGAAAAGAGCTCGAGTCCGATTATAATATACCCAAGTTTGACTAGACTTAGACGAGCATGTTATTAAATCAACTAACTAATATTTGGAAGCAATAGGGATCACCATATGCCATTGATAGAGTTTGCATACCACATGATAATTAATGCAACACCTTATGAATGAAGTCTAGCATGGTTGAAAGTAGGCTATGATAATTCAAAAAACAGTTGATAAGATTATGGCAGATTCCACATATCTAACATGAAATGTTAAGCGGATATGAAGCAAGTCATATCATTAGAAAATATTTAGATTTGCGATGAACTTGAGTATAGTAAGAACCGAACCGTAATGATTGTCTTGGTTCAATGACAAGGGCTCATCAAGCTTGTGGACAAAAGGGAAAAAAGGTTAACGAACCAAACCGAACCGTAATGATGGTCTTGGTTCAATGGCAAGGGCAAATGGGTCACTAGTTGACATGCGAACCAGAAGAAGAAATGATGGAGAAATAAACTCATTTATTTCATATCTAACTTAATTTCGTGGATAAAATTCTTTTATGAAGTGGAGTTGTAATTCTCGAAACAGTTCAGGGTTTATTCTTTTATTCATCGCCACAAAAGAGACTTTACAACCACAATCTGCCCAATTAGCCGGTGATTACCTAGACAAAACCCCATGCGGTTCATCTTTTCAAAAATACCAAACAATTTCCCCAATTAACCATGTTTGTGGAAATGATGGTTGAATTATAAAAAAAACGCCATTTACTTATATTAGCAATCTCCTAACCAAACCAAATTACAACATGATTCGATTGATTTATATACATCTGTGATCTTTTGATTGTGACATGAATATGTTACTCAAAAAGTATTGTGACATGAATATGTTACTCACAGAGATATCGGTCATATATCACCGATATATCGACCGAGTTAACTAATTATCCTTCAACTCAAATTTTCAGTTCTCCTCACATACTAGTTGACATTTACCTTATTGGAGACTGAGCACTAATGTATAAAGATGAGAAGTTTGAGTGTTTTGACTATTAAGTGGCACATACCGGTAAATTGTAGGTTAATAAACTAACAATGGATTTAAAAGGGCGTGCGTATATGAAAAACAAATTATAAATTAAACTACTTCTTTTAAAATTATTATTATTATTATTATTATTTTTTAGTTAATATGTTGATCCTTTCATTAAAACAAAATACGGAAGTTACATCACAATAGAAGGTAGACGGGCAACAAGTTGCGCCGCCACCCCTTATTATTATTATTATATAATTACATAAAAAAAATATAATTCAGTTTTGATGAAAACCGACTAAATGAAAAAACAAATTATATTTATTTTATTATTCGGTTGTTATCATATAATTTAAAAAAAAAAGAAATCAAAGTTTCAAGATAATAATTCAGTTGTGGTGCAAACCGATTAAAGAAATAAAACATATAAATCATAGAATTAAAAAAATCATCAAATTAAACTTGCTTTTCCTCTTGTGGAATGTTCCTTTTAAGACTCAACGGAGTGGGGCGGCAAAAGGGGGGCGGTAATGGTTTGCCGGGCGGGAATACCGTCCCGAGGGGCGGGAAGAGGAGGGCGGGGAAGGGGGGGCGGTGGGGGAAAGCCGGGCGGGGGGGATTGTGGAGGTGACGTGGCGGCTTTTCATTGGGTGTTTTTTTTTTATTTTTTTTTATTTAACTTTAACACAATATAATATTATTCCTTTCACCCCCCCTTTCCCCCCTTCCACTCCCCACAATTTTTTTCCCCCCACATGGGTCCCACAAGTGCTACATGGCGCTTCACCCCCTCTTTCCCGCCCCTCCACTCTCTCTAGTCTAAGCATGTAAATGTATGCATAGATGGTGGATTTTTAAATATTTAGCAATCGTACAACTTGCATGCACGTGAGCATGCAACACCAGTTTCTTTTCAATGGCACAACACCAGTTCCTTTTCAACTCCATAGGCATTTAGTTTTGTTGTCTACAAAAGGTAATTCATTTCATTATCATTTATCTTTCTCCATCTTTTACCTTCACATGTAGAATCTTTGCATCAGGTGTTTTGGACTCTAGTTTTGTTAGGATGTGCATCACATATTCACATCACATGCAATACAACTCATCTTCAACTCATTAACAGTATATCATTAACAGAGCCGGTCCAATACTTTTGGAGCCTTAAGCAAACATAAATGTTGAGGCCCTTTTAGATATTTTCTATAAGCTCTCTTCTTTTACTCGGGTTTCGAACCGACAATAATAAACTAAATAGTTTATAGTTGCAGGGGCAAGGGGCAGGTCAACCATTCTTCTGTAAGAGTAGTGCCCTCCTTTTTATTGTATTTCATTAGTTCATGCTAAAGAGCATGAAGCTAAATTTAATGGCGTCTAATTTGACTTTTAAGATCATTACAATTTACTAGTTGAAACCCGCAATAATGAACTGCAAAGTGAAAACTAGATAAGATATATAGTTATGTAACCATAGATGTATATGGTGAAATCTATTCCATCTGATTAGAGATTTATTTTCTCTTTGGAAATAGATTTGGCTTTTACATTTGCATCATGGAAGATGTCTCACAATCTGTAGAATTGGTTTTGATACATCGTCATCATTTAGCTACAGATTTATGATCGAAGACTAGCAAAATTGGGGGCCCTAGAACTTTGGAGGCCCTAGGCGCTTGCCTAGTTTTACAAAGCATTAGGGCCGGCCCTGATCATTAAGTCCTAAACATGTTAATTTTGCGCGTTGTGAGATATGTGATTAGATAAATGTGTCGTAACAACAACTTATAAAATATGGATGAACACACGATTAAAAGTGCTAGAGAAATTGTCTAAATGGCTTTAAGTTCGCGGAAACTATGTCGAAATACCCTTAAGTTTTTTCATTTTTAAGTTTTTAACTTCATATCTAATTTTGCGGAAACTATGTTGAACACACATTTATCGTAGCAATTATGTCATTTTTTTCACATATGCTCACTTTACATATTAGAATCGTCTATCATCATCATGACATATCATTTGATACCAATTGGTTGTTTTTTTTTCAGATTCACATTGCAGCTTTTAGAGTGTGACAAAATTGTACAAAGACTTCACTCGAGCAAGAGGTGCACACGTAGAATTAGAAGTAAACTTATGAGTTATCAAGTGTTGAAAAATGATTTATTTCTTGTATGAACATTTTATCACTTCATATTAGATTTGTCTATTTCAAAAAGTTTCAGAGGGATAAACGAGTGTCAATATATAATATAATGTTAAAAATATCTTCATCCATCATAAATTATCCAACACGCTTATAGGTTGTCAGAATTTGCAGTCTAAAATTATCTATATATTATCTATATATATTAATAGAAAGACACTCCAATAGTGTCTTTCTTTTAATATATATATTGGCCACTAACTTTTAGGTTAATTTTATTTTCTGCTGCTAACTTTTAGGCTAACTTTATTTTCTTCTAATTTGACTACAAAACTTAAACCAACAAACTTTTAGATTTTAGGATTTAAAACTTTGGCCACTAACTTTTAACTTAACTTTATTTTCTTCCAATTTTTTTTTTTTTTTTTTTGAACGGCAAATTTCTACTCCTTATGGGACTTGAACCCATGACCTCTCCCTTAAGTGTTCCTAGAAGCATTGCTTCTACCATTGGGCCACCAACCCCAATGGCTTATTTTCTTCCAATTTGACCACTAAACTTTTAGCTTTTAGAATTTAAAATTTTGACCACCAATAATATATATATATATATTGACCACTAACTTTTATGTTAACTTTATTTCTGCCACTAACTTTTAGGTTAACTTTATTTTCTTCTAATTTGACCACCAAACGAGCAACAAACTTTTAACTTTTAGGATTTAAAACTTTGACCATTAACTTTTAGCTTAACTTTATTTTCTTCTAATTTGACCACCAAACTTTTAGCTTTTGGTATTTCAAACTTTGACCACCAAACTTTTAGCTTTTAGCCGCGAGTATTTTTTTGAAGCCTAAGCGAGAATAGCAGTCACTTAATATTATTTTTTATGTCCACGAAACCCCCCACGCAACAGGAGCTCCCACAGCAACGCGCGATCTTTAACGTCCGTCAAACAATCAACGCAACAGGAGCTCTCGCCGCGTTTCGCACAACAGCCGCATCCGCGGCGAAGCGCGGACAACTAATACCTAGTTAATATTAATAGAAAGACGTCAATAGTGTCTTTCTTTTAATATACGGAGTATATATATTTGTCACTCACTTTTAGGTTAATTTTATTTTCTGCCACTAACTTTTAGGTTAACTTTATTTTCTTCTAATTTGACCATCAAACTTAGACCAACAAACTTTTAGCTTTTAGGATTTAAAACTTTGGCCACTAACTTTTAACTTAATTTTATTTTCTTCCGATTTGACCACCAAACTTTTAGCATTTAAAATTTCAAACTTTGACCACGCCACTTTTTTAAACTTGTATTGCGCTTTGGCCAAACTTTTAGTTTTTAGGATTTCAAACTTTGACCACCAAACTTTTAGCTTTTAGCCGCGAGTATTTTGTTGAAGCCCACACGAGAATAACAGTCACTTAATATTATCTTTTATGTCTACGAAATTCTCCACGCAACAGGAGTTCTCACATTGACGCGCGATCTTTAACGTCCACTAAACCCTCAACGCAACAGGAGATCCCGCGGCGAAGCGCGGGTAATAGAATCCTAGTTGAATTTAAAAAAGCGCCTCTAACACCAATTGACAAATGTGTTTCTTTGTTTTAAATTAATTTGATATTCTACATTAGGGATGTTCACGAGTCGAGCCGAGTCGAGCCGAACCGAGCGAACCTTTGCTCGTGTTTGGCTCGTTTACAAACCGAATACCGAGCGAGCATTCTTCAGGTGTGAATTTTTCCGAGCGAGCAACGAGTGGAGAGTAACTCGGATAACTATAAAATTAGAATGTTTCCTTCAATGTTTTCGTTGTCAGGGTGACACCCAATGTCAAATTGTCTGTTGTTGACCATAATATTGAGGCTCAAGTGTCCGAAAATGAGGCTTATGTTGAGGTAGTGAAGTGATGAGCATACTACAGAGAACAAGTTTCGCATTGTGACATACGGTGATATTAAGCAATGTTTAGCAACGGACGACTAATAACATAATGAAGTCAATACTGTTACTTCTCGACTTTGGGTTTACTATTACACTTAATGTTAAATTTTTATTTGATTAAACGGGTTAATTATATTTTAGTTGTTTATATTGGGCCAAATGTTATATATAAAGCTATAAATATTACTGTAATTTGGGTGTGTATGTATAATTATATACATGATAAATAAATAATAATTTATTCAATCCGAGCCGAGCAAACATTTGCTCGTGATTGGCTCGTTTACAAAACGAACTGAGCCGATCGGCTCATTTACATCCGAGCAGAGGATCGAGCGAACATATTTCGAGCATTTTTCGAACGAGCGACGAGCAATTTAAACAACCCTAGTCTACACACGACAAATGCTTATCTCAGGATAATGGTTTTCGTATTAAAAGCATTCTTATATGTGTTTTTGTGTCTTTGTATTTACCACCAAATGAGTATCAATGTATCATTCAAACCTAAATTGGACTTCTAATGTCACTACGATTTTTTGCTTTCATTTATGTATGACTGTTCCAACAACCAAACATTCATTCCAACACTTTATTTGTACTTAAAACAAAAATATACAAGTATCCATTCGATTTTTGTAGTGAAGGTCCCATCATAATATGGATATTGTATAGTAGATACAAATTTCGACAAAAATGATATCAAGTCATTAAAATAACCTTATGTTCTAAAATCAAAATTTATCCTTGCAAATAACATGCCAACTGTGTGAAGGTTTGACGTGCTCTATACTACTAGTTACAGGGTCATGCACAAAGGTCCCGTACAACGCTCATAGTTGACCAAGGGCAGACCAATCCTGAGGGCCAACTTAAAGTATAATTCTCATCAAGTGACGGACGTAATTCTTTGCCTTTGTTTGTAAATGTATTGGAAATTGGAACCAAACAAACTTTTACCCTTGTTCTTTGGCACGAGACTTATGTTGTCGTTAAGGTCATCTTATGACGTCACTTAGTTGAGTTTCTTCACTTTAATATTCAAAGCACTAGACGGAAATCATTTTGCGTTAGCATCCACAAAGACACGTTTAACCGAGTCACCTCATATATAAGTTTAATTTTAATATTTTTAACACTAGTTAAGAATATTTTACCATCTGTCATGTTTAATATTTGCGGGTGATCTATATGATAGTTTTACTAAAGTCGTGACCTTAATATAAATAAAGATTAAATACATAGATAATCATCTTATATTATATCTCTAACTGTTTAACTTTTTTAAAATACCACATAAGTTATTGCACAAATTAAAACCACTGTTTATTAAGATCGACCACACAATCTTTCTCTAAGAGGTTCATCAGCGGTGCCTTTCTATCTATCCGTGAGTCCAGTTCCTTTACGCTAAGCCTGCTAGGTTGTATGTGGGCAATGATTGTATTGGGGCTACCACCGGAGTGCAGCAAGGAGATCCTTTGGGGCCCCTTATCATGCGAGTTCAGGAACACTGTAACCTCCCGTTTCATGCTTGGTATTTGGATGATGGGACGATTATAGGCAACGCAGCTGATGTTGCTAAGGCTTTAGACATTATCAATGTGTATGGGCCATCTCTGGGGGCTTCATCTCAATATTAAGAAAACAGAGGTCTTTTGGCCGACGTGTGACGGGCTGAAAGCTCAGGACGGGCTTTTCCCAAGAGGGATAAGTAGACCAGAGAGGGGGGTTAAGCTCCTTGGTGGGGCTGTTAGCCGAGATCCTGTCTTTATTGGGGAGTTGGCAGGGCGGCGGGCTACTGTTACGGTTGACCTTATGAAACACCTGCCCCGCCTTAGGGATCCCCGAAGTGAACTTCTGTAGCTCAGGTCATTGATGGGGGTCACTAAGTTACTTTTTGGGTTGCGAACTTGTCAATCCCACTTGATGGTGGATGCGGTATCCCTTTTCGATGATGGCCTCCGGGAGGCTATTGAAGATATAGTTGTGTGTGGTGGCCCCTTCTTCGGGGACCTCCATTGGCGCTTGGCATCCTTACCGATTCGTTTAGGTGGTTTGGGCCTCCTTACAGCTCGAGATGTTAGGGTTTATGCCTTTGTGGCGTCTAGAGCTCAGTCTTAGAAACTTCAGGATCATAGCCTTTGAAATAGTGGGGTCGTCGGGCTAGACCCGGACTATCAACAGGCGTTCAAACACTTAAATGTCTATCTCCCGGACTTTGATATTGGCGGTTTTTCTAATAAGGACACCGCCCCCTCAAAACCACAAAAAGCTTTGGCGAATGCTCTGTTTAGCAAAACTGCTCAGAGCCTGAGATAAGTTTTTGAGTTGTCCTCCCGCCAGAAGGCGATGATTGAATGCCTAAAGGGTCCTCATGCTCAGGATTTTTTGACCGTTATCCCGATTGAGGGTTTGGGACAATGCATGTTCGCAGTGGAGTACATGGCTATACTCAAGTATCGATTGATGATCCCTATGTATCCGGAAGATGAAACATGCCCCATCTGCCGTAAAGCTTGCATGGATAAATATGGGGAGCACCCAATTCATTGCAAAGAGCTCCCTGGGTTTAAATACTGGCATGACTGGGAGAGGGACGTTTTGTGGGACATCCTGAGAAGAGCTGGGATTTCTGCCAAAAAGGAGGCCCCTGTAAATTTTCTTACAGACCCTGCGGAAGAGAGATCCACCCTGCGACTAGCAGATCTGCTTGTCTTCGGTTGGGAGAGGGGAGAACATGCTTGCGTGGACCTCACAGGGGTATCTCCTTTGGTTGGGTTAAGGGAAACAGGGTTTGTAGCTGGGCAAGCATCGAGAAAGGCAGAATCGAAGAAAGTAGATAAGCATGCTAAAGCTTGTGTAGAGAACCAACATGTTTTTATCCCTTTGGCCTTTGATACCTTTGGCTCCCTAGTGCCAAAAGCTATTCGTTTCTTGACCAGGGTCCAACGGGTCGTCCACATCAAGAGTTCATCTCCAGGGGGCAAGGATGTATTTTTGGTAGACTAGGGTTCGCAATTCAGAAAGGGGTGACAGCGCATCTTGTTGCCCGTCTACCTTCTATTTTGATGTAACTTTCGTATTTTGTTTTAATGAAAAAAATGATTTTTACCTAAAAAAATAATAAAAAAAATAATAATAATATTTGACTTTCATTTCATGGCAAAACCAAAAAGAATTACTAAATAACTTAATAAAATTGATATGACTGCTATAGATGGTCCTACATTAGGATGATAGGTAGACAGATAACAAGTTGCGTCGCTACCTTTTTATAAGAGCGAAACTTAACCTACTAAAAACAAACATTTGCCCTTAGGAGATCAAAATATTGTTATGAACGGCCTTTTAGACTTTGACGAAGAAACAAACAGCTTCCGGCATCAGAGACCTAAAAGTATAAAAGGCCGATAGGTACTTGGGCTTTGATAATTTAGATAAATAAAAGTAATAAATAATTATATATATCTACGAAAGAAGCTACACTTCTACAATAGACTTTTTTGATTGGCTAATTTTGGCGGCATCCATTTTTTGATTGGCCATTTTTGGCAGCATCCAGTGGCACATCACGATTTACTATTATGACCAAACTTTGCTTCATATTTACACTTTAGCCATTTTAGGATTTCAAACTTTGACCACCCAACTTTTTTAAACTTGCATTGCACTTTGGCCACTAACTTTCTTACTAACTTATGTATTTTATTTTCTTCCAATTTGACCACCAAACTTTTAGCTTTTATGATTTCAAACTTTGACTACCAAACTTTTAGCTTTGTGATAATTGCACAAATAAACATTTGACCAAAGTAATTTGCAAAAATAAACATAGGATGCGTCTAAACAACAGGGACGAGACACTCTTTGCGTCTACCAATTAGACGATTACACGTGTAAAGCCTTCAGACGCCTTAATTTTTAAGGTCTCTACGTCTAAACTTTAGACGCGAAAAATGATTGCATCTAAAGAACATACTCTTAAATTAAAGAGTCTAAGGTTTAGACTCTTTAATTTAAGAGTATGTTCTTTAGATGCAATCATTTTTCGCGTCTAAAGTTTAGACGTAGAGACCTTAAAAATTAAGGCGTCTGAAGGCTTTACACGTGTCTCGTCCCTGTTGTTTAGACGCATACTATGTTTATTTTTGCAAATAGCTTTGGTCAAATGTTTATTTGTGCAATTATCCCTTTAGCTTTTAGGATTTCAAACTTTGACCACCCAAAGGATTTCAAACTTCCACCACCAAACTTTTAGCTTTTAGCCGCGAGTATTTTTTTGAAGTCCACGCGAGAATAACAGTCATTTAATATTATCTTTTATGTCCACGAAACTCTCCATGCAACAAAAGCTCCCACAGCGACGCACGATCTTTAGCGTCCACCAAACCCTTAACATAGTAGGAGCTTTCGCCGCGAAACGCAGGACAATAGAATCAAGAATCCTAGTTTAGATAAAAAAAACCCGTCTATTTATTCACGTGACAATCTAGAAAAAAGAGTTGCTACTTGCTTGACAATCTATTGACCACCATCTATTTAAGGACTACTTGTTTGATGATGTAAGGTCACTGGAAAGTGAAAACACAAAGCTTGACCGGTCAGAGCCAAAGATAGCACCACTCTTGAGGAAGATAAACAGGTTTATTTGTATACATTTTTTTTATTTAAACCATGCATATCTAAAATCTAAAAAAATAATAAATTGACTTGTACATCGTCGATCAAATAAAAGATTTACTTAATAGTAACTGTTAATCATAGCTTTCATAACGTTAAATGTCCGGTATGAAATCGGTTCGATTAGTAAAATGATAGAACTGATTTGATGGTTGTTCTGGTTTTCAAAACATTGTTGCTAATTCACTCTCTTTTTTTTGTGTATTTTTAAAGCATGTAATTTGTATATTACACATGTTATGTGCTACATGCAACTTGTTTATTATGTCTTTTCTTTAAAATATAACGTAATCTTTTTTTCTTTTGCTTTTTTGCTAGGAGTTTAGAAGGTATGGCCGATGGCAACAAATATTTTCTAGGTAACGTTTACTTTACTGTGTTTTGTTTATACTTTTTACACTTGGTAAAATATCATATCGTCATTATCATACTCAGTCAATCCTATTAACAACGAAACTAAAATATACGTATCTTTTAATGCATAACATATAATGGTTCTAACCGACCTAAAGCAAAAACTAAAAACTATACCTATCTTCGGCTCGTTGTCTCTAAGAACGTTTATTAATTTAATTATTTGCTTATTGAGCGATAACTAGAAGATGCAACGTCTTCAAAGCTGGATACATTGCGAGAACAAGACAAGACAAATACCGAAAAACTCAATGAACTCAAGAACCAAATCGAAAACTTGAAGACTCGACTAGATGAAGCAAAGAACGCTGTTTCGAAGGGTAGCAATGAGTCCACAAAGAACTTAAGTGAAAAATATAAGCAACTACGAGACGAGTACAATATGCTCCTTGGTCAGAAATCCAGCAAGTAGCAAGTCGATTAAGCGTTTTAATTAATCTATTACAATGGTTAATTGATTTCATCATTTATTGAGAAAGAACACCATTGTATGTTCATGGTATTAATTATGTCTTTTGTAAATCTATTAGTGCATAAGTTTCAATGATTTTATTATAGGTTTAACGAGTAACTTTAAGCTTAGTTAACATCAACTCGGACACGAGCCAACAAAAGTACAAGACATACTTTACCCACCAGCATGGACCCAGTTCAGACAACATAGACTGGGGGAGTGGAGGGTCAGGGCCTGCCTAAGCGGGTATGACAACTTCCGGTTAAAAGAAAGTTATCTTCCAAAAAAAAAAAACTCACATAGTGTTCTAGTCGAATTGGGGTTCATATCGTCTTCAACTCAAGCCAATTCGTGGCTTGATGGGTTGAGTTGGGTTTTTTTTTTTTTTTTTTAATATGATTTTGTGTGTTTCTATATTAAAAGTCTTAAAACAATAAAAGTTTTGAATAATAACTTTAACGAAGTTTCAAACTCTACAAAATTTTGACCAACACGGTATTAAAGTATCGACATGAAAAAAAAATCATAATAAATCAGTGATGGGCTTGATATTTATTACTTGAGTGATCTAGCTCAAGCCAAATCTGCTCATTCTTGGCTGAAAATGTATGCAAGCCAATAAACTTGAGTTCAATTTACTCTAGGTTAAAGTTAATATAAGGGTGGTCGGGGCACTCCCGGCAAAGTTGCCGACTCCCTACCAACCCCACCTTGCCACGTCAAAATCACACATAATATCATCAAAATATCGTTGCCGAGTGGTGAAGTTTTTGAGGGTTGCTTAGAATGTGGCGGAGGTATTGCCAACCGGCAACGATACCCGAAAGACAGTAGCCGGTGAGTGCCCCATCCCCTAAGATCGAGTTATAAGTGATGAATTTATCTATTCGACCTTAACTACAATCAGAAAATCACAAGGGATAAAGTAATACTTTTTCTAATTAAATATTGAATGGATTTGTTTTTTCTTTTTTAAAATGATGTATTTTTTAAATAGAAAAAAAAAATATTTAACAAACTATTATCCTTTCAAAGAGAGGATAAAAGCTAAACAATACGGCCATTACCAAGTACCAACTAGTCAACAACGGTTTGCAAATAGCCCAAAAAGCAAATATGGGCTATTGATGGTTTTACACCTTAGATCTTGAGAGCATTAATGGATACTGCTATACAATACAAGAATCATTTTAGCCCATTAATGTTTTACAATTGGCCCATTAATGGCGTCTCTAAGATATTTACAAGGGTAACTTTAAATTACAAGGCTACCTTTGTAAAAAAAGAAATATAAAGAGTTAATTCATAAATGGAGTTTTGACCTTTTGCATTGAGAGGCTAAGACATTGCATACTACAAAAATCATATTCGTGTACAAATAATTTCGCTAGAATTAACTAAAGATAAATGTTAATTTACTAATTGTAGGACAATATACATGGTGACATTTTCGTAATAATGCAACAATGAAGCTGAACCACATTTTGCACGATAAAAATTATTTGTACCTGATCCCGCCATTTTAACTAAATCGTGATATATTTTTATAGTAATGGTAAATCTAGTTTGAAAGCACAAACTATGATAAAAATGTATATATAGATTTGGTTAGTTCGTTGATTGTGTAATAAAATAAATTCCAACTCTTAACATCTATTAGGAATAGTAAGAAACCTGCGCGTTGCCGCCGCGGTAAAAATTTACATTGCGGTACTCAATTCTATTGTTTTACCCTTCTTAGACTGAGACTCAAATTGAAGAATACAGTTTTGTTGATTATTGTACACCCACCCTATATTTAGAAATGTTGATTAAAATTATTTTTATTACAATAACATCAAACCTGACAATTATGAATAGAAATATTGATTAGCCCACTAATTTTAAATTAAAGCAAACATCGTAAAAGGCTAAAGTTTAAAATGTAGAAATAGTTATGGTCGTACTTTGTCTCTAACAGGCCGGGTGAGTGAGTTTGATGTAGAATGTAAAACGAAAGGGGTTGAACAGTCAGAAGTCAACCAAAATGTATTTCATGATAAAATTAACTAAAAGAAAAAAAGTCATATAATATGAGCGTTTTTTAACAAGTGTGTTTACAACCTTTTAAATTGCTTAAACTCATATTATACATAATAAAACTTTTACTAATTAATGTGAAATTATAAATGGGGGGTTGTGATAAAAGAGTACAAGTTAGTTTTGCATATAGGGGTAGTATTGAGAGAATTTTCATGACGTTTTAAGTTTGAAGTAAGGAATTTTCATATGTCATCTTAAAAAACATATAAAATTACTATTCTAACCATTTTTGGCTCTTTATAATGTAGTATAGATAACATTATATATGATGAACCAAACATATCTATAGTATGATAAAATATATCTATATACGTATTAGAAGGATGCTGATAGCCACAATCACTTATATTTTGTATAGTTATTGTTAGGAGTATCTATAATGTTTTTGATATAACATAATCACTGAAGCTTCATGATGGTGACAAATAGCAATTTCAGAGTCCAGACCCTACTATAGTAAACAGATCTCATCTTATGGTTAGTTCAATGTTGCTCCTATAACCTACATCTAAAGGCTTTGACTACGTAGCAATACTAGGATCCGACTAACACCGCGTTCGGGAAGCAAATAGGCTATGAAACAGAATGCCATCAGTCTCGCCATATATAAATGGGATGAAGATCAGAAGATGTGATGGGCATGAAAGATTGTTGCTCTTGAGGATGTTGATGATGATGGGATTTCAATGCCCAAATGAACGATTGTTCATATTGGTTCAGAAGTTAGTTCCTCGAAGAAAGATGTAAAAAAAGAAGGATTAATTTCGTATATACCCTTACAAACATTGTATATTGGAATACATGCAATTTCGCCTGAATTTTTCAAGTAGCTTAACCTTAGAGTTAATTCTACTTGGAATTTTCAAAGCCGGAACAAATTGATTATGAAAATCAGTTAGCGAACATATTTTATAAAAGGCTTGGATACAACTCAATATGTAAAAGGTTAAATCTTATTGATCGGTTTAAATCAAGTTCTCAACATGAATGATCTTCACTGTTTGTGGGGGTGGGGGTTAACGATGAAGATGGGATGGGCAATAAATTTTGTTGCTCTTGAGGATCTTAACGGTGATGACGGGACTTCGATGCCCAAAAGAACAACTGTCCGTATTGATTCAGAAGGTATTTCCTCGAAGAAGATGTTGCTAAAAAGTATATGATTAATTTCATATATTACAAACATTATAATTGGAAAACGTGCAATTTAGTCTGATTTTTTTTTTCATGTACATATATAGTCTTGGAGATAACTGTGTCTAGAATTTTAAAAGCAGGAACAAAGTGAGTCTGGAAGTCATTTAGCAAACAGATTTTGTAAAAGGCTTGCATAAAACTCAACATGTAAAAGGTTAAATCTAATTGATTGGTTTAAATCTAATTCTCAACACCAATGATCTTCACCGTTTGTGGGGTGAGGGTTAACGATGAAGATGTGATAGGCAAGAGAGTTTATTGCTTTAAAGGATGCTGATGATGATGGGACTCTGCTTCCTAAATGAGCCCAAATGAACAACTCTTCGTATTGATTCAAAAGTTAAAAGATGTTAAAAAGTATATGATTAATTTCACATATACCCTTACAAACATCGTATATTAGTATACGTGTAATTTAGCCTGTTTTTTAAGTACGTTTAGTCTTGAAGCTAACTGTGTTTAAAATTTTAAAAGTCGTAACAAATTGATTATGGAAATCATTTTGCAAATAGATTTTATAAAAGGCTTGAATAAAACTCAAATCTAATTGATCGGTTTAAATCTAGTTATCAACACTAAAGATCTTCATCGTTTGTGGGGTGGGCGTTCACGATGAAGATGTGAATAAAACTCAAATCTAAGTGATCGGTTTAAATCTAGTTATCAACACTAAAGAACTTCCCACCGAACAAGTTCACGAATAGTTCATGAACGTTCAGTTCACTACAGGCCTAATCCTTACTAAAACCGTATTGAAGAGTTGGGGCTGAGAACTCCCAATCTCCCATTTGATTTGGGATTGAAGGTGGATGGTTTTGCCAAACATTCAACAAAAAAGTTCAAGCCAATGACGACTTTCTTGATATTGCGGTTGGTATCAATTCATTGGTGCCAATGATGTTGTAGCCTAGTGGTTGCAATGGAGGTTGGAAGGTTTACCCACTTTGTGGGGTTCCTGCTCTGGGAGGTCACAGGTTCGAATCCCACTCACAATAGGGTTATTATGAAATGAGGGGCTGGACCTTAAGGGGGCCAGGGACCGGACATGAAGGGTGCGGGGCTTCGTTATGGATGGTACCGTTGGCCGTTCAAAAAAAATCTTTGGTAAACAAACTGGCTTATCAATCACCCAACTTTTCATTTGCTTACCGTTGTCACGACTATGACATAGTCTATCTTCTTGATATCCAAGCCTTTCTTGCTTCCACCACACTATATGCCTAATCTATGAAACCTTTTTTTTTTTTTTTCATGTTTTGCATTGGTGTTAGAGATTTCAAATAATTTGTAACGACCTTATTGCCTTTTGGTGACCAACTAGGCCGGGTGTCAGTGGCGGATCTAAAATAAAACAAAGGGTAACATTTTATAAAAATTATTTTAAGGGGTAACAAAAAATTTGTTTTGGGGGTAACATTTTATAAAAATACCTTAAAAAACAATTTTTTCCACTTCACCAGGATAATCGAGGGGTAACAAACGTACCCTCTGACTCCTGCCGGGTGTAAACCCTTATGGCGTGTTTTTTTTTAGTAATTATCTAGCCTATTGCACGGTAACCCTATAACTTTTTTAACACTCACCTAACTATGACTCGATGGTGAAGCCTTGTGGCTTTTGTAACGATCAATCATCGAGTTGTGGTTGTATGTTAAACGGTTAAACCATTATGGCTTTTTAAGTGATCATACAACCATTGTTGGATGCCGAAACCTTGTGGTCTTTTTACTAATTATCCTGAACTCATCCAGTTGTGGCTACATGTTAAAACCTTGTAACAATAGTTTTTTAGTGATAATCCATCATCCATGGGTAGGTAGACTTTTGGTGCAACTCAAAATTACACTTTTCTAGACTTATGTATATTTAATCCTGATGATATCTATTTAATCAAACACGTACAAAACTTCACGTTTACCGTCACATATTATAATATCAATCAATTCATCACATACCTACTACCAAAAGGCGAAAATATATTTTAAGGGTCAAGTTATTCTACACAGTGTAACAAAAATGAGAAGGGTGAGAAGGATACAAAAAACACAATAGATCATGAAATATGACACAATAAGATGCAAAATATAACACGGTACTAAAAAATATAACACAATGCTGAAGAAAAAAGACGCAATGAATTAAAAAAATGACACAATGATGAAAAATAAGAAAAAGACACAATGATATAACGCGTATTCTAAAAACTACAAGCTAAAACCCAAAAAAACGAAGACCTAAAAACTAATATCGTAGAGTTCGATAAGACGGTTCCAATGATGCTTGAATGAGTTCAATCGGAGTCCGTTTGATACCCTTTCTACGACTTTCTATTTTTCTTTCACTGTGTATTTGATCCTTTTTTTTTGAACGATCAACGAAAATATATTTCACCCTGCTAGCGGGAAACTAGCAATACACCTTACAAACAAAATCACCAATATACAATGACATACAAGATACAAACTACCACCCGATGCTAGTTAAATTGAAATTACGCCAATTATCCCAGATTAGAGTGTTTTCCTTCGCCCGGGCTCTAATCCAGAATAGACTTAGAGTTTTTATATCACCTAAGGTCTTGGATAGATTAACTTGCTTTTGGTTAAAAACTACTTCGTTCCTATGCTTCCATATGCACCATGTTGTTGTAAGACAAACTACTTCGTTACTGTGTATTTGATCCTAACCCATATTTTTAAACGGCATGGTCTATTTCCACCCCCCCCCCCACTTCTATTTTCACCCCCTTGAAAGCGCCTCGCTTAGGCCTAAGCGAGGCGCTTTCTTTGCTTTTTAACTACCTCGGTACGAGGTCAGAAAAAGCTGATTTTTGACCCAAAGCGCCTCGCTTAGGCCTAAGCGAGGCGCTTCGAATAAATTTTTTTTTTTTTGGTCTTTTGAGATTAAGGTTTAACATTTTTTTTTTTAAGTCAGACGTTTTTCAAAAAAACATTTTTTATGTCAATGGGAGGGTAAACAAAATCGTCGATCCGACTGTTGATTTCTTTCTGCAACAAGGAACAAAATGTCAGCTTTTTCCTGAATTTTACTTGCTTGTATGAAAAGTATATTTTAATTGTTCGTTTGACAAACGTCTGGCTAACATGTCCAGTTATCAATCTCACTGTCCAACAACTGAATTTTACTTGCTTGCATGAAAAGTTTATTTTAATTGTTCGTTTGACAAACGTCTGGCTAACCTGTCCAGTTATCAATCTCACTGTCCAACAACTGAATTTTACTTGCTTGCATGAAAAGTTTATTTTAATTGTTCGTTTGACAAACGTCTGGCTAACCTGTCCAGTTATCAATCTCTCACTGTCCAAACAACTGAATTTTACTTGCTTGCATGAAAAGTTTATTTTAGTTGTTCGTTTTGACAAACGCCGGCTAATGAATTTTACTGTAATGATCAGAAACATTCCAAATAACTGTTCAATTTCAGCTTTTGTTTAACTATTATCGTATTTGCTTTACGATAATAATGTAAATAATAATAATAATAAGGAATGAAGGTTTTTGCAAAAACGAAGGTTTCCGCGTTAATGCCGATCCGATTGAAAACAGGAACATTCCAAATAACAGTTCAAATTTTAGTTCAAACTTTTCAAACTCCTGCAACATCTCAAGAGTCGAGGTCCTCTGAAAAAAGACATCGTACAATGATTTGGACTTGCAATATTTGAAAATTATCATTTCTTGACATGCTTGGTAACACCTTGATCTGCAATATATGAAAACAGGAACATTCCAAATAACAGTTCAAATTTTAGTTCAAACTTTTCAAACTCCTGCAACATCTCAAGAGTCGAGGTCCTCTGAAAAAAGACATCGTACAATGATTTGGACTTGCAATATTTGAAAATTATCATTTCTTGACATGCTTGGTAACACCTTGATCTGCAATATATGAAAACAGGAACATTCCAAATAACAGTTCAAATTTTAGTTCAAACTTTTCAAACTCTTGCAACATCTCAAGAGTCGAGGTCCTCTGAAAAAAGACATCGTACAATGATTTGGACTTGCAATATTTGAAAATTATCATTTCTTGACATGCTTGGTAACACCTCTGCAATATTTGAAAATTATCATTTCTCGAAAAGTAATTAAAAACACTTAAAAATGAATTAAAAACAATTGTTGTGTCGAATGTTTAGTCGGAGGACCACTTACAATGATTCATCAAAGTTGTACAAAGCTGGATGTTTTTACTGGAAAACCAAAACGAGCAATAAACGAAGCGAAACGGAGAGATATAATTTTCTTGGCTTGGAAACAACTTAAAAGAAGCAAAAATGAATTAAAATTATTTTTTGGTGATTAACAAATAATTTTAAAGAATTAAAAGAAAATCAAGTTTTTAAAAAAAAAGGCCAAAGCGCCTAGCTTTGGTCAAAGCGAGGCGCTTGGGTGCCTAGCTTTGGCCAAAGCTAGGCGCTTGAATGGTTTGATTAGACCACAAGCTCCTCGCTTTGACCAAAGCGAGGCGCTTTGGCCTTTTTTTTTAAAAACTTGATTTTCTTTTAATTCTTTAAAATTATCTGTTAATCACCAAAAAATAATTTTAATTCATTTTTGCTTCTTTTAAGTTGTTTCCAAGCCAAGAAAATTATATCTCTCCGTTTCGCTTCGTTTATTGCTCGTTTTGGTTTTCCAGTAAAAACATCCAGCTTTGTACAACTTTGATGAATCATTGTAAGTGGTCCTCCGACTAAACATTCGATACCCATATTTTTTCAAAACATAATTTTTGCATGTTTAATTGATATCTTTGACTTCCAGACTATATTATAATTGATCGTTGGTGGTTTTCATAGCACCTTGTTTGATTACACTCGTGTTCAGCCTTTATCAGGCTGCTTTCATCGTTGACAGTTATCTCTCCGATAAACAACTGTAAAGTTGTTTTACTAATTTCATAGTCTTGATACTTTTAACAACTGACTTTTACTTATGGAATCTTTTCAAAGATGATCAAAAGAACTAGACAGTCTGTTCCCATGTTCTCCATATCCATACCTTGTTCCAACCACTAGACAGTACCTGTGGCCAAAAGAACTAGACAGTAAAATCATCTTCTTGTAATTACTTTCAAGTTTTTTAGAATCATTGAAGACACCTTTTCAGTTGTTATCCGAGAGATAACGATCATTTCGTTATCATTGCTAACAGACTTTGACCGATCAACGATGAAGACAACCTGAAAAGTGGATACCATGGATCAGAGAGATTTAAGCTAATCAAACTCATATCTCAAGCCGGTGCAAGTTATGTTGTTTTCATCTATCTCATCACCTTCTTCTAACTTTTTCAGTTGTTAACCGAGAGATAGCGGTCAACGATGAAGACAACCTGAAAGTGGATACCATGGATCAGAGAGATTTAAGCTAATCAAACTCATATCTCAAGCCGGTGCAAGTTATGTTGTGGCATCTTTGATCATCTTCTTGTAATTACAACTTTTTCAGTTGTTATCCGAGAGATAGCGGTCAACGATGAAGACAGGCTGAAAAGTGGATACCATGGATCAGAGAGATTTAAGCTAATCAAACTCATATCTCAAGCCGGTGCAAGTTATGTTGTAGCATCTTTGATCATCTTCTTGTAATTACAACTTTTTCAGTTGTTATCCGACAGATAGCGGTCAACGATGAAGACAGCCTGAAAAGTGGATACCATGGATCAGAGAGATTTAAGCTAATCAAACTCATATCTCAAGCCGGTGCAAGTTATGTTGTAGCATCTTTGATCATCTTCTTGTAATTACAACTTTTTCAGTTGTTATCCGACAGATAGCGGTCAACGATGAAGACAGCCTGAAAAGTGGATACCATGGATCAGAGAGATTTAAGCTAATCAAACTCATATCTCAAGCCGGTGCAAGTTATGTTGTAGCATCTTTGATCATCTTCTTGTAATTACAACTTTTTCAGTTGTTATCCGACAGATAGCGGTCAACGATGAAGACAGCCTGAAAAGTGGATACCATGGATCAGAGAGATTTAAGCTAATCAAACTCATATCTCAAGCCGGTGCAAGTTATGTTGTAGCATCTTTGATCATCTTCTTGTAATTACAACTTTTTCAGTTGTTATCCGAGAGATAGCGGTCAACGATGAAGACAGCCTGAAAAGTGGATACCATGGATCAGAGAGATTTAAGCTAATCAAACTCATATCTCAAGCCGGTGCAAGTTATGTTGTAGCATCTTTGATCATCTTCTTGTAATTACAACTTTTTCAGTTGTTATCCGAGAGATAGCGGTCAACGATGAAGACAGCCTGAAAAGTGGATACCATGGATCAGAGAGATTTAAGCTAATCAAACTCATATCTCAAGCCGGTGCAAGTTATGTTGTAGCATCTTTGATCATCTTCTTGTAATTACAACTTTTTCAGTTGTTATCCGACAGATAGCGGTCAACGATGAAGACAACCTGAAATGTGGATACCATGGATCAGAGAGATTTAAGCTAATCAAACTCATATCTCAAGCCGGTGCAACACACACTTTCAACCCATTCCTGGTAAACCTAGGGGAAAATGGCTATATTAAAAAAACTTCAAGATTATTGTTTTGTTTTGTGGATCAGACGAGGACTTGCCTGTGTCTTGAAAACACAAGGATGACACACGAAGCTTTAGACTCCAAGCGGATCCCTTGATTGCCGCATTTAATGAAATTTAACGCGCATACCGCATTCGGAGTCTGATTGCACCGAATCCAGTCTTCAAGGTGGAATTAAGCACCTGAAAGGGAAGTTGAAATTTTGAATGATGTTTTGTTTTGTGGATCAGACGAGGACTTGCCTGTGTCTTGAAAACACAAGGATGACACACGAAGCTTTAGACTCCAAGCGGATCCCTTGATTGCCGCATTTAATGAAATTTAACGCGCATACCGCATTCGGAGTCTGATTGCACCGAATCCAGTCTTCAAGGTGGACTTAAGCACCTGAAAGGGAAGTTGAAATTTTGAATGATGTTCGTCGACTGCACCTTGAGCGAGCCGCGTTTAATGAAATTTAACGCGCATACCGCATTCAGAGTCTGATTGCACCGAATCAAGTCTTCAAGGTGGACTTAAGCACCTGAACGGGAAGTTGAAATTTTGAATGATGTTCGTCGACTGCACCTTGAGCGAGCCGCGTTTAATGAAATTTAACGCGCATACCGCATTCAGAGTCTGATTGCACCGAATCAAGTCTTCAAGGTGGACTTAAGCACCTGAACGGGAAGTTGAAATTTTGAATGATGTTCGTCGACTGCACTGAATCTAGTCTTCAAGGTACCATGGATCAGAGAGATTTAAGCTAATTAAAAAACATTTGGAAACACAAAGATGGAAAAATTCACTAAAAAGCCTAAAATTTCGGACCCTAACACACACAAGACGAATGTTGCAACATGAGTTCGACCAAGATGACACACGAAGCTTTAGACTCCAAGCAGATCCCTTGATTTGGGTGGAACAAGGTATCATCAATCTAGTATTAAGCACCTGAACGGGAAGTTGAAATTTTGAAGTTGGTTGATGATGTAAAGTTTAAGTCATTGACAATGATTAGGGTTATTACTTTGTTTTTTAAATTTTTTTAACTTTTTATAATTATTAAATTAAAAAAAAAAAAAAAACCAACTCAAAACATCAAAACAACTACCAAAATAAATTACCCCCTTGAAGCGCCTCGCTTAGGCCTAAGCGAGGCGCTTGGAATTTGAAAATCAGCTTTTTCTGATTCTCGTACTGACGGTCTCAAAGTTAGCTCAAAGCGCCTCGCTTTGGCCTAAGCGAGGCGCTTTGGGGGGGGTTAAAATAGAAGGGTGGGGGGTTTAAATAATACAACCCTTTTAAACCCTAAAACAACTAAAAAAATAAAACAAAACAACAACCGAATCTATCAAATGTTTATTGTTCCAACTTCCAAGTTCCAACGTGCAGTAGTCAAACTTTATCCAAACTGAAGGACCATTTATAACAAACTCGTAAAAGTAGAGGGGCTAAAAGGTATATTTCACCATTGAAAAAATAAACTGGCAAGCTTTTTCGAATGGGGACATCCATATGATCATATGAACACGATGAAACAGTGTAGGGATGGAACCCATGGCCCTATATATTCTAATAATCCGACCCGATTATTATTAATATTATTATTCAACTAATCAACCTACTATCCAATCCAATCCAATCCAATCCAATCATGATAATTCCATTTGCAGATCAACACACATGATTCATACAATCATATACCCTTAGATTGATATTAAACCGTCAGATTCAACGTCTCTGTGTTCCCGAAGATGTTGTCACCAGCAATAACCGGTAACGTTTCTTTGTTTGAAACTTGTCATCGATAATCGATTCATTACATGTTTATAATAATAAGATGAACTCTTCGTCATCGAATTCAAATAATCAGTTATCGGATTTAGATGAAACGAATCCTGTTTTAGGGTTTAATACGAGGCCGTTTACGGCTTCGGGTATTGGTGCTAGTTCTAGTTCTAGTTCAGGTTCTAATGTTCCACGTGCACGCCTTATGAAGGCTAGAAAGCAAACATTTAGTAATAATCATAAGGCTGGTGATCATACACTGGATGGATTTAATCAATTAAACAGTTCGAAGGAGTCGGGTTTCGGGGATATAGGTTATGGAAATGTAGGTAAGGAGATGTTTTTATTTGGTGCAAATGAGGGTAATAAGTCTAGTTCATATTGCGGTTTGGGTAAATCGGATTCTAATGTTGTTAATGATATGTCGAAGTTGAGTGTTGATGATGATAAAGGCGATTCTGCGTTCGGTAATGGTAATGTAGATAGTAGAAAGAGTTCAGTAGGGGTGGATACAAGTAATGTGACATTGGAGATCAAGAACGAGATGAGGAAGATGGATGTTAATGATCTTGCTGACGTTGGTTCTGAAGGCGGTTCGGGTAGATATGAGAAAGTGGGTGGTGAGTTTGCTTTTACGAGCAGATTGGATGATATACGAGTTTCAAATGTGGAATTCAAGACAGCTGATGTGAGAAAGAATATGCTTTCGGGGTTGAATAGATTTGAATCAAGAAATGTTAAGGAAATTAGGTCGAAGAAAAAGAAAGGGGGGATGAAGAAACCTGTTGTTGATCGGTCTAGGATTATAGAGGATTTTGTGTTTGGTGGAAGGAGTTTGATTGGAAATTCGGAGAGTTATGATATCCCTCTGTTTGATGAAATGTTAGCCGATGGTTATTCTAGAGAAACTTCTGTGACGTCGGAGGCTTCGCAAGTTGATGAACAAGATAATGTGTCGAATGAATCGCACGTGATTACTTCGAATGTTGGGACTGATGATGAAGTGTTTGAGCCTCAGATCAATGAAGTTTCTGAGACAGAAAGCTTCATGTCTGCGACTGAAAATTTGGAACACGGTTGTGATACTTTGGGTACATCGCTAGATTCTGATGTGAGTTCAGCTGCGACTTTTGGGAGGCAAGAAAATGGTGTTACACGTGTGTTTAGTTTTGGTTCGAGATCAGAGGATGCTAGCAATGGTAACTTTACGTTTGCTGCATCTTCATCGGGTCAAAGTCAACTTTTATCAGATACCCGTCAGCATAAAAAGAAGCTTCCACCAAAAATTGTCCGGGATTCTTACATTTCGACAAAAGCCGAGTTTTTCCCATTTGATTTATCTGCATCATCAAGCATAAAAAAAGATAACTTAAAGTTAGTAAATGAACAGGATTTTAGGCATGAAAGTCTCACTAGTAGTAGTTCGTCTACCAGCAAAGCAGCAGAGGAAGCGTGTGAGAAATGGCGATTAAGGTGTGCAATTCTACATTATGTTGTGTTAAATGTTTGTAATTATTTCAGTTAATAACCGCCTTCTTTATGTATTAGGGGAAACCAAGCTTATAGTAATGGTGATCTGGCTAAAGCAGAAGATTGTTACACACAAGGGTTAAACTCTGTCTCAGAAAATGAGAATTCTACAGGCTGCCTTAAGGCTTTGAAGCTGTGCTATAGTAATCGCGCAGCAGCTAGGATGTCTCTCGGAAGGATGAAAGAAGCATTAGAAGATTGTCTCATGGCTGCCACCATAGATCCCAACTTTCTTAAGGTTCAAGTTCGGGCAGCACAGTAAGTCTAACTTTATTTATAGATAACTGAACACACGTGCTCACTCATGATGCATTCCTTTCATCGCTTTGTACTACCGTATTTGCATATATGCAGTTGTTACCTTGCTATGGGAGAAATTGAAAATGCAAAACAGCAGTATATAAAGTGCTTGCAATTCGGAAATGGTAACAGCACGGATGAGAAAGTATTAGCAGAGGCCTCTGAAGGCCTAGAAAAGGTCCAGGTAATATGCATTACTCTTGACCCGTAATTCAATAAAAATGCTACGTCCAGAAAGAGTCGGGACTGTATTGAGCAACGTACTGATCGTAAATTCTTAATTTTAACCTCTTTTTGTATCTTTTATACTTACCAGAAAGTGTTGGACTGTATTGAGCAATGTGCTGATCTTTTACAAAGACGGACTTCTGAAGACTTAGAATGTACTTTGAGACTTGTCAACGATGCGTTGCACATAAGCACATGTTCAGATAAACTGCTTCAGTTGAAAGCAGACTCTCTTTTTATGGTTAGTGCTATTACTAAACACGGTTGGCTGGCCTAATAGTTGATTCCCCATGGCCTTGGGTCAAATGTTATCTGTTTTCTTGAGGGCTCTTAAGCTTTTTGACTGAAAACATAAAATTTATCTTTTGTGTGAAGAGGTGGCAATTTTGATTCATTTACTATTATGAGTTGATTTGATTATCTCTAACTAGTTGAATGGATCGTATAACAAGATTCAGCTGAACGAGAAATGGGTTAGATAGGTCAATTTGGTGGAAATTTGCCGCATCAATCGTTTTGGTTAAACCATACAGTTATTTCTAAGCTAGTGTTTGTGGGTCAACCCAACCTGTTTCAAACTGTTGCTGAGTTCTTATCTGATTTTGCAGTTGAGGAGGTATGAAGAGGTGATTCAGACTCTTACATCTGATAAAGCAGATACACCCACACGCTCTTCTTCTAGGCCATGGAGATCACATCTTATCATCAAATCCTACTTTTATTTAGGAAGGCTATATGAGGCTCTAGAGTTTATAAAAAAACAAGAGAATTCAGACCATATTACAAAAATGTAGCTTTCTTCTTTTTGTCTTGTCTGCTCACATGCATTTTTTTCAATGGATTTCATACAAACAACACAAAAGATGAAATTTTTGTGCCATTGATTTCCAGGGTAGGAAACACAACTCAGGAATTAGCAATACCTTTAGCTGATACAATACGTGAACTTTTATCTCGCAAGGTATGTAAACTTGCAACCAATATCTTTAGCTGATACAATATCTTTAGTTCTCTTTATTTAACCTTAACTGCCAAAAAAGGCCCGTTTGACAACAAATGTCAAAGTGACACTATTGACCTATAGAATAGATGTAAAATAAGCTGTGTATGTCAGTGTCACATTTGATCCATGTGTATATGTGTGCAGACAGCAGGAAATGAAGCATATAAATCAGGAAAACATTCAGAAGCAGTAGAACATTATACTGCTGCTTTATCTTGCAGTGTTGAATCTCGTTTGTTTGCAGCAGTATGCTTTTGCAACCGAGCTGCAGCATACAGAGCTTTGGGTCAAATTACAGATGGCATTGCAGATTGCAGCCTAGCAATAGCCCTTGATCCAAACTATCTCAAGGTTTGTTTATGTAATTTAGTTAAAAAAAAGAAACGGGTCAAAATTTGTCTAAAGTGTTTTTATTACCTTGTTAGAGGTTGTAGAACATTGTGATTCAATTGTAATGACATTTATGTAGGCAATATCAAGGCGTGCCAGCTTGTATGAGATGATTAGAGATTATGGGCAGGCAGCCAAAGATCTACAAAGATTGGTGTCTCTTCTAACAACACAGGTGGAGAAGGGTACTGTTTCTGGAGCATCGGATAATTTAAGCAGTATGAATGAACTAAAGCAAACTCAGATACAGCTTTCTAACGTTGAAACGGAATCCAGAAAGGGAATCCCTTTAAATGCCTACCTCATTTTGTAAGTTCTTTTTATTATGTGTTACAAAAGTACTTGTATACTAAAAGAGTGAACCTTGGAAATCCAACGAGGGTGAGTCTGTTGTTTTATAAAATATTTAAGGTTTGTTTTGAATGTTACAGGGGAGTTGAATCAACTGCTTCTGCAGCAGATATAAAAAAGGCATATAGGAAAGCTGCCCTCAGACATCATCCTGATAAGGTTCTATCCAACTTCTGACCTTGTAAAGTGTCGGTTGAAAATTAACATACTATGAAATTTTGGGTTCACGTTTTCTTATAATCATGTTTCGCTTATCTAGGCAGCCCAGATACTTGGTAGAGGTGTCGATGGAGATGATGGACTAAGGAAGGAAATAGCTGAAAATGTCCACAAAGATGCTGATAGACTTTTCAAAATGATTGGAGAAGCATATGCTGTACTTTCCAACCCTTCCAAGGTTCTCCCTCTTATCCACGCACATATTGACAAACATATTGACATTCATGTTAAACAGGTTCCATTATTGTTTTTTTTTTCTAGAGGGCAAAATATGATCAAGATGAAGAGAAGAGAAATGAAGTCAATAGATTTACTAGAAGCAACTCATCAAAAATGGCTGCAGATGTCCAAAACACCGTATTTGAGCAAACTGGGAACCTGCGCCAATGGCAGGATTCTAGGAGACCCTATGCCAGAACCCAGTCTACAGGCTCAGAAAACATTGGTTCGTCATATAGGTATTCCAAATACTAGTAATGGGTTTCACTAAAGAAGTTTTCAGTCAACAATTTCTGAAGTCCTAATCTAGAGGGAGAGTATAAGTCAAGCATGCATAGTAATTATACGATTTTGGGGATATATAAAGGAAGCTAAGTTCAAGGGAAAATTCCAAACTCTTACCTGTATATAAGTTTGAGATATTCTGGCGGATTATTTTCTGTTTTGGTGTGAACAAGTTGTGTGTATGGTGGTCAACAAAAGGATGGTTGACCGATTTGTACCTTGGCCCGGTTGTATGTCTGATACACTATGGGTCTTACCTTGAGCTTTCATTCGATGATAGCCTGATACTGTCATACTGTATGATGTGTATACACGTTGTATTGTGAGTTTCTACAGAATCCCAACAAAGGAACATACGAGAGTGTTTTTTTTTTCTTTTCTTTTTATGTTTCAATGCTAATTGTTGAATGATTTTGCTAGGATTAATTTTATGGTGGTAATGAAGAAATAGCAAGCACAGTATCATACTGTTGTGTTTTACAATCCAATCTCAAGTCTCAACTCTGGACAAATTTTATTGTATTTTTTTGATGTAACTGAGCTAACTCAAGTCTCAATTACAAGCTGTGGTCTGTTGGTAAATCTGGAGAAAATTGTTTGCATATTACACATATATTCCAAGTCCAACCTCCTTAGGATTTGTTTCCACCATCCATGGAGCCCTGTGGACATAAAGAACAAAAGCCTAATTATTTCAACCTTTTCTGGATTGTAATCTTTTCTTTTTATGTTTTTTAGAGATTTAATTGTTTAGATGTTCATATGATCTACAACTTATACGAACATATTTACAAACTTGAAAATAACAATTTATATCATCTTTGATAAAAGTTAATTGCTTAAAAACATGCATTTATATGACTTAATTCAAACAAAGTGTCAAAGCTTCTTTTAATACATCAAAACAAAATTTTCTTAAAAAAATCTTTTTTTTTTGTACTAGAAATAGAATTCTAAACAAGTAGTAAAGAAAGAATCATACTTGTGCATTACGAAATTTATTGTTCCTTGAGCAGCACGTTCAAGGAGAAGCTCCCGAGCTTCAATGGCTATCCCTTCAGGCTATATAAAAAAAAGAGTGGAAAGCATAAATGCGTAGAAGCATGGCATTAATATTTATGGGATATGATTTGTACACCACTGGAAAAGATCTATACACCAATAAAACCATCAAAATTACAAGTTTACCCTTTCATCCTTATGTCTTCAAGTGTAATGGAGGGTATATGGGTAATGTTCAAAATTTTATAATGTACTGGTCATTTTTAGTGGTGTACAAAAATGACTATGCATTTGTTTATGTGCCTGTTTGTGTACCTCTTCTGGAAACCATACACCTGGTTGTGTATTGCCCTCAAGAATAGCAAGAGCAAATGCAGCTGTTGAATAACCAACTGATCTGAAAAGCATTCATGCAGAATACAATAACAGTATTTTAATAAATTCTCAAAGAAGTTGAGCCGGTTTACACACTACATCAATCAGAATTAGATATGGCAAAATGGGCAAGGTTGGGTAATGATATAGTTGGGTTGGTTGCACTTGGGTTGACCCGCAATTCCGCAAACACTTAACATATTTTGTTTTTAATAAATAATTATTTTGTTGAATCTGATTACCAAAGCTAGTATTCGAAAAAGATTTTGAAGGTTTTATGTGAATGAATACTCACTGTAGCAACTTTCAACCCACTCAACCCGTTTGGCCCATTTTTATTTAGCTATTTTTTTAATTTAAAGAAACCCATTTTGGAGCACTAGAGATAAAATATAACCCAAGTCAACCCATTGACTCATTAATGGGTTGAGATTGCCACCACTAGTCAGTATAGGCCATTGATTCTTCTATATGAAGTCTAGGAAAACTGACTTACATAGAGAGTCTTTTATGACTGAAAATGCCAATTGTTTGACGTCCACCTGAACACTCCAAATCAACCTGTTCAGAAGTAGTAAAAATATATATAAGTCTACCATAACTAAACTGAGGCTACGAAAGTCATCTTAGTGGAGATTATATATTTGTATAAAGAAAAAGATTTGTGAACAAATTACTCTCATTGAGACACGCTCTCCAGCATAACCATCTATGACACGAACTACTGGATCAAATAACCGAACCATCTCCTGTACTCTGCTTCTGTCTCTTAGGACTTCCTAAAATTTACAAGGAAGCATGTAAGATGAAATTGGGACCCTTGTTGTCCAAATTCTACAATTTTAAGAGATTATGAGACCAAACATAGCCATTTCTCATCAATATTAAGTATCTGAGATAGACTTAAACACGAAATGATATCTAAAAAACTGAAATATGCTGTTAAAAAAATAATTAAAAAAAATTGAAACATGATTGGTATGCAAAGCAGTTATTATTGATATTAAGGTAGCAAATTCCACCCATTTACTCATTTACTTCATTACTTGTGAATGTGATGATTCAGGTTATGTTAACGGGTCAAACGGCTGTAACTATCCCAAATTGTATTTTTAATGCATAAACCTTCTAAATCATCTTATTCATAAACTAGGCAACTTTTAAATAATATAAATATTGTATCATATTAGACGCTAATTATTTATAAGAAAAAAAAAGATGAATTTTGGACAAAACGTGTTTCGGCCTTTCGGGGTCACCCCAACGTCCCAACCAGACCCTAACCGTTTGGACCCATACCCAAAATACATGTATTGACCTGAACCTGATTTGACCCGTTACCCAACCAGCCATCCCACCCGTTTTGCCACTTCTAATAATGTTAGAAAAACAGATTCAATTTTTGATTGGCCATCTTACAGAAGGAAGGAAACGTGTCATTGCATCCATTGCCCAGTTCCAGAAAAATGGAGCAGTTCCAAATCGGGCACTAACAGTTGGAACTCCAAGAATCTCATGTGTACTTGTCACTTCTGGCAAATTCCTAGAAACAAAGAAGGTTTCATGAGTAAGCTACAGGCAACTTTCCCTGTTTTTGTGGTTTGTGCATTTGATTTCATGCCATGTATAAAATTTAAAAGGTACCGAATCCACATGCTTATATGCATGACGGTTTGCTGATAGATATGAAGGATGAAATTTTCAACTTACAATAGATACACATCTTTTTTCCCAATGCCTTTTCCAAAGTCAATGTTGACCATTCCACTATATGGCCTTAATTTGATTTTCTCTCCTATTAGATAGTTGGTTACTTGTTAGCATCATGAAAAATGCATAACAATAAAAGAGAAACATAAACAGTAATACATACCTTTATTAAATGCAATAACCTCCTCTCCAAGAAGTAAAAAACTAGTGGCTAATATTGTTGGCCCTGCACCACCCGTTCCTGCTGTGTAGTAGTAGAATCTGAGAGAAGCATATCATCATTAGATACTATATGTAAAATAGAATAAAAAAACACAATAACTTCATTACCAAGGAACAAACGACATGAAATGCGGAGCAGGTTAATACCTCAGCCGTTCAGGCTCACCCTTATTTTCAATTTTTGCAACGCGTACTAGCTCTGCTGCCATTACTGTCACAATCAACTGTTGTAACAAAACATGTATACCTTCAAATAAACAGAAATAAATTTTGTACCATTGCTCACTCCTGGATAGATTCCGCCAGTAGTAATTGCTGGAACTTTAGCAGCCAATGCTTCATTCATAAATGATTTTGCACGCAACGCGTAACTTGTGTCATCACAAACGTCTAGATATGCTGTCTGACAATGGATGAAGACTAGTCAAGTTAGGTTACATCTTAAAGTAAAGGGTCATTTAATATGTGGAACAATATCCACCAAATGGATCTTAGAAGACCGTATATTAATGTAACTTCAAGAAAGCTTGGAGTTAGCTTTACCTTGTTCTCACCTTGGCCCGTATAGCAGCTTCCAGAACTCTACAATTTTCTGTTTGTTGGAATGGCCCTGCAGCATGTACCACAAGATCTACATCTGCAAAGGTAGAATATGTATATGACAAAACAAGTGTCATAATATTAGATAGATCGCAGATGGGTGGTTCCAGGCACATGGCGGACTAGCCCCCCATACGGCCAATAAAAAAAGTCTAGATTTTTTATAGCATAAGTAAACTTTTATACCGGAAGAGTGTGTGTGTGTGTGCTTACGGCAAACTTACTCCTACAGTCCTACATACTACTATACCACCACACCATGTCCCTTACAAGTAGCAACCCTACGTCTTCACAATGTTTATTTTGTTTGAACGTTTTTTCTTTTTGTTCTGGATTTAGTTTATTTTGTTTAGTTGATTATTTTTGCTTGTTTACATTAATTAATCTTCTACTAGAGATAGATTTTTTTCTTAATATAAGTCTTATTTCTAAATTCTAACCCAACCCAATCTTCGCCTGCCTAACAAAAATTCCTGCACCTATCACCCGTAGATGATGCTAACGCTATACTTACATTCAAAGGTGCAAACAAGCCGAGCCTAAAAACAAGCTTGCTTAGTAAATGAGCCCGAGCTTCACATATCAAGCTCGAGCCCGCTCGCGAGCCTAAACAAGCCCACTATTTATATAGTTTTTAATTAACATAACAAAATTAGGAAAAAAAATCCCTAAATTGTATGTAAAATAATATTTTTTTATAGATATAAAGACGAGCTCGAACTTTCGTAAGTTAAAAGCCTGGTTAAGCTCGGACTCGGCTTGTTTGCAGCCAATTACATATTTAAAAACGGACATAAACATACAAGTTCCATAAACACACCAGCCAATGCAGATTCCAGTAACTTGACATCATTAATATCAAATTCACAAAACTCAGCATTATTCCCAAGTGTAGCGATCATACCAGTACCTTTTTCCCTAAACACATGAGAGTATTATTCAACATTATCCACGTCACATTTTCTAAGCAACATATGGTAACGTATACGTAAATTAATACATATATTGGGGGAGTATCAGGTTTGAAAGAGATTGGAACCTGTTACGACCGGCAATGATGATGTGGAGGTTAGGAGAGAGGTTAGAGAGAGCGATGGCGGTAGAGCCACCGATTCTGCCGGTTCCTCCGAGCACCAGAACCCTAGAGTTTAGGTTGTTAGGTTGAGGCATGGCGGAAGCTACCGTCGGAAGCGTAATGCTGCTGCAATTATGCATATAGGTACACGCCATATGATATCTCTACTTCACTGTGTTCTTCGTCACTAGTCCTATCTAGAGTTCGTTCGTTACATACGTCATCTTTAGCTTGGCTATTTATTAAAAATTTAAATAATCTTTCTATATAATAATTGAGGTCATTCGGGTTGAATCAAGGCCTTAGAGAGAGCCTGAAGGATCTAATTAGCTATATGGAGCTCCATGCATCTATCTATAAATACCATTTTCTTTTATTTTTTTCAATCTCCACAACACACCTCTCCTTTTCTTCCTAACCAAGCTTTCAATCTTCCTTCTTCATCTTGCATCTTTTGTCCATTCTCCACAACTGATTCAAGGTAATCATCCATCATATTCTTCTAATGTTGATTCCTAATATTATAATATTGACTTCTCTTTTATTCTTAACATTTTTAAGAAGAACTCAAACGGATTTAACATTCTTTCAACCTAAACACTAAATAGACAATGACTAATACGTATACTAATAAAACGATTTCTAAAATCCGTTATATACTATTTTCAAACGTATTTATTCAGTTAATATTACGGATTTATGTAAATCGATGTTTTGCTCAGTTTTATTTATTTATATTTTATGGATTTATTTAGTTGCATTCATTTGAATCTTTGGGTCATTTGATATTTTTTAAAAGTCCGTTAGGATGATGAATAGATAGATGTTCATATAATTGTCATCAACGTTTTTTACATATATATTGAATCAGAATTACATATATATTTGAAAATCAGGATTTGATCCGAAGACAAAAACGCTATTATTGCTATCACAATGGTTCTTAGTTCTTCAAGGTTTAGCATGACCCTGCATCAACAGTCTTGGTATGTTTCTTATTTTCATGTTCATATGCCTAATTAATTTTTTAAAATGATTCTTTTATTTTTAATGTTGTTTTTAACGTGTCAATCCATACTATGCCGAAGGCCATGAACAAATTTCTGTTGTCTAAAAACATACACAACAGTAACGTTACAGTTGCTACATACGAAGGACAATCTTGGGTGGTCCGATTAGAATTGATCGATGATATTTTTTGCTTTACAAATAGTTGGTTTAATAATGTACACATTCTAAATTTACTATACAAATTTTTTTTGTAAAGGCTTACTGTGATTGGATGGCTTGATTTGCTTCAATCAGAAGATATTTTCATTGGCGAATATTGTGTCTTCAAATGGTGTTAAATCCAGCACAGGTTGTTTGTTATTAAGATTACAGCACAAGAAGTCATTGATTTTGAAATTTAAATTACGATTTTTTATGTTCTTAATGTAATTTATTTGAATTATTGATTACGATTTTGAGGTTATTTATTATTTATTGTCATTAATAATAAATGACCGAATTTATTGTTATTTATTATGATTCTTTTGACTAATTAATTTATATTACAATTAATGCGAAATTCGGTTTACCATAATAACTCTCATTTTTTTTATAAATGATTGATTATGAATCAATATAACCCGTAATTTAGACTTAGCATAATTTATTTACCGAATTTTTGTCTCATTAAAGTATATTACTATTGACCGAAATTTACTATATTTATTAGGATTGTTTAGTATTATTTATTGTCATTAATAATAATTTACCTAAATTTACCATATTGATCTTTTTGCCTCATTAAATTATATTATTATTGACTAAAATTTACCATATTTATTAGGATTGTTTAGTATTATTTATTGTCATTAATAATAATTGACCTAAATTTACCATATTAATTACGATTTGTTTGTCTCATTAAATTATATTACCATTACACTATAATAATAAGCAAACGTTTTAAACAGTAATTTTTTCGGGATCTGATTATTTGACTGTGTTTAAATACTATTGGTTTTAAGTTATAGCAAGATATTATGGGTGTGGGTTAGTGGTTATGTTGTTGCTTTGTTAATGAGTTGGCGCAGGTTCGAAACCCGGTTTATGCGAGATATTTGAAAAAAAAAATTATCTATTGGATGGAGGGATACGTGTCAGTAACGCGCACTGTTTTGAAAACCGGACCGGCCGGTCCGCCCGGTTTAACCGGTGATCGGCGTCGCCGGCGGTCCGGTCATGCAATTTGAACCGCTTGTCAAGTAACCGGCCGGTCGGACCTGTGGCCGGTGGTTGGACCGGAAAACCGGTAGGGCCGCTGTAAAATGATCAAAAACAAATTTTCCGGTGAAGGGCTGTTAGCCGGAGAATGTTGCTGGTTTTATGCTACTGTTGAGAAAGAAAAGAAAGAAGAGGAAGTGTATAAGTGTGTTGTGTACCCGTCGCACAGTTATAAATAAATTATGACTTCAAATTATATTAAAAATTAAAAAATTAAAAATAAAGAAAGAGAAGTATTAGGTTGTACCTTTCTGGTGGTGACAGCTAGAAATTAGCTATCTTTGATTAGATACGTTATAGGGTTTGAGTATTTATATTTAAATTTAAATTCTTAAATATTTAAATGGTAATGCAAGTTGAAATTCTTTATTAGTATATTTTGTTAAGTAAAAATCTAGAAGTCTATATGTATAATTTTGTCGTTGGTAAAAGAACTATAATTTGATTCAAGATTTTTCATAAAATATATTATATACATATAGCCCGGTTCTTGAAATCGGTCTGACCGGTTCGACCGGTCCGACCAGTGAACCAGTAGAAAGACCGGTTCAACGTCCGGTCCGGTTATGAAAACATTGGTAACGCGCGTTGCTGCCTTTTGTTAATCAACAGGGAAGCTGCTGTTAATGCTATGATAACTCTAACACCCTATCTAATGTTTGTGTTATAACTGTAGCTACATTTCATGTTATCGACTTTCGTAGCTAATATTTGCCCTTATGCACTACAAATGACCGCCGCAACGCGGCGGATTATGTCGCTAGTTGACCGAAATTTACCATATTTGTTAGGATTGTTTAGTATTTTTTATTGTCATTAATAATAAATGACCTAATTTTACCATATTCATTACGATTTTTTTGTCTCATCAAATTATATTACTATTGACCGAAATTTACCATATTTATTAGGATTGTTTATTATTATTTATTGTCATTAATAATAATTGAACGAAATTTACCATATTTATTACGATTTTTTGTCTCATTAAATTATATTACTATTGACCGAAATTTACCATATTTATTACGATTGTTTATTATTATTTATTGTCATTAATATTAATTGACCGAAATTTACCATATTTATTACGATTTTTGTTCTCATTAAATTCGGTTTACTATAATAGCTCTCATTAAATTTATTATGATTTTTTGTCTTATTAATTTATTTTACGAAATTATGTCTCATTAAATTGATTACGAATCAATTTAACCCGTAATATAGGCTTACCATAATTTAATGAGACGAAATTAAGTTTAATATGAAATTATTGTTGGTAACAATGAATCAATTAAATCCGTAATTATGAATCAATTTAATCAATTTTTTTATTATGTGTTGTTGATTATGAATCAATTTAGTATTGATGTCAATTTAAAACATCATATATAAACAATTGTAGACGAATCTTATTTTTAGAAGTTATATTTATGTATCTTATCTCCCAAAATACTAAATATAGAATGGTAAGTAACCATTTTATTATACAAATTTAATAAATTCGATAAAGCATTCAATTGTATATTATTCAAAATATAGAATCGATTACCAGTAGAAATGGTAAGTCAATGAATATTGTAAACATGCATTTTAAATATCTATCTATGTATACAGTGTGAAGAATCGATTAACAACTAAAGTTTTTTTTAACACTTATTATATAAATCATTTATTCTAAAAGATGTTATGAATGTGTAGTTATCTAATTGTTATGAATTTGTAGTTATCAAATTATAGAGTGTAACTTGACAAATAAGGTTTGGTGTTTTGAAATTAGATTTCTAAAATTGAATGAGATTTACACATTCATTATTGAGTAACATTAAACATTTTTATGATATTTTCCATGCAACAAAAATCCATACGAGTTGTCGTACGTAAGTTTCAATAAATAAAACTTGCATATTACAATCTTTATAAAATAATTTTCTCATTTGACTCGGAGATGTACCGGGTGTACACCCGGGGCTCTAACCTAGTATACTATTTAACACGATAAGACGTGTTTACTAGTGTTTTATACCGGAAAAGTTGTTGAATCAAGCACGACGATGAAATTAACGGTAAAACTCATATTAGTTAAAGTAGTTAAAATGTAACTCATTTTGTAAGTTTTACAAATCATATCTCAACACCAAGGAATAATATCCATAAAAAATATCTACTCTTATTGAAGTATCATATTCCAACCACGACATTCGAAAATCACTTATTGAAGTCAGATTCCGTAAAGAGAACTGGTACCAGCTTGTTTTGATTGGAACAGAGGACAAACAGAACACTATAAAACTCACGGTTAAAACCCACAGTTTATTATCAAGGAAACTTAACTCAAAACCTTGAATACAATGAATAATCCCTACCAATTACAATGGTATTTATAGCTAACCTATCGTGTTATACTATAACTAGGATTCCTATTAATTAATTAATTACATAATAATTATCTATGACGCATCCTATTCTAACTCAACTAGAATACCACATAGACAATTATCCACAAACTAATTAATATGATATGCTTGCCTTGCACGCCAAGCAACTCCCCTAGTCCTCCTTTCACGCACACAGCCATAGGACGACTAGGAATTCTCCAACATTCACCCCCTGAATTTCTGAGTCGTATACGGGTGGTTTTGAACGCCAAGTAGATCTCGCATCTCCTTGAACTTAATCTTTGCCAACGCCTTGGTCAATATATCCGCTCTTTGTTCACTGCCGGGTATATGCTCAACGACCACTTCATTGTTTTCAACACACTCCCGAATATAATGAAAACGGGACTTTATATGCTTGGCTTTCCTGTGATAAACCGGGTTTTTAACTAAGGCAATCGCTGAAGTGTTATCAACTTTTAGCATCACTCTCTGCGGTTGTCTTCCAGTCACTTCGCTTATCAACTCTCATAGCCAAATAGCTTGACAAGCTGCTGAACTAGCAGCCATGTATTCAGCCTCACATGAAGATAATGCTACTGTACTCTGCTTCTCTGAACACTAAGTAATTGGTGCAGAACCATAGTAAAACACATGACCCGTTGTACTCCGACCATCATCAGCATCAATATTATAACTACTATCACAATAGCCACATAGCACACCCTCTGCTTTTCTCGGATAAACAATCCCATAACTCGCGGTACCTTTCAAATATCGAAGAATTTGTTTAATGGCTACCGAATGACTTTGTCTTGGACTTTGCATGTATCGACTCACAATGCCTACTGAATACGCTAGATCTGGACGCGTCTGAAGTAAATAGCGCAAACACCCGACTATTTTTCGATAACCGGTTGCTTCAACTTCTGTTTCATCTTCAGCTTTTGATAACTTCAAGTTCGGATCCATTGGAACAAGAACCGGGTTACAATCATGCAAACCCGCTTCCTTTAAAATCTTCCACGCATATGCTTCTTGCTTGATTTTAATTCCGTTCGCGCCTTGTGAAACTTCAATACCCAAATAATAAGTCAACTTTCCAAGATCCGACATGTCAAACCGTTTCGCCATCTTTTTCTTGAACTCATTAATAATCGACAAACTTGAACCAGTAACAAATAAGTCATCAACATACACGGCTAAGATTAATAAGGAACTACCCACAATCTTCCGATACACGGCTTGTTCTTTAGTACACCGATGAAACTTTAACACCTTCAACATTGAGTCTAGCTTGATATTCCAAACCCTCGGTGCTTGCCTTAACCCGTACAAAGCTTTAGAAAGCTTATAAACCTTGTGACTTTCTTTCGGCTTCTCGAATCCTTCCGGTTGAGTTACATAAACTTCTTCCTCCAAATCACCATTTAAAAACGTTGTTTTCACATCTAAATGGTGTATTTCCCAACCCTCCACGGCTGCAAGGGAAATTAGAAACCGGATCGTCTCGATTCGCGCAACCGGTGCAAAAACTTCATCAAAGTCGATACCTTGTCTCTGCACATATCCCTTTGCCACAAGCCTCGCTTTATATTTATTAATGGTTCCATCCGCGTTCTTCTTTATTTTGTAAACCCATTTCAAACCGATTGGTTTAACGCCTTTCGGTAAATCAACTACCCTCCACGTACGGTTCCGCTCAATTGAATTAATTTCTTCTCTCATTGCTTTAACCCATTCTTCTTTTAATTTTGCTTCGCCAAAATTACTCGGTTCATCATCAATTAATAGCAACTCACAAGAATTTAGTTCATAATCATTAAATTTAACAGGTAAAACTGTTTTGCGAGTGGAACGCCTAACCTGAGGTTCGCTTTCTGAACTGTTTGACGACTGACCAGACCCGTTTGGGCCTGAACTGGGCTGGTCTGGGCTGGATTCGTTGGCACTCTGCACATCAACACTATTCACGTCAAACTGTTCACCGAACTGTTACTGCTCACAGCAGAATCTGATGGGCTGTTACTGTTGTTATCGCTTGGGCCTGGTGGGTCGCTAGAATCGCTGTTTGCTTCAGAAGCAACATTCTCTGATATGGAACCACTTGAATTTGTGAAATAGCTGTTGTTTGAATTATTAGAACCAACATCAATTATATTACCCCAACTCACAATAAAATTCCCAGGTTCTAAATCTTTCTCAGCTTGTGATTTTTCCCACTTCCACCCCCTTGACTCGTCAAACTCAACATCTCTATTAACTACAATCTGTCTCGAAATCGGATCATATAAACGGTACCCTTTGGACCCGGGTTCGCTTCCAAGATGCACCAAAATTTCAGACCGATCATCTAACTTTTGAACATCCGTTTCTACCTTCGCAAAGGCTATACAACCAAATACTCTCACGTGTTCCAAGTTTGGTTGTTTACCTTTATATTTTTCATACGGAGTCACTCCCACCAATGCGCGCGTAGGACTTCGGTTTATCAAATAGGTCGCATGCCTCACCGCCTCACCCCATAAGTAATTCGGAACTCTCATAGCCTCATAATGCTCCGAACCATCTCCATAAGTGTTCGGTTTTGCCGCTCGACTACGCCATTTTTTGTGGAGTATAAGGCGTTGTCAAATGCCTAATTACGCCTTCTTCATCACAATAACGGTTGAATGCACGGGAAGTAAACTCGCCACCTCTATCGGTTCGCAAGGTCTTGAGTAGATTTCCTGTTTGTTTTTCCACCATCGCCTTGAACAACTTTATTGTCTCGAACGCTCCACTTTTCTCCTTCAACATTAAGTCCACATATATCTTGAAAAGTCATTCGATCAAAACTAAAATATAACGGTTACCTTCCATGGTCGATGGGGAGATTGGTCCACATAAATCACCATGGACCAATTCTAGAGTTCTTGATGCTCGAAAAGACGCTTTCTTTGGGAATGGTTTTCGTGTTTGCTTTCCAACCATACATGCTTCACAAACTTTGTTTTCGTGACGTATCTTTGGAACTCCTAAAGCCATCCCATTCATTTGCTCTAAGGTCTTGAAACTTGTATGCCCGAGTCTCGCATGCCATAACCAAGAATCTTCATTGATTTTAGCCATAAGACAAACGGGAGTACCCACATTCAGTGGCGGATCTAGGCACAAAATCAGTAGTAACGTTTTTCATTTTTTTCATTTTTGTAGCAACGTTTTCCAAATTTCGTAAAAAAAACAAAATTTTCACTAATTTTCCACTACGCGCGCGAAGTTGAGCCGCAACGTTCGCGACCGCTGCTTCTTCCCTATGTCCGCCCCTGCCAACATTCAACTTTATCTTATACATTCGGTTTTTCAAACGAGCAACCCGCATCAATAATTTTCCACCACTATCAAACATTGTTAGAAAATTATCCTTCATCCGAATCTCACATCCACATTCGGTTGCTTGACCCAAGCTAATCACGTTGCTTTTTAAATCCGGAATAAAATAAACATCGGTTAATATTTTTTGTTCACCGGTTTTTCCCGCAAATATAATCGACCTTTTTCCTTTAATCGTCACTCGCGAACCATCACCAAACTTCACAATACCTGTTATCCGCTCATTTAACTCCGCAAAATAACTTCGTCTCCCCGTCATGTGATTGCTAGCTCCGTTATCAAGATACTAAGAGTCATATTCAACTGAATCAACTTCAAGTTTCTTTGGCGAAAACTTTTCTTCGTTTAAAAATATTGTTTCTTGAACAATTTTCATCATGAAAAACGCTGCATCAACCTCATTGTCTTGTTCTTCAGCTTGTGTCAGGTTCGCCTCTTGGTTTTGGAATCGATCTGGACACCTTGAAACAAAGTGTCCATATTGATCACACCGGTAACACTTTATTCCTGATAAGTCACGCCTTTTATTCTTTTGCTTCCCATCGTCTTGGGCTTTATTTTCTTTTTTACTTTGGTTTTGGGTGTTACCCCGTCCACGGCCTCGACCTCGCGACGTGTTGGATCCTCGACCTCGACCCGTACTAGAACCACGTCCATAGTTAGAAGAAGATTCGGTTTTCGAAAACATTAACTTACTTGAGCTGTCATGATCTTCTTCTTTAATTCTTTCTTCGTAGGCTTTCATTCTACCGACCACATCTTCGTACCCGATCGTCTTCAAGTCCAAAACTTGCTCAAGCGAAGCCACAATGTGAATAAAACGCCTCGGTAGACTTGTGAGAAATTTTTTTACGAGTTTTCGTTCTTCAATTGTTTCCCCAAGAATCGCAGCCTTTAATGAAATTCCTGATAGCTTAGAAGCGAATTCATCAGTAGTCCCGGTATCACGCATCTTCCAGCCTTCAAATTCGGTCATTAAGGTTTGAAGTCTCGCCTCTTTTACGCGATCTGCACCAAGATTTATAGACTTAATTGCTTCCCATATCTCTTTTGCTAACTTCAAGCCACCAAACTGTAAAATTTGTTCCTCCGGTACCGATTGAAACATAAGCGCCTTCGCGATGTTATTTTTCTTCGCATCAGTGGTGCCCGGGTCAATTACTTCCCAAACGCCATGAGTCCCAAAAATAACTTCCATACGCATGCTCCAAATTGCGTAGTTTACTGAAGTTAACATCAGACATTGAAACGAGAATGGACTCGCTTCTTTCGCCGGACCGTTTGAACCTTCACCTTCCACCATCGTTTTCTTACGCCGGTTATAGGTTTTAGTAATTTCCGGTGAATCGATTTTACCAACTCTTCCTCTGTCTCGCTGATACAGAATCTGTTGTTTGCTGCTACTCCAAGTTCGCTGGTTATTCTGTGATCGAATTAAGCTGCCTGAACAGAGCCTTCACGTTCGCTGGTCTCTTCTGGCTAATTCGAAACTTGATTGAATGCTGGTCCCAAACAGGAGCTCTGATACCAATTAAAAAGAACTGGTACCAGCTTGTTTTGATTGGAACACAGGAACAGAGGACAAACAGAACACTATAAAACTCACGGTTAAAACCCACAGTTTACTATCAAGGAAACTTAACTCAAAACCTTGAATACAATGAATAATCCCTACCAATTACAATGGTATTTATAGCTAACCTATCGCGTTATACTATAACTAGGATTCCTATTAATTAATTACATAATAATTATCTATAACACATCCTATTCTAACTCAAGTAGGATACCACATAGACAATTATCCACAAACTAATTAATTTGATATGCTTGCCTTGCACGCCAAGCAACTCCCCTAGTCCTCCTTTCACGCACACAGCCATAGGACGACTAGGAATTCTCCAACATTCCGACAATGACCTTTGAAATGAATTTGTGAGAAATTTTATGGTGAAGTTGAATAATGACATGTCCTTCCGAATTTATCTTGAATGAGCTATGTCTCGTCCATCACCGTTCCTATGTCCAACACTAACTCATCTTCCTCATTCGACTAGCCAGTGGTGCAATCACCAGAAACTCCCGAGGTTATAAACTAGTTTGTTTATAATTAAGAATAAAGTGACGAAACTGTCAGACCGCTATGAACCGACTATCATTTTATCAAACATGAAAAAATTGAATGTTTATACATGGAATTGACAATTCTACCCTTAACCCAAATTCATGTTCTTTCAATTCAACCTCGAACCCGAACCCAAACCCTAAACCAAAACCTAAATCCGAACCCGGTATAATGTGTTGTTGTTTTCTGTATCAGTGACTCAACCGAGGTGTCTACGCTCTATCTATCAGCCATCTGTTGAACACCTTCATATCGTAGCTTCTACATGAATGTCGGTATACCACTACTACTACACCTTCACCTCTACTCGCACACTCTATTCATCTTCCTCTACTCCTTCTAGAACCTTCCCATTCCTTCGGTTTCTCCTTCACCACCATCGCTTCATCACCACCTCCGATTTAAACTCAACCATGCCTCATCACAAGGTATGTATATTAATATTACCTCAATCAGCACCTTTATACCTACTTTTTGGTTCTTATTCAACCTATTTATTTACTCCTACATATGATCTTATTGCACGTATTTATTAGTCAACACTTGTATTTATCTTTATATTTGTTGTTAAATGTATTTGCTGGTTTTGTTCAGCGATTGTAAATATATTGTTGCGTTTCGATTGTTTTGATTGATCGAGTTGTAGTGTATTGTGCTTGGTGTTATACACGTTGTGGTGTTTGGTTCTTTACGCTATTGAGTAATCATGTGTTGCAGTTATCTGTTTAATTGAATATTATTAGTCAGCTTTTCTATCTGTTTGTTATTGAATGTATTTGCTGGTTTTGTTCAGTGATTGTAAATAAATTGTTGAGTTTCGATTGTTTTGATTGATCGAGTTACATGTTGTGATGTTTAGTTTTTAAGTTATTGAGTAATCCTGTGTTGCAGTTATCTGTTTAATTTGGATATTTTATTAGTCAGCTTTTCTATCTGTTTGTTATTGAATGTATTTGCTGGTTTTGTTCAGCGATTGTAAATATATTGTTGCGTTTTGATTGGCTGAGTTGTAGTGTATTGTGCTCGGTGTTATACACGTCATGATGTTTAGTTTTTTACGCTATTGAGTAATCATGTGCTGCGATTATATGATTTATTTGAATATTGTATTATTCAACTCTTGTGTTTATCTATCTAGTTGTTATTTAATGTATTTGCTTGTTATGTTCAGCGATTGTAAATAAATTGTTGCGTTTCCATTGTTTTGATTGATCGATTTGAATTGTGTTGTGCCTGGTGTTATACATGCTGTGATGTTTAGTTTTTTACGCTATTGAGTAATCATGTACTGCAATTATCTGATTTATTTGAATATTGTATTACTTAACGCTTGTATTTATCTATCTAGTTTGTTATTGAATGTATTTGCTTGTTTTTGTTCATCGGTTGTAAACAAATTGTAGCATTTCAATTGTTTTGATTGACCAGTTGAAGTGTGTTGTGCTCGGTGTTATACACGTAGACGTAGGGATGTTTAGGTTTTAAGTTATTGAGTAATCATGTGCTGCAACTGTTTAAATTTGAATTTTTGTTAACAAGGTGAGGGGATTATATTGATTAGCGGATGAATTAATCCGTACTATAATTTTTGTGGTTTAGATGTAAATATGTAATTGTTGGTAACTGGTTTAGTTTGATAATGTTTAGAAAAGAGGTGGTAAGAAAGAACACAAGTGGATTCAGAAGGACAACAATGATGTGGCGTGTGATGCTACAGAGTTCAATCCTGCGGATTCTGCAGAAGGTATTACCAGTGGAATTGGTAGGCTTGCCATTGTTGAAAACAATGCGCAGTCTCCTGCTCCGGTGCTACAGTTTGGAGGTATAAGAGTGGATGAGATAGCACCTTATGGACAGTCTCCAGGTCGAAAATCGGTTTTCCAACCAAAGGCTTATGGGACGGCGTCTGCTGCAACCGCTTCCGAGAAAAGTGCTAATACCACGGCTCAAACTGTTGCATTGAGTAATTTGTTTAAAAACAATGTGTTGGAGAAGTTCACTGTAGATAACTCTACCTACTCCACTGCTAAAATCAGAGCAACGTTCTATCCCAAATTTGAAAATGAGAAGTCTGATCAAGAGGTAACTTCAAATGTTCTTTTTGTTGAAGCTTGTGCCGTTGATAGAATTTTAGTATTTTATGCAGCTCATGATATCGAGTCTCTCATTTGCTCTAGCTTATTGAGTACTTTTGGTGTTGATAAAATCTGTGTACCCATATGATTCCAGGTTAGGATAAGGATGATTGAAATGGTAGCAAAAGGCCTTGCCACAGTGGAGGTACGGTGAGCGTGTAGTATTTTCTGATCATGTTTTTTGTGCGTAGTTATTGATATTTTGTGACCAACTTGATCTCCTCTTTACGTATGTATATGCTTCCATGTTATAATTAGGTATCACTTAAACACTCTGGATCACTTTTTATGTATGCTGGTCACGAGGGTGGAGCATATGCGAAGAACAGTTTTGGGAATGTGTACGTTTGCATCCCTTTCTTTCCCTTTGGCTTTATATCAAACACCGTTGGTTCATTGAATAAAGTTATACTTGATAATTACGTTTATGTTATAAATATGCTTTTGAATTATACAGCAGTTGAAGCGCTGATTCATAATTTAAGGAGGTCGTTTTCAAATGATGCCTCTGCCTTATAATAGAACTATTGCTTGATTGAATCTATATTATAACGCCATTTACAATGGTTTCATTATACTACTGCAGATAATAAGGCTAATTTCTGTCTTTATTAACTTCTACAGTGAATCTAGAGGGCATCTGATATAGCATATGCTGAATCTATACTTGCCCTTAGTAGATGCAATTTTGCTTTGTAAGGTCATATGGAGGATATAGCTGAAAAATAATACTTTTAGAAAGGGTTTATCAACAAGTATTCTAGATTTGTGGCAATTATCTTATAATTATCGCACTACGGCCCTACCAAAGAAATGGTTTTCAGCAAAAGCTATAATGGCAAAATTAACAAGATGTCTTGTATACTAGGTCGGTAGACAAAGTTTGTCTAAAAACTTATCCTGTGATTTATGACAGCACCTTAAGCCTTGAGTCAGATTAGCTTTTTATTTTTTTAATCTTAGAACTTTTATTTTTGTCATACAGTTATACAGCGGTTGGGGTTTTTGTTCTTGGAAGAATTTTTCGTAAGGCATGGGGCACTGAAGCTAGTAAAAAGCAAACAGAGTTTAATGACTTCCTTGAGGTAGTTGTCATGTTAAACATTGTGATATTGTTTGATGGATGATAATCTAAATTACATTGAATTTTTCCTACCTTAATCACTTTTCTATGGGTATGACCATCATTTAGCGTGAACACATGAGCGTATCAATGGAATTGGTGACAGCTGTTTTAGGAGACCACGGACAACGACCTCGTGAAGATTATGGTCAGAGTGAAAACAACCTTTTGATTGTTTATCTCATTTTACCTGCTTTTTATGTTTTATGTTTGAAAAATTATTGTTAAAATCTGACTTTTATCATTTATTTGACTTACCTTGAACAGTTGTTGTGACTGCCGTCACTGAACTGGGCAACGGGAAGCCGAAGTTCTACTCAACTCCAGAAATTATTGCATTTTGCAGAAAATGGCGGTTGCCTACAAATCATGTTTGGTTGTTCTCAACAAGGTGATTATCTAAAATGTTGCATACATTAACATGAACATCTAACGTCTATTCTCACTCCATCCCAAATTGAATGTGACATTATCTTTTACCAACTCTTAAGAAATGTTGAAATCCTTCTTGTATTTTGCTGAAAAATAATACGGAAGTAAGAAAGTATTTGTCATTAGTTTCTTTTCATAATTACCACTTGTAGCCAATCAAACGAGTGTTTGTTTTTTTCAAGGAACTCGGTGACATCATTTTTTGCTGCTTATGACGCACTATGTGAGGAAGGGACAGCTACATCTGTATGTAAAGCTCTTGATGAGGTGGCAGATGTCTCTGTGCCAGGTAAATATAGATATTTCTACCCAACACATATTTATGTTGGAATTTAGCTGTTGAACTAAATGGAATGGTTAAAATGTTAAAAGAATATATGATGGACCTTGGCCTATGATTTAAGAAAGAAGGTTGAATAATCACAGGATCAATAGACCACATAAAGGTGCAGGGGGAGATTTTGGAAGGCCTTGTTGCACGTATTGTAAGCCATGAGAGCACAAAAGAGATGGAACTGGTTTTAAAAGATTATCCTTTGCCAGTAGATGAAGGTTTGCTGGCCTTTAACTTTATTCTAAATATATCTTTTTTGGCATAAAGTGGTATTTATTTAAGTGTTGCAACAATTTTCGATAAACCGTTTGCTGATGACGTGACAGTTGATCAAGATTTGGGAGCGGGTCTGCGAGAAATTTGTGCTGCAAATAGATCTGATGAAAAACATGTAATGCTTAGTCTCCTAATACTTGATTAGACCATGCGTTTCTGAAGACTTCTGATAGATCTTGATATTATCAATGCAGCAAATAAAGGCACTTCTAGAGAATACCGGCACCTCTTTTTGTCCCGACTATGTGGACTGGTTTGGAATTGAAGCTTCAGATGTACATCCAAAAAATGCTGATCGATCAGTGGTGTCCAAATTTTTACAAGCAAATCCTTCTGACTATTCTACCACTAAGTTAATGGTAATACCACCTCTCTCTCATAACTGAAGCACAGAATAACACTCAAAAGTCAAAACAGTATTGTAAATGGCTTATTAAGAAAAAGAAAACATACAATAGTTTTCAGGTGGTTATCTCTGTATTTGTATTGTAATCTTATTATTTTTAATGTTTCTCCCAGGAAGTGGTTCGTTTGATGAAAGAAAAGCGTTTTCCAGCTGCTTTTAAGTGCTACCATAACTTCCGGAAAATTAATTCAATGTCTAGCGATAATCTTCATTATAAGATGGTGATACATGTGCATAGCGATTCAACCTTCAGGCGGTACCAGAAAGAGATGAGGTCTTGTTTCATATTTACTCTTGCTTCGTTTTGGATTCATTTCACATTTATATGCTCTGTGTCTTGTTACACAAACACCGGTTACTTCTTACAAATTGTGCATTTTTATGCACTACTGATTTGTACTTGGCGTCTTCAGGCACAAGCCAGACCTGTGGCCGTTATATAGAGGTATATGGTCATGCTACTAAATTAATACAACTGAAATGTAACTTCATTTGCATGTACATTAATATTATCATAAATTATTATATATGTATTTATAACCAAAGGACATAAAATTGTAATATTCAGATTTATCAAAACATATTCATCCCCGATCAAATGTTTGATTTAATGGTTTCCATGACTTATGCATATGACACATCTGTTTTCTTAGGTTTTTTTGTTGAAATCAACTTGTTCAAGGCGAGTAAAGAGAAAGCTGCAGAGATGGCTAAAACTAGCATGGATGTTGGAAAAAATAACAAAAATAGTGATGACATATCTGGAAAAAAGGGTTTGGCTGATGAAGATGCAAATCTTATGATCAAGTTAAAATTTCTTACATACAAGGTAAGCTCATTTTAATCATAGTATGACATACGTATTCTGTTTCTTATTCTTCCGTGTAAATTACTTTCATGTTTTTCTGACCTTATATTCGTTTGGCACAGTTGAGGACATTTTTAATTCGCAACGGCTTGTCGGTTCTTTTTAAAGATGGTCCAGCTGCCTACAAAGCCTACTATCTCAGGTAAAATATATGATTTGGCATATAATTTAACTTTCACACATATACACTTTTGCATTCTCATAATATATAGATGAAAACTGCCAGATATGTGTGTGTTCGCACTTGAATCTTTATATATTCCATTTTCTGTTATTTTCTAAATCTCTCAAGGGAATAGATATAAGATTTAAAGTCTCCTGAATATGAAAATATTTCATGCTACAGGCAAATGAAATTATGGAATACATCTCCAGGAAAGCAGAGACAGCTCAGCAAGATGCTAGATGAGTGGTAATGGATGAATCAACATATGTATATATGCTTACCATTTTTATTTTTCACCGAGTACATGATAGGATTTGTTTTCAGGGCGGTGTACATAAAGAGGAAATGTGGAAACAAGCAGCTGTCATCATCTATATACTTAAGTGAAGCTGAGCCTTTCCTTGAACAATACGCAAAACGCAGTCCAGAGAATCAAGCTCTGATTGGATGTGCTGGTGACCTGGTCCGAACAGAAGATTTCTTGGCCATTGTTGAGGGTGGCGGAGATGAGGAAGATGACCTTGAGACCGAGAAGGTTCCAGAACCTTCTAGCCCAAGTCTCGATTCCATTCAGAAAAAGGAAGGTCTTATAGTATTCTTTCCAGGTATAATGATCTTAATTTTATTAGGAACCAAGTTAAGATTTTTTTGTGAAATTTGTATGATTATAAATCTGTTGTGTATATGCATGTATTTGCACTGATTTGAGATATACATTTTCTTTTTAGGAATACCTGGTTGTGCTAAATCTGCTCTCTGTAAGGAAATATTAAGTGCTTCAGAAGGTCTTGAGGATGATCGTCCAATACATAGTCTGATGGGTGACCTTATAAAAGGTTCTAGCTCTAGCAAAATCATTAACTTACAAATTATTGTCTTCTTCCATGTAATAATGTTATAATGAGACATATTTTTTATTCATCTTTTTGTTAATTAAATTTTCAATAGGAAGATATTGGCAAAAGGTTGCTGATGAGAGGCGAAAGAAACCTTATTCTATTGTGCTTGCGGACAAGAATGCACCCAATGAAGAAGTCTGGAGGCAGGTAACTTTTCTCTTTCGTTTCTTGCCTCTTTTGAAGCACGTTTTCCATTGTGCATAAACTACACACAGTGTTTTTATATATAATATAGGGCACAACATACCTCAGCAATAATGTTTATTAGTAAACCTCCCAAATAACTTTATGGTGATTTTCATTTCCACATTTGCAGATTGAGGATATGTCCCGTAGCACTAAAGCATCTGCAGTGCCAGTTGTGCCTGACTCTGAAGGTTTATGTCAACAGTCAATCCTTTGTACTTCTAACTATTTTTGTTTTCTCCATATATGCATTTGAGTTCTGGTTCTTATAGTAACTTAAAGTTGTAACGCATGCATTTTTTGAGCAAGCTTATTACTACAAGTGTTGGTAAGACAACACACGTCTTATTATCTAGAGACCAGTAAAATGCCTCATTTTCACTTATTGGGCCTGTGCTATATTAACACTAAAATACTACATATGTTACATTCAAGCCTCAACATCATAGGTGTAAGCTAAATATATACCTTGCTAGACTGAAAGGTTGACTTTATTGTCAACTGTTATGCTTCTTATCACGATGTTCTTTTTTCTTTATTCTTTCATGTTCTTATATTATTACACTCACACTGAAAAAAGAAAGCAGTGCCGGACTGCCTTTGTCGCTCAGGGTGTTTGGCTAATGACCAAATACTGAAACTCCCCAGTCCCCCTTGTACCTTATTAAGACAAAACTGAGAAAGCTTGTAATCCAAACTTAATACCAGAAATACCTTGTACTGTTGTTAAGGGGTAAATAGGCAAATTTGGATTGATATATCGACTGAAAAAGAACATGTTGCAATGTCTTTGAAAAATCTAAAGTAGGAGGTATTGCAATCTTTTAGTGATGGAGTAATATATCTTATACACTGTTGAGTATGATAAGTTGATAACTAATATTTTTGTACTTGTAAGATATTAATTTTTGGTTGACAACTTGACATGCAGGAACCGAATCAAATCCGTTCTCTCTTGATGCATTAGCAGTTTTCATATACCGTGTGCTTAATCGAGTTAATCATCCGGTAAGTTTGTTTTCTATGTATGTGATTGTAGTTTCTTCCACTTATGCTCTGTATTCAAATACTTATTTCACTGTTTGATGTTTTATCTGAAGGGAAATCTTGATAAATCTTCACCAAATGCTGGATATGTGTTGCTAATGTTCTATCACCTGTATGATGGAAAGGTATGACACTTCTGAGCATTATACTTCATTTTTTTTGCAGGTCGTTGCTAAGGATTTTTTTATTTATTTATTTTCACACATTTCAGAGTCGTTCAGAGTTTGAAAGTGAACTGATCGAACGTTTTGGCTCACTTGTGAAGATGCCTCTCCTGAAATCTGAAAGGTAAATACATAGATAATGTTCGGAGCTGGTAATGTCAGCCCACGGCCCACGCTCTTGTGAGTGGGTCAATTTGGGTCAAACAAGTAAAAAGAAGTGGCTTGAAACAAAACAGCTCAAATGGTAAAAAGGATAGAAAGTCTTACCTGGTTCAATTTTTAGGCATAAAATACCCAAGTGTTTTTTTTTCTTTTCTGAAGACTGGATTATTATCAATACAATTGAATGTTCTATAAGAATTTTGAAATTTTGGACAAAATGACGCGAACCCAAGACAACCCATCATCCATCATGCTGGATCCACCCATTTTCCACCTTGATTATTAATTAAACTAGATGTTTCTGCTGCTGGACTAAAAGTGGTGCTTGTTTTCTGCTCATTGGGGTTGTAAAGGAGTCCGCTACCTGATTCAGTGAAGTCAGTATTGGAAGAGGGAATAAACCTATACAGGCTTCATACTAATAGGCATGGAAGGTTGGTATTTTCCATTTGTGTATACTTTATATTGTTCCTTTGCCTTTCCGTAATTGTGTTAATGTGCTTTTTAATGTTCAGATTAGAATCCAGTAAAGGGACATATGCAAAAGACTGGGTTTTGTGGGAGAAGCAGCTGCGTGAGGTTTTATTTGGAAATGCTGATTATTTGACATCTATTCAGGTAGCATGTTTATATATTGTTAGAACGAAGGAAATAATCATCAGAAACACTTTCTGTTCCTTTAATTTGTTCTTATGGTACACTACATCATTAATTTTTTTTAGATGTTATTGAGGTTGTGAATACTATGTTTTGTAGGTTCCTTTTGAGTCTGCTGTTAATCAAGTGTTGGAACAGCTAAAAAGAATAATGAAGGGAGAATACGTTACACCCATATCTGAAAAGAGGAAGTTTGGAACTATTGTATTTGCTGCTATTGATGTTCCAGTTGCTGATGTTCATAACCTCCTTTCATATGTGAGTAGAATAGCTACTTTTCCCTGATCCACAGCAATGGCACTCAATATTTGATGGACAATTATTTAAACTACGTCCTTCAATAGATTGAAGATGACAAGATGGGCGGGATGCTCAACGGGTCAAAACTGGTTTGGGTTGAAACAGGCCATGTCTAGTGCAGAATGGGCCCTCTTGGCCCGCAAACACTTTTTTGTCCCATATTAAGCTTTTTAAAAATTAATCAATGTTTATTTTCGGTTTTGGACCATTTGACCAGTTTGGAATGAAACATAACTCAAATCAGCCTATCGTTATTCTTTAGATTGAAGTTTGTCATTTTAATCGCACATACTGAACATTTAAATGTGAAGTTTGCCATAGCCGGGCCCTTGAGCATGTGGTTTTTTCTCTTAATATTCGTTACTGAAATAAAGTTCTATGATTTCATGTTATCATATGTGAGCTGTATATATTTGTGTTCACAAGGAAGTCTGATGTATCTAATTATTTTCCTGAGCAGATATCTGAGAACGACTCGACAGTGAAAAAATTCATAGAAAACAATATAGGGAATAACGTTGAGAAGGCCCACATCACTCTTGCTCACAAGAGAAGTCATGGTGTAACCGCTGTGGCTAATTATGGACGTTTCGTGAACCAAAAGGTGCCCGTTGATGTAACCGCACTATTATTGTCAGATAAACTAGCCGCATTTGAAGCCCAGCCCGGTTCCATTGACGGTCAGAAGATAATGTCTAAAAACGAGTGGCCCCATCTAACATTATGGACTGCTCAAGGCATACCCCCTAAGGAAGCCAATACATTACCCGAGTTGGTTTCGCAGGGGAAGGCTACTCGCATTGAGATCAGCCCGCCTTTCACTATTAGCGGGGTTTTGCAATTCCATTGAGCCGTGTGTGCTACAAGCAACACTATAAAACCGGGTCGTACCGAACCGATTTGTACTGAAGACCGGATTGTTTTGGACTGGAGCACAGTACTCAGAACTGGTTTTATGCCATAACTGGATCTTAATGACATACCAAATATACCGGTTATGTACTGCTAGTGAGGATGTCTTGCATCTTTTAATGGCAAAACTGTAATTTTGTAGGACTAATATTATTTAAGCCTATTAGGTCTATACCACAAGACAATTCACAAGAAAACAGAGCATCGAATAGTGTGCAATATGAGCTGGATTGAGAATGGAGGTACATGGAGTCAAAAGAAACTTAATGTTTTTGCAGGTTGGTCTTGTCTTCTCAGTTACCTTTGTGAGCAGGTTTTCATGGTGTGCAATAAAGTGAAACCAAATGGCATCTTGTATAACATTCTATATATGGTATGGTTAATGGTATGGTATGGTATGTTGGGTTTTGTGTTTGAAATAGTTGGGGTTTCGGGTTTGTACATGCGGGGACATGGTGTTGACGGACATATAACGGTAGTGCGATTATCATAGTTGTCAAAGCGTCTAGGCGCACTCAAGGCGCATAAGCCGAGCCCGGAGCCTAGGCGCAAGGCGCATAAAAAAAACGAGGGCCTTTTATAATTAGGCGCATAATATAAAATACATTTTGTAGGGATTTTAGAGATGTTTTAGGCTTGTTTAGGGCTACTTTAGGATGTTTTAGGGTTGTTTAGGACTTGTTCATGACTCATTTAGGATGTTTTAGAGGTTTATACAATTTTTAGCCTGAATTTGGCCGAAAATCAGCCTGAAAATAGCTTTGATAGTGCGTCTCAGTGCCTAGGCGCCCGCCTACCAGGGCGCAGCGCACTTGGTGCGCCTCGAGCCTAGGCGCGCACTTAGGCGCTCTTTTGACAACTCGACTATGGTATGATTGGATTGGAGCGTTGGTCAGATGTAATCTATAACACCAAAGAGCAACCTGTATCACATTATAAAAGCTCAAACAAGTGCTAACTTGGTTCGGATTTGCTACCACATGTCATTTCAATTGTTTTAGCTTTTATAATGTTATCAATGTGAACGAGACAAGCATGAGCTTGTTTAAGCTTTTGGTCATTTTGCAAGAGTTTGATCAGTACCATACCGAGATCAAAAGTATTGATCCCAAAATTCGCAAAAAAAATGTACCGGTATTGAAGATGCTTGGTACGGTATGATATTCATAGGTAAAAAGTCTGAAATACCGTACGGAATGTACAAGTCCCAAAAACCGTCATGGTACCAAATTCCTTTATCCCTGGTTTAAATTTAAGAGAGCTCAGATATGTTGATTTGTTTTGATCTGTATCTCTAAAATCTTGAGTAATGTTTAAATCTCGGCTCATTTATTATTAATCAGATTAAGTTGTATGTATGTACGTATACATTTATAATTATAATTTTATATATCATATATTGATTAGTTGAGTTTTATAATTATTTTATCTATAAAAGTAGTTATAATGTAAAAATATGTATTTTATGCATTAATTGAAAGTGATATAAATAATATATTCGTTTAGGTTGCGAGCGAGTGGAAAGTCTACTTGATTTCAGTAAGTGAAATTTGGGTGGGGGATTGTTTATTAAACGAGTTTATTTTTAGACTCGAACTTGTAGCTCGGCTTGATTTGAGGTTTTAGTGAGTCTAAACTTGCCGTGTGAACCCATCTCGAGTAGCTTACAAGCAACTCAGCTTGTTTACACCCCTAATGGTATCTGTCATGTATTTGACTATGAACCATGTTGCTTGTATTTTGGTTTACCACCCCATCTTGGCCATCTTTTATGTGTCAAGAAAACATATACAGCTTGTAATTTTCATTGTTGGTCTTTGGGAGAATCTTATTTGCTCCACTGGGTATTGGGGGAGGCATAGTTATTCAGATAAATGTTTGTTGTATATGTAGCCTTCTATTCATAGTTGTACTTTTGGTGTTATATTTTGCTTTATAAATATAGTGTTATGTTATTGTATGCTTCAGACAATTTAAGGGCTTGTTTTTGTTATAAGGCTGTGTAAGATAATGTTATTTAAAACGAACAAGCCCGAGCTCACTTAAGCTTGAGCTTGAGATTGACTCGTTTAACTTATGAGAGAATGGGCTGATTTCAAGCTCTACTTTCTAAGTTTGAGCTTGGTTCGTGACTTCGTGAGTAGTTTTTCAAGTAGTTCACGAACAATTCAACTTGCCTTGTCTACACGACTACACCCCTAATGTTGCCCATCACATACTCGACTATGAACCATGTTTTGTATTTAGGTTTGTAAATTTAGAAAGATGAAAAGAGATTTTGGGAAAGATTGCTATTATTATTCACATCATTTCCTATTTATATACAAACAAAACGGAAAGCTAACTAACCCTAACAGTAACTGTAACGGAACTACAACTAACTAACTAACGGAGATATAACGGAAGTCTAACTAACTATCACATACTCGACTATGAACCATGTTTGCGCTTTGGAACGCCTGCATACATATCTCCCTAACTTTGATTTTGGCGGTTTCTCCAATAAAGACACCGCCCCCAAAAAGCCACAGAAAACCTTGGCGAATGCTCTTTATTGTCGAATCGCACGAAGTCTGGGGGAAGATTTTTGCTTGACCCCACGCCAGAAAGCCGTCATGGAAAGCTTACAAAGGCCCCACGCCCAAGATTTCCTAACAGTTATCCATATCGAAGGACTGGGCCAACGAATGTCAGCGGTGGAATATAAAGCAATCCTTAAATACCGTTTGATGATTCCCATTTTTCCGGATGACGAAACATGTCCGGTTTGCCGTAAAGCGTGTTTGGATAAATATGGGGAGCATGCCCTCCATTGTAGAGAGTTACCGGGGTTTATGTACAAGCACGATTTCATTCGGGACGTCTTAATGGATATTCTTAGACGAGCAGGGATCTCGGCAAAGAAAGAGGCCCCGGTTAACTTTCTTACAGACCCGGCAGAAGGGAGGTCCACTTTACGTCCGGCTGACCTGCTAGTGTTTGGTTGGGAAGGTGGGAAACACGCATGCGTGGACCTTACGGGTGGGGCAAGCGGTCCTTAGAGCAGAGTCGAAAAAGCACGCTAAAGCGTGCGAGGATAACCAACACGCTTTTGTCCCTTTGGCTTTTGACACTTTTGGCTCATTGGCACCGGAAGCGATCAGGTTTCTGACGAGAGTCCAGCGGGTGGTCCACAACAACTTCTCGACTCCTCAGGGGCGAGGATTTGTTTTCTCTAGATTAGGGTTCTCTATCCAGAAGGGGGTGGCGGCGCAGCTTGTTGCCCGCCTGCCTGCTATTCTTATGTAATTTACCCCTTTTGTTGAAATGAAAACTGACAATAGCAAAAAAAAAAAATTATAAAAAAAAAATCCAATGTTTTCAACTAACTATCATAAGTTAATATCTAGCTATCAGTAGCTGGCTCTTGTATTCTTCAGTAGTTGCAGTTTGTCATCAGACGTTGAGTCATCAGAGGTTATTAACATCAGATGTTGTGACTCATCAGTAGTTGCTTCGTCAGAGGTTACCACTCATCAGTAGTTATAACCTCAGCAGTTGTTTCATCAGTAGTTAACTACTGATTCAGTAGTTGCATCATCAATAGTTATAACCAACACCCCCCCTTAGACTTCCAAGAAATTGGACCTCCTCCAAGCATCATGAAATAGCCATATGGTATTGGGACATGAAGCCCAATCAGAATCACAATAAGCCTTCAATGTGAAATCTGAAGAATTATTAAACAACAATCCTTGATCAACAGTATGTAACACATAACCAAGAGTATGCAAAGCAGCTTCCCAATGTGGCAAATGAGGAGATTGCACGAACTGGCTTAAGAATTGGACTGCAAAAGAAAGATCTGGTCGAGTATGAGTTAGATAATTGAGCCAACTTGTGGTACAACAAGGAATTTGGGAAAAGAGGACCAGCATCAGTAGTTAACTGTAAGTTGGGAGGTAAAGGAGAGAGTTTCTTAGGAAGAGAAAAGTCCTTGAACTCAGGCAACAAATGTTTAGCAAATTTTCTCTGTGTCATAACAGTCCCATTGACAACTTTCAGAACTTCTATGCCAAGAAAATAATTGAGAGACCCTAAGTCTTTGATTTTGAAGGTAGCATGTAGAAAAAGATCTCAAAGCTTCAATCTCTTGGTCATCATTCCCAGTAAGTAAAATATCATCAACATATACTACAATATGAACAACTAAGGACCCCATAGATTTAGTAAACAAAGAATGATCATTATGAGACCGTAGATATCCTTTTGACTTCAAAGCATCAGACAACTTCCCATACCACTGTCTAGAAGCCTGTTTAAGACCATATAAAGACTTAGAAAGTCTTAAAACATGATTTGAATCTGGTAAAGCCATTCCAGGTGGTGGAGTCATATATATTTCTTCATCAAGATCCCCATGAAGAAAAGCATTATTTACATCCAACTTATGTAAAGTCCAGTTCTTCTTCGTTGCAACAATAACCAGACTTCTAAATAGTATTCATTTTGACAACAGGGGAAAAAGTCTCATGATAATCAATGCCAGCTTGTTGTGTATCCCCTCTAACAACCAATCTAGCTTTACATCGTTCTATCAGCTTTATACTTCACCTTATAAACCCATTTACACTTGATAGGTTTCTTACCAGGAGGTAAGGGAGTCACAACCCAAGTATGATTTGCCTCTAAGGCATCAAGTTCCAACTGCATAGCTGATTGCCATTCAGGAGAAAGAGCAGCAGTTTTATAAGAAGTTGGTTCTTGAATATTGGTTAAATTGTTGGAAAGAGTGTGGCTTGAAGAAGAACCTCAGAAGCACAAACATGATTAACATCAGAAACTTCAGTAAGAGTATGAGAACAAGTTTTTTCAGAGTTGCAAACATAATCTTTCAAATAAGCAGGGGGATTGGAAACCCTGGTGGATCTCTTCAAATGAGTATCAGGAGAAGAAGAAGAAGAAGAAGAATAGGAGGAAATATCATAAGTAGAAACAGAGAGAACAACAGGAGGATTAGAATTAGTAGGAGGGACAGGAGGGACCAAAGGATGATCAGTTAAGGAGCATAAAAGTACACAATAATTTGATACGCTACAAAGATGATGCACACTAAGAAATCTTTACAATACTACCATACAATGTCTATTTTACTATATTAGCAAACATACAGGTAAACCAAACGGTATATTAATTAAGTTTAGGAACGAGTGCACCTGTGAGATTTTGGAGAAATGTTTCCTGAGAAACTCCCAGAGAGCTAACAGTTGTCGAACAGCGTTGTGTCCAGGACTTTGTTGTATACTGTCACTTTCACTAGATTGATGATTAACACAAGCCAGCCACCAAAGATTGAGGTTTGCAAAAACCCACTTAAAGCCCCAAAATTTATAGTGAATAATTTATAATTACAACCAACAGATTGACAGTGGGCAATTTATAATTAAATTAGATTATTGGTCAACAGATTTGATAAAAATGTTTCAAGTTGGTATGGGTAATAAAATCGTTAGAGACCTAAACATAAAATTGGTAGTAAATAATTTAGAATTGAATCCGATTATTAATCGGATTATTGTACACGCTGAATTAGAACTTAACGTTACAATTAGTATAATAATATTAATTCATATTCTGGTTCTTCTGGATCTCAGTTTAAATCGATTTATTCTTACTTTTTCCTAACAATTCGACGGGTTTTGGTGCTAATTTGAATGGGAATGGGTTTGGATCTCGAAGTCATGTTTATAGTGAAGCACCGATAGTGAGTAGTAATAGTAAAAACAATAATAATGTTAATGGAACACTAAGTGAAGATTTGAAGCAGAATGAGAATACAGCATCGTCTCCTTCTTCTCGAAATAAACGAAATGAAATTAAAAGATCTCACCTGAAGAAGGTCGCAGATCTGATTTCTAGATCAATTAGGTGAAAGGATTTGGAAAAAAAGTGTTCTTGGTTACAATCTGACTTGCTAACCGACTCATACAACCTGCCTGCCCATTTCCAGGCTCTAACTGAAATAATTAGTTTGAGTAATCATATTTGATCCTACAAATATTTGTTATCATTACTGGTTAACCCGCAAGCAGAACCTGTTTAACACCTGGACGTGTGCATTGTCTGTTGGTGTGGTCAAAGAAAACCAACTTTCGTTTTCATAGACACTGAAACAACAAAATCATGTTTCCATTTCGCAGTTGACCTTTACGAATATTTGGAACATGGGCCCTGGCTTTCTAAAACGTAAAGGGTAAATCAAAAACAAAGTGCTTGCGAAAAGGTTTTGTAACAAAACAAACAAATACAAAATATCAGCTTGTAAACAGGACATCAGAGATCCGGGTTGTTGTTAGTTGCATGCTGCCTTCTTGTGCTCCATACGTGTCAGCGTCTGCAGAATAATTAAAGCTGTAAGAACAAGCTACTAGTGATGATTCTACAGCTCTAAAATTCAAGATCTACCTAGAACTCCCTGACAAACTGAAGATGGCAACATTTTTTGATTAAACTTTCTATTTATTTATTGAAAAATATTATGTTCACAATTATCATAAGAATAACATTAATATATATGATGTGTGTGGTTTTAGAAAAATAAAAAGATATCATTTTCTCGGCCAAAAACTTTGATGTTTTAATTCAGAAACTTTGGTTTGGGATAAATGACTGATTTTTACTAAACCGATTTTACAAAGTTTTAAATTTATAAAGTAAACAATATTTACTTTTGAAACTAAAACCAACACATAGGCAGAGAACCTGACGTGCATAGTATAGTTTCTGGGTAAGTATTGAGTATCGTATCCCCAAGGATCACACTTTCCCCTACTCAACATTACATCAATTTACTGATCGGGTTTTAAAAAGAAAAATAAAACGGAGGGGTTCTTTAAAATAGTTTTTGAAAAAGGTTTTGGTTTTATAAAAGAAAAGATAAAAATAGTAGAGTAGTAGATTATGCATATCTCGGGGTCCATTGATTAATAGTTAAGTTTATTATTAGAATTAGTAATTTAAGTTAGTTAGTTTTGTGAGGAAGACAAGAGGGACTTGAAGTGTTGACTCCTTGATAGAGAAGCGGAGGCGACTACTCACGTAGAATGTTGAACCTCTCCAGTGTGCATCCACCTGGGGTCTCCGCCAGGGCATCGCGTATAGCGGGCTCCTCAAACCGCGGTCAAGTTTCTGGTCTTCGATCTCATCTTCTTCTTAAAGCGGAGGCTTCACTTCCGACCTGGAACACCGTACACCTCGTCTTAGCTCTCGCGTTTCGTACCGAAGGGTCTCGCCTTAGGGTCTTCCCGAATAGGCCAACAACGAATCCCCATTGGTTAACGAACTAGGTCGATTGATCTCTTTTACAGTTAGTATCAGGAGACCGTACCCCCATTGGTTAACGACGTTGTACTAACGAGAACTAGATAATAAATCCATTATTTATTTATCCTTATTGTGACCTTAACATTTAGTGATCAATTAAATATTAAGTTGGTTGAATTAATGATAACTTAATTATCCAACCCTTAACCTCCCGAACTGAATAAAATCCTTGACAAAGGTGGAAATATAATCCTAAAGGCGTATGATACAAATGATCACTGGTACGCCCGTAGGGAATCCTCCCAGTATCAAGAAGATCACTCAGTCATCTGGTGAGTACCAGAAATGTGTCACTCAGATCTGGTCCACTTCAGAAGCCATTGCTTAGAACCCGGTTCGGATATCAGAAGCCCAAGAGATCCGTCTCACTACCGGTTTCCTCGCCTTGGATCTAGTTTGGGACTACCAGAAGCTGATTAAACCTCTAGTTATTGGTTAAGTTAATCAATTATTATGTTTTCGGATGAGCTCACAAGTGCGTGGGTTTTGACACACCACAGGTACACTCATGAGTTCTCCTAGTAAATTAATTATTGATTTTAGGTTCAAGTTATCATCAAAGCAACCTGTCACAAAGATAAACAAATAAGGATTAGAAGAAGAGGACACCACAAATAACTAAAAGTAAACTACTAGTAATAATAATAAAAGCATACAAATCAAGTGGGTTCATGAATGATAGAAAGATACAACCATAAGACATGATCAACACAAGAACATAGCTGCTCATACACAAGCTATCCATCTTCAAGTGATATGTAGCTCTCTTGATCCTCACGACCCTCGATATTATTGCATAACTACTCTACAATCCTCTTCTTGGCTAGACCGATCAAGATAGGACGAGGCCTAACCATTGAGGGATGTTAGGATGGCCAGAAGGCCTCCCACAAGACCCCAAGATCTCTGGAAGAAGCTTGGAGTTCGGCCCAAGAGAGCACAAGAAGGGATGAACAAATGGTGAGGGTTGGCTTGCTATTTATAGACCTCCCAGGGCTTGCAAGGGCGTGCATAAGGGTGTCGAGGGCGTGCTTGCAGTTACACGTACGTACTGTTGCTGCATGGCAGAGTCTGTCTGTCCTTTGATGTCTGGCACGGCCGTGCAACATAACTTGGCACGGGTGTGCAATGCTCTTCAGTCTCTGATTTCTTGCCCTCTAAGTTTCCTGCGTTGTCTTCTCGCGTGCAGGGCCTTTGTGCAGGTGAGCGTGGGTGTGCAAAGTCATTTCGGGACTGATTTTAGCATTGGTTAAGTCCCGGGGTTGTCTTCTGAACATACAGGGAATAGGCTTGAAGTCTGGTATCTTCAGGAATCTCCAATTTTTGCATGTTTTCACCCGGAAATCCTTTGTTTCCGTCTTGGAGCTCCAGTTTCCTGAGATAATCAAATAGGAACGAATTAAGCATCAATTATAACTAATGTAAGCCTAATTGTGACCTATTTTGGGACTGTTTATGCCTGTTTTATATGTTAATTCTGTGAGTTATCAATATATAAACTAAGAAAGATTTAAATTAAAGAAAACCCAAAAAGCCTAAGGCACACAAATTTGCATAACCATTTTCAGAGTCATCTGGCCCAAAAGAAACGGTGACGAGCTAGGACCATGCCTAAACTATATTTTAAACACTTTCAACATCTTGTAACATTTTATTTGTTTGAAAAAGATTGCCATTCCAATAATATTTTAACTAATCACATATAATTACTGCATACAATTTTGTTCCATCAGATAGACAAGTGTTTTGTGTTGGTGGGTCAGCCTGACCCTACCCATACCATGTTACTTGTCACACTTTACATATGCCTTTTACATGATCTATAGCTTGATTTGGGTTTGGAACCATATTACAGATTGTCTAGGCACACTAAGTGAGGTTCCGGACTTCCAGTAGTTATTATAGTAACACGACACTTTAAAACTTTTTTACAGCAAAATCAAGCAACTTTTAGAAAATCTCTAAGAAACTTGCAGGCAAAGAGGGTGTCGTAAAATGGTGAAACTTGTTAAAATCTTTAGTACAACTCCATGAAGACATGGTGTACCGACAGCAGATACTAGAAAGTAGAAAGAACATGAAGGTACAAGCAGCATGTATCTTTAAAGTGTGGTCTTAAAGATCAGAGTAAAATTCATACATCAATGTGATGGTATTATCACCTTAAAACAACGTACCTACGCCTAATCTAGCGTCCACACACTTTCGCGTATGCTTCATTCAGACAAAGATTATGTTTAGAATATCTAGCTGATTATTTATTGAAAAAAAATATGTTTTAAATGATCATAATAATAACATTTTAAATAAGATATAATCAAAATTGAAAAATCAACAGTTTTACTTTTTGAATAATATAATACTTTGAAGTTGTTCCCAAAAAGCATAGGGTACACAAATTTACATCTACCTTTACATGTGGTATCTGTGTGTGTTTGTTTGTTTATATATATATATATATACAAAAGATCAAATACAAAGTACTTTATTGTACGAACTGTACGAATTGAAAGAAAAAACATGGTGGCATTATTGTAAATAACAACAACCTTCATCTGCCACTTTCTCTTTCTCTATAAAAGCAAACCTTCATGAGACATTATCCCACTTTCTCTTTTTCTATAAAAGCAAACCTTCATCAGACATTATCCCACTTTCTCCCTCTATAAAAGCAAACATTTTCTTCATAGAGAAACAAGAAACATTGCATCCCGTCATCTATTTTCGTCTTCAGATCTGGTCATCGACCATTGCCTCTAGCCGTACGGTTTGAACCCTAGGAAATGACTGTCTACTGTTGATGACCAGAAACATAGGAATGGCTCCAACAACCATTGATGACATAGCCCTGTACCTGCTTCAAAACATACGTTCAGTCTCTAGTTCCAAAATTACTCTAGAAACCAAACCATAACTACTTCACAAAATTACTAAACAAACGCAAATTACTCTACAAAACAATCCATAACTACTTCACAAGTTGCTCCACAAAGACATGCAATAACTACTTTAAAAATTACTCTACGACTTCAAAAATTAATCTATAAGAAACATTCAGTCTCTAGTTCCAAAATTACTCCAGAAACCAAACCATTACTACCGAAGAAAAGGTAATTATATAATTACTCTAGTTATAATTACGCTATATAAATACTCTAGAGTAACTAGCAGTTGTTTATAGTGTAGAGTAGTTATTGTATAAGTAGAGTAATTATGTTTATAAGACTACACAAATTGTATTATGGCTGAATACTTCAAATTATCATACACAAAAAGATTGATTTTAAAAACAATAGTAAATTATGTACAACATACAATTTTTTTACAGAAAAAAAATTTACTCTACAAACATCACCAGAAACCAATTTCGTTTGTATTTCATTTTTTTCACCAAGAACAATAGAAATCGACAAATGAAAACTGAAGAAAGTCGAATGAAAATCGTATACGATACTTACAAGCCCTAGTTTCTTATAATGTTGTTCATATAATAAAAATTACTCTAATATAGAATCACATATTACCTCCAGTTTGATGTTTTTGGATGATTTTGAACTTCATCTTACCTGATCATCTTCGATTGTATTGTCAATTGGGGGTTTTTGTCAGTTTTTAGTATGAAATGTAATTTGTGTGTTAGGTAGCCACCGTCCTTTTTTATTACATGTTTTAAGTAACTTTTTCTATAATTACAAAAATGCCATCGTCCATTTGTTTTGATTCGTACAGTTCGTACAAATATTGTATTTGTACGGGATCTTATCTATATATATATATAAAAACAAACATATAGAATAAAAACAACTTCACCTATCAACCAGTTCAACAGAGCGGAATAATCGAGCCTAACCAGCATTTTTCAGTCTATTCAATTTTCAGAGTCAACTGGACCACAAAGAAACGGGCTTTTTTAAGATGGGCTGCATATACCTTCCACGTGATCTATGGCTTGGTTTGGATTTGGAACCAAATTACAGATCGTCTACTCCAGGCAGACTAAGTGATGGTGTCTTACTCATTTAACACAACAAATACTATAGAGTTTAAATGACATGAAGGTATAAGAAGCATGTATCTTTAAAGTCCGGTCCTAGAGATCAAAAGTAAACTTCATACATCAGTGTGATGGTATTATCACCTTGAAACAACATACGTACGCGCTGCGTAATCTAGCCTCCACAGACTTCTTGGTATGCTTCCTCCAGACAATGCTGCAAAAAAACATGTAAATATGGTCAAATTGGTTCGGGTTTGTTGTTAGCTTTTTTTTCTTAATGTTGATTGCCTGGATTACAAACCTTAACACTCGGATTGAGTGTGCGCGATTTACAATGAAGCAGGTTCATAAGTAGTTTCTCGCGGTGTGGGATCAGATTCTCATGGCAACCTCTTACCCAAGGTGCAAGTCTCTTTATGGCATCACCCGTGGCCCATATCACCTTCTCATCACCATCATCGAATGATCTTGATATCCAGTTCATCACTTTCTCCATGTGTACCTCAGGCATCTCCTGCAGTAAGTAGTAACAAAGTCAACATCAGTTATACGCTAATCATTATAACTTGCACTAACAAGGTTTTGAAAAAAAAATCACATGTGGGATTTGCAGCGATACCTGCCCAACAGTAGTTATGGAGGCATGGCGCTTCCTCCACACTTCACTAGGATCCATGAAACTATCTATGACACCATGACATCTAGACACGATCTTGATGGCACCAATCACAGATATGATTTGTCGACAAGCAAATCTTCCATAGTTAGATTTGGGCTGCACACTATCTGTACTTTCAAAATCTTCTATTTCTGACATGAGACACATAGTGTAATTAAGAAACCTGCTTATGTATACATTCAAAGATAACTCATCAAATGACTTCGACATGAACTGTATCAAATTAATAACAAGATCGATAGCCTTGCATTTGATATTGTATTCAGTCAGATCTGATTCCCCTATCATAAGTAGGCACTCTGCCATTGCATCCAGACTTGGCAAAGTTATAGATTCAAATTTAATGTGACGGTTCAGCTTCATGAGCAAGTCAAGAACCTGTGGATCCCACCCGTAATAGTATACGACCAAGGGTAATGCGTTGAAAATCAGACTCATATTCTTTTGAATCAGAGCCTTATGCACATCGGAGGAAGCAACCCACAATGCTATGGTAGCCCAAACTGCAGCATATAAAAGGTCCCTGTTATCAATAGTTAGAAAATCTGCAAGTCTGTCTGATAGCCTTTCCCAAATGATCGGTGTTAAGCATATCGCTCACAAAATTGGGGGCCTTTTCGATCACGTTGAGAGAAAACATTTGCAGTTTATTTGAGTGGAAATGAGGATACTCAATGACACACAAGAGGAGGCCATCCCAAGGTTCGGTCCTCGTTCGTTGAGGGCCAACCCGAACCGGGGCAGAAGCTATCATCCCTATAATACTGGCAAAAAGAGACAAGCTGCTCGTATTTTGTTCTGGAATCACGTATGCAGCACATCCCAAAAGAAGTTGTTTGATAGTATACATTGTAGTAGTATCAACGTAATCCCAATGTCTATCTTCATGTGTTAAAGAAGAATTTAAGATTTCCAATGCAAATTCGTTATCAGGATTGCTTATTGTTGCCATCAAAGTGAGTTTAAGAAAAAACCGGTCACCATTGGCACTGAAGCAACGATCATATGGGTCATTAGAAGCATCAGAATCAAAGAGGTCATAGACTAACTTATGCAGCGGATCTGGATTTGCTCCAAGCACAGCAGTTACATCAGGTTCCACAAGACCAAGAGGATCCATGGCCAGCTGATATAAGAAAACAACACCATCCACATCCACTACTAGTTAATGCAAATTTTTAACCATCGTCAAGAAAGCACACACATACTTGGTAACCCACCCGCTCGTATGCACGACGATGAAATTACCGATAAAACCTGTCTGAACTCCAATGGTATTGACCACACACACAAACAATTGACTAAAAGTTTTCATGGATTTGTGATTTTAAGTCAGTAAGGTCCAAAACAAACTGAAAACCCAAAACGAAATCACTCCACTTTCCAACCGAATTCATCCTCAAAACTGACACACACACAGATGGGACAGCAACGCCACATTGGACACCATAAAACCCCAAAATTCATCAACACAATGGAGCTTCAAAAAACAAACACACATATATACAACCATACACAAGAGTAAAAAAATGCATAGCAGAATACCTTTCTTTGAGTCTATGAGGTGAGATGTGAACGAACGTCAAGAATCAGCCGAGAGAATTAGCGATTCTGTGTAGCGACTCAAAGATTTGACGCGTCTGAAAAAAAGTTGACGCGCTTGAAAATCCTGAATCCGATAGACTTGAGAGATTTAGGGCATGTGAAGTGGAGGGGCGTTATGGGGATTATAATATTATAAAGTAATAAAAAGGGCGTTATGAGGCGATATAGGAAAAGAGGGTGTAGTGGGAAGAAGCGTTACGAGGCTTTATAAATGATTGGGTAATCATTGGTTAATTATTATTTTCTTATTTAAATAATAATATTAAATACCTAATAATATTTCATTAAATAAAATTTTTTTACAAATACTAAAAGAATATACAAATACTAATTTTTTTTACAAAATACTAAAAAATTAGAAATACTAAAAAAATACAAATACTCATAAATCATATTTTTTTCTCGATTTTGGTTTGAAACCGAACCCGGAGCTATGGGTTGGGTGTTCTCGCCAGTAGTTTGAGAACCAAACCCGAAATCACCTCTACCGAAAGGATTCATCTTGTGTTTGCTTGTGTGTAGGCCTGTAAACGAACCGAACGTTCATGAACTGTTCGTGAACTGTTCGGCGGGAAGTTCGTTTATGTTCGTTTATTTAAATAAATGAACGAACACGAACACAATTTTTTGTTCGTTTAGTTAAATGAACAAACATGAACACACGTTGTGTTCGTTCATTTATGTTCATGAACATTCGTTTATGTTCGTTTAATTAAACTTAACTTTATTTTTATTATTTATTTCCTTTTGTTAAGTAACTTTAATTCATATGTTCTAAAAAGTTAACCCTAACATTCTAAACATATCACTTATCGCTCTCCACACTTCACACCCGCTATCCACCCTAACCCTAACGTTCATTTATGTTCATGAATCATTATTAACTTATTTTTGTTTGTGTTCGTTTATGTTCATTTGTGTTCGTTTATATTGATCATTTGTGTTCGTTTATGTTCATGAACTGTTCGTTTAGGTTTAGATGAACGAACATAAACGAACACGAACACGACAAATTTCTTAATGAACGAACACGAACACAAAAATGTGTTCGATTATGTGTTCGTGTTCGGTTAAAGTTAAATGAACAAACACGAACACGCCTGTGTTCGTGTTCGTTCGGTTCGTTTACAGGCCTACTTGTGTGTGTGGAAAGTAGAAAGGGTGTGTTTGCTTTGTGTGTGTGTGTTCTGTAAATGAAATGGTAGGGATGGTTGTGGATGAATGTTGGTGTATGTATGTATATATGCAAAATGTTGATCCATGATTTTTTATTATAAAACTCATGACCGTTCAACAGTCAAAATGAGAATCTCTCCCTTCCCAATGTGCACAACGCCCGTCACCCACATAACCCTCCCACCCATAGTGCCACGCCCGTCACGGTTTTTTTAATAACATATAACCACACTATAAACAATGAAAATTTATTTTAATAAAGTTGACTTCGGTAAGTTAATAACATTTCCAAGTTATGTCTAACAATTTCTATAACCGAATTTCAGCAATCATATTAATAGTTATAGTTGTAACCAATAAAAACCCGAATAAGTAAGAATTATTAGACTATATTAATTTTCAAACTCATTTGAACAGTGTTTTTCAAATGAATAGTGATTTTCCCTATCTACCCCCTATCTCTCTCTTCTACACACTCATATGCATGCCTCTCTCTCTCTCTCGATGTTCCTGTCTTCTGTTTCTCTGCTTTTTTACCACCATCAAACCCACCGCCTATTCCTATGTTTGTTTGATACTAAAATTCAATTTGGTATATCTATATTAGATAGAACGGAGTGTGGGGAAGGCTCTTCACCTAATGCTACACCTACCCCCCCCCCCCCCCCCAATGCATGGAAGGGGGGAAGCCCCTTGGGGGGGAAGATTTCTCTGGGCGTGGGGCGGGTCATGCTTGGCCTTGATTGGATGAAATATATATATTTTTTTAAACTTTAACACATATTATTATTAATAATAATATTCCTTCCCCCCTTTCACTCCCCACAATTTTCACCTTTCAAACACGGGTCCCACAAGTGCCACACGGCACTTCATGCCCTAATGTCCACGTCGCTACTACTTTGTCCCAATTGCCCGGGTGTCGCCGCTAATAGTGTCGCCCCTAAAGGTATGTTCCACGTGGCATTACTTTTTTATTTTTTTTCCACGTGTCATTAACCTATGTAATATGGGCTGTCACCTTTATCCGATTTACTAAACATATTTATACCAAATGGGTCAAATATCAACATTTAACAAACATATATACACCAAATGGGTCAAACTACAAACATATATCAAATGAGTCAACTATTAACATTTAAACTACAAATATATATCAAACGGGTCAAATATTAACATTTAAACTACAAAGATATATCAAATGGGTCAACTATCAACAAATAAACTACAAATATATACCAAATGGGTCAAACATCCTATTTACTAAACATATTTATACCAAATGGGTCAAATATCAATATTTAGCAAACATATATACACCAAATGGGTCAAATATCAAATTTACCTGTGTTTGTTGCGGTTGTGGTTGCGTTGGTGTAAAATGTGGAAGGCTTTCTCTCAGACAAGGCATAGGCCCAATCTCACGAACATGTCCACGACGTCTGCCCAACACATATTCAAATATACCAAACCTTCAAACACCCCAAATAATATTAGTTTTAACCTACTTTAAACCCAACAAACAAGCGCACAATCACGAAAACTAAACACGCACATACACAAATATATACCAACCTTGTTGTCACATACTATTTTGCACGAAGGATGAAGCATGAAAGGGGTGTTTATATTCCTTTTTTAAGTGCGCCCAAAGTGGGAAGCCGATTCAATTCGGCTATCATTCCGGATATATTAACCTTCAGGGGAGCCACGTATTCCAATAAAATAAGTAAATGCTAGTTTTTAGGAGTCATGCATTGCGTTTGGATTGTTAGAACAGGAAAGAAATAGACTTAAAAACGTTGAACCACGTGCGCACGTGTGTTTGCTAGTTATCCTCATCAAGCCACTAATTTTATGTCTAGGTTCCCAACTAGTAGACAACCCCCCCCCCCCCCCCCCAAACAAAAAAAAAAGAAGGGAGAATTTGATTATTCCAAAGAACTAACTGGAAGTGAATCGTTATGCCGGGGGAGGGGGCGTCTCTGAAGAAAGAAATATGTTTTTCCACACTCAATGAGATGCGTCAAACCTCGGGATGCTTTACTCCTAACCCCACAAGGTTCCAAGACAGAGCTTAACATGAGTCTTTGTTAAAAACTTATGGAATGGATTTATATGTTAAATCTTACATGTTTTTATGTGTAATTATGAGAAATCAATGTTTCGTATGTTAAAAACAAAGATTTGACGTGTTTTGGGAAATGAAGTTGACATGAAGATAAAAGGTTGGAATATGAAGACGTGGCCGCAAACGGCTAAGAAAACAGGGTTGAAACAAAAACGTTATGAAGAAAACATTGTTTGCCAACAAGCCGTCAGATTAGGCTACGCTACGTTGGTTTTGACCCTAAAACATATGTTTCCCATCCATCAGACGGGAAATCTTGAAAACACCCAGAATTAGGGTTTTGGCTATTCTATTCCATTCCAGCGATGGGGGAAATTTTGGGGGCAACCTTGGGGGTGATTTAGGCTTCTTCCACCATTCCAAACACATCCAATTCATCCACAATCACCAACCATGAATGGCTAATCTTTTCATGGTTTCATCCGGGTAGAGGATTCTTATAAGCAAGTGGTTTCTTTTAGTTTTACTTTGTATTTGGATTGTGCAATCTAAGCATTTGATGAATTTTATCTTTTTTTATTGTAAATTGTTGATCTTGCTTAAAACCGTGTTCTTAACTGATAATTGTTTTATAACGTCTCGTTGTTTTGCAACCTAGAGTAAAATGTCGACAATTGATCACAATCAATTAACTAACTTAATTATCCAAGTGAAACTAATCGATCAAACCCACTTTGAATCTAAAACCTAGAGGAATCACATTTTCTTCAATTGTTTACAACTTGTTTTAATTTAGTTTTCATACAAACTCAAACAATCAATTTGATTTTACAGTCATTATAAGCAGTAATCAAGCAATCAAAACATTACACTTTCCATAATACTCCTCGTGGTTCGCCACCCGACTTACCCTGTCTAATAAGGTAGCAGGGATTGATTTTAATCTTATTTTTTACTTACCCAACAACATCGGTCAAAAACGGTGATGGCCTGTGTTTCACATGGGCTTAACTTGCCAAATTCAATATGAAACATAAAGCGTTATTGTAGATAATAATAATAAAATAGATGTATGAATCCAAACTCTAATCTGAGTTCTACTATAAGGACAGGACAGATGGGAACTTCGGGGTAAAATTTAAACTAAACCATAAAGATTATAATGTAATTTTACTAATCCTCTCAAGAAAGAAAGTAAAAACTATTAATACCTTAATAGGAGAAAATTAAAGTTACTAATAGTATGAAAAAATATAAAATAAAATAATGAAATGTGATACGAATGAAAAAAACACATGGTACAAATGAAATATACACAAACTAATTCAATACTAACTTCGTGAGACAATTGTTTTTTTTAAGTATTTGAAATGAGTTTACTTAATACTTGTATTTTTGTTCTAAACAATTTCACATATCCTTCTCATATATATATATATATATCTATATATATATATAAAAGAAAAGACTTTTGCTGACGTGGCGGCCATTGGTTCCTCCATGAAACTGCCACGTGGCATTATAATTGAAAGATTTTAGTGATTTTGAATTATTTTGATTTTTTAATAAAAAAAAAGAAAAAGATAAAACCCTAAAAGAGATTGAGTTATTTTAGGAAAAAGAATTTAAAAACAAATTTAAATTTTTCTCTCTCATATTTCCTCCCATAATTTTTAAACGTTAATATCTTTTATATACGAGATTTTTTAAAGAAAAAAATTACACCAGATTAACGAGCGTTTTACTATCTTTCCAACGAGTACCATAGTGCTATATAAAAACGGAGAAAAAAACGACTATTTTTTGTGGAGTTTCGTTCATACAGGAAACAAAAAAAACACAAAGTGTTCAGGTTATTCATTAATCATGTTTTTTCTTTTAAACCAGCTTCTTATCTACGATGTTGAAATTCAGCCCAATCGTCATGCTATCATTGGAATTTTACTCTTCTAAAAATGGTTAGGTATACTTCATCAAGAGAAGCTACGAGAAAGAATCGTGCAACACTTCAACACACGGTGTCACCTTATAGCAAGATTATTATTTTTTTATTTAATTACAAAAGTAATAATTACTATTAGTATTAGTATTATTAGAATGGTTATATTTTTCAACCCCGGGATCCTCCCGGGGTAATCAGCTAGTATATATATATATTAAAAATGCCAATATTAAACATACTCATTTCAAACACTTAAAATTAGATTTTACTTATTTCATTTACATATGCTTTAGGATGGAAGAGCGTCCAGTAAGGCGATTTTGGTAGGGTACTTGAAGCGGGCATACCGCAGCCATCATTGCAGGTAGCTACATCGGGTAAAGATCACGAGTAGTGCTTACTACAGAGGGAAGTGTGATTTTATGACCGTTGGACCTCGATAAGCGTGTCTTTGAGCTTCATCTCCACTCCATCCTTGTTGTTCATGGTCTAATATGACTAAATCGTCTTCATCTTCTTCCTTGAAAATTGCAGAAACCCTAGAAATGGAGATTGGCGTATACTGAGAGCTTAGGGTGAGCTGATTATTATGTTATGGACCTAACATCAAAACTGGGTTTTGATACCTGGGCTTTGGCTAGTTTTAAGTTTAATTATGTTTTTTTTAATTTTAATTACGTAACTTTTAAGTTTTTTATTGTCGTATATACTAAAAAGCAAACGAAATGAATATTTTTTGTCTTTAATTTAAAAAACAAAAAAAAATTATAGGGTAATTAAAAATAATGCTAGTAGTAATTTTATGATGTTAGAGTTGTTTAAGTTAAAATTGACATGTCACTACAAGATTTGAGAGTCTAAATTCCAAGAAAGAATTGTACCCACCACCCATACAATCTAACTTACAACCTTATGTTCCTATTTACACTTCAACTCTTGTAAAACTATGCCATAGGAAATGTTAAATATCATCATAAACATAAAAGTAAATGTTTTTAATATTAAACATTTATATTAAGAAAACTGCGTTCGTTTCACAGGAATGAAATGGAATTGAGATGTATATTCGACTTCTTATGTTGTTTGTTACAACAAAAGAAGGAATTGTAATTGAACAACATATGGAAGACAATCCACATTTCAATTCCATCAAGTTTCCATTCTATTTTATGAAACGAACACATTAAATTTTCAAATCAAATTATAGTTCTCGCGCAAATCTTTAAACGAACGCTACCATTAAACGAATTCCAATTCCTTTGCGATCCATTGAACGAATGCTACCTAACATTTTATAAAAAAGCAAAAAAAAAAAAAAAAAAAAAAAACCTCTGGACTATTTAAGCTTGAAGTTGAAGTTCACCATTGTCCTCCTCCTCCTTCCGAGGAAGTTTGCTTTGCCCCCTTTTTTCTCTTTCCAATCGTTGTTAACAGCTATAATAACCAACCAAACAAACAAAAACCCTAATTCCTCATCATCACATATACATACATATAATATATACGTACACACATATACATATAATATAATTACAGTGATATAATCTCATCAATCACTCAGCAACTCATTTGCATAATAATATTATTGCTCTTACATTCATATGTCTTCCATTGCTCTTCTGCTCCATCATCATCTTCTTCCTACTTCCTGTTTCTGTTCCTATTCCTCACAGTCTTCTTGTGTTACCTGTCATGGTCTTCATCTCTTCTCCTTGACCTTCTTTTCTTCTCAAGATGACTGACCACAACGTAAAGTCTTCTCCTTTTTCTTTTTTATTATTTTTTTTTTACTGTCTTCCCTTTTTATTTCACTTAATAATTGATGATTTTGTTGTTGACTTGTTGACTGATACTAATGTTGGATTTTAGGTTTGCTATTAGGTTGAGGAACTGATTTACTAGTTTTTTTTTAATTAGTGGTTAATAGAGGATATATTTTAGGATTTTATATTTCTGTATAATTTTTTGTAATTATTTTAGGTAGGTAGGTTATTATTATCTTTAAAATAGAGATACATCTTGTAATTATTAATTATTAGTATATTAATATGCCGAGGATGTTGAATGAAAGAGGCGATCGGTTTTATCAATCCTCCAGTGGTCTTGTTTTGTTACTCATGAAATTGTAAAGTAGCATAATTGTCATAGAAGGCGGTTTATTGATTTTATATCTTTTCTATGTCGTATGGATATGGAAATGGATTTGTAGATTTCTAAGGCGGTTTTATGATTTTATCGCTTTTTTATGTCTTATGGATATGGAAATGGATTTGTAGATTGCTCATAGTGTATTGAGTTTTTTGTTTGCTTTAAGTGTACAAGTAGATGATATGCTAATAAACACTAATTTTTTACTTGAACGGTTGCCGCAAGTGTTTGGTTATGTGGGCGGGTGAGTAGAAATGTACAATGATTATGTCCAAGGGTGGTTTGGAGTTTGGACCTTATTTACTTTTTTTTTTAGTTATGGTTTTTATTTTTATGTAGAATTATCGTTATTATGCATTACACGCGTGTCATGTTCACCACTGTCAGGTGTTCGTGTTTGGATCATTTACAGAGGATGAGATCAGATCCATGCAAAGTTCCCCAAAAGAGGATGATGTACTGTTTATGTTTGGTTCTCTGGACGCTGCAACTCTAAGATCTGTAGGCTTCACCAACAGACCAACCGAGAAACAAATTACCAAAAAGCCCCAAACATCAAAACATGTAAAGAGAAGTAACGGCAATGAAAGTGTACATAAAAATGGGAACTTGAACACCCATGATTCAAGTTCCCTTCTCTTTAGCAATGGTGTAAAGGAACATGAAGAAAAAGATGCAGAAATACCTGTATCATTTGTACCTAGAGGTGTTGAGCAGCCAATTTTGCAGCAATGTGTCATAGAATCTGTGCCTGTGTCCGCTGTGAATCAAGGAAATGAAGCCTTGGGCAGGTCATTTGAAGCTCTGAATGTAAATGATACCAAAAACCAAAATTCCAGTCCATCAATCGGTCCACAGACGATTTCACTTGAGTTACTACCTCGAGGTTTAGTCAACTCAGGGAATCTGTGCTTTCTGAATGCAACTCTTCAGGCTCTTTTAGCTTGTTCTCCGTTTGTGCATCTTTTGCAGGAGCTAAGAATGCGCGATATACCTGAGGTAAACAAAAGTTTCCTTTTGCTCACGTGTTCATGATGCTGGTAAAGTCCATTTTCTAGGTGTTTCTGTTTGTTAGTAACTGTTACACTGTTAGAACTGTGCTCATCGTGTTTTAATTTCTTTTTCAGGATGGGTACCCAACTTTACGTGCATTTGTTGAGTTTATATCGGGATTTGACATGCCACCTGGCTTGAAATTAAAGAAAAAAGGTGGCAGTTTTCTGGAAACTGGGACACCTTTGCGGCCTGTGATGTTCGAATCTGTTCTGAACAATTTCTCCCCAGATATGCTAAATAGCTTCTCTGGGAGACCACGGTTTGTTTTTTGAATTCTTGTTACTTTGACACATCTTTAGCTGTATTTTTTTTCTTTATTGTTCTGTGGACAGTGGGCACAGTATATACCTTAGAAGTCTTTGTGGTGCATCTTTCTTCCTGCCTACCCGTTTATATGTTTCCCACCTTTAGCTATCTATAAATGTTTTTTCTTTTTTAATTTGGCTAATAAAACTTCCAATTTTAAAATATATATATATTTTTTATCATAGAACTATAGAAGCTTTAAAGTTTAAACACCAAGACTGTACCACATCGAGGTGTGTGGTACAGACCAATTCACAAGCAAAATGATCTTTTAGTTTGTTGTGATTTCAAGTGGATGCTAAACTCCCTATAAGAAAATCATGGGTGGATATCTAAAAAAGAAGGTTAAAATGAAAAATAAATAGAAGTGCTTGAAGAGTGATAAGTGTAAGTGAGTTTGTATCGTTGTGTGCTATAACGCCATTTGCTAGCTTTATGTTTACAATTGTGGAATAAGCTATGGAGATTTTTATCCCCCATATATTAAAAATAATATTCATGTAGGCAGGTGAATGCATTTACATATATGCTAATTCATGCCTACTTATATTTGGTGAGTTTTCTATATATGATCTTTTGGTTCTGAGTCGGTTTTTTACCAGGCAAGAAGATGCGCAAGAGTTTCTAAGTTTTGTCATGCATCAAATGCATGATGAATTGATTAAATTTGAAGGAAAAGTTTCTGTTGTTAATGGAGGCAAAGTTTCGTTGGTTTCGTCCGTGAGTGATGACGATGGTGACAGTTGGGAGACAGTTGGCCCAAAGAACAAAACTGCAATTACCAGAACACAAAGTTTTATTCCATCAAAGTTAAGTGAGATATTTGGAGGCCAGCTGAGAAGTGAAGTGAAAGCAAGAGGTAAGTTAGTTTTTAGGTATCCTTCGAATTTGTTTGCTTTTCTGGCCATGAAGTCTAGATGGATAGAATCATCTTTTTTGAATTGCATATTTTACACACATTAGCTATCATGCTTATATTCAACTCAAATAGAAATTCGGTTACTCAAATAAACTTGCTAAGACTACTTGTATGAAGGCTACTTGTATAAAGGGCAACACGATACTTGTTTTGTAGGTCAGTTGTGAAACTAAAATTGACCTGCAAAGTGTATATTTCACCATAGCTAGCTGTATTTATTTTCCTTTTACAATGTAGTGAGAAAAAGAACATCTATACTGTTGAAAGGTCATTCATGGGCTCGGGGCCACCCTCAAACACTCAACGTTAGTACAGTTATATAGAATATAGATAAGTAATAATTATGCATATTGTTGGACGTGTATGTATATATGTAAGCTGTAGATATGAGGGAATAGTATGAGCAGCGGTGTGGTTATTCTGAGTGTCTTGGAGAGGAGGGAATATGAGGGGATAATAGTATGAACAAGGGTGCTCGGTTTTGTTATGTTGATTGTCATGGAGAGGTGGGAATATGAGGTGGCAAGGATCAATTTGTGAGGAGGGATGATGTATGTTCCTCATGGATAGTGATGTTAGAGAGGTCATCACAAAACCAGTCCCCTTTCAAGTGAAGGGTAGTTCTCCTTTTATAGGAGGGAAATTCTCAATAGTTAAGTAATAGCCTAGTGGGTATAGGCCACTGTTCTGGTACTGTTCACTGTTCAGAATAGGCCGTAGGTCATAGGGTAGGGTGCATATTCATTTTATATTGGGTTCGATGTACTATATCTGACAAGTGACAAATGACAATCAAATCATTTGTGAAGACCCTTATGCTTTGTCTGATTGAGTGTTTTGGCCCATGTCATATACTTTGTCTTGTTTCCTTGGTACTACGGAACGGATTATCCTGGTTCGGTGGGACGTAAGTCGGACACCCTATCATATACTTAATAAGGTCTAAAAGACAAATATTTTGATTCTTTATGAGATTAAAGTATTAAACATCGTCACCATCATTCTTCTCATACTTTGGGTGATTACCAAAAAATATGTTACTTCTGGTTGTTGATTACAAATCTTAAATCTCGTGAATATTTTTCTCATTAGAGTTATTTTAAAACGAATGTTTTACTTCTTAATAGGGATTATTCACTTTATAAAACAGCCAATTCAGGTGGTTGATATCCTTCAACTGAGATTGAGCATGCTCAGTTTTAGTTGTGCCTAGTACCTTATGAATCAACTCAAGTTCACGAGCATGATGAGTCGCATATACAAGATGATATATTGTGTCTGAGTCTACCAATCGTGCAATTTACAGCACTAATTACCCATGTATTATAAGAAGGAATTATAGGATCACAAGCTACCTTTATCCCTTTTAAGACCATTGGTTTCTTTCTTGATGATACGCTAGAACTTCCTCCTACTTTATGAGCTTGAAGTTTATAATATTATGTTTTCAATGAGCAATTTTGATACATATATAGGAAATCACCTTGAAGTAGGATTAACAACGACAATTCTGTTCTCAAACAACCCGGTTTCATTTAATTAGAATAAATAAATAATCATAGTCAAGATGTCCGTTGGTTTGGAACTTGGAGCTTGGATATTGCATATGCAATATAAACCCTGTTGTGAGAGTGGTTTTGGACTTGTCAGTTCTGTAGTTATGTTGAGAATGTGCTCATCAACTATTTAACTTTCTGTTATCTGTTCTTTTTTTCTTGTTCAAAAGGTGAATTTTACCTTTTCTAGTACAACATTTTATATATTTGTTTATTTAAACAGGTAACAAACCCTCAGCGACTATACAACCATTTCTTCTACTCCACCTGAATATATGTCCAGATCCTGTCCATACAATAGCGGATGCACTTCATCTTTTTTCTGCGCCAGAGACACTTGAAGGATACCGCGCATCATCTGCAGGAAAGGTAATAATATTATACTTGTAGGTTGTATAATTCCTTCATATGCACCACTTGCAATGGTACTTTAATATGATATCAACATTTCAGCTCTCAGATGTTTACATAATCTAAAATCATAATACCTCATCTATATATATATATATATATATATATTGGTTATGCTTTTGCTTCATCTCAGTGTACCAATTTCTACTGCCTTCCCTTTTAACACATGTTCCTTTGTCATTTTCTTTTTGTCCTACAGTTTTGTGTTCTATATTTGCTTACTATCATTTGCACTTTGATTCTTGCGCCTTAATGTGTTGTAACCTATGTAATTGTTAACCTTATGTTTAATGAAATTAACTGTCTTATTATCAGACTGAGTTGGTAAGTGCAAGCAAATCAGTCAAGATACTAGAGCTTCCTGAAATTATAATACTGCACTTGATGCGATTTAGCTACGGAAGCCTAGGGAGCACCAAATTACTAAAACCCGTTTACTTCCCTCTCGAACTCATTCTCAACCGCGAGCTGCTTGTTTCGCCAACAACAGAGGTATCATCATCCTTACTCATATTACGAACTTTTTTTCTCTTAATTTTACCAGTATATAGTATATATCCTCTTGCATGGATCTCTTTAGTTACTTTTGAGTTATAAACTTATAGTTATATATATATATATAGGGGGCGGTTATTGTGAAAAGTGATAAAAACGTGCGAAGTGTGCGAAGTCACGTAACATACAAAATTACGTAACATAGACAGAATCACTACTAGTTCATAACTAAAATCACGTAACATATAGTGTCATTACGTAATTACGTACCATAAGACAGAATCATTCAAAACTTTACATAAAAAATTTTCCATACCCTTAAAAAACGTAACATACAAAATTACGTAACATAGACATAATCACTACTAGTTCATACCTAAAATCACGTAACAAAATTACGTACCATAAACAGAATCACTACTAGTTCATAACTAAAAAAAATTACATATACAAAATTACGTAACTTTTGGTAATGGACTATATGTTACGTGATTTTAGTTATGGAACTAGTAGGTATTCTGTCCATGTTACGTAATTTTGTATGTTACGTGACTTCGCACACTTCGCACGTTTTTGAGACTTTGTATTTGAACCGGCCCCTATATATATATATATATATATGTTTAATTCTTTCGATCGACTTGATAAAGTTATTTGACTATTAGTAAAATTTCCGTCAATCTGCATTCACAAAACGATGAATTAAAATTGATAGAATCAATGTTTTCAACAAGGTTACGTTTGGGTTATGTTTTATATTTGTAATCCAGTTAACGCTTTAACTATCTTTATTATTCTTATTATTTATTTTGGAAAAAATGAACATCAAATATAAAAGTATATGCTTGGTCAACCCAACCTGACCCGTTTGACCGTTTTAACCAAAACCCAATGTGACCTGCTACCTCATATCTCATAAACATAAATGGTATACAGGGTCGAAAGTATGAGCTTGTGGCAACGATAACTCATCACGGGAGGGAGCCTTCGAAGGGTCACTACACTGCTGATGTATTACATCCGAGTGGAAAGTGGCTGCGTTTTGACGATGCATCGGTTGACTTTATTCATACAAACAAAGTCCTTCATGATCAAGCTTATGTTCTCTTCTACAAGCAGCAGTAGGTTTTACAGGTCTTCTTCCCCCATTTTTAGCGCCATTTCTGCTTTACAAGTTTATGGTGATGTGTTATTTATATTTAGTAGTGTTACTTAAAATATTTCTACTTCTTTTTGGTTGATTTGTTGGTTATTAGTCGCCGTATTTCCAACCCATCTACTTGTTAATTGGTTGATTTTGGTTGTCTTGTCTCAAACAGTCAAGTTAAAATATTAACTAAAAGGTCAAATAAAAATTAACTAAAATGTCAAATGGGTGTAAGGTTTTGTGTAACTTTTTCTAGATAAACTGGTTTAAGTCATTAGGCGACATTTGGATGGCCTTTTTCAGTTTTGGCTTTGATTTGTTCACTGTTTGATTTTTTATATGTATTAGGGGAGTAGTTGTTTGGTTCATAACCGGGGGTGCAAATGAGTTGAGCTTGTCTAGACACCAAACTCATTTCGTTTCGAGCTCTATTTCTTAAGCTTGACCGTAGCTGGTGAGTAGTAGGAAATAATTGGATCGAGCAACACAAAAACAACCTGATTTTGTGACCAAACTCGGACTCCGTTTTTTTTTTTTTTTTTAATATTATTGATCGAGCACTACAAAGAATACAAACCCCTAACTATCGATTTATACTGAAACAAACTTGCTCTCTATGCTACCTAACCAATCAGAAAAGTTCTAAAAACAAGTGACTCAAATCTTTTCCTAATGAACTTAATAATTGTATAGGACACCATGAGACCTTTGTATTTCTAGGTTCTTATAATATCAATGCTAGCATAAACGTTGTTACCAAAATGTGTTCAAATTGGGTGCCTAAGGGCTAAGGCTATGTGTTATGGTCTCACTTGTCATTGCCATTGCCGCATAGGATTTTCACGCCCTAGCTTCGTCCAAAGAGGCGTTATGCAAACTGAAAACGGGCGTTAGTGTGTTGGGCTTTAGCCATTCACGCCCCAAACTCACCAAAATCCTTTTTTCGGCCCCATGTCACCACACAGGCGGCATGGGGACGTAAAAAGGCCCACAAAAGTGCTAACATTTAAATAGACGAGCCAATAAAAAATTACACCTCATCCCACTTTACAACTTTTCATTTAATTAAAAAAAATGTGAGATCATAACAAATAGCCTAAATGCTGACAACATATCGGATGTTGTAATAATTACAGGTATTTACAATACATTGCGGTAAAAAGAATGATGGGTCTTCATCATACTTATCTTTTTTACGAGACTTTACAAAGGGTTAGAAATCCTTATACCTTTTTTTTATGAGACTAAGGTTAGTTGCATCATCTTTCTCTTAAGACAACTACAATTACATAGGTTGATTTGGATAAACTTTTACAACTTAATGCCTTTAATAACTTAGGGAGAGAGCAAATATGAAAGGGGGAGATGCCCATTAATAATACATGTCACTATGAATGCAAATGGCAACCAACACAAGTATGTTTTAGCAACTTTTGCGTTATACTATTAGCATTTTATAGATCCTTGCCTTACGTCTATACATTGTTTTCAATTTTCTCAACTTATTAATTAGTGAACAAATTTAATAGATAATGCAACACTTAAAATATTTCAATTTCCTAATCAATCGTTTGAATTGCGAACTGCTGTGAAGGTTTCTTAAGCATTACAATGTTACTTTCCATTCCAAAACTTACTACAATTTTAAAGTCAAACATAATGCTTTTTTCATAGTAGAGAGTATTTTTTTGGATCAGCTAACTACATCACCTCGGTACTCCGTTTCGAATCTCTTTTTCGCATCGTCCCTGAGGGCATAAGCCCTTTCAACGTCAAGGGGTGTATTTTTGCTGGCCCTAGGATTCGAACCGTGTACCTCTCCCGGGCGGGAACCTCCATAAAGAGTAAACCCTCTCACCTCTCCCCAACTGAGCCGGGGATCATTGGCTAATAGTAGACAGTATAAATTCGAGTTACTTTACGTTTTGATGTCATAGTAACGCGCTACAGGTGAGTAACTTTTGTTCGAAAACAAGTCAGGTCAAATATAATGTGTTTTTATTTAAAGGTATAAATTCAACTTACTTTATGTTTTGACGCTAAATTACTAGTTTATATATACGATAAGGACGGCTAGAACGGATGATCATAATAACTGAAAAAATCTACCTACTGTACAAAAACAAAGAGTTGTTTTTTGGGCCACTCTTGAAAATGGGACACGCGTGGTCGCCAACTCGACATTTCAGAAAGTCCTGCCATGATACTGACCGTTGACACATAGTAGCGTATTATAAACTATGGAGCATAATGGACGTTTCTTAGACTAGAGGGAGTGGAGGGGCGGGAAAGACGGGGGTGAAGCGCCATGTGGCACTTGTGGGACCCATGTGGGGGGGGGGAGGGGAAATTGTGGGGAGTGGAAGGGGGGGGGGGGGGGGGGGGGGGAAGGAGGGTGAAAGGAATAATATTATATTGTGTTAAAGTTAAATAAAAAAAAGAAAAAAAAATCAGCCAATGAAAAAATGCCACATCACCCTCCACTCCCCCCCCCCCCCCCCCCCCCCCCCCCCGCGCCCGGCAAACCCCCACCGCCCACCCTCCCCGCCCCACCTTTCCCGCCCCCTAGGGACGGTGTTCCCGCCCGGGAAAGCATCCCCGCCCTCTTCTTCCCGCCCCACTCCCCCTAGTCTTGATGGTAAGCAAGCCATAAAGTAGACACCAAACAAAATATGTGTAAAACCTATTTCAAGTATGTTTTTATGTGCTATTATCGAACGTAGGCCAAACAGTTATCAAATGCTCACCTATCTTCATCATCTTTTTTTATTAAATTATCGTGCAACGTTCATGTATTTATATTATGAGGAAGGTTCTTGTACCAACGTTCATCTTTTTTTTATTAGCGGCTGAACCGGCTGAAGGAGGACGAAGTGGACGGGGCTCTTCCATTGGTTGATTGTTTGTTGTGGGCCACTCTCTTTCTCCTCTATCTCTTTACATCATCTCTTTGTTCTCTCTCTCTTACCAGCTATTTCTTTTTTCTTTTTTTTTTTCATAATATGAGTTTTTAGGGGAGGCAGTGCTGATATGGTGGTGATGGTGACGGTGGAGGAAGGTGGTGGACGAAGGAGGGGTTGATGGTGGTGGTGACAGTGGTTAAGCAGATAAGAAGATAGGTTGGTGGTGATGGTGATGATTTTTTCATAATAAATTATTATTATTTATTTTATTTAATAATAATTTATGAATATAATATTATTTATTTTAATATAATATAAATTGTGGATCAATAGGAGTAGATGACTGACTATCTAAGAAAGACTACCCCACACTCTTGAGTAGTCCTCACCTTGTCTAAAACCAAGTGGGACCTATTTTTTGCTTATGTGGCGGCAGCCGGCAAGACTTTCAAAACCTTAGTATTTGATCTTTACTCCTTATATTATAAATGACGGAGTAAAAAAGAGTAATTCGGTTACTTAAAAAGAAAAGGTGTGAAAGGCTCAACGTACCTAACTCTAAAAATTAAACGCGGCGAACCGTAGACAATAAAAGAGATCCAATTTAAATACGGAAATGTTTGTGAAAACACAATTGCTTTCATTGGTCCACATCAACAGACAACCTTTCTCCCCATTGGTCGCCCACGACTACTCGTACAACACCCTCTCACAATATTAAGCGGTCGCCTTTCGAGACTTTGTTTTTTTTTTTTAACTAAGAATTATTAATTAAAATTTTATAAGGAAAAAGTGAAAAACTATATGGACTAAGGGCTTGTTTGATAGGCTATTAGTGATTATTATAATATTTTAATGGTTAAGAGATAGCCTTAAGTCTGAATAGTTAAGGGGCAACCCTTAGGATATTAGCTCTTAACTATTCATACTTAATATTATATCTTAATTTCTTAACTAGGGGTGAGCATTTCGTAGTTCAGACCCAGGTATTTGAGTTTATTTGTTAAAAAACAAATGTAACAAAGGGTGTTTAATGTGTTTATGAGCTAAAGCAGTAGGCATAGTGTGTTTATCGGTCATGGCAATGGGTTTGTATGCATGGGTTAACTAGTGAAAGTTGATGTTAGAGTTTATGGGTTATGGCAATATGTATGCATGATTAATCAATGAAGGTTGATGTTGGCATTGGCTTAGTATTTTGCATAGGTTAGTGTTAACATGTTAATGTTGGCTTAGTGTATGCAGAAACATTGCATAACTTTGGCTTAGTGTCCTGCACATGTTAGGCATAAAAACCTGTTACTATTAATATTGCTCCTGCCCATGTTAGGCATAAAAACCAACATTCTTATTGCACATCATTGATACTCAAATGTTAATCAATTCAAAAACATTGTTAGTGTGTTAAGCATGTAACAGCCCAAGATAACCGGTACCACAATATTGTCCGCTTTGCCGCAGCTCACGGTTTTGCATTGGTCTCACCCCCGAAGGACTGGCCAAAACGCGTTGTGACAGTGAGGGTGGCCACTCCTTTATAAGGAGTTTTGTTCTCCCTTACACAACCGATGTGGGATCTTACATTCCACCCCCCTTAGGGAGCCCAGCGTCCTCGCGGGCACAACTGGCACACCGATCCGGTCCTCGGCTCTGATACCATCTGTAACAGCCCAAGATAACCCGTACCACAATATTGTCCGCTTTGCCGCAGCTCACGGTTTTGCATTGGTCTCACCCCCGAAGGACTGGCCAAAACACGTTGTGACAGTGAGGGTGGCCACTCCCTTATAAGGAGTTCTGTTCTCCCTTACACAACCGATGTGGGATCTTACAAAGCATGTCCTTGTCGTTGTTAGATCTGATTTGTTAGATGGTATATATGGGTTTGTTGTTGTTGATCATGTTAGTTGTTGTTTAGGGCACTTAATCGTGGTGCTTGAGGTTTTGTTAAAGATGCTTAAGGCTTGCACATTCAATTTGCATGTGAAGGGAAAAAATGAGGGAAACACAAAAACCAAACCACAGTGATGCATATTGCTAGGCACTAGGGGCAAATTTGTCTTTTTCACAAATTAGGTAATAGACCTAGGCTCAAAAATAAGGATTCAACCTGCAGATTGATCAATGTGTAACACCCCAAAATCTTTATTTCTTTAATAAGAGGTATAAAAACCCGGTGAATTCGTTTAAAACTAAGCGTTTTTATATATAGATTGAAAAATAAAAACTTGAGGGACTAGAATGGGTACATTGTGAAAGTTGGGAAGGACTATAGGTGGAACAAAGGGGAAGTCGACATATCCATCTGATATGTCGACCAACACACACACAAACACACACTAAAGCTCCTACACCAATTCAAGCTTGAATCTTGCTTAATCGGAAGTTAATCCACATGCATTAAGGCTTAATCGACTCAACAAACTCCAACAAACATCTAGGTATCACTCGTTTTATCTAGATTGTTGTATTATAGCTCCTTTGATGATGGGTGAAATTTTAAGGTTCTTAAATGGGAACAAATTGTTAGAATCTGAAGGAACCTTATATGAAAGGGTACCTTGAAACTTATTAATTTCTGTTTAATGTGAATTATCTAACCCTAAAATATGAAATCTTGAGGGAATTGTGGTTATATAGGTTGGCTCCCCCAAGGGTGAAACAACCCCTAAAAATCTTATATAATTGCTTGATGGTTTTGAGTTTGTAAATTGCAAGTCATTATCAAAACTAGAATAACATCTTGGAATGAAATTGTGGGTGGAAAATTGATGAATTGATTGACCCATTTGACTAAATCAATGGGTTAAGAATCATGTATGTTAGGTGTTTGATTAAATGCTTAAATGAAATTACTTGTGTGGAAATCCTTGAAAGTGATTGAATCATTAGTAGGATATGCTAAACTTGATGATCAAACACTAATCATGTTGATAAACACTTGGATACTTATCTAGGTGAATCAAGTGGGAGTATAGAAGTCAAGGGCGAACCGGATACTCGCCAAAAAGGAAAGCTTTGAGGTACGGTTTTGGTTGTGTTCACTTGTTATAAAAATTTGTGTAGAATTCCTTGCAATGCGTTATGAGGAAATGAGTTGGAAGATTGCATAATAGTATCAAGATGGATAAACATGGATTTACCAAGGACTAGGTAGTCCGAAAGGACTCCAAGACTTGTGTTTGGCTTAAGAAAAGTAATCGTGAGCGCAACTCATACCAATGTGAATGAGTCTAAGCGACCATGATGGAATTTTTAACCATTAACGACTCAAATGGGTCAAATGGATAAGAAACAAGATTAGAAAGCGAAAAAGGGAATAGGACCAAGGCATAAGCAATCCTGTGCGGATTTTAGAGGCCGGGGCATCCCTAAATGTTCATAAACCAAGGTAAAAGCAATCCGAAGGGGTTGTAGAGGCCGAGGTAGTGAATTCGCAGCTTTAACCAAGTGTTAGGCTGGGTAAAAGTTGGAAAACAGCAGCAAACCAAAGTGAGCAGCCGCTCACCAAGGGTGAACGGCCGTTCACCTAGTCCCCTGCACCACGGGAGTCTTCTGTAAAGGGTGAGCGGCTGCTCACCCTTACCGAGCGGCCGTTCACATCGGAAAAATGGGTTTTGAGCTTTGTTAATCAAATTTGATGATTATCTAGTACTAACTAGCCTTATATGATGCTTGTACAACAGGTTGAAGGTATGATGAACGCCCGGATGGAAGATCAAGCTACTGAATCAAACCGAACGCGCTCTTTTGAACAACTTTTGTAGAAACTGGGTCGTATTGTAACATAGTTCAAACTAAATGTCATCGTTTCCGCTGTGTTTAATCGTTTGCTAATGGTCATAGTTGTTTTGGAAACTTAACTTCATCCGGTTTTTGGGTAAACATGTTTTGTAATAGTTTGGTAGTAATAACTAGTATTTGAATTATGTCATTACTTTCTCAAACCTACGAAATATTTGGGTTAGGGGTGAGGGTCTTACACAATGTTTGAAACGTTAGGGACTCAATAGACCTAGGCTCGGAAATAAGGATTCAACATGCAAATTGCATATAACTAGCTAAACACATATTACTCTATATATTAATTTAGAACAGCTTAGGCAATAGTTACTTTTCATCTTTTGCACTTTGGCCACTAACTTTTTTACTTTCTGTTTTCTCAATTTGACACTTTATTTTTTTACGGTTTGGCCACTAAACAATTAGGCCACTAGCTTATGTACTTTCTTTTCTTCTAATTTGACCACCAAACTTTCACCACCAAACGTTTAGCTTTTAGATTCTTCGCACTTTGGCCACTAACTTTCTTACTTTCTGCTTTCCCAATTTGATACTTTATTTTTTTTACAGTTTCGCCACTAAACAATTTGGCCACTAACTTATTTACTTTCTTTTCTTCCAAATTTCGCCACCAAACTTTGACCACCAAACTTTTACCTTTTAGAATTTCACCCAACTTTTTTAAAGTTGCATTGCAGTCAGTTCTAGCAACCTTCGTGCAACGCGCGGTAGAATAGCGGTGCATATCCCCTGCAACCCGTGCGTAGCACGGGTGCACTCTACTAGTTGTACCTAACTCAAAAATAAATACAAACACAAAATATATCCGATATATTGACGTCACCGTTAATCAACTCTTTTTTATCATAGTTATCGACACAAAAGGTACACTTTCGGTAGATCACGTTTCAAGGTCTTTGCATAAAGTTATTATTCCAAAAGAAAAAATAAATAAAGAAAGAAGAATATACTCTAATAAAGAGGAGATAAAGACAATAAATCTTACTATTGTATCATATAAAAACTACTTTGACTTGATATTATTATCTACTTTATTCTCTTTTCACGATACGTGGAATTTCAACCATGACATGATTTCTCATAACAAATAGTTAAATAGTCTCATCCAATTTTAATGTGGGTGACAATGGACTTAAACTTTATTGAACTCAAAATTAAACCTTACGGTTATATTTATCTTTTTTTTTAGAAAGCAAACTTCATTCACCAAGAAACCGGCATTATCTCTAAGCTAGAGATAAGCCACAAAGGTACAATTACAACAAATCGAAATTAAAAGTACACCATCGCTTCCAATCAATCGTATCCTTCTTAAATCTACTCTTGTACCAAAGAAAACCCAAGGATTTGACATCCGACACGATCTTAGCCGCTTCCGTATCAATACTTGAGAAAATCTTGTCGTTCCTAGCCTTCCAAATACGCCAACATGTAATAATTAGGATGCCGTATACGACTTGTTCCTTAGCCTTCGGGATCTGCATAAAATCGGTAGTCTTCAAGATATCTTGGATGGAGAAAGCATAAAGCGGCGCTAATTTGCACCAAGAAGAAATCCCTGACCACACTCCCATCGAAATCCTGCAAGCCGTGAAAAGATGATCCACCGTGTCTTCTACTTCTCCACATAACGTACACATGCCATCCCCCACAAAGACGTTTCTTCTACTAAGGGCATTGGAAGTCGGAATGCGATCTCTAGCCGCACGCCACATGAACACATTGCATTTATTAGGGACCCAATTACACCACCTATAGTCAAACCGATTGTTAGTGATAACATCAGAAGTCAGCCACTTACGAACCTCCTTGACAGAAAAACCAGCGCTAACATCCGCAGCCCATACCCATCCGTCTTCCTTCTCTGAAAGATTAACCCCAACGAGCAGCCTGTGGATATTAACGAGTTGACTAAGCTCGTCGTCCGATGCTGGATATCGTTTCCAACTCCAAGAAACAACCCATCTACTATCAATCTGAGTAAACTTGCTCGCAACCGAACAGAATTTGTCCTGTTCGAGTCTGTAGAGATCTGGAAACAAAGCCTTCAAACTCCCTTCTTGAGCCCATGGGTCTAACAAAAAACGGACAGACCTACCGTGGCCGATGTCCCCTCGAATAAGATTAGTGAAACACATGCCTTGAACCTTCATTCTGGAGCCGAGATTAACAATTTTGCTCCAAGTTCCCGCCACAGATTTATTACAAGGAATCGGCTCCCATCTTCTAGATGAAAAATGTATAGCGTCGATCATTTATATAATTTTTTGCCAATCTCCTTACGGTGGAGTGACACCTCCTTGCTTTCCTTATGGGAGGTGGAGAGTTCAAGTCCTACCGGCACCAAAATGCTGCTGGTGGCCCGGGTTTTACCGCAGTGGGCTTTCGGGCGACGGGTTTTCTCCGGGAACTGGTGTGAAATTATTGGTTTAGCCGGGTTACTCTCAGAGTATTTCTTTGTCCAGTGGGTACTTCGAGAGTGGTCGGGATTGATTTGTTGGCCGTTCAAAAAAAAAAAAAAACTATATATAAAAAAATAATAAAAAAAGTATATATTATTATACAACTTGTCGTATGCATTGCTTTCCCTGAATCAGGGCTAAATAAAAGCATATTGCTTTCAGTTAATTTATCGAAGATTTCCAATTTTAATGTGGGTGACCATGTACTTAACCTTTATTGAACTCAAAATTAAACCTTACGGTTATATTTATCGAACATTTCCAAATCCTCAGAGTTTCGGTTGGGGGGGGGGGGGGGGGGTATTCACGTCTCATGCTCATTTTGTAGGCCACACCCCCTTTATGGAACGGTGTTTGACGTCCCTTCACATGGCACCTCATAAAGGGGTAACCCACAACACATAACCTTAGTTTCACTATGTGTTTTAGAGTTAAAACACTTAAAATGCTACTACAAGGTACTAATATATCCCCTTTAACCACTTTTGTAATCACTTTTAAGTGTGACCGTGTAAATTTAGTTGTAATACATAAGAGGATTATACCCTGTTTTGTTTATATATGCCCTTATTTTTCTCAATTATTACGTACAATATTGTATAGTTCTTTGAGTTAAAATAGATTTTGCATCGAACCCATTATCTTTTGTGCCCGTATAATTCGTTGTGGTCGTGTGAGAAGGGCCCATAACCATCCATCCGACTCCATTTGGGAATCCGGATGCATATAAACAAATGTCTCTTCCAATGGCAAGCAAGCACTAACGTAACATCTTAAAAAATAGCGCTTGAGATAAAACTTAGTAACTATCTAAGAATTAAATTCCGAGAATATAATTTTTATCTTAATGGAATGATTAAATAACGGATAATTTTTATAAAAAATAAGTTATATGTTCTAAAAATAATTTACAAAAGTATAATAAAGAGAATATGACAAAATAAATAGAAAAAAGTTGGAAGAGAAAAAGGATTGAATGTGTATATCAAATATTAAATGAGTTCGGTTGATTTATGATATCTATGCATCATTATATTTTATAACCTAGTGTTTTCGACTACCCATGCAAGTCTTGGCAAATATGTCGGTCTTTCCAATTCATATATTTTCAATTCATAATTTCTCATTTAATAAAATCAAAACCGACAAAGGAACTCATTTTAAGCTGTCGGGTCTTGTATTCATTTTATTCTTTTTTATGTTGTCATACTTAACACCTTTTGTAACATTAGTTACTACTTACTAGTTAGTGTACGAACCAAATGTGTTGTGTCAAGCAAACATGTCTAGCTGTATACACTATGTAAAATTTCTCAAAAGTCATAACCCAACCATGTTTATTTTATGGCTGTTATAAAATGTAAGGTAAGACTACGTACATATCGTGAAGCAATCCGACCCCTCATTGAACCATGCGTAAACACGAGAGCCTAGGTCATGAGTACGCCCATGGGAGACTTTTAGGGCGACCAGAGAGGACACATGGCTAGGCCCGTTTTATTCAGGACATTTTTTTAATAAAATTTCTATATACATATATGATTTAGAACTCAAAAACTTATTAGCCAATTTATAAGCTCCATACTCATTAAAACTCAAAACATAAGGTCTAATGGACATATATTTTAATATCTCGAACAAGACACCTAATTTTTAGAGACGCCTCTAGGTACGCTCTTTATCAAGAGCGAAAAGGTAAAATAAGTCAAAATACTCATAAACCGTATATAAAGAAATTAGATTACACTATAACTTTTACATACGTGCATACATACATACATACATACATACAAAATTAGTTATTTAGTTCTACCACCAACCATGAATTCCTGACTTTTAAACCGTCAGATCAGTAAACCGTTTAGCCTGGTCGACCCACCCACCCCAATTAAATTTGTCGTTCTCTTAAAGCGAAGTTAGCAGTTTGGCTCAAAATTCTCGTCAAAACCAATCAAATCGAACCGGACCTAAACATCTACAAACTATGATATTGTATGCTTGAGTTTTTTTAAGTGTTTTAACCAATGTAAAAAAATTATTAAAATTACTTAATATGGAACAAAAAAAGAAGAAAAAAAAATGTGAAAAGAGTGTTGAAAAAAAATGGATGATTAGCTGGAAATAAGGGAAGACAGCTGGAGGAAAAGTGTACGGTGAGTGAGGGTGGGAGGGATACGCAGGCAGGCAGCTGTACTCGTCGCCGTTTCATCCTTTTATTATGTCCACCTGGTCCCACTCTTTTACTTTTACCTAAAACACCCTTCTTTCACTTTCTTTTTTACCATTACCTTCTTCTATATGCCATTCTTCTCCCTTCACCCCCTCACTTCTTTCAAGGAATCAAGGACATAACACACTCTATTTACCACACCTTTAAAACTCTTTTTTTATTAAATTATTTTATTTTATTTTTTTGTCTTTTTTTTAAAGGCATTTTTATTTTTTTGTCTACTAATTTTTTCTTGCATAGTTTACTCCCTTGTGGCCAAAGCACCGTTGTGTTACATATAATTACATAGAAAATTATTTTATTTTATTTTTTTTAACTGAATTTGCCCATACATTGTGGTGAATTGACATCCTACGTAATCCAGGTTAGGTGCGAATATGGGTGGCACATGTTCGACTCGAATGTGAGACGGGGTTTTACCGATTATTCCATTGCCATGCTTTCAAGCAGGTGGTCGGGTTTTCACGCATATGTGAGAACCAAAGGACTGGTGACACTCGAATAGTCGACCTTGGCCACAAACCTTAGTGTCACGATGGTTGTGGTCGACCTTGGCCACATATGTAAGCATATGGTATTTATAAGTAAGTTAGTTTGACGTTTAAAAATTTGTATATATATGTATATTCTAAAGGGCTAAATTCTACATGACATTCATATAGCCATTCTCCTCTTTGATAGTGTCATATACGATGTGGCATTAAGTAATTTTAGGGAAAAAAAGTTTAAAAACAAAATTGTATTTTTCTCTCTTGTTTTATTCAATAATTTTTAAACGTTAATATCTTTTATATATGAGATTTTTTAAAGAAAAAAATTACACCAAATTAACGAGCGTTTTATTATCTTTCCAACGAGTACCATAGTGCTATATAAAAAACGGAGAAAAAGTACAATTATTTTTTGTGGGGTTTTGTTCATACAGGAAAAAAATACGTGTTTAGGTAATTCATTAATCATGTATAGGAAAGTCACTAATTATGTTCAAACCAGTAAATATGAATTATATTTTCAACTAGAGCAGAATAAGCTATTAGTGTTATACATTGTTTTAGGTTAGGTGTCAATATTAGTATGTTAGAGTTATACATTTTTAGCCTTTAGTATAGGATATGTGTTAATATTAGAGTTACGTTAGAATTATACATTGTTTTAGGTTAGGTGTTAGTATTGGAGTTGTACATTGTTTTAGGCTAGCTATTAATATTAGACTTGTACACTGTTTTAGGTTAAATGTTAACATTAAAATTATACATTGTTTAAGGTTAGGCGTTAACATTGGAGATCCATTGTTAATTGTTGTACATTTCCTGCATGTAACTGTAAAGCGCATCAGTCTATTTTATATGTAAAATTGATGTGTCATATTAGATTTCTTAACTCCAGGACCCTTCCAGGTATAATCTACTGTAAGTATAAAAGGTAATAAAAAATTTAGGTATATAAGTCGGTTATTTAACTGATAGTATCTTCATAATGTTATTTTAAATTTCTTTATCTTATTTAAATGAATAATCATATGCAAATTGAATGTTAAAAATTGTGTATTAGAACACATGGCCATGGTTGTAGAGTTGTACTTGTCGCATTCTTTGGCCCCCTTGAACAAAGATAGTTTGATTGGAATTAGTAAAACCATAAGGTCAAAGAAAGTCTCCTTAGTCTCACCACACACATAGGCCAACTAACATCTTATTAATTCGGTTTCAACTCGGAATGGATCAACAAGTGGTCTATATAATATTACATAACATAATTGAATAAAAAGTATTTGTATACTTTTGTCAAAAGTCCATAGAACATTCATATCTCATAACTACATATCCGTTAACATCAAAATTTTATCATTTGTTATGTGATGAATGGAAAATTTGAACATTACATATACGACTAAGGTAAACAAAAGAACTCGGACTTTACGGACCAACCAAAACATTCATGACAAGTATGCGACCGTGTATATGTTCTTGTTTTGAAAAAAAAAAATGTTAGAGATTGATATAATATAAGGTGATAATTTTCTTGATCACGTGAAACATACGTACCCATAAGCATTTTTTTTGTTTTTATTTTATTTTGACATTGGTGATAGAATATTAATTCATTATCTTTTAGTTTTTTTTATCTATATGTAGAGTTTAGGAGATCATGTTTAAATGTTTATTTAAGACCATAAAGTTATAAAATCTTAAAAGAAGGTTTAAACTATATAGTTTCCATATATATAAGAAAAGTAAAGTTTTCTACAACACAAATGTATAAACCATGTCAATTAAAAAAATATTTGTTTCCACAAAAAGACCTCAAATACTATGATAATAAGGGGAAAGATCCGGTACAAATAGTTTTTTTGGTAAGAACTGTAAGAATCAAAGGAGGGTATTTTTTTTTAATTTTTTTTTCAAAATTTTTTTTCCCCATATTGTTAAACATGTATTATAGTATTGAAAACTAAAAAAAAATAAAAATAAAAAAAATTTGGTGTAGAGTAATTACGTGTAGAGTAATTACATAATTACTCTAGTGTAAACTAATGTATTTACCTTAATGACGTAATCACACTAAAAAAATTTTTTTTTTTTAATTTTTTTTTTGTATTATTCATCTAGAAAGAATGTTTAAGCACATGGGAAAAAAAATTCTAAAAAAAAAATAAATTTTTTTTACCCCCTTTGATTCTCACAGTTCTTACAAAAAAACTATATGTATTTAATCTTTACTCATGATAATAAACCAATAATAACAATGGTTAATAAATGAACAAAGCTAAATCAAGCAATAATATAGTCTTTTCTTTTAAAAATATACGGAGTACTAATCACCATTCGCCCTCTTTGGATCAAGAACTTGTTAAACAAAATAAGTAAAAAGATACACATATAATATCTTAATTTATTACTTCACTAGATATTTGCCCGCGTTGACACGCAGTTTAACAATGTACGATTATTTGGAGTAGTATAACGTATAAGAAAAATACAGTAGAAAAATTTTATTAAAATTTAAAAGGAACAAATACACATTTTATTCAAATATCGCTGAAAATTTCCTTATACACCACATTCATCTCTTTCGCCAAGTGGTTTCACTTGCGCTTTCTCCTTTTTGACATTCATCTCTTTCAGTTTACCTATAAATACAGACATTTATTATCAAAACAACACACATTTATATTAAGATCCCATGTTGATAAAGTCTAAGATAATCTTAACTAAACTTTAAGCGCATTAAAATTACTTGTGAGCTTCTGTTTGTTAAGTATTCCCATAACTTTTTTTCCTTTTGGTTTCTCCCTTAGGCCATATATGTTGATATCATCTATAAAAACATGCAAAGATGTAAAATGTTGTTTGATTGAAAATATATTTTGCTCATAAATAATTTGATAAGTAATTCCAAAAACACTAAAAAACAACTCATTGTTGTATCAAGACACAAATCGACAATAAGCAAACACTCCTTTATCTATTGCCGAAGAAGACCATAACACCTACAATAACCAAAAAAGATATGAAATTCTATGATATTGTTAAAATTTAGTGATATCACTTGTAGATCATCTGATCCACAATATACTTATTAGAAACAAATTAAAAGACTAATTATAGATTAGAAACTAAAGGACGCAAGTTGTTGATTAAGAGTCCAGTACCTAATAAAAATAATGATTGTGACTTTTAAATAAAAAACTAAACAGTTTAAACACCATTTTACTTATTTGATGAACTAAAGCATGTCTGAAAGTTTCACACTGCATCATCAAAAGTTTTTATATTTAAGAAGGAATTATGGATTGCAATATCATCCAACAAATACCCACTTTTACACCAATTTCTTTAATTTGAATGTCTAGAATTACTTACCAACAGATCCTCCTTGCTTTAGGGATGTTTTTCGCTTCAACACATTACCAGATTGCTCCCTCTGTTCATGGGCTCCCACAGCAAACACACACACGCTCACTTTATTTTGGCTTCAATACACAATTATACAACTAATTGTTTGTTTCCGTACCTGCTGACTGTCACATACCGCTTAATCGCTTCAAGTATAATCTGAATTTCTGCATATTCAAAAGTCGCACTTGTTATATTCAAAATACCTTAAAAGTTTTCCAATTGTTCTTATCAGTTTTGAGTCGAAACAAACCTGCAAATGACTTGCAACGTTTTCTCACGACACCAAAGTATATTTGCAGACTTGATATCCTGATGAAGGATCTTAAGTTGACTTACAATGTAAATTGGATCAATATCTTAACATTTGAAATGCCTCGATAATAGCTTCAGCAACAAACAAACTAAATAATTAGAACCATGTGCTCATAATCACTGTCCAAACCGTACTCCCTCTGTGTTTCCGTCCCAAAAATATTTTCCACATTTCAATTTTAGTTTTTTCGAAAATAATTATCAACTTTCAATTTGCATTAATTTGGGTCAGGAGTATTAAAAAAAGTTATATCATTATAGAAGATTCTTAAAGTGTATACTTTTTCTACAATATACAAACTCTATAAAGAACTGAAATATCCACTCACCTGACCCTCACCGTTCCACATCTCATCAGCTGCCCGTGGCGCAAGTTGAACAGTAATGTGATTCTTATTCGACTGTCGACTGTATGAAATCATAGGAAAAGAAGGTAAGTGATATTAAACAACTATAATGTACAGAAAATTTAGAAAAAAAAAAAGAAAAAAGAAAAAAAGATTCTGCACCTCAGCAACCCTTCCTTAAATTTGATCTGGTCCATTTTCATCCTCACATAACCCAATTCCCTACCAGCTCTTGGGGCAATATTTATCTGTTCAAAATAAAATTCTCACTTAAGATAAAAGTCACTCAAATGTAAAGCAAAAATTATATAAAGTGAAACCTGATAATCATACAAACTCTATATTGCTAACATCAGGAAAATTCATTGCGGCATACCTTCACGAAAGCTTTACCTAAGTCCTGATGAACATATAAATTCGTTAGTGTTAATGATTATAGAAAAATGTAACCATATCATAAAAGCTAATTATTATCACACTTATATTTACCTGAGTTTGACTTTGACTCTGTTCATTAGTTGATTCTTTTGAGGTCCATAGCTGTTCCAAGTTGTAATAAACTACCCAGATGTCATGAGTACGACCATGATCGATACCCACAAGACAGCCTCCACCTTTTTTTTCACTGGTGCAACACAATCATTATACACCTGCAACCGCCATAAAAAAGTATTAAAAAACAAATCAAAATTTTAAAAATGTATTAAAATTAGTGCAATAACTTTACAAACCAATTTCACCATCAATTCCATTCAACAACTTTCCAAACCAAGATCTATAATTCTAACAATTATAGTTAATACATTTGACTATGCAGTTAATACATTTGACTATGACTATAAGGAAAGTGTACAACTAATTGTGCTATTAACTTTCCTATAATACAATCAATCAATCTCTTACCAAAAAAATCGACCCTTCCTTTTAACAGCCAAGACTTTTCAAACCACCATTTATAACAATTAATTATTATACTTATCCTTCCAAACTTTAAGCCACCAACTTAGGAAACAAATAAAATGCTAATAAATGAGACCCGAATCAACAAACAGAGCCCGTACCCGAATAGCTTTCCTAAGCGGGTTAATCACTAAAAACTATCCAACATTCTTTTACCTTTCATCTAATATTATAATCCTCAAGAACACATCGAAGAACATATGAACATTCAACCTCACCCGGAAACTAACTCCAAATCTCCCTGATTTCCAAAATAAAATTTAAAAACATAAAGCCATAATCATTCTGAATAATAATAAACGAAAACTAAAGAACAATGATTCAAACCTTATAACATCAGTTGAAGCCTGAAACCTAATGAATGGATACCTAAAACATAAACCTCTAATCGAAACCTAAATCAGTAGTACTCATCAGTAGCTTTCTTAAAACATCAATAAAACCTTATAACATCATTGGAACCCTATAAACACCTAAAACGATACCTAAAACATAAACCACTAATCGAAACCTAAATCATAAGAAACCATTCAAATATTTGTTAAAACATCAATGAAACCCTAAACATCAACCCATAATCATTCTGAATAATAATAAACGAAAACTAAAGAACAATGATTCAAACCTTATAACATCAGTTGAAGCTTGACACCTAATAAATCGATACCTAAAACATAAACCTCTAATCGAAACCTAAATCAGATATACTCATCAGTTGGTTTCTTAAAACATCAATAAAACCTTATAACATCATCTGAACCCTATAAACACCTAAAACGATACCTAAAACATAAACCACTTATGGAAACCTAAATCATAAGAAACCATTCAAATATTTCTTAAAACATCAATGAAACCCTAAACCGAAATCTAAAAAAGTAACCCTAATTAGAAACAAACATAATACCCTAAATCTAAAGACTATCTAACAATTGATAATCTTTGAAAACAACAAACATAATATTAGAATCAACAATACAAAAAAAAAAACAGGTTAATATTAGAATCAATCATGTCAGTAGTCAAATAACAAACATGAACCCTAAACCCCCAAATCTGAATAATTATTTAAAACCAATCAAAAATACAAAAAAATAGGTTACCTTGAATGAGACACACGATGAAGATGAATGATCGCCGATGGATGGTGAATATAAACAGCCGACGAAAACCCACAAAAAAACAGAGAAACATAAAACAACCGATTAATTATGAAATAATTATAAGAAACAACAATATGTAACAGCCATATTATGAAAAAGAAAGAAAGAATCGTTACCAATGATCGGAGATGGAAGCTTTGCTTTGATGAAGAAATCGCCGATCGCAATCTTCTTCTGATGAGAGGAGAGAGAGCGGTGAAGAGGGATGAATGAAGGGAAGAAAGAGAAACGTGTGTGTTTTTTATTTATTTAGGGTATTAATTGTGTAGGTTAATGATTTTAGGAAAGTATTAACTCACCAATTTTGACCATATTTATGTATTATTAGTCTAATTTTTATTTTTTAAAAAAGAAAAATTTTATAAATTACAAGAGGAGGACACATGGCACAATGTGGGAAGAGAGAGAAACTGAGGTGAAATGAGGGAGTGCCAAGTGTCCTAATTGAGTTTGTTTTATTAAGAGTATAGATTCATAAAATATAAAATACAATAATAAATAAATATCGTATCATGTGAATCAACCCAAAATAAAGAAATATTTGTTTACATAAAGTGAGAAGACCGAAGAAAGAGAATAGTACCAAATTACAAACCCGTCAATTCATGAGTCACCAAGGGCAAATCCGTCATTTCATAATAATAATATAAGTACCCACCAGTTCGCTTCCCAAAACTTCTCTCTCAGTCCAAAGACCCTCTCTCTCTCTCTCTCTCTATCTTTTTCTCTCTCAAACATTTTATCGAACACCTTGTCTGCGTTACACCACCGTCGTAACAACACACCATCTCTCCATCAACAACCCGCCGTTAAACCCTCCCGTCACCGTTACACCTCCGTCAACAACCCCACAACGTAAACCCATGTCATCAGACACAGAAATCGGATAACCAATCGGTTATTATATACTATTCAACAAACAACCAAACAAACAAAGGGTTATAAAACAAAGATGGGTAAGTTAGGATTAATATTATCAGTGGGTTTTGCAGTGGGTAGCTGTGCGATAGCGGCAGTGATGGTGGGTAGGAGAGTAAACAGCCGGAGACAGTGGTGGAAGGTTGTTAATACGTTGGAAGAGTTTGAATTAATGGGTTCAACGCCTGTTAGTCGGTTAAAACAAGTGGTTGATGCTATGGCTGTTGAGATGCACGCTGGTTTAGCTTCTGAAGGTGGGAGTAAGCTTAAGATGCTGCTTACCTTTGTTGACAGGCTTCCTGACGGGTTCGTGAATCTTTTCTTTATATAAATTTGTGTTTTTTTTTTTTTTTTTTGTAAAGATTGTTTTTTTTTGTGGAAATTTGGAGTGTTTTATGTTTTGTGTTTGTGGGTTTGATCTGGGTTTCTGTTTTTTTACAGTTTTGAGCTACTGTTTGTTAATATTAATAATAGTTTGATTTAATTGTTTTTGTTAATTTTTAATTGTTAATGCTGCTGTTTTAGGGTAATGTGTGATCTTTATGGGTGCTGTTTTTTGTGTATTTGTTATGTATTACAGTATAAAATATAAAAGTCTGATGATTTTTGAAGATTTTGTTTGCTTAATTAATATTATGTGTATTATTATTTTTTTTAATGTTTGAATTAGTAGTGTATTTTGTTTGAAATTTGGGTGGTATTTGGTAGTTTGTGTGTGTGTGTGTATATATATATATACTAATTTGAAATGTTTTTACCTCTTGTAAGGTTGTTTGGACCAGTCTTTTTGAAAGTTATTGTTTGAATATGTGCTTTTTAAAGCTTTGTTTGAATTAAACTTTTTGAAACCTTTGTCTGTATGACGTTTATTAGTAATTTGACTGTTTACTACTATTCTTTTATTTCGACACTTTTAGTTTATGTCGATGAAGTCATGTTTTCGATTGTAAAAAGGTTAGTGGAATTGTATTGACAGAGATGAATAAGGTATTTAAAGGTACTAATGTATGATGTACTTTAAGAGGCGGTTGTGATGTTGCTATTTAAAACAGTTTTAAGGAATTGCTTTCCATAAATCTCAACAATTGTGTGCCACATTATGAATGTGTTGAGTGAATGTGTTTGTAGATATTGCAAGCATTTATGTCATGAGTTTAGGACGTATTTATGATCATGATCGTAATAGCTTGATATATGCCTATATGGTAATTAGTTGATTACTCATTGCATGATTCAAGTGCAGCTTTTATTTAATCTCTTCATATATGTAACAAGTACTTGATATATTCATTATATTGTACTGTATATTATTGTTCTTGACGTTGATGACGTATTCTTTGTTTCTCAGGAGTGAAAATGGAATATATTATGCCTTACATGTTGGAGGGACCAATTTCAGGATTCTGAGAATCCAGCTTGGCGGCCAGAGGTCCATTCTTGGGCATGATGTCGAGCGGAAACCTATTCCAGAGCATTTAATGACCAGAACGAGCGAGGTCTGGAGGAATTTTAAGCAACATGCTACTTTTAACTTTTTTCATTTTTTGATATTCTAAATGGTATCTTGCAGGTGTATGTGAACTAATGTGATGTTTTAAATCAATATATGCAGGAGTTTTTCGATTTTCTTGCTTTGTCTTTGAAGGAATTTGTTGAAAGGAAAGGAAGTAATTCACAGCTTTCACAAGTTAGAGGAAAGGATCTTGGGTTTACATTCTCATTTCCTGTAAAACAGACATCTGTCTCATCAGGCACTTTGATCAAGTGGACTAAAGGATTTTCTATTGACGACATGGTTAGTTTAACAGCAGTTAAAAAAACTATGCACCTGTCATTCGTCAAATATTTTGTTAACACCATCAACAAGACAACAATGCCGAAGGCTCAACGCTTGTCAGATGTTGATGCAAAAGTGCAGTCTTGTGATATACTTGGACATGCTAATATAAATAAGTAATGCACGTTTTAAAATGAAAAAGCCTGAGAATCTATAGTGTACATATGATATCTTTTGATAGTTTTGCAACTCTGTCATAGGTATCTAATGTGTGCTTGCCATTTCAGGTTGAAAAAGATGTTGTTGAATGTCTGCAGAAAGCATTGTCTAGAAGAGGTCTAGATATGCATGTTGCTGCACTTGTAAGCACTTCAGCCACCTTTTTTTTTATAGTAGCTTAAAGATATGTACTTGCTAAATGTTGGCCGCCCAAATTCTTTCTTGTCTTGTTAGCTGTTAATCGCCACGTTAAAAGTATGTTTTAACAATCAAATTGTTCAAAAGCAGCATTTTGCTTAGTATCCTCCACTGGCAAGTGGCATTTGACTTTTGTTTTTTGACGTGTTGATTCCTAGAGGGGCATGATTATTTTGTTTGATAATTTTTCACTACCTAACATAAATAAGGATAAGTAGGCTCGTTAAAGACCTGTGCAACAGAGTTGAGTTGTTGGCTTCTCTCCCCCATCATCTCGCTTACTTTGAAGTAAATAATCACAATTAAGTTGATGGCTGTGAACGGAACAACCTAGTATGGAGATTTGGATAGAAAACCTAGATAACAGTTGAAGCAATCTTCGACTTTCGTATATGCTATATAGTTGGGTCTTAGATAGAAGGTCACTTGGGTGGCAGCTAAGGCGTTGTTGCCATCTAAGAGTCAAGTCTGTACGTATTTCAAAGACTGTTGAAATGCATATAGTTCTTAACATGCTAGTCAAATTCCTAAGATTATTAGAGAGAAGTCAGCCAACTGTTAACCAACATCTAGCAAGTTTATATCTAAAAGTCATACTTTGGAAACAATTTTAGTAAAGGACTTAGGTAGCATATAGAACACACGATTTTCATATGTTGCTTTTGTTTGGTGGTGGGGTCGGAGTACAAGTAGATCTTTACCACCAATAAAAGGGCATTTGGTTTAATGGACCCTAACGTCAACAGGCTTTTTGTTTTTTATTTTTTGCTTGGTGTTTTCAAAAGCTAAAGTCAACAACTAGTCACTAATGTAAGTGGGGATTAGGCAGCTAAACTGATAGAAGTGGTAACGGAAATTTAAGTGGGACTTTTTATAAAACACTGCCCCTTTAGTTGAGTGAAATATTGTTTTTATAGGCTTCACTTTTATTCCACTTTTTACATCACTACCTTTTTTATACTTTTTGCATCATCACCTTCTTAGTTTGGCATTGGTGATCTTTCTGGCACTTCGTCGCCATTTCAGTTTTTATATTTATTTAGTGACCTGGGAAACAAGGATAACGTAGGAAAGGTTTTAAACGGTGTTACAAAACCTATTGATTTACAACGCCTTATACATGGATTTCAATGTAAACAGGTGAATGATAGTGTGGGGACATTGGCCGTCGGACATTTTTACGACAAAGATACAGTTGCCGCAGTTGTAATTGGGACTGGCACCAACGCTTGTTATTTAGAGCGGGCTGACGCAATTATCAAATGTCAAGGACTTCTCACGACTTCTGGAGGCATGGTATCTTTGGTCTTTCTCCTACCAACTACCGTTTTAGAACCTTGCAGTTCACTTATTTATAAGTTAATAATGTTAATCAGGTTATTAACATGGAATGGGGTAATTTTTGGTCCTCACATTTGCCAAGAACGTCATATGACATTGATCTTGATGCTGAGAGCCAGAACCCTATGGATCAGGTTAATATTGTATCATGTCAAGTCTCTACTTGCATATAAATTTGGTTCTGTAATTAGCAGTTTTTTTTTTTTTTTTTTATAATTAATATGTGACTAATACAGGGATCATACTGCAGGGTTTTGAGAAAATGATATCAGGAATGTATTTAGGTGACATTGTAAGAAGAGTAATCTGCAAGATGTCTTTAGTGTCTGATATTTTTGGACCTGTTTCTTCTAAGCTGTCGACACGGTTTGCTTTAAGGTATTTTTTTTTTACCAGAATACCTTTATTAAGGAGCATCAAACGACGAACATGATTCTCTCATTGAGCCAAATCTATAGATCATTATTGAAACTAGGGGAGGGAGGTGGAAACAATCATCATGTCTGTTTACTACACTTGATTAGTAGGCATGCAAAGTCAAAGTGAGAACCTATGCTAGTAGGAGTAAATTATTGGGCAACCACCCGTTGCAAGTATATTAGTGCATGAAAATGGGTTATTACTTTGTTCTTATTAATGCTTTTTAATTTTTAATAAATAAACTTTCAAGTGGATAGTGAGAACCTGATAATAAGAAGGTTTATTGTTGTTTTCAATCAAACTTTTGAATCATAACATACAAGTATATATCAATCAGGTGCGTTCATTTGTTGTCATCTCGTGTCAGTTGTCTTCTTTGTTTATTTAGTTATTTGTTTGTTTTCGTCAGTTTGAAATAGATGTGTAATTCTAAAACTGTTGTGGTGGTCCTGTGTTTATATTCTAATCAGTGTATGTGCTAAAGCAGCCCACTTTTTTCATTTTCTCTCTTTAAATAAAGTGGCACTCTTCTTTCTATTATAAAATCATATTTTCCATTGCTCTCTTTTCAAATTGATTCGAAGTATCACTTGAGTATCATGTGAAGAAATTTGAATCTTTGTCGTTTTTTATATTGCTCAGTACACCATTAATGGCGGCCATGCATGAAGATGACTCCCCTGACTTGAGTGAAGTCGCCAAGATTTTAGAAGAAACCTTGGATGTAAGATTTTTTTTCTTTTTAAGTTTCTATATATGGTTATATGCTAAGCGTCACAAATTTGATCTATCTACTTATAAATGTGTCAATATGCTTTCTATTTTATCTTAATCGGGTCAAATAAAAAATTAGCTAAGAGAGAATTGGTTATCGTAATCATAATAAGTTTGTTATTTATAGAAATTGACAACAAATGCTTATTGGTTAATCCAACCTGACCTGTCCCGTCAGACGTACTCAACATGAACCCGTTTCGCTCATTACACCGTCTTAAAAATCTCGCTGAATTAACTACTTATCGAGGTTTGGGTATGGCTTTTTTGTATTAACAGATACATGATGTCCCATTAAAAGCAAGAAAAGTTGTTGTCAAAATATGTGACGTGGTGACAAGAAGGGCTGCCCGGTTGGCAGCTGCAGGCATTGTCGGGATCTTGAAGAAGATTGGCCGAGATGGCACAGGTGGCATTACGAGTGGCAGAATCAAAGGTATAAAAAGCGGTAGAATGAGAAGAACAGTAGTGGCAGTTGAGGGGGGGTTATACACGAGCTACACCGTTTTTAGAGAATACTTGAATGAAGCCGTAGCAGAAATATTAGGGGAAGAAATCGCCCCATACGTAATCCTCAAAGTGATGGAAGACGGATCAGGGATCGGAGCTGCTTTGCTGGCTGCCTCAAATTCAGCCAGAAGTGTGGATACAGTACAGGTTCTATGAACAACTATATTTATATTTATATATAACTAAGATATAAATATACATATATAGCCCCCCCTATCTCCTGTAAATTGTAAATGTTTCTTTGGTCTTATGTATAGAAGGGAAGGTTGTAAATGTCATATAGCAGTAGATGAAGCTTGTGGCAGTTCTTTGTAGTTTTACATTGTGTTCATTCATTTCTAAGGTAAAATAGTATCAATTTGGTCTTCGAATTTGTGTTTCCGGCTTATTAAATTGGTAAATACTATATAGTCAAGGTTCTGGTTTTCGGTTGCATTGGTTTGTCTACATTTTTACTTGAGTTTAGTCTCCGTCGTTTATGTTTCATGAAATAAAGAATTGGATGTCTGGATGTACACAATGCTATATTTGTTATAGCGGCTGTTGTCGATGATAGCAGGCAGTGATGGTAGCTTTGATGGTGTGGCATTGGTGGTGATAGGTGGCGGTGGGCGTGTTGGCGGCAATTGGTAGGTGGTGGCCATGGCCAGTGGGTGTTGCTGACCATAGACCCATTCTAATTTGATTTAAGGAGACTCATGTCGTGTGTTTATAAATATTTCACAAAGTATGATAGGCTCGGCTATTCATTAAGTTTGTTGCTTGTTTAAAAATGTTGGAATTTCCAGTTTACGTAAAGTTATCTTGATGCCTTTTACGATTGCATTGAACGGAGATAGCAAATCAGCTTCCTTTTTTTGGCGTAACTTAGAGGGTGTTTGGTATCGAGTTTGGAAATGTAAAAGTGCTTTTGGTCAGAAGTGCTTATTGGCTTATGACTTTTTGAAAAGAAGTTTTAAAAAAAGTGTTTGGGTTAGCTTTTGGGATGAGAAACGACAAAAAGTTAATAGATTGTTTTTTTAAGTGTTTCGCTTAACTTATTGTGAATATCGGTTGTATGAGTGGTAGATTTGTAATTTTTTTCCAAAAGCTAAAAGCCAGGATTTCTAATTTCTCAAAAACAGTTTTTTCACCCTTAAAAGCCAAAAGTTAAAACAGAAAGTGATTTTAAGTTACACAAACAGCTTATTGACTTATTGGCTAAGTTGTTTTGAAACTCAATCCCAAACACCCTCTTAGTGGTAAACCTTTTGGCTAGAAAGCCCCCTGCCCAGGATTGAACCCCTCCTCACACGTCGGTCCCTTTCGAACCTAAATATTATATTAAAATAAGTCGAAACTAGAGTTCAGATCATAAAGTTTTGAACATATCAATGGAGATTAGGGCAAAAAATTTGTAAAACACCAAAATGGTTAAGTACCGATACCGGTGTGGTACCAATACCGAATCGATGCATTCGGTATTGATTTCATCCCTATTTAATTTAGAATTTGTGATTAAGTTTTATTGACACTTGAATTTCCGGGCTAATGGATCAAATATTTTAACGTCTTATGAGAAATTTGATACGATTCAACTTAAAAAATGTAACATCTGGTGGTAAGAAACTTGACCGCTAAAAAACATGAACAAATATATAGGAAAAATATAATTAGTCACGTATAACACATGACTATCTATATATATAATAAAAGAAAGCAATTTTAATGACATGGCATTCTAGGAGGCATTCTCTCCCTTGAGTGTGCCATGTGTCATGCCATGTGGCAAATTAAAAAAAATCAAATAATAATATAAAATCTAATCTACTAAAATTAAATTGAGTTATTTTAGGAAAAAAGAATTTAAAAACAAATTTAATTTTTTTTCTCTTATGTTTCCTCCTATAATTTTTAAACGTTAATATCTTTTATATACGAGATTTTTTAAAGAAAAAAATTACACCAAATTAACGAGCGTTTTATTATCTTTCCAACGAGTACCATAGTGCTATTTAAAAAAACAGAGAAAAAAATGACTATTTTTTGTGGGGTTTCGTTCATACAGGAAAAAAAACACAAAGTGTTCAGGTTATTCATTAATCATGTTTTTTCTTTTAAACCAGGTTCTTATTTACGATGTTGAAATTCAGCCCAATCGCCATGCTATCATTGGAATTTTACTCTTCTAAAGATACATAGGTATACTTCATCAAGAGAAGCTAGGAGAAAGAATTGCGCAACACTGCAACACATGGTGTCACCTTATACCAATGTTATTTTTTTATTTATTTAATTACAAGAGTAATAATTATTACTATTAGTATTAGTATTATTAGAATTGTTATATTTTTCAACCTCGGGATGCTCCCGGAATAAAAGCTATCATAATAGATTTCTCAACCCCGGGACGTTCCCGGGGTATAATCTAGTACTATAATATTCATTATTATTTTTTTTTTCAAAGATAATATACAAGTTTATTACGAGTATTTGACTAGTTTGATGATTAATGTTGACTACACATCTAGGGTTTGTTCAAGCGACTCTAATCATACTTCCTCATCCCAACTATAAATAGTCCTTTCATCTCCCCACAAACCCTCCTCTCCACTTCTTCTGCCCCCTCACCATCTCATCAACCAATCCTTTCAAATTATTATTATAAAAATGGCAATCACTTTCTCAGATCTACACACCGAGTCAGGCCTCAAGTCCCTCGAATCCTTCCTAACTGGCAAGGACTACATCTCCGGGTACATATCCATCCTTTTCTTTCAATCCCAAACATATATATCATCAAATACATACCTTATTTTCCGCTTTTAGTGAGAACCGAAGTGCTGATAACAAATAATTCAGTAATAATATAATAGGAACTCTAAATAAATTTATAACACTGACTTATTTTAAGTAGCACTATCTGAACCGAAGTGCTAATAACAAATAACTCCGTGCTATTATAATTATTTTAAACTTTATGTTAAAAAAGTGAGAACCATAGCGCTAATAACAAATAATCCTATTTAATTATTTATAAGTAGACACTTTGGTTTGTACTGTTCTTACACTTTCTCTAAGAACAGCGAGAACCTAAGTGCTAAAGGATAAGCTCGGGTACTGATACCGATCCCGAAAACTCTTAAAATCCAATACTGATATCGAAAACACACGGTGTGGCACCAGTATTTTACCTTAAAATACCTATACCATACTGATACCGAAAATACCAAAACCAAAAATCTCTAAATGTAAGTGTACCGATACCGGTATTCGGTGCAATGTGCTCATCCCTAGTGCTAATAACAATGGCACTTTGATTCTCACAGTTTTTATAGAAAACATGGTTTGTACCGGAACCATCCGCATGTGTTGTAATGCTTGGTTGATGTTTCAGAAGTCAAATTACGAAGGATGATGTGAAGGTTTACGCTGCTGTTTCGGAGAAACCTAGTGCAGATCTTTATCCGTCTGCCAGCAAGTGGTATGACTGCGTTGCTTCGAAGCTTTCGTCAAGGTTTGTTCTAAAAAAACTTTTTATTGTTTGGTATTGATGGGATTGGGGTTTTTATCTGAAAGTTGTTTGTGATATAATGTGATTTGTGTATTATTTTGTGTAATTCGTATGTTATAATTATGCATTGGTAATATTGTTTACAGACTATGTATGTATGTATGTATGTATGTATGTACGTATGGTTGCAGATGTGGTGTGTTTAATGTATATTTAGGGATATTCACATGTAGCATAGTGTTTTATAAATGTGATGCATTATGGTGTCATCTTTGTTTTAAAAAAGAGCAAGGCGCTCCTAGATGTTTTCGTCTCGAAGCCGTGAGGTGAGAGCTTGATGTATGTGAGGCATTGCTCTGTGTACAATACTGTAGCAAAATAAGTTTTATGTGCACAGAGAGCAGCATCTTTCTAATCTTTTTTACATATGAGCATTTTTATTAAGTAAATCATTCATAATCTTTTCACAACTTTGGTTGTTTTTACACTTCACCCTTCTACATACCCAAACGTTGACCAGTTTTTACTAACTTTGATCAAGATTTATGTAAGGTGCTGCCTCAAGGCTATGATGGTTGATATATAAACCGAGGTGTTATACAAAGTTGTTAAAGATTATTTATCAGTTCATGGTTATCTTATTGTTTCTTTAGTTAACCCAAAATAGCTATCCTTGTTCTTATCTATTCAACTATTAATGTAGTTTTCCTGGTAAAGCCACCGGTGTTGGAATTTCTGCTCAAGCTCCATCTGCAGAAGCTGCTCCCGCTAAGGAAGCTGTGAAGGTGTGTGTGGTTTTTGCATTTTCTGGTTTTCTTTGTAATACAGATTATATTTTTTTTAAAAAGTTTCAACTTACTGAACTTCAGAATCGTGGCATTTTATTATTTTTTTTAGCGTCTATAAACTTACAGAACTTTGGTTTACCTGAATATTTCAGGAAGCTGATGCTGCTGATGACGATGACGACCTTGATCTTTTTGGTGATGAGACAGAGGAGGAAAAGAAGGCGGCTGAAGAACGTGATCAAGCAAAGGCATCAACAAAGAAGAAAGAAAGTGAGTTTATTGTGTTGATTGTGGTAATTGCTGCTTGGTAACTAACAGCCACGTGAAATTGATTTACTTTAGGTGGCAAATCATCGGTTCTTATGGATGTAAAGCCATGGGATGATGAAACAGACATGAAGAAGCTGGAGGAGGCTGTCCGCAGTGTAGAAATGCCAGGCCTTTTGTGGGGTGCATGTATGGTTTACTCTTTCAACCTCATTCTTTTGAATTCGATTTGTTTTTGTCAATTACATCTCAACTGGATTTAACGTCTACTAATCCAAGAATCCGATCATACACATAGTAAGATGGTAAAATAGACGGGTTCGGTTATGGGTCAAAACTAGCACTTTTGTTTTGGGTTTCTAAAAAAAGCATTTGCCATTTGAGGCTTATTGCTTGTTAAGAGAAAAACATTTACTAATCGAGTCATTTGTGATCAATTAGTTCTGACATTATTTTATTGTAATTTTTTACAGCAAAACTTGTTCCGGTTGGTTATGGGATCAAGAAAATGACAATCATGCTGACAATTGTGGATGATCTTGTTTCTGTGGATTCCCTCATAGAGGAGCGTCTTACAGTCGAGCCCATTAACGAATACGTTCAAAGCTGTGACATTGTCGCCTTCAACAAAATCTAGAGGCATGTTTATCTTGTTCGAATCAGCAATTTTGCTTGAATGTAGTGGTGGTGGTTGGTCAATTTGTTTCGGCTTTTGTTTGTGTTTTACAATCATAACCAAGTACTGATATATTCATCAATCATATAGCTTTTTCATGGTCAGCTTTTGATATGTTGACTTGCTTGCTTAATTTTGGGTATAGATTATAGATTTTGAACAAGATTTAAGATTCTAAGCACATATACTTGTGTAACTTGCTGCTATGGCGCTATTGAGGATTAGGGCAGACTTTAGGCTGTTAGGAACTTAGGGGTACTAACCCAAATGAACCCGAAAGCGATAAACACAGATTGTAAGGGCATTTAAAAACTGGACCCAAATTCCATTTTGCTCATTTGTAAGTCATCTCTCCGGCTTAAACATTGCGGTCGCTTGCAAGACTTCTCAACCTGTATTCCGTTTGAGCTATTTGGGGCAATGAAGGTGAAGATGAGTCGTTATCCAAACCATAGTACAGCAAAGAAAATGAAGGTCAAGTGATTCTTAAACCAAAGTATGAAGAAGATGAAGATTGTTCAATTGGGATGATTGTTTCTCTAACAAATAAAAAACGAAAAAAAAAAATATGGTCACTTGTAGCTTTACAGAAGTTGTGTTTGAAGTTGATGACATAACTAATTAAAATGTGAACACCTCACAACCACACATGATGGCACATACGTGCATGCAAAATTATCCTACCTTTATTATGTTTCTCAGGGAGGACGGGCCGGCTCGGTATTGCACCTTAGACTTCGTAGCCGAAGCGGCTACGCCACCACCATGTTGGGCTAGCTTCATCGGCTATGGTTCTCGGCATTTGCTCGCCGATTGTGTGATCTATCTTTAAACGGTCTATTGACCGTAACCTTAAAAATACTTTTTTTAAATAATTTTAAACACTATAAAACACACAACTTATACACAAATCTCATACCACTCTCATCCAAAATTCACTACCATTCTCATACCACTCTCATACCAAATTTTACTTCCACAATTTTCTTTTCCAATGGTTTGTATTCAGTAGAATAAGATTTGCGATTCAAAAGGGGATAGTGACGGAACTTGTTGCTCGCTTACCCATTATCCAGATGTAATTTGGTTTTTATTGTGATATATATAAGTTAATATTCAATATGAAAAAAATGGGATTTTGCATTTTTAGCTTGTAGCTTTTATAACTTTTAGGATTTGGATCATTTGAGAACCACCATTTAGGGAGAGAACCAAAGAACCAGTGTGAACAGGTGGCATTTTTGTAAATATGAAGGTGGCTACAAAAACCCCTCCATCAAAAAATAAAAAAAAATAAAAAAAATTATATAACTTAAGAAAATAAAAAAAGTAAAAACACCAAAATGATTATTTTGCATTATTAATTTGAAAAAAAATAAAAAAAATAAACAAAATAAAAAAAATTATGTTGTGACGTCATATGACGTCATCCCTGATGCACATGTGCATTTCGCTGTTATATATACCGAAATACACCGTATGCACATGTGCATTTTACTATTAAATCACACTTTTGAATGAATTGTCAATTACCATACTTAAATGATTATAAAATGGACGCGATACAGATATATAAGGGGTCACAAATTCTATTCAATAATCATTAAATGGACGCAAAGTGAGATATAAAATACATTCGAACTCGTCAAGGGTTTAGTCATGCATATTATAACATAAATTTAAAATAAAACACGTGTATGACAACAAACATGAATAAACTTGAAACACCTCTATATAAGACCTATAAAATAAGAAACATGTACTGCATGCACATGTGCATTTCACTAATATTGTTAGATCTTTTAGTGGTTTAACTTTCGGACATACATATATGCATGCATCATTCTTCAAATAACAAAGTTTTTATACCAATTTGTCTTTATCATACAACTACATGCAGTCTCTACCAAACGTATTAACTAAAAAAAAACAATAACAAAAAAATATCCATATATTACAAACCAACTATGTTAACCACCTACATACAAAATTCTAATTGTCTCACAACCTCATGTTCACCAACATAACAAAATGTTAAACCAAACATACATTACACAAAATGTTATACAAACTTCTTTGTTTGTTTAACAATTTCCTTATCCCCAACCAAAGTTGATGTGGTGTAACGCGTGTTTGTTTCAAACGCCAATTTGCTTTTTTGATAACCTTCTTTTAAGTTGACTTTATTACCACCGTTTTAATACGCTTCGATATTTTTTTATTTATTGTACTTGCATCTGCACACACATTTGCCATAAAACACAATATATCATGTTCATCCATAATTATGCACATGTGCATAATCAACAATATATGTTAAATATTGCGCAAATCAACATACCAGCATTATTCGCCGTTTCAATATGTTTCTGCTTGTTTGACCTCGTTTGAACCTTCCTTTTTAATTCCAAATCTGCACATAGGATATTTTGTGTGAGTAAACATCAAACATTTAATATTTCAAAAGATAAAACTACACATATGCACATATGCACATATGCATTTCTATATAAATGTATTTAATACATAATAACAACCTGATTCAACTTGTTGATAAACATCCATTAAATTATCAGCTTCCGATTCTGGGAGATCAAATGGAGTTTGATTAGTTTATGATATACAATAAATAAATAACATAACTAATAAACGAAATAAAGTAACTACCAAGTACATCCGGACTAAACAAATAATACCAACCTGATTCAAAATTCTGATAAACAATCGTGTCACTAGCTTCAATTGCATCCGGTAACCTTTTTGTTCCTTTATCCCTCGATTATAATACAAATGTTACTTTCTTTGATTTTTTTCTCCATCTCTTAGCTACAATTAATAAGAATGCATAAGAAAACCGTTATTTCAACCTGAATGCACATGTGCAACAAAATTACTTTGTTAACTACAACAAAACAAATGCAAACGTGCATTATTGTTAATGGCCTAATTATAACAGTTTGTGCTTTAACATTACTTTTAACATTATAACTTACGTTTTGCACATGTGCATTAACAATAATGCACATGTGCATATCAGAAAATGGCACCTCGTCCAAAACACAAATTATCCTCCTAACTAATATATACAAACAATTTATCAGCAAACACATTTCAAACCTAATTCACCAAACACGAAATCATTATTAAAAACTTCATATTAATTATACGCGTTCGATAAAACACTCATACTAATTTACACATTACATCAAGTATTATTTCACTTTAACATTTAACAAAATCAACAGCAATAGGCAGCAGATCAAGTCAAACAGTAAACCTAAACAAATACATAATACAAAGCAAAATTCTAAACCTAAAACCCTAGCAAAATCCACAATACCTGTACTTCACCATATGAGGAAAAACCAAAACATATCCATAAGCTAAACCAGTACCTTCACCACTCTTACATACCATCAACAAAGTCTACAAAAACCACATCACAAACTAAAATCACTCAACAGAATCATAAACACATCACAACATGACTTAATACAGTTTAATAAACCTGTTTAACGCAAAACGAACCTTAACAGCAAGATCAGGCCTGTTTAACGAACCTGTTTAACGTAATACGGTTTTTAATAGCGCCAGGAAGGCGTTTAGGAAGGGGATCGGAATCAGACGACTCAACACGATCAGGCCACTGTTCGTGAGACTTGCAGGACAAGAAAACATGACGGCCGTACGGATTAACAGATCTGATGAGCTTCACGGTGTACATCTCCGGCCGTTGGAAACCGTACATGATGCCATCATCTACGATTACCGATTTAGTTGAAATGTTGTCTGTAGTGTTTGTTTTCTGATGTGATCGCCATGCCGGAGAGAGAGAGAGACAGAGAGAGATAGAGATAGAGAGATTGAGAGACATGATAGAGATGGATCTCTGAAAGTTAGATGGAGAATAATGTTTTGGAGATTGTGAACATAGAAGAAGAAGAAGAAAGTAATGTTGATGAAGAGTGCTTACGTCCTTTTTTATTGTTAATTGGGTATTTACAAAAATGCCACCTGTTCACACTGGTTCCTTGGTTCTCTCCCTAAAGTTGGTTCTCGTATGATCCCTACCCATAACTTTTATTATATCATTGTGTCTTTTATGTTGCATTGTGTCTTTTTTTTATTTTTGTTATTGTGTCATTTTTCCTCAGCATTATGTTATATTTATTGGCATTGTGTTATACTTCGTGATCCAATGTGTTTTGTATCCTTCTCATTTTGTTACATGTGTAGGATAACTTAACCCTACAAAACATATACCAACATTCAATTTTATAGGTTTATACTACATATGTAATCGTTTTATATGTATGTAAAACACGTTTCGATATCCATTTACATATATTTGTTTGTTTCGGTCACAAACCGAAAACCCATACCGACCGAATGTCCGTCATGCCACCACAAAAATCTCACTACTTCAATTTTATTTATTTATAATATCGAAAAAGACAACAAAAACCACATTATTATTACTCAAAAACATATATAATTCATGTTAAACAAGAGCGTGCAGAAAGCACTCTCTATCCCTACAACAATACCCATCACGATACATACCGGCGAAACCAAAACCCATTTCTACCAGAAAACATTAAAAAAAACTGTAAAAAAATAATAAAAAAATCAGGTCATCGAAAACCGTCGCTAAATCGCAATGAAGAAAGCCGGTGCCGACAAAAAGAGGGCCCGGCGATCCTCCGCCGCCGTTAAAAACTCCGCCGGTCGAGATCCGGCCACTGATACTCCTCCTAGGGTTTCAACTTCCATCCCTTCCTTATTATTATTATTATTGTTGTTGTTATTATTACTATTATTATTATTGTTGTTTTTAAAATTTAGATCTTATTATAAACGATTGACATTATTCTATTGTTATTTGTGTTTATTGGATCTGTACTTGATGCTGTATGTATAGGCGTAATTTCAATGCAGTTTCTTCACTGTGATTAATTTTGTGTTTATTTTGTATCATATTGTTTTGGTATGCATAGGACTTTTTTTGTGTGTTTTGATTAATAAAAATAGAAAACGTCACAAAATCGTTTGATTCTGGTATCAAAGAGAAGTGGTATTAAAGGATGGAACAGATATTAGGATGGTTGTTAACGAAATAGCGTTTAGTTTGGAGATTGTTATTGGAATGTGTAACGTCGTGACTTCGTCACGAAGTTTAAGAACAAATTGCCAAATGAACTACGGATGCGTAATGTGTATGTTTGGGATAGAATCGATGAAATGGGAATCTAAGTTTGGCTTGAAGTCTTTGTAATGTGGGGCCATCTGGAAAATTGCTTCTTTATGTTGATTGTTCTGTACTTCTGTTGCTAGATTCATTGTTTCTTACTGTGTAAGTTGGGTAGCATTTGGGTTGCCCTCAGGAGTCAGGCCTCAATTAGGCAGAAGTTCATTTGCTTTCTGTGATGCGTAAACTACGTCACCGATGATGTTCTTAACATCCTCCTAGTATGTACTGCAACTTGTTTTAGAACATCAACGATGAATACTAAATAGTTATCAATCAATACACAATTACACACAGTCCATGATTGAAATTTGTTACATTTGGCAAATACGTTTTTAAACTTCATGGTGGAGTAATGACGTTACTCATTCCAATAGTAATGTGCAGATTAAATGTTTTTTTGTTAACAAGCATCATAATATTTGTTCCATTGCCCCATCCTTTGATATCATTTCTCTTTATCACAGGTGAATATTGTTGGAAATAAAAATATCAAGCAAAACAAGAACCGAACCGAACCGAACGATTTTGCGAACTAAACTGAGTCACGGCCCTTTTTTTCTTTTTATTAATCGAAGCATGCAAAATATCCTTTTACATAAGGTCGTGTTTATACTAAACGTACCTTGGAGAACAAATAAACTCTAACTGGAAACCAAATAAGTACCTAACGGTTATCTCCTAATATAATTAACCCTTACCAAATAAAAGTAAATAATACTCTAAACCAATAAAACTAAACTAAAACCGATTCTAACTCTTGACCCGATACAAATTAAGCCACCAAATATGTGGAGGTTATTTTTTTTATATCATTGTAGAACATAATCAATTTTATGTCATGTTCTGTAAAGATGATAATTCCCTAACAACTGCTTCTTCATCGTCTCCATTATATTGCTCAAACTTGAGATGTGGATGAAATTGAAGTTGCTTTTGCAGTTATGTTTTTGTGATTTGTCATTTGATCTGACATTAAAATCTTGATGGGGGGTACCTTATGGATATCAACTCTCTATTTAACTGTACTTTATTTATTCTTTGAATCCAGAAGCAAGGGAACAAGAAAGATGTATTCCAGTTATTTGCTGAGAAAGTGAGAGATCATAAAGACTTGGTCTCCAGGTGGGCTGTGTTACAGGAAACCCGTGTCGAGTACTTCAGGGGAAAGGATTTTGTTACCTTTTTGAAAAATCATCCAGAGCTCAAAGACATCTTAGAATCAGATAGGCATCTAGAAGTAGATGATATTGTCAATGTGCTGCTGAGCAAGAATCTTTTAGTTCGTTGTGACCGCGTGGTGAAAACAGTACGTCCTGGAAAGAGAAAATTGTCAACATGGCCAGCTCATTTAGAGATATATCCTGTAAGTTTTTATATTTATTTCGTCCTATTTTGGCTCAAAAGTTTCTTGGATTAACTTGCTTTGGTTACTCTCATTCGATTGCTCACATCAAAATTAAGTCAATACATATTGTGCAACATGCCAATATGTATTCATTTCATATCCTGTTTGCTGTGTGAAGCTTACAATTACATGATGAATATATCATGATAAATGAACTGGTTTGGAGGTTTATTTTTGTTGTATGTTGTCTACAGGAGCAGGAGTTTTCTGATAATGATGCATTTTTTGCATGGACATTTGTAAACAAGCGGCCACTATGGCAAACACTTTTATCTTTATCTTGGCCTGTTTTGACTCTTGCAATCTGCTTGTTCCCTGTGTATCCCCACCAGGCAAAGCTTCTCATACTCTACTCATGTGCTGGGGTACTCCTCCTTATTCTTTGCCTTCTTTTGGGTAAGTTTATTATTACTGTTTTCCATATCTATTGGAACTTTACTGTTGTTGTGGAATTGTTACTGTTTTAAATTATTAGAACTTAATTGCTTTGTAACTATAGTGCTAGCTGTATCTATTTGTACATGCATTGAACTTGTGTATACCTGTGATTAGCTTATGTTTCTTAGTTACTTGTTTCAAAAGGTTAACTAACCAGTTACAAGGATAGTTGATGGATGTATATGGCTGGAGGCCCCGACTAATTTATAATGGGCTTATACCAATCAACTTCCCCTATATCTAGATATTCTTAATTGGAATGGAATAATACATGGACCATACGTGTAGTTTACTCTTTTTGTAAATATATATTTATTGTTGACAGTGAGAGCCCTGATATTTGGTGCGTCATGGATTTTACTTGGGAAACGCATCTGGATTTTCCCAAACATACTTGCCGAGGAAGCAACACTCAGAGAGCTTTTCCGTTTTTGGCCCCAAAAAGATGAGGAGGAGAAACCCAAGTTAACAGCGAGGCTGTTTTATGCAATTGTGGCTGTTCTAGCCATACTACTTTTGAGGCATCATGCCCCTGATGAGGCTGCTAGGGCCAGGTAATCATCAATTTAACAAACGATAAAAATTGCAAGTTTGCAACCTTGGTTTCAAGAAGCGCGGCATTTAAACCAAGATTGCAACAATATCTTTTTGAGAAGTTCTCATTATATAATCACCTAATTGTCATAACTGTCATTACATGAAAGTTGATGGGTTGATTTCACTTCATAAGATTTACACATCCTTATACTGAAAACAGCACCCGGGTGTCCAATTTTGGAAAACTGTTTCCACTGCTTATTTAAATAAACAAGTACACTGGTTCGGGTTGAAACGGGGCACTTTGGGCAGGGTTAAATCTCAAACACCGTCATCTTTTTTTTCCTAATAGTTAATGCTTAGGTATGAGTGTATGACTACAAATCATCTGATTTCTTGGAACAAAATGGTTTAGGGTGTCTGTAAACATTAAAAATGCTTTGGGTGACTGTCAACACGTTTGGCATGTTTCCCTTTAGGTATCGAGCCCACTAGGATTTCATTTATAAGTACTTGGGGTCAAATTTGTCAGTTCTAGTATCAACCAAACATGTCAACCCTAATGTTCTGAATCTCAAGCATGAGTTAATCATACGTTATTTATCTGTGTTGTTATTTATGCCATGCAGGTATCAGAAGCGGGTTTCCAACATTATAGACGATGTTCTAGAGTGGGACCCACGGTTGGCTTTGTCGGGCATGATGGATAGCATGCAATCAGAAGTAAACGGTACTGAAACTAACAACAATGTTACTGATGGTGGTGGCAATGAAAAGGCAGCAGCATCCCCTGACTATGTGGAACATGAGCATGATGAAAGTACAGATGACAAAGATCTGTACAATGATAATATATAGGAAAATCAAATGTAAACAGATTGAAAGTTGAAAAAAAAATGCATATTATTATGTATTTGCTTTTATATTGTTTTGAGTGTTTAGAATCTTTGATTGAACTTTGAAATAAATCTAAGTGGTTAGAGAAAGATAGCACCACTTGGTCTTGGAGTTGAAAGGTTTTGTAGCTTTTGTACTTTTATCATATTAACTAACCTCTGATGTGGTAAAACTAGCGAATGATTCGAAATGTTTTTACTAGGGAAATTTATTTTGAAGTTTACAATACTTATTGATATGTTAATATCGTTTGTCAAAACTACACTAGTGGCTCCAATAATAGTACCGTATTTTATGGGCAGATTTCATATTGGTTGTAGATATAAAAGATGTTGTCATAAGAAATGTTTTAACTCAAAATACTTTTGGTTAAACATTTAATTTGGACCTTCCTAATTAAAAACTCTCTTACTTAGAATTACCATCATATCACACAAAAGAATGTGGAAAAATCATTGCACATAGTACTACTAAACACTTCTGCCCAAACAAACGCGCCTCGCCGCGAAGCATAGGGTAACTAAGACCCTAGTTATAAATCGATTTGATTTATATCTAGAGATGGCAATCAAACCCGAACCCGATGGGTAAACCCGAAACCCGACACATGTGGGACGGGTTTGGGGTCGGGTAATCGGGTATGGGTCCGGGTTTGGGATTTGATGATGTACCCGTCTACACGACCCGATTACCCGATAAAGTATACCCGTTTACCCGATTAGATACCTAATATAAATCTTTTTAAATATGTATGCATATATATCTAATTGTCCATCTACATTGTCATCTTGTGCTAAAATTACCAAAAATCAGTGTATACTATTTGTTATCTATGTCTTTGATTGTTTTTATATGATTTAAGTATTTTATATTTATACATTGTAATCATTTATATGTATATTAAATGAGTAAGTTTTAAAAATTATTGGGTTTATCCGAAACCCACAGGTATACCCGATGAGTATTTACCCGACACAAACCCGACGGGTTTTGGGCCGGGTTTGAGACAAACATACCTAACTGGGTATGGGGTTGGGATTACCTAAACCCGTCCCAAACCCAACCCAACCCATTGCCATCCCTATTTATATCTCATCTCTAAGAAGTTAAACTAGAAAGTTAACAACTGATTTAAAAGTACTTGAATAACAACAAATATGCGAATCTATGCTTGATATGATTTCACCTATCACACTAGTTTAAGTTATTATTGAAAAATCTAGGGATAGGATGTTTAGCAAAAAAATGCTTATAAAAAATGTAATTGACTCATGGTATAGTCATACACCAAATTCAACTATTCGCCTGTCAAAGGATTTGGATTATCGTCTGGAGTGTTTGAAGGTGGAGGTTTTAAACGGTAAACTGTTGGGGGAGAAGCTAGAGGACGGTAAAGTGTTGGAGAAGAAGTTGGAAGATGGTAAACTATTGGAAGAAGAGGGTTAAAAGGTAGAGGGTTTGAAGGTTGAGGGTTTGAGCATCAATGGGAAGTGCGTCGATGGTTTGAAGGTCCTACTAGTGCGACTGAAAATTGAGAACCACCACCTATATCTATGAATGTGATTTAAGAAGTGCAACTATGGGTGGGAGAAGAAGTGAATTTATAGCTATTTGAATATAGCTGTTGGAACAGTTGTGCTTGTTGGATATTTAATTAAGAAAATAAGTAATTAAAGTTAAAAAAAATACATAATTAAACTTATAAAAAATACATAAGTAAACCAAAACAACACACATTGATATTTTAGATCTATTTGTGTAATGCTCTAAGACCATGTGTAATGGGGCTTGATCTTCAAGCCCCTCCCACAAATCAGGAGCATTCATTGGGAAAGTGCAATCTTCAAGCCCCTTCACATAATCACCTGGCGTTTTTATAATCACACCTCAATCAATTTTTTTAAGATCACGGTTAAGGGAGCGGTGGTCGGGGCATGTTTGGGCGTGAAGTGGCAACATCACGCCATTTCACCTTATGACTACGGATGGTCTAAGCAAATTTCATATTGGTTGTGGACATAAAAGATGTTAAGTTCTTAAGAAACCTCAAATACTACCAACATGTTTTAGTCGAATATTTGTACTAACTTATTTTTTTAACATGTTAAGGATTTATAATTTCAGTTTTGTAACATGTTAGGGTACTAAGACCAACTCTCTTAGTTTTTCTAGTTAAGTTTTGATAAAATAACTAAAATGCCCTCTAACGCAAATGTGAATTCCAGGATTTCATTAGAATGAGGTGTAAGTAAAAACAATTAAACAAATGTGAAATTTTTAAAATTAAGGAGACAAAGGAACCGTTGGCCATAAGTTAGGGGTCTTAAGTCAAAATTTGTTGTTCCAAACAAAACTAGAAAACATCTCCACAAAACCATCATCATCATAATAAGTGAAAACAGAGCCGGCGGCGATGAGGAGCAAGCCAAACATACTAGTAACCGGTACACCTGGCACAGGCAAGACTACGACGTCGTCTGCTTTGGCCGAAGCAACCCATCTACGTCATATCAACATAGGAGACCTTGTGAAGGACAAAAAGCTACACGATGGTTGGGACGACGACTTCCAATGCCACGTCATCAATGAAGATCTCGTAATTTCCTATATTCTCCCTCCCTCCCTCTCTTATTCAACTTATTCTTTTATGTTTGGGGGTTAGGTTTAATTGATTAGGTTAGATTGTAGTTCTTTTTTTTTTTTTTTTACTGTGAGTGCTATAATAATATTTTCACACAGCTTTGTTTGTATATGAATACTAAAACCTAGGGATGTTTGGGGATTATGATAAGCAACTTAATATGCTTATCCAAACAGTTTACTTCACTCACAAATAGTCAGTTAAGTAGTTTGGATAAGCAATCAAAACATTAACCAGAATAAGCACTTTCAATGAGGTAGCAGAGATGAGAATGTTGCGGTGGATGTGTGGGCATACTAGGTTGGACATGATAAGAAATGAGGTTTTTAGGGATAGATTAAGCCAGTGGCACCAAGAACTTATATGCTACCATACCACAGTCGCAACATAACACGACGTGAAGATGTGAGAAACCGAGTCTTCTGCATCACCACACAAGGGGCATAACACGCCTTCAAACATAAGATTCCTCTTCTTTAGCGCCTCCAAAGTGGGAATTCTTTTATTAGGTATGGCCAAGGTTGCAAAAGGCGCTAGGCGCTAGGCAGGCGGTGAGGTCCAGCCTAGGGACTAGTCGGGACTAGGCGAAAATTAGGCGGAATTAGGCGTTTTGGTATTTTACATATATACACACAAATTTAGGTGTTTTTTGAAAATATGTTAATATATATACACATAATACTTAGATATATACACATAATACTAAGAAATACCTAGAAATACTTAGAAATTTAATAAAAAAAAATAAAAATAAATAAAAAATACCACTGCCTAGGACCGCCTAGGCCCGCCTAGGCTCCGCCTAACTGCCGCCTAAAGGCCAAAACGCACAGGAATCCGACTAAGGCTAAATTCCTAGTTTTGGTACCGCCTAGCTCCTAGGCCGCCTTCTGCAACACTGGGTATGGCTAAGTTAATCAGTTTCTATTTATATTATTCTATAGATGATTGTTATTTATAATGATTTGGTGATGTTTTAATTTTTTTTATTTGCGCTTTTTTTTCTTAGGCCCGCGCTTTTTTTTTGCGCTTCTCGCCTAGGCCACGGGCGGGGCCTAAGCGCATTGAGTGCGCTTTACGCCTTTGATAACTATGGTTTTCACATACCTTGCTTTACAGCTTTAAAAATAATATATTTATGAAGGGATATGGTGCCAAACAGGGACGAAGTATAGTTGGGGCCAGGGGTGGCCCTGGCCCCCCTGTTTTTTTTTGCGCAGTAGTGGAAATTTGCGATTTTCATAGGTAAACTGAGTCCGGGTTGAGTCCCCCCCCCCCCCCCCCCCCCCCCCCCCCCGATTTTCCACTACCGATAGAAAAAAATTGAGTTCGGCCCCCGCCGATTCCGAAACCAAGCTTCGCCACTGGTGCCAAACCCATACACCATACCAACAAAAGCCTTAACTTAACCCAACAAGTACAACAAACGCTAGACCAAGGCTGCGCCAGACTTAATGACGTTCTCCCGCCCGTTTTACGTAGGCAGAGACATTTGCGCCAAACACAATGACGCTACTACTCTCACCCGTTTTACGCCGGCGGAGACACTTGCGTCAGACATAATGACGCCAGCCATCTTGCCCGTTTTACGTCAACGCAAGACTGGCACAAACGAAGCTTCCTTGGTACGAAAGTCAAAGCTTCTTCAACACGCCCAAAAGATGCCTTTTCGGGCAACCTCGAGACACACACCCAGGAAACTAATCCTGACTACGAGCCGTCCGTCAGAGTCCACAGTCAATCATAGGCCGCGCCTACTCTGACACAAGGAAAGGACGATGACGCGGCGCCTCCCTAGCCCAACATTTTCACAGACGACTTTCACAACCTGTCCACTTCTCTCCGGCTGCAGAAAGGAGAATGATTACAGATCGCCACAATGTACCAATGGACGGACGCCACGTGTCCGGCGTCCGCCGACCTTCTGCGTCCACTCATGGACGCCATGTGGATTTACGACAGGGTGGTAACTTCTTCCTTTACCTTTTATTACCTGCTCACTTTCACCCACTGGGCTTGGACCTTTGGGCAGGAAACTTGGAGATACCTCTACCTGGGCCGGGCCCCACTAAGGGTAGAGGACAAGTTGAGAGAGTCGGATTTTGTGCTATAAAAGGAGGAGCCTCTTCTCCTTTTTAGGCAATCAATCTTTACACACAACACTCCCGTTGAAAAGACTACGAGCACATCGTACTTTTCCAACCTTCGTTTTATCATAACCAACGTTTAGAGGCTCGGCTCTTTTTATCGGTTATCTCCATCCTTAAGTCCACTTCCAAAGTCCCTCACTAGCACACACTTTACCGGCTCGAATCTTTACCCTACCAGTATACCACCACCTTGATCAGCCTTGATAAGGTGATCGAGGATTCGTGTTTCTTCAATTTAGTACCCTATGTTTTTCTGTTGCTTGTAGAGTAGCTTTGTGTCCATCTATGTTTCATTTGACTACTATGTTTTTCTCTTTATCTCCTGGGATAGAGGTAAGGTTTGCCTATATCATACCCTCTACCAATAGCTGTACTATGGGTCGGATTACACTGGGTACGGTTGTTGTAATAATGAATCTCAAACATTAATTATAATAAGCAGTTTCAATAAGAAATCCAATTTTCAAACACTCTTTAAACACTTCCATTCTGCAACACCTAAGAATTCACGTACATGTACATCATTTGCAGGTTTGTGATGAGCTTGAGGATATAATGGAAGAGGGAGGGGTCATTATAGACTATCACGGATGTGATTTCTTTCCAGAACGGTGGTTTGACCGTGTGGTTGTGCTCCAAACAGAAACCTCCGTTCTTTATGACCGTTTGAGCAAACGGTGTGTTTCTTTCTTCATGTCATTTTGGTTTATCTTGATAAAAGTTGTGCTAGAATATGCTGAGTTGCTTATTTGACGAAAAACGGTTTGGTTTTGTAGGGGTTACGCGGGTGCAAAGCTTACCAACAATATTGAATGCGAAATCTTTCAAGAGCTGCTGGAGGAAGCGAAAGAGAGTTACAAAGAGGAGATCGTAGAGGCAATGAAAAGCAACACTGTTGAGGACATGAACAGGAATGTAGCCGCGATAACCGAATGGGTTTCAAGCTGGAGATCTACCGCCTGATCCAAATAACGGGCATAGGTACTTTTGTGGAGTTTAAGGTATTCGACTTTTTCTACCGGACACATATTTCCTTTATGTGAAATTAGGGGATTTGTTATAATATTATGTTGCAACGTGTCTTGTTCAAAGATGTTTTTTTAGTAAAATTGTTGAGTGATTTACATCCTTGTTATTTGATCATCCTCAACCTTATACAGACCTTAATTTCTGACATTGGGTAAAAAGATCACTACAGTTGTTTTCTTTTAAGTATAGTAATGATGTTGTTTACGCAACGAATTAGGCTTAATCGCCATTTTAAAGATCTAGCTAGTCTAGTTTGTGTCAAAAGTCAAAACATTCTCAAATTTTCAGTTTCGGTTTACGTGGTTTTTAATTTTTATCACAACCTTTGCCGTACAAATGGGTGAATGGAACTGCATTACCCTGCTAACACCGAAAGGCGGTTTGATCTCTACATGAGTAGCCTTCCCCTGCAACATCAATTCACGTATCTTTTGACAATTAATGGACCCTGGTTGGGTTGGGTTCGGTTCCAATGCAGCCAATTTATCCTAGAAGAATAGTGCAGTCACAATGGATCGGTTGGTCCTCGAAAGTCAGAACCATAATTAGCAACGTCTGTTACACCATGCCTTTACTTGTGAGCAAGACTGATATGTGACATGAAATCATCAAACTTCACGTCTGCAAAAAGAATATTGTTCGAACAAATTGTATGCGGATATCCAACTATCCAAGTACCTACCGAATAGAATTTTTTTTTTTATTCTCAAAACTGTGATACAGATGGAAAAAAAGTAACCAACTTTGTTTGCCAAAAAAAACCCTTAAACCTTTATACATCTCAATGCAATCTAATCTTTAACTATATCAAAAGTGACAAAGTAAATACGAAAAACGGTCAAATGTATATGAGTGGATGTCAAATACTGGGTAAGTGAAGGAGCGGATTACACACTGACTTTCAACGTGCCATTGATCCGGATTTAGCATATAGCAGAGTTAAATATACTATATGAAATTTTCCCGCGCGTTGTGGCGACTCGAATTTATACGGTCTTTGACACGACTCACATCTGAAACAAATTTAAGTAAAAACGTAAACCAATTTGAATTTCTGCCAACACGTACGTAAAAAAAAAACACGTAAAACCCGAAAGGTGGGTCAAAATAACATTTTACAAAGTTGAGGGATATAAGTATGAATACCAAAAGCTGCAAAGTAAACAACACATAAACACAAAACTAAAAAAAAAAGAGAAAAAAACACCCATACTATTCACAAGATCTTTCAACAATATATATCTTTTCTTCTTTCGACTACAAAATGCAAAATGCAAAATGCAAAAAAAAAAAAAAAAACACTAATTTGGAACCGAAACTGAAACCGGGTCGAGAAACCGATGCTCAAACCGGCCAAACTGAAACGAAACCGGCACCCAAATCGGTTTGGACTAAAACCTGTACTAGGTTGAACCGGTTTGTTAACTGGCCCAAACCGCATTTTGGCCAACTCTAACTTTGAGATGTAAAATAAATTGATTTGGGCTCGCCTACAACTTGGTCCAGTGCAAAAACACAATCGGTTTCGCCCAAACCAGCGCCCGACCTCTGCCCGTTGGTTTGGTAGCAATTCGACATTTAAAAGAAGAAACCGGTGTAAACCCTGCTTGATTCAGCGTTTGTTATTATTATTTTTTTAAACAACCACTTTATTAATAAGTTTAGGCTCCAAATAGGGGTGTTTATGGTCCGGTTTTCGCTGTTTTTAGATCAAAACCAAACCATAGATTTCTTAAACCGAACCAAACCAAATCGTTAGTAACGGTTTGGTTACGGTTTGATTTCACGGTCTGCGCTTTTATAAACATGTAGAATTTCTCATTTTTAGGTTGTTATTGTATTCTTCGAATGTTCGTTTTTTACGTTTGAAATTTGAATGTCCATTTGGTTTTAGTATTTGCAAACTTATATGTAAAATGGGGGTTGCTTTACTAGAGTTTAGGGTGTGAAAATGGGTTTAGCTCAACTAAATCAGTTATATAGTCTTTATTTAGAAACAAGTCTCCCGTGATTTATAAATTTAATTATGTGTTATATACATATTTTTAAAAATTATTATCATATATGGTCCGGTCTTGTCCGGTTTTATTTGATTGGTTTTCGGTATAAACTGTTAACCAAACCGTTCGCTACGGTTTGAAAATATTGAAACTGACCAACTGAAAATTAAGTAAAAAAACCAAACGTGAAACCAAACCAATGACCGGTTTGGACGGTCTCACGGTTTAAAACCAAACCGTGAACAACCCTAGCCCCAAACAGGTGTAGAACCAAACCTAATTGATTCATACAGGTTCGGGTTTTTATCCCAAAATCGAATTGCAACCCGAACCGATTCCGTCCACGACCCGAATTGGTTTGGGACAAAACAGGATTTTGTACACCTGCCTCTAGTGGAAACAAACGCCTAAACGTCCCAATATTCATCACCATTAAAATGGCTGCCATAAACGCATGGTGAAGCTCTTACAGTTTCCATCCATGGCCACTTATTATTGCTTAACCTCATTCCCTTCTTCTTCTCCCTCATCCGCTCCATCTCTTTCTAAATCAAAACCCACTCCCACATACCCAATAATATCCTCAATTCCCTTCCCTTACACAACTAAACCATCTTCTTTATCTTCTTCTTTTATCCATTGTCCCCAAAACCCTGCAACTAAAACACGCATCTTTACCGTTTCAGCTCTTGCTGAAGGTGAACAGCAACAGTATTCTTCTGGACCAAATGGGTACACCTTGCAAGAGGATTCTGATTTCAGGAACTCTTTTAAACCCTTTGAACTGTACGTCTGTAATCTTCCCAGAAGCTGTGACATCCCTCAGCTTCTTAACAAGTTTACAACTTATGGTACAGTGCAGTCTGTTGAGGTACCCACTTGTTTCTACGGTTTGTTAAGATTGTTCACCAACTGTTTGATGAAATGCCCCAACTAGAGATAATGTAGTTTTTTCTTGAAAAAACTATACTTGCTCTGCCATGTAGGATACCCTTTAGTTTTTAGTTTCATTTGAACAGTACTTTTTTATTATTATAGGTGTTCTTGTTGTAGGTTGATACTGATCAAATTTAAAATGACTTAGTTGTTATTTAGAAGCTGACAGACCTGTAGTTATGTGCTTTCCTAAACTAAAAACGATAACCTAAAATTATGACAGAGTGACTCTCTTGTTGTTAGGGACTTGACAAAGTGTAAAAGAACGTAACTGAGCCTTGAAGCAAACCGAGACGTAAGCCAAAGGCGGAATTAGAAAATAAATATAAAAATTATATATCTTATAAAAAATAAAATAATGGACACATAAAGTCTAAAACATTAAAAACACAAGTAAACCTGTGAGGCACCCATGAGGCACACGTTTTCTTGCCGGCTCGGCTCTTAGAGGTGTATTGTGTACATACAAAATAACCCCATGAGGCGCCTCAGGCACATTTACTCAACGCCTCGCCTCAGCTTTTTTTTTTAAAACTATGGGTCTTGATTGTTCTGCTCTTAGAGGCGTACGTACAGAATAACCCCATGAGCCTGCAGATCTCCTTTTATATCGTGAATATACAAGTTTTTCCTAGTTTCCAACAGTCTTTAACCCCTTTGAGGCCACGCGAGCGGCATTTTACTAGATTACCCTAGTTAGCATGGTATTGGTGCGGTCCCTTGAGTTAACAAGTAATGGCTTCTCACGGTTACCAATTTTTTCATACAACAGTATTTCTCAAGTACCAAATATATTTATTATTTAATTTATTTTTGTAGCTCAAATCATCAGTGATATTCTCGTTTTTGGTTGATAATAACTTTTCAAGTGATCCCATTGTTTTCTTGAACCTGATCAACCTTTATTATATGCTTTCTAAATTAACAACACTAACCCAAATTTTTGGAGTGAGTGTTGGCTTTATATAGAGTGCTTTAAAATCCATAGCAAAAACCCATATCTTCTTTTGATAGGAACTAGGAAGGTGAAAAGGTTAGACTTTTGAATGGGTGAGTCAGTCTTCTTGGATGTGTATTTTCGGGTTTTCACTGAGTTGCTGATATTTTGGCTACAGTTTACATCATTGTTATTGCTCTTTTGCTCATAATATTTGTTTTAATACATTAGTTTTGTGGATTATTTAAGGTCTCAAGAAATGCAGAGACTGGGATAAGCCGGGGTTGCGGGTATGTGACCATGAGCTCACTCAGTGAAGCCAAAGCTGCAATTGCTGCTCTAGATGGTTCTGTAAGTAATTTATATCTTTAATAATTATATGTTGCTGGCTGCTGCTGTCCGTTTCTGAGTGAAAATTTACATCATAGCTTAATCGAGTGCATTGTTATAAAACTCTATGATATATACCTAAAATTGGTTATTTTAAAAGGATGTTGATGGGCGAGAGATGCGAGTCAGGCTGTCAGTTGACATGAATAGTAAATGGGGAAGCACGGTATCAAGTTCCCGACCTCAAAAGAATTTGGTATTTGAGTCACCTTTCAAAATGTATGTTGGCAATCTTGCCTGGAGTGTTAAACCTGAGGATTTGAGAAATCACTTTAGCCAGTTTGGTAATGTGATGAGCACGAAGGTTTTGCATGATCGTAAAGGCGGAAAAAATCGCGTATACGGGTTTCTCTCATTTGCATCATCTGCAGAACTTGAAGCTGCAATGTCTTTAGATGAAACAGTTTAGTCTACTTTCCCTTTAATTTTTGTATTGTGCTCCATGTTTCCCACTTCTTTGATCATAACATTACCACTTTTTTGTCTACGCATCTTTTGCAGCAATTTTATGGAAGAACAATAAAGCTCCGAGAAGTTGTAAAATGGCCCGAACCTGAGTATTGATTGGAGGTAATGAATATAAAAGGAAGTGACGACATAGAGGTACCATACATGTATCGATCTCCATTTGTTCATGTATCATGTTTGCAAAATCACATAGGTTTGACAAAAAAATGTTTACAAACGTATGTGTTTACATCATATATGACTTCAAAACATGTTGATTTTGGTCGATATAGTATCCATGTTTGGCTCTATTGAATGATATTTCAATTATTTAAGAAATAGCAAGATAATATTGTGTTATGGTAGAATTTTGAGACTGAATTTCAGAGAGAAGAAAATGGTCAAATTTCAGTGCCCCTTTCTTATTCCATAGGTGATTAAGTACCAATGATATTGGCATTAACCAACTTTAGTTAAGTATATAACATTATAACCTTTAGTTTTACTAACCAGATCTTTCAATATCAACATTTACTATTTCGCTACAATTCTAATTGAAACATCTGCCTATCCAAATTTGCCGAGTGTATCTTGTTATAGCATGTATAGAATTTTGTGGCTCATGGTTATGGAATGGTTCAGTTGCTGTTGGATCTCCATGTATTTCATATCCTCTTTTTTCCACCTCCATTACAAACTGCCGCCTGTTTTTACATTTGTTACGCTGCACGAATCTGTCTGTACACCCACAGCAGTCACCTTTTGATCTTTTTACCTCAATTTCCTTGCAAGGTTATATCTCATATTACTGTTTCTTTGGACATTCCTTCCTGAGTGATGTGATGGCAGTAATGGTAGTTTAGTTGCATAATTCAAAGATGGACAGTCTTAGGAACTACTGAGGATGTTGTTAAGGTATCATTTGACACCTGCTGGTTTTGTGACCCAGTTAAAGTCAGATTGGATACCTCTTTAAACCTTATTAAATAAGATATCAAATGCTTGACAATATTATTTGAGTGAACCTGTTTGGAGTAATGTTAATTCCTCCATCACGTCTTATGAGTCATCCAAATATGTATGTAAGTTCCGTTCATATCAAATTCGTAACGAACATAACTTGGACACTTCTTAAAACTTAAATACTCGACGGTCAAAAATGAAATTGTCATCATCACCAGTGCTGGATAGATACTATCTATGGCATAAAGTTCTTTTCAACCGGAGGGTGACCTTAATGAAAAAGAAATTTGGTGGTCATATAAAGTAGCTTTAGTAGAATGATGGTTCTAATATCTATCAATTGTTAAATGCTCCCATAAAGTTCAATACATACATAATATTATTGTATCCATAGTAGGGTTGTCAATATGGGTTCAATTTACCTATTTCACTCCAAATCAGCTTGAAAAAAAATAATGAACCATATCAGTTTGAGCTGTTTGGCTCGTATAACTTGTTGAGTCAATATTGTCTCGCTCGAGTAACGATCCATAACCCAACCTTACCACTAATTTCATTGTGTTACACGCACACCTCGCCACCTCCACCTTGACAACACCAAAGCTGCCACCACCAGCACTAGCACCACCAAGCGTTTCCATCCCCACTGCCTCCACCATTGCTACCACGGACGACCCAAGTAATTCTCTTTTTCTTAGCAACAAACATGGCTATGCAATTTACATCTTATTTGTACTACTCTTTATAAATTATGTGCTTACTCGGTAAACAAAATCATCTAAAAAATTGAAACTCCTCTATTTAGCAACTTATTATTGCAATAGAAGCTTGTAACTTATGCTGATTGAGTTTTTCAAAAAACTTTGGTTCTAACCTACCGATTGGTCCACGTGTAGAACTTCCATCTCTCACCAAACAATCACTTGCAATTATTCATAAAACTCTCTTTCTCTACATCATTCTCTCTCTATTTCCTCTCTCTTCACTCCCTCTCATATATTTCCACTTTCTACTGTGTTCACACTATCTCTCTCAATCTCATGGCTACCAAACAATTGAACCGTCGGAGGATACTATTGCAGCTGCCATAGGGAGGTCGCGAGAAGAGAGGGTAAAGACGATGGCACGATGGTGGTGGTACGAGAGGCCAAAAATAGATCTGATGTCCGCCGATGGTGGTTGTGGATCTGTTTCAAGATGGTAGTGGCGGTCGTATAATTTGACGATTGTGGTGGTGGTGATGGGGAATTGCTTGGTGAAAATGGTCGTTGTGGTTGTGGTCGTGATGGCGGGGGCTGTGACGATGACGGTTTCGTAGCTTGGTTATGAATATTTATTTGATAAATGAGGGTTATGGTTCATGTATGATTGTGTATTATTTTGTTTAAATAAAGTGACATCGTGGTAGTTGAGGTTGACGGATGTAGAGAGAAAATAGTGAGAGTGCAGAGAGAGATGGAAAAATGAGGAGACCGGGAAAAAACTTGGAATAATATTTTGGTAATTTGGTGTGGTGGTGGCCAGTGAGTATGTGAACGGTGGTTTAGACTTTGGTGTAAACCTTCTAAAAAAACTCATTATCAACCCAATTCTATAATGTCTACCATCCTAAATTCCTTGAAATCAAATTTTAACAACTCTCATATAACAAGTTAATTAAACTATAACTATATAAAATATCATATTATAAGAATATTCTTAATAAAGTTTTAGAGTGTGTGTAGTGGTAAACACATATAACGCCCCCTCCATTTAAATTGGTGGCACACCAACCAAAACATTAGAGGCGTTATATAAATGGCGCCTGACACCCTTTTTTTCAATTTTAAAGCAAAATAGCGCCTCATAAAGCCCCCCGTAGCGGTGTTTGGGCGCTATTTTTCAATTTCAAGCTCAAATAACGCCTCACTACACATGGTCTTAGAAGATCTTTTTTTATGATATTTTGATAAGACTATTTTTCTTTTTAGGCTGACGGGTGTGGAGCCGTAACCTCTCCCCATCAACCATTTTTCCTTCAGTAGCCCCCACCCCTCCCCCACAAAACACACACACAAGTTGGGATTGAACCATCACCAACCAAATAACGAGCATCAACGGATGCTGTGTTATTTTTCCTTTTTTTATTTATTTTACTTTTACGAGCTTTTTGGTATTAGTGGTCGCTGGTGGTGGTGTGACATTTGTGCTACTTGGTATGGTTTTACGCCCCCGCCGCAACGCGCGGGGGCTTAATACTAGTAGGATATAAATAGTAGCAAGTGATTTAAATAATTAAAAGGACAAAAATAACATATAAATTAAATATTAATCCTTTGAATTAAATAAAAAATCTCCATAGAAGGACTTTCGGATTAGCTTCAACCCAGCAGAAAGCAAAAAAGTCAGTAACATAAGGAGCAAAAAAGTTCAGCAGCCAAGACAACCCAGCTGCTCGGACTGGGTTGAAGCTGCCACACCAGCACAACCTCGTTGTTGGCGCCTGCACTTTCATCGGCACCACCTTGCTGTCACAACACGACTACCATCGCCGTCGTCGCTGACACTAACCACCATGAAATAAATATAAGTGTAAACCCAATTTGATATTTGTGTTCTAAAACAACTAATTTCAACCAAAACCAAGTTCACACCAAACGAAGATATAGGGACGGAAAGCATAATACTTTAACAACCTGAAATATTGACAAACAAAGAGCCTACAAACCAGAAAACCAAGGAAGCGTATTACATCAAACGCTCAACTAAAAATATCTGTCTGCTGACAAACGAGTTTCCTGCTGTTTTCACAAACCCCTTGCGTAATCTATTGCAGCTTTGTAAGGTCAACAGATTGCCAACTGCTAACCAACATCGACCATTATGTTTACATTGCTATAAGTGGCTAAAAAGTCGAGCGACGTGGTCACAGAGTTATAATAACACCAAGGTGAGAATAAGTGAGATTCTATATTAGCAAACATGGTATTAAAACACCTTAGCAAAAGAAACATATATTTGAAAAGCACGAGACATTCATAATATTCTTCGTACGAATCAACTAGGCAAGATCAAGTACTTTCTTCCGGTTCCTCAAATACCAATAAAAAATCGTATTTGGTCAGTCAATCTGGCATTTTAAGTTTCGGGGCATGTTTCAGTAGCATCAGTGTGCAAGTTCGTTAGTCGTTATCATGCATGACAGCATAAAGCTTCATTTGCAATAAACTAATGATAGAACACACATCCATCACAGTTATAAGTACCAAGTAACCGCACCTGCAAAAGTTTACCTTCTTTCGTCAATCCCTTGCAACACTTGATACTCGATTCTTGAATTGTTAAAAGCCTTGTAACGTCAGAATGCTTTCCACACCGTTGAAATCACAAGGCGAAACGTACCCCCTTCAAACCTTTTCTCTTCTTGACTTGAACTTGTCATTTGCCCGACCCTTTTTAACTAAATACTCCTGTAAATCAACACCTGTATCCACTATTCTCGTATAAGGCGTTATCTCAACCTTCAATACTTCCTCTAACCTTCCAACATCCACCTCGCAAATCCTACTAATTACATCCATCCAAGTATTAAAATGCGGACGTTCTCCACTTGTTAACATACCCTCCAAAACCGAACACGCTTCATCAACCTTCCCAACACTACACAACCCGTTAATCAACACATGCCAAACCGACACATGAGGAGAAAACCCTTTCGACACCATTAACTCCAAATAACCTTTAGCCTCATCATACAACCCCTGACCGCATAAACCACCAACCAGCGCCTGATACGACACCAAATTTGGCAAACAACCATTCGCAGACATGTCTTCAACAACCTTACAAGCATCACGTGCACGATTCTCCCTACAAAACCCCAATATAACAGTATTATAATGCACAATATCAGGATCACACCCTTTCACCTTCATCCTACACAACACCTTATACGCCTCCCTAAGCTTCTTCTTCCTACACAAACTATTCAACACAGTCGTGTAAACCAACGAATCCGGCACAAACCCTTTGTTCCACATCTCCTCCAACAACTCGACCGCCTTATTCACCTGACTCTTCCTACACAAACCCTGCATCACAATCCTATACGACTCCACATTCGCCACAACAACATCTCTCTTAGCCATTTCACCAAACAATCGACACGCAACGCTCAACTCGCCATTCAAACAAAACGCACGCATTAATATATTATACGATTCGACATTCGGACACACATTATACCGATGATCCGCCACTTTAAACAGATCATACGCAGCGCGAATATAGCGCCTTTCGGATACTAATATCTCAAGAATTGCATTCAATTGGTTCGCCCGCGGCTTTATATTAAATTCTAGTATTGTGTAGAACATTTTGAGGGCTTTTTCGGGCAAATTGGCATCGGCGTAAATGCGAATAATGTGTGTGAAGAGTGAGGGTTTGACGGTGTAACGGCGATCGGATTTTAAGGACGAAAGGAGGGAATTCATGAGGGAAAAGTGATGGGAACGGGCTAGTTTGAGGATAAGGGTTTGGTAGGTGTTGTAGGAGTGATGGAAAGAGGGGTGGGTATTGGAAGATAGGTCGAAGATTGCTTTGGCTATAAGCGGGTCGGGTTGGGAGGCTATGAGTTTGTGGATACGTGATGGAGAGGGAAGAGTGGTTGGGTGTGGGGATGAGTGGAAGGAGGGTATGGGTTTTAGGGTTATCTTGTTGAAATGAGGAAGAAAGGGCGGCATCGCTTGGTTGGGTACGATTCCGAATTTTGATTGCTATAACATCAACAACGCCACAGCCTGAACAGCCTCTTCGTCAGTCACTGACTCGCTTTAGTTAGAGGGTGTTTGGGATTTGATTTTGTAACACTAAAATTGCTTTTTTAGTAGACAACAACATACCTAAATGTATGTTTAGTGGGGTTTTATGGGGCGTTTTGGTCACCCATAGCGCTGGGAACACTGCCCCCTTCGGCGCTATGGGGACGTTTTAGCCAGCTTCGTTACATACGTAGCGAGAGATTGAACATTGGTTTTGATGATATTACCGTTGGAGATGACTGTTTGAAACGGTCATATTAATTAAAAAAAAATACCATTTATATATATATATATATATATAATCTATAATCTATAACTTATAATAAAAGAATTGAACTTTGATGATGTACGAGATTTTTTAAAGAAAAAATTTACACCAAATTAACGAGCGTTTTATTATCTTTCCAACGAGTACCATAGTGTTATATAAAATACGGAGAAAAAAAAAACAACTATTTTTGTGGGGTTTTGTTTTCAAATATATTTTACTCTACTAAGAGCATTCACACTAAATACTCTATCTTCATCTCAATAATTACACTAAAAATCACTACATTTCTCTCTCCTTTTCTATTTAATAATTTTTATTCTATGCTTTTATCATTACCTTTTCTCTCTCCTTTACTCACAACCACTTTTAAAAATATTAAAAAATTATGGGGGGTGAACAGTATCTCCTCCAAATTTACTGATGAACAGTGTCTCCTCTATATATTTACTCTCTCCTATACTCACAAACACTTAAACCCACTCAATATAATATAGAGGCCCCCCTCACACTAATATAAAGCATTTACTGTGAATGCTCTAATAAATCACAAACGATAAACATAACTTTATAGGCAAAGATTCTTTTTTTTTTATATTTGAATATGATAACTTATGGCAGAAATTTGTTTAAAATAAATAATAATATTTTAGGAAAAGATAAGAATTTAAAAACAAAATTAAAATTTCTCTCTAATGTTTCCTCCCATAACTTTTAAATGTTAATATCTTTTATATACGAGATTTTTTAAAGAAAAAAATTACACCAAATTAACGAGCGTTTTATTATCTTTCCAACGAGTACCATAGTGCTATATAAAAAACGGAGAAAAAGAACAACTATTTTTGTGGGGTTTTGTTTTCAAATATATTTTACTCTACTAATAAATCACAAACGATAAACATAACTTTATAGGCAAAGATTCTTTTTTTTATATTTGAATATGATAACTTATGACAAAAATTTGTTTAAAATAAATAATAATATTTTAGGAAAAGATAAGAATTTAAAAACAAAATTAAATTTTCTCTCTAATGTTTCCTCCCATAACTTTTAAACGTTAATATCCTTTATATATGAGATTTTTTAAAGAAAAAAATTACACCAAATTAACGAGCGTTTTATTATCTTTCCAACGAGTACCATAATGCTATATAAAAAACGGAGAAAAAAAACAACTATTTTTGTGGGGTTTTGTTTTCAAATATATTTCACTCTACTAATAAATCACAAACGATAAACATAACTTCATAGGCAGAGATTCCTTTTTTTTAATATTTGAATATGATAACTTATGGCAGAAATTTGTTTAAAATAAATTATATTATTATTATTATTATTCATTAATCATGTATTGGCAAATCATTAATTATGTTATTATGTTATATTAGATATTTCAACCCCGGGACACTCCCGGGATAAAAGCTAGTATATATATATTTGGATACAAAGGGCTTTTTTCGTGAGAAGAGTAAGAAGCCATCTAAGAGTGACACGTGGCAGAGTTCTAATTAAATAAAAATGGTAATAGAGTAATTTTATAAATAATCAAGTTTCTCAAAATTTAATTATCACATTTATGACACTAAATCATCTTGTGCCACCTCATTTTATCACATTTCATCACTAAACCCATGTGGTGGTGTTCACAATTATCACTAAAATTATCACACTCGATCACCTTGTGACACCTCATTCCATCATACCAATAACTATTTTTAATAAAAAAACAAAGAAAAAGTGACTTTTGGTAGGAACCATCACTATTTTTAATAAAAAAAAGCATGTGAGGTTGTTGTTGACTTTGGCTGCCACAGGGACCACCAACAAACTTTCACAATTGTTTTGGCCGTTATATATATCACGGTATCTTTGCTCGCGACCATGATTTGGAGAGGGGGGGGGGGGCGGTGTTTCGCGGCCATCACGGACCACCCCGTGTGCCCTAAGGCATGTCTATTGGATTCCACGGACCACCCCGTGTGCCCTAAGGCATGTCTATTGGATTCCTAGTACCAACTAGACCGATCATAAAATGAGATTTTGAATGAAAACAAATAATACGAACTGAAATCCTACCAGACCACCTGGTTCAACCGATAGTATGTGGTGCAAAATGAGTCAACCGGGCCAGCTGTGTCCTGTTACTGTTTTGAGTAGTCAAGTTTTGAAAGCCTCCGGTGTCCCATTCCTGTTTCGAGTGGTACAGTTTTGAAAACATGAGACTATGGGGTGTGGTTCTCCTTCCCCCTTCCTTCCCCTTGCCCACATCAGCGCCACATCATTTTCCCCTTTTCCTCCCCCTTCTAGGGGAAATGGTTCCCCCTTCTTCCCCCTTCCCCTTCCATTATTTAATTATTATTTTTTTGATATTATTTATATTTAAATGCAAAAAAAAAAAAAAAAAACTACCTGTTATCCAAAGCACCACACACACACCACACACACATCTTCACCATCTTCTCCAAAGCACCCTCTCTCTAGAACCCCTCTCTCTCTCTAAAAACCCTCTCTCTCTCTAAAACCACACACCTCTCTCGAAAAACCATCTTCTCCGTCGTCTCCGGCTCCACTGTGTGGTCGTCTCCGTCGTCTCCGGCAAGTCTCCATCTTCTCCGGCAAGTCTCCGGCTCTCTCTCTCTCTCTAAACCCCTCTCTCTCTTTCTAATGTTAACGTTCAAAAAACATTGGAAAGTGGGACGGGATGATCGGGGAGAATCTCCCGAGTTCACCGAGCTACCTTCGGGGGGGGGGGGGGGCGGTGTTCCCCTTCGGGGAAAGCTCCACGTCACTCTTCCCGACCCTTTCCCCTTCCCACACCCCACAGTCTGATAACATGTGCTTAATAGATTCATTTTTTATAGAAAAGTTTCAATTTACTAAATACACCTGTATTAAGAAAACATTACCTTTTGACAACAATATTATGTTTGAAAACTTATATTAAAAAGCAGTAGTATCCCAAGTATTGAATCCCAACACCCCAATTGACTTATGCCAAACAACTTCAACCACATGAACAGCACCTTTACATGTTGGCCAAACCAAACTAATTGATCAACTATCAAAACATTGATTTAAAAAAAAATCATTCCTCACCAACAGTGATGAAGATTAAATGTGTGTTATATCTCAAATCCTTCATTTTTAGAACCAACTCAGACTATACACGCCAAAAAACAGACTTGTCACGCGGAGATAGTATTTTTCTACAAAAACCCAAAAGGTTATTGTATAAAGGCCAAAAATGCCACGACGACTAGCAACAGTTGATTCTTTAAACGACACATAAGAAGAGAAGTAGTTAGACCCATCATCATCATCATCAATCTTACCTCATATTCTACTCGACATATATAATGTAGCCTTCATCCCAAAGCGGGCATGTGCATGTCGCCTTCTTGTTAATCCACTCACCTCCACATTTGTAGCAAAACTCATATCCACACCTGCAAGTTACAAACATCATTTATTCTCTATTTTGTTTAATCATCAGTTTTGAGTCATCCAAAGACATGTATATAATCCAACCCATATCTTGAATGTACAAAGAAAAATAACAAGATGATACCTGCAACTAATATGGTTGCACCCTTTAGCTAGTTCAATCATATGCTTACACTTGATACACTGGCGCCAATGGTTCCTTGTTGCAAGCGACTTCAGTTCCACCTCGTTAGCAAATTGATTTGGGAAATCCTTGATGTAGTCAGAGCATTTATATTTATCATGCCAAGGTACTTTGCAATTTATACAAAAATGCCCATGACATTTGGAACATTTTCTCTTCCCTGTAGCTTGGGACGAGGTAGAAGCACCATTTTGGAGCTCGGTTTTGGACATTAAAACTGAACATTTAGGAAACGGGCAGTAAATTCTCTCGGTTGGAGGAATCAAAACTTCTAGTATCCGTGAGCTCATGATATCATACAATCTTTTGTTTAGAAACTTCTTGCAGCTTTTGATTTCGAGCTTAACCTTGCATTTCTCGTGTGGACAGTTGGGCAGCTGCCCTTGAAGCAACTTTGATTCGACGTGTTTACTCATACACGAATAGCAATATCTATGTGAACATTTGTTTTGAGAAAACATGCTGCCTTTGGATATATATTCTAAACAAATTGCACATTGCTCAAGAAGACTTTCTGGAAATTTGCCTGCCCTGTTCGCCTGAGACGCGATTGCCGTTTTAGCGAGTTTATAAGCACACTTGACACCGCTTTGCTTCATGAGAAACGGGCCACGATAGCCTATTTTCCTCTGAATAAGGATCAATGCATCAACCAATGTCATAGTCATTTTGTTTGTTGGTCTTTCTTTACCAGTAAGCTGCATTAACAAAAAATGAAATCAATTAAATGGAGAAAAGCATATACCTACACCATAATGAGAGCTAACTGATGATAACATTGGACTCAATGTTTGGGCTTAGAACCGGGTCAGATCCAGCCCGGGCCCATTGGGTCTATATTCTTAAAAATAGAGGTGTACAAAAAAACCGGTTAGAGCCTGAGACTATTCATAAAGTACCTGGTTCGGCCGGCCTGACCTAACCTTCGCAGAACTTATGCCGAGATTGGACTCAATGTTTGGGCTTAGGCCCAGATGAGATCCAGCCTGCGGCCATTGGGCCTATACACTTAGAAATAGGGGTATACAAAAAAAAAAAAAAAACCGGTTTGGGCCTGCCAAATCGGTTCACAGCCCGACCCTATACACAAAAGAACCGGTTTGGCTGCCTCGACCCAACCCCGTGATTTGGGCCAATCCAATTTAGAAGAGGTTTGGGCCTGGACCGGTTTAGAACCCGAACCAAATCGATTCAAACTTTCAAACCTAAAATCCATTCACAAACTGAATCACTTTGGGCCAAACCGATTCTATCCCAGATAAAAAAAAAAAAAAAACCCATTCGGTTTAGGAACCGAACCAGTTTGGCCTTAAACCCGGTTGTTGTACACCTCTACTTAGCAACACTATAACATAGATAAATCAAGAAAACAAAATGTACAACATGCAACATGATATTGCAATAATATATTTTTTTTTCAATCTAAACCACAAAGAATAATCATCAACACATGCAGCAACCTAAATTAAACAGGGTTTTGTTATAACAATAACAATAATAATAATAATAACATGATCAACTTACATATTGATAAACAGTTTTACTATCACAGTAAACATTAACCCGTTTAAGCCCAAACATAACAGCAGCATAAACACCTTCAACCAACCCTCTAATCTCAACAACATCACCATCATTTAAACCACAACCACCACCACGACGATTATCACGAACATAAAAGGGTTTACGCAACTCAAACACACAACGATCACGAGCATCATATATCGCTACCCCAACACCAGCAAACGACGTTTTAGCACTCACCAAACCCTTAACATACATTTTATAACAACCTTGATCATCATTAGCTGATACATTATATAACCCGACCCGTTTGTTCAAGTTGTCATCAGTTCTTTTCCATTCGTTTTCTGGGACGTCGAGAATGTTGCGTGTGAAGAGCTGATCGTTCATCAGACGGTTGACATTCTTCTGCATTCTTTTCCATTCGGATTCGAACATGTTTGGGACGTACGATGTGTTTAATGATTATTATTATTATTATTATTTTATTATTATTATATGGTGGTGAGGGTTTGTGGTTTCGGTTGAGAAGATGAATTGGTTTTTGAATGTGAAGTGGTCTGGTTGTTAAGTAAGATTACGGGATAATAATTTACATTTCACCCCTCATAACTTAAATACTTAAATATTATACGGCTTTAATTAATTTAGGTATTATTTAATTTAATTTTTATATGATAACTCGTGTTCGTTAACTAAAATAAGAACTGAATACGTGATTGTGCTTAATTTTTTTCGATGTTTTGATATACATTTTAGTGATAAGATACTTGCTACAACATACTATAGAATGCTTCTTTGATTTCGTAGGTTATACAAGTGTTGGTACCCTGATTAACTGGACTGATTCTGACTGAGCAGCACTATCGTCTTGGATTTTATTGTTTTTGTCTATGTAAACCGGATGTTTATATCCTTTTGGATGTATTACGACTTTTTTTTTTGTTATCGTTTTCGGTTGATATAACGAGTGTCGATACCGTAAAGAATGTGAAATTCCACTACTATTATTATTTTTTTCTTATAAATCAATTTATTTGAATCAACCCTAGTTTCCATATTTTTTTCAAAAGTTGAGAATTCATTAAAAAATTAAAGATATATCATATATCCACATCTTCGTTGTGAATTCAAAAGTTGAGAACTCGTTCAATTTATTTGAATCAACCTGATTAGTTTTTTTTACGGATTACGTCACAATAAAATTAAAGATATATCCACATCTTCGTTGGCATTATATGACGATAAACCGATCTACATATTCTTCATTTAGGGTAAAAAATAAAAAAGAGTCTCGTTTTATCATGTAAATTAAATGCGTTTTATCATGTAAATTAAACGAGCAAGGGCTTCCCGCGCGTTGCGGCGGGATATTGTGAACCGAAAAAATTGATGAAAAAACGTTAAACCATGCACGCCGTTGCGAAATGTTAAGTCGTCAAATTTAGATCAATAGGTAAAACATTATTGTAGAAAAGAATAATTAAATCAAAATGATAACAAATACCGGCACACGTAACAAAATAGAACAAAAAATGATTTTACCATCATTTTCTACACTTCAATATTGATATATGTTTAAAACTAATTAAAAGGTTTAGAGAATGAAAAAGATTATTTTACCATCATTTTCTACACTTCAATATTGATATATGTTTAAAACTAATTAAAAGGTTTCATGAGGAGACAGGGAGAGTGTTGGAGGAGGTGGGCCATGAGCAAAAGAAAATAAAAAGCTTTTTATATTAATATATTAAACTTTGGTTATTAACCGTTAGATTAAAAACGGACAGGTGTGATTTTAAAAGCACTATTCATAGAGTTGCTTTTTAAATAATAGGAAAATGTTAAGAAACCCATAGAATATACAACGGAAAGCAATGATAAATTAATTAATGAAATAAAGAATGTTTTTCACAATCGGACCAGACGTCAAATCGGTCTTCTTACCGGTCCACTGGTCCAATCTGTCAGACCGGGTGTAAGAACCAGATAGTGTCATGAAATTAAAAAGGTAAAATTTGAAGAAAAAAAAATATTAAAAAGTCTTGTCCAACCTTTTAAAACCCTGGTTCAAACGGCCAGCTTCCTGGTCCGACTGCCGGTTCACCGGTCCAACCCTCGGTTAACTGCACACCCAGTTCAATACCTTGACCTGGACCGGTTCAACCCCGGTTCCCAGTCCGATTTTCAAAATACTGGAAATAAACAACAATGAACTAAATTAGTTCTCCTAAAGCCTATTGATAAGAGTTTTTCCTAACAAGAACTACAACATTATAAAAGTAGGAGTAAAATAAAAATATGAAAGGAAAATTAACAAAATATCCCTTTTGATTAATTTATCTTAGCTTTTGCTATTGGTGAGATTAACTGAGTTTTGATTAATTTATCTTAGCTTTTGCTATTGGTGAGATTATCTGAGTGTAGGATGATGATGACATTTTAAAAGTTTCTTCCATAATTGTGTTTTACACAAACACTATAAAAAACAGTATGAAATTAATATCCAAACGCAAAATGCTAATTTCATAGTCCATAGAGACAGTGGTGATTGGGCTATTTACGTATGGATGAGAATTTAGTTGTCATGAGATGTAGTTGGAAATTGGTATTAAATATAAAAACAAATTTTCTCATACATACCAAATTAAATATTAAACTTGACATAGTGTTCCAACGAGATCAGCATTCACAACTATAAAAATCTAATCCTTTCACCACCACTATCATCAACCGTTTCGACGCTGCTGCGCATAAACAATGTTGCGCTCGTTCCAGAGTGGACACCTGCACGTCGGTTTCTTATCAATCCACTCCGCTCCACACGTGTAGCAAAACTCATATCCACATCTGCAATCACATTCAAACCATATCTTCAACTGTTAGCAGAGTACAACATTTCAAATGGGCTCAGTTACCATTTCCAGAACACAAATCAAACAAGTACCTGCAGTAAATATGGTAGCACCCAAATGCAAGCTCAACCAAATTCTTGCACTTGATACACTCGCGCCAGTGCTTTTTTGTTGCCAGAGACTTTAGTTTTGCCTCACCAGAAGACCGAAATTTGCGAGAGTTCATGTAATCCAAGCAAGTAACATTGTCATGCCAAGGTACTTTGCAGTTTATGCAAAAATGGCGATTACAGTCGACACACCTTCTCATTCCAGTATCACCAGCAGCAGTAGATGATGAAGTCGGTGTATGTTCTTTAACCTCGTCTTTTGACATTAACGCAGAACAGTTTGGAAACGGGCAATAAACTTTGTCTGAAGGAGGAATAGAAGCTTCTTTTACCCGTGACTTCATAATTTTATATAATTCTGGTTTTAGAAGCTTCTTGCAGCTTTCAATTCCGATTTTGGATTCACATGTTTCATGTGGGCAATCGGGCAACATCCCTTGAAGTAACTTTGCTTCTGCGTGTTTTCTCATACAAGAAAAGCAATATCTATGCAGACATTTGTTGACTGGAAATATGTTACCACTGTCAATGTATTCAAAACAAATTTTGCATTGCTCGGTTATTGTCACGTCAGAATCACTGCTGTCCCATTTGGCGACCTCAGATACGATTGCATCTCTCGCTAGTTTATAAACAAATTTTATATCGTTTTTCTCCACATAAAACCGCTCATAAGAACTAAACTTGCTCTGAATAAGGCTTAGTTGATCAACCAATGCCGTGATCTTGTTGTTTGTTCGTTTCCTTTTACCAGTCAGCTGAATTGCCAATAGTAACAAAAATCAAGTCTTAGGCAAAATGTGATAACCTACAAATTTAATAGAGGAATGCAACACACAAACCAGTCACATGCCTGTACTTCACAGGAATGATAGAAGGTCGGAACGTTTAGAGTCTGATTCGATCGGTTTTGATGAAAAATTTGGGCGGCCAGACTGTCAACTTTGGTTTAGGGAAACGACGAAACAAACCAACTTTGTTGGGCGGGTCATTAGGCTTGGCCGGTTAGGTGGTTTAAATGTTTAATGTTTCGGTTTTGACTTTTGACAGTTTATCGTTTTGTACTGAATAGTAAAAGCATTCACATTAGGTTCACCATTTTTATCCATCAAATTATAATAAAAATCACTAAACTTTCAATCCCCTCTTCAAATAAATAATATTTTAATACCTTTATCGTTACCTTTTCTCTCTCTTCCACCTCACAACCACTTTAAAAAACATTGAAATATAAATAGGATGGAACAGTGTTCCCAAATATACAGATGAACGACTCGCTAGGCGCTAGTCGGCCGGTGAGGTACCGACTAAGGATTAATCGGGATTAATCAGATTGGATTTTTATATATATTTTTTCAAATTTATACATATATAATGTTAATTTTATATCTTATATGTATAAATTTAGAAGTTAGGGGCCAAATATAAACTAGTGAATATGGATTGGGGTTAAATACCTAAACCTAAATAACCCTAATCGCCTCCATCGTTCACCATATCCCCTTTTTTCCTCCCATTCATTCTTTCATCGTACGAAACTTTCAGACGCAACTAGGGTTTATGGAGTTTCATCGATTTTGGTTCTAAATCATGGGTTATCATCCAATTTTGACGTAAGAACTTGTTTGATTTTACCGATTTGCTCCAGTTTTGACCCGTTCGAATTCATTTTTGACCTAATTTTGAGTTTATAAGGTTCGACTAATCGGTGATTAATCGCGATTTTTACAACGCTGGACCGCCACCGATTAATTTAGTGATTAGCTCAAAATTAATCAGTAAAGTGGGGACTAGCGATTAATCACCAATTAATCGGTAATTAATCGGGATTTTTACAACCTTGCGTCACAACCCCTCAAACAACTTTTTAAAATATGAAACGTTCAGAATATGGTGAGCCTAATACGAATGCTCTAAAACCCTGAAGTCTGAACTGAACCGAACCAAACCGAATCACATCAATTATAAAATTGCGACTTTCTTTGGTTAAGGCGGTTAAATAATTTATGAACACAAACAAAAGCCCTAACAGAAGGTGTTCGATTTATATAACAATATGATGATAACATAATCAAGAAATGAACTGAGATCGAGATAGAATTAGAAACTTACATATTGAAGAACTGAATTGCAATCACTAAAAATATTAACACGTTTCAATCCAAGATCAACAGCAACATTCAAGGCTTCGATCAAAGCTTCAAGTTCAAGTAGATCGTCTTCGGTTACACGATTACCAGCAGCGTCAAGTAAAAAAGATTTTCGTGACTGGAATAAACGACAACCGTTTGTATCATAAATGGCTACCCCAATTCCACCAAACGACATTTTAAAATTCGAAACAGTTTCATCACTCACCAAACCCTTGAAATAGACTTTAAAAACGTCATCGTTTGATGATGATGATGAAGAAGAAGGTTTAGAGGTTAAAGAGGCTCTTATGGCTTCTTGCATTTGAAGTTGGAAGGCGTAGTCAATATCGGAATCGACGCCGATGGCGGCTTTAAGTTCGTCGGAGACGTCCATGTGGTGCGGTTACTTTTATGATTTATGTTACTATCTCATATGTAATTCAAAGTTGCTTGAGTTTAAGAAAGATAACATGTCATGTCCATTCTACCATCTAAGACCTGTGGGTGTGGTAACGGCAAAGGCACGGCATGGGGAAGGCATGCCGTTGCCGGGCCTGGGTACACCGCCCCCCTAGGGCCGGCACGGCATGGGCGGCATGTGGAAGACTCTCTCGCCGGGCCAAAATTTTGAACGTTGGGAATAGAGCCGTTACCCAACGGCTATTTTTGAGGCTTTTAAAAAAAAAAAAAAAAAAAAAACAGAATTTAATTATTATAAATACCAAACTCAAACCATTTTTAACACCACAAATTTATACACTCTCTACAAAATTTATAAAATCACTCTATATATTTTTTAGATGGATCCCTTCCAAAACAACCCAAACCCAAACCCGAATCAAACCCCACAACGTAACCCGAATCCAAACCCGAATCCAAACCCGTTCACAATGCCAATAGATCCAAGTTGGGGTACGTTCTCGGGTTTCCAACAAAGTCCCAACCCTTTCACCCAATTTTCCCAAATGCATCAAAGCCCCACCACCTTTAACCAATTTTCCCATATGCAAATGCACCATAACCCTCAATCTTTCACCCAACTTTTGCAAACTCCACCATTCCATCCATCTCTCCAAACACAACTACCACAACAACCACAACGACAACCCATTTTTGAACCCGAAGAAGAAGAAGAAGAAGAGGTGGAGGAGGTTGTGCCCGAAACACAAGTGGAACGTTCGAAGGGGAAGGGGAAAAAAAAGAAAACTCAAGCTAAAGACAATGAAACTACCTCGTCGAAAAGGCCATGGTCGAAAATAGAGGAAGAAGCGTTAGCGAAGGCCTATTTGGCAACTTCAAAGGATCCCATCGTTGGTAAAAAAAAATCTTCCTACTTGTTACTTTTTTTTAGCGCTCTAATATATATGTTATGTTTTTTTTAGCGACTTGTTACTTTTTTTTATATAGTATATATGTTATTTTTTTTAGCGATCTAGTATACTTGTTACTTTTTTTTATATAGTATATGTGTTATTTTTTTTAGCGATCTAGTATACTTGTTACTTTTTTTTTATATAGTATATGTGTTATTTTTTTTAGCGATCTAATACGTTTTTTTTAAAATGTAGGGACTAATCAAACGGGGGATAGTTTATACATCGAAGTTGGAAAGAAATTCCACATGCTAATGGAGCAACCAGAATATCGCAACTTCGAGTCCATAAGTTCGAAATGGAGGAAGATGAATACTACAATCGGGAAGTTCATCAAGTTTTATAATCCGTTGTATATGAATCCTCCTAGTGGGTGGAGCGAGGATATGATTTTCAAAGAAGCGATGCGTAAATATGAAGACAAGCATCGCCAAGTTTTCCCCCACGTTCGTGCGTGGATGGTTTTGAAGACAAGTGCCAAATGGGCACCCGTTCCAAATGAGGTTGCAATGGCCAAACGATCCAAAACTTCGGAGTCGGGCGAGTATAGCATGGGAGGAGGGTCGACGGGTCGTTGTCAAATAAATATAAACGACGACCCAGACCCAGAGCCTGAGGATACCGTTCGAGTTCAAGAGGAGCAACGACCCGTAGGAAGGAACAAAGCTAAAAAACAAGCAGCTGAAAAAAAACAAGCCACATCAGGAAGTGGGAGCGGGACAAAGCTAGACGGTTTGGTGGCTGAGTTGGAATCCTTCAAACATACCTTCAGTCAAACTCAAGCAGAGAAGGTAAAATTGAAGGAACGCGAAGTTGAAGAAAAACTTCGCTTGAAGCAAAAGAGGGTGGAGGAAAGCGTTCGCCAAAAGAATGAAGATAGACAACTAGAGGAATGGCGAATAATGACAACGAACATCAACGACTATCCCGAAGAAGATCGCCCCGTGTTGCTCAAGATGAAGGAGAGTATTGCAAAAAAATATAATTTGTAGTTTTTTTTTTTAAATTTAAGTGTGTTGTTTTTTTTATTATTTGTAATATTGTCTTTTTAATTTTAATATTAGAATATTAACTTTTTTATTTAATTTTAATGTTATAATATTATTCAATTAAACAAAACAAAAAAAAAAGAAAATGCATTAAATGGTGATGGTCCTCCTCCACACCCTTAGGAGCATCATCCCCATGATTGTCCTGGCCCACGCTTACGTGGCAGGTGAGGTGGAGGCAAGTCATGCATGATGGGCCTAAACCACACCCAAAGGTCTAAGGTCGTCACATCAAAAGATGGCCCTATTCTCTCTTTCCACCGGGGGTTTCATACACCCATGACATCTCTGAAGGTGTGTCATTACATTCTGGGGTATGTGGCAGCCTCTTATTGGTGTGTGATGTGGGCTAGAGTTTCATACACCCTGGCCCACATCACACACCAATAGGAGGCTACCACATACATCAGAATGTGACGTCACGGGATGTATGAAACCCAGAACCCAATAAAAAAGTCTCCTTGTCATTACCCACTCATTTGATTATTTTTAAAAGAAAATATGAATAATTGAAGGATAGTGCAAAATGGGGTGGGCTCAAGTTAATGCCCGTTATCTCCTTATTGAGCTTGGCGAAGAGGTGAATGGCGCCTGGGAAATAAGGAGGGGGAGGGGGTTATTGTACAAATAACGGCTGGGGTGAAGGAGGCGCCACCTCCACACCACTAAGCAAAGAGACTGAAGAAAAGAAATGTGCACTGCGAACGAGCTTGTTGTAGATTATGCGAAGAAGGTGAGGAAGACTCGAACCATTTATTCACGTCCTGTGTTGTGGCGGCGGTGATTTGGCAAAAGGGTAAATGCTTAGTGTAACATCCCACATGTGTATGCTTTCAATGTAAGAAATCTACTTAATTTGTATAAGTCCATAAATGCCTCAGAGAGGAAACGAAGGCGGGTCAGAATGGTGATTCTAGCCACTTGTTGGGTGATTTGGAAAACGCGAAATGGAATCATATTCGCTGGAAAAAGAGTTAACTTAGATGGGTTGCTTAACGAGCTTCAAAGTATGACCTTTACATTGGTTAAATACAGGTCTAAACAGAGTGGTTGGAGTTGGGAGACTTGGCTGGCATTTAATGTTTCAATTGCATGATTGTATTGTAGTAATTATATTGGGTGATGTAATAGACGATGTATGTTGGTTGATGCTAGTATCTTACTAGTCACAACCTTGTAAATATGTTGGGTGGAATGAAAATGAAGTTGTTTGCCAATCAATTTTTTTAACTAGAGTCATATAGTTGCGCGCTGTCGTGGGACGCATTTTGAACTTGTACGCATCGAAACATCAATTTTCAATGGATTTTATATTATCATGTTGGGAAAACTATAAAAACAAATACGATATCAATACTGATATTCCGAAAGTACTGATTCGATTTTGCACGAGACAAATCTAATCACGCTTCCCCTTGTTTTCATGAGTTATTTATTTGCATTTTTATTACCTACTGATTCACGGCGACACTCCACAGTACTACTCATAAATTTACAATTTTGTCCAAGATGCTCTTTACTATTCAATTCATTCAAATATATTTATATGTGTAGTGATTGAACAACAATTAGTGGCGATTTCGTAATTTATGGATTTTTAGGGGCATTTTGGTTATTTCGTGTGGTTGGGTGGTAACTATAAGTGATTATGAGGGTACTTTGGTCATTTTCCGGGTTTATTTAACCCTATTTCTCTCTAATCTAATACTCTCGACACACACTCTGTGTTTCTCTCTCTCGTGACAATTGGCTCTGCATGTTGATGTTTTGGTTGATCTAATGCAAGCTGACTTTGTTTTGTTGTGTTGTTTTCTTTGAATCGTTTTTAGGTATGTTCTTTAGCTAGTTTTTGTTTTAAAGTGGTTGTTGTGTGTCGTCTTTTTATGTTTTTTCTCTAGAAAATGCCGAAGTAACTACGTTTATATATATTATTTAGAATCCAAGCTAGGTTGAGCCTAAGCTCATAGAATGTCGAACCATTTTCTTCACTTCTCTTTTTGTATAACGTAATGGGGCAATAATGTTGTATTTGAAGGGTAAAACCATGAAATAGTAAAAGAAAACACGTGTAGACACTGACAGGCTGGTTATGTAGTCAGAATTAGAGCCCTCTATACAATCGGTACAGTTATTTACTACTAAATTGCCTTCATTTTTTTTTGAACGGCCAACAGAAAACAGTATCAAAAAACTAGCAAGGTGCTAGGCACCAAATATACAACAAGCAAACGACAACAAGAAGAGACCGAAGCCGATTACAGACTGGGAAAAAACATCAAAACTCCTCTTATCCAATCACCATTATAAACACCATGGAATTCTTATCCAAACGCAAAAATACCAGATTCACACCGGACGTTAATAATATCACGCAACTGAGATTGACTGGAGTGACTTTTCACTTTGGCGACACGTTATAGGGATATTAATGGTCTGGCTTCTTACATTTGAATGAGAGTTTTGATGATAAATTCATCGTGTTGGTGGTGCGACCAAGTTATAATAAAGAACACACACGTGTAACTAATGTAAAAAAACAATGATAAGAGTAATCTTAGACACATTTTGTTGAGAAGTCATATATTGTGAAAGATATTGGTCAAAACAGTCTTAGCTACAAGTAGTAACCATACATACCAACCACCAATATCAACTACCAAGTTCTAATCCTTCCATGACTCTTTCACCAATGTCATGAACCATTTCAATGCTGCTGCGCATAAATAATGTTGTGCTCATCCCAGAGCCGACACCTGCACGTCTGTTTCTTATCAACCCACTTCGCTCCACACGTGTAGCAAAACTGATATCCACATCTGCAGTCACATTTAAAACAAAATCTCCGATTTATAAGCAGAGGAATGGGTGCAGTTACTATTTCCAAAAAACAAAACAAATACCTGCAATCAATATGGTAGCACCCGAATGCAAGTTCAACCAAATTCTTACAATTAACACACTCACGCCAATGCTTTTGCGTTGCCAGAGACTTTAGTTTTCCCTCATTAGAAGACTGAAACAGGAACGACTTCATGTAATCCGAGCAAGTAATGTTGTCATGCCAAGGTACCTTGCAATTTACACAAAACTGGCGCTTACATTCGACACACCTTCTCATTCCAGTATTTCCAGCAACAGTATGTTCATTGACCTCGTCTTTTGACATTAAAGCAGAACAGTTTGAAAACGGGCAATAAACTTTGTCTGAAGGAGGAATAGAAGCTTCTTTTACCCGTGACCTCATAATATTATATAATTCTGGTTTTAGAAGCTTCTTGCAGCTTTCAGTCGCGATCTTGGATTCGCATTTTTCATGTGGACATTCGGGCAGCTTCCCTTGAAGTAACTTTGCTTCTGCGTGTTTTCCCATACAAGAGAAGCAATATCTATGCAGACATTTGTTAACCGAAAATATTTGACCACTATAGACATATTCAAAACAGATTTTGCATTGCTCGGTTATTGTCACGTCAGAATCAGTTATTGTCATGCCAGATTTGCTGTTAGCCCATATGGCGGCTTCGGATATGATTGCATCTCTTGCTAGTTTATAAACAAACTTGATATCGTTTTGTTTCACATGAAACTGCTCATAATACATGAACTTAGTGTTAATAAGGTTCAGTTGATCAGTCAATGTCACAATCTTGTTGTTTGTTCGTCTCCTTTTACGAGTCAGCTGCATTGCCAAAGATAACATATATTAACGTTTAGAGTTATAGGCAAAACCAAAACATTTAGGGCAAATGGTAGATGTCATAATCAAAAATATGTTTATGGTGTTGCCGCAATCTAAGATTGCGGTACTGGCCTATGTGGCAAGTGAGTCGAATGGTGGCACGGTGACGTGGATAGATGAGTTGGAAAGTGAGGATGAGTGGGCCTATACCGCAATCTAAGATTGTGGGTGTATGAATAATTTTACGGGAAAATGACCAATATAGCCCGTTGACCGGGCCATTTGCACAAATGAACCTTGCACCCGTCTTAGGAGAGACGGGACACGGCTCCCAATGAGCCTGAACCGTCTCCCAAAGGGGCTTCCCGTTTCAGCCAACAGACGACCGCCACGTGGCGTTGTTGATCCCGAGGCTGTCCCTGCCGTCTCAAGCCGTCTTGGGAACCGTCTGAACCGGCTCAAAGTGTTTCGGGAACCGTCTTTCGGGAACCGTCTGAAGCCGGGTCACATTTTACAATGGTGACTCGCCGTCTCCCGAGACGTCGTCTCCGGTGAGTCCCGATGGTTCGACCGACGCTTCGGTTGTCCAGGTCACCACCTATAAATACCGTGTCCCGTCTCCCGTCAGACCATCCAAACCACCACCACCGTCTAACAGTAGCAGCACTATCCAAACCACCACCACCACCACCGTCTAACAGTAGCAGCACCACCACACAACCACACCGTCCACCACCACCGTCTAACACAAATGGCACCCCAAAGATGGACAGAAGAACAAGAGATTGCACTTGTATCAGCTTGGCGCCACGTTGAAGAGAGCACCCACCAAACGAACAAATGGTTTCGTATCCAACACGAGTATAACCGGCTGGTTGGAGGGTCTGACCGGACAACGGACTCTCTTAGCCGGAAATTGAATGATTTGACAACAAAATGTCAAATCTTCAACGGGTACCACAACGCGACACTTCAGTTGGTACCCCATGGCTTTCCCTAAGACACGTCAATTCGACACTCCAAAAGACAGTATAAAAACGGGGAGGGCAAAGAATTTAAACATTTGTCCGCCTGGCAAATGATGAGGGATTATCTTAATTAGTTTTTTTGTAATCGAATTTTATTTATGTTTTTTATGTTTTTTTTATTAATGTTTATTTATGTTTTTTTTAGTGTTTTTTTATATAAAAGTAAATATTTCGTTAATATTACAATAACAATATTATTACAACAACAATAAACAAACTATACTATTACAATAACAATAAACAAACTATACTATTACAACAAACTTCCCAAACTATACTATTACAACAAACTTCCTAAATTTACTTGCTAAGAACTAAGAACTTTGTTTGAATGGTGTATGTGCGCTACATAGACAAAGAACTCTTCTTGCAAATAAAATAGACTACCACATTGTAGATGCAAATTACACGGGTTAACCCACGCGCAGATGCAACAACAATCCAAGTAGTCGTACGCAGATGAAACAACAATCCAAGTAATCGGACATTATTTTCGTAAGCCGGTAGGCTTCGGTTGGCAAACCAAAAAACATTTTGGAAGACGAAAGGTTTGGAGAGGGTGGTTGGTGCAAATTTTGTTAAATGAAATCCGGTATTTATATACAATTTTCAGACGGTTCCCGAGACGGCTTGAGACGGCATGGGGAAGTGTGAACCGTCTGGGGAGAGAGACGGTTCAGCCTCGGGATCAACAACGCCACGTGGCGGTCGTCTGTTGGCTGAAACGGGAAGCCCCTTGGGAGACGGTTCAGGCTCATTGGGAGCCGTGTCCCGTCTCTCCTAAGACGGGTGCAAGGTTCATTTGTGCAAATGGCCCGGTCAACGGGCTATATTGGTCATTTTCCCTAATTTTACACTATTCTTTGACAAATAACCGCAATCACATATTACGTTTTTCAACTTTATAATTAAACCCGCAATCATAGATTGCATGTATATCCAACGTGTTCATGAAAGCGTTGCACCAGAAGTGCCACAAAGGCTAATACCGCAAACGTACTTTACGTAATTTTGATTTTGACATCTACCATTTACACAAAATGTTTTTGGATTTTTTTTACTTTTTTTAGAAGGAATATGCATGCTAATTTTCATATCCACGAAGCAAATTACATAAGGATATCAGGTAGGCGAGAAACAAGCTGCGCCACCACCGTAAACCGAATCTAATTAGTTTCAAACCGTAAACCGAACCGAGATTGATATAGAAACTTACATATGGATGAAGGGGATTACAATCACTAAAAACATGAACACGTTTAAACCCAAGATCAACAGCAACATTCAAGGCTTCGATCAAAGCTTCAAGTTCCAGTTGTTGACGTTCGGTTTCACGACCATCAGCAGCGTCAAGTATAAACGACTTCCCCCATTCATATAAACAACAATCATTTGCATTATAAATCGCTACTCCTATCCCACCAAACGACATTTTAACATTCCAAACACTTTCATCACTCACTAAACCCTTATAATAAACGTTGAAAACGTCATCGTTTGATGATGACGAAGGTTTAGAGGTTAAAGAGGCTTTATTCGCTTCTTGCATTTGTAGTTTGAAGGCAAAGTCAACGTCGGAGTCGGTGCTCACGGCGGCTGTGAGGTCAACGAGGATATCCATGTGGTGGTACGGTTACTTTTTATTTTTAACTGCGGTATATCATTTTAGGTTAATTTTGGGCTGTGAAGGATATGAGTTTTAGGTTATCTCGGGCTTGGGCTCGGCTTGTTTACAAACCAAGTCAAAATGGTTCGCTTCATTTATAATATCGAGCTGAAATGTTGAGTTTGAGCCTGACTCATAAAAGGCTCGAACAAGCTTGTCTCTTTTTAGCCAATAACTTGAAAGGTTTAATTTAATTTTTTTAAATGGTCAAAACAACTATATATAAATATAAAGCCCAACAAGGGAGTGGTAAAAACGTTTAATTTAATTACAGAGAGTTCTTAACTTACAAAGTATTTGAAAGATTTTGCGAATGATTAAATCAAGAAGTCAATGGTTGAGATCATGTACGGCTATCACGTCATAATTTTTTATGCGACATTATTTTATAAAAAATACATTATAAAATCGAGCATCTTTAAGTTGAGTATAGTCTTACCATACTTTGTTTTTGTTTGAATCGACTTTTTCTAGAGACATCAAGAATAGAGTCCAAAAACACACGTGTAATGTACCATACTTATGTAAAAAAGAACAACAAAAACAATGAAAAGAGTAACCTCAACAAAGGGTAAGATGTCAGCCATGTTTAGTTGAAATGTAATAATGCTTAACTGTAAAAAAAACTTGGTCAAGACAGTGTTGCTACAAGTAAGTAGTAACCATATAAGCCAATAATGTTGTAGCCTAGTGGTTGCAATGGAGGTGGGAAGGTTTACCCACTTTGTGGGGTTCCTACCCTGGGAGGTCACAGGATCGAATCCCACTCAGAGTAGGGTTATTCTGAAATGAGGGGCTGGACCTTAGGGGGGCCTGGGGACTGGACATGAAGGGTGCGGGGCTTCGTTATGGGTGTGTACCGTTGGCCGTAGCACCCGGACCCAAGTTCAACAAAATTCTTGCACATAATACACTCACCCCAACATTCTTTTGTTGCCAGAGACCTTACCTTTGCCTGGTTAGAAGACAGAAACATGACCGAATTCTTGTAACCCGAGCAAGTAATGTTGTCATGCCAAACTGCTTTGAAGTTTATACAAAAATGGCGATTACATTCAACACAACTTCTCATTCCAGTATCTCCAGCAGCAGTGGATGACGTAGTCAGTGTATGTTTATTAATCTCGGTTTTGACATTAAAGCCGAACAGTTTGAAAACGGGCAATAAACTTAATCTCGATCTTGGATTCACAATTTTCATGTGGGCATTCGGGCAGCTTCCCTTGAAGTAACTTTGCCTCTGCGTGTTTACTCATACAAGAAAAGCAATATCTATGCAGAAAGGTGTGGACCGAAAACATTGGATCATAGTGGATGTATTCAAGACAAATTGTGCATTTCTCAGTAATCGTCATGCTAGAATCGCCTTTGGCCCATCTGGTGGCCATCGTAATCGAATTTGCTCTGAATAAGGTTCACTTGATCGACCAATGTCGCAATCTTTTGGTTTTTTGGTCGCCTTGTGCAAATATGACCAAAATTAACTTTTATGCAAGGTGTTATTATTTGCATGCGTAATAGATAAGTGCAACAATGGTCACTATTCCATAACTGATTATATACAACTCACCACTGTTTAAAGTGGTTTTATATGTCATATTGCCATATTGGTATTCACCCTACGAAAAACTTTATATGTCTTAAAAAAATGTTGTAACAAACTAAAATAAAAACAAAAAACATTAGAAAAAAAACTCAAAATAAGAAAAGAGAAAAAAATAGTTTGTCTTAAAAAATAATAGCCCATACAAAAAAAAAAGTAAACTATCTATTTAGGTTTATTACATTTTTTTAAGTTAAATTATTACATTTTTTTAAGTTAAGGGGTCATTTGGGTAATTTGGCAAATTTATGAGCTTCGTACAAAGGGATTAAAGCCAAAAAACGGTTGCTAGACAATAACCTAGACTCGAAGGGAATTGACGTGAATTTCACATGTCACTCGATGCCTCCTTCAATCCCATAATCACACAGTGTATTCTAAACGGGGACCTTAACATAGGACGACGAGGTCATTGCCACCCTATGTTTTTATTACATGTAATAATTGAGTATTTCAAAAGATGAAAATAAAAATAAATAAAACACTTGACGTCGATCACAATTTCAAACCGATGGAATTGCTTTGGTTTTGGCGGTTCTAAACGAACTCTCAAACAACAAATAAACCATCCTAACCGAACTGTAAACCAAACCACATATAAGTTCATCCACACCATATCGCAAAAAAATTAAAGTAAGAACTTAGATTGAGATAGAAACTTACATATTGATAGACCGAATTGCAATCACAGTAAATACGAACTCGTTTTAACCCAAGATTAACAGCAACATCCAAGGCTTCAATCAAAGCTTCAAGCTCCACAAGATCACCTTTGGTTCTACGATCATCAGCATCAAGTAAACATGATTTCCGCAACTCATATAAACACCTACCACTCGTATCACAAATCGCCACCCCAATTGCAGCAAACGTTTTCTTAACGTTTGAAACAGTTTCACCACACACCAAACCCTTGAACTAGACCTTAAAAACTTTTGAAGGTTTAGAGATTAAAGAAGCTGCTATCGCCTCTCGCAGTTTATTGGAGACCTCCATATCGTGGCGTTTGATACTAAAGATCTGTTCGAGATTGATAAGTTTTCAGGTCGGTCTCCGGCTTATAGAGAGGCGATTCATGGTATAATAATGATAGCTTGTTGGTGTATATGGAAGTCTAGAAATGAGCTGATTTTTACAGATTTTTAGCATCAATCTATTATACTTTATATAAACAAGTTGGTATACTAAGAATTTTAAACCTTATCAAGTGATATACTTCTCAATTTATAATGTTGAATGAAAATTGAAAGCATGTATCCAAATAACTTAAAATGGACAAAGAGACAGAAAGTAGAAGGTGAAATCCAATCACAAAAGGCTTTTTACTAAAATTTGTAACCACAATAAAAGGGGTAGGGCCTCAAATTTTTAGTTCGCTACGCCCCAAAACGGTTAACGTGCCCCTGTTTCCAAAACGTCTGATCAAAAAACAAAATGACCATTTGTTTAGGTTATTGGTTTGACATGATTATTAGCCAACATCGAATAAATAAAAATGTGACACCAATCATCCCTAAAACCAACAAGTCAACTTGAAAGGTTCTCAAATAATTACATATCTTCAGAAATAATACTCCTCATCAGATTCAGAAGCATACTCCTCGTCTTCGTCATCAACATCCTCAAAGTCATCATCGTCGTCTTCTTCCTCCTCAGTATCCACAATATTTCCTTCATCCCAAAGAGGACAATTGCATGTTGCCTTCTTGTTCTTCCACTCTGCTCCACACGTGTAGCAAAATTCGTATCCACATCTGTGAAATAAACTTTAAGCTGTAAGAATATGCTCTGACGCTATCCATGATTCTATACATGTTAGGTATATTTGATGTGCCAATTTCAATGCGTTCATAAGCAAACTGAGCTTGGTTTGGGCCAAGTCTTTCTTTTCTGTTTCTATAACCTTCCGTTATAATACTATATATTTATTGAAAAGTGTTAAATTTTAAGCTATTATAACGATTGCATTTTAAGATAAAACAAGATACTGCTGATTTAAAAAAGTTCACAAATTTACATTTACCTTACATGTAAAAGTAATTTACTTTTGTTTTAAAACAATTGTATTTTACTTTTTGAAAACAAAAATAAAATAAAAAATTTTGTTTCCAAATGGCATAACATACACAAATTTACATTAACCTTACATGTAAAAAATCCTAGTGTACAGAACATAGAAAATCACATATACGGTTCATAGACGCACTTTTCGAGCTATTCAACTTTCAGGTCAACCAGGCCTTAAAGTGAGCGGGCTTTTTTGCCCAAAACAGGCTAGCGCCATGGCTAAACTGTGTGTTAAATGGTTTCACCACCCTGGAACTTTTTAGTTGTTTTAAAAATATTATCACACAATAATAAGCCAATTAATCACATTTATTTTGTTCAACAAGTAGACAGTGGAGACGTGGAGTCAACCTGACCTGCACAGTTTTACTTGTACTAAAAGCTACACACATGTTTTGCTACCTAACAAGTAACACCTTAGTTTTGAAAGCATGAGGTGCACCAAGGCGATATGGTCCCAGAGCTGAGGCGAAGGCTCATCACATAAAAGAGACACACTTCTATTAAAAAAAACAATACTTTTTATATATGTTTAACATAAACGATAGTCATAGAACACTAGTAATAATACAACAGACTTAGTAGTGATATTTTCAATAGTCTGATATATTAAAAAACGGAACTCACAACAAAAAAAATGATCAGAAAAAATAACAAAACAATGAATTTGGATTTAAATAATATATTGATTGCCTAATTACCAAAGTATTTTCTTTTTAACCTTCACACCTCGTAGTATTTTCTATTTCAACTTCCATCCAGTTATAAACAATCGACAAATATGCTACCTAAACCAAATGGGTTTCTACCAATGCTTGACATCTATATAACAGTTAAACCCTACATCCTCTCATCAAATCTAAAACCCTAGTTTCCTACATAAATCTTCAAAACAAATCTGAAAAACCCTCTGGTTTATTATGATGTACATGATGAGTATGAAGCCCACAGGCACGACTCCAGAAAAAGCCGCCCGCCTGCTGTACACTGGTCGACTGCAGTAGGCAGAAATGCAGAATGTAGAACATTGATTTTCTTATCACAAATTAGACATGCCTATGTGTATGCATCTTTGAAACCTTAGCTCTAGTATGTACAATAAGGAACTTGCAGGCAAAGAAGGTATTAAAAACAGTTAAATGTCTAGTACTGGGTTATATGCTGTCACTCACCGTTTTCATATAAATTTTGCTCAATATCATTTCATGAAGACAATAGACACAGTGTACCAATAAGACTAGACAAGAAGAACATGCAAAAATGGTGAAAATAACGTACCTGCACGTCATGTGGTAGCAACCGGCTGCTAATTCTATCATATGTTTGCATTTTACACACTGCCGCCACAAATTCCTTGCAGCCAGATTTTTAAGCTTTGATTCTTCCACAAGTGGTGTTGGGTTTCTTCTTTTGTACTCATAACAATTCATACTTTCATGCCATGGAACCTTGCAGTTAACGCAAAATTTACCATGACATTTGTAACATGCTCTAGCTCCATATCCATCAACCAATCTAGGAAGCCTAAACAGTTCAGTTTTTGACATCAATGTCGAGCATTTAGGATATGGACAATAAACTTTATCCGTCACCGGAATCGACTCTTCTTTCAACCGCTGTCTCATCATCTCAATAAACTTCGGTGTCAAAAACTTCTCACAACTTTCAATTCCCAATTCATTCCCACACCCTTCATGAGGGCATTTTGGTAACACTCCATGAAGCAACTTCACCTCTACATGTTGCTTCATACAAGAATAACAGTATCGGTGCGTACAACCTTCAACTGTAAAGAACTGGTCTAGAGATATATCATCTAAGCATATTACACAAGTTTCAAGCTTTTCTTCACTTGACACCACCTTGCTTATCTGCGAATTTATCGCTTCTCTTGCAAGCTTAAACGCAAATTTAACATCCTTACTAGCAATAAGAGAAGGTTCACAGTAACTAAACCTTTTCCGAAAAAGATCCACTTGATCCAAAAAGTTCACAATCTTTTGTTGTTTTGGCCGCCACCGTCCGCTAACCTAAAATTGCAGTGTATAATACTATAATGAGCACATATTGAGCAATCAAGATTAATTATTTAATAAACTAAGGGAGAAAGATCAACTCACATAATTATACAATGGATAATAATCACAACAAAACACAATCCTCTTAAGATCCAAAGAACCTGCAGCGTTCAACGCCTCAATCAACGCCCGCTCTTCGACGCTCCGCCTACTCAACCGCTCGCCTTTACTCAACTCGAGAGGCTTCCTAACTTCAAAAATCATCTCATCCATCGAATCGCATATCGCCACACCAATCCCAGCCATTGTCACTGTTTTATTTACAGAAACCCTCTCCTCACTCAACAAACCCTTAAAATAAACCCTAAACACCTCTAAATTATTATTATTATCATCTTCGCTCTTCGAAGAGCAGCCCTCGCCATACGGGCGCTCGAAACTGTTACCGACAACTAACCACTCGTCATCGGGCATTTGTGAAATTTCCCTAGCGAGTTTCTGATCGTGGATCCGACGGTTGAGATCAACCTGGAGCTTTTTCATCTCGGATTCGATAATTAAGCGGTCTTTGATTTCGGTGTCCAGTTTGTGAAGGTGTAGGGTTTGTGTTTGTACGGATGATGAAGGTTGAGTGGCTAGAGATGCAGCCATGGCTTCTTCGAGTTGGAGACGGTAGGCTAGTTCTATATCATCATCATCGTCGTGGTTCATCTTCCTAACGGTTAGGTGTGTAGATGGTTAGGGTTTAATATTGGTCTCCGATTGTGTGGTTAAGTTGCCTGCAACAGCTTCAAATTGGAGGTTAATACGTATATACGTATGGGTTGTATAATACTTGTATACGTGTTTACTATGTATTTATACTTTTATACGGGTTGTGTATTTGCAATTTTTTTTTAAATTAACGGTTTTGTTTTATTCCAACAAAACGAAAGATTCGTAGATTCACATACGAGTTATTTGACTCCATGTAATATTTCTTATTATGTACGTCAATTATTTGACAAGACATGATATTCCTCGTTATGTGTGGTAAAGACATATTTCGGCCCAACTTATTAAACGACTTTAAGAGCATCCACAATGTACAAACAACCCAAATTCAAATAAATCGTCACTCAGCGTCATTTCAGATTTACAATTTACAAACCCCATAAATTCAAATAAATCGTCACTCAGCGTCATTTCAGATTTACAATTTACAAACCCCATAAGTGTGGGTGGGTGGGGGGGGGGGGGTGTGCGCGCATGTATAAGAGAGAGTGAGTGGGAGTCCAACTCAAGAAGTCCATTTGGAGGTTCGGCGGTCTGGATATGAACAAAACCGGAGGAGAAATACAATGTTACCAAATGAGGGAGGTGGTCTGTGAATCATTACACGCAGGAACTAAACAAGTAAAGTGCCCACATTATGAGTACTCTAAGCTTGTTCAATTTTCTATTCATATCTATTCGATTCTTTCTATGTTCAAGTTATCGTAGCAGCAGACAATGCCTTTTGGGGACAAGTAATTGTTTGGCGCTAATCTACTAGTGAGTCGTATAAGTATGATTTAAATCAAGATACAAATCCAGAGTTTTGGACGTTTGATTTAAATACCATTTAGGGGATTGGGAGCTTTGATTTAAGTCAGCATGAGGGGTCATATGATAACTATCCTAACAAGTTTGGTTTTACTGAATCCAAGACAAAGGTTAGTGTCTGCTAGACTGCTAGTGTACACCTTTGACGAGGGGCCTAGTGATGAACAACCTAGTTTGTTTAAAGTCAACGAGGTACAACAATTCTACATTTATTTATAGTAACCTTAACAGAATTGTAGTATAGCCATAAAGTTTTCAAATATTGGCCACCTATGATGATTTGAAGAACTAGTTTGTTGATGTAGGGCATGACAGCAGATACGTCATAGTCACCCAACGAACAAAGAAGTCATATACAACCGGCGAGACGATAAAAGCATGGCTTAGATGTGATTCTGGCCGTGGACACAAGCAAACAGCCACAAATTTTAGATTATTATGTTTGAATAGTGTAATTTATACAAGTTAATATAAACTAGTGGGTGGGGCGGTGCACTATTGCACCGACTTTTAGTATTTAGTATATATATACTAATTTTATCCAATAAGTTATATAACAATAGTTTAATTTATAATTATAAGGCATATTCGTAACTAGTAGATTGCACCCGTGCTACGCACGGGTTACGCGGGAAATGCACCGCAATTTGACCGCGCGTTGCGCGAAGGTTGCTGGAAGTTGTTTGCTATTAGTAAAGGGTTGTATGCAATTTTCAAAAACTTTGGTGGCCAAAGTTTGAAATCGTAAAAGATAAAAGTTAGGTGGTCAAAGTTTGAAATCCTAAACGCTACGTGGGTGGTCAACGTTTGAAATACCTATAGTTAAAGGTTAAGTGGCCGAACAGTAAAAGCTAAAAGTTAGGTGGTCAAAAAAGGAAGCACACAAGTTTGTGTCCAAAGTGTAAAAAAAGAAACTGCAAAATTAGGGAAAAAGAAACTATACAATTTTGTGGCAAAAGTAGGAGAAGCTAAAATTGACTATTGCCTAGCACGATGTGATTTAATATATAGTATAATGACCAAGTTTGCACCCCAATGATAGCACTCACATGACACTTCCACAAAAATGTCCTGTAAATTCATTTTTTAAATTGAGATTTTGTCTTTAACTAGGTAGAATCATCATTTACTTCCAATCAAAATGACGAGTTGTTGGTTTGGCATAAGTTTGACACAATTATAAACAAAACATCCCAAGAATTTACCAAAAGTCATCATAATCATCCTCAGGAACATCATGCTCAAAATCACCATACTCATCCTCAGGAACAGCATCATCAAACTCACCGTACTCGTCCTCATGAACAACATCACCAAAAGTAACATCATCCTCAAGAAAAACACCATCCTCAAGAACATCAACCTCAGGAACGACATCATGCTCAAATTAATAATCCTCGGGAACATCATATCTCATCCTCAGAAATATCTTCCTCAAAATCATTATAAAAATTATTATAAAAATCATCTTCAGGAACAATGTCGTCCTCAAAACCAATCAAATCATCATCCTCATCGTCTTCTTCCTCGACATCCACAATGTTTTGTTCAACCCATAAAGGACAAGTGCATGTTGCCTTCTTGTTCTTCCATTCCGCTCCACACGTGTAGCAAAATTCATATCCACATCTGCAAAATTAAACCAACCTAAAGCTATAGGAATGTCAATGATTCTACAACTTTGAAGTTCATTCCATGTGTTTATAGCAACAACACCGTATTCAAGTTCTATCTAGACATCCGTATTTGGTACAACAAAGGTGTCCTTTTCAACTCTTTGACCTTTGAATTATTTATCAAAAAGTACTAAACAGAGAAAATGTTGTTACTTGGAAAACTAACAATTTTACTTTTTGGAAAACAAAACTTAAAACCTAATTTGTTTCCAAAAAAGCAGTAGATACATAAATTTACATTTACCATACATGTAAAAACAAGCGTAAATTAAATGGTCCGGTGGTAAGACTAGTGTTGCCAACTTTTCAAATATTAATGGCCCTCATTGTTCACTAAGCTGTAATAAGTGTTTGACTGACCCCATACGAGCTTACTAGTACTAAAAACTACCTACTTTTGCTCCAACCTACCTGTTTATCTAACAATTTTTATTTATTATAAATTAGGCATGATAACAGAGCCACACACCAGGGGCGGACCTAGTTAATAACTAGGTGCTGCGTCTGTTGCTGCTCAACTTCACGCGCGTAGTGGAAAATTAGGTTTACGAAATTTGGAAAACGTTGCTAATAAAATGAAAAACGTTACTACTGAAATTCATTTCTAGATCCGCCACTGCCACACACTTAACAAGGATCTTAGTGGTTAAATCTCTAGCACTATGTAACTTATTGTCACTCTCAGTTTGCGATTTAAAAATTAGTCTATTTCGTAAAGACATAGAGAACCAATAAGACTAGACAAGAAAAAAATATACAAAACTGGAGAAAATAATGTACCTGCACGTCATGTGGTAGCAACCAGCTGCTAATTCTATCATATGTTTGCATTTTATGCACTGCCGCCACAAATTCCTAGCAGCCAGATTTTTAAGCTTTGATTCTTCCAGAACTGGTGTCGGGTTTCTTCTTTTGTATTCTGCACAGGTTATATTTTCATGCCACGGAACCCTGCATTTAATGCAAAAATTACCATGACATTTATAACATGTCCTAGCTCCAAATCCAATAACTGATATAGGAAGCCGTTCAAGTTCAGCTTTTGACATCAATGTTGAGCATTTAGGATACGGGCAATAAACTTTTTCTGTCACCGGAATTGACTCTTCTTTCAATCGTTGTCTCATCATCTCAGTAAACTTCGGGGTCAAGAACTTCTCACAGCTCTCAATTCTCAATTCACTACCGCAACCTTCATGAGGGCATTTTGGTAACACGCCATCAAGCAATTTCACCTCTACGTGTTGCTTCACGCAAGAATAGCAGAACCGGTGTACACAGCCTTCAGATGATAAGAATTGGTGTATAGATTTATCATCTAAGCATATTACACAATTTTCAAGCTTTCCTTGACCTGATACCACCTCGCTTCTATGAGAATTTATTGCTTCCCTTGCAAGCTTAAACACAATTTTGACATCCTTACGAGCAATAAGAGAGAGCTCACAGTATGTAAAACTTTTCCGAAGAAGATTCACTTGATCCAAAAAGTTTACAATCTTTTGTTGTTTTGGCCGCCACTTCCCACTAACCTGAAATTGCATACAAACACTGTAAGAACAATCCAATCGACAAGTGATGGCTACTTTTGAGATTATATTGTAATACTAATAACAAGCCATATACTTTATCACAGATTGTCAACTTGCCACAACAGACGGTTGATACATTGAATGATGAAATCAACTCACATATTAATGCACTGTATGACGATCACATACTGTTAGAAACTTAGAATATCATAAGGTTTAGAGTACTACAAGTTGTGTTTTAACTAAGAAGTGCATAACGCCTGGCCACGTCAGTACGTCACTCCCAAATAGGCTAGCACTAACCACAGCCATACCCCCTCTCAACCCCGTCATACAAATTCAATTTCATATCATACTTTTTCTCTCTAAATTAGGTTAGATTAGATTCTCAAATCGCTATACATATTGTATAATCATTATGATTGTTTAAAAAAGGGATTTATTATGCGTACAGTTTATACGAATCGTATATAGACACCTCACCCGACAAAAGGTTGCCTCGTACATTTATACACAAGTCGAATAAAGGTCGTATAGGCCCTATTCGACTCGTACATTACCCGAAGCTATTGATATCCGAGTCGTATATATTCCTATACGACTTGCACACATGTCAAAAAAAAAAAGTGGAAAAACAACTCACATATTGATACAAGGGATGATGATCAGAATAAAACACAATTCTGTTGAGTTCCAAAGCAGTTGCAGCGTTCAAAGCCTCAACCAACGCCTGCCACTCCACACTCATCCGATCACATTTGATCAAATCGAGAGGCTTCTTCATCTCAAAAATAATATCATCCTTAGAATTGAATATGGCGACACCAATCCCAGCCATTGTGATTGTTGTTTTATTTATTAAACCAGGCACTTTAACTCTCTCATCACTTATCAAACCCTTGAAATATACCTTAAATAAATCTGGATTATTATTATTATCTTGGGTCATCGAAGAAGAGGAAGAGGACTCGCCGTACGGACGTTTGAAATTGTGAGGAGTTTGCAAAGTCTGAAGAGGACGTTTCAGATCGCGGATTGGATCAACCACGTGTAGATTGTTGGTATCGGATTGAATGAGGGTGCGGTTTTCAATATCGGTGTCGATTGTTAGGGTTTGGAGGTTGTTGTTAATGGAGGAATTGGAGGATGAAGGTGGTTGTTGAAGAGTGAGAGAGGAAGCCATGGCTTCTTCCAGTTGGAGACGGTACGCTAATTCAATGTCTGACTCTGAGTCTGCCGCCATGAACACACTCGCGGGCTTGTTGGGTGTTGAGACTTGAGTGACTTCTCGTCTGCTATAATTGAAGAGTTAATTAAGGTTCGAACTATTTCCTGACACCTTTTTTTTTAACGGCAGACAAATCAAACCCGAGCACTTTTGGGGCATCCTTTCGATAAATTCAAGTACTCCGAAAGTACCGAGTTGTCAAACACTAATTCCGGGAAAAACCCGGTAACCTACCCGCCCCGTAGGCACGACGATGAAATTACCGGTAAAACTCGTCTGACTCAAAAATCGAACCCAATATCCCCTGGGTCATCTATCACTGCCTACCAATGTCTCTACCACTGCACTGCAATGGTATTGACACTATTTTGACACCTAAAATCTTAATTTCGACACTAGGGGTGTAAACGAGCCGAGCCGAGCCCGAGCCTGACTGGGCTCGGCTCGGGCTCGTTAAGGTTTTGTGGAGCTCGAGCTCGAGCTCGGCTCGGTTCGAGCCTACAATCTTGAGCTCGAGCTCGGCTCGCTAGCAAAATCCAAAGCTCGAGCTCGGCTAGGCTCGGCTCGAGGTGATTTGAGAATCTCAAACGAGCTCAAAAGCTCGGCTCGAGCTCGCAAAAGCTCGGCTATAACTTAGGCTCGCGAGCCCAATCGTTAAGGCTATAACTTAGGCTCGGCTGAAACTTAGGCTCGGGCTCGGGTTTGGGCTCTAGCTCGTTAAGGCTCGATTAGGCTCGCGAGCCCAATCGAGCTTTGTATCTAGGGCTCGGGCTCGATAACTAAACGAGCCATATTTCAAGCTCGGGCTCGTTAAGGCTCGGCTCGTTCGAGCTTTTTACCGAGCCGATCCCGAGCCGATCTCGAGCCGCTACGTGTCATTTACACCCCTATTCGATACCCCTTAATACAACCTTTATTAGGGTAATCAATTCCCAATGTGAGAAAACAACCGACAAAACACAATTATTACTCGACCTATACGCCTCGTGCTCCATATAAAGCCTCATATAGGTCTATACTAGTGATGAGCTCGGGATGTTATCGATACCGATCCCATCCATCCATAGACGGCCATCAGCGACGCCACACAAGGTATAGGTCACAAACGCCACACAAGACAACCACAGACGGCCATCAACGACGCATACAGGTCACTGTTTAGGAGGGCGTAGTGATGACAAAAGGACGACGGTGGCGGCGTTACTGATACGTAGGGCTGTTCAAATCGTTCGTCGCTCGCTCGGATAATGCTCGAAAAATGCTCGCTCGATCTTTCGCTCGGTTGTAAATGAGCCGATCGGATCGGTTCGGTTTGTAAATGAGCCAAGCATGAGCAAAGGTACGCTCGGCTCGGTTCGGCTCGAATAATTTTTTATTTATTTATTATATATTTAATTATAAATATACACACAATTTACAGATAAATTTATGGTTTTATATATAACATTCTATTGGATTTGACTCAGTATATGCAAACAAAATATAACTAGCCCACTTAACTCCATAAAGAAACTAACATTATATTTAATAGTAAAACCGTAAGTCATGAGGTGACAGTCTTGACTTCTTTATGTTCTTAGTCGTCCATCGCTAATTGTTGCTTCATATCACCCTACGTCACAATACAACAACTGTTCTCTGACATATGTTCATCACCTCACTAGCCTCACTCTAAGCATCATAATCGGACACTGGGATCTCAATATTAGTATTATCATCTGACAATTCGACCTTAGTTGTCACCCGACAATAAACATCGAAGGAAACATCCTAATTTTATGATCGTCCAAATTGCACTCCGCCCGATTCTCGCTCGGCGCTCGCTCGGAAAATTTGCGCTCGAAGAATGTTCGTTCGATTTTCGGCTCGATTGTAAATGAGCCGCTCTGCTCGGTTCGGTTTGAAAATGAGCCAAGCATGAGCAAAGCTCTGCTCGGATTGGCTCGACTCGTGAACAGCCCTACTGATTGGTATGAAAACGATGCTATGGCGGTAGCCTTCATTTCCACCGCTTCCTAAACCCACAACCAGAGAAAATGGAGCACTTATGTAGAAGAAAGTGGAAGAAATAGGTTAAACAACTGATACCCTCAAAGAGTACAACAATGTAGGTGACACATCGGAGGAAAAACGTGAAGACGGGAAAATATGACACCTGGAAACCACTCAAAATTTTTTATTAAAAAAAGGGACACTTAAAGGAAAGGTCAAAAAAAAAAAACCACTTGCAAGATTAGAACCCGGGCGACACACAACAACGCCACTACCATCTGTACCATAACAATTTTCGTTAACAAACTTACAACCATTACTATTTGAAGACTTTTTAAAACGTAAGATGACACTATATATGGGCCTTGTAAAATAAACATATAGGATAATTATATTTAAGGGTAATAAGAGTAGGATAAGCAAAATAACATCATTCACATTTCATCCATCAAACACTCCCTTATTTTTTAAATTTAAATAAAATCTATTAAAACTCACTCTCATCCACAATTTCTTTACTTGACCCAATGTAGCAAAAGTCGCTAGGTGCTCCCTAGTCGGAGTCGGTAGTACTCAGGGAGTTCCCGACCTAGTCGGAGAGTACTCGGCCTAAGTCTAGTGTATTCGGGACTTGGCAACCTACCTTTTAGCGATTACTCGAGGAGTACTCGGCTATACACTGATAAGGAATGTATGGATTCTCGAGAAGAGAGGAGCCATGGTGGTCCCCCCCCCCCCCCCCGACAGATGAGTTGTGGTTAGGGGTGAAATGCCACTCGAACCCAGAGCTAGCTGGTTCTCCGAGACCTTGTTTTACAACATTGACCTGACCCTTATATTTTGAAAAGTTGTTATAGTAAACTTTCATATATGAAAAGCCACTATTCACCCTTCACTAAATTAATGTGAGTGTATAAAAACGGTTAATATAATAAAATAAGTGTTTGTCAATATAAAAAGGATAAAAATTTTGGATGAGATGTGAGAGGTTTTTTTAAATAATAGATAAATTTTGAAAAGTATGATTTTTAGTAAAATTATAGAGTAAAAAATGGTGGAGATGACGTAAATGCTTAAGGGATGAGAATATGCACTCAAAGAATGGCAAATCACATAACAGCTGCACACAATATGTCCTGTAAGATACTTTTAGGCTTAATATAGTTTGTTTTTAACTAGATATATGTATCATTTATTCCTATCAAAATGACGACTTGTTGGTTTGACATAACTATAAACAAACCACCCCTATAATTAACGACTCAATTTACCAATACCGATCATACTCGAAATCATTAAAGTCATCATTCCTGTAGTCTTCTTCCTCGGTATCTATGATGTTTTCTTCCTCCCAAAGAGGACAATTGCATGTTGCCTTATTGTTCTTCCATTCCGCTCCACACGTGTAGCAAAATTCATATCCACATCTGCAAAATAAACAAACATGAAGCTCTAAGATTATCAATAACTCAACAACTTTGAAATGTATTCGATGTGTTTATAGTAACAAACTAACAATGGCGTATTTAAGATCTACCTAGACATGCCCACGTATTTAAGATCAACTCGTTGGCCTTCAAACTATTTATCAAAAGTATTAAGTTCTATATTAATATCCAACTATTTCATGTTACTTTTCCAGAAATTACACCAAATCCACGAAATGACAGCATATCTTTATTATTCTAAGGAACTTGCAGGCAAAGAAGGTAATAAAAATGGTCATGTCTCCTAGTACTAGGTTATTTGATGTCACTCTCAGTTTCGTCGTTAGATTTTGCTCAATATCATTTCATACAGACAATAAACATGGCGTACCAAACTACCAATAAGACTAAACATAAAGAAGAACATGCAAAACTGGTGAAAATAATGTACCTGCATATCATGTGATAGCAACCAGCTGCTAATCCTATCACAAGTTTGCATTTTCTGCACTGCCACGACAAATTCCTTGCAGCCAGATTTTTAGGCTTTGATTCGTCCGCAACTGATGTTGGATTTCTTCTTTTGTACTCTTCACACGACATATTTTCATGCCATGGTACCCTGCAATTAATGCAAAAATTACCATGACATTTGTAACATGTTCTAGCTCCGAATCCATAAATCGATCTAGGATGCCTAAGAGCTTCAGCTTTTGACATCAATGTCAAGCATTTAGGATACGGGCAATAAACTTTTTCTGTCACTGGAATCAACTCTTCTTTCAATCGTTGTCTCATCATCTCAATAAACTTCGGTGTCAAAAACTTCTCACAGCTTTCAATTCTCAATTCACTCCCGCAACCTTCATGAGGGCATTTTGGTAACACACCGCTAAGCAACTTCACCTCTACATGTTGCTTCACACAAGAATAGCAGAACCGGTGTGTACAGGGCTACAGGCTTCAGTTGACAAGAATTGGTCTACAGATTTATAATCTAAGCATATTACACAACTTTCAACCTTCTCTTCAGTTGATACCACCTTACTTATCTGAGAACTTATCGCTTCTCTTGCAAGGTTAAACGCAAAATTGTCCTTACAAGCAATAAGAGATAGCTCACAGTGTGTGAAACTTTCCTCAAGGAGATTCACTTGATCCAAAATGTCTATTGTCTTTTGTTGCTTTGGCGGCCACCGCCTACTGACCTAAAATCGCCAACACACAGTTGATACAAACATTGAACAATGAAATCAACTCACACATTAATGCATTGCATGATCATCACATATAGTACAATTAACATGATTATCTAATACAATGGAGAATCAACTCACATATTAATGCATTGTACAATAATCACAATCAACATTATATAACAGAGGGTAGAATCAACTCACAAACTGATACAGCGGATAATAATCACAAAACACTACAATTCTCTCAATATCCAAACCAGCAGCAGCCTTCAAAGCCTCGATCAACGCCTGCCCCTCGACACGCTGCCTGCAAATTGGATCACCTTTAATCAAATCCAGAGGCTTCTTCAGCTCAAAAATAATCTCATCAGTCGAATCGCATATCGCCACACCAATCCCCGCCACTGTCACTGTTTTATCTGAACTACCAGAGCCATAAACCCTCTCCTCACTTAACAAACCCTTAAAATAAACCCTAAATACCTCAGCATTATTATTATCATTATCATTATCATTATCATTATCATTATCATTATCATTATCATTATCATTATTATTATTATTATTGTACGGACGCTGGGGTTCGGTGTGAATGATGAGGCGGTCTTTAAATTGGGTTTGGATATTATGAAGGTCAAGGGTTTGGAGGTTTAGGGCAGTGTTGTTGAGGGAGAAGGTGGGTGTTGGTTGTGGAGGTTGAATAATAATAGATGCAGCCATGGCTTCTTGGAACTGGAGACGGTAGGCTAGGTCGTGGTCGGAGAGGACGGTTAATGCCGCCATGAACTCGCGGTGTTGTTCGATGGTGATACGGCTCAGTTCTTCTTCCATGTTGTCATTCATCTTTTCTCTGCTATTCTATTATTATTACACACAGTATACCTTCAGTCAGTATAAGTGCGGGAAAAAAAAACATTGGTTGGAGTGGTTGATGGTTTGGGCTCATACGTGTCACCTTTCTGAAATTGAGGGTTTGGGCTCGAGTGGTTGATGGTAGAGGTGCGAATCGAAACTGGAACCGGAAAAAAATCTGAAACCGTGTATTAAAAAACCAGTTTTTTATACCCGGAACTGTATCTGATCTTACTCGCCGGGTATGCATAGGGTATAGATTTCTATATAAAAAACCGGACCCGATTTATACCTGGGTTTTTTTAATACCCGGAACCGGGTTTTTCGAATACCCAAAAAGTATATGTCAACCAACGGGACTATTTGGTATTTTGAGGTTGAGGCGGTCCGGGAAGGAATGGGTCACATCGTGATTCAAGAGGGGTTGCCATTTGACCACTTCGACAATTCAAGATTGACGCGTCTCTTACAAAGAAGTCTACAACCGCGTTATAATCATATAAGTCGCACTACCCTTCGACGTGATTGTATAAAAGAATTCAATACTCGACATACCCAGGTTTTTTCAATACCCGGTGTACCCGGTTGTTTTTTCAAATACCCGATATACCCGGAACCAGGTATTAAAAAAACGGAACCGGGTATATCGGGTATGGATTTTTATGCTGGGAACCAGAACCGGAACTGGAATCGGTTCTTTCAATACAGGTCAAAGTGATACTGACCCTACCCGGAACCGGTTCCATACCCATAACCGGGTATTGAAAAAACCCGGTTTGTGCACCTCTAGTTGATGGTCTTAGGAAAGTTGGTTCATAGTGGACCCCGAGAAGTTGTTAGCCGTCCGCTATGAGCCTCGCTGCCAAATAATCTTAGCCACCTCATAGCCGACCACAAAGAGTTGGTAGTGGTCCGCTATGAACCTATCAAATCAACAACAATGATATTTTGCGTATAAAGCCCCTTGTAATCTCATTACTCAGGGAGGTTGGACGAGATTTGCACCACGAGGTTGTTGAATTGACATGGAACATTCGGGACTTTCTTGGAAGATCATAAGTGAAGGTCGGGTTGTTATCGGGTTTACTCATTGTTTTTACTCGATTTAGAGATCTCAGATTTGTAAAGTTGTGATGATTATGTTTGATTCTAAGATATGATTCCGTGACTCTTTTTATGTGATTGCTTAGATTTGGGATGATTATTGAATAGAGTTGTTGGCTTTTGGGATTTGATACTTGTTTTGACGTGTTTATGTTAAAAACTGAAACTTTATTGGTTTTTTTGTGGTTTAATACCCAGATGATGTTTGTGTTATCTTTTTAGATCAGTGTGTGATTATAGTTTATTGACTTGGTGTTTTAGACGAAAAGTTGCATGCTTTTACCATTTGCTAGGTGTGATGATTATATGAGTTGGCCCGTTGACTTATGATCTAGAAATTGCATGTTTGACTTCGTTCAGGGTTTGTCACTTACCTTGAGATTGAGAGGTGATAGGTTGTGGTTTAGTTAGGTTTTCTCGGATTTGGATTCGACTTTACCTAAGAGTGAAATTCCCGCATTGTTACCCGTTTAGACCGTTTTTCGAAATATTTATCATTTAGTTCTAATTCGCCCTTCGACATCATTGGTGTCTCGCGGTTTGTGAGACTAAGAGGAATATCTTTGGGGCTCACAGACGACATATGTTTGGAGAGATTAGAGGAGATCCACTGATCACCCGACGAGCTTCACACGATCTTTTGGGATAGCTTTAGCTTTCATTCAAGAACAAGAATTTGAAGATATTTTTATCTTTGTCGAGATATGGTGGTAAGAGCGAGAATCTATGGGATAGAAATAAAATTGTTGAGGTCACGTGTTAGACACGATTTCTGTAAAATAGATTATGGGTAACGCGTGTCCAACAATGGAAGCAGATAGTTGTACTAATGAAGATGACCTACAAGACTAAATTTTAGTTGAAAAGAGTATTTCAGATGACCTACGGGACTAAATTTTACTTGAAAAGAGTATTTAGTACTTTTCTGTAAATGGTTTGGTGTCGTCGTTTCACTTGGTGTGTGTAGTTTTGGAGAGCTTCTCAACATATTAGTTTTATAACCACATCATGACAAAAATGTCCAAGTTTTCAAATTTGAGTTGAAAATCAGGTTAGGGCATAGCCACAAACCCAATGGCAAGCTAATAAGTAATGAATAGCAGACATGTACAGGACTTGATATTAAACAATGTCTAATAATTGGATATTAGACACGATTTATAACAAGGTATACATCTTAAAACTGCAAATACCCAGCATATTCTCATCCCTAGGTAAAACTCTTGTATCCATATGTATTTTGTGGTGAAATAAGTGGTGTTAGGTATAAGATAGTAGGATAAGCAAATTAAGGTTGTTCATGTAAATGACCAGGTTAAGTTTTGCACCAAAGTATATGTCCTCCTGCAAGACATTTTTAAGATTAATATAATTTTGTTTTAAACTAGATAGATGTATATCATCTGCTTCCAATCAAAATGACGAGCTGTTTGCTTGACATAATTTACCAAAAGTTATCGTACTCATCCATTCAAATCATCATACACATCCTCAAAATCATTAAATCAGCATCATCATCCTCGTAGTCTTCTTCAGACCGTGAAAAAAGTTGTCATTTTTACACAAAAATCTCGATCGCCACGCATAAACAATTTTTTATGCACTTACGCCAACGATTGCTACCCATGAATAAAAAATCATGGGTTTGCGGTTTGCCATTAGTCTTCTTCCTAGGTATATATGATGTTTTCTTCATCCCAAAGAGGACAATTGCATGTTGCCTTCTTGTTCTTCCATTCTGCTCCACATGTGTAGCAAAATTCATATCCACACCTGCAAAATAAACAAACCTAAAGCTCTAACACTACCGATGACTCTTAACAACTTTGAAATTCATTCAATGTGTTCAGACAAACAATGCCTTATTCAAGATCTACCTAGAAATCCCCACGTGTTTCGAAATAAGAAAATACACTGTTGATTTTACATTCTGGGAAATAAAAATATAATACCTTTAAATTTGTTTCCAAAAAGCATAAGATACACAAAGTCATATTTACAAGTTGCGATTTCAGGCCAACTTTTCAGAAATAACATCTCTGGTCCTCGTTGTTCACTCGATGGGTAATGGGTACTACATTATACGATGACTTACTAACCAACATTAAAATTCTGTTAAGTTGATGTACATTGTAGAACAACCTTATTTCACAAACAATTAAATAACCCGCAAAAAGCTTTCAAATCTGTTTTTTTATGTGAGTTTAGAATCAGGTTTGGGGTATTGGGTATACCCGCAAACCTGATGGATAATAAGTAACACATACCTGACATGTATGGGACCGGATATCAAACAAAGTTTACCAGTCATGCATTAAACTCGATACATAATCAAATATAAGTATGAAAACACAAGCATAAAGGCGGGGGATGACAGAGCCACACACTTAATGAAATCTAGTACTATGTAAATTTCCGTCGCTCTTGGTTCGATTTAATAATTTAGTCATTATTATTTCATGAAGACATAGCACCAGTAAGACGCAACAAGACAAATATGCAAAGGTTGTGAAAATAATGTACCTGCATGTCATGTGAAAGCAACCAGCTGCTAATTCTATCATATGTTTGCATTTTATGCACTGTCGCCACAAATTCCTTGCTGCCAGATTTTTAAGCTTTGATTCTTCCACAAGTGACGTCGGGTTTCTTCTTTTGTACTCTTCACATGTCATATTTTCATGCCATGGAACCCTGCAATAAACGCAGAAATTGCCATGACAATTATAACATGTTCTAGCTCCAAATCCATAAACCAATACAGGATGCCTAAGAGCTTCCTTGGTTGACATTAACGTGGAGCATCTAGGATTAGGACAATAAACTTTTTCTGTCACCGGAATTGAATCTTCTTTCAGCCGTTGTCTCATCATCTCAGTAAACTTCGGGGTCAAGAACTTCTCACAGCTTTCAATTCTCAATTCAATCCCACAACCTTCATGAGGGCATTTTGGTAACACACCATTAAGCAATTTCACCTCTACATGTTGCTTCACACAAGAATAGCAGTAGCGGTGTGCGCAACCTTCAATTGACAAGAATTGGTCTGCAGATATATCATCTAAGCATATTACACAAGTTTCAAGATTTTCCAAAGTTGATGCCACCTCTATTATCTGAGAATTCATTGCTTCTCTTGCAAGCCTAAACACATATTTGACATCCTGACGAGCAATAAGGATGAACTTGCAGTACGTGAAACTTTTCCGAAGGAGATCCACTTGATCCAAAATGTCTATAGCCGCTTGTTGGTTTGGCAGCAACTCCCCTATAACCTGAAATTGTCAACACGAAGTTGATTGGTCTTTTTAGTTTATTTTAGTGGTTTGTTTGTATTCACCAATTTTGATGCTATTATTAGTTTACTGATAATTTCTAGTATGTTTATTCTGTTGTGTAAAGTTTTGAGTAACTATGTATGCTTCAATTTGACTTTTATGTTTGAATTTGACTTTGGAGTTAGGGTCTCAGTGGACGCCCTCTCTATCCCTTGGGATAGAGGTAACGCTTGCCTGCGTCCCACCCTCCCAAGACCCCACCAATAGTGTGGCTTACTCAGTATGGCTGTTCTTGTAGTCAAGTTGCCACAACCAACAATAGACAATAGTTTAGCTATGAGTGGGATCAGGGACAGTTCGGTTAATGGTTACATTGGGTTTTTTTTTTTTTTTTGTCATACCCGAAAATTGAATCAACTGTTTTACAGCGTTGTCTAACCAACGAATAACCGAATATGAATTCGGTTTAGTTTCCGGTTAAACACTAATTTAACCAAAGTAACCGACCAAAACAAAAAAAAATTCTTGTTTTGGAACCTGTTTATGACTCAACACAACTACAAACACTTCATGGAGTATATCATTTAACACAATACAGAAACCAAGAGTTTGAAACCACACTAAAACGTACACAGTCTGAAGTATTCTAATACGAAAGTACAACCTAAAACAAGTCTAAAATAAAAATAGTCATAACATGACATAACTTCCATGTTCATACTTCAAATGATCTTCGACATTTAGGCGAAATCGCATAATAAAAGATGGATTTGGGCTCAGGTGGGCTATTAAATAGCCATGGGCTAAAGACTAAGACTAAAAGACAAATAACATAAACATAAACACAATTATACAAACAAAATCTAAAATTTAAATTGGGTAAATCGGTTTAAACAGAATTGCCTGAATTAAATAAATGTCTAACCAAAAACCAAACCGAAAAGCCGAATATGAATTCGGTTATGGTTACAAACTTAACCAAATAACCGAATTGTTACTCAGTTCAGTTTTTTCGGCTTTACATTCGGTTTGGTTGTCGGTTGACTTGTAGGTGGGATTCCAGAGGCTATGATTGCTGTTCGTGTAGTCAACTTGCCACAACATAAAATTAATACAGCGATACATAAAATCTGATAAGAGGGGAGAATCAACTCACAAATTGATGAAGCAGATAAAAATCACAAAAGACTACAATTCTCTTAAGTTTATGAGAAGCTGCACCCTTCAAAGCCGCAATCAACGCCCGCCCCTCCACACACTGCCTGCTAATCCGTTCACCTTCGATCAAATCCAAAGGCGTCTTCAACTCATAAATAATCTCATCCTCCGAATCGCATATCGCCGCACCAATCCCCGCCACTGTCACTGTTTTATTTAAAGAATTGGAACCATAAACCCTCTCCTCCTTCCACAAACCCTTAAAATAAACCCCATATATTTCTGAATCGTCTTCTTCGCTCTTCACAGAAGATGAAGAGCCCTCTCCGTACGGACGCTGCATTTTGGTTTCAATGTGGGAATCTATTGCGTCTCTTGCAAGCCTAAAAGCCCATCTAACATCATGACGAGCAATAAGGCGAAACTCACAGTATGTGAAACTTTTCCGAAGGAGATCCACTTGATCAAAAATGTCTATAGTCTTTTGTTGGTCTGGCAGCCACTCCCCAATAACCTGGAATTGCCAACACAAGTTGATTAGTCCTTTTAGTTTATTTTGGTGGTTTTTACATAATGGTGTGTTTGTGTGTCTCTATGATGTGTCATCTTTCTCTACTAGTACGTTTTCACCAATTTCCTGCTATTGTTACTTTACTAAGGATATTTTCTAGTATTTTATCTTATTCTACTGTGTAGAGGTTTGAGTAGCTATGTATGCTTCAATTTGGCTTTCTAATTAGGTTCTAACCAGAAGCAGCCACTCTATCCGGTAAGGCGTATAGCTCTCCTTCCCAAGAACCCACTAATAGCTTGGCTATGTTATTATTCTTGTAGTCAACTTGCCACAACAGATACTTAATACAGATATAGTACATACTAATGCATTATATGATGATTGATGATCACAATCAACATGATTATTTAAAAGAGGGGAGAATCAACTCACAAACTGATACAGCGGATAATAATCACAAAACACTGCAATTCTCTTGACTTTATATGAAGCTGCAGCCTTCAAAGCCTCAATCAATGCTTGCCCCTCCACACATTGCCTGCTAATCAGTTCGCCTTCTATCAAATCCAAAGGCTTCTTCAACTCATAAACAATCGCATCCGTCGAATCACATATCGCCGCACCAATCCCCACCACTGCCACTGTTTTATTAGAAGAACCTGGACCGCGAACTATCTCGTCACTCCACAAACCCTTAAAATAAACCCCATATACCTCTGCATCATCTTCGCTCTTCGAAGAAGACGAAGAGCCCTCTCCATACAGACGCTGCGTTTCGGTTTCAATGTAGGAATCTATTGCTTCTCTTGCAAACCTAAACACATATTTGACATCCTGACGAGCAATAAAGCCAAACTCACAGTATGTGAAACTTTTCCGAAGAAGTTCCACTTGATCCAAAATGTCTATAGTCTTTTGTTGGTCTGGCAGCCACTCCCCAATAACCTGAAATTGTGAACACGCAGTTGATTAGTCTTTTTAGTTTATTTTGGTGGTTTATACATATGGTTTGTCTGTATGTCTATATGATGTGTCATTGTTCCCTATTAATACGTTTTCACCAATTTCCTGCTATTGTTAGTTCACTAAGGATATTTTCTAGTACTTTCATTTGACGTTTTCGCCAATTTCCTGGTATTGGTTGTACTTGTAGTCAACCTGCCACAACAGATAGTTAATACAGAGATACATACTAATGCATCATATGATGATCATATCTAACAGAGGGGAGAATCAACTCACAAATTTATGCAGCGGATAATAATCACAGAACACTGCAATTCTCTTGAGTTTATAAGAAGCCGCAAGCTTCAAAGCCTCAATCAACGCCTGCCCCTCCACACACTGTCTGCTAATCCGTTCACCTTCAATCAAATCCAAAGGCTTCTTCAGCTCATAAACAATCTTATCCGACGAATCACATATCGCCACACCAATCCCCATCACTGTCACTGATTTATTTGAAGAACCTGGACCGCGAACTATCTCGTCACTCCACAAACCCTTAAAATAAACCTCATATATCTCTGCATCATCTTCGCTCTTCAAAGAAGACGAAGAGCCCTCTCCATACAGACGCTGCGTTTCAGTTTCAACGCGAGAACTTATCGCTTCTCTTGCAAGCTTTAACACATACTTGACATCCTCATTAACAATAAGAGAAGGCTCACAGTATGTGAAACTTTTCCGAAGGAAATCCACTTTATCCAAAACAATCACCATCTTATCTTCTTTCGGCTGACACCGTCCACTAACCTGAAATTATTCCCAACCAACCAACAAACACACTGTCTGTAAGGACATTCTAATCAACATAACTATTTATTAAAAAAAAAAAAGAGGAAGGAAATAAACTCACATATAGAAACAAGGAATAATTATCACAATAAAACACAATTCTCTTGAGTTGTAAAGCAATCGCAACGTCCAACGCCTCGATCAGCGCCTCCCCTTCCACACTCTCATTACTCATCGGATCACATTTCATCGAATCGAGAGGCTTCGTCGTTTCAAATATTATCTCATCCTTGGAATTGAATATGGCGACACCAATCACAGCCATTGTCATTGTTTTATTTAAAGAGTTAGGGCCTTTAACTATCTCCTCACTTATCAAACCCTTAAAATAAACCTTATATACCTCTGTACTCTTATTATTATTATTATTATTATTATATTGGCTCTTGGAAGAAGAAGAAGAAGAAGAAGAAGACTGACCGTACGGAGGGTTTGAATCGGTTTGAATGACTAATCGGTGTTTAATATCGGTATTGAGTTGATCAATATCTGACATATATGGTTGTGGAGGTTGAATATTAATAGATGCAGCCATGGCTTCTTCGAGTTGGAGACGGTAGGCAACTTCCAGGTCAGACTCGATGGCTGCTGCAGCCATGAACTCACGGTGTTGTTCGGCGGCGATTAGGGCCAGGTCTTCCATGTCGCCGTTCATCTGTTGGTTGTCAATTACAAGACCTGTAAATCAAATGTTATTACAATTCAAATATTATTATTATTACAATTCAAAATTTGATTAAGGAAAGCGGGATTATGGTGAATAATATTCCCAAATTATTATAGGTTTTATTAAGGAAAGCGGGAAGAAAATTGATTGGTACGGCTAGAAATGGAACACAGCCCCCAAGATCACACCTCGTGTGGAACGGTAACCTACTCATACCGCATTATTTCATTTTTTCTTTTCTTTTTTTTTTTTTTTTGACCGGCCAAGAAAGAGATGTCCCAGGTATTCAGGGTACCTCGTATACGTCTCAGGTGTTCACCCACAGGTAGCATTGTGTAATCAGAACCTACCACGTCACTAGTTTCGGAGAAAACCTGACCCTTCACCCGTCCACAGGCACGATAACTGAGAATCAATAAAACATGTGAGATTAATGATAGAACTTGGAGCCTCAAGGAGGCTAGACTATACCCATCATTTCTCATATGATGGCTTTTTTTTGTAATTAAAAAGTGATTTAAGAATATGATAACTAGTTTTAAATAAAGATGTTTTATCATTTTTCACTTGGTGACAAGAGTCATCTTCATGACTTCATCATTATATTACATTAAAAATTACTATATTTTTTTCTCTTTTCAATTTAATAATATGTTTCTATACTTATACCTAGGCCCGCTTTACGGCTGTGCGCATATAATGTATATATGTGTGGCCCTCGGGGGGCAAAAGTAAAGTTGCACTAATTTTAACGTTATTTTACTAATTTCGTGAAAATAACGTTAAAAACGACGGACGGTTAATCATGCATCATGTGGTGACGTTGATAGCCAAAAGACAGGGGGCACATGCACCAATCGGGCTTGTCCCGATTGTTAAGTGTTATGTGCCTTATGTCCAAGGCTTGATACAAAACCACTATCGAGCCGGGGGTCTCACTGGAAGCAGCCTCTCTATTCCCACGGGGTAGAGGTAAGGCTGTCTACATCTTACCCTCCTCAGACCCTACCTTAGCTTTGCTATTGGTGGGATAAACTGAGTATGATGATGATGATGATGATGATGATGTTTCTATACTTATACCATTATAAATGAGAAGAAATAGTGTCACTCTAAATATATAGATTTTTTTTTGAAAGGTGTAGATCAGTTGGAAACCCATTAGCTTGCTTCAACCCTTTTTTGCGGAAGTCAAGCCACCCGAGTTCGAATCGGCACCCCACCGAAGCAGAGCTGGAATAACACATCCATAGGCCACACCCACATGGGGCATTTATGCCACCAATGGGATTCGAACTCAGGACCCCGTGCGGGAACCTCCCTTAGGGAGTAAACCCTCACATCCTCAACCAGCTGGGCTGGAATCACGGGACCTCTAAATATATAGATAAATAGTGATATTTTTCTCTTTTTCCCTCAAAACCACCCTAAATCACTTTTTAAAATATGCAGTAATGTTGTGAATGCTCTAACAGCTAATTAAAGGTGCAAAACTGTTACAGAGGGTCGGTCAAGGCATTTGATAATAGATTAAGGTTTAATTGTTTGGTGAAATAATTAAATATAATATGACGATTAATTTAACTAGTGGATTAAGTACATTGACGAATTGCACGGGCTCTAAAAGATGGAGGAGAAATGTTTATACAGTGATGTTGGCAACTATATGGAGGATTTGGTTTGCTACGAACTCCAACATATTTGAAGCTAATTTCATCGCTATCAAGAAGACGCCTACTTATGGATTCGTCATCGGTCCAAGCTTTCGCCTATGTCTTGGGACAATTGGGCTGATTTCATTGCTTTCGAGTTGTTGTAATGTCTCGTCTTTTTGGCGTTTTGTATTTTGTTCTCATTCTCTGGCTAGCTTTTTATGTATATATATAAAGTGATTGCTGTTAAAAAAGGGGGAAATCACGAGAATATCCCTTTGACCAACACCTTTATGAAAATAGCTCGCTCCTGTCTATATGGAGAGACGTTTCCTATATGTTTACCATTGTATGATAATTTTATCGCATCTATAAATTCATAGATTGATTAGACCAAAAAAACATCAGATGTTTGTAGTACTTTTTTTGGGTGATCAATAAAGAAAGCACCTTTTTTCAAGTGGAAAAAGTGTGGATCAACGCGTGTTTTTAAACCATAATTCTTTTTATCTACTCCTATACTATCTTTCTCCATGATGTAGAATACCCTCAATCAAAAACTCTTTGTACAATAGTCGTTTTCATCCATCGTTGATCGACAAATAGTGTGTACAAACAGAGTTGGTTTGAGAAATAGAGTTAGTTAAAGTCTCACCCTACCTGGCCCGACCCGAAAAATTTGTAAATAAAATTCTCTGTTCCGCTACGGTTTTAAATGACGGCACAAGGCATGCTAAAACCTTATATCTGTGGAATCCGGTATCTCTTATTATCTTATTATCGGCCATCTTTCAAAAAAATACTCATCAAAAGCAACATCAAAAGGATCCTCGAAATCATCTTCATCGTCATCGTCATCTTCCTCAATATGAATGATGTTTTCTTCATCCCAATAAGGACAATTGCATGTTGCCTTCTTGTTCTTCCATTCTGCTCCACACGTGTAGCAAAATTCATATCCACATCTGCAAAATAAACCCAATTGTAAGAATATGCAGCAATCGATGACTCTACAACGGCATAGTCAAGATCAAAGACATATTAATCATATTCAATACATTAATTCCTTATAACTTTTTTCGACATATTAATCATATCCAGTACATTAATTACTTATACAGTTCACTTGCAGTAAAAGCTACACGCTTTCACCAAACCAACCTGTTTTGCTACCTATAAATGGCATTCTTATCACAAAGACCAAACCCGCCTGTTTTGCTACCTATCACTGGCATTCTTATCACAAAGACCGACACACCCATGTCAATGTCTATGTGTTTGTATATTTGAAACCTAAGCTCATTTATATCTCTCAAATGATCAATGTGAAACACAAGCATGCAGGCTAGGCATGAGACAGAAGAGCAATGCAGAGATTCAGCAATTCTAAGAAGTAATGACGCATGCTTCTACCTACATACCAATTACCAAACCACTAGTATGGTCAATTTTTTTTTTAATTTTGTAATTATGCGAACTTCATTTACATCACCTTTTCTTCTATGGGAACTTTACACAGCCTACAAAATGAAAACAAACTATACATGCCAAAGTAAATGCGAAAAGAAGACGCAATTTCGTTTATCCCTCTAAACTTGCAAAATACCATATTTACTAAAATCATACTTTAAGAGCATCGTACGTCATGATCAAAACATTGTGTATTTGTATATTTGATATTTCAAAGTTTAAAGGGATTGTACGACCCTCCCACCCTCTCTAATATAAAATGCGACATGTCATGGCTCGTATCAAGTTTGGAACAATATTTACAAATGAACAATGTCTAGTAAGCCAAGTAAGATTTTGGTAGTTATTTCTATCAACACACCCTTCATAACTTTCCCTTAAATTTACAGCAAACCCAAGTACTAGGTTACTTAATTGCCAGTCACAGTTTTCATTTTATAATTTATATAATATCATTTGATGAAGACAATAAACATAATGTACCAACAAAACTAGACAAGAAGAAGAAGAACATGCAAAACTGGCGATCAAGATCATGTACCTGCATGTCATATGATAGCAACCAGCTGCTAATTCTATCATATGTTTGCATTTTATGCACTGCCGCCACAAATTCCTCGCTGCCAGATTTTTAAGCTTTGATTCTTCCACAATTGATGTTGGGTTTCTTCTTTTGTACTCTGCACAGTTCATATTTTCATGCCATGGAACCCTGCATTTAACGCAAAAATTACCATGACATTTATAACATGTTCTAGCCCCAACTCCAATAATCGATACAGGAAGCCTATCAAGTTCAGCTTTTGACATCAATGTCGAGCATTTAGGATACGGGCAATAAACTTTATCCGTCACCGGAATCGACTTTTCTTTCAACCGTTGTCTCATCATCTCAGTAAACTTCGGGGTCAAGAACTTCTCACAGCTTTCAATTCTCAATTCACTCCCGCAGCCTTCATGAGGGCATTTTGGTAACACACCATTAAGCAATTTCACCTCTACATGTTGCCTCACACAAGTATAGCAGAACCGGTGTGTACAGCCTTCAGTTGACAAGAACTGGTCTATAGTTTTATCATCTAAGCAAATTACACAATTTTCAAGCTTTCCTTGACTTGATACCACCTTGCTTATCTGTGACTTTATTGCTTCTCTTGCAAGCTTAAACACAACTTTGATATCCTTAGAAGCAATAAGAGAAGGCTCACAGTATGTAAAACTTTTCCGGAGAAGATTCACCTGTTCCAAAAACGTTACAACCTTCTGTTGTTTTGGCCGCCACCGCCCACTAACCTGAAATTGCCAACACACTCTTAAGGACAATCTAATCGCTAGTTTATATTGTAAAAATCAGTCCCTGATCAAACACACAAAAAATAAACAAATAAATATATAAATAACCACATACATACACAAGATCAAACACAAAGCAGGCCAAAACCAATTATATAGAACCCTATTTAAACTAAATCAGACCCAACTATCAATTAACAAGTTTTAAACCTATCGAAACAAACCGACAAACATAACACATTAAAAATACCAATAGCTATATAGACCTAACAACTCGATAATTAAACCAAAACTAACTTCATCTTCAACCTGTTAAAACTTCACTTGATAACCAAGTGTTCACCCATCCATCTATGCGATTTTTCCACACGCGAATCAATCAATAACCGATTACAATCATATCAAGCCACATATTTATCACATAATCTCAAATTAACCCAACATTAACACAGTATATGATGATCACATATAGTACAATCAACATGATTATTTAAAAAAGGAGAAAATCAACTCACATATTGAAACAAGGAATGATGATCAGAATAAAACACAATTCTGTTGAGTTTCAAATCAGTTGCAGCGTTCAAAGCCTCAACCAACGCCTGCCTCTCCACACTCTGATTACTCATCCGATCACCTTTAATCATATCGAGAGGCTTATTCATTTCAAATATTATCTCATCCTTAGAATTGAATATGGCGACACCAATCCCAGCCATTGTCATTGTTGTTTTATTTATAAAAACAGGCCCTTTAATTCTCTCCTCACTTATCAAACCCTTGAAATATACCTTAAATAATTCTGGATTATTATTATTATTATTATTATTATTATTATTATTATTATCTTCGGTCATCGAAGAAGAGGAGGAGCCCTCGCCGTACGGACGCATTCGCCAATGGTCCGATGACATTTGTAAAATGTCGTGAGGGAGTTTCTGATCGTGGATTGGATGAACGGTTTAGATTGACTTGTAGTTTGTTCGAATTTGTTAAGGTCTAGGGTTTCGTGAACGGAGGTGGTGGTGGTGGTTGTGGAGATTGTAATTGGGTGATGAAGGTTAAAAATGGTATAAAACTTACATGTGGATGGGGAAATCAAAGACTTGGAGAACAAGGAGTTTAAGTAGTTTATGTTGGTTTTCTAATTCACTTTTATTTGTTTTTATCGCTAGTTTATCCCGGGTGATTCTCGGATAGACAAATCTAATATGAACTGATATAATGTATGTAACGTACGAAGAATATGTCGGTTTTTATGATATTTTTAAAGGATTGACACTCAATAACTCATAAAACCTACTTTTAATTATACGTGTGCACATCTTGCTCGAGTGAAATTTCTATACAACTTTGTCACTTCATCAAGACATTATAAAGCTGTGATGTGAACCTGGAAAAAAATTAACTAAATTATTATCAAATAATATGTCATAATAATGATTGATTTAAGAGGCGTGCATGGTGGGGTGATTAATTATCACTTATCACCTAAAGATATACCTGGTGTCTAAGAATAGTAGGCTACATCTAACCAGCTTAGTAACCTTTTGTAATCAATGTTTCTTGCAACACCAATCAAAATACAAAAAAATAGATTCTTACCAAACTGACTGCATCTGTAAATATATATGTAGTTAGCGGGTTCTTATGTAATAGTACGTTCAAAAGCATATATACTATCTTAATATGTAAAGATGATTAGTGACTTGCCAAGACATTATTAATAAATTACCTAAACAGATTGTGTTTTTTTTTTTTTTTTTGCGTTAACAAAAACTCACTAAAAAGTCGTTTTTTATAGCACTATGATAATCGTTGGAAATATAATAAAACGTTCGTTTATTTAGTGTAATTTTTTTTAAAGTCGTATATAAAAGTTACTAATGTCTAAAAATTGTGTAGAGAAGTGCATGTACCAATATGCTATTCACATGTCAGAAATCATTAAGTTATGTTTGATTATCAAAACAATACTATAATATTCCTTTATGATGGTATAATACAGCTTTGTCGTAATAAATTATCATCGTCATTACAATTTAAATAGTCGGTTCACATTAAAAGTAGAATTAAATGTTTCTAATATAAATAAATAAAAAAACCTATAACAAACATGATTATCAAAACAATATTTCTTTTTTCATATTCATAGATCCGGGACTATGTGTACATTGTGTAAATCTACCTATATACAAAATTTCATATTCATAGACTAGCTGATTACCCCGGAAGGGTCCCGGGGTTGAAAAATCTAATTTTACGTGACAACCTATTGCAAATGGCTTAAGTTAACTAATCACAAAATCTCTCAATCATTGCATTTTCATAGTATTTTAAATGATAACATGGCGATTGAGCTGATTTTCAACATCGTAGATAAGAACCTGGTTTAAAAGAAAAAACATGATTAATGAATAACATGAACACTTTGTGTGTTTTTTTCTGGTATAAACGAAACTCCACAAAAAATAGTCGATTTTTTCTCCGTTTTTTATATAGCATTATGGTACTCGTTGGAAAGATAATAAAACGCTCGTTAATTTGGTGTAATTTTTTTCTTTAAAAAAATTTCGTATATAAAAGATATAAACGTTTAAAAATTACGGGAAGAAACATGAGAGAGAAAATTTTAAATTTATTTTTAAATTCTTTTTTCCTAAAATAACTCAATTTAATTTTAGTAATTGAGAATTTAGGGTTTTATGTTTATCTTTTTTTAATCTATATATATATATAAAACAAAGCCCTTTTACTGACGTGGCGTCCATTGGTTCCTTCAACCCCCCATTGAAATCGCCACGTGGCATCTTAATTTAAAGGTTTTGATGTTTTTAATTTTTTTTTGTTTTTTTTATTAGATTAAATCACATCAAACCTAACACTCTGTTCCAGAGTTTCATTAAAGAATGGAAGAGAAATGATATCCCTCCCATTCCCTTCTCTCCAATTCCTTCCAAATTGGAAAGATTGAAAATCACCTTAAAAACCTCTTTATTATCCCTCCCATTCCCTCCCTTTCCTTCCTACAAAAAACTCTGGAACACATTTTTTCCTCACTTCCTTCTCAATCCTTTCCCTTCCATCCTTTAATGAAACTCTGGAACAGAGTGTAAATCCTAACCTCCTCATTCACTCTCACAAACCCTAAAAACCTTACACCACCAAAACTTGCTGCTCCCTACTTCTTCTTCTTCTTATTGTACTACGGCGGTTTCTGTGAAACCACAACAACAACAAGAAGCTCTTAACATCGCCGATGATGTTACTCAGGTCTCCTCCTCTCTCTCTCTCTCTCTGTTTATTCTTCAAAGCTCAAAACCAACAATTATAAGCTGCGATATTTATACAAATCCATACATCGATAAACACATATATCAATCAATATGTGGCGGAACGTGACACGTGGCCTTCGCATTCCATCTCGTCGATCGATCTCACACAGATTATTCTCTTCCATCTCACTATTAATATATTATTATTATTATTATTATTATTATTATTAAGAGGACAAAACACTGAAAATATGGATTATAACGAGTGATAGTGATCCCAGTTCCCAAGAAGTATACGGGCAACATGTCTTGTGTACCCATAACCTTCAACATCATCATGGTTGATGACGTGGAGAATGTTACCTGCAAATTATTTCTTTTTATTTTTTCAATATATTATTTAGTTGGATAGATAAGGGGATTTCCAATTCTTTAGGATTTGATCAATATAGTTATTGTTATTGGTTGATTTGATTGTGAAATTGTTTAGGCTTTATGTTAAGGTTAGTTGTATATGAAGAATATTTTTTAGGTTGTGTAAATATAATACGAGACGATTGTTATATGCTTAGTATAAGTGAAATTGATGAAGGTTGTCAGTCAGTTTATTGGATTTGGATCTCACTATTAATATATTATTATTATTATTATTATTATTATTAATCTCATCCATCAGATTTTTAATTTTTATTATTACTGATCGTTTTGCTACATTTATTTTATGCAGGTTATTAAATATGAAAGTGTTATTCACGAGTTCGATCCTTATTTCAATTACAGAGTCACTCAGGTTAGAGTCGCTATTATATTATGTTTTCTCGGCACCGATGGGGCAAATACTGGAGAGGCTGCAAGCGTTTGGTGAATTCGAGGTAATAACTGATTATTATTATTATTATTATTAGCTATTCGTGACATGAATGAGTTATATTTATTAATTGAAAGGTATGCTTGATATTTGTGAAATCAGCTTTCACAATGCGTTAGGTTGTGTTTTGGGTCCAAAAGTAGGAGTGTTTATCGGTTCAGTTTGAGTTTATTTAGTTTGAGGTTGTTTTTAGTTAAAGTTGAAAAACAAAACTGAATTTAGTGAGTTAAAATCGAACCTCATAAACCTGTTATTTATTTATTTTTATTATCGTTGTTGGTTTGGGTTGGGCTAAAGTTGTAATATGGATCATTTAATTGATTTCTTGGTTTATGAGGCAAATCAATCCCTACGAAAATGTTTAATATTATTTACAAACAGCCACACACATATAGAGTACTTCATTTAGATATTGTATTATCTTGAGATGGGGGTTTTTGATCAGGGTTTGTGTAGCAATGGCATCCAAATAAGTGGGTAATGAATCCATCGCTTCCAGAAAAGCTAAGAGTGAAAACAAATTCAAGAAGCTTATTCTGGTAATTATCATTTAGTGGTTTTGTACTTTTGTTATGTTATTCGTGATAACTTGTGATAAAATATAAGTTTCTTAACTTTGGGTTATAAATTAATAGTGTTGTCAGATCAGAGAAAGAGATCAATGTATGATGTTGGGTTCTATGATCCTCAAGAAGAAGAAGATGAGGTAGTTTCCTCTGTTCTTGATCATATCAATTATCAAACTAGATTTGGCCCAAAACACAAGCAACTCTTTTATTAATATCATATTATATTTATATATGTTGTTGATAATTGTCCATTAAATGAATAATGTTCTTTTCATCTTTTGTGGTGTTCATAGCTTTCAAATGGTGGTGGAAGGCTTATATTCGCTTCCGATGGCATTTGGGACGCTTTGTCATCTGACATCGCTGCTAAATCTTGTCGCGGTTGTCCTTCTGAACTTGCTGCTAGGCAAGTAGTCAAGGTAATTTTATGTTTTTAGTTTTATCATGACATTGTTATGTGAAAATTGTTACAATTCTATTTTTAGATTATCAGTATCCAAAACTTTGTTTCTGATAGATGATTACTAACTCTGTACGTACAAGTGGAGGGACTAAATCTTTTATAGCTATGACCTGAATTACATTCAAATTTATATCATTAATGGTAATAATATAATCCAGTTCATCTATAAACTAAGATAAACAAAATTATTAAGCATGATTTAACAGTCTGGAACACTATAGTCTCATCCCCATTAAAGCATTTATTGTTAAAATCATTACAAGATAACAATTTAGCATTAAATCTCTTTAAACATCAGTCAGACAACAACAGATGGACCAAATAACCATCTAACTTCACATAAGAATGCTGTAATCTGATTAAGATATTGTTATGATATGATATTTTGTATGATTGTATTACGTTTGCCTTTAGATCTTCTAGAGAACAGGATTTGTATTGATTTCTAACTGTCGCAAGTGACCTAAAGTGTATGTTTTTGCTGCAGTCAAAGGTGAACACAGACCAGGAAGTTTTGCAGCCACCAGCAAAATATGTAGCTTTAGCTTCTATGCATTCCAAGAAAGAAAATAGGGTCATATTTTTTATTAAGTCATATTAGGATTTTCAACCCCGGGACCTTCCCGGGGTAGTTAGCTAGTTAAAAAATGAAATAATTCAAAAACACTAAAATCATTCAATTATGATGCCACGTGGCACTCTCAAAGGGAGGTTGAGGACTCCATTGCACGCCACGTCAGCATATACGTTTTCTTTTATATATATAGATAGATTTGTTTTAAATACGGGACTTTAATTGGAAGTTTTTAATATAAATCACATCTTTAATTACATCAAAATTCAACTTAAAAACGTAAAACCCACATAACCCAAAATAAAAACTTCCAATTAAAGTCCCTACGACTATGTGTACATTGTGTAGTTGTTTATGTAAAAAGTAAAAAAAAAAACAACAACTAATCAAATATTAAATCACATCATTATATTTGTTTATCTGATTGGAGTGCTTCACTCGCAAGAACTTTTCTTCATATTTAAAACAAATCTACCTATATACACATGTCCAACTTCCTTCAAAAAGATCAAGTTCAAAACAAAACCACCTTAAAAAAAAACAAGTCCCCATCAAATGAACAAAAAATCATCTGAAATTCAAACAACAATGAACTATTAGAAATGTATCCGAGTGGGTCGAGCCTTCTCCATCCTGGTGGCACCATACGGTTCATGGTTGTCCATCCTCTTGTTGTTCTTAAACGCACCACAAGCAATGACATACGCGATGACCAATATGATTAAAACAACAATGTTGATAACCGACACCTTCCTCCAACTCTTCTTTAGGCTCCCTAACACTCCCGCCTTGCACGAGTCACAATTGTAGCACAGTTGCTCTTGATCGTTGCTCCACCTATTGCAATTAAGATTGCTAGGAAAGGTGGCCGCGTTCACTGGGTTCCACACAGTCTCATTTACATAAATGTACCCGCACTCTGTTGGTGGCTTGCAACATCCGGACTGAAATCATCATAGTTTAGTTCATAAACTAAGTTCTCATAATAAATTAATCGTGCTGAAAACATGTTATGTTATTGTTATGCTATGAACAAAATAATATGCACAAAGTTGTTCAAAATGTTATTTAAAGTTATATGCGTTTGTATAGAGAGATTAAATCAATTGAAAGCTAATATAAAGTTGTCACAAAAATGCACTTTATATTTAAAGTGAAACTCTGTTCTATGCAATATGCATGTGAAAAGTCTATTGGCATCATGGCATGCCAGACAATGCTGCAAACAAATGTCTTGGGGTGTGGCAGTTTCGTCCTTTTCTGTTTAAGGGTCAAATTGGACGGTGAAGATGAGGGCTATTAGCATAATCTAAGGGTCAATTTTGTCTTTTTCCTATTTACACCCTGAAAAACCTCGCTCTAGATTTAAATTATTTAGAAAAATAGAAAGTGCTTTAAAAATGTAACATAAAATAATAAGTGTCGCCAATGAAGTTGTAGCCTAGTGGTTGCAATGGAGGTGGGAAGGTTTACCCACTTTGTGGGGTTCCTGCCCTGGGAGGTCTCAGGTTCGAATCCCACTCATAGTAGGGTTATTCTGAAATGAGGGGCTGGACCTTAGGGGGGGCCCGGGGACCGGACCTGAAGAGTGCGGGGCTTCGTTATGGGTGTGTACCGTTGGCCGTTCAAAAAAAAAAAATAATAATAAGTGTCAGTTTTGAAGCATTTTCCAAGTAACCAATGTACCGGTTAACCTGATGTTACGTTTCTTTAAAACTTTGTATTTTTACAAGTTATAATATGCTTTATAAAGATTCAAATGCAAGTGGCTGAAGTGGAACCGCAGTTTGCAACTCTATACGTTAAATTATGGTCGTTTGGGTTTGATTGTTTGCAAATCGGGGTTCAACATGTACATAAAATGACCATCTTGAACTTCAAATGGTCATTGTATGTACATGTGGAACCGCGATTTGCAAGTCTATACGTTAAATTATGGTCCTTTGAATTTTAAATGGCCGTTTCCTCTATCATGTCCACGGCCGTTTATTAACATGGCACAATGTGTGATTAGAAAGCAAGGGTGTGGTTAGGGTGGCCGGGGCGCCATTGGCAACTTTTCCGAGCCCCATTCTATCCCTCTTTGCCATGTGATCCACACCTAAAATCATCAAAATGTGTGTTTGGCAGCTAAACGTTTACTTGTTGCCAATGGCGGATCTAGGCTATAAAATCAGTAGTAACGTTTTTCATTTTTTTCATTTTAGTAGCAACGTTTTCCAATTTTCGTAAAAAAAAACCAAATTTTCCACTAATTTTCCACTACGCGTGCGAAGTTGAGCCGCAACGTCCGCAACCCCTCCCCATAAAGTATGTCCGCCCCTGCTTGTTGCCGAACGGTTAAGTTTTGTAGGGTAGCCAAGGGGTTGGCGGCAACCACGCCCCATTGCTGTGAGTGTCCCGCCCCTTATGGTATCACCCTTCAAACATACCATGTCATTTTGTATTTTTATAAAAGATTATATAGAAAAAGTTACAAAGTAATTTCTTTTATAATGTGACAGAAATATTTTAATAGTCAAATAAGAGTATTGTTAAGTATTTTAAAAGATACAAGTAACAAAAAAAAAAGTATTTCAAAAGATACAAGTAATAAAGCTCCACTTTCCCGTTAAAAAAAAAAGAAAAATGTTTTATAAAAAAAAGCATTTTTCTAATAAATAAAAAGTCAGAAACCAGAATAAAAGTTAAATAAAATAACATCATTAAAATAGCCGTTAAACATAAAATCAACCTTTGAACTTATACAGATTTAGTAAAATTATTGAACAAAAATATAATGAAATCTATTTACAATCTTCAATACAGTAGTAAAGAAGAAGAAATCACCTGAATAGGATTAAGCTTTCGAAGATAATACATATCAGCAGTCTCCGGATACCCACCAACAACCCGACCCGTTTTAGCACAACTTTTCGAATCATGAATACACGATCTAATCTTACCCCAGTACCCATCACTAGCAACCCGGTCTTTCAACCAACCGGAATAATCTTCCAAATAATAATCCGGGTAAGCCCGGTTCAACACGGGTCGACCGGACCCTTTATCCGTAACAGCATAAGCAAATATTATAAACCCGATAAGCACAGCAATAATAATAAACATAGCCCATAGATAGAGGTACATAAGGAAGGTGTTTCGATAACATGCGCCTGCTATACCGGCTAGTGAGACGACCATGATGGAGACACCGATGAATATTAATGGCCATTGTAGGAAGGTCATGCAGTCGGTGGTGTTGGCTCGTGTGCTTAGCCATATGCCACCGGCTAGGATGGGGATGGAGAGGAGGAAGGTTAGGAAGTTTAGTAAGCCGATCAAGTGGTTGCTTGTTCTCATGGTTAATTGGTTATGGTTCTCTCTCTGTTTAGAAGATGGTGTTTGAATCTGAGTGTGAAGTTGTAGGAGTTAATGTTATGGATATTATATATGATCAAAGAGTATGCGGTACGGTTGAGTCACCACGTCAACAAAAAGTGGGTCAAGCCGTGTATTTAGAACCTAAAAGTGTGGAGATGGGTCTTTCTTGGTAGTTCTCCACTTCTATTGGTCACCATTTATTTTTTATTTTCTAATTTTTAAATAAGCAAATAATTAAAATAAATAACGTAAAAAGTCACATAATATATAAAAAAAGGTTACAAATAAAACAAAGTCACACAATATTAAAACTAAAGTCGACATTACAAATACAAAATAAATAAATGAGACCTTAATTTAAAAAGCCAACCGTCTAGCTATACTTGCTAATGATATCTTGTTGTAATTTTTCAATAACTTGACGTCTCGCTTCGGGCATGAAGCTTGTGTCGATTGCTAAAAGTTCAACCTTGACAATCGTTTTTATAAATTAGTTTTGATTGACTTATACTTATCCAAAAAACTATAAAACCAAGGACTCTCTCTGAACTATAATCTAGACTCAAGAACAGGCCAAAAAGTTTAGTTTTTATCAAGTTATGGTTCCATGAAATCGGATTTGCAAGCATAATAATTGAAAATGTTATTTGATTCAAGTATATCTTTTTTGAACTAACAAATTTTATCACAAATATCACCAAATATGCTCCCACCAGGATAGAACATAGATCTCACCAAACTAGCGTTTTGCTAGTTACCACTGGGCCACAGACCCAATGGCCGAGTATATCTTTTTGGCCGAGACATCTATTTAGACTCGTGATCCTTGTACAACGTTTTTTTCGTCAGCTAAAATAGTGATAAAGAAAACGAAGTGTGTAGTTTTCAAACTCGCTAAAATCATTCTTTAAATGCTAAAGATTTTCCATGACTTCATATTTCGATTCCATTAACACCTAATAACTATTCTCATGATATCTCTTCTAGGGCTCACCAACTGTATAGTAGGCCTATATAGCCACTAAACCCTCCTTTTCGTAGTCTCCTACACATATAATACATAAATGCGACATGTCAACTATCATGCCCATCTTCTTATCCATTTTACCTAGTAAGAGTTTTTCAATAGTTATTTATATCTATCAAATTACTAACATAACCCTTAAAAGAAGTATAAAAGCTATCCGCTATCGATCTTTTCCTGGAACCTCCATCTCATTTAGACTACACAGTATGGTCATGCCTTAGACAATAATAGGGAGTTGAGAGGTGGAAAGAGGGGCACGATACGTCATGTAGCATATATGGGAACTATTTTTCAAGTTCAAAAATGATGGGGAGTGGAAGGGGGGAGGGGTAATATTATATTGTTAGATTTAAAAAAAAGGCCAATCACATTTCTCCACCTCAATCTCACCCCCGCCCCCCGCCGGTGGAAGTTTCCCTGCTCAAGGGGCCACGCCCGTTTTCACATGATGTGGGGGTGGCGTAGGTGGGGGTGAAAAGGTTTTCACGCCCCCCCCCCCCAAACCAACCCCACTCCCCACACTTTTAGAGGGGGTATGAACTGACACGTAGAGCGAAGTCGTCTTGACTTTTTTAACTAATTATGTACGGGATGGTGGTGGCGTGGATAGCGATTAGGTGGCCTCCACGTCACATTGACTTTTTTTGTTTTGTTTTTCACATATAAGTAACTTTTTTAAATAAAAAGAACGTTCACAACAAAATAAAACTTCACATTTAAAATAAAAGCATTACAATAAAATAAAACATTACATAAATTAAAAACACATAAACTAAAATTTAAATATAATTCGGCCGTAGCATTTGCTACGACGACACTTACTCGAACTCCACATCGTACTCAAAATAGTAATCAACTTTCACCTCTATGGCGACTTCTTCGGAGTTCTTTAGGGATTCCTCCATGCTCGCCTTGAACCTCTATAGCATTTTGGTCTGTTGGTGTAAAAATAAATAAAAGGTTGGGTTATATAGTGTAAAAATTTAATGGGGTTGGTATGGTTTAAAAAATAACTGTTGGTCTCCCCCAACGGTAATAAAAAAAAACCATCTTGACCATCCACCAATAAAAACGATCCACGTCAAACTAAAAGTCCCACGCTAGAGGATATTTCCACCACATTTGCCCAACACCATGTTTCACGCGGTCCACGGGGTGGTGGACTGGCGTGGAAAGGCTCCACGACCCATTTTCACGCCACCACATCGTGTAGTCTTAGAGTGCCCGGTGTCATGGCGTGCGGAGGTAGGACCGAGCCCCTCATCCACTAGTGGCGAGTCTATAAAAAAAAGTTAAGAGGTAGCGTGAGCTGAAAAAATCGTTGATGTGTAGCCGATACACAAAACGAAGTAGAAAAGCACTAAAATGTACTTCCCCAAAAAAGGTTGAAGGGTAGTGTAGGATACCCTTGATGATAAGCTAAATCCACCCTTGCCTCCACGCCCCATCGCCACCCGGTCACCATTTTGCCAAGGGCTTTGCTATTTTCCCCATGAGAAACTTCACGGGCGTTGCCTCTTGACCACCTTTGATCATTGATTTTTTTAATATATAGCTGTTGAACAATATCCTACATTAATTTATATATACCTACATCTCCACACAAACAATACCAATTTTTTTCACAATAAACTACCACATTTCCAAAGAAAATGCATTTATCAAGTTCATCATCTTCATTTGACAAAATCGTTGTATCATCTTCCATCTAATGATAGAACTAAAGCTAATAATATCAGCGGTTCAAAAAGTCGTATAAAGTATTGTTGAAGATGTCGAGAGTTCACAACCCAATGGGAGAAAAATTATAGTACGGGATCGTGTCGCCGCACATGAAAAGCTGGTACATGATTATTTTTCACCCAACCCCCTATATAATCATAATAGTTTTAGGTGATGTTTTTGTATAAGCCAGCAGTTACTTATAAGAATGGTATATAATTTTGAACAAATACACGATACGCGTGGAGATATCGGCTTAAGCCAATTGCAAAAGGTTACATTCGCAACTAGGGTCCCGATAAGGTAACAGATGTAAGTCGAGGAGAGCCTAGGGTCCACCAACTAGAAACTAATCATGTGAGTGCGCGCCCCCTCTCTCTCCCACCATCCCCCTCTCCCTCCCGCCCTTGCACACACACGCACACACATTTCATTTAAACATTTTGAAACTAGTAGAGCATTCACAATGGCCTACACCATTTCCTATTCTATAATCTAACTAAAAATCATTCTTTTTTAAATTTGTCTCTTATTTAAAAAAACAACTGTCACATCTCTTTCACATTTTATGTTATCTTATTTACAAACACTTATTTTATTATATTTATTGTTTTCTACACTCATAATAATTTAATGGATGATTAATATTAGCTTTTCATATATGAAAAACTACTACATAAATTTTTAAAAATATAATGGTGGATATGATATATTGAGTTTTTAGTAGTTTTTTTAAAAATTTTATTGGAAGGGGATGGTTGATGGGTGGGATGTGAATGCTCTTACACATTTTTGAGAGAAAAGTGAAAGAGAGTCTGTCAATGAGAGTCACCTTTGTCAATCATCTTTCTAATTTTTAGTTAAATCAGTATACATCAATGTTTTAAAAATTGGTTTCTATGTCATATCGGATTTGGCTAAAAAATGGTTTAACCGGTTGAATCGAGTTGTACCAGGGGCTTCAATTGGGTTGACTAGTTAGTTACCTCTATAATTCCTTAAATTACAATATCAACTCAAAAAATAATGTAATTGTGCTTGCTTACATATTAAAAGATAATTCAAAGTTATCCCACAATAAAAAATAGTCCAAAAGTTAAATGATATATCATGTATACATGTTGACATACTAACACTATATACACACATAACACACATCATACCAATGTTGATAATAACAAAAAAACAAAGATTAAAATGACCTACCAATCACGAACTGACTTCTGGAACGAATTGGAGTGATGAACTATGAACAAACGATGAAGATGGAAGCATGGAACCAAAAAGTTGGATGAAGACAGAAGTCCGAAACGAACGATAGAGTGATGGAAGTCTCGAACAAGTCACAAACGGTGGAGTGACGAAACATGTTTTGATCTCTGGTCGATGAAAATTAAATATTGAAAGTCTTTAGGTTAAAAATAGAGTAAACAAAGAGACGAGTTGGTAAAAAGTAAAAATCCGAACAAAAAAACTAACTTGAGCCAATAGCGGTATAGCAGTTCAAAACGGTATACCGGATTTACCGGTGGTACAAAATCGATGCGGTTTCTCTTACTTACCAGGGTGTTTCATACCGGATTTATATCTAGCAACGGTAACACCGGTATAACCGTACGGTATTTACCGGTTTTTAAAAATTTCTATAGATAGTAATACTCTAAGCATCGGTCTTTGTATAGTTTTTTTTGTTATCCCATTTATTCTTACTTACAAAGTTTAAATGTTTAATGTATTTGTGGTGATTTAGCTCCATAAAGAAATCAACGTATCAAAGAACAGTCGCACATGGCAACAAGATTAGACGGTATGTGGGCGGTGGGTAATTTATTTTATATTTGATCCGCAATTTACTCCCACCCATCTCACTCCCATGCTTTTTTATGTTGAGTGCAATAAACACCACATTTTATAATTTTTAAAATAAAAATGGTCAAACATTACGTAATATGTTCTTTTATGAGTAATTTAATAAAGTAATTTCGACATGACATTCTATAAGTATATAACTATTGATATCAACATGAAAATTGATAAAAGTTGATTTATAGTTTACTATAAAAGAAGTTATAAAACAACTATACCTAGTTGAATCTTTCTATAGTGTCTCAAGATAAGATATAGTCAAACCATACATGTATATATTTAGAGAATGTGTTCATCAAGTGTATATAATATTATAATATACTAACTATCCAAATGCTTGTGAGGCTCTGACTCTTAAGGCATTCTAATCGGTTGTTTATTGTTACGTGCCCGAACCCACGTAATTACGTGTTGATTCTAAACCCACTTAGTCATACATCATTCATTTAATTTTGTTCCTTATTTCATGTTATTGCCAGTTAATTGAGTTTGAGTCTTTCCATTTATTTAGGTAGTGGCTTAGTAGAGTAGTCGGTCTATTCAATATGTGTTTCTTTTCTGTAAGGCTATAAAAGGGCTCTTGCATTTGTGAGTTTTGGATTATGAATAAAATTATGAATTAGTCTATCCTAATTCTTCATGTTCTCTTAAGCTTCTATCTATTTTCTTTGGATCAATTGGATAACGATTCGGTTCGTAACATTCATTAGTGTTAACATTCTAACTCCTATTTAAGAAAGTCGAGAAGCGACAACATCATCACGATGAACACCCCAAATCGGAAACTCTCACAGTCTCACCCTCGCAACATATCTACACATCTCACAGTATTGTAGAGACATATCTTTTTTTTTCCTAATCTTTTTTTTTTTTTGAACGGCAAAAAAAAGGTTGACCATAAATAGTTAGTTAAATAAGGTAAACTCATCTTATTCATTAACGTAGTTTTAGCTTTTAATTTTTAAACCAGAAATCTCGGTAGCATGTCTTCGAGCCAGCCATACTTGGGCCGGTCGGCTAGTGACTTCAACAAATCAGAAAGTCTCCATGTAGGGGCCTGATTTGTAACTAGTCAAGCCCAAAAACTACGACCTGGGCCTAGGTTCTTTTGGAACATAAAAGTTCAGGTCTTGAAAAGAGATATAAATCAAACTTAAGACACTTGTGATACATGGGCCAACTTAAAAAAAAAAAACTAGTAACTTCGCGCGCCGCGCGTTGCCGCGATATCAAAACTTAATGATACTTGAATTTACGCCGTCTAATGAATATGTATTATATTTGACTCGCCTCCTTTTTGAACAAAATTTGTGTCTACACATAGACAAACTAAAAACGTATATAAAAATAAGCACGAAAACGTATTATATTTGACCTAACATATTTCTGGAAAAAAAAAAGTTACGTCGAAACGTAAACCAAGTTGAATCTATACTGACACGTATAAAAAAATAAACAACGTATGTAAACGAATGATGATCAAAACAAATAAACTTTTAAAACAAAAACGTAAATTTATATCGTCACGTATATTTATTAAAGATAAGTGGTGTGAATGAAAAAAAGGATAATTACACTAAACTACACTAAACAATAAAAAATACAACACAAAAACAATAAAAGAAAAAAAAAGGAAAAAAATAAGAAAAAAAATGAAAGATATGGAACTTTTGTTTTCACTGCCAGTCTCAATGGTTCCCATTTCGTTTACACTAGTAGTCCAAACCACTAGTTAAGTAAAAAAACTAACGTGAAACTAGAGGTGTAATCGTCGATTTCCATCAGTCCATCTCCCCCTCTCTCATAAACATCATGGTTACCTGTTCATGTGGATTACAAACATATACACGATATCTCAAAATCCGCCTTTTTCTTTTTTGTTTTAGTTATTCGTTAATCTATTCATTTTTTACCGGCAATAAACCTCAAGAAAAGGGTATTCTCCAAAATCTCACTCAATTCAACAATGCTTCATCTTCTCCTTCACTATCTCCTATGTGCTCCCAATCAACCACAAAAGGGAGTTGTGATTCATATATAGTGTTTTAGTTTTTTTAAAAGTGATTTGAAATTTGAAATATAGTGGTCGGCTTGCAATTGCATCTTTGATTTGAATATAGGTCAAAGGAACTTTTGGATGCATGGGTGGCGACGATGTTGCAATACACGCTTGTTATACGTTCTCGTTTGAAATTTGTTAAACATACAAAACAAATCTTAAATAAAAGTATGAATATACAGTTGGTATACGCTTATACGACTATTTAAACCTATGAAAGAATCGAAAACTCTTATAAGTTACATTTTGAAAAGTTTTTGGATAAGAATTCGTCATACGTTGTAATTTATTAGACATTAAAAAAATACGCGGGTCGTATAACATTCTATGGCTCGTATAGGTTTCACAAAACCACATTTAAAAACCAAAACACACCTCCAAAATTAGTGGGTCGTCTATAGTTTATACGACCATCTTACTATCTATACAACCCGTATACATTTATACTGGTCATATAGAACTGGACAAAAAAATTTTCTAACATCTATACGACTATACATTTTCATACGAACCGTATAAAGTAGGACAAAAAAACATTCCTGATCTTATAAGGACTCGTACGAACCTATGCGAGTCATATAGATGTAGGGTGTAGGAATAAGATTAGGGTGTGTGTGAACAGTCAGAGCATTAATATATCATTAAACGTATCATATATAGGGTCAAGTTATTTTACACAGTGTAACAAAAATGAGAAGGGTGAGAAGGATACAAAAAACAAAATAGATGATGAAATATGACACAATGAGCCATAAAATATAACACAATGCCAAAAACTATAACACAATGCTGAAGAAAAAAGACACAATGAATTGAAAAAATGACACAATGATGAAAATAAAAAAAAAGACACAATGCTACATAAAAGAAACAATGATATAACGTATTTTCTAAAACTACAAGCTAAAAACCCAAAAAACGAAGACCTAAAAACTAACATCGCAGGGTTTGATGAAACGATTCCAATGCCGCTTGAATGAGTTCAATCGGAGTCCAATTGATACCCTTCCTACGACTTCCTATTTTTCTTTCATTGTGTATTTGATCCTATGGGTGGTGGTGGTGGGGGGGGGGGGGGGGGGGACCCTTGGGTACCCTGATTCCTCTCAATCGTGCGTTGTCACATCATTACCCTGATTCACTACCACAAAATACCTATTTGGAGGCAACACTATCCTCGAGTAAAGATCTCACATTTTCCACATTTTTCTCCCTATCTCTCTCCATCTCTATCCTACCTACCACTCACGGCTTCTACAACCCAACTCACTACCCGATTGAACCCCTGAACGAGTAGTGGGTACGCTGACGAAATCCAGGTGACGCGCCCCCCCCCCCCCCCAATAAAAAGAAAATCATAGTCATATGGCCAACACTTAGAGTTATCTTACTAACTTTAAGCTCCATCTGCCTATAGGTCTATTTTCTCGATTCTCAACCTAGATCATGTAACCTGACCCAAATTTATGTTTTTTTTTTCCATTGAGAAATGTAAGGTGGTATTTGTTTTTTTTTGTTTTAAAAAAAAAAATAGGTTTGTGCAGGCTCTTCTGTCTGCGCCACGCAGACATTGCCATCTGTAGCTGTTTTTTTCGAAGACGTTTCATTAAAAAACGTCTACGCGAATTCTTCTTGGTGCAGACTTGGCCACATAAATCGGTTTCATAAATGATCCAATGTGGGTCTTGTGATTTATCCTAGATATTCTTGGATGCTAAATGGCATAATAATGTCGACGTTCTCATAACAATACTGGTTATTGGACCTATCATTTTCAAAGCCGGATGTCTTAAATATTTAAAATTTGTGAGAAACTATTTTATATCTTGGTGGAGGATTGTAATGCTAACAAACATACGAAGCTAAACATACAATTTATTTTGAAAATTTGATCTAATCACCGGTTCGATTTGCCAGTTTAGATGGAGGGGTTCTAAGTACTTAACCAGACTTTTTATATAGTCAGTTTTGGTCCTACCGTCTAGCCTGAGTACAATGCATTAATATAACTAAAAGACGTAACTTCATAAAAAAAGTCGTCTTTTTTCTTTAATACGAGTGGACACCTTAAATTAGTGAAAAATTTCTACGGGTCGTATTAGTCTATACTCGCCTTATTGGTTACATCAATATCAAATTATTCATTCTTTTGTCGCATTAAAAAGTGATACAAGACATATTGATGGACGAAAAAAAAGCGATATATATGTATCACTTCTAAGGTACGAATATTAAATTGGCATATACATAATGATACGATATGTTACGTCATTGATTAAGATTAATCCTTCACATGGACCCAAATTCATGTAATGTGTAATAAATTGAAGGCTTATCTACAAATTCACATACATGTTATGTCACTGTTACGATCCATCTCCATCTCTCTCTTTAATGTCTGATTCTTTATAAAAAAATAAAGCTTAAAATAAAGCTTATAAATTTTCTAAATTAAGATTTAGATCTGTAAAACATTAAATCGATGATTACACATGTAAACCACAATGCTTTGTTAATCATGGGACCTTGTTTTTCAATTTATAATTATTATCATTATTTATTTTTTGTGGTGCAAATAGTCAAGTTTAGACTAGTCTACATTTTATACCACCTTCAATCACGGATAAAAATTGAGTTAGTTGAAATGACGGTTATGCCCTTGGGAAACAGACGTTATTAAATTTGAGTGAGGGTAGTATGGGAATTTTTTATGTATCATCCTTCTGGCCTGACACTCGTGAAAACAATAATGGAGAGCACCAAACATGCTTCAACTGCTACTCAGATACTCAATTATTTTTTCATTAAATTTTATCACCAATGCTTCCTACTGAAATAATTGCTGCTTGCAGGATTAATATATGTAGGCATAATTTAATGATCCATTTTCAACACATTAATAATATTTGCATGATTAAGATATCTATTGTGTTTTTATATCATTCTCATCCTTTTTATTTATTTTACACTGTTTAAGACAATTGAACATAAGATTATATTATACTGTATTACTTTTATAAGAATAAATTGTATATTTTGATTAACAATATTCAACTAATTAACTCAGTTAGTCCATGCCACCATTCAAGGATGCCAACTTGGTAATCACAGGGAAGAATTTAACACATAGTAGTAGAAGCAGATGTATACAAGAGAAAACTCTTAAACCAATATTGAAATCTTTCTTTTATAGAAAATTTTTAAATTTGATAAATATTTTCAAATCTCAAAATGAAATTAAATAAATAAAATATATGTTTACATGTTTTTACAATCAAAATTGAATAATCAAATCCGTTACACCTTACAATTGGGACTGGGGACAAATATAATAATTCGAAATCAGAGCTATGAAATTGAGACCCTGGGGTTGGGACATGAAGGCTGTTTGTTCAAACACTTGACCCATTGAGACGTTTTGATCCATTAATTGTAGGTCTTCTACCCGAGCAAAACTTGTGCATATATTAACTATCATACTCTAACTCAATTGTCTATACGCTAATTAGGTGATGGTTCAAATATAAGTTTTTAGATTATTGACCCTCCAAAGTCCAATATAATTCATCAAAAATCTTACTAATAAAACTATCTAACAAACATCTCTAGAAGAAATTTCGGTTTTGTCTGTATTGATATTGTGTGTTGAGCGGTTGACTAGATTTGATGCTTGTTGTTCCTTCATTGTTTAGCAGTTAGCACATTCCATCACTACCTCAATATCTCTTTTCTTTTTCTTTTTTTTTCTTATTTCTTTTCATCATTAATAATCATACATACCCTTTTTCCTATTTCAACACCCTTACAGCCATTAAATTCTGCAATCTCACATTAAATTCTCTCTCATTTTACTCATGAGTCTTGATACAACATCTTTATCTTTATTACATAATAAATACAAACAATATGTACATAAAACCACACCGGTTGTCATCTTTTTCTTCTTTCTAGCCAACTTTTTGAACCTCTTGTTGCAGGTCTGGTGGGTCAGATAACATTTAATTTAGTCAGTCGGGTATAAACACACACCCCATATTCGTTTTTATTTAGAATCGAATTTAAAATATCAAATGCAGACTCCAAAAACAAGGTATACCTTCACTCCTCCACAACCTTCACTACATATATTAATTACGTTTAACTACCTTTTTTTTATATGTGTTTTGATCTTGTTTGAATTATTATTATTATTATTACTAGTACAAAGACCTCTTCTGGATCTGAAGGTGGTAGGAGGATATCACCTCGATCAGTGTCATCAAGCAGTGACCGGGGTTCGGGTCGAGTTGTTCGACAACTTAAGACAACTCGTGTAGAATCCAGTTCTTCAACAAGCCAACCGAGTATAAGAACACCGAGAACATGTACGAGTCCGAAAATCGTTGATCGCGTGTCACCTAAAGGGTCCGTTACCGAGGTACTGTATATTTGTATGAGCAAATCTATGGTTTTGATTATCAGCTTCACTTGCATATTTCATTGGTTATTTTGAAATTATTCAAAATTTTAACGTATTTTTATTATTTTTATAATTTATCAGTCTTAATTACATGTTATAATTTTTCTCGCCGTTCATAATAACATATTTTACATCATGGTCAATTTGATTGATGTTTTTCTAAGTAGACTAACCGCATTAACACCTATTGTAAAAATATATTTGTTTACATCATAGATGTTTTGATTATCAGCTTCACTTGCATATTTGTTTTCTCGCCGTTCAAAATATACATTATTAATTGTTTTTGTTTAGGTGCTACCTGAAGCTTTCCTGCATGTAACTCTAAAGCGTATCATTTTATTTCATATGTAAAATTGATATGTCATGTTAGATTTCTCAACCCCAGGACGTTCCCGGGTATAATCTAGTGTATAAATTATAAAAGTTACATTTTTATAATTTTATACTAATTAAATCAAAGTTTTTCTCTATACTTCTATGAACTTTCTTAAACAAACGTAGTGGACTTCCCTGAACTTCCAAAACCTTTTTTTTTTCCTCAAAACAATTAATTTAATAAAAAAAGGTGGGGTGCCATCATTCAATTCGGGGAACGCAAGGTACCACAATATTCCTAATCTAGCTTCCAGCCACACTCATTCAATAGTTCTATTTTTAATAACCTGAAAATCGACTGTTTGTACCTAACTAGTTTGTTAGAATCACAAACACGACTTTGGTCTAGCAATATGTACGCGTTCTCAATCAAAAGTTGACACGTAAAAAAACATATTTTTTAAACATTAAAAAAACGTTTATTTTTTTTGTTTAAAATCGAAGCAATGAACATTTAGTGGTTTGAATGGTCCAATTTACATTAGTTTAAGCTTCTTTAATGTTTCTCATTACGTAAAGTAGCGGGTCTTTTTTGGACCAATGGTAACAACTTTCTTTTTCATATCTACACATAATGACAATAACATTATTAAATGACCAAAACAAGTGGTAGCTTAGGAAAGATATTTGAACTTTGAATAATAAAAAAATGTACACAAATTGGTATTGGTTTCTTTTAGGAGATATACTTATATAAACACAACTATTTTTGGGTATAAATGTGGAATAAAATCATGTTTCTTGTTTAAAGTTGCAGAAGAATCGTTTAGGAAGAATAGCCGAACTCGAAACTCAAGTTACTCAACTCGAGGATGCTTTGAGGACGGTTAAGGATCAACTAATCGTGTCAGAGTCATGGAAAAAACAAGCTAAGATAGACGCTGAAGAGTCGAGAAAGGAGTATTTAGCTATAAGTTTAAGGCTTGAAGAATCTCAAAAGCTATTAGATCAATCATCTTCGAATGAAGCGCGTGTAAGATCCTTTTTTGAGAACTATATTCATGGTTTGGGTCTTGGATGTTCAATAAGTGTTATAACTAATCGAACCGCCAAAACAGAAACAAGTTGGTGGGTTTAGGGTATGTTTGGCAAAACTAGCTGGAGGCTGGTAGCTATAAGCTGCAAGCTGGTAGCTGCAAGCTGTTAGCTGGAAGCTGGTAGCTGGAAGCTTTTTAAATATATTTTGGTGTTTGGCAGAATAGCTGGAGCTTTTAATAAATTGTATAAAATGACCAAAATGGGCATAATTAAAAGCTTGTAAAAAAGGTTTTTATTTTATTTTTAAAATAGAATGGGTAGTTGTGTCATTTACTAGTTAAAAGCTTGTAGCTAGTAGAGCTTTTTCTTAAAAGCTAGTACTAGTAGCTTTTCACTATAGAGCTTTTTCTCTAACGTAAAAGCTTTCAGCTCCTTTAACCAAACAAGGCTTTTTATTGACTAGGAGCTTTTTCTTAAAAGCTTAAAGCTTGAAGCTCCGAAAAGCTCTTAAAAGTTCCTTGCCAAACATACCCTTAGTAGGTTTGAGATATACTCCCTCCGTCCCATTTTAAAATGTCCATTTTTGCACTTTTTGTTGTCCCAAATTAAATGTCAATTTGTAAGCAATTTCCACTTTCGCCCATAAAAGGCAAAAGGCAATCAAAGATTTGAAATAATAACTTGAAGATATTATTGTCATTTTACAAGATACAAACACAGATTTCTTAATATGTGTGTTTGTGGACCCAATGACATCTAAAATGGGAGTATACAATTTATTTTTAATGGTTAGACAGTTTTACAGTTTGAAATTTAAACCGGCCAAGTTAATTGAATAGGCTATTTTGGAAACGGTAGTTGCCTGTTCGGCCTAAAATTTTCGTCAAAACTGGCAAAAGATTGGACTATAAACACCCTACTAGTGGTGGACTTTTTTTTTTCAAAACAAGTTCCGTTTCAAGTCAACGCAATTATTAATCGGGTATTGGTGGAAACGGGTCGGGTCTGGAACCATTTTTGTAGCCTTGTAGAGGGAAGTGATCGGTTTAGTTGCAAGTATGTCGAGTTTGACCGCTTTGGTTTGGGTACATATGGGCTAGAACCGGTTTCAAAGCAAAATGTTACAACTTTACGCCCTACAGTTAGGGTCGGGTATGGAACCGGTTCCTCAATACTTGGTTCCGGATTTTTCGTCCCTTTTTTTAACATCACACTAGACCAAGGGCGTAGCTTTATAGAGGCGGGGAGGGGCGCCCGACCGCCCAAAATTTTCGCTCAGAAATTACGATTTTATAGTATCTGTATAAATTTTTTTTTGGCATATACAGTTTCGACCCCCCTGTAACCGGTAACCTCCGACCCCCCGAAATTTCCGCTCAAGCTTCGTGACTGCACTAGACAGTCATTGACATGCTCCTAAAGTCAAAACATTAATTTCATTCAAGTTTGAAATCACATTTAAATAACAACTACATGGTAACAATTTCCTTACAGGATGAACAAGATAATGAATCAGCAGCATTGGCAGCTGCCTTAAATGAGATTGACCAACTAAAAGTCAAACTAAGAACCACAAGTGAATTAGAAGCTACAAAAACAAAACAAGCTGAATCAGCAGAAGCAGAAATACATATCTTAAAAGAAAACATTGCTGAAACACTTTCACAAATGAAGGAGATGAAGAACCAACTTGAAGATTGCAAGGTTTCAGAATCTAAAGCACAGTCTTTAGCAACCGAAACTTTGCTACAACTCGAGGCTGCGAAAAAGAACATGGAGTCCCTCAGTTTAAACAGTGATGCATATAATGCAATGGTTATGGAGTTGCAACACTCGAGGGCGCGTGTACGTTGTTTAGAAGAAATTGTTGACAAAATGAAGAAAAATGATCAAGAGAGGGAATGTGATAGAAGATTGCATGCAGAACAATGCAGTCAAACAATGGAGTTGACTGCTGAGTTGAAGAAGTCAAAGGAAGATATTGAGGAGTTGAAGGCTAATTTGATGGATAAAGAGACTGAATTGCAGTGTGTAGTTGAGGAGAATGAGGATTTGAATGCGAAATTGGCGAATTTGGTAACGGGTGTACATGAAAACGAGTTGAAACAAGAAGTTAATGGCTTGAAGTCAAAGTTGACTAGTTTAGAGACCGAATTAAGCGAAAAGTGTGATGATAATGAGATGCTCATACTGAAAATCAGGAAACTGACAAGTGTAGAGAGCAAATTACGCGAAAAGTTTGAAGAAAATGAGAATTTGAGACTGGAAATCCATAAAATGAAAGGTGTCATGGAGGAGTCAAAACAAGAAGTCAACGGTTTAAAGTCAAAGTTGATTATTGTGGACACGGAACTATGTGAAAAGTCGAATGAAAACGAGACGCTTAAACTGGAAATCAAGAAAATGGATGGCGCGATGGAGGTGATGAAGACGTGTAACTGTGAACTGGAGGAAGAGTTGAGGAAGTTGAAGCTGCAGATGGGTCAATGGCGGAAGGCTGCAGAGGTGGCTACCGCCATGCTTTGTGACGAAAACAGTGATAACAATGGTAAGATGGTGGCGCAGAGGGTATGGTCAATGGGCCATTATAGCCCTCGGAAAAAGATGAATACCCGTTCACCTCGTAGCATGGAGATCGATGATGACAATGACAATGATAATGACGATGTTAGTGACGAAGACGAGTTGTTACAAAGGAAAACTGGTAATATGCTTAAAAGGATTGGAGTGTTATGGAAAAAACCACAAAACAAATGATGTGCTTCATATTCTCTTAACTTTCATCATGTTACTTTCTTGTGTAACATTATTTGTAATTCTTTAAATTCTTGAAAACCAAAGTTTGCAGGTTCGTGTTATTTTATGCACTTCAATTTTTTTTTTTTTTTTAAAAGAACTTCTTTCATATGTATAAAGTACAACTCGCATATACAACTATAGTAAAAGTTATAGCGTGTGTACTGTGTGAAGCATTTCTTTGGTTGGTATCCTTTAAGCTATTGTCTTGGTTGTACAAATTAAGATTGAGTTTTTGCAACATGCCAAAAAACGAAGAAAAACAACACTGTTGGATAACATAACACAAGTCATGTTAGTGCAATAAGATGATTGTAATCTAGATTTATATATCGCGCCTCTTGCTATATGATAGGTCAAGGTCATACCGCACAACATCATATTATATAGTATCTAGTGGTGGATCTAGACCAAAATTTCAGGGGTAACGTTACATAATTTTCACAGGTAAGATAATACAAAAAAACGTAAAAAAAAAAATTACACTAGATCCGCCCCTAATAGTATCATCTTATAATATATGTGAGACAGATAAGGGACAAAACAAGTAACTAAAGAAGTTATGTGTTACAACCCAAACAGGATAACTCATCTCAAAAGACTAGTCTAATAGGAGAGAGAGCCCACTTAGGTTGTAAACCCCATATTGGATGCCCATACAGCCAATGTGGGATAAGTCTCATACCTTGCAATAGTTTCAATCCATAACAATCGACCCTCCTTAAGGGCCAACGTTCTCGTTGGTCACGACTGGCTCTCTCCAGGCCATCACTCCGAGTTTGGTTCTGATACCAAATGTTAGCCTGAATTAAGAAAGACAGATAGAGAAGGAGGGAAAACCCAATTCAAGCTTGTTGGTTAGCTTGGGCTTGGTTGTTTTATAGCCGTCAATAACAACCTATCTATTACAAGGTTCACTATTAGTCCCTCTATTATTATTCTATTACAAATCAGTCCCTAGACTTATAAGACTTGTACAATTATGTAACAGTATGATATCAGGGGAACAGAAATACAAGTGTTTTTAGGCCTAAACTGAGTAGGTCTATAGTGGGCTAGTGGATTATAAAGATCTTGGGCTTTGAAAGAAAACACAAATTGTCCTAGTTTAAACATGATGGGCCTTAGCCAAACTTATTAATTAAATTCTTGGTCCTAGTTTAAACATGATGGGCCTAAGCCTAACTGATTAAATTCTTTTTATTTAAAGGTTTCCGGTGGTTGTTAACATAGTTATTTTGGGCTTAATTAAATGCTTTTAACCGATTAGTATGTTAGAAAACACTTTCAGAAATCGTTAAATAATCTATATTGACACTTAAAAGCAACTTCTACGCATTGGTACTGATCTAACAAGATCATGGTATCTATATTTTCATAAAGAAAGCTCCTTGATGGGTCAAGGGACCAATTCCACAAATATAGGATCAAGTTTGGCAAAGTTAGGACACCAATTCAACTGATCTACACATGGTCCATGATTGCCACCACCACACACCCCATTTTTACACACGCGTCGCTCCCTAACTATATGGTTCTAACTTCTTAGATTATGTAACCATGGGTATCGGTCCCACAATGTTAATCCGGACACACATCAATTATCCTTACAAAAGCAAGGTCATAGTTCTCCTACAAAGGCCAAAACAATATCATATCAACAATCGAACCCGGCCCACATTCTCCTTGTAAAGCAATATAATAATCTTGTTCCATAGAGTGTTATTTCAATTCTTTTACAAATTCTCTGAAATAAATAATGGTAAAATATATATATACTTATTCAACGATAAGTCGATAATAAAATGAAGTCTAAATATGACAAGGTGATATATACTCACTAGAAACACTTTTCATTCGTGATTTAACACTTCTATAGTTGTAAATCCAGTCTAAGGACTTCCTGGTCTCTTCATTTACTTGAACAACCATCACTAAAATGTTAGCATACTATTAAAGGATATGAAAACATCCTCCAAGGCAAAATTAAGGTTTTGCTGTAGTTTACAATCAACTTTTATCATTCAAAAACTTACACAAAATAACACTTGATGTGTGTCCTCGTCAGGAATGGTTAACTCTAGGGAAGAGCAAATGGAACTGGGTACCGATACCAAATTTTCCATTCCGAATCAACTGTGCAATACCCTATTTTACCGATTTTAGCTTCAAATACATTTTGCTAAGTGATGAGCATAGTCTTTTTAGTTTTTACCACTACATATACCCACAAAAATATATGATAGTTTGTATATAAATGGGTAACTTTTGTGGGATTACGGGGGCTTGGGCGGATTGGATCCGCCCTACAGCCATCTGGACGCTTGCATTCGAGCCCTTATAAAATAATGCATCATTTTCGACAAACAATAAATTTAGTTTTCTCCGTACATATAATTATAGTGGGAATGTCACATTAATATTAAAATGAACAAACAATTACATAACCTCGATGTAGAGTGTACCTTCTCATCCATCTTCTACAAAATAAGATTAAAGTTAAGTATTATTTAAATGTCCACACTCGGCAAAGAAAACTAAAAACACAAAACACAAAACATTTGAGTGTATAGTATGTGAAGGCCGAAGGGATCCATTGTGAGGCTAATTACAACTTCTTTTTGCGGGTTCAGGTATATAGGGATGTTCAAATAACCCGAGGCTCGAAACTCACTTGATATTACTTTTATAAGCTAAAAAAATCGCTCAAAATCAACTCAAATAATTTTTATAGCCAAGTTTAAGTATGACATGAGTTCGCTAAAGTAAATATTTGAAGCCATAAAATATAAGTGAACCTATCCCTCCGATGTGAGCCATTAATACGTGTTCGTTCTACTCCATAGGGACTAGGGAGCTTCAAACTAACCAATAATTTTGTATGCGCGCTTTATTCGTCTCCAACCAATCATAAAATTCGTCTTTAGTTGCATTGTTTGTACACCTTGTACATCCCTTCCTTTGCCTCTTTGCTTAAGACATCAGATGCGAACATTAGCCAACATCATGGTGACGATCACCCACTCCCCATTTTGGTTCCTCTCCCATTTCTCACCCTATGTTACAACTTACAATCGTCTCATTTGGTTCTCTCTTATCAATTTATATAAAATGGGGTTAGTTCATCAAGTCACAATATTGTCTTGAATTGTAAACGAGCCTAGTCCTTATTAATAAACATTTAATTATTGATAACCACATTATTAATCTTGAGAATAATATATAGGATAATAGTCTTAATTATTTTGAGAATTATGTTTAATAAAACCCATTTAATTATTTGCTACGATGGTTTGTAAAGTTCTCTCCTCCCATGTGCTCGGGCCTCTATGTGTGGGTTTGGCAAGTGTGATGTTACCTTGAGTTCCATTAAAAAATAAAAAATAGTACGTTCTTTAATAAATAGTAGATAAGAATGTGCTTTTAATAATAGATAGTTTTTTTTTGAACGGTATAGTCCAGTGGTGGAACGCACCACTCTCCTCTCCTCGGACCCCGGTTCGAATCCCATATGCACCGTCCCTGTGGGCATAAGCCCTTTCAACGTCAAGGGGTGTATTTTAGCATCCCGGGATTCGAACTCGAGACCCTCCCCGGGCGGGAACCCACCAAGGTGGTAAACCCTCCCACCTCCGACCAGCTGGGCTGGCCATCATCGGCTTAATAATAATAGATAGTTGATTTAATGTCACTAACCTTCCACTTTGTGGTGGAGTGGTGGAAGAACCGGGTGTCTCTTCGTGAGCCCCGAGTTCGATCCCCATTCCTCTCAATTTGGAGGGTGTGCCAATGAAGAGGAGAACCTTTGAGCCATTAGATGCGGAGGTTTGAATCTGAGGCGACCCCGGTTTCATCCGGCTGTTACTTTAGCGGGCTTGCCCGTGTAGAGGCGGTACGGTTCCGGGCGGACGCCGAAGCCCCCACCGCACCAGCGTCCTCTGATGCAAGATAGTCTGGGCGAAGTGGAAGGATTAGGGCCCCCATGGTGGGGGTGTGATGATCTCTGCCACGTCCAGTTTCGAGAAAGTCACCGTCCAAAAAAAAAAACTATATATAGTTTTTTTATTAATCATAAATAATGAAGTCATGTTGGCCCCACCCTTTGTGCCGGAGTGGTATCAAGTGAAGAGTCAATACAAGTTATGTCGGTGTGACTCGGATGGGAGATGAGCTTTTACCAAGTATTTCACTGTTGTGGCTTCGAGCTGGTGGAGGTCGGGTTTTTACGCATCTAGGAGAGTCAAGGGGCGGTCGAGTAGTCGACCTTGGCCACACCGCCCAATGTGACAATGGTTGGCACATCGTTTCTTGTCACTAAAAAAAATGGAAGTCATGTTAATAATATGTTAAAATAAAGTGTTAGAGACTATAACTGAGTTATAAATTTTAAATGAGGGTATATATTTATTTTTATAAATGATGGTATTTTTTATATTTTTTAATGACTGATTAAATATCTCTTGAACTGTCAGTAGGTTAGCACTAGACAAATGACTGCTCAAAAAGCAACCCAAGTCCACTAAACCACCAATTCGAGGAAAAACCACTCGTTTAAAGACCTACTGCGGTAAAACCCTTCTAGATCAAATTCGAACTTGAGACCAAATGACTTTAAGGGGCTGTTTGGTAAGACTCTTAATGAGGCTCTGAACCATTCAGCGCTGAATGATTCAGCATTCAGTGTGTTTGTTTCAACTTCTGAATGGAATAGTTAAGGTTGAATCATTATTACTTGAGATGTTGCTAAACCACTAAACACTGAATTAGGATGAACCTTAATGAGGCTCTCATACTAATGTGGGACAAGAAAATTAACCATTAAGAGGTCCAACTTAATAATTCAGCACTTAACCATTCAGATCTCTTAACTATTCAGCACTTAATCAATCAAATGGCCCCTAAACTTATATGTTCATTTTTCATACCACTCCACCAAATAAAGGATACTTTATATCATTTTTCCGAAAATCATCATAAATAAAGAATGTTAAATATAATTTAAAAGAACACTTGAACAATCAATAGAATAATGTACACAATGAGACAAAATCTGTGGACAGGAATCGACCAATAAAATAATTGTTGGAGGTTTACGTACAGATTGGAATGGGGATTTGGTACTCTCACTGACACCAATCTTCTCACGCTCAAATCTTTCATTTTGTCTTTACATACATCGATTTTGATTTTTCTTTTTTTTTAATGTTAGTGCGTTTTTAAGATATTTTTAATTTCATTTTCTTTATCATTTTGGAAATTATTTTTAATAATCTGTGACTTGGTAACATTGTTAGCTATTTCTTTTAGATATTTTACGTGTTTTATGTGCAATGGTTTTGGTTCATTCTATAACATTTTCATAGAAGAGATATTGAAAAAAAATAGTGAAATGATCTTAGAGGAATCGAAGGTGAATAGAAATATATCTAAGTATATGGTATGGATTTTCATGATTTACTTATAACTAATGAAAACTCGTCGTAAGTATCGATGTCAGTTAAGAGGCGTGGAGTGCAAATTTGTTTAAATCTAATATTTCTAGCATAGATGAATCTTGGGTTCAAGGGGTTGTGACGAGGAAAAAATTGATTATCATAGTTTTGTGCTTGTGGAGCTTACTTCTACTATGCTTGGTTAGTAGAAACACTTGTAAGAACTGATCCTTCATTAGGAATTGAGTGAACATCAACAATTGAGCGATTGACAACAACTCAACAAATAAGCCATTAAAGTATAACTAAGTTACATATGACATAAATAAATCATCAATAGTAACTTAGCTACCATTGATAAAATTATGATAAAAACCAATTCTATTTCTTCATTTCCTCTCATCTTTTGCTACAAATTTTGATATCCTTTTCTGTGTTTATTAATACACAATAGAGAATCTTCATACAATAACCTTAAATATAAGTACAAAACCTATATAATAACATAAAGGCTGTAAATTCTTGTTATATGTAAATACCTACAAGACCATGGTCACTTCAAATGAACATTTGGTCATATCCAATACAACATATTCCTCATAAATGTTCTTAGATTGGGATACAAAAACTGGTTCTTGACTGTCATACATAAACAAACAAACAAACAAATTTAGTTAAAAGCAAGTACATAAATCTATCCTTCCCTCATCCAACCAAACTATTTTAAAAGTAAAATTCTCCTGAACTAACACTAATTAAACAACAACAACAACAAAAACAACACAATGACATATAGTTCTACTTCAACTACATAAGAGGGCTATTTATGAGCCCATGCCAATTTGTTGAACCAATCCCATTCCATCCTCCAATCATTGACCTCCCTGATTCAACCTCATGAACCATGTTCACTTGATCTCCACTACCTGCACCCATCTGCCATGGAAATCCCCATAATACCCCTCCTCCTGATCTACCATCTCCAATATTATTATTATTATTATTATTATTATTATCACTTGATCTCATCATGTTACATGCTTCTTGCTTCACTGTTGTCATTGTCACTGCTGTTGTTGTTGCCCCACAAGTCATTTCTTGATCTTGATGACCATGAAACATTGGGTGGCTCATTACTTGTTGCTCTTGATCATGATTGGTACCAACATTGTTTAATCCCATCAAACTTCCAACATTACCCATGTCCCCATTATACAACACATTATGAAAACCGTTGTTAAGCGCGCTATTGTTATCGAATAAACCGCCCCTTACCACATCAAGAAAACCTAACTGGTCCCCATTTCCACCCAAATGATGCTCATTGTGGTCAAACTGGTCAAACCCCATGACCCCATTTGCTTGGCTTTGGAGCCTAGCAAAAGCAAGTGAAAGATCAGTAGTACATGTTGAGGAGTCATATGGTAAGTGTTGTAAACCTGACATTATATGATTATTAGAACTAGATGTCATAATATTATTATTAAGTGGATGTTGTGGGATAAGGTGATGATGGTCTTGAACCCCTTTAATCTTTGACAATGCTGAACAAGATGATGAATTGGATGATGTGGCAGATGATGATGAAGATGATCTTTTATTCTTTCTACATCCTCCACCTACTGGAACATTTCTTAGGGTTCCTCCTTTTGTCCAGTACCTTCTGCATGATTTGCAGAAGTATCTAGGCTGTGTGAGGCTGTAGTTGTTGTAGTAACAGAATTTTGTGTTGCTTGAGTCACATCTAGGACACTTTAAAGCTTCTTCTGGTGGTCTTGGTTTTTTGTCTTGTTGAGCTTTTGTGCACACCAACATGCTCTCTAGTGTTTGTGAAGATATGTCCTATAAATATAAATTCACATTGGGTTGATTAATTATTAAATGATTCGGATCAAACGACAAAATTAAAAGATGAATATTTGACTCAGAGTGATCTAGGCGCAGCTTGTTGACTGGCTGCCTGCTATTTTGATGTAATTTGGAATTGTGGAATGAAATGTTTATTATTAAAAAAAATGCCAGTGTGTTAAAATTTGGTAACTAATTGTCTAATTGACTGATTAGTGAATAAATATCATAATTGATTGTTAAGCAAAAATTTGAAGAAAATTAGAAAATTCTAACCAATTAATTAGGGAAAAATCAAACAAATTAGTTTATAACCTAAAAACTCATAAATTTCAAACACTTTTCTTAATAGTTATTAAAATTCATCCTGAAAGATAAAAATGAAAAATAAAATAAAAAATAGCTGAAGAAGAAATAGAGAGGAAAAAGTAGTGTACCTGCTGATGATGATGATGGTGGAGACCTGAAACATCCATTTCTACTTCCATGTGGTTTTACTATGTGTTTTCTTGTGTGTTTTAGTGTGTGAGAGAGAGGGAGATCAAAGTGTGAAGATTAAAGGAGTTTTCAAGTTCAAAACTATGGAGAGAGAGAGAGGTGGAGAAGGTGTGCTACATGCAAATTAAATATGGTTAAGAGTATCACCTAGGTGTATATATATAGACATAAACATGTACGTACACAGTATGTGTATGTAATCTTATTTTATAAGTTGTGTGTGTATGTATATAGTGGAGACAATTATATGTCGTGACTTGATTGATCGACTTCAGGTTTATTTAAATATATTAATATTAATATATTATATTTTGTTGATTGTTGATTATTATACAAATCTAAATGAAGTTAACTGGTAGTACATTTTTTATAATATATTGATTGTGTTACTATTGTTTTGCAATCATGAGAGTAGATTAGTTTTATTCAAATATTTAACATAGATACTTATTTTGATATAATAAAATCAAATAAATAATTGATGAAATAAGTTAAAATGTTTTTGTTTATTACGTAATAGGAAAATATTAGAAATTCTAGTTTTTTTATCTATTTTTTAATGGATTAAATGTGGAAAAACGAGGAAAATGAATCAGTCTATAGTTAGTTTTCAAATAGTATATATGTCAGGACCATATGACATAGGGACCGAAACTATATTGTGGTCCTTCGATTTCTCTACAAATACGCAAACACTGTGTTCCATGACGTCCTATTTGTTTTGTACTAGTTTTTAGTCTGTTAGATAATCATGTGGATAGGTGTTATATCTTCTTGGCCAGTCACCCATCTAATTATGCACACACATAACTAAAAATCTTTTTCTACCAGATGTCTAGACCAATTGATTCGGAAGAAGGTGGGAAGGTTTACCCATTTAGATGGTGTTCCTGTTCGGGAAGTCTCAGGTTCGAATCCTGACGGGGAGCAAACTGTGGCACCGTTCAACCAGGCAGGAATGCGTCAACCACGGGATTACTACCCGGGACTTGGGTGATCAAAGGCCAAAGACCTAACCGAGTGATCTAGTCGTCCAAAAAAAACTAAAAATCTTTTATATGGCTTAATTGTAGACCAAATTATAGTATTTTGAACTGGGACACATGGCACTGGTTTAATGTGTTAGACGTTACTTTGTGCCTGGTAGGCACATCTTTATTTCCTGTTGGCCTGTTCTATATTTTATATAGATATAGAAGTTTCGCCGTTAACAAAACTCAGGATAGATCACAAAAAACATGAAATTTTGATGCCTCTAACCATAAGTACACAAATATGCATAATCCATAATCTTCTAACAATAATATAAAGTTATTGGTGACTATTTAACACAAATAAAAATTACATAAGATATATAGACAACTACTCCTTTCTCATTCATACCTCTTCCCTCCACCACCGTCACCCATCAACCACCATCCCAATGTAGTCATGCATTTGCCGTCTTTCATTTTGCTGATTATATTTATCATTTTAGTTTTTCTATATTTAGATAGCTACAGACTACAGTCATTCTTCATTATTTGATGACACAAATATATCTAATTAATAATAGCTAAAGGATATAAAATATATTTATAAAGTTTATAAATGTGCACTCACAGTGACGGATCCAGAATTCCTTTCTACGGGGGGCACAAATTTATTGGGTTAAAAGAAGGTAGGTCAAAACAAGTCACGTCAAAATGAATCAGGTAAAACTAGTTCATACTTATCCACTTAATAATATTTGAATAACAAATTAGGTGGTAACGTTAACTAGTGTTAAACAGATAACAAATCAAGTCATATTATAAATAGGTGGTAACTATATTAATTCAAGTTGTAATATAAACCATTTATAAACGGATATCTATAACTTATAATAAAAGAATTGAACTTTGATGATGTGACATTTAATGGAGGCCTCAACCCCTTCTTGAATGTGCCACGTGGCATCATGTAGGATTTTTTAATTTTTGAGTTTTTTTTTAATAAATCTATATATATTATAATTATTTTAGGAAAAGATAAGAATTTAAAAAAAAATTAAATTTTCTCTCTAATGTTTCCTCGCATAACTTTTAAACGTTAATATCTTTTATATACGAGATTTTTTAAATAAAAAAATTACACCAAATTAACAAGCGTTTTATTATCTTTCCAACGAGTACCATAGTGCTATATAAAAAACGGAGAAAAAAAAAACTATTAAGAATTTAAAAACAAAATTAAATTTTCTCTCTAATGTTTCCTCCCATAACTTTTAAACGTTAATATCTTTTATATACGAGATTTTTTAAAGAAAAAAATTACACAAAATTAACGAGCGTTTTATTATATTTCCAACGATTACCATAGTGCTATATAAAAACGGAGAAAAAAAACAACTATTTTTTGTGGGGATTTGTTTTCAAATATATTTTACTTACTAATAAATCACAAACGATAAACATAACTTCATAGGCAGAGATTCCTTTTTTTTTATATTTGAATATGATAACTTATGACAGAAATTTGTTTAAAATAAATAATAATAATAATAATAATATTCATTAATCATGTATTGGCAAATCATTAATTATGTTGTCATAGTAGATATTTTATTGTGTTATATTAGATATTTCAACCCCGGGACACTCCCAGGATAAAAGCTAGTATAATTATATTAGAGTAAATATTCGAATAAACATGTTAAAAACCGAAAGACAAAAACATTCACAGAATATAAAAAAAATATTAACCTTCAAATAAAAATTTATTGTTTTATCGTTAGTGTATTTTGGTATTAGCATATGTAATGTAATCTTCTCTATTTTATTAAAAGATATTTACAAGGTGTAAAACTTATAAAATGTAATAGGCCATTAAATATAATTCGACAAGTAATAAAGTTAAAAAAACAAAGGGAACAGTTTTATTAATAGAACTAAAATGTCATTAGACTAAAGGGTGTGGTTCGGGATATATCATCGGGATGCTGACATGGAGCCTTTCCTCAAGGGGAACACCGCCCCCCTCTCTTCCCCTTCGGTGTGCTCGGGGAAATCTTCCCCTTCTCCCCGATCATTTGTTTGCAAATTTCTTTAATTATTAATTTTGTCTTTTCTTCTATTTTGTCTTTTTCCTCTATAAAAAATATTAAAATAAAGGAAATGGGAAGGGGAAAGAAGGGGGAACCATTTCCCTGGTTTGGGGAGGGGAAGGGGGAAGATGACGTGGCGCTGATGTGGAGAAGGGGGAGGAAAGGGGGAAGGAGACCATACCCCATAGTCTTAATGATTTTAAATATTGGTGGAAAGGTACTGTCACCTACTCTTCTTTACAGACTTCAACATCTATATAGGTATGAGATTATAAAAATCATATAATAATAAAGTTCATCTTCTTCCTTGTACACAGCACCTAACGCCTCCTCTGCAAACATCTAACTCGCCGGAAAAAATAAAAAAAATCTATATACGTACACACATGCAGTGCGGGTTGGACGGTGGGCACCGGCCCACCATCCTTATGGAGTGAATCCGCCACTGTGCACTCATTCGTCTTAAATGGGCATAGGAGGGATGTTTTATGCCTCAAAATCAATAAAATCTCATAGAATTATCTAACAACTTTTTTTAATATATAAAAAAAAAACTTAGAGAAAGAATGTATATTAGAACTTAGAAGCAGTTTCAGTAATACTTTATAATGTTTATAAGTAGTAAATAATGTTTTTTTAACAATTCTTAATTAAAACATAATAAATGAAACGGATCCAACTTTATGATAAGAATCCATCTTTTAAGACAACTTTGAAAATAAAATATAATTTTATTTAAGACTAAATGCAGTATTTCCTTAATATGATAATGAAAAAAATGGTGGATGCTTAGTAATGTGAATGGATGGAAGGTTTGACACATTGACTATTTGACTATACCTTCCTTTCATGTTACTTCAACAAATATTCTTTCACATCTTAAATAAATCTTATTATTATTTAGGGAGAGTGTTGAGGGCCTACTAGACTAGAATGGGCTTCTTTTTCTAGTTTGGCCTATTATGATGTAGACCTTGTGTGATAATGGCAATATGCCCCCACTCTATATAATATTATGTTTAACAATTAAATATGTTATTGTACTCATCAAATAATCTTTGTTTCAATATGCTAGTTTGATAATGTTTTTCTTTTAATTTTTCTAAAAACATGATACAATTATTTGAATAAAACAATATTATGCGAGTGTGTTGCGTTCATTAAAAGCAAAATCCATTTTATCAAGTATTTTTCTAGTATGAATGAAATATAATAAGATATTTGTACTTTTGATTTAGTATGACATGCATATCTTTTTCGATCATTAAATGTCTAAAGGCATGTTGTTATGCTCAATTTATGTATGGGTGATGGTATTTACTTACCCTTCAAATTATATGCACACCCCTGGTACGCCGCATATAGGGAGTTACACAAACTTTCACGCGTCATTAAAGCCATCTATCAGAGACATATCATGGATCTATACGCCGCGTATAGGGCTATACGCGGCGTATATGAGGTTGCACAAACATTCACACATCCTTCTATACGCGGCGTATATGAGGTTGCACAAACATTCACACATCCTTCTATACGCTGCGTGTAGCCCTATACACGACGTATAGGAGGCAAGGGTATGCCAATATTCAAAACCTTTCTATATAGTGACCATAAAGACCTTTGAGGTTTTAGTGATCATATTGGAACAAAGAAAGTATTATCATAAAAGCACGTCGTTTAAACTTTTAACAATAACTAACCAAAAAAAAGAAGCAAATCACATGCTCATATCGTCATTCGTCATGTAACTGATTTTTAACCGGTCAGGAGTTGACATAATAACCATGATAGCATGAGGGTGACAAGTTTAATAACCATACCGATTTGAAAATGTAACTGTCATCATCATCATCATCATACTCAGTTAATCCCACCAATAGCAAAAGCTAAGGTAGGGTCTGAGGAGGGTAAGATGTAGACAGCCTTACCTCTAACCCGTGGTAATAGAGAGGCTGCTTCCAGTGAGACCCCCGCCTCGATAGTGGCTTTGTATCAAGCCTTGGACATAAGGCACATAACACTTAGCAATCGGGACAAACCCGATTGGTGCATGTAACTGTAGCATATTAAAAATAAAATAAAAATATTACTGATATAACCTATTGCTAAGCTGGATTTAGAAGGTTTATTAAGATTATAATTCGTTACCTATTATAAAGAATTAGTGAATTACATCACATGTTTTTCTCTAATATGTAACAATTATTACGAGTTTGATAGTAATATTAATGGTAGTCATACATTAGTCCTTATCAATCTTAAAGGGCGTTTTGATGTGTCGTGAATTAGACTGCTTCGATTCTTAATTGTAATACAGTAGTGTGTGAAAATTATTATTATGAAATTCTATATCTTCTAGTTATACATGTAATGGAATCTTAATAATTCCTAGGAATGAGACTTGTTACTCAATTTGGTCCACGTATATATCAGTTATAATTGATTTTTGTTTTATTAATATCACTAGCTGATTACCCCGGGAAGGTCCCGGGGTTGAAAAATGTAATTTGATATGATAAAACATTTGTTACAACAGTTCAGACATGAAATTCAAAAGCATCTAATTACATCAAAAGCTTTCTTTGTGACATCAAATGCAGATAAGGTACCACCAGTGGCATTGATCCAGCTAATCATACTTTGACAATGTGCATCTGAGAACATACAATCCAAATCAACTATTAAGGTGTGATTTAACAATGAATAAATATGAAGTCAGCTCACTAAATAAAGTTACTTTTTGAGTTATTTACCTTGGTTGTAGCACATATCACCGCATTCGTAAGCAAGTTTATCCCAGTATTCTCCAATTCACATATTCACCTGAGAAACCCCTATGACCCAAAATTATTCATCTTTAATACTCCACGAACAAAATTACTAACAAAAGTGTGTTTTAAGTTAAATTGGTTGCTAATGCTAACACTGTAACCCTGTAAGTAAAAGCTAAATTACAGAGGATAATAATAGCAAAATCAACAGGTAACACTCACCTTACAAAGTCAAGGCGCCAGCCATCATAACCAATATTGCTCTTGAGCTAGTTCAACCACTCTTTTACATCATTTCTTACAAAATCCTGGGAATGTTGTGGTTCAGCCACAAGAAGATTAGCATTCAAAAAACCCATACATTTTATTGCCATTATTGTGGTTGACCACCACAAGAGTCAACTGTCAATATTAATACTAATATTAATTACAAACACTTACAAACTTACAACTTATCTAATACCAATAAATATTATCAAGATTGAAGATCTTCAATATTGAATAAAGACTAATCGAAACAACAGAAAGATCAATAAAGCATAAGCATTTAAGTAATTAAGAACATGGGGTTGTAAAAAGTGCCAATCATTAGGTGGTGGTGGTGGTGGTGGAGAAATATAATAATCAACCGAAGCTTGACTTCTTTTTCTCTTCTTTCTACTGCAAAGAAACAATATAGTTAACACTGCAAGAATCAAAACCCACCAATTGCAATCCCAACAACTCCACTTTAAAAAAATCGCTGCTTTTTCCAACCATTATAAAACCCAAAATTTAAAAACAATGAATTATTTAGCTGTTTTTCGTCAAATTGTGAATGAAAACCGAAATCAAGAGAATGAGAAGCGATTGTCTTACGGTTTGTCGTCTCGCCGCCCCAACTTGTAATTTTTTTCTTGCCCTGAAAACAACGAACATGCTTCATTAATGCCGTTTTACATCAATCAACCCACAAATATCACATTCCTTAACCAATCAAAAATAAGAAATTTTTACAAAAAGAAACCGAACACAAATATTTGATTTTTAACATACTCTCATTAGAGTGGCATCTTTCCAGCCATGTTAGATTGTTGACAACGCTGCAAACAGAAACATGAAAAAAAATCTAAACATACATGCATATCAAATAATCATTTAATCATAAAACTAATAATAATGGAGTAATATTTACTTCTCTTTTGTTGGTGGGATGTAATATACTGCATCCAATTTTGCCAATTATGTCTTCGCTTGTTAATGTCTTCTACTGCTGCAGAAAAGCATGAACTTGTTTACTTGTACATGATACAAACGTGCATCCTCTACAACCGAACACATATATATCCCTTCTAAAATAATCATGTTCTTAAAAAAAGAGGTCGTATAATATTATTGTACGCTAAAGAAAGAAAAAGACTGTTTAAAAAAACAATGAATTGTTTAGCTGTTTTCATCAAATTGTGAATGAAAACCGAAATCAAGAGAATGAGAAGCGATTGTCTTACGGCTTGCCACGGCGGACATTATTTGGAGGAGTATAAGATTAATCATGAAAGTTGCCTTTGGGAGGAGACTATTATTGAAGAAACAACGGCAGGCATAGGGACGAGATAGAGATCATTTTCAAGGGAATGGAAGGCCCGAGATCAAAAGATTAAGGCACGGGATCTAGGATTTGAAACTGTGGCCAAATTAATGGATTTGGATACGGACACGGGTTCGGATTCTCACAATTGTATAATCTAGATCTTGAAACCAAAGGGTGGCGATTGGGCTGACATGGTGGTGGTAAAGGAATATCTGGCAGCCGGTATTTAACCGAATTAGGTGTCAAAACACTTGCATCTTTCAACTGTCTTTCGGTTATCCTAAAGATATTGGCACTATTGCATATGAAAGATGAATACAAAGGAACAACATATATAACTTTTAGAGTGACAATAGGCAAAAGAAACAATAGCTACAGCCTATATGCCTATAGCAACTGTGTATATTCAGACGATTATATGGCATTATGTTGCATCAATGAAGCTAAGTAGGATCAGCTCAAACTTTATTTGAGAGGGCAAGTACCTGGGTCATGAGGTGACCAATTCATAGCTATAACAGTTTTAAATGAATACTGGCAAATTGCCTCACTGCCTTTCCATCTACAATGATCTGCTCCTTACTAAATGCTAAGGAGTATGCTGAAACTGGGAAAAAAAAATTCAATTTCACATTACTAATTTAATTCATCATCAGTGATGTATATATTGTCCATCAACACAATTCGTGATATTTTGGTCAAAATCAACTCAAAAACAAAATCAACTAAAAACGCAATTAAGGACCGTAGTGAAACAAAAGGCACCTACTGTAAAATCAAAACTAACACTTACAAAATTGAACAAAACATAACAAATACCGTCTATTACATCAGCAAGTTTCAAAATTATTAAAAAAGTCTATTACATCAGCAAGTTTCAAAACTAAACCATAAAATCGAACAAAACATAACGAAAACACATTAATAAAATTCATTTATTAATGCTAAAACTATTATTAAAATAAAATTAAGTAGCATAAACTGTACATGTAATCAAAGGATAGCATGCAATGATTAATTAACAAACAGTATAACGAAATAATAATAAGAATATGTTTATAACTAATGATTAATCCAAAGCAAGACCAAATAAGAACAATACATTACACATGCCAAAAAATAATCTAAATTAAATAAAAATGAACTTTTAACTATACCTTCATTTACACTCATAAAATCAGATTCACAAAAAATGTCTCCTCTTTACTACCTGTAGATAAGAAACATGTAAAAGAAGTTCAATAGACCCACCAAACAATTACAAGACAAAATAAATAATCAATAAAACCAAAAAAACAAAATCAATTGTCTGACATCGAAACACATATTGTGTGTTATGTCACGAGAGCTCATGGATTTAACATAGACCCCCACCAATGATCAGCAACAGTCACTAAACAATTGAACTGATTAACATAGAACCCATTTAAATTTTAAACAAAAGTACCTATAACTAAACAATGAAACCTAAATCTATTAATATACACCACAACTGAGCTTCAACAGATCTATAAATAATACATTTAAATCTGACATAAATTCAAGTTAACTAAACTCACCTTTAACTAAATAATAGTGGAAACTAAATCTATTACTATACAACTCAACTGACATTAAAGAAATCTATCACTAAGAGATCTATACAATAAAACATATAAATCAGAAATTATAATTACACTTCAATAAAAATACATATACATCTAAATTTCAAAAATAACAAATCTAAGAAAAAAAATATGTAACAATTAACTTCCAACTAATAAATCAAAAACCTAAAAATCATAAATGAAATAGATCTGAAAATTAAATTTTAAATAAACAATTAACAATGATTAAAAAGTACTACAAAATTTGAAGATGAAGCCAATTCATGAATACACAAACATACTAATTCAGATCTGGAATAAAACAAATAAATTAAATATTTAACAATAAACATACCGATTTACCTATTCAAGATGACAACACGCATATGAAGGTAACTTCCGCTTAAAGATGAACCTATTAAAAGATCCGCAGCAGGTTATATCAGCGACAAGTGATAGGACAATAAAAGGAAAAAAGAAAGAGTGAGACGATAATAAAAGAACAAAAAGCAAGATGAAACACACTATTTGCATCAAGAAGAACTTACAGAACACTGAAGAAGAAGAAGCCGATCGGTGTTGATTATCGTGTGGTGTTAGGGTTTCGTGGTTTTCCTTGAGAGCGATTGTAAACGAAAGAAGAGGAAAATAATAATTGAGAGAGAGAGAGAGGCGTTGAGATAAGTATAGTGTTTCGTGCTTATCAACTTTTTTTAAATAAAAAACGAAAAAACTCAAAAACACAAAAAACTCTCTATTATTAAGCCACATGGCACTTTTAAGAGGAGGTTGAGGGCACCATTGAACGCCACGTCAGCAAAAGCATTTTCTTTTATATATATAGAAGATAGATAGATAGATAGATAGATTTTTTTAATATATAGTCGTTAACGCAAAATTCACCATTAATTTACACGGATATTTATTATTTAGTTTATATTTAAAAAATGAGTTATTTTCTACAAATTATCTTAATCTATAAAATATAAAAAAATTAACCTACAAATATTGTTATACAACTGAAAAGATATGTTATAGACCTTTTAACCGAATGCAAGATTGAATGATTGAATCCAACATACATGTAAAAACTGATACATATAAATCTACTTTATGAAACATTCATAAAACGTACTTAACGGGTTTAGTTGAGCTAGTTTGATGATTCAGAGAATCACCGAGCTAGAGTCGGTTTATACAAATATGTCTAAGGGTTGGTAATTCAGAGGATTACCGGGTAGGAATACACTCAATGTCCATGGTTTTGTGATTCGGTGAATCATCGGGTGCAAAACCCCCCGGACGAAGGTTTTGAAACTGATTCCGTGGCCGAATATGTAATTTATTCAGATGAAGAAATGTCTTGTCCAACACCCGAAAGTGAGGGATATCTATACGAGAGGTTGGACGAGCGTGATAGTGATTGTGACGTTTCTTCGCCCGAGTAAATTGCGTATTCTTTCTTCTTTTTAGCTATGTTTAAGTAGTATTTTAATTAGGTTTATGTTTATGTTTAATTAATGTTTTAATTAGGTTAATTATGTTTGTATTTTGGTTGTTAATTTTTAACTTTATTTTTTTTCTTTTAACGGTTACTTTCATTAAACATTAAACAACATTAAACATTAAACCTATCGCACATCAATGGCCATGCCGCAACATGGCTGAACTTACTCCCGTGTGCATTCACATAGTCGGCACGCGTGATTAGGATTGCAATGTCTTCTTGAAGATTAGGGTGCCGCTCAATCATGGCTTCAAAGAGGGCGTTGCATCGGTTACACTTGGTGAAGAGATCATGTCACTTACTAACGGGCGAATCCTTGTTGCGGTCATTTGTACCAGTTATTCGATTGAATTCCACCAACACGTTGCGCCAAAACGAACCTCTCCGTAAATCGAGAGTTTGATTTGTGTGTTTGACTTCTATATACGCCCTCACTAACGCGATCTCCTCATTTACATTCCACGGGACCATTTTTACGATACGATTAAAATATGATTTTGGTTTTGGTGTGATTTTCGTATTAGAAATTATGGATTTTAGAGCCGTCAGGTTGCAATGGTTAGAAATTTAATTACCGTTTAAAAAAAATGGTTACTTTTTGAATTGTAAATGAAAATATATAAAAGAATTATTGGAGTGTTGCCTCTAACAAAATGTTTCAATAATGAATTAATGTGGTAGTGCATGATTAGTGTAATTCAGTTAAGTGAAAAAAAAAACTTTCTTTTTTTTGAAAAGTGAAAAAAAAAAAAAAAAACTTTCTAGTAGCACCCCTCCCCATATATATATGTAGATATAGATATTCACTCAGAAATTATAAAAACTTGAAAATCAAAAAAAGATTTTCAAACTTTGTAAGTGCATTCACATTTGGTCCACAATATCTCATCCACCAAATTACATTAAAATCGCTAAAGATCACTAAATTTTTTTTCTCCTTTTCAAATAAATAACATTTTTTATACTTTTATCATTATCTTATCTCTCTTCTCTACTCACAACCACTTTCAAAAATATTAAAATATATATATGGGTGAACAGTGTCCGCCCAAATATACAGATGAACAGTAACTTTTTCTCTCTCCTCTACTCACAACCCATCAGACTATTTTCTAAAATATGAAAAACTCACTCACATAATATGGTAAACCAAATGTGAATGCTCTAATATGTTGCGACTTATTTTAATAATATTTATAAAGAACTAATTTAGAAAACATTAAATTGGATTCGTAAGCTATTAAATTTCTTATTTGTTTATACGATGTTGTTTTGATTTTATAATTTATAAGTCGGATTTAGTGTTTATGAAGTCACCTCCAACACTATAGTTATATTTAAATGGAAGGAAATCACATGAAATATTAATGGATGCGATGTGTCATCATCATTGTGCTAGATGTCACAAATATTTTTTCTATGGTAAGCTTTCTCTATTTCATTGACACGTTCTTGTGGTGAGCACCCAAATTGGGGTGTGTTTTGTTTGCAAAACAAGTAAAGAATATGTACCTTATGAACTCATTGCTACTCCACAATTATTATTACTAATTACTTTGTTATCATTCAACATAATCAAAGATTAGAGATTTAACAATTCTATTTATTTAGGGATGAACTCTAAAATATGTTAAAAAGCATACAAAATACAAATTATTATTATTATTATTATTATTATTATTATTATTATTATTATTATGACAACAATAAACTATTTATTCATTCAAGCAGTTAGGTTGCTAAACTTTATTGTTAATGATGAAAATGAACTGAATGTTTAGTGAACATCGATATGTTCGTTTACTTATTAAATGCGCTAGAATAAGCAGGATTCTACGCCCGCTGTGTAAATGGACTAACATTAATAGAAACTCCTCATTTGTTTATTTACGATCATGAGTGTGTGATACATTGTTCATTCACGTACGTATATGTATATCAAGTATTTTAGTTTTAATAATGTATGTATGCATACATGTACATACCTATATATAAAAGTGAATATTATGTAAACTTTACTATCATACTTTTTTTTTGATAGACTATTTTGTTACCTTATAATATTATCTTTGTGTATGTTCATTTAATTATGTTTGTTATTGTATGACTGAACACAAACAAACATATCTTTAATGACGACCAAAGCAAGAAAATCCATTCATTTAAGTGTTTATATGTTCATTAAGCTTAAATGAACTAATATCTCTTTGGGTTCATTTGATTCATTTATGACCCTACAAATGCTGTTAAGTTGATGACATAAGAAGTTGCATCGGCAAATTAATCCAAAAAGGCATTAATCCATCAAGAAATGATGTCACTTGCAATTTTACCAAACCAAATCCCCCCACCAGTGACCCGCTGACCCCTAACTACCACTGCCACTCACCTTATTCTTTCACACCAAAGAATAATTCCACCAACCAAATCTCAAATCCCAAATTAATATCAAAATGCGATGAAATCCAAACTAAAAATATTGGAACTTTATGCCAAATATGAAGAAATTAAAATGAAATGCATCCCTAAATCGTCACATGGTCACACAAATTAAAATAACTAGAGGAGGCCAGAGTTCGTGTTTCTTATCATTTTTTGGGTCGTGTTTAGAAGGGATTCGGTTTTAATGAACACCAATGAACAAGGTTTGTACCTTCGTTTGAGCGTTCATTGTCTTCTATCAATTTCATGTCCAATGTCACAAATTATGTTGCACCCTAATTTTATGAAAAAGACATGTTGGCAAGAATAATGAAGAACTCCCTAGGACGACAGAGTTTGATCTTTGGTCTCTATGCCCCTCTGTAGAAATAATAACAAAGACTTTTTAAGTTTTTGTGTTGTCACTAATTTGTTGTTATATATTGATGTCTGTGAGGGATTAGACTGATTGTTTTTATCACTAATATCACTATAGAGTTAAATGCCAAAATGGCCCCTGTGGTTTGACCCAAATTGCCACTTTGGTCACTTTTTTGAATTTTTTGCCAAAATCACCCCTCAAGTATCGAAAAGTGCCAAAATGGCCCATATTTAACTGAGTTTCTAACTGAGGATGGAAAGTCAGTTAAGTATCAGGGGCATTTTCGTCTTTTCATCCCAACCCCCCTCTTCTTCTTCTTCTGCATAAATCACCATCTTCTTCTTCTAAAGCTCCAACCTTAGTCACAAAATCAACACCTCAAACCATAAATCACCATCACAGTTATCAACTCCCACCATCTTCCCCATCACAGTTATCAACTCCCACCTCAAACCTAAATACTACAGACCACCTTTCTAAAACCATCTTTCGTCACTTTTCCTTTACAATTTCACTTGACCACCAATTTATTTCAACCTTGAAATCCGTTCGAGACACTACACTTACTTGAATCTCAGCTTTTCTATCTTCAAGATTTCGTCAGTCTCTCTATTCTCTCGTCATTCAAACAACAACCAAACTTTAGTCTTTTTCAAATCAACAACTCCACTCAACAAAAATAATATGATTCACAAAGCAATTAAACACACACGCACACTTCCCTGTTCCTCTTTCTTTCTCTCTCTCTCTCTCTAAATCCAACCGGAAATCTATACTAAGGCTTCCCATCCCTGTTCTCCTTCTTCCCGATCTCATTCTAAGGCCGGTGGTCCTTTATCCCTGTTCTCCTTCTTCCCGATCTCATTCTAAGGCTTCCCATCTCTCTCCCCTCTGTTCGACACTCTCTCTCTATATCTCTTTCTGTGTTGACCGGAGACGACGGAGACGACGTCGTTTCAGTCACCATCTCTCTCCCCTCTATTCGACACTCTCTCTTTCTGTGTGGTGGTGTTGTGTTGACCGGCCGGCTGCCGGAGATCCGCCGGAGGAGGAGTCCGGTCTCCCTTTCTCTCTCTAGCTCATCCTCTCTCTACAATGTGTGTGTGTGATGTTTAATAATATGCTCTCTCTCAGTAGTTAGGTGTGTATGTGTGTGTGTGTTTGGGCAGACAATGGTTTTTGGAGGTGGTGGCTGAGCAAATAATAGGTTTGGGGGTTTTTATAGGGAGAAGATGAAGTACAAATGAAAGGACAAAAATGCCCCTGATACTTAACTGACTTTCCATCCTCAGTTAGAAACTCAGTTAAATATGGGTCATTTTGGCACTTTTCAATACTTGAGGGGTGGTTTTGGCAAAAAATTCAAAAAAGTGACCAAAGTGGCAATTTGGGTCAAACCACAGGGGCCATTTTGGCATTTAACTCATCACTATATGTTACAAATTATTTAGATTTGATTTTTCTTTGGAAAATTACTAGTGATCTCTCTCCCCTAGCAAATGCCTCGACAATACCATCTTTTCTAGTGATGATGTATGTCTCTTGGTTACCTTTTTTAAACATCGATCTACAAAAAACCCACACACAACACACTTACCCACATGTGAATCTCAAAATATATTTTAAGTTTTTAAAAAAGGTTATTGAATATTTATCGTCATTAACGCAACAATCAATATATACCACTGATTTTATCTTTTAGCTAGCTCAGTTTCTAACTTATACTGATGATCTTTTAAAGCTTTTTTTTATCATTACGTACTGTTGCAGTAGCTAATTAGTGTAGGAAATAGGGTTCACAATTTAATTAAAAATAATAAAATAAATATAATAACGATACTCTCGTTATTCGTAGGAAATACAAAAGTACAATACCGTTTACAAAATTAAATAAATGAAATAAGATACAACGTAAACTGTACCGAATCTTGATTCAAGCAACTTCAACCGCATCGTCTTCTACTAATCGTCTCTGCAAGAATAAACAAACTAATTGTTGACGGTTTTGGTTGAGGATCGTGTTTGACACGGGGCCCTTAAAACAGATTCCGCGCCTCCTCTCAGACGGTCTGTCTCCCAGGGTACAACAACCGGAACAGTAGTGTACTGCCGGAGATGGTCTCGAGCCCGAGATAACATCGGATGTTGGTGTGTTCATGAAAAAGAAGTTGTAATATTTTAAAGAGCTTTGCTCTCGTTACATATGGAACCAACCATATGGAACCAACCATTTTTGTGAGTCAACTTAAGAGTTTTTCTAGAACTCTCCTACTTAGTATATATGAACGTGCATATCAACACATATATATATGTTCACAAAAATTGTAACATTATTGCCTTTAATTATTGTATTTAACAAGATTATTAATCTTGTAATAAATGACAATGAATTGCAATAATATGGATTTATGTGGTTGATTTGAAACCGTCAAGTTACTTTATGGCATGACTTGAAACAGTCGGTTTGACCAAGTCAACTGACTGGTTTGACCAAGTCAACTGACTTGACAGACTCCTGCTCCAATGCTATGCGAGCCGCGTGCTAACCAAGATGACGCGCACTAACCAGGGTGCTACCTGGTCATGCGCCACTATAGTCCTGCGCAGCTACGTCATCTGCGGGTCGCTATGTCACCTGCGCGCGGACGCCAAGCGGCTCAGTGCCCATGCGCCACTTGTTACGGTTTACGTCAACGCGGAGACCAGGACGCTACCTGGTCTTTCGCCATGTACTAGACCACTTCATGTTTTGTCATCCCGCCAATGTGGGATAAAACTTAATCCATTTTCTCATCTTTGGTTGTTCCAACCTACAACTTCCAAGCTTCGATATCTCATTCATCTTAGCTCTATTTTGGACATGGTTTGATTCGTTGTGATGCTCTCACAATATAGTACACAAACCCACAAATAATTATTTATATAACACATACATAAATATATTTATTTGAGTCCAAAATTAGTGAAAAACTCATTTTCACTACCATTTTTCCAACAATCCCCCACATGAATGGAGATCGAAAAAACACACAAATTACCGATGTAACCTTGACGGTTGAGTCTTGCATAGGATAGGTAGGTGTAACCCTTTGAACCTTCCCTTGTGAAGCATACTTAGCTTACTAGCTGTCAATATGAACTTGATGTCTTTGAATTGACGGCTGTGTGTGTAAACGACAATATACGTTCACACAAGACTCCCCCTAGCCTGGCCATCCCCTCATTATCGTGTCCAATAATGGTCATGGAACACTTTCCTGGTTCTGCGGGAGCTCTAGAAATTGTGCCCACAATTTCATTCGAAGCGACCACACTTCTCTCCAACATAGGTGATTTTAAATCATTAAAAGCATTATGGTGTGTAATGATCTACACTAATCATTAACCATATGTTATGCTTAACCTCTCAACAATGTCACTGGATTTATAGGAATGGACTAGGACGTATTTAAACACCCTTTTGTAGTTTAGGGGATATGTATATAACCATATATACTAGCTTATATATAAACATATATCTTAGCTATGCCCCCACAGTGACTACCTTTCGGTTCATGATTAAGTTTGCCTATTGAATCTAGATCTTGGGATCTCCAGTCAACTAGATTAGGTTTCCCTCATGTCCCTTTTTCCATGGGCTTTAGTCTCATTCCATACAACTTCATCTCTTATCAACCATCAGGTTGTTGGATCCATTTGCAACTGAGATAAGTTGTTCTAACGTGTTATTGACTCGCTGGTCAATTTTGCCATTTTGTCAATTCGTAAGACTTATAACATGTGATCTAAACATACATCTGGTTATAGTAGCAGGATAGGTAGGTGTTACCCTTTGAACCTTCCTTTTCGTCTTTAGAATGACATAAAACTCGATTCATGGCTAAACACGTTTCCATGCCTTTGGTGATGTGATTCAAAGTTAGCTAGGCTTTGAATCTTACCGATTGGCATTTTAGTCCAATCAACTCGATTGACTCACCCCATTTTCAAATGCAAGCCACCCCCACATTTAAGTGTTATTGGATAACATCCAATGGGGTGATGAAAGGTTCTCCCTTTCGTATGAAGTTTGAGAAAACTTCTCAAATACCATTTTCAACCCCTACGGGTGTTTCTTAAATGGCTCTTCCCCCCCACATTGCTTGCACTTTGAATGTTTCATTAACAAGTATTAGTCTAGCATGCTTTAGACTCCAATACTCTAGCATGTGAACAGAAGATGCATCATTCTGATTCTTCACAGCCTTAAGAGATAACGCACTATCTCTTTCAAACATTCACGTCTTAGTTAAACATAATAATGAGATTTTGTTTTACCACTCCAAAACCTCTGTTTTAGGAATGTCTCAAAACCATAGTTAATTTCATCTATTAAGATCAAAACTCATTTGCCTTTAATCTCCAAGGCTTCACCATTGACTCTTAAGAACTTAAACATAAGTCTCAATCTAAGTCACTTTGATGAACATATTCATCATCAACAAGATGAACCGTATTAGTATAAAATCACTACAGTATTGAGATAACGTCAATTAGATTGACACTCAATGACATAGCATTCACACATGCCTCAAGTGATATATACATTTCCATTGTTGTTTTGTTAAAACCATGTAATGAGAAACTATCAAACAAAAGACAAATCCTCCACATAGGTCAAACAACATTGATGGTTGTAGAAACATCTACACATCCATCACTTATTGTAATGTCTTACAATAAATTTAGCAAAATTTATTAAAGAATTTACAATCTTAACATATATTTCTTTCATATGTTATAGTCATCGAAAAATTCACAAGTGTGTATTTCCATGTTGAAGCTCTCAACATTAGATGACATACCTCGTTTTCATGTATTTAATCTCAATACACTTGCCACGTTCGTCATGATTCGCTCATCATGTTGTACGTTTGATGTTTGGTATGTGACTTATTGCATAAGTCATGATCACAACCCGCTCATTGTGTTCTTGCAAGACACTCCTTGCATTACCCGTTAAAACATATAACCTTATTAAATTCGTCGAAGAAAAAAAAATCCACATTAATTTCCTTTTGATATATATCGTTTATTATATTTTAAATCACTTGTATATTAAAAAAATAAGCGATAATCCAAAAATATATATAATACATAACAAATGTATTTTAACGGATTCATAAGGTTATATACACATCAAATCTCAAAGTGTTATTCTCTTCAACACTTTATATTTCGACGAAATAATCACAATTATATCGTCTTGTGGCATATTTCGAGGTACTCCCTCAATACAATGTACAAAACAACAAAGTTGTTTATAGTTAACTACTCACAAGTAGTCAAACAAGTAAATATGTCCGTAACAACATCAAGTTGTTTTAAATAAATAGTCTCTCAAGACTATTATATGGTTCAAGACATGATACTTCTCATACGAGTATCGAACTAAATGCAAAATCATGTTTTATTCGTTCAAAACATTTCTCGTTTTTGCATCTGTTTTAAAAATTAAACTATATTTGTTTATGCTTTGATTACAAAACAAGATCATAAACTCAAAATAGTTTTATTATTTAAAACCACATCTAACTCGCTCGTTAGAAAATAAAATGATTACAAATCATCTTAATTATTTTATCATAGTTAACCCAATTCTAACCCGCTCGTTAGAAATAAAATGATTACCAATCAATTTAATTAGTTTATCATAGTTAACCCGATTCTAACCCGCTCGTTAGAAAATAAACGATTATAAATCGTTAAAGTATATGGATTTCATGATAAATCTTTTCTAATTCGCTCATTAGAAATTATACGTGTACCTAATATAAAATATTCGGTTTCAATAGGTCACCATTTCTAAAATGCTTGTTAGAATACAAACGATTACGTTCATCGTTATATGGTGATTGAGTATATAAACTAAACCGTTTCTAACACGCTCGTTAGAAATAAACGATTACCAAAATCGTTTCAAAACTTATTGGTTTATATATATATAACCATTTCTAACACGCCCGTTAGAAATAAACAATTACAAGACCGTTTAATATTTTATTGCTCATATATAAATATAATAAGCCGTTTCTAACACGCTCGTTAGAAAATTAAACGTCTACCTTATTTGTTTTTACAAAAGCATCTATTTCTAACACGGTCGTTAGAAAAAAAATAAGTTTAAAATAACTTATGATTTTGTAAATAACCATTTCTAATACGCTCATTAGATATGTTCTATGACACGTTATTCTTTCAACGTCGTCGTTTCTAACATGCTCGTTAGAACTACATGTTTCAAAACTTGTTATATACATAACCAATTTCTAATACGCTCATTAGAAATCTAAATGTTCTCAACATTTTGAAACCAATAATATTTTACTAAAATAGTTACTTTCTAACACGCTCGTTAGAAAATACGCATGTTTTAAAACCTTATTATCTATAAAAAATAATATTTCCAACTCGCTCGTTAGGAAATATAAAGGTCATAAAACTTATTATTTTAGAATAATAGTATTTCTAACACGCTCGTTAGAAAGTATAAATGTTTTGAAACTTATTATTGTACAAAAATAATAATCATTTCTAACACGCTCGTTAGAAGTAAATGTGTTTCAATACATTCGATAAGAATCACTATTTCTCCAAATAATGATCTCTAACACGCTCGTTAGATCGAAAAACGTACACCAACGTTTCTATATGGGTTGCCAAAATATTTTCTAATACGCTCATTAGAAAATTATTTTACTAAGATTAATCTTTAACACGCTCGTTAGAAATAACCTCTAGCAAATATTTTTCAAGGGTTAACATATATTACGTCTTTTCTAATACGCTCACTAGAAAATTAGTATTTGAAACGTCTAAATACATGTTAATATTTGTTAATGCTTCGGATTATCTAAACCCGACACAAAAAACCCATGAAATCGAAAACTTGAATCAAACTACGTTTTGTAAACACGGTATATCGGTTTAACGATTGAACTCCAATCATCACATTAAACCGACTTGTTGTACTACATATATATTTCCAAAAAAAAATATTTATTAGATTTTAACAAAAATCCCAATTAATATTTTTATACTTTCGTGAACCCAAAAATCCTCAATAAGAAGGTTTTTAGATTATATCGATAATCTACACGAAAGTCTGTTTTAAGATTGTAGGAAATAGGGTTCACAATTTAATTAAAAATAATAAAATAAATATAATAACGATACTCTCGTTATTCGTAGGAAATACAAAAGTACAATACCGTTTACAAAATTAAATAAATGAAATAAGATACAACGTAAACTGTACCGAATCTTGATTCAAGCAACTTCAACCGCATCGTCTTCTACTAATCGTCTCTGCAAGAATAAACAAACTAATTGTTGACGGTTTTGGTTGAGGATCGTGTTTGACACGGGGCCCTTAAAACAGATTCCGCGCCTCCTCTCAGACGGTCTGTCTCCCAGGGTACAACAACCGGAACAGTAGTGTACTGCCGGAGATGGTCTCGAGCCCGAGATAACATCGGATGTTGGTGTGTTCATGAAAAAGAAGTTGTAATATTTTAAAGAGCTTTGCTCTCGTTACATATGGAACCAACCATATGGAACCAACCATTTTTGTGAGTCAACTTAAGAGTTTTTCTAGAACTCTCCTACTTAGTATATATGAACGTGCATATCAACACATATATATATGTTCACAAAAATTGTAACATTATTGCCTTTAATTATTGTATTTAACAAGATTATTAATCTTGTAATAAATGACAATGAATTGCAATAATATGGATTTATGTGGTTGATTTGAAACCGTCAAGTTACTTTATGGCATGACTTGAAACAGTCGGTTTGACCAAGTCAACTGACTGGTTTGACCAAGTCAACTGACTTGACAGACTCCTGCTCCAATGCTATGCGAGCCGCGTGCTAACCAAGATGACGCGCACTAACCAGGGTGCTACCTGGTCATGCGCCACTATAGTCCTGCGCAGCTACGTCATCTGCGGGTCGCTATGTCACCTGCGCGCGGACGCCAAGCGGCTCAGTGCCCATGCGCCACTTGTTACGGTTTACGTCAACGCGGAGACCAGGACGCTACCTGGTCTTTCGCCATGTACTAGACCACTTCATGTTTTGTCATCCCGCCAATGTGGGATAAAACTTAATCCATTTTCTCATCTTTGGTTGTTCCAACCTACAACTTCCAAGCTTCGATATCTCATTCATCTTAGCTCTATTTTGGACATGGTTTGATTCGTTGTGATGCTCTCACAATATAGTACACAAACCCACAAATAATTATTTATATAACACATACATAAATATATTTATTTGAGTCCAAAATTAGTGAAAAACTCATTTTCACTACCATTTTTCCAACAATTAGTTTGCAACAATGATTTATGCCATATGAAAAAAAAGCCACAGTACACCACATTTATATTGAGTGCATTATTTATTGTATATTAATGATTTGTGTGGGGTGAGTTGAGTTATCCTAGACAATCTCTAAATCTTCAAGTGTATGTATTTTTTTTGAAAGTTGAATTTCATTCAAAAACGCACCGAACGGTCCTCAAAGCAAGGACCCCTGGGCAACCAACCGATTACATATAGGACAATGGAAAATTACACCAAGCGATCCAATGTAAGTCTTTAAATTTGGACCTATTACGAATCCAGAAAAAAGACGTCGACTTTATATGTTCCAAAAGTTCCACGGCCCTTCTTTTTTTATCGTTGAATAGCCTATTGTTCCTTTCATTCCAAAGCGCCCAAATAGAAGTTATCACAATACCCCGCAAGATATGTTTTCCATTGGACGTAACACCTTGGTAATCTGCCAAATCCACCAAGTCTGTAACTTCAAAGGCGTAAATAGGAGGGAGGCGACACCAAGAAGCGATCCGGGACCAAAGCTCCGCTGCAAAACAGCAGCCAGTGAACAAATGGATAGACGACTCTATAACAGAGCTGCAGAAAACGCACGAGCCATTCTGTATAGGAATTCCACGAGCCAGCAGCGCTTCTTTCGTAGGGAGACGGTTAATAGCAGCCCGCCATACCAGAACTTTACATTTCAGTGGCGTCCAACCCTTCCACTTCATTTTCCAGGTTTGCGGCTGTGAGTTGAAAGATTGCATCAACTGTTTTGCCCTTTTCACAGAAAAAATCCCATCAGCCGCAGCTATCCATTTCCAACTATCGCAGCCTCCTTTCCACTCGTAATCATAAATATCCGACAGCAAAGAGAGGAGTTCTGCAACCTGATCCGCTTCAGAGGGAGCTCTACGCCAATCCCAAATCAGAGTTTTCACCCCATCGACAACTCGAATCCTGTCCGCAACGGTTGCCCATTTAGATCTTTCAATCCTGAACAGATTCGGATAAACAAAACGAAGAGGAATATTGTGCAGCCAGGAATCTGCCCAGAAGCTTATCGAAGACCCGTTCCCCACAGCAGCCACGAAATAACTGTTCAGCAACGTGTCATTTCCAACTCTTTTTTCACCAACCTTTACAATATGTTTCCAGCAACCATTCGCCGATGGAGAACATGGCAAAGAAGTCCAGGTTCTACTCGACCCATGGCAGCCCAAGACAACCCGTTTCCACAAACTACGAGTCTCGTTTTTGAAACGCCATGTCCACTTAAGAAGTAAGGCGTCGTTGACTTGTTGCAGCTTTGTTAAGCCCAAACCACCCTGCTTTTTTGGGGATGTAATTGTGTTCCATGCTATCCGGTTAATCTTTTTGTCGACACTAGACCCCGCCCATAAAAATCGCCTTATTATAGTCTCCATATTTTCGATAACCGCCTTTGGCGCTTTATACAATGATAAGTAATAAATAGGCAAGTTTTCTAGAACTGATCTAATAAGAACTATACGACCTCCAAAGGATAAGTGTCTAGTCTTCCATGAGATCAACCGGTTTTTAATTACCTCAATCACCCCATTCCAATTATTAATTCTGGACATTTTCGCACCGACTTTGATACCCAAATAATCGAACGGGAAGGTTCCTCTTTTGCAACCCAACACCTCCATCATGTTATCAACTTCATTATCTTCAGTACCAATCCCAAATAAATTGGATTTGTGAAGATTAATGCGCAAACCCGAACAAAGATAAAAGACTCTAAGAACCCGAGCCGTGCATTGGAGATTTTCACGCGACCATTCTCCCAAAATAAGCGCGTCATCCGCGTAGAATAAATGACTAAGATCCACATCATCCGCAGATATACTAATGCCTTTAAGAACCCCAATAGCTTTGGCTTTCTCCAACATCCAAGATAGACATTCCATAACGATCAAGAACAAGAACGGGGATATAGGATCACCTTGGCGAAGGCCTTTTTCGCATTTAAATTGAAAGGTAGGCGACCCATTAACGAGAACCGAAGCCGTACTCGAAGCAAGAATACCTTTAATCCATGTACACCATCTAGGCGGGAAACCCATTTGGTTTAGCATAGACATCAAGAACTCCCAGTTGACGTTGTCATAAGCTTTCTCGAAATCTATCTTCAATAAAAAAACTTTCTTCTTTCTGTTTTTCAACCATTCCAAGACTTCATTTACAACAAGCGGGCCGTCAAGAATAAACCGACTAGAGATAAAAGCCGATTGAGAATCCGAGATCACCTTCCCCAACTTCAAGTGTATGTATCATAAATATAGAACAATGTCGAGCAATATAACATATTTCTGAGAAAAAACATAATCAATCTTGAAAAAAATACAATGATGAAATAAAAAAAAACAATGATAAAGAAAAAGACACAGTGTTCTGAAACAAAAATTCTAAAATATACAAGCTAAAATTTAAAAGCAAAAACCTGAAATCTAAGATTGTAGAGTTCGACGAAACGTTATCCGTGCTACTAAAATAAGTTCAAATGGAGTCTGTTTGATACCCATCCTAACTTCCCATTTTAGGACTATGTATCTAAACCCATGCCTAATAGCCTATGTAGTATGTCGAGTATAACTCTTTTAGGTTTTATTTGTAAGTTATTATAGGCTTACATCTTCATTTTTTAGTGAAAAAACATATTTTGAAACTTGTTACTTTTTAATGATCAATATTTTTAAGTTCAATAAGAGGAAATTGTGAAGAAAAGAAATCACAAAATTATAACTAACTTTTAATATCGTTTAATTTAAGTCACCTTAAGAAAATAAACGCTAAATAATATCCTAGGAACAAATATCTTCCGGTTTTTATTGGTTCTTATTCAATGAATTTTTTTTTCTTCACAAATGCCTTATATTTAGGTTGAATCTTAAAAAATAATCCCAAAATAATTAATTTTGAGCTTCTTTTTTTTCCTTTTATAACTTTTAAGATATAGTATTTTATAAAATTTTAAGTATGCTGTTGCGACGCACCTATTTTTATCATAATTTTTCGAAACTAAGCGTACCTATTTTAATCTACGTCTTTGTATATAATTTTTCGAAACTGAGTTATGAATAGTAATATACAAGTAATCGAAACACAAACGGACATGTTATCAAAACTACCCAACATTTAGTTTTTTTATATATAAATTGACGCCATATAACCTTTCACTATTTTAACATATAACATAATGTTATATAAAATTTTGAATATGCTGTTGTTGTATATATGCTTATTTTTATCTTAGTTCTGAAATATATAAATTCAAAGTCGAAAGGTTTTTTTTTATCATGGCGAACTGAATCGCTACCGTCTGAACAACTTCGGTAGTAGTACCCATTCTTGTGTTTATGGCATAAATTTCATTTAAAACGAAGTTCTAATCACAAGAGAGTATCTTTTTTGTATCATAAGCTATATCCAATGTTGATATTGTTACAGACCAGACTGATATTGGTTCTACAATATCGGTATCACGTCGATTTCAATCGAACATTGGTACCAGTTACAATATTGAGTACCGGTACCAGATCAATACCATAATGCATTAATATTGACTGAATCCCCGTCACAACGCTCGATAGAATACACTAGTGTCTATAAATAGGTAAAATTAATATAAATAAATAAAATATAAAATAGGTAAATCTTGATTTGGACATATGTCGCTGTGTCTTTTGCTGTCCCGCTAAAGAACAAAAACATGTCGCAATTAAGATCTTAATTTAATGATAATAGCAGTGAACATAATTAAATGGATGTTTGAATTTCTTAATACCTAAGAAAATGCCAAAATGGCCGGACGCAAAACACATGCATCCCACTCACTGATTTACCAACCCATCACATTATATTTATTACACTAGATTATACCCCGGGAACGTCCCGGGGTTGAAAAATCTAATATGACATATTAATTTTACATATGAAATAGAATGATTCGTTTTACAGTTACATGCAATAAAGCTTCGGGTAGCACCTAACCTAAAACAATTATAAATGTATCTCTAATGTTAACGCCTAACCTTAAACAATTTATAACTCTAATATTAATATCTAACCTAAAACAATGTATAACTCCAATGCTAACGCATGTTGAAATAGAATTCATATTTACTGATTTGAACATAATTAATGACTTGCCTATACATGATTAATGATTTACCTGAACACTTTGTGTGTTTTTTTCCCGTATGAACAAAACCCCACAAAAAAATAGTCGTTTTTTTTCTCCGTTTTTTATATAGCACTATGGTACTCGTTGGAAAGATAATAAAACGCTCGTTAATTTGGTGTAATTTTTTTTCTTTAAAAAATCTCGTATATAAAAGATATTAACGTTTAAAAATTATGGGAGGAAACATAAGAGAGAGAAAAATCCAATTTTATTTTTAAATTTTTTTTTCCTAAAATATCTCAATGCCACATGGGATGACACATGGCACATTCAAAGAGGAGAATGCCTCTTTGAATGCCATGTCATTAAAATGGCTTTGGTTTATTATATGTATAAATTTTAAATCGTTAAACAATATTTAGTAAAATAAAAGGTTTAATATTATTAAAACTGAAAAAAAAATTATTTTCAAGCGCAAGTGAGGATTTTATTTAACGGCAATTGTTACTATTATTTTAACTTCACATAGAGTAAAGATCAAATACATATAGTTTTTTTGTAAGAACTGTGAGAATCAAAGGGGGTAAAAAAAATTTAATTTTTTTTTTAGAATTTTTTTTTCCCATGTGCTTAAACATTCTTTCTAGATGAATAATACAAAAAAAAATTAAAAAAAAAATTTTTTTTAGTGTAATTACGTCATTAAGGTAAATACATTAGTTTACACTAGAGTAATTATGTAATTACTCTACACGTAATTACTCTACACCAATTTTTTTTTTCTTTTTAGTTTTCAATACTATAATACATGTTTAACAATATGGGGAAAAAAAAAATTTAAAAAAAAATTAAAAAAAAATACCCTCCTTTGATTCTCACAGTTCTTACCAAAAAAGCTATTTGTACCGGATCTTTCCTCGTTCACAATAATTTTATGTTTCTTCCTGGTCCAGTCAATTAAAAAAACAGTTCTTTAACCTAAAACCTACACTTAAAAAAATGGGACTAGACTAACCAAGTTTCGACAACAAACGAGAATTTAAATTGAAATAGTTGTAGTAAAAAATAGCTGACATCCCAACAAATACGGGATGAAAAAAGATTTAGATGAAAGAAAAATTGTAGGGTGGTCGTGGTGGGTATTCCAAGATTGCCAACAAATATTCTAAGTTGTCATTATCTTGTCAGACCCAAATAAACAAACAATCATTCATTCCACTCAATCTTCCTTGGATCCTATCATTTTTTGCTCCTTTTTCAATACATAAATACATACGCAGTTTAAACACAAAAACAATATATCATAAAATGTAATACCAATTATTAATATGTGATGTATTTTGGAGTTTTTTCCCACTATAGTGTTGGTGGAAAAAGTATTTACCAAAATGGTGTTGTTAGAAAAATATTTACTAAACTAGTGTTTTTGATGATTTATTTGTTTCTCACTCCTAACCTCATTGGATAACTCAACTTCATTAAATAACTATTGATTTAATCATGATATTTGTTCTTTAAAACCTGAATTATTTTTTAAGATTCTGAAAAAAAATAAAACAACAATTTTTTCAAACCTGCTTTGAAAAAAAAAACCTATCTCATGTGTGATAAAGATGACTTAGTAACACTCAGATAAATATGTATGTAATAAAAAATTAATTTGCACAAATTTACATACGGTTATTTTTATATATCCATTGACTTATGGCTAGTGGTGTACCTGCTCATGTCCTAAGCTGGGCGGGCGCCCCTTTAAAAAATATTTTTATTGTAATTTTAGTCAAAAATTTGATATCTTGTTTTGTTGATTCAAAACATAACATATTAATATAACTAAGTGTATTAATACGCGCGTTGCCAAAATAGAAAAAGTAAAAAATCATTGTGTGGCCAAAATGAGGAAAAAAACTTAACAAAAAATTTGGTCGTCAAAATGAGAAAAAAAAAATTAACAAAAAAAAACAAAAAACAAAAAGTGGCCAGTAAAACATAACTATTTAAATCAACTTGATTATTAATATATTATAATTTTTTAATTTCTTAACAATAACAAATTTTAAAAAAATCCTAGCGTATTTTTTTATTTTACTATATTGTTTTTTTTTGGTTACATTGTTAAGTAATGCAGCTAGTTTTAAAAATATATAGTTGTATTTATATAATAAATCATACAGTAAAATGATATATAAAGATGATCGTAATTTAATTTGAGTGAATATTCAGTTTCTTATTCATACACATTTATAATATGAGGACATAACTAAAGTAGTTAGTAACACAGATAGATTTTATTTATTATACATAATTTTAGAAAAAGGTTTTCTTTTTTTTCAAAGTAGGGTTATAAAAAATATAGTTTTCTTTCTCGGATTCTTAAAATATTAATTTAGGTTTGTGAATTATGACCTATACCATAATTAAATCAATATTTATTTAATGAATTGGTTTATCCAATAAGGTTAAGAGTGAGAAATAAAAAAAATGTTTAAAAACACCATTTTGGTAAATATTATTCTAACAACACTATTTTGGTAAATACTTTTTCCACCAACACTATGGTGGGAAAAAACTCATGTATTTTGTGTTTTATATAGGGTTTTATAAACTTTAGAAACTGAATAACCAGTTTAATTAAAGAAAATAGGCTGATTTGTGATTTACACAGTTTGAATTACTTCCACCGTCCCAATTTAAATGTCCTAGTTTAAAAAACACACATTTTAAGAAATCTTTTGTTTGTATGTGGTAAAATGACAATAATATCCTCAAAAGTGGTGATTGTGTTTTGTCTTTTATAGGCAAAATTGGAAATTATATTTCTATTTTTGGAAAGAGACATTTAAATTGGGACAAACAAAAAAGGAAAATAGGACATTTAAATTGGGACGGAGGGAGTATTGTTTACAGTTTGCAAATTTGGATTTTGCTGTTTGTTTACTTGACCATGTAATCCTGTCGTTTACAAAACCTTTTATTTTATTTTGGAATGTCATGCAAAACCTTCCAAGCCGTCATACCTAACTGTTTTGTTTTGTCCAGTCAACTTGATCATAATCCCATATCAAGTTGTCTGGCTTAGGGGCTGTTTGGTTTATTAAGTGTTAAATAATTAAGATGTTTGAATGGTTAAGAGGTCTGAATGGTTAAGTGCTGAATCATTAAGTTGGACCTCTTAATGGTTAGTTTTTTTGTCCCACATTGGTAAGAGAGCCTCATTAAGGTTCAGCCTAGTTTAGTTTTTAATGGTTGAGTTCTTAATGGTTCAGTAACATCCCAAGTGTTAATGATTCAGTCTTAATCATTTCATTTAGAAGCTGAAACAAACGCACTGAATGCTAAATGGTTCAGAGTCTCATTAAGAGGCTTACCAAACAGCCCCTTAGTTTGTTGTTTTCTTTAAAACTTTGATTAGCGGTTTGACATATAAGTTATGTCAAGAAAACCGAACCGCATGGTAAACACCTTAGTTCAATCCTGATAACTACACATCTTCATGTTTTCTATAATTTCATTACTTTTAACAATCTTATTGTGAGAAGGATACATCATTACTTGATAATTAATTGTATAGTCTGATATTATATTCAGAAATTGATAGTAATACTAATGAGAACACAAAAAAAGTGAAAACCCTAGTTTGATTTGAAGGTAGTTATGGAAGGGGGTGGGACATGAAGGCATGAGACATATATGTGTTGGGATTGAGTCAGGTTTATTGACTGGTCAAACCATATTATTAGTCAGAGAAAATAAGTGTCAAAAAAAGTGAAAGGATAAATTATGTACAAATATAAAATATGTTATTTGTAAACAAGATAAAACTAAAGGGTTTGTGATGAATCCAAGAAATTCTGTTGAGGTAACAGAACATCTTCACATGGAAACTTCTTCAGCTTTGTCTCATTTTCAAATATGAACTTCACACTTTTCTTTTCTGACACTTTTGTCCCTATCCATTCTCATGCTTCATTCCTCCTATTTTTATTTTCTTTTCAAAAACATACAAGAATATTATTTGAAACTACAAAAGAATTCATACAAAGATACTTTTTATTTTTAAAATTTATAAATGTTTGTACTTTGTAGTGTATTAATCGAACTTCAAATTTATATGGTTTATAAAAAATTGTTTTTGTCTAGGACAATGTAGAATTCTAGTTCTATCAATTAGACAAAATTAAAGTAGTTTTAATATTTAACCTAATGAATTGGGTAAAACATAGGCTAAAAGTTACAAAGTTCTATATAATGTGAAATATGTGTTGAAAGTGTTACATTACAATATGTTTTTGTTGATTCAACCATCAAAGAATTTACATTCTGTTCAAAGGAGATGTATTTATTAATTTCGCTAACATCTAATGAATAGTGGGTCGTTCACTCGTTCTTTCGTTTTTAATACTTAATGTTATTCGACTTCTAACTCTTTGAGTTTTGATAAGTAAACACCAACCCTTTTACCATGACCACACCACCACGGACACCTCCCATCACCGTTTTCAAATCCGCCTATTTTTTTCTTTTGCGATCCGTTCCATTGCCGGTATTACTGACCCTTCGTCACCACATTGTTGTGTGTATAATCCCTCACGGGTACGAGCCAAAGCTAAAACTATAATGTATATTAATATATATTCCAATAAAAATTAAAAACATGTTAAATGTAACGAGCTTATATGGATACACGCATTCAATCCGGTGACACTTACCCATAAACTAGAAACATAATTTTTTTTTAAAGTGTGTTGAGAAACACAAATCATAAAATCTAAACCATCAATTCATTTATCTGTGTACGCACACTGAGTACTCCCAATTCATTTAATCTCATTTATTTTCATTAGGTTCTATTTGTTTTCCTCTTAAATATAACGAACATACAATATAACTCATATTAAACTTTCAATCAAAATCTATACATATACTAAACCAAAGCCATTTTAATGACATGACACTCAAAGAGGCATTCTCCTCCTTAAGTGTGCCATGTGTCATCCCATAGTGCTATATAAAAAACGGAGAAAAAAAACGACTATTTTTTTGTAGGGTGTATAGGCAAGTCACTAATTATGTTCAAATTAGTAAATATGAATTCTATTTTCAACATTCGTTAGCATTGGAGTTATACATTGTTTTAGGTTAGATATTAATATTAGAGTTATACATTGTTTAAGGTTAGGCGTTAACATTGGAGATACATTTTTAATTGTTTTAGGTTAGGTGCTACCCGAAGCTTTCTTGCATGTAACTGTAAAACGAATCATTATATTTCATATGTAAAATTAATATGTCATATTAGATTTCTCAACCCCGGGACGTTCCCGGGGTATAATCTAGTTTAGTATATTTACATTTTATGTAATATTTAAATATTTTTTTCCTAAAATTTATTATACCTTTATTTGATTCTTGAATCTTAACCAAATACATTGCGTTCAATACTTATAACAACACTATTCACGATTGCAACGAACTTCGGAATCAGATGACATAAGTTGAAAATTAAATAATCACACAATTCAAATTCAAAATGCCTGTTTTACAATTTAGTTTTACTATATTGAGTATTGACATAAAGACGGGTTTGAAGCAGGCCTTGGCCCAGTGTTGGTGTAAAATGTGGAGTGTAGACTCGTCACGAGTCATATTTTAAAAATAGCCCATAACGTGTGAAAGAGCCATATTTTTAAGCCCATTTAGCCCTAGCGGTTGTAACTTATAAGTTTGTCAATATTTTCTAACATAACTTTTAGTAATTACTATAGTTTCTTTTATACAACCAGAAATTTTAAACGATAAATAAAACTTGTTAAAATGTTGGAAAGAAAAGGATAAAGCTTAATACCAATAAAAAATCAACTTACGTTTTATTTTTATTCTTCTAAAAGAAACTCTCGACTTAATTTTAGTATTATAACATCTCTGAATTGTTTAAGATACACGTATTCGTGAAACAAACACTAAAAATCTGCTACTAGCAAACTCATCGTACATTACGTGGAGGCTATGTGGATAACTTGTCTATTTATATTGATGTCAATAAATCGTGCCGTATACCCTCTTCTAAACGTGAAACACTACCTTATTAATTTTAAATCGTTTTACGAACAGATGATGTAATCTAATATGTAAAAAACATATTTATGTCAAAATTTTTGTACATATTGAATTTCATTTCTTAAAATTTTGACACAATTGAAAGGTAACAAGTCATTTCCCCCCCTTAGAAGTACATCTATGTCACAAAAGTTTAGTGACGCTAAAACATATAAACTAGGTAGCGATACTTCATGAAAGTTGAGAAAAAATATTATGATATCCTAATAGTTTTTTGCACTAGAAAAATCGTGTAAGGTTGTATTGTTGTAATAGTCTTTTCCCCCTTTGTTACCACATTTTCCACATGTACCAAATGTCCCCCCCCCCCCACACCTTTTTCAGCTTCCCATCTACTGTCATTTTATCCAACTCTACCACTGATTTCCTTCTGACCTTCTTTGGCCTCCCAACAGCTTTATGATAATATGGTGGTATGATAATACTTGGTACTTGAGATTTTGGCCACTTGACTTACCATTTATTGGATAGATCTTGAAAGAGTAAACCTTTTTTCACCAGTCCATTCTATACAGAGGATGGACAAAGGTTTCTCGTAAGCTCACTTGTCCATGGATAGCCTTGTTTCAAATGGCAGCAATATCATGCCTGCATCGTATACCATTGAGTTCCTAACCCCTACATGAACATGTCCTATTTGCCATATCCACCACATATTGGCCATTTTTACCAACAATTTGATAATGATTCTAGCCTCATTACAATAATATAGTGTGTGAACACATTCTAATATTTTTTTTTATCTAAAACGACACATTTCAACTGGAACGACCCACTTTAGTCGACTGGTTTTGACGTTGTTTGTATATAAATAACATACTTGAAACACATAGGGTAGTACAACTATATTCAAAATCAGAAATATAATATTATGTTCGAAAGATCTACCAACAAAAAATACCATCCATATATTCACATAAATCAAATCTAACGAAGATATCAAATCTAATGACTGTCATCATCCGCATAACTAACAAAATCTAAAACAAGAAAGTGAAGTACTTGAACAAGAATACAAGAACTTGTTAAGCCATCAAGCAGCTAGCGTCTTCGTTCACAGCTTCGTGTCTCTGCACCGGTACAATGGCAAAGCATAACTGTCGGTCTTTACGAAACGCCCACACTTGAATCATTGTGTACATCTTAAAAACCTCATTAGCAGCCACAAAGTTGTTCCAGTTTGTCTTCAACACGTAGTTGTCGGTGTGTTTCATATGCCACTTCTTCAAGCATAGCGGTTTCTCATACATTTGCAGCGTCGGACCCACAACTCTAACCTCAATACCATCTTTAGTTTCATCAATCATCCGTCAATAACTCATGAGGTTGTGTCTTTAGTTGCTTAATCGGCATGTTTAATCGGTTTTGCATTGTGTTCATATCACTTTCATACAAAATCTTCTGTATCACAAGCTTCATGTTGAGACCAAACATCTCGCCAGTGATGAACAGATTCAACAGCACGGTTGAGTCGTCATTCACCACTGGCCCAGGCTCTATCTTCTTTGGCATCTTCCTAATTTTCTTTTTCTTGTTATTAATGTCCTTGTCAATTGCTAACGCGTCCTCACGAGCAAACAACTCCCTCTTCTCACAAGATTTTTGAGTTTCTTGGTAATCTTCCAACTGTAAACTACGATCATAAATGATGGTGTCGCGATTAATGAAATATGAGCATTGAGCGAGAGAAGATTATTCATTGTTGTTTTTTGTATATGCATAATGTATAATGTGGGTGATTATGATTACTAAGTGCTTATATATAGAGACGAATTTGATCCTTGTTCCCTAAGTTTGTAGATCTTAATAACAAGAAAATCTACAAATAAGATTGTACTTTAATATGGAAACTATATGTTATACTTATCCTATTTTCAAATTTTTACTATGCTTCCTTGATTTATAATTGAGTTAATTGTCAATTTAGTCCCTGAGGTTTGTCACGAATTGCCACTTTCATCCAATTATTTTTTTATTGCATCTGTGTCCCTGTGGTTTCCATTTTTTGCCATTTTCATCCAACCCTCTAACTCCGTTAAAAAAAGTCACTTAACTCAGGGGTATTTTAGTCAATTTACATGTGTATTTCTTTTTTTGCCATTTTTATCCAAAACCAATTTTTCATTTTTTTTTTGTTCTGTATATATACACACACATGTTGGTATTGTCCATTTTAATAAGGGCATTCAGTGGCTTCATCGGGAAATTTTGAGGTCCTTGTCACATGATACTCGATGGCATTGTACTCATATTTTTCTTTGTTCTATTATATATATATACAGTGGTGGATCTTGAACGTTAGCCAAGGGGGGGCCGAAATCACGGTTTTGCGGGGGTCCAGGGGCACCACCCGCGGAGCGGGGCCCCCTGGCAGGGTCCAAGGGGCAGAGCCCCTGGCGGGGGTCGAGCTGATAATGGTTAAATTGCTTCATTAAAAATGCATTAGAAATTTAATTTTCAATAAATTGGCAATTAATTTGGGGTTGGAAAATTTGGTATGATAATCAATAATAAACAAAGAAGAATCCATAATACATCGAGTTAAATGTTTAGTGTTTGGGCTTTAGGAGTTAACTAAGACATTTGGTTAAATGTTTAGTAGGCTACAATATAGACTAATCACTAAATAAATTAAACGAGTGATAATGGTTATTGAACCTAAACGTTTTTTTTAATTAGGGTGGGCCGGATTCAAAAAATCAGGGGGGGGCCGGACTCAATACATAAACTTATAGTATAGAGAAGAAACCCAAAATTTTGAAGAAACTCCCGCAAACCCAATGTGTGGACCAGATTAATCCACATAGCTTATTTAGAAATATAATATTTAATGTCATAAGGGTTAAAATAGTCATTTTACCTTTCCCCCTCTTCTAATTTTTGAATTTTTTCCCCACCCACCCTATATAAATAAGCAACCATCCACCTTCTCTCTCTATATCTTCCACCATCTCTATGTAGATTAATTCAGCCACCACCACAACCATCCACCACCAGCACCACCTCCACCACCGACCACCGACCTCCACCCACCCTATATAAATAACCCACACTTAGTGCAGGAACATCTCTGTTCCAACGAAATCAAAACCCACCCTATATTAATTCAGCCACCACCACAACCATCCACCACCGACCACCAGCACCACCTCCATCACCGACCACCGACACCACACTTAGTGCAGGAACATCTCTGTTCCAGTAAAATGAAAACCCCAGAAACAAAATCAGTGGAAGGTACGATTCGTCGTGGAGATCGAGAGAGATAACCAGAAGGAAGAAGGAGTCTAGGCGGTTGTATTGTTGACTTGTGGTGCTCTTCGTTTCCGGCGACGAATCAGCGCGGCGAGTTGGTCGGAGTGGTTTCTTGCAACAGTTGTTTACAATGCACCGACGGTTAGTGGCGGTGGTTCTTAGATGATTAAAATGTTCTGCTTGTCATGTTGTCGGATTATTTTGAATCTGATTTTTTTTGTTGCTTTTTTCATATATGTTGCTTTTTTCATCAACATTTTCGAAAGCCAAGATACTGATGGCTGGCTAACATGCATATTTAATAATTTAAAAAGGCTTGAGAATCTACAATTTATATTTTTTTTAACCAGATCTACAATTTATATCGATTGCTGATTGGTAGATATAGTTTTGAAAGTAATATAGGATTATTATAAAGATTTTGTTTTACTAGAATTAGAATTGGATTAATTTATTTTCCACCGGTGAGCAAGTTAAAGATGGAGATGAGGAGATCTGTGTAATATATTCTTGAGGGCAAAGAACATGAGATAGTCAAAGAGTAAGAGAGAGAGAGATATATGTATTGTTTTGGAATTAATAAATTATAAATGGATGTCATCATATCATGTCCGCATAGTACTATAGTAGTAGCCTTTTTCTTTTCAAATTAAGTATGAATTTTTATTTTTACATTCAGGCCATAATTCAAGTTTTTATGAATTTTTTATTTTTACATGGATAAAAAGTTATGTTCACAGTTATTTTGAAAGGGGTTAGAAAATAATTAATGATTAGAGTTTGAATTTGAGCTAATTAGTGTTTGGTAATAAGAAGTTGTTTGTGATGGTTTTGAAAATGTATGTTTGCATCTGTTTCGTATGTAACACCACAACTAATCATCTTTACACGTAGGTAGCATACGTTAACATGTAGGTTTACATATTAATTAACCTTTTTTATATGTTATTATTATTAATATGTTTTTTAATCAAAATTGGTGAATTTTAGTGTCTCTTAACGTATGCAACAATATGTCTGAGTTGTTTTTTTACCAGTATGTGCATGTTTGTATGAGTATTATAATGTGTGGAATGTATGTTTGCATCTGTTTCCTATATTTGCGTCTGTTTCGTATGTAACAGCAGAACTAAGTTGCGTATATAGGATATTAATTAACCCTTTTAATATGTTATTATTATTAATATGTTTTTTTTTAATCAAAATTGGTGAATTTTAGTGTCTCTTAACATATGCAACAATATGTCTGATTTGTTTTTTACCAGTATGTGCATTTTGTATGAGTGTTATAATGTGTGGAATGTATGTTTCGTATGTAACAACAGAACTAAGTTGGTATAAATTAGTTACCGATTTTTTTACCAGATACAAAGGTTTGATTTTTTGCATATTATAGAGGAAGAATTGGGATGAAATCTATGTTTGCGTCTGTTTCGTATGTAACAGCATCACTAAGTTGGTATAAATTAGTTTCTGATTTTTTTTACCAGATACAAAGTTTTGATTTTTTAGTTTGATAATCTTGATAACTAAATGTATAAAACAATGTTTTTTGTATCAGTTTCGTATGTTTTTTTGTAATCCAGTTGGTTAACATACGTTAAGACGGGGGGGGGGGGGGGGGTTTACATGTAAATTGATGATTTTTGTTTTATTTTTTCAGGTGAGCATATTTTTTGCATTAAGGATGAAGATGATTATCAAGAATGAAGTGTAGACAATATTTTTTATTTATGATAGTTTTTTTTAGCATTTGTCGATTTGTAATGACCGTTTTGTTTGTTTTTATCACTTTGTAAGAAACAATTCTTGTGTACATTTGAATGTTTTTTGATCTATAAAGTTTTTAATTGATTATATACAATCTATGTGTTTTAACGTATGCAACAAAAAATCACATATGAGACCAGAGTCTGTGCAATTTTAACGTACGCAACACTGCATATGTTACATATGTAACATGACGTGCTGACAGATTTAGGACTATGGTCACAAAAGTATGAGAGAGATGATGTGACATGTCTGGGGTCCACTTGTCATATGTGCTTTTTCAGAAAAATGTTATTTGACCTTTTTACCCTTTTTTGTCATCTACTCAATTAAATGTAATAAAATAATGTAGAATCAATCTAGGCCATTGATCACTTTAGATCAATGGTCTAGATTAAGTTTACCGGGTTTCTTCGTTTTGAGTGGGTTTTTATTTAAACCATCCCCTATATATATACACACACTGATACATACAGACGTCTTCACCTACATACTCATCATACATACACACTGACACATACAGGCGCCGCCGCTGCCTCATCCACCACCCACCTCCTCCTCCACCCATCTGAACCGGTCTGATTTCAAACGCAATCGCCCCCTCCTTGGCAACCCACTCGCCCTCCTTTCCTCCTCCTCTAACCCAGTCTTCTGTTACCCCCAATCGCCTCCAACCCAGTGCATTGTTGGTTCCCTCTCTAATGTGAAGCAAAGAAAGAGGAGGTGAAACAGATTGGGGGCTAGACTGGAGAGACGAAAATGAATGGTGGTTGTGGATGTTGATGTTGTTGGTGGTGGAGGTGATAGTGGTGGCCGGAGGTACAGGTGATTTTGGTGGTAGGGTTAGAGAGAGATGGGGTACGTTTTATATTGTGTGTGTATATAATAAGTCTGTGTGTGTATATATACAGAATATATATATATAGATATATATATCTAAAAGAATAAAAAAATAAATTTAAATTGGTTTTGGATGAAAATGGCAAAAAAAGAAATACACATGTAAATTGACCAAAATACCCCTGAGTTAACTGACTTTTTTTAACGGAGTTAGAGGGTTAGATGAAAATGGCAAAAAATGGAAACCACAGAGACATAGATGCAATAAAAAAAATATTTGGATGAAAGTGGCAATTTGTAACAAACCTCAGGGACTAAATTGGCAATTAACTCATTTATAATTTGAAATTAGATATTATAGACGTTCTAATTAAACACAGAAACTATAAATGTACTTTTCATATATTTTTTAATATTTATTATGCTTAATAGTTATGTATTATATGATGTAATTCTCATGATTGTCTCACAATTAGCCTAAAATAGAAGATTAATCTTGAATTATAAATATTGAATAGAATGGAGAAGAGAGGCCATCGAGCCATTCACAGTACCATAAATTTGAAATTTGAAATTTGATTTGATAATTTAAATTGTAACTGATATTTCACTAGGTTAGAATGATATTGATAATTAAGCAACTAAGTAAGCTATGTTATAATTAAACATATACATACATAATTACACAACTTATGTATATCATAATAACTAGCAGGAACCCGCGTGTCGCGTGTTGCAGCGGAGCTGCATTGTGTTTGGCTATTGTTTTTGGTCAATCAGGTTGTTGGTGTTGTACATTATACAAACATACTGACAATGTGTAATATATGATTGGAGAGCGTACAATTTTAGTAGAAATTAGGTGTAGATGTTGTAATAGAATAACACTGTAAGTTTGTAATAAATATCATGCGGTGTAGAATTAACCCACAGTTTGAAACAATAGATGACACCATAGAGTTTTTTAAATACAAAAAACATAAGTGAAAAATAATAATTAAAAGCAATACTCCTGAACACAATATATGTAAGAGAAGTCCTTTGATATTGAAAGCACGTATGAAAATATAAAGTGATGCAGAAGAATACTGAAAATTTGAAGAAGAAGAAGAAGAAGACAAGATTTCAGTCTTTGATAAAAAGAAATAGCTAAATACTATAATGAAGCCATAAAAATAAAGAATGTCGTGTGGGATAGGTTTGCAATTCCGTGGTACTAACCGGTCGATTTTATGGTATATTCCCTAATATAGTCCGAACGTATATACGTCATTTCTCATGTTTGCGATTGTTTCGTCTAATTAGACACTCATAGATGTGAATGAGAAGTTTGTGTTGTATGCGTGGATCAAAGAAACCACCACATTTGATCAAAGAAACCATGATATTGTTCTTGCTTAATACAATAACCATGACGTTGCTTTTGATTAATACAATAACCACGTTGCTTTTGATTACAGTCAATACTTTTCCGAAGGGAATATGAAGACCCGATGAAAAAGGGTTATTAAAGGTGACCTTCAAATTAAAACACTTATCGAAGTTTTAAATTTATAGAAATAAAACGATATCTGCTAACTAGTCTAAACCCACACGATAGGCAAGTGGACCTATCGAGCGTAGTATAGGTAATAGCAAGTACCGAGTATCGAACCCTAAGATACGACTTCCCCTACTCAGTTTCAAGTTGCTTTTTAAGATAAAATAAAAGAAAGAAAAGTGAGACACGAAGTGTTGCTTAGGGATCCGACTTCACCTTGGTATGGATTAATAGTAAATAGTTTATTAAAGTGGTGTGAACTAGTGCACATTTATGCTTAACTTGGAGTTTCTACAGCATTCTCCAGATGTGACTGTTATCGCAAGACATAGCTGTGTTCTTGTGTTTAAGTGAGGGTCTCCCGAACTGGTAAGCTCACCTCTAAATACTGACAAATAGATGACTCAAGACTGTGTATACCCATCCCTGAATGATCCACCTCCCAATACTGCGATATTGACATCTAGACACTTAAGACTTTTATGGACAACTTGCCGGTGGCCGGAGCATGACCGGACAAGAAACCATTTGATAACATAAAATAGTCAAGACCAACTGATACAAGTTCATCTTTTACTTGAATTAATTAACTTTTTAAAGAGTGAATGGTCTATCAATAACTGTATGGCAGTATAAAGATAAAAGAAAATAAAGACCGTTTTATTTTAACACGGGTTCATCAAACCTTAACCCGTGCCAAGGCTAACACATGGAGACCATGTAGCCAAGTCGCAAGATTAAAATCTGACTTATCATTAGGACCAAGTATATAGACCGTACCGACCCTAAGTGGGATTTTGGTAGTAGAGGATTAAGTCTCTAAGTGTGTGTATTTCTACCCATAAATGGACCAATCACTACTCGTGGGAATTGGTTAGCTCACAAGTGCGTGGGTACACTCATGAGTCCTCCCACTTGTTTTTATTGATCTTTCTCTCAACTCTCTCTCACCAAGTTTTTATGGATTGATCCTAGGCTCTAAAGGTCATGCAAGACCCCAGAGGTGGCTGAAGTGTGAGTAAAACTCGGGGTGAAATTGGATGTCCAAAATGAGGAGTAGAGGGCTCTATTTATAGGCAAAACAGCTTAAGCACACCCTTGACAACGAGTGGGCACGCCCATGCCAGACAGCAGGTACTGTTGCAGAGTCCTTGCATGCAGAATTGTCTGTACTAGGGCTGGCACGCCCGTGCAACTTCTCTTGGCACGCCCGTGCTCCAGCAGATTTGTAAATCCTAGTGTTGATTACTTGTTCCACCATTTATAGTTAAGCATATAAACATGGCTAGATGGTTCATTTATAATGGGACAATTGGTATGTAAGAACTTGAATTAAATGTGTCTTTTAGTTCCTTGCAATGTGTGTGTGTGTATACGTGTATATATACTTATAAATATAGATATATAAGTTAGTAAAATACTAGTTTTTATACATGTAATCCTATGATATTCTTTAACATATTGTTGATCAAATAAACATTTACACATGTATTTAGAAAATGGTTTATAGTCATTTAAACTCGTGTCACCAATGTTCGTTGATATGGATGACATTATACTTGTTCGGGCCTTGCTAGACTTCTCGGGGGGACTTATGCATATGAAATGTTATAAATCATGCATAGAAAAGTAACTGTTGATTAAAATGTGTACGGATTTTGACCTGGTAAAATGGCAGGTGTCACAATCAAGATCAGGAGTTGTGTAGGAAGGGGAAGCTTAAGGCTGCATATACGCCGTATTTTGATTCGTTACTGGCTGATAAGATGGCGGTGATTACGATGCATAAGATTATGGGGTTGATTATGACTTGGGGGAGGATGGTTGTGTGCAAGTTGTATCGGCTTCTTGTAGCATTGGGGAAGCTGTTGAACAGGAAGTGTGAGTAGTTTTTTATTTGGCATTGAATTATGTTTTGTGTTTTCATGGTATTATTAGTTTTTTTTCCAAACACTATATGTATATAGGAACAAGCCTTAAGTGTAAACTCTTTATATTGATTGCGTTTTTTGGTGCTTTTGACATGCATTAGATTAGGATATACAATTTCTTGGAGAAAACAAGAACAAAAAAAGCTGCAAAAGGTGCAAAAAGAGACAAAAAGATTTCAGATGTTAGCAAGGAAGAAGAGGGAATGCATAAGAAAGCTTCATATAAGATGTTTCAAGCATTATATAAATGACCTGATCAAAGCAGAAAATTCGGTAAAATGTTATTGTCATTTATGATGCAGTGTACGTGCAGCCTCTTTTAGGTTCACATGCTAATTTTCCCACATTTCAGTAAGAAAACTTTCAATGGTATACCTGTATATACAAAACACAAAAAAATAGGTAAAAATGGGTCAATTGTCGTATAACGAAATTCTTATTAGTGAACTTATAAGGATGTACATGTGGTATTTGTAGGCATTATTTGACAAAAAAAAAAATTCAGTTTAGGCTAAAGGGTTTTCAACAGTTTTATAAAGTAACATTTTGCTTTTAATTTTATCAATTCATCCCACGACTTGTGGTCTACCAATAACGGGTCACTCAAAGGGAAATCTAGCCGACCATTATTTGCATTTGGCAAGTGCAGGATAGCGGCTTAAAGCTAAGAATAGCGCCGCTGCTTGATTGGCTGGGAGGATTTTAAGTAAGCAAGATAGAGAAAGAGCTCCTAGGCGCCAAGTCCAATATTGTTCCCAACCCTGGATTATTCAAGCAGGTGTTGATCAAATTTTGGTAATGGTCTGTTTGTGCGCTAACCTACTAACCTGATGCTACCTATTATGAATTCGCCAATTTGATTCTTTTATCGTTTTAACTTAATTTTAATTTTAACAACTAAACAATTGGGGAGTGTATAGGGTGCTTATGAAATGGTCCTGTGTGATTTTTGAATTTTGGTCATGCGTGATTTTAATTACGTACGGGTTACAGTCTTACGATAAGTTTTCTGACGTCGAAAGGTGTATGTGGTTATGTAGGTGGTGCTGACTATTGATAAAATGGTGGTAGATGGTTTTCAAGTGTGTGGTGAACGATGGCGGTTGAAAATGGTTAAACCCGTTATGGACTAACAGGTTGCAAATGGTGGGTTGATGTTCAGTGGTAGTCGATTGGAAGGTTGGTGATGATGTTGCACTTGGGAGGGTGACGAGGAAGGCAAATAATTTAGTTTGCAGTCATGGATTGCAGAAAACATTCCACCATCAAAAACCAAGAGTGCGTGATTTTTTGTCATGCGTAATTATGAATCCCTCTTTCGTACACTTTGTACACTAAGCACCTTCTGTAAAGTTAATAATTGTTTTTATATAAAAACACACAACAATATCATTTGACATCATGAAATCAAGACAACTTTAACACACATACATTTGACAAAAGATTTTTTTTCTTGTTTTTGACCATCGAGACTCTTAAAGCTCAATCAAAGTACATTTTCGGACCTATAATACAATCAATTATCTAAATAAACTTCCTTGTACTAATTATGAAAAAAAACATAAATACCAAATAGTAAGATTATCTTAGCAGCAAAGTAACACATTTCTTTTCCAGATCTACAAAACTTTTATCACATAAAACGAATATTATCAGGCAAATTATCACATCTAGACCCCGTTGACATCTACCCAAAAACAGTTAAAAAATACACACACACACAAACCAATAAACAAATAATAATAATAATACCATAACTAATACTGTAAAAAGTTAAACCCCCTGTACAATATACATTCCTAGATCCACAACCTGCTGCACGCAGTATGCATCTACAGAGGCCAGATCTAAATATCTAAAGATCTAGCCCTCGATATTATTAATTTTGGTACCATCATTCAATATATCTTAAGTTTTAGTAGTAGGAACCAATTAGATTAGCGAATAATAATAATAATAATGGAAGTGTTGAAGAATTTGCCGGAAATGGATCTGATGAGATCAGAGAAGATGACGTTTGTTCAGTTAATCATTCCGGTTGAATCTGCTCATCGTGCTGTGTCTTATCTTGGTGAATTAGGTTTACTTCAGTTCCGTGACGTATGTTTTCTATCTAACTTTGTTTTGTATTTGTATGTGAATATCTGTATGTATGTGTGTGTGTTTGATTGGGTTTTGGATTGATTATGTTGGAATTTAGGTTTTGTTTATGAGGATTATTGTTTTTTGTTGTCAGTTTTGTTGTATGTAGTTTGTTGTTTTAAATTAGTTAATGCTGTATAGTGTATAGTGCTAAATTATTACTATTAGCTTAATAAAGTAGGTGTAGTTTTCAAAGTTTACATGTTCGTCGAAGGTAATTAGATATGAGCTCGGTACCATACCCTGCCGAACTGATCCTGATACCGATTTTCGCCAAAACTTGTTACCAATACCGAAAATATATGGTACGGTATCAGTATTTTAAGGTAAAGTGACGTCTCGAACCGTACTGATACCGAAAATATACCGTACGGTATCGTTATTTTAAGGTAAAATACCGACTCAAACCGTAACGATACTGATACTGAAAATACACCGGTATCGGTGTTTTCGGTACCGCTACCAGTTTGGTATTGGTATTTTCGGTATTTTATACCGAGATGCTCATCCCTATATAGGTAATATAACGTTAGAAGATGAACATTATCTTAGGTGATTGACTTATAGGGTGCTAGTAAGTTTTATGATCTAAGACCTGCTTAATTAGTTTAGGCTTACGGTGGAGGGGGTTGGGTACTTGGGTTGGGTACACTGTTGCAAATCAAGCGAGTTTGGGTAGTCGGTTGTTAATTTGTTGTATTTTGTTTGTTGTTTTAGATTAGTTAATAATGTGTAGTGCTCATTTAGCATTAATGTAGCTGTAGTTTTCAAGTTTTAGTCGGTTCTTTATTTATTCTAAGGTAATATGGCATCATAAGGGAGGACGGGGATGTCTTCGGGTGGTGTGATCGGCTATACACTACCCGATTGGTAACCCGCCGCTAGTTACTCAGGTAGGGTATTTCAGGTAGTGGTTGCGGGTGTTGTTTAATAGAATAAAACGGTCGGGTCCATGAGTTAGGGTTGTGTTGCCACCTATTAGACTAAGGGGAGTGGGCGTGGGTTTGTGGAATGGGGCACCCACTCAAGCCCCACACACCATCCCCATGGCGTGGGAATTGTGACGTAGCCCCTATGGCGTGGAGATGGCAATGAGCGTGGGGTGGGTGGGTTGGATCTTGATTGGCTGATTTAAAAAAAAAATTATACACACAAACTTATCAAAACCCAAGCCCCTTCACTGCCACGTGTCAACTCATGACCCCCCACCCACGCCCCTCCACTCCCTTCACTCTTAAGGTGATTTAGGGTAGTTTAGGATAAAAGTGAGGTGGCAATATGAGATTGGTGGAATCCAGGGTACTCTCATTGAGCTCCCTTGTGTGTAGTTTGTAGTGCAAATTTAGCATTAATGTAGGTGTATTTCTCGAATTTATTTGATTCTTCTAAGGTAGTATGACATCATAAGTTAAACATTATCATGGGTGACTGACTTGTAGGGTGCTAGAAGCCTAGAAGGTTTTATGATCTTGGTTCATTTTAATTAGTTCATGCTAAGAGTAACACATTTTTTTGAGACAATCACTATGATATAGACTATAGAGGGATGAACTAGAGTGATTGATTTCACAGAGATGGTTGTTTATATTCTGTACACTCTAATCTCTTAGGATGATTTTGATAATGATGCGGAATTGCGGATGCACCTTAAGTTGTTCGACCGACGCAGAGTGATGAATGACTTTTTAATTTTCTTTCATACAGATTTTGTTCTTTGTTTGATAGTAGTTAGGTCTTGCTGAAGCTAATTAGGTTCTTTTTTTTTCTTGGTAAAAAAAAACTAGTTGAAAGTTGCATTTCTCTTGATTTTCTGATATGTTATATACGTCCTTGGGATTAAAGTACAGTTCTAAATATCAAAGTTCTATTACTGATATAGTTTCTCATTCTTTTATAATTTTTGCAATTTTCTAATCTACTGCCTTTTATTGTTATTGGCAGTTAAATGATGATAAAAGCCCATTTCAAAGAACATTTGTTAATCAGGTAATATTATACCAATTTCATAACTTGCTTCTGTTGTTAAATTCTTCGTGAAGAGTTATGTTTTTGGTAGTGGCTTTTATGGTGCTATACTGCTATTTAATGTTTTATTCTGAGCCTAATTTTCTTCCATAGAACTATAGAAGATGGTTCTATAAAGTTTGGACCTTGTTTTATGTATTTATTTTGTTACATTATTTATTTTGGTTTTACAGCGGCACTATAATGTATAGAGCTAACGATACCAGCAAAAACTAGACCTAAATTTATATGTTGATATCACCAGTGTAATGTAAGGTTGACAAGTTTCTCAGTTTATGTTTTCTTGCACATCGTGCCATGATTTTTAGGTAAAAAGATGTGCTGAAATGTCAAGAAAGCTTCGGTTTTTCAAAGAACAGATACAAAAGGCCGGCTTACTATCTTCTGCTCTTCCTACACTGCAACCAGATGTCGACTTGGAAACATTAGAGGTCTGCCCTGTTCAAACTCAATAGTGAAAAAAAGAAGAAAAATCCCATCTAGCTGTTTTGGGGGAACAAGCAGCCATTGCATATTATTAACAAAGAAACCATACCCCCTTTTGAGGAGGTCAACTTGCTTCAGAACTAAATATTGGTCTATATTTTTATTTTGAAATTACAGACACAACTTGCTGAGCATGAACACGAACTTATTGAGATGAATGCAAACAGTGAGAGACTACAGCAAACATATAATGAGCTGCTAGAGTTCAAGATGGTGCTGCAGAAGGTAGATTGTGCTTCATGTTCATTTCTATGCTTGTTTTTAGTAAAGAAAATATCTGAATGTTTTTATTGTAATTTCTTATTTCCAGAACAATTTTCGGTCTCTTAAAATTAGATTCTGAATATAAGTATGTTCTCCAGGCAGGAGTCTTTCTTGTCTCAGGTAAGAGTTATGAGACTGCAGAAGGCAGAGAATTAGATGATAATGTGTACCCTAGTGATTATCCAGAGTCCGCCTCCTTACTTGAGCAGGTAAAAATATTATATTATTATGTGCTTTTTGCATTTTGGAGTGCCATCACATAGATACTCAAAGTTTGTTAATCACACAGGCGACCCAATCTGGACCACCAAATTCATCTGGTCTTAGATTTATAAGTGGCATTATCCCGAAATCTAAGATATTATTGTTTGAGAGAATGTTGTTTCGTGCAACAAGGGGGAATTTGCTTTTCAATCAGGCCCCTGCGGATGAGCTCATCATGGATCCTGTATCATCTGAAATGGTTTGCTCACATCTCATAAATACAAATACATGCCCACACATTGTTTAGCCTACTGGTTACTTTCACTAATATTACTAAAATGCCATTTTTTAACGGCTTAAATTACACCAAATTTGCCTTTGGTGGGACTCGAACCCTTGACCTCAAGGGGAGCAACACCTTAACTCCAATGGCTTTGCCAATTGGACCCAACTCCCCACACCTACTAAAATGCCATCTTTCTGCTGCTTAAACATCAGTATTTGGAAAGTTTGTGGTGAAGTTCCCTCTTTATACACTTTTTTGTTGTTGTGTATCTGTATTGATTATATTTAAAGTTCATATGAATTTAGTTTATGTTTATTTGCAGATTGAAAAAACTGTATTTGTAGTGTTCTTTTCCGGAGAGCAGGCAAAGACAAAGATACTTAAAATCTGTGAAGCATTTGGTGCAAATTGCTATCCTGTTCCAGAAGACATAACAAAGCAGACTCAAATAACTCAAGAGGTTTGTTTTCAAACGGATATGTTTGAAATATCTAAATCTGGAATGAAATTGGATTGTTGTTGTTGATGTGCGATCGTATGTATGTATGTTAGAAAGGAAGGAGGGAAAATTATGGAGGGAAGTTATAAGAAAGGAAGTTTTATAAACTTGACTTTCAACACAATTAAAACATAAAGGTTTGACCCTATTTATACTAACTAACCGGTGCAAACATCAACCGGTGCAACCCTACACTTAACCAACACAACTATTAACTAATATGTGACATACCCGATCACATATAGATGTTTTAGACTTAGGATAATAACCTAACATATGTACACAAACAAATTAACACATGTCCGATAATATGAATCAAGATTAACATCTAACAATCTCCCCCCTAATCTTGATTCTTCAACTTGTCTTTAATCTTCACTTGATGAGGATCTTGAGCGCTTCTTCGGGGGCAATGCCGAGTCTTCCCATGCGGCTTCTTTCTTCTTGTAATCCTCCATCACTTCTTCATTGATCTCCACTACCAACTCTCTTCCCTTGTACTTGAGATGATACCACTCTAACATCTCCAAATAACGAACATAAGTTTGCCTCAAATTTCTTGTAATATCTTCCTTTGACACTAGGCTTGGCAAACCTCTTCCATATCCCATTGACATAGCCACCACCGTCCAATTTCCATCACTTGTTACCTTCTCATAACCACCAAATACTTGTACCGTCTTGTATAGTTCCAACAAACTTATTGGATAACCCATTTCGTCTCTTGGTGGGATTGGTGCCTTGATTCATATTTGTAAGAACTCTTTCATAAACCAATCTACGGTTCTCTCAAATTCCAACTCGAACCTTCTCTTGTATCTCTCAACCGTGCTAGTGATGTGAATCATATCCATAAACACAATGCAATCTTGCAATTCGGACCCTTCGGTTGGATACATAACCGGACCTCTTTCCATAACACCTTCATATTGATCTTTGTTGATGGAATAGTCGTCAAAATGCTTGAAAATGGACGCTCTTTCTTTGTCTTCGTTCGTTATACCCTCCATCTTGTCGCCTTCAAATCTAACCCGCTTCCCTTTATCTTTTGAACCCATTGAATTTTCTGTTTTGGTTCGGCCGAGTGGGTCTTGATGTCCACGGCCCTTTTCGTTTTCTTTCTTATCACTTTGATCAAATGCGGGACACTTAAATGTGAAATGATCATCCGATTCACATATGCGACATAGTATAATCCTTCTAACTTCTTGGATAATAGGCTTCTTGATGTAACAAACATCGCCTTCAAATTCTACTTCAAATCCCTCTTGTGTCAATTTCTCAACACTCAATATATTCTTTCTAAGTGTGGGTATATAGAAAACATTTTGAATCTTATGTTCTCTTCCAAAACTAGTAATCGCCACACATCCTTTACCACGAAAATATTCGTTTCTATAACCTTTTGGGCAACCTTCTACACCAAATGAATTGTTCAAGACAATAAACAAACTCTTGTTGCCACAACCGTGTTCTTGGCGAGTCAAACTAACAAACCACAAATCATCCCAACCCTTTTCATCACTACCCTTAACCATAAATTCGGTTTTGCCAATTTTCTTAGGACAATTACGCCTATAATGAAAGGGTTCTTTGCACTTACTACAACACATGGTAGAGGGGTATTCGGCCACTTCTTTTCCTTTTCTGACTTGCCGATCGTATTCCCTTTGTGCACTTCTTCTCTTTGATTCGGTATCCCTCACGGATACACTTCCACTTGATCCGATGTTAAACGAAGATAATTGCATATTGAGAGAGTCTCCTATGCTTTCTTGGTTCGCCTTCTTGGCCTTCCAACGATGATCTTCATGATCATATACTAGACTAGGGATTAGCGGCCCACACCCGTAACCGCCCTCTGTCCCTATCTTCTTGACTGCTTCGTTTCTTTCTACATCGAATATACCACAGGTCTTGATCGTTGGCTCTGATGCCATGTTTGAAATATCTAAATCTGGAATGAAATTGGATTGTTGTTGTTGATGTGCGATCGTATGTATGTATGTTAGAAAGGAAGGAGGGAAAATTATGGAGGGAAGTTATAAGAAAGGAAGTTTTATAAACTTGACTTTCAACACAATTAAAACATAAAGGTTTGACCCTATTTATACTAACTAACCGGTGCAAACATCAACCGGTGCAACCCTACACTTAACCAACACAACTATTAACTAATATGTGACATACCCGATCACATATAGATGTTTTAGACTTAGGATAATAACCTAACATATGTACACAAACAAATTAACACATGTCCGATAATATGAATCAAGATTAACATCTAACAGGATAGTGCTAATACCTTAAGAGATATAAAATGTTTATATGATTTTTGTTTTGCTATTGATGCTTGTTCTGAACCTGCAACTACACCGTGATTTTCTTTTAATAATCTTTTTTCTGAACCTATCCTTTTGTAGGTTTTGTCACGGCTTTCGGAACTGGAAACCACTTTGGATGTTGGAATTCGGCATAGGAATGCTGCTCTTCACTCCATTGGGTTTCACTTAACAATATGGATGAACATGGTAAGGTGTGCTTTAGCCTCATAGGTGTTTTTTTTACAGTGAAATTAACTTTGATATTGTTTGCATCTTTATATAATGAGATGATCTTTGTAGGTTAAAAGAGAGAAAGCTGTGTTTGATACATTGAATATGTTAAACTTTGATGTTACAAAGAAGTGTCTAGTTGGCGAGGGATGGTGCCCAATCTTTGCTAAACCCCAGGTACTTTATGTTCTTCTTTAAATGTATAATGGATTTTCCTTTTCCAATTATTGTACACTAATTGCTATAGGTGGGATAAACTGAGTATGACGATGATGATGATTTTCCAATTATTGCTTTCTATTTGCTTAGTTATGTTATGTTTTACACTAGATTCAAGAAGCGCTGCAACGAGCAACGTTTGACAGCAACTCACAAGTCGGCATTATATTTCATGTCATGGATTCCGTGGAATCACCTCCAACATATTTCAGGACCAATGCTTTCACAAATGCATATCAAGAAATTGTTGACGCCTATGGGTAAAGCTCTGTTTTAATTCTATAATCGTCGAATCAATATTCATTTTTCTTAATGAAACACTACTTATTTGAATGCATATGTGATCAATTGATGCGTGGGAGTTGTTGATATTTGAACTATTCACCGCAGTGTTGCTAAATATCAGGAAGCCAATCCAGCAGTTTATACAGTGATTACTTTTCCATTTCTTTTTGCTGTCATGTTTGGGGATTGGGGACATGGAATATGTCTATTGCTGGGTGCATTGTTTCTCATAGCCCGTGAAGGAAAGCTTAGTTCTCAGGTTTGTTCTCTTGAAACACTGATCTTAGATTTAAAAATTCATGTTTTCATCTTCTGTTTTTGTTTCGTTATAAATCTCTGTGACATTTGAATCTAGTGCCTTTAACATGAAAACTTCATGAATTTATCTACACTTTTTGCAAAAAAAAAAAAAAAAAAAAAAAAAACAAAAACAAAAAAAAAATCCGCAAGTAATTTTAATTCTAAAATTAATTATATACAGATTGACATTTTTTTACTTTTTTCCTCTTTTACATTAAGAAAAAAAAAAGACCCACCAAGTAACTGGCTTTTTTTTTCAGGATGTCACAAATCCGTGTCCTTGTTAAAATTTTAAACACCATGAAACTTCTTTCACTTGTTTTTTTTTTAATTGTTTGGTCATAAATTGGTTGTCAATTCTTAGTTTTTTTTTCCATTGTTTGTGGCAGAAACTAGGGAGCTTCATGGAGATGTTATTTGGTGGTCGTTATGTGCTTCTCTTGATGTCACTGTTTTCAATCTATTGTGGACTAATATACAATGAATTCTTTTCTGTTCCTTATCACATATTTGGTGCTTCTGCTTATAAATGTCGTGACGATTCGTGCGGGTATTTTTTTCCTTTATGTCCACACTTATTCTGCATTAATATAATCCTGTTGAATATATAGCTTTCTGCCTGTATCACTGAACAACCATTTTCTGTTTTCATCGACAGCGATGCATATACAGTTGGTTTAATCAAACATCGTGATGCATATCCATTTGGTGTAGACCCTAGTTGGCGTGGGAGTCGTTCAGAGCTACCCTTCTTGAACTCTCTTAAAATGAAGATGTCTATTTTGTTCGGTGTTGCCCAGATGAATCTTGGAATTATGTTAAGCTACTTTAATTCTATTTTCTTCAACAATTCACTGGATATCAGGTATGTATCTTATGATTCTCCATGTATTATACTTTGATATTTGTAGATATCTGACTTTAGTTAAATTAATCGGTGCAACTTTGTCAGGTATCAATTTGTGCCACAGATGATATTTTTGAACAGCCTTTTTGGATATCTTTCACTTCTCATTATCATAAAGTGGTGCACTGGTTCTCAAGCCGATCTTTATCATGTGATGATTTATATGTTCCTGAGTCCTTTCGATGATCTTGGTGAAAATGAGTTGTTTTGGGGACAAAGGCCCCTTCAGGTACAACTTATTGTTTCTGTCTATAGTTGATCTTTAGAAATTTGAAGTGACAATGTTGACCCATTTTATTAAGAATGAGATAATTTAAGTTATCTTTCATCTCAAACGCGTAGCACAATATTTTTTTGGCTAAATACGAAACAAGTCAAAAGGTCGAACGAGCTGAGAGTCGCCGAAAAAACATAGTGCATAAAATCTATTTGACACAAATTGTTTTTTATAAGATTTTTTTCTTTTTGGCAAAAACGTGTTTTGGGTCAACCTAAGTACCTAACTTGACCTGACACGCACAAAAACAACAAAATGCGTGTTTTGATCTGTTACTCAACCACCCTTGTAGAATCTTGCTGCAGCTTTATGTCCTAGTGGTTTTCTAATTATAGGTTTTTGCAGATCCTATTGTTGCTTTCAGCTCTTGTTGCTGTTCCGTGGATGCTTTTCCCCAAACCTTTTATTTTGAGGAAACTCCATACTGAGGTACTACACGTTTACATCTACGCACATTCATCAACACTTAATGTGACTAAATACAATAGATATTTTTCTTTCTTCTTCTTCTTCTTCTTCCTCTTCACCCTTCAAACTGGTTCTTTATATATTAAATGTCTACATTAATGGCTTTATGTGTCAAACGGTCAATGTTCCAGTAATACTGCGATCTTCTTATCTTGTTTGCATTTTCATATATCATAAGTGTGCAAAGTTAATGGTTTTATCCCTTTGATATTTTTAGAGATTTCAAGGTCGTGCATACGGGATTCTTAGGTCATCTGAGCTAGATTCAGATTCTGAGCCCGGTTCTGCACGGCAGCATGAGGAGGAATTTAATTTCAGTGAGGTTTTTGTACATCAAATGATACATTCTATTGAGTTTGTACTTGGTTCAGTTTCTAACACCGCTTCATACCTTCGATTATGGGCATTGAGGTACAACATTTACAGACCTTAGTTAAGAATAATCTGGCATTTATTATTTACGGAGTTTTAACTGATAGTTTAAATTTTGTTACAGCTTAGCTCACTCAGAATTGTCCACTGTATTCTATGAGAAAGTTCTCCTCCTTGCTTGGGGGTAAGTTCCTTTTTTCGTTTGCTTTGCGGTGCGGGAAACCTTTTGTAGAGGTGGCAAAATGGGCAGGTCAGGTGGGTTGGTAAATGCTAACCCTAAACATGTTTTATCCAATTTTTTTAATAACAAAGCAGTGTAATAATAATTTAACTTTTTGAATAAAATGATTAAAGAGGTATATGCATTTTTTCTGCCAGTCAGCCTAATTTTGGACCCGTCACGTGTTTGATCGATTTGACATTTCTTTTTCTATGAAGTTATCTTTTTTAAATTTACCAATTTGTCTCCTTAGAGAATAAAATTTAATGTTTTTTTAGGTATGAGAACATCTTAATTCGGATGGTGGGACTAGCAGTTTTCGCATTTGCAACTGCATTTATATTACTCATGATGGAGACACTAAGTGCTTTCCTTCATGCACTGAGGCTACATTGGGTGGAATTTCAAAACAAGTTTTACGGTGGCGATGGTTATAAGTTCAAACCTTTCTCCTTTGCAGCAATAGCTGATGATGAAGATTAGTATAATTATAATGTTCTCCTCCAACAAGGACAAAGTCGGGGTTTCACCCACCACACACACAGAATTTTGGCTAGTTAGAATAATCGGACGGATATTGAGTTTTACACATGTGCAGCTTGAATTAACATAGCGTTGTAGAAACCGACCCGGCTCAGATATATTTGATTTGATGGTACCCAAGGCCCCCGCCTGCACAAAGTGGTCATATAATTAGGTGTTGTAAAGAGGGGATGCTTTTATATTGGATTGCCCCAAGGTGTTTGTAGATTTTGCATCTATAGTCTTTGTATTCATGTATTGTTTTCTGTTTTTGGTAATAAACAACAAAGGTACAGATTTCAGTTATACTCATTGAAGAATCTATGGTATACAATTCGGTTTAACGTGCTGTACAACTTTTTTATTGTGTGATATTCTTCACAGATCGTCTTTTATGAGATTTGAACTCAAAACTTTTTGGTTGTAATCACGATTTTCCTTCTTTTCTGATACCCGTTACTCATGAGTCGTTTTTACAAACAGCAGGTTATTACATCGACATTCGTAAAACCCATGACATAATCATGTTTTGGGACAATTCAATAAAAGCTGATCATCTAATACGCATAATCAATATCTGTAGGGCACAACCAAAAACCTGTTGATTGCTGGTTCATCAAGTTTACATTTTCTGGTCTCGCATTCGGTCTTGAGCTAGATAAGGGTGAAGCTGGATAACTGAATCGTACGATACTGTCCAATATATATGTGTATGCGCTGATATTGTTGATTTGTTGCACCTAAAGCCGTTGATAAATCTTTTTGTAATAATAAATTTAGTTGTTGCAGTCCGTAAATTCTTTTGGTTGTGGACTTTGGGTCCAACAGGTCACACGACTAACCGAAAACCAAAGGTTATATATTGGTACGCTTAGAAGATAGGTTTTCTGCTAACTTGGTCGGTTTCTAGCGGCTTAACGGACCTAACTACAGATTAGGGTGACAATGAATCCAAGTTAAAACTACTCTAAAAAAGTTAAAAGTTTAATATGATTTATATATAGCATTCACACTTTTCTTAAAACCTCTGACATTCAGATGCTTATTAGAAGATTCATCTTTCTTGTCTTTGTCTTTATAATTTAGCTAAGAATCATATTTATCTTTAAAATTTGTTAATATCTTAAAACCTCTAATCTCTCATAACAAACTCACTATTAAGACCGTACTCCATTATAATCGACCCACGAGTTTTCTCTAGGAGGTTGTGATGGATCCGCGCGCGTATATGATATCAGAAAACTTCAAAGCAAGCCGGATGGACGTGTTGAGACATTCTGCCCAAAACATCTAATCAAGACTCCTTAAATGGGTTTAGGCCCGTACCCCGTTGCAGCCACTCAAGAACATGTGGATGGTTTGGATTAACCACAGATGTATTCTGGGCATAGGAACAAATTTACTGTTAAAGGGGTTAGTTTTTTTGGGCCCAATATTGAGTATGTTAAATATGGTTTCAAAAACAATATTATTATAGTCATAATATAATTAATAAATCTTTTAATAAACAGATTAAGGAGTCAAACAGGCAAGTTAGAGAGTTTTTCGCGGAGTAGACTCAGACCTGAAGTTTTAGTGAATGTTTTTAGGCATAACAGAAGGCAATGAATGGCTTATGTTGAAAGAAGACATGATAGAGATGATATTGCAAGGAAAGAAGATGAAGGTGATGGAAATGTAGGTGAGTATGATATCGCTTAGTATATTAACGCTTGTCGTTTGTAAAGTTCTCCAGGGGTTTAACATTTTATGCTGCTTTAGGAACCTTGACATGCATGATTAGTTAAGTAATCATGATATCGCAATATTGAGTATGTTATGAGTGGATCATATTGTGGTCATATTTTCATATGGAACAAAAAAAGAGGTTTAGATTTATTCGCATTATGGAAGGCGATACGCCTATAGTGCGTCAAGTTGAGCCCCATCCTAATATCCATGTTTCTGCGTCTTCTGGAGTGGTAAAAGATATAGAACTTTGGGCTTCTGTATCTGATAACATTCCTGCGCTGGTTCATGATTTACGAGAGGAAACTAAACGTGTTAATTATGATTTCAAAAACAATATTATTATAGTCATAATATAAATCTTTTAATAAACAGATTAAGGAGTCAAACAGGCAGGTTAGAGAGTTTTTCGTGGATTAGACTCAGACCTGAAGTTTTAGTTTATTGAATGTTTACAGGCATAACAGAAGGCAATGAATGGCTTATGTTGAAAGAAGACATGATAGAGATAATATTGCAAGGAAAGAAGATGAAGGTGATGGAAATGAAATGTAGCTTATTTATCTTTATACATTACTAGGCATGTTTTTGCATGTCTTTTTGTTATCTTCTTACTATGGATAAAGAGGTTACAAGCTCTTTCTCTCTTTTACCCCCCTCCCTTCCTTTCTCCTTCTTCTAAAAGTGTAATGTGCCAAAATGAAACCCACAAAACTTTGGTGCCAAAAGTCTAAAACACAACAAAATGACTTTTGACAAAAATGAAAACAAAAAATAAAAATACGGAGAGCATAACATTTTATCTGAGCCCTAAACCCCCATTCTTGCTTGTTCTTGTTTATGCTTCTGATAGCTGCTTCGTTGGGTGCTGCTTTTAAAGTTTAAACCCTAACCTACTGCTCAGGTATTCTTTTCATATTTATTTGTTTTGATAATCATTATTTGGGTAATTTTGCGTTATTTGATGGGTGCAAGGGACAATGTGATTAGGACTTACAATGCTTATGATAATCAACCAGTGATTTCTTCATATTTTGCTTCTTTTGTGTGTATTATACTAACTTAATCTCAGATAGATTTTTATAATATCTAATTTTGCAGACAACAATAATATAATAATAAGATGGATAGGATCAGCAAGCTTCCTCTAGGTGTAATTGAAACCATCTTATGTCTCCTACCCATTCATGAGGCAGCAAGGACAAGTATCCTCTCTAGGGAATGGAGGTACCATTGGACCACAATCCCTAAACTTGTGTTTGATGAGGATGCGTTTCAAGTATTGGATTATGGGGGTGAGCCGTCCGTTTTGGAGCAAACGTTTGACAAACCAAGTCATAGGAAAGTAATGACAACGAGGTGTAAGCTTTTCTATGCTATATACCAAGTTCTGTTTATGCACGAGGGTCCTATACATGAGTTCACTCTTTCTATGGAAGTAGATCGCTCCTGTGTTGAAATTGACCATATAATACGTCATTTGTCGAAGAAAAACACCGTTAAGATATTAAAACTTGAATTGAAATGGGTGTATAAGTTACCCTTATCTCTCTTCTCGTTACATAAGTTAACGGGTCTGTATCTCAGTGGTTGTGTTCTTGACCATCAACCATCATCCAATGTATTTCATAGCCTTACAACCTTATATTTGGACGATATACGGACTTGTAAAAAAGAGCTTCTGCGTCTTGTATCAAGTTGTCCATCACTTAAGAGGCTGACAATTGTAAGTTCATAGTAATAAAATAGAATGTCAATCCTTATTGTCTTTCGTAACTTCGCTAATGTCATTTTAGCAGTTGAGTGACGCTGGAACTATCAATGCTAGTGGAGATTACACCATTGCTGATCTCATCAAATGTGTACCACTCATTGAATATCTATCTCTTATGTTTTTCATATTTTTGGTAATTTTATCCACATGATATATATTTGATTATATTTTGGTGTGCTATACTATTTAGGTATTACTACTAATCTTTTGTTTTGTCTCTTGTTCAAGTGTTTTCTTCCACTTCCAAAGGAGCTTCCAACAACACTGGTCCACTTGAAATACTTGTGTATGGAATGGGTGTCGTTTTGTCACAAATATTCGGTACCTTTTCTTGTTCTTTTGATTAGAAGCTCCCCGAACCTAGAGAAACTTAAGCTAGAGGTGAATAACAAGAATTCATATATACTACTTGTTTTAATTCTTATGTATAAATACACTCACAAAAGACACTTGATGTAGATTAACGTTGATGAGGAGTTCGACGAATCTGTGATGGGTCCCTTTATACCCGAAGAGTGTTCAGATATCTTGTTGGAGCGTCTTAACGAATTGGAGATTCTACATTTTTGCAATGAAGAAAATGAGTTGGCTTTTGTGAAACTTATATTGGCCAAGTCACCAGTACTGAAGAAGGTGAGGATACTCCTATGGGACCAGTTTACTAAGAAAAAAAAATTAAAGATTTCAAAAATCCTTTTAAGCTTGCCACGCGCATCGCCTGTGGTAAAAATCACTGTTAGTTGAGATCCAATTAGCCTTACCACTTGGTTTCGTTGACTTAAGGTACTGTATGAGAAAGTATTTTATTATGTTGGACTTTTTTTTGGGACTAGAATCGTTCGATTTTTCATCAGGTTAGTGGCGTATGAAATGCAAAATGTTTGTAACATATTAGCAAGTTTGCTAATATAAAGATAATCTTCCACTATTTTTTTTTCCATCTTCAACCATCTATTCCAAAACCTTTTATACAATTATACTACCTAAATTGATATTTATAACATACATTAACAATTAATTTAATTGTTTATTTAAAAAAGGTTATTCTAGCTTATTTATCTTTATACAATACTAATAGATTAAATTAATAAAAAGACGGTTTATAAGATAAGTCATTTCTTTTTAAAGAATGAATATTGTTCATGTCCGAAGGAAATAAGGTTTGTCCCATTATTGGAGGAAATGTTGGAAGTGAAATTCTCTAAAACAAATCTAAATATTCGGAATAATGTAAGTTTTTCCTGAATTAAAGTTGAGCCGAACGAGAGTTGGCTTGAGCTCGAAAATACATAAGCCAGTTTGACTTAGCTGGAACCCCTTTTGAGCTGAAAACTTGAGCTTGAACTAGGCATGTTTACGACTCAAATTTGCCTGTGGCTAAATGAGCTAACTCAAAACCAACGAAGAAGGTGAGATCGTAAAGAACAGTAGTGGTAGACGATTACACCAAGCATTGTTGTAAAAATCGGGATTAATCGGTGATTAATCGCTAGTCGGTAGGTAATTGATTAATTTAATTAATCAGTCAATTAATCGGTAGTCGGCCTAGTCGGACCTAGTTGACCTAGTCGGACCTAATCGGCCTGCTAAAAATCGACGATTCTAGCAAAATTTCGGCAAAAATCTGTAATTCCAGTCAACTTCCGGCCAAATTCTGGGCAAAACTTGTAAATGACGGCAAGTTTCCAACAAAACCATGTAGATTATGGCGATTAATCATGTATACTTAAAAAAATGGGTCAGTGAGGGGTTAAAACGTGTCTATTTAAAATATTTACCTACAAAAATGTATGCATATATCTAAAAAACTATAAATTACATACAAAAATCTCAATCCGATTAATCCCGACTAATCCTGATTAATCCCGATTAATCACTAGTCCCCACCCCACCGACGGACTAGCGCCTAGCGAGTTCTACAACACTGACACCAAGTGCGATAGATCTGAAATGTATATGTGTATTGAGGCAATACTGTTGATTTATTGCTGCTTAAAACCGCTGAAGCGTTAGTAATGTTGTTGCAAGCTCATGAATTTATAGCTCATAAACTACTTGTTACGGTCCATAAATTGTCTCGGTTTCGGTCCAAGCCGGCTCCTTAGCCCATGAAGGGATCTAACTGAGATTAGAGTGTCATTCAATCCAAATTAGAACTTCTCTAAAAGAAAAATTTATGTGTAATATGATTTCTATACGAGATTCATTACTTATCTTAATTTAGCCAATAATCAAATTTATTTTTAGATTTTGTTAATTTTTAAGACTTCCTAAATCTCATTGCTGTTAAATGATAGTTCTTTCTTCTTCTTCTTTTATTGTTTTTTCTCTTACTTTTGTAAGCACTTACAAAATACTAGAAAAAAAAAAAAACAATTAATGATATAATAATCTTTTGGTGTAAAATATTCAGGTATGAGATGGACCAAAAACCTGTGGGAATCCATTGATGATTTCAAATTTTCATTGTAAAGTTTAATATAATGTTTTGGTGTAAAATATTAAATTTTAAAATAACTTTAAAAAAATAATTTTAAAGTTTCCTATGAGGTTATGCCCGCACATTGCTGCAGCTCAGTTTAAAATGAAAGTTGTAGTAAAACGTGGATGAAAATTAGCATGACGGGATAATAAAGTAAAAAGAATCATATTTAAAGCACCTACTAATGTGTATTGAAGAAAAAAGTAAAATCATACCATATGTCACCCGGCTCAATTTCTAATAAAAGCTAAATCAAAGTGTACATAAAAAATAAGCACATCAAAAATGTGTACGATACAATGGCGGTATAGTAAAAGAAATATATATCTTAAAAGAAAAAAAGATTTGACATGTGTTAAGTGGTGTATGGTGGTCATACCATATTAAAGAAAAAAAAAAATACAAAATAAAAGTTAAAAAAAAAAAAGACAGGACGACATAGTTAGTGGTGTGGCGATGTACTATTCATAGTAAATCTTTTCACACAAGGGTGATGACAAAATTTGTACACTAGCCAAATGAAGTTGCCTCAAAAAACATGATCATAAATTGTTTGCTATCATCATCACCACCACCATAATATATTTCCTTCATTTCTTACTTTGATTCTCCCATTGTTTGTAAACTTTTAATCCCACAATCATTCAGCACTTAAATAAAAAATGAAGTTCTCTAGTTTACATAATAATATAAATAATAATAACAAAAGTTGTTCACAACATCACATATTACAAGTTTTTAACAGAGAATTAGGCTTCAATCACCCCAAAAAGTTTCATCACCGTATCTCTGCTTCTGAGGTTTGTTTTCTAACATTCAAACAATTTTATGATCAGGGTCACTCTTTTTTCTTAAAAAAAAAAACCTTTTTAGGTGTTTAATGTTGTTAGCTAGTTGGATATTGTATCTTTTTGGTCCAATATTCTAACTTTAAGATGATGGATTGTGGTTTTTTTTTTTTTTTTTTTTTTTTTTTTTTGTGTCAAGAAACTGTTGTAATGGGTTCAAATGATGGATGATGGGGAAATGTGGTGAAGATAAAGTGTGTTACTAAATGGGTATAAGGTTATGATATGTTAATAAATGTTGTTGCAGTGTCTTGTGAGCAGAATAGGTCTGGATGGTAAACTGATTGGGCATGAAGGGTGTGTAAACACGGTTGAGTTTAGCCGTTGTGGTGATCGGCTGGTGTCGGGTTCTGATGACCGAAGAGTCATGTTGTGGAATGTGGCATGTAGAAGTTTGGTCCTTTCGTATGATTCGGGTCATGTGGACAATGTATTGCAGGCTCGGATAATGCCGTTTACTGATGATAGGAGTATAGTGACTTCTGCTGCTGATGGTCAGGTGAGTAACTCTATATTCACATTATTTGTCATTTGTGGATTAGTCATTTGATATAGGTTCCAGGGGCGATTCTTTTAAGGGCCGGTCGCCACCCCCCCCCCCTTCCCGAAGTTTCGGGTCAAGATTCGCCACTGATGGGTTCATTGGTTTTGTTCTGTTTTTGGACTCACCAGGGGAGTGACCTCAACTCCCTACTATAGCCCGAATAGCCGAACATTTAGCCCATCATGCTTATCTATCATTGTAGTATTCATGTGTGAAAATTGGTCTTTTGGAGTTTTCGCAACTTCTTGCTGGCGCTTTATATTTAGCTATAAATAAGTTTGCCGTATAACAAAAATGTGATTCCAAATTCTGGTTATTCATAGATTTAAAAGGTAAAATAATAAAATATGACCAAAATATGTTACAAATTGTGTTCGGATCGTAGATAATCATGTCAAGTCAGTTTTATTATTAGCATATGGACTTATGGTCTTTGGATCGTTAAGGAAAGTAATTTGACGCGTGTTTAAGTATGAAATTAAGTTTAAAAAATGCGTGTCGGTTTGATTACATCTATGTATGATAACGCGTTAACAAGTGTAAAATCATTAAAATGTCAGGTGCGACATGGTCTGGTAGCAGACAACGGTAAGGTGCAAACAAATATATTAGGGAAACACAACGGCCGTGTTCAAAAGCTTGCGGTTGAGCCTGGAAGTCCCTACATATTTTACAGCTGCGGCGAGGATGGATTAGTTCAACATGTAAGTCTAATGATTATTATCATCCAAAACATAATTAGTTTGACCATTGAAAAGTCAAAGTGGGAAGTAATTCTTACAAAGAATTGTGTTTGATTTTAATTCTTAGACAACTTATTGTTTTTGCAGTTTGATTTGCGAAGTAATTCTTCGTCAAAAGTTTTCTGTCGCGCCTCATTCACAGGAATCAACCACCAGTACTCTTCTTCAAACAGATTAAAGCTAAACTCCATTATAATCGACCCACGAGACCCTAATTATTTTTCTCTAGGAGGTTCTGATGAATACGCGCGCGTATATGATATTAGAAACCTGGATGGACCCGTTGAGACATTCTGCCCAAAACATCTAATCAAGAATCGCGTTATTAACATCACAGGAATGTCATATTCCAACACGAGTGAGCTTCTGGTTTCTTATAACAGTGAACACATTTATTTATTTCAAAAGAATATGGGTCTAGGCCCATACCCCGTTGCAGCTTCGCTAGAACATTTGGATAGTTTGGATGACCCACAGATGTATTTGGGGCGTAGTAATGAGTTAACGGCTAAAGGGGTTAGTTTTTTCGGGCCTTGTAGTGAGTATGTTATGAGTGGATCCGATTGTGGGCATATTTTCATATGGAACAAAAAAGATGGTAGAATTGTTCGCGTTATTGAAGGCGATGGGCGTGTGGTGAATCAAGTTGAACCACATCCTAACATTCCTGTTTTTGCTTCTTCTGGATTAGAGCAAAATATAAAACTTTGGGCTCCTGTATCCGATAGCATTCGTCCCCTGCCTCGTGATTTACATAAGGTAACTAAACGTGTTAGTTATGATCTTATGATTACAAAAACAATATTATTACAATGATAATATAAATCTTTTGATATAACAGATTGTGAAGTCGAACAAGCGAGCCAGAGAAAATCATTCACAGGTTGCACACACACCCGGCGTCGTGATGCATGTTTTGAGCCAAAGAAGGCATGGAGGGGCATATGTTGAAAGAAGGCTTGTTAGAGATGATACTACAAGGGGTTAAGAAGATGAAAGTGATGGAAATCCAAGTGAGTGTAATATCGTTTAGAATATTAACACTTGAAGTTTATAAAGTTCTGTTAATGTTGCTATGGGCTAATTAGTTTATTTTTGTATGTATTATAAATTCAATCAATGGGTGGTGCAGTGGTAAACGACTAAACGTCTGTTTTTCCTCTAGTTTCCTGTCATAACCTCTTAAAGGCCATATTCTTTGCAAACTCGATTTATGTGATCTCGTTATTAGGGTACCAGGGTGAGTTTTTTAGTAACTTATTCTCGTGGTTACTAGTCCGGCCTATACCAGTGGCAGGGAGGACACCCGGCTTGGACCCGTATTTTCAGGGCCTAATTATATCTATACTATATTATAATGCATGAGGCAGGGACTTCTTAAAACTTAAGTAATACAAATATAATTGCTTAAGGTACAACACTTAATGCACATGACAAAGATTTTTTAAGGGCAAATATGTCTTTTAGTTAGTTTCTAACAACCTATACTAAAAAATTGCTTGTAGTTACAAAGCCAAGAAGAGGTTAGATAAAAGCCTAAATAGGTGGAGAGGATCAACTTTGGTCATTTGCCAGGGTACAAACCTTAAAAGCATACCATGACGATCGGCTTATTTTTGTCGACGTTTCGGTGTTTGTCGTAGTCAATACCGATGTGTGGATTGAAATGTACAAAAAAGAATGCGTTATGTACAAGTAAGTAATGTATAAGTGATTCTTACATTTATAAATACTTTTATAGCAATTTAACTTAATTTAATCATAAAGAATGATCGAGCCATATCTAATTATTTAACAACTTTGTCATGTCCAATAGTTATTTAAGAAATCAAGATTTTGTATTAAGCTAAACAACGTCAACACAGTGTAAGTACACGAATCCTACACCTGGTTTGAATAATAATACTCATAATTCCTACTTTTATCTTAAGTAATTAATTTCCAACATTCACAAATACCTACCAATCACATATTCACATCTTCCTTCATTTTCTACGTTTCTTTTACACTAAAACTATATCACTATTTATCCCTTTTAACTTAACCTGTGATTTTATGGGAGTCCTAATAATTTCTTTTTTTTTTTAAGATCTAACACAATTTCCTAAATATTCTAGAGGATAGCAACCTGAACAACAAAGTATGCCTTTTTCTATTGTGGAAAAAAATATTCATTTTATGAATGTTTACGTTGGTTAACTTTAGTATGATAATTATTATTAACCAATAACATATTGTTAGCCAATAAGATTTTATCCATGAAATCCAGCATATGTTAATATTAACTAAACTTTCTAATTTATTAAGGGCTCTTTTTAACAAGTTTAAAAGCATAAAAGATAAAAGCACTATCAAATATTTTAAATATATTTGATTAAACTTTTTATATACACTATAGTCATATATCAACAAAACATCCTATTTTAAAGGGATGAAAAATCAAGCGGGAAACAATTTTTAAAATTTAAACCCTAAAGTATATTACTAGAGTTTATCCTATAAATACATATTAATACACACCTATTTTATTTGCTAAAAATTTAGGCATTGATCCATCTTAAAAAACTGAAGCTTCTAAGGTTAGTTGATATATGAATATAATATATTAACATATTTTTTTATGAACAACACCACAGGGGATGGTTAAAATGGAAACCACAAAAAGTTGAAGAAACCTTGGAAACTAAATGTGAGCCCTTGATCAAACAAGATGGAGGGTCAAGATTAAATCTAGATTATTTTAATATATTTAAGTAGGTAGAAGACAAAAAAAGGGCACCATGGTCATTTGGCATTTTTCTGAAAAGTCACATATGACAAGTGGACCCCACACATGTCACATCACCTCTCTCATACTTTTCACACATTGATATATAAGCTGTCAGATTGCCCGTGTTACATATGTAACATGTGTTGTGTTACGTAGGTTAAAACTGAGTTGCCAGTTTATATTATTTAAAAAGTGCTGATTTATTAATTTTTTTTATTAGACAATATTTTTTTTCGTTTTATTGTACCAGCACCAGAAATTGTTGCATACGTAACAAGAATTGATATGGTTATAGGCATTTTGTTACTTAAAATGCTACTTACAAAGTGCTAAAAACAAACGAAACGGTCATTACAAAGTGCTACAAAATTTATAGATCCAAAAACATTCAAATGTACACAAGAATCGTTTCTTACAAACTGCTAAAAACAAACAAAACGGTCATTGCAATTCAACAAATGCTAAAAAAACTATCATAAATAAAAAAAATTTGTCTACACTTCATTCTTGATAATCATCTTCATTTTTAATGCAAAAAATATGCTCACCTGCAAAAAATAAAACAAAAAACATCAATTTACTTGTAAAGACCCCCCCCCCCCCCCCCGCTTAACGTATGTTAACCAACTGGATTACAAGAAAACATACAAAACTAATGCAAAAAAACATTGTTTTATACATTTAGTTATCAAGATTATCAAACTTAAAAAATCAAAACTTTGTATCTAGTAAAAAAAACAGAAACTAATTTATACCAACTTAGTAGTGCTGTTACATACGAAACAGACGCAAACATAGATTTCATCCTAATTCTTCCTCTATAATATGCAAAAAATCAAACATGTATCTCGTAAAAAAATTCGGTAACTAATTTATACCAACTTAATTCTGTTGTTACATACGAAACAGACGCAAAAATAGCAAACAAATGCAAACATACATTCCACACATTATAATACTCATACAAACATACACATGCTGGTAAAAAACAAATCAGACATTTTGTTGCATATGTTAAGAGACATTAAAATTCACCAATTTTGATTAAAAAACATATTAATAATAATAACATATAAAAAAGGTTAATTAATAGCTCGAATTTTCAAAACCATCACAAAAAAACTTGTTTTTATCAAACACTAATTTATACCAACTTAGTGGTGCTGTTACATACGAAACAGATTAAAATTTATATTAGGTATGCCCATAAGTACAAATTTTATATATTTTTTTTACAATTATACAGAAATTACAACTATAATATGCAAAAAATCAAACCTGTATCTGGGAAAAAAAATCGGTAACTAATTTATACCAACTTAGTTCTGTTGTTACATACGAAACAGACGCAAATATAGGAAATAGATGCAAACACACATTCCACACATTATAATACTCATACAAACATACACATGCTGGTAAAAAACAAAATCAGACATATTGTTGCATATGTTAAGAGACATTAAAATTCACCAATTTTTATTAAAAAAACATATTAATAATAACATATAAAAAAAGGTTAATTAATATGTAAACCTACGTGTTAACGTATGCTACCAACATGTAATCCAACACCAATAAATATCACACTTGAACCTACGTGTTAACGTATGCTACTAGGTGTTGTTTTAATAAATTATAAAAAAAAACTGAAACAAAATACAAAATACCACTTATTCAAAAATTGAAACAAATCTTGAGAAATACTAGTAGTTAGCATCCATGGATTTTTATGAACCATCCAAAACCAGTTAATGATTCCTAATACCACTCGTGAATTTGCAAGACAAAAGAAGCCAAAACCAATTAAATATTTTCTAATACCACTCGTGATTTTTATGAACCATCCAAAACCAATTAAATATTTTCTTTTCCTGTAATAAAATTTTGAAAATAATAATAACATTTCAGAAAAGAAAGATACAAGATTCAGACCAGAAAGATACGACCGCTCCGACCACCACCTTGTAAGGAGCCGGGTGGCTCCGACCACCAGAAGAAAACATGCTGGAGACAACAGATCCAGAGTCTGAACTCAAAGTACTGCTATGAACTCTGTTAAGGCAACCGCCGTCGTCTCTCTGCTTCAGATCTAGAAGAAACACAGGTTCCTCTCTCTCTCCGTCGCCTCTCTCTCTCTCTCTCTCTCTTGGCTTCTTTCGATCAGGTTATAGGTGAAGTAGGGGGGTGAGGATGTTGTGGTTTGGTGGTGGAATGCGGGTGGTTGGTGGTTTCCGGTTGGAGCACCGCCGGAGGCGGTGGTTTCCGGTTGACAATAAAACCTCTGTTTTGAGGAATATTAATAATGATGATGGTGGAGGTCGATGTTGATGATGATGGTGGTGGTGGTGGTGGTGGTCAGGTGTGGTGGTGGTGGTGGTGGTGGTGGTGGTCAGGTATGGTGGTGGTGGTCAGGAATGGTGGTGGTGGTGATAATCTGCCTGGAAAAAAATGGAGAGAGAGAGAGTATGGGGGGTGTTTATATAGGAGGGAGAAAGAGAAAGATTCAAAACATTTAATGGGGGGAAAAAGAAAAAGTCTAAAATACCCTCAAGACAATATAATAATATTTCTAATAATGAGTGATGTGGAAGCATGAGAACCACTAGTTGGGTTTCCGGGAGTTTTTTCGTTTTAGAGGGTTTCTTGTCTACCTTTAGCCCAACACCACATATATGATTTTATTTTACTCCTATGTAAATGTTAACATCCTTTGTTTTCGAGATTCATTTCGATGAAGAGCATATTGATTTAAACAAACCAAAAGTTGTATAAGCATCTAAGGTTGTATTTTTTTAATCTTTAACCGTGGTGTATATATATTAGGTTTGTAAAGAAATGATTTTGAGGTTATTAGATAAAGTAGAAATACTATAATGGAGTAAAAGCATAACACCAAGAAAACAACTTGCTGACCTCTAAAGGTAAGTTGTTTTATTATTTTACCAAGTTACTTTAAAAATTAACATTTTTTAGTGTTACCGATAGAAATGGGATCAACAATTTTACTTTCGTTATGTAAGGTGGATGACACACTTGATGCCTAAGAATGGTAAAGTTTGTATTATTTACTTTTTTATTTGGTAACATGTAGTTTTTGTTTTAAGATCGAATGGTAACATTTGTTGCAAAATTACAAGATTATGTTGATAGTGTCGACCACATGAACCTGTCAAGGTAATTTCTTGTATTGATTTTTTTTACCATGTTACTTTAAAACTTTTACATTATCGGTGTTAGAAATGAAATTATGACATAGATTTGCTTTCTTTTTTTCTTTCTTTTGGCATTCTAAAACATTAGTATGATACCTACCGTGTGAATAAAATCCGGTAATATTAAAAAAAAATGATGTCGTGTGGAAACAATTATGTTTTTAATGTAGTAATATAAGCAAGTCAATATTTGTAAAAAAAGATTTAAAACACATGCCATGTTTGAAATTTAATGGAATTAAATTTGCTAAGTAATTAAAACTATGCCAAGTTGAAAAATTGTACAATACCCTAAATACTCAAGAAACATGATCTGCGGTAAAACTTTTATGTGGAAATATAACAAACAACTATATGTGAAAAACAAAGGGACAATGTTATAATAAAATGAAGGGCACACGTACTTATTTCTTGGAAATATAACAAACAACTATATGTAGTGAATATAGGAAATGCATATAACTACGCTGGTGTACGGTTTGGATTAAAAAAAAATAAGTAAATGTTTTGTTTATTTTTATTTTTATTTTTTACTCGAGTTAATTACAAAGATGGTCTTCGTGATTTAGAAAGAAAAAAAAACAGGTTTGAATACTAAGTTTTTAGTTGTAGTGAATATAGGAAATGCATATAACTACGTTGGTGTACGGTTTGGATTAAAAAAATAAGTAAATGTTTTGTTTATTTTTACTCAAGTTAAATACAAAGATGGTCTTCGTGATTTAGAAAAAAAAAAAAACAGGTTTGAATACTAAGTTTTTAGTTTCATGTTTAAGGTTCATGGTTGTAATTTTTCGCCTCGCAGCATCACGCTATTTGAATAAATGTTATTTAAATAAACAAAAGTTGAGTAAATTTGATGGAATTAAAGTGTAACGAAAATGAGGGATAATAATGTAATTGGTGTTTGAAAGACAAATTTACCCTTAATTTACGATTTTACGTTTGGCATTGCATTCTAACAAACTCTTTGGGTATCTTAAAATGCCATATCAAATACATTATATTATTGTACAGATATCTAGGAGTGAGCAATAACTGAACTGTTAACCGAGCCAAACAAAAAAACAGATGAAATCGAACCGGGTTCAATAATAATTTGAATTAACTAAAAACTGAATTAACTTAAAACCGGTTATTGTTGTTTTATACCCTTAGCTCACCGAAATCAGCCAAACCGAAACATAACTTTTCATATATTCATATAGCCAAAGTTTTTACCAAAATTAAGTTGATCAGACTGAAATCGACAATCTAATCAAATAAACTGAACAAATTAATTAACTGGTTAATAAGATCGGTTAACCGATAACTTCGATTTAGTTAAGGTTGAGGTTAATAACTAAATTGAAGCGAGTATGCACGCCCTTAAACATGTATGTGTTCCCCGCTGCATCGCGCGGGTACATTACTAGTATTTTTATATACATACATTTTTAAAGTATAAACCTGAAAACTTGGCACAATACTTAAACATAAAAAAAATAAACCTGGGCCAATATAAAACCTAAACTTGTTGGCCCAATACTTCAAAACTTAAAATCTATTTGTAGATTAACAATATTGATCCATAAAGCCTATGCCAAATGTAAAATGCCTAATTCATTAGACTAATAAGTAATAACAACATTGTAATAAAAAGAATTTGCTATATGAATCAGGGAGTGCGAGAGCGACCAACATCCATCGTCCACAAGATCACAACCGGTCCACCACCAGTTGTCGCCCACCAGTCAAAATATTTTTTTTTTTTTTTTTTGTTCTACTTCATACAATTAGCCTTGCTTGAGTAATTGTTAATGGTTTTGGATTGCTATGTTTATTGTTATAAACAATAACCGCTGTTTTAAGAAAGCTGGTTTATATAATTTAATTCGTTAGAGCCTAAGGACCATTTTCCCAGCTCATCTATATATAACACTTGAAATCAATAACACCAGTGGTTACCAAAAAAACAAGCATATTTTATAATCTTCATGTAAACCTTAGGGTCTGTTTGGTATGAGGTAATGGAATGGATGAAGAATGGAATGGACGAGATAATGGAATGGACAAGGCAATGGAATGGATCATTACCATTCCATGTCTTGTTTGGTTGCCATGTGGGAATGAAACAAAACATTACTTCGTGTTGGATAGGTAGGAAAAGAAGAAGGAATAAAATCGGTGGTGAGTGGCAATGGTGGGTGGTGGTCAGTGGCGGTGATGATGGGTGGTGGTCAGTGACGGTGATGGTGGGTGGTGATATGTGGCGGTAGCGGCGGTGGTGGGCGGCGACAGCGGTGGTGGCGATGGTGGAAGGTGGAGGTGGATGGCCGTGATGGTGGGTGGGCTACGATGATGAGTAGTGGCGGTGGTGGTTGGCGGCGTGATGGTATATTGTGGTGTGTGGCGGTAGCGTGGTGGCGGGTGGCGACGGAGGCGGTGGTGGTGGTGGTGGTGGTGGTGGGTGGCGATGGTTGGTGGCAGTGACGACAGTGGTGGGTGGCGATGACGGTAGTGGGTGGTGGGCGACGGTGGTAGGTTGTGCTCGACGGTGGTAGGCGGCGTTGGACGGTGTTAGGTGGCGGCGGCAGTGGGTGGGTGACAGGGATGGGTGGTGGCGGGGGTGAAGGTAGTGGGTGGCAATGGTTGGTGGCGGCGACGACGGTGGTGGTTGGTGGCGGCGGTGGTGGTGGGTGGTGGCGGTAGCGGTGGTGGGTTGTGGGCGACGATGGTGGGTGGCGACAACGGTGGTGGGTGTTGGTGGTGGTGGTGGTGGTGATTGGTGGGTTATGGTATTGTTAGTAAAAGGTGAATAAGGGATGGAATGAAAAAAAAACATGGGGTGTGGATGGAATGGTTTTGAGGGAATGGAATGCCTTGTGGAATGTGTGATTCCATTCCTTTAACCAACCAAACACCCAATTTTTCATTACCTCATAATGGTTCATTACATCCCCTCTTTCATTCCATCATACCAAACGCTACCTTAGGCTTTCTCATACTATCTTCCACTTTCACATATACAGAAACACAGAAATATTTAAATAATGTTATGGTCAAACATGATTAAACTTTTTTTTTTTCTTTTATCAAGTGGATGGAATTCAAGGAATAAAAAATGATAGGAAATAACTAAAATGCCCTTGATTTAACGTTAGTCATTAACAGAGTTTGTAAATTGGATGGATTTAGCACTATATTTATAACCTTAGTGGCTCAGGTGTCAAAAATTATTATTTTGGAGGAATCTAGCAATATTGAACAAACCTCAGGAACGAATTTGGCCATTTACTCTATTTAAAAAATAATCTTCAACTAAGATGTTTTTTTTCATCTTCAACTATCCTTATTGTCACTAGTATAAAAGTGGTTATTCAATAATACACAACACATGACAGTCTTTTCATTATTCTATAAAACTGATTCCAAACAACTTTCTGCTATTTGAACAAGTTACAAGCCACCGTATAAAATGTCATCATGGAGTATGGAGGTGGCCAACGTTACTTCATACTAATAGCGCTCCACATTTTTTTGTGGTCGGTCCAAAGACGCGAGCTAACTTGGATCTGAAAAGGCGGTTTATGGAATATGATCATTTTATTCGGTATATATGGATGAACGCTCACTAGCGATCAAAATCAAGTCAATCTACACTTAAGCTCAACATAATCTTACAAATGTTATCCTTGGGCTGAAACGCATGCACCGGTTAACATTTCAAATTATGTACTCTTTTACAAATACATGACCCTATTTTTATAAATAGAAACTATTTCAAGTAATTACTTGCTTGTTAACAACTTACTGGTTTTTAAAATATAAATTTTATTCTGTTAGTTATATTCATTGCATTCTTCAACAACACGTTGTAATATCCCTCACACCCCACCACATTTAGTTATTAGTCAAAATAGTTATGATATTAAATTATAACAGTTGAAAAAAAGATGCAAATTAGATTTTCTATAATAAAGAAAGTACAACGGGTAAAAATATGGCTGGGAAGAAAAATGATTTAAGTGTCAGTTGCGTTACTTCGTTCTGCAGGTTAATCATTCATTTGCAGACAACATTTAAGTACCCCTCTATCCCCGGTCCTATAAACCATCATTTTTACTGTATGCTATTTTTCATTTTCTTTCAGTTTTAAAAAATATATATAAAGGTTTGACTTATATTGAAAAGACTTCATTAAATTTATGTATATCTACACGTTATTTACAGAAAAAAAGCTAATTATACTATGTATAATTGAAGAGTTAAGTTGAACAGTGATAATTCTATTTTTGTAATTAAATTGTAAAACAAGGCTTTTTAGTCAATTAGAGAAATCTGTGTGTCCTTTGGGTATCTTGATCTAATGGTGGAGTATTATAGGTGGCTATACATTATTGGACCACACATTTGATTGTTGTAGTTCACCGCACGTGTCTTAATAACTCAATACATGTCATTATCTCATCTATCTCTATTATTCTTGAGAGATAAAGACTTAGGAGCACTAAGAGAGAGACAGTGGGAGGATAGAAACAGAGTTAAGAGTTGAAGACACCACCTGCACCGGCTACAATTCTGGTGGACCTTTCCTACTCAGTTTTTTTCTACCGACGAGTGTCTTCACTTTTTTCTAATGTCGATATCGGTGCCTGCGCCACGTGTGTAAGCCATTCCCTCTTTTTTCTTTGCGTTTAATGACTTCTTGCTTTTATCATTTCTTGCCAAGAGAGAGAGAGAGGACAATGACCGGCACCGAAGGTGTCACACTAAATGGAGAGTGAAGGTGAAGGTGTTTACGGGGAAGACCAAATGGTGGTGTCAGTTCACTTATTAGGTGACGGTGGTGATGTTTGTTGAAGACCTATGGTGCTTAGAAACGCTGGTAAGTCATACTCTTACTTCACCTGCATGTCTCATTTTTGGTAAGGTTCCGCCAATTTTTTTTTCTTTTCCGGTTGGATGTAGTCCCTCAGGTCGAATTCTGATGTTTGATGATAACTTTCCCCTGACTCTGTTTTATATTTCAAGATGGTTTTGTTCTTTTCAGGTTTGATGTGAATTATTTTTTATAGCTGGCAGACCAACTTTTTTGGGATTATAAGGTATTTACTTGAACCTTTAGTGCTTTGTCATATGTTGGTGTATGTATATACTGATAAGAAGAACACAATAACATTGGTACTTGAGATCAGTGTACAATAATAGAGGTTCTAATGATAAATTGTCGAATTAATAACTATATAAAACCAAGTGTTAAACTATTCTATGTGGAATATGGCATTTTCTTAGTTCTTACATGGTATGAAGAATTTATTTTACTGTGTTGATGAAGTTAACTCTCTCTATATATATGGTTTTTTGTGTAAGGATCAATAATAGGGTGGGCATTATTATAAAGTTTGTTGATTCATGTTTTGATGTATGCTTATCTTTTTGTAAAAAAATGGCAATTCGAGTTGAGCCAGCAAATGGTATTAAGATATTAGAATATCAGGTGTTCAAGTTTGAAGATCAACAAGTAGCTTTCACATTCGCCAAAGGTACATTACCCACATCGAGTTATCCGTCTGAACTGTTGTTTGGTTGTAAAGTTATAAGGACTGATTTAAAAATATACATTACCCACGTCAATTTATCCGTTTGAACTGTTGTTTGGTTGTAAAGTTATAAGGACTGGTTTAAATCATGTACGGGTCTTCTTGCCCATTTCATTTTTTTAACAGGTTAAATACAATGACATATAAATATAATGTTGCTCTACAACATCGTGATGCAGCTGATCCCATCGAGATAAAAGTTATTAGCATATTTTGATCCAACGGCTAATACTACAGTCTTTTTGTTGAATGGAAGGTACACACTATTCTCCATCAGATGTTACTTAATTCACATTTTCATTATTAGATAGCTAACATGTCTTTGCAATTTGCATATTCGACAGGCAAAGCAATCCACATTTTTTGCAAACCTACCATAGTAACACATTTCGACTCTATAATTACAGTCCAACACTATTATCCTATCAATTAATACAAATGTAAGAAAGTTAGGTCTATCATGAAAGTTTGTCATAGTGCAAGCATTAGGATTGGTAGACTGGCATGAGCTCAACTTTCCTTCCCATCATTTTAGTTTTGTCACACGTGACCAGCTACATGCGACTAAACAGTCATGAACTTCCATCAGGTTTTAACACTTTGTACAACGGTTATGTATATTGTTAACAACTTTTTATTTTAACAAATATGGAGTTTATATTACAGACCTGATTTGGAAAGGGGTGAATTCATTTGTTAAACAAAAAAAAAACCTAAGATAAAACTTGCAAAGCCGAGGTAAGTATTTTTTTTTTCAACATCTAATCACTATTTTATGTTATACCTATTACCTACCATAGTGTGTCGGAATATCATATTAAATGATGTTTTCATGTGAAGATCATCATGTGATTTATGAGGCAAGGCATCCGTAAGTATCATGTACCAAATCAAGCATTTGAAATTTCTTGAATTACATTAGCTATAATATCGCTATTGAGATACATTTGAGGTGGTCAGAATATTGGTGGGAATAACTTGCTTCTTGGGTATGTCCATCACATGTGGCAGGATCGTAAAACATGAAATGGTGTTAGTTCGCATAACTCGCTGGACACAGATCATGATTTTTTTGAGTAATAAAGAAAACCTTATAAGATATGGCAACCATGTATTAACCTAGAGAATTGTTGAAATAATATATTCTTAAGTTTGGAATACCACTTACCTGTTCTGTAAAATATTTTAGTTTTAAGCATGTATTTTGGTCATATTTTTCTTTACCTGCATCTAATTTAAGCTTAGACCCCTCAGGTTTCAAGAAATCCAAGAAAGTTCACGTGGTAGGGTTGAAGGGAAATGTGATGCTAAGAGTTTGGTTACTTCATTTATCTGTAGGGGACAAAAATTATCTGAGTGAAGGCTTGAGTACTGGAATGACATGGCTGACACTTGCATATATATGAAGAACAAGAATAACAAATCATTTTGTTTTTATATTTGTTTTGAAACCCCATTGTGCTATACTTATTTCCCGAGATCATGTTGATTGTAATAAGTGAATAAGTAATTGAAGCGCAGATGTACATATTGTCGAACTAAGAGCAATTTGGTATTGCGCGCCGCAATGCGCGCGGGTAGAAAACTAGTTAATAAAGTAAATAAACTAGATTTAACAGGAAAAATGACCACAAGCTTATAGCTTAGTGGTTGGGGGATATGATGGAAGACTTCTAGTCACTTGGTCATGAGTTCGATTCCTGATCCAACCGGTTTTACTGGCTCTTTATCGTCGTGCTCTCGGGCGGGTGAAGGGTCGGGTTTTCTCCGGAATAGGTGGCTTGGTGTGTGTTAGCTACCCGGCCGGCGCATTCTAGGGCGGGCACCTAAGACGTGTCTTCACCTAGGAGCGTATGGGTGCTTTCACGATTGTTGGGTGCCCGGGTAGCTGGCACGTCAGTTTGTTGGCCGTTAAAAAAAAAGGAAAAATGAGTTAAGTTAATTATAAATCATCTATATTAGAATGGTTATAAAAATAATTCATGTGTACGAGGACTTGTTATTATCCTGAAGACCTCAAACGTATTTAAATAGCAAACACAAGCAATATAATGATTGGCACCAATAATGCCTTTCACTATATCGTGTGTTTTTGTCAAGGGGAAAGAAACATTGACATCATCGTTTACATGTTAGGGTTCTTAACTCAACGACGTCAAGTAACGTTGAGTTAATCGGTAGAGTGCATATGTGCATATTCTAAGCATTCTTTATACACACTTAATGAGGCTCTTAACCATTCAGTGCTGAATGACTCAGCATTCAGCGCGTTTGTTTCAGCCTCTGAATGGAATGGTTATGGCTGAATCGTTAAGACTTGGGATATTGCTGAACCATTAAACACTGAATCATTAAGCACTGAACTACGCTTAACCTTGATGAAACTCTCATACCAATGTGGGATAATAAAACTAACCATTAAGAGGTCTAACTTAATGATTCAGCACTTAACCATTCAGACCTCTTAACCATTCAGACCTCTTAATGATTCAGCACTTAATCAACCAAACAAGCCCTAAGTATACCTAGTTGAGGGCCTTCATCGGTCAAAAATCCTCTCTCACGCTAATGAGTACACTAACAAACTCACCGCTCACTGAATACTACACATAATTTTACGTACAACAAAATTCCTTATTAGGTTTTAAAATTAAATATACTCACCAATTATTAAGATCATATACTCCTTAAAGGAATATAGATGTTACCACACTCTAAATTCAAAAACTCAAAACTTAGGTTATAAACTTATAAACTAACTTTTTTTACAAAAGAAAAAAAACATAAATCTAGCCATATGTTTATCTTGCCAACAATGATGGAAGAGGAATTTTAAACTCCTTCAAGATGGCTAATTCTTCTTCATTTCCGGACTCCCCCTTCAATCTCCTCATTGTTGTCACCTAGATGCTCTCAACCTTCAATTTTCTCCTCCCTCTCATTCGCGTTTCGCAACACAACCCAACCCACTAAAACTCCTTCAAGATCTAATACTTTATAGAAATATAACATAATTGGCTCCATATTTTCTATGATTTGTTAAGTTATCAAATATATCTTTTGGTTATCCTTTATTATTGTGATTCTCTTCTTTACATATAATGATTGCCAACAAATTAAATAGAATTCAAGTATGATACAATATAAAACACGACAAAGATGCTAAACCGGTGGATGATGATCTAAACCTTTCTATATAGGCCTAGAGTGTTAAATATTCATCCTTGGGCTCTAATTTTTCTGTGACTATGAGATGATCCCACATTGGATGCAAGATTCTTCATCTATAAACCAAAAATACATGTTTCCTCCTTTAATAGTTCTAACTATCTAGTCGATTTTTGGATCGGTTCAGTTTGAACTAGGTCGTTTAGCAAGAGAAAACATAACCAATGGTTCAACTGTTTTTAGGTTGAACCATTTCGAATAATCCCACCCAATTCAAAAATTAGCGGGGAAAAGATAGAGAATTAAGTACATTGTGTTACTGGTGTAACCGTTGATGCTTTGAAAATTTGAGATAACTTATTTAATATTAATAATAAAAAAATCCTTTCTATATTTTTTTACAACCTACAAGGACATTGTGTAATTTGATTCGTGATCTTATTTCAAGTTTTTGAATAACCATTCATATTATATCTATTTCAACTGGTTGGATACCGATCAAACCAGATTTCAATCTTTTTTACTTTTGTTTTTTCTCATTTTATTATTTATTTAATATCTTAGACTATATATTTTATTTATCAAAATCGTTATGGTTTATTAATATTCTTTTAAACTTGTTATAAACCAGTTACATGTTGCAAAAGTAACGTGTTTTTGTATTTGTTTTAAAGGATATGGATCATTTGAGAACAATTGGTCTAATGGGGGACTGAGATAATCATTCTGTACCACACAATTCTTTTAAGGAAAAAAAAGGATTTAAAGTTTTTTTTTTTTTTTTTTTTTGCATTTATACATATATGTATATAAGTGTTCAAAACTATAAAAATTATTATTGTACATATATATACATACATTGTTTTGAAATTTATATATATAATGTGCAAATGTGTAGAAATTATTGCACATACATGTATAGAAAGGAAGATTGTGAGTAAAAACATGTTTTTCTAATGTATATAGGTGTGTATACGTGTTGAATTTGAAAAATAAGCATCATAAAATAGGTTTGACATATGTATAATGAAAATTGATAATATACACATATGTATATATTTGCAAGAAAACTATTATTATTATTATTGCCTTACAGAAATATGTGGTTCAAAATAATTCTCTCAGTTTTCAATTAAAAAGTGTTCTTTCATGATCCTACATTTATTTTAAACAAGTTATATATTTACATTGTTAATGTGTCAATCATATTTTTTTTTTGAAACGTTGATCAAAAGTATAAATATGATCCTCTGGCATAGACAAGTTGGTCAGGCGATGAATGGAGGAGGGCCTGGTTATAGGTTCGAATCCTGAAGCATACAAGGCAACGAAGACAAGAGCTTGTGGTCTACTAGTTGAAGCAAGTTTGAATCTGAGCTGACTCGGTTTTCAGCTGGCTGTTACTCCAGCGAGGAAACTCGTGTGAAGCCAGTACGTTTTCCGGGGCGAACGACGTAGTCCCCACCATACCAGCGTGGACTCGGTTCAGATAACATAGTCTGGACGCGTGAGTGATTAGGCCCTGCCTAGAAGCGAGTGTGTTGATCTCTGCCACATAGGTTAAGAAAGTCCCCGTTCAAAAAAAAAGTATAAATATGTTGCAACATAGACACAATCTCACCATTTCACGTTTTTATTAATCGCGTCCATAGATGACATAAACTGCTTACCCGGGTATAAGTATATTTTATGTAGTTGATAAAAAAAGATCATTTTACTCACACTGATTATTTCGCTATCAAATTGAGCCGAGATTTAGCTTAGACGTTAGTCGAACTACGACTCTAAGCTCGTCTATCTCCCAAGCTCAGTCCCATGTTAACAAGGGCTATAGTTAAAACTAAGTTCCTTTCCAACTCTATATTTAGAGCTCTAGTTTTTGTCAATATTAATTTTTCAATCTCAATTAACGCTTGTATAGCTTTCAAGCTCAACTTAGGTTCGGGTCGCTTATAAACTCTTAGTTAATTATTCAACTTACACCGTACCACCAGTTAGTAATAAAGGTTTTTTATATTATGTAGAATAGTGAAGTTTCGTATGTCAAGCTTGTTTAAGCTGGCTCGTTGTGTGTATAAGACCATGTGTAGTGGGGGGCTTTATGGGGCTCCATGTATAAAGCCCCCCATCCTGATTGGTCCACGTGGCAGCTGAGTCAGCATGGGGGTTTAATTCAAAATAGGGGTGTAGTGGTAGGGGGGCGTTATTTTATTTCTATTTAAAAGAAAAACAATAAAAAAATAATTAAAAAAATAATAATATGAGAAAGTAAGAGAGAGAGAGTGAGGTGGAGAGATTTGATTGGATGGTGGTTGTGATGTCCAGCGCTATTTTTAAAACGCCCGGGCCCTTTTTTCCCCCATAGCGCCCCCCTGTAATGGTGTTGGGGGCGTTATGGGGCGCTATCATGCAAAAAAACGCCCAAATCGCGCCCCACTACACCCGGTCTAATAGTGAAGTTTCATATGTCAAAGCTCGTTTAAGTCGGCCTAATTTAAAGCATTAGCATGTAAGACCATCAGTAGTGGAACAAGCAATTAGCGCCCCCTCCCTTGATTTCTATTGGATGAAAGAAGATGGCACAATAACCAATGTAAAGTGATGTTATAATCTTCACACAATAACCAACGGTGTTTGGGCGCTAAATTAGGATTTTAGACCCCAATAATGCCCCACCATTGGTCTAATATCAAACACTACTAATAAAAATATTTAAAAATAACAAGAACAATTCTGAAATAGAAATTAGTCATTAAAAGTTCTGATATATAACATACTACACCATAAGAGAAAAACACCAAAGTACCAATTCTACCCCCACCCCTACTATCCCTATAACTACAAAATGTCACTACAACAAAATGAAGGGGGTTTTAAATTTTTAATAAAACAGATAACACATGTCCCTTTTAGTCATTTCACTAGCTTTCAAGGGTTCCTAGAACCAGAAGAGCCATGAGTGCCATTGTTGGTTGGAGAAGCATTTGGACCACCCATTGTTATCCTCTGTTTTAGCTGTGAAAGCAATGCTTGATTCTCTTGGTTCAGAAGCTGTGCTTTCTTCCTTAGTTTCTCATTCTCTTGCATGATCATACAGTTCTCCATGTACAGCTTTGAGTTCAGTCTTTCCATCTTCTTTCTTTTTAAACTGCAATCAAACACACAGACAGTGATATTATTAAATAGATTATTCAATAAAAAACAGACCCAGATAAAAATGTTGAAAGAATCATGGATTAACATAGACTTTAGACGTAAAAATCCTGAATTTAAAAAATCAACAAACAGAGCAAGAAACAGAGCAAAATTAAAGAAATGGTAAATCCATTATTTTTGGTAAAAAATAAGCAAAACCAAAAGAGTAAAATCATTTAATACAGAAACCCCGATCAATGATGGAAGGAATCAACGATTTACATAGATTTTCGACGTAAAAATCCTAACTTCAAGAAATCAAGAAAAAACAGAGCAAATTAAAGAAATGATAAATCTTTTGGTTTTTGTAAAGAAATAAACAAAACCAAAAGAATCAAATCATTTAATGAAGAAACCCATATCAATGATGGAAAGAATCACCGATTTACAAAGATTTTGACGCAAAAATCATTACTTAAAGAAATTTACAAAAACAGAGCAAAGAAAGGAAATGATGAATACTTGATATTGTTAAGAAACTCAAGGAAACAGAAAAGGTATATCTGTGATTAATAAACAAAACCCATACAAATTATTGTAAAATATGATTGATTACACAAATTCGGATCGAAAATACTCACAAATTTGATAGTTCAGAAAAAAAAAAAAAACAAAGCAACAATGAAGATACACCTCTGTTTTTTTAATAGATTAAAAAGAAGAGAAATGTGTGTATGTTTTCAAGAAAGATCTACCTGTGGGAAAAACAAAGGACTCTGTTTTTATGAATTTTAAACAACAGAAGTAAGTAGAGTGTGACAAGATGACGCAAAAGACCAATGATGTGTTTATATAGTGGGAAAAGGGGGGGGGGGGGGGGGGTAGGGGGTTAGCTCCGGCGAGTAAAGTAATGATAATAATAAAGATTTGAAAGGATGGAGAAGGTAAGAAGAAGGCGGCATGTATGGATGGGAACGGATTTAATGTGCTTCTTCTTCTTCTTCTACAATCATGATGATTATTACATTTTTGGTTTTCATTACGTCATATGAATGATGGGGTCTCGAGTAGGGGTGTTTTCGGTATTTCAGTTGTGAAAACTTATAACATATGATTAATGTCATTTTTGTTTGAAAAGGTAAAAAATATACACCACTGTAATGAGTAATTGTTTAGAAAGAAAAGATGATAAACAAATATACATTCTAAAAGTTATGCCTAAGTACAGTTTGTATTTTAGGATAAGGAGAGTATGAGTGGGATGAGATCGGTATTATACTGATACTAAATCTGTATTGATATTGAATGTTTAGAAAAGCGGATACTGAACCTTTTGGTTCGGTACCAATATGTGTTACAGAATATTCTCTCTATAATGTATTGGTACCGATCGCTAGATTTTGGAAAAGTTACTACCGAGTAATGTATCAATTATATCGGTACGTACCGGTATTCGATAGCAAATGCACATTCCTGATGTAGAGAGTCCTTTGGGTTCATTGGGTTGGTTTTGCATACCATCGCAATCAAATACGGATTACATTAACTTGATACTAAATGTATACTAAATGTAACGGTTCATTTTTTTATTCTTTTTTTTTAAGAAAATGGTATTTTGTTTATTTTTGGAGTGTCCTTTACGATTTGAGTTTATTTTGGTTCATTTGTAGTTCCCTATTCATCCTAGAGTGATAATAACTATATTTAAAAACAAATGGTGCTTCAAGCAAGTCGCTAGAAGCAACCGCAATACTTAGTTACAACAAAACATTACGAAAGTAAAGCTTGCCATTCAATTGATTGATTTTTGCTCTTGTAGTTTAGTGACATTGTTGGTTTTCGTTCACAAATGTGTTTTTTCTTCAAACTATGAAGTATAGGTTGATAAGATGCTATTTAGAGGGTGTTTGGGATTGATTTTTAAAAACAATTTTTGCGTTTTAGAAAAGCAAGATTGGAGCTGCTTTTAGATAATCGTGTTTTGGTAACCTAAAAATTCATTTCAAACTCAACCTCAAACACTAAAAACTGATTATTTGCGTTTTCAAAACGCAATAATCTAAATGTAACTTGTTTTGACTTATCAATAGGAAATTGCCTTTATTTGATTAATCAAAAAAAAATCTAAAAATCCATTTCAACAGAGGCGAAACCCCTGGCCCCCCTGTTTTTTGGCGCAGTAGTGGAAATTTACGATTTTCGTATGTAAATTGAGTGCGGGTTGAGTTCGGCCCCGCCGATTTGCCACTACGGACCTAAAAAATTTGAGTCCGGCCCCCTCCGATTCGAGAACCAAGCTTCGCCACTGCATTTCAAAACACAACCCCAAACACCCCCTTTGTACGAAAAGATTGTTTTTTTAGAATAAAATTGAATGTGATTATTATTATATAGAAAATGTTACTAAAGACATAAAAAGTAAAAAGCTAAATACATGATTTTGGTATTTAAGTGGAAGATAGAGTTTTAGAGATATAATGATGGGTTTGAATTGGTTGCAACGACGGAGGCCTCGCCCTGTGCTCATCATCACCATGCCAACCTCTCCCCCCTTCATCATCCATTTTTTCTGGATAATGTTTTTCTATTTTTTTTTTCAATTAAAAAAAGTTATGTACTTTTAACTCAAAAGGGAAAACCCGATTCCACTAAGAAACTCGTAAACCTTATGATTCGAGTAAAAGTGATAGATAATTAATGTTTTAAAAGATGAAAACAAATAGAATGATTAGGATTGTTAATAGAGACATAGATGAAAACAAATAGAATGATAGATAATTAATGATCTCCAGCTCAGCTGGTTTGAGGTATGGTGGGTTTTCCCTTAGGGGTTCCCATCCTGGGGGGAGGTCACAAGTTCGATTCATGCACACCACAAAAAAATTCCCCGTGACGGTTTGAGCTTAGGCAAGGAGGACACCGGTGTGTGGGTAGGGATTCGAACTTGGGACCATACAAGGATTTCCATTGATCTAAACCTTAAAAAAAAAAATAGAGACATACCATAACACTTGCCTCGCAATTATTTAACCAACATTGATCTTTTTCTTAAATTTCTAAAGTCACGGCTAGACGCAAAGTTTTTATTCGTATCTCATAATTGTGTTAAGAGTAATGAATTGTGTCATTCTCCATTTTACGTACTTTTTAACTCTTTCATACAAAACATTTTTATAAAATCTTTAAGCATTTTTTTTTTGAAAAGGCAAACTTTTATTCCACACCCAAACATATATAGTCTTTTACTAGTTGCTAATAAACATATACCAATTATCACCTATTATATCACCACAATGCACCTTGGTGTTAGATACAACTAAAGATTACATCACCTAACATACGTTTACAGGTAGATCTAGTTAGATTTCAAAATAACACTATTTGTTCCAATTCTTAGTGACTTCATTCGCTCTATTTGTTACCCACATGTAGGATAATGACTTGATATCGCCCAATAATTGATCTAGATTCAATCTTTTCCCTTAAAAAAATTTTGTCGTTTCTCCCTTTCCAAATTACCCAACAAGTGGTGAGCATGATTGCTTTAAGTGCTTTCTTCTTGACTTTCCCGAGACCGTTAATGTTGCTTGACTCCAATAACTCTCTAAAGTTGAATGCATAAATTGACGGGATATTACACCAATCGTTGATTTTGTTCCATAGATTCACAGCCACATAACAAGAAATGAAGAGCTGCTCCGTTGACTCGGAATATTCTCCACAGAGGTTGCACATATTCGAGCTGCTGATGATGTTTTTGCGGACTAATCCCTCTAATGTTGGAAGACGCTCTTGTTCCGCTCTCCATGCGAGAAGGTTGATCTTCTTCGGAACCCAAATTGTCCATGTGAACGGGTAAAAAGGGACAACAACTGTGGATAGAAGGAGCTGGCATGATGAAACTGAGAAGGCTCCTGACGGCTCGCTGACCCACTTCCATGTGTCTGGTATAGTAGATAATTGGCAGGTTTAAATCAATTGACAGCAGTCCTCAAACTCGCGTCGTTCCTGTACCTGTAAAGGCTCTCTTTTCCAAACCCAACCCCCGACCCATATGTTGCCCTGTAGAAGTAAACGCGATGCAGCAATGCAACGCTTATTAGTTTCCAAATAAAAAGATTAGGATATTTGTACCTCAACGGTTGTTCCCCGAGCCAGTTGTCGAGCTAGAATTGTATACCAGACCCATCTGCCATCACCCCTTTGAATAAACCCTCAGCATGTATGTTCACATTTTCAAAGTCCTTTCCAACCTTTATGATCGAATTCCAGACCCTGGGATGGTTGACTTAAAAGGCATAAAGGACCAAGATCTATCATTATAGTGAAAGGACTCTATTACTCTCCTCCAAAGCCTATAAACTTCGGTTTCATATCGTCACCACCATTTTAGTAAGATACTCATATTCATGTACTTAAGTGAACCCAAACCAATTCCACCTTTATTCTTAGGCCCTATGACTCGTTCCTCAAGATGTTTTGCGTTTTTCGTGCATACCATCCATTCTATGCATAAAATCAAGTCCAAAGGCCCGCCATTGCTCTTTAATAGCATATTTCCCTTTTGTTTTATCATTAAGCTAGAATACCATTTATGTTATTCTTTTCTGGAAGGCAACTTTCATTAAACAACCAAACAACGGACTCTCTTCAAGCAGTGGCGCAGGTTTGTGTAGAAAATATTGATTCTAATACACACACGACTGGAATCTCTCTCAAACAACCAAACAAACTCAACCATACAAACTAAACATAACAGAAGAAAGAAATAGCGACAAAACGGTGACCAAAACTTTATTAGTTTACCCAAACCAAAAAAGATCCCAACCAAACCCAAGTGATCTTAACAATCGTTAAGATCAGTAATCAATACAGAGTTATCATCAACTACTGATTAACACAATCAGTTGTTGATGATGAATAGAAAGAAATAATAACAAAACTTACAGAAAAACGTTTAACCTAATACAAAACCCTAAACGAATGAGAGAGACTGATCAACAATGAGATAAAACAACGTTTATATACGAGCTCTAGAAGCTTCTGCCACTTGTGTTCGAAAGATGATCTCCACCGTAGGATCAAATAGATCTCAGCCATTCATAACAAGCAGAGCCCAACAAACTAAACCCAACATCACAGTTAGCCCAAATGCTTACAAACAAGTCCAGACTTTATCACGAGTATAACGAGCCCAATAAAGAGAACCTGCCCATCATAACTTAAACGCATGTTTAATACAAATCAAATTATAAACAACCACAACATATTTTAACATCCCCCCTTAATTTGATTTGCTAAACATGTCAGTTAAGCCAAGCTTATTACACAACACTTCATGTTGTGAACCATACAGCCCTTTTGTTAATATATCAGCAGTTTGCTGATCTGAAGTAACCTTTACAACTTGTACAAAACCACTACTCACTTTCTCTCTTAGAAAGTGCAAATCCAGCTCAAAATGTTTTGTTTTCTCATGAAAGACTGGATTCTCAGCAATAGAAATTGCTGATTTGCTATCACTAAACAATTTCAAAGGCAAACTAAACTTCACACCCAACTCACCAAGTAAGTTGGACAACCATACCAATTCACAAGTAGTTGTACACAAGGCCATAAATTCTGCCTCAGCAGAAGACCTTGACACAGTACTTTGTTTTTTACTTTTCCAAGAGACAAGGTTGGAACCCAGGAAAACACAGTATCCAGTAACAGATTTCCTGGTTTCCAAACACTTTGCCCAGTCAGCATCAGCATATGCTGACAGTTCAAACCTATCACTCTTTTTAAACAACAACCCCTTTCCTGGAGAAGTTTTTAAGTATCTTAATAACCTGAGAGCTATATGTAAAGTAGCTTCAGTCGGTTTATGCATAAACTGACTTAAGAACTGAACAGCATAGCTTATATCAGGTCTTGTAAGTGATAAGTAAATCAACTTACCTATTAATTTTTGAAAACCAGTTATATCCTGTAAAAACTTCTCAGATTTGTTCTTTTTCATAGACAAAATATAATTTTGTTCTATGGGAACACTAACCGGTTTACACCCCAAGTAACCAAATTCACTTAATAAATCAAGACAATACTTTCTTTGATTTAAGCAAATTCCTGCCTCTGAATACAATACTTCTATTCCCAGGAAATATTTTAATTTTCCTAAATCCTTTATTTGAAAATTTTCTTTCAAAAGAGATTTAAATTTATCAATTTCAGACTCACTATTTCCTGTCACAACTATATCATCAACATAGACTAACAACACTATAAACACACCATTTTCAGATTTTACAAACATAGAGTAATCACATATACTTTGTACAAACCCTATGTTTATAAGGACATCAACAAGTTTCTCATTCCACTTACGAGGAGCTTGTTTTAATCCATACAAAGATTTGACCAACTTACAGACTTTAGACCCATTTCCTGAGGAATAACCTTCAGGAAGTGTCATATAAACATCTTCACTAATAGAACCATACAGAAATGCATTATTTATATCAAGTTGAAATAAAGACCACCCATTTTGAACAGCAAGACTTATTACAGACCTCACAGTGACCATTTTCACAACAGGTGAAAAAGTCTCTCCAAAATCTATACCCTCTCTTTGATTGTAGCCTTTGGCTACTAATCTAGCTTTATACCTATCTATTTCACCACTGGATTTATACTTGATTTTATACACCCACTTACATCCAATAGCCTTCCTATTAGATGGTAAGTCAGTGATAACCCAAGTATTATTCCTATACAAAGCCTCCATCTCACTATTCATGGCTTCAACCCATTTAGGATTCTTAGAAGCCTCATAGTAGGATGTGGGCTCAAACACCTTATTAACATTAGAAACAAAACACAGATTTTCAACAGACAAGTTAGAATAATTCACAGTCTTATCTATACCATATTTGACCCTATCATCTAACACATAGTCATTGAATCTTTTTGGTAAAACAGATTGCCTAGTGGACTGCCTAATAGACTCAATTTTATTTCCCTCAGGAGTTGTAGTCTCAACATTTGACTCTTCTAATCCTGGAGAGTTAGTCCCTCTTCCTAATGAACTGCTAGGTGGCTGATCACAAGTATGATCTACCTTACTAGCTGTCCTGGGAGAGTCATCTAACTGTCCCCCAGGAGAAAGGTCATGAGTTCTACCTGGTCCCCTTCATCATTGGGAAGACAGTTACCACTATCATTGTAGTCATTTACAGAACTTTCATTTTCAAAATTATCAAAAAAATTTAAATGATCTAAGTTGTTTAAAACAGACTCTTTTAATTCAGTTTTAAAAGGATATATATTTTCATAAAATTTTACATCTCTAGAAAATTCTATCTCCTTTGTTTCAAGACTTAAAATTTTATATCCCTTTTTTAAAAAAGAATAACCAATTAAAACACACTTATTTGCACGACTAAACAACTTATCAGGATTATTAAAAACAGTTTTAAAACATAAACAACCAAAGTTCTTTAAATGACTAAGTTCGGGGGGGGGGAACCCATATATCATTTCATAGGGACTTTTACCAGCTAACACAGAAGATGGAACCCTGTTTATAAGATATGAAACAGTAAGAATACAATCAGACCAGAACCTAAGTGGAACACCACTTTGGAATAGTAAAGCCCTAGCTGTGTTTAAAAGATGTCTATGTTTCCTCTCCACAACTCCATTTTGTTGTGGAGTATAGACACAAGAAGTTTGATGTAGTATACCTTTTTTATTACAAAACTCTGTCATTTGTTTATTAACAAATTCAGACCCATTATCACTTCTAAACATTTTAACATTTTTTGAGAACTGATTTTTAACTAACTCACAAAAGTTTACAATATTTTCAAACACTTCACCTTTTCCTTTTAAAAGATATACCCATACAGATCTAGAATAGTCATCTACAACAGTCAAAAAATATTTATACCCTTCTCTACTAGTGACCTTGTAAGGTCCCCACACATCTAAATGTATTAACTCTCCTACATTCTTAGTTTTATGATCACTTAAAGGAAAAGGAACCCTAACTTGTTTTGCTTTATGACAAACCTCACAAGGTTGTGTTTCAGACCCATTTATATTAAGAGTTTCTTTTAACACAGCTAGTACTTGACTGGATGGATGTCCAAGTCTACTATGCCAAAGACTATGTTCACTACTACTATTAAAACAAACAGTATTAAAACTCACTTTATCACCTACAAAGTATAAACCATCCTGCTGTCTACCAGTCACCAGGACTCTCTTTGAGTTGGAATCCTGGACAGAACATGAATGCTCATTAAACAGAACATCCAGCTTATTATCCTTAGACAGCTTATGCACAGAAACAAGATTCACACAATAATCAGGTATGTAAAACACATCAGTTAAGACAACCCCATCAGCCAATTTTATATCACCTATCTTTGTTACTCTTGCATTGGTGCCATTAGGGTGTTTTACTTCCATGTTATAACTAGTGACATCAACACAATTAACCATATGTTTATCACTACCTACCATGTGTTGATTAGCACCAGAATCCATAATCCATCCAAGGAGTAAAGCATATTTTAATGCACTAGAACAGTTAGAAAAATTTTCAAACATACTGGACAACTTTGCTAAAACAGACATACTAGAAAATCCATTTACTAAAACAGACTCACCTCCAACATTAGAACTTTGTGAATCACCTCCTGGTTTTTCACTGATTAAGCTCATCAGCTTTGAAATCTGTTCAGATGTAAAAGGTGAACCTGAACTAGAAACATTTGCACAAACATTGTTATTAGAACCACTAGGTCTAGAATTGTTGAAACTGTTGTTATTTCCTCTGTTAAACTGACCACCAGGGCCTTTCTTAACACTAGGGGGATAACCAACAATTTCAAAACACCTTTCTATGGTGTGCCCAACTCTATTACAATGTGTGCACTTCAAATTAGGATTAGGTCCTCTATTGTTATTATTACTGTTATTCACATTATTACTATTAGACCTCCTCCTATTATCCACAGAACCAGACTTAGCAACAAAAGAAACATTAGAACCTTTTGACCCACTGCTTGCACCTCTATAAGATTCCTCTCTAGAGACAATAGCAAAGGCTGTCTTTACAGAGGGCAGTGGATCACTGGTCAACAAAGTGGTCCTAACAGGTTGATATATTTCATCAAGTCCCATTAAGAATTTCATGAGTTTAATAAGGGAATTAAAATCATTGAATTCTTTAGAGGCTTGACAAATACACATAGGCAGTTGAACTAAGGAATCAAACTGCTTCCACATAGTATTCAACTTGTGATAATACTCTGCAACAGAACTACCATTCTGAGACAGACTATTAATCTTTTGATGCAAGTTGAACATAACACATCCATCAACACTATCATATGTTTCTTTAAGATCAATCCACACATCTCTAGCAAACTTAGAAAAAACTTGAACAAACAAACTCAACCATACAAACTAAACATAACAGAAGAAAGAAATAGCGACAAAACGGTGACCAAAACTTTATTAGTTTACCCAAACCAAAAAAGATCCCAACCAAACCCAAGTGATCTTAACAATCGTTAAGATCAGTAATCAATACAGAGTTATCATCAACTACTGATTAACACAATCAGTTGTTGATGATGAATAGAAAGAAATAATAACAAAACTTACAGAAAAACGTTTAACCTAATACAAAACCCTAAACGAATGAGAGAGACTGATCAACAATGAGATAAAACAACGTTTATATACGAGCTCTAGAAGCTTCTGCCACTTGTGTTCGAAAGATGATCTCCACCGTAGGATCAAATAGATCTCAGCCATTCATAACAAGCAGAGCCCAACAAACTAAACCCAACATCACAGTTAGCCCAAATGCTTACAAACAAGTCCAGACTTTATCACGAGTATAACGAGCCCAATAAAGAGAACCTGGCCATCATAACTTAAACACATGTTTAATACAAATCAAATTATAAACAACCACAACATATTTTAACAGTTTGTTGGGGCGGGGAGGGGCGGCCGACCCCCCCGGATTTTCGCGCAGAAGTTCCGATTATATAGTATCCGTATAGAAAATTTTGAAAATATAGGATTTCGAACCCCCGAAAGCAGTGACTTCCGAACCTCCGGTGTCACACCCCGACTTTTCCCCCGGTCGGTTGTGACGTTTGGTGCCTTTGCCAACGCAGCGGAAAGATGCATCTAAGACTCTTGTTCCCTGAACGCCAATTCTAACCCTCTAGGATTCCCGGTCCCAACTGCCACCTACTCCAACCGTGCCGTTACCAAAGTTTAAACCTGAAAGACATACTTAAAAAGTCAACATAAAGTTGGTGAGTTCATAAGTTTTGTAAAATGTTACCAAATGTTCCAAGAATGTTACCGAGAGATACCAAGTTCAACGTGTCCATACTATGTTAAATGTAAACCCAAGTACGCTAGCTAGGCGTATGTTTTGTTACTACTACGATTGGAAAACCATTACTAACTCGCAAACCAGATGTTGTGCCCGAATAGTAAACCTGTTCCTGTTTGAGACAATATGCACCCGCCCGGCGCTCCATGCCGACGGGTGGGGTTGGTCACTCCCAATAGCGCTATTCACATTTCCCCGTTGTGCAAACCAGCACATTCATGGTTTCCCCCCGGGACTTCCAAAGATCGTATAGTAAACCGTTTGAAAACCCATAGTATGACAGTTGTTACCAAATAGTTGTTTAACACATGTTTTCTCCCCCGAAAACGAAAACCAAGTAAAGTGGGGCCGTAAACTCACGCAACCCGTTTCATGTTCCAAAACTTTGTTTCGTTTTAAGTTCCTCAGTTTTTCATAACAGAAGCATGTCTTCCCCCCGAAAACATTTACAAAAACAGTAAAGAGTGGGGTATGAACTCACCTTAATGTCCATGTTAAGCTAGCAAACAAAGCCTGAAACCTCGACCGACTTCCTCGTGCCCTAATTACCAATAAAGGACACCTTAACAGTCTATCACACATAAGCCTAGCTTATTAACCAACACGAGTCTCAAAACGTTTCAACTCGACGAACCGATCATGACTTATCTTAATTCACGTATTACATAGCACCCAAGTTGCACGCTTGTCGCTATCCGTATGTAACCAAGTTGGACTAACACCCCGAAACGTATAATTATCCTGAATCCTAGTTCGTCTCGTAATCCGTATAAATGTGTGTCCAGTATACTTACTTTTAGGAAAAATGCTCTTTAAGAAATACATGTTTAGTTATTAAAATTGATTAATAACAATTGTTACTTTATCTCAAATATTGTTTGAAAACCATCTTTATTGCTACAATTAGCTCGTCTTTAAAAGTATTTCAATTTGTATAAAATGTACTTGTCCAAAACACTTAGGGAACTTATTTATAGAAATAGCAGTCCGCTACTCTTTGATTTTATAAAAATTCGGGCAGAGTTTCCTCTGTTTTTGTACAAACCAGACAACACTCGTTGTCTACAATTTTCCCCAAAATCAACTTACAAACACAAGTTATCAAATCCTTTTATCCACAATTCCGATTCACGAGACTATACGTTTCGACATCTATCTAAACACACCTAATTATATAAATACATATATATACCAATATATATATATATATATATATAATATAGTCCGACAATATTGTCCAATTATATTTAGTCCGAGTTCGAAACCATAAGTCACGTCAAGTTAATCGTTTACCAAATCGTTCGATATTTAATATTGTTACCGGTTATTATTATTCGGTCCGTTCGCGAGTCAAAACTAATTCATCGAATCAATATATTTATAAATATATAATATTCATAAATACATAATATTTACAAATATACAATATTTATAAATACATAATATCTACAATTAAATAAATAATTAAATAGTAAACTCGAACACAAGTTATACCGAATCGTATGCGCGTAACCGTAATCTGCTCGAAAGCCGTGTTAACCGAGTTGACTGTTGACCAGATTTGACCGAGCCCGAACACGAACCCAAACTGATTCTGACCCGACTGACGAACCCATAACAGACCCATCTTGATCCGAGCCGAACCATTGACCAACAAACAAACTGAGACCCGCAACCCGAGCACAACCAAACCAGAATCAACCTGACCTGAACCGGACCTCAACCGAGCCCGGACCAACACCAAGCCACAACCACCTCTGTCTTCGTCGCCGTGCCCGATAACCACCACCGGAACCCACAATTGAGCCACCATCACTTCACCCCGTCACCATCTAACCAAAACCCAAACATCATCGGACCACAACCCAACAACCATGACTGACCAGACACGAGTCCCACCGGACCCGATCCCAAACCATAACCATGGCCGCCATCAGCCACCACCAACACCAACATCACCGTCTACCTTCAAAGCCATTACCACAGCCATGAACCCAGACCCAAATCGGACCAGAAACCTGACCTGGACCCTCGAGCTTGTCAGATCTGGAACAATCGTAGCCAACCACACCCTTCAACACCCACGAACCACCTTAAACCTCCACCATCAGCCGAGAATCTCCACGAACCTGCACCCATCAAACCCTTCACCACATGACCCGAGTTAAAACCCAAAGACCCGGACCAAAATACACCCACGAGCGTCGCCTCCATCTGGAACCAAACAACCACCCTCCGCCGCCCCTGATCCCTTTCGGGTCCTAATATTGTGCGCCGCCACCACCATGAGCTGGGTGGTGGCCGGCCGGCTCATTACCAGAGAGAGAGAGAGAGAGCTGCGAGGGAGATGAGAGGGGGGGTAGAGAGAGAGAGTGACGGGTTAGAGAGAGAGAGGGAGGTTAGGGTTTGTGTGTTGGGTGAAAATGAGGAGAAGAAGGAGAATGAGATGTTATATACCTAGGGTTTGATGGTAGGTGACTTGTACCGCGTATCGAACCCGTATAAACGTAAAACATCTCGGTTTTATCTTAGGCCCGATAATTAATTATAAAAAGTAGTCGGTTTTGTTCGAAATACAAAACCGAGCATAACTATAATTATTTTCGACGTCCGACGCGTGTTTTCAGAACACGCGCTTAAATCGCGTTAATTAAATCGGTCGCAGTTCCCGTTGTTAAAACGATCCGTAAACTTCCGAAATTTAATAATTAGCAATATTTGAAATAAATATTAATTTATTTATTTGTTTTAAATCATGAAGTCACGTCAGTGTAGATCGGAAATTGCCGGGTGTCACATCATCCCCACGTTAAAAGAATTTTCGTCCCGAAAATTGCACAAGTACCAAAAGGAGTAACGAAAGAAACAAACAAAAGATAGAAACCAAGAGAGAGATTTACCCGAGTTGTCACATCATCCCCACGTTAAAAAGGAATCTCGCCCCGAGATTCATTCAACTCCAGTGGTAACATATCTCGATTCGTATGCTTCCTTAGGAAAAATATGAGGATACTTAGACTTCATCTGATCCTCCCGTTCCCAAGTGTACTCTGGTCCCCGGTTCGAGTTCCAGCGAACCTTAACAATGCGAATTTTTCTATGACGTAGGCTACGAATCTTGTAATCAAGAATCTCAACAGGTTCCTCCACAATCCGAAGATGATCATCAACCTTGATCTCTTCCAGTGGAACAATAAGAGACTCGTCAGCCAGACACTTCTTTAAGTTAGACACATGGAAGACGTTATGTACGTTGCCGAGCTCCGTCGGTAAATCAAGTCGATATGCCACCGGTCCAACCCATTCCAGGATCGTAAATGGTCCGACATATCGAGGGTTAAGTTTTCCACGCTTCCCAAAGCGTATGACGCTCTTCCACGGTGAAACTTTCAGAAGTACTTTGTCATCAACTTGGAACTCTAATGGCTTGCGACGCTGACCGGCGTAACTCTTTTGCCGATCCCGTGCCGCTGCCAACCGGTTACGAATCTGTACGATCTTTTCCGAAGTTTCGTACACTAGCTCAGGCCCAGTGAGTTGACTCTCACCCACCTCAGCCCAACAAAGAGGGGACCGGCATTTCTGCCCGTACAGTGCTTCGGACGGAGCTGCCTTGATGCTCGTGTGGTAACTGTTGTTGTAAGAGAATTCTACTAACGGTAGGTGAGATTCCCAACTTTTGCCAAAATCGATCACACATGCCCGAAGCATGTCTTCTAAGGTTTGAATCGTGCGTTCACTCTGACCGTCAGTCTGTGGGTGATAAGCTGTACTCATGTACTAGTAGAGCACCTTTAAATCCTGGTACATCTTATCCGAACCAGGATGAATGGAGTACCGGGATTTGTGAGCCTCATCTAAGACAAGCTCCCGAAGTCCCCCGAATAAAGGAACCCATATGCGTTCTGCGAAGTAGTGCAGGCCATCAGGCCTTCGCTCGAGGTGCTTGTCGGCACCGTGCATAGTCTCAGCTTTAAGGTTTTCCTCCTTCAAAGCTTCAAACTGAGCAGAACGGAGTTGGTCAGGTAGAGAGGAATGAATGGTGAACTGCAACGCCCGAACGCGACGAGGGTTTGTTGATTCCTTCCTGCTCAAGGCGTCTGCCACCACATTCGCCTTGCCAGGATGGTACTTAATGGCGCAATCATAGTCATTCAGGAGTTCAACCCAGCGACACTGTCGTATGTTCAGATGTTGTTGGTCGAAAATATGCTGGAGACTCTTGTGATCGGTGTAGATGGTGCATTTGGTACCGTACAAGTGATGTCTCCAAATTTTCAACGCGAATACCACTGCACCCAACTCCAAGTCATGGGTGGTGTAGTTCCTCTCGTGCACCTTGAGTTGACGAGAAGCACATGCAATTACTTTCTCGCGTTGCATCAACACGCAACCGAGACCACGAATAGGAGCATCACAGTAAACAACGAAATCGTCAGTGCCTTCAGGCGAGGACAGAATAGGAGCAGAACAAAGTTTAGACTTCAGTTCTTGGAATGCTGACTCTTGTGGTTCACCCCAGTCGAATTTTCTATCCTTCTGAGTAAGAGTGGTGAGGGGTTGAGCGATCTCCGAAAACCCCTTAATGAAATGACGATAATAGCCCGCAAGGCCTAGGAATTGTCGCACCTCAGTTGGCGTCTTTGGTGTTTCCCAGTCCTTGATCGCTTCGATCTTAGCTGGATCGACATGAATTCCTAGTTCATTAACCACATGTCCTAGGAATTGAACTTCGCGTAACCAAAAGTCACACTTTGAGAACTTAGCGTAAAGTTATTCCCGTCGCAAAAGTTCCAAAACCAAACGCAGGTGTTCCTCGTGTTCGGCCTTGTTCTTGGAGTAAATCAGGATGTCATCAATAAACACGATGACGAAGTTGTCAAGATACGGTTTGCAAACGCGGTTCATCAAATCCATGAAAACCGCCGGTGCGTTAGTGAGACCGAAAGGCATGACCAAGAACTCAAAATGGCCATAACGTGTCCGAAAGGCAGTCTTTGCAATGTCAGCTTCCCTTACGCGTAACTGGTGATAACCGGACCTTAAATCAATCTTAGAGTAGTAGCTAGAACCCTGGAGTTGATCGAATAGATCATCAATACGGGGAAGAGGATAACGGTTCTTGATGGTTAACTTGTTCAACTCTCTGTAATCCACACACAATCGAAAACTTCCATCCTTCTTCTTGACGAACAGAATCGGGGCTCCCCAAAGGGAAGAACTTGGTCTAATGAAACCATTGTCCAAGAGTTCCTGCAACTGATTAGACAATTCCTGCATCTCGGGAGGTGCAAGACGGTAGGGGCCCGAGCAATAGGAGCAGCGCCCGGTACAAGATCAATACTGAACTCAACCTGACGATGGGTAGGAAGACCAGATAAATCATCGGGAAAAACATCAGGAAACTCGCGTATAACAGGAATATCGTCAATCTTCTTCTCGTTAGTAGAGGAAACAGATGGGAGTGCCAAAACGGCCGAATAACCCTTCCGAAGGTACTTAAGGGCTTTCATGCTGGAGATGAGACTTAGCGGAGCACCGCTCTTGATACCGTACACAGAAAGAAATTCTCCATCAGGGAGAGGAATCCGAATAACCTTGTCGTAGCAAAATTCCAACAATTCGATTTAACTGAAGTGTCGTCTCTAAAGAAACTCATCGACGAAGTATCAAAAGATTCATTGCCCACAACGGCCTGACATATCAGGACAAGAAAACAAGCATTACGAGCAACGTAATGATAAACAAATCATAAATGAAACGGTTGTTCAATGTGAAGCCCTACAATGGACCTTCACAAGTTTAAAGAATCCAAGCATACAATAGTTGACACGTGTGTACAAAAGACGTGTCTAGTTCTGTGAAAAGAATAAGGAATCAACAAAAATTAGATTCCTTTATGATTGAATGTTGAAGGCCACAAACACAAAAGAAGAGAGAAATGAATGATACCTAAAAGATATAACTAGGTTCTAAAACAGGAACCTTAGAAGTTCAAGAAACAAGATCACCAAGATCATAAACTGGTTCAAGAAAAACGAAGTCACAAATGACACGAACAGGGGAGAATTGGCAATCACGTCCGCAACAACAAAAGAATGATCAACACTTATCCATTATTTATATATATATAAATATAATTATTTACAACAACACATAACAATATAGATACCCTCACGATAGAAATTCTTAGAACTACCAAGTGCCTGTAGATTTGCGATAACGTGACGTCTACGTTATCGAAAATTTACCTCACAAGATCATCCTATTAACCTCCATCATGAGTTGTATCACAAGCAAGCGTCACATTTACATAATAGCACGTATATATCACATAATATAATGTTTGTCGTGTGCGCCACCTTTCCGAGTGCTTCTCCCGACTGCATTCCAGCTTCGCTACATCATTGGCAAAACTCGTCCAACAAACGTGACACATGCGTGCGTTCCCAATACGTCCAAGATTGAGTCGACAACCATTGGCGATACGTACTATATATACTTTACATAAATACACACAGTATATAAACAAGTAAATTGTTTCTCATACCAAGAAACAATGACTCAGCTACTCTATGTGAATAACCACTTTGATATCTAAAGCTATGACTCCCAGTCACTAGTGAGATGTGCCTAGCCATCACGTGTTGTTACCCTTTCTATATACCAATATAGAAGATCCTGACTTCCTATTCACATAAGAAAACAAATGTTCCTTTCGACAAAGAAACGTACGCTGAGCTAGTGTAATTAAATACACTAATAGTCATGTAACACACTTGGCAACGGTTGGAATTTCAGTTCCTAGGCGTTCATGCTAAATATTACGTCTTAGAAATTTTGGTCCCTACTTCAAAACAAACTCAGGTTAAAGCCTAGATATCTACCCAGACACCTAATTCGCTAAAACCTATGGCTCTGATACCAAACTGTCACACCCCGACTTTTCCCCCGGTCGGTTGTGACGTTTGGTGCCTTTGCCAACGCAGCGGAAAGATGCATCTAAGACTCTTGTTCCCTGAACGCCAATTCTAACCCTCTAGGATTCCCGGTCCCAACTGCCACCTACTCCAACCGTGCCGTTACCAAAGTTTAAACCTGAAAGACATACTTAAAAAGTCAACATAAAGTTGGTGAGTTCATAAGTTTTGTAAAATGTTACCAAATGTTCCAAGAATGTTACCGAGAGATACCAAGTTCAACGTGTCCATACTATGTTAAATGTAAACCCAAGTACGCTAGCTAGGCGTATGTTTTGTTACTACTACGATTGGAAAACCATTACTAACTCGCAAACCAGATGTTGTGCCCGAATAGTAAACCTGTTCCTGTTTGAGACAATATGCACCCGCCCGGCGCTCCATGCCGACGGGTGGGGTTGGTCACTCCCAATAGCGCTATTCACATTTCCCCGTTGTGCAAACCAGCACATTCATGGTTTCCCCCCGGGACTTCCAAAGATCGTATAGTAAACCGTTTGAAAACCCATAGTATGACAGTTGTTACCAAATAGTTGTTTAACACATGTTTTCTCCCCCGAAAACGAAAACCAAGTAAAGTGGGGCCGTAAACTCACGCAACCCGTTTCATGTTCCAAAACTTTGTTTCGTTTTAAGTTCCTCAGTTTTTCATAACAGAAGCATGTCTTCCCCCCGAAAACATTTACAAAAACAGTAAAGAGTGGGGTATGAACTCACCTTAATGTCCATGTTAAGCTAGCAAACAAAGCCTGAAACCTCGACCGACTTCCTCGTGCCCTAATTACCAATAAAGGACACCTTAACAGTCTATCACACATAAGCCTAGCTTATTAACCAACACGAGTCTCAAAACGTTTCAACTCGACGAACCGATCATGACTTATCTTAATTCACGTATTACATAGCACCCAAGTTGCACGCTTGTCGCTATCCGTATGTAACCAAGTTGGACTAACACCCCGAAACGTATAATTATCCTGAATCCTAGTTCGTCTCGTAATCCGTATAAATGTGTGTCCAGTATACTTACTTTTAGGAAAAATGCTCTTTAAGAAATACATGTTTAGTTATTAAAATTGATTAATAACAATTGTTACTTTATCTCAAATATTGTTTGAAAACCATCTTTATTGCTACAATTAGCTCGTCTTTAAAAGTATTTCAATTTGTATAAAATGTACTTGTCCAAAACACTTAGGGAACTTATTTATAGAAATAGCAGTCCGCTACTCTTTGATTTTATAAAAATTCGGGCAGAGTTTCCTCTGTTTTTGTACAAACCAGACAACACTCGTTGTCTACAATTTTCCCCAAAATCAACTTACAAACACAAGTTATCAAATCCTTTTATCCACAATTCCGATTCACGAGACTATACGTTTCGACATCTATCTAAACACACCTAATTATATAAATACATATATATACCAATATATATATATATATATATATAATATAGTCCGACAATATTGTCCAATTATATTTAGTCCGAGTTCGAAACCATAAGTCACGTCAAGTTAATCGTTTACCAAATCGTTCGATATTTAATATTGTTACCGGTTATTATTATTCGGTCCGTTCGCGAGTCAAAACTAATTCATCGAATCAATATATTTATAAATATATAATATTCATAAATACATAATATTTACAAATATACAATATTTATAAATACATAATATCTACAATTAAATAAATAATTAAATAGTAAACTCGAACACAAGTTATACCGAATCGTATGCGCGTAACCGTAATCTGCTCGAAAGCCGTGTTAACCGAGTTGACTGTTGACCAGATTTGACCGAGCCCGAACACGAACCCAAACTGATTCTGACCCGACTGACGAACCCATAACAGACCCATCTTGATCCGAGCCGAACCATTGACCAACAAACAAACTGAGACCCGCAACCCGAGCACAACCAAACCAGAATCAACCTGACCTGAACCGGACCTCAACCGAGCCCGGACCAACACCAAGCCACAACCACCTCTGTCTTCGTCGCCGTGCCCGATAACCACCACCGGAACCCACAATTGAGCCACCATCACTTCACCCCGTCACCATCTAGCCAAAACCCAAACATCATCGGACCACAACCCAACAACCATGACTGACCAGACACGAGTCCCACCGGACCCGATCCCAAACCATAACCATGGCCGCCATCAGCCACCACCAACACCAACATCACCGTCTACCTTCAAAGCCATTACCACAGCCATGAACCCAGACCCAAATCGGACCAGAAACCTGACCTGGACCCTCGAGCTTGTCAGATCTGGAACAATCGTAGCCAACCACACCCTTCAACACCCACGAACCACCTTAAACCTCCACCATCAGCCGAGAATCTCCACGAACCTGCACCCATCAAACCCTTCACCACATGACCCGAGTTAAAACCCAAAGACCCGGACCAAAATACACCCACGAGCGTCGCCTCCATCTGGAACCAAACAACCACCCTCCGCCGCCCCTGATCCCTTTCGGGTCCTAATATTGTGCGCCGCCACCACCATGAGCTGGGTGGTGGCCGGCCGGCTCATTACCAGAGAGAGAGAGAGAGCTGCGAGGGAGATGAGAGGGGGGGTAGAGAGAGAGAGTGACGGGTTAGAGAGAGAGAGGGAGGTTAGGGTTTGTGTGTTGGGTGAAAATGAGGAGAAGAAGGAGAATGAGATGTTATATACCTAGGGTTTGATGGTAGGTGACTTGTACCGCGTATCGAACCCGTATAAACGTAAAACATCTCGGTTTTATCTTAGGCCCGATAATTAATTATAAAAAGTAGTCGGTTTTGTTCGAAATACAAAACCGAGCATAACTATAATTATTTTCGACGTCCGACGCGTGTTTTCAGAACACGCGCTTAAATCGCGTTAATTAAATCGGTCGCAGTTCCCGTTGTTAAAACGATCCGTAAACTTCCGAAATTTAATAATTAGCAATATTTGAAATAAATATTAATTTATTTATTTGTTTTAAATCATGAAGTCACGTCAGTGTAGATCGGAAATTGCCGGGTGTCACATCGTTGCGTGTTGATGCAACGCGAGAAGGTGATTGCGTACGCTTCCCGTCAACTCAAAGTGCATGAGAGGAACTACACTACCCATGATTTGGAATTGGGTGCGGTGGTGTTCGCGTTGAAAATCTGGAGGCATTACTTGTACGGTACCAAATGCACCATCTACACCGATCACAAGAGTCTCCAGCACATTTTTGACCAACAGCACCTGAACATACGACAGCGCCGTTGGGTTGAACTCCTGAACGACTATGACTGTGCCATTAAGTACCATCCTGGCAAGGCGAATGTTGTGGCAGACGCCTTGAGCAGGAAAGAATCGACAAACCCTCGTCGCGTTCGGGCGTTGCAACTCACAATCCACTCCTCTCTGCCTGATCAACTCCGTTCTGCTCAGTCAGAAGCCTTGAAGGAGGAAAACCTTAAGGCTGAAACTATGCACGGTGCCGACAAACATCTCGAGCAAAGGCCTGATGGCCTGCGCTACTTCGCAGAACGCGTCTGGGTTCCCTTATTCGGGGGACTTCGGGAGCTGGTTCTTGATGAAGCTCACAAGTCTCGGTATTCCATTCATCCTGGTTCAGACAAGATGTACCAGGATCTAAAAATACTGTACTGGTGGCCAAACATGAGGGCGGATATAGCCTCATACGTGAGTAAGTGCTTGACCTGTGCTAAGGTCAAAGTGGAATACCAGAAACCGTCGGGTCTACTGCAACAACCCGAAATTCCAGAGTGGAAATGGGAACGGATTACTATGGATTTTGTCACACAACTTCCTAGATCACCAAGCGGGAACGACAAGATATGGGTGATTGTTGATCGGTTGACGAAATCAGCTCATTTTCTTGCTATTAAGGAGACCGACACCATGGATCGGTTGGCTCGTTTATATCTGAAAGAAGTTGTCTCTAAGCACGGGGTGCCAGTTTCTATTATCTCGGATCGTGACTCCCATTTTACTTCTCACTTCTGGAAGTCTTTGCACAAGGCTTTGGGTACCCAACTAGACATGAGTACGGCTTACCATCCACAAACTGACGGTCAGAGTGAGCGTACAATTCAAACTCTAGAAGACATGCTGCGGGCATGTGTGATCGATTTTGGCAAAGGTTGGGAAGCTCACTTACCGTTAGTAGAATTCTCTTACAACAACAGTTATCATACGAGCATCAAAGCAGCTCCGTTCGAGGCATTGTACGGACGGAAATGCAGGTCTCCTCTCTGTTGGGCCGAAGTGGGGGAGAGTCAGCTCACTGGGCCAGAACTGGTGTACGAGACTTCTGAGAAGATCGTACAGATTCGTAATCGATTGGCAGCGGCACGGGACCGACAAAAGAGTTATGCTGATCATCGCCGTAAGCCATTGGAGTTTCAAGTTGGTGACAAAGTGCTTCTAAAGGTTTCACCGTGGAAGGGCGTCATACGCTTTGGGAAGCGTGGCAAACTTAACCCGCGGTATGTCGGTCCATTTACGATCCTGGAACGGATCGGACCGGTGGCATATCGACTTGATTTACCGACGGAGCTCGGTAACGTACATAACGTCTTCCACGTATCTAACCTGAAGAAGTGTCTGACTGACGAGTCTCTCATTGTTCCATTAGAAGAGATCAAGGTTGATGATCGTCTTCGGATAGTGGAGGAACCTGTCGAGATCCTTGATTACAAGATTCGCAGTCTGCGTCACAGTAAGATTCGTATTGTTAAGGTTCGATGGAACTCGAACCGGGGACCGGAATACACTTGGGAACGCGAGGATCAGATGAAGTCTAAGTATCCTCATCTCTTTCCTAAAGAGGCATTCGAGTCGAGACACGTTACCACTGCAACGGAATGAATCTCGGGGCGAGATTCCTTTTAACGTGGGGATGATGTGACAACTCGGGTAATTCTCTCTCTTGGTTTCTATTTTTGTCTGTTTCTTTTGTTCATACTCTTGGTACTTACATAATTTTCGGGACGAAAATTCTTTTAACGTGGGGATGATGTGACACCCGGCAAATTCAAGTTAACAACGTCGTCTAAATTAAAGTCTACCTTAGCGAGTCACGCGTATTCTGTACTTAACTGGGTTAGTTGAGTCGGGTTATGGTTCGGGAACTGTTATATGAGTCTAGGGAATCATTAGATGTTGGCCTAGAGGATCGTTAGATGTCAGTCCTTAACCAAGTGTACAAACGGTGACGATTTGTAGGATCGTCAGGGCATACGGAACGTACGAATCTCGAGTCCCGGGAATTGGTGAACGAGTGTAAATATGTGTATTTACTAGTGTTATGTGTTTACAATCATTATGTGACTTGTCGGTATGTGAAAATGTGTTAACATGTGTTAAAACGGGGTTTAACGCGCAAAATACTTGGAACAGGACCCTGCAGGCGATTAGGGTGAGCTAATCACCTGCAGGGTGGCGATTAGCTCACCCCAGGGGGCGAGTAGCTGCCTCAAGGTGGCGATTAGGGGGCTAATCGCCTAAGGGGGTGGCGATTAGCAGCCCTAATCGCCTGCAACTGGAAGCTAATCGCCTGCAACGTAAGTGACGACTAAAAAAACGACTATAAATACCATACTTAACCTCCTAAACTTCATTATACAAACCCTAATCGTCCCATAAACCGCCCCAACACATAAACAACCTCTGGAAGGCGATTTTTGATCAAAACTCAAGGTTTCAAGCTTGAATCATCATACTTTCATAATTCTAAGGTTTGATTTTCATCCATAAACCTTTATAAACGTTTTTAATCAATCCCTAAGGGTCCAGACCTGTTGTTAAACGAAAAAGCTTTCTGAAAATCGTCAATAAGGGTTGTTAATCGGATTATAACTAATATGCATGTGTTATGAGTGTGTATGATTAAAAAGCTAGGTTTTTTATGATTCATGATGATGATTGCTATGTTATTATGATAGATCAGTGTTGATATTGATATTATGATGATAGGAATCTCAGTAATTGATTATAGGGTTATTGTTATGCATGTTAGTATGATGATTGCATGCTATGTGTATGGTGTTTGGATTACTTGATTTCATGCAGGACTGATTATACGAGGTTAAACGAAGGATTTTGATGTAAACATGTTTAGGATAGTGTTTGGGATGATATTGGGTGGTTACACACGTTCTGGATCTGATTTGGAGCGTTAAACGCGCGAAAAACTGGAACAGCAAGGTTACAGGCGATTAGCAGGCTAATTGCTAGGTGTTACATGCGATTAGCCCTAATTGCTAGGTGTTACATGCGATTAGCCCTAATTGCTAGGTGTTACATGCGATTAGCCCTAATTGCTAGGTGTTACATGCGATTAGCCCTAATTGCTAGGTGTTACATGTGATTAGCCCTAATTGCTAGGTGTTACATGCGATTAGCCCTAATTGCTAGGTGTTACATGCGATTAGCCCTAATTGCTAGGTGTTACATGCGATTAGCCCTAATTGCTAGGTGTTACATGTGATTAGCCCTAATTGCTAGGTGTTACATGCGATTAGCCCTAAATGCTAGTAGTTACATGCGATTAGCCTTCCTAAATGCCAGTTGACCAACCTAAATGCTAGTTGACTTTTCCTAATCGCGTGTACTACTGCTGTATGTATATTTTAGCATTCCGAGACTCGTTTTGACACCTAAGAACATGCTAGGAACCCCGTAACATGTCTAATAACTTGGTAACATATACTTGGATGTATTTCGGTGATACGTGAACTATGTGCTATAGCTTGTTGTGTGTTAACGTATGTTAAGTGCACTTGCGTGATTGTATGTTTTGGAGCGTAAACATAACACGGGGAGTCTCGGGTCACCAATGGGATGTCGAGTCTTGTACTTTGGGTCGGTTAAACAGTCACGGTGTTTCAAACGAACTTGGTTATGGTCTGGACATCTAGGGACTAACTAACCTAAGGGTTATTAGTCTAAGTACTTGTAACTATCATATGTTAGGTCGCTGTTTTACGGGACTAGCATAGCTTGTTGAACTATTCTATTAGCTGAAGTTAACGCAACCTAAGGTGAGTTTACGGCCCCACTTTACTTGGTTTTCGTTTTCGGGGGAGAAAACATGTGTTAAACAACTATTTGGTAACAACTGTCATACTATGGGTTTTCAAACGGTTTACTATACGATCTTTGGAAGTCCCGGGGGGAAACCATGAATGTGCTGGTTTGCACAACGGGGAAATGTGAATAGCGCTATTGGGAGTGACCAACCCCACCCGTCGGCATGGAGCGCCGGGCGGGTGCATATTGTCTCAAACAGGAACAGGTTTACTATACGGGCACAACATCTGGTTTGCGAGTTAGTAATGGTTTTCCAATCGTAGTAGTAATGGTACATGCGCCTAGCTAGCGTACTTGGTTTACAATTGTTATAGTATGGACAGGTTATACTTGGAACTTTGATTACAAACCTGTAAACTCACCAGCATTTTTGTGCTGACGTAAACTCTTACATGTTTTCTCAGGTCGCTAAGGTAGCAAAGTGGAACTAGGGCGCACGCGTCTGCACGGCGTCTAGTTAGAGTTGCATGGTTTTGAACATTAAACATTTGGTTTTATTTTGTTTATGTAACGACATTTAGCTTCCGCTGATGTTTTGGGATTTTTAAACTATGTTTTTGAAATTCATTTAGTATTGTTTATTGTGATCATTGACTTGGATCCTGGTTTGTCATGCGCCTCGCGGTAAAACTCCGCAAGTGGATTTTGAGGGTGTGACAGATTTTCAAAACCATGCAACTCTAACTAGACGCCGTGCAGACGCGTGCGCCCTAGTTCCACTTTGCTACCTTAGCGACCTGAGAAAACATGTAAGAGTTTACGTCAGCACAAAAATGCTGGTGAGTTTACAGGTTTGTAATCAAAGTTCCAAGTATAACCTGTCCATACTATAACAATTGTAAACCAAGTACGCTAGCTAGGCGCATGTACCATTACTACTACGATTGGAAAACCATTACTAACTCGCAAACCAGATGTTGTGCCCGTATAGTAAACCTGTTCCTGTTTGAGACAATATGCACCCGCCCGGCGCTCCATGCCGACGGGTGGGGTTGGTCACTCCCAATAGCGCTATTCACATTTCCCCGTTGTGCAAACCAGCACATTCATGGTTTCCCCCCGGGACTTCCAAAGATCGTATAGTAAACCGTTTGAAAACCCATAGTATGACAGTTGTTACCAAATAGTTGTTTAACACATGTTTTCTCCCCCGAAAACGAAAACCAAGTAAAGTGGGGCCGTAAACTCACCTTAGGTTGCGTTAACTTCAGCTAATAGAATAGTTCAACAAGCTATGCTAGTCCCGTAAAACAGCGACCTAACATATGATAGTTACAAGTACTTAGACTAATAACCCTTAGGTTAGTGAGTCCCTAGATGTCCAGACCATAACCAAGTTCGTTTGAAACACCGTGACTGTTTAACCGACCCAAAGTACAAGACTCGACATCCCATTGGTGACCCGAGACTCCCCGTGTTATGTTTACGCTCCAAAACATACAATCACGCAAGTGCACTTAACATACGTTAACACACAACAAGCTATAGCACATAGTTCACGTATCACCGAAATACATCCAAGTATATGTTACCAAGTTATTAGACATGTTACGGGGTTCCTAGCATGTTCTTAGGTGTCAAAACGGGTCTCGGAATGCTAAAATATACATACAGCAGTAGTACACGCGATTAGGAAAAGTCAACTAGCATTTAGGTTGGTCAACTGGCATTTAGGAAGGCTAATCGCATGTAACTACTAGCATTTAGGGCTAATCGCATGTAACACCTAGCAATTAGGGCTAATCACATGTAACACCTAGCAATTAGGGCTAATCGCATGTAACACCTAGCAATTAGGGCTAATCGCATGTAACACCTAGCAATTAGGGCTAATCGCATGTAACACCTAGCAATTAGGGCTAATCACATGTAACACCTAGCAATTAGGGCTAATCGCATGTAACACCTAGCAATTAGGGCTAATCGCATGTAACACCTAGCAATTAGGGCTAATCGCATGTAACACCTAGCAATTAGGGCTAATCGCATGTAACACCTAGCAATTAGCCTGCTAATCGCCTGTAACCTTGCTGTTCCAGTTTTTCGCGCGTTTAACGCTCCAAATCAGATCCAGAACGTGTGTAACCACCCAATATCATCCCAAACACTATCCTAAACATGTTTACATCAAAATCCTTCGTTTAACCTCGTATAATCAGTCCTGCATGAAATCAAGTAATCCAAACACCATACACATAGCATGCAATCATCATACTAACATGCATAACAATAACCCTATAATCAATTACTGAGATTCCTATCATCATAATATCAATATCAACACTGATCTATCATAATAACATAGCAATCATCATCATGAATCATAAAAAACCTAGCTTTTTAATCATACACACTCATAACACATGCATATTAGTTATAATCCGATTAACAACCCTTATTGACGATTTTCAGAAAGCTTTTTCGTTTAACAACAGGTCTGGACCCTTAGGGATTGATTAAAAACGTTTATAAAGGTTTATGGATGAAAATCAAACCTTAGAATTATGAAAGTATGATGATTCAAGCTTGAAACCTTGAGTTTTGATCAAAAATCGCCTTCCAGAGGTTGTTTATGTGTTGGGGCGGTTTATGGGACGATTAGGGTTTGTATAATGAAGTTTAGGAGGTTAAGTATGGTATTTATAGTCGTTTTTTAGTCGTCACTTACGTTGCAGGCGATTAGCTTCCAGTTGCAGGCGATTAGGGCTGCTAATCGCCACCCCCTTAGGCGATTAGCCCCCTAATCGCCACCTTGAGGCAGCTACTCGCCCCCTGGGGTGAGCTAATCGCCACCCTGCAGGTGATTAGCTCACCCTAATCGCCTGCAGGGTCCTGTTCCAAGTATTTTGCGCGTTAAACCCCGTTTTAACACATGTTAACACATTTTCACATACCGACAAGTCACATAATGATTGTAAACACATAACACTAGTAAATACACATATTTACACTCGTTCACCAATTCCCGGGACTCGAGATTCGTACGTTCCGTATGCCCTGACGATCCTACAAATCGTCACCGTTTGTACACTTGGTTAAGGACTGACATCTAACGATCCTCTAGGCCAACATCTAATGATTCCCTAGACTCATATAACAGTTCCCGAACCATAACCCGACTCAACTAACCCAGTTAAGTACAGAATACGCGTGACTCGCTAAGGTAGACTTTAATTTAGACGACGTTGTTAACTTGAATTTGCCGGGTGTCACATCATCCCCACGTTAAAAGAATTTTCGTCCCGAAAATTATGTAAGTACCAAGAGTATGAACAAAAGAAACAGACAAAAATAGAAACCAAGAGAGAGAATTACCCGAGTTGTCACATCATCCCCACGTTATTCGGATTTGCCCTCCCAATATTGTCCGCTTTGCCCTCCCAGAGCTCACGGATTTGTTTTTGGGTGCCCAAGTGGAGACTTCCCAGGAGGTCACCCATCCTGGAATTTCTCCCACCTGAGCACGCTTAACTGTGGAGTTCTCCTCTCATCCACTAACATTAAGCCCCAAAACGCGTTGTTGATTTAAGAGGCAAGACATTACTTATGAACCAAGGATCTCTCCTGGCCACGGCCGATGTGGGATTTTTCCGGGGTGTCACATCCGGTGACTTCCGACCCCCCGAACCTTCGGGTCAAGTTTCGCCACTGTCTTCAAGGCGGAGATAGCCACAATACAAAACCAATTACACTACATCAAAATTAAATGATTGCCAACCCTTCCAATCCACACTATCACTATTGCCCCTACTATTATACCAAAGAAAACTAAGGGATTTAACATCGGAAATAGCTTGAATTATCTTCGCATTTGTCTAATGAAGTACAATTAATATTGATTTGTGTTTACTATTTAAAACATTGAATCATTAACATTTATATTCACATTTACAACTGCAAACGAGTGAATGAGTTAATTAAATAAGACTTGCGGTGCAACTACGTCGCAAACATCGAATGGATAAGTCAAAGCGTTATGTAATGCGTAACCAACATAAAAATGTGTTTTGACTTATCAGTTATAACTCAAGGTTACATATGTAATGGATCCAGAACTAATGCAAATCGAATTTATGTTGTATAAAAGAAATGGAATCAAATCGGGTTGGTTCGTTTATTGGGTTCGACATAACCGCTACACCACCCTTACCATTGCATAAAGAACTTAGCGGCGTCAACACATACAACAATTCTTAAGTCAAAACGTAAAAATGAAGACATACAGTATGAAAACAAATCATATTTAAACTGACTCGTTGTCGGCAATTTTTTTATGTCGAAACATGAATTTATACCGTTTCACATCAAAACATGAATATATACCGATGCATATTGCATGGTTTTTTTAATTACCTTCAAAATGTAGACCAGCTTAAACTGTATATAAAAATAAGTATAAAAGCGTATTATACCCGACGGACTCATTTTCGAAAACTTTTGGTTTCGTAGATAAAACAAGTATGTTCCGAAGTAGTGTTTTCTATTTACGTTAACACTTAGACCAGATTAAATCGTATATAAAAATAAGCATGAAAATGTATTATATTTGACCTGAATCATTTCCGAAAACTTTTGGTCGACACATGAATTTATACTGACACATATATAATGAAAACACGTGAGCAAATCGTTCTTCTTAAATAAAAGAATTAAAAAACAGGGGTGAACTTGAAACGTTAGAAACAAACGGTGTATATTATATTTGAACCTACTTATTTTCGAAGACTTTGAGTCGAAACGTAAATTTTTATCGACGCATATAGAAATAAGCACGCGAGGAATATGGATTTTTTTCGAGTTAAAGAACGAAAATACGGGAATAAGTGAATTACATATACATCACTGAAATTTATGATGGTCACTTACCAAATTCGTAATAACTAGTTAGAAAGGATCTCACTCTCCACTAGAATTTCCACTGCTTTGATTCGTTTAAACTTTCGGTGCTCCTATTTGATGCGACCAACATGTGAGGGAAGGGTTTTTGGTTAAAGAAATTGGGTTCTGGTTATGCATCTGACACAACTTATTTTGGTGGGAAAGAGTCTGATCATTTGGTTAAAAACCGGATTCTAAATACTTTGGTCACTGGAAACAGAGTCTAGTTCTTTACTTGGTACAATATTCTAATTCTTTACTTAATCGAAAAGTAAGACCAATGTATTCTTAATTTTTAACACTATCATATTCTATAGTTAGGATTAAATACACGGTAAAAAAAAAAATAGAAAGTCGTAGAAATGGTATCAAACGTACTTTGATTGAACTTATTAAAGTAGCATCGGACCGTCTCATCGAACTCTACGATTTTAGTTTTTAGGTTTTCACTTTCTAGTGGAGTGCTAAACTCACGCGAAAGAGGACTTGAGTGCCCCATAATGCCCCCAACACCGCCCCCTGGGGCGCTAATCTTGCACAAATGGACAGGGGCGTTTTTTTTTCACGCTTGGTTTTGGCGTGATGATCTTGGGTTTCGTGGCAGCCAATCAAATTAAGGGGAGGACGTGAGTTTACTGCCCACTACGGGCGGTCTTACAAGAATTTAAACTCATGTTAGTTATATCACTTTTTTAGAGACAAGTATCATACTAGTAGGTCATGGACACGTTCTATTTACGTCAAAGTTGAAACACTATAATTCAAGTTATAAAATATAAAATAATTTCTTTCAAAATTATGTTACGTATATTTAGTACGTATCTTTTATAGTTGTGTAGTATATATCTATATCAAACATTAATATGAAAAATAAATGATAGTTATGATTTGGGGGAGACATGATATGAATGTCTTTCAAATAAATGTATGGTAGTGACCAAAAGATTTTGCATGGCAATTGATAACTAGCTAACAACCATTCATGGGTGCCTCATCTCCTTCTTCTATCATCATTATCTTACGTTGCTCCATCCACCCTATTATTCGTTTCCTCATCTTTATTACACCCAATATTTACCCACCGAATAAATTAATAATGCTATACTATTTATTTATTTTCTGAAAAACCTTCTATTTATTTATTTTCTGAAAAACCTTATAACCAATATTTTAAAAGAACAATCATGGATGTTCGGATACATCCGATTAGTCCTAAATTTTTAAATACATAAATATTATTCAATTATTATTATTGGTGAATGTAGTATGAAGATGTTATGCATTTTCACTCTTCAACGTTAATTCTAAAACGAGTAACTCCTCTTTTATTGCTTCAATCTCGAATACACCCATTTCTCGTTTAGGAACATCATCAGCATACTCAGTTAATCCCATCTATAGCAAAGCTAAGGTAGGGTCTGAGGAGGGTAAGATGTAGACAACTTTACCTCTACCCCTAAGAATAGAGAGGCTGCTTCCAGTGAGACCCCCGGCTCGATGTGGTTTGGTATCAAGCCTTGGACATAAGGCACAAAACATTTAGCAACCGGGACAAATCTGATCGGTGCATGTACCCCTTTGTCTTTTGGCTATCAACGCCACCACATGATGCATGATTAACTGTCCGTCATTTTTAACGTTATTTTCACGAAATTAATAAAATAACTTTAAAACTAGTGAAAAAAAAGTAAAAAACATAGTATAGGATAATTTACAACAATTAGGGTGGAGGGAGTACTTGCCACTCTTGTCACACTTTACATAACTTCTCTCTAAACCACATCAGCACCACATCAGTTTTCTCTACTACTTATCACAACCAGTCAAATCACCGGAAAGCTACACGTTTCTTATATTAAATAAAAAAAACCACGAAAAAAGATGTGGTTGGTTAATATTGGAAAGCGGCCCTCTCTCTATCCCTCTCACCTTTGGCTTCTATCGGCAAACACATGCCACAACATGCCGATCAAGCCTTGCTGATTGATACATGCCGCAACACACGGAATGGGGCTTCTTGTCGATTGTTGCCATGAGGAGTTGCCGATGCCACTTCGTGTACTCTTAAAACATAAGATTATAAAGTGAAAATTATCACAAGAACAAAGATAAACAATTATAAACTACTTAAATTATATAATGAGTGTTTCATGTTTTTAAACTTTGCGCTGTTTACATATTCGTAGGTTATGTAAATAGATACTAACAAACAAATTTGTTCATATATGTTTTTGTTTTATACCGTTTACTTACATAGTTACATATGTGTAGGTTATATGCACATGGATAAACTTTCAAACTAATTTGTTTATATAAATACCACAACAATATAGTTTTATAGTTATTTAGATGTTGAAATTTTCCCAAAAAGTCACATAATCTATGTTAGGATACATACGCATATGTCCTAAATAAAAAGTTATTTCTTAGACTATCTGGAGTGGTGGGGGAAAAGAGTGGGATGAAGCGTCATGTGACACTTTTGGGTCCCACGTGAAGGGAATGAAAATTGTGGGGAGTGGAGGGGGGGGGGGGGAGGGGGAGGATTATTATTATTATTATTATTATTATTATGTGTGTGTGTGTGTAAAGTTAAAAAAAAACCCAGCCAATTAAAACAAAAAGGAGGTGCCCCCATGTCCGTCCTCTCTTCCCCGCCCCCCTTCCTGCCCCTCTCCACGCCGGCCGGCGGCGATGTTCCCCCCTTCCCGCCCCTTTCCCCGCCCCCACTCCGGACAGTCTTAGTTGGTTAAATGATAGCAAGATTTTCTCTCTCTTTAAACACAATTAGAATCAAATAAAATAATCTTATCTTATAAAAAGTGTAACAAGGGTATTGATGAACCACTTTATAACGATGATGCACACCCATGTCCTTTCTATAGATACGAGATAAAATGTGTGTTAATGTTATAGAAATGATTAACGAAAATCTTTTCTATCCTTTTTAGAGAATTGAATGATTATGATGTTATACAAAATGATGCGCTAGCGTATCTATGAAAAATGAGAGTTGCATTAAGAGGAAAAGGTTGTACCTACGCTAACAAGTGTTATTAATCAAAAACTTTCTTGTGATAAATTGTTGCAAGATGAACTATGCATCATGACACGCGTTAGCACAATCCTCTCTATACCTAGACGGTTTAGTGGTGTTCGTACTTCACACCGACAATTGCCAAAATAAAGAGTTATAACATTTGATTTGAAGATGTCACATGGAGTAAACCTATTTTTTTCTGAAGAATTTTGTATTAGTAATCAAGCATGTCAAGTTACTATGTTTGTAGTTCTTTAGCGTGTCTTTTGTTCACAACTTCACACTATCTTAAGAACAATTTGTAATATATATTATATGTTGCCCTTGCTCTCTCATATAGAATCAATAAAAACCATATATGTTCTTCTAAGTTATACATCATAAGTATTGACATTATTTAAGTACTTGAAGGATAAAAATATGCGAGCAATTAGATATGTATCCTTTAAATTTCATAACGTTTCAACTATGTGATTATTAAAATCAAAAAAAGGAAGAAAGAAAATCCTCCATTGACATAGAGCCCCAACCCCAACCAAACCTCCATTTTCATTTTTTAATTAATTTTTTAGGTAATTTTCATCATTTCATATAATAATTACCAACCCATGCAAAGGGTGATGATGGAATTTCATTATTACTGTTGCCCTTAATTGCATTTAACCCTACACGTGACCCCTATGTTTTGTAATAAAAGCCCCTCTCCATATTACTATCCTTCTTTAATCCCTTTTCTCATTTTTTTGAAAATATTTTTCTCCTCCTAATATCAATAGAACAGGTAATCGGAACTGCTTTTAAGTATTTATCAAATCAAATAAGTATATACAAAATTACGTGTTTAATCTCTTATGTTTGAAATAATACGAGTGGCAGTGGGGACCCATAATTTTTTCCTAATAGGGTCTAGTTTTTTTGGCATCGAAATTTTTCCCAACAAATGTCAGAATTTTCGTATCGGACGGGATTAAGAACATAATAAAATATCATATCATAACAAAACATATAGTCATTACTCATTAAAAACACACAATAAAATACGATGTCATTCGAAAAAAAAAGAAGTTACAAATTTTTAAAGTTGTTCCCTATGAGTTTTCATCTTTTGAAAGCGATCCATTACATCTTCGATCGAAACATTGGCAAGAAGTTCTCTTTCGATATAACAAATGCAAGAATCATTCATGTAATCATCACCCATCCGATTGCGCAAATCGTCTTCACATGTTTCATTGATGAAAAACAACTCTCAACACTTGCCGTTGCAACCGGTAGAATTAATGTTAACTTTAATAAACGATATACCAATGGATACCCCAAATGTTTCTTTGTCTCCATCATCTTTTTTGCAAGATTAGATATCCCATATATGTTGGCAAACATTTCATCACCTCTCAAGTTAATAATATAGTTACCTAGCTCAATCATAAGATATTCTCTTTCTTCATAACTAAAATCAAACGGATAAAATTCGGCCAACCTCAAAATATTTTGAACATTAAATGCACTAAACTTATCATCCGGGCTCAAACTTCCAATACATGTAAGTAATTCGATGGTTACCTCACTAAAACGGTTGCCAAGCTCTTGTATTTGCATATCCAAGACCGTGTTGAAATTTTCAACCTCATAATGATGACGATTGGTGATGCTAGTCTTTTTTCTTTTATATATTGGGTCAACATATTCATCATCCATGTCAACAATTTCAATCTCATTTTTTTTTTCACAAAAAGATGCTACATCTTTCAAAAGGGAATCAAATCATTCAAGTCTAAATGTTTGTAGCTGTTGCTTTGTTGCGTTAACCATTTGAATTGCATTTACTATATCTTAATCCTTCCTTTGAAGAGCTTGAGACAACAAATTAGTAATCCTCAAGACATGCTTCATTAAATGTAAATAATATGCAAAATCATAATCCTTCAAGTATATCCAAATACCATTTACTTGTCTTTGGTGAACATTCTTGTCACCACAATCCCGAATATATTGAAGCACTTCAATAAATGATGGATATAACTGAACCAAACATACAAATGTCTTTTGATGAGAGCTCCAACGTGTATCGCCAGCTCTTGCAAGAGAAAGCTCTTGATTTAAACCAATCCCCGTTTCAACTTCTTCACGGCCTATTGCTTCTTGTAATTTCTCTTTTTGACTTTCTCGTATCATATCTAGTCGTTTGCAAGATGCACAAACCACATTTGTCAAAGTCGATACCTTATAAAAAAATCCAAATGTCATCATGTTTATTTGCAAGGGCCACAACAACTAGCTGAAGTTGGTGGGCAAAACAATGTATATAATATGCTGAAGCATTATCCTTCAAAATCAAGGCTTTCAAACCGTTAAACTCACCGGCCATGTTGCTAGCACCATCGTATCCTTGACCTCTAACCCTTGCCAAACTTAAATTATATCGAGAAAATAAATCATCAATAGCTGATTTCAAAGATAATGGAGATGTTTCCATAACATGAACAAGACCAATAAATCGTTCTTTAATAATCCCATACTTGTCAACATATCTCAAAACGACAGCCATTTGTTCCTTTTTAGATATATCCCGAGACTCATCAACTAACATAGAAAACACTTCATCACCTAGTTCTTCAAAAATCTGCTTTAAAACTTCTTGTGTAATACAATTACAAATGTCTTTTTGAATTTTTGGAGACGTCATTTGGTTATTTCCTGGAGCATTCCCTAATATAACCTTACCAATGGACTCATTCAGTTCTCCCAATAATTTTAAAAATTCTAGGAAATGTCCTTTCTAAATAGAACTTTCAGACTCATCGTGACCACGGAAAGGTAACACACCATTCAGTAAAGCTTTAGCAAGAATAACCGATGTGCTTAATCGAATTCTATACTCATTTTTTTGTTGTTGAGTCTACTTTGCGAAGGCATGAGTTATAGATTGTTTTGGTCTACGCAAGTCTTCACATTTTTAAGTGCTTTGTTGTGAAAACTATTCTCCTTACCAACATGAACAACCAATCTATCCTTTTTGTTCCAACCGCAATATCCATCAGTTACAAATGCAGTTTTTTGCCCGTTTTCCTTAAACAAGTAACACCACAAGCAAAACACTTTATCCGCTTTTACACTATACTCTAACCAATTAAATTCCTTAAACCAATCCGTAGAAAATTGTCTTAATCTACCACCAATATCTCATTGCGGAAAATCAAGACCTTGTGGTTGACATGGACCTCTATTCAAATATGCAAGTCTAATTTCATCTCTTTGGTTAACATGGTAAGATAAAATTGGTTTTAGTTCGGAAGGATCACACGAAAGGTCTTCCAAATCAATTTCTTATGGGTATTATTTGAAGAAGTGGTGGGCTCAGACTTTCTTTTCAATGATTCTTGCATAATTAGCCCTTAAATTTAAGCTTTAACAAAGTATGTCACAAATTCAAGTTTTAAATACACTAAAATTATCAACTAAGCAACAAAACAAGAGACAAAATTGTAGTAACAAAAAAAAAAAGGTTACCTTTTTGCAGAGGTGGAGGAGCCGATGGGAGGAGTCAGGAGATACAGTGGCAAACGGAGGAGCTACGGTGGTGGAGGAACTGGAGGGAGGAGCTAAGGCGGCGGTGGGTTGGTCAGGAATTTGAGTGAGAGATAAGGATGATGGAAATGCTTTGAGTGAGGGTTTGCTAAAAAATAAGAGGAACGATGGAGACATGGAGGCTATGTTCAGTGTGTATAGGGTTTTAATATTCAAACCTAAATTTTATTTTTTATTGTTGTGAGTTAAAAAAAAACAAAAAACCGCTGACGAAAGGAGTAGAACCCGGACCTTTTTATAAGGAGTAGAACCCGGACCTTTTTATTGCAATAGTGGGGGAATTACCACTACACCAGCCTTCATATTAGTACAATGGTGTCCATCTTATAATATTTATGGGGTCCAAAAAAAATTAATACATCGCTTCTAGTAAATTTTTTTAAAACATTGATGTCCGGAAACCCCGATCCCGGTTATGTGGGTCCGCCCCTGATGAACGGTCTATTTGTAAAACCTATTACCAAAATTATTCATCCCGTTAATAGTCATTTTCTTAAATATAATAATTTAAGACATTACTCAATATTTGGAAAAATCATGCATCTATCGATGCTATATATAGTATCTAGGGTAAGGATCCATGAAAAACCCTCCTAAACCGGAAAACTCTGGAAACTTTAACTGCCCGAGCTTTTTAGGGCCTGAAAATTTTAGGGCATGTAATATACATGATTTTAAGCATTTTGAGCCAAAAAAATCAAAAAAGCGCCGAACATTTTTTTAAAAAAAAAAGAAAAAAGTTTTCGGGTAACACATGTTAAGCGATTAACAATTAACACATGTTAATCGCTTAACATGTGTTACCTGAAAACTTTTTTTCTTTTTAAAAAAGTGTTCGACGCTTTTTTGATTTTTTTTAGCTCAAAATGCTTAAAATCATGTATATTACATACCCTAAAATTTTCATATAAAAAAAACTCGGGAAGTTAGAGTTTCCAGAGTTTTCCGGTTTAGGAGGGTTTTTCATTTATCCTTATACATAGTATCTATACTTATATATAATGCATTTAAGATTTTTTAATGTATAAGGTACAACCATAAAAATGCGTTAAATTAATCTTTCAAACACTATTACACTTTAATCCCCATCTTAATTACATTTTTATTCTTTCATTTCTAATTAAATTCTACATAATCAATTAGTAGTTACACTTTAACCCGCATAAAAAAAACTAACCGCCCCACGATTTTTAAACTACCATAACTTTTTTTCGTACGTTAATATTGTCTTATAAAAATATACCACAAAAACGAGCATTTTATTGTTTTTAATTTGAGTATACTGTTTCTATAGCTTTCTTAATTAAAGAAAATTGCTATGTTATGTGATTGACAATGTTTACGCATGAGCAAATTAAGGAATCATTTCATAAAATTTGGTAATTAATGTGTAACACAAATAGAGTTTTTTTTAAGAGTAAGGGGAGGGAGTGTGTGTGTGGAGGGGGGGGGGGTGTGTTGGTGATGAGGTGGAGAAATGTGATTGGGTCTTTTTTTTAAAAATTTTTTAACACACGACTTAATAATAATAATATTATTTCCTTTAAGCCTCCCTTTTTTCACTCCCCACCATTTTAGGGCTTGAAAAGTAGAGCCCACATGACACATTATGCCCCCTTCCCCTCCACAGTCCAAGTATTAAAAAAAAGGTTTACATTTAGATTCATAATACAATAGTAGGCTCAATTTCAATATTGGTATTTTTGATAACGGTATTGATACAGTACCACTACAATACTAATCTCATCCCTACTCTCATGTATGCACCAGTGCACATGAGAGATAGTCATGTGTGTTTATTCAAATTACTCCCATTAAGGCTACAATAATTTCATCATTAACTTAGTGTTAATGGAAGTCTTAACTTAGTGTTAATAGAGTGGAATCTTTGAATCAATGGGCCTTTGGTAAGGTGTTGAATAAAGCTTTATCTTTTTATGTGATAAGGTTAAAATCTTACTGGTGACAAAAAAAATTAGTTGTTCAAGAAAAAAATGGTGAATATTGGGGTAAAGAGGTTGTAACCACTAGGGGTGAGCAAAATTAGCCGTCATAACCAAAAAACGAACCATAACTGACATATCGAACCGATTTTAACCGATAACCGACATAATCAATAGTTATGGTTATGAAATTTCTTTAACCGACCGAGCGGTTATGGTCATGGTTATGAAACTTTGGTTAACCAATATAACCAAAACTGAACCGAACTTCTAGTTTTAAGTCTATTTAATAGGTTTATGTTTTACACTAACCATGTAGAGGTTTTCCACTAAGATAAAAGCATGCTAGTAACAAAACAATCTTAATGTAGGTGACCTTTATTTTAATAGAGAATTAAACTTAGGCTTAGGTAAGTTTTTTTTATTGTCTAGTAATATCTTATTAGCAAGGATCCTCCATTGGTATTTTAACAAAAAAAAATGTAATCTTGTTAGTCTTATAAAAAAAGCTTAAGCTAAGTCCACCATCGTAGGTTCCATTTTTAATTTTGTAGATTTTAATTTTTAAACTTTAGTCGAAAGCTAGTTTTAGTTGAAGTTTATGGTTAATAACATAAATAACCATAACCGAATTCATAACCGATTAACCATAACAGAAATAGCCGTTATGATTATGTTTAATGATAAAAACTGAACCAAGCCAACCCATTCACAGTAACCACTAAAGTCTTCACATTATAAATACAATGGTTCAGGACACAAAAGACACGCTAAAAAAATCATATGTTTCCATCCCAAAATTCTAATGAAAACTAATGTTTCTCTACTCTTTATGCTCTTGTTTTAGGTATAGTTTCAGGTGCTTATTTTACTTCGACAATACAATCTGCATAAGTTGTTGTATCATGAGAGATAGACAGGATTCACCTGGGTGTAGGGGTGTTCAAAACCAGATATCCGAAATTTTGGATATCCGAAATTTTCCGATACCTAGTTTCACTATCCGATCTGTATCCAAAATTACGGATATCCGATCGCATAGTGAATATGATATCCGAATGTCCATTTATTTATTTTATTTTTCATCTTCTTATTTATATGAAACAGTATATTTCGGATTCCCGATAAAAAAATATTCAAAAATTTTCAAAATCACTATCCGAATCAGAAAATTTCAGATATTTGATTCGAATAGTATAGATCCGTGTATCAGATATTTTTAAACACTCCCACTTAGGTGGGCCCAATTTTTTTTTAAATGAACTCTGTTGAACATAAATCTTCGGCCACACTTAGTTTCTTTATTTTATTTTGTTTTTGTAATTCATTTTATGTACTCATTTTCCTTTGCATTCGGTATTGTAATCCTATCTTCTTGGTAAAAAAATATTTATTTTTTAATTTGTAAACGGTGTTTCTACATTGCTCCCTTTGGCTATCGGCTCAGATTTAATATTCAAGCCTCTTAGAGCATTCGCACTAGGATCTCTATCTCCAGCTCCATTTCTATAATTAAACTAAAAATCATAATACTCTCTCTCTTTTTCAATTAAATAATATTTTTTATACTTTTATTATTATCTTTTATCTCTTCTCCACTAACAACCACTTTAAAAAGATATTAAAAAATTATAGAGAGTGAACCGTGCTATTCCAAATTTACTGATGAAGAGTAACTTTTTTTCTCTCATCAACTCACAACCATTTACTACTACTTATCAAAATATGAAGATTTCACTCACATGATTATAGAGAACTAAATGTGAATGCTGTTAGATCCGCATATTTAAAAAACACGATCCTAGAGAGTGCAGTGCAGGGACATTTTTTTTCTCCCCTTCTCTATATATATCTATGACTTGGGTCATAACAATTATTGGTCCTAGATCAACTATGGGCCTCATCTAACTGTTATCGTTAGAATATTACAAATGTGGTATTATTATTGTTTGTTAGGAAACCCTTTAGTTGGCCTAGTAAAAGATAAACATCGAACCTGACATTTAGCTTGATGGATAATGCTATAAGTATTCTCGTGTAAAAATATCTTATCATTGTTCTCATTCTTTTTTTTTTTCTAACCTAGAGATAACCAAAAATAGGTTTTAGCCGGTTTACAATCCAGTTTAGCCTTGTACTGGATTTTGGCTAAACGATTGGGTGCCAGTTTCAGACTTTCAGTTTGGTTTTGGCGAGTTCAAGTGTCGGTTTCTTAACCCGGTTTTGGTTTTAGTTTTAAACAAGTTCGTGTTTTTTCGCATATTTGTAGTAGACAAAAAATAAAATAAGATTCTGGTTTGTAAAATTTTTTGGTTTTTCAAAGAAAAAAACGAAAGTTAATATAAAAAAATAAAATAAAAATTACTAACAACAATAGTAGTGGTAGTGGTAGTAGTGACATTAGTGGTGGTGGTAGTGGTAGTGTTAGTGTTAGTAGTAGTAGTGGTAGTGGTAGAAGTGGTGGTGGTAGCGGTGGTAGCGGTGGTAGCGGTAGTGGTAGCGGTGGTGGTGGTCGTAGTAATGGTAGTAGTAGTAGTAGTGGTAGTGGTAGTAGTGGTAGTGGTAGTGGTAGTAGTGGTAGTAGTAGTATTGGTAGTAGTGGTGGTGGTAGTAGTGGTGGTGGTAGTAGTAGTAGTATTGGTAGTAGTGGTGGTGGTAGTAGTAGTATTGGTAGTAGTGGTGGTGGTAGTAGTAGTAATAGTAGTGGTGGTGGTAGTAGTAGTATTGGTAGTAGTGGTGGTGGCAGTAGTATTGGTAGTAGTGGTGGTGGTAGTAGTAGTATTGGTAGTAGCGGTGGTGGTAGTAGTAGTATTGGTAGTAGTGGTGGTGGTAGTAGTGGTGGTGATAGTAGTAGTATTGGTAGTAGTGGTGGTGGTAGTAGTAGTATTGGTAGTAGTGGTGGTGGTGGTAGTAGTGGTGGTGGTAGTAGTTTGGTAGTAGCGGTGGTGGTAGTAGTGGTAGGGGTGGTAGGGGTAATAGTGGTAGTAGCGGTAGTAGTAGTTCCTCGACTTCCTCAACACACCTCCTCGATTCCCATCAAATTAATTGCAAACCTCTTCAATATCTTGGCGCCATTACTCCTAATCATATCCACATTGAATATGAAGGCTGCGCATTAACTACTCTAAAACAGACAAGTCACCCGCGCCATTACTCCACTTCACCGGCATGCTCTGCCATGTAATCACTCGGCGATACATTGACATAAAAACGAAAAGACATTCTTCGCATGATTCCTTCTCAGGGTCATGCCTGCCACGTTATCACAAGCCGCTGGTTTGACATAAAATGAAAAAAAGACGTTCTCCGCATGATTCCTTCTCAAGGTCATGCCTGCCATGTCATTAGTCGACGATACGTTGACGTAAAAATGAAAAGACGTTCTCTGCATGATTCCTTCTTAGGATTATGCCTGCCACGTCATCACAAGGCGTTGGTTTGACGTAAAACGAAAAAGACGTTCTCCGCATGATTCCTTCTCAGGGTTATGCCTGCCACGTCATCACTCGGCAATGGTTTTACACAAAACAACAAAGACATCATCTGCACAGATCTTAATCAACCATTCTACTTTCTAGACACCATGGGAAGAATGGGTCACTTCTATCTTGATATATGTTAAAGAGCTGCAATAACCACTTTTTAGCATATATTTGACACTGAACAAGGAGAAAGGACACCGGATCTACGTGGATGCGCTCAACATAAAGCCAGAGTTGGTTTTTGGATCAAGTAACAAATGTGGATGAGCTTTCACCCATCTCACTACTTATAGTCCAGCACTCCACCCGACCTTTCCGAAAGATCAGGAGACGCATTGGACTGGGGGGACTTGAAGGGATATGGTCCTAATTCCTAGAGTGGAGACGGACCCTACCCCACAACATTGTTGATTCACAAGACCTCCGCAGATAGAATCACCAATGCCATTCACAAGGCTAAGTATTGAAAGACATCAGACCTCCGCAGAGCCCAAGATCTGCAAAGACACACATGGAGTGCAATCCATCCACGCAAGACTCGTCGCCCAACGTAACGATGGTTGGCCGCGGACCAATCACAACTTGACGCGTGTCAGTGTGGGCTCGCCAAGTCTAAGCGCCGACGGGGAAGGTGCAGCTCCCCTTATCTCCACTTGCTGCACTAATCTCCTTTATGTCAAGCGTCACCTCAGACGACCTTCCAGAAGAAGCAGACTCGCGCCAACTAACATACTTTGACGCAGACAGAGAAAGATCCCCTTGCAGCCACTAGCAGCGCGCCACGTGGATCATTGGCATGACGATACCCCTATCTCTCTCTGCATTTATTACATCTAGTTTACTTATGTATTCCTTATGCCAAACCTAACCAATTGAGCCGAAAGGAAGGCAAGCCCATAACTCGGGCCCAAGCCCTTCGTCGTGGTTATGAGTCAGTTGTAACCGACCTATGTACTCCCTATATAAAGGAGCTCAAACCTCTTTTGTTTGGGATCTGATTATCTCGAATATACACTTACAATCTACCGGGCCAAATACCATTTTTGTGTCTGCTATCATGAGTCCTTGTGACTCTAGGCGGTCGTCTCTTTTCACACGGCTGCCAGATTCTTCTTTGTAGGTCTGGATCCAGTCAAGGTGTGAAAGCAAAGGATTACATCCGGCAGCAACACGAGTCTATCACCCCACTTACCTCCTGTGAGGTAAATACCATCTAACCACACTCGTTTCTTCAAACTCAAAAATAATCTAAAAGTTAATTCAAGAAAACAAGAATTCTAAAACTATATGCTTAGTTATTTGTCTTTGTCTAATCATGTTAATTATGAATATGCCTTCCTCTTGTCTATTAGCTCAGTATCAAGCTTAATTATGGTTTATCTAAATGGTCATGGTTTTATCTATAAAATAGATGTTTTCTTGTAAATAGTAGCCACTTTATGCCATTTTTATTATTTTTAAACAATATCACATTGGAGGAGCTGGGTAACAGTTTCAATTAGATTTATGTCTCAGAAGCGTCTTGGAGTTGAGAAATCTAATATGACATATAATTCTACATACGAAATAGACTGATGCGCTTTACAGTTATATGCAAGAAAATTTTGGGTAGCACCTAACCTAAAACAATTAACAATGTATCTCCAATGTTAACGCCTAACCTTAAACAATGTATAACTCTAATATATAGAATTCATATTTACTGGTTTGAACATAATTAATGACTTACCTATACATGATTAATGAATAACCTAAACACTTTGTGTTTTTTTCCAGTATGAACAAAACCCTACAAAAAATAGTCGTTTTTTTCTTCGTTTTTTATATAGCACTATGGTACTCGTTGGAAAGATAATAAAACGCTCGTTCATTTGGTGTAATTTTTTCTTTAAAAAATCTCGTATATAAAAGATATTAACGTTTAAAAATTATGGGATGAAACATGAGAGAGAAAAATCCAATTTTGTTTTTAAATTCTTTTTTTCCTAAAATAACTCAATGCCAAATGGCATTTTAATTGTTTTTTTATATTTTTTATTGGGGCTACATGAGATCCTACATGGCACTCTCAAGGGGGAGAATGGCCTCTTTGAGTGCCATGTAGGATATAAGGCTTTGAAATATATATATAGTATAAGTATCTATAGAAAACCTAAGTTATATGGTAAACTATGAAAACCCAACTTGTGGCTAGAATTAAGCCACATCATCATGTTCCAAAATCAATTTATTAATAAGAAAAGGGTAAGGAGGTTATTTCACATATGGCATCTTTTGACAATCTCTAGGAAATCTCCATCAAGTACAAAAGAAGGTTTGTATCTATCCTTTTTTTATTTTTAAACCACTCACTCTCTCTCTATCCCTTTCTCTCTCAAAAATAAAAAAGTAGATCTGGATCTACAAGTCGACATCTACCACCATCATCATCAACATCGACCATCACCACCATCATCAACATCCACCACGGTCACCATCATCATCAACACGAAAGAAGAAGCATCATCAATATGGTACTGAAAGTATACGGTCAACGGATGTCCCAACCATCTCGTGCAATCATCAACGGTTACGGCGGTGGTAGCGGAGGTCGTATAGGTTCAGTCGGAAGTGAGGGTGAGTCACGATTGGAGGTTGCTAAAGCTTTTTGGTCAACCATTACCACTTGTTGTTGATAGGTCTCCACATGTTGAAATTGAAGGTAAGTTTTTTTTGTCGTTTATGTAGTGTTTTTTTTTAAGATTTTTCTTTGTTTTTCTGTTTATGGTCGTTGCTAAAGCTTTGTGGTCGATTAACATAAGATTGTTTTAACTTTTTTTCACTCAAATCATAGATTTTTTTTTGTTTGCATACCAAGTGTTTGATCAAATGCTTGAATGAAAAAAAAAACTTATTTTAACCTTTTTGATTTTTTTATTATTTTGTTTATGTTAGATTGTTATTGGATTGGGGACATGAGGTTGTAGATCTGGTTTCTGTTCTAAAGTTTGATGTTAAAGATGGTTATTGATGCATGTTATATGTATATATAGTAGGTTTATCATTTATGTGAAGGTCAAGAGTTCGTTTGAGTTTCGGATTCGTATTGCTTAGATTTTGTTAGTTTTAGAGCCCTAGGTTTTGAACTTGGGCCGATTTCAGTTTAGTGAGGATTGAAGGTTAATTGATGTTAGAATGATGTGTTTATTAGTTGAAAGCGATGAGGTAGAAATATTGAATTAATATTAACAGTTGGAATTTGGAAATTTAGATTTTGTGACTTTAAGTAGTTATTTGGGCCCCGACTAACACATGTTACTCCTGTTTTAGTATGTTAAATGATGAGTTGGTCACACCGGTTAATATCTCATCTATTGTTTTGCAGTTGATAACGAAGACCCCACTGGTTAACATATGTTAACAAACGAAGTCGAAGGAAGCCGAGAAAAATATGTAGAAAAACTTTTTTATAACGTTTTCTTTTTTGTACTCAATGTATAGAGTTACTAGATTTATTTTGTTAAAGTGGTTAATTGTTTGTAATGATACTTTGTAATAAAGTGGTTATGGTATACGTTTCCCATGGAAGTCACTAGATTTTATTATGTTTCTTTGCAACAAGACATAGCCACATTTTACAAGAATCGGTTTTTTTTTACAGAATGATATTTCTTGTGTTGATATTACATGTTAATAGTTAGGTTCTTTTTGTTGTTAACAAGTGTTAACAAAGTTCTTATACGTCAACTTATTAACAAGTGTTAACAAAGTTGTATAGTACAGATTCACTACAACTGTTAACATGTATTAACAGGTTTAGTAAATCTAATAAGGTTTTCCTTTTTTTCCAATAAGGCTGGTAAGATATGTTAACACATGTTAACACTTTTAATATCTCATGTTAACACTTTTAATATCTCAATTATGATTTCTTGTTTTAGCACCAACTATCTACAAAGTTTTTATACGTCAACTTATTAACAAGTGTTAACAAAGTTTTATAGGACAGATTTACTAAAACTGTTAACATGTCATAACAAAGTTTTAACAAAGTTTTTATACGTCAACTTATTAACAAGTGTTAACAAAGTTTTATAGGACAGATTTCCTAAAACTATTTAACATGTCATAACAAAGTGTTAACAAAGTTTTTATACGTCAACTTATTAACAAGTGTTAAAAAAGTTTATGGGACAGATTTACTAAAACTGTTAACATGTGTTAACATGTTAACACATGTTAACAGTGTTAATATCTCTACTAAGGTTTTTCTTTTTTTCCAATAAGGCTGGTAAGATATGTTAACACATGTTAACCGTTTTAATATATCAAAATTGGGTATCTATGTCGCCATGTTTTTTGCGTCTAGAGGTTACTTAGTGCATATGATCTTTTTAAAACCTTTGATATGTATAAGTTAAACTATGCGACGCCCATGGTGTCCCTTTTAGAAGCTAGGCTGTATGTGGTTGCATAAATTGCTGCTTTGTGTTATCTTGTTAACAGTTGTTAGTTATTGCCAAAACTGACAAGAACTTATTCCTCGACTGCCAACTTTGTCAACTTATGCCTCAACCAAGGTTTTATATATAACACATGTTATTCATAAGTTAACAGGTTTAATATCACATGTTATTCATAAGTAGGAGAGAGGAGAGAGATAACAATGTGTTAACATGTTAACACATGTTAACAGGTTTAATATCTCTACCATGTGTTAACAAAGGTTGTTTTTAGGCGTTTATTAAGTTTTTGAAAAGGCTGGTAACATAGGTTAACACATGTTAACAGGTTTAATATCTCTACCAAGGTTTTTTTTTCAATAAGGCTGGTAAGATATATTAACACATGTTAACACACGTACTTGCCCCATTATAATAATATTTCTTAAACAAAAAGTAGGAGAGAGAGTGTGACATGACTCATTATAATAATATTTTCTTAAACAAAAAGTAGGAAAGAAGAGAGAGATGATGTGACATGACCTATTATAATAATATTTTCTTAAAGAAAAAGTAGGAGAGAGGAGAGAGAATGGTGATGTTGACTTTGAAAAAGTAAGAGAGGGTGTGACATGACCCATTATTATAATATTTTTTTAAAGAAAAAGTATGAGAGAGGGTGTGACATGACCCTAGTACTTGAGAGAGAGAGAGAGCAATTTCTTATGTCCCCAAAATGCCCCTTTATGTCTTTTTGTGTATTAAAATATTAATATATCCAAGGGGAAGTACAATGGTTGAATCTCAACCATAGATGGTATGGGATGGATGGCTATGATAGAGTTTTCATAGTTTACCAAATAACTTGGGTTTCCTATATATCCATTCCCTATATATATATAGGCTAAGTATAGAGAAAAAACCCTCTAAAATGAAGAAACTCTAGAAATCTCATCCAATGGACCACAATGCTCCACATCATCCATCTAGATAAATTATTTTTTATTCAACAAAGGGTATTTCAGTCATTTCCCTCTCTTTTATCTTTTTCAAACCTCACATGTCAGATATATGTCCTTCTCTCTCATTTCTTTTTCAAATTTTGTTTCTCTCCCTTCCCTCTCTTCTCTCCTCCCTTCTCTCAAACTAGATCTGCAAGAAAAATCTATCTAAAAACTAGATCTACAACAAAAAAAAAAAACGGTGGCTATGGTTCATGAAGACACACCACAATCGTCTCTCTCGATGACGCCCCACTGTCCCACGGTAGGTATGTTTCAGATTTTAATTTTTTGTTTGCGATCGTTGTCTGTATGTTTGAATTTGATCTTATAATAATAATAATAATCAAGTTTAGTTGATATATTGAGTTCCGATCTTATAATAATAATAATAATCAAGTTTAAATGTTGTTGTATTTGTTTGACTTTTTGTGGTTATTAATTTGGAGTTCCGATCTTATAATAATAATAATAATAATCAAGTATAATTGATTTTTTGAGTTCCGATCTTATAATAAAACAATCTTGAAGGTGAAGTGCAAGACAAGATAAGTTTTTTAGTGGTTATTAATTTGTTTGGATGTAGTTGAAGTCGAAATTGATTACACTGTTTTTTTTTATTTTTGATTTTGTGCTTTTAACTGAATTATTAACATGTGAAATTGTTGGTTTGGATGTTTATATGATTCAAAACTTGTTTTCCATTGGAATTGAGGGTTTTTTTTGTTATTATTGTTATTTACATGCGGATTTTTTTTGTTATTGTTGTTTTTTTGTTATAACAAACTAATTTAACAAACTTAATAATATTGATTAATAATAATAATATTAGTTTTGAAGATGGATCGGTTAGTATGTTTTTTATGAACGGCGAGATCGGTCATACATGACAATCCACCTAAAACACTTGGAGAGGTACACTATTCGCTTAAGTAAGTAGGTTTACATATTAATTAATCTTTTTTTATATATTAATTAAACCAAAGTCACTAACCATGGGATGAAATCTATGTTGCGTCTGTTTCGTATGTAACAACAAAACTAAGTTGTTATAAATTATTATTATTAATATGTTTTTTAATCAAAATTGGTGAATTTTAGTGTCTCTTAACGTATGCAACAATATGTCTGAGTTGTTTTTTTACCAGTATGTGCATGTTTGTATGAGTATTATAATGTGTGGAATGTATGTTTGCATATGTTTCCTATATTTGCGTCTGTTTCGTATGTAACAGCAGAACTAAGTTGCGTATATAGGATATTAATTAACCCTTTTTATATGTTATTATTATTAATATGTTTTTTTTAATCAAAATTGGTTAATTTTAGTGTCTCTTAACATATGCAACAATATGTCTGATTTGTTTTTTTACCAGTATGTGCATGTTTGTATGAGTGTTATAATGTGTGGAATGTATGTTTGCATCTGTTTCCTATACTGCGCCTGTTTCGTATGTAACAACAAAACTAAGTTGGTATAAATTAGTTATTGATTTTTTTACCAGATATATTGGTAAAAAAAACTCTTGAATGGAATGTCATTGATCATGATAACTAATTTGGTATAAATTAATTTCTGTTTTTTTTTGCGTTTGTTTCGTATGTAACAGCACCACTAAGTTGGTATAAATTAGTTTCTGTTTTTTTACTACAAAGTTTTGATTTTTAAGTTTGATAATCTTGATAACTAAATGTATAAAACAATGTTTTTTGTATCAGTTTCGTATTTTTTTTGTAATCCAGTTGGTTAACATACGTTAAGCGAGGGGGGGGGGGGGTTGGGCTTTACATGTAAATTGCTGATTTTTGTTTTATTTTTGCAGGTGAGCATATTTTTTGCATTAAAGATGAAGATGATTATCAAGAATGAAGTGTAGACAATTTTTTTATTTATGATACTTTTTTAGCATTTGTTGATTTGTAATGACCGTTTTGTTTGTTTTTAGCATTTTGTAAGAAACAATTCTTGTCTACATTTGAATGTTTTTTGATTTATAAAGCTTTTAGCACTTTGTAATGACCGTTTTGTTTGTTTTTAGCACTTTGTAAGTAACAAAATGCCTATAACCATATCAATTCTCGTTACGTATGCAACAATTCTGGTGCTGGTACAATAAAACGAAAAAAAATATGGTCTAATAAAAAAAATAATAAATCAGCATTTTTTAAATAATATAAACTGGCAACTCAGTTTTAACCTATGTAACACAGCACATGTTACATATGTAACACGGGAAGTCTGACAGCTTATATAATAATGTGAAAAAAGTAAGAGAGAGATGATGTGATGGGTGTCATATTAGCTTTTGTCATACCCCTTTTCAGAAAAATCAAATTACCCTATTACCCTTTCTTGTCCTTTTTCACCCATTTAATTAAATCAATATTATAGAAAAAATTGTGACCATAGATTAAATAGATGGATGGCTAAGATTGAGTGTACAAGGTTTATTCATTTTGAGTGGGTTTTTATTTAAACCATCCCCTATATATATATATATATATATATATATATATATATGGGAAGTATTGGGAGTAAACTCACCCAAATTGAGTAAACTCTAGTAAACCCAATGTGTGGCTATGAAAGCTCCACATCACCCCATCTTGATCAAGCCTCAAGGGCACCAATGTCATTTATACAAAACCATCACATCACACCCTCACTCCATTATATATTTGTCAGTTTTGTTTTGTTCCACATTTCTCTCTCTCTCTCTCTCTCTCCCTCTCTCTCACACACACAAATACAATTCCAAAACATAAAGATGCTTATATTCCTTCTTTCTCATCACCATCACCCTCTTCCTCCTCATCACCACCCAAACCCCATCACCATCAGCACCTCACACCACCCGTCGTCTGAACCCAACCTTCCATCTACTCCTAAAACAAACTTCCTCTGACCCCACCCTTCATCTAATCCTCAATCTGGAATCGTTTCTTAACAGTGGTATACAAAATCTGATCCACAAGGTCGTCAGAGATCTTGTTTCCTTCTCTTGGTGGTTTGTTTCTGGTTTTTTTTTTTTTGATGTTTCAACTGCTTCAATTTTGTTATGTGGGCTTTTGACTTAAATTAGGGGTATTTTTGTATGGGTATTTTATTATACATGTTTCTTAGTTAGTTTATAAAGAAGATATGTTTGAAAGATAGGATCTTTGTTGTTATATTTCTTGAAAGTTTGAAAGTTTTGGATTTTTGTTTCAACTGTGTGAATTTTTTTATGGGCTTTGTTTGACTTAAATTAGGGGTTTTTTATACGGGTATTTTATATTCATGTTTCTTAATTAGTTTATGAAGAAGATGTAATTGAAAGATAGGATTATTATTTGGAGTATTTTTGTTATGAAATATTTGTTATGAATTGGGTTTGTTATGAAAATTTTGGAATACTTTTGTTATGAGATATTTTTGAAACCAGATAGATAACATATGTTAACAAAAGGTGGATAACAACATGTGGGCTTACGCATTAATTAACCTTTTTCATACTTTATTATTATTATTATTAATATGAATGTTAACACGTGGTCTTAAATATGTGTACGTTATATAATTTTCACTACAGATAACTTGTTTCATATGCTAAATATTTGTTGCTTTGCTAGATATCCATTGAGGACTAGAAAATGCAAAAACCCAACACTTGTAACTTTATTAATTTATTTTTTTGCAAATATCAGTTTTTGTATATGTGGTTCCTGCAACTTTTTTTATTTAAAAATGGTAAACATTTGTGTGTATGTATATAATACTCAATTATTCTTTTTTTTTTGTCATGGAAAATTGATGAAAGTGATATAAAAGTATTGAATATGATCTAAAGCACTTGTAAAATTCTTTAAATTTAGAATTTTTATAGTTGTACGCTTTGTATTGGTGCTTACTGATGTGTCAGGATTCAATTAACACGTGCTAGTAATGCTAACACATGTATGTATTAGATTGGATGTTAAAAAGATCATCTTTTTTGAATTTGGTAAATGTGTTTTTATTGAATATTTTTGGTTTAAGGTCTTTTAGTTCTGAATTGGGAGCTGAATCTATCCCAATTAACATGTGTTAAGGTTCAGTTAACGTGTGTTAAATAGCAAATGTGTTTTCATTTTCTTGGTATATCTTTTGATTTTTTTCTACTAATTTTTACTTTATATTTCTTGTATATATGTTATTCTGTGTGAAAGTTTTGAATTTTTGTGTTAGTGCTTACTGATGTGTCAGGGTTCAATTAACATGTGTTAGTGATGCTAACACATGTTTGAATTGGTGCCTACTGATGAATCTATCCCAGTTGACATGTTTTAGGGTTCAGTTAACATGTGTTAGTGATGATGACACATGTTAGTATATGCCTAACTAACACGTGTTATCCTTTTTGCAGGTGAAATGATGTATGTGTTAAAGATGAAGATGGGTATCAAGAACGAAGCATAGCAAGATTTTTTTTATGTTGTTAGGATAGTTTTTTTATCATTCATAAATAATTATGTTTACCTTTTTAAGTTTTTTACTTTTGAATAGATTCAAATTTGGAGATCCATGTACTTTGTCTTTGTTACCACATGTACAACGTTAGTATGTTTCTAAAAGACATACATATGGAGATCCGTGTAGCTTAATTTTTTAGGTCGTGTATCCAAAAAAGACATATATACGTTAATAGGTTTCTAAAAGACATACATATGGTTGTTAGGTAAATAAAACATAAGATCCTTATCAAACCACACTTGTCCCACATATATACGTTAGTAGGTTTCTAAAAGACATACATATGGTTGTTAGGTAACTAAAACATGAGATCCTTATAAAACCTAACTTGACGTTTTCTCAAGCTACTAACACATAAAACATACACAGGTCACAATGCATATGTTAGCCAACACACAGGTCACAATGCATGTGTTAGTAAAGGGGCAGGAATGTGTAGTCTGAATGTTTCTTTTTTAACATGTTAGTGATGTGTTAATATGTGTTTAAAGATTACAACTAACATGGTTTAAAGGGCTTATGTGGCATACGTTATTAATATGATGTTCACAAATTAACATGATAATTATTTGAGTTTAACTCATTTACTAATTCAATATCTAACACATGTTAAATATGGAAATTATTTGAGTTTTAACTCATTTTACTAATTCAATATATAACATGTGTTAAGTTGACCTTATTTTCCAGGTGTTTGATAACTTTTATGTTTTTTACTTTTGAACATATTCAAATTTGGAGATCCATGTACTTTGTTTTTGTTACCACATATATATGTTAGTAGGTTTCTAAAAGACATACATATGGAGATCCATGTAACTTAATTTTTTTGGCCGTGTATCCGACAAAAGACATATATACGTTAGTAGGTTTCTAAAAGACATAAATATGGTTGTTAGGTAACTAAAACATGAGATCCTTATCAAACCAAACTTGTCCCACCTAAAGAAAATGACGTTTTCCCAAGCTACCAACACATTTTACCAAAACATACACAGGTCATGATGCATATGTTAGCAAACATATAGGTCACAATGCGTATGTTAGTAAAGGGGCAGGAGGGTGTAGTCTTAATGTTTCTTTTTTATCACCATTTCCAAGTATGTCATATTTGTGATATTCAGTACAAGTCACAATACATTTGTAAACATGCTGGAAAAAGACATGCATATGTTACCAAATCTTACACAAGACAAGATACATATGTTAACTGTGTACTATATGTCACCTACCATAACTTTGATCATCAACCATACTTACGTATTAACAGTTTACTAATACATATGCTACCAAATCTTACACATGACATGCATATGGTAAAAGGACAAGGTTATATTTCTAAAACTCAGCGTTCTATTGATACACAGGCAGGGCAGCTCTCATGTTACTAGCGAACTTGCTCATCCTCTTCTTCTTGTTACAATATTTATCGTAGAGAATCCATGGGAACTGGGTTGCCATTAAGAACATTTTTAGTAAATCACATGTGATATTTTGGAACCTACTTACAATTGGTAAATCATTTCTACTTACCACTGCTTTGTCCTGACAAAGAGGCGCAAATACGCTTCGTTTGATTTGAACATCTCTTCATAGTTTATAATATCAGCCCAAAAATCGATTACAAAATCCAACAAACGCTATCAACATATGCAAGCTACAAATTAGTACAGGTTAGCAAAATTATTGACACATGTTAGCAAATTATTAACACTGGTTAGCAAAATTATTAACACATGTTTATCAGTAAATGTTAATAAACATAATCTAACATTAGTTCATTCACTAAGCATTAGCTACTGCACCTTCCTTTAGGTGTTTGATCTCCTCCAGGTACTTCACAAACATATACTTCTGGATCATCAACAAATATACCAAAACTGGGTTAACGGCTGCATAGATTAACATATATTTTTCTGTAAAAGTCCAATAAACATGCTTACATATTTGTACGGCACGTCCATCTTGTGAAAATCAATGCAATCCTGAAAGCCGCGCCTTCCCCTTTTTCCCTCCTATTAAACAAAAATATTCCAGTATGCAACTTATGATAATAGGCATTTTGTGACAAATTTAATTATGCTGGACAACTCTATAACTTACAAATTAGCCTCAGCTACTTGCTTCATTACGTAGGCCCATGAAACAAACGCTATCAACATATGCAAGCTACAAATTAGCACACGTTAGCAAAATTATTGACATAGGTTAGCAAATTATTAACATAGGTTAGCGAAATTATACACACATGTCTATCAGTAAATGTTAATAAGCATAAATGCATAATCTAACATTAGTTCATTCACTAAGCAAACTACAAATTGGCACAGGTTAGCAAATTATTAACATAGGTTAGCAAAAATATTAACCCATGCAACAAACACTATCAACAATGTTTTAGTCTATCCACTATATCAACACACCAATCCATAGACACAAAATATCAAAATATCATTATCGCCCTATCATCATCTACATAACACACAATTGTATGAACACTAACAAAAAACCAATAAAACACTTTTTTGCATCAACTACTGTAACAACAAACCACTGATTCTGTATGAACACTACCTAAGACCTCCATGTACCATCTATAACAAAACCCAAAATTGTGTTACACCCCCTATAACAACAAAAAAACCATTGTTACCTCTTATAACAACTATAAATTAAACTCCATGATCATCATATACATAAAAGCCAACTACTTTTTACGAATAAAAACACTGTTAACAAAACCCAAAACAAAACTCCCCAAATCGGATAGATTTATAATCGTTTATTTTTGTGATTTCATAGAAAAAATGAAACATAATAGGAAGAAACAAACAATGAAACCATACCTTTCAGAAGAAAGATCATCGGGTTTCATGACGGAACCACCACCATCAATCTCTAATTTGTGTTTTAAACCCATACCATCGAAGATCTGGAATTTCTATTTGATCTATGATTTGGGTTTGAAATTGATGGGAAAGAGAGGATAGATAATAGGATTGGGTTTGAATTTGATGGGAGAGAGAGGATGGATATGACTAGAAAGTGGAGAGAGATAATGATCTTGAGAGAGAGAGAACAATATTCAGAAGATGAATAAGAGAGAACGTATTAGAGAGAGAGAAGATGAACAAGAGAGAGTGTGGTATTTGATTTTGAAATATATAGTTGACAAGACATTTATGCAGAGAACAATATCCAATGCATCTCCAAATACCATTACTACCCTTATTGTACTATAAAGTAACTTTATGGAGCTTATTTTAATAAGAAAAAGTGCCATTCAATGACAACCATTGATCATGCTTGATCAATGGTTGTGGTAAGGTTTATAGAGTTTTCTCAAATATTTGAGGTTTTCTATATAACCTTACCCTATATATATATATATATATATATATATATATATATAGATGGTTTCAAAATCCTTTTGGTCAAAATAAGAATTTACTCGATATGGTTCTAAATAATTGATTACCGATTGAATTGAAACACAACAACATGAAGACTTCGGACAGGGAGTGCAACGGCATCGATGGAACAATGGACTTGAAGGCCGCTAGCTTAATTACCATCAATATGGAAGGTCGGTATTGCCTTAAGATTATACAAATCGGTTCAACATTTTGAACCCGATAAAATCGGATTTACTGGCGTTACATAAGACATACCGTGTCCGTGCTCGGTATCCGGTATTACTAGTATTACCAGTATTACCAGTATTACCACCTGATTCACACCTATCCGTGAGCAAGAAAACATGTCACTCTATTGTTTAAAGTTTACTGAATCAAACTACACCACAGTAAGAATTCAATCGCTAAATTTCCACCACATGTATAGCCACAACAATAGTTCGGTAGCAAAAAATAGTCGTAAAAATAATTACCGACCACTGAAGTTGGTTGCAAAGCAGTCCAAAAAGCGTGTTTGCGACCATTTTGCAACAATTTTGACAATCGCAAATTGTCTTTTTTAAGTAGTGAGAGATATATGGATTTTAGGAGGTTATTGATGTTAAAAAGCAATTCTAATTCCATGCATGCATGTCACATGACCAAGTTTACGTTGAATGTTATTTGAATTTGAGTGGCCGTTCTGTGCCAAGTCTTAAATTGTTGAGAGTCATAAGGGTTCTTCTTCATATCAGGAAGAAACCTGCCTATTTAAAGTCTAGGGTGTTTGTGTTTATGGATATGTAATTCTCATCTTTCAATCGTAATTAATAAAGTGCAATCTGTGCCACTATTTCTGTTTGTTTTTGTTTATTCTTTGTTGTTTGATCATTAAGCTCTTGCCAATACGTGGTATCAGAGCTCGGCTACCATGGCTGAATCACCTACCACTTCTCACAGCCCTGTTAACCCTATTCCATTGTTCAAAGGCGAAAGTTATGAGCATTGGAGTGTATGTTTGAGAACCATTATCAGATCAAGAGAATTGTGGGACATTGTAGATCTGGGAATGACAGACTATGGAGATGATGTGACAAGAGTCAGGTTGGAGAAGAAGAATGATGCTCGGGCTATGGTAATACAACGAGGAGTGCATGATAAGTTGTTCTCTTTTATAGCATCAGCTATTACTGCACAGGAGGCTTGGGATATATTGAAGATGGAGTTTCAGGGGGATTCACAACTGTAAGCTGTGAAAATGGTAGGGTCTAAGGCGAGAGTTTGAGAACCTAGGAATGAAAGATGGAGAGGTTGTGGGTGACCACTTCTCAAGAGTGATGAGTATTGTGGGACAACAGAGGTCCTATGGGGAGGAGATCACAGACCAGAAAATAGTAGAGAAAATATTACGTAGTCTCACCTCTAGGTTTGACTATGTTGTACCCTTTATAGAGGTTGCTTATGACCTCACAAGATTGAGCCCAGAGAAAATTATGGGAATACTGTAGTCTCAAGAGGAGAGACTAAATTGTAGATCTAGTGATCTAGGGTGGAAATATGGTGAAAATAATGACGAGCAGGTCCTCCAAGTGTTTCAACCAAATAGAAGACCAAGTAATGAAGTGAATGGTAGAGGTTGTGAAAGAGTAAATGCTTGAGGAAGAGGTATAGGGCGATCCTTTGATAGAAGTAGAGGACCACAGTGTTACAACTGTAACAGGTATGGGCATGTTAAACGTGAATGTTGGTATAAAGATGATCAATAGAGCTACAAATTAATCAAGATGAGGAGGAAGAATGACAGGATGATGTCCCTCATTTATTCATGGCATATGTGACACAATATGCTTTGATGAACTCTAAAATAAATGAGCGTTCATCCTTAGATGTATGGTTTGTAGACACTGGGAGTTCGAATCATATGATAGGGGTAAAAGCTGTATTCACCACTTTGAATATAACTTCTAAGCTTTCTGTCAAGATGGGAAATAAAAAGCGGCTCAAGGTAGAAGGAAGGGGAAATGTGAAAGTAAAGATGAATGGTGGCAGTAAATGCATTATTGGAATATGCGTACTATGCTCATGGATTAGAATAAAATCTTTTGAGAGTGGGACAATTAATGAGAAAAGGATATGCACTACTTTTTGTTGATGGTGCATGCTCTATTGCGCACAAGAAGTTAGGCTTAGAACTTATGAAGATTTTGTTGGCCCCTATAATGTGTATCCTCTTGATGCATCCAAGGTGAAGACTAATAAGCCTAAAGTTCATGAAGATACAAAACTCTGGCATCACTGTTAGTACATGATGTCCCTAAGCTAGTATATAGGATGTTTGGACGTATTTCGGGGTGTTTGGAGACGTTTATACGCGTTTTTGGGTGTGATTAAATGTTCAGGGGGAGAATGACTAGTTTCTCAAATTGGTGGTCACCATGGACAAATCTTGAAAGTTCATCAAATGATAAACTTCAAGAATTTGATTGAGTCCGGATTATTTGTCGTATCTAATACAAGTTGTAGTTTGTGTGCAGTTTTATTAATTTTTCCTGCAGGATCAACACAACGTCTGTGCATACCATGATTCAAACGACAAGGCTCGAAGCTGAACAAGGCCCAAACCTGAACAACAAAATCATCCTGAACAACAAGAACCCGATATTTCATCTTCGGAGAAACCAGATCGTGGTAGAGCTCCAGCAATCGAAGCTGAAGAAGATGAGAGTCAAGAAATGAAAGTGAAGGTGATATTGATCTTCGTCCAAGTCACAGAATCGTCAATCATAAAAGCGGAGATTTCTTGTTTCCTCCCAAGTTATCGAAGCAAATCGACGACCAAGATGAGATCTTATGAAGCCACGACTAAAGCTCAAATTAGTTGATATTTTCAAGTCTTCAGAGGTCATACACTGCGGTGTTACCCTAAGTTGAAGAATGCTGAACATGAAGACTTGAAGACTCGAAGACCATATATCTCCAGCTAGGTCCAACGAGGAGTCTGTAAAGGCACTTCTAGTGTGTCCCCAGCTAGATGATAGGTTGAGTCTGTAAATCACTAGCTAGGTCCAAGGGGGAGTCTGTAAGTGCATTTTTTATATGTCCCTAGCTAGTGATAGGTCTCTATAGGTCGTTGGCTAGGTTAATCGAGTGGTTTATGGCTCGTAATCGTATACTAGCCTGGTCCAAGGGGGAGTCTGTTAGTACATGATTTCCCTAGGCTAGTATATAGGATGTTTGGACGTATTTCGGGGTGTTTGGAGACGTTTATACGCGTTTTTGGGTGTGATTAAAGCTGAAGGCGATTACAGAGAGGTGGCAGGCGATTAGGCCCTATCCACCATCACTGTTCATGCGATTGGGAGGTTACTATAGGCGATTAGGCCCTAATCGCCTATAGCAGCATGTAGTATAGCCTCCTAATCGCATTCAGGGGCCTGTACGTATCCGGGAGGTATAAATAGGCCCAATCATAACCCTAATCATTAGTTCTTGCCACACACACTCTCCAAACACCCTCCCCTAGTATGAGATTGCTTGGTTTGATCATTGTAACACTCGCGCTATGTTTTAATGATATAAACGTTAATCTTTTGACCCGTATGTGTGTGATAATTACTTGTTTATCTTAGTTTCAAGTTCGTTTCAGTTATCAAAGCATATTCAAGGGATTCCGCACCTTGAATATAACCCTCGTGATTGTTGGGTGACACGTTCATCGATCCTACAATCACAAGTATGGGCATTTAAATCCATAAGCTTTACAACAATTGTATAGAAAACAAATGGTACATGGCCTTCCTGCAATGAAGTAAATAGGTGTATGCGAAGGATCTGTGATGGGGAAACTACACAAGAGCAATAAAACCTCTTGAGGTTGTGCACACAGATATGTGTGGTCCTATGCCTGTTGCAAGTTTGGGAGGAAGTAAGTATTTTCTTTTATTTATTGATGATTACACAAGAATGAGTTGGGTGTGTTTTATAGAAAGAAAATAAGAGGTATTCTCTAAATTTAAAATATTCAAAGCGTTGGTAGAGAAACAAAGTGGTCAACCTATTAAGATTCTGTAGTCTGATAGGGGAGGAGAATACTTGTTCAATGAATTTACTGTGTATTGTGAGCAACACGGCATTAAGAGACAATTAACTGCTCCATTCACTCTAGAACAAAATGGAATTTGTGAAAGAAAGAATAGAACAATAGTTTAAATAGCCCAATGCATGTTACTAGCTAAACACTTGCGAGCATATTTTTAGGCAGAGGCAGTATCCACTACTGTTCATATCTCTATTATTGCTCCCACTAAACCAGATGGAAACAAAACCCCTCTTCATATGTGGTCAGGAGAAGTCCCGGAAGTGAAGGACCTGAGAGTGTTTGGTAGTATAGTGTATGGACTAACTCCTTCTCAATTGAGGAAGAAGTTCATACACTCTAACTCTCAAAAGTGTATCATGATTGGTTATTCATCACAAAGCTATTACAGGTTGTACAATCCTGTCACCAAACAAATTTTCACAAGAAGACATACTAAACCAGATGAAGATGCTGAATCGGATTGGAGTAAAGAAAAGAATTCAGAAAATAAGCATCTTTGGGAGATTGATCGAATTTATCTCTTGTTTGACACCACAGGTGATGATAATAATCATGCTACTAACCTTGACCCATCTAGTAGTTCTAGTGTGCAGGGTTCAACTTCTTAAAATGAAGATGTGAATACACTAGTGCAAAGCTAGGGAGGGTCCTCAGAAAGCAATACATCATCAATTGATCATGATCTTCCAATTAAGGTCAGGCAATTGAGCGATGTGTATGCAAAAAAAAAAGTTCCATCGGAAGACTTTAATGCATGTCAATTTGTATTGAATATCTCAGACCCCCTATGTTTTGAAGATGCTGTTAATTGTGACAAATGGAAGAAAGCTATGGATGAGGAAATGAAGTTAATTACAAGGAGCAAGACATGGAAACTGGTGGATCCACCCAAAGACAGAAATGTTGTTGGTTTGAAGTGGCTGTATAAAACAAAACTCACTCCAAATGGCGAGGTGGTGAAGTAGAAGGCAAGGTTAGTGGCCAAGGGATGCTCTCAAAAAAAGGGCATTGATTTTCAAGAAACATTCTCCTCAATGGCCAGATTTGAAACTATTTGGACAGTTATTGCAGCAGCAGAATAGTTAGGATGGATCATCTATCAACTAGATGTGAAATCTGCGTTTTTAAATGGGAATTTGGAGGAAGAGACTTATGTTCAACAGCTTGAAGGAATGAGCAGCACAAGGTGTATAGGTTGTATAAAGCCTTGTATGGGCTTAAGCAAGCACCAAGGGCATGGTACACCAGGATTGATTTATATATGCTTGATCATGACTTTGATAGAAGTTATAGTGATAAAACCATGTACATGTGATTTCCTTTTGTTCCTCCTCTTTAACCGCCGCAAAGCAGCAACTTCCCCAACCATCCTTTTTTCCAAGCTTGTTTGGTTTCCGGCTGGTTCAGAAGAATCACTACTGCTGACGCCGCTGCTGGTAGTCCTTTGATTGCCCACAGCGGCAACGACCCTCCCTTTTTATGTCCGTCGGCCCACCAATCCGGGCATCCTACGAGTTTGAAGCACTGTTCTTTCGTATGTTTGGCCATGCCATAATGGTCGCATTTTAATTTGCTTTTATCAATCCGGGATGATGACGGATTTGGCCTCTTTTTGACCGACGACTTTTGGAAATGAGCCCTAACCCATCCGTATTTTCGGTTGAGTTCAGACCCGACTCCAACCCTTGATGCGTGTTCTCGAAAATATTTTGGTGTGCTGTTTCTTTTCGGAAAATAGCATAAGCTGCTTCGGTCGATGGTAAGGGATCCCACCGGAGGATTTCTCTTTTAAGGGTATCATATTTTCGGTCAAGAGCGTTTAGAAATTGAAACAATTTGTTTTCTGACCTGACTTTTTTGTACGCGGCGATATCAGTGGAGCACTTCATCTGATTCGGATCTCGCCGTTTAATTTCTCCCCAGATACCCTGCTTCACGATCCAAATTTCCTGTAACCGTACGCCATTTTGCTTTAACTCGTTTGCCTTGACGTGGAGATCGAAGGTTTGAAGTTTGTCTTTGCCGCTGCTATATGTAGCCGTAAGAGCATCCCATAGCGTTTTAGCTGTCGGGATCTCGGTCAGGTTACTAGCGAGGGCCGGCTTGATATTTTGGATCGGCCACGAAAAGATGATTAAATCATCTTGTTCCCATTGTTCATCAACGGTGGATCTTGAGTGAGATTGTTTAAAAGAGCTTTCGATTTCCCCCCAATGGCGACTCGAATCATTTGAGCCCATAGAGGGTAGTTTTGGCTTGAGAGCATGAGGCTGATTTTTAGGCTATCGAAGGGGTTTGGTTTTGGGTTCTGAGTTTGGGTCTGAACTCCATTTTTAAGGACTAAGGAGATTGGCTATTTGGATGGCTAAGTTATTGCTATCTTCTTCTGCCATTTATTCTAGTCTGGTAGATGATAGGTTTTTGGATCATAAACACTGCTCTGATACCATATTGTCTATGATAATCAGAGGAAATGATGAAGAGATACAATACTTTTTTTTCTTGTGTATATTAATAAGCTTACGTACAGATTTATGTAGACTATACAAAGAGACTAAAAAAGGAAATACAATAATGTTGATTGTATAATATGGCTGGTAATTTAGCTGTTAATCAGCAGCTGGGAATTAGCAATATTCTAGAATAACTATCGGTCTTGATTTGCGCCTATTTTGGGAAATGATGTAAACTAACCCCCAATCATATTTCAACAGTATCATAATGGTTTATTGTGATAAACTTCAAATGTTGTTTGGACCAAGCACACGCGAGAACACAAATATAAAAATGAAAGTAATAAACGAACACGGAGATTTACACGGTTGGGTCTAAATCGACTTATATACACGGGTGGCAACAAAGCTATTCTTTATATCAAAATACGTGTACATAAATTATACCCGTAGAGACTAATTAGAGTTTAGCAAACTTGCTATCCATGCTAAGCTCATGTGGATCGCATATGGCCTACGAACCCAACGCATATCATAACTCCAACGCAAAACTGTATATTGGGTGAAAACTATCTCTCAGAATTAACATTTTTGTATTAAGATCCGTCATTTGAAGTAATTTAGTTTCATTTCTTACAAAAAACCCGCTTATCTCAAAATTCATTAGGTACTTTGTCCCTGCTACAAAAAATAAATATTTGCTACGATATTCAAAATAAAAGTTAGTCCGTAACAAACATCAATTTTGCTACGGATTTAGTACGAATTTGGTCAGTAGCGCTACAAGTTCGTAGCTATTATTATTTTTTTTCCTACGAATTTTAACTACACAAAGTATATTTACCTCTCCTTTAGCTACAAATTTGCTACAAAAATGTTTTCCACGGAGTTTAATACGAATTGGTAGCTACATATTCATCTACATGTTTTTACTACATATTGGCTAGGGGGTTTTTGTTACGGATTCGGCTACATAAAATTTGCTAATGTTTGCAACCTGTTTTTTATTATATTTAGTTACGAATTATGTTAGATTTTTGCTATGGAAAATTCAAACGTATCTAGCTACGAATTGTATCAGATTTTTGCTATGGAACTGGCTACGAAATATAAGTATCTAAAGTTGTTATGGTCTAGCATAAATAGTGGTCTTAGTGAATATTTGTGATTATAAGTTATTAAAAAAAATTTATTTTCTTGATTAACTAATTGTTCTTAAACCATTTGATTGCTTCCACAATTGTATCATTATACAAATGTAATGCACTAATGATCTAATTATCCAAACAACAATACAATAAAGGGAAGAGATAACGTATAAAGCGTCTAAAAATACGAAGCATAAGAAGCCATCTGAGCCATTGGATTTAGGCGGTGGCAAGATCGTAATTAACAGCCTTAATCACACTTCAGTTAACCTAACCAGGGGTAATTTAGGTAAAAAACGTTTTAATTTGCAGAAAAACGTAAGAACAGAGATTCAACAATTGATTGAAACGTAACATCAAAACAAAATTATTTCAACAATTAAGCAAATAATTGCAATTGATTAAATGTTCCGAATCATCAAACAATCAAATACATTGATTTGAATCATAAACAGTTAGTGATTTGCAGAAAAAAAGAAAAACAGAGCATTGCATTCGATGGTTTAAAAATCACATTAATCTTATTCAAAAAACACAATCAACGCATATAATATTAACAAAAAACATAGAATTTTAATAAATATAATTACAATTACAGAAAAAAATGCATTTAAAAAACATTCAGATTAAGAACACTTGAATACATAAAAACAGACGCATTCATATTTTTAAAGGTGCGTCTAAACAAAAAACATTAAAACACTAGGTAAAAAAGAATGCATAAACATACGCACTCACTATAAAAATCAGACGCACTCGTATAAAAACAGACACACTCACTATAAAAATCAGACGCACTCGTATAAAAATCAGACGCACTCGTATAAAAATCAAACGCACTCACAGGTTTATTTCAATTTTATAAAAATGTACATGTAATGATTACATATACAAGTTGCATATCTTATTAATTGTATAAAATAATCAGTAAATCCCTACATGTTTATTTAATTGCTAAAAAACTAAAAAATCTTACTGTATATTAACTATGATTTGATTGGTAATAAATTTAGATAAATCTTGAACTTCAATATTCAACTACCACCTAATTACTTTTCTATTTTTTAGTCTATAAATACACTATGATCTAAAACATACTGATACAGCAAAAAACACAACAAAAAAATGGCTGAAAATCAAATTGAAGCAATAAACAACCTACAAGTGAAGACAGTTGTCATGGTGGACTGCATTTCAGAGGTTAGAGATGACCTCAACTCATCTTGTGTGATTCTGGGAGCACAAAATGAGGTTCAGATGCAGTATATGAAGAACCTGGACCTGATAAAAAAGCTCATGAAGGAAGAGAAGAAGACACCATTCACACATGCAGCTATTGAGCAACTACACACTCAAGCATCTTTTGACAACCTCATCTCCGAGACACTTAGCAACACACAAACATGCATCCTCAAAAACATGTCAACAAAACAGAAGGCAAGGGATGCAATATTGGGTGGCAAGTGATGGTGGTGGTTATGTGATGGTCTTTTTGTGGTGGTTTTTTGTATATCTTTTTTTTTTTCTGGTTTAGGTGGTTGTTTTTTTTGTTGGTTTAAATGGTGGTGGTGGTAGTGGTGGTAGTGATGGTGGTGATGGTAGTGGTGGTGGTAGTGATGGTTGTGGTAGTGGTGATGGTGCTGGTAATAGTGGTGGTGGTTGTGGAAATAGTGGTGGTTTATGATGTACTGACTTTTTTAATATATGAAGTTGTTAAATATTTTGGAAACAGACGCATTCATAATATAAACAGACGCATTTGTATAAAAAACAAAAAGTAACTAAAATAAAAAACCATGAAACAGACGCATTTGTAAAAACATTCAGACGCACTCATGTCTAAAGTTTACAATGTCCACTGCAACTATCTAACACAACTCCTCATCATCATCAGAAACTTCTAAATCTATATCTTCATTATCATCAACATCATCTTCAGCAATTTGATCATCTTGTTCGCCTTGCGTCTGCGTTGAAGCACCCTCTTTGGCATGTTTTCGTCGATCATGGCCACTTTTTCCGCATATAGTACAATTCCTCTTTCTTTTGCCGGATCGACTAACCTTTACTTCCTTGCTGGACTTTATTCGCTTATGCTTGCCACGTCCTTTGTTCTTTATACCATTCGGAAGCCTAATAGTGGGTTCAGCATTTGATGGTTTCTCATAACCAAGAAGAGAAGCATACCTGTCATGCTTACTCTTATGACTAGGTCTCTTAAACCTGCCCTCATCAACCTTCTTAACCATCTCTTTGATTTTATCATTAACCAAAGTTAACTCAGCTAAATCTGAAATTAGAGAGTTTGCAAGATATTCACCACCCAAAACGATCTCCCGTGCAATACGCCTTGCCTCTTTCGTCTTGTCATCACCAAACTCTCCTGTTTCAAATGAATACTTGATTTCATTTGGAACAACATCTTTTGTCCACCTCTTCAGAATGTATCTTTTCGGGAATCTATACACTTTCATCAACCTTAATATGAAAAAAATATGCCTACACAAAAGCCCGTACTACTCAAACCTCCTACATGTACATAATGTAGTCACATCCTCAACACCATCAACAAGTTCCTTTTTGAACAGAACCTGTAAAAAAGGATAAAAAACATTAATGTGCAGTTTGGACGCACTCATTAATAGAACAAACGCATTCATTGTAAAAGAAACAAAAAAAAAACAATAATGTGCAGTTTGGACGCACTCATTAACATAACAGACGCATTCATTTATTAAAAACACCAATAAAAAACAAATACCTCAATAAAGCCTTGTCCCTGTGCTTGTGGATCATCAACATAAATCTTTAAAAACCCTTCTTCATCAGCCCTTTGCATATGAACACTTATTAATCCTTCATAACTGGCATATATTTCTTCTTGGATATCAAAGAAGATAGTCCGGGTAAATATTTTAGCAGCCTCTTGTTCAATAGGGTTTTGAGTCCACATATCAGGAATTGTATGTCTTGAGTCATGGTCATTTTTCCTATGATTAAATCTCTGAGCTTCAAGGGACGTCTCAAAATGGTTGAAAAACTCAACAAGAGTCAACTGAGAATTTGCCACCTGGCAAAAAAAATGATTCTCACTCTCAGATCTTGATGTTGTCCTCATTAGCCCAGACATAGGTTCATCCCGGTAAAAAGCAGGGATCCACATAGATCTCAGGTCAAACATGTCAGACAACCAAGTGTTCTCATTTAATTTGTAATAAAAAATAAGTACACCCCACTCGAAATCAAAAGTCTCCGGACTGATGGAATCTGTCCAGACAATTGCACAAATTCTCTTTTTGAACTCATCATCACTGCACAATGCACTACCCACCTACAAAAAACATAGAAACAGACGTAGCTAGTTAGTATTTGGACGCAGTCGCATTAGAAAACAAAGTTATCTAACAAACGCACTCATTGATAAGTTTGGACGCACTCAGTGCAATGCATCAAAAAAAGACATTATTTAGACGCACTCTTATATAAAACAGACGCACTCATAATTTAAAACAAAAAAAAGTTGATACAAACCTTATCAGAAACCTTCTTCATGATATGCCACATACACAGCCTATGTCTGCTGTTTTGAAAAACCAACTGGATTGCATTTTTCATAGCAGGATCTTGATCAGTTACAACCACTTTGGGATGCTTTCCAAAACATTTGGAAAATGATTGTAACAACCATGTATAAGATTCAGTTGTCTCTGATGACAACAAACCTGCACCAAGTGTGACATTCCGGCAGTGATTATCAATTCCAGTGGATGGTACAAAAACCATCTTGTACCTACAATAACCAATAAAACAAAGTTTAAAAAAAATAAAAACATATAATATTTGGATAACAAGCTTAAAAAATAAAATTTAAAACATACTTGTTAGTGTTAAATGTTGCATCAAACGAAATCACATCTCCAAATTCCATGTAATTCCTCTTACATAAAGCATCCGCCCAAAATAATCCGGTTAATGCATTCTTTTGATCAACAGAATACTCAAATGAAAAATCTGGCAGGAACTTCTTCTTATCCCTAAGCCTAGACACAATCATATCTGCATCAAACTCACCAATGAAGCTGTTTAAGCCACCTTTAAAGTTCTTACAATCAGTTGCAGTTGCACCTACATGCTCAAAACCTCCATACTTGGTCTTCATAATGTTAAAAGCTTTGACAGGACCCATGTTCAATGAAGACAGCTCACATATCATCTCTTCTTGAGTATGTGTCAGCTTCCTATTTGCTGCTAGAAAATGAATGTCACTTTCATGGACAAATGGATGATTATGACCTTCCTTAAAGCCATAAACCTTGAATTTTTTTCCATCATCAGAGTTTAGCCTGACATGTGCAGGACATCCAGTCCTGATCGAAGGCCTTTTCCTTGACTTAACATCTTTGCTAGAACTCTCTTCACCTACTTTGACTGGCTTAAAACCCTCCTTATAGCATACAAAGTACCTAAGTTTTAGAATACCTTTTCGCACTTCTGAAGTGCCCTTTCGAATAGCAAAACCACTAGCCTTTGCATATTTTGCATAAAACTCTTGTGCATGGTCAATACTAGGAAACTCCATGTCCTTTGCAGGTTTGAGAGAATCAGGTACATCAGGTATATATGTGTTACTAGCTAGGTCATCAACAGGAACATCAGTTGCAACACCTACAAAAACCAAAAAAACAAACGCATCCATACAGAAAATCAAACGCACTTAGTAAAAAAAAAGTTGCAATCCAAACGCATTCATGTATAAAATCAGACGCATTCATATATTATCAGAATCAGAAATAATCAAAAATACAGTTTAAACCAGACGCACTCGTATATTAAATCAGACGCATTCGTATATATTACAGGTTAAAACTAACAACATACCTTGAACTATGAATTCGTTGATGAGGTTCAAACTATGAATATCAACATCCTGATTAGTGTTTTCGATCAAGTCTGAACACAGATAAAAATATCATGTTGACTAATCCGTCGAAACACAGAGCTCTGTTTTTAAACTAAAAAACAGAGGATGATGATCCTACCATGAAAAGCATTATAATCAGGCACTTGATTCGAATTCTCATCATCAACTATCTGCTCTTCAACAGAGAAGTTTAAATCTGATACAAACAAAAACAAAAATTAAACAAAACTATTAAAAAATGAATTAATTAAGCATGACTACACTTACCGAACATGATGAATTGATCGATTAAACTGTAATCGTGATAATCAAAATTGAGATTGAATCGTAATTGGAATGAAACGTAATGTGTGTGTGTGATCGTCTGTTTGTTATGATTTCAAATTATGATTTGAAAATATCGTTTACAAAAATAACGAACGTAAATCACGTAACTGATTACGTGTGAAAAGTCTTGAATAACCTTGGGTTAACTGATATTAATATTAATTATAGTTTGGTTAGGTTAACTGTGGTTTGCTTAGCAGGACACTTGGCATTCACTGGTGGCTTCTTATTGCTTCTTATGTTAACAAGCTTTATACTGTATACTTTCTCTACAATAAATATTTGAATCATATATATGTTTATACCAAGTACCAACATAAACCATATCTACACTCGCTGGATAGTGGATAGTCATGTACTCATGTGGTAAGGTAAATTTGTTACAACAATTTCTCACATTTATTTTTGCATTTTCTTCAATTTCCTCCTATCACATAATAATTCTTTGCTTTATCTCTCATTCCAACTCCGGTTGCACCTATAACCAAAATATGAATTAGTTTATTTTACATGTGTGTATATTTTGAATAAATTATTTAAAATTTCCAATTATACAACTTTTTAGAAAACAATTTATACAGATCCTGCTACCAATTATACTAATTTATTTTTATAATATTTAATTATTTCCTCAATTTCGCTACCACAAATTATCCGTAGCTAAATTGTAGCAAATGTGTCTGTAGACAATCCGTAGCTAATTTGTAGCAAAAATCCATAGCAAATACTTGTTTTTGTAGACTAAAGTCAGCTTAGTTGTAATAGATAATGAAAAATCAAAAGTTCTATATATTTTAAGACTCAAGTCTCTGGTAAAGAAAGGGGTTCTCATTGATGTGAAAGGTTTACCGAGAAACACGGACATCTTTTGTAATAAAATGATTAGTTTACGAGAAAGAAAAGATAGAATTTGGAATAAGTGAATAACCCTCCAATTAATTACACAAAATTAGCGTTGAATAATTGAATAGAGTGTGGGAAATACCACAAAAAGAATATAATTTGTAGGCCTGTAAACGAATCGAACGTTCATGAACTTGTTCGACTGAATGTTCGTTTAGTTAAATGAACAAACACGAACAAACCTTGTGTTCGTTTATTTATGTTCATGAACGTTTGCTTGTGTTCATTCATTCATTTATGTTCGTTTATTTATGTTCATTTATATTCGTTTAAATTTTATTAATAACACAAGTAGTTATCTTTATATAAATATAAACATAAATTGGGCTTTAGCTACTTGTATAAATATAACAATTAATAATTGGGTTTTTTAAATTGGGCTTTCGCTATTGTGTTCGTTAACGTCCGTTTATCTTTGTTCATGAACTGTTCGTTTAGATTTTAAACGAACGAACATAAACGAACACGAACATGACAAATTTCTTAATGAACGAACACGAACACAAAAATATGTTTGATTATGTGTTCGTGTTCGGTTAAAGTTAAATGAACAAACACGAATATAAAAAGAAACACGAATATAAAAAGAATCATTCGTATGCGTTCGGTTCGTTTCAGACCTAATAATATTGTTCACTATTCTAGATGCATGTTTGAATACCACAAGCTAGATGGACCTTCGTGTCCAATCAGTTATTAATTTTTATATTCTAAGCAGTCGGTTTAGACCACACAAAAGTCCCTAAAATTATCAATTATTTCATTTCAGCAGTCCAAACAACGACTTTTGACTAAAATGATCAATATTTCAATCATCTATTATCCTTATAAATAATAGCAACAACCATGTCAAAACAACCAAATTTCATCTCTTTAAGTTAACTTTCTTTTTATTGCAACTTTTTTTTTTGTGTTTGTGTGGTTTCAGGGATGTTGATCAAGATATTACTACTTGTGTTTGTCACAGTGTTTTCTTCATGGGTGTATAAAACAGTTGTTCCACCACCTCCAAAGACAGTGGGATCTCCAAATGGACCTCCTATTACATCTCCAAGGATAAAGCTACGCGATGGACGATATATCTCGTATATGGAATCCGGTGTTCCAAAAGATGTAGCTAAATCTAAAATACTCTATATGCATTGTTTTGATTGTAGTAGGTACTATAATCCTTTTGCCTCAGCCTCACCGGTATGAATAAATCCTTAACTAATTAATCGAATTAATGTTCTAGTTTTTTACGTGTTTTATTTTATGATCAAAGATGAGTTTTGCAGGCTGTTGTTGAAGAACTAGGAGCATACGTTGTTGCTATAGATCGCCCTGGTTATGGAGAGAGTGACCCTGACCCGAAGCGAACGGTGAAGAGCTTCGCATTGGATATCGAAGAGATCGCTGATGAGTTGAACCTGGGGCCGAAATTCTATTTGGCTGGATTCTCTTTGGGTGGACAAATCGTCTGGTCTTGTCTCAAGTATATCCCTCACAGGTTTGGTTCCAAATCTTGATAGTCTAGTAGTTGGTCAACACATAACTGTCATAGCTAAATTATAAGAACACACAGGGCGGTCCGTGCCGATTGGCCGTGATGTTTGCGAAAACCTCCCAGACGAAAACCATCAAAGCTCGCGATGTACATCGCCAGCGTGTTGTTGTCAAAAGAGCCGTCAGGGGACGTGGCAAGGGTCACCCGAAAGTTTGGTTTTAAAAAAAAAACTTAACCACATTATATATACTCCTTATTTTAACCCAAATATACTACCAACCAAAATCACATACAACACACTCACATTTTAACCAACAAAAAAAATTATCAAATGTAAGATTCAAGAAAAAAAGTGTAAATAATCTAGGCAAACCCAACACTTCTTTTATTTTAATTAAAAAATGTTGGTTTTAGTTTATTTAAATTTATAGTCTATTTAAAAAAAAGTTAGTAATAAATGTGATTACCACCCCATATATGTAAATAATGATAGATGTGATAAATGTGAATAAATGAGGTGGCACATGAGGATTGGTTAAATTAGGTGTGAATGACCACCCATGTGACCTACGCGTTTTTTAAAGGCCACAATCAAAACAAACGAGCAAACTGATTTGGAGACACGACAAAGAATTGGAGAAATAGCGACGACAAATGTCGCTGTTAAAAGTGCTAATTGTCGATGGTAAAGGTATTAGCGACGACGGATCGTCGGTAATGGGACGCTAGTAATGCTCTGTCGCTATTGCTTCGGTTGTCGTCGCTAAAGGTGTCTATACAAAAACGCGTCTCATACTCTTTGTTATTGAACTCAACTTGACACCCAAAAGAGTTTACAAAATCTAAAATTTAAACTAGGCACACTTAGCTTCTTATCCTATTCTAACTCAAGTTGATTAAATAAACTAATTAAAAAAATTGATAAACCAAACAAATCAAACTAATTAATAAACTAATTCACTCATCTTTTGAATGGCGGTCCTAGCTCCTTAGATTGGGAGACAAATCCAAATTACTCCAACATTTAGGAGGTTTTGAACTTGTTCTGGTTTCTAGGGAGTCCGCTAGTCAAATGAGGAGATCAATGTTTTTTTAGTTTTATCATATCAGAGTATTTGAGAAGTTTCCTTTCGACATGAAACATTTGACCATAGATTTGTTTAGAGTCTGCCACGATGGGTAGCCAACTCCTTGAAACCAAACACTTCAAAACAATCTCCTAAAAGACTTTTGATAAATACAATGTGATATATATATATATATATATATATATATTGTTGTAGGGTAAGTTAATTATAGTTGTTTTGCATATTTATGTGATAAACAGGCTGGCAGGAGCCGTTCTTATTTCTCCGGCCATCAATTACTGGTGGCATAACCTACCTTTAAACTTAGCAAACGAAGCGTATTTTCGGCGACCTAAACAGGATCAATGGTCTTTTCGTGTGGCTCACTACTTACCATGGTTAACCTATTGGTGGAACACCCAGAAATGGTTTCCTTTTTTTTCTGTTGTGGATGGAACACTTAATTATACTCCTTCAGACATTGAAATTATGACAAAGCTCTTTACTTCCATGGATCCAGTTCAGGTATGTATGAGCTGGTTCATGATATAATTCATATAGACTATAGAATCACACATAGTATTATACTATCAATATCTAATTTTACTAAAAAAACAATGTAGCTAGAGAAGTATAGCACATGACTCAACGATCTGCCGCCTCCGAAGCACTAGGTTTCGTTTAAGACCTGTAATCATAAAGATACCCAAATAAGTACCAATTCCTCGTGTATAAGGTCAAAAACGTATATAAACGGGGAATTTTATATGTATAATTTAACGTATATCAAATGTGTTTTCTGATAATGGTTCTTTCGGTACTCAAGTATCTTTATGGTTCTCTCATATTTATCCTCACCATGTATATATTCTTACGCTAATTTTTTTTTAATGTGTTAAGGCCCAAGTTATGTTATCATCACCAAAATTACAAGGGGAATTCGAATCTGTTCATCGCGACATGAATATTGGATACGGAAAGTGGGACTTTGATCCAATTGATCTCAAAAACCCATTTCCAAACAACAATGGGTCCGTTCATTTATGGATGGGTGAAGAAGACTTGCTTGTGTCAGCGCCACTACAACAATATATAGCCCAACAACTTGAATGGATCAAGTACCATGAGGTCAAAGGTGGTGGACACCTGTTTTCTTTTGCGTATGGGAAGACCGATCCTATTTTAAAGAGCTTGTTAACATAAACAAGAAGCTTAGCTACGTCAACTCAATAATTGGTTGTCTTTTGTAGAATCATGTGTTATTGAAACTCTTTTTTTTTTATTTTTATTTAAAAGTGGTATAAGAGTACTTTATCATTTAGGAATTACACTTGTTATTTATGGGTTTTCTTTTATTCCAAATTTTTTTTGATTTATTTATTTTCAAAACTGGTAGGCTTATCGCATTTCTTCTTTACGGAGTTTTCTTCATGGGTGTTGTAACACCTAGACTTTTACCATTATGAGTACTGATTGGATTTATTTAGAGGGGATTTGGCTACAGGACAATAACAGGTCGTGAGTGGGATGTTGGTGATTTCAAGAGTTATGGGGACCCGATTGTCATTTATTCAAAGTTTAATATCGTAGGTTATTGCTTATCCTTCTTTACGGGGTTTTCTTCTCGGGTGTTGTAACATCCTAGACTTTTACGATTATAACTATTGATCGGATTCATTTAGACGGGATTTGGCTACGGGAAAATAAGAGGTCGCGAGTGGGATGTCAGGGATTTCTAGAATTTATGGGGACCCAATTGTCATTTATTTGAAGTTTAATAACGTAGTTTTTGGAATAAGGTGCATGAAATTGAACTGGAGGGATCTTAGTGTAACATGGCACTATAAGAAAATTGGGCTATTGCCACTGAAAAAATCGTCACAAAATTACCAATTGTTTTCTGACTGAAATCTTATTGGTAGAAAATTCGATGACACAAACCATTTATTTTTGGTCGCAATATGGTGATAAATATATGAAAAATAATAAGTTTTTTTCGGAGTTGGGACTGTGTTCATGCCGTTTGGTTTGTGACTATCTAAGTGGTAGCAATATTAGGTAAAAATGTAAGCGGGAAATAATAAATTTTTAAGTGTCTCTCTTTAACTATTGCCAAAATATTAAGCGGGACTCAATCATTCAATCGCTTTAAAGCCTAATAACCCTCAATTGAACCATCAACCGTCCTCTGCTTCAATATCATTGCCGAAGATCTGGAGATTCTAACGCTCAATTGCTCCTAAACCTAACCACCCTCAATTGCTCCACAAACCCTAATTGCCCCCAAAATTAGTAGTCGTTTGACTTCAACAACAACATCATCCATCAATTATGGCAATTTTGGACCTCGAATTCTGACATTGGTATGAGGGTAAGTAAAACCCACAATTATCTTGTTGTTATATGTTAGATAAAACATAACTTGGATCCTTGTTTATCTTGTTCTCCATGTACAAGTACTAACGTACGAAGCATATGAAACTCATATGAAACACTAATATACGCCACGTAATTGTTGACGTATGTTTCGTATTTACATTAATCATGCATAATTAATTTGTACACTTCACATGTTAATTTCCCTTTGTACATTAACCAGTCTATATACACATACACATATAGAGAAGGGGGGGAGAAAGATAGAGAGAGGAGGGAAGCTATAATGAAAATCTACTTTTTATTACATTTAGGGTAAAAAAAATATGTAACAAAATGTAGTTGCATATTACACATGTGTAAAACTGTTACAACAACATGGTACACATGTATAACAATTAGTTACACTTTTTTTTATTTTCTTTTTTTTTTCACAAAAATAGTTAATTTTGTTACATAAAAAAATGGATTGTTTCATACATTTCCACAAGTTTACTCAACTCAAGTGAGTTTCTATTTATCCTTTCCTTAGAGCATTCACAATAGATGCTTCATAATAGTGTGAGGGGGCCCTCTATATTATATAGAGTGGGTATAAGTGATTGTAAGTAGAGGAGAGAGAAAATATATAGATGAGACACTGTTCATCAGTAAATTTGGAGAAGACACTGTTCACCCTCTATAATTTTTTAATATTTTTAAAAGTGGTTGTGAGTAGAGGAGAAAGAAAAGGTAATGATAAAAGTATAAAATAAGTATTAATAAATATAAAAGGATAGAGAAAGGTAGTGATTTTTAGTGTAATTATAGAGATGGAGATGGAGGATTTACTGTGAATGCTCTTAAGAGCATTCGCAGTAGGATCTCTATCTCCATCTCTATAATTAAACCAAAAATCACTATCTTTTTTTGTCTCCTTTTCAATTAAATAATATATTGGTCGAGTGTGCAATTGTACATGTTGTCGATTTGGTAATTAAGTCGTTGCACAGATCATTTTTAATCATGTTGACCACATTTTACCAAAACCAGAGCTTCACAATCCAAAGACCACCACCACCACGGCACCACCACTTCCGCCAACTGGAATCCGCCACTGTAGCGAACTGTCGTTGCTATATAAGAAAGGAAACAGTCGGTTTTTAACTGGTAGAATGTCGCCGATGTGAAAAATATTAAAAGCTGATTTATTAACTTTGAGGGGGCAAAGCTGCCAAATGACAAACTAGGGCCCAAGAAGTAGCAAAAGGGGAACGAGGAAACTCATTCCCTGGTCTCCTCCTTCACGCCAAAAGCACACACCCCACACACTCTCTCAAGCAAAATATGATTTTGGCTAATTCATACAACAATCAAGGTATCGAGCCTTGCATGCATGAATTTCTGGTCATCTAAGGCCTGAGAATCATCTAGGTAACCTTGATGGCTTATGTGATGAGGGTGAATTCTAGAATGTATGTTTTTGATTAATTGGTAGCTAGGGAAGGCGTACCTGGTTTAAGAGAGCCTAAATACGAAATAAGGTTAAGTAAATCATGCTAATACTAACCTTGATGGTGAAATCTTTGAAGTTCATATTATGACCTTGGTGGGTTCTATGGGTTGTAAGTAAAACCAATTATTCTTGACAAAGTAACATACATTAGGAAGTCTTTAATTGGGGAAAATTGAGAAATCAATGTTGATTATATGATTTGAATGTTGGGGGTTCTATGGGTAGAATCCACATTGTCTATATGGTCACTAACTAAAGCTTACAAAAATATCGCCCACCAAGTGTTTGATAAAACCCCACAATCAAGCCCAACTTTATTGAAAGGTTCATTGATATACTTAGCCTAGACATATTGTTGGTAAACATGTATGGTAACTCGAAATCGTGACTTACGACCAATGTCTAATTAACTACATGAACACATCTAGGCGTCAAGCAAGAAACATCGGGAGCTAGCTCGTGCAAGGAGTTGAAATTATAGGGGCACGAGTAAGGTGCATCATACTATGACTCTAAACTTACATAATGGTTATTTATGTTATGAGTTAGGCGTACAAGAGGAGGTATGAAATCCCATTCATTGTGTTGGACATCCTATGTAACACCCTAACCCGTAATCACGCGATCAACGCCTAATCATGCGGGTTTTGGCCTTACTTAAACCACTCCCGATTAAAACTTTGATATTTATTATAAACTCAAACCATTAAGATCAAACACACATTTGATTCCCACAAATTTTTACACTTTTATAGCTAAAACATAGACTACTATTTTGAGTTTTAACGGGAGTTCTTTGAATTCTATTGCGGAAGCTTGATGAGTGATCGGGTGTGTTCGGCTCTTTTCGCGACTTGATCCTTGCTACAGAACTTCCATCCCTTGTTTACCTAGCACCATTACACAAAGAATGGTTAGTGAGTTATCAATGATTCATTTAAACTAGTATGATAGTCGTTACACGTCGAAACGGAACGAACCAGGCCAAACGACCCTTTATCAGGAGAACAAACTGCTGCAACTTTTGCGCAGCAGCTGTTCGGATAGATTTTACCCTTTTTAAAACCCAAAATCTGAATTCGACTTTCAAATAAGAGTTGTTCTACGCTCCGAGAGCTTTCCAGGCATATAAAGAACACCTCCTAACGATTTTTCTACGATTTTATATTGAATTTTAAAGATCGCGTTGTCTGGCTGTTCTCTGCGCGCGGCCGGTCGCTTTTATCGCGCGGCCGCGCGAAGCTTCTGATCATTTTTATCAATTCGCTGGGTGCTGTGAGCGGCCGCGCGAAGCCTCTGATGTTTGTTTGGTGACTTTTAAGCATGGGAATCATGTCGCAACCGCATTTGATGATTCCCGAAGCCTAAGCATTGACTTGCCGACTATATAACCCTCTGTTAGACTGATATTAATGGCCGGTTCATGATTTTATGACCCGGTTCATAGTCTTAGGTATTGATGTCGATTTTTACCCAAATCGACCCGTTAAGGCCTTGCATCAAACAAGGCTCTATTTGACCATACCAAATGCCTACCGTCTAAATTGTCAAGTCATTAGACACTTGATTAACCAAAGCGTTTGTCCGATTTGTTTCGTTATAATTTAGTTTCTTAAATTCATCATTTAGAAACCTTTTAAATTCCCAAAATGCCCTTCATGGTCAAATCTATCAATTTAGCCATTCGTGGCGAAACTTCTTGTTCTAATTCCAATGTTTTTGACTCATTGACTTGTTTAAAAACCTCTAAGTCCTTCCGGACTTAGATTTTCATCCTTTCTCAAGTTTTCACTTGTTTAGTAGATTCTAAGCGCGTTTGCGCGCATTAGACATAGTTAGAGAAATAACTTACTCGATTTGCACCCACACTTCAGGTGGGTAGTTTTAGTATCCATATTTACTCGCCCGAAGGTATTTAATTAGCTACGGACTTACCGGGTAGCCTTTACCCATATCCATACCTAGTGCTTATCCTCCATGATTTCTTAGCATCACACATGCATGCGCAAGTGCATTTACCTGCGTGCTTTCTAGATAGACACATTAATCTCTCGGGACTCAAATGATAATACTTTTGCCATTTGATTCGTTTAATCTCATGAATCTTAATGCTTGGAATACAAGCATCAAGTGTTGGAATCAAATGATGAGGACTTCACCATTTGACCCGTTTAGGCCCATAGTTCATGATACTATATTACCCAGGTTTCTATTATGGTTCAAGTGACACTAACTTGACCCATTTAACATCATGCTTAACGGCTTCAATCAAATGCTTTCATTTAGATTAAAACATCATTTCTCACATATCTTTATTAATTGACCCGTTTTATGGATTTCACCATTTGGCCATAACTCATTGTCTCGTTTAAGATCATAAATCACGTTTTGTATTGAGTGCACATAAGGCGACCCACTTAGTAGATTCTACCCCCTTGGGGTTTGCCTTTATCACAGTTACTATATTTAAGACGAATGTATACAAGAATTAAGCTATATCACAGTCTATTGGTGTAAGTAAAACTTACTTGTATTCATTTCCATTTACTTGCACTTTAGGCTCATATCCGCTTGACCCGTTTTGTTCGTTGATCCATTCCATCCAAGCTTGCACCTAGCTTGACAAGATCAACCTTCACTATACTCATAAGATTAGTTAAGTTAGTCATCATATCAATAACTAACACATCTCATGAGTTTATTCACACCATTATTTCATTTTACCAATTTTCATTTGGCTATACTTTTCATTCATGGTGTGATCCATCTTTTAAACATGTGTTTCGCGTTTTATATGCGGGTAATTCCATGATTACCCAGATCAAGTTATCACCACAATTTGCAAACAAGACTATTGAGGCATTTCATCAAACACTTGGTGTGCATCCACCAAATTCACTTGATTTTCATGAGTTTAAGTTTATCTAAAACATACCCATCTACCTAATAATCATCATATCATGTTATTTAGACTTTTTAGCCTAAATTCCTCATTAAGAAAACTCCTAAGAGTTAACTAATTCATTAAACATAGAGGGTTTCAACCTAGAAGTTAAACCCCAATTTTCACATATTAGCTTAATCATATGACTAGAATCAAACATACATGTAGAATGTGATTTGTATGCAATTTAGGTATGATTGAGGCTCCCTAAAGCTAGAGAAACCTCTAACAACTAAGAATCTCATGTTTTTTTAAAATAACCTAATATACTCATCTTCCTAAATCATGAGTTTTCCATGAAATCAAAGGAAATAAATGATACCTCAGGGTGATTTAGGGCTTAGATGATCAACAAATCACCCATGCACTTGTTGAATCCTTGGATTGGAGCTTGAATTGGACAAGAGTATAAGAGGGATGAATTGTGTGTGTGTTTTGAAGGTGTGTTTTTCATCTCCTGATGAAAAAAATCGATGCACACACACACATATGATTTCATATGTTTAATCAAGTTTAACAACTTGACTATTTTAGCCCCTCAACTTGTTTTCCCCAAAGTTTTTGGTTGTTAAAACTCAATTAACAAACTAGTCTCTAGTTTTATTCCCATAATAGGAAATAACCTAAATTTTTATTATTCGAGTCTCGTTTTAATATATATATATATATATTTTTTTTCTAATCACGCCTAATGGCGTAATTAGTCGAAACAGATGATTTTGGGGTGTTACTTCCTAGTGGGGAATGAATTCCTAGCATTTAACATTCGGGCCAGGCGAATAAGACCGAGAGAAGTGGCACATGTGGCCATGGACAAGGGGCATTGACACAACGGTGGAATGTCAATGCTATACTACAATCCTTAGTCGAAGTGCTTATAGTCAAGAAATGGTCCAATATGAAGGATGGGATTCGTAGTAGCTTTTGTTGAACGTGTCGAAATGCGTAAAATCCACCTAGTCAAAGGGATTCATAGAAATTGATCTCCTTGACCATAGATGATATTTAGATTTAATGGGAATGAGAATTATATTGCCCTAATTCCAAGAATAGAGGAAACGTGATGATTATCGCGAGAATCGCCTTGGATTACCTCTTAACGGGTCAATTTGGGTGGAGGTTGTTTGAGGTAGATGAGTTAGATTAATCAAAAGAATTGTTAAAAGGATAAGTTGTGTAATTATACTTGTAATGGGAGACAAAAGCCTTGCCTTTTAATGATCCAAAGCCACTTTATTTGCTGCACATTAGATGGACCTTGGTGCAAGGTAAATGAGGTTCAAAATTGGTTAAGTCCCAGCCAAAAACATGCTTACAGCAGCTACGAACCGTAGGCTACGATTTTGGGCCATAACCTACGATTAAATGGCCAAAAATCCCCCAGCCAATGTCAACCGTAAGCTATGGCTTATGGGCCGTAGCTTACGGAAGCCCTCTATCAGCAACACAACAACAACAGCAGGTACCCGTAGGCTACGGTTGGACGACCGTAGCCTATGGCGGGGTGATGATGGTTTGGGTTGAGCTTGTCTTTCATACTTACAACTTACGAATCCTTATCCTATTCGATTTCGCCTAAATCAACAAAGTACACTAATCAAGTTTTGATGGTTATTGCGTGTGTAAACCTTAGGTACAATGAATGGAAAGCCGAAGGATGATCATGTCGGACTCAAGAACCGAATGTGTTGAGCGTGGAACGCTTCTGCCAACTCTTTTGTTTAAAATGAAATCGATTCTCCGTTATTTTGGGATTGTAAAACACCTATGTCATATAATAACTTAACTTGTGCTATGTTTTGATGTTACAATATTGCTTTTTGATAAACTACTCATTTCAAAACTTCATGTAATGGAATCAATGTCCCGGTTTTTCATGTGTAAAGGTGTTAATTATGTAAATTTAGTATAAAGTTTCATGTAATGGAATCAATGTCCCGGTTTTTTCATGTGTAAAGGTGTTAATTATGTAAATTTAGTATAAAGTGAATATGGGGGTGTTACATGAGAGGTCAGAATTTTGAAGCTTTGGTCTTAGTAACAATTATCGAAGAAGGTGCACAAATAGGTACATCATGAACTTTCTATCACTTTACATAACGGGGATAGCATCGGTTGGTAAACCGGTGTGGGTGAAAAGGCTTAGGAAGGAAAATGGGGTTTCGTTTGTTGCTTTACAAGAATCTAAGTGTAGAGATTGTAGTGGCATTTCTTTGGATAATCTTTGGGGATTGGACGGGTACGAGTTTGATTACGTGGATGCTGGAGGTTGTTCTGGGGGATTGATTAGCCTATGGGATCCGAAGGTTTTTAGTAAAGACAATAGTGTTAAAAACAATAATTTCCTTGTGACATATGGAAGACTTAAGGAAACGGGTCGCTGTTAAACATAGTGAACATTTATGCGCATGAGAAAACGGCGGATAAAAGAAGGATTTGGGAGGAATTAAAGCAGCTAACCACAAACTTAGTTTGTATGTGTATTTTTATTGGTGATTTTAACTTGGTCAGATTTCAGGAAGAAAGATTAAATACAAGGTTCAATTATCTCGAAGCTCAAGACTTTAGCAGGTTCATTGATGATGCTTGTTTACATGAGTATGGGATGAAGGGGAGTAAGTTCACGTTTCTAGCAAGGAAAGGGGTTGTGTGCAAGCTGAGCAAGATCGATAGGGTGTTAGTTTGCACGAATTTTTTCAACAGATGGCCCTGAGCTTGCCTCCGTGCTCTTCCTAGAGATTTGTCTGGTCATTACCCTTTATTTTTATGCTTGGTGAACAATAACTCCGGAGCTCGCCCTTTCCAGTTGTTCATTCATGGCTGGATAGGGAAGGTTGCAAGAATATAGTAATTAACACGTTGCAAAATGATCAGTTTTAGGGTAAGCCAGATGAAATTATTTCGATGAAATTATTTCGATGAAATTCAAATCTCTTAGGACGAAACCGAAAAAGTGGAAGGACGAAGGGCTTCGTCATGGGGATCCATTGTCTCCGTTCTTGTTTTTGTTGGTCATGGAGGTTCTTTCGTGTAGTATCCATAAAGCGTGCACGGTAGGAGATTTTGATGGATTGAGTTTGGAAAAGGGAGGATTAATTTTATCTCATTTATTCTACGTTGATGATGCTATGATCATGCGAAGTTGGTCGTCTTTGAATGTTAATTATCCTTAGATGTTTTTATATATGCTCGGGGCTAAAAAATAAATGTTCATAAGTCGTCTATTCATTGCATTGGAACGACTAGCGAGGAGGTAAATGATACAGAAAAAGTAGTTGGGTGTAGGGTGGGCGATATTCCATTCGAATACTTGGGAGTGTTGGTTTGACCTGCGGTTGTTTGGCGAGCCATTAAATGATCTTTTCACATGCGAGGTGGGGAGAGGGAACACTATTCGGTTTTGGCTTGACCTGTGGCTGTTTGACGAGCCATTAAAGGTTAAATTCCCTAAATTTTTTCATCTTGCAGTTAGTAAATGGAGTTTGGTTGTAGATAATTGGGTCGAAATGGGAAGTCTAGGCTGCTGGGCGATTGCGTGGTCGGATTAGTTTTTAAATGATATAGTAAAGGAGGAATGGAACGCTTTAAACGAAAGTCTTGGGGCAGTCCATATTAGCGAGAGAGAGAGCTGATCGTTGGAGATGGTCCGAGGAGAGTGGTGGACCTTTCACGGTTAAGTCAGTTAAAAAGATGTTGTGCGACATTCATTACCCTTTGGATATGTTCAAGCTGAAATGGGTTTCTTGGATTCTTTTAAAATGTAATATTCTAGTTTGGAGGGCGGAAATGGATAGAATCCCATCGGTGGAGGCTCTTACACCCAGAGGCGTGGTGTTGAACGATGACTCATGTGTGTTCTGCAATCTTCGTGTGGCGAGCACAAATCACATTTTCACTGCGTGTTGGTTCTTTTAAGAGGTTTGGTACAAGATTGGCAGATGGCGTCGGTTGGATCCCATATATGCTTATGCTTTTGGTTTCAAGGATTTGATGACGATTTATAAACATGTTCGCGGCAGTAAACTCAAGAAGAAAATCATTCACGACATCATTATGGTCACGTGTTGGGAGATTTAGAAGGTGAGAAATGGGATGCGTTTCAATGGGAGGAAAGTTAAAGCCGTAAACGTGATTGAAAAGTCAAGTCTATGTCTTTCTTTTGGTTTAAGAATAGGTCGATATACAACCCCCTTCTATGGAGGGAGTGGTTGGAGTTTCCTTTATATATGTTGTATTTTTAGTGGGTCTCGTCTTTAGGTTGCACTTTTGTGTTTAATGAATGTTAACATTAAAAAAAAAACAAATCGGTAGACATGAGACTTAGTTTGTCAACAGATAATTCTTACCATGACTTCCATTGAAGAAAAAATTGTGGAAAACTAGATAGAGTATGGAGATAAAGGCAGTCAAGTATGGTAGGTTTGAAAGTTGGATTCCCGTAAATTAAAAACAAAATTTTCAAATGCATGTTATTAAAATTCCACTTTCAGTTCAAATGTTTCTTATATGTTTCTTTTGGTTCTAAATGACCAATATGTAAAAAGTGATTTCATATCACTGTCGGTAGTTAGTCTCTTATTAACTAACACTAGGCCTGTAAATAAAATAGATCAACGAAGACGAATAGAAGCATGTTTATGTTTGTTCGTTTAACTTTAACCGAACATGAACATGAACACGAACACGAGCGTATAATTGAACACATTTTTGTGTTCGTGTTTGTTCATTAAAAAATTGGCAATGTACGTGTTCATTTGTTTATAGCTAAATGAACAGTTCACGAACGTAAACGAACATAAACAAACAAACTTACACGAACATAATATAACAAACATAAAACAACACAAATAAGCAGAATTAAACAAACATAAATGAACACAAATCAACAAAATTGACCAATCATAAACGAACTTAAAGTAGTTTTTTTTGTATAAACTGGTTAATAATTACAATTTGTTTCATTAAAAAACTCATTTTTATTACTAGAAAGCTCACTTACTAATTAGTTATATTTGCAAAGTAGTTAAAATCTTGTTTTATGTTTATATTTATATAAATATAACTACTTATTACATATTGAAATTTAAAAAAACATAAATGAACAAACGTAAACTAATGTAAATAAACGGAACTTAAACGAGCATTCATGAACATAAATAAATAAATGAACAAATGGAGTGTTCATTTTGTTCATTTAATTAAATGAACTTCCCGTCGAACAAGTTCATGATTATTCAGTTTACTTACAGGCTAACTAACACATTAAATTTGTATAGCACTTTAACTCATTACTTTACTATGATGATTAAATTAAATATATAAAAAAGTAAGATAAGACAAAATGAGATGATTTGTAAATACATGATTGGGTATATGGGCAAGATGAAGTTGATGAGCGTTATAAGGGTGTGTAGTGGTGGGGGGTTATGTGGGGGTTATGGTGTTAAAATGTTAAAAAGTAATAGAAGGGGGTTATGAGGGGATTATGGAAAAAGAGAGTGTAGTGGGAAGGGGGGTTATGAGGGGGTTATAAATGATTAGGTAATCATTGTTTATTATTATTATTATTATTATTATTATTATTATTATTATTATTATTATTATTATTATTATTATTATTATTATTATTATTATTATTATTATTAACCCCACCTTCAAACCCCCCCCCCCCACACACACACACACAATACAATCATACATCATCATCATCAAACCCACACTCACACACACGAACAGAGCCACCATCAACAGCTTCAACCAACACAAAACCACCATTCCTTCTTCATCCTTGCCTCCTCATCCCTGCCTCCAACCCTCTTCTTCTTCTTCTTCAATCTTTTTCCCCTAATTCCCAAACCCTAATAATAATAATAATAATAATAATAATAATAATAATAATCAACGGTCTCTCTCTCCTTCCCTACACAAAACGCCCGCTATCACCATAACCTTCAAGCTCAAAACGCCCCCATAGCGCCGGCGGGGGCGGTGTTCCTCAGCGCTATGGGGCAATAACGCCCCACCCAAAACGCCCACTACACACACCCTAATGTTATATGGAGTGTGCCTAACGACCACTACACTCATTCTCAAACTGTGATCGTGAAGTTCATAATATTGCTTACTATAGTTTTGGTTACAACGTGATCAGCGAAGAAGATGATCGGTGAATGTAGGACAAATATTTGAATCTTCACTCGGGTTAGCGGGGGATTTGCTAGACAGACATTATCGAATAGCGCCTTTTGATGAGAGATATGAGCAAGAAGCTTCGAGAAAACTGGTGTTTTCTGAATTATATGAAGCCAGTAAGGTGAAAGAGGGGTTTTTTATCACATAACTTTTTATGTATTTTACTTTAAAGTATATGACGGTCATTTTAAAGTATATGATGAATTTGTAACCACAAGAGTATCTAGTTAGTAAAAACGTTGAGACCAAAAGACTATTTTATGATTAAAAAAAATAGATACATAAACAAGATCCTCATGCTTGTAATTTACATGGTATTAAGGGAATATGTGATAAAATAGTAACCTTAGGACTTAGATCATAGATAAAGAACTCTATATTTTTTAACTGAATAGTAGGTCATCAATCCTACATGACATTTGTTTAGTTTTTTTTTAGTATATATAGACATGATTTAAAATGCGGACCTGAAATAAAAAAATAAAAATAAAAAGTCCGATAAACTTTAAAACTTTGAGAATTTTTTGCTAAATAATGAAGAAAAAAAAGCAAAAAGTTAAAAATGACAAAAATATAAAAACAACATTTTTATTTTTTTAATTATTTATACACAAAAAAGTTTAAAAACTTTAGCATTTTCAAAAAAAGTTCGCATTTTGTTAAAACTTTTGGTATCTTTTTTTTTTTAAAAAGAGCAACTTTTAAAAAATTTAGACATTTAAAAAATTTGGAAAATTTATAAAATTTTGGCATTTTTTAGGAAATTGTTTAAAAATAGTGTGATTAATTTAATTTCTGTTTGGAAAATATATACAAAAAATTCACGATTTTTAAAATCTTTTGGCCACTATTTAAAATTCTCGCAATTTATAAAAAATTTCCCAATTTAAAATACTTCTGCAGTTTTATAATTAATGTTGTCATTTAGACCATGTATAGTGGGGCTTGAAATTTCAAGCCCTATCTTGTGGCATTGTCTTACATGTGATATGTGGGTCCCATCCCATATAAGAATTGAAAGGGTCTGAAATTAAAAAAAAAGGTGTAATGGTATTTAGATTGAGGAATGTGTGTATAAAGATATTAAAAATGAATTAAGAAAAAGAAAAAAATAAAAATAAATAGGCAAAAGTGGAATAATATGATTGGTGGTCAAGTGTGATTTCAAGCATGAAAACATTCACGCCAAACTACTCCACGCCCTTTTCAAGCTCAAGGGGGAGGTGTGCGCAATTTATTTGGGGCGTGAATTGCCCCTTCCACGCCCGATTTGATTTCCGCTACATGTGGTCTTATACACATGTCAACATATTAAAAAAAACCCTAAATAAATGTCATGTATGATTGACGACAGTCTATTTAGTAAAAATATATAGGATTGGAATTTAAAGTAACTTTTCTGATTACTGGAAGAAAATTTTTATTAGTGACCTGATTGAAACACTCCTGAATTAAGTTACTATTTAACTTAAAATTTTTTATATAGGATTGGAATTTAAAGTAACTTTTCTGATTACGGATAATGCCTCATATTCGGGGTGTTTTAAAACAAATAATGCCTCATATTCGAGGTGTTTTAAAACAAAGTTATCCCAGTTATTTATTTACCATTTTTTTTGTCTATAGAGTTGTACCTCATGGTCAGGGTGTTTTAAAACAATGATTTTTTTACATTCAACCCAAAACTTTTCAACTTTTGCAATTTAATCTCACAACTATTTTACAATCAACTTTGGTCCATACACTATTCATATTTCGCGAATTTTTTGTTTTAGGGTCCGTTCTAAACTTTGCGAGTTAATGCGGCACAACATGCCTAGGCGGAAACACAGGATGCGACCACGAAAGGTTTTCAAGCACAAGAATTGAGCAAACATTCAAATTTATTTAATAATAAAACAACCATCACAAAATACAGTTTAAAACCCGATGCGGGGTCATAAGTTTTGAAAACATCAAAAGTGATAGTCATGAATGAATGCCCAAACATGTTCGAGGTTCCATCCATAGCTTAGTTACCTGAAAAACATGCATACAAACTTTGTCAACAAAAGTTGGTGAGTTCACAGGTTTTGAAATAGTTGAAAATGTAAAGTTTAATGAAATACGTGAGTGACCCGTCATTATCTAGTTAAGACCAATGACAATGAACATTCATGAGCCCATAGCCAAACCTTGACGAGTGGTGCCTCGCACATCGAACAATAAAGGCAATGTATCATCATAAAAGAAATACAAGCTCTCTTTTGTCGTATGTATCCGGGTTAGAGCGACTAACCAAGAGTGGGGGTGTCAACCCAATAGATCTATTCATGCGTTTCTAGGCTAAGTCCATAGCTAATGGTTACAGTAAACTAATTACACGAGGGCTTAGTGAGTACTCTAAGCATATTGTCTCATGTATACCGGTCTGCTAGGAATTCATTGTAAAACTAGTAAACAATACATGCTTTTCCCCAAAAATAAAATAGTTAAAAGGGGTCGTGAAACTCACCTCAAGTCCACTCGTAGTCTAGCAAGAATGTATGTCTGACAACTAGGTATCCCGACCTACACGTCCTATAAATCAAGGGACATCTTAGGTCTATCAAAAGGGTCCATGGTACTCGTGGTTCACCAATCTTTGTGATACATTTGTTTAGTTTCCTTGGTGACGTTTATGTTTTTTGAAAATAGTTGTGTTATCAATGTGAAACCTCTTTTCAAAATCTTGGTTCCCAACACATGTTAATAGTTATAAAACATATGTTTTTGTTTAAAATGAGTTATATTATGTACAACTACATGTGACCTTTGTTATATATACATGCGCATATATACATATCCAAAGGTATTTATGTCCATGAGACTTGCACTTATACATACATACCCATATATGTATGTACTTTGGTACATCCATCCACATTAATACCTATGTTTATGTGTTTGTTATACACATACATACTATATACACACGCACATACATACACAAATACACATACATAGATCTTTACCTACACACATACTATTATTAGAATAAAACAACATTACAACTCAAATTTCTTATGTGTTTATACTCATGCACACACATATATATGTTTATATACATATCACACATACATATACACACATGTGTATGTATATTCACGCACGCACACACACATATAAATACATATATACACGCACACACATACATACATACATACATACATACATACATACAAACTACACTATAGGTGTTGGTTTGTTAGGAAAGATAAGTTTTTAAACCAAGGTGAACCATGTGGTAACTAATCAAAATAAAAGAGTGAATGTTCCAAGGTTCATACCTCTTAGTTGAACAAAAAGGAGTGCAAGACACTAGCTATCCTTGGTGTCCTCTTGGGACTTGGTTTGGGGGTGTGTGTGTGTGCCGAAAGTTTAGAGAGAGGGAAGGGGTATATGTGAGTTGTGGTGAATTCCAAGACCCCCTTTTATAGTGGTGGAAGATGAGGAAGGCTTAGGATGGTGGTGCTATTCTAGGAAGGTCAACTAGTATGGATCTTTGGAATTAAAAGAATATTGCCTTTCTAGTGTTTAATCACTTGATTAACCATCATGGGATGTTTAGATAGCTAAATAGAGATTAGACCACACTTGGTCATGGGGGGCGGCTTACATAAACCGAAAAAGAGGAAGATCAAGTTTGTTTTGGAAAGCAATCTTACATGGTTTAATGTAATTAAGGAATCTTGCTAAAAATGGAAGGTGATCTTATGGGATTTGATATGATGGGTGTTGGATTAGGAGGAACATAATCATGGTTGTTAGATTTGTGGGGATCTTAGGTGCCAGGGGGGTTCATACCATCGAGAGAGAGCCGAGAGAGAGAGAGAGATGAGAGGAAGGAGGGAGGGAGGGGGTTTCCTAATTGGGAAGGTCAACTCTTGTGTGTTTGTGTGTTCAAGGAATGTTTCTAAATCTAATGTGTAGTCACTTGTTGATGCCATTCTAATCAAGTTGACTAATCACTTGGGTATTGCAAGGTTAGGGCACAAGGGGTGCTACCCTTGTTTTTTTTTTCCTTCACTGATTTTAACCAATCCTGCACTGCCACATCATTTCACTGATTTACTTCACTGATTCAGTTTTTTGTAGGCAGCACTCCACTGATTCACTTCACTGAAATCTTTATTTTTTTAGTTTTCCTTTTTTTAATTACCGTTTTTACTAAAAAATGACCATTTGAATTAAAACTACTGTTTGTAAAACTTAAAAATAAACCGTCCCATTAAAATAAAAAAATTACAAAAAACATCTACTAAAATAAAAATACAAACGCCTTCATCCTACTCGTCTCCTTCATCATCCGCGGTGCCTTCAACCCAATAGCGGTCCCATTCGTATTTTGCCGCGATTTCTTCTTTACGTTTCAAAACCAACTCCAAAGATTTACCTTTGAGGTGCTCGTGTGGTTTTGAATACTTATTCAAGTCGTGGTCATACTGCCTTTGTATCAACAATGCGCGTTGTTCTTCTAAAAACGCCATTGCTTTTTCGCCTTGTTGAGATTGTATGGTGACCAACTGGTTGAGTTTGTCTTCTTTCATTGCTCGGTATGTCCCGAGTTCGTCAACAAATGATTTGCCCGAAGACTCGGCGGCGGCGGCTTTCTTAGTTTTTCGTTTGAGACGCGTTAGGTTATTATTTTCGTTGAGGTCCGGCATGCGGCTAGTGGGGGTGGTATCCTCCGATGTGGAAAAGGCAGTCGGCTGATAGTTGCCGCTTTCTGAAGACTTTCGTCTCTGGTTCGAATGACTGTCGGACGGTTCTTCACCCATCAACATTTGCTTTTTCCACTTGTCGTGGTCTTTTACAATCTCCCATGCCGCATGATGATTAAAACCCGAAGGATGACTTTTTCTGTAATCGTTCAACGCCGTTTGCATGACGTTTAGATCACTACATCCACTCCCACGTAGGCGCTCCTATATAATGAAATAGAACCGTCAATGAAATATAATTTAGAGAAATTCGTTTAATCAAATAAAATGTGAATGTAGATGGGGATTCTATAGAAGTCCTTCTGTCTCATCTGTGACTGTGAGTTGAATAAACGGATGAAGTCAATAAAAAAATCGAAGAATTCAAAGAGCGATTCAGGACAAAGAAACGGAAAAACTAAAGTTGTATGGATTCACAAATACTTTATTGAAAGAAACTAAAAAAGAGACATCAAAGTCATTTTGATGATTCAAGAATGTTATTACTTGAATTCGAAGTAACGCTAAGTTAAATATATCATAATTGTTACCGCTTGTTGATGAAGTCCATTGAACGCATTCATTTGTGGGTTCATGGCGGTCTATTTAGAATTAATTTAATCAACCGTTCGGGTGGAAGAACCCAACAGTGACGTGTAATGTTTTTGGACCGCTTTCCAAAAACTTCCCTTGATTCTTTGGTTACTCTTCTCCCTGTTCTCCGACACATAACACCAAGCTTTTGCCAAAGCAATCTCTTGTGCCGTATTCCACTTCACAGCTTTCACACGGTTTGCATATTTCTTTTTCCCACCTGCTTCAAGTTCTTCAACTTCAACTTCAAGCGCGTCACCCGCTTCCTCGTCTATCTGTTCATCTACATGATTCTCGAATTGTGTCTCTGGCACAACTTCCTCCTCGTCATCGTCCTCATCTTCTAAGTTGAGCTCGAAGTCTTCTAGTTGGAAATTTGTTAATTGAGGCGGCGTAATATATTGTTGATACATCATCGGTGGTTGGCTTTGTGGGAATTGTGGGAATTGTGTGTATTGTGAGTAAAACGGTTGTTGTTGGGGTTGGGTTGGTGGAAAATTGAGCACGGGCCTATACGGCTCAACAGTAGCCGATCTCGAAGTCGAAGCTTTGCCTCGACTACTAGAACCCCTAGATTTCGAGGTTCCCCTCGCACCCCTCGAAACACTCTTTGTTTTCCTTGGATCCATTTGTTTTGTTTGTGTTTTTAAGTAGTTTGGTTAATGTAGGTTGTGTTTTTTATTTAAACCGTGCACAATTTATACCATTTCAAAAATAACGGTCAAAAAAATATTACCGTTTCATTTAAATAAATTCCAAACGGTCAAAAAGTAATAAAATATATTATAAAAAGTGACCGTTGCAATAATTAACTCTTGTTACCAGCCCGTTAGATGGAACCCGTATTTGCTTCACGGGACCCCTACCAGCACGGGTGGCGGCGGTGTTACCGTGCTGGTACTGGGGTAATCGTGCCCAATTCTGGTAGCTCCCCGTCCCCCTTAAGGAACTGTTTATGGTGTTCAAGAAAGAAATGACAAATCTTAAGTGGTTTATATATGAGAGATATGGTTTAGATTTGATGTGATCACAATTAGGTTAGTGATGTTGATGATGGTGATGTTGTGGGTGGTGGTGGCGGCCGAAACGAGGGACAAAAGGATAGGACAAGACTCCTAACAATTGTGGTAACCCAACATCATGGATCCAAGAGGTTTAGGAAATCTTTCTAAATGTGTTAAGCCCACCAAATCTTTGGAAGATGTCATAGTTGACTAATCGTGGGACAAATGTGAAGGATATTACACATCATTTAAGGTGTCTAGTGTTTTGGAATAATAGGACATGAATGGAAGTAGTGGTAGTGTGCCTTTAGCCGAAAAAAAGAAGAGAAAGAGAGGTGAAGGTGGCGGCCAAGGTGGTATCCAAGAGCAAGCATTTTGGGCAAATATATACTCTAAATCCTAGTGTTGATTACTTGTTCCACCATTTATAGTTAGACACAAAGTTAGAATGGAATGTTTCATTTAAGATGGGACAAAATGCATGTAAACCATGTATTAATTATTGGTCTTTCAATTTCATGCACACACACACACATATATATAGACATGCAAGTTAGAAAAATACTTGTTTTTGTGCATAAACTCTATCACATTCCTATATATATTATTGAATATATGAACATTTACACATGTTTTTAGAAAATGGTTTATAGTCGTTTAAACTCGTGTCACCAATGTTCGTTGATATGGGTGATATTATACTTGTTCGGGCCTTGCTAGACTTTCTCAGGGAACTTATGTATATAAAATGATATTAATTTTTCATAGAAAGTTAAATGTTAACTAGAATGTGTATGGATTTTGACCTCGTAAAGTGGCGGATGTTACACAAATTCATCCATCTGTTTTTACACACTAACACCCACAAATCACATACCCATTCATCCATCTTAAGGGCTCTTTAGGAGGGCTAGGAGTTTATGAAGTGGAGTTAGCACCTTAAATCCAAGAAAACCCCTATTCTACACCTTTAATTAACCTACCTAGCTAGGCTAGTGGTAAATCCTAAACTCTTGTGCTTGCTTTGCTTAAAAAGCGTCCATAAAATGCAAGTTAGGTCACCTAACAAGATGTTTTCATATGGTTTTTACAAGATTAGATTCACAAGTGTGTAAATGGGTTTAAAGTGGGTGTTTATGAGTGTAAGTTGGGCTATCAGTTAGGGTGTGTTTATACATGTATATTTTGCAAGTTTAAAGCATGTTAAAAATCCTAATGTGACAATATGTTGGATGGGATGTCTAGGGATCATGCTAGAACAAGTTTAAATGGTTAATATCACGCAAATAGGGATGTTATTATATATGTCTAGGGCTAAGAATTGTGGGTATACATACATGTTCATTTTGTAAGTTTCAAGTAACTAGAAAAACCTAACAATGCAAGTTGTCGTGTATGTTGTTTAAGATCATGACTAAATGATTAAAAAGGGCTAAAACATATTAAAAAGCATGTCTACACTTGTGAATATGTTAATGTGTATATCTTGTTGTATGTTAATTAACTTTAAAAGTCTTTAGAAACCCCTAATCATGTAGAACATAGAGGTAAACTTGTGTGGATGCTTTGTGATGGAAAATGGTTTAATCATACTTAAATATAACTAATGAAATATTCTAAAGTGATTTGCATGTTAATATATTAAAAATGGCACATTTGGTATGTTAAACTTAGTAAATTTCGCTTAAAATGTTAAGTGTGGTATATTATGTGATTAAATACTAAGTATGGATTCTTGTAGTTAAAATGTTGTCTTAAAGTTTTAAACAAAAGAATTGGTGATTTAGGTTATGAAAACATCATCTCTGTAAAATAAAGTTTTGCAAAATGTTATAAGTATATATTTTATAAAATATGTATGTATTGATTATTTGATACATGATTTAAGATATAATAAAGTTGTAAGTTTGTTGTTATCTTAATTAAGGAACTTAAGATATGTAGAGTTTAGCGAAAATATATATTTACGAAAAATAAGTATAAGTGTTTTGGTGGAAGAAGAGTTTGGTTAAGTAAGAACTAATAAGAAATATAGTATTTTAAATATATTTTCTAAACGATCGAGTCGTGTAGCGACTCATACTCATTCGTAAGTGTCGGGATGGATTCATAACGGTAAAGTGTTGAATATGTTGTCTGTAATATATGCGTGAATGTGTGTGTGTATATATAAGTGGTAACATTGGTAATAATCACCAACGGGTTGTCGAGTAGACATTTACTAAAAGGGTAAACATCTCAGTCCAATTGGAAGTTGGGTGAATAATTACCATGTGGACATCGGTTTTGACCTTTAATGTCTTGCATATTTTAGGCCACGTATAGGTCAACTTTCATTTTCTTAGACTTTTTTATGGCTAGTACTTGAATGGAGTTTAAGGTTAGTTTCACGACCATTTTCTACTCATTTCATAATATGGGGTAAAGACATGATTTTTTTTATGCAAATACATTCGGGTTTTTATAAAGCATAACAGGGTTTACAAAAGGATGCAAAGTTACAAAACATGTATTTTATTTACGTTGTACGATAGCAAGAGAATGAATGCTAGTGTACCATTTATGTGCACATGAGTTTTGATGTTACGTTAAGCTGAGAAAGTCCTTATGTTGTTATGATTATAACCAATACTCCTTTTGTGACTATGGAACAATCAGATAATACTATTGGGTTTGACAACCCTCGTCCTTGGTTAGTCGCTCTAACACCTGCTAAAGGCAGAAGTGCGCATTGCATCCAAATCGTTTGCATTGTTCAGGGTATGGTACTATGCGGGTCAAAATATCATAGTCAAGGTGTGGTTATGGGCGATCATGTGGGCGCATACCTCTATGCCTTATCTAAGCGTTAAGTTAAGCATCATGATTTCAATAGCTATGTGTACATTTTTATCGGATGATTTACGATGTTTATATATAGGTTCTTATGGAATGGCTTATGCTTTTGAGCATTCTAAAGGAACATTTTTTTTATAAATGTTCAGACAGAATGCCTTATGGTTTTGATTATTGCAAGGGAACATTTTTTGCATAAATGTTCTAAGGGAATGGCTTATGTTTATAAGCATTCTATGGGAATGGTTTTCTAAATATTCCAAGAAATGCCTGTCAAGAGTTCCTAGGAAAAGATTTCAAATAATTCGTGGATTGCCTTCTAAGGATTCCAAAGGATTTGTTTATGAAATTTCTCCACTAGTGTTTGGAGTAATAAGTTATAAGCTTTTTCAAATGTTAATTACAAAACTTGTCAAACGATATTTTGAGAAACCGTTTACTACAATTCAATCAAAATACATGAACTCACTGACATACTATTGATGATTTTAAGCATGTCTTTCAGGTGTTTGTTCAAGTCAGACAACCTCCGTCTTCATTTGCATACAAATTTAGATACCGAGAGCGGAAAGAGTTACCTATTAGTCTTTTATTGTAAAATATTCTCTAATTTGGTCAAAAAGAGACTGTAAAACGGTTTGTAACTAACGCTATTTATTTCATGTAAGTGTTTGCTTAGTCATATGTTTTGGAAACCTTCATGTAAGTGTTTCCATAACTTATTGTATTCGTTTTCAGAGCCCTATTAGAAGCACACAACTATTCACAACTACCAAAGGAGAAAGGAAAGCTATTTTACAAGGAATAATCATGGTGGCATGTTGGTGCTTATAGAAAGCTAGGAATGAGGTGATATTTGCGGGTGGTCAAGCAAGAGTGCAAATGATCTTTGAGGAAACCAAGCAACTTTCTTATCTATGGATCAAAAATAGGTCTACATTAAAAACGCTAAAATGGCTAGATTGGTTGGCTTTTAATGTATAAAGTTTAATTTGTTTGTTTTTATTGGCTCTAGCATCTTGTTGGTTTGCTGTGTTAATGAAACTTGCAGTTCAAAAAAAAGTATTCTCGTGTTTCCGCCTTGGTGGGGTGTGACAACATGTGTGGTTTAACGTTTTTACGTTTTGTTTTAAATCATGCGAGTTAACATGGCGCAACGTGCGTGTGTGGTTTTACATTTTTATGTCTATTTCTTGTTTGACATGTTTGTCATAACACACGGGTCCTATATCAATTTCGTTATTCTTTTATCTGTTTTACATTTCGGTCTAATTTCTTCGCATTGATACGCAGTAACAACTTTAGTGTTGGTGGTTGCTGGCAGTGGTGTGACATTGATGCTATTTAGCACAATTTTACACCTCCACCGCAATGCGCGGGTGGAAGGGTTAACCTTGTTTGGAAAAATTACCAAACCAGTCAAGGTTACCAAAAAAAAAATCACCAAGATAGTCATGTGACCAAAAAGTTCTCCAAAAGGGACAATTACGTATATAGACATTGTTGACTCTTCTAATATATACATGGCGAATTGGATTCTAATAACCTAAACTATTTGAAATTGGTCATTGGCACCCCCAACTAAAAAGTTGGCCACATATAACCTGAACTATTAACTTATTGGAATCTAACACCCAGTTAACTAACGCCGTTAGTGGGTTGCTGATGTGGCACTGGTTGCTGACGTGGCATGATGGTGTGTCAATCCACGTGGCACCAGTTGCTGACGTGGCATGCTGACGTGGATTGCCACGTCAGCAACCCACTAACGACGTCAGTCAATTGGGTGTTAGATTCCAATAAGTTAAGAGTTCAGGTTATATATGGCCAATTTTTTAGTTCGGGGTGCCAATGGCCAATTTCAAATAGTTTAGGTTATTAAAATCCAATTCCCATATATACATCCCTCTTTATCCTTAACCGAATTAGTTTTTTTTTTCGAAGGCGTAGATCAGCTGGGAAATCCTTGTGTGAAATCCTGATCCTACCCGAGTTCGAGCCCGACCAACAGCCGTTTGATACCCCTGCCCGTAGGACTTATTAGGGCCGGTCTGCTGGAGCTGCGAGTCGAACCGGGGAAACCCCAGGCGGGAACCCCACATAATGTGGGTAAACCCTCCCCCCCTCAGAATCGAACCCACCAATTAGAAGCTACAACGTCAACTTCACCGGTTGAGACATCCAGGCCTACACTTTTTGTGAGATGGCTAAAACTTTTGTAATATTCCCTCTCCGAAATAGTCAAGTTAGTCGCTCTGTAAACTTCCCTTTTATAATTTACTCTAAAATAGTATATTTCAAATTCCCGTCAAATGGTGCATGCAACATATGTTGTCTTGTATAGAAAAAAATGGATGGTTGAATAATCCAAACGACCACACATAGAGAAAAATCGAGGAAAACGACTATGGAACTTGAATTCAATATGTTCTAGACACATGTCCTTGGAATATTTGTAAATATAATTGTTTATAAGAATTTCAATAGCAGAGCGAATCATGCTGGCTTCATCCTAATGTGCTATTATTTTCAGTCACATTATTTATACCCCAGAACTTAATTAAAGGCCATACTCCTCATCTCCTTTGTTTGGTTTTATTTCTAATATATCAACAGTTATAAATTCTCAGCAGCACCAATGTCAGAAGCAGTAAACAAAAAGGTTTCAACAGCATCAACTAGATTGAAAATATTATTACTTGCATTCTTCTTGGGCATATCTGCATGGGCTTACAAGACAACTCTTCCAACACCTCCCAAGAAGTTGGGATCTCCAGATGGCCTTCCGATTACATCCCCGAGAATAAAGCTTCGCGATACAAGACACTTGTCGTATACAGAATACGGTGTTCCTAAAGATGTAGCCAAATCTAAAATAATATACATCCATTGCTTCGGTTGTAGCAAGTACCATAACCCCTTTGCACTCAAGGCCTCACAGGTAGTTGTGTATTCGATTATTTATGTTAATCCTTTGTAGCTTAATTGTATAATTAAAGGGATATTAACATACAGGCAGTGGTTGAAGAACTAGGGGTATACATCGTTGCAATAGATACGCCTGGTTATGGAGAGAGTGACCCCGATCCTAAGCGAACTGTGAAGAGTTTTGCATTGGATATTGAAGAGTTTGCTGATCAGTTGAATCTGGGGCCAAAGTTCTATGTGGCTGGATTCTCTATGGGTGGACAGGTTATGTGGTCTTGTCTCAAGTATATCCCTCATAGGTATGTTATTTTGGCTGGTTTTGAGTAAATACAGACCTAGTTGATGTGATGCTTGGGTTGAGTAATTCGACCGTTTTTTTACAGTTCGCAGGTTTTAGACAAAAATAAAATTAAAAGCATATTTTCATATTTAATCTAAGAAAAAGATAAGGAAAATTGATGAATATATGCATTTATATTCCTAAAAATATATTAAATGCCATGTTCTAAATTCCAAAGTGTTAAAACCGGATCATACATATTTCAAACCGGACGACTTTCTTCGGTTTGGGTGATTCTATATATTAGTCTTTGCGGTCTTTGTAGACCCCTAATTGTAGTAATTTTTGTATATTTATATTCTATGTGCATGTTAAACAGGTTAGCAGGAGCGATTCTTATATCTCCGGCAATCAATTACTGGTGGCACAACTTGCCTTCAAATTTAAGAATTTTTTGCTAAAATAGTGGGTTTTTAAGATATTTTTGTACAATTGGTATGTGTCAGAATTGTTTTTTGGGAAATGGTAGTCCCGCAATCTAAGATTGCGGGATAGGGTTACGTGTAATTCCAACTAGGACGAGCAGCTTTGATCGATCGATGACTTGGACGATGGCGATGACTTGGACGATGGAATGAATCTGATGTGGAAGACCCGCAATCTAAGATTGCGGGATTACTACTGTTCACGCAATTCTAGTTTACGGAAATAAGGGCTGACTGCATTCTTATATAACACATTCGTATATGCAACAATCGATCGATCAAATAATAATAATAAGATACACACTCCCTTAATCTAAACATAGACACTGTCAAACACAAACACAAACATTCGTTCGTTCTTTTCATACACAGCGTTAGAGGCGATGGTTTTTTAGTGTTGTTGGATCCGTGTTACATTTGCACGTGTTAAATGGCTGTCTGGTCATTTAATTTGAAAAATATTAATGTTGGAGGGTCCAAAGGTTGTAGAAGAATTCATCTAGTTTTTGGTCATGACCCTCTTATTTTTGGATCGATGTTACATTTGCATGAAACTACTTGGATCGATGTTACATTTGCACGTATTATAACACGTGTAGAATGCAACATTGGTATTGTAGTTTATAAAATTAAATACCTGGCTTGCAATGGTGGTTTGAATATCCCGTGTACCACCCCCAGGCAGGCCAATTATTTCTTTCTTGGGAACCACCCTCTAAGCAAATCCTTAGGTAGATGAGGGCGCTGATTCTACGCTGATCTGGAATTGGTGTTCTCGAACATTGAAGATGGTGGATTCATCAAAGCTACTGATTTTTCGCAGCAGGCGTCAAAGGTAGCTCTGATGTAGAGAGTTGGAGGCGCGTCAGGCGTCAAAGGCAGGCGATGGAAGCTGTGGTGGAGGGAGTTCATCAGGGCCTCGCCTGCCTTTTAGAAGTTGGAATTGGTGTTCTCGGAAAATTCACGTAAAGCTGAAGCTTCCGCAAGTTGAAGCTTCATTTAGAAGTTGGAATTGGCGTGGAATCAGTCCTCGTTGTTCCTGTAGGATTGTGGCAAGGCGTGTAAAACAAAATGGTGATTCTTCTTCTACCGTTAAAACAAAAGGTGGATGGGGAGTTGCTTTTAAAGTTGGAATAGGTGTTCTCGGAAATTGAAGGTGGTCGAGTCATCAAAGTCGATCATTTTCGCAGCAAACTTTATTGCGCTTGCGGGTTCTACACCTTCAGCGCAAGGCCCTCCGACGTCGAAGAAACACGCTCCGTCATTAGCGACGTCGGGGATATCGGATGCACCAGCTCCTGCTCGTACCTCGATAGTACCAGGCATCTGAAATAGGTACGTAGATACCCTTGACTTGGTACCCATGTACAGCAAATCGACGAACTTAAAGATAAAGCTAAAATATGGGCCAAGTATCGAGGGACGCTGCGTGCATAAATATGGGAAGAGATGCATAAATATGGGGGCTGGTTAAAACACTAAAGATATGTGGTGTGATAGATATGGAGTTGTATGTTGCTGCTGCAGCTAAATTGGAATTGGTGGTCTCGGAAATAGATTGTTTTGTAACTTTGGTAGATTGTATATTTAACGTTTCGTGTGAATAATAAATTTACGTTGTTTTTATTCAATAAGTTTATTGACTAAACGACTAGTGGATTGTATAGTTTGACTAGTTTGTAAAAATAGTTTCTGTTTTCTTAATGTTTTCTTATTGTGTTTTCTTAGTGTTGAAACATGCCCAGGGAGCCCTTTTCGGGCCCCTGTATCCGTCTCCCGGGCCGGGCTTTACCGGACCCGGATCGCCGGACGTGGCGTCCTTGGGTGATATAACAGGGCCGTCGCTGGTCCAGGCGTTACGGGACTTTCCGTGACACGATCCCGGGCCTCACAAAAAGCCCCGGACCTCATTTTGTTAACTTACTTTTTATTTGTCAATATAACAAATCCTTATATTATAAAAGCCGGATGAAAATATAAAGAAAAATTAGTGTTGAAACATGCCCAGGGAGCCCTTTTCGGGCCCCTGTATCCGTCTCCCGGGCCGGGCTTTACCGGACCCAGATCGCCGAACGTGGCGTCCTTGGGTGATATAACAGGGCCGTCGCTGGTCCAGGCGTTACGGGACTTTCCGTGACACGATCCCGGGCCTCACAAAAAGCCCCGGACCTCATTTTGTTAACTTACTTTTTATTTGTCAATACTTTTTATTTGTCAATACTTTTTATTTGTCAATACTTTTTATTCAACAATCAAAAAACAAACCATTTCATATATCAAAAAACAAACCATTTCATATATCATTAGTTTATATAGAGTTATTACAATTGGGTCCACAATTAGCTTGGTTACAAAATCGTCCGTCAGTACCACATAAAGGGGGACGTCGCTCACGGTGTGGATTGCGACGCGGCTCGTTAGGGAACTCCAAAGGTACTGGTGTGTAGAAATTGGACGACGATCCTTCACCACCTTGATTTGGGGCCCAATAGTTAAACGATGACTGCCCGGTGTTGATGGGTGGGTTGAGAGGGAAGGTAGTCTGTGGTGTTCTAATGGGATCAAACGGGTTAAAAGCGTCAGTCCATTGGTTGTCGTTTAATAACGACTCCATGAGGTTCATATCTGTTGACCCCCCTTGGATATTCGTAGTGCCCTGTGGTGGGGTACCGAATCTTGCAAGAAAGGAGGTAGGGTCAAACCCGCCAAGATCATCATCAAAGAAAGTATTATCTGGCGTACTTTGATGACTATGCACAGACACTTCTTCTTCTCTCTGAACCTCCGCATTCCTCTGATTTCGCCTTCGCCTAGGCGCTCTTTGAGGACGGCTTCTGTCTGCAACAGAGGCAGCAGGGCTACCTTCAAGCCGTGAGCGGTAGTTCAAACGATCACCCACACCAATTTGCGACATCACTGATTGGGCAGTGCTTTGAATCACCCCAAGATTGGTGCTGAAGTTGGCAGGGACGGACGACATGATCTGGGACACTTGCTCGTTAATCTGCGTGTATCCCTCCATCTGTAAATTAAGAAAATTAAATATTAACAAATTTATCATTTAAATATACACTTTTATATATTTGAAAAAAATTCATATATATACCAGCACTTGGGCAATCCCAGCATCATCTCTGAAACCCGGTTGTGCTACCGGGATGGCCATTGGGTTCCTCGTGTACCCCACGGTTCTTTCTAAGAACCAATCCATATAATCAGCATACACGGAAGGTTCTGAGGTTCGTTCCCCGAGCACTACGTGATTCTCGCGCTCATCCCAGGACTGCACATACGTGCTATGGTATGTTGTAAACCAGTTTTCGTATGGTCTCCCAGCACGCGTCCTTTGGTGCAGCTCGAGGTGGACTTCGGGGGTAAAGGGTGGTCCCTGAGGAATCCATTGACGGAGTCCGAATTGTCTAACGACCCTGCTGGCTTGGTGGTATTCCACCACCTGAAACCACAGAATGTAGCAATCCGAACACCAAGAGGCCCGTCCGTCGGTGCAACTTGCCGGGAGTACATCCATGGCTCGTTCATAGGGTCTCCAAATGAACTGTTGTAAAAAATTAAACAGAAACACTATTAGTAAAATTTAATATATTTTTCACTGTAACAAAAAATAAACAGTCTCATACCTGTTCGGAATATAAATTTTGAAGTTGCGATCGTATCGCTTTTAACGACCGCGAGGCCACCCCCCTGAAATCGCGCGATCCTTTCCAGCTGTTTTAAACGAACGAGTTAGTTTATTTAATAAAAAAATTATTAAATATAACATAAGGAAGGGTGATGGAGAAAATACATACATTGCGCCATACGGTATTCCAGGCATCAACCGGGTACTACACCGGGGAGATAGTACACTGATTCGGGTCCATGCCCACAACTGGAGTATGGTGATAGGTCCTCCAATTGTTTTATCAGTGGAGCATGCGGCCTTGCACAAGTTTCTGTACAAACAAGCTAATGCAGCACTCCCCCAGCTAAACTGACCACATGTTTCTAACGATTCGACGTGCCTTAAAAATGTCAATGACGTCCAACCGTTAGAAGAGTCAGCCAACAGTGAATTACCCACAATAATCAGCACCACACAACGTGCTTGTTGTCTAACCATATCAATATCTGCCCCTTCGGGCAGTGGTTCTTTGATTTTTTCTAGAAGGCTTGTTGTTTTAATAGTATTTCCGGAAAGCATGCTCTCATTCGTAATCTGTATGCCCAACATACCTTCTACTAGCTGATTTCGAACTTCATGGGACCATTTTTCCTGTAGTCCTGCAATTGGTGGACCGTTGACTCGCAACCCCATGAGGACGTTCACGTCCTCTAGAGTCACGGTTGTTTCACCGAAGGAGAAGTGAAACGTGTGAGTCTCAGGACGCCACCTTTCTACCAACGCGGTTATTAAACCACGGTCAGCAAATAGGTAGCCAACCTCAAGAACGCCACCAAAACCAGCTACATTAACCAGATTACGAACATTGGGGTGAATACCATTATCCCGTATGTGATTGTATAACGACTGATCGCCTCGCCTTACATCGAGTTCTATGGCATCGTCACCACCGTCTTCGAACATATAAGCAGAACGATGTCGTGGCTGCAGCCATAGAAGAGAATTGTCTCTTGGACCAGGGTGTAGATAAGCCATAATTTTTAAGATATGAAGTTGTTTATCTGCTTTGTGTTGTTGTGAGTTTTTTTTTAGTGAGTTTGCTTTGCTTTGTGTTGTTAACAATTGCACTAGTCCATCCATATATATATTAAAATTCATGCCATTTCTCTGCACTCTACCCTCACATGCAAACATTGATTTTGATTAAAGTTGATTAGATATGTGTAAGAATTCAGACATGCAAAGGCATGCAAACCTCTCTACTCTCTCATGCATGCATTGATGGGATGAGATGGTGTGTAAGTGTTGAAGACAAAAGCAAACAGGAGAAGGACCTGCACTCCCGCAATCTCAGATTGCGGGTCTCCACTGTAGCTCTGCGAAGTTCTGCACTCCCGCAATCTAAGATTGCGGGTCTTCCACCTGGATGTCCAACTCAGCTCTCCTTCGTCCATGCTCGTCCTACTCAGCAGCCTAGTCACCTAATCCCGCAATCTAAGATTGCGGGAATCCTAAAAACCTAAACTTGTTTCTGACACAAACTAATATCACAAAAATATCTTAAAAAACCACTATTTTAGCAAAAATCCAAATTTAACCAACGAAGAATATTCTAAGCAACTTCAACAGGATCAATGGTCTTTGCGTGTGGCTCACTACCTACCATGGCTGACCAACTGGTGGAATACTCGGACATGGTTTCCTGGTTTTTCTATTATAGTCGGACACCCTGCTATGTTTTCTTCCACGGACATGAAAACTTTATCCGAGCTATATGCTACAATGGACCCAAATTTGGTAATAGCTATTTCTTGATTGCATCAATAAGGACTAAATAGCCATATGCACCATCTTTTAACGATACGATATGTTTTTGTTTGGTCATTTAGGTTGTTCAGAATTTTGAAGTGTTTATAGGTGGTTTATGAGAATATAAGTATTTCTATATAGTAGTCTGATAGTGGTACAAGCGGACTTGAACCAAATCAGATAAATCCACTCATGGTACAAACGAACTTTAATCACTTAATGTTTAAGATTTCAACGCTAGCTATAGTCCGTATATGCTTAACAAACTTTGCTGGCACCAAAAGCAGAGTGGAAATTTTTTTTTTGTCATGTACGGACTTTTCCATATTTGGTGAAAGTCCGCTTGTACCACCAGCAGACAAGGTAGACTCACGTGTATTCCCATAAACAACCTACAAACGCTTGTCAAAGCCCTAAACATCCTAAATGACCAAAAAAAAATTCCATACAATACTCTTCAATTACTTACTTCGATCTATTCTCAACTTAAAGGGAAAGTTAATGGCATTACAACCAAGACAACAAGGAGACTTTGTGTCTATCCATCATGACCTGAATGTTGGATTCGGAAAGTGGGAATTTGATCCAATGGATCTTGAAAACCCATTCGTAAACAATAGCGGATCGGTTCATTTATGGATGGGTGATGAAGACCTAATGGTGCCTGTAACACTTCAAAGTTATATAGCTAGACAACTTGGATGGATCAAGTATCATGAAGTAAAAGCTGAAGGACACATGTTTGCGTTTAAGGATGGGATGTGCGATACTATTCTTAAGGAGCTTTTTAACAATAAGAATTAGCTATATAATGGTATTTCGTGCACAAAATGAAATGTGTTGTTTCCTCTAGTATAGTTGGTTGTTGAGTACTAATGTTCTTCGTTTCTGTAGTTGTATGAGTGTGGTATCCATAACTAAATAAAATAACACTAATTTTCATCTTTAGAAACTTTGTACGTTCTTAAGTGCTTAAGAAAATGCAATTATATCCTTAACACAAAAAGAAATTTTGACATAATTGTTATGTGACATTTAAGGTGAATCCAAAATAGCGATTGTCCATAAAAATAATGATAGTCCAAAAGAGATATTAGGCATAATTTTTTTTATTCCTCAAATATCAATAATAGGTTTTGGTAGCATTGGTTATGAATGAGAGGAGAATTCCACGCCTAAGCGTGCTTGATGTTGGAAACTTTATTGAAAGTGTGATTTTTCACTAATTTTGGAAACAAATAATTATATATGTATATTGGTGTTTTATAAGTTCACAACAAACCAGACCATTTTCAAAGCGGAGTTAAGATGAATAAGATATCAATACTAGAAGCTATGTGGTTTTACAATGATCAAAACAGTGAAATTTGGAAGAAAATATATATGATAAAAAGGTTTGACAACTTGTCCCATGGGAGGACACGCCATACAGTAGTTTACAAAGAGAAGCACATTATATATTGTTACTTTAGAAGAGATATAGGTGAAACCTTAAGGTGGTGCGAAGCACCCAACTTGCATCGCTCCCATGAGCGTAGCATGGTTGATGAGCGCAATGTGGCATAAAACCGTTGCAGCGGAAGGTCTAGAACGATGCCAAGTTGCACCAATGCTACACAATTGTCAGTGACCCCCAATATTGGAAACTCTGGTGGAAACCAAATAAATAAAAACGGAAAAAATCAAACCAAGCGAAATGTGACCGCTTGTCGAAGTACTAATAAAAAGAAACTGAAAACAACTGTTAGCTACAAGGACTGCCGTATAAGGAGTAGGGTTGTCAACCCACGAGGAGTCTATGGAAAGTGATCGTTTACTAATTACTAATTATATTAAAATTAACTAAAGTGATTTTATGAAGTTTACTGTAAGAGTGTTGCAGTGTTGCAAAACGAAGTGATAATTGATATTTTTTTTTTGGAAAAGACAATAATATATAAAAACAATTACTCTGGGGTTCTGATTCGGTAATTGAAAAGACAATCCGAGTTAAACTATCAAGGCAGTTAGATAGACATGATCTTGTTAATTTGTTCAACTCAGTTTAACATCAAAACACAAATCAAAAGGTTAAATTATTCCTAGTGCAAGAAAACTAAGAAATGAGAACGAATTGTAATTGTGAAAGTCAATCAAACTGTTCAAATCAGTCAAACATACAATTAGATCCAAAAGCACATAAACGTGTTCACAAAATCTGATCCTAGAACAAAGTTTAAAATAGAAAAGTCCTTATAAAATACCCAAATCTTTCACTCGGAGAAACCGCAAGATGTTTAACCGTGCATATTCATGATTTCAGCTTCAAAACTTGTTTTGGATCGCTCTGGCATCAACCGGAATGAATGGAATAGCTAAAAATGCTCAAAATCGCCCTCTAGAAGCTCTGGAACTGATTAGATTCGTTCAATGACGGCTAATTAGGTTTTAAACATCATTATGGGCCTTTTTCAAAGTTTTCACAATAAACGGCTTAACAACGTTAAAAAGCAATAGATAAATGTTATGCATTTAACAACACATCAAAACGTAGGCGTAAAATCGTTGAACCACACACACCTAGTGCGGCGTGTTATTGCGAAGAAATAAGACAGAAACGTAAAACATGTAAAAAAAATCCAAGTCGGTCAATTTAGGGCTCACACGTTGCGATGAATCTATCAAAGAGGAAAATAGACATAAAACGTTGAACCATACACACACATTGCATTACGTATAGAAATAAATAGATTTTCACGAACATAAATAAATGAGTATATATAATTTAAATAACTAACATAGTAAAAACAAAGAAATTTAAAAATAGATAACAATAATAATAATAAATTATAATGCACATCTTCTTGGTTCTCAACCAATGTCTGGCCACGACTGTGAAATAGTAGCAGACCGGTATAATTTCACGAAGGAACGCCTAAAATAAACTTTCTAGAGGAACGCATAAGCCAAACTTTGAAGTGGGTCCGGTTAAGACAACACAGTCTGACCCAAGTGGGGGCAAATGAGCACTTCAATTTAAGGAGTGTGGTGGCCAAATACACAATAAAAAGAAACAGAAAAAAAGTCACCGTCACAAAAAAATGAATAAGAAAAAAAATGTATAACCCTTTTATGGGTAGAGGTGTACAAAAAACCGGTTTAAAAAAATGAAACTGGTTTTTTTTTTTTTTTTTTTTTTTTTTTACAACCGGTATTTAAAAACCCACTTCTGAAAAATGGCATTTTTTTTGGTTGTCCAATCTTTTGAGAAAAAGCGGTTTAAAAAAAACATTTTTAAAGATAAAATCCATTTCTTTAAACGGTTTTAAAACCGATCCCAACCAGTTATACCGGTTTGGGGGTGTTGTGAAACAAACCGATTTTAAAAAAAAAAACGGTTTTCCCTCAACTATAAAAACCGGTTTTGAAAAATAACCAGTTTCGATTTAAAAAAACTGATTTGTAAACCTCTATTTATGGGGTTAAGTTATCCTACACAGTGTAACCAAAATGAGAAGGTGAGAAACATACAAAAGCCACAATAAAAAGAATCCATTTGATACTCTTCGTACGACTTCGTATTTTCTTTGAGTGTGTATTTGATCCAAACTTCACCTTTATGTTAGACAAGGTATAATGGTGCAGTTAAAGGGCGTGAAAGCGCAAATTAGCGCCCAATTGGCATCCTGCACACCGCCCCCTTGGGCGTGAAATGAGCATTTTGGATTTGGGTGTTAATTTTTTCGTGGCATTAATTTTGTTTGAAAACCACTTTTCTTTTGAACCAATTACATCTCCCCACTTGAATCGAATGGCGTTAATTTAACCCATCCACAAAGTTTGGTCTAGACTATGTGTTGTGGCTAGAGGTGAGCCGTAACTTTATCGCATAATATTTTGCCACATTGACGCTTACATGGCACTGGTTCGCGGCTGCGGGTTGATCGCTTGATCCCGTTGTAATTCAAAGTTAGCGGGTGTTTTTTTTACCAAATATATTAAATATTTACCATACATTTTTTTATAAAAATTAAGATTAAATAAAAAAGAAAAATACATTGCATTACTAAAAAAACCATTACACTAAAAAGAAGAAGATTACGCTAAAAAAAACATTACACTAAAAAAATATTACACTAAAATAAAAAAAACCATTACATTAAAAAAATACCTAACATAAGGTTGGGCCCGAGCGTAACATTTGCCACGCCGAAACATGGTAAAAGTTAGGCCCAACCTTCAAAAGGTACTCCACGTGGGTAAAGGCGAGGAATAGGTCTTCCTTTTCACCGGGGAGATCTCTCTTCACCTTTCTGTACGCGATTTCGAAGTTTTTACACTTCGATTTCAAGTCCGTGTACTTGTGAGAGATGGAGTCATTTGTACGGTTGGTACCCCCGACAAGGGTACCAAACTCGGCTAGGACCTTGTGCCACTGTGGTCTGCGGCTACGAGGTGATCCCTGACTTGTTGAAGCACCTTCACCGTGCACTTGGTTGTACACGATGACCAGTGCTAGTTCTTTCTCGTCGGTCCACTGCACGATGATTGAAGTTGGTTTTGAAGATTGAAGGTCTAGGGTTTGAAATTGTGAAGAAGAAGAAGTTTGTGAAGAACAAGTTAATATAAATAGGTAAAAAAATTGTTGGGTAATAACTGTTATTTAGGTGAAAAATTATTTTTTTTTAAATTTCAAACATTTGAATCGCCCGCTAATGGATGCGAGCTAGCTCACGTACGGTCGTTCACACATGCTTTCACATGGTGGTGTCGTAGTGCTCACTAGCCACGTGGACGATAAGGTTGTGGCTCGCGGCAGGTGACTCACGGACCAGAACGCCCAGTCTTATTAAACTTGAAAATTGATACTGTTTAATCTATCTATTGATTAAATATAGTACTTTCATGTTTTGTGCACATGTGCACATCAATTTACAAGCTTTCTGCATCACATTCATACTTCAGGCACCACTCTTGTAATTCACTCCAACATCATCAGACACATAAAAACTAAAACCCATGTGAAATCAATCAATAAATCAATCCCAACCCATCAATCCATGGCCAACCCTAGAAGAACATCAACCCCAATCACCACCACAGAACTCCCAATCCCAATCCCAATCCACACCCAAGAACCCAACCCCTCTTTCCAATCAAGAACCCTAGACTCAAGATTATCAAGACTCAAACTTTTTTTAAAAAAACCACAAGCCTTTCCTATTCTCCTATCCATCTTCCTAATCTTAACATGGGTTTCCCTCAGATTCCATCAACAAACCCCACAAACCACAAACACAACATTCCCAACACAAACCAATCAAGACCATGAAGCCAACCTTATTAGACTCTCTTCAACAACCAAAGACACACGTGGTTGGCTTCTAGACCCTGTTTCAATAGCATTGGGTTCAGGGATAACAGGGGGTGCATTGGTTTGTGCTTCTATTCATGTGGGTGAGATTAAGCCAGGTGGGTTAAGGGGGAACCATAGGCATTATACTTGTAATGAGACTTTCTTGATATGGGGTGCTAGGACTTTGTTTAGGGTGGAGAATGGTTCAGTTGGTAAAGGGTATGCTCAGGTGATTGTTGAACCTGAGGATGTTGCGGTTGCGGTTAGCCCGATGGGTATGGCTCATGCTTTGGTTAATGTTGATTCGAGTCGCACTGCGTTTATTGTTGGGTGCCAGGATAGAGTGGTTAGTTATAATAGGTCGGATTCGGATTTTAGAGTTTGGGATGATCTTAATTCATAGCTTAGTTTCTTGTTTTTTTTTTAAATATATTTTAGGAAGTTATAGTGATTATGTTATGGTTTATGTGAATGTTATGGTTCTTTTTGTGAGTTTTTGGATTATTTGGAACATGAATTTGGATTTTTGAGGTTGGGATGATCTTAATTCATAGTATATTTTGTTGGTTTGTTATAGATTTTAGGAAGTTTTAGTGGTTGTTTTATTGTTTATGTGAATGTTATGGTTCTTTTTGTGTGGTGTTGACATTTTAGAAATGCGGTAACTGATCATTGCTCATCAGTCATCACAGTTTTCCTGCAACTAAACCTGGGGCATTACTGCATTAGATGCATTATATTCGCTGAATTATTGCGGGTCAAAGCTGAGCTGAAAATTTAACGTGACACGAAATTCGTGTTAGACACTTGATTTTAAAATGTGTGCATCTTAAGAGCATAATGTGTGATACGCATGATGTGGCAAGAAACATATCAACTTAAGTGATAGTAGTTATGTGGCAATATTCACAAGATGAGGTCTGATGCACACATTTTTTATCTGGTCTCTTGCAAGTTGTGGTCCCTTGTATATAATGAATTTACAACAAAAAAATACAAAGGTCGATAAATTAGTTATGTTTTATTCTATTTTATCTTTTAGTTTGACATACGTTACCTATGGTAACCGTCTTAAGAAACGGGTCAAACGAATCAATCAACAAACCAGTCAGGTTGACCTAAACATAACTCGTTTAGCTAAAGTGTTCGTCGGTTTGACCCTAAACTCTTGTTTAGAAGGAACCTAAACTCACAAACTTCATGTTGGGTTCATAATGTGTCAGATATTCACACGTGTGATTAAACCAGGGATTAAGATATGATAGGCTCTGCTACAACATCCATTTTTCTTATCAGTTATAAGTCATTACCAACATGACAACAAGCCAACAAACAAAGACCAAATATATTAACTTCCTGTAAAAAAAATTAACTCTGATCTTTAAGAAGCGATTTAAGAATATTATCAGCCACCCCATCAGCATACGGCAATGTGTGTCCTGCGCCACTGACCTCATGATAATTGACCCATTTGAGTTTTTCGGCTATATACCGTTGCAATGTCACTGGCACGATCCGATCATCATCACCCATCCATAAATGAACCGCCCCATCGTTGTTTGGAAACGGGTTTTCAATATCCATTGGGTCGAATTCCCACTTCCCGAATGCAATATTCATGTCACGGTAGAGTGACTCGAATTCACCTTGTTGTTTTGGGTGTGTTCTCACAATTTTTGACTGTAACACAACAAAAACAGTAGTGTAGTGTAAGTCATGCATATTCGCAGGTTTGACACGGACAGGCCATGTTTTATACGATTTTTTTTTTCTTTTTTTCATATTAAAACTTTAACTTACAACTTTACAACAAAAATACAAGCATTTACAAAACAATTACATTTAAACAGCAAAACCGGATGACAAATTGTCTTTTGACTCTAAAACTTTAAATAAAGTACTCAATCAGTTTAAGTTGTGATAGAAAACACATTTAAAAAAAAATCATAAACCAAATGGGTTAAACGGGTCAACCTGTGAACCCCTAGTTGCCCAGGCATGACCCGTTTGCCAAGCGTGATCATGGGTTCAACCTGAAATGGGCTCATATCACGTTTAAACTATAAAGCCGATCCTGGGTATTTTGTAATAGGTTTGTATTTTGTTTTCGTGTAGTGTCACATCTGATCTCTTTCTAGAAGCAAAATAATTAAAATGGGTACTTAATTTCAAAATAAAGCAAACCGAAACAAAATGATGAAACTACACACGACAGGAGACCTAGACTTTAAGTAAGACAAATATCAAATTTATAAAAATAAACAAATAAAAAACTTGACAAAACGACGTCTTTTCTTTTAGGTGAAGAGTAGTTGTACCAACATAGTCTTATTGGTTTGCTTATTTTACAATTTCGCAAAGTCATTTTCATGGTCAACTTGCTCATTTTCATGATTTTACCCCAATTATTCCGTGACCAAATTTTGCGATCGTTTTTCCAGTTGCTTAATATTATGTGATAAAAAAATAGCACCTGAACTGGATCCGAGGAACTAAATAACTTGGAAAAGACTTCCATGTCCGCGGGCGAGAAGGTAGCAGGATGTCCATGGATTACAGAAAAAGTAGGAAACCATGTTTGAGTGTTCCACCAGTAGGTCAACCATGGTAGGTAGTGAGCAACCCGCAAAGACCATTGGTCTTGTTTAAGTTGTCGTGAATACACTTCGTTGGTTATGTTTGAAGGTAGGTTCGGCCACCAAAAATTGATCGCTGGAGATATAAGAACAGCTCCGGCAAGCCTACAATTAACATATCACATAATTATTATATACATAAAAAAACTATAGTAGGGTCTCAGCAAAGCATCCTCTATGGTAGTGGAAAGCAGGGGCGGATCTAGAGGCTTTTATGGGGTTCGGTTTGGAAAAAATTGAAAAATTTAGTGGAAAATTTTGAAAACTAGTGAAAATTTACGAAAGGAACCCTATGAAAATCCGTCATGGATACGCCACTAGTGTCTGGTGGAAAGGTTTGCCCTTATCCCGGTATTCCACCATCTCCGGTCCCTATAAATAGCTCTACTATGAGTCAAGGGCGGATCTTAGTGGACCTAAGACCGGGCCTCGGCCCACCCAATTTTTTGGTTTCGTAGTGTAAATTTTAACGAAAATTCCTGAAAACTTGTATATGTATTGAGTCTGGCTCACCCAGATTGAACCCAGCCCTACCAGGTTTGGTTCAAGATTCGCCACTGCTATGAGTAGAATTTACCAACCTATGAGGAATATACTTGAGACAAGACCATATGACCTGCCCACCCATAGAGAATCCAGCCACATAGAACTTCGGTCCTAGGTTTAGTTGATCAGCGAGCTCCTCGATATCAAGCGCCAAGCTCTTAACCGTCCGCTTAGGGTCCGGATCACTCTCCCCATAGCCGGGCCGGTCTAGTGAAACAAAGTACGCGCCTAGCTCTTTAACTAGTTCCTACATAAACCACAATTAATGATCAAAAACAATCTAGAGGTAGGAATAAAACAAATGATCTATACCGGTGAGGTTGAGGTGACAAAAGGATGATAGTGCTTGCTACTGCTGAACCCATGAACGAATATTATTTTAGCTTTGGCTATTTCTTTTGGGACACCTGATTCTTCATAGGCTAAATGTCGGCCATCACGAAGCTTAATCCTTGGGGAAGTGATAGCAGGTCCATTTGGTGATCCTAGAGGTTTGGGAGGTGGAGGACGAGTTGCCTGATAAGCCCATGCTGAGAATCCAGCGAAGATCACAACTAGTATTGTGTTAAAGATACCTAAAACAAGAAAAGATTTGTAATTATATTATTATTATTATATATATATGATTAGAGTTGTTTAAGAAGATGAATTATAGCAAATGAAACTAACCGGATGAGGAAGTGGGTTGGGGTTGTGAGGCTTGGGACATCGTGGTTGATTGGAGATTGCAAATAGTCAATGGTTTAAACAGTTGGTGTAAACTTTATTGGACATGGAAGATGATTGTGAGTTGTGACCTTCAATATAAAAAGTGGGGTGGTCGGCTCCTTTTAAGTTTGTTCAACGTTCAATTATTTTTGTAAAATTAGGTACATAAAAATATATTTTCTATATGTAACTTGTAGTTTAGTGGTGTTATGTTTCTCTCTGTTTAAAAGTTGGAAGGTTCAAATCTTAAAAGCCGTGTGTAGGTGGATGTATAATAAATTAGTAAGAGTATTTAGAAGTAGATTAGTTTAGTGGTAAAAAAATTAATACATTAGCGTCCACATGTATGTTTGCATCACTAACGTATAGGCTTAAAGGTGCTATCATGGTGCCATGCGTCATAGAACCAAAGACTTCATCACGGGCAGATCCCTCCCGAACTCATCTATAGTCTTCATGTACGTGTATATACGGTTGGGTTAGAAATATATATGCTGGAAACTTGCGGTTTCCTTTTTGGATCATGCACTTTTGGTGAGTAGAAGAGAGAAACCGCAAGTTCAAGTTGCAGTTTCACCAAAAGTTCAAATCCTGATCTGACACCCCTCAAATGCGCAAAAATCCCGTCCTGTAGCACTATTTTGGCAAAAAAATCAACTTCATGTTGGGTTCATAATGTGTCAGAATTTGATAGGCTCTGCTACAATATCCATCTTTCATATAAGTTATAATGTACACACACATGGGCTCTGCTACAACATCCATTTTTCATATAAGTTATAATGTCCACACACATGACAACAAGCCAACAAACAAAGACCAGATTCATCAACTTCCTGTAAAAGAAAATTAACTCTGATCTTTAAGAAGCGATTTAAGAATATTATCAGCCACTCCATCAGCGTACGGCAACGTGTGTCCCGCGTTAGTGACCTCATGATAGTTGACCCATTTTACTTGTTCGGATATATAACGTTGCAATGTTACAGGCACGACCCGATCTTCATCGCCCATCCATAAATGAACCGCTCCATCGTTGTTTGGAAATGGGTTTTGAATATCCATTGGATCGAATTCCCACTTCCCAAATGCAATATTCATGTCACGGTAGATTGACTCAGATTCACCTTGTTGTTTTGGGTGTGTTCTCACAGTTTCTAACTGTAACACAACAAAAACACTAGTGTAAGTGTGTTGTATAAATTAACTTTATAAGTATGACATGTACACGGCATGTTTTATTCAAAAAAAATATTTCATTCAATCTAGTAATACTCTTAATTTACAAGTTACGATAAAAGTAAACATATACAAAACAATTACGTTTAAATTACAAAGGAAGCCAAACTGTAACTGAACCACTGTTAAGTGCAAAAACCAATACATAACCGGACCGTGAACCAGAAAAAAAAAAAAAAAACAAACAAACCCGTTAACCAAATTATAACCGAAATCAATCGAAAACCGAAGAAACTGATCAGTTATGGTTAAGTGCACCTCCATTACCGAGCCATCGAATATGGTTATGGCTAAGCAATTTTCCATAACGAAAATCGAACCAACGTGTTAAATTATACAATTCAAGTTGGTAAATATTGTGTTTTTTATTATTTTAATAGCTTGAAATGTTTGTTGTTACTTGGTAATCGGGTTAAGAAGTCTTCACTATTGTTCTTGTTTCTAGAAATTTATAGAGACTGTTTGGGTTTTGTGGTTTGTTTCATATTTTGTATATCTATGGATTTGTACTTCATTTTTCAATAAAACGTTTCGAATTTGTTTTTGACATGAACCGAGCCTAATACACCATAATCGTACCATGGTTGAAACAAAGAAGAAATACATTGGGTAATTAACTGAACTTAACCAAAACCGATGATTAGCCAAATCATTCTTAACCGACCGTCGGTTATGGTAATGCAATTCTCCATAACCAACCGAAGCTCCGTTATTATGGTTATAATTAATTTAGCCTCTGTAACCGAACATACCCAACTTTGCACACCCATATGAACCAGTTTAGATTTGTGCAGAAAACACACTTAAATAATTCATAAATCAAACTGGTTAAACGCGTCAACCCAAAAACCCTCAATTTACCAAACGTGACCCGTTTAGCCAAGCGTGATCATGGGTTCGACCTAAATGGGCCCATATCCGTTTAGACTAAAGCCGATCCTAGGTATTTTGTATACATGTGATGAGTAGAAAGGGAAATTTACCGAATCTAATATCTTACTAGCTAGAAGCAACCGAAAGAATTAAGATGGGTACTTAATTTTTAATTAAAGCAAACCGGAATATAACAATGAAATTACACGACGAGAGACTTAGCTAGACTTCAAGTAAGACAAAACATCAAAATTATAAAAAAAATAATAATAAACATTGCTAGTTTAATGCAATATATACATTGCTAGTTTAAAAAAAAATAAACAAAGATGTCTTTTTCTAGGTGAAGAGTCGTGGTACCAAAATGAATAAAGTAATTAAAAGAAAACATAACAAACCATATCTTGTATATCTTACTTAATTATATATAGCCTGCAACCTGCAAGAGGTTTGTTTCTAGTGACTAGTGAGGAAACCCGAAAAATTAAGTTTATGTTTGTTACTATACTCGTAAAATCACTTTTTATGACTGAAAATGCGATGGCAAAAGCCAAGCTATTTTGTGGGCAAATTTAGCGATCGTTTTGGAGATTCCATAATATTATGTAACCTAAAACTAGTACCTGAACTGGATCCGCGATACTAAATAACTTAGAAAACACTTCCATGTCCGGGGGCCCTAATATTGAAGGATGTCCATGGATTACAGAAAAAACAGGAAACCATGTTTGAGTGTTCCACCAGTAGGTCAACCATGGTAGGTAGTGAGCAACCCTCAAAGACCATTGATCTCGTTTAAGTTGTCGTGAATATGCTTCGTTGGTTAAGTTTGAAGGTAGGTTCGGCCACCAGAAATTGATCGCTGGAGATATAAGAACAGCTCCGGCAAGCCTACAATAGACTTATCACATATTTATTATATACATAAAAAAAAAAACTGTAGCAGGGAGAAACCTTTATGATAGAGGAAATGTTTGCACTTATCCAAGTATCCTTCTATCCCAGTCTCAACAAATAGCTCTACTGTGAGTAGAATTTTACCAACCTGTGAGGGATATACTTCAGACAAGACCATATGATCTGCCCACCCATAGAGAATCCAACCACATAGAACTTCGGTCCGAGGTTCAACTGATCAGCAAGTTCCTCGATATCAAGCGCCAAGCTCTTAACCGTCCGCTTAGGGTCCGGATCACTCTCCCCATAGCCAGGCCGGTCTAGCGAAACAAAGTACGCGCCTAGCTCATTAACAAGTTCCTACAAAAACCACCAATATGAGCTTGGCTCGTTGGAAATTTCTTAAGCTTGAGCTCGGCTCGTTTACTATCTATTAGTTAACATATTAAACAAAAAGAATATAAAGAACAGGCTCGTCAAGTAAGCAAGCTTAAATGAGGGGCCTAACGAGCTTCATATGATATTACACTAAGACTCGATAAGGCTTGATGAGCCTAACGAGCTTCACATGATAGGCTCGAGCGTAGGCTCGATTAATAAATGAGCTTTGTTTTAGACTCAAGCTCGGCCCAGCTCGATAAGGCTCGGCTCGTTTCGAGCTTTTTACCGAGCCAAAGAAAACAATCTAGAGTTAGGAATAAAACAAATGATCTATACCGGTGAGGCTAAGGTGACAAAAGGATGATAGTGCTTGCTACTGCTGAACCCATGAACGAATATTATTTTAGCTTTGGCTGTTTCTTTTGGAACACCGGATTCTTCATAGGCTAAATGTCGGCCATCACGAAGCTTGATCCTTGGGAAAGTGATAGGAGGTCCATTTGGTGATCCTAGAGGTTTGGGAGGTGGAGGACTAGTTGCCTGATAAGCCCATGCTGAGAATCCAGCGAAGATCACAACTAGTATTGTGTTAAAAATACCTAAAACAAGAAAAGATTTGTATTTATATTATATATGATTAGAGTTGTTTAAGAAGATGAATTATAGCAAATGAAACTCACCGGAGGAGGAAGTGGGTTGGGGTTGTGAGGCTTGGGACATCGTAGTTGATTGGAGATTGCAAATGGTCAATGGTTCGAACAGTTGGTGTAAACTTTATTGGCCATGAAAGATGATTGTGGCCGGCAACATAAAAAAGTGTGGTGGTCGGCAATTTGAAGCTTGTTCAAATGTTTAAAACTTGTAATTGGTTATATATTATAATGCAAATAATATGTTTACAATATGTATTTTCTATTTAATACGGGGTCAAACATGGTTGCTAAGATGCTTAATTGTGTGTTTTTAATGTGTTTTGAATGCTTTATTTGTGTGAATAAGATAACTATGCGATTTCGCGTGCTTGTAGGTTGAATGGCTTAATTGGATAGAATTAGAGGTCAAAGAGCATAGGATGTCAAGCAAGGATGATGAAACGAGGATATGGAAGTGTTCGAGGCATTTTGCATGGTGAAACGAGGTTAATAATCAAGGATGATAAGGAATAAAGGTTGGGAAGTTGTTTGGATTGATTTGCAGAGTTAGAAGTTGATTATGATGGTGATGGTGAACACACCATAGGCTACCGTAGCTTACGGTTTATACATATGTTGATTAAGAAGGTTTACATTAGAGACTAGGATCCATAAGGGCCAAGGTTCAAACCGCCGGGGCGGTTCAGAAGAACAAAAGGGACTAGAGCAGGACGACCTTAAGCTACTGTCCTTAATCCGTAGCTTACGACGGGACTAGAGGAAAAAATGGAAAGTTTGTTTCAATAGGTATAAAGATGGTTTCAAGACCTAATCGAAGGGCAGTCGTTCTTGAACTAAAATTAAAGATCTTTTGGAGTTTTTTTGGCTAGAAGAACATCCACATAACATCGCACAATCATCTTGAATTGAATTTGTGATTGTTTTATTATGAATTTCAATTGTGGTTTTGTATGAACAAGTTGATTTGAAAGTTTATTGAATGAATTGCTTGTTTTGATTTCATCAACCATAGCGGTTTTATTATAGGTGGTCAATGATTAATATGCAAGTCTTGTTCTTTCAATTTTATGAATAACTGGTAAATAGTTAAGTGGTAATTAACCAAATCAACAGTATCGGTCTAGTTATCGGCTGTCAGTTAGGTCAATATTAGTGATCAACTTACAATCTAAAATCATATTTTAACCATAAATCATGTCTATGTGATTTCAATTGACAATTCGTACAACCCTTGGCGGTAGTGATTAACCAGGATCCTGGAGAGATCACACTTTCTCATAATTGTTTACAACTCGTTTCATTTCCAGTTTGTTTAGTTAATTTCAGTTTCACCAAACAATCGAATTTAATTTAATTTTATTGTCTAGGTAATTAATTAGTTTAAACATAACACTTTCCACAATACTCCTCGAGGTTCGACACCCGACTTACCCTAAGGTAGTTAGATCTTTTCTAAAACTTTTATTTTTGATCGGTCCTTTGACGCTGATCAATGTTAGGATTAAGTGGCGCAGCGGAATAACCGATTCACAACGAACACGCAATAACAAACGAGAAAATATAAAGCACGACACACGAACACGAGAATTTTACGTGGTTCGGTTCCAGTGGGGAACCTACGTCCACGGGCTGCAACTAGGGATTTATTATTAAGCTCAGACAACTATTACAATTACATTGACAAGATATATATAAAGATATATATAGAGACTAATCTAGGGTTTATGCTTGGTGAACAAGAAAACCTAAACGGGCTTTCTAAACATCCAATAAAACAAGCCCAATAGCAATAACTAGCCCAAGGACTTCACACCCAATAATCTCCCACTTGAAGGCCTTGCGATAAACACCAAGTCCGCCAACAAGCACAAAGCAATCCATGTCTTCAGTAATCCGTAAAGTTCAAACACACACAGGAACAAAAGTCTTCCAGGTCCAGCTCCCATGAACAAACCAAACTTCAAACCATGTATCCCCAATCAACCTAGTTACAGCCGACCCAATCATCAGTAACCTGAAAGGCCCGTTGAAGCCCCAGATGGCTTCAACCTGGTCTCAAAAGACCCCGTCTTCACGTCCTCAATCCCAACTGATTCCCATAGACACAAACCATCAGATACAGGGATTCTCAGAGGAACACTCCCCACTAGCAGAAACTTCTCAGGAGAGATTTCATTCGGAAACCTGGTCTTCTGAACCCAACGTCGATTTCCAAACGGTGTCGGAACACTCCCCGTGCTCCCACTGCTACAAAAATCCCGTACACGTTCAGACCTCCGAATACGCTCAAACTGGTTACCTGAAGTCCCAGAGTCCTTTTCTGCAAACTGGACTCGTTTAACTGTCGAATCAGCAAGTCCGACTTTGGCGTTCGTCTTAACAGGGGCGGTCACTTCCCCAGACGGAACAGGCACCATATACAACGACCCCTTCTTGAAACCGCTAGCAACCACGAGATTACCTTTAACGACCTTCCACTTTCCACCACCAAACTTAACGTCAAAACCTTGTTCGTCCAACTGCCCAACGGAGATTAACTTCGTTTCAAGCCTCGGAATAATCCTGACGTCATACAAAGTCCAAGTAGTGCCCCAAGTAGTAACCAGGTCCAAATCTCCCATGCCAGTCACATCAAGAAATTCACCGTTTCCTAGCCTAACCTTGCCAAAATCGCCCTTTTTAACATTCCGCATGCCATCATTGCTATGGGTAGCATGGAATGATGCACCGGAATCCATGACCAAGGATTCCACACTGCTTTCAACACACAGTATCAAAGCGTCATCCTCAGAATCGCTTACCGCAGCAGTGTTCAATCTACCAGAATTCTTCGATCCTCCATCAGAATTCTTGTTCGGACATTCATTCCTATAATGCCCCTTTTCGTTGCAGTCCAAACAACGCACACTCGGACGAGCCCTAGACGAGCTCCTGCCCCGACCCTTGCTACTCCCACTGTTTCTACTATTTCCCCTTCCCCTGCCAACATGTAACATCTCAGAAGACGACCCTTTAGTATTCCTACGGCGAACATCCTCACCCAATACCAAATCCCGGATCTTTTCAAATGTTAACCCTTCAGGCCCAACTGAGTTAGTGACAGCTGTCACCGTCCCGGACCAACTATCAGGCAGTGAAGATAGCAAAATCACAGCTTTGGTCTCATCATCGAATCTCATTCCCACAGACGATAATCTGGACAGGAGAGAATTCAAATTATTTATGTGCTCGGTCACTGAGCTTCCCTCTTTCATTCTCATCGTAAACAACTCTCTCATTAAGAACACTTTATTAGCTGCAGACGGTTTTTCATTCATGTTCGACAGAGCCAACATCATACCACGAGCTGTGGTTTCAGACATGATGTTAAATGCAACGCTCCTCGTCAACGACAATGTAATAACACCTCTAGCTTTCTTGTCCTTGGCATTCCACAGAGCTTCTTCAGCTTCATCCATTTTCTCCGGTTTTTCTTCCAGTACCACATCCAAGTCTTTTTGACCCAACAATGCATCTATCTGCATTTTCCACCAACTAAAATCCGAACCGTCAAACTTTTCAATCACCAGTTTTCCGTCTTCAGCCATAATGACAAACGAAAAATAGACCAAAGTTACCCGGCTCCAAAGTTGATAATAACCTGTTAAAAAACTGACAAACAAACCAAACCCGAACGACCCGAATAATAACCCGAAACTTGAACACCCAAAACCCGAACAACAACCCGAACAAACCCAATCAGAAAACAAGAACGAATGAACCTGTCTCTCCTGATAGCGGCTGAGAAAAAAAAAACGGTTGTAAACGGCGGTTCAACAAAATCGGCAACGGCGGTTCAATTGGTTCCTGTGGTAACAATCTGCGACTCAAGGTTTTAAAATAAAACCCTATTGCAATGGTTTTGCGTTATCCTTATTCCAAAAAATAAAAAAAAACGGCTCCCAAAGTCAAAACCCTCAATATCGTTAACCGATCAAACAAGAAACAAATGCCTTTTTCCTTTTGCTTCAAGTGACGACAAAGATGGTGTAGCCCAAAAATAATTCAACCACAACAATTATTTTATAATATTCAATTATATTCAGCCAATATTTTAGGACCTCTCCAAAATCATGCCACAATTTTTTTTCTTGTTTCTTGGGTTTACGAACAGCCTTCTTATAAGATGGAATAAGACGGAATTGCGAAACGTTACGTGAACCCAACGAGCCAAAGCTCTGATACCACTTGTTAGGATTAAGTGGCGCAGCGGAATAACCGATTCACAACGAACACGCAATAACAAACGAGAAAATATAAAGCACGACACACGAACACGAGAATTTTACGTGGTTCGGTTCCAGTGGGGAACCTACGTCCACGGGCTGCAACTAGGGATTTATTATTAAGCTCAGACAACTATTACAATTACATAGACAAGATATATATAAAGATATATATAGAGACTAATCTAGGGTTTATGCTTGGTGAACAAGAAAACCTAAACGGGCTTTCTAAACATCCAATAAAACAAGCCCAATAGCAATAACTAGCCCAAGGACTTCACACCCAATAATCAACATATTAACCGCATGACCCAATTAATAGTCTTGTGTAACGATGTCTCCTCTCTATTAAGGGTTGAAATCTTGTAAGGTCTATGTAGATTGATAATATAAGTATTTAAAAAGTATGTTAGTTTGTTGTTAAAAAATAATCTAATATAGTATCATGTTTGCATCACCAACAATCACAGGTGCTATCATGGTAGCATGTGTCTAGTAAAAAAAATAGTCGGATCCTTCCTCTATCTCTCTCACACATAAAATCAAAGAGCCAAAGATGGCGCCCTTCCTCAAAAGCGAATCCCTCCATTTCTCATCTATATCCTTCATGTGCACCCATATACGACTAGGTAATCATGATGGAAACCATAATACCGTATTCGCGTGTAGGTGAATATGGGATGATTTTATATACATGACCTAGGTAAATATGGAGCGTCTAAGATGACATATTGGTTAATAAACTTATATTAGTCAATTGTCATATAATTAGAAGATATAGTCAATCTATATAAACCGTATTAGGATTTGAAATTGTAATTATTCTTTTAAGCGTTTTTATTATCTAATAATATTGTGATAGCTAACCATAATTTTATGTTTTTTTTTTACTATTGATTGGGTCTTGAATTAGTATCAAAGCCAAGCACAATCGTCAAACCTAACGAGTACACGACAAATCGTCAGCTGAGATATCAAGGGCAACGATCGGTTAAGGATCACACCCAAGTGTAACAAACAATTGTGATACTTTGATTTTGATAAGAACAATACTTGGTATAAAGGATCACCCTCGGTTTGAATTTATATTACCTAAGGTTCTCTATCAAAATTAGGTTTTAGAATAACAATCACAATTTGATATTAACGGGTTTTACACTACTAGAAAAATGAGCAATTGCAACCAGAATTTGCGACTGTAAAAGCGGTCACAAAATTAGCAATCATTTTCCGACCGATCTCTTATTGGTAGCAACATTTGCGATTGACCATAAAACGGTCATAAAATGGTTGCAAATGTTGCGACCGATTACTTTCAGTCGCAAAATAGTTAAAAAAATAATAAAATACAATCACTATTGTGGGATTCGTGACCGCGTTCCGACCGCTTAGTTTGCGACTGTCTTGTGTGGTCGCAATAATAACTAAAATATGGGCTCCACTTTTGGGCTAATATTATCCTTTACTAACACAATTTGTGTTAAGAAAACAAAAACCAACTCTGACCATCGAAGCTCTTTTTGTGAAACCCCAAAACTAATATTTAGGGCTAATATTATTTTAGTTCTTTATTCAAACACCAGCTCTGACCATCGAAGCTCTTATCCACCATTGATGCATCGAAGCTCTTATCCACCATTGATGCTCTCTATTCAAGCAGATATCATCTTCTATACATAAAAGCCCTATATATCGAAGCGCTATACATCGATATTATCCTCTATCCATCGAAGCTCTATACAGATCTGTGAGAGTTTTTGAAGGTATATCCAGATTCGATCTTAATAATCATTGTTCTATATATATATTGAAACACCACCAGATTCGATCAATAAATGTCATCGCCTTTAAGATCGGGATACACTGCTTTAATCTTTTTAATTTGTTCTTTTTTACTTCTACGGATTCTGAAGCCTTGTGTTTGTGGTATTTGAAACGTTTTTTGAGCTGTTTTTTATATGAATTTTATGAGGCTGTGATACATCTTGTGTTTGGTGAAACTTTTTGTAGGATGCATTCTCCATTTTATTATTATTGTTGTTGTTCTTGTAGTTGTTAACTAGTTTTAGTTTCTGTACTAGAATATGTGTGTAGTGATTAGGAATTTGTGTTTCTATTAGTAGCTTGAAATGTGTTGTTTGTGATATGGATATGGTTATGGTGTGTGGATGTGTGTTAGATTAAAGCTATATGGTTTGAAGGATGAGTGTTTAAAGTTAAACAACTTAATGTGTTGTTTGTGATCTGGATATGAATAAGTTACAAATGTCATTGTTTTTTTTCAGACAAAATTTAGCATTTGACAATCGACATTACGTTACTTTGAACCCTTAGTCGTCATACATTTGAATTTATATGCAGGCAACTAAAGTGTCCAGGTTGGATGCGACACTGATGGTCAATTGGGAAAACGAAGTTCCAAATATTATGATTGCCAAGTCGATTGGTAGCAGCAGGTAAAATAGACTTTTATTTTGGTATTTTATGCAAACCAATATGAGTTCTACCTATATATACACACACGCTCAGATAATGTAATAACGTAACACATTTACGGTTTCTTATACGGGTCGTGTAAAGTTGACTGACGAGGGTCGTCGTCTATGAGACAACCCATATATAATTGTGGATGGAAACTTCGAATAACGTTGATGCGGTTTATGCGAAACTACAATATACAACTCAAAATGGTAGAAACCTATTTACTACACAATAGTGAAATTAGTTATGTATTTGAAATTGCTACATTTAGAGTTCTTTGAAATTGCTACCATTGGAATTCTCTGCGTTTAGACATTGCAGGCAACATTGCAGACCCAATCTGCAGATATTGAGATTGCCAGCTTTGTTTTAGATGATATTGTCACATAATCTGAGTGGGTGAGTCATGAATGTTAGCATTGTTGTGGATGAATGATTGAACTTCGTAACCTATAGCGGGCGCTATGCTCACTATTAACAACTATGGTTTGTTCTAACAGAAGATAGTTGTTGGCCTCCTGAGTTGTTTACTTTTAAGCCAATGCCCAACTGACTCCGACTTATTTGCTTTCTCTGTGTTCTTGTAATATGGTTCAGAGTCATTTTGTTAACATTTTGTTTTGTTGCCATGCGAATGTTATTAGCTTATTGTTTAAGGCTGGGGAAGCTTCTAATTAACATTGTTAAATATACGATAAAGACTAGTGTTTAACAAATGTATGGGTCTGCCAATTACCTTAGATAGTAAATAGAGTAAGATTGAACTTCAAAGCCTCTATCTGCTCTAGACGTCTCAACCCGCACATCCTACTTGTATTAACTCCCTATTTTAACATAGAATGAATACTGAGATAGATGTTAATGATACTAAGAATTATTGATAAAGGTAAACACCAACAGCCATCATCTTAGTAGTTATTGGGAAATCATCCAAAAAGTATCCTAGAGTAACTGTGGCAATTAGTAATGGCTATTGTTAAAATAATGGTCCTTAAGTAAGTAGGTTAATGCAAAATAAAACCATAATGAACCTACTATTTTTTCTACTTTGCAATCATCATCAATCTGTTCCACTCAATGGTTCTTAAGATATAAGGTCTAGGGATTAGCTGTTCTTGTATCTTTTTTTTTTTTTTTTGCTTTCTTTTTCGTTTGTGCAGAAAAAAGTTACTGAAGGTAGTGATTTTGGCATGGCAGGAAAAGGTTCTTATGGGTCTGTTTACAAAGCTCGTGATTTACAGACTTCAGTAATGGTTGCAGTCAAAGTGATATCATTATCTGAAGGGGTATGCTACAGTCTTGTACTTTAGTTTGATTGGGTGTTTCGATTTCTCAGTTTTCTTTGGCTGTTTTATTTTTACATCAGGAAGAAGGGTATGAAGAAATTCGTGGTGAAATTCGTGTACTTTAGTTTGATTGGGTATTTCGATTTCAATCTACAACGTATACTATTCTTGCAAAATTGACATGAACTTCTATTGTGTTTGTGTTGCTGTATGCTCTAGCTGTACAAGTATTTAAATTTTGTATATTTTCAGGCGTTTGAAGCCTTGGATAAATTCCATTTTGGGCCTTCACATCCGGATTGAAGTTCAATAATCAAATAGAAGATGGATAGGAGTAACGAGAGGCGTACATTACTACTAAGTGACTGCAGGTATGTACCCTAACATTACAACACCTAGTTTTATTTAATTTGTTTTTGTATTTGTAGAGTACGGGTGAGGTAACATATAATCAATTTCTTGCTGTTATATAGGCCGCTGCTACCAAAGGTCAAGAAGCTAGTGTGGTCTCTGATTATACTCAAGGTATGGGGTCAGGCATGTTGGGTAGCAGGTGAAAATGGTTACGGTCAATCATATGATTTTTCTACAAGTTATTCATGCGTCAAATAAAATTAATTTAAGTTTAGTAATAATCTAAAATTTTGAACAGTATGATTTAGCAACTTATATTATATTAATACACATCTATAATAGTATGACACCTGACTCGTTTGACTCAGTATGGGGCTCAATGGGATTCAAATGCCCAGAAAGAGAAGGCATTGCTGGTTTCTTGCAAGAATTTTATACATGCACATTTCCATTAGGTGTTTTGTGCTGAATGAACTGCTGTTAATAGAATCATAGTAAGCGACCATATTAACCTTGTGAAATGGTGTTACAGGTGACATCAAAGGTTCGTGACAACAAAGGAATTTGAAGAAGCGTTCCAATCGTTCCAATCTTGGCAAAAGTAAAAGCCACCCTGCTGCCCTCGCAACCGAAAAATATGAAAGAAAGGTTGAACGTGATCATCCAATAGATAGTGAAAGAAAAAGAGGACAAAGAAAGGTTGAACCTTATTATTGACCGGTAATGGAAAAGGAAAAGGCGGAGAAAGAGGCTATGGACGAAAAGATGACAAATATTGAAATGATGCTAAAAGCTCGGTTTCATAACGTCTAATCATCGAGCTAGGTTATAATTACTTTATTTTGATTGTGTATTTTGCTATGATAACTCGGATATTTGATATTTCAAGTGGAATGTTTTCTATATATAACTTTGAATTCGATCAATGCTTAAATTCTAAAACAATGACATTATAAGCAGGTTAATATAGAAAATAGCTAACAGAATAAATAAATAAAAAAACTTTTGCGACTGCTAAAAATGGTTGCAAGTTTCTAAAAGGCAAGCGGTCGCGAAACGGTTGCAAGGGAAGCAGTCGCAAAACAGTTGCAAGTCTAGCAGTCGCAAAATGGTCGCAAATTTGTCATAACAAACTAAGTTTTACAAAACTAGAAAGCGGTTGCAAAATTTGTGACCACTCTTATAGTCGCAAAATGTTGGTTGCAAAAAATAACAATGGTCGCAATTTAGTCGCAATAGGGCATTTGCGTCGGGTGTTTCTCCGACTACATTTTCGGTCGTAAAATGGTCACAAGAAGGCAATTGCGACCGTCTTGCGACCGAAAACGCGGTCGAGAAAACCCAGTTTTCTAGTAGTGTTAGTGCTTCAAGGCAAAATCTGTAACATCGCATGATTTTTACTTTTCTTGTATTTTAAATTCTATACTAACAAATTTCAAGTTCGCCTTTACTCGCTTCTTTTATACTCTTACCAATTCGCAACGATTCGTCATTATAATTTATCCTATTCAATTTCGGCATTATAATAAGAAACTCATTTAGTTAAGATCTTAATATATATTTATTTATTAATATATATACTTATTATAATAATACTCTTAGTTAAAAAAAAACGTGACTTTGGTTTTATGTGTTGACTTTTGCAAAACAAACAACAACATAAATGATGTTGACTTTTGATTCCAATAGAAATAATAACATGATGCATATGCATTCGTTTCTTTTTTTCTTTGGAGACTCGAAGGACAACAGCAGCATTCAAACATATGTGACCATCCCTTGATGATCAAACTTAACCCCTAACTAATCTCCTTCTAACCACCCTAATAACTCTATTTAATACCTAACCACCTTACCCCACATATAAATACAACCCCTCCCCACTTCTTAACCTCTTGTTCATCTCATTTCTTCCTAAAACACTCTCTAATCTTCAAGTTTATTGAGCAAACTTTCTGAAAACATAATCAGTAAGTTCTAAGCTCAAACTAGCTCTATTCTTCTAATTTTCCTTCTCTTTTCTATCCAAAACTCCTTGGAGAACCCTCTAGGATCTTCTCCATGTTCATCCACAGAAGTGTGATAAGGGTAGAGCACCTAAAAGAGGTCCCAAATGGGTTTGTTTTCTAAATTGTTTTTATGTCCTAAGAAATTTTTGTTGTGAAGGAACCAACCAAGTCGACTAAAGGATATGTGGAGGAGACCCTCTAGCCCCTGGTATCCATATTGGATACCGATCATCCCACCCCACAAGGGTTATGATCCCGGCAAAATACCTCAAAGCGCTGCCCACAAGATTCGAACTTGTCTCCTCTCACGCCCAACACTTATCATTGGTAGTGGGTACCACTATCTAATGTTAGGAAGATTTGTGCTATGGTATTGGGTGACAAAGGAGAGTCAAGACTCATCCAAATCAGTCCCCAAACTTTACTTAAACATCTTAGCAATACTATATAATAATATAAACATATACTTACAAATTTCTATCTTACTAGCTTATTATTAATCTTTGGAAAGGTCTGTGGTTACACCCTACCTTACCAACTCTCTTGACCCTTCTTGTGCTACAGATTGATCCACACTAGAAAGGGGAAATCCCGTGTCCAAAACCCACGTTTATTCCATAGGCGAAGTGGTTATGACATCAACCTATCAAATGGATTCACATTTCTAACCTTATACCATCCGAAACATCTATGATGATTTTGTGCTTGGTCTAACTTATTCTCATGACCATCCGGATTGCCTTAAAGGCGATTTGTGTTTTGGTTTGCCTAAAAGGCTTGCATGATTTTGTGCTTGGTCTACCTTACCTCTAATTCTTTAATTATAGTTAATCGAAGCTAAAGCTTAATCTTTCAAGACTTAATTTTTGGAACTCTATCAAAACGCACCCAAAGGTGAGTTCATACTTGTCCCCCTTTTTATTCTTTATTCTTTGGGGCTCAAAATGTATCACTATCAAAACTTAAACGATTTCATACTCTTAAAACTATTATGCTCAATCTAAATGCTATTATGCTATGCCATGCTAGAATTCAAAGTTTTACATACAAATGTACGATTAGTTAACAACCCACCTTACATGTATAGCGCTATAGGTTGACACGCCGCCCCCTTTATGGGTCATGATTAGAAGAAGTCTTTTGTGTTATCGAGTGTTGTTGCCGTTTGTATGGTTCTACGTGCATAAGCCTATAACATGATGATTCGAGTAGACTTTCCTATACTATGTACTTAGACTCAAAACTAGTATGCTCACCAATGCTTTATGTGTTGACGGATATTTTATACATGTTGCAGGAAATGTTTAATGCAGGTATATCAAGAAAACTACTTAGGAATGGACTAGAAACTCGCAACTAGTTTAATTATCTATGTTTTAATGTTGTATTTTCCTTTTCATGAAACAATTTTGTATTTTGTTATCTTTTAGACAAATGATTATGCTATGAATGAAATTATATCTTTAAATTATATTGTCACGAATACTAGTGTCATGAAGTCTTTGAACAATCTATCCCAAGTCTCGCCCCGATGTATTCCGCCATCGGTTGGGGTGTGACAAAATCTACATCAGGATGAATCCTAGGACATAATATCCTAATTTCATGTCAAAGCAAAATTAACCGATCATTCATTCCACAAAGTCAATAGTGTGAGTTTATATTGACAATTTGCAAATACAAAACAAGATAAAGAAAGTTAACATGATTGTTCAAATAATCAAATGCAAGCACAATGAATCAAAACAAAAATAATGTTCAAGAACCTTAGAACCTTACAAAATCTACATCGGGATGAATCCTAGGAGAATTACCCGTTCATGGTATGTAGAACTTGAAGTCCGGATAAAGTTGTTGAAGAAGAAGCCATTTGATCTTGACTAATCTTGGTCTTTCATGATGATTTGGGAGAGTTTTGTGATGAAAGATAATGAAAATAAATGATGAAAAGATTATGTTTCAACTCCTAAATCCCGTTTTTAAAAGTCCCTAATCAAATCCTAGTCAATCCTGCGAAAAACTTCTCTTTAATGTCCATAAAACAATAAATATCGTTGACATCGGCGACGCTGTGGGTTGACCGACGGCCCCGTTTGTTTCCTATGGGTGGCTTAAGCCATCAAAACCCAAAATTTGGATTTCTCTCGCCGAAACAGTAGAGATTCAAATGTTGTCGTTCTCTTAACTCATTTTCTAGCCCAAGATATGCCCAAATGATGTTTTGGTTATTTCTAGTGTAGTCTTCAACTCTGTTTTGCCTCTTTTCTCGTCCCCGATTCACCTATCTCTGAAGTTGTTGATCCAAAAAGCCTCCCAAATGCACCTAAAACATGTCAAGGCCCGAAAAAACCGATTTAACTGAACTGCACAAAAAACCAAAAAACCGAACCAAAAAACCTGAATCGAAACTTTTGGTTAGGTTTCATATTTGCATTTAATAAAACCGAACCGAATAACCCAAAACACAATTTTTTAGTGTTTGTTATATGATGATTTATGAATTATTAGTATTATTTTTGAATGTTAAGTATTTATAATAAGAAGATTAACATGTTCATTTATTTTTAAAATGATTTATTCATCGCCTACAAAAATACTAAAACTTAGCATAAAAATAATTAATATTTAAAGTATTACAAAAAAATATGTCTTAATAAAAAATTTGTAAAAACATTAAAATGGTTTAGAATGTTATGTTTATGTGAACAGTATTAATTCGAAAGGTGATATATATTTACATAAATGTAAACATCTAAGAAAGATTCTTAAATTTTGGATTATACGTTTTCTTTTTAAATTTAACATAATTATGTTCCAAACACCGAACAAACGTAAAAACCAGACGGAACCATGTCAGCGTGAGCATGCCACATCAGCATGAGAATGCCATGTCAGCGTCCACACCAGCATCCACCAACTGAGTTAGTTCTCGGTTAACAAAGGTGCATTGTCGGCCAATACGTTGAAAGTTGGGATCATTGTTGGGAATTTTTTAAGTACAGATTATTGTCAGCCAACGGGTAAAAGTTTGGATTATTAAAATTCAATACCCCCTTAAAAAACTAATACAGTAGAATCCACATGTATGTTTGCATCACTAACGTATACACTTACAGGTGCTATCATGATGCCCAAAGACTTCCTCAATAGCAGATCCCTCTCGGTCCCATCTATAATCTTCATGTACACACATATACGGCTAGGTTAGCGATAAATATGCTGGAAATTACCGGAGTCGTATTCACATGTAGGTGAAGACGGGAGGATTGTATTTATGTGTAGGTAAATACAGAAGTTCTAAGTTGACATGTTGTTCGATCATTGGTTCTTGCACTTAACAAAGCAAGTTGACGAACAATATTCATTTCTTCGAAGTCTTCAGGATAAAAATGTTCTAAATTATCATGTATTACCCAACAATTCTTTTAGAAGGAGATTCATGCAACTACTTATCAGATTAATTTCCCTTTCAACTGTTAAAAACTTACCACAAAGTTGAGTAAGACCACACGGTGTGGTAATCGTGAAGGAGTAGTGGAGTGACATAGCACTAGTGACCACTAGTGGAACATCACCACTAGCCTTGGTGATGGTGATGATCATAGAGAATCCCACTAAGGCCACAATTGAGAAAGAAGAGAGAAAAAATTGTTGGGGTGGGACCTGGAATTGTGATTTCGACTAGTGAACCACACCATTGTTTAGTAGAAGAGAGAGATGCTTACAAGGTGCTGAGGTGGAAAATGATGATGATGGTTGATGTGTCCTGATTATAACATATAAAACATGCTTAATTAGTCTCATAATAGGGCTAAAATAGGGCTTAAATTACTGATTTTGGCTAGTTAATCGTTCCTATTTGTATGTTTTAGGAAATTGGAACTCCACACCGAAAACAAGTGACTTTTGGATAAAAAAACAGCTAAGAAACGGAGATACCTGTGAATACGAGATTCGCAGCATGTTCCCTGTATGTGCTTAAACGATAATCAAATCAGTCCGGGACACTAGAAGACAAAGCAGCAAACTCGGGAAGGAATTGAAGACTTGAAAGTTGTGTCAGATGCAGCACGGCCGTGCACGGCCATGCAACTGTCCCGAGTTAACAAGTCAACATTTCCAAGTCAACGGAAGACAAAAAGTCAGATTTCTGGTTTGCTCGGGCGTGCCAATACCTTGTGCACGGTCGTGCTAGCTGAAACGTGCTCCCCAAGACATCAATCGAGAAAGACTGACAATTTTCTAGGTTGCACGCCCGTGCTTAAACCCCTGGCACGCCCATGCTTACCATGATTTGCTTATAAATAGCAAGCTCACCTCAACCATTTGGCATCCCTTCTTACGCTTTCTTGGGCCAACTTCCAAGCTTCTTCTAGAGATCTTGGGGTCTTGTGGGAGGCCTTAGGGACATCCTAGCATCCCACCAAGGCTATGCCTCATCGTACCTTGATTATCTTGGCCAAGAATGGGATCGTAGAGTAGTTCATGCAATAAAACATCGAGGGTCGTGAGGATTGCATTAGATACATAGCACTAGAAGATGGAAGGCTTGTCTATGTACAGCCATGTTCTTGTGTTGATCATTCACTATGGTTGTATCTTTCTGTGATCTCCGAACCCACTTCGATTTGTAGACTTTCATTTTTATTAGTAGTAGTAGTTTGTTTTTAGTTAGTTGTTGTATTATCTTCTTATCTAATTCTTGTCTTTTTATCTTGTGACAGGTTCAAATGGTGATTAACTTGATAAACTTAAATCAACCTTAACTTAATTAAATAACTATCAAGAGGTTTAATCAGCTTCTGGTAGTCCCGAGCTAGATCCAACGCGAGGAAACCGATAGTGAGACAGATCCTTCGGGTTTCTGATATCCAAATCAGATTCCAAGCAATGGCTTCTGAAGTGGACCAGATCTGAGTGACACATTTTTGGTTCTTACCAGATGAATGGATGACTTTCTTGGCAAATGGCAGATTCCCTACGGGTGCACCAGTGATCTTCGGATTGCACACCTTTGGGATTATGTTCCACCTTTGTTAAGGATTTCATTCATCTCGGGAGGTTACGGGTTGGGTTTGTTAAGTTACAAATCACTAAACCAACTTTATATTTACCAGGCCAATAAATATTAAAGTGCCACTTTTAAGATAAATAAAACAAGAATTCTATATCTAGGTCTCGTTAGTACAAACTGTTAACCATTGGGGATACACGTCGCCTGAGCTGACTGTAAGAGAGATCCTTTGGTCTTCATGGCCATTAACCTACTTAGGGGATACGATGTTTTCAGGATTGACTCTAAGGAGAGATCCTTCGATATGGAGCGCGAGAGCTAAGGGAGGTGTACGGTGTTCCAGGTCAGAAGTCAACCCTCCATTTCAAGAAGAAGATAAGCTAGAGGACCAGAGACTTGATCGCGGTTTGGGAAGCACCTATGAAAGCAGTGCTCAATAGCGAACCTTCATGTGGGCCCGCATCGGGAGGTTACGCATACTACTCAGTAGTGGCCCCGTTTCTCGATGAAGGAGTCAACACTTCAAGCTCACTCTCGTCCTTCTCACATATAATTAAACTTAATACTATTTCTAATAATAAACTTAACTACTTATATGGAGGGACCCGAGATGTGCATGACCACTATCTCTACTATTTTATCTTTGTATTTTCTAAAACCAAAACCTTTTTTTAAAACTATTTTTCTAAGAACCCCTCCGTTTTATGTTTCTTTTCAAACCCAATTAGTTATTTGATCAAAGGTTGAGTAGGAGAAAGTGTGTTCTTTGGAATATGATACTCGGTATTTACCCTAGAAACATATACTATAAACGTCAGGTTCTGTGCCTTTGTGTTGGTTTTAGTTTCTAAGTATTTATTGTTTACTTATAAACTAGTATTAAATCCCCCTCGCGTTGCGATGGGGGGCGTAAAACCTTGGCAAGTAGTAAAATTACCCGTATTGCAACGAAAACTTGGTCAGTATTAGTTCGATGTTTTACAATACTTAGACTTGATATTGATATCTTTTTGTTAAACTATCTTCACTCTAATCCATTACTAATTAAGAAAAACAAAAATAAAACTTTTCTGATTCCTATGGCTTAGGAGTTAGGACAATTAAACAAATACATACAGCTACATCTTATTCCTGCCAAATTTTGTTTTTTTCTTTATTTACCATCATCATCATTAATTTAATTTTTACCATAATCATTCAAAACAGTAACCACCAAACCAAAGCAGTCTCATGTGCAACTATTCTAAGTACTCCCCCCCCCCCCTCTCTCTCTCTCTCTCTACAATCACCACAACAAAAGCATCACTAACACCAAATCATACCAAGCGGAGGATGACGTGGTGTTACCGGAGGCAAACTCATCTACGCCACACACTAACATTTCTCTTGACGGAAGCGAGTGGCATAAGGTGGTCATATCAAGTTATCAACCGTTGTTGTCCCCTCCATATGAACAGAACCCCGACGACATGCCGGAATCAGAGGACCAGAGCGCGCGTTCTCTCTCTACATATTCTCTCTTCATCAACCAAAACCCACCACCTAGGGTTCTGGTCGGAACAAATGAAAGTGATGGTGGTTTCATGCTTTCGGTTGTTCAACACCACCATCGCTTGTCCAGGTATAAACCGAGCCACCTTTGGTTGTCACCAACTAAATAAAAGGTAAAAGAAGGATAAGGAATGTAGCCAGGATCAGAACCAAGGCTGCCTGAAGTAGAAGTGCATCAGATGCGGTGTATGTTTAATATCGTTCGAAGCCCTAAGCCCCTTTTCAAATGAGATGCGACCTTGAACCCACCACCGGATATTTAAGAGAGAGAGAGAGAGAAAGAGAGGGGGGAGAGAGAGAGAGAGGAGTCTTTCTCTCTCTAATATGTGTGTGGACTATGGGTGACCAGGTGTTTGATACTTAGATGAAAGGAATCGTTGATGAGCATACACCATCCAAGCATTATGTACAACAATTTAAAGCACATACAACCCAATATGCATAAGTTACAACAACACTAAGCATAAACAACTTGTTATTTAATACTATATAATTTAAAACTTGTTAAAAGGTTTAGTAAAATCAGTCTTTTTCCCAAAACATTGGTTTTGGAGTCGACACATCAAGTTTTTGGCACCGGGAAAATGACAACTTTCTAATTACTAAAAGCAAATGCATCAAGTTTTTGACGCCGTTGCCAGGGAACACAATGAATTTCCAAAGAAAGACCTAAGTCACTTAATTAATCGGTTTATTTTAATTTTTCATTTCCTTTTTCACTTTATTTTCCTTTTGTTTTCGTTCTTCTTTGTTTATCTTTTCATTGTATTTCTTCTTTATTTTCGATAATTGCGGTTGTTTTGAGTTTCCTTTACAGGTTTCCTTCAAGATTAGCTACCTCGGAGAATTCCCGTTAAGGACGCCAAAATCGCAAAAATTATCAGCTTTTATTTTGGAGGGTTTTTTTTCTGCTTTATTTTCGTTTAAAAGAGGTTTGTCATACCGTGAAGATCGGCAGGTAAGTTTAGTTAAATGCGGAAAATGAGCTAGGTGAGATTTTTCAAAATTTTTAAACTTAAAATGTTTTCGGGACTTAAAATTGGGTTTTAAAATGTAAGAAGATGCTTCACGAATATTAAAACCATACTATGGAAAACCGTTTAAAAATTTAAAAATGTAATCTTAACCCTTAAAACCGCCATTTCCGTCATTTTTCTATTTCAAGCTCTCTCGTCTTCACTCTAAGGTATTTATAAACTTTCCTAAACACCTTTTTTTTTGGTTGCTTTACATGCACGCGAGTTGTATGTTTGGAACGTGTTTAATCTATGATTAGACATGTTCCACCGCGCTAGTGTTTCGGCACTAGTATTCTATCCCTACTTTTAATATTTTATCTATCTAGTTTACTTTTACTTTAGGTTTTAGGACAGGTTGAGGAGAGCTTGCTAGGATGAGGCAAAATTTTGGGCAAACTTGCAAGGCGACTGTGGGTATCGACCACACACCAGTGGATTCACCACTATCAGGGGAGTACTAGTTTCTCTTGCCTCCTTTTTCCATTTCTATACTTTAAATTTTTGCAAAATTTTAAGTGTGAGGTGGAACGTTATTGCTACTTATTTTATTACTTCTAGGGGTCATTTTATTATTGTTTATGGGCCATCTAGTACCCTTCTTAGCCGCTTGATACCCGTAGCGTCACTCAAAGTCATTTAGGGCAAATTAGTAAAGTCTATTAGATTTATCCGAGTTGACGCTATTAGGCATCTCGCCGAACGGTTCACACCAAAGGATAGTCGAAATATGACAAATTTTAAAAAAATCCAAAAGTCAACTCAATATATAAATAAAAACAGAAAAATAAGTTGCATGGCAAGTAGAAAACACCTCGAAAATTATGCTTAAAGTCTATACTTTATCCTACCCTCTTGACCGTGAGAGTTTCTTGAGCCTTATCGCGCACCACGCTTATATATATATATATATATATATCATTTATTGCTCGTTTCATTTGCTTGAGGGATATCCGACTTTAGTCCTACACGGTTAGAACTTGTGTGTCTCGTACATTTCGAGACCGCACGCAAGGTGAGAGAGTGTGAAGATGATCAAGGCACTTAAGATACACCTATTCCATTTTTCATTAGCATATCACATACGTACCCCTCACCTAGTTAACCCTCTTGAGCCTTAGCCTTTTTCGTTTCTTCCATCACATCGAGCCCCTGTCATGTTTTGGCAAAGCAAGCTGGTTGAAGGCAATCGAGACACTCTTGGTCAGTCTTTGAATGAAAGGAACAGATCAGAAATCGTGGTTTCCACCAAAGAGGTTTGAAAAAAAAAAGATAGCCATGAAGAGTCATCACACCAAAGAATAAGCTTCACTGCAAGCAACATTTTTCAAAAAAAAAAAGAGATAGAAAGAAAAAAGTTTGAGAAATAAGTCAGAGAAAGCTCCACAATAAAAGAGCTTAGAGAAAATAACTTTATTTGAATATTGATTTCTAGGACATTCCTAGCGGGAATTATTAGGTGGAAAACCGAACAGTTCGCTAAGTAGCGGCGTCAGAGCAATTAGTCTTCGGGGGAGGAGTTTCACAAGCCCACTATCCAGAGCTCGACATCTTCCCATCATGCCTCAGCCGCTACATGATCCAGACATGATAGTAGACACCCATCCTACCCATTTATCACTCTATCATTTTTACCCAATCAAAGACCTTGTGATTCATATTTTCTTGCCCATATTCAGCGGTGGAGATTTGATTTGCGTACAAGCCTATGACTTGTGTCAGCTTTGGTTCGGACTTGAGTGTTCACCCCCAAAACTCGCCAAAAATATAAACCCAAGTGTTGAGTGAACCTTGTAAGCAGGTATAGGTTTGAGACTAATTTAGGGGTTAAGTAGGCATGTCATTTAGTTATTATTTTTCCTTCATAAAATAAATAAGTGGCTTCAGGATTTATATATCTTGTTATTTGCCTTAGAAAGATCTTTGTTTGGTTACTTGAGGACAAGCAACAGTCTAAGTGTGGGGAGTATGATTTGTCCTGATATAACCTATAAAACATGCATAATTAGTCTCATAATAGGGCAGAATTGGGGCTTAAATTACTGATTTTGGCTACTTAATCGTTCCTATTTGTATGTTTCAGGAAATTGGAGTTCCACACCGAAAACAACTGATTTCGGGTAAAAACAGCTAAGAAACGGAGATTATTATGGATACGAGACTCGCAGCATGTTCCCTGTATGTGATTAAACGATAATCAAATCAATCCGGGACACTAGAAGACAAAGCAGCAAACTTGGGAAGGAATTGAAGATTTAATAGTTGTGTCAGATGCAGCACGGTCGTGCAACTGTCTCGGGTTAACAAGTCAACATTTCTAAGTTAACGGAAGGCAAAAAGTCAGATTTCTAGGTTGCACGGGCGTGCCAATACCTTGTGCATGACCGTGTTAGCTAAAACGTGCTCCCCCAGGCATCATCCGACAAAATCTGACAACTTTCTGGGTTACACGCCCGTGCTTAAACCCCTGGCACGCCCATGCTTACCCTGATTTGCCTATAAATAGCAAGCTCACCTCAACCATTTGGCATCCCTTCTTGTGCTTTCTTTGGCCGACTTCCAAGCTTCGTCCAAAGATCTTTGGGTCTTGTGGGAGGCCTTAGGGCCATCCGAACATCACACCAAGGCTAGGCCTCATCCTACCTTGATTATCTTGGCCAAGAACGAGATCGCAGAGTAGTTCATGCAATAAAACATTGAGGGTCGTGAGGATTGCATTAGATACATAGCACTAGGAGATAGAAGGCTTGTCTATAAGCAGCCATGTTCTTGTGTTGATCATTCACTATGATTGTATATTTCTATGATCTCCGAATCCACTTCGATTTGTAGACTTTTATTATTATTATTAGTTTGTTTTTAGTTATTTGTTGTGTTATCTTCTTATCTAATTCGTGTTTGTTTATCTTGCGACATGTTCAAATGGTGATTAACTTGATAAACTTAAATCAAGCTTAACTTAATTAAATAACAATCAAGAGGTATAATCAGCTTCTGGTAGTCCCGAACTATATCCAAGGCGAGGAAACCAATAGTGAGACAGATCCTTCGGGCTTCTGATATCCAAACCGGATTCCAAGCAATGGCTTCTAAAGTGGAACAGATCTAAGTGACACATTTCAAGTTCTTACCAGATGAATGAATTACTTTCTTGGCAAAGGGCGGATTCCCTACGGGTGCACCAGTGATCTTCGGATTGCACACCTTTTGGATTATGTTCAACCTTTGTTGAGAATTTCATTCATCTCGGGAGGTTACGGGTTGGGTTTGTTAGGTCACAAATCACTAAACCAACTTTATATTTATCAGACCAATAAATATTAAAGTGTCACTTTTAAGATAAATTAAACCAGAATTCTATATCTAGGTATCGTTGGTACAAAAACGTTAACCATTGGGGATACACGTCGCCTGAGCTGACTGTAAGAGAGATCCTTCGATCTTCATGGCCGTTAACCTACTTAGGGGATACGATGTTTCCAGGACTGACTCTAATGAGAGATCCTTCGGCACGGAACGTGAGACCGAAGGGAGGTGTACAGTGTTCCAGGTTGAAAGTCAAGCCTCCATTTCAAGAAGAAGATAAGCTAGAAGACCAGATACTTGACTGCGGTTTGGGAAGCACTTGTGAAAGCAGTGCTCAATCGGTGAACCTTCATGTGGGCCCGCATCGGGAGGTTACGCATACTACTCAGTAGTGGCCCCGTTTTTTTTATCAAGGAGTCAACACTTCAAGCTCACTCTCATCCTTCTCACAAATAATTAAACTTAATACTATTTCTAATAATAAACTTAACTACTTATAAGGAGGGACCCGAGATGTGCAAGACCACTATCTCTACTATTTTACCTTTGTATTTTAGAAAACTGAAAACTATTTTTCTCAGAATCCCTCCGTTTTATTTTTCTTTTCAAACCCGATTAGTTATTTGATGAAAGGTTGAGTAGGGGAAAGTGTGTTCTTTGAAATACGATACTCGGTATTTACCCTAGAAACATATACTATGCACGTCAGGTTCTCTGCCTATGTGTTGGTTTTAGTTTCTAAGTATTTATTGTTTACTTATAAATTTAAAACTTATTAAAAGGTTTAGTAAAAATCAGTCTTTTTCCCAAAACCAATGTTTTGGAGTCGACAAATCAAGTTTTTGGCACAGGAAAAAATGACATCTTTCTAATTACTAAAACCAAACGCATCAATGGTTCACTAGTAAACCACACCCCATAGCCTAAGTGTCATTTGGTTAAAAACTCAACTAAATAGTAGTGATTATGATCATATTCGCCAGCACTTATTTTGCATGTTAGGTTCATTGGTTCAACCAAAAACTAGGTGAACAAGTTCGGACTAAACCTATGTTGGTTAGTATTGACCATTCAAGTAGGTTGACCGAATTACATGAGAAGAAATGGTATTGTGCAGACGCAAGGTCAAAAAGAGACATTTGAGTTTGTCGCGTTTTAAGTGGAATAAGACCTGGTTTGTGGGTCCTTTTGTTCTGTCTTTTAGTATAAAAGTAGCAGCGTAGTGCATAAATAATTAGTCGAAAAGACACTTGTCCTTTATCTTCTTTTGTAATATGTGATAACCGGTGAATAAAGGAAGCTTTAGCCTGTATTTATCTATATTGTTTTGTTTTAGTTTTACATCTTTTAACCTCCAAAATCCAACAACTTAAACCAATGAATTTCATGTTAGTTTCGTAATCACATCCTTAACTAAACCAGAATCAGAATACGATAACCTCTGCTATAATAATATCCATTCTTCATAAAGGTAATAATGTCCATAACAATCTGGCAGCAAGCAAAGACCATATTAATTAACTAACCATACAACTTCAAGTTTAATTCTGATCCTCAAGAAGTGTTTGAAGAAAATCATCAGTCACCCCATCCACATGAGGTACCGCGTGTCCCACCCTAGTAACCTCATGATATTTGACCCATTTGTGTTGTGAGGCAATATATCGTTGCAATGTCACATGCACGATCCAATCTTCAGCTCCCATCCATAAGTGAACCGCTCCTTCGTTGTTTGGAAATGGGTTTTGAAGATCCATTAGATTGAATTCCCACTAATTTTTCATATTCATTTCCTTTTCAAATGTTAAAAACTTACCACGAAGTTGAGTAATACTACACTGTGTGGTAATCGTGAAGGAGTAGTGGAGTGACATGGCACTAGTGACCACTAGTGGAACATCACCACTAGCCTTGGTGATGGTGATGATCATGGAGAATCACACGAAGGCCACGATTGAGAGAGAAGAGAGAAAGAATTGTTGGGGTGGGACCTGGAATTGTGATTTCCACTAGTGAACCACACCCATGTTTAGTAGAAGAGAGAGATGGTGGAAGGGGGTGATGATGTGGTGCTGAGGTGGAAAATGATGATGATAGTTCACTAGTAAACCACACCCCATAGCCTAAGTGTCATTTGGTTAAAAACTCAACTAAATAGTAATGATGATGATCATATTCGTCAACACATATTTTGCATGTTAGGTTCGTTGGTTCAACCAAAAACTGGCCCAACATGTTCGGACTAAACCTATGTTGGTTAGTATTGACCATTCAAGTAGGTTGACCGAATTACATAGGAAGAAATGGTAATGTGCAGATGCAAGGTCAAAAAGAGACGTTGGAGTTTGTTGAGTTTTATGTGGAATAAGACCTGGTTTATGGGTCCTTATGTTCAAGGCTAAGCTTGGTTTTTGAATCAGGGGGGACTCAATTTTTTTCGATCGGTAGTGGCAAATCGGTGGGGTCCAGACTTAACTCGGACTCAATTTACCTACGAAAATCGCAAATTTATACCACTGCTCCAAAAATGGGGGGGGTGCAGGGCCACCCCTGGCCCAAGCAATCCTTCGCTCCTGCTTATGTTCAGTCTTTTAGTATAAAAGTAGCAGCCTAGTGCAAAAATTATTAACACTTGGCCTTTATCTTCTTTTGTAATACTAGTGGGAATGCCTGCGCGTTGCTGCGGGTGCGTCTTTTTTGTCGCATGCGCGTTGCCACGGGTACTTGTCATTTTGTTGCATGTTATGTGATGACTTTCATATAATTTATAAAACTACTAACATACTTAAGTTAACATTCCAGCTTAATAAGACAACTAACACACTTTAAGTAAAAAGGTATCACTACGTTACATTGTAAACAAGGCTAGCCGGCTTCTCCTATCTTATTTTTAACATTGAAATTACTTGTAGCCTTAAATATTTCATGTAAGCTACAGGAAGGATGTTCATCAAAATCTTCCATTTCAACAAGTATGTATGCTTTTTTTATGAAGGGCAAGCATGTTTCCCACCAAGATGCATTCGGTTTCCTTTGAATACATGAATCTGCCAAAAATTTTAATTTCACAAACGTGTTAATTATAAAAATATTTTCCATTACTTGTGTTCACCCACAAACACTTATTAAATACCATGCATTGATAATATTAAAAAACAACATTTTTATAAAAACAAAAATGATTTAGAAAATTCTATTAAATGCATGTATTAATTAATTAATTAAAAGTAGACTTTAGGACCTTAACTTAAGCAATTTTTTTATACACCAACAAAAAAAAATCTTATTATACATTTCCTTTAAACGAAGCTTTCATGCATTCCAAACATTTATTATTTGAAGACCCTGTCCATAAGATGAGAAGAATTGAAACCCTAAATTACTTATAAATTAATGAGTCTTCGATTTGGATAACAATTAATATCAGACAAGATATATGGCTAAAAAAATCATCAGCTATATAAGGAACACAACACAAATGAGTAGAAATTGAAAGCCATGTATCTAATGTATGCTTCTAAAGGTTAAAGTTAACGAATCAATCAATTAAACAAAAAAAATATTAGTCATTATAAAGTTTTGACACATGTCATAAAGCCCAATTTGTCACATTATATAAAAGCATAACACCTCAATATACCATCGCCTTATGAATGTGAATACTTTAACAAGGGGTTCCCAATACTTATTAGCCTTAGCCTTGCCTATGGATCGGATCGCGTTACTGTCAATCTGTTTTCTTCCATTTATTCCTATTGACATATCACATGATGAATTCCAAATCACAGGTTAGCAGCCATGAGTGCCTTTATACAATTAAAATCTACTATTTCAGGTGACAAAAAGGGTGCGTTGGGTAAATGGTCAGACATTGTGCCAAATACGATGATCAAAAAAATATATAACCCAATCAACCCATTCATAACCATCGTTAAAATTCAAACTTCTAAAAGTAAATCTTTCAAAGATTTAAATACCTCACAAAGTTATATTTACGTGTTAATATGTTACATTCAAACTTTGAAAATATTAAAGTGGTAAAAAATAGGCTAAAATTGTAAAAAGTGTGACTAATACTTTTCCCCCCTTTAAGTTTGCAAGATAATCAAGGTGGTTATGAAGAGAATGTGAAAGCCTTAGTACATCTAGATAAGCATTCAGTCTTTTCTTCTTCTGTTCATTACCTTCTAAAGTAAAGAGAAAAAAACTTCATATTTTTTTGACAAATAAAATATAAAAATATTGGATATGTTTACAATGGTGATCAATGATAACAATAAAGGGTTATCGAAGTACTTCTAAGTTCTAACCAATGAAACCACGCAATATGATTATCAAACTGACAATTGACGCAAACATAGTGTTATATTTAACAAAAAGGATAAAAAAAATTAGCATGCATATTCTTACCCATCCTTCTTCTTTGTTGCTCAAGAAGCCCAGAAGGTATCAAAGCATCTAAATGACTGAAAACACTGCACACATATTTGTTTAATATAGATAAGAATTGGTGTTGAGCGAAAACATAATAATGAAGAGAACAATTTGAAGATGGACATGGGCAACTTCACTTTAGGAAAGTTCGTTTACTTGATTGTAAAGCATCTTAAACCTTGAAAAAGATAATCACCCGATTTCTCCACAACCTCGGGAGCTTCATGAACAATATAAAGGCAATAAAAATATATTATTCAACCAGAAAAATGGAATACCATATATTACAAACCCTGCGTGTTGCCGGAATAATGACCGGAGCCCTATAACATGTTCATCGCCGTGCCATCGATGTGTGCTTCTGCCACCGAACACCACTGTCATCGTCATGCTATTTGGTGAATGAAATTTTGGGTTTTCAAATGAATAACGACAATATTATATATATTCTGGCCATCGATATGTACTCATGTATGCTTCATGTTTAATATGAAATGGTTGGGAGATTCACTCACCAGTAGATGGAAGGTCGAATTAAACCAAACATTTAATTGCCAGAACCTTTCATTTAAAAGAAACCTAATGATCTCCCATGACTTTAATTCATTGATGGAGGTTGATTAAATTGGGTTTCTGGATGTTAAATGCAGGACGGTTTCAAAGGTTGAATAAGGTGTATGACTTGCATTACTTATTTATATAATTACCATTAAATGTTGTACAAGAGGGCATAAAAGGAAGAAATAGGACAAAATTTATAGATTTATACTAAGACTGTTGATATGCCGCCATCGTAAAAGTGTGTTGAAATTACTTATCTATCCATCGAGTTTCTTTAATAAGATATATAGATGTGATAACTGGTGAATAAAGGAAGTTGTTGTATTTATCTATCTTGTTTTGTTTCAGTTTTACATCTTTTAACCTCTAAAATCCAACAACCTAAACCACTGAATTTCAGAATTTCATGTCAGTTTCGTACTGTGTCAGAAATTCACATCCTTTAACTAAACCATAATTAGAATATAACAGCCTCTACTATAATAATATCCATTTTTCATATATGTAATAATGCTCATATATATCAATCTGGCAACAAGCAAAGACCAGATTAATTAACTAACCATACAACTTCAAGTTTAATTCTGATCCTCAAGAAGTGTTTTAAGAATATCATCAGCCACCCCATCCACATGAGTCACCGCGTGTCCTGCCCCACTAACCTCATGATATTTGACCCATTTGAGTTGTGAGGTAATATATCGCTGCAATGTCACAGGCACGATCCGATCTTCATCCCCCATCCATAAGTGGACAGCTCCTTCATTGTTTGGAAATGGGTTTTCAAGATCCATTGGATCGAATTCCCACTTCCCGAATCCAATATTCAAGTCACGATGGAGTGACTCGAATTCTCCTTGCTGTTTTGGATATGCCCACATTTTTTGTATCTGTAACACCTCAAAAACAGTAGTGTAAGTTGTATAATTTTTTAAAGCGTAATTATATCTCGAATTTTGTTCAAACTTATAACTATATTGCCTCCATAATATATATTCTACGAAGTTATATTTTCTTGAATACCATGTCATGGTGTATAAATACCCTCAAACCATATTGGAAAAGCTGTAAAATTTGATTATATAGGATTACTAGAACGGGTTGTGTCTGTAGATTGGTGGGCTGAAACTTGAGACAGATACAAAAATCATATCACACATGAACCCAAAGACGTTTTACATATTTGTAGGTTGACAGGAACTTATTGCATGAACCCCAATAATTATCTTTTGTCTTTAGATTAAAAATATAAACTAATTAATAACAATTTTACAACAAATAACAAGAAAGTGTATAAAATGATCATGTTTAAAGAATAAAACTTGATTATGGACCCAAAAATGACTTGTTTAGTTAAAGTGTGATCGTGGGTTTAGACTAAATTCAAACGTGTGTATTTTGTGTTAAGTCCATATCTTGTTTTCGTATCGTCTGATCACTAAATATGATCTCTTTCTAGAAGCAACCTAATCATTAAGATGGGTACTTTAATTTGAATTAAACAGACTTCAACATAATGATGAAACTACACATGACAGGGAACCTAGACATCGTTGAAGACAAATATCAAAATTTAAAACGAACAAAAAAAAGGATAAAGTAGGTCAACAGTCGTTGTAACAAATTGAAATATTGAATAAAGAAATCATTTTAATTTTCCACAAGTATGCGAAAATCATTATTTTTCCTCTATTTCCAACAATGGGATGTGATATATTATCAAACCAGTTGACTAAAGAAAAACAAACTTAACATGATCTAAGAAAACACAAAAAAAAAAATCAGCCCTTAATTAACGAAGTTAGTTATCTTTTGAACCGCAAACTAAACTATCCTTAAATACTTCTATACACCTTGGATGATTTAAACCCTCTACCTCTAGGATAGAGAGGAGGCACGATACCACTACCCCATATCCCTAACCGGGATGCACGCATGACTGCTCGTGGGGAGGTTAATATTAGTCGTTTAGGGCCTAGTTTCTTTTCTGTGTTATTTGACATCGGCTTACATGCTTAGGGACGCGAACAAAAATGGGTCAATACTGGCGGGAACACCATCCCACCTCCTTGGTACAAAAATATATATATACTCGATTGGTGAGTGCTTCTCGAAGAGGAACCCACTCTCTGACTAGTAAATTGTGTTCACCTATACCAAGCAGGGGCGGACCCAGGCCACTTCAATGTGGGCGGGCGCCCCCCTTGAAAAGAAAATTTTTAGTGTTATATACGCGCTGATCCCGTTCGCACCCCTTGGACCTGGACTTTTGGTGTTTACTGTGGAAAATGAAAAAGAAATCGTGGATTGAGTTTTTCCGGGTCGATTTGTACCTAACGATCGTTTCTCGCTATGTCAGTTTCCCCATTTTGTTTGGCCGGAAACTCACCGGAGGCAATGGCTACTGGCCAAGTGATTGTTGTAGAAGAAGAAGACGACACAAAGCCAGTGAGTTAGTGGACATGAATTGAGTTTTTTACTGTTTTTATTAAACAAAGGTGGGCCCCACAAATTTTATAATATTCAAAACACCCCTTTTGAGAATAAAATTTCTATTTAACACCTCTTAATGATTGGGAAATAAAATTTTTATCTAACACCTCTTAATGAATAAACTTTTGTTACGTGGGATGTGGGTTTAATGGTTTTTGGGCCGCTTGAGATTTAGAATAAACACTAAGCTTATTGCTTTATATTGGATTTCAAATAGGTTGATGCAAGATTTTGCCGTTTATAAATTTGACAAGTTAGCCTAATAGTTTTGCAATAGATTAATTGGGAAGATTAAATAAAAAATATTTCGTTCATGCCCCAAGTGAAAAAATCTTCTATCTATATGGCCAAAATTGGGATACCTCTGGATTCTTCTTCTAAATCCGCCACTGGATGAGACCAAGGTGGTCTTGTTGTTTGGTATTGGTCCGTATCACTTCTTAGCTGGTAAAAAAATCTACTTTTTACTACTTTTATTTTATATTACTAAAGAAGTTGTTCAAAAAAAGAAATATTACAAACATTTCCTTTGACCATTTCTATAAAAACATTATTAGTGTTTATAAACATTAATGGATAAATATATAAACTTTTTTAAGTTTGGTGTTTATAAATAAACTTTTATATGTCTAAAATTTGTTGGAATAAGTTTTAATATAGTACAAGAAATGATGACGGGTGAGAGTCGAAATGCTTTGTGAATTCAAGATTCAGAAAAAATTCACAATGTTACACGATTAGTTGAGATGTATCAACAACTTTAGATTTTAGAATTTTGTTATGCATATGTAACGACATTTAAATTAATTTTGGCTTTTGGTTTCCTTTTGTTGATTATATAATTTTATTATTGTTATTATTATCGGCATACGAGTCGACCCAACCCGACCCGGGCCACCTGATCGATAAATGACACCGGGGCTTAGAGATTCCGCACCCCATAAAAACAATTTCTGGGTCCGCCACTGATACCAAGAGTAGAGAAAGTCGGATAGCATGCGTTTATAGTTAGGGAAGGGGTGGAAAATATTGATGTGTCACTATGAAGAGAGCGAGTTAAGCGATGGCTAAGGAGAAAGATAGATACCTTTCACTCATTGTTTATGGTTCGAGACTTGTACATTACACATTAAATGTTCTAGCTAAATTGTATTTCTTGATATATAAACTAATATTATTACTAGCATACGTCAATCAATCCAAAGGTTATCTAAGGGTTCTCTAAAATCAAGTGAGTCGGACATCGGAGTTTAAATTACAACTAGGGTGCTTGGTGTGGCAACCTAAAACCACATGGGTACCGAAAATTATCCAACATGGCGTTGGGTAACAAAGAAACACATCCCCTTGTAGTGCAGTACCATAACATTTAAGGATCGAGGGATCCCTCTTGGGGGTCCTGGGTTCGATTCCCATGAGGGACATAATGAGAAATGATGGATGACTCCTGGCATATGGTCACGAGTTCGAGTCCTGATCTTGCCCGGGTTTTACCAATCCTTCACCGTCGTGCCTACGGCCGGGTGAGGGGTTGAGTTTTCCCCGGTTTCGGGAACTGCATGGGCGGGCCTGACTACGCCAGCTGCCCGAGGTACGTATGGGCCCTCCATTGGGTTGGTCGTGGGGGTCTGTCCATAGTGTGGGGACTCCTCTGGGTAGTCGGGCAGAAACGTTTTTTTGGCCGTTCAAAAAAAAAACTTTTAAGGACCGAGGGGAAAATTTCTGTGATCATCATTATTGGTGGTAAAAATCCTCAGGATGATTTTACCTCACATCCCTAATATTGTATCCTCAGGATGCTGAAAGACTCAACTGACTTCAGGATGTAACAGAACTTCAGCATGTGCACATCCTGAGAATGGACTAACGAATTATCTTTTTTATATGTGATTGCAGGTACAACTAAGTTATAATATGGATTCGTATATACTCCCCAACGTCTACATTATAATTCTCAGTTGAAGAAGTCAAACATCAAAGTGTAACTCATGCAAAGCCAAAGTCCAAGATTGAAGATAGAGTCAAAGTTGTAACCGATATACATTAAATATCGGCGACAAATAAGGAAACAGCTGGAACAATGATTAGCTGAGAAGAAACCGTTATCCAACGACTATATTCTGTTAAAGATCATCCAACGTTCACCTGAAACAGCTCTTAACAACATTGAAGAAGCTTAACTACATGGCGGATCTTACGGGATTCATTATTTACTTCATTGTACTATGTAAATGGGAGTATTGGACGAGTATAGGACACAGTGCTTACACTACAGCTACACACATACACTTAGCTGCTTAGAAACACTCACACAATCATCGTAATCATAGAACACTCGTCCATTCACTCATCCAAAGTTGTATCTTTTTACCAAATTAATATTAACAAACAAGGCAGGGGCCTAGTCTCCTCCCGAGGTTTTATGCCGGCGATCTACAACTGATCAAAGGCTTTCCTCGTAGATCGAGTGTTGTTCTTTGTCTTTTACTACTTTATTTGTTCATTATTTGAATTTGACAACAGTTCCATCCCAAGGATATAACTGTCCATCCCGAAACAAACCTAAGCCATCCCGAGCATAGTTGTCACTGATTTATTTCTTTTTGCATCCTGACTAAGCATTTTCAGAATATAACTAGTTTTAACATTTGATTTACACTCTTAGCACTCTACCTTACAGTTTCTAATTTGGAATACAAGATTATTTCTACTAGGTAATTTTTGACCAAAACGATCATGATATACATATTTTGCATACATCCAATGAGGTGATGCCACCTCATTGTTACGTCATTCTTTTTAAAATATTTTAAACTATATTTAAAAAATGGTTCTAGGTTTTTGGTAAATTAGTGATGGACACCCCCACATTTAGTGAAGTGGGGATGAATGGTGGAATGTAAAAGGGTGTTGATAAGTCTGCAAACGAACTACAATTTCAGCGAACAGTTCATGAACCGTTAGACGAGAAGTTCGTTCGTGTTCGTTCGTTTAATAAATAAATGAACACGAATAAAAAATTTTGTTCGTCTAGTTAAACGAATGAACATGAACATAGACTGCGTTCGTTCGTTTATATTCGTGAACGTTCAGTAACATGTTCGTATATGTTCCTTTGTGTTTGATAGTTTAATAGGGTTTTTAACTTTTATAATGGTTTTTACATTCTTTAATTTTTTTTATTGTTTTACCCATATAAATAAATAATTTTGTGTGAGGTAAGTATATAACGAATAGTTCCTACTTTTAGTAATAAATAATTAATGAAGAGTTCAAATTTAAATAAATAATTAATGAATACTTCAAGTTTAACATTCTAGCTTAGTTTCTTTAGACACTACTTTATTATGTTAACCAATATTATGTTAAGTACTAAGCATGTTTGTATAACTAGGTTATATTTTAGGTGGATCTAGTTAATCTCTTGATATATGTAAATTTGATCTTACTCAAAAGTTAATATATTTCCATTTGGGTTTGTTTCCGTTCATGAACACTTCTTTGTGTTCATTTGCGTTCATGAACACTTGTTTGTGTTCATGTGCGTTCATTAACAAAATTAACGAACGAACACAAACAAACACGAACATGAGTGTTTTCTTAACAAATGAACACGAAAAAAAATCTCGTTCGATAAGTATTCATGAACACATAATTTCCTTAACAAACGAACACGAACAAGGCCTTGTTCATGTTCGTTCGGTTAGTTTGCAGCCCTGGGTGCTGATGTGGAAGTGAGATGATGCATAAGTAAGAAAGCTATGTGATCGAAAACTAGTACCTGAAGTGGATCAGTTTCGTTAAACATCTTGGAAAAAACTTCTTTGTCGGATGGCGATAACGCTGCAGGGTTTCCATGGATTATGGAAAAACAAGGAAACCATGTCTGAGTGTTCCACCAGTAGGTTAACCATGGTAGGTGGTGAGCAACCCGCAAGGACCATTGATCTTGTTTAAGTTGTCGCGAATACACTTCGTTGGTTAAGTTTGAAGGTAGGTTTGGCCACCAGAAATTGACTGCTGGAGAAATAAGAACAGCCCCGGCAAGCCTGCGATTAATTTATTAAATATATACAATTATACAACATGCATGCTTCAAAGATTTATCAAATTTTTATTTGAGACACACCTGTGCGAGATATACTTGATACAAGACCATACGACCTGCCCACCCATGGATAATCCAACTACATAGAACTTTGGTCCTAGGTTCAGTTGATCCGCGAGCTCCTCAATATCGAGTGCCAAGCTCTTCACAGTTCGCTTAGGGTCCGGGTCGCTATCACCATAGCCAGGCCTGTCTAGTGAAACAAAGTATGCCCCGAGTTCCTTAACAAGTGCCTACAAATATGACCATTAATTAGGGTAGAGCACGAAAATAAAGGTTTTTTTTTTACTTTTTATTTATAGGTGTATTAGAAAAGTCATAAGTGAAGAGATACGATACCAAACCATAGCTTCAGGTCAAATATTACTCACTAGATCCACAAATATTGTGAGAAAAAAACATTGTATAGATACCTAGATATATACTACTATACTAGCCACCTCACGTATTTCTGGCTATCCAATCTCTATACATAATTAATCCCTGTCGATAAATAAATACTTATTCTCGAGACATGACGGTAGATCTTTTGAGAGTGGAATATAGTGAACTTCTTTTCATTTTTTTAATATATAATTTTACTTTTTTCTCTAATAAGTTTTAACCTTTGACATTTTTAAAAAGTCTAGATACACAGCTTTCTTTTAACTTTTTCTTTTTACTAAAATTAAACAAGCTAAATGAAGAATGCATACCGGTGAGGCTACAGTGGCAAAAGGATGATAGTGTTTGCTACCGCCAAAGCCATGAACGAATATTATCTTAGCTTTGGCTGTTTCTTTTGGAACACCAGATTCTTCATAGGCTAAATGTCGGCCATCACGAAGCTTGATCCTTGGAAAAAATGATAGCAAGTCCATCTGGTGATCCCAAAGGTATGGGAGGTGAAGGACGAGTTGCCTGGTAAGCCCATCCTGAGAACCCCACGAAGATCACGAGCAGTATTTTGATCAAGATTCCTAGAAACAAGAAAATGTTTATAGTTAAGAGTTGAGTGGTTTAACAATATGAATTTTAGCAACTAAACTTACCGGAAGAGGAAGTGGGTCGACTGGGTTTGGGTTGTGAGGGTTGGGACATTGTGGGTGGGATTTTTTTTACAAAGGTCGGTCGTTCGAAAGGTGGAGTGGACTTTATTGGCCATGGAGATGATTGTGACCTTCACTTAAAAAAGTTTGTCATTCAAAAAAAAAAAATGGGAGTAGCAGGTGTCTTAGCTTGTTCAGTCTTCTGATTTTTTTAAACACATATTTTAATAATTCATTTCTCTTATTTATGAGACCTTTGGTGGCCTAACCAAAATAATACGGAGTAATAGAATACAAATTGTGGTGTAGTGGTTGGTAAGACTTAGTTCTCTTCTAGAGACTAAGGTTCAAACCCCATTGCACTCACTTTGGAGGGGACTTGGGCAATGATGGTGAGAGTCCCAGCCATGCTGTGTGGGTTCGATCCTGAGCCAACCCTGGTTTTATCCGGCTGTTTCTCCAGCGAGTTGGTAACTTGTGTGAAGGCAGTACGGTTCCGGGGGAATGTCGTAACCAATTCTGACAAACCAACGCGGATCCGGTTAAGACAACGTAGTCTGAGAGATCTTGGCTAGAGTTCGCCGATAGGCGAATGTGACAATGGATCACTCATAAGAAAGTCAACGTTAAAAAAAAATAGAATACAAATTGGGGTTGGCCCTTTGAGATTATAGGGTGGTCAAAAAACTCAAGTTTGACATGTTAATACCTGAAACCCGAAATATCCAGGTTAGGTATCCCAAAATACGATATGTATGCATGATACTAGGATAAGAAAGATTTTGGGCTTTTAATCAAAATAAATTAATGGATGAGATTAATATGGGAAAAGTATATGTTAAGGGCATGTGTAGTGGATGGGCGTTATGAGGCTTTATGAAGAATAAAATATTATATAGTGGTTTTATGGGGCGTTATGGAAAAAGAAGGAGTAGTGAGAAAGGGCTCCATGGGGCTTTATAAATGATTGGGTAATCATTGCTTAATTATTGTTTATTATTATTATTATTATTATTATTATTATTATTATTATTATTATTACTATTATTATTATTAACAAACCACCGTCCCAATCCCACCTACCTACCCAAAATAAATATCCCAAAACCCAAACCACCCCTTTATTCTATATCTATACACAGACACACACACACACGCGTATATATATATATATATAGAGAGAGAGAGAGAGGCAGGACAAGGAGGAGATCACGACGGTGACACCATCTTCTTTTTTTCTTTCAGATAAATCCCTCTGTTTCTCTCTCTAAACTTGCAGTTAATAATAATAATAATAATAAAAAGAACTCCAACGTCCCTTATGTCGGTCAAAACGCTCGCCACTTCCATCACGCTGCAACTCATAACGCCCCCATAGCGCTTGGGGGGCGGTGTTCCCCGGTGCTATGGGGGCCAAAACGCCCTCATAACGCAACCACTACACACACTAAGTTTCTAAAAGAGGAGGAGAAGGGCAAAATAGGTATAACCCACAATAGTTGAGTTCCACCCCCATTTTTTAAACGACCAAAACTTTTTCATACGACATTAATTTTTTTTTAAAATATACCATAAAAACAAGCTTTTTATCATCTTTCATTTGCATACCCTATTGCAATATTTTTTTTTTTAAAAAAATATATTTTTGTTGGGTTGATAACTTGCGTTTTATCATGATATAGCTTGCGTTTTTTTATCAGATATAACTTGCATCTTTTTTATGAATTTATCAGGTATAACTTGTGTTTTAACATGTATAATTTGCGTTTTAGCATGTATAAGTTGTGTTTTAGCATGTATAACTTGCGTTTTATCATTTATAACTTGCGTATAGACAAAGATATGACGAAGACATACTTGCATTCATGATTAATTTACTAGATTTAAAGCTACAATCTATTCGCAAATAGGTTACGTTTTCTTAGCAATAACAAAATTTCATGTAAGTATTGATGCAAATCCTTGTAAATGACACGTTAGTACTTCAGTGATGTATGGTTAGTGAGTCAGTGATGTTTGTATAGCGGCAACTTTTTGATGATGTATGTATGTAATTTTCTGGTTTAACATCCTATAAATGGTCATTGGTATGGATTAAACTGTACTGCTAGTTGATCTTTAGCACTTGCATTGCATTGATATGAGTATTATAGTGCGTAATTTAGCTCTATTTCTTCCATGTAAGGATTGAGCTTGAGCCGTCTCCAAGGCTTCCTGAACCGTCTCCAGCCGTCTGTCAACGATAAATTAAAAATTATTATGTTTTTTTACAATATTTTGGTGCCGTCACACGGTTCCCAAGACGAATCTTGACTTTGGTTTTATATACCCATATACTATTACATAAAAATTATATTTATTGTTGTTTTATTTTTACCGTTTATTTTATAATTTTTTTAATTATTTTCTTTGTTTTCAACTCTAAAAGTAAATAAAAAACATAAATAAAAACATTTCATTGAAACATAATATTAAAGCATAAATATTAAACATAAAAAAATACATTATAACAAAGAAAAAAACTTAAAGTTGGCGGCGCAACAATCGCCATGCCTCGACATGGTCGAAATCGTTGTCGTATCGAACCCCATACTCATAGTGGGTGAATTCGATAGCCAACTCCTCATCAAGCTCCAAATTGTCCCTCACCGTTTGCTCATATAGGGCGGTCCACCTCTCACACTTGATATTGAGAATTTGAGATCGGCCCACTTGAACTGGAGGTCTCGGAGGGTCTTGGTGGTGTTGGGGCCAACATGTTCGATGAAGTCGCTAAACACGCGAGCCCAAAACCCCTCGGGGGGAAGCCCGACCCTTCGGCACGCGGGAGTTGTTGAATCTCCGGGTCATTTAAGGCATCCTTGTGGCTAACCACAAGTTTCATCTCTTCCTCTTCGGTCCACGGGTTCATATTTGGGCTAGGTGGGTGTTTGTTTTTTTTTACCGTTTGTGTGGTTTTTAACCCCACGGTGTCTTCTATTTATATTCAAAAAATTTGAACGGTAAGAAGTTGAAATTAAATAAAGCGACGGTTTCCAAAGCCGTCTCGGGAACCGTCAAAGTCAAGAGTCGTCTCGGGAACCGTGAGACGACACAAAGTTGTCTCGGGAAACCGTGAGACGTCACCAATGTATATAAATACCCCACTTCACTTCACAAAAATTGTACCCCCTCTCTATCATGTATACTAAACCTTTATCAAACCTATCAGCTTTCCAATCCATGACGTTTTTAAATCCTCCACTTTTCCAACCGAAGCCTACCGGCTTACGAAAATGTTGTCCGATTATACTTGGATCGTTGTTACATATGCGTACAGCTACTTGGATCGTTGTTGCATCTGCGCGTGGGTTAACCAGTGTAGAATGTCTCGATGATGTGGTGGTCTACATTATTGGCAAGTTCGGTTCTTTGTCTATGTAGAGCACATACACCATTCAAACAATCAATCAAAGCAAGTAAAATTGGGAAGTAATATCCTATCAACCCTACGTCCGTCGCTGGAACTCGTTGGCGTCCCCTACTCCTACCACCACCACCTACGTTTTGTGGTCGACGTGTGCAACGAATACGTCTCGGTGGTCGACGTGTGCAACGAGTTTGGTTTGAAAATCAAGATTGTTGGTGTAATAGTATAGTTTTTGTAATATTTTTCGTGTTTTGTAAATCAAGATTGTTGGCCAAATTGAAAAACTCATAGCACGTAATATAAAGGAACAATAATCCATCAAAAACATAAAATAAACGTGCATAAAAAACATAAAATAAACATAAGATTCATTGGATTAATAAAAATATAAAATAAATACATAAATTAGGGATCCCCATAAATTATTACAAAAGTAAAATAAGCTACGCGTTAAGACGGTCCCTCATCATTTGCCAAGTCGACACGTGTTTGAATTCTTTGCGCTGCTTGGATTGATACTCTCTTTTGGTATATCTGATGGCGACGTCTTCTGGCATGTCTGAAGGTACCACTCGAAGTGTTCGATAGTGGCACCGGTTGAAGAGCTCACACTTCGTGTTCAAGTCATTCCATTTACGGCTAAGTGAGTCGATGGTTCGGTCAGACCCTCCCACCAACCGATTGTATTCATGTAAGATACGGTACCACTTGTTTATTTGGTGTGGGCTATCTTCGACATGTTGCCATTTTCTTGTTCTTCAGTCCATCGTTGGGGTGCCATTTTCCTTTGTATGAATGAGACGGTGGTGGTAGCGGTAGTGTTAGTGGTAGTGGAAGAGTCGGACGGGGAATGGGACGGAGAATGGTATATATAGGGGTGAGGTGGACAACTGAACCGTCGGACAAGTCTCGTAGTTGTCGGACAAGTCTCGGGACTCACTGGAGACGAAGACACCCGAGACGTCACGGGACCCACGAGACGAATCCGGAGACGTCATGGGTAGACGTGGGGCAGACATGTCATTATGTTATTGGCTGGGACCCCAAGCCGTCTCGAGAGACGCCTCAGACGGCTGGGGAAATTTGAACCGTCTTCACCGGAGACGTCTTTTGCAGGTCTGAGACGTCTCTGTAGACGTCTTCGGTGGGGCGGCTGTGGTTATTTACTCATAAGCCGAACCGAAGCCGAGCCCTCAGTGAGACGTCTCAAGGGCCCACGGGAGCCGTCTTGGCGGCTCTGACACGTCTCCCAAGACGCCCCATAGTCCTCGGCCACGTGTTGCTTTTCTATTCGTTAGAAACTAAAGCCTCTTCGGAGACGGTTCAGACTCCTTGGTAACCGTGACCCGTCTCTCCAAAGAGACGGCAGGGGTCTATTATGGTAAATCACACGGTCAACGGGCCATTTTGGTGATTTTCCCATATATATATATATATATATATATATATCCATGAGCACTAAATCATGTGGGTAACAGGTGTGTGGTGGGAATTAGGGGTGCAAACGAGCCGAACCGAGCTCGAGCCTTGCATTATCGAGCTAGGCTCGTGATAATTTTTAGAAGCTCAAGCTCGGCTCGGAAGCTCGATCAAAATGTATGTGGCAAGAGTTTAAACGAGCCTAAGCTCGGCTCGAGCTCGTTTTGGACCATTAAGGAGCTCGTTTTGACTATTAAGGACTTGTTTTGGACCATTAATGAACTCGTTTTGGACAACTAAGAAGCCAAGGCCCAAAGTAATTTAGTTAATGCTTAGGTTGTAATACAATTGGGCTATATAATATTAATTGACATAAATAATCAAAGCTCGATAAGGCTCGACGAGCCCAACCGAGCTTTACATTCGAGGCTCGAGCTCAAGCTCGATAACCAAATGAGTTTTATTTCAGGCTTGAGCTCAATAAGACTCGGCTCATTCGAGCTTTTTACCGAGCCGATCTCGAGTAGCTCGCGAGCCGCTCGGCTCGTTTGCAGCCCTAGGTGGGATAGTGGGTCAACCAGAAAACAGTGCCGTGCTGGCGAATATGGTGACGATCGTGGCCGGATCTTGGTGGGTGATGAAGATCGAGAAAGATGGAAATGGAGGTGGCTCTAGCTAGAATGAGGTGGGCCGGTTGTACGGTGATGGTGCAGTTGTGTTGAATGTTTTTTAAAGCACATATAAGTCCTCTGACATGAATTTAACTGGAAATTTTAACGCCGGTTAATGTAAAAAGATTTGTTACAAACTGATTACTTTAAGAATGTCTTGTATAGTTGGTAAACATTAGTGACCCAACGTGCATAATGCATAAATGATGAGAGATATGTATTTTACTCTTGATTCACTGACAGTTTTAAAACATACGTTGAATGATTCAATTGTTTTTAATGAACTGACAACTGCTAAACAAGTGATTAATGGATTATTATGTTTTGAATGATTGGATTGATGTAGTTTTGACTTTTGAGTCAATGAAGTCACGTTTGGTTTGGTTCGAAATTTGTGTGGAAACACTTAACAGGCCAAACCAATATTGGAAACAGACCCATTACAATTTACAGTTATTCATGATTAGCCCATACCAGTTAAGCAAATCCATCGTAACCCAATGCAGACCCACACGATAAACTAGAGACAGGTAACAACCCGACCAACAGTGGTCTGGCCCTCAAGTTTATAGTTTAGTACATTCAGTTTCGTTCCGAGACGGTTCGGTTTCGACCCAACACACAGTCAGTTCAAGACTTCATATCTCCTATATATGGGATATTTTCGTATCCTTTTATTTTAGCAAAACTAACCGTCACAATTTTGTAGAAAAATTGTAAGAATAGTACGTATCCATTCACTTATCATTTATCTCATAACATCTCGACTGACGAGTTGTGAATTATTGGGCCACTTTTGTGGTTTACCTTGATCTACATATATATATTCTTTACAAAATATTTAAATATTAAAAAAATCAAGAAAGCAATTCTTCATATAAAGCTAGAGAAATTACTTCCAAGAAGCTATATCAATTTGTTCGGTTTATTTTGACAAAAGGGGCATTTTGCACAAAACTAATTATAAATAAATTTACCCATCATATTTTGTTCCACATACTTTCGCACAATCTCGGTCTAGAATCTTAGACTACACAAGCCGAATCCGAAGCTAGGCTCGTGAACCACATCGAGTCTGGTTGAGCATCATCGTTTCTGTGCCATGTCCACTTAGCGTGACTTGCATTTACCACCCGCAGTTGCCCATGCCCAAAACTCGCCTCCCTGAACAACGATATTTTCGGTTGGGGATCTTTATACCTAAGAACATAAAAAATAATATGTTAATAATCATAGTTTTGACACTTTTTAGCATTTTATAAATGGATTGGCTAAACGTATCCCTGTATGCCAAACGTACCCCTTAGTGAATAAAGTTGAGCGACCATGTGAGTAATTTAGTAAGGCATGGGATATATTCAGTAAAAATAATAACGGTACGTTTAGCACAAGTCATAATTAGTTACCTTGTAGCTAGACCTTCACGGTTGCCTCCATCTCCGATTGTAATATGCACTGGACCACATTTATCAAATTGTTGTTTATACACGCGTGTCTACCAAAAACCGGAAAATGGAAATCGTTAACATTCATCTTGAGAGTCCAATTGAAAAACAATCTATGTTGATTCTTAAATTGATAAAAACAAACTTACAAAGCGTTCATACGCATGAACATGACCCGCGAAAACTATGTCAACACGGGCATTAAAAAGCAAATCTTCCATTGCATCTCTCATAAGAGTGCTTTCTTTCTCTCCTTGATGGGCCGTATTCGAGTTGTACCATGGAGCATGAACAAGAGCAAACAACCAAGGAGTCCGGTTCCTATCCACATTCTTTAGATCAGACTCGAGCCATTTGTATTGGTCCGAGCCTGGTCCAAAGTCCGTGTAGGACCCTAGCATTATCACATGGACACCCGCAACTTCAAATGAATAGAACAAGTTAGAATTGGAACCACTCTCTTCAAAAGGCATGTGCCATCTCGCATTATATGCGGTAAACCTCTCGTTGTGGATGAATGGAATTCTTTCGACCTCGTGGTTTCCTTGAGAAACCATCCATGGTCGTTGGCTCGCCAGTGGCTCGACAAGGCAGCCAAACGAGTCCCATGATGGTTGGTAAAAATCCGCGTACGAGAGGTCTCCGGGCAGTAGTAACACATCATAACCGGTTTCCCCTATGTGTTGTAGGGTTGATTTAGTCCATTCAGTTTGCCCTAGATCTCCTGATATCCAAAAACATGTAACAAGTATATTTAAGGTAAAATCATTTAAATGACCATCCTTATGAATAAGTTTAAACAAAATAGCTTGTGACTTTTAACTTTTTATGTTTTCTTTAATTAGCGCAAAAGATTTCAATTGGTGCACTTGAAACTTTGGCCGAAACAATTTCTTATTTAAAAAAAAAAAAGTCAAATAATATTTTAAAAAAAAAAAACTCAATGCTATTTTGTCAAACTCGATCATCTTATCGGTTACTATGACATTTTAGTGTGTTAGAGATTTATAGTACCTGAAACAGCGAAATCAATCGGAAACTGAGCAGGAGGAGTTCGAAAACTAAGCTCGGGGCTCGAATCAAGTCCACATTTGTAATAATAAATGGTACTCGGCTCCAAAGGACCAATGACCACATCATGTATATGACCAGACTTGTACACAATGTATCTATACGTAGAACTGGTCCCAGTAGCCGAACCTTCATAGTTCCCAGGAGATTTGCCATATTTAACCATTGATGGAGTTATATCGTCTGTTATCCACGATATCCTCATCTTCGCATCACCGGCTAATGATATGTGCACCTGTTGTGGTGCATTTTTGCTATGATCAGCCGCTAGTGACACATAAAGGTACTTGCCTGGCGCTGGCCGAACATAATCTCCAGCAGACGCGAGACCGGTTGTGATGATGAGCAGTGATAACACATGGTATGGTGATTTTCCTATGAACCACATGGCTAAAGTTTGAGGTTAATGAGGAGGTTTGTGTTATGGGATTGTTATGGAAGGTAAACTGTTTTGTTAGTGATTTAGATGTAAATAGAAATAAGTAACAGGTGTTATAATGTGGGTACATTGGAAGCAAATTTAGTATTCGATGTATCCGATGAAAGTCAAACGTTGATTCATTTATGTTTGGAAGGTAAAAGAGCACGTATAAGTTACTGGTTAACGAAGGTACAAGTTATATTGTGACGTTTAGTTTTAAAAAATGGTTGATTAGATGGAATACATAACATAAAAGATCTTTACTATTTATAACAATTAACAATTATTTGGAGCAATAAAACCTATAAAGTAGACAAAAATTTTTCACAAGAATGTCACGGCACATTATAATGGTCTAAAATTTGTTTCATTATATATCTAATTTAACTAATTTCATATGTGAATTTTTCTAGTTCTACATCTAAGTTAATCACAAAATGTGTCACAAGAATGTCACGGCACATAATAATGGTTTAAACATTTTTTGAGTACATCTAAGTTAACTGATTTAATATGTGAATTTTTCTAGTTCTACATCTTAATCACAAAATGTTTCACAATAATGTCACGGCACATAATGATGGGTTAAACTTTGTTTGAATAAATCTAGGTTAACTAATTTCATATATGAATTTTTCTAGTTCTACATTCAGAAGAATGTAAAAAAGCAACATCATAAAGCAAAATCATATCATATATAACTAATATTCCATGTAAAAATGGTGCTAAAAATTGAACTTCGACAATAATTGAATAGAAAAAAAAAAGAATACCGATAGGAAAAATATGACAATAAAAAACACTAAATGGTAAAAAGATTAGCCACAAGAAAATGTACAAAAAATTGGAGATTCGAAAGAAAACAATAACATATATTCAAGTTGTACCAATGAACCGTCAAGTGAGCATAAAACAACGAAGTAGAATTCTCTTCAAGGTTTGATTGCCGTGATTTGTTTGTTTCACAAACTTTTAAATTAGTAAGTGTGTGTGATTTTGGTTGAGGGAATTGTGGTTTTTATAGGGACTTTGAATCTTATTAAATGTATAATTAAAATGATAATTAATATGTTTAATTACTTACCATTACTAAATAAAACTAAAAATATAAAATTTTGGTGTAATTAGAATTTAAATATTTCGAAATTTTGGTGTAATTCATATTTAAATATTTCGAAATTTTGGTGTAATTCGAATTTAAATATTTCGAAATTTTGATGTAATTCGAATTTATCTTAATATGTTTAATTAAATCCTATTATTAGGAAGTGGCTAATTTAAAGGTAATAACTTGATTTGATTACTTACCATTTTTATATTAAATTGACAAGTATATATTTTGTAAATATTAAAAACATAAAAATTTTAATTATGTTCATTAGAAATTGTTTGATTACTATTATTGAATGTATTAAGTAGGTCTATTTGCTACCGTTTTATGCTTACTTGAAAATTTCAAATATATTGTCTAATTATTGTTAGTTATAAATATAAATAACATAAAAATGTTGTTTACATTCTAATGTAAAAAAATGAATGTTCTTGTTATAACTATGAACAATAATGTTACATTATAAAAATATATGAAAGCATGTAAAAACTTTATCTAAGTAACAATAAGAAACATGACGTGTAAACACACAATTTATTTAGATCAAAGTAGTCTCAAAAGCAAACAAACCATAAGTGAAAACAAATTGTCACCAAACATTACATTTTAAATTTAGGTTAACCTTTAAAAATATTTGAATACTAAATATTCTATTTAAGTATTTAATTTCAAATTTTAATATCTATAATTTTAATTTTTAGTTTTTGGTTAATATTATAAAATTTTAAATTTAAGATAATAATGGTAACAATTAAAGTTATTTAATACATTTATTAAAATTAATTTAAAATTTTGAATGATCTGAATCTTTTAAGAAAATCAAAATTTTGAATTAACTTAATAATGGTAACAATTACACCTACTTTTACTTTTAAATTAGAGATTTCTAATATATTTAAAATTTTATTAATTAATAATTTCGGTTATAAATTTCTCAAATTAGTTACAAGTTAATATTCAAATTTTAAATACTAAATTATAGATTTTGGTTAAACTTTAAAGATATTCAAATACTAAATGTTCTATTTAACTATTTAATTTCAAATTATCATATATATAGTTTTAATTTTTAAATTTTGGTTAATATTATAAACTTTTGAAAATTTGAATTTAAGATAATAATGGTAAAAGTTAGACTTAATTAAAACATTTTACACATTTATGTTTTTTCCCATTGCAATGTTCAAAAAAACTGAACGTCGTTAAGACAATTCACATTGCATATCCCACAATACGTAATTTGATGAAGAATAGCGTCGTTGGCGAACATTTGGGCGGTTCTAAGATCCATTATAACCTAACAAAAAATTAAAATTATAAACATAATCGTAATTTGATAATAACAAAGCATAATAAAAAGATGAATAATTTAAAAAAAGTGATAAGATGAAGATACCTTTTTTGCTAGAAACCTGTTTTGTTATTAAATAATTTGATTAGAGGGATGGAATGATGAATGTGTAATACAATCACTATATAAATATTGGGTTTTGTTATTTTTGTAAATTTTATAATAATAATAATAATATATTTTTTCAAAAATTAAAGAATCTACCTCCAAATTATGAATGTAACCATATTATTAGTACACAAATTGTTGTCCATGAAAAAATAATACATGGAATAAATTGCATTATTTTAATTATTAGTTATAATACATTATTATTTTAGACAGATTTAAAACATTAATGAAAATTCGAAAATTAAAGAATCTGACTTCAAAATGTGAAAATAGACATATTATTAAGATTTAAATTGTTGTCCAAGGAAAAAATGTATACAATAATATTTTCGTCAGATATAAAAAATAATGAAAATTAATTAAGTTTCTTAATTTATGAACATAATAAATAATATGCCGAAAATAAACCATTATCCCATAATAAATATATAAAAAAAATATATAGTTAACAAATTTAATGATTACGAAAAATAACATTTCTTATTTGATGAATGATTTTTGTTTTAAAAAAAAATTGTTACAAATTACATGGTTTTGCCACGTGGCAAAATATGGAGCTGTATAAAATTGAACTTTGCATGAGGGAATGACAAGTGTACCTAGGGACTTTTGTTTATTGGTATGTATAGACATTAGGTTGTGTTATTTTTGTAAATTTTATAATAATAATATTATATTTTTTCTTGTTCCAATATTAAAGAATCTGCCTCCAAATTATGAATGTAACCATATTATTAGTACATAATATTGATGTCTAGGAAAAAAATATTTTCGAAATAAATTGCATTATTTTAATTATTAATTATAACTCCATATTGATTTTGGCAGACCTAAAACATTAATTTTCGGAAAATTAAAAAATTAATAATCTATACATATAATATTTGAAAGCAATTTTTGACACATGGCAATCATTCACCCCCCTAGCAATTATCTCTCCTCCAATTGTTAAGCCACATGGCACTTTGTGAGAATTAATAAAATTTTCTTTTTTTTTAAATCAAAAATCATTATAATTAATTAATATGTTGACTTTTGGGGGAGACAATTCTCATTTATCACAATTATTAACTTTCCTAATTTTTAAAAGAATTCTTCCCTTATACTCTTCATTTACAAAGCTTTCTTCCCTTACAGAATTTAGATGATTAAATAATCAGATGGAACATAACCTATATCTCAAATTCGTGTCATCATCCTCTCCAATTCCACAAACCCTAATCAGGCGATCGTTCGAATCAACCATTCTTTTACCGTGTTCTTCATCTTCAATCCAAGGTTTTATCTCTTCCATTCTTTATTAATCAATCGTTCTTCATGTCTATGTTTTCTCTTTATTTTTTTCGTGTTTTTTCCAGATTTCTTTGTCGATTAAGGTCTGTTGTCTCTGTTTTGACTGATTTCAATTATTTATATACTTGAGTTTGCGTGTATTATTGTTCAGTTTTACTAATTCTTTTGATTTTTGATTGATGTTTTAGGGTTTGTGTTTTAGGGTTTGGGTGTATTATATGCTTTTCCAGATCTGGATTTAAAGTGTTGTTGTTGTTCACATGTTCGTTGTTTAATTTTTCTTTTCTTAGGGTTTCGACTTAAAGAAGACTATATATTTTCCAGATCTGTTATTAAAGTGTTATTGTCATATAGGGTTCCTCTGTTGAAATTTCATTACGGATTCATTACAGATTTGTGTTGTTGTCTTTCAATTGAGGTATGATTTTAGTTTCCCCCTTTTCAATTCGTTATTATCTTTCAATAATTTGGTGTTTTTAATATTCGGCTCAAATTCACCACACGATTTTGATTTAGGGTTTGTTCTTCGCACCAATCTACCCAACAATCAACTCATGATTTCAATTGCAGAGTAATTTTATGAAAGATGTTTGTGTTCGTATGGACTCAGATACAATCTTACGGTATCCTTTTGTTGGCCTTTTTTTTATATAGGATTGAACATATGGTTACTTATTTTTGACTTTTGTCGTTGTATGAATTGTTAATTGTTTTATCAGTACGGTTAGGTTATGTATGCTGTGTTGAAGTTTGTATAATTCTGTATTAGTTTTTGTTTTACAGTGAATATAAAATGGGCGATGTTTAGTAATGATTCGTATAGTACTGTTTGTGGACTCGATTCCAACCAACAAAAGATGAGCGTGCCAAGGTGAAGGTTAAAGCCCGCTTGAATTGGCGTGGAATTGTCTTCGTTGAATCTGCACATGTAAGTTATTATGCAGTTACAGTTTATCAAATATTTTAATTGTGTGGGTCATTTGTGCTTGAATTGTACTTCTGCTCTCATGGGTTGTTCTCCTTCTGTCTACCCACACCGAATGGCAAGAAAGAGTGTGAAACGAGGGCTTTGAAGGCTTAGCGAAACTTAAAAACTGCCTCTTAATTTAGCAGATAAAGATGTAACTTCCTTCTCTATCCCTACAAATTTACATATATTTATTATATTTATTTATTTGGTTTTTTTAATTTTTGTAACCTAATATATGTTCTATGATCCAGCCACTGCAGCGGAAATAATATTTTGGTTAGTATGGGAAAGTGCTAAAGGTTTCTATATCCCGGACAGCAGCTGGTGCCATTCAACATTTTGCAAACAATACTTGTAGCGTGTAAATTTAATGTTCTTTAGTAGTTGAGTGATAATAATATTTGGCATTTTAAACAACAAACTTACACATTTACTCCAACATTGACTTGGTAAACAAATGCAATTGTACAGACGCATATTCCATATTTTTTTATCAGTTAAAGATTTAATGTTTGTTGATCTTATACTATGTTAGGTGGGCAAGCAAAGACACTTATGTTTGTTCGCATAAGCCCGGAGTTGGATGCTGTTGGAGAAACACTTCGTACACTTAACTTTCCAGAACAAGTTGCCAAGGTGAAGGTTAAAGCCCGCTTGAATTGGCGTGGAATTGTCTTCGTTGAATCTGCACATGAAGTTATTATGCAGTTACAGTTTATCAAATATTTTAATTTTGTGGGTCATTTGTGCTTGAATTGTACTTCTACTCTCATGGGTTGTTCTCCTTCTGTCTACCCACACCGAATGGCAAGAAAGAGTGTGAAACGAGGGATTTGAAGGCTTAGCGAAACTTAAAAACTGCCTCTTAATTTAGCAGATGAAGATGTAACTTCCTTCTCTATCCCTACAAATTTACATATATTTATTATATTTATTTATTTGGTTTTTTTAATTTTTGTAACCTAATATATGTTCTATGATCCAGCCACTGCAGTGGAAATAATATTTTGGTTAGTATGGGAAAGTGCTAAAGGTTTCTATATCCCGGACAGCAGTTAGTGCCATTCAATATTTTGCAAACAATACTTGTAGCGTGTAAATTTAATGTTCTTTAGTAGTTGAGTGATAATAGTATTTGGCATTTTAAACAACAAACTTACACATTTACTCCAACATTCACTTGGTAAACAAATGCAATTGTACAGACGCATATTCCATATTTTTTATCAGTTAAAGATTTAATGTTTGTTGATCTTATACTATGTTAGGTGGGCAAGCAAAGACACTTATGTTTGTTCGCATAAGCCCGGAGTTGGATGCTGTTGGAGAAACACTTCGTACACTTAACTTTCCAGAACAGGTTGCTAATGTAGAACTTGGCTCTGTACGAGTAAATAAAGACAGTTCAGATGTCAAGGACCTAAAAAAACAGGTTAAATAAATTTTGTATCTGCCACGAGTACTGCAAATTATTATGTTTAAAAGTTTATTAATGTTGATACATCATATCTGCTTTCTCAGATTGCCAATCTAAAGGCAGCGCTAGCACGGAAAGAAGGAGAACATGAAAGTTTTCAGGTTCAAAAGAAACAAACAGGAGAAATAGGCAACATTGAGGTATGATGCATTATTAAAATGAGTATGTAGACATTATGGATTGTTTCATTAATCTAAAAGTGCCATTTTATATATGTATTTGACACAATGAGTTGTTACTAAACACCGCCATTAATCACATCATTTTCTAATTACATTTTAGACAGATGGATAAATTCATCTTTGATTACTTAATGATGGAATGTATTTTTTTATTTCAGCTTTGAAAGGGGTGACCCAATTGAATTCAAGCTACGCCTCGCCTCGGCCGCATTGAATTAGTGAGTGTTGTTGTTTGTGTGTAATTTTGGGACAACAATTGGTATCAACGCCAAGATTATTTAAGTGATATTAAACATGTTACAAGGACACCCTCTGGTAGGCGAGACTAATCAACAATGCAATACATGGCTTGACCCGTTTCTATGGATATTTATTTCTTAAGTATTATTTGATATGAGGAGACTTAGAGTTAATGGTGTTTACATAATTTTAATTTTCATAATCACTTGACCTAAGTACATCAAATGTCGGTGTGAAGTTTTGTTTTAACTTGCAGAATTGTTGGACTCGGATGTTGGAGCCGATAGTGGTCATGATGATGATTAATCAGATGATTTACCCAAACCCCTTGCTTCTGCTCTATTCTACAAACCATACAAATCAGTTACAACATGGTAATCTTCAGCGTGTATTTCGTTTTTGACTTTGGTACTTCACTTCAATGCCTCATGGAAGTAAGTCATAATAGTTTGTTCTTTTTTGTTGTAGACATACAGTGGATAGATTCAAATAGAAGCTGCAACTTGCATATATAACTTCCCATCTCGAAAGTGATCCCTTTTAGACCTTTTAGATGGATTAGAAAGATATTATTATTCATGTTTCCTTCACCATGTGCAGCTTAATAAGCGAATAGATTCTGATCTATAGGTAAACCTCTACCAGTCTACCTAAGTTTGTGTGCCATGTCAATTAGCTATGCAAGCCATGAATTTCTTTATTTTTTCAAAATGGTGATGATTTTTTTAAACTAATTGTTACTATGAATTAAGAAATGTATTAAATTTGTTAGGGGTGTTGTTGAAATTTGTTTTGGCCTAATATAGATTTATTGACCAGTTTGCTAAAATTAATCTATAGGTGCTTCGATAAAGATTTGTGCTCAATTGGGTGTATGTGTTGAGGTAAACATATACATTTTTGCCAAATGATTCCAATAATTTGGCCAGTTTCACATTTGACCAATTTTTAGCCATTTAACCATCATGCACAATCACTTACGTTAGATTTCTGAATTTAATGTATCTAAGGAGTTAACAAAATCATTTTTATTACTTCAAAGCTATGTGGAATATAAAATCCGCCTAATCAACATTTTCCTCATACTTGAGTGGACGCTTCTTACCCGATAAAGGTACTTTCAATAAATCTTAAGATCAGCCGATTACCTCATATTAGCATAATCAAATTTTATAGCGGGTATGTTCGTATGTTGTGAGTTGCAGCCATTGATATGGTAGATCAAGCGGCTGCTAAACTGAAAATGGAGATTACTTCAAAACCTACTGCACTTGATGAGATCAACCGTGCCGTTTTGAAAATTAAGATGGAGAGGCCATCACTCAATAGTGATACAGATAAAGATAAAGCTTCAAAGGACAGGTTGAATCAGCTTGAGACTGAGTTGGCTCTCTTAAAGGAAAGGCAAGCCGGGTTGACCGAACAATGGGAGCATGAAAAGAGTGTCATGACAAATGTATTAAAGAAGAAGCGAGTCAACATCTGAATGACTTTTGCTTTTACAAGATCTTCTGTTGATGATAACATAACTAAATTGTCTTTATTTTCAGATTGATCGGCTTAATCTAGAGATACAACAAGCAGAGCATGAGTATGATCTAAACCATGCAGCTGAACTGAAATACGGGAGTCTGAACTCATTGTTACGTCAACTTGAAACTGCTGAAAAAGAATTAGTCGAGTATATGTGTTCAGGGAAGTCTATGCTTCGTGAAGTGGTCACCGGTGATGACATTGCTGAGATCGTGAGCAAATTGACTGGAATTACGCTTTCAAAGCTGAAATTTAAAATTGCAGTTGTAGAGAAGGGCCACATTCATCATGCCAAAATGTTTCGGTTATGATGCTGGTTAAAAATGTCGATTATGATGTTGGTGATTTCTTAACCGAAATATTATAGTGCAGCCTATACATGTTGAAAAAGATTGTTGTTGGTCTTTTGTGTTAGTTTTTGAAGATTGTGTACTTTTTTGCAATTTGTATTCCTTTTTATAACTTTCCTTGGTCTATTTTGTTCTATACATGATGCCATATGACCTGTGTTTTTTGGCTTAGATGATTAGTTATGTTAGTGTTTCATATAGTCGTCATTGCTTTGCTTTTTGTATCTAGATGTTTATTACAGTTGCAGTTCGTATACATTATTGTCTAGTTGCTGAGTTTTTTGGTTTTCTGTTGTTTGCTCCTTTTTTGCTTTAGGTAGCTTGGTTTTCGCTTTGGGCGTTCATGGCATTATCTAGGCTAATGGACAAAGAGAAGGAGGTCCTTCATGGCATTATCATCCTTGCGTGTTGGAGTCTTTCGCAAGTTAGGAACGCGCTTCTAGGTGTGAAGTTACTTATACTTGATGGTGATAGAAATGTCAAGACTAAAAACAAAAAATGTTGTGTATAAAGAAATATTTAGTGATATTTGAATAAAATGTGTATTGCTTGCTTTTAAATTTGAATAAAATATTTCTACTATATTTTTTTATACGTTTTACCGCTCAAAATAATTGTAAGTTGGTGAACCGCGTGTTAACGCAGGCAAAGATCTAGTCTATAAATATATACAAACTAATAAACAAAAGTCCCTTAAGACACTTGTCACTCCCTCATTCAAATATCAATTTTATTCATCTTCATATTCTGAGACATGGCAAAACCTTGAAATTTTTAACAATTTTTTTTTAAATCAAAAAGCATTCATTAGTTAAGGTGTTAATTTTAGGGTTAGGATCAAATACACAAGACACTTTTTCTAGGAAGGGTGAGAAAAATTGTGATCCATTGATCATATATTTGAATGGTTGATATTAGTTTGTTTGAAAAAAAATAAATAATAAATTAGAGGAAGGGCATAAAAGGAAAACCCCATTTGTTGACTTTCTCTCTCCACATGCAATGCACATGTCAATTCCCCCATCATTTTAAAACGTCTATAACTTTTTCATACGATATTTTTTCTTCAAAAAAATTTCACCATATTAACGAGCGTTTTTTTATCTTTAATATGAGTACCACATTGCTACATTAAAATTGAAAAAAATAATTCATGCTAAATGGGTTTTCTTCTCCGTTGTGTCTTCTGCTCGTTCATTGTGTTATAGTATGCACATGTGCTTTATAAATATGTTATTTATGTTTTTTTAGTCTACACATGATTTAACTTTGTCCATTGTGTTTTTAGTATACTTTTCATTGTGTTTTATGCAAATGAGTTTTGTATTTAGGTGTACATTGTGTTTTTATTATGTTGTTCATTGTGTTTAAGTCTATTATTCATTGTATTTTAGTCTTCTGTTCATTGTGTCTTTAATATGTCGTCCATTGTGTTTTATTAGACCGTTCATTGTGTTTTATACCCTATTGTTCATTGCATATTTAATTGGTACTCATTGTGTTTTACGTTATCTTCATTGTGTCTTACGCAACTGGGTTTTCAATTTTTTTTTTTTCAAAAGTATTCATTGTGTTTTAATCTTCTGTTCATTGTGTCTTTATTATGTCGTCCATTGTGTTTTACACAATTGGGGTTTTGACTTTTTTTTCAAAAGTATTCATTGTGTTTTAGTTTTCTGTTCATTGTGTCTTTAGTATGTCATCCATTGTGCCTTACGCAACTGGGTTTTCAACTTTTTTTTTTCAAAAGTATTCATTGTGTTTTAGTCTTCTATTCATTGTGTCTCTAGTATGTCGTCCATTGTGTTTTACTACACTCTTGATTATGTTTTATACCCTATATTTAATTGGTGCTCATTGTGTTTTACACTCCATCGTGTCTTACGCAAGTGGGTTTTTTATTTTTTTTCAAAAGTATAACATTATGGTACTCATATTAAAGATAAAAAGACGTTCAATTTAATGGTATATTTTTTTTAAAACAAGATGACGTATAAAAAAGTTATGGACATTTAAAAATGAAAGTGGAAATGGCATGTGACTTGCATGTGCATATGTTTTTGACAAAATTACCCCTCCCACTTGTTTAATCCTTTGGACACATGTTATTTTCTAATGGCTTCTCACCCTTCTCATTTTTTGTAGCCTTTGTAGAATAACACAACCCGTTAATTTTATATTATTTAAGGTGGTCATAAATTAGGAAAGTTACATATTATTTTCGTGAGTTATAAACAAAACTAGATTATACCCCGGGAACGTCCCGGGGTTGAGAAATCTAATATGACATATTAATTTTACATATGAAATAGAATGATTCGCTTTACAGTTACATGCAACAAAGCTTCGGGTAACACCTAATCTAAAACAATTAAAAATATATCTCCAATGTTAACGCCTAACCTTATACAATGTATAGCTCTAATATTAATATCTAACCTAAAACAATGGATAACTCTGAACAAAACCCCACAAAAAAATAGTCGTTTTTTTTCTCCGTTTTTTATATATAGCACTATGGTACTCGTTGGAAAGATAATAAAACGCTCCTTAATTTGGTGTAATTTTTTTCTTTAAAAAATCTCTTATATAAAAGATATTAACGTTTAAAAGTTATGGGAGGAAACATAAGAGAGAAAAATCCAATTTTATTTTTAAATATTTTTTTCCTAAAATATCTCAATGCCACATGGGATGACATATGGCACACTCAAGGAGGAGCATGCCTCTTTGAGTGCCATGTCATTAAAATGGCTTTGGTTTATTATATGTATAGATAATGAAAATTAATTAACTTTCCTAATTTATGAACACCTTAAATAATATAAAATTAATACCTTAATTAATGAATGTTTTTTGTTTTAAAAAAAAAAGAAAATTGTTAAAAATTTCAAGGTTTTGTTATGCGGCAAAATATGAAGATGAATAAAATTGATCTTTGAATGAGGGAGTGACAAGTGTCCTAAGGGACTATTATTTAGTTTGTATATAGATATAGACAAGTGTAGGGGAAAGTTAATTTGAGTACACGTATATTTCGTGCGAACCGCGAGAACGCCATCTAGAACCATTCGAATTTAAAATTTTCTTTTGACACTTAAATCTTTATTATTAAAATAGTATTTCAAAAACATAATTTACGCATAAAAATTTAAACATATACGAAAATAAATTGTTTTTACACATTTATAAATTTATGGTTTGGTAGGGATCCTAAGAGAACCAACCCCTATTTGAGAACTGAGAGAACCATTCTGGGCCACACATTTCATATAAAGGCAAAAAAAAATTTTTTTTTTTTTTTTGCTTTAATCGCACATTTTTATGCAAGGAAAAATTTTTTTTTTATTTTTTTTGAATTTTTTTTTCATTTATACATATGTGTATATGTCAATTATACATATGTGTATATAGCATTTTTCAGCTATACATATGTGTATATTTCAGTTATACATATGTGTATATTGCATTATACATATGTGTATAATGCAATTATACACATGTGTATACTGAAAAAAAAAACCAAAAAAATAAAAAAGAAAAATTTCCTTACATATAAAGCAGCGATTTTTGCAACAAAAAAAAAAAAAAAAAAAAAAAAAAAAAAAATTTGCCTTAGAGAAATGTGTGGCCCAGAATGGTTCTCTCAGTTCTCAATTTGGGGAAAGGTTCTCATTTGAACCAAATCCTATATATGGTTTATATATGTGTAAACTGTTTCATTTACACATGTGTAAAAAGTTAATTTTAGAGTGTTTTTTCAAGAAAAGATGAATTATATGGAAATAAAATTCATTTTTTAATGCTGTATTTTAATTATAATTAAGTTTGTATTGAAAAAAATTGATTTTGATTGATTTTCTCATTTGTTCTCACGGTTCTCATAATATTTAGCGTTTCTCAAGATAATCTTCCCATCTAAGTGTAAATCATGAAAATGTCCATTTTTATCCACATAATTAACAAAATATCATTCACTTAGTTTTTGAAATTAATTATGAAAATAGCGATTTGACTTTAATTTAATTTCCAATAATGTTAACCAATAACATGTCACCATGTGTCAACACCATGTGCCATAGCGCATTAGATGTGGCGATTTGCTCGTACGTGCGTGTTTTGAACTAAAAGCTCATGCGCTAAGAAAAGAATTAGTTGCACCGAGATAAAGATCTGCTACACCATGTTGATATGTTACCCCAATGAGATCTAACTTGCTGTGCCATTATGAATCTGCGGAGCCAAGCTCATAAAATATGTTGCACCAGATTAAAATATGATCTGTCAAATGACATGTCACACGGTTCAATTCATTTGTAATTTTTAAAAATCTATGACTATTTTAAAAAGTTATTTTTTATTTAATAAACTTAACTTTGCACGTAATTAGACGGTGGATGAATCACGTAACGCAAGGGATGGCACATGGAGATGGTCTGTCACGGCTATGTAAAGTAAACGGTTAAGGAGAAGGTCTTTTGTGGTGTCATTAATTGTTTGGATTTATAACTGTTGTGTGTTTTGGTATTATAGCATTATGTCCACACGGGTAGTTATGCTTTTTTGGACTCCAACAGACGATGGTTATCTGATTTTCAATTCCTATTTCTTCACTCAAACGTCATGTTTAATGTAACGTATCCAACGTTTTTCAAAGCGGCCCGCGCAACTTGCCCTACGTGATGTGATGTTTGTTTGGATATCGTATACGAGAAGGTGGTTAAGGTGTTAAACAACAACCGTTAACAAGCATTTTTGGGTTGGGATAGGGATCATTTGGTCCTGGGTTTGATTCCTACAGTGGGGGTTTTCCTAGATTTATTGGGTTTCCATCTAAATTGGTGTATATGCATTATTGATTAGTGGAAATAGGTATGACCAGATGGTTCCACTGGTGGCACGATGATACTCTAGTAATCCGTCAGTGATCATTTTACCGTTAAAAAAATCTTATCATATCATTTAATTATGGTATTAATCATATATGATATTGAAGTAAAGCGGAATCACAAAAAAAATAATGGAGAATAATTCTCAAGGAAATTGAATAAAAACTGAATGAACAGAACAAAACATTACAAGTGCTCTTGGGGTTCTATAAATTTGGTAGATACTTCAAAATTTGGGGTTCTATAAATTTGGTAGATACTTCAAATTTTTGAAATTACAAATTATTCAAACTAAAACCATAAATTATGCTAATCAAAGATTTAGGTTTTTTAGGCTACAAGGTAGTGTTTTGGATGTAAACTGAAAGATGAAATGGAATGGAGCATTGTCATAGAATTTAGAAAAACTTATATTGGTTGGTCAATGTAATGGAATATTCTATTACTTAGTCCATTCTATTTCCTCTAAAAACCCCAAATTCATTCCATTCGCCCCCTTGCTATCATTTTACTCCTTTTGTCACCTTTCATCACCACCACCCACTACAACCACCGCCACCCACCACCCACCATCACCAACAACACCACCGCCACTCAATGCAACTGACCAACGTCGCACTCGTCATCGCCACCGATCACTGCTGCCTCCACCACTTACCACCACCGCAACCCATCGTTGCAGTCCACCGCCACTGACCACTGTCTCCATTAACCACTGACACCCACCACCAATGACCACCATCGCCACCAACCATCGTCGGCATCAACCGCCGATATTATTCCTTCGTCTTTTTTTGCCTAGAAAACAATACAAAGTAATGATGCATTCTATTCTTACATGGTGACCAAACAAGACTATGGAATAGTATTGATCCATTTCATTCCTTTATCAATTCCATTAATTATTGCCAAAATCAAATCCATAGATATGGAAATCGGTGAAAAATCTTGATTGACGAAATGATACCACATGATCGGGCTCATCGAGACGTTTCCGTCCACTACTTGAGGGCGCCGTAACTACAACAGTAGTCGAAGTTATGCCAATTTAAAGTTTGAGAAATTTTTGTCGTGTTTCTTCTTATCAAGCCGGTCCAAATAATAATCTACCATCTCTTCGACCCACTTCTCATTAGATATGAAGATGTTATTATCTATATTTATCCTTCGTATAACATAGTTGTATACTTGTATTAACAAAAAAGAATAGTTTTAGTATGGGCCAAAAATGTAATGAACAACAATCTATACCTCTTTAAATAAAGCAATTTAATAGGTTCTGTACGTTTGAATACAATGATCTTAAGCAAGTGACTAGAAATTTTATTGCAATTCCTAACATAACATTATAATTTCAAATTTTACAGACGAAAGCCTCGTCTTAACAAAACCACACCCTAAGGTCCCATGAGACAGGGACTAACCAACGGCTACACTAAACGATCAAATAACACAAAATAAGCCAAAGAAATAATCGAGAGAGAACACTAGGTGTAAATCCGGTTCAAAGAAGACCGAAGCGTTAAATACACAGCACGCCATCCAGCTTGCGAAGGGTGCACCGAGTCCCAGAAAAACGTGGAGTCGGGTTCATTGCAAACCGTATACAACTTCTTCCCGTTTTCATCCAGACTTCCACAAGAAGCACCACTGCTTGTAGGTTCACAACAAGGCTTCAATGGAGTATTAAACTTTAAGCTCCCTGTATACCAAAATTTACATAAATCCCAAGAACTACAATCCTTAAATTCATCAAGATTATACTTAAAATAGTAAAGATATTTTAAGCACAATCTAAAAAGAGTCTTGTTCTATATACTTGGGCTAAATTTAGCCCGGTAATCCCTCCCAGCTGGGCCTGTCCTTTTTGTAACTTCATTTTTTTAGAGATAAATTGTTAACAAAAATATTATATTTGTAGACTCTATTTACGGAAATGATTTACAACTCTATTTACGGAAATGGTTTACATATAACATGAAAAAATAATTTGTACATATTTCACTCTAAGGGTGTCAATTTGTGCCACAACACATCATCAAAACGTAGAACATAGGTTGTATTCGGGTTGACATGTTTAATTAAATGGGTCGTTTTCAAGTTGACATTGTCAGCACGTTTCATTACACAGTTGAAACGGCAACCCATTTAAGACTTGTTTACTCTATTGATTCCAACCTCCCGGCCTTTTACTACTTGAATACAACTTGTTGACTCGTTTGGATAAACGGGTTAAATGAATCGTGCCATGGTTACACGATTTTAAATGTGTTTAAAGTAGGGTTAATGTCTTTGACATGAATCAACAAATGGTTTGTGGTTGGGTTCAATGATTCAACTAGCCCGCCCGATACAATTGACACCCTATTTGACTCTAGGGATTCGGTCCTAAAGGCCGGCCATTCAGGCTTTATGGCGCTTTTCCCTGGACTGGGCTCTTTTATCAAACATTAAGATCAACAGGTATTGGGTTTTTTCGAGTTGGGCCAAGAAACATTTGTGCATCTTTACTTCAAAAGGTCAAAGCCATAAACAAATGAACAATATTATTAACTAAGAGAGCGTTGAATACCTGTAAAATCTCCTTTGTTTTTCAACACAGTGTTGAAAGTTGTAAAAAGATCAAGGATGAGAAAGCTAGAATCCTTGGTGCTATTGTTGAGTCCTGTCACAACTTGCTGCAGCAACTGGTTGTGGAAATTGGATGCTGCATTCCGCGACACGTTGCATTGTTGGTACGATGAAAAGATTGTTTCTCTTGGGAGGCATCCTATGGGCTGCAGGGAAGTCACCAACACCCTTGGTACACCCATTTCACGAATTCGCTTAATATTTATTCCGATTTGGTTCACAACATGCGAAATGAATGAAGATAGACCCTACATAGGCAACCATATATTTTCAGCAACATAAATTCATAATTCACCCAACACATTTAAGTGACCTTGGTCATAGATTTGAAGCTTAAGTGACCTCTGAGGTTATTTATGGGGTTTTGCGTTGTGTAATTGTCTAAAAAAAAATATGATTGTCACATCACTACACTTCACTCAATTTCTTCTCAAAGACGTAATTCTTTCACATGAAAAATAAATAAAACAAAAAAAAAAGTAACAAAAACTCTAGCGTGAATGGAAGTTGATTGGTTAAAAATTGGATTATGGCCCCAGACCTCTGGCTGCATCCGGTGGCGGATTTAGAAAATAAAACAAGGAGTAATATCTTATAAAAAACATTTTAAGGGGTAACAAAAAATTTGTTTTAGGGGTAACATTTTTAAAAATACCTAGGAAAATCGAGGGGTAACATATGTCCTCCTCTGATTGTACTATATGCCTGCATCCAATCACGGCCTCATAACGCCCCACGTGGCGGTGATTAACACAACCACACCGACATTGCACGGGGCGTTAAACCACAACAGATAATCTTAAGTCTAAACTTAAGAATGTACGTTAGGGGAGTTTACCTGTTCCGAGCCACCGGATGAAGTGTAGGCACCATAATCATTGCCGGAGACAGTAACAAGAGCAAGAGATGAATCCAAATCCCATTTTGTGTAGACCTTTTCTTTAATTAGCCCATCAAGGAACCCAATCTGTGTGCTCATGTTTGGCTGCAAATTACCCGTGTCAAACACCCCGGTCCCACCATAAGCAAAGTTTAATCCATTTTGCAACTTGTTCCCACCATATTTTCTCCATTGATATGGCAATGGAGACTTGATTCCCATAAACTTGGCTGCAATTTCATTGCATATTAGATTACATTGAGAACCACTAAACATTTGAGAACCATATTGAAAAATTACTACAACTTTTGTAGCTAGTTTTTTACGTGGTGGCGTTTTCAATAACAACGAAAACATGATGAATTCATCGTATTATATGTAAACATATAGTGTACTAAGAGTTAAATACAAGTGAACATTCGTAAAGCCGCTAGTGAATTAGAATACACTATATGAACATGGTGACATTTCTTAAATTAACTTAAAAAAACACATTGTATTCACCGGTCAGTTAATATGTTGTTATAAATAAAAATGTATTCACTGTTGAATACAATATAATAAATATACATATAATGTATTTAATAGTGAACGGTGAATACTTGTAAATAACAAATGCATCACATCTATCTTAATGTGGCTCTGAACCATTCAGCACTGAATGATTCAGCATTCAACGCGTTTGTTTCAACTTCTTAATTGAATAGTTAAGGCTGAACCATTAAGACTTGAGATGTAGCTTAACTACTAAGCACTGAACTAGGCTGAACCGTGGAACAAGAAAACTAACCATTAAGATGTCCAACTAGTCCAACTTAATAATTCAGCACTTAACCGTTCAGATCTCTTAATGATTCAGAAATTAATCAAACAAACAACGGGTGTATTGAACAGTGAATTAATTTTGATTTGACACGTATCAAGTTAATTACGAAAATGCTACCACATGAAATCATATTTATGTAGCAAATTCGACTGCTAAAAATATTTTTTTTTTCGAATGATTTTCAAAACTTTATGGTTCACTTATCAATAATCATATATGTTCAAAGAATGATGATAATAATTTGGAATAAAAATAATATATTTTTTTATCAAAGTGGAAGACAGCATGGACAAATTAAGGCTGGCACAGGAGCATTATGGCACTAAAATTTTGATATATACTCACAAAAGCAAGCTTTTGTGCTTTCTCTTTTACTTTATTTATAGGTAATGGCAACACACAAAGGTAAAGGTACCCTAATCCTCACATGCATTCATTAGTTGTACTCTATGCATTGTACATTTGTATAAGTACCTTCTTTAATAAATAGCTATTTTGTTCATATAAAAAGTATTAGAGTAGACTTTATGACTTGTTTAAGTAAGTACTGTTTACATTTTAGTCCTTCAACCTTGACCCGTTGTAAATATTAAAGTTTTAGATTCCATGATCACAACTATCATATAATCTTTTTAATTAGAAATTCTACAATTTTTATAAGGTAAATCATGTTAAAAGACATAACTGACCATACTACTCTTTGGGTCGGGTTCGAGTTTTAGAGACTAAACTAAAGCGTATAACTTTGGAATGGATGATATGAGAACATAAATGAGTAAAAGATAAAAGATGATCTTTAATCATAACTAGTATTTAGGAACTTTGTGTCGCTACGGTGCCTTTAAACCAAATAAAAAATAGATGTTAAAACGTTAATTAATGCATTATCACATGGTATCCATCTATTGAATCATAAAGCAGAATATTGTTTTGTGAGGAGTGTTATATATTTTCGGTGTAATATGTAAATATCTTAGACTATGTTTTGGCCCGCGAGCGATTAGCCGCGAGCCACAATTTGATCAACGTGGATCGTTCACACCACAACACCCTCACGTGAGCTGTCACATGAGCCAGCCGAAGCTACCACACTCGCGTATGGTAGCAGGTGGAAAATGACCGTTGGTGAGTCAATAACACTAAGAGGCTGTTTGGTAGCCTCTTAATGAGGCTCTTAACCATTCAGTGCTGAATGATTCAGCATTCAGCGCTTTTGTTTCAGCCTCTGAATGGAATGGTTAAGGCTGAATCATTAAGACTTGAGATGTTGCTGAACCATTAAGCACTGAATTATTAAGCACTGAACTAGGCTGAACCTTAATGAAACTCTCATACTAATGTGGGATAAGAAAACTAACCATTAAGATGTCTAACTTAAAAAGATCATTGACTCATGACATATGATATTATTGAAAATAAAGAAAAAGAAAAGCGAAAAGCATAAAACATAATAAAGTGGGCAGGAATGATATTAGCCTAGTCACTCCACTTTTTACATGTACTTGGAGTTTAATTAGATAGAAGGGGCATCATATCATATCATTCTTTGAAAAGAACAAAATCCATTTTGCTATATTTATAGTATTACTTGAATTAGTTTTATATAATATATCACCATGTGAAAGATACATATTGAAAAATTCATTTCACAGTAACTAGTTTGTTAAGTGTACAGTAAAATTACAGGTGTTTAAATTTATTGATTCTTTCACAAATGTTAAAATTAACCTAACTAAATAAGCATAAATAAATCTTAGTTAGTGTATATTTTGATATTTTTTTTCTTTAAATTTTAAATTTTTTTACATATATCCCCTTACTATAACAAACTAACCCCTAAAATCAATTACATATTTCCTCTTGTAAAAGGGAAATATATAATTGACTTTTCAAATACTTATGTTTTAGAAAGCGAAAATATTTAGTTGACTTTTTAGTTGAAAAATATGTGGAAGAAAAAAATATGTAAATGATACAATTTTCTAATACATGATCAACTTTCAATTATTTTTCTTTGATAATTGATGAATAAGTTGCTTGCATTAGATAAATTTTTGTTGAAAAAAAACCTCCTTTGATTGCTTTCTCTTGTCAGGTGTATCATAATACTAGCCGATTACCCCGGGAAGGTCCCGGGGTTGATAGGAAAAATCCTAAACTCTCATCACAGATCACACACCATTCCACTTAATACATGTATCAATTCTCTTAACAAATTAAACTAAACTGATATAATGGAACTTACATAACCACCAATACCTCTATCAAATCTGTTAAGAGTAAACTTAAGTGACATAAATTAAGCTTAACTGAATGTAAGTAAACTCAACTTAAAGTAACTAATGAAACATGTAACTCAACTCAGCTTTAAGTACCTAATGAAACATAAATCTATTATACTATACAACTCAACTGACATTGAAACAGACCTATGAGTAATAGATGTAAACAATCTTCCAATACATGTATCAATTCTCTTAACAAATTAAACTAAACTGATATAAATTAAACTTAACTCAACCTAACAAAACTCACCTCTCTACAAAAAATAAAAAAGAACAATAATCTATTATCTATTATCTATTAATATATATATATATATATACAGAAAACGAACCTGATCTGAGCTGTCTCCCTACCACGTAATCCCCAACCGATCGACCTCTGTACGAAGACTGAGTCATAATAATAATAATAATAATAATAATAATAATAATAATAATCACTATACTCGTTACAGTGGCGACCAGATTTTCACATGAACCACTCTTGACCTGACATATACAGCCTTTTGAATCTATATAGCATACCATACAACCTACTGGCTATATAATGTTTGCCTTATTCTTCAATCTATTTATAGCTCAATCAAAGTAATTTAGTATGTTAATAATAATAATAACTAAATCCCCACAAAAGTCATTCAAACTTCCAGACAGATGTTTAGAATCAGTGAGTAAAATCAAAAGTGCATCAAGAGTCCTACATTACGGTTAGTACTATCGCATCTTATATAAAAGTCGCCGTTAATGTGAACCATCATAACTTGCTGCAATCTAATAACACGCCAATTCAGCATCAGAATCCACAGTATGCTAATAACAAAATTAAACAATCAATAATCCTTAAAACTATTAAAAAATCACGAAGATACACCGATTGAAGAAAATGACACTGTTAACAAAGCAATACATATATCACCTAATTCATTATTGTAGATTAAAAACCAGAAAATAAAACAAACAAATATTAAAAAAAAAAAAGAGTGGTACCATCCATGGAGGCGTTTATGGAGGTCTTTGGATCTTAACATCTGCTGTTTAGCGCCTTCACCACCAGGCTTATCCATAACAATCAGCCAATGCTCATAATCACATCCAGGGAACAACGGCGCCATCTCCGTCGGAGGCCGGTCGCTGAAGTTCAAACCGGAGTTAAGTGGCGAGTACGCGCTTCCGGACCGGTTCACGCGGCACCGGATGAGGTTCAGGCGAACCGCGGAGAGTGTGACCGGTCGGAGAGAGTGTGAGAGAGAGGACGGTCGGGGGAAGAAGGGTATCGGTGGTGGTCTGGTTATGGAAGGTGATGATGAGGAGGAGAAGAGACGCATGGTGGTTAGAAGGTGTGATGAGGATGATCGGACGGTTAGGAGTAGGAGAGGTGGTGTAAGGTTTTTAGGGTTTGGGAGAGAGTGAATGAGGAGGTTAGGATTTAATAACTTTAGGGTTTTATCTTTTTCTCTTTTTTTAATTAAAAAAACGAAATAATTAAAAAACACCAAAAACATTCATTAAGGATGCCATGTGGCACTATAGAGGGGAGGTTGGAGGCACCATTGAACGCCACGTCAGCAAAAGGGCTTTGTTTTATATATATATATAGATTGTATATATATTTTTATAAAAGACTTATTTGATGATTCCTTTTTAACGCATATCTATATCTATATATATATATAAAAGAAAGCATATATGCCCCTTGAGAGTGCCACGTGGCTTAATAATTGAGTGTTTTTGGTGTTTTTGAGTATTTTTCTAAATTTATCTCTCTATCTCTCAATTCTCAATTACTAAAATTAAATTGAGTTATTTTAGGAAAAAAAAATTTAAAAACAAATTTAAATTTTTCTCTCTTATCTTCCTCCCATAATTTTTAAACATAAATATCTTTTATATTCGAGATTTTTTAAATAAAAAAATTACACCAAATTAACTAGCGTTTTATTATCTTTCCAACGAGTACCATAGTGCTATATAAAAACGAAAAAAAAAACGACTATTTTTTGTGGGGTTATATTCATACAGAAAAAAACACAAAGTGTTCAGGTTATTCATTAATCATGTTTTTTCTTTTAAACCAGGTTCTTATCTACGATGTTGAAATTCAGCTCAATCGCCATGTTATCATTGGAATTTTACTCTTCTAAAGATCGATAGGTATACTTCATCAAGAGAAGCTAGGAGAAAGATTCGCCCAACACTGCAACATATGGTGTCACCTTATAGCAAGGTTATTTTTTTATTTATTTAATTACAAGAGTAATAATTATTACTATTAGTATTAGTATTATTAGAATGGTTATATTTTTCAACCCCCATCATGAATTCTACATCTATATATATAAGTATAAGTCAAATTGTAACATATTTTAATTTACGTGAAGATGATTATATGTTGAAGGTTATCCTTTTAATACTTTATTATGTTTAATATGGTTTATGCTTTTTATTTTTTTAACTTTTTAAATAAATGTTTTTTAACTAAGATTGATTATGTTTAAGTTATTTACTCTTTTCGTGATTTGAGTTTTCTTTTTTTATCATTTTTTATTAAATCATATTAAATTTTTCAACCCCGGGACCTTCCCGGGGTAATCAGCTAGTTATAATTATAATAAATAAATGTTAAACTTTGACCAACAACTACATATGCATTTTGTATCCCTTTTCTATAAAACACCTAGATATAATAAAATAAAATCCATCAAAACTAGAATTTAATTCTCCTTACTCCTTCCAACCAACCACGCTAATTATTCATATTTTTTTTAAAAAAAAAACACGTGGATATTATTATATCAGGAAGTGATATAACGTAAAGATAGCAATAGCATCATGCATAGTACTATAAGTTTGTTACTGTACGAAACATACCAACAAAATCGGTAAGCACACGTCCATCTGAGTATCTTCCGGCAGGCTTTCCGGGAAACGTTTCACCATAAGGCGTCTTCCACGAGCTCGCCAACGACTTGGGGTTGTTCCCAGTATCCGAATACGAGTCTCCGAACACAAAAAGCTTCGTTGGTTTAACTCCACCGGTTGCATAAACAGTTTCACCTTCACACACACACACACACAAACACACAGTTAGTGATTTGATACGAGGAATATTATGTTGGTGAAATGTTACCGGTTATTGGAGGTTTCAGATGAGAATTACCGGTGATGATGAAGAGTAAAAGCAGGAAGATGGTGTAGGAGAGTTCCATTAATTAGAGAGAGATAGAGATAGAGGCAAATCGAAACAGAATCTGACCTAGTATATATAATATGCAGAGATGAGATGTAGTTTACATTATGCCTCCTTTAAGTTTTGAAGAATTACGTTTTTAGTCTAACTTTAACTTGTGAAAAAGAAGAGATGTACTTTTCACGTTTATTCCTTACTCGTTGGCATTGTGGGGCTGAAGTCATGAGCCCAATTTTTTTTAAATCGGTGCTGGGCGGATTAAAAAAATGTTAAGTTTTTTTTGATAAAACTGTAGAAATTCACACTACTAAGCTAAAAATTGGTGGTGGCTGGGGCACCTCTGGCCCTTAAAAAGCTTCGCCCATGCCCATAATGTATTTGTATTATAATTTTATTGGTTATGATAAGATATGTGTGCAATAATAGTCTAGCGCATCACACTCTTATCTGACATCATTTTGTCAAATGAACGTCAAATAAACTTTTCTTAATGAAAGTTTATGTAGTTCATATCTCACTCAAACAAGTGTTTTTCTTTTACTCGCAGAGCCGGCTTTGGGGGTGGGCGAGCCGCACCCCTGGCCGAGGCACGTTATTTTCGAGGGGCCAATTTTTTTTACATATATTATGTATATATCGGATAGGAACTCTAAGACCAGAAGTAAAGGTTCGGAAGTTAAATGTTTTTACTGGATTTTGAGGATGAAGGCTAGAACACTTCGGAAGTTGAATGTATTTACAAGTTTAAGAACACTTCCGAACTCACCAAAAAGAAGAGTCAAATTAAATCCTTTTGAAATCATAGTTTAAGTCCGGTAAATTAAATCTCGTAGCAAGTTGGTCGATTGAAAATTGTTTGGAGCATTGTGATTGTGTATTATACATATACATATATACACACATGTATTTTCATAGTTGTTTTTGTTTAAAGTATGTTTAAAACATGTGTATCCCCTCTAAATTTAGAACCTTAAAACGTATTTGGTTATTTATGATTTATTTGAAACTTTATAACTTCTATTGGGAACGATTTGATCCATAGTTGATAATTCAAATATAAAATATTCTTATTTATTAATGTAAATAATAAAATAACAAAAATAAAATATTAAAAAACATATTATAATGTTAATCATCGTTTAAAAAAAATGTTAGGAGAGTTTCACGAATCATCGGTTAGCTATTAAGGTATGACATTCTAATAATATATTTTTACTATTGGTATAACGTTAATCTTTGTTTAAAAAAATTCTTTTATATAATTCGTTAGGGCCTTTTTTTTAATCGGCCGAGGCACTTGAATCCTTAGGACCGGCTCTGTTTACTCGTAATTTCAAGTTTTCAACTTTGGGCATAGTAGTAGTGGGTGCTGAACATCACCTCTTATGGACACAAAAAAGAATGTTGTCATTCTGGCATTCTAGCTATGGACATAATCACGGTCGTTAGTGGCAAGTTTTTTTTTTTTTTTTTTTTTTTTTTTTTGGGTTTTTAGATTTAAATAACCGAAACTCTCGTTTGTTGACGGATAATACTCCCAACTAACAAATTGTCTTCCATCACTCTCAACTTATAACTTATTTTCTTTCACCACTCTCAAACTAACTGAGCCCTAACTCAGTTAGGGGCTCAGTTAGTTTTCTTGCTGACGTGACAATATTTTCTGTTGTCATACATGCTTGTGTAATAAAACATTATTTATTTTTAAGAAAAATATTTATTAATTTTTTATAAGAAAATTTGATTACAAAACAAAAAAAAAGATTTATAAAATAATCTTTTTAAATATGCTCCTTTACGAGGATAATTTTTTTACACCTTGCACCTCACCATAAGTCGTAAAACATAATGGCTTATCAACTTTTGGTTACTCTTGTACACCATGGTTTTGTTGTTCACATACCAACTATATGCTTGTTTACAAATATGCTCCTTTACGTGGATGATATTAGGGGTGTTCATCGGTTCGGTTTACGGTTTATTTGGTTTATTTGATTCGGTTTATTCGGTTTTCAAAATTTTGTATCTCAAACCAAAAACCAAACCAAACCAAATTTAATTCGGTCCGGTTTCGGTTTAAAACCAAACAAACCAAATTCAACCAAACAAACCAAATTGAAACGAAGATTTTTTTCTCTAACTTATATACCTATATATTCCAAAATCCGAAAAAAAAGATTGCAATAAATACAAACCAAAAAATCAAACCACGCAAACAGAAACATCATAAAAATTAAAAATTGTAAAATGAACCCTAGTTTACTAGTTTATACTCAGATTATTACCTCTATAAATTGGTGAGCTTTATTTATTTTGGGTTGGGTTTAATATTTTGGGCTTATGTATGAGTTATTTAATATTATTATTTTTATTTAATAATTAATTATTTTACCGGTTTATTCGGTTATCCAAATAAACCAAATAAAAAAAATGTAGAACCAAAAACCAAACCAAACACCGAATAAGCAATTCGGTTTCGGTTAAAACCAAACCAAACACCAAATTCGTTATTCGGATTAGTTTTTTTGTTACGGTTCGGTTTTCAGTTTTTATTTGGTTTGCGGTTTTTCTGAACACCCCTAGATGATATTATCAAGAATGACAATAATTAGGCTCACAATAGTTAAATTTGTCATCTAACATGTGAGTAAATGTTGAGTTAAAAATTTTGGTGTTATGTGTGTTTAGGCGTGCAATTATGTCTCTCAATCTGTCGTTATATATTTTTTAACGACATATGTTACTTCTTTACACCAATAATCTTAAACTATTCTTATATGTCTAGGTTTGTATTTGATACCTCACCTTTAAGAGGCACGTGCCTCTACGAAATGGGGTAACCCACGTTGGCAATCTCTCATGTATATACCAAAACTTATATTGTACTTAATTAATCAATATACATAATATTTTACATTGGTATTTGTAGGGGTGTAAACGAGCCGAGTCCGAGCCTGACTGGGCTCGAGCTCGGCTCGTTATGGTTTTATGAAGCTCGAGCTCGGCTCGGTTCGAGCCTACAATCTTGAGCTCGAGCTCAGCTCGCTAGCAAAATCAAAAGCTCGAGCTCGGCTCGGCTCGAGGTGATTTGAGAACAATCTCAAACGAGCTCAAAGCTCGGCTCGAGATCGCAAAAGCTCGGATCGCGAGTTTTATTAAATGGGCCTATGAAATAAGGACTTGAGCTTTGGAGATGTGGGCTATAACTTATAAGAGATATATAAATAACTTATAATTATGTTTGGGCTCGTTTAGGCTCGCGAGCCCAATCGAGCTTTGTATCTAGGGCTCGAGCTCGGGCTCGATAACTAAACGAGCCATATTTCAGGCTCGGGCTCGAGCTCGTTAAGGCTCGGCTCGTTCGGGCTTTTTACCGAGCCGATCCCGGGTGGCTCTCGAGCCGCTACGTGTCATTTACACCCCTAGGTATTTGCTCTTCAAAGTCATCGAATTAAACATTCCATTACGTTTATGACAATTTTAAACAAACATGATCGAGGTGAAAGTTCGTCTGTCTCGTTCACTCACCAATCAAAATCCAAATTTTGACGTGCAAAATACAAAATTAACGTACAATTTCATTTCAATTCACTGTTTTTGTCTTCTTTAACCTTTTTAGTAGTTTTTATAAAATGATGCATCTTAAAACTTCGATTGGACAATGACATTATTTAATATCTTGTAGAATTTGTATGTGAGTTTTGGTTTACCGCATAATTTAAAATTATATGTTGCCATCATATACGTTTTGTTATAAAGTATACGGTATAAAGTCCATTAAAATAAGAAGTGTAACAAGTCATCAGAGATTGACACGTGTCAATCTAACCTAACCACAGTTAAACCAAAAAAACATATCTTCCCTTTTATATACCTAACCCATCCTCATTTCATCGATCAAGATCTGGAGCACCACCACCACCACCACTGCCACCGCCACCAAACCACCACCCGACACCACCACGTCATCCTTCACCTTCTCATCTGACAACACCAACAAACCAACAACGATGAAATATACTCGTAACCCGACACCAACTTATCCAGATCTGACAACCACCACCGGCCAAAGAATCATTTCATCCATAGCCGAAAACCAAAGAAAAGATGAAAAACAGGAAAATTATACCAACAATCACTAAACATAGGAGGATCGTTGTGAGGATTACAAGAAGGCGTTTCCAAATTAGAAGCTTCGGGAGGTTCACCTAACTGAAAAAGGGAACACAAATTAATCAAGAAAAGAGGTGCTTTGAAGCTATCAGAAGTCCAAATTAGAAGCTTCAGGAGGTTCCCATTTTTGTTTAAGGAGGTTACGTGGCTCAAGTTATTGGAGAAGATGCTTTTAAATTTTGTTAAGGTGCTTTTGATGTTTGTGATAAAGTTGCGTTTGATTTGTTAAGTTGCCTAATAAAGGTGCGTTTGTTTGGTTTGAATTTATTTTTTGGTTTTTGATGACTGCGTCTAAAATTTTCAATGAGTGATTCCAAACTTCTAATGAGTGCGTCTGAAATTTCAATGAGTGCGTCTGAATTTTGATGAGTGCGTCTGAAAATCTTGATGAGTGATTCCAAACTTTTAATGAATGCGTCTAAAATTTTCAATGAGTGCGTCTGAAGTTTTGATGAGTGCGTCTGAAAATCTTTGATGAGTGCGTCTGATATCTAAAAGTGCTCTGTTTTTCACCAACTTCATCTTCTTCCTCTGCAACTTTTTTTAACCTAATTTTTATGTTTAATCATCCTTATTGAAACAAAATCGAAATTATTCGACAACTATTACGATTCATAATTGTTCATATGATTATTTAATCGTTTTTTTTTTGTAATCGTTTTTTTTTTTGAATTGTGTAATCATTCTGAACATGAATTGATCTGAAAACGATGAAAAATCAGGGTTCAAATTAATCTGTTGTTACGATTTGAAAAAAAAAAAGTAGACGGTTAGAAGGTTTTTTCCTATTTTATGCTTGGTTAGTTTTAACCCAGGTATGGTTAGGGTTTTTAATCTGCATCCAGAAATCTTGTTAATCTAATGGTTGAGATTGCTTCTTACGCTTCTTACGTTAAGAAGCTTTATACGTTAGCTTCACCCTAACTTCAACTATTTATATTCAAACACTAATCAATCGAATTATTTTAATAAAGTTTAAATTAATTTAAAAGAAAACATTTTTTAGGAGCTTCAAGTTTTTAAGAAAAAGCTCCTACTCAATAAAAAGCCTTGTTTGATTAAGGAGCTGGAAGCTTTTAGGTTGGAAAAAAGCTCTATAGTGAAAAGCTACTAGTACTAGCTTTTAAGAAAAAGCTCTACTAGCTACAAACTTTTAATAAGTAAATGACACAAATACCCATTTTATTTTAAAATAAAATAAAAACTTTCGCTACAAGCTTTTAATTATGCCCATTTTGGTCATTTTATACACTTTATTAAACACTCCAGCTACTCTGTCAAACACCAAAATATTTTTAAAAAGCTTCCAACTACCAGCTTGCAGCTACCAGCTACCAGCCACTAGCTAGTTTTGCCAAACATACCCTAAATCTACTCTAAATACTACACAAATATCTGCTACAATACAAAAACCCAACACTTGAGGGTAACACACTCCTTGAACCACCAGTGAGTTGACCTTTCTAGTGGTGAGTACATTAAAAAATAACTTTATAAAATGTACTATTGAAATTGAATAAACAGTTCCATATGCAATCTAGTGTTATGCCCGCGCACTTCGCTATGTAAACACATTTCTAAACAAATATGGCGACGTATCTTATCTGAAACATAGCTAAGTTTCTCACTTAAATCGTCCAAGTGCAATTGAGAGTTGTTTATCGATCTGGGTCTTAAAATTCAACTACCCCATTGCCACAACCACCATACGCCACCTCCACAACCACCACCCAACACCATCGCCAACAACCGACACTACGACAAACATCAGCCAACATCGGCACCACCACCAAAACCCAGCCACCATCACGGAACCACAACTCCCCCTCTCTTTTTACAACACCACCCTCTTCTCTCTCTCTCTCTCTCTCTATCTCTAAAAGCCCAGGCACCACTTCTCAAAACAAAACAAAAAAGAGTTCGCTACATTGAAGCTCAGATCTCCATGACAGAGGCTTAGATCTCAAATCCCCCGAAAAACAGGTTCAGACCGGCGATAATTCCGATCATCATTACCTTGAATCTCTGCCATGGTTGCAATAGAGGTTGCCACGCCAGGTAGAGAGACATAAAAGAGTAGAGAGAAAGAGATATGATAAGCTCTCCAAAAACAGAGTATTATCCTCATAGCTTAAAAAATAACAATACATGCAAGTGGCCGCCTTCGCTGCCATAGGCGGCCGGAACTGGCCTCTATTCGGGAAAACCAATGAACCAACAGTCGAAAAAACGTCGGAAACGGAGGCCAACACCCCCTCTTTCTTTTTCTCTCTCTAGAACAGCTTTGTCTATGTTTCTCTCTATGAGATGAAACCGTCTTACGTCATCGGTCGGCATAGACGACCGGAGTATATGTATGATGCTATTTTAGAGAGAGAAAGAAGAGAGAAGACATGGTAAAAGAAGCGGTAGGAAGGATGGAGGTGGAAAGCAAGTTGTGATGCACAAATGAAAGAGACAGTGAGTTTTAAACAATTATGTTTGCTTTACACACTTGTACGTGGCCATAACCATGCTTCACCTATTTGTACAATTTTCAATAGTGCTTTTGCACTCACAAACCAAACTTACTAATTATATATATATATATATATATATAATAGATAGGTTGAATGGCATCTTAGGCCATGTGGTCTACACTAAAGATGACATGACATGTTAACTAGCGTTGTACATCAGTTTATCCATGTGTTAAGGAGCGTTAAAAGAATTATTTGTTAACATGTTAACGGAATGTTAAAAGACTACATTTTTTTTTTTCCTTTTATAAACCAAAAATGATTAAAAGGTATGATTATGTGAAGTTAAACCATTTTTTTGGGTGAAGTGGAGTGATATAGGGAAAAGTGGATTATGTATCATCTAGGTGGAGTTGAAGATTGTTAAAGTATACAAAATTGGTATATTACATTTTTACCTTATTTTATGACCTGTTCATTTCACCTCTCCCAATGTTAGGTTTGGGGGTGATGATGTTGACAGTTGCCCCAAGCAGTATTGTAGGGGAGCAAGAAAGGGGACGACTATGATGACACACTATCTGTATAACTATTAAGGATTGTTGCATGTGTTCACTAGTGAACAAACTTGCTTTTAATAGTGAACGGCGTTTAATTATGTTTTTGATGGCAATCCCAATTTCATAAAGGAACAGAAAGTCTACGGACTGTTGATGCTGAAGTCCCTTGATAGAGATCCGATGGTATGATTGACATTTCATACTAGATAGCATATTATACCTATTTGGTATCTCATTTTTTTTGTGGCCATGATTGTATACATCTCAAGGGGAGGTTGTGCGTAAGAGCATGTAATTATAGTTTCTTGTGTTCCAGTTATCCTACTAGTCTTGCTATGGGGGGGGGGGGGTGAGCTAAGAGCATTTGTTATACTCTCCCATGTTCCATGTTCCGATCATCCCGTTGTATTATGTCTAAGAGATTGTTTTATATGTTCCTACACTCCTACAATGCGACACCACCCTCCATTGATGACACACCCTAGGCTTTCCTTCTTTGTTTTCATCACTCACATGTGTTTGAAATTTTTTTCGCTGGGACCCTTACGTTTACATCCTGTTGTTGTTTGAGTAACAATGTGCAACTTAACATTGAAACCACAAACATGAACTTGCATTAGTAACATTAAAACCACAAAGAAAATGCATGATTACAAACACTTGCGGAATCAACAACAATGATTACAAACACTTCCAAAATCAAGAAGAATACATGATTAATTAGAACACACATGAACTTGCATTTACTAACACTGAAACCACAAAAAAAACTAACCTTAAGTAAAATTTATCATGCAACTGTGAAAACTAAAAATATTGAAACCATAAACTATGACACCCTGCATTTTTGGGTTAATAGTTTAACCTAACTCTAGTTAACTTACACGATAGTTCATGACATTGCACTTGACTAGGGTTAGTTAAGTGAGTCGCATAGTACACAGTTGTAGGTTAATAACTGCACGGAAATGTAATTCGGGGAATTACCAGATCGTATACATAAGTCTTGAACCTCGAACGTTGGTGAATTGATAAAATACAACTAATGTGATTGATGTGTTGAAATTATGTGCTATTACGTGACTATGTGGAATTACATGACTAAACGTTAATGGGTCGGTAACCAGGACGGGAAGGACCGGGACCCAAAGTTGTATCATGAACAACTTGGATGCGTTTTAAGTTATTAATAATAAGGTATTTGTTATTAATAAGTGACTATGTGGAATTACATGACTAAACGTTAATGGGTCGGTAACCAGGACGGGAAGGACCGGGACCCAAAGTTGTATCATGAACAACTTGGATGCGTTTTAGGTTATTAATAATAAGGTATTTGTTATTAATAAGTTTGTAATTTGAAAAAAGAAAAGAAAATAAAAATATGGATATAATATTCCCCCGTGGAGCACGGAGGGATAGAGGAATCCTCCGGGGTCCGCGAGGATTAAAGAATTGTTTTACAAGAATTACGATGCGCCGCGGAGCGCGGAAAGGGACCTTGTTCCTCCACGGTCCGCGAGGCCAACACTGACGAGCCCAAGTCGGTTAATTCACTATTTAAACATGTTTTAACCCTCTTTTTCATAATAACACAACTCTCTAATCTGCCTCCAAACACCTCATACGAAAATATAAACCCTCTAGCACCTGTTTTGGCTCAAGAACACCATTCGAGAGGCTTAAGATTGTTCGGTTTGATTGTTTGAAGTGCACTAGGTATAACTTTGATTCCTAAACTTGTTATAATCACTCTCATTATGTTTTAAGCAACAAAATAAGTTTGTCCAGATCTGATGTGAACTAATAAAGATTAAAACATGTGTTTTTTGTAAAGGATTAACATGATTAAACAATATTGTGTGATTATGTGGTATATGTTATGTTAATGCATGTTTATGATTGTTGAACATCTAAGGTTTATAGAAGTATTATGGATTGATGAATCTTGCATGTTTTGATCAGATTTACATGTTAGGAGTCTTGTATTATGTTCACATGATGTCTTTGATCAATATTGTACATATAGGGTTTGTAAAAGTTAAGGTAATTGCATGTTTAAAAACGGACTGATTGTGTGTAGTAACTTGGAGGACAAGTAACGTGGTTCTAAGGTGCTTGTTTTGATTGTTATTGGCTTGAATATGTTGTTCATGATCTTAGCTTTCTGGAATGTATAAGATTGTGCGAATAGGTCATCGTTTGATGTGTTTTTGGAATTTTATACAAACATGGGTCAAATCTGATTTTCGGATTAATATTTCGGGTCAACTTTAAACGACCATAACTCGAGTTTTACAAGGAGTTAGGTCACGAAATTTGGCAGTAATTCGGATAAAAAAACCTCGGCTTTTCCAAGTGGATTCATCCCATTTTGATGAATACACAATTTGTGGGAATTTTTCTCATAAATTGACCTGATGAGAATGTTTTCAGAACCTAGCTTTAATAAATGGTTTTTCATAATTTTTCTATATGGTTTTGTCATGAAACAAAAACATGGACACGACAATTGTACTCCTAATAATATTCAGTGAAATTTTGGGAGTCTAATTCGTTGTGTATGAATTTTTAATAAAATTGTTTTGGTAGTGCATAATCTGTCCTAAAAACGCAGATTATGAACTAAACTGCATACTATCAAGGAAGTCCTTCACTATTTACCGAATGAGTTGCCGAGTTATGGCAAGCGGGTTACTAGTTGATAGCGCTATTAGGTATGACAAACCTCACACCGTGCTGGAAGCCGAGCGTGAATAACGACCTTAGACTTTTCATTGTTGATAGGCAATGATGGATAGGGGTGTTCAAAAAAATCCGAATCCGAATTATCCAAAATTTCAAATAATCCGATTTTATATCTGAAAATCGGATAATCCAAAATTTCGGATTCGGATCCTGATTTTGAAAATTTTCAGATAATCGGATTATCCAAATCCGAATATTAAAAAATATATATAAATATATAATATTATATACACTACATAACACAATACACAATCTTAAATCCCTAATCCTCCTAACCCTAAGTCCATACTCCTCGAATCCATAGCAGCCCCTCCCTCTTCTTTTTATTATAACAGCCCCCGTCCAACTCGTCACCTAGGGGTGTTCAAATTCGGATTATCCGTTGTATGAGGCAAAAACCAACTCACGAGGTGAGTGCATCGTTTAAATAGCAGTTCGGTATCTCACTGCTTAGTTATCATGAATGGGTTAGCTACCCTTGGCATACGCTGAACTAGTGGTGCTTGATTTTGGTTACTGGTTTTGGAAACTTAAACATTTACTTACCTTACTTTGTGAACTTACCAACTTTATGTTGATACACGCTATCGTGCTTTTGCACGTCGCTAGGTACGGAGCACGTTAGGGCATGCATCATTGGTGTAATTGGGTGTCAAACAGTAATAAAACTTATTTTGGTTTATTTACGTTACTTTGGTTTTGGGCGCGGTGTTTTGCGCATGATGTTTTACTTTGATACTTTCTTTACGCTTTCGCATTACTTTAAACTTTTTGGTTAAACATTAAACTTGATTTTGAAAACGAACTAAATGGTTTGGGCATTTAGAGTTGTTCTTATAACTAATGGCTATGGGGATCCTGATATGTCACGCGACTCGCGGTGTAAACTCCGCAGTGGAAATTTGAGGGTTTGACATAAACTAACATATTGAACTAACATTAAGTAACATTGATCATATTATATATATATATATATATAGGGTTAGGAAACTTTGAGAACTCGACGAGTTGTGAGAACTCGTAGGAACTCGACGTAAAATGCGAAAAAAAAATTTCTTTTTTTACACTCGTGTAAAACACGTAAACCCCGCTGTAAAAATTTTTTAAAAAAAAATACATTAATTCACGCCAAAATTCACCGGTGTAAGGGATTTTTATCCTCGTGTAAGTATATTAATATTTTATTCATTATTTTATTGTTGATTAATTGTGGACCACATATTCATTTTTGATTAAAAAAGTATGTGGTTATAAAGTGAGTTCCTATGGTTCTCACAACTCACCTTGGTTCTCAAAATATCCGGATCCTATATATATATACATATATATATATATATAAGGTTATATCAACTTCAACTTTGAAATATTTTAGTTAACTATAGTAACCAAGATAAAAAAGCATTACCTCTCAAATTCAGTTTTCAATGCTCGCCTCCAGAAAAATAGTGGTCACCATTATGTTAACCAGTGTGTACAATGATGATCGAAGGTGGCTGGAGATTCACCAGTGTAATGAGATGATCGGAGGTGGCAGAAGGAGCGGAGATGAAGTCAGTTTAAGGTCAAGGATTTAAGAGACATGTCCAAGTTGACTACAAAACATTCCTAAGAAACCATTACAAGATTCAAAATTACGCGGAAGCGATAGATGGCGTTCAATCCTTCAAAACGGTATGCATAATCAACTTCCGGGCCTTGAATAACATTACCTAAGTTCCAATACAAGATTAACACATGTTAGAGAGGTTCAACATATGATAAAATCCAAGAAACAACAAGAAAAAAAGGGAGGGAAAGAACCCCGCCGTAGCCTACAGCTTCATAGCTGTAGGCTACGGCTGCTACTGCTGTTCGAAAGGAACCAGGCCGTAGCTTACGACCATCAGTCGTAAGCTACGGTGGCCACCTATGGCCCCCATTTTCATTTTTGGCCGTAGCCTACGGCTTCTAGCCGTAGGTTACGGCTGGGAAGGACTGAATGAAGCATTTTGGCCACCTAAATTCTGCACCAAACCTCATACTTTGGGGTATCTAGAGGTTAAGTTCCAAGGCCATTCGAGAACTTAAATTAATGCCTATTTATGGTTCTTGAAGGCTGTTAAGCACCCAAGATCCCATGCTTATGATTTTCCACCATAACAACAAGATCCACATCCAGCCAAATTGACCCATTATGGATTCGGACGACTACTTACCTTTGTATCCAATCAAGTTTTTCTCCTGCCATTTCGCCAAAGCTATTACAACTATGCGTAAGTGTTCATTCTATTACCAAGGCTAAATGGTATTACCATTTTCTAAGTTCCATTTCCCTCTAACCCAATACGCCAATCCAAGCGTTTAGCTAACCGAAGTGCTACTAGCTTTCATAATTCGCGCCAATCACCCTTCAATTGCAACACTAAGCAATAGTTCTAGCAATATGATTATAAGTTATGAGTTCTTAAGTCCTAGAAGGACTTACCTTATGCGTGTGCTTTTCCATGCGAATGATCCTTGGATCCTTGGTTTCTTGATGCTTCGCCCTTTCCACCTAGTAGTTCATTTACCACTTAGGTTGTTAGGGATATAGACTTTTGGATAAGATTCACACATGGATCAACAACCATTTTATAAACACAATGAGCCACCTATACATAACAGTCTTTGGGCTATAATGTGTCTACTTAGGCAATTTGACGAACACTTGGCGTGCATAACCTCGTCAAGGCTACCACTCAAGCGTTCTTATGGACTATAATGTCCCCATTAGTTTTTATAACCTGATTATCATTATGTTACAAAAATTTTACATCAAGGTTCATAGTTTAAGCTATTGCAAGCACAATTTACCAAAAATCTCTAAGTTTTATCACCAATTCACAAAACCCACCAAGTCTACCCCAAAAACCACATGTATCCCATCAATTAGAGTTAACACAATATCCTTGAAATTATTTTGTTTTGAGGTTCCCTCATACTAGGGTAACCATCTACAGTCAATGATTTGACAAAAGCTTGAAATCTTGATTTTTCACCCATCATCATCTAGACTATTATAGACCAATTGAATGAAATTAAAGGTTACCTACCGATAGAATCAGCCTTAGATGACTCAAACTTGATTCATGCAAGGTCAAATTCTCATATTCTTGAATGATTTAGGCTTAGTTCAAGAGTTTTATCTATATATGTGTGAGTGTGTGTTTTAAGCATATGGTTTTTGAATACCAGGGATCGATCCTCCCGGGGTTTTGTTTTTTGTTAATAAAACACTTTCAAAGATGCCAAATTCAGCCTCTCTACTTGATTTAATTGACTACCAGGGTTTTTGAATACTTGATTTTAATTCTTGTGGTGGTTCTTATTATTAACAAGTTATAGGGTGATCTTTCGTTTAGTTTTCAATTTAGGCCCTAAAATAGCTATTATCGCAATTAATCACCGTCTTATAGAATTTGGGGTGTTGCATTATCCGACGTATAGCGATTGTAGATGGTGGTACTTGGTGGGTGACAGGTGGTGGTCGGGTGGATAGGGTTATTCTGGTTGTGTGGTGGTGGTGGTGTCACCGGCGATGGTGGTACTTCGTCTTTCTCTCTCTACCTCATTCTCTCTCTAGTTCATGGATAACGCAGCAGATGAAGATGAAGACTAACAAGGTTTAGGATTTTACTCTCTCCAATAATAATAACAACAACAACAACAATAATAACAATAATAATAATGAAAAGTTTCAAAAAGGTCCATTTAGGTTTTTACATTTTTGTCACGTGGACTAATTAGGTTAGACCTCCATTAGTTTGGGGGTGATGGAACAAAATAAGTTGCAAGTTGGGAATGCTAATGACCAAAGTGAAAGTTGAGAGTATCATCCGCCAATAAGTAAAAGTTGGGAGTATTTAAATCCATTTCCCTTAAAAAGCAAGTCACTAAAAAGTGATGGATAAAAACTGCCTATTGTAGATTAGTTCAAGGTTATACGGCCAAAAACAAGGATTTGCAAATTGCAATAGAATTGACCAACAAATGTTCCGACTTTGTTCCACATATGAAACCGAGTTTCCTCCATAACAAAGTTGACTTTTTTTAGTTTTCATGGCAGAACTTAGAAGAGCAACTACGAATGGTTAGTTTGAATGTAAACGATACGTGGTTTTGTTCAATGAAAGATATATTATAAATTAACGTTTTAGAGTTTATAATTTTAAATGTTTTGTTGTTTATATTTTCAATCAACATTCAAACAAAATATACTTTGACATCATAATTTTCTGATCGACACAACACACACATCAGCTATAAAAGTGTACATTCATTGACATGGTTTGGTTGACATTTGTTTCATTATTTACAACTTAAATACTTATTTATATAAAAAACAAACGTTTGATGTTAGTTTTAATAAACTCATATATATGGGAAATCGGATGTTAGTTTTTTTATAAACTTTCGATGTTCAAAATAGCGACTGGATGTGTTCTGTAGTAAAGTGGAACGAAACGAAACGAAACGAAACGTTTGAACCCTGTAAAACTGTGGATGGTGAAACGAAGCGCGACGCCTCGTTCGTTTGAATCCCCCCTTGCTGGTTATCCTGTTGGCCCATGTTAGGTGTGTTAACACCTTGGGCTGCAGGAGTAGAACCAAGGAAGGTAGGTAACTAACCACTCATGATTAAGAAAGAAAGAACAAGGGTATGTTTGACAAGAAGTTTTTAAGAACTTTTATGAGCTACAAGGTTCAAGCTTTTAAGAAAAAAGCTCCTACTTAATAAAAAAGTCTTGGTTGGTTAAAAGAGCTTGAAGCTTTTAGGTTAGGAGAAAAAGCTCTATATTGAAAAGCTACTACTAGCGTTTAAGAAAAAACTCCTAGTATCTACAAGCTTTTAATGAGTAAATTACACAAATACACATTCTATCATTAAAAAAAACCCATGCATACAAGCTTTTACTTAATGCCCATTTTGATCATTTTATACATTTTATTAAAAGCTCCAGCTACTCTGTCAAACACCAAAATATATTTAAAAAGCTACAGCTTCCAGCCACCAGCTAGTTTTGCCAAACACACCCGAAGTTTTGTTGCTCTCTATTGCTCTATACGGATGACGCCAGTGAAGAAACACTGGTTAGATATGATTGAATACGAGCAAAGTAATGTGATATGTTTATTGAGTATGGACTGAATGATTACAATAGACTCGAAAAAACATAAATACAAGTATTTCAACTATAATCTTTCTCCTCAATCTAGAGTGACTATCCTTAGGTTTTTTCATGACTAGAATGACCGACCCCCTTCTCATTAGGAGAGAGGGGTATTTATAGTGTTAGGACACGTCTCTTGATTGATTGTTTTCGGAATGACAGCTATCTCACGCGGGCCGCACACGGTTGACAACCGTTAGGGAATTCTGCGTTGTACTTCTGTCATTGGCTGGATATCCTTTTCGACTATCCTTGTTGCCCTTTGTTTTCCTTTGTACCTGCCAGAAGATCGTGAAGCAGGGAATTCTATCCTTTGTTTGGCTAGACGTCCCTTTCATTGTCCCTTATTAGCTGGCATGTCTACGTGGCGCGCGTGACCTTCTAGAAATCTATTGATTATTCTCATTGTTACGTAATTGATGTGGGTATGTGCGTAGATGCGGATACATATCTTTTCAGTGATGGTTTTAGATTGGTTCAAGGTTATACGGCCAAAAACAAGGATTTGCAAATTGCAATAGAATTGGCCAACAAATGTTCCATTTCCTTCCAAATATGAAACCGATTTTCCTCCATAACAACTTTGACTTTATTTACTTTTCATGTTAGAACGTAGAAGAGCAACTACGAATGGTTAGTTTGAATGCAAACGAGACGTGGTTTGGTTCAATGAAAGATATATTTAAAATTAAAGTTTTAGAATATATAATTTTAAATGTGTTTGTTTATATTTTCAATCAACATTAAAAAAAATATACTTTAACATCATAATTTTCTGATCGACACAACTTAAATATGTTTTATTACTTACAACAATACAACTTAAATATTTATTAAAAGTAAAAAACAGACGGTTGATGTTATTTTTATAAACTCATATATTAATCGGATGTGGAGTGTTTCTAAGTTCATGAACTTCTATATCCACCTTCTTCTACACCCAATCAAAATGTACTTCTACACCCACCAATTTTTACACCCATAAAGTCTCTACGACGTACACACTTTTTTTATATAAAACCTTATTTTTCACTTTATTAATATTTTAATTCGTAAAATCTTCAAAAAGCCTCTGCATTACAGATGGCCTAAAAAGTGAACATATTTTCTGGATAAATGCACGTTTTAGTCTAATTATATGGATGGGATAAGGAATGTTTATTAGTTTTTATAATTGATACATTTGATAATTCCAATTGGACAGTAATGTTATTTAATACGGAGTATATTTTATAAACCGTTTCATATCATATGATCATATAATATTATAATGGATAGGTAGATCATGGTATATGGAGATTGGGGATTGATATTATAGTTTTTTGAGAAAATAAAAGTCACGTTCTAGACTACAGAAAACAGCATTCCTTATAAAACGCGAAAATTTTATTATTATTGCATTTTGTCATGTGGTTTGTCATTATAACACATATTTCATTAAATATTATATAGATTGACCCAGTTGTATTTGATTTTTCTTCGATTAAATATTGCACTGTCAGCCATGTGGGAATGCTGTTGTGATAAACACATGCAAAATAACTTCTAATTGTAATGTAACTAGGTAATTACCCGCGCTACACGGTGGTAATTTGAGTTTTGCCGTTGGTTTTTATAGTGGCTTTTGAGTTTTACCATTGGTTTAATAAATGACCGACATTATGTGACATACGGACTTAGTTACAAAAAAATATAGTTGTGTCTTGGTTACATGATGTGTCATATGGGCTTAGTTACAAAAGTATAAAACATGTTCTTGGCATGCTTTGCCTTTGTCCTAGATTATACCAAACAGAGTTAATTACAAAAAAAAAGTGTAAAACATAATTCGTAAAAGACAATTATAAAAGTGTAAACCACAAAGGCAGAGTGTAAAATACAATGCATAAGACATTTCATAAAATAAATGCATAGTTTTTCACCCCCCGCGGTTGTGACGACGCCGTATGTGACTTGATAACGGGTAGACTACGTACAATCGACCAGACCTATTTCCAAACTAAGTTTGCGTCAAAATATATGGTAACTTTCAACCTTTTTTCAAGCAAACCAATAGTTTTAAAGTATAAGGAAGTTAAAATGGTGTTTTCAAGAAACCAACACTTAGAGTATAAGAAAGTAAGGAAAAAAAAACCCAGCCTAAAAAAAGTTGGTATCAAGATTCAAACCCAAGACCTTTAGACATACAAAAAAAAAATAATGCCCCAACCACTAAGCAATTAAGACTCCTTTTTTTAGAGATCCGTATCAAAATAGATAGATGTGAAGGATAAATTGAAAAGGAAAAAGAAAAGAATAAAACACAAAGGCTATTGTAGAGAGTCGAACTTGAGAGCATCAGATTATTAATACACACGATAACCACCAAGATTCAAACCCAAGACATTAGACATACAAAAAAAATGCCCCTACCACTAAGCAATCAAGACTCCTTTTTTTAGAGATCCATATCAAAATAGATAGATGTGAAGGATAAATTGAAAAGGAAAAAGAAAAGAATAAAACGTAAAGGCCATTGTAGAGAGTCGAACTTGAGAGCATCAGATTATTAATACACACGATAACCACCAAAACGTTGGGACTTTTTTGTTCAAAATGTCATACTGAATTTTATAAATACAAAAAGTAAATGTCTGACAAAGAAAAAGAAAAGAAAAATTAAGGTGTTGCCACGTGGCATCCCGCCTTTAGCCGAAGTAGGCGGTACCGACTTTAATAAATGTAGTCATTTAAATATATTTATCCTAAAAAAAACCTAAAGGTTGTTATTAGGAAACAGTATGGCGAAGTTTGAGAATTCGGATCTGGGGTCGGAAGTATATAACTATGTTTTTTTAAAAAACACCAGGGGTCGAAACCAATATACCAAAAAAAATCTATATGAGTACTATATAATCATAACTTTTGAAGGAAAATTCGAAGGAGGGGGTCAGGCGACCTCCTGCCCCTTAAAACATTCGCCACTGCATATAATTACGCACTATATATACACACGTTTTTAAATACACTACAGTATTACAATATATTAATAAGCTTATTGATTTAAACAGTACATTTGCCATCATTGTAAAAAAATGACATTTCAATGGTATTTTAGTCATTGTATTATGAGGGGATAGAATTTATTATTATTGAACAGCAATTAATAGTGCCTGCCACTTCCTTATTTGACCTCCTCTTCACTTCCTTTAACAGTGCCACGTTTTTTGTAGGTAGCCTCTCATCCTCCACGTCTCATATACGTGTCATCAATGACTCACCTCTTCATCTTTATAAAACCAGCCCTAGACCATCCATTCCTTGCTATCACTTAAATCTCTATACATTCCTTTCTGAAACCCTATCTCGATAACACAACCCTTGGGCCACCGAACCACCACTGTTGGCGGTTACCGATACCCAACATAACCTCTAGATATCAATTGCCGTTAGATCGGCTCATGTAGTACCATCGAGAACCATCAATGCCGCTGATCGTCATTGGTTGCCGGCAATAGTACGTGCGACTAAAGATCAAGCGTTGGAGTAGATGTAGTCTCCAGATCTGAGAGGAGCAACACCAAAATTAACGGAAATGGGTGACCACGTTCATATACTTAAAGTTCAAAGTCGGTGGCCGTCACATCATGCCACCGACCACCAACGTTTTAAAAACCGGGCTATTGGTTGAAGGTATGAGTTCTACAATTGCCTTACCGTTCCCCATTTAACAAGTCCCTATGGTGGCCGTGAACGTCGACGGAAGCCGGTTCGACCATCATCTTTCATCGGAACCAGCCTTCACCGGACCCCATGCGTCTTAAACTGTTCTTTTAAGATGGGTTGGTACCTAATGACAGTCACCTGAACCGGTGACTGTCCGATTATCGGGATAGAGGGAGGAACAGGGTCACGGGTTGGTGAGTGATTTGATGGTGCAGGTGAAGGGAGGCGGAGATGTTTGATGATGGTTATTGGAGACAGAAGCGGAGAAGGGGTTATGCGGACGTGGTTGATAGTCGCCGGAGAAGGGAAAGGTGACCGGAGAGGAGGTGTGGTGGGGTTGATATGGTGGACTGTCTTGCCTAAAGTCTATAATATGTAATACAATTTGTACTATATGTATGTTTGTTTGTAAAAATCAGTCGGTGGTGGTTTTGAGGATTTTATATTAGGGTGAGTTTGATGGTATTGTTAAAACCAGTAAATGGTTCTTTCAAAAAAAAGTAAATGGTTCTTTGCTAAAACAACAAATGGTTTTATAAAATCATCACCCACTTCAATGGGTTTTAATAATAATAATAATAATAATAATAATAATAATAATAATAATAATAATAATCTATATATATAATAAAAGAAAGCAATTTTAATGACATGGCATTCAAGGAGGCATTCTCCTCCTTAAGTGTGCCATGTGTCATGCCATGTGGCAAATTAAAAAAAAACAAATAATAATATAAGACATGGCATTCAAGGAGGCATTCTCCTCCTTAAGTGTGCCATGTGTCATGCCATGTGGCAAATTAAAAAAAAAACAAATAATAATATAAAACCTAATCTACTAAAATTAAATTGAGTTATTTTAGGAAAAAAGAATTTAAAAACAAATTTAATTTTTTCTCTCTTATGTTTCCTCTCATAATTTTTAAACGTTAATATCTTTTATATACGAGATTTTCTAAAGAAAAAAATTACACCAAATTAACGAGCGTTTTATTATCTTTCCAACGAGTACCATAATGCTATATAAAAAACGAAGAAAAAAGCGACTATTTTTGTGGGGTTTCGTTCATACGGGAAAAAAAACACAAAGTGTTCAGGTTATTCATTAATCAAGTTTTTTCTTTTAAACCAGGTTCTTATCTACGATGTTGAAATTCAGCCCATTCGCCATGCTATTATTGAAATTTTACTCTTCTAAAGATGCATAGGTATACTTAATCAAGAGAAGTATTAGTATTAGTATTATTAGAATTGTTATATTTTTCAACCCCGGGACGCTCCCGGGATAAAATCTAGTAATAATAATAAAAAAGAGTTCCTCTGTGATTCTGTAATCTCCTGCCGTTCATACATTAATGGCTCAATCCATTCATATTCCTATGATTAAAAAGTTTTATAAAGTTTTATTTAGGAAACAAATAAAACGTATATGTATAGCTTTAATAATTATATCCTACTATAAACTCTTTATTTTTTAAACTAAACAAATACATGAAAAATGTGGCCTTCTTTTTTTAACGGGAAGAAACGCTTCCAGATTTTTACAAGTATTTACAAGGAAAAATTTCAGATTTTTACAAGTATTTACAAGGAAAAAATCAAAATCGCGCAACGCGCGATGTCAAAACAACTAGTTATACTTAAATTACTAAGGTTACAATGCCTCATATTATGATACTAGCAGGGTGACCGCACGATGCGGCGGGAAACACACACTTCTAAGGGTGTGCATTGTTCGATTCAGTTCGGTTATTAGCCTCTTCTAAAAGTTTTGCTTAGAAGTACATGAAATGGGGGTATAAATACATAAAATGGAAGTATAAAAGCTAAAAATGTATGAATGGATGAATGAATGGTTTGGATAATTTTTGTTAACTAAGGGTATAAAGAAAAAGCATAATCCACTTTAAGTTAATTCAGTTTTTGGTTTTTGATTAATTTTGGTTCAATTTCGGTTAACAGTTCAATTATTCACCCCTGAATATTGTTACTATCTAGATTCACAGTTCCTTACAAATCGTTCGATTGGGTGAAGTGGGCTCCTTAAAAGGTTAACATTTTTAGATGACGCGAGGAACAAATCGTCTCCTTACACTCTTAGGCCCGCAGAGACGGAGTACTGATTAGCAGCCCGGTCACTTGCAGATTGTGTGAAGATCACGAAGAAGATTCGGACCATTGGTTTACGAGTTGCTGGCCAACCTTGATAATATGGTAGAAGGTATGTTTATGGTATGACATTCCTTTTTTTCAAGTCGATAATGTGAAGGAACTATTTGCACTACACAAAACTTTGGTGGAACCTGTTTCAAAGAAAAAAGCGGTGCAATTGATTGTATTGGCGACGTATTGGGCGATCTGGAAGGCTCGTAACGAGTTGAGTTTCTCAGGTAAACGGGTTTCGATCCAAGGATAAGTGGATACGGTTTAAATTGTGATCTATGTGAAAGAGATTTTGTGTTGTATGATTCATGTATGATATTTATGGGTGTATGCTTGTGTCTAGCACCTTGCTAGTACAATGCCTTGGTGTAAAATTTTGGGAGACGAATAAAGTTGCTTGCCATTAAAAAAAACTTAAAACCCCAAAAACTACGGGCACGAGTTTAAATACAAAAATCTCATTAGACTCCTGAGCACTCAGTTAACATCACAATTCACAAGTCACAACACCTAACCCACATTAAATGGGATCCAATTTAAGGCCCAATTCTTGGACCTGTTAAAATTGTTGGAGGTATCTTGTATCCTACCCATATTAAAAATTAATTTTATTTCGAGTTTTCGAAATACACCATGCTGAGACCGTGATAACGGCGTCAACCAACTCTCATTCTCGTTATAGTATTTTAAACTGAAAGAATATTTTAAATTTAGAGTCTAAAGCCATATGCAAGCATTGACGTTATGACGTATTTTATAAACAAAAAGTGTAAAATTAACGACAAATTTACCGTTTATTTCATTCTTCCTTATTTGTTTTTCACATCATCACTATTCTCTACATTTAACTAGGTATTTCAACGGCCGCGCGTTGCGGCGGCAACGAATTCGACATGATAACGATTAAACTAAAATCGAACAAACTCCAGTCCGTTATTAAAAGAGGCTGTGTGTTAAGGTTTAAGTATCAAAAGCTACATGCTTGGTTTAAAACCATCAACAAAAGAGTTTAAATACTACTGCTACAGGTACCAGTTGAATGAGATAGTTGTTATGCGTTGTTTCATCTGCCTGTGTCGTCGTTCCTGGACCATGAAGCTTACCCTTTCTGTTGGCAGCATCTATAAATCCATATTTTAGAATCGCCATAAAGTTTGACCACCCTGTGAACATTGTTAAGCCTCAAAGCATATAAAAGCACCATATTCATTAGGGAAAAAGAATCACACTATTAGTCCCTGTGCTTTCCAAATTTTGCACTCTTGCTCCTAGTGGTTCACTAATTACACCGTTGGTCCTTGAGTTTAGTAAAATTGCACTCGTGTGGTCCTTACCTCTAACTGTCGTCAATTTTCTCTGTTAAAAACAGGTAAATTACATTTTTACCCTCAATTATACAAAAAAAAAAAAAAACAATTTAAAAACATATCCCCCAAACTCTCCCCTTCCCTGCACCTCCTCCTCCATCTTCCTCTGTCACCACAACCTCACCCCAAACCTGACTCTAAACCACCGCCACTAACCACAACCCTACCAACAATACAACCGTCGCAACCCACAGAACAGACCCCATAACCCACATCCATTGACCCAACACGACCAACCCACATCATTCTGAATCGTTCCCAAGCCCACCTCGTCATCGCCGTCGTCACCATCCCAACACACCTCCACCCCTAAACGAGATTCCGGCTACCGAAAATACAAAACCGACTGCCAAATTCCATAACTACCTTAACCGGAACATCCACCGAGTCACCATTAGCCTTTCAACTTTCATCTCCCAACGCCATTAACACTCGCAACCCTCACTGTCGACCTACAGTTTTTATTATGTCTCATCGTCTAATCACGTCCCTGCAACAGGCAAACAACACCCCACCCCCTTCACCCAACAATATTATAGAGGGAGGGGGACTGCAGAAAGAAACGGAATGGAGAGAAAAGAGATGACAGCGACGACGATCTGGTTTTCGATTAGAGTTCCTGTTCTGATTTATGGACTTCAGGTGTAGAAGGTGACTAGGGTTTCGAGCATGTCAGGTAGATATGGCCGTCTCTTTCTTCCACTAAACCACCACCACAACCGTTCACCCTCCCACCACCGTTCACCATCATCGGACTTTAACCCCACTTCCGTCAAACCCTCAACGGCCTTTAACCACACCTCCAACTCCTTTCTCCCTGAAACCCTAACCGGCAATTCATCTCCTCTCTCCCTGAAACCATCATCGGCAGTTAACCCAACCTCCAACCCCTCTCCCCCTGGGACCCTCGTGGCCATTAACCCTCACCTGCGCCCAGACCCTCGAAGCCTTGCCCCCTGTAATGACTATTTTTTTTTGGATTCCTTTCAGATCGGGTTTTGGTGATGGTTGTGGTAGAGGAAGAAGAAGGGTGGTTGTGGTTTGGGGAGATGGTGGTGGCTTAAGAAACAAGAAGGTGGAGGTGCAGGGGTGATGGTGTAAGGAAGAAGAAGGGTGGGGTTTTGTATTGGGTTCAGACATAAAAAGACTATAATACCCCCACGTGGGAAGCACGTGGGTGGACTTAACCAAAAAAGTTAACTGTCGTTAGTCATGGGGATCAATCGAGTGCAATTTTGCTAAACTCAAGGACCAACGGTGTAATTAGTGAACCACTAGGAGCAAGAGTGCAAAATTTGGAAAGCACAGGGACCAACCATGCGATTCTCTCCTATTAGTCAAAACATAAAAATTTCTCAATGCTAAGTTGAAACAATTTTAGGGAGGTTCTGACAGAAATATGAGATATTAATTAAATTAGAGTTAATAGGACATCCTACAAAGTCTATGTTAATCATCAATTAGAAGTGCAAAATGATAGTTTAAGACCTTTATCGTGCCCAATAATTGCAGCCATAGAGTGTTTTTTCATGTTCAAAGTATTGAAGCACAACCCAAAAATCATCAACTTTTCAGAAATAACGCCGTAACGGTGGAACTGGAATGAACCTTTACGGCTTTAGCCAAATTCAATAGTTAAAAAAAAGATAGCATGAAGTTAACTCATCCACATACGGGTTGATTTGGGTTATATTTACATCAAAGGTTTAATAAAGGTTTCACTACATAGGAGACGGGTCGAGCTCTGAATCTTAACCAACCCAACCTAAACATTTCGCATTGATTTGAATATATAGATTAATCACCACTTACATTTTCGCCGATTACTGAAATGAAACTCCAATTCGAAACAAAGTTAACTGCTTGCATTAGCTCATCACACACTTAATAAATTTCCTGCAAAATAAACAGAAAGCATTTGCGTCTTTTTTTAAGGTAAATATTTGCAGCAATCAATGTTTGAAGATAATGACTTATCAAATGAAGCTTTAAAAAAATAGATCACAATTACCAAAAACACGAACACCCTGTTTTCTAAAAGTGTGAATAGTACCTCAATGTGGGAATCGGCTATGTTCTTGTAGGCCATTGTTAACCTGTTCCATGATAGGTGTATTTAGTTAGAATCCCTTATAAACCAACATATGATGATATTCAGTTAGTTAAAAAAATTGAACAAAAAAAAGGTAGAGTGATAATAAGTACATGGATATTTCAACCGATGCACAAAGTACCTGGTGTTAGCAGCTTGCATATTCCCATGAAGCAGGTGCTAGACTACAATGGGTATATCTTACCAAGCTTGATCTCTATCACCAAGCTCAAACGCCTGAAAAGTGCAAACACACTTATTTGTAAATTTATTTAAAAAAAATGTACATGTGCATTTTTTTCCATATATGGCATCTGATATGGTGGATGGCAAGGCGTCAACCAGGCAAATGAGAGTGATTACTATTAATAAGTAATAAACTATAAGTTGGTTTATGTACTCCACCTAATTTAAAGTTGGTAGCTAAAATCGAGAATAGATGTATAGTTTGTTTCCTCTTAGCATAGTTTGTCACTTTGTAAGATGTAAAGTAACTCACGTTTCTGTTAGCCCAAAAGCAAGATCTAGCATGTCATTTTCCTCATATGTTGGGTCCTCAAGTTTATTGTAGTGCTCCATATCCTAATCAATGGTGATTATATTAGTTAACATCTAAATCATAATATGTCATCTAAAAAATAATTTTATGTCAAAGTAGTCATGTTTGTGGCGTACCATCACAATCACGTGACACGTGGAACACGCAAGTGATCCTTCACATGCTCCTGTAATTAGATTCAAATTTATTAGTAAATGCTAAAAGAAAGAAAAGTTGTGCCTTGACATCTAAGAGGCCGCTTGGCATTGTATTTTGAAGGTGATTATTCCGAGTTGCACATTATCATTATCTAGTTATTTTTAAATCACAACACAATTAGCTTCAAACTTTTAGTAAAAAAAAACTTTCATATAAACAGCCTTAAATAATATAGGCATGATGATAAGCATCAAGCAGTGTGTTTCAGTCTAATGTTAGGTGTGTTTGCAGTTTCATGTTAGGTAATATGAATGCTCTCAAATTTGTAGAACAGAGTTATTAACTTTGAACCATTAATCTAAGAGTCAAAGAGATGAACCCAAGGATGAAGAACCATTAAACGTTAATCACTTATTTTTAAATCACAACACAATTACCTTCAAACTTTTATAAAGTGATGGCAACAAAATATCTTCGCGCATGAACATGAATGTATTCTTCCTTCGGTGCATCCGATGATTGAGATACTTGCTTACCATGCTTCACACTTGATTTATTAGCAACCGAATTCAGGGTATTATTATCACCCTTTTGCTGATCTTCATTATTGTTCTTTGTGGCCTCACCGGGCGTTTGTGGTGATCGTTTGACTTGGTTGTACTCGCTATCCTGTCATTTATGAACAAAACAACAGTCAACAAAAGTCCAAAGGAAATACATCCTTTATAGATTGCATTCAATACATTACTAACTCAACCAGTACAACCTCAAATGACAAAACTTTATAGAGTAGGCTTAAAGATTAATCAGTTATTGCGTGAAAAACATAACAACAAACCTATAATCAAGATTATGTAGTAATTAGGAAATACCTGATCACTTCTTCGTCTTTTCTTCGGTCCATGACTCGAGTTCGAATTCTCACCCTGACCACCACCACTAAATTCAGTTTCACCAGCCAAATTATTGCCTGAAAAACCCGTTTTTGAAACAGTTAGCAAGCAGTTCCACAAACACTAATAAAACAAAAACATACCAAATCACCTACAACGAAATCATATACATGAGAAACAAAATGTAGGGAAACTTACTGGAAGAACATACATGAACGAAGCGGCAAGTGGAACACCACAACTGACCAATAACACCTGAAACAAAAAAAAGGGAAACCGCTACATAAATCGAAAAACTTAGAAGGAAAACATAAGCAAAGACACAATTTTATATATACTTTTTTGTCAATGTCGATGGCTCACTTTGTTTTTCTGTGATCATGTTGCAACCGTGGGCCAGAACAGTTGCTTTAAACAATATTTACAAAAACCCTAACTCAATAACCAAGAACAACAAAAATTGCAAAAGATGACTTGAAAAAGCTTTAAATCCCATCAAGTGATGTTGTCACGTCCAGAACGCGCCTGCAAAATAAGAAGCTATGCTAAGCAGAAAAAAAATGAAAAATAAAACCAATCAGGGGAAAAATGGTATCGCCTGTGGGAAAAATGCAGGCATTCGTCAAGAGTAGGACAAAACGGCTAAACAACCTTGTTCTAAGCAATGATCAACAGAAGTCGATCCTGAGCGCGCCTTCACCATGACTGCAGTTTATAAATATCTTAATATCTACAACGATGCCAATTACGGAGTTTCATGCCTTAAACTAATCCTTGGAACATACTACAGCCCCTCGCTACAAGAAATTATGGTATATACCCACACATAATTTACCTACACATGTAAATGTGTAGGTAAATACCTACACATGATTGTCTATGTGTAGGTAATTGTTGATAATATATTTTCATATTGACAAACATTTAATATGTGTAAGTAATACGTTTTAGCTACACTTTGAAGTTGGTGGTAAAATTTCCCACCATATTAAATACCTACACAAGTGGTAAAATTTTATTATGTGTAGCTAAATTATTTACACATATATAAAAAGCTAATATATGTGTAGGTAAATGATTATATTTACCAACACATAATAGTTTAAAATAAATATGTAGATAAACCTAGTAAATAATTTTTATTTTATTTATTAAGAATGACATGCCAAGATTAATACCTACATATGTTAAAAAAAATGTAAAATAAGTGTAGATATTGTGTATTATAAAGTAAGTAAGCAACTTTTTGATGATAATGACATGGCAAAATAAATATCTACACATATTTAAAAATGTACAAATGACTTTTACCAGAAATTTAAGGAACTAAAATATTATTTCTTAAAATGTTGTTTAAATGAAAAATCAATTCCGATAAATAAAATTGAAATCAATTTATTCAGTGGTGTTACACATTTGTCTTACTCGATTTGGTTTGCTTTTGGTTATAACCAAATAAAATTGAAAACGGAATAAAGTTCAATGCTCATCGCTTCAACAAATGAAATGAACATTCAAACATATTCAACAAGCTGATTGAGAATTAGTACCATTTAAGACGTAAGTGACATGATAAAGTCTATCATGGTCTATTAAGAGCTATCATGACTAACAATTAAAACTCAATATAGCCTATTAAGACATGTATGATCTAGGGATGAGCATTTAATACCGAATATTGGTACCTTACTAATAGATGCAATACAACATTCAGTAGCCAACTTTCAAACGAGCGACACGCAATTTTTAGAGCATTTTTCAAATGAGCGGCGAGCAATTTGAACAACTATAAATATGTTTGACTTTTAAGGCTTGATATAGTTCATTATCTAGCATTGACCGTTGTCTGAACTCCAAAAATGTTAAGAATTGTCATATACTTTAATTTTGTATGCATATAGTTTTTTAATAATCTATACAAACCTTATAAAACTATCATATTCGTATTATTAATATATAACTTGGTTTCTTATATGAGTTTTAGGTTTTTTTATAACTTGTGTTTAACCAATTAAACGACACTTGATACTTATATTTATATAAAGTTAAAAGAAATTTATTTTTCCATCCCCAAATTCAATCTACCCCAACTCTTCCCGGTGATTCCCTCTCAATTCTTTTTTTAAAATGTTCACTCTCCCACCAAACATGCACTGCCTCCTCAAAAGCCCTAATCAAGATTTTTCCTCGTATGCTCTGGATCTGTTTCCACCACCAAGCCATTAGACAAACCAAGAACCAGCCTCGTTGGTTGAACCGTCGGCTCATGTATCACCGTCTGATGTCATTGTTATAGCCTCCTCGAACCAGGTCCGTGTATGTGTTTAACAACATACCAGTCTCTTTTGTTAAGGTACTAGTCGAGCTGTATGCCGATTATTTATTTTATTTTTTATGCTGGTGATCTAAGAAGAGCAGGCACATTACAAAGCGGAAGGGTTGAAGAGGCACACCAATTGTTTGATGAAATGCTTCAACCAAGTTTTCAAGATGCATATTACGAGCCTCCCCTGTGTGATATTGTATTCCACGTTTTTTTACGTATTTTATATAATAAAAGCAATAATTGGTGTGTTCTATATGGCTGACTATTAACCTTCTTTTCATTAGTCATGAAATCTATTATATGTGGCTTAGTCTGTACTTCATGTCAATTAACAAATTATTGTTTGTCATGTATTTTACTTTAGTTGTGACATTAATTTATAAATTAAGAAGGTTTATTTGTGTTTATAATCAACGATTATCTTAAAATATTTAATTAACCATTGCTTTTTTCGATAGTCAGCTTCCATCCCCTACTTTTTGTTTAGTGGTTTGTCACTTTATCTTATGTCTCAGGTACGGGTTACGTTACCGGTTTGGGTTACAATTCTGGTTATGGGGCTGGAGGTTATGGTTCTTATGGTGGAATGAGTTCCTATAATAGCGGTTTATATGGGAATAGTATGTTTAGAGGAGGTTATGGTGGCCTTGGAGGTGTTGGCGGCATGTATGGTGGAGGAATGTATAATAGTAGTTATGGAATGGGTGGCATGGGTATGGACATATGGGCAGGCCTGGTAGTCCGTATGGTGACAGGGATCCCAATGATCCATATGGCGCTCCTTCACAGCCTCCCGGATTTTGGATTTCTTTGATGCGTGTGGTAAGTAGAGTTACACTACTATGGTACTCTAGAATTCTCATATCATCTTTGGATATATCTACTGCCATCTTTAAAAAGACCTGAATTTATAAATGTGTAGACTGTAGAGGTCTCTTGTTACCCATGGGCCAAAGTTTACTTGATTGAATTGTTGAATTTCTAAAAAGTTTAATGCAAGGAATATGACTTTACATTTGAATGAACTTATCTCTACATGTCTTCAGATGCAAGGAGTTGTAACTTTTTTTGGGCGAGTAGCAATGCTGATTGACCAAAATGCTCAGGCATTTCACATGTTCATGTCAGCCCTTCTTAGGTATTTTCATGCTCTTGTGCTTTGTTGATTCGTTTCGATTTTTATGATTATCAATATCATTAGAGGTGGCAAGATGGGTGAGTCGGTCTGGTTCAGTGGTTAGGTAATGTTTCGGTGACAACTTTAGTTACTATTCAATAGGATTTTTATATGCAACCACCTGCACAAGAGGTTGTTGCTAGCGATTTCTATCACAGCAAGGCGAACTTGTTTTTTTCTTTAGCAAAGTGCACCAAAAATAGCATATGTAATAAAAAATATCCAGCTTACGGTTCATTCTTAGTTCCACATGGATGAAATATGCTTGTAGCATATTCATTGCTTCAATTTTTAATGATGGAAGCTTCTGGTGAGAATCTGAAATGAAGTTGAGCAAGATTGTTGAATCGCGTCTAATTATTCAAGTGTGATCAACTGACCAAGTGTAATTTAGCATACTCATAATATTATGTAACTTAAGATAATCAAGTGTAATATAAAGGGATTTAAGATCAGCTTAAGTGTTTAGCTTACTCATTGTCAAAGCATGAAAAAATGAATGTATACAGTTTAGACGAGGGTTATACACACACACACACAACTCACATATGATGTTTTTTATTGTTTCAAGGTTTAAGTTACGTTTCCGACTTGTATTGTTGACTCCGCCGCAACGCGCAGGTTCCCTACTAGTATATATGAAATTAGAAAAGAATTACTTCTAGAAATGATTGTGCATCACGTAAGTTATATGTGAATAACCATAACTTAGAATACTATAAAGGAGGTCATCAGAGGGCTGTACAACAAAGTTGCATAAGCAATTGGGCATTATTGGCTTACACTTGTTCAACAAAAGGCTATGACCTAAATGCATTTTTTTATTCCTTTCATAGTGCAGAAACTTTAAGTCCATATGGGGATGAACATTTGTTTGGCTAAAGATGGAAGCATAGATGATGGTAAATTGAGGAAGCTAGACAACCGTCCAAAAGATGATATACCGTCTAAATTTAAGAACACAAGGAACCTACTTGGAGCAGAAACCGGTTACAAGGTAAGTTTCACCAAATCTTATTGCTTCTTTATCTTTGTTGGTACTTTTGTAACTTTGATATAATCGTATTATTATTTCTAAGACAAAGATTTCCCTAATTTGATAGTTTTGTAACTTTAATACATTCGCATTAAAGCGCTTTTTTATAAATAAAAAAACAGACTTTTCAACACATAGTCAATTATTTACACACAATAACGATCAAATAGCTTTTTAGACCTTTTGATCTCCGCCGCAACGCGCGGCTGGGAAACACACTAGTTTATTATATTTGTAATATTTCATTCTTATCATGTTCATTTTGCTTAAAGCATAATGATCTTTGAGTTTGGTTCGGCATTCGATGTTACGTTATGGTTTGAGGCTTAAACTCAAATGGGTCACTGTTGACTCAGAAATTCTATATATCGCAAGGTCTGGTACTGGCAAGAGGGTTAAACTCAAATGGGTCAACACCAAGGTGAGCACTTTTTAATGTTAAATTCGGCTGCTTGGAACTAAAACCATCACGAACCTTAATCTTTTATCTTTTTAATTTAATTGTTCTTAGGTTTGGTACCGGCAAGAGGGTTAAACTCAATGCGTCCTACTTATGATGAGCTGGTCGATGCACTTCAAACAGTGAGAAGTAAATGTGCAATTATGGAACAAGCACCGATTGAAAATAATATCATGCCTCCTCCATCAAGCACATCTGGACAATCTCAATGTGATACTCGAGAGGGTGATGAAAGTATCGATGAGTGATGTCGTTTAGTAATTTTATATAACTCGTTAGTAACTTATAGTCAATATTTGCCTTGTTTGTTTAAGTATTTTGTTTGGTTGTTAGAACACTTATGTTTTGATTAAGAATGTTAATTTTGTTGTGTATGTTTCAACTATTTTTGTATTTGTTTGTATATATTTAAAAATTATTATTTAAATAAATCGTGGTTATTATCTACACATTTAAATATTTTTACCAACACATCATATATATTATTTCTACACATGTTAAAATCAATGCCTACACATTTTAAGAGCAATATCTACACATCTTTTACACTTACCTACACATAATTAGCTGACACGTTAGATGCCACGTCAGCTGCCACGTTAGATGCCACGTTATACGCCAATCTAACAAGTTGTTACACTATTACCAACACATATATATTAGTTTTAGCCACACATATATGTGTAGGTATAGCTTGCTATATACCTACACATAATAAATGTGTAGGCAATCATCTATATCCACAGTGCTGAGTCTACACATCATGACACTTAATTTATGTGTAGGTAAACGTTACTACTAACACATTATCTGGTTTTTCCTACACATACTATGTGTGGGTAAATACCTAAATTTCTTGTAGTGGCTCAGTCACTTCCAGTAAATAATATGTAAAGATCTAAGATAAGATTTTGCTATATATTAACAATTCATAACAAAATATATAGGTATAACTGTTTGTGTTGGCTTATGCTAACCCAATTACCGATTGTAATTTTTTTATCATTAATTATTTCAAGAGTTTCTTTTCTACTTCTAAAATCCATACCCTAGAACCAAACACCATTTATTCCCTCTTTCCCAAACCCTTAATTAAAAATCTCCTAATTAGTTTTCTAAAATTTATACTTTTACTTTTTATACAATCAAATAGTTTGAACATTATAAAGCCAATTACATGGTAAGCTGGTAACAGAAGTAGAAATGCAATGATAAGAAAACTCATTAGAAAGAAAATAAAAATGTAAGCTCTTAGTTGATTACCAGTGGCGCTGTCGGAGAGAGTGGAGACCAAGCTTATCAGTGATTTCAGCAGCATTCATAGCATTTGGGAGATCTTGTTTGTTAGCAAACACAAGGAGAACTGCATCTCTCAACTCATCCTGCCACAAATGAGTAAAACGACAATCTAGTAAGTAATTACATCGGCAGAGGTGTCAGGAGGGCGGTGGCGTCGTTCATCGTTGGCGGCGGACTAAAACCTAAAGAGATGAGATGAAGAAGAAGAGGGAAAGGGGGTTAAAAAAGGTGTCTACCTCTGAGTAAAAGTGTGTGGGTGTATGATAATCGCTAAAGTAATCCTGTGTGTGTGTGAGAGAGAGAGAGAGAGGGGGGGGGGGGAGGGAGATGAAGGGCTTGCTATGTGACACGTTTATAAGAAGGGTGAAGCTCAGATGGCACGTCATCCTTAATTAAACATTAAAGCAACACGTGTACACCTGTTCAATTGTAATAATGAAGCCTTTAAAAAAAAAATTTTGCCTTCATCAGGACTCAAACCCGAGTAGAGCCAGCAACACAACAACAATCACACCATCTGTGCCACACTATTTTTTATTATCTTAAATGAATACATAGGTATTTAATATAACACAAATTTAAAGCAGAATGAAAAAAACACTGTTCAAATGCATTGGTTTATTATTAGTATATAATTTTAATAACCAAATTGGTTATCGTAGTAAACTATTTAGTTTCATAACGTATAAATAAATGTGATGAATTACTTTTATATATTACATACTAGCTTATATTTTGGGAGCGTCCTGGGTTGGAAAATATAATATGACGTGATAAAACATAAGTTTTTATTACTAAAAATCATTTGTAACCAATCAACCATCTTTAGAACAAATGCTGGTCAAATACCGATAAAGCATGAAAAAAAATACTTGGAAGCTTGAATTTACCCATGGTATCACTGATGGCGGTTCGTTATTCCATCCCTGGCATGAATCCTCAAACTTATGAACATAGTCACATGAATCGCTCCGGTTCATGGTACGAAAACGGGTACGCGGTTCATGCATTTTTAAAATTCGGTACGATGGGGGTAGGTTCATTCGGTTCACCAATTCGGCACGCGGTACCGTGTACCCTATAAGTTGGTACGACGTATCGTATATAAACATCATACAATATATTTTTTTTCAAATAAATCCAATAAACATTTCATAATCACAATTGGCAATTATCGTATGCTTTGTGTAGGGATGGCAACGGGTCGGGTATGGCTAATACCATACCCATACCCAGTTATAAATCTCATACCATATCCGTCCCATTACCCGTCAGGTATTTGTCGAGTATTACCCGTCGGGTATAGAGCATACCAGCGGGTATCGGGTATACCGTTGGAAGTTGCATGTATATTTATTTATTTATTTTCCTTTATAGTCTTATTTTTAAAAAATCTAGAATATATGAAATTGTAATAAGTATAATATATATCATCATCACCATAATAATTTTTGAAACATTTAATATGTAAATATATACTACAGTATGAATTTTAAAAACTATTTTTATATTTCATAGCATATAAATATAAATAATAATGTTATTGGAATATATATTTTAGACGAAAATTTTATTTTTCAAATAATGAATCTATTAGAATGAAACATTACTAAAAAATAGTTAAGAAAAGATATGTATAAAACTTAAAAGTCTTCGGGTATATGTTACGGGTAGACGGGTATTTAGTTTCCGGTAATCGGGTTGGGTATCACCTAATACCATACCCGTCCCATACTCGCAAAATATTTTTTTTCCAATACCAAACCCGTCCCATACCCGTTGGGTATCGGGTATACCTGACCCAAATGCTTCAGGTTTCGGGTATACCCGTCGGGCTCGGGTTTTTTTGCCATCCCTAGCTTTGTGATCGATGCTTATTTGGTACTTATAAGGAAACACTAGAATCTTCATCTGCTATGGTAAGCGAATAGTCACCACAATTGCAGCAGATTTCGAAGCTTTTTAATTTCGATTGGCGAATCGGAGTGAATCAAGACAGTGAATTCGACAATCCGGTACGTGAATCCGTGATCTTTGGTTTGAAATTCTACACAATTGGGTACGCTCAACTCTACAAATCGGATCACGAACCCTAAGCGACCGGGTCGCGAATGTGCCCGATTCCGGTACGCGTGATTCGATTTGCGGTACACAGTTAAAGTAGCGAATCCTGTGACTATGCGTTCTTCTCAACGGCGGAGGTAGAGACCGAAGCACCGACGGACAATGGTTGCGCCGACGGTACGTGACACTTCTCTCTTATTCTTACGGATCTCCATCATATTATCCTCTCTCCGACGCCTTCCTTCGTTCGCATCCACCGCCACTTTGTAACGGTTCCGTTGGACCTCCGTCCTCGTGTTAGGTCTCAAAGACATGATGGATGATCTAACAACGTAAGTTCAGTATTAAACCCTAAATATATATGTAAGATTGTGTGTGTGTGGAAAGTGGACATACCTGACGAGAGAATTTAGAGAGAGAAAGAGAGAGGGATTTGGATTTCCTTAACACTTTAATATAATTAAAAGCCTGGTGGAAGAGAGGGAGAAGAGGAGGAGGCGGTGGCCGTAGAAGGAGAGGGAGGGGAGGATAGGAGAAGGATGGGTTTTTAAGGTTTGGGAGATGAGAAGAAACTTTATATATTATATAGTAATAGTAAAAAGGTTGTCATAGTCACGTTGTATCGAGAGTATAGAGTTAAACCTCATGAGGGAAGCATACCAAAGGCTGCTACAAATATGCTTTTAGTTAACATAGGATGTGTAGTCTTTATTCTGTAGAGTTACTTTGGAGGTAGATCTACTTGGTCCAAAAGTAACTCTACAGAAGGCCCATTTATTAGTATGCATTCTGTTTTTTTGTTCGGCCCGTGGGTTGTAATTATATGATCCTAAGTAGGCCCATTTATTCTCCAAAAGGCCCACTTAAATTTCGAAATTCTTTGTTCTAAGAAAAATAAAAAAAATATATATCTAGAACAGGCTAGTTTACACAATTACCCTAAGAGGTAAAAAAAATTGGGTATTAAACTATACCCGGAAAAAACCTGAAACCGGGTATTGAAAAATCTGGTTCTATACCCAGCCTTACGGCCCTACCCACCGAATATATATAGGGTTCCATTCCCTACGATTTGAAACCGGTTCCACCCTGGTTATACCCTATTGAAACATGGAAAAACCGGCAAAAGACAAGTTCCAAAATGGACCTGATCAATTCCACTCCAAAACCTGGTTTCATTCTAGTCCATACCTACCATACCTAGTTTTTGACCTTGTTAACCATACCCGTAACCGGTTTCAACCCGAGACCTGGTATAGCCCAATACTCGATTTGTGCACCTTTACAATAAGTTATATTTGGTTTACAAATGTGAACCAACTTATTTAAACTTATTGGAATTAAAAGTAAATAAACTATAGGAATAAAGAAAAAACCTTACACAATACTTCATATTAAAAAAAAAAAAAAAATTCATTCCCATGAAAGCATGAACAACTTTATTTACAACCAAAACATCAAACTTAGACAAGAAAATCTTCATAGGATGATCTACCGATTCTTGAAAGGTGTAATCTTGATAACAAGTCCAGGAAACACATCATCCGGATCATGAATATGTGGATTTTCTTCAACAATATAAGGATCACCACACTTTTCACCAATCATGTGCAACGTCTCTCCTTCACGAACGACATAAATCTCATCACACGGCCTATAATCCGCGACGTTTGTTTGAACCCGTTTCACAATTCTTTCATGTTCACTAGTAATCGACTCACACTCACAACAACTCAAAACTAACATTACCACCAAGAACAACGAGCAATACCATGAGAGCGTCTCGGCCAATGTGGTTGATGAATGAACTCTAGCCATGATGATAAAATAGCTTTCGGGTTTGTGAGGGTTTTAAAGGTGGGATTTTAAGTTGATTAGGAGGGAAATTTGGTTGTTGGAGTTGTTGTGATGTGAAACCAAAGGGGTGGAAGTTGAAATGGTTGCTTTCAAAGGGTTAGATAAGTGTCAATTTTTATCCAAAAAAAAGATGAAGAAAATATAGGATGAAAGTATTAATTGAGCCCAAAAGTTGGTTTAACTGCTTTAATCGAATGGTTGAGTGACTCCTTTCAGTTCTTGGTGGTGTTGGTCAACTGCAAAACAATACTAAAAGTCAAATGTTCATTGAGTCAAATCAAATAATGCTAAAACAAATTATAGAAATATAGGTATTACTAAAACAATTCTTTTTAGTGTGTCATGCCACATTCTTCTTCATCTTTTTTTTAGTGTGTTTGTGAGAGGTGTTGTGTATATCTATCAAATAATTGTGTTTTGCTAAAATCTTTTTCAGGGTTTAAAACACACTTTAAAATAGAGGCTTGTTACGTTATAGGGTGTTCAGTGGCCGATGAAGTTGGTAATATAGCGTATGTTTAGTACTGGATAATAGAATCAACCACAGAAAAATCAACGTTTTGATTGGTAAAGAGTCTAAACAAAACATAGTTAATGAGTTAATAACGGTGAAATTTAGATTGCTTCAAAAAAGGACATCTGGAAACATGTGAGATTGCGACCGATATATAAGGTAGTTGAGCCTAGAAGTTTTAGTACCATGCAAAGTAGGCCACGTTCACTTACAAAACACTTTTTGTCTTTTGTTTGTTAGGAAACACATTTAGAAAGAGATTGATGGGTGTAAACGTTATGTTGAAATAATTCATATATGTATTTGTGTAAAAGATATGAAATCTAAAGCCGCACACTCTTAAATCATGAAACCTAAAGAGGACTCATTTAACCTATTTACCTAACCAAGCCAAAAGGGATAACAGATAATTAGATAGTGATCAAGTTATAAACGTGTTAATGGGGTTAATGGGTTGCGAAAAATAGATTAACTGGATTAGTAAATCCTCCCGTTTAATTAAAAAGTTGGTGGGTTGGCCTTTCAAATTAAACAAAGTGTATAGGTCAAGTTGAACGTTACATGATTAACTAAAAAAGTAAACCCAGATACGACCTATTTATCAAACAAATTAGGTATAACAACCTAGAACATGATTAATTCTATATGATGTTCGTATTTGAAATTACCATCCTTTATATACCCCCAAAAGAGTTTCTAAGCTAGAATGTGAGAAATAACTCTTATTTAACAACAAGACGCCCCTCCAAATCATGTAATATAAACATGTTTAACCTATCTAAACATATTAAACAGGACGGAGGATATTAATCAACTTGTAAATGTGTTAATCACGTTGATGAGTTACAAGAAATGGATTAAATGGGCTGGTGGGTTAACATGTTTAATTAAACAAGCTGGTGGATTGGCCTTTTCAAATTAAACGGGTTACACTAATTATAGAAATCTAAGCGGAAGCGTTTTTGGGTTTGTGTTTGGTTTATTGGTTTAGGTTGAGTTTATTGGTTTGGCCCTACAGCTAGAGGGCTGCTCGGTTTCTAGCCGGCGACTCTCAAAACTGCAAGATGGATTTTTGTACAAGATGTATAGAGAGAATATGAAAGATATATGTTTTCTTAATGTTTGGTTTGGTACATTCTAAAGAAGAAAACAATCTCCTATAAATACATGAAGAAAATACATAAAACGAGGAATGAGCTAAACTTTGGGCACAAGACAGGGAGAGCTAATCATGGGCATAATACAAAGAGCTAGTCTTGGGGCATGATACAAGGAAGATTTTGACTACAATTATTACTTTGACTAGTCAAGTGGTCATAATCTCCAATACTCCCCCTCAAGTTGGAGCGTGAAGTTTACGAACGCCCAACTTGCCAAGTAATATTTTTTCCGTTTCGATTTTCGAACACTCCCCTTCAAGTTGGAGTGTTTACTTTTCTTGCGGGTTCAAATAACACGATTTTTCTTTTTCTTGCGGGCTCAATTAACCTGACTTTTCTTTCTCTTGCGGGCTCAAATAACCCGACTTTTCCCTTTTTTGCTGGCTCAAATAACCCGACTTTTCTTCTTGCGAGTGCGAAGGACCCGACTTTTCTTCTTGCAAATTCAAAGAACCCGATTTGTCTTCTTGCGAGTTCAATGAACCCAACATTTCTTCTTGCAGGATCAAAGATTTGAATCTGACTTTTTCTTTCTCGCGAGTCAAAAGAACTTGACTTTTCTTTCTCGCGGGTTCAACAAACCCGACTTTACTTTTTCTTACGGGTTCAAAGGACCCGACTTTTCTTTCTTGCGAGTTTAAAAAAATTTCGACTTTTCTTTTCTTGCGGTTTCAAAGATTAGAACCCATCTTTTCCTTTTCTTGCGAGCTCAAAGAACACGACTTTTCTTCTCGCGGGCTCAAGGAACCCGACTTTTCTTCTCTTTTGTTTGGTTTTTTTTTGTCTAATACTCCCCATGCTAACAAGATTCATCTCCTCCTCACTTGTGCCTCTTTTTAACTGTCTCATCACGTGCCTTTGCTTTTTTTTTTCTTATTGATATTGTAACACCCCGCCCCTCTCACCACCAATATTGTCCGCTTTGCCCTCCCAAAGCTCACGGATTTGTTTTTGGGTGCCCCGGTGGAAACTTCCCAGGAGGTCACCCATCCTGGAATTTCTCCCACCTGAGCACGCTTAACTGTGGAGTTCTCCTCTCATCCACTAACATTAAGCCCCAAAACGCGTTGGTGATTTTAAGAGGCAAGACATTACTTATGAACCAAGGATCTCTCCTGGCCACGGCCGATGTGGGATTTTCCTGGGGTGTCACATTCACCCCCCGTTAGAGTCTCATCGTCCCTGATGAGGTATGCACCCACCATCCCGAACGGCACAGGAGTGGCTCTGATACCATTCTGTAACACCCCGCCCCTCTCACCACCAATATTGTCCGCTTTGCCCTCCCAAAGCTCACGGATTTGTTTTTGGGTGCCCCGGTGGAAACTTCCCAGGAGGTCACCCATCCTGGAATTTCTCCCACCTGAGCACGCTTAACTGTGGAGTTCTCCTCTCATCCACTAACATTAAGCCCCAAAACGCGTTGGTGATTTTAAGAGGCAAGACATTACTTATGAACCAAGGATCTCTCCTGGCCACGGCCGATGTGGGATTTTCCTGGGGTGTCACAGATATAGATCAGCTTCTTTCTTTCACCAAAACACCAAATCGTGATCAGTTTTTTTTTTCGAGCAGGATAGTAGCCTGCGCTGATACAATATAGAAATCTAAGCGAAAGCTGAAATTGAACAGTTATTTGAAATGCTCCTGATCATTACATTTATGCCTTTTTTGATCAGAAAATATATTATCAAACAATTAAAAACAACTTTTCATACAAGCAAGTAAAATCAGTTGTTGGACAGTGAGATTGATAACTTTCTGTACCTGTGGCCAAAAGAACTAGGATTCAAACATTACTTTTTGCTCAACGTAATATTATTGTAATATAATATTCAGATTCCGATTGCACCGAATCTAGTCTTCAAGTTCATTTCACCAAAATCCAAGTTTAACCTCGTTAATCTTCCGATAATCCACACCTTTCTCCTGAATTTTACTTGCTTGCATGAAAAGTTGTTTTAATTGTTTGGGAATATATTTTCTGATCAAAAAAGGCATAAATGTAATGATCAGGAACATTCCAAATAACTATTCAATTTCAGCTTTTGTTTAACTATTTTAGCAACTTTCATAGAGAAGTAATCATGTAACTTGGATCTTCATTCTCAAACCAATCGAAAACAACTTCAAACTTTTCAAACACCTGCAACATCTCAAGATTCGAGGTCCATCTAGATGATGGATAATCAAGAGTCAACGATGTCTTTTCAGAGGAACCCTTGTTTGATTACACTCGTGTTCAGCCTTTATCAGGTTGCCTTCATCGTTGACAGAGTTCGTTGTACCAGTTGTGGAAAGAAGACAGTCGTAGTAACCCTTCTACTTGAAGTGCAGAGTAGTAACCCTTCATCTTCTCTTCTCGGAGAGATATCTGTCAACGATGAAGGCAACCTAAAACGACATGAACATTTAGGTTTCTTGAGTAAGGTTAAGTTATTTAACTGTACCTATATATATTTGTGTGGTTTCTTTTAGATAAGGAGGTATGTGTACAATGATGTTTTACGCTAAATAAAACTTACACACAACTTTTTGCTCTAGTGGTGTGGTCTACCTTTTTTGCAAAAAGACATTTGCTCTTCAAGACTTCTAGGAGTCAGGTATGCATCATGACCATAGATCAGTTATTTCAGGTTGCTTTCATCGTTGACAGATATCTCTCTGAGATGATAAAGGTAGATCATGGAAAGTTCAACTCAAGAAACAAAGATGAAACCGATTAATGTTCTTTATATATGAATAGTGACCCTTCTGGCAATCGTCATTAGTATTAATGGCAAGATATGTGCCTTTAGTCCTTTACACAGGTTTGCCAGAGGGTCATTATTCATATATAGAGAATATTAGTCGATTTCATCTTTGTTTCTTGAGTTGAACTTTCCATGATCTACCTTTATCATCTCAGAGAGATATCTGTCAACGATGAAAGGGAACCCGAAACCATAACTTATTACAATATTATATTATTTACATTATTATCGTATTTGCAACTTAGTTCCTTACATTATTATCGTATTTTCAATATTTGAAAATTATCATTTCTTGACATGCTTGGTAACACCTTGATCTGCAATATTTGAAAATTATCATTTCTCGACATATGGTTGTTCTAGATCCCAGTTAATCTAAAATGTTACTAAAATGTGAGGACCTTGATTGATTGAAAAGTAATTAAAAACACTTTAAAATGAATTAAAACAAATTGTTGTGTGTTAGGTTTAGTCGGAGGACCACGTACAATGATTCATCAAAATTGTACAAAGCTGGATGTTTCTACTGAAAAACACAAACGAGCAATAAACAAAACGAAACGCCTCAAACGAATTTTCTTGACGTGGAAACAACTTAAAAGAACTAAAAATGAATTAAAATTATTTTTTAGTCAATAACAAATAATTTTAAAGAATTAAAAGAAATTCATTTTTTAAAAAAGGCCAAAGCGCCTGGCTTTGGCCAAAGCGAGGCGCACGTGGTCTAATCAAACCACTCAAGCGCCTAGCTTTGGCCAAAGCCAGGCGCTTTGGCCTTTTTTAAATAAAAACTGAATTTCATTTAATTCTTTAAAATTATTTGTTATTGACTAAAAAATAATTTTAATTCATTTTTAGTTCTTTTAAGTTGTTTTCGAGCCAAAAAATTCGTTTGAGGTGTTTCGGTTCGTTTATTGCTCGTTTGTGTTTTTCAGTAGAAACATCCAGCTTTGTACAACTTTGATGAATCATTGTAAGTGGTCCTCCGACTATACATTCGATACCCATATTTTTCAGAATATAATTTTTGCATCTCTAATTGATATGCTTGACTTCCGGACTATACTATAATTGATCGTTGGTGGTTTTGAGAGCACCTTGTTTGATTACACTCGTGTTCAGCTTTTATCCAGTTGCCTTAGGAGTCAGGTATATCGTTTGTTTTTGCTGATCCTTTTGTCAATGCATTCAAACTGATCTGTGGTTGCCAAATGCATGTCAAGAAATGATAATTTTCAAATATTGCATGTCTAAATCATTATACGATGTCTTTTCAGAGGACCCCTTGTTTGATTACACTCGTGTTCAGCCTTTATCAGGTTGCCTTTATCGTTGACAGATATCTCTCTGATAACAACTGAATTTTACTTGCTTGCCTGAAAAGTTGTTTTACTAATTTCAGATTCTTGATACTTTTAACAATCGGATCGGCGCTAACGCACAACCCTTCAGAGTTCGTTGTACCGGTTGTAAAAAGAAATCAACAGTCGTATCGACTAGATATTCCTCATGATGAGCAAGAATTGTTTACCTTCCCATTGATTTCAAGTATGTTGCCTTGATCGTTGACAGTTATCTCTCTGATAACAACTGACTTTTACTTTTGGAATCTTTGTACAAAAGTCGAAATCATTTCATTCCATGTTCTCCATATCATTACCTTGTTTCAACACACACCTTCAACCCATTCCGAATGGTTTATCCCTCAACACAAGCTTTGTCATCACAGTTTCCAACCACTAATACCAGATTGATGATACTCATTTAAGCTAATCAAACTCATATCTCAAGCCGGTGCAAGTTATGTTGGAGCACTTTTCATCTATCTCATCACCTTCTTCTAAGCCGGTGCAAGTTATGTTGGAGCACTTTTCATCTATCTCATCACCTTCTTCTAAGTCGGTGCAAGTTATGTTTGACTATATGTTGGAGCACTTTTCATCTATCTCATCACCTTCTTCTAATTTCTTTCATCTATCTCATCACTCTTCTGTTATCGGAGAGATATTTGTCAACGATCAAGTAGGTTGGTGGACTTAAGCACCTGAACGGGAAATGATGTTCGTCGATTGCACCGAATCTAGTCTTCAAGGTACCTCTTATTTCAAGTTTTTTAGAATCATTGAAAGTGGATACCATGGATCAGAGAGATTTAAGCTAATCAAACTCATATCTCAAGCCGGTGCAAGTTATGTTGGAGCATCCTTGATCATCTTCTTGTAATTTCTTTCAAGTTTCTTATAATCATTGAAGACAACTCTTCTGTTATCGAAGAGATAGCTGTCAACGATCAAGACAACCTGAAAGTGGATACCATGGATCAGAGAGATTTAAGCTAATCAAACTCATATCTCAAGCCGGTGCAAGTTATGTTGGAGCATCCTTGATCATCTTCTTGTAATTTCTTTCAAGTTTCTTATAATCATTGAAGATAACTCTTCTGTTGGGAGCTCTGATCTTCTTCCTATTATCTTTGTTTATTATATTTGCAACACACACCTTCAACCCATTCTTGGTAAACCATGGAAAAATGGCTATAGTAAAACACTTCAAGATTATGGTTTTGTTTTGTGGATCAGACGATGACTTGCATGTGTTGTTTGAGCATTGCCTAACACACACAAGACGAATGTTGCAACATGAGTTCGACCAAGATGACACGCGAAGCTTTAGACTCCAAGTGGATCCCTTGATTACCGCATTTAATGAAATTTAACGCGCATACCGCATTCGAAGATCAAGTTCTTCACATACTTGAAATCGATTGGAAGGTAAACAATAACTAACAAAAATTGTACAACAAAAGAAGAATTAACGAAGATTAACGTTGTATCTTTTCCCGGAAGACTATACGTGATTGATGATGTCAAGTTTAAGTCGTTGATTCATTTAGAAATCGAAAACACCTATATAGACGTTTGATTAGGGTTATTACTTTGTTTTGTTTTAAAATCTTTGACTATACGTGGTTGATGATGTCAAGTTTAAGTCGTTTATTCATTTGGAAATCAAAAACGCCTATATAGACGTTTGATTAGGGTTATTTTGTTTTGTGTTAAAATCTTTGACTATACGTGGTTGATGATGTTAAGTTTAAGTCGTTGATTCATTTGGAAATCGAAAACGCCTATATAGACGTAGGGTTATTACTTTGTTTTTTAAATTTTTTTAACTTTTTAAATTATTAAAATAAAAAAAAATAATAAATAAAAACCAATTCAAAACATCAAAAACCACTCCAAAATAAAAAAATGATTTGAAGCGCCTCGCTTAGGCCAAAGCGAGGCGCTTCGCTTTTAAAAATCAGCTTTTTCTATCAACTCGTACTGACCTCCTTGAAATGGAGGCAAAGCGCCTCGATTAATCCAAATGGATCAAAACATAGTTAATGAGTTAATGGTACGGTGAAATTTAATTAGATTGCTTCAAAAAAGGACATCTGGAAACATGTGAGATTGTGACCCATATATAAAAGGTAGTTGAGCCTAGAAGTTTTAGTACCATTCAAAATAGGCCACGTTCAGGTACAAAACACTTTTTGTCTTTTGTTTGTTAGGTCCTGCGTAGTCGAGCGTTTTGAGAGGCGTTTTAGCCCCATGGCGCCGGGGAACACCGCCCCCCGGGCGCTATGGGGGCGTTTTTGGCTTGAACGCTACAGATAAAACGAGCGTTATGCACTGACCTTCTTTATTATTATTATTATTATTATTATTATTCAAACTTTATTTATATATATACACACACACTGTGTCGCCGGAGAAGAGGGAGCAGTGCCGGAGGGTGTCGCCGGAGAAGGGGGAGCAGCGCCGGAGGTTGTGACGGTGGTGGCTGTGATGGTTGAATGGTGGTGGAAGTGTTGATGATGATGATGATGATGAAGAAGATGGAGTTTGGGTTTGTTAAGTGTCATGTGATATGTGTGTGTGTGTGAAATGGAGGTGACAGTAGGGGTGGAGAAGATGAGGAACAAGAGGTTGGAAGTTTGTATGGCTGGAATAATTAATAATAATAATAATAATAATAATAATAATAAATAAATAAATAAAAACCAATGATTACCCAATCATTTATAACCCCCTCATAACCTCCCTTACCACTACACCCTCTTTTTTCATAACCCCCTCATAACCCCCTTCTGTTACTTTTTAATATTTTAATACCATAACACCCCCCCCCCCCCCATAACCCCCCCACCACTACACACAACCTTAGGAAACACATTTAGAAAGAGATTGATGGGTGTAAACGTGTTGGGTAAGAGGGTTCAGTTCGTTAGGTTATGTTGAAATTATTTGTATATTTATTCATGTAAAAAATATCAATTCCAAAAACGCACACACTTAAAATCATGAAACCTAAATCCGGCTCGTTCAACTTATTATCTAAACATGTCAAACGGGATAACAGATGCTAAGAGTGTGATCATGTTATAAATGTGTTAATTGGGTTAATGGGTTGCGAAAAATAGATTAACCAGGTTAGTAAATCATCCCGTTTAATTAAAAAGTTGGTAGGCTGGCCTTTTAAATTAAACAAATTGTATAGGCCAACTTGAACGTTACACGATTAAATAAAAAAGTCAACCCAGACACGACCTATTTATCAAGTTAGGTATGACAACCTAAAACCTGATTGACGTTGGTATTAGAAATTACCATCCTTTATATGCCCCAAAAGAGTTTGTAAGCCGGAATGTGAGAAGTAACTCTTACACAAGAAGGCCCTCCAACTTTTTGCTAGAATACACTGCCGTAACTCTATTTCACTGTTTATTTTCTACGAGAACTATGTTACCACATAAGAGTTACTATTTACACACTTTTCATTGCATACAGGGAGGTGATTGTTGGGGATTTCAGTAATACAAACGAACAACCGGATGAACAGAAATCTCTGAAGGCACGTAATCGCTTTCAGATTGAATCAATTCGACGGTTCAATCGAATATTCAATCGGATACAATCAGAGATTGAGAATTTTCTGTATGTAAATTTTGAGAGAAGAACCAGAGAGAGTTTTTGATCAATAATCATTATTCGTAATTAAATTCCAGGGTTATTAACTGCCTAATAGGCAGTTAATACAAGGTTTCCAAATTGCCAAAATTAGTCCCTCTATTTCCGAAAATTAATTTTCTGAGACATTTTTACCATAGCAATTTTAATGGAAATAAAATTTTTCCAGGCTGACCTGGCAGCTTAACCCCAGCCAGGGGCTCTGCCCCTTGGACCCTGCTCCCAGGGGCGCTGCCCCCCGGACCCCCGTCTCTTAGGGGCTTCGCCCCTAAGTTCATAATAAATTCAAATAGGCGTGCACTCAGCACCACCATACCTATATGATGTCTTATTATGAAGATATTGATCAAACAGTCAATCCAATTACACTAAAATATCCAACAATCCTCCCCTATTTTAATGTAATCCTTGATTAACTAAAACAAGTAATCTCAAACATTCAAACTTTTGTTTAAATGAAATGTCGTGACGATTGAATTTCACATTAGTACATTACACATTCTGAATATTCGAATACCAGGGTGTCGCTTAGGATTGAACCCTGGGAACTCATCTTGAATACACAAAGATAATGTACACAAAAGTTTACATACATAGTAGTTCTATCTTGACATAATGTTTTACTAGCCTATGTCCTTATCCTTCATAAGTATGTCAAAGCCAAGTCCTAGCTTCTTGAAGCGGCTAAACTTCATACTTACATAGGTAGCTCTTTTAGTCTTGCACCTGCAATGCAATTTGTCAAAAAAGCTATTAAGAATACATACATTCAACCTCCTTAACTTGCAGGTCTGAACACATACCTTGGGATGAATCTTCTAATGTGTTCCAATCTCTACATATTAAGCTTTCCGCATTGAATTCTGCATCTAGCGTTGTACTAGATGGGAATTGGGTATCTTAATATCAGAGATTTCTAGTGGACTTTAATCCCATCCCTATAGCCGACTTTTTCACGAGATCTCTACTTAACCCTTTGGTTAAATGATCGGCTAAATTGTTTTGAGTTCTCACAAACACCACAGATATCACACCATTCGTGATAAGCCCACGTATCATGCTGTGTCTAACACCTAAGTGTCTACACTTTCCATTATACACTTGACTATATGCCTTAGACAAGGTAGATTCACTATCACATCTGATAGATAATGGTGATATCGGTTTCGGCCACAATGGAATTTCATAAATCAAATTTCTTAGCCATTCAGCTTCTTTACTAGCTGCTGCTAATGCCACAAACTCAGCTTCCATTGTTGAATTAGTGATGCAAGTTTGTTTCTTTGATGCCCAGCATATAGCACCACCTCCAAGAAGGAAAACCCAACCACTTGTGGAAGAATGATCTTCCAAATTAGTAATCCAACTTGCATCTGAATAACCTTCAAGAACAGAAGGAAATCCAGTATAAGTCAAACCAAAATCTATGGTTCCTTTCAAGTACCTAAATACTCGATTTATTGCTTGCCAATGAATCAAACTTGGATTGTGAGTATATCTACTCAGTTTTCCAACAGCAAAAGCTATATCAGGTCTAGTACTAATCATAGCATACATGAGAGATCCAATAGCCTTTGAATATTCAAGTTGATTCACAGCAACTCCTTTATTAGGTACGAGTTTTACAGAAGGATCCATAGGAGTACCCATTGGAGAACTATCTTTGTGATTAAACTTTTCCAACATCTTCTCAATATAATGTGATTGAGAGATCGTAATACCATGTTCTCCACGTATGATCTTAATACCAAGAATCACGTCTGCCTCCCCCATGTCTTTCATTTCAAACTTAGATGACAGAAATTTCTTAGTTTTATCAACTTCATTTTGGTCAGTACCAAAATCAACATGTCATCAACATATAAACAAATAATTACTCCTTTTCCAGAAGTATCAAATTTGCTATAAACACACTTGTCCGCTTGGTTTAATGCAAAACCATTAGACAGCACCACATCATCAAACTTTTGATGCCATTGCTTAGGGGCTTGTTTCAGGCTATAAAGAGATTTTACCAATTTACAAACCTTATGTTCATTTCCAGGCATGACAAAACCTTCAGGTTGTTTCATGTAAATCTCTTCATCCAATTCACCATTTAAAAAGGCAGTTTTAACATCCATTTGGTGAATTACAAGATTATGTATAGCTGCAAGTGCCAACAATAATCTTATGGTGGTTATCCTAGCAACAGGAGCATACGTATCAAAGTAGTCAATGCCTTCCTTTTGCCTAAATCCTTGGATGACCAATCTGGCTTTATATTTGTCTATGCTACCATCCACCTTCATCTTCCTTTTGAAGATCCATTTACTACCCAAAGGTTTACACCCAGGTGGTAAATCAGCCAATTTCCAAGTATTATTGTGCATTATAGAGTCAATCTCATCTTGGATTGCTTCTTTCCAAAATGCAGCATCCCTAGAAGACATAGCATCATTGAATGTCTTTGGATCCTCATCAATATTAAAACAATATTGATACTGATGTTCAACACCATTTCTGGTTCCTTCTACTAAATAAAGATGAAAGCCAGTACCAAAGGACTTTGGTTTTCTGACTCTAGTACTTTTCCTGGGCTCAGTACTAGTAGAAGGTACATCATCACAATTACCTGAATTGTCACCAGAAGTAATTGTCTGTTCATAATTTTTAAAACACTGAGGCGTATCCTTCAATCGAGGAACAGAAGAAAATCTATCCTCATTCCCAAAATTAGCATCTCTTGACTCAATGACAGAGTGAACAGATACATAATCATTTGGTTCTATGACATAGAACCTATAAACAGGGGAATGTTCAGCATATCCAATAAATATGCAATCTATGCCTCTTTCACCAATGGTACTCATTTTGGGCTCAGTAAGCCTCACAACAGCTCTACATCCCCAGACTTTGAGATAACTCAAATCTGGTACCTTTTTGTACCAAAGTTCATATGGGGTCACCTTAGACCTTTTATTAGGTGCTCGGTTCAATAAGTAACAGGCTGTCAACATAGCCTCACCCCAAAATCCATCACTTAAACCAGAATAGGACAACATGGAATTAACCATTTCTTTCAGTGACCTATTCTTCCTTTCAGCCACACCATTTTGTTGTGGTGTATAAGGAGCAGTTGTTTGATGTATTATACCAGTAGATTGAAAATAAACTGGATCATAATACTCACCACCTCTATCCGTACGAAGGTTTTTAATCAAACCATTCCTATGAAGCTCAACCTCTTGTTTATAAACTTTAAATTTATCAAGAGCTTCATCCTTTGAATGCAATAGATAGACAAGACAAAATCTTGTTGCATCATCAATAAAGGTTACAACATACTTCTTATTTCCTAGAGAAGGAGTACTATGAATGTCACATAAATCAGAATGAATTACTTCTAACACATTAGAATTCCTTTTGACATCTTTAAATGGTTTTCTTGTAATTTTAGTTAATTTACAAGTATGACAATCATTTCGTTCTTGTATGTCAAAAGCGGGTATGAGACTCATTTTAGACATATCTTTCATTCTGCGATAATTAACGTGACCTAATCTAGCATGCCATAATTCTGATTTACTAAAATCATTGCTAGAACTAGTAGAAGCCATACAAACAGAATTATTAACAAAAGGGATATCCAAATTTAACTTAAACATGCCATTCAAATAACCAAATCCAATAAAGGTTCCATGTCTTGACAAGATATACTTGTCACTTTCCAAGACCTGCTTGTAACCACAATTATTCAATACAATACCAGATACTAAGTTCTTACGAATCCCAGGTACATATAGAACATTATTTAATAGTAAAGAGTTTCCAGAAGTAAAGACTAAAAGAACAAATCCTATTCCTTTAATTGGTTCAGTAGCAACATTGCCCATCTTTAGTAAAGATCCATCTTCAATTGGCTTGAAATCCTTGAACCATTGAAGATTTTTGCATACATGACATGTTGCTCCCGAATCCATCCACCATGAAACATCATCATCCTGCACATAAAATGCTTCAGAGATTATTGATACATAATAATTCTCTATAAAATGATCACATGGTACCAAAAACGAACCTGATTGCTTTTCGGGATCCTTGAAATAACTGATCTATGGTACAAGTGGATCCAAGGATTTCAGTAATACAAACGAACAACCGGATGAACAGAAATCTCTGAAGGCACGTAATCGCTTTCAGATTGAATCAATTCGACGGTTCAATCGGATACAATCAGAGATTGAGAATTTTCTGTATGTAAATTTTGAGAGAAGAACCAGAGAGAGTTTTTGATCAATAATCATTATTCGTAATTAAATTCCAGTGTTATTAACTGCCTAATAGGCAGTTAATACAAGGTTTTCAAATTGCCAAAATTAGTCCCTCTATTTCCGAAAATTAATTTTCTGAGACATTTTTACCATAGCAATTTTAATGGAAATAAAATTTTTCCAGGCTGACCTGGCAGCTTAACCCCAGCCAGGGGCTCTGCCCCTTGGACCCCGCCAGGGGCTGCCCCCCCTTGGACCCTGCTCCTAGGGGCGCTGCCCCCGGACCCCCGTCTCTTAGGGGCTTCGCCCCTAAGTTCATAATAAATTCAAATAGGCGTGCACTCAGCACCACCATACCTATATGATGTCTTATTATGAAGATATTGATCAAACAGTCAATCCAATTACACTAAAATATCCAACAGTGATTTTGTCAACCACCCACATTTTTCGTGTAAGAATATCAAAACCGGAGTCCATGTATACTTAAAATCATGTCAAATAAACATGTTTAACTTATCTAAACATATCAAACACGACGGCGGATATTAATCAACTTGTAAATGTGTTAATATGAGTTACAAGAAATGGATTAACTGGGTTACTGGGTTAACATGTTTAATTAAACAAGTTGGTGGGCCAGCCTTTTCAATTAAATGGGTTACACAAAATAACTTAAACACTACACTACCCATTATATATATGTATTAATTCAAAATGAGAATTCACTATTCATGAATAGTGAATTCTTATTATTTTATATTTTTTTTTTGTTTTTACAACATTTAACATGAAATATAAATTATTTGTTTCATTTTAAGACACAAGTTTTCTTGGTGGTGAAGTGGTTTGTGGTGAACTTTCAATGCTCAAGGTAATAAGTTCAATCCTTAGGAGAGGCTACTTAATTTTTTTTATGTTTTTTACAACATTTAATATGAAATATTTACCATTTGCTTCATTTTAAAACACAAGTTTTGTTGGTGATGGAGTGGTTTGTGGTGAAATTTCATTGCCCAAGGTCATACGTTCGATCCTTGGGAGAGGCAATTTATTTATTTTTTTCATTTTAACAGCTTTATTTAATAATAAATTCAATTGGTTTCATATTCAAACATCAGTTGTGTTAGTGGTGTAGTGATTTGAACTCCATTTTGTTAACTAGAAGCTTGCAAGTTTGATCCTGGTAAGTTGCTTTTTTTTTTTCATTTCAACAGCCATATTTAATGTTAAGTATAATATATTTTATATTAAAACACAAATGGGTTTGGTAGTGTAGTGGTATGAGATTCATTTTCTCAATACGAGGTCTTGAGTTCGAGACCAGGCGATCGCCGTTAATTTTTTTTATTTCAACAGCCTTATTTGATGTTCTTAATCATTTTTGCGCATACAGTAACCGAGTAAAGAAAAAGTTCAAGATGAAGCAGAAATCACCGCGGTAGAAATCCTAGTTTAACATAATAGGTAAACCCCATTACAATTTACAAACCGTTTAAAGGATGGTAATTTTTATCACGAAATGGGCTGTGTAACTTGTTAAAATAGTTTATCAAACGAGTTAGATATAACAAGCCAAAATCTAATTAATTCCCTATCGTAATCATATTAGAAATTACCACCCCTAGTAAAGATAACACCCCAAAAGGTAAGCAGGTATTCTTCTTTAGCAGCAACAAAGCCCCTCCAATTTTTTTGCAACATATCAGTGCCAAATTTCTATGTATGTTCATTTTGTACCAAAGCTTTGTTACTATAAATCAATATTCTGTTCGTCAGGGTTATCACAACTACATGTAGATTCGAATAACTATCTACACACATTTCATCGTAAATTAGGAGGAACTTCATCAATTACCCAAAACATATAAAGTCATAAAGACCTAGGAGACAAAATTACATTAAGAAAAAAAATTCTCAACATCCGTAGGAACACTCTTTTGGGTGTTCAAATATATCTCTAATATCTAATTCTAATAGTAACCAATTTCAACCCGTTTTCATTACTCGTAAGTTAGCTGAAAGCCTGAAACTGCTACGTAGCATACAACAAAAACTAAACCAAGATAGATACTACAATTCAAGTGTTAAAACCTTCGGACGTAAAAATCTACAAGCCTAAATCATGCGGTTTCCTTAACCTTTGGGTTTGGGGAACCGATAACAATACCAGGTGTCTTTGCTGGATGACCTTTAGCACCACCACCAGCAGCTTGTCCACCTGAACTCTTTAAATTCGGTGTCTCAGCAGCAGCAATCGACTTCTTTATCTGCAACGTAAGAATCCACAAAATGATATAAAAAAAACAGTTAATTACTCCCTTTTGAATCATAGAATCTAGAGGTGGCAAGACGGGTGGGTTGGATAACTTGTCTAAACAGGTCATTTCGTGGCACATGCCAAACCAAGTTGGGTTGACTTGAAACACTTTTTTGTCCAACTTTTCAATTAATTAATAACTAATTAATGTGTTAGTTATGATTAACAAAAAACAGTAATACTGCAGTAATAATCCAAAAGTTGTAGTGATATGAATACATTATATAACAGGTTATATGCACTAAAAAGAGCCTCCAGCCGATTTTCACTGTTTATTCTTACCAACCCATTAGGCGCATTTTCCATTAAGCTGATTTTTTTTTCCAGTTAGAAAAAATACAACTCAAATTGCTACCTCTATTCGAGCGTTTAAACAAAAGTACATACCGCAGCCAGGCGCTCTCGGTGAACATCATTACCAAACTGAAAGCAACAAACAGAAATATCAAACTAAGTTAAACTAAAAGAAAAACTAATAAAACGGAATTGCATGTGAATAGAGATAGTCTTACTGGTTTCTTGTAGCACTTTATTTCATCTCCACTGAAACCAGGAAGACTCATGTTCCAATTCTTTTCTGAAACAACCCATTTAAACCTTATTGTCAATATTAGAATTCTAAACAACAAAAACAAAGAAAATGGAAATATTCAAATAAGTTCTATAATCCTAACCCAGATGAAGAAGAATGTCTTTGGACTCCAGTGTATTTGATTTACGGTGCTTGGCTAAAGAACAAGCAAAGGTTGTAACCTGGACCAAGAAGAAACAATATTATTTCTTTTGTTAAAAATAAACTAAATTGCATAAGTTTCATCTTTTGCTTAAAATGAAGGAGAAAATAAACTCACAGATTCAACAAAATCATCAGCAATATCAACAAGAATGTCTTCCACTTCAGGATCTAAACGTTCAGCTGGATCAATCTGTACATGACAGGTAGTCAAAAGTCAACGAAATGGTTAAAAGTTCTAACAAATTAGCACAAGACTGCATGTTGGTTCTAAGAAAATGGCTACCTGAGCAACTATCTCTTGGATGCTTCTTTTGCTTATTATCCTGTTACAAGTCTCGGGGGGCTCCAAGGCAGGTGGTGGTTTGTTAAATGCAGGTGGTTGTGTGACTGGGCTAGATTGACCAGTAGCAGGAGCGAATGGTCTCTGGTTACCCAACCCACGGTTCCTTGCCATCTGTTGTTGATGGGTCAAAGCTTGTGGGACCCGTGATGGTGGTAACGAGTAATGCTGCTGCTCTTGCTGCTGCTGAGACAATGAAGATGCTTGCGGCTGCAAAGACGAGGATGCTTGAGGTTGCGGTGTCGATGCTGACATCGCAGTTTGTTGTTGAGATGGTATGTGGGACCTCTGCTGCAATGTTTGAGGATTCATTTGTGGTCTGAATGATGCTGGTGGTAGAGGTGGCTTTCCTTGAGTTCCAGAGGACAACCACGGCTGATTATGAGACTGTGTGTTTTGCGGTGTAGGAGGTGCTGGTGACCCTGTGGATCCCACTGATGGGTGTCTTAAATGGCTGTGATCTTGGAAATTCTAAATATTTGTCATACATAAAAAACACATGTCAAGACCTAATTTACCATGCGCTTTGGTAACGTTTGCCGATGGTATCTAATTTAGACCCCATTACCAATCTAGCGCACCTCTATGTATCATCAATGTATCATGAATAACAACATATAGATGCAGAATTTTGATTATTATAATATTAATATATATGAGACAAAACTCAAAAGGTACTGACTTGTGTGGCTGCTGACTGATTATTAGGACTTGTTTGCGGTCTAAGAGAAGATTGTAGAGGTCTTTGTGGAAGGGATGGAGTAACCCCACTAGCCCTCAAAGAAGAACTGGAACCAAGAGAGCCAATCATTCCAGTTATTGACCTCACCTATACAATTGAAAAATAACACCAACAAACTTAAACAAGTAGCATAAATAATCATGTTAGTTGGTTAAGCTTGTATACGAGCCAAACGAACATGAACAAACGAATTACGTTCGTGTTAGTTCATTGATTTTTAACCGAACAAACGATCAAACAAGAACTAAATGAACAGGGTTTTCTTGTTTGTTTTCATTCTTTAAGAAAATGGTCATAAATAAACTAACACAACTAAAAACAGATTAACAAATATAACCAGGCATAATTGAGCAAAAACCAACTAAAAGTAGCACTATGTGTTGTCGAGCGCAAGGAGGTTGAACCAAAGCAGCCACATTAGCACCAAGGGCACAGCACACTGCCACACACTGGCGCGAAAGCGGGCTTGGGGGCAAACGTTGTGTAAATTTTACTTTTTCACATTTAGGTACAACTCCCACTCCCTACGTGGCACATTTATTTTTTCACATTTCACATCCACCACCTATGTTGTCAAAAGCGCGCCTAGGCGCGAGGCGCACAAAGTGGGCTGCGCCCTGTGAGGCGCGCGCCTAGGCACTAAGGCACACTATTTCAGGCTGATTTCGGGCCAAATTCAAGCTAAAAGTTGCCTAAACCTCTAAAACATCCTAAATGAGCTATGAACAAGTCCTAAACAACCCTAAAACATCCTAAAGTAGCCCTAAACAAGCCTAAAACATCTCTAAAATCCCTAAAAACGTATTTTATACTATGCGCCTAATTATAAAAAGCCCTCGTTTTTTATGCGCCTTGCGCCTAGGCTCTGGGCTCGGCCTATGCGCCTTGAGTGCGCCTAGGCGCTTTGACAACTATGTTCACCACAATACACAATCTAAAGAAGAACATCAATTTGTTACACCTAAAAGACTAGTAAACCTAGACTAAATTGTAATGAGTTACATATTTCCTACGTATATAATTGAACGTAAACGAACAACATAAATGAATTTAAATGAACGAACGAAGAAACGAATCCATGTTCTTTTTCAACTAAACGAACAAAAAGCTTCATTCAAATTCCTTCATTTATCAAACATACGAACTTTTCACCCAACAGTTCACTAACATAAATACTCAATTTCCTATAACAAAACATAACAAACTAATAATAAAATTAAAAAAAAATAATAAAAGCAGACCTGAGGAGAACTAGTACTAGGAAGAGAATCAGGGACAACAGAACGAGGTAAGGCAGCAAACTGGGGACCAAAAGAAGGAGAGGTTAAGGAGGAAAACGACGTCGGAGGCTGGGGAGAAGGGTGAGCAGGTACACCTAAAGCCATGCCACCTCTCTGTGAAGGAGGGATGGAAGTAATTGAAGAAGAAGAAGAAGAAGGAGAAGTTGTAGGATGGTTAAAGTGAGGGAAGGGAGGGTAAGGACGGTTGAATGAAGGTCTGGACATTGGGTTTAATGGTTGGGATGTTGGAAGATTTGGGGGTCTAGGGTTTGGGTTTGGTGATGGAGGGAGCGGTTGTTGTTGTGGTTGTGGTTGTGATTGTGGTGAGGGTGAGGATGTTGGTTGGGGTGGTGGTGGTTCGGGTGAGGTGGAGGTAGGGGTAGAGGTGGTGGTGGTGGTGGTGGTGGTTGGTGGTGGTTCGGAAGGAGTAGACGGTGTTGGATCCATCGTGATGAGGGTGGTGGTTTCTGTGGTGTGATGTTTTGATTTGGGTTTATACTAGTCGTGAGCCCCCAGTGACCGTGAAACCGTACTACCAACCAGTGTTGTAGGATTGAGGCTTAAAACTGTGCTACTTAACCGCGTTAAACGACAAACACACAATAAATTGCAAAAATGACACAACGATGAAAATAAAAAAAAGACACAATTGTACATAAAAGACACAATGATATAACGTGAATTTTAAAACCAATAATTAAAAATCCAAAAAAGCGAAAACTTAAAAACTAAGATCGTAGGGTTTGATGAGACAGTTTTAATGCCGTTGTCGCTTGAATGAGTTCAATCGGAGTCCGTTTAATATCCTAACCCTATATATGTCATTAGTTTTGTAGAATTTTTATATCCTTTCTAATACATTTTTAAGAGTATTGTACTATTGTATGTATATGAATTAAGAGTATTGAGTAGAGTGGTAAACATGCTAAGTGTGTTGAAAGTGATTGTTAGTCACGATAAGTTTAACACGACTATTGACACACCAAATAGCAACCACAGTTTAAGTGTTTCACCAGCCTCTACAAAATACGGCATGGGTCTAACACGAATTTCGTAGACTTAACTTTAATCTAAATGTGTTTGATATTATCGTAGACTTTCTTGATAATGTTTTTTTCGTCTAACACATTCTTTTGTACACTTTTGTTCTTGATAATGTTTTTTTCGTCTTGCAACTTCTGCGCTTCTCCGACATTGTTGATGTTTTGAGATCATGTAAACGTAACCATGTAAACTTCTGCGCTTCTCCTACATTTTTGTTGTTCCAAAAATACAAAGTCATGAAGACTTCTAGGTGTAAAATTGTTTGATTGTGATTTTTTTAACCATGTAAACTAGTTACCGAGAAACCTATAAAACCCACAGTACCTGCTAACCAATGAGATCATGTAAACGTAATCAGATTTGCTCTTATCTTTCGTCTTGCAACTTCTGTGCTTCTCCTAAACAGTTATCTTATCTAATATGAAATGTGCTTTTGATGAATGTAATGTTTGTTTATTGAATTTGAACATCAAATTGTTGATGAAATGCTTGAAAGAAAAAAAAAAACCTCTATTAATTGAATCGGTTAACCCTTTTCACATCACTACTGAAATTTTGGAAGTTATAGACTTTTGTTGTTCAAAAAATACAAAGTCATGAAGACTTCTAGGTGCAAATTTGTTTTTTTTTTTAATATATAATAATAATAATATAAATAATTCAAAAACACATAAACGCGGCAAATTACATCAAGATAGCGGGCAGACGGGCAACAAGCTGCGCCGCCACCCCTTTCTGGATGGCAAACCCTAACCTACTAAAAACGAACCCATGTCCCCCCGGAGTCGAGACACTGCCATGAATAACCCGTTGAACTCTAGTTAGGAAACGGATGGCTTCCGGTGCCAACGAGTCAAAGGTATCAAATGCCAGGGGAACAAAAACGTGTTGGTTCTCCTCGCAGGCTTTAGCATGCTTCTCAACTTTCTTCGCCTCTGCTTTCCGCACAGCTTGCCCTGCTAAAAAACCACTATCCCTCAACCCAACCAGAGGAGACACACCTGTTAGGTCGACACAAGTGTGCTTCCCCTGACCGACCCAAAGACAAGCAGGTCTGCTGGACGTAGGGTGGATCTCCCATCAGCGGGGTCCGAGAGGAAATTCACAGGAGCCTCCCTTTTGGCTGAGATCCCAGCCCTTCTTAAAATTTGTTCGATTGTGATTTTTTTTAACCATGTAAACTAGTTACCAAAAAACTTATAGAACCCACAGTACCCTGTTAACCGATGAGATCATGTAAACGTAATCAGATTTGTTCTTATCTATAAGTTGAGACCAGAGTCAAACGAGTTCAAGCATGCAACATAAAAAAGGGCTAAATTTTGTGACGTTTTGAAACTTATACCTTCGATATGTGATAACCGAATTATTAAGTTGTTGGGGGCTACATCGATGTAGTTATTGCACGATCAAATATATTTGGATTGATTATTGCATGATTTGAACCAACTTCTAACATGTAATTGTTCAGGATTATTCAACTTTCCATCAACTATCATTTTGGTCCAAATATGCTTTTTAAGACCCCATCTTCAAATTCAAAAAAGACATACAGTTAATATAACACATATTTATTTGGTAGCATGCCATAAAAGAAGTTAATGATATTACAACCACCACAAAAGCATTCCTTAATCTAATAACCTTCCTCATCTCTTGCAAGAGGAATATGGGTCTTATCAACAAAGAAGGTTTCATAGATAAACCCAGCAAGCCCACCACCAACTAGTGGCCCAACCCAGTAAACCCAATGATCAGTCCAAACACCAGCAACCAAAGCAGGCCCAAAAGACCTTGCTGGGTTCATGGATGCACCAGAGAAAGGCCCTCCAGCCATGATGTTGGCACCTACTACAAGCCCAGTTAGAAGTGGGCCTAGCCCTTCAAGAAAGCCCTTCTTGGGGTCCACAAGAGTAGCATAGACTGTGAAGATCAATGAGAAAGTTAACACAATCTCCATTATAACACCTTGTAGAGAATCCATCCCAGCTGCGAGTGTATGCACCGGTGTGGTCTGAAATATACAAACAAGATTCGGTTAGTTGATAAATCGTGATCACTCGTCATGTGTTACTCATAAAAACAAGATTCGGTTAATAGATAAATACGGGGTCACTTGACTTGGGTACCCAACACTTAGATCAGCCTCTACTAAGGTGGTGAAGCCCACGAGCCTCATGAGCTTAATAACATATCAACTGAGTGTAGGTAAATCATTTTTCATAAATACAAAAACGCGACTAATTACATCAAGACACTGCTATGAATAACCCATTGGACTCTAGTGTAGGTTAAATCCAATTTCGGTTATGGGTATGTTTTGGTTCGAAATATAGCCTAAGCTACGTTTAAAATATTTAAAGTTAGGAGATTTATTATGTGACCAAAATTTAAATACTTTCAATAGAAAACATTTCGTAGTTGCAACTTGCAAGTGAAGTTTAACTTAAATTTATCACTTTTATATAAGAAGACTTATTTATCGAAGGTGTAGTTATTAAAATGTTACTTTAGTCCTTAAAATTAAGAGCATAAACTATTAAATTTTAACTTTATTTATAAAAGAAATAATTAGTGTTATTTTGATGCATCCGTTTTCTAAAGATTTGCCAATAAAAAAATAAGGCTTCTTAGTCAAAATTTACCAATCCACCAGTGAGATAACTTAGGAGAGCACAAGCAGCAACGGAAGCAAGCAATTGATCAATCCAATAAAAAAGAGACCGGATCACAGTTATATGACCACCAGCACACAACCCAATGGTGACAGCTGGATTCAAATGACCACCCGAGATCCTAAAACCGGCTGATATCATCACCCCTACCACTAACGCATGAGCTAATGCAACGAAAAGTAGCCCAACCACCTCATTTCCAGCCAATTTTTCTAATAAATCCAACACAAACAACACGAGTTAGAAATTTGAAACACGTTCTCTAACCAAACAAAAACGAGGTTATATATATATATATATTTAGAATAATTTAGAAGCTGGCTAGCTTACCGGTGGTCATGGCAGATCCAACACCAGCAAAGATGAAGAAAAACGTGACAATAAACTCGACAACCAGGGCCTGGATGCAATCGGGCTTGGTGATCTCATTGAAGGAGCCAATCGCAATCTTAGCCATTGTTGAACTTTGGTGTACGAATTGAACCTAGGTTGCTAGTGTCCAATTTATAAGATAATATTGCATGATGGAATGCATTATTTGGGATAAAGTTATATTCCATTGTATTTTACTTAAGCGTTGTAACATCATGGTAAACATGATGACATGGCCACACATGGTGGGCCCATGAATAATTGTTCAACCATTGACTTCAAAAAAATAAAATTAGAAAACTGTTTAACCAATCGCGATCCATAGAGCCGGTTATCATAGTGTTGGACATTCATGTGATTCGTGAGTGGTGACGATGATTGTTAGTGAAAATGATTAATTTATTTTCATTATTGTTATAATATAGATCAACTTGATACTCCGTATTTTATATTATGTTATACGTAAAGAAATATTTTTTAATTAGTCTTTGTAGGTGCCTTCGAGTGCATACATCGATCATGCATGCATGTTCAAAAGTGTTTTATAATTTTAGTCGTACCAGGTTTTTATGGTGGTTAGGAGGACTCGTTTTAAGCTTAAGATATGACCCTAATGAAAACTCATTTAAACTCATAAACTTATTAGCCTGTGTATAAGCTCAATTTAAAACTCAAAACTTAAGGTTTAATAGACTTATTTTTTAATAGCTCAGATAGGGTACCTAATTCTTCAAGGCCACCATTGATTTTAGCATATTGTGTTTAGGGCATGTGTAGTTGCCCCTTATAGGGTGTTTTGAAGCCCCATAGCGCCGGGGAACACCGCCCCCGGCGGCGCTATGGGGCGTTTTGGTTCAATCCGGTCATGTGGACAACGAGCGCTATGCTCTGCTTGTTGTTGTTGTTGTTGTTGTTGCTGCTGCTGCTGCTGCTGTGGAGAGGAAGAAGAAGTGAAGAAGATGAAGAAGAAGATATGAAGAAGAAGAGATGAAGAAGAAGAAGTGTAGCTGAAGAAGAAGAAGATAGTTGAAGAAGAAGAAGAAGATAAGAGAGAGAGAGAGACGTAGAGAGAGAGAGAGAGAGAGAATAATAATAATAATTTTTTTGAAGTCTTTTTTTGTTTTTTGTTTTAGTCTGAATAATAATAATAATAATAATAATAATAATAATAATAATAATAATAATAATAATAATAATAATAATAAACAATAAAAATCAATTATTACCCAATCATTTATAACCCCCTCATAATCCCCCTTCCCACTACACCATTTTTTCCATAACCCCCCTTCTATTACTTTTTAATATTTTAATACCATAACCCTCACATAACCCCCCACCACTACACATACCCTTAACCATTAGAAAAATAATGAAGATATTTTCACATTTCACAGATGTGATGCATTTTTTATGGTATAAGATAGATTAGTTATATGATGTTTTTGCCTCGTGTAGCAACCTCAAATTCTATCACATCAACCAAAAAATCATCTACTACGCAAAACACTATTGTTATATGTATCTTTACTAATGTACAATTATCCAGGGCCGACCCTGAGCATGGGTCTGGTAGTCACCTGCTCAGTGACCGACTCTCAAATAGGCCTGATCGTTTTTTTTAAATATACATATATACATATATATATATATATATATATATATATATATATATATATATATATATAGGGGATGGATTAAGGGGAAACCCCTTCTTCATAAAAAACCCCTTAAACTCTATCATGACCATTGATCAAGTTTGATCAATGGTCCATGATTAATTTCAATTTAATAATCAAAAAGCAAGTGGGCCACTATAATATAAAATAGAATTAAGGGCAATATGGTAATCTTACTAAAGCAAGTGGGCCACTTTAATTTTCTGAATCCTAGGTTTAAAAAGCTTGATTTGACCCTTGTCAAGTCACCTCTCTCCTACTTTCCAGCACCAATATTAACGTACGTTAGTGTTGTGATAGAAAATTCTGACCTCGTGTAAGACATTGCTAACATGTGTTAACAGGCATATACTAAAAAGTACAAAAATAAAAGAACGCATAAATTGTATATTTATTTAATAAATGATAAAAACGATCATTACAATCAATACTAAAAATGTATCAAAAAAGTTTTCATACATACATAATTATTTGTGAAATGATAAAAAAACTATCATAACATAAAAAAGATCTAGCTATGCTTCATTCGTGATACCCATCTTCATCTTTAACACGAAAACATCTCTTCACCTACAAAAAAGATAACACGTGTTAGTTGGACTCTCCGAAACATATAACGAGACATCACTAACATGTGTAGTGTAATTCTAAACATATGTTTTACTGAATTAACGTATGTCATATGAACCCTAACACACGTTAGTTGGGCATATACTACGTATTTCATATGAACCCTAACATCTGTTAGTTAGGTATGTACTAGCATGTGTTAGCATCACTAACATGTGTATAAGCAACACCATATATGCAGTGCCAAGTATATCATACTCAATTTTACAACTATGTTAATAGAACTACTCAAATACGATTAAGAGGATTTGAAATCCAACAATAATAAATTTAAAAAATCAAATCAGAACCCTAGCACCTGTTAGTTGGGCATATACTAGCATGTGTTAGCATATTCTAAAATCAAAACATTAGCACACGAAATATATAATATAATAAAAAAACATCAGTAGCATGTGTTAGCATATTCTAAAATACATGTGTTACTAAAAATAACGTATGTCATATGGGTCCTAGCACCTATTAGTTGGGCATATACTAGCATGTGTTAGCATCACTAACGTGTGTGAGCATGTGTTAGCATCACAAACGTGTGTGAGCATCACTAACTGTTAGTTGGGTATATACTAGCATGTGTTAGTTGGGTATATACTAGCATGTGAAAACCAACACTATAACAGATACATATGTTAATGGGCATGACTAATATGTGCTAGCATATAGTAACATAAAAAGATTACACATTTATTCATCAATTACATCATTTACCACAGCCACATCACCAACGCCGCCTTGTTCAAAAAAAGCCTACTCGTGAAAACCGACACTGGAACAGATAACATGTGTTAGCATATACTAACATAAAAAAACTACAAAATTATTCATCAATCACATGTGATCTGTCAACCTCACGTCCTCAATCTAATAAAAATCTAACATAAACAAAATAATAATAATAATAATAAAAATAAAAAAAAATGTTAACATAAGTTTTTTTTTTTCATTCAAGCATTTGATCGAACACTTGGTATGCGAACAAAAACTATCCCCAAAACTACTATTATTATTATTCTAACAAAACCCAAAACCTAACTACAAACAAATATTTCAAAACTCACCAAGATTCAAGTTTGATTAATACCAAAAAATCCAGATCCAGATCTAGCTTATAATAATAATAATAATAATAATAATAATAATAATAATAAAAAGAAGATAAAGATGGTACGTATCTTGATCAACGATGGCATATGATGATTTCTAATCCAAAATTCATATATCCAATCCAAATCCAATGCAATAGCTTTCCTTCCTCAACTGGCAGAAGATAAAGATGGTACGTATCACCTCAGTTTTTCTTGATGATTGGAGGTGCTTCACCGGCTTCACCGGTTAACAAAATAATAAAAAAAATTACAGTTTGTTTCATACGTTTTCTTTCTTCTTGAATATCAACAGCTCGGAGTGGCGAGGTGGTGACCGGAGGTGGCAATGGTGGTTGTGGAAGGTGGTGGTGGTGGTGGTTCTAGATAGAGACAGAGAGAGGGCAGAGTATTGAGAGAGAGGGCAGAGAAAAAAATGGGTATTTGAATTTGAAAATAAAATGAGGAGAGAGAGGGGGGAAACAATATATATAGGGAGAGAGATAAGAGGGGTAGTCCAAATGACTAAGTTACCCTTCTTCATATAATATTATGAAATCTATGTGGATGAATATAGTCCACTCAATGGGTTTTTGGGGGTTTTTCATCTAAAGTGGGTTTCTTCCATATACTTCCCCTATATATATATATATGGGGATGGTTCAATAGAGAACTCATTTTATTGAGAGAACTCAAGAACTCCTACTTAAATACAAAAAAATATAATAAAAAAATCATAACTCAAAATTTAAGTAAAAAAATAGAAAACTAGTTCGGAGCTTCTCTTTCCCACGTCATACCCGTTCGGAAAAAAATAAAAAAAATTAAAAAAAAATTAAAAAAAAACACACCTAAAAAACGCTACTGCACACGTGTAGTATAACCCCAAAGCCTAAACCACCTACCCCCAACTTACCCCCACCCAAAAACCTAATTCCGCACCACCCACCCCCACCCTCACTAAAAAACCTAAATCGCTTACCCAAAAACCTAAACCACCCATCCACCCCCCACCCAAAAACCTAAACCCCACCGCCTACCAAAAACCTAAGCCCCACCCGTCACAACCAAAAACCTAACCCCCACCAAAAAACCTAACCCCTACCCAAAAACCTAAACCCACCCTACCCACCCCCACCCACCCCCAAAAACATAAACCTTACAAACTAAACTAAAAAAAACTAACCCTAAAAGCTAAACTAAACCCAAAAACTAAACCCTAAAGCTAACCGGACATTTACTACACAGGTGCATTAGAAGTCGCCTATTTTTTATTTTTTTTTTTATTTTTTTTCTAAACCGGGATGACGTGGGAAAGAGAAGCTCCGAACCAGATTTTTGGTTTTTGACTTAAATTTTGAGTTATGATTTTTTTTTTATTTTTTTCTTAATTTAAGTAGGAGTTCTCGAGTTCTCTCCCTAACTATGAGTTCTCAATTGAACTTTCCCCATATATATATATATATATATATATATAGGTAAAGGTTCGGATACAAAGGGTGATTTTTGTGAGAAGGATAAGAAGTGTTTGTGGCCCTTAAATCTATAGATGGATGGTTGAGATTGGTTGATTACAAATATTTAATAAGGGTCATAAAGTTGATTGATTAATTAGTGCTAGTGGGGGTATTATAGTACTTTTTATGTTTATAGTAGTTATTGTATATGCTTAAAAGATGGAAACAATTCCATCTCCAAATCTCTTTCCTATCTCTCTCTCGAAAAAAAAAAAACAACATGCAACTCTCATCTCAATCATATAACTTCTTTTCTTTTATGGATATATATCTTGGGGCTTGGTACATCACGTTATAAATGATCCAATACATAAACTCATTTAAATAATTCTAATTACCAACTTGGTTTATGCATTAAGGTTGTACATTGGGCTTCAAGGATTGTACTATCAAAACCTCTGGTCAATGACTTATGAGTCACCTGGCCTTTGTGTTTTCGAAAGCCACGTGTCTGGGTGGTTTTTCTAAATCTGTGGGTCTGGGTATATAGTATTTCATACTTTCTCTTCCTTAATTATTAGCTCTCTACTCTCTCCATCTCATCGCCTCTCTCTCCTCCTCACTTCTCACCTAACTCTTCTCTCTCTGCCCCCAGTCTCTCTTATTTGCCGGCACAATGTTTTTGTCGGATCTGAGGTTAGATGAACAGAGAGTCGGGGGTTGGTTGTGATGGGTTTATGGTGAGAGGAACAGAGAGGCGAAATGTGATTTTGATGGGGGTGGTGGCAGTTGCTTCTTTTCTGAGGATGGTTGTGGTTTCGGTGATGTATATTCCATCGATTAACAAGTTGGTTTGTGCATTGAGGTTGTACATAGAGCTTCAACGGCTGTATTATAAAAGCTTTTGGTCATGACTTACGAGTTACCCAGCCTTTGTGGTTTTCGAGAGCCACATGTCTGGGTGGTTTTTCCACGTCGTGGGTTTTGGGTATAGAGTCTCATCTCTGTCACTCTTTGTCTATGACGATGATTACTCATCTGAGACGTGGCAGAAGGTGTGTTGTAGGCGAGGAAGTTGCCCTGTCGTTGTCGGCGACACCCCGTCTGCCTCATATGAGGATTTTGGTTGTTGTCTTTCGGTGATGTTGAGCCTTGATATGCTTCCGTTAGGAAATGTGCAATGCCATGTTGTACTCCATGCTTAACTGGTTGTACTGGTTGTTTAGATGGTTGTTTACTCAAAGCTGTGTACTACTGGTGGTTTTGTTTTTTATCTGCCACGTATCTTACCTGCCACACGTATGGTCTTCTTCCTTTCTCTTTCACGATGGAACAACTGGTCATTCGCTCATTCGTGTTTGTCATCATTGTAAGAGGTTTTCGTTAATCTCTTTTGTTTGTTTATTTCTTTCTTCTTCGATTTTCTTACCTTTTTGTTTATGAATTGTTCAGGCTTTGTTCTGATTGTAAGCTGATTCCATCCAGGTATTTTTTTTCTCCTGTTTTTTTATGTGTTTTGCCTGTTGTGTATTTTTTGGTTTTTTGTTGGGGATGAAATTGTTGCATGTGCTTGGATTGTTGTTTGTTTTGTTGGATTGTTGGTTGATTGCTATTTGTTTTCTTAAGCATTTAACATTTGGAAGGGGGGAGAGGAAGAGGAACCAGATCCTAATTCATCATATTTATGTTTTTAGATTTAATCTTACTTGCGTAAATGATTAGGTTTAATATAATTGAAGATATTAGTAGTTTAGTTTACGCATTATTTGCTCTTTTTCTTTTTTAGAATATGTTCAAACATTTTTTTAAATCTAGATTTGAGTCATGTTCCATGAACATCTAGCATTGTTGACGTGTTTGTATAGATTTAGAAAAAAAATGTAAAAATATGTGTATGATGTATTGAAACGGCGTTTATTGTAACACCTTATTTATCTTTCTTTGACGATGATAAAATTATTATCATTGTTTAAAACTTAATTAAAGTTACCCGACTATAAAAGGGGATAGATTACGTCTAATTATAGTCTGCGGTTGAGATTCATAGAATCTGAGTTTCATACACTAACCTTGATTAGGCTTGCAAGCCTCTTATTATATGACACACCATCAAATCCGAGCCTCTAAACAACAGCTACTTCTGCTTAAACCTGGAAACAGAGAATGACAACCCAGTATTTTTTATTCTTTTGTAGCATAGATGCGTGCGTCCAAACAGTGAACTATCAGTGAATCACGCCATGGGGTTGTGCTGATCAAATTCATGACGCAGAAGAGAATAATCGAGCAGCTCCTTCCGACACGCAATCTGCTGTTGAGTAGAACAGCATGTCTGCAGTCCATGACAGTAAATCCCAAAAGGGCTTCCAATGATCTAGACCAAATGTGTGACCTTGACGAACAATAGTTTTAGGTTTTGGGTGACTGGAATAATAAATATTGGGTTTGAATTTTTTTTAGTGTTTTGTGGTGGGATTGCTTGCAAGTAACAGAAGTAGTGCCACGTGAGGGACGCGTGAGGGAGTGGGCTTATGGAATATAAAGATAGGAGAGAGATAGGTATGATGTGAGTGTGTTCCAAAAGACCCTTTATTCAGTTAATGAAGAGTTCGGTGGTGATGGGGCGACGACTAGATTATTATTAGATAACTGGGTCGGGGACAGAATTAGATGGACAGATACGGGTCAGCAGCTGTGTTGGGATTGGAAACTCAGCTGCAAGAGCTGCAGCAGATTGAAGCAACTGTGCAGCAGTTAGCTGAGCGATTGAGGTCTGATTCATGTAGCTGGGAAGGCGCAAAAAGTTGGAATGTTAGTAAAATACATTAGAGCTTGGAAGAGATTAAGTGATTGATTATGTGTGTCATGTCATTTCTATTTTGTTATAGGCATTTTTTTTAAGTTTATCCGTTGTATAACTGATTCTAGCTGATTATAGGACGATTATAGGCATTTTTTAGTTTATTCGACTGCTTCATCCGCGATGGCCTTCATATGTATAGCTGCTTATAGCCATCTGCAAAAACCAACCTTCACATAGCCTTCATACAGCTACTACTGTTACTGTCTCCTTGATGGCTGAATATATAAAGATATAATAAATAAAAATGGGCACGTGTATATTTGCACTAAGATGAAAGACCATAAATTCAATACTTTAAAAAATCATTTTTAAACATATTAAAATCTACATATATTCTAATCAATGTATATAACAAATAGTACAAAATAAACAAAAAAGTTGCACTCCAGCATATCTTAGGATAATAAAATCAGCTAAAAGGGATTACTTAGTTGCAAAAAATGACAAAAAGATGAAACAGAGCTGCAGTTATATAGTTCAATCTATGGTAGGTCCATGTTATTATCATTGTACAACTGATTATAGCTGATTATAGGATGATTATAGGCATATTATACTTTATTCGACTGCTTCATCCGCAATGGCTTTCATAAACAATAAACAGGACCTGCATATATATTTTTGTTTATTAGCCATGATTTCTGTCACCATCCGCCGCATACAACATTGTTTATATATTACTTTTTTTAAATGCAGATCCAGGGCACAAGTCCAAGAAAACCATCACCTAACAAGCAGCACAAGATCAGGGCTAAATATGTCGCCTCTTTTGTACTCAATCACTAGAAGGCAGCCTAACATCATGCATAACCTCTTTTGTGAAGAAAAGTTCTTCGTGAAGCTGACCAAGCCCTCTTTTGTCAGGCATGCTACTTTCAGCAATTCATCGAATCTCTTTTCTGAAGCATGATACTCTGTAGCGCTCGCGGCTCGCCAAAGCCTCTTTTTGTAAAGCATGCCATATTAACTTCGCTTTTGTTGGTTATACTGTCTATATTAACAACTTTGCTTTTGTAAAGCTAGGTCATGATAGACCTATTTTTGTGCACATAATCTATTATGTTAATGTTAACTATCAAAGTGTTTAATCAAATGCTATATAGCTAAATCACAAACACTATATTCCCCCGCCGCAACGCGCGGGGGACGCAATCTAGTTCAGGTATATAAATACCAAATCATGGCTTTAATCAAATATAAACCTCATATTTTTTTATTGTATATCAAAAATAATAATAATTAATTAACAGAATAGTTGTATTTTTAAAAGAATCTTCTACTAGAAAGAAAATTATATGGCACAATCAATTAGAAAACCACCACCCGAATCTGATCAGGTTTTCATCCTCGAGCTTGACTATTGTTCGATAAAGCTCCATCTTTTTATCCTAATTATTATAATGAATAAAATAAAGCTCCATCTTTTAAATCCATTGTATGTTGTTGTGTTTTATCAACATCATGTTGTGTTTTATATTCTTTGTGTATTACTCGAGTTTTAAATATGGTGTTTTATTTGTGATATGTTTTATGTTTGTAATATCGGGATTGTTTATAAGTTTTTTGATTTTTGATTGGTTGAAGATGTTGTGTTTTATAATGATCATCGTGTTGTGTTTTATACTCATAGGTTGTATGCTAGTGTGTTTTATACGTATAACACAATATATTGATTGAGAGAGATAATCTTCCATAAATAATGGAAATGTAATTAAATGCATGTCAATTTCTGAAAATAATTAAATGATTAAATTCTATTTAGAGGCTAAATTGACTAAACTACCCTTGTTTCAAGATAATTAATATTGTCACTTGTCAAGTTTCCATGGCTTCTTACACTTCTCATAAAAAACACCCTTTGTACCATAACCCCACCCTATATATATATATATATATATATATATATATATATATATATATATATAGGGTTAGGATACTTTGAAAACCACCCTGAGTTGAGAGAACTAAAGAACCCCCCTACACCAATAAGGTTATGACACATAAGCATGATTAAGTTTTTTATTAAGGGGCACTAATGTCATTTGCTTCTTATTGATAATCAACTTGCTTATATTATATTCATGGTAGTACACTGATTGTGTCATTAATCCCCAGACCTCCTTGGACATTGTGTGAGTAATAATATTCCCGCCCAAAACAATCAGTTCATTGAAGGTTCTTTGGTATTTATTACCCCCATGCAAGTAATCTGATCATTCAACAATCCTCACCCAAAAATAAAGAAACCCTAAGATATTTACTTAAATATGGAGATTTCAGAAGATGGTGACAACAACATCGACTTTTTATCTGAGAAAGACATACAGGAGGTAGGCGATTTCATTAGGCAAAACCCACAGCCGATCAAAGAAGTGGGTGCTGGTCCATCTGAGCAGGAAAGGGGGAAAGCGTTGGCCGATGATTCTGATATTGGGGTGTTTCAGTCATGCATCCAAGGGGGGCTGTTTTCGTGTGATGAGGTGGAGTCAGGTGCTGAACCAAATGAGGAGACCCCTGTTAGCCAACGGGTGATCCAGAATGAGGATGGTAAGGGTTTGGGTTTTTGTAGTTAAATTTTTTTGTTTTTTGATCTGTTTTTTAGAGTTTTTGAAAATGGAAGTTGTTTTTGGTGTTTTTGAGAGATTATATGTGTGAAAAGGGTTTTTGGTAATGTGGGTTGGGGATACATGAGTAAACCTTCTTTTTTTTGTTAGTGGAGATGTTTGCAAGCACATTAGGGTTTTTTTGTAAAAATGTTACACAGGTGTAGATGGTTTTTTTGTAATCTGTTTGTTGCTTGGTTTTTTTTTTTTTTTATGTGATTACACTTTGCTATGTGTTTTTTAGTGATGGGTTGTGTGTATGTGTTCTTGTTGGTATTGATGCCAAAAATATTGACTGGTATATGTTTGTTGGTGATTTTTAGGAAAACAATGTGGGTTTTTGGTAAACTTTGTATACAAAAGATAAGTAGAAAAACAATGTGGGTTGGGTATAACTTGTATTCCATCCTAGTTGGCTTAACTGGGGTAAAATATCTGTGTTTACACAGGTGTAAATGGCTTGCAACCAGATTAGGTTTTCTCACATATGGTACCAATACACATCTTTAATGTTTTTTTTTTTTAATTTTTGGTGTTGGTGATGTATAGGTTCTGCTGTTTGTTACTGGTTTACGCCTAATGGTAGCCGTTACTGGAAACCCATTGTAGAGGATTCTGTGAAACCAAACACTGTGGCGAAGTATAGGGAGTGGGAAGATGTTGTTGCTATGTATGAGTCCTACGCTGAGAAGTCTGGTTTTTCGACTAGATTGGGGACTGTAAAAAGGGTGAAGGGTATTATTACCCATAGGTACATCCTGTGTTCAAAGGCAGGTAAACCTCAGTCAAAAAGGAAGTTCGACTCGTTAGATGAAACTTCATTGAAGATTAGGCAGTCAACTTTCCAAGTGTGCGACTGTAAGGCGGGGATTAGAGCTAAGTTATGTAAGGTTACTTCAATGTGGGAGGTTTACCATTTTCAAGAGTCGCACAACCACATGCTTGTTGCTTCTTACAACAGAGACTTAACAAAAATAGGTAGGAAGCTGGATTTTGCAACAAAAGAGTTCATCCATCGTGTAGGTCTCAATAAAGTTGGTCCGACTGTAGCGCACAGAATGCAAGTTAGCTTAAAAGGCGGTCACCACAATGTGAAGGGAACCCCTGTTGATTACAAGAATTTTGCTAAGAGTGTTCGTATGTTTATTGGGAATAGGGACTCGCAGATGATGATTGATAAGTTGGATGACAGGGTTAAGAACCTACCAAACTTTTCATTCAAATACAGCCTTGTCAATGGTGAGCTCAGACACCTCTTCTGGGCGGACGAGATATCCAAGATAAACTATACAGCCTTTGGCGAGGTGGTGGCGTTTGATGCCACATATCAAACGAATAGGTAAAAAAGTTGCGATTAATGTCTAATTTTTATGCCTTTGCCTATAATTTTTGTTGTTTACTTTTTTTGCGATTAATGTCTAATTTTTATGACTTTGCCTAGGTACAATCTTATCTTTGTCCCTTTCACCGGTGTTGACAACAATAAACGGTGTGTTACATTTGGCGCTGGCCTGCTGTTTAGCGAGACTATAGAGTCATATTGTTGGTTACTTAACAGTTTTCTTGAGGCTCATGGGAAACAACCCAAGTTGGTGCTGACGGACCAGGATCCGGCGATGAAGCAAGCAGTGGCTGCTGTTTTTACTGAATCACGTCATCGACTATGCATGTGGCACATTATGAAGAAGCTGCCTTCAAAGGTAGCGACACCCCTTGTTTCTTACACCAGTGTAATTTTTTTTTTTGGGAGGTGTGGAATACTAACTTTTTTCTTTGTTTGTTTGTTTTTTCAATTAACAGATTGCAGGAAGTGTTCATGACAATTCAGAAGTTCGGGCTGCGATTCATAAGTTGGTTTGGAATGTGTACATTAAGCCGTCTACATTTGAAAAGCGATGGGAGAAGCTACTTGACAAATATGGGCTGAACGACAATGAGTGGCTAAGAGATATGTATAGCATCAAGGAACTTTGGGTCCCCGCTTACTTCCGTGAAATTCCAATGTCTTGTCTCATGAAGACTACTTCGCGTTGTGAAAGCTCTAACGCTTCATTCAAAGTTAATTCAAGTTGGGCAAATACACTTGTGCAGTTCTTGTTGTGTTTCGATACGACGATGGACACGCAAAGGTACAGTCAGAGGGTTGCAGAGTTTAACACTGACTATCGGGTCCCTGAGTTTAAAACTGGTTTGGAGATTGAAAAGCATTGTGCTACGGTGTACTCTCGGGCGATATTCAACGAGGTTCGGAAGGAAATCCAAAAAGGGTTACTGCTTTGCTTCATCACAAACCAGGCAGAGGTTGACGGTGTTAAGGAATACACTGTTACACACATTGACAAGAATTCGGATGTTGTGAATGATTTCACGGTATGGCTGTCCTGATGTTTAACACCCCCTCCCCCAGTGTAAAAGCTTGCGAACATGCCTAGAGGATAACTTTTTCTTTTTTTTCTGTTTGGTGTTTTGTCCAGGTTAGGGTGAATTCTGCTGAGGGGGACACAATATGTTCATGCAACAGCTGGACCCGGATTGGATATTTGTGTCGACATATTTTTTGTGTCTTCAGGTACACAAAAGTCGAGAAAATACCTGATAAGTATATCCTAGCGCGTTGGAGGCGCGAGGTGTTACCCAAATCTGTTTTTAGCATAGACGCTCGTTATGGTGTGGACAACAGCGCTGGTGCCGTGATGCGTAATGAATTGTTTAACATGTTTACTGAATGTGTTGATCGCCTAACTGCCGACCCTGATCGTTTATCGACGTTTACAGAACAACTAAAGGGTCTGATGGAGGGAGTTATGAGAGTGGGGAGTGACGACCCGGGTGAACCAGAGGTTGTGAAAGAGGCGATAATCGCGAATCTGCTAGGTGTACCAGAGGATGTTGAGCCAGAATGCAGCAATCCGCAAGGAATCAGAAACAAGGGGTGTGGCACAAACCGTCGACTAATTGGCCCAGGGGAAAAGGCGGTAAACCAGAAGAAGAAGAACCCGCGCCAATGCAAGACTTGCCAAGAATATGTAACAGATCATGATTCCAGGAACTGCCCCAAGAAGAACCAACCACCAGCCCCCTAGTTACCTGGTTGAACAGTCTACCCCGTAGAACTTTTTATTATATTATATGATGTGGTGTAAAACCTTATATAAAGAACCCTGACCCCCCTCCCCCGCGTAGTTTATGTGTGTTTTTTTTTTGTTTATATGGTGTAAAATGCGTGTTCCAGACCTAACCGCTATGTGTGGAACGCGCATTTTCTTAACAACCATACTAAGTGGTCTACAACGCTGTTTTTTTTGGTAATTTTATGTACAAGCAAAGGCCAAGGGGGTTGTCTTTTGTAGGGGGGGGTAGTTTAGTATGTGCCAGTGTATGCTTTGTTTTCTAATGCAAACTCAACAATGGAACGCTGTTTATTTTTAGAATGTCGGTTGTTTTTTGTGTGTGTGTGGTTTACCCCAGTGTAAGTGCAGGTACACCATAAGCCACTAGATGCCCCAAAACCCAAACGGCTAGAAGACCCGAAATGCAAAGTCAACAATTATTTTGGGTTTTGTTGGCCTTATGAGAAGGTGTTCCATTCACTCGTCGATGGCGGACACAAAAAAATGTTTCCATGTTCCTTTATATTTACCCTTGTGTAATGCTCATACATAAACATACTACACTGAAAAACACAAAAGCCTTTTTGATGATAAAAACGAGTTACACAAGTGAAACAAACGACTGTTTTTTTCTTATGATACAACAGTGTAACAATTTTTTCACAAATGCGCCCACAAACTTTTTTGGCCTTACAACTTTCTTTCGCCTTAGGAGACGGTGTTCCATTCACTCATCGATGGCGGAACAAAAAAATGTTTCCATGATCCTTTATATTTGCCCTTGTGTAATACTCATACATAAACATACTAAACTGAAAAAACAAAGACTTTTTGATGATAAAAACGATTCACACAAGTGAAACAACGACTGTTTTTTTCTTGGCATGCATTGTTACACCAGTGTAAGGGGGATACCAAAGTTACTACCTAGATAAGTACTTGTCAACCAGTGACATTAAGTAGCTACATAAAAACCAAAGTATAAAAATATGTCTTAAAGGTTACAACCCACCAAAATAAAAAGTACTAAAAACTACAACACCACAGAACTAGTCCCAAACCGACCACCTTTTTTCGTGCGCTTTTGTGATTATCGACGTAGCATATCATCCGATATACGATCCTTGTAGATGTTGCTACGTGCCAGCAAGATCTTCGTTGCATACTTCCTCCTCAGGGCATCCAACTGTGCTTGTTTTCTCTTGCCGTTCAAGTTGAAGCCACAGTTGAAAGGAACTGAACCCCCCATGTATTTCTCCATGTGGCGCATTAGGAACACTCCGCAATCCGATGTGTTCTTGTGTGTAGCCCAGGGGACATCAACCCGCCTGATATTGCATCGCCCCATCGCAGCTGCCTTTGCGTGCTTCACCAGCTGAAGGTATCGGACAAAGATATCTTTCTGCAACAGGTTATCAGTTTTTCAAGGTTAGTTATTGGTCATCCAAAAAAAAAAACAAAATAAGTGAAATAAAAAGTTTTTACCACTTTGTATGGCGTCGTCTTATGCAAGTAGTCCCGGTTGTCGCTTAGCAAGACGCTTGATTTCCTGGGGTTGTTGTTATCTATCACGCATATATCCTCATGTTTCAAGTCAAACACCAGTGCGTAATAGTGGTCCCACTCTAGCATAGGCACAAAAACCATATCAAATGTCGCCAAATCAAGCCGACTATCATCACCACACAGCGCCCCTGACAAGCCATTCCTAAAAGCATCGGCACGACTATCCTTCCTGTCCTCTTTCAACTTTAACATCCACTCGACCTGTTTTACAAATGTTTTTTGTTATTCAGTTTCGGGGTTATATTTTTCTTTTTTAAATACGTAACATGTTAAGCAAGTAAGCAACTCACAATCGTGGAGCAAGCAACAAATAAGCGTCGTGGTCCGTTAGGGAGTTCATACTCTGGTTCGGTGTTTAGGACATGGACCCAAGCATCTATCACTGTCCCGTACAATCTCCTGCCTATGGCTAAAGACTGTAGGTAGGGAGTCTCAGCTCGCAACCCGTAAGTTGTCTCAAACATTACGTACCTGCCATAGGGAAACAAAAAAACACTCAGGAGACACTGGTGTAAACTGTATTTCAAAAGACATTAGGCGGTGTGTGTGTGGGGGGGGGGGCACTTACGGGTAATGTTCGGTGGGGTCTATGCCCGAGGAGTCGGAATCTTCATGGCATTCAATGTTCTCCTTCCCAAGAGTTGCAACATTTGTTCCCCTACACAAAAAGTAAGACATATAGCCTATAAGTCGCCACATATAAAAAATAAATACCGAGGCAAACAATTTATAACACCCGCTAAAAGTACTCTCTTACCTGTTCTTAACATCAGCAATTGCTTGCTCCATCAGCACGGTCTTATTGGTTTGTTTGAAAAGGAAGTTCCACACGGCTTTTTCCCTTCTTGTGTCTCTCGTCTCTATCTCCACATCACCGTCCAAAGAAACTAAGATCCTGGCCGCCATACTCTTTGTCATCCCTCGTCGCGCAGGCTCATTTGTTGGGCCGCTGCTTGTCGTTGCTGAAGTCCCAACACCAGACAACTTTGAACCCGCCACATCCTTTACCACGTTGACGGCTAAATCTTGTGCCATGTCTTCCTTGTGTTTTTCGCCTACACGGGTAAGGTAAATTAGTCTAAGAAAAACAAACACCAGGGTAAATTAAGCATATATAAAGCTAACATGTGCAACCCAAACCTTCATCAGGGCTGCTTTTTCCAAGCTGGGTCAGACCCAAACTAAAACTGGGCTGGCTATCAGTAACAACCTCTCCTGTTGATCATAGAATGACAACAACCAAACACAAAAATATATGATCTATTTTTTCTTTTTTTACACTGATGTAAACAAATTGGAAAGTGTAATTAAATTTAAAAACAACAATAAAAAGCAAAAGATATTTTTGTTGGCAATGGCTAACCTCCCACAAAGTTGGCTGCGGCGTCTCCACATTTAGGCGCATCGTCTTGCGTCAGCCCTAGGCTAAAACTTGGCTGGCTTGGGGCTGTCAATTGGCCACCTTTTAAACCTGCAACAAAGATGTTTAATATTTTTATAAATGTTTTTCAACACTAAAACGTTTTGATTTTTTATTCGCATCCATACCTGCTTCGGGCTTCCATAGTGTGGATGCAAGACCTAACTTCATCCTATGTGCCGCCATCGCCACCGACAATGTGTTTTGCATCCCACCACACCACTGGACAACAGGAACCAATGCCTGTTTTAAACCCAAGCCCAACGAAGCAGGCGCCGCTGACTCAGTTGTTGTAGTGTTTACACCAGTCTTCGTTGCCACGTTTTCTGACGCCTTGATGTTCGGCACAGCATCTCCGGGTACGGGGTCACCCTTTTTTATATCTCCGGTAACTGGCACAGTTTGGTCGATTTCTGTGTGCCCCCCGGACCATTCAACAACTGGCTCGATCCTGCTTAATAACCAATCATTTGCCTCCCCCGAATCTGACGAATCTTCCTCGTCCGCTGAAGCGTCTGGCTCGAGGGGAATGTCATGACTGTCTCCATCAGCTGACTCAACACGCCCGTCCGCCCCTGGAAAACACAACATCGCTTTTTTTAGTTACACTGGTGTATAAAAAAACAACTTATAAACAATTTATCAAACTGTGTATGTTTTTTTTTTTCACATACCTTGCACATCACCCAAAGTTTTTGACGATGTCCCGATGCCATAGCGCTCACCCAACTCGCTCACCACATCCATGATCCTTTTAGTAGGCGTATCCAAGTTTTTCGACGGCTCACCAACATCCTCATCAGCAAACGTTAAGGATCTCTTGTAGTCGGCTGTCAATGAAATCACACGCATGTTATTTGGATGTTTTGACGATAATGACCTCAAAAGTTTCTCCACTCCCATCTTCAGCTGATTAAATTCTGCAACCTTCTCACGAGCAACACGCAAATCCACCTATGATACCAAAAAAACATTTTTCCAAAAAACTCTCCAAAAAAATTGTATAAAAAGTATATACACTAAAACGTGGGGGGGGGGGGGGGGTTACCTCAATGTCCTGGCGCACAACGTTTAATTCCTTTCTCTCCCCTAACCCAAAACCACCATTTTTAATTTCAAGGTCCTGGCGCACAGTGAGCAACTCCTGTGTCCAGTAATGCATAGCACGCACACCAGGCTTAGTGTTCGCCCCGGTGACTGTAAAACTATCAACGTACAAGAGCTTTATGCAAAAAATTTAAAAAAAAACATGTGTCACAACCAAAAAAATATAGCAACAAAGGGGTGGTAAAATCATGCGTATGCGGCTTAAAAAATACACGAGAGAATATACCGTCAAGAAAGTTAGCGGCCCGGCAAATGCACACGTTGGGTCCATACGTCGCCACTTGTGCTTACAACCTTTGAGCGACTGCACCATGTAGTCGCACCAATCAATGTCCTCAAATCTGGTTTCATCAGTAAAGCACTTCGGAATCTCTTCCTTGCAAAGTCCATTTCTGTAAGAACTAATCATTGTAGTCACGAATAGCATAACGAAGTCAACCTTGAATGTAAACATATCCTCGTAATCATCGTCCATGATTTTTTTTGCTATCAACGTCGGTGCAAGGTAACCTGTTGTGGGGTACCGATCACGCCAAATCTGCAACGCCGGGTGTAATTGCTTGGACTCCGGAAGACTTGCGAATTTAATCTTGCCACGTGGAATCCCGAAAACCTTATGCACCACAGTACTATCTATGGGTAATTCGTGTCCCCCGCACTTCATGATCATCTTATCTGGATGGAAAGCATCAACCGCGTAGTGTGCTAGCTTGACTGGAATCCCGTCAACCACGAAACCCAAGATATCACCGAACCCCATCTCCCGGACTGCTTTTTGTTGCCTGTTGCTAAGCTTAGAAACTGCCAAGAACAGCTGTCGGGGGGACGACCTGGTTTTTAGGCTTACCCAGGTTTGTGTTGTCCTTAACTTCCGTTTCGGGGCCACCTCTTCGCTGTCACCGATATTGTCCCCATCCGAGTCTGAGTTTATCTCAAAGGTCCTTTTCCGCTTCTTACCTGCTTTAAACACCGGTGTAGATGAGCCAACATCAACAGTAGGGGCTGTCAAAAACAAAATTCAAAACAAAAAAATATAAATTACAGATTTTGTATACGTAACACAAAAACACTGATGTACAGATTTTTTGACGAACCTCTAACGTCGTAAGGCAGGCAAACAAGTGCGCCCGTTGCTGATAATTCTACATGCTGTCTCTTACAACTCCTTGTCCCAATAACCATGGTTGAAGGTAATTACCAACAACTCTGTTGATACAAAATAAACACATTTCATCCTTCGAATCAAAACAACCCACAAAAACACAAACTTTCTAATGAAAAACCCCAAAATTAAAAAACCCCAAAAACATAAGAATGATAATTGGTCCTGTTTCTCAACCCTAGATCAAAACCCCCAAAATATAAAAACCTTTATAATCAATTCATACCACCAGATGAAACCCATGCCAAACCATTACATCGATGTAACAAAAATGGACACCAACAGTTAATATAACAACAAAACCCCCCATTTTTCAGTCAAAAGACCCACACGTTACACATTACACCGAAGTACAAAAAAAAAACAAACACAAACCTACCAACAGATTAAAGAGACGAACATGCATTTGAAAAAAGATCAAAACAAATCAAAAACACCAACACTTAATATAACAAGAAACCCCCATTTTCAGTCAAAGACCCACACATTACACATTACACCGGAGTAGAAAAAAAAACAAATACAACCTACCAAACAGATTAAAAGGACGAACATGCATTTGAAAAAATAATCAAAAACAAAATCAAAAAGCCGGAATCAAAAAGAATGTCAGCGTTTTTACTTACCTTTGTGTTGAAGGCTTTGTTTTTCCGAGAATCGCCCTTCGATCCTTGCAAGAAGATGTTGTTGAAGAAGATGAATCTAGAGAGAGATTGAAATTTTTTGAAAAAAAAAGTCTGATAGAAGACTGATGATGGATGACGGTTTTTGTGCAGATGAGTGATAATATTTTGGTTTTGGTATACCAAAATTACCCTTAATTCTTATTATTATAATTAGAAATTAAAACAAATTCTTATTAATCCACAAAAAGACAAATCAAATGCAAGATGGAATCTCAACCATTGATTGCTAAAGATCAATGGTCAAAAAGGGGTTCCTATGGTTCTCTCAACTCAGGGGAGTTTTCAAATTATCCGGATCCTATATATATATATATATATATTAAATTCTATATTTGTGCTTTATACATTAAAGTCTTGTTAGTGGAGTTGTAAAAACCATGCTACTTTGATATGGAGATCTCAAGTTCAATCTTTGGCTCTAGCACCATATTCATTTTTTTTAATTCATTCTTCATAACAAAATTTTGGGCTCAATTTTTTTTCGCCCGAGGGCCAATTTTTTTCTATTTAGTATTCTCGGAGACGGCTCTGCAATTATCAAATGTGAACTATGGGTCTATGGCACTATGCTGATGAAAATCAACACAAGTCACACAATATGAGTTGGGTTCGCATAAGCTAAGCTCGCTTTTTCTTCAGGTAGAGACGTTTAGGGGTGTTCAAATTCGGATAATCCGAATTTCGGATATCCGAATTTTGGATAATCCGAAATTTCGGATAGTCTATATTGGGATCCGAATCCGAAATTCGGATTCAGATTCGGATCATCCAACGGATAATCCGAAACTTAAAAATAAAAATAATAAATAATAAAAAAATAAAAAAACGTTCTCTTTTATGTCTAAAATGTGAACATGTTAAAAAAACAAAAATAGAAGTTAGATAAACGAAACTAGAACAAAAAAATGTAAAAAAAAACTTACCGTTTGGTAAACGGGGGCTATGGAGCTCGGAGACGAGGTGGAAGGAGGCTGTTATAGAGAAGAGAAGAGGGAGCGACTGCTATGGATTAGAGGAGTATGGATTTAGGGTTAGGAGGATTAGGGATTTATGATTGTGTATTTTGTTGTGTAGTCTATATAATATTATATATGTTTTTTTTTTAATTTTTTAATTTTCGGATTCGGATAATCCGAATTATCCGAAATTTTTCAAAATCAGGATCCGAATTCGAATCCGAAATTTCGGATAATCCGATTATCCAAAATTTCGGATAATTCGGATTCGGATTATCGGATTTTTCGGATGCGGATTCGGATTTTTTTGAACACCCCTAGAGACGTTAACTATTTAAGGCATAATGTTCAGAACATGAGTATCTATTGGTACCTCATAATTCCACGACTTATTGAATCATACACAAAGAATGCAAATAGAGATTGACATTAGTTTTCTTCTTCTAGAGTTACATCATCCTTTACATGGTGTCACTACCACATAACACATATTTTGTTAGTTAGGACCGGTAACGGTGATAAATACCAGAAAACAAAAGGTTGATTTATTGAATAAGTAAGATGGTTGGCCTGATTCGAGAAAAGCTAATCTCTAATACAAGAACACTAGATAATTGAAACAAGACATGACAAACATAGCAGGAAATAGAGCATTGAAATAAAAAATAAAAAGCATTATTAATCCTAAACTCCAGCCTCTAATTTAGACTTTAGACTCTCCTCTTGACTTTGACTCCCCTAGCAACCCCCACTAATTCAGCTCTGAACATTTGCTCTTGATTGACTGGGTCAAGTAATTGAACTAGGACCTATTTGACCCAGATGGGTTGACTCACTGATAAAGTGGAGTCATATCAATATTTCCCGCTTGAACAAACAACTTGTACTCAAGTCAGAAGGATGAGAGTTGTTGTGCCAAGTGATGAGCCATTCAATTGTAGAATGACCCGCTTCATAAAACCATTGAAAAGAAGGTTGCGCATTTCAGAGACCTCTGCAACCATCTGACCAGTGTGTAGGCACCTTGTACTGAGCCAGGGTGGTCAGTCTTGTGACTTCTCATTTCCTTTTGAATTTAAAGACTTGGAGAAACATGGTGTATGGCTTGAGAATAGACCGTGATTTGTATGAAATTGTGGTATATAGCACATAGTTGGAACTGCTACTTTGACTACATGGAGGCTGGTAAAACACATGTCATGAAAAACAAAATCAAACATTATAAGTTTTTTTTGCCAGAATACATAAGATTATGCATAGTGAACTGTTTTAAAGTTTCATCTTGGACATCCTGTAGCTCTGATGGAATAGATTTGTTGGGAAGTTTAAACACCAGGCTAGTGTCATCCTTCTGTTCTTTTTATTATACTTCATTAGATAGTGTCTCTTTTTGTCATTTTCCACAGTGTTCTTCCATTTCGCATATGCTTTTTCACAGTAACTGCAATCTCTAATCATTTGAGTCTTGATTGCTACAATATCATCCTTTATGGATGTTAAGATGGCATCTAATTGTGCCGCAATGGCTAATAATGTGGCAGCAATAACCGAATTCTGGGTTGTAAGGGCCATCTAAATTCCCCTTAGAAAACAAAAGGCTCATTTATTGAATAAGTAAGATTTTTGGCCCGATTTGAAGGGGCTAATCTCCAATAAAAGAACACTAGATAATTCAAATAAACAAAACATGACAAGCAGAGCAGGATATGGAATACTTAAATATAAAAAAGAGATACTAATCCTACACTTCACTCCTATATTCAGCCTTTTAACTCTCCTCTTGACTTTGACTCACCTAGTATTGAACCCCCCACTAATTCAACCTTAAATCTTTGCTCCTGATTAGCTGGGTAAAGTTAATTGAAGCGGGACCTGTTTGACACAGATGGCTCGACCCACTGATAAGGTGAAGTCGTATCATGCGGCTAATAGCTGATAGTTAGGATTATTTTGTAACACCCAAAAATGTTAAAGTAATAATAGTATGGTGAAAATTAATATATATTGTGACATCCCAGGAAAATCCCACATCGGCCATGGCCAGGAGAGATCCTTGGTTCATATGTAATCCAATGTATCTTAAATCACCAACGCGTTTTGGGGCTTAATGTTAGTGGAAGAGAGGAGAACTCCACAATTAAGCGTGCTCAGGTGAGAGAAATTCTAGGATGGGTGACCTCCTGGGAAGTCTCCACCAGGGTAACCAAAAGCAAATCCGTGAGCTCTGGATGGGCAAAGTGGACAATATTGGTGGTGAGAGGAGCCGGATGTTACAGATGGTATCAGAGCCACTCATGTGCCGTTCGGGATGGTGGGTGCATACCTCATCAGAGACGATGAGACTCTTAACAGGGGGTGAATGTGACATCCCAGGAAAATCCCACATCGGCCATGGCCAGGAGAGATCCTTGGTTCATATGTAATCCAATGCCTCTTAAATCCTCAACGCATTTTGGGGCTTAATGTTAGTGGATGAGAGGAGAACTCCACAGTTAAGCGTGCTCAGGTGGGAGAAATTCCAGGATGGGTGACCTCCTGGGAAGTCTCCACCAGGGTAACCAAAAGCAAATCCGTGAGCTCTGGATGGGCAAAGCGGACAATATTGGTGGTGAGAGGAGCCGGATGTTACAGATGGTATCAGAGCCAGGTTGTGTCATTCGGGATGGTGGGTACAACCTTATCAGGGACGATGAGACTCTAACAGGGGGTGAATGTGACACCCCAGGCAAATCCCACATCGGCCGTTGCCAGGAGAGATCCTTGGTTCATATGTAATCCAATGCCTTTGAAATCACCAACGCGTTTTGGGGCTTAATGTTAGTGGATGAGAGGAGAACTCCACAGTTAAGCGTGCTCAGGTGGGAGAAATTCCAGGATGGGTGACCTCCTAGGAAGTCTCCACCAGGGTAACCAAAAGCAAATCCGTGAGATCTGGATGGGCAAAGCGGACAATATTGGTGGTGAGAGGAGCCGGATGTTACAGATGGTATCAGAGCCACTCTTGTGCCGTTCGGGATGGTGGGTGCATACCTCATCAGAGACGATGAGACTCTTAACAGGGGGTGAATGTGACATCCCAGGAAAATCCCACATCGGCCATGGCCAGGAGAGTTCCTTGGTTCATATGTAATCCAATGCCTCTTAAATCACCAACGCGTTTTGGGGCTTAATGTTAGTGGATGAGAGGAGAACTCCACAGTTAAGCGTGCTCAGGTGGGAGAAATTCCAGGATGGGTGACCTCCTGGGAAGTCTCCACCAGAACAACCAAAAACAAATCCGTGAGCTCTGGATGGGCAACCCATCGGGGCAAAGCGGACAATATTGGTGGTGAGAGGAGCCGGGTGTTACATATATATATATATATATATGCGTGTATATATATGTAAGTAGGGGAGGGATAATTTGAAAACCCTCCCCACTTAAGAAAACCCATAAAACCCATATCCTAACCATCCATCTTCATAGATCTATGGCTGTGATCTCTTATGGATTTTGATCAAAAGAAAAGATAGTTATTTAGTGAAGAAAGGGTAGTTTTGTCCAACCATTTTTTTTCTCTTACTTACATATGCTTGCTTTTGTATGCTTTTTACTGACAAAAGTGGAGGTTATCTTCTCCCATCAATCAATAGATATCTTTCTTGTCTAAAATATAATAAAACATTTTGACTTTAAAAAGAAACAAAAGTGTTTTCCAGAATGTTGAATGATTTGTAAAAAACATATGTTCTTTGATAAACAAATTATGCAAAACATATAAAGCAGACAAAACATATGTATTCGGTTACACATACAAAAATGTAAACTGAAAAAAAAAAACTTAACATTCAATTGTTAACAGAGAATAACATGTGTTTTTACAAATATGTTAAATGTATTTGTTAAAAAGATGTGTCCAACGGCCAAAACATATGTTTTTACAAACTTATCTCACTAAAAATTCAAACCACCAATCCAAAACAACAAAAAAACATGTGTTTTACCTTTGATAGATTGATTAATTCATGAATATTTACAAAAAAACACTGAATATAAATAGTTATACAAACCAGAAATACAAAATAAATAACATTATCATCTTCGATTCACCAACATCCAAACAATAAAAAAAACATATGTTTTTAGATGAAAAAAAAAACAAACCATAATTTACAAAAAAAAACCTCAGATCTAGAACTTGAACACCAAATCACATGTCTACCTTCATCGAACACCGGATCTATTAGCAACAACAAACATCAGCAAACCCAGATCTAGACACCCTTGTTTTGAGGTGAGGGATTTGGAATTGCAAATTATAACCAAACAAAAAATAATCATATGAAAACTAAATAACCAAAACATATGTTTTTAAATAAAAAATAAATATTTTTTTAATGAAAAACTAGCTTTTTAGAAAAAAAAGGGTGAAAGAAGATCGTGATGATCTGGACCATCTAAGAACACACAATGGCTTCTTGGTAATTAACCTAAACATAAAGCCCCTTATATTATCCAACCTACATATCTTTTAGTGTTTCTTCTTGTTCTTCTTCCTGTTCTCAACCTTCCAACCATCCTAAACAAGTTAAATTGAGCTTGAATATGAAAAAGCTTATTTTCCCTACCAGGTCAATATGAAGATGTTCTTTGAAGTGAGAGAAACAATTTTACTTGTAAAAAGAAAGGTGGAGGATTATTTTGTTGATGGGGTATATTATGTTGGGTGGAGGGAAAATAAAAAAAAAGAAGAGAGAGGTGATAGTCAACATCGTAGTACTTGTCTGCAAATTGGAAGATTGTTTGGGGGGATACATTGACTAAAATACCCTTCTGCACATAAACAAAATTGTGGACGTGGAAGCATTATGATCACATAATAGGGTTTTCTTAGTTTTCATAAGTGAGGGTGGTTATCATTTTAGAATTCCCCTATGTAAGTATGAGTATGTATGTATGCGTGAATATATGTGTATGTATAGGTGTACCCCTAGTTGTAAGTAGTGCATTGGTAGTTGTACATTTAACAAACATGAAATTTACCAAGTTAGCTACTTGGGTAAATTGGTGGAAGTCTAGTTGGTAAAAGGGAAGGGTTAACGATGGACCATCATCCATCTTGAGGGGTGGGTTTTGGTAAATGTAGAATTATAATTAAGTTAAGGGGGTAAATTAGAAAAGGGTGGTTTTGGGGGAAAGAAAAGAAATTGCAGAGAGAGAGAGAGAGAGGGGGGCGACAAAGAGGAGTCTTCACCTCATCCATCCATAGCTGAAAATTAGGAGTAGGAAATCACCTCTAATCCCCTGCATGTTCTCGAATTATTAGCCATCTTGTGGTGTTAATCTCATTGGTAAGTTGTAGAACTAATTTTAGTAAATTTTGGAAGTAGTATGGTGGGATTTCATGATCATGTTGTGATAATTACTTCTTGTGGCTTGGGAAAGCATGATTACTATGTGTGGTAGTGTAGAATTGATGAAATTGTATGTTAAATTGTGTATGTTAGGGCTGAATTGAGAATGATTAAGTGGGTGTTGGAATGAAAGTTCCTGTTGACTTTTTAAAAGTCAAAAGAGACCTTAATATCATGGAAACTCAATTTAATATGCATTTTTGTTTGATATATATATGTAGATTGAAAATACTAGTATAGAAGGGAGGGTTGTGCATCCTAGAATTGTATAATGATTTGAATGAATTGAATGAACACCAAGTGTATGATAAAATGCTTAGCATAGGTGAAATTATGAGGAATGTATGACAAATATGATGGTAGTGTATGTAACTATGAAATCATTTTAGGTTATCCACCTTGAACCAAGAATGGTAATGGGTAAAGTATGAAATACTAAAGTACGGATTTCCTTCACTATGTAGGTGTGAAGGTTGAAGGTTCAAGTAGTCAAAAGGAGCAAGGTGCACACGACAAAGGTAAGTTGGTTACTACCAACTATTTAGTTTAATAAACTTATTGGTCATGATTGTTATGTATGTATTTGTTGTGGTTAGACAAGATGATGATATTATTTTTAGCATACTAAATGTTTGCTTTGTTTGAATTGTTAATAGGTAAAGCTCACGAGTGAAGATCAAGTCTCAAGGAAGGTCGAATCATGCACGCTCAAGTTCTTTTGGGTTGGGTACCATGTAGTAGTAGGGTCTTTTGAGTCATATAAACAAGTTGTCAATGTTTGTAAATAGTTTTGGGTATGGGTGAAAGATTCTCATGGTAGCCAACTTAGGCATGTGTTTTGTAAATCTACCAAATGATGACAAGGTGGCTTATGTTTATCGTTTGTTAAGTTGTTATGGGTATATATATATATATATATATATATATATATATATATTATATGTTTAAAAAAACGAGTCTTACAAGTTGATATCAGAGCCAAGGTTTGAGTGAATCAAGCACGTTAGGTACTTGAAGTCAAATCGGAAGCTCGTGGGGGCGTGCATTCGATCCGAGACTTGATCAAGGTATGTTTGGGAATTGTGGGTTGAAAGGTTAATAGGTAAGCTTTTAAGGTGTTGGAAATATTGACTTTAAATGGTCTAAAAAGAATGTACGGTGGGAAAAGTAGAAAATGAAAAAAAGAGAAAAGGTGCAGGGGCTACCGTAGCTTACGGTAGCTACCGTAAGCTACGGCAGCCATCAGAAGGTGAACGGTGGAAACCCACTGCCTTACAGTGGGAAAAAGGGGCCTCAAGGCTACCGTAACTTACGGTGCCCACCGTAAGTTACGGTGGACCCTGAGGATTTTTATTTATTTCCTTTCTATATACATGGGTTGTTATCGTATCTTATGTTGGAACGTATTAAGGGTGTAATAACATATCAAAACACGGAATTACAATCCTAGTATGCATATGGTAGAGATTGTGGTAGCCCAAGTATTGGGAGTAGAATTTTTAGAAAGAATGATAATGATTGAAATACTATAATGTGGTATACATGTTGAATGGTTGTTAATGTTTCAGAAACATGGTGGAAGAAGGTGATAACTCCGCTAAGGAGCATGAGCACCAAGAAAAGATAAAAGAGTTGATTGCCACGGAGATGGGTAAGGCGTGGACTGTTAACCTCGCCAAGATAACACATGAAGTGGAAGCGAATGTAATGGGGGTAATGGAGGGGATGATGACGAGTAGGTTCGATGAACTAAAGAAGTTGATTGAAGAGGGGTCGTCTGGCTCCAAGAATGTTAAGAGATGTACGTACCATAACTTTATGTTTTGCAACCCCACGGTGTTCAAGGGAGAAATAGATCCCCTCGAATGTTTAAGGTGGATCTCGGATATTGACGTGTGCGGATATACACATAATTTTACAATGAATAAACACACGTTTCTGCTTTAATATTTATAAAAATGGTTTCGACCTTCATATTAAAACACACACAATAGGGCAAGTGTACCCTGTCATATATGTAGTAAGTACAGATAAGAACCAAGTATCGATCCATGGACGCGCGCGGAGCAATGGTACTAAAACTCTATCCCCGATTCACCAGTAAGTAAAAGATAAGTTTGAGTTTTGTTTAAAACTAAATTAATTCTAAAACATGTAAATAACAAATATAAGACTCCAAATAGAAAATGTAACTATAAACACAATCCTAGCATGTTATCTACATATCATATAAAACACAGGCGTGTGATCAACATTCCCATTTTCCGACAGTTAGTGTCCCTCTCGGGCATCCTAACATGACAACTATACAGAAAGCTAACACGAATACACACGTTAACCACTTCAAGTTGTTCATTAGCGAGCAGCTGATATAATCTCATGTGGATCTTTAAAGATAGGTTAGTATCACCTTTCGGGAGTCCTCAACCGCACTAGTTCAGGAAAGCAATATCGAATACACAATACGACCACCTAGACTAGCATAAAGTAGAGCATTTCACAACCTATTTCATTTTACCAACTTTGAACACAAATCTACTAAGATCGCCATTTTCACCAAAATAACTAACAAAGATAATTAACCGTGTCAAAGATTGGTAACAACACCATTAAGCTTTTAAAACTCTTTTACGTGCCGGTAAACATTCATAATCGTTATTTAAGCGACTTTAACCAAACCAATACCCGGTTACAGTTTCATGGTGTAAACTTTATTAACAAGTTAACTAGTCTACTATCGGACGATTAAACGGACGGTTTCTTCAACAAGTAATCCGCCTAACACATCCGACAATCATCAAAGTCACTTAAACATAATCACAAATCCAACAACAATGAAACAAGGTTGCAATATGATCATCAAGATCCAAACATGAAAAACGCCAAATTCATACAAAACATGATTTCATACAAACGATTGTTTTTAACTACTACTAATACTAATGTTCTTGCCCGTAGGCGTACGATTAACTAAAATAACATCACAATAGCATACAAAATCAGATTTAGATCTTAAAAAGCTTAAAGGAACAAACCATAAGAATGCTAAAGAGATGGATTGGATGATGAAGGATGGATTGGATGGATTCCCGAGCTTGTTCCACGGCTTTCTAGCAGCTTGGTTCGTCCGAAAATCGCCCAAAATCGCCCCCCAAAGGTCCAATACTTGATCAATGGCTGAAATGGAATATTTAAAAACAGAACAGACGATCCGACCGGCCGCGCGGATGATCCGATCGGCCGGTCGCTTTACTCGGGTCAGAAATGCTTCTCGAATGCTGACGTAGGCCTTCTAGAAGGTCCCCAGAAATATCAGGATGTTGCGCGCGGCCGGTCGGATTGACAAACGTTCCGTTTTCGCGCAGAAACCTTCGTTTTTGATTCGGTTTGCTTCCTGGATACCGTTTAAGACCTGTAATCATAAAGATGCCCAAATAAGTACCAATTCATCGTGTATACGCCCAAAAACGTATATAAAGGGGAGTTAAACTGGGGCTTTTATATGTATAAATTAACGTATATCAGATATGGAAGGGGTGTTTGCAAGAAGTCATTGTGAAGGCGAGGATGAGGTAATGTTCGCCACGGGTCAGCTACGACTCCGCACAAAGGATTGGTGGGATAGTTATAGTAAGGAGCTGGGGCAAGACCGAGTGAGAACCATGACATGGGCTGAGTTTAAAGAGCCCTTACTGAAGCATCATTGTCCCCCAACTGCAATTGATCGCATTCAGGAAGAATTTCTACACCTCCTCCAGAAGAATGAAACCATTGATGAAATCACAAACATATTCCTTGACAAGATGAAGTTTTGTCCAGAATTGGTGGGAACGGAACGGATGAAGATTAATAGGTATCATGCCATGCTAAGGGCAGAATACAGGGAGTTTATCACTGCATCAAAATGCAACACGTTAGTTGAACTCATCGATTGGGCTCGTGAGCGGGAAACAGAATTGAAACGCCAAGAACAACGAGGTGAGAAAAGAAAGGCTGAAAGGGCTTGGGAGCCACAGAAGAAGGGTAAGGGGCACGAACAAGGCAAGAAAGACTCTAAGAAAGGTGAGGTACCAAACTGTAACACGTGCGGGAAACCTCATACGGGAGAATGCCGCTTGGGGCAGAAGACGTGCTATAATTGTGGGAAGATGGGACACCCGTTTTACAAATGCCCTAGCCCGGTTCAGTTGTGTTACCATTGTTATGAACCTGGACACTTCAAGGCGGATTGTCCTAAGCTCAAGAAGGAGGCACCGAAAGAGGGGAATAAGAATGAAGCTTCAAAGGCCCGTGGAAGAATGTTTCAAATCACAACCAAAGAAGCAAAGAACCACCCCGAGGTGGTGTCGGGTATGTTACTAGTCAACAACACCCTCATGTATGTGCTGTTTGATACAGGAGCAAGTAGATCCTTTGTGTCTACCAAAGTGATCTACCACCCCTCCTTTATCATAGAAAAGATGTCAAGCCCATTAGAAGTAGAAATTGCGGATAGCAGGAATTATTTATTACACAACATATGTAGAGATTGCACTCTCACGGTAGAAGGGGAGGATTTTAGGGTAGACTTGATACCCATGGGGGAATTCCAAGTAGTGATAGGCATGGATTGGTTGGCCAAACACCACGCGGAATTCCAATGCAAGAATAAAACCATATACGTTACCTCACCTAGTGGGCGGCAGGTAAGTTTTATAGGGGATAGAAAGGTTAAAGCCAAGCTGTGTACCTTGGTGGAAACCATGAAACATGTTCGTAATGGGGGAAAGGCATTCATGGCCTACGTAGTTGATACCACCATCACCACCCCCAAGATCGAAGAAGTACCGATTGTTAGGGAATTTCGGGATGTATTTTCGGATGATCTTCCGAGGTTTCCTCCTGAATGCGAAGTAGAGTTTAAAATTGAATTGGTACCCGGGGCTCAACCCGTTGCAAAAACACCATATAGGTTGGCACCCACCGAACTCCGGGAGTTGATGACTCAACTTCAAGAGTTACTCGATAAGGGCTTCATTCGCTCGAGTGTGTCCCCGTGACGAGCCCCTATATTGTTTATGAAAAAGAAGGATGGGTCTATGCGGATGTGCATAGACTACCGGGAGTTGAATAAACTAACAATAAAGAACCGCTACCCCTTACCTCGTATTGATGATATGTTTGATCAACTTCAAGTGGCGAGTTGGTTCTCAAAGATTGACCTTCGTTCCGGGTACCATCAGTTGAAGGTAAGGGAAGAAGATGTAGCCAAAATGGCGTTAAGAACTCGGTATGGGCATTATGAGTTCCTAGTAATGTCCTTCGGGTTGACAAATGCCCCGGCTGCATTCATGGATTTAATGAATCGGGTGTGTCGTTCAATGTTGGATCGTTTTGTGATAGTATTTATAGACGACATTTTGATTTACTCCCAAAGTGAATCAGATCACGCGGATCACTTACGGGAAGTCCTTGAAACTCTTAGAAAGGAAAATCTTTATGCTAAATTTTCTAAGTGTGCCTTTTGGTTGGGGGAAGTCCAGTTTTTGGGACATGTGGTGAATGAAAAGGGCATTTCTGTGGATCCTTCGAAAGTGAAGGCGGTGGTGGAATGGGTTTCTCCCAAGAACCCGAGTGAAATTCGAAGTTTTCTGGGCCTAGCTGGTTATTATAGAAGATTCATCCAAGATTTTTCAAAGGTGGCACTACCTTTGACACGAATGACAAAGAAGAGTGAAAAGTTCGTTTGGGGCGAAGACCAAGAAAGAGCCTTCCAAGTGCTGAAAGAGAAGTTGTCTAGTTCGCCTGTTCTGACCTTGCCTGAAGGGTCGGATGATTTTGCGGTTTATGCGGATGCCTCTCATCAAGGGTTGGGGTGTGTCTTGATGCAACGGGGGAAAGTCATCGCCTACGCATCAAGACAACTCAAACCCCATGAATGTAATTACCCAACCCACGATTTGGAATTGGGGGCCGTAGTGTTCGCGTTGAAAATCTGGAGGCATTATTTGTATGGGACAAAATGCACCATATATTCCGATCACAAAAGCCTCAAGTATTTCTTCGAACAGAAAGATCTCAACATGAGACAACGGAGGTGGCTAGAGTTGATCAAAGACTATGATTGTGATATCGTGTACCATCCGGGCAAGGCCAATGCGGTGGCCGACGCCTTGAGTCGGAAGGAATACACGCCCCCGATTCAAGTTAAGGCCTTGGGTGTAGTAATTACACCTAACCTTTTGGATGAGATACGAAATGCCCAAGTCGAGGCTTTGCAAACCAATGACCCGAAGAAGATAAGAATGAAAGGGATGATAGACACGTTGGAAGAGAATGTGGATGGGATGAAGACCCGGTATGGGCGGGTATGGGTTCCTTAGACATGTGAAGTCAAGGCCTTACTACTTGACAAAGCCCACAAGTCCCGGTTTTCGATCCACCCGGGGGCGACAAAGATATATCGGGATCTAAAGAAAGATTATTGGTGGCCGGGAATGAAGCGCGACATCGCTAAGTATGTGGAAAAATGCTTGACCTGCTCACAAGTGAAGGCCGAACACCAAAAGCCCTATGGGAAGTTACAACCACTTGAGGTGCCGGTGTGGAAGTGGGAGGAGATAACTATGGATCTCGTGACAAAACTACCGAAGACAAGGAAGGGTTATGATGCAATCTGGGTAGTGGTGGACCGGCTTACAAAAAGCGCACACTTTTTAGCCATTCGGGAGGCCTACACCTCCAAACAGATGGCAGAAATTTATGTGAATGAGATTGTATCCCGGCATGGTGTACCCGTGTCTATCGTGTCGGATCGGGACACTCGATTCACATCCCGGTAGTGGAGGAGGTTTCAAGAAGAAATGGGTACAAAGTTGTTGGTTAGTACCGCCCACCACCCTCAAACTGACGGGCAAACCGAAAGGACCATTAAGACCCTCATAGGTATGTTGAGGGCATGTGTCCTAGATTTTGGGGGAAATTGGGATGAACACTTACCATTAGTGGAATTCTCTTATAATAACAGTTATCACAGTAGCATCCAAATGGCACAATTTGAGATGTTATATGGGAGAAATGTAAAACCCCGGTGTGTTGGGGGGAAGTGGGTCAGCGGGAGTTGGCTCCAAATGATCTAGTGGCCCTCACTAACGAGAAAATTAGCCTAATACAGGCTAGAATTCAAGCCGCCCAAGACCGACAGAAGGCTTATACGGATCATAGAAGACGCCCGATCGAATTTCAAGTAGGAGATTTTGTGTTATTAATAGTCTCCCCTTAGAAGGGCATCATCAGATTTCGTAAACGCGGGAAGTTGGGCCCGCGTAATATTGGGTCATTCAAAATTTTGGCGCGGGTCGGGCAAGTGGCTTACCGGTTAGAGCTACCGTCATCCTTGAGTGGGATCCATGACACCTTTCATGTGTCCCAGTTACGGAAGTGTCTCGCGGATGAAACCGCGTACGTGCCTCTTGAAGACATAGAGGTAGACGACAAATTGAATTACGTAGAGAAACCGGTGGCTATAAGAGATTGCAAGGCAAAGCGGTTGCGAAATAAGACCATAAACCAAGTCTTGGTTCAATGGCAACATCGGAAGGGTTCGGATCTTACGTGGGAATCTGAGGAGGAAATGCGGAAACACTACCCGGCTCTATTAGGTACGTATCTAGGTTTCGGGGTCGAAACCTCTTTAAGGGGGTAGACTTGTAACACCCCAACAATGTTAAAGTAATAATAGTATGGTGAAAATTAATATATATATATATGCGTGTATATATATGTAAGTATGAGTATGTATGTATGTGTGAATATATGTGTATGTATAGGTGTACCCCTAGTTGTAAGTAGTGCATTGGTAGTTGTACATTTAACAAACATGAAATTTACCAAGTTAGCTACTTGGGTAAATTGGTGGAAGTCTAGTTGGTAAAAGGGAAGGGTTAACGATGGACCATCATCCATCTTGAGGGGTGGGTTTTGGTAAATGTAGAATTATAATTAAGTTAAGGGGGTAAATTAGAAAAGGGTGGTTTTGGGGGAAAGAAAAGAAATCGCAGAGAGAGAGAGAGATGGAGGCGACAAATAGGAGTCTTCACCTCATCCATCCATAGCTGAAAATTAGGAGTAGGAAATCACCTTTAATCCCCTGCATGTTCTCGAATTATTAGCCATCTTGTGGTGTTAATCTCATTGGTAAGTTGTAGAACTAATTTTAGTAAATTTTGGAAGTAGTATGGTGGGATTTCATGATCATGTTGTGATAATTACTTCTTGTGGCTTGGGAAAGCATGATTACTATGTGTGGTAGTGTAGAATTGATGAAATGGTATGTTAAATTGGGTATGTTAGGGCTGAATTGAGAATGATTAAGTGGGTGTTGCAATGAAGGTTCCTGTTGACTTTTTAAAAGTCAAACAAGACCTTAATATCATGGAAACTCAATTTAATATGCATTGTTGTTTGATATATATATATATATATATATATATATATATATATAGATTGAAAATACAAGTGTAGAAGGGAGGGTTGTGCATCCTAGAATTGTATAATGATTTGAATGAATTGAATGAACACCAAGTGTATGATAAAATGCTTAGCATAGATGAAATTATGAGGAATGTGTGACAAATACGATGGTAGAGTATGTAACTATGAAATCATGTTAGGTTATCCACCTTGAACCAAGAATGATAATGGGTAAAGTATGAAATACTAAAGTATGGATTTCCTTCACTATGTAGGTGTGAAGGTTGAAGGTTCAAGTATTCAAAAGGAGCAAGGTGCACACGACAAAGGTAAGTTGGTTACTACCAACTATTTAGTTTAATAAACTTATTGGTCATGATTGTTATGTATGTATTTGTTGTGGTTAGACATGATGGACTGAAATTAGTAGGAATTACCTTTGTGGCTACACAAGGGTGCAAGATAGTGGAATTGTATGAAAAGGTAGAAATACCCTTAACGGGTCAAAATGTAGAAACACCCTTAACGGGTCAAAATGTAGAAACACCCTTAACGGGTCAAAATAGTAGAAACACCCTTAACGGGTCAAAATGGTGGAAGGAAGGTTATATCATGGTTCAATGGATTGCTTGGTGTCCCTTGGACAAGATGATGATATTATTTTTAGCATACTAAATGTTTGCTTTGTTTGAATTGTTGATAGGTAAAGCTCACGAGTGAAGATCAAGTCTCAAGGAAGGTCAAATCATGCACGCTCAAGTTCTTTTGGGTTGGGTACCATGTAGTAGTAGGATCTTTTGAGTCATATAAAAAAGTTGTTAATGTTTGTAAATAGTTTTGGGTATGGGTCAAAGATTCTCATGGTAACCAACTTAGGCATGTCTTTTTGTAAATCTAACAAATGATGACAAGGTGGCTTATGTTTATCTTTGGTTAAGTTGTTATGGGTGTGTGTGTGTGTATATATATATATATATTATATGTATAAAAAAACGAGTCTTACATATTTACATCCAATACTTCAATATTTAATAATTAATATCAGCATATTATTGACGGGTCAAACCAACCCGAATTGCGTTAAAGGGCTCTCGTATTCCTTAGGATTATCATTTTCAGGAAATTGTATGTTGTTTCATTCGTTGTAAATGAGTTTTTGTCGATAAACATTCTGTTTGGTACTTTTGTGTTTGCTTCTTAAGAAATTTATTTAGATATACTTTTCAAGTCATTACAAATGATAGTACGGTAAGAGATGCTCTGAACTCTACTCTTGATGTGGTAATGGACGTTGATCTTACTTTTTTTTATTATACGCGAAGAGGTGAATATATTTTTATAAAAGGGTGTTAAGAGCTCTTTTTTCATTTACTTGATGCTCATCTTTTTATAATGCACTGGGTAGGATAATACCATAATGTATACAAGGTTAGAATTTTATGCTTCCCAATTCTCTTGGATTCTACAATCAAGTAACTAAAGGTCACATAATGGTTAGGTCAGTAGGTTAGACGACCCCTCAACATATCAATATTGGCTAAGAAATCCTCCGATGTAGTCCGGTTTTTACGATGGTGCCCTTGGTGAGTTGCGGGATGCAGATTTGCATTTTCGATTTTGATTTAATCTTGTGGCACATCTTGCAACTCAAGATCTACCCTACCTCCTCGAGTCAAATGAGGAATAGTTTAATTGTACTATGATGCTTTGTTATTCGAATTATGTTAAATTTATTTATTTATTGTGTTTAATTGCTATTTTTTAATTATTCAATTTTTTTTGTTTTAATTGTTTAACTTATTTTGTTAAAAAAAAAATTCAAGGTAGCTGAAATGAATGCCGTCGGTAATTTTGTGGTGTTAAGGGTAGAAATAAGGTGACAGCACACGATTGATGGGTATTAAGATATATTAAAGATGTGACTCAAGGAGCTATTTGTTTTTTTTTTTCAATAATTTTGATAGCCTCACTATTAAAACATATTTTTACGAATTTGAAAGAAATATATGGGAGACAAAATGCATTTATCTAATATACAAAAATAATAAAGAAAACGAGTCTGTTAATAAATTGAGTAAGCTTCTCACAGAGCCTGGAAGAAGCTTTTGATCTGTCTCCCCGCTAAAAGGCAGTTATTGCATGCTTGCAAAGCCCCCATGTTCAAGATTTCCTAAATATTATCCCGATTGAAGGTTTGGGCCAAACCATGTCTGGGGTTGAATATAGGGCAATTCTCAAATACCGATTGATGATCCCCATGTACTATGAAGATGAAGTCTGCCCGATCTGCCGTAAGGCATGCTTGGACAAATACGGGGAACACGCGGTTCATTGTAAGGAGTTGCCTGGTTTCAAATATAGGCATGACTGGGTCCGGTACGTTCTTTGGGATATTTTAAGAAGGGCTGGGATCTCAGCCAAAAAGGAGGCGCCTGTGAATTTCCTCTCGGACCCCGCAGAATGGAGATCCACCCTACATCTAGCAGACTTGCTTGTCTTTGGGTGGGCGGGGGGAAGCACACTTGTGTCGACCTAACAGGTGTATCTCCCCTGGTTGGTTTGAGGGATAATGGTTTTGTAGTTGGGCAAGCGGTGCGGAAAGCAGAGGTGAAGAAAGTTGAGAAACATGCTAAAGCTTGTGAGGAGAACCAACACGTTTTCGTACCCCTGGCATTTGATACCTTTGGCTCCATGGCACCGGAAACCATCCGTTTCCTGACTAGAGTCAAACGGGTTATTCATAGCAATGTCTCGGCGCCACGAGGGAATGGGTTCGTTTTTAGCAGGTTAGGGTTTGCCATTCAGAAGGGGTTGGCGGCGCAGCTTGTTGCCCGCCTGCCCGCTATCTTAATGTATTTTTTTCACGGTTATGTGTTTAATGAATATATTTTAATGTCTAAATGATTAAATTATTAGTCTGTCAATATTATCCTATATATTAGTTATTAACTTGGAAATTTGAGGCGTGTCACATTCAAAAGTCAAACGAAAGCAACATGTATATGTTTTCTTTCAAATTCTCATCGGAGTTTATGTGAAGGTTGATGGTTTAATTTTGATCGGTGTCATATTTATCACATGTGGAAGTTTTACTTGGAAATGTCTCTAATTCAGGTAGGATGGATAATAAGTATAGGTTGATCTAGGGTGTTAGATGGAGCTTCACCGGCCGTTCAAACCAAAAAACAAAAAATGGAAAACAATTGATTAGTCTATTAATAAGTTGAGTAAATGATTAAATTGGTTTTTTTAGTTAGAAAGTACTAGCAAAAAATCGTAGGATGAAAACATCAACTTGCAAAAAACGTAAGATAAAAAAACAAAAATATAGCAATTTACAAAAACATAAGTTACAAAATAACAATAGTATGTTTTATTTAGTTTAAGTATCATTAAATTAGGTTTTATCCAATTATATTAGGAGAGTGATAGACATGATCAAGTAAAAAAATAAAAGAGATATATAGCAAAAGACTCATTTGGTAAATAGTTTTTTAAAGTACCCAAATAGTTAAGTATTTTTTTTAAGTACACTAGTTTGAGAAAAAAATTCATTTTAATCATGCAAAATAGATAATATAGACGGTTAAGGTAGATTGGAATCAACATTCGTTAACGTTACTCAAAACCATTAATCTGGTTCATTTAGTGAGTTATTGAAAATACGTCTACTTAACACTTTTTCTTCGACAGGTACCATGAATAGTTGTCCAAGATTTTTTTATCGGCAAACTTTCAATTCATTCCACCCAAAAAATATTTACACGGACCAGACTAACAAGGTACTAGTCTAGACCAAAGTTAATTCACCAAACATACTCATCACCTAAGCCAGGTAAACAATCATACACTTAAATTATTGACATTTCGAACTTCACCCACTTCTCCCAAGTCCATTCTCCACCTTTAAGAAGATGCTTGACCCACGTATAAGTAGTTGACTGAAGTTCACCAAATGCAATCTGCTTCAGCAACCCGAGATTCCCGTTTGGAAATAAGAACAAATCTCTATGGATTTCATCACCAAGCTACCAAAGACGTATAGTGGGCACGACACGATTTGGGTAATTGTTGACAAGTTGACAAAGTCTGCACATTTCCTGCCGATCAAGGAAACTGACAAGTTAGAGAAACTCGCCAAGCTGTACATCAAGGAGATTGTGACTAGGCATGGTGTGCCTGTCTCAATCATTTCCGACCGAGACAGTCAATTCACTTCCCAATTCTGGCAGACACTTATGAATGCTCTAGGCTCTCGCTTAGACATGAGCACAACCTATCACCCACAAACCGATGTCTAGAGCGAGCGGACTATCCAAACCCTGGAGGACATGCTCCGTGTTTGCGTAATCAATTTCGGTGGAAATTGGGATTCTCATTTACCCTTGGTCGAATTCTCTTACAACAACAGTTATCACACCAGTATCAAGGCTACCCCATTTGAAGCCTTATATGGACGTAAGTGTAGGTCTCCTTTGTGTTGGACAGAAGTTGGAGACAAATCTTTGACTGGCCCCGAGCTAATACAAGAAACAACCGATAAGATCTTTAAGATTTGTGATCACTTGAAAGCCGTTCGAGATCGTCAAAAGAGCTATGCTGATCGCCGTCGCAAACCACTCGATTTTCAGGTTGGCGATAAGGTACTCTTGAAAGTCTCACCCTGGAAAGGTGTACCACGGTTTGGCAAACGTGGGAAGCTTAACCCCCGATACACAGGTCCTTTTGAAATACTTGCTAGGATTGGTCTCGTGGCATACAAGCTCAAGTTACCTGAAGAGCTCAGTGGTGTTCATGACACATTCCACGTATCCAATCTGTAGAACTGTTTATCCGATGAATCTCTGATCATTCCTCTTGAAGAAATTCACATCGATGATCAACTCCACTTCATTGAGGAGCTAATCGAGGTGACCGATTAGAAAGTCGAGAAATTGAGAAGGAGCCGAACCAAACTTGTCAAAGTCAGATGGAATGCAAAGTGCGGACCCGAATACACATGGAAACGTGAAGACCAAATGAGACGCAAGTATCCAGCTCTTTTTCCCAAGGCTACCGAGTCCAGCAGGAAAACTCGATTTCGCGGACAAAATTCCAAAAAACAAGGGGATAGTGTGACACCAGTCAGCGATCCAGGTCAACATCTGTACACATTTTACTTATTATTGTCATTTCATGTGCATAATTGTACATCTTGTACACATCATACGCCCAGTCTGGTAAAGCATGATTATTGAGGAAAACTCAACAGAATATATACCCGTTCATGCATACAACACCCGAACTATACAAAATAATTGGCGTTGAATACTCAAGCCAATCATAGGCTCAACAGAGAGCAACTAGATACCCGATTAACACAGTTGTACAAAATAACAATACATGTGACAATGTCTAGATGGATAGATACCCAATTCACCCAAACCCGAACTATCCCAAGTGCTATAGGAGCTACCTCCCACTAACACATGATAACTCCTCACTAACACACGTAAGTGAATCACACAACACCTACAACATGTGTTCATAAAACTATAACTTATGGAACTTGATACAGGTTAATATCGTCATCGAAACACACGACACACTATACACTAACTAAGGGTTCATTCCATCGACATTACACCTATGTATATATATATATAGATATATGTATACACATGTTTACACACGGAAATATACACATATATAAATATTCCTTAGTTATCTTATTTCTCTTTTATACAAAAGTAGTACCTATCCACAAACCTTTGACTCAAGTGTGTCCAAAGCTTTCACCATAGAAGTTGAGTCAACTCTTTTCTCACCTATAACTAACAACTAAACTACCCAATTTTGGGTGATACCTAATCGGCCAAAAGAATGGAAACAAGAACCATCCTTTTCACCTAATCATGGCTTCCGTAACATGTCCCTTTCAGTAGGTATTGTACTCCCTTGAGACCATGTGTAGTGGAGGGGGGGATTTAAGGCCCCCACTATGATTGGTCCACGTGGCAGCTGAGTCAGCATGGGGCTTTAATTCAAAATGAGATGTAGTAGAGGGGCCTTAAATTTAATGCCTCATCCAATGATTGGTTGTTTATTATTTTTTTTAAAATTAATCAACTAAAAGTAAAAAAAACACAAATAATATAAAAAAAGTTACAAATAATATTAAAACCACACAACTAATATCAATTAAAACCGTACAACTAAAACACAACTTAAAAGAAGAAAAGAAAAACTACAATACCCATTGTGTTCGGCATGCTAAGTAATTGTGCGTATCCCATTGTGTTCGGGTCTAAATCACTCCAATTAAAAGTGGTGGCAGTTGGGTTGTATTTGGGCGCACCGCATTCGGATTGCCCGGGCGAGACGGGACACTGAAATGTGGACAGAATGGAAACATTTTGTGGTTTGTAGTTGTGTTTTTGTTTGAAAAAAATGTATGTGTTTGTAGTTTTGTTTGTGTGTATATATATATATATATATATAATTGAACAAAAATGGTTTAAAAAAATGACTGTTGCTCGAACGTTGGGGGGAATTAAATTTTTTGACCGTTCAAAAATTATTCAAACACATCGTCACGTGGCCAAATATTATTGGAGGGATCAAGTGTTGTTCAAGCGTTAAAAATTTCGAGCCCCGACTTGTTTTTGGTGGTTAGCACCGAGGTTTTTAGGTGTTACGAGCGCTAAAATTGATTTAGTGCTACCATTAACGCCCGACTACGGGTAGTCTGATACCTTTTACAAATCTCACGGACAAAGGCCAAAAGGTGATGGTGATGATGATGTTCGTTGATTAACAAGGTCAAAACTAATCCACACTTGATAAAGACTTAACATAGGAACATCACATGACACCTTGCAAGTCCCTTTCTCCCTTGGTGAATCTCGGCCGAAGACAAAACCCACTCATGGGTCGCTTTCACTTGACAACCAAGTATTATACCAAGAAAGGCCTAAACTTTTTCTTACCTCTTGTCAACTCTTGATCCTTTGCCAAAATTACCTTGATCCTCCTACACCAAAAGCTGATGATGGACAAAAAGAATTACGTCATGGATGGCCTAAATTCTCTTACACAAAAAATGGATATAAGACAAGAGTACTCATTACCATAGTTCATGCATGACAATCCTCTTCTTTGGGACAATAAACAATCGGCCAAACACTCCAAAAGAAGGACAAGATGGGAAGCTTGCACATAATCACCAAATCATGCTAGAGTTTCCTAATCATAACACCAATCAAGGAGGATGAGATTGCCTTATTTGTATTGTCACCTTCCCTTTTACGGCCCTATATAAACAATCACCAAGATCATGGAACTTCACACAAAACTCTCAACCCTTTGCTCTCTTAAAACTCTCAACCGATCACCCCTACAACAAGCACTATAACCACTCCACACCAAGTGCAAGACTCAAAGCTCAAGGATTGGAGGCTCCATTCGAAGGCTTGAAGGTTCAAGACAAGCCGGCTCTACATTGTTTCGATTAGGTATGATATCTAACCATCATATTCTTTTGAAACCATTAACCTCTCGGCCCTCATTGAACACCCAACCCTCTTAGATAATCGACACCATCACTCGACATTTGAACACCTTAAAACAATGTTTTGGTAATCAAATATATGTTGTGATAATTTGTTTACCAAAGTTAGATCTATGTTAACACACACACACTCACCCACGACACATACATCGTGATAAAATGAACATGGCCGATCACACTTAAGTTCCCCAAAGCCGAAGCTAGCATTTCAGGACAAGATATAAGCAATGAATCAACTTTTCTAGAACAAAACGTGTATATTATCAAACCCGAAGCTACATGACCTTTTGTTTATAAAACTACATACACGATCTCGAACTAAGGCACTAGCACACTAGCACACACCTATTGTCACTCGGTTGTACCTAATCATCAATAGTGAGTCACTTGATATGTCGAACTATCGAATCCGAGTCCTTTAAACGTACAAAGGCTTCGGCCATTGTGATAAACATATATTAAGAGGTGCCAAACACATGTTAAAATCGGGTCCATGTCTATACACAACAAAACATATGTTAAAACTTCAAGTTTTCATAAACATGCCACACATGTTAGATTAGGTAATAATGTAGTAACTATGATGATGTGTGGGGCCATATAATTAACTATAGATACGTTTTTATAATAAAACGCCCAGGATTCCCTGAACCGTATGTTTTACAAGCAGCTATAAACCAACTAAAGATTGTCACACACATAAAAAGATGGCCCACATACACTAACACAAAGGACCACAAAGTCGGGTGAACAACTGGTATGATAAACGACAAGAACATGCAACTTATTATACTCTTGACCATCATAGGGTAATCATTGTCAGGACGGTAGTTACCTCACATCCCAGCTTTACCAGGCCACACATCAGGTGAGTTTCATGGCCCCATTTTACAGTTTTCCATTTTTGGGGGATAAACATGCTACATTTCCAAGTACGTTTCATTTTATGTGTTATTCTATCGTGACTTCCATGTGGAACATGAGATATTTGGTTCATAAGCTCAACAATCCTCATACTTACATTTACGCCGTAACCATTAGCTTTTAAAAGCCATGGAACACTTACATAGATCTATTGGGTTGACACCCCCACTCATGGTTAGTCGATCTAACCGGTTACATACGAAAGAGTGTTAGTATTCTACTATACATACGTTGTCTTTATTGTACAATGCCCGAGGCACAACAGTAAAGAGGTTTGGTTATGGGACTCATGGTTTGCATAGTAATCATTCGCTTAGCTAGCCTATGATTAGTCATACACGAATTACATGGGCACTTTACATAGTACATTAAAACCTATGAACTCACCGACATTATGTGACAAATCTTGTATGCATGTTTTTTAGGTAACTAATCATGCGGAGTAGGGACTTGAGGGCCAGGTTTGAGCTTGCATGAGGTTGTACAGTCATGGATTTGGTTTTGTCAGTCATACGTCATTTCGGTGTTAAAGTTATGTGTTTTCAGACAATTTCTTAATTCCAGACAATGTTATGTTAATTCAATAATTTATGACATCATGCATCCTTCGATGATATCTGTTTAAATTAAATCTTGTGTTTTGCTCGAACCTTGTGCTTGAAAACCTTTCAAATCACATCCCCATGTTTCCGCCTTGGCGGGGTGTGACATTTTCTTCAAAACCTAATCATTATCAGCCATTTGTGGACCAAATTAGGAGGAATTGGAGAGCTTTTTGGCGGCAGCAACAAGAAGATAACATCATACAATCATCCTTCGATCCTGACACAACATGTCTTCCATCAAGAATCAACCAATTGAAGCGTTTTCCATCAACATGAGCGGCTAAACCACCTGTGACTCTCTCCGGGTGAATGGTTAGTTATAATTGTTAGGGTTTGTGCGATTTGTCAAACATTGGATTGAACTTTGTAATCGTTTGATTTCTAACTTTCAATTGTGGTTGTTTGTGAAAGATTTGCCTTTAACTATCAATGATTGAATTGCTTGTTTTAGATGTCATCAACTATCTCGGTCTTGTTGTCGGTGGTCATTGATTGATTTACTAGTATTATTTCTTTCAATTTCATGAATAATCGGTATATTGTTAAGTGGTAACTAACTAAATCAGCAACATCGGTCTAATATCGGCTGTCAGTGAAGTCATTAATCAACTTACAACTTACATCATATTTTCAATCACAAATCTTGTCTATGTGATTCCAATTGACAACGGTTACAACCCCTGTCAAGATTGACTGACCTGAATCCTGGAGAGATCACTTCTTTCATATTATTGTTTAAAACTCAATTTAATTCAAGTCTTCTTAGTTCAATCTCATTACTCTCAAAATCCAAACAAATGATTTTTACTTTCTTGCCTAGTTTAATCAATTAGCTAAAACCTACACTTTCCACAACTTTCCTCGTGGTTCGACACCCGACTTGCCCTATCTAATAAGGTAGTTTGGAACACTCTTAAAACTCTTATTTTTGATCGATACTTTGACGCCGATCAGCAAGAAAAAAGTAAACAAACTAGAAAAAATTAAAGAAATGTTACAAATTAAAAAAAAAAAATACAAACTTAAAAGCATAAAAACAAACTAAAAAAACACAAACTAAAACGCATGGAAACAAACTAAAAAAAATACAAAATAAGAAAACCATTACTCGTCATCAACGGTATTGACACGAAAATTTTTCCAAATGTGGCCATGCGCAGTAGTATCGTTAACGCCCACGTGTTCAATTCTTGTTGTGCCTCATCAATTGGCTTAACATTCTCTTCAACGTCATTCGGATCGTATTCGCATATCGCAAGGCCTTCATCTTCGATTTTCATGTTATGTAGTATTGTACAGGTGTACATAATATATCTCAATTTTTCTGGATGCCATACACGTGCGAGGCGTTGTATTACATGCAATTTCGCCTTTAACACACCAAATAATTATTCGACGTTTTTGCTTGCCGATTCTTGACACTTCGCGAAGTTTTTCCTTTTCTCATCCATGGGATTTTGTAGCGTTTTCACAATAGATGCATAGCTTGGGTATATACCGTCCGCTAGATTATACACGTGCTTATATTTTACCCAATTGCATGAAAGAATCATCAGAGTTTGTACTTCTAATGATGTTGTCAAAAACCTTAGAATTTGCTAGAACATTTTAATCGTTACATGAACCTGCAACTTCAAAAAATGCATGCCAAATTCATAGATCTTATAAGCAAATGGCTTCTAGAATTATTGAGGGGTGTCCCACCTCACCTTGCATAAACTGACCTTTCCATATAGTGGGGCAATTACGCCATGGCTAATGCGTACAATCGATACTTCCAAGCATGCCAGGAAAGTTGTGTCTCTTCATGGAATGAATAGATCTTTTCGATGTCCCTCTTCGTTGGCCTACGCAAATAAACCTTGCTATATAACTTCACGATATATTCGCAATATTGATACAAACACTCCCGACTTGTTCTAGCAGACATCCTTAAATATTCATCCAATGAATCACTAGAAGTGCCGTATGCCAATTGACGAATTACAGAAGTGCATTTTTATAGCATGTTAAAACCCCTTTTCCCTCTAGCATCATATCTTAGTGTGAAAAACTAATCAAAATTAGCCAAGTCATTGGCAATTCGTTGGAACAATCGGCGACTCATTCGAAAGCGACATCTAAATAGTTCGTTAGTGTATACACGGTCCTTAGCAAAGTAGTCACCCACCAAACGATCATGTGCACCTTAAATTAAAATTTGAAAATTAATTTTTTTTTAAAAAAAAGTATGAGAAATAAAATATAATAACATTAACAAATTTTGAATTATGAAAAAACACACAATAATAATATACTCTCATGATCTCTATTTAGTGCGGCGCTCCTTGTTCTTGGTATCGAAGTTCCTTCGTCGTCGCTGTCTTCTTCAAACTCCAAGATAATTTTTTCCGTCTCCATCATCGTGCCCACGAAATTTACTGCATTTTCCTCAGATGATGATAAACTCATGACTTACATATGATTGTATAAAAATTAAGAAAGAGTATACAATTTAGGTAGAAAGAGTATGAATTTTATAAAATATAGAGGGTGGAAAGGGTTGAAAGAATGGTGTGGTTAAAGTTTTAGGTGAAAGATATATATTGAAAATAATATTTTTTTTAAAAAGCCCAAGGTTACAATCCCAACGGTCAAATATTTTAAAAGTTTGGAAAATTGCAACGGGGAGGACGGGGAAAATTCCCCTTTTCACCGAAATACAAAGGGGTGGGGGTGGGGGGGTGTTCCCGGCGGCAAAGAAGTGACATGGCATGTCACCGATGCCGTCCCTATCTCCATACCCCTCGGACTAACCGGGTTGAAGGTAGAAGATGACCAAAAGCAAAGTTTATATTTGATTTTTTTAATGAAACATCGTACGAAATGAAAGTTTTAAAAGGCAAGAATGATGTGATAGTACACCTAATGGTATATTATCTGAAGTAATAAAACTCTATTTTTTGTGTTATTTAACCTTTTACCCTTAAATACATATATGATTTTAGATACGTATATATTAACAAAATAAATATAATTATATAAGCTAACACCAACCAAAGTAAATTTAATAAAAGTCAAACTGTCACGTTCTTATACTTAACATATTCATTCTTAAAGTAAAGGTAACTAACATACACTTATAAATCGAAAAATAAAATTCTACTCGAACCCCCAGTTAATAATTTCAGGTTCTACCAGTGTCTGCCTTTCGGTTTCCAAAACGATATTCAAATATTTACATCAATATGCCTGTATAGCGATTTATATTATAACTTGATTTAATTAAGTTATCATCTATTCATAACATGACTTGACTTGTTATACGGTTAACACTAGATTGTATAATGATTCCCAACCAATTTGTGCCCCCTTTAAAAAATGTGGATCCGCTTGCGAATCGTCAAATAGACCAGAAATTTTGTATGCTCGGTCATATGAAATCGGAGCATTTAAAAAAATGAACCCCATAAAAAAAATTTCTGGATCTGTCACTGCGTTAATGTGTATTTATTACAAGTTAACCATTCATGAACATTACATCGATATGGATACCTATGTATATGTTTTCTCAGGGCAATAAGTTTGTTGCATTTCAAACGTGGAATATTTGAGGCGTGTCACATTCAAAAGTCAAACGAAAGCAACATGTATCACTTGATGTTTTAATAAAGTTAGAAAAAGAATGGCGTCGATTTGTACAAGCACGTTATGAATAAAACAAAATTATATCAGCATTATTAAAGCACTAGATTATTGTGACGAAAAACATCAATAATTTGATAGTGTAACCCATTGTTAGTGTAACCCCTAACTTTAATAGTAGTTTAATATGAAAGTTATCTGGTAACATAATAATACTATGTGGTGTGGTTTAGTTAGGCTTGTTTAAACCACGTCATCAAAAAGTAGGTCCTACATGTTTTTAGACATTTTGAGGACTGTCGAAGAGTGTGGGGGTACTCCTCCTTAGGTAGTCTTCCACTCCTATTGGTCACCAATTAATTTTTATTTTCTAATTTTTAAATAAGTAAATAATTAAAATAAATAACATAATATATAAAATAAGATTACAAATAAAAAGGTTACAAATAAAAATAAAATTATGCCTAAAAAACCTTACAAATAAAAATAACTAAATAATTAAAATAAATAACATGTCTAGTTTTCCCCATTCGCCCAAATATAATCGACCAAATCCGATTGTAGATGTACGTGTCTGTCCTCATTACGTAATGAGAATTCGTTAAGTTCTTGTTGAGCCGGACTAACGGGAACACTATTCTCCACGAGCTCGTTTTCATGAAAATCATAAATGGCCATTCCTACGTCTTCGATATGCATGCTATGCAAGATAAAACAAGCATACATACAATAGCACAACTTTTTTGGTGTCCACATTCTTGCTGGGTTGTCAATGATATGCCAGTTTGCTTGTAGAACACCGAAACAACGTTCGATGTCCTTTCTCGCTGCTTCTTGATACTTTGCAAATTTCTTTCTTTTTTCGTCATCCGGGTGTGAAATGTTTTTAACTATTCTGGAGTATTTCGGGTAGATTCCATCAACAAGATAATACCCGCGTTGGTATTGCACACCTGAAAGTGTGAAGCTAGTGTCTGGACCGGTCCCTTGAACAACATCTTCAAAAATTAGAGACTGATTGATGACGTTAATGTCACTATTTGAACCGGGAACTCCAAAAAATGCATGTCAAATCCACAAATCCTAGGAACAAGCAACCTCTAAGATTATTGTAGGATGTCCGTGTTGACCACTAGTGTACATTCCCCGCCATGCTGTTGGACAATTCCGCCACGGCCAACACATGCAATCAATGCTTCCGAGCATTCCTGGAAAACAATGTCTTTCGGTATGGTTTTGATATATTTTTTGGACGTCGCTCCTCGTTGCTTTTCGCAAATATACTTTTCTGTAGATCTTCACAACACGCTTGCAAAACTTGTACAAACAATCATGTGCAGTTCTATCATACATCTTTAAATATTCATCCCAACTATCGGGTGCCGTCCCATAAGCTAGTTGGCGTAATGCAGCTGTGCATTTTTGAATAGTTGTGAACCTCCTCTTGCCTCTAGCATTATACCGCAATGTAAAAAATGGGTCACAACTCGATAAGTCATCGGCTATACGTAAAAATAGTCGTCGACTTATTCTAAACCGGCGCTGAAAATTAGCATCCGAGTATAACAATTGCTTGCCAAAGTAATCCTGCATTAATCTTTCGTGGGCACCTACACGCATAATTTAAAAAAAAATAACTAAATGCATGTAAAAAATAAACAAGTAAAACATAAATATATAATGTAAATGTATTAAATAAAAAAATGTATGTAAAAAATAAACAACTAAAACATAAATATATAGTGTAAATGTATATAATAAGTAAACATAAAAATGACACTTTCAATAATTTAAAAAAATGTTACCTTCCCGGTCTCTGTTTATTGTCGCTTGCCTAGTTTGTGGTCCACTTAAGACCTCTTCTTCCTCATCTTGAATGATTTGCGCTGCTATCGCCACAATATTCATAAAAATTTGGTTTTCCTTGATGGACGATAAAGATGTCGAAGCAAAAGAAGGAGCATTCGACATTGTGTGGCAAATTTTATAAAAACCTTAAAATTTTTTGTAGAGGTTTAAAGGAAAGATGTGAATATTTGAGAGAGATTGTTGTATGTGTTTTATTTGAAGAAATGAGTTATTTAAAGATAAAATGGGGTTTTTTTTTTATAAACCAACGGTCATATGACCGTTGATGGTCAACAAAAACAAACCAGCCAATAAGATAGCCCCGTCCATTTCGTCAAGGTTGAGTCGTTTTGGCCGGTCGTCACCCGTCGGGGGCGGTGTTGGTCGGGTCAAGATGGACACGCCGTGCCTATGCCGCCCCCATACCAACTAGTCTAACCCCGTTTACCATTTTTCTTATAGATAATATCATGCTGAGATCAAATCATACATGTTATTTATATGGTAATGTCATATTACAATATATTATTTCTTTCTAAAAAAATATTTTCACCTCCTCATTATTTACTAAAACTAAAGTAAACCCTAACAAACATTATCACTCCGATCCACGATGGTTGCATCAACCACTAGTTGGAGACTTCCTCAATCCATCTAAAATCCTTCTTATCAGTGCACTCCTTTAGGGTTTTGAAGAAGGGTATGAATCTTTCTGCCAGTTTGGACATGAAACGCTTCAAGGCTGCAAGCTTCCCATTTAGGCTTTCTACCTCTTTCTTGGTTTGAGGAGACTTCGTGTTTAGAACAGCTCGGACCTTGTTGGGATTGGCTTTGATGCTTTGCTTTCCTACAACGTGCCCCAAGAATTTGCCTTCTTCAAACCCAAACGAGCACTTGACTGGTTTAAGCTTCATGTTGATTTTCTTGAGGTTGTCAAACGTTTCTTGTATGTCTTCAAGCATTTAATCTTCAGTCTTACTTTTGATCACCAAGTCATCATCATAAGCTTTCATGTTTTTGTCAATTTGGTTGGCGAAGGCTTTATCCACTAACCTTTAATAAGTAGCACCTGCATTTTTTAAACCAAAAGGCATCTTTCGAGAACAACAATACCTTTGTCAGTATGGAAGGCAGTTTTTTCTTCATCTTCTTCCTTCATTTGTATATGGTGGTAACCCTTGTAGGCGTCCAGGAAGCATTTGAAGGGGAAGCCTGTAAGCGAGTCAACTTTGAGGTCAATTTCAGGTAGAGGGTAGTAGTCTTTGGGGCATGCCTTATTTAGATCTTTAAAGTCTATGCACATCCTCCAAGATTCATCAGGCTTTCGGACCATTACAAGGTTGGCGGCCCATGACTGGTATTTGACTTCTCGAAGGATTTCGGCTGCTACAAGCTTGTCAACCTCCAAGCAAGCTGCCAAACTTCTTTCAGGTGCAAGGCTTCTTTTCTTCTGGACTACAGGCTTGACACCAGGGGAATTCTAAGTTCATGTTCGGCGATATCACGTGGAAAGTCGGGTCATGTCGCTGGGATTCCAAGCAAATACGTCAACGTTGTTTTTGATCAACCTTTCAAGCTTTGAGAGTATGTCTTTGGGGAGGTCTGTATTGACCCTAATACTTTGTTCAGGATATTCTGGGTTAATACTTAAGCCTCGTTTGTCTCTTTCATCTTCATTTCATTCTATAATGAGTACTTCAGTGGAGGGTTGTCACTCTGTTTTCAGTAGGGAACTTCACACTTTTTTGGCTAATATAGACGGCCATATCGAAGGTGACCAAACCTGGTCTACCGATAATAACATCATAGCTTGATGGTAGGTTGAGGACTATGAAAGTGAGTGGTTCGGTTATCTGCATATTTCCTTCGGAGAAACTGACATCAAGTGTTATTTGCCCCAAAGGTTTGAGAGATATGTCAGCTATACCTTTGATGGAGGACTCAGATGGTTGAAGCTTGGAGCGTTCATCTGAGCTCAGTAAATTGAAGTATTTCTCAAACATGATCTCCGTGGCTGCCCAGTATTAAAATAAGCTCTTTGTGTCTTGATTGAGCCTGTTAAGGCTTCTACGACCAGAGGATTATAATTCTTTTCACCTTCGGGTGGTGGAAAGCAAACACATTGGCGTTCCCAAGCTTCCAATCGAGGACGTTTATTGGGAGTTTCTGGTTCAACCCGGACGATGCTGACTTCTTTCTTTTTGCCCTCGGCTATGTTATCCTTAACTCCTTTGACCAAATGGGCTAGTTCTCTAGACTTGACAACTTCCTCAATCCTTTTCTTGAGTTGGAAGTAGTCATTGGTGTGATGTCCCTTCTCCTCGTGGAACTCACAATGTTGGTTGGAGTTTTCATTTCTCTTGCTCTTTGGTAAAGGACAGGGAGGTCTGAAGCTATGCTTGACCTCTTCAGTTGCCAAGATTTCTTGAGGGTTTTAGTTAAAGCAGTGAAGCTTATCGTTCGGTCTCTGCTTGGAAGGTTCCGACCTTCAGACCTTTGGGATTCTGATCCCTTAGATCGTTTATCGTAAGACCCATAGTTACCCCTTTTTTGGCTTGGGCTAGAGCTTCTCCAGTTGGAAGCTCTTTTTCTTTTTTCTTTGATATCCACAGCTTCTTCCTCTCGAATGTGTGCTTCAGCCCTTTCAAGGGCTTCTTCAAGGGTTCTTGGGAGTCTTTTATTAAAATCTCGGGTGAGGTATTTGGAGTTAATAGCATTCATGAACCCTGCAACCTTCATTTTTTCATCAGCACCGACTTATGTGAGGCCTTCTTTATTGTACCGTTCAATGAAATTTCTGACGCTCTCATCATCTCTTTGTTTGATTTGGAAGATGACAGTGGCATCCTTGACACAACGTCTTTGTTGAGAAAAGTTGGCCAAGAATCCTTTGCTCAAGTCGTCAAAGGATCGGGTGCTTCCAGCTGGAAGGTCGTTGAACCAGATACGGGCTGAGCCGACAAGTGTTTGCATAAACATGAGGCAACATTCAGGGTTTCCCCATTTCTCCATCTGAGCAGCCCCAGAGAAGGTTTGCAAGTGATCTTTAGGGTCCTCGGTACCATCATAGGTCTTTATGTGAGATGACATTTTTAGTTTATTGGGCAATTCATAGTCATTTATTTGCGAAGAGAAACAGAAGAAGCTGATGGGTTTGTAAGGTTGGTTCATGCTGTTTTCGACTCTTGTATTGTTGTTCCCATTCGAGCTGCCTTGGTGTGTAGCCAATGCTTGGCTGATGAGTTGTTTCCAAGGAAAATGGGCCATCATTTGAGCCATCATCTGAGGCATAAGGTTGAAGCCTTGCAGGCTTTCAGGTGTTATCGTGCCGCTGACTCCCATAGGCATACTCATCGAGGCACTACGAGCCATAGGCAGAGAAGCCATGGCTTGTTCTCATGAAGTGGGAGCTGGAGGTGGAACACTTGAGACTGGAGACTGCAAGAGTTGGTCTAAAGTGAGTTCATGCCCTATGGGTGCACTTGAGATTGGGGTTTGAGATGTGAACATGGGAAAGGAAGTTGGCTCGGCCTTCCCGTTTGGTAGGGTGCACGATAAGGAGCAGGGAGAACTGAGCTAGGTCTAGCTCCAAAGTGAGGAGGAGCAAACTGAGAGCTGGAAGGAGTAAGATGGGGAGGAAGAGGTGGCCCAGGTGAGAGTGAGGGCTCCACCTTGTTATAATCCAGTCGTATCCTTACTCCTTTTTCCCTTTCTCTGATCACGTGTTGGTTGAGAAGGGATCTTAGTTGTAAAACGTTGTTTGCAACTCCTTCAGGAGTTAGATCTATGCGTTCAGGTGTACGCATGGTGTTGAGGAGAGGAGATGCTACCCCTGAACGAGAGGGAGTTGGTGTTTGGAAGAGAGTGAATTCCTGAGAGGCTGCACCCGTAGGAGTGCTTCCAGGGGTCGAAAAAGACACAATCTGTTGGGAGAAGTCTGGTCGGTGTTGGGAGAGACTTGGTTCACTTCTTCCGGAGACTCGTGGTTGGACATTTCAGAGAGTTGGAACTACACAACTGATCTAAAGGAAGAATACAATGGCGTAGTCCCATGGTGGGCGTCAACAATTATTCAACCGACGTTGGTGCAGAGTCTCAGAAAAGGGTAAAATGGTTGAAAGGTTTAATTTTGCCAAACGCAGGTCGTGGCGTCCCTCTATGTTGTTAAACGTAGAAGGAGGTTCAAGAGTTTTAATGTTTTGATTGTTATGATTCTGATTTGAAGTTTATTCAAGACCAGAATGTTGTTTGTTACTTCAAGTGAGGTGTGAAGAGAATAGAAGAGTTTGAGTGTGGAAAGATGTGTGTGAATAATCAGATCACTGATAGAGTGATATGATTAATAGAAAAAGCATTTCTATTTGGGGAAAGTGACAACTCTTGGTCCTTGCAACAACTCAGAGCATTCACAGTAGAACCCCAAAAAAATTGGGTGACAAAACCCTATACTTTTTTGGGGGGTTGGAAGTGATTGTGAGTGAAGAAAATGGGGAATCTACAGTGTGTCGGTAAATATTGGGTTCTTCGGGAATCTTTTAGGGAAAACTGAAAAACTGTATTTATTTTTAATATTTGTTGAAAGTAGTTGTGAGTGAAGGAGAGAGAAAATTTAATGGGGTTTAGTGTAATATGTGGTTATGATTGGTTGTGAGTGGATGAGGAATGTGGATTCTATTGTGAATGGTCTAGGGGACTAACCACTTTAGCCGATAAAGGCTTTAGACCTGCGGTCCATAAGGTGCAGCTTCCTTTACATGCAGAGTGTGGACAGCTGGTGGTTTTGGCCGAGAAAGATGATGACAAGACAAGTCGTGTGTTTTGTTCTTTGTGTTCAATACTATGTTGCCCTTTGAACCTTTGTGCCTTTCAACCTTTCAAGCTTAGTTTGTGCAATATGTTTAATTTATTTAATCCTAAACTAGCCACGTCATCAGAGTCCGACCTGCCGTCACACGCCCTACCGCAACCACAAACTGTTCCCCAATCTCTCAGACCGTTCTCAACCTCTCTTTCCTCTTCTTCCCCTCTCACGGCAGCACATGAATGTCCCAATTGCGTCTCAACACTACTAGAAAACTGCACTTTTTTCTAAAAAAAAAATTCTAACGGCTTTCTCACATAAGTTTTTTCCTCACGAGATCTCAAAGCCCACCTCAGGTCATCCGTACAACACCAGTTGTTCAGAGTGATGAGGAGGCAACTATACTATATGTGAATATATAATATATTCATTAGTGAATACATGGAGTAATTGCAATTAACTATTACAAACAGTAGTCTATTTCAACTTAAATATATTACATGTATTAATGTATTGAACTTACAAGTGAATGAGATTCTGACCAACATGTTTTATCTTAATTACAAAATACCAAACAAATACAAAATTAAGTAGATCAGAGATAGTACAAATGATCTAGAAAATGTTTTAATACTAAAAGAGTAACTATAGCTTTATTGGATTCTTAAAGATTATATAGAAAAATAAGAAAATATTGATGGATGTGAAAAAGCCACAAGAAAGGAGGAAACAAAATGATAAGTTGAATGAAGTGTAGCCCCATAAAAAAAGATGACCACAAAAAACCTACAAAGTTTAAAATGTTAAATCACATCAATTGAAACATCTCCATTTACCAAACTTTTCTCAGCTTGAATTAAAATTCAAATGAATAATAGTAGTAGTTTGATTCTTTGATGCATTAGAGCTAATATTATGAAAAGGGACTTGGTGAATCACGCTGATTGGTGTTAAAAACAGAATGATGTATCTTAACATGCACTGAAAGGAAAATAATTGATAATAAACATCCCACCCACGAAACCGCAAATAAAACTGGTTTGGTTTAGGTTGGTTAGGTCTGGCGAACCATCCAAACCAAACAAAATGGTTCGGTTGTCTCAACACAATTACCAGCACAAGGACACAACATAGAATGGAGATACAAACAAAGATCATCTAAAACCTACCCTACATGAAGCCTCCCACGGTTAAGCTGCATGATAACATGCAAACCTTTCTAGCGACAATCTTGTAATTGTGAATTGATGAATATTATTGATAATGGCAAAGGTATAAATACACAATTACAAGATATAAACAAGGAAACAATATCTTCGTAAACCAAGGAGATATATACACACATTAAATACAATAAATACTCAATAATATGGTCCCCTAATAGACCCCCGCAGTCGAAGCAGTAGCTGGCCGGATGCAAAGACTGGGCTTGAAGCGGTCAAATAAGATGCGTGGCAATCTCTTAGTGAAAATGTCAGCATACTAGTATTCTGTTTGGACATGCAATACGCGAACGGCACCAATGCGAACTTTCTCACGAACAAAATGAATGTCAATTTCCGCATGCTTGGTGCGCTGGTGTTGAACCGAGTTCTGGGATAGGTAGATGGTGGATTGTCACAATATATGATGGAAGCCTGATGAACCGGGACATGCAGCTATAGGATAAGATTACAAACCTAAGATAATTCAGCAGTAGTATTCGTGACAACGCGATATTCTATCTCGACACTAGAACGGAATATGGTAGATTGTCGTTTGGATGACCATGAGACTAAGTTGTCGCCAAGAAATACACAATAGCCCGAAGTTGAACGACGCGTATCCGGACATCCTCCCCAGTCAGCATCACAGTATGCAACAAGATTTGCTTATTTAGAGGGCGAGAGGTGAAGCCCATAATCAACAGTGCCTTTGAGATAACGCAAAATACGTTTGTTGAGGCTCTCGAGGAGCATGCATATAGAGGCATACTTGGTGAACCGCGTAAGAGATATTTGAACGTGTAAATGTTAGGTATTGTAATGCTCCTGCAAGACTCCTGTATAAAGTACCATTTGAGAGAGGCCCACCGGTAGTAGCACTGAGCTTGGAGTTGGTATTGGTTGGCGCATGGCAAGGCTTGCAGTTATCCATTTTTGCACGAGCCATGATATCTGCAATGTAAGAACGTCATGACAGAAATAAGCCACCATTTTGATGTTTAACCTCCATACCTAAGAAGTGATCCAACGTACCAAGGTCAAACATAGCAAATTCTCGAGACATTGTTGTAATAAAATGCTGTAGCAACGCTTCCGAAGAAGCTGTAAGAATAATGTCATCAATATATAAAAGAAGATAGGCCAAGTCTGTGCCACATTTGTATATAAATAGAGAGCTGGTGGTTGAAACATATAAACAGTTTCATGCAAATACCCATGTAAAAAAACTTTTTTGACATCAATTTGATTAATGAGCCAATATCTAGATAAAGCCAGGCTCAAGACGGTCCGAATGGTGATTAGTTTAACCACTGGACTAAATGTTTCATCACAATCAATGCCAACCTGTTAATATTTTCCATTAACCACAAGACGAGCTTTATGCCGTTCAAGAGAGCCATCGACACGAAACTTGTGTCTAAAAAACCACATACATCATATAATGTGAGCATCAAGGGACCGAGGCACAAGTTCCCACGTGTTATTATCCGATAAAGCCGTGTATTCATTTTTCATGGCATTTGACAAATTTGGATCAGATTGGGCATCTATAAGGTATTTTGGTAAGGGTGAGACAGTGTCAACGTTTAGGTTAAATGGGGTTTTTGTTTTAGATGTCCCGACACGAGAACAGGTGGTCATATGGTCTCTAAGTGGAATTGGTTGAGTTGGGAGAGTAGGGGAGGGATGGTTGGTGGCTTTTGATGTGGGACAAAAGGTGAGGCCTGGGTGAAGGGACGATTCACGGGTGTTGGGTTGGGCCAAACTGGGGTTTGCTGGGTTTGGGTTGAGGGCCGAAGTAGGGAATTGGGTCGGAGTAGGTTAGGAGGGTGGAGGTACATGCCTAGGTTGCCGCATGGAGTAAGTTATGGGAGGTTGTTGTTGGTTGGCAAGAGATGAGGAATGGGTGGGAGAATAAGGAGTTGGTATGTTGGGAGTGGTGTGCGTCGAAGGGACATAGCTGGTGGCCATAGGTTGGTTAAAAATGATATGAGGTGGTTTGGTGTCAAGGAAGGCGGATGGTTTGGATTAGGGATGGCAATGGGTCGGGTTTGGGACGGGTTTAGGTAATCCCAACCCCATACCCGATTAGGTATGCTTGTCCCAAACCCGACCCAAAACCCGTCGGGTTTGTGTCGGGTAATTACCCATCGGGTTTCGGGTATACCCGCGGGTTTCGGGTAAACCCATTAATTTTTAAAACTTACTCATTGAGTATATCCTACCAAAAACCCGACTGGCATCTATTCGGTAACTATTAACGAATTACATTTACCATTATTAAATATATATGTAAATGATTACAATGTACAAATATAAAATACTTAAATCATATAAAAACAATCAAAGACATAGATAACAAATAGTATACACTAACTTTTTGGTAATTTTAACACAATATGACAATGTAGATGTACAACTAGATATATTATGCATACACATTTAAAAAGATATATTAAAAATTATATTGGGTATCTAATCGGGTAAACGGATATACTTTATCGGGTAATCGGGTCGGGTAAACGGGTATATCATCAAATCCCAAACCCGCGAAAAAAATAAAAACTAATCCCATACCCGGACCCATACCCAATTACCCGACCCCAAACCCGTCCCAAATGTGTCGGGTTTCGGGTTTACCCATCGGGTTCGGGTTTGATTGCCATCCCTAGTTTGGATGAGTAGGTTTTGGAAAGAGGGAAGTCAAGCTCATTGAACGTGACATATAAGACACCTATAGCCATGATGCTCGGCCGGGTATCCAAGGAATACACACGGTGTGGATCGGGGAGCAAGTTTGTAGGGACGGGTATCAGATTGATTTGGGCAGCAGGCACACCCAAACACCCGAAGGTGTTCATAGTCAGGGTGTTTGAGATATAGGGCACAAGTGGGTGTTCTAAAAGCAATGGGTTTTACTAGAAGGATGTTGTGTAGGTAAACTAATGTGTGTAGAGCTTCCACCTAGTAATGTGGGGGAAGAGATGCATGAGTAAAGATAGACAACATGATTTCATTAAGACGATGAATAATGGGCTCAGCAATCCCATTCTGTTGGGATGTGTGTGGGCACGAAAAACGAAATTGAAAACCATGGGCGGATGCAAAAGCTTTAAATTGGTGATTGTTAAATTCTCTACCCATGTCACATTGAAAGGTTTTGATATTTAGGTGAAATTGGGTGGAGACAAATTTATAAAATTGGGCAAATTTGGTGTAGGTTTCAGATTTAAATTTTAATGGGTATAACCAGACAAAGTGGGTATAGTCATCAATAATAACTAAATAATATTTGTACCTGTTTTTGCTAAGGACATGTGAGGTCCATAAGTCACAGTGGAAAATATCAAAGGGACACACAAAGCAAGATTTAGATAAAGTAAAAGGCAAGCGTTTATTCTTGACAATTTGATAGGAATCACAAAAAGCGGTACGAGTCTGCTTATTACAAGAAATAAAATTACTGGAATTTAAATAATCTAGAACATGCTTGCCGAGATGTCCTAGACGGTTGTGCCAAGGGCCTTGCAGACTGGTGGAAACAAAGGCGACAACATCATGTGGTTGGAGAGTTGTGAGTGGGTAAAGTTACTAGTGCGGTCGTGCCGACTCAAAGTCGTCCCACTCAGAAAAATCCTTCACAAAAAAATCCAAAAGGATCAAGATCGACAAACACCCAATTATCACAAGTAAATTTTCGAACATAAATTTGGTTTTTATGATATTGGGTGTTTGTAAAATGTGTTTAAGTTGGAGATGATTGAAATTGGAGAGAAAGTCAGTATTGCCCGATCTTGCAATAGGTGAAAGATGGACATTTCCAACTAACACGTTTTAATGGAATTTTTACACGAGTGAGAAATCATATCCGAGTCCGCATTAAGATAATTAGTAGTACCAGTGTCCATAAACCATTCAAAAGGGTGGGGTTCCACAGCCATGGTCTGGAACGCTTCAACTAGTTCGGTGGGCTCTAAAGGGTTAGCATCAGTAATGTGCACCTGGGCTGTTGTTTGATTAATGGTGTTGGGATGTTGAGAGGGCGGTGCAGGCATGGACCACCGGGTTGGGTAGGATAGCAACATGGGGGTGGGGTGTGAGTCTAGAAGTTTGTGGGCCAGTAGGTTGGAAGGGGCAGATAGTAGTGGTTCCAAGAGAACTTTCCACGTGATTGATTTCAGTTCGGTGGGTAACGGGATCCAGTGCCAGACCAAGCATGATAATGCGGCTGTTTAGATTGGGCTAGGGCTAGTGAGGAGGGTCATCCCTATGTGGGAAATGACGAGCAAGATTGGATGGATAATGAGTCAGCCTATCTCGGCGAGGGTTGGGCCATCTCGGCGTGGTTTGATGTGAGGGTTAACAGCAGCCAGGGCTTTAGATGGTGGGGGAGTACTGTCCCGAGCAGCTTGTCGTTCTTGGTCTCCGCGAAACATCTTACAAGATTCGTTCCACAAAGGAAGTTCCCGGTGAATGATGGAGCCAATAGTGTCGTATTCACGTGGGAGACCCCGAACCAATTGTAGAACCAAAGTTTGTTTATTGACAAGGCTGTCAACATCATACAGTTGAGCAACCAAGTCACGAAGTTGCTGACAATAGGCTTCCAAAGAAGCGCTGGCACTGAGCTTGAGGTTGACGAATTTTGCTTATAAGGCCGCGGGCCGTTGTTATTGTTGTGGAAGATGTTTTTGACTCTATTTCACGCTTGAAGAGCAGTGGAGTTGGATTCGAGAACCCGAATGAGATAGTCTTCTGACAATGTGCTACAGATCAATTAAAGGACAATAGCATTAATCTTCATCTATTGAGCGTGAATGGGGTCATCTTCGGGGGGCAGTTCGGAGGTGACGTGATCCAAAACCTCATACCCGCGAGCATGAAGTTGAAAAAGCTTCACCCACGCAGATTATGTGACCTTGGATCCATCCAAGATGCGAACTTTTTTTGTATGTTAGTCACGGTATAAACCGGATGCAAAGGGTTGGTGGGTTTGATAGCGGTTGAGGAAGCTTTGGTTTCTTAGACATAGCACATAATAGGAAACGAAAGACAGGGGAAACAAAAGGAATGCGTGGTCGGTGGTGTATAAGGGTCGAAACCCTAAGGGTGGATCAAAATCCAAAGAAGAAAAGAAATACGAAGGCTACGGTGGTGATTATGGCTATGATACCATGTGAGTAATTGTGAATTGATGAATATTATTGATAATGACAAAGGTATAAATGCACAATTAAACGATATAAACAAGGAAACAATATCTCCACAAATAAAGGAGATATATACACATTAAATACAATAAATGCACAATAATTTGGTCCGCTGATAAAACTTAAGTCGTTTCATTGCCATCATTTGGCCCAAAATCACTCATCTAACAAAAAATGGGCGACACATCCATATGCAACCTTCATACTCAAATGCTACTTAACTAACACCTCACCATTCATGCCACATCACACGTGATTCCGCGTGCCCCATGCTACTCGGGCCAGAGTGTAAGCTAGTGATGCTTTTGGCTATTGGACAAATTGACATCCCTCAGTCCCGCACTAAGCAAACAAGAAAATATATTTAATTATTCTTATCTAGAAAATTGACTTAACGTGTATGGATATGGAACTAATTCTAGCTAATGTATATTTAGGGCTGTAAATAAACCAAACGAATACAAACATGGCTTTGTTCGTGTTCATTTGTTAAGGAAATAACGTGTTCATCAACACTTACCTAACGAGTTGTTCGTGTTTGTTTGTTAAGAAAATAACGTGTTCACGAACTGTTCATGAACAATCAATGAACAATGTTCATGTTCGTTTGTTAAGGAAATGAATGTGTTCATGTTCATTTGTCTTTATTTGTTAAATTTAGTTATCAGGCAAAAGCGAACACAAAAAAAACACCAATAAACGTAATCGAACACATTCATTAATGAACAAAACCAAGCCCAAACTAAACCGTATTAAATTCCTAAAATTTCATCACAAACATTGTCCACCCAAAATATACTAATCTAATTACCCAAATATACTTGACATATTAAATTCCTAAAATTTCTTTTGGTCATAAACGAAACTGAAAGACAAACATTGATACAGAGAATATGAGAGTGATTGGGTGTGTGTGTGTGTGTGTATATATATATGCAAATCATCTATTAAATTCTGATTAATAGTACTCCATAATTGTGTTCATATAAGAATTAATGTGCGTCTATTTAAATTCTAAAAATTTATTGTTTGGCAGGTTATTGAAGTTTAAAGGTTATTGTTGGATATGGAATAAAAGCTCAATGGTTACAAGTTCATGAAGGATCCGTGGCTTTGAATCATGCATATTCATTATATACATTATATTTATCAATTAAATTATCATGTAGGAATACCATTTTGCTCCTTAGGCTATTGGGTATGGAGAGGGGGAAGAGGGAGACGGGGGGTGGGGGCGGTGTTGAGACGGGGGAGACGGTAGAAGGTGATTGGTGGTTCACGCTGATTGGTGCGTCCCTCGCGTTCCGGGGGACACGGGGGAGAAGGGGGACGGGGGTGGGGGGCTTTTTGGGACGATGGAGACGGGGGAGAAGGATGGGACGGGGGGTTGCCCCGTCTGTGCACCCATTGGCCTTACTAACTTCATTAAGTTGTTGTACCATAAGTATAAAATGTTGTAATTACTTAAATTTGGTTGGAATCCTTGCTAGATGCTTTATAATATAGTATAGATAAAATCCTAATTTACAGCTTGGCTCATTAAGAAAAAAAATTGAAACAAAAACGGGCAGACAATAAGTTTAAAAGTCGTGACCTATGTTTTAAAAGATGGAAGCCTTAACCATTGAACCACTCATAAGATACATCTATGGGTTCATGCCAATTTTTCTTATGGGTACATGCCAAATTTTTTACGGGTTCATGGCTCATTTTTCATAAATATTTCTACTAGAAATCAAAATCCGAGTGGGTTGATCTGAACCCGTCTCCATCTTAAATCCGCCTCTGGGTGAAGGCGGTATTCCCAAGTTGAGTTTCCCGAATGCCTTACCTGTGAGATGCCCCTCTTCCCTTAGCCAAAAGCAGCTTCCTTCTGCTTTTCGCGTGACCACAGCTGCCAGCAACCAATGGGTCTTGTTACTTATCCCAAATTGCCAACTTTGAGATGTGAGAACTGAGAAGAATAACCACTTAACTTAAACAATCTTCATGCATCTTTCTTCTTCCTTTTGGCATATTATTCTCCTTTGCATGCCCCTGTTTCCTTTCTCTTTTTGGCCCAGGTGAACTGGGCTGGATGATTGGGCCTTGTATGGGCTTGGGATGATCGTAATTTATTTGGCAATGTATTGTATGGTTATAGGGGTGGGTGCCACCTTAACTGACACTGCAAGAAACATTGCCTCACCCTATGCAATTTCGTTGCGACAACTTTATAATGTTAATGGCGATGAAGACTGTCAAAATAACATGATATCAAAGAAAAACTATAAAGATTTTATTCCCAAACCCAAAGTATTACACCCTGAGATCTATTACAAATCTAAAAGAACAAGAAATAAAACTCTCTCAATCTATACAAATCTCTGATCTAAACGATCTCACCACTACAGTTTGTATAACAGATTTACAGACTCAAACCAAAGCTAGAACAAGATGTTCAAAGCTTCTAAACCTGAACACTAATGGTGACTGAGATAAAAACCCTAATCTGAACGAGAGAGGAAGAGATGAAAGATCTGGAAAAAGTGAATGAATAATAATCTTCGAGAAAGCACAAAGTATTTATAGCTGCTCTCACATAAACGATCTTCGAGATAAACGAACGGTCCAGATTATGAATAAGTAAGTGATCCAACGAACGTTATGTATTTGTGCTTCTTCACCTGGATTGCCAACGTGGCAATCCAGATATCATCAACTGAACTGGACAATGATCATGGGCCTCGACATCAACTTGGGCTTTGGGCTCCTAGACTTCAGCTCCTGGACTCCTGATTTGTAACTTCTCCAGAGCCCAGCAAAGTATAATCCTCCTAGCTTAAGCCCATCTCTCAATCATCAAGTCCATCAACATAAACCTACAACTAACCTTATGCAAAATATTCAAACACTTATTTATTTAAAAGCTAAAATACTAAAATTGAACTAGAAAATATTACCTTTATGTTTTCAACACCCCTCCTCAATTTTAGTATCCAAAGGGATTATACATATTCAAAAACTTACACAACTCAACATGTTGACCAACACCAAGTCCCTTGGTCATGACATCTGCCAACTGATCATCAGACTTAACCTTGACAGTCTTCACAAACCCTTTTGACACTAAATCTCTTAGAAAGAAAAGATCTAGTTCAAAGTGTTTTGTTTTATCAAAAAACACTGGGTTTGCCACTATAGACAAAGCAGCATTATTGTCACAAAACAAACTAACAGGTAATTCAACCTGAATATGTAATTCAGACAACACATTGATCAACCACAAAACTTCACATGAAGTTGTACACATAGCTCTGAACTCTGCCTCAGCAGAGGACCTAGCAATAGTGGACTGTTTTTTGCTTTTCCAGGATATCAAATTTTCTCCCAAGAAAATACAAAAACCAGTTACAGACTTTCTTGTATCAACACATTTAGCCCAATCAGAGTCTGAGTAGGCTTTTAAATTAAATGTGTCACTTTTCTTAAAACAAATTCCCTTACCAGGAGCCTCTTTCAAGTACCTTAGCAGTCTAAATGCAATCTTCAGGTGTCCCTTAGTTGGCTTGTGCATATATTGACTCAAAAAATGCACAGCATAGGAAATGTCTGGTCTAGTATGTGACAAATAGATCAGTTTTCCTACCAACTGTTGGTAACCAGTAATATTGGTTAACACCTGACTACTAGACTTGCAAATATTGACTAAGACATGATTAGGCTCTAAGGGACTCTTAACAGGTTTGCATGCAAGCATGCCATACTCTGCTAAGAGGTCCATGCAGTACTTTCTTTGTGACAAACAAACATTTTCATCACAAGAAATGACTTCAAGACCTAGGAAATACTTCAGTTCTCCCAGATCTTTGATCATGAACTTTTGCTTAAGACAAGCTTTAATTCTGTCTATTTCCTTAACACTATTACCAGTCAACACTATATCATCTACATATACTAGAAGATACACAGTAACAGATTCAGAGACTAACACAAACAGTGAGTAATCACACTTGCTTTGCACAAAACCTAATTCACACAAAACTCCAACAAGTTTCTCATTCCACATTCTTGGAGCTTGTTTAAGACCATATAAAGACTTGTTTAATTTGCAAACTTTAGATTCATTTTCAGAAAAATACCCTTCTGGTAAAGACATATAGACATCCTCATGAAGATCACCATACAAAAATGCATTATTAATGTCAAGTTGAAACATTTTCCAACTATATTGCACAGCAATAGACATAACACTTTTAACAGTGACAAACTTAACAACTGGTGAAAATGTTTCCTCATAATCTATACCCTCTTTCTGACTATAACCTTTTGCAACTAACCTGGCCTTAAACCTTTCTATTTCTCCACTGGATTTATACTTTATTTTATAAACCCATTTACAACCTACAATACTTCTACCCTTAGGTAAGTCCACTAAAGTCCAAGTGTTATTCCTATTAAGTGCCTCAATTTCATCATTCATAGCACTGATCCAATTAGCATCTAATACAGCTTCTCTATATGATCTAGGCTCAACACTTTTATTTAGGACAGAAGCAAACACTTTATTTTCAAAAGTTAAATTAGCATAGTTAACTGTTCTTTCTATACCAAATTTAACATTTCCTTCAACAATAAAATCATCTAACCTTCGTGGAAGAACAGACCCTCTAGTACTTCTTCTAACAGACTGAGATACAGAGTCATTGCCCTCAGGAAGACTAGTATTATTTTCACAGTCATGAATCACATGCTCAGCCCTGTCAGTAGTTTGGTTCTCATGGTTTATAAGTGAATTAGAAGATTCACTTTGACCCTGAGAACTCAAACTAGACTGCTGAGACCCATGTGTGTGTGACTCATTCTTACCTATAACCCCTCCTTCATCATTGGGCTCTTCATTCTGCCCAGGTGTTTGTGTTTCAGATTCAAAAAAGTCAAAAAAATTTGAAGAATTTAATTCAGTAAAAATATTGTCATCAAACTTATCAAAAACACTTTTATCCTTGAAAGGAAAAATAGATTCATAGAACTTCACATCTCTTGAATAAGAGATGGTTTTAGACTCTAGACTATAAACCTTATAGCCTTTCTTTTCATTTGAGTATCCTATGAAAACACATTTTTCAGCCCTTTCATTTAGTTTATTAGTTTCATTTAATACAGTTGAAAAACACAAACACCCAAACATTCTCAAATGGTCTAGGAAGGGTTCAAAACCATATACTATTTCATAGGGGGTTCTTCCATTCAGAACAGATGAAGGAGTCCTATTAATCAGGTAGGCAGCAGTCAAAACACATTCAGACCAAAATCTAACAGGCAAATTGCTTTGAAACAGTAAAGCTCTAGTGACATTCAAAAGATGTCTGTGCTTTCTCTCAGCAATACCATTTTGCTGAGGTGTATAGGCACATGAGGTCTGATGAATAATACCTAATGTTTTACAATAGTTAATCATTTGATTATTGACAAACTCAGATCCATTATCACTTCTAAAACATTTCACATTTTTATTAAACTGAGTTCTTATAATGTTAACAAATTCTTGAACAAAATCAAACACTTCAGTTTTATTTTTCATCAGACTGACCCATACAGCTCTTGAATAGTCATCTACTATAGTAAGAAAGTACTTAAACCCCTCCTTACTAGGCACTCTATAAGGACCCCAGACATCTAAGTGAATCAAATCCCCAATGGCTGTGGATTTGTGTTCACTTAAAGGAAATGGCTCCCTATGCTGTTTAGCCTTATGACATATGTCACAAGGCATATCAGGATCCTTAATAAGCTTAGTACCAATAGTAGTTTCAAGCTTAGTCAAGACTATGTCAGCAGGGTGACCTAGTCTTGCATGCCACAAATCATAAGACTTAGTATTACCACTAACCTTATTACTAACAAAAGAGTTTCCACAAAAGTATAAACCCTCAAGCTGACTACCAGTCACCAGGGTTTTCCTGGTTAATAAATCCTGAATATAACAGTTTTTCTCATCAAAACCAACAAACAAATTATTATCTTTAACCAACTTATGAACAGACACCAAGTTCACACAATATTCAGGAACTACAAACACATCATGCAACACAACATTATTTCCAAGATCTAATGTTCCAATTTTAGTTACTAATGCATTAGTTCCATTTGGATGTTTAACTTGGATATTAAGATCAGAAACATCCACATAATCTGTTAAATCTAGTTCACTAGTTACCATATGTTGGTTAGCACCAGAATCAATTATCCAACCCATTTTAAATTTCCTCCCATTCACATTAAAACAAAAGAACATAGGCTTTATATAAGCACTAGCACAAAAAGGAGAAACAGTATTACCAGAAAATAAGCTACCTGAAACATTATTACTCTGAGGAGTATCACCACTTTTCTCAGAAATCAAATTCAACAACTTAGCCAACTGTTCACTAGACAAAGAAGGAATTTGAACATCATTCTTATCAACACAAGTATTATTAGAAACAGCCCTCTTCTGCATACCCTTAGCCTTTGCCCAGGGAGGGTACCCAATTTTAGTTACTAATGCATTAGTTCCATTTGGATGTTTAACTTGGATATTAAGATCAGAAACATCCACATAATCTGTTAAATCTAGTTCACTAGTTACCATATGTTGGTTAGCACCAGAATCAATTATCCAACCCATTTTAAATTTCCTCCCATTCACATTAAAACAAAAGAACATAGGCTTTATATAAGCACTAGCACAAAAAGGAGAAACAGTATTACCAGAAAATAAGCTACCTGAAACATTATTACTCTGAGGAGTATCACCACTTTTCTCAGAAATCAAATTCAACAACTTAGCCAACTGTTCACTAGACAAAGAAGGAATTTGAACATCATTCTTATCAACACAAGTATTATTAGAAACAGCCCTCTTCTGCATCCCCTTAGCCTTTGCCCAGGGAGGGTACCCAATTATTTGAAAACATTTTTCAGAAGAATGTCCAATTTTATTACAATGTGAACACTTAGGTTTTTGACCTTCATTCACATTGAATTTCTTATTAAACTCATTAGATTGATTAGACTGATTTGCTTTCACAAAAAACCCCATAGTTTGACCCTTTTTTGAAAGACCACTGGAGTTTCTATGAGACTCCTCCCTTGACACAATAGAGAATGCTTCCTTAACAGTAGGTAAAACCTCTTTAATCAGAAGACTTGTTCTAACAGATTGATAAACATTTTCTAGACCCATAAGAAATTGCATCAACTTAATCATGTTACTAAAGTTATTAAACTCTCTAGATGCATTACAGGTACAGGCAGGTAATTGAAGTATTTGATCTAATTGCTTCCACATTATATTTAGCTTATGATAATACTCAGAAACAGTCATACCATTTTGGGAAAATGAGTTTATCTTTTGATATAAATCAAACACAATAGACCCATCAACCTTGTCATATGTTTCTTTAAGTTCAGCCCAAACATCACTGGCTGACTTAGAGAACACATGACCCATATAAAGATCTTCACTAACAGAATTAAGAATCCAAGTTAATACAATTGAGTTACATCTATCCCACTGTCTAGCAAGGACATTGTCAGTTTCAGATTTGATACAGGTTTTATCAATAAAGCCCCATTTATTTTTTACTTGTAAAGCTAATGCTAAAGCATTTGACCAGACTGTATAATTTTCAGATCCTTTAAGTTTAATGTTTATAATAGTCAGATTGCTAGAGTCAGATGGGTGTAAGTACAAAGGATCACTAGCATCCAGTTTACTTACAAGAGTCTCAACTGGAATGATAGCAGGGTCACCCCCACCACCACCATTGTTGTTATCACCCATTTAATCCAAACAACTATACTACCAATACAGACAAATAGCACAGTACAGAACTTAAAGAATACACACAGTCAATCAAGAAAAAACAGCAGAGCAATTATTCTTTAACAGTTAAACACACACACCAAACAATCAATTAGTCAAACAGCTAATCAAAAGTAACCAAATCACCAAGAAACCAACAATATCACAAAACCCTAATATTCTAGACACAGGCGAAGCCAAGCCAGGGACCAGATCGTTGGTTCGTCACTCTTGGTGCCAACGCAAGCCTTAACTTGGGAGCCTCTAAACCTAGACAGACACACTCAACTCAAAATTAAAGAATAACAGTAAAGGAAAGATCTCACCAAGAAATCCCAAGTTAGGGTTCTCCACAACTCGTAATGTTTAACCTTCTAGGGTTAAACACCAGAGAGCAAAAGAAGAAAGAAAACCCCCAAATCCTTAAGCCACACCAGCTTCAAGCAATAATTCCAATACTGCTAGCACGATCAATCAACAACAAGGATCTTTCACAGCGGAACCCAGAACCTTTAAACTTGTACAGGAATAGGATCGAATAAGGGATTCGAAAGACAAAACCCAGAAACCCTAATCTAAACCTGGCTCTGATACCATGTCAAAATAACATGATATCAAAGAAAAACTATAAAGATTTTATTCCCAAACCCAAAGTATTACACCCTGAGATCTATTACAAATCTAAAAGAACAAGAAATAAAACTCTCTCAATCTATACAAATCTCTGATCTAAACGATCTCACCACTACAGTTTGTATAACAGATTTACAGACTCAAACCAAAGCTAGAACAAGATGTTCAAAGCTTCTAAACCTGAACACTAATGGTGACTGAGATAAAAACCCTAATCTGAACGAGAGAGGAAGAGATGAAAGATCTGGAAAAAGTGAATGAATAATAATCTTCGAGAAAGCACAAAGTATTTATAGCTGCTCTCACATAAACGATCTTCGAGATAAACGAACGGTCCAGATTATGAATAAGTAAGTGATCCAACGAACGTTATGTATTTGTGCTTCTTCACCTGGATTGCCAACGTGGCAATCCAGATATCATCAACTGAACTGGACAATGATCATGGGCCTCGACATCAACTTGGGCTTTGGGCTCCTAGACTTCAGCTCCTGGACTCCTGATTTGTAACTTCTCCAGAGCCCAGCAAAGTATAATCCTCCTAGCTTAAGCCCATCTCTCAATCATCAAGTCCATCAACATAAACCTACAATTAACCTTATGCAAAATATTCAAACACTTATTTATTTAAAAGCTAAAATACTAAAATTGAACTAGAAAATATTACCTTTATATTTTCAACAAAGACTATACCGTTGATACGGTCGGATTTACCCCCCCCCCCCCCCCCCCACACACACACACACGGCCATAAATAATAAACTAAATCTATAAACCACTTTAAAGTTTTTTGTCGTCTTCGAGTGAAGACAAAGCTAGTTCTTTTAAGTTTGTCAACCTAGTTGTGGCAGCAATTGCTTAAACAATTTCCCTAGCTTGTTTTTAATGACATGGAAACTTCAAGCATGAGAACGTATATAGATAGACATCGTCTGGATGCTCATGAGCATCTCGAAGAAGGTTATTTTGCCAAAGATTATCTATATGAGCATCTCGTAGAAGGTTATTTTGCCAGACGTTTTTGGTACGATATTTTAGTTGAAAATGAGAATTATTCTAATAAGTTATTGATTACATGGAAAGAGAATGCCCATTTTTTGTTGTACGATGATGGTCATTTATTCCTTTTCATAATTTTACATTCGCAATAGGCCGATTAAAAAATTATCATGGTTTAAAAAAATTGGTTAAATAATGACACGTTTTTTTGCGTGTCAACAATGTAATGTCAAGAATTCAAAAAACATGACGGTATAACAATTGTGTGTCATCTTTAGGTAGTGTTTGGTATGCAGGAATGGAAGACGGAATGGATGAATCATTACGATGGAATGAAAAAAAAAGTTGTTTGGTTGGTCAAGGTAATGGAATCATCCATTACCTTTTCCATTTCATTCCATTTAAAAACCCTAAAATTTATTCCATCTATCCCCCTGTTTTTTTTTCATTCCATTCTCTCTGTCACTCTTCATCACGACCAACAACCACCACCACCACCACCCACCTTTACCACTACCACTACCACCCATTGCCACCACCACTTGACGCCACCACCGACCACGGCCATCGCCGACCACCACCAACCACCGACTGCCACCCTCGCCACTCTCCGTCACCGACAACCGCCACGCCCACCCACCGACTACCGCCACCCCCACCCACCGACTACCGCCATCACCGACCACCCCACCACCCACCACCAACTGCCACCACCACCAACCGCCACCTCCACCACCGACACTCTCCGTCACCGACCACCGCCATGCACCGACCACCACCACCACCACCGCCGTCACCACCACTCACTGTCCCCGTCACTCCCTGTCACCACCCACCGACCACCACCACCACCACCACCCATCAGTGTCGCCGCCTTTGACCACCACCGTTGCCGCTACCACGACCGCCACCACCCACCGACCACCACCAACCACTGTTGCCGACATACACTATCAATCGCCATCGCCACCACCGGTTTTATTCATAAGCCTTTTCCTACCTACCAAACAATACAAAGTAATGATTCATTCCATTCTTACGTAGTAACCAAACAAGACCATGGAATGGTAATCATTCATTTCATTCCTTTGTTTATTCTATTCCCTTATCCTTTCCATTCCCTCGTACATTCCATTAGAGCATGTGTAGTGGGGGGCTTCATGGGACTCCATGGGGCTTTATGAAGAATAAAATATTATAAAGTAATAGAAGAGGTTCCATAGGGCCTTAAGGGAAAAGATGTGTGTAGTGGGAAGGGGCTCAATAGTGCTTTATAAATGATTGGGTAATCATTGCTTAATTATTATTTTTTTATTTAAATAATAATATTAAATACCAAATAATATTTTATTAAATAAAAAAATTACAAATACTAAAAAAAAGTTACAAATACTAAAATAGAAATTACAAATACTCATAGATTATATTTATTCTTGATTTGGGCCTTGCGTTTCAAACACAACTCCAACGCTTTGCCGGTTAGGTGGTCATGCGACTTCGTGTAAAACTCAAAGTCGCGTTCAAATTGTCGATCCCTCATAAGCTCGAGCACCTCTCGGTTTTCTTGGATACGTTGAGCCCCCAATGTCGTGTATGTCTTGTAGGCGTTGGTTCATCTCAGAAAACGCCTGACTTAACTCGTTCACCCCTAACGAAGACTCCGATAGGGCGGCTCGAGCAGCCTTTCGACCCGGCGGACGGGGTAACTCTTCCGCCCATTTCCTCCCCTGGAAAATACGCATTTTCTTCGGCGTTTAGGTGAATGTTCCGCGTGTCAGACGTTGGGGTATCAGGATCAACTGAGTCAGTGGCCTTGGACTTCTTTGAAGGGCTCGTATTTTTGGCCCTAGATGAAGAAGTTCCAACCGTCGGCGGACGTTGGACCATTTGGAGCACTCTCGCAGCAGCCACCAAAGCCTCAAGTATTGAAAATTCCATGTGTGGCTTTATATTCTTCCGAAGCCGCCTCTAAAATCTGCTCGTCGCTTTGGCCGGATTTCCAACCGTACAGGCAGCGTTGATAAATGGCTTGAAAGTTGGTGCATTTGTTGTTAATATCGCTCCACTTGCCCGATATTGAATCCGCAGGCCGGTTGTCTTCTCCTCTACCAACGAGATCAAAAAATATTGTTCGGATTCTTTTCCAAAACTCATATTTGGTTTGATAGTTCGCTAAAAAAAACCAAAAAAAAAAATATATAAATGCGTGTTAAGAAAATATATGTAAAAACAAATATAACATAACAAAAAATATATATCTTACAAACAATAGGATCCTTCGAAACGTCAACCCATGCTCGGGCTAATGCGTACAACTCGTCATCATCCCATGGTTGTACGTTTTTTATTCGCGCGGGGTTCGGTCTCTTTCTTTTTATGGGATTGTCTTTGTCACGCGGGGTTCGGTCTCTTTCTTTTTATGGGATCGTCTTTGTTGCCCGGTTGGTTGCTCAGGCTCTTGCTCCGGCTCCGGCTCCTGGGTCTCCGGAACCGAGATTGGGTCTTGCTAAGCATTTGATGACTCGAACATTTGAGAAGACGCAAACATTTGTGATGACCCGTAACCTCCCATGTTGAAGTTATACATGTTCGGGTCCCATCCCATGGGTTGATTTAACAGGTTCATAAAGCCTGCTTCGTTTTGAACCGAACCCGGAGCTATGGGTTGGTTAGGCTCGCCAGACGATTGTGAACCGAACCCGAAACCTCGACCGAAAGGATTCATCTTTGTGAGTTTGGGTTTGAATGTTTGTGTTTGAATGTTTGAGTTTGATTGTGTGTGTGAAAAGGTGTGAAGTGTTGTGTATATTATATAAAAGTGTTTAGTTTTTTTAATTAACATGACCGTTCAACGGTTAAATATATCCATGAAGCTCAAATATCATCGTCAACCAACAGTCACATTCCAATGCCTAAGACACAAAACGCCCGCCATCACCATAAAGCTCAAGCCCAAAACGCCCCCAGAGCGCCGACGGGGGCGGTGTTCCCGGCGCTATGGGTGGCCAAAACGCACCATAAAGCCTTACAAAGACGCCCACTACGCAAGATTTTACCCTAAGGGTCTGTTTGGTTGATTAAATGCTGAATCATTAAGAGGTCTGAATGGTTAAGTGCTGAATCATTAAATTGAACCTCTTAATAGTTAGTTTTCTTGTCCCACATTGGTAGGAGAGCCTCATTAAGGTTAAATATAGTCCAGTGCTTAATGGTTCAGCAACATCCCAAATCTTAATGATTCAGCCTTAACCATTTCATTCAGAAACTGAAAGAAACGCGCTGAATGCTGAATCATTCAGCGCAGAGTCCCATTAAGAGGCTTACCAAACAGCCCCTTAGTGTCCTAACAAGATTTCAAAAATTTAATTTCCCTTCACACATAAGTACCCGCCCTCTCTCTAAAATATTGTGTGTCATTCAAAAAACCCGCATTAATTCCCAGAAACCGATCGATCATTCTCTCTCTCTGATGAAACCATCCACCATTTTTAGCTTTTCTTACCGTCAATAAAATTAAACCGTCTTGACTAGAGATAAACTTTGTGATCTAGCACATGATTTGATTTTTAAGTCTTGTAAATTTTTCTATAATTACCATTTAATTACTTTACTTCATAAATCTGAAATTTTTCAAGTTTTTTTCTAGACTAATCCTTAAAACCCTCACATAAATGACACGTGACAGATCCAAGATTATGTACTCGGGTTCAGGTAGGGTTTTGTTCCGGATCTTAAAAACCCGTGTATTAAAAATAAGCCAACTTAGATTTTTTTTAAATATATAGTATACAATAATTGTTTTACAACAAAGTAACAAGTTCAAAATATAAAGACATTCAAGCTCATAACTTGAAAGGTCCTAATCGAGTATTAAAAATAAGGGTTTTGGGTATTAAACGGGTATAAATAGGTTATGGTTCCGGTTCTGAGTATTGAGATCAAAATACATACTCTATCTATACCTTACGGGTAAGGTCAGTTCTGATTTCGGGTATTAAAAAATCCAGTTATGAGGTTTTTCTAACATGTTCATTTTTGTGTACGTTTTTTTGTTTCTTTTTTGTGCACATCTAATGGTGTGATATCCTTAGAGGAAACTCTCGTTGCTCAATGGCTAAATATAGAAAATGTGGACCTCACAAATCAAAGGTTTTGATTGGGCTTTTACAAAATAAGACAACCTGATTTGGGCCTTACAATGGACCAACTGATAGAAAAAATTGAAGAGGAAAAGGAAACAATAAGTTGAGGGACTTTGCAAGAGAAAAATTTGAGTATCTACAATGTAGGGGTTTCACAAACCTCCATAAACTCATCACTAAATCAGATTTCCAAATTTTTCTCAAAAACCCTCACTTTTCTAACCATGTAAAAATTTTCACAAACCCCAATGCATAATATATATATGGATATTTGTGTGTATGTTAGTCGGGGGGGGGGGGGGGGGGGGTTTTCTTCCACAACTAATTTGAACCATGTTTGTAAAATCTTACCAAAATTCCAAACTCGAGTGGCATAAGTAAGCCATAAAGTAGGACTTTTCCATGTGGATCCGGACACCCACAAACCGACACATTGTGGGTGCTCTTATAAGGCGCCATATTCTACGCTGAATTAACCGATGGGCAAATCAACACAACAGTTAGCGTACCAAAAAGGGTTGGCGTCATGAATCATGGCAGCACACGTTACGCTGGTTAGATGAATTTTAGGATAAAGTCGGTTTTGGTTGCCTATTTAACCTGTTACCATTAGGTTTAAAAAATGAGTTGACCCTAGGGGTTGAAGGATGCCTTTAGACAATTCAGGGTGATTCAGAAGCTACAGTTCATCATTCCAAACCTAAAATCATTCTTGAAAACAATAAGAATCAAGATCAATGATGTGAATGCAAGGCTAATACCCTCGTGATCATCCGCAGGCTTAGGGTTAGTGCTAATACTTAGTTTTATTCAACCTTAATTTTACCCTATTATGGATTTGAATTTCATTAAACAACGTATCGCAAGAGGTTGGCAGCATAACACATGAAGGTGGTGACACCGACTTGGGCATACATTATACTTGTTACTTGAGTTTTAAGGTTTTAAGTTGGTTTTGGATGCCTTTTTAACTTGTTGCCTTAGGCTTTGAATAAGAGTTGACCGTAGGGGATGAAGGATGACTTTAGGCAGTTTAGGGTGATTTGGAAGCTGTAATTCATCATTCCAAACCCAAAATCACTCTCGGAAGCAATAGGAATCAAGATTAATGATGCAAATGCTAGGCTAATTCACTTGTGATCGTTGTAGAGTAGTGCTAGTACGTAGTTGTGTTCAACCTTAGTTTTACCTTGTTTTGTACGTATTTGAATTTTGTTAACTCTCTAAGTTATTTGAGTTCAGTTGTTGTTCAATTTATTTTTTCATTGTGTTCAAAACTTAAATCCAATATTCATTAGTTTTGGTTTATTTGCATCACTAGGAATTTGTAATTGGGTTTGTGTTGCAAAGTTAGATTGGTGGGTTGTGAATTTAAATCTTTACAATTTGGTTCCATAACTATCACTTGAACATATTAAGAAAGTCATGTTTATGTGATTTTGGGAAAACTAGTTTACACGACCAGCTTCACATATCTGAAACCCAGGTGGGATCATTCTTTTATCAAGTGCAAACTAATCATTTTACGTTTCACTAGTTTTAATCAAATAAATCAAATCCAAATTCAATTTTAAATTAATTTTACATAATACTGGCCATATGTTCCTCGTGGATACGATACAATTTAGCCTAGCTACCAAAGTTAATAAATTTTTGCCTGACTTTAAAGAAATGGCGTGGTGTTGGGAAGCTAATACGCATGGTATTACATTGCTTGTGTGATTTTGTTTTTAACATTTGCTTTAAACCCTAAAATCCAAATATATATTTTTTCTCTGTAGTTATAGTTTTGTTTATGTTATCTATTTGCTTTTAATTTGGGTGTTTAAGTGTGTTTTTGCAAGTTCTTAGTTTGGGGATTTGAGATGGACAATGATGATCCATGTATATGTTACGGTAGCCAATTCCATTGGGTGCGTGGTTGTCTAGTGTCCTGAAGAAGTACGAAGCATATAAGGAATGTGAAAGTGATACTATTGGAAGGCAAAGATATATGATGGAAGATTACAAAAACGCTGAACATACATGCTCTTCTTATCCATACAATGAAGCACCTTTACGTTATCCATGAGGCTATTATTAGTCCAACAACTGGCATCGAAAGGGATCATAAAATCAAGGTAATCTACTGTATTAGATCTGTCAACAAGGCTACTTCTTACAAATAAATTATTAATACATGAAATACAGGGGTTGCCACTTCGAGAAAGAATGGTAGCGCTAATCATGAACCAGAGGTGCCATCTTCTTCAAGTTACGGGAAAGAGTATAATGACAATCACTATGAATACTTTGAGCCGATATACAAGGATTTTAATATATGTAATCCATGGGATATAATCATCAACAAAGTCAAGGCCAATGGCAAAGTCAAGATCATAAGAAAGGTGAATCATCTGATGGTGAATCATAATGTCTAATACTAACTACATGCTCTTCGTTGATACGATACCTAATTTACCTTAGCCAGTGGCGTAGCTTAGTTGGGGCGGGGAGGGGCGGCCGACCCCCCCGAATTTTCGCGCAGAAGTTCCGATTATATAGTATTCGTATAGAAAATTTTGAAAATATAAGGTTTCGACCCCCCGAAACTAGTCACTTCTGACCCCCCGGTGACTTCCGACCCCCCGAACCTTTGGGTCAAGCTTCGCCACTGACCTTAGCTATGTGGGTATATTATGTTTTTGCATGACCTTAACGACAAGTCATCATCCAATAACGTATCAATGTCCTTAATCAATCGCCATTATTAAATGATGTACTAAAGGGAACTGCACCCAGTGTTGATATATCTATTATATAGGGGTGTTCAAAAATATCCGAATCCAAAAATCCTATCCAAGATATCTGAATCCGAAACCATCCAAAAAAAAAAAGATATTCAAAATATCCGAAAAATATCTGAAACTATAAGAATATCCAAAAATTTATATATAAAACTCATAAAATAAAATATATCATAATAAAATTGAATATTTAGGATATTTGATTCACTATCCGATCGGATATCCGAATTTTGGATATCCGACTTTGAACACCACTGTTATAGTCAGTTCTTCATCATCCGAAAAGTCTTTTACGAAGAGATAAATCTTGAACAAGATTTTTGATAGATCTATATGTTTTTTCATTGAAATACTTTGATTTAATGTCTTCTCACATACTTGTGATGTTTTTGTGTCTCACAGATATACACAAAGTTGATACTACCTAGGGCTGACAAATTGTGTATACCCGACCTGTTAAAATATGAACACGAAACATGTATACACGAACACGAACCAATTTATACTTGGTTTACATGATACGACATGATAATACCAGTTTATACCAAGTTAACACCATAAGACACGATAATACCAATTTATACCAGGTTAATACGATAATACGTACACGAACATGTTTTCCAAATCCGACACGTTAAATGAGTATCATCAAGCATTAGGGGTGTAAACGAGCCGAGCCGGTCCCGAGCCTGACTGGGCTCGAGCTCGGCTCGTCATTCTTTTACGAAGCTCAAGCTCGGCTCGGTTCGAGCCTTATACTTTGAGCTCGAACTCGGCTCGAAAGTAAAACCCAAGGGCTCGAGCTCGGCTCGACTCGGCTCGAAATAATTATAGAACAATATAAAAGGAGCTAAAAGCTTGGCTCGAGCTCGCTTTGATAGCTTAAACGAGCCAAAGCTCGGCTTGTGCCTGACTCGGCAATGTTAAATATTGGGTATACTATATATAAAATAATAATAATATAAAATTCGTTTGGGCTCGTTTAGGCTCGCGAACCTAAATGATCTTTGTATAAAAAGCTCGAGCTCGATAACTAAACGAGTCATGTTTCAAGCTCGAGCTTGGGCTCGTTAAGGCTCGGCTCGTTCGAGCTTTTTACTTATTCGATCCCGAGTGGCTCTCGATCCATTGCGCATCATTTACACCCCTATCAAGCATTAAAAAGGTTGAATTTTACCTAGTAAAAACGTATAACTCCAATACTCCACCCCCACAACCTACATGTCTTTAAAAAAAATCCTTAACATGTCTTAACGAGTACTAAACAGGTAAACATGTCTTAACGAGTACTAAACAGGTAAATAAGTATTTAACCTGTTTAGACATGAAAATTTATAGGTATATTTCATTTCTTCCTGTTTTGCCCATTTCACGTTAATTAATATAGAAAACACCACCCGCAAATTTTATTTTTCTCTGTGAAAAATAACACCTGGCATCTAACTCCAAGCCACGTTTGCAGTTGTGTTATTTTAGTGATATATAGATGATATCCTATACAGATTTCAAAGCTCATCTAGATTAATGTTTTTTTAGCAGCAAAAAATACATTTAAAACTCAATTAAAATCAGGAAACGCATCTCAGAATTTGAAGTCAAACGATGCCATTTTTGTTGTTTCTGTGGTGGTCTCACTGATTCATAGTTGGTCGGCAAGCAACTATGATCATGTCTTTTCATATGTTTAATTATTGAAAGCGACGAAAGCTACGTTTAAAAATTGTAATATGCCATCAATTCGTAGATTCTTTAATTGGGTGGACTTGCTTTGTTTTGACATTGCAATTATTGCATGCAAACTCTTATAAGACAAGTTTAATATTTGTTTTTTTACGTTAACAAGGCACTTCACTGGACTTTTGTGTAAAACAAGTATCAATAATTCTTATAACATGATTAATTACTTAATATGATGAAATTTGATTTGTTATTGAAAGCAGTACGTTGTTTTTAAGAAACATCATATTGAACTATTCAAATGTCATATAAGAAGAATGTAGAAATATCCTAAATAGTGTAAATTTTAAAGGTATGGACTATGGAGGTAATTTTTTAAGCTTAATTTGTTTATTAGATTCTAAACCGACGTATAGCTTGAGATATTAGTTAGGGTTTATAGTTATTATGGTTATCATAGTTAAGTGATAAGCTTTGATTATTTTCAAAATTTGTAATGATCTTTATTGTATTCCTATATCCAGAGCTCTGCGTAAGAATCTTCGAAATGTTTTGGGCCAAACGCAAGTAAAAACATGCAGACCCATTGAATATAAAATCAACAATCACATAAAAAAAACCTTAATGCGATAATAATACAAATTAAATATTTGGGTATAAATTTGTAATGATTTTAATTGTTAGGCCTTTTTTAATTGAATTGTTTTACAATTCAAGTAATTTGACCCTCGAGGAGACTGGTCCTTGCGTCGTTGCCCACCTGACCCTCCCCCTATGCCCGCCATGCCTATGTCTAATATACATCATTTATATGTTTTGTTATTAGATTCACACAATATGTATTATGTGCTCATACAATATATGGTTTTATTGTCAAAGAGAGTCAGGCCCGGCTCAAGCCCAATCCAAATGAGGCTTTTGCTTTCGGCCTCCAAGTTCTAAGGGCCTCATAATTTTCCTAATTTTGATTATATATAATAAAAATAAACATGTGTTAGAGCATATAGATGGAATAGCTTAGTTGGTTAGTACAGGGAGCTGTTAACCAGAAGGTCAGAAGATCAATTCCTCCTTCCAGCGAATTTGTTTTTTCAGTATTTTATTTTTTGTAAATAGGGCCCTGTATTTTTATTTCGCTTCAGGCCCCCAATATGGTGGAGCCGGCCCTGAAGAGAGTTCGACAATGTTTTTTAAAATAATATTCTATCTTAATATAGTTTCTTTGTGTTTGTTGACCCCATTTTTATTTTTCTCTCCAAAAGTGAATAAAGGGCATTGATTTGATTTCTTGCATGTTTGATTAAAATAAAAAGAGAAAACGAAGTGTATTTTTTTAGAAGAAACATTAAATTATATTGGTTACTTACTATTTGCATGTAGCAATAAGGATAAGAGGCGGCAACCATATATTCGATAACTTGTGGAGATCCATAAACATCACAATTATCAAATCAAACAAATAAAACATATGTGTTTGTACGGTTGTCAAATAGAATAACTCCCAACAAGTCAATAACAACTAGCCATGGCTGCCTGCAATATCAAAGCAATTCATGTGAATTGTTGTGCTCAAAGGCCTTCTTCAGTCACCTCCTTTGAACAATTCAAGAATCAACTCTTATCATCTTTCAAGGTTCTAATCTATCTTCCTTTCTCTTACTTTCAAAATATAGCATTAACTTTAGCACCAACTCAATAACATGATTAGAATTATTTCTATCAACAGCCGTTCATCGTTGACTTACAGAAAGTTCCCTCAAAATTACTAGTTCCTCATGCTATCATCAAGAAAACTTCACTAGATTTGCTCCACACGTTGACGGACTCCGTGTTCCAGTTTATCGATCATGAGTCATTCCCATCGCAGGTAAATACTCTTGAACATTTTAAGGAAACATGTACAATCGTTAGTGTTATAATTTAATCATCTTATTCAGTTGTTTTGTTATGTGCACATAGAGTAACTTTGGTCCAGTTGAAGAGATAGGAGAAACCATATATATCAACGATGTACAAGGAACAATACCAAGTGGTTTTCCTGAGGGTGTGTACATAAGAAATGGTATGTGTTAGCTGTATATATTTGATGTTATTATCATTAGCTTGTAGCTTCATAACAAACAGAAAACATTATTCATAAATATTGTCTTGTTTCTCTTTAAATTCTATTAATGTCTATGATCAAACATTTTATTATTATTATTATTATTATTAATATTTTATTTATTTATTTTTTTAATTTTTTTTATTGATGCTTAATTAACTTCATAATAATTTGAAGGCCCAAATCCTCTTTTTGGAGGGTTTAAATCAACAAAATCAATATTTGGGAGATCAAGTCATATATGGGTAGAAGGAGAAGGAATGCTTCATACTTTGTACTTCAAGAAAGAAAGCGATGGTAAATGGAGCGTTTCTTATAAAAATAAGCATGTCGAAACAGAAACGTTAAAGATGGAGAAACAAAGAAACACACCCTCTTTTCTTCCTGCCATTGAGGGCGATTCTCCGGCTATTTTATCAGCTTATTTGCTCAACTTTGTATGTTCTTGATCGAAATTTACATAACATTGCAATGCAATGCACTTTCACCTTTATTTGTGTGATATACTATCCTTAAATGGTTAAAATGAAACTACATTACATACATTAAGATAGCTTAATTGCATTTGATGAATATCCAGTTGAGATTTGGGACAGTCAACAAACTGTTGAGCAATACTAGTGTGTTTGAGCATTCGGGCAAGTTTTACGCAGCTGCTGAGAATCATTTGCCTCAAGAGATAGACATTCGAACGCTCAACACACTGAGAAACTGGAATGTCAATGGATCTTGGAATCGACCATTTACAGCACACCCGAAGGTGATAGTTAATCATGATCCAAATTTAACAGATAAATTGTGGCTACCATGCATGGGGGCTTAAACTACATGTTTTCTTCCTGTAGAAAGCTCCAGGTTCTGGGGAGCTTGTAATGATGGGAGTAGATGCCGTGAAACCTTTCTTTGAGATAGGAATCATTTCAGGTACTTAAATTCATTTTCTTTCGGTTTATAGTAGAGGCGACCATTGTGACTCATTTAACCTCTTTTCTAAAGAGAAAATTACCAAAATAAAAATTTGACCAACAAAAATTACCAAAATAAACATCTACTGCGTCTAAACAATAGGGGCGTGCTACTTTTTGCGTCTACCAATCAGACGATTACACGTGTAAAATCCCCAGACGCTTTAATTTTTTAAGGTCTCTGCGTCTAACCTTTAGACGCGAGGCTGTTGTTTAGACGCAAAAATGGTCACCTATTCTTTAGATGCGAGGCCTTAAAAATTGAAGCGTCTAAACAACAGCCTCTGAAGACTTTACACGTGTAATCGTCTGATTGGTAGACGCAAAAATAGCTCGTCCCTGTTGTTTAGACGCAGTAGATGTTTATTTTGGTAATTTTTGTTGGTCAAATGTTTATTTTGGTAATTTTCTCTTTTCTAAATGAGAAAAAGTTGTGGGAAAACCCAACCCGACTCGTTTCAATTTAAACACGCTAACATATACTGATTATCCATTTTTTGTAATTTTATTTTATATATGCAGAAGACGGAAGCAAACTAGTTCACAGAGCAGATTTGAAATTCGAAAGGTGTAGCCTTTGCCATGATATTGGTGTTACAATGAGGTAAGTTCAAGACTAGAATTTGATTGCAACTTTTAGTTCCTTGGAATTTAATTCATGAATTATGCATTTTGCAGATACAATGTTATACTCGATTTCCCATTAACGATAGACATAAAAAGACTAGTAAATGGAGGCCCGTAAGCATTTTTGTTGTGTTTCTTTTTCGTAAAATATGATTATGATCTCTTGACATAGATTTTGCTTACAATAAACAGATTGATAAAATACGATAAAGTGGACTATGCGAGGATTGGAGTGATGCCACGTTATGGCGATGCAGATAGCGTTAGGTGGTTTCAAGTTGAACCATGTTGTGTGTTTCATATAATCAATACCTATGAGGATGGCGATGAGGTTAGCTACAATCAGTTTTCTATAACTAATTTATTCATAAGTATCTAGTTCTTATGATTTAGCATAGCATGGTTAGTTACCTCAAACAAACACATTTTAAGGATTGTAAAACTTTATTGGTGAATTATACTTTATGTGAGAATCATATATATTTATATAGTGAATTAACAATGAAAAGAATAATGATAACACTAACAAATTAATGTTAGAATAAAATTCATCTAAAAATTGTAAATCACAAGCTAGATGAGAATTAACCTAAATTATTCCCTACATAAATAGGTAATCTTGTGGGCATTTAGAGCAGCAGAGTCGATTATACCAGGACCTGATTTCGGGTTAAACAAGTTTGAGTGGTTTTCTAGCCGTTTCAAGAACGAATGCGACACAAGCTTTGATTCAGATGAATCATTCTTCTCGCAAGCATACGAATGGAGATTAAACATGAACACCGGAGAAGTGAAAGAAAGATTTCTGACAGGAAAATCAGATTCAATGGATTTTCCAATGATCAATGAAAACTTTACAGGCTTAAAAAACAAATATGGGTATGCCCAAATGGTTGATATGGATGCAAGCTCCTTTGCAGGCATGCCTAAATATGGAGGACTAGCAAAGCTCTATTTGGAAGAGTCGAAACAACATGATTATGTGAAAATGGAGTACCATAAGTTCCCAACAAACACATTCTGCACAGGTGCCGCATTTGTTGCAAAACCCGGAGGTATAGAAGAAGATGATGGTTGGGTCATCACATTTGTACATGATGAACACTTGAATATATCTCGGGTATGTTTATACAATCAATTTATATATTACCTGTTTTTTTCTGCTAAAATGTATTAGTTAAGATTGATCCTTGATCAATGGTCTGAAATCGGGTTTTGCAGGCTATCATAGTAGATGCAAAGAATTTTACAAGTGAGCCAGTTGCGATTATTACATTGCCAAGTCGAGTGCCGTATGGATTTCATGGAGCTTTCATGTCAATAATCTTGTAAAGGTTGCTATGTAATATTCACAGATGAATGCCCTGTCGATATAGTATGCTAGAAATTATATATATATATTTTTTAATAAACATAGAATACAATAATTAGGATAAACAAATACTTAGAGCACCAACAATGTACAAACGTTATCATCAACACACCTGGATATGCTACACTGCTATAGTGCTATGCTTCAAGCATGTTCAAAACTGTACAGGCTTTCGACTGAGCCAGATCCTAGGCCCAACTAGAAGAAGCCCAAATACAACATGGGAATTTACACCGTTCATAATTGCATAAAGGCATGGCAATTGGCAAGTAACTTTAGAACGTAAGTTTTTAAGCTAGATGTATACCTCTGAGTAACACTGCATTACATAGTATATGTTCATAACAATATAGGTGTTTCACAAACCTTAAAAAAGTGAGGTTAGTGGAAAACCTTAAAAAAGTGAAGAACTGAGGAATCATGATTAACTATATCACAAAAAAAATCAATTGTGCTAAACACAAAATTAGGTTAAATATTATACTTGTATGTATGTTTGTAAATGACATAGATAAACGTTAGTTTAATGGGGTTTTAATGTATATAATATACACATATGAACGTAAGAAACACAAAATTCAAAAAGTAAGAACCGTAAATTAGGAAATTAAATGATTAAGAGTTGTTCTTTTTTTACTCTTGCAATAATTTAGTGTTTTGATCAGCAAACTTATCTTTTGTTCTATGATTAAGTTTCACAAAATCTTTTATTATTCATAATATATGCCTTTAACCCGATAATTTTATTTTCCTTCATTAGTTTCGTTTGCTAGTTTTTCTTAAAGAAAACTAAATGTGTGATTTTATTTAATTTTTTTCTCGACATTCTGATATAAAACATAATTGTATTCGACATTATGGTTTTCTTGGTACCGATATCAATATCCGTTTTATAGTTTTCGTTTGATGTAACATGACTTTATTTTTCATGTTGCGTCATACACCTTTTTATGTAATAAAATGTCGGAAAAAACTTACAAAAAATTTTTACATTACCACTGCAACGCGGGAAATGATCCTAATGCTTTATTATTATTATTATCAGTTTTAATTTTTACCCTTGTACTAATCTTTTATTGATTTGGTCTTTCTTCAATAACTTGTGTTTGTTTGTTTAAAAAAACTAAATACGCAGTTGTGTTTGATTATGTTAGAAACAGAGGGTTTTTTTTTTTTTTTTTTTTTGTTATCGTAGGCTGTATCATGTGCAGTGTCATTACAATAGTGTGACGAAAAAAATCTATACCGATGGAACGTTGTTGATACCATTACAGTAGTATCGGAACAGGTATTTGCACTCATTTTTATTGTTTACAATCAATGCAAAACACAACATTATTTTGTGGCTTACGTAACATTTTTTTTTGTATCATAGGCTGTATCAAGTGCAGTGTCATTACAATAGTGTGACGAATGAAATCTATACTGACGGAACATTGTTGATACCGTTACAGTAGTATCGGAACCGGTATTTGCATTTGTTTTTATTGTTGACAATCAATGCAAAACATAACATTATTTTGTTGCTTACGCAACACATTATTTTTTTCATGGCTTTATTTTTGGGTTAATTAGGCAATTTTGTGTAATTGAACTATTCTAAACATGTTTTCTTATATTGTACGAGCTTGTGTTCAGAATAATGTATTTCATTGTATTGTAAACTTTCCTAAATGGCAATACTGTACCATTGGCGAAACCAAATGGCCTGATCCCGACCAAACAATGTCAGTACTGGTATTGGTATTCATTTTTATTTTTTTTTCGATTGATATAAAACATGGTTGATTTCCTTCGCATATCCCGACTTAGTTATTATTGGTTTTAACTTTCGGTTGCCAAAACAAGTGTTGAACTGTAACGAACGAATTGATACCAACTGAATTCTAGACGTATAGCGTGAGTGAATCGACACTTGTTATAGTTTACTACAGAACCAAAAAGGCTAGAACTTTTTGTCTCGGAGAAGACGTTAAAAGAGTAACGGATCATCTTAATTTCTATCCATGGATATAGGTTAATCTCACCATTTTTTTATTCTTTTCCATCTTTTTTTTTTGTGTGTGTTTTTGTACCAATTACTTTTTCTACTGATCAAAAAGATATATGGATTGGAGTTTTGCTGTAGGTTAATGGACTTCTGAGTATACCTGCCACTTTTGTTCCTCATGGGTTTTGCGTAGCAACTTGCAGGAACATTTCTGAGTCTGCAATATGTCATGAGAGTGACGGAAGAGAACATGCAAAATCTATTTTACCCATACATACAGGCCGGCCACATATTTTTCCCCTTAAGCTGTCAATTCAACTTTTCGTTTTCACTTACCTGTATTTCTACAAACAACTTACAGTAATAAATTACCAATTCCTAAATATTTTATTCAGTTAAACAATACTTATTTAGTTTTTTCTATTATTTTTTAATCTTATTTCCACTTACAATTGGAGCATTCACATCAGGTCTCCCAATATTATGTGAGAGAAAACTCGCATATTTTACGATGGAGCTATGAGTGATTGTGAGTATAAGATATGGAGAATCTACTGTTTATCGTTATATTTAGGGGATCACTGTTCTCATGCATTATTTTTTAATATATTTTGAAAGTGGCTGTGAATGGATGAGAGGGAAAATGTAATTATAAATGTATATAAAAAAGTATTATTTAATTGAAAAGAGAGAAAATGTGATGATTTTTAATGTAATATATATGTGGTTGTGAGTGATTGTAAGTAGATGAGGATGGGGAAGCTGATGCGAATACTCTCACACATAAAATAGGGAATAATTATAGGGTGAGAGTATAATTCCCTATTTATAGGGGAATCAATTTTCGCTCATTTACCAAACTTTAATTCCATAAATTGCATGCTACATTATATATAATTTGCATTGTTCATGTTATACGTGAATCCACTATCGTGTATCTGTTAGCCAATAATCGAGTAAGTCAAATATCGGACATTATTGTGTATTCAATGTATTAATTTGTGATTATTAGTTTCCGTATTTACATCTTTCCCTTGTATGTATTATATAAAATTTTGTTGAATAGAACAATCAAGGAATCGTACGACTTTACATGGTATCAACCATCTAGGGCTTGATCTCGACCACCCCTGCCGTCCCATTTCCTAGCCTGATCTCGATCGGCTCCTTCCTTCCTTCACCATTTTTATCACTTTCTGCATCAGCCGATTATCTCCTTGATTTCCTCATGGCCGATAAAGCTACTGTTTCATCCATGACAGCGCCGCTACCAAACCTCTTCATCCGGTTTACACGGTGTCAAATATTCAAAACAAGGTTAGCGTTCTTAATGGTAAGAAAGTTTCATACGCTTTATGGGTTAAACTTTTTACTCTACATGCTAAAGGGTATAATGTTCTTAATCACATTGACGGTTCGCCGCCACCCGATAAGGCATCTCCGGAGTTTGAAACGTGGGAGAACATCGATTCCATTGTATTACAATGGATCTATGGTACTCTTTCGGATGACCTTCTACTCCGCGCCGTGCCTGATGAATCCAACGCCTTAGAGGCGTGGCTTCAGGTCAAATATCATTTTGTCAATAACAAAGGCCCGAGGTCACAAACTCTTCAACATGAACTTGCCGACCTTACAATAGCCTCTATGCCCTCTCTTGATGCGTATTGTGAAAAGATACGTGACTTGACCGACCAACTTGCTGCCCTAGACTTTCCCATGAACGACCAACAACGAGTGCTCCATCTCGTGAAGGGTCTTCCCAAGGAATACGACACCATATCATCTATACTAAACAACTCCTTACCTACTTGGGAAGACGCCATCGACCAACTCGTATCCGAGGCCGGTTGCATTCAAACCCGAGATGCCGTCACCAAAAACCCTACCATAGCGGCTGCAATGCCACCTTCACATGTCATCCCCACAATACAACTCCCTTGCCCACCACCCCAACCCACCGTCCCCAAACCCATGCCCTCAAAACTACCCTACGAACCAAAACTACAATCGCTACCCCACTCACAAGCCCAATAACCGCTAACACTATCGACCCAACTACAACCAAAACCGAAGCCCACATTCTTACCATAACCGCAGCCAAACCAACACAACCCAACCCAACACACCTACAATCGCTCATTCACCCAGCCACCTCCATACCCGGCACATCCACAACAACAACCTTACTATCCACCATTCTGGGCCCCACCATACTGGACACCACCCCCTTGCCCATACCCTACCCAAAATTGGTCCCAACCATGGCAACCACAAGCGCCATCTCAACACCCTAACAACGTATATATTGCCTCCTTTACTCCCATCCATTAATTCATTTAGATCAAAAGCCCAAAATCTATAACGCCCCAAAACCCGAACTCTAATTTAGTAGCATGTTTTAATGTGTTATGGCATGGGGTGAAATAACTAAGTACCTATCCTAGATAGATAGACAAGTTACATAGAATTTCAATAAGGTTTGAGTCAATGTTGGAAGGGTATCAAACTAGAAGGGCTGAATTTGGAAAGAACCAAAACTAAATACCACCTACATTTTGGTGGGAAGTTATATGCGACACATACACACTTCAGGAGAATGTGTGTGTGTTTGTGTATATGTGTGTGTGCCTTCTACCTCTAGTAAAGAAGGTAGGCCTGTAAACGAACCGAACGTTCATGAACTGTTCGGCGGGAAGTTCGTTTATGTTCGTTTATTTAAATAAATGAACAAACACGAACACAATTTTTTGTTCGTTTAATTAAACGAACGAACATGAACACACGTTGTGTTCGTTCATTTATGTTCATGAACGTTCGTTTATGTTCGTTCATTTATGTTCGTTCAATTAAACTTAACTTTATTTTTGTTATTTATTTCTTTTTGTTAAGTAACCTTAATTCCTATGTTATAAAAACTTAACCCTAACCCTAACATTCTAAACATATCACTTATCAGCCGCTCTCCACACTTCACAGCCCCACACTTCACAGCCGCTCTCCACCCTAACCTTAACATTCATTTATGTTCATGAATCACTATTAACTTGTTTTTGTTTGTGTTCGTTTATATTGATCATTTGTGTTCGTTTATGTTCATGAACTGTACGTTTAGGTTTAAATGAACGAACATAAACGAACACGAACACAACAAATTTCTTAATGAACGAACACGAACACAAAAATGTGTTCGACTATGTGTTCGTGTTCGTGTTCGTGTTCGGTTAAAGTTAAATGAACAAACACGAACACGCCTGTGTTCGTGTTCGTTCGGTTCGTTTACAGGCCTAAAAGAAGGGAAATGGAAATTTGCATGTATGATCTGAGATTGGAGAAGTGTTCATCACCTTCTATGCATCAAGTAAGTATCCATTGTTTATCATGAAACTTCTTGGTTGAAGCTATTGGTGGGTTTTGATGAACTAACCCTAAATTGGGTAACTTGTAAGCATTAGATGGCTGAATTCATGTTTTGATACACTAATCTAGTGTCATTAATGATTTAATGATCTCAATTGGCACTTTGATTTAGGGTTCATGTTCAAGAAAAATGGGGGGTTTTTACCAATGATCATTCTTGATCAAATCTGATAAATAGATTGAAAAGAAAGTGATGAATTGCTATGTTTGATAACTATTGAATGAAGGGTATGTAATGTAGGGAAGAAATATGATGATTTATGATTATGAGCTATTAAAGTAGGCATGAAATGCTTGTACATTGTGTTTTAAACGTTGTATGCACACCAAGTGTTTGATTAAATGTCTAGATTAGTCTAACTTGTGAAATTGTAGGCAAGATTGGACAAGTATGAAAGTAATGTGATAATAGATATAATTGAAAGTGGGTTAGCATGAGAAATGTGTACTAGGGAGTATTCATGTAGGAATTTAGTGTTATGAGATATTCTTGGGCTATGTTGCTAATTGGAGATCATGAAGGCTCTAGTATGTATGGGAGGTAATGTATGAACGTATATGACAACCGTAGTGATCATGTGGTTGTATGTGTTCCACAACATGTGAGTATATTGCTATGGTGAAGTTCATATGGTCTAGTACACTAATATGGATATATGTTTCTAACTAGAAAACTTGAATGGTTGAAAGTTGACTTTTCGCCAAGTCAATAATGTAGAATAACATGGTTAGGCTCCCAAACATGATTGTGTGATTAGAAACACTATGTGACGCATCACATGTTAGACTACGAGGCATACATGATAATAAGTGGTATTACATGATGTGAAAATAAATGTGGTTATGAATGTATGTTTTAAGTATGATAGAAATTGACTAATGAAAGTCAATGTGATATTTGGTTGGGAATGGTTGTTAGTGTGAATGATCATGTATGCTAACAATGAGGTGAACATGATGACATGAAGTGATAGGAAGGATGGACTCAAGCATGGGAAGCTAATGGGACAATATGAGGCAACTAAACAAGCATGAACTTGGAGGACTTGAGGTAAGTGACTCCCGAACTTAACTCGCATCTATGATACTGAATTATGTTCATATAGAATGGGAATGATGTAGTAGTAGTATATGCGTATGAAAAACTACCCTCGTGAAGTGTGGGCGTTAAATTGGTAGTTATTCGCAAAACTATGTCCAACGCGCGCTAAAGCGCCTAAGAATGACCAATAGTAATGTGATATTGAAAATGATAGAAAACTAAGTCCATGAGGGCTTAGAGATTTCCATGTAAGTTAGTCGGTTAAAAAAATGGAACTAAACCAAGTAGTGTCACCCACGGGTGATTAGTTTGTAAAATAAGCCGAGGATGGTGTTTTGGGAATTCCAAGGAATTACCAAATTATAAACCTATAATCTGGGTCATAATTAAATAATTGGACGATGATTTTTAGTTTAACAAGAGTTAGACGGGTTAACAAAATGATGGTTATGCCCTTTGGATGATCAAATAAGGTTTTGTATAACTAAGACCTTAACGAGTCGATTTGGGTGAGCATCGGATGGATTGTAGTTAAACCGAAAGGGGTTATAAACCACCATAAAGGGACATCTTTAAAGCATGATTAAATGGTGTTAAATGAGTCCCCAAGTGCCCTTTAGGAATGGCCTTGAACATGAGTTTGAAGGCGTTCAAAGATGGGGGGAAATCGGGCAAGGAAATGAAGAAAATAAGACAAATTTGCAGAAGCTACCGTACCTTACGGTGGCCAGAGTAAGGTACGGTGGACATTAGAAACCTTACGGTTGACCTCTACTGCCTTACGGTGAAAACTGAAACAAGGGCTACCGTAACTTACGGTGGCCAGAGTAAGTTACGGTGGACCCCTGAATCTTTTGTTTTGTTTCTCCTTTCTAACATGTTTCATCATGTGTCATTATGTGGGAATGTAAGGATTCTTAAGGTTACTCTAAACTCCATGATTGATCTTAGTAAGACTGTTTAAGATTAAAGGATGGTGGGACATTGAAATGAAATCGTGGAGGTCGTGTTTATGTATGTATTGTTAATGTTATTAACCGTATTGTTATGTGAATTACAACAAGGTCTGGATAGATGAGTAAACAAAGCATGGAATTTCAAGGCTAGAATCCAAAGATCGGATTCAAGCTCGTATATTAGTCCAAGTTTGCGGAGACAAGTCAAAGAGATTATCTTGCTTCCTTGGGATGCCATTACTATGTTGTAAAAATACTGACTATAGTCACTTACTGAACTAATGATATGATTATGTGGTGATTGTAGGTTGTATTGTCTACCTCATAAAGCAAGGAAAGGATGGCGATCGAGCGAGGAGGCAGATTGTACGTGGTCACGGTCACTTAACCAAATAAAGATGAGTTTGTTGAAGGCTATAAGAAATAATAGAAGATGTAACACTTAAAATACTTAGTAGATTTTATTTCTAATAATTCAAGGTTGTTATTAAGGAAATAAATTTTTCGGTTGGTATTTCCGCTGCGTATTTTTCTGCATTTCGGTTTTAGGGTGTTACAAGTTGGTATCATAGCCCTGGTTTGAGTGAAATCTCGTACAAGGAAGTAAGTACTTGAACTCAAACTTGTGTGCTCATGAAATTAGTGACCCGTACAATCCAAGACTCGATCGAGGTCCAAGGGTAGAATTTAATATTAACTCACATGACAGGATAGAAACTAATTGTGGTGTTTATGTTAAGGTGCGCTTTTGTGGATAATGAAGAGGTCTCAAGGACGCGTTCCAAGATAGATCTCGGAAGTTTTGGAAAGGATAGAATGCTCGCAGGTACGTAGTATTAATACCTTGGTACCGGTGGGAGAGAATTCCTAGGGATAGTAAAAAGTAGATGGAACAACAACCATGTTGTTAGTAAAGGAGATTGAAATGTAGCACGAAGCTGAAAACCAGTCCCCAGGCATAAGGTAATGATTACATGAAGGCACGTGGATAGCATGTGGACTGTGCACCTGGCTAGTGCACAAGAAGCATGCGGTGCACGTGAGACCGTGAGAATCATCACAGGTATGCCTGGTAAAATTGGAAAGTAGGTGGTCGTGTGGGTGAATAGGTGGAATGAAACTTCTATAAAAGTGTGAACGTGAAGGGGGATTCCCTTAGAAGATATCAAACTAAACGTACGTATATTGTGCCTATAAATTAATTATGGCAATGAATGAAAAGTAACTAGACGTCAGTTGTGGATAAAGTAGACGACTCTCAAGTGATAGAGAGCAGTGTATATGAATGAAAGGTTGGAATGAAAGGTTTGAGTCCGTAGGTAAGTACGGATCAAACCGATATGAATGAAAGGTTGGAATGAAAGGTTTGAGTCCTTAGGTAAGTACGGATCAAACCGATATGAATGAAAGGTTGGAATGAAAGGTTTGAGTCCGTAGGTAAGTACGGATCAAACTGATATGAATGAAAGGTTGGAATGAAAGGTTGAGTCCGTAGGTAAGTACGGATCAAACCGATATGAATGAAAGGTTGGAATGAAATGTTTGAGTCTGTGGTTAAGTACGGATTAAACTTATATGAATGAAAGTAGAAATAAAAGATTTGAACCCGTAGGTAAATACGGATCCAATATATGTAAATTAAAGGTAGGAATTAAATATATGAATCCATATGTAGGCCCCTTCACTTACTCATTAGTCGGCTCATCCTTGATAACATGAGAATGTCGAATGACCGTAAAGGGTCAAATGGGTGAAATTATAGAAATTGTAGAAATGACCTTGAACGGGTCAAATGGTGGAGATGTAAGAATATAGAATAATCCAAGTAATGGGTCAAATTGAGTAGGATGTTGTAGAAATATAGAATGACCATGAAACAGGTCATTTGGATAGGAATAAAGAATAGAATACGTTTTCTCCAACCAAGGGAAGACACAACGTTAGTTAAATATGCATGTTGCGTGGCATATAAAAATGCTTACATATGTAATGGAAGATAGTAAGATGATATTGATGTGAGTTTATTTCAGAGACATGCGGAAATGAATGAATGATATTATAAATTGCAAGAACGTGATGTAGAAATTATTATAAAGTAGTATAATATGGTGCAATTACTTTGACGAGTCCAATTGTAGAAATTAGCAAGATAGCGAATGAAATGTAAGGATCTTGCATAGGAAAATGCAATAAGTAATGTGGTATAGCATGTAAACGGGAGATCAGGAAAAAAATGGATATAATTAGACATTATAGGTGAAAGAAAAACTTGCATGGACCAATGAAGGTCAATTTTCATGAATGTAAGGTATATGTTTGACCAATGATATTGTAGATACGAATGGTCAAATTTATGGGTATGATGAAATCCACAAGATAGGTGGTATGATGTTGACGAGATGGGACTCATTGTGAATGAACTAAAGCAAGCTAAGTATGGCGTGGACTTGTGAAGGAGTAAGATAAGCCGACATATGGATAGTTGGATAACATTGTGAAAGGAAGGTTAGTAAATTTAGATCTTTTGTGATTGTTAAATAGAAAATTTATATGTTGAATAGTACCCACGTATGAATAAAGGGTAGTTCAAGCATGATGTAGTTTGGAAAGTTTGACTTTTAAGGGTCCAAAGATGAATGAATCTTAGTTAGACTGAGTGTTGTTCAGCAATGGACATATGTGTTTATAGTAGGCAGTGCATGAAATGAACTAACGAACAAATATGCATGAATAGAATGGCTCTGAAATCTACCAAAAAGGGGTGGGGTGTGTATGGTAGATACGTCGGTTCAGTGGTGACTATAGAACGATGTCGAGCTCTCAATTTAAGTATGAATGAGTGAAGGTGAAACAGTAGTTAGGTTATGTTAGTTCGGTATGCTTGATAAATGCAAGAAGGCTGGTGCTAATATTAGAAAGTGTGGACATATAATCATGTTTGTTCACGATTAGAGTCGTTGTATAGCTTATAAGGTGGGCTCGTGGCACGACATGAAGTCTTGAATGAAAAAGAAGAGTAGTTAAATAAGTGGAAATAATGTTGGTTAAGAATTTAGCGTTATGTAGAAATATTAGCTTCGATTGGCTAGAATGAATGCCTAAGGATAGTGGTGGAATGGGTTTGCTAGTAATGAAAGTGGTTTCAGGGACGAAACCTTCTTTAAGGGGGGTAGACTTGTAACGCCCCTAAACCCGAACTCTAATTTAGTAGCATGTTTTAATGTGTTATGGCATGGGGTGAAATAACTAAGTACCTATCCTACATACATATACAAGTTATATAGAATTTCAATAAGGTTTGAGTCAATGTTGGAAGGGTATCAAACAAGAATGGATGAATTTGGAAAGAACCAAAACTAAATAGCACCTACATTTTGGTGGGAGGTTATACGCAACACACACATACACACTTCAGGAGAATGTGTGTGTGTTTGTGTATATGTTTGTGTGCCTTTTACCTATAGTAAACAAGGGAAATGGAAATTTGCATGTATAATGTGAGATTGGAGAAGTGTTCATCACCTTCTAAGCATCAAGTAAGTATCCATTGTTTATCATGAAACTTATTGGTTGAAGCTATTGGTGGGTTTTGATGAACTAACCCTAAATTGGGTAACTTGTAAGTATTAGATGGCTGAATTCATGTTTTGATGCACTAATCTAGTGTCATTAATGATTTAATGATCTCAATTGGCACTTTGATTTAGGGTTCATGTTCAAGAAAAATGGGGGGGGGGGGGGTTTACCCATGATCATTCTTGACCAAATCTGATAAATAGATTGAAAAGAAAGTGATGAGAATTGCTATGTTTGATAACTATTGAATGAAGGGTATGTAATGTAGGGAAGAAATATGATGATTTATGATTATGAGCTATGAAATTAGGCATGAAATGCTTGTACATTGTGTTTTAAAAGTTGTATGCACACCAAGTGTTTGATTAAATGTCTAGATTAGTCTAACTTGTGAAATTGTAGGCAAGATTGGACAAGTATGAAAGTAATGTGATAATAGATATAATTGAAAGTGGGTTAGCATGAGAAATGTGTACTAGGGAGTATTCATGTAGGAATTTAGTGTTATGAGATATTCTTGGGCTATGTTGCTAATTGGAGATCATGAAGGCTCCAGTATGTATGGGAGGTAATGTATGAACGTATATGACAACCGTAGTGATCATTTGGTTGTATGTGTTCCACAACATGTGAGTATATTGTTATGGTGAAGTTCATATGGTCTAGTACACTAATATGGATATATGTTTCTAACTAGAAAACTTGAATAGTTGAAAGTTGACTTTCCGCCAAGTCAATAATGTAGAATAACATGGTTAGGCTCCCAAACATGATTGTGTGATTAGAAACACTATGTGACGCATCACATGTTAGATTACGAGGCATACATGATAATAAGTGGTATTACATGATGTGAAAATAAATGTGGTTATGAATGTATGTTTTAAGTATGATAGAAATTGACTAATGAAAGTCAATGTGATATTTGGTTGGGAATGGTTGTTAGTGTGAATGATCACGTATGCTAACAATGAGGTGAACATGATGACATGAAGTGATAGGAAGGATGGACTCAAGCATGGGAAGCTAATGGGACAATATGAGGCAAGTAAACAAGCATGAACTTGGAGGACTTGAGGTAAGTGACTCCCGAACTTAACTCGCATCTATGATATTGAATTATGTTCATATAGAATGGGAATGATGTAGTAGTAGTATATGCGTATGAAAAACCACCCTCGTGAAGTGTGGGCGTTAAATTGGTAGTTATTCGCAAAACTATGTCCAACGCGCGCTAAAGCGCCTAAGAATGACCAATAGTAATGTGATATGGAAAATGACAGAAAACTAATTCCCTGAGGGCTTAGAGATTTCCAAATAAGTTAGTCGGTTAAAAACAATGGAACTAAACCAAGTAGTGTCACCCACGGGTGATTAGTTTGTAAAATAAGCCGAGGAGGGTGTTTTGGGAATTCCAAGGAATTACCAAATTATAAACCTATAATCTGGGTCATAATTAAATAATTGGACGATGATTTTTAGTCTAACAAGAGTTAGATGGGTTAACAAAAAGATGGTTATGCCCTTTGGATGATCAAATAAGGTTTTGTATAACTAAGACCTTAACGAGTCGATTTGGGTGAGAATCGGATGGATTGTAGTTAAACCGTAAGGGGTTATAAACCACCATAAAGGGACATCTTTATAGCATGATTAAATGGTGTTAAACGAGTCCCCAAGTGCCCTTTAGGAATGGCCTTGAACATGAGTTTAAAGGCGTTCAAAGATTGTGGGAAAGCGGGCAAGGAAATGAAGAAAATAAGCCAAATTTGCATAAGCTACCGTACCTTACAGTGGCCAGAGTAAGGTACGGTGGACATCAGAAACCTTACGGTGGACCTATACTGCCTTATGGTGGAAACTGAAACAAGGGCTACCGTAACTTACGGTGGCCAGAGTAAGTTACGATGGACCCCTGAATCTTTTGTTTTGTTTCTCATTTCTAACATGTTTCATCGTGTGTCATTATGTGGGAATGTAAGGACTCTTAAGGTTACTCTAAACTCCATGATTGATCTTAGTAAGACTGTTTAAGATTAAAGGATGGTGGGACATTGAAATGAAATCGTGGAGGTTGTGTTTATGTATGTATTGTTAATGTTATTAACCGTATTGTTATGTGAATTACAACAAAGGTCAGGATAGATGAGTAAACAAAGCATGGAATTTCAATGCTAGAATCCAAAGATCGGATTCAAGCTCGTATTTTGTATTAGTCCAAGTTTGCGGAGACAAGTCAAAGAGATTATCTAGCTTCCTTGGGATGCTATTACTATGTTGTAAAAATACTGACTATAGTCATTTACTGAACTAATGATATGGTTATGTGGTGATTGTATGTTGTATTGTCTACCTCTTAAAGCAAGGAAAGGATGGCGATCGAGCGAGGAGGCGGATTGTATGTGGTTACGGTCACTTAACAAATAAAGATGAGTTTGTTGAAGGCTATAAGAAATAATAGAAGATGTAACACTTAAAATACTTAGTAGATTTGATTTCTAATCATTCAAGGTTGTTATTAAGGAAATGAGTTTTTGGGTTGGTATTTCCGCTGCGTATTTTTCTGCCTTTCGGTTTTAGGGTGTTACAAAATCCTTCTTATCCTTCTTATATTAAGATACTTTTTACACAATACTTTCTCTTTAGTTGTATACTCTAAAAAACGTTTAATTTGTGTTTTTGAGATCAAATAATAAGTTGTTTAAATAAGCAAATCACTTTGAAATTGTTTATTAGAAAATAGGATATGATGGGATAAGATAGATAGTTTATATCATTGAAGGGATAGGGAGCCTAATCCAGGCGGAAGAGGCGTCCCTATCCCCATAAGTCAGCTTCCCCGCGCCAGTCAGCGGCGCGAGGAACCAACGGCGCGCAACCAGCAGTATCTGCAGGGAGGCGCGCAAAGACAACAACTGATAAGCAATAACATCACCTGATAAGCGCGTACCATCACGCGCGGAATCTTCCCTTGACACCCATCGTACAAAGTACAGAAGACAACAAAAGGAAGATTCACAAAGATTATTGGAAGTGTACGCGCCAATGGTAAAGCGACAGGTGACAAAAGTGGTCCAACAACTACAAGACAAGGACAGCAGCATGGCTGCAGCCATGCTTCCACCATACCAGCGTCTACAGTGACAGCAGACACCCCTTACTGATGTCAGGAGCATGGTCAACGACTGTAGCAAGGACAAGTACGCCGTCTGCCAACCACAGCATGCCACGTGTCCGCCTCGAGCAACAACCATGCTGCCAGAGTGACGTTATGAACAGTGCCTGTATTCTCCCGCCAATTCGAGGGAAGATTTTGGACTTGGGCCTAGACCAAGCCCAATAAAGAATGACTACTCATGGGCCCCTCGACCATGCCCATGAGTTCTCCTATAAATACAAGAAGACCTCTCCTTGCCAAAGGATCCGAAACTAATTACATATAGCCTAGAGCACTCTCACTTGTAATTCTTTGTGTTCTCATATTAATAGGATTCCGGCTATTTCAGTGGACGTAGGTCATTACTCGACCGAACCACTTACATTTCGTGTTCTTATTTACTTTCACCACACACACACTCGTATTATCATTACCAGGGTTTAACCACACGGTTTGGGTAAAGGATTAATCCTGACGAACATAGGGATTAATCCCACGTAGATTACTCGTAATCCCCGTGTTGCCTATTGTTTCTTCATTGGCGCCATCCAACGGTTAGAACTGCTCTTTTACTCATCTTTTCAACCCACCCATGGCTGAACCCAACCCTACCGCTGCTGTTGTGAACCGCTCCGTAGAAGGGGACACCCAACTCCCGGAAAACCAAATAACACCACCCACCATCATCAAGAAGCCCACCTCAAGGCTCCAAAGCCCAGACGTCAAGGTTCGGGACGACGACTCGGACGATGACAGCAGTGCTAGCTCTAAGGAGGACCTCGACCAGTGGCTCCTCCGTCAGAACACGAAAAACGCTGCAATTTACCAACGTAAACTCTTGCAGCAAGCCAAGAAAAAGGGCAAAGCCCTTACTTATGATACCCCATCCAAAAAGGGGAACAAAGATAAAGACTCAGCTGTCCCGGGCGCCGGTCGTAGCGGGGAACTCGGCGGAGACGCCAGAGTTCGGGGCTACGCGAAGCACCGGGCAGAGCCTGATGGCTACGAATCCTCTAGTAGCGACTCAGGCTACAAAGGAAAGAAACACAATCATCGCTCGCGCCACAACGATGAGGATGCTGACTTGGTCAAGCCATTCAGGCCAAAGGCTTTCGCCGAAAAGTCAAAGTTCGTCGCTCGCATAGCGAAAGCAAGGATACCAAGAAAAGCAAAACTTCCTAGCAGCATCGGTAGATACGATGGCCTGCGTGACCCCGATGACCATGTGCACGACTTTGAGTGCGCAGGTATGTCGGTAGACTGGCCCGTACAGGTTTGGTGCCACTTATTCGCACAAACTCTGACGGGCGCAGCCAGAGTCTGGTTCGACAACCTCCCCGCGGGGAGCGTTAAGGACTTTGATAACCTTACCGACAAATTCGGTAGCCACTTCTCGCACTTGCGCAAGCACAAGAAAGACAAGGCGCACATCCTGTTGTGCCGCCGAAACGACCATGAATCCATTGAGGACTTCATCGTTCGGTTCAACAAAGAGGCCTTGCTAATAGGCTGCGGGGAAGAGCTCACACGGGCAGCGTTCGTCCATAACGTGCGCAGCCCAGAACTAATGAAATGCCTCACAGGCAAAGATGGCATCCCGGAGTCCTGGGACGAACTCATCCACTCCGCCAAGATATATGCCTCGTCTGAGAAATCTTTCAATCAGACACACAATTTCCAACAACACCATAATAATAATAAAAATAAAAACAAATCTGTCTGGAGCCGCATCTCAGGCACCGCGGACGAGGGGAAATATTCCCCAGCCGGGGACGCCAGGCAGATAATTAGTCCCAAACAGACGCGGGACCAGCGTGGTCACTCAAAGAAAAACCAGGACTGGACCCCGCTGACAAAGACACCATCTCAGGTCCTAAAAACCGAACAGGTCACGCTGAAGGCAGCCCCTCCCCTGGGCAAGCGAAGACATATGGACCGAAGCAAATTCTGTGAGTACCACAACGACTTCGGTCACCTCACAGACAATTGCTACACCTTGAAGATGGAAATCGAAACCGCGCTGAAGTCAGGTCAGCTCGGCCACTTGGTCAAAAACGTGCATCGCACGGGCAAGAATCAAGCGGGTGAGGAGAACCAGGAAGAAGGGTCACGGAAAAAGATTCGTGACCTCAACACTCATGCCGCCACGTTGATTCCTCGCCACCACTGCAACATAACAAAGAAGGGCAAAAGCGCCTACCAAGGAAAGCGCGCCCGGGTGCAACCACCAAGTGACTCATAGAAAGAGGCCGATGTCCTCATGCCCAAGATCAGAAGCGGCGCCTCATGCACAGCCCCTCTTGTCATTACCGCTATCTTCGGACATTATCGTACGCGATATATGTTCCTAGACGGCGGAAGCAGCACCGACATCATGTACGAGCAATGCTTCCAACAGTTAGACCCGGAAGACAAAGCAAAACTCGTGCCAGTCAACGAGCCTATCTCCGGCTTCATTCATGAAACCATCATGCCGCGGGGCATGCTGTCCATGCCAGTCACCTGGTCGGACGGTACCCACGAGCGCACGGAGATATGCGACTTCATGGTCCTACCGGCCAACTCCAATCATGACATTCTCCTCGGACGGGAAGGCATCGCACGCTTCAATGCCAACGCATCAACGGCGCATGCAATGGTTGGATTCCCAACTAAAACCGGCATCGCCTTTATCAGAGGCAACAAAGACTGTCACACCACAGAAACCGCCAAACCGCCGAAAATGGTGAAGACTGACACCCGCGCCGAGCCGGAAAAATGGGTTCTCAACCCTAAATTTCCGGAGCAAACGGTGGTCATTGGCCATGAAATCTCCGAGACCATTCGGAATCATTTGAAACAGCTTCTAATCAGCAACATCGACGTGTTTACGTGGCAGCCAACCGACATGGTTGGTGTCCCACGAGACATAGCGGAACATAGGCTCAACGTCTACCGCTCGGTGGAACCAATAGTACAAAAGAAGCGCAGCATGGGCCCGGAGAAAATAAAGGCCATGAACGAACAAGTCACCGAGCTGCTCAACGCGGGTATTCTTCGCCCGATCAGATACCAAACATGGGTAGCCAACCCAGTTATGGTAGCCAAGGCAAATGGCGGGTGGCGCATGTGTGTCGACTACAAGGATATCAACAAGGCGTGTCCAAAGGATTGTTATCCTCTGCCAGAAATCGACCTAAAAGTGGATTCCTTGGCCCCGTACAGCTTTAAGTGTTTCTTAGACGCGTACAAGGGCTACCATCAAATTCAAATGGCAAAAGAGGACGAAGACAAAACGGCATTCCGCACAGACGCCGGCATTTTTTGTTATACGAAAATGCCATTCGGACTGAAGAATGCAGGCGCCACATACCAGCGCCTCATGGACACGGCCTTCATCAACGAGATCGGCGTACGGCTGGAAGTGTATGTCGACGACCTCGTAATCAAAAGTAAAGATGAGAGCGACATGCTCAAAGATATCCAGCAAACGTTCGCACAGTTGCGCAAAGTGCGCATGAAACTCAACCCAAGCAAATGTTCCTTTGGGATGGAAGAAGGCAAATTCCTGGGGGTCATTGTAACGCGGGATGGGTTCCGCGCTAACCCAGAAAAAGTGCAAGCCATAGAAAGAATGCCTTCGCCCGCTTCCATTAAAGAAGTGCAAACGCTCATGGGCCGCCTCGTGGCCCTCAACCGATTTTTATCTAACTACGCTTCAAAGTCATTCCCGTTCGTGGACACTTTGAAGAATTGTTTAAAAAAGAGCAATTTCCGCTGGACACCAGAAGCGGAATCGACATTCAAAGAAATGAAACAATGTCTGATGAACCTTCCGACGTTAACAGCGCCCCTCCCCAAAGAGCCCTTAACACTGTACCTATCGGTCACGGACCGGGCAATAGGCGCAGTCCTCATGGTGGAGCGCAAGAACATGCAAACGCCGATATACTACATCAGCCGCACGCTCTTAGACGCGGAAACAAGGTACACAATCATGGAAAAGCTGGTTCTCGCTCTGGTCCATGCATCCCGAAGACTCCGCAGATACTTCCAAGGGCATCCGATAAACGTCCTCACAGACTATCGGATAAACGAAATACTCGCCAAGCCCGAGTTGTCGGGGCGCCTGGCCAAGTGGGCCATTGAATTGGGGGAACACACGATCCACTACAAACCCCGCCCCGCCATCAAGGGCCAAGTTCTTGCGGACTTCGCCACGGAAATTCCCGCAGACAAAATACAAGAATGTCAAGCAGAGGAAACCCCCGCGCCAGCGCAAGACCCATCGCAAAAATGGTCCTTATTTACGGATGGGGCCTCAAACGAGGACGGCGCTGGCGCAGGATTGCGCCTTATCAGCCCAGATAAACAAGAGTTCACGTACGCCATCCGCCTCGACTTCAGAAGCACAAACAACGAGGCGGAATACGAAGCGTTGCTGGCAGGCCTCCGAATTGCGGAAAAAATGGGGGCCAGGCACGTGGAGGCACACGTAGACTCACTACTTGTTGCGCGGCAGATCAACGGGACTTATGATGCGAAGGACGAAACCATGGCATTGTACCTGGAACAGGCCAAGCAACTGATGCGCCGATTCGACTCGTGCAAGGTCGAACACATTCGGCGCAGCGAAAACAAGCCCGCCGATGCGCTAAGTAAAATGGCATCAACGGTCTTTGAACACATGGCCAAAGAAGTCCGCATCGAGGTCCTGGACAAACCATCTGTTCCTCCGCGACAAGTCAATGTCATCCAGACGGGCAGCGCATCCTGGATGACTCCGATCAAAGCTTATCTATCATCCGGTACCCTGCCTGCCGACAAATCAGAGGCCCGGAAGATCAGGAACAAGGCTTTACAATACCAACTCATGGACGGTATCCTGTATCGCCGCTCTTACCTAGGGCCGCTATTGCGCTGCGTAGACTCCGCGGATGCTTCTTTTCTCCTGCGAGACGTACATGAAGGGACATGCGGACTACACGCAGGCCCAAGAATGGTAGTGGCGAAGCTAATGAACGCGGGATATTATTGGCCGGGCATGCATGTGGACGCGGTCAACGAGTTGCGCAAATGCGACAGTTGTCAGCGCCACGCCCCGAACACCCTGCGACCCAAGAACAACCTAGTGCCGGTCACAGCGGCCTGGCCGTTCCAAAAATGGGCCATTGATTTGGTAGGCCCATTCCCAATGGCTCCAGGAAATGTGAAGTACTTAATAGTCGCCATCGACTACTTCACAAAGTGGGTTGAGGCGAAACCTCTAGCAAAAATTGACGGCGCGCACGTCAAAAAGTTCATCTGGGAATTCATCATTTGCCGATTTGGCCTACCGTTGCAATTGGTAAGCGATAATGGCACACAATTTGAAGACCAGTCCTTACAAGAATGGCTGACTCAAATGGGTGTCCAGCAAATCTTCACATCTGTCGCGCACCCTCAAGGCAACGGTCAAGTTGAAAGGGCCAATCGTACAATTGTAGAGGGTATCAAGGCACGGCTCGGTATTAAAAGAACAGGGTGGGTCGACGAAATACCTCACGTCCTATGGGCATACCGCACCCTTACAAAAACCAGCAACGGCGAAACGCCATTTAGCCTGACATACGGTACGGAGGCGGTCATCCCCGCTGAAATCGGCTGCCCCTCCGCAAGAGTACTCATGGCTAACAAAAGAGACAATGACAAAGAGCTCCGCCTAAACCTTGATCTCCTAGATGAACGACGTGAACTCGCCGCAATTAAAGAGGCAAAATACAAAACGCAGCTAGAGCGCTACTACAACAAGCGTGTCAAAGCTTGCGCGTTCAAGATTGGCAACTATGTTTTCCGAAATAATGAGGCTTCCAACGCCGAAAAGCCCGGGAAACTAGCCCCCACATGGGAGGGCCCATACAAGATACAAGAAATACTTGGCAAAGGCGCATACGCGCTAGAAAGGCTTGATGGGACACCTATCCCCCGATCTTGGAATGGCGCACAACTACGCCGCTGCTACTTGTAAAATATTTGTAATTACGGCTACACATGCCGCGTCTATCAATGAAAATTGTTCCCTATGTCTGTTATTCTACTTGTTTTTTCCGCGCCAAGGTCTTCAAGACTTAAGCAAAACTATCGTCGGACCACAAAGGCGCGGCGTTGACACAATAAAGTCTTATAGACATGCTTCGTGCACGTCGGACTTATGAAAATTGTACAACAACGCCGCACGAGATGGTCTTCAAGACAAGTTTACTTGCCGGACTTAAAGACGCGCGACACTCGAATAGCTAAACGCCTTGTCTTCTAAACTTGTAACACAAGTTGGATAAAGAGCGAACTAGCCAAGCGCGCAGTCGTGGGTCTTCTAGGCAAGGCGCTCACGCGCTTAACTCGGACCTCATGGCACAAGTCGCGCCCCGCAATAGTCTTCAAGGCAAATACTTAACATGCCGGACTATCTAGCAGGAGACGCGCCTAATTTTAACTTATTAAATCAGGTGACGACTTGGTTAAATAAGTTAAGTTAGGACGAGAAACACAAGATATTAGGAGAAACAAGAAATTTTCATTCATAAAAAGGGACTTAAAAACCCTCGATAATTACAAAATATTTACAAGACAAAAAAAAAAAGAGCGCTTAACATATTCTATACATTAGAGGTGCCTTCGCCGCTGGCTCTTTGGCGCTCCTCTTCTAAACGCTTGCGCTCTTCTTCCCTGGCCAACTCATCAGATTTATCGATGAAGTACTTGAGGGCGGAAAGAGGATCGGTATTCTTGTTGCAATCAGCAACCACTTGAAGAATGGGGAAGTCCACTTTTTCAAATTTGAGCAGCTCCGCTTCATATTCCTCCTTTAGCGGCTTCCCATAATGTTCCGCATCCTCAATCCGCCCGTTATTCTGAGCGGCCAGAAAACCATCCTCATAGCCTTCACCATACCCATAGGCTTGGGCGGTGGCGGCTATGGCAGCGACTTCGTCGCCCAGCTTAGGTTCCTACCAAAACCTCTTGAAGACCTGCAAAAAGACTTAACAGTTAGCATCTAAAACTTCAAGGAGAAACAAAAAGCGTCAAGAAGATATGAACTTACCCCAGTGATCCCATCAGTCATCACCCATTTGATGGAATCCTGCATCTGTGTCTGGGCGGCCATCGCTTCTTCCAAAAGGCGCTGGGCTGTCTCACATTCCTTGACAGCCGCAGCGCGGGCCTCCTCGGCGGAGCCAAGGTCTTGCTCCAGATCCTCTTTGGAATGAAGGATCTGGATCCTCTCTTGCTCTAAGAAGGAGACGCGCTCAGTAGCTCTAACGAGATTTGCATCCTTAGACTCGAGCTCCAAGCGCTTCTCCACAACCTGAGCAGTCCGCTCAGAGAGGGCCTTGCTCTTCTCCTCTAATTGCCGGGTCAACACCCGGCCTTCCTCCTGCGCCTCAGCCAGAGTCTGCCTCAACTTCATAGTTTCAGCGTTAGTCTTCTTGCAAGACTCTGACCATCTGCGCTTATCCGCCGCCGCGTCCCCCTCCAGTTTGGTAACTTTGGCCTCAGCATCATGGGCGCGGCGACGGTACTTGGATATTTCAGCCTTGAAGGCAGCCTCTTTCTCAGCAAGGCCTGCCTTCTCAGCCTCCAAGCGATGAATATCTCGCCACACCGCCGCATCGCGACGGCGTAGCGAGTCAATCATGGATAGCTGAGTCGCTTGATTCACGCATAAAGCAGACATCAAAGCATCGCGACTCAGCATGTTCTGGTGAGTGCGCTCATAAGGAGGCACCACCCCGCTGACGAACTCCTCAGCGGCCCAGGAGTTGGAAAATAAGGTGTTTTCCCGGATCGCCCAACGGGGGCGCCATATGGCGTCACCACCAGTCCACTGGGAACCATCATATTCCCCAGATGGCTCCCCTTCGTTCGTCACAAAGGGCTCACGCCTAGGTTGGCGCAAGCCCCCACCACTGCTACCAGCGCCCGCCTCCAACAGGGCCCTCTCAAAGCCATCCATCTCTTGAGAGCCCTCAGCGCTGGCATCGGCGCGCTCCTGCGCCTGTTCCTTCAATCGGCGAGCCTCCTCCTCCAAGAATTGTTGCTCTTGGAGGCGAAGGCATTCCGCCTCAACACGTTCTGCCGCCTCAGCCTTTCGCCTAGCTTCATCGGCGGCAGCTTTCCTCTGGGCCTCAGCCCTTTGCAGAGCCTCATCGGCCTCCGCCTTCTTCTTCTTTTCAGCCTCCGCCCTTCGAAGGGCTTCATCGGCTTCAGCCTTCAAACGGGCCTCCTCCCGTTGCGCTGCCTCTTGCTCTTGAAAGAGCATGTCTACCTCTGTCCTGACCGCCTCCGCAGATGGAGACGTAGGAGGAGGAGTTGGTATAATTTTCGGCGCAACTGCAACAGAAACATAAAAGGATAAGGAAAAGGACAAATGGAAAGGCCAAGTAAAAATAGGAAAAGATCAACTTACCAGGGGCTTTCTTCTTTATCAGCTTCTGAAATAGAGGCTGACGTGTGGGCGCAGCGCCTATGCCCACACTAAAGGTGGGGGCAGCAACCCCCCCAACACTTGAACTCTTCTCCAGCACCACCCCTCGCGCCGGCGACAAGGGGGAAGCAATGGTTTCTGTAACAGGGGTTTCAACCCCGCCACCCTCCCCGCCGGTTGCAGCAGCAACCTTCTCCATGTTAGCAGCCGCGCTGCTAGAAGTGGCACCGGTGGTGCGCCTCTTCTTTCTCTTCTCCAACTTGGAGGGCTCTTCCTCCTCTTCATCCTCTGAGGCGGGCCCATCCTTCCTCCGGCGCCGCCCCTTCACAACTTCGCCTACTGAAACGGAAGAACCCGAGTCAGAACTTGTTAAAGGCTGATGGCTACGCTTACGCCTCCGCGGAGCGTGTTTCCAACGGCCACGCCCCGCGGGCGCCTTCTGAACCTCCACAATCTCCACTGAGGAGTCAGAGGCATCGTCGCCAAAGAGGCTAGAAAACAAAAGTTGGCTGGACTCACCTGTGGTATAGTAAGGCTTGGGCGCAATGGACATATCAGGATAATAAAATCTGTCCGCGAACGCCTCCAGACAGGATACCTGCCCTTCCGCCACAGGCCTCCACTTTATGCCCTTCTCTTGCCGAGCGGCATAAAACTGGAACTTGCTCACACCTGCGCAAGAAACAGTTAGAACAATATCCAAAACAAAAACAAAGAATTTAACACAAAGCAAGGTACTTACCCTCCTAAGCAATGTAGGGCTCCTTCCCCGCACGAAGAGCCACGCGGCTCATCCCAAGAAGGTAAAAGATACCATCTGTGAGATTCTTGAACTCCAGCTTGGTGGCGTTGGCGGTAAGGGTGGTAAACCAGGCTTGCTTTTTGTAATCCTTCAGCACTGGTATGTCGGCCACCCGCTGCCCGTCTGCAATCACCTTCCAGGGCAGACTAATGGGGATCACTCCCCTCTTAACGAAGAAGAATTTCTCCTTCGCCCAATGTAAAGACTTGGGGTTGTGAGTGGCCATTGGGGGGACCTTGGGGCGCGGCTTAAACGAGAACCACATCTCGTCGCGCGCAAGGAAGTAGAAGACATTGAGCATCTCCACAGTGAGCTCAATGTCCAGGGCGCGGCAAGACGCCTCAAAATGTACCAGCCTTAGCATCCCAAAGGCGGTAAGTTGGGTTGGCCCAACGCCATAAGCCACCAGAGTATCAATCTGGAAGCGCGTGCAAGGCAGCCGGAAGCCACACTTGGTGAAATGGGCTTCATAAAGGGCAAGTTGCCCAGGCCCTGCAGAGAGGACAGTCTCCGTCGGAGATGGCAGAGTTGGCTCCCACTCCGGCAGGATGTCGTAAATCCTGCAAAACTGATTGAAAGCTTCTTCAGTCCAAACACAAAATGTGTTTGTCATAAGCTTTCGTTCTTTTATTTTGCCGTGCTCCACCTGCACCTCCTCCTCCACATCGTCCATCACAGGCTCCTTCCCGGTAACATCGCCGGAGGGAGATCCAACATTGGAAGGTTCAGACATTTTAACAATAAATTGAGAGAAGAAAAACAAAAATCTGGAAAATAAACAAGAACAGTTGAAGATTCACCGGAAAACTCAAATAGTTCACCGGAAAACTCAACAGACTCAATGGAAACTTTGAAGACTGATCGGAATCTTCAAAGAAAAACTCAATATGGAAACAAACTGACAGTGAACAAAGAAAGTGACGAAGATCAAGGAGAAGTTTCACGATAAATCTTTGAAGATTGCTCAAACAATCTCTGAAGATTCAAAGAAAACTTCAAATGATCTGAGTTGTTTTCGAGAAAAAGAGAGTGCAAGAGAAGAAAGAATGAGCAAAGTGGACAAGTAACCGTCCAACATGCCTTCTCACCACTATATATACCCACTGCATTAATGGCAGTGGGACCCAAGGAAAAACAACCGTCATCACCCCTTTTTCAAAATTGGAGAAGCACGATGACGACACGCGTCCTCATGCGTGAGTGAACGGCTAAGATCAGGCAAGGATAAACAATCCAACCGTCACTCGCCGGATGATTGACACGTGTCACTAGATCTCACCATTTTAAACTAGCAGGCGCGTGAAGGATCACGCGTCTGACGAACTTCACGTGCCACTCGACACGTGGCACAAACACGACCACACAAGCAGCAAGTGGGGCGCGTGACAACACACGCGCCTGACACAGACGAAATGTTGGTAACTGCACCATAATGAGGGGACAGCCAACAGTCAGCACAACAAACGAGGCTGACTCGTCAGCAACCCTCAGGCAATGAGGGGACAGCCAACAGTCAGCACAACAAACGAGGCTGACTCGTCAGCAACCCTCAGGCTTCCTTCAGAAGCAACTGATCATTCGAATTCCAGGCGCCTTAACTCCCATTTATGAGAGACAAATTAAATGCCAATGATTCAAGATTTATTACAACTGCTGGTACACTTCCGCGTCAACAAGGGAACCACAACATGGCGCAAATTTGACGTAAAATCAAAAAAGACGTTCTCCGCCCAGCGCCTTAACAGGTCATGGCGGCAACGTCTTTCATGGCGCAAATTTGACGTAAAACCAACAAAGACGTTCTCCGCCCAGCGCCTTAACAGGTCATGGCGGCAAACTTCTTTCATGGCGCAAATTTGACGTAAAACCAAAAAAGACGTTCTCCGCCCAGCGCCTTAACAGGTCATGGCGGCAACGTCTTTCATGGCGCAAAATTGACGTAAAACCGACAAAGACGTTCTCCGCCAAATTTTGCAGAAGAACGACTTTCAAGACACACCAGCAGATGAGCTTTCATCCGCGACTCCATACTTTGAGTCTAGCGCTCCACCTACTCTTCACAAAGAATAGGAGAAACCCTAGACTAGGGGGACTTGAAGGGATAGGGAGCCTAATCCAGGCGGAAGAGGCGTCCCTATCCCCATAAGTCAACTTCCCCGCGCCAGTTAGCGGCGCGAGGAACCAACGGCGCGCAACCAGCAGTATCTGCAGGGAGGCGCGCAAAGACAACAACTGATAAGCAATAACATCACCTGATAAGCGCGTACCATCACGCGCGGAATCTTCCCTTGACACCCATCATACAAAGTACAGAAGACAACAAAAGGAAGATTCACAAAGATTATTGGAAGTGTACGCGCCAATGGTAAAGCGACAGGTGGCAAAAGTGGTCTAACAACTACAAGACAAGGACAGCAGCATGGCTGCAGCCATGCTTCCACCATACCAGCGTCTACAGTGACAGCAGACACCCCTTACTGATGTCAGGAGCATGGTCAACGACTGTAGCAAGGACAAGTGCGCCGTCTGCCAACCACAGCATGTCACGTGTCCGCCTCGAGCAACAACCATGCTGCCAGAGTGACGTTATGAACAGTGCCTGTATTCTCCCGCCAATTCCAGGGAAGATTTTGGACTTGGGCCTGGACCAAGCCCAATAAAGAATGACTACTCATGGGCCCCTCGACCATGCCCATGAGTTCTCCTATAAATACAAGAAGACCTCTCCTTGCCAAAGGATCCGAAACTAATTACATATAGCCTAGAGCACTCTCACTTGTAATTCTTTGTGTTCTCATATTAATAGGATTCCGGCTATTTCAGTGGACGTAGGTCATTACTCGACCGAACCACTTACATCTCGTGTTCTTATTTACTTTCACCACACACACACTCGTATTATCATTACCAGGGTTTAACCACACGGTTTGGGTAAAGGATTAATCCTGACGAACATAGGTATTAACCCCACGTAGATTACTCGTAATCCCCGTGTTGCCTATTGTTTCTTCAATCATATAGGCAGATAAGTAAAAGAAAAAAACCATATCCTTTGGATTGATTTATCAGGTCGGCTAACTAGTTTTCTTAATTAATGTTATGACAATTTATCGTATAAAGGTTCTTTACACATTCATCGACAAACTCACCGATGTAATAAATTGAATGAAAGCGAAAGCCACATGTGTCCGAATTTAAGCATTACTTGACAACCATTGATGATTATCGATCTTGAATTCAAGTCTGAATGTCCAATCGGACTCCTCAGGTGTCAACTGCATTGTCTGCAACTTTTGGCACATTGAGTTATAAACTGCCAGTAAAATTATTGATTCAGTCAATTATTATCCCAACATATATGTTACATTTAGCATTGGAATTACGAAAATATGTTAGCTAGGAGGCCAACAACCACAAGTTTTCTTATGATCCATGACGATTGGAAGGTCTATTTGATATTACCTGAATAGAAGAGTTCACAGAAATTAATCGACTCATAAAAAATGTGTCTATAATCATGAATATTATTATAGGCTTGCTTTATAAAATATTTTGTGCCTATGGTCATTCTGATGACCAGGATGGTATTCACAATCTCTCTCTAATCCCACTTCTCTCTTTGAGCACCGTATTCGCAATAAGGATCGGAGTATGATCCTTACGGATCCCACTTCTCTCTTAAATCTATCATGTTAATTTAAGACATCACCACTTTACCTAGAAAACATTGTGAGTACGCACATCGCCCTAAAACATTATGGTAAGAGGGGTGTAGAAACTCACATGTTGCAATCAACTACTCTTGCTACACGCCTACACTGTCTAGTCTATAACAAACGTCACACAATTTCTACAAAAGTTAACATGCAAAACTCGTCACTTTCTAATGCTACAACATAGTGTCGCTTGGCACTATTATCAATAGTGTCACTTGAGTGGCACGTCTGTGTCACTTGAGTGGCATCTCCGTGTCACTTAAGTGGCACATCGGTGTCACCTGAGTGTTGCCTAACTTACCTTAGGTATTTAAACATCCTCAATGGTCGCACACAAATCAGTGTCGGCAATGCACACATGAGTTTCGGTAGGCACATATCAGTGTCGACAGTGTACACAACAGTGTCGGTAGTGCGCACCTTAGTGTCAGCAGTGTACATGTCAGTGTCAGCGTCATTGACCAATGTTGCCAAATCTTCATCTTCTTTATCCAACCCGGTCCGTTTTAAAACGCCCCGAGACATGGGGGTCCAACCTGTTGGATTTACTCTTCAGCATATAGTTCAAATAAAAATTTCATTCAATGCAAAAAAATATTAAGTTATTACAATCCAAATACGTTAAACCATTATCTCTAATCCCAAATAACAAAACCATAGGATGTCAGTCTACACGGGATCCCTTGCCACGAACAAGCTTCATGCTTAAACTATCAACTAGCTTGTTGTGGATACTAAAATCAGCTACTGAGTGAGTTCAAATTTAATCAAAATAATATTAAACTCTAACAATTATTAGTTAATACACACATACACAATTAGGCACACGTAAATGTACAACACCTCATAGACTCTAATATATAGCATGAATACAATATCATACTATAACATATACATTCCACCCTACGTAGTTGTACAACTACCAAAAAGCAACAAATTTATTGCCACTGACATAAGGGCCTTGAAGGTAACCGTCCGTCACAACGGCCCCAATGGTAACCGTCCTTGACAACGGACCAGAAGGTAATCCTCCTTAGAATGGTCCTGAAGGTAACCATCCATCCCATGCAATATGCATACTATACCATTTTACATATAGTTAGTTTAACACACTTTAAATCATTAACTTTAATTTAGCAAAGCCACTTGATAGACTTTCACGTTTAGAAGAAAACATCATCTCTATACTTTGAAAATACCGTAAGTACGCACACCTCCTCAAAACAGTAATGTAAGAGGGGTCTAGAACTCACACTCTGCGTTTAAGTTTTCGGCGTAAGGATATTCAACCAAAATCTTCTGCTACTTACTCTGGAGAATAGTTAACATGCGAAAATCTTCATCATCTCAACTATCCTAAGACAGATTCACATAATATCACATGATAGAGTAGCATGGAAAAGTCACATGAAAGTGTCGCATAGCAAAGACGCATGACAATGTAACTTTTCCTTTACTAAAGTTTCGTTAGGACTTATCTAAACCATCTCAGGATTGTCGAATATATATACATGCAACACTGAGAATCACAGACCAATATGTAACTATGGGATAGTCGCACATAGTCACACATATACACATGTGACTCTTCCAAGTGTTGCATGTACCACATGTAACCAATTATCGGGATCCCTGTTTTCTTCTCCAATAAACCCATGAGGGTCGCATGGAGTGTCGTATGTTGAACACCAGTGTTGCATAAAACGAAAGTCACCCGCTTAAATCCATTTCAACTCAAAACTACAACTTTTTACGTCCAAAACATTTTTTTATAAGACATAAGTTATGGCAAAAACAATAATTGAGTGAGCGCTATAGAACAAAAAAATAGTACATTGTGAGATGATTGTGTTTTGTTTGTGCTTTGTTTACCAGTCAAGTCAATGGTTTTTTTCTTTTCTCTTTACATTTAAAAGTTGTATTACTCATCTACAAGAACTACTCTTTTTCACACCTAGTGCATATTTGGTACACAACTTTTTGAAAGGTTTTGAAAAGGTCAATTATTTATATTTTAGCAAATAACTTTCTTCAAGAAGACAAATTTGAAAAGAAAAAAAAGAATTATATATAAGGTTGTCAAAATAGCACATAAAGTAATCTATAAGTTTTAGAAAGCAAACTATTTAAATATCATCATAACAATAAGATGTATTATTAGTAAGAAAAGTATTCTTTTTTAAATCGCTTAGTTACATTTTATGAGATAAGTGTTGGAAATTGGTGTACAACAAATTATATTTTATTATATATTAGTATCATATGTTAATCAAAGTAACAGAAGCATGATCAAGAAATCGTTAAATCAGATTAAATTAGTCGGTGATGCAATTAAAGCCATTTAAATAGTTAAAAACAAACCACAGGTTGTTTAGGTTTATACCTTTGACAAAAAACAAATAAACATGCACTTTGGAATGGACGAACATTATGCTAGTTGACGATGTCATGATTCTCTAACCTAGATCAATCCTTTGCTCAATCGAGAAACACACTAGAAGTGGAAAACAAAACCAGGTGAGCCTGCGGTGGTTCGTGGGGTGTCAGGTGGTGGCCGAAGGGAAGCAGTTAACTCTAAACAAAAATACTTCCACCTCCTTATATTTATCCAATAAACATAATTAATTAGTTATAATTATTAAACAACTAAATAATAACTATTATTATATTTCAAATGTTCACTAAACAATAAATTTAATCATTTCACAAATGATTAAATAAATAAATATTCTCTCTATATTAGTATTTCCTTTAAATAATTAAAACGACATTTTGTGTACTAAATTTAAAGATTAAATATAATGATTTGTTTGTCATCCAACGTGTAATTGCCAATCCTAGGTCACTTTGGCTTAGTAAAACACATCTTAAACTTTTGCTTGGACATGAAAATAACACCAAAGAAAAAGGAGGTCATTTATGTTGTGTTTTTATGACAATTTGGAGATTATTGCTTTGGGGGGGGGGGGGGGGGGCAGCAAGGTCTTCAAAGGGAAAAACACAATGACGCAAAAATGGTGGAAGACATTAAAGAGACAACTTATTGGTGGGCAACAAAAAGACAAAGAAGGTGAACACCAAGTTTTTCAGGTTCAGGGACTTCTCAGACTCGAGAGCAGTCGTGAGGTAAAGAATTGATGGTGTGTCAAAGCAATTAAAGCTTATAAGATGCACTATCTTTAAACTTTGAGCATGTGCCAAGAATTCTTCTTCTTGATGAACAAGGCATTGTCAATATCATGTGAATTTAAACGAAGTTAAAGAAGGCAAGATTGTTTTCTGCTTTTCGTAATTGCTTTGTTGTTTGGGTTAAATGAAGATGAAGTAGTTGTTGATTATCTGTTTATTAAGTCTTCTACAAATCCAACATAACGAGTCTGAAGAATATTTTGATGAGATTGAAATAGAAGGCATTACTCATGAAGAGTATCAGGAAATGTATTCTAAAGAATCAATTGGCGACGATCTACTATATTTTGATGGTGATTTGTTTAAGAAAGTTGTAGAAGTTATCAACTAACCGAAGTTGAAAAGGTTGCTAGTGAATTTGAGAAAGAGATTGAGAAGAAGGAAGACAAGGAGTTAAAGAAATGAAGAATGGAATGGATCAGGATTTTTAAAACAACTTACGTAATTGTAAAAAAAAGTGAAAAGTGAGATAATCAGCTGGATGTACGATGAAGAGCTAAAATTTTAGGGTGGGAAAAGAGAATTTGGGATTCATTATTTCAAGTGGCCTCTAGAATTTCAAAGTTTGCCTCAATGGGATATAAGAAACCTTTCAAAGAAAACTCTTATCAGTAGAAGTAATTACTCGATTTGTGTAACATTCCAAATTCATTATTATTGTTAATTAATAATATAATAGTAGAATGTTGAGTGACACTATCTAATGCTATTGGGTAGTAATTCGGACAAATCGTGATCTCAGGTAACCAAGCCTTTTAGTATGGTTACAAGTTATAACTAGAATTAACGGGTTATAATTTAGCAAGATTAGAATATTATCTCAATAATATTGTAGGGGATTAAACTTAAGGGACTAATATTATGTAAGTGAAAGTAGTGGAGGTATTAGGGGAGGGAATGACAAAACCTCCATCACAAATGATCAGGAGATCGATCATAACCCACCCCTAAGCTCATTCTCTCAAAAACTCACATACAATATGAAAATCAAAGGAAAAACTAGGCAAAAGCTTGTGCATGTTGTTGGGATTTGTTATCTAGAGGGTGATAAACACTAAGGTAACCTCTAAATCCAGGATTTGAAGTGTCTCCTAACCCTATGGTGAGATTCATAACTTGACATGTGATTATTGTTGAAATTATTAGTTGCTAGATGTTTGCTTACTATTGTAGAGTCATAAAATATAAAGAAACATCTTGTTTGTGTAGTTTTATTTTGGTTTATATATTGACTTATCAAGCAAGAGAGGTGGGTTTTGTGAAAACTAGGCAAAACCCATCATCTATAGCTCTAATATGATCCTTCACAATTGTTGTAACCTGAACTTGATGTGGATTATCATTATATTGATAATGTGTGTGAGTTTGGGCAAAAGGGGTTTGGTAATGGAACCTTGTCTAAGTATGATAAAAATGGTTCTCACTAGATGTTCAATTAAATGTCTAAGTTGTAAGTGCATTATTCATGTATGTCCCTAGCTAGTGATCCGGTACAGAATGTCGAAGGTTCAGATAATCAGAAAACGACCAAGACTTAAACATGAAGATACATTCGTACTTTGGAAAAGGGGCGAAGGTGGAATAATATTGGTCGAAGGTAGCTTAAAGTGGGCGAATGTGAAAGTCTAGAGGGCGAAGGTGAATCAGTTTGGGCGAATGTGGAAAGACTCCACATTCGTACCTTAGAAATGGGCGAATGTGGAAAGATTCCACATTCGTACCTTCATTATGGGCGAATGTGCAGTGGCTATAAATAGGATTTGCTCATTTTGGATAAAAGAAGAGTTTTAGAAAGTGTGTGTTGAGAGGTCAGGTTCAGGTCTAGATTGTGTATGTGTGCGTGATCATTAGATTAACGTGTGAATCAATTGTAAACAAGTTTTATTGAAGTTAATCTATGAAAAGGTGATTAAAATGATGTTTTACGTGTTTTGATTTGAGTATTATCATTTTGTTCATATCTAGGGTTTCCGCACCTGGATTTGTGACTTGTATGATCATTACATCCTGTTTTAGCTAAATTCTTTCAACTACATAAGTGAAACTCACATTGACATTCATGTGTAAAATTTGCTGGGTTGATGTATGTTCATGGGGAATAGTTGTACCTATGAAATTATGCAATTAGCAAGAATAGGAATGATCTAATGAATGATAATCCCTTAGACAAAGAAGGCGCCTCGTCAAGCGATCAAGAGACCAAGGAAGGGCGAGGAAAGGAGCATTCTATAGGTAAGTTGATCTTACGCCCTCTCGTTAGTTAGTACGAATTTATTGGCTATGAAAAGATCAACCTTTGTTGAAGATGGTAATGTCTTGAAAAGCCGAATCGGATAATGAATGGTTGTACACAAGGTAACGACTATTGCGTTTAACCTTAAAGCTGAAAGCCGAATTGTGGTGGCATTTGAGACAAGAGCTCAAGCGCCACTTAAAGCTGAATATAACAGGTAACTAGACGAATCTTGATATAATGGAAACATAGGTTAATCATAATGGCATTTGGGGTCGTTCACGCTTAATAACCTTGTTTGATAGTAAGCTTTGTTAGATGAATGTAAGAGGATTGTTAATGTTTTTGTTATGGGGATATTATAAGTACATAAAATGCGCCACAAACAAGGTTTGAATGTCCAAATTGAAGCTTAGGGTTATAAATAATGTGCAGCCATGTTAAGAGGCTGGGAACATGATACAAAGTAATTTTCTTAAAGGTTTTCAGCATGTCGGGCCACAGCCTACGGCTACAGACCGTAAGCTACGACCATTGTGGAGTTTTGGGGCCGTAGATCTCTACCGTAGGCTACGGTTTGGGATCCATAGCCTACGGTTGGCTCACACAAATAAAAAAAAAGAACCGTAGGCTACGGTTTAGGACCCGTAGCCTATGGCGGGCTTTCTTGCCCATCATGTTGTGTTGTTTTTGTTTGTTTAACCGATTTCATACGTTATATATTTCAAGTGTTGCTTAATAGGGTGTTAATTGACTAACTTCTGTGGGATTTTTCCATAGGAATAATCCCTTAGGTTGAACTTAGCCTTGGAATGGGAGAACGAGAAATCTAGGAATCTAAACCCTAACCTTTTTGGATGCTTTCGCTTATTTTAAACCATGGAAATTGATATGTTATTTTTGTCATAAACCTTTCAATGTTGATAAACTAGCTTTTGTGAACATGTAGCTAAATGTACTTATCTTGATGAAACAAGTTTTTGTAAATCTGTATTTTGATATGTACAAAGCTTAACTCGTTATTGATATAATTAAGTCAAAAACGGTAATTATGATAGAGGGTCTTACAATTGGCATATAAATTTGAACTCCAACTAAAATATGAATGTTGGACCAGATTCATAAACCTCAAGCATTAAATCAGAATCAGAAACATAAATAAGACAAAGATTCATTCTATAACTAAAAGGCAGTTGGTGGTGTTGAAATATAAGTGACGGAAAGTGCTGAAGAAGATACCGCACTCAACAATTTACATTAAAATCAAACAAAGTATTAATCGATCCATATTAAGATCTACAACATACCTTATTAGGATTCTTAGGATCCACAAAACCTTCATGTTGTACTATATAGACATTTTTCAGTAACATGTCCATTTAGGAAGATGGTTTTAATATCCGTTTGTGATCTCCCATTGTCATAATATGCAACAAATCACAATGATAAGTAATATCCTAATCAACATAAGCATGGATACAGATGAGAAGGTTTTCTTATAATCAACCCCTTCAGTTTAAGTAAAGCCCTTGCTTTGAAGGTTTTCACATTTCCATCAATGTTGGTTTTCTTCTTAAAAACCCATTTGTTTCCTATAGTCTGACTCTTTGGAGGGAGATCAAACAAGTCTCATACTTGATTATTATACATGGATTGCCTCTCAGCGTTCATGGCTTTAAGCCGTTTCTCAGAATTCTGAATCTTTGATATATATATATATATATATATATATGTATATGAGAATCACCCCATGTCTTACTAGTCTACTCGTATGATACCAGTCATGTATAAAAGTGGTGTGAAACAAATAACTTATCCCGACTTGTAGCTTATCTTGTAAATTGGATATATATATATATAATGAGTAGAGGAGATGATGATACACGATAATGACGTCAGGTTATAATGATCTCCAGTGATGGTAGGTTCGGGCAACAACTAAGACCACCGATAACATCACCACTATGGCCTGTTTCTTAAAACCACATCTTCACTGTCTCCATCGACCTAGGTTTAGTGGTTGGAGGCACCACACACGCCTAAATGGTGCTGCTCCGCAGTGAGCTCGGCCGCTAGCGAAAGTGGTTAGCCACGCTCTGTTCCTCTTCCTTCTTTGTCGTTTCTCTCTCTGCAAGTGAGGAATGTTGTCTGGTTAAACAGTTGATCAATGGATAGTATATAATGTTTAATTAGATTAAAACATACTAATAAGTCAGTATGTAAATAAACTAAAAAGCCCTTTCATGTGAGGATACATAACGGTGAAAACAAACTGAGTTAGTAACAAAGGTTGATTCTTGCGCCAAACTATAAAGATAAAGGCTATTTTGCAAACCTCTAAACATAAAGGTGAAAGTTGCACTTTGGTGTACATAAATGTTGATTTCTGTAATTTAGTCTAAATAATATTTAAACTTTGTAATAATGGCTCTGATACCATTATTGGGAATCGATGTACAATTTTACTTCTAATAAAATCATAATTTACTATTTATTAATATCGTATATTAATCAAAGTAGTAGAAGTGTGTACACAAAATCGTTAAATCTAATTTAACCCTGGCAGCGATCCAATTACAAGTTGGGTCATCGACGATGTTTACGCTCGTAGAGTATGGGTGGCGTTCGCCAATGAATTTACCTAGATTTTTTTTGGAAGATAATTTTCATTACAAACAAACGGCCAAAAGACTATTTCCAAGACGGAAATAACCCGGCAATAACCCGATTGCGTGAAGTCGAATTTACACCATTTTTTCAATCTAGTTTTTCCTTTTTATACATATTACTATACCATAATAACACGTACGCCTTGATATCTGAAACAACTTCCACCACATCAGAACTTTTGGTTGTGAAGATCTTCTCGTTCCGCGCCTTCCAGATTCTCCAACATGTAATAATTATAATAGCTCGGAAGATGTGTCGCTTAATACTTGAACCTGGAATATGTTTGTATAGTTCCAATAAATCTTGGATCTTAAAAGCAAAGATGCTTGGAATTTACCTAGATAACCTACGTTTTATAGTGTTTGTTGGCCATTTAAAAAACTATCATGCTTTCATAAATTTTTACGTATTCATGGTTAGATCTATTCATGATATAGTGTATTTTTGTTGCCTTAATTAATTTTAATATTTAATGCTTTCTATATATATATCCGCTAAACATATAATAATACTCTTTTGTGTAGTTGATGTATCACACAATTAACATATAAAACATGCATAAACAGACCTATAATAGGATAGAATTAGACTTAAAATGTTAATTTTAGGTACTGAATTCGTTCCTATTCGTGTTTATCAGAAAACTAGAGCTCCAAGCCGGAAACAGGAGATTTTCAGGCAAAAACAGACAAAATCTGGAGATTCCTGAGGATACGGGACTTGCAGCATGTTCTCTGTATGTTTGAAGGGCCCTTCCGGGACTTAAATAGTGATAAAAATGGCCCGGGACATACTCAGCACTCCCACGAACACTTGCGCGGAGGCCCTGCACACTAGAAGGCAAAGCAGCAAGCTTGGGAAACAAGAAATCTATGACAAGATGCCTTGCACGCCTGTGCACACTCATGTGGCACGCCCGTGCTCAGACAAAAAGGACAGACAAGACAGAACTACAGTCAACAGAACGTGCGAAGAGCAGGAGCACGACCGTGCACACCCGTGGCACGCCCGTGCTTGCCCTGAAATCTCTATAAATAGCAAGCTACCCCCTTTCATTTGAGACATCCCAAATCACATTATTCCCTTGGTCTAGGGTCGACTTCCAGGAGTCTTGCAGAGCTCTTGGGGTCTTGTGGGAGGCCTTAGGGCCCTCCTAACACACCCAACAAGGCTAGGCCTCGTCCTACCTTGATCATCAAGACCAAGCATGGGATCATAGAGTAGTTCATATGCAATAAACATCGAGGGTCGTAAGGTTGATAGATACATAGCATTAGGAGATGGAGAGCTTGTCTATGAGCAGCCATGTTCTTGTGTTGATCATTCGATATGGTTGTATCTTTCTATTATTCATGAACCCACTTCGATTTGTAGACTTTTATTATTAGTAGTAGTAGTTTATTTTTAGTTAATTGTTGTGTTATCTTCTTCCAATCCTTGTTTGTTTATCTTGTGACAGGTTCAAATGATGATTAACTTAATAAACCTAAAATAAACTCTAACTTAATAAACTAACTAGAGGTTTAATTAGCTTCGGGTAGTCCTGGGCTAGATCCAAGGTGAGGAAACCGGTAGTGAGACAGATCCTTCGGGCTTTTGATATTCAAACCGGATTCTAAACAATGGCTACGGAAGTGGATCAGATCTGAGTGACACATTTCTGGTACTTACCAGATGACTGAATGATCTTCTTGGTAAAGGGAGGATTCCCTACGGGTGCACCAGTGATCTTCAGATTGCACACCTTTAGGATTATGTTCCACCTTTATCGAGGATTTCATCCAGCTTGGGAGGTTATGGGTTGGGTTAATTAGGTTATCAATCATCAAACCAACTTTATATTTAATTGATCACTAAATAATTAAGTGTCACTTTAAAGATAAATAAAACAACAATTTTATTTCTAGGTCTCGTTAATACAAATCCGTTAACCATTGGGAATACTTGTCTTCTGAGCCGACTATAAGAGAGATCCTTCGGTCTTCATGATTGTTAACCTACTTAGGGGATACGATGTTGGCAAGGTTGGCTATAAGGGAGATCCTTCGGTAAGGAAAGCAAGAGCTAAGGGAGGTGTACGGTGTTCCAGGTCGAAAGTGAAGCCTCCATTACAAGAAGAAGATGAGTTTGAGGATCAGAGACTTGACCGCGGTTTGGGAAGCCTGCTATATGCAAGGCTCGGGTTTAGTACCTTCATGTGGATGCACATTGGGAGGTTTTGCATTCTACTCAGTAGTGGCCCCGCTTCTCTATCAAGGAGTCAACATTTCAAGATCATTCTTTTCCTCCTCACAAATAATTAATCTTAACTATTAATTGTAATAATAAATTTAACTGTTTATACGGAGGGTCCCGAGATGTGCATTTTTGATAACTCTACTATTTTATCTTTTTCTTTTTCCAAACCCAAAACCTTTTTTTAAACTATTTTAAGAACCCCTCCGTTTTATTTTTCTTTTAAAAACTCGATCAGTTAGATGATGAAAGGTGAAGTAGGGGAAAGTGTGTTCTCTGGAATACGATATTCGATAATTACCCTAGAAAGTTATACTATACACGTCAAGTTCTCTGCCTATGTGTTGGTTTTAGTTTCTAAAAGTAATTATCGTTTAATTTATAAATTAAAAACTTGTTAAAAACGGTTTAGTAAAAATCAGTTGTTTTCCCCAAAACCAAAGTTTTGGATTTAAAACATCAAGTTTTTTGCACCGAGGAAATGACATTTTTCTAAATTACTAAAACCATACGCATCAGTAGTATATTTTCTCATGAGAAAATATTGTGTAAAAAATATCTTAACATAAAAAGGATAAGAAAGTGTTTGTGCTTTTGATATAAATGAATCAATACATTGGATTAAAAAGAGAATATATACGTTGAATTTTCTAAAAGATGAGGGAAATGGCAAAATAGGTATAAACTACCATTGTTGAGTTTTACCCCTATTTTTTAGACGTCCATAACTTTTTCGTATCACAATATTTAAAAAAATATATACCATAAAAACAAGTTTTTGTATCCTCTTTCATTTACATACCCTATTGCTATATTTAAAAGAAAAAAAAAATTATGGGTTGATAACTTGCGTTTTTATCATATATAACTTGCATCTTTTTATCAGGTATAACTTATGTTTTATCAGGTTTAATTGCATTTTATGGGGTATAACTTGCGTTTTATCTTGTATAACTTGCGTTTTATCAGGTATAACTTGCCTTTTGTCATAAAACGCAAGTATACACTCAAAAAGATGCAAGCGATCAACCGAGATATTATTTTTTTTAAAAACTATGTCAATGGGGTATGTAATGAAAAAGGATAAAAAATGTTAGTGCACGATGTCCCTAGGCTAGTATATATGTTGTTTGGACGTATTTCGGGGTGTTTGGAGGCGTTTATACGCGTTTTGGGGGTTTCGGGGAACTGCATGCGAGTAGCAGGAGAATGATAGCGATTAGGGCCCTAATCGCTAGCCCTTGCACACGAGTAGCTTCCTGGTGATGGCGATTAGGTGCTAATCGCCTGCACTGTAGCAGGCTAATCGCCTGCAACCTGCTGCTCGTACCCGGGTGGTATAAATACCCTCATTATCAACCCTAGACCTCAGTTCTTGCCTCACACACCTTCCAAACACCCTCCCCTGGTCATAGGACGTCTGATTTGATCATTGTAAACACTTGAGCTCTGTTTTAGTGATTAATCTATAATCTTTTGACCCGTGTGTGTGTAGTAATTACTCGTTTCATAGTTTCAATCGTTGTTTCTGTTATTAGATCATCTTAGAGGGATTCCGCACCTCTAAGATAAAACCCGTGATTGTTGGAACGCGAGTTCGACGGTCCTAACAAGTGGTATCAGAGCCGAGGCTCTTATCACGGGTGTTTTGATAACAAAAACGAGCAAAAACAGGTTGGTTTTGGTGTAAAAGTTGAGATTTTTAATCAAAAACCTGTTCTTAGTTTGAAACTTTGAGTTTTTGTCAAAAACCCACATTTTTCAAAACTTTAGTGTGTGTTTTTCGGTTAAAAACGTGTGTTTTTGATCAGGTTTTGCTCTAAAACTATTTTGGTAACTTGTCTAATCATTTGGGATCAAAATACAATGTTTTAGATAAGATTTTGGGTCAAAATAGGTGATTTTTGAGCAAAAGTGCGGCTGCAGATCAGATCAGGCGATTAGCATCAGACAATTAGGGTTTGCTAGCAATTAGCTGCTAATCGCCACCACCTTACTAGCGATTAGCTGCTAATCGCCATCAGTGTGCTAGCAATTAGCCATAATCGCCTGATATCTCCTAGCAATTAGGTGCTACTCGCATGCAACCTTCCATGCGATTAGCCCTAATCACGTGACATACTAAATTGCCTGAAAATTCATAATCGCCTTCAGTTACTAGCAATTAGCCCTAATTGCCTTCACTTTGCTAGCAATTAGCCCCAATCGCCTATACTTGCTAGCAATTAGCCCTAATCACGTGACATACCTATATCTACTAGCAATTAGCCCTAATCGCCTGTAACACCTAGCAATTAGCCCTAATCACGTGCAAAAACCTCATAATCGCCTAAGACACATAGCAATTAGCCCCATAATCGCCTGAAAGGTTCTGGAACATAAAAATTGACTAAGTATTGGACAATTAACATACGTTAACATACCTTAACATATGGCGAACCCTTGGGGACATCTGAGTCAACCGAGAACTCAGTATAACCAGCAAATGAACAACCAAATGAACAATCAAGCAAACGTGCCCACGAACCCTTGGCAGTTTTCAGCTGAACGAAACGCGCAACGGATGCAACAAGCGCAAATGCAAGCGAATGTTGCCGGATTCAATCCGTGGGCGCTAGCTGCTCAACAGCAAGCAATGAATGCGAATCCTTGGGCACTCGCAGCTGCTGCTAACTCTCAGACAAATCAGCTGTCGTCCGTTCTTATCAGTGACTTAGAGACGGGCAGTTCTAACCGAGCACCGAAACTGCAATATATGGCAGATTATCACGGTTGGAAAGGTAGATTTCAGTCACACGTTGAGGGTATCGATGGCTTGGTATGGTCAGCTATCGAGAATGGGTACACAAGGCCGCTGGTTGAAAACTCCACTACTCCGGTCTCTATAGAAGACATGTCTGAGGAGCAGAGGAAGAAGTATAACTATGAGAAAAAGGCGATGGCAGTGTTGAAACAGGCTCTTCCCAAAGACATTCTTCATCAGTTCGCGCAGTGTACTACCTCGCAGATGCTGTGGTTAGCGATTGCTGAGCGTAATGAGGGGAATCAGAAGACACGGAAGGTGAAGGTGGATCAGTTAAAGAAGGAGTTTGAGAATTTCAGTGCGATGGGAAATGAATCACTGAGAGATCTGACAGCTCGATATTATCATCTGATGTCCGAGATGTATCAGTACGGGGTTATCTACACGTCAGCAGAACTTGTGGAAAGATTTGCAGAGGCGCTCCCGGCACACTGGCATCAATGGCTGGACATTCAGAAGTCCAACAATGTTTATCAGACACTCTCCATCAACGAGTTCGTGGCCGAGCTGGAGAACAAGGAGATCGAGGAGATCAGGAGAGCTAATAAGCCGCCCGCTGTTCAGAATCCCAGCATCTATTATGGGAATCCAGCTCAGGACATCAGTGTGGGTGGATCCAAACCTCAGACTGCGTTCATGGTTAACCCTGATCCAGTCTTTGCGTTTGACAACTATGGACCCCCATCTGATGTTCCTCCACCTGTCTTTCCTTGGGGTCAAGGAAACCAGTATCCTTCTAATTTTAATGTTAATACTAACCAGTTTGGTGTTAATCCGTTTGCTCATCTTGCAGCACCAGCTCAGGCAACCTCCAACTTTGGTGGACCTTCTTCATCAGGGTTTGGTGGTGCTTCATCTGCTAACTTTGGTGGATATGGAGGTGCTTCTACTTCAAATCAGGGTGCTTATCGGACCATTCCTGTTGCAGAACAGCTGAACACTTCGGGCTTTGAGAAGGTGACTGTAGAGCTAGCCCAAGAACATATGGCTCTGCTGTCAACCTTGGTCAACTCCTATAGTGGCTTAGTTGCGGGGCAGATCGGAAATCCTTATCTTACTCAAGAAGATTATGCCCAGATCGACAAGGATGACATGGATCTGATAGACATCCAGTGGCACTTCGCTAGTGTGGTGAGACGTGCAAAGGATTATATGGATAGAACTGGAAAGAGAGATGTGCTGATCAACAACAACACGAAGTTTGGGTTTGATAAAACGAAGGTCACCTGTTACAACTGTGGCAACCGAGGACACTTTGCCAGAGAATGTGATCGACCGAGACAACAGGGAAATCAGAATCCCTTCAACAACAACAGAGGCAATCAGAATAATCAGAGGCAGCAAGCTCAGACACAACCGAATCAAAATGCTGAACGAGCTCTTGTCCCAGTTAATCATCAGAACCAAAGGCCTCAAGCAAACAACAATCAAGCCTTGGTAGTTCAAGAAGATGAAGTGTTCAACTGGAATCACCTCATCACTGGTGAACAAGCTCCTCAGGATGGTGCAGCATGCTTTGCCCAAATTATGTCTGATGCTCAAGAAGAAGTTGAAGAGAGTCCAAGTCAATCTGAAGTAGTTATTCCTGAAGTTGAAGCTTTGGATTGTGATTCGGACTGTGATTCTGATGAAGGGGTGGATCTGGAGGATTTGTTAGCTGAAGCAGACGCCTTGATTAGCAAAAGGTCAATACTTGTGGATGCTGACTATACAAAGAACAATCTGACTGATTTCTTCGGACCAGTGAAGACGGCTGCTCATTATGCTTTGATGGCCCTTACAGAGTCGTCTAATCAGGGAGTTCCACAGGGCCTTATCAGCAGCCTATGGATTGTTGATAGTGGAGCTTCTGGGCACATGACAGGCGACTTATCTCTGCTATTTGACATCAAGAATATCAATGGGGGATATGTTGCTTTTGCTGGTAATAAAGGGGGATACATCACTAAAGAAGGCAGTATGGGAAATGGAATCGTAAGCTTTGAGAAGATAAGCTACGTGAAACAAATAGACCACAATTTGCTGAGTGTCTCACAGATCTGTGACAAGAAATACACAGTGTTCTTTGATGACAATGCTTGCTTCATTCTGAAACCTGGCTTTAAGATTCCGAAACAGTGGGTTATGATCTCAGCTCCAAGAGTCAACAATTTGTATGTTCTGGATATGAGTCAAGCTGTAACAGCTAAGGGGGAGGTCACTTGTTTTCTGTCAAAGGCTACAGAGAAGGAGTCTATCATGTGGCACAGACGAATGGGGCATATTCACTTGAGGAAGATGAATCATCTGGTTCAGAATCAGCTTGTGGAAGGTGTCTCTGTCAAGAATTTTCATTTAAATGACGTCTGTGTATCATGTAAGAAAGGGAAGCAGAAGAAGAAATCTCACAAACCTAAGAAGGTCAACTCAGTCAGTATGCCTCTCGAGCGATTGCATATGGATCTGTTCGGCCCAGTCAATCGTAAAAGCAAGAATGGAGATTTATACTGTCTGGTTGTCACTGATGACTATTCAAGGTTCTCTTGGGTTGTATGCATGCAGCATAAAAGTGAGACTTTTGAGTTTTTGAAGAATCTGTTCACCAAACTAGAAAACATCTATGGGCTGAAGATCCGCAGGATTCGAAGCGACAATGGAACAGAATTCAAGAACAATGCTATGGAGTCACTATGTGCAGAAAAGGGTATTCATCACGAATTCACAGCGCCATACACTCCTCAGCAAAACGGGGGTAGCAGAAAGAAAGAATAGAACTCTTATTGAGGCTGCCAGAACAATGCTCGCAGATTCTAACTTGCCTGTCATGTTTTGGAACGAGGCAATTTACTGCGCGTGTTATACTCTAAATAGGGTTCTTACGGTTAAGAGGTTCGGCAAGACTTCTTACGAACTTCTAATCCGTAGGAAGCCGAACTTAGAGTTTCTGGAACCTTTCGGTGCTCCATGCACTATGCTACATCCCGATGGGAAGTTTGGTGCAAAGGCAGATGAAGGTTTCTTTGTTGGATACAGTACTCCTAACAAGAGGGTATACAACAAAAGAACCAATAACGTTGAGGAGTGGCTTAATGTCGATGTTCAACGTTACACTGTCAATGCACGTGGTGCTGGACCCGATTGGTTGTTCGACTATAAGAGTTTGTTCGATTCTTTCAACCTGGATAATGTTGTAGATGATGCTGTGGCGCAGATGTATTACGAGTGTGAAAACGCAGCTAGCTCACCGCTAATGCGTCCGATCGTGGTTAATGCGCCTGCGCCTGCCGCATCAGATGCTTCTACATCCATGGGTCCCCCTGATAAAGCCGCAGCAGTTGAAGTTGAGGAAGTCTTTCAGGAAGCGTCAGAGGTTATGGAATCTTCTTCAGATGAGGAATATACAGAATCTCGGGAAACTCTTACTGAAGAACTGGCTGGAAATGGTGAATCTGCCAATACAGCTCCAGTTCCTCCTACAGGGAATGATCAAGCTGGTCCTTCTTCTTCAGCAGCTCCTGGAATCGGTCTACAGATTGATTTCTCCGGTTTTAATTTGCAACCCGCTGCTCCCTCTAGTTCAAGTGCTGCTGAGACGAACATCTCTCAGGGACTTGAAAATCTCAATTTGCGGTCGGATGATCCAGTGCCGGCACATCCGGAATCTTGGATTCACGACACTCATCCACTGCAAAATGTGATTGGTGATCCGACTGGTAGAGTCATGACACGTAGTCAGCTCAGGAATGCCAGTCCAAGTGACAACTCCGCTACCCTAGCTCTTTATTCGGAGATCAGAAAAGCAGGTCATCAGAACGATTGGTCTTTTGCTCTTTATGTGTCTCAGGTGGAACCGCGATCCGTCCAAGAGGCTTTGAGAGAAGAACCATGGATTGAAGCAATGCAGACAGAGCTTCAGCAGTTCCAAAAGCTAGGAGTGTGGGACTTAGTTGACTTACCTCCAGGTGCTAAGAAAATTGGAACAAAGTGGGTCTATAAGTGTAAACGGGATGACCGCGGGGTAATTATCAGAAACAAGGCTCGATTAGTTGTCCTCGGCTTCCGTCAAATCGAAGGAATAGATTACAACGAAGTATACGCTCCAGTTGCACGCCTTGAAGCTATCCGGATGTTCTTAGCTTACGCTTCGTACAAACGGTTTAAGGTGTATCAAATGGACGTGAAAAGTGCTTTTCTGTATGGTATCGTGAAGGAAGAGGTGTATGTTTCACAACCTCCGGGGTTTGAAGATCCACTGCATCGTGACAAGGTTTACAAACTGAACAAAGCGTTGTATGGACTTCATCAGGCTCCGAGAGAATGGTATCAAATGCTCAGCAGTTATTTGATCTCCAATGGGTTCAACCGTGGACTCGTGGACTGCACCTTATTCACCAAGGAAAAAGATGGTGACCGTCTGCTGGTACAGGTTTACGTTGATGATATTATTTTTGGGTCAACTAATGAGGTTTTGTGCAGGGAATTTGAAAAGTTAATGCAGGACAAGTTCGAGATGAGCTCGATGGGGGAAATGCAATTTTTCTTAGGCTTGCAAGTAGATCAACTTGAGTCGGGGATCTTCATCCACCAGACAAAATATGTTGCTGACATCTTGAGCCGGTTCCAGATGGAAGACTCTGCTGCAATAGCCACCCCTATCCAAACCAATCACGGGATTGGTCCGGATGAGAAAGGACAAGCCGTTGATTCCTTTCTTTATCGAGCAATGATTGGCTCGTTGATGTACCTCACAGCTTCAAGACCCGACATAATGTTCGCAACCTGCCTGCTGTCAAGATACCAGTCCAGGCCGAAACAGTCCCATCTGGTTGCCGTGAAGAGGATCTTACGTTATCTAAAGGGTTGTCCGACCAAAGGTCTTTGGTACCCTAATGACGATAAGTTTGATCTCGTTGCTTATAGTGATGCTGACTATGGCGGATGCAAGAAAGACGCAAAATCCACATCGGCTGGATGCCAGTTCTTAGGAGGTCGACTAGTCTCGTGGCAGTGCAAGAAGCAAGCCTCTGTGTCCTTATCAACTTGCGAGTCGGAATACATAGCTGCGTCCAGCTGTTGCTCCCAGGTTTTATGGATACAACAACAAATGAGAGACTACGGTTTGAAATTTCTAAACACTCCTATTTACTGTGATAATGAATCTGCTATAGCGCTTGCTAAAGACGCGGTAAACCATTCCACGGCGAAGCATATCTATGTTCGGTATCATTTCATACGCGATTGCTATGAAAAGAAACTGATAGATATGATCAAAATCCACACGGATTACCAACGTGCCGATTTATACACCAAAGCTTTTGATAAACCTCGTTTCGAGTATCTTTTGGTTTTAAATGGCATTAAAGAAAAGCAGGATTAGATCCACATTGGCAATCGTTTTTGTAAATATTTTCTTCAAAAACAGAAAAATCCAAAAATATTGTCGTTTTGCAAATTTTTAGATTTTTAGGGGGAGAAAATTCAGAAAAATACAAAAACATCAGAAAATGCAAAAATCAAAAAAATTGAGAAAATTCAAAAATGAAAAAAATGAAAAAAATGAAAAAATGAGTTTCTTTGGTGGAAATAGGGAAGATGATATTAACCAATCAGTCGGACTGTCTGGACCTTTATCATCTTAAAAATATTGGATCTGATAAGTAGCCTCTACAATGATGTGTTGGTAGGCTCGAAATCATTTCCAAGTTCGGCACGGTGATATAAATCTAAATCTACTGAGAATTGTGTGGATTAACGCCGCGTTGGCATATGGTCTAAAAGCCTTAAATCTTGTTGATAGAATGCCAAAATCCGAGGTTTCTGGTCTTTAAGAGGTTGGTACATCCGGGGTGAACTGGACGTCTCTCAGAATAAAATGGGGTGGCATAAGTGACGTACGTTGGGTTAGCAGCCTACAACTGAGACACCTCTTTGCCATACTCAGTAAAAGAAAAGAAAAACAAAAAAATAGAATAAATTCTGATAAGGAGACGTCTGGGAATCCTGTAAGAGCAAAAAGATCATAAATGCCAAAACCCTATTCTCAAAGAGAATCGCTCTACGGTATCAAATCATTAATACCTAAAGCATCGTACCGTGAAAAATAAAAAATGTACGGTATTTGACTTGAACCCTGGTCTGGATCTCACTGGTCTCTTTGCTGCAGCGTTCTTGCAGACCTGATCACCACTGAGTTCATTCCTTGTAAATACGGATGACAACAGCTTATTCACCGGTTACGAGGAAGCTTTGTGCATGCCTTGATGCGGGAATATGTCGCGTGTGCGGGGAACACCTTTAATCAGCTTTAATATTACCTTAACGTATCTAAAGTGCCTAGCGATAAAACTTGATTTTGAGTTTAGGTGGACAACAATACTGACAGTTGTTGTAGGATGCTTATTGGTAATTTTAATCTAAAAATGAAAGCATAAGGGTTCCAGTATAGTTCGTACACTGATATGATTCCCTAACTATCGAAACTCGCAAAAATATGTTAGTGTACAGTTAATTGTTCTTGTGTTTTCGCTTATTTTCTATTTTAATTTAGTAGATTAGCTATTCTTGATTGCCGATGATGGAAACCTAATCCATTGTAATCTTACTTCTTCAAGAATAAAACGCCGAAAAATAAAAAGGATAATTAATTGAAAACTTGTACTTTTACCGGGTCAAAACCGTGTGTTTTACCGAGTACAAGGGTGAAAAATGAAACATTTTCAAGTTTTTGAGTCGTCATCTGAGTCGCGTGTGAAATCGGGCTGAAAAACGCAAGTTTTGAGCCTTAACGGGTCAAAAAATGCAAGTTTTGGTGCTGCAGGGGCATTTTGGTAATTTGTGGAAAGGGTATATGCATTTAGGGAGCTAATCGCATGTGTACTTAGACGAGTAGACCCTAATCGCATGTGATTACACGCGTTTATGTGCTAATCGCTAGTATGTATAAGCGATTAGTCCATAAGGCATTCAGTCAAACCATGTGTGCATAATCGTGTATCACTATAAGCGTTTAGACACAATCGCATGTAACTGGTAAGCGATTAACAGCTACTCGTGCCACTGTACCTAGCGATTAGATGCTAATCGCTTGATGACTCCATGCGATTAGGCCCAGAACTCGCTTAGCCCATACCACACGAGTAGGCCCAGGTACACGTTTGGGCCTATCTAATCGTCAGTAGTTGAAAGCGGTTAGGTTCCTTGGTGCTACTCGCGTATACTGTTCATCATAGCGATTAAGGCTTACTCGCCACTACTGGTCAGCGATTAAGGCTTACTCGTGTCCACTGTAGCACGCGTGTAAGTATAATCGTGTGTTGTGAGTAAGCGATTAGGCCAGAATATATAAAGGACACTTAGAGTTTTTCACTTCATTATTTCAAAACCTATTCACTGTGAAGCTTTTCCCTCTTAACCCGATCTTACTCGAACTCTTGCCCGTGATTTTTAGATTCTTGAAACTTGTTCTACACAATCAAGAATCATGCAGTACGGAACATCAGAGAAGCACAACTGTTTGGCATTTCTCGGACCAGTTACAAAGCCGGAATGCAAGTTGTTCGAGGGTGTTATCGAATACTTGAAGCGATCAAAGATCAAGTATGCTATCTCTACTGAATACGCGGCCTACAAGGATATTATTCGGGAATTCTACCAGAATGCAAAGGTCGACAACAGCACTGTTCCTGCAACGGTTAAAAGTGTTGTGCAACAAAAGGACGTGGTTGTTACAGAAGAATTGATTCGTGAAGTTCTAAAGTTTGAAGATAACAAAGACGATCCTATTGTGTTCGATACTATTCTGATTCGCGGTGGATTTCTTAGAATGAAGTATACAGATGATGTTCGTACTCAGAAGATGCTGCAAAAGGGTTGTCTACCGCCAGAGATAAAATATCTAACGCACGTCGTGCTTAAGTGCATCGGCCCTCGCAAAGGCACGTTTGATGCGATCCGGGACACCTTAGCATCGGCGATAGTTGCGTTGACGCTGAACAAGCCGTTCAACTTTTCTGGAATGATTTTGCACCAGCTCAAGGAAGTGATTTTGCAGAAGCCAACAAAGTACTCGTTCATAGTTTATCCTCGTTTTCTGCAAATGATCCTTGATCACCAGATTCCAGATTTGGTGAAGCATGATAATGAGTTGCTCGAGATTAAGAACATTGATGAGATCGAGCTGAAGAGAATGCTGCAGTATAAGAAAAAGCCGAAGGCGGAACATCCACCAAGTCGGAAACTGTATGCATATCTCGCGAAAGAGGATTATGAGGCACCACCTGGGAATAGGTGGAGACATGACGACAGTGACTCTGAAGATGACATTCATGTTCATAGACAGGTATTCAAAGGTGATGATGTTATTGGCAGACCCACTGATGAATTGGGTCCCAATGAACCGGGCAATACGGGGGATGATTGTAACGCCCCAAAACCCGAATTTATAACTTTAGTAGCATGTTTTAATGTGTTATGGTATGGGGTGAAATAACTAAGCATTTAAGTTAGTAGGTGCACAAGTAAATGGAAATATAACAAGGTTTTAGTCGAAATTGGATGGGTATCAAACATGAAGGGTTGGAATTGTGAAAAACCCAAAAACCCACTTGTGGTGGGTTGATATGTACGACACACACACACACAATTCAGGAGATTCTTGTGCCTTGTGTGTGTGTATCTGTGTGTGGGTGTGCTTCTACCCCAAATCAAGAGAAAGAAGAAGAAGAGATGATGCATGAAGCTAATTATGGGTCATCTAAGGTTTACATACATCAAGGTACCTTTAATTTGGCTTATTATGAGGTTATGTTTGTTTTGAATGTGGTGAAAATCTAGGGTTCATGTGAAAACGTGAATCAAGGATGGATGAAGGTGTCTAGAGGTTGATAGACACTAAAGGATCCATAATTTGTGATACTACATAAAGCTATGCTTGATTTATGTGCTAATTAGGTTGTTTTACACCTATGTTGGAAGTGGGTATTGGTCTTGGGGTAATCCAAGACCATTCTTAGTAAATTAGTTGTGAAATCATGTAATTGTAAGAATAATGTGTAGTAGATGACAAGCATGTGGGGAAATTTTGGTTGTGATTGAAGGTGATTACTCATTTGGTGGAATGTGTGTATTAGGAGCTTGTACATTGAGCTTAGAATGTTGTATGCACACCAAGTGTTTGATGAAATGTCTAGACTAATACAATGTGTGAATTTGTAGGCAAGTCTTGACAAATATGAAGTAAAGTGATAGTAGATATACTTGATAGTAGATATACTTGAGAGTAGGTTAACATGAAGATTGTATCTTAGAGAGTGTTCATGTGTGAAATCTAGTTGATTGTATGATTTCATAAGAAGTATGCATTAGAGTGTACATGATGCTTGAATAGTATGATGCACACCATGTGATGGACAATTGGTATGGTGAATGATCTTGTGTGTTAGTGAGACATGAATGTGATGTTTATGGTAACATTCATATGGCCTAGTATGTTAATATAGACATATGTTTGTAAGAAGAAAGTTGAATGGTAGAAAGTGGACTTTCCGCCAAGTCAATAGTGTAGAATAGCATGGTTAGATCCCTAAACTTAATTGTGCGATTAGAAGCACTATGTGACGCATACATGTTAAAACCATGAGATAGATATATATGATAATGAGTGGTATTACATGATGAGAGACCCAATGTGGTTGTGTATGTATGTTGTAGATATAGTAGAAGTTGACTAATGAAAGTCAATGTGTTATTTGATGGAGAATGATTGTTAGTATGATATGATCATGTGTACTAACAAGGATGTGAATATGGTGATATGAAAGGATAGGAAAAATGGACTCAAGCATAGGGAGCTAATGGGTCAAGGCGGGACAATAAACAAGCAAGAACTTGGAGTACACAAGGTAAGTGGTTCTTATTCCACTTCGGATAATAAATCTTAACATGTTTATGTGTTTGATAGTAGTACGAGGACCGTGAGATGTTGGTACCTAAATAACAAGGATAAGGCTTGAATAGGAGTTTATAATGGTATAAACGTGGCTTTGGAACGGGTTGGAACGGATCGAGTCGAGGTGGAAAGAAGGAAGAAAAAGTTCAAGATTTTCACCAGGTCCACAGTAGGCCTACGGCCTGGGAGTACCCCTACGGTGGCCCAGGGACACAAATTCCCACCGTAGGGCAGGCCTGAATGGCCGTAGACTTTGAAGTCCAGACCGTACCCCTACGGCCATACAGTAGGGGTACGGTGGTCGCTGCAATGTTTGTAATGTTATTTTTCTATTATTTGATGATGTTTTGCTTAAGTGCGCGACCCGTAATTGCGTTTAACGCACCAATTAGCATCGTTGGACCTCGTGTGGGGCCTTGTAAGGGTGTAGCAAGTAATAGTAGTGTGGTTTTGTAAACATGATCGTAGTACGGAATGGTACAAGTGCGTGTAGTTTAATCGATGCATTATCCGATGGCATTAAATACGGTAAGTAGATTACCATGATTATGTAGTATTGTAGATGAGATGTACATATAAGTTCTCATGCTCGGGTTAGAGGAAGAGAGTTACTTGTATGTATGATAGCATTATATAGTGGTAGAAGTAGTATACTTGTATGTATGGTGGTATTGAAGGTGGAAGTTGTATACTCGTATGTATTGTAGAATTATGCAAATGAATTGTATGCTTGTAGGCATTGTAGTATTACATGTGGAAGTTTATGCTTGTATGAATTGTAGTAATACATATGGAGTTTACACTTGTGTGTATTGTGGTATCATATGTAGGAGTTTATGCTAGTATGTATTATGGTATTGTAGGTGGAGATGTATGCTTGTATGAATTGTAGTACTAAACGTGGGAGCTATACTTGTATGTATTGTATGTTTGTAGCAATACATGTGGGAGTTATACTTGCACGTATTGTATGTATTGTAGTAATACATGTGGGAGTTTATACTTGTATGTATCGTAGAATGTGCATGTAGGGGATTATATCCTTGGATATACATATATATGTATTGCGAGGTTAATAACCTTTGTTATGAGAATGATATGAGATGCAGGTATGTAAATACGATTGTAAGAGACATGGAGGTTCGGATCGGGGTAACCCACCCGAACTTGAGAGAAGGATTACAGACAGGATCACAGAGGATTGTGGGATGCTACTTCGTGTTATGAGTAGATTACATGAGGTCACTCATTGAGCTAACGTATTGGTTATGTGGTGGATGCAGGTTGTCTGGGTTACCTAACTTCTTCAAGGGAAGGATGGAGATCGAGCGAGGAGGCGGATTGTACGTGGTCACGGATACCTAACCAATAGAGTCGAGTCCTGTTGAATGTATTAAGAAATAACTTAAGATGTAACACCAAATTTCCTTAGTAGAACCGGTTTTCTAAACAATTATGATTGTTTTATAAATGAATTTTTCGGTTGGTATTTTCCGCTGCGAGTTTTCTGTAAACAGATTTAGGGTGTTACAAGTTGGTATCAGAGCCCCGGTTTGAGCGAAATCTAGTACAAGGAAGTATGTACTCGAACTCAAACTCGTGTGCTCCTGAATGAAATGACCCGTACAATCCAAGGCTCGATCAAGACCCAAAGGTAGAAATTAATATTAACTCACATGACATGTAAAAGCTAATTGTGGTGTTCATGTTAAGGTGAGCTTTTGTGGATAATGAAGAGATCTCAAGGACACGATCCAACGTAGATCGCGGAGGTTGTGGATATGATGTGACAATCTCAGGTACGCGATAATTGACTATTTATACCGGGGGGAGGAAAATCCTCAGGGATGGTAAAACATAGAAGGAAATCGAAATGTGGCACGAAGCTGAAAACCAGTCCTCAGGCATAAGGTAATGATTACATGAAGGCACGTGGATAACATGTGGACTGTACACCTGGCCAGTGCACAAGAAACATGCTACACACGTGAGACCATGAGAATCATTACAGGTATGCCCGGTGGAATTGGAAAGTAAGTAGTCGTGTGGGTGAGTAGTTGGAATGAAAAGTTTGAGTCCGTAGACAAGTACGGATCAAATCAAAATAATAGAAATACCCTTTGTGGGTTAAAGTGGTGATTGACCTTAATGGGTCAAGTGGTAGAATTACCCTTTATGGGATAAAATGGTAGAATTGACCATAAAAGGGTCAACAAAGTAGAAAAGCCCGTATGGGTTAAAACAGTAGAATTGACCTTAAAAGGTCAAATGGTGGAAAAGCCCGTATGGGTTAAAACAGTAGAATTGACCTTAAAAGGTCAAATGGTGGAAAAGCCCGTATGGGTTAAAACAGTAGAATTGACCTTAAAAGGTCAAATGGTGGAAAAGCCCGTATGGGTTAAAACAGTAGAATTGACCTTAAAAGGGGCAAATGGTGGAAAACCCTTATGGGTTAAATTAAGTGGAATGACCATGATGGATCAAAGTTGTAGAAATACCCTTATGGGTTAAAATGGTAAAATGACCGGGATGGGTCAAAATTGTAGAAATATCCTTATGGGTTAAAATGGTAAAATGACCGGGATGGGTCAAAATTGTGGAAATACCCTTATGGGTTAAAATGGTAAAATGACCGGGATGGGTCAAAATTGTAGAAATATCCTCATGGGTTAAAATGGTAAAATGACCGGGATGGGTCAAAATTGTAGAAATACCCTTATGGGTTAAGATGGTAGAATGACCATGGTGGGTCAAAATTGTAGAAGTACCCTTGTAGGTCAAATTGGATGGAAAGACCTTAGCGGGTCATAAGGGCTGGAAGGACCTTAACGGTTCATAGGGTCGAGATCATGTATGATAGGTAGGAGAACCCTAATGGGGCAAGGTTGGAAGGACCTTGATGTGTAAGGATGGGTAATAACGTACGGTAACTAAAATAGAAACGGATTGTTCAGGAAAGATGTATATAATTAGACATTCTAATAGCAACAAATTTTGTATAGACTATTGAAAGTCAGTTGTTATGAATATAAGGGGGTATGAATAACCAATGATTTTGTAGATACGAATGGTCAAGATTATGGACTTGACGAAATCTACAAGATAGATGATATGAAGATAATGAGTTGGAACTAATTGTGAATGAATTAAAACAAGATAAATATGGCATGAAATTATTAAGGAGAAAGTTAAGCCGACGATGAGATGATCGGTTAACATTCCGGAAGGAAGGTTAGTGAATTCGGTTGTTTTATGATTGTCAAGTAGAGAATCGATATGACAATAGTACCCACGTAGGAATGTATGATATCTGACGTATGTGTCTACAGTAGATAGTGCACGAAATGAACTAACAACCAAATAGGTATGAATAGAATGACTCTAAAACCTACCAGGAAGGGGTGGGGTGAGTATGGTAAATATATTTGTCCCGTGAGTACTATGGGACAATGTCGGACTCCCAGGTCGAGTACGAACAAGGGAGGGTGAAGTAGTAGCTGGGTAGTAGTAGTTTGGAATACCTGATAATTGCGAGAAGGCTTGTGTTAATATTAGGAGGTGTGGACATATAATTATGTCTAGTCATGATTAAAGTAGTAGTGTAGCCTATGATGTGGGCTTGTGATGTGGCATGAAACTTCGAATGAAGTGTCAAAGTAGATAAGTAAGTAGAGAAAGCCTAGTAGGGTAGAAAAGAAAAAGGTTTCGGGGACGAAACCTTCTTTAAGGGGGGTAGACTTGTAACGCCCCAAAACCCGAATTTATAACTTTAGTAGCATGTTTTAATGTGTTATGGTATGGGGTGAAATAACTAAGCATTTAAGTTAGTAGGTGCACAAGTAAATGGAAATATAACAAGGTTTTAGTCGAAATTGGATGGGTATCAAACATGAAGGGTTGGAATTGTGAAAAACCCAAAAACCCACTTGTGGTGGGTTGATATGTACGACACACACACACACAATTCAGGAGATTCTTGTGCCTTGTGTGTGTGTATCTGTGTGTGGGTGTGCTTCTACCCCAAATCAAGAGAAAGAAGAAGAAGAGATGATGCATGAAGCTAATTATGGGTCATCTAAGGTTTACATACATCAAGGTACCTTTAATTTGGCTTATTATGAGGTTATGTTTGTTTTGAATGTGGTGAAAATCTAGGGTTCATGTGAAAACGTGAATCAAGGATGGATGAAGGTGTCTAGAGGTTGATAGACACTAAAGGATCCATAATTTGTGATACTACATAAAGCTATGCTTGATTTATGTGCTAATTAGGTTGTTTTACACCTATGTTGGAAGTGGGTATTGGTCTTGGGGTAATCCAAGACCATTCTTAGTAAATTAGTTGTGAAATCATGTAATTGTAAGAATAATGTGTAGTAGATGACAAGCATGTGGGGAAATTTTGGTTGTGATTGAAGGTGATTACTCATTTGGTGGAATGTGTGTATTAGGAGCTTGTACATTGAGCTTAGAATGTTGTATGCACACCAAGTGTTTGATGAAATGTCTAGACTAATACAATGTGTGAATTTGTAGGCAAGTCTTGACAAATATGAAGTAAAGTGATAGTAGATATACTTGATAGTAGATATACTTGAGAGTAGGTTAACATGAAGATTGTATCTTAGAGAGTGTTCATGTGTGAAATCTAGTTGATTGTATGATTTCATAAGAAGTATGCATTAGAGTGTACATGATGCTTGAATAGTATGATGCACACCATGTGATGGACAATTGGTATGGTGAATGATCTTGTGTGTTAGTGAGACATGAATGTGATGTTTATGGTAACATTCATATGGCCTAGTATGTTAATATAGACATATGTTTGTAAGAAGAAAGTTGAATGGTAGAAAGTGGACTTTCCGCCAAGTCAATAGTGTAGAATAGCATGGTTAGATCCCTAAACTTAATTGTGCGATTAGAAGCACTATGTGACGCATACATGTTAAAACCATGAGATAGATATATATGATAATGAGTGGTATTACATGATGAGAGACCCAATGTGGTTGTGTATGTATGTTGTAGATATAGTAGAAGTTGACTAATGAAAGTCAATGTGTTATTTGATGGAGAATGATTGTTAGTATGATATGATCATGTGTACTAACAAGGATGTGAATATGGTGATATGAAAGGATAGGAAAAATGGACTCAAGCATAGGGAGCTAATGGGTCAAGGCGGGACAATAAACAAGCAAGAACTTGGAGTACACAAGGTAAGTGGTTCTTATTCCACTTCGGATAATAAATCTTAACATGTTTATGTGTTTGATAGTAGTACGAGGACCGTGAGATGTTGGTACCTAAATAACAAGGATAAGGCTTGAATAGGAGTTTATAATGGTATAAACGTGGCTTTGGAACGGGTTGGAACGGATCGAGTCGAGGTGGAAAGAAGGAAGAAAAAGTTCAAGATTTTCACCAGGTCCACAGTAGGCCTACGGCCTGGGAGTACCCCTACGGTGGCCCAGGGACACAAATTCCCACCGTAGGGCAGGCCTGAATGGCCGTAGACTTTGAAGTCCAGACCGTACCCCTACGGCCATACAGTAGGGGTACGGTGGTCGCTGCAATGTTTGTAATGTTATTTTTCTATTATTTGATGATGTTTTGCTTAAGTGCGCGACCCGTAATTGCGTTTAACGCACCAATTAGCATCGTTGGACCTCGTGTGGGGCCTTGTAAGGGTGTAGCAAGTAATAGTAGTGTGGTTTTGTAAACATGATCGTAGTACGGAATGGTACAAGTGCGTGTAGTTTAATCGATGCATTATCCGATGGCATTAAATACGGTAAGTAGATTACCATGATTATGTAGTATTGTAGATGAGATGTACATATAAGTTCTCATGCTCGGGTTAGAGGAAGAGAGTTACTTGTATGTATGATAGCATTATATAGTGGTAGAAGTAGTATACTTGTATGTATGGTGGTATTGAAGGTGGAAGTTGTATACTCGTATGTATTGTAGAATTATGCAAATGAATTGTATGCTTGTAGGCATTGTAGTATTACATGTGGAAGTTTATGCTTGTATGAATTGTAGTAATACATATGGAGTTTACACTTGTGTGTATTGTGGTATCATATGTAGGAGTTTATGCTAGTATGTATTATGGTATTGTAGGTGGAGATGTATGCTTGTATGAATTGTAGTACTAAACGTGGGAGCTATACTTGTATGTATTGTATGTTTGTAGCAATACATGTGGGAGTTATACTTGCACGTATTGTATGTATTGTAGTAATACATGTGGGAGTTTATACTTGTATGTATCGTAGAATGTGCATGTAGGGGATTATATCCTTGGATATACATATATATGTATTGCGAGGTTAATAACCTTTGTTATGAGAATGATATGAGATGCAGGTATGTAAATACGATTGTAAGAGACATGGAGGTTCGGATCGGGGTAACCCACCCGAACTTGAGAGAAGGATTACAGACAGGATCACAGAGGATTGTGGGATGCTACTTCGTGTTATGAGTAGATTACATGAGGTCACTCATTGAGCTAACGTATTGGTTATGTGGTGGATGCAGGTTGTCTGGGTTACCTAACTTCTTCAAGGGAAGGATGGAGATCGAGCGAGGAGGCGGATTGTACGTGGTCACGGATACCTAACCAATAGAGTCGAGTCCTGTTGAATGTATTAAGAAATAACTTAAGATGTAACACCAAATTTCCTTAGTAGAACCGGTTTTCTAAACAATTATGATTGTTTTATAAATGAATTTTTCGGTTGGTATTTTCCGCTGCGAGTTTTCTGTAAACAGATTTAGGGTGTTACAATGATGAGCATAGACGCGATGATGATATGTTTGAACCTGCGTCTTTGGATGTTGATGCTCCATCTAGCTCGGGTAAGGGAAAAGAAACATTGGATGAAGGCCCGATTAACATTGAAGATGTTGATGATGATGATGATGACTCAGAGGCAACTGAAGATGATAGACCTGATGTGCTCAGTTTAGAGGAGGATATGGCTCTCACAGCCGAGGCGAGAGAACTTCAGAGGGATCCCACTTTCACACTAAGAGGTGAGGATCTCATTGCTGATATTGATGCTGATCTAAGCACGCCTCCTCCTCACAAGAGACAGAAAACCCAGGCAGCAAAGGTTAGTAGAGGTCACAAGAGGATATCAAAGATTGTAGTTGAGCCTGAAAAGAATCCAAAAAGATTGAAGGGTAAACGTACAGCTTTGAATCTTCCTGATACATTCGGCTCTCCAACCTCTTCTACCACACCAGCAACAACAACAGCAACAACAACTACAACAGCAACCACTTCTTCAGCTCCTCTATCTTCCAGTGCAGCTATGCCTGCAGGTATTACTATGTCTATGCCTTCTTCAGTAGTCTTCACTGAGCAAGTCTCAGCTACTGTTGAAGCGACAGGTGCACAGTTGGTTTCTAATCCGGTTGGTGACCATATCCGGAGACTGAAGGAAGCTGCAAGAACCAAAGCAGTTAAACCTTCAGGCCAATCATCTTCTTCTACTTCTGCTTCAAATGAACAACTCCAGCAAAATGTCAGCGAACTCATGGCTTTAGTTGCTGCACAATCGCGGGAAATAGCAGAGTTAAGGAACAAGAATACTCAGATCGAAGAAAATGAGACAGCGATGCTTGAGTTGATTGGTGAAACCATTACTGCTAATACAGATCTTAGAGCTACTGTCGACGCACTCACCTTGTCTAATCAGCAAATTCTTGAGTCGAACAGGCAGCTTATGGAATCACACCAGCAGCTGATACAGTCAAACCAAAGTGCCTTGGCGAGACTGACTGGCGTTGAAGGTAAGTACAATGACCTCCAGCTCGCAAATGTGAACAATGAGCGCAGAATCACCAGATACAGGAAACAAAATACTAGATTAAGAGCTAGGTTGGATGAGTTGTCTGGAACTCAGCCTAGGCTCACTGGTGGTTCTGAGGCTGGAGCGAGTACAGCTGGTGATGATGATGATGATAGTGAAGAAGAGGATGATGAGGATGATGAAGAGGATGATGACAGGTCTGATGATGATGATCAGGGTGATGGTAAAGGTGATGGTGGTGACCCTGGAGCCACAGGCGGTGGCGGGTCATCGGGTGGTTCAGCTGAGAGACGAACTAAGAAGCGCCATGATCGTCGAGGCGATGATCCCGAGGCAGGTTCTTCTGCTCAGGGGGAGCCATCAAGCAAGATGAGCAAGATTCACGAGCTTCGCAAGCAACTGAATAAGAAGGCATTGATTCAGGTTGAATATGTTGAGCCTCTAAACTGCTATTTTGCCTATGATGATGAAGGCAACCTGCTTCCACCGCCTACCATGCCCGAGTATGATTTGGAAGAAGGCGAGATTCCTCCAGAGATGACACCAGAGGACTTAGCAAGAGTTTATGGCTTTACACCTGGAGAATCTTCCAGTGCGAGCCAAAGTGTCCCTCCTGAGTTGCATCCTGATAATAATGAGGTAGATCTCGAAGATGGAACCAACGTCCCAACTCCTGAGTATGTGGTAAATGAGTCGGGCGCTGGTATTCCAAACATTGATGAGGAGATGGTTCGAGAGGCTGAGGAAAAGTTGAAGTCTGTCTCTGCTGATATTCCTGATGAAGTTAAAATTCGACAGGATAAAATCAAAGAGCGCTATCCTAAGTGGTTTAAACCTGAAGAGAAGAAAAAGCCGGTTGAGTGAGCCTCCGTCTTCAAGAAAAAGTTGACGAAGATGTCTGGAAATGTGATAAGCTGGGCATATGTTAGTCACACAAGGATGCTGGGAGTAAAATGGCAAGAAGGTGTATTGTATTTTCAGGAATGCAGAGACCTTATGAGCCTCCCATTCTGGTATATCCGTGATTTAGTTCGTCTTGATTATCCTCTGTACAAAGAGAAGGCTCCTTTTCTTCAAGGTTTTTACACGATGCTGAAGCGAGAAAGCATGGATAAATGGAAGGAATTCAAGCCTCAGTATCCCAGATCATACCAAACAGACAAGATTCATCCCTTCACTCTAAAGCCAATCTGGGAGCACAAAATCAAGCCACCGAAATGCGTTTCAAGGATTCCCATTATTCCTCTTGAACAAGACTTTACCACGAAGCTGTATTATTGGCACTATGATGCAGCTACTACTGAAGCGGTGATCGTCTTGAGCAACAGTCCAAACCCATGCAGGAAGATTAGGATTTGGGATCCTATGTGGTTGATTAATTGCTCGGAAAAGGATGTGGAGATGTTGTATCAGTATCCGATCATGCATCTACCTGTTGAAGCCGATCAAGCTATGAAGTTTCAGAGAGTGATCCGGTTTTGTTATGCTAACAAGGTTCATGCAGGATGCGACTGGTCGAGAATCACACGGATTAGATCTACATCAAGCTGAAGACAGAGATTGAAGATGCTGTTTGTATTTTTGTTTAGTTGTAATCGTTTTTGCTTATCGAGTCTGTAAAGTTGTTTGCTATTTTGGTATGAACGATGTCTTTTGGTTATTTCTGTACGTATACTAGCCTGGTCCAAGGGGGAGTCTGTTAGTGCACGATGTCCCTAGGCTAGTATATATGTTGTTTGGACGTATTTCGGGGTGTTTGGAGGCGTTTATACGCGTTTTGGGGGTTTCGGGGAACTGCATGCGAGTAGCAGGAGAATGATAGCGATTAGGGCCCTAATCGCTAGCCCTTGCACACGAGTAGCTTCCTGGTGATGGCGATTAGGTGCTAATCGCCTGCACTGTAGCAGGCTAATCGCCTGCAACCTGCTGCTCGTACCCGGGTGGTATAAATACCCTCATTATCAACCCTAGACCTCAGTTCTTGCCTCACACACCTTCCAAACACCCTCCCCTGGTCATAGGACGTCTGATTTGATCATTGTAAACACTTGAGCTCTGTTTTAGTGATTAATCTATAATCTTTTGACCCGTGTGTGTGTAGTAATTACTCGTTTCATAGTTTCAATCGTTGTTTCTGTTATTAGATCATCTTAGAGGGATTCCGCACCTCTAAGATAAAACCCGTGATTGTTGGAACGCGAGTTCGACGGTCCTAACAAAAAAACTTGTTTTTACGGTGTTTTTTAAATATTGTAGCATGAAAAAGTTATAGTCGTTTAAAAAATGGAGGTGAAACATGAAAAAGTCAACAATTATGGTAACGGACAATAATACCCTTTTGGTTAGTGTCACGTGTCAGTCTCTTAGTCCTTTTTACACTTTTTACGTTAAGGCTTTTTTACAAAAGTTTCTCTCCTTTCTCATATCTGTTGAAAATACATACAGACTTATAGTAAGCACCTGGAATAATGAAAGAACAACAAAATTCTGCACTTTTGAAAATATAAGTTTTTCAAACATACTATGATTATATTCTTTGCTCAGTAAGCCCAGGTAATGTCTTTATTTATTTGCATGTGTGTGGATTATACAGTTGTTATTGTTATGTGAAGCAATGTGATGACATTAAGAGTGGAACAGATTTTCCAAGTTCAATCAATGGTTTAAGTTAGAGGTCGAAGTATTTTCTTAAATACATAAGTTTTAAATCCTGAAAGCGGTATATGATTCTCAATGGGAATATTATTTGTGGTTATTTTTTGAATTTACGCTACTAGGTTGTAAAAGAATCGTCCTACTAAGCAAATGCAATAATCTAGCATCTAGTATTTAGTGGGCCAAAAGATCTTCCTTTTTGCAATTTATAACGAGTGTCAAAAACTGATTATACACTTTATGTAGACCACATGTGTCATATATTGTTGATTGTTTGAGCCAGTACATAGATGCTCCACTACAATCACATGTTAAACTTGTTTGTAGAGTTCATATATATGTGGCTTCAAATTAGAGCAAGTGTCAATTACTGCTGGAAGGTGAGTCATAGGATTTTATTTATTTCCGGGTAGTTTAATTCCTAATTAATATTTTCAGAAACAAAACTCTAGCCAACAATATCTCGGTCATCTATAAGTAGAATATCATGTTATTATCAAAAATATATATTATAGTTCACGTTCAGGTTGTGAAACAAACAACACCAAACCGACTCAAGTCAGTTAAAAGATTCCAAGGATATTGAGAAGTAATCTATATATATATATAAAACAAAGCCCTTTTGCTGACGTGGCGTCCAATGGTGACTCCAACCTCCCCTCTATAGTGCCACGTGGCATCCTTAATGAATGTTTTTGGTGTTTTTTAATTATTTCGTTTTTTTAATTAAATAAAAAAAGAAAAAGATAAAACCCTAAGGTTATTAAATCCTAACCTCCTCATTCACTCTCCCAAACCCTAAAAACCTTACACCACCTCTCCAGATAATCTGCATCGCCACCATTGCAGCCGTTATCACAACCTTCGTCACCGTCGTTTTCCCCAGCCAAACAATCCCAGTTTTCTGTGCGGTTCGTCAGCGTTATTTGCCCCAACCAACGAATCCCCACATTCGGTGCTGTCAATAAAAAGGAGTCTTTGTTGTTATTATATTATATGAAATTAAATTTGCAATGTTAATAAAAAGGAGTCTCTGTTGTTAATATAATAACAACCGTATCTCTCAACGCACAAATCCCTTTGGTTTCCTATGCCGCCGCCTCCTATAAAGTTCATATCATCCTTTGTTATTATATTATATGAAATTAAATTAGTAATGTTAATATTATGTAAAATTGAGTTAGTGTTTTGTGTTGATTTGTTTTACAGATTCGTTAAGGAGAAGGATATTTTTTAAATTATGAGAAGAGATTGAGGCCGTTCAGTCCTCATGAAAAGGTAATCATAATATTATTTTGGTTGAAGAGATTAAAGTAAAGGACGGGTTGGGGTTTTTATAATTGTGTTTGTTTATGTTGCTCAAGTTGAATGCCTATTAGGTTGGACATTTGTATACTTTGCTAATGTTTTTAAGATTTAAGTTGATTTTAATATAGTTTTTATTTTATCTTAAAGTAATTAAGAAAAAAAAACTAAGTAAATTAGAACTGTTCTTGATGAACATCATTGTTGTGGTTATTGTTTATTTTGAATAAACAGACAACTTATTTGACTTTTATGTTTGGACTGTTTTGTGATTGTATAGTTGATTAGGTTAGCAATTATAGGAGTCATTAGAATATGAGAGATTAGAGAGATGTGATGAGTTTTTAAATAACCGCAGCTTACTTAAGTGATTGTTTATCTGATTAGTTATTAGGTTTTATGTTAGGGAATATGCATTATTACTGATTTAGGTATAATTCTTTACTTAAAGGTGAGTTTAGGTACCTTGAGTTCAGTTGAATTTATGTGATTGTAGTGTAATTTGTTAACAGAATTGATAGGCTACATCTTCCAATTTTGTAGTGGTTATGTAAGTTTCATTATTTATTTCAAGGTGAGTTTTGTTAGGTTGAGTTAAGTTTAATTTATATCAGTTTAGTTTAATTTGTTAAGAGAACTGATACATGTATTGAAAGATTGTTTACATCTATTACTCATAGGTCTGTTCAATGTCGGTTGAGTTGTATAGTATAATAGATTTATGTTTCATTAGGTACTTAAAGATGAGTTGAGTTACATGTTTCATTAGTTACTTTAAGTTGAGTTTACTTACATTCAGTTAAGCTTAATTTATGTCACTTAAGTTTACTCTTAACAGATTTGATAGAGGTATTGGTGGTTATGTAAGTTCCATTATTTATTTCAAGGTGAGTTTTGTTAGGTTGAGTTAAGTTTAATTTATATCAGTTTAGTTTAATTTGTTAAGAGAATTGATACATGTATTGAAAGATTGTTTACATTCTTGTCTGAATTTCCACCGTAGCCACCGTAGTTAGCTGCGCTAGCTGCAGTACCGTAGTATGTGGCGTAGGATTCCGCTGCTAAGGATGGAGGGATGGTGCTGGTGGCTATGATGGTGGCTGCAGCTAAAGTTATTGCTGTGGTGGTTAAGTTTGGTAATTGTAGCTTGGTGGTGGATTGGATTGGGAGGTGAGGTTTGTTCTTCTTTTATTATTTTTTATTAAGTCATATTAGGATTTTCAACCCCGGGACCTTCCCGGGGTAGATAGCTAGTATCTATACATATAATAAACCAAAGCCATTTTAATGACATGGCACTCAAAGAGGCATTCTCCTCCTTGAGTGTGCCATGTGTCATCCCATGTGGCATTGAGATATTTTAGGAAAAAAATAATTTAAAAACAAAATTAGATTTTTATCTCTTATGTTTCCTCCCATAATTTTTAAACGTTAATATCTTTTATATACGAGATTTTTTAAAGAAAAAAAGTACACCAAATTAACGAGCGTTTTATTATCTTTCCAACGAGTACCATAGTGCTATATAAAAAACGGAGAAAAAGAACGACTATTTTTTGTTGGGTTTAGTTCAAACAGGAAAAAAAAAACACAAAGTGTTCAGGTAAATCATTAATCATGTGTAGGCAAGTCACTAATTATGTTCAAAATAGTAATTTTTTGGGATTGCGTTTTGAATCTGATTTTTAGATTATTGCGTTTTGAAAACGCAGATAATCAGTTTTTAGTGTTTGGGATTGTGTTTGAAAACGCAGATAATCAGTTTTTTAGGCTACCAAAACGCAATAATCTATAAGCAGCTCCACCCCTGCTTTTCCAAAACGCATAATCTGTTTTGAATAATCAATCCCAAACACCCCTAAATGTGAATTATATTTTCAACATGCGTTAGCATTGGAGTTATACATTGTTTTAGGTTAGATATTAATATTAGAGTTATACATTGTTTAAGGTTAGGCGTTAACATTGGAGATATATTTTTAATTGTTTTAGGTTAGCTGCTACCCGAAGATTTCATGCATGTAACTGTAAATGCATCATTCTATTTCATATGTAAAATTAATATGCCATATTAGATTTTTCAACCCCGGGACGTTCCCGGGATATAATCTAGTTTAATATTATATATTGATTAATGTTAAATGATAAGATGGTATTTTTGGTTTTTGGAATTGTTTGAATTTAAAATAAGTTATAGTTAAAGTAGGTTAGGAATCTTACGAAACTAGTATAAGAATTTTTGCTTTGTGATTCATTTGTTTTCTTTAATTATCAAGTGATTAATAAGATAGAGTCGTATTCACTACAAGGAAAGAAGGCGATGGAGGCGACATTTGTTGTCGCTATTGGGTCGCCCCTAAATCCTCGTCGCAAAAGACCATATTTTCGTCGCTATTGAATGTCGCCTCTAATAGTCATTGTCGCTAATACTTATGTAGCAATAGAGGCGACTTCAAATCATATTTTGTTGATAGAACAAAACACTCTAAAATTGATCTTTGGTTTGTACTAGAAGAGATTTAAATCTTGTAACATAGGTTAGAATCGAATCTGCCCAAGGGTACATAATTTACTAAAGTGCTAATTGCTCAGCACAAACAACTGGGTGAAAAAAATGAAATTGTTGACTTGTTTCATATCTTGATAGTGGAGGGGTATCACATGTATCACCCTGAACAAGCAGATTCTAGAAACTTGCTGTAAAGATCTTGAATTTTTTTAGCACAAAGTCAAAGTCCAAAGAACTAACGTTTGGTAGCTGCTGAGGATGATTACACAGAACCTAAAGGGCTGCTTTATATTAATTTAATTGAAGTCTCTTTAGCGAGAAAACATAAAAAGATTCACCCAAATATCCATTTTAACCAATAAGATGACAAAAAAACAAAGAAAAAAAATTCACTCAGTGTGATGACATGTGGTCTAAAATTCAAGTCATGTACCACCTCAGTGCAAGTGTGTGTTAACCTTGTGTCAAATAATTTTTTATCCTGCAATTAACCAGCTTGTACCATGTCAATGGAATTGGCGATTTTTTTTTTTTTGCCTTTGTTTAAAAATATTTAGAAACTATAAAACTTAATTTTCTTAAAAATATTTAAAAGCTTAATTGTTACACCTTTAGTTGAAAAAATAGATATTGTCAGTTTTACTTTCTTAAAAATATTTATAAACTTTATATTAGTACAACATTTTTTAATAGTAAAAAATTTAAACTTCTTATAATTTATATTGTCAAATATTTGAAAACATAACAATATCAGAACTTCAATTTAAAATAACTAAAATTAAATCTTTGAAAAAGTTACAATAGACTTTTTATAGAAAGGATATAAAATAGTTTTTTTTATCTTAAATGAGTTTTTTCCTTCCTAGCATTTTCTGTTTGTCAATTGTGTTATTTGTCCGCACATTTGGGATATAAATATGTTCATTGTGTTTTTTAGTTTGCAAGTGTATTAACTCTATATATTTTGTTTTTAGTCTGTTATCAACTGTGTTATAGTCTGCTGTATTTTTTAATGTCCTCTCCATTGTATTTTTTAGCCTGTTATATTTTTTTAATGTGTCATCTATTGTGTCTTTATATTTTTATGTTTTTAGTGTGTTGTACATTGTGTTTTAGCCTGTTGTGTTTTAAATGTGTTTTTGTGACACCCGTCGAAATCACAGGCCATGATTGTACACTTACTTACATGTATACATTGTGTGTGGCATTATATTTCATCTTGTTCATCGTAATTGGGCCATGCATGGTTACAACAAGTCAATCCCGAGACATACAGTCTAGCAGTAAGCACACTAGTTGATACAAAGTCCCAGCTAGTCGAATAGTTCATCATAGACTATAGGAAATCCATGCAAAACCCTAGTGTTGGGAATCAATACAATAGAGCACAAGGTTCCAATTTGTGATCCAATCAAGAACAAAAACAAACAATGTTCAAGAACGCTAGATAACCCGACGTGATATCCATAGAAAACTAGTAAAAACACGAACAATGTGCCCACATGTAACCTTAAAATTCTATCCATAAAGACTCGTATGAGTAGTAGCATCAAACAAATACATTACCATTCACACATGCATACATACGGCCATATATACACACATATATGTATATATCAAAACACAATCCCACCAAGTCCAAGACAATTGCCATAATTGCAACATAAACCACCTTAACCATCCAAGCTTACACAAGTTGACTTGCCCAAAACCCCTTGTTCTTTCCCTAGGAAATTCGGCTCCCACATTTCCAATACAAAGGAATGTGTGTTGATTTTGGACACTATCTAACTTATACAAGACACACACGATCGCATACACACACATGCCTACATATCTCTTAAACACGCACCATAACACCCAATTCCCAAGTATTACACTAATATAGCATCAAAGTCACTATGCAAACAATCTAACCATGTTTGAACAACCCAACCCAACCCAAACCAACCCTCTTCCTTTCCCTATGAACCGTCGAACTCAACCACAACAAAAACAACATGAATATGCCTTCTCATGCTTACCATTTCCAAGACATTTCACTAACAAGGCATGATACTTTAACCTATAACATGGACAAAGGGATATTGACTACCAAAACCTCCATACTCATCCAAAATTTTCGGCCCTTACATTCCCTAGACAAACCACACAAAAATCTAAGTCAACAATTCTCACACATAAATGGAAACCACCTTTATATCACAACAATCCATCTTGGAAGTTTCGACATGGTTGTTGCCGAGGTTATCTGCTTTGAGAAGGTAGTTCGAGTTCCACTGCCCAACAGAGAGGTTCTGTCCATATAGGGGGAGTACAGGAAGTCCCTATTGCAACTCTTATCTTGCATGAAGGCCCAGAAGTGTTTGCGAAAAGGTCATTTTGCATTCTTAGCGCATGTGATTGAGAAGAAACCAGAGGAAATAAGAATCGAAGACATCCCAGTAGTGTGAGATTTTCCAGAAGTCTTTCCTGAAGATCTGCCAGGATTGCCACCCCGAGGCAAGGTGAGTTTCATATTGACCTAATTCCTGTAGCTGCCCCCGTAGCTCGTTTGCCTTATCGTTTAGCTCTGTCAGAGATGCAAGAACTGTCCAGCCAACTGTAAGAGTGGCTCGACAAGGGATTCATGCAACCAAGATCTTCACCCTGGGGTGCTCCAGTGTTGTTTGTCAAGAAGAAGGATGGATCGTTTCGAATGTGTATCGACTACAGAGAGTTGAACAAGCTAACCGTGAAGAACCGTTATCCTCTTCCCAGGATAGATGACCTGTTCGATCAATTGCACGGCTCCAGTTTCTACTCGAAGATTGATCTGAGGTCAGGTTATCAATAGTTGCGTGTCCATGAGGAGGACATTCCCAAGACCGACTTCAGGACGCGGTATGGCCATTATGAGTTTCTGGTTATGCCATTTGGCTTGACAAACGCACCAGCAGTATTCATGGATTTGACGATATTCTGATCTATTCACAAATCCAAGAGGAGCATGAGCAGCATTTGAGAATGATTCTAAATTTACTCAAGGTTGAGAAATTGTATGCCATGTTATCCAAATGCGAATTCTGGATTCGTGGGGTTCACTTCCTCAGTCACGTGATGAATGCAAAAGGTAGAGTCGATCAAAAACTGGGCTAGGCCCAGTACCCCAACTGAAGTTCGGCAATTTCTAGGGTTAGTTGGCTATTATCGACGATTCATTGAGAATTTTTCAAAGCTAGCCCAGTCCCTAACAGTCTTGACCCAGAAAGACAAGAAGTTCGAATGGGGAGATCAGTAAGAATAAGTTTTTCAGCTTTTGAAGCACAAGTTATGCTGCGCACTGATTCTCTCACTGCCAGAGGGAACCGACGATTTTGTTATCTATTGCGATGTGTCCCATCAAGGTCTCGGTTGTGTCTTGATGCAGAAAGACAAGGTCATTGCCTATGCCTCTCGTCAACTCAAGGTGCACGAACGGAACTACACAACCCATGATTTGGAACTGGGTGCAGTAGTGTTCGCGCTCAAGATTTGGAGGCACTAATTGTACGGGACCAAGTGTACCGTCTTTACTGATCACAAGAGCTTGAAGCATATATTTGACCAGAAGGATCTAAACATGCGTCAGAGACGATGGGTTGAGCTGCTCAATGATTACGATTGTGAGATTAAGTACCATCCAGGGAAGGCAAATGTTGTAGCAGACGCATTGAGCCGAAAGGAACGGGTCAAGACGTTGCGTGTTCGCGCGTTAGGCATGACTATTCGTACCGATCTCACTGCCCGTATTCGCGAAGCTCAACAAGAAGCTCTCAAGGACAGTAACATTGGGAAAGAAGCTCTATACAGTTAGGTGAGTTAACTAGAAACAAAGCCTGATGGGACAATGTATTTCTTGAATAGAATATGGGTTCCTTTGTATCGAGGACTGCGTGATTTGGTTTTGGATGAAGCGCACAAATCCAAGTACTCAATACACCCTGGTGCAGATAAAATGTATAAGGACCTCAAAGAGTTCTATTGGTGGCCTAACATTAAGGGTTGTATTGCGGTCTATGTTAGACTATGCCTAACGTGTTCAAAGGTCAAGGTCAAGGCCGAGTACCAGAATCCTTCAGGCATGCTTCACTAGCCGGAGATTCCCGTTTCGAAATGGGAAAAGATCTCTATGGACTTCATCACCAAGTCACCGAAAACACCTCGTGGTCATGATTCGATTTGGGTGATTGTCAACCGTCTAACAAAGTATGCGCATTTCTTGCCGATTAAAGAAACAGACAAGATGGAGAAGTTGTCCAGATTATACATCAAAGAGATCGTGACAAGGCATAGTGTGCCTGTTTCCATAGTGTCTGATCGAGACAGTCGTTTCACTTCGAGATTTTGGCAGTCATTGCAAGAAGCCCTTGGTTCTCGTTTGGACCTGAGCATTGTTTACCATCCCCAAACAGATGGACAAAGCGAAAGGACCATTCAAACGCTGGAAGATATGCTTCGTGCGTGTGTAATTGATTTTGGAGGAAATTGGGATACACATTTGCCGTTGATCGAATTTTCTTACAATAACAGCTACCACACCAGCATCAAAGTTGCTCCTTTCGAAGCATTGTATGGACGCAAGTGTCGATCGCCCGTGTGTTGGGCAAAAATAGGGGACAATAAATTAACAGGCCCTGAGCTCATCCAGGAGACAACCGACAAGATCTTTCAGATTAGAGAGAGACTGAAAGTTGCCATGGACAGGCAGAAGAGTTATGCGGACCAAAGGCGTAAACCATTGGAGTTTCAGGTAGGCGACAGATTCTTGCTCAAAGTATCACCATGGAAAGGAGTACCCAGGTTTGGGAAACGTGGAAAGCTCAATACTAGATACATAGGTCCCTTTGAAATTCTTGCACGAATTGGACCAGTTGCATACAAGCTCAAGCTGCCCCGAGAACTCAGTAGTGTTCATGACACGTTCGACGTCTCGAATCTCAAGAAGTGTCTTGCTGATGAGTCATCGGTTATCCCTCCAGAGGAGATCCACATTGATGATCAAGTTCATTTCATAGAGAAGCCAATAGAGATAATAGACTCGAAGGTTCAGAAGCTTCGTCGCAGTCAGGTCAAGCTAGTCATGGTGCATTGGAATTCCAAGCGCCGACCCGAGTACACTTAGGAGCGTGAGGATCAGATGAAACGCAAGTACCCCCATATCTTCCTAGAGACCACCAGTTTAGATGACCAAAACCGAAAATTTCGCGGACGAAATTCCTCTAACAGGGGGAGAATGTGACACCTGTCGAAATCACAGGTCATGACCGTACACTGTTGGGTTCAGTTGAGACCACAGTTACCAGAACAAAGACTTTTGGTAGTTAATATGATGGTTTACTAGTCAAGGGACTAGAATTGTAAATAATCTATAGCTCCTAGGGTTTCTAAGAGCTGCTGCGTATTTAGGTATGGGGCCTGCATACTTATGTTAAGTACGCAGGCCCATATTGACAGCCTATAAATAGAACATGTAGGGCAGCTCATTCTCTAGGGTTTTGGTGGTCAAGATAACACAAGTAAATCTTTGGTGCGTATTTGTTTCATTCCATGGTGTACTTATTGTCTGATTATCAATGAAAATCTCAATTTTGATTATCTTGTGGGTCGGTTCTTCATTGTTTATCTAGTATCTTCGGTTTTACAAAGATTCATCACTCAAAACACTTAATCAATAGGCGTTTCTAAGTGATAACAATCATTTGCACTAATAGATCTAGAATTTCGGGACTTACAACTTGGTATCAGAGCCTTCATGCTCTTGATTGTATCTATTTTGATACCAAAACCCTCATCTAGTTGGTTTCTTGAAGTTTTTATAAATGTTCATATATGTTCTTAACAAAAGTGACTCGGAAATGGTTTAGATTCGTGTTTTTATAGTGTTAAAAGGTGTTTTTAACTAGTAGATAAATTATCCGAGCATTTTAGATCAGTTGAAATAGTTTTGGATCGGATCAGAATGTTTTTGAGCAAGTTTTTCAGAGGTTTTTAACTGCTGGGGGTACTTATTTCTTATATGTGCGTACTTGGTTATTCAAACCTTCAAAGCTTTAAAGAATTTCGTCTCCGCGTATTTAACTAGGGTTTCTGCGTACTTGACAAGAAAACCCTAGTTATCTGCGTATTTATCATAACAGTGTGGTCTTTGTGTACTTATCTAGGATTTCTGTGTACTTACAAGAAAACCCCAGTTAGTTACGTACTTGTCATCACAGCGTACTTGTCAAAGGCTGCGTATTTATTTGGAGACGAGCAATTGACTGTGTATTTGTTGATATTACAGGTGGCTGCATACTTGTTTTGTGTGTGTCTTGATTTTACTGCATACTTACCAAAGGAAACTTTAGGAGCAGTGATTTAGTCTTCTACGACTTTATCACGGTGTACTTGTTTAGCGTGTTTGGGTCGTTACTCTGCCCGGCGTACTTGTGCCTTCTGATCATCAGACTCATTCTGGACTGCGTACTTAGGACTGTTGGACTCTAAATATTATAATCTGATCTAAAATCAACTTAAAACAATGTCTGGTAACAATAACAATCTAGCTATGAATCCTATAACCCAAGCTGAATTGTAAACTGGAACCATAACCCGCATTCCCAAGTTAAAGGGGGCGGAAGACTATGGAACATGGAAGAACCGTATGAAAGCCTTCTGTTATGTGAATGATTTTACCCAATGGACCTCAGTTCAACTCGGACCTCACGTCCCAATGAGGACCACAGATGCAGGAGAGGTGTTCAACTCCGATCCAACTACTTATACAGATCTTGATAAGCAGTTGTTGCAGCGTGATCACAAGGCCTACGGTGCTCTCACCATGGCATTGTCCAATGATGTGTACAACATGTTCGAGGAATACACCTCTGCTCATGATATGTCGTTCGCGCTAAGTGAGTATTTTGAAGGAAATGCAGAAATGATCCAGAACAAACAAGATATGGTGCAAAAGGAATACAATATGTTTGGGAGTATTCGAGGTGAAATTCTGTCATCCCACATTGATAGGTTTATGACCATGCCTACATATCTCTCAAACACACACCATAACACCCCATTCCCAAGTATTACACTAATATAGCATCAAAGTTACTATGCAAACAATCTAACCATGTTTGAACAACCCAAACCAACCCTCTTCTTTTCCCTATGAACCGCCGAAGTCAACCACAACAAAAACAACATGAACATGATCTCATGCTTACAATTTCCAAGACATTTCACTAACAAGGCATGATACTTTAACCTATAACATGGACAAAGGAATATTGACTACCAAAACCTCGATACTCATCCAAAATTTTCGGCCCTTACATTCCCTAGACAAACCACACAAAAAACTAAGTCAACTTCTTACACACAAACGGAAACCACCTTTTTATCACAACAATCCATCAAGGTTAACTTACCATAGATAAATCCCACACCCTACACCTCTTTGCCTCCCTCTCGTGTATATATATGGACCAAGTTGTTCCCAAGGGCCACCACACAAGCAACAAACATCCAAAACACACTTAGCACCATCACTTTACTTCCTTTTCCTTTCGGCCGAGAAAAAGCAGCCCCAATAGGGCCTTAGTCGATCAAATTCCATCATCATTTGAGAGCCACGAGTCACCAACAAGCACCTAGGAGCCACATTGGGGAAGGAGCTATCCTATTCTCTTTGTTTTCTCTCGGCTACATTCAAGGTAAACAAACCGAACCCACACATCTTTCTCACACTAATTCGACCACATTCATGGTTTACCCGAGCCCCTCACCCACAAATAAGACACCCTACACAATTTAAGTTAGATAAAATCAACTAAAACACTCAAGTTTTGTGCTAAAAGTTCAATATGTAAACTTATGTATACACACACATACGTACGTAGATATATACACCCTAGGACACATATACGGACATATACGTACACACATACACGAGAGTGTATGCGTGTATTTATGGGGTCAAGACCCGGGCCAAGCTAAGGATTTTTTACTCAAAGTCAAAACATACACCAATGATGGTTTTGTAAACATGTGTTAAAGTCACCAAAAACATGTGTTAATTAGCTTTGACACAAGAGTTCTCTTGGAAACCTATGTTAAACCCTAAAAATGTGTGTGTTAACAAGGCAAAATACATAAATACGTTGTTTTATACAAAACTACCGAAATGTATGTCCATGACTCACTTTTAGATACACATGAGCAATACTCACATGTCACATGATAACATTAAGTAAGGAAAGACATTGGTTTTACCATAATAGGTAATCATAGCCACAAATAACGACAAAAATGAACATTTCCCAACATATACAGTGTGTGACACATATGGATAGTGGTACAGAAACACACAGTCCATAGGTGTTCAATTTGGGTGAACATATGTATGGTAGATAGGACAATACATTGACTTAAGTTTCCTTTAATTGGATATAGGGCATCCCAGACCAGACCAGACATTTCCACGAAAGATATAGTCCAGTCTAGCATTCAGACATCAAGTGAGTTTTACACGGACCCTTTTTACCGTTTTACATTTTCTGGGGGAAAAACATGCGTACAGTTTCAGTAACAACTATGACTATTATGTGAACATGAGACATTAAGGTTCAGGATCCATTAAGCCCACATGTCATACATCACACCGTAACCATTAGCTATGGACTTAGCCATGAAACACAGGAATAGATCTATTGGGTTGACACCCCCACTCTTAGTCAGTCGCTCTGAATGGATGACGGATATGAAAGAGTGCTTGTATTTCACATTTATTCATTGTCTTTAGTGTACAATGGGCGAGACACAACATGTCAAGGTTTGGTTATGGGCTCATGTCAGATCACATAATAATTATTGGCCTATCTAGGTAGTAATTTAGTCGGTTTTGGATTACATGTCCATTATATACAAAGGGTAACATGTGTTAAACATTTATGCCCAGTTTACACATGTTACAAAACTGTTTTTTTTTTTGTGAACATCATATTAATAACGTATACCACATGAGCCCTTTATACCATGTTAGTTGGAATCTTCAAACACATATTAACACATCACTAACATGTATTAATGTTCATGCCCCACAACATATCCTAAGTCCCAAAACATTATAAATCAGCATATAACACAACCAAAGTGTTTATACAAATTTAATTATATAAAAAACGATAAACAATGGTCATTACAAATCAACCGGTACATAAAAAAATGATAAAATTATTACAATCCAAAAATCCTAAGAAAAACTATCATAACAAAAAAAACTATGCTTCATTCTGTATACTCATCTCCATTTTTAACACAAAAAGTCTTTTCTCCTACAAAGAAAACAACTTTGTAACATGTACAAATTAGTTTCGGTTTAACATTCAAAACAATGGTCATTACAAATCAACAGGTATATAAAAACGATAAAATTATTACAACCCAAAAATCAGAAGAAAAACTATCATAATCCCAAAAAATAACTAGCTATTGTCTATGCATGTGTAGCACGTTTTAAAGAAAAATCCTAACATTTGAAAACAAGGGCTAGACAACCCTAACTTGATACATATTGATAAATTATAGACAACCAAAGCAGTAGATGGAAAAGAGGTGTAAACATTTGATACATCACAGTTCATATATGATCAACGACGGATAAAAGATATTAGGTCGGCGCAAGAACTATTGCCTCACAACAATACATCGCCAGATAGCAAAAGACAGAATAAAAACCTGCAACAAAAATACCTTTTATTGAGCAACAAACGTATGAAAAAAGGTTAACTAATGTGTAAGCGCACGTGTATGTTATCCACCTTTTGTTAACACATGTTATCTATCTGGATTCAAAATGCATGACCCACATAAAAAACACAAATAATCCCAAATAATCCAAAACCCAATTCACCCACCAAATCCACATCCCCTAAAAAACTCCCAAATCCTTAAAAAAACACATGTATCCACCTTTTGTTTACACGTGTTCCTATTTTAGAGGATCTCCAAAAAAAATACGTAGATGAAGCACATGGAATTACTTATTTATAGGCCCCAAATTTACATATCAAGTGAAAATTAGTACCCCAATCTATCAAATAACTAAATAAGCACAATCAACAAGACAAGTTGCCTGACCAAACTCTTTTGTAGGGATAGATCATGTCATTGGATAATATATTTTAAATAAAAAGATAATAGTATTATAATTGAAATAAACAATAATTCAATAAGAATAACTAAAGTTTCTATGAACATTTAGCTTGGGAGTGTGTTATCAACATCTTTGAAACCAGATCCATACACTTAAAGCCACTAAAATCACCAAATTTGCCCTTTCATCTTTGAAACTAAATCCACACAATTGAAACGCAACAAAAAAATTAAAACGAACCTCAAATTCAGTTCTAGATGCCTAGTTTTCCATTAAAATCTTTCTAGTTGTTTTGTAGTGGTGACAAAGGTGGATGGTGGTTCTCGACCGTCACCTTCACTGATCTAGTTGTCTGATAAGCTAGTTTATTAGAGGCTTTTGATAGTGACTTCATTTTCTTGGTGAGTTTGAGAGAAAAGAGATAGAGCAAGATCTAGATCTAGTTTATGAGAAATGTTTCTTGTTTTTGAGAGAAAATTGATGGATGATGGGTAGAGAGAGGTGATATATGTCAACAAAGAGAAAAAAGAAGATAGCTAAATTGTCTAAATTACCCTTGGAAGCTTTAAAGGAAGTGGGTGATGTGGTGCAATAATGACCACAAGATGAGTTTACTAGAGTTTTCTCATTTTAGAGAGTTTTCTCTCTATCCTTAGCCTACATATATATATATATATACATATATATATAGGGGAAGTATCCATGGAAAACCCTGTTTTTTTGGAAAACCCCCGGAAAACCCTACTTCCCGAGCTTTTTTTTTTGAAAAAATTAGGGCATGTAAAATACATGTTTTTAAGTGTTTTGAACCAAACAAATCAAAAAAGCGCCGAACGGTTTTTTTAAAAAAAATAAAATAAGTTGTGCATCATAACATATGTTAGCCTTTTTTTGCACTGGTAACATATGTTATGATGAAAAAAAAATTTAAAAAAAAAAACTGTTCGGCGTTTTTTTGATTTTTTTGGCTCAAAACTCTTAAAAACATGTATATTACATGCCCTAATTTTTTCAAAAAAAAAAGCTTGGGAAGTAGGTTTTTCTAAGGGTTTACTAGAGTTTTCCGAAATAATTAGGGTTTTCCATTGATCCTTGCCATATATATATATATATATATATATATATATATATATATATATATATATATATATATATTTGAGAGTTCAAATGAGAAGAATATGTCTTATAAGAAGCGAATGAATAAGTTTAAACCAATGGAAATACTTCATTCGCCAATGAGGTAGTGGTGAAGTGGTTGGGGAAAGACTTGGTGTTCCTTGTGACACAGGTTTGATTCCCATGTACTCTTCACACTATGTTCTGCGGCATCCGGGCAATGATGGTGACAAATGCACCGAGGAGTGTTTGATCCTGAGTTGCACCTTGGTTTTCGCCCGGTTGTTACTCCATTGAGGAAACTCGTGTGGAGGTAGTACGGTTTTCGGAGGAACGTCGTAACCAAGTCTGATACACTACCGCGTGCCCGTTTAAGACAACGTAGTCTGGGGCAGACTTTGGCTAAGGCTACCGAGTAGGCAGTGTGACGTTGGGTCACTCATATGAATGTTACCGTTCAAAAAAAAAATACTTCATTAAAAAATTGTATACAAAGTGTTAAATAAATGGTTAATTTATTGTATTCTCCAAATTAGTTAAACAAAGGAATCTCATAATTCATCTTCAAAATTTATTATTTAAAATTACAATGGAGTATAAATTTCGATATGTGTGAGATAAACGTAGGATGAATTTCTATATGTGTAGGATAAATGTATGTAATTTTGATATTTGTAGGATAAACGTATAATATTTTTGACATTTGTATGACGGATTTTGATATATGTAGGACAAATTTTAATACGCGTAGGATAAAATGTTTATGACTAATTAATTAAAGAGAGAATAATTAATGTTTTACCAGTATATCATTCACTAGTTTATCCCCTGGGAGCTTCTCGGGATAGATAAATGTAATATGAAGTAACAGAATGTGTGTACATAAAAGAAATATGTCTTTTTTTCATAAAATCTTTTTGGAAAGGATCAACACTCGATAACTCATAAAAACAACTCCTAATTCTACGTGCGCACATCTTGCTCGAGTAAAGTCTCAATACAACTTTGTCACTTATTCAAGACACTCTAAAGCTGTGATGTGAACCTGAAAAAAAACAACCAAAGTGGTATCAAATGATATGTCATTGTGATGATAGAGATTTATTTGGTGTCTAAGAATCATATACTACATCTAACCGGCGTAACAACCTTTGTAATCAATATTCCTCGCAACACCAATCAGAATACAAAAAGTTAGATTCTTACCAAAGTGACTACATCTGTGAATATATATGTAGTTAGCGGGTTCTTATATGAAATAGTAGGTTCAAAAACATATATATTGTCTTAACATGATTAGTGACTTACTAGACATGATTAATGAATTATACATGAACACATTGTGTTTTTAAATGTCTGGATGAACAAAAACCCCCTAAAAAAGTCATTTTGTTTCCCTTTTCTGTATAGCACTATGATACTAGTTGGAAAAATAATAAAACGTTTGTTAATTTGCTGTCATTTTTTTAAAGATGTCGTATATAATGGTTATTAACGTTTAAAAATCGTGGGGGTAAAGTGCATGTGCTATAATGATAGAGAAAATAACTTTCAAGGGGAAATCAAGGAGTGAGTGGACTTACCAAGTGTCATCCCCCCCCCCCCCCAATCCCCTTCTTTTGTTTTATACAAGGTTTTCAGAACTGGACCGGACGCCGAATCGGACCCCCGGGTGGTTCACCGGTCCGACCGGTCCGACGAACCGAGCCAAAAATGCTTCGAAACCCCAAAATAATAAAAAAAACCGGTCTGACTCCTATTTTTCCGGTCCAACCGGCCGGTTCAGCGGTCCAAGGCCGGTTAACTTGCAAAGCGGTGCAAACACTCAAACCGGACCGGTCCAGGCCCCGGAACCCCCGGGCGGTTCAGCGGTCCGGCGGTCCAACGAACCGAGCCAAAAATGCTTCGAAACCCAAAAATAATAAAAAAATCGGTCCGACCCCTAATTTTCAGGTCCAACTGGCCGGTTTAGCGGTCCAAGGCCGGTTCACTTGCAAAGCGGTGCAAACACCCAAACCGGACTGGTCCAAGCCCTGGAACCCGGTCCGACCGGCCGGTCCGGTCTAGTTTTCAAAACATTAGTTATATATAAAGATATAAGTTCTTTCTCTTCTCACATTAATTTTTTCTCAAATAATTGAATTTTTTTAATAAGTTTTTTTTCATTAAATTAAAATCAACACAATACAAGTGGACGGCTGGTAAATGGGCTACAAGTTGCGCCGCCACCCCCTTTTCGATAGCAAAACCTACTCTATTAAAAATGAAACTTTGGTCTCTGGCTATCAAGCAATTACTATGCATCACCTTTTGCACCCTATCCAGAAACCGGATGGCTTCGGGGGCAAGGCCCCCAAATAGGCCTGTAAACGAATCGAACGTTCATGAACTATTCGGCAGGAAGTTCGTTTATATTCATTTATTTAAATAAATGAACAAACACGAACACACTTTTTTGTTCGTTTAATTAAACGAACGAACATAAACACATGTTTTGTTCGTTCATTTATGTTCATGAACGTTCGTTTATGTTTGTTTATTTATGTTCGTTTAATTATACTTAACTTTATTTTTATTATTTATTTTCTTTTGTTAAGTATCTTAATTCATATGCTTTAAAAACATAACCCTAACATTCTAACCATATCACCTATCAGACGCTATCCACACATCACAGCCCCACATCCCTTCTTCACCACACTCCACAGCCCTACCTTCTTCTACTTCCGGCCGACCACCTCCACAGCCCCGCCTTCAGCCGTCCACAGCCCCGTCTACAGCCTCCACAGTCTCGTCTCCACTCTTCAACCTCTAGCCTCCACATCGTCGTCGTCTCCCTCATCCCCGTCTCCACAGACCATAGCGCCACCGTATTTCTTATCCATGTCATTTGGTTTTGGTCGTATTGTGGTGTATTAGTCTTGGTTGAATTGTGATAAATCATTATTAACTTGTTTTTATTTGTATTCGTTTATGTTCGTTTGTGTTCATTTATATATATTGATCATTTTTGTCCGTTTATGTTCATGAACTGTTCATTTAGGTTTTAAATGAACGAACATAAACACAACAAATTTCTTAATAAACGAACACGGACATAAAAATGTGTTCGATTATGTGTTCGTGTTCGTGTTCGATTAAAGTTAAATGAACAAACACGAACACGCCTGTGTTCGAGTTCGTTCGGTTCGTTTACAGGCCTACCCCCAAAGGTATCAAAAGCAAAGGGTACAAAGACATGTTGATTTTTCATGCAGGCATTTTCATGTTTAGCGACTTTCTTAGATTCAACTTTCAAGACTGCTTGACATGCTATAAACCCCGAATCCCGAAGCCCCACTAGAGGGGACACCGTAGTGAGGTCAACACACGCATGCTTACCTTGCGCCCACCCGAACACAAGGACATCCGCTGGCCGTAAGGTGGACCGTCCGTCTAGCGGGTCGGTCAGAAAATTAACCGGGGTTTCTTTCTTAGCTGAGATCCCAGCCTTTCGCAAAACATCCCACAAGGCATCCCTGACTAAGTCATGTTGGTATTTAAATCCCGACATTTCCTTACAATGTAGGGCGTGATCCCCAAATTTATCCAAACAAGCTTTCTTACAAATCGGGCACGACTCGTTAATCGGGAACATGGGGATCATAAGTCTGTACTTAAGGATGACCCGGTATTCGATAACTGACATATGTTGCCCAAGCCCATCGATCGGGAGAACAGTTAGAAAATCTTGAGCATGTGCCCTCTTGAGGCATTCAAACACCGCTTTTTAACGGGGAGTCATACCAAACTTCTCTCCCATATTGTGAAGGGTTTTCTCAAGTAATTTCATATACACATACAATAGCGACTCAAAACGAACTACCGAAAAAAATATAACGATTATTTCTCTTCTCACATTAATTTTTTTTTTCAAGTGATCCTCCCTATGAATAACTGAATACACACAATAACCACTCGGGACGAATTCCGGAAAAAATATAACGATTATCAACAAATATAATAGAAATTAGGAATTGAAAGGTACTAAAAACCAAAATATCCTGCATTTTTGGGACAGCTAAATTTATACAAATATTGCATCTTTTGGGACTAATGAGTACTATCTAATACTTTTTCAGTTCAGTTTTACATTGTTTTTTTATTACAACTTGCTTCAGTTTTTTAGCATTATTTTCTTTTTGGAGCTATACCCAAAGAGGGCCACCGAGGTGCTAGAATAACTATTGGTACATAGTATGGACTTATGGTTGCCTAATTACATGAAACTAACAAACTAATGTTTTGGTTTGTAAGCCAGGTAGACCAAGGGACTGTGCTTCTGGAAAGAAACTAAATGCCAACGTCCATTTAGAATCATATCGAATAATACATTAACAGAAAACCGAAGTGCGATCTAGCTAGTGGTTCGCTCACCTGTTGACTGTGAAGAGCTACAGTGATTTCCATGTTTTTAAGGTAGATTTAATTCATGATGTGAGTTCTAACCACCATTCAAATGATGTTATAAACTTTAAGGAACACCACAACATGGGCAAGTACTCTTCTGCTTTCTAAATATTGAAGTCAGGCATTCCCCTATTGATTTCAGTTCACCAATGAATTTCAGCTGTTGGAATGCTCACACCATTAATTTCAGCCTTCTAAATTTTTTTTTAACGTCCAACAAATCAATCCTGATCACTCACGAAGTATCCACTGGACAAAGGAGTACTCCAAGAGTAACCCGGTCCACCAATAATTTCACACCAGTCCCGGGGAAAACCCGCTGCCTGAAGGCCCACTTCGGTAAAACCCGGCCCACCAGCAGCATTTTGATGCCGATAGGACTCGAACTGCCCACCTCCCATAAGGAAAGCAAGGAGAGTGTCATTCTACCACAAGGGGATTGGCTGAATTTCAGCCTTCTAAATTAACTAACGACTTGATTTTTTCTTTTAAAGTGTTAATAAATCTTTATTTGTGATAAAAAAGAGCACAATGATTGTACTTGCATGACATTTTAAAATGTTTTAACCATTTAGTTGGAAGAGAATGATTGCAATTCTTCTCAAATAATGTAAGCTAGCTAACCGGTTATCTTTTTATGGTTGTTGACAATAATATTTAGGGACAATTACATATATCTCCCTCCAAATCTCGTAAATTACATATATACTCAAGTCAAAATTTTATTTACATATTTCCCTTTCTCAAAAACTAAAAATATCAAATATACTCATTCTATTATTAAGCACCTCATATCATTACATGTTATGATGAATGTAATGATATGAAGGCTTAGTAATGATTATGTAAGAGTGTTAGAACACTCGTTTCGGTGAAATCAAGTTGTTGGATGCATGGAAACATTTTGCATGTTACTTGTTCTTGGTGTTCATAACTTACTAAGTTGGAAAGATCGTCTGGGATATAAGTTGTAGGATGCATGGAATGTGTTTTATTACTTCTTGTGAATATAGTATAGTAAAAGAATTGGGGTAAAATAGTTATTTTCCAATGTATTTTAATAGAATGGATATATATGTAATTTATGATGTTTTGTAGGGGGGTATATGTAATTTAAATTTTGGGTTGGGTATATATGTAATTGTAGTTGAAAATAGAAGGATATATGTAATTAATCCCAATATTAATTAGTAACAAACCTAACAAACAAATAGCGGTAGTAAAATCAACCCCTAGCAAGCTATTGGTAAAGTCCGGACACATTTCAATCTGTCACGAGAGATATAATATATATGCTTCCACTTAGGACCCTAGGTTCCAAAACCTTTCTTAACATATGAAAAATAAATTAATGTTAGTAGGTGCTAAATTAAATTCTAGCTCCTATCTAAAAGTAGCAACCAGCAAAGCGTACTAAAAGATTAAAAAGATAAATATTTTGATGACAAGGATGTAAAGATGGTAGACAACAATGATGGGAAAACAAATAGTACCAAGTGAATCTCTGTGAACTTTACTACCAGTTGTTTGCAAACACAAAGGTGAAATTTTCTTTAACCAACACGTTTGTGTGGTACTTGTTTGTCAAAGACCCTATTGTTCTAAAGTACCCCATTTCTCTCTTGCCCCCACCCCCTTCTCTCTCTCTCTCTCTCTCTCTCTCTCTCTCTCTCGTTATAAGTATAGCTGTGTATCACTCATTGGAAGATGAGGGTAGAAAACGCTGATTAATCCTACTGTCTACACTCTGATTAAACACGCAGAAAGATCATAATAAGTTTCTTTCTTTAGTGGTCTTTTAAATAAAGCTAACAAAAAGAAACATAATGTGCTCATGACGGCTACTAGTTCACCTTTTACGTATGCCCTAATGAAGAATTCATCATCTTTTTCCATTTCTGATCATCAACCTGATGATTATTCTCCTGGATCAATTCAACCCATACCCAACTCACAAAAACCCGAAACTCGTACCGTAAAAAGAAGCCGCGATTCGAACACCAAGCACCCAGTGTACCGCGGTGTTCGAATGCGCAGTTGGGGCAAATGGGTGTCGGAAATCCGCGAGCCAAGGAAAAAATCTCGCATATGGCTCGGGACATTCCCGACACCACAAATGGCTGCGCGAGCACACGATGTGGCCGCGGTCAGTATCAAAGGCAGCTCCGCCATTCTTAATTTCCCCGAACTTGCGAATTCGCTCCCACGCCCTGTCTCGTGCTCTCCTAGAGACGTACAAGCGGCTGCGGCCAAAGCCGCAGCCATGACGGAGCTTGACACTCCGTCATCTTGTACAGAAACAGCATCTGATGAACTTGATGAGATAATTGAGCTTCCGGTTTTGGGGTCGAGTTTCGACTCGTTCGAGTTAAAGAACGAGTTCGTGTACACCGAATCGGTGACAGACGGGTGGTTGTATCCACCACTGTGGATCAACAATGATGGTGATCAAGAAGATAGGTATGTTTCTGGGCAAGAACATATGATTTCAACTGCCTTTGAATCTTTATGGTGGAATTATTAGTGTTTTGAGTGTTTTTATCTTTTTTGGCTGCTCACTTTTGCTTTCTACTGTTTTCATTTGGCCCTTTGGTTTTTTTCATCTAAGGGTTACATCTGTTTATGCTTGTTTGGTGCATCTTTTGTGCAGCAGTGATACTTTTTGTTGAATATGTAAATATACCAATAAATCTCTCTTATAATTAAATGCAAAAGTGAGTTCACATAAGTTGAATATATGTGACATATATTGTGGATCTTGAATCATTTCAGAAAATGCATCATAAATTGCATGAAGTACAAGCTTACTATGCATCATAAATCTCTCTTATCATTTGTTTGTATTTTTGAACTCAACTTGCCAAAATCATTAAAATAGACATGATAACTTTTAAAGGTAACAAAATAGACATGATGCACCACTTATCAAAGACGGCTAGGGCTTAGCCTTTACTAAAACTAGGGTTGTTCACGAGCCAAGCCGATCCGAACGAAGCTTTGCTCGTGCTTGGCTCGTTTACAAACCGAACCGAGCGGAGCGGCTCGTTTACAATCGAGCCGAAAACCGAACGAGCATTCTTCGAACGCAAATTTTTCGAGCGAGCGCCGAGCGAGAATCGAGCGGGGAATAATATGGACGATTATAAAAGTTGGATGTTTCCTTCGATGTTTTCATTGTCGGGTGACAACTAAGGTCAAAATGTCCGATGCTAACACTAATATTGAGATCTCAGTGTCCAAGGATAAGGCTTAGATTGAGGCTGGTGAGGTGATGAGCATACGTCAGACAACAGTTGATGCATTGTGACGTAGGTGTGATATCAAGCGATAATTAGCGATGGACGACTATTAACATAAAGAAGTCAAGACTGTCATCTCATGACTTATTGTTTTACTATTAAATCTAGTGTTAATTTTTTTATTGTGTTAAGTGGGCTCGTTATATTTTGTTGGCATATACTCATTCAAATCCAATAGAATCTTATATATAAAGCCAAAAATTTATCTATAAATTGTGTGTATATTCATTATTAAATAAATAAAAATTTATTCGAGCCGAACCGATCCGAGCGTACCTTTGCTCGTGCTTGGCTCATTTACAAACCGAACCGAGCCGATCGGCTCATATACAACCGAGCGGAAGAACGAGCGAGCGTTTTTCGAGCATTTTCCGAACGAGCGACGAACGATCCACGAGCGGCGAGCGATTTGAACAGCCCTAACTAAAACTAAGGGTGCAAACGAGTCGAGTTGAGTTGAGTTCGAGCTCGAGCTTGTTAAAGTTATGAAAGATCGAGCTTGGCTCGCAAATAGTTTTTAAGCTCGAGCCTGACGCGGGCTCGGCTCGGCTCATTTATTATTTATTTATGTAAATTATAAATTTTATTTTATATATAATCTAGCTCTTTTTAATAATTTTATACATAGTAATTGGTATTATTTAAATATTTAATGAAAAAATTATACAAATAGTGGGCTCATTTAGCTTGCGAGCCGGCTTGGCTCAATAAGCTTAGGCTCGGGCTCATTTCCTAAACAAACTTGTTTTTAAACTCGGGGCATGTTAGACTTGGCTTGTTTTAAGCTTTTATTCAAGCCGAGCTCGATGAGCTCACAAGTAGCTCGACTTGTTTACACCTGTAACTAAAACTCATGGTAAAGTGCAAAGGGTAGATATAACTTTCATCCATTAATATACTCATTCATTCATATCATCATCATACTCAGTTATTCCCACCTATAGCAAAGCTAAGATAGGATCTGAGGAGGGTAAGATGTAGACAGTCTTACCTCTACCCCTAAGAATAGAGAGGCTGCTTTCAGTGAGACCCCCGTCCATTAATATACTCTAAATGGTAAACCCATATTTGAAATTTGCGTAGAGATCATTTAAAATCAATAAAAACTAGACGGTTGACATAGGTTACGCGTTGCGACGGCAGCACGTGATTTGATGCGTAAACCGTTTGAAAATGTACAACAACACGATTTTATACCATCGAATGAAAACAATTTATGTTTGAGCCGACTCGTTTGTTTTCGAACACTATTTACGTCAAAAATGTAGGTAACTCGAATTTCTACCGTCAAATTAAAACTTTTATATTTGATTCGACTCGTTTTGTGAACAAAAGTTACTTCATAATCATAGACCAACCAATATCATATGTAAAAATAAGGACAAAAACGTTTTACATTTGATCAGGCTCATTTAAGAAAAACCCTTATGTTAAAACATGAATTTATATCGTTTATAGAGAAGTTTGGGGATATAATGAAATACATGTTAAAAGTTTGAGAATTAAAAAGTAAATGTGTCTTCTTTTGTCAAGTTAGTAAGTAAAGGGGCCAATTCTGTCAACCTAGAAAGTTGGTTTTTGTCAAATCATAAACTTCATGGTGAATTTTGTCACTTTGAAAAAGTTGAGGGGTTAGTAAATAAAGAGCATGGTCACCAATCCTGCCCAAAAGGTACCCGGTTGAAGTCTCACCGTCTATCGAAAAAATTATACCCAATAGGTTTGAAAGGGACCGGCGTGTGGGAAGAGATTCAAACTTATGAAAAAAGAGGTTTCAAGTTAAATGGTTTCCACTTATTTACACTTTGACAAAAAAAAGTTTTAGATACACTTATTTTAAAATAAAATAAAGTCTTGTTAACCTGGAAATAGCTTTTATGAAAAACTTGATTTTATAGATTTTTTTTAAGAAACAATCAAGAATATATCTCTTCAAAATACACCGAACAAAAGATAGCTAGAGTCAAAATCTTATATAATAAAGACAATTTAATTTAAAGATAGTCAACTATCCAAAAGAACGAGTTGCATAAGTAATGGACCATTCTATTTACACCTCCTGGGTTCTATTTCAACCCCTCACCAAAGCGCCTCGCTTTACTTAAAGCGATGCGCTTTGGGTTAAATCGTGGTACTATGTTGACTGCTTTATCAGGAAAAGCAAAAAGCAACTGCAAAGCGCCTCGCTTAGGCCAAAGCTAGGCGCTTTGGCCCCTTTTTTCTAGGGGGGATGAATCTGGACATGTTTTCTAGATTTACCCCCAAAGCACATCTCTTTGGCCAAAGCTAGGTGCTTTGGCTCTTTTATTTAAAAAAAAATATATTGTTTTAATTAGATTTAAATGGTTTTACTTAATTAAAAAAATATTTTAATTCATTTTTAATTGTTTTAACTTGTTTCCAATCAAAGAAAAATTAGTTTGGCGTGTTTCGGTTCGTTTATTGCTCGTTTGTGATTTTCAGAACAAACAACCGAGAATGAACAACTTTCATAAATATATGTACGTAACACATAAAGTGTGCAATCAATACCATATATTACCAAATTTCAAATTTTACATCTCTAATCGATATACTAGACTTCGAGTATATGTTTTAAAAACCTTTTTAACCATTTCTTTCTCTTACCTTTACTCTTTAATCTTTATCTGCACATGCAAACCACAATATCACCCTTATCTAACCACCATAATGCCACAATCTTCTCACTAGACTGCATCGACACCGCCACCACTATCTGATTCCTACAACGGCATCTTTAAATCCTACACTTACACCACCGGATCCAAACTCTGACCCGACCAAATAACCAACCCTAGATCTGAGATGTAGCCACTGCTACCCCCACCACCATCGATCTCCGACTCCTCTTCCAATCCGACCTCAATTCCCTCTAAAACCCTTATTCCCATCTCCACCGCTACAACGACATCGAATAGTCGTGTTCATTGGATGATCAAAAGATTGACATAACGTTTTGTTGAATCGATTGTTGAGTTAAATACAGGCTTTGACCTTATGATCTTTACATTTAAGAAAGTTTGTTTCATCAAGCTTAACAGATAAGAAATTTTTGATGTTAGGAAGAGAATTAGACTGTTTAGATGAGAAAGAAAAGGATGACGAAGAAGGAACAGAAGAAGATGAGGAAGAAGAATCGTCCATGAAAAAAAACAGAGATACAGTCACCGGAAATTTGGCCGGAGAAGAAGGGTTTTAGTCGGAAATTTGGTCGGAGAAGATGATAATGATCGGAGAAGTCAGGAACGACGAATCTCTTTATGATAAACAGATCCGTTTTTAACATGTATACAGAGAAGAATTGGTGTGAATCGATTCCATATTGAAGAAAGAATCAAAACAGGAACAATCCAGAGAGCTCGATTATGGTCGCTCTGATACCATAAAGATAATATGAGAGCTGAAAGGTAATGGATTTCATTTAATCATATCTTGAGATAGTCTTTTGATTAACAATAATTTGTTTGTTGTGTTTATCTGTTTTCACATGCTGATGAGTGACGAGTGTTGCCCTTGAATGTAATTTACTATTGTTCAAAACTAATTATTATCAAATCTACCAATTGGAATTCAAGATAATTGGAAGCATGAGTAGAACAAATACTTACAACTGAAAGGATGGTTATTATTCAATATTTGAACTTTGACATCTGGGTTAATGATTTCTTGATGATTTGATTTTTTGTCCATTTCTCGACTGACCAACCGATACACCTCTTTTTGAACCAAGTTGGTTATTTTAACCATTGTTCGATTTTGGGGATTTTTGAAGTTTTGGGAAATAGGGTTTTTGAAGGAAATAATATGAAGAAGGAGATCTAAGTGAAAGAGATGGTTAAAATGTGTGTTTTTTAAGTTTTGACTTGAAATGACAAAATTGCCCTCGAGTTTAATTGAGTTTTCTGACAGAGTTAAAAAAATTGGCCAACATGGCACCAAAATAAAACCACAGGGGTTCCAGTGATAAAAAAAAAACTTTTTCTGTCTAAAGTGGCATTTTGGACCAAACCTCAAGGGCCATTTGGCGGTATAGTCTTTTCGATAAAAACCCATATGTTTGCGTTCTTGGTGGTTTTGATGATTTTGGATTACAATTCGTGTTTTAAGAGTGTTTTGGGCATTAGAATCGTGCTCTAGATCAAGTCCCGCACATAACCTGATAATCAGATCATCCAAACATTCATTTTCACCAAAATTCATCAAAATCAGCCATGTTCTTGAGCTTCTGTTGTCATACGCCTGACCCTGTTCCTACGCCAGGTGCCCTTCTGGGTAAGACCCTCATACGTGTCCATTCTCAGGCGTAGGATAGTCATATGCCTGGTTGTCCTACGAGTGGTCTTCATACGCCTGGTTGTCATACGTGTCATCATACACCTGTTTTTTTTCTCATGTGGTGGTTCATCTGTCATACGCCTGGTTTAACCCTCATACATAAGTAATTAGTCTCATATGTGTGAAATTAGACTGATACGTGTGGAAACTTCCCTCATACGTGTAAAAGTCTAATTTAGTCTACTTTTGACCTGTTTTAAGTCTAACTTTGTCCAAACATCACCCATAGTTGACTTTTGTTAACTAAATCAGTTATACATTGGTTTTTGGGAAAAACCTCTAAAATGTCCAAATCCAAATGTTGGTTCTACGATATCATCCGTGCTGAAAACATGCAGCCGAGGTCAATACATCTGTATCATGGGATCCATTCTCTCAAACTCCACATCAACAGAGGATTAACATTAAAGATCCATGGCCACTCTTCGCATTCGTGAAACAGTCATAAAGCGTCCAAATGATCCATGTGAGTGAGAGGGAAATAGGTAGCCATAACAAGGATTCATTAAGTACAGTTGTAGTCAAAGTATTGGTTGGACATGCTGATAAAGGGTGTGAATGGGTTACAAGAGTTCAGGATGAAGAGGAATCCTCAGACACTGCTCAGAGTTAAGCTCAAGTGAGGAAAGTCGGCGTTCTGGTTCAAGCACTATGACGTATGAAGACAGGTAAAGTGAAGAATGTGAATCCCATCTACTGATAAACGAAGTTGTGAGTTAACCAGCAACATAGATGTAGAGTGTTCAACATCTGGAAAGGATGATTGAGATGAAGCAAGGATAGAAGCGAGAGATGCTGACATTCCAATTCAGTTAACTGAATATCAAACAAAAAGCATACTTAGGTAAGTTCTAACGTTTAAAAAATCATGGGGGGAGGTTATTAACATTTAATAATCGTGGGAGAAAGTGCACGTGCTATGCACACGAGAGAGAGAAAGACAACTTTACAACAATATCCTTCCTTCCAAATATCACATGAATTTTCCTATCTTTACAAACCCCATTTAGTCTCCACCTCTTATTCTCAAGATCAAAGGTCTATTTTCCTTCATACCCTTTTCATGATTTTTGCCCTTTGTGTATGATCCTCCCACTATATATATATGGAAGGGGTAAAACGAGAATGTGGTTGAGTTGGAAGAACTAAAGAACTCACTTTATAACTACACACTTAATTAAATAAAAAAAAGAATGTGTGGTTGTAAATTAAAGGATAATAAAATATTGAATGAAATATTCCTTTACTTATAAAAGTCAACATTGGTATGTTGTGCCTTTTACACAGTGTAAAACCATTGTAATTTTTTTTTTCATTTTTGGTTTACAGTGGAGTTACACGTTTTCACATCGGTGTGTAAATAAAATTAAAATTCACATTTATATCAGCGTTCTCATGTTTCTTCCCACTCGAGTTGGTTTTCATTTGAACCTAATCCTATATATATATATATATATATATATATATATATATATAGGATTAGGTTCAATTGGAAACTAGCCTGAGTTGGAAGAACTTGAAAACTCATATGAACCAATAGGATGGTGCCATGTGTCAAGCTTTTTGTATTAGGAGAGGGTATACTAGTAATTGAACATTAAATATTATTAAATCAAATTACCCCACCCCACACCCACCCCTACTCTCTCTCTTTCTCTCTCTCTTTCTTTTTCTCCTGACTATAGAATCTCTCTCTCTCTCTCTCTCTCTCTCTGATTCACATCTCCCAGAAGAAGATGAATAATAATAATAATAATAATAATAATAATAATAATAATAATAATAACAACAACAGCAACAATAATATTAACAGAAGGTCGTCCAGGAAGCTGTAACACTGGATGCGGATTGTTGCCGGAGAGGAAGACAACACCGGCGCTGGTTGACAGTGAAGAAACTGTAACTCCAGTCAAGGGGAAAGTAGAGAAAACTCAGTACGAAGCAAAACGATAAACACATAATTCAGATGCCAGATCTGTAAGTTTGATTTGTACGTTGATCCAGATCCAGATCTGTAAGGAGGAAGAAAGAAGGAAGGAACGGGTTACGGTTGTGGATTGTTGCCGGAGAGGAAGACGACATCGGCGCCGGTGAGTTCACCACCGTCACCACCATTGTTTTCGTCTGCAAGTACTCGTAAGAGATGGTGGTGCTGGGGTTCAAAGGGGTTTTGGTTTTTGGGTTCAGAGGTGGTGGTGGTGGTGGTGGTGGTGGTGGAAGAAGACGATAGTGATGGATCTGGTTCTGGGCTTTTAGGGTTTGAGGTGGATGATGGTGGGGTGTAGTAGATGGAGATGTGGATGAAGGAGGCGGCGTCTATATGGTGGTGACGGTACTGAAGGAGGCGGTGATTTTGTTTAGAGAGGGTCATGATTATTATGGGTTACAGAATACAGATTATAGGATGGATGGATGGATGGGTGAATCTACTAAAGAAACGTAGCCACAAAATACAGATTAAAGAGTACAAGTTGTGGACAAGGTATGATGTTTGCTTTGGGGTGTGATTTTTGTTGGGTCAAAAATAGTTTGATTAACATTTAGAGAATACATAGGTGTAAAAATATATATATTTTTTTAATTTTTTGCTCTAGTTACTGTTTACATTGATGATTTTTTTTGTTCCAGTTTGATGTTTACATTGGTGTAAGAGTATAATTTATTTTACTCTAGTTGTTTACATTAATGTTAATGTTCCCCGTGCAAATTCTTGTATCTTTCTTGATTTACACTTATGTATTGAAGCGTGTACCATGCATTAACACCAATGTAATTGAGAAGTATGTATTTATCTCTTTTTATAGAATTTTTTGTGGGTGTAAATTAGATTTTACATATATGTTAGGCATTGATGTAAAAGTATAATTTCTTTTATTCTAGTTGTTGTTTACATTAATGTTAATGTTTCCCGACGCAAATTCTTGTATTTTTTCTGGATTCACAGGTCTGAACTGTGTTTTACACTGATGTAAACCAGTGTAAATGATGATGCTGATTGGGGTTTTACACTGCCATAAAAGAAATGGTCTGTTTTTGTTGTAAAAGAAATGAATTAAAAAATAAAATAAAATAAAATAAAAATAAAACAAGATCTTTATTTTTTTGTTTAAAATAAATGAATTAAAAAAATAAAATAATGTTAAAAAAACACATGATGATGGTGATGGTGATGTGATGGGAAAAATGAGGAGAGATAAGGGTGTATAAGTTTACGTATTTGTCCTTCATTTTTATTATTATAATATTTTCTTTATCAAACAAAATAATAAAGGGGTGAAAGAAGACAAAAATCACATGTGGCATAACTAGAACCATTGGATCATTGAAGATCAATGATTGTAATTGGTTTCCGGTGTTCTTTCAACTCAAGTAGGTTCTCATTTTAACCTTTTTTTCTATATATATAGATGTTCGGGTACAAATGTCTCTTTTTGTGAGAAGGGTAACAAGGCTTATGAGAGTGACACGTGGCATGGCTTTATTTTAATAAAAAGAGCAATAAAGTTTTTATATAAATATTCATTTTTTTTAAAACTCAATCCCATAATCAATATGAGAGATTTAAGGGATTTTTCAAATCTTTTCATATTTACGAATGCAAATTCTGGAAGAAAAAAAAAACACAACATTATTTTTTTACTGAACATAAAACACAATAGTTCATAATATAAAACAAGATGATCTTGCTGAATATAAAACACATCAGGTCATATAACTTGCTGAAAATAAAACACAACATGATGAACTTCCTGAACATAAAACATAAAAGATTATATAACTTGCTGAAAATAAAACATATCATGATAATCTTGCTAAACATAAAACTTAGCATGTCATATAACTTGTTGAAAATAAAACACAGTGATGATCTTGCTGAACAGAAAACACAATGTGATGATCTTGCTACAGATTTTGCTGTTAGAGGATTGATGAGAGAGAGAGATAGAAAATCGTACAGAGATAGAGAGACAGAGAAAAGGATGGAAAGTCTCATTAAATGAAGGAGGTGTTTAATGATTTTTTTGGTGTTTTGACAATTATACCCTCATTAGCCTCAATTTATTAATTAAATTATAACACAATTTATAACTTTGTGATGGATGTCGCGGTCCGGTCAAAAATAGTATTTATAAGTCCTAATTACCTCAACTTATATAGATAGTGGTGACAACTGACAAGGGTGTCGAACCACGAAGAGTCTGTGGTTGGCGAATAAGATCTTAGTTGATTGAGAAAATTTCACTCTATGAAGAAATAGTTAATTATGAACTTTGTAGCTTTTGATCATTTAAGATTTTGATTTGAAAGTTTGTGAACCAACAAGTGATTTCAAAATTATAAAAATGATTATTTTGATTAATACTAAAAAGAACTTGATTGCAAAGATTGATTGAAAACAATAATAATAAAAAAATGGATACTACCCCGGTTTAACAAGTAACCTAGAGTTCTATAACAACTTGGGAGTAAACAAGATATTGCAATTAGGATTAACGGGTTAGTTGTTACAATAGGCTTCGGTGTCAAGTTTCATCAACATCAAAGATGGACAAAACTACACTTCATTACTCTAGAACAAACAACTCCTATGACATGTTAAAGCATAATTAACCGAATTCATTTCCCTAGTAATTGGCATAAGAAACAATTATCAAAGAGAATTCAAAACAAGATTAACGCAACTAACAAGTTGGTTCAAATCCCAAATACAAAATAATTAAGAAAATACCCAAATGTTCAACAACCCTAAATTATTACAAGTCTACACCGGGTGATTCCAAGAGAGACTAGCCGCTCATGATAATGGAAGCCTCAACGAAGATGGAAAAGATATGAGAAAAGGCCATGAGGAATATTGGGGATGTAGGGTTTATGAATGGTGAATGAAGGTTTGGTGATTGGTGATGAAGATGGTTGAGTGATGAAAATACCCAAATTAATCTTAATTTATTAAAAAAAGGTATTTTTAAAAACTTACCGAATTTCATGGTCAGTTTAAACTAAAAATTTGATTTTTAGAGTTTATTTTTTGTGGGTTTTTGATTTTTTTTTTTGATGAACTACTTGTTTTTTAAGGAATGATGCAGTGGAGGATTGGTATATCGTGCTTATTAAGCTAACGAATCAAGCGGCTGCTGATGGATTTTGTATTTCTTATCATGGCAAGAGGTTTCGTCAGTCTGAGGTATTGTTGATCATCATTTTCTGAAATTGATTGATTTTGTGTGAATTTAGATATACTTCTAAACTTAGGGTTGCGAACGAGTGGAGCTATCCTAATAAAATAAAGTTACCGTAGATTCACATAAAGGAGAACTTGATGAGCTATCCCGGGAAAGATTTAGTTCTGTGTACCCCATCTGTATATGCAAAGAAATATTGTTTTTTGCGGGGGCTTTGTGGCTGCTAAGGGTTTGGCAATCTACCCATTACAGGTTATTCAGCTAAGGATGTTAGCGTGGCATTATTTCTGCAAAACGAATGCCAGGGCGTCGCTGGTGGCCGTTTACGGCCGCCTTGGTAGCGTCTCTGTTGCGACGTTTTCTAAACTTGAAATTTTATAGATAGTTTGGAATGAGGTTGTGGTATTTTGCGTCTTGGCGTGGCAAGTCGAATGCGAGCGTGAGCGGAAAACCAATTTCCCTCTTAATTCCGATGCATTTGTAGCCAAGGCGAATTTTTGCTTCTTTGCTCCACTGTTTACAGCTTTGCGCCTCACTTTTCGAGCCTGCCTTCTTCCTCGAGCAAGGTTTATGTAGCTTTTCTTTATCTGATTATTGAGTTGCGTATGCTTTATGCTGATGAACTCATTTGAGCATGAGGTGATAATATGCAAAGAAATATTGTTTTTCGCGAGGGCTTTGTGGCTACTAAGGGTTTGGCAATCTACCCATTATAGGTTATTCAGCTAAGGATGTTAGCGTGGCATTATTTCTGCAAAACGAATGCTAGGGCGTCGCTGGTGGCCGTTTACGACCGCTTTGGTGGCGTCTCTGTTGCGACGTTTTCTAAACTTGAAATTGTATAGGTAGTTTGGAATGAGGTTGTGGTTATACTACACTTTATTGTTCCACTAATTGAACAGTACCATCAAAATTCCTCATAATAATTTTTCATTTGTTATATAGTTTGAGTTTAAAGACTTTATCAAGTTGTTAATGTTGGTCTGGTGGTTGGGGTGGTTATGTTAAAGGTGGCCTGCTCAGGTTCGAATCCATTTGAGCATGAGGTGATGTTCTTGGTTGGCTGTACTAAAGAAAAAATGATTACCAACTATGTTCCTTGATGTGAGGTGTGTTTGAGTTACAAATCTATTAACGAGTAATATGAAACACAGGCAATGATGATAAAAGTAAAAATTAGCGTTGTTTTGTCATGTTAAACGTTTTGCAACAACAACTGTAGATTGTTGTTATGGCGTAGCAGGCATTATGCAGCCACAACGGTCTTCCTATTCTGAGCCTGATATTTTTTATGCATTTGATCATGCATATGGTGGTGGTGTTGTTTATGTCTTTGTGTTAGACTAATGTCTTCGCATCAATCCTTTCGCTTTTTCAGTTTGAAGGCCAGAGGTTAAGTTTGTCTATGTAAGATTTTCAAGTGGTTTTAGTTTCTTGATTTTGGTTTGTAAATGTTTAATTATAGAATGTTATAATTCATCATGTTGGCAATCTACCCGTATTCAATCACATTCCAAAAATATTCAGGTGTTTTTTTAATCCCTCAGTTTCTCATGTGATTTTATTAATGCATATCTATGTTTGATTACAGTTGTGAATGAGAACAACAAGGAACAACAAGAACGGCGAGATAACTTTTGAGTTGTTCTAAAGGCCGATGACGTCAACTACACAAAGATAAATTATAAAGTAATTTGATTCAAAGCAATAAATCTATACTATATTAATAAGCATATAGGAAGGGCAACTTTGGTCATTTGCCACTGTACAACTCATAAAAGCATTTTGTACAATGATCAAAGCATAGAATCTCTTAAAGTTTCTAGGGGTGCAAGCTCTGATGCAATATGTACAAGTATTAAAAAATAATACGGATACATCAGCTTAGGGTTTCATAGCATACCTCACCTTTCAAAACTTTATTCGCCGCCCCCCTTTTCTCTCTCTCTGGTGACTCAAGAACTCAAGAACAAATTTCATGATGATTTCACCGGATCCATGAATGTTTCACCAGATCAACTAAGATTACAACCTTCTTCAAGGGTAAGTAACATTTTGTTATGATTCAGAACACTTTTTTGTTATTCAGATTGATGTTTCAGTTGTAATGGGTACATGCATCTGATTTAGGGTTTTATGAATGACAAAACTTCATTATACGCCTCCATTTCCTTGTTTTCAAAATCGCCTATGAGGTCGGTATGCTGGTTTGCATGTAATTACTTAAATTCATTGTCTTTCGACTTCGAACAACAGTATTGAACATATTATGTGTCTTAGCTTATTCGATTATTTTGAATTTATTGATGTACACTTGAATGCTTTGTGTTTAAACGACTTGCTATATGTGGATTCAGGTCTTTATTTCTTCGGGTTTGCAATATGTATTTTTATCCTAACTCAAGAGCCTTGACAAATACAAGCTTAAGCATTTCAGATGCTGGAGGGATTCATTTTTCATCAGGTACAATATTGTTACACTCTTATCTCTAATGCTTAGTACATATTTTGTACAGGTAGTAAGTTGTACTACAACATGTCCAATTTTAGAATGCGTAGAAATGGGTCAATGACTGTATTTTCTTATTCATGCTTGGTAGGTTGTGTGTAGAGGCGATGAGTGGTAGTGTAACAGGTCCAATTTAGAATGAGTAAAAATGGGTCAACGACTATTTTTTTATTATACGTATGTGATTTTACATCTTTTGTTTTAAACACGCATATCTATTTCAAAATTTGCGAGTATAGAAACCATGCATAGTCTGTTATGTACAATTACAACTCTTTCTTCACAAAATATTTTATGTTAAATCACCTATTTGCCCCTTACCTTTCTTCTGCCCCACCCCCTTAATTAGAGACTGAAGATCAACAATGGGATGAGAGTTGGAGAAAGTGAACTATCATTTTCTAAACAATACCTACTAGGCTGATATATGGTAGAAGTGCAGAACAAGTTGTTTATGACTCATTAAGCTCTTAAGTTGTTTTATATTTATTTTACTATATAACAAAAAATGTAAATGTATTTTAAGGTTTCTTTCCCATCTCTTGCTTTGCCAGTATCCTTCATACTCATTTTGGCTTTTTATCCGTATTGTTTACTTTAAATCTCTTTCACAGTAACCGAAATACTACCTCTGCATACTGCAAGAGTTCCTAAAGTGGTTGATGAAATAGGGTCAAACAAGACAAAAATGTTCTGCTCACGTTTGTAGATGGCAGACTGCCCCTATAAAATGTATTTGAAGTTAATCTGCCCCATCACTGTAGCTGACAAACTTTGATGAAAAATGATCAAACACCAGAAAGGGTAATTGCTTTATCCAAAGCTCAAACAAGAGTTTCTCCCGTGAAGTCACACCTTTCACCTACCATATTGTGTAAAAAAGTACAAGTTATTTGATGATCAACCATCTATTATCATGTTTAGCTTGGTGTATTTGGCCAATAAAAGTATTCGGTTCATTTAGTTACATGTATATAATATAACAGCGCCTGCCCATACGTTCAATACCTCTTGTTAGTATGTCTTGTATACGTTTTCATTTGTAGTTAATCAAGTTTTTATTAACGACTACATATTTATTTTTTCATTTTAATTACATCTACAAGCATTTCATTTAACCACAATATAAAAGACAAAAATGAAACTTCCTATAAAAAACAAAGGAGTTACCTCTATTTAGGGGTGTTCACGCTCCGATTTTAACGGTTTTTAGGTTACACCGTAAGCCAAACTGTTAGTAATGGTTTTTTATTAATGGAAACCGAAACATAGAAAGTTAAACCGAACCAAACGGAATCGTTTCTAATGGTTTGGTTTTGGTTTTGTTTCACCGTTTAAGCTAATTTAGACTTAATAAAAACTGGTCCAAAACAAGGAATGAAATATACATTAAAACTACGAAGTTTTGGTTGATGTTTAAATAAGTAATCTTGGTCTACACTGCAAATGCTTATAAAACTTCATATTTTCAATATTTAAATTATTTTAAAGTAAATTAGAGTTATATATATATATATATATATATGAAACATTTGAAGCTAATACATACAAATGACATGAGAATCAAATACCCATACAAAAAACATAAGAATCAAATACATATGCAAAAACAAGGTCTACAGAATAACACATCAATTCTTGAGCCCCACTGTATCTGCTACATTCAAATAGGTCTGAGGTTGAATCATATCATTTTTTTATCTGTATTTCACAATTCAAAGGTCGAAGAAAAAAATAAATATTTTTTGTTCAAAAAAAGAAACCCGCACCCGCTATTTTTTAGGCCTATTTCTTTTTTATTCCGAAATGATGAATTAAGCTCGTATAGGCATTTTGGACGCTGCTATTGAAATAGCCCTTCGGGCTATATTTTATGTCACCCTACCCATTTCATAAAGGATTCGACCTGGTTTAACAACAACTACCCAATATTCGGGAAAGCCTTTACCTAAATCCATACGTGTCTCTGCGGGCCTTATTGTAACTGGTACATCTGAAAATATACAGACCCATATTTTTCTACTGAGCAGTCATATAATCGTATAAGCTCAAAGAAGAAATTATATAAATATTTAAATACAAAAAACTAAGAGGTTGCCGGTACACTTGCCGTTAGTGTGTGGTTTTGTAGGTTTTTCCATTTTTAAAACTTAACCGATTTATTTACTACACATTTCACACATCAGTTTCACGGTTTTAAACCGAACTATGAACACCCCTACCTCTGTGCAACTTGTTTTCTAGCAATAAAATTTTCAAATCCACATACTAATTTTTGCAACTTACATCATTATATATTTGCCAAATAAACATGGATATGCATCAACCGTTGATACTTTTCTAACAATCACACTATGAATTTTGTTCTTATTTAATTGGGATCTGTAAGAATCATGATATATATAAACTACACCAATGCTACGAATAAGAAAACTAACAAAATTGTTGTATAATACATCACGATAGAATTTAAACTAACAAAAACGAAGCCGCCGCATCGCGCGGGTTTCTTACTAGTATTTAAATATGCATATAATATTGTTTTCTGGTTTTCTTGAGCGGGGAGTGTATATGGATCTTCAAAGTTAAAACCCATTTGAAACCACCATATCCTGAAGTTCAATAATCATACCACTCACAAATATGTAATTTCAAGATCTGCTATGATAGGGCAATGGAATTACAGGTGCAAAGGGTACTAGTTGACTAAACTGCCATGTCACATAATTGTTGTTTTTGGGTGCGTTACACAAAAATATTTGGTATGTCTCATCTACATCTCCGCTTTGTTTTAAGATTGTTAGGTTTTTGTTATATATGTATGTTTATCAGGTAGTTTACCGTTCTTTGTATGCATTGTAGCGAACCAAATTTTTGGAACGCGCAATGCGCATTCGTCTTGAAATCATGGAGGTTTAGTGTTCCTAAGTTTCAGAGGAAGAAAAGGGTTGCTGGATATAAAGTTTATGCTATTAAATGAACTTAAAGGGTCTTTTAGAAAGAGCTTTAGATGGATTAAAGATAAGTGTCTTGATAATATTAATGATTAATATATGTGTGTGTCTACATATGTTTGTAAACATGAGGTAGTTGTTACAGTTTAGTTATCTGCTATTGTGTGTTTTGTTTTGTTTGGATTTTCATAGGAATTGACGTAACAGAGTTCATGGTTTTGTGCGCCGTCGATGATTTGATAACAAACATTGATAGATTAAAGTGTATTGATGACGAATGTTGATGATATACGTATGAAATTTATGTTTTACATGTTTGTGTGATATGTCGTTCTTAAATTCTGATATGAAAAGTCAATAATAGCTTCTTGGTATTTTCGATACATCAGAATTGTAAGGCACACAACGCGCGCCTTTAAGCCCACTATCCTACTATGAAGACTTCGTGTAAGATTTGCTAATTCTACCAGTTTGCACTTTCGAAATCGGGGGACAAATTAAAAGGTGTGCAACGCGCACCTCAACGCCCACTAGTTATAAATTAATCCGACATAAGTTTACTACATACATATTTCCCAATATGTGTGTGTGTATATATATATATATATGAGATTTTAACGAAAATCCTAATTAATATTTTTAAAACTTTCGTAAACCCAAAAATCATTTATTAGAAGGTTTTGGATTGTATCGACAATATACACGAAAGTCTAGTTTAAGATTGTAAGAATAATGTTCACCTTTTTTATTAAAATAATAATAAGATAAATAATAACTATACTCTCGTTATTTGTAAAAAAATATAAGAGTATGATACTAGCTACAGATTATATAAAAATAAATACAAATACAATCAAATTACTAAACTTGATTCAAAACATCATCTTATAAATATCTACATCAAGAATTCTTTAGTGTCCAGTACTCTAGTTTTCCAAATCTTGGGTCTCCTCCAAATCTTGAGTCTCCATCTAAGCACGATGACTGCCACAAAAGAACACTTGAAAATTGATGATTTTTTTTTTTGTTAAGGATCGTGTTAAACATGGGGTCATTTAAATAAATTCCACACATCCTCTCAATGCTCTTTCTCATATGGAACAACCAACAAAACAATATATAACACTGGAGATAGCTCTCGTGCCCGAAATACTACCGGGTTATTTGGTGTTTATCTAACTGTAGAAGAAAGGTGAAGTTGCAAAAATAAATAAATTAGAGGGTGTCATCTCTAAATTTTCATGGACTGGAGAATCTGAATGTGTGTGTAATTCAAGCATGAACCTCCATGTTTTATTATATACACACACGTTATAATTAACCTCATTTATTCTTGAAATAAACAAGACATTAACCTTGTAATAAACAAGATAATTACCCTTGTAATAAACGAGTATTAATCTCTAATTAAAGGATTTATGTGGTAATCAAAACTGCTTATTCCATTTAAGGGTCTCATTGGCTATTTTGACTAGGGGCGGTAATTATTGACACGACCTGAAAACCGACTCGAACCCGACACGAAAAAAATAGATTTGGGTCAACTAACACGACCCGTTAAAAAAACGGGTCGGGTTCGGGTCAACTAACATGACCCGTTTAAAAAAACGGTTCGGGTTCGGGTTGACACATATATAAAATGGGTTGACCCATTAACCCGTTTAAGTATTTAGAAAAAAAATATATTATATCTTTGTTTTTCTTTTTCCATTTCTAATTACATGGTTAGTTATAATTGTGTTATTTTTGGCACACTATATTATTTATTTGTCACACTTATATACTCACCATTAAATATTTTATTGATAACCCGCTTACAACCCAACAACCCGCTTATAACTCATGAACATGTATTACTCATATAAAAATATGGGTTAAACGGGTCGTCTTCGGGTTGACCCGGATTTTATGTGGGTCGGGTTCGGGTTGAAATATTTGACACGAATAATAATATGGGTCGGGTTCGGGTTGCACATTTCAACCCATCAACCCGCAACCCATAAACCCGCCAACCCATCAACCCGACACGATTGACACCCCTAATTTTGACCAGGTCCAAACCCAAACTGTTGGACCAGGCCAGCAGTATTCTGAACCCGACCTGCACCACACGCGTCTCACCCGAGCTCTAGGGTGCTCTGCACACTTTATTTAAGGTCACCACTACTATTTAGCTCAAGCTAAACAATACATAAGGAGTGCTTCTCCTTATAAATCACTTCAATCATCCCACCAATGTGGGATAAGTTTAATCCATTGTCATCTTTAGTTCTTATAACTATACAACTTTTAGCATAGATATCTTATTAATATTACCCAATTTTAGACATAGTTTGGTTCGTTGTGATACTCTCACATGATAGAACACAAACTCAGAAATAATTATCTATACAACATATATTAATTATTTAAGTCCTATTTTTCCAACAAAATTTGTCACCGAATCCTGGATCATGATATAAAAAAGGTCTTAAAATAACGACTAGTGTGCTTGTATTTTGTGGAGCAGATCAAGGTGGGAATAAATAAATAGAAAAACGCTCAATTCCAAACCGAAATGTGTCGAATGAACGATTGGAGAAGTTTTTTTTTCTAAGCAAGATTAAATAATGTTCAATTATGAAGCTACACCATAATTTATTATAAACGTGATGTATATTTCTTCTAGCGACAATTATATTAAACTTTAATTTAATAATTTTTCAAAGATATGATTCTTTTTTGTCTATTGGAGAAAACGGAATGGAATATTTGGTTGTGCATGTCACAGTCACCAAATTGGGACTTTTTTAGTAAAGATATTTACGTACTTTTTGTCTTAAAACTAGTAGGTAATGGTAGCATCTTACGGCGGCTCAACCGATATATACTATAAACTGGGAAACCATATACAAGGATGAATTCAATGAAAAATCTTAAAAGAGTGAAGAACCGGATAACGATTCATTTAACACGTTAAAAATATCATAAAAATTCAATTTAATATGTAAATTTTATTTTTTTTCAAAAATGTTTTTGTATCTTTTCCATATAAGTGCATGTTGAATCCTTTTGTATAAAAAATCAACAATTTAAAAAATGCTTAAAATAAGTTAAAAAGGGGTTTTAAAAAATTTACAAAAAATGATTTTTTTTTATTGGAATTGCTTCTACATATATTTATATGCAAAAGTTCTCCAAAAAAAAAAAAATTCAAGCAAACCACGTTAAATTGAATTTTTATAATTTATTTAACATGTTAAATGTATTGTTCCTCATTTCCTCACTTTTTGGAGGTTCCTGTACAAATTAAGGACATGTTTCATGAGAAGTGTAAAAGGGATTGAAAATTGATATATATATATATATATATATATATATATATATATATATATATATAGGTTAATTATAAAATGAAAACCCGCTTGAGTTGAGAAACCTTTGAAAACCCATGTAAAGAAACAATTTTTTTCTTTGAAAAAAAATAACAAATGTAAAATATATGTTTGTAAGCATTTTGGGCCAAAAAAATAAAAAAAGCGCCGATGGGATTTTTTTTTAAAAAAATAAACAAAGTTGCTAAAAACATAGGCAAATAGCTGAAAACATATGTTTTTTTAGCAACTTTGTTTATTTTTTTAAAAAAAACCCATCGGCGCTTTTGTTATTTTTTTGCCCAAAATGCTTAAAAACATGTATTTTACATTGGTTATTTTTTTCAAAAAAAAAATAATGGTTTTTTACATGGGTTTCAAAGGTTTTCTCAACTCAAGTGGGTTTCCAAAATATCCTTTCCCTATATATATATATAGGCATCATTTTTTAGAATTTGTCAAGATGTTTTGTATTATATTGTCTAGAAACACACAACATAACAATTAAAAACCAAAAGCAATATATTCTAAGAATAAAACTTAAGCATCATGTCAAGAACACTAAGCAGTGTATTGTAAGTGTTAAGTAGTGTATTTTAGTTGTGTTTAAAATTTCATAACTGTAAAACATTGAATTGTATTTTAAATTGTTATGTTTGACCGTTGGGCCTTGTTGCTCATTTGTGTTTCCGGTTGCAATGTGGAATGAGACTGTTGAGTGATGACTAGCCGCGGAAGGCGAGACAGTGTGCGGGGACTCTATTTGTTTTTCCTTCCTTTTCTGTGGGTTTTCTTGTGTGTTAGGACTGAGTTGGGTAGCCCCAGCAGCAGAGGTGTCCTTGGGATAGAAGGCGGTGGAGAACTCATGGTTTTGTAAAAGAAAGATTTTTGAGTTTTTTGTTGTTACAATAAATACTCTTTACAGATGGCGCCAATGAAAAAACACATTTCCAAATAACACTTGAAATATAGAGGAAATATGAAGAGATTTAATTAATGCTTATGTGACGGTTACAAGAATTAATGACGAGTATCAATGGACAAATATTTCAACTAATCTTTCAACAAAACTTAGAGCTATTACAATGTGTGTATATTTGAGAGTGAGAATCGCTGACCCTTTCTTCATAGGGAGAAGGGGTATTTATGGTTTATGTGCGGCAATCCTTGCGTGGGGCCTGCTTGTACGAAACTAATCATGTGGAGAATTCAACTATAAAATCCTTGATGAAATCTTCGGTCAAGAACCCATATCCTCTAGTTTCAATTCTTTTCATGTATAATCGATCTAGATATATAATCGTCTCCATTTTTTCTCAAGTCCAGGTTAAATGAATAGAGAGTTTTAAGCAGCCAATGTTCTTGTTCTCTTTCATGAACACTAAATGTTAGGAAGTTGATCATTGGCTTATGCTTAATTTTATCAAGATAATTTTATCACCAACATGTTACAAACATGTCACCATCACGGGTCAATACAAAGTTGATCATCTTCGATGGGAACTGTTTAGCGAGGGATATTGTTGGTTATACTAAATCAGTAATCAAAATTCACACTTGGAGGTGCTGCGATAATGTGGAAATTATCTAAGCAAACAGATATTACTAGATCCATGATAGAATCAAAATTCATCGCTTTAGATAAAGAGGATGAATAGGCCGAATGGCTATGTCAATATGTTAATGATATACCTAGCTGGCTAAAGCCGGCACCGGCCTAATGCATACACTGTGATAGCCAATCGGCAATTGGCAGAGCTCATATCACAATGTGTATTAGTAAGACCAGGGTATAAGTAGTAGACATAATACGGTATAACAACTAATCTCTACAGGAGTTATCACTGTTGACTATGTGAAGTCAAAGGATAGCAACGCGAATCTGCTAATTACAAAAAATGCTTAAGCAGAGAGTTAGATCAGAAGTCGTCCATGGGAATGGAACTAAAGCCCTTGAAAAATTAAATTAATGCCAAGGAAACCTAACTCAGTTGACTGGAGATACCAAAATCTGAGTTCAATAGGACAACCTAAGTATATGAATAGCTGAGGTTACTATGAGGGAGAGTTGGAAACCCCGTGCTTTGATAAAAGGGAGGTTGCCATAGGAATTTGGTAAGCTTCCTAGTCCATTCCTAAAAGTGACAAGTTTGAGGATAAGCCTATAGCTTTTAATTATTCAACTGAGGTAACCATTCCTAGTAAATCACCTATGTGAGAGAGAAGTGGGGTCGCTTTGAAGGGTATTGTTGGGGCATAATACTTAAGAGCTCTCGCAGAACCAGGCACATGTCCATGACCACAACGGACACAACTATAAGGGAGAGCCTTGTGTGAAGCATATTGTCGTCCACACAAACGGCAGACGAGTTAAAAGACATCGCTGTCTACTCAGAGCTAGTGGGGTAGGTGCGTTTCATGAGCGAAGGTTCAAAGGGTCACACCTACCTATCATATGCAAAACTCAACTGTTGAAATTTAATCGAAATGAAGTTGTTTATGAGGATAACTCCTATTCATGTGGGGGTTTGTTGGAAATTTTGTGTGTTTTGATCAATCTCCATTCATGTGGGGTATTGTTGGAAAATTGAAAGGTGAATGTAGATTTAATTATAATTTAGCGAAATTATAATTATTAATTATATTTTTCATGTGGTGAATACAAGACAAACTTATGAGACCCCACTGTAATGGAGCGCTATTCGAGCGTGATAGAGAGCAATAGCCCCCCCCCCCCCCCCCACACACACCGTTATTGGGGGGGCGCGATTGGGCAAAAAGGGGGCCGAGTGTTTTGAGCATAATGTTGTGCACTATATTTTTCAACCAATTGATTGTTTCCACCTGTATCATTCCAATGCCAAATATTTGTAACGTTCGAAAATTGTATTTTTTTTTAAACCAACGGTAACTTTATATATATATATATATATATATATATATATATATATATGTATGTAGGGTTAGGATACTTTGAGAACTCAACGAGTTGTGAGAACTCGTAGGAACTCGACGTAAAATGCGAAAAAAAAATTTCTTTTTTTTTACACTCGTGTAAAACACGTAAACCCCGCTGTAAAAAAAAATTAAAAAAAAATACATTAATTTACGCCAAAATACACCGGTGTAAGGGATTTTTATCCTCGTGTAAGTATATTAATATTTTATTCATTATTTTATTGTTGATTAATTGTGGACCACATATTCATTTTTGATTAAAAAAAGTATGTGCTTATAAAGTGAGTTCCTATGGTTCTCACAACTCACCTTGGTTCTCAAAATATCCAGTTCCTATGTATGTATATAGTAAGGTTATATTGAAAACCCTTGTTATATGGTAAACTCTGGAAACTCTAACTTCCCGACTATTTTTTTATGAAAATTTTAGGGTATGTAATATACATTTTTTTCAGCATTCTGAGCCAAAAAAATCGAAAAAAACGCCGAACGTTTTTTTTAAAATAAAAAACATTTTCTGTTAACATATAGTTAATACATGGTTAACACGTGTTATTTTTGCTTAACATGTGTTAGTCGAAATTTTATTTTATTTTTTAAAAAAAAAGTACTCGGCGCTTTTTTTATTTTTTTGGCCCAAAATGCTTAAAATCATGTATATTACTTGCCCGATTTTTTTCAAAAAAAAAATGGGAAGTCAGAGTTTCCAGAGTTTACCGTCTAAGGATGGGTTTTCACATTATCCTAACCATATATATATATATATATATATAAAACAAAAACAACACAATTCATATTTACACAACATAAACCATAAACACTACACAAACTATATACAAAACACATCAATATTTAAAAAAATGGGTTCCCCCGCGTCATCATCCGTTGCCAGAGAATATTACAGAGAGTTTCTAGGCGATGAGGGTGAGTCGACAGACGAAGAGTTGGAGCAAGATGCGGTTACGAGTACACTTTCGCTTGCGTCGAGATATATGGAACAAACTAGTGCGCCTACCCGTCCAAAACTGAGTAGACAGTATTACGAACGAGTTCGTGAATCGACAAATGCTCGATTGATGAAGGATCACTTTGATGAAAACCCGACTTACCCCGACCCAAAGACGTTTAGGCGTCGTTTCCGGATGAGCAGACGTTTATTTCTACGTATTACTAGAGACTTGGAAAACATGTTTCCTTACTTTCAACAAAAATCGGATGCTAGGGGGCGATGGGATTCACGGCTATTCAAAAGTGTACCTCGGCACTGCGTATACTCGCATACGGCAACATGACGGATATCAACGATGACTATTTAAAAATGGCCGAGAGAAAACAACACGCGATTCTTTGGAGTATTTTTGCCAAGGTACATCACTTTTTTTAAAGTAAATTCATTTACCTTTTTTATATTTAATCTAATATATATATTTGTATTTATTTTTTTTGGAATAGTAAAGTTGTACGGAGCCCGGTATCTTAGAAGGCCCACTTGGCACGACTTACAAAAAAATTACGAGGTGCATACAAATGAACATGGGTTACTAGGAATGATGGGTAGCATTGATTGTCGTCGCTGGCGGTGGTATAATTGCCCAACCGCTTGGCGAGGTCAACACACACGTGGTGACTAAAAAGGACCATCGGTTATTCTTCAAGCGGTGGCTTCAGTCGATCTTTGGGTTTGGTCGGCCTATTTTGGTGTTGCGGGTTCATGCAACGACTTAAACGTTTTTTAGCAGTCGCCTATTATTGAGGATTTCATTTCTGGCAGGGTAGCAAAGGCGTGTTTTTATGCTAATGGAAACTACTACCCACACGGATACTATTTGGCTGACGGAATATATCCAAGGTATACCATTATGGTTAAGACGTTCAGTAACCCGTACGATGAAAAAAGGGCACACTTTAAAAAAGTTCAAGAGGCTGCGCAAAAGGACATAGAGAGATGTTTTGGGGTTCTTCAACAGAGTTGGCATTACATAAGAAATCTTGCTCATGCATGGACCAAAGACAAGATGTGAGATGCTATGTATGCATGTATAATCATGCATAATATGGTATTAGAAGATGAAGGTAAAGCGATATGCCAAAATTATGTACCGGAAGCCGTTCAAGATCTACCGCAAGCTAATATGGAACAAAGAATACTCAATGCACATGAACTTCGTGACCATGATGCACATGACGCGTTAGCGGCGGATATGGTCCAACATGCGTGGTCAGTTCGGTATATTCCAAACGCAAGTGAAAGCGAAGAGGGCAAAGATGAAGAAGAAGATGACGAAAGCGAAGATGAAAATTAATATTATTTGTGTTTTTATATATTATTTGTGTGTTTTTTAATATTATTTGTATTTTTTTTAATTTAATTAATATTAGTTGTGTGTTTTTAATATTATTTGTAATTTTTTATATTTATTTGTCTTTTATTTTAATTATTTTGAGTTAATTAATTAAAAAAATAATAAAATAAAAAACAATCAGAAACAGGTTCCTTATCTTTTTCCCACTACTACTACACCCTTTTTTCACTTCAAGCCCCTTGCTGACTCAGCTGCCACATGGACCAATCAGAATCAGGGGCCTTATGTTTTTTCCCTTACCACTACACATAGTCTGAGTAAAGTTTCTTTTATGAGAGTTGATTAGAGTTTTATGGCTAATAAAGAAAATTTAGGTCTCTAATTATGTTAGACTTTCCACTAGCCATGGTTCATGTATTATGTATACATAGTGTATGTTTGGAAAAACTACTTGGTGGCTGGTAGCTTTAAGTTGGTAACTGGTAGCTGTGAGCTGTTAGCTGGAAGCTTTTTAAATATATTTTGGTGTTTGGCAGAGTAGTTTGAGCTTTTAATAAAATGTATAAAATGACCAAAAGTGGCATAATTAAAAGCTTGTAAAGAAGGCTTTTATTGTATTTTTAAAACAGAATGGGTATTTGTGTCATTTACTAATTAAGGGTATGTTTGGCAAGGAGCTTTTAAGAGCTTCTAGAAGCTTCAAGCTTCAAGCTTTTAAGAAAAAGCTCCTACTCAATTAAAAGCCTTGTTTGGTTGAAGGAGCTGGAAGCTTTTAGGTTGGAGAAAAAACTCTATAGTGAAAAGCTACTAGTAGTAGCTTTTAAGAAAAAACTCTATTAGCTACAAGCTTTTAATTAGTAAATGACACAAATACCCACTCTATTTTAAAAATAAAATAAAACCTTCTTTACAAGCTTTTAATTATGCCCATTTTGGTCATTTTATTCATTTTATTAAAAGCTCCAACTACTCTGTCAAACACCAAAATATATTTAAAAAGCTACCAGCTTCCAGCTAACAGCTTCCAGCTTCCAGCCAACGGCTAGTTTTGCCAAACAAACCCTAAAAGCTTGTAGCTAGTAGAGCTTTTTCTTAAAAGCTAGTAGTAGTAGCTTTTCACTATAGAGCTTTTTCTCCAACTTAAAAGCTTCCAGCTCCTTCAACCAAACAAGGCTTTTTATTGAGTAGGGGTTTTTTCTTAAAAAGCTTGAAGCTCCTAAAAGCTCTTAAAAGCTCCTTGAAGACCATGAACATGAAGACTTGAATACTTGAAGACCATATATCACCAGCTAGGTCCAAAGGGGAGTCTGTAAATACACTTCGTGTGTGTCCCCAGCTAGGTGATAGGATGATTCTGTAAATCACTAGCTAGGTCCAAAGGGGAGTCTGTAAGTGCATTATCTGTATGTCCCTAGCTAGTGATAGGTCCCTATAGGTCGTTGGCTAGGTTAATCGAGTGGTTTATGGCTCGTAATCATACTAGATAGGTCCAAAGGGGAGTCTGTTAATACATGATGTCCCTAGCCTAGTATAGGTGATGTTTGGATAGCGTTTCGGGTGTTTTGGTGTGTTTGGAAGTGATTTGGAGGGTTTGAATTGCTGAGGGCGATTAGCTTTTATTAGAGGCAATTAGCTTTGCTAATTGCCTATATTGCATACCCCATTACTAGCTAATTTCCTGTTGTACATATGGGATAGCTTGCTAATTGCCTGTTGTACATATGGGATAGCTTGCTACTTGCCTGCTGGGCTCCATTGTGACCACCAATTTGAGAAATGAATAATTCTCTCCCATTTTCAAATTTCACCCTGAACTCTCACGATTGACAATTTGTGACTATAAAAGTGATATTTGACCCTTGAATTTTGTAAAATTTAGATTTTAATTTTGATTTGGCTTCGGATCTGAGATTCCAATTGAAGAATACTTGTATTCCAACATCGGTCAATAAAAAATAAAGACAAAAGAAAAATCATTTTGGTTTTTCAAGATAATCAAATAGAAATTAAAAATGCAGGAAATGTAAAAAACTATTCACAAGCATATTTTTGTGAGTTTCATCTATTAGAGAAACACATCAGTGCACGGACTAAACTAGAACCCTTATATGTTCAGTTTTAGTTCAAATTACCAATAAGCATCATACAACAACTGGCAGTATTGTTGTCCACCTAAACTCAAAATCAAGTTTTATCGCTAGCCACTTTAGATACGTTAAGGTAACATTAAGTCTGATTAAAGGTGTTCCCCGCACACGTGACATATTCCCGTATCAAGGCATGCACAAAGCTTCCTCGTAACCGGTGAATAAGCTGTTGTCATCCGTATTTACAAGGAATGGACTCAGTGGTAATCAGGTCTGCATAAACACTGCAACAGAGAGACCAGTGAGATACAGACCTGGGTTCAAGTCAAATATCGTTCATTGATTTTTCGGTACGATGATTTAGGTATATGATTTGATACCTTAGATCGAATTCTCTTTGAGAATAGGGTTTTGGCATTTATGATCTTTTTGCTCTTAAAGGATTCCTAGACGTCTCCTTATCAAAATTTATTCTATTTTTTTGTTTTTCTTTTCTTTTTCTTTGGGAATGACACAGAGGTGTCTCAGTTGTAGGGTGCGAACCCAACGTACGTCACATATGCCACTCCCTTTTTATTATGAGAGACGTCCAGTTCACCCCGGATGTACCAACCTCTTAAAGACTAGAAACCTCGGATTTTGGCACTCTATCAACGAGATTTAGGTTTTGAGACCATATGCCAACGCGACGTTCATCCACACAATTTTCAGTTGATTTAGGTTTATATCACTGTGCCGAGCATGGAAATGATTTCGAGCCTACTGACACGTCATTGTAGAGGCTACTTGTCGAATCCAATTCCTTTAAAATGATACGAATTCAGACAGTCCAACTGGTGAGTTGATATCATTTTCCCTATTACACCAAAGAAACTCATTTTTGCTTTTCTCATTTTTTTTATTTTTGAAATTTTCTGATGTTTTTGTATTTTTCTGATTTTCTCCCCCTTGGACCTAGCTAGTATGATTACGAGCCATAAACCACTAGATTAACCTAGCCAACGACCTATAGGGACCTATCACTAGCTAGGACATACAAATAATGCACTTACAGACTCCCCCTTGGACCTAGCTAGTGATTTACAGACTCATCCTATCACCTAGCTGGGGACACACACAAAATGTATTTACACGTCTTTTATTCTTTTGTTTTTCTTCGGTTTTCTAATTGTTGGCTAGAAAACCATTTGTAGTCTTGTGTACTTGGTTTTGACGTTTGAAATATACTTAATCTCTTCTCGATTTAAAAAATCTATATTTATATCCGTACTTATCTATACATAGTAATAAACAAAAAAACCTTTATAACGCTATAAATATGCATTCCATTTGATTTTGTTATCAAATTTAAAATATTTAGATTCATAGCAATTTCTTAACCCTGAATTTATTTACAACAAATGTGGATTACTGACGGATCACCACCGTATCATCGTAACACCAACAGAACCACTCGATCATATCCATTTCCACTAGGAAAGAATGCCTATAAAACAATTAAGGAGGAAACCCAGTAAATATGCGAAAACCGCCCTTATGAGAATCGAACCCAAGACCAAATGATCCCTAAAGCCTCTTATTCCACCCCAAGATGTCATTAGACTATAATGCAATGGGCTATTAACCGTGAATTCATTGGTAATATATTCAGCATAGAAAACCAAAAAATAAAAGTCAAAGTTACTTGCGTTATTATAAGTTATAATATAAGGAAAAAAATAAAGGGTGTGTTAGTTTACTATTTGACTATGTGTTTTATGTTTAACCCCAAGCACACCCACTTGCCACATTATTGTGCCTTGGGAGTGAGCACAATTAATTAAGGTCTCAAAAGAGGAGCGAGGCAGACGTGGTTGGGCTTAGGCCGTGCGGAGTGCTCCTCAACCACCGATGAAGCCACATCATCACTGCCTCTACGTCAACATACCTGCAGAGAAGAGACAGAGAGAGAGAAAGAGAGATAGAGAGAGATGAAGAGGGAGAAAGAGAACATGAAGGAGGGGGAGTACCCCGTTTGGACCGAAACAAGGAGGGGGACGGTGACCTCAGCTCCCGTCCCCTTCCATGTCACCGCTCCACCCTTAGGGTGTGGGCACTATTGTTGTGTTTGTTAATTTCAACCAATCATATTTAGGGCATCTTCTTCCAATCCTACGTGGCATCATATATTTTATCTGAAAGCCCCTTTAAAGCAAATCCAAATACACAGTCTTAGAAAAAGAATATAAGTCTTAATGTTTGGCAATGTGAATGAGATCATGGGGAAAGGAGGCATGCTCTTATAGCATTTCTAAAAAGCAAACAAAAAAAAAAACATTTCTAAAAAGCGAATAAGAAAAAAAGTTTTCATTAATTTTATGAGACCTATTACTATTTTATGAATATGAATGATTGAAAGGAGCAAAAAAAACACATGTTGAAAAAACGAAGTCGATCAGTAGGGGCAAAATTAGCTACAAGTCCATGATCTCTAGTCTTTTATGACCATCAAGACCTCTCATTCTTTCCTCTAGACTTGATATTTGATTACAAATGGTGTTTACCAGGAGGTCTAGGACCACTCTTTTACATATCTTTGTTATACGTTCTAGGGATTGTTAGAAGGCATCAATCTGAACCGGCCCACCTCCTTTAATCAAAAGGTCGTGATCCTAAAAATTTATACGTTGGTCTAATCAGTTTCCTAATCGATCGCATTGTGTCCCATCTCTAGAGGACACACTATTAATGTTTATGTTTTATTACCTTAACATTACTTCTTTCATTTCTACAATTATTGCAAACATATATAAATTCCGAACTCATTGATGTGTCTAATTTTAGTAATTAAAAAAGATATCATTTTTTCCAGTACAAAAACTTGGTGTTTTAATTCGAAAACATTGGTTTTGGGAAAAGATTAATGTTTACTAAACTGTTAACGAGTTTTAAATTAATAAGTAAATGATAATTACTTAGAAACTAAAACCAACACATAGGCAGGGAACCTGATGTGTATAGTATAGTTTTCTAGGGTAAATACCGAATATCATACTCCAGAGAACACACTTTCCCCTACTAATCGGGTTTTGAAAAAGAAAATAAAACGGATGGGTTCTAGAAGTAAAATGATTTTTGAAAAAGGTTTTGGTTTTGAAAATAAAAAGATAAAAATAATAGGGATAGTAAACATACACATCTCGGGGACCTTCGTATAAGTAGTTAATTTTATTATAATAGTAGTATTAAGTTTAATTATCGGTGAGGATAACAGGGGTGAACGGTCCCTTCAGAGTTGGGGATGAGAAAAGAAATAAATAAGGGATGATGTTCTGCAACTCTATGAGTCACGCACAGGGGAAGTGTACGAGTTCCCATAAAGGTGTCTTCGGACTACTAGCCCGTAAGCTGACGTTCTCCTGTTGACAATGCGGTTATCCTACTCATATTGTCGTCTGTCGTGCAACTTTTTGGAAAGTTTGGGTCCTGTTTTTTAGGCACTTCCCAAACACCGCCAAGCCACTCGTTTAAGCACTGGGTCCTCTAATTTATCTTCTTAAATTAATGTAGAGGCTTAATTCTTTTCTGGAATCCTTTCCACCTCACTTAACTCTCCCTTTCCGTACCAAAGGATCTCTCTTATAGTCAACCTGAGCGACAACGTATCCCCTAAGTAGGTAACTGTTTTTAACACCGAAGGATCTCGATCTCTTATAGTCAACATGAGGGACAACGTATCCTCTAAAAAGTTAACGGCTTTGTACTAACGAGAACTAGATAAAGTATTCTTGTTTTATTTATCTCAAAAGTGACAACTTAATAATTTATAGATCAGATAAATTTAAGTTTGGTTTAGTGATCATGTAACTTAACAAACCCAATCCATAACCTCCTGAGATGAATGAAATCCTTAACAAAGGTGTAACATAATCCTAACGGTGTGCAATCTGAATATCACTGTTGCACCCGTATGGAATCATCCCCTTGCCAAGAAAATCACTCATACATATGGTAAGAACCAGAAACGTGTCACTCGGATCTGGTTCAATTCAGAAGACATTGCTTAGAACCCGGTTTGGATATCAAAAACCCAAAGGATCAGTCTCACTATCGGTTTCCTTGCCTTGGATCTAGCTCGGAACTAACAGAAGCCGTACGAACACCATGATAGTTTATTATATTATTTAAGTTAGGGTTTATTTTAAAGGTTGTCAAGTTAATCACTAGTTGAACGTGTCACAAAGATAAACAAACCAGAATTAGTTAAGAAGATAAACACACCAAATAACTAAAAATAAACTACTACTGATAATAAAAGTCTACAAATCGAAATGGGTTCGGAGAATAATAGATGGATACAACCATAAGCGGTGATCATCACAAGAACATGGATGCTTCCGACTCATAGACAAGCCTTCCACCTCCGTATTCCTATGTATCTAATATGATCCTCACGACCCTCGATGTTTTATTGTATGTAACTTCTCCTACGATTCCATTATCGACCAAGATAATCAAGGTAGGACGAGGTCTAACCTTGGTGGGATGTTAGGATGGCACATAGGCCTCCCACAATACCACAAGATATCTGGAAGAAAGTTGGAAATCGACCCAAGAAGGCACAAGAAGGAATGCTAAATGATTGAGGTGAGCTTGCTATTTATAGAGCTGCCGAGGCCTGCACAGGCACGCACAATGAGTGGGCACGGGCGTGCACTTGCCCCACGTACGATCTATTGCTGCAGAATCTGTCTTGTCTGTCCTTGTGGTCGTGCACGGGCGTGCCAGCTAACAAACTGAGTTTTCTTGTCTCCTAAGTTGGTTGTGTTGTCTTTTAGCGTGCGGGACCTTCGTGCAAGTGAGCACGGCGCATGGTTGGTCAACCCCGGGTCAGTTTTATCATCGTTTAAGCTCCGAAAAGGTCTTTACACATACGTGAAACATGCTGCAAGTCTCGTGTCCTCAGGAATCTCCGGTTTTAGCTGTTTTCTCCCGAAAATCGTCTATTTTCGAGTTGGAGCTCCAATTTCCTGAAAAACACAAATAGAAACGATTAAGTAGCTATAATTATCAATTTAAGCTCAATTTTGCCCTATTATGAGACTTTTTTATGCATGTTTTATATGTGTAATTGATAGCACATCACTCATCTTCCTTTCCTTTCCTTTCCAAACTACATTTTGGCATAAAAGTTGATGCATTCAAAACTCCAGTGAGTTAAATATATCGTACAATTTCATTTAAAAGAACATTGTTAAAAAAATTGAATACTTTTAAATTAACTTGCAATATCTAATCATGCACTTTTAGATTATATATTTAGTTGATGTTGTAATTTATGGATTTATATAGTTAACTATTCAACCCGGTTGAACCACCTGATACAACCAATTAAACTATTTTTTAGCCAAATCCAATATGAATTGAAAAACCGGTTTTTAAAACATTGCAAATCAAGGAAAAAATAAAACTTAGAAAAGAAAATGAGTTTTGACCAAAAGAGAAGGTGAATGTAGGGTTATTTTGAATAATCAACTAGGCCGTAGTTACCCGCGCGTTGCCGCGGGATGCGTTTAAAACCTTGTACGTACCGGAATGGATAAGATAATGTAGCTAAATAAAAACGAATACCGTACCGGTATCGATGCTAATTATTACGATATCAGAAGGTAAGTCAATAAAAATCCGACATTGTACGGAACCGTTACCGCTACCAAAAATATTGATCCCGAATAATGCGAAAAATGAATACCAGTACTGGTACAAAGAAGGATCGGTATCATACAGTTCTTGAGCCCGCCGCAAAAAAAATAATAAAATAAAATAACTTAATTAAAGTGAGTGAGAGGTAAATTAAAAAAATTAATAAAAATAATGTACTGTTGCTATGTGTGAAGATAATATACACCTAGCCTAAGTTAGAATTCCTTTACTATTAAAGTGTCATATGGATATAATTGTTATATGAAAAAAGAAAAGGAAAAACCAACAAAACTAAAGATTTTGAGTATTTCCACTATAAACTTTAATGATTTTGAGTAATTCTAAATTAGCTTTGACGAATTTTAACAGTTGTATCATATTAAATAGATTTGTACTTTATACAAGGTAAATAAATATATGACAGTTTTTTTTAACGGCAAAAAACTTTTATTCATCTCTCAAAATGGTAATTACATTGTAAAAGCAAGATACTAACACAATATAATGTTGGGGATTTCAGTAACACAAACGAACAACCGGATAATCAGAAATCTCTGAAGGCACGTAATCGCTTTCAGATTGAATCAATTCGACGGTTCAATCGAATATTCAATCGGATACAATCAGAGATTGAGAATTTTCTGTATGTGATATTTGAGAGAAGAACCAGAGAGTGTTTTTGATCAAAATTATAAATTCGTAATAGAATTACAGGGTTATTAACTGCCTAATAGGCAGTTAATACAAGGTTTCCAAATTGCCAAAACTAGTCCCTCTATTAACTGCCTAATAGGCAGCTTAACCCCAGCCAGGGGCTCTGCCCCTTGGACCCCGCCAGGGGCTGCCGCCCCTTGGACCCTGCTCCCAGGGGCGCTGCCTCCGGACCCCCGTCTCTTAGGGGCTTCGCCCCTAAGTTCATAATAAATTCATATAGGCGTGCACTCAGCACCACCATACCTATATGATGTCTTATTATGAAGATATTGATCAAACAGTCAATCCAATTACACTAAAATATCCAACATATAACACAATAGTAGTGGATCTAGAAATAAATTTCAGTAGTAACGTTTAAAATAAAATTACTGTAGTTTCATACAATGTAAAGGAAATAAAAATAAAAACATGATAATAGAGAAAGTTAAACACATACCTAAAAGATTTCGCCCCTTCGGTTCTTGAAAGCTTGAAATCAAGCCATTACATCTTCTTCTTTTACTTTATCAAAAGTGTCTCTTTCAACCGAAAGCTTTTCGGGATAGACAAATTTAATATAAAGTGATAAAATGTGTGTTATGAAGTAACATAGAAACTAATGTCCTAAAATATGATAAAACAACAATTTTAATCATGTGATTAAGAATGAAAATGTATATTAAAAACTGTATGTTTTGATGAAGAGCAGAGGCAGAAGCAACCATTGTAAGGTGTGATTGAGGCGGTGGTCTTGAAGGTGTGGCTTTTGTTGGGAAGTGGTGGCTTTAACCTATTCTGCTGATCTGGATGAAAATAAAATTCCTATTTACTGGTTTTAGAATGATAAGTGACTTGTCTAGACATGATTAATGAATTACATGAACACGTTGTGTTTTTTTTCCTGTATGACAAAAACCCACTAAAAAGTCGTTTTTTTTTTCGTTTTTTGTTTAACACTATGGTACTCGTTGGAAATATAATAAAACACTCGTTAATTTGGTGTAATTTGTTTTAAAAAAATCCAGTATAAAAAAGTTATTAACGTTTAAAACTTATGGGGGAAACATGAGAAAGAAAAATACTTTTGGAGGAAAATATGGGGGACGGAGCTTCACATAGTGTCATGTGTCTCTCAAGAGTGATTTTTGTATTTTATTTTTATTAAGCCCAATCTAATACCATGTGGGATACCCAAGAGGGGATATAGCAGGGGCGGACCTAGTTAATAACTAGGTGTCGCGTTCGTTGCTGCTAAACTTCGCCCGCATAGTGAAAAAATAGTGGAAAGTTTGTTTTTTTTTTTTTACGAAATTTGGAAAACGTTGCTACTAAAATGAAAAACGTTACTACGGAAATTCATTTCTAGATCCGCCACTGGGAGATAGCCTAATAAACTAAAAAATCTTTACTACCCCATAAACGCATTCCATTTGATTTTGTTTTCTAAAGTAAAATTGTGGAATTTATGCCAATGAATATATTTAGCATGAAAAAGCAAAAACTAAAAGTCCAATTTACATGTGTACGTTGCTATAAAATTATTAGAGAAAGAAAAATTTAAAGGGCGTTTGAGTTTACGTAATATTAAGCTATGTGTTATGGGTTTGGCCTAAACACGCCCCCTTGCCACATTATTGTGCCTAGAGAACGAACACCATTAAAGCAGGGCTCGGTTGTTTGTGTTAATTTCCAACCCATCATATCTAAATATCTCAATCTAACACCACATTTTACATAAAGTCCTAGCAACGGCTTCACATCATCCCCTTTAGTGCCTCTCCTTTTCATCCACAACATTGTCTTAAAAAAATAATACAAATCTTGGTGCAATTTTGGAAATGCCAATGAGATCATAAGGAAAGGCTTATAGCATTTCTAAAATGCAAATAATAGAATTAAAAAAAAAGCATTTCTAAAAAGCAAATAAAAAAAATAAATAAAAAACATTCATCGATTTTATGAGACCAATTATTTTGTGAATGATTGAAAGGAGCAAAAAACACATGTTGAAATAACGAAGTCGATCAGTAGGGGCAAAATTAGCTACAAGTCCATCTCCTGTCTTTTATGACCATCTCCAGGACCACTCTCAACAGATCTTTGTTAGACCAAACGTAGTGAAACCAAACTTCCACGCTCTCCACTCCAAATGGCAGAAGTTGATTGGCCCTCGAAAAAGAAAAACTTCCACGCCGTGAAAATTTAAACGCCCAAACCAAAAAAGCCCCCAAAACGCCCGCGGGGGGAGGGGGTACTCCGGCGTTTTGGGGCGTTGATTGCTGCTTCCACGCCCTTTCCACGGGCCACTACATGTGGTTTTATAAGTTCTAGGGATTGTTGGAAGCCATCAATCTCAGTCGGCCCGTCTCGTTTAATCGAAATTAAAGGTCGTGATCCCAAAAATTTATACGTTGGTCTAATCAGTTTCCTGATCAATCGCATTATGTCCCATCTCTAGATGACACATTCTCGTTTAATCGAAAGGTCGTGATCACAAAAATTTATAGGTTGGTCTAACCAGTTTTCTGATCAATCGCATTATGTCCCATCTCTAAATGACACATTATTAATGTTTATGTTTTATTACCTTAACATTACTTCCTTCTTTTTCTACAATTATTGCAAACTTACAAATTCCAGACTCATCTTCCTTTCCTATCTAAATTTTGGCATTAAAGTTGGTGTGTTCTTCAATTATTGGAGGGTTCGAATTTCTCATTATAATTCTTCCAATGGGCCTCCGAACATAATTAAATTCTGTAATCAATAACAAGACCTGTCTGTACATACCAAATGGAGAAAGTTGGAACTGATTTGATGTTTACATTACTTGGTTGAAAAACTGAAAGTTACAAGAGCCATTGAAGTATGCCATTATTATTATGGACAATCTATCTGGTAAGGGTTTCCAATCTTTATCCTTTAAAATATAAATCCCATTTCTTTAAAGACATACACTGCACTGCCTTTAAATGCATGGCAGTGAAGGTTGTTGCGTGGCTTTTATCTGAAGATAACCAAGAAGGTGAAGGTGATGGTGATGGGTCATTGTATTCGACAATGCAAGAGGGGTATATTCAATGTTTGAATAGTCACATTCAAAAAAGACTCGGTCATTATAATTCGATTTTTTTTTACAACCTGGCTACTTATATCTATAATATCTATAATCATATATTTCAAGACTATACTTGTGCGACTGTAATGATTTTGAATACTTGGTGTATACAAACGTACATTTGTCGTTGAATTACATATTAGCATATAAAACATATCGGAAAAACAATGGTATTAGATGGGGTTCTTATATGTTATCTCAACTTGAGTGAATCATCATATTTATATGGTAGAGACCATAAGAAAACGCTAAGCTAATTGAGAACTGTGAGACACATTTTGAACAACTCAGTTCTCTAAGGCAAAAAATAAGTTATTATTATAATTTATATATATTTTTTTTTGCTAAATTGCATCTTTTCCTGTCAGGATAAACTTTTTTTATTATCTATATATTTTTTTTTTTTGCATTTATACATGTGTGTATATTATCAATTTTTTTTATTATACATATGTGTATGTTGTCAAACATATTCAAGTTCAAACACGTATGTACATTAGAAAAACATACTATTACCCACAATCTTCCTTTACTCTACATGTATGTGTAATCGTTCTAACACATATGCACATATATGTACATTACCAAAATATGTATATACAATACTATTTTGTAGTTGTACACACGTATATACATATATGTATAATTGCACAAAGAATTCTTGTAGGAAAAAGCGCGATTTAGTAAAAAAAAATGCATTTTTTACCTTAGAAAAATGTGAGGTCTAGAAAGGTCTTCTAAATTCTCAATAAGGCCATTTCTTTTTAAATGATCCAAGCTCTATTGATGTATATAGGGTAGGGATCATAAGAGAACACTAGGCTAATTGATAACTGAAAAAACTATCCTAACCAGTGACCACACATTTTCCTAAGGAAACAAATTTTAGCTTAAACGCACATTTATTAAGAGTTTTTTATATATACATACATGTGATAATTGTTTTTATATAATTCAAACATGCATAGACACGAATTTACATTAGAATAAGATGTTTTTACCCATATCTTTCTTTCTATACATATATATGCAATCATTTCTACACATTTGTACATATATGTCCATTCATAACATGTATGTACATATATGTACAATACTTATTTGGTAGTTTTAGACACGTATATACATATATATATATATATATATATATGTATAATTGCAAATATAAATAAATAATGATTATCTTAGACAAATGTGTGGTCCTAAATGGTTCTTTTCAGTACTCCATTAGACCATTGGTTCTCAAATAATCCAGATCCTATATATATATATATATATATATATATATATAGGTCAAGAATAAAATGAAAACCTACTTGAGTTGAGAAAACCTTTGGAAACCCGTGTAAAAAACATTATTTTTTTTAAAAAAAATAACCAATGTAAAATACATTTTTTAAGCGTTTTGGGTGATGTGGCACAACATGGGCCAAGTAATGGGTTTCTTGATGTTTTTCCGTTTGGGGGGGGGGGTCTCCCTATACTTCCACTATATATATATAGGTAAAATATCTGATACAAATAGAGATATTGTATAAACGTACGAAGTGAAGGAAACCTTAAAAAAGCGCGGTGGCATTTTCATAAATAACAACTTCAACTCTAGACTAATTGCTATATAAAGTTGCCAATATCTACAGTTATGCCTTTTTGAACAATTATGCCAATATCTACAGTAATGCCTTTATGTCTTTCATTTTCATCATTTCATACATTTTTACGTTATCCCTTTTGTACCGGAACTTTATATATATATATGTGTGTGTGTGTGTGTGTGTGTGTGTGTGTGTGTGTGTAGAGGTTCCTATACAAAAAGACGTGTTTTGTGAGAAGTGTAAGAAGGGCCTTGGGCCAATGGATTGGTTATTTGGATGGTTAGGGTCTAACAGTGGCAAAACTGTAAATATTATTTTAAAAAACATGAACGGGATGGGTAAATGAGTAATTGGACATTTTTAAATAAAAAAATAATCTCACTCCCTCTCCCATTAAATCTTGCAATTACTACTCTTCCTCCCTCTATCTCTCTCTCCCTCTCTCATCAAAACCTACAACCACCAAAACATTTGATATCAAACATCTAAATCAAATGAGAAAACTCGGAAAAAGTATGAGGTTTAAAGTTCAATGTAATCACGATTTCACAGAAAAAAGAATGAAGTCACGGTGTTTTGACGTCTGGAATGATTGCGTTACTATTCACATTATCGTGTTTTGACGTCTACAATGATTGTGTTATGATTCATGTTAGTACATGTTCTATAGATGTCTTTAGCCTAGTATAGTTGTTTATGCGTTGTTTTTTATGTATTTGTACGTGTTTTAATGGTTAAGGGCATTTTGGTCATTCCTGCACATGATGTTTTTCACATGATGTAAGCTATTCATATCTGTATGTTCTATTTTATGGTGTTCTTTTGTGTTTTTGGTATTTTATTCATGTCAATATTTTTTATCTTCATGGTGGCTATGCGTTGTTCTAATGTTTCGAATAATTGTGTTACGGTTTACATCTGAAATGGTGTTTTAAGTGTGTTATTGGTAGTCGTTTTTCACATAATGTAAGTTATTCATATCATTATGTTCTATTTTTATGGTGTTCTTTAAAGCTTTTTGTTTTCTATTCATATCGGTGTATTTTTATCTTCATGGTGGTCGTATCAGTTAATTTTATTTTTATACACTTTAAAAGCTTGTGATTGATACAACAACATATATGACTAACATCCTATACATAAATATAATAAAAACACCAAACGTTGTGTAAGAAAGTAATAAGAACATACCTTGAATATAAAACACCACAAGTTGATTATTAAACACTACTTATTTGTATGATGTTTTATAACTACAAATCTTGAAGCATATCCCGAAACCTATTATACATTGTTAAAACACAACGTATAATTGAACAAAATATCAAACGAACAAAACACCAGGAGAAAAACTTGATTTTTTTGGTTTTTTTTGTCTAGGTTGTGAATGAGAATTATATGTTGATAAAACATGTTTGAATTTCGAATTGTGGAAAAATCCCTGGAAAAACTCCATTAGCTTAATTACATGATAACTTCCTTATTTTGTGCCGGATCAAATTGCCTTGACACCCACATTCTATTAAAAAAAAACAACGGTGTCACATGTCATCACCATAGCCTTTCTTACCTTTCTCACAAAAAACACACTTTGTACAGAAAGACCGAAAGTTTGACTGGGCTGATTCGCAAGAATCAGCATTTTAGATGTTGAAACTTAAACTCTATTATGCGCCTATCTTATCCTTACTTGAGGGTACGGATGATTTCATTGTTTATTGTGATGCCTTTATCCATGGTCTCGGTTGTGTGTTGATGCAACGCGAGAAGGTTATTGCTTATGCTTCTCGTTGACTTAAGATTCACGAGAAGAATTATACCACCCATGATTTGGAATTGGGTGTGGTTGTTTTCGCTGTGAAGATCTGGAGACATTACTTGTACGGTACCAAGTGCACCATTTATACCATTCACAAGAGTCTTCAGCACATCTTTGATCAAAAGGAGTTGAACATGCGGCAGCGTCGCTGGGTCGAACTTCTTAAAGATTATGATTGTGCTATTAAGTACCATTCTGGCAAGGCCAATGTCGTGGCAGACGCCTTGAGCAGGAAGGAATCTGCTAAACCCCGTCGTGTTCGAGCTTTGCCGTTCACCATCCATTCTTCTTTACCTGACCGAATCTGTTCTGCACAACAGGAAGCTTTGAAGGTGGATAACATTAAAGTTGAAACCATGCATAGTGCCGATAAGCACCTCGAGCTTAGGTCGGATGGCCTACACTACTTTGCAGGACGCGTTTGGGTTCCTTTATTCGGGGTTGCGAGAGCTTGTCTTGGATGAAGCTCACAAATCTCGGTATTCTGTTCACCCTGGCTCCGATAAGATGTATCAGGATTTGAAGATACTATATTGGTGGCCAAACAGGAAGGCTGATATAGCCTCCTACGTGAGCAAATGTTTGACTTGTGTGAAAGTCAAAGTCGAGTATCAAAAGCCGTCTGGTCTCCTGCAACAACCTGAAATTCCTGAATGGAAGTGGGAACAGATCACAATGGATTTTGTAACCAAACTACCAAAGTCACTAAGTGGTTGTGATACCATTTGGGTGATTGTCGATAGGTTGACAAAATCAGCACACTTCCTGGCTATTAAGGAAACTGCCGGTCTTGAACGCTTAGCTCGCATCTATCTTAAGGAAGTGGTGGCCCGGCACGGGGTGCCTGTATCTATCATTTCTGATCATGATTCTCGTTTCGCTTCTAATTTCTGGAAGGCTCTACATAAAGCTTTGGGTACTCGGTTGGATACGAGTATGTCTTATCATCCGCAAACCGACAATCAGAGTGAGCGGACAATTCAAACGTTAGAAGATATGCTTCGGGCATGTGTTATCGATTTTGGCAAGAGTTGGGAGAGTCATCTACCGTTGGTGGAGTTCTCTTACAACAACATCTATCATTCTAGCATTAAGGCAGCTCCGTTCGAGGCTCTTTACGGAAGGAAATGTCGGTCTCCTCTTTGTTGGGCCGAAGTGGGTGAGAGTCAGCATACTGATCCGGAACTTCTGTACGAAACTTCAAAGAAAATTGTGCAGATTTGTAATCGTATGATAGTAGCTCGAGATCGTCAGAAGAGCTATGCCGATCGTCGTCGCAAACCTTTGGAGTTCCAGGTTGGGGACAAGGTACTTCTGAAAGTTTCTCCACGGAAGGGCGTCATACGCTTTGGAAAGCGTGGCAAACTTAACCCTCGTTATGTTGGACCATTCGCAATCCTCAAACGGATTGGACCAGTGGCATACAAACTTAACTTGCCGGAGGAGCTCGGTAGTGTGCGCAACGTCTTCCATGTTTCTAACTTGAAGAAGTGTTTCGCTGATGAATCTCTCATTGTTCCTCTAGAAGAGATCAAGGTTGATGATCGTCTGTGTATCGTGGAGAAACCGGTTGAAATTCTTGAATATAAGATTCGTAGCCTTCGTCGGAGTAAAATCCGCATTGTTAAGGTTCGTTGGAATTCTAATCGTGGACCGGAGTTCACGTGGGAACGGGAGGATCATATAAAAGCTAAATATCCTCTTTTGTTTCCTAAGCGCGCGTTTGAGTCAAGGCATGTCACTGTTGAAGCTGAGTGAATCTCAGGACGAGATTCCTTTCAACAGGGGGATGATGTAGCAACTGAAAAAATTTTCTTTCTTTTCGTCTCTTTCCTTTTCGATTTTGAGCAATTTTTGGGACAAAAATTCTTTCAACAGGGGGATGATGTGACACCCGACATATTCAGGTTAATACTTTTACAAACATATAAGTCTACCTTAGCGAAAAACATTTATCAAACGCCCTTAACAGGGTCAGTTGAGTCGGTTTACATTCCGTATTGTCCAGGGCTCAATGATTCGGAGGATCATTCGGGTTATCATACGCACACACGAGTCTTGAGTCCCGTTGTTGGTGAATTACATGAATGGAATTAAGTGATAAACATAAATTGATCCATATATTATGTGTAATGTGCAAATATGTGTTTATATGACATTTATATGATTATACATGCTTAACATATGTTAGGATTGCATGTTCATGTGTTAGAATGTGTTAACATGTGTTAAAACGCGTTTGAATGACAAATCCATAAAAAGTTAGAAATCAGGATACTGGTTCGACCCTAAGGGGGTTCGAACCAGTCACCAGACCATTCATTCGACCCTCAATCTTATTCATTTGATCCCTGCAGGGTGCGAACAAACACTGATTATAAATACCACACTTTGCAACTTTTTCATCATTTCATAAACCCTAACCGCCCCCAAGTGCTCTCTCTCAACCTCAAACCTGTAGGAAGAAGCTTTTGACCTTGTTTTTCAGATCCTAACATAAAAATACCTTCTACATCACAAACAAGAGAAGATTCAATGTGTGTTCTTGATCTAAATCCTTTTTAAGCATTTTTCATTCATTTTTCTTAAACCCTAAAGGTCCAGATCTGATTTAAGGAAGTTTTCATGGATAAAAACCTTTCTAACACCTTTCTAAACAAAACCCTCCCATTAATAATGAGTGTTTATGCAAAAATACATGTGTTAATGATGATAAATGATGTGTTATGAACTTTTATGAATTGTTTGATGTTTGAATGATGTGTAGATGATATGATGATGATTTATAACTGTTCTAGAAGATGGTTTTGGGATTATTATAGGTTACAATTGATTATTGATGATGTTTTGCCCATTTTGGGGTTTATGTGTTAGATCTAGGGTTTGTCCATCATGATATTGTTATTGAGATGATTAGGGTTTTCATATACATGATAATCTAAGCATAATAACCTAATTACAAAGTGATTTTGACGAGTTTCCATTTTGGGTAAAAGTTGCATGCATTGATGTGACAGTTTCATAATTTGCCATTTTGGGAAAGTTGTGAAACGGACTGATTTCGGGACAAAATTTGTAGGTTTTGTGGGGATTGGTTAGATATTGTTAACTGCTATGATTCGTGATGTTTTTGGACTGTTTTGATGTGTTTTGGTGCGTTTTATGAGTTTTTGCAGCAGTTGGGTCTAACGAGAAGTTGGTTCGCACCCACGGGAGATCGAATGAACACTTAAAAGGGTTGAACCAACACCATATAGGTCAAATGAACTTCATAAAGGTCGAATGAACATAAATAAGGGTCGAATTAACATGTGTTAGGTCGAATTAACATATGTTAGGACGAATGAACTTGTTTATAGGTCGAACCAGGACCCACATGGGTCGAGCCAGTCATAAAACCTGCTGATTCGACCCTACGACTTCATAAATGCGATTCTTAATGCAAACTAAGTGTTTTATGCTTTAACATTGTGTGTAAACTATACGTGCTTGATTAATTTGTGTAATGGGTCACCAACGGGATGTCGGGTCTGTCCGGTGTGTCGGGTCAACGTTCAAACATATTTTTAAACACACGTAGTCAGGATCTGGACAATCGGGGACTAGTTAACCCTCGGGTTAGTAGTCAAGACACTTCTACAAACTTTATGATAGGTCGCCAATAGTTGGGACTATCAGCTAGTGTCGGATTATTCTTTTTAACTGAAGACGCAACCTAAGGTGAATTTCACAGCCCCACTTCACACACATTCTCATGGAGGAGAAACATGCTACACACATTGGATACGTTAGATCATGTTATACTATGTTTATCATTTGTTTACTGTACGACTCATCTAAATCCCAAGAAAACCACTAATATGGGTATATAGCGGGGAAATGTGGATAGATCTATTGGGCCTGACAAACCCCACTCGGTTCGGCTGGGAGCCGGACGGGTGCATATTGTCTCAAACGCACAGGGCCTACCGGAGATGACGGTAGTCCGAAGGGTACACACTATTGGAATCAACATAGTCAGCAATGGTTTCAATAGTAGTAGTAACAAAACATAACGTCTAGCTAACGTTCTCATAACATAGTAGTAACGGGAATGGTCTACACTCATATGGAAACTGTTTTTATAAAACCTGTGAACTCACCAGCATTGTATGTTGACATCTTTAGCATGTTTTCTCAGGTCGCTAAGGCAGCAGGCATTGGATAGGTGCACGGAGTCGCACGGCGTCTAGGTCATATGCATGTGCTAAACTTTTAAACTCATGTCTTTTACTTTTCTTTGGATTTTGGTTGTAAACTTTAAAAATGCTTCTGCTATGGTTGTTTGGATTATGTAAACTTTTAAACTGCATGGTTGGTTTTATTTTGTCGTTTCCTTATCATATAGTTGTCGTTTACTGTGACCATTGACTTGGATCCTGGTATGTCACGTGCCTCGCGGTAAAACCCCGCAAGTGGAATTTGAGGGTGTGACACGCGGTGTCATTCGGTATGAATTCAAGTTGGTTGACATTACGTGCTTATTTTTTGTATGTGCATAATTTAAGTTGGTGTACGTTACGCTTTTAGTTGGTCTACGTTTTGACCTAAATTTACGTTGCTATTAGACGGTATACATTCGAGTTAATTTACGTTTTTATACCGTCACATTGAGTAATATAAAAACGAATATGCTATCAGTAGCGATATTAAGACAAAATGGGTTTGGTTATTCAAGATAAAGTAAAATATTGCTATACCGATAATGAAAGTAGTTATCGGTTTGGTACGATTACCTAACACCAAATGTTCATCTCTATATCATCCTTAAAAAACCACTAAATATATGTTTTTAAATATTAATGCATGTTTGCAAAATTGAGGCGGTGTATGTTAAAAGTGCTACACTTTAAAATGTAGCATCTTTTATATCATACATAATTACGAAAACGAACTAACTAATATATAAAATAATAATTATAACTAATATAAACTAATTAATAAATAATAAAAAAATGAAATTAATTAATAACTAATAAACAAATTAAGTCCGACTCAAACTCGATCTTGAGTTCAAGCCTAATGAAGCTTGGGTTCGATTCAACTCATTTGCATCCCTTATTTTAATTTCCATCAGTTTCACTTATTTTAATCGGTGTTGAGGTGAGTAGGGTTCCATCACCATCCCATAACCTTACTAGAAAGAGTGTTAATTAAGTGAAATAAAAAGACAAGGATTCTGTTAAGAAGAGCACTATAACTTTGGTTAATGTAAACCTTCACAACCTTAACCTCATACTTCCTCATACTTCGCTTATTGCTTGTGTGTGTGGATCCCCACCAATCGATCTAGATGTCATCGGCAAACAAGGACCAAAGCACCGGACTCCACAAACAGACACCAACCACATTTAAGGTCTGTAAGGGTTGGTTTGTGATTCTGGACCATGTCACATAGATTGGGCTCCAATTTTTTTAAAGACCTCTTCATTGTTGGTTTTTTAAAAGAACCAAATAGCCCGCGTCGTAGTTCCATTAATTACACACACCTGCTATTATTTGATTTTATTTTTTGGGGTACTATTATTTATTTTATTTTTGTGGGGGTGGGGGCAGCTTTGTGTGCATTTAGAAAAGTATATGCATATTCTATATGTGTGTTTATTAACTAGTCTATATTTGTAACTAGTAATTAGGATGCCCTTGGACTTTAGGAATGATAATGGTTCGTCGTTATGGAGTGGTATAGTAATCCAAAAAGGATGTATAAAATGTGATAGTGGTATATTTATTATAGTATCTATGAAAGAATTCAAATCTTCTACGGTATACTATTTTGATTGGCTAATTTTGGCACCATCAATTTTTATTGGTCCTTTTTGGCGACATCCACTGGCACATCACGATTTACTATTATATGACGAAACTTTGCTCCATATTTTCACTTTAGCCATTTTAGGATTTCAATGTTTGACCACCCAACTTTTTTAAACTTGCATTGCACTTTGGCCATTAACTTTCTTACTAACTTATGTACTTTATTTTCTTCCAATTTGACCACCAAACTTTTAGCTTTTATGATTTCAAACTTTGACCACTAAACTTTTAGCTTTTAGGATTTCAAACTTTGACCACCCAAAGGATTTCAAACTTTGACCACCAAACTTTTAGCTTTTACCTGTGTGTCTTTTTTTTGAAGTCCACGCAAGAATAACAGTCACTTAATATTATCTTTTATGCCACTATCTCCACAATGTCAAAAGAATTATTGGAGAAGAGTTTAAAAGAGGCAATAAAGAAGGCTAAGGAAGATAAAGTATGGAACAGCCTGGAAGCAAGGGATGATCTGAGTTATGATGAAAAACTTGTCAAGTATCAAGAAAAACTTGATGAGTTAGAAGCTGAAGACAGAGCTAAAGAAGTTGTTGCTGAGGAAGATAAAAGACAGCAACTTATTCTAATGATTACAAAGAACACTAACGCTAAAAAGGCTTCTCTGAACAGACTCTCTACTGAAGAACTGACAAGAAGAGCACAACTTGTAGCTGACAGGTTGGCAACAGAGAAAGATATGAAGGCAAAGAGAGCTGAAATTATTGATGAGTTGGTAGCTAATGGATTTGGTCCAAAAACTTCAGTGTCAAGATGGGAAGAAGACACCCTTTATGACACTTACAAAAGATTCAAGGCAAACAAGGCTGCTAATCCTGAGAAGTTCAAAACTTCTGAAGTTCCACAAACTTCAGTTGTCAAAAGATCTTCTGGTGCATTACAAATTAGGCCAGCTACCAGAAAGAAGCAAGAGGAGACAGTCAAGACTGACTTTAAAATGGTGCTACTGGAAGGGAACACAGTGGTACATGGAGATTTTGATGTAAAAGAAAAGCCTCTGCTTACTCAATTCAGGGACCCTGCAACATTTGCTTACCAGTTACAACAAACAATCAAAGAACAAACACACACTAAGGTTGTCACAGAACATCACCTACCAAACTTTGTTGTGCCTAGTGCTGTGAATACAGAAGAAAGCAGGGACTCCCACCTGAAGGTCACTGAAATAGAAGATATTCCTAAATCAGGATCAACCCAGGAGACTAGCTTGGTCTCCTACACCTCAGACTTTGACAGGTCTAAGGTGAACATAGTTAAATGGTCATTCACTGATTCTAACTCAGTGAAAGTGACAAGAAGAGATCGTTCAAGCAAGGTCTATAGAAACTCCAAAGAGTTGAGCATATTGTCAACAAAAGACCTTCTCACTATACAACATCTTGAGCCTGAACAAGGATCTCTCACAGAGCAACAACAATATCAGCTTCGTGTCTCCATGACTGCAGAAATCTGGAGAATACTAGAAGCTAGAAAGAATGAAGGTAAATAAAGATTTGGATATAGTTTTGGCTTCATCAATCCAGGGGGAGATTACAGGGACAAAAAGGATTGAAGAAACCACTTTTGTTACCTTAGTCCAAATCATATTTCTGCTAAATATTCTAAGTATAGAACTGCTGAAGAGTAAAGATAGAAGTGCTGAAGAAGAACAAGTCAAAGTGCTGAAGAGTAAAGCATCAGAAGTTCTGAAGTCTAACCAGACAGTTCACTGAAGAACTACTGAAGACAAACTACTCATCAGTAGTTTGTCACTCATCAGTACTTACTGACAGAAGCTTCTAACCGACTCAATATCTAGTATTATATTGTTTTGTTAAAGTCTTTGAACAGGTTCCCATGCTACAGCCTGTTGTATGCATTATCTTAGTGTATTATAATGTTTTGTTTACTTAGTACAACAACTTGTATTCGTCTATAAATAGATGGGTTAATCCCACTATTTTAGACACTTGATTTTAATCGAAATCCTTCAAAGCTTTATAACTTATAATCCATTTCCACATCTGAGAATCATTCAATACTTGCATTTACTGCTTTATACTTTGAATTGTTTAGATTCTCATTAACTGCAATAGTAAAGGGGGAGTAATAACTCTTGTAAAAGTGATACTTTAACTTAGAACACTTATTACTCCGCTGTGCAAATTACTTTGATAAATCTGTAAACACATAAGTGTTCTTGAACATTAACTGATAAGAGAGGCCACTGATCCAACACAATACTATATTCAATTTAAAAATAATTCAATGCTCTTTTATATGGTGTAATAATAGTAAGAAAATATTAACGTATGAAAATGTTTTGGACGTTTAAAAATCATGTGGTAGTTGGTTAAAATAAGGGTGAAAAAGTGTAATTACTATCCAAATAAATAAAATTTGAGTAAGGACATATTTGCTCTCAAAAAGTAGTTTACATGTGCATTATGTATTGTACTCTAAGCAATTATACTCGTAAAACTTAAATTTTAAGAGGTCCTTGAGAATGTATTATTATATAGTATAGATATAGAATAATACCCAAAATCAAACTTGGGTTAGTTCTTTTGTCATAAAAATACATGAAATAGATATATACAAAATACATGAAATTGAGATATAAAGGATAAATGCGTACTAAAAAGTTAATGGTTCGGTTTTATTAATTTTTGTTAACCGAGGGTAAAAATATAATCGATAACTGATTTTTGGTTGATTTTGATTCGTTTTCGTTTCGATTATTGCTTAACCCTAACATATTAAAACACTATAATAATACTATACTCAAATTAAAGAGAATAAAATGCTCGTTTCATACGGTATAATAATATTAAGAAAATACTATTGTATGAAAAAGGTATAAACGTTTAAAAATCACGGGGTAGTTGTTAAGATAAGGGTGCAAAAGTGTAATTACTGTTTAAATAAATAAAATTTGAATAAAGCTGAGGGGACAAATGTGTTATTATTGTATAAAAGACGTATTTACCTTCAAAAAGTAGTTAACGTGTGCATTGTGTGTTGTAATCTAAGCAACTATACTTGTAAAAGGTTTGAGTCGTTAATGAGCATGTCAGGTTGAAACGGCATGGCTGTTAACAAGCCGGTCGAGCCGAAATGATCTAGGTCATTACAGGTCCGTTCCGGTCGAAATGGTAAGGGTCGTTACAGGACGCATTCCAGTTGAAACACTCCAGGTCGTTAACGGATCCGCTCAGATCGAAACGGTCAGATCATTAAAGGTCGTTGTCAGTTGAAACACTTAGGTTCTTTAACGAGCCCGGTCAGATCGAAACTGTCGGGGTGTATAACGGGCTGATGGGGATCGAAACGGTCTGGGTGTTTAACGGGTTGGTGGGGACGAAATGGTCTGGGTACATAGGCCCGATGTAGTAAAAAAAAGTACGGTTCGAACGAGCCAGTGAAGTAAAAAATGACGCGTTGTTAACCACCCGTTGGGTTAGAACCTTTTTCATATAAATATATGAAATGGAGATATAAAAGATAGATACATACGAAAAAGTTAATGGTTTAGTTTTGTTAATTTTGGTTAACCGATGGTGTAAATATAATCGATAACTAATTTTTGGTTGATTTCAGTTCGTTTTCATTTGCTTTCGTTTCGGTTATTGCTTAAGCCTAACATATCATTTTATTAATTAAGGGAACATGTAAGGACATGTGCATTATGAAAGGAAAATACTTGATTACATGGTTTGGATACGATGTGATGCACATGTTATCGGTTAACACATCACTGACGTGCATTTGTTTTGGATAATCTGAAGGGTGGAGATTATAGGTTGAATTCTAATTGAGAATGCTTCGATAAGGTTTATGAAGGGTGAAAGAGAGTGTAATGCAAAAAACAGGGGGAGTGTGTAATGGTCGATTCTATTCTATTGAACAACCAAACATTTAATTTCTTTTCCTCACATTTGTCCATTCCATTGTACCTTTCATTCATACATATCAAAAACTACCTAAAATCAGTGGTGCAAATTGGCCAAGCTCAAAGCCAAGCTACTCGAGCGTAGCTCGAAAAAATCTCACAATGAGTCAAGCCTAACCGAGATCAAACCCAAGCCCGAGCCTGAAAACAAGTTCAATAAGCAAACGAGCCCGAGCATCGGTTATCGAGCTCAAGCCAGACCACGAGCTTAAATAAACACACTATATAAGTAATTTTTATTTAATATATTAAATAATAGTAATTATTATTTATTAAATTATGAAAAAATAACTAAATTATATATAAAATTATACTTATAGTTATTATTACTTATTAAATAAATAATAAATGAGCCAAGCCCGAGTTTGAAAAACTATCTACGAGTCGAGCTTGAACTTTTGAAACATAGCTCAATTCAAACCAAGCATGAAGTCAAATTTTCATAAGCTAAACGAGCTTTAGCCCAGTCAAACTCAGACTTGACTCTTATCCACCCCAAACTTAAAATATATATCTTCCTTCTTAGATTTATATTTATTTATTTATATTTAATATCCTTATATAGTTAACTAGTTTATTTCTCTGGAGCGTCCCGAGAGATAAACAAATCTAATATGAAATGACAAAATGTGGGTATCATAAAAATGCCGGTTTTTCATATTTTTTGAGTAAAATATCAATACTCGATAACTCATAAAATCTAATTTTAATTCTGCGTATGCAGCTCTTACTTGAGTGAAGTGTTTGTGCCCAAGGGCTAAACGTTTTGAGGGCCCGAGGGGCCGCTGCCCCTACCGTTTTTTGGCGCAGTGGTGAAATTTTGCAATTTTCGTAGGTAAATTTAGTCAAGGTTGAGTTCGGCCCCCACCGATTTGATCTTCCGGCCACTACCGATCGAAAAAAATTGAGTCCGACCCCCACCAATTAGAAAACCAAGCTTCGCCACTGTTTGTGCCTAGACATAATTAATAAATTACATAACACATTGTGTTTTTTTCTTGTATGAATAAAACCCGCTAAAAAATCAACTTTTGTTGCATAGCACTCTGATACTCGTTGAAAATATAATAAAACGTTCGTCAATTTCGTGTAATTTGTCTTTAAAATAAATCTTATATACAAAAGGTGTTAACGTGTAAAAATTGTTAAAAGACTTTTAGAGAGAAATAAAAAAAACAAGTCTACACTAAGAAGAGATCAGGAAGACCTTTTTTAGTGAAAGGTCTTCCAAAAAAACAAACAATCTGCAGACCCCAAATGTCTGCGCGCATATGTACGGCGCAGACAAAAGAGGTCAGAAGTGCTTCTGAGCAAAAAACAAACAGCCCCTAAGTGTCTAGTACTTGGGAGAGAAATTAGAAGTAGAGCCTCAAACTATATTTCGCCTAAAACCACTTAATACGATACTGGATACGTTACCAGTGTATCAACGTACTTTTTTCAATGTGTATAAGTCACTTGGCAATACAGTTAATGAAAGTAAGGGAGGGAGCGACGCCACTAACGAAGCATCTGTGGGGTATCTCTACCGCATCAATCGCAACCTGCTATTTGGACCACCACCACCCATAAACCTTTCCACCGGCAACACTACATGTGGAGTTTTCTGGTTCCCCTCTCTCATTTGCATCTCTCTTTCTCTCCTCTACACACGTGAGGTAAACCACAAAAACTCTCCACGGGACTATCAGAAACCCACTACTCGTGAGTCGTGACTACGACAACATTGAACTCATAGAGGTAGTGGGCTACCAGTGCCATTTACTGGTTACACCTCGATTCCCTAATAATAAGATTAGTTTGTTAAAGTACTTTATCACATGATTTATTGTATTATTTATATTATTTAAATATTTAAATTATATTCTTGGATGATAGTGTTAGCTTTTTTTGTGAGGTGAGAGTGACCAGGGTTCGATCCCCATTCATATCACTTTGGTTGATATATGGCAATGATGATGAGAGCTTGGCCTTTTCCGTTGGAGGGAGCTTGAACCTGAGCTGACCTGGTTTTCATCCGGCCGTTACTCCAGCGGGTGACAGTAAAACTGAACTCGTGTGGAGGCGGTACAGTTTCCGGGCGGAAGCCGATAACAGCCCACACTACCCACCAACGTGGACCCGGTTCAGACAACATAGACTGAGGGAATAGAGGGTCATGGCCTATCTAAGCAAGTCTGACAACCTCCTGTTTAAAAGAAATTAAACGTGGTAGGCGAGAGGGGGGCGGGGGCGCACGTTAGCCGAAGGCGACTATTCAAATCGCACATCTTTAAATATATAGTTAATGTGTCATTTATCATTAAAGTTTTTATTTTTCTAATAATTATACAAGTAGCTCCCGAAGAGGGGAGAATGGCTTCGTTAAGATGCTTTTCTTGTATTATATATAGATTTTTTTTTATAGACACCCATGAATTATTTGTCCTTTACATACATGTCTACGTAAGTGTGGACGACACGCTGAGTTGGAGGGAACAGATTAATAGTGACCTTGCTTGACAGCGATTGTCGGCATTGTCATATCTTGACACGTCAGGAAACATCATTTTCCACAAGTCAAATGACCTCTTTTGGAAACGAATCTGATTGATTTGAGGACCCCATTATGTCTATTTCTTCGCTTTATCCCTAATTGTTGTCTTAAAAGGTTGTCTTAAATGAAACTTTGGATTACATATTTTGATTTACAAAAGATTCTTAAAGTTTATTAACTCAAATTTTTATTATCGAAATAAAATTGCAGACGATCACAGTAATTAGACCATGTGTTTTTTTTAACGGCAATTAGACCATGTGTTTTTTTAACGGCAATTAGAGCATGTGTAATAACAAGTGAAATTTTTCAAGCTTCGTGGGGCATTAATTGCCACGAGTCATGTGGGGCCATTAAGGCCTTAAGGTCTTATGAAGAAACGAGTACAACGGAGTGTACAATGTGGGGTGGCTACTCGTGTTCGCTACAGAATATAATCTTTTGCTCACATCAAGACTAGATCCGTGGCCCGTAAGATAAAGAGAGAATCACGATGTAGTAAATAAGTACACAAGATATAAGTGGTTCGGTCTCGTTGACCTACGTCCACTGAAAAAGTATTATCTTTATTACTCGAGAGATTACAAGTATAAAGAAAGAGATACAGGTGTTTCGAAGTGTATGTATTTGAGTGGTGTATCGATCGATCTCTTCAAAGAATATGAAGTCTCCTTTTTATAGAGGATGCATGGGCCAAGTGCTGCGGCCCATAACAGGAGCGACGGGCTTGGGCCAGGGTACTAGGCCTGTCTTCAAGAATCCCATCCAGTTGGATTTGGACCACAGGTTTGCATAAAGCAAACCGGTAGAAACAGCGCGCCCTGCCATTGGTCCACATGGCGCACTGTGATTGGCTGTTAGGGGCGGCGCCCTACCACCGATCCACGTGGCGCATTGTGGTTGACTGCAGGGACCTCTTTTTCTTCCTGTGTCAGGATGTGTCTGGCGGCTTAGCTTCCTCTAGAAGATTAACTGAAGTGACTCCTGGCACCTAGGAACCTGTGTAGCAAGTGGGGCTCAGGGGAGCTGCATCTTTCCTGCTAGAGCGCCGGACAAGCGCAATAGGCCTGAGGTGCATCTTGCTGGTATCTTCCGCGGGAGACCATCACCAGGAGTGGCGCATGGTGAGATACGTGTGGATTGAACTCCACATGTGATGTATGTGAAGACGGGCCTCCGCCAAGGTTGATGCTCCACGGAGGTGTGTTGTGCTCTTGTCGTTAACCATTTCGAATGGAAGGTTCTCCGCGAGTGTATTATGATGACGACGTTGTGGGGTAGGGTGCGTCGGCGCGCCAGAATTGGTACCCTACCCCTTTAGCTTGAAATGAGAAAAGTGGTGTAGTAGTGAGGTGAAAATTTTCAAGCCTTTTCCACAATCATTACCCAATTATTTTTTTTACAAATAATATTTAATTAGGATTAATTAATTAAAAAACATACAAAACTAAATAAAACACACAATTTTTTTACAAATAATACTACAAAAAAAACACACAAACAACACTAAAATTCATCGTCATCGGCTAAGTCGTCGTCATTTTCCTTGTCATTATCTTCCTCTTCTTCTTGCTTAAAGTAATCAACCTGGTTTCCCAAGTCTCCAGAAATGCGTAGAAATAATTTTTTTCTCATACGAAAACGACGCCTAAAAGTCTTTGGGTCTGGATAAGTCGGGTTTTCCTCAAAGTAACCTTTCATCAAGTGAGCGTTTGCCTCTAGACGGTCGCGTTCAACTCATTGTCTTCGCAAAATAGGACGCGGAGGATTACTAACATGTTGCATATACCTCGTTTCGAGCGCACGGGCACTTGTAACGGCTTCTTGCTTGATCTCCTCGTCGGCTAAAGTTTATGGTGTAGTGTAGTGTGTGTGGGTTAGATGTAATGTACAAGATTTATATATAAAAGCCCCCAAAAAAAAAAAAATTGACCGTTCAAAAAAATAGTCGTTTGAATATTGTTGACTGTTGCACTTGGCTTGATCGATTACCATCCATAAATAATCAAGTTAGATTATAAACCAGATAACTAAAATATTATATAACACGTACCGTCGGTTACATAACAAAACTTTTAGAACAAATGATGTAATATTGTTGTTGATATATGGTAATGTAGAGTTAGACAATGAGTACAAGACGAACAAATTTCAACAGAAGGAAAGAAGAATTAGACAATCCGAACAAAGCAGATAACAATCGGAAACAATACATAAACTTCTTAAAGACAGTTCCATAAATCAACATCATAAGATACCCATAAAATCTCCTTACTTATTTATTTATGTATTAATTATTTATTTATTTATTTATGGGTAGTGTTAGAGGTTTCAAAGAGGAGATTGAGAGTTCAAGCCTTATATGAGACAAAAAAAATGATGTATTTAAAAGGGATGAAATAATGGGTGTAATAAAAATGGTGTAGGTGTAAAAAATATGGGAAGAAAATGGGCGTTAAAAAATGGTATAAATAGACCAAAATATATATGTTAGACACAACAACCTTAATTGCATTTATATTTCCCATGCGAAAATGCAATTTAGTTTTTTTAGCGGTTAATGTTTATCCTACTATATTTTACGCCAAATATACCATTGTCTAGTTTTGAACATAGGACCTCTCTCTAAAAAGCATAAGCCTCTACCCAGGCCACATATTAACTAAAAAAATTGGGAAAAGGTGTATTTGGTGTAAAATGCAATTTAGTGAAACTATAATTTGGTCTTTCGTGGACATGCAAATATTCCGTAAGCCAACTTTGCTTCAAGTTGGGTGTAATTTATGATTAATAATTAAAAACAAAATATTCTAATATTCTTTAACACAACTACGTAGGGTCCTAATATCTAAAAGGCGAAGAAAACAAACAAACATACTACAACTCTAATATACGACATATGTGGGATCGTTTTCCATGGCTTTAGAATACACAGTAATTTCCTTAAAGTCTTTGGTATTGACGATAACATAGTTGCCCTAGATATTTTGTCATTCTAGCATAATGTGTGACTATCAAGATAGTAGAATTACCATATTTCTTTGTTAACATACCCCACATCAATCAATTTCTCTAGATCAATAATAATTATTATTTTTTTAAAAACACTGCACATAAAATGTTTTATTTTTCGCATTATAGACTTCCTGTTATAAACTTCTATGTAGGTACCATACTTATTGTAGCACCCGGTAGGAATGAGCTCGGGACGGTATCGTACCAACCGATACCGATCCCGAAAAAATCGATACCAAAAACACCCTAAACCCAATACCGATACCGAACACATGCGGTACGGTACGATACGATACGGTACGGTATCGGATCGGTATCGGTACAGTACCGGTATGATATCGATATTTTACCTTAAAAAACCGATACCATACCGATCACGTACTGATACCAATAACACCGAAACCGAAAACCTCTAATTGTGGGTACCGATACCGAACACCCTCGGTTCGGTACGGGATCGAGATCAAGACCGGACAATATCGGTATTCGGCTCTATATGCTCATCCCTAGCACCTGGTGTTGTTCTATCAACCCAAAGACACCTATCCAAAACTCTAGCCCAAATTAAATTGTGAAAAGTAAAGAGACAAAAGCTTGGTTTTAGGTAGGACGGGGTGCCCTCGGCTTGGGTGTCAAGGCTTCTCAAGCCTCGCAGCTACACGGTTCCGCCCCATGAGGCTTCGAAAATCGGCTTGAATCTAAGGCTTCGGAAAGCCGATAGGCGTGGCTTTGTTCTCTCTCTCTCTCTCTCTCTCTCTCCCATAAAAAAATAATCTTTAGGCTAGGTGTTTCCGGTATTTAGGCTACTTTGAGGTTGAAATGACGTGGTGCGATGAGATTGATACGTCTTATGATACATGAGGCTTGTGCCCCTTCCTCCCTTAGTACTCCTGACCTTGCTTGGTGCAATCAAAAGTACGCAGATCCCTTAGTGGTTAGTTCCATTGAATTTGATCAAATTCACTTATGACCCGTTAGATTTAGGTTTCGGTTTTGACTCGTTCATTACATGTCCATAAGTTGGTTAGAACCTACAATTCCGGGCACCAAACCTTGTGTTTTTACGCTAAGGTAAAATGCCCAAACTTCAATTTTATCAAATGGACTCGATAAGAGTCGAATTTTACAGGACGGACACTGTAAAACAAAGCCAAACTTTCTCTAACGGTGCGCGTAAGACTGATAGTTTGACATGGTTAGCCTATTTTAGGTTACAAATTGTAAGGGGACACCCATGTTCAGTGGCGAAGCTTGACCCGAAGGTTTGGGGGGTCGGAAGTCACTAGTTTCGGGGGGTCGAAACCCTATATTTCTAAAATTTTCTATACGAATACTATATAATCGGAACTTCTGCGCGAAAATTCGGGGGGGGGGGGGGGGGGGGGGGGGGGGGCGGCCGCCCCCTCCCACCCCAACAATGTTGCGCCCCTGCCCATGTTACCAATATGATCCGTAAGGAACCAAAATTCATCCAGCAATATGAATTCGGGTAATGGGCCATAAAGTTACCCATATCGTCCGTAAGATCTTTCTGTTCTTTTCGAAACTCATGCGTTTAATCATTTGTACACAAATTTAAATCCGGTATTCTCTAGTTAGTCTACTATAACAAATAAGATCAGTACGATTCCTGTTGGGTATATTCCATTGACCGTTTATTATGTGACTATAGTACCTTCTCATAAAACGCCTCATGTGAAAAATTAACTTTAATTTAATACGGTTGTACTTCCTTGGAAAAATAGGTAAATTCTTACATTAAAGATTTATTAAACTGAGATGCTAGTATAAAACCTCTTGGTTATTGTATCACGATAAATTGTGCATGTTTGATTACATGCTCAACATAATGATAATTCGATTTACTTCAATATGTTTATCATGAAATAAACATGTGTGCTATCTACTTATCTATACATGTATGTCAGTAACGGTGATATACATTTTAATTGCTCACTAAGCGGAAGTTGGTAGACATACATAGCTATATGTATGTGACATGTATAAATATAAAAACTGGTATATTAATTCTGGATCAGATATACAAACTATAAATCTTGTAAATTATGATACGCACCTTGTGGCTGATTTTAAATGTTTAAGAAAATGGTTCTGTTAATTTGGTGTGTTTTAAAGATTGAGCCTCGGGTGTACATTAATCGTTAAGATGCTTGTATGGTTTCGTTTTGTCGTCTTTTGAAACTTGTAACTCCATTGACTAGAACTTTTGATGTCACAAAGTCATTTTGAGGGTTTTTTTTCTTCTCCTTGGGTTTTGTTATTATACGATGGTCGGGTGGTCACCGGCTCAGGGCCCGACCCTTAAATGAGCCAACTTTTTGTTAATAATTTACATATATATATTAAATTCTATATTTAGGAAATATATTTGTGTTTTATAGATTAAAGTCATGTTAGTGGAGATGGAAAAACCATGCTAATTTAGGGTATGTTTGGCAAAACTAGCTGGTAGCTGGTGGCTGGAAGTTGAAAACTGGTAGCTGTAGTTTTTAAATATATTTTGATATTTGGCAGAGTAGCTAGAGCTTTTAATAAAATGTATAAAATGATCAAAATAGGCATATTTAAAAGCTTATAAGTAAAGTTTTTATTTTTATTTAATAGAATGGGTATTTGCGTCATTTACTCATTAAAAGCTTGTAAGCTTGTAGCTAGTATGAGCTTTTTTCTTAAACACTATTACTACTACCTTTTCAATATAAAACTTTTTCTCCTAACCTAAAAGCTTCAAGCTCTTAGAAGCATCTTGCTAAACATACCCTTAATGTAGATGTCCCAAGTTCAAGCCTTGGCTCTAGCACCATATTCAAATTTTTTTAATTCATTCCTCTTTACCAAAATTTTAGGCCCAAATTTTTTTAGTGTTTTCGAAGATGGCCCTGCGATACTGTACTACTTAATTATTGAAGTTTATGTTTTGGTATAAACTACGCCTACTTACGGCGTGCACATATAATGTATATATGTGTGGCCCTCGGGGGGCAAAAGTAAAGTTGCACTTGTTTTAACGTTATTTTACTAATTTCGTGAAAATAACGTTAAAAACGACGGACGGTTAATCATGCATCATGTGGTGGCGTTGATAGCCAAAAGACAAAGGGGTACATACTACACGGATAGTCCCTGTGGTTTATACGTTGTAACATGTTAAGGTACTAACTTTTTTTTAACTCCTTAAGGTCCTATGGTTTACATTTGGTAACATGTTGAGGTATTAACATTAACTGCCGTTAAAAACTAACAGATTCCGTTAAAAAGTTAAGGTTGAGGGACTAAATTTACCAAATTGTGAAAGTTTTAAAAATTCTTTCTTCCCCCACCCACCATCACCGCCACCCACCATCGCTGCCATCCAACGCCACCGCCGCCACCCAGCATCGTCGCTACCGCCACTCACCACCTTCACCCACCCACCCACCGCCATTGCCACCCGCCGTCACCCACCACCGCCGATATCCAATACCACCCAACACTACCGTCACCGCCGCCACCACCGTCACCGCCGCCACCACCCACTACCTTCACCCAATTAACTGCATGTTACAACCTTTTGTTTTGTTTATAACTAGTTTTTACCCGCCCCGCGTTGCGGGGCACAACTAAAATTTATGCCGTCTAATAATAACATATTATATTCGACCGGCTCATTTAAAAAAATAAGTTTACAACAAAACGTAAGACAATTTTTAGTTAACTTTCGCCATTTTTTTAGTTGGTTGTTTACCATGCATAAATCACGCATAAATCACAGAGACAACTCAAGCCAACCTTGTTGCTTACCTTGCATTAACATATAAATTTTTTTTGCTAAAACAATATACTTGCAAAAACCAAGAATAATTAGCAAAAAAAAAACAGCCGCCCAAAAAAGAGTTGAAACACCCAAAAAAAAGATAAATGCTCAATGAAAGTCAACGGCGCATCAAGAAACTCAAAAAGTAAAACTTAGCCTAAAATTTGTTGAGGATCACATGTGTGCAAGTGTATTTTAGCAATGTTTCACTATTGTTAAGAGCCTACGCAAATTGTTTATATATAATAATAATATTCGACTTAAACAAAACGATTTCGATCAGTGATAAAAAAAACCCAAACAAACACTCATAATATCCAAACTGTAATATCCCTCAATAATATTATATTATTTTCGTGTTTTGACTTCCAAAAAGTCAACCTCCTTCACAAAAATTCTTCTGCCCAACCAAATGAAAAATACTTTCTTTTGTAAATTTATAAAACTGATGGAACAGACAATCACACTTTGTGTTCCACAACAATAATTCGAATTCTTGTCAGAAGAAAACAAACGATCAAATATGGAAAAAATATTTCAGAAAAAATTTACTACGGTTTTTAGACCAAAGAGAGAAAAATCTTAATCCTTTGATATTTTGATAAAAGTTTTTATAAAAGCGAATTGCTTCATTATCTGTGAACGTTTGGACCAAGTTTGAACTCCTTTAAAAACTCGTTTTGGTTTATAAAATTTTAGCGGGAAAAGTAAGTTTGCCGAACAAAGAACAGAGTATCAAAAATTGTTTTGTTTCTTTGATTAGATTAAGAATTTTGTATTTGATTGTGATAATGTGTATAGGGTCAGGGATAGATATAACCGTTTTGGTGCGTTCAAATGATCAATTCGTCATTTCCGGTGTCTCGCCGGAAAAGATGAATTTTGCCGGAATACTTGACCGGTTATATTTCTACTTTTCTGAACGGTTATAATCCTTTGTATTGATCTTATGACAATCCTGGTTTGGCTTTGATTAAATGTTCCAATGTTTGGCGATTGATTTCGACAATCTCTGTTTCGGAGTCAAAACAGGGAATCGAATTTTCTTGTCTTGTTGGGTGGTATTGGATATCGGCGGTGGTGGGTGACGGCGGGTGGCAATGGCGGTGGGTGGGTGGGTGAAGGTGGTGAGTGGCAGTAGCGACGATGCTGGGTGGCGACGGTGGCGTTGGATGGCAGCGATGGTGGGTAGCGGTGATGGTGGGTGGGGAAGAAAGAATTTTTAAAACTTTCACAATTTGGTAAATTTAGTCCCTCAACCTTAACTTTTTAACGGAATCTGTTAGTTTTTAACGGCAGTTAATGTTAATACCTCAACATGTTACCAAATGTAAACCATAGGACCTTAAGGAGTTAAAAAAAGTTAGTACCTTAACATGTTACAACGTATAAACCACAGGGACTATCCGTGTAGTTCTCTCTAAAATAAAATAATATATATGAGTAATATATATTAATTAAATAATATATAGTTACTATTCATTATTTGAGAGTAGGGCTGCAAACGAACCGAACAAACACGAACAAGGCCTTGTTCGTGTTCGTTTGTTAAGGAAAATATGTGTTCACGAACAGTTCATGAACACTTACCGAACAAGATTTTATGTCCGTGTCCGTTTGTTAAGAAAACACTTATGTTCGTGTTCGTTTGTGTTCGTTTGTTAATTTTGTTCATGAACGCACACGAACACAAACGAACATTCATGAACAACAAGTGCTCATGAATACAAATGAACACAAAAAAGTGTTCATGAACGAAAACAAACACAAACAGACATATATTAACTTTCTTATAAAATCGAATTCACTTACATATATTTACCTCATATAAATTGATTTGGGTAAAATAAATAAAAGTAAAAGAATATCAAGACAAATTATAAATATTAAAACCTTATTAATCTATCGAGCACAAACAAACATAAATAAACGAACATAAAACAAATGAACATAAACGAACACGTTATCGAACGTTCACGAACATAAACGAACGAACGTGGCCTCTGTTCATGTTCATTCGTTTTACTAAACGAACTTCCCGCCGAACGGTTCATGAACTGTTCGCTGAAAGTTCAGTCCGTTTGCAAATTGCAGCCGTATTTGAGAGTTACTATTCATTTAGTTTAACTATTAATAGTATAATAATATATATAATATATATCCTTTATATTTTAGGCAATTTACTATTTACTATATATTTAAAAACCAACTGCGTGAATAGTAGCCAAAGAAATCGTGTCCGTCCATTTCTTGATATACGGTCATAATAACTATGGAAATTACGTAATTTTTGTTTATGTTCGAGGGTATATTCGTCATTTTTTGTGTGAACGCATGACACTTTTGTGGTTGTGTTTTTTATCGAAGGTATATTCGTCATTTTGTGTGTGAACATATGGCAATTACGTAATTTTAGCCTTTGTTCGAGGGTATATTCGTCATTTTGTGTGTGAACGCATGGCACTTTTGTAGTTGTGCTTTTTATCGAAGGTATATTCGTCATTTTGTGTGTGTAACATATGGCAATTACGTAATTTTTGCTTTTATTGTGTCGTTAGTTTCTTTTACTGTTTCAACGTGCCCGCCGCAACGCGCGGGATCTCTTACTCGTGTAATTCTTTTAACAACCAGTCACGCTTATTGCACCACATTCGGGTCGGCCGAGAAGCGGTTGTACCACTTATGCCCATGTTTACATGCTACAGGTTTGCACCTACGCTGTCAAAAATCCTTCAGGCGCGCCCTAGGCCCTTAGGTGAGGCGAGATGATATTCTGGTGAGGTTCTAACTAGATACTGGCCAAGTTCTGTGAATTCCAGTAAAAATCCACAAACTACGGCCGAAATGGTTTGAAACGTCCAAAGTGAGCTGGGACCAGCCTAAACCTTTTTTGAAGGCAAACTTCATACAAAAGTACCACCCGGTTAGCAAAACACTAATGCGAGGAAAAACCCAAAACAATTACTTGTGTAGCAGCGGATTTTTCATCCACTCGGCCCAACTAACATTACATTTAGTATTACGACTAGAAATCACAAGAAAGACATAGAAACAATGTAATCAAACAAATTACATTGATGCCCATTTTTCCTACCAAAGAGATCTTCATTCTAAGCTCTCCAAATGGCCCGCCAACTCAATCAAAAGTTTCTTCTGTTGTTTAGTAAAAATACAAAAATCTAGGAAATCTAACACATGATGACTTCTCGAATCCGGAAGTGAAACATCTAGCCATCTACCAATAGCATTCCACGATCTCGAAGCAACAAAACCATTCCCAAAAACGTGCTCTAGATCGAGTTTCCACGAAGGAAGAACACAGTGGGCATACTATCAAAGGAATATCTAAACCTTTCTTACTTAAAATGAATCTAGGAGGAAGGCGATCCAACAAAAATCTTCACACATGAAAAATTAACTGTCCTAAGTAACAAATTTATTATCTCGTCATACGCTCCCCTTCCGGCAGAGATAACTTATCTATACGTTTCCTAACACATTTAACCGAAAAGTAATCACCCACTTCCTTTAATCCTAGAAGACATTCCCGAGTTATCAAGAGTATTTCCATGAATACTTTTTAGCCTAAACAAGAGTAAAGCATGTCCAAAGTCCCTAAAAATGGTATGTTATGCTATGGGTCATGCTTACTTCAAGACCTCGATCACTTTTTATTTTACGCCTAGAAGCCTAGACTCAAGACGGTGTTTCACGCCTTTAGTGCGCCTTGTGTCTCTTTGACAATTGTGGTTTGTATATACAGAGAACTGACACCCAAATATCTGGTGAGAGGGACAATTGATTCAAAGTTTCTTTCCTTTATCGAAAAAGAAAAACTAATGATATGTAAATATGACATGTGATGTAGGGAAGTAAATTAAAAAATTTATAAAAAGTTTTCTGTTTTTTTTTTTTTTTTTTGAACGACTAATCTTACCCTAAATATATTTACAACAAATACACTCTTTGCCTAGATTTGAACCTAGGACCTCCCCTTTAAGAGGCATAAGCCTCTACCAAGTGGGCTACTCCCACATTGTTCTGTTGTTTATATATGGTTTTTTGTACGATTTTACAGTAATTAAGGTGTTTCTATTTTAATGTCTTAAAGCTTGTAAAAGTGTAAGGAATTATAAACTTTTTTTCCAAAGAAAATACAATTCAATCAGTACCAATAATTTACCTAACATGGTTTTCTTTTTTATTATTTTTCCAAAATCTGTAAATAACTAAAACGTAAATACATTGGTAACACAAAGATATGAAAAGGAAATGACACAAATCAATTTATGATACTATGATAGTAACAGGTGGAAACATGTATTGTTGAAAATAATCAATGTTGTCGGAGTTAATGATAAAACATGTGTATTGTTGAGAATACCATCAGACTTGAATTTGTTGCTTCATAACTTGAGGCTTATGTATAACTAATTAAGGCAAATCTATATGCAAAACTCAGGCCTAATTAAAAATATTCAGTACTACACACAAAATCTAAATTATCTGAAAGAATATATGTGTGTGTGAAAATGGTTACATAAAAAAAACATATCAGGTTGAACTTGGTAAAATTATGCTTTGTCTCGATTCTTGACCTAATTAATTTTCCTACGAACCAACATCGACTTTCTTAAACTTGGTACGATTATACTTGTTCCACTTTCTCTACATGTTTGATAAGTCCTAGTTATCTTACCCGTCTTGCATGTGGCATTGTGGCATGTACACACATTGATATATATAAACTATTTTTGTAACCCATAACCTTTGTTCCTAGTCCCAGCGGAAACACACACACATATATACACAGTGACGAAGCTTGAGAATTCAGACCGAGGGTCGGAAGTATATAACTAATTTAAAAAAAAACGGGGGATCGAAATTAAATATACCAAAAAAATTCTATATGAATATTATACAATCAGAACTCTGAGTGAAAATTCGAGGGGTCAGCCTGCCCCGCAAAACCTGTGCCACTGTATATATAGTCACTCTATTTGAAAACCTATCTTTCTTGGTTATAAAATCTGGTTAAAAAACATTGAGAAGCCTCCGCTTTAGACATAATCTCCTTATACCTTGATCACTAAAAATAGTTAATCCGTCCATGTTTGTAAAATCACAATTGACAATGAATTTGATTGTAAACTTTATTACATACAACCCGTCCATGTTTGTAACACATGCCTACCTAGCAAACCATACTGATCATACCTATATATTGAAGCTATATGCTATTGTTGGATAATTGAGTCTTAATCATAGTCAAACAATAAGTCAAAACTGGTCAAAGAAAGTTGAGGGGCCAGTTATGACATTTACCAAAGTTTATTTCAGCTTTATTTTAGTTTGGGTTAAGAATAAAAGATCTGATAAAGGTAAGGGGCTGTTATTGTCAAGTCTCAAAGTTTTAACAGATTTGTTAACGAGTGATTTAGGGGCTAGGGTTATAAGTAGGAGTTCGATTTGTTTGGTTTGATTAGTCATTTATCTTTCGATTTCTTTGTAATTCCTTTTCAGTTTATCATCATAAATAAGATTCGAAGCTTTCGACATTTGTTCTTGATTCAATTTCATAGGTGTTTTACAACAATTGGTATTAAAGCCAGGTTGGCTCAAATTCTGTGAAATTGGTTTTGTTATCCGTGTTTAAAGATCAAGAATGGTGACGACGAAGTTCGAATTGGAGAAATTTGATGGGAAGAATGATTTCAGCCTCTGGAGGTTGAAGATGAGGGCCTTGTTGGTTCATCAGGGTGTTGTTGAGGCTCTGATGGGTGAAAACCAACTGCATGATACTATGACTGATAAGGAGAAGAAGGATGTTCTTGAGAAGGCCCATATTGCAATTATTCTGAGTCCTGGTGATAGAGTTCTCAGGGAAGTGTCCAAAGAAACAAGTGCAGCAGGTATTTGGGCTAAACTTGAGTCATTGTACATGACTAAGTCACTGGCTAATAGGTTGTACTTGAAGAAGAGGTTGTACACGTTTCAGATGGGCTATGGGAAGTCATTGGAAGATCATACAGACGAGTTCAATAAGTTGGTATTGGATCTTGAGAATATAGAGGTTGAGATTGATGAAGGAGATCAGGCAATAATCTTCATGACATCATTGCCTGAATCTTATGAACATTTTGTTGATACCCTGATGTATGGAAGAGAAACTCTCACCATGGATGAAGTTCTTGCAGCCTTGAACTCTAAAGGGTTGAAGAGAAGGTCAAAGCCTAAGGAAGAAGGTGGAGAAGGACTTTTGGTGAGAGGAAAGGGTGATCAAAGGGGTTCTAAGTTCAGAGGAGAATCAAGATTCAAGAGAAGATGTTATGTGTGTCATTCAGAGAATCATCTGAAAAGAGATTGCCCTGAGTTGAAGAAGAAAAAGAGTGAATAGAGTAATGTGTGTGATCACAGTCCACAAGATGATTCATCAGAAGGTTATGAAGATTCTGATGTTCTTGTTGTGACTGGTGATGTTTTCTGTTCAGAAAAGTGGGTGATGGATTTAGGAGGATCATTTGGGATGACAAATGTGGAAGGGTATTTTAGGAAATTGAAATATGATAATCTTGGATTTGTCAAGGTTGCTGATGGCAGAAACTGTGAAGTCCTTGGAATTGGGACTGTTACATTGAGGATGGATAATGGAATGATGATGGACATCCATAATGTGAGGTATGTTCCTGATTTGAGAAGGAATGTTTTGTCATTAGGATGTTTAGAAAAAGATGGTTGTCATGTGTTGTTAAAGAATGGTAGAATTCTGGTTATGAAGGATTCGGTGACAATAATGACAGGAACTAGACAGGGAAATAATGTCTATGTTTGTGATGGTTATGTGGTAAAACATGACAAGGAGATGAGTGAACAGGAGATGATTGAAGGTTGTGAACAGAATGGTTTTGATTCTGAGGTGGTTCAGTCATGTGTTCATGGTGATCTGTGTAAAGGTAGTGGTCTTCTGTTGAAGGAGATGAGTTTCCAAGAGGGGTAATTTTGGAAATTGGCTGTGAAGAGAAGAGATGTACTAGACAGGTGGAGTTGTGGGATCAAGAGCAGGTGATTGTATGTTCTTGGGATGTTTTGATGGTATGAAGATGTTCAAAACATGTGGTCTAGTGAGTTTGAAGTCAAAGGTGAAATGTAGCAGGTTTGTGCTATGGTTAAAGAGTTTGTTGACTGAGGTGGAGGCTGCACAAAGTGAGGTGGAGCTTGTTCAGATTGAGGTGGAGAAATCTGGAGGTTGTGCAGGGGTAGAAGCTCAGTTGTGCAGGGTTAGTTTTGTTGATAACTTGTGTTTTGATGAGAACAAGTCAAGGTGTAAGGCTGGAAAGCTTTTGACTTGTGAAGATTTTGAGAAAACAGCCTATATGGTCAAGTGGTGGACTGAAAGGAGTATAGGTGAGTGTTCAACATGGGTTGATGATGAATGGACAGTGGTTGAAAGCACTGTAATAGTAATAGAAGGCAGGACTGAAGACTAAGGGCAGTTTGGTCAAAAGTTGTCTTGACAGTTCTGGTTGTGCAGAAGGTATTTTCTGTGAATGGGTGTCAAAATGGGTGGTGCATATCATGGTAAAGAAGGCTTTGAAGGTTACAAAACCTGGCTGAAAAGTGGGTCAAGTTTGCAGTGTTCAAAAACAGTTGCAAATGTTTTCGAAAAGGGCAAAATGGTCCAGTTTCAGTGTGATATGTGCAGATTGATCGCGTGTCGAAGTGCTAATCAAAAAACTAAATAAAAACTACTCCTTAGCTACAACTAGAGGTGTACAAAAAAACCGGTTTTAAAAAAAAAACCTATATTGGAATCGAAACCGGAATGAATGGAAATCTCCAAAACTTGTTCTGGATTGCTCTGGCATCAACCGGAATGAATGGAAATCTCCAAAATGCTCAAAATCCTCTTTTGAAGCTCTAAAAATCGGCCCCCTTGTTGCCTCTTACGATCTAGGGTTTTCTATCCAAGTTCCCTTCAAAAATATGAAAATCTAATAAAAATAATAATTAATTTCGTCAGACAGCCCCCTCATACTCCTTGGGGGAACTCCCCATGGTGCTCGGCGCCTAAATCCATCAAAGTGGGCTTTCAGCTTTGGGCTTGAGTTGTTTCTTTCATTTGGGCTCCATTTTTCTTGATCCAATTAACTTAATTCTTCAACTAGTAATCATTCTTAGCCCAATTCTTCATAACCCCTCAAAATAAACTTCTTTTATCGTCAACTCTCGAGCCCGAATGTTCGGTTCTTGATATTATTTCTTCAATTCACATCCTTTTTCGCCGAACATCTAAAATCAACAAAAATTACATAAATAATAACTAAAAATACTAAAAATATATACAACCTATAAGATTACCAAATACTCAAAACCATGTTATAAACTCACTAAAATAATAAATAAATGACTCGAAAAGCTATTAAAATGCTAAGGAAAAATGCATGTGTTTTACAACACATCAAACTCCTCACACTTGACTCTTTTTCGTCCCTGAAAAAGTTATGTACACTCTGCTCAAGACATTATCACAGACAAGCACCCCAGTCACCCATCATACTTTAGCTAAGGTCCAAAGTCATACCCCATTTACAGATAAGCATTAGATGTGTTAATTCAGCAAGCCAAAATGATTTCAATCTTAAAACAAAAACAGAATTAACCCAACTAAACCTAACATGCTTCCAGTTTTTATGTTCATGCAACACACCCCTCACAATTTTTCACTCTATCAGTTTAGTATCTGGACTAGCGTGTAATGTGCTAGTATTATTCACTCAAAACCAAACATGTAACTCTGTTATCATAGGCTTGTATGACAATCACACCTTAATCGTAAACAATGCACATATCTAAAGGACTTGCGGGTTTTGGGCTTAGGGTAAAGGTAGGAAATATTTGGGTAACAAGTGGCTAAAACAAAGACAAGTACCGACCCATGACAATCTTTTATTCATACTAAACACAATAACTAGAAATGCGGGTTATTTTCGACCCGTATTACATAATACTAACATATTTTTTTTTCTTTTTTTTATATATTTCTTTTTTTTCTTTTTTTTTCACGTATGAATACTAAACATCATAATAACTACACTTAGATTGTCAAGAAACACTGATGACACAAAAGGTCGGTTCAAGAGACTGATTTGGGTTTAACAAACAAACAGGTAAAGGCTCAACATGGCTACTAGGGGTAATATTGTGGGTAAACATGTTAATCACGTAAACAAATACACGGGTATCAAACGAAAAGGGAATCCTAAATTGCCTTTATCATCTATGTGCATATCTAGTCTACAACCTCGGCATGTATCAAATCACACAAGTTCTGCAACAAAGAAACATCTGGCCTACACTCAACAAATGAAAATATATATGTATGAATCTATCATCTAGTAGGCTCAAGATCTCACCAAAGTAGGGAAATGGGTTACCGATGTGTGCATGCGTTTATTACCGGAAGCTTGTTAAACTTAATCAAGCAATTCTAGGCATTTTTCTTCAAAACACCTGCTGAAAACGGTTCATACTACTTTCTACAAATTGGACCATGACTAAGGATCTACTGCCCAAATAATCAAGAGACAACTAGTACGTACTAAAAGAACTGCTTTATGCCTGATTAGAATGTTTTTTCGAGAACAATTTTTAATTTTTTTTAATTTTTTTTTATGACTCAACTACAAACTCAAAACTTCTACTAACTTCCCCCCACACTTGAATTTCACATTGTCCTCAATGGGAGAAAATAAAAACTAAGACGCAATTAACGCACACGAGATAACTAAAAAAATAAAATAAAATGACTAAAATAAGAAAAAATAAGAAAAATTTGGAACAGACTCCCCTGATAGAATACGCATAGACTCCTCGAACAATCATGTTCCAAAAGCCTTCCAATCGTCCGTATAGCATTTCGTTCGCGGACAAAAGCAGCCAATAACTCACCCAGTTCTAACAACACTCAACAAACAGATCAAAGCATAATATATAATATCATAATATCAACCACCCAGCCACCCATATGGTTCCCGTACAAATGTCATAAAGTATTTAGATTAGTACAGACCAAATGTTACTGAAAACAAAATAACCAAAAAGTACAACCAGTAATGAGCAGCTGCTGGTCCATCTCTGTCAGTCCTCGTCTCCAACTCCAATATCCTCCGCTGCATCCTGCTCTCCTAAATCATCCTCAGCTAGTGGGGCAAACCAATCGGGAATGTCGTGTCCCTGACACTCCAGCAAATAACGGATAGCATCATTCTGACGACGAACTGCATCATCCTGACGCTGAATAGCTGCACCCAGCTGGTCCAGTCTCTGCACAATATACTCCAAAGTAGCAGGCTCTGTACGAGCTCGCTGATGTGCCAGCCTCTCAACAATTACCGGTCTGCTCCTCTGTCTAATCGCCGGTAAAGCACCAAAATCCGACCATCTAGGCGGTTCTCCCTGTTTACAAGTACCCGCCATTCTCAAATCTGCCAGTTTATACTTCTCTATCTTAGGATCCTCAGTCAAATGATTACGTGGCCACCTGTCAAAAACACCTAACTGCTCTGCTAACCTACCTATATATGGCCCACAAGGTAGCTGCACATCCTTTCCTACCCGACGTGACCTAGTCATAAAAGATAATAACACAGTAGCTATGTTGGCCTCACGGCCCTCGATCATGCAGTACATGCAAAACAAGTAAATCATATTGCACTTATCGACACCGCTGTGGCGACCAACAATAGTGCATGCGAGTATCCTATGTATATACCTCAAAATAGGATCACGAATCTGCGACTCCGGAGGATCCTTATCGTCATAATCACCCTCTCCTATTGTCTCCCAGAACTCCTAATCTGTGCCTCAGTCATCCCCTGTGGGTGTGTTAATACATACCTGCCCCGTAACATACTGGCAAAAGATGGCTTACGTACCTCCTCATCTGTATAAAAACCTATCTTTACTGCAAACTCTGGCACACTCATCTCAAATATCTTTCTGCCAAGCGAAAATGAAACTGCATTAGGCTCTGAAAACTTCTTGTATGTGTACTTCAGTGTGGAATAGAACTCCACTGTCAACTCTCTATATTGTGGCCAGTTGCACTTTAGTGCTGAAATCCACTTCGGTCCCAACAAAGTTTCAATTTTGTCCCTCTGACCCAACATATCTAACAAATCATCATCCAAAGTCCTATGCTGTAACACCCCGAACTGTAGAAATTTTTCCCGTGCCTCAAACTCTTTAGTATCAATTGAGAATTGCAACAGATTATGAGTTTTAAGTTTGCGCCTCTCTAATGGAATCGGGTCTGAACTCGGAGGTGGGCAATTCTCTCTAACTGAATAATGTATCTGTCGGGGAGTGTAAGTGAGAGCCGGTCTTGGCGGCTCAGGCGCTCCCTGGGGCCTCTTTGCTGGACCCCTCTTCCTTTTTCCTGATGGTTCTGCTTCAGACATCTGCACAAACCATGTTAGACAACAATAAAACAAGTTAGAAACGAAAAACAAAACACTTTGCGAGAAAAATAAACAAAAAATTTTGCCTACTCATTTGAGATTATCAATAGCCAGAACATCCCCGCCCGAATGGAGATTCATTACGGGCGAGGCGTTCTACACCTGCAAAGCAATTCTGTAAGCAATCTCACTCGACTCCCTAATTAACTCTAACACAACTTCTACACATGATAATAAATTCAATCTACTCAATCCTCATTTCACTTGATTATCTATATTCGCCTACTAACAAAAAGCTAGCAAATTCAACCCTTAATCACTTATGACTTTAACGCCTAACATCTCATCCTCGCAACTTCCCTAATCGCCTCCAATTGTTGCCTTAAATCTGCCTTCAGATTACTAAGGTCACCCCCCACACTTAAAGCCAAATTGTCCTCAATTGTAAACACTATTTTCGATCACTTATCACCATTGGGATTTAACTCCTAAAGGATTTGACTCTTAGACACATCGCCAAAGTACTTAATGTCAAGTAATAGTTCAACCCAAACGACAATCCCCGGCAACGGCGCCATTTTGATCGCGTGTCGAAGTGCTAATCAAAAAACTAAATAAAAACTACTCCTTAGCTACAACTGACTGCGGTATAGGAAGTAGGGTTGTCGAACCTCAGGGAGTTTGTGGAAAGTGCTAAGTTACTAATTTCTAATTAAATTAAGATTAACTAAAGTAATTTTATGAAGTTTAATGTAAAAGTGCTGCAGTGCTGCAAAACGAATGATAATAGAGTTTTATAAAAAACAATAATATAATGGAAAACGGTCACTCCGGGTTTCTGATTCAGTAATTATCAAACGAATTCTGTTATTACCCTATCTAGGAAATCACATAGACATGACTTTGTTTAAGTTGTTCGACCCAATTCAGCTATCATAACATTAATTGCAAAGTTAAATTAATCCTAGTGCAAGAAAACCAAGATACGATAACATAATGCAATAATATTAATTAACCAAACTGTCTAGATTAGTCAAACATACAATCAGACGCAAAGAACTTTAAGGTGTTCACAAAATCTGATCCAAATAGCAAGTATCAAACAGAAAACAAATGATAAAGTACCCAAATCGTTCACCCAGAGAGAACCGCGAGAGGATTAGCCTTGCATCTTGGTCCTTTGTTCCTTTTCTTCGTGCGACTTCCAAAGATGTTTCGACCTCCTCGAAGAATAATATTGTGCCTCTAATATATTGTTGTTGTCCTCTCACAGATGAGAGCCGTCCATAATCATGATTTTCGCTTCAAAACTTGTTCTGGATTGCTCTGGCATCAACCGGAATGAATGGAAATCTCCAAAATGCTCAAAATCCTCTTTTGAAGCTCTAAAAGTCAGCCCCCTTGTTGCCTCTTACGATCTAGGGTTTTCTATCCAAGTTCCCTTCAAAAATATGAAAATCTAATAAAAATAATAATTAATTTCGTCAGACAGCCCCCTCATGCTCCTTGGGGGAACTCCCCATGGTGCTCGGCGCCTAAATCCATCAAAGTGGGCTTTCAGCTTTGGGCTTGAGTTGTTTCTTTCATTTGGGCTCCATTTTTCTTGATCCAATTAACTTAATTCTTCAACTAGTAATCATTCTTAGCCCAATTCTTCATAACCCCTCAAAATAAACTTCTTTTATCGTCAACTCTCAAGCCCGAATGTTCGGTTCTTGATATTATTTCTTCAATTCACATCCTTTTTCGCCGAACATCTAAAATCAACAAAAATTACATAAATAATAACTAAAAATACTAAAAATATATACAACCTATAAGATTACCAAATACTCAAAACCATATTATAAACTCACTAAATTAATAAATAAATGACTCGAAAAGCTATTAAAATGCTAAGGAAAAATGCATGTGTTTTACAACACATCACAGATCTGTTTTGGTGCTGAATTTAGTGATTAGAACAGGTGTTGATGCTTGTTTGGAAGGTTTGATTGAGGGAAGTTGCTTGGAAACATCTGCTGGTGTTGAACTACTGATGAAGAGCAGAGTTTTGATGGTAAACAGCTGATGCATAGCAGTGTTTTGGTTGTAAACTGCTGATGATGTGTATTTGATCAGTAGTTTGATCAAACAGTTCTTTGAAGATCAGTTGTTTGGTGGAAGGTGCTTTAGTGGTTGATTAATGACCCAAAGGTGGAGATTGTTGGATAATTGAGTCTTAATCATTGTCAAGCAATAAGTCAAAACTGGTCAAAGAAAGTTGAGGGGCCAGTTATGACATTTACCAAAGTTTATTTCAGCTTTATTTTACTTTGGGTTAAGAATAAAAGATCTGATAAAGGTAAGGGGTTGTTATCGTCAAGTCTCAAAGTTTTAACAGATTTGTTAACGACTGATTTAGGGGCTAGGGTTATAAGTAGGAGTTCGATTTGTTTTGTTTGATTAGTCGTTTATCTTTCGATTTCTTTGTAATTCCTTTTCAGTTTATCATCATTAATAAGATTCGAAGCTTTCGACATTTGTTCTTGATTCAATTTCATAGGTGTTTTACAACAGCTATTGTCATATCATCCTCGATCTCTATCTCTATACATGCGCGCGCACACACATGCATATAGTATATGATAGACCAATTTGCGTGTACCATTAATTGACCCTATATGTAACACAAAACTTATTTCTAACCATAAAATTCTTTAAAAGAAACAGACACACACAAATTAAACAAGATCATCATAAACCTTAAACGAAACCGCTAATACAATATTTCTAGCATCGCCTATTATATACGTATACGTTAGCCAAACTTGCATGAATGAAAGAGGCAAATCCATATGTTTTGCCATAGTTCTCATCGACAAATGGAGTTTTTTTATGAAATAGTAGTTTTATCAAATATTTTTGTGTCTTTGGTAGGTGTCAGGTTTGGATTTTTGATTTTGGGACTTCCGCAATCTAAGATTGCGGAAGTGATGATTTGGCTTGCTGACTCGGATGGCAACGATCGACATGGAATGTGTAAATGTTTGATGAATTAAAACTCGATGAGATGGCGTCTGACTAAGCAATCTCGCAATCTAAGATTGCGGAATTGCTTTCCTTATTTTGTTATCACATGCCCGATTGCGGAAGTTTCCTGTGTATATTTGTCTTGATCACTTACACATGCAGCCACATGCATGATAATTTATTATCTTCCGTAATGTTGCAACTAGCTATAGGGATCCATTGTGAGAGACTAAAAGAGATTAGATTCTCTGCAAGTAAAGTATGTATAGTAAGCTAGGAGTAACATCAAATCAAATTATGAATGTGGATGAATGCATTTCAATATATATGAGCGAACATGTATACATCTTTAGGAATACCAAAACTCAAACTTACAAGAACACAAAGCAGATAAATTTACAAGCATCATCTTAAAAAAAAACTATGGCACATTTACACCCGGGTCCAAGAAACAATGACCTTCTATGGCTGCAGCCAAAACATCGTTCGGCTTATCTGTTCGAAGATGATGTTGGCCATGCCACAGAGCTTGATATTAGGCGAGGGGACCAGGCATTATTTACTACCATTCGGAAAAATCCGTTAAACCCCAATGTTGAACAGATGGTTAGAATAGCTGGTTTTGGTGGGGTTCTTGATATTGGCTACCTACTTGTTGACCGTTGTTTGATAACCGCGATGGTAGAAAGATGGCGTCCAGAGACTCACACATTTCACCTATCGTTTGGTGAAACAACGGTGACTTTAGAGGACGTGAACGTGCTCATGGGATTGCGAGTCAACGGTCCACCATTGGCAGGACTAGAGGAAAATGGTCATCCCAAGATCGATTGCAGCTAGCACAAGGTTTATTGGGCATAGAGGAAGAGCAGAGCATGTTCACTGAAAATGCTATTAAAACAAGATACCTTGTAGAAAAAGTAAACGAAAAACTGCCCGAAGGGGCAGATATGAATCAGATTACACAACAAGCACGTTGTGTGGTCTTGATTATTGTGGGTAATACATTGTTGGCTGACTCTTCTAATGGTTTGACATCATTGTCATTTTTAAGGCATGTTGAATCGTTAGAAAGGTGTGGTGAATGTAGTTGGGGGAGTGCTGCATTGGCTTGTTTGTACAGAAATTTGTGTAAAGCCGCACTCTCCACTGATAAAACAATTGGAGGACCTATGATTATACTCCAGTTGTGGGTCTGGACACGAATCAGTGTACTATCCCCCAAGTGTTTAAGTCGGTTGATCCTTGGAAAACCTTATGGTGCTATGTATGTATTTTCTCCATTACCTTATATTATATAAAATAATTTTTTATTAAATAAACTAACTCGTTTAAAACAGCTGGAAAGGTAAGCACGGCTTAAAGGAGGTTGCCTCGCGGTCGTTAAAACAGATACGATCACAACTACAAAATTTACATGCGGAACAGGTATGAGACTGTTTATGTTGTGTTACAAGTAAAATACATTATGGTTTACTAATAGTGTTTCTTATTAAATTTTTTACAACAGTTCATTTGGAGACCCTATGCACAATGCATAGGGATACTGCCGCAAAGTTGCACAGAGGGTATGGATTGTTGGCGTTCGGATTGCTATATTGTGTGGTTTCAGGTGGTGGAATACCACCAAGCTAGTAGGGTCCTAAGACAATTTGGGTTATGTCAATGGATTCCTGAGGGACCACCCTTTACCCCCGAAGTCCACACCGAGCTGCATAAAAAAACGCGTGCTGGGAGACCATACGAATCCTGGTTTTCAGACGTTCATAGCGAGTATGTGCAGTCGTGGAATGACCGCAAAAATCACATAATGGGTGGGGAAGAAATGTCATATCCTTCCGTGTATCCTGGTTATATGGAATGGTACTTAGAAAGAACCGTGGGAGACATGACGAACCCAATGTCCATCCCGGTACCACAACCGGGTTTTAGAGATGATGCTGGGATTGCCCAAGTGCTGGTATATATATGATTTTTTTTCAAATATATGTAAGTGTATATTTAAATGATAACTTTTTTAATATTTAATTTTCTGAATTTTACAGATGGAGGGATACACGCAGATTAACCGGGAAGTGTCCCAAATCATGTCGACCATCCCTGCCGACTTTAGCTCCAATCTTGGGGTGATTCAAAGCACTGCCCAAACAGTGATGTCACAATTTGGTGTGGCTGATCGTTTGAACTACCCCTCACGGCTTCAAGGTAGCCCTGCTGCCTCGGTTGCAGACAAAAGCCGTCATCTTGGAGCAGTTTAGAGAGCATGTATCACATCACACTGCCAGCCGTCCCCTTTGTGTTATTTCAGACCGACATGTGGGAATCATACGGGCAATGGAGGAACTGGAAGGATGGAGGGAGCCACATGCTTACCATCTTTATTGTCTTCGTCATATAAGAAGCAATCTCTGGTCAAAGTTCAAGAGCAACACGTTGAAGAAGCTTTGCTGGACAATCGGAAGCACCTCCTAACGTTATAAGTATCGGTATGCCATCAGACAGATGAAGTACATTAACATAGAGGCGTGGAGATACTTGAGAGATATTGGCCTCCATAAGTGGACGCTGGTGCGAGACCACGAAAATCGCCGCTGGGGTAACCAAACAACAAACATGTCTGAGTGTTTTAACCATGTGTTGTCGAAAGCAAGGATGATGCCTATAAAGACAGCCATACACTTTACATTTATAAGGGATGTTGATCAATTCAACATCCATTATCGAATTGCCAGACGATGCGAAACAATGTTGCCCCCCCCCCCTCGCGGATATGGATGGTCATTTACGAACGTGATGCTAAATCCCGAGAACACTATGTACGTTTGTATGATGCTTCCAAGAAGCGGTACCACGTGGAGTCTCGTCTGCAACCCAATGATGACGGAGGGAACGATTATACGATTGAGTACGGTAACAGAAGTTGCTCGTGTGCAAAGTGGCAAATAGAACGCAAGCCCTGTTCGCATGCTATAGCGGTTTGCCGTTTGCGACGTAAGAATATTCATGATATTGTTGATCCTCGATACCACACTTCCATGTATCGGTTGCAGTACAACGAGCATTTTTACCCCCTCGGTCATAAAAGAGATTGGGACCAGGCAACATGAAGAATTCGTGGTAACCCGTCACAAATTACCGTCAAACGTGGGAGGTTGAAGCAAAGGAGGATACATAACGAAATGGATGTTACGCATGAAGACCAACCAAGAGCACGCCCTAAATGTAGCATTTGTAAGTTGACTGGGCACAATAAAAAGAGCTGCGAATTCCGTCAACAGTGATTTCTTGTGATCTGTTTTATCTATGCTAGTTTGTAGTAGTACTATTTTGTGTTGCTTTGATATTGTTTGTTATCGGTTATCGACTTCTTATGTTATCGGTTCGTATTAGTCTCGTGATGTGATATATCGTGCATTGTTGGTTTACATCTTTAGGAAGACGTTTACACATTAAATAGACAAGACGATTAAATTATTATAAGACAAGGGAAATATTACAAAACAGTTAACACAACTCACCAATACTTATCACGACACTTGTATAGTTCATCATCCATGTGGCGTCGGTAGTTAACACAAGCCTCTTCTACGGTGATTTGTTGGTCTATCATCAACGATTTCTTTTTAACTAGTTTCTCCATCATCATACAAACAAGAACCCCGGCGTTAGCAATGTTACCCTCGTCTTGAGGGACATCCGTCTCAACCAAACCAAGGGACATATCACGTTCCGTTATGTATCTCGTGTTTGACCAAAAGTGAATACGTTCTAGAAACCATTTGAAATATAACTGTAGCATCTCCATATGGTTCCTTACCTCTCGATGCTTTCCATTTCTCCATCTTTTATCGGTCCAGTATTGAGTAATCACCATGCTTTGCATATCAATACGGACAAGTAGCCAGTCTGTTTGGCCAATCCACAAAGGAAGGTAGATGCAGTCAACCTCCCATAATGGAGGATACGGGTCCTTTCGTCCAGCAAAATCAAGGGGGGTAGTAGATTTATCATCTTGCATGTAATAATAAAAATCAGGAGGTAACACCGTCCATCGGAATTTTATATTGGGGTTTTTTAAGAGCATCGCCTGTCGTACACGCATTAATCTTACAGTCCATGCTTCAACATGCTGCAAAACAGGAAATAACAATATAAATTAATATGTTGTGTAATTATGTTAACATGTGAAAACAAATAAAAATTGATATGTTGTGTTAAATGTACAGTAGAGGACAGGTGACCGTCGGATTCCATCCCTAGTAGGGCACCCCAAAAACTTCTTTCCAGTTTTTTTGTAATGAAACGAGTGTAGCAATATGGGGAGTCCCCGTTGTTGTAAAACTCTAAAGCATCTGTGGACCAATTCTTGGGATCATCTTCCTTGGGGACTATAACACTATCTTTTTCAGGATCCTTTTCCGGTTGCCTTTCGATCACCATATGCGTAGACGACCCAGCCTTCGTGGATGACGACGACCTCTTCAAACGCCTCCAAATATCATCCGTCCACTTTGATTTCTTAGGGACTGGTTGAGAACAGAAATATCCACCAACCTCTTCATCCTTCTCCGTATGATCCCTCATTTTTTATACTACAGGCACCGTTTTGCGGGATGTGTGATCTACCACATTACAAATCTCTATTATAGGTGGAAATGGCAATATTAAATTCCGCATTCTTCGATTGCGAAACTATCAGTATTAAATTCCGCATTCTTAAATTGCGGATCTATCAGTATTAAATTCCGCATTCTTAGATTGCAGAACTATCAGTATTAAATTCCGCATTCTTAAATTGCGGATCTATCAGTATTAACCCTATTTTTTAAATAAACTAAAAACAATACATTTTAATTAATAAAATGTATTTAAATATTTAATGACAACATTATTTAAAAATTTATAAAAATTATTTAGATATTAAAAAAAATTATTATTCAAACGGCTACTATCAGTATTAAACGAGTTTTTTTATTGTAAGTTTACTAAATTTATTAAATAATAGTAAATTTGTTTAATAATACGAAATTTATTTAATAATACTAAAATTATATAATAATACTAAGTTTATTTAAAACGAATAATATTAATAGGCAACAATCTACCGAGTTACAAAATCGCAAGTTCAATAATACAATTCCATCGACAAAACGTTAAATAATACAATTATACCAACTATTTTTTCAAACTAGTCAAACTATACAATCTACCGAGTTACAAAACAATCTATTTCCGATAACTCCAGTTCCAACTCTCTTAAAGGGTAACTATGATCAGCCAGATTACCCTGGCAACAGTAGCAACTAAAAACGTGCAGCATCTACATCGGAGGGCCTTGCGGTGAAAGCGTAGAAGGAAAGATTAGGATTAAGTTTGCTGCTAAAATTAGTAGCTTTGATGAATCCACCATCTTCAATTTTCGAGAACACCAATTTCAACTTTAAAAGGGAAACAAGGGCGTAACTCTATAAGATTAGCGAAGAATCAGCGCTCTCACCTACCTTAGGTGCCAGAAGCTTCTCCCCAACCACCCAATTTTTAACGGCAAAACAATAGGATTTGCTTGGAAGGTGGAAGCTCCAGAAGAAAAAATTGGCATGCATGCGGGTGCAACTGTGGAGATTGTTACCACCAACGCAAACCAACTCTTTAATATTATAAACTACAATACCAATGTTGCATTCTACCCATGTTATACTACGTGCAAATGTAACATCGATCCAAGTAGTTTCATGCAAATGTAACATCGATCCAAAAATAAGAGGGTCCATGGCATGGAAAAAAAGAAACTTCTCCAGGCACCGACGTAGAATCAGTGGGTGGGAGACCCAAAGAAGAACCTAGATGGATTCTTCTACAACCTTTGGACCCTCCAACATTAATATATTTGAAATCACATAACCAGATTGTCATTTAACACGTGTTATATCACGTGCAAATGTAACATCGGTCCAAATGATTTCATGCAAATGTAACACCGATCCAACAACACTAAAAAACCCTAGCCTCCAACGCGTGAAATTTATGAAATTCGAATATAAGTGTGAAAAAACTTTTTGTAATGTGTTTCATGAAAATGGAAAAAAATATATATATCGATTGAATTTCAACGTTCTAAACGAAAAAACTAAACTAACCTATATATAATACACCTAGTCGATTGTAAGTCAAAAAAAACAAAGAGATGTGACTTCCGCAATCTAAGATTGCGGAAGTGCCATCTCATCGGCCCACCCAACAAATGCAAGCCTAGACATGCCATCTCATCGACTAAACATTTCATGTCAATCGTTGCCATCCGAGTCAGCAAGCCAAATCATCAATTCCACAATCTAAGATTGCGGAAGTCCCAAAATCAAAAAACCAAGACTGACACCTATCAAAGACACAAAAATATTTGATAAATCTAGTAATTCATCAGAAAAAAAAAACTCTCGACAAATGATTACAACAGTGAACATTGAAATGCTCAAAAAAAACCTCAACTAAACAGCATTTACGAATTGGTTGATAAAATGATAACTGAATATTATCAATTTATCATTAGAATATATGTTATAGGGACATCTACTACTAGAGATGATTAGGTAATTTTGTCAAAGCGAGGTCCCATATTTGAACAAGAGACTTAAAATATTATAAAGTTCAACTTTACATAATTCATGAAAATGTTTAAATCAATCAATTTTTGAACCCTACCTAGCTTTTGCTCACCTGTCAATCTGTCATTATTGGACCTTACGTTGTTTTTCTCTATGTTAATGTGATATCTACCGAGCATCAAACAGAATTTAAAGACCACCCCACTTGTCGCATCGTCTTTCGCTAATAAGTTGAATGATCCTTTAGATGTAGGGGTGTAAACGAGCCGAGCCGAGCCCGAGCCTGACTGGGCTCGGCTCGGGCTCGTTAAGGTTTTGTGAAGCTCGAGCTCGAGCTCGGCTCGGTTCGAGCCTACAATCTTGAGCTCGAGCTCGGCTCGCTAGCAAAATCCAAAGCTCGAGCTCGGCTCGGCTCGGCTCGAGGTGATTTGAGAATCTCAAACGAGCTCAAAAGCTCGGCTCGAGCTCGTAAAAGCTCGGCTATAACTTAGGCTCGCGAGCCCAAGTTAAGGCTATAACTTAGGCTCGGCTGTAACTTAGGCTCGGGCTCGGGTTCGGGCTCTAGCTCGTTAAGGCTCGATTAGGCTCGCGAGCCCAATCGAGCTTTGTATCTAGGGCTCGAGCTCGGGCTCGATAACTAAACGAGCCATATTTCAGGCTCGGGCTCGGGCTCGGGCTCGTTAAGGCTCGGCTCGTTCGAGCTTTTTACCGAGCCGATCCCGAGCCGATCTCGAGCCGCTAGGTGTCATTTACACCCCTATTTAGATGGCACGATGATACTCCAGTGTTCCGTGAGTGATTCCAATTTGTTGGCCGTTCAAAAAAAAAAAGAATGTTGAATGTTCAACTTTTCAGTGAAGATATTGATGTCTTGGGGGTGTGTTAGATAATTGGTTGATGCATTTTAGACAAATAATTTTATATATTTGCTTCTAGAAATTTATTTATTTGTGGGGGATGGGGGCATAAATTGGTTGGGTTGAAACAAGGCAGGATAAAACGGGTTGAAAAATATACTTATCCACTTAACTATATTGTAAACTATTCATACTTATTGTTACAATACGATAAATTTGATAAGAATTTTTAACAATAAATAAGAATACAAAATCATTAGAAAAATGAAAACACTTATAAATAAATCGGCTAATCGAACAATAGAACACATTACTTGTCTACTCAATTTTATAGGTTATGATTGATACTTAATATGAAATGTTTAACTCTAGGGTTATTTAAAATTTGAACGAAGATGTCTAATTTATAACTTACTAGAAGTAAAGGGGGTTATTATTAAAATGACTTTTGATATTCAATAATCAGTTACCCACTAACCCATATATGTCCACAAATCTACATACCCTCAACAAAAGTAAAACTCAGAACCACCGGGTCACTTAACAATCATGGCAATACTATAGAGCCAGTGGGGCGGCTAGACTAAGTGGACGGTGGGCACAGATCCACCTTCACATAGCCTTGTATCCGTTACTGATTATTTGTAATATAAATGTATTGATTATACAATATATTATTTTGATGTGGTTTTATCATTATGAGTATTAAAGGTGAAAATGAGTTAAAACGGTCTTAACTAATTCAAAAAATATATATATTACAATAGTCACTTTTATATGTATTTATGCAAACCTTGATTATATAAAACTAAATAGATATAAACATAGAATCTCAAAAGAAAGAATTACAACTTGGTTGACATTTGCATTACAAGATTAAAAATTAATTAATTATATAATATAATCATTTAGATTAGATTTTAATTGGTTAAATTATTGTTTTGGTCCACCGTCCATTCATTGAATGTAATTTTGACAGCCCAAGAATGTGATTGAAGCTAGCACTTGGGCTTGGACCTAGTGACTAGCGACCCAACATCAAGGAATATAAATGACATGTGCAACACTGGTAATTCGGTACGGTCCGTGTGGTTGATCAGCATCATAATCATTGCTTGTATTTAATTAATTTATTATCATGATGGATTAATTTGTCCTTCACGGGTAGCTCAATTGATGAATGGACCAGGGATTTTTTTTGGGGGTCTCGGGTTCAATTCCCACGAGGGACATAATATGAAATGATGGATGACTCCTGGCCTATGGTCACGAGTTCGAGTCCTAATCTCGCCCGGGTTTTACCAATTCTTCACCGTCGTGCCTACGGGCAGGTGAGGGGTTGGGTTTTCCCCGGTTTTGGGAACTGCATGGGCAGGCCTGACTACACCAGCCGCTCGTGGTACGTATGGGCCCTCCATTGGGTTGGTCATGGGGGTGTGTCCATAGTGTGGGGACTACCCTGGGTAGTCGGACAGAAATGTTTGTTGGTCGTTCAAAATAATATGATTGATTAGTTTTGTTTTATCGATAGTATGTAGGATTTGGTTATGCAATGTATTTAATTTAAGAGTTAATGGCCAAAACCGTCCCTGGGGTTTGGCCAGTTTTGCTATAATAGTCTAAAATCAAAACTTTTTACATCTAGGTCCTTCTGTTTTACATTTTGTTGCAAAATTCATCCCTAACACTAAACCCAGTTAACTATTGTCGTTAACTCGGGGGTGTTTTTGTCTTTTTGGCTGCCCCTTTTTTAAAACCTAATTTAAACAGAGTTATTCGTACCCCCAGAAGACAATAATACCCAGATGTAAAAAGGGGGCAAATAAAAAGATAAAAATACACTCAGAGCTAACGACAATAGTTAACTGGGTTTAGTGTAGAAACGAATTTGGCAACAAAATGTAAAATAGAAAGACCCAGATGTAAAAAGTTTCAATTTTGGACTGATGTAGCAAAAGTGGCCAAACCTCAAGGATGATTTTGGCCATTAACTCATTTAAGAACTTTCAACTTTGAAAAACATGAATCTATTCTTATTATTTTTAGAAAAAAATTACATTTTGTGTCCTTTATGTATCATTGAAATTATGAACCGCATCCTTTATTTTATTTTTTTGCATTTTATATCCAAAATCTCTTTATTTATTGCATATTGCGTCCTTTATAACTAACTGGGTTTAAGATCTCAGTTAACTTCAATACAACCATGGGTATAATTGTCCATTCATGTCCCTCATCATCTTCCCCCCTATCATAACAGACCTGCACACAATTTTACGCCTTGATCGACCATCTGAAACCCTAGATGATGAGGGACATGAATAGACAATTATACCCCTGGGTTTATTGAAGATAACTGAGATTTTAAACCCATTTAATTATAAAGGACACAATATGCAATAATAAAGAGATTTTGGACATAAAATGCAAAAAATAAAATAAAGGACACGTTTCATAATTTCAGTGATACATAAAAGACACAAAATGTAATTTTGTCTTATTTTTATTATTGAATGAATTGTGTATATTTATGTGTTTATGTTCGATCATTAGTTTTCTAATTATTAACAACTAGTATTTTACCGAAGTCACGCGTTGTTGCGACAGCCAAGTGTTTGCTACTGTGTTACAGGCGGTACGATAATATTATTTGACTTTCTGGCGCGTTGCGGTGACAACGTACCATAATTACACGCATTACGATGATAACAGTAACATACATGCGTTGGTATACGATGTATACAACAAAGCCCCCAATGTGGTTCTAAGTTGTTAAGCCATTACCCGTGATTAGCGACAGAGCCTATATGTATTATTTACGCATTCAAACACCCATTAATCCTACATCTACTTTTACAACACACAAAGGAATAGCAAGAAATTACAACACTGATCACATATATTCTCTATTTTCTTTTGCAACTTGCATTAGCTCCATTAAAATGATTATTATCATTTATCAAACATGGAGCAGAATACCTGAGAACTCCTTCTTCCAACATCCCCAAGTCCATCTTCCAGCATCCCTACATCATAATCCAACGCTGTAACTGACTGTGCGACCCATCATGTCTATCACCAAAGTTAAAACAAATAACTTTGTTGGTCTGTAGACAGATGAAGCGAGCCTTTATAAGTAAGCCAGCGGAAACCGGGTTAACAGGCGGACTCAATCCATTTGACTGAATCCCAGACGTTGTACTCCCGAAATGGTGATGTGTATATAGCAATTATACATATGTGTATATTACATTTTCAGCTATACATATGTGTATATTTCAGTTATACATATGTGTATATTGGATTATACATATCTGTATATTCCAATTATACACATGTGTATCAAAAAAAAAATCCTGCATATAAAGCAGCGATTAAAAAAATTGTCTTAGAAAAATTTGTGGTCCAGAATGGTTCTCTCAGTTCTCAATTTGGGAAAAGGTTCTCATTTGAACCAAATCCTATATATATATATATATATGTGGGGTAGGGTTCAAATAGGAACCATAGGGTAAGTGGGAACCATAAGAACCACTTTATATCCATTGATTTGTAATGGCATGATTGTAAATAATGAGAAGACTATTTAATTGTTTATTTTAATAAAGGAGTATTGTGGTACTTTTGCTATTCCATAAAATTAGTAGGTTACACCGTTTTGAAAACCCTTTTTCCATTGTAACCGTATATGAAATTCGTTTCCATCAACCCTTTATTATACTAGCATTGATTAAAATGATCAATTCTTATACAGGTATGGAAAATTAATCAAATATTAATTACGTATTGTTAATCTTCGATGCCTCACATGTATATGTTGTTTAGTTTATAATCAAGCAAAAAATTGTTTGGTGTGATTATCTTCTGTTTTGTTAGTCGATTTGTGCATTGGTTACAATATGATAAGTAAACATTCCAAAATGATAAGAAAAGATATGAATGTTATTTACAGTGAACAACATTTGATTTGCAGGGGTATTGTTTTTCACGTATTGTTTGATATTATACATCTGTGTATAATCTGCAAATGTGTACGTGGTTTAATTTTTGTAATTGTTATATGAAAATGTATTTATAGTGTTTGTAGTCTCTAAGGTTTGGTGGGTTTGTTAATGTATTATTTGTATTCTACATATGTGTATAATAGATATGTGTATAATACATAATCCAAGGTTTTTGGGTTTTTATGTATGCTACAGGTGATGATTAGTTATCATTAAATGAATATACACCAGTGTCTAGTAAGCAAAACTTATATAGTTGTTTGTAGGTTAACGTTATTATAATGATAATTCAGGTGATATACACATATGTATTAGAAGTACTTTCCTTTTGACCGTCTTGATGGTAGGATTTAATTTGATGATTAGCATACAAATGTGCATACATATTGCTTTACGATTTGTATTCTGATTGAAATATATCGAAGCTAATAATTATTCTAGAATAAACTAATGATGTTTTGAATTCGTTGATATTTTAGTTTTATTGGTGTACATGAATGAAGTTGCAGATGTTTGTATATACGTCTTCAATCGTTAGACTTGTTATTTTATGTACACCTATGTACATATAAGAATCTGACATAAGTCTTAAATAAAAAATGTATTGTTTCGAATCGTTGGATGTGTTATTGTATGTACACATACGTATATATGCTTCTTCCATCGTATGACATGCTATTGTTATGTACACATATGTATATATAAGTAATCTTACATTAGTGTTAATTCAAAAAGTATTTTTTTCGAACTCGTTAGACATGTAATTGTATGTACACTGGTGTATTGTATGTACACAAGTGTATTTAGTCTAGTAATTTAGGTGTATGTTAGTATACACGTGTGAACTGTGGTGGGTTAAGTCTAGTAATTTACGTATATGTTGGTATACACTTGTGTACTCTGGTGTGTTAAGTCTAGTAATTTACGTATATGTTAGTATACACTTGTGTATTGTGGTGTACTAGTGGGAATGCCCGCGCGTTGCGACGGGTGATCTGACTAACATCATATATACAGTTATGATGCCCATTTGACCCGTTTATTGGTAAACGGGTTAATTCGTGTTATACTTTGCGACTTAACTAACAATTTGTGTTTTTTAAAAATTTGCTAAAAGCCTCAGTGGCTGTTGTCATATTAAGGTTTCTATACAGTTGGTTTCAGTTAGAAAATTTTAACGGTTTGTATTATGTGTTTCTATTTAAAATGTATATTACAAAAACTGGTTAACGCTTAACAGAATCGAAGTGCTTGATATACACACGAACATCATCATCATACTCAGTTTATCCCACCTATAGCAAAGCTAAGGTAGGGTCTGAGGAGGGTAAGATGTAGACAGCCTTACCTCTATCCCTAAGAATAGAAAGGCTGCTTCCAGTGAGACCCCCGGCTCGATGTGGTTTGGTATCAAGCCTTGGACATAAGGCACAAAACACTTAGCAATCGGGACAAACCCGATCGGTGCATGTACCTCTTTGTCTTTTGGCTATCAACGCCACCACATGATGCATGATTAACCGTCCGTCGTTTTTAACGTTATATACACACAAACATATATACATAAATTACATGTATAATTTCAAGGAAGTAAACAATTCAAAAGCAGTATTAGTAGCCACTTAAAATGAATTTGTAACTTATACAACTTCTTCATGGCTAATTTCATAGTAATATCCATCAACAATGCTTCAGTTATTCATACAACATATGACAAGACACTAAGATTGTTGATTTAAAATCATGAATATGGATACATTATACGCTTCTTAATATCTGCACACCGCTCACAATAAGTAAATTCGTTAGGCTACAATAATTAAAAAGTTACGCTCACTTAGGGGGTCAAGGGAACCACAAACAGCATAGGTTTGATTATCAAATTGCTGCAATAGTTCTTTTATTCGTCTGTTCCATACATTATTAGTATATGTTCTTTAACATATGGGACCAACTAATAAAAGTTAAAAACATTCACATATTCAAGAAACTCCACATAAATAAGTAATATATCTTGTTTTTATAGATGTCTCTTCATGGTTCATCTTCAAAGCTTTCTTTAAAAATAACAAAATAAATAAATAATGGCAAAAAAAGTGCATAAAGCAAGGAAGAAACTTATATTAGTAACCAAAATATCATTTCTGTTATAGGGGTGCTAATTTAAACAACTTATGCTTATGAATAGAGATAATTGGATTCCTAGAAACAATATATTTGTTTCTTAACTACTTATTTTACTCAAATTCAGAAGCAAAAGCACTTTTTTTTTAATCCAAACACTTTGCTTATGTGTATCTAAACCCACAATAAATGGATAGGCTGTATAAATAGCCGAATCCCAAACACCCATGTCAACAACTTACAAGTATGTACTTATCTATATTTCCCACATATATGAATTTGAGTTCTTTTTGACATACGCTTGTGTAGGGTTATCTGTCAAAAGTACTCTCTTTTGAGTACCAACTATCTGTAATTGCAATTGATGCTTCTTCTCATCATGGAAGGGTCACACATGAACGTGCAGAACGAATTAAAAAACATTAAGAAGCCAAGATGCGTAAATCTAGGTATTTTATAAGATAATGAATTTTAAGGAAAATGTATGCACATATCACTCATATTAGAACTACTTTATACTTTTATAAACCCAAGTGTGTGCCTAATTTCATTTAATACCAAATATTTGATTTCAATACGAACAACAAATTTGTACACAAAATCAACAAATAAAAGTAAAACCTGGATCGAAGAGCACTTACCGGGGAGAGTTCGCAGGCGATGCGATGTTAGTGTTGGTGGTCAGAGTATTACCCATCCATCTGTGTATCTTCACATTTCTTGGCTCGGTCCTCTTCTGTTTCATCCACGGCGGGCTACTTCAACGCCGCCATCCAACATCTATGAATTACCAAAGACTCGAATTTGTAGCTCGAAACTTCGATTATCGCTACGTCAAATAGATGCCAGGCATCCAAGTAGCATAAAAGGATAAGCAAAAGAGGATAAACTAATCATCTACGATCTACCAAGATAAACCGTAGCTCATGCCGTTGTGGTAGCACTGCCACTTTCGCTTGTTTGAAAAAACCACCTTCACCGCTTGTTTCATAATGTTTAATAAAATATGAGTCATGAAATAAGCAAAATTAAGTGTAAATTAGTATTTGACTTAAGAATCCGAGTAGCAGTTCAACTTGTCAATAACTGTTTGAAGAATGTGCAATATATTACCTGTTATGAACAAAATTCTACTTGTTGTATAACCCAGTGTCGACCTAGCCTAGCCGGAACTACCCAATGTTGACGCAGCCTAGCCGGAACCAACTAACGCAATGAGGGAAAATGAAACCTGACCCGTTTTGACCCGTTACGTGCCTGATCTGCAACCCTTTAGACAACCTATATTGTAAAAACTCTACATTTTGCTTTTGAATGTTGAATGGGCTTATGTTGTGACCCACTGTATTAATATTCAACCCACCTCTTTCTTTCAATCCTTGCTAAATTAGAACTCATGGAAATAATCATAGATGAAAAAATTAGTCACAACAGAACCTTTTTATTTTTTATTGGTCATGGAAACATACAATATCATGAGCATAAAGCTTAGGATTTTTATCAAAACAATTGATGATCTGAAAATAAATAAATACAATGGCTTTTAATCTGCATTTTAATGTTTCAAACCCATCACAAAAACCTACACAACTTCTACACATAAATTAGCAAAGGAATCACGAAGAACTTACCAGCTATAACAAAATGCGCCTCTCGAAGTCGTAAAAACAGCAGCTCGACTGGAAGTAGATTATCTATAAGAGACGTTGATTAAAAGATAGGATAAAAGAAAGAGCACAACTCACTTTGACCCACACATATTTCAACTTAGCATGTTCTGACATGTATATAGTCCCCCCATTCTGACCCATACATAATTTACCTACAGCTCACTAAAACAATCTTTGACCCGCTGATAAATATCTCTAGGACCCAAAGTAAGCCAACATGGCATAAAAACAGTAACCAGCACTACCCAAAACGACCTGGACTTGTTTTTTCAGGTGTAGTTGTATCAAGTAGTATTTTAGCAACTTATAACTACAACCGCAATTTACATAGATTTCTTTTTATATATTAGTGTCTTGATAATTAGTTTAAATAAATTTTGGTTTACACAAAGTTTTCAAGTTTCATCACACAAGCAGAAAACATAGAGCACTCAATCAATTAATCCGACATCAATCTAAACCGTTCTTTTTTGGCTCTAACTTTTATCCAATAAATATCTTAAGTAAATGGGAGGTTTTTTATTTAAAAAGATGAAAATTATGAGCAAATAGTTGGACCTTAGCCTCCAAATCAAGGTGAAAAATGTCAATAAAAACGCCAAAAACCAAGAATCGACCATAGCAAACGACGGAATCTAACATTATAATAAGAAAACCAGAAGAAAGCACACATACCCCTTTTATATGCACTAAAACCTCTGGAATCCGAAAGCAACGCCTGAAAACGAAACGAAACATAAACATAAACATATAGCATTAGAAATCAGAAGAATCCATCCCGATAAAGACTGTGAAGCTGAATATCTGTTCATAACATACCATGTTCACAATACAGCAAAAAATAAAATAAGAACTAAAAAAAGTGTATTGAATTTGTTAAAACTGTAACATATGTACCGTTTTGAAAACCGAAGCTTCAAATACCGGAATCCTCAACCCTTGAGTACATCTGAATTCGATAAAATTCGATAAAATACCGGAAGCTTCAAATACGGTTAAATCGGTATCTGGTTTGTTGAGTACATCTGAATTCGATAAAATTAGTATCAAAATCACCTGCAGCCCCCAACAAAAGCCTTAGTAAGTTAGTATTCAATCATACCATACACGAAAAATTAAGACATGATGAAGAAACATTTTCAAGACGCGAGCGAAAACTATAGGTGTTTGCAACAATCAGATATCATCATACCATTCAGGATCTTTCTTGCTAGCTCATCAAAAGAACGAACTTTGATGAACACAAAAGACGCGTAAAATATACGATAACCTCCTTGTTTCTTTATTCATCATAACCTAGTTACTGCAAATATAAAACGACAAAAAATGGTGTTATAATCAGCATAAGGAAAATTAAACAAGATTAATTAAAAATGTTTTACAAGTACAATAAATTATAATAACAAACTAATGACAAATCATTTTACTTGCCTGAGTTCTCACGTGGTATTTCCAAATCATTGGTACTAATTGTTCACCAAATGTAAATTTCACCCGATTCAAAGATAAATGAATAACACCCAAAGTCAATTAAACTAAACAACATTCGGATTCAATACCGATTGCAAACCAAACCTAAATTATACCGGTGAGTGGTGGCAGCAGCGATGGTTGTGGTTTCCGACGTGGTGTGCGATGCGATGGTGGCAGCGTAGCAGAATGCTTCAACGACAGTGTGCGGTGGTTGGTTTCGTGGTAGTGGTTTTGCAGCGGGAGAAATAGAGAAAACAGTGTGTGATATGGCAATGATATGATGCGTTTTAGAGATTAAATCTCAAATTGGAGATGAATGGTTATGGATGTGAAATCCATAAGTTGCAGCATTCAATAAATTAAATTGCAGGATTTAATGAGTATGAGTTTTATTGAAATTTATTGGATGTTATGAAGGAGGTTACATGTGAAGAGACATATAAAGTGTGTATTACTAACATATACAATGTGCATTACATCTTGTACACAAGGGGCATAAAAGGAAGAAAAGTGGTAAAGTTTAGAGAATTACACTTGTGACTTTTAAGTTGCCATCTTAACTTTGACATTTTGGACCTTTTTACCCATGGCTCCCCCTTTATAATGTATTATAGATTAAGTCTAGTAATTTACGTATATGTTAGTATACACTGGTGTACTGTGGTGTATTAATTCTAGTAATTTAGTATGTTATTAAATTGTTTTTTATATACACAGATGTATCTAAGTAGAAAAATAAATCATCTGCAGAACAAGGTACTATAGGTGCGAAAGAACCAAATGTTTTTCAGACGCCAATGGAAAAATAACAGCAAGCGTTTGTGTATATGTTATTGTACACATGTGTACTGGGATTGGTTCCACTGTTATTAAGTTATTTATAATGTATACACAGGTGGATTGAATGTTTTTTAGAGGATATCCGAAAATGAGGGATAGTATTTATGTTATGATGTCTAAAAAAACAAAACACATGACAACAGAGATATCCAACACGAGTGAATCCCATGCAAGCATTCGAAATCTTTAGGTTAGCCAAATCAAGAGTAACCTGCAAACAAAAATGGAGCGTGTTTATGATAATTGTTCAGTACACACGTGTAAAGTTAGTTGTTTGATCTGTAAAGGACAAAACATTAAAATACATAGATGTATATGGAGAATATACATTGATGTATAAAAAAGAATACTCAAACATGTAATATATAACAGAGGAATTTACATTACTTAATATACATAGGTGTATTAGGGGATAAACACTAATGTATTCACATTGGTTAACAGATATGTTAGGACCCGTATGGTACATACGTATATTGATTACACATCATAATGTTACCCAAAATGTTAGAACTACTATGGTACTCATGTGTATGCAAACCCTGAATACACATAAAAACTCCAAATGATACACAGTTGCATATTGATTACACATCATAATCTAACCCAGCGACACTCTTACTGTACGTGTTAGAACTATTATGGTACACATGTGTATGCGAACCTTGAATAAACATAAAAACTCCAAAATGATACATAGTGCATATGAATGGCTTTATTCTTGGTCGAAGTCACATCACACATCTTTCAACATCAAACAAATCGTAATATGCATAAGTGTATACTGTGTATGCGACGTTTGATGATACATAAAACCTAACACAAAAAATACAAACCTATCACATAAATTCAACTACTAAGCCAACAACAATTTCTCATCATTCATCTACAGATATGAACATATAAAATTATAAAACAATCCAAACACATATGTATATATATAAATGTACAAAACAGGTTTGTACAATAATGCAGTTAGACATGCTACAACTCATATATGGTACACCTGTGTATATTCATTAACCCATTGACTATATTATACTGCACAGTTCATTTTACCTTCTATAATACACCTGTGTATATTCATTATCACATTTAGAACATAAGAATACTGTACAATCACTTACCTATTATGATACACATGTGTATAATCATTACTACAACATAACATTTGATCACTGTAAAGATCCTTTAACTACATATAATACACCAGTGTATATTATATACCACCACTTCATCGTTCTGACTACTATACACTTATGAAAAACAAACGGAAAAAAATTAAACAATTTTCGTTTCTTGGTTCGCACGTCCAAATACAAAACAAACATGTATGTGATTCAATGTTACAAACCTTGATTTAAACAAACTGTTCAAAATAATCCAATAACAAAACTCAAACATGTATGAAACGAAATATAGTTACTACATACCTTGATTTTCAACACTATTTAGAAACAAAGGTTGTGAGGGTGTTTCATGATCTTCTGTCGCATGAGATTGTGATTCCATGTTTTCATGTATAGAATTATTATCCATAACTCGGGATTATGAATCGTAAATCGATTACTAGTTTCTGTTGTTGGAATTTTTTTTCAATCGATTGGAGTAAATTTGATGATTGATATGATCGATGTTTTAAATCATATGAATTAGAGAAAATAATGGTTGAGAGATTTAAGGAAACCCAATCTCCTGCCAAATAAAATCACATGCATTCAAAAAGAAACGGCCAATAATAAAAGTCATAATTAAATAAAAAGATAATTATTTAATTGTCTAATTGCACAAATACCCCTAGATCAAAATCAAAGATGGATGGCTAAGATTGGTTCCTAAGGTTCTTAACTAGGTACTGGTTCCTATTTGAATATCTTGTGCATTAGAAACTTGTACCTCATATATAAATGACTAAAATACCCTTCTGACTAACAGAGTTGATGGATGGAGTTAGTTCAATGGACTCATATAGTTATAAATAGAAAATTAGGTGCTCAGATAGTTAAACATTTTCATTTTGGATTCAACTAGTTAAAACCACCAAAACACGGTGACTCAAATAGTAATTTACTGTATTAACAATCATGATCCTATGTGAACTTATAGAAATCACCTCGGTAATTGTTTAGACAACATCCTAGTAAGGGTCCATAATCGGTTTCAGATGGTTAGGGAATTCAACCGAATTCCTTAGTCTTGGAATTACCCTTTAACCTCAGGCATTAAATCTGCTACGTCTGTTTTGCTTGCTTGCTAGCAAAGTGAATTAATTTATAGATAGTGCTACCAAATATGAAGAATGAATGTGATCACATGTTTCTTATCTAGTATTATTGTGTAAAAGACTTTTGCTTATATGTCTTTATATTATTTTTATACAACACAAGATTCAATCGTTTATTTGATACGACACAAGAATCTGTCAATAATTTGATACGGTATAAGTGTAACCACCAACTATTTTGATATAACTATAACAACATTGTTGAATTTTCCAACAAATGCATTTTAATGAAAATTTATCCAATACGCCTGGTTCATCAAGCTTACCACAACCACAACCGTACCCAATATAATCTCACCTATAGTCGAGCTACTGGAAGGATCTGGAGAGGGTGGGATATAGGCAAGTCATACCCCTATCTCATGGACAGAGAGACTGCTTCCACAGAGTCCCCCGTCTCCAAAAACATATTTAGCAATAGCATCAAATAAAAGCATACATGCAATCAAACAAAATCAAACATAGTGATAAACTCCTTCCATAGATACACAAGCTTAAAGATTTGGTATCGAGCTTAAAGACGATTATATGATTAAAGGCTAGGAATGAGCGTTTAGTACCGAGTACCACACCAATAGATTCGGTACAGTATTCAGTACCCACATTTTCAAAGATTTGATATCAGTACTTTTGGTTCCAATACCATACAGAGAGCATTTTGTAACGAGTACTTGTACTGTACCAAACCAATACCGTACCAATATACTCGGTACTGTATTCGGTACCCATATTTTTAAAAATCTAGTATCATTATTTTTCAATGTCAATACCAATACCGTAACAATTGATATGCATAAACACATGTAATATGCCATTCATAGATTAAAATTGGGAGCTTAAAGCAATTTGCTCATAAAAGCATACGCAAGATCCAATGATAAATCAAATATTAATATTAATTAAAGTTCAACTTTCAACAAACTGCAGACAGTATCTTCATCATATAACTCAAATCTGAAACAGAGAAAACTTGCATATTTACAAAAACTTGCACATAACTCACTTAATTTCACAACATCGATATGCAGCTTGGACGTCGAAGTTAACAAAATCTGAAAATCCATAAGAAATAGTCAATAAGCCTTGGGACATTGTTGGACGTCGGTCTTGCTCCTTTCGTCTAACTTTGATTGTTCCTGTTTGATGTCAACCTGAGGATATGCGCAATGTGTATGATTAATGACTTAGTGAGCTCATGTGTGATTGTGTACCGCACACATGTTCAATATTCATATAGACAACCGAGAAATGAAATGATTATGTTTATAAAATATAACCCTAAACATAAGGTCCTAACGGTAAACATAAGAATAATGAACATACCAAAAATCATTCCTCGAGGATAGCACGCCCTAAATTAGTGGCAAGAGCCACCCTAACAGAGCTCAGAGCCTCTGGTGGCAGCGCTGCCTCAACAAAATCAGGCCGCAGTCTTGCCACCGACAATTCTTGCAACTTATTCAATAGCATATTAGTCTGAGATACATTCAGCAGAGGCCGCTCTCGCCAGTTGAGCAACTTCAACTACAAATAAAAAGAATTGTGATTAAATGACACAGAGCATGTTATCAAACTATACATGAGATGAGAGAGCGATAATAATCTAGGAGTGGAAATTCCTGACACTATACGAAAATAATCACGCTTCGGGTAGTCAAATCTAACTGGTTTGATGAATAGGACGTGTTCGGGTTGACCTATTTAACCTCTTTAATTAAACAGGTCGACCCATTTATGACATGCTTAACACAAGTACAACTTTATTACAATCCATTTCACTCATTTAGATAAATGGGTTAAATGGTTCATGTTACATGATTTAAGTGTCTTTGTGTAAATATTGATGTCTCTTACACAAAATAAATGCATGGATCATGCAAGGGCTCAATGATTCAACCCACCAAGATCGCCACCCCTCTGAAATTCTATAATAAACAGATATAACTCACCGAATCATACAGAAGAGGCAGCCAAAACCGTTGAGGTGTAGAAGGATTTTTCATAAGCTGATGTGTCGCAAGATTAAAAATAAATAAATATACTATGTGATATTTTGTAAACAAAATGATGTGTTTATCAAGCATACCAATATCAACGCTTCGCCAGCTTTTCTAGCAGCATCAGTAAAGACGCCATCTTGGACCTGCTGCAGAGATTTCTTGAAATCCCGGTATCTATGCAGAACAAATTATATATTTCAGAATAAAACAATAAAACATAAAACAATAAAAGTTGATAACTAAATTCAAAACGTACTTATGAAGAAACTCAAGACCCCCTACAGTTTTAGATTCAGAGCCCAATAATTCAATTAATCCTTCCCATTGCTGCAAAAAAATACCAATGATAAGCATTTCGAGTTTCACACACAATACACACTGAAACACACAGTTACCTCAAAACTCTCGTCAGAGATCGACTTTCCAACAAAGTCAAACAACTTTTGAGCAATTCGATTAAGGCGAACTTCATCCCGGGCTTGTTGAAGCCAAAAGACTCCTGCACCTTTCCTACCATGCTTCCAGTGATGCACTCCAGCAATCTGTTTTAGCAGTAATTATTCATTATATAATTTTTAAGAATTTCCAACATTTCATAAGATAATGGTAAACTGCAAACAAACTATTACCTTCATCGCAGTTGAGCTCACGCTATCAAGATCATACATACGACATATCTCAATGTTCTTAAGAAGAACTTGACTATGATATGCAGGTTGCTTGTACAACAAGATTTCCAACAACCCAACTCCATGTTTCATACAAGATATCAAGTATATCGGAGCAATCTGAAAAAGAAACAATAACAGATAATAACTAACACGGTTGATTACAGTAGTCTAAAAAAGATTAACAAGCACTCACTTGCCAAGTTAAAGCATGAGAAGATAACACTTGAGCATAAACAAGTCTATGGGATTCCTCTATGCTAATCCCCCCTAAATTATCACGTTCTTCTTTTAAAAGAATTTCTGCCTCAACACTGCCTGCTGTCAACAACTCTGTAGCATGGGCAATCATCCTACCTCCAAAAAAATACTATGGATAATAAGAAGAATACATGATAAATAAAAAAGCAATAATAATTAAAAATAATAAGAATACTAGCATACCAGGGACCAAACGATCTTGAGCACTCAGCCAATACAACCTGGAAAACTTGAATTATAAGATGCCACATTTATAGTAAAGTAAAGTGTTTCAGACCACTCATTACCTCTGTATTTTCTTCAAGAATCCCAAGTATAAGCCTCATGAGCTTATGGGGAGTAGAAATGGGTTTCAACTGGATGCATTTTTGAGCTAGGACATACATACTTTCTAAACCCTACACACATAAAAACCATATGTTTGTTGGCATAAATCGTTGACAAATTATGAGTTAACGGTTATTTAGCTCAAATGAACGTATGTGCAATATAAGAATACTGACCGAAGTAAAGGGCCTGATATATAGAAAGTGAGCAATATACAGTTCAACCCAATGACAGGTGGCGCTAGACACAGTACTCGTGTTTCCCAACAAAATTTGAAGCAAATTCTTCAGGTTTTCTTTAGTTTGATTATGGCTGCACTGAAGCCAGAATGCACTGCAATCCAGTTTGGTTATTTGTGCTCGCCATTTCTCCCATGCCTAGCAGGTATTAACGTACTTATTTCATAAAAAAAACTTTATTTGGAAAGTAATTTACAGTGTATATTGATTAAGCTTCTTACCCTCATAAAATCAGACTTGTTATTATAACATTCACCTAATTTTCCAAGGGGTAAATCCGTACGCATGCGTGGCATTTTTGATACTAGAACTGCAACTGCTTCTACAAGTCCATTCTCTGTCTGTAACATACATGACATTAATACTCTACGCTGAACGACATCAAAATTATTACTCTAGAAAAGTATTTAACTACAAACCTCACGAGTTCCTAACTGATTAAGCTGATAAGATCCATGTAAACGCAGCAATTTCACCTAAAATTGACAATATGAATGTAATGGATGTCTATATCAAGTGAAGAAAACAACATAGTTATTTTAAACAATTACAATAGCATGTTAACTAACAATTTGTGATTAAAAAGCGTATGCTTACCACAATGTCTAGCCAGCCAACTGCAAGTGCTGAAGAAATTGCTTGCCAGTATGCAGGCTCAGTTTCAACTGCCTGAGAAGAGGAGTAAAAATTTCAAGTTGCATGTAGAAATTTAATTACAATAGACCATAGGCAAAATGCATAAGCATATGTAATATTAATTTCAAACCTGTATATTAATAAGTTCTGCTTGAAACTCAACCAATTTTAAATGAACACTTGGCACTTGTCCAGAGAACAGAGCATCATAATCCTGAAGAAAGTACAATCACCAATTAACTAATTTCACCTCAAGCAAACAAAGAAAAATGCAAATAACTATAACTGCATTCATTAAACAAGAATCAAGTTTAGCATCCTCACAGATAACCAATCAACAAGTTGTTCAGGGATCCAAGGGTGAGATTGTTTGTCTGCGTAAAATATTTCCAACAGCTCCCATGCAGCTTTCAAAGAGCTTGGCTCCTCAACCTTCTATCATGAAATTTATATTAACAAATTGACGAGCACATAAGGCTCATAACGCTCAAATAGAGCAAACATAAAGAAACAAAATAACAACTCAAGAACAGAATTACTTTCAACACTGTCTTTGGGTCTTCAATCAACGGTGTAGGACTAGATTTCTTGCTTCCGAGAAGAGAATTTATTTCCTTGCTATACTGAAGAACATATTTCGACCTAATCCCATAAAGCGTGCCAACACCATAAGAAATCACTTCCATATGCAACAAAATGCATAATTCGAAACAAAATTCAAAGGTCCTAACTCCTAATCATCTTGTTTTTTTCTAAAATACAAAGGAATATAACAACTAAATTCACAAATTCAGTTTTATTATGCATAACAATAGAGTAATACTAATGTTGCAAAATCAAGACCTTTCCCTTCATTAATTCATTTAAGTGTAAAATTAATTGATTCTCAAATTTGGAGATTTTGCTTCCCTTTTCTAATTTCATATTTATTTTTTTTCAATCTCTAAACCAATACTAAGATACCCTAACTTCCTGCACAACAATTAACATAACTGAGCATCTTACTTCCCTACTTTCTACTTCTATATCTCATAATTTGACCTACTATCATGAAATGTAACACCAATCTATAAGAAACCACTTCCGTATGCCACATACGCCCAATCCGGGAAAAAAAAATCAAAAGTCTTAATCATTTTCTGTGTTCGAAATTCAAATGAATATAACAACTGAATTCTAAATTTTGTTCTTATGCACAACAATTTACACATAATTCAGCATTTTACTTCCGTAATTGCTAATTTACACATAATGCACAACAATTTATACAATTTGACCTCGTTGGTTGAACCCTAGCTTCTTAACCCTAAACCCTAAACTATAAACCATAAAGATTTTAACATAAGCTAAACCGAACGCAATATAATAATTACCAGTCGCCGTCGTGAGAAACCGAACGCCTGAACTCATCCAACGCCGCAATAGCATTCTTCTTATTCTGCAAATGCGCAAACGGAGAAACCGATCCATACACTATCCTACGCCACCGAGCAGCATCATTAATCTCGATATCACTATCAACATCTTCACTGCTGAGGTTCAACTCCACTACTTTGCCTCCAGGTTCATTGTCAGTAGTAACCGGTGACCGGAAAACGGTTACGCGTAAGGAGTTACCGCGAGACCAGGAGATGGAGAGACGTGGTGTGGTAGGGGGTTTGAGGTTGTGGTTGAGAGTGTAGACGGTAGGTGTGGTTGAATCAGAAGAGTAAGAGATGATTGAGGATGATGTGTCGTTTGATGGTGTGAGAAGGCCCGGCATGTCGCCGGAGATGTCTGCAGATTTTTAGGGTTTTTAGGGTTTTATGTTTTGGGAATGGAGAAGATGGAAGGGAGAGTGTTAAAAGAGTGATTGATGTACGCGGGGAAGCCATTTCGAGTTGCGCCCGGTTAGGTTCGGAAACCGGGGGTCAAACCGGTTTGGGTCGGGGTGTCGGACCGAGAACCCAACCAGTTGAACCGTGTTTGTAAGGGGATGAACTGGATTTTGTAGTATTTTTTCAAATTTTGCCTTGTTCGTTTACGATTCTATTTGGTTCTTATGTCCAGTCCGACTGGTTGGATTAGTGGACCGGTAAAAAGACCGGTTCGACGCCTTGATACTTGTAAAAATGTGATCAAGAGTTTATGAGCAAAGATTAGAAGATGAAGCAGAATCACAAGAGAGAAGAGAAGTAATCTCATATCAAAGCTAATTACTTTGTTAAACGAAAGTATTTGGATTATTCAACTAGAACCCCTATACTAAGCAACATTTACATTCGGCCCCTCTACTTATTTGACACGTAACACGCTCGGTCAGTTCCGAAAATATTGGTTTGTATTATGGTTTTTCTCGTGACGCCTTAGATTGTGCAAGACATATTTAGATTGTGCTTGCAAGTTGTTAACGATAGAAATGTCTTTTCTTTTTTTTCTTTCTTTTTTTACTTTTTTAGATACAAAAACAATCGATGTTATTAAATTGTTATAAATAATTATTTGATTGTTTATATAATTAATTTTGTAGATATGTCTATAAAACTATAAATGAATCTTTATAAAAAAAAAATTTAACAAGATTCCATAATTGGAGTAATCTATACTATTCTGTGTTTTGTAGCCATGATGTTAACCAATAAATTGATGATGTTAGTAACAAATTAACCACCACACTACAACCATGTGTATTGGAGCGCTATTCGGGACGTTTTTTTCAAACTTCGCGCCTCATAACGCCCCCAAAACCATTACAGGGGGCGCTATGGAGCAAAAAGGGGCCAGGGCGTTTTAATCTTAGCGTCAGACATCACAATCTCCAACCAATCATCTTTCTACACCTCATTCTCTCTTTCCTCCTCTCTCATCTTCTTATTTTTTTTATTATTTTTTTTAATTGAAAAAATAAAAACAAAATAACGCCCCCCACTACACCCTCATTTTGAATTAAACCCTCATGCTGACTCAGCTGTCACGTGAACCAATCAGAAAGGGAGCGTTATATTTTTCACCCTCTACTACACATGGTCTAACGTAAAACAATGAAAACTGAATGCATCAAACAAGTTCATGAGTATGGTTGTTCATAATTCTCGAGTCAAGTCAGCGTCAACACAAACTCAACTCGATTATTAAAGGTGAACTGGATTTTAATAATCCAAAATTTATCTCGTTGGCCGGCAATAATTTGTACTTAAGAAATTTCTCACAATAGTCTCAACTTTCAACGTATTGGTGGACAATGAACTTTTTTTAACTGAGAACTAACTAAGTTAGTGAATACGCTCCAACTAACAACCTAACAAAGTATCGGTGACAGTCCAACCTGGAAAAGTCCCTTATGAGTAAATACGCTCCAATTCATTGGTCTAATTTTTTCATACCCATGGTCGAATTTGGTCTCTTATTGGTCTAGTTTGGTTTTCAACCCATGACAACTCGTAAATCAAACAGTAAAAGTAGTAGTTTCTCAAGATTTAGTACACATTTTTATTACAAACATTTTGCACACAACTTACATATTACAAAATGCATTTGTTACACGCCTAATATCTACAGGTAAAGAATCTTCAATCCAAACATAACAATGCTACTTAAAATTTTACAAACACCAAACACATGCTAACCTTCAAAACATTGATACATAACACATAACACATACCTTAACAATGCATACTTGTTGAATATTCAAGAGACTCTTTAGTCATTCCTTAATCTTTCTCTTCATAATCTTATCTTTAACTCCCTCAAGCATATTATGATAGAACATTTCTAAACGTACGAGTGTATCATAATCACACGACTCCAACATGTCTGACCACGCTTTACCAACATCAAAAGAACCCGAACTCGTTAAAGAAACCGGTATATCTTTCGCTTTATCAAAAGGTTTCCCAAAAACAGCACCATGAAGAATGCTAGCATAATTTTCGACTATATCAAGATTCTTTTCAATTTCTGTGACATCTTTTGAACTCTTTTCCGCATATGTTTTGTCGCTGCTCTTTACACTAATTGTTTCTGGTTCATATTTCTCGAAATCTTGGTGTAATGGCGGCCATAACACAAGATTCGGGTCAAAAAAATCATTCACTTGACCATTTCCAAGAACTCCACTTCTTCCTCTCCCCCATGACCAAAGCATATACCCGTTATCCGCAAGAAGGACAGTATGGGCTGCACCACAAGCCACTTGTATCGGGTCAGAAAACTTTGACCCATTTTGACCATTACACGAGATCACACGTGGAGTAAGCGCATCTCCACCTTTACTCACTTCAGTGCAAAGGCCAAGCCCGTTTTCCATTCCCCATGACCAAACATCCCCAACCGATGAAACCACACTCGTGTGAAACAAACCACAGTCAACCGAGACTAACCACTCATTAACACGTAATGATCTAACCATTTCAGGGTGTAACGCCTTTTTGGTGGTACCCTGCCCAAGCTGCCCATTATCTCCGAGTCCAAAAGTCCAGCATATACTTTTTACAGAATCATCATCTTCTTTTTTACACGCGAGTATGGCACTGTGAAAGGCACCGCATGCTACTTCATATGCAGCCCAAGGTGATTCGGTATTAAATATTTCAATCATTTCGGGAACTGCCCGAATATCTGTATCTCCTAGACCAAGCTGCCCGTGATTGTTATTGCCCCAAGAATAGCATACAAGATCACTGCCTTTATGTGTTTCTCCTGAACTAACTAATGCTAAAATGTGTTCATTTCCACATGCTACTTTGACCACTGTTTGACCATGGAAATGCCAAACAGGCGTTGGATTGTATGTGGTGAGAAGTGAGAATTCTTCGCCTTCGTTCGATGTATCTTGTGGAGGACAGTTTCCCCATATCCAAAGAGACCCGAGATCGTCTATTGCAAGTGACATATTACCTCCAGCTTTCACAGATGATATCTGCAAGAAGTTAGTTAAATACTTAAATATCAACTTAGAGTTTCAAAACTTCGAAAATGCAGTGAAGATTATAGTCTAAACTTGATACCTTAAGTTGTGTTTCGCTCTTTGTAATTGATCCGTCTGTAGGATTTATCCCATGGAACCCCTCTACCAAAGACGGAACCAAGGAATTCTCTCCGTTTACCCCCAGTTGACCATCTATGTTGGTGTCAAGAATCAGCATGCGTTTATTCCGTTTGCCTTCGACACTTTTGGATCCCTAGCCCCCGAGGCAGTTCGTTTTTTGGAACGGATGCAGAAGGTGGTCCACAGTGACTCGCAAAGCCCGAGGAACCAAGGGTTTGTATTTAGTAGAATAGGCTTTGCGATTCAAAAAGGGATAGCGGCGCAGCTTGTTGCTCGCTTACCCATTATCCAGATGTAACTTGGTTTTTTACTATTGAATGAAAATGTTTATTGGGCCAAAAAAAAAACCTATAAGGAGGTGGTGCAGTGGTAAGCGTTTAACCCCCTTGAAGGTGACATGTCAGGTGCAAACTGTGTTTTACCTGATCCCATAGGTTAGCAGGGTATTCTTCGTGTCCTGTGAATTTTTTGATAATAGGTTCTCATGGTTACGAAGCGAAAAGATGCAAAATATCATCTTTTTTACTTAGAAAACTTTTTTTTTTTAAATGTTACATTTCTCAATTCTCATGGCATATTAATAATAATAAGTGTAGTTATTTGTTAAACTGAAACATTGCTTAGTCAAGTATATTCACCAAAAGGATACAGTTATTGTGACCCCAGCTCCAAACTGATCCATCATCTGAAACATATCAAATAATATCAGAAAATCAGAGTAAAAAGAAGGTGGTAATATCATAGATAAGGTTCTCAATTAAATCAAATCCGAATTATATCAAAAAATTGTTTATTTTAAGGTTCTTAAATACAGTGGTGGAACGAAAACTTTTTAGTCAGGGTCATCATAAGGTTCTCTTCTGTGTTGCTTACAACCAGAGGGGCCAGCTTCGGTTTATTAATCCAACAATAAACCAGGTCAATGGACCCTCTTGACCCGTTCTTAAATAGGAAATGATTAAGAACATAAAAGTTACCCGAAAGAGCAAGACTATGATAAGAACCGGCTGACACTCCGACGATCTTCATCTTTTCATTTCTACCGTTAAAATTAAACTCAACTTTGGCGGGAAAAAGCCGATCGACCTCTGAACCGGTCCCAAGCCGGCCGAAAGTGCCTCTACCCCAAGAATATACACTTCCATCACCTTCACAAATAAATAATAATAATAATAATAATAACCATACAGTTAGCTAAAATATGTTTATTATAGCGACCACAGGCAAATACTATACAGATTATGTTACCGGCTAGAGCGAGCGTGTGAGCTTCTCCGGCAGCAATTGAAACAACTTTACGAGATGAACTACTTGAATCAACATATGTTCTGGTGTCTTCCATGATCACGACTGTGTATGTATGTATGTTGATTAATGAAAAATGATTATAACTTAAAGTTGGACAGTTGGGTAATATTTATACGACTTATATTTAATGATAATATTTAATAATGACAACTTAGCTACGTTCGTTTCATGGATTGCAATGGAATTGGAATTCGCACGAGAATTATAATTTGATTTGGAATTTTGATGTGTTCATTTTATAAAATAGAATGAAATCTCGATGGGATTGAAATGTGGATTCCCTTCCATATGTCGTTGTTCAATTACAATTTTTTCTTTTGTTGTAACGAACAATATAAGAAGTCTAATACACATTCCAATTCCGTCCGAATTCCATTTCATTCTCGTGAAACGAACGATACCAAATATAGAGTTAGGTTATTGAGTTGTATGGTTAAAGTATACATATTAAAAAGAGTTTGTTTGTAATTGGTGGTTTAAAAAGATTAGATTGATTAAAAAATATGTATTTTGAGAGTACGCGTGTTGGTTATACTTGTCATTTTTGTTACAAACTCAATGGAACTACGTGACAAAATGGATTTAAAAGTGTTAAGATTTAGGTCAAAATTGGCAACATAACACACATAAGTAACGTAGAGATTTGGAAGTATAACCTTTCTTTTGCTATGCTAAACGTGTGGCGTATAATTAGATGGTAAGGTAGTTTGATAAGTCTAATTAAGTTCCCTTTTGATCAACTTTTACCGGAAACATTAAAGAGAATTAATGTCACGTTTCGTGTGTCCAACTTAAGGTTTGGCACACCCAACATAGGTAATGTCAATGAAGTTAATAAAGTGAATGACAATTAACATGTGTGTGATAACCGACCGGATAGGAATATAAGATGGTGGCGATGGCCAATAATGGTCGGCTAGGCGATGGAGATAGGTGACGTCCACAATGACATAGGCGGAGGCTGTTGGCGAGGTCACGATGGTGAACTGTGGCTATGAGGGCGGATTGGTGGTTGCGTAAGCATCAGTGTGTGGCCGCAGTCTAGTCAGCAACAGTAGCAACATCTATAGGTCCAAGGATGACGTGCTTCGCCGAGTACGAAGAACCATGGTTTGTCCATGCTAGACAATTATTTGACCAATGAATCAAAATGGCAACAGCGGGTGGTACCCGATGGATATGGTTGAGCAGGGGCGGATTTAGTAAGAGCCGTACGGGTTCAGGCGAACCCATTGGGTTTTCGATTTTTAGTAGAAATATATATGAAAAATAAGCCATGAACCCATAAGAATATTTGGCATGAACCCATTGCAATATCTTAATGACTGTCTCAGTGGTTAAGCATCCTGCCTTTTAACGTGTAGGTCTTTGGTTCGACATATGTTGTATGCGGTTTTCTCTTTTTTTTTATTACAAAAACCCAACCCTTTTTTGGGTTTTCTTATCTTCTTATCTACTAATATATATAAATAAAAGTAGATGAGGGACACTTGGCACTTTGTGAGGGCTTCCTATTATTTTTTCCCGCTCATTTTAATGGGTAAAAAATATGGGTTATGGATACTCCAAATACCCATTATTGTTATTTCATTTAAAATAGGACTGTCAGTTTGATCTACAATTATCGGCGTTATTTCCTCCTTTGGTTCTAAACACAATTTAGGGTTACTCATTTCCTTCTCCAAGATATTCAGGTATCGTAAGTTTGATCTACAATTATCGGACTTGGTTTTCTACTGAATCTCAAACCATATTATAGTATTATAAGTAGGGTTGCTTACTTCCTTCATCATCAATTTCAGGAGCCGTCGTTTACTTCGTGAATCATTGGCCATCTTTTTCTCCTTCCGATCAAACGCATTAGGGTATTATAATTTTTCTTTTAACTGTTATTATTATTTTGCATTGTTTTTTTTATTTTGATATTTTTATAAATTAGGGCTTATTATATCTTAACTGTTATTCTAAATTTTTAGTTGTTTTCTTAATTTTTATGTATTGTACAGTTTAAATATAGTTTATTATGTATTGTGGATCCCTGTTTTTGTTCCTGAGTATAATATTTGGTTTGAATTGTTATTGAATTGAATTGAATTGTGGTCATTGATTTAAAGTTGTATACGTTATCAGGTGATTGAATTGAACTGTTGACACTTTTCAATTTTCAAATTGTTTTTAATTTGTTTGATCCAAATTGATGGGTTGATAAAACATGTAAGTTTATAATATGGTATGATTTCTACAATTTTGTTAAAGGTTTTTTTATTGGTATAAAGAGTAAGGTTCATGTTTATTGTTATTAACAGATTTTCTCAATATTTTGTCAAGTTATTCTCCAATGATGTTAATTGAACGTATCATTTAACATAAAAAAGGATTTCATACTTCAAATAGTTATCTATTGACCGCTTCATGTTTTGGATTATCACCAAAACAAATACAATTCTCTTATCACCAATTTTAATTTAATTTTTAATGGATAATCAATATTTTCTCATCTTCTTATCTTTATATCTCTATGACTTTTAATAACAATTTGTCAACAAAGTGAATTCATACGTATGTTTTTATCACATATAATACAAAATTTCGATTATAAGCCTGTGATAATACAACCGCTCGGTAAGCTTCATCGTTTTTAACTGTGTTAAACTATATGTCAATGATATATACCAATACATCATTGATAATATATTGTTTTGAGTTTAAATATGTTGTTTTGAGTTGAAATTTTGATTGATTATATTATGGAATTTATTGTTTGTAAATCGTTGTTTAAATATGTTATTTTGATATGGTATGTATACTTTTGCTGTTTGGGAAAATTTTATTGATTTTCATTATTCAAATAATGTTATTCCTGTTCTCACATAAACTTTACAAAACTAACTCAAACATGGTTCACGCATTTATTACTACTGTTGTTGGAAACTATCGTTCAAAACTGGTAAAACTTTCCATTTTATAACTAATTGTATTTCATTTTTTCCTTTCAACTAACAATATAAAATTTTTGCTTCAGAAGCTACCACAGTGTTATGATTAATTCAAGAAAAATGACAAATTTCCCGTTGGTATTGCTATGCTAATAAACGACGGTGTCGGATATTGGTTTGTTGAAATAGTTGAAGAATCTGGTTCTTACTATATGCTAAATGAATGGGATAAAGCCGTAATTAAATGTGACATCAAAGATGAAGATACCTTAATTTTCCAGTACATAGGTGGTCTAATTTTCTGCTTCAACATTATAAGGAATGATATACGTCGACAACTTACAAACATATTCCACTTTCCGATCTTAACTCTTACAAAATGCATGGTAAAATTCTCAACTTCATTATACTTACTAACTTCATTTTGTTTATAATTTACTTCCTATATACTTAATATCATTTTCTAAATTCAATATGCAGCGCTTGCGATCATGCTAGCTGTCACTTTAACGATAAAGATCTCCAATCTCCTTTTACCTTTAACTTCGGCAGCACACATCAATGGTTAGTGAAAGTGGATAAGCTTTCCCACAATTATTACTTAACAGATGGATGGGATAATGTTACTACATATTTGAATCTACAATTGGGAGATGCTTTGATTTTCGAACAACAAACAGACACTTCTTTTAATCTATTACTGTTTCTTCGTGATGGAGCTTATGTTGATCCAAAAAACAATAATCCAAACTCAACAGGTACATTTTTTACTCAATAACTACTTGCGCTTATTTCCTTAAATTAATATTATGTTTACCAATATTATCATGTTTACGTTTATCACGTTGTAGTTGATGATCAAAACGGACAACTTCCTCCTGCTGTTGAAGTTGATGAAACCACTTCTGAAACACATTACAACAAATCAAACAATGAAGGTACAATTCTATTCAAACAAAACAATACATTCACTTTATTACAAGAATACAATTTATTTTAATCTCATCATATTAACCACTTACATGTTATTGCTCCTATTGAAGTAATCAGCATTTCAACTGATGAATCCACTGCTTCTGAAAATTTTCATGACATTATAGTTGACGATCATCATGATGTTGAACCTGTTGCTGATAATGAACATTCTTTTGTTCATTCAACTGTCCATTCCAATCCACTTACAGATCTACAGCTTGAAAAACAAATTACCGAACGATTTGTAATACTCCCTTTCATTATTACCAATGAACTATTATTACTAATAATAACAATTTACTCATATTTCTATTATGCTTTAAAATTTTTACTTATTTATTATTTCAGATATTTCCTATGACGTTTGGCAAAAGCGCGGAATTTGAACATGAGCAACAAATAACTCTACATTTTGAAGATCAAATTTCCTTGAACGCCACACTTCGAGCTGAATCTTCAGGAAAGGGTGTCAGGTTTGCTATTTGTTCATGGAAAACATGCATGGCCAAACTTGGATTACATGAAGGATGGACGTATCGTCTAAGATATAACAAGGATGAAGGCATATTGGGTTTTTATATTGCGTAGAAACTATTATATAACTATGTTAAGGGTCATTTTGTTGCCATGTTTGTTTGGGTTAAAACTTAAATGTTACTTCATGTGGTATGTTTAGTGTAAGACTCTTACCAATATATATTGTGTGTTGATGTATTGTGTGTTGTTGATTATGTTTAGTAAAATATAATAGGATGTTATTTAAATATCGGGTTATCAGTTTTAATTTACTCTCCTTTTTTCAGATCAAGTATCATGGTTGGTTAATCCACAAGTTGGTCAGTGGAATATGATTGACCTTGTGAGATCAACATACAAACACCATTCGGAATAATGCTTCCATGTAGCCAGCGATTTACTTAACCTTAGACCCAATACTAAGTTTTAACCTGTGTGAAGATAGTGTTCCAGCAGCTGTAGGCATACTGCTTAGTGTCTCTTTGACCCGAATAGTGAGACGGTTCAATCCTAAGAAAGACCCATCTGATGCCAAACTTCAGACCGAAAAATATTCGTTAATCTAAAAATGTCAATAATCAAATGAAAACGTAACTTACTTCCTTTGTATAATAAGTTATATTCGTTATGAATAATAATGTAGGGAATCCCGTGCATCGCACGGGTACTAAGCTAGTGTTATATAAAACACAGCAGCCCCCCTTTTTTTCTTACACAAACAAAATGAAGTTTGTAGGGTAAAAATTTGATCTGTCAATTATTAATACTATAAACTTTCAACTCATCATCGTTTCTTCAACAGGTATGTTCCTTTTTAATTATCCCTAATCTTTACAGTTACCTTGTCTCTAAACACCGTAACAGTTATTTAATGTATTAGTTCTATCTGAATTGATAGATTCATTCACTTGGATGTGTTTTAATTTGGTTAGCTTACTGTTAGAATGACTTGTTTGACTTAAATCGCTACTTACCTCAACTCAAAATTTTAATTAGCTTTTGTTTTTGGGTGTTTTTTGGCAAAAAAATAAAAATAAAAAAATAGACCAACAATTATTGAGGAATAAGATAGACAGATATATGCATTGTATGTTATCACTTTTAACTGGGAGGGACCCTAGATATATGCATTGTCAACTTGAAATTTCTTTGTATTGATAGTGCACACAACCTGTTCAATAAATTGCCATAGAGGAGGTGAATATGCAACTTGTGTACATATTATTTATGATTCTCAGCAAATTGAGTTGGTTTTTGAATTTTGACTTTTCGCTATTTCGCCATTTTTGGATGGAGAAAGTTAGCAATTTTTGTAGCATATGCTACTTTATCTTGATTTGGCCTTTGTATAATGTGTAATGAACAATCAACTCTAGGGCTCTTGTACAATTTTGTAAAGTCTTCCTAACGTTTAAATTATGTATATCTTTTTTATTGCTATGATAGTGACACACCAGTCTTTTTAGGTGGGATGTTACATAACATACATTTTTAAACATGTATTTCATAACACTTTGACGGAAAGCATTTGAGCACGAGCTTGTTTGAGGAGAGATGAACATTACTAAATAAGATGTGGGTGAAACTTACATGTGGGTGGAACTCCTGATCGATATTAGCATCCCCTACCACCCTCTTTAATTGTGTCTTTAGGATTAGCCCTTAACATCTGAATTGTTGATAAGAAATTTTGTAATTTTTGTTGCCTTAAGTTTGTTATCAACTAGTCAAGTACAAACCCCTTTTACCAGGGTGTGACACCTGGCAAAACAGGCGGGGTAGGTAATAGGCCAATTTTAAAACCGGTCTAATTTGGTTCATGTCAAAAGACTTCTTATCAAAATATGTTCGGGTAAAAATGCACCGATACAAAAATTGTTATGGGATCTATGGAATTTGTATACAGTACATTAATATCATGGATGGTTCAATTAAGCTCACACAATCTAGTTCAATTCACACACATAGTAAGCCTTGTGTTCCTGTACTCTATACCTCAAAGATGGTACATATTCTTTTGGTACAAGAACCCATTTCCGGGAAAACCTACAAAAAATTATTTTCTAAACAATAACAAATTGCTTGTGACTTTCATAGATGATTATGATAATTTCTTAAAGTTCTTAATTGAAATGTTAAATTTACCACTAGAAGTGTGAAAAAACACAAAATGTTTATCTTGTCTCTCTTTAAGTTAACCCAAAAAAAAGGGAAAGCGGCAATGAGATTGAACTGGGTTGAAAATGACGGTTATGTTTGGTCCAGCCCATTCTGACTGGTTCAATGTTTATACAGCCCATTGAATAATACCCTATCATCCAAAATAACCAAGATATTATATACCCATTATGATCCCAAAATTGAATGTGGCCGGGTCAAGTAAGAACATTAAGGAAATTTCCTTTTTTTTTGGCTTTTAGGGATAGGGTACCTAATCCTAGGGCGAATTATAACCCTAACCCATAAAATATATCAACTGCAACGTTACCGCGAACAAAACTTGTCCGCGGAATCCAACCCTGTGCGAGGTGCAAATACCCGGTGCAGGGTTATATCCTAATATGGTGACATCGTCAGCATAAAGGATCTCCGTGCGTGGAATCACGTGCGGGATAATCAAGAAACATCGTCATCAAGGACGATAACGTACGGAAGATCAGAAACTAAGATCCTATCAGAAGCAGGATGCGTCAAGCGCCTATCAGGAGACAACACGTGTCAGGGGTGGTCCAACAACCCCTGACAATGAACAGTGATGTGAATGGTTCCATGCTTCCACCATGCTGATGTGTACAGTACTCTAGTACTCGTCAAGGTACTGTAGACGCATGGTCACCTACTGTCCAGACGTCACGTCAAACGCCACCTGTTGTTCAACCATGCTGTGTTAGAGGAAGTGCCGTCTGCGCCCAATTACGTCGCTCCACGTGTAATCTTTGCAGGGTGGTACATTCTTTCTCTCACATCAACATTAATTACCACGTGATTCCTTACTCACTTTATGGGCCGAAGGGGGGCAAACCCATAACCCGGGCCCAGACCCATCGTCGTGGTTATGGGTCGTGATGTTTGGCTCATGCATGTCCTATATAAAGGAAGTCACCCCTTCTTTGTAGAGGACAATGTTATGTTGCTATAAGCAAGCCAACACCATTTTTTGTGTCTGCTATCACGAGTAATTGTACTCTAGGCGGTCACCTCTCTTCACTTGGCCCTCTTATTCTTTTCTTTGTAGGTTCGGTTCGAGTCACGAAATAATACAAAGGATTATAACCTGCAGTAACAGGAGTGTCTAACCCTACTTATTCCTTGTTTAGGGTATGAATACTCGTTGTTTCTTTACCCAACGGGTTTTGGGTTGGATATACCCAACGGGTAACCTATTAGAATTAACGGTTTTTACCTAAACCTGCAAGTATACCCAATACCCGACAGAAACCCAACGAGTATTGGCGGGTTTGGGAAAAGCATATCTAATCAGGTTTAGGGTTGGCATTACCTAAACTCGTCTCAAACCCGACCTCATTGCCATCCCTCCAAACACAAGGGTGTAAATTGTAAATTACTTAAAACCTAAAGGGTGGATTTGGGATTCGTAACTGATATATAACTATATGAGGATTTTGATGATTTAATCAATAGCGAAGCAGGTTCCCACCCCAAGCCCTCCCTCTCTTGGCATCACTGACAAAATCACAATCTACCTTTCCTCTAATAACCTTGTGGATCTGAGCTTGTCATCCCATTCCATCCACACTAAGGCTGGATGGTGTAGAATGGAGCTAGGGGTTTTCAACGAATCGAATAACGAATTTTCGAATTATTCGAATCGAATTTCTCGAATTTTTAATATTTTTACCTGAATTCGTATTCGATTCGTATTCGCTTAAAATTCAATTTATTCGATTCGTATTCGATTCGAATAACAAACTCGAATTCAAATAAATTCGATTTAGTTCAAATTTACCATAAATAATAAATTGTTTTACTTTTAGTTTTAAAACTAATATAAATTCATTATGTTTAACATATAAAATACAAATATACAAAATTGATAAACAACAATATGTCAAAAACGGGAATAGTAAAAATAGTATAGAGTATAGTTTGTTAGACTTTTATGATGTATAAGGTAAATATGTAAAAAATTGTTATGGTAAAAGTTGTAGAGACTATGGATTTTTAGATTTTAACAAAAATTTGGAAGTTTTTTTGTTCAACGTGTATAAAATTATTTATATAATAATGTGAATGTGTGTATATATATTTAAAAAATATACATGTATAGTTTTTATTCGAATTTCGAATCGAATCGAATTTAAAATCATAAATTTGTATTTGATTCGCATTCGATTGACTGGACTCGAATTCTTAGTAATCGAATCGAATTCTTGGTAATCGATTCAAACTAAGTCGAATTTTGAATTTTTTGAATTCGAATCGAATTCTGAACACCCCGATATGGAGCCCCTATGGGCTCCATTGCCCCACCTGAGCTCCACCTTATCGTCACGTCAACATGGGGCTTAATTTTTCTCATTTCAATAACGACTTAGAAATCGAATGGGCCCTCTCCCCTATTTTTATTTTTTATTGGCTTAAATTGAAGTTGACCCCAAAAGACACTTGTTGGTGCTTGTTATTGGGCTAAATGGCTAATAAGACCCCAATGGGTCCTAGAAATAGAGGAGGAGCATCATTCTTTTGAAGTGTGATTGGTTTTTTTTATTCTAACTCACAAGGAATAATAATAATTTATTCTTTGTACCCACTCTCACTCTCATAATTTTCACCCTTAGATCACCTGTAGTGAGGGCGTTATTGTGCTTTTTTTTAATATATAGCGCCCCCCACACTGAAACACCCAGGCGCTATAGGCCAAAAGGGGGGGGGCTTTATGTAGATAACGCCGGGTGCAAATTATTCCATCCAATCGCCTCCTGCCACGTGGCACTTGGTCCGGTCAACCTTTTTTTTTTAATAATAATAATAAACATAACAATATTAATAATAATAATTTTAATAGAAAATTATTTAGATTTAATTAAATAATAATAAAAAAATAAATTATATAAAAAAATAATATTTATTAAAATTAATAAAAAAAATTTATTCAAACATTTGAATTTTAAACGGTTACTGTTCAAACCGTTTGAAATTCAAATTTTCCCCCCAAACGTTTGAATTTCAAATTTTGAAATTCAAACGTTTTCCCCCCAAACGGTCATATTTCTCACTCTATAAATACCCCCTCCTCCCAAATATCAGTCACACCTCTTCCCTCTTCCTCATCCTTTCCTCATCCTAAACACAATGAATAACACTGGCGGTTTTCAAGTAGGAGCTGCCGGACCTTCTAATGTCCGGCAGTACGCTCGACGGGTCCGGGGACGGGGCCCGTCCCGGAAACTACCAACTCATCCTCCTCCACAACCTCCTCTTCCTCCTCCTCCACAACCTCCTTTTCCTCCCCTCCTCCGCCACAACATTGGCTATATCCCTCTCCTCCTCCTGCTCCGGCACCACCAACCTTCACCCCACCTCCTCCTGCTGCGGCACCACCAACTCATCCGGAAGTCGATGATCCCTGAAAGGATGATCCCTGGACGGATGAAGAATGGGCTTGGGCCATGGATTATACCATGGCTACTCATCAATTGGACCGACTGATGTTGTCGGCACCACCAACCTTCACCCCTCCTCCTCCTACCCCCTACCACCAACCTATCCCCACCAACCAGACTACCCCCTACCACCAAGCTACCCCCACCCCCCAGAATACCCCCACCCACCACCACCAGACCACCCCACCTCGTGAATATGGGGACCCAACTCCTGAGGACTTGGAAGCCCTCGGGGAAATTGAGGAGCAGTAGCGCCTCTGGAGCATGCCAACCCCTCCTCGTGAGTACTACTACTTCCCATCGGATGCGAGGTCCGATGGACGGGACAGCTCACGTTTCCTATCCCCCGAGTACTACACACTCGAGGACTGGGACTTTTAGGATTATATTATGTGTTTAATTAAGTAATTTAGGAATATGTAATGTTTAAATAAGTAATTTAGGAGGTGTGTAATTTTTTTTTAATATTAGTTGTAACTTTTTTTTTTAATATTAGTTGTGTGTTTTTTAAGATTATTTGTAATTTTTTTTAATTTTAGTTGTAACTTTTTTTTTAATATTAATTGTGTGTTTTTTAATATTATTTGTAATTTTTTTATATTTATTTACCTTTTATTTTATTTATTTTGAGTTAAAAGAATAAAAAAAATAAAATCCACGTGGACCAATCAGATTCAGGGGCTTTATATATAAAGCCCCACCACTATACCCCTTTTTCAGTTTCTCTCTCCATGCTGACTCAGCAGCCACATGGACCAATCAGGAAGGGGAGCTCTATATATAAAGCCCCCCACTACACATGCTCTTAACCTCACATATATGTCACATGGCACGTCATGCCCTTCTTTTCCCCTTCACTCCCTACCCTACGGTCTAATAATCTAATGCTCTTGGTGTTAAATAGAAAAGAAAAAAAACAGAAAACAAATTAAAAGAACAAAAGTGACAAGGACGGGCAATAGTGGTCAAAATCAAAGGACAATTCCTGTCAAAATCAAAGGACCATTGTCGACTCTATACGAAACAAATCCACTTGATTAGTGAAGTACTAGACTCCTAATCAAGTTAGTTGATATAATTGATATAATATAGAAAAGTGTTATTAAGATAACTAGCGAGATAGAGAGTGAGGGGTTTGCTTTGTGACCAAAGGATAAAACCAAATCTTCAAATTTGAACTAACCAATTTATTTTATATGTATATAAATTTACACTTGGTTTCAATAGTAATACAAAAGGTCAAGTTCTAAATATCAAAGACAAGTTAATAATTTAATAACCTAACCTACTATGCAAAGATTAAATAAAACTTGTCCCAAACATTACATTACTTGCACTGAATTGTTTATATAAACTTACATATTTACCTTTTATATACTGCATGTTAGTTCATATAGTATAATATAACATCGTCCATATGTAAAATACACATTTACGTATTATATTATTTTGTATGTTAGTTCATACACCATATGCTAATAACAATGTAACATATGTGACCTTTTGAGACTCATCTCCAAACCATCTCAAGGTCAACACGCTTTATCCCATACCCATAGTTGTTAAAAGGGGTAAGGCGCAAAAGGTAAGCCTTGAGTCTTGGTGTAAGACGCTTAAAAAGCGATGGCTTTTTGAGACCCGTCTCCAAACCATCTCATGTCAAACACGCTATATCCCACACTTGTTAAAAGGGCTTAACTTGTTAAAAGGGGTAAGAAGCACTTAAGGCGCAAAGGGTTAGCCTTAAGTCTCAGTGCAAGACGGTTAAAGAGTGAGGCATTTTTTAAGTGAGGCGCACGGTATAAAAATACATTTTTAAAGGTTTTAAATATGTTTTTTGGCTTCTTTAAGGTTAGCTCAGGGTTGTATAATTGTTTCAAAACTGTTTGGTCAATTCTTGGCCTAAAAAAATGTACCTGGGGGCCTGAAAGTCGACCTTTCAAAGCAAAGCGATAAGGCTACAATGGGCCTGAAATCTGGTCTCAGGCATGCGCCTGGGTGAGCCTTCACAAGAGCCCACACCCCCGACACAGACTTTCAATTCCCTTTGGCACTATCTCCAAACCATGTCAGGGTCAACATCCTCATAGGCGCCCACTTCTCCTTGCATCAGTCAACCTCCCCCTTCCCTTGCCAACACCCACCTATAACACACATCCTCTGATCCTCATATTGTTTTGTGCCTTTATATGTAGTTCCAACAATCTTCCGGACACAAAAAATTACACATACATCGACATACACAGTGGTAAAAGTCTGTCAACATTATACCACACCCAAAAAGACATCATGCTATATAGTGTGGTACCCTCTTCCCCCAAACCCCCCAAACGCCACGCACACATCATTTTCCCCTCTCATTCCCCCAAACCAAAAAAATGGTTTCCGCTTGTCCCCCTTCCTTTAAAATAAAATAATAAATAATTGATAACCAATCACAATGATCGGTGAAGAGGGTGAAAATTCACCGAAACCACTGAAACATCTTCGACGGGGTGGTGTTCCCCTTCGGTGGCAGTGGCCACATCATCTCCCCGAGTTATTCACCGAACCCACACCAAAGAGCCTTAGTGTCATCCACGGCTCAAGGCCTAAGACCCTTTCCGCCAACCCATTTAAAGGTGTTTAAGCTTGATTTTGTGGGTTCCTCTTATCTTTAACCAATAAAATATTTCTTCTTAGTTAGCATCTATTTATGATCTGACAAATACCCAATAGATATTGGGGCGGACATAGAACATGATTTAACAACCGGGTATGAGTAAAAAACTACCAATACCTGGCCAAAACCCGACCCATTTCCATCTCTACTAGCATACAATAGGTAACCGATTATTCTTCAGTAAATATGAAACACGGATTGACATCTCATAACATTCACCGAATAACAAACATCATATATTTAATGTTAAACAAGAGAACCTACAAGCCATCCTACACTAATATTCCCAATACTAGCTATAACAAACTCAAAATACATAACCACTACCAACTTACCATCTTCCAAACCAACTTACCATCTTCCAAACATTACTCCTCGTCATCATCGTGACACACCAAGAGAGTTTAATAATAATATCCTCTCCTTCTCCTTCTTCGATAACCTCTCTCATAGTAATCATCATCATCATCTTCATCATCACTAAAATACTTCTTGAGATTAATATACTCCCCTTCTTCACCAATCTCTTTAAACTCATACCTACTTATCACACACCCTTCATGAATCGGATTCTTACAAGCACGACACGCCACCACCTTCCTCTCATCCTTCCCCATCTCCTCTAAACAAACCGTACATTTACACCCTTCTTCCACCTTCACATGCTCTTCATCTTTCTTTCTCTTGTTATACATCTCAAGAAACTTCTCCTTAAGAAACTCACTAGCAAATTCTTCATCAGAAACCTCAATGGACAGGAGTCGTGTGAGATCACATGGGCTTAAAGTTTGAAGACGGAGACATGGGTCGTTAGTGGGTAGGTTAAAAACACGAACGTAAAGAAAAAGAATGTGTTTGCATGGGTTAGTTTTGTCAGGGCAGTTGCATGAAGGGGTGGTGGAGAGTGTGACGGTGTAGACGTTACCGGTGGCTCCTATGATGAAGAAGTCGGTGTTGGAACGGTGGAGAAGGTGGAGAGGGTTTTTTAATGAACGGTTGAGTCGTAGGGTAAACTTTTGTTCAGGGGTTGGTGAGCAGTAGCCATCGCTGTCCATTATTGTTATTGGTTATGAAAGTGTAGGGAATAGGGATAGAATTGAAGGGGTTGATTGGGTGAGTTGTAGGTTTATTTATAGGAGAATATGAAACGAATATATGTTGATGTGAATTTAAAGGAGCTGCAAAAGTAATGGATTGAGTTTTTTTTGGGTTGGGTTGTGGAAACTAATTTCCAAGATTTATGCGATGATTGCGATCTGCATAATTTTTTAGATTATTAACTCGAGTACATGTTTCATTAGTAGTTAAAATTTAAATATAAATTTATGTAAATGTCAATTTGCTGAATAATCATGTCAAGGCCTAACGGTGTGGCGAACGAGGGAGACTCGTGCTTTCAAATTTGAATGTTATGGAGGTTTGTGGAGGATGGTGACTATACCATAGTGGGTAGTGATCGAGGGTAATGATTGAGGATGAAATGATGTGGCGATGACATGAATGATAGTGATGGTAACTAGGATAATGACTATACATATGGCCTAACAAGGCACCAATATGTGCAATCTAGAAGAAAAGTTTAAGTGTGGCCCAAAAAACTATTTTGAACATATGGGTACCCTAGTATTTATTTAGGGAGGCCGGAACGTTACCCCAAACTTTACTGAACTACTTTGATTTTCACTAATCCCACATTGTCGTATCACTTCATTGACTCACTATGATGAACATAATTTTGGCGGCAACCCTACCCAACCCGTAAAAGACAAAAACCCTCACTCTCATTTTATTTGTGGGATACAACCCGTGAAACATATCAGCACCCACTACCTCTACCATCCAGGGCGTTATTGACGTGATGGCGTGAGGGTACCAGCCTCGTTTAAGACGTAAGATGAAAAAGAAAAAAAAATTACACCAACTTATGTCAGCTAAATTGCTCGGGCTACCCAAACAGGCTACTCCCTATATACATATTTCCCTAATACGAGGATTGCAATATTTTTTTTTCCTTTTTGACATACAAAAAATAAACAGTAGTTAGAGCATTCAGAGAATTCGTATCCCGGACATCAAATATATATGAGTGTGTCCACCAAATTATATGGGGTGAGTGTAAGTGGTTGTGAGTGGAGTATAAAGAGAATATTTGGTGGAAGCACTTTGGCCAAAGCGAGGCGCCTGACTGCCTGATTAGACATAAAGCTTAAGATTCCTGAAAACGAGTAACCCAAGCGCCTCGCTTAGGCCTAAGCGAGGCGCCTGGATTAAGGGGTTGATTTAGAAGTTGGGGGGTTTAATTAGAACGGTCCTATTTTAAAAATCAGCAAGTAAAAATATAGCATAAGCTAGTAAAACTTTTACTAATCAATATAAATATTTTTTGGTCGAATTAGACTATCCCCATTCACAACCCAACCCAACCCAACTTTCAAATAAAAAACTAATTTCTCTCTCTTCCACTTACACAACCCAACTCAACACAACCTTTCACACCCATTAGCAACCCAACCTAAACTATTTTTTTAATAAAAAATATAACTTAGGTTTTAATCTATTGTATAAAATTAATTACAAATAACAAAAATGTTTATATTTTTAAACTAAATTATTTTAAATAAAAATTATTAAAAATAAAAAGATGTATTTACATAACATTAAATGTAAAATTACAATGGAAGATACAAACTATATGATCATTCATCAAGTGAAAATTTTTGCCATATATGCTCAATCAAATCATTTTTCAGAGCCTTATGAGCTTCTCTATTGTGAAGTTTCGCCCTATTAGTCATATAACTAGATAGATCTGCAATTCGTTCAGTGGAATATTGAAAAGGTTGCTCATCATCTTCGGTAACGTTTGTTCTCTGCTGGTTTGTAGGTATGTCATTTAGAAATTCGGATGGATCATGATAGTGTAGGTAAGTGTCCCGTTCATCTTCAACAATCATATTATGAATGATTATACATGCAATCATAATTTTTCCCATCATATCCTTGTCCCACACATGACACGGGTGTCGAAGAAATGCGAACCGAGCTTGTAGAACTCCAAATGCCCGTTCAACATCTTTTCTAACGGCCTCTTGATGTTGAGCGAATAACTTATGTTTTCGAAGTTGTGGAGCAGTTATGGACTTGACAAAGGCAGCCCATGAAGGATAAATGCCGTCAGTGAGATAATATGTCCAATTATATTCCCGACCATTCACGATGTAACTTACATTTGGTGCTCGACCAGACAATACGTCATAAAAAACAGGAGATCGCTGAAGAACATTAATGTCATTGCATGTACCTGGTGTTCCGAAGAATGCATGCCATATCCATAAGTCATATGATGCAACGGCTTCTAAAATAATTGTTGGTTTACCGCTTCTACCTGAATATTGCCCAGCCCAAGCAGTGGGACAATTTTTCCATTGCCAGTGCATACAGTCAATGCTACCTACCATTCCTGGGAATCCACGTTCTGCGCCAACATGGAGAAGTCTTGCTAAATCATCATCATTTGGCCTTCTAAGGTACTCTTGACCGAAGCATGAAATAACGCCTTCTACGAACTTTATAAGAGAGTCCCTTGTTACAGTTTCACTCATTCTCAAATATTCATCTTGTGCATCTACTGATGTCCCATACGCTAACACTCGCATGGCTCCAGTACACTTCTGCAATGGTGAAAGGCCTTGTCTACCGGTGGCATCAAATCTTTGTTGAAAATATGAGGTTTGAAAATTTTCAGGAACTTGACTCGGGTTTGAATAGAACGGAGTGTTTTCATAGTATTGACTATTTGAGTAATCTCCAGAATCTCCAAGATTCAGATAAAAGTTTGGAAACGAAGAACCCATGATAGGAAATATGAAATCAAAAGAGATTAAGAATATAGAACAAAAAATGTGTATGAAAGTTTGTTATGTTTATACCTTATTTATTAACACATTCAAAAATCTCATGAATTTTTAAATCAGATAATGTTAGATTTCTTGATAATAAATATCATCAAAAATATCTAACAAACCAATAGAATGGTGACATGTGTCGGATAAGATAAATAAAAAATGATGATAATAGTTAAAGTTATTTTTTTATTGAAAATGCAATTTTTCTAATGAACTCGGTTTTTAATAAAATTTATACCTGGATGTTCAAGTTTTTTTTTTAAATAAGCCTATATTTTTAGTTTCTAGGAAAATATATTTAAAAATTATTAACAAAAAAACTAATTTATAAGTGAAATATATATTTAGAAAGAAAAACTAAAAAAAAATAAAATGAGGTCCAATACCAAGCTAACATGTGGCATACTCTTGGTTGCAACCAAGGGTCGGTAGACCGACCTGGTTGTTGACTTCTTGCACTTCTGTTGGGTGTCGAATCCAGCAAATAAATATATAATAAACCTACTAGTATGAGTGAAAGTAAGGTTCGTGTCCTCAGGGATACAGATTAACCAATTATACCAAAAACGTTTCAAGTGCAGATACAATTGTTTAGAAGGGGGGGTTTTGATTTGATTAAAAAAAATGACGAAAACTAAATTAAAAACTAAGACGATTAAACTGTTGGGGAATTCAGATATTAAAAACTAATTTCAACACCAGGGCAATTTCTTGATTCGATTCGACTTACGATCATTAACGGTCACGGTGCAATGATCCTTTAAATTAATAGTTTGTATCAATACTAGACGTCACGCCGTTCGGACATCCACTCCATCTAAAGTCTAACCAAGCGCAGTTCGTTGATTAGAGCCAACCCGCTACTCTAAGCTCACGCCGTTCGGATCTTAGCGTGCGGGTTGCGTGATAGAAGTATCGATTATAATTAAACACTCACGCCGTTCGGAATGTTTAACTAGATCATGTGAATCTATAATAATTTTGGGTTCATAGACAAACTCAAAATATTATTTGTTCCTTGTATCAAAAACTAAAACTTGATTAGGGTTTTAAATATTGATGAACTTTATTAGAAAAATTAATAAGTTGATCAGGTTTATTAACAATCTAATATTTTCCGGATTGAATCCGTATTAAGAACAAGAATCACACAAACAAACCACTAAAATAAATGGATCTCATAACCGCTTCACATAAGTTTATGAATCAAATCAAACAAACCCTAGTGTTGAAACTAAAAGGTCCTAGTCGAACATGATGGCTAGAGCAACCAAATCAAATACAATACGAAACATTAAAATAAATCTTACGAAAACAAAATAGAACTTATTGTCTTTAGATGCTCAAAAAAAAATAATATGCCTTCAATCCTCTTCCATCCTTTTGTTCGATGTACCCCCGCAGCCCTCCAAGATATGAATTAATCCCCTCATAATATTATCCCTATTTGCTATTTTTCGAAAAACTCCTCCAAATAAAATCGCCAGGTTTGTTATGATCTTTTTTTTTATTTCAAATTCTTTCAATTCAGCCCCCTCTACTTCTTTCAATGCTGTTCGCGGCTTAAACTTCTTTTCAAGTACGTCAATAAAGTCCAAGTAAATTGCGGCCTCGCCTCGTCAATGCTTGCCATTTCTCTTTCAATTCTCCACACCTATAAAATCAACCAAAAACAAACCAAAGTAGATTCCATTCCACCAAAACAAGTGTTGAACAAAATAATAGTTAAACTACATGATAAATGCATGAAATGTGGTGTAAAGTGGGAGATAAACTAATATAAAACGTGCTTAAAAATACAACTAACAACTTCCTTTTCATTTTTTTAATAATATCCAGTGAACAACCAAGGATCTTGCACGTGAATGGTGATGGTCTTAGTCTTGAGATTTATATTTTATAAACGAGTGAATAGCCAAATCCGTCCCTGGGGTTTGACCAATATTGCCACATCCATCCATTTTGAGAATTTTCGACAACTGAGCCACTGAACTTTACACTTCTTTGCCAAATCCGTCCAATTTGCAAACTCTGTTAAAAACTAACGTTAAATCAAGGGCATTTTGGTCATTTTCCATCTGATTATCTATTATTATATTTAAATAATAAAATAAATTAAATTAATATTTTAAACACTTAAGTGGGACCCACAATTCACCTTCTTCCTCACCTTCCACCCAAGCCCTTCTTCACCTTTTACCACCACCACTAACCACCACCTCAGCCACCGTCTCCACCACCTGGACAACCACCACCGTCTCCACCACCTGCACAACCACCATCGTCTCCACCACCCGCACAACCACCACCGTCCAATTCAAATAAAAATTAAAAATAAATATATAAAAAAGGTGCTGCAGGACCTTTCAACAGGTTGGCTCAATGTGACCCTGGCCCACTGTTTACACCCGAGCCCTTTCCTTTACCTGGATGGCTTCCTGAGTGGGTATTGGTTAACTGATTTAAAACAAGTTCAAAACACACGCATACTTTCCAAACACCTTTTAATAATTTACCCTCTCCACATAACCGGTTTGGTTAACTGGTGTGAAATGAGGTTGCAGTTATCCAAAGAGTGCTTATTTATCAATTAAAAAGTCATTTTTTCTTACTTGTTTTCATACCCTATCCGCATAACCGGTTTGGTTAACGTGGACCTGCCGCAACCGTTCACCGGCATGCTACTTCCAACCCCAATATTGCGAACTCTATATGCTAATAAAGGGAAATTGAAGTAAATTATACCTGGTCGAATGAATCATAATGCAAATTATGGAGATGAATCATAATCTCTATAGACAAAGGTATTTAATTTTTAGTATATAAATATATATATGTTATACCTAGTTTTCTAGAAATAAAAGTGAAGTAAATTGTGGAAATTAAAACCCTAATTGCGTTTTAATATTTCAGATTCACATAAGGTAGGGGTGGGGTGGGGTGGGGTTTAGATAATAAAAATAAATATATATATATTTTATTACAAATTATCATTTTGGACTGATCTAGCAATTTGGAACAAACCTCAGGGACGAATTTGCAATAAAAAAATAGGAAATGACCAAAATGCCCCTGATTTAACGTTAGTTTTTAACAGAGTTTGCAAATTGGACGGATTTGGCAAAGAAGTGTAAAGTTCAGTGGCTCAGTTGTCGAAAATTCTCAAAATGGATGGATGTGGCAATATTGGTCAAACCTCAGGGACGGATTTGGCTATTCACTCTTTATAAACTGAATCAAAAAAAGTGTAATAAATACGGAGTAGGACTGTAATCTGTAGGAGAGTAGGTTCTATTGGGGTGATCCATCACTCAAAGAGTCACATCTAGCTCAGCTAGGAGAAATGTCTTATTCCAAAGATATGTGATCCACTCGAGCACTCTAGTGATAATAATTCATTAATTCTTGATCTCTCAATATTTCTTAATTTTAAAATCCACGAATTCAATTTTTGAGGCTTTATGAACACAGAACAGCCATGTAAATGTAAATGTTATCTAGTATCACCCTCTCTACATGGTCGATGAAGGGCGCTACAGACCATCCAGTGAGGTGGGGGGTGAAACTATGTGAAAAGGGTGCGAGGCTGATGGGCATCAGTCAATTCACATTTTTACGGTTGAAAGTCCAAAGCGAAACCATGTGTGGGAAGAATTAATTTCTCTATCCAATGAAAAAAAAAACTCTAAACCGCAAATCTCAGTGGTCACCATGTGTTACCCAATACAACTTTTTAGAATACACGGAGTGGAGGGGAAAAGAAGGAGGTGAAGCGACAGGGGAGTGACATGTGACATTTTTTATTATTTTTTTGTTTTTAAGTAATTAAAATAACTTTTATAATTAAAAAGTAAATTTAAATTCATAATAATTAATATTAAAAGTAAATAAAAACCTAGAAAGTTAAAAAACAATACATAAACTAAAAAATACATCAACTAAAAAAAATACACAAACTAAAAAATACATCAAACATGTTTTTAATCATCATCGTCGGATTGGTAATGATTTGGTACATTCCAAATATGTTTAACCAAATCCGCTCGAAGGTTGTGATGTGTTTGGCTATTCTTGATTTCCAAGTTGTTAAACGTTATTTCTTCAGCAGTAATATTTCCTTGACTTGACGGTGGTTCCTCACCAAAGTACTCGCATATTGAACGCCCTTCGTCTTCCAAAATCATGTTATGTAAAATAAGGCATGCGTATATCACATTTCTTATTTGAGGTTTTTCCATCATTCGACATGGCATAGACAAAATGCGCAATCTTTTTTGCAAAACACCAAAAGCTCGCTCAATGTCTTTCCGTGCAGCCATTTGAGGTTTGTTAAACTTTTTTCTCTTAGGGTCTAACGTAGTCCTTCGTGTAAACGATTTGACGAAGTGGAATAAATCATTTGCGGCTTGTCGTTCAAGAAGTATATACTTTCTACGCTTGGGTTCCGAGGTGCCTTTATCATCCACTATAACTTGAACGACTTTCTGAACGGTAGCCATTATCAATTCTGCGCCGTCGTCGGATGAGGAGTCCAAAGCGAGTAGATCAAACGCATCCAACGAACTTAAACTTTGGTCCGACATCTTGCAAGTGTTTAAAAAAAAGATAGTTTTGAAGTGTGGGTTTTATAAAAATATGAAGTGTGGGTTTGAGTAGAGAGTGTGGGTTGTATATATATATATATATATAAATTTTTATCAATTTTTTTTCTTTCTTTTCAACCGTTGTCAAACGGTAATGTTTGATTTTTTTTTTTAAATATTCAACAGTAATATAAACAACCCAACCAAATTGTGCCACGTGTCCTTCACATCTCCCCCCACGCCCGGCCTTATCTCCCCGCCCCACCTCCACGCCCCCAAGGGGCAGTGTTCCCGCCGGTGAAGGCTTCCCGCCCCACTCCGTGTTGTCTTACACCTTGTCTCATTTTTTTATAACTTGTATAATTTAAAGATTACTTTAAGGGGTAACACTTAGTTGAGTGTGGTGAAAAAAAGTGGCTTGATGATATGTCAATGGTCTGGTCTGACAGTCACTTTAGATCAAACGTAGTGGGCTGAAGGGGCTTGATGGGGGGCGCGATGGCCACCCATAGCGACGGGAACACCGCCCCCGCCGGCTTTATGGAGGGTTTCGTGATGGAGGTCGCAAGAAAAGGAGGGCTTGATGGTGATGAGGAAGTAGGCTGTTGTGTTTTGTCGTATTATTTTTGTATATTTAAATAAAACAATAATAGCTTTAACGTCGCCTCTAGTGTTGAGGGGCCAACTCAAACGGGTCACGAGTCGTTTGAGAGGGAGGCATGAAGTTTAAACATTGGGTTAATTAGAATAACATTTGATGCAAATGATATGCGTAAATGGTCCTAAGCATGCCATGGTTAGTATACACAGGTATGAACTCGCCTAAATGGATTGGTTAAGACTTGGGATGCTCAAAGTGTTAATTGAGAGAAGTTTTGCTTTAAACAGGTTGAATGGATTGGGTGATGGAAACCATCAAAATGAACATCCAGACCGAATGTCCATGTTAGGCTTGACATAATGGATAACATCGAATGTGATTGGGACTACTTATGTACCCAAAAGCATATACTTTTGGATGGTTTTAGATAACTCAAACAAGGAAAAACAACAGCCACGAACCGTAGCTTACGGTTGTGAGCCATAAGTGATGTGCCTGGTTTTAGTAATTAGAAAAGATATCATTTTTCTATGTGCCAAAAACTTGATGTATTAATTTCAAAACATTGGTTTTGGGAAAAAGATTGATTTTTACTAAACCATACATGGTGATCATCACAAAAACATGTATGCTTCCAACTCATTGACAGGCCTTCCACCTCCTTGATCCTATATATCTAATGAGATCCTCACGACCCTCGATTTTTATTGCATGTAACTACTCCTACGATTCCATTCTCAGCCAAGATAATCAAGGTAGGACGAGGCCTAACCTTGGTGGGATGCTAGGATGGCCTTAAGGCCTCCCACAAGACCCCAAGATCCCTGGAAGAAGTTTGGAAGTCGATCCAAGAAGGCACAAGAAGGAATGCCAAATAATTGAATTGAACTTGTTATTTATAGAGCTGCCAGACGTTGCACAGACGTGCACCATGAAAGGGTACGGGCGTGCACTGCCCCACGTACATTCTGTTGCTGCAGGATTTGTCTTGTCTGTACTTTTGGTCGTGCATGAGCGTGCCAAAGATCGGGCACGGGTGTGCCATCCGACAAACTTGGTTTTCTTGTCTTTCAAGTTGGTTGCTTTGTCTTCTAGTGCGCGGGACCTCCGTACATGTGAGCATGGGCGTGCTTGGTCAACCCCGGGCAAGTTTTATCACCGTTTAAGCCCCAAGAAGTACTTTACACATACTTGGAACATGCTTCGGGTCTCGTGTCCTCGGGAATCTTTGGTTTTAGCTGTTTTTACCAGAAAATCACTTGTTTTCGGTTTGGAGCTCCAATTTCCTGACAAACACAAATGGGAACAATTAAGTAGCTATAATCATAAATTTAAGTTCAAATTTACCCTATTATGAGACTATTTATGCATGTTCTATATGTGTAATTGATGGCACATCAGTAAGTTACGGTTCGCAAGGGAAAAAACATGCAGAAACAACAAACCATAGCTTACGACTGGTGGGCCTAAGCTACGGCGTGTCTGGCTCCAAAAATTTTGTTTTTGGTTTCTAACTTCTAAGCTCGAAAAATCACGTCTTATTGGGTTATTCTTTGTTGTTTAACCTTAGGTCTGACACATTAATGGAAAAATACAGATTGCCAAAGGCATTATAGCCTAGCGACATCTTGGTGGTGAGATAAGTCATAAGACTTAGGGACCATAAGGTCCTGGGTTCGAATTTCACTAGTGGGTTTTCTCATAATTATGAGTTTCCTCCTCAATTTGTGATTTTGCGGTGGAATATGATCACATGGTAACACTGGTGGCACGATGATACTCCAGTTGTTTCTAGCTCTGCTCCCCATCTAAACATACATCTTTTAAATAAACATTTTCATTTTTAGTCACATGATTAAAAATGTTATTTTCTCATATCATAGTATATTAATTTCCATATTACATCATAACACATATTTTATTACTTCATATTAAATTTATCTATCCCGGATAACTTTCGCGATATAATCCAGTTTTATATACTCTAGTGTTATCTTGGTTTTCATTTTATTTTTTAGGATTAAAAAAAGAATAATAATAATAACTTTTATTTAACGGTAATAGGTTAAACAGTTTTGAATAACTTATTCAGTTACTACAAATTAGGGGTTTTAGGTCGGGAAAACCGGGCTTTGTTAACCGGGCCTGGTAAAAAAGACCCGTTTTGTACACCTCTACGTAGAGGTGTAAAAAAAACCGATTTGTACATCTCTACCTCTCTGGCTCTATATTACCCTTCTATTTTTCTTGTGATCCAATGCTAGAGATTGTAGTTTCAGCCCAATTGCTTTTGATGGGCTGTTTTGGTGATATCAATAGTTATATCTAAAACAAACACGTCATATACCTAGGTTGATCACAAATTCACAATAGTATTTTTTTTTAATGCACGCAACCTCCTAAACAACTTCATTCAAATTCATTGAATTATTATTGTAACATCATAAAGAAAATAGACAAAACATATATAATGGTAACTTAACCGTCCCAATCCATGACTAAAATGTACTCATTTCAACCACATGGCTAACCTTCATTCCAAATCATTTACGTAAAATCTTTTTCAAATTTATATTTTGTGCATTAGCTACTCAACGAAAGCTTATTTGCACATTCAAACTAGCTTAAGTTGTGTTCCTTATATTGCATGCTTTCCGCTCATCTTCTATTAATTTTGTCTTAAAATGTGCATGTTTAATCTTCACTAAAGCATTTTCTTCGCCTTTTTCTTTCGTTCTCCATTGATTGGCCTTGATGTGCTGCGGACAGGAAGCAACGTACCTTAACACACAAAAGACGGCGTCCTGATATTGCAGGATCTTTAGCAACGGGTTTGTATAGCGAAGGTCGCCCTATACAATTCCAAAACATTTATTGATTTTTGGTTTCAAGCCTAGTTGTTAATCATTTTACCAAAGCTTGATTGCCACATCATGTATTTTTTTTAAATCACCGCTTGAGCTGAATTTGTAATTGGCCAATTTGGTATGCCCGACTCCACCCAACCCATATGTTTTTCGAGCTTTGCCTTTTTCATGTGTGCAGAATTATTGTATCTTTATTATGCAATCTACTATTCCAGTTGGGTCATGATATTTGAACACCTAAAAATTATTTTGACACCCTCTATACGCCGTGTTATAGCCATAACGCGGTGCATCAAGTACGCGGTAACATGTTGACTAACTAGTTGACATGCTAACTGATATGTCAGCCAGTGCCACGGGAAACACTAGACACTGCTTTAGAGGGTCACACGAAACCCAAATACACCTTAATCACACCCAAAATCTTCAACTTTTTAACCAAAAAAACACCATGTGACCAAAGTGCTTTGTTTTAGCCAAAACGTAGTATTTTAGGTCCTGCAACAGACAAAAGGGGTGTCGAAATAGCCAGAGAATTCCAGTTTAGTTTTTAAAAGTTAAATGAAGACTGGGTTTTTGAATTATTATTGAATAAATAAGTAATGGATTTTTGTTAACTAAAGTTTTTTCAAGCGATGTTTAAGTTCGGTTGTATCTAATTATAATCATTCGATTATTCTCCGTTAGAACAAGATTGCTTTTGGCAACGAAAAGCAAAACAAGAAGAATCATCGGTCAGATTGATATTATTATCAGTTGTTTAATCATAGTTTTAATTATTAAAATCTAACTTGATGATGTGTTGCCAAATGCATCACATTTATAAATTAGTTTTGTATAGTTTTTAATCGTTTATCGTTCGTTTATAGTGAGTCTTAGATACTTATTTATGTCTTGGTGTTAAACAGGTGTTCGTGGGCTAAAATGAGTAGAAAAGAGCTTAGTTGGAGAGGAGACGAGCATTCGATGAAATTGGAAATCGAAAAAGAAACAAATCTGGAAGAACTGAAATTAGAGACCCTCTAATTTCAGTAAAGGTTATTCGCGGGTCTCCAGGAAGTAAAATAGAAGAAAATGACGATTTTACCCTTAATGAATTTCGGTAATTACTGAAGATGCCCCCGCAACATTTTTGGTTGTTAGAGACGCTCTAATTCCATAAATAGTTATTCATGGGTCTCTAATACCTTCCAGACCAACAAAAAACCCATTTTCTTGGTAAAAACCTAATCAGCCGTGTGGAGACAATATCTTCGACTTCCAGAGCTTCTAAGGGACGATTTTGAAGCCTTTTTGCAGTTCCTTTCATTCCGGTTGATGCCAGAGCAATCCAGAACAAGTTTTGAAGCAGAAATCATGATTATGAGCGGCTAAACATCCTGCGGTTTCTCCGGGTGAAAGATTCGGTTATTTTGTAAGGACTTATCTGTTTTGAACTATGTTTTAGGATTATCTCCGGGGAGTTCGTGCGCTTAGTGTTTTTAGTTTATTTATATAAAAAGTAAAAAAAAAAAACAAAAAATATTTGTTCTTGTCCTTTATTTTCTGCTATTTTTCTTTGTTTTGTTCAGTATTACGCTGGGTGTGTTAGTCTTTGCAGGGAAATTGAATTCAGGATGAACTGGGTGGATTATGATGCATGTGGTTGTTGTTAGAGCCCATATCATGTGATGCAAGATTGTCCTGTGGCCCGTCAGAGAGTTGAAGCATATAAGGCACGACAGGATCGTATTATCTTTGGGCTAGAAAAACCTGAAAGCTCACACCTATCATCCTCTTATTATTGGCCACAATATCAGAACTATCAGCAAAGATACTACAAGCCAACCATCTACCAATCCAGGAAACAAACTACATGTTACTACACAAATCCTGATCCGATTGTTAATGGAGGCCAAAGTGTTAACTATGATTATCAACCGCAACAGAACAGTGAAGAGGGAAGCAAGGCCCAACTGAATGCGATCTTAGAGGCCATAAAGGTTGTTCAGGCTGATGTAAAGGCAGTTCAGGAAGATGTAAAGGCTATCCAGGAAGATGTTAAGGGGATTCAAAAGGACAATGAAGTTAGAGACAAAACTGTGGAGGCATTGTTTAAGCAGGTTGGTCAACTGGCAGAAGAATTAGCACTTGAAGATTTGACAGTTGAAGCAGATATGGTTAATATTGATGTGGCTGAAAAAGTTGTTGAAGAGTCACATGTGGGCCTGGTTGTGATGGAGGAAGCTATAAGCCTTAAATCAGACGTGACTTCTTGCGTACAACAACTTGCAGACACACCTGTTGAAGAACCACTGAACCGAGTAACCATGGTGTACCCTAGCCATCCTTCCATATTTACGTAGAAAATAGAGAAAGTTAAAGATGATGGCTCGAGTGGGCATAAGAGGAAGGTGAGCATCGAAGACACTGGACATAATATAGAGAAATGGCCTAGCAGTGATCCTGCAGACATGTCAAAGATAAGAAAGAAGATAAAGATTCGACATGTCAACTACCGAACATACATTGGGAATTCGGTAGGCAAGTGTTCTTTGAGACCACCATGAATGAACATTAGGTATGATTTTTGTATATTTTGTATATTTATTTGTTTTTATTTTGTTTTATTTTAGTTTATTTTTATTTTCAAGTGTGTTTGGGTCAGTTTTATTTTTGTTAGGGTCATGGGATTACTTGTTATGATTTTAATTGCAAGAATAGATCGCCCCGCCCGTACTCAATCTCCATTCGGGCAGGGACGATCTAGAAATCACTAATGTTTGCAGGTATCCCGATTTGTTTGTTTGTTTTGTTTTTCTTGTTTCTTTGTTTCAGGTTTGTTTATCGGCTGCGAATGAAATGCTATACAGCCGACATCGGAAGGAATTGAACGGACTCATACGCGCACTGCCTATATCCAGGGGAGTCTGTTCCTTTTACTGTTGTATTTTATTTTTATTTCTTCTTTATTTCATTCCTAGCTCACATTGAGGACAATGTGTCGTTCAAGTGTGGGGGTGGGGAAATTTCATTTTTATTTATTTTTAAGTCTCTAAAAAATTTTAAAAATGTCTAAAAAGCGGTCTGATCAGGCATGAAAGCGACTGTTTCAATGCTTTCATTCTGTCTTCGCTTGTGGTGTGTGGGTCCTTAATCATGGTTCAATTCTTTAGAACAGACATATGAATCGTTTTCAGCAGGTATTTTAGAGAAAATGTTTAGAATTTGCCCGATTAGGTGTGACGAGCTGTCGGTAATAAATACATGCACATATCGGCAACCCATTTCCACACTTTGGTGAGATCTTGAGCCTACTAGATGATAGATTGATTCATATATATTTTCATTTGTTGAGTGTAGGCCAGATGTTTCTCTGTTGCAGAACTTGTGTGATTTGATACATGCCGAGGTTGTAGACTAGATATGCACGTAAATGATAAAGGCAATTTAGGATTTCTCTTTTTCTTTTGATACCCACTTATTTGTTATGTGTTGACCCGTTTATCCAAAATTACCCTTAGTAGCCCATGTTGAGCCTATACCCTTTCATTTGATTAAACCGATTACCCGAATTGACCTGTTTACCTGTGTGTAATAAATTGATGACATCCATTGTGTTTATGTTTGTTCAAGTGATTGAGTTATATTTAAGTTGTGAATGAAAAAAATTATATATAGAAAAAAAAAGAAAAAAAATATATATATGGAAAAAAAGTGAAAAAAAAGGAAAAAAAAAGAAAAAAATAGAAGTATGTGTTATGGGTCAAATATGCCCAAAGTTGTGTGATTATTGTATTATGTTGCTTAGTGAATAAGGATGGTCATTCAAGCGTGTTGAAACCTTTGTTTTAAACCAATTGTTAGCCAAATCTATCCTACCTTTACCCGAAGCCCAAAACCCGTAAGTCCTTTAGATATGTGCATTGTCTATAGTTGAGGTTTGATTGTTATACAAGTCTATGATAACAGAGTTACATGTTTGGTTTTGAGTGAATAATACTAGCGCATTACATGCTAGTCCAGATATTAAACCGAGTGGAGTGAAAAAATTGTGAGGGGTGTGTTGCATGAGCATAAAAACCGAAAGCATGTTAGACTTAGTTGGGTGAGTTCTGTTTTTAAAATTGTGCATCATGGTTGCCTGTTGAATTAACACATCTAATGATGATCTATGAATGGGGTATGACTTTGGACCCTAACTAGTGCATAGCGGGGGCGTTTGAGGTATTTGTTACTTGTTCGTGGTAATGTGAGCAGATTTGCTTGAGGGCAAGCAAAAGGTAAGTGTGGGGGTGTGATGTGTTGCCAAATGCATCACATTTATAAATTAGTTTTGTATAGTTTTTAATCGTTTATCGTTCGTTTATAGTGAGTCTTAGATACTTATTTATGTCTTGGTGTTAAACAGGTGTTCGTGGGCTAAAATGAGTAGAAAAGAGCTTAGTTGGAGAGGAGACGAGCATTCGATGAAATTGGAAATCGAAAAAGAAACAAATCTGGAAGAACTGAAATTAGAGACCCTCTAATTTCAGTAAAGGTTATTCGCGGGTCTCCAGGAAGTAAAATAGAAGAAAATGACGATTTTACCCTTAATGAATTTCGGTAATTACTGAAGATGCCCCCGCAACATTTTTGGTTGTTAGAGACGCTCTAATTCCATAAATAGTTATTCATGGGTCTCTAATACCTTCCAGACCAACAAAAAACCCATTTTCTTGGTAAAAACCTAATCAGCCGTGTGGAGACAATATCTTCGACTTCCAGAGCAGAAAAGGGGCGATTTTGAAGACTTTTTACAGTTCCATTCATTCCGGTTGATGCCAGAGCAATCCAGAACAAGTTTTGAAGCAGAAATCATGATTATGAGCGGCTAAACATCCTGCGGTTTCTCCGGGTGAAAGATTCGGTTATTTTGTAAGGACTTATCTGTTTTGAACTATGTTTTAGGATCAGGTTTCATGAACATACTTATGTGTCTTTGAATCTGGTTGTATGTTTGACTGATTTGAACAGTTTGACTGATTTTCACAAGCACAATTCGTTATCGTTTCTTGGTTTTCTTGCACTAGGAATAATTTAACCTTGTGATTTGTGTTTTGATGTTGAATTGGGTTGAACAACTTAAACCGGATCATGTCTATGTGATTGCCTAGCTAGGTTAATTCAGATTGTCTTTACAGTTACCGAATCAGAAACCCGGAGTGACCGTTTTCTTTTTTATTGTTTCTATTCAACTCACTTAATCAATATTTTCTTGCAAGCAAAGCAGCACCTTAATTTAATCTTCATAATTTTATTAGTTTTTCTATTAGTATAATTAAAAATTGCTATTAACACTAACCACATACTCCTCGTGGTTCGACAACCCTACTCCCTATACTGCAGTCCTTGTAGCTAAGGAGTTGTTTTTAAAATATTTTTTGATTAGCACTCGACACGCGATCACTTGACAAACTTATAAACATAAAACGATCTTAAAGCTGAAAGTTATAATCTGATCAATGTTATGAGAACCGGGCCATAAAACCGGCCACATTACTATTTGAGAAAAAGCGAATGGAATCATCATTAAATTTTTATTGTTAGTGTTGTTTGCATAAGAACGACTAAAAGAACGTACATAGTACAACCTATTCGATTGTCGACTACGGTCGAACAATTTTGTTCTAATAATATATTTTTTTAACGTGAAAAGTATATTCAACAAAACCGATAACTTAATAATTTTTGAGAAAATTGCAGTTTTCGTCCCTGTGGTTTGCCTAAACTAACAGGTTCAGCCAAGGCTTAACACCCTGAGTACCTGTGGTTTCTTTTTCTAACACTTTACGTCCCTGAGACTAACGGCCGTTAGTTGTTTCGTTAGTTTGTGGTGAAATGACTATTATACCTTTAATTTTTTGGGTGAAATGACTCTTATACCCTCTCTTCCTTCTTCTCCAACCAACCCACCCACCCACCACCACCATCACCACCACCTGCAACACCCACCACACCATCTCCACCACCACCACCACCTGCAACACCATCATCTTCAAACCCCATTATTGTTTGTCTATTGGAGTGGATTAAGATGATGATGGTGGTCTTAGTGGTATTTGGCAGTGGGTTAGTGGTGGTTGCCGAGTATTAGTGAAAGGTGAAGTGGTCTGGTCTGGGTTTTTGGTTGGTCCCATTCCCACTCGAACGAGGAAGACGGTAGTAGTAGCAATTACAGAGAAGATGGTTGGTGGTTGATGTTGGTACGAGTTAATGGTAGGGGTTGTAGGGGTCACAGGTGCGGTTGGTTTGGTCAGCGGCTCTGGGAATAGTGCTGGAGTTGATTCCATATCTGGGATTTATCAGAAGATGGAGAAATCTATTGTTCAAGTAACCCACAGATCTCCTTAAACCCTGCTTCTTGAGGCTGCCAAGAAGCCGCCGCCATGATTGATGGGTTTGAAGATGATGGGTTTGAAGATGATGGTGTTGCAGGTGGTGGTGGTGATGGTGGTGGGTGTTGCAGGTGGTGGTGATGGTGGTGGTGGGTGGGTGGGTTGGTTGGAGAAGAAGGAAGAGAGGGTATAAGAGTCATTTCACCCAAAAAAAATTAAGGGTATAATAGTCATTTCACCACAAACTAACGGAACAACTAACGGCCGTTAGTCTCAGGGACGTAAAGTGTTAGAAAAAGAAACCACAAGTACTCAGGGTGTTAAGCCTTGGCTGAACCTGTTAGTTTAGGCAAACCACAGGGACGAAAACTGCAATTTTCTCATAATTTTTTTAATAATATCGATGAAAGATTTTTTTTTTTTTTGAACAGAAATATCGATGAAAGATTGATATGATTAGGGCTGTAAACGAACCGAACTTTCAGCGAACAGTTCATGAACCGTTCGGCGGGAAGTCCGTTTGTGTTCGTTCGTTTAACAAATGAACGAACACGAACAAGAAATTTCGTTCGTTAAGTTAAACGAACGAACCTGAACATAGGTCGCGTTTGTTCGTTTATGTTCGTGAACGTTCGGTAGCGTGTTCGTTTGTGTTCGTTTATATCCGTTTATACTTGTTCGTTTGTGTTCATTTGGTTTTTAAATTTTATATTTAAAATTTTAATATTATATATATACCATTGATCTAAAGTGATCAATGGTCTAGATTCATTCTAGATTATTTTAATATATTTATGTGAGTAGATGACAAAAAAAGGGTACAATGGTCAATTGGCATTTTTCTGAAAAGCACCTATGACAAGTGGACCCCACACATGTCACATCATCTCTCTCTTACTTTTTTCCCATTATTATATAAGCTGTCAGATGCCCGTGTTACATATGTAACATGTGTTGTGTTACGTAGGTTAAAACTGAGTTGCCAGTTTATATTATTTAAAAAATGCTGATTTAATAATTTTTTTTATTATACAATATTTTTTTTTCGTTTTATTGTACCAGCACCAGAAATTGTTGCATACGTAACAAGAATTGATATGGTTATAGGCATTTTGTTACTTAAAATGCTACTTACAAAGTGCTAAAAACAAACAAAACGGTCATTACAAAGTGCTACAAAATTTATAGATCCAAAAACATTCAAATGTACACAAGAATCGTTTCTTACAAAGTGCTAAAAACAAACAAAACGGTCATTGCAAATCAGCAAATGATAAAAAAACTATCATAAATAAATAAAAATTGTCTACACTTCATTCTTGATAATCATCTTCATTTTTAATGCAAAAATATGCTCACCTGCAAAAATAAAACAAAAAACATCAATTGACTTGTAAAGACCCCCCCCCCCCCCCCCGCTTAACGTATGTTAACCAACTGGATTATCAAACTTAAAAAATCAAAACTTTTTATCTAGAAAAAAAAAACAGAAACTAATTTATACCAACTTAGTGGTGCTGTTACATACGAAACAGATGCAAACATAGATTTCATCCCAATCCTTCCTCTATAATATGCAAAAAATCAAACATGTATCTGGTAAAAAAAACGGTAACTAATTTATACCAACGTAGTTCTGTTGTTACATACGAAACAGACGCAATATAGGAAACAAATGCAAACATACATTCCACACATTATAATACTCATACAAACATACACATGCTGGTAAAAAACAAATCAGACATTTTGTTGCATATGTTAAGAGACATTAAAATTCACCAATTTTGATTAAAAAAACATATTAATAATAATAACATATAAAAAAGGTTAATTAATAGCTCAAATTTTCAAAACCATCACAAAAAAACTTGTTTTTATCAAGCACTAATTTATACCAACTTAGTGGTGCTGTTACATACGAAACAGACGAAAACATAGATTCACCCATGATCAATGACATTAAATTAAACCTTTGTATCTGGTAAAAAAATCGGTAACAAATTTATACCAACTTAATTCTGTTGTCACATACGAAACAGACGCAATATAGAAAACAGATGGAAACATACATCCCACACATTATAAATACTCATACAAACATGCACATACTTGTAAAAAACAAATCAGACATGTTGTTGCATACGTTAAGAGACATTAAAATTGTTGGAAAAAATGTTGTAGGAAATATTTTCCAAGAAATGCATACATATACACATACATACAACACACACATGTAATAATAACAATAATGAAAAAAATTTGTTATTGTGTCAAAATGCGTAGGTATTTTCGACTTTTATTATCTTTTAATAAAAGATCTAAATGGTTCAAAAGTAAATCTATCTAAAGTATATTTTAGTGGCCCTTAATTAGGTACACATGATGAAGAATCCACAAACACCTTTATTAAAGAAACCGATGTTAACCAAGAATACAAAAACACATTCAGGACACAATCATACACAGAAATATGCACCAAGGTTCAGACGCACATTCAGTTTAATGTTTAACATGACACAAAAATCAATTCTTTCAAAACTTCACCAGATCCCATCCCTGTTCTTCAAACCCAACACATTTCCTTGTTTATAATATTCACACACACAATTAGAGAGAAAAACATAGAGAGAGTGATGGAGAGAAGGAACCGGTGGTTCCCGACCACCGTGTACGGCGGCGAAAACAGGATTGTGCATCTCTAACCTTTACCCAATCTTCATCTCTAACCGGATTGTGCAAAACAGCCGACGAAAACAGAAACAGAGTCTGAAGTGGTGGTGCCTTGTTTCGATTCGGCGTCAGATCTACAGAAAACAACCGACGAAGGTGGGGTGGCTCCGGCCACCACCTTCCACGGCGTCAGATCTGCAGAAACAACCGACGAAGGTGGGGTGGTGGTGCCTTGTTTCGATTCAGCCGACGAGTGTGGTGGTGGTGGTGGTGGTCAGGTATGGTGGTGGTGGTGGTCAGGTATGGTGGTGGTGGTGGTGGTGGTCAGGTATGGTGGTGGTGGTGGTCAGGAATGGTGGTGGTGGTGATAATCTTGAAGCAGGGGTTTGAGAAAAATGGAGAGAGAGAGTATGTGGGTTGTTTATATAGGAGGGAGAAAGAGAAAGATTCAAAATATTAAATGGGGGGAAAAAGAAAATGTCTAAAATACCCTCAAGACAATAAAATAATATTTCTAATAATGAGTGATGTGGAACCATGAGAACCACTAGTTGGGTTTTCGGGAGTTTTCTCGTTTTAGAGGGTTTTCTCCCTACCTTTAGCCTATATATATATATATATATATATATAAAGAAACTTACAATAACAATGTTTTAAATTTTATATTCGTTCGTCCGTTTGTGTTCGTTTGTGTCCATTAACAATGTTTTATCTATATTTTCTAGTCAAACGTCCGTTTGTGTCCGTTTGTGTCCGTTAGTGTTCGTTTGTGTTCGCAGACAATGTTCACGAACAGTTCATGAACAACCAAATTACAAACGAACACGAACACGAACAAAATTTTATGTTCGAAAATTGTCCACGAACAGTTCATGAACAGATTTAAAGCTTAACAAACGAACACGGACAAGCTCCGTCCGTGTCCGTCCGGTTCGTTTACAGCCCTAGATATGATGATATTAAAATAAAATATTTCACCTTGAAGTTGATGAAGGGCGGATTCTGAAGGCACATGATCACATAAAGGCACATGATCACATGAATTTCTATCAATTAAAAATCTTTTGGATATATTTTACCTTAGTATATTTACCAAATCGAACAAGTGCACATGTACGTGTCTCGATCCAACCCACCATTGATTCTAAAATATGTTTATATAATAGTAGCGGTATACGTAGGCTATGCAACGAAAATTAATATTAACAATAAATATTGTAAACTATATAACTGTATTTATTTTATCATCAACGTTCATAGTTATACGTTTTTTAATTAGGAATATCCTTAAACACTTTAAAAACAAATTTCCTATATAAAGTAGGATAATGCACTTGTTGTAATATAATAGTAACTAGGATTCTATTACCCCGCGCTTCGCGGCGGGAGCTCCTGTTGCGTTGATGATTTGGCGGACGTTAAAGATCGCGCGTCGCTGTGGGACCTCCTGTTGCGTGGAGGGTTTCGTGGACATAAAAGATAATATTAAGTGGTTGTTATTCTCACATGGGCTTCAAAAAAATAGTCGCGGCTAAAAGCTAAAAGTTTGGTAGTTAAAGTTTGAAACCATAAAAGCTAAAAGTTTGGTCAAATTGCAATGCAAGTTTAAAAAAAGTTGGGTGGTCAAAGTTTGAAATCCTAAAAGCTAAAAGTTTGGTGGTCAAATTAAAAGAAAATAAAGTTAAGCTAAAAGTTAGTGGCCAAAGTTTTAAATCCTAAAAGCTAAAAGTTTGGTTGTCTAAATTTGGTGGTCAAATTGCAAGAAAATAAAGTTAACCTAAAAGTTAGTGGCCAAAGTTTTAAATCCTAAAAGCTAAAAGTTTGGTTGTCTAAATTTGGTGATCAAATTGCAAGAAAATAAAGTTAACATAAAAGTTAGTGGTAGAAAATAAAGTTAACCTAAAAATTAGTGATCAATCTATATATTAAAAATAAATATATATATTAAATTAGAGACACTGTTCAAGTGTCTCTAAATTAATATATAGAAGAGTTATAAGGTTCACAGTTATAAGGTTTTTAATTAGCAATATTCTTAAAGACTTTATAAAGTAGGATAATGCATCTCTAATATAGTTGTAACCAGGATTCTATTAACCGCGTTTCACCGCGGGAGTTCCTGTTGCGTTGAGGGTTTGGTGGACGTTAAAGATCGTACGTCACTGTGGGAACTCCTGTTGCGTGGAGAGTTTCGTGGACATAAAAGATAATATTAAGTGACTGTTATTCTCGCGTGGGCTTCAAAAAAATACTCGCGGCTAAAAGCTAAAAGTTTGGTGGTCAAAGTTTGAAATCCTAAAAACTAAAAGTTTGGCCAAAGCGCAATGCAAGTTTAAAAAAGTTGGGTGGTCAAAGTTTGAAATCCTAAAAACTAAAAGTTTGGTGGTCAAATTGGAAGAAAATAAAGTTAAGTTAAAAGTTAGTGGCCAAAGTTTTAAATCCTAAAAGCTAAAAGTTTGTTGGTCTAAGTTTGGTGGTCAAACTAAAAGAAAATAAAGTAACCTAAAAGTTAGTGACAGAAAATAAAATAAACCTAAAAGTTAATGGCTAATATATATATTAAAAGAAAGACACTATTGAAGTGTTTTTCTTTTAATATAGAAGATAATACTAGGAGCGATTCTACGTTTAGTTTTAAAATGTCTCATATTTAAAACTAGCTTTTATCCCGGGAGCGTCCCGGGGTTGAAAAATATAACAATTCTAATCATACTAATACTAATAGTTATAATTATTACTCTTGTAATTAAATAAATAAAAAAATAACCTTTCTATAAGGTGACACCAAGTGTTGCAGTGTTGCGCGATTCTTTCTCCTAGCTTCTCTTGATGAAGTATACCTACACATCTTTAAAGAGTAAAATTCCAATGATAACATGACGATTGGGCTGAATTTCAACATCGTAGATAAGAACCTGGTTTAAAATAAAAAAAACATGATTAATGAATAACCAGAACACTTTGTGTTTTTTTTCCTGTATGAACGAAACCCCACAAAAAATAGTCGTTTTTTTTCTCCGTTTTTATATAGCACTATGGTACTCTTTGGAAAGATAATAAAACGCTCGTTAATTTGGTGTAATTTTTTTTTCTTTAAAAACTCTCGTATATAAAAGATATTAACGTTTAATATTTATGGGAGTAAACATAAAAAGGGAAAAATTTAAATTTGTTTTTAAATTATTTTTTCCTAAAATAACTCAATTTAATTTTAGTAGATTAGGTTTTATATTATTATTTGTTTGGTGTAATTTTTTTCTTTAAAAACTCTCGTATATAAAAGATATTAACGTTTAAAATTTATGGAGGAAACATAAAAGGGAAAAATTTAAATTTGTTTTTAAATTATTTTTTCCTAAAATAACTCAATTTAATTTTAGTAGATTAGGTTTTATATTATTATTTGTTTTTTTTAATTTGCTGTATATTTTTTTTTAATAATAAATTTAATACAATCACCTCAAGGTGCCACATGACACATTCAATAAGGGGTTGAGGCCTTCATTGAATGTCACCTCATACAAACTCAATTCTTTTATTATAAGTTATACATTATAGATTATAGATTTAACAAAACTTACTATAAATTAAAAAAAAAAAAAAACTGATGCATTTGAGTTTATCATATTTCAAAAACCAGGAGGTTTGTTATTGCTAATTAGGTTTTATAAAAAAAAGTCCTTTGAAAAGTTAAGATTTATTTACTAGATGAATACTGCCGCCCCTCATTTAATCTCATAATGCATAAAAATTCAAGATATGCAAGTTAAGCAAAGGCAAGAAACCCCTAATATATTGTGATAGGCTGATAGCTAAACAAAATTGTGTATATATACGCATACACACACATGTAAAATCCATAAAATATGAAGATTGAACTATATAGGTTTACCGGGGAATAAAAAAAAATCATGGAACAATGAGTTTTGTATGTAAAAAGCTTACAAGAAACTACTTTTGCATTGAAAAATAATCATTTTAAGATATTTTATTTGAAACTTTACATATAAATAAATGTAGAAGTTATTCTAATAAAAACTGTTTTTTGTAAATTTTTTTACATTTTTTTATCATTTTTATTAAAACGACTTATACATGTGTTTCTATGCAAATCTTCCGAAAAACACTATGTAAAAATGATTTGTTTTTATGAGTTTTATATGTAAAACCCACTGTTCCCTTATTCCTCAATTTTTGTTGGTTCCACAATGAACTCACCTCAAACTATATATATGTTTGGAATGGTTACTATTAATATAAAGTAAGCAAGAAAATATAAAAATCGCAACAAATCAAATACTAAAATATTCATCTTTATTTGAACTTTAAACCTATCTATGACGAAAATGAATCAAGGGTGAGGGATGAAATAGTAACTATCAGCATTGGGCCTTTGTAACATAACATCTTGATGATTCACGAATGGTTGTTGATGGTGCATTGTTTTTTGCATTTTCTGTCTTCGTAACTCAAGCACCTTTCGATGGGAATTGGAGTGTTTGGTAAGAACAAATGTGGGGCTCGAAGCGGGTCTATACTCTGGCACGAGCCGGCCTGACTTGTATCGCACCCCACAAGCATTGCACAGGGTTCGTGGGCCCATGGGTCCGGTTCTCCATTGAGGTGTCTTGTTAGTGGCACAATGAAGACACTTTCGCCCTTCCTCAATATTTGATGGAGTAATGTTTATTTTCTTCGGTTCAGTTGAATTATTCGAGACAATATCGGGTTTGGAATTTGATGACATTATTGGAAGCCGAGAGGCCCAATTGTGCGATGTGACACGCGAACGTTTGGTTCGGGCCTTGCCTGGGATGGTCATGTCATAGCTGAATAGCGAGTTGTTTGCTGATCGTGGCTTAAAATGGTGCATTTCGGGTTGTTCGGGTAGGGATTTGACTCCGGATAGTAACTTATGCTTTTGCACATCTTCATTGGAGAAAGATTCTTCAACCAAATTTGATAGCCACTCGAATTCCGCTATGTCATCGTACTATCAAACAAATATTGCAAATTAATTACTTAATAAAATTAAAATTTATTGCTCATTTGTAACAAAATAAATCTATACATATAATAAACCAAAGCCATTTTAATGACATGACACTCAAAGAGCCATTCTCCTCCTTAAGTGTGTCATATGTCATCCCATGTGACATTGAGATATTTTAGGAAAAAAATAATTTAAGAACAAAATTAGATTTTTCTCTCTTATGTTTCCTCCCATAATTTTTAAACGTTAATATCTTTTATATACAAGATTTTTTTAAGAAAAAAATTACACCAAATTAACGAGCGTTTTATTATCTTTCTAACGAGTACCATAGTGCTATATAAAAAACGGAGAAAAAAACGACTATTTTTTGTTGGGTTTTGTTCAATCAGGAAAAAAAAACGCAAAGTGTTCAAGTAAATCATTAATCATGTATAGACAAGTCACTAATTATGTTCAAATCAGTAAATATGAATTCTATTTTCAACATGCGTTAGCATTGTAGTTATACATTGTTTTGGTTAGATATTAAGAGTAAAGATCAAATACATATAGTTTTTTTGTAAGAACTGTGAGAATCAAAGGGGGTAAAAAAAAATTATTTTTTTTTTTAGAATTTTTTTTTCCCATGTGCTTAAACATTCTTTCTAGATGAATAATACAAAAAAAAAATTAAAAAAAAAAATTTTTTTAGTGTAATTACGTCATTAAGGTAAATACATTAGTTTACACTAGAGTAATTATGTAATTACTCTACACGTAATTACTCTACACCAAATTTTTTTTATTTTTATTTTTTTTTAGTTTTCAATACTATAATACATGTTTAACAATATGGGGAAAAAAAATTTTGAAAAAAAAAATTAAAAAAAAATACCCTCCTTTGATTCTTACAGTTCTTACCAAAAAAGCTATTTGTACCGGATCTTTCCCCTAGATATTAATATTAGAGTTATACATTGTTTAAGGTTATGCGTTAACATTGGAGATATATTTTTAATTTTTTTAGGTTAGCTGCTACCCGCAGCTTTCATGCATGTAACTGTAAAGCGCATTATTCTATTTCATATGTAAAATTAATATGTAATATTAGATTTTTAAACCTCGGGACGTTCCCGGGGTATAATCTAGTGTTAACATATCCAAAAGTTTAAAAGAAGTTATCATAATCATCATAGTTGTTATTATTATTATTATTATTATTATTATTATTATTATTATTATTATTATCAATTTGTGAATTTATAACTTTATACTAACAAGAAAATGAAAGAAACCCATAATCATAAAAATCAAACAAAAATATTGGAAGTTAACTACTTAATAGAAAAAAATTAATCTTAAACATATCCAAAGATGAAAACAAACTTTTTTTTTTTGTTAATTTAAAATTTTAATAGAACAACAAAATGAAAGAAGATCCACAACAAAAAAAAATCAACAGGCTAAACTCATCTTTAATTATACCAAACAAATGAACACACGATATTACCAACGACATTTAATTTTCGTCGGCAAACGAAAATCCGTCAGTGATACTTCATGAGTACGCAGTCATTGATGATACTCATTTATTTAGTAGTCATGTACATATTTTGCAAAGTATTGTACGTGTTATATATAATCTTGAATCAAATTTTATACTTACACACACTAATATATACATATACACACACACTAATATACACACACATATATTATGCATACCGGAATGCAGAGGCTAGAGAACTGATTGTCCACAAAGCTCCGGCAACCATCATCTCCGGCGAGGCTAGGCTCTCCGGCCCCACACTGTGAGGAAGAGTTACAGCTGTCTACGGCTGTGGATGAATCTGTGGAGGTGTCGGTCACAAATGTGCCGCCATCCGTCACTAAATCGTCGGTGGGGATATTTAGAAGGTCGTCAACAATGAAATGGTCGGTTTTTTCAGACGTGAATCGTTGGTTATTATTAGCATTGTAATAGGGTATGTTAGATTCTTGAGAAAACTCCATAGAAGATTGTTGATTTAATATTTTACGTAGTGTGTGTGTGTGTGATTGAGAGAATTTATTATTATTGATTGGGATGGTGGTGATTTTGTTTGACTAGAATCTCGGTTAGGGTGGTAACTTAGGTTTGATATCTTCTTTAAATAAAAACTGGTCGACCAAGTGTTTAAAAAAATAAACCTGTTAATTGGAGAAAAGTCGGTTGGGTTTACCTGATTTGATGGTTAAGTCAAATTTTTTTTTTATATATATATATATATTTTATTTTGTATTTAGCTTGGGAAAATTGCATTTAATCACTTGTGATTTCATAAAATAAAGTAAAAATCTATTTATTGATGTTACTTTTCGACTATCAAAACGGCACTAATAATATGGTGTAGATCATGATTTGTGTAACTAAAATGTGATATTATTTGTTGATTATTATTATCTTTTAACAATGGAGGCTTACTGATGAAAAACAAAACAAGGCAAGACTAGCTAGCAAGCTGCTATAAATTCTATAATGTTTAATGTAAAACTATAATATTTTTTTATGGATTATATATGATGACTATTTAACATCTCTTAGATCATCATGGCTAACAAAAAATCAGTACCAACGTATTAAAATTTATTAGAATATTAATGAGATTAAACAAATGAGTTACTAAAAAGTTTTATGTGATTTATTGGTCAGGCATGTTAGGAGAGAAAATATGCTTTTAATGTACAATTGAGGTGTGTACTAATATAGCCTGAGATATACGGAGTATTACTTAACTAAAAAAAATAATAATTAAGCAACTAATCAGGAAAAATATGGACATAGAGTTTTGACTGACTGTATCATTGATGGAGTGATATGAGGAAATGAAGATAAGAGCTTGAAGCCATTTGATCTCAAATTCAAATCCGATCCAGATGGGTTTTACAGCAGTGAGTCTTCGGACGACGAGTTTTTCCCCGAATTGGTGGTTTGGTGGACTTAGGCTACCTAGTGAGCAACCATTTGTCCAATACTAACACACTAACAGTTCAAATATTATTTAGTTGGCCAGAAAAATGGGACAATCCAGATTCAAAATATTTATTTTTATTCAAGGATGTATTGAACAAATCCCTAGGAATGGTGGTACTCGACCTCGGATTGTAATCTAAACCTTTCGGCTTGTACTTTGCCCCAAGATTTGATTAAGGAATTTAGGAACCATACACCCCTTAATTAGGAGTGATATACCTTAGCCCACATCATGCACTAATAGGATGTTGTCACATACCTAAAATGTGATATCATGAAGTGTATAAAACTCAGAACCCTTAATTAAAGTTCACTAAATAATATATAGGACTCTTTTCTCGTTCTTGATATTATATTTTTCTTTCAATTCTTTGTGATTAATCCATCATTATGATACTTCTTTCATGCTTGATATTATTATTTTTTATTAGAGCCCTTCATTTTTTACACATTTCTGGTCCATTGGATTCTAGGTTGATTACACGGCCCGTTTGTGGTAAGGTTAATAAATGTTTTGTACATAAGTGTGCAATTTTTTAACGAATATGATGCATCTATAAATACTACATGCCCAATTAACTGACACATATCTATAACACCATTTGTAAATGGCTGAACACATGCACCTAACCATAGATAAATCCTTATAACTTTTTCTCCAAATTCATCTAGGAGTTTTGTCAATATTGTTAGATCCCTACAAAATAAGAATTTTTGACCTCTGAGTCACTAAGGTTATAAATCTAATGCTAAATCTGTCCATGTCCATTTTTTCACCATCTCATCAAGTTCTAATCTTTATATCATAAGGCTTTTTTTAACGGCAAGAAACGACGTGCCAACAACAGTGACACTGGGCACTGGGCGCTATGGCCAAGGTCGACTACGTACTCGACCGTCGCCAGCCCCTTGGCTCTCCCAGATGTGTGGAAACTCAACCACCACACGCCTGAAGACACGACATTGGAATAATCGGTAAAACCTTGTCTCCCATCCAAGTCGAACCGGCGCTACCCATATTCGCTCTTCACCTGGATGCCACAGAAACTAATGGAGAGGGTGGAAATCAAACCTGAATCATAAGGAACACTAAGTTTTTTCCTAACCACTCCACCATTACCTCTTTGCTTATATCTTAACGCTTGACTGGTTTCGTTGAATGTGTGAAAATTAATCTTTAGTTTATTGAGGTGAAAGAAAAAAATTCCAATTCTTCATATTAGAATTTTTTTTAATTCTTCAAATATTGTTTTATGAAATTTCGTTGGATTCTTGGCTATGACAAGTCATTTTAGAATCTTGATCTATGCATCTTTGATGTTTTCCTATATATTTTATAGAATGCCGATCTATGAATTTCTTTTCTATTTTTTTTTAAATATTAAAACGATGCATTTTTAAAATTCACCTTTTTTAATTAAATTTGATTCCTACAATTTTTCTTCGGTATTAAGCGTCACTACAGATACTTTAATATTTTTTTATTATTAAATATATATCAACTTAAACGTATCTAATTTAATACAACATATTATGAATAATATGATATAATTTTGTGTATAGAAGAAAGAAACCTTAGTGTTATCCTCTAATAAATATTTACAAAAAAATGTAAATTTTAGTATAATCTATACTACTATATAATGAGATCCGAATATACAAAAAGTCATTTCATAATTATTTATATGGATAAAATTGTAATTTCTTTATAATAGCAAGACAAATTCAATACAACTAATAAATAACTTTGTACTAATTACAAAGAATAATTAGATTATGTCGTTGAAGTCAAATAATTATGATAATAATTTAAAGGAAATGTGATAATAAATTCAAATAATATATGATAATAATTGGGTAAAGTTTATTAAATTATAAGATGTTAAATGAAATAATAAGCATATATGCCAATGGAGTAGTGGTGGAGTGGTTGGGGAAAGACTTGATGCTCCTTGCGACCCAGGTTTAATTCCCACCATCCTCATTATTTTCTATGGTATCCGGGCAATGATGGTGACAAACGCACTAAGGAGCGTTCGATCCTGAGTTGCACCCCGGTTTTCACCCAACTATTATTCTAGTGAGGAAACTCGCGTGGAGGCAGTACAGTTTCCGGGGCCGTAACAATACACCAACACGTTCCTAGTTAAGACAACATAGTCTGGGGCAGAACTTCGCTAGGGTTGCCGGTTAGGCAGTGTAACATTGTGTCACTTATATCAAAGTCACCGTTCAAAAAAATAATAATAAACATATAAAATTCTTGAAAGTATATATTTTTTTTTACTACGCATTTAGAAAACAAGGTAGATAATATTTTACTTAATAAAATCATATACGCTAGGTTTTGAAAGAATTGTTAGTTAAAAGAAAATATAGAATTGAACACTTGAGTCATTAATTTTTCAAAAGGCTGGTTCGACTTTGGGATAATGGGTTTTTTTAAGTCCATTAATGTCAGAGAATCGAAAGAGCAGCTCATTACTCTCACCACTGGATCATATCCTACACCGGAAGCAAGTTTAGCGAAGAAACCGTCCGCATTCCCCGTTTTGTAACCGACGACCACGATTAGAATTGATGACTAAATCAATAAACATTTGTCTTTGTAACGATAATCTATGAAAAAGTATTCTAAAATTGTTGGGTCTCCCAAAGTTCTTTGTTTAGGCCACACAATCCCCAACCGCCGTCACATTTCGCCCCGACTAATGAGCTTCATCGTAGCCGCATAGCCTTGCCTCTGTAAACTAGATACGTTGCCACTTCTCGAGTCCAGACCATTGTTCCTATCTTACCGGTGCGGTGCCTTTGGACGTCATTCCCAATTCATTCGGTTTCGTTAGCTTCACAACTTGTATTAACTTAATCCATTTCGTTTTTTTTTTGTCTTGTAAGTTCTTTTGTGTTAACCAAGATGGGAATTGTTTTGACCTTTACTATATATTAAAAAAATCAAAGAAAGAGAAAAGGAGTTGATGTTTGTTATTAGATGTGTTTATGGCGTAAATAATCTTGATGTGGGTATGGTTGTGTGATGTGCGTTTGCATGTGTGTGTGTTGTGGAGTAGATTACTAAAAGTGTAAAAAAAATCAAAGAGTAAAATAAGATGGACGAGTAGTGTATGCTTCAAGTCATAAAGAATTTTAAAAAATTTGTTTAACATGATCACTTTATATAGAATAATTAATTGATTATTTTATCTTATTTAAACTACAATTATACTAAATAGAAGTGACCTATCATGATTTTAGGTGGCGCACACTAATTTTAAATAAAAATGTAGATGAAATAGTAATAATAACAAATAAAAAAACCTAAAAATAAATATTACAAACTTAAAAGTATTTCTATTAATACTATTCTTCCCTTGTATTTTTTGCATTTAAAAACTCTATGGCGCTATCTATTGGTTCACACTTTCGGTTACTTTTACATTGCATGATACGCCTTACGTGTTACTCTACTGAAATGTCTACTTTTATTTCCTACTAAATTTGTACACCATCCGATCATATATTACACATTATTGGTATATTTATATAATGTACAACATCAACAATGTGATTGACCAAATACAACTGCCAAACACAGTGCAGCTCCGCCGTAACGTATGTGAAATGAAATATTATCATCATTTTGAAGATTTTAAAAAAAACTTTAAATAGTATCTTTCAATAAAATAACTAAATTAAGTTTGTGCACCATAATTATGATCACCGTTGTGCTTAGAATACTGTTGCCGTTACGTTATAAACGATTTAATAAATAATATAATGTAAAATACATTTATTGGGTAGGAAGAGTAATTTCCAATTTTTTGTGTCAGGAAACAAAAACGTAGGACCAAAGATCACGTGAGGCTGTCAGGTAATCATGTGAGTGTTTTAGCCCATGTAAAAGGCCAAAGCTGAATGTGGGAGGGTGACACGTGGTGAACATGGATTGGATTTGCTTAATGTTTGTTTTCTTTGTTAGGCTACCCGGTAAACAAACGGGGGGAAGGGGGTGACACGTCGGAAAACGGTGGGACCGGAGGACAGAGAACGGGAGGGGACGGGGGCAGGGGGCGGTGTAGGGAGGTGGAGACGGGGGTGGCAGGGGGCGGTGATTGATGGAGGCTTTGGTGGGGGGCGGTGATTGGTCCGTCCCATACGTCCGTTGGGAACGGGGGGACGGGGGTGGGAGGGAACGGGGGCTCCGGGGCGGTGTTTGGGTTGGGGACGGGGGAAAAGCAAGGGACGGGGTGGGGTGTGCGTCCGTTCACCGGATAGCCTTACGTTTTGGGTGTTCTTTTTTTCTATGATGAAACTTGAATGTGAAAGCATGTGTCTTACAATGTCACGTGACTTGGGGTTCATTTTCTAGCGGCAACTATTAAGTTTGTTACGCTATGCGTTTAATGGAGCACTCGGAAATTTTAAAGGGTTGGTTTTCTATGCTAAATGTCAAAAATAGTTATGTTCTAATTCGGATCAAGTCCAACAGGTTATTCATAGCAGTGTCTCGATTCCGGGGGGGGGGGGGGGGCATGGGTTTGTTTTTAGTAGGTTAGTGTTTGCGGTCCAAAAAGGGGTTGCGGCGCAACTTGTTGCCCGCCTGCCCGCTATCTTGATGTAGTTTTTCGCGTTTATGTGTTAATGCTATTGATTGGATAAAAAAAAAAGTTATAAAAATATGCCAATCGTCATTCAAAATTTGTAATAGAAATGCAATATTCTTACAATTGGTTTTTGTTAGTTATCATTTTTTGAAAGCCATTACATTCAATAGGCAATAGCAAAACTAGAAAATTTTAGTCGGACAACTCCTCTTCTTCACTAGAAAATTTTAATCAGGTCACATATCAAAAGGATAAGACTAAAAATACGTAAATTGTCTTTCTGAATCTGAAGCCACTTATTTTGTGTAAAAGACTATGGATCTAGTACAAGAACACATCATAATACAATCCAATTATTATTGACCCAAAATTGTTCCAAGTGGTGAAAGATACATATAAACTTCTCATCAATATGAAAGAGAAGCAATACAAAATTACAAAGACTACTCGTCTCCAATCAACATTACCAGGGATCACAACTCTAAAACATTTTAGAAGATAAATAAGTAACATAACTCAAGAAGACGATACAAGTTCGCTGGTGACGGATAGAAGATAGTGATGCAAGAGACTTGAGAGTGATAGCGTCCGAACAGAAAAATTAACGGTCCACAACTAAACTTCTACATATACACACCGTATTACATCCAAACCCACCATAGTCCCATCATGTTTAAGAAATTCTAACTCCACGTGTCAATCATTTGTTTTATCGTAAAAAACACAGTTAAAACATTTTAAGTTAGTAATTGAACTATACCAAAGAGGAACTTGCATACTTCAACATTAGCGACGGACAACTCCTCTTCTTCACATCAAACTCTTAAACAACCCACGAGTGTGATTGGTTTATATTTGAAATGAGTTGAAGAAAGATAAGGTAATTGCTTTAGGACAAATGATAGTATTGCTACTCAATGGGAAAATAGAGTTACTGATTTCGCCTTTATGATCAATAGACTCTCAAATAGTCAAATAGCATTAACTATTCGACCAACAGGTGCGTAATAGTATGATAACATATGCAATAACAATGCATATTAAGGTAATGAGATTAAGTCTTGTAAGACACACAAAAAAAAAAAAAAAAAAAAAAACTTCATAGGAACCTTTGTCAGTTATAGGCTTCAATACGCATAAAGGAGTTGGAGTATTCAAACGTATACCAAGTCTTTTACAAGAACTTTTTTTTTTCTATATTTGTAGCAGTTATGCATATTCTTAGAAGCAAAATCAATCATAGATCAAAAAACGATAACATCACTAGAAAAGATAGATACATCTAGGGACGTTCATTTTTATCTGAAACCCAAAACCCAACCCGAATTCAAAGCAACCCGAACCCGAATTAGAGAATAGCCAAAAAATCCAAAACCGAATAACCCGAACCTTTAATGGTTCGGTTATTGGGTCACTTTTTTCCAGCCGAAAACCCGAACAACCCGACCCGATAAACCCGGTATCCAAAACCCAAAAAAACAACTCGCACAATGTATTTTTTATTATTGCGTTTTGGTTTTGATGATATTTTCAAAATAGGATGATGAATTTTGTGAAAAGAAAAATATTTTTTCATGTGACTCTTAATGGGGCAAATGTGGTGCTCCACAGTGGGAACAGGTTCCTTAACTCCTTCCATGAAGACGGCTCCTTGGCTATGCTTACTGTTGATTTTTCAAACGCGTTCAACATGATAGACCGCACTACCCTTCTTCGAGAGGTTCTCAGCATTGCCCGTCTATCTATTTGTGGGTCCAGTTCTTATATGCCCAGCCAGCTAGGTTGTATGTTGGTAATGATTGTATAGGGGCCACTACAGGGGTTCAGCAGGGGGACACTTTAGGTTCCCTCCTTTTCGCCTTGGCATTACACCATATGGTTCTCCGGGTGCAAGAAAATTGCAACCTCCCATTTCATGCGCTGTACCTTGATGATGGGACGATTATTGGTAATGCCACCGATGTTGCAAACGCCTTAGACATCATACGGAAGGAAGGGCCATTCCTGGGGCTTCAATTGAATATTAAGAAAACTGAGGTTTTTTGGCCGTCTTGTAATGGGGTGAAACTTAAGGATGAGCTTTTCCCCAGTTGGATTGGCAAGCCAGAAAAGGGGGTGAAGCTCCTTGCAGGGCTGTTAGTCGGGACTCTTCTTTATTCGGGAATTGGCAGGGCGAAGAGCCTCGCACGCCGTTGATCTTATGAAACTTTTGCCTTGCCTTCGAGATCCCAAGAGTGAACTCCTCTTGCTCAGATCTTGTATGGGGTAGCTAAGTTGCTTTTTGGTTTGCGGACCTGCCAACACGCCATGATGGATGAATCGGTATCATGTTTTGACAATGGTCTGCGGGAAGCCATTAAAGACATAGTGGTATGTTAGGGTCCATTCTTTGGTGACCTACAATGGCGACTGGCGTCCTTACCGATGCGTTTGGGAGGATTAGGTCTCCTCTCAGCAAAGGATGTTGGGGTGTATGCTTTTGTGGCATCGCGAGCTCAGTCTTGGAATAGCAGGGTTGTCGACGTGGACTTGGACTACGTGCAGGCCCTTGAAAGGATAAATGACTATATCCCAGGTTTTGATATTAGCGGTTTTTTCTAACAAGGACACCTCCCCCCAAGACTCAGAAAACTTTGGCGAATTCCCTTTTTGGCAAAATCGCACAGAGCCTGGTTGAAGCTTTTGATCTGCCCCCCCCCCCCCCCCGGCCAAAAGGTAGTTATTGAATGCTTGCAAAGCCCCCATGCCCAAGATTTCCTGAATGTTATCCCGATCGAAGGTTTGGGCCAAACCATGTCTGGGGTTGAATATAGGGCAATTCTTAAATATCGTTTGGTGATCCCCATGTACCATGAAGATGAAGTCTGTCCGATTTGCCGTAAGGCATGCTTGGACCAGTACGGGGAACACGCGGTTCACAGTAAGGAGTTTCCTGGTTTCAAATATAGGCATGACCGGGTCCGAGACGTTCTTTGGGACATTTTAAGAAGGGCTGGGATCTCAGCCGAGAAAGAGGCGCCTGTGAATTTCCTCTCGGACCCCGTAGAAGGGAGATCCACCATACGTCCAGCAGACCTGCTTGTCTTTGGGTGGGCCGGGGGAAACACGCTTGTGTCGACCTAACAGGTGTATCTCCACTAGTTGGTTTGAGGGATAGTGGTTTTTGTAGCAGGGCAAGCGGTGCGGAAAGCAAATGCGAAGAAAGTTGATAAGCATGATAAAGCTTGTGAGGAGAACCAACACGTTTTCGTGCCCCTGACATTTGATACCTTTGGCTCCTTGGCACCAGAAGCCATCCGTTTCCTGATCAGAGTCCAACGGGTTATCCATAGCAGTATCTCGTCTCCGGTGGGGCATGGGTAGGGCTAGCAATTGAGACACGAACACGATAACCTGACACGAATATACACGATTTTAACATGTTTCGTGTTTGCCTTAACATGTTTCGTGTCTATAACAGGTCGACACGTTAAGACCTGTGTATTTTCGTGTCGTGTTCGTGTTTACCCGTTTCGTGCCCGTGTCTTATCGTGTTCCTGTCTTAACAGGTCTTATCGTGTCTTACTGTGTTTAGTATCGTGTCTTGTCGTGTTAACCTGTTTTACTAGGTGTTCCTTATCGTGTTAACCTGTTATGCACAGGTTCGTGTTCGTGTTTGAATAAAATGACATGATTAGATTTCGTGTTGTGTTCGTGTTTACAGGTTTTGTGTTCGTGTCTTAACAGGTTCGTGTAACCTGTTATACCAGCCCTATGCATGGATTCGTTTTTAGTAGGTTAGGGTTTGCCATTCAGAAAGGGGTGGCGGCGCAACTTGTTGTCTGCCTGCCCGCTATCTTGATGTAATTTTTCACGATTATGTGTTAACGAAATGGGGATTTTTATTAAAAAAAATGTGACATCTAAACCCGTAAACTAAAAAACCCGACCCGAACTAACATGAACCCAAATAACCAAAACCCGAATCAGCCCGAACTTTAAATGGTTCGGTTATTCGGTCACTTTTTTCCAACTAAAAACCCAAACTATCCATTTCGAAACCTGAGGAAAAAAGTAGAAGAACACCTCAATTAAAGGGTGTGTCCATCACACCATATATACGCAGATAGCCAGATAATGAGAAGTCAGTGTTCAATGATGAGAATGTAAAGGTACATAACCAAAACTTCACCACAACGGTTAGTTTACAAAATATTAAGGTGTTAATAAATCTAAAGAAAACCAGGAGTCACATGGGTTGATTTTGGAATGGATGTTTTATAAATACAACAACAACCATACCCAGTATAATTCTACCTATAGCAAAGCTATTGATAGAGTCTAGGGAGGGTGGATATAGGCAGGCTTTACCTTTATCCTAAGAGATAGAGAGGCTGCTTCCAGACCGGCTCTAAAAAAAGTGTACAAATTTCAGTTGACAACATAAAAAGCTACTACAATATATACACATACCCAACACCAAAAACAAAGAGGGCTAAAAGAAAGTGTAATCATATACTCATAAATGAAAACACCTCATTTACGTACATAGACAAGCGGTAACCCGCAAAGGCCACCGGCATAAACGGACAAGCTATGCCCTTAAGGAAAAACACCTACTACAAACTAAACTGCCTTTGAAAAATCCTTAATCTTAATGCTATGTCTCCACGAACTCCTATGATGGACCATGTCCTCTCAGAGGTGCAAATCAAGCAAATCCTGCCTAATTCATTCATCCCGGGTCATTTTAGGTCTACCTCTACTCTCCTCCCTACCACAATAAGGGTTTATACAGTTCTAGCCACACTTGTCGCATGTCTCCTCATAACATGACCAAACATCTCAACCTCCCCTCCATTATCATATCAGATATACTAGTTGTTGGTGGTGAAAATCCTCATGATGATTTTACCTCACATCCCTAGTGTACCATCCTCAGGATGCTGAAGGACTCAGCTGACTCCAGGATGTAACAGTATTTCAGCATGTGCACATCCTGAGAATGAACTAACGAATTACCTTTCTTATATGTGATTGCATGTACAACTAAGTTATAATATGGATACATAAATACTCTCCAACGTCTATATCATAATACTCGGTCAAAGAAGTCGAGGACTAAAGAGTTACTCATGCAAGCCATAGTCCAAGATCGAAGATGGAGTCAAAGTTGTAACCGATACACATTAAATATCGGCGAAAGATAAGGAAACAGCTGGAACAACATAAACCTGAGGTGAAACTGTCACAACGGTCATTTGAAGTCTTCAAAGACCTTAACTAAGTCAGCGGATCTTACGGGATTCTTTATTTATTAACATGTACTATATAAATGGGAATGATGGACGAGTATAGGACACATTGCTATCACTAGAGCTATACACTCACACTTAGCTGCTTAGAACACTCACACAATCATTGTAATCTTAGAACACTCGTCCACTCATTCATCCAAAGTTGTAATCTTTTTTACCAAATTAATATTAACAAACAAGGCATGGGCTTAGTCTCCTCCCGAGGTTTTATGCCGGCGATCTACAACTGATCAAGGGCTTTCCTCGTAGATCGAGTGTTGTTCTTTTTATTTTATTACTTTATTTGTTCATTCCTTGAATTTGCCAACAGTTCCATCCCGAGGATATAACTGTCCATCCCGAATCATACCTTTACCATCCCAAGCATAGTTGTCACTTATTTATCTCTTTTGCATCTTGACTAAGTATTTTCAAAATATAACTAGTTTTTATCTTTGATTTACACTCTTAGCACTCTACCTCACAATTTCTAATTTGGAATACAGAATTATTTCTACTAGGTAATATTTGACCAAAACACTAGTCACCCATAATCTATCCCTAAAAACCTCACTTCTTATCTGGTCTAGCTTTGTATTCCCACACATCCATCTTAACATTCTCATCTCTGCTACCTCCAACTTGCGCTCATGTATCTTCTTGATGGCCCAACATTCCGTTCCGTATAGCATAGCCGGTATAATCGAAATCCTATAAAATTTTCCCTTTAATTTAGTGGAGAACCTCTTAACGCACAATATCCTAGTGGCTGATCTCCATCTACACGAGTCTGCCTGCATGCAATGTGCTACATCATTATCCATCTCCCCATCCCTTTGTACATACGATCCTAAATATTTGAATTTACTTGACCGCGGTACTACTTGGCCCTCAATGATGACCTGCATGTCCTCATCACCACCTGAACCGCTAAAGTTATATAGATACTTCGTCTTAGAGCAACTAATCCTTAAACCTTTGCCCTCTAAATCCACATGCCATTCTTCTAATCTCGCATTCAAGCTCTGTTTAGTTTTCGCAGCTAACACAATATCATCAGCAAAGAGCATGCACCATGGCTATTTTTCCTGAATCGACATTGATAACTCATGGGGGACTATCTCCACAGAAAAGAAAGTAGTATTCCTTATTGGTGCATGAACACTAGTTTTAGTCCTAGCATACATGTTCTTAATTATGTCTATATACTCCCCTAAAAGCCCTCTACTCTCAGGACTATCCCAAATCAATCTACGAGGCACACTGTCGTATGCTTTTTCAAGGTTAATGAAAAACATATGTAGGTCTCGCTTCTTGTCCCTATATTTCGTTGAGGGTGAAAATCCTCAGAATGATTTTACCTTATATCCCCAATACAGCATCCTGAAGGATCAGACAGACTTCGGGATGTAACTATACTTCAACATGTGCGCATCCTGAAGATGGACTAACAATTTATAATTGCAGGAATGATATGGAGTCACAGCTATTCTTCAACGACTGTTAGTCAAACATCAGTCAATGACTATAAAGAATAAAGAAGACATGCTTGCCAGCCAAGTTCAAGATCAAGGAAGAGGTCAAACCCGTAACCGTCTTGCATTAAATATAGGCAAATAAAGGGGAAACTGCCATCCAACGACTATATTCTGTTGAAGCTCACTTAACGTTCACCTGAAACAGTTTCTACCAACATTGAAGGAGCTTAACTACATAGCAGATCTCACGGGATTCATTATTTATTCACATGTACTATATAAATGGGAATGATGGACGAGTATAGGACACACATTGCTATCACTAGAGCTATACACTCACACTTAGCTGCTTAGAACACTCACACAATCATTGTAATCTTAGAACACTCGTCCACTCATTCATCCGAAGTTGTAATCGTTTTTACCAAATTAATATTAACAAACAAGGCAGGGGCCTAGTCTCCTCCCGAGGTTTTATGCCGACGATCTACAACTGATCAAGGGCTTTCCTCGTAGATCGAGTGTTGTTCTTTGTGTTTTATTACTTTATTTGTTCATTCCTTGAATTTGCAACAGTTCCATCCCGAGGATATAACTGTCCATCCCGAATCATACCTTTACCATCCCGAGCATAGTTGTCACTTATTTATCTCTTTTGCATCCTGACTAAGGTGCTGTTTGTTTTTTCTGCAGGAAAAGGTCTGCAGTCTGCGGACCACATCTGCAGACATCTGCAGGAGAAGAGATGGACCAAAAGTCTGCAGTCTGCAAGAAGAAGACTGTTTGTTTGTTAACGTCTGCAGGCTGCTGAAATAAACTTAAATTTAAATAAACTGAGTTTTTACAGCAGTCTGGTGGTAGACGGTGGTGGTGGTGGTGGGTGGTGGTGGTGTGGACCATGGTGGTGGGTGGTGGTGGTGGTGGACCGTGGTGGTGGTGGTGGGTGGTGGTGGGTTGTGGTGGGTGGTGGTGGACCGTGGTGGTGGTGGGTGGGTGACGGTGGTGGACGGTGGTGGTAGTGGGTGGTGGTGGTGGTGGTGGGTGAGGAGAAGAGAAGAGAAGAGGAGAAGACCTTTGAAGACCTTAGAAGACTTTGGTCCAAGTCTGCACCAAGAAGAGGTCAGGAAGAGCTTTTGGAGTGAATTGTCTTCCGAAAAACAAACAGTCTGCCCGCCCCAAACGTCTGCCCGCGTCTGCGCGGCGCAGACAAAAGAGGTCAGAAGTGCTTCTGGGAGAAAAACAAACACCACCCAAGTATTTTCAGAATATAACTAGTTTTTATCTTTGATTTACACTCTTAGCACTCTACTTCACAATTTCTAATTTGGAATACAGAATTATTTCTACTAGGTAATTTTTGACCAAAACAATTTCTCCATCAATTTCCTTGGAATGTGTATCGCTTTCGTAGACTGCCCTGGCATGAAACTAAACTGGTTTATCGTAACCTGAGTTTCTCTTCTGCTTCTAGTCTCAATTACCATATCCCATAGTTTCATCGTATGTCCTAGTAGCTTAATCCCTCTGTAATTCCCATAACATTAGGCGTCCCCTTTGTTCTTATGGAAAGGAACTACGACACTTCTCCTACACTCGTCTAGCATTCTCCCAGATTTGAAGATAAGATTGAATAAAGTAATTAGCCATTGAACTCCTTCCTCACCCAGACATTTCCATACATTAATTAGTATGTTGTCTAGACCATCTGCCTTACCCCTTCCCATCTTCCGAAGTGATATCCTTACCTCTTCCTGTGTAATATGCTGACAATACCCGTTATTCCGCGAATGATTTTGAGTAGGTATGTTGTTGCTTTCTTGTTGATTTGCCCTCCCGCCATTGAAAAGACTATGGAACTTGGTTTGCCATCTTAACTTGATATCATGTTCCTTGACTAAAAACACGTCCATGCTCTCCCTTTATGACTTCACCCCTCTAAAACCTTGTCTCATACGCTCCCTAGCTTTGGCAATCTTGAACATATCGTGCTCTCTTCCTTTGTTCCCAAACGTTTATACATTCGCTTATAGGTTATATTCTTAGCTTCCGTCACAACCTTCTTTGCCTCCATCTTTTCCTTTTGGTAGTTCTCCCTCAATCTTGTTTTCTCTGCCTCGTTCGTGCACCTTAAAAGCTCCATAAAACTCCATTTCTTACCCCTTATTTTGTCTTCCACACTCTCCCTCCACCACCATGACTCCTTATGCCCACCTATCTTTCCCGTTGTGATCCCAAGTGTCTCATTCGCTAATCTCATTTGTGTCCCCATCTAGTCTAATTGATGTTGACAAGATGACCCTGTCTCTAAATACTGCAATCTTATTGCCTTTCAAATTTCCTCATCGAATCCTAGGTCGGCTTTTACAAATATAAGAGGAAAATCGGTGGTCGAATGCAGTGTTGGCCGAACCTTTTTAGAGGCTTAAAGCGAGTATTAAAATTGGGCCCCTTTTAAGTAAATTATTATTTACTCATCATTGTAATAATAACTTATCAGTATTACTAGATTGACCGTTTAATGAGTCGATAACATGTTAACAAAGGCCGATCTAGCACTCTTTGTTAGTGGGGAAAAACAAATTTGTTAAAATAGTTTATTTAAACGGGCTCTAGTAATTAGGATTCCTAAAATTCAAAAGATACTAATTTCCATGTTTCTAAAAAAATTATTAACAGTTATAGCATAATTGTTGAGACCGTCGAAAAGTTAGAAAACGTTAGTCACACAAGAAAAAATAAACTTAGGGGCTGTTTGGTTGATTAAGTGCTGAATTATTAAGATGTCTGAATGGGTAAGAGGCTCTGAATGATTAAGTGATGAATGGTTCAGCTATTTACCAAGTCTGAATGATTCAGCTCTTAACCATTCCATTCAGAACCTTTTTTAGGTTGAAACAAACAGTCTGAATGCTAAACCATTTAGAGCAGAATGGTCCAGAGCCTCATTAAGAGGCTACCAAACATGCCCTTAATCTTGCTTCTATGGGAACCAATTTCGATAACCCAGAAGTCATCAATGAAAACCTTATCCATTAACCCTTAAAAATACATAAATTACAAAACCCTACAAGCTAGAAACTAAATACAAACCAACATAATAAAGAGACGACCATTGGTTCATTTTGGGCCTAAGCCCAACGTAAGCTTCTCCAAACCAAAAAGAAAAAAAAAACATGAAAAGTTTGAGAATCGAACAGACAGCAGTTCTTTGACCAACACAGGTCTTTTACCACTAGACTAGATCCGTGCTTGCCTTGATGCACTAACGGGACGGTCCTGGTAGGATGGGTTGTGTACGGTAAGCACAAGAGATTGTAATACGAGTCAAACCAAGTTACAAAATAAAGAATGTATATAGTATGATTAAAAAGCTATAACATTATAAAAAGTTGATCAACTTTTTCTTTTAAGATTTATAATGCGTTAGGGTGGGGGTGCTTAGAAATACTATAAGGGTGGATATGACGGTCCGTGATACATAGTTGTGATGGCTATGAAACACCGCCCCGCGTGTCATGTGACGGACAAAAACAACCACGGGTGTGATGACCATCACAAGTGTAATATTTGAGGATGGTTTTTTTTTTTTTTTTTTTTTTTGAGGATGAGGTGTAATACTGTGATTGGTGGAGAATGATTTAGTGATGGTGTGATAAACCGTCTCTTATGAGGTGACACAAAGTGATTGGGTGTGATAGAATGGGTTGTGATGACCACCCCGCTTACCCTAACTGGATGCCACCTTGACTGCCCATCAGGACCGGCACTGTTTTTCAAGCAACACACACGCACACACATACACACAAAATCCTCACTCCATTCTTCGGTGACTATACCACAATTTGGCTTGCCGTAAGGGTGGCGATCGGATAGTGGTACCTGACCATGGGTTACTGACTACGCTCCACCTACCCTAAGCATATAATAATAATCCGGCCACTTTTGACCTGGTTAACACGTTATGTTTCACATTAAAATTTTGAAGTGAGACCAAAGGGCTTTCGGCCTATTGGTATCAAGGTGTTGGATAATTAGGTTTGCTTTTTTAAGTGGTGAGAGGTTCAAATCCCATGGGTGACAAAAAAAAATTAGCTGTTAAAATTTTTTTTGAAGTGAGACCGCTTTGACTTTTGAGATACAAGAAATAACGCAGATTAAGAGAATGTTTGGCTCTCCATTTTCATTTCTCCTTTTGACTTCTTCTCCCTCCTTTCTCCTTAATCTCAAAAGTTACAATTTCTAACTTTTAACTTTTCATCTATTTTCTCCTCTTCAAAGTGTAAAATCTTTCAAAAGCTACTTTTCCATCAATTATCTAAACACTTTATTTTCTCCTTTTGACTTCTTCAAAAAGTTATAAGTCAAAAGAGGTGTGGAAATTGAGAGCCAAACATGCTCTAACTAAACTCAAAGTAAACTTGTCGATATAACTAGAAGTATTGAGAAACGACAACAATTATAAGATTAAAAAAAAAAAAAACCATTGGGTGGGAAAAAAAAATACCTGCTATAACATGATTGCTTCTTGAGGGGGCAAACAAAGTGGAGAATGGGATGCCATTTTCCTCCATGTTCTAGTATAGTAGTTATTTCTTTGTTTACTCAATATACAGGGCTTTGTTTTGGCAATTTTTATTAAGCTGAGGATCAAGTTAATCTAAATTTCCTTTTTATTTTCTTTCAAGTTTTAGCATTTGTTTCATGGATTGCAATGGAATTGGAATTCGCACGAGAACTATAATTTGATTTGGAATTTAGATGTGTTCATATGATTAACTATAATGAAATCTCAATGGAATCGAAATGTGGATTCCCTTTCGTATGTATGTTGTTGTTCAATTACAATTTCTTCTTTAGTTTGTAACGAACAACATAAGAGGTCGAATACACATTCCAATTCCATCCGAATTCCATTGTTTTCCGTGAAACGAACGCTATAACTTTGGCCACTGGAATCCTAATTTGATATCATTCATTGCCTAAAAAACATGAAAAAATTTAGAGAATTCAAAGTTTTTCTTCAATGATACCTTGTTATAACTCAAGTTATAGATGTTTGTGCATAGGTGTGGTTGACGAGTTTAAAGAGCCATCCTAACTAGCCCCTCACCCTTTTTCAAATGAAGATAAGGAAGACCACGCTAAAAACGCTTAACCAAAGACTCATCTGAATCAACAATACAACAAGTATTCAATTTGCTTAATTAATACCCCTGACCCGCGTGTCTTTAATATCATTGGGCTCTAAATGGGCTTTTGGCCCTACGGCTATTGGGACCAAACGGAAAAAATTGGCTAGTCGGGGTCAATTTGGAAATATGTATATGTGTTTTTTTTAGGTTGGTCTCGAACTGATTTGGCCAAGCCTGATTCGGGTTGAGCATTGGTTTTAACGCTGAAAACCCCAAATCGGTTTCAAAACTAGTTTTAGCGTTTAAACCAGTTTTTTATCAGTTTTATAGGTGGGCTCAAACAGGTGCCAAACCTTTACCAAACCGCCGGATTAGGTTGGACCCAAAATGTTTTGGGCCAAAGGGTTTTTTTTACCGAGTCGGTTTTTGGGTGAGACTGTCAGCACACATGTTAAAAAGGTGAGCTGGTCAGCCCACATTTCGTTAGTTGGAATTGGTGACGGCCAATAGCTGATAGTTGAGATTATTTAAATTCAATACTCCTTAAAAGTTTGATTATTTGGTAATAACTTGTACGCATTAATTTAAAATATAAAAACTGCACAATGTTGTCTAATTATACGATTTTTTCAATATAAATTTTATTAAAAACCAATATGGTTTCAATATAAAGTATTTTATGGATCTTGTAAATAGCTTTAACACATACTTGTATCACTAACTTAAATGAAATATATTTACACACTCCCCGACTACCCAACAACAATAGCGACTTGATATTTTTTGTTTGTATCATATGATTAATCGGGATTAGTAGGGATTAACCATGATTAATCGGATTTGGATTGTATATGTATTTTTCAGTTTTATATAAATATTCACACATTTTATACATAAACGCCAGACAACCACCGACTAGCATTAATCGGTGTTTACTCGATGAACCTCCGACTAACGATTAATCGAAGGCTAAACGAGATTTTTACAACCACGCTTGTACATAACATAACACATTTGGGTGTGCCTGTAAAAAATTTAAACAAATATATGATTTGATGAGGCATAAAGTAGTTAACTATTTAGAACTACATGATCCATCTCTGAATCTGAAAACCCTAGAAACCAAACCAAGCATGGGGAAGAAGAAAGAAAACAAGGAAACCTCCATTGATGCAGTTGAGTACTACAACATAACAATGAACATATTATTCTCAATAATATCAGAGCCATATTATCTCTTCCATTTCCTCTCTTTCTTCTCCTATTTCTCCATTAGACTCACCACTTCTAACTTATTCTCTGCCCAATTCACCCAAAACCTTCTTCACCGAGTAATTCACTCTATTTCTCTCTCTTTATTCTTTAATTAACATACCCAATTATTTGTTATGTACTGATTTGTAATTTTTTTCATTGGTTACAGGAACTTCAAGCTGTTGTTGCCTTTCTTACATTATCTGTTGTCAAGGTATATTGTTTTATTAGAAAAACATTATGTTTTTTCTTGAAAAATTGAGTCTTTTATTAAAGATTTGTATAGTTAGTTACTAGGTTTGCTATTACATTGTGTGAAAATGTTATGTTTTTTTTTTCTTGAAAAATTAAGTCTTTTAAAGATTTTTATAGTTTGTTACTGGGTTTGATATACATTATGTGAGAATATTATGTTTTTTCTTGAAATGTTGAAATGTTTCTAAATTATGGGAGGGATAGAGGGGAAGAGGATAGAACAGATGAGATGTATTACAATGGGATTTGGTGGTGTCATTGTGCCAATTTTGTTACTTGCAACGACGTGTTCGTCTGGTTTAGGATATTGGTTTTGATTGTGATTTTTATTCGACTTGCTTACGTTTTTCGGGAAGATATGCGATAGGTGTTATGTGTATGAAAATCTTGATGTACAGGTCATTGCTAGGATGATATTTTATATAATTTGAATCATAGTTGTTAAAAGCCATCGCCTCGTGCGCGTAGGCCCATTTTTTAGGCGAGGCGATGCATTTGCGCTTTGAGTCGAGGAAATTGCGCTTTAATTCTCTAGGTGATGGATTAGGCGCAGATTTTATCTAGATTCCCAAATTCTAGCGACTTTCCAGCTAAATTCGTTAAATTATGGCTAGATTCCAGCTAGATTTCTACTTTTATCTAAGGAAAACTACTTTTATACCACTAATACATCAATTTTATAACTTGTGATACTAACTAGATGAATAATAGTATTAATTTAATATATTTTTACTTTATTTTCTTTGTTCGCTTTTTTTTATCTCAGGCCCTCGCTTTTTATGCGCATCGCGCCTAGGCCCCAGGCAAGGCCTATGCGCCTTGAGTGCGCCTAGCGCCTTTGATAACTATGATTTGAATCATGCAGAGAAGCTTGATGCCACTAGTGACTAGACCACTAGTTTTTTTCTGATAACTGGTGAATGAACTTGTGATGATGGTGTATTTACTTCTTTCGTGAATGATTAAGTTCAGAAGAGATCGTATAGGAAAAAGTAATAGGAAGCCAGCCATAGTGTGATGTTAAGTAAATACATTTAGCTTGTATGATAAAGAAGATGCATGAAGAATTATATTGATGATGAAGGATTTTAATGGACTCTTCTGCTTTCTGCAGATGGTGAAAGAAGAAACATGGGATGGTTTTATTGCAGACATGCTGTTATTTGCTAAGGTGACTCTCTAGGAAGTCTTACATTTTTGTAGATTAAGTACCCTATCTTGTTTGATATATTGCATTTTTAAACCTAAAGCTTTGTGCCCTGCCATAAATGATTTGCCCTTCATATTTGAACTTAATAAAATTATTATATCTGTCGCAACACAGCAGAAACAAGAAAATATCAGAATCTCTTTGCAATTAGAGAATACAAGTCAGCAAGGGTTGTGTGGATAGCAATATAGCATTGTAGGTTCGAGGTCATGGAATACTAGAAATTAGGGGAACATGAGCCAAACACCACTAATAAGATATTTAATGGATACCAAGGTTGTAAAAAGCGCTAGGTGCTAGGCAGGCGGTGGGGTCTAGCCTCGAGAGTCGAGACTAGGCGGGATTAGGCGGATTAATCGTTTTGGAATTTTATACGTATTTTTTATATATATACACAGATTTATATGGAAATGATACTTAGAAATTCACATAATACTTCAAATTTCGAACAATTCACATAATACTTAATAATTCATGTGTTTTTTAACCAGGAGGCTTATTTGATGGAATTAGGGCTGGTAAATGATTTAATGGGCTGTAAATGATTTAATGGGCCTGAAATCATAAAAAAAAGCCCACCGCCTAGCTCCGCCTAATCCCCGCCTAGGTCAAAATTACAATATTTTAGGCCGCCTAGGCCGCCCTTTACAACACTGATGGATACTCTTAAAATAAATTTAATTATTCATTTGATCTTGGATAGTGACAGGAAAATCAGAATAACAAGGTATTTTTTTTTTGTATCGCCATCACATCTTTGCTCGCTAACACATGAAATAGGCTGTAAGGCACCCAAAAGTCCTGAATAAATGATCATCGTAGATACAATATTATTAGGACTTAGGAGAGACTTAAACATAATGTGGAAACAAGAATGGGAAACATAAACAAAATGTGGAACCCTAACGTGAAACATAAGCAAAATCTGGAAACAAAATGGGACACATAACAAATATTTAACAAGTAACTTAACAATTTCCATACATCAAACAAGGAAAAAAAGCTCACCTTTATGCAGTGGCGAAGCTTGGTTCTCGAATCGGGAGGGGCCAGACTCAATTTTTTTCGATCGGTAGTGGCAAATCGGCGGGTGCCGGACTCAACCCGGACTCGATTTACCTACGAAAATCGCAAATTTATACCACTGCGCCAAAAAACAGGGGGGGGGGGGGGGGAGGGCCACCCCTGGCCCTCAACATCCTTCGCCTCTGCCTTTATGTGTCTGAAAAGAAGAAAAATAGAATCTTGAAGAAATGTAGAAGATCTTGAATATTTGTCTGATCTTGATTCTTGAACTTGAATGTGTCTGCGTAAGCGGGCAGAACATTCTTGAGTATGCGTCCAAGTAGAACTGTAGTAGTAAGAATTAAGGAGTAGAGACTGCATTGATAATAGTGTCGCCCAGGCTAAATAGAATATGTAAGAACTAAGAAGTAAGAACCGCTGTTCACAGAACATTAAAACAAAAGTTGCCGACTGGAAGCGCTCAGCTCACCTCGTCGGTTTGTCTGCACCTTGACCAAGACGCTTGTCTCAAGGTCTCACCGTTGCCTGATCTAGAAGCTTGCCTTGCGTTAGTATAAGGTGGTGCACATTTGACAACATAATATATGGTTATTTGTTTTAACTTGGATGGTGATAAAGAGTGTTTTCTAGACAACAGGAACGTTAGAATAATATGGTATTATTTAGTATCACCCACGAACACATATAGAATAGTTTGTAAGGCATCCAAAATTCCTAAATCATTGATCTTTCTAGATACTGTATAATTAGGAGCACTTAAAGTCTATGTGCGTGTGCTTAAGTTTGAAGATTATGAGACATCAAATACTTTACGAAGATTTGTTATCTATTTAAATTAAAAAATTGTAATAAACACTGTGTTTGGATATGTTTTTCTAGATCTTTCTTGTTGGCATTTCCTTAGTCGTGGATTTTCACCTGGCACTCTGGTTCATGCTGACATTCTTAGGTATGCCTTATTTCTCCTATAATATTGCAGTTCTTTAGCATCATCTATACCATTATATTGTTACTTTTTAATTTAATTGGTGATAGACGCGTTAGAAATTTGATACTACTGTTATTTTTGCTCTTCTTACAGTTATTTATCTATTTACACAACAACCTGCCTACATGGGACTAGGTGCGTGCGTGTATGCATTAAATTCAGTTTTACTTTCTGTTTTTTATGTCGCATAACGCATTGCATTTCTACACGTATCTATATTTCCGGCTTACCATTTTTTTTTCAAATCATGTGATTTTAGGCGCTTCAACACAATTAACACCCCTGCAGTTGGAAACTTTATTAACTGAAGGCGGCACTTCAAGATTTTGGTTGGTTAGGCCCGCTCACAATATTCTTGACGTTTTTTTGTTGATGACTTAAATCTAGACCATTAATTTGCTGTCTTTTTTGGCAGGTGGAATTCCGCTCTTCATTTTCCTCATCCTGTATACGCACCAGCCGCATCCTCCCTGAACTTTCTATTACGTGAGTATATAACTTTGATTATTAATCAAGAAACGTTTTATTATGTACATTTTGATTAAATATTTTTTCTGCAACAGCTTCTCAAATAAAAATATATCTTTTGGAGTAGTTGATCTTGGGCTTTTCCCGAACACGGCTGAAAGATTTGGAATCTCTCTTGGTGTGTAATGTTGTTTGGATTAGTTATTTATTATGTTGTATATTGAATACGTTATTTATTAACAGTTTTTTATTTAAATATAATGTACAGGAGTACCTGATCAACTCCCAACTTATATCTTATTTGAGAACGCGGAAGAAATTTCTCGCTTTCCAGAGATGCACTCGTCAACTAAATCTTCCGATATAACAAAGGTATGGTGTAAATTAGTAATGGTATAATTTTAGTTACAAAAGTATATCATAAATATAAATCAGTAATACTAATACTATAAAGTTTTGACCTGTTTAACCCGTTTTAGCTATATGTTTATTTTTACCCACTTCACTTGTAACCTTTTAGATCTAATACGTGACTCAAGTCAACGCATTCATAAGTAAACGGATAGATATATTTTTTAATATAACTTTTATGAGATTGTTTTTGTTGCAGAAACGTCTTTGCCGGCATTTTGAACTTGACAAACACCTGCTTGATTATATTGGTGGCAAATAGGTACTAAGCTTCACACTTTGATTTTCTTAGCCAAATTATAGCATCAAAGAATTAATTTGACTTAAAGAAATTACATACAATTTATAAAGTTATTATTGAATTTTATTTCTATCATCAATGTATCTTTCCCTTTTCTCTTCATATTTGTTAGTTCATTTTTTGCTATGACTGCTTCTATGGACTGAAAACTGTGCTTCGTACACCATCATTTTTTAGATCGACTGTTGTGATATGAATAATTTGCTTCAACGGGTTGCTCACACGTATCGTTCGGTGTAATCTTTTATGGACTCTTTTTATTCTTTATTCAGCGATATAATTTTTTACTCCGTTTCATCTGATTTTTTTTTCGTAAGGGTATGTCATATGTGAAATGTAACACATTAGGCAAATTGATCATTATTTCGTCCACATAAGAGATAGTATTGTATGTATTGCTTCAAATAACATGTTTTGGTCACATTAGAAGTGGATGAGAGGAGAACTCTACAGTTTCACATACTTAGGTGGGAGAAATTCGCAGATGAGTGACGTCTTTGAGTTCAGGCAACAAAAAACAAGGTTGTGAGATCCTTGTGGGTGAAGTAGGCAACATGAGGGTTAAATGTTACAAATGGTATTAAAGTCACTTGTGTTTTTTTCCGATGGTGGGGCTAGTCTCATCGAGGATGATGAGTCCCGGGCAAGGGGAGGATTGACACCATAAGCATATCTCACATAGTTTCATGCGAATAGACTCAAATACCACCACTATGTTTTTGGCACATTGGTGTGGTTGAGAGGATAACACCACCGCTGACCGTGCTCTTTGGTGAGAGTAAATCGATGATGAGTGACTTTCTAGGAGGTCTCCACTTGCAACCAAAAACCAAGTTATGAGCTCCTACATAAAATGGACAGTTTTAGGTGGGCATGAGAAGTCGAGTATTACATAAGGCTATCTGTTGTGGAATCACGCCAAAGGTGTGTTCACCATCTAGTGGAAACTGGAAAAGGATGATTGACTATGAAATGAAATATATACACTTGCATGTTTAAAGCTCGTGAACACACCCACGGAGAGCCCTTTACACCCGCATAACGCTCTCTTGAGGTAGTGTGTCATGCCATTTCACCCTAATTCCTTCCACCATGGCAGGGGCGTTATTGTATTAAACCTTACACCAGACCACATTTTTCATGATTACAGATAGTAAACGTACAACGATGTAAAATGTATATAAACATTGGACACCCACCTAGAGCCATCCCCGTGAAAACCTACAGACAGTCTGCAAGAAACTTGAGTACATGTGAACATAAGCAGCATCTTGACCGATTTATAGTATGAGAACGTAGATATCCTAGTAAATTGAAAACCATACCATTAGCTGTTGTTGCATTTCATGGGTGACACCTTAGTACACAACTAATACATGATATGATAGCACATATCGTAAATGACACATCGAGCCACCACGAGGCACAAACGTTAACACCCTTTAAGGCATGGTCATCAAATTCAAATATGAAACATATCTTTCAATGTAGAGAAGTTACAACCAAGCTATCATCTCTGTCATGCAAGGTCATTTTATAGGTCCACATTCTTCATCAATATATGTTACACATTTGAACTTGGCAACCATGCATTAGAGGGCGTTATATGTTATCCAAGCTATCACTGTCGTGTCGTGTCATATCGTGTCATGCCTGTGTCTACTTGTCCGCCCGTATGTTCACATACAAGTCTTTCCTAGATGTTACACGTTAATCTTTTTTTACCGCAAGTTCAAGACGTGTGCAACAAGTTTTTAAACTCCCGTCATCTAACGCATTTTTTGTTAGAAGTTATTAATAGTAAGCCAAAATTATTTGCATATTCCTAGTATGCACAAAAACATTTAAAAAAAACTGATTTTTTTTAAAACAAATCCTAAAAAATAACAAAAAAAATCATTAAAAAGAAAAGATGAAAAGTGTTTTGGTGTCCATGTATGCGAGTCACGCGTGTGGGGTCAGGAAGGCAAAGATATGGTGTGCAGTCTGTCTGTCGTAAAGCGCACGCCATAGGCCACTACCTACTGGTCAACCCTGTTTCAAACAAAGTCAAAAGTCCATATGCTTTCCCTTCTTTTCATCCCACATACATGCTTTTAAACTATTTCATACTATATTAACATGTCATGCACACTAAAAAAAATTGCCAAAATTTTATTATGATGATGTAAAAATATTTATTTTTTAACGACTAATTTTACCCGCTATAATTTACATTAAATGCAATCTTTTTTAGATTTGAACCTAAGATGATCTACATAAGAAGTATACGTCTCTACCAAACTGGCTAACACCACACTAGCATGTAAAAATATTCTCTAGGGACAATTGCATCATTTCCATTCGTGATTTATGTTCATAACACACTTAGATGCATGCCAGACTCAATGGGAAGTGAAATAAGGCTAAGACTTTAGGCCCCCCACTTTCTTGAGGCCCCAATTTATAAAAAAACTATATATATATATGTGTGTGTGTACCGGTTCAAATACAAAGTCTTCAAAACGTGCGAAGTGTGCGAAGTACATCATAATTACGTAATGAATGATAAAGACATATATTTTGAATGACATAAATTACGTAATCTGTTCTTCCTAATTACGTAATGAAGAACACATAATTACATAATGCTTTCATGAACATATAAAAACATTACATCATTATCATTACGTAATTACGACGTACTTCGCACGTTTTGGAGACTTTCTACGATAATCGTGCCCTATATATGTGTGTGTAATTTTGGGCTGTCGGATTGTTGGCACTAAGGTTTATGGTATATATGATTACATATACGCACCAAGATCGTATAGGAATCATGGTATTAAAAGAAATTATTTTAACGAAAGGGGCCCCAATTTTACGCTTTGGGCCCCCAAGAAGCTTAAGACGACCATGATTAGGTGGTTAAGGTTAACGTACAAAACGTAAGAAGGAATAGGCCGTCGATCAGGTTTGTTCTATAGTTAAATTCCACGCGGTGGCACGTTCGTAATTCTTAAGCTAATTAAAAACCATTTAACATACGCAAAGGCATAATCGTCCCACTGTAAAATCAAATTTCAATTGAATTCAAATTTCTCCGCCCAGTTCTTGTTTATTGGGTTTACGATCAGAACAAAAAACTCACGTAATGGCAAAAACAATTCTCAATTGAATTCAAAATTGTACCGCCAATATTCTCATTAATTAGGTAGATATTTATGATCATAAAAGATTAAAAAAAACCTGCTCTGTTTTTTAAAACGAAAACAGATCATGGTTTCTTCAAAAAACCTCAAAAATAACGCATGGTGCCTGGTAAACAACACATGAAGAGTCCTCAAAATAACGCATCTGTAGTGGAAAGATACGCATGCACATATAACAAAATAATGCATGCTCCTATCAAAATAATGCAAGTTCCTATCCACAATCACGCAACTTCAAACCACAATCAAGCACACCTTCAAACCACAGTTACGCACACCTTCAAACCACAATCACGTAACGTTCAACAAATGCTCTACTTTTCCCCTGGAAATCAAACACACCATCAAACCACACTCATGCAACTTTAACACAAACACCACACACCTCCAACAACATGCTATGTTTTTTCGTTTTAATCTGATCTATTGTGTTTGTGAGTTGATTGATTGTTTTAATAAAATGTGGTTATGATGGTATTGGGATGATTGGTTTATTTTTCAAAGTTGGAAGTGAATAAGATTTCGATTGAAGACCGAGCAAAGTGATGCGCATGTACATGGGAAAAGTTACGCATGTTTAGTAACTATATAACGCATGTTAAAACAATTTCATAAATTATAGATAAATGCATGAAGGGATGACTGGACGACGGTAATGACGGTGGTAGTTGTAATCAGAACAGCGCAACCGCTTAATGGATTAGGTTTTAGGATGGAATCGAACACACGCACCTGTTTTTAAATAGGAACAACACCCAAATGACTAAATTACCCTTCTAAAAAATGGCCAGATCCACGCGTCGCACTCTCCTTCCTTCTTACACTTCTCACGTTAAGGTTACTTTTTACCCAAAACTTTCTCTATATATTATATCTTAATAAATCATATGGTAACATCATTTAGTGAGTTATGATTCTCAACAGTTTAACCGTCATAAGTTCAAAACCCGATCACTAGTACCCAACCACATGCTAGTAAAACCCTACTTGAAGACACTAAATCTTGATTTTGAAACAAACTATAATTCCAAGAAACAAATATTATTCGAAGCTCGAAGTTGTGAGTTGTTGGTAAGGATGTCATTATTTCTTCAGGAAGAAGAACATAGATGATGTGACACCCGACAATTTCCAGTAACTAACTTTTGAAAACTTAGTAAGTCTACCTTAGCGAGTCGCGCATACGTTACACATAACAGGGTCAGTCGAGTCGAGTCGCACACCATTGGGTTTTAACATACGCAAGTCTCGAGTCCCAGGAATTGGTGAACGAGTGTGAACGTGTTTATTTTCATGTATTATGTGTTTATAATCATTATGTGACTTGTCGGTATGTGAAAACATGTTAACGTATGTTAAAACGGAGTTTAACGCGCCAAATACACATCAGCAGGCCCTGAGGGCGATTAGGAAGCCTAATCGCCTTCATGAGGGCGATTAGCTTCACATTATAGGCGATTGGGACTCTGCTATTGGCGATTACGGGGCTAATCGCCTATAGTGAAGGCGATTAGCAGCCCTAATCGCCTGATAAAGCTGCATAATCGCCTATAAGGTACCTGACGACTAGAAACGCCTATAAATACCACCCTTGACCTCCAAAACACCATTTATGCAACCCTAGCCGTCCCATAACCCTTACCAACACACAAACACTCTCTGGAACTCGTTTTTACATCAAAACAACCATTTCCAAGCTTATTCCATCAATTCCTCTTGAATCCAAGGTGTGTTCTTCAAACCCAAACCTTTAAATGATTATATTTTACTCCCTAAACGTCCAGACCTGACTTATAAATGTTTTTGTCTTTGAAAATCCATTTAAAACCGTTTTTAAACAAACCCTCACCTTTATGTGTGTTATATGTGTTATTTGTGATTAAAGGAAGGATTTTTAGTATTGAATCATGATTGCTTTTGTATTGTTATGATGTTTATGGCTGTTACAAGTTAGTATGATGATGTTCTAGGAGTTTGGATGGTTTTGGTTGTGTATTGTTGATACTTGATGTTTTGACCCATTTGAAGGATTTTGGATGATTAAGGATGATGTGAGGTGTGTTGTTGATTGTTTGATGTTAGGGTTTGCTCTAGGATGATGTTAGAACAGTAGGATGCTATCGGACAACGTGGTTATGTGATTAAATCTGGATATTTGCTATTTAGGGCAAGTTCTTGCATGTTGATGTGATGTTTTCATGTTAAGTTGCTATTTTGGGAAAACGCTCGCATTCGGGACTGTTAGAATGATGAAAACTTAGGGGTTTTGCTTGAAATATGTTTGTTAATGTGTTAGGATTGTTATTGGGTGTTTTCACACGTTTCGGATCTGATTTGGAGTGTTAAACGCGCGAAAAACCGTATCAGCTGTGCTATAGGCGATTTGGGATCCTAATCGCCTATGCTATAGGCGATTTAGGAGCCTAATCGCCTGAATAGAGGCCTAATCGTGTATGCTATAGGCGATTGGGATCATAATTGCCTTCATTTCATGCAATTGTGATCCTAATTGCCTTCATTTCATGCAATTGTGATCCTAATCACTAGTTAAGCCCTGAATTGCATACCTTATGACCATAATCGCCTGAAATGTATGTGGATAGCCCTAATCGCATATAATAGGGGGCGATTAGCCTCTGTAATTGCCTGTTGACCATCCCTAATCACATGTTGACTTTCCTAATTGCATGCTAAGTTCCTAATCGCGTGTAATGCTGTTATAAGTGTATTTTGACATTCCGAAACCCGATTTGACACCTAGGAACATGATAGGAACCCCGTGACATACCTAGTAACATAGTAACACGTGTTTGGAGTTGTTTGTACGTTATTTGACCTATGTGTTAGAATCGTGAACTATAACGCATGTTAAGTACTAAATTGCATGATTTGTGTATGTTCGTGTATGAGATGAACACGTGGAATGTCGGGTCACCAATGGGATGTCGAGTCTTGTCTTACGTAGTCTGGTTGTCGGTCAAACACGTTTTCGGACACATAATGGTCATGGACTGGACTTAGGGACTAATGAACCCGACAGGTTATTAGTCTAACTTAACACGTATCTTATGATAGGTCGCCACTAGTTGGGACTATCATATCATATAAACGGTTTACTCATTTAGCAGAAGACGCAACCTAAGGTGAGTTTCACGGCCCCACTCTTTACTGTTTTCGTTTTCGGGGGAGAAACATGCTTAGTACTTCGGTTTGAAAAGATCATGTTATGCTGGGTTGGTTGTACGTTTCATTTATGTTCTATATTCATGTGGCTCACGTTGTGACAGTTCGTTAACCGTTATGGCGGTAGTTCGTTAATTGTGAATGCACAGTTCGTTGACCACGGAGTGACAGTTCGTTGGACATATTTGGATAGTTCGTTAGTCATGGTAAACGATAGTGCGTTGGTCGTGTTAACGATAGTTCGTTGATTGGTTCGTATTAGAGTCTAAACGTCAAACAAGTATTTTCTTCAGTCAGTAGTAACATGATAGTTCTTTCAAAAGCTCGTGAAACATTTTCCTTAAAAACCTGTGAACTCACCAGTATTTTATACTGACGTTTTTAGCATGTTTTCTCAGGTCGCTAAGGTAGCAGCTGTCATCTAGGCGCACGGGGTCGCACTGGAGTCGTCTCGCGTCTAGGATCATTTATGCATGTTTTCTTTGGAATGTTAAACTCTTAAACTTATGTTTTCGGATTACTTTTGTCTCTTGTAAACTTATACGCTTCCGCGCTTTCAAATGATGGTTTTTAAATCTTATGCATGGTTTATTTACGTATGTTTTTACATTTAGACGTCGTTTATTGTGACCGTTGACTTGGATCCTGGTGTGTCACACGCCTCGCGGTAGAACTCCGCATGTGGAAATTTGAGGGTGTGACAGATGAGGTAAGCTTTTTTACCATTGAGGTTGGTGGTCCAATGGCAAGCCAAAGCCTTTTAATACATTTAAATTGAGGTCTTGGGTTCAAGTCTCACAAAGAGCAAGAAATTTGTCATTCAAAAAAAAGATAAGGTAAGCTTTTTGAAGGTTCTAAATGCTTCGAAATAAAACTACAACTCGCGAGTCGAGTTACATAATTTATTTCGAATTGATTCAATGTATAAATGTAGGTAATATAAGAGGGTAAATTGAGTTGTTGTACAAATGGTACGAAGTTGGGAATAATCATGCACCCTAATTTTTTACATAATTACGTAAAGAAAAAAGAAAAACTTTTATACATAATGACGCAACCTATATGGTACATAATCACACAACTAGCTTTAAAAAGTTGTTTTTAAATAATATAGCAATATTATACTTTTAAAGAGAATAAAATGCTCGATTTTATCGGTTAGTTTTTATAAACAAAATAATGAAGCATATAAAAGTTATACATGCTTAAAATAAGGGACGGACTACACATAGTAAACAATTGTGGAGTTTGTTTTGCTAGTTTTTCCAGCTAATTACATAATTGTCATCTTCCTTATCTTAGCCATTGATTTATCTTAGTTACATAATTGTCATCTCCTTAAACCCTAAACCATGAGAAGCCTTTAATGACAATGAGTAATTGCATCAGTGTATGTAAGATTGTACATACTACGTACGTATAATTTTGACATATTTATCGACACCCCGTAAAATAGGATAATTGCATTGTGTAATATGTAATAAAAAATAACTACAAACATAGACACACATCCACGCTGTGTAGATTTGTTAAACACATACCCACACCGTGTAGAACGGGATAAACGAATTACAACTTAAAAAATATATTTTTTTATGAAAAAAGAGAGATAGCAGTACTATACCCAAATTAGTGAAAATAAAATTCTCGGTTTTATGGTATAGTTTTTGTTTTTAAATAATAAAGTATATGAAAGTTAAAGAAAGTTAACAAAACTAGATTTTTATGATAAAAAGTAGACACAAGGGCATATTCTCTCTTTACCCTCGTTACTCATCAATAGCTTCAAAATAATTACAAAAAATGTCACCGCACTCATCTTAATCATAAAAACTGATTTTGCCCTCACTCTGCTTTGTTCAATCTTAGGCTAGGGCTCGACACTTAATCTCCCCAATATTTCTTCTTCATGTGCATGTTTGAAAACAACATGTTGGCTTTAGAGTTTTCCTTCCTAGCTGCGCAGATCTGATGTACGTCGCTATTCTAGGAAGTCTTATGTGGAGGAGTAGTACTAGGCAAGTAACTTGTTTCACCAGTTGAGATACACAAATTACTAAAGATTGTATGAGTTATAATAGTAATTGAAAGGACCTTTGAATTGTAGGAGCCGTTCGTGTATACGATTTAGATACGATAACAATACAAGAACAAAGGAAAGAAATAAACTACAATACTGTTTACAACTGAAATAAACAGAAATAAAACAGATGATGGCTGAGAATCGTGTTGAACACGGGGCCCTTAAAACAAATTCTGAGTCTATTACGAGAGCTCGTTTTGTTTCCCAGGGTATAACAGCCGGAGCAGAAATACTTCCGGAGTTAACCTTGCACCTGAAATAGTATCAGAAAAACGAGAACTTGGTATTTAATCTTGCGAGTAAGGAAACTGGACTGAAGATTTTCTGTGACTATGAACTTCTTGTTCTGTGTTGTGTTCTGTGTACTAACCAGCTTCACAAGACTGGTATTTAAAACCAGGAATTGATGATGATCAGCAACCACCAGGAAGTGCAGACTGAGTCATAGCCCTCTGAACAGCACTGAGCAAACATGAACCTAATGCACTCAACCACTGATAGCGACCTGCACCTGTCTTGGATAATTACTGAGCGATGGTAATCTGGTTATTTACTGAACCATGGTCCGAATCACTTGTCCAAAAATACTAAGGCGGCTCTCAAGCGGCTCGCGGTGATGCGAGTGTGCGAAGTGCAAAGTGCGCCATCAAAACGCCACAAAGCCCATTGCCCTTGTCCCGAACCCGGTCCCGTGCCCGGGCGTGGGCGCGGGTGCGTGTCGGGTGCTTCACACCCTCCTGGCTACCACTGGGTGTATAAAGTCACATAGGAATATATTCCTTTCAACACCCTTGCTTATAAAGCAATTCATAGTTTATCATCCCACCTATGTGGGACAAGTCCAACAAGTCTAAATCTTTGAAGTATAGATTTCTCATTCATCTTCATTTGTCTGGCTTTCATTGTTTCCTTTGTTACAAAAATATTTGTCACAAATGAGTCCATATCATAAATGAATCCAAAACAAATCACAAATTTCCAACAATCCCCCACATGAATGAAAATCATCCCACGTTTTCAAGTTTCATGATAAAATTTCAACAGTTAAGTAATGCAGGATAGGTAGGTTTCCCTTTGAACCTTCCTTTGTGAAGTGTACATGGTCTCCTAGCGGTTGGTAGACGCGATGTCCTTGAACCAATCCCCTTTTTATGTAGACGTTATTACACATCACACATTACTCTCCCTGGTACGGTTAACCCCTCATGGTTGTGTCCGTTATGGTCATGGATCACAGTCCTGGTTCTGCGAGAGCTCTAGGAATTGTGCCCCTCAATTCCATTTGAAGCGACCCCACTTCTCTCTAACATAGGTGATTCCACATGAATCATTAAAAGCAACAGTTATATTGATTTCCTCAATTATTAAGTTCAGTATGCTTAACCTCAACAATTTGTCACTGATTAGAATGGGCTAGGAAATATACGTTCCCTTTAGTATTAGGGTACTCCCCTACAGCGACTCCCTTTGGTCATATGATTAAGTTTGCCTATTGAACCTAGATCTTGGGATCTCTAGTCAACTAGGTTAGGTTTCCCTCATATTCCCTTTTTCCACAGGCTTTAGTCCCATTCCTCTTGACGACTTATATACTAACTCTCTGCTTAAGCCTTTTGTTAACGGGTCCGCAATGTTATCCTTTGACTTCACATAGTCAATCGTGATAACACCCATTGAGAGTAGTTGTCGTATCGTGTTATGTCTACGTCGAATATGCCTTGATTTGCCATTGTACATTGAACTTTGAGCTTTACCAATTGCTGATTGGCTGTCACAATATATGCAAATAGCTGGCAATGGTTTTGGCCATTTTGGAATATCTTCCATAAATTGACGTAGCCATTCCGCTTCTTCTCCACATTTATCTAAAGCGATAAATTCAGATTCCATCGTGGAGCGTGCTATAACCGTTTGCTTCGAAGACTTCCAAGATATAGCAGCACCCCTAAGTGTGAACACGTAACCACTTGTCGATTTGGAATCTTTTATATCCGAAATCCAGTTCGCATCAGAATATCCTTCAATTACTGCTGGATCTTGGGTATAATGCAGTCCATAATCCCGTGTGTATCTTATGTATCTAAGCACCCTTGTTATACTTTTCCAATGATTGTTATTTGGATTGCTTGTATATCTACTTAGTCTACTCACTGCGTATGCTAAGTCGGGTCTAGTACATGTCATTAGATACATTAGACTGCCAATGATTCTTGAGTATTCCAACTGGGCAACACCCTCACCTCTATTTTTACTTAGATGGTGGGTGGTATCAATTGGAGTACGGGCTATAGCTGTGTCTCCTGAATTGAATTTTTCAAGAATCTTGTCCACATAGTGAGATTGACTTAAAACAAGACCATTTTGGGTTCTATTGATTTTTACTCCAAGAATCACTTCCACTAAACCCATGTCTTTCATGTCAAATCTCGCTTTCAACATGTCTTTAGTAGATTTAATGATTTTATCATTACTCCCAACGATAAGCATATCATCCACATAAAGGCATAAGATAACATAACCTCTTGGCGTGTCTTTAGAATATACACACTTATCACACTCATTAATTTTAAAACCATTGTCAATCATGACATGGTCAAACTTTTGGTGCCACTGTTTTGGAGCTTGCTTCAAGCCATACAAAGACTTGACTAATTTACATACTTTGCCCTCTTGACCTGGGGCAGAGAAACCCTCGGGTTGCTCCATGTAAATTTCTTCTTCTAAATCGCCGTTTAGAAATGCGGTCTTTACATCCATTTGATGAACATCCAAATTTCTTAAAGCCGCAATAGCAAGAACCAATCTTATAGAGGTTATTCGTGTTACATGCGAGTAAGTATCAAAATAATCTAGACCTTCCTTTTGTCTAAATCCTTTGATTACTAACCTAGCCTTGTATTTATCAATACTTCCATCAGTTTTCATCTTCTTCTTGAATATCCAACGATACCCAAGGGGCTTGCAGCCCGGCGGAAGATCTACTAACTCCCAAGTATGATTTTGCAATATAGAATCAATCTCATTCTTAATTGCTTCTTTCCATTGTGGTCCTTCTGATGAAGAAACAGCTTCTCTATAGGTATTGGGTTCACCCTCAACCATATAGCTCACGAAATCTGGACCGAAGGATTTTTCAACCCTTGTCCTTTTGCTTCGTCTAAGCTCACCTTCCTCAACCTCAGGTCGTTCATGATTGTCGACCGATGTCGACGGACCTGGTTGTTTATCATCAATAAATCTCGATGAATTAATATGTGTTTGTCCTAGCATAGGAAACACATGCTCAAAATATTTAACAATATTAGGATTCACCTCCATGATAGTGTTTTTATGTACATCGGGATTCTTGGATTCGTATACAAGAAAACGATGCGCAGTACTTTGATGTGCATAACCAATGAAAATGCAATCAACAGTTTTGGGTCCTATCCTAAAAGCCTTAGGAGGTGGTACAATCACCTTGGCTAGGCACCCCCACACTTTCAAGTATTTGTAGGAAGGTTTTCTTTTCTTCCACAATTCATAAGGAGCCTCGTCCTTATTTTTTAGAGGTATCCTATTCAAAAGATAATTAGCCGAGAGAATGGCGTCCCCCCACATTTCACGGTTCACTCCCGAGCTAATCAACATGGCATTCATCATTTTTTTTAGTGTGCGGTTCTTTCATTCCGCGGTGCCATTTGATTGAGGGGAATAAGGAGGCGTACACTCATGTATTATGCCACTTTTTTCACATAGGTCCGCAAAAGGTGCAACATATTCACCACCTCGGTCGCTTCTTACGGCCTTTATTTTCTTTTTAAGTTGATTCTCAACTTCGTTTTTGTATAAGGTGAACTTATCTATTGCCTCATCCTTACTTTTGAGTAAGTATACATAGCAATATTTAGTGCTATCATCAATAAACGTGATGAAATATTTATTCCCACCCATAGTAGGAATTGCCTTTAAGTCACAAATATCAGTGTGAATTAAATCAAGGGGTTCGGTTATTCTTTCAACCGATTTAGATGATAAACATTGGTTTTCATTAAAACGAAAAACGAACTTTACATCACAATAGATGATGTTCTTGTAATTTTGGATTCAACGCATGCTTCGCATTTAGAATCTGAATCAATATGGAATGTTGGTATACTATTCAATTTAATCAAACGACGTATTGAATTAAAGTTTATATGTCCTAGTCTACCATGCCAAACGTTAGAAGACTCAAGCATATAAACAAAAGTAGTAACGGTTTTATTCATCTTATTCTTGACAACCATTACATTCATTTTGAACATTCCATTAAGGGCATAGCCCTTACCAACAAACAATCCACGTTTGGAAAGCACAACTTTGTCAGATTCAAACACTAAACGAAATCCAAACTTGTTGAGCATCCATCCCGACACAAGATTCTTGCGTATATCTGGGACATATAGAACTTTGCTCAAAGTAAGCTCCTTTCCTGAAGTCATCTTCAAGATCACATTGCCTTCACCCTTGATGTCAGCAGTAGCTTTATTTCCCATGTAAAGCTTTTCATCACCATTTATACACTTTGGAACTTAAAAATGAATCCAAAACAAATCACAAATTTCCAACATGAATACACTTTGGAACTTAAAAATCACAATCTTAATGGACCTATACAAGAGAATCTTGCTCGATCAGTTGGCTCAAGTTCTTACACTTCGTAGAATAGAACCTACACTGTATATACTCCTAAAGTTTCAAGTTATTGCGTAATCTCTTCTAAGTTGAACATTTAGAATATAAAATTAAGGTATGTGCTAGCTCATTGCTCAAATTAGTAAATACTCATACCATCACGGTTTTCTTACATTATATATGTAGAGACATAGACGACAAATATTTCGTCAAGTTAAAAGTAGTTTATCATCTATATTTTCTTTTAAATATTGATTATAAAAGAGTTAATTAAACGTATAGGTAGTAAAATAGTTTTAACAAATTAATTGATATGATTGTTATAGAACAGATATACCATAAGAAATAAATAAATAATCATAGCATTATAGAGATCATTTTTAATGAGTTCATTCCAACTCGATGACAATTTTGTAATAGACTTATATCGTTATGTCTACTCTTGTGTCTTTGGAAGTATGTTTAGTTTATTGCTTGTAGATTATGATAATAAACTTTATAAAGAACTCAATGGATTTTGTTTATCTTCACCGGTACTAAAACCGTTGAGTCCATTACCTTTTAGTTTTTACTTAATTATTGAACATTTTCCATCGTTATTATCTAACTATACATAGTTATATCTAATTTTGAAACAATTTGAGTTTATATCTAATAATTCCATTTATGAACTCATTCGGAGGCGAATGATATTTGAGTCAAACTTTATCTAGTTCATCGCCGATTACAAAACATACAAGAAATCAAGTAGCATTCCCTTGATCAAGTGTCTCTCTAATAAATTTTTAGTTGTCAGAGCGCGATGGGGGGGTACTATGATTTTCCATCAATCTTGTACTGTCACTTCACTTAATTAACACACAATTTTGGAGGCAATATTCATTGATTTGTTATTTATTTATTTTTAATAAAAAAAATACATTTAAAAGTATAGTTAATGACTTATTTTTCATTAAAAAAATTGATTCTGCCAACTATAGCAGAACGGTAACTTTACCGTAGCCAAACAGTTGTATTTTGAAATACAAACCATCTTCACCTTATACATACCCCCATAATTTTTACCCTAAAACTCATACCCATCTCCAAAATTATACCATAATTCACTCGAGGAGGAGATCGTGTTGGTGGTGTCCTACAAAGATGTCCTAAACAACCCTACTCATTAACCACAAAATCGCCGCCGCTCAGGGGAGAATTTGTTTTGGAAGCGCTTGTTGGCGGAGTTCAACCAATTAGTCGGTGAAAACGACCGCACCACCGATTCACTCGCATGAAAGTGGACATATATCAACAACTTTGACCGGTGGAACACCCTATTTGCAGCCACCATGAGGGAGCACCCCAATCTTGCTAAGGATTTGGCAATCGAGCTCACACAAGTCGACTATGTGGCTATGTACCGCAACAATTTCGAACATGTTTCGGCATGATAATTGTTGCGTTAGGTTAAATAATTATGTTTTGTACTTTTATTAGGTTTTTCCTAGAATAATTGTGTGTTTATGTACTTTAATATTTGTATTATCTTTGATATTAATGTTTAATTCATAGTTTAATATTTATTTTATTGATTTTTTTTTTTGTAACCATTAGCATTGGGGGGGGGGGGGGGTGAAAAATAAATTTGAAGTTAAAAAATATACAGTTTTTAAACAGTGATCAAACACACAGGGATGGTCCACGGACCCACTACCAGCACCATCCACGACCTTGTTGCCTTGGGGTAGTGGGGTTACCGTGAGGTACCAGGGCCTTTCACAAGTGAGTTACCGTGGGGCAGTTGGGTTGAGCTCATTTGCAGCCCTACATTGGATAGTTTAACAATTCGATATCTACCTTTGTCCATCAATCCAATGGATTCTATGACCCAGTTCTTTTCAATATTTCTAACTACGACAATCTTTCAATACTTTATCTATCAAACAACGGTTTCAATGGAAGTATTCCACCTTCCATTTTCGGTTTAAGTCACCTCATTGCTTTAAATCTTGTCAAAACTCGATTTCCGATGAAATCCAGAATCTTAGTATCACAAGTTTTCATGTTCTAGATTTGTTGAACATCAATCTCCTAAGATCCGTACCTCAAGCTCTTTTAAATTTTCTCCAGCTCGAATAAAGGAAGAATGTTTACAATAATAAAAGTCGGGTTAGATCCCCAATTAGATTGAGCATGCCATAGTAAACACAACCTCGTATACATCATATTTAAAACAATACATATAAATATTTATACATTATCTACCCATATTCACAAAAATATGTTTCCGCATTAAAGGTCATGTGCATACATATCTATCTATACTTAATAAATAGGTTGCGTCACGTATCATAATTCAGTGAGCCCAACATTCTTTTTTCATCTTCTTTAATTTCACCTCACTATAAGGAACTTGATCATTAGGGGCGACCCATGTCACCGCTAATACTCAACCTTTAGCGGCGATTGTCGCCGCTAATGCCAACGTCGCTAATACGTCGTCCCAATTGCCACGTATCGCCACTAAAGCTAATCCACGTGGCATTAATTTTTTATTTTTTTCCCACATGGCATGCCACGTGTCAGTTACCTGTGCAATCTGGGCTCTTACCTTTAGCGGTAACATGTCGCCGCTAAAGGTCTTTTGTGTCAGTTACCTGTGCAATCTGGGCTCTTACCTGTGCAATCAACTGTTTCCTTTTGTTAGACGCGGATAAGAGCATTAGCGGCGACACTTTGATGGGTCACCGCTAATAGTGTCGCCGCTAATGCTCAGTTTTCTTGTAATGCCTATTGTATCTATAGTAATTCGACATAACATATTAAATATCTTAATTTAGGTGAGATGTTTAAGTGCATGCATATTAAACTATTCGTAAGTAACTTATATGTACTTACAATAATAATAACTTATCTCAAAATATCATTTTATATTTTTTAAATTTCATTACTAACCATTTAATATTTTTTTAAATTTCATTACTAACCATTTAATATTTTTTTTAGGAGTATTGGATTTTAATAATCGCAAGTTTCAACCGTTGGCCGATAATAATCCCTACTTCAAAAATTTCCAATAATAATCCCAACTTTCGAACATTTAGCCTCTGGTAAACCTTTTTTAACTGAGCACTAACTGGGTTAGTTATGACTAGGCACGATGACGTGTACAATTTAATATTACGTGGCATTTTATTGGATTTTATTTAACTCAAAACCCTCCCTATCTAAAATACGGATTATTGCCGGCCAATAGGTGAAAGTTTGGATTGTTAAAATCCAATAAAATGCCACGTAATATCAAATTGTACACGTCATGATGCCTAGTCAGATTCCACGTCAGCACAAACTAACCCAGTTAGTGCTCAGTTAAAAAAGGTTTACCAGAGGTCAAATGTTCGAAAGTTGGGATTATTATCGGCCAACAATTGAAACTTGGGATTATTAAAATCCAATCCTTTTTTTTATACAAATGGGGTAGTACGCTGATTTCTAACTTAGTATATACACACAACTATAGACATATTTTTTAGTAACAGTTTAGTTTATTTTTTTATCTGTTGATAGGTTTTTTTTTTCTAACATAAACAATTTAATTATATTATATTATTGTATTGAAAAAGTCGACACAATTTTTTTATTTGTTTTCCACTTCGCGTGACCAGGAATAAACAAAAAGGTAACAATTTGAAATGTCGGGTAAACGCTTTAATTCCCCCCTTTTTTTCTTATTACTTTCTTGAAAATAAATTGCTTTTATTCTACTCATATAAGAAAAGGCGTAATTAAGTGATCATTATGACATATCATTAGTATTTCATGTTTCAAAAGCTATGCAAAAAAACTATTTACCCCTTTTCTTCATATTTACTGGAGTAAATAAACAGTAACATTATAATTTTCATGATATAATATATATTTAGGGGAAGGATCATTTGAGAACAATTTTCATATGAGAAAAAAAAGAAGAAATGACATAACTATAAACATTAAATACATTAATTCTTCTCACATTAATTTGTCATTAATACTTTAGACTACACATATCACAATTTGTCCTACACATATCAACATTCATCTTACACATATCAAAATTGTCGTATGTTTATCCTACACATATCAAAAATTCATCCTACATTTGTTTAAACTATCATACGTTTATCTTACATATATCGAAATTATTCTTCACTTCAAATTAGGCTTGGTTTGAAAAAATATATTTTGAAAAACAATTATTAGTTTCATTTATTTAACTAGTTTATGGGGGTTACAATAAATTAATCATTTATATAACATTCAATACATGTATTGAAATGAAGGATTCCTATTGGTTTAAAATTCTTTTTTTTTCTTACAAGAAAGTTTTTTATTATTTGAACTCTCCACTATATATTTAATCACCTATGTATATATATTATAGCAAATTGTAGTGACAGAGCCAATTTGTTTTTTTTAACCGGTGTAGCTTTAAAAAATTATTTAAAAAAAAAAACTTATATAACACATAAGTATATGGCATAATATAACATATAAATTATGTTACTATTTTCACGTCGTTAATTTGATTCCATAGATTTGCCCATGATATACAATTTGTTTATAGTGTGTACATAAAATGTAAACATTCTTTTTATTATTTACGTACTATTTCAGAAGGTGAGTTTTTGAGTGCTTAAAATGCAAGACTTGAGAAAAGGGCACTCAAATTGGTCTGCCATTACCATGTTTTTTTAGTCAACATGTAAATTCAACATTCTTGATAAATACATTAAAAAATTTAAGATATATGTTTATTACAAACTAGCTTTTATCCCGGGAGTATCCCGGGGTTAACATATCTAATATAACATAATAAAATATCTAATATGACAACATAATTAACGCTTTGCCAATACATGATTAATGAATAATAATAATATTATTATTATTTATTTTAAACAAATTTCTGCCATAAGTTATCATATTCAAATATAAAAAAATAGAATCTCTGCCTATTAAGTTATGTTTATCGTTTGTGATTTATTAGTAGAGTAAAATATATTTGAAAACAAAACCCCACAAAAATAGTTGTTTTTTTCTCCGTTTTTTATATAGCACTATGGTACCCGTTGGAAAGATAATAAAACGCTCGTTAATTTGGTGTAATTTTTTTTAAAAAAATCTCATATATAAAAGATATTAACGTTTAAAAGTTATGGGAGGAAACATTAGAGAGAATTTAATTTTGTTTTTAAATTCTTATCTTTTCCTAAAATAATTATAATATATATAGATTTATTTTAAAAACTCAAAAATTAAAAAATCCTACATGATGCCATGTGATACAATCAAGGAGGGGTTGAGGCCTCCATTGAATGCCACATCATCAAAGTTCAATTCTTTTATTATAAGTTATAGATTATAGATTATAGATTATAGATACACTAGATTATACCCCGGGAACGTCCCGGGGTTGAGAAATCTATTATGATAGCTTTTATCCCGGGAGCATCCCGGGGTTGAAAAATATAACAATTCTAATAATACTAATACTAATAGTAATAATTATTACTCTTGTAATTAAATAAATAAAAAAATAACATTGGTATAAGGTGACACCATGTGTTGCAGTGTTGCGCAATTCTTTCTCCTAGCTTCTCTTGATGAAGTATACCTATGTATCTTTAAAAGAGTAAAATTCCAATGATAGCATGGCAATTGGGCTGAATTTCAACATCGTAAATAAGAACCTGGTTTATAAAAAAAAACATAATTAATGAATAACCTGAACACTTTGTGTTTTTTTTCCTGTATGAACGAAACCCCACAAAAAAATAGTCATTTTTTTCTCCGTTTTTTTATATAGCACTATGGTACTTGTTGGAAAGATAATAAAACGCTCGTTAATTTGGTATAATTTTTTTCTTTAAAAAATCTCGTATATAAAAGATATTAACGTTTTAAAATTATAGAAGGAAACATAAGAGAGAAAAATTTAAATTTGTTTTTAAATTCTTTTTTTCCTAAAATAACTCAATTTAATTTTAGTAGATTAGATTTTATATTATCATTTGTTTTTTTTTTTAGTTTGCCACATGGCATGACACATGGCACATTCAAGGAAGAGAATGCCTCCTAGAATGCCATGTCATTAAAATTGCTTTCTTTTATTATATATATAGATAGATTTACATTTTTATTGAAGTTAAAAATATATCTCTACGGCTATAGTTACAAGATTTTGTAAGTAATATATTTAATTAATAATTTATATTTAAATGTAATATTGCATGTCTCCTTTTTTTTTTTTTACCATGAAGTTCCATTGTTCTGTTGTATTATTTATGTATTTTTTCGACAGATTAAAGATTGTGAATTAGTTATCTTTCCGACAAAGATTAAAGAGTAATTACTCTTTAGGCTTAGATCAGTAACAGTTACTTGATCTTGCCAATCTAAATAATCACAACAAAATTTCTCCATAGTAAAGCTTGTTTAAGTGATTGCAATCAAATGGTGGGACGGTGGGTGACTTTTAGAAAATCTTCACTCGGACAATGAATTTTTTTCCACAAATGGGTGTTTTGGGAAAAAAAAAATTAAAAGCAAATAGGTGAGCAATCACGAAAAGAGTGAAAATAGGTACGCCACAAACCCGTACAATAGAATTAGTGTGATGCCACCAATCCGTTCAGTGGCTTCAGTGCGATGCCACCAATCCATTCAGCGGTTTCACGTGACATGAAATAGAATGCTTGAAGGATGTGTAAAAAAATCAAACATATTGAGTAGAAGCCGCTGAATGGGTTGGTAGCATACCTATTTTCACTATTTTTCTGATTGCCACCTATTTGCCCTTATTTTGTTTCCAAACACACATTTTTTGCATTTTTTTCTCAGATAATACAAAATAAATCCTTAAGCTATTTATGGGGAAATCAGGAAAGAATACGACATTGTATTTTTCAAATTTGAGAAGTAATGTTGATGTTTTTGGGCAACCACGCGTTTTCCTTTGATGAAGATTTGATTTATTATTTACTAGCTTTTATCCCGGGAGTGTCCCGGGGTTGAAAAATACAACCATTCTAATAATACTAATACTAATAGTAATAATTATTGTAATTAAATAAATAAAAAATTAACCTTGCTATAAGGTGACACCATGTGTTGCAGTGTTGCGCGATTTTTTCTCGTAGCTTCTCTTGATGAAGTATACATATCCATCTTTAGAAGAGTAAAATTCCAATGATAGCATGGTGATTGGGCTAAATTTCAACATTGTATATAAGAACCTGGTTTAAAAGAAAAAACATGATTAATGAATAACCTGAACACTTTGTGTTTTTTTTCCTGTATGAACGAAATCCCATAAAAAATAGTCGTTTTTTCTCCGTTTTTTATATAGCACTATGGTACTCGTTGGAAAGATAATAAAACGCTCGTTAATTTGGTGTAATTTTTTTCTTTAAAAAGTCTCGAAAATAAAATATATTAACGTTTAAAAATGATGGGAGGAAACATTAGAGAGAAAAATCTAAATTTGTTTTTAAATTCTTAAAGAGATTAGGGTTAGATAAGTGTAGGAGAATGGATAAAAACAAAATAAAAAAATAAATTAAAAACTCTCACCTTAACGTGCCACGTGGCACATTCAAAGGAGGGTTGGGGCCTCCATTGAATGACACCTCATCAATATTCAATTCTTTTATTATAAGTTATTATAGATTATAGATTTGTTTGTTTTGTGGATATGAAAAATATTTAGCTTTTTCAACTATATTGATCCGTGATTAGATAATAAAATATACACTTGGGTTGTAGCTCAGTGATAAAAGACAAAACCTCTTTGGAGAAAGACTCGAGTTCAAATCCTAGACAAGTTGAAAATACGAAGAAAAAAGAAATTAGCTGTTAAAAAAATGATAAAATACAAACCGTTTGGTATTTAAGTATTCAACAAATTTATATACAATTAAGTTGATGGAATTCATTTCTCAACATCCACATCATTATGTTTTATTTTCAATTTTAATTTTTCAATTTTTTTAAATGCGTGCAAAATACAATACAGATGGCAACTTAAAAGGTATAATGTGAAAAAAGACAATATTAAGAGTTATATATAGAGGAGGTAACGGTTAGGGTTGTTTGCTAAAACACCGCAGCAAGTGGCAGATACCCTATAATAACCAACTAGCTTGGCTCGGAATTTGGTGAAACAGTTCTCATGTAGATGGTTCTAGGCTGGAACCGATTTTTAATTAAATCCTAAAATTAACAGTTATTAAAAAACAATCAAACCAATCGAAACACATAACAATTGCAATATTCAAAGTTTAAACCATCTATAGTAAAAGAAGCAACAATAAAAGGTTTCAAACCATAAAACTAAATCTAAATAAAACCATTTGAGCCGTTGTCAAATAAATTGTTCAATAACGTATCTTCAATTTTAATTTGATCTCAATCTTCTCGATTTTCTCGTAAACATCTAAATAAATGAATTGTTCGTAACTAAAAAAAGAAATGAATAGATTTAGCAAAATAATCTTTAATTCCAACCTGGTTCTAGCGGTCTTTTAACCGGACCCATTGGCTTTAATCAAAACCGAACCGAGAATCTTTTTCACCAAAATAAAAGAATCGGACAACCGGCCTTAATACACCAATTCGGTTCGAATCTAGCGGTTCGGTTTCGGTTCCCCAGTTCTGACTGTTCGAAACCATGAATTGCTCCGCCCTAATAACTAAAAGTCTAAAACACACCCATCATTAAACATGTAAAATGGTACCCCTGCCACCCTAAATCAATCGCATAAAGTGCCTAGGTTAAGCATGTAGAATGGCACATTAAGTCTCACGCAAAAACAAAACATCTATACATCTGCTTCAAGTCCTCAACTGCTACACACCAACCGTTGTGTATGACTATTTGATTTATTAAAAACAAAAAGCTAACTAGGAGTAGAAGTTCAAAACATATGCTTGACCTACTAATGATAGTCCCTACCAAACATACAAAATAATTAAACTCAGAACACCATCCAAATTGTCTTTTCCATTTTCCACCTTTTTCTTGAGGCTATAAATTATTATTATTTTCTATGAACAGTAAAGTGAATGAAAAAATAGAAAGAAGTGGCGGATGTTGGTGGTGTAGAGCTTGAAACTTTGAATTCAACTCTTGTGTTCCTTGATCTTCCTTATTTTGTGGGTTTCCTGTTTATGTAATTTAAGCAACGTGTGTTGCTCTAGAAAGTATTCTTGATTACTAAAGGAAAAAATGTAAATAAATAATCCCAACTATTGACTATTGGCCAATAACAGTCCCAACTACGAAAATCACCAATATTGGTCCCAACTTTCGACATATTGGAAACCAATGGACCCAAACTAACGGAGGCTAACTCCGTTAGTGTGATGCTGACGTGGCATGCTTAGGTGGCAAGATGATCCTACGTGGCATGCCACGTGGCAAAATGATCCTACGTGGCATGCCACGTCAGCATCACACTAACGGAGGCTAACTCCGTTAGTTTGGGTCCGTTGGTTTCCAATATGTCGAAAGTTGGGACCAATATTGGTGATTTTCGTAGTTGGGACTGTTATTGACCAATAGTTAATAGTTGGGATTATTTATTTCCATTTTTCCATTACTAAAAGAGTTAATAGCCAAAATCGTCCCCAAGGTTTGGTCACTTTTGCCACTTCAGTCCAAAACCCAAACCTTTTACATCTGGGTCCTTAAGTTTTATTTTTCTTGCCAAATTCGTCCCTGACAACGTTTAAGTTGTGGACTGAAGTGGCAAAAGTGACCAAACCTCAGGGACGAATTAAGCAAAACCCAAACCTTTTTTAGGGACGAATTTGGCAAAAAAAATAAAACTGAGGACCCAGATGTAAAAGGTTTGGGTTTTAGACTGAAGTGGCAAAAGTAAGTAAGTAACCAAACCTCAGGAACGATTTTGACTATTAACTCTTACTAAAATACTTTATATATGTTGCTTCACTCTCATCCTATTAGTTTTATTGTTTTGTATGACCAATCACAAAAATGTGAAATATAATGTTTCACATGATCTTGAATTCTTGTAATGTTGTTTTAGACATTAACATCATTCACATCCTACTCTTTATCTTTATCTATATAATTTAACTTAAAATCACTATTTCATAAATTTATCTATAAGTATTTAGAACCATATCACCTCATTCCTTATCCATAAAAATCTAAGGATTTACTTTAATTTTCCTTAGATGTAAGAATTCACTTTAGATTTTCTTAAAAATATATGGATAAGAAATATATGGATAAGACTGTTCGTTGTGGCCCGCGAGCAGCCTGCCGCGAGCAACAACTTTATCCACGTGGGCTGCGCTAGCGACAACGACCTGACGCGAAGTACACTGCGAGCGATTGGACGTGAGCCAGCTCGCGTCCGTTAGCGGGCTGGCCACACGTTTCAAATTCAAAATTAATTACTTTTATTTAATTTTTCACCCACCCCCCTATTTATTCAACCATATTCTTCTTCTTCTTCAACAAACATTCAATCAAATCTTCACAACCTTCAACCTTCATCACCATGGCTCCTTGGACAGAAGAAGAAGAACTAGCACTCGTGCTCGCGTACCAACAGGGGCACGGTCAAGGTGGTGCGACAGGCGATGGGTCACCGCACTCACGCGGGCAGCAGTGGCATCGGGTGCTAGCCGAGTTTGGTACCCTTGTGGGGGGTACCAACCGGACCAACAACTTCATCTCCCACAAATTCCGGGACTTGAAATCGAAGTGTAAAAACTTCGAACACGCGTACAGGGAGGTGAGGAGAGATCTCCCGGGGGAGAAAGAAGACGTGCTCCTCGCGTTTACCCACGTGGAGTACCGTCGCAAGGTTGGCCACCCGTTTAACCACGTTTCGGCGTGGCAAATGTTGCGCTCGGGAAATCACCTATGTGGCTAGGTTTTTTGTAGTAGTGTAATTTTTTTTTTGTTTAGTGTAATTTTCTTTTTTTTAGTGTAATGTTTGTGTTTTTATTTTAGTGTAATTTTTATTTTATTTTAGTTTAATGCTTTTTTATAAAAAAAAAATTGTGGTAAATAATTAAATATATTTGGTAAAAAAAACCCGTTAACCCTTACCCACAACACCCTCACGCGAGCAATCGCCGGCCGCTAACCAGTGCCACGTAGGCGTTAACGTGATAAAATATTATTGGATAAATCCCTCGCTCACCTGTACCCACAACGGATAGTCTAAGCTATAAGAATTTACTTTAGTTTACACTCTTTAAGACAACATAGCATATCAAGAATGATTTCTAAAATTTACTTTAGTTGACACTCGTTATAGTTTTTATATAATTAACTTAAGGTTTTATAAAATATCTTGGGATATCATCATGGTTTTATAAAATATTGTTTTTATAAATTTATTTAGATTATTTGAAAACTTTTACATAACCTCTCTAGAATTCCGGTTGATTTGGTTGACAGTTAGGCTTTGATATTCGCTTCTCTTTGTCGGTTTTCACAATTCGATCTTTTTAAGCTTGAACTTTACCATATATGTTGTATGCGAACTTGAACTACGTTCACTTGATATAGATGATCTCTTTCTTTAATCAATTGATGTGATTGATCTGCAAACTCCAATCTTGATGAATGTAAACCCTAAACTTCATTTGTGATTATCAATATTCATTGAATTTACTTGTATAACTCTCAATATACATACTCTTAATAATGCATTTAGTATTTTAGTGTATAGGAACATGGAGAGAGGCTAACGTACAAAGTTTCTTAACATACAAAGTGTAAGAAGCATTCTCAGCCATTAGATTTAGGTGGTGGCAAGATGGTAATTAACAATCCTAATCATATTTGGGTTAATCTAACCAAGGGTAAATTGGAAAAAACACGTTTAAACATCTGTGAAATCATAACAACAGACATAATCGATGCAAAAATTTTCAACGATTGAACCTGATTTTTCATCGTTTTCAACTCGATTAAACGTTTAGAATGATTAAACAATTCGATTACAAACAAAATCAAAACGTATTTGCAAAAATAGAAAAAAAAACAGAGTATGATAAGTCAATTGATAAAATTAGTCGAATCATATTCAAAAATCACTATCAACGCATGTATTATTCACAGAAACGAACGATGTTGATAATAGAAGAAGAATTAAAGAAAAAAATGGCTTTCAAAAAAGTTTCAGACGATGAAGATCAGAAAAACATAAAACGCATTTGGTTTTTTTATAAAACGCATTTGGTTTTTTGAACACTATTTAAACTGGTTTTTTACAAAACGCACTTGGTTTTTTGTAAAACGCACTTGGTTTTTGTAAAACGCACTTGGTTTTTGTAAAACGCACTTGGTTTTTGTAAAACGCACTTGGTTTTTGTAAAACGCACTTGTTTTTTTGTAAAACGCACTTGGTTTTGTAAAACGCTTTTAGTATAAAAAAAACTCACCTGACCACAACCAGGCACCACTACCTTCATCTTCATGAACCATACCATCACCTCCACCCACCTACAGCCACCATCGTCTAGAGCCACCCGATACAACCACCACCCGGGTTCTCCACCAGACCTACCCCTGAAACCACCCATTGAACCAGGTACCACCCACGTGCACCATCATCAACAATGAGACCCGACCCTAGCCTGAGAACCATCACAATCCCGTCTTCAATCAGCCACCAGAAACCCGAGATCTGGAATCATCTGACCGAGAACCCAACCTGGACTCGATTCTGCTTGTTACGCCACTGTTGCTGCTTATTGTTGATGTTTTCGGGGTCATAAAGCCGCTGCTGTTACCAGAGGGAGCTGAGAGAGAGCGTGAGGTAGAGAGAGAGGGAGGCAGGTTTAGAGAGAGAGTGTGAGGTCTAGAGAGAGAGTGGTGGTGGTGTTGGTGGTGGTGGTAGTGGTGATGGTGGTGGTGGTGGTGGTGGTGGTGGTTAATGAACGATGAATGATTTGAAGAACATTACCTTTTACCCCTTTTAAATCAACCAAGATTGGGTTAGTTAGAGTTAACTAGGGTTTACACATGTCAAGATGTGGTGGCTTCTTATACTTTGTAGGTTAAGGATACTTTGTATCCTATACTTTCTCTAGGAACATGTACGTGATACATGCACATCTTTAATCAACAACTTAAAAACATAAGCCTACAATTTCAATCATACAAAAAAAAATAAGGATAATTATGTCTCACAGTTAACATAAACTCATTGTTATCCAAAAATCACATTTCATTTTTCATTTAACCAAAATACGAAAGTTACATCATAATAGAAGGTAGACGGGCAACAAGCTGCGCCGCCACCCCTTTCTGAATTGCAAACCCTAGTCTACTAAAGACAAATCCTTGCCCCCTGGGGATGAACTATTGCTGTGGACGACCCGTTGGACCCTGGTTAAGAAACGAATAGCTTCTGGAGCCAGGGAGCCAAAGGTGTCAAAGGCCAGAGGGATAAAGACATGTTGGTTATCTGCACAAGCTTTAGCGTGCTTATCTACTTTCTTTGATTCTGCCTTTCTTGATGCTTGCCCAGCCACGAACCCTGTTTCCCTTAGCCCAACCAGCGGAGATACCCCGGTGAGGTCCACGCAGGCATGTTTCCCCCTCTCCCAACCAAAGACAAGCAGATCTGCGGGTCGCAGGGTGGATCTCCCTTCCGTGGGGTCTGTGAGGAAGTTTACAGGGGCCTCCTTTTTGGCAGAAATCCCAGCTCTTCTCAGGATATCCCACAAAACGTCCCTCACCCAGTCATGCCGATATTTGAAACCAGGGAGCTCCTTGCAATGAATTGCATGCTCCCCGTATTTATCCATGCAAGCTTTACGGTAGATGAGGCATGTTTCATCTTCCAGATACATAGGGATCATAAATCGGTACTTGAGTATAGCCCTGTACTCTACTTCAGACATGCATTGACCCAAACCCTCAATCGGGATAACGGTCAAAAAATCTTGAGCATGAGGGCCCTTTAGGCATTCAATCACCGCCTTCTGGCAAGAGGACAGCTCAAAAACTTCTCCCAGGCTCGGAGCAGTTTTGCTAAAAAGAGCATTCGCCAAAGTTTTTTATGGCTTTGAGGGGGCGGTGTCCTTATTAGAAAAACCGCCAATATCGAAGTCCGGGAGATAGACATTTAAGCGTTCGAGCGCCTGTTGATAGTCTGGGTCTAGTCCAATGACCCCACTGTTTCGGAGGATATGATCCTGAAGTTCCCAAGACTGAGCTCTAGACGCCACAAAGGCATAGACCCCAACATCTCGAGCTGAAAGGAGGCCCAAACCACCTAAACGCATCGGCAAGGATGCCAAGCGCCACTGTAGGTCCCCGAAGAAGGGCCCACCACACACAACTATATCTTCGATAGCCTCGCGGAGACCATCATCGAAAAGGGATACCGCATCCACCATTAAGTGGGGTTGACAAGTTCGCAACCCAAAAAGTAACTTAGCGACCCCCATGCATGACCTGAGCAGCAGGAGTTTACTTTGGGGATCTCTAAGGCGCGGAAGTAGTTTCATAAGGGCAACCGCACTCGTAGCCTGCCGCCCTGCCAGCTCCCCAATAAAGGTAGGATCTCGGCTAACAGCCCCACCAAGGAGCTTAACCCCCTTCTCTGGTCTACCAATCCCTCTCGGGAAAAGCCCGTCCTGACTTTTCAACCCGTCACACGTCGGCCAAAAGACCTCTGTTTTCTTAATATTGAGATGAAGCCCCAGAGATGGCCCATGCACGTTGATAATGTCTAAAGCCTTAGCAACCTCCACTGCGTTGCCTATAATCGTCCCATCATCCAAATACCAGGCATGAAACCCTTTAGGCATCCAAAAATGGTTGTTTTTTTTCTTTCTTTTTGAAACCACAAAGTTTTATTTGAACTGTTAATGTTATCCCCACTATATTTTACGTTAACTACATCATTGTCTATATTTAAACATAGGATCACCTCTCTAAGAGGCATAAACCTCTACCAGGTAGACTACCCGACATTGGCAATAAAGCTTTATTAATATAAAAAAAGCTACAAGCAAGGCCTTAGAAGCATACAAATGTTGAAATGTTGAAGGGTGTTAATTTCTTGTCAATTACTCAATTTGTATGTTGAGTGGGAACTTGCAAGGAGGAGGAGTCGGCAAGTCGCATCCTTTTTTTAGAAGAACCAATGAAAAGTGGTAACGAGTTTGTGAGAGAGAAGATTCTTAAAAAAATGTCATGTGGAGTGTGGACCTAAAGATTAATGGCCAATCTATTGCTTTAAATTTCTCATTACACCAATTTAATCAACTATTTTACTTTTATTTTCTGCTTTTTATTCAAACTATAACTTTATATTTAAATTTTGATGGATAGTATTTGATTTTTTTATTACACCTTTCTTAATTGATTATTTTACTTTTTATTTAGTAATTTAATTTGCTGGAATATTCTATATTCAAGAATAACTAAATGATGCAACCAATGTTTAACATTGTCATTTTCTTAGAGGATGGTTGATTGATTGTTACACAGAAGAAAGTTTTTCTTTTTCACCCTAATAAACATGTGAAATTTAATCCTTAAAATGTAATTGTCATGTGAACATACACAAATAGAGTTTTAGCATACAAGAGCAGCTAAAAGGAAGGCTGATAAATCGTGTATACCTGACCTGTTAAGATACGAACCTGTTAAGACACGATACACGAAACCTGACTACCTGTACATGACACAAAAAATTTTCGTGTCTATTTTTTATACACGAACCTGTTAATTTTTTTAACAGGTATACACGAATAGTACCTGTTAATACCTGTTTGCGAACATTATACTAATCGCATGTTTACGAACCTATTTAGTGAGAGAAAATTTCCAAAAGTTCACCAAAGACCTAGATAATACCTGCTTGCGTACCTGTTAATATCTGTTTACGTACCTGTCAATACCTGTTTGCGTACATGTTAATACCTGTTTGCGAACATTATACTAATCCCTTTTTGTTGTGAGAAGGGATTTAGGGTTAAAGGGTTTGGGTAAAGCTTTTTAAATATATTATTAATTTTAAATAAATTCTAAACAGGTATTAACAGGTACCTGCAGGTAAACAGGTATGTTACCTGTTAAGACACGAAAATTAACAGGTAAATTCGTGTCTACCTGTTTAGGACACAAAACATGTTAAGGCCATACCTGTACCTGTTAAGACCGTTTAGGTTCGTGTCAGGTAATCGTGTTCGTATACAAAATTGCCGGCCCTAGCTAAAAGTGATGACGTTGACTTGATCTTAATGTGTAATGTAATGTTTCCCAAATGAATTTCATTCGGAGAAAACTATATATAGCTCCTTAAAGTGAAGGATGTTGCTAAATGTACCTCCCATTCTATTACATTTACTACCAAATAATAAAACATGAATACATGTATTTTGAACTATATAGATGTGCGCCGGTAAGTTTACATATATGACGTATGTTGGATTAATTGTGAAATCATAAGTCAACATAAGTCAAATAATAAAGTCAAAAGTCATTTACAATGTTTGGGCATCAAGTGAATATGTCCGGGAAGCTCGATGACTAAATGTGTAAAGTTCAGGGGTTAATTGTGTTAAGTCATGATAGTCAGAGGGGAGTAGTTGATTAAAGTTAGTTAAAGCTTTTAACGACAAAATTGGGAATTAGGGCAACTAGTTTCTATATATAGTTGATTGATCCATGATTTGTATTCATTCATTCAATCGTTTTAATTCATATTCAATAATATTCTTTCAGTTCTTGCTATTCTTATTTGATTACTTGAGTTTCTGGTGTTGATCCGTATCAACAATTGGTATCAGAGCCTGGTTCTTGGCTCATTCAGAAACAGGTGAAGATCAATTAAGGTAGAGACATGGTGTCTACGAAGTTTGAACTGGAGAAGTTTGATGGGCGTAATGATTTTGGCCTGTGGAGATTGAAGATGAGGGCTCTTTTTGTTCATCAAGGTGTAGTTGATGCATTGAAGGGTGAGAATCAGTTACCTGCAGATATGACTGAAAAAGAGAAGAAAGATATGATGGAGAAGGCACATAGTGCAATAACTTGAGTTTGGGTGATCGTGTATTGAGAGAAGTATCAAAAGAAACCACAGCAGCAGGTGTGTGGGCTAAACTGGAAACATTGTATATGACAAAATCTCTTGCTAACAGATTAATAAGAAGAGATTATATACATTTCATATAGTTTCTGGGAAATCTCTTGAAGATCACACATATGAGTTTAATAAACTCATTCTTGATCTTGAAAACATAGATGTCACTCTTGATGATGAAGACCAAGCCATAATATTCCATACATCTCTTCCACATTCGTTTGAATACTTTGTGGACACACTTATGTATGGGAGAGATACTTTAACAATGGAAGAAGTACTGGCTGCTTTGAATTCCAAGGAGTTAAAGAAAAGATCTGATGTTAAGGAAGAAAGTGGTGGAGGGTTGTTTGTGAGAGGAAGAACTGAGCAGAGATCATCAAAAGGAAAGAATCAATCAAGATCAAAGTCAAGATTCAAGAGGAGGTGTTTTATCTGCAATTCAGAAAAACATCTTAAGAAAGACTGTCCAGACATATTCAAGAAGAAAAAGTTTGAAGGTGGGCAGTCCAAGGCACAAGTTGTGAACTCACCTGAATCTTCTCAGGATGGATATGAAAGCTCTGATGTTTTGATGGTGTCATATGATTCAGGTATTACTGAAAAGATAATAATGGATTCTGGTTGTTCTTTTCACATGACTTTTAGAAAAGAGTTTTTAAAGAATCTTGTTATGAGAGATATGGGGATTGTTCAATTGGGTGATGATAGGCCTTGTAAGATATTGGGAATAGGGTCTATCATAGTTAGAATGAACAATGGAACAGAAGTGCAAATTGATGGGGTAAGATATATACCAGATTTAAAAAGGCACTTGTTATCTCTTGGTACTTTTGAGAAAGAGGGTTATTCAGTTAGTCTTAAGAATGGAAAGGCTAAGATAGTTAAGGGTTCCATGGTAATGTTGACAGGGACAAGAAGTGAGAACAACACTTACAAGTTAGATGGTAATGTTGTTTCTCAGGAAGTTAATGTAGTGACCAGTAAGAAGAAAAAGGAAGATGTTGAAATATGGCATAAAAGGCTTTGCATATAAGTGATCAAGGTCTGAATGAATTGAAGAAACAAGGGTTGCTTGAAGACTTTGTAGAAAGAAGTACGAGATTTTGTGAGAGTTGTGTGATGGGTAAAGCTCACAGGGTAAAGTTCACAAAAGGAAAGCATGTTACAAAGGGTATCTAGACTATGTTCATTCAGATCTTTGGGGTCCTACAAAAACAATGTCATTAGGTGGTGCACATTAGTTTCTGTCAATAATTGATGACTACTCAAGAAGAGTATGGGTGTATGTTCTGAAACATAAGTATGAAGCATTTGACAAGTTTGTTGAATGGAAGAATCTCATAGAAAATCTATCTGGAAAGAAACTGAAGTATATCAGGACTGATAATGGACTTGAGTTTTGTAACTCACAATTCAATAAGATGTGCAGTCAAAGTGGTATTGCTAGACATCTCACTGTACCAGTGAGGAATGCCAAAGAAGTTTTGGGCAGAAGCTGTTTCTACAGCAGCTTATCTGGTAAATTTTTCTCCTTCTTCTGCAATTAATATGATAACTCCTATGGAAAAGTGGCCAGGGAGAAAACCTGAATATGAAAATCTGAGAGTTTTTGGTTCACTTGCTTATGCTCACATAAGTCATGGAAAATTGGAACCAAGAGCTCAAAGAAGTATAATTCTTGGATTTTCAGAAGGAGTTAAGGGTTATAGATTGTGGAGGTTAGAGGATGGCAGTCCAAAGGTGTTTGTAAGTAGAGATGTTGTTGCATTCAGAGAATATGTTCTATATAAAGATGTTGTAGGGGTAAAATTGTCAGAAATGGACAAGTATTTCCCACAAGTGCAGATTGAGGTGGAGAAGGAAGATAATGTTGAGCATACTGAAGAAGTTAATGTGGAACAAGGTGGTTCTAACTCTAATACCAGTCATGATGAGGGTGCTAGCTCAAGTTCAAATCAAAATGATCTTAATGATTACAACCTGGCTAGGGACAGGACCAGAAGACAGATTATTAAACCTTTAAGGTTTAGAACACAACAGGATGATCTATCAGTTGTGTTATTCATGGCTGCTGAACTTGAAAGTTCAACTGAACCACTTACATTTAATGAGGCAATAGAGTCAAAGGATGCTGAAAGGTGGTTAGAAGCCATGAAAGATGAAATGAATTCATTAAAGCAGAATAAGACATGGAGTTTGGTTGAAAGACCAAAAAGGCAGAAAATCATTCCCTGTAAATGGATTTTCAAGTTAAAAGAAGGCATAAAAGGAGTTGAGAAACCAAGGTACAAGGCAAGGCTTGTAGCAAAGGGGTTTACACAAAGGGAAGGTGTGGATTATAATGAATTTTTCTCACCTGTTGTTAAGCATACTTCAATAAGGGTATTATTGTCTTTTACTGCTATGATGGATATGGAGCTTGAACAACTTGATGTAAAGATATCTTTTCTTCATGGTAATATAGAAGAAAAGATATATATGGATCAACCTTTAGGTTTCAAAGAGAAAGGAAAGGAAGATATGGTCTGTCTTTTACAAAAGTCACTGTATGGACTTAAGCAAGCTCCAAGACAGTGGTACAACAGGTTTGATGAATTTATGGTTGATAATGGATTCATTAGAAGTTTATATGATTCATGTGTGTACTTTAAAGAGTACAAGACAGGAGCTTATGTGTACCTGTTGTTATATGTTGATGATATGCTGTTAGCATGTCAAGATCATGATCAAATTCAAGCCACAAAAGAGATGTTGAAGAGGGAATTTGATATGAAAGAGCTTGGGGCTACAAAGAAGATACTTGGTATGGAGATTTCAAGAGACAGAAGTTAGAGATTAATCAACTTATCTCAGAAGTCATACATATTAAAAGTTGTCAATGACTATAATATGGGTAATTGCAAGCCTGTGTCAATTCCTATGGGACAACATTTCAAATTGTCTTTAGAAGATTCACCAAAGACAGAAGATGAGGCTGCATACATGAAAAAGATACCTTATGCTAATCTTGTTGGTAGTTTAATGTATATTATGGTGTGTACTAAGCCAAACATAGGTTATGGGGTAAGTTTGGTGAGTAGGTACTTGTCTAACCATGGTAAACAGCATTGGGAAGCTGCTAAGTGGTTAACAAGGTATCTAAAAGGGACAATTGATGTTGGTTTGGTTTTTGGGAATAATACTCATGACAGGAGTATACTTCTAGGGTTTGTTGACTCTGATTATGCAAAAGATCCAGATAGAGGGAGGTCTTTAACTGGATATGTATTCAAAGTTTTAGGCAGCGTTGTAAGTTGGAAGGCTGTTTTACAACATGTGGTTGCCTTATCCAATACAGAAGCAGAATACATAGCTCTTACAGAAGCTGTGAAAGAAGCTATGCGGCTAAGAGGTTTTGTTTCTGAGTTAGGATTGGAAGATGATCATGTTGTGGTTATGTGTGATAACCAAGGGGCAATAGAGTTGACAAAGAACAGTGTCTTTCATGACAGGACCAAACACATCAAGGTTAAACTTCATTTTATAAGAGATATTGTTAAATCAAAGGAAGTTTTGATAGAACAGATCAGTACAGAGGATAATGCAGCTGATATGTTGACAAAGGCATTACCTGCTGGGAAGTTTAAGGTGTGTTTGGAAGAGTTGGATGTTGGTTGACTTATGTTTCAAGGTGGAGATTGTTGGATTAATTGTGAAATCATAAGTCAACATAAGTCAAATAATAAAGTCAAAAGTCGTTTACAATGTTTGGGCATCAAGTGAATATGTACTGGAAGCTCGAGGACTAAATGTGTAAAGTTCAGGGGTTAAGTGTGTTAAGTCATGATAGTCAGAGGGGAGTAGCTGATTAAAGTTAGTTAAAGCTTTTAACGACAGAATTGGGAATTAGGGCAACTAGTTTCTATATATAGTTGATTGATCCATGATTTGTATTCATTCATTCAATTCGTTTTAATTCATATTCAATTCAATAATATTCTTTCAGTTCTTGTTATTCTTATTTGATTACTTGAGTTTCTGGTGTTGATCTGTATCAACAACGTACAATGTACAGTTTGGTTTGGTCGACATACACTTATCAATTTGAGTATGCAACCTCAAGTTTTGAGATCGTCACTGAGAAATATATTTAGACGTGAGTGTTGCAAATGAGGCGAAAATTGACATTGATCCAAAGTTCCAAACTCTAAATGTCAAGGAAATCTACTCTTCTAGTTGCCACTTATAGTCTGTTTTTCACTTTCTCGCTCAACTCTAACACCAGCCATTGTGATCAAGATTAGTCTAGATGGTACATATATAAGTTTTTTTTAGAAGAGAGTTTTTTAGTTCAATCTTAAACAAAAAGTAAATTATGATTAATTTAGCGTAATTTAAGAGTAAATATGGATATAGTGTAGTTAAAAAAATACTTAGTTAAATTAGACCAAAATTTTTGGCTTTTGTTTTGACTTTTTGTTGATTAGACAGCTTTAATTACAAACACACCAACTCAAATAAATAAATTTTACTCCCTATATATTTAACATTTACCTTTTGGTCATTACTCATTAGATAACTTTAACTTACAAACGTACAATATAATATTAATGCATTTTAATTGTTACATGGCATCCCGATCCGCCACCTTTGGCCAAGCTATGTAAAAAAATTTATATAACGAAATGAAGACTTATGTATATATCTATTTTTTTCTTTGGTAGACCAACAAATAATAGCATGGCCACCGGGATAACTCAATGGCAAAAGATGACCTCATGTGCTCAGCGTTGGGTAGTCCAAACTCACCATCTCCAGTTTTAGAGAAAGCCGCCGTTCAAAGGCCCACTGTGGTAAAACCCGGTTGGGATCGGATTCGAATATGAGACCTCTGGCCTTCAACCCAAATTTTCACTTTCCCTCAAGTGCCAGTTGAGTTATAGCTCATTGGCATGTATATATCTATTATATTTGTAGTTCGTTGTGAACACTGTCATATGTCAGGTAGCACTGTTTCGTTAATTATTTTTTCTTTATTTGTTTTCACGCATTTGTTTTTAATATATATGAGTTGAAGGGAAACAAATAACAAATGAGGCACTTGGCCTGGTGGTAGGATGCGTTGTTCGCATCTTCTATGTTGTGTGTTTGAAACCATTAACGACCGGTGTTCTATGGTGTTCTATTTGTAATTTTAAAGTTTTAGGTAAAGTCTTATTTTATCGGGTGTCTTACATTTTACATTGTGTTAGTGTCTTGCTTGTACAATGTATATTTTGGATGATGCCGAAAGTAGTTTGCCGTAAAAAAAAGATGTTATAGACGCGTAATTAGTTTAGTTTGACAAGTAACCATGATTAAAGCATGCATGTCATAGGTTGTTTATGGTGAGAGTTGATCTAGAATGTGTTTTTTAAGCAAACAATGTTTTAGACCCCAATTTATGGTGAAGTCAAGTCACTGTCACTAGTGCTTTGAATAAGGAACCCAGTCAATTAAATGCTAAATGATGAACTATGTAGGAAATGGATTTTTTTTTAAAACTATGTAAAAATGAGTTTAAGGTGTGAACTAATTAAACATTTGGAATTAGTTGACCAAACTGGTCAAAGAAGACGTGGTTTTTAGAAGGTGTCATATTTAGAATATATGATTATAAATATTCATATATTAGGCTTTGCGTTCACAAGTGGTGAAGGTTCAAATCTCACTATTAAAAAAAAACACTTCTAATACCAACCTCAGATATTACCTCCAAAAAGTCGATTAAATAGAAGCATTACCATGGCTGTTTGGGCATACTAGTGATTCCATTAAAACGACTACCTCTGTATTAGACAACATTAAGGTACTGTTTGTTTTAGCTTTTAATGGGGTAGATGTCTGAACCGGTCAGACGTAATTCATTCAGAATGTTTGTTTCGCGAGTAGATGTCTAATCGGTTAGAGATTTGCCTCTAAATGGGTAAGCATTATACTGAGTCTGAATTGTTCATACCTCTTACTGGTTCAGCTTTTACCCATTCAGAAATTACCAAATAGCCCCTAAGTGTGTTTTAATTCACTAACATGACACATCTGAATCAGTTAGTAAGACTCTTACCCTTTAAATTTCAAAACGATGTTGAATGAAATTTTACTTGTTTATACATTCACCTGTGTTCATAACCCCCGCTACTCCACCACCTCATGCACCACCTCCTCAAACCACCACCATCAACTAGTCAGGTCGAGCCAAGTCAAGCCTGTAAGACCCTAACCCGTAAATATGTGATTAACATTTAGACTTCCGAGTTCCGAGTTTAGGCCTTAATTAAAATCATTCCCGATTAAAACTTTGATATTTATGAAAAACCCAAACCATTGTGATCAATACTTTATTGGGTCCCATAATTGTTACATTTTAACTACTAAAAACATATACCAAGTTTTTGCGTTTTAAACAAGAGTTCTTGTTGTGGAAGCTTTTGAGTGTTTGGGCGTGTTTAGCTCTCCTCGCGGCTCGATCCTTGCTCCGAGACTCCCATCGAATGTTTACCTAGCACCATTACATAAGAAATGGTTAGTTGTATTGTCAATAACACATTTAAGATAGTTGGAGTATCGATATGTGTCGAAAATGGAACAATCCAACTTAAATAGCCAAGGGAGGATCTTGGGGAACATCCCCGCCGTAAGCAACGGCCAGCTGTTGCTATCATCCCTTTAAGATTTTCAGACGTAACCATTTTCCTTTACTTGTTTTCCCCAATCTTTGAATGATCTTTTACCTATGTTGAAAGCCATTCCTAAGGACACTTAGGGACTTGTTTAACACCATTTTAGCATGCTTATAGATGTCATTACACATGATCAAATTCCCTTTTCGGTTCTTTAAACGCTTATGTCGTTTTTACCCAAATCGACCTGTTAAGGCCATGGGTTATACAAAACACTATTTGACCATTCAAAAAGCATAACAATCATATTGTCAACCCAATGGACACTTGTTTAGTTAAAAACATCATCCGGTTTGTTTAATTATGACCCGGTTCTTAGATTTAACCTTTAGTGAATCTTTAAAATTCCCAAAATGCCCTTGTAGGCAACAAATCCAATTTAGCCGCCCAAAGGCGACACTACATGGTTTAATTCTAGTTTTTTGACCCATTAACTTGTTTGAAATGCTTTAAGTCCTCATGGACTTAGTTTTCCCATTGTTTTCAATATTACATTACTATTGGTCATTCTTAGGCGCATTAGCGCGCATTGGACATAGTTATGTAAACGACTTACCAATTTGGCATCCACACTTCACGTGGGTAACTTTTATACGCATAATACATTGCCCATCACATTTACTTAACTACGGACTTACCGGTTGCGCTTGCCCCATTCTCAAACCTTGGTGGTTCCCTTCCACAGTTCCTTGGCATTGTGTACCCCATTCTCAACATGCTTACCTGTGTAGGAAATTTCTCGACACGCATTATGTTTTGGGATTCAAATGGTGACGCATCATCATTTGACCCATTTCATGTAACACTTCGAATGTCACTCTAGACCTTAGTGCTTTACATATAATTTATGTTTCGATCTATTGAACAAGTTTTAATCTGTTTAATGCATATCTTCCTTTCTTTACAACAAATCACCTCTTTAATAGTTATAAAACAAGTTATTTCATAACTCTTAGTGATTTTGACCCGTTTGGTGAATTCCACCACTTGGGTGCAACACATCTCTTCATTGATCATTATTAAACAAGTTTCTACTTGATTTCTCTCGTCTAGACCCGCTTAGTGGATTTCACCACTTGGGATACTACCATTATCCCATACTCGATACTTATTCAATAATATGCAACATATATATCATGTTTAATGTCTACTGGCGTAAGTAATACTTACCTTGTATTCACTCTCATTTCCTTGCACTTTAGGCTTGTATTCGCTTGGCCCATTTTGCTTAATGATCTGCTCCTTCCAAGCTTGCACCTAGCTTAACATGATCAACATTCGCTATACTCATAAGATTGATCAAGTTAGTCATCGTGTCCAATAACTAACACATCTCATGAGTTTATTAATACCATTATATCACATTCTAATCTTTGGTCAGTTTGACTTTCTAGAAATCAACTACCCTTAGTATGATCATGTGCACTAGAAAAGGAAAATTCTTCTAATTTGACTAACCTTTCATTTCTTATATAAAATTTACTAGACATTATGGACAATCAATTTCCCAATTACCATTAGGCTACATTTTCACATATGGTGCGATTTATTTTTTAAGCATGCATTTCATGTTTTATATGAAAGGATTTCTATGATCACCCATCATGCTATTACCTCAAATTGCAAACAATTTCATTGAGGCATTTCCTCAAATACTTTGTGGGCATCACATAACAGTTTAGATTCTAACTCTATAAGCCCCATGGATGTTACCATTATCCATCCTAGTTATTGCCATTAGGCATTTTCATCACCCAAAGCATACTCATTCAATTTTGTTCATTCTAACACACAATGATTTATATTACAAGATATATTTCATGCTTAAGGGCCAAAAACCCATTTTCCCATTTCACCTCAAGAATCATCAACACATTTTTAGTTGTAATTTAGCACCTATAAAACGTTTTTAGGCATAATTTAGGTCCCCCATCACAAGGGTAACCTTCAAACAACAAAGTTATACTATCAAGCATTTGACCTAGAATTCTCCTCAAGCTATAACTAGAGGATTTATCAAATTCAACACGAATTAAAGGTACCTTAAGGTGTATCAAGCTTAGGGGCTGTTTGGTAGCCTCTGAATGGTCATTAAGAGGCTACATCTGAATGGTTCATCGTCTCTTAATGGTTAAGATGTAATCTTAAGTATGAATGGTTAAGAGGTAACATCTTAATGGTTGTCTCTTCACCATTCAAACTTAAGCTTACCTCCTAACCATTCAGAGGTTATTGACAATTAAGAGGTATGAATGGTCCTTAAAAGCCTACCAAACAGCCCCTTAGATGACTCGATTTTGACCAAAACACGAATTTTCCCTTTTGATTCTTGCTAGATTTGAGCTTGGTAGTTGGATAAGGTTTGGAGCCATTTCTACTCTTCTCTTATGTCGACTAGAACGCACACTAAGTGTGTGTTTTGGTGTTTTTATTATGTTTTACAATTTTAATTATGAACTTTGGGTAAATGACACATTCCACCCTCCAAGTTATAATCTCTTAACTCAATATTATATATATTGATCCCGCCTATTAACGTATTTAAACGAAGTGGGTTTTCAAGGTGTTACAAAGCCTTTTACTGGTTCAGAGTCCAACACTTACTGGTGCAAAGGTTGCCAAACAACCCTTAGCTAATCAGAATTGTATTTAACTTAATGACAAAACATTTTGTACTAAAGGTGGAATATATAAAACTTTGAAACACAATTAGAAATTTATATATAACATCACCCATATATATAAAAAAGTGCCACAAGGTTTTAAACTCTTGATTGATTTGAAAATTTACCCAAAACAAGGACACTATTAATTAAAGTTTTATAAAAAATGAGTATGACTTTTGCAGAGTGTGTGATCATCTCACCTTAAATAAGAAAGAAAGTAGGCTAAAAATTCACCACAACACTAAAACCATGTTTGGTACAAAGTGAAGACAAAATGGAATGATGATCCATAAATGGTCTACTTCTGTCTCCCATCTGGGGTTTCCCTTTAACATCCTTTCATTTCACTCTCTTTCTTTATCCACACTTTCTTTCATTCTTTCTTTCTTTCACTCACAAACAAATTATTATTTACCAAAACTTAAATATTATTATTATTTTTATTATTATTAATAATTCCAACTTGAAAGTCACAATCTTTAGTGATCCAATAATGGAAAATCTGCATTTTGTGCTTGGAGCTGCGTGGTTGTGAGGGAAATTCATTTGCTACTAAACAAAAGAAGACAAGAACAAGGGTAAACGACAACGTTGCACAATAAAACAAGGTGTTTGTCATCTCTCTCTCTATTTATATCAATGTTTTTTAATATCATTGCTTGGTCAATAAGCATTGTGTTCAAAATCTTCTTAAGTTTCAGACACAAGATCCATTAATATTTACATGTGTTCTTGAGTTGCATTTAATTTGTTTGATTGGTAAGTGTGAGATTTTTTTAAAGATTTTTTTATGGGTTTTAATTAGAGTTCATGATAAGAAAAGGGTATGTTTGTTTCTTTTGTTTTAGTGTGAAAAATTTGATTTTTTTAAAATATTATTTATGGGTTGTTAATTACATTTCATGATAAGAAAAGGGTGTGTTTGTTTCTATTGTTTTAGTGTGAAAATTTGATTTTTTAAATATTTTTTTTGGGTTGTTAATTGCATTTCATGATAAGAAAAGGGTGTGTTTGTTTCTATTGTTTTAGTTTGAAATTTTGATTTTTTTTAAAGATTCTTTATGGGTTGTTAATTAGAGTTCATGATAAGAAAAGGGTTGGTTCGTTTCCTTTCTTTTGGTGTAAAAACTTGAAATTTTTTAAAGATTCTTTGTGGGTTGTAAATTAGATTTCATAATTTCATAATATGAAAAGGGTATGTTTTTTTCTTTGTTTTGGTGTGAAAATTTGATTTTTTTTAAAGATTCTTTATGGGTTTCCAATTAGAGTTCATGTTAAGCAAAGGGTTTGTTTGTTTCTTTTGTTTTGGTGTAAAAATTTGATTTTCTTAAAGATTATTTATGGGTTGTTAATTAGATTTCATGATAAGAAAATGGTATGTTTTTTTCTTTTGTTTTGGTGTGAAAATTAATACTTTTTCATTTCATTTCTTAAAATTTGTCAAGTTGCATCAAAATAGAAGGTAGACAGGTAACAAGCTGCGCCGCCACCTTCTGAATTGTGAAAATTTGATTATTTTTTTAAAGATTCTTTATAGGTTGGTTTGTTTCTTATGTTTTGGTGTGAAATTTTGAATCTTTTTGTTTAGCAATCTTGACTAGTTTCGGAGTAATGATGGCGGTGAGTTCGGGTTGCAAAGGGGACACAATGGGGATGGATAATGGCAAGTATGTTCGGTACACACCAGAACAAGTTGAAGCCTTGGAAAGATTGTACCATGATTGCCCAAAACCAAGCTCACTTCGTAGACAACAACTTATTCGTGAGTGTCCCATCCTTTCAAACATTGAGCCCAAACAGATCAAAGTTTGGTTTCAGAATAGAAGGTAACATCTCAAATCTTTAATAATTAATTCTTCATCTTTAATATCATCTTAGATGCATAAAAAAATATCCCATTTTGGACAAACTTATGTTCTTGATCTTGAATAATACCCTTTCATCTTAAATGCATAAATTGGGCAAAATGTTTTTCAAGTTTTTTATGACTTTTTTTTTCCAAACAAATCTATCTCATTGCATTTGGTCCTTTGAAATTCACTTTAAGTCGCGAAAAATTACATCAAGATAGCGGGCGGGCGGGCAACAAGCTGCGCCGCCACCCCTTATCTTCATTCTAGTTTTGTAATTTTATAATTAAAAAGTTTTAAGTTCCATATTAGATCCATAAAAATGGCCCCTTTTGGACTAGAATGTATTGTGTGTTAATCTTTTTCCAGTTTTTGTGGTTATTTTAGTTGAAAGTTCAAGTTCTTGATCTTGGGTGGTAATCTTTTTCAAGTTTTGGTGGTTTTTTAAATTAAAAAGTTTACTGTTTGTATATAAAGATGTAGGGAAAAGCAAAGAAAAGAGGCATCAAGGCTGCAAGCAGTGAATAGGAAGTTATCAGCAATGAATAAGTTGTTAATGGAGGAAAACGATCGGTTACAGAAGCAAGTTTCTAACTTGGTGTACGAAAACGGCTACTTTCGTCAACAGACTCAAAACGTAATTTTTTTTTCCCAAAAAATTACGATCCCTTACGCTTCAAAAGTTCATCTTAGTTTATCATGAAATGTTTTCTTGATTTTTTGTTAATCTTTTACCATATGTTATGCAGATGGCGCTTGTCACCACAGACACGAGTTGTGAGTCAGTGGTGACAAGCGGTCAACACCACTTGAGCCCTCAACATCCACCAAGGGATGCTAGTCCTGCAGGGTAATTTAGTAATTTTACCACCATTTTAATATAAGATAATTTTCTTTATATTCTTGATTGATCACTACTTTATATGAATACACATTTGAAAATTGTGTTTTTTTTTGTATATGTTTAGGCTTTTGTCCATTGCAGAGGAGACTTTAACAGAGTTTTTATCAAAGGCTACTGGGACTGCTGTTGAGTGGGTCCAAATGCCTGGGATGAAGGTTCTCTGCACTTACTTTAAATTGTGTTATTAAATAATTTAATGGTGTTTAATCATTCCATTAACCTTTAATTAATATTATCTCTTGATTTAATTAGAATTCTTCATAAAGGAGCCTGCTAACCTTCTAATTCACATTGGAATCTCATCATTTGAGTCACAATCCTCCACATTCAACCTTTTTATATTTTTTTAGTTTTGTCTTTTCTTTTTCTTTTCTATTGTTCATCTTTCTGATTTTATATACCATTGGAAACAAATCTTTATTCCCTTTAAAGAATTAGATTTCATATTCTGCTCATCTAATGTTTTAGGTTTTTAAATTCGGTTTATTTTATTTTTCGAACGACAACTTTCATTATTGTGTCAAGGAAATATTACTCAGTATCACATATTTTTATTTTTTTCTAGAACCGTATAATTCCGACCCTTAAAATTATGTAAATGATCTAAAAGAGTGAGACATAAGTTTAATAAGTTTTTTTTTTGTTAGTCTCTGCAAGTTTTGATCTTGTTTTGACCATGAAGTTTTGACCCATTTGACTTCGAAAGTCAAACTCTAAAACTTTTTTCTCTCGAATGGATGTCCTTTTCTATACGTCTCAATGAATTAGTGGAGGGAGAAGAATGGAGGATTGAGCAGTGATAATGATAACTGGTCGGTTTTGGAAACACTGTTTGGTTTAAACTTCGTTTACTGATGCACTACGGCTCACCTTTTATTTATTAGTTAAAATTTATTGAATAATATTTTTAATGAAACAATGATCTTGCTTTGTCTCAAGTCTTTAACATGAACTATCATAGTTACACTCAATCGAAATATAGTCTTTATTTATTTTTATTATAATTTCCTTGTGTAACTAATTTTGCAGCCTGGTCCGGATTCCATTGGAATCATTGCTATTTCTCATGGTTGCACGGGTGTTGCATCGCGTGCATGTGGTCTTGTCGGTCTTGAGCCTACAAGAGTAAGCCCCCCTTCCTATTTCATACGAACCTTAAACACGTGTGATTTTTGTGGGACCCACAATCTTCAAATGCTGCAAATACTGATTTTTAAGTTCCCATTTCAGGTTGCTGAAATCCTTAAAGATCGGCCTTCATGGTTTCGTGATTGCCGAGCTGTGGACGTCCTCAATGTGCTCACGACCGGAAATAATGGAACTATCGAGCTGCTTTACATGCAGGTTAGCACATCCAATAGAAAATTGTGCATTAAAATGAGTTTTGTACACGAGTACAATCCTCACTCTATGTTGACCTTGATGGTTTGACTCTTTTGTGTGTCCATGTTTTTATAGCTTTATGCGCCAACAACTTTAGCACCGGCACGTGATTTTTGGTTACTGCGTTATACGTCTGCTTTGGAAGACGGCAGCCTAGTGGTACGCATGAAAAACAGTTTTTTTCTTCTAATTGTATCTTATTTGTTCGTTTTTAAGGAAACGCCATAACTTTAATTTTGTTAACATAAAGGTTTGTGAAAGATCGCTGAACAACACTCAAAATGGCCCTACTATGCCACCAGTACCTCATTTCGTGAGAGCCAACATTCTGCCAAGTGGGTACCTCATACGGCCCTGTGATGGTGGCGGATCGATAATTCACATAGTTGACCATGTTGACTTTGAGGTACTAGAAAGAAAATTAACTCTTAATCCAAGGTGCTTATGTTTTGTTTTGTTTTTTTATATTAATTTCTAACTTCATTACATTCCATATCATGTAGTCGTCAAGCGTTCCAGAAGTTTTACGCCCTCTATATGAGTCATCAACATTACTTGCTCAAAGAACAACACTTGCGGTATGATTCCCTTAAAATAAGATTTCAAAAAAAAAAAAAAAAAAAAAAAAAAAAAAAAATCTTTAACAATGTTATTTCTGTTATTTAGGCTTTTCTTCAGCTGAGGCAGATTTCGCAAGAGATTTCTCAACCAATGGTCACTAGTTGGGGACGACGACCAGCTGCTCTTCGTGCACTAGGCCAAAGAATGAGCAGGTTTTTATTTTTTTATTTTTTTTATTTTAAGTGTGACATCAGAAGATTGTCTCTTATATCTTAAGTGTGATGAAACATAATAGGTTTTATTCTTGTATGCAGAGGTTTTAATGAAGCAATTAATGGTTTTAGCGATGAGGGTTGGACTCTGATGGAAAGCGACGGAGTTGATGATGTCACCGTTCTTGTAAACTCATCTCCTGATAAGGTGATGGGTGCAACTCCATTGTATGCAGATGGATTTCCATCAATCAGCAATGCTGTTTTATGTGCCAAAGCTTCAATGCTCTTACAAGTAAGTTGGTCAAAGTCAAACACACCAATTTTTAAACTAAATATAAGTTAAACACTTGTTACATTTCATAAATTATTTTAAGACATTAAATTCCATGAAAAAAAACCTATATGTATTAAAACATTTGTACAAAAACATTAAAAGATTTCATGTCAGTTTTGTATATCAAAAGCAATAGGTTTGACCATAAAAGTCAAATTTTGGCAGAATGTGCCTCCTGCAATACTAACAAGATTCTTGAGAGAACACCGGTCGGAATGGGCCGATAGCAGTATCGATAGTTACTCGGCTGCATCTGTTAAAGGTGGTCCATGTGGTATACCACTAGCTAGAAGTGGTGGCTTTGGTGGTCAGGTTATTCTTCCGTTGGCTCATACTATCGAGCACGAAGAGGTACTTTTTAAAAAATTGGAACGTTTTTACACTTTTTTTTAGATTATCAATTCGGTTTTCTGTCTGAAACAGTTTATGGAGGTTATTAAGCTTGAAAACATTTCCCAATATCGGGCCGAAGACATGCTCATGCCTGGGGATATTTTCTTTTTGCAAGTAAGTAAAACTTGTTATCTGATTATGATTACATAATCACTTTCAAAACACATATTCAAACATCTCTAATCTCTGTACTCTTTTGTTCCCAGCTTTGTAGTGGAGTTGATGAAAACGCAATCGGCACTTCTGCCGAACTTATTTTTGCTCCTATCGATGCCTCTTTTACTGACGATGCGCCTCTCCTACCTTCTGGTTTTCGCATAATCCCAATAAACAATGTAACGGTCAAACCGTCAAATAATTTTTTTAAATCCTCTAGTAGATTAGATTCTTTTAAGGTTAGCTAATGTTTGGTTTCTTTTCTTAATCATCCATGATTCACACAGAATTCTCAGAACCCGACACGTGATCTTGCATCGACTCTCGAGGTGGGCCCACCCGGGAAACGAACACCGGCAGATTACCTCAGTCAAAGTGGGCCCACAAAATCCGTTATGACGATAGCGTTTCAGTTTGCTTTCGAAATTCATCTTCAAGAAAGCATAGCAGCCATGGCTAGACAGTATGTGCGTAACATAATATCATCTGTTCAAAGAGTCGCATTAGCACTCTCACCATCCCCGTTTGGCTCAAGAAGCCTGCAAGCGCCATCTGGTACCCCTGAAGCGCAAATGTTAGCCCATTGGATCTGTCAAAGCTTTCGGTAACTAAGCGTTCTGATTACTAGACTCTGTGAAACTTTTACCTAGTGATAATCAAAGTTTGATGATCATTTTTCGTTTCTAAATATTCCGTATAGCTGCTTTCTTGGTGAAGATCTTTTCAAAGCCGTTGATGAACGGAGTGATTCGTTGCTTAAAACACTTTGGCATCATTCAGATGCCATAATGTGTTGTTCTTTAAAGGTAATGCTTTATATATACATATTATAAGTCATGGTTTTAGATTGAAACACTTGTGTTTCTAAAAGTCAAAATATTATCATTTTGCAGCCGTTGCCAGATTTCACGTTTGCGAACCAGGCGGGATTAGATATGCTCGAAACGACATTAGTTTCACTTCAAGACATTACTCTCGACAAGATCTTTGATCGAGGTGGAAGAACGAGTGTTTGCTCTGAGCTCCCACAGATTCTACAGCAGGTAACTTTAGTTTGCATAATGAGTCATTTGACTTCAAAAAGTCAAAGTCAAATCTAAATGTTTTTGTTTTAGGGATTTGCTTGTCTTCCTGGTGGCGTTTGCTTGACGAGCATGGGGAGACCTGTTTCATACGAAAGAGCAGTAGCGTGGAAGGTGTTGAATGACGAAGAGACTCCTCACTGCATAGCGTTCGTGTTTGTTAATTGGTCATTTGTTTGAATCTTTGAAAGTCAAAAGAAAAACTTGTCATGTTTAGAAAGACTAGCTTTAGAAAGCTTATCATGTTGCATACTACAGGTATATTTAAAGGGATATGGCTTTCTGTTGTTTTTAAGATACCTGTGTTTATTACTCCATTTTAAAGATTCTTGAATGAAGTTTTAGTTTAGTTCACTTCTTGGAACTATTTTTAACATTTTTTTGCAAATAAACCATTATTATCTTGAATATGATGGATTATTACAAGGATTATTGTCAACCAAATACCTTTCCTTTGTTGATGTACTACTCCAAGAAAATTGATATATCAGCATTTTTAGTTATCTTTTTAAAAAATTGATAAGTATGCATATCTTTTAAAATTAAAAAAAAAAACACTAGTTGTCACCCGCGCTTCGCGGCAGGTTCGAAATGTAGATTAAAATAAGCAAATGGCGAAAGTGATGATATAAAACCACGGCGCAACGGTATATTTGAAAATAATAGAAAAGTCACTTCCGTTGTATACGCAAACCAAGTTATTTTAACAAAATTTACATCAAAGCGTATATAAAGATAAATCGAACGAAAAGTATACATAATAATGATGAAACACGCACGCCTATTGCAGCATGTTAACATGCAAAAATTGTAGTGAAACGTAAAACATATAAAAGAATAACTAAGTCGACCTGGAACCCGTATTATTATTAGTATAAGATGTGTATTTAAAAATTAAAAAAGTCAAAGTTATCATTCACACAAAACTTAAAAAGATAGTCAAAGTTACTATTAATTCACGCAAGTTAGTAAAATATAAATTATAGAGTTAAAACGTATATAATTATAATAATACAAGATGTGTAGCTGAAACTTAAAATAAAAATCAAAGTTTACTACTCACACAAGTTGATAATTATAATAATAAAATAATAATGCCCATACATTATTGATAAATCATTTGTCAACATATCACCATTATAGTTTTGTAAATTTGAGTAGATACATTATGCTTGTACGTATTGATCTCTGTAGAAAGCATTTGTCTTTTTCTACTCTTCTTACATCATAAACTTCGAAAGATAATGCTGTTAGATAGTAGATACTTTAGATCATATTGTTAACTATGTACTAATCACCTTTAGTGGTGTTTATATTTAGCAAAGTTTTAACTATTTGAGAAGTAATAACTAAAATATGAGTTGAACAATGACATGAGGAGCTATACTAATGTCTTTTGATAGTTAAGTATTGCTGCTCTTAGACATGACCCACAAACTCAAATTAAACAACGGTGTTTAACGGATCGAAATAGATCGCTCTTAAAATACTTGATAACTTAAAATGGACCCAAATGAACAAACACCATCCACGACCAATGTTTGTCACCACCACCTTTCCGCCTTCACCGACGTTGGCCACCACCACCACTATCACTGATGTCACTTTCCCCAACTTTACCACAACCCCGGTCAATGTTGTCACTTTCTACCACACCACCACCACCACCCCACCAATGTAATTATCACCGCGACACAACCATCACCCTACTCATTGTCGTTGATGCCACCACAACGACTACCATCATTGCCATCACTATCTACGACACCACTACCACTTTGGTATCCGCCGCCTCCATGCCAACATCGTTGCCTCCTTTGGCAGGGTCTCCACAGCTGCAACCAATACCAGTCACCACTAGCCGCCATAAAAAATTGGCGGGTGAACGGATTTTGATGTTTTTTTTTTCAAGGCAACTCATTATACATTATATGAAAGCAGAAAGTCGGTGAAAGCGACGTTTCACCAACGTATACCTCAAAGCACAAACAAAAAAACCCCTTAACTTTGTATATATTACACTTTCAACCCCTTTAGCTTATAAGAAGTTCTTTACTTTCTAACGATTCAAGTTCACCACATATTTTAATTCTTTCACTAAATTAAAGACTTTGTCACGTGCTTTTTTTTTATTATTGTAGGTGTCGGTACAACATCAGGTTTTGACGTAAACGGTAGAGATTCTTTTTCAGGGTTCGACGTAGACAGTTTAAATTCACATTCAACATAACGTTCTCGAAAATTAGTCTGGTTAAAAATAATAATGTTAGTTCGTTTATTAAAAAACGATTTTCTTACGTGCTTATTCTTAGGTATGAACTTTTTTATGCATTGTTTACGAATCGTGTGTCGATCACCGTTCGTTCTAGCTCAGTTCGTAGCGCGCCTACCTTTTAACCACGTGTTCGTGCATTCGGGTCCCACGGATGGCCTTTTTTTCACAGTCTGCCGGGTTAGATACGTCTCTTTCAAGGTTCGACGTAAACAGTTTAAATTCACGTTCGACATAACGTTCTCGAATATTAGTCTGGTTAAAAACAATAAAGGTAATTCGTTTACTAAAAACGATTTCCTTACGTGCTTATTCTTAGGTAAGAACTTTTTTATGCATTGTTTACGAATCATGTGTCAACCACCGTTCGTTCTAGCTCAGTTCGTAGCGCGCCTACCTTTTGACCACGTGTTTATGCGTTCGGGTCTCACGGATGGCCTTTTTTTCGCAGTCATGTTTATTCTTACCGGGTTAGATACATGTCCGCGGGGCAAATACTAGGTTTAAAGTAAACTAGTTTTAGTAAGACCAATTACGACCTGAACTAAACTGTTACTTCTCTAAATCGGGTTGTTCCATTCCAAATTCATTTTCACGTGAGCCCAATCCGACTGTTTTGCCATACATACTTGGTGGCTTAAAGTACTATTGAGCATATAATTCCGTTAACACACATACTTTATTACCTCGTTACGATCCCAAATGATATGCCGTTTTTTGTTGTAAAATCTAGTTACCAGTAAACTCACGGGACCCACCAATACCCTACTAACCCATGAGATTTTCATTGTGCCACCCCTTAAAGTTTAAAAACCGTGGAAGTTGGATTTGCGTTTATCATTGTGCCACCCCTTTAAGTTTAAAAATGGTACGATATTTGAGTTACGGAAAAAATGCTCAAAGTACCCATACCATATGGTGATCATATCAACAATGTTGCTAATCTAAAATCATATGAACAATGTTGCTAATCTAAGATCATATCAGCAATGCTGCTAGATCATCCCATACAACCACATGAATATAAGTATCTAATATCTGTCGACAGATAACGACTTACAATATGAGAAGCGGCTTCTAATATTCTGGCTGGCCACAGAGTCTGTCCAACCGAACACTTTCCTAAAACACAATGGTTATACAGAAATGTTAACATTATTAATCTTTAAACCATACTACTAAGTAGTAAGGTCAAACTTGTCATATCTCAGTTTCAAAATTGAAAATTTTAACACCAAAATGTTTTCATTTATTTAGAGATTATATCACAATGATTATTGCAATCAAATACTTTCTTGATAATTCATGGCATTCACGTCAATTTTGACGTTGAGGTACGCATTTTTTGATTATTGTAACTTTGTGATCTTACCTCAGAGTTGTCATGCTCATACCGTATCCGGAAAACACATCTGCAACCCCTTATATCATGCAACTTTCTTTGAATATCAATAACTTGAGCATCATAATATCTTGCTTGATCTGATTTCTCCTGATAATGTACCCAAAAAAAACATAAAAAAGTTAGCACTCAATAATCAAAAGATGTTATTAAAAATAGATTGCAGTGTACCGACTTGGAAGCATAGCAGGATGTCTCCAACCATGACTTTAGTGCATTCTGAGTGCTCAAGTGGGACGGATCGTTCTCTCACATTTTTAGCATGGACCCACTCATCCTCTTCGGTCCCAAAACCAATATATCTCACTAGAACTTGCTGAATTTTATAAAAATATCAGGTTTTATATGCTACAATTTATATAGAAATTGGAATCTGAGTGATCAGTCGAAAAAGATGGAAAAACAAACCCTTTCAGAAGGTAAACCGTAAAAGATACAAACTTACAGGTCCAGCTGATTCAAGAAATCTGTGTGTGATAAAAGTCTGCACATCGTACCTGCAAAAAGTATGCCACTATGATTAATGGTTACTAAGCATTCTAATGAAAAAGTACATAATTTTAAGTTTCCATTGGAAGCTTACCATGAATCATCTGATGATTTTGCCTCAAATTCCATGTTTAACAGATTCAAAACTTTTTCTCCTGCATGTATTAATCAAAATATGCAAAATACACCTCAATACTGACGCGATACTCACGATAGGGTAAATTTGTGGACCAAAATCAATGTTGATCGCTATTTTTCTGATTGTAATGGATGGCAAAGAGGTAATTTTGAGGCACCTTTAGACGTATCAGATGTCTCGTTAACGTTCTCCAAGGCACAAGCTTCTTGAGCAGGTGGAGAAGTATTGGGGACAGTAAGCGATGTATCTTTTGACATAAGATCTTGCTGCCTAACAAGAAACCAATCTTGAACCTAATATATATGATTACAAATTAACGTGTAAATAGGCGTGTACAAGAATTTAGTAGTCTTTCTTATTAATGTTAGCAGGTATGAAAAAAAAGGCAGACCTCAGTACACCTTAAAGCAGGTTTTCCAGCACGACCTGCAGAACGGCTGTTAAAAAATATAAGAGCATTCATTTGAAAGCTTTTCAAGTTAAAATTACTGATTAGTTAATAATCATCATAAAATATAAAATTTGGTTTTAGAATTTCATAAACTCACTTGAATCCACCTGTCAATTTCTTAATGATCTCTGAATTTGGAAGTTGTCCTGATTCTTTTAATACTCTCTCCATCTTCTCCATCTGTGATGTTAAGAACTCTCTAATTACAAATAAAGATTATGCTTACACGTTACGTATAATGATTGTACAAATGCCGAAATAGTTATACGTATTTTCTAAGGGGGTGTTTGGGATTGATTATTCAAAACAGATTATGCGTTTTGGAAAAGCAGGGGTGGGTGGAGCTGCTTATAGATTATTGCGTTTTGGTAGCCTAAAAAACTGATTATTTGCGTTTTCAAAACACAACCCCAAACACTAAAAACTTATTATCTGCGTTTTCAAAGCGCAATAATCTAAAAATCAGATTCAAAACGCAATCACAAACACTCTTGAAGGCGATTAGTCAAAGGGAAGCTAAGACACCAAAATACAAGGATATTAACTTTAACTAACGCTTGCATTGAGATTAAAACTAACAAACTCCGACATTTTTTTAGCTTCAAATATCATAAGTTTTTGGTTGTGGGGAAAAGAGTAAGAACAAACAAACGAACGTACTATAATCCCACTCATATAGCTATTAGATTTACTATAGTCTGGGGAGGGTGTGAAGGGGGCAAACATTACACTTCTTTGCACAGATTCAACATTGAATTTCGTAACGTTGCCAATCAAGTAAGGATCGAATCAAACAATGTTACATAATAGAGGCAAATACTCGAGTCTCGAGGCGTTTTCCCTTCGCCTTGAAATGAGGCGAGGCTGCGCGCGCCTCAACTTTTTTTTTTTTTCTTCTTAAACTATGATCTAATGTTGAGTTTTAAGTAGCAGATAAAAACATACAAAAGTTGTGAAATTTACAAGAAAACAACATATCATCAAACAAAATAAACATAAAAAGAAAACAATATATATATATGTCGAAGAAATTAGAAAGCCATATGAAGAAACAGATTAATTAAGTAAGGAGAGTGTGTAATTTTAATGATTGACCTCGGCTGTTGTAAACCCAGAAAAAAGCTTCTTTTCTCCTCTAAAACGAAGAAGATGATGATCCATGTGTGTAATTGGGTTTCAAAATTGGTACTCTCAAACCCTACAAACTCAAAGTCTTCAAATTTCAGTTGATTTGATTTGAAGGGGGAAATTATTCAATAGTTTCAAAGTTGAGTTCAGCCGATAATTTGGTTGGTATTGATTAGCTTTGATACTACGAGGGTGTTTGGGATTGAGTTACATGACTTGGTGGGTGTTTGGGATTGAGGTTTGGTCACTTTTGCCACTTGAGTCCAAAACTGAAACCTTTTACTCCTAGATCCTTCAGTTTTACGTTTTTTTTTTTGCCAAAATCGTCCTTGACACTAACCCAGTTAAGTTATCTCATTAAGTTTAGGGGCATTTATGTCTTTTTGCATGCCTATTTATTTTTAATATATTTATTTAATAACGGGTCAGATAATGATTCGGTTCGTACCCGACCACCCGACTATTAACTTATAATATTTAATTGTTTCGAAATTTGCAGCCAAATGCCCCTTATTTTCCTTTATCCTCTGCTAAATTTGTTACCAAAGACCTCTCTAGTCAGCCTTATCCTTGCACCCAAACACCATCTATTTGAGACCACCTATGTAAATCCTCCTCTTTGCCTTGTTCTCTGCAAACCATAGACAAACACACACATATGTGTGTTCATCAAGAAAGAACAGAGGAGGAGGATCTCCTCTGGTGACCGAGACTGACGCCAATAATCAATTATAGTGACTAAACCAAAAACAAAGCATGTAGTGGAGTAGATGAAAATGAAACCCGCACAACCTCATTAGTCCTTTTTTGTTTAATTGCTTGCAACACTGCTTCTATTCCAATCATTATTATTTGCTATTTTTTATAGATAGCAGCTAGAAAAAGTAATTCCAAGGTGATAATAAATTCTAAACTAACTTCAGAAATTAAAGTATGATTTAATGTCAAGTATTTTAGATAATTTATAAAATATTGTTTGGACATTTGTTACGGGTAAATGGGTTTTGTTGTGGATAAATCTTAACCTAGAACTGATATTTTCGTCAAGTCATATCTTTTAGGTAGCTTTTCTTCGATCCACTCTTTGTAGACCTTCTGGGTATTGTTACCTTGTCATCTAGCTTTTGATTAATACTACTAGTTGCAAGTTGTTTTTTGTGTGCGATTTGCCTTGCATTATAAGAATCCTTGATGAATAGATCACCACCATAAGGGATTGATAATATAACATAATAATAGATCACAAGAGGATTGATAAACTATTACGAAACGAATATCGCATTGCAAATTGTCGTTGTCGCAACATCACGCGGGTTCCCTGCTAGTGTGTGTGTGTGTGTGTATAGGGGAGCGTAAATTGAAACCCCCTTGAGTTGAGAAAATCTTTGAAAACTCGTTTCATAAAACTTTTTTTTTAATTACACAATGTAACAAACATGTTTTAAGCGTTTTGAGTAAAAAAATCAAAAAATCGCCAAAGGATTAAAAAAAACATTTTTTTTGTTACCTATGTAACATGTTGGTTACAAGTATGTTACAACAAAGTTACAAACTAAAAAAACCGATTCAGCGTTTTTTTTATTTCTTTTACTCAAAATGTTTAAAACATGTTTTTTACATTGTAAAGAAATTTCAAAAGAAAAAAAGGTTTGTAACATGTTTATTTATACATTTGTTATTTGTTATTATATAAAGTAACACTAGATTATATCTCAGAAGCTTTCCGGGATAGATAAATCTAATATGAAGTGATAAAATATGTGTTATGATGTAACATAAAAATTAATGTAATATAATATAAGAAAACTACACTTTTAATTTGTGAATAAAAATAAAAATGCATATTAAAAAGAAGATGTATGTTTGGATAAGGAGCGGAGCTAAAAACAAGTATTGTAGGGCGTGATTGAGGTGGAGGTTTGAAGGTTTGACTTTTTTTTTGGGAAATTAGTGGTTTTAACCTATTATGTTGTTGATGAAAATAGAATTCTTAGTTTGAACATGATTAGTGACTTGCCTAGACATGATTAATAAATTACCTGAACACTATGATACTCGTTGGAAAGATAATAAAACATTCGTTAATTTGGTTTAATTTTTTTTTGTAAAAAATCTCGTATATAAAAGTTATTAACATTTTAAAAATGTGGGGGAACCATGAGAGAAAAAGACTTTTAATTGGAAATAAGAAGGAGGATGTCACGTGGCACACCTAATGAGGGAAGATGGCCTCTTTGAGCGCCATGTAAGATTTAGTGTTTTGGTTTATTAATATACTAGCTTAGTACCCGTGCGATGCACGGGATTCCCTACATTATTATTTATAACGAATATAACTTATTATACAAAGGAAGTAAGTTACGATGAATGTTGATTATTGACATTTTTAGATTAACGAATATTTTTCGGATTAAATTAATATTCTAAATAACTTGACATGATTTCTATCTATTTTACTAATGAGTGTTAATATAACTCTTAACACCTTATACCGAGGAGATTAACACAAAGTGATTTGTGTAAACTGGTTACTTTTACGATTCATTTAACCTTTTTGAGACCTTTATCAATATATCTAACATAATATTAACCTGCAATAGTAGAAATTATGTCAATGAATTAGTTATTTGCATACCATAAGATTCAAAATTTTATGAAATTCTTACAACTCCCATAATTACCATAGATTTAGGAGGAAGTAGAGGTGTACAAACCGGGTAACCGGTTTTAAAAAAAACCAGTTTTTTTAAAACCGGTTTTTTTACTCGAGATTAAAACGGTTTTTTTTAAACCGGTTCGGTTTTAAAACCGGTTTTTAGTGCTTAAAACCCAAACCGGTGAAACCGGTTAGGGTCGGTTTTTACCGGTTTAACTTAAAAAACCGGTTTTTTTTTTTTAAAAAATCGGTTTTAAAACCGGTTCTTCCTTGGTGATGAAAAACTGAAAAAAAAAACCAGTTTTTTTTAAATAGGTTTTTTTTTAAACCGGTTGTTAAAAAACCGGCTTTTTTTTAAACCGGTTTCGGTTACAATATAGGTTTTTTTTTTAAACCGGTTTTTTTGTACACCTCTAGGAGGAAGCTTGGGATTGAACTTTAAATTGATTAATAGGCTTGTGCTTCGTGGCAATTGAATGCCCCCATTCCTTCCGACAAAGGCAGATAAAGAATTACAACAAATTTTAGTACTAATACTTAAAAATAAAAATGTTCAATTTATTATACATACATGTTGCAACGTCATTTACATGCTTCTAATTTGGGAACAAAGCCAAGCTACATGTTCTTAATCTTTGTGCACCAATATTATATCTAGTGCTACCCGAAAACAACCAATGTAGCAATGGACGCATCTAGCAGGGCACCATCACTGTACAATTTGATAAGATACAAAACAAAAGAGCACATTTGTTCACAAACCTCTTGGACCAGTAACTTGATGTATATAACGCATGAAGTAAAAGCATGTAACATTAATGCCCTACTCCTACATGCATCCCCTCATAATCTTATTGAATTTAAAGTTTCCACATAATTGTAACACATATACATCTACTTACGTGAATTTCTTTTTTGAAAAAAAAAGACATGAACGTTAACATAAAAATTTATACGAATTCTTATCATTATTTGTAAGCTTAGTATTAAATAAACGATTACTTAGCTTGGTTATATCACAATATAAAGATAAAGATTCACATATAAATAGAATTTCAACATTTATAAGGTAAGGATATATAGTACATAAAAATATAATTTTTATAAATGTATATACAGAATTAATGTTTCTAGCTAACATTCTTTTTAAACCAAGTAGATAAAATTTAAATAGCTCAAATTTCGAATAAAATAACTCATTGATATCAATTTAAATTTAAACAACTTATTTCAGTTATATTCGGAAAAGAGAAATAATAAAAAATAAAAAAGTCAAAATTTAAGCAGACCATGAAAGTCGGGAGGGTTTAATGAAATAACCATAATGGGTATATGGAGTATCCATAACCCAGATTTTTTACCCATTAAAATGAGCGGGAAAAAATAATAGGAAGCCCTCACAAAGTGCCAAGTGTCCCTCATATGCTTTTATTTATATATATTAGTAGATACATAGATAAATTGCGAGTGCATAATAGAGTTTGTTATCAGAGGCGTTCATAAAGATTTAGGTGGCATATCCGAGTCATTGAAAATATGCCTCTTAGACCTTAAATTTTGAGTTTTAAATGAGTATCAGGGTTAGGATCACATACACGGTGAAAGAAAAATAGGAAGTCGTTCAAGCAGCATTGGAACCGTCTCACCGAACCCTACGATCTTAGTTTTTAGGTTTACGTTTTTTATTTGAATTTTTAGCTTGTAGTTTTTATAATTTATGTTATATCATTGTGTCTTTTATGTAGCATTGTGTCTTTTTCTTATTTTCATCATTGTGTTCATTTTTGCGATTCATTGTATCTTTTTTCTTCAGCATTTGTGTTATATTTTTTGGGATTGTGTTATATTTTGTGGCTCATTGTGTCATATTTCGTGTTGTATTGTGCTTTTTGTATCATTCTCGCACTTTTCATTTTTGTTACACTATGTAGGATAAATTGAATAAGTTTTGGAGTTTTAAATGATTTTTTAGTAGGTTTAAGTTTTAAGTTTAACTAGAATTGTGTCGCGCGCGTTGCGGCGCACAATAAAACCTATACAATATTAATACCTTAAAAGTTGTATCAGATAGGCTGCAAATTCATAATAGAAAAAATGAACCAACACCTAGCGAAGATGAACGCGGCATAATCTGGCCTAAAACATTTGGAGATAAAGTTGTTTACTGATGGTTTAAAACCGGAGGCTAAACGGGTCGACTATAACACACAGAACCTTAGCTTTGTAAATATGAAGGTTATGATAGTGTCAGTATCTGTCTTCGTGGTGACAACCATCAAAGTATATATAGTGCTATGCCCACAAAAAGAATACAAATCTACATATAAAATTGATAACAAAAGGAATACATATCTACATATGAATGGTGATACTGTATTGTGTTGGATCTTTCATCATATCGGTGATAGGTCTGGATATACCGTGGTTGATCTTTGTTTCTCATCCACCATAGCCATTGATCGGAAATTTGGTCGGTCACTTTGAAACCCTAGCCGCCGTTGACGTCTACTCAAAGACCTTAGCGTCGCCGCCTCCGAACTCACGATGACACACCGTGCTTCATATGACCATCATCATCTATGTCATTAGGCGCAACCCTAGAGGTGCGGTTGTGACTACTGATAACCACGTCATCGCTGCTCCGCTCCCTTGCTCGTCCTAACCTCACCACATGATTCCCTTTCATCCGTTTAACGTGTAAAAGTTGTTCACTCGTTGGTATGTGACGCCGCCATCGTATGGCCGCCAGGAACCACCATAGTCCCCTTCTCTTTGTATATATAAGAAAGATGTGGATGTATGTGTAAATGAGAGGTTGGCTTAGTGCTTTGAGAAACCCATCATCTATAATACATGTGTGTACAACCATTAATGCATAGAGTACAACTAATAATGCATAACAAACTTGTAAATTAATATATATATAATATGAGTTTTCTATTAAAACACACACACAGACACACACACACATATATATAGGCATTTATATAAAAAAAACCGCATTTATATATTAAATCACAAGTGGGGTTGGTGGTGTAGTGGTATGGTGTGCATTTTCTTATTTGGAGGTCTCAAGTTTGAGTCTATTGCAATGCATTTTTTACAGTTTTATTTGATAATATATATATATATATATATATATATATATATATATATATAGGGGATGGTTAAAATGGAAACCACAAAAATTTGAGAAAACCTTGTAAACCCATTTAGAGCCATTGATCAAAGTAGATCAATGGTGGAGATTTGAGGGTTAATATTATATTGAAAAAAAGGACAAAAAAGTAGGAGAGATGGTATGAGAAGGGTAGATAGGTAATTGGCCTTTTCTTTCTTTCTCTCTCCATCAATCAATCATGTCTTTCTCTCTCATATTTTGTTCTTTACAAAAATCAGATGTTTTATAATTGAAAAAAAGTATTTTATTTAAATAAAGCATAATCAGATTTATAGCAATTGTTCCAGCATCAGTGCTGTTACGTACGTAAGAATCAGATTTATAGAAATTGTTCCAGCACCAGTGTAGAATCAAATTTATACCAATTGTTTCATATTAATTTAAACAAATGCTGATTTGTTAAGTATTTTATTAGACCATGTTATTTTTTCGTTTTATTTTACCAGCACCAGTAATGTTACGTATGTAATAAACGTGTGGACGGGTGATATCATTTAAAAAAAATTGTGGTTATTAGTTTTTTTTTATTACACCCTGTTTTTTTAGGTTTTATTGTACAAGCAACAGAGATGTTGCACACGTAACGAAAGGCCAATATGGTTTTTCTTTTTAATATTCACTATTTTTTAAAAATAAAAAAAAACATAATATATAAATTTAAGATTAAACTGACAACATGAAAAAATCTAGGTTTGTAACATATGTTAATAACCATCAGACGATATCATATTGCTAAAAGGTGGTGGTGCATTGCATTCCTATACAAAAACTTCCAATAACCATACTTCTCAAAAAAAAAGTCATACATCATATTGTTAAGATTCATTAGCCAACATCATAGTGTAACCGGCAGCCTATTCGGGTGTGTAAAAGACATCATGCAAATCATCCTCCGGTGTCATATAGTTTTCTGGTGGCGGATATTCTTGGGGAAAAACATAATCAAATGCCGCATTCCAATCGAAATCTTCGTCGCTTACAAAGCCATCGTCCGACTGCATTACGGGTATAACCGGTTAAAAACATATAGGTAACAGAAAAAAACTCATATATGGAAAAAAAAACCATAGACAAGGTGCAAAAAACACGAGTGTTACATGTGTAACAGGATTTTTTTCTGGAAACACAGACAAAATTTTGTAGTCTGCACCCATCATACATCTTTTACTGAATTACAAAACAACCTTTGACTGCAAAACAGATACGCTACACACGTAACAGCATACCTTAACACAGAAAAAAACACCCTAAGTAAATTCACAGAGATGATACGAACATATAGACGAGAAAAACACCCTAACTAAACACAGAAATGCTACGAACATACAACAGAAAAAGAAAAGTCATTCTGAAAACAAATAACAACACATTTTGTGTCTTTAGTTATAGATAAGCCTATATGAGAAAACACAAAAACAGACATGCTCTGTAAAAAAGACATAGATAACATAAAAAAAAAATCATACATGAGAAAAAAAAAATACACAGACATGGTGCAAAAACACGAGTGTTACATGTGTAACAGGAAAAACACAGACAAAACTTTTGTATTCTGCAGTAAACATAGAACATAATTTGATATGCTAGAAAACATAGAACAGAATTTGACTGCAAAAAACAGATATGTTACACACGTAACAGCCTAACTAAACACAAAGATTATACGAAAATATACACAAGAAATACAAAAAAAACCTAAACTTTGACTGAATTACAAGACAACCTTTGACTGCAAAACAGAATACGCTACACACGTAACACCATAGCTTAACACAGAAAAAAACACCCTAAGTAAAATTCACAGAGATGATACGAACAGATAGACGAGAAAAACACCCTAACTAAACATAGAAATGGTACGAACATACAACAGAAAAAGAAAAGTCATTCTGAAAACAAATAACAACACATTTTCTGTCTTTAGTTATAGATAAGCCTATATGAGAAAACACAAAAACAGACATGTTCTGTAAAAAAGACATAGGTAACATAAAAAAACTCATACATGAGAAAACAAAAAAAAATACACAGACATGGTGCAAAAACACGAGTGTTACATGTGTAACAGGAAAAACAGAGACAAAACTTTTGTAGTCTGCAGTAAACATAGAACAGAATTTGATATGCTAGAAAACATAGAACAGAAATTGACTGCAAAAAACAGATATGTTACACACATAACAGCCTAACTAAACACAAAGATTATACGAAAATATACACGAGAAAAACACCCTGACTAAACACAAAAAGATACTACGTGTGACAACCGTCACCCTCGTCTTTTAGCAAGTTGTCAATTTTAGTTCTTTGTCTATTTTGAAACTTCACCTCTAGTCCTTTTCCAATATTATTTTATTTTATTTTTTTTAAATTAAATTTTACTTTAAAATGGTGTGCGTATACATTTTGTATACGCACTTGTTGACATATAAAACGTACTACAATCGTCATGTTATCTTATGAAAGTTCTATTTTTTAATTTAAAAAGTTTAGTTTAATAAGTTTTATAGTTAGTTTAGCTAACTTGGTTAAGTTTTTGTAAAGATAAGTTAACAAAAAACATGTAGATCTAACCAAGTTAAAGTCAAGGGACAATTCCTGCCAAAATGTAAAAATTTCAAAAAAAAAAAAAAAAAATATTTTCCTTCTGTCCCTTCTCAGTTTTCTGGCGAGTGGTCTCCGGCAACCGGAATTGATTTCCGGCGACTTCAAAACATCACTTTAAAGGACCTCAACTAGTTTTAATGTTATACAAACGTTTCTCCATCTTTTACGAACGGTTACAACATTTATAATACGATATTACCATGATTAAATCGAGTTTAATTTGTGTTTTAAAAGTATAACCGTTGAAACAATAAATCGAGTTAAATGACCATAATAATCAGGTATCTATAGATAGGGACAGAAGGAAAGATCAAGTACCATAGCCAAGAAGAACATTGTTAAGAGATGCAACCTCCAAATCATCATCATCATCATAATCCGTGAGCTCCTCTCCTGCTGCGTCTGCTTGTACGGTACAACCTCCTGCTGCGTCTGCTTGTACGGTACAACCTCCAAATCATCATCGTCTGCTTGTACTACTTCAGTTGATGGGTTTTTCGATTGGAAGTATGATGAGAAAAACCCAGAAACGAATTGGGTTAAGTCATGGAAATGGATCAGATCTGGGATTGGATTGGGGAGAAATCAAGAAGTTGAATATGTGTCCGGTGAGGTCTATTGTTGGGATACGAGAGAGATACTACTGAGTGGTTGATTGAACGAGGATCGGTTGGTCGCCGGAAACTTCCATCGGAAAGTAAGGAAAACGATGACGATGAAAGGCGGTTGTCAGGAGTGAATGAATCAAAATTTTGAGATATGAGAGAGATGGGGTGAATGAAATCAAAATTTTGAAAAAATGAGAGAGAGGGGGAAAGATATATCTGACACTTGATAGAGAGAGAAGAGAGAAATTACTGAAACACCCTTGGCTTAATAAAAAATAATTTGTTTTAATTGTTGATGTGGAACAATGTGAGCCACAAGATGGGTTTCCGGGAGTTTTCTCGTTTTAGAGGGTTTTCTCCCTACCTTTAGCCTATATATATATATATATATATATATATATATATAAAGTGTTTCAATTTAAAACCAAGTTGCTTTGGTGGTGGAGTGGTTTGATGTGCATTCCTCATGCATGAAGTCATGGGTTTGAATATGTTGCAATGGATTTATTTACAACATTTTTTTTACTTTTTAGTTTTTATATCAGAACAAAACGAATTATTTCCGATCAAACTCCTGCTGCGAAGCGCGAGAGAATCCCCCTAGTTAACCTTACATAAGGAAACTGAGATGTTGGGTTTTTAATCCGACCCATAGACCCTTCTAACTAATAAATAGATTGGATGATTTTTTGATATATTTCCAAATTGACGGCTTTTAAATCCTTTGGGTTTTGATTACAGTTTGCAAATTGTGGTTAAATTAAAATTATCTAAAATGAATATATTATAAAGTTATGGGGATTGTTCTTGTTCATATATAACCTCCACCGCAAAAAACCTTACCTTCACGGGTAAAACCTAGACCTTCAAAAAAACCTTACCTTCACGGGTAAAACCTAGACAAGGTAGTTGGGTGGATGATGTACAATTGTAGTGGTGCTTTGAGTTTAGAAAAATACCTTCTTTTGGGCTTTTATTTATTCCTTACCATTTTAAGTTTCAAATCTATTTATAATATAGTAGATTATACCTCGGGAGCGTCCAGTGGTTGAGAAATCTAATAAGACACATCAATTTTTACATATGAAATAGACTGATGTGTTTTACAGTTACATGCAGAAAAGCTTCAATGTTAACAATGTATCTTCAATGTTAATGCCTAACCTTAAACAATGTATAATTATAATGTTTACATCTAATCTGAAACAATGTATAACTCTAATATTAATATCTAACCTAAAACAATGTACAACTCCAATGCTAACACCTAGTCTAAAACAATGTATAACTCCAATGCTAACATCTAGTCTAAAACAATGTATAACTTCAATGTAACTCTAATATTAACACATATCGCAAAGGCTAAAAAAATGTACAACTCTAACATACTAATATTGATACCTAACATAAAACAATGTATAACTCTAGTATTAACACCTATCATAAAGGCTTAAAAAATGCATAACTCTAATATCAATATTCAATACTTAACCTAAGATAATGTATAACTCTAATATTAACACCATCATAAAGGCCAAAAAAAATGCATAACTCTAATATTCAATATTTAACCTAAAACAATCTATAAATCCAATGCTAACACCTAATACTTCAAACAAAAAAAAATAGTCATTTTTTCTCTGTTTTTTATATAACATTATGGTATTCGTTGGAAAGATAATAAAACACTTGTTAATTTGGTGTAATTTTTTCTTTAAAAAATATTATATATAAAAGATATTAACGTTTAAAAATTATGAGAGAAAACATAAAAGAGAAAAAAATATAATTTTGTTTTTAAATATATTTCTTTTCCTAAAATCACTTAATGCCATATGGGAATGCTACATGACACACTCAATGAAAAGGTTGACCCTTTTAAATCACATGTGAGATTTATTGCTTTTTTGCTTTGGTTTATACATGCGACTAAGAATTTAGACTAGGGGGAGTGGGGAGGGAAGAGGAGGGCGGGAAGGGAATCCCGGGCGGGAACACCGTCCCCTAGGGGCGGGAAAGGTGGGGCGGGGAGGGTGGGCGGTGGGGTTTTGCCGGCCGGGGGGGGGGGGGGGGGGAAGGGGAGTGGAGGGTGATGTGTCATGTTTTGATTGGGTGCTTTGGATTATTACCGTTTGAATAAAAAAAATTTAAAAATTTAAATATTACCGTTGAATGTATAACGGTAAAAAAAAAACCAATATATTAACCCCATTTTATTAAAAAACACCCACTACACTTCACCACAACCTCCAATCTTCTCAAATTTTATACCATTCTTCACCAAATTTTATACATTTCTTCTCAAATTTTATACCCTTCTTCCCAAAATTTTAAAAATATGAACCCATACAACAGAGGCTATGACCCGAACAACCCATTCAACTACGTCCCGAACCCGAATACGCCACCGGTTCGTCCCGTGCCAAACCGTCCACCCTATCCATCACTTTGTCCCGACTACGCGGGTTACGCGGGTTATATTAGTGGACATATTTTTCCACAATTTCCCTTTAACGATTCCCCCGTTCCTAATACTTCTTCACCACAACTCGAACACACAACGCCACCGGATAGCATACCCGAAACACAAGTAGAAAATGTTGGGGGTTCATCGTCCGGTAAAAAACAACCCGGTAAAAGATCTCACAAAAAGAAGACGCCGGCGGAGAAGGCGTTGAACGCCGCCAACCGCCAACATCAAAAGTGGACACCCCCCCGAAGAGGTTGCCCTTACGCGAGCGTGGATAAGTGAGTCGGAAAACGCGGTTGAAGGTATTTGTAACATTTTTTTTAAGACATTATTTTTTTTAGACATTATATTTTTTTTAGACATTATATTTTTTTTTTAAATTACATATGATTAACGGTGTATGTATTTTCTTATTGTGTAGGAAATAATCGCCACAGAGAAAACTTTTGGGACGACATAAACAACGCGTTCCATAGGGTCAAGAGACGTATCGATTTAACGAGAGTCTCTCGTCTAAGTGGACGGAGATAAACAAGGCGATGAACGCCTTCAAGGGTTTTTATTATCACGCTAGAAATTATCCAAAAAGCGGTGAAACGGGCGGCGACTACCTAACTAATGCCCTAAAAGCTTATCGTGATGACAAGGGCTTGGATTTCAAGTTTTTGCACCGTTGGGAGATCGCGAAGAACCATTCAAAATGGGCGGACGTTCCTTCTGCTTCAGAATCGTCCAAAAGGACAAAAACAAATTCATCTCATAACCGATCGGGTGCACGTGATGTCGACGGCGCAGTTAACTTGGATGATGATGACGAATTCGACGAGGAGTTGAGTCGTCCACCCGGTCGAGACAAGTCTAAAAAGAGGGCGCATAAGTCCTCTGCTTCGGGTTCGGCATCGGGATCGGGCAAAGGTACATACAGCGATGACTTGTCCGACATACATGACACACTCGTCCAATTCAACACGATTCAACTACAGAAGCTCGAGGAGAAAAAAACCATTCGCCAAGCCTTTGAAAAAAGGTTGACTATGAAAGAACAGCGCGAAAAGCGTGAAGATTTGAAATTTCTCGCGATGAACACTGATAATATGGACGGTCCAGAGTTAGAGGCAACGCTACAAATGAAGCGCGAGATCATGGAAAAATATAATATTAAGTGATTTGTTATTTTCTAGGTTTTTATTTTTTTTTTCGTTTTTTTTTGTGTTTTTTTTATGTTTTTTTTAATTTTCTAGGTTTTAATCTTAATTATTATGAATTTTAATTTAGTTTTTAATTAAAAAAGTTATTTTTATTACTTAAAAAAAACAATAAAAGAAATAAATAATGCCACATGTCACTTCCCCCCACTCCTCTCCCCCTTCCAGTCCACAATTCCCCCCCACATGGACCCCACAAGTAGGGGTGAGCAAAATTAACCATAACCGACATAACCGAACCATAACCGACATAACCGAACCGATTTTAACCGATAACCAACATAACCAATGGTTATGGTTATGAAATTTCTATAACCGACCAAGCGGTTATGGTTATGGTTATGAAGCTTTGGTTAACCGATATAACCGAACCGAACTTGTATTGTTAAGTTTATGTTATAGATTTATGTTCTATGTTAACTATATAGAGGTTTTTTTTGCTATAATAAAAGTATGTTATTACTTATTAACAACATGATATTGATGTAGTATTCTTTTTTTTTATGATGAATTAAACTTGTAAGTTGTAACCAAGGGGTTAAATATGTTTTTTTGTTAATATCTTATTAAAAGGGATCCTACATTGGTACTTTAATTAGAAAGTGTAGCCTTGATTAACTTATAAATAAGAACCCAAGCTAAATCTATCATTGTAGGTTCTGAGTTTTTAAGACCCATGGGCTTTTAATTTTATAATTTAGCCGAAAGTTAGCTTTGGTTGATTTTTTGGTTAATAACCGAAATAACCATAACCGAACCATAACCGAATTCATAACCGATTAACCATAACCGAAGTTTGGTTATGGTTATGGTTACGAAAATCCCATAACCGAAATAGCGGTTATGGTTATGGTTAATGGTAAAAACCGACCCAAACCGACCCATGCACACCCCTACCCACAAGTGCCACACGGCGCTTCCTCCCCTTTTTTCCCTCCACTCCCTCTAGTCTTAGGAAAGTGTGTAACACAAAGAAAAGAAAAGATTCTTTTGGAAATAAAACATGAATAAAATTCACAATTAGTAAAAAAAAATAAAAAGAAAAGAAAAGGGAAGAATTTTTCAAAGCCTTTTTCAAATCTTGAACAAAACAAGCACGAGAGAGAATAGGAAACCGTCACCATTAATAGGGTCACTCTCCTACTTTTTCTCTTTTAACACACATATATATAACTCACATTTCTCTGGTATGTGGTATCATACTCTTCCACACTCTTGCATTTCAAGTTCTCATTTTTTTTTATAAAACCACATCAAAAAAATCAAGATTTCTTGATTCCATACGTTTAAACTTGATTATCATTCATCCAAAAGTAAATAAAAAAATTTGTGGTAGGTCATGCATGCACCTTTGTTCCCTTTGTTCCTTTCTAATGGCAAATAATGTTATTTTGTATATCGGTTTCGGGTGTTTATTATTGCGTGTTCTTGTCACATTTTCAGATCATTACAGGTTCATCATGGGAGAATATGATGTGGTGGATAACAATGATATTATTCAAGGATCCCAACTTGTTACACCTTGGAACATGTCCATTTCCAGGTTAATTATTCGATTCGATTTAATAATATTATTGACCAAATGCTATTGCATTATGATCATATTGTTTGACATTTGTCACATATATCTTGTTATTCATATGCATTGTTAAATATAAGATATTTGCATGATGATGATCTAGTGGCCATGCATTGTTGCGAGACCCTCGCCTTAACAAAGGGCTAGCTTTCACCGAAAGAGAAAGAGAGGTTCATTATTTAACCGGGCTTCTTCCTCCCACAATTGCTACTCAAGAACTCCAAGTATGTTAATGAAATGTGTACACAATATTCATGTTGTTTTCTTGGTTATTTTGTTGTTTGTTTTCTTGATCATGTCTTGATTGTTTTCTTGAATATTAATTTTTTTTATCGTTTTCTTTATCATTTTCTTGATTGTTTTCATGAATATTAATTTTTTTTATTGTTTTCTTGAATATTAATTTTTTAATCGTTTTCTTGATCATTTTCTTGATTGTTTTCTTGAATATTAATTTTTTTATCGTTTTCTTGATCATTTTCTTGAATATTAATTTTTTTTATTGTTTTCTTGATCATTTTCTTGATTGTTTTCTTGAATTTTTTTTGTATTGTTTTCTTGATCATTTTCTTGAATATTAAATTTTTTTATATTTTCTTGATCATTTTCTTGAATATTAATTTTTTTTGTATTTGTATTGTTTTCTTGATCGTTTTCTTGATTGTTTTCTTGATTGTTTTATTGATTATTTTCTTGATCATTGATTGTTTTCTTGATCATGGCAATTAGGAAAAGAAAGCGATGCAAATAATCCGCCAATATGAGGTTCCTTTGCAAAAATACATAGCCATGATCGGTCTTCAGGTACATTTTGATCAAGCAAAAAGAAAACAGATAATTCATTATCTGCTATGATCATTTACACACGGTTTACTTTGATTTATGTGTGTTGTAGGAGAGAAACGAGCGCTTGTTCTACAAGCTTCTAACCGATCATGTTGAGGAACTACTGCCAGTTGTTTACACTCCAACTGTCGGCGAAGCCTGCCAGAAATTTGGGAGCATTTTTCAGCGTCCACAGGGACTTTACATCTCTTTAAAAGACAAGTATGGTTTCATTTTAGTGTTTTTTTTTGTTTGTTGTAAATAAAAAGTTAATTATTTGTAGTGTTATGTAACTATATATGATCATCAGAGGGAAGGTTCTTCAGGTTCTGAGAAATTGGCCTGAGAGGAACATTGAAGTGATTGTTGTGACTGATGGTGAGCGAATATTGGGCCTCGGCGATCTTGGTTGCCAGGTATGGTCTTTGACGCGCTATGAAAATGATTATGATGTTCAAAAGCATAATATGTTTATCCAAACATTAAAAACTGATTATCGCGTGCAGGGGATGGGGATACCTGTAGGAAAACTTTCTTTGTACACCGCGCTTGGAGGAGTTCGCCCTTCAGCTGTAATTAAACTAAATATACTTTCGTTTGCAGCCTTAATTATAGCGTTCTGTTAACTGCGGTTTATTAATATGTGTTACAGTGCTTGCCTATAACCATTGATGTCGGGACAAACAACGAGAAGCTGCTCAACGATGAATTCTACATTGGTCTCAAACAAAATCGTTCACGAGGAGAGGTTTTGTTCATTCTTGTTACCTTATTTTGTTATTTTGCCACGCCTTTAAGATTAAACAGCGTCGAATAATTATGTATATATGGTTTGATGTAGGAGTATGATGAGTTGTTAGAGGAGTTTATGACGGCAGTCAAGATAAACTATGGAGAAAAAATCCTTATCCAGTTTGAAGATTTTGCAAACCACAATGCGTTTTCTTTGCTTAACAGATACCGCACAACTCATCTTGTTTTTAATGATGATATACAGGTGATTAGCAGCTTTGAATTAAGCGCGTGTGCTTAGAAAAAGTTCATAAATGGTTTGTGTGTCGGTTTTGTTCAGGGTACTGCATCTGTTGTTCTTAGTGGCTTGCTTTCGGCTTTGAACTTACTTGGTGGCACCCTCTCGGATCATACATTCTTATTTCTAGGTGCCGGAGAGGTATTTATTTTTAAAATGCCAATGACTAGTCGTTGGTATATTACCAATGACGTGTATAAAGTTTAAGCTCTTAATTGTCGCATGTAATCTTGTTTCTTTTGTGTAAAGGCTGGTACGGGAATAGCAGAACTTATAGCGCTGCAGATATCAAAGAAGACAGATACAAGCATAGAAGAGGCGCGTAAAAAGATCTGGCTTGTTGACTCCAAGGTACGAAAACATATATCATATGCTAGTGTTTAAGGTTGTAATAATCAGAAAATGTGTAAAATGTGTAAATAATTTATTTGAGATAGGGATTGGTTGAGAGTTCGCGTACAGAGTCCCTGCAACACTTTAAGCTTCCATGGGCTCACGAGCATGAACCGGTCAGCAATCTACTAGACGCTGTAGAGGTACAAAGCCTGTATCCATCTACCGCCTTTTTCTTTAATGCAAAACATGCTTATATTACTTCATTATGTAGGATATCAAACCGTCGGTATTAATAGGAACATCTGGTGTCGGGAGACAATTTACACAAGAAGTTATCGAGGCCATGTCATCTATTAACGAGGTTAGTTTACTTCTCAAGCCTGATAAATAATCGCTTATTCTACAAAACTCTAGACTGATTTTATCAAACGGGGTGTAGAAACCGCTCATTATGGCTTTATCGAATCCAACCTCACAAGCTGAGTGTACTGCAGAAGAAGCATATACATGGAGCAAGGTACTAAAACTACTAGCAAGTTTTGTTCTTTTTCGACATCTATTCTGTTACGTCCTGTTTTCAACTTCTGATCTTTGTAGGGTAAGGCTATATTCGCTAGTGGGAGCCCGTTTGATCCTGTGACATACGAAGACCAAGTATTCGTGCCTGGACAGGTCTAAGCCTAGCCCAAAATCACTTGAACTATTTCATTATCGTTTTCTGTCTTATCGTTTCTTTAAAATACGCAGGCAAACAATGCTTACATATTCCCAGGATTCGGTTTGGGGTTGATCATGTGTGGCGCAACACGTGTGCATGATGATTTGCTTCTAGCTGCATGTAAGTGACATTTGCATAGGCGTTATAACCAACGATTATAAGGACTACGTTAAATTAAATCCTAAACTGTTGATACAGCTGAAGGTTTAGCATCACAAGTAACAGATGAAGACTACGCCAAAGGGATTATATTTCCGCCATTTTCATGTATCAGAAAGATTTCAGCACATATTGCAGCCCAAGTAGCCGACAAGGCATATGAACTCGGTAAGTCCTTAACGTTTAATTTACAAATTAGAATAAAACATTAACTGTTGATTTTATTTACAGGTCTAGCTTCTCTTCTACCTCGGCCTAATGATCTCGTTCAATATGCTGAGAGCTGCATGTACTCCCCCATCTATCCCAACTATCGCTAACAGATATATTTGTGCGTTTTTATTATTTACGCCTGATCGCGAGATGAAAAAAGATCATTTTGATATTTGACAAATAAACAGTTCTATACTTCTATTAATACAAGTTTGGAAATTTCATAGATAGACTGAAACATCATTTAATTTAGCATAGGTTGGTAATTAAGGATTATAGCTAAACTGATCTATAATCCAACTCCCTACAACAATAATCCTCCATTTAATGTATTCAAATCTTTAATTCTTCACTGTTTATCTTCACTCTTTTCGTCTGCACCAGATACTCTTGTGTCTTTCATTGACATGTTACCTTGCCCTCCTGTACCCGAAACCATACACACTATCATCAATCCTTAAAACTACGCGCGTACACATGATGGTATGTTTAGGTACCAAAACGACCCATCATTAGCGCGGTGACTGGATAACTAATACTATTGAATGTATTTCTTACCACTCAAAGATACAGGCTCACAACCAGATGGTTTTATAGAGGAATTTGGTAAGAAACTGGTTGACCATGATCCTCCATTTGATCCAGCTAGGTTCATAATTACTTCTGCCTGAAACCGAAAATTCAATGATGAATTATAAGAACAAAACTGGTAACAGGTGCACCTATATGTAAGCCACCCTGTCGTCATACGAGCCACACAGAGCGATAAAAGGTTATACAAGACGTATGACTTTGCCAGCAGTGTGCACTGTCATATCAGGCACTTCTGTGGCAGTATAAACCATAGTTGTCAAAGCGCCTAGGTGCACTCAAGACGCATAGGCCGAGCCCAGAGCCTAGGCGCAAGGCGCATAAAAAACGAGGGCTTTTTATAATTAGGCGCATAGTATAAAATACATTTTTTAGGGATTTTAGAGATGTTTCAGGCTTGTTTAGGGCTACTTTAGGATGTTTTAGGGTTGTTTAGGACTTGTTTATGACTCATTTAGGATGTTTTAGAGGTTTATGCAACTTTTAGCCTGAATTTGGCCCGAAATCAGCCTAAAAACAGCCCTGATAGTGCGCCTCAGTGCCTAGGCGCGCCTCACCAGGCGCAACGCACTTGGTGCGCCTCGAGCCTAGGCGCGCTTTTGACAACTATGGTATAAACCTCATATGAACATCAACAATCATACGACCCGTATAAACATTATGACCCATATGATGTGCCAGTGTTACAGTATAACGCCTCATTCGATCCTGTATGACCCGTATGGTCCCTATTAGCACAACAGTTAGAATTAAACAAGAGTATGTATCTTGACCTTGTTTGGATGAACATCATCAAACACATGGGCTTGACCACCATAAAATATGGTCATTTGGCGACTAACGGACGCAGATCCTTGATGGCTGCAATAACAAGGATCAAAAACAGTAAATCTCAAACCAAACATCAACTTCATGACAGATTAACCCAAGTTATTAATCTTACGGGTGCGGAGTAGACGAACCAGGCTCAGTATTACCAATCACAGACTTTAACTTGTTGCTGCTTGGTTCAGCCATTGAGCTCAAAATCCCTGACCCTTTGATCCCAGTTCTAGATCCTTCATCAGCAGCTGACTGGGACATCAATGGGGAGCCTGCATTGGAATCTTTGAACCTGTTTGAGTTAGTTACTGGCTGATAACTGTAAGGTACAACTTGAGCGGCGCGCGCAGGGTACTGTAGTACAGGCCCAACATTCACAGGGATGGCTCTATCCCATTTAGATGCATTGGTTGATTGTACATTGTGTGATGATGATAATGTTGGCCTCATTTGATGCATGCCCATGAATGTTTCTTCTTCATTGGGCCATCTTGGTCTCTCTGTACCCACATTTCTTAGCATCTGATACATAACATATCATACATTAGAATAGGTTCATGTGCTACATTATTATTTCATTTACTAACACAATGGATAGTGTTTTATGTGTATTGAATAACGGAAACCCGGATCTTTTTTTATATATTGGGATTATAATGAAAATGATAACGATAAAGCTAACCAACTACTGATAATGATAATGATAAAACGTTAGTAACTTTCCTAATATTCAAACTAGACATGGAATAAAAAATTGTTAATATGCCCCCTTAAGCTGAACGTTCAGAGCTATATGTAACTTAAAACAAAGTATAGCAAATTAAGTATATTACATACTTTCATCAAGTGTGAGGTCTCAGGAAAATCTGGTCTCAATTGGGGGATAACCTCTCTAGAAGGCGGCAAAAATCCCGAATCAGAGTGACTGCGTTTACTGCCAGAATATCGAATCTTGGAGCTTGAAAGATCGGTTTTATGACCGAAAAATGGCACCCCTTCGAAAAGTGTTCCGGCATGCCTTTCTGCCATGGTTAAACCAGAAGATCACATCATGAATCAACAACATAAATATTAAAATTAGCCATAAGCATGAGTCAATAGGTAAGTAACTTTAGCTTCAAATTTCGCAGTCGTTTTCTTTATTTATTTATTTTTTTTATGAAAACGACATGTATATTATGTATTATTAATCAACTATATATACAGATACAATAACGATAATTACAAAAAAAAAAACTTAATAAAATTATAAGTACATGTAAAAATTATAAAATAAACCCTAACTAATATATTCTTGTATGAATGAAACTAATCCACTTAAAAGATACCTACCCCATGAAACAAATCATAGGACATTGTCCATCAGGTAGGTAGGTACTGAATCCAATGAAATCATGTAACAATAACATGTAATTAATGCATCAACACTTATGGACCAAAATTCAAGAAAAAAAAAACTAAATAATTTAAGGAAAATAATTAAAAAGAAAAGAAACAGTGTTGGTTACCAGAACCCAGATCAGAGGCGGTGGAGACTGGTCCACCGCCACGGACGCGGCCGCCAGAGGCGGATGAACCCTCACTGGCGGCGACAAACTTGGCCGCGGGAGCACATCTGGTGTCGCGGCCAAGAAAGTCATGTAAAATAGTGGGTTTCACATCATCCTCAGAAGCAGCATTGTTGTTGTTATTGGTGTTGTTGTGTTGAGCCATAATATTTAATAAAGAGGTTGCAGCCATAATCTCATCTCAAAGGAGGAGCTATAATTGTCATCATCATGAGAGAGACTGCAAAAGAAAGAATTGTTTGTTTGAAAGAGAATAAAGCAACAGATTTGTGTTTGGAGGAGAGAGAGAGAGAGAAAGAGAGAGAGAGAGCATTAAAGAGCAAAAGCTTGTTGTTGTTGTTGGTGTTGTTCTGCTGTTTGCTCTGTCCTACAGTGTGGATGTTTTGTCTGAACTCTTTCTGAGAATATGTGTCTGTCTAGAGAGAGGAGAGAGGTTGGATGTACTAATTGTAGAATTTTATGATACAAACCACTATAACATAAAACTGAGCCAACACAAACTCAGGATCATACAAAAGAGACAATGAACACAAGATGTAGGCGACAAAACAGGTGACAAAATCTTATTAACCCAAACCAAAATATTACCCCCCAAATACCCTGAATCTCTCAAATAAGAGAGATTCTAAAGATCAAAGCGTCAACTGATTGTTTAGATCAGTTGACTTATTACAAAGTCAATACAAACACTTACAGTCACCAAGACGACGATACTGGTGATCGTACAACGATCACTCAAGGATTACACAGACGTAATCCACACCACAATACCAAGACAGATCTCTATACAAGTACAGATGAACACAGAGAAAACCCTAGACTATTGAGAGTACAGAGAGAGATTGTGAACGACTGAAATAAACTCGTGAAATAATAATCTATTTATACTGCCTCTCGAAGCTTCCATCACACTTGTTACGAATCAATATCAGCCACACGATCTTAACCACCTGAAACAATCTTGACCATCCAAACAATAATAAATCGTAACAATATTAGCTGGGCCATAAGGCCAACAGCTAACCCAACACTACAATGGACTAAACTTCTTGAGCCCAACTGTAAGCCCAATAACACCATTAGATAAAATAGGCCCAGATATGATTTAAACATATGAATTGTTCTATCATATAATTTTAACATGCCCCCTCAATTCGTATGTTTAAACATATCTTTCATTTTTAGATCAAGACAAAACTTTTTATGTTGCTGAATTCCCAACCCTTTGGTGAATCCATCAGCAACCTGATCTTGAGAGTCAATTTTCACAGTTTCAATTAAACCAGTTGATACCTTTTCTCTCAGAAAATGCAAATCAATTTCAAAGTGTTTAACTCTTTCATGAAACACAGGGTTAGCTGCTATTGAAATAGCAGCCTTGCTATCACAGAATAACTTCATAGGAAGTTTAATAATAACTCCTAATTCATTCAGCAAATTTTTTAACCACAACAATTCACAGGAAGCAGAACACATCCCTCTATACTCAGCTTCAGCTGATGACCTTGAAACAGTACTCTGTTTCTTACTTTTCCAGGAAACCAAGCAGTTTCCTAAGAAAATGCAATATCCAGTTACTGACTTTCTGGTCACCAGGCACTTAGCCCAGTCTGCATCTACATACCCAAAAAGATTCAAGGTATCACCTTTACTAAAACTGATTCCCTTTCCTGGGGATTCCTTAAGATATCTTAATAATCTTAAGGCAGTTTTAAGGTGTCCATGATTGGGTTTATGCATGAACTGACTAAGATATTGAACTGCATAACTTATATCAGGCCTTGTCAAAGACAAGTATATTAACTTTCCTATTAACTTTTGAAATCCAGTTATATTGTCAATTAACACTTCATTCTTACTAGTTTTTGTATTGACAACATAACTCTGTTCAATAGGATTGTTAACAGGTTTGCACCCCAAATAACCAAACTCATCTAGTAACTCAAGACAATATTTTCTTTGAGTTAAACACACATTCTCCTTTTCATACAAAACTTCTATTCCTAGAAAATATTTTAACTTTCCTAAGTCTTTCATAAGAAAGTTAGTGCTTAATAATTTCTTTACATTATCAATCTCAGTTTGACTGTTTCCAGTCAAAACAATATCATCCACATAGACAAGGAGAACCAGAAATACATCTTGTTTAGACATAACAAACATAGAGTAGTCACATATACTCTGCACAAAACCAATACTAGTTAAGACATCAGTTAGTTTTTCATTCCATTTTCTTGGGGCCTGTTTCAACCCATATAAAGACTTAACTAACTTACATACTTTTGTTTCATTCTTTGTGTAATAACCCTCAGGAAGAGTCATATACACATCCTCAGTAATGGATCCATATAGAAAGGCATTATTTATATCTAATTGATATAAAGTCCAGTTATTCTGGACAGCAAGACTAATTATGCACCTAACTGTTACCATCTTGACAACAGGAGAGAAAGTCTCTCCAAAATCAAGACCCTCTCTTTGATTGTAACCTTTAGCTACAAGTCTTGCCTTATACCTTTCTATTTCTCCATTAGCCTTATACTTAATCTTATATACCCACTTACAACCTATAGGTTTTCTACCAACAGGTAAATCAGAAAGAACCCAAGTATTGTTCCTATGTAAGGCTTCCATTTCTGAATTCATAGCCTCAACCCATTTGGGATCCTTGGCAGCCTCACTATAAGTGTTTGGTTCAATACTTTGGTTTAAAATAGACACAAAAACTCTATTATCAACAGACAAATGAGAGTAGTTAACAACTTTTTCTACCCCATATTTGACTTTCCCATCAACAACAAACTCACTAAACCTTCTAGGAAACACAGACTCTCTGTTAGACCTTCTAACAGTTCCCTCAGGTGGGTTGTTCTCAACATTTGATGTCCCTGCATCATGGTCTACCCTATCAGGACTACTACAACCTGGGCTGCCAGGCTGCTGATCAACTCCAGAGGACTGATCAACCCCCCCAGCAGTCCTGGGAGTCTGTCCTGATTGCAGACTAGCTGGAACACCATGAGACACAGTTGGTTCCCCTTCATCATTGGGCAGATTTGGCTTAGTCATTAAGAAATCAGTAGTTGTTATAGATTCAATATTGTCAAAAAAGTTTAAATGTGTAATATTAGAATCATTATTTTGAACACTTACATTTTCTAGGGACTCTTGTTTAAAAGGATAAATTTCTTCATAAAACCTAACATCCCTAGAAAATTCAACCTTTTTTGACTCAAGACACCACAGTTTATATCCCTTTTTAAAACTGGAATATCCTATTAAAACACACTTTTCAGCTTGACTAGACAATTTATCAGAATTGCTTAAAACAGTATTGAAACACAAACAACCAAAGTTTTTTAAATGACTAAGGACAGGGGGGAACCCAAACAAGACCTCATAAGGACTCTTACCTAGAAGAACAGAAGAAGGAACCCTGTTGATTAAATAAGTAGCAGTCAATACACAATCAGACCAAAATCTAAGTGGAATACCACTTTGAAACAGTAAAGCCCTAGCCATATTAAGAAGGTGTCTATGCTTTCTTTCAGCAACACCATTTTGTTGTGGTGTATATGCACAGGATGTTTGATGTATTATTCCATTATTATTACAAAAACTTTCCATTTGTTTGTTTACAAACTCACCTCCATTATCACTCCTGAAAACCTTAACTCTTGACTTAAACTGGGTTTTTAGAAGTTCATAAAAGATAACAATGTTTTCAAACACCTCACTTTTATTTTTTAACAGATAGCACCAAACAGTCCTTGTATGATCATCCACAACAGTTAGAAAGTACCTAAATCCTTCCCAACTAGTGACCTTATATGGCCCCCAAACATCAAGGTGAACAATGTCACCTACTTGTTTAGTCTTATGATCACTGATTGGAAAGGGCAACCTGACCTGTTTTGCCTTGTGACATATGTCACAAGGCTGAGAATCAGGCTTTCCTATATTCAGTTCTTTACTAAGAACTGCTAAGACCTGGTCAGAGGGGTGTCCCAACCTACTGTGCCATAGGTTGGAATTCCCAATACTACTAAAACACAGATTAGAACTCACATTCTTTCCAACAAAATACAAACCATCCTGCTGATCACCAGTCACCAGGATTCTCCTTGATTTGGAATCCTGAATATAACAGTGATTCTCATCAAATAAGACACTCAACTTATTGTCTTTAGACAATTTATGCACAGATAAGAGATTGACACAGTATTCAGGGACTAGAAAAACATCATATAATGTAACACCATCTGCTATGTTTATGTCACCAATCTTGGTAACCTTAGCACTGGTTCCATTAGGATGTTTCACCTGAATATTGTATCCAGATACATCAACACAGTTAACCATGAACTTATCACTTTTGGTCATATGTTGATTTGCCCCTGAGTCAGTGATCCAACCACAGCTGATAGCATTTTTTATAAAGGTAGAACAGTTTGAAAATTTTTCAAATATTTGTTTTAAATTTGAAATTTTAGACAAGGCAGAAAAACCATTAACATATATATTTTTACCTCCAGAATTAGAACATTGTGGATCACTTGTTCCTTTCTCACTGATTAGATTCATCAACTTGGAAATCTGTTCAGGAGAAAAAGGCAAACCAGAAGTAGTGGATAAAGGAGACTTAGGATTACTACTAGAGTTGTTAGACAAATTAGCTCTAGGAGTTTGTCCACCAGCTCTTTTCCTAAATCCAGGAGGGTACCCAACCAATTCATAACACCTATCTATAGTGTGACCCAACATATTGCAGTGAGTACACTTTAGATTAGGGTTAGGTCCCCTAGTACCAGCCTTCTTCTTATTATCAGTGGCCTGAGATTTGGACAAGAAAGCCACATTCTGTCCTTTAGTACTTCCACTAGAACCTCTATGAGATTCCTCTCTAGAGATAATAGAGAAAGCAGTCTTAATGGTAGGAAGTGGCTCCCTAGTCAATAGATTGGTCCTAACAGGCTGATAAACATCATCAAGCCCCATTAGGAACTGCATTAGTTTAATAAGAGCAGTAAAATCATTGAAGTCTTTGGATGCTTTACAGGTGCAAGTAGGCAACTGCAGAATAGCATCCAGTTGCTTCCACATAGTGTTAAGTCTATGATAGTACTCAGAAACAGTACTGCCATTTTGCTTAACACTATTGATTTTCTGATATAAACTAAATACCACAGAACCATCAACCTTATCATAAGTCTCCTTTAAATCAGACCAAACTTCACTAGCAGAATCAGAAAACACTTGTCCAAGATACAATTCCTCACTAACAGAATTCAATAACCAAGATAACACAACAGAGTTACACCTATCCCACTGTTTTGCTAGCAGTTCATCATCATCAGGTTTAACACAAGTTCCATCTATAAAACCATATTTATTTTTTGCTTTTAGTGCCAATTTCATAGAGCTAGACCATACATTGTAGTTATCAGTTCCTTTAAGTTTCAGACTGATGATAGACAAGCTGCTAGTATCACTGGGATGCAGATAGAGTGGGTCACTGATATCTAACTTACTTATCAGAGTACCCACATAACCAGTAAGATCAGATCCCTGAGGACCTTGAGGACCCTGAGGTCCTTGAGGACCTTGAGGTCCTTGAGGTGCTTCTGATCCACCAGTCATAGAAACAAATACAACAGACAGATAATCAAAAAATCAACCAAGACAAAGAATGAAATCACCAAAAACACCTAATAGGACGAAAACTGTGCCAGGGGTCAGATAGTGGGTTCGTCACTCAAGGTGCCCACCCAGATCTTAGCACAGGAGCCCCTTATTATCTATATATATATATATGTAAGTATATATACAGACACAAGAGCACCAAACAACAAAAACAATCAGAGAAATCACAATCAACCAACAAACAACACAAGTATTGAGCCTACTCCGGTCCACCCTAACCCGGACAGTGCTCCTAGACAACCAAAGAACAAGAATACAAACAGACAAGGAACAATCTCACCGAGATGACCCAAGTTAGGGTTTCTCCAATAACTCGTAGTTTGTAACCTTCACTTAGGGTTACAAACCAGAGAGCAAGCTAGAAATCCAAGTCCAACCAAGTAGCCAACTCTTTGTTGACACCAGATCCACAACTTGTCAAGAACAACACAAAAAAATAAGTAATACCAGATCTGAGATCCAGAACACAAGATCTCAAATCTCTAGACAAAGAACTCAGATACAGCGGAAGAATAAGACACAGAATCGTTTTAACCCAAAAAACCTTTTATGATATGAGAGCCTTAAGCTCTGATACCATGTAGAATTTTATGATACAAACCACTATAACATAAAACTGAGCCAACACAAACTCAGGATCATACAAAAGAGACAATGAACACAAGATGTAGGCGACAAAACAGGTGACAAAATCTTATTAACCCAAACCAAAATATTACCCCCCAAATACCCTGAATCTCTCAAATAAGAGAGATTCTAAAGATCAAAGCGTCAACTGATTGTTTAGATCAGTTGACTTATTACAAAGTCAATACAAACACTTACAGTCACCAAGACGACGATACTGGTGATCGTACAACGATCACTCAAGGATTACACAGACGTAATCCACACCACAATACCAAGACAGATCTCTATACAAGTACAGATGAACACAGAGAAAACCCTAGACTATTGAGAGTACAGAGAGAGATTGTGAACGACTGAAATAAACTCGTGAAATAATAATCTATTTATACTGCCTCTCGAAGCTTCCATCACACTTGTTACGAATCAATATCAGCCACACGATCTTAACCACCTGAAACAATCTTGACCATCCAAACAATAATAAATCGTAACAATATTAGCTGGGCCATAAGGCCAACAGCTAACCCAACACTACAATGGACTAAACTTCTTGAGCCCAACTGTAAGCCCAATAACACCATTAGATAAAATAGGCCCAGATATGATTTAAACATATGAATTGTTCTATCATATAATTTTAACACTAATAAGTTACACTTTTACTTTGATCATTACTCCATAAACCTAGAATCTCATTTACCTTTGTATTGATAGGCTACTTTAGATTTATTTAATCTTATTGGTTAATAAGGGGAGGGACACTCCACAGGCGTTTTCGGCTACGGTTGTTGTGCGGTAACACTGTCGTCACCTTCTCAGCCAGCAATGTTAAAAGCTTTGCAGCTTGGCATTAAGTAACCGAGCTGCAACGGTTCAAAATATTTGAAAGTTGACCGTTCTAACCATTCACCGAGCTGCAATGGTTGATTTTTTTTCTTTTTTAAACAATTTCACCTACAAACCAACCATTCTCATCCTATTTTCACATCAATTGTCCGAGCTCGACCGTGACCCAACCTTCAACATCCAATCTGCACCTCTAAACCATTCATTTATCCGATTTAATCATGGTACGTTGGATTGAGGAGGAGAATACGTTGGTCACAGCTTATATCGAAGTCAAAAACTCACTGACACCGTCGTGGCCATCCTTATGGTCTTGTGTACTAGCTCAATTCAAATTGGTGCGACATTCATAAGCAATATGAGTGATTCCATACTCACTATAAAGAATCTTGAAGGATGGGGGATGATATGGACGAAGACGTGGCCGTAAGTTTATATTTTTTTTAGTTTAATTATGTTTTTTTTTGTGTTTTTATATTAATGTTTGTGTTTTTTATTTTGTTTAATGTTTGTGTTTTATTAATATAAATAAATGTATTTTTATTTAAGTTTATTTGTTTTATTTAAATGAAAAACGAAAAGAAAAAAAATGATTCTAGGCAATGTAGTCTAGAGTGTTGTCAGTATTTTGGTAGTTCTATGATACTTTAGGTCCGTTTTGACGAGACGGAGCAAGATTGGCCGGGGTTAGGATAAGTACCCTTGAGTGCCCCTTCCCCCTAATTTGTTAGAATATCCAAAGATTAAGGTTTTATTCTTCTTTAGAAAATAAAAACAAACTATGCTAGGATAGCCATCTTTTACAAGGTTGAATCTTGCTAAAAACGGATTTGATGCAAGTAAAACCGTTTCAGAAAACCATTTGTAAAGTTAGAATCTAACTAACTTGTAATAATAGTGTAGTAACATGTTTTTTTTATACTGGTTAACATTGATGTAATATTTAAAAGTTGAGTGTGTAACTTTGTTATTAAAAAAAAGTAATGGTAGCAACAAAAGATATCTTGAGGCAATTAAAGTACGTTGTAAAACTTAGAGAGGAGGGAGAACAAAGAGCAAGATATTATTTTCCTTTTTAATAATGTATATTGAGATGCATTATCGTCTCAAAAAGTGGGTTTGTTTTAAGGTTTAGTAAAATAAATTATTCGGTTCAGATGTAAAAGTTTTATTATCTTATAAAATAATAAAAAATTAATAGTTTTCTAAGCGCATTAAGGTTAGTGGATTCACTCATAGGTGACTTAAGTTTTCTTTAAATATTTTTATTTAAATTTTAAATCCAATCATAGTTTTAAAATGAGTTATTGAATTTTAATAATTTTATCTTTTATCTATCGATCGGAAGTAATCCCAACTAAAGAAATAATTAAAGATAGTCAGAACATTGAACACATTTCCTTCAATAATTCCGAACTAACTAAATGATAACTCTAAAATGATAACCCATTTAGAGGGTGTTTGGGATTTGAGTTGTGAAATAAATTTATAGGGTGTTTGGAATTGAGTTGTGAAATAACTTATTGGTTTTTTGAAAAAAATCAATAAGTTGTTTGACTTTGTCAAAATCATTTTTTTGTTTTGCCTTTTTGATATAGGTAGAAAAGATGTTTTGGAGAAGTCAGAAATCCTAGTTTTTTGTTTTGGCTTTTAACTTTTGGAATACAAATTACAGATATACCCACCCACCCTTTATATTCATTACAACTCTTCTGCACTCTTTGATCATTTTATATAAATAAGTGAAGGGATAAGGCGCCAATCAGTTCCGCCACCCGTGGAACCTACTGGCGGAACTAATATGGCAGACGTCACTTCACAAGCCAGAGGCAAGAAGCACGTGCTACAACTCACATCAGCACTCCAAAGGACATCCGCACGTGCGCCCACGCGTGGAATATACTTAGACAACTTTTGGTACGAGGTACGGAAGATAACAACCAAGGAAAATTCAGCAGGATCTTGGACAGAGCATGCGCCAACCGGATGGCGACACGTGGCGGGGCCAGTACAACAGCCTCTGACAGGAACAGCGATGTGACTCCTTCCATGCTTCCTCCATACTGTCGTCTACAGTAACCAGCAGACATACCCTCCTGTTGTCAGACGTCACCTCAGACGGCAGCAGGTGGGTCAACTATTATAGCAGACGAATGCCACCGTCCACCAACCGGGAGGCGCCACGTGTCCACGTTACAGGACGGCTCAACAGTAACCTGACGTCATCCTAGTTTTCCCGCCATTTTTCTGGATTCACTGTTTTGGGCCTAAGGACAGGCCCAAACTGGATCTGCTCTTCGTGGGCTTCTTCACCAAGCCCACGAACCTCCTTATAAATAGAAGACTTCAACTCCTCTGCAGGGGGGGGGGGGAATTACACACTTGTACCATAGAGCTAGGTTCATTTGTAACACTTTGTACTCTCCGAAGTAATAAGATTACCGGCTCTTTAGAGTGGACGTAGGTCAAGCTTGACCGAACCACTTACATCTTGTGTTCTTACTCTCACCACACACACTCACTCATATTTCCTTTTCTCGGGTTAAACCAAGGTTTGGGTAAAGGATAAATCTTGTGGCTACATAAGTATTAACCCCTCGGTGATTAGTGATAATCTCCGAGATACTTATTGTTTCTTCAATAAGCTAAGCCAAACACCTTTTAAAATAACTTATTAACTTTTCCCACCACAAAAGCTAATACAAACACTTTTTTAACAAAAAAGCACTTTTAGAATTACAAAAGCAATTCCCAAACACCCTCTTAGTCTTTTGATGACGCAACTAGCACTCTTTATAACAAAAGGTATCGACCCATGGGTTACGTCGATTGAAAAAATAATAGTGAATATCGATACTGGCACTGATGTTGTTCAGTCGGGATCAGGTCGGTTCTTTGTTATCGCTATGGTACTGACAATCAGTATAGTTTACAACACAAAGATATGCATTATCTTGAACACAACTCATACGACACACAAAAAAAGCTTGTTTACATTAGTTGTCTAATGTAATAGAAAGAAGTTATGTTAGAGAAAAAATAAAGGCGTGTAACCAAAACATATTGTGTTTTGTACCGAATGGAAACTGTAACAACCCAGTCATAGGGTCTAAAACTTTTCGCGACTAAGAATTAGAATGACGAAGAAATAATAAATATTAATGTTAAGATATAAGAATAATTATTATACGCGAGTACTTGTAACGAACTTGAACCCGAATAATTGTATAAGTATACGAAAATATGTTACGAGACCGGACCGACACTCGTTAACGAACCCAAACCCGACCCAAGCCTAAAGTGGTTAGTCACCACTTGGGGACATGTGTCCCCTTTCAAAGAGAGACACATGCCCCCATCTCCCATTTAAGTTTTGACACCTCACAACACTCCCACACATCACCAAAACACTTATACAAACATAAACACACACACACTACATCTGATGAAAGAGAGAGAGATTGGTGGAAGGCTAACCACCACCAGTGGTGGTGGTGCACGGCGGCGCTACCCCGACACACCCAACCCCCTCGTTTCCACATCCCACCCGATTAATATCCTAGAGAGACGAGCAGAGATAACAGAGAGTCAACAGAGAGAGAAGCAAGGGGCTGGTGGCTCATGTCGCCCTCTATGGCGGACCTCCGGCGGATGCCCGATAATATACAACCATTTCCCCCTTTCCTTTTACACCGGTAGATCCAGAGGAGAGAGAGAGAGAGGGGGATTGGGGGAAAAGAAGATAGGAACCAACCATGGCCTCTGGCCGGTCGGACTTACTCCGGCGACAAAGAAAAAAGGGAAAAGGCGACGACGATGACTGTTCAGGTTGGTATGTTAGTTAACCATGGATGAATAAAATGGAGATAATAGTTTAGATCTGTTTTGGTGAGTACCGATGATGGTTAGTCATTGTTGTTGTTATGATGGCTGTTGACAGGGACGGTGAGGTTACAATCAACAGCGACAGTGGTAAGAAGCTATACGAGCAACGGTGATGGCTGGTGATTGTTAGGTGGTGATAAGTGACTGATGATGGTTATAGTTGATGTTGTTGTTAAGGATTAGGATACTAGAAACCAAAGGTGGAGATATGGATTGAGGAATATGACGGCGGCGTTGGTGATAGTCGAAGTGGTGGTGTTGTATGAAGGATGATGGTTAGGTGACGGGTTATGATTGCTGTTATAATTGTAGTTGAAAGAATTTAGCTAAAACAGGATATTATGATCATACAAGTCACAATTCTAGGTGCGGAAACCCTAGAACTGAACAAAATGATAATACGCAAATCAAAACACGTAAGACACCTTTTCAATCTCCATTTTATAGATATCAAAATGTGTTTACAATCAATATACAAGTTAATCTAATGATCACACACACATTCACAATCTAGACCTGAACATGACCTCTCAACACACACTTTCTAAAACTCTCTCTTACTTGAAAATAACCAAAACATATATATATAGACTGCAGGTTCGCCCCTTTTCATGGTGCGAATGTGGACAATGTCCACATTCGCCCACTACAAGGTACGAATATGATCTTCTGTTCTGCTGTCTTCTACATTCGACCTATACGTTATCCACCTTCGCCCAGTCTTCATCACCTTCGCCCACTCAAAACTACATTCGACCCATCATGACGATTCTTGAGCACATCCCATAACTGCTTCGACGTCGTGCACGTTCCAAACTGATGTAGTAAGTCGTTTGTGATCGCCTGAGTCAACTGGGAGTATGCTTTCTTCTCCACAGCAAATTTCTTTTTCTCCTCGTCTGACATGCTCTCCAAAGGAACTGGTTCACCGGTGTTCTCCAGAACTGGTGCAGTATAACCTTTAGCTATCATCCTCCATGCCTCTGCGCCCTCCATACCCATGCCTTCCAGATGGATCTTGAATTTCTTCTGCCATTGATTATATTCCTGCATCTCCATAAGCTTGGGTGGACGATTCCCGCTACCTGAAGATAAGTCATTTATTAGTGTAGAAATGGCATTGGTATTTTGAGTATTTACCACCGCGGCTGCGACTCCCCAGTAGTCTGTCACAGGTTGTGGTGGAGGTGCAACACTCTGAGGCATAGAGCTAGTCATTGCTATGTAATTGATCGGTTGCGAAGACTGATTGCTCGTTTTCTGGGCTGCCACTGTCCATGGGTCCATCACTTGCTGCTGTTGTTGTGTCGTTGCTGGTCTCGGTGTAGTCGGAAAATTCCACATGATGTTCACGAACTTCGAAAAACACAAAACTTAGAAAATTTTCCAAACACAAATCTACTTTCGCCCCAAACTTGGCTACGTTCGCCCAAACGTGTTGACCCGAAGGTAGACTAGTCACCAGAATGTAGAAAAACACTAGACCCTTTTCACGTTCGTCCACAAAATCTCACGTTCGTCCACTCCTTTTCCACTTTCGCCCGCGCGATCAATCGAAGGTGGAAAATTCTACCCGAAGGTGAAAAATATCATCACAACACTCTAGATTCGACCTGAATAAAGACACTTTCGTCCAAAACTACCTCAGGTTCGCCCTAGCAAGGTCAGGTTCGCCCACTGTGGTCTAGATTCGCCCATTTTGACTTTGAAAAACGGTTACACTTTGAAAAACGGTTACTTTGATCTCTGATTTTCAAAAGTTTATGGATTTTGATGATCTTTATCAGGTTTTGATTCGGAATTGATTTGGAACAACTTTAATTCTTGGAAAACTTGATTTTATCCACAAATTCAACTCGGAATCATTCAAAATCAGTCAAAAACCATTTTCAATAAAAAACAGATGAATATTGATCAAAATTAAGTCCAAATTAGCTCTGATATTATCAATTTTGTTGTTGTATGATCTGTATGGCTCTGATACCACTTTGTAGTTGAAAGAATTTAGCTAAAACAGGATGTAATGATCATACAAGTCACAAATCCAGGTGCGGAAACCCTAGATATGAACAAAATGATAATACTCAAATCAAAACACGTAAAACATCATTTTAATCACCTTTTCATAGATTAACTTCAATAAAACTTGTTTACAATTGATTCACACGTTAATCTAATGAACACACACACAATCACAATCTAGACCTGAACCTGACCTCTCAACAAACACTTTCTAAAAAAACTCTCTAACTTGAAAATAACCAAAACATATATATATATATATATATATATATATATATATAAGCTGCAGGTTCGCCCAGTTCGTTGGTGCGAATGTGGACATAGTCCACATTCGCCCACTTGCACAGTACGAATCTGGAAACTGGTCTCCTGTCTTCTACATTCGCCCAGCTTGCTTCTACCTTCGCCCAAACTATATTACCTTCGCCCATACTTAACCACATTCGGTCCATCAGAAATACAAACTAACACATGTTAACTCCTAATCCAATCACTAGTCGCAACACGTGCATCTACAATAATAGTACTCAGCGGTAGCATCAGTAGGGTTAAAGAGTTGTTCGAATATAGAATAGTGGTCAAGGTGGCTGTGGAGTATGGACTAGATAGAGAGGATTATGCTAGTGATTGGAAACTCGACCTGAGATGCTATGTGACCGGATAAAACGCTACTGAGGTGAGTTTCGTGTACCATTCCCCTTTTTTTATGTTTTACTGTTTTGGGGTGAATACATGCTTGTGTGTCTAAACTGTTTTGTGTATAAACTTACTTGATGTGACAAGGGCTCCCAAAACCAGATGCACACTCATTAACCCAAGGGAGTTGGGCCACTTAATATATGGGTAGTACTACTTGGGGAATCCCCCACGCACAGTGGATCCGGAAGCCCGGAAAACCCTCCACTGAGGTCTGCGGACCGTTGCGGCATATGTTATGCCGTAGGGAATCCATAAAGGGAGTAGATGGATTCCGTGTTAGGATTGAGGTGTGACTTGTACATCACTGTGTGTTTGAACTATGTAAACTTGTTTTCGAACTGTTAAACTGTTTTAGATTTATTTAACTACTTACACGGACTCACCAGCATAATTGCTGACCGAACTCTTTTAAGCATGTGTTCAGGTACTGCTTTGGGATAAACATGAAGACGAGGTATATACTTGCTTGTGTTGATTAGAGATGGTTACGGTAGAAGATTCAAGCTGCAAGTATAACGGTTTAGGGCATTTAGAGCTAAGCATGGATTGGGATATGGATCGACTAGCGGAACACACTTTATCAACTGCTTCGACGGCCGCCGCGACTCGTCCCTGCATAGCTAGAAGACTATTAAATTGAGTTATGTATTTATATTTTGGATTAGAATTTGTATTTTACACTTAAATATTAGTTATCGTTGCTTCCGTTGTGCAAGTCTGTTACCAATCTGTCATTTCGACCAGCCCCCACCCGGTCGGGTTGTTACAGAAACCATAATAACGAATACCGACACTAGTTCTAAGAAGGCCAATACGACACAACACTTGATATTGCATGTGATACCTGTGACACCAAGCAAAGTCAGGTTAATAACTTTTATCAAAATTAAAAGTCTACCTTAGCAAAACATTCATAAAACATACTTAACTGGGTTAGTTGAGTCAATTGGGAATCATTACGGTGATATAGGGAATCATCGGGAGTCAGTTCGATGGTCTGGGGGATCATCAGAAGTTGGTTCGATGGACCGGGGGATCATCGGGAGTCGGTTACACACATATGTCCAAGGGTTGGTAATTCAGAGGATGACCGGGTAAAAACACACACACACGAGTCTCGAGTCCCGTAAGTTGGTGAATTAACGTAAACGTGTTATTTATCGAATAATAAATGTTTTACAACCATTATATAAAGTGTTGATGTGTGTATACGTGAAATTATGTGTTAACATAGCAAACAACTCTATGGAGGCTACTAGCTTAGCTAGTGGTGTGTTTAGGAGGCTACTAGCTTAGCTAGTAGTGTGCATCAGGATATTAGATAGCCAGCTAGTGGTGTGCATCAGGGGCGACTAGCTTTCTCCAACAAAAAGCTAGTCGCCCCCAGGGTGCCAGGCGACTAGCAGCAGCTATAAATACCATATTTGACTTGTTAGACATCATTTGTGCAACCCTAACTCGCCCCAAACATCTCTCACACCATCCTTAACCTCTAAAACCCATTTTTGCCCTAAATCTACCATTTCCAAGCAAGATCTAAGGTCGCCGGTACTAGGGACTATCATTACACGTGATTACCCTGTTTTTGAAGAAACACAACCTAAGGTGAGTTTCACGGCCCCACTTTTACATATTTTCTCATGAGGAAGAAAGATGCTACACATTTCGGTTACTTAAAGATCATGTTTTACTAGTGTTATCATTTGTTTACTATGCGACTCATCTAAATCCCAATGAAACCACTAATATGGGTATATAGCGGGGAAATGTGGATAGATCTATTGGCCTAACAAACCCTACCCGGGTCAACTGGAGGTTGGACGGGTGTATATTGTCTCGAACACACAGGGCCTACCGGGGATGATGGTAGTCCGAAGGCTACACACTTATGGAACAACACAGTCAGCAATGGTTTCAATCGTAGTAGTAACATACTTAACGTCTAGCTAACGTTCATATAATATAGTAATAACGGATATGATCTTTCTTACTTGTGGAAACCATTTTTAGAAAACCTGTAAAGTCACCAGCATATTATGTTGACACTTTTAGCATGTTTCTCAGGTCGCTAAGGTAGCGGTGTTGGAATAGGCGCACGAGGTCTCACGGAGTCTAGGGACTAGGATCATATGCATGGCTTTTGAACACTTTTAAACTATTGTCCTTTCTGTTTTGAGATTTGTAAACCTTTTTATGCTTCCGCTGTAGTTGGTTAATAATTTTAAACTATTTGGTTGGTTTTATTACGATATTTTCATATCATATAGTTGTCGTTTATTGTGACCGTTGACTTGGATCCTGGTATGTCACACGCCTCGCGATAATACCCCGTAAGTGGAATATGAGGGTGTGACAGATTGGTATCAGAGCCAATGGTTATAGTTAACTAGGACTGCATGTAGAGTCTAGGCTATAGCCGAGTCTCACACACCAGACGGTCACACACTAATGAGTCGTAATAAGTGGGAAACTTACTAACATTGTTGGGGTGTCGGTATCATCATGATTTACATGTTGCATCATCCATTTTATCTAATATTTGTTTTTATCTTTTATTCCTATCTTTCCTTCTTCTTGGGGTTAAAAGACGAAAAGGCTAGCTTGTTGGATTTACACGGCGGTGGCGTACATTGGAGTGGCTTCGGCGTACTCTAGAGATCTGTGTAAGATTTGAACATCTCCCTTCTATGCTCCAATGGACACACTTGCCTACACACACTATCTTGCAGTTGTACTCGTCATAGTACGCCTCTAAGTGATTATTCACTTGGAGATTCTTATAAGTTTGGATATCTTGGTCGGATGATTTGTAGCTGATACAAATTGGTCGGATCGGGATGATTCTATATCATGATTGCTAGTACATTCATGCTAGTGATGATTCTGAATATCTCATTCTTTGTGAATGTCAGAAGATGTCAGGAGCTCGCGGTAGTCGACGTGGTGGACGTAACGGTGGTCGTGGCGTGGGTCGTGGTAACATCAACATGACCCAAGATGAACTGAACAACTTGATTCAGGAGCAGGTGTCCATTGCTCTTGCTGCTTTCCAGGCCGCTTAGCAAGGCCGGTCTCGGTGGTAATTTGATTACTGCTACTCTTATCTATATTTTAGGTAATATATTCTTTTGGTTAAACAGTGTTGCTTGTTTGTACAGGGAATGCTGTCAACCACCACCTCCTCCGGTGCAACCAGTTTGTACGTTCAAGGCTTTCATGGATTGTAAGCCTCACACATTCAGTGGGACTGCTTAAGTGGTTGGAGAAGATCGAATCCCCTTTAAACAATTTTGTCGGGTTGGAAGCCAATAATCCCAACTTAAAAACTGAAATCTACAGGCCCAACTTGTATTGTTTTATTTCACTGGACCAAAACTCACCCAGTTAGTTTTTTTGCCTACGTGGTATGCCATAAAGTGCAAATAGATCAATAGAATGCATAAAAATGCAAAAATTGGCATGCCACGTAGACAGAAAACTAACTGCGTTAAACCCAGTTAGTTTTGGTCAAGTGAAATAAAAACCAAGACAATTTAGGTCTGCTAGATTCTAATTTTCAAGTTGGGATGCTTGTCTTCCAACTCAACAAAGTTGGGATTATTTAATTCCAATTCCCCATTAAACATCTTATATCCTTAGCTAATTACATTATTGGGTCAAGTTGTCCTACACGGTGCAAAAAAATGAGTGAGAATAATACAGAAAACATAATGAATCATGAAATATAACACAATGGGTAATTATGGGTCACTAAATTAACACAATGTCAAGGAAAAAGGACACAAAGAATCGCAAAAATGACACAATGACGAGAAAAAAAGCACAATGCAACATAAAATACACAATGATATAAGACAAATTCTAAAAACTACAAGCTAAAAATCCAAAAACTCGAAAACCTAAAAACTAGTATCGTATGGTTCGATGAGACGGTTTCAATGCCGCTTGAATGAGTTCAATCAGACGTCGGTTGATGCCATTTCTATGACTTTCTATTTTTTTCACTGTGTATTTAATCCTGACCTTTACCTTATTTACATTTTTTTTAGAAGGTGTAGATCAGTTGGAAACCATTAGCTTGCTTCAACCCTTTTTTGCGGAAGTCAAGCCACCCGGGTTCGAATCGGCACCCCATCGAAGCAGAGCTGGAATAACACATCCATAGGCCACACCCACATGGGGCAATTTATGCCACCAGTAAGATTCGAACTCGAGACCCCGTACGGGAACCTCCCTAAAAAGTAAACCCTCACATCCTCAACCAGCTGGGCTGGAATCACGGGATTAAACACTTAACTTTATGGGCATATATAAAATAATGTATTATTTGATCTTTACTAATATCAGTGGTAAATAAATAATAGTAAATAAAGATGGAAAAGGCAATAGTGGATATCCTAAGATGGAGAAGCTGATTGTGGACTTCTGGGCAACCATGTGTGACAGCAATCATGACTTCGATATTGTATGCATCCGTGTATACAAGCACCAACAGAGAAAAAGGGTATCATTATGACTCGTCTTTAATGAAATCCTCTTGACAATAACATCCACTCATCAAGATAACAATCATAACCCTAATAAACAATACAAATATGATAATATAAATTACAAAATTAAAAAAATAAATAAAAGAATAACAAGTTATTCTCATGGTTTTTGTAATCACGTTTGCCTCAGTTGTCTAAATAACATATTAAAAAAAGTTAGTTTTGCAATTGACTTGTTGACCTAAAAGTAAACTAACTTGGCAATAGGTTACATGGATAAGATTTAGACATTAACTGTTTGATGTAGATTATGTAAGACAATAGATCAATTCGTGCATATTATATGACTTTAGTCGAGTATATATGTATGCGTGTGACTGATATCATATGAGCGATTTGGATCCAGGGGTGTTTTGGGAGAGTGTTGGTTGCGAGTCTCCAACGATAAGGGAGCTCATCTAGGGTTGACAACGGTGTTTAAACGATGAGATGTGTATTATTTGTTTTATGTGAGATAGACTTATAGGCTCCGGTTTCTACATGTTATTGAATCAAGAGTGATGTTTTTAAAAGTTGTATCCATCCAGAAGATCCATAGGGAATTAAGTACTAAACTAAATAACTCATCTTTTATGAGATTAAGTCACTTAAAACATATTTAAATACTCAATCATTTTAGGAGGAGATTATTAATTAATATAATAGATGAATTTGTTAACTATCAAAATCATTGGTGGATTTACTTGATGACTAGGGTGGGCGAGAGCCCACTATACGACCCACACTGCATATGTGTGTGTGTATATATATATTTCTATTTTTTTCGGCGAGCGAAGGATTTGTAGAGATGGTGGTAGGCTCCCCTAAAGACGAGTCAAAATATAAGATGGTTAGACGTAGAAGATAACCTAAAATAAACTTTTTATTTGATTTTTAATGTGAAACCGTAGAGGCATGAGTTACTCTACACCTACATCATTATTTGAAATAATAATACTATTTTTTTGTGTTATTTAATTTTTTACTTTGTTACTTATCGTTTTGTTTAGTCTATGATTTGTTATTTTTTGTAAGTTTTTGTTTTTGTAAGTATAGATATTCTTTTTAGATGCATTTTAATAAATAGTATATATATTCTTTTTAGATGCATTTTAATAGAATATGGATTATTAGATAAGCTAACACCAACAAAATGAATATAAAAAAAAGTCAACTGTGACCGTTCTTATATATAACACATTCAAAGGTAACCAACATACAATTATGAATTTAAAAAAAATAATTATAAACCAAAAAAATAAACTTCTTATAGTTTCTGGTTCTGTCACTGTTTGTGTTTTTCGGTTTCCTAATGAATATTTATTTCAATATGATTATATCATTTGATTATTGACAGTGTATATTATAACTTAATTTAATCTAGTTATCACCTATTTATAACATAACTTGACTTGTCATCTTTTTGTTTGGTTTAAATGTCCGAACATTGATTATTGATTATTTAATGTTGCTAACAAAGTACAATCCTAAGAGTTACACTTTGAACAACAAACAAGAATAATATTTAATTGTTAAATATTGTATCTCACAAAACCCGGTATTTTGTTTGCGATTATAAATATTCAGATAAATATTTATTCGAATTATTATTTGGGAAATAGCTGAATTTGGTTGATCGTTTAAGAGTTAAAGGAATGATGATTTATTATCGGATAATGGGATTATTGCCGATCAAAAAAATGGGATTATTTATTGACTTAATTGTTTAAGGAGTTAGAAGATGGTCTATTATCTCTATATATAAATATTTTATTATCCAATAATAATACATGTAAGGTGAATCTCACATCCCTACTCAAGATGGTGTGGCGAAATTCATAGAGGACCATAAGAAATTATTGTAATGTTAGCCAAAACTCTCCATTAACCTCGTACATAATACATGTTTCTTTTAACACAATAATGTTGGGCTTATTCATTTTCAACACTCATCACTTTGGTATACTTAGCCCGATTAGCTTGTTATACTAAAGAGAACACGAGTTGAGGTTTAACTTACGGATGATTTGCAACAATTTGTAATGATAAAAGGACAAAGACGCCCCTCATTAAACGTTAAAAAATGGATAGGGCTTGGTTTTAAAAAGGGCGAGGCACACAAAAGCGACAAGGTTTAAAACAAAGCCGCAAAGCGCAAAAGTGGTGGGTTTTTCGTACCCAAGGCGCAAGATGATTATTGTAACATCCGGCTTCTCTCACCACCAATATTGTCTGCTTTGCCCCCGATGGGTTGCCCATCCAAGAACTCACGGCTTTGTTTTTTGTTGTCCTGGTGGAGACTTCCTAGGAGGTCACCCATCCTAGTACTACTCCCACCTGAGCACGCTTAACTATGGAGTTCTTCTCTCATCCACTAACATTAAGCCCAAAACGCATTGGTGATTTAAGAGGCTTTGGATTACTTATGAACCAAGGATCTCTCCTGGCCACGACCGATGTGAGATTTGCCTAAGGTGTCATACTATGGTCCATGTTAATGTTCTCGGTAAGTCAGTACTGTTACAATTATATAATCTTTTAAATATATACTATTCCCCTACCCAAAATATAGCAATAAATAAGGTTTCTATATGATTTTACTTACATATACAAGCCAAAAAGACTCAATGCACAACATGTTGCTGCAAAAAATACCTTGGGTAACACAGGCACGCTCAAGAGGCCAAAAAGCCCATAAAAACCCAAAAAAGCACGCTTTTTTTGTGCTTTTTGCATTTCCTCTAGGCGTTGAGCAAAAGAACCCTAAAGCCTGTGCTGCTTGTGCCTCATACACGCTTTTTAAAACCAACAAACGGGGTTAGTTAAGTAGATGACAATTCTGGGTTAGTCAAGTAGATGACAATGCCAGAATTATGAAACCAAACAGACCCAGATGCGCTGAAAAAAAAAGGTCCAAACCACAGGACGTAAATGACAGTTTACTCACTAAAACTTGCATAGTTGCATGATCAACATATTATCTTCCTGAATTTTTTTACAGGTCTGCTTTCCATAATATACTAAGAATCCAGTCTAGTATATATTTAATTTAAAACTAAAAACATGAGCGTAGATTGACCTGAAACATAATTCAATTGACAATTTCAATCAGGCCCCGGACGGCCAGACCCAACCCATCACATTGGTTATATCTATTACAAATCCAAATGGAAGAGATACAGTCTATATGTGAATTTCTTCACTTTGATTCCGAAGTTTCGCATTCCTAGTGCATTCTTCCTGATACGAGTAATGAGCGTAAACATTGATTTCGGTCTATAAGATTCTACTTATTTTATCAAAAGATTAAAAGGTAAATACATAAAACGTACGTTAAAGGTATCATCAGATTCACCATCTAATAAAGTTGCAGGTAAATGTAAATAAGACAAATTATCATGCTACTCTGTACTCTTATTATGACATCAGATGCAGAAACAGTGGTTCAAAATTTGAATCCAAACCAAATCAAATTCAAATTCAGTTTTCATATTTTCGAGTAGAATTAAGAAACCGATTCAAATTCAGAACTTGGTATTCAAATCGAGTTATGAATGTGAGTTTTCAACCGAACCGACCCGGGTACCCAAATTCGAAGTATAGTTTTATACATTTATATGAGTGTGTAGCGTAATAGCGTTTTGTTCAAATCAACACTAATCAAATTGCAAATTTACTTTCTTTCCTCCTAATTCTGTTTGTTTAAATCAACTCGAATTGAACAGAATCCGAATTTTAAACTTCCAGTTCCAACCAGTTTTTCTGGTTCTAATTCAGATTTGGTTTAAGTTTGAACTTTGAATCAACTTTCAAAAAATCCCAGTTCAAAGAAACTGCTTTGAAAAAACTAAATTACCCAAAAATCGAATCGATGAACACCCTTAGGCGGAACCAGCTCTAGCCACCAGATTTTTTTCTTTGTAAAATGTGATTTTTTAAGAAGTACATGAGTTTGGGCTCCCAAATGCTGGTCAACAGAGAAAAAACTCTATCTTGAACCTGACTACAAAGTCCTGGCAAGTGACAAGTCTAGTGACATCCTTATTCATATGTTTTAACCAAAGTAAAAGGGTGTCCTATATATTTGACTTATAGTCAAATGAGGAATCTATATCTATATATGTATAAAGTTGTTCATTTGTGACTACTTTTAATTTAAATGGAAATCTTGATGAATCCTATGTAGGACCAGAACACAGTTAATTAAGGTTTCAGAATATCACTTCCATAACAATTGCAGTAAAAAGTATTTCATAATTTTACTTACTTGAAAAGCCTTCAACAGCGAATAGCAACGCCTTTTCTCCAAGTTTGCTGCAGCATGCTTTTTCTTCAAAGCTTCACATGCCTTTTGCTCTGATTGCAGTGTAACCTGCACATTTCGGAGTTTCTGCAACGAGAAATAAGCATCCATGTTTTCAATTTTTAAAAATATCCATAAATAGAAATACTCGGGTTTCACACCTGTGAAAGAGTATGCACATTTAACCTCAAAAGTCAACTGTCAAATTTTTTTTACTGTATTATTATTACCTGTTGAATACTCTTTGAAATTCCATCCATGGAACTAGTTAATGTTGCACGGCCAGCAGGAGTATTAAGCGCATCACGGAACTGTCAAAAGGAGGAGATCAACATAAGTTTAAGTTTAAACAAACAGTCAAAGCAGAAACATAAGTTTAATTTACCTGTGAACTTAAAGAGTTTAATAAGGATGTTTCTTTCAGCATCAGCTCTTTTATTTCCAACAAAGCATTATAGGTAGCATAGTATTTACGGGTTTGCCTAAGCTTTCCCTAACAAACAAAGGAGTGAAATCATAAGACTCAGAAATCAATCTTTTTGAAGGATATGATGCTGTTGGCATACCTGGATGTGTTCATTAAGTTCTGACAACCGACGCTCATAACTGCAGAATGGACAATCCTTTTTACATTTAACATATTGTTGATGGTTTTCTAAATCTTGCAAGGATTCTGCATTCTAACGAAGAAGAACTTGAAAATGAACTTACTGGATGAGTTCTGCTTGTGTTGGAATGTCATCACGCTGGCGCTTTAATGATGTAATATCCCTTAGTTTTGAGGCAAGGGCCTACATAATCAGCAAAAGAATATTTTACGGTAAAACCATGGCATAAGTGAAAAACTATAAGTAAACTTTTAACGTTATTAGACTAGTTATGTCCTTAGGTGTAATTGTTATAATCTTGAAGGTAACTCTGTGTAATATCGAACACTACATATAGGGCACCTATGTAACTCTATAATATATATAGTCAATATACAAAACCTTATTGGTCTAGTATGGTATTAAACCGATGGCAAATAACTCCATCGAAACCATAGCCGTTTACAATTCTTCCCACTGTCACCTCTAATTCTAACCTAGTCGCAGACACGATTCTGTGTTACTTCCAAAACAGCCGCAGATCACCAATTCCATCTTTAGGTGTTAACATTGTTTCTGAGGGTTGTAACATCATACTATCTCATTAAAAAAATACATTTTGGAGTATCTATAATGGGATGGTCTTTCAGGCTCAAAGCCTATGCCCAAATCTAACACTTTATCTCTCGCTACTCGCTAGCAGTGTTTTCCTTCTCTGCTCTGGTTAAAATAGAGATGTAATTAGAGCCCTTCACTGTATTACTCTTTCTCTACCTGAAATCACATTTGTGTTCACCAAGGTGTGTTAGTTTAGGCATGCGGCATGCCCTGACTAACAATCAACGGAAAGCAGCCAAATGGATCCTACGTCATGTTCATGGCACCTTTAACCATGGTTATGCTTATCAGACAAGCATTTGAATCAACACTTCCTATCTTCACCAATTTGCATTGGCAACGTAATTCCCAGGCTTCTAACCGAATGGCAAGACTAAATTTGTTGTAGATGAGATAGCAAGAGTGCAAGACACATGGTAAAGCTGGTAAATTTCGTTAACTTAGGTTATCATTATCACTTGCAAACTAAGTTTGACTTTTATAAAGTCAAACAGTTCATAACTTGGTAACATATAGTTGTATGTACGTTATAACCTGCCATATAATGTTATGTTAGATGGTTTGTCATTTCGACTTGGGGATGCACCGTGGGTACCCACGGGGCTCTAACCTAGTATTCTCTATATGCCTTCTCAGATACTGATTGGGTCTTATGCCCACCGATCCAGGAGGAGATTTTCAATCTATTTAACTCATGGGCTGCCTAGTAACAACACACAGTTTTCTCTTTACTATGGTATGAATACAAAGATCTCGCTAACATAGTGAGTGAACTGAACTTACCTGGTGAGAAGCTGTTCTTCATAAACTTGGTGTTTGGGCAACTTCAGCCCCCTACCCTATGGCGTGACAATCTAGTTGCGACCTATATCTCGGCCAATCCTATCTTCCATGGTCAAACAAAGCCCATGGAAGTTGATTTTCATTTTTCTGAGTAAGGGTTTCTATAGATACTTATGATTTTATGTTTAATATCAAAGTGATGTAACCCTATTCTATGTACAATCAATATATAAAACCCTTTTGTTCTAATAAACGTACATGATTGATGATACAATAGGCTACAACTATATGAAAGAAACATATGCAATAATACCATTTTTGCTAAATTCAGTCTGTCAGCAGCATCAGCCAACAAACGATCGACACCCTGGGCAGAACTCCCTCCATGCTCATTGCTCTTTATCATCTCTTCCAACTCATTGACCTCCAATTGCAGTCTAGAATATTCTTCACTGAACTTTAATTCAACTTCCGCTTCTTGCTTCTCGAGAACCTAAATGGCATTATTCAAACGGTTCAACACCTACTTGCAGTAAACAAAAATCCTCGTCACCGGAAAAAGGCACAACCATTTGCATTTGCTTACAAAGTAAAACAAAATTATTTATTTATGTGAATCCAAATTAACAAACTACTTAATGACATCAAAACCATAAGTTTAACTTATCATAGTAAAAAAATACACAAACTTTCTGTTAATTATACCTTTAAAGTCTCGAGAAGTGAAAGTAATCTCTGTACATTAGCAGTAACACCTGCTTCCTCACCTCCCTCTCTCAATTCATGCATCTTCTTCAAAGCTTCTGTGATCTGTTCATCCTAAAAAAAAAAAAAAAAAAAAACAGGAATTAAAAGAAGAAACAATAAATCCTCTTATCCAGTGTCTTAAAAATCACTAGTCGGCCGGTCACTAAGTAACTTTTCGTTAATCTGTCCATTAATCGGTACTTCGGTAGTCAGCCAAAAATCGGCTATTCCAGCAAAAACATGTAAATTCCGGGCAGTTTCCAACCAAACCATGTGGATTTTCGGCGATTAATCCCGTAATCTCTGTACTTAAAATACCTACCTATAAGAATGTGTGTTTGTGTGCAGTGGCGAAGGATAAGAAGGGCCAGGGGTGGCCCTGGCCCCCCCCCCCCCCCCCCCCCCTGTTTTCTGGCGCAGTGTTATAAATTTGCGATTTTCATAGGTAAATTGAGTTCGGGTTGAGTCCGGCCCCCACAGATTTGCCACTACCGATCAAAAATTTTTGAGTCCGGCCCCCACCGATTCCGAAACCAAGCTTCGCCACTGTTTGTGTGTGTATAAGTTATAACTGAAAATTACATATAAAAATACTAATCCAATTAATTGTGTATGGTACTAACGCCTAGAGATTTCTACAACCATGCTCTTTTCAGATCAATATAAGAAGTTAAGAACAAACAGATTTACCATTTCTGTCATGGTGTAGTTGATTGAATCTAACAAAAGAATATCTCTGCAGAGGATAACAGCAAACTGTGAATCGATTATCATAAATTTTACATATATAGCGGATAAAATCGCAATATAATAATAATAATAATAATAATAATAATAATAATAATGATAATAATAATAAAACGGACGATAACAAGCAATTAAGTGTTAAATAAACCTAATCGATCGAGAACAGAAGCGGTGGTGGTGGTGGTGGTGGTGGTGGTGTTGGTGATTAGTGGCGGATTACGGCGACGTTACTCACCGGATTGCTACTATGGTTAATGGTAACGGGTCCATCAAAATACTTAAAATTTCATGTCATCATACATTTCTAGGTTCTTGTAAATTCTGAAACGAATGCGTCCTAAATAACGTAACAAAACAATATTATCTGAATTTAACTAACATAAAACTTAACGAGAAAGTATACGGTATAAAGCCTCTTAAAATAAGAAGCGTAAGAAGCCATCAGAGATTGACACGTGTGAATTTAACCTAACCACAGTTAAACCACAAAAACATATCTTCCCTGTTATATACCTAACCCATCCTCATTTCATCGATCGAGATCTGGAGCACCACCACCACCGCCGCCACCGAACCACCACCCGACACCACCACGTCATCCTTCACCTTCTCATCTGACAACACCAACAAACCAACAACGCTGAAATATACTCGTAACCCGACACCAACTTATCCAGATCTGACAACCACCACCATCACCACCACCACCGGCCAAAGAATCATTTCATCCATAGCCGAAAACCAAAGAAAAGATGAAAAACAGGAAAATTATACCAACAATCACTAAACATAGGAGGATCGTTGTGAGGATTACAAGAAGGCGTTTCCAAATTAGAAGCTTCAGGAGGTTCACCTAACTGAAAAAGGGAACACAAATTAATCAAGAAAAGAGGTGCTTTAAAGCTATCAGAAGTCCAAATTAGAAGCTTCAGGAGTTCCCATTTTTTAAGGAGGTTACGTGGCTCAAGTTATTGGAGAAGATGATAGCTTTTAAATTTTATTAAGGTGCTTTTGATGTTTGTGATAAAGGTGCGTTTGATTTGTTAAGTTGCCCAATAAAGGTGCGTTTGTTTGGTTTGAATTTTTTTTGGTTTTTGATGAGTGCGTCTAAAATTTTCAATGAGTGATTCCAAACTTTTTAATGAGTGCGTCTGAAATTTCAATGAGTGCGTCTGAAGTTTGATGAGTGCGTCTGAAAATCTTGATGAGTAATTCCAAACTTTTAATGAATGCGACTGAAATTTTCAATGAGTGCGTTTGAAGTTTTGATGAGTGCGTCTGAAAATCTTTGATGAGTGCGTCTGATTTCTAAAAGTGCTCTGTTTTTCACCAACTTCATCTTCTTCCTCTGCTACTTTTTTTAACCTAATTTTTATGTTTAATCATCATTATTGAAACAAAATCGAAAGTATTCGACAACTATTACGATTCATAATTGTTCATATGATTATTTAATCGTTTTTTTTTTGTAATCGTTTTTTTAATTGTGTAATCATTCTGAACATGAATTGATCTGAAAATGATGAAAAATCAGGGTTCAAATTAGTTCTATTGTTACGATTTGAAAAAAAAATTAGACGGTTAGAAGATTTTTTCCTATTTTAAGCTTGGTTAGTTTTAACCCAGGTATGGTTAGGGTTTTTAATCTGCATCCAGAAATCTTGTTAATCTAATGGCTGAAATTGCTTCTTACGCTTCTTACGTTAAGAAGCTTTATACGTTAGCCTCACCCAAACTTAACAATTGTTAACATTATTAAAAAATAAACAATAAATTATGTGATTAACTCATTTTAATAGGATAATACTTAACTTAAATAGTGTTTGGTCATATAATAAAATTGGGTGAGGTTGACGTATAAAGCTACTTAACGTAAAAAACATAAGAAGCAATCTCGCCATTAGATTAATGGCATGTCTGGGCGTAGATTAAAAACCCTAATCATACTTGGGTTAAACTAACCAAGGGTAAAATAGGAAAAAACCGTCTAATTTTTTTTTTTCAAATCGTAACAGACCTAATTGAACCCTGATTTTTTCATCGTTTTCAGATCGATTCATGTTCAGAATGATTACACAATTCAAAAACAAAAAAAAATCGATTACAATGAAAGAAAAACGTAAGATCAGTTAATGATCTAAAAATAATAAAAAACAGATGATTAAACTAATCATATGAACAATTATGAATTGTAATAGTTGTCGAATACTCTGGATTTTGTTTCATTAAGGATGATTAAACATAAAAATTAGGTTAAAAAAAGTTACAGAGGAAGAAGATGAAGTTGGTGAAAAACAGACGCACTCATCAAATTTTCAGACGCACTCATCAAAAAATTTCAGACGCACTCATCAAAATTTCAGACGCACTCACTCATTGAAAATTTTGGACGCACTCATCAAAACCCAACAAAAAAAACAAACGCACCTTATTAATATCAAACCAAACTTCAATTTGAATTATTAATATCAACCCAAACAAACGCACGTTCCTTTATCTCACTTCACCAAACAAATGCACGTTCCATTTCCACTCTGTCATGACTCTACCATAAGTTATAGTTTGATGAAAAGGAATTGAGCTTTAATATATCATCAATATTATTATGTAAGGAGAGGCATAAAATGTTTAAGCCGGCGAAATGGAGGAGCGAAATGGATAACTAAAGTCAACTTCCTTCTCTCTTAATTTCCTCATTCCTGTCACAACGAAAGCCGGCCACCATCAAGTTCGGGTGGTGGCGGCGCTGGTGTTGGTGGTGCACGTTTTGGTAAGTAGTGGTTGTAAGTGGTCGGGGGTTTAGACGGTGGGAGATGCAGTGATGTGGTACTGGATAGATGTTGGTCGGAGATGGGACGATGTTGGTGACGGGGGTGTTCCGATGTGGTGGTGGTGGTGGTGGTAGTCGTGGTGATGGTGGTAGTGGTGGTCAGATCTACATCGGTTCGTTTTCAAAATGAGGATGGGTTAGGTTTAGAACAGGGGAAGATAAGTTTAATTGTGGTTTAACTGTGGTTAGGTTTAATTGACAGGTCTCAATCTCTAGTGACTTCTTACACTTCTTATTTTAAGGAACTTTATATTATATACTTTCTCATAATATAAATAGTAAATTAAATTTAAATCTTATAAATTGGATAATATTTAATGCGGTAAATTAAATAATCTCATTGCATTAAATAATGTATCAATTAAGAGAAGTTTATTAAATGAGAACAAATTCAAAACTACTATATGTAGGGGCGAAGCATAATGAAGGCCTGGGGTGCCACGGCCCCGCCGTTTTTTGGCGTAGTGGTAAATTTTACGATTTTCGTAGGTAATTTTTATATGAATTTAGTCCGGCCCCCACCAATTTGATCTTCCGGCCCTACCAGTCGGAAAAACAATAAGTTTGACCTCCGCCGATTCGATCTCCAAGTTTCGCCATTGACTATATGGGAAACTTTTACCTTATGCTTTGAAAGTTGTAATATACGTCTTAAAAAGTTTGTGAAATTACAATATCATCCAAAGAAATGCTTTACAAGGCGATAGAGACTAATCGAGAGCGCACACGATGTGCCGGAGTGCAAATCACCCCATAAACTCAACCAACCGGCGTTTTCATCATTACTGACCCAACCTTATTCATTATGAAACCCATTAAAGGAGAACACCATGTATATACGTGCACACCCTTCTACTAAGTATTGGTGCACACACATGCACGTTACGAAACCCACATCACACCTACGCACACCCACATCTCACACACACACTTGCTTATACATAAATTATAATATAAATCTCATCTGGTAGAAATTATTATATACATGACTAAAGTATTAGTTAAGAGAAGTTTAGTAAATAATATATTTATTAGAAGTAGCGAAAAATTAGAAATAATTGCATAAAGTACATGCACCCTATGCATCAAAATTTGTCTTCTTCAGCAAGTAAATTACAAATCTCAATCCTTAGGTATAACTTATACTATATTTTATAGTAGCATTGATACACGTTAATTTACACATATAAACGTCCCCGTTTAACTCCCATTTTCAGACGTTTTTGACCTTATACACATGAATTGGTACTTATTTGGGTATCTTTGCGATTTCAGGTCTTAAACGATGTCCCAGAAGCATAACGGACGAAAAAACGAAGTTTTCAGCGCGAAAACGGGAACTCAGGCTCTGTGAGCGGCCGTTCACTCCCTGTGAGCGGCCCGCTCGCTCCTCCAGATATTTCCAGAAACCTTCCAGAAGCCCTACGTCAGCTCTGCCACTTGCCTGTAAAGTGAGCGGCCTGCTCACTCCCTCCGAGAGGCCGCTCACGGGACCTGTTCAGCTTTAAATACTCCATTTCAGCCACTGATCGATAATTGGACCTTTGGGGGGCGATTTTCGGGGCTAAAGAAGTGCTGAATAGGCGTGGAACAAGCTCTAGAATCCATCCGATCCATCCTTCATCATCCAATCCATCTCTTTAGCATTCTTATGGTTTGATCCTTTTAGCTTTTTAAGATCCAAATCTGATTTTGTATGCTATTGTGATGTTATTTTAGTTAATCGTACGCCTACGGGCAAGAACATTAGTAGTAGTTAGTAGTTAAAACAATCGTTAGTATGTAATCATGTTTTGTATAAATTTGGCGTTTTTCATGTTTGAATCTTGATGATCATAGCGCAACCTTGTTTCATTGTTGTTAGATTTGTAGTTGTGTTTGGATGACTTTGATGATTGTCGAATGTGTTAGGCAGATTACTTGTTGAAGAAACCGTCCGTTTAATCGTCCGATAGTAGACTAGTTAACTTGTTAATAAAGTTTACACCATGAAACTGTAACCGGGTATTGGTTTGGTTAAAGTCACTTGAATAACGATTATAGATGTTTACCGGCACGTAAAAGAGTTTTAAAAGCTTAATGGTGTTGTTACCAATCTTTGACACGGTTAATGATCTTTGTTAGTTGTTTTGGTGAAAATGGCGATCTTAGTAGATTTGTGTTCAAAGTTGGTAAAATGGAATTGGTTGTGAAATGCTCTACTTTATGCTAGTCTAGGTGGTCGTATTGTGTATTCGATATTGCTTTCCTTAACTAGTGCGGTTGAGGACTCCCGAAAGGTGATACTAACCTATCTTTAAAGATTCTCATGAGATCATATCAGCTGCGCGCTAATGAACAACTTGAAGTGGTAACGTGTGTATTCGTGTTAGCTTTCTGTATAGTTGTCATGTTAGGATGCCCGAGAGGGAAACTAACTGTCGGAAAATGGGAATGTTGATCACGCCTTTGTTTCTTATTATATACATGCTAGGATTGGCGTATTATAGTTTATATAGTTATATTTTCTATTTGGAGTCGTAGTTAAGTTATTTACATGTGTTAGAATTAATATAGTTTAAACAAACTCAATTTATCTTTTCCTACTGGTAAATCGGGGATAAAGTTTTAGTACCATTGCCCCGCGCGCGTCCATGGATCGATACTTTGTTCTTATCTGTACTTACTACATATATGACAGGGTACACTTGCCCTATTGTGTGTGTTTTAATATGAAGGTCGAAACCATTTTTATAAATATTAAAGCAAAATGTGTGTTAAAATCAGTCCAAAATTATGTGTATATCCGCACACGTCAAGTTTTTGGCGCCGTTGCCGGGGACGCGACGAGCTTTAGGAACGAACCGAGTTAACTTTTTACCAGTGTACATACTTGTGAATACTTGTTTATACTTCGTTGATTTGTTATTTCATTCATTTATTTGCATATATGATTCTTTGAATGTTTATTTGATTTATCTGCCTGTAGATATTTTGGATTGATTTTAGATTGGTTTATATGTTAGCATATAGATTCGTTTATTTATCTGCTTATAGGATTGTTTGATTTGATTATTCCTTCTTTAGGATGTTGATAGATTTAATTGATTGATTGTTGGATTGATTGGTTTGTCTATGAATTTGATTAGTTCATTATTTGATTGATTAGATTTATTTGTTCGTATTTGGACTGATTATTTATTTAATTCTTTGTATAGTTATAGGCTTAGTCTGTTTATTTCTTTTCATTCTATTGATTCTATTAGTTTTTATTTGATTTTCTCGAGTTTATAGCTTTCCGTTGTTTTCGTATGTATTTATGGATTCTATATTTTATTTATTTATTTTTCTGTCTTTTATCGCCTTTTAGGGTTTGTCATTTATTCGCCTGCTGCAACTGTATCATTCTTATTTGCAGGTTGATGTCCACGAACCCCGGGCCTTCTGGTGATCTTTCTGACGAGGAGCGAAGGCGTGTCTTGAGGAGAAGCGAGCGGATTAGACTTCATAAATTGCGTCTTGTTTCTGATATTCTTTTTACTGCTCCTAGATTTGAGGTACCAGTTGAGGAGGCGAGGCACGATCTGGCTGACGACGACGGGTCGGACGCCCATAGTGACATTATCATGGCGGATGATGACATTCCGCTTAATGATAGTGGTCGTCCAGGAGGAGATGGATTGGCGCCGAGAATTGTCCGTCCGGCTATTTTGGCGGACCATTTCGAAAACAAATCTAGTATCGTGAATATGATACAAAACTCGGTGCAATTCGGTGGACTGGAGCACGAGGATCCAGGCCGACATATTGCTGCTTTCTTAGAGGTTTTAGCCACCTTTAAGATGCAGGGCATCTCCGATGATGCTATACGTTTGAGACTCTTCCCATTCTCATTGCGGGACAAAGCCCGGACTTGGCTTCTGTCACAACCCGCAGGGTCGATCACGACTTGGGCAGAGTTATCACAACAATTCTTGCAGCAGTATTTTCCTCCTGAAAAGACACAGAAACTGAGGAATCGCATCATGACATTTCGTCAAGATGACGATGAATCACTGTACACGGCCTGGGAATGATTTAAAGACCTACTCTTGAGTTGCCCGCACCATGAGCTTACGAAAAGACATTTGGTGCAAACGTTTTATCAGGGGCTCGGGTATGCGTCTTAGGAACGTCTTGATGTATACGCTGGGGAGACATCGGAACAAAGTCTCCTAGAGAAGCGTGGAGCATTATTGAGAAGGTGTCCCTAAAATCTAAATCTCGGCAGAGTGATAGATCTAGGTCTTCATCTGCCAAGGCTGGTGTGCATGCCGTGGATAACTATACGGCGATTTCGGCACAGATAGCAGCTCTAGCTACGAGATTCGATAACTCTCAACAACACGTAGCGCAGTCCGATTGTCTGTGTGAGCAGTGCGGGGTATCTCACGATCCTGGCTCGTGTGCTCAGGGGGTGATGTATACAGGCCACGAAGAAGTGGACTACATGGGTAATTGACGTGCGCGTAACTATGCATATTTTTCGATGGATTTTAACACACATTTTGCTTTAATATTTATAAAAATGGTTTCGACCTTAATATTAGAACACACACAATAGGGCAAGTGTACCCTGTCATATATGTAGTAAGAACAGATAAGAACCAAGTATCGATCCATGGACGCGCGCGGAGAAATTGTACTAAAACTCTATCACCGATTTACCAGTAGGAAAAGATAAGTGAGTTTGTTTAAATTCTAACATATGTAAATACGTAACTAAGACTCCAAATAGAAAATATAACTATATAAACTATAATACGCCAATCCTAGCATGTCATCTATATATATAAATAGAAATAAAGGCGTGATCAACATTCTCATTCTCCGACAGTTAGTTTCCCTTTCGGGTATCCTAACATGACAACTATACAGAAAGCTAACACGAATACACACGTTAACCACTTCAAGTCGTTCATTAGCGAGCAGCTGATATTATCTCATGCAGATCTTCTAAAGATAAGTTAGTCATCTGTTAAGAGTATTCTAACCTCACTAATTCAGGAAAGCAATACCGAATACACAATACAGCCACCTAAACTAGCATAAAGTAGAGCATTTTACAACCTATTCCATTTTACCAACTTTGAACCCAGATCTACTAAGATTGCTATTTTTACCAAAATAACTACCAGAGATCATCAACCGTGTCAAAGACTGGTAACGACACCATTAGGCTTTTAAAACCCTTTTACGTGCCGGTAAGCATTTTTAACCGTTATTCGACTGACTTTAACCAAACCAATACCCGGTGATGTGAGGCTGGAAGGTCCACATCTTTATAGTTTAATTCGTTTGTTTTGTGTGTATTTGTGTGTAGATTTGCCCGGAGTTAGATATGTTAGCGAGAGTCATGGAAGAAATGCTTAAGATGCTAAAACGATGAAATTACGAGTCTTAAGCGAGGAAATACGAGTTGGAACCGAAGACGGGGCGCGAAACCGAAGAAAACGTCAACGAAATTATAATTCTGAATTCTTAGCCCTGTCGCGGACCGCGTGGGAATTAATAATCCCATCGCGGTCCGCGCGAACCTTTCAGAACAGCTGTTATTATTGAAGCTGTCGCGGACCGCCTGGGAATTCCTTATTCTGGCGCGGTCCGCGACAGAAGTAAATGCGATTCATCGCTGTTTCCTTTCCAGCCTGTTTCTGCAACGAAGGTTTTTATTAAAACCCACTCGCAACGATCGGAAAACGGACCACTCCGCCACCTCCGACCACTGGTCACCACCCACGACCTTCGGGTCGTGATTTCCGGCCAAACCATGCTCCATTGTTGATGATTCAAGAAGCTAGAGGTGAACCCGAGCCTGTCATGACAAGCAGACGCGGCTAAGCTTCGGTGACGATTCTTCTCCGGGTGAAATGTTTTTATGTTTTTGTATCTTGTTTATTGTGTTGTTGCATAGAAACTAGCTCATTGCCTACTTGTGTGTATTGATTAAACCACGTTTGCATAAATCAAAGTATCTATTTAATTACGGCTCTTTGTTGTCATCCCGTAAGGAAGTTGGTGAGTGTTTGCGTAGGGATAACTAGGTTGACTAGCTCATGTACCGGCGTTCCCTAGTTATTAAATCATACTAAAAATCCAAGGCCTCGTGACAGGAGGTGTTTAGCCAACAATCGTGACTTGTCAGCAAAACATAGAAATATGATCCCGGGAGGAACCGTCATTCATAAACTTGCTATTGTCTTAGTTACGTTACGGTTAGATTTTAGGAAAACCAAACCAAACCCCGATCTTTACTTTTCTGCATATTTACTTTTCCGTATTTTTATTTAATTGTCTATTTATATTTTTGTTAATAAAAATTATACAAACGGATAACTAGTGCAAAACCGACCACATGCTCTTCGTAGGATCGACATCCGTACTTCCCTATCTACATTAGTTTGTAGATTTAGAAGTAGCTAAATATAAATTCTTTTGATTAGAGGCGTGACGACAAAGCCGCTGTCAAAATGGCGCCGTTGCCGGGGAGCTAGTGCGCTTGGTTTTGTATTTATTGTTTGTTTGTATTTTTATTGAAAAAAAAAAAAACTAAAAAATAGAAAATTTTTTAAAAAAAAAAAAAAAAAAAAAAAAAGTCGGACAGATAAAAAAAAAAAAAATGTATACAAGTGTTATTTAATTTTTATTAGATTTCACTTTGGGTATTCTAGCTTTTTGTGCAGGTTTCCTTCGCGAGCTTAGAATACTATGGATCGAGCCTATTCAACATGTATAGGTTGTGGTAGTCCTTATCACACTCACTTTGAGTGCCATGAGTATAGGCGACAATTTGAAGACGATAGGAGGAGATTAATTGAGTTGGATATCGAGTATGACGATGTCCAACCTTATTATCTCACTTGGGAAGATTTTTGTCATAACGCCGCCATGGAGTCTAATGATGAGCAAAATCATAGTTACTATGACTATGAAACCGAGGAGACGTCAATTGTAGGTAACCATCAAAATAATTATTATTATGAAATGTCAGAATATGGTATTCCTACTAAACGTTCCCATGATCAATACCAACTTCCTCCTTGTAAAGAAAAACCCAAAAAAATTAAATATAAAACCAAGGAGGAAGCACAACTCGCTCGAATTGAAAAGAAATTAACTAAGATCGAGGAGTGGTTAACAACACCTAGCCTATCAAGTACAAAAAGAATGCATCATTTGAACTTGAAATGCAAATTATTATCGGAAAGGATAGCTCTAATCGAGTTTATGTCGCCCTTACCCGATAACATAAGAACTCTTTGGCAAGTTGAGGATGAGGTTATACCAAATCCTTCACTTGTTGAAGAGTCAACTTTGGAAAAGGTTGTTGTTTGTATTGATGTAGGTACTCCAAGTCAAGAATCTCACCAAACTCATCCCGTGCCGATTAACCTCATAAACAAGGATCGGGATGAGATCATTAAAGTAAACATTCGAAGGGTGAGATTACAAGACATAGGAGTAAAGCTCACGAGACGGGTCAACCACAAACACATCGGCTCACTCAACATGCCAATCTTTAAACGCTTGTTTATTTGGCATGTTCACTACCGAGCATACATTGGAAACTCGGTAGGCAAATGCGCACTTAGACCACCGTGATTGACAAATAAGGTAAAGTCCGGCTGAAGACATTAAATTTAGCGCTTTTGGGAGGCACCCCAAGTTTAAATTTTAATTTTTGTGTGTTTTGTGCAAGTAGGCGTTTTTGTGTGTTTTTGTATTTTGAGTGTTTTATAGGTTTTCAATGCACAAACGAGCATGGAATGGATTCCCAGGTATGTTGTAGTGTTGCAAGTCCGGAAATATTGTTTTCGGACATGTTTGGAAGTGATTTTGGCGAAAATGGGTCGGAAATTTGGCTGTGCAGGAAGCTGCTGATGTGCAGCGAATTTCCAAGCCTGGCGCGGACCGCGCGAGGATGGATAATTCCATCGCGGTCCGCGACAGATAAAAAAAAAAAAAAAAAGAAAAAAAATTTAAAAATTTAATAAAACCCAATTTTCCAAATCATTTCATTTGCACTTTATATACTTCCATTTTATCATCCGAAAATTATAAAAAAAAAAAAAAAAAAATTAAAAAATTTATCGGATGACCATGTTCATTTTGTTTAATATGTTGTGCATAATTTTGTTGTGAGTTTTTGTGTGATAGGTCACTTCGCTCGTACTCAATCTCCATTCGGGCGAGGATAAGGACACTCTTGGATTGCGAACGAAATGCTATACAACCAAAGTGGACTTTTGGACCTCACGACTTCAAGATTTCGGGGAGTCGTTCTATCCTTATTTTTGTTTTTGCGTGTGTTTAAAATTTTTTTTTGAAAAAAATAGTCCTTGTTAAGCATTGAAAACAAACACTAAAATTTTGTTTTGGTCAAATTTAGATCGTTCGAAACGTAAGTTCTTAATCATGCTTTAAATTGTGTTTGACATATGAACCGTTTTCAACAAGTATTTTTAAGAAAAATATATAGATTTATTTGATCAATTTTAACAATTTAGTGAAGACAATTATATGTACATATCGGCAACCCATATCCTACTTTGGTGAGATCTTGAGCTTTTACACTTTACATACACATATTTCCATATATATTTTCATTTGTCGAGTGTAAAGCTATTTGTTACTTGTTATAAAATTTGTCTAGTTTATACATGCTTAATAGTATTTATGCACATTTTTATGTTACGGCAAAACTTAGGAAGACTTTTTCATTTTACACCATTTTTTTTGTGATAAACCCGTTTACACATTTATATACCATTAGATACACCATTTTGAGCCTTTACCCTTTCATTTGTTAACCCACATATTACCCAAGTTACCTAAACCCATTTTGTTCGAAGTTATGAAATCCAAGTGTATGCATTTACTTGTATTGTTATGTAAAAAAAAAAAAAAAAAAAAAAAAAAAAAAAAATTATTCCTATTTCTACATTGAGGACAATGTAACGTTCAAGTGTGGGGGTGGGGATAGTTTGTGTGTGATATATATATATATATATATAAAAAAAAATATATATATATATATATATATATATTTGTTATTAGTTCGTATCATAAGTCGATATTCATTCGACAATGTTATAGTTTTAAGTTGTTTGAAATAAGGATTTGACTTCAACCGTTACCCATTTTATCTTTTCAACCCTTTTTACCCACTTTTATCCTACCTTTACCCAAAGCCCAAAACCATAAGTCCTTTTCATATTTTTGTGCATTTTTACATCCTAGTATGATAGCTTTACAAATTTATATTAACAAGTTTCAGGTTGCTTTGGAGTGAATAATATTAGCACATCTTATGCTAATCCAGATATTATACCGAGAGGAGCGAATATTGTGAGGGGTGTGTACGTATAAATGAGTTCAAAAGATTATTAAAATTGATCAAGTAAATCTAGTTTTAATGAAATATCTTTTTGACTTGTTGAATTAACACATCTAATGCTTTCGCCATTAAGGTATGATTTTGAGTTTTAAGTAGGATATCTTTATACGACCATATTTATGTTTGTTTTATTTTGAAGTGTTTTTCAGGGACTGAAAAAGATAAGTGTGGGGGTGTGATGTGAGGCTGGAAGGTCCACATCTTTATAGTTTAATTCGTTTGTTTTGTGTGTATTTGTGTGTAGATTTGCCCGGAGTTAGATATGTTAGCGAGAGTCATGGAAGAAATGCTTAAGATGCTAAAACGATGAAATTACGAGTCTTAAGCGAGGAAATACGAGTTGGAACCGAAGACGGGGCGCGAAACCGAAGAAAACGTCAACGAAATTATAATTCTGAATTCTTAGCCCTGTCGCGGACCGCGTGGGAATTAATAATCCCATCGCGGTCCGCGCGAACCTTTCAGAACAGCTGTTATTATTGAAGCTGTCGCGGACCGCCTGGGAATTCCTTATTCTGGCGCGGTCCGCGACAGAAGTAAATGCGATTCATCGCTGTTTCCTTTCCAGCCTGTTTCTGCAACGAAGGTTTTTATTAAAACCCACTCGCAACGATCGGAAAACGGACCACTCCGCCACCTCCGACCACTGGTCACCACCCACGACCTTCGGGTCGTGATTTCCGGCCAAACCATGCTCCATTGTTGATGATTCAAGAAGCTAGAGGTGAACCCGAGCCTGTCATGACAAGCAGACGCGGCTAAGCTTCGGTGACGATTCTTCTCCGGGTGAAATGTTTTTATGTTTTTGTATCTTGTTTATTGTGTTGTTGCATAGAAACTAGCTCATTGCCTACTTGTGTGTATTGATTAAACCACGTTTGCATAAATCAAAGTATCTATTTAATTACGGCTCTTTGTTGTCATCCCGTAAGGAAGTTGGTGAGTGTTTGCGTAGGGATAACTAGGTTGACTAGCTCATGTACCGGCGTTCCCTAGTTATTAAATCATACTAAAAATCCAAGGCCTCGTGACAGGAGGTGTTTAGCCAACAATCGTGACTTGTCAGCAAAACATAGAAATATGATCCCGGGAGGAACCGTCATTCATAAACTTGCTATTGTCTTAGTTACGTTACGGTTAGATTTTAGGAAAACCAAACCAAACCCCGATCTTTACTTTTCTGCATATTTACTTTTCCGTATTTTTATTTAATTGTCTATTTATATTTTTGTTAATAAAAATTATACAAACGGATAACTAGTGCAAAACCGACCACATGCTCTTCGTAGGATCGACATCCGTACTTCCCTATCTACATTAGTTTGTAGATTTAGAAGTAGCTAAATATAAATTCTTTTGATTAGAGGCGTGACGACAAAGCCGCTGTCACCCGGTTACAGTTTCATGGTGTAAACTATTTAACAAGTTAACTAGTCTACTACCGGACGATTAAACGAACGGTTTTTCAACATTTATCCGCCTAACACATTCGATAATCGCAAAAGTCATCCAAACACAACTATCAATCCAACAACAACGAAACAAGGTTGCACTATGATCATCAAGATCTAAACATGAAAAACGCCAAATTCATACAAAACATGATTACATACTAAGGATCGTTTTTTCTACTAAAGATTACTAAATACGAATACTAGATGCTAATGTACTACATAAACAACACAAACAAGTTCTAATAAACAGATTTGAATCGATAAAAGCTTAATAGATCAAACCAATAAAACTTGAATGTGATGGATTGGATGAAGATAGATGATCCGGATGAGTTCCCGAGCTTGTTCTTCGGCTTTGCAGCAGTTCACCAGTCCAGAAAATCGCCCAGAATCGCCTCCAGAATACCCAATATTTGATAAGTGAGGTCTGCTCTGTTTTTATACAGATCTTGATTTTGTGCACGGTCGTGCACTTTAATTTTCTGAGCTGACGTGCAAGTGGGCAAGTGGCTGGGTTGTTTCTGGAAATATCTAGAATTTGTGCACGGCCGTGCACCTAGGGTGCACGGGCGTGCGGGTCTGTGGTGGCCGAGTGCTGGGAGTGCACTGCCTGGTGCACTGGCAGTGCACTCGAGGATTTCAGGTCGCACGGGCTCGTGCATGGCCGTGCTGATTAGGGTGCTCGAGAACCTGATGTGCACCAGCTCGTGCACTGGCAGTGCAGCCTTCTGTGTCCGAGCCAAGTGAGCCTGCACGGGCATGCAGCTATGGTGCACGGCCGTGCACCATTTCCAGACTTAGCTGATTTCAGCAGAAACTTTCCGTCTTGTCCGCTTTTCGCCCGGTTTCTTCGACTTTGCTCGTGGGACGTCGTTTAAGACCTGCAATAAACATATGAAGCGGTTAAGTACCGAATTCGTGCAATTATGGTCGAAAACGCGTAATTTGGGAGTTTAATCGGGGATTTAAATATGTATATTTTAACGTATATCAGTAATCAGACGAGACCCCAGAATAACCCCTACAGTAACACTTATAATCCGGGTTGGAGAAATCACCCGAACTTCGGGTGGAGATCTGGTTCCTCTAACCAGAACCTGCTCGGTTATCAGCAGAGGGCCCCCGCACCACAACAGTCCCACCAACAACCTTACCAGTCCAATCAACAGCCTTACCAATCTCATGGTCAATCGTCCCAGCAGAGACCGAACCAGTACCATAACCAGGGCGCTGGGAGCAGCTCCCAGCAGCACGCCCCTCATGGTATTTCTAAGCTAGAGGAGATGATGTCTCAGCTCCTTACCAACACCTCTAATACCAATCAGATTGCTGAACAGCGCTACCAGCAGCACGAGGAGCGCTTTACAAATTACGAGGGTGAGATGAGGGGCCAAAAGGCATCGATGCAGGCCATAGAGAATCAGGTAGGCCAGATGGCGAAGATGATGTCTGAGAGACAGCAGGGTGGTCTTCCGGGCAACACTGAGCCTAATCCGAGGGGGCATGTAAATGCCATTATGACGAGGAGTGGTAAAACCACGGGACCTGACACATCGGCATCACCGCCGATCACTGAGACGATCCAGACTGAGTCTTCGGACGAGGTGCACGCTAGGCGAGTCCCAGCAAGTACAACACAGTTACCGAAGCCAGTCACATATTACACTCCTCCTGTTCCATACCCTAGCAGACTTAGGACGCAGAAGGACGAGGCCCAATACGGGAAATTCCTTGAGCTGTTCAAACAGCTACACATAAACATCCCGTTTGTGGAAGCCTTGGCCCAGATGCCTAAGTATGCTAAATTTCTGAAGGACATCCTCACAAACAAGCAAAAACTTGAGGACTTGTCCTGTGTTCTGTTGAACGAGAACTGCTCTGCAATTCTGCAGAATAGACTGCCCATGAAGATGGGAGATCCTGGTAGCTTTACCATCCTTTGTCTGATAGGTAATATGACTGTCAGTAATGCACTTGCAGACTTGGGGGCCAGCATAAACCTTATGCCTTATAAGGTTTTTGAGAAGTTGGATCTGGGTGAACCTTCACCCACCAGGATGAGTATTCGCCTTGCTGATCGCTCGATCAAGTATCCACGGGGGTTTGTAGAAAATATGATTGTCAAGATTGACAAATTTGTTTTCCCTGTGGACTTTGTTATCCTGGATATGGATGAGGACTCTAAAGTTCCTCTGATTCTCGGACGTCCTTTCCTTAACACGGCAAGGACGATTGTTGACGTGGCTGCGGGCCAGATCACACTCTGAGTCAATGATGAGCACGTGACTTTTGACATTCAGAGGTCGATGCGCCATCCTGAGAGCTAGGATGATACACTATACTATCTTGATATAGTAGACCAGTGTGTCAGCTCTCATGTCAGAGGTGCTTGGGAGAGGGATGTTTCGGACACACATCTGTTGTGTGGGAGCCTAGATGGCATTATGCAGGAGGGCCATAGAGATGAGCAGCCAGTCTATCAGATTGGTGATGATGGTTCCCAAAGTCCGGAGCGTTTTGTGGAAATTGAGCGAGAGGAAGAGGAGAAGGCGAAGCCGTCTGTTGAGGACCCACCGTCTCTAGAGCTGAAAGAGCTCCCACCGCATCTCGAGTATGCATTTCTGGATGAGGAGGGGCGTCTACCGGTGATCATATTGTCTTCATTGTCTGTGGATGAAAAGAGCGAGTTGTTGAAGGTTTTGAAACTTCATAAGCGGGCAATTGCCTGGAAGATCATGGACATCAAAGGGATTAATCCCTCATTCTGTACTCATAAGATCTTGATGGTGGATGTCCATAAGCCTTGTACGCAGCACCAAAGGCGTCTGAACCCGAACATGCAAGAGGTTGTTAAGTCCGAGGTCATTAAATTGCTTGATGCTGGATTGATATATCCGATCCCGGATTCTGTTTGGGTTAGTCCTGTGCACGTGGTGCTCAAGAAGGGTGGCATGACGGTGGTCACGAATGATAGGAATGAGTTGATTCCTACGAGGACCGTCACGGGGTGGAGAGTTTGCATTGACTACCGCAAGCTCAATGACGCCACCCGCGAGGATCACTTCCCGCTTCCATTAATCGATCAGATGTTGGAACGACTGTCGGGGAAGTTGTATTATTGTTTCCTTGATGGTTTCTCGGGGTATTTCCAAATCCCTATCGATCCTGTGGACCAGGATAAGACGACCTTCACATGCCCTTTTGGCACATTCGCCTACAGGCGTATGCCATTTGGGCTGTGCAATGCGCCGGCAACCTTCCAGTGTTGCATGATTGCCATTTTCCATGACATGATCGAGGACTCCATGGAGGTATTCATGGATGATTTTTCAGTCTTCGGGAGTTCATTCGATCAGTGTCTAGGAAATCTGGAGCGGATGCTGCAGAGGTGTGATGAGACCAGTCTTGTGCTGAACTGGGAAAAATGCCACTTCATGGTGAAGGAAGGAATAGTCCTGGGGCATAAGGTCTTCCAAAATGGGTTGGAGGTTGATCCTGCCAAAGTAGATACCATTTCTAGGCTCCCTCCGCCCTCCTTTGTCAGAGCGATCCGTAGTTTTTTGGGTCATGCGGGTTTCTAAAGGCGATTCATCCAAGACTTTTCAAAAATCGCCCGTCCGATGACCCGTTTGTTGGAGAAGGACGCACCGTTTGTGTTTGGTGCAGAGTGTTTGAAGGCATTTGGCCTTCTTAAGCGTTTGCTTGTTGAGGCCCCTATATTGGTAGCACCCGACTGGGAGCTGCCATTCGAGATCATGTGCGACGCGAGTGACTTCGCGATAGGGGCGGTCTTGGGACAGCGGAAGGACAAGCACTTCCACCCGATCTACTACGCTAGTAAGACTCTTCATGATGCTCAGGAGCATTATACCACGACTGAGAAGGAGCTTCTAGCTGTAGTGTTTGCATTCGACAAGTTTAGATCGTATTTAGTGCTTTCGAAGACCATTGTCTATACGGACCATGCAGCGATCCGATACCTTTTTATCAAACAGGACGCGAAAGCGCCTGATTAGGTGGATCCTGTTGCTGCAGGAGTTCGATATAGAGATTCAGGACAAGAAGGGTGCCCTGAATGTTGCCGCTGATCATCTGTCCAGACTCGAGCATGATGATGCCGAGAACTCCGCTTGGGATACCATTGATGACAATTTTCCCCACAAGTTCTTGATGAGCGTCGAGTCGGTGGAAGATGTATCGCCATGGTCCGCGGATTTTGCGAACTACCTCGCATGCGGAATCCTTATCAAAGGATTGTCGCACCAGCAAAAGAGGAATTTCTTCGCGGACCTCAAGCATTACTTCTGGGACGACCCATTTTTGTTCCGGGTCGGGGCGGATCGGCTGATTCGCCGTTGCGTGTTCGGGGTAGAGGCGGCGCAGATATTGCGTGATTGTCACACTGCAAAAAAGTGTTAGACTCCGGGTTTTATTGGCCCACACTCTTTCGTGACGCTCAGATATTGGTCGGTGCATGTGATTCGTGCCAGAGGGCGATGAACATATCGGCACGCGACCAAATGCCGCAGAACCCGATTCAAGTCTGTGAGGTCTTTGACATTTGGGGCATAGACTTCATGGGACCGTTCCCCTCCTCACGGGGTAATAAATACATACTCGTGGCGGTTGACTATGTGTCAAAGTGGGCCGAGGCGAAAGCCTTACCCACAAATGATGCCCGAGTTGTAGTGAGGTTTGTTAGAAGCTTGTTCTCGCGGTTGGGTGCCCCGAAGGCACTAATTAGTGACCGTGGCACGCATTTCTGCAATGCGCAGCTTGATCGCGCGTTAGCACGTTATGGTGTTCACCACAGGTTATCCACCCCGTATCATCCACAGACAAGTGGACAGGTGGAGGTCACTAACCGTGGACTAAAGCGAATCCTTGAGCGGTCAGTTAATCAAAACCGCAAGGATTGGGCGGACAAGCTGGATGACGCATTATGGGCCTTCAGGACCGCATACAAGACGCCTTTTGGGACGACTCCCTTTAGGCTTGTCTATGGCAAGGCGTGTCATCTCCCGGTCGAGTTAGAGCATAGGGCGTTCTGGGCTCTGAAAACAGCGAATCTGGATCTGAAGACCGGCGGTGAGACCCGTTTCTTGCAGATTCACGAGCTGGAGGAGCTTAGGAAGCAGGCCTATGAGAGCTCGATATTGTACAAAGAGCGCACAAAGAGACTACACGACAGTCGCTTGAAAAGCCAGAAAGATTTTCAGGTAGGCGATTTAGTTCTGCTTTACAATTCTCGTCTGCGCCTCTTTCCTGGAAAGTTAAAGTCCCGATGGACAGGACCGTACACCGTTAAGGAAGTATATCCATACGGAACTGTCTCAATTGCAAACACTGAGGGTTTGACTTTTCAAAGTCAACGGTCATAGATTAAAAGTCTACATTGACGGACCGGTTGACCAATCCGTAGAGGAAATCGATCTCTACGCCCCACGCGCTTGATGAAGTGTGGGGAAGTGAGTCTTGCTAGCGACTCGATAATAAATGTAGCACGGCGTGTATGGGCACGCCAAATTGTATAAATGTTCATAGCTTAGTGTAATTTTCAGTTAAATCTCTTAGTTTCTAACTTGTTTGTTTAGTTTGTTTTTAGTCTTTGCAGGTTCGATTCGCGCCTTATGAAGATGTGGAAAGTCGCTTCACAACTGAGGTATTATACTAAGAAGCGTCGCAAAACAGGTATGTTGGTTGTTTGGGTCAAAACGGACGAGTGCAAGGGCTGTTTGGTGAAAAATTGCAACAAAAAGACATGCGCAGACACAGTGAGCGGCCGCTCTGAGCCACCGAGCGGCCCGCTCAAAACGCCCAGGTCTGCAGAAAAAAAAAATTGGAGCAACCGCTCGGAGCCACCGAGCGGCCCGCTCAAAACGCCCAGGTCTGCAAAAAATAAAAAATAAAAAATGGAGCGGCCGCTTGGAGGGAGTGAGCGACCGCTCGGAGTGGTCTGCAAGAGTTTTGAGGGACAAATTGGGTATTTTACATCTAAAACCTACATTCCAACCCTAATAAACTAATAAGCGGCCGCTCACACCCATTTTACACCAAAAATCCTGCACTTTAATATCTACAACTCTCAAGAGCACAAAACCCACCAAAACCTTTCAATTCCACTTCAAATCTCCCAAGTCAAGGTATGAATCTTTAGTTTTCTTGCATTTTCTCATGTTCTAGTGTAATATAGTTTAGTTTATTGCAATCTTTTCTGAATTTTTTGGGTTCTTTCATAATATTTAACAAACCCTAATGTTCTTGGATAGATTGTTTGCTTTGTTAGTTTAGATGAGTGGTTGATTATTGTTCAAATCTTAGAGTTTTTGGGTTTTCTTCATAATGTTTAACCAAGGTCCGAAAATTTCCAAAGATTTGGGTGATTTTGTAGCCTAGTATTTAGTGTAATTTAGTGATAATGTAGATTAATTTCATGTTAGGGATTCCACGTTAGTGTTAATCTTCAAGTAATCTAGATTTATTGTTGAATTTTGGGGATCCTTCATAATTGTTCAAAAAATCCCCAAATTCATCATGTCTAGGTTGTATGATAATGTTTAGTTTTCTTAATTTTTGGGGATTCTTCATAATGGTTTAACAAATCCCCAAATTTTAAGGTTTTTAGCGTTTGATTGTAGTTTAGAAGTGTGTTGTTAATGGAATTTGGAGCTTTCTTCATAACCGGACAAACGAGCCCCAAATTTCTTTGTTACTTCATGAGTATTTGGTTTTTGAACGCCTTTCGCTAAAACTTGAGTTTGAAAAGATTTTGCAAAAACATAGCGTGTAGGTGTTAAAAATTCCAAACTTGTTTGAAACTTCATAAGTGTGAAATCTCGGCCATTCAATCGCCTCAGTTACATAATTTTTCAAAAACCAAGTGCTTGAATGGCCGATTTTAGAGTGCATTTGGCTAAAACACTGAAAACCGGGCAAAAGCCAGTGCACAGGATCGAAAAACAGGGCTGCAAAACAAAAAGCGCGTGCGCAGAGTGCTGTGAGCGGCCGCTCACAGCCTATGAGCGGCCTGCTCACAGAGGCTGTTAACATTTTAACTTTTTTTATTTGCCGCGTTTTGGGTCCGGGTCCTATTCCTTCGATTATAACTGACATATTTAAGCATTTTGATGCAGATGGTGCACCGCTTCCTCAGATTTGACCCGACAGACCAGCGAGACCGCGGCTGTCTAGAGAAGTTTGAAGAGCTATATGCGCGGAGGCATATGATTGCCACTCCGCGTAGGATTTGTTTGGACACTCTAGGAGAGGTAAATCAAGAGGAAAGGTTGCGGGCATGGATGGACCAACCTATGGAGAACCTGCTTGCTATAGAAGAACCGGTCTTTATGGAGACTACAATCGAATTCTTCTCCTCCTTGACCTATAGAAAACCGAGAAAGCATGACGATCCGGATTTTAAAGCAGATGGGATATGGGGGCTGCAGTTTCGCCTCAGTGGAATCTGGCGCGACATCTCAGTCGCACAGCTGGGCTACCATTTGGGAATATACGCTGATGAAGAAATTTATGATGATAGCTTCAATGAAGCTATGTATAAGTTCCCTGAAGAAAACGAACTGCGGAATGCTTTTTGGGCCCAACTGACGGGGCTTCCAGTATACAACCCTCAAGGTTCAAAAGCGACCAAAATTCGTGACCCACTGCTCCGGGTATTTCAGAAGGTTCTCTGTGGCACAGCAGCTGCGAAGACGGATAGCTCAACCAACTGCCCCAAACCTGATTTGTTATTTTTATACGCCCTGGTAAGTGGTGAAAGGGTTAACTTGGCTGCATTAATGGCTTCTTTTCTTAGCTTAGCAGCAGGGACAAAACCAGGAAGTAAGATATATGGGGGAGAGTACGTGACTGCTCTTGCTAGATCTATGGGTGTCCTCAAAGCAGCAAAGAACACCCTTACTCGGGTTCCAGGTGGTTCCGTTGTCAACTTGGACGTGCTCAGAAACATGGGGATCTTACATGAGTACGACTGTTGGGTTAGAAAGGATTAATGAACCACAAAACCTTAGTTGATCATTCACATAATAATAATAACTAATTATAATAACTACTGATGAATAAAACAGGCAACTTCTGAAGTACAAAAGACAACTACTGAAGAATGAAGGAAAATACTGATGAAGAAACTACTGACGACCAACTACTGAAGAACTCGTTCAAGGACAAACCAGACAACTTCCGAAGAACAAGTTCAGAAGTACTGAAGAACTAACTACTGATGTAATTACTCATCAGAAGTTAGCATTGGTCATCAGAAGTTGCAAAGAACTGAAGAACAACTTCTGACGATTTACTCATCAGAAGTTTTACCAAAGCATCAGAAGTTACAGATTCTCAGAAGTTAGCTTTAACAGTTGTTGTCAGTATAAAGCAGCAGTAGTTAGTATATTAGTATTTTGTTTTCCACTAGGTATTTGTTAATGTATTTAGTAGATCTAAGAGTGGGTGGAAACTGTCAGGTATGTATTCTATAAATACCTGACTACCACTAACCTTTAGACTTGCACTTGGCCACATGTATTCATACATTTGAACATTTGCCTAATAACATACAAATATTTAAGTTAATTCTCTTATCTCACTTATGTTTGCTTTGTTATTAATTCATGTTGTGATAGCTTAATCCGAGGGGGAGTCTGAGTTACAATAAGGATAGTCACATGGTGTCAATTGTCAAGATTATTTCCGCTGCATACTCTTAAAAACATGATAATTGCCCCTCTGAGCTCACCCTCGATCCCAACAATTGGTATCAGAGCTTGGCCAGTCAAATATGATCTAACAATCAATTTGACATAACAGACCAGCTCATTATTATTGATACTCGATTGACTGTGACCCTATTGTGACTTAAACTCAGTGATCTCATCTTAGTTATTATGATAAGTTGCAAATCAATCAACTATATCATAACAACAAAGATATGATGGCCACAACATTCCAGGTAGTATAACTTTGTTGGAAACCTATTTTCATAAATCTGTTTCAAACAAAGTTAGGCCTGAAGACCACATACATTTTAAGTGAACTATCTCCTGAGTAGATTTTTCATAAAAGATGTTGCAAAATGTGGGTAACTTTGCTGACCATATGTGTACTTAATTAAATAAGTATTATATAAACAGCTAAGTTAATATAAGTTAATTCAAGCAGGCTAAACACATTAAAATCTAGATCTAAGAGTTTATCTATGATTTAATGTTGAATATATAATTCCTAAAGCTTGTAAATTAACAAAAACTACTGACTTAAATGAAATATCTATTTTAAAGAATTTCAGTAGTTTATATCTTGGTATTTTCAATTAAAGAACCATTTTCAAAAAGGTTGTTCATTGCTAGAGATCTGCCTTGGATCAAAAGTCCTTGGTTGTTGAACTTCAGATGTTATTACAATAGAAGATTTTCATATTTCACCATCCACCTTTGTGGTTTGAGGTAGAGGAAATACAAGGAAATGGAATAAGAAAATAAGTAAAAACACACTAACTTAGAAACTTCTGAACGATTATATAACATCTGAGGACCTAATTGCTGACGTGGTGAATCAGTAATTAAGTAGTAGGAAGTGTGAGGTGACTGTACATCAGTAGTTTTAAAACTACTGAAGAAGAACAGGGACAACTACTGACGAACAAAAGTATTCATCAGTAGTTAAGAGAAAGGGTATAACAGTCCTTTCATCAGAAGTTATAACTTCTGAAACCCTGATTCTTCACATTCATTACAATTCAAATCACATTTCCCTCTTTCAAACCTTCGACGGCGATTAACAACCAGTTTTCAAACCTAATCGACTAAAATGGATCTTAAATTGAAACTCTCCCACAATCAAATCGCTTATCTTACAAAGGATGAACACTGGGAGAAATACCATGATATCATCGATACCATAGTTAATTCTAGGTATCACACTGCCTTCATCATCGATCCACCTATCCACGTGGACGCCCTCAGGCAGTTTTGGGCAAATGCTAAAGCTTCAATGGTCAATGGCGAAGTAGTTGCCCTTAAATCAAAGGTAAATGGCAAAGTGTTGGCCATAACACCAGAGGTGTTGTCACAAGATCTTGAACTAAATGACAACGATGCTCCAACTTCCATATCAACTGGTGTTGTTCATGCCACACTTACAGCATGTGAGTATCAAGGTAATCTTTCTCATGCTACCATTTACAAGAAATATTTTGATCCCCAGTACAAGCTCCTGTTTCATTACTTGTTAATGTGCTTGAGTCCTAAGACTGCTGGATGGGATCAGATGCCCTCTGACTTGCAACAAATTTTTCATTCTATAGTTGCAAACCAACCTTTCAGGGCATCAACTTATCTTTTCAATGAACTTGTAATAAACCATAATAAAGAAAAGTTTAAGTTTTTAATATACCCCAGGTTTGTTATGCAATGCCTCATTAAAACCATTGGTAATGATGCATTACTTGGGGTAGCCTCTGTCTCTAAAAAGATAGAGGCTCAAACATTTTCAAGACATAACACGCCAGCACATCTGGCAGATGATGACCAAGAGGAAGCAAACCCAGTCCTCAAGGAACCCACATCATCAAAACCCAAAAAGACTTCTACTCCCAAAGAAAAATCCAAAAAGAAGTCTTCAGTCAAACCTAAACCCTCAACAAAACCTAATAAGACACCACAGGAAGATGAGATGCCTGTGGATGTCAATGTTCAATCTGAACTTGTTAAAGCAACAACTGGGACATCCTCACAGTTGGCTGCCACATCTCATTCCCAGCCTCAACTGCCTGTAACTTCTCAACAAGTTACAGAGCTTATTTCAAGGGAACCATCATCAGTAGTTGTGACTTCACTTGATTTCACTACTATTACTCCAATGCCTAGGAGTACACAGCTTGAAAGCCCAATTACTGATAATATTAACACTACAATCTCCACAATAACCCATGCCATAGCTCTCAATGAGTTGGACTCAGATGTCCCATCCACAAGTGTCATGCCTCAGATGATCATTGAGGTTTCTCCCCATGACCAGAGCTTCTCTGACTTATTAATGAATGTGGACATGTCCTTCTCTAACCAAAGAGATGAGGATGAACCTAAACCCCTGAGTCCAGTATCAGAGGTCCAAGGTACAAGTGAAGCTGCTACTACTCCTTTACCACCCAGTGGTGGATTGGAGGACAGTAGTATCATTGCTCAGACTTCACTTGTGGCAACTGCTGTCATAGGTTCTGAACCTATGGACATAACAGCAGGAAGACCCCAGAACCAAGAACAAGGGGCCCATGACAATCTGGAACTGGAACCAGGTCATGGTAAAACTGTCTCAACAGAAGACAGGGATTCAGATGATGCCATTAAATTGGTTGATGAGTCAAAAATCACAGAATTGACGGCCAAAATAGAAGGTCTTGAGTCTGAGGTCTGCAAACTCAAGGAGTTGCTCACCAATAAGGCTCAGGATAAAGACCACTCAACCCAAACGTCCCCAAGAGTGGCATCTCCAGCTAACTCAGCAGGAGATCACCCATACACATCACCTTCTATACAAGCCACCAATTCAGGACCTGGGAGCATAAACATTGACCACTTATGCAACCCCCAGGGCCCTCTCTACCAAATGTTCCATCAGCTCATAAATGCACATCTTAAAGACTTCACAGTCCAGATGGAACAAAAATACAATACCCAACTTACCATTCTGAATAATGCTTTAAATGACAAAGTCTCAGAGATCTCAAGACGCCAGGAGGACTTAAGAAGACAAATCCAACACCTTACAGGTGTAGCTCCTCCTGCTCCCTGGTTTCAAGAGGCTGATGAAGCCAAAAAGGGGGAGAAAGTGTCTGGGTCTGAAAAGATTGATTTAGAAGCTTCCAAGAAGGCAAGGGAAGCTGAACAAAAGAGAACTCATGAGAAGACAATAGCTGGTAAGAAGGGTGCTGTACAAACATCACACCTGCCCACTGACCTTCCCATTACTGAAAAAGAAACACCAACAAGGGAGGTCAAAATTCAATACAGGAAAAGGAAGACAGGGGGAACAACTGATGAAACTTCTGAAGACCCAAAAGACAAAACTGCTGATGCTCAATCATCAGTAGTTACCAAAATTCAGAAGACAACCCCTGCCTTTTCAAAACCCATTCCTGATCCTTCTGATCTGGACCAAATGCCTATCTCTCAGCTCATCAAGCAAAGGGATACACCAGAACAGAAGGAGAAGGATGAACAAGTCACACATGAAGAGGAGGAGGAGATTCCTGTGGAGAGGAATAAACTTCATGCTCAGATGGCTTGGGAAAGGGTAAATGATGAAGGGATCACAGGTGAAGATGAGAGAGCCAAAGCCTTTCAAGGGTATCTGCAAGAGTTGGCAGAAGCTGCAGAGACACAGGTTGAATTTGATAGACAACAGGCCATAAAATTCATATTGAAACATTCAAGGACCAAAAAGGCCAACATTAAGAACCTGTCCTTGAAAGACTTACAGTTAAGGGTTGACAAGCTGGAATCAATGCTGAAAGCTAAGAAGAATGCTGAAAGGAGAACTCAGCTTGTCAATCAACTTGCAGCTGCAAAGATTGGTAGCAAAGTGCAGCTACTGAAGTGGAGTGAAGCTGACCTACTGGATGCATACAACAAACTTGAGCAAAAGAAAACACATCCAGCAGGTCAGTCTTCTTCAGAAGTTACAAAATCAGGAACTCCAGCTTCAAAGCAAGTGTCTACACAGGCTTCACCCTCCAAAGCCAAGGCTTCCAAAGCCAAGGCTGACATGTGTATGGAAGGAAAGCCACAGGGAAGAGACTCCAAAGCCAAAGCTCATCAAACAGTTGAAACTACCCAGCATGATTGATGTGAGGCTGGATGGTCCACATCTTTATAGTTTAATTCGTTTGTTTTGTGTGTATTTGTGTGTAGATTTGCCCGGAGTTAGATATGTTAGCGAGAGTCATGGAAGAAATGCTTAAGATGCTAAAACGATGAAATTACGAGTCTTAAGCGAGGAAATACGAGTTGGAACCGAAGACGGGGCACGAACCCGAAGAAAACGTCAACGAAATTATAATTCTGAATTCTTAGCCCTGTCGCGGACCGCGTGGGAATTAATAATCCCATCGCGGTCCGCGCGAACTTGCCAAAACAGCTGTTATAATACAGTCTGTAGCGGACCGCCTGAGAATTCTTAATTCTGGCGCGGTCCGCGACAGATCTAAATGCGATTGTGAGCTGTTTCCTTTCCAGCCTGTTCCTGCACTCGCGAACTTCTTGATAAACAACTCGCAACCACCGGAAAACGGACACTCCGCCACCTCCGACCACTGGTCACCACCCACGACCTTCGGGTCGTGATTTCCGACCAAACCATGCTCCATTGTTGATGATTCAAGAAGCTAGAGGTGAACCCGAGCCTGTCATGACAAGCAGACGCGGCTAAGCTTCGGTGACGATTCTTCTCCGGGTGAAATGTTTTTATGTTTTTGTATCTTGTTTATTGTGTTGTTGCATAGAAACTAGCTCATTGCCTACTTGTGTGTATTGATTAAACCACGTTTGCATAAATCAAAGTATCTATTTAATTACGGCTCTTTGTTGTCATCCCGTAAGGAAGTTGGTGAGTGTTTGCGTAGGGATAACTAGGTTGACTAGCTCATGTACCGGCGTTCCCTAGTTATTAAATCATACTAAAAATCCAAGGCCTCGTGACAGGAGGTGTTTAGCCAACAATCGTGACTTGTCAGCAAAACATAGAAATATGATCCCGGGAGGAACCGTCATTCATAAACTTGCTATTGTCTTAGTTACGTTACGGTTAGATTTTAGGAAAACCAAACCAAACCCCGATCTTTACTTTTCTGCATATTTACTTTTCCGTATTTTTATTTAATTGTCTATTTATATTTTTGTTAATAAAAATTATACAAACGGATAACTAGTGCAAAACCGACCACATGCTCTTCGTAGGATCGACATCCGTGCTTCCCTATCTACATTAGTTTGTAGGTTTAGAAGTAGCTAAATATAAATTCTTTTGATTAGAGGCGTGACGACAAAGCCGCTATCAATGATCAATCAAAGGCTGCAACTGCTGATGATGCTACAAAGTCTACTGCTGAAGGTCAAGAACCTTCACAGGCACTTCCCAAGGTCTCAGCATCCACTGCTTTGGTGGTGTATGAGAACCCAGCACCTACAACCATTGTCACCCCCTCTGTGTCAACCTCCAATGCCAAGATTAAGAGATGGTTCTGCACTCCAAGTTTACAAATGGTCATTGAGAGAGAGGATGGTGCAAGGCAGGTGTTTCAAAGGGCAATGGATGTACTGAATATGTCAAATAGAGATCTTCAAGATCTCTACACGATCAATTTGGATATGTCAGTTTGCCCTAACAAGATCCAAGCCCAAGATAAGTTCAGACAAATCAGACATAACATCAAGAACAGGCTGGAACTTGAATAAGTGAATCAATAAAGCTTCTAAGCTATCAGCTAAGGTTTTGGCTTCATCAATCCAGGGGGAGATTGTTGGGTTAGAAAGGATTAATGAACCACAAAACCTTAGTTGATCATTCACATAATAATAATAACTAATTATAATAACTACTGATGAATAAAACAGGCAACTTCTGAAGTACAAAAGACAACTACTGAAGAATGAAGGAAAATACTGATGAAGAAACTACTGACGACCAACTACTGAAGAACTCGTTCAAGGACAAACCAGACAACTTCCGAAGAACAAGTTCAGAAGTACTGAAGAACTAACTACTGATGTAATTACTCATCAGAAGTTAGCATTGGTCATCAGAAGTTTCAAAGAACTGAAGAACAACTTCTGACGATTTACTCATCAGAAGTTTTACCAAAGCATCAGAAGTTACAGATTCTCAGAAGTTAGCTTTAACAGTTGTTGTCAGTATAAAGCAGCAGTAGTTAGTATATTAGTATTTTGTTTTCCACTAGGTATTTGTTAATGTATTTAGTAGATCTAAGAGTGGGTGGAAACTGTCAGGTATGTATTCTATAAATACCTGACTACCACTAACCTTTAGACTTGCACTTGGCCACATGTATTCATACATTTGAACATTTGCCTAATAACATACAAATATTTAAGTTAATTCTCTTATCTCACTTATGTTTGCTTTGTTATTAATTCATGTTGTGATAGCTTAATCCGAGGGGGAGTCTGAGTTACAATAAGGATAGTCACATGGTGTCAATTGTCAAGATTATTTCCGCTGCATACTCTTAAAAACATGATAATTGCCCCTCTGAGCTCACCCTCGATCCCAACAACGACAATGGGAAGTGCCGGTTGAAAGGGCACAATGATGAGATCTGGGACCCACTCCCACCACAGCAGCAGCAGCCACCACAACAGCAGCACCCACCACAGCAGCAGCAACCACCAGTGCAGCAGCCACTACTGCCTCACGAGCAGCAGTATGCGCCTCCTCAGCACTTCTACTCAGAGTTTACCGCATTCAGGGATGAGACGCGGGAAAACTTTGGGCACATGCTCGAGAGCATGTGCCCAAAGTTTTCCCGCGTCTCATCCCTGAATGCGGTAAACTCTGAGTAGAAGTGCTGAGGAGGCGCATACTGCTGCTCGTGAGGCAGTAGTGGCTGCTGCACTGGTGGGAGTGGGTCCCAGATCTCATCATTGTGCCCTTTCAACCGGCACTTCCCATTGTCTTACTCATGTAAGATCCCCATGTTTCTGAGCACGTCCAAGTTGACAACGGAAGCACCTGGAACCCGAGTAAGGGTGTTCTTTGCTGCTTTGAGGACACACATAGATCTAGCAAGAGTAGTCACATACTCTCCCCCATATATCTTACTTCCTGGTTTTGTCCCTGCTGCTGAGCTAAGAAAAGAAGCCATTAATGCAGCCAAGTTAACCCTTTCACCACTTACCAGGGCGTATAAAAATAACAAATCAGGTTTGGGGCAGTTGGTTGAGCTATCCGTCTTCGCAGCTGCTGTGCCACAGAGAACCTTCTGAAATACCCGGAGCAGTGGGTCACGAATTTTGGTCGCTTTTGAACCTTGAGGGTTGTATACTGGAAGCCCCGTCAGTTGGGCCCAAAAAGCATTCCGCAGTTCGTTGTCTTCAGGGAACTTATATATAGCTTCATTGAAGCTATCATCATAAATTTCTTCATCAGAGTATATTCCCAAATGGTAGCCCAGCTGTGCGACTGAGATGTCGCGCCAGATTCCACCGAGGCGAAACTGCAGCCCCCATATCCCATCTGCTTTAAAATCCGGATCGTCGTGCTTTCTCGGTTTTCTATAGGTCAAGGAGGAGAAGAATTCGATTGTAGTCTCCATAAAGAGCGGTTCTTCTATAGAAAGCAGGTTCTCCATAGGTTGGTCCATCCATGCCCGCAACCTTTCCTCTTGATTTACCTCTGCTAGAGTGTCCAAACAAATCCTACGCGGAGTGGCAATCATATGCCTCCGCGCATATATCTCTTCAAACTTCTCTAGACAGCCGCGGTCTCGCTGGTCTGTCGGGTCAAATCTGAGGAAGCGGTGCACCATCTGCATCAAAATGCTTAAATATGTCAGTTATAATCGAAGGAATAGGACCCGGACCCAAAACGCGGCAAATAAAAAAAATTAAAATGTTAACAGCCTCTGTGAGCGGGCCGCTCATAGGCTGTGAGCGGCCGCTCACAGCACTCTGCGCGCGCGCTTTTTGTTTTGCAGCCCTGTTTTTCGATCATGTGCACTGGCTTTTGCCCGGTTTTCAGTGTTTTAGCCAAATGCACTCTAAAATCGGCCATTCAAGTATTTGGTTTTTGAAAAATTATGTAACTGAGGCGATTGAATGGCCGAGATATCACACTTATGAAGTTTCAAACAAGTTTGGAATTTTTAACACCTACACGCTATGTTTTTGGCACCACCTTTTCAAGGACTTGCGCGCGGTTCACCCAACCCACTTTGGCTACCAGCCACATCATTTCCAAGGTGGGCCGGGTGAGAAGCGCAGGAGAGGTGGCGATGGAGCGGGTTCGTCCGGGACCCATCATGAGGAGGATGATTGAGCAGTGAGCGGTGGTAATAGTACTTGATCCGGTTATTTATGTTTTGTTTTGTACTGTTATTAGGGTGCGAGCACCCAAGACATCTTTTATTTTTGTATTCGTACATTTTACTTTTCCGCATTTTAATTTTTAGTACTGTATGGTGTGTTTGAATAATTGTGTTGATGAATGGATAGCTTTGATGTGTTTTTGCTTTTGTAAAGAATGGTGGTAGTGCAGGAACAGACGAGCACCGGTATGGATGCTCAATGCAGTCACCATGCTTGTTTCAGGGATATCAACAACAGGGGAGTATTATTCTCCTTTTTCCACACAATAGTTAGCTATTTCATAAACACTTTCTATTTTCACATTGGGGACAATGTGACGTTTAAGTGTGGGGAAGGATTATATCTTGTTCGAGTTTGTGAGTTTGTCCTCTTATATTTATATTTATATATATACTTAAAAAAAAACCCCTTTAAAAGTACATATATGTATATATTTTCCTAGAAACATCAAGCCTAACTAATTTTTGACAAAGATAACTTGAGGCGCGACAAACAGATGAGATACGAGCATGTTTGATTCGTACACTTGCACCCATTTCCTTCCGGTTACGTGAGCATTTGAGCCTTAGACTAGATTTTTATTTCTTTGACATGCTTGCGAGTGAGCCGGATGTTTTGTGCAATTTAGAACTTGTCTCTAGCATGCTTGTTTAGACCAGATTCGTGTGAGATTGTATGAAAATGATTGAGGCATTTAGGATACCCTTTTGATTTAGCCTTTTCTTTTCGTTTTATCTGTTTCCCGCACCCAAACATTATCCCCTAGTTTACCCTGTTGAGCCTAACCCGTGTTTTTTTTTCTTATTTACCACACCATTTCACCACTTAACCAAATTTAGCCTTTTTTTCTTCTAAACCTTTTGTGTTGAAACTCGGTTAGGTTAATGTTTGACTCGTTTTTACGTTGTAAATAGTTCTTGTTCGGGTTTGTATATTTAGAGCCCGTTTGTTGTTTATTTGTGTTTTAGTTATCAGTTATATTATAAAAAAAATAAAAAAAAAATCCAGAAAATTCCAGAAAAATAGAACACCCAAAAATAGGGTGAATTAGTAATGTTTGAGCAGTTTTCGGGGCAATAAAGTTAGAAGTTGTATGTTTAGCTCGATTTAAATAAAAAACGGTTATATTCGCATGTGTCTTGTACAGTTGCAGTTGTTTGTGTTTAGTTAGACTTAACCGCCGAGTTTTAGCCGATTCGTCACTGTATATATATCCATTCCACACCCTTACCTCTGCCTGACATTACACCCCTTATAAGACCTCGTGATTTATACTGTTTCACACGATAGTTGGTGAAGATTAGATCTTTTGACAAGCTTATGACATTGCACAATTCATTGTCTTGGCAATGGAGAGATCTACACATACACATTACACGTATGTATCATAAATAAAACTGAGTGTGTGTGAACATTGTGAGTCGTGTACGGATTAGCGTGCTTTGTGGATCGGAAGTGAGTCGTTGCTTTTCAGTTATCTTATCACCTGTTTATATCTACTGTGGGCTTGATTATTATCGTCTGTACAGGTTATATTTTGTCTTTGTTGCCATTTGGCGAGTTTTTCGTTTATTTCGGTTTTGTTGTTCGCTTGAGGACAAGCAAAGTTCAAGTGTGGGGAGGTTTGATATACGTTAATTTACACATATAAACGTCCCCGTTTAACTCCCATTTTCAGACGTTTTTGACCTTATACACATGAATTGGTACTTATTTGGGTATCTTTGCGATTTCAGGTCTTAAACGATGTCCCAGAAGCATAACAGACGAAAAAACGGAGTTTTCAGCGCGAAAACGGGAACTCAGGCTCTGTGAGCGGCCGCTCACTCCCTGTGAGCGGCCCGCTCGCTCCTCTAGATATTTCCAGAAACCTTCCAGAAGCCCTACGTCAGCTCTGCCACTTTCCTGTAAAGTGAGCGGCCCGCTCACTCCCTCCGAGCGGCCGCTCACGGGACCTGTTCAGCTTTAAATACTCCATTTCAGCCACTGATCGATAATTGGACCTTTGGGGGGCGATTTTCGGGGCTAAAGAAGTGCTGAATAGGCGTGGAACAAGCTCTGGAATCCATCCGATCCATCCTTCATCATCCAATCCATCTCTTTAGCATTCTTATGGTTTGATCCTTTTAGCTTTTTAAGATCCAAATCTGATTTTGTATGCTATTGTGATGTTATGTTAGTTAATCGTACGCCTACGGGCAAGAACATTAGTAGTAGTTAGTAGTTAAAACAATCGTTAGTATGTAATCATGTTTTGTATAAATTTGGCGTTTTTCATGTTTGAATCTTGATGATCATAGCGCAACCTTGTTTCATTGTTGTTAGATTTGTAGTTGTGTTTGGATGACTTTGATGATTGTCGAATGTGTTAGGCAGATTACTTGTTGAAGAAACCGTCCGTTTAATCGTCCGATAGTAGACTAGTTAACTTGTTAATAAAGTTTACACCATGAAACTGTAACCGGGTATTGGTTTGGTTAAAGTCACTTGAATAACGATTATAGATGTTTACCGGCACGTAAAAGAGTTTTAAAAGCTTAATGGTGTTGTTACCAATCTTTGACACGGTTAATGATCTTTGTTAGTTGTTTTGGTGAAAATGGCGATCTTAGTAGATTTGTGTTCAAAGTTGGTAAAATGGAATAGGTTGTGAAATGCTCTACTTTATGCTAGTCTAGGTGGTCGTATTGTGTATTCGATATTGCTTTCCTTAACTAGTGCGGTTGAGGACTCCCGAAAGGTGATAGTAACCTATCTTTAAAGATTCTCATGAGATCATATCAGCTGCGCGCTAATGAACAACTTGAAGTGGTTAACGTGTGTATTCGTGTTAGCTTTCTTTATAGTTGTCATGTTAGGATGCCCGAGAGGGAAACTAACTGTCGGAAAATGGGAATGTTGATCACACCTTTGTTTCTTATTATATGTAGATGACATGCTAGGATTGGCGTATTATAGTTTATATAGTTATATTTTCTATTTGGAGTCGTAGTTAAGTTATTTACATGTGTTAGAATTAATATAGTTTAAACAAACTCAATTTATCTTTTCCTACTGGTAAATCGGGGATAGAGTTTTAGTACCATTGCTCCGCGTGCGTCCATGGATCGATACTTGGTTCTTATCTGTACTTACTACATATATGACAGGGTACACTTGCCCTATTGTGTGTGTTTAATATGAAGGTCGAAACCATTTTTATAAATATTAAAGCAAAACGTGTGTTAAAATCAGTGCAAAATTATGTGTATATCCGCACACGTCAAGCATAGATATAGATTAAGGTATAGATAAATACATACATGGAATGGGTTCATATGAGAACCTTCTTGAGTTGAGAGAACCATGAGAACCTCCCTAGACCAATAATAAGGTGACACATACACCACCTATGATTATAATATTAAAGGGTAAAATAGTAACTTATCCCCACCCCAACCCCAACCCCACCCCAACCCACCCCACCCCACACCCACCTTTTTTAAAAACATTGATTTCTCTTTCTTCTTTTTAAAATCACACACGTTTCTCTCTCTATCAGACCACTCTCTCTCTCTCTTCCTCTCACACACGTTTCTCTCTCTTTCTCTCTCTCTAGATGACGAGGGGCGAGTTGGGGATCTGAATGGCGGTGGTATTTTTTGGGCGGTGGGTTGTGGTTGTGTGGAGGTAGGGGGTGGAGGAGATGGTGGAGTACGACGGTAGTTGTTTGGGCGGTGGTCAGCGGTTCAGGAGACGGTGAAGGAGACAGTGACGGGGGGGGGGGGTGACGGAGACGATGGTCGGCGGTTGGGATCTGAATAGATCTGGAGGGGAGGGGGTGGTTCGTGGTGGGGGCAGGGGGGACGACGGTGAACGGGGCAGGGGGGACGACAGTGACAGGTACGTCGTTTTTGTTTTTATTATTATTATTAATAACATCTACCTTTTACTTTGGGGATCTGAAAACAGATCTGGAGGGGAGGGGGTGGTTCGTGGTGGGGAGCAGGGGGGACGACGGTGAACGGCGGCGGTGGGATGATGATGGTGATGGTGGCAATTTGAAAACATGTATGTTGTTTTTGTTTTTGTTTTTGTTTTTGTTATTATTATTATTATTATTATTATTATTATTATTATTATTATTATAACTATACATGGTAAACAGGCTGTGACGTTTTTTTGTGGTGCTCGAAGGTGTGGTTTTTTTACAGCTTTTGAAGACGATGGTGCTCGATGATGGTGGGTTTGTTGTTGTGTTATTTATTTTGTTATTTATTATTATGTTTTTTTAAAACAACAATGTGTAGTATGAGTTTATAATTTTTTGGTTTGTTTTTACATTGATGTAACACATTTCTTGATTTTTTTTGAGGCATTTTTACGGTGGTGTAATACGAATGTATAGACGTTGATTTTTGGGGGGGTTTTACAGTAGTGTTTTTGTGAAGCAGGTTGTGTTATGGCATGTATAGATGTTTTTTGGGGGCATTTTACAGTGGTGTAATACGAATGCATGTATGTTGTTTTTTGGGTTTTACACTAGTGTTTTTTGTAGTAGGTTTGTGTAGGGGGTAGGTTTACGCTGGTGTAAATCACTAGTGTTTTTTGGAGTAGGTTTGTTCACGGTAGATTTACACTGGTGTAAATAATTACACCAGTGTAAATTATCCCCATCAGATTTATGTTATGGTTATTTTTTAAAAAAAGTAAAGAAATTTAAAAATTAAATTTTGTAAAAAAAATATTACATTTAAATAATGAATAAAGAAATTAATATAGTATTATAATACTACTTTCTCTCTCCATGGTGTTTTTACATAAACACCCCTAATTGTACTTAATTATATTAAATTAACATGTAAAGACAAAAGACTTAACATGTGAAAACAAAATTCTTAATATGTAATCTCAACCATTGAATTGAAAAGATCAATGGCTCAAATTAGTTCCTACGATTCTCACAACTCATTATGATTCTTAAAATAACTCATCCCATACATACATACATACATATAGATTATCTAGATTACCTTATTAAGGAGGAAGCATGTCCTTGAAAGTAATTTAACCTTCATTTTAAGATGGCATTCCAAGAGGCTCTTCACAAATCCCACCTTTTTTACCATTTTCTTCCATTTATGCCCATGCTATACAACTTTTAATGGCAATAGTACAACAGACTAATGCAACTCACCCCAACCTATGTTTTGAAACCGTCTCCTTTAAGTTACTATCAATTGCCCAATCCCTGATTTTGACACCGTAAAGTTTTCTAACTGATGCCATCAATGATCCGAAAATCAATTATCTATAATAAATTATTGAATGGATTCCATTCATCTTGCTCATTACATCATCTCTTTGTACCAATTTCTCAAACCAAATCAAAAGGCGTGGTTGGGTATAAAACTAAGAACAACTATCAGCTACTCTTTCTCCCTTCTTTAACCCTATTCTTTGAGTTTGGGGGGATGTAACTCACTTTCTTGATCTGTAGATCTTTTTTATAAATTTACTGTTTTTGCTTGATGGGTTTCTTGTATTTCTTCTTGCAGGTTCTTTTGAGTTCATCCAAGAGCCTTCAACACTTGTAATGTTTTTTTTTTTAATTGAATTTGTTGGTTTTGTTAGTTTTGTTGATATTATGGAGGGGTAATATATGTAATGTCTAGACTAACTGAAAATAAGAATTAAGGTGTAATCAGACTGGAGTTCAAATAGCCATGTGTTTTATTATAATAGAATTTAGAAGCTCCCTGTTGAACTTGTTATAATACTAAAGTATCTATTCCTAAGTTTGAAAATAATGATGCTTTTACAGTTTCACTAATCAAGCATTTAGGTTTTATTAACTTTTAAGTATTATATATACGTAGATTTAGTCATAGATTTTCCATCTGCAGCTTCTGAATTTATGCATGAGGTATATGACCATGGGTCTATTATATTTTGTTCCATCCTTCACTGGAAGGTAGGAATATTATAAGAGGTGGATTTTTAATATTGTTGTCACAAACAATTTGTTTTTTATAGTAATTCTCTTATTAGCCAAAATTAGATATATTTGGTTCAAAAGCTGCAGGTAAACTACCTCAAGATGTATTATTTCAATATGTAATTAACCACTGTTTAGTTTTTCCTATGTCCTAATTGTTTCATGCAATCAAATTGCAGCCTTTGGTTCAAAAGAGAAGACATGATGTTGATGGTCTAACAAACAGAAGCAAGGGAAAGACGGACAACCGCAGAGATATAAGTTTCAGCTGAATCTCTTGTCAATGTTAGTGGTTAGGTAACTGCAACATTAGTCATATGGCGACGCGATACTAGACACATTAATTTTTATTAAAGTATTTGCTTCGTACAATTTTTTAACTGAAGGATAATTTCATCTTTACATCATAAATATAACGGATAAATAATATGAATGATATACTTTGGCTGCGGTAATGGTTTCTCATATACTTAGTATGAATACCTTATTTTGGGAGTAGCGGATTGTCGTCTGGTAGTGATTAGCTAACAGTAGGATAAGTCACATATGGTGGCGTAATAGTAAACACATTAGTTGATCTAAAAATATATATTTCCTACTGTTTTTTAGTTGAAGGGTAATTTAATCTATCAATCAATGGACAAATGATTGGTTATATAATCCAACAATCAGGAGGCCAAAAGTGGCGGTTTATTGGCGTGTGCCTAGATTAAAAACAAAGCACTTAAAGAAGCCTGGCAATGGCCCCTACTTCATATGAATCATTTGAGAAGTTGGTAAGCTTTACTTCTGTAATCTTATATGTTTTTTTAATTTTCTCTTTTTGCTCTTTAGGAATTCAAGTTTCTTTGGTGTTTCTATAGGCTGGGGAGGGCAATATTACCCCCATTAAGGAAATAACGACACCACAAATCCATGAGGATCTTAATTCAGCGATTAAGGGCGGAAGTACGACCTACTACTCATATTATTTCAACCATTTCTAATGACAGAGGTGTAAATGTTTTCACATGACACTTTAAGGGTATGCAACTATGAATTTATTAATTTTTGTATCTGATAATTTCTTTAATTTTGGTCAGAAGTTGAAAGTTAGCATATAATCTTGCTATACACAAGCTTGTTTCCCCGAAGACACTTCTGATACGACCTAGCTTGAAAGTACAAAGATATTAACCGAAAATTATTCATTAACTGGGAGTTTTAACTTTTTCGTTAAGATGTATGCGATAGGCTTCTACTCAAAATTTGCAAAGAATGGTTCTCTTAAACCCTATCTATAATTGTTTTAATCTTTAATTCGCCACCTACTAAAATTACTAATCTGAACCATTTTCTGATATATAAGTACATTATTATTATTATATCCAATCTTTATTCATACTTATATATTAATAGTTGTCCAAACTTGTATAAAATTATTATCTTTGGTGATCTAACTTGAATGTCTTTGCAGATGATGCGCATGTTTGTGCTCTTCTGCCTATTTCCCATCTCAGTTCACATTGTTAAGAGGGGTAGCAAATGGGTGGGTCAGGTGGGTTGGGTAGCAGTTAAAACAGGGGTACCAATGTCTACAATCATAGAAAAGAGAATGGGAGTCGTTGATGTCATTTCTCTTGCACACAGTTCATTGAGGTTGGTCAATGTTGATTCCTTATTTTACAAAATACTCCACCTGTTTTGTGGAAATTCAGTTTTTTGCATGGTTTCAGAGGGAGGTTTAGCGGTTAGAATTGATAATGCGCCAGCTGAAGTGTCTTTAGTTTTTTACTATGTTGACTTATGATGGGAAACTAAAATAAAATAAAATCAGTTGTCACAGATTAAAGTTGGTTATCTCTTCATTTGTTGGTTAATGGTATTATAATAAAATAAGGAATATTATGACCGTAATTATTATCCTCACCCTTTTGAATAATGATAGTGACAAAATATGTTATTGTAACTTGGAAACTTTTGGTAAATGGAAATCTTGCTACTTTACTTTAAGTCTTTAACATTTTTAAATAAAAATGTTGTGTTTCATGGACAGTGGCGAAGCTTGAAGATCAAATCGGTGGAGGCTGGACTCAAATTTTTCGTATCGGTAGGGGCCGGAAGATCAGATCGATGGGGCCCGGACTCAATTCACATAAAAATTACCTATGAAAATCGCAAACTTCCATCACTGAGCCAAAAAACGGTGGGGGGTCAGGGCACCCCTTGGCCCTCACTAACCTTCGCCACTGTTCATGGGTCCAATGGGGTGGTTAGAATCTTGAATTTCATGGTTGTTTTCTAATTATGAAACAATTTCTCAAGTTTGCGTCGTTAACAAAGTTTCATACCACTTGCACCAAAACTTTATCTTGCTCCGTCCGCAAAAAGATTCCCCCTCCAAACAGAAGGTGAGTTGGTTAACCAACAACCACAACATACTCATGCTATGTTTAACCATCTAACTAGAGCCTTTGTTACAAATGCAGGTTTCAGGTACAGACCCAACTTGAAGAACCCACCATCTAATGCTTTGCTAATAAATATGCCACACAACCTTACTGTAATCGAAAATGCAGGCCTAAGTTGAGGTTGTGCAGTACCTGTCTGTTTCAGAATTTAGAAAGTACACTCATGATTTTTTGTTTTTTTAACAACTCATACACCCGTCTAACCACGTATGATGAGCTGAGTTTAATTATCTGTGTGATTTTGATGTTTTGTTAGATACAAAACCCGCCGCAACGCGCGGGCATTCCTACTAGTAATTATAAGTAATTGTGTTTATTAGAGTGATTGTCTATTGAATAAACTTTTATCAAGTTAACTTAGAACAAGGATAAGGATTTGGTACCAAGTACTGGTACAAAAATAAGTATTTGTGTTTCTGGCATCGGTATAGTACTGACACCATATAGAGATTAGTTTTTGTAACAAGTAGTAGTACCACTGCTACCGCACTAATAGATTCGACACGGTATTCGATACCTACTTTTCTACTTTTCTAGAAATTCAGTATCCATAGGATACGAATCTCATCCCTATCCTAAATATAAAGATAAATAAAAGTAGAACATATATAAAAACAAGAAGACGGACTCACGGACATCACATACTCCGTTTGTGATGGATTTCAACATGCTAAAATAAAAACATGACAGAAACACATATTAAATAAACATACGATTCCACAAACATGTTAAAATAACACATCATACAACATTTGTTTACGTTTTTCACTTCCAAAGTTTAACGATCTTATCATGGCTAGCTGAAGCTACCAAACCCGTAGCCGTTGACAACGCCAAACCAGCAATCAACCCTTCATGTGCCGCTAATGTCATCGTCTTGTTCTCCGACATGTTCCATAGCTCCAAAGACTACATTAACATATAAAAATCCAATAAATAAAAATAACAACAAACCCGTCCATTTTAACATTTTAGATTATAATCTTGACCCAGAACTATATGAGACGCCTTTTAGCCTTGATGCCCGTTTACCTGATCATGCATTTCTAAATCAAAAATATTATAATGCAGTAAAAAAATCTCACCTGGTAACAGCCGATGACCAATAATGAAGCGTAACTAGGATGAAAGACACAAGAGTTAAACTTGTTGCCGTTACAACTGAGTTCGTGTACACACTCCCCTTCGTTTCCAGACATAAGTGACCAAACTCGAACCGAATCCTCACTAACCGATGCCAGATACTCACCGCTTGGGTCCCAGCAAATCGAATGTATCGGCTTTGTATGTCCCTGCACCATATCATCACGTGTCACAAATGTATCAATGATTAAAAATAAATAAAATATATAGTAAAAGAACTAACAAAAACAAACCTGTAATGATTGCCGGCAGGCTTGAGTCTCCACATCAAGTATAGACACAATGTTTTCTGCAGCTGCCGCAAGAAACCTTCCATGGCGTGGCTGGAATCTCACTTGGGATGTTGCTCCCTGATTTTTCAAATAATTCACACCGTAAATTTATAGATAATACGAAAAGACGATAATAGCATTTTTAGATCACATACCTTGAATACACGAGTGCAACTACCATTAGTTACACTCCAGTAGCGTATCTCCCCATCCCCGTCACACGAACAAATGAGGTCGTCTTTATTCGGGTGGTAATCCAATGACATCACAGATGCAGAATGTCCCATAAAGGTACGCAGAGAAAATCCAGGCTGCAAGCAAAGGCAATGTCGAAATCAAACTCAAAACTTGGTCGAAACTCAAAAGTTAATAAACTTTAGTCGACTTACATTGTCAGCATCCCAGACGCGAACGGTTTTATCAAAAGATGATGTGGCAAGGCGCGGTGTACTTGGGTTGAAACGCACATCCGTGATCATTGATGAATGTTCTTCAAGACTAGTTTTTGGCTTTAAAGAATCGGTATACCACAGTACAGCCTGTATCACAAAATTAACACGGGTTATTACCATCAATATAAATTGTTGCAAGTTTCGTTGTATTATTACCTTTTTATCATGACCACCAGTAGCAAGCAATTTACCATCTGAAGAGAAATGGCAACAAACAACCTTGTTTCCACTAGCCCGGACAGAATTGACCTCCGTAAAAGTAAATCCTGATATCAAATAAAGAATAATGTTAGACAGAAAACTAACGGGTCAACTATGAAAACAACATAAAACTATAAGAATAATAAGATGCGACTCTTACCTTTGCTCACATCCATACAACGACCAACAGTATCCCTCAAATCAGCATCATCATGAGATAAAAAAGACTCGACATTATCATCAAGAGAACCATCCTCCACAAATCGTTCCATGTCAGCCTGCACAATGTCCTTATCATCCCATATCCATTTTATAGGGAACTAAAATACAGAAACAGACCCACTTACATACGACACACATGTCATACTCACCAATTGATTTGATGGAGATGTAAGAGTTGTGGGCCCATCGGACCGGAACATCATTAACGGTTTTGAAGAATTGTCATTATGTTGCAAAGCAGGCATTGAAATCACATCTCCCGGTGTATGAGTTGATGGAGTCGAGGGTGCTGAACTTGGTGACGGGCCAGCTGTGTTAGCTGTTCCAGAGCTGTTGGCAGGTCCCGAAGATGACACGGGCTGCTTTCTTTTTCTTCCAGCCTGATTTTTGAAAGCCTTAGGTTTATTAGAATAATAGAATCTAGCAACCATATTAAGGATATACAAAATTAAGTATGAGTAAAAGGGTAACGCTGCAAATTCCATTTCACCTGATCGTTCCCTCTAAACGAGTTTGACATGCTCCCATCCCCCACACTGCTTGCACCCACAATATTTTCTTGTTTAAGATTAAGATTTGAATTTTGAGGCGGCGGTGCAGAAAGAGAATGATGAATCTGCTGTTGTTGTTGATTACCGTTCTGCTGTTGCTGCTGCTGCTGATGTTGTTGCTGTTGTTGTATTTGTGCCATTTTTATCTAATGCGGAAGTAAATAAAGTTTATTAACTTCAACATGTCTATTACCGTTGCTGTTAAGAAACAAAAATTAGATACGAAAATTGAGAAATTACTTTAAGCAACACATCAGTATCTCCACGAGGTAAACCGGGAATGGGAGATCCAACATTTGGCATGTCACCAACAGAATTAGAAATACCATCTTTGCCCATACTTAGGCTTCGGTTATTAAGAAGCATTCTCAGCCGTCTGCTTTCATCATTAGCTGATTGTGATGTCATGTTTTGTTGTGCTAATAAAAGTTGTTGCTGATGTTGTGGTGACATCATTTGCAACTGATGAAATGGTTGGGAGCCTTGCATGAATGACTTCTGTTGTTGCATAATACCAGACCGCAGCTGATCTAATCCCTGATAATAATAATCCCACATTGTTTACAATTTGAGAGGAAAATAAAGATTGAAGTATACATGCTGAATTATTAACAAAACTTACGGTGAGAGGCCATCCTTTTAATGTCAAATTATTGCCACCCTGATTTGATCCTAAATAAAAAGAGCATTTTCAGTACATGAAGCGAAATACGTAACTGAATAATAAAAACGGAATTCGATAAAGTCAAAATATTACCAGGAATCCCAATCAAAGATACTTCAGGACCACCAGCTCTAGGATTCAAAATCGGATTCATCTCCGTCTTTATTTCCTATATCAGTGTAGAACAGCCAAACATAATTTAGATGACATTTTACCACGGTAATCAAAAGTTATTTTGGTCTTTGAAAGTCAAACATGAGTTATCACTTACCGGGGCAGAACCTGGAAGTTGTTGGCTCCGACCTTGGACTTGAGGCGACATACTGCCAGCTGTACCATGCAGCACTTGCCTGAAAAATTAAATAAGTTCAGTAAGGACTTTTTTGCATATTATCACAAACTTCAAAACTTTTACCAGAAGAGTGAGTAAACACCATAAAAAAAATTCGCAACGGTGAACACATGAAAATGCAGATAAAATCCACAAGAATAACATGAAATAACATTTACCCTGAAGGTTGGCCAGCTGCGGCTGCTGCAGATTTCAAAATTGATGCTTGGTTTGGATCCAAAAGCTGACCAACATTCTCACCATACCTCTGCTAAGAATATAAATATAACATATTTAAAATTGCCAAATAAAGAGACTTACATGTCAATCAAGTCAAACCTACGACCTAAGAAGTCAACTTTGTACTTCGGATCATTATGGATTAATTAACATATTAAACAGCAACCATGCTAAAAACAAGTAATGTTTCTTATATATTTCTTATATATTTCCGGAACAGTAAAAAGAAGAAAAATATACCTTCATAGCTGCATCATCTAAAGAATCCCTAGGGAGTGGTGGTACTTTCAATTTATCCTCGTACATTTTTGTAGCAATAGCATTAACTCCAGGGTTATGTCTCATAAGAGGATCGTTTCCAACGATCCTGTTCGACGCTCCATTAAGAAGGTGAGACCCATCTCGCCGTTGTTGCTGTTGCTGCTGCTGTTGTTGATGTTGCTGTTGCGCTTGTTGCTGCTGCTGCTGTTGTTGCTGTTGTTGTGCTTGTTGTTGTTGTTGCTGCTGCTGCTGTTGTTGAGCTTGGCGTTGTAACATGAGCTGCTGCATTTGCATCTGTTGATGCTGCTGCTGTTGCTGCTGCTGCTGCTGCTGTTGTGGATGAGGTGATTGGTGTGGCTGCTGCTGCTGCTGTTGCTCCCTCGCTTTGTTTAACTGAGTCTGCAGTTATAAATAGTAAATAACATGCGAACGCCTTAACGTCAAATTCATTACCAACGATCCAAAACTAACCTCAATGTAAGAGGCTGCAACTTCCGAGTGTTTTTCATTCGTCCTCGCTATAAATATATCCCAAAACACAGACCACCATTCAAACAAAAATCCACCAGGCGCATCAATAGCTGTAACATTATAACATACACCAACCAAACATATAATTATCTATCCAAAATGTCTAAAATACCCTTCACAAACACAACCCTAAAACAACACATTCAGTTTTCACTTCTTACCAACAGGGTCAGATGAAACCTTTCCTTCCGCTTGAAACGCCTGCGCCGACGCCTTTAAATCCCTCTTTACTAAATAATCATGTATATAAACATCTAACCTGTTAACAAAATCAAACAAACTCCACAATTAACAACCAAATACATCTCTAAAACCTAATTAACTTTAAAACAACACAAAAAACTGTAAACCCATATACCCTAACAACATAAATAAACATAAGTAACAAGAAAACCAGCTGAAATTAAAAAAAAAAAACCCTAGAAAACAAAACCTAAATAGGAACAAAAGATGGGTGCTTTAGAACCTAAAGAGGAGTAACAAGTGAGTAAATCTAACAAGATTTTATGGGTGTGACAAAAGTTATGAAATTTATAAGAAAACAGTAAGAAAGATGAAAAAAAGATTACATTTTATCAGCTTCCCAGTGTGTCTGAGACATGTTTGTTTGTAGTTGCAGGAGAGTAGAGAAAGAGCATGAATTGTTAGATCTTCATGTGATTAAACGAGGGTTTGTGTTGTTTAGTGAAACCCTTTGAGTAATTGATGTGAAAATTCCAGAATATTAAATGGAAAAGAAGATCTTTCAAGAAACAAAGAGATAAGGGGAAAGACAGAGAGAGAAATTGAAGAGAGAGAGAGAGAGAGATTGTGTCTTAGAGCATTCACAGTAGAGCCTCTATATTTGTGTGAGGGGGGCCTCCATATTATATAGAGTGTGTATAAGTGGTTGTGAGTAGAGGAGAGAGAAAATATATAGATGAGACACTGTTCATCAGTAAATTTGGAGGGGACACTGTTCACCCTCCATAATTTTTTAATATTTTTAGAAGTGGTTGTGAGTAGAGGAGAGAGAAAATGTAATGATAAAAGTATAGAATAAGTATTATTAAATAGAAAAGGAGAGAGAATGGTAGTGATTTTTAGTGTAATTATAGAGATGGAGAAGGAGGATCTAGTGTGAATGCTCTAATGAGAATTTTGTAATTAAGTGGCTATTCTTTTTTTTTTTTGAACATTAATTAAGTGGCTATTCACATTCTTTAAACTTTTTTTTTATTTTTTATTATTAGATTTTTAATAATTTATATATTATAAGACTTATTTTTATAATTATTATTATGGTTTGATCTTAATAAAAAGTTAATTTGAGTTGCTACGGTTTGAATCATATGAGGTTCTTTGGTATGAGGGTAACATGGTTTGGTTGTTGTAAGAGTATGTGTAGTGGTAAATGTTTGGGCGTTTTGTGATGGTGATAGCGCCCCAAACACCGCCCAACGGGGCGCTATCAGGCGTTTTGGGGTTGCATGGTTTTGGCTATAGCGGGCGTTGTGGCCTAGGAATGTGGGGAGTTGACCGTTGAACGGTCATGTGCTTTAATTAAAAAAAAAAATTGCTTTATTTATTTCTTTATCTATATATACAAACACACTCTACATAAACCCACACATATACAATCTAAAACACACATACTTTACCAAACACTCAAGTTAGATCAACCCAACACACACACTGTACAAGAGATGAATCCTTTCGGTAGAGGTTTCGGGTTTGCTTCCCAAACCAGTGGCGACAACACCCGACCTATAGCTCCGGGTTCAAGTTCAAACCCGCAAAGTTTCACGAACCTGTTAAACCAACCCTATACTTGGGACCCGAACATGTGTAACTTTAACATGGGAGGGAGTTTTGGGATGCCCATGGGAGGTGGGTTTAGCCAAACACAAGTGTATGGGACATCCCAAATGTTCGGCTCTTCAAATGCTTGGCAAGAGTCGGCTCTTCAAATGCTTGGCAAGAGGTGGGTTTAGCCAAACACAAGTGTATGGGACATCCCAAAAAAACGTTATATCATGGACCGACCACGAGTTGTACTCGTTAACCCGAGCGTGGGTTGACATGTCGGAGGATCCTATAGTCGGTAAGATATATATTTTTTGGTTATGTTATATTTTTTGGTTTGTTATATTTTTTGGTTTGTTATATTTTTTGGTTTGTTATATTTTTTGATTTGTTTTTTAAACGGTAAGATATATATTTTTTGGTTATGTTATATTTTTTTGTTTGTTTTTTCAGCCAACTACCAATCCAAAGGCGATTTTTGGAAAAGAGTCCGGGCAATATTTTTTGACCTGTCTGGTAATGGAGAGGGCTACCGGGAGAACGATTCGATATCGGGCAAGTGGACCGATATCAACCAAAAATGCACAAACTTTCAAGGCATTTATCAGCGCGTCCGGCACGGGTGGAAAAGTGGGCAAAGCGACGAGCAGATTTTTGTGGCGGCTTTGGAAGAATACAATCAGGAATACGGGAATTTCCCGTACGTGAAATGTTGGCGCGTGCTGAAAGACTGCACCAAATGGCACAACGTCCGCCCAACGGTTGGAACTTCTTCATCTAGGGCCAAAAATACGAGGCCTTCAAAAAAGTCGAGGACCTCTGACTCGGTTGATCCAGAAACGCCTACGTCTGACGCGCGTTATGTCGACCTCAACTCACCAGAAGAAAATCCCTATTTTGCAGGGGAGGAGGGGGCGGATGAAATACCTCGTCCGCCCGATCGACGGGCTGCTCGAGCCGCACGGACTGAGTCTTCGTCGGGGGTGAACCAGTTAATCCCGGCATTTGCTGAAATGAACCAGCGGCTCCAAGACTTACGCGACATCGGGGCTCAGCGTATCCAAGAAAACCGAGAGGTGGTTGACATCATGAGGGATCGACAGTTTGAACGCGACTTTGCTTTTTACACGGCAAAGCACGACCACCTAGAGGGCAAAGCGTTGGAAATGTGTTTGAAACAAAAGAAAAAAATCGAACAAAAATATAACTTTTGAGTATTTTTATCTTTTATTTAGGGTTTGTAATTTTTTTTAGTATTTGTATTTTTTTTGTTTTAGTATTAGTAATTTTTGGTTTTAGTATTTGTAATTTTTTTATATTTAATGAAATATTATTAAGTATTTAATATTCTTATTTAAATAAAAAACAATAATTAACCAATCATTACCAATAATTTATAACCCCCTCATAACCCCCCTTCCCACTACACCCTCTTTTTCCATAACCCCCACATAACCCCCTTCTATTACTTTTTAATATTTTAATACCATAACCCCCACATAACCCCCCACCACTACACATGCCCTAAGCGATTCATTGTGTTTGATTTTTGTCTTTGCGTATGATTTGTTTAGATTTATGATTAGATGGCTAGGATAATTTGTTTGTATGTTTTGTTTTCTTTAAGTTAATGAGTCTTATTAATGGAGTTGTGGCTCATTGTAAACACAACTAACGTATTAAAAATTGGTATATATCTGTCGATAATATTGGATATCGAATGGTATCCCGATACGAAACACCCCGGTATAAAGGGGAAACGACACTAAGTTCGTACCACCGGTAAAATACAGTATACCGCTATCAGCCCAAGGTAAAATTTTATGTCTTGAACTATGGTTACTTGTTATATGTGTTATTTATCTTGAGTAAAGATCAAATACATATAGTTTTTTTGTAAGAACTGTGAGAATCAAAGGGGGTAAAAAAAAATTATTTTTTTTTTTAGAATTTTTTTTTCCCATGTGCTTAAACATTCTTTCTAGATGAATAATACAAAAAAAAATTAAAAAAATTTTTTTTTTTTAGTGTAATTACGTCATTAAGGTAAATACATTAGTTTACACTAGAGTAATTATGTAATTACTCTACACGTAATTACTCTACACCAAATTTTTTTTTATTTTTATTTTTTTTAGTTTTCAATACTATAATACATGTTTAACAATATGGGGAAAAAAAATTTGAAAAAAAAAATTAAAAAAAAATACCCTCCTTTGATTCTTACAGTTCTTACCAAAAAAGCTATTTGTACCGGATCTTTCCCCTATTTATCTTACGTAATTTAAGTATATTATGATTATTTGTAACTAAAACTTTTTATTTTATATTGTAGAGGATGAAAATAATTATGATCTAGATATTGAAAAATGCGATGATAGCATTTCATCTTTTAAGTAAGGGACCGTTTGGCAACTTCTAAATGGATGAGTGCTGACCTACTAAGAAGTCTAAATGGTTAAAATTTCTTGTACTCCTCATCCTTTGACAACACAACACCAAACCATAACTAACACTCTTTATAAACCCATAACCCACCCATCTTTTTAACTTTAACACACACCCACACATATATCAGACAAAGAAACAGAACAGAGGTGAAAAAGGGAAAGACCAGTGGGTCTCTGGCTGCTCATGGCGGCGTTACCGCAACTACTGCCACATCCTAACACACACACACACATATCAGAGCCGGTCAGACACAACCAAACAGGGCCTAACTGTGTACTTGATGCATTGAACACCCCAATGGCTTGAACATGCCATATATTTTTTTTTAAAATAACTTTGTTAGGAAAATTAAATATTTTTGGATTATTTTTTATTATGGATTAACTTTTGAAATATTTTTTAATATCTAATCATGCACTTTTATATTATTCTTTGAGTTTATGTTGTAATTTATAGAGTTAACTAGTCAACCCGACTGAACATTTTTTAGCTGAATCCGGTATAATTTAAAAATCAGTTTTTAAAACATTGAACGCAACACCTTTAGACAAACTAAGGGTTTACATGTTTTGGGTTTGTGTCTCACGGACAACAGGGTTAAAAAACCCCTTCAGAAAAGGTAAAGTGAGTTTTGTTTGTAATTTTTGTTTAGTTATTTATAAAATATTTCGGGCATGTCTTTAGTGTAAAGAGCCTTAATTTAGCTTCACTAAGATTGACCATCGTATTCTAAAATAGACAAATCTTAAAATCTTAGTTATATATAATATTGACATTTTCTTTGAGTCGATACAAAATAGACGTTACTGATAAAAATAGAAGAAAAACTAGAATAAAATATATTTTTTTAGGATCAAATACACAAGACATTTTTTCTAGAAATGGTGAGAAGGATTGTGATCCATTGATCATATATTTGAAGGGTTGAGATTAGTTTGTTTGAAAAAAACAAATAATAAATTAGAGGAAGGGCATAAAAGGAAAACCACATTTGTTGACTTTCTCTTTCCACATGCAATGCACATGTCATTTCCCCCATCATTTTAAAACGTCTATAACTTTTTCATACGATATTTTTTTTTTCAAAAAAATTTCACCATATTAATGAGCGTTTTTTTATCTTTAATATGAGTACCACATTGCTACATTAAAATTGAAAAAAAAATCGTGTTAAATGGGTTTTCTTCTCCGTTGTGTCTTCTTCTTGTTCATTGTGTTATAGTATGCACTTGTGCTTTATAAATACGTTATTTATGTTTTTTTTAGTCTACACATGATTTAACTTTGTCCATTGTGTTTTAGTATGCTTTTCATTGTGTTTTACGCAAATGATTTTTGTGTTTAGGTGTACATTGTGTTTTATTATTTTGTTAATTGTGTTCAAGTCTATTATTCATTGTGTTTTAGTCTTCTATTCATTGTGTCTTTAGTATGTCGTCCATTGTGTTTTATTAGACTGTTCATTGTGTTTTATACCCTATTGTTCATTGCATATTTAATTGGTACTCATTGTGTTTTACGTTATCTCCATTGTGTCTTACGCAACTGGGTTTTCAAATTTTTTTTAAAAGTATTCATTATGTTTTAGTCTTCTATTCATTGTGTCCTTATTATGTCATCCATTGTGTTTTACACAACTGGGTTTTTGACTTTTTTTTTCAAAAGTATTCATTGTGTTTTAGTTTTCTGTTCATTGTGTCTTTAGTATGTCGTCCATTGTGTCTTACGCAACTGGGTTTTCAACTTTTTTTTTCAAAAGTATTCATTTTGTTTTAGTCTTCTATTAATTGTGTCTTTGGTATGTCGTCCATTGTGTTTTATTAGATTGTTGATTATGTTTTATACACTATATTTAATTGGTGCTTATTGTGTTTTACACTCCATTGTGTCTTACGCAAGTGGGTTTTTGATTTTTTTCGAAAGTATAACAATATGGTACTCATATTAAAGATAAAAAGACGCTCGATTTTATGGTATAATTTTTTTTAAAAAACGATGACGTATAAAAAAGTTACGAACATTTAAAAATGAAGGTGGAAATGGCATGTGACTTGCATGTGCATATTTTTTTGACCAAATTACCTCTCCCACTTGTTTAATCCTTTGACACATGTGATTTTCTAGTGGCTTCTCACCCTTCTCATTTTTTGTAGCATTTGTAGAATAACCCAACCCTATTTTTATAATGATAATGAGGGAGATAACAATTCCTATACTTGTATCCTAAGGGTCTGTTTGGTATGTCGTAATGGAATGGATGAGGGAATGGAATGGACGAGGTAATGGAATGGACAAGGTAATGGAATGGATCATTACCATTCCATGTCTTGTTTGGTTGCCATGTGGGAATGAAACAAAACATTACTTTATGTTGTTGGATAAGCAGGAAAAGACGAAGGAATAAAATCGATGGTGAGTGGTGGTCAGTGGCGGTGATGGTGGGTGGAGATATGTGGCGGGTAGCGATGGTGGTGGGTGGCGGCGGCAGTGGTGGTGACGGTGGTGGTGGGTGGGTGAAGGTAGTGGGTGGTGGTGGTTGGTGGCGACGACGACAATGATGGGTGGTGACGGCGAGGGTGGGAGACGATGGTGGGTGGTGGACGACGGTGGCAGGTGGTGACGGTGGTGGTCGGCGTTGGGTGGTGTTGGATGGCGGCGGTGGGTGGGTGACGGTGGTGGGTGGCGACGGTGGTGGGTGGGTGAAGGTACTGGGTGGCGGCAACGGCGGTGGTGGGTGGTGGCGGCGGCGGCGGGCGACAGTGGTAGATGGTGGGCGGCAACGGCGGTGGTGGCGGCGGCGGGCGACGGTGGTAGGTGGTGGGCGGCGGAGGTGGTTGGTGGCGAAGATGGCGATGGGTGGAGGTGGATGGCGGTGATGGTGGGTGGCGGCGGTGATGGTGGGTGGCGGCGGTGGTGGTGGGTGGGTGGGTGAAGGTAGTGGGTGGCGGCAACGACGGTGGTGGGTGGTGGCGACGGTGGTAGGTGGTGGCGACGGTGGTGGGTGGTGACGGCGATGGTGGGTGGTGACGATGGTGGTGGGTGGTGGTAATGGTTGGTGGGTTATGGTGTTGTTAGTAAAGGGTGAATGAGGGATGGAATGAAAAAAAAAACATGGGGGGTGGATGGAATGGTTTTGAGGGAATGGAATGCCTTGTGGAATGGGTGATTCCATTCCTTTAACCAACCAAACACACTATTTTCCATTACCTTGTAATGATCCATTCCATTCCTCCTTCCATTCTATCATACCAAACACTACCTAAGTCCTAACCGAATAAAGATTCAAGAGAGATGAGTAGTGATTTGTTTTTTCAAAAGGAAAAAAAATACGATTTTATGTAGCGTTTCAAATTAATTAGGGGGACGGGGCATCACCAGATTTGGTCACAGGTATCCCACTACTAGCACGGTAACACCGTCGCCAGTAGTACTGGTAGAGGTTTCGTGGACCTTTTTCTGGTTCTATCTAACGGGACGGTAAGCCCTGACTTTTCTCTCTCTATGTCAAATCACACTCTCTCTCTCATTGATACTGCCCTCCGATTATATATATTATTAATATTATTATTATAGGGTAAAGAATTAGTGGAGTGTTGCCTCTAAAAAACTGTTCCAGTGAAGTGAATTAATGAATTGATGTGGCAGTGCAGGATTGGTAGAACTCAGTGAATTGAAAAAATTTTCAGTGAAGTGCCCCTTCTCCCCTTAGATTCTTACTTACCCGCCCGTTATCGCAGGACGCAGTTTACACTCGTGTATTGGTTCAGTTGAGAAACTATAAAAACAAATACGCTACGGGTGTTTCAAATTAATTAGAGTCTTAGTTACCCGCACGTTGCCGCGGGACGCAGTTTACACTCGTGCATTGATTCAGTTGAGAAAACTACAAAAACTAATAACTTACGAGTACCAATGTTAAAATGTCGTTGGTTTAGCTGTCCAAAATAACACTATACTTGTACCGAAAGTATAAGTCCCGAAAACGGGAAAATGGGTACCAGTAACGATATCGAAAATGACGAGTACAACACCGTATAGAATAGGAACAAAAATAACTGGTGTGGCACAGTACCGATACCGGCACCAAATGCCCATTCCAATATTGGGTAAACTACCATTTTAGTCCCTTGGTTTAATCCAAAATGTCGTTTTCATCCAAAAAAAATTCTAATTCGGCTCCTTCACATTTTCACTTTTTGCTATTTTCATCCATCCCACTAACGCCATCTATTCCTGCACCGTTAGGTGAGGGGTGTTTTCGTCTAACTTACCTATAAGCCTTTTTTTTTGCCATTATCATTCCTCCCATTTTAACTCTTATTTTTACCGCCTTATTTATACGTTTTATTTTTCTAAAACATAAAACCCTAATATCAAAGTATTGATTGATTAAAGAACTAGAATACTACTGTTCAATTGACATGTGGAATCTGAGACTCCATAATTCTGTTTTGATCCTAGCCAGGAGTACGGTAAGATATTTTTCTCTAATTTTGTCAACATCTGTCTCTAATTCTGCTCGACATCTATCTCTAATTATGTTCGATCAAAGATGAAAAATACTATTGAAGGGATAGGGAGCCTAATCCAAGCGGAGGAGGCGTCCCTATCCCCGTAAGTCAGATTCCCCGCGCAAGTCGGTGCCGCGAGGAACCATCAGCGCGCAGCTTGTGTCACAACCCGACCAAGGTGGGCCTGGTCAAAATACAGATTGGTACCAAACTTGCACAGCGGAAGTAACAATTACTATATTAAAGGTTTAATACAATTTCTAGTTCCATAATATAAATACAATACTTAAAATAAATGGTTCAAAGGTATGCAAAGACGAGTCGCGGCGGTCGTCGAAGCAGTCGATGATGTGCAATCCTCAATCAATCCAAACTCTAGCCGTGCTTAGCTCTATGCGCTCTATTCCGCAACTAATATAATATACCTCGCGTTCGCCATCCATCCATGCGTTGTACCTGAACACATGCTTAAAAAGAGTTTGGGTCAACAAATATGTTGGTGAGTCCGTGTGTGCGTTAAACTGGGTTTCAATAAGTTTATCTTCTCAAATAGTTTATCGTTTGAAAACAAGTTTTACTTGGTTTAACACAAAACAAGTTTAACATTCCAAAACAAGTTTAATACGATTTATCACATGGTTGCACTGGTGATGTACAAGCCACACCTCAAACCAGACACTGAATCCACTTGCTCTCATTATGGATTCCCATGGCAGAATACGTGTCACAAACCTCAGTGGAGGGTTTCCCGGGTTTCCGGGTCCACTGTGTGTGGGGGTTTCCCCAAGTAGTACTACCCACATATTAAGTGGCCCAATCTCCCGTTGGGTTAATGAGTGTGAAGGTTCGGTATTCGAGAGCACACCTTGTCACATCAAACTGGTTTATCATTCTGGTTTTTACACTGGAAGCATATGTTCACCCCAAAAACAGTTTAAAACAGAAAAGAGGGGATGGTTCACGAGACTCACCTGAAAGCAATGCGCATGGTTAATTTATGAGAAACGAAACGCCTGTTATCCTGTACCGATATTCTCCTGATCGATCCCTAGGTCGACAACATTATTAGTGTTTGTGTTCCGGTTGCATTAGTTATATGTGGGGACGAGTTCGAGCATATGGTTCTATTTATCATAGTTCTATATATGCTTGAATATGCTAGCTTACAAGTATATATTCGTATCTTAATTCTTGGTTTTCTACATCATCACTAACATCCATTCTAATATGTATATATATATATATAAGTTTATATAAATTACCCTATTGTATGTCAGTTGGAATCAAGTCCGTGTCTAGTCTCATTGTCCAGATGTCACAAACTATTATCCGTCCTAGTATATAAGTCGATGGAATATATCTTAATATATGCCGGTATCTATAGTTATGTCCAAATCAATATCCGAGTAATGTCTTAGTATGTTTCGAATCTAACTATACATGATCCTTAGTTTCTAATATCCATAGCCCATATCTCATCCATATAGTCCACATGTTTATATCTTTTCTAATGTTTGGTTTATACACTAGTCGCTAGTGGGTATAGATTGATCGTCAATCTCTTTGTCCGAGTTTATGTATCAACGCTCAAGTTGTCAAGTTCCAATGCTTAATTCTCAACGTCCAAGTGTCCGTAACTAATGTCCGAATCTGTAGTCTAATACTCAAGTCTTATGTTATAATATCCAACTCCATATGTCAAGTTCAAGGTATACACTAACGTCCGGTCTAATCGTGGTTCGGTCTTAGTCCGTATATGCTCGTCAAGTCCCACACACAATTAATATATAATGTATGTTTATAATTATCAAAGTTCGGGTTTGGTTATACCTCTGTTCGGTTACTGTTCGTGTTGACCGGGGCTGACCCGGTTGACTATGGTTGACCATCTTATTGACCGTTGACTTTTGTTGACCTCCGGTTGACCAAGTTTTGACCCGTCTCTGACCCGTTTGGCGACTGACCCGGTTATAACTCAGCAACAACAATCGTCTCCAACCTCTTCTGTCCTCCAGGTTTTCCCTCAATCGAAGCCTTAATCGGAAAACTCAGATCCTTGCCGCCTCCTGTACACCACCGGAACAACCACCACTACTGTGACCCTCTAAATCCACATAATCTCAGATCCAATATGCCCTTATGGAATATTATTAAGAACCGGAATGAGAAGAATTATAAAGCTTACCGACTGGTCGGACCCCAATCAAACCGTCGTCATCGTCTCCTCCTTGTGCTCCTTCTTCTTCCCGAGCTCCTCTTTCTCTCTCTTTCTAATCTTAGCGTCTCTCTCTCCTCTGTTTCTCTCTCTTCCTATCTGACTCTCTCTAGGTTAGTAGGTGTGCGTGTGTGTTAAGATGTAGCAGCAGTGGTGGGAGCGCCGCCGTGGCTCAGCCACTGCGACGGTGGTCGGACTCCCAGTTCATCCTCCTGCTCGACCCTCCTCCTTCTGCTTCTCGGGTTGTGTGTTGGTGTGGGTTAACAAAAAGAAAGCACAGATGTGTGTGAGTGTGTTGAATTATTATAAGGGAAAAGGTTGAGAGGGTGTGAGGTGTTAAACACAAGGGTGGGGCATGTGTCATCATAGGTTGATGACACATGTCCGGGTGATGACTAATCACCTTGGGTTCGAGCTCGGGTTTCGGTTCGTAATGGTTATAAGTCAGGTCTCATAACACTCGTTCTAATATTATTTTATATATTCATTGGTTCGGTTTTTAGTTTCGCACACAATCGTTATGCTTAGTATTCATTTTGGTTAACTATTTACTATAAAACAGAAATAAAATGCGAAAAATTTTTGGGGTCTACTCTGGGTTGTTACAGCTTGCAAGGTGTGCAAGGAAGCGCGCAGAGACAACAACCGATAAGCAATAACAGCACCTGGTAAGCGCGTACCTGCACGCGCGGAATCTTCCCCCAGCACCTTCTGTACGAGGTACAGAAGACAACAAAAGGAAGATTCACAAGGATCATTGACAGTGTACGCGCCAATGACCAAGCGACAGGTGGCAGAAGTGGTCCAACAACTACTGACAAGGACGGCAGCATGGCTGTAGCCATGCTTCCACCATACCAGCGTCTACAGTGACAGCAGACATCCCCTACTGATGTCAGAAGCATGGTCAACGACTGTAGCAAGGACAGGAGCGCCGTCCGCCAGTCACAGTGTGCCACGTGTCCGCCTCGAGCAGCAGCCATGCCGCAAAGTGACGTCATCAACAGTATCAGTATTTTCCCGCCAATTCTAGGGAAGACCTTGGACTTGGGCCTGGACCAGGCCCAACGAAGAATTGCTCCTCATGGGCTCTACGACTAAGCCCATGAATTCTCCTATAAATAGAAGAAGACTTCTCCTTGCCAGAGGATCCGAAAATTATCATTAGTAGCCTAGCATACTCTCTCTTGTAACTCTTTATACTCTCATATTAATAACAATCCGGCTATTTACAGTGGACGTAGGTCATTACTCGACCGAACCACTTACCTCTTGTGTTCTTACTTACTGTACATCACACACTCACTCTCACCACTATCACCGGGGTTTAACCATACGGTTTGGGTAAAGGATTAATCCTGACGAACATAAGTATTAACCCCACGTAGATTACTCGTAATCTCCGTGATACTTATTGTTTCTTCATTGGCGCCATCCAACGGTTAAAACTGCTTTTTCACTCATCTTTTCAACCCACCCATGGCTGAACCCAACCCTACTGCTGCTGTCATAAACCGCTCCGGAGAAGGGGACACCCAACTCCCGGAGAACCAGGTAACACCACACACTGTCGTCAAACAACCCACCTCAAGGCTCGAAAGGCCAGATGTTGAGGTTCGGGACGTCGACTCTGACGACGACAGCAGTGCTAACTCTGAGGAGGACCTCGATCAGTGGCTCCTCCGTCAGAACACAAAAAACGCTGCAATTTACCAACGTAAACTCTTGCAGCAAGCCAAGAAAAAGGGCAAGGCCTTCACCTATGATACCCCATCCAAAAAGGGGTACAAAGATAAAGACTCAACAGTCCCGGGCGCTGGTCATAGCGGGGAACTCGGCGGAGACGCCAGAGTTCGGGGCTACGTGAAGCACCGGGCAGAACCTGATGGTTATGAGTCCTCCAGTAGCGATTCGGGCTACAAGGGAAAGAAACACGATCATCGCTCGCGCCACAACGACGAGGATGATGACTTGGTTAAACCATTCAGGCCAAAGGCCTTCGCTGAATAATCAAAGTTCGTCGCTCGCATAGCGACAGCAAAAATACCAAGGAAAGCCAAACTTCCTAGCAGCATCGGTAGATACGATGGCCTGCGTGACCCTGATGACCATGTGCACGACTTTGAGTGCGCAGGTATGTCAGTAGACTGGCCTGTCCAGGTTTGGTGCCACTTATTCGCCCAAACTCTGACAGGCGCAGCAAGAGTCTGGTTCGATAACCTCCCCGCGGGGAGCGTTAAAGACTTCGATGATCTTACCGACAAGTTCGGTAGTCACTTCTCGCACCTGCGCAAGCATAAGAAAGACAAGGCGCACATTCTGTTGTGCCGCCGCAACGATCATGAGTCCATCGAAGACTTCATCGTTCGATTCAACAAGGAAGCCTTGCCAATAGGCTGCGGGGAGGAGCTCACACGGGCAGCGTTCATACATAACGTGCGCAGCCCGGAGCTAATGAAGTGCCTCACAGGAAAGGATGGCATTCCGGAGTCCTGGGACGAACTTGTCCACTCCGCCAAGATATACGCCTCCTCGGAGAAATCCTTCAACCAGACGCATGGTTTCCAACCGCAACACTATAATAATAATAAAAATAAAAACAAATCTGTCTGGAGCCGCATCTCTGGCACCACTGACGAAGGGAAGTATTCCCCAGCCGGAGATGCCCGCCAAATAATCAGCCCTAAGCAAACGCGGGACCAACGTGGCCACTCCAAGAAAAACCACGATTGGACCCCGCTAACAAAGACACCATCTCAAGTTCTGAAAACCGAGCAGGTCACGTTAAAGGAGCCCGCTCCCTTGGGCAAACGAAGACACGTAGACCGAAGCAAGTTCTGTGAGTACCACAATGACTTCGGTCACCTCACAGACAATTGCTACACCTTGAAGATGGAGATTGAAACCGCGCTGAAGTCAGGTCAGCTCGGTCACTTGGTCAAAAATGTTCACCGCACCGGCAAGGGTCAAGCGGGCGAAGAGAATCAGGCGGAAGGATCACGAAAGAAGATTCGTGATCTCAACACCCATGCCGCCACATTGATTCCTCGTCACCACTGCAACATGACAAAGAAGGGCAAAAGCGCACATCATGGAAAACGCGCCCGGGCACAACCACTTAACGATTCATGGAAAGAGGCTGATGTCCTCATGCCCAAGATCAGGGGTGGCGCTTCTTGCACCGCTCCTCTTGTCATTACCGCTGTCTTTGGACACTACCGCACGCGGTTATATGTTCCTAGATGGCGGTAGCAGCACAGACATCATGTATGAGCAATGTTTTCAACAGCTAGATGCAGAAGACAAAGCAAAACTTGTGCCGGTCAATGAGCCAATTTCCGGCTTCATTCATGAAACCATCATGCCGCGGGGCATGCTCTCCCTACCAGTAACTTGGTCCGACGGCACCCATGAGCGCACGGAGATATGCGACTTCATGGTCTTACCGGCCAACTCCAATCATGACATACTCTTGGGACGGGGGGGCATCGCGCACTTCAATGCCAATGCTTCAACGGCGCACGCGATGGTCGGATTCCCAACCAAAACAGGCATCGCCTTCATCAGAGGCAACAAGGATTGTCACACCACAGAAACCGCCAAACCCCCAAAAATGGTGAAAACTGACACCCGCACCGAGCCGGAAAAATGGGTTCTCAACCCTAAATTTCCGGAGCAAACGGTGATCATCGGCCATGAAATCTCCGAGACCATTCGGAATCACCTGAAGCAGCTTCTAATCAGCAACATGGATGTATTCGCGTGGCAACCAGCTGACATGGTTGGCGTCCCACGCGACATAGCGGAACATAGACTCAACGTAAACCGCACGGTGGAACCAATAGTACAAAAGAAGCGCAGCATGGGCCCGGAGAAAACAAAGGCCATGAACGAACAAGTCACCGAGCTGCTCAATGCGGGTATCCTTCGCCCGATCAGTTACCAAACATGGGTGGCCAACCCGGTTATGGTAGCCAAAGCCAATGGCGGGTGGCGCATGTGTGTTGACTACAAGGATATCAACAAGGCGTGTCCAAAGGATTGCTATCCTTTACCAGAAATCGACCTAAAGGTGGATTCTTTAGCCCCTTACCGCTTTAAGTGTTTCTTAGACGCGTACAAGGGCTACCACCAAATTCAAATGGCAAAGGAGGATGAAGACAAAACAGCGTTCCGCACAGACGCCGGCATTTTCTGTTACACCAAAATGCCGTTCGGACTGAAAAATGCGGGCGCTACATACCAGCGCCTCATGGACACGGCCTTCATCAACGAGATCGGCGTACGACTTGAAGTGTACGTCGACGATCTCGTAATCAAAAGCAAAGAAGAGAGCGACATGCTCCGAGATATTCAACAAACATTTACCCAGTTGCGCAAGGTGCGCATGAAGCTCAATCCAAGCAAATGCTCCTTTGGGATGGAAAAAGGTAAATTTCTGGGGGTCATTGTCACGCGGGATGGGTTCCGCGCTAACCCAGAAAAAGTACAAGCCATCGAAAGGATGCCATCGCCCGCTTCCATCAAAGAGGTGCAAACGCTTATGGGCCGCCTTGTTGCCCTCAACCGATTCTTATCCAACTATGCTTCAAAGTCATTCCCGTTTGTGGACACCTTGAAGAATTGTCTGAAAAAGAGCAACTTCCGCTGGACACCAGAAGCGGAATCAGCGTTTAAAGAAATGAAACAATGCTTGATGAACCTTCCGACACTAACAGCGCCTCTTCCCGAAGAGCCCCTAACACTGTACCTATCTGTCACGAACCGGGCAATAGGTGCAGTCCTCATGGTAGAGCGCAAAAACGTGCAAACGCCGATATACTACATCAGCCGCACGCTCTTAGATGCGGAAACAAGGTACACAATCATGGAAAAACTGGTTCTCGCTCTTGTCCATGCATCTCCAAGGCTCCGCAGATAGTTCCAAGGGCATCCGATAAACGTCCTCACAGACTATCGGATAAATGACATACTCGCCAAACCCGAGTTGTCGGGGCGCCTGGCCAAATGGGCCATCGAGTTGGGGGAAGACACGATCCACTACAAACCCCGCCCCGCCATCAAAGGCCAAGTTCTCGCGGACTTCGCCACAGAGATCCCCGCAGACAAAGTACAAGAATGTCAAGCGGAAGAAACCCCCGCGCCAGCGCAAGACCCATCACAAAAATGGTCCTTATTCACGGATGGGGCCTCAAACGAGGACGGCGCCGGTGCAGGTCTGCGCCTTATCAGCCCAGACAAACAAGAGTTCACATACGCCATCCGCCTCGACTTCAAAAGCACGAACAACGAGGCGGAATACGAAGCGTTGCTGGCAGGCCTCCGAATTGCGGAAAAAATGGGGGCCAGGCACGTAGAGGCACACGTAGACTCACTGCTTGTCGCGCGACAGATCAACGGGTCCTATGATGCAAAGGACGAAATCATGGCATTATACCTGGAACAGGCCAAACAGCTCATGCGCCGGTTCGACTCATGCACGGTCGAGCATATCCGGCGCAGCGAAAATAAGCCCGCAGATGCGTTGAGCAAAATGGCATCAACGGTCTTCGAGCATATGGCCAAAGAAGTCCGAATCGAGGTCCTGGACAAACCATCTGTCCCTCCGGGACAAGTCAATGTCATCCAAACAGGCAACACGTCCTGGATGACTCCAATCAAGGCCTATTTATCCTCCGGTACCCTGCCTGATGACAAGTCAGAGGCCCGGAAGATCAAGAACAAGGCCCTACAATACCAACTTGTAGACGGTACTCTGTATCGCCGCTCTTACCTAGGGCCGCTGCTGCGCTGGGTAGACTCCGCGGATGCCTCCTTCCTCTTGAGAGACATACACGAAGGAACATGCGGACTACACGCAGGCCCAAGAATGGTGGTAGCGAAGTTAATGAACGCAGGGTATTATTGGCCGGGCATGCACGTGGAAGCGGTCAACGAGTTGCGCAAATGCGACAGTTGCCAGCGCCACGCTCCGAACACCCTGCGCCCCAAAAACAACCTGGTGCCGGTCACAGCGGCTTGGCCGTTCCAAAAATGGGTTATCGATCTGGTAGGTCCATTCCCAACGGCTCCAGGAAACGTGAAATACTTAATCGTCGCCATCGACTACTTCACTAAGTGGGTCGAGGCGAAGCCTCTAGCCAAGATTGACGGCGCACACGTCAAGAAGTTCATCTGGGAGTTCATCATTTGCCGATTCGGTCTACCATTGTAACTGGTAAGCGACAATGGCACACAATTTGAAGACCAATCCTTACAAGAATGGCTGGCTCAAATGGGTGTCCAACAAATTTTCACATCCGTCGCGCACCCACAAGGCAACGGTCAAGTAGAAAGAGCCAATCGCACAATAGTGGAAGGTATCAAGGCGTGACTCGGAACTAAAAGAACAGGGTGGGTGGACGAAGTCCCTCATGTCCTATGGGCCTACCGCACCCTTACAAAACCAGCAACGGCGAAACGCCGTTCAGCCTAACATATGGTACTGAGGCGGTCATCCTTGCCGAAATTGGCTGCCCTTCCGCCAGAGTACTCATGGCTAACAAAAGGGACAATGACAAAGAGCTCCGCCTAAACCTTGACCTACTAGATGAACGACGTGAACTCGCTGCAATCAAAGAGGCAAAATATAAAACGCAGCTAGAGCGCTACTACAACAAGCGCGTCAAAGCATCCGCGTTCAAGATCGGCGACTACGTTTTCTGGAATAACGAGGCTTCCAACGCCGAAAAGCCTGGAAAACTAGCTCCTACATGGGAAGGTCCATACAAAATACAAGAAATACTTGGCAAAGGCGCATACGCGCTAGAAAGACTTGATGGAACACCTATCCCGCGATCTTGGAACGGCGCACACCTACGCCGCTGCTATTTGTAAAATGTTTGTAACAACGGCTACACACGCCGCACTTATCAATGAAAATTGTTTCCTATATCTGTCATTCTACTTGTTTTTTCCGCGCCAAGGTCTTCAAGACTTAAGTAAAACTACTGTCGGACCACAACTGCGCAGTGTTAACGCGATAAAAGTCTTCTAGACGCGCCTCGCGCACGTCGGACTTATGAAAATCGCACAACAGTGCCGCACAAAATGGTCTTCAAGACAAGTTTACTTGCCGGACTTAAAGACGCGCGACACTCGTATAGCTGAAAACCTTGTCTTCTAAACTTGTCAAATACAAGTTGGACAAAGGGAAAAAACTAAACGAGCGCGCAGTCGTGGGTCTTCTAGGCAAGGCACTCACGCGCTTAACTCGGACCTTATGGCACAAGTTGCGCCCCGCTATAGTCTTCAAGGCAAATACTTAGACGCCGGACTATCTAGCGAAGCGCGCGCCTAATTTCTACTTATAAATCGGGTGACGACTTGGTTAAATAAGTTAAGAAGTTAGGACGAGAAACACAAGATATAAGGGACACAGAAATTTTCATTCATAAAAAAGGGATTTAAAAACCCTTGATAATTACAAATATTTACAAGGCAAAATAAAAAACAAGAAGCGCCTAGAAAAGCCTATACATTGGAAGTGCCTTCGCCACTAGCCTTTTGGCGCTCTTCCTCTAAGCGCTTGCGCTCCTCCTCCCTCGCCAGCTCATCGGATTTGTCCATAAAGTACTTAAGGGCGGAAAGAGGATCGGTGTTCTTGTTGTAGTCAGCAACCACTTGAAGAATAGGGAAGTCCACCTTCTCAAACTTGAGCAGCTCCGCCTCATACTCTTCCTTTAGTGGCTTCCCATAGTGCTCCGCATCCTCAATCCGCCCACCATTTTGAGCGGCCAAAAATCCATCCTCGTAGCCTTCACCATACCCAAAGGCTTGGGCGGTGGCAGCTATGGCAGCGACCTGGTCGCCCAACTTCGGCTCCTGCCAGAACCTCTTGAAGACCTGCAAAAACACTAACAGTTAGCGCTCAAAACTTGCAAAAGAAATGAAAGAACAAGAGGATTATAGACAACTTACCCCAGTAATCCCATCAGTCATCATCCACTTGATGGAATCCTGCATCTGGGTCTGGGCGGCCATCGCTTCCTCCAGCAAGCGTTGGGCTGTCTCACACTCCTTGACAGCCGCAGCGCGTGCCTCCTCCGCGGAGCCAAGGTCTTGCTCCAGATCCTCCTTGGAGTTAAGGATCTGGATCCTCTCTTGCTCCAGGAAGGAGACGCGCTCAGTAGCCTTCACTAGGTTGGCATCTTTGGATTCAAGCTCCAAGTGCTTCTCAACAACCTGAGTAGTCCGCTCAGAGAGGGCCTTGCTCTTCTCCTCAAGCTGCCGGGTCAATACCCGGCCCTGCTCTTGCGCCTCGGCCAGAGTCTGCTTCAACTTCATTGTTTCAGCATTAGTCTTCTTGCAAGACTCTGTCCACCTGCGCCTTTCCGCCGCCGCTTCCCCTTCAAGTTTGATCACTTTCGCTTCAGCTTCGTGGGCGCGACGACGGTACTTAGATATTTTAGCCTTGAAGGCGGCCTCTTTTTCAGCAAGGCCCGCCTTCTCAGCCTCTAGCCTCTGGATATCTCGCCACACCGCCGCGTCACGGCGGCGCAGCGAGTCTATCATAGACACCTGAGTCGCCTGATTTACGCACAAGGCAGAAATGAGGTCAGCGCGACTCAGCATGTCTTGGTGAGTGCGCTCGTAAGGAGGCACCACCCCGCTTACAAACTCCTCGGCGGCCCAGGAGTTAAAGAACAAAGTGTTCTCCCTGACCGCCCAGCGGGGGCGCCATATGGCGTCACCACCAGTCCACTGGGAACCATCATAAGTCTCAGATGGCTCCCCTTCATTCATCACAAAGGACTCGCGCCGAGCATGGCGCGAGCCTTCCCCTCCGCCACCAATACCGGCCTGCTGCAAGGCCCGTTCAAAACCGTCTAGGGACCCGCCAGCACCGGCATTGGTGCGCTCTTCAGCTTCTTGCTCCTTCAAACGGCGAGCCTTCTCCTCCAGGAATTGTTGTTCCTGGAGACGAAGGCGTTCCACCTCAGCACGCTCGGCCGCCTCAGCCTTTTGTTTAGCCTCATTGGCGGCCGCCAGCTTCTCGGCCTCCGCCCTTCGAAGGGCTTCATCGGCCTCAGCCTTCTTCTTTTTCTCAGCCTCCGCCCTTCGAAGGGCTTCATCGGCTTCAGCTCTCAGCCGGGCTTCCTCCCGCTGCGCCTCCTCTTGCTCTTGGAAAAGCCTGTCTTCCTCCGTCCTGGCCGTCTCCATAGATGGAGACGTAGGAGGAGGAGTTGGTACAATCTTCGGCGCAACTGCAAAAGAGAGAGAATATTAAGAAGAAGAACAAAATTGAAAAACTAACTACAAATTGAAGAAAGTAAGCTCACCAGGGGCCTTTTTCTTTATCAGCTTCTGGAACAGAGGCTGACGTGTGGGCGCAGCGCCAATGCCCACACTGAAGACAGGGGCCACAACCCCTCCACCACCTGAAGAAGAGGCCTTCTCCAACACAACCTCCCGCGCCGGCGACAAGGGAGGAGCAACAGATTCTGAAATGGGGGTCTCACCTTCACCCCCCTCCCCGCCGGTTGAGGCAGCAGGCATCTTTGTGGTGGCAGCAGCACTGCTGGAGGTAGCACCAGTTGTGCGCCTCCTCTTCCTCTTCTCTAACTTGGAGGCTTCCTCCTCCTCCTCCTCATCTTCAGAAGCGGGCCCGTCCTTCCGGCGGCGGCGCCCCTTCACGGCTTCTCCTACTGAAACGGAAGAATCCGAGTCAGAATTTGTTAACGGCTTCACAGCATACTTATGCCTACGCGGAGCGTGTTTCCAACGGCCACGCCCCGCGGGCGCCTTCTGAGCCTCAACAATCTCTACTGAGGAGTCAGAGGCATCATCGCCAAAGAGACTAGAAAATAACAGTTCACTAGACTCACCTGTGGTATAGTAGGGCTTCGGCGCGACGGACATGTCAGGATAATAGAATCGGTCCGCCAACGCCTCCAGGCAGGAGACTTGCCCCTCCGCCGCAGGCCTCCATTTGATGCCCTTCTCCTGACGAGCGGCATAAAACTGGAACTTGCTCACACCTGCGTAAGAAAACAGTTAGAATGATACCAAAAATAAAAAATCAAACACAAGGAAAAATATACTTACCCTCCAGAGCAATATAAGGCTCCTTGCCGGCGCGGATGCCCAGGCGGCTCATCCCCAGAAGGAAAAAGATACCCTCTGTCAACTCCTTGAACTCCAACTTGGTGGCGTTGGCAGTAAGGGTTGTGAACCAGCCTTGCTTCTTGTAATCTTTGGGCACCGGCATGTCCGCCACCCGCTGCCCATCTGCTATCACTTTCCAGGGCAGGCTGATGGGGATAACTCCCCTCTTCACAAAGAAGAATTTTTCCTTCGCCCGGTGCAAGGATTTAGGATTGTGGGTGGCCATAGGCGGCTCCCTTGGGCGCGACTTAAACGAGAACCACATCTCGTCGCGCGCTAAGAAATAAAATACGTTGAACCTTTCAACGGTAGGTTCAACGTCTAAGGCGCGGCAAGACGCCTCAAAATGAACTAACCTTAAGAGCCCGAAGGCGGTTAGTTGAGTGGGACCAACCCCATATGCAACCAGGGTATCAATCTGGAAGCGGGTACAGGGCAGGCGAAACCCACATTTGGTGAAGTGGGCCTCATACAAGGCAAGCTGCCCTGGCCCAGCAGCAAGAACCGTCTCCGTCGGAGACGGTAGAGTAGGCTCCCACTCCGGCAGGATACCATAGACCTGGCAAAACTGGTCAAAAGCATCCTGACCCCAAACACAGAAGGTGTTGGTCATCAATTTCCTCTCCTTTATTTTGCCTTGCTCCACCAACACCTCCTCCTCAACATTTTCAACAGCCGGTTCCTTCCCAAGAACATCACCAGAAGGAGACCCAACGTTTGAAGTCTCAGACATTTTGAAAAAATAAAAGGAAGAAAAAGAGACAAGAAATCTGGAAATACAACCGGAAAATTTGAAGACACACCGGAAAACTCAAGAGAGTCACCGGAAAACTCAAGAAAGTAACCGGAAAACTTGAAGATTGGTCGGAATCTTCAACGAGAAAACTGACAGATGTGAGAAAATTTTAACGAGGACAAAGAAAGATGAAGATCAAAGAGAAGTTTCACAACAAATCTTTAAGATTGCTCAACAATCTTGAAAGATTCAGAGAAAACTCCAAATGATCTGTGGTTTTCTGAAGAACAAGAGAGAGAGAGAGAGCAAACAAGGAAGAAGAAGAAGGCAAAATGAACGAGTAACCGTTCAAGAAGCCTTCTCACTCTTATATATACCCACTGCATTAATGGCAGTGGGACCCACAAGGAAAACAACCGTCGTCACCTTTTTCAAAATGGAGAGCTACGATGAAGACACGTGTCCTCATGCGCGAGTGGACGGCCAAGATCAAGCATGGATAAACGATCCAACCGTTACTCGTTGGATGATTGACACGTGTCACCAGATCTCACCATTTTAAAAGCTGGCAGGCGCGTGGATGCTCACGCGTCTGACAGATCACACGTGCAACTCGCCACGTGGCACAATCACAACCACTCAAGCACCAAGTGGAGCGCGTGACTACACACGCGCCTGACACAGACGAAAGGTTGGTAACTGCACCATAATGATGGGACAACCAACAGTCAGCACAACAGACGAGGACTGACTCATCAGCAACCATCAGGCTTCCACCAGAAGCAACTGATCATTCGAATTCCAGGCGCCTTAACTCCCATTTATGAGAGACAAATTAAATGCCAATGATTCAAAATTTATTACAACTGCTGATGCGCGTTCACCATCAACAAGCGGACTATCACATGGCGCAAATTTGACGTAAAATTAAAAAGACGTTCCCCGCCCAGCGCCTTAACAGGTCATGGCGACAAATGTCTTTCAAGGCGCAAACTTGACGTAAATCAAAAAGACGTTCCCCGCCCAGCGCCTTAACAGGTCATGGCGACAAACGTCTTTCAAGGCGCAAATTTGACGTAAAATCAAAAAGACATTCCCCGCCCAGCGCCTTAACAAGCCATGGCGACAAACGTCTTTCAAGGCGCAAATTTGACGTAAATCAAAAAAGACGTTCCCCGCCCAGTGCCTTAACAGGTCATGGCGACAAACGTCTTCAATGCGCAAACTTGACGTAAAATCAAAAAAGACGTTCTCCGCCCAACTTTACAACAACAAGCAGGAGAGCAAATCTCAAGACACAACAGCAGATGAGCTTTCATCCGCGACTCCATACTTTGAGTCTAGCGCTCCACCTACTCTTCACAAAGAGCAGGAGAAGTCCTAGACTAGGGGGACTTGAAGGGATAGGGAGCCTAATCCAAGCGGAGGAGGCGTCCCTATCCCCGTAAGTCAGATTCCCCGCGCCAGTCGGTGCCGCGAGGAACCATCAGCGCGCAGCTTGCAAGGTGTGCAAGGAAGCGCGCAGAGACAACAACTGATAAGCAATAACAGCACCTGATAAGCGCGTACCTGCACGCGCGGAATCTTCCTCCAGCACCTTCTGTACGAGGTACAGAAGACAACAAAAGGAAGATTCACAAGGATCATTGACAGTGTACGCGCCAATGACCAAGCGACAGGTGGCAGAAGTGGTCCAACAACTACTGACAAGGACGGCAGCATGGCTGTATCCATGCTTCCACCATACCAGCGTCTACAGTGACAGCAGACATCCCCTACTGATGTCAGAAGCATGGTCAACGACTGTAGCAAGGACAGGAGCGCCGTCCGCCAGTCACAGTGTGCCACGTGTCCGCCTCGAGCAGCAGCCATGCCGCAAAGTGACGTCATCAACAGTATCAGTATTTTCCCGCCAATTCTAGGGAAGACCTTGGACTTGGGCCTGGACCAGGCCCAACGAATAATTGCTCCTCATGGGCTCTACGACTAAGCCCATGAATTCTCCTATAAATAGATGAAGACTTCTCCTTGCCAGAGGATCCAAAAATTATCATTAGTAGCCTAGCATACTCTCTCTTGTAACTCTTTATACTCTCATATTAATAACAATCCGGCTATTTACAGTGGACGTAGGTCATTACTCGACCGAACCACTTACCTCTTGTGTTCTTACTTACTGTACATCACACACTCACTCTCACCACTATCACCGGGGTTTAACCATACGGTTTGGGTAAAGGATTAATCCTGACGAACATAAGTATTAACCCCACGTAGATTACTCGTAATCTCCGTGATACTTATTGTTTCTTCAACTATTGTTCGATCAAGAACAATGATATTTTACAAAGAAAAGTAAATACAATGGTTTTATCGTCAACTGCTCACTTGTAATGTCATTTACTATGCAAAAATAATGTTCCAAGTTGGACCCAAAAGGATAATAAAACTATCTCCAATGCTACGTGCGTCCTTTAGACTCCCTTGGCTGCCATGTCATCCGTCACATCATATCCTTATAAATCCTTATAAATCCCCATTTTATCTCCATCCCTATAAATATCCTTACCCTTTTTAATTTCCACATCATTACCTACACACTACACACAATATTTATAAAAAACATTTTTTCTTTTTACCTTGGGCCCACCCATGTGCATAAACCAAGAAAAACCAACGCCCTTGTAGAAGGGCTTGGTTACTACAGGCTCCTATGGATAAACTTTCACATTGCAAAGGACTGGTAAGGATTTTGAAGGACACACCTCCAACAGGCGTGTTGGAGTTAGTCTAATGTTCCAAGTGGGATCCATGGCTTGTGGACGATTTTTAAAATGGCTTTGGTCTTTAGATTGCTTTTCGGTTATATGGATTGTAAGCTTCGATGGAATGGGAAAAAAGATCTTTTTACCCTTCCAACAGGGTAAACTGCCACTTTGGGCTAAACCAAGGACTTTATTGTCAATTTCCAAACGAACTGACCAAACATCATGGGTTAGAACACCAGCGGTGGCGTTCTCGGACGGGTAGGGATACCCAGATTGATCTAGGTGGCGCCGCAGGTACCCTATATGGCTATATCGCCAAACACAAATTATAACATTTGATTAACTTTATATCTTTAAATTAAATAAAAACTTTATTAAAAGACATGTGATCTCAAACTCGTCTTTATTATTAGTGGGAAATTTTGAAGGTTTTTATAGAAAAGGAATTCACATTAAGAATCATTTGAAACCACACATGGATGAAATCGGTACCGCACTATTACCGATACCGATAATACTGATATTGAATTTTTGAAAAAGTAAGTACCGAATGTTGTATGAAAGTTTTAGTACAGTATTGGTACTCGTTACAAAATGCCCATCTCTATATGGTATTGGTACCATACTTTTTCAATATTGATCTTTTGATTAAAAACGTGGATACTGAATACCATGCCTGAAGAAACATTAGGCTAAACGGGTATGTTTAGTTTAGGAATCGACCGAACTGGGGATGAGTGATCTCTTTCATACCACGAGCTCACTTAGAATCTTATAACCTACAAAACTAAACAACACCGTAGGCTCGTTATGGAAAGGGGAAAATGGAGGTTCTTCACGTAACCAGCCTCCGATGTGGAATACGTATTAGTTTTCTCTTGAGAGATTGTATGCATATATTGAGTGAGAGTGGAGACCACATAATGTTAGTAGAGATCGTGTGCGCTTGTTCCCGACTCGCCATTGGCCATGGGGTTGTCCTTGTTGTCTCCTCTACCTTGGTAGTTAGTGGAATGTGTGCAAGGAAAACCTTCGCGGCCTGCCATTGGCTGGGTGCCATTGTCCAAGGACGCCTACATAGCTCCCATGTACTTTCTGTTGCTGCAAACATGTCCACGGGGACCACTCTGCAACGGGCCTTCGCATATAGCATTTGTCAGTTGGCGTGTCTTTATTCATCAGGTGTTTGTTGGCTATTGAATATGGGTTTTATTCGCCCCATATCCTTGTGGGTTCGGACCCATATCTCTTCAAGACCTATGCTAACTTTATTACACATTTTGAATAAATAAAATAGCAAATAGTTAGCAATGAAGATTTATTAATTATAAAAATAATATTTTGAGATGAGATATGACTAAAATTACTATTGTTTTTTAATTAATTTTTGTAACTTAAGAAATATAATACAAATTGGTGAAATAAGAGAAGTGTAAAGAAGAATCTCGGGTTCACAAAATTGTATTAGGTGGCGCAACCAGTTATATATTAAAAAAGTGTTTGCGTGATATGACAAGTAACACATGGATTCCTAATTTACATAGCATGTTAATTTCTTTTTCAAAGGAAAAAAAACAAAAAGAAAACTTTAACAATACCATACTAAAATTGAAGAAAATATAATGTTTGTTATTATGGTGTAATTTAAAAGTTAACTTTGTAGAATAATAACCATGTTTCACACTTGTTCCACTAAGGTCACTCAAACTTTTTTTTTGTGTGTTTCTTAGTCACTCAACTTTTGTTTGCTATTTCAATATCGCGCAATTACCATCTTGACCGACTATCATTTAGTGAAGCGTCAGATTCCCTTTTTTATTTATTTTAATGTTAATATGGATTATACGCTAGGACTCTAGTCAACCTCTCATCAATATTCTTCTTAGGTGAATATATTATTTCCGATCATCTTCGCTGGAAACATCATTTTTTTCACTTGTCTGATGAATTTAGTTTTATACTATCTCTAGTCACCATGCTTCTTCTGTATTCTTTGTAATAGTGATTTTTCGGCATTGATGTATTGCTAAATGCATTGTCTTTACTTGTCAGTTTTGTATAGTTCTGAGTCTTTTATCGTGTGTTTCTAGTATATCTTAGATACTGAAGGGATATGGTCCAAAATCCTCACGCAGACGAGATTAACCCTAACCCACAAAGAAAACCTTAACTCCCAATCACCCGCGGAGCGTTCCATGCGCACGAGTATTCAGTTGCGCAATCTCTTAGCAGCGCAGATAAACGTCTTCACCAAGAAGGAATCTCCGCGCGGGAACACACGAGCGGCACAAATAGGCAACATCGTATGCAAGTACTGCTGCGTACGGAAGATCATAACTAAGAAAATATCCGGTCAAAGTCTGGACGCATGCCCAACCAATCAAAAGATGACGCATGTCAGGGTTGGACCAACCACCCTGAGTAGGTATAGCAGTGTGACAACGTCCATGCTGAAACCAAGTCGTGTAAAGTACTGTCAGAGTACTATACATCCCACTTCGCCATGCAACTCGTCAGACGTCATGTCCAGTGGGGAAGCTTGAACCGAAGGTTCGGGGGGTCGGAAGTCACCGGGGGTCAGAAGTCACTAGTTTCGGGGGGTCGAAACCCTATATTTCCAAAATTTTCTATACGAATACTATATAATCGGAACTTCTGCGCGAAAATTCAGGGCGGTCGGCCACCCCCTCCCGCCCCAACTAAGCATCGCCCCTGGTTGTAACACCCCGAAAACCCACTTCGTTTAAAGACATTATAGGCGGGATTGATATATGTATATGGTATTTTGTTAAGAGATTATAACTTGGAGGGTGGATTATGTCAATTTCAAAAGTCCACAACTAGAATTATAAAACATAATAAAAATACCAAAAACACACACCTTGTGTGTGTTTTGGTCGACATCAGGAGAAGAAGAAAAGGGGTTCCAACCCCAACCCAACTACCAAGCTTGATTTAGCAAGAATTCAAAGGGGAAATCGATGCATGAGCCAGAAATCGACCCTTTAAGGTCGATGGAGCCCAAAGGTACCTTTTGCTTGGTAGAATTTGATGTATAATTCGTGTAGGGTTCGAACCCCACATGTGGGTTTTGAAGAAAACACGTTAAATTTGTATTATGGCTTGATTGTAAGTGGTATTGACCATCCCTAATGGTTTAGAGATGAGTTAACCACTAAGAGTTTGTTTATTTGCATAGATGATGATGTTGGGTTTTCATTAGAGCTTGATGTTGCTAAATTAGTTGTGAATCCATGTAATTGTAAGAATAATGTGTAGTAGATGACATGCATGTGGAAATTTTGGTTATGATTGAAGGTGATTACTCATTTTGGTGGAATGCGTGTATTAGGAGCTTGTACATTGAGCTTAGAATGTTGTACGCACACCATGTGTTTGATGAAATGCCTAAATAAGTATGATGTATGAATTTGTAGGCAAGTCATGACAAATGTGAAGTAAGGTGATAGTAGATATACTTGATAGTAGGTTAACATGAAGATTGGGTCTTAGAAAGTGTTTATGTGAGAAATCTAGTTGATTGTATGATTTCATAAGAAGTATGCATTAGAGTGTACATGATGCTTGAATGATATAATGCACGCCATGAGTTGGATTAATTGGTAATATGAATGATTATGTATGTTAGTAGTATATAAATACGATGTTTATGGTGAATTGCATGCAACCTAGTATGCTAATGTAGACATATGTTTGTTAAATAGGAAAGCTTGTATGGTTGAAAAGTTGACTTTCTGGAAAGTCAACTGGCATAGAAATGTTATGATACGTTTTCTAGCATGATTGTAAGATTGAGGATTTCTTGTAAGGCATGTTAGCCTGGTTACGTGACTTATACGTTGTTTAGTCTAATTGCTTGAAGGATGAATCAAAAGAGTGAGGATAAATGTGGTTGTGTGTATGTTGTAGATATGGTAGAAGTTGACTAATGAAAGTCAATGTGTTATTTGATTGAGAATGGTTGTTAGTGTGATATGATCATGTATGCTAACAATGATGTGAATATGGTGATATGAAAGGATAGGAATAATGGACTCAAGCATGGGAAGCTAATGGGTCAAGACGGAACAAATAAACAAGCATGAGCTTGGAGGACACGAGGTAAGTGAATTCTTATTCATTTTAGAATAACGAATTCGTTCATGTATATGTATGCATGGGTAGAATGGAAAATGTGAGATGATGGGACATAATTAGATATGTTAAGGCATGGTAGGAAGCTTATAATAGGGAAAAGACGCCGCTCCGGATGGACCGGCGTGGGACGAATCAAGAAAGGATGGAAAGGGAAGCAAAATGGGGATTTTCAGGGCCCCACCGTAAGATACGGTGGTCACCGTACCTTACGGTGGCCCCTGACTCCAAATCCCCACCGTATGGCAGAGGTAACTCACCGTAGGGACTTGAGGTCCACCGTAAGGTACGGTGGCCCCTGGGAAGAAATGTTAATTTTTGTTATCTGTTGATGTTTTGCTTATGTGCGCGACCCGTAATTGCGTTTAACGCACCAATTAACATTGTTGGACCTCATGTAAGGCTATGTAAGGGTGTAGCATGTAATGGTAATGTCGGTTTTGCAATTAGGATCATAGTACGGAATGATAGAAGTGCGTGTAGTTAATTGATGCATTATTCGACGGTATCAAATACGATAAGTAGATTACCATGATTATGTAGATTGAAGATGTGACGTTCATATGGGTTCTCATGCTCGGGTTAGAGGGAGAGAGTTGCTTGTATGTATGGTGGTATTATAGGTGGAAATTGTATGCTTGTATGTATTGTAGAATTATACGAAGGAATTGTATACTTGTATGTATGGTGGTATCATAGGTGGATATTGTATGCTTGTATGTATTGTGGAATTATACGAAGGAATTGTATACTTGTATGTATGGTGGTATTATAGGTGGATATTGTATGCTTGTATGTATTGTAGATTATACGAAGGAATTGTATACTTGTATGTATGGTGGTATTATAGGTGGATATTGTATGCTTGTATGTATTGTAGAATTATACGAAGGAATTGTATACTTGTATGTATGGTGGTATTATAGGAGGATATTGTATGCTTGTATGTATTGTAGAACTATACGAAGGAATTGTATACTTGTATGTATGATGGTATTATAGGTGGAATTTGTATGCTTGTATGTACTATAGAATTATGCGAATGATTTGTATGCTTGTATGTATGGTGGTATGATATGAGGGAATTGCATGCTCGTATGTGTTGTGAAATCTTACAAAGGAAGTGTATGCTTGTATGTACTGAGAGAGTATATGGAGGAAATTGTATGTTTGGACATATTGTGGGATTATTAACCTTTGTTTGAGAATGATGAAAATGTAGGCATGTAAGTATGATTACAGGAGATGTGGAGGTTCGGATCGGGGTAACCCACCCGAACTTGAAAGAAGACTTTTAGACAGGATCGTGTCGTGAGTAGATTACATGAGGTCACCTATTGAACTAACGAATTGGTTACGTGGTGAATGCAGGTTGTCTGGTTTACCTAATGAAGCAAGGGAGGGATGGAGATCGAGCGAGGAGGCGGATTGTACGCGGTCACGGATACATAACCAATAGAGTTGAGTCACGTTGAATGTATTAAGAAATAATTTAAGATGTAACACCAAAATACTTAGTAGAACCGGTTTTCTAAACACTCAAGGTTGTTTTAAGAAAAGAATTTTTCGGTTGGTATTTTTCCGTTGCGAGTTTTCTGTAAAACAGATTTAGGGTGTTACACTGGTCATGTCAGAGTCCTCCAAAGGTCAAACCATTCCGCTCATTAGAAAATTATAAGATGTGCAACCACTCCCGTCACGCCACGTGGTACCAAAAAGGCGGTACAATCTTTCTCTCACATCAACATTAATTGTCATGTTCCTAAGTGCTAATATATTGGGCCGAAGGGAGGAACCCCTTAAGTTCAAGTAGACGGTGACACTCGAACTCCGAAAATAGTCACTAAACAAGCTAACCAAAAAGCTCAAAGGCTAGCCTTCGAGCTACACGACGTCGAAACCGACGACGACGAGTCACCGGTAGACCCAAACGAGTGGCTCTTTCGCGAGTAGGCCAAAACTGCCGCTAGATACCATCAAATGATGCTGAAACAGAAACTTGAAGGCGGGAAAGACGCTGAGTTTCGACTCTCCTACACATGAAAAGAGCCACAAAGGAAAAGAACCATACGGTGGTAGGTGTTTGTATGCTAATTTAAGGAGAAATGAGATAGATTGGAGATGAAATAAGTGTACAGATGAATCAAGAATAAAAAGAAAATAAAATCTAACACAAGGGTTGTTAGCACCCGCTAGTTCCCTAAAGAGTTATTAGCAGGGCACGAACATTAGCTCAATATTGGCGTGTTGTTTTATTGGTGGATCACATTAGTTGTTTGTTTAGGTTGTTCACCTTAGGTTCTAGCTTTATTTGAGCTACATTATTTGCACACTATTTGAGCTAACCATCGAACGCTAGTGAGTCTTGTTTCCATAAATTGATGTTTTAGATTATTTACATTTTCTTTAGAATATTATGATTTAGAAACTTAAAATATAAACATATATCTATATATATATATAAAACAAAGGTGTTTTGCTGACGTGGCGCCCAATGGTTGATTCAAGGCCCTCTTGAAATTGCCACGTGGCATTGTATTTGAAAGCTTTTGGTGTTTTTCAATTGTTTTGCTTTTATACGTAAATAAAATTTAAAACAAAAAAATTCTTCGAAACCCTACAACTCGTCATTCAATTATCTCGTGAAAAACGTCTAACGGAAATAAGGTTTTTAATAATTTGGGGACTATATAAGATGTTAGGTAAAATATAGGTTCGGTTAGGTAAGGTGTAAAAACCAGTCCCGGATTTAAGAATTGGAACACACTCGCCATTACCGACTAGAAGTTTATTACACGCATTAGATGAAGAAGGGAGTTTGATCATACCTTGGTCTTGAGTGACATGTGCCTCGGCGTTGCTCCATTCACAGGTACAATGGATGGTTATGAACCAAAAAAGTTCAGTTGCACGTACGTTAACGTATGCTGAGTTTCCTACTAAGTTTACATGGATAATTCCAAAAAGATGTTGGAAGGAAAGAAAGTCAGCTTTCTCAACAATTGGTAGAGTATATTCAGTGCCTCCTTCTTTGGGTGAACCTTATTTTCTACGAATTTTGTTAAACATTGTTAAAGGTCCCCAATCATTTGAAGAAATCCGAACTGTCAACAGTAAACTGTATCCAACTTTCAGAGATGCATGTTATGCAAGAGGACTTTTAGACGATGATACTGAATATGTTGAGGCAATTATAGAAGCAAGTTTTTCTTCTGGCGCTTCTTATCTCCGTTATTTGTTTGGAACGCTTCTTACATCTGAAAGCCTTTCACGTCCTGATTATGTTTGGGAACAAACATGGAAATTCCTTGGAGAAGATATATTATACGAAAGGCAAAAAAGATTTCCAGGTTTATACTTATTCTAAATTTAATGTACAAATAACATCATTTTATTAAAACTTTTTCTCATAAATTGGTTTTTTTTATTTATATTTATATTTTTTATAACTTTACTAAAATTTTATATTTAATTCAATCAGGTACAGTCATTCAAGAAGAAGTCATCAAAAGTCTAACTCTTTTGGAAATTGAAAAATTTCTACGTCGAAATAACTCTACATTACAAAGATATAAATCAATGCCCTCTCCAAATACAAGAGCATTGTCAGATATTGATAACAGATTAATCAATGATGAGTTATCATTTGACAAACAACTTCTGCTTAATGAATTCAATATGCTAAAACAGTCATTGACTTCAGAACAACAACAAATCTTTGATGAAATTACCAATGCAGTTGAAAATAACACTGGTGGGGTTTTCTTTGTCTACGGATTTGGTGGCACAGGAAAGACTTTTTTATGGAAGACACTTGCTTCATCAATTCGCAGTAAAGGTGAAATCGTTCTAAACGTTGCTTCAAGTGGAATTGCATCTTTATTAATGTCAAGAGGGAGAACCGCACATTCAAGATTTCATATCCCTATTATCATTAATGAAGATACCATTTGCAATATAACACCAAATAGTGATGAAGCAAATCTTCTAAAGAAAACCAAGCTAATCATTTGGGACGAAGCACCAATGGTACATAAACATGCAATTGAAGCCCTTGATCGTACAATGAAAGATATTTTCTCTACACGTACCAATTCAGCTTCACAACTTCCCTTTGGTGGTAAAGTTGTTGTTTTTGGGGGAGATTTCAGACAGATATTACCTGTTGTTCAAAACGGTAGTAGACAAGATATTGTCAATGCATCTTTAACTTCATCAAAGTTATGGTCACAATGCAAGCTCTTAAGATTAACAAAGAATATGAGACTTGCAATTGGTTCAGAACTGTCAAATGTTGAAGAAATCGAACAATTTGCTCAATGGCTACTACAAGTTGGTGAGGGAACGGTTGGAGATCCAAATGATGGAGAAGCAAACATTAAGATACCAAATGATCTGTTAATTTTAGATTCATCTGATCCAATACAAAGTTTGATTGACTTTGTTTATCCATCTCTTCTTCAACAACTTGCCAATCAATCGTACTTCTCTGAAAGAGCGATTCTTGCTCCAAAAAATGATATTGTTCATGAAATAAATGACAGATTGACAGCTTTGTTCCCAGGTGAACAAAAAGAATATCTTAGTTCCGACAGTATCTGTCCGTCTGAGACTTTAAATCCTTTTCAAGAACTTTTGTATTCCCCTGATGTACTTAATAATCTTCAAATATCAGGTTTGAAACTTTTTTATTTTACAATTCTTATTTGTTTTATATATTAATTATATTTTTTTTCCAGGTTTGCCTAATCACAAGTTGGTTCTAAAAGTTGGATTACCGGTAATGCTTTTACGTAACCTTGACCAACAACAAGGACTTTGTAACGGAACCAGATTAAGGATAACAACACTTGGAAGACGAGTTCTTCAGGCTGAGGTTATAACTGGTGGCAATATTGGAAGAAAGATTTTTATTCCAAGAATAAACATGATACCATCAGACACCAAAATTCCTTTCAAATTCCAAAGAAGGCAGTTTCCTTTATCAGTGTGTTTTGCCATGACGATCAATAAAAGTCAAGGACAATCGTTGTCCAGAGTTGGCCTTTATTTAAAAGAACCAGTATTCACACATGGTCAGCTTTATGTTGCCTTATCAAGAGTTAAAAGTAAAGATGGCATCAAGTTGTTGATTCTTAACAAAGAAGGGCAACCGCAATCAGAAACCAAGAATGTTGTTTTCAAAGAAGTTTTTTCATATTTGTAATACAACTTTACATTGTTTCTACTTTTTAATATTTATACGCTCTGATAGTCTCTGTCAAACCGAGAAGCTTAATGAGAAGTTTGATGAACGATTGGTATCGCCAGATGTTTTGAATGGTCTTAAGTTATCAAGCATACCAAACCACCGTCTGTTTTGAAAGTTGGTGTTCCTATAATGTTGCTTAGGAACATTGATCAGAAAAGTGGTTTGTGCAACGGCACAAGGTTGCAAGTTGTTAAATTGGGTAAACGTGTCATATAGGCTAAAATAATTTCTGGCACTAATATTGGTATGCAAACATTTAAACCAAAAATTAGTTTGTCTCCTTCTGATAAAAAGATTCCTTTCAAGTTTAACATAACACAATTCCCAATTGCTTTGTGTTTTGCCATGACAATAAACAAGAGCCAAGGACAGTCCCTATCCAAAGTTGGTTTGTATTTAAAAGATCCAGTTTTTTCTCATGGTCAACTCTATGTTGTTGCTTTGTCAAGGGTAAAGAGTACATACGGGTTAAAGATACTAATACTCGATAAAGAAGGCATCGTTAAGAATGAAACGTCAAATGTTGTCTACCAAGATATATTTACAAATTTATAATTCAGCATTTTTTATTCAGACATGACAATTGTTTCGTAAATTATTTTTACGTTTACTACTACATTAACGACATTCGATTATTTATGTTTATTTACATATATTTTCGAATTTGCCTATTATTTTCTTTGTATTAGTTAGCTGAATTTAAAAGTTTTCTAATTTTTATATAATCATTTTACTTTAATTTCTAAATATCTAAATATTTACATATATTACCTTCCATAATATATCTTCTTGGTAATCGTTTCCATATCATCATTATACTTCTGAATACTCTTTTGCTTCACCATCTAACAATTCACAAACTTACAATGTATATAATAATACCTCTTTTTCTTATCGCCGATCACACTCATCATTCTTCCAAACATCCGCGTCTCTGTAATCACCGAACGATTCCTCTTCTCAAAGGTAAAAACCCTCTTTTTAAAGCTCATGCATCTTAAGATTTTTCTTTAATCGTTGTTTTAGTTACTCATTTATTGTAGTAATAATCGTTAAGTAGTTTTGTTAGGTATAAATCTGTAACCTAAAATTAGGTTTAAGCTCGATAAACAGTAATTTCAAATCGTTTCGTTATCCTCTGTTTTTTAATCGTCAGTTACCAGGTTTATGTATATTCTTAGTTAATGTTATTTGTATTTTTGCTTTTATTATTGTTTATTAAAGGATAGTGTATAAATAACATCTTTATAAAGATTCATTGTTTTCATTGTTATTATATGTTGGTATGTTTATGCTCTGTTTTTAAAGTTGATTTAGAAATTTAGTAACTTTTAAGCTATGTTTCTGTTTTTTACAAATTAGTACCTTTATGATCATCAGGTTACCAATTATTAGTGTTACTTCATGATTATTGAGTATAATCTTTTAATATGTATGTTTTGCAATACACACTTTAGTTAATCATTATTATTTTATGCTTATTGTCAATTGTTTTTTATACACGATTAGTGAGTTATGTTATGTTTTTTTTATGTTTCAACCAACATTAAGCAAAATAATTTAGTATTTTTACATTGTGATAACAACAGGTGCATATTGTTGCTGTTGAAAATGCTTTATGGTTTCTATGTTGAGTCTGAAAGTAAGAGTAGGGCGTGTTTGGTAAGATATCTAACGTTTCTCCCGTATTTTGACTATAATTCAACTTATTATGCTTATTTAAATAATTCTATATTTATTTTATTTTGATTTCAGCCCCTGCCTAAGGACTATAGTTCTTGGATTAAGAAATTCAATTATCCGGTAGGTAACACGGAAATTAGAACTTTGGATTCACAGGTGTTTGTGATAAAAATTATGGAACTTAATGGTACTTATTATTTATACAATGGATGGAGAACAATGATTCAAACACTAAATTACCCATCTAAGTGTAAATTTGTGTTTCAACATATTGCAAACCAAAAGTGTTTTAGAATGATAAGTTTCTATCAAGACGCAGTTTGTGCTCCTGGTCCGTTTTTCTATTGCAGGCTTGATGACCCATTCAGTGAATATAAGCACCGTCTTGTATGTCTTATTATCAACTTAATATGTTATACATTAAAATTCATACAATATTTATTACTCTATTAACATTACTGTTTTTCTATTTCAGCATATAAGTAATTTGATTTTGCATGGAAAGTTCAATAAACTACTTCCAGTTGAACCAGTTGTTATCAAATCATTCCCAGATCATGAATTCCTCTGTATGATTAATGTAGAAGATGGTCATGTTTATTTCACCAAAGGATGGTCTTATATCAGGAAACACCTTTCATTAACTCGTCAACATCTCATTGTTTTTGAGATGATTAACGATGTTACTTTTCACATGTCTCTGTTTCTTAAGAATCAACTTACACCTCCTCCAGATATGTGGGTCTATGATGTGAAAAAGGAGTACGATGAAGATGTTAATGATGATGAAGATGTTAATGATGATGAAGACATAATAATTATTTCGGATGATAACAGCCAAGAGGAAGATTTAGCAACACCTATGGATGTTGATGCTGAGGAGGATGTAGGTGTACCAGTTGTTTTCATAGTTGATAATCATTTTGTAAGTTTAACTTCTTTATTTCCATTCATTTTAATACATGTTAATATATTTTTTATTAATATGCCATACATTGTTATTTTTATAGAGGATGAAGAAGTTATGGGCGATTGACAATGGTTTGAATATCAAAAGGAATTTAAAAATTACTGATGGTGATGGTGGTGTATGGTTAGCATCTGTTGGTTTTGAGCAGTCGAGTGGAAATGATCGTTACAACATTAAAGGTATGTCTTCCTTTGCTGCGGACAAGAAACTGAAATCTCGTGATGCAATGCATTTTCTATTTTTCAATAAGAAAGGTCTCTTCAAGCTATCTCATGTTGTAAAGGCTGCTGATCGTTAGGTTTGTTTTGTCGTTGGTACTTTTGGTTGGATGACAAACTTAGAAGTTTTAGTGTTTAAAATGATTAACTGTTATTAGTTAACTACTTATCCACGTTTTTACTTTTGTGACTTAGTAATTCGTGGTTTTTGGATTATATATATGTATAAACACACTATTATTTTTGGTTGCTTTTCTAATGTAATTAATCCTATTTATAATTTTGATTTATTTTTGCTATGACATTTGATGCAGCTGCTACTTTTATGCAGTTCTTGCATACCAAAATGTCATCTTTTTTATCATAAAAGTCATTAGAAAAGATAATACAGTTTCCAGGTTTTCGGCATAGCCAATTGACACCCCGGATGATTTGCTGCATATGAATACTCATATTATTCACCTCATTTTGTATCCTAAGTCGTTACGTATGTGCAGCTGCTTTTGCAGCCATCAAAATCTTTATTATGCGGCAGTTGTGAAATATTCGTTATGATTTTTCGTGGTTGTTTTTATGTTCACATTTGATAGTTATGTAAAACTTAGGTTAGGAACTTGCAACCTAAATTTGACTTATATAAAGTCAAACAGTAAATATCTTCGTATCATATTCTACTACCAACTTCTTAAACCAATATGCATGTAAAAACTGATTGTAGCAAAATTTTGATTCTACTTTTCGCCAATATAATCTTTAGTAAAGCATGTATTAAATATTATGTTTCATTTTACTTCTGCGTGTAGTGGATATCTCTTATGCGGAAGGTAAACAGGTTGCAAATTATGAAATTAAAAAACCACTCGAAACGTTTTCGTTCGGTTTTAATAGTAAAAATTGTCAAACAATTGTCTCCTTATGTGTTAACAAATCCATATAATTTATATTATGTTTTATTTAAACCTTTTACGTAAAATACGTGACATAACAAATCGATATAATTTATATTCTATTTTATTTTATCATTTTACGTAAAATACGTGACATTCACCCCCGGGAAGCTCCCGGGTTATTTGCTAGTAAATTATATAAAGGGATAGCGGTGCTGCTTGTTGCCCGTCTATCTTCTATTTTGACGTACTTGACAAGTTTTAAAAATAATATTGATTATTAAAAACCAAAATGAAAATTTAATAAATAAATATACTTAGCATTATTTTTACGTCATGTAACAATAATAAAAAAGAGTGGTGTTCACAATATAAACCACTAGCTTATTACCCCGGGAGTGTCCCGGGGTTAAAAAATCTAATATGACTTAATAAAAAATTATAAAAGTGGAAAACATACCAATCGTAAACTCAGTCATACGGATCATTAATTCCCATTTGCGTTCACTGACCTGAACCCTGAAGCAAATGTGGCGATTCATAGCTCACTTAAGCAGTAACTTCGGCTTTCTCTTCATACTCCTGTAGTGGTTAAAGATTACAGATGAGGTTTTGACATTTTTGAAGTTTTCATCGTTTTGGTCCCACTTTAAAGTACTTGGTTATATGATTTTATTAATACATATATTGAATTACAAACATTACATATTTAATTAAAGTAAAAATCCCAACTAATAAATCTACCAGTGTACACGCAATTATCTATTATTAAGGGTATATATGATAATTGTTAAAGTAATTAGTGCTTTGTTTTAAATCCATCAGTGAAATCGTTTGTTTTATTTGTCAAAGCAAAAGTTATAATATTTGTGCATTAGATTATTCGTATAAACCTTACCTCCTGATCAAAGGTAGAAACTAACGGAATGTTCACCTCTATTTATAATATTCATTTAATAAATGCTTGTTAGATAAATTAGAATATAAATCTTTTTATTTAAATTTGAAGATATCCGTATCTTCTTTGATTTATTTTTAAAATCAATAATTTAAAACAAATTCTAAACATATATATATTAATATAATATGGAAGGTAAATATGTTTATTTTATTTTGAAGATAGCCATATCTTAATAAAATATTTGAATTTATAATAATAGTATATTTAAAATATAAGTAGATTTGGTTTGTGAGAGAATTATGGAAGAGATAAAGAATGTAGAGAATAGAATGACAAAAGGATTAGGGTTTAAAAAAAATCAAAAACACTAAAATCTTTCAATTATGATGCCACGTGGCAGTTTCATGAAAAGGTTGAAGCCACCATTGCACGTCACGTCAGCAACGTTCAATTCTTTTATATATATTAATAGATTAATAGATAATAGATAATAGATGTATATACAAACAAGTTGATTTTCTCCTTTTTTTTATACAACCTAGTTTATGTCAAGTTACTTCAGCTTGCACTCTTTTCAGCCATGTATTTAAGAGTTTCACTTTTCACCCACAAACTAAACTAAACCACCTAAAACACTTGAACCAAACAAAGCCAATAACTCCACAATCACTAGACAGTAAAAGCTATTTGCACACAAGGAAACACAAACTGAAATTACTTGTCGAACCATAGTAGTTATATATTACAATACGAAATTCAAATTACGTAGAACAAAGCGCTCTAAGTAGGTTGTAACACCGACGAGCGTTTACACATGCGCACTTATTTAGCACGATATATATATTGATCACTGCGACCAACATTACTTTCGATAGCTAGTAACGGATGGTAGAACTCAGGTCGTTTCCCACCACTGATTGGCAATATCATTTGCAATTTTAGTAGCATCATAGGCAACCCCAAAGATTCCTCGTCTAGTAAACCCTGCTGTGTACAATCCATTTTCGCATTTCCAGTTATTAGGAAAGGAGGTTTTTGGCATTCCATCATGTGCAAAGAAGTCACTTCCCTGCATAAAATAAATATATACATTTAAAATGCTAAATAAAACATATATATTTAGAGAATGATCAAGATAAGTGCCTACTAATTAGGTTTTTAAATTGTAAAAACTCTTATTAATTATATATGAATATATTACAAGCATGGACATCTTGATTCAGTTATGAATATCCACATGCATATAAATTTGCTCTAGATCTTTCACATAGGACTGGCAATTTAGACACGAACACGATGACCTGACACGAACACGATGACCTGACACGAACCTACACGATTTTAACAGGTTGACACGTTAAGACCTGTTTATTTTCGTGTCGTGTTCATGTTTACCTATTTTGTGTTCGTGTCTTAACAGGTCTTATCGTGTTTTTTATCATGTCTTGTATTGTCTTATCGTATCTTGTCGTGTCTTATCATGTCTTGTCGTGTCTTGTCGTGTTAACTTATTTTACTAGGTGTTCCTTATCGTGTCATATCGTGTTAACCTGTTATACATAGTTTCGTGTTCATGTTTGAAAAAAATGACACGATTAGATTTCGTGTCGTGTTCGTGTTTACAGGTTTCATGTTTGTGTCTTAACAGGTTCGTGTAACCTGTTATGCCAGATGATCTTTTACATGTAATTAAAAATGTACATGTGAATATCAGCCCATGCATTTACCTTGAGCCAAGAAGTCACATTACTCTTGTAACCAGTTGCTAACACTATGCAATCACACTCAAGCTCTTGCCCATCCATGAACACAACTCCATTTTTAGTTATTTCCCTCACTCCCTGTTCAACTACCTATAAACATGCATGTATTTAAAAATCAAATTAATAACTAATAATATTATTCAAAAAAAGAACTGATAAAACAATATTACCTTGATGTTACCAGTTTTGACTTTAGATAACGTTCCAACATCAAGAACCGGGGATCTTCCGGTGGTCATTTTCAACTCCAGCGGGCCGGTTTTTGGCCTTCGAAGACCAAATTTTTCGGTGTCTCCTAGAATGTAGTTGGTTATAGACAGAAGCAACTTGTCCACCACCTTAATAGGTAGCCATTTGATAAGTGTCATGGCTAGTCCAAAGGTTGAGAATCCAAACATATCTCTTGGCACAACATGAACCTGAAAAGTGTATATATATAATTAGAAAACTATAATTACAAAATAATAATGATAATTACCACAAAAAAAATCATAATAATATACTGCTACAAAATAATAATTAAATAGTTGTCTATCATGTCATGCAGGTGGTTTATACATAACATATTTTGGCTATATATATAAAAAAGAAACATTTTGAACATAGATGAGAACAATATATAGATGAAAGTTTATGAGTATAGATGTCAAATTTATTGTTTAAAACAATAAAAACATCATGCTCATTACAATGGTATATTCTCTAGTAACTTGAGGTCCAACTTATATTTTCGTTTTATAAACTTTTAAATTTATGTTAAAAATCCAACGAATTCGGGTTACTGGGGTCGTAGACCCTCTTGACTCCCTTAAGTTTCTTGGTTCCGTCACTGCAAACACATAATAAATAAGTACGTAAATAATAATAACTTACGGAATTTCTAACCACCGTAAAAGGAATTGCACCATGATTGCAAAGATCAAAACTAATCTCCATGCCAGAATTCCCACACCCAATAACCACAACCTTCTTCCCTCTAAACTCATCTCCATTCTTATACTCACTTGCATGCACAACACGTCCCTCAAACACTTCAATCCCTTGAATCTTCGGCATCAACGGCTCAGCATTCTCGCCCGTAGCCACCACAAGCCACCGCGATTCGTACCAACTATCTTGTGTTTTCACCCTCCAAACCCCACGCTCAAACTCAAAGCCAGCACTCTCCACCATCTGGTTGAAAACTGGCTTGATACCAAAGTGGTCAGCATAAGATGTTATGTATGTGATAAACTGGCTTTTGGTAGGGTATTTTGGGTAGCTTTTAGGGTATCCTAACATTGGAAGCTCACATAACTCTTTGGGGATATGGAGTTTCACACAGTCATAGGTTTTGTATTGCCATAAAGATGCTATGCAATCATTTCTTTCAAGAACAAGAGAAGGGATGCCATTGTGTTTCAAGCATGCAGCCACTGCTATACCAGATGGTCCACCTCCTACAATGATTGGTCCTTCAACTTTAGTATAAACTTCTATATCACTTCCAGTTGAACCCATGATCAAGATTGTCAAACAACAAATGATAACAAGAAGGTTCTTTGAGCAAGATACTGATGAGTATTCTTTCTTATGGTTGTTTAAATAGTGTAGCATTAAAGACAACCTTCCATTTAACACTTGGAGTTCAGAAATGTGCTGAATCATGAGAGAAGTAGGGAGTTCGTTGGGACTTGGTTTTATGACCGTTCTACAAGTCAGCTGAGAGATTTTATGACAGGTGAAAAAGAGTGAGAAGTGTGTGTAAGATTAATAGAGTGAAAGATAAGGAAAGGAGTTGTTTCTATTTCTCAAGGCTCTGTCTTCTTAAGCTTTTTAACTGCAGATGGAGGAGATTTGTTGGGAGAGGGGGAGGGGGGTTAATTTGGAGCTATAAATACATGCATGCATGCATGTGTTATTTGCTTGTGATGGTGAGTAGTTGAGTTGCATTTACATGGTTTGTCTTCATGTTAGGATCCATGGTTGTACATATAATCAAATGGAGAGTAAACTTGTTTTTAAAATGAGCTTTGTGCTTAAACTTGGACTAGCATAATTTAGACATGGGATTGTTATGGGATTGTTAGGCCATGTCACATGTGTAGTGGGGGGCTTGATGTGAGCTTTATAGATTAAAATATTAATAAAGTGAGAGGATGGGTTTTATATAAAAAGAGTGTGTAGTGGTGGGTTTGATTGAGTGTAGAAGTTGGGTTTGATTAGGTGTAGAAGAAGGTGAGTGTAGAAATTTGATTTTTTTTATTATTATTTTTGCCCCATCACTCTCGCGAGTAGCATCACGCTGCAACAAGAACAAGCCCCATAGCGCCGAGGGAGGGGGGGTGTTCCGGACGCCATGGGGGTGGGTAGCGCCCCTCCTTTGAGCCCACTACACATTACCTTAGGGGTGAAACTTGGGGCAACAGTAAGGTTGCGACTTGGAAGCCAGAAGTCCAAATCGTGAAAATAGCCTCTTTTGAAATGAAGAGTAAGGTTACGTATGTCACGCCCAAGTTGAGGATACACACTCCTGGACTGCATGCAAAAGACTCATGCACATGGTTTGCCTTTCTTAAGACATGGGATTGTTAGCTTATTGATGATCCTTTGGCCTTTTGGAGTGTTATGAAAGTATATTCTAAATGCAACTTTGTAGAGGGGATATTTTTTCATTATTTATTAGCGGAAATATATTATTGTGTTTAATGTAATTATTGTATACATATCTCTCCTTGATTTAATGAGATGTAGTTTCCTTATTATGCTCTTGAAATCTATGTACCCGATTATGTTCAATGAGAAAGTCATCCAATTTCTCCAAATCACATGGTATCAGAGCTTGCGCTCTATACCTAACCTTCGCAGCTTTTTTTTTCAGATCTTGATCCAAACCCTAGGGTTTTGACTCTAAGCCGCCGCCGGCCACCCTGTTTTGTTTTTCTTCTTTCTGATCCTGTTTCCTTTTACCTATTAACTCTGCACTATGGATGACAAGACTGATACCTCCAACCCCACCCCAAAACAACCGGTCCCCCTACACCATGTTTACACTATTACCAACATCACCAAGAAGGTTCGTATTTTGGATGGTACTACGGTCACATACTCCACGTGGGTGAAGCTTTTTCATCTTCATGCTCGCGGATACGAGGTCCTAGACCATATCACCAAGGAACCACCCCCTGAAGACGACCCCACATACTCTCAATGGATGAAGATTGATGTTGTAGTGCTCCAATGGATCTACAGTACCCTATCCCCTGACTATCTTCTTTGGGTTCTTGAAGAGCCCTCCACAGCTCTCTAGGCTTGGAATCGGGTCAAGGATATCTTCCATAACAACAAGGGTCCCCGTTGTGCAGTCCTTTAATCTCGGTTTATAAACATGAAACTTAGCTCCATGTCTTCTTTGGAAGCCAATTGACAAGCCCTTCGGGATTTGGCAGCCCAGATAGATGATGTGGGCAATCCTGTTAACGAACAGACCCTGATTTTGCAACTTGTTCTGGATCTGTCACGAGGACATAACCCCATCGGCTCTATAATTAATCGTGAACTCCCTTCCTGGAACGAAGCATGTGAGATGTTTCGTGGCGACTTGGAAAGACAAACTGCTCGAGATGGGACTGCCCCTAATTTTGAGGCGCATGTTGCTGTAACTCCCACTCCCTGTCGTGATGGTCCCACCCGCGATAACCAGCCTACTCGCTACAACTCAGGCCCACCCGTTTTGGTCAGATCTAGGGCCCAAATTGATGTGGTGGCCTACGCCGTGATAACCCTATTCACAACCATAACCCACCGACCCAAAACCAAACTCACGGCCCTAGTCACTCTAGCCTGGCCCAATACAGATCCGGGTCTGGGTCCAACAGTCGTGGCCCATCCTCTCGCAACCCACCAAAAAAACTCATGGACCTAACCTTTTTACCCACCTATGCCACCACCATACTGGGCCAATTCTTTCTGGGACAACCCACCACCCCTATGCCCCTACCCAACCCAACCAGGCTGGGTCTCACCTTGGACCGGACCACAACAGCAGCATCAGCCTTGAGCCAGTAAACAATCGCGCCTGAAGCTCATATAACTGATGTTAACCCCTTGGAACCAACTGAACTTGCTGAAGCTCATATAACTGATCCTCGCCATGTGTCTTCCTTGGATGCCCCGCGGATCACCGCGGCTACCGATGCCTGGACCTTTCTACTAGAAATGTTAGCATTTCCCATCACGTCACCTTTAATGAACTTGTGTTCCCATTCTCCAAAACCTTTACATCCCAACCTATGTCTTATACCTTTTTGGAGTCGGACCCTTCAGCCATACTTTTCCAACAACCCATAGCCACAACTCCCCTACCAGCTTCTGCACCATCTAACACCACTCCTCCTGCACCTCCGACCCACTCTACTCATACACCCATAGCCACGGCTCCATCACCGACCCGCTCCACCACTGATACCCACATCACGGCCCCAGCCCACCTTAACTTATTCACGAAGACCATTACCTCCACGGCCCAACAACCTTACTCGTACCTCGGCCCAACTCAATCCATCCCCATCCCCATCCACCCAAACTGCTCAACCTAATCCAGAACCTGTGCCACCTCAACCAGACCCACCATCGACTATTATTCCCACCGGTCCTACTACCTTAACACACCCAATGATTACCAGGTCTCGTGATGGGACGTCCAAACCTAAGGCCCCATTTAACTTAAATGTTGAAACCATTTCAATTTTACCCAAGTCACATATTGATGCCCAGTCTAATCCATATCGGTCTAATGTTATGGAAATCGAATACACTGCTTTAATAGGTAATAACACGTGGGATCTCGTGCCTCGGCCTCTAGATGCATACATTATCAGATGTATGTGGCTATTTCACCACAAGTTTCATGCGAATAGACGGTTGGAAAGATAAAAGGCCCGTCTTGTGGTAAATAGTAAGTCCCAGTAGTTGGCATTGATTGTGATGAGACTTTCAGTCTGGTAGTTAAACCAACTACCATTCACACTGTACCTAGCTTGGCAGTGTCCAGGTCTTGACCTATACATCAGTTGGACGTTAAGAACGCATTCTTACATAGGGATCTCAGCGAAACTGTCTATATGTTTCAACCACCCGTTTTTATTGACGAGCATCATCCTAAATATGTGTGTAGGTTAAATAAATCTTTATACTGGCTTAAACAGGCACATTGGGCGTGGTATCACAGATTTGCCACATATATTATTCGCTGTGGATTTCGAACATCCACCTCTGATGGCTCTTTGTTTATCTACAAACAGAGAAATGACATGGCTTACCTCCTTTTATATGTGGAGGATATCGTCCTCACAACATCTAATGATCGTCTTCTACATCATTTTATATCAACTATGTCATGGGAATTCTCTATGATTGGTCTTGGCAGGTTACATCATTTCTTGGGCATTGAAGCAACCCATCAATCTGGAGGACTTTTTCTCTCCCAGTGCTCCTACATTAATGATATTCTAAATAGGGCGAAAATGGACAATTGCAAACCATGCTACACCCTTATTGATACACATTCCAAATTAAGTGCTTCGACTGGTGAACTGTTACCTAACGGGACTTTATGCCACCCCTTGAGGGCGCGTTATAATATCTTACTTTTACTAGACCCGACATTTCATATGCGGTACAGCAAATTTGCTTCTTTATGCATGCCCATAGGGAACCTCATTTTGCTTATCTAAAACGCATCCTTCGTTACCTAAAAGGCACTGCTGATCATGGCTTACACCTATCCCTTTCCAAGTCAACTAATCTCATCACCTACTCGGATGTTAACTGAGGGGGTTATCCCAATACACGTCGTTCAACATCCGGTTATTGCATTTTTTCTTGGTGACAATTTGGTATCCTGGTCCTCCAGACGACAGCCTACCATCTCGCGCTCAAGTGCTGAAGCCGAATATAGAGGGGTTGCAAACACCACCGCTAAGTTATCTTGGATTCGCAACCTGCTACTTGAGTTACATCTTCCAGTTACACAGGCGTCAATCATTTACTTTGACAATATTTCTGCCATGTACCTATCACAAAATCCGGTTCAACATCAACGTAGTAAACATGTTTAAATTGACATTCATTTTGTTCGAGAGAAAGTTCGACTCGGTGTTGTACGCGTCCTACATGTTCCTGCTGAATATCAATATGCTGACATCTTCACGAAAGGTTTCCACGCATCCTGTTTGATCGTTTCAAGTCCAGTCTTTGCATTCGGCCAGTTACTGCTTCGACTGCCGGGGGCTATTAGCGGAAATATATTATTGTGTTTAATGTAATTATTGTATACATATCTCTCCTTGATTTAAGGAGATGTAGTTTCCTTATTATGCTCTTGTAATCATGTATATGTACCCGATTATGTTCAATGAGAAAGGCATCCAATTTCTCCAAATCACATTATTATTGTTCTTAACATCAATCTAATCTACTGCTAATTTTACATCATTGTCTACCGTGAGACTCGAATCCTAGCTCCACGCGAGGGACATCTTCTTACACATCTTGGTAACACTAAACCATATGCCCTTTTATATGCAACTTATTCAACTGTACAAAGGATCACTTATATAAAATTAAATGGTTTTGCTAATAAATAGCCCTGAGGACTAGTGTTGAACTACACTAATTATAAGCATCATCTTATATCAAATGGTTTTCGGCCTAATTGTATCAAGGATAACATAGAAGAAGTTGTCCATTATTGACGGATGAGAGTTCAAGTCGTATGACGGATAAAATATGGGGTTTTTTCTTGTACCTAAGAATATGCATGTATGTATTCTTAATGGATTTTGATCAATTTGCACATTGAGTGGGAGTTTTGTAGGAATTGTGTTTTAAACACTAAATTACTCGATGTTATGACTGATGAAGTGATGATGATCACTTTTAAAAATTTTGAGAGTATAATCTTAACAAAAATGACGATTTATGCCAAAATGACTCAAGTTATCAAAGCGATGATTTGTTTGTACCTTCTAAAAGATTTACTTTTAATAGTGATATTCAACTAAAAGAATCCGGTGGTTAGTTATAAAAAGACAATTGGAAATTCAAATGACAATCAATCGGGTTAATCGAATGTATGTATGTATGTAGTACTTACGTACTATGTTGTATATACGTAATACGTATATTTATACATGCGTATGTGTATGAGTACGCGTATGTGATCCATGTGAATGCACGTACATGTTGTATAATAAAAATTTTAAGTAGTGCTGATCTTTAATCGCTAAAAAATTGCAATATGTAACAAATTGACAATTGTCATTCATACCTTATATATCATCTTTTTGTAGAAGATACATGTAGTAACTACAATAAATTTTCAATGATGGTTAGTTGACTTGGTAACATTTTTTTTTTGTAAAGTAACTAGTTGACTTGGTAACATAGTTCTTTATTTTAAATAACGAGCATAAAGAATCTTTATTAATTATTATACTGTGATCACGAGGAAAAACTATATATCACATATGTTGTATGCGGATGACGCATTGATAATGGGGTTGTGGAGCATTGATAATATTATTACTACTAATTGGTTGCTTCGTATATTTTATCTATGCTTCGGTTTGAAAATTAATATCCAAAAATCGCAGCTTTATGGGGTGGGTGTATCAGATGGCGAAGTGAATAGTATGGTTGACCTGCTCGGGTGTAAGGCTGGAAGTTTGTCGTTTCAATACTTGGGTATCAAAGTTGGAGCGAATATGAACCGTCTAATTCATTGGGAGCCTGTTTTGGACTCGATCAGAGGTAGATTACAATCTTGGAAGGCTAAAGTCCTATCTATAGGGGGTCGGCTAACTTTGATTAAGGCGGTGCTTGCAAGCTTACCGGTGTATTATCTTTCGCTTTATAAAGCTCCGGTGGCGGTTACTGAAGAGATTGAAAGAATGATGCGGAAGTTTTTGTGGTTAGGTGGGAAAGAAGGTAGAGGAGTGTATTGGGTTTCTTGGGAGAAGGTTACTAAACCAAAAAGGCTTGGGGTTTGGGCATTTCTACGATGTGTGAAGTGAACTCGGCACTCCTTGTCAAGTGGGCTTGGCGATTCAAATGTGAATACGAAGGGCTGTGGAGAAGAGTGATTATGAGCATTCATGGAGCTAGGGCGAAATAAATGGTCTTTTTTACCAATTAAAAAAGCTATTTCAAGTTGTTGGAAAACTATTGTTGGGTTCTTAGATAAAATGCGGATCAATGGGCAGCCTTTAAATGCTTTTTTGAACTGTAAGATTGGGGATGGGAAGAAAATAAGCTTTTGGAAGGACGTTTGGTTCGGAGACAAGCCTTTGATGCTCAGGTGGCCGAATCTGTTTGCATCGGATAGTAGGAAAAATGTTGTTGTTGCGGACAGACTGAAACAGAGGGCAGGGCTGCTGACTTTGGACGAGGAATGGGATCTGAATGGAGTTACTGTGGCTGCAATTTCGGAGATACAAGATGTTTATTGGATGTTGTCTCAAGTTAGTCTTAAAGATGTCGAAGACAAGTGGTATTGGGGGCTGAAGGGGGATCAGATTTTCACTGTTGCTGCTGTAAAAGATAGTTTGCGAAAGGTAGAAACTGCACAGTCAACTCAGCGTAGGAAATGGATTAGTTGGGCTCCTCTTAAAGTTAATATACTGTTATGGAGAATAGAACTGGACAGAGTTCCGACAAGATTGGCCTTGGTTAAGAGGAATATTCGGAGCTTGGATACGTCGTGCCCTATGTGTAGTGTCGATGCGGAATCGTCCTCTCATTTATTTATCTGCCGTGGGTTTACTTATGGCGTATGGAGTAAGGTGTGGTCTTGGTGCAAATTGTTTCCTCCTTGTCTTAACACGATTGAGGAGCTTCTGATTTGGGTGCATTCGATCAAGTTATTGGCTTGGGGGAAGAAAATCGTCCGGGGTATTGTTATGGTTGCTTGTTGGGCCGTGTGGAAGGAGCGAAACAAGAAGGTGTTCCATGATTCTTCTCCTAAGGTGGTGGAGATGGTCGCGACAGTGAAATCGTTATCTTACCCTTGGTTTAAACATAGATCTAGATATGTGAATATTGAGTGGAATGAGTGGGTCAAATACCCGTTGTATATATTGTAACTTGGCTTTAAGGGTGGTCCCTGTTTTGTGACCATTCCTTGTTTTTGAATAAAGTTTAAGTTTCAAAAAAAAAAATGAGGAAAAACTTAACCTACGTTACTAACCGTTAGAATTGATTTCAACGACCAATTACCATCACCATCCTAGTATCCTTGTTGTTTTGTTCTTGTTAGTATTCTAAACCTACTTTCACATATTTGATTATTTTTTAAATACAATACTTAGACTACCAGGTGTGGTGGAGGATAGTCCTTCCAAGATTACCCGTCACGTCAGTATAAAATGGGTCTCTTTTGTATTTAGACAATATGAGGACTACACAAGGGTGTGGGGGTGGTCTTCCTTTGATAGTCCTCCACTCCTATTAGTTATTTTTTTTATTTATAACTTACAAATAACTAAATAATTAAAATAAATAATAAAAAAGTCACATAATATTAAAAAAAAGTTACAAAATAAAAAAAATACGCCTATAAAAACCGAAAAAAATAAAGAGTGACGAAAAAAAAAATACAAATCCACAACTAGTTTTCTCCGGTTGCCCAAATATACTCGATCAAATCCGATTGTAGATGTAGGTGTCGGTGCTCGTTGCGTAATGAGAAGTCGTTTATGTCTTGTTGAGCCGGACTAATGGGAATACTATTATCCCCGAGCTCGTTTTAATGTAAATCACAAATGGCCCTGCATTCGTCTTCGATGACCATGTTATGCAAGATAATACAAGCATACATACAATAACGCAACAATTTTGGTGCTCACATTCGTGTCGGGTTCTCAATGATATGCCATTTTGATTGTAGAACCCCAAAACAACGTTCGATATCCTTTCGCGCCGCTTCTTGATACTTGGCAAATTTCTTTCTTTTTTCGTCGTCCGGGTGCTGAATGATTTTAAACATTGTAGAGCATTTCGGGCAGATTCCATCAGCAAGATAATACACGTGGGGGTATTCCACCCCAAAAATTGTAAACCTGGTGTCTGGACCGGTCCCTTTCACAACATCGTCGAAATTAGTGATTGATTGATGATGTTAATGTCGTTGTTAGAACCGGGAACTCCAATAAAAGCATGTCAAATCCATAAATCCTGGGAACAAGCAGTCTCTAAGATTATTGTTTGATATCTGTGTTGACCACCGGTGAACATTCCTGGAAAACAATGTTTTTCATTATGGTGTTGATATATTTTCTGGATGTCGCTGGTGGTTGGTTTTCGCAAATATATTTTGTTGTAGATCTTCACAACACGCTTGCAAAACTTGTACAAACATTCCCGTGTAGTTCTTTCTGACATCCTTAAATATTCATCCCAGATGTCGACCGTTGACCCGTAATCTAGTTTGTGTAATGCAGCTGTGACTTTTTGAAGAACGGTGAACCCCTTTTTGCCTCTAGCATCGTATCGCAACGTAAAAAATGGGTCACAACTCGACAAGTCATCAGCTATACGTAAAAATAGTCGACGACTAATTCTGAACTGCCACTCAAAAGTCACATTCGATACAACGGTTGCTCGGTAAGTAATAATCATGCATTAATCTATCGTGGGCACATACACGTATGTTGCAAAAAAAAATGTGTACATATAAAATGTGTACATATAAAAACATCTAAAAGTAAAACATAAATGTAAAATATAAAGGTATATAAGTAACATAAATATAAAACAATCAATATTTCAAAAAAAGGTTACCTTCTCGGTCTATATTTATTGCCGCTTGCGTAGTTCGTGGTACACTTGAGACCTCTTATTCCTCTTCCATAATGATTTGCGCCGCCACCGCCACAATGTTTATTAAATTTTGGTTTTCCTCACTAGACGACGAAGCAAACGAAGGAACAATCGACATTGTGTTGTAATTTTTATAAAAACTTTAAACAATTGAGTAAAGGTTGAGAGGAATTGGTAAAAAAAATATGAAGATTTGAGTGTTTTTTTTAAATGTGAGGTGTATTTAAAAGGGAAAAGTGGGATTTATTTATTTATTTATTTATTTATTTATTTTGAAAGGCTTAGTTCAGTGGTAAATCCTTGTACAACCCTAACCTAGCGTCTCAAGTTTGAATCCCTATCCACACACCGGTGTCCTCCTTGCCAAAGCTCAAACCGCCACGAGGGATTTTTTTGTGATGGCCGTTTCATGGCCCCACCATCCACAATCAACCAATAATCAAGGTCTTCCTCTTCGTCCCATTTCAGCCGATGAAGCCGGGTTTAGGGCGGCCGGGACGTTATTGGCCGGACCAAGACGGGGTGGCCGGACCTAAGCCAACCCACACCCGATAGTCTTTTATATTCTGTAAATAATATTATTATAAAAGTTTGTAAAACAATTATTGTCGTTGGCTCTAAGTGACACTTGTATTAGCCCTGCCACACCCAAGTCGAACCAAACCACATGATCCCCATTTTAGCACCAAAATTTCCCAAATTCCGAAAAAAAAAACGGATTTTTCACGTTATATATTAATTTCAGTTCGGTCACCGTTTCTTGTTTTCCTCATATGTACCATTTGATAATTTATTTCATTTCTTAATTTTAAATGAATTTAATCATTTAAGTTAATTACACAGATGTTCCCTATGGTTTAAACTGTTGATTATATTATAAGAATGTAAGTAAACATATTAACCGTTCAGAATCTCAGTAATGGAAGACACCATTATCTTGATCGGGTTCCCTTTAGTGTGTACACTAATGATGGCTAATGATAACAAAGTGATCGAATGAGAGAGAGGTGGGTGGTGGCTACATTAGGTTATTGTGTTATTAGAGTCCAACCTAATACCTCTAGTAATCTCTCTATTTATACACACAGGGGACACCCTAATTAGCTTTAGTAAGGGTAATTTCGTCCATCAAGGAATCACCTATTATAAACTTAGGGATATTGTAGTAATTGATCAATATAATATAAATGATATGATGGCCATATAATAAATATAATAAACATAATTTATTTTATTCCAACATTCTCCCACTTGGCCGAGTAATAATTTATTATGAGTATTACATTAGTCTGCAGATTAATACTCATTTTAGTTACAAACCCAGAATGTAGCAGAGTAATACAGTCGTTGAGTTAATATTCAACTCAGGACCCCCATTAATTATACTACACTCAAATTTAAAACTTAACGTTAGGATCAATCACACTTATGCCCTTAATCGTTGATTTATATAATTATTGTCTATACGTCATTATGCATGCTTAACGTATTCATTATAGACATTACAAATTCAAACGAATGAGGAAAAATTAATCATTAATCATTATTCATTCATAGTATGATATGCAGTTGTACATGGTCATTAGTAAAACCCTTTTCTCTTATTTGGCCCTTAGTGAGACTTATGAGTAATAGACGTTTAATTATTGGATCCACAAACATATCATGAATGCATTCGATACAAAATTCTGATTTCCTCTACTTGTTCTTAAAATAAGTGAACAATAATTCCGCACCGAACTCTAATGCAGCTCCTCTCAAATTGTTACTGTTCGAGAAATTATGGTAGCTGGCTTTATCACAGTAAGTCTTCAATATAGTATTTAAATGGAGTTATTAAGTTATGAATCAACTGATAAATTTACCAACAACATTCAATGACCATTTTGTTGTGATCAGCAACACATTATGTCATGATAACTTTGTTTGTTGTAATCAGTTTCTTATGAGTCCTCCATGAGATAGTTATGTCTGCTGACGTTATGACATACCCCAAAATTGACATTTTGTATCATAATTAGAATTAAGGGTAGTCAATCACTTTAAGTTCTTACTTCTTCTCTAGATTATAGTCTCTTGTTTCTTAAAGATATTGTAATGTTCCATTTGAAGCTTTTCAATAATCTAGACAAGTCTAGTGTTAAGCAATATGAACAATATTATAAACAAGGATAGACTTAAATTAACATAAGACTTCTAAATTACGAAGCATAAGGTAATAATCTCATTTATCCTATATCCTCTAAAGGAAAGCAATGTTGTATGTTATATATGCAAGGACCCGCTTAGAGTAAAACTTATGGGATGAAACTAATATCCCATTGGGTCTATCTCGGTATATTTTGATTCCTGTCACGTAAGAGGAATCCTCGATATTCATCGTGTCAAAATTATGCATTAATAATGCTTTGACTTAGGTAACATATACTTGTCAAGAGAACCGTCATCTTTGTAAGGACAAGTTTTCATTAGTTACTCTCACTCATCTTGAGGTAGGTTCTTTAATCCACTTAGTTCCCGATGAAGAGAATTTCATTATGATTCCAACACGTTTTATGCTTGCATCAACCCATACATGGATCTTATTGACTTACAGACTAAGTGTTCTTAACCTGCAGTTTAGAACTTTCAGGTTGCTTAATGAACATGTAGGTCATTGTTATGGAAACTTATTTTAATGTCCATCTAATGTGGCTCTTAATTATTATGAGCTACGTACTAGGACGGTAATGATCCTCAAGGAAATCTTTAGTAACACAGATAAGAAGATTCTTTGATGATCTAATTTCTCTTGAGTATAATCTTTTACAATCAATATTATTCATAACGTTCCCATTCGGATCTAGTTTAATAATGAATACCATTAGGTGATTCTACCAAATCCCAAACATTATTCTAAATTATGGAATCAAGTTTTGCTAATAATAGCTTTTATTCCATTTAAAGATTGATTTATGTTAATGATTTAATTAGAGGAGGTAGTACGTATCGGTAAACTTTCCAAACATCCATTTTGTGTTAGTCAGGTAGGTTACATAATCATCAAAGTTAATGGGCTTTTAGACCCAGATGACCTCCTAAGTTAACTATTGGGTTTATTATGATATATATTTAGCTCTTAGTTTATTTTCAGGTAAATAAGGAGTTTTTAGGTATATAAGGAATATTAGTTTCTAAGTATGTAAGAGTTGATGCAGTAGGGTGTACAAGAGGAATAATCGAAGTTAAATTCAGAGGTAAATTTAATGAGTCTCGAATTTTAATGAGGTCTCTCCCCCGCATCTTGTACTTCCGAAAAGTCATGATAAGGACTTTTACTGCTCTCACTAACCTCAGAAATCTTAATGAATTCGACATGCTTAAGGCCTAACTTTTGGAAGACCCATAGATTTTAATAGAGAAAACAACCTAATGATGTTTATTGCCGTTTCTCTTGATGAGGATTACTTTAACTTTAGTAAGAAATCTAAGTCCGCCCACATTTAGGCATCCACAAAACTTTGTTAGGAGTACGTTAAATGATAAGGAGACAAGTTGTGATAGAGCATTGTCCAGTGCAAGAGGTGTAATTTGAGGATAGATCAAATTGTCGTTCCCCCTACCTCTGTAACTTTTGCAAGTTATAATTATGACACTTAATGCTCCCACTAATCTTTTAGGTCTCTTAGTACCTCCACATAATAAGTTTTGTGCAATGCGCATGAACGAGAATATTTCATATAATTTGTACTTGATTTCCCTTATCGTCCATATTTCATAAGAAATTTTAAGGACATACTTGGAAGGAATCTTATTAAGTATATATGAATTGATTTCTTTAATACTTTGGTCGGTAGGAAACAGGTTAGATACAATCAGATATTTATCTAAGCTCCACTAATGTCAATTAATTATGACTTATGATGGAAACCCATTTATTCTTTCGCCATTTAATGTTTAGGGCGTTTAACACATGCTTTAAATTAACTGAGAATGAGATTTGATATCCAAGCATCCTTTAGTGACCTGGTCATGATTTCTCATGAAATTTTGGTCTTAGTGGATGAATTGCATATGTCTCATTTTCTTTGTTAAATTCTTATTTTTATGATAACAAAGTTGTGAACGTTATTGTATCATCTAGTTTTATTTCATAAGGTTTCTATTCAGATAACGACAACAAACAGTATGAGAGTTTAAGTTAATGGTGGCTTTGGTTTGGTCATAAAAACCTTGTAACTTTAAAAAAAATTGTAGCTTATTGTATTGATATTAAATTCGGAGTAATCTCAAGAATATTGTAAGGTATCATAAAGCTTCAATACTAAGATCAGTTATTAATGGTTAATAGACCCTTAATTTTGCCATTAACTCTCATCTTAAGTATTTGTTGAATTCTGGTAAGGAAACATATAAAACTAGACTCAACCATCATGTGTTAATTGGAATTCATTAGCATTTGTAGAGTTAAATATTCCTTATTAGGCACTACATATCTTAACCAGCTGTTCTCTTTACTTATGGGTAATCTCATTGCATATGCCTATTCTTAATGGTACAGTTTTGCTTAGTAAGACTTTCCCTTACTAATTATGACTTATGAGAAATCATGACCAGGTCACTAAAGGATGCTTGGATATCAAATCTCATTCTCAGTGACTTTAAAGCATGTGTTAAACGCCCTAAACATTAAATGGCGAAAGAATAAATGGGTTTCCATCATAAGTCATAATTAATTGACATTAGTGGAGCTTAGATAAATATCTGATTAGGTTTAATGATAGTAAGGTGAATAACATCAACTTTTTTAGATTAATGTGTTCCTTTTCCTGTACGTAATTCTCTATCAACACACTCATTTTACTTTCACTCATTTTACTTTGATATTTCTAAATGTTGTAGTTGATTCATAATGCATCTAATCGTACTGGTGGAAAAGTTATTATGCACTAGAAATTTATTGATTTCCATGTGTTACCCCTTAGCTTTATGGGTCATGTTATTAAATGTTAAAATGTATTCACAGATGTCATTCAACCATAGAGTTAGATTTATTTATTTATTGCATGCTTCTTAGGAATTCGTTATAATCTTTCATTTCCATAGATAATACATTAGTCTATGGAATTTTAAATGTATTATAGCTCACCTGACAGGAATCAGTAAAAGAGTTCTTGATTACCATAAGAGACATTTTGTTTATCCCACTTTCTTATGCTCATGAGTTATTCTGAAAATACTTTTATCAGGTAGAGCAGTAGGAATGTCATGCCTTAAGAGGTAATTTAAGACTTAAAAAGAACAAAATTTAAGAAAACTCTTCTTAGTTTTGATAATTAGAGTAGATCACTTAGTTGAGATAGTAATTTATAGAAGAATGTGAGATTAGTTTCGAGTTATGGGTATTGATGTAAGACAGACTTAAAGTTATGACCATTATATTAATGAAGGATCATTAATTGTAATGATCAATTTTGTAATGAAGATGTGATAATATAATAACAACAAAATAAGCTACTTAAATAACATGTTCTAGCTTTGGCTACACGCTATTTATTTAAGTATTAATTTTGCAAACAGTGAATGTAACACATCACCTTTGGGCAGAAGTGAAACTTTATGTAAAATTATGTGAACCAAGCTACAATGCTTAACGAGACTTCTAATAATGTGCTAATGTGACACATCACCTTTTGGCATAAGTGACACGTAAAATGTTATTTCAAGTTAAGCAAGGTTTTGGAAATAACGTTTTGAATATACTTGATACATTAGGTTTTATCAAAACTCCAAATTTATTAGAGATCCCGAAAAGTAATGGGTTCTCAATGAACTAATGGGTTCTTGATAATCTTATGAGCTCCCTGAAAATTAGTGAGTTCTCAAAAAAATTTACAAGTTCCCGAAAAATATTGAGTTCTCGAGTTAATCTTATGAGTTCTTGAAAATAATGAGTTCTCGAATAATAATAAGTTCTTGAATACATAATGGGTTCTCGAAAATATAATGGGTTCCCAGAAAATTAGGTGAGTTCCCGAGAAATAAGTGAGTTCCCGAGAAAAGAGTTAGTTCTCGGCTTTAGTATTGGTCTCGAAAAAATGATGGGTTCTCGAACACATAAGGAGTTCCCGAAAAAAGTTAAAATTCTCGGAAGGCTTATACGTTTTCAAAAAAAGCTTATGTTCTCGAATTTTACACTAGTTCTCGGATACATTATTAGTTATCGGTTACCTTAACAGTTATCAGTTTGATATGATGTTCTCGAATGAATAATGGTTATCGAATAAAAACGTAATGGGTTTTCGAACAACAATGACCATAACCGAAAACTCCTATCCGTGAACTTGATCGAAATCCTGATGAACCGAGAACTTACACACCGAGGACCATTATCCGAAACTTAACTAATAATCCGAGAACTAAATTCGTTAACCTTAAAACCGAAAAGTTATTATTCAAGAACTAATACTAAATAAATGTGGTTCGAAATTTTAGGGATTTTACATAATATCAGTTTCCTATTATAAAGAGATTTTAATTATCTCCAAAATTTAAAACTAAGATCCTAAATTTCAGGAAATATGATCCGTCCCGTTTTCAAACCAAATATACTAAAATTTTTGGTTTTCTTATGCGTTCGTAAAGAACATCAACCGATAAAAAATTAACATAAACAATATGATCGTTATGTCACACCCCGCCAAGGTGAAAACACGTGAATGCGACCTCGAAAGGTTTTCAAGCACAAGGTTCAAGCAACACACAGATTTATTTAAATAGTACCATCAAAGGATGGATATTGTTTTTAAATTTATTCAAACCACCATAACATTGTCTGGAAAGTAAGAAAGTGACTGAAATTAACTAAAACATTACGGGACTGACAAAACCCATTCCAAAGTGATAACACCCAGTGCATGCTCGAACCCCTCTCTCAAAACTCTGTACTCATCATCAATCACCTGAAAAACATGCACGAAAGATTTGTCAATAATAATGTCGGTGAGTTCACAAGTTTGAATGTACTAAACAAAATGTTTGTGTAATTTGTGTATGACCAATCATAAGCTAGCTAAGCAAATGATCACTGTGCAAACCATGAGTCCCGTAACAAACCTCTTGACTGTCGTGCCTCGTGCATTGTACACTAAAGATAATGTATGCATAGTAGAATACTAACACTCTTTTGTATGTAACCGGCTAGAGCGACTAACCAAGAGTGGGGGTGTCAACCCAATAGATCTATTAAAGTGTTCCATGGCTTTTGATAGCTAATGGTTACAGTATAATGTAAGGACGAGGACTATTGAGATCTCATGAACCAACTGTCTCATGTTCCACATGGTAGTCACGATAGAATATACACACCAAATGATATTGTACTAGTTGTAGCATGTTTTTCCCCCGAAAAATGTAAAAAATAGTAAAATGGGGCTGTGAAAACTCACCTGATAGTGTAACGTGTGGTCTAATGAAGCTGAAATGTGAGATAGCTAACGTCCCGACAAGGGTTGCCCTATGATTTGTTAAGAGCACGGTAAATTGTATATTCTTGTTGTTTATCATACAAATGGTTCACCCGACATTAGTTGACCCTAGTATTAATGTACGTGGGCCATGTTTTCGTACACGTGATGATTTTAAATGTACTTATGTAATGTACGATTCTGGAAAATCCCGGGTATTTTGTTGTAAGATGGTCTTTATTGTAAACAAGATGGACCCAACATGTCGTCATGGTTTATAGATTAGCACCAATCCGTCATGTGTAGTCGATTTTTAAGAAAATCGTATTTTAACATGTTTTTATGCCCAATCTATGCCCAAAATAGTATTTAACATGTGTTTCGGCCTAGTTAACATATGTTAGGTTAGTATAGCCGAAATAATCACATTCATAGGCCTCGAAATTGGTTGTTTAGTGAATCAACATTTGTCGATCAATGCTTATCAAGGCACTATCGAAGCTTCAATGTGTCTAAGTGGATGTTTGGTGGAAACCGATTGTGATCACTTCCCAAACATACCTTAGCTTCGAGTACACATATAGCATGATTTGTCTACCAAAACTCGATTCTTAGTGTGATTAAGCAAATGGTGGTTGATGTTAAAGCATTACTTCGAGTGATGGTTCATTTAACAAGATCGATTGACAACATAAAAAGGTGGTAGTCTTGTTATAATAAAAACAAGTGTAAGTGAACTATGTTTACAAAACTTGGCCGATTGAATACCATTAATATGTTTAGTTTGAAAACCAAGGTATCATCATGCTACATTGTTATGTTAGCTGATTAAAACAAGATTAAAAAGGGTCTAGGGTCGGGTTGATCATTAGGCCGATTGGTAAGAAAGAATCATTGTGGTTAGAGGGAGGTTTGCTAACATACCTAGGATTCTTGATCTTCTACCCTTTGATGGTGCTTTGATGCTCCCTTGCAAAGCTTGGTGATGGTGGTGAGGGCCAAGAGTTTTGGGAGTGTGAGGTGAGTGTTTGTGTGATGTTTTGGTGCAAAATCTTCAAGTGTTCATGGTCTCCTTTATATAGCCGATTGTTTGGCAAGCAAGAGTCTCTTGGGATGATGCAAGTGTATAAAGATGCTTACTACTTTGGTGCTAATTAGGATGATAACGATAGATCATGTAGTCTCTTGTTTTGGCCGATTAGTTGTCAATGTATAAGAGGAATAGATAGTTATCTAGGGACATGCAAAGATGAGTGATTGTTTCCATTTGTTTGCAAGTTGTAACCTCTTGTGTTGAAAGGGACTTGAGCTAAACATGTAAGGGTAGACTTTGGCCGATAATATTGCACACCATGGCCTTCTAATTTAGGTAAATCTCATGTCCTAGGGATAAAGCATAAGCTTGTTTAGGGCCTAGTTGTATGTAAGAGGATTTGTCTTGCTATAGGGTATCGTGTGTGTAAGAATGAAGACAAACTAAATCAATGACTTGTGTGTTGTCTTAGTCGATCGATTTGGGTAGGAAAAAGAGGTAGGGAATGTTTGTTTTTCATGTAAGGAAGTCTATCTATATGCGAATGTGTTGCTAGAAGGTTGTCACTCCACCTTGGTATAAGTTTTAAGGAAAGGGACTTGTGAGAATGTGGTGGCTCATGGCCTTTGGCCGATTAACAAGAAGGGAAAAGGGGAGGTAGTTTGTTAGTTACATGAATGAGGAAGTGATAGTTGTTGGTTATAGGTTGGCAAGGAGTTGATTTATCCCATTTAGTGAAAGATTGGGACTTGTGATCATCTTTCTCGGGTTCTATGATCGGTCGAATATAGGTGCAAGGTGTAGGATCCTCTTTTGTAAAAGTGAGTCATGATAATTAAGGTATGCATGTGTTTATGTTGTTGTGCATGTATAGGTGTGTGTATGGTCATTGTGTTATCTAGATCAAAGATAAGTTCACTTGTTTGATGAGATATAAATCGTTCTTCTTATCAAGAGGTGTGTGTACATATACATAGTAATGCTTCGGCCCACATTGATTCATCTTGTGTGGGTATAGACTTAATGGTGTGGATAATACTACATGTAGGTATAGTGTACTTTGAATGGAATGTCAATTTGTACTAGATATGGTCGATCATTTGGATAGGAATGCGACTTGATTTCGTCTAAATAGCAAGGATGCTTGATGATGATATCAACATGTATATTTTGAATCTCAAGATATAGAGGGGTGGGGTTACCAACTTGTTATAACAAAACGTTCAAGATTCATATACATGTGTTAGTGATGGATTACCATGTGTTAGAGTGTGGTAATCTTATGAAATGTCTCGTATGTTCCGGTTGTTGTATGACTAAACGAGTGATGTTTGTTTGAGTTTCCTGGATAACTCATGCTTCATTAGACTGGGGGGGGGGGGTATTGTGTGTGCAATATGTCTAAATACGCACATAAAATGACAGTAATAAATAAAATGCGTACGGATGTTGACCTGGATCGTTAACTGTTGGCACACTTTATCTCATGAATCCGTAGTTATCTCCGATTGAATTTATGGAGCGAATTCGATAATAGAACAAAAAAAATCATTAACAAAATTCACCATCAAAATACCTTTTTGGTTATGGCAATATGATCATAAATTGTTTTATTATGGTATTGCAAAATCTAATTAAATAAAGCTACGACATCGACTTGATCGATTTCGAATAAATTATTATGCAAATCATAAATCATTGTGAACATAATCAACGATTCAATTACATAATTTAATATCATTCTGATGTTGTTTTTTTCTCCAACGAAATCACATAACAATTTATTTATTTTATTAGAAATCACAAAACCGAATTCTTGATTGAATCAATATAATCAACACATGCTCTGATACCACATGTTGATTATATTATAAGAACATAAGTAAACATAAGATAAACAGGTAGATTCAATCATGTGTACCTGATATGCTTAACCGTTCAGGAACCTCAGTAATGGAAGACACCATCATCTTGATCGGGTTCCCTTTAGTGTGTACACTAATGATGGCTAATGATCACAAAGTGATGGAATTAGAAAGAGGTGGGTGGCAGCTACATTAGGTTATGGTGTTATTAGAGTCCAACCTAATACCTCTAGTAATGTTTCTATTTATACACACAGGGGACACCCTAATTAGGTTTAGTGAGGGTAATTCCGTCCATCAAGGAATCACCTATTATAAACATAGGGATATTATAGTAATTGATCAATCTCTATATATATAATAAAAGAAAGCCATTTTGATGACATGGCACTCAAGGAGGCATTCTCCCCCTTAAGTGTGCCATGTGTCTATGTATCACTTGATATATAAGTTAAAAAAAAATTAAATATCACAAGAAATCATCACACAAACTACTCTCTCATTCTCTCAATCTCATTCTCTCAATCTTAACTCTGTTTCAAAACCCTAGACTTTGAACTAAAGGCCTTTTGAATTCGACCCATAACATGAGCAATAGAGGCAATAACAGTGGAAGCGGTAGCAACAGCAACAATAATCCCCCCAATCGTCCTGAATGGTTGCAGCAGTATGACCTAATCGGTAAAATCGGTGAAGGAACTTACGGCCGCGTCTTCTTGGCCAAGATCAAGTCCAATCGTAGCAAATGCATCGATATCAAGAAATTTAAACAGTCCAAAGACGGTGATGGTGTTTCCCCCACAGCTATTCGTGAAATCATGGTTTATTTATCTCTTTTTGTTGTAAAGTTTGCAACTTTGTGTTTGTTTTTATATTGTTTTGTGCCCTAATTGCTTAAATTGATGAAATATGAGATGGGTTTTGTTTTTTTAATTGATAATTTGTGTTTAACTGTTTGATATGTTTTGATGAATGCGTTACCGATGCAGAAAAAGAATGATCAGAAACTAAAAGAAAGAAAGCAATCTGAGTACATACATGGAACGCCATCCAAATCCTTCAATATAAAGTGCTAAACTAAGAAAGATGATTATTTACGCAACTATGATAAAAGTGCTATATTAAGTTAAAAGTACAAATCGCCAATGATCTGTGGACCAATTGGTTACACAGTGAGGTGTGGAGGTTTTACTCCATAGGTCGGGGGTTCGACTCCGGCTTGTGGTGGTTTCCTCCACGGGTTGCGGACTGGGGGTCGAGACACGTGGAAGGGCGAGTCGGTCTGGCAACCACTCTTTCAGGGCTTAAATGCCCACCGCGGAAGCTCGAACCCGGGCCGAGGTTTCACCCCAGTGGCGAGTTAACCACTGGGACGCCGTCCAAAAAAAAAGGTTAAAAGTACAAATCTGTCGGTGATTCAATTGATGGGTGTACATCAAAATCGACACGTGTTGATAGCATTCAAAGAAGAAGAGGATAAGGATTTGAAAATCATCCATGAATGAATTAAGAATTAAATGTTAAGGACTTAAAGCCAAAGATAATGTGAAACAATTGAAGATTAAAAAAACGCATTATCATGTGAATACGAAAGCATTGCTGGATAAGGAATCAAATTCCAGATGCACAATAGACTGAAGCTCAAGCTATCAATGGGTGGTGGCATAAACATTTTGAGCTTATTATGGCTTTAATTTTCCTGATGGTAATTTGATGTTCTTGATGGTAACTTGATTCGTTAAACTTGCACATCAATTGATAGTATTATTAGTTAAGGTGACAAAGATGTTGTGATGTCTTTTATTTTGGTTTTAGCTTTAGTAAACTTATAATTAAGAGGCTATAACGATTATTTGTTGGCTATTGATATGTCATATATATTAGATTTCTCAACCCCGGGACGTTCCCGGGGTATAATCTAGTATAATATAAATGATAATGATGGCCAATAATAAATATAATAAACATAATGTATATTTATTCCAACATAAACAAAATAACATGTTTGAGTACTAATTTTTTTTAGTTGCATGTTGGGGTTTATAGTTCAAATTTGTCACGAGTTTGGGTATTAACACTAACCTCTGTTAGCTTTTCTGTTAATTTATAGTAAAATGACAATAATACTCTTTTTAATTAGAGGGGCAATTTATGTGATTAGCTTCATGGTATTAGATGGACTAATTATGTAAATAACTCACAGGAACATGAGAGTAAACCATTTATGTGACTAGAGTTATCCTTTTCATAGCAATAAACCAGTGTGATGAAACCATAAAGAAAATCCAAATTGAGAGCTATAAAATTACACAACCACCTTCATTCTCGATAAAAACATTTTCGCCACCTCACTCCATCTGCATCGTCTTTCTATTGACGACCACATCACACTGTAACACCCCAAAAATGTCAAGTAAGAATAGTATGGTGAAAAATTGATTATATATGTATATACACGTGCTGCGTGTATATATATGTAAGTACGAGCATGTATGTATGCGTAAATATGTATGTGTGTAGAGGTGTGTACTCCTAGTTGTAAGTAGTGCATTGATAGTTGTACATTTGGTATACATAAAAATGTACCAAGTATATTACTTGGGTAAAATGGTAGAAACTTAATTAATAATAGGGAGGGGTTAAACATGAGCTAATACCCATCTTGAGGGGTAGTTTTAGAAAGATGAGTAGTGGTAAATGTTTAAGGGATTAAAAGGAAAAAATGGGGGAAACTTGGAAAGAAAAAGAAACGTGCAGAGAAAGAGAGAGAGGGGCGACCAAGAAGCTCTCCACAACAACTCCCCAAAGCTGGAAATTTAGTGAGAAAAACACCCCAAATTCCCTGCATGTTCATGAATCCATAACCATCTAGTAGTGCTAATCATCATGGTAAGTTGTAGAATCAAGTATAATGAGTTTGGAAGTGGTATGGTAGAAATTCATGGTTATGTTATAATAATTGTCTCTTGTGGTTTAGGAAGAATGTGATTCCTATGTGTGGTAGTGTAGAATTGATGAAATTTCATGATGATTTGGGTATTTTAGGATTTAATTGAGAATGTGCAAAGTGGGTATTGATCATGGTGTAGCCCATGGTCATTCTTAGTTAAATGGATAAATAGATTTAAAAGAATTAGATATTTTGCTATGATTGGCATCTATGTATGAATTTTGATAGATATTTGGAAGAAATATGATGATTGATGTTATGATCTATGAAATTAGGCATAAACTACTCGTACATTGAGCTTAGAAGGTTGTATGCACACCAAGTGTTTGATGAAATGTCTAAATAAGTATGATGTATGAATTTGTATGCAAAACTCGACAAAGTATGAGAGTAATGGGATAATTGGTGCAAATTGGTAGTAGGTTAACATAAGGAATTCATCTTAAAGAGTAATCATGTGGGGACTTGGTTGATTGTATGATATGGTAGGAAGTATGCATTAGTAGTGTGTACACTAATGCTTAAATACTATGATTGGAATGATGAATAATCTTGTATGTTAATGAAATAGGAATGTGATGTTTATGGTGTGTCTTATGTGATTTAGTCATCAATATAGACATATGTTTGTAAGAAGAAAGTTTGAATGGTAGAAAGTTGACTTTCCACCAAGTCAATAGTGTGGAATAACATGGTTAGGCTCCCAAACTTGATTGTGTGATTAGAAGCACTATGTGATGCTTAACATGTTAAAACTATGAGATATATATGATGATGAATGGTATTACATGATGAGAGAACCAATGTGGTTGTGTATGTATGTTGTAGATATAGTAGAAGTTGACTAATGAAAGTCAATGTGTTATTTGATGGAGAATGATTGTTAGTGTGACATGATCATGTATGCTAACAATGATGTGAATATGGTGATATGAAAGGATAGGAATAATGGACTCAAGCATGAGAAGCTAATGGGTCAAGACGGAACAATAAACAAGCAAGAACTTGGAGAACACGAGGTAAGTGAATTCCTATTCTATTTAGAATAACGAATTCGATCATTTATGTATATGTATGCGTAGGTAGAATGGAAAGTGTGAAATGATGGTACATTAGATATAGTGCCGGAAGGCATTTTACGGAGATTATAACGGGTAAAACGCAGCTTCGGACGGATCGGCACGGATGGGGCAAGAAGGGATGGAAAGAAGAAGCAAAAGGAGGAAATGTGCAGGTCCACCGTAAGGGTACGGTGGCCACCGTACCCCTACGGTAGCCCCTGCACCCATTTTCCACCGTATGGCAGAGGTATCCCACCGTAGGGGTTTGGAGGCCCACCGTAAGGGTACGGTGGCCACCGTACCCTTACGGTGGCCCCTGGAAAGAAATGTTAATTTCTAGCAAAATTTGATGTTTTGCTTATGTGTGCGACCCGTAATTGCGTTTAATGCACCAATTAACATTGTTGGACCTTGTGTGGGACCTTGTAAGTGTGTAGCATGTAATAGTAACGTTGGTTTACAAACATGATCATAGTACGAAATGGTACGAGTGCGTGTAGTTTAATGGATGCATTGGTCGACGACATCAAATACGGTAAGTAGGTTACCATGATTATGTAGATTGTAGATGTGATGTACATATGTGTTCTCATGCTCGGGTTAGAGGGAGAGAGTTACTTGTATGTATGGTGGCATTGTAGGTAGAAGTTGTATACTTGTATGTGTGATGGTATCGTAGGTGGACATTGTATGCTTGTATGTATGGTGGTATTATAGGTAGAAGTTGCACACTTGTATGTATGGTGGTATCGTAGGTAGAAGTTGTATACTTGTATGTATGATAGAATCGTAGGTGGACATTGTATGCTTGTATGTATGGTGGTATTATAGGTAGAAGTTGTATACTTGTATGTATGGTGGCATTGTAGGTAGAAGTTGTATACTTGTATGTATGATGGTATCGTAGGTGGACATTGTATGATTGTATGTATGGTGGTATTAAATGAGGGAATTGCATGCTCGTATGTATTGTGAAAACTTACGAAGGAAGTGTATGCTTGTATGCGCTGTGAGAGTATAGGGAGGAAATTGTATGTTTGGACATATTGTGAAGTTATTAACCTTTGTTTGAGAATGATGGAAATGTAGGTATATAAGTATGATTTTGCAGGAGATGTGGAGGTTCGGGTCGGGTAACCCACCCGAACTTGGAGGAAGGATCTTAGACAGGATCACAGAGTATTGTGGGATGCTACTTCCGCATCATAAGTAGATGTTATAAAGTTACCTATTGAACTAACGGATTGGTTATGTGGTGATTGCAGGATGACTGGTTTACCTAGTAGAGCAAGGGATGGAGATCGAGCGAGGAGGCGGATTGTACGTGGTCACGGTCGTCTGATCTAGTAGAGAGGAGTCACGTTGATTGTATCACTAAATATTATAAGATGTAACACCAAAAATACTTAGAACATTCGGTTTCTAAACATTTAAGTTGTTTTTAAAGAAATGAATTTTTCGGTTGGTATTTTCCGCTGCGAGTTATCTGTAAAACAGATTTAGGGTGTTACACACATCCAAATCGCAAATCCAAATCAGAAACAAATGACTCGCAGGTTCTTATATTCAAATCACACTCGATACCATTTGCGATTTGAGAGACCTTTAATGGTCGATTTTGATAGCTCGATTTTGTCGTCGTTGGTTTAAGGGACGAACTTGGGCAGTAGAAAGCATGAGGCCACAAATCACACATCCAAATTGTAAATCCAAATCAGAAATGAGCGATGTGTAGATTCTTAAATCCCAATGTTTTTAATTTGCAGGTTTATGAAATGTTGATGTTCATTTTTTTTCTATTTTTGGGAAAATCCAAACCAAAAGGATTGAGCGGAATGTGGGTGTCTGATTTGGGTTGTGGTCGGTGTGAATTTGGTGGTGGTTGCCAACCGACTATGGGGAACGATTAGGGTAATTTTTTTTATTTTTTGGCTTCAAGGGTATATCAGTTATTTTGAAAAAATTAAAATTAATATAATGGAAAAGTTAACAAAAGTTAGTGTTAATACCCAAACCCGTGACAAATTGAAACCATAAACTTCGCACATGCAACAAAAAAAAAATTGTTAGTACTTAAACATGTTATTTTTCTCAAACCACAAGGACCATGTGTTTAGTTAACTCTAATAATTTATTTAGAACATTCTACAAGATATTATGGGAGTGTATCTTTATTCAATAATATTCCCAAGCTATTTATCAATTATGATCTGAAAAATAAAGAATTAAAGGAGAGAAAAAAAATGTGGCAACAAATAGAAACTAGTGGAAGAATAAGGTGTCTTCAACGATAGTAATAATATTCCCAAGATATTTATCGTTGTCACGTATGCCTCAACTTCACTAATTCTCATGTACACCTTATTCTTCCACTAGTTTCTACTTTGTTGCCACGTATGCCTCATGAACGCTGAAGTTGTTAATTTGAGGTATTGATTATTACAATCGTTGAAGACACCTTCTGAGATTCAAGAAAGGAGAGAAAAAATGTGGTAGATTTAGAATTAGTGAGTGATGAAAAATTGAAAACCCTTTTCTGATTTGTCTGTCTTGTATTTTTTTTCAATTTCAAGACTAGAGTCACTCATGATTATTTCTTTTATTATTCTTAAATATTAATTATTTATTAATATGTATTTGATTTTTTTTTTCAATTACATACAATACATTTTTACTACTTTTAGTTTTTGATAGTGTTTTTATATACAAAATTATAATGACACTAACTAATACATTTAATATTTGGTATTTGTTGACAGTGATTTGTGGATATCCAAATTTCTAAACCGGTAAAAGTAAAAATCAGTGAGTGTGAAAGAAGGTGAATTCTTTTTAGTGGATTATTTAAATTGTTATTTAGGTGGATATAAGAAAGCCAACTTTATAAATTGAACATCTCATCATAAATAATAACCATTGTTAATTTAGTGATTTATTAAACATTTACTTCTCACATATTATACATTGTTCAAATCATATGGTTTATTTCCAATCCAATCCTATCATCATATATTTGGTTCTGGTCTGATCAGTTAACAAGTAAAACGATCGGTTTTGAAAACATTAGTTTTCTGTTGTTATACTAAGCGCATGTACCATAGCGATGTCGTAAATAAATGAACAGTACTAACTAAATTCCCAACGCTTAACGTGGAGGAAAACTCCTAGCTAATTTTACTTAAAAACATGTATCAACTACTATTAACAACACTTTGGAGTTTAGACAACTAAAATCAACACAGTTTTAATATGTATGTGTTTTGTGTTGGTAATTTATAATATTTTATTCTTTCATCTGTAATAAATCATGAACGCTAGCTAAGAAGAGGTTCGGGAAAAATATACGTGTTTTATCATACACGCAAAAAGATGAACAAAAGAATCAAAATTTTCCACTAAAAAACCTGGAATGAAGAAGACGAATATTCAAACTCGTTCAATCTCAACATCCCTTATAATTCGATTTTTTGGGGAACTGATTGTTGGGTTATAGACTTAAGTGCTGATTAGTTTTACTTATTATCAAAGCAGGTTTGATGTGTGATTTCCTGATCAACAATAAAAGAACAAGATTACAGTTATAATGCTTTTAAATAATAGTTCGTATGATTTTAGGGATTTTCTAAAACCAACTCTAGTAACATGGCGCAAATGCCTCTAATTATTATATATAACAAAAGAGGGTGTCTTAGGAATAGTACCTAAGACGCAGTTCTATTTTTCTATTGATTTTCTTTGTAAAATTTACAGTAGTGCCATTCAGCCATAGTTTTTTTGTATTCAACCCTTCAACTTTTAGCATTAACACTTCTCAACTTTCTAAAAACTTTATAAAATGTCGTTGTAACCCACTTGAGTTAATGTGCGTGTTTTTGTTGGTCTACGTTTTGTTCGGTTTACAATAGTGCCATTCAACCATGCTTTTTTTTGTGTGTTTTCAACCCTTCAACTTTTAACATTGGCACTTACATCCTCTCAGCTTTCTAAAAGCTTTTTAAAAGTCATTTTGATTCCCCTCGAGTTTACGTGCTTATTTTTATATACATTTTTTTTTGTTGGTTTACGTTTTATTCGGAAACAAGTCGGGTCAAATATATTACGTTTTCACTAGGTGATGTAAATTCGAGTTGCTTTACGTTTCGACTTCGGCACAACGCATGGTACATTTTTTAACTTAAAAAATAGCATTTTCTAACGTGCTTTTTTTTTAATGCGTTTCGTCATAAATCCTAATTAGTTTAGGTTTCAATGTAAAATTTCTCGGTAATGACTCATATCAAATATAATACGTTCCACGCTTATTTTTTTGTGTTTTCCGTTCGTCTATGCTTTGGCGTAAATTTTGTTTAAAAGCGAGTCACCTCAAATATCTAACGGTATAAATTCAAGTTACAATAAGTTTTCACGGCGTCAACAACGTGCGTCAAGTCAAAATATCAGTTGTCACATGTCAATGTTATATTGGTTCCTACCGTTGTTAGATTATATAACGTTATGACCATGAGCCAAGCAATGATAGGAGACGCACTATAATCTTCTTTAGAAACTCAACAGAACAAGGTTATTTTCGCTCTTTTTATACTAGTATTGCTCTGTACTTGATAATGCATGTAACCTGTTCGATGAAATGTCCCTAAGAACAATGTTTTATGTTTTACCTTCAAGTTCAGGCTGACATTCATCTGTGGGTATTTGTCTAATAAAAATTGCAACTTTGAACCTGCATGATCAAAACATGGGCCTTTGGTAATTGGCACTCTCAGCCTAGATAAGGCTTAGTGTCTGTTTCTTGGTGCATTTAGGAAAATATTTAGATAATAGACATGGTTATAAAAATCGCTAGACGCTAGTCGAGCTATGGGGTACCAACTGGCGATTAATCGGATTGGAATTTTATCTGTAAATTTTCAAACTTATATATACACACACACAAATTTCAAATTTTTATATAATAATATTTCAAACTTATTAATCAGATTGGATTGATAAGTATTTTCAAATATTTCAAAGATTTTGACCTTGGCTGATTTTTTCTGCCTTAGACAGTAGACCGATTACCGATTTTAGGTCCGACTAGGTGAAATTTAACCGGTGAACAACCGATTAATCCTGATTTTTACAACACTAGAATTAGGAAGTGAAGATTAATCAAATGTAAAAATTCTTTCTATATTGATGAAGGCTCAAAGTGGTATCTTTTAAAAATGTCAGTCCTTTTTAGGAATTAGGAAATACTAATCTTCCATAATTTTGATGCACAAGGAACAACGCTAAGGTGTAGTTAGAGCAGGTTATGCCATAGTAATATTATGAACATTGATGGGATGTATAACTATAATGTACATTAGTGTTCAAAATTTGTTCCTTTCATTTGAATAAATACATTTTTATTGTTTTCATTTATATATGGATTCATAACTCTTTAGTAGTTAAGACATATAACTCAACTAATGACAAAATCTAACTAATAAGATGCTTAAAATGAAACAAATTACTTGATTTACATACTGCAATTGCTTCCAGAACTTTTGGGATCTGTTTACTACCGTTTTTGGAAGTTAAACGCCTTGATAGAATACGCGAATATGAACCCAAATAAAACAGTAAATCCAACAATGATAACCGCCACATATTTGATAAAATCATATTCAAAGCCATAAAAGCTGTGGACAAACTCTGCAACTGTTTCGCCTGTTTCAAGCTTGTCTGTTATGTCTCCGAATTGTGAGGTAACCAATCCGTATAATGTCCAAGCGATTGGACATATGTAATAATACCATCTCCACCATATGGGTATCCTCTGTTCATCATATAGAAAAATGGTTCAAGACTTGACATGTTATTTTATATATTAATAAACAGGATAGTGTGGAAACTAAAACTTACCGTTCGTGGAACGATAAATCCTGAAAAAAGATTCCAGATGGCATAAAATGCCGATGAAATTATAGCAGCGAAGTTGTGGTTAGGTGTTACTGCAACTGTCATCATCCCATAAAATGTGAAGTACAAGAATGTGAAGTACATAAAAAAGAGATACCAAAAGAACTTGACAGCCGTCCACTCGAATCCGATCATTGCATATACGATAATCCCATAGACAATAGTTTGAACAAAGATGTATGGAATCTCAATCATAACCTGCATACCACAATTATATATAAGTAACACAAAATTTATAAATATCAAATAATTAAGAATGCTTTGAAAACCAAATATTATGTTTATACCTGTCCAAAAGCATATGGTAAAGCTGAATACATTCCGGCTGCTCTTTCTCTGTAAAAAACTGTTCTTTCTATAGATACAACTGGTTGAATTGACGTGGCGTTTTGTACACCGATAAAGAGTATAGCAGCATACATAGAACCCATTGCATTAAAAAGATCTTGTGTTTTCTCTCTGTATTTAAGAAGTGAAACAAGTTTAATAGATGATCAGTGATTTATCTTTTTTTTTAATTTATTTTCCTTTGGTTAATTTTATCTGCATACCTTTTGGACCCCATGTCCCAGAAGATTGTGCCAAACATCAAAGCTATAAAGGTTGTAAATAAGAACCTCACAGCAGTGTATGGTGGGTTTCTCCAATAGGACCAATTCTGTTTCCACAAACATGCCATACATTGTGTCCAAAAGGACTGTGAATATTGAGAGCGGAAATGTAGATCTGAAGAACCAGGTATCGGTTTACTTGTTTCCTTTATCAGTTCTTTATTTCTCCTGAACGTGTCACCAAACACCGCAATTTAAAATGCTGCATATTTGGTTACTGGTGGCAATATTGACCCGTTTATATATGAGCGGGTCAATTCAGATTATTTTTGTCACTAACGGGTGGGAAAAGAAAATGTTCAATTTATAAGGAAACACTCAATTTTTATTCAAAAACGTTGAATTATAATTAATATAATATAAATTTTTTTATCTTACCTTATGCTGTACATTTATAAAGATTTTGGTTAAAAGTTAATACGGGACAACGCATTTTGAGCCGTATAAAATTACCCGCTTTGACCTTAACCCGATTTTGACCCATTGCCCAACCCGTTTGTGCCACTTCTGAAGTATCAACAAGTTAAGTCACCATACTTGTACAATTCTGAGTTTTTGTAGACTTCTGCAAAGTTAACTTTAAGAGTTGCTTCCTGGCCTGTTGAAGTGACCTCTAACATCCAAGTTGCTGGATTATAACCGTCTTTAATTTTACTCACTCCATCGATTCCCTTAATTAGAAAAGATCAAATTTGATATTCAGTTTTCAACAAAACTTGAGACAAAAATAACTACTTTTATAGGTTAATTACACACTGACCTCAAAGTACTTGATTAAGTGAGAAGAATGACGTCCTAATGGACCGACATAAATTTCTTCACCTCCTCTTTTCAAAAGAAATAACTGCATTTCATATAAAGTATTACTTAGTTTCCTTATATTTTTGTACAAAATTAAAATGTTATAAACTGATATAGTTAAACATACCTCATCAAAAGCATCAAATATGTCAATGCTTGGCTGATGTATGGTGCAGACCACTGTTCTTCCTGTGTCAACCGTGTTCCTAACTGTTCTCATGACTATGGCTGCAGCCCGTGCATCAAGTCCTGATGTGGGCTCATCCATGAATATTATAGAAGGGTTAGCCACAAGCTCGACTGCTATCGTGAGCCTTTTTCGTTGTTCAGTTGAAAGCCCATTTACTCCGGGTAAACCCACGAGTGCTTCCCTTAGTGGAACTAGTTCCACCAGCTGCATTACCTCCTCAACAAACATCTACACACAATTGAAAGTATTATTATTTGACAAAAATGAAAGTATTATTATTTTAGACAAAAAAAACCTCATAAATTTGATATTCACCTCTCGAGTTGCAGAATCAACTTCGGGAGGTAACCTGAGCCATGCAGAATATTGCAAGGATTCGTAGACTGTAACATGAGGCGAGTGGATATCAGTTTGCTCACAATATCCTGCTATACGGGCAAACGTTTCTTGTTTCTTTGGGTACCCAGAAATAGTTATTGCTCCCTCAATGTAACCACCTGTTTTTCTTCCAGCCAAAACATCCATTAAAGTGGTCTTACCAGCACCACTAATCCCCATTAGAGCTGTGAGAACCCCTGGCCTAAAAGAACCACTAACACCTTTTAGTAATTCTAACCGATCTTGGGCGACACCTTGGGCTTTCATTTCTTGTGGCATATCAACTGCGTATCTTATATTATCAAAAGTGATTGAAAGGGGTACGAATGGTAAAACCATTCCACGCTTTTTGTTCTGATTTGATTCGTTAATGTTGCCCACTCTTGATGACATTCGGACTTCGTTCTTTCTTTCTGCATTTTTTTGTAACATTGATAACAATATTAATAATCACTAGTTTAGTGATTAAGGCATGATTATTTTGGTTCTTGATGACACACCTGAGGGTGGTCTTGCTGATAATTCAATAGCGTATCCTGTTTTCATAGCTTTTCTTGCAGCCATGCTTTCTTCAGACAGAACTGCCTGTGGATTCCCAAAGGCTGCAACAAAGGTATGATCATTTACACTTTTTTGGAGGTTGCTATTATATAAAACAACGATATGTAAGTAATTATAAATACTTACGGTTGAGAAATTGGAGAGCCAAAGTGAAGCAGATATTGAAAAGAAACATATAACCAATAGATGCAGCTACTGCTATCCAATACCAGTAGGCTTCTGGGAATATCCCTCGGGATTTAAGAACAGAAACACCAATGGTTTCTGTGGAATTCGGTAAAACCTGTAACACATGTTTTTCATTAGGTTAACGTATGTAAACATATTTACACTGGATAAACATTATGTTAGCTTAAATGATTCTTACCTTATTCCAACTATCTCCCAGAAATTCGTTCACTGCAATACCGTTTTGTCCATACATCATTGGCGAAAACCAATAACACCATACCCACCAACCTCTTATATCATCTGTATGGGGTGAATAATATTAAGTTGAAATAACTAAAAAACAATACTTCTTGTTTGATAAACTTATATATACACACACGGACACTTTACCTCGTGCCAAGATGAATCCACCCAGAACAAAAATAGTAAGCAAGCCAAACGAGCCGAATGTATTAGCAACAATGACGTTTCTTCCTATTGACCCAATGAAACGAAACAAGCCTGAAGACATTTGGTGAATGCATACTAGCAAAACCATTTGTTTGAAGAACCTGCAAAAGTCAAAAAAGGTCCATTATTTATGTATAATGTGATGTAAATTAAAAAAAAAATCTGATTTTTTTTCTTTTTGCTATAATTTATACCTTGCAGGATCTGAATCAAATCCTATGACATAATAAGTCATAATAACCCAGGTGGCAACTTCAACAATTGTGACCGGGATCTTGAGAACCCACGTAGGTAGCGAATAAGCCCAAGCAGGAAAGAACAAAAGATCTCTTTGCTTATAAAACACAGGAAGTTTCAAAATGCTCAAAGATAACTCCGAGAAACCGTTGAATGTGATCATGACTAATGTGAAAAACAGAGCACCCATGAAAATTGTACCATCAACAAACGTTTCTTTCGGCATTTCTGTCCTTAAGAATAAAGTCATTGTTATTGAAGCCATGAAAATGAGTTGTGTCATCTTGAATATATAGACAAATGAGTTCCTTTTCATGAGGAGGTACTCTCTAGATATGCAAGCTTTTAATAATTCCTTTTTACTGACACCAAACTTCTTAGTCGTTAACGCGTGTGGGTGGCTTCTTGATCTATCAAATGGGGTAGAAAGTTCATCTCCTAGTTGTTTCCCAATATGAAATGACTGAAATGCCTCTGCAAATTCTCTTGAGGTAATAAAACTGTAAGGTTGGTCTCTTTTTGTCCAATATTGCTCTTGATCTTTCCTTGAGGTCACCTATCATAATAGTTATCAGAAAAATGAGTTTTGTGTTATTCTTTCTATAAAAAGAATAAGTAAATAAGATTAAGACTAAGATAGTTAGATTACTTCTTGTAAGAAGTCTGCAACGCCTTTTCTCTCGGGACATTTGAATCCCATATACTCAAAGAACTCCAGAACGTTCTCACGGGGACCTTGGTACACAATTTGTCCATCCGAGAGAAGGATGATGTCATCGAATAAGTCGTAAGTTTCTGGTGCAGGTTGAAGGAGTGAGATTACAGAAGTACCCTGAAGAATATGGATTGATTGCCTAATGGAATTCACTATTTGAAATGTTGTTGAACTATCTAGTCCAGTTGATATCTCGTCCATGAACAATGCTCTTGCCGGTCCAACCAGCATTTCCCCTGGCATATCAGTTTCATTACAAATCCATTTTATTGAAATTATTTTCAAATTTTACTCTAAGTTTGTATGATCTGTACCGGTTGTGACTCGTTTCTTTTGCCCTCCAGATATACCTCTAAACATTTCATCACCTACTATGGTATCAGCACATACTTCAAGACCTAAAATCTTCATATCAAAAATCACCAACCGAAAATTTAGTTTAATATCTTTCACAAACTTATTTCATAATCATAATCGCGTAAGTTCATAAGTCGGTACCTTGATAACATACTCAGTGACAACACTAGCCTCTTGTCCTTCTAGTGACGCCGCCTGTAGAATTGAGCCAAAATATTCAAGAAGATGAAAACATGTATCTTTTACATGATTTTTATTTATTTATTTTCTAATTAATTTTTACCTTCATGTAGATGTCAAGGTCAGGATCCGGCTTAATGTTTGCTTCCTTTTCTCGCCTTGATAATTCTGCCAACATTTCTGAACATTTTCCGCAACCATATGAGATACATATCATGTCAAGGATGGTCAAATTTTGTAATACAGGTATACGCGCACACATATATGTCTATATGTTTGCGAAAAGTTTGTAACGTTGTTACTTACCATAACTTGCTCCAACTCCTTGACATCTGGCTGAGAAAGCTAATGTTTCTCTGACAGTCATTTCTCCAATATGAAGATCGTTTTGACTTATATAAGCTGATGATCTTTGAGGGACAAATTCATTCATTTCATGCCCATTGTAAGTTACTCTACCAGATACCTGTACTCATACACATAACACATACACATCAACTTTGACTTTGTAAAAGTCAAAATCACTTTTCAATCCATACTACATGCTAATATTATGTTCTCTTACTTTCAAATCTGACCCAAGTTTTCCAGCCAGAGCCAAAAGCAGTGTAGTTTTTCCCGAACTTGGCGGGCCCAATAGCAGCGTCATTCTGCATAAACCGTATGTGTAATAAGTAATAACGTTTATTTGTAGAAAAAAATAGCTTATAATTCAAAACATGTTAATCTATTATGTTTGATTCTTACCTTCCGGGCTTGATAATACCGCTAACATCATGAAGGACCGGTAATGGTATCTTTCTACTGGGAAAAAGATGCAGATAATTCAATGATCCCTGCATATTAAAAAAAAAAAAAAAAAAAGTTAACTTTACATGTAACAAAAATGTTATGTGCAGATATATGTGCAGGGATATAAATCATAACTGTATAATTAGAACAACCTCTAGGATGTTAACCAGGAAGTTAAATATCGTAGGCAGCGCCCTGCTTCCAACATATGCCTCTGCATCAACGTTCAAATGCTCGAATCGTACCTCAATAGTAGGAAGTTCAAGACCAACTCTGTGTATGCATATGTCAGGTGACAAAAACTAAAACTAAAAAAAAAAAACAAAGAAAGCTAAGTTTTTAAATTACCGATCAATGCGATTCTTTAGTTTTAACAAGAATTTCTCATTATCTTCCTCTGCAATTTTCACAAGTCTTTCAAGTAGATTTCTTTTTTCAACCAAATCAAGACTCTTGATATCAATTTCTCTTGGCTGACCCGTTTCTTCGGTCAAGATACCTCTTTCTAATCTTAAATTTGTTGGTAGTTTTTCAATAGCAGCCCATTTTAAAGCCTCTTCATCATCTTCTTCAACTGAAGATCTTGAAAAGATATCTCTACCACTATTTCTCCATATATTCGAGCTACTTATACGCGCACTGCTTACTCTAAACACATCCCCTCCCTCCATGATCACAACATAAAACAAAACTAGTTAGTATATCTTTTGAAATATGATGCTTTGAGTTTGTGTTGTGTATATATAGCCTCTTATTTCACCATACAAAACAGAATAACAATAATTTAAATTTACAGCTTTGTTTTGTTATATGATTATGTAAGAAATGACATCATGCCATGTTATATGTATGGAAGGTTTATCTGAAGTAGGTGAGTAATTCACATACTTGGTCTTTACTTTAATTATCATCACACCACATCATGTCTTTCATTCCATTTACAGTATCTTGAAATCTTTATTATTTTACTAATTGTTATATTAAATTTTCTGTTATCCAGGTTAGAACCAACTGTAAGTACGGATTTTGGTATTCAAAGAAGGTACCTTTTTTTTTAAAACTTATACCAATGATTAAATAATAATCTTTACATGTGAATGAGATATGACATTGGAAGATGTGTTTATCTGCATGGTTAGTTCTTAACATCATACATAATTAATAATGCTAATTAAAGATATATATGCTTATAGGGACCATTAGTTTCAATATAACCACACATTTCTCTAAGGCAAAAAAAAATATTTTTTGTTTTTTTGCTTTAATCGCTGCTTTTTATTAAGGAGTAATTTTTTTTTCATTTTTTTAATATACACATGCGTATAATTGCAATATACACACATATATAATGCAATATACACATATGTATAATCGAAATATACACATATGTATAGCTAAAAATGTAATATACACATATGTGAATTGCTATATACACATATCACATATGTATAAATGGAAAAAAATATATAATTTTTTTTTTCTTGCATAAAAACGTGCAATTAAGCAAAAAAAAATTTTTTTTGCCTTTATAAGAAATGTCTAGTCTAAAATGGTTCTCTCTGTTCTCAAATAGGTGTTGATTCTCTTAGGATCCAATACCATATATATATATATATATAAGTGTTTATACGGTGCTCAAAGTTCTCTAATTAAAATTGGATCTGTATTGAATGCCCATCTATTCTTTATATTATGCTAATTAAGTTTTAGTTACATAACCAACTTATAGTACATAACCACTCTAACCGTATAAGTATTTGAACGCATTGCTTTAAAGATATAGTAGGAAAGAGAGAGAGAGGCGCTTATGTCTTAGCATAACCTACTTATGTATCATAGTTAAAGCAAAAAATATACAAATATTCATACGGTTCTCACAATTCTTTACTTAAGCATATCTTTGGCATTATGCTAATTAAGCATGTTGCATTGCATTGAGTGTGCACGTGTGAGACTTTAATTACATGCTGGTTGTGTATTCCTTAAGGTAAATGGTACTATTAATATAGCTTTCTCCTTTTTTTCAAGCATACACTAATGGTAAATTAGTAATTACATTTATGTACTTACAAGTTTCAATTGCTTTCTATTTTTTAAATGTAAACATAGAAAGCATATTAAACTATGAAAACAATCTTTTATTGATTACTGTACCATGTTATTGGTCGGCAATAGCTGGTTTTGAATAATATTTTTAAAATAAAACTTAAATGATTGTCCAATTGATTTTGTCATAAAAAAAGGCTAAACAATTAGAGGAGTCAACTAACTTGAAAACAAAGAAGAAAGATATTCCATATATTATTCCAAAATTCAAAAATTTTAGTAGTCATGTTGGCCTTCTACATTCATAAAGACTCCTTATAAGGTATCTAACTAAGCGTTTAATGTGTCTCAGGTTGATGAGACCGCATCTCATCATATATCATACATTCACTTGTTTTGCATAGGTACATGTGTACAAACCAGAAGGATGAACACATGTCAAGATGCGACGGGGAGGTGATTTGTACACAACAATGTTATGTTAAGCGTGTTGTAGTATGTGCTGGTTGACGGTGGTACATGTTGTGTGCATAAATCACCTCCCATATAATTATAAATTATAAATATGTGTATATGGTATATAGCATGTGTAGTATCACAATATGTGGGATATGCTTCTGAGCATATCTAAGTAATTTAATAGAAGCCATCACATATCACATAACCTTGAGCTAGCTGTGTGATACCTAGACAACACATGCAACCTTGAATATAATAAAGAATCTGTACCTTTACCCTTGAGAATTTTCATATTTAACCCCAGATTCTTCTGTTCTGAGATCTTGATTTTAGGAACAGAATATTGTATTTTTAATGTCTACTTTTAGTAGGCTTTGAATGATGATGATAAACTACGTGTGTTTGTGCACTTCTTTGTTTTGGTTTTTGTTCAAATGTTATTGCTTCTTTTAGAAAATTAGGAAAGGTTTAAAAAACACAAAATATATATTATGTACAAGTTGTTAATGTATACATTAATAATCTTTGATGCATAGACTACATATGGGTTTTTAGTGAATTCATAAATTTAGAGTAGTGTGCAACTCATGATGCATAAGACACAGGTCATCGTAGCACTATGCAAAAAGGTTGATTATGCATCAACACAAAGTGGATGTTACACAAGTTCATCACCTAGCACTCCAACCAACATGTTTTATGGAATATCTCAGTAATAAAGTACCACTAGTTCATGCTTAAAATTTGTCACACATTTGGGACAAACCGATGTGATGTTGTCGGTGTTTACAATCAGGTTTAACCTGTTTTAGTTGGAATTTTAAGTTAAATCGTTAAGTATGGTATAGAAAAAAAAAAAACAACAAATATGGTCAAGTTGATTAAGTCAACCAACCAAACATTGCAAGTAAATAACATTTTTTTTCATTTTTCTCTTCTTCCGGACTCTTCAGAGAATGGTAATGGTAAAACGACAAACCAAACCAAACCATAGTCACTGCCAACATCCCCCACCCTAGCTCATGCTTATAGTTTGTCACACATTTGGGACAAACTGACATAATTAGAGAGTTCACATGATTATAGTTAGATTCACCCGGGGTTAATAAACATTTTGGATTAAATTGTTAACTAAATAAATATAGGTGTCCAGTCTCACTCATAACAAATCATAACAAAACGAATGTTTCATCAAATACTAGTAGAAAAAAAAAACATTTTTTTGGTGTCAACATATATAAAAAGGTATAGATTAAATATTTCATAAAATATTTGTAGAAAACAGTTTCTTTAAAAAAAAAAGGTTTCATAATGCACCACATTTATCCTTTGGATTTTAGTGCACAAGGGATCATACTTTTAGGCAAAGGGAATTAGAAGCTTCTTTAACCCATGAAAACATAGTATTGTCATTTAATAAGTCAAGGAATCAAATAAGTTGACATTCGATTAGGCTATGTTTTGTCTTAAACTTAAGCTAAACATACATATACTCAAGTTATTTCATCCTTTTTAGAAAATATTAATATATTATCAATATCTTAATAATTTTTTGTTGGATCAGTATGTTCTTTTCACAGTTTGATATTCAAGAACACTTATGTGTTGTAAATATATCAAAGTAATTTGCCCAGCGGAATAAGTAAAGTGTTCAAGTTAAAGTTTCACTTTTAACAGAAGTTATTACTCCCCCTTAACTTAAGCAGTTAATGAGAATCTAAACAATTGAAAGCATATGACAATAAGTATAAGTATTGAATGATTCTCAGATGTGAAATGGTTTTTCTATTATAAAGCCTTTGAAGGATTTCAGTTAAAATCGATGTCTAAAATAGTGGGATAAACTCATCTATTTATAGACTAATACATACATACAGACTAAGTAAACAAGAGCTTATAATAATGTAAGATAATACTACAACAGACTGTAGTATTGGAACTTGTTCAAAGACTTTAACAAAACAATATAATACTAAACTACTGAAGTACTAAGGGCGGTTAGAAGCTTCTATCAAAACAGTTGTATAAAGACAAACTACTGATGAGTAGATTTGTATTCAGTAGGTCTTCAGAGTCTTTGCCTGGTTCGTCTTCAGAACTTCTGATGTTTATTCTTCAGTACCTTGATGAACTCTTCTTCAGTACTTTGTGTCTTCTTCTTCAGTAGTTTCCATACTTAGAATAATTATGTAGAATATGATTTAGACTAAGGTAACAAAAGTGGTTAGTCAATTCTCTTTGTCCTTACATTTTTTGTGCCTAAAAGTTTCTTTCTTTCAAGGTATTTAGGTGCTTCAAGCTTCTTCTTTTTTCTTTCTAAAAAACACCATTTAAAGTAGCCATAAAAAAATAATTATAAACCAAATTGTTCTTATCCTTTAATTAATTTTAGTTTATAATTAAGGGTTTAATAGAGTGTCGTTTTTATCATTGTGAATGTTTTAGTTATAAGAATAATGATTTCATAGAACACATGTAAACAATGTTTAGTATCCACAAGGCCATATCCATATCATATGGTCTCATGTCCCGTATCATCATGTTATTATCACCATATTTCACATGAACATTGCCCTCTCCTTTCATGAGAGGGGTGTGACCCTCCTTCTCGTAGTCCGGATCACAGGCATTGCCCTCACCATTGGAAAACATATGTTACTAAAATAGCCGATCTGCCCGATCATCAAATTCCACCTCACTATTTTTAAACGATATATATATATATATAGGTTTAGGTTCCTGTACAAAGGATATATTTCGTGAGAAGTGTGAGAAGGATTAAGAATTGACATGTAGGCATCATGTTTTGGATTTAGGAATGATGTTTTAGGTTGTTTTAACTTAAAAAACACCAAACACAACAATCTAAAACACAATACAATGTATTATAGTTATTAAATTTAAAAACAACTAAAACACACTACTTAACACTTAAAACACACTGTTTAATGTTCTTAACATGGTGTTTTAAGTTTTAAGCCTAAAATACATTGTTTTTTGTTTTTTAATTGTTATGTTTGGTGTTTTTCTAGGCAAAACAATCCAAAACATAATGAATAAGTTCAAAAATTGATGCCTAAGTATCAATTTTTAATCCTTCTCACGAAATATAGCCTTTGTACAGGAACCTTACCCTATATATATATATATATATATATATATAGTTTAAGACTTAATTTTATTTATTCAAATAGGTTGAGCTCGGTAATTAAAAGAAAAAACTAAATATGCAATTTTGTTTATTATTTTTGAACTACCATATAAATTTTATTATTCACGAAGTTGTTTTCAAAACAAAAATTGGTCTCATAAGTAGTTTTGACACATGTTTGAATTGACATTTTAAATATTAAGTAATGGTTTAAAAAAACTAGTATTAATTGTTAAAAATAATAAATAAAATATATTATAAAAATTCAATCATCCCAATACATTTCACATGACCAGAATACATGCCTAGTAAGCGTGGGTGTAGAAATACCCACCGCTTACGTGCAAGGTTGAAAAATTCGCTATGTGCTCTCATGTCGGTTGATTGTGGAGTTGTGAGTACGCGATCTAGACAGAAAGTACTCGGGGAGTATTTGGACATGGTAACTATAAATAAATTATTTTTCAAGATATTATATATGTCCAATATGATAAGTTTATTAATATTTATAATAAAATACATGATTATTAAGTACAAAATATATGTGTTCAAATACTAAAGTTTCCAAAAATTGATATCCATCATCTTTTTTTTTTATATAACATTCATTCTTTAATATTATAGATATAAGAACTATGTTTTAATTATTTAAGTCAAACTTAGCCTGAATTGACCAACTAGATCTGGTTCTGACCGAGGTTGACAATTTTTGAACAATTCTGAGTAACTAGGCAGAATTAAAGAAAATCGTCTCGACACTCTACCTTGTGTCGATTACTTGACCATCAAATATTACTTTTACAACATTGCCTACATAACACCTACCCATTTTTTATTCACAATACACATGACCAGAGAGGCAGAGAGTATGTGAGTTTAGGGCTCGTAAAATGTATTGGTTTAGTAAAATATTCTAAAAATAATAGAAATGGTATCAAAGAATATAAATATATATTCAACAACTTTGTTATTGTTATTTTAAAAAAAGAGGACCACATACAAATTAAATTGTATCCTTGAAATGATGAGCCAATTGTTTGCTCATTAAATAATTTTTAATTTAATTATTTTATAATTTCCAATAATAATATTAATCCTGATTTTCTACGCTAGACATTGAGTTTCTAGAAGACCTATTTTAGTATTTTTAAATATAGTATTTTCATTAAATCTTTTTGGAAACTTTCAAGATGTAATCAAGTCAAAAGATTCGACTTGTTGGGTGAAGAATTATATGTTTGCTGAATACCTTTGGGAGAAAAAATTTTACTTGAGCTAAAAAATAAGTGAAAATCACGAATACACAAATTGATTGATTGAAAGTGAGATTCGTCTTAAGAACAAACAAAATTGTGAGATGTGGTAATTTGTAAGTGTTAGAGGCTAAATAGCCTTCAAGTGAAAGGCAAGGATCATAGGTAGAGGCTACATAAATCATAGACTTTTTTTTTTCTTTTCTCCCACGATTTTTAAACGGGTATAAGCGGGTCACATGAATTGGAAACAACTACACTACGGTACAACCGTTTCCTTCATATGTCTTATTCTGAACTCTATTGTTTTATGTGAAGTCCCTATATGTAGTCGCTTCCAAGGTTTATTTTGGCTTTTGTCTTTGGTCAATATCTATGTAACTCTATTTTTTTAGTGCTTTTAAATATTATCCCACTAGATTATACCCCGGGAACATCCTGGGGTTGAGAAATCTAATATGACATATTAATTTTACATATGAAATAAAATGATGCGCTTTATAGTTACATGCAGAAAAGCTTCGGGTAACATCTAACCTAAAACAATTAAAAACGTATATCCAATGTTAACGCCTAACCTTAACCAATGTGTAACTCTAATATTAATATCTAACCTAAAACAATGTATAACTCCAATGCTAACGCATGTTGAAAATAGAATTCATATTTACTGATTTGAACATAATTAGTGACTTACCTATACATAATTAATGATTTACTTAAACACTTTGTGTGTTTTTTCATGTATGAACAAAACCCCACAAAAAATATCTAGATCGGTGATTCCGTTCGGCCGAGCCAGCTATCGAAAGTCTTGCAAGCAACCTCACCCTCTTCTTTATGGCAGCTGGGGTAGGCCTTTCATGATGGAACGGTGGATCACTGGTTAGCGCTTCATTTTTTCTCCGTTTTATGGCACTATGGTACTCGTTGGAAAGATAATAAAACGCTCGTTAATTTGGTGTAATTTTTTTCTTTAAAAAATCTCGTATACAAAAGATATTAACGTTTAAAAATTATGGGAGGAAACATAAGAGAGAAAAATTCAATTTTGTTTTTAAATTATTTTTTTCCTAAAATATCTCAATGCCACATGGGATGACACATGGCACACTCAAGGGGAAGAATGCCTCTTTGAATGTCATGTCATTAAAATGGCTTTGGTTTATTATATGTATAGATAGATGAAACTAATTGAATAAAATATTCAACATATTTATTTATCCAGATTTGTGATACATAATAAATCAATGCTTATTTTTTTATAGCAGTAAGGGTGTAGATAGAGGTGTAAAAAAAACCGCTTTGGGAATTGAAACCGGTAAAACCGACCCGACCCGAACCTAAACCGGTTCCACATGATGAAACTGGTATTAAAAAAATCCTAAACCGAACGACCGGGCTAAAACTGACGATAAAACCGGTCAAAAGAATCGGAAACGAAACTGGTACACAAACCGAAACCGGTTCCGCTAAAAACCGGTTTAAGAAAAATACATTTTTTTTGTCATAAACACAAACAAAACTTTGTTTTTTTTTATTAAAATTCAATTTCCTTCTTTAAAAAGCCCTAAAAATTATTAAAAGTTAAATTTTATGTAATTTATACGATTTTTAAAAGTGCACAAGCGAACCGGAATTGAAACCGAAACCGAACCGGTTCCAAACCGAAACACGGTAAAAAACCGATTTTGTGGCCGACCGAACTGGTTCCAAACCAAAACCGGTTTGGGAAGGAACCAGTACTGTAGTAAACCGGTTTGACAAAAAAAACCAATTTATACACTTCTCATCATCATCATCATCATACTCAGTTAATCCCACTTATAGCATAGCTAAGGTAGGGTCTGAGGAGGGTAAGATGAAGACAACCTTACCTCTACCCCTAAGAAATGAGAGGCTGCTTCCAGTGAGACCCCCGGCTCGATGTGGTTTAGTATCAAGCCTTGGACATAAGGCATAGAACACTTAGCAATCAGGACAAACCCGATCGGTGCATATACCCCTTTGTCTTTTAGCTATCAACGCCACCACATGATGCATGATTAACCGTCCGCGATTTTAACATTATTTTCACAAAATTAGTAAAATAACGTTAAAACTAGTGCAACTTTACTTTTGCCCCCCGAGTGTCACACATATATACATTATATGCGCACACCGTAAGTGGGGCGTAATGCATACTACCAAATACCAATCCACTTAGACTACATCGTATTGAGGTTGGGAAGCAATCGGGATGGACAACCCCGTTTAGGGACACCGCCCCGTCCTCAACGGCCTTGTTTTTTGGCTCCAAAATATGAGTAGCTTCCGTGGTCCCTCCCCAATTTGGTGAATGGTAACGACTACAATATTGTTGGTCTTTTTACTGCTGGAAGCTGACGACGTGGGTAGCTTAAAGCAAAAATAATAAACAACATCACTGAACAATGCTTAAAGGGTTGGAGCCTACAAAGGTTCAAAAGCCAGGAGCATCCTAAGTCAAAAAGATGACTTGTCCCATCATCTTTTCATCGAGCAATACAACCAGCTGCTGATGGAGTAACATCAGCAAACAGACCGCAGGTCAATAGCAGCCACCTACTATTAGTGGATTGTCCTTTAAGGTCCAAGGCAAGATGCTTTCCTCTAATAGAGATCCCTTTTCTCTATAAATCAGAAGCTGACTCCACAGATCTGATTACACCAACACTCATCACTTACACTCAAAACTTCTTATTCTTTTGGTCTTGCACGTGGAGAGAATAACTCTCTTCACTCGGATCTCAAGAACATCAACTTCTGGTTTCGAGTACATCTCAAACCAGAAATCCAAAGCATCTGAAACAATAAAAATAACCTTGAACCTCCTTCTACGTTTGCAAAGTAGAAGGACACCACGACCTGCGTTAGGCAGAATGGAACCCTTGAACCCCTAAACCCCTCTTGTGACTCAGAACTAACGTTAGGCAGTTATTTGTTGTAGCAACAAGTTGGCGCCCACCGTGGGGCTGCGCCATTGTCTTTACAAAAATCAGTTGTGTAGCTCCGACTCTCTCTATGTCTGACCCTGAGTCCCAAGAAGAGGTCAACCAGATCTCCCCTGGCACAGATCAGACCTCTCTAGCCAGATATGTGTCTTTCTCCACTCCAGGAGGTACTCCAGCTGGGACTCAGTCCCCACCTGCTCATCCTGCGTCAATAAACCTGCAAACTCCACCTCCCACTCGCTCAGGAGTGCTATCTCCTCTCCCTGATCTTGCACAAACTCCCCATCGCATAGATCTCACCCCTGAAGGAGTGGAGAGGAACTTCTTACAACTTAGATCCCTTTTGAACCAGTACGTTATGAAGGAAAAGGACAAAGGATTTCGTCTCCGGCTAGATTATGACGAGGAGGAAGAGATATCACTCTCTCCTGGACCTCCTCCCCCTCTCACTTCCACTTATGGATGCAGACCATCACCCAGGAACAACAATGCTGGTCCCAGCAACACCCACACTGCTTCTCATTACGAAGCAAGGTCAAGTCCTACTGCTTTCCCACTGTTTACCACCCAAGCTGCCACCACTGGTATGCCACTTGGGCATGAGGTTACCTTGGATCAACTTCTACAATCACCTGTGACCAGTGTCCCACCACCAACAGCCACTTCATGGGGACAAGCCATGGCTTCACTCCTCATGGCTAGAAACGCTTCTATGAGTATCCCCCTGACAACCAGCAATGTGGCAACCGAAGGTCTCCAAGGCTTTAACCTTATGCCCTACATGATATCTCAAATGATGGCTAACTTTCCTTGGCAACAACTCATCAGTCAAGCCATCGCCGTCCAACAAGGAAATCCTGGAGGAGTAACCAACAACAGGATGGAACACACTGTTAACCAACCCTACAAGTCAAACAGCTTGTCTTGTTTCTCACCAGAAATAGCAGACTATGATTTTCCAAACAAACTAAAGATGCCAGCTCATATAAGAACGTATGATGGCACTGATGATCCAGAAGATCACCTTCAGATCTTCTCAGGGGCTGCTCGGATCGAGAAATGGGGTGATCCCAAGTGCTGTCTCATGTTCATGCAGACCCTCGTTGGATCTGCACGAATTTGGTTCAACGGCTTGACGGCAGGAAGCATCCGTACCTTTGACGAACTTGGTAAAGGATTTCTAGCCAACTTCTCACAATAGAGACGTTGTGTCAAGGATGCAACCGTCATCTTTCAGATAAAACAGAAGGATGACGAAAGCCTGAAAAGCTTCATTGAAAGATACAAGAAAGAAGGCCTTACTTACATTGGTGCAGACGAAAAGATGAAGGTTGCAGGGTTCATGAACGCCATCAACTCAAAGTACCTTACCAGGGAGTTTAACAAGAGTCTCCCTAGAAACCTTGAAGGGGCCTTAGAAAGAGCTAAAGCTCATATTCGAGGAGAAGAGGCTGTAGACATCAAAGAACAAAGAAAGAGGGCTTCCAGCTGGAGAAGCAACAGCCCTACTAGAAAAAGAAGCAATTATGGTACCTATGACAAAAGGCCCAGAGGGTCTGAGTCACGAAGGTCTGAAAGCAGGAACCCTCCAAGCAGGGACAGATTTGTCAACTTCACAGCCCTCACCAAAACTCCTCAAGAAATCCTGGCAACTGAAGAAGTTAAGCACACCTTTAGACCTCCTCATCCCTTACCAAAAAGCAAAAGAAATGAAAACTCCAACCAATATTGCGAGTTTCACGAAGAAAAGGGACATCATACCAACGACTGCTTCCAGCTCAAGAAGAGAATCGAAGAAGCTGTCAGATCTGGGGAACTAGCCCATCTGGTCAAAGGTGTCAAAGAAAATATAGCTGATGGCAAGAAGAAAGACGTTGCCATGGTGCTTGTTGAGAATGAAACCCCCAGTAAGCGACAGAGGTTGGAGGATTGGGAACGACAGGGCATCTACTTCCCTTGCACCAAGGAAGAAAAGCATTGTGATCCGCTTGTCCTTGAAGCCTTCGTGGGTTCACTCAAAACACAAAAGGCCTACATAGACACCGGAGCTGCTACTAAAATAATGTTTGCCAAATATTTCAACCTTTTAAGCTCCGAAGAACGCTCCATGCTGCGGCCTGCTGAGGCTGCCATCAAAGGCATTGCTGACATACCCATCAAGCCCTTGGGCGAAATAACGCTTGATGTAACCTTCTCTGATGGCCAAATACGAAGGACTGAACCACTGACCTTCGTTGTTCTAGACCTACCATCTAGCTATGATGTCATCATTGGAAGGCCAGGAGTAGTAATCTTTGATATGACGGTTTCCATTAGCCGAAAAAGTGCCAAGTTCCCCACCAAAGAAGGTGTTGCAACCCTCCAACCATCCACTTCAGTGTTAACGATTGATGAAGATCAAAGCAAGCTTGGTCTCAGCATCAATCCCAAATACCCTGATCAAAGGATACGGGCTAACACAACCCTTCCCGAGGACACTCTCTCAAAGCTTGAAGCATTGCTGAAAGACAATGGTGATGTTTTCGCTTGGTGCCCAAGTGACATGACTGGGATCCCACGAGAAGTTGCTGAACATGAACTCAAGATCCCCCCAAACATCAAATCCAAAGTTCAGAAGAAAAGAAGTCTTGCTCCAGAACGAAGCAAGGCTGCATGTCAAGAGGTAGACAAACTGGTTGAAGCTGGGATCCTCCGAGAGGTAAAATATCAATCATGGGTCGCAAACCCTGTGATGATGCGAAAACCTGACGATTCATGGAGGATGTGCATCGACTTTAAAGACCTCAACAAAGCCTGTCCCGAGGATTGTTACCCTTTACCGGAGGTTGATCTGAAAATTGACTCGCTTACAAGCTTCCCCTTCAAGTGTTTTCTGGATGCCTATAAAGGTTATCACCAGATATAAATGAAGGAGGAAGACGAAGAAAAAACTGCCTTTCATACTGACAAGGGTATTTTCTGTTATAGAAAAATGCCCTTTGGTTTAAAAAATGCAGGTGCTACTTACCAAAGGTTGGTTGACAAGGCCTTTGCCAAGCAAATTGGCAAAAACATGAAAGCTTATGTGGATGACTTGGTCATCAAGAGCAAGACTGAAGATCAAATGCTCACTGACATACAAGAAACCTTCAACAACCTTAGGGAAATCAACATGAAGCTAAATCCCGTCAAGTGTTCCTTTGGTTTCGAAGAAGGAAAGTTCTTGGGGCATGTTGTAGGAAAACAAAGCATAAAGGCTAACCCGAACAAGGTTCGAGCCATTGTAACACCCAAAAAAAAAATTCTAAACCGTATTATATGATAATTGTAACAACCGGCAAAAATAAGGTAATTCCGTACTAATTAATTAACGTAATTAACGTAATTAAATATAATTATGTGTTGATTATTTAATTGAGGCCTTAGAATAATAGCAAATCCCAAATAATGCATAGGAATGCATGTGTTTAATGACAAAACATGACGGAGTCATGTGCGAAGAAACCTATCCGGTATGGACACTGGCGATTACCCGGTAAAAATTAAATAAGCGAAACGAATCCCGGACAGCCGGAATATAAAATAAAACGTAATTTCACAAAATATAATGAGTTTTGGAACTCCAAAGCCATACGTGAAAGCTTATTACACAAGTCTCCCGGTAACGAATAAAGCGCGCGTACCGCACCCGATACGCGCCTAACTAATAATTTCACCCGACAAGAGCCCAAATAATTTATCAACGCTTAACCCGAACCATATTTAAGGGTTATTAAAAGTATTTTTAGTGTCCGGAGAACACGAGATAAAAGCTCGAAAAATACCCGGACAGGACCCGAACGAGAAGAGATTAAACATAACTAATAATGGGTATAAAATTAGCAAAGTGGGTCCCACAATACACCCCATGGGGGCCGGCCTATGGCCACAAGAGCAAAAGATAACTTGAGTTAGCTAAATAAAATCACTAGAGGATTTGCAATCATAAGCTTGCATGGATAGTTATTGGGCACAAGAAACTAGCCAATCCTTGCTTCTCTCTCTCTCAAAAACTCGGCCAAACACCCTCCTTGTAAGCTAATTATATTTTTTTTTCCCTATTAATATTAATCATATAATCTTATTAAAGATACACTCAATCTAATAAGATTTGGGAAGGTTTATTATAAAGTTATAACACAACACACTTGAAGCAAAACCCACAACTTCTTCTTCTTCTTCCCTCTTGGCCGTAGCATACCCCCACCCCCACTAAGCTTTTCTTTCAATTTTTACAATAACAAATTACTCCTAAATCTTCATCCATCCAATACCCCTTTGTGTGTTCAAGAGCTTGGAGCTTAACCCATTGGAAGAACACACTAAACCCCATCCAATCCAAGGTTCTTGTCTTCCCTAGCCTTGAGCTAGTTGTAAGTATTTACCTTGTTTTGTTAATAATGTTCATATATTGTGTTCTTGAAAGCAAGTTGTACATTGATGGGTTAAAATGGTGTTGAAATATAAAAGTTAATATATGACATACTAGAACAAAATGGATGAATGATGATATGGATGAACCTTAAAATCGTAAATGTTAATAAAATGGCTAATGAAATGTGAAAATAATGACATGCATGTAAAGAGGATGATGATCAAAACATTATTTTTGAAAAAGGTTTAAAAGTGATGAAAAATGGTTTTGATCATCATAAGATAACCAACTAATGTCAAAAGTGTAGGAAAATATGTTGGATGATCTTGCATGTAAAAGATTCATAATTAAAGTCTACTCACTTAGATGAGTGAAAATGGAAAATGTTGGATAAAAACATAATACATACATGTTAGTAGCATTATTAATGGATTAAAAGGTTAATGGAAGTGGAAAAATGTAAAAAGAATCAAACATGTGAAATATGGATTTCTAAAGTTTACTAAGATTGGATGAAAATGCTAACTTAAAAAGATTGGATGAAAAATGCAACAAGCATAAGTTAAAGGACTAATATTATAACTTTGGAAGTTGATGGACTAAAATAAAGTATTTTAGAAACTTTGGTCCAAAAAGGTGTCTATGGAAGTTGAGTGTCAAAAACATAAAGAATAGTTTTCCAAGTATAGTTTTTGTAAACTTGAACAAACTACTTGAATGCATTGTAAAAATGTATTTTTATAAAAGTGAGTGTTTTATAAAAATAAGTGGTTAAGTTAAGGTTTTTGACATACATAAAGGTTTTGTAAAATGTTGGACAAGAGTAGCAACTTAAGGAAAGCTTGTACAAAAATGGATACTTTTATATAAATGGGAATATAAAAGCATCGGAAACATTTTTGGGATACAAGTAACTAGTTGTACTAAAAATATAAAAGTATATTTTCTTCAAGTAAAATACGTTCGGAATTGGTAGTATGAATAATATACCATAGAACGCATATTAGAAGAAAATGTGGAAAAAGTTAACTAATGGACTTAGTAACGTAAGCTAACGATGACGTATAAACGGACAAACTAGAGAAAAATGCCATAGCGGCAAAACGTGAAAATATATATATTTAGGAAGTAAAATATATATAACATGGGTGAAACTTATGCAACACTTTCCTAAGTGTTGGAACAAATATTCGTGGGAGAAAAACTAATGAATTAAAAACGTTAGACAACGTATGGACTTAACAAGGAAAAACGCACACATTGATATATAGATACATACTTGTCTCGACGAAATTTTAGTATATCTATTTAAATGGGAAAATAGATACGCGAGAAGGAAAACCGAGACAAGTAGGTGAAGTATATCTACGAACGTGTAAGTCCCAACAATCCTAGTATGTTTATTTAAATGGGAAAATAAATGTACGGCATGGTGAGTTGAGTCGGGCGTTTAAAATGTATAATCGAACGACGAGAACTTAGCATATTTATTTAAATGGGAAAATAAATATGTGGCAAAGTGAGTCGGGTCGGGAGATAAGAATACATTATATTGAACGATACGATCCTAAGTATAATTATTTAAATGGGAAAATAATTATACGTTAGGAAGAGTCGTGTCGAGAATAATAGTGTACATAATACAAATAATATTAACAAGATTAATATATAAAGGAAAGGGTAACCCATCGCCAATGGACCTAGGATGCGCGTCTAATTAAACGGGAATTGGGATAACACGTGGTCGGGGAGTTGGGTGTACAACTTGCCAAGGCACTCGCACTATAGGTGTAGTGACTTATACGCCTAGAAACATTTGTAGGTGCGAGACCACCAAATTTGCTATTTACTTCTTTGAGCCGAGCACAGTTTCAGGTGAGTTTCACGGCCCCATCTTTAAACTATTTTAACGTTTTCGGGGGAAAGATATGTTAGGGAAATGTATGACGGGTTGGTACTTGAGTTATGATCGCCACTCGGGGTTGAGACCTCACTACTATAATCATTAATTCAGGAAAGTGAAACCGAAGGAATATTTGAATAGTACTATTGGTGCCTGACAAGGCCCACCCCTAATCGATAGCGTCGATTATGCATCGGCGTATGCCTGGGGTGCACGTATTCTGAAAATTAAGTCGTAAGAATACCGAGTAACGACTTGGAATGGGGCATTGTTATTGTCTTGGTTTGATTATAGGCTCAAGTAGAATTATAGGAACTTGCAACTCCTATAAATTGTCATAACATGGAAAATTCCCAAAAGTTTGTGATTTGATAACTAAAACCTGTGAACTCACCAATATTTATATATTGACGATTTTAAACATATCTTTCAGGTAATCAATGAACGATGGAAAGCATGGCGAGCTGGGTCGGGGGAATCTCTTAATGGGACGTTGGATGTTATTTAGAGGCTTCATCTCTTATCCCAAGGAATCGGGATATATATATGAGAAGCCTCCCTATTTCAATTAAAAACAATTTTCGTTATGTATGAATAATATGACATGATTTGACGTCTTAATAAATGACCCGTTTCTTTAATTAATTGTGATTTGCATTAATCTTGGCTTTATCCATTTGAACCGTCGCGCCACGTGTTTCCGCCGTAGTCGTGGTGTGACAATAATATAAGCACACGGGGCTTTTAACTATCAAATGGTGACAAAATATGAAGGGGCAAACTTGCCAAGTTGCCAAACTTGAGTTTTTACTAGTTATATATATAAAAAAAAGAGATGGAGATGAACTCCACACCCAAATTCGTTCATCATCATCACACACACACACCAAACCCTAAAACTCAAGAGTAAGCTTGAATCAAGGTGGAATCAAAGGGCTTTTGAGTGCTATAGTCCTAAAACGAATCTTCCAAGCCTAATACACACCAAGGTAACCTTTTATTTGGCTAGATTTGATGGCATGTTTATGCATGGCTATGATGAAAATCATGGGTTGTTATAAAAACGTGAATTAAGGGCTTGTAATGGTTAATCTTGTATGAGGGAACCATAATACAAGTTAATTTGTGTGTGTTAAGCAAAATTCTTGTGAGAAGGTTACATCCTTGTAGTTCATGTTATGAAATGAATTGGGTTTTTGGTGGATTGGTAGGAACCACCTTTAAGCCATGAAATACTACTTATAAACTGTGATTTAGATGTTTACTAGAATACTAGCAATGTTATCTTGGTCAAAGATGGATCCATGAGGTCCTTGAGACCTAAAATCAAAGTTAGGAAAATCACGCCTACCAAGTGTTTGATAAAATGCCTCAATGAAACTCGATTTCACTTGGGCATAGATAACTTGGTGAAAACATGTATGTTGGTAAAATATGACCAATAATGCTTACAGACATGTAAAGACTAGGTTCTAACAACCTAAGTGGTCGTTCACCTCATAGGTGCGAATACAAGAAACTTTGGATAGCCAAGGAATCTCGGAATAAGGTAAAGAGGAAGCGCGCATAAGGTAAGTCACTCGATGGCTTAACGCTAATACGTTTCTAGTATGTTTATATGCTTAGTTATACATTTGTATATGCATTTGGGAACTAGACATTGGAATGTCACAAAAAGAAGCTTAAACAAGATACACGATTCATAGAAAATGGCCTTAGATGAAGGTTGTTAATATCCCAATTAGACTATCGAGTCAATTGGGTATAATGCTAGATAGACAATAGCTTAGACCAAGAGCCAACATTAAGCCGATAACGAATTGTGATAGTTGCTTGAGTGTATTCGTAGATTCAATGTTAACTACCTCAAGCTAGACTAGAAGCAAAACGGGGCGCGTGTTAAGGTAAGTCATAATTATGACTAGGACTATAATATTATTGTGTTAAACATATTTGATAGTTAATGAAATGTTATGGTCCTCCTAGATTTGTGTAATTTGGAAACATTGGTAAACCTTGAGAGCGTGTGGACCGGGCAAGTAAAACCTAGTAAAAATGGCTCATGGAGTCATAGACACGAAGGTATCGCCACAACGGTAATACGTGCAAGGTGAATTCGCAATTATGCTCAAAATATTGGGTGTACAAACATTTGAGGTCACAAGTCTTGATGGAGATCCCAAATTATGAGCCTTCAAGGTGTTTAAAAGCCAAAAAAAATCGAAACTTCCGTTTTGATACGCATTAAAAACATTAAACCCAAGTTTGACTGCAGGTGCTGTAGTCTACGCCACTTCTGGCATCGCCTACGCGAGTCCTGTAGGCGACGCCAAAAGTGCTGTAGGCGACGCCATGTCTGTTTTGGCTACGAGATTTTGCTCTGGACTACGGCATTTTGGTCCCTTCTCCTACGCGAGTGCTGTAGGCGACGCCAAAAGTGCTGTAGGCGACGCCAATTTCACTTGCTTGTTTTTTTTTCATCCTAAACCCCCATAATTCAATTTCGATTGATTTTATTATCGTTTAACGGGTTATTTATTCGTGTTTAACCCCCAGGAAACCAGGTTCACATAACGGAAGATGATCAAGGCTCGAATCAAGGACCGAACGCACAAGACTCGTCCGCTTCCGCAACTTTTGAGCTAAAAGGGTTATAAACTTAGTTTTGGAAGGTGCCATTGAAAACGTTTTCGCTATTAAATTCATCGTATGTATGTTTAAACCATGAGATACATGTGCAAATATTTTGTCAAAAACTCGTTGAGATCTTAATGACTAAATCTCAAACTTTCAAATTAAGTTTATTAACTCGTAAACTTTCTCATAGTACCGTTTTAAATGGGGTGGGTCTTACAGCCATCCTCAACCTGAAGTCACCCCAAGCCAAGAAAGAGGTAGAAAGCCTGAACGGCAAACTTGCTGCCTTGAAGCTTTTTGTGTCAAAACTAGCTGAGAAATCCCTACCTTTCTTCAAGACCCTCAAAGGTTGCACTGACAAGAAAGACTTCAGGTGGACAGAAGAAGCAGAGGAAGCCTTCAACAGCATGAAGCATTGCCTGGCTTCCCTTCCCACCATTGCAACACCTGAAGCAGGGGAAACGATCTTTGTCTATCTTTCAGTTACTGATGAAGCCTTCAGCGCTGTTCTCACTATAGAAAGAGACAAAGCTCAGGTACCTGTCTATTTCTTCAGTAAAACGTTAAAGTTAGCAGAGGTCAAGTACCCTCCTTTGGAAAAATTGGCCTTAGCCTTGGTGCAAACGGCCAGAAGGCTTCGAAGGTACTTTCAAGCACATCCCATACAGGTAATCACTGACCAACCAATCAAGAATGTGCTTGAAAGGCCTGAAACCTCGGGACGACTAGCCAAATGAGCTGTTGAGCTAGGTGAACACAAAATCACCTACGTCCCGAGAAAAGCAATAAAGGCACAAATACTTACTGATTTCATTGCTGAAATTCCAAGGGTGGAAACTGCCGAAGTTAATATTACCATAGACGAACCCATTGACCCAGAAGCCTGGAAGCTTTATACAGATGGGGCTTCCAGTGTTGAAGGTTCAGGGGCCGGTCTTGTACTAATCAACCCTGAAGGGTTAGAATTCACATATGCCCTTCGTTTGGAATTTCAGACAACTAACAACGAAGCCGAATACGAAGCCCTGATAGCAGGACTCAAGCTTGCAAAAAAGATGGTGGTTCACAAGCTTCAAGTGTTCACTAACTCACTGCTGGTTTCCAATCAAGTGAACGATAGCTACATCGCCAAGGAACCTAACATGAAAAAGTACAGAGAGAAGGCCAAGGAAATCATGAACACCTTCCAGTGTTGCAAGATCAAACAGGTTCCAAGGTCCCATAACAAGAAAGCCGATGCCCTTAGCAAGCTTGCTTCGTTAAATTTTGCCCACCTCACCAAAAAGGTGTTGGTTGAAGTGATCAAACATCCTGCAATATCTGAACTTGAGGTTCAAGACGTCATCGCTGAAAACGAACCAAATTGGATGACTCCATTTGTAAGGTTCCTAAAAAGAGGTGAACTGCCCCAAGATCCTGTTGAAGCTGAAAGGGTTTGAATCAAGTCCAAGCAATACACCATTCAGGACGAGATACTCTATAAAAAAGGTTACTTGGCCCCATTGCTTCGATGTGTTGGTCCTGAACAAAGCAGGTACTTGATCAAGGAGGTTCATGAAGGAATATGTGGAGCTCATTGTGGTCCAAGGTCAGTCGTGGCAAAACTCATGAACCTAGGCTATTTCTGGCCTTCCATGCATCGTGATGCATCCGAACAATTGAAGAAATGTGAAGCCTGCCAAATTCATGCCCCTGTCCCTAAGAGTCCCAAGCATGACCTAGTACCCATTAATTCGGCATGGCCATTCTACAAATGGGGGATGGATATCGTTGGACCCTTCCCACCAGCAAAAGGAGGGGTCAAATTCTTGTTAGTGGCAGTTGATTACTTCACAAAATGGCCAGAAATGAAGCCCTTGGGAAAAATATCTGGAAAGAAGATAATCGAATTTGTCTGGGAAGATATCATCTGTCGATACGGCTTGCCTGGGGTACTTGTTACAGATAATGGCAAACAATTTGCAGAGAGGCCGTTCAGTGTTTGGTGCAAAGAGTATCGAATAACACAAGTCTTTAGCTCTGTAGCATACCCTCAATCAAATGGTCAGGTTGAAAGGATGAACAGAAATGTGGTTGAAGGGATCAAGGGTAGGTTGGGTCGTCAAGGAGGAAACTGGTTGGAAGAATTGCCAAGCGTTCTTTGGGCAATTCGAACCACTGAGAAAACAAGCAACAAGAAAACTCCTTACAGCCTTACTTTTGGATCTGAAGCAGTCATACCTGCTGAAATCGGAGTCACCACACCTAGAACCCTTCATGTTAACATCCAGGCAAATGAACGAGAAACGGCACTCAATCTTGATCTCTTAGAAGAAGCCAGGGACTCGGCAGCGATTAGAGAAGCCAAGTACAAACAAAAGATGGAGTCCTACTACAATGCCAAAGTCAAGCATGAACGCTTCAAGCCAGGTGATTTGGTTCTAAGAAACAATGAAGCAAGCAAGAAGGAAAGCCAAGGAAAACTAGGGCCCAAATGGGAAGGTCCCTACACCATCCTTGAATCCCACAAAGGAGGGTCTTACAAGCTTGCTAACATGGAAGGCAAGAAGCTCCCTCGGCATTGGAATGGCAAGAACCTTAAAAGGTTCTTTGTTTAAGTTGTAAGAAAGTGTTGTTCTCTTTTAAAAGCAATGTAATGCTAACCTATCAAATGAATGAAAGGATCACTGAATCCTCTTTTGGAAACTTTGTCTTTCTATCCTATGTTCAGGTTGAGAACCTTGCAAGAAACTCCATGGCAAGGGCCATGTAAGGGGATGAGCTCCCAGGCCATTTCGCTCAATAGGTTCGAGGGATAAACGGACCTATATAAGGGGTGGGTTCCTAAATCAATCCAACTCCATGAGATAAACAAAAAATAATTTTACAAATCTCATTGACAGGCTTGAACAACCTACACCAATCGTTCCTTAAGTTTAAAAACAAGCTTACGAAAACACATTAAAACACTTGTATAAGTGTATATAGGATAGGTGGTGATATGTTTGCCTAGACTACCTTAAGGATGAATGACTACAGCATTCAACCTTTGAAGGTGCTACCGGATAAACATTCCCAAACAATAACAAAGATAAACACACATAAGAACAGAAATGAACAAAAGATGAACAACCATAAAAACCTAACAACAGCCCTAAGGGCTTAACATTTCAAGGCTTTTAGCAAAGCCAGATAGTAGAATATTGTTCAAAGGGCAATACAACAGCCCACAACCATCAAAGAACCACTAAGGGTTCCCACAAAAGATAAAAGTGTTTTAAAACATAACCACCAAGTTAATTGTTTTACAAACCAGATGCTAAGAAAGCTACGAATAAGGGAGTTCAGGCATCATTACCAGATCCCGAAGGCTTGGAGGCTTCATCCTCATTCCCAACCTTCGTCACTTTTGCCTTCTTTGCTTTTTTCCCTTTCTTCGGCAGCTTCTCCACAAGACCACCAGCTTCAGAAGCTTCAACACTAGCATCCTTGGAAAGCGTTTCGCCCACATCCAAAGTTTCCTCGCTATCACCGGAATGCGCCCTCTTCCTTGAAACAGATTGAAGCACCTTAGCAGATACAACTTCGTTTAGACCAGCAGGCTTCAATTCCCTCAACTCCTTCAAAGGTTTCCCATAAAGGGAAGAAACTTGAGAAACATAAGGATAGGTTGAGTGTTCCATCTTGAGGACGGTCTCCTTAAACACATCTAAGGAGTTAGGCTGATAGAAAGGAGACTCTTCCAGGACTTGGCCAGACTCGTGAGCCTTGAAACCTGCAACAAAACCAGCATGCTTACCATGGGTTAGAAGCTTGGTATACACCTCTCCAAGGGCAGAGTTGAATTCAGCAGAATGAAGAAGGTAGGTAACGACTTGCTGAAAGCCCTCTTCTATTAACCACTTGTTATCATCCAGAGCAGCAGGAAGGGAACCCTCTAACCCCTTCTTCTCACTTTCAAATGCCTTCTTCTCCGCTTCTAAAGCCAACCGATCTGCTTCCACTTTAAGCCTAGCAGCTTCGTGCTTTGCCATTTCAGCTTCATGCCCTCTCTTCAGTTCATCAATTAAAGCAATCAAAGTGACCTCCTTCTCAGCATACTCCTTAGCATCTTTCTTCATATCCGCAATCGATTGCTTCATCTCTTTCTTCTTCTTGGCAAATTCACTATACTCACCCATCACCTTCCTGAACCTGCTAATTCCCTCCGGCAGCATAGCAGCAAGATTGCAGGTACCAACCATCATCTTTGCCAATAAGGCATCATCATCCAACCCTTCAAAACAAGCCTTGGCACCAGGAGTGGCAAAATGTGCCAGAACCTCCTCACAAACTGCCGAAGACTTAAAATTGTCACTAGACTTCACGTTCCAACCAAGAACATACAAACCCTCCTCATCAAAACTCGTTGAACCTTCAGTTCCCTTCACCATGCCAACCTTCACCTTCTTACCCTTACTCTTCTTAAAAACAACATCAACCACAGTATCGTCCACAGCTTGATCCTTCTCATCGTCCGACTCTTCAATGTCATCACTGACTGTCACTGCTTCAGAAGCATCAGCAGACTTGGCAGCCTTCAAAAGCCGTCTGCTAGATCTCCTAGTTGAAGCCTTCGAAGAACTAGCCTTAGAAAAACCCTTCACATTAGGGACATCAACATAGTTGGTCCCATCATACCTTCCCTTCTCATACTTAGTCAACGCATCCTCACCATCCGCTGCTTCAGCATCCTTGAAGACAACACCCGAAGCATCATCCCCTTTGATAAAGTCAAGAGCCGACATAACTGCAAGAGAAAAATACAATACATAAGGGAAAAAGCCAAAATAAAAGAAATCAACAACAAACAAAAGATTTATACCCTAATCATCCTTCATCACTACAGGATCTCTAGCCGGCTTGTCCCAACGAGTGCTAATACCAGATAATACTAAGAAAGGTTCAGCAAATGGATGAAGCCTTGAAGGACATGCTCCAAGAGCTGTCAGAAAGTTATGATCTAACTCAGACTCCGAAGGTTCCCCTTCATTAAGAACAGCCTCAGGATGTCTCCACACAGGCTTAAAGGGAAAGATAGAATCAGAAACCCAAAAGAACCTAGTCTTTCATTGCCCAACAGTTGTAACATGGGAAGAAAGAAGGTTAGTTTCTACTGATGACCCCTCGAAGGTGAACCAATCACCATTCTTGGCAAGACGAAAGAATCGCCTGAACATCAACAGAGTAGGATCATACCTTAACGCTCTACATAGACATTCAAAGTGCAGAACACGGCCAACACCATGAGGATGGATCTGACCAAGAGAAACTCTATAGTATTCGAGAACATTCAACAAAAACATAGAAAATGGATGACGAAGGTTTGCAAACTCAAAATGCCGACAATACAAAGCAATAGACCCGGAAGGATAGTCGGACACAGCAAGTTTTTTACCAGGAGCAACGGGATTAAACGATAAGTCTATATCCCATTCGGCACAAAACGATTCCACCTCTTTCTGAGAAAGGGAGGAAACAGTGATGGCCATGTCCTTTTTAGCGCCCATTGTGCTTCAAAGGATGATCAGAGAACAAAACAAAAGGAGGAAAAAGACAAACCTGCTTTGATGAAAATGACGAAACCCTAAGTTGGATGAACGGTTGAGAGGAAGATGATGAAGAAAAGAAAGAGTAAAGTAAATGATAAAGTTTAGAAGGGTTAAAAAGAAAAAAGAAACGGTTATTATATTCAAAAAACTGCAATAATGACATGCAGTAAAACCATCTGTGCGAACTGCCACATGTCACATCAGCAGTCTAATCAAAATTAAAACTGCTAAGTAATAACCGCCCAAAACACAGCGAACCGTCGAACCCTTCAAGCAAAGGCTAAACTAAGCAAACAGTCAGAAGCTTTCGAGCTACCTCACCAAACCTTCTGACTTGGGGGGCTGACGACGTGGGTAGCTTAAAGCAAAAATAATAAACAACATCACTGAACAATGCTTAAAGGGTTGGAGCCTACAAAGGTTCAAAAGTCAGGAGCATCCTAAGTCAAAAAGATGACTTGTCCCGTCATCTTTTCATCGAGCAATACAACCAGCTGCTGATGGAGTAACATCAGCAAACAGACCGCAGGTCAATAGCAGCCACCTACTATTAGTGGATTGTCCTTTAGTTGCAACAAGGTCCAAGGCAAGATACTTTCCTCTAATAGAGATTCCTTTTCTCTATAAATCAGAAGCTGACTCCACAGATCTGATTACACCAACACTCATCACTTACACTCAAAACTTCTTATTCTTTTGGTCTTGCACGTGGAGAGAATAACGCTCTTCACTCGGATCTCAAGAACATCAACTTCTGGTTTCGAGTACATCTCAAACCAGAAATCCAAAGCATCTGAAACAATAAAAATAACCTTGAACCTCCTTCTACGTTTGCAACGTAGAAGGACACCACGACCTGCGTTAGGCAGAGTGGAACCCTTGAACCCCTGAACCCCTCTTGTGACTGAGAACTAACGTTAGGCAGTTATTTGTTGTAGCAACAGAAGCAAAACTCTACTCTATTTCACACAATCATTTAAACCAATTTAAATACAAATTTTAGCACACAAATTTTCTATCTCTCACTCAATATTGTAACACACAAAACACAAATTTCTACATCTCGCAATGTGGGGGAAAAAAAAAGACGGATCGAGTTGCAAAAAGTAATCCGAAAAACAACCAAACAACGACCATGCTTTCTTAGATGTTGAGGCCGATAATCGAAAGCAATTTGGAGCCGATAAGTTACACCTTAAACATGAGGAACAGAATTTTTACTTTCAAATTAAATAAATGTTTGTTATTATTTATTTTAAATGTTTTAGATTAATTTGATATTCAAAATAAAATGTTTTAAATAAATAAATATAATGGTGACGACTGAGGAAAAAAGTTGAGGCGACGCTAATGTAGCGCTTGTGAAGATCCACAAAAACTTGGCGGGTATCGTCCATGCTTATGATCATAAAACTCTAGTGATAATCCGCAATTAAGAACCATAATTGAGGAAAAAAAAATTCCATGGAATGTTGCCTAGTAGCAACTTATGTACGCGGCCAACCCAAAAATGGTTCTACTAAACGTACTCTTTGCCCCCTCCTTACGAACTTGGCGGGTCCCTAACTCATTAATAAAATAATTTTGCTCTTATATGGGGTTATATGGGGTAGGTTCGGTAGAGAGAGAAGATATGTTAAGACACACAAAAGAAAACGCACGAACACAATGAACCAAAAAAATAATGAAAATAGCAACAAATGGTTATGGTCATGTGTTGTTTCAGTACTAAAAAATAAGGTATTTTAACAAACGAAATCCATCGTAAAATTAGTGCTAGCAATTTAAGTCAATTGTAAAGCTTTACAATAGCAACAAAATATGTCGATAATAAGTAAATGGGTTTAAGTAGTCTTTTTTAGTGTTCAACAAAGTTCGGCCATCTGGGATTCTGGATACACCCATAGGCAAAAAGTCACTCTCGCCCCCGGATTGCAGACAGTGTTGGTGAACCGTCCCACATCAATTCCAAAGTAAACCCATCGCCCGAAAGTCCATTGTGACAAAATGAGGACTTACACATGACAGTTTATCACGAATGAGACTCTAACTAGCAACCTCTCCTGAAAAAGTTTACCGGGTGAGTTAATTAAACTAGTAAGACCATAGGGTATGGAGGAGGCCCATCATCCATGCCTTGCCTCCACCTCAGCTGCCACGTCAGCGTGGGGTAGGAGCATCCATGAGATGATGGTCCAATGGGTGTGGAGAGAGGCCCATCATCATTTATTGTTTTTCCTTTTTTTTTATTTTTTATTAAATAATATTATTAATAAAATAAAAAGGAAAGATGTATTTAAATAAAAAACAAACATTTAAATTAAAAAAAGGTACTCCTAAAATTTTTAAAACGTCCAACACTTAAAAAAAAACGTACACTACAAATTTAAAAAAAACAAACACTTAAATGAAAATAAAAAACATAGCGAACACTTAAAATAAAAAACTACGAATTATATTTTTTTGCGATCATCTCCTTCATCTTGAGCAACACGGGACGGTCTGCGTCGGGGTACTCGTTGATATCTGATGTCATTATTCGCCATTCTTCTATTTGGCGATCTTCATTCTTTTGGCGAGCGCTTTCCTCCACCCTCTTTTGCTTTAAGCGAAGTTTTTCTTCGACTTCGCGTTCCTTCAATTTCTTCTTCTCTACTTGAGTTTCGCTAAAGGTATTTTTGAAGGATGCCAATTCAGCGACCAAACCTTCAAGCATTGACCCGCTCCCGCTCCCTGACGCGGCTTGTTTTTTTGCCGCCGCCGCTTGCCTTTTAGCTTTGTCCCTCCCTATGGGTTGTGGCTCCTCTTCAACTCGAACGGTATTATCCTCCAACTCTGGGTCTAGTTCGTCGTTTATATTTATTTGACAACGACCGGTGGACCCGCCTCCCATGCTATAATCGCCCGACTCTGAAGTTTTGGTTCGCTTGGCGCTTGCAACCTCGTTTGGAACCGGTGACCATTTGGAACTTGTCTTCAAAACCATCCATGCACGAACATGAGAAAAAACAGCTCTATGCTTGTCTTCATATCTACGCATCGCCTCCTTGAATATCATGTCCTCGTTAAACCCACTTGGAGGATTCACATACACCGGGTTATAAAACTTGATGAACTTCCCGATTGTATTATTCATTTTCCTCCACTTAGAACTTATCGCCTCTTGTTTGCGATAAACACCTTGCTCCATCAAGTCGTGAAACTTCTTGCCCACTTCAAGGTATAAACTGTCTCCCGTTTGATTAGTACCTACGTTTTTAAATAAAATGTATATTAGAGAAAAAAAATGAAACAAGTATTGTATAGTAATAAAAAAATTAAACATAACAAGTATTGTATAGTAATAAAATAATTAAACGTAACAAGTATTGTATAGTAATAAAAAAATTAAACGTAACAACTATTGTATAGAAATTAAAAAATTAAACGTAACAACTATTGTATAGTAATAAAAAAATTAAACGTAACAACATATCGTAATTTGTTTTTTACCAATGATGGGATCTTTCGAAGTAGCCAAATAAGCTTTCGCTAAAGCTTCTTCTTCTATTTTCGTCCAAGGGGTTTTTTTATACGACCCTTCTTCTTTATCTTGACCTTGTTTTTTTTTCCCTTTCCCCTTCCCCTTCGAACGTTCCACTTGTGTTTCGGGCACCTCCTCCATCTCATCTTCTTCTTCATCTTCGGGTTCAAAAATGGGTTGTCGTTGTGGTTGTTGTGACGTTTGTGTTTGGAGAGATGGGTGGAATGGCGGAGTTTGTAAAAGTTGGGTAAAAGATTGAGGGTTGTGGTGCATTTGCATTTGACTAAATTGGTTAAAGGTATTGGGGCTTTGGTGCATTTGGGAATATTGGGAGAAAGGGTTGGGACTTTGTTGGAAACCCGAAAATGTAGCCCAAGTTGGATCAATTGGCATCGTGAACGGGTTTGGAGTCGGGTTGGTTTTATTATGTTGTGGTGTTTGATTCGGGTTTGGGTTGTTTTGGTAGGGATCCATTGCAAATTATAAAAAATAAGAAAGAGATAGAAGTATTTTATAAAAAAGAGAGGAGGATTGTGAGGAAATAGGGAGTATTTTGTGGGTTTATATAGGATTTAAATTAGTTTTTTTTTTTTTTTTAAACGGTCACAAGAGGAAAAGGGCCCCACCCCAACGGTCAAATCCAACGGGTCTTAGGCCCGGCACAAACGGCAGAATAATGCCTCCTATGCCGCTCCACCTCCATGCCGCCCCAGAGGGGGTGGTATAGCGAGGCCCGGCATAGGCTTGCCCCTCCTATGCCGCCCCCCACACCCCCTGGTCTAAGTGACAGATAATTAATGGGTGTTTAACTAAAAGACATTGGAGATTGTGCTATGCTTAGGTGTGTGAAATGGTAGTGTTTTGAACGGTGATTTTCGACCGCGTATTAATAAATGTATTCTTAAATAGAATAGAATGTTGAAAACAAATCAATAGATATAACTAGTATTTTCCCCGCCGCGCGTTGCGGCGGCGCGCGGCGGGTTGAAACGTGCGGTAAGAACAATATGTAAAACATAATGTTATGACACAAAGTGCTACACACAATTCGTAAAACACAATGCGTAAAACGTAATTACAAAACGGGTCGCGCATTGCGGCAGTGCGCGACGGTGTGAAACATGTAGTAACATACAGAATGTAAAGACAATGTGTAAGACATAATGCGCTACACACAATTCGAAACCATAATGCATAAAACCACGATGCGACAATATACTTGAAAGTTGTAGAAAATTTATGGTGTTGTATACGAAAACATTTATATCAAGATGTAAACACCGTGGCAATGCATTACAACGGGACGGTCTAGCGCTAGATAACTATTTACATGTATATTTGAAATGAAATAGTTTGTATCTTTGATGACTTATTTGATAAGATGGTGTTTCAAATCAAATTAAAAGGTATTAATGGAATCTTCAAACCTTTTTTTTCAAACAATGAAAAGTATGGTTAGAATCGAAAAGCACTCTAACAAACCGGCCCACTATATTTGTTTGAGAACTGGTTTTCATTTTCCAAAAACATTACACAGAAAAGCCCTATAGTCTTTGTTCATACTGAGTATACAAAGCCCTACTCTCTCAAGTCTCAACACCATAGCAGTGACCCGGTGACCACCACCATCATCTCATACCACCACAGCCATCATCGTCTCAGACGACCATCACTGATACAGCCGCCGTCAATTATACCATCAACTCGCCACCTTTTGCAGATCTAAAGATCATTTCTGGCATATCTGGAAGACCGAAGACCACCGGTGGCAACGGGTAGAGCTTCGAGCAGGTTGTATGAGCTATGGTGGCGAGTTCGTTGGTAGTTCTAAACCCGGCCAGCAGCAGCGGGTGTCGGTTCAATAAATAGATCAAAGCCGTGGCAAGGGTTAAGGTCACCATCAATTTGAGAAAAATACCATAATCAGGAAAGTGACAGGCCCATTTTTGTTGCTAATAGTAATAATAAAGAATATAGAAGGGCAGTATGGTAATTTTAGGGTACCACCGACATTACAAAATAGGATAGTTATAATGAGACCTAAAGAAATCAATGTAGGAAAAAATAAACTTATCCTTTTTAGTTCAGGGAATAAGGAAAAGAATTTGACATCTCAAACATACAAAAACGTTTTTCTAATTTTTAATTATAAGTGATGACGTGGGTAGCCTAAAGCAAAGTAGATTAACAATATCACATAACTATGCTTAAAGGGTTAAAAGGTACAACGGTTCAAAGGGTCGAGAAACACTGATCAAAATGTGACTTGTCTCATCACCTTTTTCCTCGGTCAACACAAGTAACTGTCCATGTCTGGCACATGGAGACGCTGCAGTGATCGGACCGCAGGTCCAAAGCCATCATTGGCTTTAAGTGGCATGTCCTCTAGTTGCAACACATTTCAAGATAATATCATTTCTAAAATGAGAAGATCCTTCTACTATAAATCAGAACTCCATTCCACAGATCTGGACATTCTGATTATTCTCTCTTACACTTCACCTTCTATTCTCTTTGATCTTTACACGTGGGGAGAATCTCTCTACCACACTAACACACAACTTGAGTTCATAACAACAATTCTGGCTTTGAGTCACACTCAAACCAGAATTACAATACTCAAAAACATTATTATCTTGAACCTCCTTCTACGTTTTGTAACGTAGGAGGACACCACGACCTGCGTTAGGCAGATCGGAACCTTTCAACCTTTTAACCCTTTCTTAGACCCAGAACTAACGTTAGACCCTTATTTGTTGTAGCAACAATAAGTATATTCTATAAAATCATTCTAGTAAGTAGTGATCGTTAAGAAAAAGAATAAGAGGATATGATTTCTTTCAAAATATAAGTATGACAAATCTAATATAAGGTGACAAATTAAATCATACAGATTACGTTACATATTCCGAGAGTTACTTAGAATAGACAAATCTAATATAAGGTGACAAATTAAATCATACTGATCACATTACATGTAATAAACTAATAAAGTAAGGCATTTGATTGATTGTTTGTATTGAACATTGGAGTAACGGCCACATACGCATAAAGCTACTCATCAACAAGTACTTTAATATTTTTTAAGATCGAATTTGTTTTCAAATATTTGATTAATCATGAATTTATGAAATGGTCAACTATTAATCATGCATAACTAACAAACATAAAGCGTATCATTTGCAAGGGAAGCTAGGGAATATGCATGAAGATCACGATCATCTCTACCATGTGTATAGGATCTTCATGCATCCAAGAAGATCTCACCTTCTATGGTCAAATAATATTTTTTTCTCTCATCAATATATTTACTTGCATTTAAGGTTTATACAATGTACTTGAGTTGGTGAGTCATTGTATTGCATTATCATATTGCTCTCTTTTGCCTCCTAATGTTACCAAATGAACTACTATCAATCAATCAATTTTTTTAATTAGAACTAGATAGATCCCTGCGCGTGCTTCGTTGTGCGTTTTCGAGCATTGACGGTCACCGTATTGTTTAGGTACAACATAGCATCACAAAACACAATTTTCACCACTACTTTGTTCTTTCATTACAGCCCCGCCCTACCTATACTCATTTAAAAAAAAATTATGCATTTTTTGGTCACTGACTTTGATTTAATATTTAAAAAACAAAAAAACTTATTAAAATGAAAAAATAAACAAAGTACCTCCTCCAAGGTTCGAACCTAGGACCTTGGCCAAGAAAACCTCACCACAAACCACTCCACCACCAACACATCTTGTCTTTTTAAAAGAAACCATAAATATATATTGTTTAACAAAGTTTTTAAAAAAAATTAAAAATAAAGTGCCCCTCTCAAGACTTGAACTTGGGACCTTGGACAACCAAACCAAACCAAACCACAAACCACTCTACCACCAACCCTCTCAACCAATGAGAAGGGGGTGGAAATAAAATGCCTACCCAAAGAATCGAACTTTGGACCTTAGACAACAAAACCATACCACAAACCACTCCACCACAAACCAACTTATGTTTTCAATTCAAACCATTAATATATAACTATTAACAAAGTTTAAAAAAATAAAAAAAAAATAAAGGCCACCACCCCTCTCAACCAATGAGAGGGGTGATGGCACTATTCACCCACTCTTCAATAATACATATAATATAATGTTAGTGCTATAATATGTATGTAAATCGCATGTTTCATATATATATACAGGGGTCAAGTTATTCTACACAGTGTAACAAAAATGAGAAGGTGAGAAGGATAAAAAACACAATTGATCATGAAATATGACACAATGAGCTATAAATATAACGCAGTGCCGAAAAATATAACACAATGCTGAAGAAAAAAGACACAATGAATTGAAAAAATAACGCAATGATGAAAATAAGAAAAAGACACAATGCTACATAAAAGACACAATGATATAACGTATTTCCTAAAAACTACAAGCTAAAACCCCAAAAAACGAAGACCTAAAAACTAATATCATAGGGTCGATGAGACGGTTACAATGTCGCTTGAATGAGTTCAATCGGAGTCCGTTTGATACCCTTCTTACGATTTCCTATTTTTCTTTCACTGTGTATTTGATCCTAACCCATATATATAGCTCTCGAGCGACATATATATACCTAGTATGATCTACACACGCATAGTTTGCAAGCCATATATATGTACCATACGATCTACATATATTTTCTTTGTTTTTACAATACTAACTTTTTTAATTGTATAAAAAATAGTTGATTGTGTTTTATATTTGGGTGTCAATTTACACATGATGTTTACATCTTGTGCCAATCTATTATCTATAGATTGTGTTTTATATTTGGGTGTGAATTTGTCCATGATTTTTTATATATGTGTGTCAAATTAAACATTGTGTTTTACATCTGGGTGTTTATTGTTTTTTTTTTTTTTTTTTTTTTTTTTTTTGATATAACACTGTTATACGTGAATTAAATTCGATTGTATGGTGCAATTTGTTTAAAATAATAATTACATAATAAAATAAAGTTATTAACGTTTAAAAAAAATGAGAGAATTAAATCAAAAGTCAGTAATACTTGTGATTTCTGTTTATGTTGAACAATTTCGAAATATAACCTCACCCTTGTTATATGTTACTTGATTCTTTTAAGTAAAATAATAATAATAATAATAATAATAATAATAATAATAATAATAATAATTATTATTATTATTATTATTATTATTTAATTATTATTATTATTATTATTATTATTATTATTATTATTATTACTAGCTGATTACCCCGGGAGGGTCCCGGGGTTGAAAAATATAATCATTCTAATAATACTAATACTAATAGTAATAATTATTACTCTTTTATTAAATAAATAAAAAAATAACATTGCTATAAGGTGACACCATGTGTTGCAGTGTTACACGATTCTTTCTCCTAGCTTCTCTTGATTAAGTATACATATCCATCTTTAGAAGAGTAAAATTCCAATGATAGCATGACGATTGGGCTGAATTTCAACATCGTAGATAAGAAGCTGGTTTAAAAGAAAAAACATGATTAATGAATAACCTAAACACTTTGTGTTTTTTTTTCCTGTATGAACGAAACCCCACAAAAAATAGTCTTTTTTTTCTCCGTTTTTTATATAGCACTATGGTACTCGTTGGAAAGATAATAAAACGCTCGTTAATTTGGTGTAATTTTTTTTCTTTAAAAAATCTCGTATATAAAAGATATTAACCTTTAAAAATTATGGAAGGAAATATGAGAGAGAGAAATTTAAATTTGTTTTTAAATTCTTTTTTTTCCTAAAATAACTCAATCTCTTTTAGGGTTTTATCTTTTTCTTTTTTTATTAAAAAATTGAAATAATTCAAAATCACTAAAATCTTTCAATTACGATGCCACGTGGCAGTTTCATGGAGAGGTTGAAGCCACCATTGCACGCCACGTCAGCAACGTTCAATTCTTTTGTATATATTAATAGATTATTATAATTAAGTTAATTCGATTATTTGTAAAAAAATATTCAATACATCAAATTTATATTTGCTTATATAACTACTAGAATATACCCCGGGAGCGTACCGGGGTTGAGAAATTTAATATGGCATATCAATTTTACATATGAAATAGACTAATGTATAACTCTAATATTAATATCTAACCTAAAACAATGTACAACTTTGTAAGGCTCATAAATAGGATAGGTTTATGCTTGTCTTTATCAAACACATTTGATATATTTGGGCTTAGTTTACTTAATGGGCTTGGGTTAGGCCATGTGTGCCAAGGCTTTAGTGGACCCTATATAATGTTTTGTTCTAGTTCATTTTAGGGTTAAGCCACTAGAAGCCACTTCATTTGACAAAAACTAGAGTGAATAATTCTAGAGAGCTTCTTTAGAGATTGGTGATGATTTGTGTATTGTACCCGACGGTTTTCATACCGTGTGCAATACAAAGCAGCTATTTTATTATTGTTTATCATCGTGTTTCTTCTTTTGTTCTTACACTCAATTTGTTTTTCGCACTCGATTGGGTGTGTTTGATACCCCGAAGAGGATTCTGGACTTACAATTGGTATCAGAGCCTATGTAGTCTTTGGAAGGCTTGATTCGGTATCAACACGAAGATCAAAAGAAGGATTTCCATATTTTTGGGGGATGTATGTTTGTTGAAAGAGAGCTTCTACGGTTCATAAGGTTCATGGTTTTTTTTTTTAAAATGCTTTCAATACTTTCAAATTGTCCAGCATTCAATTTCAAAGTGTTCAGTTGTTAAGTTGGTTATTTACGGTTGTGCTTTATCTCTAATGGATCAAACACATGAAATACAAAAAATACAACTAAAAAACCGAACGTGCCAAGCACATTGTGTTATCTTGTATCCATGAAAACAAGAACCTATAGCATCTTCACAACAAAATCACGTATATCGGGCACCAAGCGCCGCAACAACCTACGATACCATGCCTTTAAAATCTAGCTCTCGAAAGTTCTCTAGAAGAAACCGAAAACAGGCATGTCTTAGCGACACAGCGGCACATTCGTCTGAAAGGTCGTACATAGATTGTACATTGTTGGTGCATATACCCTGTATCAGGATGTTCTCACAGTAAAGTTTTAGTCCTCTTACACAATATTGACCAGCAGCTCTAAGAAGATCGTGTACTTCCGGATCTGACAATTGTACTTTTTCCGTGTGTATATAGCTCATCATCGAGTAAAATGCATTCCTACTTATATTCTCAATCTTAATGTCTCCGGCCCTGAAACCACCCTTAAGCATTTTCGCGAATAAAGAAGACGACACAACCAGACAAGTTTTTTCAGCAAGAAAGTTACACGGGACTCTTCTGGGCTATTATCATACACGTCTTTCCAATGTTCCTTCAGAGATGGTGATCCTTCTGTGGCGCCAGAAAGAGAGGTGGCCTTTTCAACTAACTTACATAAAGCTTTGCAAGCATATCCACGAAGCTTTGACTTGATTGATTGATTGATTGTAAAGGCTCCCAAAGTAAAGCTAATCCGTTGTTATCAACAAAAATTCTGTTCTGCACTTCAGCGGAACACAAACAGGCAAGAGCCAATGAGATTTGTTTTTGAAAATTCTTATCAGAAGAGCTCATCAAAAACAACATTCGGTCGAGTACCCTTTCAACAACAATCCTTTCCTCTAATCTTTTAATTGTTTCTAACACTAGATTACGAGTTGGCTCATCAACGAAATCACAACCTAGTAGCTTTTGGACACCACCAGCTCTGATAAAATCAACAACAATATCCCCGCTTAAAGCGAGACCAAACAAAATGAACTGTGACAACCGTCACCCTTATCTTTTAACAAGTTGTCAAATCTAGTCTGTGTACTTCCTATGTTTTTGAATCTAATAAAAGTTGAGTTCTTTCGTTTATTGTTTGGAAATGTTTACATTTTAACCGAACGCATACATTATTTAATCTTGATATATTATAACATTTATAAAAAAATATTAGTTATATAGTGAAATTAATAAAAAAGTTTTAAAAGTTTGTAAGATTTATAAAATTTAAAAACATTTTTTAGTTAACTTAGTTTAACTAAGTTAAAGTTTTACAAAGGGGAAATCAAACCAAGTTATAATAAAACTAACTATGTTAAAACTAGAGGGACTAACGTTGCCAACCATTGAAAGTTCAAATTTTGATTTCCCTCTCCCTGCGAACTCGTTTTTCCGGTCATTTTTCCGGTCGAGTCCGACTAAATTCCGGCGAGGGTTAAAACCCGATGATAATGACCTTTTATTGATTTTTGATGCGTTATCAATGTATCTCCATCATTCCTAATCGATTACAAGGTTCATTAGTGTATTATAATGTTATAAGCCGATTTGAGATGGCTAATCTCCCAATAGACTCGTAGAGTGGGTTAGGCTCCAAGAATAAGAGACAGACTGAACTTTACTAATTTTTCTTCTTATCCTTATCAAATGCAAAAGTACAATATTTAAACAAAACAATCATGCACTAACTGCTAATGCTACGTGGATGAAACATGTGAAAATGTAAACCTACTTTGCTCCTAAAAACGAATGACCAATTGCATAGTGGGGTGGGCTTTCATGACCCGGTCATGGTCATGTAACACTCCCGCTACCTTGAAAACGTCCTTGTCCTCAAGGACGGAATGCTTATTCCATGGCGGTTTCCATTTGAGTCGGACAACGAAAATATTGGCAGTCCACACGTAGCGCCACGTTAATGTTATAATCTAAAAATGAATTTGAGACTAAATAATAAAACGAGGCTAAAGTCATTACTAGAAACTATTCTAGTTAATGTTATAATCTAAAAATGAATTTGAGACTAAACTTGAGGGGCCTTGGTTGCCAATATGATAAAGAGGGTTTTATTTATAAAAATAAATCAATAAAAACACACACTTAGTGTGTGTGTTTCACGTGTGATGATCAGGAGATCATCTCCTCCAAAACCAAACCCTAAACTCAAGCTGAAGCTCAATCCAAGCCAAAATCAAGGGGCTTTCAGTGCATGAGCAAGAAACATGTCATATAGGGTAGGGCCTAAAGAACATCAAGGTACTTTTTATTTGGTAGAAATTGATGTTGATTTAGTTTATGATCTTGATGAAATTCTAGGGTTTTAATAAAAACGTGAATTTCTTAGTCCATGGTCTTCTAGGTGTTAGTATACATCAAGGAGACTATAAAAACGTGGTGAATCATAATAGCTTGTTGATTCTTGAGAAATCATGATTATGTGATATGAGTAAGTAGTGGGTTTTTACCCTAATCATGAACTACACTAGTATGTGGAATAATCTTGCAATTTCTATGTGATTAGTATCATATGTGTGTGCTAATTGTTGAAATGATCATGTGCCAATGGTTAGCTAAGCCATGGAGGAATCTTGAAAGTCTAGAACACCTAAAACTAACATGATGAAAAAGGTGCATATGAGGTGTTCGATAAAATGCTTGAGTGGGGAAATAAACATGTAAAACATGTATGAACATGAAAACTAGAAATGTAATGTGGAACTTGAGGTAAAATGAATACATGATGCCATGGATAATGAAAGAAATCCATATTATGTGTTCTAACAAAAACAAGGTTTGACATGTCCCTAAGTTAGGTACAAGAACTAGGGATGCAAGCGGGTCAAACGGATGCAAGCTCTGTGCGTACTGAAGCAAAACAGATATAAGGTAAGTAATACTTACACTACTAGCCTACAAATACAACTCTTGTATTGATATAAGTGTTCAAGACTTTGAAGTGGGACAAAGGTATGACCTCAAGGGGTGAAACCTATTAATCGGGTGGTTTATGCGAATTCATGTCAAAACAAAATTCATAGTCATAAATGAGTCATATGGTGTGGAGGAATGATGGAAATCATAAATTGGGTCAACCAATAAAGCCATGTGGTAAACAAGAGTCTAAACTTAGGTTTTGGATAGAAATCACATGAATAAGGAAGTTATGTAATCATGAGTCTTAACGGGTCAAATGGGTGATTCCCTCACCACTCGAACCCGACATTAAAAACCGGCTATCTAAGCTATGAGAAACTTGTGGATATTGGGTCAAATGGTAAATGCATTACCATTGAGTCCCAAGAGACTAATGTGGTCAATCTAGAGTGTATGCAGGAGGACACTTGGAAATTGGGCACTCGTTGCTTAGGTAATCCATATGGGTGCAAGGTATGGGTCAACGCCACCCGGTAAGTCCGTAGCTAATTAAACGCCTTCGGGCGAAGCAACATGGGTATTAAAACTACCCACATGAAGTGTGGGTGCAAATCACGTAAGTCATTTCCATAAAGATGTCTAATGCGTGCTAATGCACTTAGAATTTACTAAATAAGAGGAAACTTGAGAAAAGGTACAAATCTAAGTCCGAAAGGACTTATAGGTTTTTAAACAAGTCAATGAGTCAAAAGCAATGGGTTGAAACAAAAGTGTCACCATGAATGGCTAAATTTATGGATTTGGCTATAAAGGGGCATTTTGGGAGTTAAAAGATTTACTAAAGGTTAAATCTAATAACCAAGTCATAATGAAACAAAACGGACAATGCTTTTAGTTGAACATGTGTCCAATGGGTTGATAATATGATTTCAATGTCTTTAGTGTGCTTAAAGAGTGTCTTGTAGAGTCCAAGGCCTTAACGGGTCGATTTGGGTGAGAAACATGTAACTGATAGTTAAGCCGAAATGGGTTATAAACCACCATAAACATGCATCTTCCAAGCCCAATAAAAGGGTATCAAACAAGTCCCCAAGTGCCCCTGGGAAGGGCCTTGAACTTGATTTAAAAACACCCAAAGGTTGGGGGAAAATAAGCAATGAGCAGAGGATGTATGCTCAGACCAGAGGATTCTTCAGACCAGAGGAAGAATGAGCAGAGGATGTATGCTCAGACCAGAGAATTCTTCAGACCAGAGGAAGAATGAGCAGAGGATGTATGCTTAGACCAGAGGATTCTTCAGACCAGAGGATTCTTCAGACCAAAGGAAGAATGGGCAGAGGATGTATGCTCAGACCAGAGGATTCTTCAGACTAGAGGAAGAATGAGCAGAGGATGTATGCTCAGACCAGAGGATTCTTCAGACCAGAGGATTCTTTAGACCAGAGGAAGAATGAGCAGATGATGTATGCTCAGACCAGAGAATTCCTCAGACCGGATGAATAATGAGCAGAGGATGTTTCCTCATACCAGAATAGTCAGACCAGAGAAAAACTGAGTAGAGGATATTTCCTCAAAGTCGCATGGCTTGTTAGAATTCAGTTTTATTCTATACGGGCATCTAGCCGTAGCTTACGGCGGGTTTTAAACCCAAAATATCTGTTTATTTGTTTTGAAATGGTTTGATCTGTTAATCCCAAATACTAATTGTTTATCGTGTGTATTTGTGGTAGGAACATCTAAGGAGCAGAGCCGGACGCAAAACGGACCAAGCATGAAACCGAACACACTCGAGACAAAGATCACTATTGTGAATAAAGATATGATTACCTCTTCGTAACGTTTATGGTAGTCAAGCTTAGAGATGTCAAACTATAAATAACACGTGCGGATCTTCAAGGGATCCGAACGTGTAAATATTCTTTAATAACTACAAAAAAAATTATGCTGAACTGGGACCAAAACTAAATTAGTTGTTAATTAATTTCTTTAAAAAGGGGTTGGGTCTTACAGTGGGGTGGGCTTTCATGACCCGGTCATGGTCATGTAACACTCCCGCTACCTTGAAAACGTCCTTGTCCTCAAGGACGGAATGCTTATTCCATGGCGGTTTCCACTTAAGTCGGACAACGAAAATATTGGCAGTCCACACATAGCGCCACGGAGGTCGCCATTCCTGGCGTGCAATGGCATTAGGGCGGGTCTCATGAAACGCCACCCACGGTGGGCACCACTCCCACTTCCGTATTGCACCGCTTGATACTTGGTTTTGTGGACAATCCTGGGAAGAAAAGTGAGCCATATCCCCCTTTCTCAAGTTTTGTGGTTTCATGTTGGGTGGTGATAAAGTTGACAACGCCATATGAAACAAGTTGGTTTCCATTTGCATAACCTGCGTTAACTTCACTGCCAAGTAGAACTTCATTGAAGGCCTCATTTTGACAGCATCTAATTGCCTTCATTGTAGGGACCATTTTGTATGCAACCATGTTTGATACCAATGGTCGAGAGTATGTAGGGGCCATGTGAGTTGGTGATGGTGTATATGTTCTCAATTTTTTTGGTGGTGCAACGTACGGTATTTGAGTGGTTGAAGTAACATATGAAGTGGCGGTGGTGCAACGTGTGGTAGTTGGCAACGGGTTCGGTTTAGCAAGGGACTTGGCTAAGGATAAAAGTAAGGTGTTGGTTTGCTCAAAATGAGTGGCTAAATCTTTGGCGAAGATGTGTAATTTGAAGGAGTACTCTTTCATGGCAGAACATTGCTCGGAGAGGGCATTGGCAAGGGTGGAGATGGTAGCCGTGGATTCTTCAAGTGGCGGTAGGTCATGGTGGGGAGGTGTGGAGAATCTCAATGAAAGCACCATTGTTATAAGCCGATTTGAGATGGCTAATCTCCCAATAGACCCGTAGAGTGGTTAGGCTCCAAGAATAAGAGATAGACTGAGACTTTACTAATTTTTCTTCTTATCCTTATCAAATGCAAAAGTACAATATTTAAACAAAACAATCATGCACTAACTGCTAATGCTACGTGGATGAAACATGTGAAAATGTAAAACTACTTTACTCCTAAAAACATGCATATGAATGAATAACGAATTGCATAGTGGGGGTGGGCTTTCATGACCCGGTCATGGTCATTAACATATAACACGTTTTATTCGAGCTTTAATTTGATTTTAATAGTGTAACCGATCGGAGGTTTAAAGTTTATCAAATCATGACTTTTTGAACGTAAACACTATAATTACTTGATGCCAAACTGTTTCTGCAACATCTAACATCTTAAAACACTCTAAAAACTTTTAAAATTCGTTCAGTTTAGTCTCCTATTTACGATTTTCAGTTGGGTTTTGTCTCTTCGTGTTCGGCCTTCAAAACATATTGTGAGTTCTTGTTTTCCTATGCTTTGTATTCGTTTTTTCTCATAGATTAAAAGCCCCATCGTTTTGATTATCAAATATGTAGAATTGGATGGATTGTAGAATCTAGGGTTAGGGTTCTTGTGGGTAGTCAGTTTGGGGAAGAAGATGAGTTAGGTATTATTATTTAAAAACTTTATTGTTCCAAATAAATCAACAAAGGTAGCACTTAGCCTAGGGTTGGTGACTTTGTAATGAAACAAAGCAGGCTGGGTTCGAACCCAGGCACTGCCAATCTTTTCAGCATTTTTTTCCTTTTCTTTCCTTTTATTTTTGTTAATTATTATATACATATATAATACATATAAACTTAGAATATTCATATTAAATTCATGTTCGATCCAAAAATTATGAAAATTTAGGTGTAACGTCTTGACACCCTAAAGAAAATTATCATATTTTTATTTTCTGGAAAATATTTTATTTTCATGTTTTTATTAATTTAAATTGTTTTAATCATAATTAATTGATTAAAAATTCATTTAAACATGATTTAAATTCATTAAATCAGTTTTAAATGCAAATAAATTGAGAAAAATTATGGAAAATTTATTCTAAGTATTTTTCATCAGAATGTTTTCATTTTTCTCAAAATTATAATTTTTGAATCATATATTGTATTTTGTTGTATTTATGCTTATTTAAATACAATAATCATTATACTTCAAATTAGATTTATTAACTAAATTCTTTTGTCCAAAATGATTTCAATTACTTTTTCACTAAATATTCAATTGATAGTAATTATATTACCTTTTCACATTTATAAACTTTGTCGTATTATTTTTGATATACAAGTTTTATATCAATTCGATTTATCGTAAAAACTGTATTTTCCCAAATTGACTTAGCAAACCCTAATGCCTTAGAACTCTAGATACCTTAGACTTTTAAGACATTTCATTTATTAGTTTTCTTATACATTATAGGTAGAATTCTTCGGAATTCCCATTTCTTAACTCACGTCAGCTTAAGTTGGATTTTGATCGCTTTCGCAAACTGTGAGTATATCTTTCCCCTTTTTCATGTTTTACTATTTTGGGGCTACTCATGTACACTATTATCAAATGTTATTCTTATACTTAATGCAATTCTCATGTGTTTTTGCTTTATGTGAATTTGTGTGTATTTATGCTTAGTCAAAATCATTAACCATTCTGCGGCCTTGCATTTCAATGAATAGTACTATGGTATACCGCCTTGACTCTGTTGAGAGAGTCTTGGTCATTGTCTTGTTAATTCATTATTCAAATGGTTATTCATGTGTTAGTCTCATTCATCTAGACTTGGTCTTGACTGATACTACTTATTACATAATTGCAAATGGTACCGCACATGAATTGCTAAACACTTTTTCTACTATATGTATTCAAAACAAGGTATGCTCACCAATACATTTTGTATTGACATATACTATTTTTGTATATATTTCAGGTTATTTATGAGATGACTTTTAAGCTTTTGGAATTTTACTTAGATTTTGGATTCATTGTATTTCAGTTTAGTTGGCATTTAGAATCGTTGTATTCCATTTCAGTGCAATAAACTATTTAATCAATGTATCAATATTTACACTTTTAGTCCATGAGCTATTGAACAATCGTCACTACGTGACACCTCGATGTTTCCGCCATCAGTTGGGGTGTTACACGAACGCGCCACTGCGTTGTAGAGTGTTGATACTTGAATCAAGTAGGTCTAGTAATAATGGAATTGCACCAGCACGGGCAATCCCAGCTTGGTTGTGAGTATCAGGATCGGCTGCCAACATCCCGAGTGCATAGGATGACATTTCTTTTAAATGTCTGTCTGAAGACTGCAACATCTCAATCAGTGGATCAACCGAAAATATCCTTCATATTTTCGGAAATTTATGTTTTTTTTAATTAGGAAAGATTGCAAAGGGAGATAATTATGTATGTGGTCTTTGATGTGGACCGGATACATTTTTGGGTTGGTGCATAATTTTCTATTGGATTGTTGACCAAGTTTTTATTTGTTTGGAAACTAAAGAAAGGGATGTTGGGTATTATGTTCGTTTCGAATGGATTGTGGGCCGATTTTAATTGGGCTATGTTTTTTTTTGGATTTGAACTGGGCCGCATCCTCTTTTATTTGGGTTAGTCGTGGGCTCTTCATTAGTAGGCTCCATAATTTAGTGATTGATCCGATTTGAGCTTTCCGGGTTCTAATCTCTTGGGATTACGATGACATGGGATTAAGCTTTCTATTTGGGCCACGGATTTTATTAATGAATTAGAGTTTGGGCCAGGTTTAATTTTTTTTGGGCTGCGTCTGCTTGGACCAGAAAGATTTATAGACGATGGTCTCGTTCACTGCTGGACCACTGAAAGAGAAGACCCAAGACTGAAAATCATCAGCTGGAGATTTTCTTTTAACTGAGCCATGAAAAAGACAACATAAACCTAGGGGGATATTGTAAGGCCCAGAAATTGTGTAGATTTATGCTTGTGTTTATCAAACGTGTTTGTATTTATTCTCGATTTGGCCCCTGTCAAGGTTAGCATACGGTTTTCATTCATATATGTGATGTTTAGAATTTAAACTAATCCATTCCAACATTTCATATGTATTGGATATATTGTGGTTTTGATTTTTTTTTTATAGTCCTTGATTTTAGTAGTAATGAATGCTAGAATTTTGACTAACTGTATCAAACTTTTTCATTATTTCCGATTGAATATTGTCACGATTACGACCTTCACTTCATGGATTATGTTTTTTAACATTTGGATTCAACATTCCTCAGATGCTTTTCAATCACATGTTCTTAAATTGTGATTCATGATTCGTAGACTCTCTTTGATTTCATTATTTTATTTTTGATATTTATGACTGTTATGTTATTAGGGGTTTCGATTCTATGTGGCAGTGAGATTGACGGATTACAACCATAATGTATTCAATCAATACCGACTTGCAGATTATTTATTCACTTGCTTTTATTAGTTACCTAATGAATTTAAACCAGATATCTTAAATTTTGTTGAGTTTTAATTTAGTTGATGTTCCTGTCTAGATTGTTAGTTTAAGTGTTTTTTATGTGTTTGACTTTTATTTGTATCTCATATTTTAGAGCTACCCGTGTAGCACACAGGATCTAACCTAGTTATATAATAGATTAAAATACAAAGCTACAATGAATTTCGAATTAGATCATAATTACATCAATCTACTTCGTGACTATCGTTTAAAAAAAATGATAACCAAACTGCCAAAGCAAAATTCGAATTGGATGTTCTTTTGTTTTATATTAATATTCTTTTAAAGCTTATTTTTGTATTTTTGTAGTTTTGAATCTTTGTTGTTTTTTTTTTTTAAATAAAACTTCGAATTATTGTATATTATGATCATGTAATGTTCATTGTCGTTTGCATTAATTCCAAAACACTAACACAAAAAAAAAAAAAAAAAGTTTTAGTTGGAATATGATGATCTCATTTTTTTTAATGAAATTGGCATTTTGCAATGATGCCAATAATATCAATAATCTAATCAAGCAAATGAAATAAGTGAACTAGAGCAGAAACGTTTCAAGAACTAGTGTTTTGTAGGGGTATTTTAAAAACATGGTTCGTAACCGGCTTGAAAACACCTTACCATCCGTTTTGTTGGTTTTAAGATATGAATACTTTCGTTTTTTATCTTCTCCAGACCGGATTAAAATTAGCTAAAACCAAAACATTAGGAGTTATTTATGCAAATTACACTCATGCATGTATATTTTCGTAGTTATATTCTTGTGTAATTGACTCGGTAGAGCGAAGAGCGAGAAAACAACAATTAATGACTATGCCAGATGTTGACATAGGATAGAAGTCTGTCAAAACCATCATCTTTTAGTGAGACTAATTCAGATGAATTCTTAGAAGTTAGGGGTTATTTGGTTATTAAGTGTTGAATCATTAAGAGATCTGAATGTTTAAGTGCTGAATTATTAAGTTGGACCTCTTAATGGTTAGTTTTCTTGTCTCACATCAGTATGAGAGCATCATTAAGGTTGAGCTTAGTTCAGTGCTTAATTGTTCAATGCTTAATGGTTCAGCAACATCCCAAGTCTTAATGGTTCAACCTTAATCATTCCATTCAGAAGCTGAAACAAACGCGCTGAATGTTGAACTAGCGCTGAATGATTCAGAGCCTCACAAAGAGGCTTACCAAAAAGCCCCTTAATCTTTAGTGAAAGGATAAGAGTACACATATTTGTCTTATCACCATACCAAATGATAGTTAATCAATAAAAAAAAACCATTGGGGGCATCAAGACTCAAGAGGGTCCACCAACCCATCGAGGGTTGTTGAAAAGGTTATGGTATACGTACCATTCTATGAATTTTACTGGATGTAGGCACGTCATCTCTCGTATTTTCTTATGAGGTGGTGAGTTGCTTGGTAACCCACTCCCCCTTTTTCATATGATTAACGCACTCCTATATATAAGAAAAGTAGAGAGATGATGTGACTAATTTAATAGAGGGGAGACATCGTACATCCATTAAAGAGTTGAACCATCTAAATAACCATCAACCCTTACAAAAATGTGATTTCTTATGAATGATTGCTTGTTGTAACTATTGTTTCCATAAATATGAAACAACACGTTAAGACCACCTGCAACGGTTGCCTTGGATCCAGGATGGATGGCATGGCACCCCAAGGACGGCCATTGAGTGGCCATGTCCGTGGGACGTTTTAGGATCTTCTGCATGGCTATGGTGCTGTTTTTATTTTTTATTTTATTTTTATTTTTTTGTCACTGCAAGTTGATGTTTGTATGTGTTGCTAATATGTGAAACAATTAGCCACGTTATCTGTAATATTGGATGGGTTTTATCACTGCATATATACTCTTAAGGATGAATGATTTAGACTATTGGGGTCAAAGTAGACTTGCATTTCAGATGTGACTTGTTTAATGTCATGTTTACTTACAAGAAAAAGATAAGTACCCCATCAAACCGTTGGAGACAAATATAACAAAATCAAGCCGGTAATTATACAAAGTATCGTAATTATATCAATAACTAAGAAGAATCACATTTAGAGGTATCATAATTCATAACATCGTAGACAATGAATCATATGCAAATGATATTCAAACCTTTTCCACGCCTTAATTGGAATACACATCACACCCACCATGGCACCATCAGTAAGGACACATCACACCCATAGTCCCACACTAGTACGTCTCGAGGCTTATGATGGTCAATCCAATAATTATTAAACTCGTACCCAGATTACAAATGTGTTAAAAGAGTTGTTAACTTTAAACGGGTTTTAACTATTACTCGTCTAGTCGTCTTGGAGTTACGAGGGTCATAAGATCCTGAAGAAAACGTCTCAACTGATCGGACACTTGGACAAACAACAAAGACAGTTTGCCCAACTTCATTCACTGAAACCCCCGCTTTTAACTTAGATGGAATCCTCTCAATTTTCATGATTCGATTTAGATTGTAAAAACATGTAAAATTGTGAATTTGACAGTTTAACTTTAATTTTCCAGCCAATTTAGATTCATCCTACAACAGTTACTGAAACTGATGTAATAATACTTCACTAAGAAATGTTATAAGTATATCAAATATGGTGTGTATTTATATTTCTATATGCATTCACTGTCATTCTCTGATGAAGTAAAACAGAAAAGAAAGCGAGGGAATATAATATTTTCCCATCAATTCAAGGCATAAGAGAAATGTTGTAACATGAACAACCAACATTATATCCAAGTTTAGGAACACATTACTTTCATGTAAAAGCATGAGGTGTCAAATACTACCTCTAGTCAAATGCATAAGGGTCGTCTGCATATGGGTTCAATGACCCTTCTGTGAAAAGATCGCCTATATTAGGATGATTCTGTTGACTCGATCCCTTCATTCGCTGTTAAATGTACGCGCGTTAAACAAGTGCAAGACAGTAACTATTACAACACGCAGAAGACTGTGACTTAATTACCTTGATAGCTTCCCTAGGGGTATTGGCTTTTGGTGTTTGCCTCTTGTTCTTTTTTGAGTCCTTCCAGAAGGTTAAAACAAAATGTCAATACAGATTCACGATAAGCATAGCTGTGACAGCACCTGCTTCAGATAGGAGTACTATCGTACCTGAAACATGATTGTACTTTTTGTCTTTCGCCGCTTGATTGTTGTACCATGGGAAGTTTCAACTTCGTATTCACGGTGAGTTACCTGCCATTTCCATGATAGTGGCCCAGAAAGTGGTAATTAAGTTGGGCCCTTGAGCTTCATTTTAGTAAATACGTGTGTATGCAGGCGTGTGTATGTGTATGCATATGCGTGTGTATGAAGCTGAGGATGCGAGTACCATACCTTTTTACTATGCTTAGGGATGTTAACGTTTCCTGGTTTACCCTTGTCTGCTTTCTTCAGCATGCTGGTTACGGGTGATTGTGTTGCCTTTATGTAAGGCAAATCCTACATACAAGAGAAAGACAACTGAGATCATATAGATATGCTGTAAATAGTTGATCTCATTTCCGTGTATCAAGTAAGAAATACAGGCCTTTCTTGAGGTCACTTCCTGGTCTTCTTGGGGCTGATCACTCATTACTTTCCATTGCAACTGCAGCAAAGCCTTCTGTCTCTCCTCCTGTGATAAATACCATCTACATTACATCTGGCAATTGGTAGTTATGACACATTCATCAAGAAACAGATTTATTTGGGTAAATATGATGCCTATGGGTTCATTTGGGTCTGCACAATTATGCAATGGGTCAATTAGGCCACTATCATATAACTTGCTAACATAAATGAGGGAGAACACCACCGACCACCAGTGTGACGCCACCACCGCTGCCCAAACCAAATTGATACTTTTTAAAATTCCATGCATGTGATAGAACCAGAAACTGGATTCTATCAGTATTACTCAAACTCGTCTCACCCATTTACCTGACCTGACCCTGTTTTGTCAGGCTTAATATGGGTGTTAATAAAATAGAAGTGGATACTAATACCTGGAAAATCATAAAGCTGAATAGCTGATAAGTATACATACCCTATCCTTTTGGATATTCAGCTCCTCTTCAAGATGCCTACACTCCTCTTCATGTTGAGATCTCAATTCCTTCAACTCGGCTTCATATTGATTCTTGAGTAACTTTGTTTTCTAGATAAAATGTGAAGTTAGCAATTTATAAGTGCAACATGAATCAGACTTCAGCACCATGGATAAGGATTTAAGTACCTCTCTAAGTTCATTTTCAGCCCGAAGTTGCATCTTTTTAACCTCTTCAACATGATTAGATTTTAAATCCGCTTCCTTCTTCTCATTCTCTTGCCTGATGCTATTAACCTGCAAATGAGCACAACAAAGGTTTAATTACTATTAATGTGCTTTAAACTTTAAACCAAATAAACACACAATAGTTACCATCCAAATTACATACCAAAGCAGTGTGTTCTCCCTTTATCTGCGTCAGTTGCTGCTTTAATTCCTCTTTGCATTCTGAAAGCTTTTGGTCACATTTCTTTTCCATATCTACAATTGCCTTTTCAGCCTGAGAGAAAAGTTTATTCAAGTACAAGTTGAACACCATATAATTCAGTGAACAGAAGATAATACACATCTAACCTTTTCCTTCTCAAGATTTATGCATTCTTGTTTTTCCGCTTCATACCTCCTCCGAATATCATTTATAGCCTGATATAGTTCAGTACTTCAGTGTCAGTTTCCCACATCATCTCAAAGCTATGTACAAACACGGAAACTTGACAATAAACCTTACTTGATCATTCTTTTGAGAAATTTCCTTCAAATGCTTTGACAATTCTAACTGTTTACTTCTTAACATCTCATCATATTGCTTCTTAGCTTCTGTCAGCTTAGCTTCGGCTTCAGTGAACAACTTCTGAGCCTCTGCCTTTTGATCTTCCAGGAGTTTCTCTCTTTCGTTAAATTCCAAAACAACCTGTTCCTTCTCCTGTAGTAAGTTATTAAGCTCATTAAGTTGTTTCTCCAGTGAGTCGACATGCTGCTCATGCTGCAGAATCTCCTTTTTCAGAGTATCTGTTTCCTCTTTCGTTCTAAGTATCTCCGATTCAAGATTCCTGATATTCTCTTTATTCTCAGTTTCAGCCTCCGAATGCTTTAACTGATAGTCTTGCTGCATGTTTAACAGCAAATACTGATTAAGCATATTACACAATAGCATGCTGATAAGTTATCTACCAATCAGATTTGTGTGAAGTGTGCACCATTTGCATCTCTGTCAATCTAGAAGCTTCAGATAAAGAACGGATTTTATCCTCCAAAGTCGTAATCAGGTTACTCATTTCAGCCTTCTTTGAATGAAGTGTTTCTGCTTCAGACTCTAACCTCTGAACCTTCTCTTCTGCTAAGTGGCATTCTTCTGCATGCTGGCCTATTGTGAATTTTAGATCATTCTGGAGGTCAGTGATCTTATTCTTCAACTCTTGATTGACCAACTGCAATGCGTCATTTCCTGATGTGGCAGTCAAAAGTTGACCATGAAGCAAATCAAAACGCTGTTGTGCCTTCTGTGTTGCAAGTTTCTTTTCCTCTTGTACCAACTCAAAGCAAGAAGAATGTAGAGCATCAACTTCAATAACCTTCTCCCAAAAGGCTAGACTCTGTTTATCCAAATCTGTAAGCTTAACAGTCAGCGTCTTCACAAAAGTTTCTAGATTCTGGTTCTCCTCCATTGCTTTGTCTAAATGCTCAGTTAGCTTCTTGTTACTGGCTATAATATCAGTATTCTCTTTCTCCTGTTTTTCACATACTTCTTGCATGTTGTTTAGTTTAGCTTCCTTTGATACTAGCTCAATTTGCAACTCACTCAATTTGGAGTTCAAACCCTCTATGGTTGAGTCATAAGATGATTTACGCTCTTCAAAGTTCTTGATTAGAGTATCTGCAAAATATAAATAAATTGAGACGAAAATAATTAGAAATCATAGTTGTGTATCACACCAACACATAGGGAAATGAACATAAAAATATCTTTAGCGTTAATACCTTTTTCATTAATGAGACTGAGAACCTTGTCATGTTCATCTCTAAGTTGTTTCTCAACATTATCCTTGTCAATGCTAAGTTCCTTCAACTTTTTGTCACCTGCAAGTGTTAATCCACACATTCAACGACATAAACCGAATTCCGAAAAATGAAACCCTAATTAGATTCACAGTATGATGGAATTATAACAAGGAAGATAAAACTTACGAGTCCTAACAGTTTCTTCTGATGATTCCAACTTCAGAGAGAGAGAATTCATCTGTCCATTCAGATTGTCTAAAGCTACTGAAGTTTCAGACAGCTTATTTTCGAAAAGGACTTTGTCTTTCTCAGCTGTAGAAGCAGCACCATGATAATTACATCCATGGTTATCTCATTATTTAGGAATCAAGAATCAACAATAAACCTCTTACCATTCTGAACCTGATCAGCTAAAGTTTGTAACGTTTCAGTAAGCTGATCACATATGGCCTTTGTGGAGGAGAACTTTGACTCTAGTCCTCTCCAAAGTTTCTCATCTTCTCTGTGCTTCACTTTAAGCTTTGCATTTTCATTATAAGCATGCTGCAACTTCTCCTCCAACACATGAATATGGTCCGATAATTTCTTAATCTTGGAATTCTGTATCCATTTCAATTTTTTAAGAGTAGATCCACAAACATCACAATGAATACACAAATATAACACATATACACACATGCTCCAAGAATTTCATGAAAGCTTTTATTTACAAACAGCTTATGCACAATAAAGGAGAAACTATTATGCCCAAAAAGGATGTAGCTTGTGTTCTAGGAAGAAACAATCAGAACTGCCTTCATAGACAAAGAAACAAGGGTAACAATATCCAACTAGTTCCTGCGTATCATATTCCACTACTAGATTTGCAGTTATTTATCCTGTATGCTCATATCTTCTCAATTCTATTCTACCTTCTAATATAATAAAATGCTATTTGTTAATCAATTTTTCAGCATACACACACATAAATACGTATTCCACTTATAGCCAAACCATTGGTAGGGTCTAGGGAGGCTCCAAAGTCATATCCAAATATCAAAATCATATAAAAACATACACAGGCACATAGCTACTACAATTACATAATGTTATAAAAATATTCTTAGTAAACTACCAATCAGGCAATTGGTGAAAACGTAAAATAGGGACGGATAACACATCTCATAAAAACACACATACAAGCAGTTACATGCAAAGTCGACCAAAACAAGCTATCCTCCTAAAAGTCCTTAACTTGAATCCTACGTCTCCACACCTATCGTCAACCATTTCTTAAAGAACTACTAACACTAAACGATACATAAACACACACTATTCGTTTTCTACAATGACCTTCCATCCAATTGGACTATAATTATGAGCCAGAGAGAGTGACCTAAATTACATTACTACAAATACATAATAACTTCGATACAAATTATCTGATACGAATGCTTCCGTTCACCTCTACAATGTTCCATATAACGTAAGCAATATTACTCAAAAATAACATCATACTATAAATTATTACATCATACACATTAATATGTTCAAATTTGTTGTAACAGACAGATATATATACATAGAGATATAGATGTTGATCATACCGCTAGATCTAGATCTGTTTTGGAGGAAGCTTGCTCCTTAACCAATTTCTCTACAATAAACAACACGAGTTACGTAAACGAACAGACATTAAGCATAAAAACGTTATGAACACTAAGCGAAAGAGTTTTCGATGAAAAACCTGCAGCGAGCTTCAAATTAGCGAAACTTCCTGACGAATTCGAGTTCGAAGGTTGTCGAGAAGAGATGTTGAAGGTTTTTGCAACTACTGGACTAGACGAAGACGATCCTAACGAGTATTTGAACCGATCGAAGCTCTTTAAGCTGGATAATCCTGCTAGCTTGCTCATGTTTGGATTCAGGTTATCTACATGAACAGATATGTGCAGGTATAGTGATGATCAAGAGGTTTAAAAGCTCTACATATGAAGGTGTAAACGATGAGTGTATGAATCGCATGAAACCCTAGAAATATTGTGTTTGGAGAGAAGAATTTGTGTGCAAATGATTAAGGCGCGAAGTAATTTAATAGACGTTGGTATTTATACTAGAACGAAAGGCGGTTATTGGGGTAACGGGTAAAGATCTGGTGTGTGACTCGTTACTGTATAGCAGCCTAGCAGGATGTTGAAAGTCGATGCAATCGGTTGCATTACATAAATATATAGTAGCATTTCCGACGTCGGAGACTAGTCTGAAATCGGACCCGTCACTTCAGCATGACATATCATAGAGCTCGAATTATAAAAACTAACATTTTTCTCTGACGCTAAACAGGTCTAAATCTTCACATCACATTCTAATTTTATGTAAAAAGATAAATTAAAAAAGTGTGTGTGGTCCCCAATCCCCACCCCTTAGATCCGAACAAGTTCGATTAAGCGGACCGGACCGGACCACTCCTCACCTCATCCTCCAACGTGTGCAGCTGTCCGGATTTAGAGTCCGGAATTTTGCCACGGTCTGAAATGGATGCGATGGAGATGCCCAAAGGTAACATAGTAAAAAGTAACAAAAGTATCCCTAATTTACTGTTTGATAATTACAACATAAAAATTACTTTAAAAATGAGTTTACTTTTTTTTCATCGTAGGTTGTGGCCTAGTGGAAAACATGCGCAAGGTGAAAATAAGGAGAAATTAGCCGTTAAAAAAATGTTTTAGATCAATTATTATAATTTATGTCAATAGTACAACTTTTTGAAACTAAATAGTTACTAAACATATAAAAGTTTGTCGGGTCAACTTATACATGAACACCATAGTCAATCAAGTCAGAGTTGGAAGGAGAAATTAGCCGTTAAAAAAATGTTCTAGATCAATTATTATAATTTATGTCAATAGTACACCTTTTTTGTAATTAAATAGTTACTAAACATATAAAAGTTTGTCGGGTTAACTTACACATGAACACCATAGTCAATCAAGTCGGAGTTGGAATGCGGAAGTGGTACTAATTGTTGTCAACAGGGATAGTTTCTTATTACTTGTTAGCACGCCATGTGTCTTAATATTGTTTCATGAACCCTTTCATACTCGCTAACGGTCTCGTCAATCGGTTGTGCCACGTTGATGTTACTTAGTCTACCGACTTATTATTCTTACCTAAATGTTGATGAAAATTGTTAAAGACTTGCCTCTAAAACGGATACGTATCGGCCATTAAACCATCGGTCACGTTCAACCAAGCCGTTGTCAAGGCTATGTCTTCATCTTTGGTCCAACCTCTTGCCATTTGAGAGCAAAAATTTGGTATTTGTGAGAAAGATTTGAGAAAGGGTGTGCTTAAAAGTGTCAAGGGATGTGTGTGTATGTAGCATAAAGTCCAACATCACCACAATCCCATGAATGGCCATTAAATTTCTATTATATGGTTGTGAAATGTTACTTTACTCATGGTAAAAGGCAAAACATTTAAAAAAAGTAAAAAATATATTAATTAGGTGGGGGCCTTAAATCTAAGGACCATCGTAGTTGTAAAAATGCATACCACCAAGAGCATCTATGTAATTATTAAACCATGAGCAAAGATGCAATATCTACGAAGCATACAGACCAATCGTGTAAGTGAGTCATAAAAGAATGATACTAAAAGACTAATCCGTTATGACATAACAATGATGTAGGTAGTTACCGAAAGGCACACTCATTGCACAAGGCTAGTTTGTCTGTCGCCTAGGTGCAAAGTGTAAAAAAGCGCGCGCTCAAGCCCAAAGGAAATAGAGAATGCCGACCCCAAATACATACCTTTCCATTACAGGTTCAGCAACCAAGATCTATATGTATGCACATTGTTTTCATGTAAAGTAAAAAAACGTTATCATTTCTTATTTTCTTACATATGCATACAAGGTTTAGGTATGTTTCAAGTTGGATTGAATTTGACGGAAAGAATGCCTAGCATGGTCACGGGTGGCACCGAGCGGGCCAAATTGATCCCAACCCGAGTGGTTAACTGTTAACATGAGCATGAGTTTTGAAAAGTATGTGAATCAAGACCATAGGACGTATTTCTGCAGCCGTAACAAAACAAGAAAACAATCACTTGTTATTAAGATGTCATCTACATGAAAATAAACATGGGACCGATCTTTATTGGCTCACACCCATCAAAAATCAAGAAAACTCAGATAGATACTTGTCTAGATATGCACACACAAGGAATTTGTGGTCTTCAACTGCTAAAAGAAGCCGAAATTAAACTTTCGTAGGCCATGTGGCTTGAGCCGACATTATTATTCCCACAATCACACCAAAGAGCCCCAATGCACTACCGAATATTTCAATTACAAGGATTTTCACAAAGAGTGAAGAGTTTTGGGCATCAGAAAGGGCGCAGCTACTCCCGATAATCCCCACACATAACCTGTCAAAAGAAAGGTTAAACAGACAATAAAATAAACAGCAGAAATTAATTAAAAAAACCCACTCTTATTTGAGACTTACCCGCATACAAGATTTGCAAAACCGACTATGATTCCAGATGCAAATATAGCATATCCTGCTCTAAGAGACTCGGGTGCGTATATTTGTGAAGATGGAACACTTTCCAATTTTGTTTGTAGAATAATGGCAACGATAACACCATATATAGCAACGGCTTCACAGAATATGACACTGTCATCACATGCACGTTTGATTAACTCATAGCCCCAAGGGAGGGTTTCTTTAAATAAGTTGTGGATTTAATATAAAATTTGAGTAACTTAACATATAATTTGATGGTTAAGGAATCGGTTTAACAATACATGCAATGCTTCCAGCTAACGATGTCATCTATTTGCTGGAGTTCCTATTTGTAATGGTATGAAGCTGAGATGTAAAGCTTCCATAAAGATAGGTCAATTTTGGTTACGTACTTATGTTATATCTCTAAGGGGCTCAAATTTTAAAACTAAAAGATTTAACTACACTGAATGGGTTAAGCATCTCAAAGACTCAAACTAAGCAGAAGTAACACAAAATGAGGTCAGAAGCATAGTGGAACCAAAGGGCTAGTAACCTAGTGGTATCAAGGTGTATATAAAAGCTATAAAAAATTGGTTTATTGATTGGAAAAAAAAAAAGCTATACTATTTTGCAATAATAAAGTATAATAATCATATTCAGCATATTGAGTATTTTATAGAACTAAATAAAATGAATAGAAAAGTATGAGTAAGTCGAGCTGCCAAGTGCCAACCCCTTGTAAAATACCCATTTTGACCCATTATCCAACCCGCCCATTTTCCTCCCTTGGTGAAATTTCTATCTTATGTGAATGATCACAGACAGTTATTCATTGATCTGATGCAACTGGTTCCATGATATTTTCTCTTAATACTGAAATTTTACAATCAACTGTCCTTTTTAGTTTTTGGTGATGCAAGTAGTTTAAACACTTTAAACTAAATATCCAAACTATTCTATTCCAAGAAGCAACACTGATTTATGGCAACAAAAACTCAAAAGACTGCCTCTTACCACAAATGAGTGGTATGAGATTAAGATTATCCAATAAAGAAAAGAGAACAAGATATATAATCGAAACTCCATAATGCCGCTTATTTTTCCAATGGGTTCAGCAAACAACCTCAAACGATCAATTTGTCAAACTTGAAGAAGTTTCGTCTACTAGCCAGTGTAGTTCATGTTATCAAATATTTCAAACAAAGGGACATCAATTTGTTACCTATCCATGATACGACAAACTTGAAGAAGTATCGTCTACTAGCCAGTGCTTTTAAAGGTCAATCTTAACAACCTCAAACGATGCCGAAAGATGTTGTCAAACTTACTAACCATAGCACATTCAGAAGCAAAGGTCCTTGTAGTTCATGTTACTTGAACGCATCATTAAATATTTAAATCTATTTGTAGCATAAATATATTAAAAGAACGTATAGACAGGGTGGTAAGATTACTTTCTATGGTGAAATATCATGGCATCCTCATGGCTCATGATATGGTATCACTACCATATTGGCAAAGACCATTTGCATACACCCTCAATTGACACTACCAATAGCTTTGCTATTTGTGGGATTTAATGGGCATGCTTGTTTTCAGTTGATGCTGTTGCCATTTGCATACACCATGCTAAAACTAACAGAATTATCAAACAACTGCCATCCTAAATTAGACAGCTTTTTTTATACAGTTGCCTCTATTCCTAAACACATTAAAGCCTAGATAACTAAGCACTTTGAGACCTACTCAATCCTTCCTACAAACGACTGATAGTTAACATCACTTTGGAACCAAATCTAACAAAAGACGAAGTAAATATATATTCTTGGTTTTAAAAAGGTGCACCTAGGCGTGAGGTGCAACAAGGCTCCCTTGTTGCTTTTTCACTCGGCGCTTAGAGCCTTAGACAAAATACATGAAGCGCACAAAAGGCACATTTTTGGGTCTTTTTCTGGGTCTTTTGGCCCTGAGGCGCGCGCCTCTTGTATCATAGTTGTTTTTATGCTGGAACATGTAGGTAAAATCATATAAAACCTTATATATAAAAACCTTATTTGTAGCTATATTTTGGGTAGGGGGAGCTAAAAACCTATGGGATATATAAAAAAGTATATATATAATTATCTTGCGCCTCAGGTACAAAAAGTCCTCGTTTTTAGACCTTGTCACTTTGTGCGCCTCGCGCTTTCTAAAACCAAGAATATATTAATAGAAGTTGTGCATACTATGCCGTCATTATTAAGCACAATGGTAAGACTCATATTATTCAAGCATCTTAAACATCATTGGGGATGAAAGAAATCAGTAATGGTTAAACAGCAAAAGGTCTGCCACTGAAGTTGTAGTTAATCATGTTACTACTCTAATTACAATTTAAAAGTTTGGAAATTTAAATTTATTGAGTCAGAAGACAGAAGGTATGAAACCAAATCCAATAATGGTTATAATAATAAGATCCACAAAGCAAAGTTGAAATCAGGTACCTAATAAGATTCTTGGATGTAATACGAGGGGCTTTGATTGCAGCACCGATCAAACTACTTCCTGTTATATAAATCCCCCTGATATAAACAAACAAACATACAATGAATAATAATAATAATAATAATAATAATATGATTGAGTAATTGTTAAAGGGAGTTGAATTAGAGGATTACCAGGCGGCGCCTAAGACGGAGACGCCGATAGCGACGGCAATACCGATGGCGGAGAAGGTGTAAGGGGAGATCTTTACAAGTGCTCTCGCCCATGACCCTGTTGCTCCAACAGCAATGGCGCCTGACATATTTATTGATCAATACTTTTCTAGATTGTTGTGAGGGATTAATGACAATGGAGGAAGGAGGTTTATGAGACAAAAGATCCAGATGTTGAGAGAGAGAGAGAGAGAGAGAGAGAGGATGGATCACGTCGTTGATATAGAACCACACCACTCCTATTGAAATCGGGTTTTATTATAATAACAAAAAAAATTATTAATTATTAACCTCCTTATTAGTTTTTCATTATCGTTTTTTTAACTTCAACCTCATTAAACAAAAATGCATATCCTCAAGCCGAGGAGGCCGCAACAAACTTACAACATATAATCATACCATTCTTTCCGCAATAAGTTCTTAAAATTCGATCTACTAGTCAACCACAAAAAAACTAGAGACTTAACACTCCCAACAACCTCAATAGTTTTCGTATCTTTCCCCTTAAACCGCTTCTCATTTCTCGTTTTCCAAATCGCCCAACTAGTCACCAACATAATCCCATGAATAATACGTTTCCTTCTTTATCTCCCCCGACGCTTTTGTATAACAAAACTAAATCTTTGAAGGCGAAAGCGTATATCAGATCGAGCCGACACCAAAACCCAATTCTACACCACACTTCAAAAGAGAACCAGCAACCGGTAAATAGATGGTCCGTAGTCTCAGTATAGTGGTTTCACATCGTACACAAGTCATTTTCAAAAACAACACCTCTACAGGCCAACGCCACTATAGTCGCAAGGCACACATGACAGCCACTTGTACTGTAAGTTGTTATTGTCCGAATTGTTTGCTGCCATCACTTTAATCTTCATCACAGTAAAGTCCCCTCCCTTGTCTCCTAAAAAAAACTTGTCTGGTCCCTTTTTCACAATCACAACAGCAAGTTCAGTTTGGCAATCCACCCATTCGCTCTGCAGCTGTACAGTATCGAAAGGACCCAGCCCAAGATATCGCCCAGCAGCCTAAATCTCCCATCATAGCCCATGAGTTTCCTTTTTTAAGTTACTTTTTGTTTCTCGACTTATTTTTTCGTAACAATTTCGTCATTCTCATCACTCGAAACATCATGCGATATGTTACGTACACGTCACAAATACATACACACAAGTCTAAGCAACATACACAAATATTTACTTCAAATTTGAAAATAATAAATATATTATATATATCGCATCTATACATATACATAAAGCTGAAAAATATTTCACCGAAAAATGCATTGTTATTCTTAGAAATAATATTTTATTAACATTACGTTAAATCATTTACAATAACACGTGAAAAAAGAACAGTGAAAAGACTAAAAAAGAATATTATTTAATTTTTTGTATTAACAATACATATCTATTAGATCATTTTTTAAAATTATATACATTCTAAGTGCGTTTTGTTCGCATAAATTGAATAGAATTCAATGGAATTGGAATTTGAATTCCAATTTTTTAGGTGTTTGGTTCATTGAATTTGTTGGAATTGAAATTTCAATTCCAATCTTGTGTGTTTGGTTGACAAAGGAATTGGAATTGGTATGAATTCCTTTAAATTCCTTTAACTAAGGGAATTCAAAATCCTTCCAATATTAGAAGGAATTTAAGTCAATTTATTGGAATCTTCAAACGGTTGGCATCATTTTGACTCAAACCGATTCAAACCGTACCATTTCAACGCGAACCGCTTAGATCCGAACCAATTCGGACCGTACCAGTTTCGACCGGTACCATTTCAGACCGAACCATTTTGGACCGGTACCGTTTCAGACCGTACCAGTTTCGACCGATACCGTTTTGGACCGAACCGTTTCAGACCAGTTTCGACCGATACCGTTTCGACCGGTACCATTTCGCCCGTAACGTTTCCGACCAAATCGTTTCGGACTGTACCAATTTCGACCCGAACCGGTACTGGTCGAAACGGTGCACGTCGAAACGGTACAGATCGAAACGATAGAGGTATCAATAGTTCAGGTCGAAACGGTACGGACCGATAATGGTCGAAACGGTATGGGCCGGTACTGGTCGAAACGGTACAGGCAGGTACTGGTCAAAACGGTACGGCCGGTACTGGGCGAAACGGTTCGGCCGGTACGGGTCACAACGATGCGGGTCGTGGGGGCAAGGGTGATAGATTCCAATTTATTAACTAACCAAACATAATAACATAGGATTTGAGATTCTAATTCCAACAATTTTCAATTCCTTTTGGAATGTTTAAATTCCAAATCCAATTTATTTTAATTCCAGTTCCTACACAAATTCCAATTTCAATTCCAATTCCAAACCATTCCATGAACCAAACGCACCCATTGTATATACAAACAGTTCTAGTGGTTACCGTTGATTTAAAGCCGACCCAACCCGAAACGATATTTGGTATAAATCTCGCAAGTCCGAACCAGGCTCACCCCTACAACCTTCCGACCCTTTTAAAACCAACAAATCCCTCTTTCACCAACCACCACCACAGCAATCATCTTCTTCTTGTATAATACAATCACAATCAATCAGGAAGAAATAATATGGGTGCAGGCCGTGCGGTTTCTATCTCATTAGATGGTGTGCGAGACAAGAACCTAATGCAATTGAAGAAACTCAACTCCGTTCTTTTCCCTGTTCGTTACAACGATAAGTATTACGCCGATGTTCTTGCCTCCGGTGAATTCACTAAGTTAGGTATTATTATTATTATTATTATTATTATTATTATTATTATTATTATTATTATTATTATTCTTGATGGGTTTTTGTTTTTATGTTTTTCTTTTCAAAGGGTCTCTGGTTTATAGCTTATATTGTTGGATTTTGATGTTATATTCAGAAAAAAAAAAAGACCGAAAGTTATGATTTTTTTATTTTTTTTATTTTTGTAATTTGAAAATTGTATCGGTTTATTTGTGTTGCTTGTTATAATATTTAATTTGGTTGTAACTTCTGCTTTAGTATTCTCATCTAGGTTATCTTATGAATGGATTATTTGTTCTTGATTGAATTGTTTTATCATCTGTGGGTAGGGATTTAATACAATGCTATGGTATTCTGTTTAGTTCATAGTTGCCGAAGTCGCAAGGCACACTCAAGGTCCAAAGGGTGTGCCTTGGGACTTGGTGCAAGGTGCTTAAAAACGAGGTTTTTTTAGGCAAGTTGTATAGTATAAAAAAATTAAAAATACAGTTTTTAGGGCTTTTAGACTTGTTTAGGCTTCTTTCAGGCTAGTTTAGTTTGTTTTAAATCTACTCCGGGCATAGTTATTTAAAGACCTTGCTTCATACGCCTGGGCCCGTTTTCCAAGCAAGGCCCTTTAATTGTTCTTCTAGTTCCTAGGCCCTCGCTTCAGCTCTCCAGGTACACTAAATACAAATTTATCAAATTTTTATTATTATTTAATGCTGAGTTATTGATCTCCTCTACAATATAAGCTTACACAATACCCGGTGTTGTAAGAGTCGCTAGGCGCTAGTCGGTCGGTGAGGACTAGTGATTAATGGGATTAGTAGGATTAATCCTGATAAATAGGATTGGATTGGGATTTTATATGTAATTTTCAATTTTATATTTCTACACACACATTTTATATGGAGTGTTTTTAAGTAGGCATGTTTTAACCCCTTATTCGACTCATATCCTTAAGTATATACGATTAAATTGCCAAAAAAAATTATAGATTTTGGTCAGAATATGACCGGAATTTATAGATATTGGCCGGAATTTGGCTAGAATCGCTACACAGCCACCGACTAGTGATTAATCGGTGTTTATTCTGCGAAATGCGAACCTCTGACTAGCGATTAATGGAAGATTAATTGGAGGCTAGGTGGGATTTTTACAACCATGACAATACCGATTTAAGCAACTTTCATACAGAATTCTGATTCAGTTAGAATTGTTAGAATTTTCAAGTTTTGAATCTTCATTATTTTACAACTTTTGGTATTAATTAGATGATGTTAACTGTTATCTAATAGTTTTTTGTATTTTATTTGAAGAATAGTATTACTCTTATACATAATATATTTTTGTTCTTTTTCATTTAAGAGCGCTTTTTTCTCAGGCCCTGACTTTTTTTGCGTCTTGCGCCTAGGCCCCATGCTAGGCCTACACGCCTGACGCCTTTGATAACTATGATTTTAGCCTTGTTTAGATATCATCAAAACCTTGTTGAGACTCGTCATCCAGGAACTTGTTCAGAAATACCATAATGAAAGGAAGATAGGAGTTTTTCGCTAGGTATTTGACCAAATAAGATCGTCCAGTTCCTATAGAACCTATCACTAAAATACCCCTAGAGAGAGATAAGGCCAAGCGGAGCGAAAAGGGTTTTCCATGAGATGCGGTCTATCTATATGTATGTGGCTATCTTTAGTGAGATGATATGAAGGGTATGTTATTAGTTTAGATCTAACCAATTTAATGAATTACTCCTAAAGGTTCACATCAAACTAATGCTAGTTGATGCGAGTTACTTCGGAAACAAACGGACTAAAGTCAAATTCATTTGGGGTATTCTCTCAATTCCAAAAAAAGCAACGGGATCAAGTATGAGTTGTCGATCAGAAGTATAATTGTTTCAGACCTATTCAGATGGAGTTTGACCGGAATTTCATTGGAACTTGACCTGATAATTGCACTTGAGGGTCTGAAAGTGGGGCTTTTTAAGCGAAGCGAGAAGGCTGCGCTAGCCTGAAACGTGGGACGAGGTGGTGAGCCTTGACAACATAGGTTTATGTCTTGACGATTCGGGTTGATGCGATCGGTGGCTTAATAGAATGCTCTGGTGTTACTGTTTAGGTCTTGTCGATTTGGGTTGATGTGTTTAGTGGGCTAGTGGCTTGATACAATGTTGCTGGTTTTTTTAACTTCTGTATATGAGCTGACGGAAGATAATGACTTATTTGTTATCACGTGTCTACACTGTCTACATATTTAAAGAGAAAATCAAGTAAACATTTTTTCTTGGGTGTGTGATACCCATGCTAGAAACAAAACACTCATTTAGCCATGACTTTGACTCTGCATCACACTCTTTCCCGTAAAAAATAACTTAAACTTGTATGTTGCACGGAAAATATTTACATTTATGTTGTTACTTGTGTATGTACTGTTATTGTGACTTCGTGTATTGTTACACGACTAGATTCGGGTATTCCATATGCGTGAAACTGAATAGACATGGCCATAGGGGTATGCTTTTGTTTTTGTCCTTCATGTTGTATGTGTAGCTAATTTCCAAAGTTTGATTTAATGACACGATCCAAATTCCAAAGGATCTATGATGGAAATAAATAAATCATCCTAGCAATGGTGCCCGAGTTTATTTTAGTGATACATGAATAAAAGTCTAAAAGATAAAAATCTCTTATATTACGAATAATATCATTGGAAAAGGAAATACAGTTGGTAAGAAAATGTTTAAAGTAGGTTCTCATAGTTTCCAGGGCACATGTGTGCTTCTGTTTCGCCTCATGATTAATAGGCTCTTTCTTTTGTTTTTTTTGTTTCTACTTTTTCAGCATATTACAGTGATATTTGTGTTGGCTCAATTGCATGCCGACTTGAGAAGAAAGAAAGTGGAGCTGTTCGTGTATACATAATGACGTTGGGTGTTTTGGCTCCTTATCGTGGCATAGGCATTGGTGAGTATTCTAAATCTTTAGTTTGACCTCAAAAGTTAAAAGGGTACCTCGGATCTTTGAAGTACTTAAATATCACAGATTGAGAACCTATTCTGCATCATCAACGATTTTTTTCTTATGACGACAACTGGTCATGTTTTGGTTAAATTTGAAAAATGGGTTAGTCTCCATCTTAGATAGCGACTTTAGTGTCTTGATTTCACGAACTCACCAAATCAAACGACTTCAGTTAATAACAAAACACCTCCGATTTGGCCGCCTTTTTGAAATTAGACACTAAAGTGGCCATCTTTTTACCAAATAATGAGCCGGTTGTAATTATCACATTTCAAACAGCCTATTTCTAAAAAAAAGAATTCCATCATCAATAGGTATATTTTTATGACCCTAAATTAAAGATGCAGTTGTTGATATTTATGGCAGGTACGACGCTGTTAAACCATGTTCTTGATGTATGCGGCAAGCAGGGCATTGGTGAGATTTACTTGCATGTGCAGACAAACAATGAAGATGCCATCAACTTTTACAAGAAATTCGGTTTTGAAATCACGGAAACAATCCAGAATTACTACACAAACATTACCCCACCGGACTGCTATGTTGTTACAAAATACATTGGCCAGCCGCCTGAACTCAAGAAGTAAATGGATTTCACAAGAACTGGAGATGGAAATTGAGATTTTGCGAATTGGACAACGATTCTTGTTACAAGATTTTGAGGATGTTAATCCAGTTTACTTTGTTTTTGAGGCCTTCATCTTGTTTGTTGAGACTAATATATTATTATCATCTGTAAGAATGGTATCTGTTCAAAGCTATGAATTTAAAGCTCAGTTCTCTACTTAATTGGGTGTTTGTATGCGTTTCTTAAGTTGTCGTCGATCATAAAAGCTGTAAGCCTAGGTTTTGAATACTAATCACAGATGATCACATGTGCTTAATAAGATAGGTATTCATAACAAAGAAAGAATGCAAGACTTGAGACAAGGTTGATGCTTGATACACAGCCGCGCACCCTGGAATCTGGATGAATCGACGATAAACAAACTTAAACGTATGCTTTCAAAATCAATATATAAAAGTAAAGATGGTTTAATAATTTAAATCAAAGTGACAACATAATATGTATGTACACTAATTATGTATGTATGATTTTTACAGGTAGTGAAAGTTGAAGCAGTTGAATATTCACAAATGTACCACCACCCTATCCTATCTCATAGTTGTTGTTTCTTCAGTATGCCACCCCGCCGGAGAAGCTATCCCCGTCGTGAAGAAGAGATTCTGTAAGCCAATAACCATCCCAAAATCCACCAACCCTCTGCCAAACAAACCATCAACAAATTTACATATATAACATTCAAAACAACATATTATCCTTAAACACGCGCACCAAAAATAGAAAGAAAAGAAAGAGAGATCACATATAATACCTGAACCATGGTAAACTGAAATGTTTCTTCTTCCTCAGGCCGAGCTCCTCGAATCCAAACCCGTTGCTTGTAACGATTCTAAACCACAGCCAACAAAAGCATATAAATATAACACACTATAAACTTAACATATTGCTAAAAGAATCATAAATTCAACCTCCTCAACATTTAAAGTGCTTAGGATCTTTCTTTCCTTGTGATTCAGTAAAACTCGGTATGATGAATGATGGAAAATTCGTCTAAATCGTTCAAACTGCATGCATAACCAATGATTTGACCCGTGAGTAGTATTTGCTCGGTGCTATAAATAGCAGGTTAGTAACTGACCTGTCCCAAATCAAATGAAGGCCCGAAATATAGAGACCTTTCAAAAGGATCAAATCCAGCAAACTGAAGGTCAAGATAAAGATAAAGTTAACTACCCATAGCTAGCTAGCTAGCTAGATAAACTGATGAAGACGAATTAGAATTTATAATAAAAGAAATATAAGACACACCCTATACATGACTTCGACCCCATAATCTGGACGTGGTTGGTCATTAACCATCAATGCATCAAGTTGGTACTGTACACATTCTTCTGCATTAAACTACATCCAGATATGTGAAGGAAATTAAAAATACTGTAATAAACAATAGTTGGATTCGGTAAACAGTGTGTTAATTAGAAGATTACACTTAATCTTGGGCCGAAAGGTCTCTTCCTACGAGATTCCAGCCTGCAAGATTATATCACCACCAACAATGAGCACAAAAGGTTGTAAATTATAATAAAGCACGTGGTATTGGAAAATGAACTGCTAGAGATCTGTTATAAGTTCTCGTGTAGACTGGTCTAAATTCTAAACATGTTAGCACAGTTACATTGGCGCAGCTTCTTTGGGGCGGGAGGGGGGCCCCCAAAAATTTTCGCTCATAAGTTCCGATTATATAGTATCCGTATAGAATTTTTTGGTATATACGATTTCGACCCCCCCGTAACCTGTGATTTCCACCCCCCCCCCCCCCCCCCCCCCCCCCCCCGAGATTTTCACTCAAGCTTCGCCACTGCCCAGTTATGAAATGAATTTAGTCAAAATAAATAACACTAAGGTATAAGATATACAGCATCCATATGTTTACAAAACGTGTATTAAATTTCATATGCTTATATTAACTTCTTACGATATCAGTCTAGTCCCATTTCCAACCGTAGGTGATTTATAACCCAATGGGATTGGGTAAGCTGGCAGGTGACTTTCAAGAAGGTTAAAGGCAGAAAACCAGTAGAAACTTTTGGACAATTTAACATTCTAATAATCACATTGACTAAGAAAACAAGTTTTATGCAACTTTTAGACGCGCTCGAGTTTAACAATCTTGTTTTAATGTAAACTCTAAAATAATCCTCTCTTCAGGACAAGCCTTGGACTTTTCTGACCACTATAAAGAACATTAAAATGCTACACTAACCAAAATGAAATTTTTCGGACAAAGGAGTGATATTTATATATATTTGCATTTATTTTCCATACTTTGTCCAACACCCTTTATGCAACTTCAGTTTTCTTTTCTAGCATCAACAATAACAATGGTTAATTTCAACCCGAAAACCAACCATGATTGTCAAAGAAGTGGATTCATCTTTTTTTTTTTTGAACGGCCAACGAAACGATCTCCGAGCCCCCGGGTACTTAGGCCAATTCCCCTTGACCCGAACCCGCCTGCCGGACCGCCCCAGATGCGCAAGAAACCCTTGGAATGGGAAAACCTTCGCCCCCGCTTGGAGTCGAACCCGGGTGAAATCCGTTCAAACTCTTCATTGCGATGTCCATCAACCAGTTGAGCTGAGTAGTCAGGACGGATTCATCTTTTTACAAAGATAATTAAAGCTTGTAAAGTAGATTCTTTCATGATATATTATGCATAGCAATAGCATCTGTATAACTTTAATCAATGGTGAATCTTCCTTCACATAATCAACTTCCAATCACATAATTTAAACAATAAACTCTTAGTGCAATACTGTAATAAAACCAATACCACAGTACATAACCAATAATAATCTCATAAATCCTTTCCCACCCATATTTGTTCTGTACACCAAACTTAACAGAATATATTCACATTTTTTTAAACATAAAATAATACCATAAATAAACCATGACAAATTACATGAGGATGGCACGTAAACGGGCAACAAGCTGCGCCGCAACCCCCTTTTGAATTGGAAATCCTACCCTGCTAAAAATAAAACCGTGGTTCTTCGCAGACGGAGAATTACTGTGCACAACCTTTTGCACGCGATCCAAGAAACGGATTGCCTCAGGGGCTAGGGATCCAAAGACCCAAGGCTTTGTTTTTTTAAGTATGATTGGCTTTATTATTCAAAAGGGGTTGCGGCGCAACTTGTTGCACGTTTACGTGTCACTCTATTTTAATATTTTAATGGTCATTCTAGTTTTTTAATGAAAAAATAATCTTTTTTTTCTAATTAAAATAAAAAAGAAAATAAAGGGTATTGTAAACTAAGAATAAAAAAGGTACCAATCGACGGAAAGAAAGTCGGGAACATCGGAAGAAGCTCTGAAACGATGAGTAGAAGATTTGGTAGTGCAATTGAAAGGCTTGGAGAAGAGTGATGATGATGAAGATGATATACCCAACGATGACATCATAGTGAATGATTAATAATATGGGGTTTTGTATTATTATGAAGATTTGAAACCAGGGTTAAAGCAACAGATTGTATGATTGTGAATTTGGGGGTTTATTCAACAACGAACAAACAAACCCTAGATAAATTATTTGGGGGAAATTAGTCTGACTGACTAATTTTATGTGTTATAATCTTGGGAAGTAATTTAAAGTTATTTAAACCAGTTAACCAGATCAGTTTATTGAACCGTTGTGGTATACGTAAACATCGAATGGATTAGTTTAGATGTTAAAATATCTTCTACGGCACTAATTTATGTTGTCTGGAGAGAGGACCCAACCCAATGAAGCGAACTAGAGTGACCGGTTGGAGTTTGATAATGAGGCGGATGATGAGGTGGGAGATTAGTTTATGGTTGTAAAAAAAAGTGGGTTTTAAAATGGTTAAAGTTTGAAATAATGTGAAATGCTGACGTGACAAGTTTGTTGGTTGGACGAGGTCCACCACCAAAGCCAATGTGTCACTCATGTAAAAATGTTTATTCGATATAACTCTATATAAGCAATTAAGCATTGTGGTTAGATCAAAAAGTAAAGTAAATCGAATTTATGTCGTATAAAAGAAATGGAATCAAACCGGGATTGGTTCGTTTAGTGAGGATCGATCTAACCACTACACCACCCTTACATTGCATCAATACTTAGTGACATTAAAACATATAGTAACTCGTATGTCAAAATGTATACCAACCTAAAATGTACAGTATTAAAATGTATTATTATTTGACCCCGGCTCATTTCTAGGAAAATAATACGTCGAAACGTGAATTTATATCATTTACGTTGAAGCATGAATTTACACCGACATGTACATAAAAATAAACACATGAGGAAGTAGTTTTTTTTTTAATTCACATCAAAACCAAGACCATCTTAAATCTTACATAAAAATAAGCATGAAAATGTATTATGTTTGACCTGACCCATTTCCGGAAAACTTTAAGCTACATACATAAAAATAGGCACTTGTAGAGATAGCGTTTTTGTTTTTTTAATTTACATCAACACGTAGACCAACTTAAAACCGTACATAAAAATAAGCATGGAAACATATTATTTTTTACTCTACTCATTTCCGAAAACTTGAGGTCGAAGCGTGAATTTATACTACCTACGTCGAACGCCGAAACATGAATTTATACCTTTTATGTTAAACCGTGAATTTGTATTGTCTACGTCAAATGCCGAAACATGAATTTATACCGTTTATATCAAAACGTAAATTTGTACCGACACATACTTAAAAATAAGCAGGTAAGGAAATAGTTTTTTCTTTAGTAAAAAAAATAAAATATTAGGTGAACTAAGGGGGGACGGAGCGCCACCCGAATTGGTCACGGGTATCCATCCCACTACCAGCATGGTAACACCGCCGCCACCCATACTGGTAGTGGTCCTGTGACCAAATTTTGGTTCTAGTTAACGGGCTGGTAAACAATGAAACAGTCATATTTTTTACCAACTAACTATTTACCAACATATTTTTTTGTTTGACCGTTCATAATTTTAATATAAACACCATATCACACCTATAATTTTATACAACTACATATATGAATATGGGTTGTGGCAATATATTTCTGAATACGTATCGTCGACGACGATCATCCCGCGCAAGCTGCCAAGATACAAACAACCCACCGGTTACACACCAACCAACTACACACCCACCAACAACACCCCAACCAACTACACACCCACCGACTACACAGGCTCCTCCAACATTTGAATATTACGAGCCACAACATCCAGATGATTTGTCCACTTTGTCCACAGAAGAATTGATTTACGCACATGATTACACAGTGGCTCTACTACAACTAGAAGCAATACGGGTTGGAGATTTTGTAGGAGTGCCGAAGCGTGTCAATCCTCCTATAGTGCAAACCCCCCGGACGAAGGTTATGAAACTGATCACGGGGTAATCTATTCGGTGACTTGGTGGTGGAATATGATCGCGTGGCAACATTAATGGCACGATGATAATCCAGTGTTTCGTGAGTGATTTCAATTTGTTATCGGTTCAAAAAAAAAAATTCTTTTTACTACGAGTGCCCATCCACTCTAACTTCGTCTTCGTCGTCATTCGTCGCCCCTCCTCCATTCACTTCTCGGCCGTGAGTAAGAAACCCTGCTCTTCAAAAGTCAGAGTAAGTTTTTGTTTTAATAATCTGCGTGTACTAGTTTTAATAATCTATATAATAATAATATTATTATTATTATTATAAAGTTCCAAACCCTATTGTATTGTTTGTAGTCTCCTTCTGCTCTTTAACAAAACAATTTATGTTACTTGATTTGATACATTGTATGAACAAAAGCTTTTGCGGATAATAATTAAACGGTAAACATTCAACCAATGCCTATCATTATGCTCATGATTCTTATTCTGATTGTTCAGATTCATATTGTTAACCTAACTTTGTAGTTGAGAATGAATTCGACGCTTGCTCTGCGTTCGGCTTCTTTTACGGATGGACGCTGCTTTTCCAGGTTTCAGGTATTAAACAGAAATAACATTCAGTTGTTTCATCTTCTTTTCTTTGTATTTTGATTTAAATTTGTGTTCAATTCTGCTTAGAGTTGCTGATAGATATTGCGTGATTGATGTAATGTGATTATCGATGTTTTTTCAATTAGAAGTTAGAATGTTGGATGCTCGAATGTTGAAAGTAGACTCTAGTTGTAGGTAGGCGTGTAACCGAGTTGAGCTAATGTGAGCTTGTGCTCAGCTTGTTTCAGGCTCTACAGTTATTTTATTCATACATCTTTGTACTTATTGTTACACATATGTATTTAGTTATGTAATCGAAATTATATGTATAATTTAGCTATTTTGTTAATAATTATACTTATCATCTAATTATAGATGTATTGTATTAAAAAGTGTTACAGTATTTATATGAATAATAGACTTGTTTAAGTTCGCAAGACTTATATATGAAGCTTCTGCCATTTTATGCACGTCTCGATTTGAGTTTTAGCTCATGAGTGGCTCGACTCGTTTATACTCCTAGGTGTAGGATATAAGGGCAAATGGATTTTTCAGTGTCCAGTTTCTTATGCTGAAAGCATATATGGTTAGAATTAACTATGCGACTTATACCGAATCGTAGGATAAACCAAACTTGGTGGATGCTAGGAAAAGGCCTGTGCGGGCTTTAGCGATATCATCTCAGAAAGCCGATAAAGCTATTAAAGTTGGTATTCTTGGAGCCAGCGGGTATACTGGTGTCGAGGTAAATTATTTTTTGACCAAAAAACTAAATGTAGATTTTTTTTTAATTTTTTTTTAACTGACGTTGTAAGTTGTAACTTTTGGTATATGACTTTTTTTAACATATACATGCCCCATACACACACATATACTCAGAAATTTCTTTCAATTTAACTGAATTTCTTTTTTCAGCTTATTAGATTCATCGCAAACCATCCTTACTTTAGTATTTCTCTGATGACTGCTGATAGAAAAGCTGGTCAATCAATTGCTTCAGTATTTCCACACCTGGTTAAACAGGTAAGATTTTGCTGCAGATTTATTGCGAGGATCGTAGTAGCTTATGATACTTTTTTTTATTTTTTTTGCAGGATTTACCAGATTTGGTCGCTGTGAAGGATGCAGATTTTTCAAGTGTAGAGGCTGTTTTTTGTTGTTTGCCACATGGCACCACTCAGGTTTCTAAATTTGTAATATCTAGATTAAGTTAAAGTTGAGCTTCTTGCAGTTAGTTAGTGATTGATGGTTGAGAAGTATTGTTCTTATTGCAGGAAATTATCAAAGGTCTTCCAACTAGGTTAAAGATTGTTGATCTTTCTGCGGTACATTTAGCAAATACTATGTTCACTGCTCTTCTAATTTTGCATATAACATATAATAAAAGGTATTTGCAGGATTTTAGATTACGAGATATCAATGACTACAATGAATGGTACGGCCAGCCTCACAAAGCATCAGAATTGCAGGTACAATTTGTCCTTTATATCTCTCTGACTCTCTGTTCCTAAAATGCTAACTAATAGTCGATCAGTGTCTTAAAAAAGTTTAAGTTACCTTATCCTTGGTTTCAAAAGTTGAGGCACAAGGCGAGAACTTCATGTATGCAAAGTTATTTGGTGTTAGTAAAAAAAATGATACTAAATTACTTATCCATGACATTATTTACTTGTTAATACTTAAATACTAAAAGATGGGATGATGAAATGTAATAAACACATTTTAATAATCATCCCGTTTGAGCTACGTACAACCAAACAAGCTTAACGTACAACTTCTAAGCTTTTGTATGCCATTGACATTATTTTAACATAGTAAATTTGGTTTGTTTCTAGTTACTAGATGTTGTAATTTCGACCCGTTTACTTATGAACACAAAGCAAAAGAAAAGGCCAAAAAGGAAATGTATCAAATGGAGTAGAATTTGAAGGTGTATATTAAAGTGTTCAAAAAGTGTTTGAAAAGCTTCCCCGTTAACAAATTGCCCGACCCATCTATTTTTCACCTCTACTAATTAATATACTAGCTTTAAGTTATGTAATTACGTTGTTTCCGCAGAAAGAGGTTGTTTATGGTCTGACAGAGATATATAGAAACAAGATCCAAAGTGCACGTCTTGTTGCAAATCCTGGATGTTATCCTACTACTATTTTACTTCCTCTTGTTCCGTTGCTTAAGGTTCGTTTCTTGTTTTTTCACATTTAAAAGATATTCAAATTAATCATCATCTGGTAAAAAATAATTTAATAGACTTAACTACTTTTAAATGCTTTGGCTGTGAATGTGATGGCTCTCTCTCTCTCTCTCTCTCTCTCTCACAAACACAAATGTGTGTCTGAGAGAAAGTGACACTTACAAACGAACCATATTGATAAGTTCTTGTTGAAAAATATCTTGTGGATTTTCCTTGATGGCAGGCTAGACTCATTGGGTTGCAAGATATCCTTATTGTCTCGAACTCTGGAGTTAGTGGAGCAGGTTGCATGTCTTTACATATATTAGTTTTACCTTTTGTTATCTAACTAGTAATATTATGTGCCGCGCGTTGCGACGGCATCAAAACATAAAGTTATTGGAATTTATATCGTCTAACATAAACGCATTATATTTGGCTCAACTCGTTTCAGAACAAAAAATTATATCAAAACATAAACCGACTAAAAACGTATATAAAAATAAGCACGAAAACATATTATATTTGAGCAGGCTTATTTTTAAATAAATAGTAAATGTATACAAACTTGAATTTTTACCGACACGTTTATAAAAAAAGCAACGTAATAAACGTAAGTGAACGACGATCAAAACGGAGAATATTGTAAAACAAAATCGCAAATTTATATTGTTACGTAAATTTATTAAGGATAAAAGAGTATGAATGAAAAAATAAAACACTTGCAAAACAAAAAATAAAAAGATATAAAACGTTAAGAGACAAAAAAAACAAATACAACACAAAACCAAGAAAAAAGAAAAGAGAAACAAAGCACTATTCATAAGCTTCTTCAAGTTTTGTTATTATATAAAATAACATGGATTAAATCGGTAAGCTTTAAAAAATGTTTATAATGAAACGGGTCAAATATTAAAAAGGGTCAAAGGTGACTAGGCATGTGATCACAACCAGCCCAAATTCCTATCCCTAATATGGATTAAAATCGAGGAGTATATCTGTAATGTTTGGTATCTTTTGTAGGACGTAGTGCTAAAGAAGCAAATTTATACACAGAAGTATCTGAAGGGATATTTTCTTATGGCATCACAAGGCATCGCCATGGTAAGTTGTTTCATGTTATTTTTGCTCATCTTTTTATTTGAGGTGGTAATCTTTTTTCTGCTCTTTTGGCTTGGTTTCAGTGCCTGAAATAGAACAAGAACTATCTGATGCTGCAAATTCGAAAGTAACCGTTAGCTTTACTCCTACCCTAATGCCAATGGTAATGTTTACTTCACCATTGAATTAGAAAAAAATGAAATGATTTATTTAACTAGTTGTTAGTGTTACCCATGATCCCAAATGCTAAATGATTTGTGGCTACATATTTGATCCACGTTCGTCACCAACTTGCAGAGCCGAGGCATGCAATCAACTATAAATGTACAATTGGCTCCAGGAGTTTCCATTGTAGATTTGAAACAACACCTTAAGGGATATTATGAGGTAACTTTTGATCACCATTTCGTATTTAGCGTACTACTTCTAACTTCATAATATAACTATCGTATACGTAGAAGGAAGAATTTGTAACGGTGCTGCCAGATGATCAAGCTCCTCACACCAAATATGTTCAAGGTTCCAATGGTTGTCATATAAACGTTTTCCCTGATCGCATCCCAGGGCGAGCAATAATCATATCCGTCGTATGTCCTCATAAAAATAACAAGTTACATTCACTTTCTTATTAGTTTATATCTTACTTGTTTGGTAATTTCAAACATTTATTTGCAGATTGATAATCTTGTAAAAGGAGCTTCGGGCCAAGCTTTACAAAATCTTAATTTGATGATGGGAATTCCAGAAAACACCGGGCTCAGCTGCATGCCTTTATTTCCTTAGCTCAACATCTTGTTTTGTTGTGTTTGTCTTCTTTCTGTAGACTTGTGATTAGGTTAAGGTCATGTTTAATTTTTTGATTTATCGGGTAAATGGCCAAACTGGACGGCTTTTACATAATAAGCCAAGTTGCTAAGGTCAAGGTAGAAGTGTAAAAGGATTATAAATTGCTAGTTGCACCATTGTTATGTTCTTTTTTTGGTGACAACAATTTTTAGGTTTTCTAGCATACATACAGCCGAACTACTCACCTTCCAATCGCCCACATTATATTGTTTCTTTTATGCGAGAAGGATTCGAATCCATAACTTCGCACTTCCTATGCTCATTGAACGAACCCACATAACTATCGTTGTCCAAAGTAGATTCTATTGTAGCTACCGAGTCGGATTCAACACTCAAATCCTCCACTACTCCATTCTAAAGAATATTTGGGTACCACAAGATAAATCTTTTACTCGAGTCACATACAAATTCTTATCAACTTCCACTTCCCCTGTTTGTATAATACATTGTGTGTGCTTAGTTAGAACACACACGCACCCACAAGACAAATTATCTTATGCATCTTTGTCCATGTGTGTACATTCTCCTCACTAACCTACAAATTTTTGTAGCTATTAACGCAACAAGGTGATAAAGGCAATCTCTCAATCTCTAGCCATATCAATCTCTCATTAACAACAAAGTGTTTTTCTATAGGTTGAACTTCGGAGAACAACATTTGCATCTTTTTACTTCTAAAATTCAAACAGACTTCTTCCGATGCGAAACTGACCCACATCCATAATCCTCCTATATACTTCATGGTAAAAACAACAAAACAACAAGCCTAGTAAATCCCACAAATAGCAAAGTTATTAGTAAAGTCTGGGGAGGATGGAATGTAGGCAAGTCTTACCTCTACCCCTAGGGATAGAGAGACTGCTTCCATAAAGACACTTTGCTCAAAACAAACAACGAATCACACTTAAAGGATACACACACACACACAACTACTCATAACATCATAGCCATTAAAACAATGCATTGAAATACTAGACAACTGTACCACCATAAACAACTTATAAACAAACATACAAGGAGACAAACATATGTAAAATCCACATAACGTGACAACAAAAGTAAGACCTTACGATACACCTAAAATGCATTTTCCCATATCCTAATAGTCCTTAACTTTAATCTTATGCCTCCATAAACCCCTATCATGGACCATGTCCTCAGATAGGTGCAATAACAGTAAATCTTGTCTAACCCCCTCCTCCCAAGTCAATTTTGGTCTACCTCTACTCCTTCTCCCTTCCACATTGAGACCTTCTACCACTCTAACTCACTCAATCGACTGTCTCCTCTTCACATGCCCAAACCATCTCAACCTCACCTCTTTTATCTTATCTGAGATACTAGCTACCCCAATTAATCCCTGAAAACCTCATTTCATATCCTGATTGCCCAACAGTCAGAACCATATAACATAGCCGGTCTAATTGCTACCCTAGAAAACTCCCCCTTTAATTTAGTTGGAAACCTTCTGTCGCACAAAACGCTAGCAGCTGCTCTCCACCTACACCATCCAACCTGGATGCGGTGGGCTACGTCACTATCTATCTCCCAATCCCTTTGTACAAACGATCTTAACTACTTAAACTTAGCTACATGCGGAACCACTTGTCCCTCAACGGTAATCTGAGTGTCCTCATCATTGCCCACGCCACTGAAGTCACAGTACAAGTATTCCGTCTTAGATCTACTAATCCTTAAATCTTTACTTTCTAGAGCCACACACTACTCCTCTAACCTCGCATTCAAGCCTTGTTTACTCTCGAAGACTAACACAATATTGTCTGCAAAAGCAAGCACCATGGTAATTATACTATATTGATTTACCTATTGGAACAAAATCCTGACCTTGTTAAATTTAGTTTCAAATCCTGATCTGTCCTTGTTGTGCCAATATTTAATTTCATCTTTGTCATATCGTGCCACGTCTCATATAAACGGGAGGAATCAAACCATAGGCCACAAAGATTATCTGCCAGTCTATGAATATCATACGACCCTAATGAACTGAACAAAACCAAATCTCTAACCGACTCTCAAAAGTTTAGCAGAACTAAACACATTAGTTACAACTCCTGATTCATCATAGCGTTTCATGAGATCACATTCCAATGCAAGAATGTGGAAAGTTCGTCATATAAATAGTAACACATACGTTTTAAAGATCTTTTTTTTAATTCTATTAGATCTGAGCATATGTTCGTTGCGATCATGGCCTAAGATGAACGACTGATCTCTACCACAAGATGTCTGGTAGGCCAAGTGAAGGAATTGCTATTAGAAAGTTTTCCCACGATCAAAGGAATTCACGTTCCTTCATACCAGTAAGAGTTAATAGCCAAAATCGTCCCTGAGTTTTGGCCAGTTTTGCCACATCAGTCCAAAATCGATTTTTTTTTACATATGGGTCCTTCAGCATCTTATTTATATAAATACTAAAAAGTAACGTCGGTGCCAACACCAGCTAACCCGGTTGACGGCTTCTAATTTATCGAACATGTCACTCTTTCGATTCTTTGCTACACCGGTTTTCCTCTTCGTCCGTCAGTGGGTTTTGCGCTTGGTAAAAATCGTTGGTGGGCCACATCACTGCCTTCTTCATTCTTTCGCTTACTAAGACCACCTTCCTCCGCACCGTCGTTGTTGTATGTCGCTCGCCTCTAACGTTCGCTGCCGCCAAAGCAGCCCAGAAAAATAAACAGAGATTTGGTTGCGTTTAAGCCATCAGAAAAAATGCAGAGCGTGGGTGTATGCTCGAGTTGAGGAACCGAAGCAACGACAGATGGTCTTGCATCTTCTGAACGCAACCTTCTCCGGTGAGGTATATGGTTGTGGCGATGACGATGGCGGTGGTGTGAACAGGGACATAACACGCCTCTGGCCGGACAACACTGACCATCTTTTACTTTCCATGTAGCTAATTATTTCATCATTTGTTCGTGGGATATGTTGTCTAGGATAGTGGTTTTGTTGATTTATAACTTCTTATTCACATGTTGGTTTCTAAGACTTTCATTTACATCATTGTTGAATACTTGCAGTATAATAATTCCGCATGAGTTAAATTCAATATTATTTGTGCATAATTGATATTACAAAATTTAGATGCGCTAACTTTTCGACAAAAACATGTTTATTATTATTCATAACTAATACTTCAAATAACCAACAAGTTGAGGTCGTTATAAACAAGTACAACATGCACTTTCGTGCGGTTAGCGCATGACACAACTCACGGACTAATACATTTGATTATTCATGCCTATTGTGCATCGCCCACTGGTTACGTGATGTTTTTCCTAATCCGTTCTATGTTTGCGTTGCCGCGCGGGTCTAATTGCTAGTTGAATATGAAAGGATCAATTCAAATTCCAATCCAAGTTTCAATTTTAATTCCATTTCCAATTTATTTACAAAATAATCTGTGAACCAAACACACCATTTGATTGCCATATTACCATCATTAAATCTCTTTAAACACATTCCACTTTTTTTTTGGTTTTGTTTCCAATTACATAGTGTGCGTCGATAACGTAACGAACTGAACAAGTACAAACCAAATTCCCGTCGCATTCTCGTGCAGCACCTAGGTTGAGTAATTATTGTATTATAAGTTATATTATATAACATCACAAAAACCAACGTAGTCGGTACAATGGTTTCTTTTTCGTTTTTTTTACTTCTTGAAATTTCAAAACAACAATTTCACTATAGATAACATACCCGTTTAATTTAACCCAATAGCTTTATCTTCCTCTTATATATTTCATTCGTTAGTTTTTTTTTATAAAAAATAAATAAGCAATTTACATATAGGAGGATCAGATGAGAAAAAAACTTTATGCGAGAACAAAAAGAAGAAAATGACATAATGATAAAACATTAAAATATTTTAACTCCTTTTACATAAATTATTATTTGTTTAATTAATTAGTTATTAACACTTTGCCCTACACATTATCAAAATTTTTCCTACACATCAAACTTTATCCTACATATATCGAAATTATCAAATGTTTATCCTACACATATCGAGATTATAATACGTTTATCTTACACAATATAAAAATTTATCCTACGTATATCCTACACATATCAAATTATCTTTCACTGTAAATAAGGTTTGCTTTGAAAGAATATATTTTGAAAATTAATTATGAGTTTCATTTATTTAACTAATTTAATGGATTACAAAAAATAATAATAATTTATTTAACATTAAATACAACTATTTAATGTAAGATTTCAGGTTTAAATTTGTTTTTTTTTCTTCTAACAAGACATTTTTTGTTTGGCTAAATGCACACCCTCTTTTTACTTTTTACACTCCCTTTCTAAAAATATTACTTTTGAAGTTGTCAAATGCAACCCCTATAAAAATAAGACTTAGTTTTATAGTTTTAATATTTTTCTGAAAGGTTTAAAATTTTTGGCCAAGACTTGGTTATTTAATTTAATTAATTTTTTAAATGTTTAAAAAAATAGTGTTATCTAAGAATGGTTATATTTATTTTCTCCCAAGTTTTTGATTTGTTTCACTAAATTTTCTTAGTATCGCTTTGACTTTGGTATGCCCTAGTTAATTTGTTTACGTACATATATAATATATGTGAACATAATTTAATTCCCAGATAATTTTATGATCACGTCACTTTTTTATTTAAATTATAAGAATATTGTATTAACGCTTAATTGAGGTTTTTTTAGTATACGTGGATAGTTATAATTGAAAAATACTATGTACAACGTTAAAGTATACATGATAACAACGTGATTAATTAAACTGTCTATCAAAGTTAATTGAGATAAAAGATGGTTATAAAATTTAATTTATTTTTGAAATGCTTAAAAATTCTGGATAAGACTTGGTTATATAATTTAATTAATTTATTTGAAATGTTTAGAAACTTAAAGTTGATACAATTAAAAAATAGAGAATAAAAGGTTTTTGATTGTATTTATATGAAAGTTTAAGGGGGGAGTGCAACTAGTAAAATTAACAGAAAAGGGGGTGCATTTAGCAACACCCTTTTTTATCATTTGAATTCTCCACGATATATAACACATAAAGAACGCAACACCAAGTCACCACCACCAGTTTTTTCATTCATCTGGATCGCTACACTACGTTATAGGTACGATGTCACCATATTTTCTTTTGTCGTTACATTTTGTTTCGTTCATGTTGTTTTGTACATCTATATTTTGCAGATTCACATTGGTCTATACCATTTGGTTCATACAAAATTTCCTCGCGCAACACATGGTGGAGAAATCCTATTTATGTAGGGTTATTAGATTTTAATAACCTTAACTATTATATATTGGTCGATGCCGCTCTCAACTAATGACTTGACTACAACTCTCAACTTGCAACTTATTGTCCCATGTCACTCCCACACTAATCGAACCCTAACCCAGTTAGTGTTTTTTGTTGACTTGGCTGTTTTTGGTAAGGTGACAACTGTCACGTCAGCATGCCACGCCACTGACAAAAGGACACATCACTAAAAAGGGGCCACACTAGCAGAAAAAAATAACTAACTGAATTAGGGTTGTGTTAGTTTGAAAGTATTAGAGGAAAATAAATTACAAAAGAGGACTAGTGGTGGCCAAGTGGTTAGCTAGGAGTAACAACGATCCCAACATGTGATAGTTAGAGTTTATGAAAACCAAATAACTCAAATGTTAGACTGTCTGTTGTGGGTAGAGGTGAGTGGGAGATTTATCGAATAATATTTTACCACGTCGATCAACGCCTATGTGGCATTGGTTAGCGGCCAGCGATTGCTCGCGGCAAGGTGTTGTGGTTCAAGGTTAGCGGGTTTTTTTACCAAATATATATATTTACCACAATTTTTTTATAAAAAAAACATTAAACTAAAAATAAAAGAAAAAATAGACTAAAATATAAAACATTCCATTGCATCAAAATAAACATTACATAAAAAAGCATAAAATAAAAACATCAAACCATTATTTAAAACCATAAGAAGACGACTATATTAGAAATCGTCCTCTCATAAGTCTCAAAGTCTCTTCACGTGGGTAGTTATCATCAGGTATGGCTCGGTATTCATTACGAGCCATTTCAATCCAGTCTTCATCTTTTAAACCCGGGTTCTCGTTCATCGCAGTCATGTAGAAATGCTCAAATATGGTGCACTTCGCCTTCATGGAACAATATTTTCCATATATCATATCAGTTGAACGATGGTTTTCACCCATTCATTGGTTGAATCGGGTGACAACTCCTCGCCAAAAACTTTGGCTTCGCTCGACATCTCCTATCTCTTGTTGGCGAATATAACAATTCACCAAGGCGAGTTCTTCCTCTACAGTCCACATTGGTGGTCGCACACGGTTGATTGAGGCTGGGATTGGATTTGGATTTGAGTTTTGGTTTGCCATTTGTGTGGAAGATAAAAAGAAAATTGAGATGTTCTTTTTTTTATTAACAAGCACTATATATATACATATTATTTTATCAAAATCAAGAAAAAATTAAATAACTTAATTACTTTTGACCGTTAGCTAGCTGCCAACGGCCTAGAATTTAAGATTTTGACTCGCTAGCTCACTTGAGCTAGGTCGTTTGGGCTCGCTCACGGCAACGGTAGCTGGGTCTTGTTATAGGCCGAGCTATCCAGATGGATCACATTGTGGCTCGCGGCAGGCTGCTCGCGGACCATAACGGATAGTCTTATATGTAGGAACCATGGTATGTGAGTATAGAACTATAGATCACTATAGGTCTAGCTGATAGTGTAATTCATAAAGCTTAATGGACTCCTCGTTAAGCAACCATGTGTACTTTTCTAGTCTCACTTTATGGACTCCTCAAGGCTAGATATACATTTAGCTATCTACATATTTTTTGAAATCTATGGTTTGAAATAGATGTTTTTTGAAATATCTATTTTTGGCCTCCTTCAAAAAAAAAAATTCCTTTAAAAAAAACAAATTTTTTGAAATAGATATAAAAAATGTGCTATAAACAATTATAAACTTTTACCCACCCATGTGGTGGAGTGGTGTGGGGGTAGTTTAGCAAAGAAAAGATAAGGGGATCGAGCCCCTCCCCCACCAGGTGAGATAAAGGAGAATAAATAAGGGGAATTGTAATTAGCCGATAAAAAAAACAATTATAAACTTTTACACATAAGTGGAATATTAAACTATCACGTGATGGGATGGGGCCCTTGCTGGAAGACAGCACGTGAGGTTGAGTGTTTGACAGCTTAAATCAAGGCGGCTATACCCTACAGCTCATTCCATTTGTTCACAACCTTCAAGTTTGACTCTCAATTCTCTTTAATAAGTTGACAATGAATTTTATTTTAAAACAAGGAAAATTACAATCCTTTGTATTTATATCGTTTTTCTAAAGGCATAAGGGGTGCTCCACTAAAACGGTTTTTATTTTACTGATTTCTATCGATCTTGCACTGCCACATCACTTCACTAATTTTCTTCACTGAAACACTTTTTTGTAGGCAGCACTCCACTGATTCTTTACCCAACTATTAATTATTTTCACACATAATAATAATAATTAAATATATATATATATATATATCATATTTTAATAATAATAATAATAATATTAAAAATTAGAATTCATTTTTATTTTTAGTCAAACCTCTCCTTCTCAAACCACCTTCTTCTTCTTCTTTCTCAAACCTTCTGTTCTTCTCATTCTCAAAAGACTTCATTTTTATGTGCCCATCTCAACCTCCTACTTCTTCTTCACCATCTATTGAGATCTATGGTTTCACACCTGGTAAGGGACGGTGGGATAAAAAAATAATATTTTATTCACATTCACGGGTTCCAATCCGTTAACTAGAACAAGAAAAAAGGTCCATGGATTCACTACCAGCATGGGTGGCGGCGGTGTTACCGTGCTGGTAGTGAGGTACTCGTGACCAAATCTGGTAGCGCCCCGTCCCCCCTAACAGTTGTCTTTTAACTTCAAAATTGATAAAAATTACCCCGTTGTGAAATTTTGCAGGTCTCATCCTTTATGCCTAACCTGATTAGTTTTTTTGGTTAAGTTACATCACGTGAAGGTCACGTGAGGGCATAAAGGATACTTCACCTTCGTTTTCATTTACCCACTTTATGAACCCCAAACACTGATACCCTTCGTTCTGGTCACCCCACCACCACCAACTCTAGTCACCCGCCACCAGCAGATTCGGTCACCTCACCACCACCAAGCACCACCAACACTACCGTCCAGAACCTCCACAATCGCCATCACCACACCTGCCACCACCAAGCTTAATCTCCATCTAGAGCAAACCCAACTTGTAAAACAAAACGTTATCGTCTTCTTCTCAGTACCCAATCGTCGACTTGTATAAGAAAACTTTACCGTCTTCTTCTCCACGCCGCCTCTGTAAAATCCTAGGAGAGAGAAAATGTTGGTGGGGTTTTATAGAAGCAAGGAGGGAAAATAGGGTGTAGGTTTATTGGATCATGGTCTATTCAAGAAGGACGGTCAAAAGTTCAGAACCTGTATCCGGAAAAAAGGTAGGAGGATAATGGTGACGGTGGTTTTCAAAGGTGTGGTTGGAGCAGAAGCAAGGATTGTTCCGATTGTGGGTTTGGGTTTGGGTTTGGTAACAGAAAAGGAAAAGGGGTCGGGTGGTGTGTTTTGTCATCGCCGGCCATTGGCTACCGATCACCGGAAATGGAAGGGGTGACAAGAGAAGAAAATGTTCCTTTAAATATCTTGGTTTCTTTATTATAATTATCAGATTCCCTTTATTGATAAAATATGTTTTAAACAAATAAGCAAAATTACCAAGTTGCCCTCATGCGCAAGGCACATGACCAGACTTGACTGAAAAACTAACTAGGTTAGGCTTAAAGGACGAGACTTGCAAGATTTTACAACATAAATGACGATTTTCATCAAATTTTTTTAGTTAAAGAACAACAGTTGAAAAACGAGGTAAACATAAAGGACGATTTCTGTAATTTTTCCTTAAAACAAACTATATTAGGAAGTTACAAATTTACTTAGGCTAAACGATATGGTTTACCGTTTGTCAAACTCCATCAATACTCGATAGCCGCATCAATAGGATGAGCATTTCGGTATTAAATACAGAGATTATCGATACTAAACCGATCTCAATACCGAAAATACCGATACTGGTTCATTTTCGGTACCAAGTTTTGGTGTAATCGGTATCGGTATTTTCGGTTCAGTGCGGTAGCGGTATTTTACCTTAGAATACCGATACCGTACCGTATATTTTCGGTATCGTTACCAAATTTTTACAAAAATCAATATCGATGTTTTTGGTATCGAGTTCGGTTCAATTCCGAGCTCATCCTACACATCACCTCCACACCTTACTTTAGCCTCCACCCCACCACATCTATAGAAGAAAGAGAAATATGAGAGAGAGAAAGAGATAAGATAGAAAACATTCAGTGAGGAGGGGGATCCTCTCGTTGCCATCGACGCCAACACTAGGGTAGTGGTGTTCCCTGAAAGGCCCCGACCACTACATCAGCTCCTTGGCTCCTTCCTCTTCTTTGTACCGTTTAGTCTTAAAATATTCAAACATGTAAAATATAAATATTCTTTCACACTCAGACTATATGTTGTGGGTACAGGTGAGTGGAGACTCTATCGAATAATATTTTGCCACGTCGACGCTTACATGGAACTGGGTAGCAGCGGACAGTTGTTCGCGAGATGGTGTTGTGGGTCAAGGTGAGCGAGTTTTTTATATATTTAAATATTGACCACATTTTTTTAAATATAAAAAAACATTAAACTAAAAATAAAAGAAAATTACACTAAAATAAAAAAAAGCATTACACTAAAAAAAAAAAGAAAATTACAGTAAAATAAAACATTACACTAAAAAAAAAAGAAAAATACACTAAAATAAAAAAAATGATTAAACTAAAAAAAAAAGAAAACTACACTAAAATAAAAAAAAACGATTACATTAAAAAAAAATCCTAACATAAGTGAGAGCCCGAAAGTAACATTTGCCACGCTGAAACGTGGTGAAAGTTATGGCCAACCTTGTGAAGGTTCTCCACGTAGGTAAAGGCGAGGAGCACGTCTTCTTTTTCCCCGGGGAGATCTCTCTTCACCTCTCTGTACGCGGTTTCGAAGTTTTTACACTTCGATTTCAAGTCCCCGAACTTGTGGGAGATGGAGTCATTGGTACGGTTGGTACCTCCGACAAGGGTACCAAACTCGGCTAGGGCCCTATGCCATTGTGGTCTGCGAGCACCTGGTGATCCCTGGCTTGTCGAAGCACCGTCACCGTGCACTTGTTGGTACGTGATGACGAGTGCTAGCTCTTCCTCCTCGGTCCACTGCACCATGATGAACTCGGGTTTGAAGATTGAAGGTTTAGTGTAGGAGAATTGTGAAGAAGAAGATAAATTGTGTGTGAAGAAGAATAAGGAGTAAAATAAATAGGTAAATAATAGGGGACTACTAAATTTTGGTTGTTGAAATTTTTTTTTTTTTTGAAAATCAAACGTTGTGCGGCTCACGTACGGTCGCTCGCGTCAGAGATCACGTGGGACTGTTATCGTTGGCTCTAGCCACGCGGACAAGGTTGTGGCTCGCAACAGCTTGCTCGCGGGCCACAACGGACAGTCTCATGTTTTTTTTCTTATAAAAAACTATGATTAACTTACTTAGTTGATGCCGATGAAGCCTAGCTCAATTGGTGAAAATTTGGGGAGCTAGAGTGAAGGTCATGTGGATGTTAAGGGTTCGATTCCTATCAAAGCCATATTTACCAAATGTGGGGGTTCTATCTTGGGAGATCCCCAATCCAGGTGAAATGGGTAATCAGTACAGACTGGCCCATGTTATTAGCCGGAGCTCCACCGGTTACCTCACTTGCCGTTCACAGAAAACCTTAGTTGATGATTCGTCAAATCTTTTTCGAAGTTGCAAATATTTCGTCTCACTTTTTGGTATTTTTAATATTAGACTATAAGGAATGGAGGAGGAAGAGGGGGATGAAGCGCCATGTGGCGCTTGTGGGACTCATGACTGGAGGGTGAAAATTGTGAGGAGTGTAAGGGGGGGAGGGGAAAAGGGGTGAAAGGAATATTATTATTATTAGTTGTGTGTAAAAATTAGCCAATCAAAAGATGCCACCTAGCCCAAACATCCCCCCCCCCCCGTGCGGCTCACGTACGGTCGCTCGCATCAGAGATCACGTGGGACTGTTATTGTTGGCGCTAGCCACGCGGACAAGGTTGTGGCTCGCAATAGCTTACTCGCGGGCCACAACGGACAGTCTCCTGTTTTTTTTCTTATAAAAAAACTATGATTAACTTACCTAGTTGATGCCGATGAAGCCTAGCTCAATTGGTGAAAATTGGGGTAGCTAGAGTGAAGGTCATGTGGAGGTTAAGGGTTCGATTCCTATCAAAGCCATATTTACCATATTTGGGGGTTCTATCTGGGGAGATCCCCAATCCAGGTGAAATGGGTAATCAGTACAGACTGGCCCAGGTTATTAGCCGGAGCTCCACCGGTTACCCCACTTGCCGTTCACAGAAAACCTTAGTTGATGATTCGTCAAATCTTTTTCGAAGTTGCAAATATTTCGTCTCACTTTTTGGTATTTTTAATATTAGACTATAAGGAGTGGCGGGGGAAGAGGGGGATGAAGCGTCATGTGGCGCTTGTGGGACTCGTGTCTGAAGGGTGAAAATTGTGGGGAGTGTGTGGGGGGAGGGGGGACGGGGTGAAAGGAATATTATTATTATTATTATTAGTTTTGTGTTAGATTTAAAAAAAATTAGCCAATCAAAATATGCCACCTAGCCCAAACATCCCCCCATGAAATCTTCCACGCTCAAAGCCTTCCCCCTTTCCACACCACCACGGGGTGGTGTAGAGAGCTTGAAATCTTCCATGCTCAAAATAGCCATAAAGATCATGTTACCTTTTTCAAAAGATCTTGATCTTAAAAATAGAATATTTTTTATTTGATAAACTCGAGTTATGAAAAACTTAAATCATGGAATATTTTTATCATGTTAATGGTTATAAATTTATATTATTATGTTTATAAAAGCGTTTAGATTTATAAAAATATTTATGCTTCTACTTATTTTCCAAAATGAAAGAAGTGATTTATTTATTTCTTTTTTGTGGTTTTTTATTTTTCAAGTTGTGTCAAACTCTTAGACTTGTCTTGCTTTTTGGTGATAAGTTCGTGTCAGCTCTTAGATCACTGTCCCCTGCTATTATCAGTAAAGGAGACGGATTTTGGTCATACGCCTTTTCGGTTCTTTAATTCGTGGCTTGATTTGCCGGGTTTCGTTGACTGTGTCAGCTCTATTGGTGATAAGTTCATGTTTTATGGTCCCCCTAATGTTGCTTTATCTGCCAAACTGAAATGGCTGAAAGGAAGGGTCCGTTTATGGGTTAATGATTATCGTAAAAAACGAGATGAAAAGAGTTCACAATGTAAACAGGTGATTGAAGATTACGAGAAAATTGCGGATACTCGGTTGCTAACTGAGTTGGATTTGGAGTTGAGGACAAAGGCTAGGAAAGATTAGTTGGAGGAGGAACGTCCTAAAGTTTCGGATTTGAAGCAAAAGTCCCGTGTAAAGTGGGCGTTGGATGGAGACGAAAACTCCAAGTACTTCCACGCCATTCTTAGGCTAAACTCAGCAAATAACCGAATCCATGGGGTTCGGTCTGACGGAGAGTGGATCTCGGTTCCAATCAAGGTAAAAAATAAAATTGCTGAATTCTTTTGTCAGAAGTTTAGATCGTCTCTTTCACGACGCCTTAGTTTTGTATGTCCGGGTGTTAAACGGTTATCCGTTGACGACAACGAAAGGTTGTGTGCTCCATTTTCAATTGAGGAAATTACAATCGCCGTGTGGGATTGTGAGGGTGATAAGGCTCCGGGCCCGGACGCCGACGGGTTCAATTTTGCGTTTTTGAAAAAGTTTTGGGAAATTCTTAAGCAGGACTTTTGAAATTGTTTTAGTTTTTTCATGAGAACGGGTACATTCGTGAAAGCTGTTTTTCGGCTTTTATAGCGTTAATCCCTAAAGGTCGAGATCAGTTTTCTTTATCCGACTATCGCCCTATAAGCTTGGTTGGTGTGATGAATAAGGTGCTATCAAAAGTGTTGGTTACTTGCTTAAAGTCAGTCATAAACAAGTTGATTTCTGATGAACAAACTGCATTTTTGAGTGACCGGTATATATTAGATGGGTCGTTGATCTTGAACGAGGCAATTGTGTGGATGAAGAATGCTAAGCGTAAGGGTTTCTTTTTCAAAGTTGACATAGAAAAAGCGTATGATTCTCTCTGCTGGGATTTTTTGGATGATATGAGGTTACAAATAAATTTTGCATTCAAATGGAGAGGGTGGATAATGTTGATTGTTCGGAATGTGCGGACCTCTGTTTTAGTCAATGGGTCCCCTACATACGAGTTCAAGTGCCAACGTGGCCTTCGCCAAGCAACCCACTCTCGCCGTTTCTTTTCATTCTAGCAATGGAAGGCCTTAGTTGTATGGTTAAACATGCTTGTGGCTCGGGGATTTATAATGGTATTCGGGCTGGCGGTGACGGGCCGTTAATCTCCCATTTCATGTATGCTGATGACGTTATCTTCTGTGGGGAGTGGGGTGTAGAAAATATACTAAACTTACGTAGAATATTGTGATGCTTCTACCTTGTTTCTTGCTTGAAGATAAGCTCCTCCAAGAGTTGTTTATATGGAGTAGGGGTTAACGATTCGGAAGTGGCTTCCTTGGCTGTTCAGGCGTATTGTAAGTGGGATTGTTTTCCATTTTCCCACCTTTGAGTGCCCATTGCCTCTAATATGAATTTGGTTAGGAGTTGGGACCCGGTAGTTGAAAAGTTTCAGAAAAGATTGTCGGCGTGGAAGTAAAAAAATGTCTTATGGAGGTCGAATTACGCTGTTAAAGTCTGTCTTGAACTCCCTTCCACTTTATTTTTTCTCTATTTTTAGAGCAACTATTCACGTTATAAATCGGCTGGAGAAGATACGACGTAACTTCTTTTGGGGCGGCAATGATGCGGTAGATAAAATGAGCTGGCTAGCCTGGGAAAAGGTGGTTGCACCGACAAAATATGGTGGGGTTGGGCTTGGTCTTCTTTGGGATACTAACCTCAGTTTGTTGTTGAGGTGGTGGTGGAGGTTTAAATCTAATCAGAATTCCCTTTGGCGTAAAGTGGCGTGGTCGATCCATGGTAGTAGTAGGGATTGGAATTTTATTCCGGTTATGAATTCGATAGGCGGGAATTGGAAGCAGATTGCAAATGTTCCAGTTATCTTGGATGGGCTTAATATGGATACATGCCACATGGTAAAATCGTCCGTTGGGAAAGGAGATTCGACCTTGTTTTGGTTAGATTGGTAGGTCGCCGAAGAACCGCTGGCTAAGAAGTTTCCACACATGTATGCTAATGACAAGAAGAGGTGTTGTTTTGTTGCTGATCGTATAAAAATGGACCAGCCGTATCCGCATTTGGTCTGGGATTGGAGACAGAGGAACTTGGCAAGTGAGGAGATAGCAAAGCTGGTTAGTATTACTCAGATTCTGGGTAGTGTTTATCTCTCGGCAAACAGCGATTCTTGGACTTGGGAGGGATGTGGAACGGATGGGTTTTCGGTTAGTGGTATGAAAAAGCGAATTTTTGAAGCCTCAAACGTTCAGCCTGTCTCTTCCTTTTCGTGGTGCAACTGGGTCCCCAAGAAGGTATCTATTGTAGCATGGAGAGCCGTTATGGACAGACTTCCAACCGCTGAAGCGCCAGCGCGGAGGCACATTCAAGTAGAATCGGTGGTCTGCAAGGTATGCGATATGGGTTTTGAGTCCGCGGATCACATTTTCCCAGGATGCTCGGTCTTTATGGAGGTGTGGCAGGTTGTATTTTCTTGGTGTCATATCCCTAGTGTATTGGTATTCCACGTTCAGGATTTATTGGACCTGCATTTCACGGCTGTGTCGGGTTCTCGCCAAAGAAAAGCTGTGTACGGGGTGGTCTTAACGGCAATATGGAGTATGTGGAAAGCACAGAATGATCTCGTATTCAACCAAACACAAGTTTCGGTCGGCAAACTCTTGGAGGAGATCAAGGTTATGAGCTTCTTGTGGATCAAAAATCGTGGGAAGATGACGGATATGTCGTGGGAGGCGTGGTGTATGTTTGATTTTACGAAAATGGGATAGTAGTTGTATTGGGTTTGTATCGGTTCGTGGGTTTTGTTTTTTGGGATTGTTTTGTATTTACAGATTAGTTATGGCTAGTTTCTTGCTAGCATAATGAAATAAAATTTTGTTTGCCTTTCAAAAAAAAAAGACCTGTCTTGCTTTTTGGTTCAAGAATTTTCTTATTGACCGCTCGTTTTTCGTATTTGGCCAAAACCATTTACAGTATTTTTAGTTTTACCTTGAACAATTATTGTGTATCTAAGCATGCGAGGAGGATTATAACATTAGGGGTAGTGCTCTGGTCGCTCACCGTTTTTTTGCAGTACTATAAATCTATACGTTTTAGGCTGAAATTTTATGCGTATTAAGTCCGCCCTCACAATTTTAAGGGTCTTGACTTCCGGCCCCTTCAATCTAGGGATATCGTGACTTCATGCCTCCATGGAAAAAAAATCAAGTTTCGACACCGTATCTAAGGTATATATATATTTTAAATAAGAAAAGAAGGAAAAAGAAGGAAGCAAATTACAGTCATGATTAACCTTTTACAACGATCCTTTCCTAACTTTGATATTGGCGGTTTGTTTAATAAGGACACCGCCCCCAAGAAGCCACAGAAAACTCTGGCGAACGCTCTTTATAGCCGAATTGCACAAAGTTTGGAGGGGGATTTCCGTCTGTCCGCCAGTCAGAAGGCCGTCTTGGAATACATGCACAAGCCTCACGCCCAGGACTTCCTTACTATGTTACCTATCGAAGGCTTGGGGCAACGAATGTCGGCAGTAGAGTACAGGGCAATCCTTAAATACCGACTGATGATACCCATTTTCCCCGATGATGGAAATTGCTCAGTCTGCCGCAAAGCATGCCTTGAAAAATATGGGGAACATGCGTTACATTATAAGGAATTGCTAGGGTTTAAATATCGGCACGATTTTGTCTGGGATGCATTGGCAGACATCCTTAGATAGGGATGGCAATCAAACCCGAACCCGATGGGTGAACCCGAAACCCAACATATTTGGGACGGGTTTGGGGTCGGGTAATCGGGTATGGGATTAGTTTTTATTTTTTTCGCGGGTTTGGGACGGGTTTAGGATTTGATGATATACCCGTTTACCCGACCCGATTACCCGATAAAGTATACCCGTTTACCCGATTAGATACCCAATATAATTTCTAATATATCTTTTTAAATATGTATGCATAATATATTTAATTGTCCATCTACATTGTCATCTTGTGCTAAAATTACAAAAAAGTTACTGTACACTATTTGTTATCTAGGTTTCTGATTGTTTTTATATGATTCAAGTATTTTATATTTATACATTATAATCATTTACATATATATTTAATAATGGTAAATGTAATTGGTTAATAGTTACCTAATAGATGCCAGTCGGGTTTTTGGTCGGATACACTCAATGAGTAAGTTTTAAAAATTAAGGGGTTTACCCGAAACCCGCGGGTATTGTAACATCTGTGCCCCTCGCACTTTTATTTATTTACATTTCGGTCCTTGTACTTTATCACGTTAACATGTTTGAACCTTCGTATTCAATAAAAAGGTTTCGTCGTTGTTAAAATCGCATATTCGGACTTATATGATACTATGGTGACATAAATATAACATTTGAACTCACTAATTATTTTTCCAACTCTTAAAATCGCGAGTTTCGGTCCGAAAAACAACCCGGTAAGCAAAGAAATCAAGTCCGGGGGCTAAATTGAAAATTCTGAATTTATATTAGCGCCGCGGACCGCGGAGGTTTTACTAATCCTCCCGCGGTACGCGGCAGATTCTTAAAATCAGAAAAAAATTATAGATGCCCCGCGTGTCACACCACGCCAATGGCGGAAACACGTGGCGCAACGCTCGAAAGTATATCAAAGTCAAGATTACACAAACTATATTTAATTAGAAAAGATCAATTTATTAGAATGTCGGAAATGAGTATCTCGTTACAATATTGCACAAGGCATTGCTTAAAACGATGAACATTAAGTTTCAATGTGGGAATTTCCATTTATGCTCCACCCCGAAGGTAACAGTGAATGAAATCCCGACCAGTATCCGACATCCCGAATTCCACCGTACTAGCCCCATATCTATTCAGCACTTAGTTACCTGAAAGATATGTTTAAAAAGACGTCAATATATAAAATATTGGTGAGTTCACAGGTTTTAGTTACATAACAATAACATTTCCACAACCATCGACTCGACTCACTTTACCGTATAATTACTTTCCCATTAAGTAATTATACTAGGATCTTGTCGATCGATATTCCGTTTTTACAACATGTACGAAACCTGCACAACTTGTGGCCTTTGTAAGGAGTAGCTAGCTCCTACAAACTATAATGATGAGCAATCCCTTGAGCCCCATAACCAAACCAAGACTAATAATAATGCCCCGCTATCACCAGTTGTTTCTCGGCAAATAACAACTTAGTTCAGAATACGTGCACCCCAGGCATAACCTAATGCATAATCGACGCTATCGATTAGGGGTGGGCCTTGTCAGGCACCAATAGTACTATCCAAATATTCTTTCGGTTTCATTTCCCTGAATTAATGATTACGGAAGAGAGGACTCAACCCCGAGTGGCGTTCACTGCTCAAGTACTCATCATACCACTTATCACATTTTATCCTTTGAAAACCTTTTCAACATGTGACAATATTTGACAAACATATCTTTCCCCCAGTTAAAACAGTAAAATGGGGCCGTGAAACTCACCTGAACACTGTCTGGCTCACTAGGTAGATTGTCACACCCTCAAATTTCCACTGCGGGGTTTTACCGCGAGGCGCGTGACACACCAGAATCTCATAGCCACAGTTATACGAACGACTCTAAATGCCCAAACCATTTAGTTCGTTTAAAATAAAATTCGCTTTTATTTTTGAAAAGTTTATCAGTTGTAAGTTTATTTAAAATGCGGAAGCGAAACAGTCAAACAATTGAAAATATGTTGCGCAAAACAACGCGCCCAAAAACCAAAATAAAATAAGTACGAAAGCATTAAGTGTGTTATAGTTCCCAAAAGACATCATGCATGGACCTAGACGTGCTCCTTTTCTAGCGACCTGCGAAAACATACTAAGTGTGTCAACATAAAGCTGGTGAGTTCACAGTAGGGAAACAGTTGTAATTTCTACAGTTGTAAATGTAACATCAGTTTTAAGTTGTCAGGGGTAGCTAACCCACTCGATGTAACTAAACAGTGGTTATTGGGAAACATACAGATGTTATAGTGCCTTAGCACTGGTGTCTATCAACACCAGTAAGAAAAAGTGGTCAGAAGTTCATGCCCGTGACCCAAGCACCTCAGGCATGAGGTTGCTGCACAACCTAATAGCGCTACTAACTACTACCCCGTTCGCCTCCGGCGATTAACCCAATAAAAAGTAAGGACTTTCAAGATAGAGTGTTTAGTTCACAAAGGACAGTTAAATTACAAAACTGATAAAAGTGTGATCCTCGTAAGGATCGAAAACCCGACCCACACCAGGAGTCATAGCATCCCAAAACCTGGGATGGAAAAGTTGTAGAAAAGTTTTACTTAACCTTGTCTCAACCTGAGACACATGCTTTCGCGTAAAGTAGTGAAACTCACCTTAGGTTGCGTGCTAAAGTAAACCGTACAGGAAATAAGTGTGGAAGACTATTCGTCTACCCAAAAACCTATCAAATACAAGGTTGCAAGTGTTTGAGTGTATTGACACAAGGACTTAAGTGACATCTCACGTAATCGTACACGACTTAATGAAACCATGCAAACCCGTCAATCGTTGGTGATTAGTAAATGATGTATCAATTTAACACTTTTAACACAACTAGTTCACATCGCACGTTGCATACCATTAGCCTATCATGGCATCTATACTCTGTAAATATCATGTACACATGTATTCATATAGGATTCCATAACTCATAGCTCATTAACACACTCAAAATGTCACATAAGCGATTATTTGCAAATCTGCGTTTTCTGGACAGATTTTGGAGTATAAAAACCAATTTTTATAAAATATCAAATAAACTCAACAAGTTCCCAAAATTTTATAGAGATGCCTTTTATGTTCATACGTGACCCTACTATTTTTATTTCTCGTCAAAAGTGCCTCAATATTTTTATAAAAATCATTTCGTTCCAGCCACTTCAGAAAATGGTGCTGTTGACAGCAGCTCACTCAAACATTTATTAAAAATTCTAGACTCAACGAAACGAGGCGATTCCAATTGGAAAAGCTCGTATACTCCAAAACTCAACTCCTGTCCAAATTTCATAATTAACGGACTTGTAAAACTCAAGTTACAGCCCGTTAAAGTTGGTCCATTTTTCAGTTCCGAAAATCAGGTTACACCTTTAATCTTTAAAAATCATGTTTACATATCAAAACAGGTCCAAAACGCATGATTTTGGACTCTTTGGAAAGGTAACATCATATATTACGTTTGAGAGTCAGAAAATAATCAAAATAACCATGTTATCATTCGCATAACAGCCACACAATTCAGTACAAGTAATCTGCCAGAAATCAATATCTTCATTAACATGACTTATGTAAACCCTAACCAACCCCCACAACCCATAATCATGCAACAACTTCATACTACACAATAACCTTCATGTTTACATGTTCAATCTCAGATTTTTCTACATATCATACACCCTAGACATGATTCCTATTAATCACAATCATCAACAATTCAACAAACAATCAAGATATTCTTACACTTATCACATGCGATTTTTATCTATCAAGTTCTATAGCTTTTCAAACATGAATAACAATCATAAAACTCATAAACATTATACCTTTCAATGCAAGGCTCCTTAGGACTCCAAGATATCACCCAAAACAACTTGAATCAAGCAAGAAATTGAAGAAGATTGAACAAAGTGTGTGTGTGTGTGCAAGAAAACCCCCACGGCGCAAGGGTGTGTGTAGGGTTTCTTTGTATTTTTTTTTTTATAAAAGATAAGCTAGGGTTAGGCTAATGGGCTAAGCCTTTCGGGCTTTGGTGGGTTTCTGTCTGATAACTGAGCCCGTTAGCCCTAACTAACTCCCGAGATTCATCCCGACAATAATAGTCATACTGGTATGTATAAAAGTACTATTTTATCAGTACACATTGTGTTTATCATGAGTGCACATATTTCATAACGTTTACGTACGAGTTAATTAATTCGTAATAATTCACATAAGCATATAACTTGCATACACGTGTTAATCCACATACATCAATACTCAATTGCTCACCTAATCATGCATGTCCAACAAATCACCAACGTTCGGGTTATAGGGTTCGTGTGTGTGTCAAGACAACCGTTATCCTAGTTATTACGTACGTTATTGTCACTTAACGTATGTTAATGTTACCTAACATTCAAGACGACTGTCTAGCTAACCCTAGTTAAGTGCTTAACCACATATAATCATGGAAAATTAACTAGAGTTCGTTAAAAGAGTTGACCTGAAAATGCGGGGTGTCACATCATCCCCAAGTTGAAAAGAATTTCGTCTCGAAATTCAGCAAGTAAGCAGTAAAGTTGGTGTGCTTGGTTACCGGATGTCACATCATCCCCAAGTTGAAAGGGATTTCGACCCGAAATCACTTTGAGTTAGTTGCTTTACGTTTAGCGTTCGGTCTATGCACAATTTCAGGTTCTGTGAAAAGGTGTGGATATTTGAGTCGCATCTGATCTTTGCGTTCCCACGTATATTCTGGTCCTAGACGAGAATTCCACCGTACCTTAACAATAGGTATAGTGCTTTGTCGAAGTTTCTTGACGCCTTGTTCAAGGATTTCTACTGGTTCTTCCACGAACCTTAACTGGTCATCCACTTGAATTTCTTCTAGTGGAACCACCAATGTTGCGTCAGACAGACACTTCTTAAGATTTGATACGTGGAATACGTTATGCACCCCATTAAGTTCATCAGGTAGGTTCAACCTATACGCCACCGGGCCAATTCTTTCCACAATTTCGAATGGTCCCACATACCGAGGGTTTAACTTTCCTCGTTTCCCGAAACGAATCACACCCTTCCAGGGCGACACTTTTAAGAGTACCCTGTCCCCAACTTGGAATTCTAGAGGCTTTCGGCGTTTATCAGCGTAACTTTTCTGCCTATCACGGGCAGCGGCCATACGGTTTCTAATTTGGATGATTTTCTCAGACGTTTCATGTACGAGCTCAGGGCCTGTTAGCTGGCTGTCCCCAACCTCAGCCCAACAAATTGGTGATCTACATTTACGCCCATAGAGTGCCTCAAAAGGCGCACACTGTATAGAAGTGTGGTAACTGTTGTTGTACGAAAATTCAATCAAGGGTAAATGTTTATCCCAATTCTTACCAAAATCCACCACGCATGCTCGTAATAAATCCTCTAACGTTTGAATAGTACGTTCACTTTGGCCATCTGTCTGAGGATGATAGGCCGTGCTCATGTCTAGGCGAGTGCCCAACGCATCATGAAGCGTAGTCCAGAATCGGGAAGTAAATCTGGGATCACGGTCAGATATGATTGAAGTAGGCACCCCGTGCCTAGAAACAACCTCCTTGATGTAAAGAGTAGCAAGACGTTCCAAGGTATCAGTCTCCTTGATTGCCAAGAAATGAGCCGACTTCGTTAGGCGGTCTACAATGACCCAAATTTTGTCATAGCCACCAGACGCCTTAGGAAGTTTGGAGATAAAGTCCATGGAAATTCCATCCCATTTCCACATGGGAATTTCGGGTTGTTGGAGCAAGCCCGAAGGTTTTTGGTACTCGATCTTGACCTTAGCACAAGTTAAGCACTTACTAACATAAGTTGCTATTTCGGCTTTCATATTCGGCCACCAGTAAAGAGTTTTAAGGTCTTGGTACATTTTATCCGATCCAGGATGTACCGAATAGCGAGAGGTGTGTGCCTCATCAAGCACAAGTTGTCTGACATCCCCAAAAAGTGGGATCCAAACTCGATTCATAAAATATTGGAGTCCATCCGACTTTAATTCCAAGTGTTTATCAGCACCGTGCAGCGTTTCAAGTCGGATATTCTCCTCCTTTAAGGCCTCAACTTGAGCGTCGCGGATTTTGTCTGGGAGATTCGAGTGTATGGTAAGTTGCAAGGCTCGTACCCGCTTGGGTTTCGTCTCCTTGCGACTAAGGGCATCCGCTACAACGTTGGCTTTCCCCGGATGATACTTAATAGCACAGTCATAATCATTCAGAAGTTCGACCCAGCGACGTTGTCGTATGTTTAGTACCTTCTGATCAAATATATGCTCAAGGCTCTTGTGATCAGTGAAGATTGTGCACTTTGTCCCATAGAGGTAGTGCCTCCAAATTTTGAGAGCGAAGACCACTGCTCCCAACTCCAAGTCATGAGTGGGGTAATTCTTCTCATGAACTTTCAATTGCCGCGATGCATACGCGATCACCTTCTTGCGTTGCATCAGTACACACCCTAGGCCTTGGATGGAGGCGTCACAATACACCTCAAAATCATCCGTACCCTCAGGCAACGACAGAATTGGCGCACTACAGAGTTTTGTTTTCAACAACTGGAAAGCGGACTCTTGGGCATCCCCCCATTTGTAAGTAATACTTTTCTGAGTCAAAGCGGTGAGGGGTTGGGCGATCTTTGAAAATCCCTGAATAAACCTACGATAATACCCCGCGAGACCAAGGAATTGACGCACTTCTGTAGGAGTCTTAGGGGCCTCCCAACGTTTGATAGCATCAATCTTGGCAGGGTCAACATGTATGCCCGCCTCATTCACTACATGTCCTAAGAATTGAACCTCCCGAATCCAAAAGTCACATTTGGAAAATTTTGCATATAACTGTTCTCTCCTTAGAAGTTCCAAGATCATCTGCAAGTGTTGCTCGTGTTCTTCGCTGCTCTTGGAATAAATTAGAATGTCATCAATAAACACTATGACGAATTTATCCAAGTATGGTTTACACACGCGGTTCATGAGGTCCATAAAGACCGCGGGTGCATTGGTCAACCCAAATGGCATTACCAAAAATTCATAGTGCCCATAACGAGTTCGGAAGGCTGTCTTGGCCACATCCTCCTCCCGGACCCTCAGCTGATGATAACCCGACCTCAAATCAATTTTCGAATAAAAACTTGACCCTTGCAGTTGGTCAAACAGATCATCAATTCGAGGCAACGGGTAACGGTTCTTGATTGTGACTTTATTCAGTTCCCGGTAGTCAATGCACATGCGGAAACTCCCATCCTTCTTTTTAACAAATAGAACTGGAGCTCCCCATGGAGAAGAACTGGGTCTGATAAAACCCCGGTCTAGTAACTCTTGGAGCTGGGTAGATAGTTCTTGCAGTTCACCTGGTGCTAGGCGGTAGGGTGCCCGCGCGATTGGGGCCGCCCCTGGGGTGAGGTCTATTTGAAACTCTACCTGCCGGACAGGTGGAAGTCCTGGTAGTTCCTCTGGAAAGACATCTGGGTAATTGCGAACCACTGGAATGTCCTCAATGTTTGGTCCATCGTCAATTCGAGTGTCAGAAATATTTGCCAATATAGCTGGATAGCCCTTCCGTACACACTTCTGGGCTTTCAAGAACGAAATGATATTCACCATTGGACCACCCCGGTCCCCACGAATAGACAGGAGTTCCCCACTAGGAAGAGGGATACGAACAATTTTCTCGAGACAAAGAATTTCAGCATGATAGTTAGACAACCAATCCATGCCAACCACGATATCAAAGCTTCCTAGGGTGATAGGAATAAGGTCGATGTCGAATAGGTGACCATCCAGGTCGAGTTTACAGCTGCGGTGGACATGAGTCGCCTCAACAGGCTTGCCATCGGCCAGCTCTACAGAGTGTGGAGTTTCTAGAAGAGTAGGGGCTGTCCCTAGGCGTTTGCTAAGTTTCATAGACACAAAGCTAAAATCCGCACCAGTATCATACAAAACGGAAGCAAGAATATCGTTTAGAGAGCACGTACCCGTCACAACATTGTTATCTGTCCTGGCTTCCCCCGAGCCGATCACGAATGCTCTCCCCCGAGCCCCATTGTTGTTGCCTGTGTTGGTTGGGGTATTGTTGTTCCTGTTGTTGTTGCCACCACCGTTGTTGTTTCCCCCAGTATTGTTGTTTCCATTGGTCCTCAGTTGTGGACAATCCCTCTTAAAGTGATCCACACTACCACACTGATAACACCCCTTACCACCCCGCTGCTGTTGCCCTTGCTGCGCAGGTTGATTTCCCTGAATGTTAACCCGACAATCCTTTGCCACATGCCCCAACTTGTTACAGCGTTAACACTTAACTTTGTTGCACGGTCCAGAGTGATGAAGATTGCACCTGTTGCACTTGGGATGGTTTCCTTGGTAACCACCCTGAGTCTGATTACGATTGTTGTTTCCCCCATTGCTGTCGTGCCTCTTGTTCTGCTGTGACTGTTGCTGATTACCACTACCTGAGTGTTTACCAACTGAACTCTCCCACTTTCTTTTATTGTCGCTAGCACTGGAAGACGAAGCGCCACGAGGGGGTAACAATCCCTCATCCACTTTCTGATCAGTTAGTCTATGAGCCAGGCGGATGACCTGCTGAATGTTATCCAAGTTTGCAGCAGTAACCATCCCCTTAATCTGGGGCGCCAAACCTTTGATGTAAAGTTCAATCCGCTTATAGGGCGGGTTAGAATAGTTAGGACACATCGTAGCCAACTCATGTGACCTGGTGGTATACTTTTCGATCTCCGATCCCACCATTTTCAGAGTGAAGTACTCCGATTCCAGTTTTTGAATTTCATCACGTGGGCAATACTCTTCTTTGATCAACTCCTTAAAATCGGCCCATGGTGTCGCATTGGCCACATCGATCCCCAGCATTTGCACCTGCGAGTTCCACCAAGACAGGGCCGCATCCTCAAGTGTGTGAGTTGCATACTTAACCCGATCTGCCTGTGGACAGTTGCACATGGCAAAGCAAGACTCCACCTTCTCAATCCACCTTAGCAATCCAACTGCCCCCTCCGAACCCCCAAAAGTCTGAGGTTTGCAGTCCATAAATGACTTGTGGGTGCATACTGGTGGATTATGAGCAGGTTGGCCTAAACACGAAAAGTAGGAAACACGAGTAAGAACGAGTGCTTAGAATAAGATAGTATGGGGAAGATGGAACGAGGTGAGGTTACCGGCTTGAAAGGCTGCTAGGGCTTCAACAACCCTGGCGTTGATGAGTGCGTTAAGTTCAGCCTGTGACATGTTCACGTTTCCTCTTCCAAATCCTCTTCCCGCCATCGTAATTCTACAGTTACAATATACTCATGAGAAAACGATAATATGCTAAACATATAATTGTTCACATAGTACAAGTAAACTAGAACACAATCATGACAAGCAACACATGAGAAAAGGGCAAAACCGCCAAACCAAAATGTCATAAATAGTAGTGTCTCAAACGAAATCCCAAAGTGGTTCTCAATCACAAAGTTACTTAATAATAGTCAAAACATAGTAGCATATAAAATAGTAAGCAAAATAAGGATCAGTTGCTGTCCATAGTGGTGCATGAATCATCGCCGTCACTTTCATCAATCTCCAAAGGCTCAATCTCCTCCTCAGGGTCTTCTTCAGGTTCCTCTTCCGGCTCCTCCTCAGGTTGTTCCTCCTGTGGTATCACAGGAGGTTGCTGGTTGGCCATCAGGAGCTGTATTTGCTCCTGCTGCTCCTCAACAATAAGCCTGGTCTCAGCGAGGCGATTAGTTAGTGTGTTGACACGTTCTTCCAAAGTAGAGTATTTGTAAGTCAGGTTGTCTCGTAAACCCCAAACAAGTTCCAGTTTGCGTCCCGCCTCGACCACATCGCTCATCTTGTCCTGTACGTAGCTTACGTAACCTGCAAACGTCTTTTTCCACGAGTCTCTCACTTCAGGAACATCATCAGGCACCTCATACTTTTCCACGGTATAGTTTAGCAATGCAGGGTACCATCCCCATTTTTTCTCCATTTCGTTGTCCGAAGGTGGGGAATTTGGTTCAGAGTTAGTGTTAGATGAGGAAGACATGTTTTCCTGCAACACAAAGGTTTAGTATACCATCTCAAGAGCAATAGTTTAATATGTGCCTCTAGTGTGTGTAACTAATGCAATACTCTGACTATGACAGTTATAGACTAGACTCGACTCCAAGTCCTAGTTCACTATAACCATTGGCTCTGATACCAATCTGTCACACCCTCAAATTTCCACTGCGGGGTTTTACCGCGAGGCGCGTGACACACCAGAATCTCATAGCCACAGTTATACGAACGACTCTAAATGCCCAAACCATTTAGTTCGTTTAAAATAAAATTCGCTTTTATTTTTGAAAAGTTTATCAGTTGTAAGTTTATTTAAAATGCGGAAGCGAAACAGTCAAACAATTGAAAATATGTTGCGCAAAACAACGCGCCCAAAAACCAAAATAAAATAAGTACGAAAGCATTAAGTGTGTTATAGTTCCCAAAAGACATCATGCATGGACCTAGACGTGCTCCTTTTCTAGCGACCTGCGAAAACATACTAAGTGTGTCAACATAAAGCTGGTGAGTTCACAGTAGGGAAACAGTTGTAATTTCTACAGTTGTAAATGTAACATCAGTTTTAAGTTGTCAGGGGTAGCTAACCCACTCGATGTAACTAAACAGTGGTTATTGGGAAACATACAGATGTTATAGTGCCTTAGCACTGGTGTCTATCAACACCAGTAAGAAAAAGTGGTCAGAAGTTCATGCCCGTGACCCAAGCACCTCAGGCATGAGGTTGCTGCACAACCTAATAGCGCTACTAACTACTACCCCGTTCGCCTCCGGCGATTAACCCAATAAAAAGTAAGGACTTTCAAGATAGAGTGTTTAGTTCACAAAGGACAGTTAAATTACAAAACTGATAAAAGTGTGATCCTCGTAAGGATCGAAAACCCGACCCACACCAGGAGTCATAGCATCCCAAAACCTGGGATGGAAAAGTTGTAGAAAAGTTTTACTTAACCTTGTCTCAACCTGAGACACATGCTTTCGCGTAAAGTAGTGAAACTCACCTTAGGTTGCGTGCTAAAGTAAACCGTACAGGAAATAAGTGTGGAAGACTATTCGTCTACCCAAAAACCTATCAAATACAAGGTTGCAAGTGTTTGAGTGTATTGACACAAGGACTTAAGTGACATCTCACGTAATCGTACACGACTTAATGAAACCATGCAAACCCGTCAATCGTTGGTGATTAGTAAATGATGTATCAATTTAACACTTTTAACACAACTAGTTCACATCGCACGTTGCATACCATTAGCCTATCATGGCATCTATACTCTGTAAATATCATGTACACATGTATTCATATAGGATTCCATAACTCATAGCTCATTAACACACTCAAAATGTCACATAAGCGATTATTTGCAAATCTGCGTTTTCTGGACAGATTTTGGAGTATAAAAACCAATTTTTATAAAATATCAAATAAACTCAACAAGTTCCCAAAATTTTATAGAGATGCCTTTTATGTTCATACGTGACCCTACTATTTTTATTTCTCGTCAAAAGTGCCTCAATATTTTTATAAAAATCATTTCGTTCCAGCCACTTCAGAAAATGGTGCTGTTGACAGCAGCTCACTCAAACATTTATTAAAAATTCTAGACTCAACGAAACGAGGCGATTCCAATTGGAAAAGCTCGTATACTCCAAAACTCAACTCCTGTCCAAATTTCATAATTAACGGACTTGTAAAACTCAAGTTACAGCCCGTTAAAGTTGGTCCATTTTTCAGTTCCGAAAATCAGGTTACACCTTTAATCTTTAAAAATCATGTTTACATATCAAAACAGGTCCAAAACGCATGATTTTGGACTCTTTGGAAAGGTAACATCATATATTACGTTTGAGAGTCAGAAAATAATCAAAATAACCATGTTATCATTCGCATAACAGCCACACAATTCAGTACAAGTAATCTGCCAGAAATCAATATCTTCATTAACATGACTTATGTAAACCCTAACCAACCCCCACAACCCATAATCATGCAACAACTTCATACTACACAATAACCTTCATGTTTACATGTTCAATCTCAGATTTTTCTACATATCATACACCCTAGACATGATTCCTATTAATCACAATCATCAACAATTCAACAAACAATCAAGATATTCTTACACTTATCACATGCGATTTTTATCTATCAAGTTCTATAGCTTTTCAAACATGAATAACAATCATAAAACTCATAAACATTATACCTTTCAATGCAAGGCTCCTTAGGACTCCAAGATATCACCCAAAACAACTTGAATCAAGCAAGAAATTGAAGAAGATTGAACAAAGTGTGTGTGTGTGTGCAAGAAAACCCCCACGGCGCAAGGGTGTGTGTAGGGTTTCTTTGTATTTTTTTTTTTTTTATAAAAGATAAGCTAGGGTTAGGCTAATGGGCTAAGCCTTTCGGGCTTTGGTGGGTTTCTGTCTGATAACTGAGCCCGTTAGCCCTAACTAACTCCCGAGATTCATCCCGACAATAATAGTCATACTGGTATGTATAAAAGTACTATTTTATCAGTACACATTGTGTTTATCATGAGTGCACATATTTCATAACGTTTACGTACGAGTTAATTAATTCGTAATAATTCACATAAGCATATAACTTGCATACACGTGTTAATCCACATACATCAATACTCAATTGCTCACCTAATCATGCATGTCCAACAAATCACCAACGTTCGGGTTATAGGGTTCGTGTGTGTGTCAAGACAACCGTTATCCTAGTTATTACGTACGTTATTGTCACTTAACGTATGTTAATGTTACCTAACATTCAAGACGACTGTCTAGCTAACCCTAGTTAAGTGCTTAACCACATATAATCATGGAAAATTAACTAGAGTTCGTTAAAAGAGTTGACCTGAAAATGCGGGGTGTCACATAGATAGCATAGAGGGCCTCGCACCTACAAACGTCCTGGACGTATGAGTCACTATTCCTATAGTGCATGTGCCTTGGCAAGTTGTACACCCAACTCCCGACCACAAGTTATTCCAAATCCCGTTTAATTGAGCGCGTATCCTAGGTTTCGTTGGCGTTACATTACCCTTTGTGTTACAAGTTATATATTACTGTCGTTAATATTTCCTTAACTTGTATCTTATTATCATCGACTCGACATCACTTAACATATAATTATTTTCCCATTTAAATAATTATACTTAAGATCGTATCGCTCGACATAATATATATTTCGACCCTCGACCCGACTCACTTTGCCGCACATTTGTTTTCCCATTTAAACAAATATACTAAGATCTTGTCGTTCGATTGTATATTCTTAACGCCCGATTCAACTCACCATACCGTATTTTTATTTTCCCATTCAAATAAATATACTAGGATTTCGTTGATACGGCATACACACATGTATATCTTTGTCTGCCCGTCGCGGCTTTCCTTCCCACATATCTACTTTCTCATTAAGTAGATATACTAGAATTTTGCCGATACGAGCGTTCATATATATATAAATGTGCAATTTTCCTTGTTAAGCATATACGTTTGTTTAGCGTCTTATTCGTTTATGTCACGTGTTTCTCCCACGAATAATTCCTTAACACTTAGGAAAGCGTTTATTAGTTTTCACCTATAATGTATATATATTTTACTCCTTAAAATATATATTTTTCTCATCTTGCCGCAATGGCATTTTTCACATGATTCGTCCGTGTATGGTTTGTTAACGCGTCTTAGTTTGATACCTTGACTCGATTAGTCAATTTTCCAAGTCTTTCCCAACATGTGTTTTATAGAAATAATATCCACATTTCTAACCCATGTTACTTGGAAGGTTTGTATTTTAGTCCAACTTGTTAACTTAGATACAAAAATGCTTCCAATACTTTTATATTCCCATTTATATAAAAGTATTCATTTTTTTGTACAAGTTTCTTAAGTTTGATCAACCTTTTTATAAAATCTCTATTTTATAAAAATCCTTATTTTAAAACTCCTTGTATTTTTATAACTTTCAAAAATACACTTTTATACAAAATACCCAAGTATTTCTACTAGTATTTACAAAAATCATCCTTAGACTTTATTACTTACATTTTTGACACCGAACTTTCCATACTTGTATTTTTGGACTAATAGTTCCTAAAATATCCATTTTAGTCCTCTAACTTTCAAAGTTACAACTTTAGTCCCTTAACTTCCAAAAGTTGCATTTTTCCACTCTAACTTCCAAAGTTAACATTTTTCACTCAAAATAGTAAACTTTGAAGATTCAACTTTTTATTGGTAAGTTATTTTTGTATCAAAACACTTGTGTTAGTCTTGTATTTCATATGGAAGACCAACTATATGTGTGTTTTATGTACTTGTCCATTTTATCAAAATATTATTCATCTAAGTAAGCTAACTTAGATTTTCCATCTTCTTCATTTATGAACTTCTAATATGTTTTACCACATATTATAACATGAATAGGGGTGTAAATGACACGTAGCGGCTCGGGACCGGATCGGGATCGGCTCGGTAAAAAGCTCGAACGAGCCGAGCCTTAACGAGCCCGAGCTCGAGCCCGAGCCTGAAATATGGCTCGTTTAGTTATCGAGCCCGAGCTCGAGCCCTAGACACAAAGCTCGATTGGGCTCGCGAGCCTAATCGAGCCTTAACGAGCTAGAGCCCGAACCCGAGCCCGAGCCTAAGTTACAGCCGAGCCTAAGTTATAGCCTTAACGATTGGGCTCGCGAGCCTAAGTTATAGCCAAGCTTTTGCGAGCTCGAGCCGAGCTTTTGAGCTCGTTTGAGATTCTCAAATCACCTCGAGTCGAGCCGAGCCGAGCTCGAGCTTTGGATTCTGCTAGCGAGCCGAGCTCGAGCTCAAGATTGTAGGCTCGAACCGAGCCAAGCTCGAGCTCGAGCTTCACAAATCCTTAACGAGCCCGAGCCGAGCCCAGTCAGGCTCGGGCTCGGCTCGGCTCGTTTACACCCCTAAACATGAATGATCATAATAAGATGACTTAAGGTTACTTATAACATATTCAAGTTCATTCCATAATCTTAACCAAAACATCATCCTACTTAGTCTTTTATGTAAACTTTATATATTTTCAAGACTAATACATCATCATCCACAAATCCATGGTTTATTTTCATATCTTTAATCTTCCATTTTACACATGTAAAACCTATTAAAGATTATGTCCAAAACCACCTTTTAAACCCTTCATGTACAACTTGCTTCTAAGAACACATACATGAATAATAATAATAATCAAAAACAAGGTTAAGAAGCTTACTACTAGCACAAGGCTAGGGAAGACAAAAACCTTGGATTTGAGAGGGGTTTAGTGTGTTCTTCCAAGTGGTTTAGCTCCAAGCTCTTGAAACACACAATGGGGGTTTTGATGGATGGATATTTGGAAGGGATTTGTGTTGTTAAAATTTGAAAGAATGATGTGTGTGGCTTCTTGACTACCTACGGCCAAGGGAGAAAGAAAAGAGAAGAGTTTTTGCTTTGATAACTAAGTATTCACCACATGCTTTCCTTTTATAAATCCTCCATATCTTTTAATTATTACAAGGAATCTAATAGAGATTGTATGGTGTACTTAGGTGATCTTGGATGGATTTACTAGTGTGTGTGTGTGGCCGTGAGATAGAGAGAGAGTTGGGAGAGTTTACTTGTAAATCTTGGTTTATTATTTGGATGATTCTCACACTTAATCTTTACACAAGATCTTTACCAAGCACATGCACATACTTAGGCCATGATGGCTAGCTCTTTGTCTTGGATTTTCTTGGCCATAGGGCCGAAAGTTCTTACACAAAAGCAAGGTTGGTGCATGCTTCATGTACTTGATAATCTTACACAAAATCCTAATCCATGCATGCTTAGTAGTATAGGTTTTATAGGCTATTATTATGTCACAAAGCAAGGAGGTAAGGTGGCCATCTAGGCCGGCCCCTTTGGTGGCTTAGGTGGGGTCCACAACTTCAAATATTTACCCAATATTTGTTATGTTTAATCCCTCGTCGTTCGGGTGTCGTTCGGGTATTTTTCGGGTTTTAATTGCGCGTTATCCGGACATTAAAAATACCTTTAATAACCCTTAAATATAGTCTAATTTAAGTGTTGATTGGTTATTTAGGCCTTTTCCGGGTGAAATTACGAGTTATACGCGTATCGGGTGCGGTACGCGCATTTTATTCGTTACCGGGAGATTTGTACAAGACGTTTTCATTTATGGTTTTGGAGTTCCAAAACTCATTATATCTTATGAAAATACCCTTTATTTTATATCCTGGGTGTCCGGGATCCGTTTCGTTTATTTGGTTATTACCGGGTAATTGCCAACGTCCATACCGGATAGCTTATTCGCACATGATCCAATCATGTTTTTCCATTAAACGTATGCATTCCTATGCACTATTTGGAAATTGCTATCTCCTAAGGCCTTGATAATTAAATCACACATAATTGCATTTAATTACGTTAATCATATACTAATTAATCTGTACGGAATTACCTTATTTTTGCCGGTTGTTACATTCTCCCCCCGTTAAGAGAATTCCGTCCCGGAATTCAATTCAAGTTACCCATCACAATAGTAACGTTGAATAGGGCGGGGTGTTTGCGCTTCATGAGATCTCCTCTTTCCTAGTGAGCCCAGATTCATGCTCGGCTCACGCCTAGTGCTCTATCAAACACAGTGTCATAGTTCAACTACGACTAAGCTCTTGGTCATCCCACCTTGAAACATCTATCGGTTTCCCGAAATAGTAGAGCTTATCGTCAACCGGACTTCCGCCGGCCGAGGAATTGACCAAAACTTCCTCAGTCTGGGCTTGCAGGATTCGCCTAGAGTTCCACCAAGTTCTTACGATAGTCCGAGCTTAGCCATTTCGAGACCAATTTCGATTGATATCTCCGTACCATCGAAGTATTAGGAACTTGGCCTACTACAAACTCTAAGCTTATTGACACCTCCTCGGAGTATGACCCTCAGTGTAAACCTATTATTAGACCGAAGTTCTTAAGGCCTTCGCCTTATCCGCATGACTTCTTAATAGGTTCTCATCTCATCCGAACAGCTCTTAATCTGCAAGATCTACTGGCCATCTCCCGAATAACCTAAACCAGGTTATGTATCTATCTCCGTCTGTCAATCGACGCACTGGAGATTTACACGTATGCCCTCCAAGGGCTTTGAGTAGTACACCCCGAACACTGGGATGCTAGTTCTTATCACATAGGAATTTTTGGTGAGGAAGCTCATGGGTTTGATCTGCTACGAACATCAATCGTGTCGACACGGAACAGTTCCGTCAAGTACATTCAATTTGTCCGAGAATGACAAACCATACTCGTCTCAAATTGAGTATCCCATGCTTGTGTACAAAGTTTGTCGATCTTGAGGTAGAGTGACTACTACAATCCGATATAACGTAAATCGGTAATTCGGTGCCTAGCAACGACTCTCCGAGAGTATAGGTAACTGTCCGTATGCCTCATCTCGAAGCCACAGATGAGTACGGAATGAGAGGGCTCCAAGCAACCATCGATCATCACTTGGGTCACATCTGACCCCGGGACACCTCGGGTGTCATGGTGATGTCAAACAGGTGATCTTATCGCATCACATAAAAGTCCCCTTGGAAACCTCGTCGGGTATCCCATTTTATTTATCCTTCGGCTCGACTCACTTTACCGTATATTTACCTCCCCATTAAGATAAATATACTAGGTTCTTGTCGACCGAACAATCACATTCAAAATGGGACTTTATTTCCGTAGGATCCTCTGGGTATTGAATTGCTGCTTTCCTCCTGAGTAATTGTGGTTAATGGTACTAGGACGCTTATTATGGACTGATGGAGGTCGAAAGTTTTTTTTTTTTTTTTTTTTTTTTTTTTTTTTTTTTGCGTCGCTTTCACCCCTCAGTCCCCTTACATTAAGCAGTGTATACATGGCGCCCGGGCCGTACAATTCCACAATTCTCGAGTAGAACGAGTCGACTCATCACCAACGGCAAGATGCCTCCAGCACATGGGTCTATACCGAAAAGAGTTATATGAAACATCATAAATTGTTGTCGCAATGAACAACGTATAAGGTTTATTATGACACATCAACACGTTGGCCCCCATTGCGACAAGTATACAGAACACCAGTAGCTACCCAACCATGGGTATCCAGTACCAGTTCTGTTATATGTGCTTCATGGGCACTAGTGTTCTATCGTCAATAGCAACCTAGTAAATCAATTCCGAATAGTACAGGCCACATGCCCCTGCATTGACCTTCAGATCTTATGCAGAGATCTGAGTGAAAGGAGTCCTGAAACCAAAACCCTCATTCATCGAAGGTTCCATCCTTTCGGAATCTTTTTATGTAAATGGTGAAATCGGGTCATAGATGCATGCATTTAGCATAGATTTCACATTTGGCTTGACGGCTTCATGCGCTCAAGTCGGTACTTAAACAGGCGAGCGACTGATATCGTACCACAGGTAATAGTCCTGAGCCTCTCCATAAGGCATCCCATTCAATGCCTCAGTAGTCACACATATGGGCGGAATATGTAAGCCTTCAAGCTCGTTCTGATTAGTCCGGTGCCATACGCCCTGACCTGGCAGCTTACATTACCATGGTGCCTCTAACAGCGTCTATCAAGGGGGTTTTGCTCTAGTGTGAGCAATGCTACTTAAGGATGATTGGGAACACCACCATCGACTCGAGGTCGAAATTGTATTCCATTGTTCCAAGAATCTACGCCACGACACCAAAGTAGGATAAACCTTCCATCAAGGGAATAACAACATTAATCGATGGGTCGAGACGATCAACCATCTCAACCCAGTAGTGTGGCACCTTTAAAGAGTAGATAATGCTGCACGCCCTTCTGGATTCAGGGTTCATAAACCTCTTAATCATGTACCAGGGACTTCACCAATGCACGCCCATGGGTGGGTCCACGACGGTATTCCCATAACCATCAGTATGGTACGTATGACTCCAAATGAATCCACTGGTGTGAGCAATAATTGAATCGAACCTTTCAACTCTTGCTAGTCCCAAAGGTATAGATCATAATATCGCTCATAATTACTCGATACCTTCAGGTTCGAGACGTATTCGAAATCCCTTATCACGAAGGCAAGTCTCGCCTTGTCACGTGTAGATCACAGGGTTCCTTCCCGACATTGATTTGCATAACCGATCGCTGGGCGACCAAACTGCACAAAAAGGGTAGGGCTGGGCATAGCGTCACTGGTGCCTCAGATCCTGAAGATGTACCGCTCACGAAATGCGTGAGCATATACAGGAGTCGGCACATGACTCGGTCACCTACTCAGACGACCACGAGATTCAGACCTTAGGGGAATACACGTAATCACTAAGGCTAGAGTGTCTAAGCACGACTTTTAGAAAGTCCGTTGAACACCGGAAATCCTACATAATCAATGTCGGCACTACACAATCAAACAAATAGAACAATGACGGCACGAGGGGTTTAGGTGATGTCTCCATTCCGAGAGAAACAAGGGCAATGTAAACGACAAATCATCACGTCATCGAGGTAATCCAACAGCTGTAGTAATACGCCCTCTGAGCAACACGACAGTAGAAACAACATGGCAATGTTAGCAACATATCCGCGAAGCACATCAACTAGGGAACACCGCACAGGAGCAACATGACAACAGAGAAGTATGACGACAAGGCAACGCCGCAATAGGAAACGTACGACACAGAGAAATACGATGGCAAGGCTACCCTACTGCAGGAGCAGTAAACAACAGGAATGCATCATTGACAATGCAGCGTAACCACCTGGATACGCAACTAGCAAAAATAATGCGACTGCAAGCATGCACAATGGCTGGGGGGGTAACACAGTAGCACGAATGCACGCGACAATATGACGCTCAACATGGAGAACCCCATAGTCCACACCACCATAAAGCTCCGTTACGGTGGGCACGCATCCCCGTGCGTCTCAGATCACTTGTGGAGGTGGGAATTTCATTCGTACCTTCGGCCTTGGGCCTAACCTCCATAGGCTCAATGGTAGGACTTGGTTAGATTGGCTGGCGCATCAGTCGTCATAACACAAATGGGAATGACGGGTTCCACATAATTTAGCTGACTTCTCAAGCCGATATTGTTCATGGAGAGAACGACCATAGGCTTGTTATGAGTCACTCAGACAATGGCAACAGAAACATCGACAGTTTCCACTGAGGCCTGAGAACCATTGATAATGTTAGACTTCCTAAGAGCCCAAGGAATGATAACTAGTAGTTCAATGAAAGCCTCAAAGAGGATGGAATTAATAACAACAAACTCCACAAAGACACATAGATGGTCATAGCGGCTTGGAACGGGTCATAGAGACGTCTTCGTTAATATCATTCACTTCTGCAGGAGCCTCAAAATTAACAACGTCAACCCGAGCAGAGCCATAGAACAACATTATCAAGCCCAACATGGACTGTACAGACAACAACAATAATGAACTCAACAACAAATATAGAAACGATGACATCAAGTTCGATAAGTGCTATCGAACCACTGATAACAACAAACTCAGCGAGAGCTACACTTAAAAGCGTCAACAGGATTCGCTTGAGCCATAGGATAATAATAGGAGCAACAACGTCAGGCTCGACTGGAGCCTTAAACTCGTCGTAGCTATTATATGTGTGGTGACTGGTATCCATAGGACCTGGAAACCAACCTACATTTTTCCCGATAACAAGGGTAGTGGTCACAACGAGCATAGCGAGCAGAGGTAGAAGGATCACGATTTATCGATACACCACGATAAAATGAAAACGATACCGACTCTGGCTATCCAGCCGAGTCATTCTTCTCTTTAGGGTCTCCTTACATGCTATCTAGCACCGATAGTAATTAGCTGGAATGCCTCTCTGTCACTCAAGCGAGGCCGGTGAACCTTCTTCCTGATAGGCCATGCTGTGAGAGTATCGAAATACGGCAAGAGATTAGACAGGTCACTGTGTCCACAACGAATGGACCTTGCAACCTTAGTTTATAAATCACCGCCACGTCTCAATATCTATGGGGATTGATGGAAAACACTTCGCGTCATTTGCCGCCCCTATTAGATTACTAGTCTCGTTATCATGACGAGGGTGACGAATGTTATTGCCACAAGAGCAATGGGATTTCCGTCCCATAGGTAAGTTTACCAGATAAACGTGACCACTTCCAGTAGTCCGTCGTTCGATTTTCGAGGGGGATTTTAATGTCAGCAAAAAGCGTCTTGCAACATTCTGACAATCACAGAACACTCTTACGATTACGATTCCCAAAGTGTGGTTCCACTTTCCAGGATTTATGACGGATTCAGACACAGTACGTGTAATGAATCTACTCTGGCGTTTCCTTGACCGAAGCGAGACTACCAATAATCCTTGAAAAACAAACAGGAGGTAGATAGAGGAGTCTGATGATAACCTTTGTACCTCAGGAAGGTAGTATGGCACAAGTACCAACATGCTGAGTCCATCACAATTCATCTTCCGAACACGATCCAGCGCTATTGCGAAGTTTGTTAATCCACACTTGAATACTCAATACGTCGAGTAGTGGATTCCCACGAGTTAATCGTATGCACTTCCGAGTGAGTCCATCGCCAAATGTCGACTGGGGCTTGCTGTTCTACTATACGCCATCATCATAACACCGGCAACAATGCCGCGGTCGTGATTAGTGCCCGAAATTCTTGACATCGTCGAAGTTTATCGCAGTCCTATGACTCGCGGATGTGCAACATGGCATGCTGATTTCGCCATCAGTCCATGTCTGCATTGGTACAACCAATACTGTCGATTCAGACGAGGGCTATCGAGCCTTCCAGATAACAATGATCAAGCTTCCTAATCCCGCAACTTCGATTCTGTCTTCCTACTGGGGAAGAAGGATACCCAACCCTTGAAGACAACCTGGGCATGCGTTAGGTCGAACATGACTTATTCACCATGATAACGCCGCAGCACACGGCCACGAGTCTCATATTTAATCCACGCAGGGTCCCGTTCTCTAGACGCACTAGTCTAGCAGGGACGCACCCTAAGTCTTCACTGGGTTCCAAGTTTAGCATTCCTTACATCGTACCAGGCATTCATCTCTTCGGTAGGCGGCGCATCCTCGTATGCCCGCTCCTTTGGAAGAACTTTGTGGCGGAGACATTCCACTCCTATACAAGGAAGTTTTCGTCTCCCGTCACTATCCAATGCGTGGGTTTACGTCAAATTTCTCTCATGAATAGACGTTCGAGCTCTTCCGTGCTCGTACCATAAAGGTAATGTCGAAGAAAGCTTATTAGGTTAGCTAGGATCAGAATAAAGGGACATCGGCGAGACCTCCCATTTAACCCATTGATCAATCAAAACTAAGACTGAATCTAAAGAACAAGAACAACTAAGACAAGGAGTGATCACCAATCCCGGCCCTAGCGCCCACCAAGGTTACCGTGCACCCCAAACTATTATTACGTGTGCACCCGTAATGATAATTTGTGTTGCCAGGTAATCTTGTTGCCCGCTAGTTCCGAGCTTCCTGATCCAAAACCGAGATTTCATACAACAAGAGACTTGATCTAGTTTCGCCTCCAAATCACAAACAACGTGGCGACATCCACTAACGTGATAGAGATTAGTCCTTCCGATCATCCCGTCTACAGGCAAGCAGGTAGGCTCCTCACAGACCACAGTGTCCTTCCTCTTGGCTGGTACCGATGATCGGTAAATGTGGACTAATGTGAAGCGTGACACAACAACCTTACTGGCAAAATATCCGTACTACGTATATGTATTAACTTAATCTTAGAAAATCGGATTCCTATGCAACATAAACATCTTATCCGCATTTTCTAATACTTCATATATCGACACACATGGCTAGTCGGTCGGAATTTCCCCTTGTACAATCCATGTACAATCTTCTTTCTTTTCTGAAAATATTTCGTTGTTTTATTTTTGAAAACTTCGTTTTCGAGCCAAAACTGGTTATAGTCTAGATTTTTCAAAATGCTAGTTCGCTATAACCTTGGCTCTGATACCACTTCTGTCACACCACGCCAATGGCGGAAACACGTGGCGCAACGCTCGAAAGTATATCAAAGTCAAGATTACACAAACTATATTTAATTAGAAAAGATCAATTTATTAGAATGTCGGAAATGAGTATCTCGTTACAATATTGCACAAGGCATTGCTTAAAACGATGAACATTAAGTTTCAATGTGGGAATTTCCATTTATGCTCCACCCCGAAGGTAACAGTGAATGAAATCCCGACCAGTATCCGACATCCCGAATTCCACCGTACTAGCCCCATATCTATTCAGCACTTAGTTACCTGAAAGATATGTTTAAAAAGACGTCAATATATAAAATATTGGTGAGTTCACAGGTTTTAGTTACATAACAATAACATTTCCACAACCATCGACTCGACTCACTTTACCGTATAATTACTTTCCCATTAAGTAATTATACTAGGATCTTGTCGATCGATATTCCGTTTTTACAACATGTACGAAACCTGCACAACTTGTGGCCTTTGTAAGGAGTAGCTAGCTCCTACAAACTATAATGATGAGCAATCCCTTGAGCCCCATAACCAAACCAAGACTAATAATAATGCCCCGCTATCACCAGTTGTTTCTCGGCAAATAACAACTTAGTTCAGAATACGTGCACCCCAGGCATAACCTAATGCATAATCGACGCTATCGATTAGGGGTGGGCCTTGTCAGGCACCAATAGTACTATCCAAATATTCTTTCGGTTTCATTTCCCTGAATTAATGATTACGGAAGAGAGGACTCAACCCCGAGTGGCGTTCACTGCTCAAGTACTCATCATACCACTTATCACATTTTATCCTTTGAAAACCTTTTCAACATGTGACAATATTTGACAAACATATCTTTCCCCCAGTTAAAACAGTAAAATGGGGCCGTGAAACTCACCTGAACACTGTCTGGCTCACTAGGTAGATAGCATAGAGGGCCTCGCACCTACAAACGTCCTGGACGTATGAGTCACTATTCCTATAGTGCATGTGCCTTGGCAAGTTGTACACCCAACTCCCGACCACAAGTTATTCCAAATCCCGTTTAATTGAGCGCGTATCCTAGGTTTCGTTGGCGTTACATTACCCTTTGTGTTACAAGTTATATATTACTGTCGTTAATATTTCCTTAACTTGTATCTTATTATCATGGACTCGACATCACTTAACATATAATTATTTTCCCATTTAAATAATTATACTTAAGATCGTATCGCTCGACATAATATATATTTCGACCCTCGACCCGACTCACTTTGCCGCACATTTGTTTTCCCATTTAAACAAATATACTAAGATCTTGTCGTTCGATTGTATATTCTTAACGCCCGATTCAACTCACCATACCGTATTTTTATTTTCCCATTCAAATAAATATACTAGGATTTCGTTGATACGGCATACACACATGTATATCTTTGTCTGCCCGTCGCGGCTTTCCTTCCCACATATCTACTTTCTCATTAAGTAGATATACTAGAATTTTGCCGATACGAGCGTTCATATATATATAAATGTGCAATTTTCCTTGTTAAGCATATACGTTTGTTTAGCGTCTTATTCGTTTATGTCACGTGTTTCTCCCACGAATAATTCCTTAACACTTAGGAAAGCGTTTATTAGTTTTCACCTATAATGTATATATATTTTACTCCTTAAAATATATATTTTTCTCATCTTGCCGCAATGGCATTTTTCACATGATTCGTCCGTGTATGGTTTGTTAACGCGTCTTAGTTTGATACCTTGACTCGATTAGTCAATTTTCCAAGTCTTTCCCAACATGTGTTTTATAGAAATAATATCCACATTTCTAACCCATGTTACTTGGAAGGTTTGTATTTTAGTCCAACTTGTTAACTTAGATACAAAAATGCTTCCAATACTTTTATATTCCCATTTATATAAAAGTATTCATTTTTTTGTACAAGTTTCTTAAGTTTGATCAACCTTTTTATAAAATCTCTATTTTATAAAAATCCTTATTTTAAAACTCCTTGTATTTTTATAACTTTCAAAAATACACTTTTATACAAAATACCCAAGTATTTCTACTAGTATTTACAAAAATCATCCTTAGACTTTATTACTTACATTTTTGACACCGAACTTTCCATACTTGTATTTTTGGACTAATAGTTCCTAAAATATCCATTTTAGTCCTCTAACTTTCAAAGTTACAACTTTAGTCCCTTAACTTCCAAAAGTTGCATTTTTCCACTCTAACTTCCAAAGTTAACATTTTTCACTCAAAATAGTAAACTTTGAAGATTCAACTTTTTATTGGTAAGTTATTTTTGTATCAAAACACTTGTGTTAGTCTTGTATTTCATATGGAAGACCAACTATATGTGTGTTTTATGTACTTGTCCATTTTATCAAAATATTATTCATCTAAGTAAGCTAACTTAGATTTTCCATCTTCTTCATTTATGAACTTCTAATATGTTTTACCACATATTATAACATGAATGATCATAATAAGATGACTTAAGGTTACTTATAACATATTCAAGTTCATTCCATAATCTTAACCAAAACATCATCCTACTTAGTCTTTTATGTAAACTTTATATATTTTCAAGACTAATACATCATCATCCACAAATCCATGGTTTATTTTCATATCTTTAATCTTCCATTTTACACATGTAAAACCTATTAAAGATTATGTCCAAAACCACCTTTTAAACCCTTCATGTACAACTTGCTTCTAAGAACACATACATGAATAATAATAATAATCAAAAACAAGGTTAAGAAGCTTACTACTAGCACAAGGCTAGGGAAGACAAAAACCTTGGATTTGAGAGGGGTTTAGTGTGTTCTTCCAAGTGGTTTAGCTCCAAGCTCTTGAAACACACAATGGGGGTTTTGATGGATGGATATTTGGAAGGGATTTGTGTTGTTAAAATTTGAAAGAATGATGTGTGTGGCTTCTTGACTACCTACGGCCAAGGGAGAAAGAAAAGAGAAGAGTTTTTGCTTTGATAACTAAGTATTCACCACATGCTTTCCTTTTATAAATCCTCCATATCTTTTAATTATTACAAGGAATCTAATAGAGATTGTATGGTGTACTTAGGTGATCTTGGATGGATTTACTAGTGTGTGTGTGTGGCCGTGAGATAGAGAGAGAGTTGGGAGAGTTTACTTGTAAATCTTGGTTTATTATTTGGATGATTCTCACACTTAATCTTTACACAAGATCTTTACCAAGCACATGCACATACTTAGGCCATGATGGCTAGCTCTTTGTCTTGGATTTTCTTGGCCATAGGGCCGAAAGTTCTTACACAAAAGCAAGGTTGGTGCATGCTTCATGTACTTGATAATCTTACACAAAATCCTAATCCATGCATGCTTAGTAGTATAGGTTTTATAGGCTATTATTATGTCACAAAGCAAGGAGGTAAGGTGGCCATCTAGGCCGGCCCCTTTGGTGGCTTAGGTGGGGTCCACAACTTCAAATATTTACCCAATATTTGTTATGTTTAATCCCTCGTCGTTCGGGTATTTTTCGGGTTTTAATTGCGCGTTATCCGGACATTAAAAATACCTTTAATAACCCTTAAATATAGTCTAATTTAAGTGTTGATTGGTTATTTAGGCCTTTGCCGGGTGAAATTACGAGTTATACGCGTATCGGGTGCGGTACGCGCATTTTATTCGTTACCGGGAGATTTGTACAAGACGTTTTCATTTATGGTTTTGGAGTTCCAAAACTCATTATATCTTATGAAAATACCCTTTATTTTATATCCTGGGTGTCCGGGATCCGTTTCGTTTATTTGGTTATTACCGGGTAATTGCCAACGTCCATACCGGATAGCTTATTCGCACATGATCCAATCATGTTTTTCCATTAAACGTATGCATTCCTATGCACTATTTGGAAATTGCTATCTCCTAAGGCCTTGATAATTAAATCACACATAATTGCATTTAATTACGTTAATCATATACTAATTAATCTGTACGGAATTACCTTATTTTTGCCGGTTGTTACACCGCGGAGCGCGGAGGATTTCTTAATCCTTCCGCGGTCCGCGGCAGGGCTGTCTGCAGATTCTTCAACCTTCATTAATGGCATCTCGAGCTCAACCCCATTTTCGCGCCCCCAATGCGTTTTAACGTGTTTTTAGCCTGCAACCCTGTCCCTTGACCATCCCACATGCATTAACTCCGTCTAATTAATTACAATAACAACAATTCTTGATCATTTAGCCAAAATCTCCTATAAATACCCACTAAGTTGGCCATTCCAATTCGCACCTCAAACGAACGATTTAACACAATTAAACACACACACACACACACACACACACGTTCATATATTCTGGTCTATCATTTCTGCACAAGAAGACCCGTTTATCATCTCGCAATCTTGGCGAATTGGAAGCTTCTTCTTTGGATTTTATTCCGGTTTTCTTTCTTCAATTTGAGCAACCAAAACCGTGAGTTTTTTCAATTCCTTTTGCACATTACTTCCTTATTATCAGTAGGTTAAAATCCCTCTAAATGTGGCACCGATTATAGCCTCTAAGGGTTCCAATTGCAAATTCTAAGGATAGGGTGTTTTAGGCATTTTGGGTATTTTTCATTTAAAAATTTATAGAACTTTAAAATTCCATAACTCGCTTGTTACTGCTCTAAAAATTATGAAACTTTGTAGACTTGTTCATATAACTGACTAAGAGTTTTAGAAAAAGTTTCGGGATTTTTAGAAACCGTTTAGTATTTTTAATCATTTTTAATATGCTTTAATCATGTTTAATTTATATAAATTCGAATATAATGAGTTTGAACATGAAAATTTCCAGGAATATATTTCAACATGTTAGACTAATTTCCAAACCATTTTCCCTCTGTTTTGATATGATTTCACAGGTTATCTCATTTTCTTTTTTTTAAAATAGTTTTAAACAAATAATATTCATATTAAATAGAGTTTTATCAGGAAAATTCTATAAAATTTATTGTGAGACATTTCAAGTCATTAGACTAAGTTTTTACAGAAAATGTTATTTTTAGAAAGTGTTTAGTAATTAATTCGGATTTATGTATTATTTATCATATTTAATTCATATAAATTCGTATTTAATTCATTTTATTATGAAAATTGGTGGAGATATATTTTGACATATTATAAACATTTCCACATCAGTTTTACCTTGTTATAAAATGTTTTCATACAATATTACATTTTAGTTATTAAATTAGCTTTTAAACATATCAAATTTATATTAAATAGATTTTATTCACCAAAACTTTTATAAAAATTATTTTGAGACCCTTGTGGTCAGAATATGAAGTTTTCATAGAAAACTTTATTTTTACAACCACTTTATATTTTATTCACAAATTATGTCATTTTGACAATACAAATTAAATTAATACTTTTATATAAATTACAAATTATTTTATGAGTTAATTTCACTACTTTATAAACTCAGAAACATCACATTTGCAAAACTCAATAACACTTGTTATTTTATCATCTCATTTATTAATCAATAGAATCATTTATATTTGATAAAACAAATATAAATAATTATAGTTTTATATTATCAAACTTAAAAAAAAACCCCAAAACCTAGACTTAACATCCTTGATGCCTTAGATTAGGAACCTTAGACTCTTTTAAGCGCAAACACTTAATTCGAATACTTGAAACCTTAGGTTGAGTCTTTGGGATTCGCCTCGCTTACACCCACAACGCTAGCATTTTACTCGATTAACGAAGGTGAGTTTACATAGCCCCTTTTTACCATTTTACATTTTTGGGGTGAAACATGTTACAAAATTTATTTACAATTCAGTCGCAAGTGTCCACTCCATGTTGCATTATGTTTTGATCATTTCTATGGTAATCATCGCATTCTAGTATAATCATTAACTCCGTACAAGCCAACGATACACAATGATAGATCTATTGGACTGACAACCCCACCCGGATACGCGTACCTCCTACATAGGTAGCGTGGGTGATTGTTACCGACATAACATAATCGAGTAGGCCATAGGTGCATGGGCTCGATCGCATATTCTCGTCTCAAGGTTTGATTATACACTCGCTTTACCTGACAATAGTGTCGTTCTCATATTTGGACTACACTTAACGTGACACACCGAATTGTACAAGTTTTATTCAATATTCAAACCTATGTAATTCTCACCAACATTATGTTGACCCAAAAACCTTTTCAAAATTAACATGTTTCAGGGAACAATGAAGCTGAGGCTTAGAGTATGCTCAAGGAATTATTACGAAGCTATTTGAAGTTATTTGCTTTGTTTCATGTTATGTACTAGAAGTTTGTAAGACAATGCTCCATTTGGATTTTATGTTATAAATAAAGTACTTAAAATTTCAATATACACCATGTGCTACTGAACAATCATCCATACGTGACATCCCGATGTTTCCGCCATCGGTTGGGGTGTTACAGGTATACCCGATAACCGATGGGTAATTACCCGACATAAACCCGACGGGTTTTGGGTCGGGTTTGGGACAAGCATACCTAATCGGGTATGGGGTTGGGATTACCTAAACCCGTCCCAAACCCGACCCATTGCCATCCCTATCCTTAGAAGAGCGGGGATCTCCGCAAGAAAAGAGGCGTCAGTTAATTTTCTCACAGACCCCGCGGAGGGGAGGTCCACCTTGCGTCCAACAGAGGTCTTAGTCTTTGGTTGGGAAGGTGGGAAACATGCGTGTGTTGATCTTACCAGGGTGTTGTCACACCCCGCCTAAGGCGGAAACACGAGGTGCAATTGAAATGATTTCCAAGCACAAAAGTCACATGAGCATCATTTAAGAAAACAAGAAATACCATTTAAAAACATTCAAGTTTTACAAAACATAACATTAGTTGTTTGAATTAGACACCATTGTTAAAAGTGTTTAGATCAAAACATCACAACAACGGATCAAAAGATGGTATCCCCATAAGTGCTCGCACGCGACCTTCCCAAGTTCATGCTCCATGCTACTTTCCTGAAAAACATGCATGAAAAATATATGGGTCAACATAAAGTTGGTGAGTTCACGGGTTTTTGTATGTTGGACCTGTAATCCCAAAACCGACTAAATTACTGCCTAGCTAGGGCAATAATTAATATGTGATCTGACATGAGCCCATAACCAAACCTTGACGTGTTGTGCCTCACCCATTGTACACTCAAGACAATGAATAAATGTGAAATACTAGCACTCTTTTGATATCTGTCATCCGGTCAGAGCGACTGACCAAGAGTGGGGGTGTCAACCCAATAGATCTATTCCGGTGTTTCATGGCTAAGTCCATAGCTAATGGTTATGGTATGATGTATGACACGAGGGCTTAATGGATCCTGAACCTTGATGTCTCATGTTCACATATAGTCATATATGTAACAGAAAACTGTAAACTGTACGCATGTTTTTCCCCCGGAAAAATGTAAAAACAGTGAAAAGGGGCAGTGGAACTCAGCTTATGGTGCGTCTGGGAAATGAACAAATGAGCCTGAGCCTAGAGAGATCGACCTACGTGTCCTATGTAAAAGAGACATTTTAGGTCTATGTTACTTGTACTGCTCACAAGTTGTTCTCTTATTATGCTTGTTTTTGTAACTTAACTCTTTAAGTTATATGTGTCTTTGGTGTATGTATATGACATCTTAATTTTAAAAGATACAATGTTTATCTTTTAAATGTCCCATATTAGGGCTCCTAATGTAATATTTTCCAAAATATGGACCTCATGATAGTGTGTTACAAGATTCATCATCTTTATGTAAACTAGTGATCTTGGTAAAAAGATAGCCTTGTTTCTTGAAAAAACATTACTTTTACTTGTAAAAACATATGTTTTATACACTTTTAATGTAGTATGTTCTCATGTGTTGTAGATTTCACAACCTTGAATTTGGCATGTCCATAGATCCATAATATTTAGGTAACTTTTACTCATTAATTCATAAGTTTAACAACCTTTATGAAAATAGTAGTATTCTATGTCAAAACAAAGCTTTTCTTGTAAATATAGGTTCTTTGTATGTTTTGTTATTGATCCAACATATCACACATGATCTTTAATCATTGTCATTAGGTTAATGAGCTTTGGAAAACATATGGTTTTCATTACAAAGTTTCGGCCAACATATATATATATGTATCCATACATGTTTCGGCCCTATGGAGGTGTAAACACATACTTTTGCTTACTAACATAATGTATTTAAAACAATGAGTTCATTCACTTATTTGGTTAAGTCACAAGAGTAAACATACTAATGAACAACCTTGTATTTAAAAGGCTTTGTAAAAATAAGAATCATAAGTTTAAGGAAATAATGTTATACCTCCTAGTTCTTAAAAAAAAAGAGGGAGTTCGGGGCCTTGTACAACTTTGTTATGCTCCTTGTACCCCTAAGAGTCCCTTGAAGGTTAATGTTTATAAGTAGAAGGTTGTATAAGAGTGGTGGTTTGGTGTGGTGGTGGAGCCGTCGGGTGATGGTGGTGTGGTGGTGGTGTTCGGCCGAGAGAGAGAGAGAGAGAGAGGGAGAGAGAGAGAGAGAGAGGGAGAGAGGTGGAGGTGTGGTGTTTAGTTGTTTTGTGCACTAACTCACTAATTCTCAACCCCTATATATAATGGTTATGGAAGGAAAGGTATCATGGCTCAAGAAACGCAAAAGCATCTTTCTAATTATAGTTTAAGATCTCTTAAAGCTGATTTTGGATAGATTATGAAGAGATTATGGACAAGATGGATGCATGCTTTCTTGGTTAGTGTGGGCCAAAATTTTAAAGGTGTTAGGAGGCCATGGATTAGTCAATCTCATAAGGATTTGATGCATGATAATCATGGTGTCTTGGGTGATTAGAGGTGTCTTAGGTTGACTTGGTAAGATCTTTGGTAGAAGGTGTAGGATGTCAAATGTGGTAAGTCAACACTAGGCTTTCCTAAGTGTCATAAGATGCCTTCCTCTTTGGTGTAACATCTAGGAATGTGATGGAGGTGACTAAAGTTTGTTGGAAGAATCTTGGTGGAAGAATGTCTTGAAGGGACTTGTGTAAGAGTGGAAGACACAAACACTACACACATATGTATATGTGTGTCGTGTATATATGTATGTATGTGTAGGGATTTTATTTTTGGTAAGTCAACTAGTATGGAATGAATACAAGGTCAAATGTTTGGCTAATTGTGGTGGAATCTATGTAACTTGAAGTGATGGTTCATTTAAAGTGTAAGAGTTTATTCTTTGAAAATCACAATACACCCATGTATATGTGTGTGTGTGCCGTCATATATGTATGTATGTACATATATAATATATATATTTTTTGAACATTTTATACTCATGTCTTGTATATCCCATTGTTACATATGGTATTTAAATGTTATGGAAGGTTGTTATACAAGTTTATGTTAGCCTCCATAACATATAATTATGTGCACATTATTTGCCTTTCAACTAGTCGTATTACTAGTTTCATGTGAACATTGTGTTCGAATAATTCCTTGTATAAAGACATTGTTTGTTTTTGTTCTTGTTTGGATCACAATTGAAATGTTATGTACAATTGTATGAGTTTCCCAAACTAAGGTTTTGGTGAGATCTCTCTATGACTCATGATAACTATCTGTCGAGTCCTAAATTTGTTCTTAACTAGTGGCCCTAATGCTAGAATGTAAGCATCAGAATTGACTTGTTGAGACCATGTATGGCTCAATTGAAATGGAATATGCAAAAATGTAATGTCATGCACAATGTATGTGTGTGGCTAGTGTACGGATATGACCTGTGATTTCGACGGGTGTCACAGGTGTCCCCCCCATTTGGGCTTCGGGATAGTGGGTTTGTGGCCGGGCAAGCGGTCATGAGAGCTGAATCCAAGAAAGTGAAAAAGCACGCTAAAGCATGTGAGGATAATCAGCATGTTTTCGTTTGTTGGATCAGTGGCTGTTTCTATGAACACTTATGTGTTTGATCAGATTTATATAAGAGTTATTAAGCAGCGGAAAGTTAAGTGTTCAAAGGTCTAAAAGATCACTTTGATGAGGAGTTATTACTCCCCCTTGACTGAATAGTAAATGAGAAACAATAAATGATCTAAGTATAAAGCAGAAATAGCAGTTTATGTTTCTCAGATGTGAAGTGGAAATTATGAGTTTAAAGCTTGAAGGATTTCAATATAATTTCAAAGATATTACACAAAATCACATATCTAAAATAGATGAACAAACTCATCTATTTATAGACTATTGTACTAAACTGAAGTCTGAAGTAATCTAAGATATTTAACAAAGATATTATGCTAAGATAAGCTTACATCAGTCTGTACATTGAAACTTGAAATCAAGACTTTAACAAAACAATATAATAGTAAAACTGCTGATCTTTCAGTCGGTTAGAAGCTTCTGATGGAAAGTGCTGATGAGTGACAAACTGCTGATGAGCAGTTTGTCTTCAGTAGTTCTTCAGTGAAATGTCTGGTTAGACTTCAGAACTTCTGATGAATTTACTCTTCAGTACTTTGTGTTTGTTCTTCAGTACTTCTTCTATTTGTTCTTCAGCAGTTCTATACTTAGGCAGATATGGAAAAGACTAAGGTTATCAAAAGGTGGTTTCTTCAATCCTCTTCGTCCCAACAATCTCCCCCTGGATTGATGAAGCCAAAACCTTATCTATCCTTTATTGTTGTCCTTTTCTCTCTTCTAACATCCTCCAGATCTCTGCTGTCATCCGGGTGGTAAGAGTACATCTTTGTTGCTCAGTGAGAGGACCAAGTTCAGGTGTTAAATGTTGAATGGTGAGAAGGTCTTTGGACGATAAAACACTCAACTCCTTTGAGTTTCTATAGACCTTACTTGAACGGTCTCTCCTGGTCACAAGTACTGAGTTGGATTCAGTAAATGACCATTTCACAATGTTTACCTTTGACCTGTCAAAGTCAGAGGCATAGGAAACCAAGCCTGTTTCCTTAGGTCGACCTGATTGAGGAATGTCTTCGATTTCAGTGACTCTCAGGTGAGACTCTTGACTTCCTTGTAATTCAGCAGCACCTTGGATTGGCATATTGGGCAGGTGATGCTCTGTAACAACCCTTGTATGTGTTTCTTCTTGAATGGATTGTTGTAACTGATAAGCATAGGTAGCCTTGTCTCTGAATTGGGTTAAGATGGGTTTCTCTTCAACATCAAAATCACCATGTACCAACTGATCTCCTTCTAACAGAATCATCTTGAAGTCAGTCTTGACAATGGGATCTCCATCTGCTTTTCTTTTAGTGGCTGGCTTTCTTAATGTACCAGATGGTCTTTTGACAATAGAAGTTGTTTGGACTTCTTGGCTTTCAAATTTTTCTGGTTCAGCAGCTTTCTTTGCTTTGAGTTTCTTGTAAGCCTCATAGAGAGTTTGTTCTTTCCATTTGCTGATTGAGGCTTTTGAACCATAGTCATTAGCCACTAATTCTTCAATCACTTCGGCTCTTTTGGCTTTCCTCTCATTTTCAGTTGCTATTCTGTCAGATAGCATCTGAGCTCTTCTTGTCAGTTCTTGTGTTGAGAGTTTCTTGAGGGCCACTTGTTTGGATTTGGAGTTCTTTGTAATGAATTTTATTAGCTGTGCTCTTTTGTCATCTTCAGCAGCAGCTTCAAGTGCTCTCTCTTCAGCCTCAAGCTCATCAAGTTTTTCTTGATATTTGATCAGTTTTTCATCATAGTTCAAGTCTTCTCTAGTTTCTAGGCTGTTCCATACTCTGTCTTCTTTTGCCTTCTTGGCAGCTTCTTTTAAACTCTTCTCTAATAATTCTTTTGACATCCTGATGGGAGTAGGGTTTAAAACAGCTGTGGAAGTTGTTGTAGGCAAAGGAGTGGGAGCAGGGTCTTTTTCAGTTGCCTTAGGAACTTCTGATGATGGTTTTGGAGGTAGAACTGCTGATGTGGTAGGTTTGGTCACAACTGCTGAAGGATTGTCTTCAGTAGTTTGAGAAATGTAATCAGCAGTTACCTCTGATGCCTTAGGTAACTTGAACTCTGGTGCTACTTCTTTTCCTGGTCTTTGTGTTGGTCTATCAGCTTCTTGATCAGGATTTTGTCTTTGTGTAGCATCTGTTGTTGGTTCCTTAATCATCTCCCCCTTTTTGGCTTCATCCACTTCTGGAAGCCGAATAGAATGAGATGTTGCAGCAGACAACCTTGCAAGTTGATCTTGAGTTTCATCCATTTTCTTGTTCAACTCTGCAAGTCTCGAGTTGATCAACCCAAACTGATTGTTAGCTTTTAACTCCCAAGCAGTTGTGAAGGGTTTGAGTTGATCAGTAATAATTTGTTTGAGTGCCTGATACAGGGGACCATCTGGGCTGCATAGTTGGTTCAAGTCTATGCTTGTGAGCCCAGTGAATTGGGTAGGTTGTTTTGGTGAAGGGGTGAGTTTTGGGTGATCTTCAAATTGCTCTGAAGATGCCAGTTGTGGGGATTTTTGGGCTAACTGGTCTTTAACCTGATCTTTGGTGACCAGCTTCTTGAGCTTGGAGACCTTAGATGCAGGACCTTCAATATCAACCGTCAATTCAGTTTGTGGAAGTTTTGATTCATCAACCAACTTAATGGAATCATCTGAATCCCTGATAGTGTCCTTAGAGAGGGCAGGATCAGTTATATCATGAGCTGGACCCAAACCAGTAGTCTCATGAACCTCTTTGTCTTGGTCCTGAGGTTTTCCTACTTCTGGCCTTAGGCCTTCATCAGTAGTTGCCAGATTTGAGGTCTTAGCTATGTTACTACTGTCCTCAGGTTCACCACTGGGTGATAAGTGAGTAGTAGCAGCCTCAAAAATACCAAAAGTTTGTAAGTTTGGGCTTACAAACCCTTGTTCATCCTCATCTCTCTGTGTTGGGCTAAAGGGATCCACATTCATGTCAACTTCTGAAGGCATCTCCCCAATTTGATGTGTTGTAAGGGGAGTGACATGTGGTGAATGGGTTCCTTTAAGTCCTGAGAGAAGTTGGGCAATTTCTATGGTTGTATGTGAGGGTTCAGGTTCAGTAGTTTGGATGGGTTGGTGTTCAGGAGTTTGGGTGGGAATGGTTTCAGCAGTTTCAAAGGCAGGGTCAACAGTTACTTGTTTCTTAAATCTTTTTCTTTTAAATATAACTGTGACAGGTTTTCTTTTTGGTGGTGGAGAAGGAGTGTGCTGAGAGGATGTTTCAGCCACTTCCTTTTCAAGTGCAGATTGCACATCAGTAGTTTCAGGTTTCTCCAGTTCCTGAACTTTCTTTTTCAGTGACTTGGTTGTTTTTGGTTTTTGTTGTTTAGGCTTTTTAGTTATCTTTTTGGGTTTGGAAGATGTGGGTTCCTTGGGGATGGGTTGTTCTTCCCCTTGGTCATCTTCAAGCAAAAGTGCTGGTTTGTTGTGCCTAGAGAATACTTGAGCAGTTAAAGGATTTAAAGTTGTTGTCTTTCCCTCAAGTACTCCCTCACCAAGTTCTTTTATTATGCACTGCATAACAAACCTTGGATACAACAAAAATCTCTTTTTATCATTTTGATGATGTAAAACCAGTTCATTGAAAAACAGTTTTGATGCCTTGAAAGAGGTTTCATTTATGATGGAATGAAAAATAGGTTGAAAGGTTGAAGGCATCTGATCTATTGACCCAGTTTTAGGACTAAGACACATAATAATATAATGAAATAACAGTTTATATTGTGGGTCAAAATATTTTTTGTAAACTGTTGCTTGTGCCAAAGTACCTTGATAGCCACATTCTGTCATGGTCAGATGAATATCTGAGGTTGGAATTTGTTCAGGTGCCTCAGAATCCTTCAAACCAAGCCTGATGCTTAGTGTTTCTGGCGAGATGGCCATCAGTTTCCCTTTTATAGAAGACTTGAGGGAAATCACTTCATTATTCACCTTCACCGTTTCTGAATTTGCCCAGAACTCATTAAGAGTTTCTTCATGAATGGGTGGATCAATGGTGAAAGCATCATAATATTGGGATTTCATGATGAGATCAAGTATCTCATCATACTGGGACCAGGCTTCATCTTTAACAAAGTAGCCTCTTTGGTTGTGTCCCTGTTTTAACACGAGAGCCATGGATATTTTTGATCGAACAGTGATTTTTAGGTTAGAGAAGGGGTTTTGCTTTGAATTTGAGAGAGAAAGAGGGAATTTTGCTTTTTGAATGGATAAGTGTTGGAACAGGGTATTTATCAGAGGTTTTTAACCGACTAGGTCAAACTTCTGACGAGTGAAAAGTCTGTTTTACCCTTTTAGTCAAACTGCTGAAGAAGAAAGGTTTCTTCATCAGTGGTTTTAGTTTTCTCATCAGTAGTTTCAACTGCTGATGCAGATGACTCTTAAAGCACTTTTCTAACTTCTGATTTTCATCAGTAGTTACATCCATTTTGAAAATATCCCAATTTGATGTTTATCAGTAGTTTTCAAATTTGTTCATCAGAACTTTCTCTTTTCTCAAATTTTTGGTCTTCAGAGGTTTATGACAGATAAGTATGTAAGTGAAAAATAAAATATGTGCAGAATTAAAAAGTGAAACACTTACAGACTTTCTTCTAAGTTTAACATCCCAAGCATGGATACTAACCTCTGAAAAGTTGTTGAATCAAGGGGTTTGGTGAAAATGTCAGCTATTTGATTGGATGTTGTGACATGCTTCACCTCAATCTTGCCTTTTTCATAGCAATCTCTTATGAAATGATACCTGATTTCAATATGTTTAGTTTTTGAAAACTGAACAGGATTTTGAATGATGCTAATGGCAGATTTGCTGTCTACAAAAAGTGGGGTCTTGGTCTCTTTGATTCCATAATCAAGCAGTTGATATTGGAGCCATTGTATCTGTGAAGTACAGCTTGCAGCAGCAATGTATTCAGCTTCAGCTGTTGAAGTTGCCACAGATGTTTGTTTCTTTGATTGCCAGGACACCAGACAGTTTCCTAAGAATTGACAACCACCAGATGTTGATTTTCTTGACATTTTGCAGCCTGCATAGTCACTATCTGAAAAAGCAGTTAACTTGGTATTGCTTGAAGCAGGATACCAGATCCCCAAAGTAGGAGTTCCTTTCAGATATCTGAAGATTCTTTTGACTGCAATTAGATGAGATTCTCTTGGTGCAGATTGGTATCTAGCACAGACACAAGTTGAAAACATGATATCTGGTCTAGAAGCAGTTAGATATAAAAGAGAACCTATCATACATCTATACATGGTTTGATCAATGTGTTTCCCTTGATCATCTGGTTCAACTTGTGTGATTGGTGTCATGGGAGTGGAACATGTTTTACAGTCTTGTAAAGAAAATTTGTTCAATAATTCTTTAACATATTTTGATTGATGTATAAATGTTCCATTTGATTGTTGCTTGATTTGCAGTCCCAAAAAGTACTGCAATTCTCCCATTGTACTCATTTCAAATTTTGATTGCATGAGTTTCTTAAATTCTTCACACAGTTTTGAGTTTGTTGAACCAAAAATGATATCATCAACATATATTTGAACAAGTAAGACATGATTTCCAACATGTTTTATGAAAAGAGTTTTATCAATGGATCCCCTTGAGAAGTGATTCTTTAGTAAAAAGTTGGAGAGTGTTTCATACCAGGCTCTTGGAGCCTGTTTTAGCCCATAAAGAGCTTTGTCAAGTCTGTAAACCCAATCAGGATGAGAAGGATCCTCAAACCCTGGAGGTTGACAGACATACACTTCCTCTTTTATTTTTCCATACAAAAATGCACTTTTGACATCCATTTGATAAACTTTAATATTGTTGGAAATTGCATAAGCTAAAAATAACCTGATAGCTTCAAGTCTTGCAACTGGTGCAAAGGTTTCATCATAATCAATTCCTTCCTCTTGGGAATAACCTTGTACCACTAGTCTTGCTTTGTTCTTGATTATCATACCAGCCTCATCTGATTTGTTTCTGAAGACCCATCTTGTTCCAATTGGTTGCTTGTTGTCAGGTAAGGGACAGATTTCCCAAACCTGTTGTTTCTTGAATTGAAGCAATTCTTCTTGCATTGCTTGCACCCAATTGTTGTCTTTGAGGGCTTCTTGATACTTCTTTGGTTCCAACTGAGAGATGAATGCTGAGAATAAGCAAAAGTTGGAGAGCTGGGTTCTTGTAAGTACCCCTGAGGCAATATCACCCATGATTTGTTCCAATGGATGATCCTTGTGTTCAATCAGTTGTTGTAAGCCTGTACTGGATGATGGCTCTACAGTTTCTTCAAATAAACCACTGAGATTGATAATATCTGGTTCAGCTGTTATTTGAATTTCAGGAGTTTTAGGTTCAGCTGAATCAGGAGTTTCAAAATGTTCATCAGTAGTTCCTGAAGTAGAAGCTATTGAAACTTCTGAAGGTTTAATAGTTGATCTTCTGACTGTGTTTGGAGTCCATGGTGCAGGACTATCATCTTCAAATCCTTGAAAACCATTTTGAGGAGGTTTGGATGATTCAACAGTCTTTTCAGGTCCGAAATGAAAACTGTCAAGATCAAATAATTCAGCAGGATCTGCTGGAATTAGAGTGTGTTTTGATTCATTGAACTTGACATTCAGTGTTTCTTCTACTATCCTGGTTCTTGAATTGAATACTTTGTATGCTTTTCTCAATGGAGAATAACCAAGAAAATAACCTGTATCAACTTTTGCAGCAAACTTAGAGATAGAGTCTTTGATGTTGAGGATAAAACATTGACATCCAAAAGCCCTGAAGAAGGAGATAAGGGGCTTAATGTCATGAAGAATTTCATAGGCAGTTTTGGTATGTCTCTTGTTGATAAGAACTCTATTCTGAACATAGCATGCAGTGTTGACTGCTTCAGCCCAAAAATACAAAGGTAGGCCTGAATCAGCTAACATTGTTCTGGCTGCTTCAATTAATGTTCTGTTCTTTCTTTCTACTACACCATTTTGTTCAGGAGTTCTGGGAATGCTGAACTGTCTAACAATCCCTTTAGACAGACAGAATTCATCCAGAGTCTTGTTCCTGAACTCTGTCCCATTGTCACTCCTGATGACTTTGACAGATAGAGAGTATTGCTTCTCTACTTGTAGAATAAAGAACTTGATGATTTCAGCTGCCTCATCCTTGGAATATAAGAAGAAGACCCATGTGAATCTTGAGTAGTCATCAATGATGACCAAGCAGTACTTCTTCTTACCAAGGCTCATAATCTTAACTGGTCCAAATAAGTCCATGTGGAGTAGTTGAAGACATGCAGTTGATTTTGATTCTTCAATAGACTTATAAGAGGACTTATGCTGTTTACCTTTAAGACAGGAAACACAGTGTTCTTTGCACTGATATTCCTTCAAAGGTAGACCTCTGACCAAGCCCATTTTTGTGACTTTATTGATGGTTTTAAAGTTCACATGGCCAAGTCTCCTATGCCAGAGATCATTTTCTGAAGTTGATGCCTTTGAGAAGAAACAGGCAGTTTTGTTCAATACTTTGTCTTTTTCAATGTCCACTGCATAGACATTGCCACATCTTTTGGCAATTAGCAAAGTATGATCTTCAATGATCTTCTCTATCAACTTCTGGCCTTCTGGTGATATGATCTTGCATGCTGTCTTTGTGAAAAAGGAAGAATATCCTTTGTCACACATTTGAGAGACACTCAGCAAGTTGTACTCAAGGTTTTCAACCAGATTGACCTTGTCAAACTGCATTTTGCCTGAGGATACATTGCCATATCCTAGCACATATCCCTTGGCATTGTTCCCAAAGGACACAGATCCTTCTCTTTGACTGATGAAATTGTTTATCAGGTATCTGCATCCAGTCATGTGCATTGAGCCTCCACTGTCCACATACCATATGCTATTCAAACCTCTGGAGACTCTCTGCACAAGATAGCAAATTAGTTAGTTTTGGCAACCCAAGCCAGTTTGGCTTTGGGTTTGCTCTTGAGAACAGGTGCAGCTTGTTGTGGACCATTTTTAGTAATCCATGTCTTTTTGGCAATGGATTTGTCATTAAGAACAATGGTGGGTTCTTTTTGGTTTCCACCATCAACTTTGGTCATCAGAAGTTTGACCAGGTTTATCAAATCTTTAACTTCAGCAGTTTGTGAATCTGCTGATGAGTTAGGTGAAACTTCTGAAATTGAACTTTGAGAAGATGACTTTTGTTGAGATAAAGGCTTCTTCTTAGAAAGGGTTTTGTTTGATTGTTGTTTGTTGGGAAAAAAGGTATTTTGAAAATCTTGTTTTATCTGTTTTCCCACAATCAGTTGTTGTCTTTGTTTATTTAACTGATTTACCTTTCTAAATTTGCAAAGTTCAGTTATGTGGTTAAACAGACCACATATTTCACATGCTTTTGCCTTCTCTTTCCTTTTAGATAGATCAAGAGAGCTAGAAGGCAATTTACTGACAAAATCTGATTTTTGAAATAGGTCATCAGCAGTTTTCAGGGTCTCAACTCCTGATGTAGTTGAAACTGCTGATGGCTTATTGTCAGTAGTTTTAACTTCTGCAGTACTTCCCTTTTTAAGGAAGTTCTGATGGTAGGATGTGCATTCCTCCATATCAGAAGTTTGAATCAATTTCTTCCCATCATTATCAGTTTTGTGGGTGAAATCTGTTGGTGATTCAGTGTGGGTATATCCAATGCCAAACTTAACATTGGCTGCAGTTTGTTTGTTAAGTAACATTTGATACCCTTTACAAGACTCAACCCATTTTTCACAATCAACCTTGGTGTCAGCAAGCTCTTGTCTGACTTTTCCTAGGCTGTCTATCATGGTTTTAATTTGTGCTTCTGTTTCAATGGATTTATCATTTAGTTTGGAAATTTCTTTGTTTTTCAACATGACTTTTCTTTCCAAATCACACTTCATTTGTGTGTATTTTCTTTCCATGTCATTGGATTTGCCTTGTAAATGCACATTGGTTTCTCTAATTAAAGCAAATGATTCTTTGCAAGATTTAGTGCAAAGCTTTAACAGAGATTGTTGTGATACCTGTGTGAGAGCAGAATTTGAAGAGTATCCTTCAAAGGCCATTAAGGCAAAATTCTTTCTGCCATTATCAGGTTCTCCCCAGTTGACATCATAGACCTTATTGTCTGAATCCTGACTGCATTCTGACGTGTCATAAGGAAGACTGCTCCAATCAACATACCCTGAGGTAAATAAGCTCTGTTGCTGAGGGGGTTGTTGAGTTTGTGCAGGAAGTTGAGCAGTTGGAAATGGAGGCATGAGCTGCTGTTGTTGTTGAGCAGGCATCTGTACATATTGTACTTGTGGCACATATTGAACATTTGGAGCTTGTGCCTGTACAAAATGAGCACTCCCATTAGTTCCATTATTCCTATTGTATGAGGGGTTATATTGATTTCCAGGGGACATTTGTTGGTTATAGCTAGAGCTTCTACATTCTCTAGCAAAGTGTCCCAACTTTTGACACTTATGACATCTCAATTTAGATTTGTCAAAACCAACTTTTGTTGAATTGTTTAGTCCTGGAAATTTCCTTCCTGACCTCTTGTAAAATTTGTTAGTTTTTAAGCTTAACAAGGCCAGTTGGTGCAATATTTCCATTTCTTCTAAGTCATCACTGCTAAAATATTTTAAATCATCCATGATGAAACACATGTTGTCAGCAGTTTGACTTAGTTCCTCATTGTCATAAGCTGGGAAAGATCCATCTGATGAGATCCCAGCTGTTATGTCAATGTGGTCAAAAGAACCAAAATTATTAGAACAGGATGGTGAGTCATGTCCTAATAAGGCTGTGCTACCCGGAGTATAGTCATCAGCAGTTTTACCAGATTCTTGAAGCTTTTTCTTTTGATTGATTTCTCTTTCAAAAGTTAATAATTTACCATGTAACCTAGTTAGGTTCAAGGTATTAAAATCAGAACTGGTTCTGAGGACTATTGAGTAAGTTTCCCATTTTGAAGGTAAAGACCTTAAAAATCTATGTAACATAGACTCAGTTGTATAGGTCTGATTGTTTATTTTTAACTCAGATATGAGTGAAGAAAATCTTTCAAATTGTTGAGTTAAAGTTTCACCCTCTATGTGAGTAAAAGTTTCATATTGTTGAGCTAGTATTTCTCTGATGTTGGCTATCACCTCAGCAGTTCCTGCAAACTGCTCTTTTAGGCAGTCCCACAGCTCTTTGGCACTTTCACAATGTAAAAGGCCAGCATAAATTTCGTTTGGGAGAGCCATAGCCAACATGGAGAAAGCTTTTGCATCAAGCTCAAACTTTAGGAAATCTTCCTCCGTGTATTCTTTTGGATCCTTTGGTCTTTCAGTCTTACCCTCTGGATCAGAAACAACTGGTTTGTGAGGTCCAAAAACTACAGACCTCCAACATCCAGTGTTTGTTTGAGAGATAGTATGTGCCAACCTTTTAGACCAGATGTTATATTCATTTCTGACTAACATAGGAGGTTTGTTGGCAGATCCAGTATTGTAGGGATCCATTTTTAAGAAGTTTGGATTTGTCAATACTTTCTTAAAGTGATGGATTTAAAAAGTGAGCCTTTTATCCTTTTTATTGAATATCAATATTGAGCCTGTGTCTGAATCTCAATTTATTAGATTGATTTTGATCAGATTAACCAGATGCTCTGATACCAATTGTTGGATCAGTGGCTGTTTCTATGAACACTTATGTGTTTGATCAGATTTATATAAGAGTTATTAAGCAGCGGAAAGTTAAGTGTTCAAAGGTCTAAAAGATCACTTTGATGAGGAGTTATTACTCCCCCTTGACTGAATAGTAAATGAGAAACAATAAATGATCTAAGTATAAAGCAGAAATAGCAGTTTATGTTTCTCAGATGTGAAGTGGAAATTATGAGTTTAAAGCTTGAAGGATTTCAATATAATTTCAAAGATATTACACAAAATCACATATCTAAAATAGATGAACAAACTCATCTATTTATAGACTATTGTACTAAACTGAAGTCTGAAGTAATCTAAGATATTTAACAAAGATATTATGCTAAGATAAGCTTACATCAGTCTGTACATTGAAACTTGAAATCAAGACTTTAACAAAACAATATAATAGTAAAACTGCTGATCTTTCAGTCGGTTAGAAGCTTCTGATGGAAAGTGCTGATGAGTGACAAACTGCTGATGAGCAGTTTGTCTTCAGTAGTTCTTCAGTGAAATGTCTGGTTAGACTTCAGAACTTCTGATGAATTTACTCTTCAGTACTTTGTGTTTGTTCTTCAGTACTTCTTCTATTTGTTCTTCAGCAGTTCTATACTTAGGCAGATATGGAAAAGACTAAGGTTATCAAAAGGTGGTTTCTTCAATCCTCTTCGTCCCAACATCGTTCCCTTGGCCTTCGACACGTTCGGTTCCTTGGCGCCGGAGGCGGTGCGGTTTTTGGCTCGGATTCAGCGAGTAGTGCACAACAACTTTTCCACCCCAAGGGCGGAGGTTTGTTTTTAGCAGATTAAAATTTTCGATTCAAAAAGGGGTGGCGGCGTAGCTTGTTGCCCGCCTACCTGCCATCCTTATGTAATTTACCTTTTATGATCATTAATATAATAATAATTTTTTATCAAAAATAAATAAAAGATGTTCACAACTATTTGTAGAAGATTATTAGAATCGTGATATTAAATCTTTGCTGTATGAAACTTTTCGCTTTGTATAAACGGCTTTAAATTTCCACAAAAAAACAAAACCCTAGTTAACTCCAACAAACCCAATCCTGATTGATTAAAAGTGTAAAGGGTACAGCTGCAAGCAAACGTTTATTCTAGATTTGAGCACCACCACCACCATCACCATCATCATTAACTAACACTCCAACACAGTTAATTGCGTATAGTTATGCCGGAGTACTTCTCCACCTCCGTTGATCGTTACCGGATGTTTTACGGATCATACGATCATCACTTTCCGGCGACTGCTTCCGTCACTACCGAAGTTGTTTCTGTCACGCCTGATCACATACGTCGACCTCATCCCAATACAAGCTATTACCGTCAAGAAGATCATCATCATCATGTTGTTAATGTTTGTGATTTCAACATTTCACAATAGCCAACAAATGTCTACAGCGCCACCATGTGATTTGCAGTGTGAAGGAGGTGACGTGGCATTGAAGCTATTGGAGAAGATGTGCGTTTAAATTTTGTTTAAGATGCGTTTGATGTTGTTAAAGGTGCGTTTGAAATTGTTGGGTTTTGATGAGTGCGTCTAAAATTTTCAATGAGTGCTTTCAAACTTTTTAATGAGTGCGTCCAAATTTTCAATGAGTGCATCCAAACTTTTTAATGAGTGCTTCCAAATTTTCAATGAGTGCTTCCAAACTTTTTAATGAGTGCGTCCAAATTTTCAATGAGTGCTTCCAAACTTTTTTAATGAGTGCTTCTAAATTTTCAATGAGTGCTTCCAAACTTTTTAATGAGTGCTTCTAAATTTTCAATGAGTATTTCCAAACTTTTTAATAAGTTCTTCTAAACTTTTTAATAAGTGCATTTAAATTTTGTAAATGCGTTTAAATTTTGTACAATGGGTGCGTTTAAAATTTGTTAAGGCGCTTAAAAGTCTCTGTGTTCACCAACTTCATCTTCTTTATCTGCAACTTTTTTTAACCTAATCTTTATGTTTAATTATACTTATTGAAACAAAATCGAAAGTATTTGACAACTATTACGAGCGTTTATTCATAATTGTATGTTTTTCGTATGATTAAATCGTTCCAGTGTAAATCTCTGTTTTTATAATTTTTTCGTTTTCGTCATTTTTAATTGAATGTTTTATTTTATTTTGATTGTGTAATCATTCAGAATGGTTTAATTGATTTCAATTGTTGAAAAATTTTGTTTCGATTGATTTTTTTGTTATGATTTGAAAAAAAAATTAGACGTTTTTTTTATAATTTACCCTTGGTTAGTTTAACCCAAGTATGATTAGGGTTTTTAATGTGCATCCAGCCATCTTGTTAATCTAATGGCTGAGATTGCTTCTTACGCTTTTTAAGTTAAGAAGCTTTGTACGTTATCTCTCCCCTTATTTATATGTCTACATATATTTGAACTAAAAATACTAAAATATCTAGTAAATGGAAAGTAAATACGCAGAAAAATACATAATCAGGGGTAACTTTTAATTTATTTTATTTTTTTTACAATACTTTCATTCAATGTGAAGTTTGTGAAGCCTTAGTGAAATGTAAGCTTTATTAATATGTAATAATATTTGCCCCTTATTTAAAGTAGTGAACAAGCCGAGTGAGCTTATCTAGACTTGTCTACGAGTCGAGCCCGAACCTAAAAATAAGTTCTTTAGTAAGTTAACCCGAGCTTCACTTGTTGAGCTTGCGAGCCTAAACGAAACTGTTATTTATATTATTTTTATTTAATATACTAACAAATAGATAGGTGGACTTTTAAGTGGTACTCGGTGTTAAAGTTATAGGTGGACTTTTAATTGGTGACATGGTATTGGGCTAAAATATTTTCAAGGATAATGTAATATAATTATAAGGGCAATGTAACACAAAAATGTTAACAGAAAAAAGAATCACTTCGTCGAAAAAGTTAAGTGGTAGCGGATGCTACCCCTCACATCTTGGTATGTCCGCCGCTAGAGCTCAACTAAATTCTTGTTCGATTAATTAACCTAACTTAAAAGAATTCGAGATTCAACTATATATTTGTTGGGTCTTATATATAAAGCTTGAGCTTAGCGTCTAAAAACATGAAATCCACTCGGTAGGGCTGCAAACGAACCGAACGAACACGAACAAGGCATTGTTCGTGTTCGTTTGTTAAGAAAATTATATGTTTACGAACAGTTCATGAACACTTGCCGAACGACATTTTCTATTCGTGTTCTTTTGTTAAGAAAACATTTGTGTTCGTGTTCGTTTGTTAATTTTGTTCATGAACGCACACGAACATAAACGAACATTAATAAACACAAACGGACACAAAGAAGTGTTCATAAACACAAAAAAGTTTTCATGAACGGAAACAAACACAAACGAACATATATTTACTTTTGAATAATATCGAATTCGCATGCATGAAGACATTAGCTAGATCCACCCAAAATATAACTTAATTATCCAAACATACTTAGTACTTAACATAATACTGGTAAACGTAATAAAGTAGTTCAAAAAACTAAGTTCGCATCGGAGGTGCATGGCGGAGGGCGATGGAGGTGCATGGTGGAGGGCGTCGAATGTGGATTATGGAAACACATAATGAACATGGATACTAAAATAGGTTTATTGATTTCATATAGATATGTATATTTACCTCACATATATTATTTATGTATTTGGGTAAAATAAATAAAAATTCAAGAAAATAAAAAGTTAAAAAAATTAAAAACCCTATTAAACAATCGAACATAAATGAACACATTACCGAACGTTCACGAACATAAATGAACGAACGCGACCTCTGTTCATGTTCGTTAGTTTGACTAAATGAACAAAACTTTGTGTTCGTGTTTGTTCATTTATTAAACGAATGAACATAAACGAATTTCCCGCCAAACGGTTCATAAACTTTCGCTGAAAGTTTAGTTCGTTTGCGGCCCTATCACTCGGTCTAGACTTATTATAGTATACATTATTTTATTATGTACATATTTTATGGATACATATAACTATGTACTTTGTTAGTTAAGTTTAATTTTCATATTTGTTAATAAGGGGAAGGGGCGCTCTACTAGGTTTTTTTCAACTTCACTGCAACATCATTTCACTGAAACAGTTTTTTAGAGGCAACACTTCACTGAAAATAAAATAAAGAAAAAGACAAAAGGGGGAGAGAAAAAGTCACGGGTACCAGCCCGTTAACTACAACCTGATTTTGGTTTATGGGACTACTACCAGCATGGATGGCAGCGGTGTTACCGTGCTAGTAGTGGGGTACCCGTAACAATTTCTGGTAGCGCCCCATCCCCTAAGTATAGTTATATAGATATGCATGTACCCAATGATACTTGTTAATTAAGTTTTTTTTTTTCTTTTTTTTCTTAAATCTAAACTACGTATGTTATAAAGTTTTCTTATGTAATTATCTATTATGCTATATAAATCATATCATCTATAATCTATATAACTTATAATAAAAGAATTTAATTTTGATGATTTGACATTCAAAGGAGGCCTCAACCCCTCCTTGAATGTGCCATATGACATCATGTAGGATTTTTTAATTTTTGAGTTTTTTTAATAAATCTATATATATTATAATTATTTAGGAAAAGATAAGAATTTAAAAACAAAATTAAATTTTCTCTCTAATGTTTCCTCCCATAACATTTAAACGTTAATATCTATTATATACGAGATTTTTTAAAGAAAAAAATTACACCAAATTAACGAGCGTTTGATTATCTTTCCAACGAGTACCATAGTGCTATATAAAAAACGAAAAAAAAAATAACTATTTTTATGGGGTTTTGTTTTCAAATATATTTTACTCTACTAATAAATAAACGATAAACATAACTTCATAGACAGAGATTCCTTTTTTTTATATTTAAACTAGCTGATTACCCCGGGAGGTCCCGGGGTTGATAAATCTAATTTTACGTGATAACCTATTACAAATGGCTCAAGTTAACTAACCACAAAATCTTCCAATCATTGCATGTTTATAGTATTCTAATCAGTAATAACTCATATTCCCCACAAAATCTAATTTTACGTGATAACATGAACACTTTGTGTGTTTTTTTCCTGTATGAACGAAACCCCATAAAAAATAGTCGATTTTTTCTCCTTTTTTATATAGCACTATGGTACTCGTTGGAAAGATAATAAAACGCTCGTTAATTTGGTGTAATTTTTTTCTTTAAAAAATCCCGTATATAAAAGATATAAACGTTTAAAAGTTATGGGAGGAAATATGAGAGAGAAAATTTTAAATTTATTTTTAAATTCTTTTTTCCTAAAATAACTCAATTTAATTAAAAAAGGAAACAATTTAAAAACACCAAAAACTCTCCATTATGATGCCACGTGGCACAAGGTTGAGGCCTCCATTGCACGCCACGTCAGCAAAGGTCTTTTCTTTTATATATATATATAGATATGATAACTTATGGCAGAAATTTGTTTAAAATAAATAGTAATAATAATAATAATACTAATATTATTATTATTAATTAATCATGTATTGGCAAATCATTAATTATGTTGTCATATTAGATATTTTATTATGTTATATTAGATATTTTAACCCCGGGACACTTCCGGGATAAAAGCTAGTGTGTTAATAAAGGAAATGTGTTTTATTATGTAATTATATTTTGTGTCAAATTTGACTTGAGTCGAATATCTAAGGAGTCAGGCTGAAGAAAACTTTATGCCTACCAAGTTATTTCTCTTTGCTAAATGTTAACCTCTAAACTCATTTTGTTTAAAAATAGAAAAATGATTGAGAGATCTTATATTCCCGTTTTGACCCATCATAATATTATGATCATATGTTCCGATTTTCGTTTCCAGGTTTATCACTTAAACGGAAAGACTTACAAAAAGGAAGTCGTGTATGACAACTACTTCTATTCAAAGTTTTAAGTGAAGTTTGTTACGTTTAAGTTTTAAACTTCAGTTTGACGTTTTACACTTTAGGAAAAGTCTTGTTGACTTTTCTTTTTAGAAAACAAACGTTCTACTTAGGTTATTTTCTATTATTGTTGAGAAAACATACCACTTGGTCTACCTAATTTAGTTTGATTATATTTAGAGTAAACGTCTAACAATTCAGAAATTAAGTCAACTAGTGGTAATCGAGGCGGTGCGTTGCGCCTAGGTTAAACCAGTATCTAATTCTGTGTATGTAACGTACAAAAGTGGAAGGATGACACAATTTCTTTTAGTATTACAACAACTTTTCTTTTAATTTTCCAGTGTTTGTTACTGGTGTATAAGTTGCAAGAATATTGGCTTTCGGATCTGATGTAGCGAACCAATAATTAACGGAGTTGAATAATAACTTGCCGGCCTTGAATAGTTACTTGACGGAGTTGGATAGTAGTTGATGGAGTTGAGTAGTAACATGACAGAATTGAGTAGTACCCTAACGGAGTTGAGTAAAGAAAATTAAAAAAAAAACAGAGTTAAATAGTAACTTAACGGAGGAAAAAACGGAGTTGCGGAAAAAACAAATTAAAAGAACAGAGTAAATAGTAACTTGACGGAGTTCAGTAGTAACGCCGTTAATCTAACGGAGTTGAATAGTAGCCTAACGGAGTTGAGTAGTAACCTAACGACGTTGAGTGGAGTTAAATAGTAACTTGACGGCATTGAATAGTAACTTTACGGAGTTCGATAGTAGTTGGCGGAGTTGAGTTGAGTAGTAACATGACGGAATTGAGTAGTAGCCTAACAGAGTTGAGTGAAAAAAAAATAAAAAAATAGACTTAAATAGTAACTTAACGGAGAAAAAAAAGGACTTAGGAAATTTTTTTTAAAATAGCAGAGTAAATAGTAACTTGACGGAGTTGAATAGTAACCTAACGGAGTTGAATAGTAGCTCCGTTAAGCTAAATAGCAACTTAACTGAGTTAAATAGTAACTTAACGGAGTTGAATAGTAACTCCGTTAGTACTATTCATGAGAGTTTGAAAACTAATATATAGATAATTGAATAGGTTCACTTCTTAAAGGGTCTTTTTTATGTTATAGCATAAAAAGTTAACACTAAAGATTAAAATAATATATTTTCAAGTCTAGTAATGTTTTGAAGATATTATTATATATATTAATTATCAGCCAATGATTTTCAGCTCAGCTGAAGAGAGGTGGGAGGGTTTACCTTTTAAGAGGGTTCCCGTTCGGGCTTGGTCTTGAGTTCAATCCTGCACATCACGAAAAAATTCCCTGTAACGGTTTGAGATAACTTCAAAGTGGACACCGATGCGTTGGTAGAGATTCGAACTCGAGTCGAGGGGTTGTCTGTCGATTTGGTTTACCGCTGAAGCACACCTTCCAAAAAAAATATATATTAATTATCAACTGTCGGCGAAACAGTTGATAATTAATATTCTCAATTTGACCACTAGTTAATATATCTACGGTTCATTATATATAATAACAAAAGACATAAGGTCTTATGAATAGTATACAAACTAGGCATAATATACAACTTATTTACATACTTGCCACTATGTTTTAAAACCATCACCGCCTGCTTCTCCTAATCAAGGGACGGAGGTGGCTTTTGCTGTGTAAGTCGTGACTACCGACGGTGGCAGAGGAAAAAAATAGGTGATGATTTGAGGTATGATTACCAATTGTATGTCATCAATTGTTACCGACGACAGCTGTGGGCGGAGGCCAGTCTGAGCTCCAACGATGGGGTACTGTGCTGGTAGCCGCGTTTTCGCCGACGGTAAGTCTTCCGTTCCAGTATTTTTCACCTGACGGTAACCTCAGCCCTCTTCGTCCTTTTCATGAGCAGGCGACTCTTCTTTCTAGCCTAATTTTCTATCCCTGTGTCTTTTTATTTACAGTTAAGGCGGTCAAGAGAAATTCCTCTTTGGATTGGTTTGGTAAATCTCCAATCGAATCAGGTATCATACGCATCAATTTATTCATGTTATCTATTTAATTAGGTTGGGGTGTTGGTCGGAATTCCTTAGTGAGATTAGCTAGTGTTTTGTGTTTTTTCATTTGGTTATTTTGTTATTCATTCTTGATTCTAAAGTTGTTGATGATCAATGATGAACATGCTCTCACGTATAGGTGAAGAAGTTGTATACTCTTTTCCAACAAAGACTTTTGACAACTAATTGATTATCGATAATGCCAGGCTAAGTTTTGTTGCTGGTTTGAAATGTCAATACCTCCACCATAGGCTTTACCCCTTTTATCTCCCAAATTTGCACCTCCTTCCCCCACATATATAGATTCTTTAAATGATGGAAAAATATGTTAATACTATAAACGAGCCCACAAATTTTAGTAGACGTCTAAAAACGAATGGTTAATGAGGATGGCAGTAACAAGAGCTTGAATGGAAATGAGATTGGACAGCAACCAAAGATGTGGTATTATGTGGCGTAATGGACAATGAATTCACTTTCTTTATACCTGTTTTATTTGTATATTTTATATATTAATGTATTCACTTGCTTTTCTAAAGAGATAAATAGGGAGGGAGACAAACAGAGAGAGATGCTATTGCCTCACCGTTGTCGGCGACTCTGTCGCACAGATATATATCGGAAAGGAGTCTGGAGTCTGGACGATTGTACTTTATGATGTCACGAACAACGCCGCCGCAACGCGCGGGTCAAAAAACTAGTTTAATACAAAATCACTTTTGAGTTGTGTATAATGAATGTAAGATATTCTTGTTCATTAAAAAAGAAAAATAGATGTGGGTTTTTTTAGACGGCTAGTGTTACTTCTCGTTTGCTGTTACATCAATAATTCTTAATCTTAAACCTTCCCTACGTTATCATTGTATCATTTCGTGCAGCAAATTTTAAAACTATATATATATATATAACTTTGGAAGTAACATAATGGTGACTATGAATGACACTTAATACATGTATTTACAAAGAAAGCAAACCTCATCAAACAATAAAATGTGTGTATTAATTATATTTATTTTATCTTGTTTAATTATTTTTCTTGAGAGAATCGCATGGTTGGTCTCTGTGCTTTTTAAAATCTGCACAATTGGTCCTAGTGGTTCACTAATTCACTAATTACAAGATTGGTATCTAGGTTTAACAAAAGTGCACTCGATTGATACTCATGACTAACGGCTGTTAACTTTTCTGGTTATGTCCACACACGTGCTTCCCACGTGGGGGTATTATAGTCTTTTATGTCTGAGCCCAATATAAAACCCCACCCTTCTTCTTCCTTAAAGCACCACCATTTCCCCAAACCACAACCATCACCCCTGCACCTCCTCCATTGTCTTCCTCTGCCACAACCATCACCCAAACCTGATCCAAAAGGAATCTAAAAAAATAACCGTTACAGGGGGCCAAGGTTTCGAGGGTCAGGGTGCAGGTGAGGGTTAATGGCCACGAGGACCACAGGGGGAGAGGGGTTGGAGGTTGGGTTAACAGCCGGTGAGGGTTTCAGGGAGAGAGGAGATGGAGGTGGGAGTAATTACCGGTAAGGTTTCAGGGAGAAAGGGGTTGGAGGTGGGGTTAAAGGCAGTTGAAGGTTTCACGGAGGTGGGGTTAAAGTCCGATGAGGTTTCCAGGGAGAAGGTGACGACGGTGGTTCAGGGGAAGGAGGGGAACAGTGGTAATGGTTCAGGGGAAGAAAGAGACGACATTGGTTCAGGGGAAAAAGATAGTGGGGAGAACGGTGATGGTTTTGTTTGGACAGGGAAAAGGTGACGGCGGTGGTTTAGGGGAAGGAGGGGAACGGTGGTGGGAGGGTGAACGGTGGTGGTGTTTCAGGGGAAGAAAGAGACGGCCATATCTCCCTGACTTGTTGGCGATGAAACACTTGGAATCTTGAAATCACTGAATTTGAGCTGTTGTAGTTGAGTTATGGAACAATTTGATGTTTTTGTTTATGGTGGTGGTGGTGGAAGAAGATAAGGTAGGGGTGACAACAATGGTTGTGGTGGTGGTGGTGGTGTTGGGGAAGAAGATAAAGTGGGGGTGTGGTAGTGTAGTTATTTATTTACAATATTTGTTTTTTTATAAGGGCAAAATAGACATTTCATATCTTTTTAATAGAGAATTTTAATGACCGTTAGGGGCAAGGATCAATAGAGTAACTAAATTAAACATTTGGATCATGTTAGTAATAAGTTTACAACACTCAGGAACAACTCTGTAATTAGTGAACCACTATGACCAATAGTGCAAAATTTGAAAAGCACAAAAACCAACTATGCGATTCTCTCTTCTTTTATTCTTAGTTTGGGACCTAATCCTCTATATTTTGCTTTACATTGATGGATCATCCTTTTTATTCTTACTTAAAAAATGGTTACACCAACTATAAAAAATAATAACATTTACTTCTCCCTGATATTTAAGTGTTAAAACATATATAAGGATAAATAAATTATTAAACAAGTCAACATGACAACCTATTCAGAGTCTAGGGATGGAAAAAAAATCCGAGCCCGACGGGTATACCCGAAAAATTTGGGACGGGTATACCCAATACCCGACGGGTATGAGACAGGTTTGGTATTGGAAAAAAAATATTTCGCGGGTATGGGACGGGTATGGTATTAGGTGATACCCGACCCGATTACCCGAAACTAAATACCCGTCTACCCGAAATATATACCCGAATACTTTTTAGTTTTATATATATCTTTCTTAACTATTTTTTAGTAATGTTTCACTCTAATAGATTCATTATTTGAAGAATAAACTTTTCATCTAAAATATTTATTCTAATAACATTATTATTTATATTTATATGCTATGAAATATAGTAATAGTTTTCAAAATTCATACTATAATATATATTTTCATATTAAATGTTTCAAAGATTATTATGGTGATGATAATATATATGTTACTTATTACAATTTCATATACTCTAGATTTCTTAAAACTTAAGACTATAAAAGAAAATAAAAATATTTATATACATGCAAATACCAACGGGTATACCCGATACCCGCGGGTATGCTCTATACCCGACAAAAACCTGACGGGTAATGGGACGAGTATGGTATGAGATTTTATAACCGGGTATGGGTATGGTATTAGCCAAACCCGACCTATACCCGACCCGTTGCCATCCTTATCAGAGTCCATGTTGATTCATTAAACTTGTTTTCAACTTGCAATCACATAATTAATTCAATCCATGAGCCCATTAACCTTAACCTTTTTAATGGCCTGGAACGTCATCCTAATAGACTCACCCTCTCCCGAGTTTGAATCCAAGCACCCACGGGTATTACAACGCTCTCGACCCGAAAACCTTAATAGCATATTTTGCAAGTGATGAGGATCAAACCGGGGACTTCCCGGGCTGAAACCCACATAAGTAGGTGAACCTTCCCACCTTACTGTTATTTTGGCCATTAACCTTACCATGTTGGCCGTTAAAAAATAATTATTTAAAATATAAAACCAATCCTAACCTGCCCAAAATGATATTAAAATAATTTCCTTTCTATAAAAAAATCCAACAAAATTTACAAAAAAAGGTGTCGCTTTCTAGCAATAAAGAAAAAAATTCCAACAAAATTTACAAAAAAAAAAATTGTCGCCTTTATATCAATGTGATCCTAGATGCTACTCGCCCAATTCACAGAAACTTCTTCAATGGTGTCGTCACGGTGATCTCTGATTATTATTATTATTAGTCCACCCCCACAATCCCCTTCAATCAATTTAAATTTAAATATATCCAACTCATTCTCTCTTCATCGTTCACTCCGCAGGTTAGTTTTCTCATCTGGGTCTCTTATTTCATTTATTTTCATGTTTTATACAATCTTTAATCGTTAATTTGTGTTTTTTTAACATTTTTAATTTAGGGTTAGTGTTCATTTAGCTTATTGTTTTTTAAATCTTGATTATTGTTTTTGCAGGAACCAACATTAATCTCAGATCTCAGGGTTTAACATCAGATCTTGCCCTATTGATAGCTGTAATTTTTTATATATTTTATATTTAGATTATTATAGATTATTGATAAAATGAGTGAAGTTACAGAAGTCAAACCTTTGATTTCACAATCTTCATCTTCTTATGCATCAAAGTTGCCTGATTTCAAGAAATCTGTGAAGCTTAAGTATGTAAAGTTAGGGTATCATTATCTTATTACTCATGGAATGTACCTGTTCTTGTCTCCTGTTGTTGTTGTTCTTGCTGCTCAATTATCCACTTTTTCCCTTCAAGATGTTTATCTTGTTTGGGATCATTTGAGGTTTAATCTCATATCCGTCGTCGTTTGTTCGACCCTTTTGGTCTTTTTCTCTACCTTGTATTTCCTCACCCGTCCTCGGCCCGTTTACCTTGTCAACTTTTCCTGTTATAAGCCTGAAGAAGAGCGGAAATGCACGCGCCAGATCTTTATGGAGAGGTCAACTGCAACGGGTTCGTTTACTGATGGGAGTCTTGAGTTTCAGCGAAAGATTCTTGAAAGGTCGGGCCTTGGTGAGTCGACTTACCTTCCAGAAGCTGTTTTACGTGTACCGCCGAATCCGTGTATGGCTGAAGCGAGAAAAGAAGCTGAGATGGTCATGTTTGGTGCCATTGATGATCTGTTGGCGAAAACTGGTGTGAAACCGAAGGATATTGGGATTTTGGTAGTGAATTGTAGTTTGTTTAATCCGACCCCGTCTTTAGCTTCGATGATCGTTAACCATTACAAACTTAGAGGCAATATTCTTAGCTTTAATCTTGGTGGAATGGGATGCAGTGCTGGTTTAATCGCTGTTGATCTTGCTAAGGACCTTTTGCAAGTCAACCCTAACTCGTACGCTTTAGTAATGAGCATGGAGAACATTACGTTGAATTGGTATTTTGGGAACGAAAGGTCAATGCTTGTGTCAAACTGCTTGTTCCGGATGGGCGGTGCTGCAATTCTGCTCTCGAACAAATCCTCTGACCGAAGAAAGTCAAAGTATCAGTTGATCCACACGGTTAGAACACACAAAGGTTCAGACGACAAGTGTTTCTCCTGTGTCACTCAGTTAGAAGATCCAGTTGGTAAAATTGGAGTCGCGTTATCAAAAGATCTCATGGGAGTAGCGGGTGATGCCTTAAAAACCAACATCACGACACTAGGCCCGTTAGTGTTACCAATGTCTGAACAGTTACTCTTCTTTGCAACTTTGGTCGGGAAAAAGCTATTTAGAATGAAGATTAAGCCGTATATCCCTGACTTTAAGCTAGCTTTTGAGCATTTTTGCATCCATGCTGGTGGGAGAGCGGTTCTTGATGAAATCGAAAAGAACTTGCAGCTTACAGACTGGCACATGGAGCCATCAAGAATGACACTTAACCGATTCGGTAATACATCAAGTAGCTCACCATGGTATGAACTGGCATATTCAGAAGCGAAAGGGAGAATCAAGAAAGGAGACAGAGCATGGCAGATAGCTTTCGGGTCGGGCTTTAAGTGTAACAGTGCGGTTTGGAAGGCGTTAAAGACGGTTAATCCTGCAAAAGAGAAAAACCCATGGAGCAACGAGATTGATCAGTTCCCTGTAGATGTTCCAAAGTTTTCTGCCATTTAAAGCTGATTTAAATATTTGATTTTTTTTTAATTATTTTTACTTTCTGATCTATTATTATTCATGAGACTTTTCTTTATTCCAAATTTACTTGATTGTACTGTGATTACATCTTCTTTATTTAATGGATGCTATGTTTTTTGAAGAACATCTTTAGAACATGTCTTGTGATTTAAGATTATGATATGTTTCTTGGCCTATTTCCGCGGTTTAGGCTCTGGGTAGGGTAGGGATGTTCTTTTGTGGTGATTGTTTTTATAGCTGCTGATGTTTTTTTTAAAGATTTTGTCTTAGTTATAGCCGGGGTGCCTTAGTTATAGCCGGGGTGCCTGCTCCGTTGTTTTTTTTTCCTAAGTAGTGTAAATTTACGTGTTTTCAAATTTACGTGTTTTCGCTTGAAATTTTTATACGTGTTGTTTATGTGTATTACTACATCCATCCCATTTTAGATGTCATGGGCCCACAAACACACAGATTAAGAAATCTTTGATTTGTATATTATCTGAGTTGTAAAATGACAATAATATCTTCAAGTTATTATTTCAAATCTTTCTTTGATTGTCTTTTGTCTTTTTATGAGCCAAAACTGTAAACTGCTTAGATTTGGACATTTAATTTGGGACAATAAAAAGTAGAAAAATAAACATTTAAAATGGGACGGAGGAAGTATGTGTGTATATAAATATAAAAATCTTCTTTTTTTTTTCTAGAATAAGGTGTGTGGCATTGTGGCGGCCACCCAAATGGCAACTTTTCTCATGTAGGCCACCAAGAATGCAATTATCTGTCATTTGTACCAAATTTTTTCTTCAATAAAAAGAACATGTGGGAGATGACAAATGACATCAAGTTTGAGATAGACTCATATCTACGTTTGATGAGTTGTTGATATATGTTCTATATTAAAGCTGTCTTTTCAAAAAAAAAAAAACGAGTATTTTTTTTATTTTGGCATTTCGGTCAAAACTGATAAAAACGACAAAAGATATTTTCTTTATACATACTCGCGTTGATTGAGTTTTTGAGTCGTGGGTGCCATTGGAAGCAACCTCGCTATCCTCTAGGATAAAGGTAGTAATTGACTATATCAAACTTTTCTAAGATCTAAGCAATTTTTTTAACAGTAGAGAACTTATATGTATTATTAAAAGCTAAAACTAGCAAGATAGAATACAAACACGATACAAGTACAAAAGATAAAACATCTATTAGAGTAGGGCTGTTCACGAGCTGAGCCGATCCGAACGAAGCTTTGCTCGTGCTTGGCTCGTTTACAAACCGAACCGAGCGGAGCGTCTCGTTTATAATCGAGCTGAAAACCGAACGAGCATTCTTCGAGCAAAAATTTTCCGAGCTAGCGCCGAGCGGCGAATAATATGGACGATTATAAAATTGGGATGTTTCTTTCGATGTTTTCATTGTCGGGTGACAACTAAGGTCAAAATGTCTGATGATAACACTAATATTGAGATCTCAGTGTCCAAGGATGAGGCTTAGATTAAGGCTGGTGAGGTGATGAGCATACGTCAGACAACAGTTGTTACATTGTGATGTAGACAATTAGCGATTAACGACTATTAACATAAATAAGTCAAGACTGTCACCTCTTGACTTATTGTTTTACTATTAAATCTAGTGTTAATTTTTTTTTATTGTGTTAAGTGGGTTGGTTATATTTTGTTTGCATATACTGACTTAAATCCAATAGAATCTTATATATAAAGCCTTAAATTTATTCGAGCCGAACCGAGCCGAGCGTACCTTTGCTCGTGCTTGGCTCATTTACAAACTGAACCGAGCCGATCGGCTCATATACAACCGAGCCGAAAATCGAGCGAGCAATTTCCGAGCGAGCAGCGAGCGATCGGCGAGCGCTGAGCGTTTTGAAGAGCACTATATTAGAGTACATAAATGTAATAAATGCATGCATGCACATTTTAATTCTTAAACGAATGATTGTAAACTTTATTAAAGAAAGAGTCAAAAACAAAGGCAGCCGACCACCGTACATGAACCATAAAATGAAGTAATTATGAGCCACCAACGTTGTTGCTGTCACGCGTCACGTTCTAACGACCATAGATAACAAAACTAGTGAGTATTTTTATATGAAAAAAAAAACATAGACAAATTTAAGTTTAATCAAATAAGAATAAATATCCGTCCCAAAACAAATAAGAACAAATATAAAACTAGTAATTAAACAACAATAAAAGAAGATTAGTTTGTTTTTTGAAACTAAACTTTCATTAAAAATGCCAAAACGATCCTCAAAACAAGGACCGAGGCACAACCCAACTAGAACATGTACAACGAGGACTTACACCAATCTTTCCAAACTATATTATTACATTTAGATCTATTCTTTAACCAAAGAAACGACAAAGACTTCACACTCGCGACTATTTCCGTAATGCTCGCCTTCTTCCCATTAAACGTCAAATCGTTCCTAGCTTTCCAAAGAGCCCACATTCTAACAATCATCACCCCATGCACGATTTTCCTTTTCATCTTTCCACTCCCCACTTTCTTGTATACTTGCAACAAATCTTTCACTTCAAAAGCGTAGATCGGATCCAACCCATAAAAGAAGATAAGTGATTAAAATAAAAAGCCAAACAAAATTCACAATTAAAAGTTGGTTTTTTTTTTTTTTTTTTTTTTTTTTTTTTTTTTTTTTTTTTGAAAGGCGTAGATCAGCTGGGAAATCCTTGTGTGAAATCCTGATCCTACCCGAGTTCGAGCCCGACCAACAGCCGTTTGATACCCCTGCCCGTAGGACTTATTAGGGCCGGTCTGCTGGAGCTGCGAGTCGAACCGGGGAAACCCCAGGCGGGAACCCCACATAATGTGGGTAAACCCTCCCCCCCTCAGAATCGAACCCACAACCCTTAGGTTATGTTTCCGAATCCTCATTGAGGTGGCCAACTGGGCTAGCCCAGCTGGTTACAATTAAAAGTTGGTTAATCAAGTAAGTAAATAACACGAAACATAAAACACCAAGTGACATAAACACTACTTGGAATATGAAGATAAAGGTCCTTTAACCGTTTAGGTTAAATTTTTATGATCCATGCCTATTTTGTATCAATAAAATTAAAACTAAAATTGGGATATTGATGCTTCGTTTAGTTTGTTTAGAATTGGATTCTATTTACGACTAGAACGATTTTTATGATGAGTTTAAATTTTGGATTTAGTTCTTAAAACTAATAATCTCATATATCTTAATTGGTACTTGCTTATTTTGTCTATAACTTTTTTCTAAGATATGATTTGTTATATGATATATCCATAGTTTGGATATAGTCTTCTGGACATCAGCATCATTACCGTATGTCCACCGCAACTTTGTCGTATCAGATCGATAGATTTGTTGTGGCAGTGACTGTGAGAAAGAAGTGAGGGAAAGGACTTTTGTTGGGATGTAGGTGAGAAAGGATAGCAGGACATGTGAGGTTGTTCTCTGGCTTAAGAAGTATAATCGACAACTGTAATTCTGTAAAGAAGGCTGGAGGAAAATAAACAAACATGCATGACATCTTTAATTACTTCAAACACATGAAACTTTTTAGCTACACTAAAAACTACTCACATACACGACTTTACGATGTTGATAGCTGGTATGTCTTTTTATACACAACATAAACATCATGTATGATTATATGTCTTTTGAAGGAGATGTCCAAATTAAAACCTTAGCAATTTTTGTTGTAATAGTAGAGCATGTGTAACATTTACAGTTAAAAAATAATAATTTGCAACCAATGAATACTAACTTGACATTCACAATTTGCAACATTTTTTTAAAGTTTCGGTTTCACGCTTTATACCATACATTCACCTTTTATATTAAGAGTAATATATATTTTTAACCTACTTAGGGCGGACGGGGTGGTCCGTATTGGCCACCCCGTAATGGTTGTGATACCGCGAAACACCGCCCCTCTAAAATTATCATGGGCATGATAGACAAATACCGTAAGGTGCATCACGGTGAAAAAGCAACAATGTCACATCATGTTGGTGGGCCATACCAAGAAAAGGTTGCAAGCTTCCAAAAAAAAATGAGAAAAAAACAAGATGATGGGCCATCTTTCTCTTTATTTTTATTATAAAAATATTGTTAGGTGTGATGGAATGAGGTGTCATAAGGTGATTGGGTGTGATGGTTTTAGTGATAATTGTGAACACCACCACATGGGTTTAGTGATGAAATGTGACAGAATGTGATGGAATGAGATGACACAAGATGATTGGGTGTGATAGTGTGATCACTGATGGGTGTGATGGATTTCTTACCATCCCATGTGCCCTTAATAGTTTTTCATTGATCATTTAATTACATTTTTCTCTAATAAATTTTGTTCATTATGTTAAAAGAAGTTCTAAATCAACAACTATGTTTGATTTGTTTTTCTCAACATCATGATATATTTATTGAAAACAGAGTTATAGTCAAAATAAAATATGTTTTGTATCGTAAAAGACTTTCACAAATGCTTTGATATGTCATATTGTAGATATACATGTACAAAATTCTTGTTTTTTTTTTGGACGGCTAAGAACTCACCCGTGACTTCCCACCTCATGCATTGTCTTAACCGGGCCTGCTTCAGTGGGAGTCGAACCCTTGACCTCACCCGGGCGGGAACCCACCTATGGTGTTAAACCCTCCCACCTCAACCATGTTGCCATGGCATCATTGGCTACAAAATTCTTGTTATATCGCATGGGTAATAATAACTAGTTAAGAATACCTGAGGACATTTAAATACACGTGTAAACTTATTAAGATAAATTATAAAATTATTAATGAATAATTAGTTTTTAGGAAAATTGGATTGTAATAATTTCACCTTTTTATTGTTGGCCAATAATAATTCCACCTAAGTTTATTCTTCCCACCAGTCCCACCTTTAAATTTATTTTTTCTCATTGCACCCGTCGTTAAGTCACACTAACGCCGTTAGCTAAAACTCACAATTCTAGGCGATTGTTCACCGGATCTGAAAGAGGGAATCGAGACGATGATATTGGTATGTTCAATTGCCGGATCTGAAAGAGGGAATCAAGATGATGATATTAAAGCATGTTTAAACGTCGTTAGCTAAAACTCACAAAACAACTGATAAAGCAGTAAGACGTAAAAAAAACCTAAAAGAATACGTAGACAAAAAACAACCAGAAAAGGAATACCAAATAAGGATGCAAAAGGGATAAAAGATAGTAAAAAAGACACGTCAAAAAGCAAACAAAAGAGGTGAAGCCACGTGTCCCATCCACAGGAGAAAAGGGGAAAACACTTATGGAGTAAGAATCGAACACATGACAATAGAATCACCAAACAACACAAGGCTCATACAGCTGAAACCAACAACTACATTAGATAAACACTCAAAAGGCACGCGCAGGGGGGGGGGGGGGTGCAATACACTGTTCAATATCAAAATGGAACAAATAAGAACAAAGCAACTGATAGAGCAGCAAGACGTACAAAGAAACAACCTAAAAGAATGTAGACAGCCTAAATTAAAGCAAACATACCTTTAAAACAACAACTAAAATGGAGGAAAAGGGAAAGAAGGTCACAAAAACAACCAAAAGAGGAAGACCAAATAAGGATGCAAAAGCGATAAAAAGAGTAAAAAAGACACGTCAAAAAGCAAACAAAAGAGGTGAAGCCACGTGTCCCATCCACAGGAGAAAAGGGGAAAATACTTATAGTGTAAGAGTCGAATCCATTACAATAGAATCACCTAACAACACAAATGCCACCACACCAAAAAGTCTCATAAAACGAAAACCAACAACTACATTAGATAAACACTCAAAAGGCCGGGGGGAGTGCAATCCACTGTTCAATATCAAAATGGAACAAATAAGAACAAAACAACTGATAGAGTAACAAGACGTACAAAGAAACAACCTAAAAGAATATGTAGATAACCTACATTAAAGCAAACATACCTTTAAAACAATAACTAAAATGGAGGAAAAGGGAAAGGAGGTCACAAAAACAACCTGAAAAGGAAGACCAAATAAGGTTGCAAAAGGGATAAAAGAGAGTAAAAAAGACACGTCAAAAAAGCAAACATAAGAGGTGAAGCCACGTATCCCATCCACAGGGGAAAATATTTATAGAGGAAGAGTCGAACCCGGGACAATAGAATCACCAAACAACACAAATGCATCCAGCCATTCCCCTTATGGTGGAGTAGCATCCTCCCTGCTTTCCTTATGGGTGGTGGGGAGTTCGAGTTCTACCGGCACCAAAATGCTGGTGGTGGGCCGGGTTTTACCGCAGTGGGTCTTCGGGCGGCGGGTTTTCCTCAGGAACTGGTGTGAAATTACTGATGGACCCAGGTTACTCTCGGAGTACTCCTTTGTCCAGTGGGTACTTCGAGAGTGCTCGGGATTGATTTGTTGGCCGTTCAAATAAAAAAAACACAAATGCCACAACACCAGAAAGTCACATACAACTGAAACCAACAACTACATTAGATAAACACTCAAAAGGCGGAAAAAGTGCAATACACTGTTCAAAACCTTCTGCTATTAATCTATACTACATTATAAAGAGCCAAATGTGGCTACAGTAGTAATTTCATATGATTTTTAAGATGACATACGAAGAGTTTTTTGCTTCACACCTAAGATGTAATGAAAATTATTCCAATACTACCCCTATTTGCAAAAGCAACTTGTACATTTTTTTTTGATATTGAATAAAATAGTTAAATGTTGATTTTTGTGTACTTAGGTTCTCATTCTTAATAAATGAGTATAGGTAAGGCTTCATGAGCCTAAAATTAGTCACAATACCCAGGTTATGTTCTTACTCAGTTCTTCATTTTCATATATTAATTATTCAGAGAAAGTTGTAATTTTGACAAATCATCTTGATTTCTTTATGGTGTGCACTAAGTGGATGTTGTGCTATGTGTAGATAAACTTTGCAGATCCAGAAGATGATGTTAGCGATTATTGCATATTTTTTTAAACCCATTCTAAAATTGGGACTTTTTGATGTGCCTCTTTCAAGGCAAGTTTATGAACACCTTTATGGAATCAAACCATAAACTTATAAATCATGTTAAGTGCCATTAAATCAAACCATAAATTTATATTTCTTAGCTTTCCCGTATTTATCTTCTATTACATCATATATTTCTTAGCTTTCCCTTACGAAGACAACTGATGTTTGATTGATTCGAGGTTAGTATTTTACTATTTTTTGATATTTTTGGTCACCTTGCTAATGTGTTAAAATTGAGAGACCCCGAGTGAGCTAGCTAAACCTGGTACTTAACCTTGGATGATTTTAGAACTTGTGACTAAACCGAGTGCAATGGCCTCTCAGCTTTAATAGTAGCATTTTAAATTTTATTTTGGTTTGTTGAGATTTGAGAAAGATTATCTCTATTCTCAAAAGATTGCATGATTAGTTATTATTTGTGGTAGTTTATGACATGATCTTAAGAGGAACAACAAAATTTATAGAACATTAGTGTGATATTTGATTTCAAAATTATTTGCATGTTCAAATCTATGAGGTGTTACTTCAAAGTGTTTATCTAAGTGCGTAAAGTTTTTAATATCCAAAGTGTATTAACATTATTAGTTTTCCTATCAAAAAAGAATTTAGTTTTCGGAATGTTTAATTCAATTCGACCATATTCCTTTTTTTATAAAAGAACCACCAAACTTTCAAAATGTGCTCCAATATAAGTTAATGCGCGGGCACACCACTAATAGTAGTTAATATTGCAACCATTCTTAGAAAAAATATAAAAAATAAAATAAAATCTTTCTGATTTCACTCCATAATGGGCCAGACCCCACGGTATTGTTTTGAAAACATGGGTCTAGTACTGAATTATTGATGGCAACTTTAAGCCCAATCAGATATTTTTATTTATTTAATAAAATGTTGGCCCAGCCTTTCAATTTTATCTCACAGTTCAAAAGCCCATGCTTTGATTTTTATTTACTAGTATTTAGTAACGCAACTAAAGCCTTCGATTTTGTTAAGACAGTTATAAATACGAATATGCATGTTCACAACACGAGTGCTATTTACGTTGATATTTAGACTGTTCGGTATGCACCCGGGGAGAGAGCCCGGGGTGCTGATTTGTCTTCGGGGAACTCGGGGAACACCGCCCCTCCCGTAAAGTTTCCGGGGAAGAAGGGGAAAATCCACCGCAGGCACCGGATGATGTGATTGGCTTATTTATTTATTTATTTTTTTTAATCAAACTTTAATAATAAAAAAGAAGGGGGAAGAAGGGGAATACCATTTCCAAACTTTGGGGGAGGAGAAGGGGGAAATGACGTGGCGCTGACGTGGCATTTGGGGGAGTTGGGGGAAAGGGGGGCACACCATATAGTCTTATAAAAGGAACACCTTGCAAAGTAAAGCTGTTGTTCACGGTATAATAGGTAAAATCACATCGGAGGAGACGTCTCTTCATAAAATTGTACATTTTTCATATGAACAAATATATATATATATATATATATATATATATATATATATATATATATATATATATATATATATATATATATATATATATATATATATATAGGATCCGGATAATTTGAAAACTCCTCTGAGTTGAGAGAACTTAAGAACTCCCCTAGACCAATAATAACGTGACACGTAACCCACCTCTATTATTATAATAAAGGGCATTTTAGTCAAAATACCACCTCCCCTACCCCACCCCACCCCACCCCACCCCACCCATACCCCCACGACACATAATTAAAACAGCCTGTCCCCTCTCTCTCTCTCTCTCACTTTCTCTCTCTCTCTCTCTCTCTAAAACACACACACAAACCCGGCTCTCTCTCTTTCTCGTTCTCTCTCTCTCTAAAAAATAGAAGAACAGGGGCGGATCTGAAGTTGTTTTTCGATGTTTTGGTCGGAGATGGAGGTGGGAGACGGTGCAGAGGGTTGGGAAAAGGGGGGTTTGGTCGGAGATGGAGGTGGAGGCGATGGTTTTTGGTCGAATGGTGGGTGTTTGATGGTGCCAGATCTGGTGATGGTGGTGGTTTTTGATGGAGGGGTGGTGGTGTTTTTGTGGTGGTGAGGGGTGGGGTATGTGTGTGGATCTGAAACGACGGTGGTGAGGGGTGGGTTATGGTTGTGGATCTGAAACGACGGTGGTGAGGGGGTTTGGATCTGAAAACGACAGTGGTGGTGGCAGGTTTTTTTTTGTTATTATTATTATTATTATTATTATTATTATTGTTATTTTTTGCAAATCTGAAACAGATCTGGAGAAGATGTGGGAGGCGGATGGGGTGGTTGTTGGTGGGGGGGTAGGCGGCGGAGGGGAGGGGTGAATGGTGGCGGAGACGGTTGTGGTAGGGTTCCGGTGGCAGGTTCCGGTGCCGATGGTGGTCCGATCAGGTATTATTATTATTTTTTAGTTTGTTGTTATTATTATTATTATTATTATTTATTGTTGTATTATTATTATTATTATTATTATTTATTATGTTTTTGGTTTGATGTTTTTTTGTTGTTTGTGTTTGTTGTTCAAGAAGAAGATGTTTCTTGATGGATGATGATGATGTGTTTTTACAGGTAGCCGGTGTTTTTTTTTAATAACAATATATGTGTAGTATGAGTTTTATAAATGATTGGTTTTGTTTTTAGGGCATGAGAGTGGTGTAACACCAATGTAATAGATGTTTTAGGGCATTTACAGTGGTGTAATACGAATGTATAGTTGTTTTTAGGGCATTTACAGTGGTGTAATACGAATGTATAGATGCTTGTTTTGGTTTCTACACTAGAGTATTTTGTGTAGTAGGTTGTGTATGGTAGAATACACTGGTGTAAATAACTACACCGGTGTAATACGATTGTGGGGGCATTTATACGTTGGCGTAATACGAGTGTATTGATGTTATTTTTTTCGGGTTTACGTTGGTATAAAATAACTACACCGGTGTAATACGAATGTCGAAGTGTTGTGTATGGTAGATTTACACTAGTGTAAATGATGACACCAGATTTTAAAAAAGTAAATCAGATTTTAAAAAAATAAGTAAAAATAAAAAATCTGATTTGTTTAATATTTTAAATAAAATAATAATATAATATTATATTTTGTTTTTCTTCTCTCTCATGGTGTAGTTTACTAAACTACCCTTTACCCCTATTATTTTAATTAAAAAATCTAAATATATTTAATAACACACAAAAAGACAAAAAAAAGACAAGATGAAATCTCATCCATTGGATGCACAAGATCAATGGTGTAGAACAGTTCTCAAGTTCTCTCAACTCAGAGGAGTTTTCAAAGTATCCTAACCCTATATATATATATATATATATATATATATATATATATATATATATATATATAGGGTGAGGTTCCTGTACAAAGACAATATTTCGTGAGAAGTGTGAGAAGGATTAAAAATTGATATGTAGGCATCATTTTTTGAACCTAGTCATGTTGTTTTGGATTGTTTTGCCTAGAAAAATACCAAACATAACAATTAAAAACCAAAAACAATGTATTTTAGGCTTAAAAGTTAAAACACCATGCTAAGAACATTAAGTAGTGTGTTTTAAGTGTTAAGTAGTGTGTTTTAGCTGTTTTATAAATTTGATGACTGTAATACATTGGATTGTGTTTTAAATTGTTGTGTTTGGTGTTTTTCAAGTTAAAACAACCTAAAACATCATTCATAAATCCAAAATATGATGCCTACATGCTAATTCTTAATCCTTCTCACATTTCTCACGAAATATGTCCTTTGTATAGGAACCTAAACCTATATATATATATATATATATATATATATATATATTATGTTTTAGAAAATACGGGATCATATTTTAGGCAAGTCTTTAGGTTCTTATTTTAGGTGAGTTAATTAGGTTCTTTGTCCGTTGTCTTATAGGTGTTTATAGTCTAACTTCATAATATTTTATCGTTTTATCATATACTAGATTATACCCCGGGAACGTCCCGGGGTTGAAAAATCTAATATGACATATTAATTTTACATATGAAATAGAATGATGAGCTTTACAGTTACATGCATGAAAGCTTCGGGTAGCAGCTAACCTAAAACAATTAAAAATATATTTCCAATGTTAACACCTAACCTTAAACAATGTATAACTCTAATATTAATATCTAACCTAAAACAATGTATAACTCCAATGCTAACGCATGTTGAAAATAGAATTCATATTTACTGATTTGAACATAATTAGTGACTTGCCTATACATGATTAATGATTTACCTGAACACTTTGTGTTTTTTTCCTGTTTGAACAAAACCCAACAAAAAATAGTTGTTTTTTTCTCTGTTTTTTATATAGCACTATGGTACTCGTTGGAAAGATAATAAAACGCTCGTTAATTTAGTATAATTTGTTTCTTTAAAAAATCTCGTATATAAAAGATATTAACGTTTAAAAATTATTTAGGAAACATAAGTGAGAAAAATCTAATTTTGTTTTTAAATTATTTTTTTCCTAAAATATCTCAATGTCACATGAGATGACACATGGCACACTCAAAGAGGAGAATGCCTCTTTGAGTGTCATGTCATTAAAATGGCTTTGGTTTATTATATGTATAGATATAGGTGTTTATAATTTAATCCGGAAAAGTAAAATACATTACTATGAAGTCTTATCTGAAAGCTCTAATTGATATATGTTATTAAAATATCATAAAACTAGATGAGACTTGGGTTAAATGCAGCTGCCAAAAGACATGGGTTGATACATGTAGACTCGGATGGGTACCGCTGTAACCACTTCCTAAGTCTCTTCAATTGCATCTATAGAACTGTAAGTAGTAAAGCTTATGCAAAGTTTCTGACTTAAGAAAGAAAGGCTTAAAATTTTGGTGTGTACATAGGTATCCAATTCAAGAGACAATTCCGTAATTTAGCCGAGTGCAGTGTATCATACTAAAGATTTTTCATCAAAGGTTTACTTTTGTAGCCTTGACCATCTAAAAGCCATTTTATATTTTGTTCGCTACCAACTTTAGTAACCAAATGTTTTTGTTGAGTAAACCCGCTAACATACAACCTAAGTAGTTAACTCGGCCGATATATCAGTGATATATCACCGATATCTCGGTTATCGGTCATCAACTGATATATTGGTACCGATATTATCGGCGATATTGCGGCCGATATTGCGGCCGATATTTGACCGATATTTGACCGATATTCCCGATATTGGTGTTTTTCTTCTTAGTTCTTCCATTTTTCTTACTTCTTATAGTGTTATTACTTTTTTATTACTGTTTTAAGTCTTAATTGTTAATATTTAGTGTTAAATATTAGTATTTTAAGTCTTAACAAGGTTAATTTGTTAATGGTAGGAGAGTATGTTGAATTGTTAGTGCTAAAACACGTATTGATTTTGCATGATATAAAAATTGCCGATATCCCACCGATATCTCACCGCGATAACCTATATCTCAAATATCGGTCCTTCACCGATATCTGATATTTTACCGCATTAACTGCTTAGCATACAACAGAGCTACATAAGACACTTCATGTAATAGCTTTAGCTAATTAAATTTGAAAATGGCGGAACTGAATTATGGATTGGTTTATTCTTTGTTGAGTAAACCCACTCCAAAAATTTATTTACTTGTGTTAAAATGAGATAAGTTATGGTTTTTTAAGTTCGGCTTATCATATACGAAAATGTTTCAGAAGAGGACAAGTCATTAGGATTTTACAACTACATTTTCCCTATGGCCTATGTACAAGATAACACTGTTTCTTAGGTATCATATACATAATTATATGACTGACTAAATAGATCATATCATCAAATATAACTGATGAAATGTAAATTTAAGGTGAACTTCAATATACAAATGTTTAAAGTAGCCTGCATGCAAATGTTTAAAGTGGCCTAGATGAAACTGCCAACCTCTAAAGGTTGATGGCGATGGTTATATTTGCACATGTATATCACTATGCAAAAGGGTGTGAAGAAACATGAGGAACATGTATCAATGTTTCTTCAATTGGTAAACATATTAGACATTAGAAATGTATACACATTTCTTCAAAAGGCTATGCCAAAGGCTTTATTTGTACACACATATCACAAGTTGTGTGTATGTGTGTGCTTTTTTGGATAGCATTTTAAAGCTAATTATAGTTGTAAGATACATTGTTACTCACTTCTCAAGTCTATGGTTGTAGACACTTGCCACTATGCAAAGGTTAAAAAAAACATGAAGATGTATCAATGTCTCTCAACTGGTACGCATACTAGACTTTCAAATAGCTATGCTCTATCTTTAGTCACGGTTGCCTATGTAGATCATATATGTAAGAGGCCTTTGGTCGTTGTCCTTAAAAATTATTACTACATATGCAAAAGTATTAATGCAACCATAATCTTAGAACTCAGTGTAGTTAGCTCCTTGCATCATTTCAGCCTAACCTGCGTTTCTTTAAATACGTAGAGAAGGCAAACTGCTCACTGTCTAAGAAGGTGCAATTTGATTTCAAATACTTGTGCTCTTTCTATTATTGCTTTAGTTCCAACTTCTTTTACCAAATTTCAAAGTTTAAATATTCATTCAATCCACTTTTTAGGGATATTCAATACATAACTTAATTTATACCAATAACTCTTTAGTCTTTACAAGTGGGAGCGAGTAAGCGGGCCACAAGTTGCGCCGCTACCCCCCTTTTGAATAGAAAAACCTACTCTATTAAAAATAAAACTTAGGTCCTTCGTTGCTAGCGATTTGCTCTGCACCACCTTTTGAACTCTTTTTAAGAACCGAATTGCCTCAGGGGCTAGACCTCCAAATGTGTCAAAAGCAAATGGCACAAAAACGTGTTGGTTCTCTAGGCAAGCAGCTTCATGTTTGACAACTTTCTGGGATTCTGCTCTCAAGGCTGCTTGCCCTACCACAAACCCCGAATCTCGAAGTCCCACCAACGGAGACACCCCTGTGAGATCAACGCACGCATGTTTGCCTTGTGCCCACCCGAACACGAGGACATCTGCTGGCCTTAGGGTAGACCGCCCCTCTAGGGGTCCGTCAAAAAGTTAACCGAGGCTTCTTTTCTAGCCGAAATCCCTGCCCTACGCAAGACGTCCCATAAAACATCCCTGACCAAATCATGTCTGTATTTAAATCCGGGAAGCTCCTTACAGTGAAGGGCATGTTCCCCAAACTTATCTAAACATGCTTTTTTGCAAACTGGACACGACTCATCAACTGGGAACATGGGAATCATGAGCCTGTATTTAAGGATAGCCCGGTATTCAACAGCTGACATGTGTTGCCCAAGCCCCCCAATAGGAAGGAAAACCAAGAAATCTTGAGCATGCGCTACTTTGAGGCATTCAAACACCGCTTTCTGACGCGCAGTCATGGCAAACCTATCTCCCATAGTCTGAAGTGTTTTACAGTTAAACGCACTCACCAAGAACTTTTGAGGTTTGTTGGGGGCGGTGTCCTTATCCATAAAACCACCCAAATCTAAATCAGGGAGAAAGCTACGAACGTTGTCTAAGGCAAGCTCATAATCCAAGTCCATCCCCACTATCCTGCTGTTTTGTAAGATGTGGTCTTGTAGTCCCCATGACTGCACTCTAGAGGCCACAAAAGCATATGCAGACACGTCCTCTGCCGAACACAAGCCAAGACCTCCCAACCGTATCGGTAGAGACGCTATCCGCCATTGAAGATCCCCAAAGAACGCCCCCCCAACAAACTACGATATCTTCAACCGCTTCACGAAGCCCTTTGTCGAAAATGGATACGGCCTCATCAGCATAGGCTGGTTGACATGTCCGAAGGCCAAACAAAAGTTTAGCAACACCCATACAAGAACGGAGCAGCAAAAGTTCACTTTGGGGGTCCCCCAATTTCTGCAGAGAAACCATCAGATCCACTGCCCGGCGAGCCCTTTTAGCACCCAATGATCTAATATATCCCCCGTCCCGACTAACCGCACCCCCAGGAGCTTCACACCTCCCTCTGGTCTCCCGATATCATTAGGAAATAAACCAGACTTCACTTTTTACCCATTGCACGACGGCCAAAAATTCACATTTCTTAATATTAAGCGTAAGGCCTAGATTCGGCCCCTCAGCCCGGATAATATCAAAAGCCTTAGCCACTTCATTAGCATCTCCCATAATAGTGCCATCGTCGAGGTACCAAGCATGAAATGGAAGGGAGCAACACTCTTCTAGCCGCCGGACCAACGGGTGTAGAACAAGAGCGAAGAGAAGCGGCCTCAATGGGTCTCCCTGTTGGACCCTAGTGGAGGCCCGAATACAAGAATCCCCCACATAAAGCCTAGCAGGTTGGGCATATATGAATTGAACCCAATGGTAGATGGATGGGCATCGGACGCTCACTTCGCGCAGGAGAATCATCCTATCAACCAAGTTGAAGGCGTTCGAAAAGTCAACCGTGAGCATGGCCAGGGATCCGTCATCATGGAACGCATTTAAAAACCTATTCGCGCTGTGGAGAATAGCCTCTGCCCCGTTGGGGACCCCCACCCCAAATTGATAAACACCTAACTGTGCCGCCATCTCTTTCCCAACTTTACGCATTGCGACTTTAGAGACTAACCTTCTCCAAATAGCCCCAATAGCAATAGGCCTAATTTCATTATCGGGCTTGAGCAATGGAGTTAAGGGGGTGGATGCGATGAACTCTGCAAAAACTTTTTTGTTGTGTATATTTTCTATTGGAGGGCTTACACATTATCGTTGCTGGTAAATTTTAATTTTTTTTATTATTTTACTATTATTTGCAATTTTCTTATTTCAACTGTTGATATTGTTTGTCTTTGTTATTGCAAGCTATTTAGACTTCTAGAGGAGGAGATGAGAAAGCCATTGACAATCGATGTTCATTTCCATCATGAGTTGCCAAAGAAAGGAAGGCGTGATGGCACCACCAAGCAAAGCACAGTTTTGTGCGAGGATTAACATGTTGGAACCTTTTGATATTCGATGATTAACATGTCGGAACCTTTTGATGCTTAGTATCAAACTATGTAAACACTAAACCCTCAAACCTAACATGAAATGCAAGAATGGAAATCGCGCAACGCGCGATGGGGAACAACCCTAGTTTTGGTTATAACTGTACGCCTCAACAATTACAACGATATATAGGAAATTAGGAAGCAATTACAAAGACGTGTTTAAACAATTATAAGTGGTGCGTTAAAAAAGCATTTGTAATCATGCTATGCATTTTGTACCGACACATATACCATTATCTAATATACACATATCACATGTTGAAAAATTCTTAAGTTTACCTATAAAAAAAATAACCTTTTACATAAACCGAAAATACATATGTATTTGATTTAGTCGCTCTATCACCCCATCCCTACCACAAACAAGTACCAACCAAAATAAACCACCGACTAAAACAATAAGACAAAAAAAATTCATAAAAGCAATCATTCTAGTTATCCCAAGAGAGTCCAAGCCAAAGGAAGACAAAGAAGATGTGGTGATTATGGTTTTGTTCAATACTTTCCACTCGGTTATTACATCTTTTATCAAGAACAAAAACTTTATAAACTATATGAATGTGTTCAAATTGTTGATGTATGATGTTCATTGAATTTATGTATATAGGCATGCAAAGATATAAAAGGCTAATATAATTAAAGAGGATAAAGAAGGTAAAGATGTTATAGTCAATTTGTTGGACCATAGACCGATAGCGAAAAACTATAATACCATTTTTGTATTCCCCGGGACGTTCCCGGGGTATAATCTAGTTGTAAAATAGTTTCAAGTAGTGACCGATGACTATATACATACCACTAGGACGATTTATTTAAGTTATCCACATCTCAATATGTGTGATAGAGAGACTTCATTTGAGAGCGACACAAAATTCATAGTAAAGGGACTTGTCATATATATTTATGTAACTTAACCCCTCCTCGGGCTCACCCTCTATATGTACGTGTGCTTGTATGAGAGAGTAAGAGAGAAATATTCATTTGCAAACACACATTGTTTAACAATAAAATATCTTATTCTCGTCCAAAGATCAAGTTCTTACACTATGGCTTAATAGTTTACTAACTAACCACCATGTAGTTGCATAATTTTTTTTTCACTACAAATATGATTTGAATTAAATCTATTAATCTATTATATAATCTATATCTATATCTATTAATAAAAGAATTGACTTATGATGATGTGGCATTCAATGGAGCCTTCAACACCCCCTTAAATATGCCACGTGGCACGTCGAGATGAGAGTGTTTAATTTTTTTATTATTATTAAATCTAATAATAAAATTAATTACAAGATATGTATATCTAAGAATTTAAAATAAAAGATTTACTTTACCAATTAAAAACAAAATTGGATTTTTCTTACTCATGTTTCATCCCATAATTTTTAAACGTTAATATCTTTTATATACGAGAGTTTTTAAAGAAAAAAATTCCACCAAATTAACGAGTGTTTTATTATCTTTCCAACGAGTATCATAGTGCTATATAAAAAACGGAGAAAAAAACGACTATTTTTATAGGGTTTTGTTCATAAGTGAAAAAAAACAAAGGTTTTGTTCATATATGAAAAAAAAAACATAAAGTGTTTAGGTTATTCATTAATCATGTATAGACAAGTCATTAATTATGTTCAAACCAGTAAATATGAATTCTATAATATTAGAGTTATACATCGTTTTATTATTTTTCCAATGAATATCATAGTGCTATATAAAAAACGGAGAAAAAAACGACTATTTTTGTGGGGTTTCGTTCATACATGAAAAAAAAAACACAAAGTGTTCAGGTTATTCATTAATCATGAGGTTCTTATCTACGATGTTGAAATTCAGCTCAATCGCCATGCTATCATTGAAATTTTACTCTTCTAAAGATGCAACGTTGCTGACGTGGCATGCAATAGTGGCTTCAACTTCTCCATGAAACTGCCACGTGGCATCATAATTGAAAGATTTTAGTGATTTTGAATTATTTCAATTTTTTAATAAAAAAAATAAGAAAAAGATAAAACCCTAAAAGAGATTGAGTTATTTTAGGAAAAAAGAATTTAAAAACAAATTTAAATTTCTCTCTCTCATATTTCCTCCCATAATTTTTAAACGTTAATATCTTTTATATACGAGATTTTTTAAAGAAAAAAAATTACACCAAATTAACGAGTGTTTTATTATCTTTCCAACGAGTACCATGGTGCTATATAAAAAGCGGAGAAAAAAAAAGACTATTTTTTGTGGGGTTTCGTTCATACAAAAAAAAACACAAAGTGTTCAGGTTATTCATTAATCATGTTTTTTCTTTTAAACCAGCTTCTTATCTACGATGTTGAAATTCAGCCCAATCGTCATGCTATCATTGGAATTTTACTCTTCTAAAGATGGATAGGTATACTTCATCAAGAAAAGCTAGGAGAAAGAATCGTGTAACACTGCAACACATGGTGTCACCTTATAGCAAGGTTATTTTTTTATTTATTTAATTACAAGAGTAATAATTATTACTATTAGTATTACTATTATTAAAATGATTATATTTTTCAACCCCAGGACTCTCCCGGGGTAATCAGCTAGTTGTATATATATTCAAAGTATGATGTGGTTTGATGAATATATACGAGGAGAATTTAAAATTTTATTTAAAGTTATATACTTCATATAAAAGTATTATGTATCACTTTAAAATATATTTTTTAATATCTTTTATTGTCTAACATGAATACGAAAGTAGTTATTAATTTCATACTAGAATACCATTTTAGTATTAAATTCTCATTTAATTTATACCGTAGGAGTAAAATCAATGAAGTATCAACTATGTTTTCTTGTTATTCATTCAATAGATGATATATGTACAATTAAAATCATGACTAAAACAGAATTTGCTATTATAACTCTTAATTTTCAGAATGGTACAATATAAATGCATGTATTTATTAGACTCTGGAATACGTACGATACAACCATTTTCTATTTTATATTGAATCTAAAAAAGATCATTTAAGAATATAAATTTTTTTTAACGGCCAATTGGAATCACTCACGGACTACTGGAGTATTATTGTGCCATCAGTGTTACCACGCGATCATATTCTACCACTAATTCACCAATTCAGGAATAAACTTATAATTATGAGAAGACCCATTTGTGAGATTCGAACCCAAGACCTTATAGTCCCTAAGTCTTATCCCACCACCAAGTTCTATCTATAAATCTAACACCAAACTTTTCTATCTTTTGCAACCTAACACATTAATTTGATTTTTCACTTCTATCCCAAAGCTTTCCATCTTTTGCAATTTAACTTTTTTTTTTGAAAGATGAACTTCATTAAAACACACAAAACGACTATGCTCTCCAAGACAGAGAACACAGCCAATACACCGGGGGAAAACCAAACAAAACAAACAATCTACGTTACATCAAACGAGCACCAATGCTCCCAATCCACGACCCCACCCTTAAACCTATTTTTGTACCAAAGAAAACCCAACGCCTTAATGTCCGCAACCAGTCTCATCGCATCCGTGTCAGAGCCATTAAAAATTTTCTCGTTTCTCGCTTTCCAAACTCTCCAACAAGTAATAATGATGATACCATATAGGACTTCTTTCTTGATACCCGCCACGCCACTATGCTCATGAATCGAAATAACATCCTTCACATGAAAGATAAACGGTCTAGGAATACCACACCACAAAGCGACCTTATCCCACACTCCAGCCGCCATCGCACAACCCGTTAAAAGGTGTTCAATGGACTCGTCGTACGACTGGCACCACACGCAAGAGAGACTATCCACCATTATACTCCTTCTAGCTAAAGCCGTTTTAGTGGGGAGACGATCCAGGAACGCACGCCACATAAAAATGTTGCATTTAGAAGGCACCCAAGAGCTCCACCTGAAATCACAACCAGAACCAGAATCCGATCCTCTAAGCCAGCACTTAACATCGGCGACATCAAAGCCAATGTTACCCCCACGAGCCCAATACCACACGTCCTCTCTATCATGCAAAATAATAGGCTGTAACATCACTTCCAGCGCCGCTTTACTGTCTACCTCCTCCGGATTCACCACCGCTCGAGACCACTCCCACCGGACCAACCAATTATCACCTGAGGAAACCAACCGGTCGCAAAGAAGAACCCGCTTATTTCTTTCAGCAGCGTACAGCAATGGGAAGGAATTTTTAAGCGGCTCTACTCCCATCCATGTATCCAACCAAAACCGAATACATCTACCATTACCATGATTAACGCGAAAGAGACAATTTAAACCAACACCGTCTACCTTGAGCTTGTTCCACAAAGAAGCACAATTCTTCCACACACCGGTAAAAGCATTATTACAAGGAACCATACCCCATTGACGCGTCGAACCATGAATGGAAAGAATGGTCCTCCTCTACAATGCATTGGGATCGCTCAAAAATCGCCACAACCATTTAATCACCATAGCATTATTAGTAACTTCAAGAGGCGCAACCCCCAAACCCCTGTCTTTTATCCGTTTCGTAATAGTTTCCCAAGCCACCCAACACATTTTGCGCACCTCGTCAGAACCGCCCCAAAGGAACTGCCTCATAAGCCCTTCCAAAACCCCTATAACCTTCTTAGGCGCCTTGAACAAAGAAAAGTAATAAATAGGCAAACTATCCAACACCGATTTAACTAAAGTCAAGCGCCCGGCTATCGATAGAGTATTTGCTTTCCACTTCGAAAGCCGAGTTTTGAACTTAGTTATCACCGGTTCCCAGTTTGCAGCTCTATTCATGTTTGCCCCTACCTTTATACCCAAGTAAGTAAACGGCAAATCACCTTTTTGACACCCTATCTCCGCGGCCATATTAACGATCTCCGCTTCTTCAACACCAACCCCATAAAGAACCGACTTATGTAAATTGATCTTGAGACCGGAACATAAGTAGAAAATGCGGAGCACACGTCTCATATTATTAAAGTTGAATAAAGACCAATCGCCCATTATCATAGCGTCATCCGCATAGAGTAAGTGAGATAGAGTTGGGCCCTCGTTAGGAAGCTTAATCCCATGAAAGGCACCAATATCACTAGCCTGACGTAACATGCCCGAGAAAGCCTCCATTAAAATAACGAACAGAAACGGCGATAGAGGATCCCCCTGACGAATCCCTTTGTGACAACCAAACTCGAACGTAGGAGAACCGTTAACAAGAACCGCCGCACGAGAAGAATATAAGATGCCGCGAACCCACTCGCACCAAGCCCCCGGGAAACCCATCTGAGCCATAACTGAAAGTAAAAACTCCCAGTTGACATTGTCATACGCCTTTTCGAAGTCGATCTTGAACAAGAAAATCTTTCTGCCTCTCTTCTTAGCCCAAGAAATAACCTCGCTAGTCATAAGAGGACCATCTAAAATGTACCGCCCAGAAAGAAAAGCAGACTGAGTCTCAGACACTACGCGCCCCAACACCAACTTCAATCGGTTCGCTAGCACCTTGGACACCACCTTAATAATACTGCCAATAAGACTAATTGGTCTGAACTCCCCCAGATTCGAGGGATCGCCAATTTTCGGAATAAGTGTAATAAACGAAGAACCTACACCGGGACAAAACCTGGACGCCGTATAAAAGTGATCCAAGATAGCCAGAAAATCGTGCTCGAATATACTCCAATAATGCCGAATGAACTTAAAATTAAATCCATCCGGCCCCGGGGCTTTATCCGCACCACAATCAAACACCGCCCGTTTAATTTCCTGGTTGGAAAACTTATCAATCAAAAGAGCCGCCTCATCCCCATTCACGGTTGTCAAACCGTAACAAATCAGATTTGGCCGAACCCCCATAGACTCTTTGAACTTATCCCGAAAAAACCCCATAACCTCCCTTTTAATAATTTCCGGATTAGTCACCCACCTACCTTTAACCTCCAAGCCCGGGATAAAATTAGACGCCTTTCTTTTATTAATACAACCATGAAAATACCTAGAGTTATCATCCCCATTCGAAGCCCACTTACACCTCGCCTTTTGTTTAAGATCGCTTTGTTTAAAATAATCTAACTCCCCGATGCGTCTCTTTATCTCTGTCATAGACCATATCTCATCTTCAGTAAGCGATCGAACCTCCACCAAATGATCTAAAATAGTGAGCTCTTCTTCCAGAATCCGCCTCTCCTCCATCTCGTTGGCCTTAACCGTATGCGCCCACTTAGTAATGTTCTTACGTAACAATTTGAATTTGGCCAACAACCGAGCGTCTGGATTGCCTGAAAAATCCCCTTCCTGCAACGTCTTTGTCACCACCAAATCAAAATCTTCACGACCAAGCCAAGAATTATAAAATTTAAATGGTTTGGGGCCAAAATTCCTCGACCCTGTCTTTAACAAAAGCGGACTGTGATCAGATTTAACTCTCTCCAAAGCGATATACTCAGCACACGGCCACTCCATAAAAACATCCCAACTGACAAAAATCCTGTCAATTCTGCTGAGCTTATCACCTCGTTTGCCACCTTAATGTTTCGGACCCAATCCGCCTTCCCAACCCGACCCATACCCCTGATATTCAATGAAATAACATTCATTGAGTAACCTCTTGATAACCTTCTTCGCGCAACACCTCTTTGACATTAGGAACAAAAGCATCTAAATTTTCCACCCCCAAGGCCCGACTCAACAGAATAGTTTGATTAGCTTCAGTATCAAGAACACTTACAGAATTATCGCCCACACTAAGGTTGGGAGCCGCAGATACCTCTTCAATCTCCGGATCGTTTGCTACATGAGGCGCTACATCCAAATCAACCGGTAAACGCCTATTTAAATCCGGTGTAACAAAAATATCCTCCGACCCATCCAAATCACACTCAACAGTGGTACCCTGGTCCGTATTGTTCGAAAGTATGCCTATCAACCGATCTAAACCAAACATATCGTTGTTTTCCCGAGACCTCTTCTTAGGACGCTCTAACGAGCCGCTGCTGCCACTTCTGTTATTGAACAAAGATTTCCTTCGAAATTTTTTCCTACCTTTCGAAGCTTCCGGCTGAACAGCCTCCGTTCCAACCCTATCGGCATCATCCTCCACCCTAGTTTCACCACTATCGTCGTCCACCGGAACTGCGGGCTCATCATGCACCTGCTCAACTTGTGGAATTTCACCCTCCTCCTGATCATCTTGCACTTGTTCATCCTGGGACTCGGTCTGACTTTGGGTACTACTATCATCCTCCTCATGGTCAACCACACATTCAGGTACCCATTCAGCCGCGTCCTCGTCAATCCAGACTTTGAAAGTGCGACCTCTCCAAACGATATCAACCCTATCCACAACCCTCTTACACTCCTTAGTGAGAACACCGATGAGAGCATAAGAGAGGTTATTCACATCTCCTGAGAAAGACGCTGAACGAACCAACTTGCCATATCTACTACCGATCAAATCATATACCTCATCCGACGTCAACTGTGCTGGGACCCCGTGAATTTGTAACCACGCAATACGACCCTCCTCGACGAAACCTCCTTCAGCCCATAACTTTAGCGACTCGAACAACCCTGACCAGCCTTGGACGTCTCTTAGAAACCCTTCCGCATCGCTACTTTCATAGAACACCAAAGCCACTGACAATCCTCCCAAATACTTGATGTCCAATGCTGACCAACCCTTCCTGTTCAGAATTTGCTTGAGAGAAGTCAAGCTATTAAGATCCAATACTTTCCCATATAACGCGCAATCGGACCAGTGGGTGAAACGCTCCACTGTATCATCAACGTTAATAACATCCACCTTGTTTCTATTCAACAACGAGTCCACGAAAGATCGACCTGCATTGACGTGCATGGCTTCCGCCACTTCGGGACCCACAGGACTAGGGTTTGCATGGGGAACCTCCTTCGTAGCTTTTGCCGATCGCTGCTGCCCACTCTCTGGCCTCTGTACTTTCTGCCCATCAACGAAACGAGCGATGGAAATAAACAGCTTGTACGTTCCTAGCCATACATCCGACATGTCATTCTCCAACCGGACTGCGTCCTTAACCCCGGAGAACGTAATGAAAGCGAACCTTTTACCCCATTTATCAAGTTTTCTAGCAATATACGACCCTTCAAAATTCCCATACCCTTTCAACACTTCCTTTAAATCTTGTGAGGAGCACTTCGGAGGAAGATTCGAAACGAAAAACTTAGACAATACCTTGTTAGAAGCCTCTGCCGTTCGTTCATTCCCTCTACCATGACGTCTTCGTTGTTGTTCCCAACCATCGGGATCCATTCGTCTTGGATCGCCCTCCATTCGTCTTGGATCGCCCGACTTCTTCGGAGAAGCGGCGCTAGGGTTTTTGTAAATCTCTATAACACTTTTTTACTTTCAACTTTACTCTACTTTCATCTTTCACAATTTTTTATTTTGCGTTTCGTTCTAAATTTTGTGAATTAACACGCCACAACGTGCATGTGGAGTTCAACATGTTTTAAATGATGTTAGTTAAAATTAGCAATTGTAAATTACCGTAACATTAATATTTAATCAATTACATCGGTAGTTATGTCTGGTTGATAAGCCATAGGCTTGCGGGGCAATGGCCACGAACAAAATCCTAGTTATATAACATTTTGCGAAAAACCACACACATACATTAGCTAAAAATTGTAACATTGTTATTCCATTTTTAATTTATTCACAACTATAAACGAGTTGCCAATGAAGCCTAGCTCCAGTTGGTGAAAACTAGGGGGAGCTAGAGCGTAGGTCGTGTAGAGGTTGAGGGTTTGATTTCGGTCGGATCCATATTTATCACATGTGGGGGTTCCATCTAGGGAGATCCCCAATTCAGGTAGGACAGGTAATCAGTACATGCTAGCTAGGGTGTTAATCCGAACTCCACCGGTTGCACTACTTGTCATTAAAAAAACTATAAACGAGTTAAACCATTGTAAGTTATTTGAACCCGGTCAGTAAAAACTCGAAATGAGTCAAGTAACGAGCTCGGCTCAGGTTCGACTTAACTCAGCTAAGGGGCTGTTTGGCTTAGCAGTTAATCATTCTATTAAGATGCTGAAACAAATAGTCTGAATGCTAAATGATTCAGAGCTGAATGGTTAAGAGACTGATTAAGAGGCTACCAAACAGCCCCTAAGTTACATTCTTAAGTGGTTCACTGATTAAGAGGCTACCAAACAGCTACCAAACAAATAGTTAATCATTCTATTAAGATGCTGAAACAAATAGTCTGAATCGCATGGTTGGTCCCTGTGCTTTCCAAATTTTGCACTCTTGCTCCTAGTGGTTCACTAATTACAAGATTGGTATCTAGGTTTAACAAAAGTGCACTCGATTGATCCCCATGACTAACGACAGTTAACTTTTTTGGTTAAGTCCACCCACATGGGGGTATTATAGTCTTTTTATATCTGAACCTACTATAAAACCCCACCTTTCTTATTCCTTAAACCATCACCCTTGCACCTCCACCTTCTTCTTCATTAAACCACCACCATCTCCTTAAACCATCACCCCTAAACCTACTATAAAACTCCACCATCATCTGCACCTTCAACTGCCTCCCCCACCCGACCACCATCTGCACCATAACCCACCATCCTCAAACCCACTATCTGAATCAAGGGCCGCCACCACTGGTGGTTTCCGGTTACAACCACGCCGCCATCCTCAAACCCACCATCCTCAAATCCACACCGCCACCTGAAACCCCTAATTAAACCCACCTGAACCCCTAATTAAACGCCACAACCAATACACCTAAAACCCCACCTGAAACCCCTAATTAACCATCGCCTCTTCATCTCTGCTCCATAGCCACAACCAAGATCCAAACCTAACATCTGCTGCTCCATAACCCAACCAGACGCCGCCGTAGTCTCCATAACTGGCCGAAACAAAACAAACTGAAAAACAAGCAAAGAAAGCAAGAAAGGATAAGCAGATGAAAAAGTGATACTCCTCCTCTGATCTGATATATTGTAAATATCTCTCCAATTCTTGAAGAAGATTATTATTATTATTATTATTATTATTATTATTATTATTATTATTATTATTATTATTATTATTATTATTATTATATAGGAGGGGAGGTGAGACAACCAATCTCCAGGAGAAGAAGAAGCCATTATATATATAACATATATGTAGGCAACTGAATCAATCGGCAAACTGCAATGAGGAGATGAAGAAGAAGAAACATTAATTAATTAATTAATTAATAGGTCTAGTTTGGTTAAAAGTTAAAAGAAACACAGAAAATTAGGGCAAAAAGATAACTTACCGACAACAAGAGGTACTTCTCTTCTGGTGATTGATTCATGTTGTTGATTGGAGTGTGAATGATATTGTGAATTTAGGGTTAAGCGTTTGATGATCAAAAGAGATAGAGACAGACAGAATGCAGATGGCAGTGGTGGTGTGGTGGTGGTGGTGGTGAGGGAAGAAGATAAGGGTGGGGGTGGGGGTGGGGGTGTGGTGGTTTAGTTATTTATTTATAATGTTTTATTTTTTTTATAAGGGCAAAATAGACATTTTGTATCTATTTAACAGAAAATTTTAACGACCGTTAGGGGCTAGGACCAATAGAGTAACGAAATTAATACATTTGGATCATGTTAGTAGTAAGTTTACAACCCTCGGGACCAATGGTGTAATTAGTGAACCACTAGGAGCAAGAGTGCAAAATTTGGAAAGTACAGGGACCAACCATGCGATTCTCTCTTTTTTAAAGGTTTTTCTTTGTTTTGTTTTTGTTTTTGTTATTATTATTGGATTTGGTTCAAATGAGAACCTTTCCCCAAATTGAGAACTGAGAGAACCATTCTGGGCCACACATTTCTCTAAGGCAAAAAAAAAAAAATTTTTTTTTTTTTTTTGCAAAAATCGCTGCTTTATATGTAAGAAAAAAAAAATTTTTTATTTTTTTTGTATTTTTTTTTTCAGTATACACATGTGTATAATTGCAATATACACATATGTATAACTGAAATATACACATATGTATAGCTGAAAAATGCTATATACACATATGTATAATTGCTATATACACATATGTATACTTGACATATACACATATGTATAAATGAAAAAAAAATTCAAAAAAAATAAAAAAAAATTTTTCCTTGCATAAAAATGTGCGATTAAAGCAAAAAAAAAAAAAAAAAAAAAAAAATTTTTTTTTTTTTTTGCCTTTATATGAAATGTGTGGCCCAGAATGGTTCTCTCAGTTCTCAAATAGGGGTTGGTTCTCTTAGGATCCCTACCCTATTATTATTTTTTTTTTTTAAATGTAGAGGAAGATGATGGTAAGCTTATCAGGAGACAGCAATATTAAAAGGGAAGCACGTGGGCAGTTATGAGTGGGTGTCCCTTGTCGGGCCTATGGCCCATTAAACAATAATTCGGATTATCCGTCTCCAACTCTGTTCGTCTGTTGGCACGTCTCTATAAGGCCCAATCTCTTAAGCTCAATCGGACCCTTCATTTATAGTCCTTGACCCACCCGTTTTGTTTCATCTTACTGTATTAACATCTGGGCTTTAAGATAAGAAAGGTTCATGATTAACGTACATAAAATATAAAATTTAGATACTATCGGGTCCCATGTTTAGATATAGCATGATCACGTAGAATTCATTTTTGTTTTTGTTACTTTAAAAGAACCGAAAGCTGAACCGAATTGAGTTTTGAGTTTAGTTTTTGAACCGGGTTTGTGATTGAATCATAGTTATCAAATGCACACTAAAGGCCCATAAGCCTAGCCAGAGGCCTAGGCGCAAAAAGAAATGGGATGAGGTACTGAGATTTAAAAAAAAAAGAACAAAGAAAAAAAGTAAAACCATATTATGTATTAGAGAAAAATACTATTCAAATAAAATAAACAAAAACTATTATAGAATATTAATATCATCTAATTAGTATCGAAAGTTTTAAAAAATTAGTGTATTAGTGTATAAAATTACTTTTCCTGGGATAAAAGTAGACATCTGGCTAAAATCAAGCCATAATTTAGAGAATTTGGCCAAAAACTTTCCAGAATTTAGGAATCTTGCAAGAATCTGCGCCTAAACCATCACTTGGAGAATTAAAACGCAATTGCCCATTTGCCCCGCCTTAAAGCGCAACTGGCTCACCTCACCTAAAAATGGGCCTAGGCGCAAGAGGCGATGACTTTTAACAGCTATGGGTCAAACCAACTTGAATTTGTGACGTTGGAACCGATTTGATTCTAGTATTCACATTTTATATTGCTTTGTATAACCATCTTGAGTGGAGTTGGAATTTTTATTAGGCTGAGCGTACTTTGATTGTTTAACCAATTTTTCGATGCTCAAATGAAGATAAAAATATCAATATTAATTATATACACTAAATGAAATGTGAAATTGATTGTACAACTACTATTGTTCAGATTAAGACTTAATTCTATTTTTGTCAAAGTAAAATATAAAATTTGATACATACTACTTGCACACCGCACAACTTATGTTTAATGTTTGGGTCCATTTGTTAATTCTCTGGTGTTCGATTATCTTAAATTGAAACTAGTAATATGCCCCGCGCGTTGCAGCGGGCTTTTGTTTAGCATCGGTTCAATTCAGTACGGTACTCGTACTCTATATAGCAATCAACGTGTTATATAAATAAGAGTAAAATATTTGTAAGTTGAAATATAACTATCAAAACTATCAATGAGACATGAATTTAGAAACTAAAACTATCAGAGAACCAAGTGAACATTTGGCATCGTTTCTATTTGTTGCAGCACCGGTAATATACGTTATTAACTTATTCAATTGGTTTTTAAAAACATATGTTCGTTGACTAAAGTTAACCACACATTTGTATCTTTTAACAATATTATTTTTGAAGTAAGCATGCATTTCGGTGAAAATAAACAATGAAAATAAGAAGAAAAGTAGATAGAAAAGTTTGCATCAAAGAAATCATTTTTATTGTACAGATGTATATAAGATTTATAAATTATAAATTCTTTTATAGATAGTATAGATAAAGTGTGTATTACACATGTACTATTGGCATTACATGTTGTACTTGTACATGAGGGGTATAAATAGAAGAAAATGGCTAAAGATTAGATATTTGTTAAGGAACCCTTCAACTCCCATCTTAAAATGGTGGTAAAATGACTATCTTAGCCATCTCTCCTCCTTAATAAGATAACATAGATAGATATGTACATTTATAACTTTTATTTTCCCCATATACGCTTCATTTTCTCATATAAGCTAAATAAACTTGTAATATGTATTGTAGGGTGAGTTTAATGGAAAATCACAAAAAAATTGAGGAATAAGAAGGTCACTAGCTTAACAAGTTATCATGGAAAATAAATATACAAATGTTATTATAAAATAAAAAATATATCATTTTCACATAAAATTTTCAAAGCTTTTACATATAAACACATATAAAAGCAGTTTTAATAAAAAATTAAAAAATAGCCTAAAAAACGTAAAAATAATTTCTACAATTCTTTTTATTTGAATAATTTCTTCATGTGTTTATATCCAACAACTCCGGAAAAAAAAATATGTAAAAATAATTTTTTTCTATTTAAAAACGATTTTTTAATAAATATTTTACATGTAAAACTAAAACTTGTTGTTTACTGATTCCCCACTTTTTAAGTTCCCCGTTGAACCTCATATACCCAACCTATAGTAAAATATCATATATATCTTAAAAACTATTAGTATTTAGGTTTGTGTTTGGTTGTTTCGGTTAATTTAATGTTTTGTATTTTTATGGGCTATATGGAACCTTATGTAATAGTTAGGCTTTTATTTTAAGATCATTAGATTTAAATAATCCCAATTATTAGCTATTGGTCACCACTAGTCTCAACTTACAAAATCATTGCTGATGGTTCAAACTTTTAACCAATTTTTCTTCAGCGGTCTTATACTAAGTAAAAGTTAACTCATTTAGTTTTTCCTAATGTGAACGACCACATAAGCAACCCATGTCATCAAACAATTGACTTTTTGCCACACAAGCGATCCACTTCAGCAAAAACTAACTAATTAACTTTTAGTTAATATGAAACCGTTGAGAGAAAATAAGTTCAAATGTGAGACCGTCAGAAGTGATTTTTGAAGTTGGAACAAGTGACGACCAATAGTTGATAGTTGAAATTATTTAAATCCAATATTCCTTTAAACCGAACTAGACAAGATTTTAAGACCGAAGACGGAGACAACCCAAACATTAAGATAAAGATCTTGCACTTAGTGGGAGCTGACAAGATAATGGTCATTTTGTGTCTCTTTAAATCTGTTTAGTTATCGTTCAATGGCTCGAACGAAATTAAACAAATATTTACTAGTGGCTCGGCTTATATAATTATTTACATTGTGGTTGGATTTATTATTTAGGTCATGCGTAGTGGGCGTTATGGGAGGGCGTTTTGAATATTTTATTCCCCTATAGCGTCCCGAACACCGCCCCCTTAGGCGTTATGGGTCGCTGGCGCTATTTATATAACGGGCGTTTTCTTTGTTGAAAGCATTTTTATACTATTTTTTTAATTAATTTCCACACCCTCTTCCCACTACACCCTTTCCACTACTAGCAGGAACCCGCGCGTTGCGGCGGGGCTGCACTTTGTTTGGTTGTTACTTTTGGTCAATCAGGTTATTGGTGTAAATGTTGTAGTAGAATAACACGTTAAGTTTGTAATAAATATTATGCGGTGTAAAATTAACCCATAATTTGAAACAATAGATGACACCATAGAGTTTTCTAAATACAAAAAACATAAGTGAAAAATAATGATTAAAAACAATACTCCTGAACACAATATGGTATGTTACACTAACTTGTTCGATACAATACTCACAAAATAATTGAGGCTATGAAATCAAAATGATATCATTACCCCCATGGTGGTGTTCACAAGTACACTTGCATTCCCTGGTTTTAAGTCGCGATCTCCACCCTACAGATAGCAAGCAATTTATCATCTATTTATCACATACAAATAGCAAGCAATGTTTGTTACTTGTGATGCATCAATTCCGAGCAGAGATGGCTTAAGGCTATCGCATTATCCTCCAATCCCTTCTATAATATAAGGCAATGCGAACTTGTCAATATAACTTAGTACGTTATTGGAAATGGTTTAAAGATTTAAAGTATTTTCAATAATGGTTTAAATCTACTTTATTGTCATCAACTCATGCAACATAGGCTACAAAAGTTAACAAACTGAGAATTATTGTTTCCTAATTTCCACCCGCTAATTTCTACCAGCTATTACAGTTTTAAGTTTGAACGTCTAAAATTTTAAAAAAAATCACTTTCATGCTGGTACATCAGCTTCTGTTTGCATCCACCTGAAAATTAAAAATTTAAGAACTTGAAAATTGAACTCATTAGTACACACTCAAAAATTAAAAGAATCGGCCGAGCATAATATATAAAAAAAAAACATTACTTCTACCATATACTAACATTAACATTAATAAAATTGTTCTTCAAGGTGTATTTGACAAAAGGTTTAGGAACCCAAATTATTACGAGTATAATTTAAAAAACGGATTTTAATAAGAAAAATAGAGAAACATGAACTTAAAGATGCTTCATGTGCTATCCTTTTAGCAAAGCCAAAAAGATAGATGTGTTTCCGTCTACAATTCGATCACAGTAAATTTGTACATTTGGAGGATCTATAACAACTGGAAGCATATACATATGATCTGGTGGGTGTGTTCAAAGTGAAATGACAGGGATCAATTGTTAGCAGCATCAAAATCGTCATTTTTAATGTTAATTATTGAAGTTGTATCAAAATAAAAACTAACCTGGACTTGTTGAACAAGTTCATGTTAATCTGAATCCGCTAAGATATGAAGCTGGGTTGTACTCAATATATTTGAAAAAAATACAAGAATAACATATACGGCTAGAACGTAACATACAAGATGTTATTGCACATTACTGGTATTGAGCTATGTTATAGAAGATGTTACGGCAACGAACTTGTCTAGATCCTTAACGTATGGTGAAGACGCCAAAAGCTTCCAAACTCTCCATGGTTGTCATGTACGCTTTTTTCTTGCGAACAGGAAATCAAGCAACGGGTAGTTTCAAGATTCATTACACAGGACACCAACCACTTCTTTTTCATAAGATACACTAAAACCTAAGATAAACCAATGCAAAAACCCGGCGGATGCTTTATGTAGTTGAACCAGATTAATAAAGTAAATATAAAAAAAAATCAAAAATCACAACCAAATTAGAGGAAGGAATGGGAGGAGATAGCTCCTAAAATAATACAAAAGTTGAGTTGCAATGTTTTGACCATTTTATTAGTTTGTTTTAGAAGCCTAAATTTGTCTAATATATGTATATGGAAGAAGCTGAGTTTATTTCACATTAAACAACTTATTGTATGCTTATATTACTTGTAGCTTCAACCTATTTAGCCACATCCAAGTCAACATACTACATATTAGAATGCAGACGTGAAGATTACAGAAACCCGACACATCCATTCACAGGGTTCAACACAACTAAATCATCAAAAGGAATTATTTGCGTTCTTATTAAACAATCATTAAACACCTTGTATTAAATCATTCAATTCTCAAAAGTTCCTTCATTATGGCATTTCATCAAACAACTGATGGGTTCAGAAAATGAGTTTATATAACAACTTATTTAACATCCTAAAACAACCTATTTCATTTCTTATGAACACAACTCATTCAAGAAGTAACTACAAGTCAATGGAGGTCAAAATTAAATAAGAATCGAACCTGATAATGGTGATATGCAGACCCAATTGATGCAGACACAATTGTGGGTGTGTGCCCTCCATTGAGTGGTTGTTAATAGGGAGTAAGATTAAAACGTATGGGGTATTGAAAAGACGTAGTAAAGGCTGGAATATTCAATGAGAGCATTCAATCACATGAAATTAACATCATGAATGTCTTACAGCCTTTCATGATCCAGACGTAATGTTAAGTTGTAAGTTAGGTTGAAAAAGTTGTTTCTATTTGAGAAATGACTTGAATGAGTTGCATTAGAAATTTGTATAATGACCATAAAATGTGGTATACAAGGGTATTAGTGGAAGAAAAGGGGTAAAAATTTGGGGATTACACTTGTGGCTTTTGAGATGCCATCTTAAAATGGTAGTGAAATTACCTTGATGTCCATCTAGGATGCATTATATAATAGTATAGATAGATAATAATTACCCAATCATTTATAAAGCCCCATAACCCCCCTTCCTACTACAACCCTCTTTTTCCATAAAACTCCATAACCCCCCTTCTATTACTTTTTAATATTTTAATACTCATAACCCCCCACCACTACACATATTCTTAGGAGATAATTAGACCACATACATATTTTTTTCACAAAACGACGAGATAATTAGTAGTGTTTTAAGGGGTTGAGTTATTCTACAAATGCTACAAAAAATGAGAAGTGTGAGAAGGATACAAAAAACACAATAGATCATGAAATATGACACAATGAGCCACAAAATATAACACAGTGCTAAAAAATATAACACAATGCTGAAGAAAAAAGACACAATGAATTGAAAAAATGAAACAATGATGAAAATAAGAAAAAGACACAATGGTATATAAAATACATAATGATATAACGCATATTGTAAAAATTACAAGCTAAAACCCCAAAAAAACGAAGACCTGAAAACTAACGCCGTAGGGTTCGATAAGACGATTCCAATGCCGCTTTAATGAGTTCAATTGGAATCCGTTTGATACCCTTTGTACGACTTTCTATTTTTCTTTTACTGTGTATTTGATCCTAACCCGTGTTTAAGTTAACTCAGAACGGTATTTTAATAAAAGGTGTTTTGTTAAATGATGATACTTTTCGGTTTTCTAAATTATAATTTTTATTTTAAATACCATAAATAATAAAATTAGGGTTTATGAATTTAAAATCAAGTTCGCGATAAGCGACCAACGTAATTTTAAATAGAGTATTTAAAAGCAATCGCGTCGAGAGTTGAGATGCATTTCAGTTTATCACGAACATACGTAAAATTAGATTTTACTAAAATTGCACGACTTGCCTTATACTACAATTCATCCAAACCATTTTGACATGTCACGGTAATTAATATTAATAAAAATCCCAAAATTTTTGCGCCACCTTAAATAGGTGACACTTAAACCGATCCATCTGAACACCCTTTGTAAGAGATTACCATGTATTGGGGCTATGGTTTTCAGTGAGAGGTGAAACCTCAATTTCACACGTTATCAATTTAAGGCGCAATATCACAACTGGCAAACGTTACCCACTTGCGTAGTGAACAGAGCTTAACGATTCTTAATGTATTGATGGAACGAGATGTGAAATTTTGATATATATTTTGCATTTGGGTAAGAAAATAGTAAAGGAAATCAAGCATGAAATACTAAAACTAATTGTTTGGAATTTTGTAGATGTCTTCCTTCTATCCTAGTCATCTTCATCGATCCGTGCTCTAACGAAACACACCCCATCACAATAACTTCATGGAATGGTTTCGAAACTTGAAAAATGTTCTCAAGATACAAAATAAGTTGCATGTTCCGGAGTCTTTAGCATTAGTAGTGCCATCTCCCTCCTCTATTTCACCTATAGTGCCATTCTGTCACGGTTTTCACAAATGATGCCATCGCCATTATCAATGGCGAAACCTTTCAAACTCTTACACAAAGCTGAAAAAGTTCTTTTCAAACTGTAAAAAGTTGGTCCCCTGCTACTTTCGCCGTTAGTAATGGCGAAACCTGCCATGTACATTCCCCTCGCCATTGTTAATGGCGAAATCTTCTAAAAACCCAATATGATTCTGACCATCGCCATTGAAAACAACGATTACTGCCATTTCGCCGTTGCTAATGGCGAAACCTGCAAAAAAAACCCTCGCCATTAGCAATACGTACAGTCGCCGGAAAAAGAGCAGGTTCATCGGAAAATTTATTTCGACAATCCTCGACCGTGGTTTCGGTAACAGATAAAGGGAAGGGGTCGGGTGGTGATGTTGTTGTCGGATGTGGGTTCATTGGTTTAGTTACCGGTCACTGGAGTTGAGGAAGATGACTGGTGTTGCCGGATGCAGTTGAATAATAATAATAATAAAGGGAAGTTAGGGAGTTTGTTTGGGGTGGATAAGAAGTTAAAGGGTGGAGAGATTGTAGTGTGTTGAATAATGTGGAGAGGAGAGAGAGGGTGGCGGTGGACGGTTGTAAAGATGGACACATAAAGATAAATAAATGAAAACAACGACGGAGATGGTAACCAGAATCCTACCGGCAAAGGTTGACCGGAGCTGTGGAGGTGAGGACGGGTTGTGTTACCGGTTGTGGGTTTGATCTCCCGTCATCGAAGATGGAAGGGATGACCGGTTCTCTATCTCCTTTCCTTCTCTCTCTTCGTTTCTCTCTATTCATTTAATTATCTGATTTCTTTTCTGTGTCTTTATAATAACTAGGATTCTATTACCCCGCGCGTCGCGGCGGGAGCTCCTGTTGCGTTGAGGGTTTGGTGGACGTTAAAGATCGCGCGTTGCTGTGGGAGCTCACGTTGCGTGGAGGGTTTCGTGGACATAAAAGATAATATTAAATGACTGTTATTCTCGCGTGAGCTTCAAAAAAATACTCGTGGATAAAAGATAAAAATTTGGTGGTCAAATTGGAAGAAAAGAAAGTACATAAGTTAGTAAGAAAGTTAGTGCCCAAAGTTGGGTGGTCAAAGTTTGAAATCCTAAAAGCTAAAAGTTTGGTGGTCAAAGTTAGAAATCCTAAAAGCTAAAAGTTTGGCGGTCAAAGTTTGGTGGTCAAATTGTAAGAAAATAAAGTACATAAGTTAGTAAGAAAGTTAGTGGCCAAAGTTGGGTGGTTAAAGTTTGAAATTCTAAAAGCTAAAACTTTGGTGGTCAAAGTTTTAAATCTTAAAAGCTAAAAGTTTGATGGTCAAAGTTTGGTGGTCAAATTAGAAGAAAATAAAGTTAAGCTAAAGGTTAGTGGCCAAAGTTTTAAATTCTAAAAGCTAAAAGTTTGGTGGCCTAAGCTTGGTGGTCAAATTAAAAGAAAATAAAGTTAACCTAAAAGTTAGTGACAGAAAATAAAATTAACCTAAAAGTTGGTAGTCAATATATATATATATATATATATATATATATATATATATATATATATATATATATATATATATTAAAACAAAACACTGTAGAAGTGTCTTTGTTTTAATAGATATAATATTGTATTACTTTTCCTTTCAATACACCAAAAGGTCACGTAGATTATTTCATAGTTATTATGTATGTATGGTTTGTATAGATGATGGTGATTGGTGTACAGAAATGTTTCAACTAGGGACGAGCATGGTATTGGTTCGGTAACGAACCGGTACCGGTACCGATAGTATCGGTATCGAAATTTTCCAAAAATGGATACCGGTACCGGTACCGAAAATAACCGGTACGGTACGGTACCGGTATTTGCATGTAAAAACCGGTAAATACCGGTACCGGTAGTACCGGTACCGAAAAACTAAAAATATGGGTACCGGTAGTAGTACCGAAATTGATTCGGTACCGGTACCGGTTCGGTACCGATACCATTTGCTCATCCCTAGTTTCAACCTTTTTGTGAAACAACAGAAATCACCATTACTAATGGCGAAATGGCAGAATGGAGCAGATTTCGTCATTACTAATGGCGAAACAACTATTCTTTGAATTATTTCACTATTACTAATGGCGAAGGTGTAGAAATTTCTGGGCTTATGTAAGATGATGCAGATTTCGCTGTTACTAATAGCAATGGCATCATTTGTGAAAACCGGGAGAGAATGGCATTATAGGTGAAATGGAGGAGGGAGATGGCACTGTTAATGCAAAAGTGTCCATGTTCTGGAAGTTCCATTTCCTTGAGTTCCTCCTTTGATTCGTTCGAAAGAAGCTTGAAGGAAACACATTCATGACTCAGGTGAGGTTTCATTCCTCATGTTATCAACCTTGTTTGAAAAGATTATGAAGGAATTGGAAGATACTTTTTTGCTCACCTCATTTAGTCATTTGTAATAGTTTTCCACCAATAGGAATACAACTGACGTCACCTAAATGGTTATTCTCGCAGAGACCGTACCACTTTGTGAAAGGTGAGATCATCCACAAAATGTAACCCGTACTCTACTTTCACTAAAACCCTATTTTATTCCATCATCACTAGAGATTTATTCTCACATCAGATGGTGGTCATAGGAAGGATTCCCACCTTGTGGTGAGGCTAACAGTGTTTTCTGTTTTGTAGACTCTCTGTAAGATCCAAATCAAGGATTCTTAAAAACGAACAAACAACTGCTAGAATTTGTTTCTTCACTTTACATGCTTGTAGTAACGACGAACGACCGCTCACGGATAAAGCAAGAATCCAAGATCGAAAGTTAGTACATGAGGGTGATCCTTGTTTTTGTTATTAACTTATTTATAAATCCGCCAATAAGCTTTCGGCTTATAGTTTAATCAATTCCAAAATCTAATCCAACTCTCGTGTCAGAAGGACTGCATGATGTCTTTCTTTTCTTGACATGCTCTATTTAAAACTAGTTTCGGATATGACATTCATTCTATCTATCTTTGACTTTACAAACCAATGCATACAATGTATCTAATGCCCAAAACTGATTGTGATATTTTTGCACTAAAATAACCAATGAATAATTATGGGACCTCAAAACACGATTGCTAATTAGTGAGTTTGCTAGCTATTGATGATTTGATGGTGAAAGATAAGTATATATTTGGAGGCGTAATTTGAGAGTGATTATCTAATACTAGTAGGAATGCCCGCGCGTTGCAGCGGGTGTCCCAACTCATACTGATATAGATTCAATTATGATGTCTATTACGAATCATAACCTAGAACTCCAGATTTCTAACATTTTATTCCATTCAACGAGAAATAGCCGTAAACATGCAAAGAAAGTCTAGAATTTCCATACGAAGAGCCAATTTTAGTAAACCAAAAGAAATTTTCATTAAAAACACCAAATGTAGGTTAATCTACAACCTTATTAACAATAACGATGTCATATGTTAAATGTATCGGTTTATATACGGGCATAATTTTGTACACGTCCATATACTCTAATTCAATCCCATTCCAAACACTATATGCTTTAGTGATACCAAATATAATACGATTCGAATTGACCCATTCTTATATTAATAGGTTCAACATATACAAAGGTTAAATGACCCAGTTTTTCCAAATTATATTCTTAAATATAGACCGAGATCTAAGCTAAAAAAAACGACAAAGATTTGATAGAAGCCACAACATTCGCCACTTTCGCCTCCTTCCTAGAAACACTTTATCGTTGCTAGCCTTCCAAATCACCCACAAAGAGATCATAACAATCCCATGAACAATTTTATTAGCCCACGAACTCCGAATTCCGGCATTCTTAAGCTTCAGCAAGTCTTGTAAATCAAAAGCAAAGATAGAATCAACTTTACACCAAGAGCCGATAATAGACCAAACACCAAACCCGAACCCACAGCCGGTGAAAATATGCAAAGTTGTCTCATCGTCCAGTTCACATAAACTGCACGTAGTATGCTGAATATTGATGTTTCTTCTAAGTAAACACATATGGGTCGGAAGCCGATCTAACTCGGCTCGCCAAGTGAACACTTTAACTTTCAAAGGAATCCAAGAGATCCATTTCATACAAAAATCCCTACTCATACCTCGTTCACTAATTAGAACAGACTTCTAATCTGCAACCGCATAAACTTCCTGATTAGCACCATCCCATCTCCACTGGTCTTTCATGGCCGTAATCTGCACGTTCTGTAGCAGATCCAGAAGGCGTTGCAGCTCATACAGCTCCATAGAAAAAGCTGGTTGACGACTCCACTGACCATCAAGGCTATAACTTGAATCTGTAAGCTTCCAAATATCCGCAATATGCCCCTTTTTAACTTTAGAGAGCCTAAACAATTCAAGAAACCGATCTCTAAAGATTGAAGACCCATTCCATCGACCTAACCAGAATCGGACAAATTTTCCATCCCCGATTAACCCTTTAAAGTAGGAAACAAGGCTGCGATCTTGAATCTTCAATGTATTCAGTAAATTAGCAATTGTTTTCCAACAACCAGCCAGATTCCTATTAACAGGAAGAAGATCCCGTGCATTCCTATTATTATGGTAGATTCCTATTGTTTTCCATAATAGAGTTGCGGCGCGCGATTATGGCGTTCTTGAACCTTATGTTTTGAACTTTAGAATGAAAGCCGCACACCTGTACTGTAACCACTAAACAAACAACAAATCAAAAAGGCAAAAAAACTATAATCAAATTACGTGAACGCTGTGAGAAATTACCTTTAAAATATGATCTAGGTTCCAACTTTCTTAGTGTTTGGTGTTCTCTTACCACTCGCCTATAATGGTATTTGTAGGGGTAAACCTGGCCCATATAACTTTTTCGGTCAAAGCTCATGCTAAGATTTGCCAAAATAAAAGCTTAACGCGTGTTTTGAGTTTAGCAAATGTGTTTTGACCTAGCAATGGCTTGATCAGGAGCATACATGGAAAATCTCACAGCGCGAGTTTGAGCTTAGCCTACAGTTGTGAAGAAGCTAAACTCCCATTTTCCCAGCGCGAGTTTTAACCATATTACCCAACCATAAGAAGCCGCTACCTTAACACTAAACTATATAGTACATGCCCCATATACACTAACCATTAGTTTGGTCAATTATAGCACTGTGGAAACTAAAATTGAAATTGAATGAAATTTAGTTGTCTGAATATTGGATTTTAAATTCTTTATATCCCCAAATGTGCATATTTGTCTTTTACATGTCACATAACTTAGTTTCTGCTTATGAAGTTGATGAATATCATTTTCCATCATGTTTAAAATTTGTGAAGTGTATCATAGGATGTATTGTTTTTTTAAAAATTGATGGCTTTATAAGATTACAAAAAGATAAACATTATGCTTTAATTTTAATGAATCTCTTAAAATAAAAACTGACTTTGAAATATTCCACGGGAATGTTTTATCAACCAGTACTCTTGGTAAAGTTATGTTAAAAAGACTAACAAATCCCACAAACTATATCTTTTATCAAGGTTTTTTTTTCAAACCTTCAAACAGTAGCAAAGTAAGCTACCGTAATGCGAGATATAACCTCATCCAACATTAGTAAGTTAAAAAGAGACGTACTATTTCTTCTTGTGTCGGTTACTGACTAACGTCGGTCCAACTTTAATGAAATTGATTCAGCAAAATGACCAAAAATTTAGATATACGCTTTCTAATGCAAATCCAAAAGCAAAGCAAATTTCATATTTCATAAATACCTAAAGGATTCTTTGGACCAATCTTCTACTTTGTTATCACGAATGCATACATACACACAGTCCACTTTACAATGGTAAGAAGCACATCCAAAAAACTAACCATTGACCTTCGATTGAGAGCAATAGGCAATATGAAAGCGCGTTCCAGATTGAAAGATCCAGTAACATACCGATTGCAAACCAACCCTGCTACAACAAAACACAAAGAAGGAAGAATGCCATTGTAATGGAGAATCCTTTAAAACTTACAAAAAAAAATTTATTTGTAAAACCTACATCTAAAGCATGTGAAATATGCCTAATTGCGTGCAACAATTAGCACTAAATGGAAAAAGAAATACGTACATAAGACTGGGTGGTGACTTTGTAATAATTTTCCTACCATGTTCAAGAACAATGAAACTACCCTCGAATGCAGTGCCTTGGATCAAACAATTTAAAACGCATTAGTCCATGAAACCATTTCAAAACAACATTGACATCACCATCAACTACTTACTGGCTATTTGGGTTGCTTCTTTATCTGCAAGTATGGCAAGAAAACTATTAAGATGGCATCTTTAGCCTTCCTTATCTTCACTGTAATTCAAGGATGAAAAAGAAATCAAAAACAATTATATTACTATAAGTATAATTGTTTAAAAAAAAGGAGAACATGAAAAAAACTTGTACATGTCAACTTTAACCTCTCTATATGCTTATGATAAAGCAAAACTAAAACCCCTTTCTTTCTAGATCAAATCACAGCAAAAGACATTACCTAAACCTTAGTAACCCACAAGATCCACTTTAAATTCAAAATATCCAAAATAAACAACAGAGAAAATAAGAGAAAGAAGATATATAACATACCTAATTCAAGAGAAATCTGAGATTTGCTGGGAAAGCAAAAAACCTGCAAAAATTAACAACATTGTTACCAACTAAATTTGTAATTAAAAGAGGAGATTGAATGGGGTTATTAATTGAAGGTTTCATCATTGCTGGGTTGGGGGTTATGAATTCGTAAGAGTTACATAAGGAAAAGAGTAATAATCTGGTTATGAAGGAAGGAGGGTTACACATTTGTATAATTAGCATCAAATGTTGCACATAGGGGCATAAAGGGAAGGATTTGACAAAAAAAATAGTTGTTTACATTGTGACCTTTTGTATGCCATCTTAAAATTTACATGAAGTGACTATTTTAGCCATCTCTCCTCCTTTATAATGTAGTATAGATTAAATAAGTTGTTTAACGTGATATTTAGAAAGAAAATTTTAATAAATTATTTAAAAACAAAGAAAGTTTATTATGAATTTAAAATAGTATACAAGTTATCCTATGTAACAAAACTGAGAAGGGTGAGAACGATACAAAAAACATAATGGATCACGAAATATAATAACCGAGGAAAAAAGAAACAATGAACCACAGAAATGACACAATGATAAAAATAAAGAAAAGACACAATAATATAAAAGACACAATAATACAACACAAATTCTAAAAACTACAAGTTAAAAATTCAAAAATCGAAAACCTAAAAACTAAGATCATAGGGTTCGATCAGACGACTCCAATGCCGCTTGAATGAGTTCAATCGGACTTCGTTTGATATCGTTCGTACGACTTCTTATTTTTCTTTAACTGTCTATTTGATCCGTATATTAATCCAATATATTTTATTGAGAAAATTGCTCGAATAGTCCCTGTGGTTTGCTCAGATTTCAGCTTTAGTCCCCAACTTTTAAAAATTACACGTATAGTCCCCAACTTTGGAGATTTTTTAACTCGGATAGTCCCTGAAGCTAACAGAGGTTAAATAATCTAGTTAAGTGGGTGTGAAAGTACTAAACTACCCTTACTTTAATAAAAATATATAACAATAAAAGATAATACTAATTAATGTGGGTCCCGCACTTCATCTCCTCCACATCATCACCTCCACAAACCACCACCACCCATCTCCACCCTTCACCACCACCGACATCCACCAACCACCACAGCCACCACCCGCCCAACAACAACCACAGCCCCACCGACATCCACCAACCACCACCCGCTCGACTAAGACCCCTCCATAAAGTTTCATTTTCGTTTCCTCTGTGGTTCGCAATTGAAGTCTTTTGTCTCGTTTTTGTCACGATTTATTTCACCCGATTCGAACAAGGTATGATTCAATTTTCCCATAAAATCTGGTCGAATTTAGATTAGGAGAAAAAAACCCTAAGGTAGCGTTTGGTATGCAGGAATGGAAGGCGGAATGGAATGGAGCATTGCGATGTAATGAAAAAAAAAGGTTTGGTTGGTCAAGGTAATGGAATCATTCATTACCTCCTCCATTCCATTCCTCCTAAAAACCCCAAATTCATTCCAACCATCCCCCTGTTTTTTTTCCATTCCATTCCCTTTGTCACCCTTTATCAGCACCAACCACCACTACTACCCATCGCCACCACCACTTGACGCCACCACCGACCACCGACCACCGCCAACCACCGACTGCCGCCACCCACCGACCACCGCCACCCCCACCCATCGAATACTGCCATCACCGACCACCACGCCACCAACCGCCACCTACCACGAAGCATTGACCGCCATCACCGACACTCTCCGTCACTGTCCACTACCACCACCGCCACCCACCACCAACCGCCACCTCAACCTCCACCTCCACCTCCGACCACTGCCACCCACAACCAAGCACCGACTGCCACCACCGAAACTCTCGGTCACCGACCACCACCACCAACCGCCACCTCCACCACCTACCATCGCCATCCACACCAAGCACCCGACCACCACCATCGACACTCTCCGTCACCGACAAGGACCGACCATCACCACCACCCATCGTTGCCGCCGCCATTGACCACCACCGTTGCCGCTACCACGACCGCCACCACCCACCGACCACCACCTCCGCCACCACCAACCACCGTCGCCGGCACCCACTACCAATCGCTATCGCCACCACTCACCACCGCCGGTTTATTCTTAAGTCTTTTCCTACCTACCAAACAATACAAAATAATGATTCATTCCATTCTTACATGGTAACCAAACAAGACCATGGAATGGTAATCATCCATTTCATTCCTTTGTCCATTCCATTCCCTTGTCCATTCCGTTACCCCATACCAAACAGACCCTAAGCTTTTGTTCACAATTAGGTTCTTATTGTGGTTCGATTGAATTGATAAGGGTTAGGGTTTAGTTTAAGTTTTGAATTTGGGGATTTTTGTTTTATCAAGTTGTGTATAAAAAATTAAAAGATCCATAAGAAGTAACAAACACACACCTAGACCAGCTGGTCTGGGCGTCGGATTACCAGCGACTAGTCCCAGGTTCGGTGGGGGGTTGTGGTGGTTGTTGGGCGGCTGGTGGTTGTGGTGGTTGGTAGATGTCGGTGGTGGTGGAGAGTGGAGATGGGTGGTGGTGGTTCGTGGAGGTGATGAGGTGGAGAAGATGAAATGGGGGAAGATGAAGTGTGGGACCCACATTAATTAGTATTATTTTTTATTATTATATATTTTTGTTAAAGTAAGGGTAGTTTAGCAATTTTCTCTATTTTATTATTTTATTTACTATAAATATAACAAAATGGGGTAGATCCGTATAGAGGTGCACAAAAAAACCGGAACTGGAATTGGAACCGAAAAAAACCGGAATCGGGTATTAAAAAAACCGGAACCGGGTATACCCGGAACCATACCCGACCCTACCCGACGGGTACGCATAGCGTATACATCTCTATGTAAAAAACCGGACCCGGAACCGGACTCAATTTATACTCGGTTGTACCCGGTTTTTTAAAATACCCGGAACCAGGTTGTACTCAGAACCGGGTTTTTTCGAATACCCGGCACCGGGTTTTCCGAGTACCCGAAACCGGGTTTTCCGATTACTCAAAAAGTGTGTCAAGCGACGGAACTATTTGGCATTTTGATGTTGAGGCGGAACCGGGTATTAAAAAACCGGCACCGGGTATTAAAAACCGGAACCGGGTTTTCCGAATACTCAAAAAGTATACTCAAAGAATTCTCTAACCACGTTATAATCATCTAAGTCGCACTACGCTTCGACGTGATTGTATAAAAAGAATTCAATACCCGGGTTTTTTCAATACCCAGTGTGCCCGGTTTTCTTCAGTACCCGATATACCCGAAACCGGTTCCATACCCGGAACCGGGTATTGAAAACCAAAACCGGTATACCGGGTATGGTTTTTTATGCTAGGAACCTGAACTTGAACTTGAACCGGTTCTTTCAATACCCGGTTAAAGTAATACCCGACCGTATCCGAAACCGGTTCCATACCCGAAACCGGGTATTAAAAAAACCCGATTTGTGCACCTCTAGATCCGTAGATCTGAATTTGGGTCACACGCTATCTTCCAAAAGGCAATACATAAGAAAGAGAAGAGGCCCACATGATTCCTTTTAAAGCCCAAAGACAAACCCATTCTTTTGCTGTCTCTTTGCTCACCTTCCAATTTCCCAAGATTACCCATGGGATGGACCCTTGCCATAATATTGATTGGACCATATTTTCTCATGCCATGTCTCTTATGAAAACACTATTTGTTACTACTCACTAGGGTATGAGATTCTGATAAAACAGAATTCGAGGTTTACATTAAAAAATTATTCTTATTCTTATTGGGTGGTTAAAAATAATACTATTAAATGTTTTGAAAACCGAGCCTAATTGATCAGCTCAAACGGTTTAATCTAAAACGATGGCACTTCAGTTACTGTCAGTCATTCTTCAAAGATGTATGCTCTATTTAGGGGCTGTTGCCTGTTTGGTTGCCTCTTAATGATTATTTAGAGGCTACCTCTTAATGGTTCATAACCTCTGAATGGTTAAAAGGTAACCATTAACATGTTACCTCTTAACCATTCATACTTAGGATTACATCTTAACCATTACGAGACTATGAACCATTCAGATGTAGCCTCTTAATGATCATTCAGAGGCTACCAAACAGCGCCTTAGTGTTTGTATATTACACATAACTATAATCATCAGCTATTATACAACACTAAAAAATATTATTTGTCTATGTCTTGAGCCTCGTGGTTAAAAATAATATTATTAAATGTTTTGAAAACCGGGCCTAATTGGTCAATTTAAACGGTTTAATCTGAAAACATTAGTGTCATCGGTTCAATTACAAACTGTCAGTCACTCTTCGAAGATGTGTGGTCTGTTTGGATCACGGTTGATGCATGCATCATTCTATCAGATAAACAAAATTTAACAGTGCATCGACATGTAAAAATGGAGAACTGTCGAAGTTGTCATTTTAGCTGCTACTTCGTTAATCATAACATCAAGGATTTTTTTTTAATTTGTGTGTTTTTATCATGTTTTTTTTTTCATATAAATTTTGCAATCATCTAAACAAGTTCTATAAACTTTTTATATTGTTACTTAAGTATTATATTATAACTTATAAACTAATCATCTTTAAACATAATACGTATATGTCATTGGCTTTTACAAAAATTCTAGATTAACTTGTTAGCTATGATTTCAACAAATGACAAACCAAACCAACATGTTTGGTTGGGTTGGCCAAACCTAGGGTTGTTTTCGGGTTATTCAAAAGCTGAAAATTATGAAATAATTAAAACAAAAGACCCAAATTGGGGTTGATTCGAACAAAGCAATTTATGAGACATAAATAAAAATTTGTAATTTAAATAAAATACGTATGTATTTTTTTAATATAAAATGGTTATATACATTTAATTTAAATATATGGGTCGAGTCACTTCGAAAATACAATACCGAATTCGACTCGAAAACCGAATTCACAATCGGTTGGATGTTAACTTGATTGCTAATATTGAAACTGAATTTAAATTCATACTTTGAATTCTCTTAGGTCGAAATTTTGATTTTTTAAGTCCAATTCGAATAATCAACACACTGCAAGACCAATCCAAACGGTTCAACTTTGGCGATTTGCACTTTCTTTAATATTTGTTAAGTTGTATTAAAGTTGTAAAAAAAGAGGATTCACAGATTATATACTTGTGTGTATAAATATATAGTGGAATGTTCATTTTAGAATGCTATTATTGTGAGAAAAAGAAAAGAACAACTCGGAATCATTTAATTTCCTAATTTACAATTCAAATGTTTTTATTTTTGTGTTTCTTATACTCATATGTGATGTCACAGGGTGTATGAAATCCGGAACCTATAATTTTATTGAGTGGTTTTATTGCATGTCGCTTCTTTCATTTGAATTGAATAAAACATGTATGTGAGAGTACATTGTACAATTTCATGATGACTTATTCGGTTCATTCAATACTGCTATTAAGTTTTGTCACCTTTTCCTCTGTTTTTACATTTCTTTAACACTTGAATCTACTCACATATTTTAATTTCAGATGTTCCTACCAAGTACCAATATACCAAATAGCAGTATTGAATAGCAGTACCATGAGAATATATCTGAAAATACAGCAACAAATAACTATATAAAATTTGTTACCACCTATCACACACAAAAAAGTTTAATTAAATAATATGTGGCACACACGGTTTATTACCACCTAAAGGTTGTTGTCGACACCATTGATGGGGCGCCAGTGTCACCACCACTGTTGTCTCCACCGTCAAGCCACCACTTTCGCTGACGTGGTGTCGAGTGTATATAAATATTGCTTATTTTTAGCTTGTTTTTGCACATAATCAAGTCATAAATTTATAAAACACGATAAGATACGATCATTCAAAACACCACATTGAGGCAAGTGCACCCATCGGTGACGTAATATGATGGTAAGATACCAAGTTTGTGCAAAAATACAAGAACTTTTAGTACCAAAAATTATTAACATCTAGTCAAGCCATAAATTGAGTGGTTTATGTAGATTTATAAAAAGAACATAAAAATAAATAAATAAATAAATAAAGACAGTTTTGAAATCATATTAAGAAAATGCTTTCACTTCACCTTGACGGTACTATTAAATAAATTGATTATGGATCATCGAAAGTTTACTTATAGAAAACTAACATGCGCCCTTGAAAGTTGACTCGAGTATTCTGCGAGACAACCATCCAAGGTCGTTCCTTTAAGATCAAGTCAAAAGTTGTGTATGTTAATGCATAAAATAGTGGACTTCATTTTGTGGGCATCATCACATCTCAACCATCTTGGAAGGAAACAGTCAGACGACCAATCCGCAAGGTCAAAATCAAACCCGCGACTTTGAGGACTATCTATCATTGTGGTTTAGTATTAAGTAAAATAGTATTAAGTAAAGTTTAGTCATCAGGGATTTATTCCATCAATCACTATCGGCCTCTTGGTTTGATCCTATCTTTACAAGTGCAGTGAGGATGAAATAAATCAAGTTCTTAGCGCCTAGATTTTGCCACAACGTGAAAGCAAGAATTTACCAAATCCAAAGTCTCAAACCATAACTTCAAACCCTCTTTCAAGCAATTAATATGCTATATGGGGGAAGGGGGCTAGAGTATCATCTAGGGAAAAGGAAAGAAATGAGCAATGAAAACGAAAGGGGAATCATCTTATTTATATGCTAAACTGGTTGACCAGGCACGACCCGTTTCTTGCTTGCAAGGTGACCGGATCTTCGTACTTAACTACCGCTTATGTCATTACATATTGGTTGCCAGCTTCACCACTACGTCCTCCATTGTCACCATCAACATTATAACCTCTATTATCTCCATCTGTCCCAATCCGTGCCACCATAGGCACCACTCCATTGTCTGTGCAACTCATATTGTCACCTCTAAGGCCAATAGGGCCACCTCCAACCGTCACCACTAGCTGTCGTGAGAACAAACATAGAAGGAGGTTGTAGTTATAGTCCGACCGATCTATTGTGACACGAAACCCTTAGAGATATTTTTTTAGAGGGTGTTTGGGATTGAGTTTCAAAACAACTTATTGACTTATTGTCTTTTCCAAGAAGCCAATAAGTCAATAAGCTGTTTGTGTAACCCAAAAGCACTTTCTGTTTTGATTTTTGGCTTTTAAGGGTGGAAAAATTGTTTTTGAAAAGTTAGAAATCCAGGCTTTTGACTTTTGGAAAAAAATTACAAATCTACGAACCATACAACCAATATTCACAACAAGTTAAGCGAAACACTTAAAAAATAACAATCTATTGACTTTTTGACGTTTCTCATCCCAAAAGCTAATCCAAACACTTTTTTTTAAAACTCCTTTTCAAAAAGTCATAAGCCAATAAGCACTTCTGACCAAAAGCACTTTTGCATTTCCAAACTCAATCCCAAACACCCTCTTAAAGCAAATGACTTATGTTATATTGCAACATCCGACCCTCTCACCACAAATATTGTCCGCTTTGCCCCGATGGGTTGCCTATCCAGAGCTTACGGATTTGTTTTTGGTTGCCGTGGTGGAGACTTCCTAGGAGGTCACCCATCCTGGTACTGCTCCCACTTGAGCACGCTTAACTGTGGAGTTCTCATCTCGTCCACTAACATTAATCCCCAAAACTTGTTGGTGATTTAAGAGGCATTTAGATATGAACCAAAGATCTCTCCTGGCCACGGCCGATGTGAGATTTGCCTAGGGTGTCACATTCATCCCCCCCTTAGAGCCTCATCTACCTAGATGAGGTTTGCCCCACCATCCCGAACGACACAAAAGTGGCTTTAATACCATCTGTAACATCCGACCCTTTCACCAACAATATTGTCCGCTTTGCCCCGATGGGTTGCCCATCCAGAGCTAAAGGATTTGTTTTTGGTTGCTCCGATGGAGACTTCCTAGGAGGTCACCCATCCTAGTACGGCTAACACCTGAGCATGCTTAATTGTGGAGTTCTATTCTCATCCACTAAAATTAAGCCCCATAACGCGTTGGTTATTTAAGAGGCATTGGATTACATATGAATCAATGATCTCTCCCTGTTGGGTCCATATTAGTGAGACTGACGCTATCAAATAAATATCGGTGATCAATATTGGTGTTTTACTATTTAGGACCGAGAACACTTGGGTTCTCGGTTATTTAAGGTGTTTAGGCCGAGAACTACTTAGTTAGTATGTTGGGCTTTATTCTTGTGGGTTGGGCTGTGGGACTGTTAAGGCTATGTGAGCCCAAGTCCTACGTATAAAAGGTGTTTTATTGGTTCATTTGTATCTAGCGGTTTGCATAATTATAATAAAACACTCTCTAGTATCAGACGAATCCTTTAGAGATCGTATGCTATTGAGGTTGTTAATTAATCGTTCATTGTATTCTTGAATCGTTATAATCATTGATTCCGCCTTTGATTATAATAACTTGATATCGGGTATTTGTTTGGGACTTACAATTGGTATCAGAGCCATTGAAGCTTTTCAAGGCTCGGTTTATGATATCACGTGATTCAAGAAGTGATTGGCTGAGTATTCTGGTTTGATCTCAGTTTATTGGTGTTTTTATTCTAATCGGGTTTCATATTTTTTCTGGCAGAATTCGTTATTCGGATATAATTGTGAAGAACGCGAAGAACATGATTATTTTAGGCTCTTTGATCTAGTTTATGGGTGTTAGAATTTGTTAGAGCATTTCTCGTGAAGGTGGTTAAAGTCAAAAGATTTTTTGTGGATCTCGTGGTGAATCAGTTCTCCGAATTTAAAAAAAAATGGAAAATCAATTTTTGTAGATCTTGGAATTCAAAAATAAAAAAAATAGTATATGTGGTTTTCGGATTTTGGATGTTGGCAAAAGAGAATTGGGTTTATGAAAGTTTCTTGTTTGAAAAGCTTTATTGATGGTTATCGAAAATTGGAACTCAGACTTTGAAAGTTCTCGAAATTGTTATTCTTTTTGGGGTTTGCGGCAACTTTAAAAAGAAGCAAGACTAGGGGTGTTCTAGGTTTAAGGTTCTCGGATTTGACTTGATGTTCTCGGATTTACAAGTGGTTCTCGAGTTTTTTTCCTTTGGTTCACGAATTTAGCTTAGTTCTCAGAGATTTGTTTCTGTTCTTGGAATTCTATTGGGATTTCATACGGTTCTCGGACTGCTCAGTTTTGGATAAAGTCCTAAATACGTTCTCGACTCATTCATAAAAGAAGTTCTCGGATTTTTGGTATTCGGGTTTCAAGACTTGTTTTCAGTTTGTTCTTGTTCTCGGATTAGAGTTCTCGAAGTTCATTTGTGTTTCTTGATTGGTTCTCGGATTTAAAGGGTTTGTGGATCTTATCAATTTAAAATGCCAACTCAACTTGATCTACTAAAAAATGAATTCAATGGATTTAGACATCTCTTAAATGAAACTGTTGAAGCACAAATCAACAGATTTATGAAACTCATATCTAAAATGAAGTCTGTCGGAATTGAGGTGTCAAACAGTGAAGTTAACAAAACACTTCTGAATGCTCTGCCACGTTCACGTCATTGGGATACAAGTGTGTTTAAAATCAAGAACACGGAGAATTTGCGTACAACAAAGCTTGAAGATTTGATCTCAATAATAAACAAGTATGATCAGGATGAGAAGCAGAAAGTTGAAAATCTTGTTGCCACTCTGCCAAGTTACATATCTGCTACAACTTCTGCACCCGCTCCTATTGTTCCAGTACCTGTTCAGTATCAGGTTCCTGTGCCGGTACGATATATCAATCATGCTTCACATGAGGTTCCTGAAGTCAAACAGAAAGCTCAAAGACAGTCAACATCGCAAAGACAATCTTGTTCACATGGGTGTTCAAGATCTTCTAAGCAGAGCAGAAAAAGTAAGAAGCCTGCAAATAAATCATCAAACGGATCTCATTACTCACATTCTTCAGTGAGATCTAACAGACCGGGACTTGATCCTTATGCAAAGAAGCAGACATGCTATAACTGTGGAAGACCCGGTCACATTGCAAGAAACTGCGCACATCATCCTTATGTGCCCTATTACAGACAATATCAGAAGGTTATGCCTAGGGAAAACTTCTACTCTAAGCCAATGAAGGTTGAAAAACCTCAGGCAAGGAAGAATGCGAATCCCAAAGTCAATCCGTCTGATGGAGACTGGAATGCTGCCAAGAGAAAACGGAAGGTTGTTCAACCACAGAAGTCTAAACAATCTAAGAAACCGAAAGCTACTACTCCGAAAGTAGCAAAACCGGTTCTTAAGCCTAAGCAAGTTTGGAAAGCAAAGGCAGCAGTAGCAGCAACTGATCCAAATGAGAATAAGGACATGTGCTTGAGGGAAGTGTCTTACATAGATACTTCAGGAGTGCCCAGGACCGCGATGGCCTGGGTACCAACGTTTAACTAATCTCCTTATTCATGCAGGGACAACCAAGGAGGATTATCAATAACCACTGGTGTGTTGGTAGTGGTTGTTCCAAGCATATGTTAGGTGACATCTCTCTGTTACACACCTCTATATCTTTTAACACAGAGTATGTTTCCTTCAAAGGAGATAGGGGAGGTAAGGTCAGCATGGCAGGTACATTTAAATTTGATGCACAAACTTTGAAAAAGATTGATTGGTCGTTATTTGAGAATGGTTATAGAAAAGAACAAAAAGATTTTCTTATATTTAGGTAAATTTTATATATAAATTTGTCTTTTCCCTTTATTTATGCACAAAATTTAGGGGGAGAAGGGAGATATTCAAGGAAAATACAAAAATAGTATTTTGTTTTTATTTATGTACAAAATTTAGGGGGAGATAGGAGAGAAAATGAGAAAAATGAAAAAACATGTGAAAAAGAGAAAACTACAAAAAGAGTTTTTGTTGTATCACTTGTGAAAAAGGCTGACACACGTAAGACCAGTATTGAAATGGTCAGGCTCTAGGGTGATGTGTCGGTAGGCTTGGTCCCGACGACTGGAAAATTGGCTGATCTTGTGACACACTTAATGATAACATATGGCCTCAGTAGGAAACGTCACTTGGAATTGGTACATTTTTTATTTGAATGCTTGTGTGACGTCCCGATACACACTGTGTTCTAGGTCTGAAATCTTTTTCTGAAAAACTCGTGTATCTCCTTTGTTTTGTGTAAGCAAGGACCTGGGGATGCTAGGCAATGTCAGTTTCTGCTGCATCCAAATATATGCTGACCTAGCTGTACATTGTCGCGTTGTAGATCAAAAACGCCAAAAGAGGCCAATGAGCCCAAAAAGATGCCAATGTGCACAACAAAAGAGGCCCTCTAGAGCCAAAACACCAAAACCTGTATCATTTGAGAAATCAAATTGATTTGTATATTATACCACTCTATTTCTTAATGATCTCTTCTTTTCTCTTCTCAACCAAGTCCCAGTTAAGGTTTCAGAATTCTAGAACAGACACTGTGAAAATATGTGGTAGGGAAACTGCTTGCATGATAGAGTGTACCGCATATAATTCTAGGATTTGATTGTGACTTGCTTGAGTGTCCATAATTAATACACCAAAACATGATAAATTAATCACGGACAGTCAAATAAGAAGGTCTAAGGCAATAAGTTTAAGTGGACGAATATACTGGCAATCGCTCTGACCGACTGGAATAGATCCGTGTTGATAAGTGTCCCTGAGTCTAAATCACAGTGATTCAATCCCCCGGGAAAAAAAATTGTTTACTTATTTTTCTTTCAATTTCTTTTTCATTTCTTTTGATTCTTATTATTTTGCTTTTGAGTTTATTTTTATTTTAGTTTTAGTTTTATAAAATCAACCATTCTTGAAGATTTGACCGATCATCCATAGTGAAAGAAATCCGAATTTTTGAAATTTTCGTTTGAAAGTACTCGGAAGTACTAGGTGTTCATGATACTGGATCCTCTGTTAGATTTAAGCGTTTGCTTACAAAGTTCTGAGAATGTGCAGAATTCGATCTGAATCAAGAAACAGGGGTTGATGAAGAGTCATTTCCAGTTGCTGAGAAGCATGAAGCATCGTGATGAGAAGATGTACATAAATCAGAAGAACTTGATGTAATTGCATATTCTAATAATGAAAGTACACATGAAGAAGTATCTGTGAAGCTGCTTGAAAGAAAAAGACTGAAAAAGAAAAGAGTTACGAGAATCCTCCTCTCACATATTCTTTTAGCAAGAGTTCAAGCAAATGCTGATGATCATCCAAATGTGGATTTTACTCCCAGAGAAGAAGAAAAGACCCGAGTTTGAGAGTACAGAAAAGAAGACTTTCAACAAAAACAACACCAACACCCCAGCAACAATGTAGGGGGAGATCACAATGCTACATTCAAGTTATGAAGACCATTTGATAGCATCAGTCTAGGGGGAGATTGTTGGGTCCATATTAGTGAGACTGACGCTATCAAATAAATATCGGTGATCAATATTGGTGTTTTACTATTTAGGACCGAGAACACTTGGGTTCTCGGTTATTTAAGGTGTTTAGGCCGAGAACTACTTAGTTAGTATGTTGGGCTTTATTCTTGTGGGTTGGGCTGTGGGACTGTTAAGGCTATGTGAGCCCAAGTCCTACGTATAAAAGGTGTTTTATTGGTTCATTTGTATCTAGCGGTTTGCATAATTATAATAAAACACTCTCTAGTATCAGACGAATCCTTTAGAGATCGTATGCTATTGAGGTTGTTAATTAATCGTTCATTGTATTCTTGAATCGTTATAATCATTGATTCCGCCTTTGATTATAATAACTTGATATCGGGTATTTGTTTGGGACTTACACTCCCGGCCACGGCGATGTGAAATTTGCCTAGGGGTGTAAATGACGCGCATTGGATCGAGAGCTACTCGGGATCCGATCGGTAAAACGCTCGAACGAGCCGAGCCTTAACGAGCCTGAGCCCAAGCTCGGGCTTGAAAAATGACTCGTTTAGTTATCGAGCTCGAGCTTTTCATACAAAGACCGTTTAGGCTCGCGAGCCTAAACGAGCCCAAACATATTTTATATTATTATTATTTTATTTATAGTTTACCTACTATTTAACATTGGCGAGCCGAGCTTTGGCTCATTTAAGGTATCAAAGAGAGCTCGAGTTGAGCTTTTAACTCCTTTAAAATTGTTCCAAAATTATTTCGAGCTGAGCCGAGTGGAGCTCAAGCTTTTGGGTTTTACTTTCGAGCCGAGCTCGAGCTCAAAGTATTAGGCTCGAATCGAGCCGAGCTCGAGCTCAAGCTTCATAAAAGCATAACGAGCCGAGCTCGAGCCCAGTCAGGTTCAGGCTCGACTCGACTCGTTTACACCCGTAAATTTGCCTAGGGTGTCACATATATATAGTCCCCATGCCTACAAACATCATTTGATTTGCCCATTAAGATCTCCCATAGTTGTTTTTGGTTTCGAGAGCGAAAACTTTCTACATGGTCACTCGTCATAGAGGTAGCGTTAGTCAATTAACAAGTATCAATGAGGACTGATGGTGGGCCCAACTATAATCAACCAATCAAATCCATCTTTTTTTTTAATTTACTTCCTTTAAATATTACTAGTAGGGAACCCGCGCGTTGTGACGGAGACGCGACGAGAATTCGATGAGTATCGGGGCACCTAATATACTATAGATTGTTAAACCTTATAAATACATATATATGTGTAATATGTCAGTCTTTCTGAATTTTAAAAATAGTATCTTAGCTGTTCTTATCAATTGGTATAATGCATCTTCTTTCAACCTTTGTTTGAATAAATTTATGTTCTGTTAATGCTACACTCAGGTCTTAATCTTAACCCTTCATTGTTCATCGCATACTATTTTTAGAGCTATGCAAAGATCTAGTTTGACATTTGAAATTCAAACAAACTACTTTACATATTCGAAATTGACATGTTTTTCACTAAGCATTGCAACACAAATGAACCACAAGAAGAAAAAAAAACATTTACCTGTGACAAACATGTATTATCCAATAGTGAGTCTCTTGGTACAGCTTTGAAAACAACACAATGTATATTTTAAAAAGGAAAAAAAACTATGTGCACTATAAAGAAAAACACGTGGAGGAACTATTTTTACATGAAAGAACACTTGATAACATGTGGGTGGTATTCACAATGAATTTACGAACTCTTTTTCGGGATTTCTTAATTATATTCATTTCTTTACGGGCCTCGTACAAACAAGAAGACTTCAGGTTAAACCTAAACAGTCTCATCAAAGGCCATCTACAAAAGCCAAAACATCCAAAAAGTTCATATACATATAATTGTATTCAATTCTTTACGGGTGGATCCCCAATTATATGACATAGAATTATGAAGACATCATCTTAGGTTTGATTTACTTTATAAGAACACAAACACATGACTCGTAACATTCGGCAACAGCTTCAATTCTTTACTTCACTTGAAAAGAAATAGGTCAATGTATTAATGATATAGATTAATGGTGATTAGAGGTTATGATAAAAGAATGTGTACAAGTAGGTTTTGCATCAAGGGTAGAAAGGGAAAAAATTACATGACATTTGGGTTTTAAGCATGAGACTTTTCCTATGTCATCTTAAAATTCATGTAAAATAACATTTGTAGACATCTTTCATCCTTTATAATGTAGTATAGATTTTAATGTGGTATTGGGGTAGTGAAAACATGTGAAACTATTACAAGTAAAGGTGAAAAAAGTGAGTTAGAGCTCATTACTACGTGACATTGATGTGGTAAATATTTTCTGACTTGACGGTTAAAAAAATGAACCCATTACTCATGGTATTTGGGGGGGGGGGGGGGTAGGCGTTCCTGGTTACCCTTATCTGGTACCCCTACCCGACCGCTAGGGATGAGCAAATGCTAACGGTAACTGTATTTTGTCGATTTTACCTTCAAATACCTACCGTACCGAGCATTTTCGTTACTGAAACCCAGTTTTAACTATCTTCGATACCAGTGCTTTTGGTGTCGGTACCAAGCTCATCCCTATGACCAGCAACACCATCATTGGTCACACGGTTACCATCATCGGGTGCTACTAGTGATGAAGCAAAGACATTACAATATAGTCATTGGGCTATATGAAAAAATTCCCACGATTTTCAATTTAATAAATATGGTGTTGAAATGTGAAGTTTGTATGAATTTTAGGGTAAAATTTATTGTATAATGAATGTTGAATGGTTTGGTGAAAATTTTCTTATGGATTCACAAAAATAAAAGGTTCGGTTCCAGAACCGGGTGAAACGGTTCTAGACCGGACCCGGTTGTCAATAAAATCCTAAAATTAACATTAACAATTAAATAAAAAAAATAAACAAAAACAATGATTTTTCTTAAAAAAAAATTATCAACAGTTTGTGTTAACCATGGTTACTAAAAGTATAGCAGTTTACGTATCAAAATATGTTTTGTTCGGATCAGATCATTTTTTATACAGATTAAACGGGTCAGAACAAGCTGTGCTGACTGCTGACCATCACATAAGGCAATACTCTACATTCCTACCAAGTAAAACAATTTAAAAGTGTTAAGAACTATAAAGAAGGAAACAACACATTCTATTTCAAACTAATAATAGAATATTTAAATATTTAATTTAATTCAAAACGGTTCTAACGGTTCTTAACCGGACCCGTCGATTCTAACCGGAAGCGAACCGGGAACCGATTATGCCAAAATATGAGAACCGGAACCTATAACATTAATTCCGTTCGGTTCGGTTCTAGCGGTTCCGGGTCGGTTTCATGGTTGTCGCGGTTCGGAACCGTTTATTGCTCACCCCTAATAAATCACAGCATTTGGCATTATCTAATCTATCCCCATTAAACCCTACCATTTATGCCCCGAAATCCGTCCATTTCAAGTAGTAATCACGACTTACCCAAAATAGCAAATTATGGAAATGTCACATCAATGAATGTAAACTTTACTTAAAATGGAAACTATCAAAACAACTTCCTATACAACTCAATATTCATAGATTAGATGGGTAGAATGAACCCCCAATCATATCATTTTCAACATTAATCAAGAGCAAGCCTTAGATCCACATAAAACCCTAAAATGGGTGAAAATCCATCAAACATCAATTACACCTCATAATATCCATAAATCATCATCTAAAACAGTTCTAGATCATTAACATAACATCTATTCATCATTTCATATCACATAACACACAAACACGTCATTTAACACCACTAACATAGGGGTTTTTATAAAAAAAAACTCATTATTAATAAATAGATTTCGTTTAGAAAGATGTTAGAAAGGTTTTTATCCATGAAAACTTATTTAAATTAGATCTGGACACTTAGGGTTTGATAAAAACGAATGAAATTTGATTAAAAGGTTTTAGATGAAGAACACACCTTGAATCTTCAGTTGTTTATGTTATGGAACGTGTTTTTAGGTTAGGATCTGAAAAAACGAGATCAATAACTCCTTCCTGGAGGTTTGGGGTTGAGAGAGAGCACTTGGAGGCGAGTTAGGGTTGTGAAATGATGAAAAAGTTGCAAAGTATGGTATTTATAGTCAGGTTTGGTTCACCCCTTTGCAAGGTCGAACCAACCTTTATGATTTTCATTCGACCCTAACAAGACTTGGTTCGACCCCCCTCTAGGTCGAACCAAAACTCTGGCCTCCCATCTTGGTCCTTTGATTCACAATTTGGCCATTTTAACACATGTTAACACAGTTTAACACATGATTATGCATTTCTAACATATGTTAACCTTATCTAATCATATAAACTCGTATTTACACGTATATAGAATATTTCATATTGATACTTGATCCAACTATGCAATTTCACCAACAACAGGACTCAAGACTCGTGTGTGCGTATGTTACCCCCAATGATCCTCCGAATCATTGAACCCTGGACAATACGTAAGTGTAAACGACTCAACTGACCCCATCAAGTACGTTAAATAAATGTTTTCACTAAGGTATACTTATATGTTTGTAAAAGTATTAACCTGAATTTGCTGGGTGTCACAAAACACGAGTCGTCAAGGGTATAAACCGCAAATTAATTTTACACAACCACCACAAATGTGTCCATATCCACAATATGGGTATCTGCCATAAATTTTTTTTTGCATAACGACCATAACTACATACTCTACCACACGGTCATACTTTGGTTGCACCTGGTTGATACAAATACTCTTTAGAAGACCAAACACAATTTGAACTTTTCGCAATGAGGAGCCCGAATACGGTCCCCATGTGACGATGTAGGTGCTCCCGAATTTGTTTTTTAGTTTGAAGTAATGTAACTTTTAATTTACTTGAATGAATGTTTATTTTATTTTAAATTAGAATGCTTAATTTATTTTGTTTTGAATATAAAAAGGAATAAAAATGGTTTTAGGGTAATGTTGCCACCTCTTAAGGTGTTTTAGTGTAGTATTTAGCAACAATGGGGTGATAGCACAAGATTAGTGGAATCTTGGGTATATTTGTCAAGCACTCATTCCTCACTTAGGGTGGGGTGAGTTGCCCCTCTTAGCTACCCTGTATTCCACCAATCATGCACTACTACCTCACTTATATCCTAAACTACTTTAAAACTCAATAATCAATGGCAACACTTCAGTAAAATACACTCAATGTTTTTTTCTTTATAAAAAAATTATAAGGGTGAGAGTTAATTAGGTTGGCATCAGTGGTGTATTCAAATTTTTTTTGCAAATGTGTTCCTTTTCGTAGATTCTCACTATTTTGTTTCTAAATTATACAAGCTGCTCACTATTTTTTTTTTCATTTTTGCTAAGCCGAGAGTATTTTTGAGAACCTAAAAATAGGGTTGAATCCGCCCCCAACGCCCTTACTAGTCTATCAACATGTGTTCCTGCCGTTTGCTTTTGACACATTTGGATCTCTGGCCCCTAAGGCAGTACTGTTTCTGAAACGAGTGCAGAAGGTGGTCCACAGTGACTCGCAGAGCCCTTAGTACCAAAGGGTTTGTGTTTAGCAGGATATGCTTTGCGATTCAAAGTGGGATAGCGGCGCACCTTGTTACCCGCTTACCCACCATCTAAATGTAACTTATTTTGTCTTGGTATGAAATAAAAGAGATGAATTTATTTTAAAAAAAAACCCATTAAACTGTACGTACCAAAATATGTTTTAAAAAACCTAATACGTATACTGATACTTTTACAAAAGCAAGACCCTAAGTTATGCGAAACAAAATTCAATAACTAGTTTTATTTATTTTTATCTATTTGTTTATTTTACTTTTATATTTTACAACTGCCCAAGAGGATCCCTCATTTTTGGGTGTAATCTTTTTGGAAAGGGCGATTTTTTTTCTATATTTAGTAACTTTATACATCAAGTCCATGTACGAAATAGTTAATGTTTTTATCCATTATATGAGTATGTATTTTTGCTATAGGTGGGATTAACTGAGTATGATGATGATGAGTATGTATTTTTGCACCTAACAAAGTGCACACATGAAGTGTGAGTTTCTTAGCACTTCTGTATTTCACTAAAAGTCTGATAAGTTTCATTGTCATACCTGCTTTTCATGTAAGTTTGACATGTGGAGCTTTTATTTATAAGATATATTTACAAAAATTCTTAAGATGACATAATATCTATATAAAATTAATGATTGCATATGATGGTCACATGTCTTGTTACAATTTGGGTGTTTGTATGTATGTATGTATGTATACTTAGTTAGAATGATTATAAGGCGCCCGGGCCGGACGGCTTTAATTTTAAGTTCCTTAGGCGGTGTTGGTCCGGGTTGGAAGCCGATTTTGTGAAAATGTTTCAAGAGTTTTACCGTAACCCGTGTCTTTCGAATGGGTGTTTCTCTTCATTCATTGCCTTGATTCCAAAAGCCGAGGACCCGTTAGACTTCCGTGACTATAGGCCTATAAGTTTGGTGGGTTGCATCAATAAAGTAATTTCTAAGGTGTTGGTAGCACGACTCAAAAGGGTGATAGGGAAGCTAGTATCGCCGGAGCAATCCGCATTCTTATCGGGCAGAAGTATCACGGACGGACCTCTAATGTTGAATGAAATTATTGGGTGGCTGAAAAAAACAAAAAAACAAGGTATGATCTTTAAGGTGGACCTTGAAAAGGCATACGATTCGTTAAGCTGGGCCTTCTTGGAGACGGTTTTGATGCAAATGAATTTTCCCACGACTTGGTGCAAGTGGGTCATGGCCATTGTTAAGATGGCAAGGACCTCGGTTTTAGTAAACGGCTCACCGACGCAAGAGTTTGATTGCAAACGAGGGCTTAGACAAGGCGATCCACTGTCGCCCTTCCTGTTTGTCTTGGCAATGGAAGGGCTAACATGGGTTTTAAAACGTGCGTCTGAAGTGGGTCTTTTTCGTGGGTTGAGGTGTGGCTCTGGTGACCTTGTGTTGACACACTTTCTCTATGCGGACGACGTGGTGTTCCTAGGCGAATGGTGCATGGACAACGCGGCTAACTTGAAACGGATACTAAGATGTTTTTATCTTGCATCCGGACTTAGAGTTAACCTTGCAAAATGTAGTGTTTATGGCGTTGGAGTGGGTAATAACGATATACAACTCATGGCAGATTTATTAAAGTGTAGAAGGGGTTGTTTCCCTTTTACATATTTGGGGCTAGTTGTCGGGGCAAACATGAACTTAATTAAACATTGGGAGCCGATTTTGAAAGCATTTCGGAAGAGACTTTCGATTTGGAAAGCGAGAACATTGTCGTTTGGGGGTCGTGTGGTCCTTATTAAAGCGGTTTTGAATGCCTTACCTACCTACTTTTTTTCGTTATATAAAGCTCCGGTAGGTGTGTTGGATAGCCTAGATCGAATGCGTAGAGTATTTTTTTGGGGTGGATCCGATGAAAAGGCTAAAATGAATTGGATGGCGTGGGATGGGGTGATTGCGCCTTGTGAGGGGGGTGGGCTTGGATTCGGGTCACTTAGAGATGCCAATTTGTCGATGCTCGCAAAATGGTGGTGGAGGTTTCGGACAGAAACGGATGGCCTTTGGCGAAAAGTAATTTGGTCTATCCATCATTCCTCGAGAGCCTGGAATCCAATTCCGTGTAAGATCTCGATTCCAGGCCCGTGGAAGGCTGTTGCTGGTGTGTTCGAGAGGTTGAAATCTCTAGGGGTTAATCTAGAACTGTGCTCGAAAGCTGTTGTGGGTAATGGGATCACTACTAAGTTCTGGTTAGACAACTGGACGGGTAACGGTAGGCTTGCAGATGTTTTTCCAGCCCTTTTCAGGGCCGACTCGGATAAACATGTTTCGGTGGTGGACCGGGTTACCACTGATGGGCTGGGTTGGGCTTGGCACTGGAGAGAAAATGGGTTAAATGGGGCGGAACAGAGCGATCTGGGGCTGCTTGAGGCTGCTGTGCAGCCACCTATTCTGTCTGGTTCAGCAGACACCTGGGCATGGGTTAATGGTGGGCTGGGTTTGTTCTCAGTTAAGGAAATTAAAGAGTTGCTACAAGGCGTTAATCCAGTCGTTCCTTCATGGGTGTACGAGCGGAATAATTGGGTCCCTAGGAAGGTAGAAATAATGGCGTGGCGAGCGGGTCTCAATAGGCTTCCTACAAAAGAGGCGCTGGGTAGAAGAAACATCAATGTGGGATTGGGGCTATGTCCGATGTGTGGCGATATGACAGAGACGAGTGTCCATTTGTTTTGCTCATGTTCATTTGCGGAAGCCGTTTGGCAACAGGTGACGATATGGTGCAAGGTGGGGACTGTTTTTGCTTTTGATGTTCGTGACATTCTTGCCTTGCATAAATACTCGGGCGGCTCTAAGAAGATGAAAAAGATTATTTACGCCGTGTTTTTGACTACTATGTGGTGCCTTTGGCGATGTAGAAACGAGGTGGTCTTCAAGCAACATCAACCGTCCTTGCAAAAGATAATTGGAGATATCAAGACGTTAAGCTTTCTTTGGGTGAGGGCACGCGCGAAGTTATCCGACCTAGATTGGGAGAGATGGCGTGGTTTTAATTTATCGCATGTTGTTTAGTTAAGAAGTTGTATATGTATATATGAATATGGGTGACAATGATGTATGGGTTGCACTCGTACGTCGGGTGTTTGCTAGTTTCCCGCTAGCTTGGGTGTTTAATAAATACTTTGTTGGCCGTTAAAAAAAAAAAAGTTAGAATGATTATGATTTACTGTAGAATGGGATTTTATTTGTTTTTAAGTTGTGCGGAATTGATTACATGAAATTTTAATATAAAAATATGTATGGTTGAATGAAACCTTCAAAATTAAATTGTGGGGGGGTCAATGGCTGCAAACCATGTTGGATAAATAGTTTACATCCACATGCAACTTGTTCATTCCAAGCAAACACAAATCAATATTTCATTATTTCACTTCAAAAGAAATTAATTAATTACAAATAAGGACGGACCGATTAGGTAATAATGGATAAATTTTAGTAATGATAACTTGCAAAAACTTAATGGTCTATTTTTATTAATGGTCTATTTGTCTTTCGTAGGCTAGGGTTCGTAATTCAAAAAAAGGGTGGCGGCGCAGCTTGTTGCCCGTCTACCTTCTATTGTGATGTAAATTTCGTATTTTGTTTTAATGAAAGATTATTATTTGAAAAATTAAAACTTATAGAACTTATATTATTGCAAAGAAAAATCTATTTTCGATCATCCATAGGGTTTATGTGTTCGGATAAACTTACGACTAACTAGTTATTTTATATGTTTGACCCGTTAAATAGAACTCATGTCCTAGTAATTAGTAAATATACTCATTAAATATTAACTAATGAATTAGTTAAAATTGTGACTTATAAAATTGTAGAAAGGATTTTGACTTGTGGACAGCAATCCTCTTACCAAGAAACGAGTGAAAATGAAGATTAGAGATGCATATAACATGGACCCTTGATGCTTTGCGCTACCTTAGGAGATGAACCATGTGACACACAACCCACACGGGTGCAACCCACACTAGTTAATACCTAACCTACTTTTTGCAACCCATTTTGCATCTTCACTCCTAAAGAGTCTTGATCTATCCAAGTATCCAACACATGGTTTGAACTTCGCAGCCTCGGGTTGTCCTTACAAATACACACACATGTCACATATGATCAATATTCAAATGGCATTCTAGTGACGATAAGGTTCTCTTGATCGTAGTCTTACCTCGATTCATGGTTTTGTAAACATATAGGTGTCCTTTTCTGTTGCATTACAATTAGATGCTTGAGATTGGATTGATAGTTACAAAAAGAGTGAAGTAATGGGTCAATAAGTTTCCTAAAAGATAACGAAGATTTTTTATACCAACTTTTATTTAGACCGGGTTTTTAACCAAATCTTGTATATTAGTTATTTGATCGAATTCAACATGTCAGTCATATTAGCGAAATTCAAATTTCATAGTTTTTTAATAAAACATCATTACCTACTCTGCATCAGAAGATCTAGTACAACAAAGAGGCGCATAGGGAAAAGATAATCTCATGGAAGTACGATGATATGAAGGGATTGTTCATTGTCAAGAGAAGAGGGGGAGTCATTCAACACTTCTCGAACGAACACGACTTACAGACCCTCCCCCGATGGGATATAAGAGAATTGGCAAAGATCGATCATATCAACCCGGGGACCAGCTCAACTGGAAGCAATCTTCACAGTCTGATCCACCGAGAATGTGACAGAAACCTCACTGTGTTCAAACCCCAGAAGCCGAGAAAAAGGGTATCAAAGACGACTATCGACCCCATCACAGGTCGCAGGAGGATCACGTACGTTGTCGATCCCCCAAAAGTCGTTACCAGGGTGTCAATTCCAGCAGAACTTCGAGTGATGCTAAACGATATGGAAAAGTGGTTCTATGACAGCAAAACTGGAGAAGCAGTGATCAAGAACAGTGCTGGTGAAGAGATCATGAGATTGTTCGATCCAGTAGATGTATTCATGTTCAACTTATCAGATCTGATGCAGCTGTTCAGGAACACTATTAGGGTTGGGGCTGGTCAAGCACTGCTAGAAGAAGGAATGTTGTTTCAAAGAGCAGTCGATCAAGCCAAAAACAGAAAGCTGGAGATGTTGGAGATTTTGGACAGAATCAAGGAGTCGGATAAAGAAAAAGAGCTTGCAGATATAGAGGCAGCAAAAAAGGAAAAGGAGCTTGCTGAGAAAGATACAGAACCTGGGTCAACGGATGCTCCAAAAGCAACTGAACCTGAGAAGCCCGTGCAAGAGAAGCCAATCGAAGAGGAATCGAGTGATATCTCGATTTGAAGCTAGCTAATGACAAACTGGTAGCAATGGTCTAGGGGGAGTATTGTTGGGTATGTTAGAGACCATAGTTACTAGTTTGTACACTTTTGGGTGTTTAATCAAGGTTTCACTAGTCAAGGGACTAGTTATGTAAATGTTTTATAGTTCCTAGGGTTTTTATCATTCCTGCGTACTTATGTAAGGGCCCGACGTACTTGTTTTTAAGTACGCCAACCCACCTAGAAACTCTATAAATTGAACAGTTGTGCACCCTAGAAACTTAGGGCTTTGGTGGTCTTGAATGCACAAGTTATAATCCGGTTAGTTCATTGTTATTACATGGTTTTGATCATTTATTCAGTAATGGAAATCATCTTTTGATTATCTTGTGTGTGTCGGTTTTCATTGTTCATCTAGTTTCTTTCGGTTTTCTACAGATTCATCACCCAAAACACCTAATCAATAGGTGTTTGTGCGTGATATCAATCTTTTGCACCTGAGATCTAGATTAATGGGACTTACACTGTCTCTATTTAACACCATCTCGCCCGTTAATTGACCAATTCATTTGTAACCTTGACCTAAATCTCGACCGATGAATTGACGAGTTGCATCTGTAACGGATTCATCTCCACCAGATTCAACTAATTCATCTGACACACCATCTCGAATGATTCATCGTAAGAAATTTTCAAATCAAGGTTTGTTTCCATCGACTTGTTCATATAATATGTCACCTTTGTAGATTTGTTTATATGTATAAGACTGAATTACAAGTTTTGTCCTTTAGGTTTATACCCGATTGCAAAGAATGTCCTTTAACTTCAAAATTGATTGGTTTTGTCCTTTATCTTTTAAAATCTTGCACGTTATATCCTTTATAGCTAACTCGGTTAGTTTTCTTCGTTAAGTTTGGTCACATGACTTGCACACGAGGGCATAACAGTAAAATCACCCCCTCTTATCTTCTTCCCCAATTTTTACATAATGACACACTCTCTCCCTCTCTCTCTAAACACACACACACACCCCACCCCCACATCCACCACCATACCATCACCTGCCACCACCCACCACACCATCACCTGCTACCACCCACCACACCATACTATTCTTGATAATAATATTAAATAATAACAAATTAACATTAACAATAATGATAATAATATCAAGACGCATCTTTCTTTACCCCCAATTTATGCTCCCTGAAACCCTACAATATTCAGCTCACACTCATCACCAACCTCTTAAACAAAATGTCATCACAACAAATCCAAACCCACAAAGAAAACGCCTAAGTCTTCACCGGCGAAGCCTTATGCAAGCAAAAATCCCACGAGGCCTAATCCCATTAACCGACGTCACAGAGGTCGGCCACAACCCAGCCACAGGGTTCGTGTGGGTTCGTCGCAAAAAGAAGTTGAACCACGTGTTTCGTTTGATTAATCGGAAGGTGTGGTACGATTATGAAGTGACGACGTTTGTTGAGGACCGTGAATCTGACGGGGGTTAAGAGTAAGGAGCTCTTGATTTGGGTGAGGGTTTTAGATATTAGTGTGACGGAAGGTGGGAAGATTACGTTTGGGACGTCATTGGGGTTGTCCAGGACTTTTCCGGTGACTGCGTTTGAGGAAGAAGGTTAAGAAGGATTATATATAATATAATTGTTTAAATATAAATTAAACCTATACTAATCGACTTTAAAGTCGATGGCCGGAGTTTAGAGAGAGAGAGAGTGGGTGGTGGCAGGTGATTTCAAGCCTTTTACCCAGGACGCCTTTTGGTCGTCCCTCACCCCCTAAGGTTTATGGATGGTGTGGTGAGTGGTCACATGTGATGGTATGGTGGTAGAGGTGGTTGTGATGGTGGTGGCTGGTTTATAGAGATGGTGGATTAGAGAAACTGAGAAAGAGAAAAATATATATATTAAGTTTTTAATTTCTTTCTCTTTATTTATTAAACTATTTTCTAATAAGTAAATAAAAAGACTATATTACCCTTATATAATGAGACTTAACTGAAAATTTTAGCCAGGTTAGTGCTAAATGATGAGAGCTGCAAGATTTTACAACATAAGAAACGATTTTCATCAATTTTGAAATTAAAGGACAATCACTTAAAAATGTTGTAACCATGAATGTAATTTTTCTATAAAAAATATGATTTTATAATTGACCGACTCCATTGGCCAGCCTAACCGATGTTTGTGTGTCATGTCTACCCATTTTGGTGATTAAAAAAAACGAGCAGGGGTAGTATTGTTAATATCACAAAACATGAGGGCGTTTGTAGAAGTTTGCATGCATATAACTGGGCCTTTGCACACTCAGTTTTTTCAATCCAAAACCAACTTTATCCTCTCTCTCTCTTCTCTCTAGAAATGTACAGGATTTCAATAATGAAAGCAGCCGTCATGCTGTCGGTGTTGCTACTATGCGCCACCGTCCACACCGCCGTCGCTGTCGCCGACGGTAAGCTAGCTGCACACCTCCCACCTCTGTTTTTAACTCACTTTATTTTATTAAGAAAAACTTTATTAACTTTAGTTATGTACCTATTTTTATTTTTTTTCACAAGCATCGTTATATGTTTACAAAATTAGAGGGAAATTAACGAACAATGTTAGTGTACAAGATTCATGTTTGAATATGAGATGGTTTTGCGATGGTATAACCATATTACATGTTACAGTAACAGTTTTTACTTAAGTAACTTAACTATAAGTAATAATATAACCAATAGGATTAGGTTCTAGCGAGATGACATGGTTGAGTCGGAAGAACTGTGAGAACTTCAACGTAAAATGTGAATTAAATTTTTTTTTACACACTGATTGTAAAAACGGGTAACCTCGCCGTACAAAAAAAAATTACGATGGTTTTACACTTGTGTAAAAAAATCAGCGCACTAATGTTGACTTTTAAAATTCTATTCAGTTTTTTATTATACTTTAATTTACAACCACACATTCATTTTTAATAAAATAAGTGTGTGGTTATAAAGTGGGTTTCTGCTCATCCAACTCAATTATGTTCTCATTTTACCTTTTCCCTATTACCAATATTTTAAGACGATGTGTTGTTTTAGATATCTTTTACATAGATATTTTTAATGGATAACAGATTGTGTCACATGTAACCAACCATTATACTAGCTAACGAATAAGAGATTGCGTCACATGTTAGAATTATACCAGCTCAAAGAAATTTCTTGCTTTTCTTATTTTCAATCCATGGTACTACGCATATATTGTTTATCAAGTTTGCTATCTCTCACATTATTATTATTATCATTCCCTTTAACTATGTTAATTTTAATTGTGCACTATGTTTGTTGGTGTTACCTTCGGCTTAGAGCCATTTGGCGGGTGGAGCTGCTTTTAGCTTATTGCGTTTTGGTAGCTCAAAAATCAATTTTAAAACTCAAGTCCAAATATTAAAAACTGATTATTTGTGTTTTCAAAACGCAATCCCAAACACCATATATATATATCTTTTTTTTGCTTAAGTACATCTTCGCAACGTGCGGGTCTTAATTTGTGTTAGTTATTTTTTTATGCTTTATATTGTAGGCGTGGTTCAACGTTTTTACGTCTACTTTTTGTTAGTTTAATAGTCTCGTCAAAACGCATAACGAGCCGTATAGCCTAGTTGTTATGTATTTAATATTAAAAAATATAATTGGCCTTGCAAAATTTATGTATGAAATGGTATTTTTTTTTTGGCCGGCTAAGAACTCACCCGTGACTTTCCACCTCATGCATTGTCTTAACCGGGCCTGCTTCAGTGGAAGTCGAACCCTTGACCTCACCCGGGCGGGAACCCACCTCATGTATGAAATGGTATTTATTTTCCTGTTTTCGAGCCAAAAACAGTTATTGAAATGGTCAAATGGATGATGGTGCTATAAAGTTGTACGATAGACGCATCAAATGGTTGTACATAAAAGGCCTGCTGCATATGCACGTGGGTGGGCACATGCTTACGCCACGCTGTTCTGAACTAGAATGAAAGTTGATGGAAGTCGACATGATTTTTTTTTATTTTATTTTTTTCTCGTTATTTAATATTTTTGTCGTAACAGATTTTAATATATATTTAATTAGAAGAAATACATTTCTATTTCTATTTTATTGATTTTTGTTACACGTTCTCTTAAGTTATAAAGTACCTAACAATACTTGGTGAGTTCCTGAGTTGTAAATCATAATTAGCTCGAACTTTAGAAATAAAACATAATATATTTTGAGCTTAAAGGTTATTTTTTTTATAAATTAAGCGAGTCGAGCTTAAGCTAAGCTTAGTCACAGACGTTGTCGACTTAGCTCATTCACATCCCTAGTCCAAAGTATTAACAGTATGTGTTAATTCAACATTATTTGTTGCAATTGATAGTTCTAATGATACAATCATTGATTATTCAATGTGTTTGTGCATAGTATGTTTTTATAAATGTGATCTTTTGATATTTATATGTTCTTTTTTACCAAAACCGCAGGGTTGTTATGGAACGGGAACTTCGAGCTCGGGCCCAAACCCGCGGACATGAAAGGTACGGAGGTGTTAAAGCACGATGCCATTCCGGGATGGAAGATCTTCGGTTTTGTCGAGTATATTAAATCAGGCCAAAAGCAAGGGGATATGTTGCTAGTTGTCCCCGAGGGAGCCTTTGCAGTTAGGCTAGGAAACGAAGCAACAATCGAGCAGACTATAAACGTGACTAAGGGAATGTATTATTCCATCACGTTTAGTGCTGCTCGAACATGTGCTCAAGAAGAGACATTGAATGTATCGGTAGCACCTGATTTTGGGGTGCTACCAATGCAAACATTGTATAGTAGTAGTGGATGGGACTCGTATGCGTGGGCTTTTCAAGCCGAGTATAATACTGCTACTATTAAGTTGCATAACCCAGGAGTCGAGGAGGATCCCGCGTGTGGTCCTCTTATTGATTCTATCGCGATCAAAACTCTATACCCTCCTAAACCATCAAGAGGTGAGTCAAATTTCTAGACTTCACTAGTTTTTACGATAACAATAACCGTTTTGAGCTTTTATTATTGCAAGAGTAAATGCAAAAAAAAAGTAATTTTAGGACTGCAAACGTCCCAAACAAACATAAATGAGTGACCTGAATAAACATGCACGAACATGAATACTTTAAATGAAGCAAATGAATTTTTTTCCTCAAATGAAATGACACTTCATTTGGTTTATACGTTTTCAATAATTTCATGGCTTTTCATTTTCAGTTGGTGGATCTATGTATGAACTAATTAGGAAACAACTTTAAATATCAGATAATTCTACTCATATGGTACTTACTATATTTGTAGGAATTTTACAATAGCCTTAAAATGTTTTTGTGACACAATGAGATAAATCTAACCCGATATATAGTTGGATCTCTTGTTTCACGTTTAAAATGACATGTAAAGTTGGGTCACTTGACAATTGATTAATGAATAGTGAACCTTTTTTTTATACAAGTTATAATTATTAGACTATGTGTAGTGGAGGGGGTTATTTATAACGTCCCTGATTCTGATTGGTCTACGTGGCAGCTGAGTCAGCATGGGGAAATGAAGTGAAAAAGGGGTGTAGTGGTAGGGGGTTATTCCGTTATTTATAATGCCCATTCTGATTGGTCCACGTTTGAAAGTCACACCCCTGTCCACGTGTCCCTCTCTGATTCGCTGGTCAAAATGTTCATTCGGCGTTATATATATAACGCTAGGACTTGATTTTGCAATATAATGCCCCCTCGTAACGATGTGGGGGGCGTTATTTTTGGATTTGACGCCGGGTCAGGGACCACTACACCCACTCATATTATTTTTTGAATTTCAAAAACAAGCACTTTAATAAACCTTTGTGACATTGATGTATTCATCATGTTTTGTGGATGAAAAATTGGCACATCATGATTTAATTTCATGCAGCTAACATACTGAAAAATGGAGGATTCGAAGAAGGCCCATATATCTTTCCAAATACATCATGGGGTGTATTGGTCCCACCAAACATTGAAGATGATCATTCCCCACTGCCAGCTTGGATGGTCGAGTCGCTTAAAGCCGTAAAGTACATCGATTCGGACCACTTCTCGGTGCCACAAGGAAGGCGAGCCGTGGAGCTCGTGGCTGGTAAAGAGAGCGCTATAGCCCAAGTGGCTAGAACCATAGTTGGGAAGACTTACCAATTGTTTTTCACTGTGGGTGATGCCAATAACGCGTGTGAAGGGTCCATGGTTGTAGAGGCATTCGCGAACAAAGATACGTTGAAAGTGCCGTATCAATCCAAGGGTAAAGGTGGATTCAAGCGTGCTGTTCTTAAGTTTGTGGCGACAAGTACTAGAACCAGGATCATGTTCTATAGTACTTTTTACACGATGAGAAGTGATGACTTTTCATCGCTTTGTGGACCTGTTATTGACGACGTGAAGCTTTTGAGCGTCCGAAAGCCACGTAAACTGGCTTGAATGGGTCGGGTTTCGGGTTAAAAGTGTTTGGATTACCTGAGAAGAGTGTATTTTATTTAGTAAAGAATAAACAAGTTTTTTATGAGTAGTGATTTAATACTAAGAAAGGTATATAAAGCTGGTAATTGGGATGTGGTGTGGTTTTGATTTCATATGTAACTTTACTTTAATATATGAAAAAAAAAAATGAAACATATTGTGTATTTATTTTCTTAGTACATGTTTTTTTATATCAATAGTGTATATTAATATTGTGTGTATGGAACTAGACAACTAGTGAAACCAACATACCAATGCTATGTAATGTAAGAATAAGTAGTAGGTACAAACTAAACACTAGAGTTGGATCTTCAACCATGTTCATGCATGTATAAAGATTTTGAAAAAAAAGTTATGAAGATTTGATGTGGACCTATCATGGACCTCCTTGTCCACAAAACTCCAAATAGACGGTGCACCTCACCTGTAAATAATTACCCTTGATCACTCAATTAATTAATATTATGTCGGCATTCATCTAAAGCTCGAAAACGAGTATTTGAGTACGAGATTAGTTTAGACAGATTGTAGTTTTGGGGCTGGTATGGTTTAGACGAAGGTGGACAGATTATCCAAATCTGTTTACCTGCGCTAAAACCGAATATCTATATATATATATAAAACAAAGCCCTTTTCCTGACGTGGCGTGCAATGGAGGCCTCAACCTTATGTCACGTGGCATCATAATGGAGAGTTTTTGGTGTTTTTAAATTGTTTCCTTTTTTAATTAAATTGAGTTATTTTAGGAAAAAAGAATTTAAAAATAAATTTAAAATTTTCTCTCTCATATTTCCTCCCACAACTTTTAAACGTTTATATCTTTTATATACGGGATTTTTTAAAGAAAAAAATTACACCAAATTAACGAGCGTTTTATTATCTTTCCAACGAGTACCATAGTGCTATATAAAAAACGGAGAAAAAATCGACTATTTTTTGTGGGGTTTCGTTCATACAGGAAAAAAACACACAAAGTGTTCATGTTATCACGTAAAATTAGATTTTGTGGGGAATATGAGTTATTACTGATTAGAATACTATAAACATGCAATGATTGGAAGATTTTGTGGTTAGTTAACTTGAGCCATTTGTAATAGGTTATCACGTAAAATTAGATTTATCAACCCCGGGACCTCCCGGGGTAATCAGCTAGTATTAATATATAGAGGAAAGATCCGGTACAAATAGCTTTTTTGGTAAGAACTGTGAGAATCAAAGGAGGGTATTTTTTTTTAATTTTTTTTAAAATTTTTTTTTCCCCATATTGTTAAACATGTATTATAGTATTGAAAACTAAAAAAAAAAAAAAAAAATGGTGTAGAGTAATTACGTGTAGAGTAATTACATAATTACTCTAGTGTAAACTAATGTATTTACCTTAATGACGGAATTACACTAAAAATTTTTTTTTTTAAATTTTTTTTTGTATTATTCATCTAGAAAGAATGTTTAAGCACATGGGAAAAAAAAATTCTAAAAAAAAATAAATTTTTTTTACCCCCTTTGATTCTCACAGTTCTTACAAAAAAACTATATGTATTTGATCTTTACTCTTAATATATAATATAATATGATCTTAAATGTTTTAATAAGTAATATGTCGAAATTGTTTTTTTTTTTTTTTTTTTGAACGGCCAACTAACACCCGTAGACCCAATGGCAAAGGCATCTAGAGCTCGATTCCGTAAAGGAGATCCGGCCCCCGGCCCCCTCCGGCGAGTGCGTTGCGAGTCCCCCCAAGCCTACGACCTGAGCAGGAACCGAACACGGGAAAACCCGACCCAAACACCCGCCCGAAGGCACGACGATGCTGAGCCGGTAAAACCGGTTGGGATCTAGAATCGAACCCGTGTGCCTTGCGGCCCGATGGGTCTTCCGTCACTTCCCGTACCCCCAAATGCAGCCTGTGGGGATCGAACCCCCGTCTCCAAGGAAACAAAGGGCCAACCTCACCACTAGGCTACAAGTGGGATTTAATGTTATTAACTCATAATATTGTTAGAAACTATAGCTGAATATCTTATCTCCAAGTTGGCATTTGAGGTGAATTTAATATTAGGTTTTGAGTATTGAGCATCTCAACGTACGAGTAGCTTTTAACTAAATAAGATTGCATATAGGTATACTTGCAAACCGGACAAGTATTAGTAATGGGTATCTGGCAATGGCACTGGTATGTGGACACGACTTTCTAATCGGGTATATTGTTGGGGACAATTAGTAATTTAAGAACAAACACCGATGATTTGTGGGAACTACCACGACACTTTTCTTTATTAACTTGAATGGAAATTGATGATTACAAACTAAAACTTTAGCATCTATCTATATTACATTATAAAGAGTGAGCAATGGGTAAAAAGGTCTAAAATGTCAAAGTTAAGGTGCAACTTAAAAGTCACAAGTGTAATTCTCTAAACTTGACCACTTTTCTTCCTTTTATGCCCTTATCAATGCATTAAGATGCTTGTACCATGTGCTTTTAACAATTTTGACATCAATAATATCACCATAATCACTAATAATATCCCATAACTCACTATAATCACTAATAATATCTCATTATGTTGAGACTTTCCACATGTATAACTCTTATCTCTTTATTTACTTATGTATTAATGTAAGTGCCTATATATAGTGACATTTGTATATGATGTTGAGATCAATGAATAAGAATTCTACATTCTCTTTTCTCTCTATAATCTACAATCCTTTTTTGTTACACTTTGTTGGTTGCTAATTGGTTGTTGTTATACAACACGTTATCAGCACGAATGCTTTTAAAGTTGGATCATGTTATCATAAGTCTAAGTATCACTGTTGGATCCGTTTTTTTTAAATCGACTTTCAAGGAACCTGGAATCCATCAATGTCACATTAACAAGTTTTGTTCGAAAGTCTTACATGGACAAAGATCAAGGTATGATTAATTCAATTTCTCTTTAGTCTCAATTTCTATCAGTTCTTATTTGTTAGGTTGGGTAAGAAATTCTAATATGAGACTTGGTAAGAAAAACTAAATAATATATCTTATAGATATCCAACAGATTATAATTAATTTGATATAGAAATGTATTATCCAAAGTCCATTTTGTTATTATCATGCAATGTATTTTGATTTAGTAATATAACTTAAATTCTATTAAAGTTGACACATATAAGTTACGAGAGTGATTAATTATTATGAAATTACTCATGATTAACCTTAATGTAAAATATTTTTTATTTATTATGTAATTAATTGAACTAAGAAAAGGGTTATCTATACTACATTATAAAGGAGGAGAAATGAGCAAATATGTCCAAATTGTCCAAAGTTAAGATGACATATGAAGAGTTCCTTTCTTCACACCTAAGATATCATGAAAATTCTTCCAATACTACCCCTATTTGCAAAAGCAACTTGTATACTTTTTGTGATATTGAATGAAATGGTTAAATGCACATTTGCTATGAATGTAGAAAAACTCTAAAGGTTGGATAAAAAATATAGTTTCTTTTCAAAGCTTAAACAATGAAGAGAAATTGATTACTTTCATATAAATCATTTTATATTCAAAGACAATTTCATATATATCGTTTTGCATTCAAAGACAATGGAAGGAAGACAGTATATCTGTACACTTTTCCTACAACTTGGTGGGCTAACACGACTACGCTTGTGCATTGTTTAAAAAAAATATATTTATTTTAATCGTCCCGCAGCAACGCGCGGGTTTCCCGCTAGTTTATACTAATACTACTTGGCATGCAAGCCTCCTAATTCTATTCTAATACTATTAACTTCTAGATAGACTTAAAACTCAAATAGATAACTAAACAAAATATTAATCTATCCTTATCTGCTACTTTCCATGATTCCATCTACTGCACGTTTTCTTTGTATTCAACCGACCTTCACTATTAATGGACTTAACCCAATTGAACATTTAATCCAATAAGTTTGTAACCCATTAAGATTAAGCCCAACAATCTCCCCCTTAATCTTGATGCGTGCCACCTAGATCTTTGATTCCCAATAACGCTCGCATCTCGTTAACCTTGATCTTGAGTAACGCCATGATTAAAACATTCTCACGCCGTAGTTCCCCGCTAATATGCTTGTTCTCAACAAGCTCCGGTTTGTATCGATATCTTCTAAGGGATCTCTTCTTTCTTTTGCGTATTACTCCAAAGTTTTCATTCTTCATCATCAGCCCAATTTTTGCCCACACACTAATATCCATCATACTTGTTCCACACAGTCCACTAAGCATTTGAATGTTTGAATTAAATTCTCCTGCAAATACTTTTAGCCGTAGGCTATTAACAACCACATTATTTTGAACCACCTTTGCTGAATTATCAAGATCCTTATCACCACACATGGTAAACATGATTTCATTATCCTGTTGATCTATCACCTTGCTTCCTTGGCCATAGTTTAACTTAATACTTTGAGATATCACATCCTTAGGATCAATCCGATTAGCACAAGGACTCTTGCGAGCTCCCCCAAAAATCGGGATAACGGTTAATGGTTCAATAACCGGTGCATCATCTCTGGCCACCGTAACACCACCGTCAACCGTCGTCTCGTCATCCACAACCTCCGTAATATCACCATGTTCATAGTGTTTGTATGAGTCAATGTTTTCGATTGACGCGACCATGACTTCTTCAATGTGGGATAGAATACGATAACTCCGCGTCATCTTGTACCGCCATATCAACATCAGTTCTATTCTCATCTTCGATTGAATTTAGTAGGCAAACCGGTTTTCCCGACTTCAATACAATCTTGTACAACCGATTTATGCTTCTAGGCACCTTCATTAGTAGCCTTCCTGTTTCTTCATACAACCACAAGTAATTCTCAGCCATCCATACCTTACAACCTTCTTCGGTTAATTGTCCCAGGCTCAATATGTTACTACATAGATCTGGTATGTAGTAAACATCTTTGATCACACGTTGTTCGCCATTTTTGCAATTAAACACGATAGATCCTTTGCCTCTAATTCTGACTTTGGAACCGTCTCCAAATTTTACAAGCCCCGTTATAGAACAATCAAGTTCTGAGAAGTGTGGTTCATGACCCCTCATATGATTAGATGCTCCGTTGTCAAGATACCAACTCGCTTCGTCATTCGACTCATCCACATACAAAGCCAGGTGCACTTTGCCTTCATAAAGTAATATCTTCTCATCTATTACATCAACTGAAGCCATCATGAGAGCAGGACCATCTTCTGCTATTTGATTTAGGTTTGCTTCATCAACTGTATCCTTGGTGCATTCCCAAGCAAAATGCCCAAACGTGTTGCAGTTATAGCACCGAACATTACTCTTGTCCCGGGCTTGATTATTTCCTGGCTGATTCGTTGCTTGGTTGTTGTTTCTTCCTCTTCCTCGTCCATAACCGCGTCCTCTACCACGACCTCGACCGCGATTATTACTAGAGGAGTCTTGGCCTTTGCTTTGTTCATGATTGTCTCTAGACGAATCTTGGCCTCTACCTTTTCCCTTTCGATAATTGTTACTGTATACTTTTTCCTGATTTTCTGTTTTTGAAAATAAAAGTTTGTTCATTGTATCACTTTCATTCCCAGCATACAATCTCATGCGATCCTCAAATGCCTTTAGTCTACCGATCGCTTCTTCAAACGGCATAGTCTCGAGGTCCTCAGCTTGTTCGATGGAGGCTACAATAGGTAAAAATCTTATAGGTAAGGAGTTAAACAACTTACGCACCTGTACTTCCGGCTCAAGAGTGGTTCCAAGATTGTTAAACTTGTCCTCGATAGCACTAATCTTAGCTGCAAATTCATCTGTGGTCTCTGTTTCTTTCATCTTCAACATCTCTAGCTCGGATCTTAACACATGGATCCGAGCCTTCTGAACTCTATCCGCTCCCAAGAAACGTACTCTTATCGCCTCCCACACCTCATGGGCTCTTGCATACTTTGCCACCTGCAATAGTATATCTTCTGGGAGCGACTGGAACAAAATCGCTATCGTCGTTTGATTCTTCCGGTTATCAACGGCTTCTCCGGTTACTGGGTCAATAGCATCTGCGAGACCATAAGCGCCTAACACGGTTCGAGACACTACGGACCATGTTGAGTAATTTGTTGAAGTGAGTTTCGGACATTGAAGGCTTACATTCTGATGATCACGCACGTTTGCAAGTGCGTTTACGGGTTGTGCTCCATCGGCCATTTTTTTTTTCTGTTTCAATGATCAACTTAAGTCGAACCAACAGTATAACCCGTTCTTTGTGATACGGGTCTGATCGGTGCTAATTCTTGACTGGTTATACACCTTAGTCAGTTCCTCCCTTAATCTACTGAAACACAAATGCTGTAAAAAAAACCTAGAAAACAGTTGCTAAAACATGACTTCTATGCCACCTCTTTAGTATATGTGACCAAGCCTCACGTTGACCCAATAACTGAGAACTGCCCTCACATGCACATACTCTCGGTTAACCGTGACACCATCTTCATATTCATAAGATCAAATTCAGTATCCAAATACAACATACAATGAAAACACCATTGGTTATGTATGATCAGTGGCGGACCTTGAAGAAAGTTCGGTGGGGCCAGGGTCAATAATATAAAATTTTTATATGAAAACACGTAAAATTACACTACGGAGCAAAAAAAAACGGTGTGGTCCGGAGCACCGTCGGGCCCTAACATAGCTTTTGTCCATGCATATGAAGGCAAGGGTTGCAACATCTACGCAAATCATTAAAATAGGACTCACATTGTGTTAGTCTTAGGGTTTTAGGCCCCAAAAGCCGCAAACCCAGCTTCCCCTAATTCTCCTCCTTTAGCCTTTAATTAGTCTCAAAACCCGGTATCCACCGCGGCGTGCTGGGCAGAAAAACTAGTTATTGTACACATAAAAAGTATGTTTGGCAAGGAGCTTTTAAGAGCTTTTAGGAGCTTCAAGCTTTTAAGAAAAAGCTCCTACTCAATAAAAAACCTTGTTTGGTTGAAGGAGCTGGAAGCTTTTAGGTTGGAGAAAAAGCTCTATAGTAAAAAGCTACTAGTACTAGCTTTTAAGAAAAAAACTCTACTAGCTACAAACTTTTAATTAGTAAATGACACAAATACCCATTCTATTTTAAAAATAAAATAAAAACCTTCTTTACAAGATTTTAATTATGCCAATTTTGGTTATTTTATACATTTTATTAAAACATTCAGCTACTCTGCTAAACACCAAAATATATTTAAAAAGCTACCAGCTTCCAGGTTAGTTTTGCCAAACATACTTAAAAAGTAGATAGATTTTGTCTTTTGGACCTGCCATAAGTTTATAAACTTCTTGGATGTGGGCTAATGAAGTATTGATTTTGGCCCAAAGCTATAAATTAATCAAAATCAACAATTCGCCTAGAACACGGGCCAAGGTTACTGGGCCGAAGGAAAAAAAAAACCTGAAACCGATTTGCTTACCCAAGCAGGGAGAGGAGGAAATTAGGTGGACTGGGCTTATGGTGGATAGTCTACAAACTGCTTTTGGTGGTGGACTTTATGGGCTTGTGGCATAAATTGGGCTGAAGATGAAGTAGGTGCTACAACTTTGGAAGGGGTGAAAATGGGGTTAAAATTATTTCCTATCCTAACGAGGAATAGTGAAAGACGGACTCCAATTTTCCGCAGTGTTATTGGACCAAATGGCAAATGACACTTTCACAAGTAATCACGATTTATAATGTCATAGAGATGTTTGAGATTATGTTTTGAAATGGATTTTTAGATTATTGTATTTTGAAAATGTAAATAATCAATTTTTAGTGTTTGGGGTTGAGTTTTAAAATAGATTTTTAGACTACCAAAACGCAATAATCTAAAAACAGTTTCACCCCTGCTTTTTCAAAACGCATAATCTGTTTTGAAAAATCAATCCCAAACACCCTCTAAATCATCCTTGTGGTGGAGTGGCATCTAGGTGAAGAGCGAATACGGGTGACGTCTGTTCAACTCGGATGGGAGAGTCAATGGGCTGGCGGTGGTCGAGTAGTCGACCGGTGTCACGGTGGTTGGTGGCGGTGGTGTTGCAGATGGTGGTGGAGTGGGTGGGTGGGTGGGTTGGAGAAGAAGATGAATGGGTATCATAGTCATTTCACCCATAAACTAAGAAGAAAAACTAATCGACGTTAAATTGAGTGATGTAAAGTGTTAGTCCGACAAAAGTAAGAGACTTAGAGTGTTATACTCGTGCTAAACCTGTTAGTTGATGTAAACCAGATGGATGAAACCGCAATTAACTCTTTCTAAAATGTGGGAATGATTTTTGTATTAAAAAGCATTGATTGGAGGGTAGATGTGATGCGTGAGATTAAAGCCAAACAAATGGAAGAATGTCCGTTGTGCGTACAGTATCCACAATTTCAAACGCAGAATCTGCACCTGCTTCCTTACCACACTAATCACTATATATACACACAACACAACAGACTCATTCATACTACACCTTCATCTTATTCTCAACATAGTACTTCCGTTGACCCCAAGTTTTCAACATGGTAAATTACCAAACAACTTGTGCTTGTTTCACGTTGACTTTGACTTTGTGTGTCTTATGTTTTTTATCTTTATTTTTAGGCTTTGCCAAATCAGCAAACTGTTGATTATCCGAGCTTCAAACTTGTTATTGTTGGCGATGGTGGAACCGGTAACGTTTTCGATTTTTTTATGGAATTTGAATATGTTGAGTAATTTTATATATTATATTATCATTTAGTTTGTAGTTTTTGCTGTTTCATCATCATCATACTCAATTAATCTCACCTATAGCAAAGCTAGGATGTATACAGCCTTACCTCTACCCCTAAGAATAAAGATGCTGCTTCCAGTGAGACCCCTGGTTCGATGTGGTTTGGTATCAAGTCTTGGACATAAGGCACAGAACACTTGTCTTTTGGCTATCAACGCCACCACATGATGCATGATTAACCATCCGTCATTTTTAACGTTATTTTCACGCAATTAGTAAAATAACGTTAAAACTAGTGCAACTTTACTTTTGCCCCCTGAGGGCCACACATATATACATTATATGCCATTTGCATTACATATTTTAGGTTTTTGTTTTAAAAAATCACCTCTACTAGTCGTTTTGGTCCCCAAACCCCTGAGGTTCAAGTTGCACGTAGCGCGTGTCTATGTACAACCAAATAATCTTTATTTACGACATGTCTCTAGTCTGTTTTACATGTAAACCTATAGATTAACTATTAACATACAAAGGCTTGTTATCCTACAAAGCGTACACAGAATCATAATTACACACGTTCAAAATCAAAATTACGCACATCATCTGCAACATACCTTCTTCACCATCCCACCTGCAACATCATCACCAATCTCTAATCGACAACCACCACTTGCAATCCCTCACTCCAAAACTGGTTAATCACCTTCATCCGCCATCATTGTTATCGACGGTCACCACCTCCTGCATAACCAACAAGGTGTCAACTCTTGTGTTTGGGTGATGAAATTGATAACCTGGAAGATGAAGTAGGGTAAAGACAACCGCGATTTGCCGGAGTATGGCATAATTACGCACACTACCTTTCAAAATAACGCATGCTGGATCTTGATAATTACGCACCTTTTATTCATAATTACGCACGTTGAAAGGAAAATCAAATTTTCAATTTTTAACGGGCTTGTAAACTGGTTTTATTGAAAGCATATATATAATTTTTTAATCAAAAGTTAATTTCTATCCATTTTTTAAAAAAAAAATAGATAAATGCAACTGCAGAACCAAGCTGTTGTCAAATGATGCATTAGGGAGTTTAGGTATAGCTCAAGTTTTAATTTATATATTTTCTACCTCATCTGTTTGAAGATTGTAATGATGGTGATTATGTTTCTGATGTTCTGGTTCTGCAGGAAAAACTACATTTGTTAAGAGGCATTTGACCGGAGAATTCGAGAAGAAATATGAGCGTAAGACTTCGTATAATATTTATACTTCTTTTAAGTTTATGTAACAATATTTGGATTAATAATTTCTATTAATTTTCATCATGGTTAGCAACAATTGGTGTGGAGGTTCATCCCTTAGATTTCTTTACCAACTGTGGCAAGATTCGGTTTTACTGCTGGGATACAGCCGGGCAAGAGAAATTTGGCGGTCTTAGAGACGGATATTAGTAAGTAATCATAAGTTTTAACACTTGACCGGATGCTTTTGAGCTAATTCTGTTTTATACATCTGTTTAATAAATATTGGTGAATTGCAGCATTCATGGTCAGTGTGCGATCATCATGTTTGATGTAACCGCTAGATTGACTTACAAGAATGTTCCCACCTGGCACCGCGACCTTTGCAGGTTTGCGTTTAAACTTTAAAAGATTCTGTTTGTTCACATTATTCTTGCAAGATTCTGTTGGCTATGCAAAAGTGTTGTCGAATGGTATGTTAGACATTTAGTTGTCGGTTAAATTTATTATAGGGTATGCGAGAACATCCCGATTGTGCTATGTGGAAACAAGGTTGATGTGAAGAACCGTCAAGTGAAAGCAAAACAGGTTACTTTTCACAGAAAGAAAAACTTGCAGTATTATGAGATATCTGCAAAGAGTAACTATAACTTTGAGAAGCCTTTCCTCTACCTAGCCCGAAAACTTGCTGGGTTAGTATTGTTGGCAATTTATATGATTGATATATAAAAATATTTATATATGGTTCTGAATTTCTGATGTGTTTTTGTGGTTAGTGATGCAAACTTGCACTTTGTTGAGTCTCCTGCACTTGCTCCACCGGAAGTTCAAATCGATATGGCTGCTCAACAACAGTAAGTTCAACTTTTGACCAAACTGCAGTGGTGGTCTGCTTGTTATTAGCTTGGTTTTAAAAAGTGTTATGCGCACAAAAGCGACGAGGCGCTTCGCGCCAAGCGCAAAAGCGATGGGCTTTTGGTACCCTAGGCGCAAGCTAATTATATATTTTTTTATATACCCCATATATATCCTATAAGGTTTTTATATCATTTTATCTACATGTACAAGCCCAAAAACCCAATGTAAACAATGCAGAAAAATACCCTAGGTACGTGAGGCACATGCCTCAGGCCTAAAAATACAGAAAAAATGCGCTTTTTTGCGCTTTTGGGAAACTGTGTAAGCGCAGAGCCCTGAGGCGTCAGAGGCTGCACCTTGTTGCGCCTCGTTCCTAGGCGCGCTTTTTTAAAACCCAAGTTATTAGGGGCACTAATTTATGACACAAAACAAATTTAACACGAAATTCACAGGTTAAAGTTTGGCTAAGCGGGTCGTGTTTGTGTGGATTTGAGCTGTCAATCCACAAACACAACCTATTTAACACCCCTACTTGTTATATGGGTCTAGTATTTAACTATTATTTATTGTGATGATGCATCATTGTTTGTCTTGCAGGCATGAAGCTGAGCTTGCACAAGCTGCAAATCAACCCCTTCCAGATGATGATGATGATGCTTTTGATTAAAGAAAAGACGGCTACTCTGGTTTGGAAAACATTTAACTGCAAGATATGAGTTAAAAGTGTTATAAGAATATATATAAATATATTTGAGATTTGTTACAATCAACAGTGCTTGGTTATAATAATTATTTCTTATAATGTTTATACTGCAAAGTATTAGTTCTCTATAAAGGTGCAGATTCATTCTCTCTTTCATGATCATGCCGCAAAATTTAGGAATTCCCAAGCCGTGCAATATCCATTTTAGGCGGGACTTGGGCGGTCTTGGACAAATTAAAGCCACACAACAATTTGATAACACCACAATGTACCATCAACTAGCACGATATGAAACCCGAAAATGTGATTACAGGTAGCATGTCTGACTCATCACAACACCCTTGTGGTTGAACACACAATTAGAATCAATAACTAAACATTTTAGCTCATTTAATTTTGTTATGGGTGAATGGGTTCAAATATACTAAAGCTAAATCTCTAGAGAATTGCAATCTTTGTATGTAGGCAACATTACTTTGTTTGTGTGACTGAAGACATTACGGGAATAAACAAAAAACATATAATATTCTGGGATAACAATATAAAATAATAAAAAGGTTGTTGATGAGGTAATAACTTTAAATAATGACAGTGGGTGGTTGGTCAATGAGCATGAGCTACTACCACCTATGTTTTAATTGTTCACCTAAGTGCCAAATGGCAACAAACTGTCTTATATGTAGCAAATGAAATGTCCCACTCCTTATTCTAAGAGAAAGGCAATGAGACCAGATTCTTGATTTGGACTGTCACCCATGTCGAGCTATCCCAGTTGGTAGAGGCATTTGTCTCATAGAGTAGATGAGAGGTTTCATGTTCAAACCTGGGAAAATGATATAATTTAAGATTATTGGTGTAATAAAGTAAAAGTAACACTTGTCGTTAAAAAAAAGAAGACGCATGCATCCAACACACAACATCCATGAACAACATTATTAAAAAAAATATTCTTAAGAAGAATAAACCGTAGTGTTGATGTTAAATTAAACCTAAAAAGTCTATGCAACTGCTGATTCATCTTCATTCGCTCTTAGGCTTTGGGGTGTGGGAGTCAGGAGGGGAACGGTGGGTGCCACATGGCACTTCCCCTTCGGGGAACACCCCCCTCCTCCGAAGTGTCATCGGTGCCAAGGGGGAAATACCCCTGGCCATACCGTCCCATTCTCCTAGACAAAAAGGAACGTTAGACAATTAATGCTATATAGTATTAATATTATATTATATTATAATATGTAGTAGATGTCAAAACAAATGGGACGCTTGGCAGCGAGAGAAAAGAAAAAAAAGAAAGGGGAAAGAAGGGGGGAACCATTTCCCTCATTTGAGGGAGGGGAATACGGAAATGATGTGGCGCTAATGTGGACAAGGGGGAAGGGGGAGCACACCCCTCAGCCTTAAAAAATTGCCCGACCAGTGTAAAAAGATGCAACTCAAGATCCGCTCTAATTAAACTGTGAAAAAGATGCAACTTTCTGATGAATATTAATTAATTTATTAATCTTGATTAGAAAATATCTATCTATAATCTATAATCTATAATCTATAATCTATAATCTATAATCTATAATACATTATAAAGGAGGAGTGATGTACAATATGGTAATTTACATTTTCATACAATTTAACAAGCAACATGTACAACATATTTAAGCAAGAAATTTAAGGGTACTTTAGGCAAAGTTGTGACAATTAAGACACTTAAAAGGGTAATATAGACATTTCACCATCCTCCTCCTTTACAACATCAAAACAAATTTACATTACTGCCCTTTATGTCTATCCCTGCTATCTTGAAACCTGCTTCCCTACTTACGTTACCAATTAATCATTCAATTCCTAACCCCTTGAATCTATTGTTTTAATCATAAAACTTCGTTACAATTGTACCCTCACCCTCAGCTATTAAATGGGATTCAATGAGATTGAAGCTTGCAAACGAAGCGTCTCGCCTTCATACACACAGCATTACAACCACACAAGAAATCATTTTGCTACAAAATCATTGCTCTCATTCTTCTTCTCCGTCACTCTCAGCCACCACCCTTACGCCACCATGGGAGACGATTCCGTCATAGACCCTGTAAATGTTTGACGTTGAGTAAGTTTTGCTAATACTTTCTGTTTAATTTCAATCGATTATCCATATCTATTTTTGTTTACTCGATTGGTTTTTTTGGTCGATTTTTGTTTCATTGATAGTTATTGTTGATTGTTACAAGATATAAAGTTGGAGGAAACTAAGGACCAAAGAAACACCGTCAAATCTTTTGTATATGAAACTCGTAACAAGGTATTTTATTTATTCGAATAATAACATAAAGCTACCATTGTGTAATTTAGCTTTCTGATGCCTACCGGAGCTTTAACGCCGAATCAGAGAAAGAGGTACTCACTAACAATCTTCAAGAAACAGAAAAGTGGCTATATGAAGACGGTGGTGATGAATCTAAACAAGACTACACTGGAAGACTCAAAGATCTCAAAAAGGTGTCTAAAAATGCTATTTTTAATTGTTAATCTCCTGTATACTTGTGTAACATTGTTTGTTTTGGTATTAGAACCAATTGGAAATAAATATGAGGAAGAAAATGTTACAGCAAAAGCAACAAAATCTTTGCAAAGTTATATTGAAATTGGTCTATTTATATTATTATAACAATTCACTTGATAGCAAGTTTGTGAACCCTGTCATTGTTAATTGATATTACTTTTCTTCCATATATTAAGTGACGATTTATGTTCTTTATATGCCATTTGTGGTTAAAAATTAATGATTTGTATTTGTGATTCAGGGAATTGATAAACGAGTTACCTTCTAAAAGTCAAGAATACACATCGCACACATCGCGGCTTCAACAATTCCGAAACAGACCAGGTATGACTTATCGCTCAAAACACATTCCAATTAGATCTTTGTTGAACTATACATGGCATAGGTGGGTGTGATAATAATATGATTATTTGTGTTATTACTTTCCATGTTGTTAACTTGTTTGTTAGTAATCAACAGCTAAACCCAATGTGGGACTAGCCCACTTAGTAAAGGCACAAGCCTCTTAGAAGGGAGGCCTTAGGTTTAAACATGGGCAAGGGTAGCAATTTATAATTTTGATGTAAAGTAGAGTAGAGTAACATTTGCCCTTAAAAAAAGCTAAACCCTTTGAGTTTGTGTTTAGTGCTTTGTTGGTGTGATAGTTAACTATTTCATTTTGTTTACTTAGTGGATATGAGAATAGATCACTTATTTATTACTATTAGTATTTAAGAAATTTGATATTTACTTGAATAGTCATGTGATTTGAATTAATGATCAAGTATCGGGTCTAGATCTGTTATATCTGCAGCTTTACTTACACCCTATGCAAAAACAACCGGTATGAGACATAATTTCTTTGTATCATGTCAAGTAAATTTTATGATTATGTGAATTTAACTTTTCTTTATGAAAAATCTCTTGTTTGTCTGCAAAGGAAACTTATACTATTGAAATGTTTAATCTTTAAAGCTTGTAGTAAACATAACCTGGATCTGATAGAGATGGTCGGTTAAAGCATCAGTAAGAAAAGTTTTAAAAGTGCCAAAATTCATTCTTGGCATTCACATGCAACTTCCTGCAATAAAGTCCCATACTCTTGAAATAAAGTTAACGGCAACTGATTTGCCCAGTTTACATTTTTACTCTTGGAAATTAGGACAGATCCTTTGAGCATAAGGTACAAAGATGGTTCACACAAAGCAGATTTGATGCCATATAATTTTGCACAAAAGAGCTTAGCTTTTACACCAAGTAGTTCAAGTAGTAGCCCACTTAGAAAGGCCTTGAAGCCCCCAAAGTTAAAGTTAAAAGGGAAAGTGACATGTTTAGATAGAGATCAGGTGACTTAATTGTAATTATGCTAAAATACCTCCTCTTTTACATAGAATCTCCTATTCAGACAACTTGGAAAGAAATTTAATTGCTACCAAACTAATGAAAATATCTATTGAGATATGTAGGGTACGCTCTAAACTCTAAACAAAAGAAGTTTAAACCTTTTCATATACCTATGGTGAACATAAATGGGGAATTTTAATGTGGAAGTAGATGATATAAAATTGATTAATGTGAGAAATATTTGTTTGCACATCGGTAATGGGAACTAAAGTTTATTTAGTTAGAATTTTAAGATCCCAAAAAGTCTATTACTAATTGTTCCTTACATGACATGTTCATGTCTTTATTTTATTTTATTTTTTTCGTGTTTATAAATTGGTGTTGAGGTATGCGCTTTTTTCGGGTTTTCATTTCGTGCTGAGTGAGGCTTCTTTCTCTATGGGGTATGGGTAAAATAAAAACCAACTTCACATTCGTTGGAACATGATTCGGATGGGAGGATTGGACAGCGCTACAAGAAGTAACTGCGTGCGTTTGGTGTGTCTATGTATAAGGGAATTACAGGTAGAGGGGTGGGTTGTCTTATGGGTGGATACTTACGGTGAGCAGTAACTGGATACGAGGGCAGGGTTTTAGGAAGGTAAATCCACATACGTCGAATCAGACAAAATGGAAGCAAGAAGCTGCAATAGATAGAATGACAAAGACAAGTCCCCACTGAACCTTGGAGGGACTTGGCTGGAAGTTTGAGAGATGTGGTTGGTTAGTGAAAACATATGGATGTATGTGTTAGATGGGTGAGATGCGAAGATATCCTTTAGGCGTATAATTGGTTAGTGGATTGCTGCTCAATAAGACGGAGTTAGTGAACTGAAAGTTACTCGAGAAGAAGGATGTTGGCTGGGAAGAGATTATGGAAGAAGAGAAGGCAAGGTGAGGGCTGGGAAAGGTACGCGAGCCTGAAAAAAAAAATATATATACGCCGACAGCTTTGCCCATATACTCACTAAAGCTTGTATAGAACCAATTAAAATGTTTAGTTCCATAATCAACTGGAATGCTTGCTAAGGGGTGTCTCAAGGTAAAAGAAGTTCTTAAAGGCAACACAAGATAAACAAAGAGGAAATGGAGCTGGACATATAGGATTAGGGAGTCATAAAATGTTATGGTGATGATTTTCTTGCGCGTTGTATTGTTTCCTATTTTCCCCCAACACCTTACTGGGATGGTTTGTATCTTTGAGTTTTGGTTAATGATACTCATGAGCTTCGCTGTTAAAAATAATTGTTCCTTACATGCATTATTTAGTTATATCTTCCCAACGGTGAATAGATAATGTTGATTAGCTGTTTTAAAAGTTTATAATGATCTTGACTATTGTTTGGGGCCATGAGCAAGTATCAACCAATTACTATACCCGCCTCATGCCCGCAAAAATTTAAAACTAACATTATACCCAAATACAACCTCCCATGATCGGCCAGTCCCGATTTTTTGGGGTATGTTATCAATCCTACTCATTTGGAAATATGCACCCATAGATATACCAAAATTTACCAACCATGTCTTCAGCAACAGTCATATCGTTTATGCAATTGATCGGTCTTCTCGGGATGAATTTTAAGATGATTACTTTTAAGTCATATACATGGTCATGATCATTCTCTTCAATCTCAAACCTGTAAAAATAACATTAGGTTGACACATTACAAACTTTTTCATCGAATTATTCAAACTGCTGTGTTTATGCATATCAATTAACAATTCAAGAAAAATAGTATTTGACTTCATAAGCCAAAGACACAATGTTTTGATTTTTTGGAATAGAATGCTTACATGTTAGAAACTCTCTTGAGTGCTCCATTTGGGATAAATTCCAACACGAGAAAGACACCATGGACAAAGCAATGAGGGTTGATCATATTTGGATGCCTGAGTTTAGAAATTAACTCACGCTGGGAGTTAAGCTCTGAATGGTACACCTTTTTTTTCGTTTTAAAGTTTCTAATAGCAATCATAGTGCCACAATACTATATTACTATATCCTTTTAACAAGATCCGAAACTTAATTTACGTTGAACTCTTGTTCTTTACTTTCAAACGTTGGCACATTTTTTGGCAGAATTCGAAGGTAGAAATTTCTATAAAGCTAATCGTAAACTTCATATTACAAAATATAAAACAAACCCCCTATATAATTACTTTTACCAAATTAATGTCTAATATTGTTGTTTTTTAAGTTAAATTTTTGGTGTAAAAAAACAAATTACTTGAAACCTACCATGCAACGTGCGCTAAAAACTTAAGTACCCGCGGCAACGCGCGGGCATTCCCACTAGTTATATATAAAAGAATAGGTTACAAGTTGATTAATTCAAAGATATAGCATGTATACTGCGGGCAGGCCTTTTTTGCAGAAGACTCAACTACAATATATTAAATTTTTTTAGCTCAAGTTCACAACCAAAGGGATCACAGGAAGAACAAAATGCATATTCTATCTATTAATAGAAACTAAATCCTTAGAAACGTCTGAATGCTGAAGCGTATGATTTTGTTTATCATTGAACTCTGTTTATTTGTTAGCACCACAAAGGGTCAATACATGTGTAACGCCCCAAAACCAGAATTTGTAACTTTAGTAGCATGTTTTAATGTGTTATGGCATGGGGTGAAATAACTAAGTATCTAATTTAGTAGGTGCACAAGTAAATGGAAATATAATAAGGTTTTAGTCAAAATTGGATGAGTATCAAACATGAAGGGTTGAAATTGTGAAAAACCCAAAAACCCACTTGTGGTGGGTTGATATGTACGACACACACACACACTTCAGGAGATTTTGTGCTTTGTGTATGTGTGTGTGTGTGCTTCTACCCCAAATCAAGAGAAAGAAGAAAGCCAAGATGATGCATGAAGCTAATTATGGGTCATCTAAGGTTTATATACATCAAGGTACCTTTAATTTGGCTTATTATGAGGTTATGTTTGTTTTTGAATGTGGTGAAAATCTAGGGTTTATGTGAAAACGTGAATCAAGGATGGATGAAGGTGTCTAGAGGTTTATAGACACTAAAGGAGCCATAATTTGTGATACTACATAAAGCTATGCTTGATTTATGTGCTAATTAGGTTGTTTTACACCTATGTTGGAAGTGGGTGTTGGTCTTGGGGTAATCCAAGACCATTCTTAGTTAATTATTGAATGTATTGAAAAGGAATGTGATGATTTGCTATGTTGATAACTATTGATATGAATGGTATGTAATGTAGGGATGAAATACGATGAATTGTGTTATGAGCTATGGAAGTATGCATGAAATACTTGTACATTGTGTTTTAAATGTTGTACGCACACCATGTGTTTGATGAAATGCCTAAATGAGTATGATGTATGGATTGTATGCAAAACTCGACAAAGTATGAGAGTAATGTGATAATTGGTGCAATTGGTAGTAGGTTAACATAAGGATTTGCATCTTAAAGAGTGATCATGTGGGGACTTGGTTGATTGTGTGATATGGTAGGAAGTATGCATTAGTAGTGTGTACACTAATGCTTAAATACTATGATCGGAATGATGAATAATCTTGCATGTTAATGAGATAGGAATGTGATGTTTATGGTGTGTTTTATGTGATCTAGTCATCAATATGGACATATGTTCTAAGTAGGAAGTTTGTATAGTTGGAAGTTGACTTTCTGAAAAGTCAACAATGGATGACTAACACGGTTATGTTTGCTAATATGATTGGGGGATTAAGGAAATCATGTGATATATGTTAGATTATCTAGGTGACATACTTGATGATATGTTGGATTGCTTGATTGATAAACAATGTGGTAGTTAATCATGTGATATGCATATTAGTAGTTGACCAATGAAAGTCATGGGAACAAGTAAGTGTAAGACGATTGATAGTATGCGTAGTTGTGTATACTAACGGAATGGTGGGAATGATAACATGAATGCGTAGGCAACATGGGCTCAAGCACAAGTGGCTAATGGGTCAAGTGGAGGCAAGTAGCAAGCATCAACTTGGAGGACATAAGGTAAGTGGTTCTTATTCCACTTAGGATAATGAATCTTAACATGTATATGTGTTTGTAAGTAGTATGAGGACCGTGAGATGATGGAACGTAAATAACGAGGTTAAGGCTTGAATTGGAGTTTATAATGGAATAAACGTGGCTTCGAATGGATCGGCGTGGACGGGTCTAGAAGGGGTGGAAAGGAGAAACAAAATGGGAATGTGCAGAGTCCACCGTAAGGGTACGGTGGCACCGTTCCCTTACGGTGGCCCCTGCAATGTTTTCCCCACCGTAGGGCAGAGGGGATACACCGTTGGGTTTGTAGTCCACCGTAACCCTACGGTGGCCACCGTAAGGTTACGGTGGGACCTGGAAATTTATATATATTTTTTTTAGTTTATTCTATCGTATGTTGATGTTTCGCTTACGTACGCGACTCGTAATAGCGTTTAACGCATCAATTAATAGTGTTGGACCTCGTGTAAGGTTATGTAAGGGTGTAGCATGTAATACTACTGTTAGTTTTGTAATATGATCATAGTACGGAATGATACAAGTGCGTGTAGTTTAATTGATACGTTGCTCGATGGTATCAAATACGGTAAGTAGATTGTCATGATTAAGTAGATTGAGAATGTGCTGTACATATGGGTACACATGCTCGGGTTTGAGAGAGAGTTTCATGCATGTAAGGGTTGGTAATTATGAGTAGATTGAGTATAGGGCTGGAAACGTCATATTTGTCGTAGAGATTAGCGAAGAAAGGGTAACATGACGGGTCAAGTAAGTTATATGAAGGACTTGTATGATTGTATGTATGGTGGTATTATATGAAGGAGTTGTATGCTTGTATGTATTGTAGAATTATATAAAGTGTATGCTTGTATGTATTGTGGAATTATAGGAAGGGAGTGTATGCTTGTATGTATTGTAGAATTATACAAAGGAAGCGTATGCTTGTATGTATGGTAGAATTTTATGAAGGCAGTGTATGCTTGTATGTATTGTAGAATTATACAAAGTGTATGCTTGTATGTATTGTAGAATTTTATGAAGGGAGTGTATGCTTGTATGTATTGTAGAATTATACAAAGTGTATGCTTGTATGTATTGTAGAATTATATGAAGGGAGTGTATGCTTGTATATATTGTAGAATCATACAAAGGAAGCGTATGCTTGTATGTATTGTAGAATTATATGAAGGGGAAGTGTATGATGGACGCACTGTGGGGTTATTAACCTTTGTTATGTGAATGATAGGAAACGTAGGTATGTACGTATGATTGCAGGAGACGTGGAGGTTCGGATCGGGGTAACCCACCCGAACTCGAATGAAGGCGGTTGGACAGGATCACAGAGTATTGTTGGATGTTACTTCCGCGTCACAAGTAGATTACATGAGGTTACCTATTGAACTAACGAAATGGTTTTGTGGTGAATGCAGGATGTCTTGTCTATCTTGAGAAGTAAGGAAAGGATGGAGATCGAGCGAGGAGGCGGATTGTACGTGGTCACGGTCACATAATCAAATGGAGATGAGTCACGTAGAATGTATTAAGAAATATTTTAAGATGGAACACCAAAAATACATATTAGAATCGGTTTCTAAACATTCAAGGTTGTTATTAAAGAAAAGAATTTTTCGGTTGGCTTTTCCGCTGCAAGTTTCTGTAAAACGGATTTAGGGTGTTACAACATGACACCATCTTCGTACTGATTTTGGTCTAGCGGCGTTGGGTATTAATATGTGGTCAAACCGTGTACTGGCTGGCTATAAGTGTTATGCTAGCGTTTTGCAAATTCTATGAGTTTCTTTGGTTGATACAGATAGTAGAAGGGTTGAATTCTGAAAATATTAATATGCTTAAAAGCGTGTGTTTTTTTGGGCAGTTAGATATTGATACAAAAAACATGTACAATACAATATGTTACAAAAACGTGTACTGGCTTTCACCTATTATACTATTTGAAGTATTCTATACAAGTCTCATACATATGAATTATATGTATTGTCAATTTGTCATTACTCATACAAGATTATAGAAATAAGTACATCTCATAACTGTTTTTTATTTGCTCATTTAATCATTGGAAATATTCATGTATATATAACGGTAAAAATATTTACAAATTAAACATCATACAAACTATGGCTGCATACAATCAAATAGAATCTAACATGTACACTTTCCCTTGCACTTCATTCTGTTTCGAGGAAGCCATTTATCTTGTTCGCATAACTTGTCACAACACCCTTACGGTCAAATAGTCGAGTAGAATCAATAACTAAACATTTAAGTTCATTTAGGCTAATTACACTTGCAGGTTAAAAAAAAAAAAAAAAACGTCACCTGAATGAAGTTGGTCACATCTCCAAAGAACATATGTCTTTAAATGTAATCAACAAACATTACTCTCCTTTTGTGAGTCCAGTTGATAACATAAACTGGATTAACAAAAGGTCATATGATGGGAGATATCCATAGTTCCATACTTAATGAACAATAATCCATTTGGTCAAAATTTTCTTTTGTTAATTACTACTACATAATAAGTTGCACCAAAATAGATCAAGATAAGTTAATAACTTTAAATAATGAGTGGTGGCTAGTCAATAAGCCACTATCACTATATTTTAATTGTTCAGATTAGTGCCAAAAGGCAACAAACTGTCTTATCTGTAGCAAATGGATAAGCTCAAATGTCCCACTGCTTTTTCCAAGAGAAAGACAGCAGAACCAAAATCTTGTTTGGACCCTTTGGAAGCAAGAGATGCATGCCTCCAATTGTCACACTCTGGAAAATGTACACCATTCATCAATAACATTCTTAAAAAAAATAATCAATCACAGCTCGTTTTTACTGTTTTCAGACGTTAAAATCAGATTATAATTGAAAGGTTGAAACCCTAGAAACCCTAGATTCTTAATTGGACCCGAAATCATGTGACTTTTCCATGTTTTTGTGAATTCGAGGGTTAGGTTTTCATTTCCGCACCTTTCTGAACAAGTTTCATCATCAAATTCAAAGGATTAGAGTGATTATGGACTGATTTGAAGAAAATATTGATCAAGAACACAATCAGTCTGCACATTCGCCCATTTCAGAATGACGGGCGGGCGAACGTGGAATTTCTCTGGGCGAATGTAGCATGTTTTGGGCGAACCTGGAATTGTGTTATGATATTTTTCACATTCGGGTGACATTTTCCACCTTCGGTTCATCGGGCGGACGAAGGTAGATAGAAAGTGGACGAATGTGAGTGAAAATGGGCGAAAGTGAAAAGTATTTTTCATATTCTACATTCGGGTCTCTATTTTGGGCGAAAGTGGAGTTCCCGGGGGCGAATGTAGAATTTAAGGCCTAAAATATGGTATTTTTGAAGATTTTCGGAAGAATGGTGATGAGGTTTACCCAAATTTGTTGAAGAATTGATGATGATGATGAAACAGTTTTAATGTGGGGTAGTCATGAGAATCAACAAGGATGATAATCAGTTTCAATTGACTATTTTGGGCCAGAAAACTGAACAGATTTTTATTCCGCATGAAGAGAACAGTCAACCCAGTTCCTGTATGTTTGAAGGAACTTGTTCTGAAGAGTTGTTAAGAAGAAGGAGATCAAGTCTGAGATTTTAATGTTCTGAAAGTAATGAGGTATCCAAGTAGGAGTCATGTGGCACGTAGGTTCAACGAAAGTTTCAAGTGCTGAAAACTTTGGATGGCTTGTTTCACTCGTCTACGGCTTGTATTCTGTCGAACAGATGAAGTTACTCAAGAACATGATTGATTGATTATACGAGATCTCAGAGAAACTTGGTGAAGCATCAGTCAAGGGGGAGATTGTTGATGTAAGTGTCTGATACTTCAACAATAACTGACTGAAGATGCTAGGAAAAGGGAAGAATGTGAAGAGAAGAATGTGTTAATGCAATCACAGTCAGCTCAGATGAAGAATTTCATAGAAATACTAATGTTCGAGTGGATTGTTTTGCACATAGTCACATTTGAGATGTTTAATTGGGTACTGACAGTTAGACTTCTCCAGTTGGTGTGAAGGGTGATGCAAAGGTTAAGTGCAGATATGAGACGTAAATTAGTGGTGGTATCTACGTGTTACGTTGAATATCTGATCGGTCAGTATGGAATCCTTCTAGTAGGGGTCTTATCAGGCTAGTTGGATTGCGCGTGATGTACTTGGTCAAGATGACATTCCTGGGTACTGATGCTACGAGACTGCAGTGCATTACATTGTCAACTTCACATTGGCGTAACTAGGTGATCTGGTGCAAATGATATACGTGGTCTAGCTGACTTCCTGCGTATTGATGCTGAGGGTCCGTAGTGCATTACTTGGTCGGTTCACGAAGGATATTGTATTTCTAACTCAATGCAATGGTGCATGTATTGAGGGGGAGACCTGTGATTCTGATGTGTTGATGTGCAAGAGTTTTGTGGATTCGCCAGCAACGTCCAAGGGGGAGATTGTTGATGCACTTTCTGTGGACGTCACTGTCGAATAGACTAGGGTTGAGTCTAGGTATAGTGTTACATGAGATTGTGGTGATCCATAAGGGCATTTTATGGATCTGACGCATTTGTAAATATAGGACAAAACACTGAGCCAGGTTCGACCTAAACACTAATGGGCGAATGTGGAAGTTTTCCACATTCGACCAACACAAATGGGCGAATGTGGAAATACTCCACATTCGACCATCATAAAGGGGCGAACGTGGAACTGGTGTTTTGGACTATAAATAGCAATCTCATGTGTTTGTATTCATTTGGTGATTTGAGTTGGTACTTTGAATGCTCTCAAGGGGGAGGTTATGCCCAACCTCCCCCGGCCACGAGATTGATGTTTATCCTACTGATGACAGTGTCTGTAACCGTTTCTGTATTAATACGAATCTGTGATGACGTTGTTATCGTTATATTTCTGTCTCGTCTCGAACATCCCGTCTGAAACGAGTTGTTTACGCGTAATCGATCCGCGAGTTCGGTCCCTAACCGGATTCTCAGTTTTTTCTAATTTACCCCTGGTTAGATTAACCCAAATATGATTAGGATTGTTAATTACCATCTTGCCACCACCTAAATCTAATGGCTGAGAATGCTTCTTACACTTTGTATGTTAAGAAACTTTGTACGTTAGCCTCTCTCGCAGTCTTTGTATGTAGGCAACATTACTACTCTGTTTGTGTGACTGAAGACATTACAGGAATAAACAAAAAAACATATAATATTCTGGGATAACAATATAAAATAATAAAAAGGTTGTTGATGAGGTAATAACTTTAAATAATGACAGTGGGTGGTTGGTCAATGAGCATGAGCTACTACCACCTATGTTTTAATTGTTCACCTAAGTGCCAAATGGCAACAAACTGTCTTTTATATGTAGCAAATGAAATGTCCCACTGCTTATTCTAAGAGAGGCAATCAAACCAGATTCTTGATTTGGACTTCGCCCATGTCGAGCTAACTTAGAGCCATTTGTCTCTTAGAGTGAATGAGAGGTCTCAGGTTCAAACATGAGAAAATGATATAATTTAGGATTATTTGTGTAATAAAGTAAAAGTAACACTTGTCGTTAAAAAAAAGATGCATGCATCCGACACACAACATCCATCAACAACATTATTAAAAAAATATTCTTAAGAAGAATAAACCATAGTGTTGATGTTAAATTAAACCTAAAAAGTCTATGCAAATACTGATTCATCTTCATTCGGTGTGGGAGTCCGGGAGGGGAACGTTAATACCCCCGTCCATACCGTCCCATTCTCCTAGACAAAAAGAAACGTTGGCCAATTAATGCTATATAATATTAATATTATATTATAATATGTAGTAGATGACAAAACAAATGGGACGCTTGGCAGTGAGAGAAAAGAAAAAAAAGAAAGGGGGAAGAAGGGGGAACCATTTCCCTCATTTGAGGGAGGGGAATGAGGAAATAACGTGGCGTTGATGTGAACAAGGGGGAAGGGGGAGCACACCCCTCAGCCTTAAAGAAGTGCCCGACCAGTGTAAAAAGATGCAACTCAAGATCCACTCTAATTAAACTGTGAAAAAGATCCAACTTTCTGATGAATATTAATTAATTTATCAATCTTGATTAGAAAATATTATATATAAAAGAATAGGTTACAAGTTGATTAATTCAAAGATATAGCATGTATACTGCGGGCAGGCCTTTTTTTGCAGAAGACTCAACTACAATAATTTTCTTTAGCTCAAGTTCACAACCAAAGGGATCACAAGAAGAACACAATGCATATTCTATCTATTAATAGGAACTAAATCCCTAGAAACGTCTGAATGCTGAAGCGTATGATTTTGTTTATCATTGAACTCTGTTTATTTGTTAGCACCACAAAGGGTCAATACATGACACCATCTTCGTACAGTCGTACTGATTTTGGTCTAGCGGCATTCGGTATTAATATGTGGTCTAACCGTGTACTGGCTAGCTGTAAGTGTTATGTTAGAGTTTTGCAAATTCTATGAGTTCTTTGGTTGATACAGATAGTAGAAGGGTTGAATTCTGAAAATATTAATATGCTTAAAAGGGTGTGTTTTTTTGGGCAGTTAGATATTGATACAAAAAACATGTACAATACAATATGTTACAAAAACTTGTACTGGCTTTCACCTATTATACCATTTGAAGTATTCTATACATATAAGTCTCATAGATATGAATTATATGTATTATCATTACTCATACAAGATTATATAAATAAGTACATCTCATAACTGATTTTTATTTGCTCATTTAATCATTGGAAATATTCATGTATATATAACAGTAAAATTATTTACAAATTAAACATCATACAAGAAGCATAAGCTACAAAATATGGCTGCATACAATCAAATAGAATATAACATGTACACTTTCCCTTGCACTTCATTCTGTTTCGAGGAAGCCATTTATCTTGTCCGCATAACTTGTCACAACACCCTTACGGTCAAATAGTCGAGTAGAATCAATAACTAAACATTTAAGTTCATTTAGTCTAATTACACTTACAGGTTAAAAAAAAAAAAAAAAAAAAAACCCTCACCTGAATGAAGTTGGTCACATCTCTAAATGTAATCAACAAACATTACTCTCCTTTTGTGAGTCCAGTTGATTACATAAACAGAATTAACAAAAGGTCATATGATGTGAGAGATATCCATAGTTCCATACTTAATGAACAATAATCCATTTTCTCAAAATTTTCTTTTGTTAATTACTACTTACATAATAAGTTGCACCAAAATAGATCAAGATAAGTTAATAACTTTAAATAATGAGTGGTGGCTAGTCAATAAGCCACTATCACTATATTTTAATTGTTCAGATTAGTGCCAAAAGACAACAAACTGTCTTATCTGTAGCAAATGGATAAGCTCAAATGTCCCACTGCTTTTTCCAAGAGAAAGACAGCAGAACCAAAATCTTGTTTGGACCCTTTGGAAGCAAGAGATGCATGCCTCCAATTGTCACACTCTGGAAAATGTACACCATTCATCAATAACATTCTTAAATAATAAAAAAAAAATAACAAGATTTGAACCGAAGTATAAATGTCGAATTTCACCTCATAGAAGACTGTATTACATTGCATTACTAATTACAAATTTTGAAAAAGTCTATGCAACTACAGAAAGAAAGCTACTTCTTACAACATTATTGCAATTGTACAAGAATCCTAACCTTAAAAGTGGCGCAAAAAAAAAAAAAAAACGTAAATTCACTTTTAGTTAAGAAAACGGGCTCCTGTTGAAATTAAATGCTTTAGCTCTGTCAAATGTTCATCGTTTGAAATATGGAGATTAATACGAAGATTAGTCAATACCGCTTCTTTTTCCCAACTTAATGGGCCGGAAGCATATAATGCCTCCAACGTGGAACGATATGCATGTAACTCTAACCTATGAACACTCGCTGCAACTTCATGTTCGACCCATGAAGCGTTAAAAGACTCCCCATCACTAGACGGTATGTCTACATCGGAATGACTAGATAACTTATTATCACCATTACTAAGAACACTACAACTACCAACAGAGCATTGGTCATTATCAGACTCGTATGTTTTTCTTTTCTTTTTCTCCGTTTCATAATAACCGTTTGAACTATAGTTAAAAGATGCTTGCATGTATTTCTTACCCTCAAAAGCATCTACCTTTTCCAAATATAGCCTTTGACTTTGACTGCAATCTTTCTCAGCAGGCTTGAGTTTCTTAGTATTGATACGAGACGAACAAAAAGGGGAAGCCCTCTTCGGCTTCTTTAATCCGGCATCATTGCAGACACGCAAGCAATCGCCTTTCTTTTGACGAATCTTCATAGAAAAACATGGTTCGACTTCATTGTTTCTTGAAACCTTGTAATAATAACATAAACATTAGTATCTTAAAAAGGAAACATATGTACAAATAAGATACGAAGAAAAACTAATTACCTTCCTAACTGGAATCCACCGATCATCACGACATGATGCACGCAACTCCTTGTTCATAACCTTCGCTTTGCTACCCTTTTTAAATCTCATGGTGTATTCAACTCAAATCTGCAAAATAATAAAAAAAAAACAAATTAAATCTAAACCTGTGGTTAACTGTTAACATGATACAGATAACAAAAGCAAACAACAGATTTAAAAAAAAAAAAAAAAGACCATCACTATGTGAAGATCCATAGCTCTGAATAAAAAGAAGATAATATCATATAATAACTCAAAACAAATCTTTAATATTTCATCAATCCAGATGATCAAACATTATATAAACAAACACAACTGTTATAACACAACAGAATGACAGATCTTGTATTTAAAAACTACACACCTCAAATCTAAAGTAATAAATATAAAAAAATATTAAATACTTTGCAGACAAAGAAACTACCAAAATTACAAGCAAAACAACAAATAATCTCAAAATCCACACAATAATGGGTAAATATCATAAAAACAAATCCTAAATGCTTCTAAGCAAGCATGATCAAATCAAAAGCTCCAATCTTTATACACAAATATTGACAATACTCAAGACTTTAATCCCCAAAACACCTAAACTCATCAAGCAAATAACTTTATCATAAATACAGCAATAACTCCAATAACCCAAAAAAAAAAAAAAAACCAAAAAAAAAATTAAATAAAAAAATCAAAGAAATTACAGAAACAAAACAAATCAATAAAAAGGCTAAAAACTATTAAATTAGGGGAAAATGATTAAAGCAACAAACTTTATGAAAAAACTAACCTTTTTGTTAAAATTAGGAGAGGGATTTGTATAAATAAGATGATAATAAGATGAATTTGGTGTTTGATTAAGAATTGGATCAATGATTTTGTAGTTTGTGATTTCTAGGGTTTGTTTGGTTGATTTTATTTGTTAATTTGAAATTATTAATATTAATATAAGAGAATAATATTAATTTGGGGAATATATATGGGGTGGAGGGTAATGATGTAATATTAGATGTTGGTTAAGGATAAAAAGGGAAAAAAGAGAGGGAGGGGTGCGTAATGCGCGCAGGCGTACAGAGAGAGGTGCTTAATTCGTGTAGGAGACAAGTTTTAGTTTTTATCTCAATGGATTGGTTTCTTCACGTATTTGTTATGCTTTTTTTTTCATGTTTAATAAAAACTAGGATTCTATTACCCGCGCTTCGCGGCGGGAGCACCTGTTGCGTTGAGGGTTTGGTGGACGTTAAAGATTGTGCGTCGCTGTGGGAGCTCCTGTTGCATGAAGGGTTTCGTGGACATAAAAGATAATATTAAGTGACTGTTATTCTAGCTTGTGCTTCAAAAAAAAAAAATACTCGCAGATAAAAGCTAAAAGTTTGGTGGTCAAAGTTTGGTGATCAAATTAGAAGAAAAGAAAATACATAAGTTAGTAATAAAGTTAATGGCCAAAGTTGGGTGGTCAAAGTTTGAAATCCTAAAAGCTAAAAGTTTGGTGGTCAAAGTTAGAAATCCTAAAAGCTAAAAGTTTGGCGGTCAAAGTTCGGTGGTCAAATTGTAAGAAAATAAAGTACATAAGTTAGAAAGTTAGTGGTCAAAGTTCGGTGGTCAAAGTTTTAAATCTTAAAAGATAAAAGTTTGATGGTCAAAGTTTGGTGGTAAAATTAGAAGAATATAAAGTTAAGCTAAAAGTTAGTGGCCAAAGTTTTAAATCCTAAAAGCTAAAAGTTTGGTGGTCTAAGTTTGGTGGTCAAATTGAAAGACAATAAAGTTAACCTAAAAGTTGGTAGCTAATATATATATATATATTAAAACAAAGACACATTTCAAGTGTCTTTGTTTTATTGAAGGTGGACGGTGGAGAGAATCTGTCAACACCGTCGTCCTTAAGCTGCATTAGCATCACGTTAACTTTTTTTCATCTCATTATATCATTTTCATCCTAAAACTCGGTACCAAGATGGGGGAGACGGTGTTCCCCTTGGTACCGAGCTTTCATGTCACCATTTTCATCATATCCTGATTTTGTTTCGCTTGTTCTAGCTGATAAATAAGTAATTGATTGCGTCACGTGTTACAATTCTATAAGTTTAGGATTACTTTTTAGATTCTCTTATTTTACACTTGCGTTTTCCATAATATTTCTCTATTACTTTTATGTTAAAATATTGTTTTATAATTTCTACATTCTCATTACGAACTGATTAATATTTTCTATATTTCGTTTTTAAGGTAGTATGAAATATATTAATTTTTTTATCAACACCTGCGATCCTTTTCTCTTTCGGTGTATTTGTAAATGTACAATATGCAGAGCTCAAAACAGTTTAATTTAATATTATTATATATATTCTCTGTATAAAGCGAGCCTTATATATTACATTTAAGACCTTGTTTAAAAAAGGAAGACAAAATTAAGCACCTCAAGGATATGTGACCGTTGAAAGTGACAAATATTTGTGGTGGTGCTTTTTGCCATTAAATTTTGAACTTTTATTAAAGTATTTTTTAATTAATTTTATTCATCATAAATAGCAAATAAGATGCCCTTTTTGAAATATTTTTTTTTCTTTATTGATCAATATTTCGTCTTCATTCGATTCCAACAATGATAGAATGATCGTGACAACAATATCATGTGTTCCAATTTTAGTAAATAACAATAACAATAATTACTGAGAGATAAATCCATTTGTTTAGACTGACAACGAAGTGACCATGAAACCTAATATGAAGCAGAAACTTTTTCCGTTGCCTAAGGAAAAATGTTTAACCATCTAGGCTTTGGTCTATGGTCACTGACAACCTTCCAAGCAAAGCTCGTTTGATTTATCTTGTATTCAAAGATCTAGAGTGTAAAAATCTAAGTTCAACTTATTATAACGAATAAAATTATGTAAAGAAAATAGCTACATAACTATTACGAACAGTTCACAACTCAGTCATGTGACATTGTGAGCTCACCAATGTGTATAACCGTAGTAGCCCTAAAGAATTTTAATGTCTCTCTTCAAGTCTATTTATATCGCTATTTGTTGTACCTGAATTAGATTCACCTTTTACAAACTCTAAGATATGAAATGCATACGGATAAACGGTGTATATTTTTAAGTTGAAGTTACACATAATGATAAAAATCATGCTACCAAGTGTTTAATGATATAATGTATAAAGATATAGGCGATGGTTTGTAAAGTCTAGCATATTTCTAGCTTTGATGTGTATTTTTTTTTATAATAAATAAAGTAATTTGCTGTTAAAAAAAGTTCAATATCCAATCATCAAGCTCTTGAAGTGTGAACCCCATTCCAAACACTCAATGAGAATTAAAAATTATTAAAAAAAATCAAGCTTATCTAAGATTTACAGTTGGTGCCAAATTAGATGAAGAACACAATATGAATGAGCAGATATAAAGTTATTGAATATTTAAATTGGAGATAAATGCATGAAATATTTCATAATTTATTACACTTGTTAATATAACAACGCATTTTCGATATAAATACATAACTAGTTTTAAAGGAATCAGACCGTTCTATATTAAAAAAAACATAGGGAAAGTACCAGTTGCGAAACTTAAAAAAAAAATAGTGGTGAGGCCGAAAATCACGAGATCCAAATTTTTTCCTATCGGTGGGGACCGGACTTAATTCATATAAAATTTACTTACGAAAATCGCAAATTTCAACCACTGAGCCAAAAAACGGTGGGGCCGGGGCACCCCTGCCCCCATTATCCTTCGCCCATGGAAATTAAATCGAAACAGAAGGCAAATGAGCAATAAGTTGTGCCAGTAACCCTTTTTGAATAATAAAAGTAAGCCTTTTAAAAGCTACATTCATAGAACGGGGTCATAACATAACTATACATGACTAGTTGGAGATGGCTAAGTAACTCCACAGCCTCTTCCGCAAAGAAATCAAAAGTGTCAAAAGCAAATGACATAAACACATGTTGTTAATCGAAAAACTCGAATCACAACACATGTTAATCGAAAAACTCTGAATCACAAAATTTCATTTCTACATTAACCATGAAAATCAAACACTAATTGGGGTCACGTAAGTATAACTATTCTCACACAGTGGAGACTTAAACTAATACAATATAGTTAACAATCCATCGATACTAAAGATGTTACAAACGACTCACGTCTATGTTTTGACAACTCATTGATTCTAAATGTCTGCTTCTAACATCAAATATTCTTGTTATTTTTGTGTGCAGATGTGGTTGGGTAACCAACTCTTGTATGTTCAGCAAGAGATAATAATATATGCATAATTTAAGAATTCAGTTTCTTGTTCTCAAAGTTAAGTTCTAATATTGGATATGGGATTTGATACATGTTGCACAATGTTTAGTGTTTCATATAAATCTTTACATAGAAAAGCTTTGTTTCTTTCTTTCGGATTTTACCTTTTTAAGTGTCCTGTCTTGAAAGTTTACCAAAAATCCATCTCTATACAAAGTAAAATCTGTGACTAGTGTTTCTTGATTCGAAATAGGATCACGAGTGAAGAGTATTTCGATTATCCGATCTCGGGAATTTGTAGTTTCGACAAAAGATTATCGACATAAATCAAGGTAAATGATAAAATATGCTATTGATAAAAGATGCTATTTTTATCAATCACAATTGAGTACAAAACTATAACAACACTTCAAACATTATCTTGTAGCACTTTTTTTCATACTAGATGAGCAAAATCTTAATAAAAGATATGATCCTTGTTTGGATAAACAAGTCTTGGAGATGAATATAATAACCTCTATGGAAGTAACCCTGCAACTGCAAATGATGACTATGGGTCACTAAACAGATAATGAAGCAGTGGAGCAACAACTGCTACACTTAAACTGTTCCCCAGCAATGCATAACTGCAGAAACAAAACAACGAGCTTAATCCTTGATTAAATAAAAAAAAATATTAATCAGTAATCTTTAATAGGGGGATGAAATTGCTAATGTGTTGACAAGCAAAAGCCAAAGTGAACTACATTAGAAGGTGTCTTGGTTTTAAAAAGGCGTGAGACGTTCAGTGGCATTTAGCTCCTGAAAACTGGAATGCGGCAAGAGCTTCACATACATGAGGCGTTGCTCTATGTACAACCAAACTTGGTTTACATAAACATTCACCCTTTTGATTGTTTTTACATACTAGCCTCCTTGGCTCCTTCAGACCCTAATTTTGACCCACATGTGCATTAAGCGTTGCCTCGAGGCCCTGAGGCGTTTTTTTTTCCATCGCCTCTTGTCACAAGTGCATATTTTAAAACTAAAAAGAGGGATTGAGTGGAAAGTAGAAACAGGCATCCACATAACGAAGTCTGAATCAGACTTTTGAAATGTTATATTATAAATTGGTTAATTCGAACCTTCACCGTGTAAGGGTGAAAAAGGCTTAATCAACATACCGTTGTCGAAGTGTTACATGTTCCGGGAACTCAAATTCCTTAGGGAAAGAGTGCAAATTAGAAACCTACAAAACAATTTTCGTATGAAGTTGCGAAACGAAAGAAAAGAACAATAAAAATGAAAGCCAACAAGAACTAAAAAGAATAACTTGGATCATAAAACCTCTATACCTCTCGAGGGGTAAAGTATCTGAGACAAAGTTCGTCTAATGATGTTTTGTCTCTCGTCTTTGGCTGCAAATATTAACCAGTACTTTTATAGAACCCGAAAAAGAATAACTATTGTTTGCAAGAATGACCAATTTTATAAAAAAAACAAAACAAAAACAAAATACAATGTTTGTTGAAACTTACCATAATAGTAGCCAAGAGGGAGCCAGTGCCCTTCACATATCGGTAATAACTCTTTGTAAAACAACAGCAGCGCGTCGAATCAGGATAGACAATATCTAAACCAATTTAAGGAACAACTTTTGACTGTGTCAATTTAGGGTATATTTTATCTCTAACGGGTCAAAAAAAGTAGCTGGGTTGAAAGCCGCCCAAGGTGAAAACTTAATGTTAAAACAATTTATTCAAAAAACTAGATCATGGTGCAATAATTTAAACTTTATAATCATATATAAAGTATAATTGACAAAACAAATAATTTATAAATAATATTGAAGCTTTCCGGTTCAACTGAATCCGACCCGTTCCCAAACCACCCAAACCGATCATTTCACCCATTCAGTCCTCTCTATTTTCAAGGATACCCATGGCACTCCCCCATCTCTCTATTAAGTTTGATGGAACACGGTACTGATTTAAAGAACCTTCAGTTGAAAAACTATTCTGGTTCATAGGGTTTCCAAATTCCAAAAATCTTTCTACAGGAAGGCATGTTTGGTTCATATCACTGGAAGTACTTATTAATTGATCATTTTCACTGATCGATGTGCTCTCTTTGCGGCCAAATAATGGATTTGGCACCAAAATAAGCTGTCCGTTGAATTCCGGATTGCAAAAAGATGAAGGTTTTCTTTTTGCCTGTAAACATAACAAATACAATCACATTTTAAAGTTTTCTTTGAATGCATCTATCTGTTCGTTAGGGTTGCATACCAGGCAAAAGTAACGGGGACGGGAGTATGGCACTCCGAACTGCAGGGGGCTTAATATAAATTCTTGTGTCACAAATTGGCTTTCCTCAAGTATCTGAACCATCTTTTGATGTGTATCAGATGTCTGAAACAGCCATCAGTTTAGTAAATGGAAATAGTAATCAATCGAACATAAAAATTACGAACTGAGTTCATACTAATTTCAAACCTCAAATCCGACGACATTCTCAACAAAGATCATGACTGGAGGTTGCTTTAATTCTGGTATGATTTCAAGAATTCTAAGGAAAGAAGAGGCTCGTGCATCAGCAGACTGTTTCTGTAGACCTAAACACAGGCTTAGCTCGGAGATAAACAGTAACTAACTAAACTAAATATCAGTATATTACCTTGTCGAGTATAAGGCTGGCATGGTGGAGAAAGAAGCCACACATTTGCTCTGTATCGATCAAGATCAGCAGCACTCAAAGTCTGTATGTTACCCTATATTCACCTCCAAAAAGAAACAAAATCAAGCATCTAAACCTGGTTTGAAAAAACATGAGGCAAACCGAGGCGTTTCGATCCCAAAATCCAAGGCACACATTACGAATGTGAGGCGTTGGTCATTAAAAAGAATACTAAAAAAATATTTATAGATAAATTCAAACAAATTGCAATCGATGGGCTAATTGATTCAAACACCGGTAAACTGCATAAGGCGCTGCATCGTGAAATCGAATCGCATCAACTGCAGCGATGCGTTTCCATCACCATTAACGTCTTTTTAAACCAAGCATCCGAACAATATTAACATCATTCACACAAGTAGTAAGTTTTAACATCCAACAAATCCCGCCTAGCCTCCAATTAGTTGCTAGTCGGACGTTCACCGAGTAATTTTCAACTAATCAGCCAATTAATCGGTAGGCGGTCAATAGTGGTCAAATCCGGTCAAAATTAGCCAAAAATCGGTGGCAGTCTTGGGATTCCGGCCGAATTCTAGCCAAAACCTGAAATTCCAGCCAGATAACCGACCAAAACTTGTAAATTCGGGCAAATTAAACCTATCTATTTCAAAATATGGGTCAATAAGGTGTAAAACATGTCTAGTTACATAACTGCATATAAAAAAGTGTGTATATACATCTAAACTTAATATTACATATAAAATCTCAACCCGATTAATCTCTATTAATCCCAATTAATCGCTAGTCGGCACCCCCACAGACCGACTAGCGCCTAGCGATTCTTACAACACTGCAGACTTACAGCTTAAAAATCAATATCAATTCTAATAAAAAAAAACTACAGAAACCACATAAAAACTAAGTTTTAACTTAAAATACACAAATAATATAACAAGAGTAAAGAAGCAAATTGTTGATAAAGTGATGACCTGAAAGGGACGATGGCCAAAATTATGTTGATACACATCATTAGCCAAGTCATTTATGTCGAAAGCTTCGACCATTTGTGCCTTCACACCAGCCTTCATCGCTGAATATCTCTGTTCAATTTCATATGACACAAATGTTATTCAATTACAGAATTTATATAAAAAAACACATGAATACAGAGAGATAGATAAAGAGGTTACCATGCCTCCAATGCCACTGTAAAATTCGAGCACTCGCCATACTTGTTCTTTTTCTTCCATTCAGTGTTCTGTGTTTTGACTTAAAATGGTTTTAGGGCTTTAATTGTCGATGTTGGCTTCTTGTTATATGTTTAGGGGTGCACAGTGCAAACAGGTTTTGTTTTACACTATGTATTTTCCAGAGTTTAAAAATAGAAGGAAAGGAAAGGAAGCGGAAAGAAAGTGGAACAATTTTGTGTTCCAGAGTTTCATTAAGGGAAAGAAGTGGAGAGAAGCTGAAGGAAAATTCCTCCAAATAACAATCCTTCCAAATTGGAAGGAAGCGGAAGGAAGGGAAAGTAAGAAAAATTTAAAGAATATCATTTACCAATTTACCCTTTCATTTAACTTATAATAAAATCTTATAAGGGTATAATTGTAAAATATACGTTTCTTTTCTCTTACTTTCAACTCAGGAACACATAAAATCTTTAGTTTCTTTTCTTTTCCCTTCAACTCGGGAACACGAAATAAAATTATATACTTTCCTTTCTTTTCTCTCCTAATATCTCTTTCTCTTCTTTTCTTTTATTTAGTAAACTCGGGAACACAGCGTTAGGCTTAACTTTGCCTGGGTTTGATAAGGCTCGACGTTTTGAGCTTTTTATAAGCTGCTTGGCTCGTTCGCACACTTGATATAAAGTGGGTTCTTGTAAATAAGTTATTTTTTATTTTAGTGTCAAGAAAATGATAAAGTAATATAGTGGTTGTTTGACTGTGGATGAAAAATGATACTCTATTTGCAAGACCTGGGTGTAATGACGTGTTGTAAGTATGAAAATAAAATGAGTTAATGTGGTGTGTTTTTATTGCTAAAAAACCAGTTGAAAGCTATTCTTGGTAATGGCTGAGTTTATTAATCTTAACCTATCAATTTCTATAAATTTGAGATATTTTGGTGAAAGAATGACGCAAACTATGATTTTTGCGTAAGTGTATCATTCAAATATGCCCAAACATGATGGACAATGGACAAATTAATCAATCAAACAACCTAAAGAATTTTCTATGCATATATCATTCACAGTATTGAACTTCTTATAACTAATCGTATTAAACATATCATGTCTATCACTCATGTTGTTAAGTATATATTTAATTTAATCATGTTAAATGATTTGTAAACTGTAACGTATAACCCATTTAGTAAACATGTTAATATCAATGCCTGAGCAAATAATCAACACATATTGTATTATCGTAAGATATCTGTTGGGCATAGCCCAGTTGTATGGGGGCTTGATGAAGAGAAGCCGGGGACTGAATGGTCACCGGTTTGATACTTAAAGGGTCGAGTTTTACCGATTTATTCGCTGCTGTGCTTTCGGAAGGGACAATAATCAGGTTTTTCCCAAAACTAGTGAGCTAGTGAACCATAGACTCCCTTACACTGTCTGACTGTATCGAGTGGAATGGGTTCTGATTTTGCCGAGCACAGGACGTTAAAAAGAAAAGGTTATTGTAAGATCCAAAACTACAAGGAGCAAAAGTGCATTTTAATAAAAAAACGATTAAAGGGTTTTCGTTCTCTTGTAAACCCTAGTGGTCTCATCACGTTATCTCTTCAATCATCTGTTCGTCTCCGATCACCACCGTCACGACGGTGCTATATTTTCCGGCAACTTTTAGGTATCTATCCTCTCTCCATATGCAATTACATTCTCCTTCTGTTTTTGTTGTTTATTGTTAGTTTTTCGATTCGTTATTTAGGGTTTTAATTGTGATAATACTCCAGATTATGATGGTAGTTTGCGTTTCTTATTAATTAAAGATATTGATAATCGTGTGCGATCGAGTTGTTAGTACTGGATCCCTAAGTGATACAATTTTCACTCTTGAACTCAAATGAATCAGTTTAAACATCAAATTTTGTGTCATCTTAAGTTTTTAGTGACATTTTAATCTGAAAATCACTATTAGTTTTGAAGCTTTTAGATAAACTATTAATAAGCGAGGACGACTCTAGGTGCTTAATAAGCGAGGGTTTTTTTAAACTAGGCGCATAGTATACAATACCATTTTTAGGGGTTTAGACTTTTTTTAGGTTTGTTTACGGCTACTTTAGGTTGATTCTATCATTCTAAGCTTATTTGGGTTTATTACAGGCCTTACTCAGGGTTTTTTTTTAACCATTATTTGGCTTAAATCTGTGCCCTAACAACTGAAATCACGCTTTTTCAGCGGCAGCCCATTTGCTACGCCTCGCTTCCGCGCACCTTGTGCGCCTTTGACAGCATACAATGCTATGCATTGGATATTGCAATAAGTCAGTCAATAACAGTATAATTTCTGTTGGAATGGAGAATGTTGCATTTGCTGCAATAACTTTTGTTGAAGAACTAAATGTTGTTACAAAGATAGATCTGTCTCAGTCTCTCTGAAAAACATAAACACGTTGCTGACCCGTTCTTTTCATTATTCCAACCCAACTTGACCCGTCCTATATATCCTCTATTTGCAGATTGACCCGGTTTGACCCTTGGACTTGTAGAACTTTACCCAAAATCACCCATGATAGTTTTTAACAAAAAGCCCAAACTAACGCCTTTGAGTCAGGACCCCCCCACCCATTTATGGATCATTCTACTTGGTCTTGGTTGTCCAGAAAAGTAGGAGCTGCACATGTTAAATAATAAAGAGTTTAGTAGTGGTTTGTCTGAGTTTTGTGAATGTGTATGGTGGTACACATTAGTAGAAGAATACCTGTTCTTTAGGAAGAAAATAGTATTTTAATGTTGTTTTGATACACACGTTTCCGCAGTGTAAGTCTATATATAGCTTCTTGGTTATTGAGTAAAAGATTTAGCTTTATTCTTGCTAACCTTCTGCACATTCTCGCACAATTCCTTTTTTTTTTTCATATTTGGGAGCAACTTTCTTGTGTGTATTTTTGGGGCCTGAAACCAACAGTGTTTGGGTTGACTGCTTAAGTTGTATGATTAAACACGGGTCGATCTAGCAACCCGTTTAAAATTAGGAAAAAAAATTGTATAATGTCGATCCGTTTAACCCATTTAATACTAACCTGCCAAGTCGACAATCCGTTTACAACCCATCAACTTTTTTTATTCGTTTAGAACTTCAGATAATTGGGTTACACGGGTTGTGTTCGAGTTACATAATCTTAAGTGTGTACCAATTAGGTTTGATGTCTTTGACATGAATAATATGTGGGTCGTTTTTGCGTTCCTTGGTTCAAACCGCTAAACTGACCCTCAATCTGAGATGACTATTACCCAAGTTATATTGCTTTGTTCTTGTCACTGATTTGAAAATCTTTTTTTCGATATTTGTATCATTCTTTTAGTTACATTTTTCTTTCCCTGTATTTACTGAAATAATCCTGGTTTTAGCTAATTATGGAAGCTCAATTCTTTCGGTTTCTCAAGATTGTTGGTGTTGGTTTCAAAGCTAGAGCCGAATCAGAAGGGCGCTTATTGTTTCTAAAGCTGGGTTACAGCCATGAGGTGGAATTAACCGTTCCTCCTGCTGTTAGAGTATTTTGTTTCAAACCCAATGTTATTTGTTGCACGGGAATAGATAAGCAAAGGGTCCACCAGTTTGCTGCGGCAGTTCGTAGCTGCAAGCCCCCGGAGGTATACAAAGGCAAAGGTATCATGTATGTTGATGAGGTCATTAAGAAAAAACAAGGAAAGAAATCAAAATAAGTTTATGTCGTCTTTTGGTTTCGGTTTTCTCAAGAATTAGGTTTAACTTTTTGATTCCTCTGTACTTTGTTGTTCATGACTTCATGTAAACTAATTTTTGTTCTTGAGGTCCTAATACCATTTAAGACAAATTCCAGTTTAATAATAGTACATTTGTACTTCATGTCTTTTGTTAGAAATTAGAAGTGTTCATTGTTGTAGTTTTACTGGAAATCCTTACCTCAAGTCTATTCACAAGATACACCTATGTGTAGTTGATTTGTACCAGTTGCATTGTAGTATTGTATTGTATTGTATTACATAACAATGTACTGTGTTCCATAGTTCATGGTAGCTAAAGGCCCAAAGCGCCCTCGAAACGCACAGGACTTCCCTGTTGTCTAAGCGTAAGGCACAAAAAGCGCACGTCCGAGAAAAGGAAGGCAAGATAATAAGAAACAAAAAAGTATATATTATTGGCACACACTAAGCCGCCTAGACCATCGTGTAGGGCTTTGTTTATGGACGACACACAGACGCCCCCTTGTTAATAAACTAAATTGGTAGTTCACCTTTAACTTGTCAACATAGAACTACCATGCATTAACAATGTAAGTTCAGATAAAGAAGCGGACTCCAACCCCAAGTTTGTCGTGTTTCAACTTCGATAGCAGTAGTTCCAACATCTTCGTCCAACACCGAGGATATAAATCAAGGATGTTTGGATGGAGGTTGAACATGATAGCTAAAACAAACAAACATTATCAGTTATGGTTTGAAAAAGGTTGGGTTCCCATTGAGGGTCGGATTATATTGCCATTTATAAACGCTAATACCGAAGGAGATTCCGTCGGTAATAGACCCACCTCAACAATTGCCTGCAAAGCCGGAGTAAGAATTAAATCCAGACAGACATATTGACAAAAACAGTGAGGGACTACAGACGCCCACACTGAAATAATTAAGAGAGAATCTTATCGGAAATCCAATCTCATATTACATTTACTGACAGGCTACCATGGGGTTGTAAGTCGGCAATGCTTTTCCACCAAACTCACGAAATTTTGAAATAAGGCATTTTTAAACAGTGGCGGGTCTAGAAATGAATTTCAGTGGTAACGTTTTTTATTTTTTTCATTTTAGTAGCAACGTTAAAAAAACCAAATTTTCCACTAAATTTCCACTACGCGCGCGAAGTTGAGCAGCAACGGACGCGACACCTAGTTATACGCTAGGTCCGCCCCTGTTTTTAAATATGTATAAAAAAATTTTGGGGTAACGTTTTAGTAGCCGTCGGTGATACTCATTTGTTTAGCGGTGTATGTTTTTCTTGGGGACAAAGGTGTATATATTCACAATCAGAATAACTGTGCTTCCTTAGATTCCTTGTTCTTTATAAAACATTCCCAACATTCTGTAGGGGACAAGAAGAGAACACAAGTGTGTGTTGAAAGAAGCATTAGCGTACAACTCTTTTATCATACACACACACGACACACGTAGGCACGAACAAATATATACATACACCATCACACAACACACACAAACGCATGCACCAATACATAAAAGCATGCAAATGCAGACGCTACACATTGGCACCACACATACAAACGTTAGTTTGTAAACCTTCGATTGAATAAAATTTGAAAAGGAAATAACATGTCATTTATAAAATAGGTATAAACAACTTATATTCTACTTGTTTTGGAATCTCTAAATTCCATTTGGACATGATGTAGAATTGATAGGATGATTCTAATTTCAAAAAAAAAAAAATAATTTATAGATATGAATAGGGGTGTGCAACGGTTCAGAACCGGACCGAACCGACCCAAACCGGAACCGTTTAGTGATAAATATAAGAACCGGATCCAGAGCACATAAAAACCTACCGGTTCGGTTCGGAACCGAGTTAAACGGTTCTTGCCGGAACCGGTTGTCAATTAAATCCTAAAACTAACAATTAAATCAAAGGCAACTTTAGTAAACTAAAGTGTGCTGTCATAGTCATATTACGGACCTATGATACATGCTTAGAAGTGCACAATACCAACCGCATATATGCAATGATTGTAATTTTGACACTACCAATGATACGTGTCATGCATTCCTAATGCCACATGTTATACTATATCATTGTCCGTTACACATTATAGGCCAACCTGTGCACCGTATAAATAAATTTGTAAGCGTTGATTCTCAATTTAAGCTATTTTTGTTCCCTTTATTGTACTCTATATGTTTTTATAGAAATTTATATAATTCAAATGATACTCCTATCACAACAAGATTGTTAGATATTATATAGTTAACATGACTCGAAAAGTATTCTTTATAAAGATTAGACTTTGGAATTGAAAATGTGGATAGTCGGTATACAAACTACATAGAAAATCCCACTAAACTAATAGGGTTTTATATATAATATTTGAAGTTTTAACCTAACCCGGTTCTAGCGGTGCTGTGCATATGAAAATCATATTCTTTCATGACTAATCAATCATAAATCCCTTTGAAAATACATCTACCACATCAAGGGCCCCCGTCTCTCACATTTTCTATATGTGGGTATCCGTCCTCATAGATGATCCTCCTCTTTCTCCAATCGTCCACCTAGGCCGTCACAAGAAACATTTATCTCCGCACTGGAACTGGAAATGCTCTTAGTACACAAGAATGTTTACAAGTATATTTTAGATACTACAGACAAGTCTAGACTGAACAAATATATATTAGTTTTTATTAACGAATATTTCTAAAATCAGCGTCTATTTAATATTTTAAGTTTTTATCTACCCGCAGTTATGGATGATGATTTTTTTTTTTTTTTTTTTTTTTTGTAATTTAACGAATTTTGGTGATGGATTAACACCCAGTTAGGTCCATTACAAAATCTACAACGTATGGATTGCTAAGTTCAAGGTCATCAAGAATCGAAATTTGAATGCTTGAATGAACCGAATCGAATTTAATTGGAATTTTGAATGGACCATTACGAGGGAATAAAAAAATGGTGTTTGGTTGGTCAATGGAATATTGCGCAAGGAATATCATTTCCTCTAAACACCCTAAAATCATTTCTTCCATGCCCTGTTTTATTTCATTCCATTTTATCTTTCACCCTTCATCAACACCGCCGTCTCCGCCACCATTGTCACCCACTAGCGGTGCCACCACCAACCACCGCCGCCACCCAGCACCGCTGCCGCCCGCCACCATTGCCGCCCACCCCCACCACCCACCACCTTCCTAGCCATTACCATATCACTTGTTGCGGCCACCATCCACCACCGCCATGGTCACTCACCACCCCACCACTAAATTTATTCCTTCGTCTTTTCCTGTCTACCAAATAACACAAAGTAATGAATACATATATCCCACATGGTAACTAAACAAGACATGAAATGGTAATATATATTTTTTGTGTATTAAACACACCCGATGAATTCCTTTATACAGGGGTTGAATCAGTGCCATGATTAGGGAGAAGTGTCGCAATTCTTTGTGAACTAATATAACAACTTGGGTGTAACCATTGACAATTACATTAGTTATATATAAGTAGAAAGTTGTTTAACTAAATCTTGATTACCCAAATGGCTTGATAACACTAAAATCACCAATATAATGGTCATAAGTATCTCTTGTATGCGGGTTAAGGTTCTCGATGAGCCTTAACCTTTTCAGTTTGTTTAGTTGATATAACAACGTTTAAACCTTTTTTTATAAAACCATAAATTAAAAAACTTTCACCCCTCAGAATAATATTTGTTTGTTCCTAAATTTGTACACATTTCAAGTGACACCATATCAATATTATACGTACATCATACTCGAAACTTAACATCATCATGCTTTCCTGAATCAAGATGCCGTCCTGTGTATGCCTGTTTGTGGGTGTGTATACGCCCACATTGTCGATATAAGTCACTAGATGAGAATATATGAGGTAATTTGTTGTTGTTCATGTAGAAATGATGTTCACATATTATCATGCATATATCAATCACATGCATCTTTTCTTTAGCCAACTGGCTTACAAGCATATATTCTCAAGATAGCTGATTATGAGTTTCATTTTAATGTTTTCGATTGGTTAGAACTCTATCTTGAACACTAATAATTAAAGATTCCTACTTTATTGTTCCTTTTCTTAGATGTGCCTTTTTGTCATGGGATTCTAGCTAGTTTAGAGGTAGTTTCATGCAGTGTCTTACTGGTGTATGATTAGATGATTCGTAACTAACTTTTTTAAAAAGTTACCACCAACCGAAAAGTGCTATAAATAGACACAAACATCCCTTCTATTCCATTGCAGGGTGCTTAGTTGATTTGCTTCAGTTGTCATTTGAGTGATATCACTAAGGGTTGAAGACAATGAGTTACAATAGCTCTAACCGCGGTTCAGGTTAGTCCTTTTTGCATCTTTAAGCTGTTCACCATTGGTGCAGCATTGTCTCAATATCGTATGCGACACCATGCAACTAGATAGTCTCAAAGCCGCCTGCAAGGAAGTCTTTTTTACATTATCATTTTTTTTTTCAAAATTTTGTTTTTACTAAGATGGTCTGATTGAGAGTCAAGAACTACGTCTTCGTTATTCCTTTTTTGTTGCAAATAAGCTATTTCTGTTACGTGTTGCCGTCTGAAAATATCTGTATAAACAACTAAACAAGAAAGTTTAGATGGTTGTTAAGATTTAAGTGTTACAACATTTTTTATGTTCTTTTTGTTATTCAGGAAGTAGAAATGTTAGAAGGAATGCATTGGAGTTTGGAAGGACTTTTGTGGTGATGCCCAAAGGAACTCACACAGCAACTATTGTTTGGTTACATGGGATTGGTGAGAAGGGCTCAAGGTGATTATTGACTTTTTGACATTTGACTATTGTGATTTGACTTTATAGATAGTCATTTGATCAAGTATCTCTATAAGGGTCAGTTTTTTTTTTTTTTTTTGAAGTCCTTCATGGCTTGTTCTTACATATCATCATGGGACATTGTAATTACTAATCAAATTATTATCTTCTCACACAAAAACTAATTTGTGTAAGCTATTGTGTTTATGAAGGAAAACATAACATCACATCCATATATATTTACACATAAAATGCATAAGAACACAAGTGTTTTCATGATAAAAACTACTAGAAAGTTTTGTGTCAATTTTGGATGTGAAAAAGTGCTATGCTTGAATCTTGACTATCTTTCTATCATTGAGGTGGCCTTTGAAGGCAACTATACCAATAAGTTGTTGTCGAATCCGACACGCACGCACAACCATATATATATATTATAAATAACATTTTATATATCAATTCATTTCTACTTTCCAATTTGCAGATTAATCAGCAGATATTAAACACTAATATTCATTGTAGTAATGAAGTCTGTTTTTTTGTTTTTTTTTTGTTTTACAGTTGGACTCAGATCTTGGAAAATTTGCCTCTTCCAAATGTAAAGACTAAAGATTCAAATTTACTACCTTTCTCATGCACATTCAATCATAAGTTCTGTTTACTTTCATAATTAGTATTTTGAGAAATTTTTATGTTTGTTTTAGATCAAATGGATCTGCCCAAGTGCGCCAACTCGTCATGTAACACAATTTGGCGGATATCCTTGCACTGCTTGTATGTTCTCGGTCTTTTTATTAATAATCTTTTTAAGTTGTACTATCTAACCATTATAGGATACGCGATGACTTTATCTCGTCATATGCTTATATCATCAGGGTTTAATATGGCAAGCATGTCAGATGATGACAGTGAGAATTTGGAGGGATTGGATGCATCAGCAACACATGTTGCAAATCTCTTATCTAATGAACCTGACGATGGTATATATATCTCTCCGTGTTACTTCCTCATGCTAGCACGCACCTACTCAATTTTAAGAACACCGCTGTCGTATTAACATACGTTGTTGTCTGCTACCAAAAAACAATAATTAATCAAGAAGATAAGAATCTAGCTACCGGTCCAAAATATGTGTTTGTACCCTTTGAATGGAAATATTCACTTTTTAACACTATTTCAGAACTATTGCAAAGTCTTGATCATCAGCCTGTTGTCCACCATACAAGGAGCACAACAATATGTGATCATTGGAAATTAATTTTGTATAATAATCAAATGTATTCATTTCAAATTGTACACATTTTTGGTTTAAACTGATCTGCTGCTAATAACATCATTTTAATAAACAAAAAAAGTTAATATAGTTTCATACATTTTCCTTTACAGTTAAACTAGGTGTCGCAGGCTTCAGCATGGGTGCATCCGTGGCTCTCTACTCTGCAACGTGCCGAGCTCTTGGGCAATACGGGAATGGTAACCGATACCCCATCAACCTTAGTGCAGCTTTTGGTCTCAGCGGTTGGCTCCCATGTTCAAGGTTTTACTTTTGTTGTTTGCAAACTTACCTTCTAGCTTCAACCATATAACTTTTACTTTTTCTCAATATTATTAGCCATTTATTATTTTCCTCAGTTTGTCTGTCCCATATTCGGTATCATTTTGCTGAGCAAACAATTTTTTTAGGTTTTTAAGGAATAGAGTGGCGGCCTCACAAGAGGCTGCAAGGCGCGCAGCATCCCTACCTGTTTTGCTTTGTCATGGCCGAGGTATTTTACAGGCCCCCATAACTCCATATGGATCAAAGTTACGCCCGTATTAAGTTGGACCGTTTTCTAGCCCCCTTTTTTGTTTTCATGCATTATTTTTTTGTTGTAGTTGATGATGTGGTAGAGTACAAACTCGGTGAGAAATCTGCACAAACCATGTATTCTGCTGGATTTCAGAACCTAACGTTTCGGGCATATAACGGGTAATTCTTGTTTTCAAATGCAAGTTAAAGTAGGCATTAAGTTTTAAATGCATGTTTATTGATTTTACTTTTCCATTCAGGCTTGGTCATTACACAATCCTAGAAGAGCTTAATGATGTTTGCAGTTGGCTCATTGCTTGTCTAGGAGCTTGAATAATATCATTTCATATCCTACTATTAGCATAACAACAAGCTTAATGTATTTGAATCTCAGAAAGAATGTATCGCGATAAGAGTTTGTAACTCATTATTTTGTACCAACTTGACATTGACTTGTTTCTTTTCAAACTAGTTTATTTCAACGTTATCTGTTTGACCCGTTAGAGATAAAACAAAACCTTTTTGACCCTCTGAAACAGTTACGCATGAGAATCTGAAATAAAATAAACCATAACACCAAGGTTGAGAACAAACCTGATAACACTCACGGTACGCTTTCTGGCGCATTGACTTCCTGCAGTTGCAACCGTTTCTGTCATATACTACATTGTGGCTTGTTGTCCACAATTTTTTAGTTTATTATGGGTGACAATCTAATTGCGTTAATAACACGCTCCTTAATCGCTTTACTACAAAAGGTTGATAAAAATAAATGGATATAAAATCGTTTATTAAAAGAAAGAAGAAAGAGTGATACGACGTAGAAGTTAACAAGTGACCTTAGTACAAACATAGATGTAATGAACATCCTTGTTATCTAGATGACTCCCTTCAGTCAAGCTTCCGTCACTATTCAGCGCAACAGGACGTGTCAACTCCCAACTCGCTCCTTTTGAACTCTCTCCAGGGTGAAATTTATCTGTAAACATAAAATCCAATTTTTTTTTCTTTTTTTTTTTTTTATAAATATATACTAATTTTGAATACGAAAAATCAACTCACCTATCACATGAAGTTTAATGGCCCAAGAGTGTGATTCTCTTAACAGAGATAACCGATAAGCTGGAGTGCCATATGTTATCTGCAACCATTGTCATGGTGTCGGTATCAACTCAAAATCTTTACTACTCGTGGCTGGTAATGAACTCACTCGCTTACCAGTATATACACTCCGTCCTTCTTCAGAACCCTATAGTCAGTCATTAACTACTTCAACATTATGATCATAGTGAATAACGTCAACTGTCGTACATACTATTTTAATATATACCTTTCAACCTCCTCAAGCATCTTGCCAGCATTTTCTTTTGAATTGTTACCACACTGCACACCATCACTCAATAATTTACTTATGTGTTAATCTTTTGGTACATGGGTTATAATGTTCTATACCGGGTCAAATCAAGAAACAAATTGGTTCAAAGGTGAACAAAGTGTATAAAACCGCTTACTATTGTTAAAATAGTATAGTTTTTGTATCATATAAAATATACATTTTGCGCCCGCACTAAAACATATTACCCAACCCCATTCAGAATTTTTATCCAAGTCACCCAACTATTGTTAAAATAGTAGTAACGTTTTTCATTTTAGTAGTAACGTTTTCCAAATATCGTAAAAAAAACAAATTTTACACTACGCGCGCGAAGTTGAGTAGCAACGGACGTGGCACCTAGCTTCAAGCTAGGTCCGCCCCTGCGTATTTTGCCACCTATTATATGCCTGATACAAAGGAGAAAACTCACCAAAAGAGAGTCCAAGGTTCCTGAAAAACGGCATGATACAAGAAAGACATTACATTGTATGATTTACACAAAGAACAACAATCTGGTGGTTTAATTAAGTTTATCAAAAAATTGTTGATTCGCCATTTAGAGAAGTAGTTATACAAACGTAAAGAATTACCATTCAAATTTAGTAAAAAGAGTTCGTTTTACAAATATTGAAGTTAGTATAGTTAGAAAGAAACCTTTATCGATAACTGCATCAAAAGAACCGGCTTCAAAAGCTTTCATGTCTCTAACGTCCATTTCAATATCTGCTCGATATACAGAGAACCATAAATAACCAAAGCAAGATGACAAGACACAGAATAAACAAAAATACAATATGACTAAACGAGGTGAAGATACATTTGAGATTGGGATAATCAGAGTATTTCTTTCGCATTCTTTCAATAACAACCGATGATATATCAATGTTGATGATATCCGCATAACCATCCTTGCTCATTCCTTCACTAAATGCTGCAAAAACATACGTATTAGTACAGATAATTGTAACAAGCCACCAAGAGAATGTTTGGGAAACCTGAACTTTAGTTGAATGATGAAGAAAATGAAACAAACAGAGGTTGTCTAGATTTGAGAAAGAAAGTCAACAAGAAATAAGTTGCATATTAACATTTTCGCTTGGTTTTAAAAAGTGAGAAGCGCATCGTGGTGACAAGATCTAAAGCCGAGGCGCAAAGCGCAAAAGTGGTGCGCTTATTGTACGCGAAGTGCAAACTGACTATATAATTTTATAGGTTTTTAGAATCCCTCAACTAAAAATAGCTAGAAATAAGGTTTATACATGTTTTAACATTTTACTGCACAACAGAAAGATATGTACATGAGGCGTGCACCTCACCTGCACCTCATGCCATTTTTTAGCGTAAAAAGCGCCCCTTACGTGCGCTTCATGTACACCGTGCGCCTTATGTCACCTGAGGCACCGCCCTTTGCGCCTTGGGGCGCCTCAGCCTCTCAGGCGCGCTTTTTTAAACATGGCTCTGTCGATGCGAGCAACACATATCGTTTAAACTTTAAAGACATTCAATTTCCTCCCCTTGAAGGTCTAGAAGCAATGAAATCTACATTTTACCTAATCCCATTGGTTAGCCAGGTACTTCGTTTTTTATTTTATTTTTTTCTTATTTTTTATTTGCGACGGATAATACTATCATAATTAAGCTAATGGCAACCTAATACATCTTTGAAAGCAAACGCGTAGGCCCGGAAAAACAGGTCTTATCCTGTTTAACATGTCTCTAACGCCCAAGCAACACAAGTACCAAACATGAATACATTCGTCAATCGTTTCGTTTAGCTACTTTATATCTCATATCTATAACATAGTTTTATCTATAACACAGTTTTATGTACCAAGAAGGAGAAAATAATAGATCCTAGCCACCTAACTTTATTTATTTTTGAAAAAGTAAAAAAAAAATCACATGGTGTAATTTACGGTAAACAAGTTTAATTGTGTCTTAAATAAGCCACCAGCCCTTTTTAAATAGCAAAACTAAATTTTTTAAAACTAGATTTTCATGTTTATAGAAAGAAAAAAAAAAGGACAGCTTAAATTGCTTCTATAGCAAAAAAGCAAAGATGAAATAATATAAAAACAACATTGGAATTGGAAGCATCATCATATATATGAGATCAATTCTGCAGAAGAAGAAACACAAAACCATTTTACTAACAAACATGAAAACTATTTACCAACCATGATATAATTAATAACAACAACAAATTACAGAACAAAAAACAGAGGATTATGATTATGGGTGATTAAAAAAAAGAAGAAAAAAGAATACCAGAATTTCCTGAGCCAACAACAAGGACATGGCTGGTGATGGGAAGATAAAGATGCAGAAGGGGTGCTAAAGATTCATACTTTTGATACCAATCGAAAGAAGAAGAAGAAGTTGAGTCTTTGGCATAACGTTTATCCCAATACCATGCCTCTCCGTACGATTCACTCATCTCCCTATCCAATAATTATTATTATTATTATTATTATTATTAGATTAGACTATATTAGTCCCAACACTTGTAGCCCAGTTGGTTGAGGGCCTAAAGTTTCCTATGGGAGGCTTAGGTTCAATTCCCACTAGCTACATTTGGAGGACATTGGTGGAGTGGAAATGAGGGATGACCCGGCCATTGGCTTGGGTTCGAGTCCTGATCCCGACCGGTTTTACCGATTATTTCACTGTCGTGCCTTCGGGCGGGTGATTGGTCGGGTTTTCCCGAGAATTGGTGGCAATTGGTGGCCCGGGTACTCCCGAGTACCTGATTCGCCAAAAGGGTGCCCGAGAGTGCTCGGAAATTGATTCGTTGGCCGTTAAAAAAAAAAGATTAGACTATATTAATTTACAAAGTTACTTTGAAAAGTAACTAAAATGAATAGTAAGTTTGAAAATCTGAATCTTTCATTATTGATCTAGCGGTTGTGGTTTACCTTCTTTGACACCGCATGTAGTGTCTTTGCTAGCCTGTCACGTATTTTTTCCTTTGTATGTTAGCCTGCCACGTATTTTTTTATTTGTTTGTTAAACCCCCTTTTCTCTTTCATGCTTTCATTTAATTAGATCAAAGGAATTGAACAGTAATTTTTTTCATTGTTTTTTTTTATTAATTTGAAAGTCATCTCTATACACGTGCAGCTCATCCATGTGCACACATACTCCCCACGTGTCTCTTGGTCCTTTAACCCTCATCTCAACAAAACCTAGAAAACCCTGGTTTTAGAAAACCATCAACTCAACTTTGGGTATAAAACCCCAATACCACCCAACCCCATATTCCCCTGCACAAACCTCTCACACACATACTGAGAGAGAGAGAGAGCCCAGAGAAGAAAGAAGGAAGAGCCGGTGGGTTTCCGGCCACCATACACGGCAGCGCGTCGCCATACATCGCGACGCGTATCTGTGAAAAAGCGCGTGCACTAACTCAGTCCCAATATCGAAGAGAGAGGAAGACGATGGTGGTGTTGATTTTGACTTCAACCTAGGCATGACCTCCGGTAAGGTAAACCTATAGCCTCTGTTTCATATTTTATATAATAGTAGATGATGCGGGTGAATGGTAGGTGGTGGTTATTATAGGTGGTCATGGTATTAATGATGATTGATCATTGGTGAACTTTCAGATTGTTATTGTATTTATGGGAAGACAGAAGCTAAACGCTGGAACGATGATGGTGATTTTGGAATCGAGGCAGAGTTGTCAACGAAAGTCCAACTGATCAGCGGACCGGTTTCACTCAGTTCACTCGAGGGATCCATGAGGTATGAAAAAGAACCCAAGCAATCTTAGTGTAAGTAGTATATGTCGTGCGCGCCCGTGTGGGACTTGACTATTGCACTGGACATGACCCAATCGTGTAAAGCTAACTAACGGACTATATATATTTACAATGTATGAACTAGAAAATAAGCGAATGTATAATAAGATGTTGGCTACATATAGATGTTGTAGATGATGGTGATTGAGGTATAGAAATATAAGGGCATTTGACAAATTGACAAATCATTGAATTGTAGAACGGATAAATAAGACTTTGATTATACGTTGAGGACTTGAATACATAAAAATAACTAATTAATTATAACATCACTAATAATGAAGATTTAGAAACACAAGTAAGGCGTATGATACTTTGGACACTAGACGCATCATGTGAACATGGGTAGTAGTATATAACTTGGAGTTAATAACCATTGGGACTTTAAACAACCATGTATATATGTAGGCGATTGACACGACACTTGAATATTAGTAATCTAAGTTAAATCTGGTGAAAAATAGGTAGAATGACTCAGCAAGCTTAAGTTGTCCGATAACAACACATATGTGATTAGTCATATCCATTTGGCAGCCAACAAAACACGTAACCCCTCATCCAATGACAGCTCACCAATTTTGCTTTATTACTTTGTGTTAACAAGAGATAATAAGCTTGACATGTAGATGAGTCGCAATTAGACCACCCGTAGTGGGGGGTTAATTGGGCGTGAAATGCCCCATTAGCGTCCCATTTGGCGCTGCAACACCGCCCCTATGGGCGCTAAAGGTGGTTTTTTGTTTGTGGCGTGGAAATTTTTGCGTGGAGGAGGAGCGCTTAAGGTGCTTCTTTTTATAGGGTTTAGGATATATAGAGGTTAATTGAATTGTTTATCTTTTAAGGCTTCGTGTTATTTTACTTACAGATTTTACTGCAATTATTATTCTGATACCTACATGCTACATATTATTCTGATACTTTCCTACATGCTACATCAATGGTTAGTGGAAGGTGTAGTAGATCCAAGGTACATTTCTTTTTAACTTGGTTGATATATAAAGCTAGAAAATGAAGTGTTGCATTTTAGAAAGTTATAAATCATTATTGTACTAAGCAGCTTCTTGCTTTTCAGGGACCTCCGTTTTTTGACCGATCGTGATTATGATCATTTGGAGATTTTCTTTGCTTTATGTGGTGGTTTTGGTTTTGTTTTGGCATTTCCTAATCCGGTATGCTGGTTTATTTTTTTAAGTTTGTATTGATTGATAGTTAACTTTGACATAAGCCTTATATTTATGGTGTTTGAACTTTGAAGTGTGAACTTATTTGGATTTAATATTTTCAGGCCATAAAGTCCTTGTAGTTGTATTTGTGGTTAGAATAAAATTTTAGATAAGAATTTGTATTTTCCCAGATACAACGGTTTTGTGTGACTTTGTTTTATTTAATACTTTAGACCATAGGTTTGGTGTTTTGTAGATACAATGGTTTAGTTTTTTTTTTCTAAGTTAGGCTAGATAGTAAATGGAACGAGAAGGCTAACTAACTTAATATACGAATAGGGTTACGAGTAGTGTTTGATGTTTCAGGACGACTCAATCTTTTTAGACTAAAACAAGTTTTAAAATTAGTATCTCTTAGTAAAAAAAGGAATATGTTTTGCCTAGAATTGCGAGGACTAAATCGTATTCAGGTCTTTATACGATTTATTAAGGACACACAATCATAACTGTTAGATGTGAACTCAGTTTTACTGCACAAAAATTATACTGAATATTTGATCTATTTGTCAGGACATGTAAATTGAACAAGGTTAACCTTAAAAGTTAGGCCTTAAATATGGAGCTTTAATCTTCAACTTATTATATACTTTAAGCAAGTTTTAGTGGCAAAAAAGTTAATGACTCTTGAAAATTGCAGGTTACTGAGCTCTAGCAGAAATTGAAAATGGAGGTCAAATCAAGAAACAATGCAGAAAATAATATGAAATTCTCCCCAAATGTGTCACATGCATAGATGCGTCTGCTTAAAGCCATAATTGTCATTCATATGAAGGTAAATTGGAGTCTTTAAATGAGTGCCAACAAAATGGAGCCGAAGATGATTTAAAGAAAGATGGCAATTGGTATGTTTCTTGAATTTTGAAATTGATTTATAGAGTTTCGGTTGATTTAGTTTCGGTTGACCCGTTACCCAAATTCGGATCATGTGGTTTGCTTTTATGCAGGCCTAAACACCATTGTCCAGATTCGGTTCAAAGTCGATGACGAAGCCTTCGCTTGAACCGCCATCTCCACCCTCTGCCACGTTCCGTTCCGTCGAATCGTCTCCACCTTCTACCGCGGACCGACGGAGACTTTGTCCGCCGCATCCACCAACCTTCTTTATCCTGCCCCAGCCCCAACTCAGTCCACGGACCGCGATAGATCCCATACTCTCCGCCTCCTATGGCCGGTGACATCTCCGCTAGACGTGGGTGCTCTGGAAAACCTATTAAGATGCCACCTTGTGCCGACCGGAGGAGACTTATCGGTTACTTATAGTGTTACTGAGATGTTTTTTGTCGTTTGTATATACGAAAAAATAAAGGGTGAGCAGAAACTAGAAACATTGAGAGAGAGAGAGAGAGGTGGGTGCACTAAATACAAAATTAGGAAAAATCAATTGTTGCCATCACAAATATCTAACCTTCCTATCTTTGTTTCTTAACGGTGAATTATAATTTTCTTCTAAACAAAATGCTCATAATTAGAGAATCTTTGAACAATTTATGAAGTTAATAAACGATAACATTGATGCTTAGATGAAATTCGCGCAACGCGCGATCCGGAATACCCCTAGTTCATATTTGTTGTTTTGTTTCAAGAGGAAGATGAGAAAGCGACTGGAGTTCCCGGTGACGCCGGCGTTGCTGGGTATGGGTCTATGGCTAGCGATCATTGTCATTTTGTAGGTAGCTGACGGAGCTAGAGAGACGCGACCATGCTCGTCGCCGATGGTTGTCTCTAGCCGCTTCGTTTGGGTTTTCTTATACTTCCTCATCGACGTCCGTATTTAGCCGCCTTAGATGGCCTGTATGTTACAAATCTGTGGCTCTCGGTTACTCTGTTTCCGGTTCACTTTCTTTTCACTTTCAGTGTTTTTCCTTCTTTATAGCTAAGTATTCAACGGTATTTTGTTTTTGCAGGTTTCCTTTGGTGGGTTTCTTTGTTTCTACGCCGTTTTGAAGGTTAGTATTGCTTCTGCTTTTACGTACTTGGTTTTGCGTTACCTGTTGTTAGTTGCCTGCCAGGTGGTTGACCATATGCTTGGTTTTAAAAACTTGATTCGAGGCAGTACCTATGTGTTGTGTTATTGTTTGGTCAAGCGTTGTCGACATCTTTTTATTTCTTTTTAGTGATTTGATTTAAAGGCTTACCATATGGTGTCTAACGGTATGTTTTTTGCTACTACATATGGTTTTCAAAAGATGGCTGTTAATGTGTGTGTGTGGTGCTTATGCCCCTTTTGTTCTGCTGGGCATCAGCTAGCATTTTAAAGTGAAGCTTGGAGCCAACAAAGGCTTTGGATTAGTAGGAAAAGTGAAATGAAACTGTGATGCAGTAAACTATCCGATGTACCTTGGTGCTTTGTTATAGTGCTTCTGTCATATTAGATGTAATATGTGCTTTTTTGTAATAATTTGTATAGGTGATTGATATGCTGCTGTTGCGCGCTTATCGCCTTTTTTTGTTTTTTTATTGTTGTGTGTTGCTTCGTTTGGATGGTGTAGGCCAGTTTGTTATGTCTTCTTTGGCCGCACCCTAAACAAAAACGAGCTGTAACAGTTAGTGATGGTGATGTTGGGTCCTCGTCTGCGAGCTTCTTCGGCTTCTTTAAAGTTGAAACCTTTGTTTTTTTTTGGTCTCCCAGTTGTCAGTACAGCGAGCGTTGCAAGTTTCTTCATGTTAATCAGCAGCAAACAAAACCAAATCCTTTTGGTTTTGGCACACAAAACACGTCTCAACCACAAAAGCCAAACCCGTTCGGGTTGGGCTCACAAAACACTGCTCAGCCATAGAAGCCAAACCCGTTTGGGTTTGGCGTTCAGAACAACTCTAAAGCTAATCAAGTCAAGGTTCATTGTGCATCTTTTACTTTTAAGGATCTGCTTTATATTTTGTCTGCCATTTTTTTTGTTGATATTGGTGAGTTTTGGATTTGTTATGTTGATCAGCCTGGTGAGAATAAGTGGAGCCAGTTTTCTCCAAGTAGTGGTAATCCTATAGCCCCACAAAAACAGGATGGCCAGCCTTCAGCAGCTAACCATGTGTAAGAACTAAGAATCTCTCAATTGTTTCTATAGCTTTTACTCATTTGTATAGGTGGAACAACCGGCGGGTTGGGTAACAGGTTAGGCCAACTTGTAAACACTACTATGTCTTTTCTTTTTTGTTTTTAGAATTTACAAATTATTAATGTTTAAAGTGTGACTATAAAACTATATAGTAAAGATTATCTTATTTTTTTTTAAATTAAACTATTTAAAAACTTTATGCGTTTTGAATGCATATGGATGACTTTCGACATGTTTCACTGCCTCGACGTGTTGTACCACTATTCCATATAAACAATTTATTTAAATGTAACCCGTTTGACCTATTATAGAGAAGTACATCTCAATTTGACCTGATTTTCCATAATGGGTCGGAATTACGACATGTACTCATTTTTATGTCACGAGAACTTGACTGAGTTTGATTTTGATGTTATAAAATTGCACAGATTCGGAGTCTTGCAAGCGCCAAATTAGTGAAGATTTTCAGCAGGAGAAACCACTTTGGAAACTTACATGTTATGGTCATAGCAAATAGTATGTTTTTCCACACCCTCCATTTCAATATTATTGGGAAATTGGACCTGACTTTTTACAGTTTTGCCATTTTATTTGAAAAGTAAGATTGTAATGCTTGGATACAAAGATGATACTTATAAGTCCCTTTTAAGTCTTTAGCATTTACTAATAACAAATGGCCAAAGGCTACTAAATACTAATAACTCTACACTATGGAATCTTGAAATGCAAGTTCTTTGTCATTCATGTGAAACAATTAGGCACAATATTTGTTATACGTAAGATATTATATAAACTGAAATGTACGATTATTTATGTAGTTATTTATGAACATTGTTTATGTGATGAAGTGTTAGCAATGAATAATTCATATGACGCGTTCCAAGTATTGAAAATCAAGATGCTCGGTTCCATATCCAAATTCAAAAAGACAAAGAAATATGCTGCACTATAAACAAAGCTTACATACTTGAAAAACAACATGAAGAAGGTACTTCTACCACCCCGCAGCCGTTAACTCCAGCACCAAAAGCCCGCAACACAATTTATTAACTTTGTGCCAAACCAAGTGAATTTTATTCCGAAACAAATCAGCTTATATGTAGTCGTTGTTTCACTGGGTTATACGCCATCGTTATTTTGCCGCCGCAACGCGCAGCTGGTAATACCACTAGTATTAATAGTTTTCAAGATTTGTGTTCAATAACCATATGTGTAAGCGCGCGTAAATGTTATAATAATAATATTATTATTATTAATATAAGAAGGAGTGATAGATGAATTGGTTACCTGGATCAGAAACAAGACGGGATTTACTGTGCGGTAAGAGATGAGTTTTGGTGGCTAGAGGGCTGTCGTAGTCATGTTACCAACTGATGGTGTAGGGTACTCAATTGGGCTAAGCCCAATAGCCCAAGAAGCCAAAATCATTAAATATAATAGTGGGTCAAGCCCAAGCCCAACAAAGAAGCCCATTAGGGTTTTACCCATCCCCACTCTATAAATAGAAGGGCAAACCATGCCATACAACTCAGATTGGTCACAATCTCAGACCTGTCTCACTCTCTCTCTCTCTCTCTCTCTCTAAATACTCTTTCTAGAGTTAACTTTCTAATAATACTTTCAGCAGCAGAAGGCCGAAGCCTCGAAGCCTTCAAGCACGCAAGCTGCTATTGTACATTCTTAGCAATCTAAAACCATGCTGATTTCACAACCAAGCTGGCCCCAACAGCCACTATATGTGGAATCATGCTATGTTACTCGCAAGTCCTCAGCCTTCATCGGCTTACGTGGGTGGTCCTTAGTTGTAACTTGGAATCAAGAGTTCCTTTCTTCAACATCATACTCTTATATTTAATCTTTTCTTAAGTTAACCAACAATAACAACATTCTGACTTTGGGTCAATCCCAAATCAGAATCATAACAACTAAAATATCAAAACTCTTGAACCTCCCATCTACGTTTGCAACGTAGAGGGACACCACGACCTGCGTTTGGTGAACCGGAACCCTTTAACCCATTTACCCCTTCTAACGAGTTCTTTCATGCTGCTGGTCCAACCCTTTAAGCAGCAAACGAGGTCAGAAGCTTGACGACCTTGGAACGTTCAGACCTTTTCCAGATCTATATTTGTTGTAGCAACACCAACAGTAAAAGATTTTTTTGAGGGTTTGATTGTTTAAACTTTAAATATATACGAAGGAGATTTGAACCCCATGATTGTAGGATAAACTAGGAAGTTCAATTAATGAATGGATTCACCAAATCTTGTTTTTTTTTTTAAATCAATTCAATGTTTTAATTATTTTATTATTGGGCTTTGGTCGTTTTACTTGTAAGCTTGATGTTTGTATGTTTTTGGTAAGATTGAATAAAAGTGTTCCGTTTGATTGTTTAAAAAAAATTATTTTTATTATTATGACAAAAGATCAAATACAAATAAAATAATCGTACGAAACGTACGAACTAAAAGAAACAAGACACGGTGGCATTATTGTAAATAACAACAACTTTCATCTCCACTTTCACTTTCTCAGACATATTTATCTCACTTTCTCTATCTATACACACAAGCCTTTTCTTCACAGAGAAACAAGAAACATGGAACAAGATATAAGAAATAACACGGTCTGCCCTATCTCAGTCACCAACCACCGCACCAATCGTTTCTCCAACTGCAACACCACCATCTCTATGTCGTTATTGCGCCATCAACTGCTACGACGGAATCTCGGATTGCATCTCTGTCGGTTCCTCCTGCTGTCGACACTCCTACCGGACCTCTGACGGTTTTCCAAAATCTATTGCGTCTTCTCCTCCTGGGTCTCCAACTGGCTCGCCTAATGCTGTTGTTTTGGTTTATTTCTATTTATATATGTCGATATTTGGTAGATTTGTTGGGATTTTTGTGATGACATTCGTTGGTTTTGTCTTGTGATTTGTTGAGATTCTATTCAACTTTTATAGTTGTTGATGTTAGTTATATAATTACTCTAGAGTAATTTTGCAATTACTGTAGACTAATTCTGATACAACTAAAACATATTTTATAATTACTCTACTGCATATAACTAGCGTAATAACTATTGTATAACTAGAGTAATTAAAATTATAATTAACGAAATAATTGTTGAAGAGTAATTATAAATTGTAGTATGGTAATTATCTTAAGTAGTTGCATAATTGGCATGATTATAGTGGTGGAGTTATTACGTTAACTAGGTGAATAATTTTGCTGGTATAATTAGTAGAGTAATTATCAACTGTTGATATGCACGGTGCATGCTCAAATTCTTGATGCTTCCATTTAATTATACTATGTATAATTAGAAACCAAAGATGAATAGTAATCTTTTGAACTTCAGAAATGCATATATACTTAATGTTTCTGATTTGATTTGTAAAATTGCTTGGTGTTTTGGTGGTGTGTTGTTTGGTTGTTTTCAAATTTTGCCCGGGTTCGAATCTTTCTTTCTGGCTTTTTTTTTTCTTTTCTTTTGCAGGTGGTTTTGTCTTCATTGGTTAAGGCTGGCAGTGGTATACGTGTCTTATCTCATTGCTGGCAATGGAATACGTGTCTCACTCTCATCTCATTGCTTCCCAAGTAAAACCCAACCCCCCCTCCTTTTTCAATCAACCATCTCTCTCTCTCTCTCTCTCTCTTTTAATCCCTCAACACCGCCACCGATCTAGGGTTCCAATCGACTAAGTAAATCATTAGGTTTTCATAGTTCAGGGTGTTACAAAATCACACAGAGAATAGCGGATACGATAGTGAAGATGATACCGCCACGTCTTTGCTTTTGGATTTCTTGCGCAACAGTGGCCGATTTGGTTTCAGTTTACCTCTGGCCAACCGTTGTGATCTCTAGAAAAGGCGGCGATGTTGGCGCCGGAGCCACAACTTCCGTTTGAGTCAAACCCAAGACGCTACCAAACCATCGGACCGCGTGTTTCTGTCTTTTTCTTTTATTTAAACAACTACGAGTATTTCTATATCTTCCAGGTAAGTTGAAAAATCAGAACCATTAAACTCTGAGGATTTGTTATCTATTATCTGGTTATCATTCTATATTACAACTTACCTTTGATCATACACTAGGTTATATCTTTAATAGGGATTGAAACGAATGGGAAGGACCGAAGGAAGCTTCAGTTTCTGATTCTTATTCACGATTTAAGGTGAGGTATTAATTGTATATTTGTATTCAAGTCAGAATTTTAGTTTATATGTTTTATTATTGCTGATTCGAGTTGTGCAGTGATTGTATCTTTTGTTTTTGGGTGTAGCTGGATGCCTTCTTCTCTGTTTAATTGTAAGTTCCCTTTGATAAACAGTTTACATGTTTGGATGAAGAAAGGGGTCTGCTTATATTGGTTTAAAATAGGTTGTTTTCAATTAGTGGTTTAAGATTATTGATTTGAGATGATAATTCGTGGTAGATTCAAGTCGAAACATGACACCATGCTGAATTTCCTAACAACAATTTACATAAACAATCACTTAGATGCCATTAAATGAATGTGGTAATTACAAATTAGAGATGACAAAATGCGTTGGTGGGGAATTACCTTTGGAGTAGAATTTGAAGAAATAAAAATTGAAACATGGGCACCTCATATGGCTATTTGGTAATCGCCTTTGTTTTGAATGCTATTTTCCTCTTTATTTTGAATTTGAGTGCACGTTTATGTCCATGTTTACTTAGATGCTGATTCATGTGTACCATATTTCTGTTCGGTTAGTATTTTTTGTCTTTTTTTTTTAATTTGAATTTGATTTCACGTTAGGTTGAGCTGTTTTGAAAGGTTTGTGGTACTTGGTTTTTTTATTTATTTTTTATTTTTGCTTTGTTGAGTCAAAATATACTTTCTGTGGTATTCAAGTTTGTAAGTTACTCTTGAATTAATGATTTTTGGTTTGTTTTTAGTAGTATACTTTACAGTGGCATAGGCGATTTAGGTCCGCTTTCAAATATTCAAGTTATAATCAACAGGTAAATAGCACTCAAACCACCTCATCAAGTTACACCACACATATATTTTCCATATTCAAGCTTGCAAACCAACAACAAATTTGTTACGCGGGTCTTTCTTTTTTCAGTCTTTTTTATGTAGATCGCAAGGCTTCGATGAAATTAGTTAAATTGTTTGATGTTGATGGTGAACCCTAAGAATTTCCGTTGACGATTGCTTACATCAAACAGTTATTTTGTTTATATAACTTCACTCTTCGTTGTTGATAGCGATAGCAATGACAATAGTTGATTCGGGTATCTTTTTTCGGTTAGAACAGCCATATTGTTAATCAACAGAAGGCTTTAGACTATGTTTAGTCCTAGATCTTGTAAAACCTAAATGCGTTGAGCCAACTGGAAGTTACAACAAGCCTAATAGTTAATTTCAATTTTATGTGCTTTTTATGTTTTGGTAGGATCAATGATTGCCCCATATGTTTCAGGTTGTAATGGTGTTTTTCCTTTTCCTACAGGATGTTATTATAAACTTATTTCCTAAACAACAATGCTCACACTATTTATTTGGTACTTTCCTTTATACAGTAGGTGATGTAAATAGTTTAGAGTGTTAAAGAAGCTGTCCTTTGCTGTCCATATGTACACAGGCTGCAGCTTTGTCGATGGCGTATGGTTGTGTATAGGCTGCTGGTGCAGAATTGACCCAATATTTGCATTTCAGGTCCGTGACATGTTTTCGCTGCACAAAAAGGCTACTGGAAGCAAGGCTGGAAAGTTGATTGTTCGATGTATTATCTTGGTTACCTTATGGATCATTTGGAAGGCGCGTAATGACTTGGTTTTCAATCAAAGACAAGCGAAAGTTCTCAACATTGTGGCTAATGTAAAGTCCTTTTCTTTTTTGTGGTTGAAAAATCGCTCTAGATTTAAACATTTAGAGTGGAAGAATTCGGTTTTGAATCCCTTGTACATGGTGTAATGGTTTGGAAGAATTCGTTGTTTGAATGAAAGTTTATGTTAAAACAAAATAGGTTGTCCTTTGATTATTGAAACCTTACACTTCAGCTCTTTTGTATATTACATATGGATTCTATGTTTTCAAAATCACATGGAGTATGGTTTCATTCTTAATTCAGTCATAGTAATGTTTTTGAGGAAGATGTCTAATAAATATTATTCCAATGGTTGGGCACTTGGTGTCTCGCTCTGATAAAACATTGTTTAGACACATTTTGACAGATGTGATGTGCTTTCTACTCTTACCGCAATGCAGGTTAGGTCTAGAAGAGTCGGAAATATTTAGAAAGCAATCCATAACTCCGACACCATTACAAAAACTATCCACAACAATAGCCAAATCAGGAACAAACGAACAATTATATGCAAAGGATGAAATCAGTGACACACAGAGGATTCGCTACCCAATCGGACAGAATCAACAAAAAAGAAACCACTAACAGCAGTCCATATATTTTGCAACCATTTGCACACCTAAAGCAAATGTCTTTTGTAACTAAAACTTCCAAACTGAACTGCAAGACATTAAAGCAGATGGAATTAGCTGCTAGATCATATATGTTGTAACTGTGTGCACACTTATAGCGAGTATCTTTTGTAACTAAAGATTCCCAACTAAACCGTACGACTATTAAAGCGAGTAGAATTACCTCATTTGACTGTTTATTGTTAGCTGGAAAAAAACAAATAAAAATGGCGCGGCAACGCGCGCCGTTAGAACACCTAGTTAATATTATATATGTATTATTGAAGAGTGGGGTGAATAGTGATTTTTTTAATCAGCAAGAATTACATATATATAGATTGTTTTGATATTGATTAATGAATATGGTGAGTGTTGTAGTGGTATGTTGTCTGCTTAGTTTGGTGGGGCACCCGGGTTCGATTCCCCTTTGTCAATTTTTTTTCACTGATTTAGTGCATTCCACGTGTCAAACATGCAACATGGACCTGTGTTTTTGTCATTAGCTGGATTATAAAATGCCTCTACATGGTTTCATCTCTTTCTTCCGTTTCTTTGGCAAAGCAAGAAGGCGATTTTTATTTTGGTTAGCAAAGCAAGCGGTTTGTAAGTTTTTCCAGATTATTTGCTGTTTTTTTTAACTTGACAAATTCTATTGCACCACCAACTATTGAAGTTTGATCACCTTGCAAATTTAATTATATGTCCATTAATCATTTTAGTTAAACTAACAAAGAGTTGAGTTATATACATTTGGTGCTTTTGGTTCAGATTGTATCAGGGAAGAAACATACCATGTTTATTTATTTTCATTTTTTAGTTTTTGTTTTTAAAAATGTGACATTGCTGTGTGATTTAAATGGACTTTTGCTTAAAGTATTTCTGTCTATTGGCTTGGTCATAATACAAGTGTTTTGTTTGGTTGGTCATAATACAAGTGTTTTGTTTAGTTTTTTTAAATGTATGATTGCTATGTGATTTTAATTGACTTTTGTTGAATGCATTTGCTGTGTATTGGGTTGTTTTTGTTTGAATGTTAGTGGATTGATGGTCAATATGTTTCTGCTATAGTTGTTGTAATGCTACTGATGGTCATATTCGCTTATGTACGACGCGTGTTTTGTTCTATGCATCTGTAGGAATATGATCTATGTTGGATTAGTTGCATAAATACATTCCGTAGCGTCATAAATTGGAGTTAGTCTACTTATTGAGTTGTTATGGTATGAATCATATTGAAACAAATAGACCGGAATATATTGTTCACCAATACCCGTTATATCCATATATAGTTTGACCCACATTATACGCCATGTTTTGTAGGCGGGTTCATGTTTAGGCATCTTCCTTTGTAGGCTATCTTTTGTTTTGGTGTTTTATTTTTTGGTTTGTTGGATTATGTTAATGTTGAAAAGCAACAGGAATTTTTTTTTCGAATATCAGTCTGTATGTGGTTTGCATTCTGTATTATATGTGTTTTTAGGCGCTTTTCTAAAACTGTCATACGTGGTATGTTATTGTCGATTTATTTTACCTGCATATATAGATTGACCTGTATTATATGCCATGTTTTCTAGGCGGCTGCAAATTGAGTTTTGTTTATTGCATTTTCTGTCTATTCGGTTGGTCATAATAGAATATGTAGCACACAGTGACTATGATTTTATTGCAAATCCTACCAAAACATAAGTCATAAATCAAGATAAAAATAAAACATAGTAATTAAGTATAATAAACTGTTGAATGGGTTTGGGTTTAGACATGTTTAAGTTGTTTAGTTTGTAGTTAGAGATGGATTAAAGTTTATAAAGAATGTTGTGTGGTAGGTGATTCATGCATTGAGTGAGAGAACAGTTACGTGTACTTAAGTTGAAATAATAATAATAGTAATCATAATAATAATAATAATAATAATAATAATAATAATAATAATAATAATAATAATAATAATAATAATAATAATGTGAATGTGAATGTGAATGTGATCTTCCAATCAGTTTCATTAATATGTGGTTGTAAGGATTGATTTAGTTTCATCAGTTTTTTGGCGCCTAGGCGAATCACACACCTTAGTGCATAAACGCCTAAGCGAGTAAGCGCCTATGCGACTAAACGCCTAGGCGCCTAAATGCTTAGGTGCCTAAGCAAATCATACACCTTAGCGCCTAAACGCCTAAGCGAATAAGCGACTAAACGCCTATACGTCTAAGCGAGTAGATGCCTAACTAAATCAAGCGCCTAAGCGCCTCTATTTTCAACAGTTTTCGTATGCTGTTAATCCTGTGTTCTGCAGCTCTTCTAATCTTAATTGGTTGATGGGTTTGGGTTTAGACATGTTTAAGTTGTTGAGTTTGTAGTTAGAGACGGATTAAAGTTTATAAAGAAGGTTGTGTGGTAGGTGATTCATGCAGTGACTAAGAGAACAGTTAAGATATATGAGAGATCTAAACCAAGAATTTGTAGAGAGTTTAAGGTTTTGACCAAGAAGAAAGTCAACATTAAATTGCTAACAAAACACATAAAAATAGTGACATAATAAATCATATTATTTAACATTAAACCAAAATAACTAAAGTAACAACAACAACTTAATTCATCTCTATAAAATTATGTGAATGTGATGGTCCAACCAGTTTCATTAATATGTGGTTGTAAGGATTGATTTAGTTTCATCAGTTTTTTTAGCGATTGGCACGTAGGCGCCTAGGCGAATCACACACCCTAGCGCCTAAACGCCTAAGTGAGTAAGCGCCTAAATGCTTAGTCGCCTAAGCAAATCATACACCTTAGCATCTAAACGCCTAAGCGAATAAGCGACTAAACACCTAAGCGAATAAGCGACTAAACGCCTATGCGTCTTTTGAGGTAGGTGCATTAACCTATGTTTCAATATGCTTCTGGTATAGTTGTTTTTGTGATGGCTGCATTTTTGTTCAATATTAGGGCGAATAGGTCAAAATATTTGTCATTAATATGGCTCCATGTTTTGGCATAAAATGGCTGCATTTTGTGCCAAAAAATGGCTGCAAATGGGTCACTTTTCAGCCAATTTTTGATAAAAATGGCTGCATGTTTTGGGTGTGTTTTTGTTCAATATTAGGGGCAAATGGGTCAGAATATTATGTCATTAATATGGCTGCATGTTTTGGCATAAAATGACTGCATTTTATGCCATAAAATGTCTGCAAATGGGTCACTTTTCAGCCAATTTTTGTTAAAAATGGCTGCACGTTTCGGTTGATGGGTCAGGATATTATGGCATTAATATGGCCTCATGTTTTAGCAAAAATTGGCTGCATTTTTTGTCATAAAATGGCAAATGCCACGGCACCATTAACACCCTTGATTTACAGGTACACCCCATGGCCTTACACCTTAATAAAGTATAAATGGGTCAATGGGTTAATCTTATAAATTATATGTTTTTATTTTAATTTTAGTTTTAAACGGGTCTTATACATTTAGTTTTAGAACAATGTCATGGGTCAGGGGTTCATGTTTTTTGTTGGTCATATAGCGTTTCAAAATCTGTTTCTGATGTGTTGCTGGTGGATAAATACGTGTTTTAGCTTAGGCGTTTAGACGAAACGTTTGGCGTTTTGATATAAAAGTTTGGCTGCTATCAACAGCAATGCAAGCTGCGCGTAACAGCAACATTTGCAGCTTTTCATCGATAGAATTATCTAATTTAATACATCTATGATGTGTGCATTTTTGGTTTGGCCTTTTACATCATATTTTAAAATGCATTGTGTTTCAGCTTGATTGTTGTTGTTTTGATTATTTAAGTTCTGTTTGGTGTTAAGTGGGTATACATTTATACTAATATAAAAACATCAATGAAATGATTACTTTCATCATAACTTCTTGAGTCATGTTTGTAGTATTTGCCTTTTTTTCTTTGTGCAGTAGTCGAATGTGCGGCTTCGACTCCTTAGTGAAGCCGTGTTTGTTTATTTTTTTTTATATCCAATTTCTATACAATATACAATGCAAATACCGTAACGAAAGGAAGTATCAACTTGAACAAAATCAGTTACGCGGAGTATCAATATCGTGCGCGCCGCAAAGCGCGCGAAATTAAATCTAGTTTACTTTAAAACAAACTAAGATAACAATGTACATTTCCAAATGAATTTGAAATAAACTAACATCATGGTGTACAAAAGCTAAACAAATCTATTATAAACAGTTAAACCTTGTTAAACATACGCGGCATGTTTCATAGACCACGCATATTATAATTGTTCGAAAAATCAAAACAGTGTATCTTGTTCACAAACAAGACAACCCAAACTACAATAATTCAAACCAAAACTACAATTGTTCAAACCCAAACTATTCGATAACAATCCTCTTCAACTCTACTTAAAACATTTTGTCTTGCCTGTCTCTTATCTTGATGACTGTCTTTCTTTAATTCATCCTTCTTTTTACTGATTCAATCCTTGAAATTCCAATGCTTTCTTTAGCACTTCGTTGTTATCTGAAAGCAGTATTTTTATAAGAACTTGTTCCTGAGTTTGGCGAGTTGTTTTTTTCTGAACATCTTCTTTTGTTGATATGCCACATGTCCATGGCTCTTCACCCAAATAAGTTTCCATATGCCGCATCATTTGAACTCCACAATCTACCTTGTTTTCTGTAGTTCTCTATTCCATGGCTCTTCTCGCTTTCAAATATTCACATAGTGCATTTCTCTACAATGTATTAAAAGCATGTTAGTTTTTAAAGATGTTTAGATGTTGTAGAGTAATTTGATACTTGAATGTGCTTTGACATTCTATTCTTTAATTCCACAGTTAGCTTTGTCCCCTTGAGTTGAAGCAATTTCACTTGAATCATTATTAGCGAGACCTTTAATATTGTCAAAGCAAACGCATCTCAGTTACATGGTAATTATATATAAAAAAACTAGACTTACTATTAGTTGTAGAGCAATTCCATACCTATTTCAATTCCACCTGTCAGCTTTGTCCCTTTGATTCAAAGCAATTTCATTTAAATCATTTGTACCAAGACCTTTAATATTATTAAAACACATATTTCTTAGCTCTGTAATTATTAAAAACAACTTTACTTACTATTAGGTGTAGAGTAATTTCATACCTATTTAAATTGCATCTTCAGCTTTGTCCCCTTGATTCAAAGCAACTGCATTTGAATCATTTGTACCAAGACCTTCAACATTGTCAACAACCAACACACATATATATCAGTTTCAGGGTACTTATTAAAAAAAACATGGAGTTACTATAGGATGTAGAGTAATTTCATTCAAAAATCTTAAAAAAAGCCTGGAGTAAATTTCACAAATTACTTTACATACAAATGCGATAACAAGTTCAGAATTCAATCTATAGAACAAACCATAACCACTTCACAAATTAATATTACTCTACAAAACAAACCATAACCACTTCATAAATTTCTCCACAAAGACATGCAATAACTATTTCAAAAATTACTCTACAAGTTCAAAAATTACTTTACAAGAACATTCAGTCTCTAGTTTGATTAACAAACAGAACAGAACAACACAACACTACTTGAATTGAAATGTAAATACAGAAGATAAGAGATGTAACAAGATCGGAAGACAAACGAACTTAACACATCATATATATGTTCATTATTTATTTATTTATTTTTTTAACAAATTATCATGTTTGTAACACTTAACTTATAATTTAGAGGGTGTTTGGAATTGAGTTTCAAAACAACTTATAGACTTATTGGCTTTTTCAAGAAGCCAATAAGTCAATAAGCTGTTTGTGTAACCCAAAATCACTTTCTGTTTTGACTTTTGGCTTTTAAGAGTGGAAAAACTGTTTTTGAGAAGTTAGAAATCCTGGCTTTAAATCTACCACTCATACAACCAATATTCACATTAAGTTAAACGAAACACTTAAAAAACAATCTATTGACTTTTTGACGTTTCTCATTCCAAAAGCTAATCCAAACACTTTTTTTAAAACTCATTTTCAAGTCATAAGCCAATAAACACTTCTGACCAAAAGCACTTTTGCATTTCCAAACTCAATCCCAAACCACCCTCTTAAGTATGTTGCTTATTTAGTTATCTAATCTAACAGATATGAACAAAAAAAAAGTTATTCATTTCTTTACCTGCTAAAGTTCTTTAAATCGACCCACCTAAAATCTGGTTTGACACAAGTTTATAGCCTCGTTCTTTAAAACCAGTTTATAAACTGGCCGATATTGTAGGATAGATATATCAAAACGTGTATCATGCAAGATTTGAACGCTAAAATTCTTTTATTATGAAGCACACCACTTAACCACCAGGATATTCAATCAGGGATAATTTGACCTTGTTAGCTATTAAAATTAGATCGTTTTGTTGGTCGCTCATAAACTGTTCACATCTTTGTTTTGCCGGTTTTGACATTACTTTTTGGAGAGATTGACTGCTAACAAGTTTAACAGGTTTAGTTCCCTCTTTCCAAAATCATGAATTGTATTAAAAATGGTTCATACAAATATATATAACATGTATGCATAACAACAAAATGACCTATTTGAAATCTTTAAACTAAACAGTTGAACTTCCGAACTGCAAAAACCAAAACATATGCATAAACTTCAAGTTGGATGAATCATCCACTTGATTTGGGTGAATGAATACACATTCATATTTTTTTCCCCGGAATATTAGTTGCCGCAACAGTCAGTTTTGCAAACTTTCAACATTGGTGTGTGACAATTTAATAAATCAAAAACAGTATCCACTAGAAACAACGTAGTGGTGTTGGTGAGTTAAATAAGATTTAGGATGGTAGGAGGTTAGGTGTTCAATCTTTATGGTGTGCAAGTTTAGCCATTAAAAAAACACCAAAAATAGTCTTTTAACCAATACTACTAAGATCGATTATGGCGTTCAAACCATCATTTATGGTGATCAATTTTTAGTCTTTTTTTGTCACTTTGTGGCTCAACTGATTATAACAATCAACTCGAAAATAAACTTTATAAAAGTAATGTGTCAACAATTTAAAGTATATGTTTGAATGTGTACCTCAAAAATACTGCCGAAATTCCAAGTCGAACAACTTTAAACTCAGATTTGTGCCTTGGTTGCTAAGGATATGTGAATCTTTTAATGATTTGCCACGCGATATTTTTATATGCATGATAAAGTAGATAGACTTTAACATTATTAGTCGGATAGATGTCAATTGTTTTTGAATTTTTTTTAACGTCTAACGAAAGCTCGGTCGGTAACCCAATGACAAAAGGCAAGAACTAAAGAAAAATAAATAAATTTTTTGTAACAATAAATTTGATAATTCTATTAAATCAAGAGAACATTGTAATGCATATTCATATAAGACAAAGGAGTATGCAATAGGTTTTTTAGCTAATTTATTGCTGTCTAAATGTCTGTTACGTAAAGCTTGTTCCAAGACAAGAACTAAAGAAAAATAAATAAACACATAAAAGGGAAAGTGAGTTTGATTGCATGGAAACATTTCCCCACTAGAGAGATTATAATTCTTTATCATTTAGTCATTCACCAATAAAAATATCATGCGCCTACAATTCTTTGCAAAATATAAAATTTATTATAAATATAAAGTTTATGATTATTAAAACATATCTGGTCTATAAAAGCGTTCGGTCAATTACATTACAATAACTTTAAACTAACCGGTGTGGGGATCAAAATCCGTACTTGTTGTCCAAGCCCGGCCTACACCGCCCCTGACAAGGCAGCTACGCGCGGGTTTCCCACTAGTCTGTTCTATAAAAGCGTTCGGTCAATTACATTACAATAACTTTAAACTAACCGGTGTGGGGATCAAAATCCGTACTTGTTGTCCAAGCCCGGCCTACACCGCCCCTGACGAGGCAGCTAGTCTTATTCGTCCAAAATCAGCCGGTGAAGACGGAGCTTTTGATTGATGGAGAATTTGGTGGCCCCCCTGAAACGGTAATATAGCCGTTTGTGAAAAAAACAAAAAAAGACTTTTCCCGTTTTCTCATTTCTCTCTCATTTTTTTATAAAAACATCTTACCCCACTATGAAAAATATGGATCCTTTCAATCCATTCAACCAAAATAACCCGAACATCCTGAACCAAACCCCCAATCGAAACACGAACATCCCTGTGGGTTTTAGCGGATGCTATCGGCTGGAGGTTCCGTTCACGTTTTCGAATTACCACCGGCCCTCCAACGCGTTTAAACAACTAAGTCAAATGCAAATGCAACAACTTTTGTAATCGAATTTGTTCAATCAAATGCAAATGCAACCCATGTTTCCTATTTCTTTTACACCAACTCAACCATCTCCCTCACCACCACCGATAGGTCAAGCGGGCCTCGTTGGCGAGGATGATGATGATGATAATAACGGTGATGCCGATGTCATTCCGGAAACACAACCCTCGCCACCAACAAAAAAGGCAAAGGCTCCTAAAAAAGACAAAGCCAAAGCAACCGTGGACCGGAACCGAAATTGAGGCATTGCTTTTGGCGTGGCTAGGAACATCCATATGTCCCATTGTTCGTAATTATTTTTTTACTAATTATTTTGATTACAATTTATTTTTGTTACAATTTTTTTGCAAAGTATTTTTTTTATTACGACTATATATTGTTATTGCAAACAAACATAATAAACTTATACAAATTTTAGGTACCAACCAAAATGGCGAGGGGTTTTGGAAGGCTTGTGTAAGCAACTTCCACAAAAGAATGGAAGCACCGAGGCCCTACCGAGACGTGGACTCGGTAAGCGGCAAGTTTAGAAAAATAAACAAGTTGTGCCTTAAGTTTGCCGGATTTTACAACCAAATTAAGTCGAACCCCCCGAGTGGTTACAATGAAAGTATCATTTTCAATGACGCCATGAAGAAGTGGAGTGATATGTAACACCCGTAGATTCCCGGACTTGTGTCTCGCCTTGTAGAGTTTGTACACTTGTATTTTTCCTATTATGGTTTAGTTAAGGGGGCTCTTTGGCGTTAATAAACTCTTTTGAGTAGCTTTGGGAACAAGTTACTAGGGAATCAAAGGAGAGGGACCATTTGTGCAAAATTGGATAACCTTAACTAACCCTAACTCCTCCTCCCATTTTGCTTGTTCACGGCACAAACCAAGAACACCCAAACCAGAATTTTTCCGATTTTTGAGCAGCTCCCAAACCTTCCTTGACATCCCTCAAGATAAATCTATTAAACCCTATGTTAATCATTGATTAATTGTATGTTAAAACGATTATTGATTGATGTTTTCGGGCGAATTAGGGTTCCAAACGGCTCCAACAATTGGACTTCAATTGAAGGGTAATTTTTGGGGATTTTGCCTCTAACTTATCCTACAAGGTTAGTCTATCAAGTCCCAAAGTGATTTCATGATTAATTTTGATTTTATCAATCGATTAATGAATAAATCTATATTTAGGGTTTCAAATCGGCCTAATTGATTGTTGGACGAATTGGTTAATTTAATTGGGATTTTGGTTCCAAACCATCCTAAAGTATATGGTTAGCATCATATTCAAAAATGGGGGCCATTGGTTAAGGTTTGGTGGGTTATTTGAAAGAACTGCGAATCTAGGGTTATAGGGTTCATGTTTTAGGGGGTTTTGAGTTCCTTGTGATAATTAGTCAAATAGGTGTTTAATTCAGCCCTAAAACCCCACTTAGGACCTGTTTTAATTTAAATTATGTATTGGCACGATTAAATAGTTTATTGGTTAACAATGGTAAAATCGAGGTATTCGGTTTGTAAGAAAAGGGGCAGTTTGGAACAAGGTGTTGTTGTTGTGCAACCACCACCCAAATCTAAATTGTTACTTGGCAGGTGTTTTATTTTGTATATAGCCTCCCGGTATCAATTTGCTTGTTGGGTGTTTGTTCTCTCCTTTAGGTGAATTCATGATGCCCTTTTTATTGTTTTAAATATTTTGGGCTAATATTCATGTCTTGAAAGTGTATTTGGAACATTGCTTGTTAGATTGGGATTTGCCTTGATTTTTACTTGTTTAGGTTAAATGCGTTACTATATATTTGTATATAAACTGTGTATGACGGTTACGTGATATTATAAATTGAGCTATGATAGTTATATAGTATGCCTGCTCTAATTTATAGTTCGGTTTGGGTCTTAGTAGGCAATATGCGCTTATGTAGACTTGTTATAGTTTTGTGACAAATAGACGAATGAGCCTATTGTAGATTTAAAACAAAGTCTTGTGTTAAGTAGGTGGATTATGATTATTCTAGACTTTAATTTTGCTTAGGGAATAAATTATATCAGATTTTATATTATTAATATGTCAATAGCAATACAATATGAAGAGTTAATAATGGCGTGGTGAAGAGTTAATATAATGTTCAATGAAATAAGTGAAGCAATATATGTGTATTTATTGTTGGTTCAGCCCAAGATCAGAAGTCAAAACACACACACAATCACATATATGTAAAGCTTACTGCTTTAGTATTATGAACGAAAAAGAAAAGATGTACAGTGGGTGAAACTTTGCAGAACTTAGATACTTTTATTCAATGCTAAGAAATGCCTTAAATATGCTAATAACTTACTAAACACATAGAAGACTCATTCAACTATTACCGATTCAAAAGGAATTATTCTAAAGAGCCGACTGACTCAACCTTAAACCAAACAAATACTTTGAAAACTAATACTTATTCAAACCGAGTTTACTAATTAATTCTAATTAAATAAACTATTTTATAACCAAGTGACCTATATCTTCTGACCCGCATCCAAGTTCATGACCCCATCAAGATTATCCCCAACACTTATTTATGTATGCAAAGTTTTGTATTATACATAATAACATCAACCAAAACAAATCAAACAATTGAAACAACTACAAATATCTCTAATTGTATATAATGAATAAACTACATAAGTAGTAGTCATTCATTATTAGTGAAAGAAAAATATACCTAATTATAATCATCACCACTCCCCTCTTCCCTATCTTCAATATTTTCACCATTCTCATCATCCATTCTTCATCTTCTTTCTTTTTCTTTTCATCATCATCTTGACCCTAGGATATTGGTAATATTACTGGCTTGTCATTTAGAAAACATACATGAAAGAAACAAAACACATTGTAGGCCAAGTTCAAATTTGTTGTTCAAAATCAATTTGAAATAATAGAAAATTACCTGAGCCTCTCGATATAGCTTCTCAAAGAAATCCAATCTCTGTAGGTCTGCATGAAAAAATATTATTGTTAAGAGACACGTGTTGAAACCAATGTTAAAAGGGTGACTTTAAACGCACCCTCTATGAGTCAAAGTAATAAGCAAGCTCATCTTGCTGCTGATGCTGCTTCTTCTACATATTCCTCAATTTCACAAGAGATAACCCTCCTTCCCACCCAGTACTCCTTGCAAGTTATCAAATCCAAACGAAAAGTAGCCGACACTCAATCCTATCAACAATATATTAAATTTACAACATACCAGTGCTTGCTAATATTAAAAAATGACTCGGTTCAAAGATTTCTATATAAAAATGAAAAAAAAAGTATAAATCATAAAATCTATCTAACAACAATACGGTTAACACACAAACTATTCAGGATCATGGAAACTGAAAGCACCGAAAGATCAAGAACCCATATTCATATGATCATGATCAGTTTGAATGTTATTTGTATTTCCAGTTGAGATTGTTATAATTATGATATTTCAATCAATAAACAAATTAAAAAAATAAAAAGAAAATAGAAAACATACCATGGATTTTGTGTCGATGATGGTAGAAAGATAGAACCGTAGGCAGTATATTGTGGGAGAAAGGCATAGGCATGGGTTGTGAAGAAGCCTTCGTCATCAAACTCATAATCAGTTTGGCATTAACAAACACTAACAATCCTATCAAAATTATTATTATCATAATACCTCTTTTGGTCTCTCTCTCTCTCCATCTCTCTCTTCAAGTTTAGTGGTTTCTGTTAAAATCAAACTGTGTTTCAACTTATACAATCTCCCAATATTGTGTAGCAATACGAAATCTGCGTTTAGAACCCTTACTTGTCATTGGCGAAGCTTACTGATGAATCCGTGTGCAGGCAGGAGACAACCTGGCAAACTGAAACATCTTAGTATCCAGAGGAAAAGAAAGCAAAAGCGATTCCCATAGTAGCGACGAGCGAAATGGGAGCAACCTAAATCGTGAAAACAGGGTTGTGGGAGAGCAATACACATGTCTTGCTGTTAGGCGAAGCAGTAGAATGCTGCACCCTAGATGACGAAAGTCCAGTAGCTGAAAGCATCACTAGCTTACGCTCTGACCCAAGTAGCATGGACCACCTTGCAAGGCTAGATGCTCCTGGGTGACTAATAGCGAAGTAGTGTAACACCCTCTTACATATTAACATCCTAAGACAGGCCGCCGTCAACTGATTTGCCTGAGAGTGGCCGCCGACAACGGCTGGTGAATACAGCGAACAACAAGATTTAAGAACACAGAAAAAGCAAAAAAAACCCAACGATACTGATAAGTTAAAACTAGGGTTTTAATATGAATTTAGATATGATAAAGAGTAGGAATGAGATTAATTGAACCTTGATTGGATGGATGGAAGCGGAGCTTTAGATTAGATGTAAAAGAGAAAAATGAAAAAAGAGAACGACGGATGAAGATGTAGAAGAGAAAACAGAGAGTAAAGAGATATGTTAGGTAGGGTTTTATTATGTATAATATTTTTAATTTATTATAAAAAAAATAAAAAATCTCACATGGTGCCACATGACACATTCAAAGAAAATTGGCCAGTATTCACCAACAGATCACTTAAAATCCCAAAATAGAAAGAAAAAGATAGAGAGAGAGAAAAGATTTTTTAGTTCTCTTCAAGAAATTCGTTGGTGATTTTAGGTGATTATGGGCTAATCCCATAAAGTCCGAGAAAGGAAAAGAAGTGTTTGTATCTGTCTTAAACACGTTAGCAGGTCAGCTTGTTATGATTTTAGTACAACACAAATAGTATGGGACTGTTTGGTAGCTTCTTAATGATTATTAAAAGGTTACATCTTAATAGTTCATAGTCTCTCAATAATTAAGAGGTAACAAGAAGAGTCTGTTTGACAACTTCTAAATGTGTAAGTGCTGAAGTAGTAAGAAGTCCAAACTATTAAGTACTGAACCAGTAAGAAGTCTGAACTATTCAGACTCAATATAATGCTTACCCATTTAGAGGAAAAAAAACAGTCTGAATGAACTATGTCTGACCGATTCAGACATCTATACCACTAAGAGCTCATTAAAAGCTAAAACAAACAGCCCCTAAGTATGATCGGTTAAGTATAATGTTACCTCTTAACCATTCAGACTTAAGGTTACCTATTAACCATTAAGAGGTAGTCTCTTAATAACCATTAAGAGTAATGGCTTAAATATGTCAACCTAAAACATAACTTTTTATTAAACAATATTAAAAAAGTTAGAGTAAACCCTTATTCTGTGAACATCGTATTCGTATCAATTTTGAGTCAAATTACTAATTGCAACACCCATTGATATCCATAGTTGATTATTATATACCCATACTTTTTCCAACAGATTCATATTAATGTTAACAATGGGTCATTATTATAGAACAAGAGTCATTGTTGATAACTAACAAGTAATGAGTGCCAGTGTAGGTTAATTAGCATGAATAACACTTAACAAGGGCTAATGTCACATAACAAGAGTGAAAACCGCCATGGTAGAAGAGAGAGAGAATGACAGTTGTTTCATTGAAGACGAAAGAGGAAGAATCAGGCAAAGTGGAAGAGAAGATTCGAAGACAAACCATGGACTTCAACATTCTTTGTGTCTAACCCATCAAAAGATTGCACTAAGAATGGCACTTGGAAAAAGTATAGGGTGTTTGGTGACTTGATAGATGTTTTCATCCTGAGAAGAAAGATAGCGGTGGTAACTTATATTCTTTCGTTCGTTTAGAAAAGGAAAAAGATATTGGGAAAATGGTGCAAGTTTTGAATAGCATTAAACTGTTGGGAGCCAAGCTGCATGTGAGTCTCCCATAGTTTGATTGAGATGGAAAACCGACTCAGCATATGCCGATGACAGAGATGTATAGGAATATGGGTTAGGATGAAAACATAAATTCAAATGGGCAACGAAGTTACAATACATATGTTGGACCATCCACAACCCCGTATGGTGGTAAAACTTTCAGGGAGGTACTTGTGGGGTGAAGATCCATAAGCTGGTCCTCTGGATGAGGGTAAAAGATGGATCTCAATGAAATAACCAAATCAAAAGATTAAGAAAACTTGTAAATGAGAGCACCGTTAGGCTCGTCACAAACGAGGGATGCCCTTCTGTGACCATCCTCGAGCGTGAGAGTAAGTAATGGTTTCTAAGAGATACAGTAGAGAGAGTGAGAGTTTGCTTCAGAGGTTTTCTAGTATCTTGTTGTGCTGATTGTAAATGGTATTTATACTAGCTTTTGGACCTTCGAAAGATTGGGACCATGGGACTTTATTAGCCGGAGCAGGATCGCCAGAGCTTAGGTCTCTGTAACCCAGGGAAGCGTAAGACCCTAACCTAAAATCGACGATTTACCAACAAATAAGTGAGTTATGACTTAATAAAACCATTCCCAATTTAAACTTTTATCATTTTAAGAAAAGCGACTTAATTTAATGTTTCAACATTTGAAATAACATTTTGAATACACTATTTAGTTGCTAAAACCTTTACAATGTTCTTGCTTTACAAAACGGGAATCCATTGCGGAAGCTTTTTGGGTGTTCGGGCGTGTCCGGCTCTTTGCTCGACTTGATCCTTGCTCCGGGACTTCTTTTGAATGAGTACCTAGCACCATTTCATCAAGAATGGTTAGTTACATTGGTGTTATTGCATTTAAAATAAGCTACACAAAGGTGTGCGTTAAAATACGGAGTAAACTGGATTAAATGGCCAAAACAACAATTTTGGGAAAGCCCCACCATAGGCTACAGTCCACGAACCGTAGCTTACGGTTCACTAAACCGTAACCTATGGTCCTGAACCGTAGCCTACGGTTCAGACCTGCGGATTTTATACAAAGTTCCCGACTTAGCAAATTTTTCCTTGCTGGTTTTCCCTAATCTTTGGATGCTTTTAAAACCAAGTTCAAGGCTCTTCCTAAGGACACTTGGGGTCTTGTTTAACATCATTTTATCATGCTTATAAGATGCTATTTCACATGATCAAGTCCCCTTTTCGTAGGGCTGGCAAATCGTGTCCCTAACAGGTTAACAGGTCTCTGACGCGCGCGAACAAATCAAGTTCTAAACATGAACACGACTCCTTTAACTCATTTATATCTCATGTTTATAACACAGTTTTATGTTTTATGTACCAAAAAAGGGAAATGAAAGATTTTTGCCTCTTAATTCCTAAGTATTAAAAAAAGTCAAAAAATCAAATAGTGTACTTTTCAGTCACACAGGTCTTATCGTGTCTTAACAGGTTACCCATTGCCAGCCCTACCTTTTCGGTTGTTCAAAGGCTTATGTTATTATTACCTAAATCGACCTGTTAAGGCCTTAGGGTCTGTTTGGTATGGTGTAATGGAATGGATGAGGGAATGGAATGGATGGGGGAATGGAATGGATCATTACCATTCCATGTCTTGTTTGGTTGCCATGTGGGAATGAAACAAAACATTAGTTTGTGTTGTTTGATAGACAGGAAAAGACGAAGGAATAAAATCGGTGGTTTGTAGCGGTGGTGGGTGGTGGTCAGTGGCGGTGATGGTGGGTGGTGATATGTGGCCGTAGCGGGGGTGGTGGGTGGCGGTAGAGGCGACGGTGGAAGGTGTAGGTGGATGGGTGACGATGGTGAGTAATAGCAGTGGTGTGTGGTGGTTGGTGGTGGTGATGGTAGGTGGTGATGTGTAGCGGTAGCGTGGTGGTGGATGGCGACGACGGTGATGGGTGGTGGCGACAACGGTAGCGATGGGTGGAGGTGGACGGCGGTTATGGTGGGTGGGTGACGATGGTGAGTAGTGGCACTGGTGGGTGGAGGAGGCGGCGACGGTGATGGGTGGTGCTGGGTGGCGGCGGAGGTAGTGGTAGGTGGTGGAGGCGGCGGTGGGTGGTTGATGGGTGGGCGACAGTGGGTGGTGCTGGATAGCCGCGGTGGTGGGTGGGTGACGGTGGTAGTGGGTAGCGGCGGTGGTGGGTGGGTGAAGGTTGTGGTTGGTGGCGACAATGGTGGTGGTGGTGTTGGGTGGTGATGGCGGTGGTGGCAACGGTGGTCGGCAACGGTGGTGGCGGACGGTGATGGTGGGTGGTGGCGATAGCAATGGTGTGTGGTGACGATGGTGGTGGGTTGTGGTGGTGGGTTATGGCTTTGTTATTAAAGGTGAATGAGGGATGGAATGAAAAAAAAACATGGGGGGTGGATGGAATGGTTTTGAGGGAATGGAATGCCTTTTGGAATGGGTGATTCCATTCCTTTAAGCAACCAAACACACTATTTTTCATTACCTTGTAATGGTCCATTCCATTCCCCCTTCCATTCCATCATACCAAACACTACCTTAGATTATACAAAACCTTATTTGACCATTCAAAAAGCATAACCATCATTTTGTTAAACCTCGGATCATTGATTCCACCGTCGATCCAATACGCGCGTGCAAAACGTTAAACGGACCGAGATATTAAAATAAAGTCATTCATGGGATAAGTATCATTACTTGTTGGACAATTTGAAAAGCTAGAAATAAGTGGATTTTTATAGACAAAAAGATCAATGAGTGGAATCATGGCGGAAATAAAATCTTTAGATTTTTTTATGCTTTATTAATATATACGGAAACAAATGTAAAGATTGAAAAATGTGGTGTAACTTTTAAATAGTTTAATTTTTTGTTGTTTTTGCGTCACTGTCATTTCCGGAGACAGTTAGTTAACAGGATTGGTTGGTGTTAAATGAAGTTAACTTAAAAAATATGATTATTTGTTTATTTACATAACTTACACATGTCTAAATAAACCATACAAAATAATTTTATATTCTATCAAGATTATTTTCACATATGTGTGTAAGAAAAAAAAAGGAAATCAATTAAATAAATGGGGTGAGAAAAAAACAGAAGGAAATCAATTAAATGGTGAGTGATATAACAAAAAGAGAAGAAAAGTTTAGTCAAATGAAGCCTCGAAGACTTCTCTTCCTCATCATCAACCTCGACTTTCTTTATCGATATTCTTACCATTTTCCCTTCTTTCACTTTGATTTGTTTTCAAAAACTTCCCATCTCGCTTTTCTTGTATATATGTCCATGCATATAAGGGCTAGATCGATTTAAATAATTATTTATCCTTCCCATCCGTATGAATTATGAACTGATATTAGAACTTAGAAATGATGTAACTCGGTCAAACTTGTGTCCACATAGTTCATGGCAGTGCCATTTCAAATGCCGCATTTGTGATTTGCAAATACCTTAGTTTTAATGATAACCTTATCTATATTATGAGATGTCTACAAATGTCATGTAATTTTCTCCCTGTCTACCCTTCATGCAAAGAGGCTGTTTGGTAGCCTCTAAATGGTCATTAAAAGGCTACGTCTGAATGATTTATAATCTCTTAATGGTTAGGATGTAATCTTAAGTATGAATGATTAAGATATAACATCTTAATGGTTGCCTCTTAACCATTCAGACTTTAAGGTTACCTTTTAACCATTCAGAGGTTATGGAGCATTAAGAGGTAACCTCTGAATGGTCATTAAGATGCTACCAAACAACCCTTTTCCTACTTTAGTTGGGAAAGAACGGCGAAGTCCATCCGAACCGTCCAATGAAGAATAAGAGGAGAGCAAAGCGCCAATGGCGCGCAAAGCGCATGCGCAACGGGCACGGAGAAAAGGAAGTTTGGAGGAGAAGCAGCCGAGCTCATTCCCTTCGCTTCCTGGGCCCAAAGCAGTGCAGTCTTTCCTGGCCAAATAAAGGATGAAATATTCCGCCTTCCTTCAAGTATACACGCTTTCTCACTAAATGAAAATTAGGGAAGTTAAGGATTTAATACCCCCAAAATCTACTTGAGAAGGGTATCAAAAAAATTAAGTAATTACTACATTTTATTAAAAAATTGCAATTTTATATAAAAAATAATATAAAAATGTTTCTACACATACAAATATATACCTATATGCCTTAAAAAGAATGCAAGAATCAATGAAAGTCAAACTTTACTTAAAAAAATGATTTTGATGTCTTTTCATAAAAAGAGTGTGCGCATGAATTTGTTCACGAACCCAAAACGAACCAAAACGAAACCAGTCTTTCAAACCAGTAAAATCAGGATTGAACCGAACCGAAATTGGTTTAGACACGAACCGGCACTAAACACGAACCGATTTGTAACGAGTTCGGTTCCTAGAAAAATAACCGATCTGTGCACGTCTATAAAATTCACAGGTTGGCAGGTTTTATGTGGAATATTTTCAACTAACCTAACTTCCAATTCACTTTCGATGCCATTGATAGAAATTTATGGTACACTTGATTAACAGTTTTATTGCATTGTGTGGAAAAAGTTATGGGTATGCTTCTTTGCAGGTTGATTACATATGAGTCGTTCCAACCTCCTCTTAATGTGAATTCTATAAAGCTTTCTTCTCTTCGGCAATCTCTCCAGATCTGGCATTTTCAATATATTGAGTGGGACTATTAGTATAATAATAGTTGCTAACGAGTCAAACCGCAACTTCCATTTTTTTACCGACATGTAGGTCAAATTGCATATGGTATATAGAACGTAGCATGCTATCATGTCTCCTTGTATACTTTAAAAATTTACCCCACTACGAAGCACATGTGCTTATACACACACAAACATACACCTTACAAATTGATTCTTTTAGTCGTTTTAAGGTTTGACTTATGTTTCTGTCGTGTATTGTCGACTACGCCGCAACGCACGGGTTCCCTGCTAGTGTATATAACATTTGAGGATCTTAAACGAAAAAGTTTGGTGCGTGTGGGTGGGCCATTTCAAATGCCGCATTTGTGATTTGCAAATACCATAGTTCCTAGAAACAAGCAATATGTGCACATCTATAAAGTTCTCGGGTTGGGATGTCTTATGTGGAATATTTTCAGCTAACCTAACTTCCATTTTAACTTTCCGATGTCACTGATAGAAATTTATAGTGCACTTAATTAGCAGTTGTATTGCATTGCTTTTATCATGTGTAAAAACTTATAGGTATGCTTCTTTGCAGGTTGATTACATATGAGTTGTTCCAACCTTCTTTTAATGTGGATCTTATAAAGGTCTCTATGTTTATTCTTCTCGGCAATTTCTTCAAATTTGGCATTTTGATCATATTGAGTAGGACTATTAGTATGCTATAGTTACCAATGAGTCAAACTGCCACTTTTATTTTTTTTAGTGGCATGTATGTCGAATTGCATATGGTATATGGAACGTAGCATGCTATCAGGTCTCCTAGTAGTTTACCCCACTGCGAAGCACATGTGCTTACACACATACAAACATACATCTTACATATTGATTCTTTTAATTGTTTTAAGTTTTGAATTACGTTTCTGTCGAAACGCGCGAGTTCCCTGCTACTTATCTTAGTGACATTATTCTTTTATTTTAAACCACATAAATATGTATACGAGTGGTAAAAATAGCACGAGGATAAAAATACAAACAATTTAGTAAAAGAAATATTAACATAGATTAAAACTAATTGATCAAGTAATGTTAATGTATATCGTATTTAGTGTTATTACACAAAAGCATTAAAGTTTCGACTTTTTCTTTAATATGCTTTCTTTTATTATTATTCTGAAAATTACAAGTTACGTTCCTAGAAATTGTAGCCATGCAGCTGACACACACGAGTGCCCTCCGTAGGCTAACCCTTTTTTTATTGCTTGTGAGGTAAGATCAATATATTCCCACTACACTTTAATAATATGAATAATAACACTTTTCTATATTATATCAACAAACTTAAAAGGGTAAAGCCATTCGAAGAAATAGAATTCACAAAATATTAAGTGGTGTTTGGATTACATTAGTTTTCAAGAAGTAGATTATATGTGATAAATGTAAAAGTCTATATCTAGTGTGATCTTTGCCCTTCAAAAAAAAAATCTAGTGTGATCTTTAACGTACGAAGTCATTATTTTATCTTATTTAATCATCGGTTTCCAAATAGTAGAACAAGTTCATAACACACATCTAACGGTTAGAGACGATATCACAGGCGCAGGACCACCGCAGCTTACTTTTTTTATTTTCTTTTCTTTTTTTTCTTATATATATATAGATTTTTTTTTGTTCTTTTTGCACAAGGCAAAAAAAAATAAAAATAAAAAAATAAAAAAAACAGAGAAGTCGGGAAAGAAATTCCGACGATACCCGTCGCAAAACAATGCCATTCATTTTAAAGTTGTCAGAAGTAGTCGCAAATTAATTTTCTCCAAAAAGTAGTTCATTAGAAATTTGCTCTAACATGCCAATGAACCCGCTCAATTGGGAAGAGGTGGGAGGGTTTACTCCTTAGAGAGGTTCCTGCCCGGGGGAGGTACACGGTTCGAATCCTAGGGCCTGCAAAAATACACCCCTTGACGTTGAAAGGGCTTATGCCCTCAGGGACGATGCGAAAAGGGGATTCGAAACGGGGGTACCGAGGTGATATCCTTAGCCGATCCAAAAAACCAAAAAAAGAAATTGCTCTAACATGAAATTTAGTGTCTACAAGTTTGCTTCAGTCGAAAAATTAAATAGCAACAATATATTGCAACCGATCACAATCACTTGCTTTGTTACGGTGTCTAGTAAAAAAAGGGAGAACAAAATGGTAGAAAAAACAATTAGATAGTGTGTCATGTTTTTACTTATTTTTTCCCTTCCATCATTTTTGTATAATAACCGTGATTATCAAGGTTTTAAGAATCGGACCGGATGTTAAACCGGACCTATGGGCGGTTCACCGGTCCGACCGGTCCAACAAATCGGGCCAAAAAATGCATCGAAACCCAAAAATAATAAAAAAAAACAAAAAAAAAATGGTCCAACCCCTTTTTTTCCGGTCCGACCGTCCGGTTCAGCGGTCCAAAGTCGGTTCAGCTGCAAGGCGGTCCAAATATCCAAACCGGACCGGTCCAGGCCCCCGAAACCCAGTCCAACCAGTCGGTCTGGTTTCAAAACATTGCTGATTATTGTGAAATACATTTTTACATACATGCAAGACTGTTCCTGAGAATTCTGAAAAAAAAAATTGGGTCTGGGCCGAATTGTTGATCAGTACTAAATGCATGTAATGGAAAACATGATAATAAATAATACCTGATAGGTTGGTGAGTCCAGAGACAAATGCTGATAAAGTGTTGGAAGTCGACATCTTCTTAGTTTAATCGAGTTCCCGTTTAGGATGTACAGTTAGGATGGTTATTAGACTATATGGTGTGCTCCCCCTTTCCCCCCAACTCCCCCAAGTGCCACACCAGATTCACATCATTTCCCCCATTTTCTCCCCTAAAGTTTGGAAATGGTATTCCCCCAATCCCCCTTCATTTTTTATTACAATATGTTTGATTAAAAAAAACAAATAAGCCAATGAAATCACCCGGTGAGATCGGTGCTTTTTCCCCGTTTTCCCCGAATTTAAATCGGGGGGGGGGGGGAGGGGGCGGTGTTTCCTTCCTTCCCCGATGCCACATCACACCCCCGAACACCTCAACCGATGGCACACCGATTAGCCTTATGTGATCTAAGATATCACGGTTCTTAGGGAGAGAGAGAGAGAGAGAGAGAGAGAGAGAGAGAGAGAGAGAGAGAGAGAGAGGGGGAGGGAGACAATTTTAGTAATGGTGTTATGTTTACCTTAGTCATAAACCTCTCTAGTAATCTCCTGTTCATATACCCAAAGGGAAAATTTATTATTATCTAGTAAGGGTAATTACATCCATCGACTAATTACCAATAAATGATTTAAGGGTAATAAGATCAATGATTATTTATTAGATAAATGATTATAATAGCCATTTAAATAGAATATATATAACATATATATTCTTACACAAATATAAAAAAAAGCAGGTCTCTAATCTCTATAGGGCCGGTTTTAAACTTTATTAGGTATAATTTTAAACTATTTGGCCAATTTTAAATGATTTTAAACATTACTAATAAGTACTGGTGAGTAAAGGAGTAATGAACTTAATTTAAAATAAATTTTAGTGTTTAATAGCCTTAAAATAAATAAAATCCTAGTGGTTTTAAGTTATTAAACAAAGTATATAGATTTTTCTTTTAAAAAATTATAATAATAATTAATTTTTTGCCCTCGTTGAGACCGACCCTTAAGCCGTCTCAAAGCCGGGAGTACTTGGGTCAATCTAACTATATAAAGGTTTATGCAAAGTTAGACATAGCACGCAGGGGGTATATGGAACGCTGTAATATGGAAATGTACTTGTCTAATAAAAAATCATCACAGTACCGAATCGGACCTAAAAAGTTTGACGCACTATTGTATAATCTCAATGTCTCATACCCCGATGTAAAATATTGTTCCATACCTGATCCGGAACCCATTGTGTATCGGGTATACTTGTTGAGTTGTTGGTTTGATAAAAACTAGAAGTTATTGAACTAGTAGATTGTTCTCTTACCAAAATAAAATGTTTACGGGTATGGTTTGGATTCGGACTGAGTATCACTTATTACTATACAAGTCTCGTACCCAATAAAATTTTTAAAAACTAACTGTATACACCTAGATAATCACCCCATTCGGTTTTGGCTTTCAGGTTTCCTCATTAGATTCAGTTTTGTTTGATATCCCTATTGTTGTAAACTTGTAATAGGTTGTGTACCCTTGTAACTCACTAACTAAGAAAATATTTCTGTAAACAATATAGTTGAGATTAAATATCCACATTATTAGAAGCTTTGTCTATGTTAGTGACAAATCAAGAAAACATTTGATGTGATTTAACAACTATATGCTTTTTTAGTGGTTTAAAAAGGTAAATTTGTAGGTTGAGAAATCCACTTTTAAATTTTAAAGATTTAAATTTTTATAATGTTTTATCGATAGTGTTAAACGTATAAAAATTATGATTTTGTGGCAAGGTATTCTGTTTGTTATGGTATAATATGAAAGGGGTTTAACTAACCCCTTTCATATGAAAGCGTTACGTTCCTAACACGTAGGCGGTATGGGTTTAACTAACCCATCATTTAACTACTACGATGTGTAAAAAAATAAATAAATAAATAAAGTAAAGAAAAGTGGCGATTGGTTGTGGTTCCATGGGCAGATCTTTTCATGGCCAAGGTCCCCCCCCCCCCCTCCCCCCCATTTTTTTCCTTAGTGTAATTTTTAGTGAAGAATTCCGAAATTTTAAATGTATTAAGCCCGCCACCAGATGTTATTGAAAATGTGGTTTAAGATCTGTTAGTGACCACATCTCTTTCTCCCTAACCCCTATTATCGGGTTAACACCTTGGTTAATGGCGCGCTTGCTTAACGCCCTCGTTTGGGTGTTTCAAGCTTTAATGGCTAATGCGGAGGGAGCGCTACTCCACAACACGCAGTAACATGTGTAGCTATTTTAGGTGATTTATCAATTATAAAAGTTAAGAACATTATTTTGCGCGTTTTTGTAGTATGGGACGTCTAAAATTAAAATGTGAATCGCTCAAAAAAAATTGTTTCCTACTAGTGTTGGAAGTTCACTAAAGTAATGATTTATTGCCAAAGGTATTTTGTATTTTGAATATATACATATAGTACATCAAAGTACCATCATTTAGGTACATATGCGTATCATAGTTATTCATCATACTACTCTTGCATCATAGTTATTCCACTTTTAGATACATCATCACGCATCAATGACTTTCATCCTTTAGATGGAATATAAACAGAGAGTTATCATAGTGCATCATGGTGTATTGAAAATACAACATCGATCCTTTCATTTGAATATAAATTGATAAACTATTTGATGCACGATGTTCCTATTCTTAATATGCTTTAGATTTGACATAGCGAGTTTAATCTTAATCACACAAAAACGCATCATAGTGCATCGAAAAAAACATCAAACTTTAGTGCATCATGTTTGTAAAACATCATAATTCATTACGGTGCATTAGACGATGCGTTGTGAGTAGAGCTGTACAAATCGGTTTTTTAGAAACCGGTTTTTTAAGTGAAAACCGTTTTTTTTTTTACAAAAATCCAAACCGTATAACCGGTTGGGATCTGTTTTAAAACCGGTTATACTAAAAAAACGGGTTTTTTTTCCAAGAGGGTGCAAATCGAAAAAACCGGTTTTTTTAAAACCAATTGTAAAAAAATAAAAAAACAGTTTCAGATTTTTTTTTTTCAAAACCGGTTTTTTTGTACACCTCTAAAACTTTGTGTAGTGGGGGTTAATTTTAAGGACCCAAGTTAGGCAAATTGTGGGGTGTAGTGGTTTAAGGCCCTATAATGCCCCCAATGATTACTCAATTATTATTTTTAATTAAAACCACATAATATTAAAAGCAAGCTTTTGATTGGTGGAATGGTTTGGGTTGAAGCTTGAAATTTTTAACGCTTGTGCAGGTTTGGGGAAGTTTAGCGCCTAGGGGGTGTTTAGGGCCTTAAGGGATGCTAAATTTGGTTTTCACGCCCAAATTACCGCCAATTACGAATGGTCTAACTGTGAGTATTTGAAAAGTGCATGACATCTTGCCACATTACTACTATGTAGACAGTTAGTCTTTACCTAATCCATCATTTAACAAGAGTAAAATGGATTTTAATAATCCCACCTCTTTCTAGTTACTAATAAAAATCCCAAGTGATAGTATTGTTGCTAACCAATCCCACCTTTCATATTATTTTTTCCCAATGGACTCTTGTTAATAAAACTTAATGCAATTAGGTTTTTCGTTGATGTGGACGATGACGTGGACATGTAATGCGGCAAAAAAACTAACTGAGTTAATATTTTTTAACGAATGTTCATTGAGAAAAAAATGGCATGAAAGGTGAGTATAATGGCAAGAATATTCTCTATTTAGATTATTATTGGCCAACTTGAAAAATGTGAGATTTATAAACTCCAATTTGCCTTTAGCAAGGATGTTATAGTTTAATTAAAAATTAAAAAACAAAAAAGAAAAGAAAGAAACGTGTGATTGGTTGATTGAGGGTGGACCCCATCTCCTTACACTCTCGCACCTAATATTCAACTAGCGGTCGTTACTTTGGCGCCCAACTTTCATAGTGCCGTTTTGGTGTTTCGCACCAGATTTGGGTGAGGTGGCATAGGCCCCACCTCACAATGCATAGTTTAGTAGTATAGTCTTGTTGTGCCAATCACTCTTTGGTGAAGTGGTAGTCCCGTGACCTTTTAATGTGGAGGTTGTTGGTTGGAGTCTCACATTAAGCAAATTTATTATAGGTTGAACCAGAGGTTTTTGTCATTGGGTATACTCGGGTAAGTGAGCTTTCGCCGGAAGTTAAAAAAAAGTATATATAGTCTAGTTGTTTGGGATTTCAAAAGGCTTTAATTAGTTAAATTTGTAATTTTAGTGATTTTGGAATTTGAGTATATATTCGCAAATTATGAATGTCCAGGATGTATTTGTACATGTATTTACATGTTATGTGGAGGCGTCACATCTTACGTAACTTGATTGGCCAAACCGTGTGAATAGGTATTTTTTTTAGTTTTACCTTACTCATATTATTCTGCATTTATCGACCTCATTCAACGTTTTTTCTGTTTATTAAGAGATATCTTTTTTTTTCTGATATATAATAATGTGTAGTGTCATCTCATGCACTCTTTTTGAAAAAAAAAAAAAAAAAAAAAAAAGAAAATGGCACAAGTACAAAACATGAATATTCAAAAATTGCAAAAAGAGGCATCAATTTATTGATTTAGATTTTAGACAACATATTTTTTAAAAGTAGCAAGTGACCCCTCCATAGTATATCGGGATAACAATAAGGGGGGTTTAATCATTTAAGCAAGATATCAAAATACCTAGAATATTCATTTTGTCTACCTAATTTATTTGCATTTTTTTTAATTTCAATAATTAAATAAAGATAACTTTTTAATTTAATAAACTATTTTAATACAAGTGTCTAGACTAATAATATGTACATAGATTAATTAACTAGATTATACACTGGGAACGTTCCGGGGTTGAGAAATATAATATGACATATTAATTTTACATATGAAATAGAATGATGCGCTTTATATTTACATGCAGAAAAGTTTCGGATAGCACCTAACAAAAAACAATTAACAATGTATCTCCAATGTTAAAGTCTAACCTTAAACAATGTATAACTCTAATATTAATACTTAACTAAAATAATGTACAACTCCAATGCTAACACATGTTGAAAATTGAATTCATATTTACTGATTTAAAGATAATTAATGACTTGCCCATACATGATTAATTATCACAAGATAGTGTTTTAAGTACTACAACATTATGCAAATTTTTATTCAGATTTTTTTTGTACCATTACCCCTTTAGACATGTGGCGATTCCTGAGGTGTTCTTACACCTCTTACAACAAATCTTCTTTTTAGCATAAATACATATATGTGTGTGGAGGGAGATTCATGACAAAACACTACATTATTGTGGTAACAGTACAAACCTCTATTGTTTTATATATTGTAGCTTTTGTACATCCTAAATACAAAGATGTATATGTATATATAAAAGTAAATAAACAAACCAATTTATCTCATATGTCTAAAATTTTTAGTCGTTAACCTATACATGTGTAAGTGTAAGTTTCTATACATAACCGAAGTTTGTTTATAATCTTTAGTGAATTTTAAAAGAGATCAATAAACATTAAATTTCTGTCAGGTTCTATGTTTTTAAAATGTTTTAAGATTGAAAAGAAGAAGAAGAATGATTTAATTAATTTGTTTTATATACGTGTTTGGAGAGAGAAAGAAAGAGACGTAGATGAATATCCATTTGAGAGATCTTTCTTTATACGGACGTGGTCAATTTAAGTGCATAATGGCATGGTCAAAGAGTTTTCCTATGAGCAATTAGATCTTTGAATAAACATGTACTGCCTTACTTAGAGGTGACATTATGTGATCTTTTGCTTTAATGTAGGCCATGTTGGTCTGGTTTACTTAAGCTAGTAAAAGACGCCCATTTTTTTAAGTATGGTTTCATTTCTTTTACATGCCTAATAATTCATACGTCCTAAGTTTGAGCCACACAGTTGTTTATATGCTAATGAGTTTCCGCATATGTATTGACACACTTATTTATCAGTCTAAGAACTAAGAAGTGAATAAAATAATATTAATTTGTATTAGCAAAATGCTAAATATCCTCCTTATTCTAATAAGAGATTTTAAAAAATGACAGTACTATTTTTTCCATATTAATTATCTTTATCTTTACTATTATATAATAATAATATTAAATTGTAATTTTATTGTTTCTCTCTAGTATTAAATAATACTGTTAAATCATAAATTTTATGTTTTTCTCACGTATTAAAAAAGAATGTTAAATCATAATCCACTTATTTATTTAATATCTATTTTCTTTGCTTATTAATTACGTACCATTTAATATTTTATTGATCCAACCTCGTGTAATACATAAGCTACTAACCAAATAACTAAATAAAAATCAAAGTAAAATAAGGTAGTTACATGTACATCTGATTTTATAACAATAATAACTAAATAATACATCAAAGTTCATTCTTAAACAAATATATTGATGACTCTATGTGTTAACCAATTATATTATATTTATTCAATCTGTTTAATAAATTGGTTTAAGATATACTCCGTAAGTTTTACATTACTTAACGTATAAAAGTATATTTATCCAACCCTATGTAATACACGAAGTTCTAACCATATAATACATGAGTATGTTAACTGATGGGAATCAAACACAATTCTTGTTAGTTAATTTATTGAATTTGTCAAATCTTTGTGATAATAAAAACCAGTGCCGGCTTGGGGTGGGCGAGTCGCACCCCCGGCCGAGGCACATAATTCGAAGGGGCCATTGTTAATATTATACATGAATACACATGTGTGTGTTTAAAAATATGAAAATGAAAAGCTTGTTGAGTCATCTCTAAAAATTTCAAACTATAAAATATATTGGTCATTTTTGATATATCTAAAACCGTATAACTTATATTGGGCCAAATTTGTTCTAGGATGATAATCTAAATATTCAATCATCTAATTATCTAATCTAATTTAAATAATAATATAACAATAAAAAACAAGTAAAAAAATTATACGGTCAATCGTCGTTTAAAAAAAATGCTAGAAGAGCTTCACGAATTATTGCTTAGCCATTATAGTATGTCATTCTAATACTATATATTTGCTATGTTTATTGTTATAACGTTACTCTTCGTTTAAAAAAAATATTTCTTTTATATAATTCATAAGGGCATTTTTTTCTTGGCTCGGCTTAGGCACTTAAATTCTCAAGACCGGCTCTGATAAAAACTAACTGATTCATACATACAATTCCTTCTTAAAGTAACTTTGTTTACATTTAACTAAGACAAGGGTAACAAAATTAATATCGGGAATCCATTAAATTAAGCAATATTTTATATATTAGAGTCGAAATGAGTAAAGTGTACAGATAGTCCTTGTGGTTTTCAAATGAAAATAGTTCATAAGTTTGAGAAAATACATATATAGTTCAAACTTTTGTAATTGTAACATATTCAGTCCAAGCTTTTACAATTTGTAACCCATTTAGTCCCTAAAAATTAGATGACACACGGGGACTAAATGTTACTAATTGCAAAAGCTTAGACAACATGTGTAATTTCTCATACTTAGGGACTACTTTCAAAATTTTGTAAACCATAACAAATATCGATGTAATTTAATCTGTATGTTACTAAACATTATATTTAGACCTTTTGTTAATTATGGTCTATCACCCATGTCACTTGGCATTTTAACCTTCTTTTACGCCGCCCAAAGATTGTTAAACATGGCATGAAATCTAGGCGCGAGGCCACTTACGCCCATCAAACTCCGCAACCCACTTTTTGGATGATGAATTAATTCCATGCTCCAATCAAAAAGTTTCACATCAGCAATTTACAACTTAAATTTATGATACCATTACACACTTCAATGAAAACAGGTGAGTGAGTACTCGTGTCTACGTGATAATGATGTAGAGTAAAAATATGTGAGACCATAACAACTAGTCTTTGAACATTGAATCATAGATAAGCTCATCTTCTCGTTTATTTGCGTCGAGACAAAGGATACTTGTTTAAATGGCTCTAAAATGGTTTCTCTCAACTTCTCCAAGTCCTTTAACCTCTGCAAGTCCTTTAATTGTTATGTTACATTATACAAACCGTACCACATAACCACTAAAAAATATTTTTTTAGAATATGCAAAACCTTACACTAAATCAGATTATAAGTACTAATAATAACTATATATTTATCTTACTATAACTATAGTATCTAATAATAATATTGTAAGTGAGAGATTAGTGAATACAACTCGGCCATGTCCATTTAATATTGGTCGTTTACTGGCAAGGGCACTGTCTTAGTCACTCCGTCATCGACAAAACTATGCAATGGACAAGAACTATTCATCTGTGATCATCACATTACAAGTAATGTTATACAAACCAACGTTCGTTTCTTCCATTTTCATTTAGTTGGGAGAAATAGTAGGGCATTCAATCAAATAAAACATAAGTGACACAAGGGTATATTTGGTATCTAAAGAATGAAGGGAAGGGCATTATTGGAAGATGAAAGCAGAATTTTTGGGTTTATGTAACATTGTGTTCATGCACTCTAGAAGCCTTAAAAGAAGCTACACCTTAATATGCTTTATCAAACTCCACAACATTTCTATCTTTAGAATCCCACTCAACGTTTAAATTTCCTTAAAGTTTTCAAATTAATACACCCATTTACATGGTTTAATCAACCACTTAAGTACATATTATTAACCATATTAAAATCTCAACAAAAATTAAAGAAAACTCAACTCTAAGGCATTTCATGTCACCCATTTGGAGTAATTATTTTTTTAAGACTTTCCCCTTATAACTTCAGCAAAATACTATAAATTTAAATATATATAACATTTTGAAAACATAAATAGAAAATAGATAAATAAGATTTTCCCAATGTTCAAAGGAAGAAAATAAAAAAGAAAAAGGTGATTTAGCGCTTCAGGTTGAACTACAGCTGCCCGAATCTACTCGAATTACGAGATCTTTTTGCATGTATATATATATAAACCTCACTCACTACTCTCCACCATCATATTCAGGAATCCCTCAAAAGAAACACACTCTATCCACCACAAGGTAACACCAAAAACCCTAATATCACACATAGTGTAGTATGTGTATCATGTGTATATGCATGTTCTTGACTTAAATCTATTATATCTATATATATCTAATATTTGGTTTGTAACTTTGTGTAGCAATTAAGATGAATAGGCCAGGAGATTGGAACTGCAGGACATGCCAGCATTTGAATTTCCAAAGAAGGGAATCGTGTCAAAGATGCGGGGAGATGAAACATGGTGGCGGTTTTGGTGGTAGAGGAATTGGTATCAACCCTTCTGCATTCAGTTTCACCGGGCCTGATGTAAGGCCCGGTGACTGGTACTGCAATGTTGGCAACTGTGGGGCTCACAACTTTGCGAGCCGCTCTAGTTGCTTTAAGTGTGGGGCATTTAAGGACGAGTTGGGCTCTAATGGTGGTGGTTTTGATGGTGATATGTCCCGTACGAGGGGTTTTGGGTTTGGCGGCGGAAGTGGTGGTGCGAGTAGCCGTTCGGGTTGGAAATCCGGTGACTGGATATGCACTAGGTAACTTTAAGCTTTCTTTGTTCCCAAGTAACCCTACTTGCTACTCATTATGTTTCATGCATGAAAAGACGTACGTACCTCATGCATATGTAAAAAAGGTTCAAAATTAACAAGTTTTAAATGTTATCATGTTCATGATTAAAAAGTTGCATATTTAGGTTTTAATAATATGAGAACTCACTACGATTTCGTTAAAAAAGGTGGCCATATATAACCAATGAAAAAGGGTAATATGTATCATAAGGCACATCAGTGGTGTGCGATGTCACATCGGTTATTTTTGTCTTAGTCTAACATTTCATGTGGCCCATAATGTTTAAGACACTTATAAACATTATGGCCCACACGATGAGTCAATATAAACCTCCAACAATGTGACCTAGTATATATAACCCCTCATATGGGCCCATATGACCATACAACACGTATGATGCCAAAGTGGTGCGTGGTTACAACTTATAAGTATGTTAATGGTGTGAGAATATTCTCATGACCCTAAAAATTAAGTGACTAAGCTTATAAAATTGTTCTATGTTTGAATATATAATTGGTACATAACTAGTTAACTTGATTTGTATAGGCCTGGCTGCAACGAACACAACTTTGCGAGCAGAATGGAATGTTTTAGATGCAATGCACCTAGGGATTCCGGTAGCTATTCTTCCTTTTAACTCAAGTTGTCGCGTTTCTAGTTCCTGGTAATTAAGACCCTACATATATTTTCTGGTTGATATAAGAAATTTATGCACTAATTAAAATGTTCATGTCATGATATAATTTCAGGTATTATAAGTTTTCTATCTACGTAAGAGGAAGAGTGAGAGAGATATTGATCAGACAGAATCAAGAAGAAAGAGTATCGGATATTCTAAAGTGCCCCCTTTTTGCCCATATCATATGCAATCCTATCTTTGATTTTCTCTTTTCGTTTTTGTTTTATTTAATTTTATTTCGATAGTAACGATTATCGGTCTAGTAAGTCGTAGGTGAATTATGGTTATTTGATTAGTACAACTCATGTTTAATTTTATGGCTGATTTTGTGAAGTTTTTCTTTGGGATGATGATCTTGTTGTTTGGTGATGAGGACTCAGTCTAATATTATGTGTTGCTTTTGTTCTTGATAATTTACTATTACTTAAGACTTAAAAGAGAAAAAAAAGTTACACAATACAAAAGTCATTAAATTAACTTCTGTAAATGTAAATCCTAATAAAATTACTATAAGCTAACAATATTTCGTGTTTGACAGTTTAATAATTGGTAATTATAATTACAAGATATATGTGGTTAACTAGCCAAGAACCAACATGACAGCATAGGATTCCAAAGCTTTTAAGTTTAACATCTTTTTTTCACCTAGAAATCTGCAATATACTGGTCAAAAAGCTAAGACACACATTTTTATTAATTAGTGATATAATCTCCTGCTAGACATTATTGTTTAGCTTTTGCCAAGATTCTTATCAACACATTTTGTAAAAAGAAGCTTTATATTTTACCTTAAAAATATGCTGCTTGGTCAAGTAGTACTCACAATATGTCATTATCATTTTAATCTCCCCAACAAGATTCTTTAATTTTCTTCCCTAATTACTAAAAATCTTCATTGTAATTTGTAAGTCTTCAACCAGACATGTCTACTGGCCGGTTGAGCACCGATGAAATGATTTAATCCACTAATTAATTAACAAGTTGATCGGTATAAACTTATGTAAATGTTACCTCGAGCGAATAATGTTTTAAGTATCTTATAAGGTTACTATTACATTGATGTTGGTATACACACTAGCAAGTTGTAATTGATCTTGGATTGTTGAGGTGGTTTGCATGATTAGAAAATGTCCTTGATATATCTTTGGCAGTAAGCTTTAATAAGCATTGAGTCCATGGATACAATCATACAAGATCATAGAAGGAATACACCACAAGCTTTTGCTCTAAAAGAAAAACCATTGAAACACTTTAATCATGATTTGAAATGGTGATATATCAAGAACTGATGGTCCATTCATTGCCATTAGTTGCTTTTTTTTTGTGGTGAAATTATTAAAGGAAGTACTGAAGCATATATAAAATGAAAACAAAGGTAAAGTAATAATCATGTGGAATCTACATTGCATGAAAGTTAAAGAAAAGCTAAGCATTGATAGTTTTCAAAGTTCACTTCCCAAGCTCATACAGGAAGAAAGTGAATGGAAAAAAAAGCCTTTAAACTAGTTGAGTTTGCTCAAAGGCTGTCAATGTAAATATTTTACTGCTAGCAAATTTGATTGGAATATTTTACGTTGGCCAACACTAATCAAGAATAAGTGAATTACTACAATAAGTAGTATAAATACTAATGATCTATAAATAATTAAATACTAATGATCTTGATGATAGAATTAACCAAACTAACAACTATATAAAAAGGGGCAAAAGCCACAGAAAACATGACCGACAAATGGTCGAAAACTAGTGACCGGATTATTGGATGAAACCTGATGGTTACAAAAATAGCTAGCGATTGAAAACAAATCGGCCATAAACATCGTTAATTATAAAACGAAAATAAAAAGTAAACCAGCAATAAAATCGGTCACAATTATAAAAATAAAATAGAAATTAAGTCACTCCCAAAATTTGTAGCAAAAGGTTTTAAAAAAGGAAATTTAAAAGTAGGTATGAGTGTGACTATCAAAATCCATTTGCAAAATCGCCATGAAACTTGTTAAAAAAAAAAATACTTAAAGCGGTAACAAATCGGTCACAAATACTAAAAATTAAAACATTTTTCTAATTTATATATGTGTGTCCACAAGACGTTCACAAACTTAGTATAAAAATAAAATACAATTTGGTTGAAAAGCGGTAACAAACGTTTTTTTTTTTTTAAATTCAATATAACAACTACAAAAATTAAAATATAAAATAAAATATCATCTAGTCACATGTTATAAGAAATAGCAAATATTTAAATTTTGGTCGCGACATAGATCGTGTTGGCCAATGATAGTCAATCTTAGTAAATAAGGCTATATGGTGTGAAGAGCATTTCTCTCAAGTGTCATATCAGCGTCATCCTATTTTCTCCCTTTCCTCCCCTCAAAGTTTGAAAATGATTTCCCCAAATTCCCCATTTCTTCGTTCTTTCCCACCTTCACTTTTCCTTGGGCAATGAGATCGCTCGGTACAATACAAACGGTAGGTTTTCACCGAATTCTTCTTGGGGAGGGGGGGGGGGGCACCGAGTGCCACATCCTTTCACCGATTCCTTTTGCCGAGTCCAAGCCAATTGGTCTAACGGTTGATATTGGTCAAATCTTGGTCAATGATGATTAAACAAAACCTTTGGTCTAACAAACCGAATGATAGGCAAAATGAGAGTGATGAATGATGGTAATATTGGTCAAATATAGCCAATGATGGTCAATCTTTGTTGAAGAGAGCAAATGATGGTTAATATTAGTCATACATTCACGTAAGTGACTGGCTCATTGGTATTTATTGCGACTTTATATGATAAGGCAAGCGCAAAAGAACTAGAATATAATCCGGTCATTGTAGTCAATATTGGTCAATTATAGTCAAACACAAATAATTATGGTGAATAAAAATGAAACATGGAGATACTCACCCAATTAACACTCATTCTAGACATGGTTGCCCAAAAACTATCATGACTTTTACTAACAATATGGCACATAAGACATTCATGGCCCATTATCAGCAACTACAATCTATTGTGAGTCGTCAAAACGAATATAAGCAGGTTAAAGTGGAGCAAGTTTATGAGACCTAAGAACCGGGGGGGTTTTGGGATGGGGAGTATTGAAGATTTCAACTCGGCCATGTTATCCAAGTGGTGGTGGCGTATGCGTAATGATCCGACTCAATTATGGGTCAAAGTTATTAATTCTATTCATGGCACTCGTGCGAATCAAAAGATAATCCCGGTAAAACAATCCGTTGTTGGTGTTTGGAAAGACATTGGCAGGGTGGAAGGGGATTTTCTTAAAGTGGGATTACCGTTACAAGATAAGTTAAAGGTGAAAGTGGGGGACGGGTCTCTTACGATGTTCTGGAAGGATAAGTGGTTTTCAGACGAAGCGCTTTGCGAGTCGTTTTCAGATCTGTATTCTCTGGCTGCTGTTAAAAATGCCTCGATTGCTTCTTCTTTTGTTAACACAGGTGATGATTTCAGATGGTTTGGAACCTGGAAAAGAAAGTTTACTTCGGGTGAATGGCTGAGATTTGCGGAGCTTATACGGGGGATTTCTGCGGTTCAAGTCGGCACGGGCAAGGATGTTTGGTTCTGGGCAGATAGCGATGAGGTGGGTTTTTCAGTCAAGGAGATTCGGAACCAGCTTGATTCGGCCAGGTACACAAACGAAGGGCAGCAGCTTGTTCCTTGGGATTCCTGGGTGCCGCCTAAAGCAAATGTGCTGTTATGGAGAATTCTTGAAGGTAGAGTTCCGGTCAATTCCGAGCTGCAGAAAAGAGGGGTTTCGCTCTCGAATTACTGCTGCGCGCGATGTGGATATGGGGCTGAAACCGTTGATCATGCGTTTTTTAATTGTGTCCTGGCAAAAGCGATTTGGTGGCACGTGCTTGTTTGGGTTCGTATCTCCTTCCCGGTGGAAGCTGAAACATTCATGGACCTGTTCAAGAAGATTCAAGACTGTCCTGGCTCTAAAAATTGGAAACGGATGATTTATGCGATTGTGTGTGCCACGGCTTGGCGCATTTGGACGGCTAGAAATTTGAAGATTTTCGAAGGCAAATTCATTCCGGTTACAAAAGTGGTGGATCTCATCAAGGAAGACGCTTTCATTTGGGTGTGCAATCGTGCTAGGATCCCGAAGCCGAGTTGGGGGAATTGGTTAAATTTCGATGTTACTGCTAGTTTGTAAGGGCTGCGTGTTGTTCTCCCGGCCCGTTTGTTTTGTTTTTGGCTTGTTGTTTGGAGTTCCGTTTTGTTTTTTGCTTTTGTCCCCTCAGCCGCTTGCTGGCTCTTTATATATATATATATATAAAAAGTGTTTTGCCGTTAAAAAAAAAAGACCTAATATGAAGAAGCAATATCGCCATCATGGCTCATAAAATAAAAGTACTATTATATGACTCTTAAGACCCAATATGACATATTAAGATATGAATGGCTATTCAATTTACTAGGTTTAAATATGAATCATTAAGATCTAATATGACCTAATAAGGCTCATTATGACCCACTAAAAGTTATCATGACTTTCAAGATGTGATGTGACTCATTAAGACATGTATATTATCCATTATAACTCGTTACAAGATATATAATAACTCTTCAAACTAGTTAGTAGTTACAAGACATTATGACTCATTACAATCCTTCAAAATTCTTGAATGACCTATTAAGATCCACCATGCTCATCAAAAGTTATCATGACTCTTAAAGTTTTCATCATGCATAAACATGACTCATTACAATAGAATCTTACCTTTAAGAACTAAGATGACATTATATTCCATCATGTCCCATATGAACTATCATGACTCTTATGTGTTTTACCATTTTTTAAACTTCCTTTTATGGTCTTACATTTTATGAGTATCACATTTTTATATATGTGGTCAGATACCATTATCTTTTTTCCTTGGTTTATCTATGTCATCTATTGTTTAATCATTATAAAAGGGGGTGGGGGTGTGTGTAGTGTGGGAAGAGGGGGGGGGGGGGGGGGGATATGGTATGTGCAGGTATGAAGCATCGTCCCTAGAGAAAAATATAAGAAAATTGATACGCTTTTGCGACTCACGCTCTATAATACCAAGGCAAATACAGTGTCAATCAAATATTTGTATGACTATGAAGACTGGCATGCCCCATTAAACATGTACACCCCTATATACTTATTACCAGAGCCGTCTCCAAGAAATATCGATACGTTTTGGGCCTGGGGCCATTAAATAAATTGGGCCCACATAATTTGATCTCAATCATCATGTATATAAAAAACCATAACATCATCTTCCTCTACATTATCATTAACATCATTTTTCTCGACATTAGAACCTTGAGGTTATTTTTAAAATAATTTACTTTGGCTACTTTGTTCCGATCGTTGTGGCCTACTAGTGGGAATGCCCGCGGGTTCTTTTTTTTTTTTGCGCAACTCACATGGCGGGTTTCATTGTAATTATTTTTTTTATACAAATTCGCTAAGACAACTAATATATCAATTCAGAAAAGCGACGACTCTAGTAGGGTGCATGCGCGATGCTGTGGAATCTAAAATTTCTGTTAGTGTATCAATCATTTTGTTTGATGTTATTGTTAGGTTATGAATGAATTTAAATAACTAATAAGACAATCCGTAGTAATGTTACACCATAATTTGAATAAATCAAGACAATTTTAACATATGATGAAGGCTATACAAATGGATACATCGCCCTTTGCAGTATTATCTTTTAATCTTTTAATATATAAATTTGATCTTTCTCATCATATTTTGTGTAGTCATCTTAAGGAGTTTATGGCATTTTGCAGCTCAGTAATTGTCTTAGCGGGAAATGTCAAAAACAAATCTGAACGAAAAACACTTCTAGTAATAAGACCATATGGTGTGGAGTCGGGGAGGAGGCTTGGTAGGGTGACATGGAAGTCGGTGGATTCGGGAACACCACACCCCCCGAGATAACTTTGGCACATTCGGTGGATTTCCACCGTATTCACCGAATGATTTGATTGGCCATATTATTTGAACGTTGGATAGTGCTTTTTGTTTTTTTTTTTTAATTCAAGACTATATATGTGTGTATATATAATATATATGTGGTGGCTGTGATGGTGGCAGATCTGAAAGTAGGGGATGGTTACAGATCTGAAAGTAGGGGATTGTGGTTGGGGCGGTTGCAGATCTCAAACAAGAGGATGGTGGTTGTGATCGATGGTGGAGGTGGAGGTGGCTGTGAATGACGGTGGAGGTAGAGGTGGAGGTGGCTGTGAATGATGTGGAGGTGACAGTGATGAATGGTGGAGTGGAGTTGAGGAAGATGAGAGTGATGAATATGTGGGTGTGTGTCTTATATATTCTTTTAATTTATTGTATTTTTTAAAAACAGAAAATTTTAAATAAAATAATAAAAAAAAGAAGGGGGAATGGGGAATTGGGAAAACAATTTTCAAACTTTAGGGGAGAAAATAGAGGAAATGAGATGACACTGACGTGGCATTTGGGAGAGAGTTGGGGGAGATGCTCTCCACACCATATAGCCTAAGAATTCAATCTAAATTATTGAGGTTATCTTTTAACACCATTTTAGAGTAGCTAAAACACCATTTGACAACATTTTAAAACAAACGCCATTAAAATCACCTAAAACACCATAAACAACACTACCATTCGAATTTTACATAAAATACAATGTCTAACTTTCTATTATACTTGAAGCTATCGTTTTTTTCTCTGTTGATTTAAGGAACACACATATTTGAAAAGAAACATTTTCATAAAAAAACTCATGATTGGAGAATTTTATTTGATGATGTAAATCTTTGAAAAAGAAGGCATCTATGGAAGCTATGTACGCATGTGGGAGAGAAAATGACCATATTCTCAAGAAACTCTCGGTCTTTTTAAAATGTGCACATTTCATATTGCCTGGCTCCAAATCTTTTTCCTTGTTCGTGTCTTTCAATGTTTATTGATCAAATGGCGACCTGAAGAACTGAAAAAGTACATCTTATTACAATAGCATAGAATGCAACCCAGATAAAATACAAATAATGATCAAGAAATGTCAATCAGTTCCGAATCTTTGTTAAGAGTAAAAATAAGTGAAAAAGAAGAAACCCTTTTCTAATAATCTTACAAGCTAACTTTTATACTTGACAGGCATGACAAAACAAACCTAAACATTATGATCCCTCTGGTTAATTGCATGGTGGGGTTGTTTTGTCCAGAATGGGATATTTTGCTACTTGGTACTCTTGCTAACCCCATTTTGGTTATAGGTGTCATACTCTATAGATGGAAAAATGGGTTATTTTGCTACAGGTATGTGGTTTGGTTAACATGATATCACAACACCTTTTGTTTAATTTATTTCAACCACTTCTATTACTTAATAGTGAGTAAAATACAACTACAAGTATTAAATTATATCATTAGTACTCAATTTTTTAATGAAATGATTTAGGAGGTTTTATGCGGTAAACTACACTTGGGCAACTTTTGACCCATTTCCTTTTTCAACTATTTTTATGTTTACGCATTTGACGCGTTAGAGATATAACTAACACAAATCAACTCACGCAAAAGCAAACAACATCGATCTGCCACCTCTAATATTTGTTTATTAACGTTCGGATCAAGCAACACAAAAAAGTACCATGAAAAGGTAGTACCTGCAACAGACGGCGAGCGTAACCACCTTACATAATTCGGGCAAAAGAAAATGCATGTGAATAATAGTTTCCTTCAAAATGATCATAGATATCAGGATGCGCATCTACGTGTAGTATATCCACAGACCACAGGTCCTCCAAACTTCTCAGATACAACTCTTTCCCATAAGTTTCTTACCATTAGGTACATAATTTGCTCATTTGGTCAAGTTAACATTCTCTATATCAGTAGGAAACAAGCCTTCTATTACATTTATTAAGACAAACATAAAAAAGGTAAAATGTTTTGTATTACATTCTTATGAGGCTAACCAAACAGCTAAAACTAAAATCCACATAATAGTAAAGTTTCAACCTTCAAGACATCAACATAAAAAGGTGAAATAGTTTCATATGAGACGAATTTATTAGATAAAGACAAGTTACATATTTTTCAACTATATTATAACTTCAGCTATTAATCACTTCAATATTTTGCAACAGATAGTCAAAAAACACAATCAATCTTATATTTTTGATTCACAATATAAAACAGTTAGAAACTAATTTACACGCGTACCGTGACATGCGAATAGTCCAATTATGAATCTGTAGGCTTCCTTGATTTGATCAAAGATGAGCTTGCTTGCGAGGATTAAAGATCACGATCAAACAAGCTAAAAAACGCATAAAAACAAAAAGAAATAACTACAATTAAAAACTATTCAACAACAATATGCGGATGAAAAACCGATGCACCTCAGCAAGATGTGGTCACAAAGTAAGATCAGAATGTAAATCCCAAGTAAGAATCATATAAAATGAAACCCATATTAGAATTAACTATACAAAACAACCTAAAAAAATTGCCGGTCGTAATCAGTTATAGATGAGTTTCAAGTAACGATTTAAGAAGGCGATTACATGTTCAAAGCTGTCGGAGAAGAAACATCACCTTAGAGTTCCGAACCTTATAAGTTTCAAGCATGGCAAGTTCCTGATACTTGTTTATTGATCGAACGATTTTGTTTGATACATGCTCTTTCTTTTAAATGTCCAAACATGTCAAAACTCGCCAGAAGGTACCTACAATTGTTTTACACCAACAAAATATCAAAAAGAAAGAAAAAGAAAAAAATAGCTAACCTTCACCCATTTTGCTCAATATCCTATCAGCAATAAAGAAATAATTCATCATCAACACACTCTGTCCATACAACTAAATCAGAGGACAAAAGATACAGGGTAATATCTAAAAAGACCATAAATATAATCGTTAAAAGTGTAGTTCTGGTCCCTAAACCAATTACAGGATTGATCCAATCATCAAAGTTGTATTTTTAATTCAAATATAAAACAATTTATTTCTGAATCCGCAGTTTTCTTACATCGAGGAGTTATATATTCTCCTACTGCAAACATATAGTAGCCTTGTTTATTATTTGGTCTCCATGAGAAACAAAACCGGCGAGTGCTTTCATCTTGCGCTCTTGAAGGCTAAAAACACAGTCACCGCTTCTTTTATCCGATGAACTAAAAAGTGTCAAAATTATGCATAAAAGGTACAAATCTTTTACTTTGCTTTTTATCATCGAACCATGAATGAACCTCTAAAACTCGAAGATCACCAACAAAACAAACATTAAAGCGAAAATCCCCATCACCGTCTTCGGCCTCCCTTTCCCCTCTGTCGTGTGTGCCCCCCCCCCCCCCCCAATCACCACAACAAACTCTTCCACTCGTTACGCACCCACTTCCCCTCAGGCCCTCCCTCAAACTCTCCTACACCATCTCCCCTAACCCTTAGTCTAGAGTCAGATACAAAAGAGGAGTATATCTATTTATGAAGAGAAAAGGATCCTAATTTGGGTGTGAATTTAATTGAAAATTAGGGTTGGGATAAGGGTTTTTAGGGGAAAAATGAATTTTACGAAGATAACGAGAGGGGAATGTTGGGGGAGCCGGAAAGACTAATGCATAATTGTCTGAACATTCATGAAGAAGGACGGTTTCAAAAGTTGCATTATCAATTCAATAACAGTGTGACATGGCTTGTAATGAAAGAATTCAAGAATTGAATAGGGGTAACAGTTTATTAACTTCAATTATTTCATCACCAGTCACCAGGAAGTTATTATTACCAGGAAGCTGAATTGGTAGGGGTTAGGAAGAGGTGGGCGATTAAGGGAAACAATTTTATACTTTTAACTAAAATGTGAATACAAATTTACTAATGTACCCTTCTTTGTGTCTTAATGTTTCACAAAGTTCCAATTATACCCTCGTTATGTAAGCATAAATCACTTATGCATGTTACTTCTTAAGTTGTACGGAAATGAAAATTACTATCCTAGCCGTCACTCCTCCTTAATAAGATATTATAGATTATAGATTATAGATAATATAGATAATATAGATATAGATATGTGCGCCTCTCTTATTCCTCATCGTTTCCCGACTCTTCACACCGCTAAATTGTTTTTTTAATTAAGTTTAAACGTGGATTTGGGGTTGCTTATTCTATTAGGTTTAAAGATTTAAGTTATTTGGACACTTGAGCCTTAATAGTGCAAAATATATAGGTTTTATTTTACAAAGAGAACATACAAACTCAACCCAAATTAATAGATTTTCTTCCTATACTACAAAGATCAAAACCAAAGGGATAAAGATAAAATAAGGAAAAAAAATAATGTTTTGTTCAACTTTCACATGACTTGACCATAATTCCATCAGCAAAAGTGAGAAACAAACCATCCAATAAAGAAAAACTCATTAAATGAAATGGAGTTTCAGGGTATCGAACCCCGTTCCTCGCACATCCAATGAAAGTGTCTAACAATATGAGCTACATGCCTGATGTTTCTTTTTTCTAACATATATATTTAATATTTATAATATATTTTAATTTTTATTAAAAAAAACTTTGGGCCCACGGAAAAATCGGGCCTGGGCCGTCGCCCACGTTGCCACATGCCATAGCCGGCCCTGCTTATTACGCCCTATGCTGACTCATAATAACCAAATCTAACCGAGACCGGTATGCCCCATTAAACATGTATACCCCTATATACTTATTAAGCCCCATGCTGACTCATAATAACCAAATCTAACCGGTATACTTGGTAAACATAGCAAAAATTGATCAAACATACTCATACTTGGTCTAACATAAGCAACCATACATCAAACTTTATCAATCATGATCATATCCGGTTGAAATCAGCAATATAAAGTCAAACATGCTTGTTGGTTTACTCGGGTTTGTTCATGGGTCAACGGGTCATGGGTCTATGCTGTGGATCAATTCACGGTTTTAGCTCATTGTATTTTACTTATTTATTTGTTTTATAATAGTTTAATGAGTCAAAAGTCATAGGGTTGTTCCTGGCTTTAGGAGGTTAAGTAGTGGGTAGAATATTTTCCTTTTCTTTAGGTAGAAGTTGGTTTGTTTATCTATATAATGTATGCATTTGATTAATAAATGATTTGGTGAGTTCCAACAGAAAACTCTTATCTTATTCGTGAGTTTCATTTGAGTGTTTTTGGAGCTTGACCCAACAATGCTCAAGCCTAACTTCTCAATATCAATCTCCCTTCGTCTCTACCCTAGACCCGCACCATTACAAAAATCAGGTATCATTATGTATTATAACTTAAAAGCTTTTATCAAGTGCAGCCAGATATAGTACTGCAAGGTTGCTATGTGGCTGGAACTCCCCAGTCCCCACGTGCTGTCACGGTCTTGATCAAGTTTTTCGAAAGTCAAATCCTCGAAAGCCACTTAAATCTTTTATCTTTCTAATACAGTACTGCATTATTCTAATTAAATACTGATCATCTAAATTGTTTGAATCAATTTTTTTGGGGGAGGATGTGTGACATCAGTGTCTTTATGTAAGTACGCATTCTTATATAGTAAGTTGTGCTATGAATTATTAATATTATGGACAGGCTTATGCAAGTATGCATTCTATTATTTGTTTCCATACTATGAACTTTATCCTGTAAAAATTTCATATTCTACTTCTTATGTAAGTCAGAGTTGTGCTTCTGACAGTTATCATCTTTATCTCAAACAATGCACTTAAGTATGTATGTTGGCAGCCTACTGATAAACAATATATCCTTGATTCTAGGATCTTATGTTGTCTCATTTATATTCTCAATGCGCCCCAATAGACAAAATACAAGGCATAAGATTGCTTCTATTGAAGACGAGACAGATGTCATGGATACTAAGTGCTATGACACATTTATATGCACTACATTTGATCATATAGTTGGAAAAATCTGTGAACTGCTTTGTACACTAAGGTTATTATGCATTCATATATGGATAACACCTATATTAATATGCCACTATATTTTATCACATAGCTGGTTTTACTCATAAAGGTAGAAGGCAGTGTTGTGCATAGTATGAAGGCTTTGGTAAGTCATCCAGCAGCTTCTCTGAGTTTAATTGTTGACAAATCACTTCAATTACTTTTTGAAGTGGTTGCTAATGGATAGATAGTATAATTTTCAAGATATAATGGTCTTGTACCCTTGCATAGTATCGGCTCCACATAAATGCACAATGCAGGTACTATCTGAACTTAATGAACTAGTGTAGCCGATTATATGTTAAGACTTGCATTTAATCTTGTATATATAATTTGTGTATCTTTGTCAATTTGCAGAAATTTTTGTTTGATTTGTGTTTGTATATATTTATGTGCCTTTATTTGTGAATAGAGAATTTTATTTTCTTTATAAAGTGGCCATTTAAAAAAAATCGGGTCAATTTTTGAGATTGATAAATCTGTCGTAGTTTCTATAAAAAACTGCCCCAATCGAAATTTTGGTCGCCAATCCAGAAATTTAGAAATTTTGGTCGCATATATTAGTTGTGGAGACGGTTTAAGCAACCGCTGAATATGGTCGCAATCATTTTGACGGTTGCAAATGGTTACTTTTGTGGTAGTGATTGTTCATGGTTTAAGGTTTTGTGTGGGAGATTTAACTAGAATTTATCCTATTATATATGACAAATAAAATGTATAATTTTTCCTAATATATGATAAATAAATGATCTTCAAAGTAAAATATATATCTTGAACAAGAAATTACAATAAAGGAGAATACATTACCATGTAATATTGTGTATGATTATTCCTTCATTGTAGACTAATACCATGAATGAAGATGTTGTGTCCTCTGTAAGCAAAAGATCTGCTCTTTGATCCGACGCACCATAGATGACCCTGAAGCTCCAAAATCTCTTTCATTTCCGCCAGTTCATGTACGAACTTTATAACTCTAAGGGCCCTATCCAACTGCTTAAATACATGCATCAACATTGTATCTTCATCCGATGTCATAATCTTCCCTACACACAAATAAAACTTATTCCCTGCAACATCCTCCGAAAACCAATAACAAATATCCAGCTCAATATCTTGAACACTTCCATGTAAATAATACGATAAAAGTGTAAACAGACATCGCGATGAATGACCTAACGATTTGGTCAATTTCTTCCTAACCAAACTTTGTTGGTGTAGAGCCTCTTTGTATCCAATATTCTTATCTACCAAAACATCTTTTATCTGCGACAACCCTTCTTTCATGATCTCAAGCTTTATCACATAAAAGAGAAACTCATGATCATACTTCAAACAGCTAATTAAATCATTAAACATCTCAAGCAAATCCGCCCATTTGGCAGAAGGTGGTGAGTCAGCGTCTTTCTTAGGCGCAACCCTCATCCAAGACGTTGAGTCAGGATCATAAGACACGGCATCATCCAAGAACCTAAGACAGTTGACCACTACTTGTTGACCCATGTTAGAGCCTTTTGTTATGCACCCGTAATCCTTAAGCCTCATTTCACTTTCTAACTGGTTCAGTATCTCCATAAGCGCACCCGTCCATATTTGATGTTGCGTGACCTGCGGGCATATTGCTAGACGGACCAACTTCCTCTGCTGAGCAGACACAGTTAATATGTCACATATTTTCTTGAGAGAATTAACATCAAAAGGTTCTTTGTAAACCGGCTTATTGACACATGGACGCATGTCAGTGTTCTGCATAACAGATGTTGCGCCTATCGACTTAAAAGCACGCATGCTCCGCATAAGAAACTCATCATCAACAACACATTTGTTCTGGACATTAACTAATCTTCCATTGATCAAATCCAAACCTTTTAGCAAATGGGTCAACTTTATTAGCTTTGGAAAGGCTCTTACACACCACTGATCAGAAGACAAGGGATTTAATAGCGGTTTGTCTAACGAGCGATTAGATATATGCACAAATCTAGTAAAGTTTATGAGTTTCAGAGGGTTTGGAACTGGATAATGATGCTGTACTTGTCTAAATGGTTTCATAATTATGAAACAAATTGACCGGTCTTATTGGGGCATTTCATCGAACACTTGGTGGGCAACGTGAACAAATGTTTTTATAAAATGTTGGGTTTTGTTATTGGGTCTCAAATCTTGATCATCTATCATATGTAGAAGGAGCTGATACAAGAAATGCAGAAACTGGTGAACGTCACAAGATTTGTTCAACTGAAAGTAGGCTAATGCTAGTTTTATCAGCTGCTAGTGTTGCGTTTGTGGGGGGTTTTGTTTAAAAGAACATGGAATGGCGTAGAGATGAACCTGTTCCACACGATTACTACTTTTATATGAGAAGACAGCACACATCGATATCAATATCACTCACTTTGAACCTGAACCAAATGCATTTAAGCCATGAGCTTTAATTTATTTCTATATGAAATAAAAAAGAAAACTGAAGTTCACACGACACTTTTTTACAGGGCATTGTCTCGAGAATCAAGATGTCATTGACATTGCAAACTATTGGGCTAACTAAATCAAGATTGGGCCTTGCGGTGGACATTTATTGGACCGAAGCAAGAAAATAAAAAACAAACACTCAAGACGGAACAGGAGGAGAGCGGCCCGCGTCAGCCTCTACTTCGATCTAGAGGTGTACAAAACCGGGTTTTTTGAATACCCGGGTTCGGTTACGTACCCGGGTTCGGGTATAACCGGGTATTACGAAATAACCGGTTCGGGTAGGGTATTTTCGTGAAAAGCCATACCCTATATACCAGGTTCAGGTCGGGTTCGGGTTTTCAGTACCCGGTTTCAGGTATACCCATTTTCGGGTACTAGATACCTATTTTCAAGTAAGCGTGTGAATTTCCGACACGACCCGAACCTAACACGAAATTAGCGGGTTTAGGTTTAGTCTAAATGGGTTTGGGTCGAACCCGTGAACCCGTTTAGCTAAACGGGTCGGGTTCGGGTCAACTCGGGCGGGTTGACCCGTTTAACCTATTTATACTATATATTGTTTTTTTACAATATGTTTTATGTTATAAATTAAACTGGTTAGGTATTTTATGCTACACTTATAACTTAAAATAGAAATTGGTATGAGATTTTATAAATAAAACATAAATGTTTTATATATATTTGTGTTTTTTGTAGTAAAATTTTAATTCTAATACATTAGTTTGCGAAAAAAATAAAAAAATCAGGTTGAACGGGTTGGGTTCGGGTCAACCCAAGAATATTCAGTTCGGGTTCATATGTATGTCACAATTTTCGGGTTCGGGTTCATGTAAAAATTTCGGGTTCGGGTTGGGTTGGACCCACCAACCTGCGAACCCGACTCGTTAAGCACCCCTAAGTACAAGTGATAAAAAAACATAGATAGTTAAGTCTTCGTTGATAATGGAGTAATTCATCGTCTTTATTTAACGCATTCGTTTGATAATAAATACCCGGGTTTTAAAATACCCTACGGGTAGGGTCGGGTTCGGGTATTAAATAATCGGGTTTTAAAATACCCGTGTTCGGGTATTTTTTTCGGGTTCGGGTATTTTGTACACCTCTACTTCGATCTACAGGTGCACAAAATAACCCCAACCGGATCTGGATCCCCAAAAAACCCCAGAACCGGTATAGTTATAACAGCTTATTTTGGAACCGGAACCGTACCCACCGGGTATGCGTAGTGTATAGATTTTGGAACCAGAACCGCACCCACTTTTTTTCAATACCCGGTACTTGGTTTTCTAATTACCTGGAACATTTTAAGTTTTTTTGTTTTTAAATATTATATTTAGTAGTATTTCAAGTTTTTGATATATATGCACTTTTATGTTACTTATATAAATGTTACATACTGATGGGATTAACTGAGTATGATGATGATGATGTTTATTTATTTATTTATGTAAAACAGGGTTAATATCACTAAAAGCACAACAGTCATAAACCGGGTTTTCAGTATCTGAACTGGGTTTTTTTAATCCAATACCTGGTATACCCGGTTTTTGAAGAACCAGTTTCACACCCAACCCTAAACTAAGTATACCAGGTATTTTGTGATAGGAAGCAGAACTGAATCTTTCAATACCCGGTATAAGTGATACGGGACCATACGTGAAACCGGTTCCATCATCGGAACCGGATATTGAAAACCCCGGTTTGTGCACCTCTACTTCGATCAGAGGTCATGGAAATTTTGGGCAACAACTTTAGGATTTGAGTGCACAAGCATCCAGACAAGACAACAAAGGAGGGTTTTACTTAATTCTTTTTAAATAGTGATATTATTTAAATTTTTTTATTATCAATTGGCTAGTTATTTTGTGATCACAATCCTGTATAGGTTTTGGATATGCAAATTTGTTCAATTTAATGTCGTAACCGTGCTAAAAAGTTGAACGGGTTAATTATTTTGCTAGTGAATGATTAAGTGTGTTTATGTGATTAGGGTTTGTCCCTAAAGTATGATTGAAATTGAACAAATAGGTGAATTTATATAATGATGAAGTAAAATTTCTAAGTTATGATCATAACTAATCATAATCACTGTAAAAATGATTTGGAATAATACTTTAAAATCCAGATTACAAAATAGCTTTTTGTGAAATTTGGTTAAGTCCCTTTAACTTGACCAAATGGTCAAGTAAAGAAAATGGTATTTTTGTTGGGATGATTGATCATGTGGACCAACACAGTAAAACAAACTAACCCAGAGTAATTTTTTTCATAGAGAACTAGCTGACTACCCGGGAGCGTTCCGAGGTTGAAAATTAATAATATTTAATGTCAGAAATATGAAATGGGTCTAGAAGAGTACGACGTGGAATATATGATTGAAACATTATGCCCAACTTGTGGCTTACTCTGATTGATCGCCCACACTTTCAAGTGTACCCCATGGAACACGTGTCATTGTAGTCATTTCAGTGTCAAATTAGGTTTCCAGTCCATTGACCAACGTTACCAATGATTTGGTTATAACTGCTGAGAACTCATCCTGTACAAATAAAAGCAAGTAAAGTATGTTCAAGAGAATATACTCGATATAACTTTCAGAGACAAATAACAACATAGATATAGCTTTCAGAGACAAATAACAACATATATGTGTGCAATCGCATAATAAGATATATTTACCTGTACTTCTGACATGTGCATCAGCCAACTGTGTATCTATTATTTTGGAGACATTACCAGCCAACTCTTCAGCCTGTAAAAGCAAATAGCTCAAATAACATAGGGTAGGATTTCTAACAAACCGGATGGGCGAAATAAAACTTTTTGCTAACTGGGGAATGTTCCAAATGGGTCAAATGCCTGGATACTTCTAATGCATTTAACCTCCTAAATGGTTTCAATCAATGATTTAGATCGTTACTGTAATAATCGTGTTTTCGTAAGCATGCCTAAAGAATACTTCTAATGCATATATAACCTACTTAAAGAACATTAAAAAACATACAAACTTCCTATACGGGTCAATTTGGATAAAACAACTAAGTTAGGTCCCGGGGTTGAAAAATTTAAATTATACCTAAAGAGTTTAAAAAGAGCGTTTAGGATACTCGACAAAGTTGCCAAAGGTTTTAACTTGTGAATACCAAAACAAAAGGCTAAGATAAATGCGGTATATGACATTAGCTTGAAATCTTACTCACCTTTTCTCTCTAATGTTGTCAACACAAACACTAAATCCATATGATGCCTTTCCATCTGTGTAACCTCTTACAACTGCCAAAATAAAAGGAATCATATCATATTCACATTTTTTATTAGCAACTTTGATGTTGGTACCAAACATGCTAAAGGTGAAAGAATGTTTCCAGCAATCCAGCATTACTTGAAAGCAAAACACAATGATAAACCAAACTGAACTGATTAGTCTGGTGCATCATCCCTTCCCCAAAGCCACCAGCAATTGCTCCCCATAAGAACTCTCTCCAAACTGAACATGTACACCACACAAAAGGTATAGAAAACAAAAGACAATAAAATAGTTAAGGGCTACCTAATCTCATCCAAACCGTTTGTGGTTTATCAAATTCTTAGATATATGGAGTTTAAAAATCATGAACAGGAGTATTTTCACCTCGGTTAAGAATAATACATACCTTTTCGGGGTTATCTACGAATATACGGGATAGAAGATGTTTGTAGTCCATGGACACTCGAACATATTCAGGAATTGAGTATTGCGCACCAAGTATTCGCTGCCCTAATTTTTCTCTAAATAATGAAAAGAAAATACCCAATTAGTCGAAAAGAAAAAAGAAAAAAAACCAAGCAGATTAACACATGAAAAAGGTGAAAAAGATTAAACCTTGAACGATAGAGCTATGTAAACAAATGTTTCTCTACATAGTTGTACACATAGAAGAAAAGAACAAAGGATGATCTAGAGGTAGAAGATGTGGATCTAGATGATAGAGGCTAGGGTTTCAAAGGAAGGAGTGCAGCGATAAAACAAAAAAAACGAAAATAAAAAATATTTTTAGGGTTTGGGATGAGAATATGGGGATTTATATTTTATATATATGATAACTAGGTTAGAGTCCCGGGTGTACACCCGGTACATCTCCGAGTCAGATGAGAAAATTATTTTATAAAGATTGTAGTATGCAAATTTTATTTATTGAAACTTACGTAAGACAACTCGTATGGATTTTCGTTGCATGCAAAATATCATAAAAATGTTTAATCTTACTCAATAATGAATATATGAATCGACAAATGTTTGATTGGATGTGATTTAAAAACAAATAATGAAATGAATAATAACATATTTATCGTAACAGGATGCAAATGAATATTAAAATTCAAAGTAAATAAATATAGTTTAACAAAACATACAACTAAAAAATTATAAATAAAAATTAAACAATTTATACAAAATATGATTTGTTACACGTGTAGAACAAAGGATAAATAAAAAGTGACGAAATATGTAAATAGAACAAAATAACTTCATCGGATTTAATTAGTACATTAAAACATATCATGCATCAAAATATCACATGACGAAGTAAACGGTAATTATGAAGGAAAAGAAAGTAAAAACATAATTCACTTCATAAAATATATATAACTAACATCAAATGAAAACATTACAAACTCATTATTAATACAATATGTGAAACCAATATAAACCATAACTTTAAAGGTATCAGGATTCAAACCAAACAAAAATTACAAAATCACTATCCATATTATACTCCAAACCAACTATACAAACAAAAAAATGGCATACCCAACCATAAGATGTCATATTTGGAAATAATCTATAAATATTATAGAGATTTTTATTGTTATAAGTTATCCCTTTTACTATAACGCCATATTATGTTTTATGAAACGTAAATTATAAAAAAATCCACCTACACATTATTAAATGTTAATATACCAATGTATTGTATAACCACAAACGTTGTGTAATAAATTAAATTTTATGTTTATTGAAGCTAAATTAATAAATTATATTTTATGTTTATTTAAATTTTAATGCAAATCAACATAAACATCAAATTAAACATTAAATATAAATAATATTATAATATAGAGACATTCAAACAATAAATTTATTCATACGAAAATCACGCCATGATTCCTTTAATCGTGTAATTGACAACTGATATTAGGAAAGTCGTAAAAATATTAATATCAATAATCAATAAATTAGATTAAAATCTTAATTAATAACATCAAAATCATAATAAATAAAATAAAAAATCTTAATAAGTTACCATAATAAATAAGACTAAAAATTGATTCAAACAATAAATTTATTCATACGAAAATCACGCCATGATTCCGTTAATCGTGTAATTGACAACTGATTTTAGGAGTAAAGAATCTATTAATATAATCTACGACTATATATATATATATTCAACAGTGTAAAGTAAATAAAGAAATACTAAAATAGAATGTTAGTAAAAAATATGGATTTTGGAATTACATTCTCGTCAATTAGTATCATCTCAATTGAGTAAACATCGTTAGGATTGCGACGATTAGGTTGACGCCAAAGCCGAATAATCTTTAGCTTCAAAGCAAAATCATTTTGGTTGACATCAATTTCGTTAACCATGGTAAACTTTTGTGCTTGTGCAGCGGCCATTGTTCTCTTTGGTGTACACAAGATTATACTAAAATTAGGAATGAATAAAAGTGTTGAAAATAAAAGATAATTAATACGAAAATTGACATAATGAAAAAATGAATATTCATACACATGGAACGAATCCGCTTTCAAACACATCTGAAAGCAATAATAATTTAGTCGATTTTTTCATTATTAATTCAAGTCCTTATTCAATTGTAGAAAATGAGTATTCATAAAAAGTCACGAAACTTAAAACATCATATTTCTAAAAAATGAATTATAAATACATTATATCTATATCATAACATAACAATAACATAACATAACAAAATAATATAAACGTCGTAAAGGTATACTTATAAGTTGGAATGCTATTCCACGATCGGATTATTGTGTGTACAACAATTGTGATTGATTTGGATCAATGTAATTAAATAGATGAAGTATAAAAATGAAAGGATTGGAATTGGACGTAAATCAATGATAAATGCTTAAAATTACCAAACTAATTGCAATCATCTTTTGATGATCATTAATGATAAATTATGAAACGTAAATTTATAACAAATTAACCTATACAATAATTGTTAATACACGGATGTTTTAATTGTAAATTATATGAAGTAAATAATATTAATATATAAGTCAATTATATTAATCCTAAATTTCGGGTCAAATTGATTCATAATCAATCATTCATCCAAAAAAATAAATGAGAGCTATTATGGTAAACCATAAATTTGATCAATTATACGAAATCAATTTAATCAATTATAATTTAATCAATATTATCATTCGTATAATTTAATCAATTATACGAAATCAGAGATTAAAAAATCTCGTATTAATTTAATCAATTCGTATAATTTAATCAATTTAATCAATTTCGTATTAATAGTAATATAAATTAATGAGATTAAAAAATCGTAATAAATAATATTAAATTCTGTCAATTATAGGAATCCTAAATTTCGGGAATGATTGATTCATAATCAATCATTCATACAAAAAAATTAATACGTTTTATTATGCTAAACCATAAATTTGATCAATTATACGAAATCAATTTAATAAACTATAATTTAATCGTTATTAGCATTCGTATAATTTAGTCAATTATACAAAAGCAGAGATTAAAAAAACTCGTATTAATTTAATCAATTCGTATAATTTAATCAATTTCATATTAATAGTATATTAATTAATGAGATTAAAAAATCATAATAAATAACATTAAATTCGGTCAATTATGGTAATCCTAAATTTCGGGTCAAATTGGTTCATAATCAATCATTCATACAAAAAAATTAATACGTTTTAATATGGTAAACCATATATTTGATCAATTATACGAAATCAATTTAATCAATTATAATTTAATCAATATTATCATTCCTATAATTTAATCAATTATACAAAATTAGAGATTAAAAAATCTCGTATTAATTTAATCAATGCTTATAATTTAATCAATTTCGTATTAATAGTAATATAAATTAGTGAGATTAAAAAATCATAATAAATAACATTAAATCCGGTCAGTTATGGTAATCCTAAATTTCGGGTCACATTGATTCATGATCAATCATTCCTACAAAAAAATTAATACGTTTTAATATGGTAAACCAGATATTTGATCAATTATGCGAAATCAATTTAATCAATTATAATTTAATCAATATTATCATTCGTATAATTTAATCAATTATACGAAATTAGAGATTAAAAAATCTCGTATTAATTTAATCAATTCTTATAATTTAATCAGTTTCGTATTAATAGTAATATAAATTAGTGAGATTAAAAAATCATAATAAATAACATTAAATCCGGTCAATTATGGTAATTCTAAATTTCGGGTCAAATTGATTCATGATCAATCATTCATACAAAAAAATTAATACGTTTTATTATGGTAAACCATAAATTTGATCAATTATGCGAAATCAATTTAATTAATATTATCATTCATATAATTTAATCAATTATACGAAATTAGAGATTAAAAAATCTCGTATTAATTTAATCAATTCGTATAATTTAATCAATTTCGTATTAATAGTAATATAAATTAATCAGATTAAAAAATTGTAATAAATAACATTAAATTCGGTCAATTATGGTAATCTTAAATTTCTGGTCAATTATTGTTAATGATAATAAATAATATTAGTTATGATTTATTCTTTATTGTCCGTTAAACCATAAATTTGATCAAGTATACAAAATCAATTTAATCAATTATAATTTAATCAATATTATCATTCGTATAATTTAATCAATTATACAAAATAAGAGATTAAATAATCTCGTATTAATTTAATCGATTCGTATAATTAAATCAATTTAATCGATTGGTAATCCATTTTAGTAACGATTGATTGATAATTTAATGTCTGAAATGGTTAATTTAAATTTGTTTCCTAAGTTAAGTTTAGGCTGGAAAAACTTTTTTAAGTTATCAGTTGCTGATCATTGTTCGGTACGTTTTTGTATGGCATGTTTGGTGAATCCGGGTAAAAGAGAGACGTTGGGCATAATTGGGCCAGTTTAATTGGAATGGGTTTTGCATTTTTTGGGTTCAAAGGGTGCGTTAAATTTTATTAGTGGTTTTAATTTGTTATTTTTTTGTATTTGTATAAACAGTGTATAACAAAATTGTGTTTACGATTATTAAATATCTTTAATTAAACTTAATAATGTTATTATTATTAATTTAAATACGATATATATTTTAGGTAATTGTTGACTAAAGTTAAATTTAATTTACATATGCTGTATATATTAGAGAATTTTCAACTTTATTTCAATCAAATTTAAATACATAGGTAATTGTCACTAGGTTTGTCAACTTTATGTTTACATTTATCCTGAAATATATTTTTGTAAATAGCTTTAAATGATTACCGAAAATATTCATTTATTTTTATACAAACTTTACAAAAATAATATAATTAACCTCTATATAATAAATAAGGCTTATTATGGTAAACTTAAATTCGTATTAATGTTAATATAAATTCGGTCAATTATTAAAAGACAGTAATAAATAAGATTAAATTGGGTCAAAATATATTAATGTAAATTGATAACAATCATTAAGATTCAAATTTCAGATTAAATGACATTAAATTCGGTCAACTTTATTAATGTAAATAAATAACAATAATTCAGAATTAATGAAATTAAAATTGGTCTAATATTATCAGCCGAATACGGAATGTAGGATTAAATACTAATGAAACCGACTTCTTAAGCATTTAATCAGATTCGCTATTTGAAAACCTACATTCCATATTCGGCTGATAATATTAGAACAATTTTAATTTCATTAATTCTGAATTATTGTTATTTATTTACATTAATAAAGTTGACCGAATTTAATGTCATTTAATCTGAAATTTGAATCTTAATGATTGTTATTAATTTACATTAATAATATTTTGACCCAATTTAATCTTATTTATTACTACTTTTAATAATTGACCGAATTTATATTAACATTAATACGAATTTAAGTTTACCATAAAAGGATTTAGTCAATAAATAAACAAAACCTAAACTATAGATACAAAGCTGGAGCTCCATATACCTACTTGGATCCTAGAATTTGTGTCTTCGGATCAAATCTTGTTTTTTAAATGTTAAAACATAGCATTAGTAAAACCGATTGAATAGTAATAAAATTAACAAAAATCCGAATGAAAAAAATCCTTATTATCCCTTTAAAAAAATTCTGATTGAATATTTGTATATTACAAATCCCTTTATCACAATCAGATTGAATATGTGTTTAGCACAAATCCGGTTATAACAAATCTGAATATAAAAATCCGTTTCTTTAGAATATGTGCTTAAGAAGAATGATTTCCATTTAAACTAATAAGAAAGTTCATTAGTATCTTTGTTATTACTTTATAATAAACCTGATTTAATATGTGTTTATCACGATTCCGTTTAATCTGTTTTTAAAAATCTGAATGAAAATATGCTTTTAAAAAATACGGTTTCAAATGATTTCAAATGAATGAAAATACGCTTCAAATGATTTCAAATGAATGAAAATATGTTTTTAAAAAAAATTCCGATTGAATACATGGGTATATTACACATCGGTTTAAAACAATCCAATTGATAATGTGTTTAGCACAAATCCGGTTATCACAAATCTGAATGAAAATATGCTTTTAAAAAAATATGCTTTCAAATGAATCAAAGTACGCTTCAAATGATTTCAAATGAATGAAAATCTGCTTTTAAAAAAATCCGATTGAATATTTCTATATTACAAATCTGTTTATCATAATCCGATTGAATATGTGTGGATAATCAACATTAGAAGAGTAGTAAGGATGTTTACCTTTAATCAGTTGTGGATAATCAAGAAATGATGCAAGATGAAGAAGAAAGCCTCTAAGATTTGTTAGGAATTAGATTCGGAGCTTTGATATTGAGTAGTATCAATTGGAATTAGAAGAGTAGTATGAGAGTTTTGATATGGAGAATGAAAAATAAAATAAAAGAAAGAGGTTTTTATAGTGAGGAATTGAGAGTGCGATGGAAGAATGTAGATAATTAAAATAAGAAAAGAGTATTTATAGTGAGTAAGTTGGAGCTCCATATTCAATATGGATACCTCAAACTCTCTCTAAGGGCTTCATTCAACCCAAGTTAACCTCAATTATTATATAGATAGATAGGTAGGTTTTATTTGATTTAATTAAAAAAACGAAAATTAAAAAAAATAAAAAAATGCATTACATGATGCCACATGGCATATTCAAAGAGTGAAGGATTGCCCCATTAAATGTCATGTCATCAAAGTCTAATTCTTTTATATATATAGATAGATAGATAGAAGATAGATTGATGATTTTCATGACAAATACGTCAACGGGTCAAAATTTTGTAAATCAATCAAACGAGGGTTAAAGCAAGTTCATATAAATAATGAAGAATTGTAAATATAAATAGTATTATTGAGTGAATAATGAAATGTATAATGTTGATATTAGACCCCACGTAGTAGTGAAGGTCCAAAACGCCCCTCCCCATACTTGATTAGCTCAACAAAAACGAGGTCCCAAAACGTCAAAGTCCGGCGTGTTTTTTTTACGACAAAAGCATTTTTTGAATGATAACGCCCCGGGGAGCGGTGTTTAGACGTTTTGAGAGCGTTTTTGGGCAATTTCACGCCCAAATTATTTACCACTACGGGTAGGGCTGCAAACGAACCGAACGAACACGAACAAGACCTTGTTCGTGTTCGTTTGTTAAGAAAATTAAGTGTTCACGAACAGTTCATGAACACTTACCGAACAAGATTTTCTGTTCGTGTTCGTTTGTTAAAAAAACACCCGTGTTCGTGTTCGTTTGTTAATTTTGTTCATGAACGCACACAGACACAAGCGGACATTAATGAGCACAACAAATGAACATATATTAACTTTCGAACAATATTTAATTCACACACAGTAAGACATTAGCGAGATCCACCCAAAATATAACCTAATTATCCAAACATACTTAGTAGTTAACATATTATCGGTAAACATACTAAGTAGAGGGCGTCGAAGGTGGAAGGCGTGAGCACTATAACATGGAAATATAATGAACGTGGATAATAAAAGTAGGTTTACTAATATCATATAGTCATATATTTATCTCACATATATTATTTATTTATTTGAGTAAAATAAAAATGTATAACAATATAAAACATTATAAAACTTAAAAACCCTAATAAACTATCAACACAAACGAACATAAACAAACACGTTACCGAACGTTCACGAACATAAACGAACGAACGCAGCCTCTATTCATGTTCGTTCGTTTAACGAACGAACGAAACTTTTTGTTCGTGTTTGTTCATTTATCAAATGAACGAACACAAACAAACTTCCCACCGAACGGTTCATGAACTGTTCGCTGAAAGTTTAGTTCGTTTGCAGCCCTAACTACGGGTGGTGTTAGAAGTATATATAGTAATGATTAAATGTTGGTCAATAGGTGACCAAATGTGCAGCAGAGGAAGGCTAGAGTGTGGAATCTTTGTTTGTGGTTTAGGTGAATACACATAACTTATTAATGGTTCACACATGAAAATGCATTTTTTTATTTAAGTTTTATAAAAACACCAAAAGTTTTTATAAAAGCTTCTTAGTAGTCAAGTTATGTTTTCAAGGAATTTGATGATAAAAATGTAGGACCATCGTTCAAAAAATACAATAAAATATCAATTTTATTCAAACGTTCGGATTACAGTACAAAATAGAGTTAAACTGTTTACAAACGAAAGAACAATATTAAATACAATACACTAGAAATAAACAGATTACAAAGACAAGAATAACAAACAAAAGGTAAATTTACAAACTGAAACTGAAGGGAAAGATAGACAAAACAGAAGAAAAATAAGATGGCTGAGGCACGTGTTCAACACGATGCACTTAAAACAAATTTCGGGTCACCCAGATGAACCCATCTGTGTCTCAGGGTACAAAATCCTAAGCAGTACTGTACTGTCGAAGTTAACCGAGCACCCAAAAAACTACCTGAAACAAGTGTGGTTAGGGATGCAAAATTGGGGAATACGTTGGAGCTTGTGAGTGGTGTATGCATACGAGTTTACACAGTGATTTTTGTATTTTGTGTGTCCTGAAACAGAGTACACAATTCTGTATATGTAACACCAAGGACTACACGAAAAGTCTCTAAAAAATCAATGTGCAATTGTATTCGACAATCAATGTGAAATTGAATTCGAAATTCAATTGTGTGATAAATCAAGAGAACTTGACTGGTATGAATCTCAACCATCTTGACCACACCAGTTAACCAACCCACACCACAGGCTCGAGCCACACCAGTCCATGCTCACTAAAAAAATATAAAGGCAGCTCTTACCACACCAGTCCATGCTCACTAGAAAATATAAAGGCAACTCTCAAGCGACTCGCGGCGATGCGAGCGTGCGAAGTGCGTCATCAAAACGTCACATTACGCCCATCGCCCTCGTCTATGCCCGAGAGTGGGTGCGTGTCCGGTGCTTTGCACCCTCATGGCTGCCACTGGTTATGTCCTATTGTATATGAATACATTTCTCTACAGAATTATTCATACAAACCAACACATGATTTATTTTTCCACCAATGTGAGATAAACACAAATTCTCACAACATTAAAGTTCCACCACACAGCTTAAAGCTTAGATATCTTATTCATTTAGCTTTATAATTAAATATTATATTATTATATTAAACACATATAATATAATAATGATTTAATTAGTAATTTCCAACAAAAAATACGTATGTTTTGATATCATGAGATAAATGTGCATTGTTAAGTAACAAAGGTCTTTAGTAATTAAAATACTCGATGCATATGTTAGTTAAATATAATATGGTGTTTTAAAAGCTTAGGGAGAACATAATTCATTGGTATGATTAAGAATTGGATTGACATGAACATGTTGAGGTACCACTATACATTATGTAAATGACAAAAGCTTTGGATCCATATCAAACTAAATAATGAGGCCTATACATAATTGTAGTAGGAGTCGGAAGCATATATACGTTACTAGATTATACCTTGGGAGTTTTCCGGGATACACAAATATAATATGAAGTGACAAAATGTGTTAGATGTAGCATAGATATTAATTTTTTTTACAGAATATGAGAAAACAACAATTTTACTCATGTAAATTAGATGATGACCTTTCCAAATATTTGTTGTCATATAATCTTAATGACACACTAATAAAGAGAAAAGAAAAGTGAGACTTAGAAACTTCATCCATGTTGTGGCATCAACACATAGGCCATATTTCGAGATAACACTTAACTCGACTGATAAAGGATGAAGTTTACCACCTCTCGATTTCAATGACTTTGAAACATGTGTCAAATGCCTTAAAGGTAAAATGACATAGACGAATAAGAAAGGTGTCATTAGGAGTTCTAATTTATTAGAACTCTTTCACACTGACATTAGTGGCCTTTACCCCATCTTTGGAATCACAGGACATACTTCATTTATCATTTTTATTGATGGTTATTCCTGTTATATGTACCTGTATCTAATCAAGAAAAAGTCTGAATCACTTGCAACTTTCAAAGATTATAAAGTTGTTGTTGAAAAACAACTAAATCAGCAGATAAAACTTGTGAGATCAGACAGAGGTGGTAAATATTATAGCAGCCATACTGATTTGGGTCAGGCTCTTGGTCTATTTATGAGTTTTGTAATGGACACGGTACACAGTATGTTAGTCAACACATGTTTACCTTTATTCCTCTTGACCGAGTCCTTAAAAGCAGTTGTTCATATACTCAATAAAGTTCATTCGAAGTCTATACCTAAAACTCCTTATGAACTTTGGACAAGAAGAAAATCGAGGCTAAATATATAAAAGTATAGGGCTGTATTACCAAAGCTAAACTTTCTAATCCTTTTTCTAAGGAAATTTGACGCTAAAACAATTTGTTTTTTTTTTATTTTTATCTTGGGAACTCAAAGGATTAGTGTTTCTATTGTACTTCCCACTATTGTAGAAACCAAGTGTGCCACGTTTCTGGAGGATTTTAAGGTCAATGGGAGGCATGAAGATCTATAAGAAGTACAAGAGGCCGAGGGGGGGGGTCCATCGCTTTCCTTAACTCCGATTTCTCCTCTTGCACCCAACACTCCACAACCTCCCTCACACTCTGAACTCACAGTTGTTCCAAACGTACCTGAGAATGAAGACACCAAAAACGCTAGTATAAAAATGATGTTGAACTCGGAAATCAACTCAGGATGTCATCTTGGTCCAAAAGGCCAACTAACTTTGAAAATTATGAAACCTACCTGATTGAAGCTGATTTGGAAGCCGTGAAGCTAATTGATCCAACCACTTACCGTGAAGCCATTAGCAATGATTAATCTACTAAATTGAATAAAGCTATGATTGATGAGCTTAACTCCATGAATAAAAATGATGTTTAGGATTTGGTTGAATTACCCAACGGTGTCAAACCGGTTGGATGTAAATGGGTATTCCAAACTAAACTGGATCTGAATGGGAACATTGGACGCTTTAAAGCGAGATTAGTTGCAAATGGCTACACTCAAACAGAGGGAATCAGATATCAAGACAACTTTTCACCTGTTTCTTAAAAAAATTCTTTAAGGATCGTCATGACATTAATAGCTTATTTTAATTTAGAGTTATATCAGATGGATGTCAATACTGCTTTCCTTAATAGCGACCTGAATGAACACGTGTTCATGAAATAGCCTAATGGCATTAAACTTGAAGGTCAAGAACACTTTGTTTGTAAGGTGAAGAAATCAATATACGGACTGAAGTAAGCATCATGACAATGGTACCTAAAATTTGATGAAGTCATGAAGAAACATGGTTTCCTTAAGAATCAAGTGGATCAATGCACCTACCTCAAGATGAGTGTGAGCAACTTTACTATACTTACCCTTGACGTAGATGGCCTTCTTTTTAAAAGTAATAGTTTAGAAATGCTGCATGAGTCGAAACGCTTACTTTCGTATAATTTCGACTTGAAGGATCTTGGAGAGCTTCTTACATTATAGGCATCAAACTACACCGAGATAGACATAATGGGATCTTAGGTCTATCATAAAGGGCCTACATTGAGCGTGTCCTTAACCATTATAACACGAGTACTTGCTTTCCTTTTGTAGCTCCAGTAGTTAACGGAGATGTTGTTGGTTCGTTTCAATGTCCCAAACAAAGGCTGAAAAGGAGCGAATGAGATTGATAACTTATGCATAAGTAGTCGGGAGCCTTATGTAAACTCAAGTCTGTACTCGCCTAGATATCACTTATATTGTTGGAATGCTAGGTATTTATCAAACTAATCCTGGACTAAATCACCAGAGATAAGAAAGTACTTTGATATCTAAAAAGGACTAAAGACTATAAACTGACCTATAGGGAAAGTGACAATTTAGAAGTGGTTGGTTATCCTGATTCTGATTTTGCCAAGTGCAAAGATGACAGGAAATCCACTTCGGGGTATATAGACAAGAATAATACAAATCAATCGTTAATGGCTTAATTGTCATGATCCTAATGTTAAGTTTTAAATTTGAGCTGTAGTACGATTAGTGGAGGTCCTGAGTTGAATACTGACTCATGATTGTATTTCCCTTCTACATTTTGGGTTTAGAACCAAAATGGGCATTAACTCTTATCAGGCTTATCTAACGCTCATAATAAATGATTTCATTACCAAGTGAAAGAATGTAAGAATATAGGGGTATTGGATTTTAATAATAAAAACTTTCATCCATTGGACGACAATAATCTGTACTTCAAAAATTCCCAATAACGATCCCAACTTTTAACGTATTGGCCGACAATAAACCTTTGTTAACTGAGAACTAACTCAGTTAGTGGATGCTGACGTGGATGCTGATATGGCATGTTCACACTGATGTGGATGATAAAATGGTATGCCAACACTGGCACAGATGATGACGTGCACGCTGACACGATTAATCACTGATTAGTCAGACCAAATTGGTCCTAGTCGGACCTAAAAACTCAAAATTAGGTAAAAAATGAATTCGAACGGGTCAAAACTAGAGCAAATCAATGAAATAAATCAAGTCCTTACCTCAAAATTGGATGATAATACATGATTTAGAAGCAAAATCGATGAAACTCTATGAACTCTAGTTGCGTCTGATGGTTCCGTACGATGAAAGAAGGAATGGGGAGGAGAAAAGGGATATAGTGAACGATGGAGGTGATTATGGTTATTTAAGTTTAGGTATTTTAATATTTAACCTCCCATCCTTATTCACTAGTTTATATTTGGCCTCTAAACTTCTAAATTTATACATATAAGGTATAAAATTAGCATTATATATGTATAAATTTGGAAAATATATATATAAAATGTAACACCTCGAGGTGTTACGGGTCTCTTAAACGGGTCGGGTCTTACCCGACCACCCGACTATTTATTATAAAATATTCAAGTTCGAATCTCGTGACCAAACGTTTCAACCGATTAGATAGATAATAATTATTAAATTTTTAGTATCTCGGCTAAACGCTCCTTATCTGCTATTCAATCACTGTCAAACGTTTCTTATTTTGTTATACCCGTTACCAAACACCCGAGTTTCAGTTATTATCCTCGTTGCCAAACACCCCTTGTTTTATACCTTCTTTTAAAAACCTTGCTTGCCTTCCTTGTCTGGATACACTCACAAGAACAACACACACTTGTGTGTGTTCTGTCAACCACAAAGCAGAGCAGCCGGCCAGAAGCTTCACCGGAACCGGCCGCCGCCACCATCTCCGCCGCCGCTGCCTCCGGTCACCATCTTCCTTACCTCTAATTATAACCCGGTAACCACCCTAATCCTTCCTCTGTTCCGATAATAATCCGGTCAGAACCCAAACCAAACCTTCATCTTGTTCTGTGAGAACCCGAGTCCGGTTCATAGTGGGAACCGGTGATAGTCATCGGATCTTTATAATCTGTTGAATCGAACCACAAATAATCCTTTTGTTCCTGATCAGTCCTTATAATCGGACAGTCACCGGAGTTATGGTGACTGTCGTAAACCTCTTATAACCAATCTGTTACTGTCGTGAAACCTGTGTAACCACCAACCGAACCATAATATCATTCTGTTCCTTGATTCGATTATTATCCGGCGAACCATGTTCCTCTCTGTCTGGATACACCCGTAACCACCCCTTATTATTATCCGGATAGTCACCAAGCTACGGTGACTGTCGTGAGTCTTGGTAACCCATCAATCAACCCAGCTATGACCCTCGTTCCTTCTGTTCTGGTGACCGGTGTGTCACCGGATAGTTATAACCAGCCGGACCCAAGCCCTTTTCTCTCTGTTATGTGCTCGACAAGCTTCTGTTGAGCCACCCGATTATACTAAAGGGTACCAATCGGAAGTTCGATTAACTTCCGGTCACTCTCCGGTCAACTCCCGATCATGTTCTGGTAATAACCCGAGGAGTATCCGGTTATTAATCGGTAAGTTCAAGGTTATATTAATTGAGTGATTGGTTACAATCTTATGATCTATTATTAATATAGTGATTATAATTGATTGCGAGGTACCATTAATCGATTAACGAATACAAGCCGATACCGAGTCGACTCAGTGACTCGGTCAACACCCGGAATAGAACCCGGTCCAATAGCTAGACGAGGAATATTATTAGAATTATACGAATATATATATATATAATACGGATAACGTACGGACTTGATAATAATAATATAACAATAATAAACATATATAAAATATATATGTTTATAGATATACAATTCGATATATAAAACGATATTCTAGACTCGGGTTAATAATAATATTTTCTATTCTTTTTAGTTTAGATCTGCCAAGCTGTAATGGCCAGCTTTATTAGTTTACGAGTGCCAAGCTGTAATGGCCAGCTAGATGTAGGATGTCCGGGTCGTGTCTCATATAATAAATATCAATAATGAACCCCGAGTTTAGGACTATCTAATATATACCGAATTCTATATGTATAAATTGTATATATGATATATATCCTAAGTATTACAATTTAACAAGTCCCACGCGTAAAACGTATCAATATATATATGAAATATAATTGTAATAAGAAGATTAGCTAGAGATTATACGCAAACCCGTGAGTATCGTGAACTCCCCACTTTTACTGTTTTTATTAAGTGTTTTCGGGGGAATACATGTCATTTATTAGAAAACATAATAATGCTTTACATAATAAAGATGTTTACTAATAGAAGTTATATAATAGAAAGGGGATAATAGAAACGACTAGGACAGTACTGACCGGTATATCGCCATTTCCTTTCTTGTCCAAGTAGAGGACAAGAACCAGTCTTAGCCGAGTAGAGGGTAGGAATAATTATATTTACCACAAGTAGAGTGGTACCATCGATAGGAATGACAACTAATAGAATATAATCGGAATAATATATTAGAATTGATATATAACCGAATTGATATAATAGAATATATTTCCCCCCTCCAGAAGTTATAACAGTAAAGCATGTTTATAAAAGAATGTTTTATATAAAAGAATGTTATAAAAGATTTACCAATAAACGAACTGGCCATTCGCTTTACAAAATACACGACCTCACCAACTTTATGTTGACAGAAACTATTTTTGGCATGTGTTCAGGTAACCCAACAGATATGATGACGTGGATCCTGGAAGAGTAAAGACTGTTATGATCCGAATCCGCTGCGTATCTCTGAAACCCGACCCGACGACCCGGCACCGACGCCAGGGTCGTTACATAAAAACCCAATCCGATTAATCTTGGTTAATCCCTAGTTGGTACCCCACCGGCCGACTAGCGCCTAGCGAGTTCTACAACACTGGATATAATTACCCTTAATGAACCACTAAATGGGGTTTCTTCTTGAGTGTATTTATCTAGATCATTAGGAGAGTTAGAGGCTAATGAAACACCATCATTAACACACATTATCATCCCCCTCTCTCTCTCTCAGCTCTAATCGAGATCCTTGATCTCCTTAGCCATCATATTTAACTATACACCCTAAACAGAAACTTGATCAACATAATCATCAATGACATCGTCTTCCTGAATTAACAAATGCGTCTGATTTATTTGTTATGATTAATCTAGAGAGTTGTACTTGAATTAACGTGCAACACTAATAAACAATAACAAAGTAGTTATCACGTATCATATGACTACGTGGGAATACAAAGATATTTAGTTATTTGCATACTCATTAGTCACGTGTCTTATCAAAGCATAAAACATACTACTACTAATTTCAAATCACCATCTTTTGATCATATTCCCGTACACAGAGCACACAGAATGTGGTAATATGGGCCCTAGATTCCCATTAATCGCCACCACTCCTAACCAATCACAGCCGTCCAATCATGTCACCATCTTAAGGTCACACATTCCTCCACGTATCTCACCCACCCACCTTTGGATTACACATACACATTGTGGCTCACTACGCTTCCACGTTCCTATCTTCTCAACCGTCCGATCAATCATCATCCAACAGCTAGTATTCTCTCTCTGCCACCAATATCCTCCCGCCCTCTTTCGCTCTTGTTCGTCACCCTCTTCTCTTTCTCTCTCTAGAATATTATTATTTATTATATTATTTTCTCTCTCTAGAAATGCAGGATCAAGCAGCAACTAGCTCTGTTGCTGCCAGTCTACCTTCTAGTAGTGAAAGATCTTCTAGCTCTGCTCTTCAAGCTAATGTCAAAGAAGGTCTATTTATTTTTTATTTTATTATTTTGTGTGGATATTTAATTTGTTTTAGTTTATGTGTAAACGAGCCGAGTTTAAGCCTAGGTAGCCTCGATCATTAGCTAGCTTATTGTCTCGCTAGTTTGGATCATTTAAATTAAAAACAATTTACTTGTATATAAAATATAATCCAATACATATAAAAATACAAAATATATTTTCTTTAAATAAACAATACGACATGAGTTTGGAGTTTGAACTCAACATTTCAGTTTATTAAGATAAGTTAGCTCGCTTGTTAGCTCACTAGGTTGGCTCGTTTAAATTAAAGGCTAAATTTAATGCATATTAATTATAACCAAGTTTTTAATACATATTTTATAATTCTGATCAAAAAGTGTAAAAATACAAAATCTACTTTAAAAAAAAATTAAAAACACTTCACGTTTCAGCTCGTTAAGATAATCTAATCGACCCAACAATCTGGGCCGAACTTTATACGAGCTGAGCTCAAGCTCCACATTTCAATTTGCTAAGTTAAGCCAGCTATGCTGGCTTAACTTAGCTCGTCTCAGCTCAGCTCATTTACGCCCTTAGTAATCAACATGTCAAATTTGATCAATTGGAGTAGCAATTGACTTCTTTATCCAAATTGGCTTCTAAACGTTTCAATTAACGTGTAACAACAGGCATGGAGAGTGACGACGAGATCAGAAAGGTGCCAGAGATAGTCCGAGAACCCGAAACCGCCACCGCATCAGGAACAGGCAGGGAAACGGTGTCGGTATCGAACCCGAACCGCGCACAAGGCGCGGTTGAAGGTACAAGGAGAAAAGGGAAAAGCCCAGCTGATAAAGAGAGCAAGCGGTTGAAGAGGTAAGGTTACTTGTTACACAAGTAACCAAGATGTTGAGTGACTTGAGTCATAAATTATATTTAAATTAAATTAATATTGCATGGGAATATAATAATATTGATAGGTTGTTGAGGAACCGAGTGTCTGCTCAACAAGCAAGAGAGAGAAAGAAAGTGTACTTAAGTGAGTTGGAGGTACGAGTTAAAGAGTTGGAGAAGAAGAACTCGGAGCTTGATGAACGTTTGTCTACTCTACAAAATGAGAATCAAATGCTTAGACATGTATGTATATATTATATAATATACATTTATATACAGTGGCGAAGCTTGATCCGAAACTTCGGGGGGGTCGGAAGTCACCGGTGGGTGGAAATCATTAGTTTCGAGGGGTCGAAAACCAATTTCGGGGGTTCGAAATCGTATATACCAAAAAATTTATATACGAATACTATATAATTAGAACTTCTGAGCGAAAATTCGGGGGCCGGCTGCCCCTCCCCGCCCTTTAAAAGCTACGCCATTGTTTATATATGTATATATGTATATATGCATCTTTGTATGTATATATGGATGTTGAGTGGATTAATTGGTGTTATGTTATGCAGATATTGAAGAACACAACGGCTGGCATTCAAGAAAGGAAATAGAAGTAGATTTTATTTATTTATTAATTATTTGGAAGCAGAGGCGGAGCCAGGATTTCATGATAAGGGGGGCTTAGATTATTGGAGTGAGCGTTAAGGGGGGCTTGATACAATTTTATTGAATTTTAACCTTAAAAACAGGGGGGCTTGATACAAATTTATCGAATTTTTACCTTAAAAACTTAACAAATTTGGGCCATTGGGGGAGGCTTGATACCCCTCAGTCCCCCCCCTAACTCCGCCTCTGTTTGGAAGTATTTAGCATATAGTATTTTGTTGGTAGAGTACGTTAAGATTAGAAGTGAAGTGATGATGTTGTTGTGTCATTGTCGTTTCTTGTGTGTTAAGGAACATAAGTGGAGATTGTGATTGTTCAAGCTTTATCTGGAAATATTATACTATTATTATTATTTTAATGTTGTGCTTGTGATTATATAATAAATAAATGAACGTTGGACAAAGAATATGATGAGTGTATTGAAAATTGACATGACCATGGCTGGGTTTTTGTTAGTTTCTTATTTAAATTGTTACTTTTGCCACATGTTGCAAGGCATGAATACTTGGGCTTTTTACGTTATTTTACAGCATCCATTATCTCATCATTGAAACTCTTTTTCTTTACACCTAAGTTGCATTAGATTGTTTTTTTTTTAGTTTCTCACTTCTCTCATATTCTTATATACGGGGCACTCATCGGTAGAGCATCGTTGGAGCAGCTTCACCACATCAATGGCAGCCTGTTATCTGGACCATCATTCATAAACTTCTTCCACCGGTGGTTAGGGATGATAAAAAACCCTGAACCTGCCGGGTTCGTGTATGGTATATAGCAATACCTGACCCGATTACCCGATAAATACATACCCGATTACCCGCATAATATACCCAATTACCCGCTATATAAATCTATTTGTATTTCCACATATTTATTTAATAATTTTTAATTTTCCTCCAACTTCCAAGAATAAACCTAACTAAAATTTAAATTTTGTTTGGAAGAATGAAAGCTCACACCTTTATTATTTCCAATTTTCCGTATATACAAAATATCCCCCATAATTAATTATCATTCCATAAGCCATAAACCTCGCACTCTTTATTATCTTGTTTCTAGTTTTGTTTTTTGAAGCTCTGCCACTTGCATCAACCTAACATCGTTATTTTGTTTCCATATATACAAAATATCCTTCTATGATAATTATGATATATATAACTTGGTCAGCCAATGATCTCCAGCCCAGATGGTTTGAGGTGGGAAGGTTTATCTCGAAGGGTTCCTGCCCGGGTTTGGTCTCAGGTTCGAATCTCACGCTCCACCAAAAAAATAACCGCTTGGGTTTGAAAGGAGAAACCCGTGTGGTGCTATGGGATTCGATCCTGGGCAGTGGTCGCTTTGTAACACGGGATTTACCGCTGAAACACTACTCTCCAAAAAAAAAATATATAACTTGGTCAAGTTATTCTACATAATGTAATAAAAATGAGAAGAGTATGAAGGATATAAAAAACACAATAGATCATAAAATATGACATAATGAACCACAAAATATAACACAGTGCCAAAAAATATGACACAATGCTAAATAAAAAAGACACAACAACAACAACAACAACAACCGTACCCAGGAAAATCCCACGAATAGCGACGCTGTTAGTAGGGTCTGGGGAGGGTAAGATGTAGGCAAACCTTACCCCTATCTTTAGAGATAGAGAGGCTGCTTCCAGAGAGACCCCCGGCTCGACAAAAGACAAATGCACACTGTATATCAAAAAAAAAAAAAAAAAGTGAATGTATAACATAATATAACATACAAATATATATATATATATATATATATATACATGCATAGAGACCATCCCTAATTCCTAAGTAATCTTAAATCCTAAAAATCTTTAACTTTAATCCTACGCCTCCACGAATTTCTATCTTGGACCATATCCTCAGAGAGGTGCAATTCTAACAAATCTTGTCTAATCCGATCGACCCAAGTCAATTTGGGTCTGCCTCTACTCCTCCTCCCCTCCACCGTGAGGTGTTCCACTCTTCTGACTGGGGCTGTCGTATGTCTTCGCTTCACATGTCCAAACCATCTTAATCTTCCCTCCTTTATCTTATCTGCTATGTTAGCCACTTCTAACCTCTTCCTAAGAACCTCATTTCTAATCCGATCTAACCTAGTGTGACCACACATCCACCTCAACATTCTCATCTCCGCCACTTCCATCTTGCGTAACTGTGTCTTTTTGATGGCCCAACAGTCTGGCCCATACATCATAGCAGGTCGAACTGCAACCCTATAAAATTTTCCCTTTAGTTTAGTTGGGAACCTCTTATCGCACAGAACTCCAGATGCTGCTCTCCACTTACACCATCCAGCCTGAATACGATGTGCGACGTCACTATCAATCTCTCCGTCCCTTTGGACGAACGATCCTAAGTACTTAAACTTAGTTACTTACGGGACCACATGACCCTCAATGGTGATCTGGGTGCGATCTTCGTAGTTTGTCCCGCTGAAATCGCAGTGCATGTACTCCGTCTTAGAGCGACTAATCCTTAAACCTTAGTCGCTCTAAGACGGAGTACATGCACTGCGATTTCAGCGGGACAAACTACGAAGATCGCACCCAGATCACCATTGAGGGTCATGTGGTCCCGCAAGTAAATAAAAAAGACACAATTAATTGAAAAAATGATACAATGATGAAAATAAGAAAAAGACACAATGGTACATAAAAGACACAATGATATAACGCATATTCTAAAAACTACAAGCTAAAACCCAAAAAAACGAAGACCTAAAAACTAATGTCGTAGGGTTCGATAAGACGATTCCAATGCCGCTTGAATGAGTTCAGTCGGGGTTCGTTTGATAGTCTTCCTACGACTTCCAATTTTTCTTTCACTGTGTATTTGATCTTAACCCTATATAATTTATTATATTTTTTTTAGTAAAATAACATATACCCGATAACAGTGGGTATTTTTTACTACAAATCACAGCAATTATTCTTTTAACAAAATAACGGGTATACCCGATACCCGATAAGATAATTATCATATACCTAACGGGTAATTACCCGACAATACCCGACGGGTATCTGGTCGGGTTTGGTATTACCAATACCCTACCGGAACCCGACCCATTGCCATTGGCTATACACGTAAAGCATCCGAGTACCATCTCTCCTCTGCATCTCTCTCCCCTCTGCAAACATGAGGTAGACAATACGAGACTTCACGAAACCCACTACCCGTATCACCAGCGACGATGAATTCGTAGGGATAGTGAGGTAACCACACCGTTTCCTGGTAACGCCTCGAATGCTCTTAAACCTCTAAACCCATATTATCCGTCATTTCACATTCCTAAACCATTTTTTTAATCAAATCATTCAAATAAATAAAAATAATAAGAAAACTAGTAAGGGTGTTAAGATAAATTTTCTTTCCTTATTGTTCTAGTGAAGGGATAGGAAGCCTAATCCGGGCGGAAGAGACATCCCTATCCCCATAAGCCAGCTTCCCCGCGCCAGCCAGCGGCGCAGGAAACCAACAGCGCGCAACCAACAACGTGTGCAGGGAAGCGCGCAAAGACAACAACTAATAAGCAGTGACACCACCTGATAAGCGCGTACCACCACGCGCGGAATCTTCCCTTGACACCTTTTGTACGAGGTACAGAAGACATCAAAAGGAAGATTCACAAAGATCGTTGACAGTGTACGCGCCAATGACAAAGTGACAGGTGGCAAAAGTGGTCCAACAACTACAGACAAGGACAGCAGCATGGCTGCAGCCATGCTTCCACCATGCCAGTGTCTACAGTGACAGCAGACATCCCTTACTGATGTCAGAAGCATGGTCAACGACTGTAGCAAGGACAGGGGCGCCGTCTGCCAACCACAGCATGCCACGTGTCCGCCTCGAGCAGCAACCATGCTGCCAAATGACGTCATATACAGTACCTGTATTCTCCCGCCTATTCCAAGGAAGACTTTGGACTTGGGCCTGGACCAAGCCCAATGAAGAATGGCTACTCAGGGGCTCCTCGGCTATGCCCATGAGTTCTCCTATAAATACAAGAAGACCTCTTCTTGCCAAAGCATCCGAAAATAATCACTTGTAGCCTAGAGCATTCTCACTTGTAACCTTTTGTACTCTCATATTAATAACATTCCGGCTACTTACAGTGGACGTAGGTCGTTACTCGACCGAACCACTTACATCCTGTGTTCTTACTCGCTTTATATCACACACTCACACTTAATACCACCATTAGGGTTTAACCATACGGTTTGGGTAAAGGATTAATTCTGACGAACATAAGTATAAACCCCCTCGGAGATTACTAGTAATCTCCGTGATACTTATTGTTTCTTCATCTAGTTTTTATATAAGCTTTTGTTCTATTTACAAATAAAGTAGACTAATATAACATAATTTACATATATATTACAGCCACTATTTTTGTTTTTTGAGATAACTAAAGTATATGATTTCATGATGATGTAAATTCCAAACCATAAATAGGGGCGGATTTATGCTTACTGAACGGGTTCTTGAGAATCCAGTCGGTTTGAAACTTTTAGTGAGAATATATATAAAAAATATCATAGGAACCCATAAATAAATTATGTGGGAACCCATAACCAAATGCATGAAGTGTTCCACTGGTAAGAGCCACTGTGTTTCTCCACAAGGTTGCGAGTTCGATTTCGTGTTTTGACAATTTTTCCCTTTTTGTCCGTTTTTTCCTTCTAAAATAAAACCCACATTAGGTTAAAAGTACAACTAAACTCAGAGGGTGTTTTGGGATTGTGTTTAAAAAGTACATATGGACTTATTGCTTATTCAAAAAGCCAATCAGTTGTTTGTCTAACAAAGAAACACTTTTGGTTTTAGCTTTTGGTCATTTTACACTAATAAGCTAAGCCAGACACTTTTTAAAAAATAATTTATTGACTTATCGGCTTTTCCCACTACAAAATTTAATCTAAACACTTTTTAAAAACTCATTTTTAAAAAGCTAAGTCAATATGCACTTTTATAGTTAAATAAGCAATCCCAAACACCCTCTCAAAACATAAACCCTCAGTTCTCTTTAGCTCTCTGCCTCCACCTCCGCCTGCCTCCCTCCGGCCCTCCAACTCCCACTGAATTCATATTCTCATTTCAGCAACGGAAATGATTTGTGTTTGTTTGCTTTCGCTTCTAGTCCATGGTCGCCATGGGATATGATGCTCGGCTGGGCGCTATCCACATTTTAGGTCTAGATGTAGGTAGCATTCTATAACCCCATCCAGATAAGCCAAAAATTCCAAATACCAACTATACTACTTTAAAGTTGATAAATTTGCTTCTAATTGTTATTGTACACATTGAAATACGTTAAAAGATAGTAATTTGGAGTTGATTAAAAAGAAATATGCAAGTTTCTTTTCAAACGGTTTAGACTATGAGGAGGGGGGGGGGGGGGGGGGGGGGATTGTGGGGAGTGGAAGGGGGGGGAAGAGTGGGGGGGAATTGACATTTGGCATTTATTTTTTCTTTTTTTTTTGTTTTTTAAGTAACAAAAATAACTGTTATAATTAAAAACTAAATTAAAATTCATAATAATTAAAATACAAACCTAGAAAATTAAAAAAACATAAAAAATAAAAAAAAAACCGAAAAAAAATACAAACCTAGAAAATAAAAACCTAGAAAATAAAAAATCACCTAATATTATATTTTTCCATAATCTCGCGTTTCATTTGTAGCGTGGCCTCTAACTCTGGACCGTCCATATTATCAGTGTTCAACGCGAGAAATTTCAAATCTTCGCGCTTCTCGCGCTGTTCTTTCATAGTCAACATTTTTTCAAAGGCTTGGCGAATGGTTTTTTTCTCCTCGAGCTTCTGTAGTTGAATGGTGTTGAATTGGACGAGTGTGTCATGTATGTCGGACAAGTCATCGCTGTAAGTACCTTTGCCCGATCCCGATGCCGAACCCGAAGCAGAGGACTTATGAGCCCTCTTTTTAGACTTGTCTCGACCGGGTGGACGACTCAACTCCTCGTCGAATTCGTCATCATCATCATCCAAGTTAACATGCTCGTCGACATCACGAGCACCCGATCGGTTATGAGATGAATTTGTTTTCGTCCTTTTGGACGATTCTGAAGCAGAGGGAACGTCCGCCCATTTTGAATGGTGCTTCGCGATCTCCCAACAGTGCAAAAATTTGAAATCAAAGCCCTTATCATCACGATAAGCTTTTAGGGCGTTAGTTAAGTAGTCACCGCCCGTTTCACCGCTTCGTGGATAATTTCTAGCGTGATAATAAAAACCCTTGAAGGCGTTCATCGCCTTGTTTATGTCCGTCCACTTAGACGAGAGACTCTCGTTAAATCGATACATCTCTCGACCCATCAAGTTATGGAACGAGTTGTTTATGTCGTCCCAAAAGTTTTCTCGGTGGCGATTATTTCCTACACAATAAGAAAATATATACACCGTTAGTCATATGTAATTTAAAAAAATATATAATGTCTAAAAAAAATAATGTCTAAAAATAAATACCTTCAACCGCGTTTTCCGACTCACTTATCCACGCTCGGGTAAGGGCAACCTCTTCGGGGACCGTCCACTTTTGATGTTGGCGGTTGGCGGCGTTCAACGCCTTCTCCGCCGCCGTCTTCTTTTTGTGAGTTCTTTTGGCGGGTTGTTTTTTACCGGACGATGAACCCCCAACATTTTCTAGTTGTGTTTCGGGTATGGTATCCGGTGGCGTTGTGTATTCGAGTTGTGGTGAAGAAGTATTAGGAACGGTGGAATCGTTAAAGGGAAATTGTGGAAACATTTGTCCACTAATATAACTCGCGTAACCCGCGTAGTCGGGACAATGTGATGGATAGGGTGGACGGGTTGGTACGGGACGAACCGGTGGGGTATTCGGGTTCGGGACGTAGGTGAATGGGTTGTTCGGGTCAAAGCCTCTGTTGTATGGGTTCATGGTTTTATAAAATATATGTTGAAATGTATAAAATATGGAGAAGAGTGGTATAAAAATTGAGAAGTTTGGAGGTTGGGGTGAAGTGTAGTGGTTGTTTTTAAATAAAATGTGGGGTTTAAATATTAAATTTTTTTTTACCGTTAAAAATACAACGGTTATATTTTTAAATTTTTTTTTTTTTTTTAAAGTCAAACGGTTATATTGCCCCAACCAATCAACACTTGCCACCTCACCCAACCCTTTCCCCCACCGCCCCACCCTCCCCGCCCCCCACTTCCCGCCCCATGGGCCGGTGTTCCCGCCCGGGAATGCCTCGCCGCCCCCCCCAAAACCGCCCCACTCCCTCAAGTCTTATAAAGAGGGTAAGTTGGGAATGGATCCAACATTGTTGAAATACCAATATAATTGTGACACCTCACACAAAGAGGCTACATAGACGTCACTTTGCTAAAGCGTCTTAACATAGCCTCTAAATCAGCGCCCGGCTTCAGATCGGTCTGAAACGTCTATGCACTGAAGCGGTTGAGCCTAGCCGCTTCCTCCTGCTTCAAAAACGCTTATGGCTTGTAGCCCTTTCATACCACTGTAGCCAACTTATCGGCTTGGCTAGTGGGTTGTCGGCTTATACGTTTCCCTGGTTTTAGCGTCTTATGTACACACACAAAGATTTATGGATGTAACACCATATTTACACAAAATCAGACATCTCCATATGATAAAACTTATATTGTAGAGCAATTAAATTTGTGTACAACACTGTCACGATTATAATCTATAGTAAACATTAACAAATTAAAAAAAAAAATATTGTTAATGAAATTTAAAAATCAATAACTATATGATGTATAACTTTCCCGTTTTAATAATCAAAGTGACATTGCTAGTTGGATGTCACAAATAGCAGACTTCACTAAGGGGCTCAGGCTGGGCTGCTAATTCCAAACAGGCTCTAGATGTCACATACTCACATTATCACCCCTCAATTAAAGTTTTATTAGGATTCTTTCTCCAATCTGTCGATATCATACAACAAATCCACCCTTCAAACATTTGTTGCTAAACCGGTAACATGTTTTATGTTAGGGGTGTTGAAGCTATTACGGTCGGCCTGAAATAGCGGATGATGAAGCCGCACTCCTTCCTGATAGAAAGGTGTTTGCATTTCTACGAGACGGGAGACCTACAAATCACCAGCACTGACATGATATGCATGCTCATGTATTAAGGGATGGGAAAATTTGATTAATCGTTTACAATTATGCCCTTTTCATTCACTTTTTAACATTGAAGAAAGATTGTCCGGTATATAATGAGGTATTATTTGCATCTTCTCCTCTAAGTGTGTGTGGATAGATAGATAGATAGATAGATAGATATATATATATATATATATAGAGAGAGAGAGACCGCTCGACGGAAAGCAAACATTTCTTCTTTTCCTGAAAGCATGGAAATGATACCAGCAGGCGCACCTCCTGAACCAATATTTCCCTCTGCTAAAACATCTCTACGAAGCTTTGAACCTTCTGTCTCGGTTTCAAACTGAAAACTGATAGTCAAGTCATACAATTACGCATTATTAGCTTACATTAAAACTTGAAAAAAATAATACAAATTTCCAATTTCAATTAGAATCATGAACAAGATAAGACTTGCCTCTCTAAATCAAAAAGAGTTCCTTCTTCGGTTCCCTGAAATAGCTCATCAATGGAAGAAGCTGCAGAACAGTATAAACAACAATGATGGTTGTATAATTCATCAATGAGTATGATAAATCTCCGTGCCTGAAATAGCAAATTTAGTAATGTAATCAGAACACAGAACAAGGTGATAGGATGTCAAATTGGTTATAGTTTGACCAAATTTAGTCAAAGCACCTTGTCACGAATCCGCATACTCATCATAGGAATGTCTGATACAAAAATCGTATGATAATTCTTGGCCACGGCTATGTAATCAGCAGCCCCAACCTTAAAGCAATGCTTATTGTTAACTCAAAAATGGTAAATGTTAAAGAAAAAGAAAATTACAGTCAATGAATTGATAATTTACATGTATATTAACACATTATATCAGGAATTTTACCGGACGGCCACATAAATATTCGAATGTGAACTTTGCTACCCCGTTACAGCTTTCAGGAACTTCCAGTGATCTACATAAAGCATTAATCATTTAAATTGAGCTACATAAACTGAAAAACTACTAGCATAGTAGCATTAGTGTAAACTGTAAAACATATTGACTTAAGACCAGGGGTGTAAGTGAGCCAAGCCTGAGCTCCCCTAAGCTCAAGCTCGGCTCCTTGCAACTTTATAGCGCCATACCTAAAGCTAGAATTCAGCTCATGTATAATAATAGCTTGGTTCAGGCTCAGCTCATTTACTCGTAATTACTTTTATTATCCACACACACACGTATATATTTCTAACTTTATATGTATAACAATATAGGTTATCTACTTGTTTTTATTATAATTACAAATAATTATATTTAATAATGTAATTATATATTTAATATATCAAAATGAATAAAATATTATAAGCCCACGAGACTAGACAAGCTCGGTATTTAAAGCTCGACCTCATCTATCAAATGAGTTGTATTTTATGCCTGAGCTTGGGATAGGGCTCATTTAAGCTTGGCTCAAATTGAGCTTCTAGCGAGCCAGTCTCAAGTAGCTCACGAGCAGGTAGGCTTGTTTGTACCCCTCACTTAAGACGTACCTGCCAAACATTACTGAGATAGTTTCAGATCTGACAGGTCCCGCAATTTTTCTTATGGTTTCATCCCACACGTTCTCAAATTTCTTGGTTGCAATGCTGTTTAAAGGGTAAAAGTAGGTGACCTACACATACATAAACTGAGTTTAACCACCTCACATACGAAAGTGACAAATTCAAAGCTGAAAGTGATTGGGTAGATTAAAGGTAAACCATAAATTCTCACCAGGTTTATAGATCTTTGTGATAGAAGACGACGGTAATCAGTTTCACTTCCAATCAAAACAGTTTCACAATGGTCTTCTAATTTGTCAAGAAGCTTCAAGAAAATCTCCCATTGCATACCGTCCTAAATAAACATGAGTAATTAAAAAGCATGATTTCAGGGTTTTATCTTATGTATATGCATGATTAAGATAACGGTCATTGATCTTAAACCTCACCTGATTCAAGTCACTTGGTGCTCTGTTACTGGTTGCAACAAGAACTGTTCCGGTGCTTAACAATCTGCTTATAATACCAGACAAGGCCACAATAGCGAAGACATCAACAGTCTGTAACAGAAATCATGATATTACTCTTTACTATCATTCATTATGTTTCATATTGAAACATTTAAGCTACACATACGGTACTGCTAAAAAGGTTAGGAATGGAATTCAGATTCCAATTCCAACAAAATGTGTGAACCAAACTGGTTAAGAATGGAATTCAGATTCCAATACCATTAAATTTTAACAACCAAACACCCCGTAAACAATAAATTTGTACAAAAGAATGATCTTGATTCTTGATTATTGCTTTACCTGGATTTCATCAAAACACAGAATACTAGCACCTCGTCTGTCACTTTTCTGGTCAACAAGAAACTTATCTGCTACAGCCGGAAGAATATTTTTCATTTGCATATTCTCCTTATAGCTTTCTTCTGCAGCTATCCATTCCTTAACTTTAGTATCAAAAGGAAGGTTCATTATCCAATTAGCAATGCTTGATTGCATCGACTTCTCTTGTACTTCATTCTTCCATACCTTATGCATACGCTCATTAATCTCTAGCATAGCCTGCCAATACAGATATAAACATAAAACAAAAAAAATGTTTTTTTAACTACATATTCAGCATAGAAGGTTGAATTCAACACTCACCTCATGAAAGTGAAATCGTCGTCTGTGAGTAACAATATCTTTGGTAGCACTATAAAACATATCCATCAGCATCGTCTTGCCTACATGGCATTCAACTGTTCATGAGAACAATACAAGTAAAGTTTGACTAAATCCAAATAATTAGCAACAGTCAACAGACCACTTCCAACATTCCCATAAATATATAATCCTTTAGGAGCTGGTGGAACAGCAGGGCGTTTTCCAACTACTAAATCCAACTTCTTTTCTCTGTTAAGATATGAAACCCATTTCCCGACTCCAGTTTCTACATTCACAGGCTTTTTCCTGCATAACATTAAGTGTCATTAATCAAATTAAACAAGAAATAAACCACCTAGTACATATTAAGGCATAATGCATTTTGATAATCCAAACAATGACTCATTAGTCGATAATACTGACAATGTGATAAATGATATTCCACACTTTCACTTTCGTTGCCAACAACAATCCCACATGGAAGATCATGAGCGAAATGGGGAAATGTACCTTCCCTGTGAGCAAAATCAAATGTAAATAGAGTATAACTCTATGATGATCATGCGAGTGAGATTGCCCTTAGCAACAAAAACAAAACTTAAAGAGTGCCACTACTCCACTAGTTAAATTGCAAGTATGGATTATTACCGACCAATAGGTCATTGTTTGGATTGCTAAAATCTAATTTGCCCTAAATTAATATGACCTACTGACTTACCGATCAAGCCATCGGCCTAGGAATCTATTATGTGTCTTGTCCAACACTTCACTACGTTGTTGTTTACCCTCCGCTTCCTTCAGCAAAAGCCTGCGGCGCTCATTCTCACGATCCTCTTCCCACTTAGCTAGTTTAACCTAAGTACGGTGCCAAATAAATAACCTAATTACAAATGAAATAAACAAAAGAACATAAAAAATTAAAACTTTCAAACCTACATGATATTCTTCCATTTCTTTTTCATACTGCGCCAATCTTTCAACTAAGTTATCCAGTTCCAAAGCAACTTTCTCCTGGTAAGGATCAAACTGCAGCTTTCCTTCTTTTACCAAATTCTTATATTGTGTAAGTGGCCCTGAATCATAATAAATTTGTATAAAATTTGAATAACATGACACAACAATAAAACGGGCCAAGGATTTCATCTCATCCTTGGGTCTAAAATGTGCGCATCACATGACGCATTGATTCGGTAGCATTGCTGCAGTAGCACATTTAATACGACTGCTGCAGTCTCATGAGGCACCTTATGCAGTTAACCAAATTAGACGATAAATTGCAATGGGCCTGAGTTTTTTAAATCTGGTTAACCAAATCTAACCATGTATTGAGCAAGGAATTTTGAGTATTTGAACAAATTGGACCAGAGATGATGATGATATCTTATATTGGCTTGGTTTAAGTATACGCCCCTGCCATCTTATTTTGACAGTCACCCTCACATGTAAACGACCCATATAGTTGTATACAAGTCGTATACTTGTAAGGGAAGGTTAGATCATGTTTGGTTGCGCAAGTATACGACCAGTGTAAGTGTATACGACTCATATATACGATCCATAAAACACACATACGAGCCTTATATACGAGTATACGACCAGTATAAATGCATACAACCAATATATACAATCAACAAACACATACACGAGTCTTATATACGATCCATAAACATATATACGAGCCTTATATAGGACAAGTACATATGCATATGAGGTCGTATACTTGTATATACGAATATACGATCCATAAACACATATACGAGCCTTATACACAACCAACATAAATACACGAGTCATATATTTGCAAAACAAAACACACTCTGACATTCTCCTACTAGTATCCGACCCGTAAAAGTGTATACGAGTTGTAAATACGATCTATAAACACACATACAAGCCTTATATACTACCAACATAAATGTATACGCGTATACTTGCAAAACATAGCACACTCCAACATTCTCCTACTAGTATACGACCAGTATATATGTATACGACCAGTATAGGTGTATACAAGCCCTTACATTATATTACAGAGTCACAAAACTAAACAGATTAAAACATTATCTATAAATTATTTTATAATATTCTAAAAGTAACATTTTAGTATTTGTTGTTTTTTATTTATAATAACGTGATGAAAAGTGAAAACGATGTCGTCAAATGATCAAACAGATTAATATAATAGACTATTAAACATAAAGCAAAACAGAATTGCAAATTAAAAACAAATGAATATAAATATTGAAGCTATAAATGGATAATTGAGGGTACCTGGATTATTAGTCGGAGTTGAAGGTTGAGGATGATCGGAGTAGAGGCGGAGAGCGGTGAATCGGAGATAAGACGTCTGGTGTCGAGAAGCAAAGCGTACGGAACGTAAAGAAGATATTATTAGGCGACTCATTGTTGTTGTTGGTATGAGGATTAGGGTTTGGTTGTTGGATCATTGGAATGGAGATGGAGATGAAGATGATCGTTGTTATTTATTAAAGTGCCGCCAACTCTGTTGTAACGTGGACAACGGTCGGACCATCCACTTTATCCATTCTGTTTATAGAGTTCAACATCAAAGTTACACACTTTTTTAGAGAAAAAATAATAATAAGAATACTACTACCATACGGCAAAGCCCAGGTAACGTTTGGTACGATGAAATACACCCATTTCATAAAATCATTTCATCCACTTTTTATGTTTTTTTTTTCATTTCATCCTTCATTCACCCTTTACTAACAATACCATACTCCACAACCACCACCCACAACCCACCATCATTGTCGTCACCACCCACCATCGCCCACCACTGCTGCCGCCACCACCCACCACCCACTATCTTCACCCACCCATCACCGCAGCCATCTACCGCCGTCACCATCCAACACCACCCACCGCCGCCCACCACCAACACCCACTCATCGCCGCCATCGTCACTCACCACAATTTCCTTTACCTACCACTACCACCCACCATCACGGCTATCCACCTCCACCTTCTATCGTCGCTACCGCCACATATCACCACTGCCATCACTACCCACCATCACTGCCACTGACCACCACCCACCACCGCCACTAACCACCGATTTTATTCCTTCTTCTTTTCCTGCACATCCAACAACACAAAGTAATGTTTTATTTTATTCCCACATGGCAACCAAACAAGACATGGAATGGTAATGATCCATTATATTAGCTTGTCCATTCCATTACTTCGTCAATTCCGTTTCCTTATCAATTCCATTACCCCATACCAAACAGACCCCAAATGTTTCAGCACTATTCGGAAAATTTTCTTTAGGATAGGTTGCTGGTTTAAGTCTCATGCGTGAGAAAATATCATGTTTGAGCTACAAGATTTGTCATAGTGAGTCTTTGAGTAGTGGGTTTCCTGTAAAATTGGTGACGGACCGAGTCACCAGCACTGTCCGTGATTGCGGGTGTGATGACATTTTAACTATGGATGTACCTGATGGTCAGGCTTTGTTGGTCGTTAAAAAAGAGAGCATTCAGTCATTCACGTCTCATCCCGACATAAAATTTTAACAAAATTCATAACTTCCTAAATATGTTTTATCACTTTTGAAAAGTCTTCTGCATGCTAGTCCTGTATTAATCTTTATTCAATTAAATAATAATTTTTTATTCTGCTTTTTATTATTTTTCTCTTTATTCCACTAACATCTACTAAAAAAATAATACTAAAACAATAATATAGGGATGAATAACGAGAAACAAATTTGAGGATTGGTTTATTTGCCTGAAAAGTACAGACGATAGGAATGGGACAGCAGATGAGATGTAAAGGTGTTTTTAATATACTAGTGTTTTTGACGGGGCGCGCGTTGCGCGCCTTTCTTCATCCAAAGACTATAGCCTTTATTGCGGATGAAAATTATAAAGCTCTGCACATCAACATCATAAAGCTCTATACCCGAATTTCAAACCTTGCACGAACTCAACACATGAATATTGGTCGGCGCTAACCAATCCTATTTAAATTTCAAAGCAAAGACAAATCAATGCAAAAACAAATGTTCTTAAATGTACCAACACATTAGTTAGACTTATTGCGGGTCAATTTCTTGATTATAAGCATTGTCAGATTAACCATATCTCTGCCATCGCCGTTGTCGCTACCGTAGCCCTTATACACCATTACATCAATTCCTAACCATTTAAGGATTTACACGGACTTCAGGTTCAGTATCCAGGTCCCTAATCTGCTCCTTCATAATGGCAATTACTTAACATTACCATTACTGGACCAAAAAAATATGTACCCATTTAAAAATAACATAAGTTAAGCAACTTAAATTAAGCAAAATTTTTAGAAATTTACCTTCACAAACACTCAATGGCTTATTATAATACTCCCCATATCTTCCTTCAGTTGCATACGTTCTGTTTCCCATCATCATATTCTCAAGCAAAGTTTGGTACCTCTACAATGTATGCAACAATACATATGTAGAAAAGGGCCCCGGTTTTTCTTTTCGCTTAGGGCCTCCAAAATGGTTGAGCCGGCTACTTTGAATCCAACACGATGTAGTGTACATTGTTTAGTAAAAATTGTTCGGGGAAATTAATTAAAGATTACAGAAATAAATAAAGATACACTTGATCGATACAAATCAGGATAAAAAATGTGAATGGGCATACATATTCAGGTAGGTATTGCATTTCTGATGGTAAAGTAAGATCAGTGTTCTTCCTGCAGCTAATGATTTCAAGCACCAAAACTCCAAAACTGTATATGTCAACCTTTTCGGATAATTCTCCTTTAATCGCATATTCGGGGCCGTATAACCTCTACATATCAGATAGCAAAGGCATTTAATAAATTAAATAACGATTATAGTTTAATTAAAAAAACACTAAAAAGAGTTACTTACAATGTTCCAGCAAACGCAGTACTGAGATAAGCTTCGTCCTCAGGGAAGAATCTTGCCAGGTCCAAATCTCCGATTCTTGGTTGAAATTTGTCATCAAGAAGAATGTTACTGGCTTTTACATCTCTGTGCACAATCCTGATGTCCGAGTCCTCATGTAAGTACTGCAGTCCCCGAGCAATACCGATAATTATTTGGAACCGAGTGCTCCAGTTTAAATACATGTCGTTTTTACCTGTCCACAAATTCACAAAAAATACATTAGTATTTTGATCATCATATTTAATAGATTTACTATCTATAAATTTAATTAAAAAAAAGAGGGCAAAAAAACCATTTGACCCAAACCCAATTGACCCGTTACCTAACCTGCCCAATTTCCACATCTAAAAATGCGTTTTAAATCATGTAAGTAAAGAATGAGGTCCAGACTCTTGTTCTTCATGTATTCATAGACAAGAATCCTTTGAGGTCTAATTTTTTATCTAATTGATGTGTGTTGGGCAGCCTCTTGCCAAATTCTCCATCTGCTACAAGTTAGAGTCATTTACTCACATCACAAATGGGCCATTTATATGAATAAGAAATTTGTCCGTTTAATAGAACTAAACTATACGGCTTGTTCAAGAGAAAATGCTCATTTTACTTGTTTAAATAAACTTTACAAACACTCTCAATTCATGATTTCGTGTGCGTGTGCACCTTTTAACTTTACAAACACTCCCAATTCATGCTTTCGTGTCCGTTTAACAGAACTAACCTATACGGCCTGAACATCATATCAAAAACAAATATAAAAATTAAAACCATATTTTAGCTATCCGAGAATAGAACCGTACAAATATACCCCTGTTATTTAAGTTCTGTACCCGAAACTAATTAACAAACAAAGAATGAAAAGCAAATTCACCTGAACTTTCAATTTTAATCCCATAATAGCAATTGATAAAACTGAATCAAATTAAATTAAACCATTATAAATTTAATTAAAAGCAAATTAAAAAAAAGAAGCGGCTAACTATATATAAGTAATAATAATTAAAAACCCAATTGAATTAACATCAGAAAGAATAGATTACTACTTTTCAAAAAAGAAAGAATAGATTACTTACATCATAGGCTTCAGAAATCTGGGGTTGTTATCAAGATGCCATTTCAGAGCGAGTTTTTGATAAGTTTTCTTCAAATCATTGTCTTTAGTATTCTTATCAACCTGCAAAATCTTGTAACATTCAACATGCATGATCAATCACAACACCATTTTGGTTAATCGGATGACATAAACCTACCCAACCCATTTAATAAAATATTGTTGTAACAACAGTTTCCGATTATATATGTGTATGGTCGCATGAACTGGTACAGAAGGTCCTTACCCTTTACGTTACTTTCTCACTGACACAGCCAACGAATCACTAAGAAAATAAAAGTCTTCATCTACAGCAAGAGCAAACATATATAATCTTTATTACAACAACAAATTCTAAAAGTATCAACGTGAGCAGCTGCGAAACACAAATATTCGGGCTAAGGCTGATCTGGAATAATCTGTAAGACTGTTCCTGCTGAGTGTCGTCGTCGGCGGAGGGCACCAGCGCCACGACCCGTCGAGGAGAGAATGCTCAACGCCCCTTGACCCGTTCCTTTGGTTGAGTGATGCATTTTTGGAGCCAGTTATTGATTGACTCAACATATGACGTGTATGATATGATCAGGTCTGAAAAACTTGACATGAAGCACTCCACCTCGTGTTCCAGCTCAGCCATGATCACTGGGTTCGTGGACCGAGTTCGGGTTCTTGAATACTTTGAATGGTTGGATGTTATGTATTGGGCATGGTGGCATTCGAGCATTGATTTCCGCATTTTCATCAATCTGAATATTTTAGTCACCAAAGTTGTATTAGTATGAAGATGACAACAAAAAATCTGAAATGTTTGATCCGATTGATGGAATTTTAAATGGTCTGTCTTTAGTTCAACTTCGAGATTCGACAGATTGATTTTTGTTGTCATATCTAACATGGTGGCATTCGAGCATTGATTTCCACATTTTGCTTTCCGGTACGCAAGATGTTTCCATGTTTTCGCTATGGAAAAAGATGAACAAAAGCAGCAGCTACCAAAGGCCACGCTGAAAAGGCCACCTGAGACCACATTCTGCTTTTGTTCTCTTCATATTAAAATTGCAAAGTTAAATTATACATGTTAAATATGACAACAAAAAATATGATTATTTTCATGTCATGTTTCGGGTCATCATTCAATATTGCCATCCCTATAGTTACAATGACAAAAAGTAGTACACAATCAGATGCTTACCCTTGAATGAGCTCCATGAGTTATGGTTGTAACTCTTCGTCGCGCATTTTTCAATCCGTTTTGATATGGAATCAACTGTATGCAATGCAACCTTCATACGCGAGTGCAAATCTTTAGCCACAGCTCGGGTTTTATCAATCAAATGAGGTTTGAGATCAGCATCGTTATCTCCTTCAGGTGTCATCTTGCACTTTTGCATCATAGAGATTTCCATCTGGCATGCTGCCCGCACCAGATCCTCCTCTAATGACTCTGCATCCTTAACCTTCCATACCGCCAAAGTATTCAGGAAGGCACACCATGCTGAATCAAAAGCAGACAACTGTGTTAAACTTGTGTTTACTGCTCGATTCTTCACCAGATTTCCGTAGTATTTTATTAAACAACAACTCAAGTTCATGGACAAACTTCTTAGCTGACTCGGCTAAAGCAGTCTCACGTTCACCCTGACCACTAAAAACTGCATCAGGATGACCCAATATTGTGTAGGCGCATAGCACTACTCTGACTTGGTACCTTGACAGCTTGACAGGTGACTTGGAGACTGATCTGGTTGGACCCGCTTTCTGTATATTTCTAGTGCGGGCACGGGTTCTGGGTGAAGTTTTTCTTTTAGGTGAAGCAACTCGTTTGAGAAGGTGATCGATGTCATGCTGACCATTGAAACTGATTCCACAGGCAGTGCTCGTTATAACTTTGTATCGGATTTCGAGGCGATCCAATAAAGCTTTTGTAGTCTGGAGCGTAGAAGGTGTTCCAATCAGAAGTGTAAGCTGCTCAAATGGCATCGAATTTAATTGATCTTCATTGATGTTTAGAACAGATTAATTTTTGGCCAATTCAAAGGTGGTTTTTTTCTTCAGAAATTTGCTCCAGCACCTAGTAGATGTATGGAAATCAATCATTCAGAAAACATTCTTCAAATTAAAGCCACAATAACAATTTATAGCGCATGTACCTTGCTAGTTTTCTAGAAAGATCGTCAGCTTGGTTCTGCATTTTCTTGCTCCAATTAGCACATACAGGATTAGGTAACTTTGCTCTCTACATCAAGTATTCTGCTCTCTGCCTCTTTGCCTGTATACAATCACATTGCCAAAAATAAGTTTTGCTAAGAACATGATGCAGAAGTAGATAATGAGTAAAATGACGCTACTTGTAAGAAACCAATATTGAACGGTATCTCTCCGGTTAGGTGATTGTATGACAAGTCCCTAACACGATTATTGTTCCTCACGTCACTGTGTAAATGATCATACATAAGCTAAAACCTTACACAAATGTAAACTGGCGTGATGAATATATAAAACACTACTTGCAAATACCATTTGCTGTTTTGCCAGTTAACATATAACAAATTCATATATCAAATTCACATAATACTCAACAAACACTAAAAAGTTATATATCAAATTCACATAAACATAACATATCACAAATTCATATATCAAATTCACATAATATTCAACAAACACCAACAATATACATTGTAAAGTCACATTATACTCAAAAAAACAAACGAAAGGCTTATGAAGCATACCGGCTTCTTGTGCTCTTCTGGAGTCCAAATCAAGGCCTTGTGAGCGGTTAAGGAAACATCTCATTGGTAAGCCAACATTCCACCTATTGAAAACAACATAAACCAAATGTATACAAATTACAACACAAATTGACAACATGAATGGATCGAAAAATGAAGATTACCAGGAGCTGAGCAGAAACGGGCGTCGAATCCGCCATTCTAGATCAATGCCAAAACCTGAAAGTAAACCAGCAGCAAACAAACACAACAACTATCTAAAACAATGTGAAATTTCTGTGGTTCAGAGTTTGCTAGAAAACATGGCTGCAAGGCAGGTTGCAGGCTGTTAAAACCTGCCATCCACCGACCTTGCCACGCCATCGTATCAGTTATCATAAATAAGTTTCTACTCATCACAACCAAGGCAAAAATCACAACAATCTACAGCCAACACTCAAACCGAAATCACCACCATCACTGACGGCACCTCCGGCCAGAAGCCCTAATCACCACCATTGAAACCGAAATCACCACCATCATCGAGAAGACCCTGTAGTCACCACCATCATCAGATGCCCCAAACCACGAAATTTGACCTTGGGGTTTGTCGATCTGCTCGAAAAAGAGACATGCATCTGGATCGGAATCTTTTTCAGATGGTGGTGTGAATGGCGTCTTTGTCAGATGGTGGTGTGGATGGCGTCTTTCACAGATGGTGGTGTGGATGGCGGCGGAAGCTTGGCGGTGGCGGTGGCGGTGATGGGATGGTGGTAGGAATGGGGATGGCTGTGTGAAGAAGAGAGGAACCGAATGAGAGACAAAACACAGAGCAGGAGCATCTAAATGTTTAATATCCAAAAATTACAAATATGCCATTCAAATCACTGTTTAAATACTAAGCCTTATTATTATAGTATAATTTTTGTCGTTTTTCTTCAAATTTAAGAATGGGGCTGTGAATGAAGGATGTGTTGTGAATGCTCTAAAGTTAGCAATTTTAGGCGTGAAGAGGGTAGAATATAGACATACTTACCTCTATCTCTAGAAATAGAGATGTTGCTTCTAGAGAGACCTGTCAGACCACCAACTCCACAAACAAACAAACAAACATAGCTATATAGACACCGAAGCCTCTAATAACAAAAACAAGTGATATATAGTACATAGTAAATAAGAAACATATATGGCATCAAAAAACAACATGTAGACATAAATACCAAAAGATAATCACATGTAGAGCAATACAATAATACAATAACATCATAGAAATATTTTGTAGAAATCTATGCCCGATTGTCCGTATGACAAAGCTGAGACACGTCACTACCTTCCCTAAAAGTCTTTAACCTTAGTCATACGTCTTTACAAACTCCTATTTTGGACTATGTCCTCGGAGAGTTGCAACTCCATCAAATCCCTCCTAATCCTCTAACCCTAAGTCAACTTGAGTCTATCTCTATTCCTTTACACCCCCAACCCTTAGTGAGGGGCTTCCACTGCACTCCTGTCGTCTGCGTCCACCTCAAATGTCCAAACCATATTAATCTCCATTCCTTTATCTTATCTAATAATCTAGCGACCCCTAACCGTTCCTTAAAACCCTTATTTCTAATTCATACAACCTTGTGTGCCCACACATGCACCGTAGCATATCTATCTTGTGTGCGTATGTCTACTTGAACCAGCGGTCCGTACCATATAACATTGCAGGTCTAATTGCAATCCAATAAAATTATATAACATTATTGGGAACCTCTTGTCGCACAACACCCAGTGGCTGCTCTCCACCTACAACAGCTAGCTTAGATGCAGTGAGCTAAGTCACTCTCTAGCTCCCTACACTTTGTACAAATGAACCTAAATATTTGAACTTAGTTGTATGTTTTTTCCTGAAGTTGATGAACTGACTTTTTGAGGACAAAAAGTAAGTTAAGCAAGAAGCAGAGCCGTCCATTAAGAGCAACGACGCAAGTGTGTGTGTGTGTTCCCAAAGTTAAAAAGGATATATATATGTGTGTGTGTGTGTGTGTTGTGGGCTATTGTGATCAATTTTGTTTTAAATCATCTAATAAGGCCCAAAACCACTACAATTTTAAAACCATCAAATCAAAACCAATCCAAAAGGAAATTTAAACAACTTAAAAAACATTTTCATGGGCCTAATATGTGAGAGCGAGAGAATTTGGAAGGGAAGGTGAGGGACGAGGGTTCAGTATCATATGAGAAGGCAGAAGGGTTTACAACTTACACATGTTCAGACTTCAGGGCTCCAGGTGACCAGCCAGCCGTGAGCCGTCCTTAGCAGGCTAGCGCCTAGTAGTTGATTGTCGACTACCCTAACTCACCACCGCATGTTCGAACCGACCCACACCGTTTGAAGGTTTGGCCGTTCTGGGGTTTTGATTTTGTTAGGTTTAGGTTTTGGCGTTTTGCAATGTATTTTATATTTTTATACTATTATTAATTTTGTCATTTTGGTTAATTGGATCTGGTTTAATGTTTTATTGCAATTGTTTAAAACTTTCATATTTTTATTTTCAAAGTTAAAGTTTTTGAAGACCTACTTACGATCGACTATGTCCCAAGAAAGACTCAACCACTTAGCAATGATATATACTGAAAACGACGTATTAGAGACTATAAAATATGAAGGTTTGATCGAGAGCTTTGCTTCAAAAAACCGCTCAGAAAGCTACAAGATTTACTTAAATAGTTAAATTTCGATTATTTTAGTACAATACTTTTATTTTGATTATTTTATAACAATTAATATCACATTATGTTTTTTTTTTATATATGACAATAGGGTTTAAATTATATGCCCAGTTTATTTGAAGTTACACCGTCCCCAATCCTAAAACAATTTTACAGTACCCCGACTCCATTTAAGTTATTTTAATCAGGTTTTATTTAATTTGCATGTAATAAGGACCATTATGGCCTTTTATCCATTTCTTTGGATATGTTTCGCTACTATAGTAATTGTGGTAATTTATATGTTGGGCCGATTTCAATATGTTCTAACTTCTAACCCTCTCTATTTATTTTTCTTGTTCCATACAGTTAATTATAACCCTATTATTCAGTATTCATCATTGTTGTTACGACTTGCATGTTATTTTTGCTACTTCTTCAACAATACATACTACTGTGAGTTAATTTAGACCAAACCCTAATACCTAAGTTTTCTTTTTTGTTTTAATGGATATGTTTATGCATGACCACAACCACTTTAGCTAACATCTCTTTTTCTTATAAGTTTTGGCAGTCTAGTAGCATCACATTGGAATTAATTAGTATTAGTATTAAACTTATAAATGGGTAAGATTTTTATTTTATTTTATTTTTTATTTTTTTTTGCTTATCATGTTGATTTAGATTGAATAATTACAATGATATTATAACACTTTGTATTTGCAAGCTGCGAGTGACAACGATTCAGGAGTTAAAACTCGTAGAGAGAGACGGAAAGAAGCCCGACTACAAAAAATTAAGAGAAAATTCGACTCGTTGCTCCAACGTCATGTATGCATGAACAATTCTTTTTCTCTAGTCCATTTTTATTAGAATGTGATATACATATGACTTGTATTTTGTTTTGTCATGAGTAATATTAATAATGAGTTTTGTTCTTGATTTGTAACAACTTTCAGAAAATAAACAAGACAGTGAGCAATCACACGGCGGACGTGAAAGAACTGATGACTCGAGATTCTAAAAGACTATCGAAAACTAGATTTAATGAGTATATGGATATGGAAACACATAAAGATGAGAGGAAAGCGTTTAGAAACATGAATTCTTTACATAAGAAAACAAGATTTGAAAAGTATTTGGAACTGGAAAACCAGACATTAATATCTGCAAAGGAGGATCTTGCTTTGGAAAGAAAACTTGCAAAACAACTAGGGGGGGATGGTGATGATATATTCAACATGTTACTCGAGGGAATTCCGTCTGTGTATGATTTTATGCAGACCGAAGAAAATGCAGATGTCGAAGAGGATACTAAAATAAACAATTCAAGGAAGAAACACAACAAGAATTCAAAGAAAAAGCTGGATTTGGATGCTGAAAGTCATGATTTGGTTAAAGAACATGAAACTGAACAAGCAAAATACGTGCCACCTCAGCGAAGATCTATAACTTGTAAAGATGTGCATGGTATGCAAAACAAGGGCTTTTTTTTCTTTATATTGGTGTAACATTGTATTGTTGATAATTTTGTTTGTAAATGTTGATTACTTTCAGGTCTTTTAAATAGGCTAGTTGAATCCAATGTAGAAGAAACTACAAGGAAAATGTCCTCAATTTACTTGGTAAGCTTTCTAATTTCATATATTATGTATTATGAAACGAGTGATGGTGTCATGATACAATAAGTTAAGCTTCATATATGTGCATGCTCATTTTTCTTGAATTTTTTTACTTGCAGTCTTCTAGCAGCAGTGATGATGCTCAAATTATAAGTGAGGAAATTTTGAAGTCATGTTCATGTGGACCCCGTGGCAACGAACAGTTGAGCCCGACTGTTATACAATATAAATATAATGCCGCCCTTTTCATCGTTCTGTTTGGTATTCCTTTGACAAGATTACATTTGTACCCTTGCAGGTATGCTGCTGTTTTCGCAGCTTTAGTTTCTGGTTTGGCTTGCTTGGTTGGGATTGACTTTGGTGCAAAGCTGCTCGCTTCACTTGCAAAGCGTTTTGAGGTTCGTTGAATGATTTCTTTGTTTGATATACATTAAGAAATAAAATTAGATTCTTAAGCATCCCACATAAAGAATTTGATTTTAATTATTTTCACATGTTTATGTTAGGACGAGTATCAGAAGGAAGACAACCTTTCATTGCGGAATCTGACTCTTCTTCTGTCTTATTTGTACATATTCGGAGTTTGCTCAAGGTTATTCATTCTCTTCTGAAATCACATATTGGAGATAGATCATAGATGTAATTATAATATATTTTTTTTTTAGAATTTTTTTGTTATGTTTTATTAATGGAAATTTGTTATAAAACCATTCAGTGATTTAATATATGATTTCATGATGATATTGAGCTCACGGTTGACTGAGGTCGATGTTTCTACTATCTTGACAGTTCTCAATTGTAAGATTCTCAATACTTCAGTGTTATATTTGCTTCTGTTAGAGGTGGACAAATGTAACGCTTTCGTTTTTTTATATCATAAGTTTAGTATTACCTGAATTGTCTAAATGTACCAGTATGTCGGTTTATAAGTACTTGCTATTTGCATTCGCTAGGTTGTGGGATGAGATTAAGGAGCGACGACCCAGCTGCCATGAAAAGCTTTATCGATAGCATCCGGAACAAGGTGAAAGAACTGAAGGCTGCAGATGGCGATAGCCAGGGAAACACTAGAAGTAAAAGAGTAGGTATTTCAGCGATTAATTTACAAGATAAATAAAAGAGTACACATGTCATTATTACTTTTTTCTATAGTTTCTGCGTGTTTTAGCTTGTTTTGTGGCAAGGGGCGGACCTAGTGTATAACTAGGTGCCACGTCCGTTGCTGCTCAACTTCGCGCGCATAGTGGAAAATTAGTGAAATACGATATTTGGAAAACGTTGCTACTAAAATAAAAAAAATGAAAAACGTTACTACTGAAATTCATTTCTAGATCTGCCACTGTTTGTGGCTTTGTTTGCTTCATGGGTGGCAGATGGAATTTATGCTTGAAACCATATTTGACATCAAGAACAACAAAAAGAAGGTTAAAGAGGACACCTTACAACATGCTAGCATTAAGATTTGGCTTCAGAAGGTCATTATTTTATGTTAATTTCTTATAGTACATCGTTATAATTTGTAACGGTTACAGATTGAAAATGAGTTCATTTTTTCCTTTTCTCAGTTGAGGGCAGAAAGTATTTTAATCCAGGGATTGAAATGGAGCAAGCTTCTTGACCCTGAGAAAAAAGGTCAATGGTGGTTATCAGGAGAGATAATGTCATCTACTACAAATAGTAATATTATTAATCAAAACTTTTCCAAGAAGATGTATGAAGAGAGCTCAGAATTAGCTCAAAAAATGCATCAACTTGCTGTTAGACTAGGAATGACTACATATCCAAGACGGGCGATATTATGGATAATTGTCAATGCGGTGGATTATATTGATGCGTTTGAGAAATTGTTGAGGTTGAATCTTCAGGGGAAGCAGGTATCTGTCCTTCTCTTATTGTTAGAGGTGGTCAAATGAACGGGTCAGGCTGGTTGGCAAAAAATGTTTTTTTTTTTTTAAATATCAAAATGGTTAAATTTTTTGCATGGGTCGAAAAATGTCAGCTTGAAATTTCTTTTTTAGGTAGATGTAACACAATGGACGGGCCAAGCGGGCAATGGCCAAAATAGTCACTGAGGGGTTTTGTGTTTTAAAATACAATCCGGGAAACCTTTGGTCCATTTGACTCTGCTCTTTTTATGCCAAACCTGTTAGGGATATAAACATAACCCGAATCATGGGTCAAAATCATGAAGACATAATTATTGAGGTATATTGTTATTATCAGTTTTTCATGATATTGTAGGATAGAGCGATCATGCGTGTCCTTGTGGTTTGCTGTCTGGAGGAAAGTGTATTCAACAAATATTATTGTGTTCTTGCTTCAAAGTTATGCGATCATGACCAGAACCATAAGTTCACATTACAGGTATTTCTTTGGGCGGGTTAGGTAATGGGTCAAATGGGTAATTTTCTTTGGTATGGGGGTAGAAACTGTATGGGCTGGGTTGACCTGAAAATGTTTAACCGGTTTCATTTAGTGTCGTTTTTAACTACAAAAAAATAAATAATATGGGCTACTTTTGTTGCGGTTGACATGAGTTTACTATTCCCTCATGGTCAAATAGAGTTGCAATGTGACTTCTGTGGTTTGTTCATTCTTAAACATTGAAGTTAATTTTTTCCCTTAATATTCTACTAGAGGTAAAAAATGCGTTCAGGTCAAAACAAGTAACTTTTAAGTGCCTGTTGACACGTGGGTCGGGTCAATCCAACTTATGAAAACATTTTACGCCCATTTTATCAAAGACAATTTAACCATTTTTTCCGCGTTCAGTACTGCATATGGGACCACTACATGGAACTAGAATCGATGGACGAAGAGAAATCAACGTGCCTAGCAAAATTTGTAGCAGAAATGGTATCCGGTTTTACACTTTCACTTGCGGTTCTTAAAAAAGTGAATCTACACGACACCAGAATACTGCCTTCCACAGAAGAGCATTTTAAAATGTTTTTCAAAGCCATTTTCGAGTATGCAGATAATATTGTTTGGAAGATATTCAGCCGGATATCCGGGTCCCCACAATATGAAAGCCTTAGGACTGGAATCAAGTTATTCATTGAAATGTATGTTGCAGGGAATCAAAAACAGTTTGCAAGAAAATACAAAATTGCCAACAAGGCCCTTATGAATGTTGAAGAAGAAGAAGATCCTTTTCTTTAAAGTGTGCCAGTTTTAATTTACTTTTTCTCATTTCTTGATGTGTTGAACTGAGTGTAACAGATTTTGTAGCAGGATTTAAAGTTTTTGTCTACATCCTTTTATTTTGAGGTATTCTATTTGCTTTGTTGCATGTTAATGAGTATTTACAGGCTACACTGCTGGTATACTTACTCCATGGGTGAGTGTGGTTTTGTTGATAAGGCGCTTGTAATTGAAATGGCGATAGGTGCAAACTAGTTGTACTGTGTTTTTACTAAAAATCGCCTACTAGTATATTGATTCATATCGTGGTGGAATGTTGTTAACTTCTGTGTTATAGTTATGATAAAACCATATTCACCCAAGTATGCTGAATGATAAAAAAGAATGGGAAAATGGATTTAATTACTCCCAACTATCACTCGTTGGCGGATAGCACTCCCAACTATCACTTTGGCGGATAGCATTCCCAACTTTCAACTTGTTGGATTTTATCACCCCCAAACTAACTGAGGTCTAACCCAGTTAGTGTTTGTGGCCAAAATGTAAAAAACTAAACTTAAGGGACCATTTTGAAACTTATTATTATTATTATTATTATTATTATTATTATTATTATTATTATTATTATTATCTATATCTATATATATTAACAGAGAGAGAGAGAGAGAGTTCAGAGAGAGAGAGAGGCGGAGAGAGAGAGACTCACCACCACCATCTGCCGCCACCCCCACCACCATCCCGCCACCACCACCACCACCATCTGCCATCAGCCTCAGCCCACCACCACCTTTCACCAACCTTTAACCTAATCTTCTTCTTCTTCTTCCATCAGCCACTCACCACCACCCTTCACCTCCACCACTGACCGACCACCACCGCCCTGCACCACCATCGCCTGCACCACCATCGCCTGCACCAATCCATCCCCACCCGAACCCAAACCCAACTCAGAACCAAACAATAACAATAAACCTTCTCTCTCTAACGATCCACAGGTCCGTCTAGCCCTCCACCACCCAAATCAAAACCCAATCGACCACCACCCACCACACCTTCCACCACACCGGCCCTAGCCCTAACCCTAACCCCCATTCCAAAACCCTTCTTAATCGCCGTAACCCTAACCCTAACCCCCAAATTATACTTGATGAAGAAGAAGAAGAACAATCTACATCACTTGAGGGTTTCGATTGGAGGGGTGTAGCTTGGGGTGGTCCAGGGTTTCGATCGGAGCTTCCAGGGTTTCGATTGGAGGGGTGCAGCTTGGGGTGGTCCAGGGTGACGTTGGGGGAAACGATGGTTGTGGGGGTGACGAGGGAGGGGTGCAGCTTGGGTGGTCTGAAGAAGAAGAATGAGGGGTGGGGGGTGATGGTGGTGGTGGTGGAGGGTGAAGGGTGGTGGTGGTGAAGGGTGAAGGGTGGTGGTGGTGAAGGGTGGTGGTGGTGGAGGGTGGTGGTGGAGATGGCTGGTGTGCAGAAGAAGAAGACGAAGGGGGGGGGGGGGGTGGGGTTGGGATTTATAATAATAATATAAAATTTTCAAAAAAGTCCTTTAAGTTTCGTTTTTTATATTTTGGCCACGTAAACTTTCCCTTAAGTTTAGTTTTTTACATTTTGGCCACAAACACTAACTGGGTTAGACCTCAGTTAGTTTGTGGGTGATAAAATCCAACAAGTTGAAAGTTGGGAGTGCTAATGGCCAAAGTGATAGTTGGGAGTATTATCCGCCAACAAGCGATAGTTGGGAGTAATTAAATCCATTTTCCCAAAAAGAATTCAATACATGACAAAGACAAGATCAATATTTTATAACTTTCTATGTTATGTGCAACAGGTAGAAACATACAAAACTAATAACTTCTTTATAAACACTTGATGAATGTAACGTACAAAATTCGGTTGTTACAAAAATACTCTCTATAACTCTTTTCAATAAATGAATCAAATAGCATTGCATCTCGTCTAAGTACCCACTTGATCGACTTTTACATTGCCTTAAACAATATTTAAGGGCTTTCTCTTGAACAGCCTGGAATTTGGGAACCGGGTCTGAGCAGCAGGCGTGACAGCGTGAGAAGAGAAGCAAACCACAATAGCAGTTAGATTATCAGTTGAGTGAAGGCGTAAGGCTTGATTCACGAGCTCCTTAGCACACCGTTGAGGGTCATTATGCTGCCTTAGTTGACACCGAACAAGGGCCACCGCTTCTTGATTTGACATAACATCCCAGATCCCGTCACATGCAACGATCATAAACTCATCATTATCAGTTAACACCGTTTGTCTCACATCTGGTTTAGCAATCAGCATCTTCTCCTTCTTCATATACCGGTCTCCAAGTGCACGGGTCACACCAAGTTGACCATTCAGGTACCCTTCTCCATCAAAGTAGCCACCTAAGCGCTCACATCTTTCCTTTTCCTGTAAACAAGTCAAACCCCTGTGGTCTTGAGTCATCTGTGCTGCAGACCCATTCCTACATGGTACCGCCCGACAGTCACCAGCATTTGCTATTATTACATGTCTTCCCATGATCAAAACAGTTAAAGCTGTCGTTCCACAATAATCGCTCACACTGCATTCGTCAGCTAGCGTTTGATCAGCCTGTAGAAACGCTTTGCTATGAAACTCCTCGACTTGTTTTAAGAACAAATCACTTGAATCTGAAGCACCAGTGGGTGCTGCTTGTGGTATATCAGAACCCTCAAAGAACAATCTCATGGTGTATTCTTTAACATAAGACGCTGCCTCGGACCCACCATGACCATCAAATAAAGCGTAGAACGAACTCGGGAGACCACCCCACTTGTAAGCATCACCCAAAAGCTTAGACAGATCATCAATCATGATATGTTGGTCTTCGTTTAATCTGTGTGCTCCTATATCCGTGTGACTTCCAGACCTGATGCTTGTAGGACTCAAACTCCTTGCAGTAGACTCAACAAACGCGTTACTCGTAACATTCGCAGAGCAGCAAACAGTCTAAAAAACAGTGAACAAATGTCAACATTCAGCAATAAACCATAAAAAAAAAAACAAGAAAAAGAAAAATATACATAGTTCTGTCTTGCAAAGAATCAGTAATATAACTAAGAGAGAGTGAATGCAAATTAAAAACAACTGTCATGATTCCAAATTGTTTCCAATATAATAACAATTAACATAAATACACAATCAAAACTAAATAAAAAAACACAGAATAAAACATACCAAATTATTATCAGAGATTGAGAGTGAAAGCGATGGAGATTCGACGGAGAGATTAAGAAGATCAAAATTGAGTTGGTCGCACTTCATATCTGAGGCTCCAGCAATCATCTTTTGAAATCGAAAGTATGAATGTATGTATGGATTTGTGTTTTAGAAGAAATTAGGGTTTTTGGTGTGTGGAACAAATTGGGGATTTTGGTTTTATATATAGCTCACGATGCGTTAAAGTTAATCAATTGTATATACGCGCGGTTATTTGAATTTGTGGCGTCGAACTCAATCAACTCTATATATACACGTAGATATAAGGATTTTTATTTTGAAACTTCATTTCTTTTCTTATTTTTTTTGTAAATACAACAATTATTAAAAAAATTAAAAAAGCAGAGTAAATACTAACTTTACGGAGTTCAATAGTAACTTAACGGAGTTGAATAGTAACTCCGTTAGTACTATTCATGTGAGTTTGAATGCCCATGTTTATTATCAGTGAATAACATCATAGTAACTTCAAATTAATTTTAGAAACAAATGGTCACTGTCGTTTGGAAAAAGTAACATGTTTGAGTGCTAAGCAAAAAAGTAACATATTTGAGTATCAACATGATCAGAATAAATTGGTCTATGAATGAGTTTTGTACGAAAGATTGGTAATAAATCTTGTTGCCGTCATGTTTTAATAAATTCATATAAAATCACGTAAACGTCAGGCGTTTATTAACCATATATGATTGGGAAGCCCTTTGAACATACTATGTTTCATCTTTGAACATAAAAAGTTGAATATACTATGTGGCTTCTCAGACAGTACAACAAGCTGAATGGAAGCATTTTATGCTTCTGTCTTGTTCTTAGAAAAATTGTATAAAATCATAAAAAAAATTCCGGTAGAAGTGTATTATACACATTATTGAAAAGCTCTTTGAGTCTACTATAATCCATCATTGAACATGAAAAGCTGATTAAAATTTTAATGAGGTCAAAATGTGTCGTGAACAGCTGCTGCCCAAAAGTGCAGCACTGAAAATAAAGTTCCAATTATCCAATATAACTGACCAAAGAGGGATGATTGGTTGACCCCGCTTGATCTAGACATAAATATGGCTTTTTGATGGATAAATTACACTTAATATTGTGTGAGAAAAGAGTCTATAAGTATTTGCATATAGAGCAATGCAAGTAGTTGTATTAACGGGTCAAACAGGTTGGATTGTTGATGCTTGATTGTATTAAATATTGCGTGTTGAGTTATGTTGTGTGGATACAAATGTTAAATTTATCTAATTGTACGTTGTATATCCTAATTATAACTGGCAAACGGGTTGGGTCGGGTCAATATGGGTCACGGGTCAAAACGGGTTCGGGTCAAAACGGGTTCGGGTCAAAACGGGTCAATCAAAAAAAGGGTTGTATCGGTTCGGGTCAGAACGGGTTCGGGTCAAAACGGGTTCGGGTCAAAACGGGTTTTGGGTCGGGTCGGGTTCGGGTCAAAACGGGTTTCGGGTCGGGTCGGGTCAGGTTGGGTTTAAAAAAAGTTTTTTTTAGTATTTACATGTAAGAGAGGAAAAAAAACCTCAAATTTATACTTTGTTAAAACGGGTCAAAACGGGTCAGTCGGGTTGGGTTCTAAAAAAGCTTTAAATGTATATGTATTGGGGTTTGCGGTGTCCGTGTGGGCGGGAATAGCGGTTCCTAATCAAAAAAACTTAAACAGAGTGTTTGGCATTGAGTTGTTAAATTGAGAATTAATATGGAATAATTAGAATCAGATAAAATCAAATGTAATAAACATGATTAACTTAATCCTAATGAACCAGTTACTTATATAACTCAATTTTAACCAATCCAAAAAGCAAAAGATGCAAACTTTCTAAACAAATCAACAAAAACTTGCATATTCATAAAAAAATAATAATAAAAATAAAAAAAATACTTACAATCCAATAAGGCAAATGCTGAACAGTCTGAGTAATAACAAGCCAAATAACACCATATCCAAAGAAAGAAGAAAACACACCAACAAGAAGCACAACCCATGGTGGAAAATGAAAATAATTACAAGCAATACAAGGAAGAATTCCAGTATTCTCTCCAAAGTCATTAGCAACAATTACCTAAAGTGATCTTAATCCCTAACCAAACAAGCAAAAAATATAGCGTTTAGAAGAATATTTTCGTTTATGCATTTTATCGAGCACTTGGTGTGCATCAAAATAAAGTTGCTATCAATAGCACCATAACCCATTTATCTACTGAAATGAGTTGATTTTTAATTATATATTAACTTAAGTATGTAAAAATGATATAATATATATATATTATATCATATATATATATATATTATATAATATATATTATATAATATATTTGTAGCAATGATGTTAAATATAAATCAAAAAGTAAGGACAGCAATTCAAAAGGACATAAATTGTAAAGCATACAATTAACAATGATCAGAAAAAAAATTCAATCAATACAATTCGAGGTGTATAATATATTTATACAATTCGAGATATATATAATATAGTTTTATTCCATACAATTCACATTGATCAGAAGAAAAATTTTAATTCGAACTAAAAGTCAACTAATTTAAGTAGATCCCACTCAAACCTCCCACAACTGTAACCTAATAATCACATACCTCGATTGATGAACGAATTTGTGCCTCTATCTACAGTACTGGAGAATGAATATGATGTAAGTCTGTAAGATGGAGATGGAGACTGAAGATGATGTACCCGTGAGAAAACCCAAATGACCCGTATGACCCGCTAGTTTAATTTTGTCGACCCAAGTTGACCCGTGGACAAGAGTTTTTCTTTTTCAAGTGACCCAGTTTGACCCCCTTGTCTAAAATATTTTACCCAAAACAACCCATTGTAATTTTTAAAATGTTTAAAGTGACCCATATAATAGCTTTTGGGTCAGGATTGCCCCCTCTAATCCTAATTATCATAAGTTGATTTTCAACAAGCTAGATGAGTTAAAGCTTGGAAATCTACGGATCAATGCAAGGGAGGGGCAAAGTAACAAGGCTTCTACAGGCAAAGGTAAGTATTCTTTATACTGTGTTGATATAGATGGATACTTAGGAAAATTGATATATTACTGAATGATTAAACCACAAGACCTTTTTTGTATAATTATAAATTGACTTCCTATATAAACTCGTGAACTATCCAAAACAAAGATTCACTCGTTTTACATACAAAAAAGAATTATAACTTAATAAATTGGGGGAAAAATAGTTAAGACTTCAAAATCAGGGCTCCAAATGGCGAAATTTGTGTCTTACAGTTAGCCCTTGCGGAAGGGCTAACTGTATATGGCGTCGTTTGATTGCCACATAATCCATCCCGTTGAGACATTTCTGTTCATTACTTATGGGCCACGTAACACCATACAATACCCAAGTTATGCCCTTTTTAAGTTAAGACGATTTTCTAGCCCCGTTTGTCTATGTCCAAATATCCAACTGTTCCAAATATGAGTCCGCTAGCTCACGGATCAGCTCTGTGTCAATCTCCTATGCACAAGTTACCGACGTGTTTCTTTGCAACAACGGACACGGTGCCGGAAAAACACCGTTAACAAAACCCGATATGTGTTCGCAGTTCCATCGTGCCGTTGGTGGTAAACCAAGCAAACTAACATTTTTCATACATATTCCTTCAAAAGGTGCACCCTCCATCCCTAGCAACATAGGGGCTTTTCTTGAGTTAAAACTAACCACATTACTTATAAATATACCCTTAATCTTCGGTAGGGCGTTTGGGTCCCACTTATCGTCGGGATGGTCATCGGCACCTCGGCTAAACCTTAGGGGCACCTTAACATTCTCCATTGTAATGTTTGTAATGGTGATATTTTCAATATACCCCCCTCTACCTATGTCGGTTTTTATTCGAACACCGGCTGCTGAGTTTCGAATGTGAAGATTCTCCACTCGGATGTTTGAAACACCGCCCGACATTTCACTACCGATCCCGATTCCTGAACATGTCGGGGTTGTTCCCGATACGCGTCTGATGATAATGTTGGAACTTGGGCGAGCCATGGATGTCCCGTATTGGTCCCACCCGCTTTTAACAGCTACGAGATCATCACCGCTCTCTATGTAACAATCTTCGATACATACGTTTGTACATGAATCTGTAACAGTATGGAATTAGTTGTTTTCAAACCATACATCAAGACACATTTTGAAGGGTAGAAAAGGGAATTCTTGTAAAGACATTACCTGGGTCTATTCCATCTGTGTTTGGAGCTTTGAGTGGAGCCAATATTGTCATGTCTTTTATTACAACATTGCTGGAATAATAATGAAATAAGGTCAAAAGGTTGCAGAGTAATAGAGTATAGCTGAAAACAGATACATAAATGACAAAAAAAATGCATATAGCAGCAACAAGATGGTCATGTATCTCCTTAAGGCGCCTAAAATATAATAATACAACTGTAAATCTATACGTGATATGGTATCGTATATCACAATGGTTTAAGTTATTATTGATGGAAAAAAGTCTGGTACGCAAGTAAAAGTAATAAAACGGCTAAATGGTTGAACTGTTTCCAACATAAGGAATGATTATAGGCATAAAACAGCCAAAGAAGATTACTTTTGTGATATATTTTCATTCAGTCCTTAAACTTGATCTATCATTTTCAAGAACAAAGTTGTTCATAAACATTTTCTGTTCAGCTTTTTTTTTTTTCTCGTGTGCAGGCTCACATTTATGACGAAAAACAGGAGTAGCTAATATTTATATTTCTATCTTATTGTATATTAATGGTGGAAGCTTGTATCTCACATTACCCTCATTATGGCCATTAAAATAAAACAAGATCATGTGCAACTTTGTGTTTATCACATAGGACATGTGAAGGATCATGTGCTTGCGCTGTGTTTCAAGATTCATCACTATTAGTATTCAATGTTTATGCTTTAAGGTGCTAAGATATTCTAAGAAAAAAAATGAAGATGTTTATGCTTTAAGTGTTTCGCTAACTTATTGTGAATATTCGTTGTATGGGTGGTAAATTTGTAATTTTTTTCCAAAAGCCAGGATTTCTAACTTTTCAAAAACAACTTTTCCACCCTTAAAAGCCAAAAGCCAAAAGTCAAAACAGAAAGTACTTTGGGTTACACAAACAACTTATTGACTTATTAGCTTCTTGAAAAAGCCAATAAGTCAATAAATTATTTTGAAACTCAATCCCAAACACCCTCTTAAATAAATGTTAACTTTATATTTTATGAAAAAAAACAAGTACATATGGAATATGGATCCAAATCTGGACCAGGGATTAAATGGACAAAATAACATGATGGAGCCCATATGGAGTTAAAAATATTAATTAGCATCACACTTTTTCAAGTGCCCTATCACTGGTTATCCTTTTTTATTAATTGTATTAACGTGATTCATAGTGTGTTGAATAACTTTAAATGGAAAAAAAGTGGCATATATTCAGTTTGGTGATCTCTTTAAAGTATGGCTTGTGATGATGTAATACTCCTTTGATTGATAAAAAAATAAATAAAAAGTACACCTTTGTAAAAGGGTTTTCACGGTCCGGTTAAGCCAGTTTTAATAATATTTCTCGGCCAAATCGCTAATTGTGGTTTGAAAAAAAGACAAACTTAACCGGCTGGGTTGGTTGGATTCGCCAGCAAACCAATTTGGTTTTTAATGATTTGAATCGGTATTTGTTTTTGTTTTTTTCAAAATCGTTTTTATGTTTGGAATTATAAAACGATTCACTAAAATATAATACTACATAAACGTATAATTAAAAAAACTATAAGTAAAGGTTAAAGGGTCTCGGTTCAGTTTACACAGTTTACACGACCAGCTTCAGCAGCGACCAACCCGTTAAACCATCAACCCTCCAAAACCGAACTGTGGACTGAACTATTAAACCGCCAGCTAGCTTAACCAGTCGGGATGTATTCGTTTTAAATGATTAGTTTTAACAGTTTATGAGTACCAAAACAGCAAAGTTAAAAAAAAATAGTAATATGACATAAATCTGAATGTAAAAGATGCTAGCTTTGACTTTCAGTAGTCAAATAAAAAAAGAGGAAAAGAAGAGATCATACCTGCAGTAAACAGGGTGGATGGTCCAAAATGGAGAATTTCGAAATGTAAGGTTGGAAATGAGTATGTTATTCGAGTTCATAATTTCAACAAGGTGGCCTCTAGTGTGTTCCAAAGTCCTGTTCCACCATAGGTCCCACCACATCTTGCCGCGTCCATCGATAGTTCCATTTTGCCCTGATATAAAAAAAAAAACATGGTTAAAAACTATGTAATGTTATTCACCTCAAATTCTTTTTCCTTCAACATCATGATAGTAACCCATAAGTGCAAAGTCCAAAAGGTCAACATCTTGACTTTTTGGATACATGGATGAATGCTATGATGCAAATTTGAGTGGCTTTATTAAAGTTTTCTAACAAAGGAATAGTTTAACCAACTTTCTTTACAGCCATTACAAAAACCATCAAGTTTTGATATTAAAGATTCATAATCGTTCCATTTAGGTTGTTCAACTTTAACAACTATCAAATTTTTTTAAAAAAAATATGGAAAAATATTGAAACTCGAGTGGTTTTTGTAGTTATAAAAAAGGTTAGAATGATTTTTATAAAACAACATTAAAACTTTGATAATATTTCATTTTATTCAATATATAATGCCGGAAAAAAATGATTCCTTTGACTGTACAGGACAGAGTGTAACAATGTATTGAACATGCGATTATTCCAAATAATCAAACAACATAAAAAATAGTAACCTAAATTAGACAGCCAATATAAATTACTTGGTACATGGATATAATCATCCAACATGGCAAACAAAAGAGGATTTGATTCAATGAATTATTTAAAGAACTTATTACTAATATAATATTAGCAGAAAGCATCACAATTATAGGTATGATTCCCCATTGTAGTGTGTGGGAATAAGATTAATAGTTTGGTTCAAAAGGCATATAGTCTTGATTCTCTTTTATAAGATGATGCTAAAGGTAATGATTTCCCACCAGACATTATTAGTATTTGAATAATTAAAGAGACAAACAAGTGATTATGACAACAATTTGGTGGCCATGTCAAGGATAGGTAATATGATCCGGTATGTTTTCTTTTACAAATCATATTATTCAACGTCGTCATCAAATATTAAACAAGCATTATTAGTTGGATTTATACCATAATAACAACATACTTTTTCGTTTTGCGCAAAAGCGTTTCCCAAACCAAATTTTGGTATATTAACTCAACTTGTTTAATATGTACATATTTGTGAAATCATCACATGTAAACTCTTGTTGAGAAACACCACCTCATTCATTTTTATAGCTCTGTTTACAAATTTATACCATCTTATATTATAAAAAAAAAAATCCATGTATGAATATCTGCGTATTTGAAATGGCACTTCATCAAATTTTGACCCGTTAACGCATAACAAGTCATTATATTAATTTTTTTTGTTTCATAATTACCTGCATACGGTCTGGGGGACTTTTTTTAGTAGTGAAAACTGAAAAGTACCTTTGATGTAAAGACTTAGAGAAAAGTGAAAAATGATGGTGTACCTGTAATGACAACATTTTTGAGACCATCACCATGAATTAGGCTTATATGTCTCCCTCCTAATCTTTCTCTTCCTCTTCCGTAAGAAGGTAACGGCTCGATTATAGGCCATTCTTCCGGATCCTAAAATTTAAACAATAATTCAATTTCTATGAACAACAAAACTAGGCTTCCAATAACAGGTTCGGTAGTTGTTTGACCATCGGTCAAATGTCAAACACGCCTTTATGCAGTGATAGAATTAAACAAAAAGTGTATACAAATGATCTATTATTAATCTTCAAACTAGAGCAAATTGTGTTAGTTAAAATGAATACCAACAGATCTTTTCATGATAAAAGTGAGGAGAAATAGGTAATTTTACCCTTTCTTCTAAGAACAGTTAAAATTAATAGTCTTTCCATCCCCTAGCTAGTTCATTTATTTGACAACTACATACTTTTAGTAAAATTCAATTACTCAACCAAATTAGATACAAAGACATACCCCTTTTTCACCTTTCTAATTAATAACATAGCTTTAAACCCCACCAAAGAACACCTAGCTAAATTGTAAAGATAAAATCAAAAACTTAACTAATCAAATATTTTTTTAAAGATAAAATCAAAAACTTTGACTCTCAAAAGTCAACATTGCAATTAAAAACTAAAGAACCATAAGATACTTGGCTCAAAAGTCAAACAAACTAAGGGACTGTTCGGTAATCTCTACGCCATTTAAGTGTTGAGTCAATAAAAGGTATGACGGGGTAAGAGACACTGAACCACTAAGTGCGGAACCAGTAAGAGTACGTCGAAGTGGTGGTGGGCCGAGAAGGTGGTGCGTGAGTGGTCAGGTGAGAATTATGAACACAAGTGAAGGGACAAATAGGTTAAACTTCCATTCAGTATTATTTTAAAACTTATTAATGGTTAAAAGACGTGTTGCCTGATTAAAAGGTGTCATTCTGATGAACCAAACGCACTTAATGCTACCTGGTTCAGAGTTCTTAACTTCTATGATTAGTCACTAACATTCAATCACTTGTATCCTAACAATATGCTACATAAACAACTTTAAACCATCTTTAGAACCCCCCCCCCCCCCCCCCAAAAAAAAAAAAAAAAAAAAAAAACTTTCTGCACCAAGCATGTAATATTAATATTAACATTACCTGAGAACCCAAAACAACAGCACCATCTTCAAGAAACAAAGTAAAATCACTAGTAACATTAAAACTCCCAGTAACCCATCTCCCTCTAGGAACATTCAACTGGGCCCCACCTTCAACACCTTCCATCCTTTTAACCGCCGCCCTAAACGCCGCCGTATTGGACGTCACTCCATCCCCAACCCCACCAAACTCCACAATGGACATCTTCAACGCCCTATCCGGCACCGACCCATCACATAAACCCGACCCGGATGACCCAAACCGAATACCCACATCAGAAACGGGTCGGGTTAAGAACCCGGATTGGTTGTTGGTGATTTGGAGGCTTAGGATGAGGAAGAGGGTGAAAAGAAGGAGGGGAAAGGCCCATGATGGTTTCTTGATGGTGGATATTAGTTTGTTGATGATTGGGTGGTCGTTAACGTCGATCATGGTGGTGGTGGTGTTGTTATGTTTGATGGGTATGCTGCATGTGGTGGATTAATATTGAGGAAAGGTGTAATCTTTGTTTTGGTTTGTGAAGAGCGTGTGGGAATGGAATGGTGTTCATACATATGTTTTGATTTTGAAGGAGAAAGAAGACGAAAGGTGTAATGTTTTTGTTTTTATAGCATACTAGCTGATTACCCCGGGAGGTCCCGGGGTTGATAAATCTAATTTTACGTGATAACCTATTACAAATGACTCAAGTTAACCAACCACAAAATCTTCCAATCATTGCATGTTTATAGTATTCTAATCAGTAATAACTCATATTCCCCACAAAATCTAATTTTACGTGATAACATGAACACTTTGTGTGTTTTTTTCCTGTATGAACGAAACCCCACAAAAAATAATCGATTTTTTCTCCGTTTTTTATATAGCACTATGGTACTCGTTGGAAAGATAATAAAACGCTCGTTAATTTGGTGTAATTTTTTTCTTTAAAAAATCCCGTATATAAAAGATATAAACGTTTAAAAGTTATGGGAGGAAATATGAGAGAGAAAATTTTAAATTTATTTTTAAATTCTTTTTCCTAAAATAACTCAATTTAATTAAAAAAGGAAACAATTTAAAAACACCAAAAACTCTCCATTATGATGCCACATGGTACAAGGTTGAGGCCTCCATTGCACGCCACGTCAGCAAAGGTCTTTTCTTTTATATATATATATAGATGAAAAAGACACATATATTTATTTTTATTAAATTAATTATAATTATATTATAATTATTGGGATGATAAGTAAGGTTATTTTAAAAATCCTTACTAATCGCCTCATAAAGGTTTTAGGTAAAGTGATCTCGGATTCTCAATCGGCGTTTTTATCTGATCAATTTATTTTAGACGGTCCGCTTATGGTGAATGAAATTATTGATTGGTTGAAAAAACGCAAGAAAAAAAGCTTTCCTATTAAAGATAGATTTCGAAAAAGCTTATGACAATGTCAATTGGCATTTTTTGATTTCAATGATGTCTCAAATGGGTTTTCCGGTTAGATGGTGCACGTGGATCAAAGGCATTCTCGTCTCAAGTCGGGCTTCTATTCTAGTCAATGGTTCTCCCACTTTCCAGTTTACTAGCGGAAAGGGCCTTCGCCAAGGTGATCCTTTATCGCCTTTCTTATTCTTGATTGTAATGGAGTGCCTTTCTTGGATGTTGGATAGAGCAAAACTTATTGGAGTTCATGAAGGCATTACTTTTTCGGCCAACAGAGTGAATATCAATCATCTTTTCTATGCGGACGACGCACTTATTATGGGCGTTTGGTCTCGTGATAATCTCCAATGCACGGCTCGAATACTTAGAGTCTGTTATCTATGTTCGGGTCTACGTATAAACATTCATAAATCTAACTTATTCGGGGTTGGTACGGAAGATATTGAGGTCGATAACATGATGGAGGTATTGGGATGTAAGCGTGGAGATTTTCCTTTCTCCTATTTGGGCATTAAAGTGGGAGCCAAGATGTCAAAAATCGGTAATTGGAACTCGGTGATTGAAGTGGTGAAGAACCGGTTGATTTCTTGGAAAGCTAGACATCTCTCCATTGGGGGCCGCTTAATACTTATTAAGGCGGTTCTTGAGAACTTGCCTATATACTATTTATCTTTGTACAAAGCCCCTAAGAAGGTTATTGACACTATTGAATCGATTATGCATCGTTTTCTTTGGGCTGGTTCAAGTGACGATAAAAAGATAAGTTGGGTTGCGTGGGATGTTGTTACTACTCCTAAGAAGTCCGGGGCTTTGGGTCTATCAAAATTGCTTCACGTAAATGATGCCCTTTTACTTAAATGGTCTTGGCGTTTCAAGAAAGGAGCAAGTCTATGGAAAAAAAGTGGTGTTGGGTTGCCATGGATCGAACAGATCCTGGTCTTTCCTTCCTTATTCACCATCTTCAAGTGGTTGTTGGAAGTTCATTGCTATAGCCGGAGAAAAACTATGGAATGGCAAACGCCTCAGCAGGTGTCCGAGCTGTTCAGTTTATTATCGGACATACACGAACTTGATTGGAAAGGAGGTGCAGACACATGGAAATGGACCGCTGATTCCAGTGGTTTATTTTCGGTGAATAGAGCAAAGAAGTTGCTATCAAACGGTCCGCTTGATACTAACAGCTGGAAGATGAGCTGGTCGGGTTGGGTTCCCGTGAAATGTAAAATAATGGCATGGAGAGCCACTCTTAATCGCTTACCAACGAAGATGGAATTGTTCAAACGGGGTTTCCTTTACAAAATAAAGACTGCGTCCTCTGTAATTCGGATGAAGAGACGGCGATCCACCTATTTACTGGTTGTTTTTACACGGCGGAGATCTAGACCAGAGTTCAGATTTGGTGTAAAATAGCTCCTTTGGTTGTGTTCGAGGTCTCGGACATTTTGAAAACAGTATAGACACAACCATCTTCGAGCCAGGCCTCTTACATTCTGAAAGGGATCCTCATTACAACCATGTGGGCGATTTGGAACGAAAGGAATAAGAGGAACTTCGAAGGAAAAAGCCGGAGGCCGATTGAAGTCGTGGAGATTGTTAAAACTACTTCGTATTTATGGATCCATAATAGGTCCAAGATGAAAGACACAGAGTGGAATGTTTGGTGTATTTCTCCTTTGAACTCCTTATTGTAATGTCGTTTTTTAGTGCCCTTGGGTCCTCGCTTAGAGGACTTCTTGTGGCGTTTTTGAATGAAATTTACTTTAAAAAAAACTTCATTATATAATAATTAATTAATTACTTAACATCAACCGAATTCATATTATGCTTTTGTTAATGATTAAAATATATTTTCTGCCGATATTAGTGGTCGTCAGCTCTCTTCACTTCGTGTTCACTTTGTATGATGATTTGTTGCTCTACATTTCTCACTAATTTTATTTATTTTTTCATGTAGGTTGCAATCGTAGTTCCTGTCACCATGGCTACGTTGTAGTCTATGCAGCTATGGCTAGTGGTGGATATGAAAGAAAAGTTTATGGGTAGCGTAAAAAAACATTTTGAACTTAGGAGTATCATATTATTTTTCTTAGGACTATCCCGATACATAAAATGGAGAAGATAAAAAGTTTACACTAAATCTACATTTCGCCGACAAAGTTAAGGGGTAGCACAGGTACCCCTAGGTGTAAGCTCAATCCACCCCTAGCACCTAGCTATGGCCTTAGATATGTCATTTTCATTTGCCCTAACAGCAAAAATCACAAATCAGACGTTAACACTTTGTCTTAAAATCGGAACAAACTTAAATTAGGCACAACTTTTTGGTCGGTTTTTCTTATTTATTTTTTTTCAAGGTTATGTCTTATACATTCATTAATTTTTTTTTTCTTTTTTTTTTGCTATAGTTTAAGTATATGATGTTCTCGCTTCGAATGCAAATGGGTATCACAAATAGTATGTTAGTTGGGTTTATTATAATTAGTTTTACCATAACTATAATTAGAGGGTGTTTGGGATTGAGTTTGGAAATGCAAAAGTGTTTTTGGTCAAAAGTGCTTATTGGCTTATGACTTTTTGAAAAGGAGTTTAAAAAAAATGTTTGGATTAGCTTTTGGGATGGGAAACGTCAAAAAGTCAATAGATTGTTATTTTTTTAAGTGTTCGCTTAACTTATTGTGAATATTGGTTGTATGGGTGATAAATTTGTAATTTTTTTTCCAAAAGTCAAAAGCCAAAAGTCAAAATCTAGGATTTATAACTTTTCAAAACAGCTTTTTCACCCTTAAAAAGCTAAAAGCCAAAAGTCAAAACAGAATGTGCTTTTGGGTTACACAAACAGCTTATTGACTTATTAGCTTTTTTAAAAAGCTAATAAGTCAATAAGTTGGTATGAAAATCAATCCCAAACACCCTCTTAATAGTAGTTAACTTCATTGTATTTTGATTTATCTTTCCGGCATTTGGATTCTACAAAACGTGTGAAAAAGGTGTTCATACATATGTTTTGGAAAGAACTTAGAAGACGAAAGCGGCAATCTTTTTCCTTCAAGGAAAATGAAAGAGACCCTAAACGTAAACAACTCCACATTTTATAAAAACAATTTTAATTATATTTGAATAAACAAATTAATTAATTTTGTTATTAACATCAATCAATCAATCGATTTCATACCATACGAAATGATTATTGTAAAAAAAAAGGAAAAATAAAATAAATAATCCCAACTATTGACTATTGGCCAATAACAGTCACAACTACGAAAATCACCAATATTGGTCCCAACTTTCGACATATTGGAAACCAACGGACTCAAACTAACGAAGGCTAACTCTGTTAGTGTGATGCTGACGTGACATGCTTAGGTGGCAAGATGATCCTACGTGGCATCATACGTGGCAAAATGATTCTACGTGGCATCCTACGTGGCATGCCACGTCAGCATCACACTAACGGAGTTAACCTCCGTTAGTGTGGGTCCGTTGGTTTCCAATATGTCGAAAGTTGGGACCAATATTGATGATTTTCGTAGTTAGAACTGTTATTAACCAATAGTCAATAGTTGAGATTATTTATTTCTATTAACAGTAGTCGATTTCTATTTATGCTGACGTGTTGTAGAAAATATCTACTAAAAATCTAATAAAATAGTTATTTGAAAGATTTTCGATAATTAAATATTGTTATTATTCAGTCAACATGTAAATATTTTTCTTGAGTATATAAACAAACCAAGAAGAAACGGTGAATTATAAATTATTATTTATATTTATAAGCAGGTGTTGGAAAGTTAAAGCCGGTGGAAAAATGTGAAGGGAAATAGTGATGGCGATCCAATTTGTACGGTGCGTGCAGAACGAGGGTCCGTGATAGACCTGGTCCACCTTCATATTTCATATTTGTATTTATGTAACATCACTATAAACTACTCAAATAAATAAATAATACTCTCCCGTCCCATTTTATATGTTTATTTTTCTACTTTTTGTTGCCCTAAATTAAATATCAATTTCTAAACAATTTTCAGTTTTGCTCATAAACGACAAAAGACAATCAAAGACTTGAAATAACAACTTAAGGATATTATTGTAATTTTACATAAAAGACAAAAAACAATCTTAATCTGTGTGTTTGTGAGCCCAATAACATCTAAAATAGGACGGAAGAAGTAATAATAGCCACTGAAACTCTGGCCTAGTGGTGTGGGGGTGACGTGTATAAGAAGGGTTAGGAGTTCGATCCCTCAAAGGTGATAAAGGAGAATTATTAATTAGGTGAATAGAGAAGAAGTCCTTAAACTTTAAAATTGACGAGAAATCGTCCTTTATGTTTACCTATTTTTTCAGTAGATGTCCTTAAACTTTAAAATTGACGAGAATCGTCCTATATGTTCTAAAATATTTCAAGTCTCGTCCTTTAGGCCTAACCTGGTTAGATTTTCTGGTTAAGTTATGTCACGTGCATAACATGTGAGGGCATAATTGTCATTTTACCCTCTGATTCATCTCCCCTTTTATAAATCCATCCCTAACTACCCGTCCCTTCTCTTTCTCATCTCTCTCCTTCTCTCTCTCTCTCTCTCTCTCTCTCTCTCTCTCTCTCTCTTGTTTTGGTCACCATCTCCAGCGAGACAACCACCACAGGCCTGATTTTAACCCTTATGGTGGACGAATTTATGGGGTTTCGTTGTTGCAGGTGGTGGTCGATGGCTTGTTCATTGCAGGTTGTGGTGTTGGGGGTTGTTCGTGGAGGTTGGAGACAGCCATGGCTACGAAGCAGATGAGCAGCGAAGTCTATATATTTGTGTTCGTGGAGGTTGGAGTTGCTGTTTGTTGTAATATTTTTGTGGAAAACTCTTAATCAAATTGGGGGTTAGGGTTTGTTGAAAAAATAAGATTTAGGGATTGTTAATTATGGTGGGGTGTCGGATTTGGTGAGGTTTTTGTTGTTGGATTTGTGGGATTTCGTGGTGGCAGTGTAACACCCTAAACTATTTTACAGAAAACTCGCAGCGGAAATAGCCAACCGAAAAATTCATTTTTTAAAAACAAACTTAAATGTTTAGGAACCGAATCTCCTAAGTATTTTTGGTGTTACATCTTAAAAATACTTCTTAATACATTCAACGTGACTGATCTCTGTCTAATCATGTGACCGTGACCACGTACAATCCGCCTCCTCGCTCGATCTCCATCCTTTCCTTGCTTCATTAGGTAGACAAGACAACCTGCATTCACCACATAACCATTTCGTTAATTCAATAGGTGACCTCGAGTAATCTACTCGTGATGCGGAAGTAACATCCAACAATACTCTGTGATCCTGTCCAATAGCCTTCATTCAAGTTCGGGTGGGTTACCCCAATCCGAACCTCCACATCTCCTGCATTCATACTTACATACCTACATTTCCTATCATTCTCATAACAAGGTTAATGACCCCACAATATGTCCAAACATACAATTTCCTCCATATAATCCCATAATACATACAAGCATGCACTTCCTTCGTAAAATTCTACAATACATACAAGCATACAATTCCTTCGTATAATTCCACAATACATACAAGCGTACAATTCCCTCATATAATACCACCATACATACAAGCATACAATTCCCTCCTATAATACCACAATACATACAAGCATACAATTCCTTCGCATAATTCCACAATACATACGAGCATACAATTCCCTCCTATAATACCACAATACATACAAGCATACAATTCCTTCGTATAATTCCACAATACATACAAGCATACAATTCCCTCCTATAATACCACCATACATACGAGCATACAATTCCCTCCTATAATACCACCATACATACAAGCATACAATTCCCTCCTATAATATCACAATACATACAAGCATACAATTCCTTCGTATAATTCCACAATACATACGAGCATACAATTCCCTCCTATAATACCACAATACATACAAGCATACAATTCCCTCCTATAATACCACCATACATACAAGCATACAGTTCCCTCCTATAATACCACAATACATACAAGAAACTCATTCTCTCTAACCCGAGCATGAGTACCCATATGTACATCACATCTTCAATCTACATAGTCATGACAATCTACTTACCGTATTTGATACCATCGAACAATGTATCAATTAAACTACACGCACTTGTATCATTCCGTACTATGATCATATCTACAAAACCGACATTACTATTACATGCTACACCCCTACATAGCCTTACACAAGGTCCAACAATGTTAATTGATGCGTTAAACGCAAATACGGGTCGCGCACATAAGCGAAACATCAACATACGATAGAATGAACAAAACAAAAATGAAATGTTCCAGGTCCCACCGTAACTTACGGTGGCCACCGTAAGTTACGGTGGACCCCCAAAACCCAATGGTGGGTCTCCTCTGCCTTACGGTGGAGAATTATGGTGCAGGGGCTACCGTAAGCTACGGTGCCACCGTACCTTACGGTAGGCCCTGCAAATTTTCCTCTTTTGCTTCTTCTTTCCATCCTTTCTTGACCCCTTCATGCCGGTTCATCCGAAGCCGCGTTTTACCCATTATAAGTTCCCAACATACCTTAGCATCATTATTAATGTTCCATCATCTCTATGACTCCCATTCTACTTACACACATACATACATGTTAGATTCATTATCCTAAATAGAATAAGAATCACTTACCTCGAGTCTTCCAAATTCATGCTTGTTTACTTGACTCTTCTTAATCCATTAACCCTCCATGCTTGAATCTACCTTGACACGGTCCACATCCTTTCATGCCATCATGTCCACATCATTGTTAGCATACATGTTCATTCGTATATCAATCATATTCAACTCACATATCACATTGACTTGCATAGGTCAATTTCTAACACGCATACAACATAACTTCCCACTCTTTTGATTCATACTTCAAGCAATTAGACTCAACAATGTAGATATCACATAACCAAGCTAACATGTCTTACATGAACTCCTCAATCCCACAATCATGCTAGAAAACATACCATAACATTTCCATGTCAGTTGACTTTCCAGAAAGTCAACTTTCAACCATACAAACTTTCCTTTTTATAAACATATGTCTACATTAGCATACTAGGTTGTATGAAATTCACCATAAACATCATTCATATCTCACTAACATACAAGATCATTCATCATACCAATTAACCATCACATGGTGTGCATCATACTATTTAAGCATAGTGTACATACTACTAATGCATACCTCTTACCAATACATATAATTCAATAAATTCCCACACGAATACTCTCTAAGACGCAATCCTCTTGTTAACCTACTATCAATTTCATAAATTATCATACTACTTTCATACTTGTCCAATCTTTCCTACAATTTCACAAGTTAGACTAATCTAGACATTTCATCAAACACTTGGTGTGCATACAACATTTAAAACACAATGTACAAGCATTTCATGCATACTTTCATAGCTCATAACATAAATCCTCATATTTATTCCCTACATTACATACCATTCATTCAATCGTTATCAACATAGCAAATCATCACTTTCCTTTCAATGCACTCAACAATTAACTAAGAATGGTCTTGGATTACACCAAGATCAATACCCACTTTCATCATAAGTGTAAAACAATCTAATTAGCACATGAACCAAGCATAGCCTTATGTAGTATTATGAATTATGGTTCCTTTAGTGTCTATCAACATCTAGACACCTCCATTCATCCTTGATTCACGTTTTCACATAAACCCTAGATTTTCATCACATTCAAGAACAAACATAACATCATAATTAGCCAAATTAAAGGTACCTTAGTGTGTATAAAACCTTAGATGACCCATAATTGGCTTCATGCACCATCTTGGCTTCTACTTTCTCTTAATTTGGAGCTAGAGATGAAGGAGCAAGGGTTGGGTCTTGGGTGTTCTTGATGATCGACATACACAAGAGTGTGTATGTTGACATCTTACTTTCCCCTATCTATAACCCATTAGTTTGCCCCATGTCCAAATCTAGTCCCTCTAGTTTGATACCCTTCCAACATTGACTCAATCTTTATTGAAATTCTACATAACTTGTGTATTTATCTAGGATAGGTACTTAGTTATTTCACCCCATGCTATAACACATTAAAACATGCTACTAAATTAAAGTTCGGGTTTTGGGACGTTACAGGCAGGTGGTGGTTGGTGGCACTATGTGGGGTTGTTTGTGGCAGATTTGTGATGGTGGTTGGTGGCACTGTGGGGTGTTGTTCGTGTCAGGTTTTTGGTGGTGGTAGAGGTGGTGTTGTGGTCTGGTGGTGGAGGTGGTGGTGCGACTTGGTGGCTGTGGTGGATGGTGGCAGGTTGTAAGTGAATATGGTGGAGGGTTATGGTGGTGTTTTCAGGTTTTAATAAGGGGGAAGTAAGGATAGAAGGTGAAATGTCAATTATGCCCTCACGTGAACTTCACGTAACATAACTTAACCAGAAAATCTAACCAGGTTAGGCCTAAAGGACGAGATTTGAAAGATTTTAGAACATATAGGACGATTCTCGTCAATTTTGAAGTTTAAGGACATCTACTGAAAAAATAGGTAAACATAAAGGATGATTTCTGTAATTTTTCCTAAAATGTAAATAAAAAATTACGTCAACCGATATTAAAAGTGCATAATATAAATTCACTAAGGTAGCTCTCTATGTGGTTTCATTTTTAAAACCTATCAATTACATCATTTATTGAAACCTTTCTAAGCGAATCTTCTTGAAACAAATGAAACTACCACTTAAATGTTGATCACCAATCCGATTACATAAATCAAACTTTACGTACTTCATTACTAAAAAGCATCTTTGGTGGGTTTTAACGGGTGATTTTTTAGTTGAATACAAACTAAATGAGTTAATGGGTTTTTTTAACAGAATGTGGGGTTTACAAGTTATTGTTTTTAACTAAAATGTGGGTTAAGGTTCGTTGTTAAATTTTCTAAGGGTTTGGTGTCCGATTTCTAAGGGTCCGGTGTAAACGATTCAACTGATTCGATGTCAAATTTCTACGTGTGTGATGTCGAAACACACATATATATAACACTAAAAAAAGGTTACGGGTATGGTCAAACCAGGGGCAGCCGCCCACTTGAAATTTGTTTTATGTTACACCTACATGCAAATCTCGAGCATCTCCGTGAAATTTTCACCTTGCTCCCCTTGAAATTGCTAATTAAGGTGAATGTTTGTAGCAATAGTAAGTTTTTAACTGAAATTAAGGAATAAGCAATGGGAACGATGTTCATCGGAAAAGGGTTTTTGACATATGTGTTTGATGCAATATTTTGGAGAGAGTTAAATGCCAATTTCGTCCCTGAGGTTTGGTTCAGTTTGCTACTTTAGTACAAAAAAAGTTTTTTTTGCATATCAAAACCTGATGTTCGGATTTTTTTTTGCTATTTTCGTTCTTTTCACTAACTCAGTTATAAACTGACGTTAAGGTTAGGGGTAGGTTTGTCATTTTGCTTACTTAATGAGGGACAATTTAGACATTTCATCCTATGATTATTTTAATAAAAAACATTAGTCATCTTTTTCACCCTAACAATGTCACCACCCAGTCCCACCCACCCACCCACGCACCCCCCCCACACACACTCTCTCTCTCTCCCTCTCTCGCCCGTTCCTCTCTAGAATACCCACCACCTCCATCACCATAACCACCATCTCCACCATGTCCACCACCATTGTCACCATCTCTACCACGTCTTCCACCATAACCACCACCACCTCCACCACGTCCTCCACTGTAACTACGTCCTCCGTAACCACCACCACCGTCATCATCCTTCAACAATCATCAGATTTCCTTTTCATAAAAACCCTCTCATCTCTCATTACCGTTTTAAACTTCATATTACACAAATCCCCACAAATTATTATTATTACTATTATTATTTTTAATATTATTCATACTCTAACTGCAAATAAAATAAAATAAACCCTCCATTTAACCCACTTCAAGATCTTTCTTTGCTAAATTAGCCATGTTTGAAATCCCCTAAAGCTAGAGGACTAAGAGCATTCACATCCCTTTCACCAAATCTCATCCATCAAATTACACTAAAAATCACTACTCCTCCCCTAAATCTTCTCTCCCCTAATTAAAATAATTATACTTTTTCATACTTTTATCATTATATTTTCTCTCTCCTCACTCACAACTACTTACAAAAATATTAAAATATATATAGTGATGAACAGTAGTTTTTCATATATAGGGTGGTCTAGGTGGAACAATGCTTCCACCAAATATTTTCTCTCTCCTCCACTCACAACCACTTACACTCACCCTATATAATTTGGTGGACACACTCACATACATTTGGTGGACCAAATGTGAATGCTCTAATGGTTTCAAAAAATAACACTTTCAATCTGATAGCCTTTGCTGACTCGGATTGGGCTAAGTGTTAGGAAACTAGGAGATCAGTTACAGGTTTCTGTATTTTTTTTGGAAGGATGTTTAGTCTCCTAGAAAAGCAAGAAACAATCTACTGTTACCGGGTGTTCTGCTGAAGCAAAATACAAGGCTTTATGTTCGGTGGCTTGTGAAGTAATATGGTTAAAGAACTTGTTGAATGAGTTTAGTATTAATATAGAACTTCCAGTTAATTTGCATACTGACAGGTCTACGGCATTGTCTATTGCTTTTAATCCAGTTTTTCATGACAAAAACAAAACATTTTGGTATAGACTTGTTTTTCGTAAGAGAATTGGTATAGAAAGGTACAGTAAATATAGTCAAGGTTGACTCAAATAGTCAATTGGCTAATGTATTTACCAAAGGATTGTTACCTAATCAACATGAGTTTATTTGTGACCAAATTAAGTTGTGCAACTTATTTGGGAAATAAAATTGAGAAGGGGTGTTAAAAATATAATATAAAAGTTACAATTTTATTTCCTGTCTTATTGATCTTTGATTGGTACTTTGAAATGTTGCATAAGTGTTTTTTTAGGAATTGATGATGCATTGGACACCTTGTCAGTTTTTGTGGTCACTGTCAGAATTAATGGTTGTAGCTGATCAGGAAGAAGTGTTGCTGTGTTGATGTTGAGTTGCTGTCCAGGAGCCCAGCACAAGATGTTCAAAAGATATGTTGTTGGACTTTGGCCCAACATTGAGATTTGTGGGTAATATTATGAATGGGCTTTAGTCATGAGAGAAGTCCAATAAAAGCCCATGATCCAACTTGAGAAGATGTTATATTGCTGATCAATATCATCCGTTAGATCAAGATGATCAAGGCCGTCCATGGAGACGGTGGTGGAATCATTGAGGCCAGCTTTAAATAGCTACCCCCCTCTCTCTCTCTCTCTCACACACACACACGACAGTAGCAGTCTTCATTCGTTTATTCTTTTCATCTCAAAACTCTCTCACCTTCTCTCATCCTGTAAACAAGTTTTAGGTCTAAGATTGATTTCCAGATTCATCTTGAATTTGTAAATCAGGTGCCTGTGTAGATCTTGTAGTGAAGGTTATCTTCGTGTAATCTTGTGTTTGTTTAGAGTGGCTGTGAGAGATGTCTTGTATTTGAGTATTATTGTTAGGGTTTGAACCATTCTGAGTTGGGATCTTGAAATATATTTGTGTTTTTCCAATATACCATGTTTGTGACAACATGCCTTTAGTCGATACACCATTTTCATTGAAAACCAACAAGATTTAGAAGTGAGTGGCGGGTAAATGGGCTACAATGTTTGCGTACAATGGGTAATTTATAAAGAGGCATGTTATTTACACAAGAATAAAAATTAGGTTTGCACAACCCTCTACGGGCCGTAGAGGCCTCTACGGCCCGTAGAGGGTGTCAGTGCATTAAATGCAAAACCCTCTACGGGCCGTAGAGGCCTCTACGGCCCGTAGACATGGGGACCATCAATGAAGAGACTGACTTGCAGTGTGTCAGTCTGAAAAGCAACCCATCTATGGGCCGTAGAGGCCTCTACGGCCCGTAGACAGAGATAGTCCTCTACGGCTCGTAGGGCCCTCTACGGCTCGTAGATAAGATGGCCTCTACGACCCATAGATGGCCTCTACGAGCATTTTTTAGCCATCTATGGGCCGTAGAGGGTTTTTTTTAGATTGTGTTGGAATGGATGTGTTGAGTTTTTTTTTATAAAAAGTAAAATAGCATAAAAATATATATTTTTCACTTAATAATAATTTAGTACTAGATTGTACCCCGGAGTTGAGAAATCTAATATGACATATCAATTTTACATATGAAATAGAATGATAATAAAACGCTCTTTAACAAAAAATAATACTCTCAAACAAAACAATACCTAATTAGACATCTTTATCTTAACTATAAATTGTTAATCTAATATCAAGGAGCGGAAATACATCCGTAACAATCTTATAGAACACGCTCTTGATTCCTACTAGCGAATATAGGCTTACACAAACAAAGAAGACCCAATATGTTACATATTAAATGAAAAAAATAAAAAAAAATTGTAACTGTCGATACGGTTGGAGTTTCAGGGACCCGAATAGAGGATCTGGAAGGCCACAAGATAGATGATCATACTCCATTCAAAGATAAGTGATACGAAGGTGTAACTATTCGTAGGGTTGAAGTTTCCAGAACTTAAATGGAGGAACCGGATGGCCAAACGATATTTGATCATTATAAGCACTCTGATAAATGAAGCGAAGCTGACCGGACATTAATCAGGGTCACGAAGCGACAATCTTATAGAACACGCTCTTGATTCCTACTAGCTAGTATAGGCTCACACAAACAAAGAAGACCCAATATGTTACATATTAAATGAAAAAAATTAAAAAAATTGTTGTTTATGCTATTTTACTTTTATAATAAGAAATGAAATTTTTTTATAAAAAACTCAAATAATATGCTTAAAACTAATAAAAACACTTAAAAACATAACTACGGGCCCGTAGATGGCCTATACCAGCATTTTTCAGCCATCTATGGGCCGTAGAGTTTTTTTTTTAGATTGTGTTGGAATGGATGTGTTGAGTTTTTTTATAAAAAAGTAAAATAGCATAAACAAAATTTTTTTTCACTTAATAATAAAATGATAATAAAACGTTATTTAAAACATTATTTAACCAAAAATAATACTCTCAAACAAAACAATTGTCTGTATAAACTAAATTCCATACCTAAAAAAACTATTAAATTTAACAACAAAACTGAAGAAATGACTTATCCATCCGATTAAAGTTTCTATTGGAACAATCAAAAGTAACAAAATTCAATACCTAATTAGACATCTTTATCTTAACCATAAATTGTTAATCTAATATCAAGCAGCGGAAATAAGAACATAAAATTTTTTTATAAAAAAAATTGTTGATTATGCTATTTTATTTTTTTATAAAAAAAACTTAACACATACATTCTAACACAATCTTAAAAAAAAAAAAAACTCTCTACGACCCATAGAGGCCTTTACGGGCCATATAGGGGATCACAATCATTGGTAGTCAGGACTGAACCTCGTACCTCGTTTTTCATGTTCATCTACGGCCAGTAGAGGCCTCTACGGGCCGTAGATAAGTCAAAAATTGATCTCTACGGCCCGTAGAGGTCTCTACGGGCCGTAGAGGGTTGTGTGAATAAAAATCACCCTTGTGTGAATATCCGGAGCCTTTATAAAATCTAATGTGATAAAAGAAGTACTAGTATGGTGTAGTAGCTATTACTTTTGGATGATTAGCGTGTATTTCGATGTTTTTCGGTTTTAAGACCATGCGTAGTGGGGGGCTTTATATATAAAGCCCCCCTTTCTGATTGGTCCACGTGGCTGATGAGTCAGCTTGGAGAGATAAAGTGAAAAATGGGTGTAGTGGTGGGGCTTTATTTATAAAGCCCCTGTTTGTGATTGGTCCACGTGTAATTTTTTTAAATCTTTTAACTCAAAATAATTAAAATAAAAGACAAATAAATATAAAAAATTACAAATAATATTAAAAACACACAACTAATACTAAAAATAGTTACAAATAATATTAAAAACACACAACTAATATTAAAAAAAAGTTACAAATAATATTAAAAAAAAACTTACACACTTCCTAAATTACTTATTTAAACATTACATATTCCTAAATTACTTAATTAAACACTAGATAATTCCTAAATTACTTATTTAATCATAATTTTCTCCACTAGGGAGAGTAGTTGTCCCAGTCCTCGAGTGTGTAGTACTCGGGGGATAGGGAACGTGAGCTGTCCCGTCCATCGGATCTCGCATCCGAGGGGAAATAGTAGTACTCACGAGGAGGGGTAGGCATGCTCCAGAGGCGTTCCTCCTCCTCAATTTCCCTGAGGGCTTCCAAGTCCTCAGGAGTTGGATCCCCATATTCACGGGGTGGGGTGGTCTGGTGGTGGGGGGTGGGGATAGTCTGGTGGGGGGGGGTGGGGGTAGGTTGGTGGTAGGGGTGGGGGTAGTCTGGTGGTAGGGGGTGGGGGTAGTCTGGTGGTGGGGGGTGGGGATAGCAGCAGCAGTTCGGGGGGTGGGGATAGCAGCAGCAGGAGGAGGAGAGGAGGTGAATGGTAGTCTCCGGGGCCGGCCCCGTCCCCGGACCCGGCGAGAGTACTGCCGGACATTAGACGGTCCGGCAGCTCTTGGTTGAAAACCGCCCATATTATTCATTGTGTTGAGGATTTGAGGATGAGGAAAAGGTGTGACTGAGAATTGGGAGGAAGTGTTGTATTTATAGGGTGAGAAATATGACCGTTTGGGGGGAAAACGTTTGAATTTCAAAATTTGAAATTTAAACGTTTGGGGGGGGGGGGGGGGGGTGGAAATTTGAATTTCAAATGGTTTGGAACAGTAACCGTTTAAAATTCAAATGTTTGAATATAATTTTTTTTATATAATTTAATTTTTTTATTATTAATTTTAATAAATATTATTTTTTATATAATTTATTTTTTTATTATTATTTTATTTAATCTAATAAATTTTCTGTTTAAATTATTATTATTATGTTTATTATTATTATTAAAAAAGAATGTTTGACCTTGCCACGTGGCAAGGTCTGATTGGTCCAATTCAGAAACACATAGCGCTATTTTTATGAAGCCCGGACATGATTTTGGTATATAGCGCCCCCCGTAGCGGTGTGGGGGGCGCTATTTTTCAATTTTTTTGGTATATAGCGCTCCACTACGGTAGGTCTAAAGGTATATATCATGATTGGAAAGTATTAAGAGAATTATGTGGTTTGATGTTAGCATTTGTATGAAATTTTGCAGTTTATTATTATCGGTTATTAAATGTATGCACACATGTAGTACTTGTGTGTGCATAACGTACCATAAGTGTTGCACAAATACACGATATAATATACAAGTTTAAGGGAACGTGTATAATGTAACTTTCCTTGGTGAATAAATTTACGAAAATGATACATATATTGTTATTAATTAAAGCATACACGAACTATATATTACAAAATATAAATGCAGAACGTATTAAGTAATAATAAATATATAATACACACGTGTATTGTCGATACATAAGTAATAAAGTGCAATCATACTTAAGCTAGATATATGTAATACTTTTTATAATGCATATGTGAAATATAAAACATACACAATTTCAAATGTACTAAAATCATATATTGCATTTATTAATATAAAGTCACAATGCATGTAATAACCGTTCTAAATGATTTTTCATTAATTTTGGACTTAAATAAATTTACTTATATATTATTTATATAAATAAGTATTTTTGGGTTTGTGTACTATATTATGAGAGCATCACAACGAACCAAACCACGTCCAAATGGAGCAAGATGAATGAGATATCGAAGCTTGAAAGTATACAGGTTGGAACGACCAAAGATGAGAAAATAGATTAAGTTTTGTCAACTTGTCCCACATTGGTGGGATGACAAAACATAAAGTGGTTTATAAGGAGGAGCACTCCTTGTATATTGTTTAGCTTGAACCAAACACTAGTGGGAACCCTAAGTTCGCACCCTTAACTCGCACACGCGCACGCGCGGCTCATGGGCGCAACGCCGCGAGCTGTTTGAGATCCTCCTTTGTATTTTTGACCTTATGTGTATGGTCTAGTACATGGCTTCACGTAAACCGTAACCTACAAGTGGCGCATGTGTGGTGAACTTCTAGCTCGGGTCCTCATGGCAGCGCAGTGGGATGCACGTCGTATGGTGCGCAGTTGTATATGCGGGTGGTCATCCGCCGATGAAGTAGCGTTATAGGTACTGCGCATAGATCTGATGCGCGCGCATGACCAGGTAGCGCCCTGGTCCACGCAGTCTGATCCCGAGCTGCTGTTTCAACTCATTAGACAATTTGAAGTCAGTCATAATGACGGGTTTTGACTATTTTAATTCCATTAAATATTTTGTTAATTACAAGATTAATGGTGAAAGGAGTTTCACCTTTTTTTTCTAGTATAAATTAAACCTTGGTTCACGTATAAGGTGATGATGAGTGTATCACATCTTTGACTAGAAGAATTCACAACCTTTTGAGGGGAGTAATCTCAAAACATAAACAACTTTCCTATTCCTTATAACATCCCAAAATTTGCCAAGTAGTTCTTTAGACGAGTAGACTACTCCGACTTTATTAGAATGATTTATGCGTAAGATTTTGTTAATTGAGTTTAAAGGACTCAGTGGATCATTTCAAAGATTATCCCATAGACGAAACACATGAACTGAAAAATACAAGGGTGTTGTGTATCAATATGTAAACAAAGGAAGAGCCTAAATGATAACAATAGAGGGTTAAAAATGCAGCAGAAGCTTTATACTTTATTGAAAGTTGTCACAGATTACAAAGAAAAGAAAGGAATTTTCGACAAGTGCTAAGGGCATGTGTAGTGGAGGGGCGTTATGGGGCATTATGGGGATTAAAATATTATAAAGTAATATAAATGACATTATGGGAAATGAGGGTGTAGTGGGAAGGGACGTTATGAGGCTTTATAAATGATTGGGTAATCATTGTTTTTTAATTTAAATAATACTAATAATAATAATAATAATAATAATAATATAGTAGAGGAGTCCCTTTCCCACTTTCCACCCACTCCTCATTTCATCACTCATTCAATACTTTCTTCTTTCTTCTCTCACTCACCTACCACCTCCTCTTTCATCCAAAACTTCCTGAGTTCCTTCAAACCCCTTCAACTTTCTTTCATCCAGGTTCATCATCAACATAATAATAATATAAAGTTGAGTTGGTTTTTTTCATTATCTTCATCTTCATCATCTTCATTATCTTCATCGTCATCATCTTCATTATCTTCATCTTCATCTTCATCATCTTCATAACAACAATAATAATAACAATTAGTCAAAGCGCTCGTTATATGCATAACGCGTTGCCCCAAAACGCCACCATAGCGCCGGCGGGGGCGGTGTTCCCCGGCGCTATGGGGGCCAAAACGCCCATATAGCGCTCGACTACACACACTCTAATGAATCCAATGTAGCATGCTGCTACTTATAATAAAATAAAAACAAATTGAACCCTGCAAATAGCTAAACTTCCTAATTTCCAGAACTGATCCAACGTCTATTTTTCCACCCGTTTGGATCCCTTGAAACTCGGTCAACAGTCAAACACTAACCAACACTCTCCCCCTTAGTATTGACTTCATTCTTCAAGTCTTCAACTCCAATTAAACTCTTCATTTCATAGAACTTGACTCGTGGAAAGGCCTTAGTCAGTATGTCTGCATTATGCAAATCGCCGCTCACATGCTCAACACAGACCTGTTCTCTTTCAACACACTCCCGTATGAAGTGGTATCTCATGTCTATATGCTTGCTTCGCCCGTGAAAAAACGGGGTTCTTCATTAGGGCAATTGCAGATTTGTTGTCCACAACAGCTTCACCATTTGAGTTTCCTTTCCTGTTAAGTCACTAATCAGATTACTAGCCATAACCCTTGACACGCAGCTGAGGTTGCGGCCATAAATTCAGCTTCACACCAACTAAGAGCTACCGTTCTTTGTTTTTTTGAAGCCCACGTTATCAGATTACCCGAATAGTAAAATGCCATTCGAGTGGTACTTCGCCTGTCATCCAAACTTAACTGCTTTCGTGGGTATTCTGTTTAATATGTACTAGCCGAAAACCCGCGCGACGCGGCGGCGACGACTTTACAACGTGGTACACGTACATTTTCTGTTAGTTTCTCAATTATCTCGTGATATATTGTACAATACATATGTTACGAGGTTTAAACAATTAAGGGGTCTGAACGGTTAGATGTTGAATCATTAAGTTGGACTTCTTAATGGTTAATTTTCTTGTCCCACATTAGGAGAGCCTCGTTAAGATTCAACCTAGTTCAGTGCTTAATGGTTCAACTTAATCCCAAGTCTTAATGGTTCTGTCTTAACCATTTCATTCAGAAGCTGAAACAAATGCGATAAATGCTGAATCCTTCAGCGATGAATGGTTCAGAGCCTCATTAAGAGGCTTACCAAACAGCCTCTTAGTTTCCTTAATCATATAATTAGCGTTGTCTATGCCTTATAAACCCTTAATTCTATAATTTGTTAAAAAAAAGTTTACATAACTCAAGTACTTGTATTAATTGATCACACTCGATGACGGATCAAGAACTTTCCATCAAGAGCGTAAAAAAATACGATAGGTTAAAAATGACTCTTCATAAATAGTTAAAACAGGCTAACAAATCAAATAAACTTAAAGCATTCACGATTCGTTCCGCATCTCCATCCACATAATTACAATAACAATCACTATTTTTAATATCTCATTTTTATTAAATAATACTTTTTTATACAATTATATTACTTTTTCTCTCTTCTCTACTAACAACACTTTCAAAAAAATATTAAAAAGTAAATGAAGGAAAACTATGTTCTCCCAAATATATAGATGACTGTAGGTTTTCAATCTCCTCCACTCACAACCTCATCCTAAAATATAAGAGATTCACTTACAAAAATATGGGTAACCTAAAGTGAATTCTCTTATTGCACAATCTTACTTCTAACAACTAAAATGCCATATTAAGAAAATCAAATTGATAAAAACAAAAAAAGGAAATGGGTTAACAGGAACTTTAGAAAGCCTTGGTCTGCTAGTTCGTTGATACCCATCTCATCCATTATATCAATTATCCAGAGTTCTAAATTACAAATTACAAAGAAAAACGAAATCGTAATAAATAGGACGTTAGATATTAAGAAGATAAATCAATAATTATTTTTATACCAGCGCATGATTTGATGGGAAATTAAGAACTATAAATTATTGAGTGCCCTCACATGCGATCCAATACAAGAGACCAAATTCTTCACAAAAAAAGTGAACATAGGACTTCTGTGTTGTGAATGCATCCCCTGACAAACTTTCACTTCCTTTGGAGCTACATTGCATTTTTGGAGTAAGGTAAAGATATCAACTTCAACTTGTGATACATTTTTTCATTTTCAGGCATTTGTCATTCGATTATATTCATGATGTATCAATTGTTTAATTTATAAACAAGCAACACAAAGTAAAGAGACTAAATAAAGAATTGACATAAATGACTACTAAATAATAATAACAATAACAATAATAGTTGTTTTCCAACACCTATGATAACTTTCTTGGTTTTAAAGTTGTTTTATCAAGAAATTACCATTTGTTTTCCCAAGCAACCACAATACCGACATCTTTATTGTCACTATGGCGTGGAGTTAAGTTCAATCCAAGCATAAACCCGAATACAGAAAAACAATATTTTAAATTTAACTCACAACTAATCTCCAAAAACACAAATTTCCAAGCTCAAAGCGTCTGATCATCCATCATGGTTCTATCTTTCCAGCCACCAACATCTTTAATTGCTTTTATACGCTACCAACAAATACTTGCACCATAAAAATCTCATTATTTTCATATAAAAATCCACTCTTACAAAAATTATTTGTGCAAATAAAAAAAAGAGTTAATAGCCAAATTCGTCCCTGGGGTTTGACCAATATTGCTAGATCCATCCATTTTGAGAATTTATGACATCTGAGCCACTAAGGTTTGAAGTTTAGTGCTAAATCCGTCCAATTTGCAAACTCTGTTAAATACTAACGTTAAATCAGGGGCATTTTGGTCATTTCCTATTTCTTTATTGCAAATTCGTCCCTGAGGTTTGTTCCAAATTGCTAGATCAGTCCAAAAAAAAAAAACATTAATCAACACAATTAAGGGTTATCATTATTCAAAAAAAATCATTATTCAAGTCCATTTTTCCAATTTTTTTAATCTGATTAGCATTCTAACCAAGTTTTAAATTTAAATTCAGTTCTTGAATGAATTCGGATTTGTGATTTTCTAGTTTATCGAACCTAGATATCCAAATTAAATATATTCATATTTATAAATAAAAATTATTTATTTTTCTCATATTTCAACCAAATCCGATTCAAACCGATATATAATTTTCGAACATCTAAAAAATCAAAATCCCAATAACTCGACGAAAATAACCCGAAAATCGACTCGTTAGACAACGATGTTTTTTTTTAATAATAATATTATTATTGTTTTCTTTTTTTAATATTTGAAATTTAGTTACAGACTTACAGTTGGTGTTATAGTTTTATAATTTATACTATTACTGCTGTTGTTATTATTATAATTATAATTGTTATAGTTGATGTTTTTAGCTAACCTAACCTATTTGAATACAAATTAAATACCTAAACGTTAGGAGATAAACCATTAACTGATGGTTAAGTACTTAAGTAGTTAACATTAAGCCATTCATAGGCTCGAACAATGGCGAAGCTTGAAAATCCGGAGGGGGGGTCGGAAGTATATAACTAACTTAAAATAAAAAAAGGGGTCCGAAACCGAATATATAAAAATTTTTTATACGAATACTATATAATCGGAACTTTTATGAAAATTCGGGGGGTCGGCCGCCCCCGCCTGCCCCAAGAAAGCTGCGCCATTGGGGTTGAATGAGTCAGTAGTTACACCGTAGGACGAACAGCTATGATATTTACTGTGTTTATTTTTAATGAGTAAAGATTTTGTTGGTGAGCTGATAATAATGATGAATTTTATGATAAGTTGTTGGTATGATTGATGGTTTATATTAGATAGAGCGGTTAGATTTCCGTTAGAAAATTGTGTGGTAATCGAGTGACTATGATATGTAATTATTGTGTTCATATCAACGGCTAAACGACTAAAATTGTGTTGGTGATATGCCATTTATGATGGATTTAATCTCATGCTATTGATATGGTATGATTGATGCTTTATTTTTATTTATGGTGGTATGAGTGTGTTGATATCGTGATAAATTAATATTTGGGGTGAAGGTGTGTGCTTCGTGGATGTGTACCAAAGAAACTGCTTGTTTATGCATCTAAGTATTCTCATGAATTTGAGGAGAGCCTTGGTTATGGATGGTCATACAACTCTGAACCAACACATGATTGGAGCACTTTAATGGCTAATAAGAATGCTGAGTTGCAACGTCTCACTGGAATCTACAAAAACATTTTGAATAATGCAGGAGTCAAATTGATTGAAGGACGTGGAAAGGTTATGTTGTTTATATTTTGCAATATTTTTATGTTTGTGTTTTGAAGAATGATAAACTTGCTATTGGAAAGCTTATTTTAGATATTTAATTAATACCAAATATTAAACTCACGTCTTATTATATATATATACTAGCTGATTACCCCGGGAGGGTCCCGGGGTTGATAAATCTAATTTTATGTGATAACCTATTACAAACGGCACAAGTTAACTAACCACAAAATCTTCCAATCATTGCATGTTCACAGTATTCTAATCAGTAATAACTCATATTCCCCACAAAATCTAATTTTACGTGATAACATGAACACTTTGTGTGTTTTTTTCCTGTATGAACGAAACCCCACAAAAAATAGTCGATTTTTTCTCCGTTTTTTATATAGCACTATGGTACTCGTTGGAAAGATAATAAAACGCTCGTTAATTTGGTGTAATTTTTTTCTTTAAAAAATCCCGTATATAAAAGATATAAACGTTTAAAAGTTATAGGAGAAAATATGAGAGATAAAATTTTAAATTTATTTTTAAATTCTTTTTTCTAAAATAACTCAATTTAATTAAAAAAGGAAACAATTTAAAAACACCAAAAACTCTCCATTATGATGCCACGTGACACAAGGTTGAAGCCTCCATTGCACGCCACGTCAGCAAAAGTCTTTTCTTTTATATATATATATAGATAATAAAAATAAATATATATATATTTTTTATTACAAATTATCATTTTGGACTGATCTAGCAATTTGGAACAAACCTCAGGGACGAATTTGCAATAAAGAAATAGGAAATGACCAAAATGCCCCTGATTTAACGTTAGTATTTAACAGAGTTTGCAAATTGGACGGATTTAGCACTAAACTTCAAACGAATTTGGCTATTAACTCTAAAAAAAATGAATTCTAGCTTTTACTATTTAACCTAAGAAACTAATAAATTGAAAAACCCACTTCCTCTACAGTGAGATGATAGGCTAACGACATATATTGGAGTGAGTCATTATTGATTCATTAGCAATTACTATAATTATTAAACCACTAAAACATGGGATTGTAGTTTACCTGGAAACATATGGATTTGGATTGTAATTTATTGAAAAGGGTCAACTGGGTAACATGCTTTATTTAAGAAGCGAAAAAAGGAATGACCAAATGGGTCAAAAGTATTCAAATGCTTGGTTCATATTCTCATAGAGTTTACTCAAATTTAACCTTTTCATACTTTTTTCGAGTGATGTCCACAAGTGTGCATCTTAGCTGCTTCACAATGAGAATTATTATAATGTAAATTCTTGGTTTCATTTGAAAAATTAACATGTACCTGGTGTTTTAAGTGGCTAAAAAGGGAAGAGCCCACTTCCCAGTCCTTTGCGGTACTCATACTCCACCAAAGCTCAATCACAACAAAATTAATCTGTTACATATGAATGTTCTTTTCTTCTAAAAAAGGGAAATATTAAGATCACCTTCACGTAAATGCTTGTATCATATTGACTCTTGAGTGTGTATTTATTGAAAACAAATCAATACATGGAACAATGACCTGTATATTCCACTGGTAAAGTTCATTTGAATATACAAACTTTAATAAAAACTACAATGAGACACCAACTACATTATAACAAAGCACTAACCTATCCCTACAAAGCCACTCAAAAACTATATTTTGAGTTTCATCAGTCATCCCTTCTGTATGTTTTATACAAACTTAAATGAATTATGTATCCACAACTTCCAGATACTACACCACTTCATACTTAAGCTATTGCTACTCGCATCACTGTTTGAAATCCAAAATCCAATAACTTAATGAAAAAATTAGATTATTTACCAATCTAAAGAGAAGCATCAAATTTGGATACTTACACTGTCCACGACAAAGCAAAGTGGTGAATGAAGCAACTCCTCTTGAAGCATCATTTGATCCTATTTTGTTCCTTAAGCAAATTCAATGGTTCTCTAAACTGTTCTACTATCAAACAGTTGTTGTTGCAACAATCCTTTGACACGAAACAAGGAACTTTCTAAACAAATTACAAAAACTATGAATGGAAATGGAGTTTGAATTAACCAGAACCCATGGAAACATTCAAATAACCCATCTTAAACACGTGAAACTTTGAATAATTTTATGAAACAGTTAGTTGCAACAACCCTTAGTTACGCTGCTGGAAATAAAAAAAGGTAAAAACAAGAAACCAAATAGAATTCTTAGCCATCAACATATAACAGTTCTCTTACAAGACTTAAAAATATGAAGATTCAAATCCTCAATTTTTTTTTCAAGAAATAATACTAATAAAAAAAATAACGGTTAGGCCTTCTGCTAAATCATAAGCTTACCAATAGACAAAGAAAAAAAATAGCGTAATAATTTATAAATTCTAATCAAAACCTTGTCTCCCCTTCCTTCTTAGACCTTCTTTCTTGCAGTTGTTATTCCACAAATGTGCCCCATGTCTTCCAGCCCATCTAGGCCTGATAAAATTCAGAAACAAACACCAAATGTGTGCATTAAATCTGTTAGAACCCTAAATCATTAAATCCTCAATTGGAAAAGCCCAAATTGTAACATAGAAATTGTAATGCACAAAATCCAAACACACTTAAATTCAAAACCATAGTTAGACTGTGTTGGAAATAATGTGAATGTAGATTTAATTATAATTTAGAGAAACTATAATTATATTCTTCATGTGGTGAAACCAAGACAAATAAAAATGTTTTATGAGGCTTGAATATAGTTTTATGGCTAATAAAGGAAATTTAAGTCTCTAATTATGTGAGACTTTTCACTAGCCATGGTTCATGTATATATATAAGGCTTTGTACCTCATTTTGAGACATGAGATACATGGAAAAATTACACTAAAAACTCTTGCAACACACATAACTCTAGAGTAGCAACCAAGTATCGATTATTTTTCAGGCAAGTGGGATAGTCCGGCAGTGCACCATCGTCACTGTTTCGAACCGGTGTACCCTGGGAACAGACAAAGAATCTGTTTAAGGGAATTGTGTCAAACACAAGCCCGGTTCATTTCTATGATTTTGTTTTCTTTTTAGATTTTGCTGCAGCAAGTATAGAGATTCTGATGCATGTGAGCTTCATGTAAGAAAGACGTGCAGCGATTACTATGTATACACTTTCTAACAGACTGTGATTTATGAAACTAAAAACGAAATAAATAGAGACAATACCTTGTTAAGGAGTCGTGCAAAACAATGAACATATTAGAAGCAAAAATGGAGGCTGCAAGCACAATCGTGGTAGCAGCAAACATAAAACCCTATAATGATGCAAACCGCAGATACCATCGTCCTCTTCATCTTCTTTTTCAGATGTGCAAACTAAAAACCCTATAAGAAAAAAAATAAATAAAAACGAAAATGAGCTGAACTTATCTCAATTCGATCTAGGGTATAATGGTAACTAGATGCGTGAAGGATGGTGGAAGAGATGTTAGCAAGAGCAGAAAGAAAGTTGAGAGCCTCTGTTAGGGTTAGTTTTTTTAGAGCAGACATTGTGGTGAGGTCTAGGGATATGGTGTGATTCAACTTTCAAAAAAATTTGAACTAACCTCAATTGCCGCTAACTCCAAATATTTAAGGGTTATGCTTTATAGGTTGTAACCAATGCATTAAGGGTTGATTTTAAGAGATTTGTGGAAATGACCATTTTGTCCATCCAATATGCTTATTAATATAGTAAGTATAGATATTGCATGACGAACTGCTTCTCCCCACAACATTTCAGGCACCTTCATGGACTTGAGCAACGATCACGTCACCCTGAGCACGATTCTGTTCCTCCGCTCCACAACACCGTTTTGCTGTGGGGTGTACGGTGCCGTTGTTTGTCTTTTGATTCCCTCTTGTTGGCAAAAGTCAGTGAAAGCTTTAGACATGATCTCACCTCCACAATCTGTCCTTAATATCTTCACTTTGTATTTGCTTTGTTTTTCAACTCGTGCCTTGAAAACTTTAAACTTTGCAAAAGCTTCATCTTTCGTCTTTATTAAATAAACCCACATATATCGACTATAATCATCAACAAGCAACAAAAAGTATCTATTACCTCTGATAGATTGTGGTGTTATCAGACCACAAAGATCGGCATGCACAAGTTCCAACGGTTTAGACGACTTCCATTGAGCTTCATCAGGAAAGCTTTTCCTTGTTTGTTTGGCCATAATCTTCACATAGTTGATTCGGATGTTTAATACACGGCATCCCGGTCATCAATCGTTTCTTCCCCATCGCTTGCAAAACTCGGAAGTTTGCATGGCCCAAACGAGCATGCCATGGCCATGCCTCGTCTTCCAAAGAAACCGCTAAACAGGCCGGTTTTGCGAGGTTTAGAACTATTTTATATATCCTGTTCATCGACCTTTGAATCTTCATTACGAGCCTCCGTCGGTCATCATAAACCTTTAAATAATCATCATGCATCCAAATGTCATACCCAACTTTCGTCATCTGACCGAGACTAAGTATGTTGTTCGTTAAAGCCGGAATAAAATATGCATCAGAGATTATCAATTGTTCACCATTCTTACATTGGAACAAGAGTGTACCTTTTCCTTTTATGTCAACTTTTGATCCATCACCAAACCGAACTTGACCCGTCACACTTTCATTTAGCTCCACAAGTGCATCTTTTCTCCCGGTCATGTGATTACTCGCACTGTTGTCGAGATACCATATATCTTTGTTATGCTCATTCCTGCCTTCATGTAAATTGGAAAATACCTTTTCTTCATTCAAGAGAACCATGGTTGGTGTAGACTCCCCACACACAGTTAACAATAACGTTGGTTCGTCTACTTGCTCCCTAGTCAAATGCACCTCATGCTCTTGTTTCATTCCTTGTTTACACTCAGAGGCGTAGTGCCCAAGTTGTTGACATTCAAAACACCTTATGTGACTCTTGTCGCGCGGCTTTCGTTGGGTGTTATTGATGTCATTATTTGCCTTCCATAGCGGTAACCCCGAACACGACCCGACCCACGACCTCCTCGTGAGCCACACCTGCCACCTCTTTCGCCATTGAAATTACCACGTCCACGTCCGAACCCATGCTTGCTAGAACTTCAGTTATTTGATACCCCTTCTGCCTTGGTGAGCAATATACTATTCTCACCACTTGAACCTCCCTGCCTAAGTCTCACCGTGTCCTCGTATGCTTTCAACCTACCAATAGCCTCCTCAAATGGCATCTCTTCAACATTTGAATATGGGAAAATTGCAATTTTGGCCTTTGACCCGAGTGTTTTGCGAAAATAGCCCCCTCAGGCGTCTTTGGAAAGACGGTTCCCAGTTCCCGAGGCGTCTCAGACGTCTCCCGAGACGTCTCTCACTACAACCAATAATTTACTGCCACGTCATCACCCACCCACTCTCTCTCCTTCTCCCCTTCTCTCCTCATTTATTACCTCAGTCTCTCTCTCCTCTCCTCCTCTCTCTCTACCTTTCTCTGTCCTCTCTCTCTACCTTCTCTCCTCATCATCACGTAATTGTTCTTCATCTATTCTCAGATGCCTCCCTTTCCCCGTTTGTTGTTTTTGTAAAATGGAATCGTTTTCTGCTGTGCATGTGGTTTTTTTTAATGAATTAAAATAAGATTTGTAATGCATGCATCGATGATTGTGATGGTATTTTGAAGATCGTTGGTATTTGTGTTTGTGTGAACGTGACGACATTTATAAATTTCCATCTTCTTCTTCCACTTTGGTTCTTCCTTTCTTCACTTTATTTGGTTATTACTCTCTTTCTATCTCTAACTTCAATACACGAACTTGGATCCATCATCACGTAATTGTTCTTCATCTGTTCTTGCGGATCGAACACATTTTGGATCTACATAATCAACAGTGAATGTGTTTGAGTTTGGATCTTAGAATGATAATGTAGGTTAGTTTTCGGATATGGGGCTGCTAATCGGATCTGTATTTGGAATTTCAGAGATGGAGAAAGGGAGGAGGAGAGGAGAGAGAAAGGGGGGAGAGAGAGAGAGAGAGGAGAGAGAAAGGGAGGGAGAGAGAGAGAGGAGAGAGAAAGGTAGAGAGAGTGTGGGAGATGACGTGGCGGTAAATTATTGGTTGGAGTGGGAGACGTCTCGGGAGACGTCTGAGACGCCTCGAGAACTGGAACCGTCTTTCCAAAGACGTCTCGGAACCGTCTCCAACAAATCCGGAGCCCTCTTGAGATATCCCAGGCGTCTTCGGAGTCGGTTCAGAGGTTGTCGGACACGTGTCAAAAGGTAATTGGTCCGTGGGAGATTTCGTATTAAAGACGGTTGGGAAGCCTCGGGAGGTGCGAGCCGTCTCTCCCGAGACGCCTGAGGGGCCTATTTTCGCAAAACACTCGAGTCAAAGGCCAAAATTGCAATTTTCCCTTTGAATATTGTTCCATGGATGCAACCAAGTTGATAAAATTTTATGTGACCGTATCAAGCAGTTTGCGTACCAACTCCTCATCTTCCAAAGTTGCACCAACACTATTATATTTAGAGATCATACCCGAAAGCTTCCCGACGTATTCATCAATCGATTCACCGTCCTTCATACGCAAAGCTTCAAATTCAGTTTTCAGCGTATGTAATCTGGCCTTCTACACTTTTTCGGCTCTGACAAATCTCGTTTTCAAAGACTCTCAAACCTCCTTGGCAGTCTTTTTCTTTGCAACCTGCATCAGAATCTCCTCTGGTATCGCTTGAAAGATGAAAGCTCGAGCTTTTTTACTTTTCTTTTCATCAGCAACCACACCGGTTTGTGGCTCGATCGAATCCCACAATCCTTGGGCATCTAGAATCGCTTCCATCTTAATAGACCAGGTAGTGTAATTTGTAGAGGTGAGTGTAGGACACTGAAAGGAGATCGGATTCTCCTTTGGAGGATTAGAGGTAGTGGCTAGGGTTGACATGGTATTGAATCTTAGAATTTTAGGCATACTTAGGTGGATCAAACTGAAGCTCTGATACCAAAATGTTGGGTATCATTATGTAAACAAAGGAAGAGACTAAATTGAAAGGGTGATGCTATCTAGACATCCCCAAAAAGCCCTAGACACCCCTGTGGACGGCCCATTGAGGCTTCAACGACCCATTGAGGGCCAAACAGAGAAAATCGACGGCCCATTGAGGCCTCAACGACCCATTGAGGGCCAAAAAATGGAAAAAAGACGGCCCATATAGGTTTGCCAATTATTGGTAATCATTGACCAATCATTGGCAATGATTGGTAATTGAAAAAAAGAAGTGTAGTGTGGGTGTTGAGGCCTAGACGACCCCTCAAGAAGCTTTGTCTCAACGGGCCATTAAGGCCTCAACGGCCCATCTTGGATTTGTCTCAACGGCCCGCCGTTTTTCAAAATTTTGGCCTCAACGGCCCATTGTGGCCTCCACGACCCAGGTGTTCCATTTTTTTTTATTTTTTTAGTGTGTTTTATATATTTTAAGCTTGAAATTTGTGTTTTTTATAAAAAAAATAAAAAGTACATTCTTATCATAAGTATAAATTAGCTTATACAACAATTTTTTTCATTAAATAATTAAAATTACATGATAAAAACAATAACATACGATAAGCTAGGTTAAGTCAAAATACTTTGTTCTTATATGCACCCTTGGTTGACGATGTTGATACAACGTCTCCCACTCTTGAAAATTGCGTGGACCATCGAACATAGGAAAGATGGTCTCACTATGACCACCCTTACATAAAAATTGAACAACCACTCCAAATTTCTGAGCAATTAGCAATCCAGTGGAGGGCATATCCATCCAATGGGTCCTCGGGGCATTTCCGACTCCAGACCAATCTAATGACCTATATAGTTCGTGGTACCAACCGTGATCTACCCTGTTCAAAATTGGCTCCCACCGGTCTCTGTTCGTCACCATCTCATCCATAAGCTGTGTGCGGATGAAGTGCCACTGATCCTCTGCCCACCCTAAACACATAGCTATGGATCGGAATCCACGGTTACCGTCCCCACGAACATTTTGAATGCATTTCAAACAGTTGAAGTTCTTTAAAGTGATACACTTGAATCAAGATTAGGTACTTTTCATTTGTATCTTACTTTATTTATTTAGTTTTGTATACGACATTGTACTTTGTATTTCCTACGAATAACAAGAGAATCATTATTATATTTAATTTTCTTATACTTTAATCAAAAGTGAGCCCTATTTCCTACAATATCCATACGTGTATACAAAACATAAAGGAAGTTCTAACATACGATATCATTGGTGAATATACGAGGTCATATATGCAATTAACGAATCATACATGATACATGTCAACAAAATATATTGGTCAGCACTGGAATGAGATTATGATACGGATGAAGGAACATCATCAGTTTCATGACCAAAGCCCGATCGAAGTGATTGCAACTTCTTTAGTAGCAGCTGCCACAACCACTTTCACAGCTTGAAACTTTATGCAATTGGTCACTTTCAACCTGCGACAACGACAATTTGAAACAACGCTAACATCCATTGAATTAAAATCCTAAAGCTTTTGGTTTACCGACCCTACTAATGATAATGCTTGATAATGAAATGTTGCAATTTCGACAACAATTGGAGCACTCTTGACGTTGGAACACTTTGTCACTGAGTATTCCTTGTCTCTTGATGTCTCCTAGTCTCCAATGGTACAGAATGCTTGAAAATCCATTGGAAATACATCTTTGTTTGGCCAAAAACTAACATAAACGGCTCAATACCGTCTACTGGCCATAAAATACGACCAAGCAAGTATTTTATGGCCTAATTTACGGCCCAAAACCGACATAACCGATAACTGAAACGTAACTGACATAACCGAATTGATTTAATCCATAACCGACATAACCAATGGTTATGGTCATGAGATTTCTTTAGCCGTCCGAGCTGTTATGATTATGGTTATGTAGCCTTGGTTAACCGATTTAACCGAACCGAGCCGAAATTGTAATGCTAAGTCTATGTAATAAAATTTATGTTTTACACCAAGCATGAAGATGTTTTTTTACTAAGATAAAATTATGTAAGTAGCAAAATGATCTTGATGTGGGTACCCTTTATTTTGATGAAGAATTGAACTTATAATCAAATGTTAAGTAAGTTTTTTTGTTGTTGTTTAGGAATGTCTTTATTAAAAGGGATCGCACATTTGTATTTTAACCAAAAAGTGTAGTCTTGGTTGTCTATAAAAGGCCTAACATACGTCCAACATTGCAGGTTCCATTTTTATTATTTTGTATACCCATTGGCTTTTAATTTCTTAACTATAGCCGAAAGTTAGTTTTAGTTGAAATTTTTGGTTAATAACCGAATTAACCATAACCCAATTCATAACCGGTTAAACGTAATCAAAGTTAAGTTAGGTTATGGTTAAGGAAATCCCATAATCGAAACTAGCAGTTGAGGTTATAGTTAATGGAAAAAACCGAACCAAAGCGACCCACACACACCCCTATTATGCACCAGGCTATGGAGGCCATATTTTACGGCACGTATTCATCACAATATTGTTTGAACTCGAACGAGAAGATTATCTACTTGATTTAATAACAACTAAACATAAAGAAACTTAGGGGGTGTTTGGGATTGATTATTCAAAACAGATTATGTGTTTTGGAAAAGCAGGGGTGGAGCTGCTTATAGATTATTGCGTTTTGGTAGCCTAATAAACTGATTATCTGCGTTTTCAAAACGCAATCCAAACACTAAAAATGAATTATCTGCGTTTTCAAAACGCAATAATCTAAAAATCAGATTCATAACGCAATCCCAAACACCCTCTTAATAAATCATCACAAAAAAACAACATATACGGAATTGGTTGCGATTAAAGCTTTAGATTTAAGAGTCACGAAAATATACATGCAATTGACATGACGATCAATTGAGAAAGATAAAATATGAATTTGTATATGTAGGAACATAGATTGAATTGATATCAACGATATTCGATGTTCACGTAGTTGATATACCACATCATCAATCAATTTGAATTTGGAAGGAGACATGTAGATCAGTGATATGATTGTGGGATCAGATTGTAGATCGATATGGAAAATATCTTAGATAATGGAGTTTATGAAACTCAACAAAAATACCCTCATCCTTAATGAGTTTTCAAGTTTCTCCTTAATAAGAACTGAGCTTTGGCTCAATGGTTGTGGACGCAAGAATTTAAACCCACCATAAGGGGGTTCGATCCTTGCAATCCCAATTCGGAGTGTTTTCTTCTTTTGTAATTAATTTTGTTTTTTTCTCTAATAATAAGTTTAAAAAGCAATAATTTTTGAAGTTCTATATATACGTTTTCGATGATCTTATATTAATCCACGTTTCGGTATAAATTTCTTTCAAAATTGAGCTAAGCAGATATAATACATTTTTGCTTTTTCTACTATGTTATCCTTAACGCTCATGCTCAATACATAGTTAATTTGCTTGTACAATCAAACAAAAGATTTGATTTATTTAAAGTAAATCAAATTAACAAAAATTTCAATTAAATTAAGAAACATGAACACAACAAACATAGAAAAATTAAACGAAACAAGAGATGCACATTCACTCCCAGATTAATGGTTAATCAATGATTTATTAAACTCGTAGTTTCACTTGAGCCTTTGACAAATTACATTGACAAAATTTCCCTTTTGAGAATACACACACACATATATGTGTATATATATATATATATTCATCTCTATCGTCCCAAGTCTCTTATTTATTGGTGATTTTGTAAAGCTGCAATCTTTAAACAATTTATTCCTCAAAGTAACAAACTTTCTAAACTTAAAAACCTGTAAGCATTATCTGATAATATATATTCCTATCCACGAGGCAACATGAATCTAACAACTAACACTTGGAGTGGTATCAACAAATTCTCCTTGAGCATTTATGCAGAGAGCATCACCTCCAGTGATATGGACGTTGTTCGTCACGATATTAGTACATTTATGGCTCTCACTACAACTGAAAATAATCGCATGCTTTGTTGCTGAAGACCCATGTATATTCATATATGTCACGTCACTTACTTGTACTGCTTGTCCCGATGGCTAATACATGTAACAAAATATTTACATGTTTGGTATCAACTAAGAATAATATAAATTGTTGTTATGTAATAAAAGACTTACCGATGACACACAAGCAGCATCATCAGAGTTAAGGCAATAATGTTGATCAATTATGATTGGATTTGCAACATTAATGAGATTAATCTCATGGAATCGGATCCCCTTAGCATACCCACTTCCATTCTATGATACAAAGAAAGAAATTATATCACTTGATGTTTTAAAAGCTATAAAGTGTTATATATAGCAAATTATGTGTAATTTTACAGGTACTGTCTTGATTCGTAGTCCATTTTTGGTTCCTGTGATGTTACAGTTTTGCACTAGTACTTGTTCAACCGTGTCATGACCCCCTTTTTCCCCGAGGCTTCCGATGCTGCCAAAACACATATATTGGTCCACGATCATTAGATGCTATGATCCGTAAAAGAATTCAAAAGAATTGAAAAATTAAGTATTGGTGAATAATATTTATATTTATTGAATAACTGAAAACTAGAACTCTTTATACAGATAGATTACAATGAAAAATATAATTATAAACCAACCAAGTAATCATAATATGCTAGTAATGTATCCTAATATTTAAACTACGTATTGATATTAATAACTATTCAGCCTCGCTACGACTGTGCGCATATAATGTATATGTGTGGCCCTCGGAGGCCAAAAGTAAAGTTGCACTAATTTTAATGTTATTTATTAATTTAGTGAAAATAACATTAAAAATGACAAACGGTTAATCATGCATCAGGTGGTGACATTGATAGCCAAAAGACAAGGGGGTACATACACCAATCGGGTTTTTCCCGATTGCTAAGTGTTACGTGCCTTATGTCTAAGGCTGATACAAAACCACTATTGAGCCGGGGGTGTCACTGGACGCAGCCTCTCTATTCCCTCGGGGTAGAGGTAAGGTTGTCTACATCTTACCCTCCTCAGACCCTACCTTAGCTTTTGCTATTGATGAGATTAACTGAGTATGATGATAAATTGATGATGATTGATATTAATAACTACAATACATGATAAACTTGACTAAGAGTCTCTTAGTATAACTTGGGTTAAAATGATGATCAAGCTATAAAGATTGTGGTACCTTATGCCATGACCAGGTCCACAAAACACATTTGTTATGTTAACATCAACGACACCGCCGTTAATAGCAACACAATCATCACCTATATAAGCACATCAAAATAGTTAACCATCACATCGATCATAGACGAAAGTCAGTCCGAAGAAGTATAACTTGTGTACCAGTTTGAATATTCGAGTCATGAATATGAACATGTGATGAAGCACTGATGTCAATCCCATCTGTATTCGGGCTGTTTTCAGGTGCCCTGATTTGAAGATTTCCAATATCTATATCTTGGCTATTCTTAATACTAATATGAAGAAATGGGCTGTTAATATGTGTTGTGTCTTTCAGCCGAAGACCCGGGCACTTGTTAAAATGTAAAGCCTACAACAATCCATAGTCGCATATCAGCTGTAGGCGATAAGGGGCAAATTAATGGCTCACTAAGCTTCTTGATAAGTTGGAAGTTTTCCAGGAGAATGGTGTCTATAATTCGTTGGAATAACAGGCTTTTTGAACAAAACTTTAAATGAACAAGTTAAAGTTTGGCCGTAGAGTTGGTGTCGGTAATCCGTCCACAACCAATATCTATTGCTTCATCGACACATTCTCGTCGGTGATGACTTTCACCAATGGAATTGGGGCAAAATCGTCCGTTGGTGAAGCCCATATTATTTTATAGTGAAAGTTAAAACATATAAAACTGTTAATCAAATCTTATCTAAATATTATGATATCGTCGCTATAGGTCACCCTATAACGACGAAACTAAGGGTCTATTATGACGGAACTATAGGGGCAAAACAACTGCAACAAAATTTCGTCGCAATTGCCTATAGCGAGGAAATTTCGTTGCGAAAAGCCTTTTTAATTTCGTCACTAAAGGCATGATTTTTTGTAGTGATATAATGAAGTGATAATAAATTATAATGACTAGATTAAATTTAAGTGACAATTTTATATCTTTTCAAGTTTCAGTCTAATAAACATGCATCATAAAATCTAATCTTTAAATGATCGATGAAGGCAAATATCTTACTGTTGGGCGATCACAAGTTTCAGTTTTTTCCTGTAAAAAGAAACAGTTAGTCCGAATCTTATCATGTTAATATTGAAACCAAACTTATTATAAAACTTAACCATTTTTCTCCACCAGGCCGAGCCTTGACCATCAATTTGGCCAGGTCCATCAATAGTGAGTCCATGCACATTATTGAAGTATATCCAAAACCGTCTCTCTACACAAGGTTTCCATCCCTCGAGTGTATTTGGTGCTGTGATAGTGCCCAAAAGCTACCAATAAAAAAATAGAAGAATGTCATGATCACATTTTATCTTAAACTCTGAAGATTAACTATTTAGAGGTGTTAATCGGTTCAGTTTATTCGGTTCGAAGATTATTTATATGGAATTGAAGCGAACTGAATACGTATGGTTCAAAACAAACCAAAAATTGAAAATGAACGCGGTTCGGTGTTTCTGTTTAGACCGAATAAATGGAGTAATCTTTTACCATTAAGTGGGTAACGCCAAGTTGCCAAGGGGAAGGGGGTGGTAAGGGCGGCGTGGGGCCTTCCCCTTAAAAAAAAAAAAAACAAAACGCCCCCCTCCGAGGGCCTTATGCACATGATTAGTTTTTTCGTAGATCCAATTGTACTTTTTGACTAAAATTTAGCTCACACTTTACAATCACAGAGGTCACTGCTTATTGGTCCTCTTGGTTTTTCAGGTTAACATGTTTCGTTTTTATTTTTGATTTTCCATTGGGTTAAATGACAAACCTAAATATCCATTATTTGTTACTTGGTTCGAACCGTGTCCAATTTTGGAAACCAACCAATTAACCAATTTGAAACGGAACAATGAATACCCCTAATTAACATCATATAGTATTTGAATTTGATTATACCTTGATATTAACATTAGGGGATTTGCATGATGAACCATCGAATACCAGTGGGCTTAATAAAAATGTCAAGCCTGATGGTATGATTAATGTTGGGTCTACCGAATGATCTCGACATAAATCTGCCCATGCTTGAAGGAAAGCCTGCAAAGATGAACGTAATTAGCTAGATATTAAAAATCTAACTGGGTTGTAGTTCTTTTGCATGGAACCATGGCTTACTTGAGAGTCATCTGTAGTCCCATCGCCTTTTGCACCATAAGACGTTACATCAAACGTGGCTGCACTTGCGGTTTCCGGGCTAAACATAATGCAACAAAAGCTCAACAAGACTACCAACAAGCAACCATGCAAAGAAATTTCCATTCCTTTTAAAGCCATTGAATTAAGCAGTATCCCTTCCTGTATATATTATGATTATGTATGTGAGAATATTTATTGAATAACATGTGTGTATATAGCAATACTATCAAGGATCTTCTCGTATCTTTTTTTATATATTAACTAATTTATTACACTACAACAACATGAACTAGAGTACTAATAATTATGTTACAATTTACAAAAAGCGAAACTGTTATTACTCTAGTACAACTTTGTTACAACGTAATTACACTATTTAGAGTAATTACACTGCATGGATCTTTTCTTCACTTAGTATAGTTCATACAATAAAAATATTTGTATTTAATCTTCACATTATATTGAAATAAAGAAGACAAAAGTTTTTTGAAAAGAAAAGAAAGAACAAACATTTTTTGTTACATAATAATCATAATCAAGTTTACATCAATTGGTGAAAGTTTTAAACCTTTATCTAAGCAGTCATGGTTTTAAATCCCACAACACTCAAATCGGTCCAACTCATTAAACTGGGTACCGGTTCAACCGCCGACTGTCCTAACCAGTTGGGCCATACACAGCCGGCTCACAAGTGTTGAACCCGTACGTCACAGTCCTCTCCTATAAACATCACATATGAGAGTGTAAGATTAAGTTATAATGAATAAAGCTATAATATACAGAAGACAAAAAATAAAAAAACCACTTTTACCACTATTCTTCAAAATCGTGGAAAAGGCTTCTTTATCCTGTTTTAGCGTAGGATTAATGTAGAATGAATAAAGCTATAACAAATATTGTGTTGAATTTAAACAAATTCTTTGACTAACTGACCTCTTAATTAATAATTAATGTTTGTATAAAGACCTTAAACGTAACACTTTACTTAACTCACAATGTTTTTATAACATAAATCATAATAATGGCAGCCTTGATAAAAAAATTTCCAGACATATACACTCTTAAAGATATGGTGGTTGAGATATATTGTGTAGTTTCCATTCTGTGTAAGAGAAGTAATTAAATCGCATTATAATTAGTTTAAATATGCAATACTGGATGAAATATATGTGACAAGTGTGAGTGTGATAGATATATGGATTAAGAGTGAATGTAATGAAGAAATGATCGAAGAAGCTGGAAAAAAAGGATGTTAATGCATCATAGGGTCCTTGTAGATCTACTTTTATTTATTAATTTTGAACGCAATTGTTACTCATATTTTACTTTACGCTTGTTCTAAACTTACTACATTTTCCCATGTTTAAAACTTGGAACTTTTGTCTAACAGGCATTTTTCAAGTCCCTTTAGTAATTACTCTTTTTCAATTGTATTCTTAGACTATATGGTGTAAGACAAGTAGGTGGGGCCGTGGGGGCTTTATAGTTAACGGTGTGGAATAAAGTCACTCTCATCATTACTCAATAATTAATTTTATTTTAATTTAAATTATAGACATTATGAACATAAAATTAAAATAAATTCCATAAGTTGAAAAATATTTAAGATAAAACATAAAAAGTACCATTAAACTAGAATTAAAAAAATATAAATATAAACAAACATAAAAAAACTACTAAAACCAACAAAAACACAACTAGTCCATGTTTTGATATTTAGCTTGGATTCGTTGTCTCTTAGCTTTGAACGCCTTGTCATCGGGCGCTGAGCAATGCAAAAAAAAAAAATACTCGAGGAATCTGAAATCCTTTTCCATTTGTCTTTGCAATTGCAATTGCAATTGGTGCTCTTGTTCCTTGTTTGAGAGCAAACAAGATATTTTTTCGTCCAAATCATCCTACTTCGATGGAGTCGAGAGATTTGTCGAAGAGGTTGATTGGGCCCTTGCTGCTGCCTTGCTTCTCTTCTTGCCGGCCGTGGCAACTCTTGTGGTTCTTCGAAAACAAAGTCGTCAAGTTTACATCAATTGCTATTTTTAAAAAAGAATCTTAAGTCACCAAAACCACACGCATCACTTAACTATAGCCAAAAGTTAGTTTTAGTTGAAGTTTTTGCTTAATAACTAAAATAACGATAACCCAATTCATAACCGGTTAACCGTAACTGAAGTTCAGTTAGATTATGGTTAAGGAAATCCTATAACCGGAACTAAGAGTTGAGGTTATGGATACTGAAAAAAACCGAGCCAAACCGACCCCACACACCCCTATTATGCACCAGGTACCTAGGGAGGTCGTATTTTACGGCCAAGGAGCCTTGAATTCTTCGTTTTGCTTCTAAATTTCGTCGCGTAAATGTCTGTCTTGTTCTATGGTGCTATAATTATCCAAAATGCCTCCAAACATCACCTGAAAGCTACAAAAATAAGCTTAACATGATAACTTGATTCCACTTGCATTTAATGACAGACAAGGTGACTTAACATGCAAAAACATTAAACATTTAAAGAACGCATCAAGTGCACATAATGTATCTATGAGTGACGATGCCTTGAATTCTTTTGAGAGTCCCAAGCGAATGAAAAATCTAGATGCCTTGAATTTTTTTGAGAGTATCAAGCGAATAGAAAATCTAGATGCCTCGGCATAAGTGTCATAGATTTTGACAACGTCCTCCGAAGTATCATTGTCCTCATACAGTACATTCACATATTGAATCCCTCCTAGAGTTAGATAAACATTGTTGGATAGACAACAATGATGCAAGGTTACATATACAAAATAATAATGTAATGCATTATGTAATACTTAACAACACATGTATGTTTAACAGTTAACACACTCTAATACATGCATGCGTCATAAAGTAAACACACACATACGTATATGTGTGCGTGTATATATAATATGTAGAAAACAAACTGTTGTTTACATATAAGACATAATAACAACATCATAAATATGTTTAAACATTATTGATGCGGTATCACATATACAATATAATAATGCAACACATACACCTAATACAAAAGAACATATTGATGTCCAGTGGCGCATCATATAAGGGGCAAGGGGATCGCCCGACCCCCGGAATTTTTGTCAGATGTTTCGATTATATAGTTTTTGTATAGAATTTTTTTGGTATATACGGTTTTGACCCCCGTAACCGGTGACTTCCGATCCCCCGGTCGGAATTCTCAAGCTTTGCCACTGTTGATGTCTAACATTTACAACCTTATAGTTCTTATTTGCAGCATTTATAATGCACATATGCAATAGATTAAGCAAATTGTGTACCATGATGTTCAACTCCAACAAATTCCAAATTGTGAGATACATGATTTACAGAACTAGAAGAGGCATGATTTACAGAGTTATAAGAAGCATCAACATACAAGCTCGTGTATGCATAATCATCTACGGACATAGGTCTTTTTCCTCAATTAATTCCAATGTTTGATGGAGAATCCGTATTCATCACAATATTGTTTGGGCTCGAACAAGAAGATTATCTAATCGATTTAATAACAACAAAACATAGAGAAACTTAAAAAAATCACACAAAAAATAACATATACAAAATAGGTTGAGATTAAAGCTTTAGATTTAAGAGTCACAAAAATATACCTACAATTGATATGGCAATCAATTGATAAAGATGAAATACAAATTCATAGATGTACGAACATAGATTGAATTGACATCAACGATATTTGATGTTCACGGAGTCAATATACAACATCATCGATCAATTTGAAATGGAAGGAGATTTATAGACTAGTTACATGATTTTGGGATGAGATTGTAAATCGATATGGAAAATATCTCAGATAACGGATTTTATGAAACTTAACAAAAATACCATCATCCTTAACGAGTTTTCAAGTTTTCTCCGCAAGCAAGAGTTTTTAATTGACCAATCCCCTATATATAATATATGAAGAAACATAAGAAGAAATGAGCTTTGGCTCAATGGTTGTAGATGCAAGAATTTAAACCCACCACAAGGGGGTTCGATCCTTGCAATCCCAATCCAGACATGGACTTAGGTTTTAAGGGGCGGGAGGGGGCGGGCCAACCCTCTGAATTTTTGCTCAAAAGTTCTGATTATATAGTATCCGCATAGAATTTTTTATGTATATAAGGTTTCGGCCCCCCGTTGTTTGTGAAAAAATAGGTATCTTATAAAAACCAAATTAACGATATATCGGAGGATACAAGGTTCCCAAATATCGGTTGTTTCGTCGAGTTTATCGTTTTTCTTTGTTTTTTTTTCTTTTGGGCCCATTTTGAGAGGTACAATCCAATTGTTTGATTTTGCCCATTTTTTTCTTTAGGAAAAGCCTAATTAAAACTTTTAACCTAAGTAAAACTCTAAACCCTTTGTTGTCTTTCAATTTCACTTCTCAATCCCTGCGCATAGTTGATAGTTTCATACTTTCATCTTCATTCAAAGAACCAAGGTACATCTACTTTACTAATTTATTAATTATTTATATTTTGGCAGTTAATAATTAGTGGATAGATTCATATATTGTTCTCTTGTTATGTTGTTGAATGTTGATTAAACCAACCCAATATAATATTTACAAAAGGGGTCAATTGTTGTTTGTGTCACCATCCCAATGCAACAAGATAACTATATATATCATTTTCTCTTTAGCTTTCATATTAATATAATTATTGGCCGTTGGTACTGCTTTGGACGGTGGTGTTATTTATTTATTTATTTATTATTCAATCTTTTGTGTCAAGTTATCAAATTGTTTAACAATTAGGGCTGAAAATAATTATGACTTTATTTAATGTTTATGTTATTAGATTATTATATGGGAAAAATAAAACCGTAGCATATTTGATATTATTGTATTTAATGTTTGACTCGACCCGAATCGAATCACCGACCCGAACATATAACCCGAAACATAGCTATAGCAAAAAAAATTAGGTCATGTCCCATGACTCCATGACTGGTGATTTCCGACCCCCGGACCAATTTCTCAAGCTTCACCACTGAATTCAGAGTATTTTCTTCTTTTATAATTAATTTTGTTTTTTTCTCTAATTGTAACTTTAAAATGTAGTAATTTATAAATATACTGTTTCGATGGACTTATATTATCCATGGACCACATTTCGATATAGATTTCATTCAAAATCGAGCTAGGCAGATATAGTATACTTTTGATTTTTCTACTTTGCTATCCTTAGCGCTCATGCTCACAACAACGTAATGTTTTCATAAATTCTGAGTAGGGTATCATATTCCAGGAGCATGTGATTACTATTATACAGTTTATTTGCTTGTACAATAAAACAAAAGATGTTGAGTCATTTGATGTAAATAAATATTAACAAAAATTTCAATTAAATTAAGAAACATGAATGCAACAAACATAGAAAATAAAACGAAACTAGAGACCAACATTTCAATTCAATTCACGATTCAATTAACAATAATTTTATACGATTATAATTATGCTCTGTTTTTTCATTCGACCAACATTTTTTTAGCGATTGAATACTAGGGATGATCGTTTGATTGACTTAGGTTTACATCTTGATTATATGTTGTTAATCAAAATCAAGGATAATGGATTTACTATACAGATAGCAAGATTATATGATGGAATTTTGATTATCACAAATGTTATGATGAAGAAGAAAATACATAACGTGCGTTTATAGTTAATAAAAGGTTTTTTAACGTGCGTTTTTGTAAATGAGTATCTAGTGGCATTGTTTTTGTAAGTGCGTTTAAGAGTATATATGTGCGTGTATTTTCTATTTTGTCTGTACAAAATCCAAGCATGATCATGCTTGGTGTGGCATGGTGCGACATGATCATGCTTATTCACAAGCATGGTTGTGCTTAGGAATGAGAAAAGAAAAGCGCACCTTATTTCTAAGGTGCGTTTTTTAAATGCTTTTAAGTATACATTCGCTTTTTAACGTGCACCTAAACACTTACAACGTGCGTCCAAACACTTACAACGTGCGTTTCAAGGCATGTGAATTTAAATTCTACAACAAGTGCGTCTAAAGATTTACAACATGCGTTTAAAATAATGTATGTGCGTGTAAAACACTCTGTTATCACCAACATCGTCTTTTTTGTCTGCTACTTTTTTTAACCTAATTTTTATGTTTAATAATACTTATTGAAACAAAATCGAAAGTATTTGACAAATATTACGAGGTTTTATTCATAACTGTATGTTTTTCTTATGATTAATCGTCCCAGTGTAAAGCTCTGTTTTTTTGTTTTTATGTTTTTGTTAATTGTAATCCAATGTTTTTTTTTGTTATATTGATTGTGTAATCATTCTGAACATTTAATCGAATTGAAACGATGAAAAATCAGGTTTCGAATTACGTCTGTTCTTTCGATTTGAAAAACTTTTTAACGTTTTTTCCTAATTCACCCCGGTTAGATTCTGCCGACCATGATTAGGGTTGTTAATTACCATCATGCCACTGCTTATAATCAGCGAATGCTTCCTACGCTTCTCACGTTAAGGTTCATATGTGCGTTATCTCTTCCCTTATGTTATAATCTAATTAAATTAATATATGATATGAGGGTATATATATAGGTAAAAACACTTGATTTATATTAAAAACTTATTACTTAAATCCCCCCAATTTAGGATCTTCCCTCTCTCACAATATCTTTCTCTACTCTCTCTCTCTCTCTCTCTCTCTCTCTCTCTCCCCCGCAATTCTCTTTTTCCCAATACCTGTTATCATTGAGAACACTCCTTCTTCGCCCCTTGTTCTTCTTCACCATTTTGTGCCATCACCATTACGATGTCACAACTCATCAAACATGGTCATCACCAAACTGCCTTCAATAGAGTGCGTTCTTCTTCATTCTTCATTATCATTTCATTTCTTCCCCTCCATATTAATTATTTTATTTTAGATTCTTTTTTTGTACTAAAATAAATAAATAAAACTATCGGTTTTAAATAATTTAACAAAATTCATTGCTTATATAGAGTAGATATATATACGTATGTAGTACTTATATACAATACTTATACCGAATCACAATAAAATAAGCCTCTTTTTTGCAGACCTTCATAATATATAAAATGTGTTAATGACTCTTTTTTATGTGTTTTATACGTTTAAGGAATGTTTTATGGTATTGTGTTTTATGTTTATCATATCTGGTTAACATGAGTTTAACTTGAGTTTAAAACACAATAGGTTCAGATGAGTAGTTATCATGAGTTTAAAAGACAATAGGTTTAAATGGGTGTTATAAACAAATGTTTTGATATAACATAATAAGTTCATCTGGTAGTTTAACATGAGTTTAAAACACATGACGTTTTTGATAAAACACAATAAGTTCTTATAGGTTTAAAACACACAACGTTTTTGATAAAACACCGTAAGTTCTTATGCGTTTAAAACACACTCACGTTTTTGAGATTTTAAAATCCCGAAAATATCTCAAATTGATTATAGATTGAAATTTCCATAATCTTGAATATGTACATTGTCACACCCTCAAATTTCCGCTGTGGGGTTCTACCGCGAGGCGCATGACAAACCAGGATCCATAGCCATAAGTATCATGAACGACTCTAAATGCCCAAACCATTTAGTTCGTTTTAATAAAACAGTTTCATCGTTTAAACAAACAATTTAAAATAGTGTCACAACCCGACCAACGTGGACCTGGTCAAAATACAGATTGGTACCAAACTTGCACAGCGGAAGTAACAATTATTATATTAAAGGTTTTAAATACAATTTCTAGTTCCAAATATATAGAAATACAATACTTAATGAATGGTTCAAATGTATGCAAAGACGAAGCGCAGCGGTCGTCGAAGCAGTTGATGATGTGTAATCCTCAAATCAATCCAATCTCTAGCCGTGCTTAGCTCTATACGCTCTATCCCGCAACTAATATAGTATACCTCGCGTTCGCCATCCATCCATGAGTTGTACCTGAACACATGCTTAAAAGAGTTTGGGTCAACAAATATGTTGGTGAGTCCGTGTGTGTGTTAAACTGGTTTTAAAATAGGTTTATTGTTCCAAAAGCCGGTTTATATATTTACATGGTCTCTCACAAAAATAGTTTATTATTCCAAAATAGATTTTCAAGTTAATATGGTTCCACATATGGTTGCACTGGTGATGTACAAGCCACACCTCAAACCAGACACTGAATCCATCTGCTCTCATTATGGATTCCCATGGCAGAATACGTGTCACAAACCTCAGTGGAGGGTTCCCCGGGTTTCCGGGTCCACTGTGTGTGGGGGTTTCCCCAAGTAGTACTACCCACATATTAAGTGGCCCAATCTCCCGTTGGGTTAATGAGTGTGAAGGTTCGGTATTCGAGAGCACACCTTGTCACATCAAACTGGTTTATCATTCTGGTTTTTACACTGGAAGCGTATGTTCACCCCAAAACAGTTTAAAACAGAAAAAGAGGGGATGGATCACGAGACTCACCTGGATGCAGTGCATATGAATAATTTATAATAAACGAGGCGCCTGATATCTCGTACTGGTACTCCCCTGGTTGAATCCTAAGTTGACGAATATTATTAGTGTCAGCTTTATTCATAATGGTTACGTGTGGGGACGAGCTCGAGTGTATGGTTTCTACTCATTACCGTTCCATGCACTACAACAAAAATGGGTTTTTAGTACGCACAAAAGTGTCCTAAAATGTTATTTTATAGGACCTTTTATTTAATAGGACCAACGGTAAAAGCGTTTCATGTAAGGGGGTCGTAATAAGTCACGAAACTTAAAAAGCGTCCTAATATCTCCAATGAGATTATGAAACCAATTTTATGGTCGCATAATATGTCCCAAAAAAACTCCTAATAAAACATATTAGGACACTTTTACAAGGTTTTAACATGTGCTTACCTAGTTTTAATCTTTTAATACACATGCAAGAGTCCTAAAAAATTAAGTTATAGGACCCTTATGATGTAACATTATAGGAGAATTAGTACCAAAAAAAGGTTCCTAATATCTCAAATAAGATTATGAAACCAGTTTTATGGTCGCATAAGATGTCAATGAACAAACAATATAGCATCCTAAGAAAAGCATATTCGTACACTTTAATAGGACCAAATTTGAAAGTCCTAACAAGTCATGATACAACGGTTTTTTAAACATATACACACAATTTTATGATATACTGTATATAACATCCAACATACAGTCTTAACATTTAACAAAGAACTTAAATGCAATTCTGGTCCAATCTCTGTACCACCTCAATTGGGTCGAAGCTCTTTACCTAAGCTCTTGCCATAGTATGAGTAGAGTTTAGAATGCTTTTGAAGAAAACTTCATCTCCGACCTAGATTTTAGTTTTCAACAAACATTTATCAAACTCTAGTCACAATAGTGCAAGTAACATTTAAAATAATAATAATAATAAAGTTTTACACTAGCATGCTAAGATTAGAAAAGATTAAATATGAAAATAAAAACATCAATAGACATTGTTGTTTTATAGTGTAGCCCAATGTAACCATTATTTAATCACCAACTAACAATCATCTTTAGGTTCAGTCTACAAGTTAAAATCTACCTCTATTTCGCAGCCTCTACATATTCCATAGTCTAACAAAGTATCCAAATTACAACCAAACGCACAATCTTGGTTTTAAAAAGCTCTAGGCGCACAAAAGCGACGAGGTCTAAGCGGATGGCGCAAAGCGCAAAACGCAAAAGTTGTGGGCTTTCGTACCCACAAGTGCGCACTAATTATATAAATTTTTTTATATATCTCATATATATCCTACAGGTTTTTTAGCTTCATTTAACTAAAATATAGTTATAAATAGGATTTTATATGATTTTACCTATATGTACAAGCCAAAAACACCAAGGTACAACATTTTCATGCATAAAAATACATGGTGTGTGAGAGGCGTGCACCTCAGGGCCAAAAAAGTCAAAAAAAAAAAAAAACAAAAAAGTCAAAATATGCGCTTTTCTTGCGCTTTTGGCACAAAGGATAGGCACATATTCCTGAGGCGCCCTAGGTTGTGCCTTGTTGCGCCTCGCGCTTTCTAAAACCCAGCTCACAATAATAACTATGTTCAGTTATACTTAGACAGTAACATAATTAAGGAAAAAAACTACCAGGAAAAACAATTATGCACTTGAAGATTTAATCACCTTCACGAAATACACACCACATCCCAATGATAGGCACAATAATCACGAGCAGCTGGCATATATGGAACTTCCCTGTGTTACATGAAGATTGAACTTATATCTTGCATACAAATTTATGTAGTTCGAAACATAGTCAAGTATTTATACATACTAACAAATGTTATTATTGAAAAGCTTACCGACCTGAGTATCAACATCGCTAACATTAGTTTCAGGGATAGGAGAAAGAGCACACGAAGGACCACCTAGGAAGATGAAGAAAAAATCATAAATTAGAACACATACACAAGTAAATTGCCATAGTTTTAAGTTTATGCAGCAAATAAGTGCGCGCCTAGGTCCTCGAATACCAAAAGCTCCACCGCTTTTGCGCTTGGTGCTTCGCTCTTTGCGATTAGACCTTCCAAAATATCCATCCTCAAATCTGACCATCATCACCACAACTAAATAAAAAAACAAAAGTTAAAAAATATTTAAAATCATCGGTTAAAACAGACACTTGAAAGACGGAATTATAGTGTTGATCTAACATAAATAAATAATTTTCAAAAAGAGCATGAGTGTGAAACTATAATAAAATTCAACTTGATCTAACATAAATATAGCATTCATCAACTTTCTCTTATTCAAACAAAGGAACTTAATGCATACAGTCATCAGTCTGCAACTATGGTCCATTTCACAACTGCAATGCTACTGCTGTATATGCACGTGTTTTCGGAGTAAAAAGGCTTTGCTTTTTATAACAAACTACACTTGATTAGTTGATTGTTAAAAGCTGCAAAAGGTGTTGTGCATATATACGCGCCAAATTCTGAAAAAACATGGACAAATCCGAGAACAACTAAAATTGGTCTATGGCCTCGCACCAGCTTAAAGCATAACTAGCCTAAAACAAGCTAAAATGACGTATTTATATTGTTCGCCTTGCTTATCTTTGGCCCTCGCTTTTAAAACGCTTTGTCTCGACATGACATGCTCACTATATCGATTACTATGATTTAATCAACATACATCAAAGATGAACTATATGACTATATCTACTAAACATTTAAATCTCAAAACACATAATCACTTTCCACAACTACTACACAAACTTTGACTAACATGAACAACTGAGGCCAGTAATCCGTGCATAATATAATTTTCATAATCATGAACAAAAAAACACAATTCTGGTTGTTATACGAAAATATATTTTTCATTTATACTATATAATGAAATGAAATTTGATCCAAAAAAAAAGGAGCATGATTAAAATTAAAAAAAAAATATTATACTAAAAAAAAATTATTACCTACCTTCTAATGTACATTTGTTAACAACCTTTCTGGCAACAACTCACCTATCACTTTTCTCCACCGAACGTTCATGCCAAACAAAATTCTTAAAAAGCATAATTATAGAGAACAAAAAGAAGCATTTATTTTCCCTAATTAAAAAGAACAAAAAAGCATCAAGATTTATAACTAATAAATCAACACTAATAAATCAACATTAGGGTTCATCAACAAACTCATAAGCGTAAAAAGGGTACCTTTGTTATGAAATGTTTGACGAAACGATGAAAACGCCAGAAAAGTAGAAAAATGGACGAACGCCGGTGGCTAGAGGACGGAGAATGGTGAAGAGGCGGTTCGTGAAATGCCGGCGATGGGTGTGGACGATGTGTTGGGAGAGTGGTGGTGGAATGGTTGGATGATGGTTAGGGTGAGATTGAGCAGAGGATTAGATTTTGGGAGTGTGGAAGATGTTGGTGAGTTAGGATTTTTGTACTTTTTTAGGTTTTGGGGAGAATGGCACGATCTTAGGAAAGTATTGTTTGGGCGGGAGATTGAAAGGGAGGGAGAGAGAGAAGGGGGAATTTTGATTTTGAAGACTCTAAAAATATGATGAACAACTTTTGATAGTGCTCAAGATTTTTATTTGTTGAGACAATAACTCTTTTTACCCGTTACTTGCACCATCTTCTTCTTTGCCCGATTCGTCTTGTTTTTTTCACATCGTCCACCCCTACCCACCACCCCCACCACCACCAACGTCCACCTCCACCCATCGTCTACCACCACCACCAACGTCCGCCCCCACCCACCGTTCACCACCACCCACTATCCACCGTCCACCAACACCACCGCTACCACCGTCACCCACCACCACCCACCACCGTCCACCACCACCATCGCCTAACACCACCGTCCACCGCCATCGTTCACCACTACCACCACCCACCACCGTCCACCATCGCCTAACACCACCATCCACCACCACCGTTCACCACTACCACCGTCCACCACCACCACCACCACTATAAATGTTAAACTTATAAAACTCAAGTGTCAAGTATCCTGTTAAATTATGTTATAACAAAACTTTAGCAAATAAGCGTTTTATAATGACTCAAATATCAAGTGTCCTATAAAGATTAAAGTTATAAGACCCAAGTGTTAAGCGTCCTATTAAGTTATGTTATAATAAATCTCTAGCGAATAAGCGTCCTATAAAACTGATGTTTTATGACTCAAATATCAGGTGTCCAATTACACTGTACTGTAATAACACCACAATGATTAAGTGTCCTATAAAGGTTAAAGTTATAAGACACATGTGTCAAGTGTCCTATTAAGTTAAGTTGTGATATGACTTCAACTAGAAAGGGTCCTATAAAATCAAACATTTATGACTTAACTACAAAGTGTCGTATTAAGTTACGTTATAATAGGACACCTAGTGATCACGTGTTCTATTACATTACCACATAATGGGACACCAACAACTAAATGTCTTATAAATTACTTTATTATGATTTAAATTTGAAGTGTCTTATTAAGTTATATGATAATAGGACCCCAAAGAATCATCCATCCTATTAAATAGCTTTTTAGGACGCCGGTTTAGTAGCATATATTATAAAAGGACCCCCAAAGTTCTTTGGTCCTATTAAATAGTTTTTAGGACCCTATTTTTCAAGCGTCCCACACAAAAGGTCCTTAAAAGCCATTTTTGTTGTAGTGATGTTTGGTTCTAAAGTAATATCTATTCCAATGACCTATCCGTTCGTATTTGTTAGATAATAGATATAACCATGTACAAACCTTACGTGCCAATGTCTAGCTCTAATATTCTTGTGTCGTGTTTAATGCTTTGAATCTTAGGTTCAGCATCATTCCTATGATCCCATTCAATATATATATATACGGGTTCATATACCTTGTCGTGTGTTTGTTCTAGTCGAGTCCGAGCCTTAATTGTTTTAACCATATCCGAGTTCTTGTTCCAATATTAATCCAAATCTAGGTGTCGATAATTAGATATAAATTTATACTTGGCATATGTATAGATATACTATGTTACAAGTCTTCTTATTGGATGTCCAAGTTCACATGTCTTATCCAAAGTGTCGTGTATACACTTAGTTGTTAAAGGATATGGGCTGATCTTATATGTTTCAAGTTCATATCCAAGTGTCGAGGTGGTATCAACTTCCAATATATATAGGTTCTATTTAGTATGTATTGATTATAATTATATCCTAATCTTAAGTCTCCAACGTCCATAATTCCCATCTAGTCTAAAGTATCCACAAGTTGATATTCGTTCCAATACGTATGTATATGTGCTCGCACTTATGTTGGTTATGACAACGTCCAAGTCCTAAGTTTCAACCACGAGTTCGAGCCTTACGCCTCAATGTTCATGTCCAACTGTCCACACTAATAGTTTCGGTACTCAATCTACTATATCCGTAGTTGTTGATACGCTCGTCAAGTCCCACACACAAGTTATAACTATTAACTAATTAGTTTATAAATATAAATATCGATTTAATGATTTTGGTTATACCTCATATTCGGACCGTGGTTCGTTTAAACTAGTGTCGCCTCGGTTGACCAGTTAGTTGACCGGGTTGACTTCTGTTAACTGTATAGTTGACTTTCGTTGACCAGCTTGTTTGACTTGTTTCTGTCCCATCTCCTTGACCCGCTTCTTCTGACTCGGGTCTAGACTAAACCCAACTACAATAAATTGTCTTAATCTTAACCCATCACTATCATCCGAGACCCAACTATTGTTATTAGGTTCCATCCCCAACGACCTCTGTCACCTACTCGAGCTTCAACCATAATCACTGCGCAACCCCATTATCCTGACCACCCCTGCAGCCTCACATCACCGAGCACCACCCTCAATCATTTGAAAGTTTATTATCAAGAGAAAAGGGGTTATTGTGTTACCTATGTTGGATAATAATCTGGTGAAGAAGACGCCGCTGCTGCTGTGTGTCTCTCTCTCTCTGTCACTCTCTTTCTTCGATTCTTACAGATCTGGATGTGTGGTTGGGGTGGTGCCACCGGGCTCCGCCGTGGATGGCGGAGGGAGGTCTTCGATCTCCTTCTCTGCTCTCAAGTTCCATCTCTCTTTCTAAAGTTCAGTAAGTGGTGGTGTATTTGTGGGTTTTAGAGATAAGGTGAAGGAAAGGTGAGTGTGTGTGTGTTTATCTTGGGAAAAGGGGAAAGAAATGGTGAAGTTAAGTGTGCAGATGGTATGCATGCGTGAGTTTATATAAAAGGGTGAGGGGTGTGTGTCAAGAAGAGGGGAGGACATGTGTCCTCCCCATTGACTCACCAATGGGGTATTAGGGTGGGTTCGTTAACGGGTATCGGTCCGGATTTGTATTGCGTATTCTATAATAATAATTTATATATTTTGGTTTGGTTTTTAGTTTCGGACATAACCGTTTCAGTTATTATTTGTTTTGGGTTACTTTCACTACGTGATAATAGTAATAACACACGCAAAATTTTTGGGGTCTACTTCGGACTGGGTTGTTACAAATAGTGCGGAAGCGTAAACAAAATAAACAGTTCAAAAGTCTGCGCAAAACAACGCGCCCAAAACCAAAGTTTAAAAGTGCAAATGTTCAATGTTCATAACCCAAGACACAGTATGATGCATGCCCTAAACCGTGCTCCATACCTAGAGACCTGCAAAGCATGCTAAAGTGTGTCAACATAAAGTCGGTGAGTTCACAGTTTGGATAACGATGTAAAGTTGTCAAAAGATCATAAGTTAAAGTAAAGTGTCATCAGTTTAAGCTTGTGAGAGGTAGATAGCCCACTCATTGTAACTAAACAGTTGATTATTGGGAACATACAGAAGTTGTTATAAGTTTTGCCTCAGCACTAGTGTCTATCAACACTAGCAGTTCAGCTTATTTAGAGCGTGGTCAAAAGTTCATGCCCGTGACACAAGCACCTCAAGCATGAGGTTGCTGCACAACCTAATAGCTATATCAACTAATACCCCGTTCGCCTACAGCGATTAACCCAATAATATGTAAGGACTTTAATGATAGAGTGTGTTTAGTTCACAAAGGTCAATAAAGTTTTAAACTGATAAAAACGTAACTCACACAAGGAGTCCAAAAACCCGACCCACACAAGGAGTCAACCCGACCCACACAAGGAGTCAAAAATTCAAAGTTGCAAAAGTAGTCCCAAACTGGACCATAAAAGTTTACCAAAGTTGTCTCAAACCCGAGACGCATGCTTCGAGAAAAAGTAGTGAAACTCACCTTAGGTTGCAAGCAAAAATATCCAAACTCCAGACAATAGGGTACTACCGACTCCCTGTTATACGTATTACTAAGTGAGTATATGTGTACAATTAATACACCATATAACTCGTTTGTCCAAAACGTTTTAATGTTCAAAACCATGCAGTGACACCTAAAGACTCTACATGCACAAGTAAGTCCTATGTAACCCGTTGGTGATCATAGTGATTATTATCAATCTAGTAACTCAAATACATCTCATACAAGTATCCAAGCAAGTTCATGTCAATTACATACCATATAAGACTCCAAGTAGTCACACAAAGACTCCATACACAATCTGCGTTTTCTGGGCAGATTGTGCGCTGTGAAAAACAATTTATTTAAAATACCTAACGAATGATTTAAAGTCCCAAATTTTTACTGAGTATACATTTGGATTCATTCGTTAACACATTTTTTTCTTGTCTTAAAACCAAACACAAAAATTAATAAAATTCACACAATACAGCCCTGTCCAGAAACGTTCCTCAACAGGTCAGTTTAGGAGAAAAATTCCCAAAAATTGTGTATTCACCCGAACAGGGTGAATCCACTTGGAAAAGCCGAGTTTTTCCCATGTCGACCTACTGTCCAAATTTCAAAGCTTAACTCTTTGTGAAAGCCAAGTTATGACCGTTTAAAGTTGACTCAATTTACAACTCCGAAAATCTGATATGACCTCTTATCAATTAAAATTCCAAAAACTAATCAAATGAAGTCCAAATCAGACGATTTTGCCCATTACGAAAAGCTAAGACTATGTACGTTACAACCATGCAAAGAATAGATCAAAACAATCACTTTTAATCCATGTAACAGACCCTACAAGTCGACATAAGCGTTCTGTCTAGATTTTAATCATGCAATAACATCAATTATCTTGAATCCTAGTTGCATATTATTGATCAACAACATCAAATAAACATTCTACAACAACTATAAGACATTATCTGATCATAACCTAGCAATATTCATGTTTATACTATCATACATAAACCCTAGAAGTCTAAAAACTCAAGAACATGCATAATCATTCAAAACACATAATACTCATCAATTATTAACATGCATAATCCTTTTAATCATTATAAAAACCAAGTTTTAATGTTCATAAAAGTTTTTCAGATCTTGACAAACATTGTTATGGTGTTTAAAAACATAATAGAAGAGATTAAAACATGCTAGAGTTGAAAGTATACCGAAAGCACTTCAAGATCACCAACCGAATGCTCTCCAAGCCTCCCGAATGGTGTTCTTAAGCCTTAGCAGGTACTAGGGGTTGTATTTTTCATAAACCAGGTGGTTTGGGCGATTAGGGTTATGATTATGAGGTTGCATGGGGTTAAAATCGTTTTAAAGAAGCCAAAACTTGTTTTCCACATATTTCGTCCTGTCGCGGACCGCGGGAGGAATATCAATTCCTGCCGCGCTCCGCGGCGCGTTGTAAACTCGTTCAGATTATCATACTCCCTCGCGGACCGCGGGGATATTCCCTTTCCTGCCGCGCTCCGCGGGAGAGACAAAAATTCAGAATTTTTATTTTATTTATTCTATAACCCTAACCACTTTACAATATTAATATTCCAACCATTAATATTCAAAAAGGCACATAACCGTTCGTCATACATATTTGGATACCGATCTGTCCTGTCCCGGTTACCGATCCGTATAGTCACATAAGTTCACATAATCACATAATCACATCAACATGCAAGTTTGTAATAATCATATTTCACCAAGTCACCAACGTTCCGGGTTACCTACTTGTGTACGTAGTCCGGTAATTCTCCGAATTACCATTTCATGCAGTTATTAACCTATCACTGTGCAACGTATACTCATCCTAACCAGCCTTAGTTAATCAGAATGCATGAAAAGTATGTATAAGTAACTAGAGTCTAGTTAAAGTGTTAACCTGAAATTACGGGGTATCACATACATAATTACTCTAATGTCCTTTAGATTTAAATAAAACATCGCCACATGTCACCCTCACAACCCTTCTCACAAAACACACCCTTTGTACCCTAACCCTACCCTATATACATACACACACACACACACACACATATATATATAGTAGGATTTGGTTCAAATGAAAACCTTTTCCCAAATTGAGAACTGTGAGAACCATTCTGGACCACAAATTTCTCTAAGGCAAAGAATTTTTTTTTTTTTTTGCTTTAATCGCTGCTTTATATGCAGGAAAATTATTTTTTTTAATTTTGTTTCAATATACACATGTGTATAATTGCATTATACACATATGTATAATGCAATATACACATATGTATAACTGAAATATACACATATGTATAGCCGAAAATGCTATATACACATATGTATAATTGCTATATACACATATGTATAAATGAAAAAAAAATTCAAAAAAAATAATTTTTTTCTTGCATAAAAATGTGCGATTAAAAGCAAAAAAAAAAGTCTTTATATGAAATGTGTGGCCCAGAATGGTTCTCTCACTTCTCAATAAATAGGGGTTGGTTCTCTTAGGATTCATACCATATATATATAGGGAAAGTTAATTTGAGAACACCTATATTTAGTGCGAACCGCGAGAACGCCATCTAAAACCATTCAAATCAAAAAAATTCTTTTTACACTTATCTTTATTAATAAAATACAATCCCAAAAACACAATTTATGCGTAAAAATTTAAACGTATACGGAAATAAATTGGTTTTACACATGTGTAAATTTACTGTTTGTACATGTGTAAACTGTTTCATTTACACATGTATAAAAAGTTAATTTGAAAGTGTTTTTGCAAGAAAAGATGTATTATTTGGAAAGAAAGTTCATTTTTTAATGTTGTAATTTGATTATAATTAGGTTTGTATTGAAAAAAAATGATTTTGATTGGTTTTCTCATTTGTTCTCACGGTTCTCGCGATATTTAGCGTTCTCAAGATAACCCTCCCCTATATATATATATATATATATATAAGTAGAGGATCTTGTAGAAAAATTGATTAGTCTGAGAAGTGTAAGAAAGATTTATAGCCATATGATCAACTTTTGAGATTAAGGCATTTAAGACTTTTTAACGGTTTTTAAAGTAATAAAATACCACTAATTTTGCACCCTATTTTCAAAATATTATTCAAAATCTCTGCACATTCAATTCGAATTCTCAGATCAATCCCCATAAAAACTGATTTTTAATCATTTTCACTTTTTAAATCCATTCAACACCCTATTTCAAAACACGGTCATCTCACATACCTTTTTTTTGGTTCTTTATTATTTTCATCAATTCATACAACCACGATCATATCAGAAACATGGGTTATAGATTGTTTTGGTAGAAGTTATACAAGACGATTCGCTTGGTTAACATCACATATCAACATCATGGAGTGCTTTATAATATCATTTTCATCACAGCTAACATCGGTAGTGTTTTACCATAACACCAGGAGTGTTTTATAATAGCATTTATAGTACCTTATGTATACTAGAGGTGTTTTCTTAACATGAACTGTTATACAACAATTCACAATCATCGACCAAACATGTGGGGAGTAGCCATCGAGGGTGGTGGTGTTTTATCTCCTTGCATGTCTCAAAACACAGTAATCGTTGTCGAGTAGCAGTCGATTGTTATGTGTTAATCGTAGGTTTTTTATTAGTTTTCATCTAACTCCCATCGCCGTCACCGTCCTTTGGTGTAATGTAGATGCGTTGATCGTCGGTTTATTAATCTTCTTTGGTGTGTTAACCAGCGCCTAGTAACTCCCGTCATCATCGCCGTCTTGCAAGGGGTGTTAATCGGTTTTGTTTTAATTTGGGTGAAGATGAGAATGTTAACCTGTGTTTAGGAGGGATAATATATTTTTATTGAGAAGAGAAAAATGAGAATCGTGTTTATCTTGTTTGTTATACAAGAGAGAAGAGAAGAGAGAGGATAGATAAGAGGAGCATGATATTAGGTAGGAGGGAATCGGTTTCCAAAATAAAAGAACATAATGACAATTTTGTCCTCAAATTAAACACTTATTTGACAATTTCATATCATCCTAAGTCTCTTATTTATTTGTGATTTTGTAAGGCTGCAATCTTTAAACAATTTATTCCTCGAAGTAACAAACTTTCTAAACTCAAAAACGTATAAGAGTTATCCGATAATATTCCTATCCATGGGGCAATATAGAACTAACAACTAACACTTGGAGTGGTATCAACAAATTCTCCTTGAGCATTTATGCAGAGACCATCTCCTCCGGTGATATGGACGTTGTTCGTCATGATATTATTACAGTTATACATCTCACTGCAATTGAAAATAATCGCATGCTTTGTTGCTGAAGACCCATATATATTTGTATATGTCACGTCGCTTACTTGTACTGCTTGTGCCGATGGCTAATACATATAACAAAATAGTTACATGTTTTGTATCAACTAAGAATAATTAAATTGTTGTTATGGAATAAAAGACTTACATGTGACAGACAAACAGCATCAGATTTAAGGCAATAATGTTGATCAATTATGATTGGATTTCCAACGCTAATGAGATTAATATCCTGGAATCGGATCCCCTTAGCATACCCGCTTCCATTCTATGATACAAAGAAAGAAATTATATCACTTGATGTTTTAAAAGCTATAAAGTGTTATAGCAAATTATATGTAATTTTTACAGGTACTGTCTTGATTCGTAGTCCATTTTTGGTTCCTGTGATGTTACAGTTTTGTACTAGTACTTGTTCAACAGTGTCATAGCCCCCTTTTTCCCCAAGACTTCCGATGCTGCGAAAACACATACATTGGTCCACGATCATTAGATGCTTTGATCCGTAAAAGAATTCAAAAGATCAGAAAAATTAAATTAGTGAATAATATTTATGTTTATTGAATAACTGAAAACCAGAACTCTTTATACAGATAGATTACAATGAAAAATATAAATATAAACCAACCAAGTAATGATAATATGCTAGTAATTTATCCTAATATTTATATTAATAACTACAATACATAATAATCTTGACTTATAGTAACTTAGTATGACTTTTGGGTTAAAATGATGATCAAGCTATAAAGATTGTGGTACCTTATGCCATGACCAGGTCCACAAAACACATTTGTTATGTTAACATCAACGACTCCGCCATTAATAGCCACACAATCATCACCTATATAAGCGCATCACAATAGTTAAACATCACATCAATCATAGATGAAAGTCAATCACTACAAACAAAGAAGTATAACTTGTGTACCAGTTTGAATATTTGAGTCATGAATATTAACATGTGATGAAGAACTGATGTCAATCCCATCTGTATTCGGGCTGTTTTCAGGTGCTCTGATTTGAAGATTTTCAATCTCTACATCTTGGCTATTCTTAATACTAATATGAAGAGATGGGCTGTTAATATGTGTTGTGTCTTTCAGCCGAAGACCCGGGCAGTTGTTAAAATGTAACGCCTGTAATGATTAGTAGTCGCATATCAGTGTTTGTATGTTGACATGTAGAAAGATAATCTGTTGGTTACAATCGACGTACATTTTAAGAAACCTATTCAAATACTATCTTATATCTAATGAAGTGATGATTATAAAAACTAGATTAAATGAAAGAGACAATTTTAGTTCTTTTCAAGTTTGAGTTTAATAACATGCATTATAAAATCTAATCTTTAAATGATCGATGAAGGCAAATATCTTACTGTTGGGCGATCACAAGTTTCAGTTTTTTCCTATAAAAAGAAACAGTTAGTCCAAATATTATTACGTTACATTATAATATTGAAACCAAACTCGATTATAAAACTTAACCATTATTCTCCACCAGGCCGAGCCTTGACCATCAATTTGGCCAGGTCCATCAATAGTGAGTCCTTGCACATTTGTGAAGTGTATCCAAAACCGTCTCGCTACACAATTTTTCCATCCGTCGAGTGTATTTGGTGCTGTGATAGTGCCCAAAAGCTACCAGTAAAAAAATGAAAGAATGTCATGATCACATTTTTATTTAGAATTCAGAAGATTAACTATTTACAGGTGTTAATCGGTTCAGTTTATTCGGTTTGAAGATTAGTTCTATGGAATCGAAGCGAACTGAATACGTATGGTTCAAAACTAACCACAAACTGAATATGAATGGGGTTCGGTTTTTCTGTTCAGACCGAATAAATGGAATAATCTTTTACATTATCTGTTATTGGATTGGGTTAGACTAAATAATATTTGGCTTAAACAGTAACTTGATTGGGTTATGGGACAATTAACTAAATGAACATTGATTTTTAGTTCTTACCAAATAAACAAAAAACTTACCCTAGTTTTTATATGTGGTATCTTTTTATTGGCATGTTAACAAAGCACAAATAATAAAGATTAGCTACATTTTAGCCGACGAATTTGACTTGAGGGAGTAATCATGACTCATGGGTTGCAAAGCTCTGTTGCCACGCAACGTGGGTAAACAAGGCTTTGCTCCCCACATAGGAAAAAGGACGCGGTTGTGACGGAGTACAAGGGACATTTTTTATTAAATCATTTTATACTCTTTTTCTTTAAAAAAAAGTAATTAAACAAAACAATAAATAAGATGAAATGATAAATTACAAAAGACTATAATTCAAAAAAAAAAAAAAACTAAATTAACAAAGGTCATGTGCCTGTTAGAATTGAAAAAAGTAATAAAAAAAGTCTTAATTTACCCCTTTAAAAACCAACCGTATCTTAATACCTACATATAATTCAAAATCACCTACCATTTTATTTTCTCTTATACCAATTTTCTCTCAAGAAAAAAAAATACCATCTCCCAAATGACAAGTGCACGTTGCCTTTGCTACGGATTGGGTGACTATCCAAGAAGGTACGTCATTTGCTCGACCAACTTCGTTTTGGATTGTTGTGTTCCATCATTTCCGTCAACGTATGGGTCACACCAACCGCACGACAGAGCAACTCAATTCAAAGTATAGAGATATGTGTAACAAGACCTTAAGATTTCATTTGCTCTACAACGAGGTAATGAATAGTGAGGGTGACCTAACATATGAAGATGCTATTGAAGTAGCTAAAATCGAGTTCAAACATGTCTATGACTAGGACTTTAACTAAGTTTCGTCATGACAATTTTTGAGGGTCAATCGTCACAAATAGTTTAAGCAATTTAATTATGTATTTGTTACTTTAATTATGTAATTCTTATTTTATTTTATGTATTTTCTAGCTTAAGTATTTGTTTTTTATTTGAATGATGTATTTGATTATGTTTTTAATTTAATTGACTTTTTTTATATTGTTGGTGGTTAACAACTAGTTTAAAAAAAAAAAAGATAAGGGGCAACGCCTGTGGGAAATCCCACATCAAAGTGGGCAACGCCCGACTACCAAGGGGAAGGGGTGGTTAGGGTGGCGTGGGGGTCTTCCCCTTAAAAAAAGAACGCCCCACTCCGAGAGGGGCTTATACATGCACTTGATTGGTTTTTTCGTAGATCCAATTGCACTTTTCAAGTAAAATTTAGCTCACACTTTACAATCTTAGAGGTCACTGCTTATTGGTCCGCTTGGCTTTTCAGGTTAACACGTTTCATTTTTTTTTTTTTTTGATTTTCCATGGGTTAAATGACAAAACCTAAATACCCATTATTTGTTACTTGGTTTGAACCGTGCCCAATTTTGGAAACCAAAAAATGAATACCCCTGCTTAACATCATATGATGATCTCAATTTGAATTTGATTATACCTTGATATTAATATTAGGGGATTTGCATGACGAACCATCGAATACCAGTGGGCTTAATAAAAATGTCAAGTCTGATGGTATGATTAATGTTGGGTCTACCGAATGATCTTGACATACATCAGCCCATGCTTGAAGGAAAGCCTGCAAAGATGAATACAATTAGCTAGATATTCAAAATCTAACTGGTCAGTAGTTCTTTTGCATGGAACCATGGCTTACTTGAGAGTCATCTGTAGTCCCATCGCCTTTCGCACCATAAGACGTTACGTCAAACGTGGCTGCGCTTGCGATTTTCGGGCTAAACAAAATGCAACAAAAGCTCAACAAGACTACCAACAAGAAACCCTTCAAAGAAATTACCATTCCTTTTGAAGCCATTGAAGCAGTGCCCCTTCCTGTGTATTTTATGTTTATGTATGTGAGAATAATTATTGTAAACATGTGTGTATATAGCAATACTATCAAGTATCTTCTCGTATCTTTTTTTATGTGTTAACTGATTATAAATTAATTGAGTTATTACACTACAACAACATGAACTATAGTATTAATAATTACGTTACAATTTACAAATAGCAAAATTGTTATTACTCTAGTACAACTTTGTTACAACGTAATTACTCTATTTAGAGTAATTACACTGCATGGATCTTTTCTTCACTTCGTATAGTTCACACAATTAAAATAATTGTATTTGATCTTAACACTATATTGAAATAAAAAGAAGACCAAAGTTTTTTGAAAAGAAAAGGAAGAACCATTTTTTGTTACATCAATTGGTGAAAGTTTTAAACCGTTATCTAAGCGGTCATGGTTTTAAATCCCACAGGCCACAACACTCAAATCGGCCCAACTCATTAAACTGGGTACCGGTTCAACCGCCGACTGTCCTAACGAGTTTGGCCATACACAGCCGGCTCACAAGCGTTGAACCCGTACATCACAGTCCACTCCTATAAACCTCACATATGAGAGTGTATGATTAAGTTATAATGAATAAAGCTATAATAACAAAAGACAAAAAATTAAAAAACCATTTTACCACTATTCTTCAAAGTCATGGAAAAGGCTTCTTTACCCTGTTTTAGAGTGGGATTAAGGTAGAATGAATAGAGCTATAACAAATATTGTGTTGAATTTAAACAAATTCTTTGACCAACTAGCCTCTTAATTAATAATTAATGCTTGTATAAAGACCTTAAACGTAACATTTTATGTAACTCACAATGTTTTTATAACATAAATCATAATAATGGCAGCCTTGATAAAAAAATTCTCAGACATATACAGTCTTGTGTAGATTCCATTATGTAGAAGTACATCACATTATAATTAGTCCAAATATGCGACATTGAACTAAATATATGTGACAAGTGTGAGTGTGATAGATATATGGATTAAGAGTGAATGTAATGAAGAAATGATCGAAGAAGCTGGAAAAAAAGGATGTTAATGCATCATAGGGTCCTTGTAGATCTACTTTTCTTTATTAATTTTGAACGCAATTGTTACTCATATTTTACTTTACACAAATTGTTCTAAACTTACTACATTTTCCCAAGTTTAAATCTTGAAACTTTTGTCTAAGAGGCATGTTCCAGTCCCTCTAATTACTCGTTTTCAATTGTATTCTTAGGCTATATGGTGTGAGACAGATAGGTGGGGGCTTTATAGTTAAACGATGTGGAATAAAGTCTCTCTCATCTTTCCTCAATAATTAATTTAATTTTATTTTAAATTTACAAACATTATAAAATTAAAATAAAATTCCATAAGTTGAAAAAATAATTAAGATAAAACATAAAAAGTACCATTAAACTAGAATTAAAAAAATACAAACTATCATAAAAAAACTACTAAAAACAATAAAAAAAATACAACTAGTCCACGTTTTGATATTTAGCATGGATTTGTTGTCTCTGAGCTTTGAAAATCTCCTTGTCCTCAGGCAAGCAATGCAAAAAAATTCTCGAGGAAGCTGAAATCTTTTTCCATTTGTCTTTGCATTGGCAATTGGTGCTCTTGTTAATTGATTGAGAGCAAACGAGATATTTTTTTTGTCCAAATCATGCAACTTCAATGGTCTCGATCGAGAGATTTGTCGAAGAGGTTGATCGGGCCCTTGCTGCTGCCTTGCTTCACTTCCGGCCGGCCATGGCAACTCTTGTGGTTCTTCAAAAACAAAGTCGTCAGTGTCGCCGTTTAGGTTTGAACAGGAACGAGCATCCGACGCACCTTGAGAGTCGATCGGTTCGGGTGTGCTAGAGCTTGTCTTTGACCTTTAGATGATCGGTCCAAAATTGTTGGCTTAAGTGGTGGTACAAGATGCCATTTTTTGAGATTTCAAAGAAGCTCGCAACAAGGTATCATTGTAACCCAGACCCGTTATGGATTCTGTATTCATTGTGGGCCATGATCATGACGTTAACATCATTTGAATTGCTTGCTCATACGCAATTGGTCGAAATGTGGCTGTAAATATTATTGAAGTTGTAGATAGAGTGGTTTTATAGTATAGAGTAAGAAGGATTGGGTGGTAAATTCATTTGGTTAATGATGTAATAACTATCTTTGAAAAAATAAGTATTCAAAATTAAATAGGAGAGAGCAGTAAGAAAACCAAAAAGTAGATAACTCCAATGGATAACACTTGTCTCCATGATTTCTTTTATTATTTTGTATAGATATAGATAAGTTGTTAGAGTTCCGAATATATTGTCTAAAAATGAAGGGTTACACAAGTCTTAAGTGGAATTTTTTGCTAAAATGGTGGGTTTTTTGGATATTTTTGTGATATTGGTGTGTGTCAGAAAAGTGTTTGGGATATTAGTATTCCCGCAATCTTAGATTGCGGGATTAGGTGACTGGACTTCCAGGTTGGACGAGGCACGAGTGACTTGGACAAAAGAGCAAAGCAGACTTGGACGATGGAAGCAGACGTGGAAGACCCGCAATCTAAGATTGCGGGATTGCTGCTGTTACTATTCACGCAATCAGAGATTGCGGAAGTGATGCAGACTTCTCCTGTTTGCTTTTGTCTTTTGCCTTCAATTCTTACACATATTGATGCAACGTAAATGTTTGCATGTCTTTGCATGTCTTACACCCTATGAATTCTTACACACTAGCATGTACCATCTAATCAAAACTTTGCATGTGAAAGTGAGAAGGTATTGTGCAGGAGTGAGTTAGTGATAATGGTTGCAATGCATGAAATGTATTATATATATGGACTAGTTAGACACTTAAAAATTACTCTCAAACTTACACCAAAGCAAACTCATAAACACAAAGCTAGTGAAAACCTACAACTCTTAAGCTCACAACTATCTTAAAAAATATGGCTTATCTACACCCTGGTCCAAGAGACAATTCTCTTCTATGGCTGCAGCCACGACATCGTTCTGCTTATATGTTCGAAGACGGTGGTGACGATGCCATAGAACTCGATGTAAGGCGAGGCGATCAGTCGTTATACAATCACATACGGGATAATGGTATTCACCCCAATGTTCGTAATCTGGTTAGTGTAGCTGGTTTTGGTGGCGTTCTTGAGGTTGGCTACCTATTTGCTGACCGTGGTTTAATAACCGCGTTGGTAGAAAGGTGGCGTCCTGAGACTCACACGTTTCACTTCTCCTTCGGTGAAACAACCGTGACTCTAGAGGACGTGAACGTCCTCATGGGGTTGCGAGTCAACGGTCCACCAATTGCAGGACTACAGGAAAAATGGTCCCGTGAAGTTCGAAATCAGCTAGTAGAAGGTATGTTGGGCATACAGATTACGAATGAGAGCATGCTTTCCGGAAATACTATTAAAACAACAAGCCTTCTAGAAAAAATCAAGGAACCACTGCCCGAAGGGGCAGATATTGATATGGTTAGACAACAAGCACGTTGTGTGGTGCTGATTATTGTGGGTAATTCACTGTTGGCTGACTCTTCTAACGGTTGGACGTCATTGGCATTTTTAAGGCACGTCGAATCGTTAGAAACATGTGGTCAGTTTAGCTGGGGGAGTGCTGCATTAGCTTCTTTGTACAGAAACTTGTGCAAAGCCGCATGCTCCACTGATAAAACAATTGGAGGACCTATCACCATACTCCAGTTGTGGGCATGGACCCGAATCAGTGTACTATCTCCCCGGTGTAGTACCCGGTTGATGCCTGGAAAACCGTATGGCGCAATGTATGTATTTTCTCCATCACCCTTCCTTATGTTATATTTAATAATTTTTTTATTAAATAAACTAACTCGTTCGTTTAAAACAGCTGGAAAGGATCGCGCGATTTCAGGGGGGTGGCCTCGCGGTCGTTAAAAGCGATACGATCGCAACTTCAAAATTTATATTCCGAACAGGTATGAGACTGTTTATTTTTTGTTACAGTGAAAAATATATTAAATTTTACTAATAGTGTTTCTGTTTAATTTTTTACAACAGTTCATTTGGAGACCCTATGAACGAGCCATGGAGGTACTCCCGGCAAGTTGCACCGACGGACGGGCCTCTTGGTGTTCGGATTGCTACATTCTGTGGTTTCAGGTGGTGGAATACCACCAAGCCAGCAGGGTCGTTAGACAATTCGGATTCCGTCAATGGATTCCTCAGGGACCACCCTTTACCCCCGAAGTCCACCTCGAGCTGCACCAAAGGACGCGTGCTGGGAGACCATACGAAAACTGGTTTACAACATACCATAGCACGTATGTGCAGTCCTGGGATGAGCGCGAGAATCACGTAGTGGTCGGGGAACGAACCTCAGAACCTTCCGTGTATGCTGATTATATGGATTGGTTCTTAGAAAGAACCGTGGGGTACACGAGGAACCCAATGGCCATCCCGGTAGCACAACCGGGTTTCAGAGATGATGCTGGGATTGCCCAAGTGCTGGTATATATATGAATTTTTTTCAAATATATAAAAGTGTATATTTAAATGATAAATTTGTTAATATTTAATTTTCTTAATTTACAGATGGAGGGATACACGCAGATTAACGAGCAAGTGTCCCAGATCATGTCGTCCGTCCCTGCCAACTTCAGCACCAATCTTGGGGTTATTCAAAGCACTGCCCAATCAGTCATGTCGCAAATTGGTGTGGGTGATCGTTTGAACTACCGCTCACGGCTTGAAGGTAGCCCTGCTGCCTCTGTTGCAGACAGAAGCCGTCCTCAAAGAGCGCCTAGGCGAAGGCGAAATCAGAGGAATGCGGAGGTTCAGAGAGAAGAAGAAGTGTCTGTGCATAGTCATCAAAGTACGCCAGATAATACTTTCTTTGATGATGATCTTGGCGGGTTTGACCCTACCTCCTTTCTTGCAAGATTCGGTACCCCACCACAGGGCACTACGAATATCCAAGGGGGGTCAACAGATATGAACCTCATGGAGTCGTTATTAAACGACAACCAATGGACTGACCAATTTAACCCGTTTGATCCCATTAGAACACCACAGACTACCTTCCCTCTCAACCCACCCATCAACACCGGGCAGTCATCGTTTAACTATTGGGCCCCAAATCAAGGTGGTGAAGGATCGTCGTCCAATTTCTACACACCAGTACCTTTGGAGTTCCCTAACGAGCCGCGTCGCAATCCACACCGTGAGCGACGTCCCCCTTTATGTGGTACTGACGGACGATTTTGTAACCAAGCTAATTGTGGACCCAATTGTAATAACTCTATATGAACTAATGATATATGAAATGGTTTGTTTTTTGATATATGAAATGGTTGGTTTTTTGATTGTTGAATTGTATTGACAAATAAAAAGTAAGTTAACAAAATGAGGTCCGGGGCTTTTTGTGAGGCCCGGGATCGTGTCACGGAAAGTCCCGTAACGCCCGGACCAGCGACGGCCCTGTTATATCACCCAAGGACGCCACGTTCGGCGATCCGGGTCCGGTAAAGCCCGGCCCGGGAGACGGATACAGGGGCCCGAAAAGGGCTCCGTGGGCATGTTTCAACACTAATTTTTCTTTATATTTTCATCCGGCTTTTATAATATAAGGATTTGTTATATTGACAAATAAAAAGTAAGTTAACAAAATGAGGTCCGGGGCTTTTTGTGAGGCCCGGGATCGTGTCACGGAAAGTCCCGTAACGCCTGGACCAGCGACGGCCCTGTTATATCACCCAAGGACGCCACGTCCGGCGATCCGGGTCCGGTAAAGCCCGGCCCGGGAGACGGATACAGGGGCCCGAAAAGGGCTCCCTGGGCATGTTTCAACACTAAGAAAACACCTTACATACAACAACAAACCGCATAACCAGTTTCAACATTAAGAAAACAGAAACTATTTTTACAAACTAGTCAAACTATACAATCCACAAGTCGTTTAGTCAATAAACTTATTGAATAAAAACAACGTAAATTTATTATTCACACGAAACGTTAAATATACAATCTACCAAAGTTACAAAACAATCTATTTCCGAGACCACCAATTCCAATTTAGCTGCAGCAGCAACATACAACTCCATATCTATCACACCACATATCTTTAGTGTTTTAACCAGCCCCCATATTTATGCATCTCTTCCCATATTTATGCACGCAGCGTCCCTCGATACTTGGCCCATATTTTAGCTTTATCTTTAAGTTCGTCGATTTGCTGTACATGGGTACCAAGTCAAGGGTATCTACGTACCTATTTCAGATGCCTGGTACTATCGAGGTACGAGCAGGAGCTGGTGCATCCGATATCCCCGACGTCGCTAATGACGGAGCGTGTTTCTTCGACGTCGGAGGGCCTTACGCTGAAGGTGTAGAACCCGCAAGCGCAATAAAGTTTGCTGCGAAAATGATCGACTTTGATGACTCGACCACCTTCAATTTCCGAGAACACCTATTCCAACTTTAAAAGCAACTCCCCATCCACCTTTTGTTTTAACGGTAGAAGAAGAATCACCATTTTGTTTTACACGCCTTGCCACAATCCTACAGGAACAACGAGGACTGATTCCACGCCTCGCCATATTCCAAATCAGAGCAACGAGGAATGAAGCTTCAACTTGCGGAAGCTTCAGCTTTACGTGAATTTTCCGAGAACACCAATTCCAACTTCTAAAGGCAGGCGAGGCCCTGATGAACTCCCTCCACCACAGCTTCCATCGCCTGCCTTTGACGCCTGACGCGCCTCCAACTCTCTACATCAGAGCTACCTTTGACGCCTGCTGCGAAAAATCAGTAGCTTTGATGAATCCACCATCTTCAATGTTCGAGAACACCAATTCCAGATCAGCGTAGAATCAGCGCCCTCACCTAGCTAAGGATTTGCTTAGAGGGTGGTTCCCAAGAAAGAAATAATTGGCCTGCCTGGGGGTGGTACACGGGATATTCAAACCACAATTGCAAGCCAGGTATTTAATTTTATAAACTACAATACCAATGTTGCATTCTACACGTGTTATAATACGTGCAAATGTAACATCGATCCAAGTAGTTTCATGCAAATGTAACATCGATCCAAAAATAAGAGGGTCATGACCAAAAACTAGATGGATTCTTCTACAACCTTTGGACCCTCCAACATTAATATATTTGAAATCACATGACCAGACAGCCATTTAACACGTGCAAATGTAACACGGATCCAACAACACTAAAAAACCATCGCCTTTAACGCATGAAAATTATGGAATTCGGATAGTAGTCTGTTTGTGTTTGAGTGTGTATTTTATATTATCTGATCGAGTGTGTATCTTATTATCGGATCGATTGTGTATGTTATATAAGAATTCCTTGGATGCAGCCCATTTTTGACAGCCCATTTCCGCAATCTAGGATTGCAAGAACAGTTTTTGTCAGCCCAATCCCGCAATCTTAGATTGCGGGACTTCCACGTCGGATGCCAAGCCACGTCTGCAAGTCCCCAGCCTCGTCCACCTTGTCTTGCTTGTCCTAGCTGGAATTCCACGTCTGCAATCCCGCAATCTAAGATTGCGGGTCTTCCAAAGACACAAGTTGGTTTCTGACATCTACCATTTACACAAAAAAGTTGGAAAAAAAACTCCATTTTGGCAAAAACATCTCTTAAGTGCATGTAACAATTGGGTTGGTAGAAACAAATTTCCCTCGAGTATTTTTACAATAAGAATAATCCTCTTGACCAGTGATTCCAACCTGCATTGTAGTGATTCCAGTGCAGTTATATTTCCCACTGCAATCGAACGTAATCGCTTGCTTTGACGCCGAAGACCCATGTATATTAAGATACATGACATCGCTCACTTGAACAGCGGGCAGACTTGGCTATATAAAATTAAAACCAAGTGAGTACATTTAGGTTGTTGGATTTACGACCAATTAAAAATGGATAAATATGAACATTTTTAAAGTTTTAGTAAAACAATAGTAATTAATCATTCTATATTTTTTTATTAACGACTTAGATTAAATTGAGCGAACTTGATATTTTCTATTAATTAAAGATGCTAAATATACAATTTTGGTTTTGGGTTGGACAAATATGCAATTAACGAAGTTTACAAAGGATTATTTGCAATTTTTCTTTTGAATTAGATAAATATGCACTTAATAAAGTTTGTAAGGACATGGACACTTACTGGGGCTTGGCAAAAAGCATTTTCAACATTAGTGCAATAATGTTGATCTATTATGATTGGATTTTCTACGTTTACCATATGAATGTCCTGAAATACAATCCCCCTAGCATACCCAGTTCCACCCTGTGATACAAAAACAAAATATTAACATGCAAGGTTACTAAAAAAAATTAAAAGAATTGTATAGCACATTTTATTTAAATTTACCGGTACTGTCTTGATTCGTAATCCATTTGTGGTTCCAGTGATGTTACAGTTTCTTACACGTACTTTTTCGACCGTGTCATGACCATGGTTTTCCCCTAGGCTTCCAATACTACAGAAACATATTAATGCATGGGTGAGTGAAGAGGACTTTGTGTTTGCATGTCAATCAACATCAAACACACTGATAATTTGTACCTTATGCCATGGCCAGGTCCGCAATTCACCCTTGTTACATTTATATCGTATATGCCACCATTAATAGCCACACAATCATCACCTATTTTTATTGGTATCAAAATTTGACGATACATTACATTATAGAGGAAAGTAGTTACTATATATGAACCTAGAAGCAGTGGCGGATCTAGGCCACAAAATCAGTAGTAACGTTTTTCATTTTTTTATTTTAGTAGCAACGTTTTCCAAATTTCGTAAAAAAAACAAATTTTCCACTAATTTTCCACTACACGCGCGAAGTTGAGCTGCAACGTCCGCAACCCCTTCTTATTCCCTATGTCCGCCCCTGCCTAGAAGTATAAATCCCATACCAGTGTGGATATTGGAGTCATGGATATTTATTTGTGATGAAGCACTGAGGTCGATTCCATCGGTGTTGGGGCTATCTTCCGGTGCTAAAATTCGAATATTTCCAATATCCACATTTCGGCAATTAACAATGCTAATATGAAGGCTTGGGCTGTTAACATGAGTCGTGCCACTCAATCGAAGGCCATCACATTGATTAAAATGTAAAGCCTAAAACAATTCACATTTACATGTAAGCTTTCTCAAACTGCATTTCAATCTATAAAATGTAGACATCTTACCACTGGGCGCCTTGCCTCCTGTAAAAGAAAACATTTGAATTTGTAAGTTCTTTATGTTGATATATTTTATATTTGAACTAAAGCAAGATTTGGATTATTAACCTTGTTTCCCCACCACAACGAGCCCCGACCATTGATTATGCCGGACCCTTTAATGGTGAGTCCTTGCACCGAAGTGAAACTTAACCAAATACTGTTCTTTGCCCAACCTTTCCATCCATTTAGTGTCTTTGGTGCAACGATGTTACCCAAAAGCTACTCGTGAAAACAAAAGTTACAATGTTAGTCAAAATTATATAGTATATATATTTTGATTCCAAGTAAATTTCTCATGATTTTTTTTAGGAATGTATAGTTCATGAACAATCACCTACGAATCAATGACAGATAATCGAACCTCATAATATATATATGTGTGTGCGCGCGCGCGCGCGCGCGCCCGCCATCAAGATTACCATGTTGACTTACCGGAATCTCTAACTCATAAGAGTCATAGGCATGTGTTTTGTAGAGGAAATGGTTATGGTTTTATGTTAGATTGTAATTAATAGGGGAAAATGAGAATATTTTATACATCATCTTAGAAGAAAAAGTTTTTTTTTCGTGTAAAATATAAATAAAAATAAACATAAAAACAAAAACAAAAACAAAAACAAAAACGTAGAATTTATTTTTGTTACAGTGGCTATGCAAAATAAATTTATAAAGTAGGTAATACAATTTTTTGAAATAGTAGGACCTTTTGAGATCTCTATAATAAAATGTAGTATTGATATATGATATTTAATATAATTTCAATGTATTAGCATGTTTTAATTAAATTGTGGTTGTTAAAAATAGATTACCAAAGTATTTTGATTTCACCTTCTTCCAAGAATGTAATTTTTTTTATATTGATAATGTAAATGGCGTATGTAGAGAGAGATACACTATGTCACTATTTTGTAACAATAAAACTACAAACATAAACATAACTCTTGACTCATAACGAAAAGAGCACTGTGATCAAAGAATAATAAACTAAATATGAGTTATATATTTTTATCTAATATTGGTCTTACTCAAAAAAATAATAACAATAATTAGGTTTTCAAATGATGCATTTATGAAAGAGCAGACACAACTTGTTGCCTGTCTGTATGCTATTTTGATGTAAAATTGACAATTGTGGAATGCAAATTAGTGATTTTCAAGCCAATTTTTTTAACGAAAAATGTATAATTTGTATTTCCGTACTTCATATATATTAATTTAACAAGCTGGTTATGTTTAAGAATATAAAAAATCAAACAAAATAGAATTGATGTATGATAAGCGGCAAATCGGTTTAGAAAAAAAATGCTAATCAACCCAATGCTCTCAGTTATAGACTCATTTTACCTGAACACGCACCGAAGGGGATTTGCATGGACCGCTGAATGTAACAGGCCCTATTACAAACGACTTCCTTGGTGGTATGACCAACTTCGGGTTTCGCGACATATCTCTACATAAATCCGCCCATGCTCGAATGAAAGCCTGCGAACATGTACCTAATTAGAAATTCAGTTAACTGGCTCGCGGTTCTATTGCATGTAATGCAACCGTATTCTTTTTTATTAAACTTAAGTTATAGACGTGTGTGTTACATTGGTGTCGTCTCGATTCCCATTTCCTTTTGCACCGTAAGCCATGACATTATAAATGGCGGCACTAGTCGTGTGCGAGCTAAACAAAATGTAGCAAAAGCCGAAGACAAAAACCGTCAACAAACCCTGCAACGAGTAGAAGACGTAATTAGTCATAGGTAGCAAAATCTCAAGAAGAAAACTATTGAGATTTCTCACCATTTTTTTTATAATCAACTGAAAGTGGTATTTTTGGTGTTGTTTGATTAAATCTGCAATCTCCCCCTCTACTCAATTTATATTGTGAGAAATGTAATTAGATTAAGTGTATGTGTTGCATGGAGAGATTCTGATTTTTTCATATCAAAATTCAGAAAAAAATTAAATGCATCATCTGACCATTATATATGTGTTACTTTTGTCAAGAAATTAATAATATCACTTGGTTTTTTTTTAACGGCAAATAGTACTTAAATTATTTCATTTGCCCATGTTTTGATATAGAACTTCTTTTAAGTCTTAAAAATTGTGTTCCCAAAGTCTGTCAACCCTGAATTCCAGTTGACACCTTTTTAAAATTTTCATTTAATATATAATTTTGGTTTACTAATTAATTTGTTATATTTAATATGCTGCCAATAAATAGGCTTCTTGTCATTGTTTTGATATATAAATTTTACTGGAAACTAAAGTATACCCAACATAGTTATTTTTTGGTTTTGAATGTATGTTATATTGTTTAGTGTTCAACTATTTTCACACCCTTTAGCCTTAGAAGACATATGATAAATTGAAAACAAAGGACAAGAAGAAACAATAAAGTCTTGCTTAAAGTATCAAATGAATCAGACATATTTGAGACATACATATGATACTCTTTAATCATGTTTATTTTTATAAATTCAAGATTAATAGTGTAATTAATTGCAATATTACTGTACAATATTAACTTGACCAATGTGTTATTTTGTCATTTTGTGGTTTCTTTTTTTCTTTTATTTTTTAAAAGTTCTAACTAATATATCCTCTTTATTACAAATATCAGTTTTTCTTTTGTACACGGTTTATGTCTTTTTTGTACATTTCTTATTTATGAGGCGGGTCACATACAACATTTTATGATTGTATGATATAAATTCAATTTACTTTACATTTTGATCCAATCGTGATGCTTATATAGGTTACATTGAGTTAAATTTAATACGTTAAAGCACACATTTTATATGGTTAGCGTATCACATAATGTTTGGATCATGAATCTATTCAATGTTTGCAACGGGCTCGCGGTACATCGCTTGTGGGTCATATTGCTAGTTGTTAAATAAAAACTAAATTAAACCGTATAAAATGGGGGTGAGTGTTATATTTTATAGATGCTTTTAGTTTTATAAAAATTTAAAAAATATTAATAAAAAACACATAACTTTTATAAATTGTCGACTATGTTAATTAAGTGTTAGAAAAGACTTAAATAAATGCTACATTTTAATTATTATGTTTTGTTTCTGGGGAGGGGACATTTTGTACGTACATGTTTTATATTTTATAGAAATTTTTATTTTTATACCACTATTAGGGAATTCATGTGTTGTGGCGGAGAAGACAATTTAGAGCGTTGTACTTGTTTTTTGTTTGTTTATTAGTTGTTGTTCAATTTCACATTATTTTTTATAAATCGTCTACTATGTTAAAGTGTTAAGAAAGACTTACATAAATGCTAGATTCTTCTTTTAATTATTATGTTTGTGTGTGGGGAAGGAGAAGTTTTTTACGTACATGTTTTATATTTTATAGATGTTTTATTTTATAGCACTACTGGGGAATTCGTGTGTTGCGGTGGAGAAGACAATGTGAAGCGTTGTACTCGTTTTTCATTCATTTATTAGTTGTTGTTCAATTTACAATTCCTAATAAGTATGCTTATTTTATTTTATTTTGGTTTAGTTTTGTTTTGTTTAAATACCAAAATTGAATTAAATAACTAAGTTATGTAATAAATACCAAAACTGTTAAATAATTTTGTTTAAATACCAAAATTGAATTAAATAACTAAGTTATGTAATAAATACCAAAACTGTTAAATAACTTTGTTTAAGTACCAAATTGTATTAAATAATAAAACTATGTCATAAATACCAAAATGTCGCTACTACATATCTTAAATTTAAATGAAATACCAATTTTGCCCTAAAAAGTAATTAATTTTAATAAACTAGTGGTAATCGAGGCGGCGCGTTGTGCTTAGGTTCAACCGGTATCTAATTCTGTATATGTAACGCAAAACAGTGGAAGGACGACACAATTTCTTTTAGTATTAAAACAACCTTTTTTTTAATTTTCTAGTGTCTGTTACTGGTGTATAAGTTGCAAGAATATTGGATTTCGGATCTGATGTAGCGAACCAATAATTAACGAAGTTGAATAGTAACTTGCCGGCATTGAATAGTTACTTGACGGAGTTGGATAGTAGTTGACAGACTTGAGGTGAGTTGAGTAGTAACATGACAGAATTGAGTAGCACCCTAACGGAGTTGAGTAAACAAAATTAAAAAAACAAAGTTAAATAGTAACCTATCGGAAGAAAAAACGGAGTTGCGAGAAAAAATAAATTAAAAGAACAGAGTAAATAGTAACTTGACGGAGTTCAATAGTAACGTCGTTAAGCTAACGGAGTTGAATAGTAGCCTAACGGAGTTGAGTAGTAACCTAACGGCGTTGAGTGGAGTTGAATAGTAACTTGACGGCATTGAATAGTAAATTGACGGAGTTGGATAGTAGTTGAAGGAGTTGAGTTGACTTGAGTTGTACCACGACGGAATTGAGTAAAGAAAATTAAAAAAAACATACCTAAATAGTAACTTAACAGAGAAAAAAACGAAGTTGCGGAAATAAATTTAAAAAAAAGAGTAAATAGTAACTTGACGGAGTTAAATACTTAACGCAGTTGAATAGTAACTCTGTTAAGCTAACGGAGTTGAACAGTAGCCTAATGGAGTTGAGTAGTAACCTAATGGCGTTGAGTAGTAACTTGACGGCCTTGAATAGTAACTTTACGGAGTTGGATAGTAGTTGACGGAGTTGAGTTGAGTAGTAGCCTAACAGAGTTGAGTAAAGAAAATTAAAAAAAAATAGAGCTAAATAGTAACTTAACGGAGAAAAATAACGGATTTAGGAAAAAAAACTTAAAAAAGCAGAGTAAATAGTAACTTGACGGAGTTGAATAGTAACCTAACGGAGTTGAATAGTAACTCCGTTAAGCTAAATAGCAACTTAATTGAATTAAATAGTAACTTAACGGAGTTGAATAGTAACTCCGTTAGTACTATTCATGAAACTTTCTAAACTAATATATAGGTAATTGTTTACAATTTTTCTAACGACAAATGTTACATCTAATCTACTATTACACCTATAATTCTAAATAACATTCTTGTCATTGATTGAACCTTAAACCCCCCTCTAAGAAGCATATGTTTTTACTAAGACCATATGTAATTGGGCGTTTCCCCACCTCAAAAACGCCATTTCACGCCGGCACACCACCCCCCTCGGCGTTTTCCTGGCGTTTTACGGGCTTGGCGTTTTTTATATAACGCCTAATTCACACTCAATCCCATACATTTTTGCTTTTACCTATTAATTCGATTAAAAGTTTAGTTGCAGATATGTTTTTTTTTTTGACATCAGTTGGAAATAGTTACAGGTATACATTCGAAGATGGAGATAGATATATTTAGTGTATCTATAGCTATTGTGTGTGAGGAAATGTGGAAGGTGCACAAAGAAAAAATAATAGGTGGGCCCAGTAGTTTGTGGTCTTTGTCTCTTTCAGATTTTAATTAGATTATTTCATTTTTATTTTGAAAGACATATTGCATAATAAAACTATTAATATTTATACACGTTAGTATTTAAAATACGTGTATAAATATTTTTTTAAAGGATTTGTTTTATAAGATTATTATACTACAAGCTATTTTGTAAAATTAAATTACTAATTGTTCACAGAAATGTCATTTAACCATATTATTTTTATAATTTTTATATTTTAATGAAATATTTTATTAATTTTATTATGTATTTTCAGGTTTATCTTTATTTAAACTAATCAAATAAAAAATTATAAAAGTATTAAATAATTGGATAATGATTGAAGTAGTAAGAAAAGGGATTGAACCACTACACCCATTTTTGGATAATAATACCTTTGTTGATGTGGCGTCCACGTGGCAGAAAACGCCCCTAAGGGGCTTGAAGCACTACGCATAGTCTAAGTGAGTTAGCCCCATATTGTCTTATACTATTTTTTACTGATTTGGTTTGTATGAAAACTTAAATAATTGATTAAGGTTTATCATTCGTTTGTTAACTTTTGAAGAAGCCCACTCCATCAAATTACTTATTAGCTTTGCACTACTAGAAAACTAAGCAATTGTGACCAAAATTTGTGACGACATAAGTCGGTCGCAAAATTAGTGACCGGTTTGTGACCAAAATCAATACAGTCGCGAGATTAACGATCAACCCAGATTCGGTCACAAAACAGTCGCAAATATGTGGAAAAATAAAATAATCAAAGTTGCGACCGTCTATAGCAGTCGCAAATACTAGAAAATAAAAAAAACAAAAGTTACGACCGTTTAAAGTGGTTGCAAATTCAAGAAAAACATAAAAAATGAAAAGTTGCGACCGTCTAAAGCGGTCGCAAAAATGAGGAAAATATAATAAACCAAAACTTGTAACCGTTTCAATGTATTGACGTTATATAATTGAAAGAAAAAGCTTGTTTTAAACTAAGAAAAAGAAAAACTTAAGCCTAGAGGTAAATATGTAAGCTTAAGGGGTAATACTTGTCAACTTGATGCATGAAAGGGTCCATTTGGTAAAATAATTATTAAACCCTCCATCATTCTCTGTGCTGAGAAACAGAGCAAAGCAAGCGATCCGGCTGTAAATATATTTAGTAACCCTAAATATAATCCCCATCGATACATGGCTGTGTAACCCTAAATCTAACCTCTATAACCTCCATCGATCCATGGCTATTTCGATTTAAGTTTTTATATCCATCCGATAATAATAAATAAACGCCCAAAACCCAAAGCTCCTTCTCAGATCCGCCCCTGTCCTTACCTACACACCAACAACAATACGATCCATACCAACTCGAACAACAACAATACGATCGGTTGAAGCTCTGTATAATATGATCGGTTGAAGCTCTGTACGCCAGTTGATAAGATCTGTTAGGGCTCACAATTAGGTTGAAGCTCAGTCCGATTCAATTGAGTTTGTGAAGGTAAACCTAATTCGATTGAGTTTGTAAAGCTCTGTACATTTCCTAATCTGATTGTTGTGTCGAATACTTGTTGGTTTTGGTTGATTTTACTGTAGATGATTGTTGTGTTGAATGCTTGTTGTGTCGAATGCTTTTTGTTTTTTGGTTGATTTTACTGTCAAATGCTTGTTGTTTTCGGTTTACTTTATTGTTGAATGCTTGTCTGCACTCTGCACTTAATTAGTTGAGCTTTTTACTTTAATTGAATTAGATTGAGATTGCGTGATAGTTTTGTGTGAATTTGTTGAGTTTAGATCCGTATGGAGCTTGCGTGATAGCTTTTTACTTTAAAAAATGATGTTTTCTTTAATTTTAAGAATTAGTATATACATTTAGAACTAGTAGATTGAAAGACATTGAATGAGAGTAATTGGTGTTGGGTGTTATTAGGCCCTAAATGAGTGTACGTGACGTACTTATAAAAATGTTAGCACATTTAAGTTATACCATTACATTCGATGAAGTCGGTGGCATGTGACCACAAAAACCACTCACTAGCTTGCTTGATATTGATGTGCAATGTTAATATTAATTTGTTAAGCTTAGGTACTTAGTAATTAATATTTCATTGACCATAATCTGTGTTGCTGAAATTATCAATTCTCTCGTAGTATAAGCCACCATTTTTGGATGGAATCAATTCCTGTTTGGTTATTAAAAGTATTGGTCAAGCCTTACAAAGGGACAATGTGAAGGCAATAGTCATTACAGGTAGTTTGAAGCTTACTTGATTTTATTTTAATCATTAGTTGTTGTAACTTATGGAAGGTTAATGCTTAACATGATGGTAGCAGGTGAAAAAGGCCATGCGGAAATGTAGTATTAGTCCCACCATTTTTGGATGGAATCAATTCCTGTTTGGTTGCTGGAGTGGCGGCAGCTGTGGCCACTATTGCAGCTGCCACTGCAGCCGCTTCTGCGTCTAGTAAAGATGAACAAATGGCCAAGACTAATATGGCTGTGGCCTCGGCTGCAACTTTGGTGGCTGCGCAGTGTGTGGAGGCTGCAGAGGCGATGGGAGCTGAACGAGAACACCTTGTCGCTGCTGTTAGCTCTGCGGTTAATGTCAAATCCCATGGAGATATATTAACTCTCACTGCTGCGGCTGCAACGGGTAAACTCCAAACCATTGACCCATTTAGTTTAATAATGTGAAATTTTTGAGCTTTGTTTAATATGCGTGTTGTGTTTTTTTGGTTTTTCTAGCGCTACGTGGTGCAGCGACGTTGAAGGCAAGGGCACTAAAGGAAGTATGGAACATCGCGGCGGTAATACCAGTGGAGCGAGGACTTAAAGAAAGTAAAAGCCAAGGAAATAAGAATGGCCATTGTGAACAGATTCCCTCTGAAGAGAACTTTTTGGGTATATGTAACCAAGAACTCCTAGCCCGCGGGAGTGAGCTTCTTAAACGCACCCGTAATGGTAAGAACCTAAAATAAATCATCTTACTTGTTCAGTTGAGGAGTTGTTTTAACAAAACGCCTGTCGTTGGCTTTAAATGTAATGCAGGCGATCTTCACTGGAAAATTGTGTCGGTTTACATCCATCGAACGGGTCAAGTGATGCTAAAGATGAAGAGCAAACATGTTGGATCTACCATCACAAAAAAGAAGAAAAGTAAGTTATCAAATTGGACCAATGGGCTGGTCAGTTGTGGCCAGGTTGGATCAGCCTGCAAACATTAATTTTTTTTTTTTTTATTTTGGTAAATTTTCATTTGGATTTTAAAAGATAATTACATATAACTACAAGTATAATGGTGTATAGGAGTTGGGACAATTATGTTCACGGTGAGGTAAAAGTAGCTAACGGTTTAAGTTTCGGTTGGTTGCAGATGTGGTGTTGGAGGTTTGCAAGAACATTTCCGCATGTCCAGGGAGACATCTATTTGACGGCGGGGAGGAACTAATGATTAAAATAAAATCAAGTAACATTAGTTGTTACTATGTTTCTTTATTGTTCTGTTTTTTTTCATCATTTTGTTGATTTTTACGGTTAACTAATGTAGTATTAGATTTTTTTCTTAAAGAGTGGTGGCTATGTTGGTTTCAGCTGCAAGCAAACCGTTGGTTGCTGCTATTGACGGGTCTGCTTTAGGTGCAGGATTTGAGGTTGCAATGGTATGTGCTATTTCTCCCTTTTTCGTTTCGGGCTAGTTTAACGTTTCTGGATTTCGAAGCAATTTCGTGAAGCTTTATATCCTTTTGAGGTCAACTGTCTCAACCAGTACATGATTTAGTTGCTTGTTTAGTGATGATATGATGTTTAGAAACATATATGAGCTTAATCAGAGTTATGTGTGTTTTTTAATTACTGTGTAGGCAAGCTAAAGTTTCGTATACCGGTAAATTTATGGTCGATGTTTGCTTTAAGTATGGCGAGGGTCCTTCTGGACCGGTTATTAGAGAGAAGTTTACTTTTGGGCTGAAGGTAATAAGTTAATGTGTATTTTGCCCTACAGAGACAGCGGAATTGTTTCGGTGATCTGTCATTGATAAACATGTTTTGATAGGAAATGTTATTGTTATGGTCTGACATGTTAGGGTTCTTTGAAACTTTTTGTAGTCGAAACTTTGTCATCTTAGAGATGCTGATCCTCGAAAACTGGTGTCGTGTAAGGAAGAAGCAAATGAAATGGGCGGGTATGTAACGTTTTGTGATTATAAGTTATAACCTTTTTTTAATGGTGCAGAAACTTTTCTCGTTTATTGATCAAACCTCTATTCCCGATAACCCTGATTCATTGCAAACTCAGGAAGTTTTGCTGCCTGGTCACTTGGTTACAATATATGTTAAGGTAAATTAAAAGTTGATTATAAACAGGGTTTAGAAGTATAACTATTACTTGTTAAAGTTCAACAAGATGTTTCTGATTTAACCTTTTTTCTTTTACTTATTTGCAGGAAAGGTTGCAGGAATGGCTGCTAAAATCTAAACAAATACTTGAAGATGAAATTAAAAACCGAAAGGAAAGTATTGGATTATGTCTTTTTGGCAGAATTTGACCCATTTACTAAGATTAAAACACAAAGGGTTTTGTCATTCGGACACTTAAAACATAATGCCTCTTAAATCATTATTCATCCCAAACAATCTGTATTTGACCGAAACCCATTTGACACTTAAAACATTAATTGCGCAAGAGGCGATGGCTTTTAATAAGTATGATTAAAAGAAAAATGATTTAAGGTCAACATGGTCAAATGAGTATGATCAAAGATTGTTGTGTGTTAACAGGTACCTGGGATCACTGATCTTGGTTTGAAACCAAGGCATATAGAAAAGGTTGCTATTCTTGGTGGCGGTCTGATGGGGTCTGGAATAGCAACTGCTTTGATTCTAAATGGGTATCTAGTTGTCTTGAAAGAAGTTGATCCAAAGCTCTTAGATGCTGGAATAGGCAGAGTCAAAGGTTTGACTTTTCACTCTCTTATTGTAATTGTAAAGTGCTTTTGTATTAGTATATTAAAATATCCATTATCCAGCCAATTTGACAACCAGTGTTAAGAAAGGTAAGCTGACTCAAGAAAAGTATGAGAAAACCATCTCTCGTCTCAAGGGTGTTCTTGATTACGAAAGCTTTAAGGATGTAGACATGGTGATTGAGGTAATTAACATATTGTATTTTAGTTTATGGATGCCATTAAGTTATAAAAATCGGGAAAACAATGTTAATGGAATTTCATACTGAAACATTTATAAAAATATTACTCATCTTAAGGTTTTGCATATTTTTGTGAGCAGGGGAGGGATTATGTTCTGGGGAGATTCTATTGGATCTAAGTACATATATGATAGGCTGAATGAGTGGTCAAAGTTGTATGGGGAGTTTTTTAAGCCATGTAACTATCTTGCCCAAAGAGCTGCACTTAGAGCTCCTCTGGTTAGATCCTGTTTATTAATTTTATTTACATATATTGACGATTTTTGGAAATCTTAAAATGCGGAGGTATTATTATTAATATCATTATTTAATGAAGATCTTTAGTTTGAATTTAATTATATTTGTTGGGTATTGCTGACGTTATTGGAAGTGCAGACAAGTTTGCAGCTTGGATCAAAGCTTCTGAAAGGGCTGGGTGTTATGTCTGATGACGTAAACTTTTTAAGTCAAATTGTTAGGGATTCAATGGAGTTGCAAGCTAAAACAATTGCTGTAGCCAAGGACCCTGATGTTATGTTTGTACAGGTGAGAGTTGGGGATATGGTAGCAACAAGAAAAACTGGAGTAGCACTCCCAGCCAAGGAAGAATCGGTGAGAATCAGCCAAGCGGAGAGAGATCGCATCCTAATGACACAGGAACCACCAAAGCCAAAGCCCCAGTCGAGTGGGGAGGATGGGAGGGGCGTGTTATATTGTTAGCTTGATACGGAGAACAATGTTCCAAACCAACACTAAACTGAATGTTTTATATAATTGTGAATGTTTTATATAATTGTGAAAATTTGATAAATGCTTAAATTTAAAAAATGACATTAAGCAGGTCAAAATAGCATACGGCTAAAAAATAATAAAAAATAATACAAAATACATTTTGCGACCGTTTTTACGGTCGCAATTTTGTAAAATGCAAGCAGTCACAAAACAGTCGCAATTTATGCGGTCGCAAAAACGTCGCAACACGATCGTCTCAAAACAAAGTGGAGCGGTCGCAATATTTGCGATCATTCTAACAGTCGCGAAATCCGAGTCGCAAAAAAGTAGATGCGGTCGCAACTTAGTCGCAATAGGGCATTTGCGTCGAGTGTTTTTCCGACTACATTTCCAGTCGTAAAACGGTTGCAAAAGGGCAATTGCAACCGTTTTGCGACCGGAAATGCGGTCGCAATTGCTCAGTTTTCTAGTAGTGTTGGGGCATTAGGTTAGAAAAGCCCGATAGGCATATTTCTTCTTCCTCTGCTATAGGTCGTTGCACACAAGCACCTATAGTTGCCGATGTCGTCAAGCAAACAAATTCCACTAATTTAAAATTCATCTCCCCTTCTCCATTGCTTTTCATCTCTATCAACAATAATTTGGAATTGTCAATGTATAAAATGGTGCCGAATTTTTGTACCATATCAACAGGAGTTTGCCTTGCCAGAGGGTCATAAGTCGTACGATGGGCACAAACCCACTCTCCTGTTTTAATGAATTGCCACTAGATGCCAATTTGTTTATGATTTTATTATAAATGGCCAACTACCGAAGAACGCTTAAGTCACTATTAGAACCCGCAAAACCAAAGAAATGTGATATCTGACCCAACTACCTGAAACTATATACACGTCTACCTAAACAATATACCCAGAACTTTTAACTTTTATTTTTATATTCCCTTAATTAATGTTTAGTGATATTTCATTCTGATAACTTCATTACTCCAAAAATAATCTTTTTTGGAATATATATTTTGATGACATTATATATATCCATATACTACAAAATACAAAATTATTTTTTGAAATTAATACTACATATATATATATTTAAATTTCAAATATATATATATATATATATATATGGTGATTATGATATATATGTTATATATTCATAGTTTAATATATTTATAGATTTTAAAAGCTTAAAATTGTGAGAAAGTATTTTTTTTTAAAACACAAATAGTTATATTGATACCTGTGAGTATGTCCCATACTTGACGGGTAATGGATCTGGTATGCGACAAGATTTTACAACCGAGTATGGGTATGAGATTAGCCATATATTACCCATTGCCATCCTTAGTTTGGAGTTCAAGTTATGTGGTTCGCTTTTGTGGAATTTATGTTTTGATGATTGAGTTGATGTGGATAAACTGAATTTAGTTGAGTTAGCGTTTTATTTGCTGGTTAGCAATTGCTAGTTTTGATGCAAGTGTAATTGAAGTTTTAGATGATCCACATTAACCAGATGAAGTTATTAATTGTGTAGTCTTTAAGAAATTTTGATTAACTGAATTTTGAAGATTTGTTTGGGTTATGTGTTGTTGCTTATAGTAGCAATGAATCAAGCTAATCATCACATCATATGATCTACATAATAGATTTTCTTGTTCAGAAAAGTGAGGCCTAAGATTTTCATTCAAACAGATTAACTAATCGAAAGATGTAATAACCGTTAAAGGAACAAATCTTACCTGCAAATTTGGTGAAAGAGATTGAAGGATTTGATTCGGCTCGGTTGATTATAAACAATGAAACAGAAATTAGGGCTTCTTTCGTCTTGTTATTAGATATTGGTATTAGTTTATACACGAGTGTGGTGATTTTGTTTTTTTCAGTTTGGTTGTGAATGGTTACTTGCTAATATTTTATGGTATTACTTAGAAGCTCCCTCGCCGACCGCCTCTACTTAGACATCAACACTTCAACCTTTGTTCTACTTTTTGCTTCGAGCCCTCGACAGTTCAGGTTATCAGGTATCATTCTCTTCAAACTTTCATTTTCAGCTCATATGCCTCATTGTATTCAACTTGTTTTTCTTGATTAATTTTCTTTGCATGAGGCTTCTGTTAATTTTCTTTGCACACAAACATTAGCTACTTTCAATTCACCAGTTGCTTTAGTTTTCCAATAATGTATCTTGTTATGATTGTTTTATTTAAACTAATGGGCAAAAAGTTCACAACCGTTGTTCCATTTATCTCAAAATAGTGCTCAACTATTTTCTGGAATTATGTCATTACAATTGGTCGATATTTTGTATGATTATAAGTTGATTTACATGAATTGGTGAAGTTTGATGGATTTCATGAACATTAAAGCAATTTGTGTTGTGGCAAATTACATGTTTTATGTATGTGTATTAATTTTATAGGTTTATTTACTGCATTAGTCTACATACGTTGTAAGACCATGTGTACTGGTAGGGAAATTTGGTGGGTGAAATGGGACATTTTTTGACATGTGGTATGTGGGGCCACTTGGTGGGTGAAAGGGACTTGAAATTTATAAGGGGTGTAGTGGTGTGGTGTGAGTGTGTGTGTGTATATAATGATATTAAATTTGAATTAAAAAAGAAAAAAAATAATAAAAATGAAGTGGAAGAAGATGATTGGCCCATCAGAATATCAACCCACGCGAAATATTTCATAGAGAAGGCATTAGCGCCCCTTTCACTAGGGGGGCGGGGGCGGTGTTTCAATGTGAAATGGGCGCCAAAAATGGCCATTTACGCCCAATTCACATTCCACTACACATGGTCTAAGGACTGGAAAGATTTTATATAGAATTGCATTCCATTAGTTGTTGGGTCAAATCTTTATCAATAACTGCAGCTTAAGTCTCGTACAATAAGTTTGATTATAAGAATGTCGTGATTCATGGAATGACATTTTGCAGGACCTATAGGTACCCGAGCAGCACGGTTGCATCTTCAACTTTTGATGACCATAAGGAAGGAGGCGATTTCTACAACGAATTTGATGGTCCAGGCTACAAAACCATAGCAGATTTGAGATGATCTCAGTAGTTATAGTTATCCTTTTTTTGCAAAAGCTTGTTACATAGAGTTTTCTATTATGTAGCTTATTTGCGACAAAAAATGTCGTAAAAGAGAGGTTGCAAAAACTAGGTCGCAACATTGTTAATTGCAAAACTAGAAGCGGGCACAACATTTGTGACCATTTTGATGGACCCGAAATCTGGTTGCAAAAATATAGTAGTTGTCACAAATTTGTGGCAATAGGGTGATTGGGATGCATGTTTTCTTTTTTAATTTTATTTTATAATTATTTTACAACACTTAGTTAGTAGATGGATAGGATGACCGGTGTGAATGGCAGCGCTATCCCCTCCACCTCAGCATTTCTTTAAAAAATGGTGTCACTCCCCTATTTCATGGGCGTCATTTACCAATTGTGGGCAAAATAACCAGCTTGAATGGGGTGGTCTAACGGGCCACATCTCATCCAACATCTTTTTTTTCCTTATCTCCTTTTTCTTTTATTTAAGGCTATGGGGTGTACCTTCACACCAAGGGTGTTAACGGTGACATGACATTTTAACTTTCATTGTACACCACTCTCTTCCCATGTTAAGGGGCATTAAAGTGGCACTAAGTTAACATGTTAACATGAATCAAAAGAGAGAAAGTTAAGGGGATGAGGTAGAGTTGAGGGGCGTTAAACTATTTCCTTAAAGTGAGCTAGTGTGAAAAGAGACAAAGTGGAGGATGTGGCATCTAGGTGGAGTTAAAGATGATTAGAGTATATCCCATGGCCTAATTAAAGGGGCGTTATTCTATTTCCTAGTAGTTATTGGAAGAGGGGAATAAATGTCCCTTCTGACGTGGCACATACATCTCCATTCTCCACCTGTGGTGGCAGCAGTTTTTGCTAGTTATTGAGTGAGATTGTTATTCCACAGCAGATAGCTTGAGAACAATCATAAACTATTTGATGTTTATGCTTATGTGTTATGGGTGGTGCCTTATTTAATTATTAAACCAATCACCAATTTTCTTTTTCTTTTTCTTTTTTACTCTTATTTAATTATTAAACCATAATGTGATGGTTAGGTTAAAGGATTGGTTAGTTAAAGGCTATTGTTTACGTGGGACAAGTTATGCACCTTTAAGTTAAATCAAACCATGTTCTAACTAGTATTATACCCGTCCGCTGGGACGGGTTTCTGAAATTTACAACATTCAAACTATATGTGTACATTAAAGATCATGATAACGTCTTATCCAACTGTGATTAGTAGGTGCAGAAGTTGGTAGTTTGCTTACATGTTACGCAAGTTTTTTTTATTTAGTAGGCACAATTTTTATATATTGCGCATAAGACCTTTAATGTCTGATGTTTACTAAAAAATCAATACTAAATGTCAAGACATATAAAGTGAACATCTAAATCAACCAAATATATAACCAACCACTGATAGGAAGAGAAAAGAAGTCCGAATGTTTAACAAAACTAAAATAATTGGTGACACAAAAGTCTTGGTGTCCACAACCCCTTGTAACCTGTTAAATCAAAACAAAGAATAGTAGCAATCTTTCTCATTTATAGTCATGTCTAATTCATTAGCATCTTTGGAATTTGACCCTATAATAATTTTACCAGTACTAAACATGTATGAAGTAGTGTACCCTAAAAGAAGAGGCTAAATAAGATGGAAAACCCATAATTCTGTCTAACCCTCATCTTCAATCCTCCATAAGTCAACAATATGATTTTATTTGCACGATGTTTATCTTTGCCGGAACGGTTATAAGTATTCATATTTATAGTGTAAAGGGTTTAGTGTATACAAACGGCCAAACTTAGACTACCAGTTTAGAGTACACAATAAAAACTTAGGCTACCAAGGTATAGTAGACAATAAAAAACAACTTTTGTTTACAAAATAATAGCAAATATGAAAGTAAACAAACTACTCATAATAAGGAGACGCGATCAATCAATAAAACATGGAATTCATTGAGTTATCAGAATTAACGAAACGGATTGTAAATGAGGAATACTTTTAATGAGAGAAATAAATCATGTAGTTCATACAAAGATCTATTTATAATCAAACAACTAATTTTTTTTTTTTTTGAAAATCAACTTTCATTAAAAAAAACAACGGCAACAACCATCTCCAAGGCGGAGATAGCGCCGACCCAAACACAAACCTTACACAAATTCGAACTTACACCATTTCTCCCAATCAACTATACCAGATCTAAATCTATTTTTATACCACAAATACCCTATCGCTTTGATCTCAGAAACGACTTCAACCACCTTTTTGTTTATATTTGAAAATTGCTTGTCATTTCTTGCCTTCCATAGACACCAAGACGAGATAATAATAATCCCTTTGAATACCTTCTTCACCCGCGACCCATTTATATTTTTATGAACTTCAAGCAAGTCCTTTACTGAAAAAGCATATATCATAGACACCATTTGGAGACCAAGGCCACACTCCTGCACAAAATCCGCATGCAGACAAAAGAGATGTTCTATGGATTCGTCCCCTTCCTCGCATAACACACAACTCACATCTTCAAGAAATATATTTCGCCTCCTCAACGCCATTTTAGTTGGAAGCCTAACTTGTTCCGCTCGCCAAATAAAAATGTTACACTTGCTCTGGATCCATTTGCACCACTTATAAACATAACGACCTTCAATAACACTCTCGGGCATGATCCATTGTTTTGCAGCAGCGACAGAGAACATATTATCCGATTTGGCTTCCCAATGCCAAACATCAGCCGACTTATGAAGCCGAACCTCTGACAGCAGCCTTAAACATTGCTGCAGCTCCTGCAGGGCGACTGCAGACTGAGGATCTGCAGTCCACTACCAATGAATCATTCCATTTTCCTCCGGCCGCGAACATCTTTTAGCGACGCTGAAGCATTTGTACCGTTCTCTGCTGAAAAGATTAATGACAGCCAGTAAACTTATAACCTGAAGATATCTCTGTGGAATGCATCTTGTGACATGTAGACAGCTGCTGCATTTAAGGCATCCAATGTAAACTTACAATTAAGACGAGCCTCATTTTTTCTGTAATCCATCAAAATCTGGTATGAGAGAATGATACTATGAAATGAAATAACCAAGGTTGTAAACTTGTTTCTAGTTCCTACTGTGAGAAGAAACTTTGATTATATACATCAAGAACATAACAAACTCAACTACAATAAGACTATATATGCCTGAATTCGAGGCTTAAAGCATGGTTGACATTCTAATAACATTATACCTGACTTTTCCCAGTCACTTTTTGCTTCATATAAAAATAGTATTGTTACTCATCTTTATTATAAAATTACTATCAATGCCTATTTCGATTATGAAACCACTCTTTTTGTCGTCTTTTACATATTAACCCTATACAACACAAGTCTATCTTTGTTATGAAACCACTCTTTTTGCGTCTTTTACATATTAACCCTATACAACACAAGTCTACACTCTGCTGACATTCACGTTTAGCCTTCATTATAATTAATAAATCATTTAGAAAAGAAAATATTGTACGTCATATTAATGCCAGGAAATTAATAGTGTGCCACCTCTAAAGAAACATTATAAATCTTATATGAAGCGTTACTTTAGAGGTGGCAATTCGACCCATTTACTTATGAGCAAGTCGATTTGGGTTGCGTTTGATCTTAAATGGGTCAAATAAAAACTTTAGCTTAAAGGGGGACTTAACACAACCTCTTAAAACGTTTCATTCAAAACTTCGGATTGTTATTGTAACAATGTTATTTCTATAAACCAACACATGATTTATATAAATTAGTTTAGATATTGACAAAAAGTTTTGTGTATCAACACAGCCTGAATCGTCCCATTGCTACCCATACAAAAATAAGACTTGTTTTAACCTTAACTTGTGTTTAGATGTTGCCAAATCCGCCCATTTGCCAATTCTAATAATAACTGTATTTGATACATGACTACACTATCGACTGGTGGTGGTTGATAACCAAATATAAAATATGGATATTAAAATGATGTAAAGCAAACCAACCTTGGCTTCTGGGTATTTTTTGAAACATCGACGGTATTGTTGGTGGGCCGTTTGAGAGTCCAACATGGAGAGCACACTTAAAACTTCTCCAATAGAAACATCCACCTTTTCAAATCAAGAAGTCTTAATTAACCAAATGTACATGAATTATCAGCCTGCTATGAAATCGGAAGTCGATTGAACGACAAGCGATTAAATCAAGCCGATTGAATGACAAGCGATTGAATCATCCGTACGTATCGGCTTCTTTTTAATCACATATATGTATAAGACAATGAAGATTTTGTTATTGTATATAACATCTGAACATTAATCAGAAAGTTTTATTTTTCTAAAAGCGTTAATGTACAAAATCTACAACAAATCTCTTTGTTTCAAGAGCTGCATACCTGCAATCGAAGTTGAAGCTGCTTGAGATATTCAATAGCTTCATCTAATATTGGATGAGAAAAAACCACAACAATGGAGTTATTATTCTTTAATGATTTCCAGTCTCTTCAAATCATCCAAACTTTACACCACATTCAAGTTAATATACACCTTAATGAAAAAGAAAAATAGAACAAAAAAAATGTAAGATATTAACAACAATTTATTTATTTTATTTATCAAAAGGACTTACAAATAGTGCTTTGGTAACTATATATTTTTATCCTATAAGCAACTTTTTACACCAAGTTATACAGAAATCCACCTACCCAATCCATCTCTCATTAAGCTAAGGAAAAAGAATAACTGGACTTGCAAAAATAAACAAAACCATGAAAAAAGCACATCATAGTATTACTAATAATTGTATTCTCTTTAACTTTTTTATATTTTTTGTATGTAATTACATCTAATCGACCACACTTCTAGTGTAATCATATGGGCCATTTTCAGTTGCAAACGACTGAAAGGCATAAAGAAATTAACTTTTGCTCAAGGCCATCATTCTGTATGACACAAATGCTAGATTTGACTTTTGAATGTCAAACCTAGTCATTTATAACTGAAAAATCACATTAATTATTTAACATCTTAAGCATTGACTTCCTAAATTTGCAATGATTTTGTACATTAATGTAATTTTCAAGTTTAAACAAAGAAAAAGTCAATTAACCATGTTTAAAGTAGCTTTCTGCTATAGGGGTATGCTCATTGCATTATAAGAATTCTCAAAATTCATTAATACAATTGATATACTTGGCTTCCCAAATGTCAATTTCGGTCACCGAATCTGCATCAAAACAACCATATGATCACGATACTAAGTAAACCTTTAAAAAGTGTCGATAAACCTACCATCTATACATTTTTCAATCCCATCATCGACAGGCGATTACATCCATCATGTCCTGCCTTGTACAGAGCAGCACCGGTTTTCTGGCAAATGGCAGTGAATAAGTTCGTTTACACCACAAGATGTATATAATCTAATAGGACAGGTGTGTAAGGAAGAGTACTTGTTTAATGCAAGGATCGATTATTATTAGAATGCATTCCAACTTGATCAGAAATAAGCCACCGTCTGGAATTGTCAGCAAACAATGCTAGCTTTTCACATGTGTTGATTTCTATCACTCTTAAACCTTCTGCGAGATCATGGGCCACTCACATTGCTCAATAAATTCCATAAATACTACAACAAAAAGTTGTTAATAAATTGTAAACAAAATAACAAAAAGGATGTTAAATAAGAGTATGAAAATCAGGAAGTAAATACCCTTTGGTGCAAAGCTAACATATCATTTTCTTTCTGAACGTCTTTGCGTCTCCACAATAAGGAATGTGACTGCACCCATATATTGTTTGAAGCCTCACTTCTTTTAAATGAATGTCTCTCAACATTTAAACTTCGGTGCTTACATCTAACCTTTAATATAAAAAGTAAATCAATAGTTCGAGCATTCTAACACCCTTGATCACACATACCAAGAGCTTCGGTTGCAATGGATCCCTACCAGCTACCATTAACGAAGTTTTTTTTCTTCAAATTGAGATACAATAACATGTAACATTACCATATAAATGAATCTGATGTTCCTCAATAATCTTTTTTATACAAATTTATTTGAGAGCATAACATTAAAATTAATAACTTACAATGTACTTTGATTGAAGATAGAAGTTTATGCAATTTGAGATATTTAAGAGTAGCTGCTAAAATGTTGAACATCATAACATCAAAGAAGTAATACATATTTATAAAATGAAATAGGATTAAGGATATGCACAAGACCTGAAACACCATAAATAAGCTTTTATAAGCATGGCTAAACATCTTGAAAAGAAAATACATACAACAACGACATTTGATTGATTACACAACAATTTTCTATTACTCTGTAATGACCCGGATGAACTTCCTATGGAAACAAATGTGCTATTTCCTGAAATCATCCATTGTAACTCAGTTTCAAATATAAAGCTGACCTAATATTAACTAATCTATTAATGATATGTAATACTTACCCCAGCCTGGTGATTCTTGAGTTCTCATGTTCATTTGAAATCAAATCAAGTATGTGCTTATTGTTTATCAATCCTTTGTCTCTGGAAGTGCATGAGGAAGATATTAGGTAAGCAAAAATAAGTCACGTATATTAATGACTAATATAGAGGAAAATCTATGGGTACCCTTCCCAATTCACGACGAATTACAAACAGGATCAAGAGAAGATTCGACTTACGGAGCACAGGTAAGAGCATAGTTGTTAGTTTGTGAGGTTCCCATCTGTTGAAGATCTTGATGGTGTGTACCCTTTAAACTCCAATGGCGCAACCAAAAACATTAGAAGCGTGCGAATTGGGAGTCTGGAGTTGTGGTTTTTGAGAAAGAGAAGAAAAAGGGAGACGACGAAGAGTAGCCATATCTGGTTCTAGAGGGATCGTTAGATACAGACAGAGGAATAATGAGCAGGTTATTATATAGTGGGGATGGGAAGGAACGACCTCTACCACGTCCCAGTATTATATGTGTGGTAACCGGCCAGAATAGCAAAGAAATAGGAGGAGAAGAAGGAGATAGTGGCCTAGTGGAGGTTTATCAGCTATAAAAGTGCTGTAACCGCTTCAGAAATGTAAAACTGCCAAATTTTAGCCTTAACCACCTTATTATTGTGGCCAGGATTTAATCTTAGAGATAACTACCCAATTTGAACGGCAGAGATCATCTCAAATTCAGCTACTAAAGGCAAAATCGACGGTTTCTACCTTGGTGAACAATAGTATAATAATTAAAAACAAATTTTGCACTTGTTAACGTTGCAGGCAAAAGTTTTTATTTTTTATTTTTTCGGAACAATGAGAATCGTATTAACTAGACAACTAGCAAGAAGCTAGATATACATACCGAACATAAGAGTGTTAAGCCGGTAAAAGTTTAGAATACAAATTCACTCCGTGATTTTCATTCTAGTAGATCATTTTCCCTTTGTTTTTTACGTATGAAATGATTTTATCTCCTCCATAATTGTTTCGGGCCAAAACAAATTATAATGATTTATGAGAGGAATATCATTTAAATGCATAAACTAGTTTATTCATTATATCAAGAATCTATAACAATCCTTAGACATCATCCCCAATACAAATTAGCAGCTTAAAAAGCTATTGAAATACAACGATCCAAATAACATTTGGTTGGGGGAGGGGTGGATAACCTATTCGCAGGTTACCTGAGGGTTGGTACTAATAAACTGTCCATCAACATTTTTGCAATAAGCATAAACATCATCTCCAGTGATTTCGACCCCATTCGTTACAATTCCCGTACATTTAACATTCTCATCACAATCGAAGATAATTGCCTTCTTTGATGCTGAAGACCCACGTATATTTCTATATGTCACATCACTCACTTCTACTGATGACGCGGTTGGCTAATCCAAAAAAAAAAAAAAGAAAAAAAATTAGCATGTATTGTAGTAATGTTGTGATCTTTATTTGAGTAACAAGACTTACTGAATTGGAGTAATGTTGATCAATTATAATTGGATTTTTAACGTTAATGAGATTAATGTCTTCAAATAAAATCGATCTAGCGTACCCCTTTCCATTCTACATCATAAGAAACCAACAAAAAGTAAGATGAGTATGTCATATATGTTAGTACTGCAGTGAAGTTTGATTTAGTTTTACGCTTACCTCTACAGTCTTGATTCGAACTCCGTTTGACGTTCCAGTGATGTTACAGTTTCTAACTTGTACTTGTTCCACAGTAGAATTGGCACCTTTCTTCCCAAGGCTTCCAATGCTGCCAAAACAAGTCAATTGATCGAGGAAATGGAAATCATGGGACTAAACATGTTCGCAAAAGTTTACTCCTTGATACAAAATCATAATTATGCATTGATATATGATGAAAAACATTTTATCCCTCGGTCTGCCTACATCTCACTCTTCCCAATTCCTACAGTAGTTGTGTTACGGACGGGATTTATTGGGTATGATGAAAACATAACATGTTATAAGTTTCTGAATTTATGTTGCAATAAATTATAATGATAAAAATATATATAAATAATTATACTTAATAATTAAATAATATATTATGTTAGATATTACAAATATATATATACACACAAATATAATTATAATTTTACTAGCTTTTATCCCGGGAGTGTCCCGGGATTAAAATATCTAATATAACATAATAAAATATCTAATATGACAACATAATTAATGATTTGTCAATACATGATTAATGAATGTTATTATTATTATTATTATTATTATTTATTTTAAACAAATTTCTGCCATAAGTTATCATATTCAAATATAAAAAAAAGGAATCTCTGCCTATGAAGTTATGTTTATCGTTTATGATTTATTAGTAGAGTAAAATATATTTGAAAACAAAACCCCACAAAAATAGTTGTTTTTTTTTCTCCGTTTTTTATATAGCACTATGGTACTTGTTGGAAAGAAAATAAAACGCTCGTTAATTTGGTGTAATTTTTTTTCTTTAAAAAATCTCGTATATAAAAGATATTAACGTTTAAAAGTTATGGGAGGAAACATTAGAGAGAAAATTTAATTTTGTTTTTAAAAGTCAAGGAGTGGTTGAGGCCTCCATTGAATGTCACATCATCAAAGTTCAATTCTTTTATTATAAGTTATAGATTATAGATGTAAGTTACTAATTAATAAAGAACAAATGAGCCCAACTCTGCATTTTAAATAGAGGTTGAAATGAGTCGAACTTAAGATTGAACTTAAATGAGTATGTGTTCGACTTGTCTCGTTTGCGCCTCTAATCATGTTATATATAAAAATTCTAAGTATAAAAATATAAAAATTCTAGGGGTGGCGGCACAGCTTGTCGCCCGTCTACCCGCTATCTTGATGTAACTTTTTGCGATTATGTAGCAATAAAATGGACGAAATCAAAGACCAAAAAAATAATAAATAAATAAATAGTTATATTTATTTTTAAGAACATCCATAAGATTTTCTGAGTTTGATGTCAATGAGAGGATTGTAAAGAGGATGGGATGTTACCTTATACCATGACCAGGTCCACAATTGATACCAGTTACATTGATGTCGTATATGCCCTTATTAATAGCCACACAATCGTCGCCTGTATTTAATTATTTTAGGAGGAACAAATAAATAAAATATTTAAATGTTAAAATTATCTAAGCATAGTTGACCAATTTATTACCAAAATAGACAAACACCGGCAGGCGAATTTGTGGGCAAAAAATGAAGGTTTAGCCGGTGTTTGTTGATTTTAGTAATATTTTTAGTTAAATGCTTATTTTGGTAATTCTCCCTTTAATTTACCATATGACAAAGTAGGATTTTCTTAATGTCATACCGGTTTCAATCACAGAGTCGTGGATGTTAATCTGTGACGACCAAGAAATGTCGATTCCATCAGTGTTGGGGCTGTGTTCAGGTGCTGAAATATGAAGATTTCCAACATCTACGCCTTTAGAACCCTCGATGCTGACATGGAACTTTGGACTGTTTATATATCTTGAACCATCCAGATGTAGCCCGTCACATTTTTCAAAACGTAACATCTACAAATCCCCATTTAAAGATGAGATATTTTTATGTTAAAATTTAATTACCATTTGTTGTTAACTTATATGGGAAAAGACCATCATACCACTGGGCAACTATCGCAGGTTATACCCATGGGCTGCATGAATTACAAAACAAGTAAATTAATAACATACATGAAGAATTGAAATGATGGTTAAAAACTTAAAACTTAAAATTGAATACCGTAATAGTGGAATGTGGCCACCAGATGGAGCCCTGGCCATCTATTTGGCCAGGTCCATCCATGACGAGTCCTTGAACCGATCTAAAATGAATAAAATATTTGGTATCGCATACTTTCCAGCCATCTTGACTCTTTGGTGCAGTAATGTCGCCCAAAAGCTACAGACACAAACCACATTTACTCACATTTTATAAAACGTCTATATTTAATTCGACACTAGAAAAAACAAAAGCAAAATCACAAATGATCATTCGTTTGAGTCTGGTCGATGTACCTTAATATGAACACTAGAAGAACTGCACGGACCAACGAATGACACGCATTGTATTAAAAACGTCTTGCCTGATGGTATGATCAATGTCGGATCTTGTGAAGTGTCTCCACATAAATCACCCCATGCTTTAACAAAAGCCTGTATATATTAAACATAATAAGATTTAAAAAAAAAATTGGTCTTTTGAATCAAAATTGTGGACATGATTAACTACCTCAGTGTCATATGTATCCCCATCTCCTATTGCACCATAAGTTGTTACATCAAAAGTGGCTGCATTTGCTGTTTTTGGTTCAAACAAAATGTAAAAAAAACTCAACAGAATTACCATCAAGAAACCCTGCAAAGAGAAGGATATATACTGTGAGTGTAGTGATTAATCTGGATGGATATGATGATGCTAGAAGCATATCTTACCATTTCTTGAAGCGATCAAAGGTATCTGTAAAACCACTTCTATCTTCGGCTCTAGTATATATAATAATGAGAACATATCATATTATGTCTACATGGTATGCCGATTACGATATCTGCTTAATTACTATACATATACTTAAAAAAAAATTGAATGTGTGTAATTATTAGGTTGATTTTAATCTTTGTTTTTTAGCACACTATAAATGGCATGAAAATATAGTGGGTTGGTAAAAATGTCCGTGCTATGCTGTGGGTTATGGGCGTTATCGATTTGATTGGTACGACACCATCACTCTATAGCTACCGAAAGAAATATATGCCCAAGAGGATATTGATATAGGTTTAGTTCAAAAACCATAAAAAGAAATTTCATCTGATGGTATCATTTTAGCATGTTTGGTCATGCAAATAATAGGGGAGATTCGCTTTGTATCGTTTCACTTTTTTTACTTGGTATCGGCAATCCTTGTATCAATGAACAGTGGCGAATCTTGACCCGAAATTTCGGGGGGTCGAAACCTTATATACCAAAAAAATTCTATACGAAAACTATATAATCGGAACTTTTGAGCGAAAATTCAGAGGGGTCGGTTGCCCCTCCCCGCCCCTTAAAAGGATCGCCACTGTCGATGAAAAGAAAAAACCCAAGGCTAGACTATTTCTGAAGTACAAGAAATGAAAAAAACATTAATAGAAAGTCTAAAAAATATAGGTTTTAGCGCACTTAATTTGAGTAGATTAGACGTTGTATATAAGGTCATATGGGGTGGTCATTACACCATCACACCATCATACCACATTCAACCAATCCTCATGTGTCACCGCATTTCATCATATTTTATCACATCTATCATGTTTTACTTGCGGTTAGACCTGGCAATTTCAACCCATTTGGTTGAATTTGGGTTATTTTGGGTTTAAAATTTGAGTTTGTGGGTTGAAATGGGTTTAGTATAATTTTCAAGGGGGTTAGGATGGGTAATTTTAATTGTAGGATATAAGTAAGTGGGTCAGGATGGGTAAATTAAAAAAAAACAAATGGGTCAGGATGGGTATTTTTAGATAACCATATACAAATCTGAATTAAAACTCACCCAACACCAAAAGCGTTAATGCCTCAAAGAAATAAATGTCATTAAAAATAAAAAATTATATCTTTTGCATTTGTTGATAACCCCGGTCAGTTCGAAACCGTTCAGGTCGTTAACGGACGACCAAGTCGAAACAACACGGGTCGTTAATGAGACCGATCTCATCGAAATGGTTCGAGTCGTTAGCGGGCTTGAACAAGTCGAAACAGCCTGAGTTGTTGACCGGCTAGTTCGGGTCGAAATGGTCAGGTCGTTGGCGGGCCCGGTCGGGTCGAAACGGTCCGGGTTGTTACCGGGTCCGGTCGGGTCGAAACCGTCCGGGTCACTACAGGACGAGTCAGGTTGAAACGGTCTGAGTCGTTACCGGGCCCGGTCGGATAGAAAAGGTTCGGGTCGCTACCGGGCCCGTTCGGGTCGAAACGGTCCGTGCCACTACCGGACGGGTCAGGTTGAAACGGTCTGGATCATTACCGGGCCAGGTCGGGTAGAAACGGTCCAGGTCGCCACAGGGCCCGGTCCGTTCGAAACAGTCCGGTTCACTACGGGACAAGTCAGGTTGAAACGTTATGGGTCAATACCGGGCCCGATCGGGTAGAAACGGTCTGGGTCGCTACCGGGCCCGGCTGGGTCGAAACAGTCCGGGTCGCTACGGGACGGGTCAGGTTGAAATGGTTTGGGTCTTTACCGGGCCCGGTCAGGTCGAAACGGTCCGGGTCGCTACAAGGCCCGGTCCCGTCAAATGGTCCGGGTCACTACGGGACGAGTCAGGTTGAAACGGTCTGGGTCGTTACCGGGCTCGATCGGGTCAAAACGGTCCGGTCGCTACCGGGCACGGCTGGAACGAAACAGTCCGGGTCGCTACAGGACGGGTCACGTTGAAATGGTTTCGGTCGTTACCGGGCCCGGTCGGGTCGAAACGGTCTGGGTCGCTACCGGGCTCGTTCGGGTCGAAACGGTCTGAGTCACTACGGGACGGGTCAAGTTGAAACGGTCTGGGTCGTTACCGGGCCCGTTCGGGTAGAAACGGTTCGGGTCGCCACATGGCCCGGTCCGGTCGAAACAGTCCGGTTCACTACGGGACGGGTCAGGTTGAAACAGTCTAGGTCGTTACCGGGCCCGGTTGGTTAGAAACGGTCTGGGTCGTTACCGGGCCCGGTCGGGTCCAAACGGTCTGGGTCGCTAACAGGCCCGGTCCGGTCGAAATGGTCCGGGTCACTACGGGACGAGTCAGGTTGAAACGGTCTGGGTCGTTACCGGGCTCGATCGGGTCAAAACGGTCTGGGTCGTTACCGGGCCTGGTCGGGTAGAAACGGTCTGGGTCGCTACCGGGCCTGGTTGGGTCGAAACAGTCCGGGTCGCTACGGGACGGGTCAGTTTGAAACGGTCTGGGTCGTTACGTGCCCGGTCGGGTCTAAACGGTCTGGGTCGCTACCGGGCCCGGTCCGGTCGAAATAGTACGGGTCACTACGGGACGAGTCAGGTTGAAACGGTCTGGGTCGTTACCGGGCCCGATCGGGTCAAAACGGTCCGGGTCGCTACGGGACGGGTCAGGTTGAAATGGTCTGGGTCGTTTCCGGGCCCGGTCTGGTCGAAACAAACCGTGTCGCTACCGGGCCTGGCTGGGTCGAAACGGTCCGGGTTGCTACCGGGCCCGGCCGGTTCGAAATGGTCCGGCTCGCTAACGGACACAGTCGTTGACGAGCCAGATCGGGTCGAAACGGTCTGGATCACAAACGGGCCCGGCCGGGTCGAAGCGATTCCGGTCACTAACGTGCCTGACCGGGTCAAAACGGTCCTGGTCGCTAACGGATACGGTCAGGTCGAAACGTTTCGGGTCGCTAACGTGTCCGGTCGGGTCGAAATAGTCTGGGTCGTTAACGGCCACGGGCCAGATCGATAACGGGTCAGTCGAGTCGAAACAGTCCGGGTTGTTAACCGGCCCGGTTCGAAATGAAATATTTCGCATCCCTTAAGATTTTATTTTTAAATTTATTTTTGTTTTTTATTTTAATTTTTTTTTACTTTTTTAATTTTTTATTGTTATTTTAATCTATTTTGATGTGAGCTTATCCTAATCCAAACCATCCAGGCCCAAACCCATCCTGACCCAACCCATCCTAACCTATTTTTTTAATTTACCCATCCTGACCCAAACCCATCCTAACCCAAACCCATCCTAACCCAACACCCAAACCAACCCAACCCACTCATTTTGCCACCCCTACTTGCGGTGGTCATCATATCCATCATTAACTTTTATTTTTTAAAATAAACTATAAATTTAAATAAGCTAAAACCAACATTTTTATAATTAAAATACATAATGATTAAATACACCAAACCATCATTTTTTTAATTAAAATTCCAAATCAAATCAAATAATAAAATTAAATTAAAAAAAGACAAACTAAATATAAAAAACTACTCATCATATTGGATATCTAAACCACCAATGTTTCGTTAGATCAAATCGTAGTTGATTGTGGTTGTTTTCATTCCTCAACGCCAAAAGAATATCCTCGCTAACGGGTACTTGTGTCGGAGGATCCATAACGTAATCTTGAGATATTGCGTGCCCCTCTTCCTTTAAGATCATTTTGTGCAATATGACATGCGTACACAATACTCCTTATTTTCGCTTGATTAGTAACATGTACCGGTTGATCAGTAATGTGTCATCTACCTTTCAAAACACCAAACGCTCATTCAACGTCTTTTCTCGCAAATTCCTTTAAGTTCTTGAACAATGTTTATTTTTCGACAGTGGGAAATGAATAAGCTATCACAAATACAGATCAAGTCGGGTAAATGTCATCAACAATATAGAAGCCGCATCTATATTGTCTCTCATTGACCGTAAACGAACACAACGAGACAATTCTTTGTAACTCAGTGTTGAATAACGGTTCCATCTAACTTCATGTACCAACCAACCATCCCTGGAAGCTTCCATCTAACTTCATGTACGACATACAAACGTGTTATGTCGTATCTAGTCGGTCTTTTTAGATACTCTTGACCGTATAACTTAATAACAGCATTGCAAAATAGTAAATAGACTCACTTGAAATTCTACTAGACATAGCTAAATATTCATCATATTGATTAAGAAAGTTATTGGTTGCAAGTTGCCGTATCGTAGATGTGCATTTTTGTTTCAAGTTTCACGGCTTCCCAAAACTTTGCAAAAAAATTGAGAGTAGAACCCGCCGAGTCAGACGAACTAGACGAGTCAGGTAGAAACGTACTTAGAACTTCCATTTGGTAATTTTTTTTGCTTGCAATGTGGGTGTATTTTATGTGTTTTTGATTTTGTAATTTGTAAAAATTTGATTTGTGATGTTGAAATAAGTTGTATATATGATGTGATAAAAAAAACTTTTTAAAGCAAACGGCCATATGACAGTTGCCAACGTCCCCACAACGGCTAATTTTGACAACATCACGCTCGCCATGTACATCGCGGGCTGTGATGGTTTTTCTCCATCACGGGTGGCTGGGGCGGTGTTCACGGGCATCACAACCATCGCACGACGCTATCACAGACCACCCCATGTATCCTAATTATTATATAAGACTGGGTATAATGGTTTGCTCCAAAATCAAGCCCCATGCCTAGTCGTGAACCACCGTTAAACACCCCCTAACCCAAGGTTAAGGGCATTAAACAAGTTGCCTGTCATCTACAAAATAGAGTAACATTTGCAGACTCAACTTGAAGGAGGGGATTTAAGACCCAAAAAAAAGCTAGTTTCACCCAATAATATATTTACACATCTTCCATTATCATTTTTCTTTTTTATTTAGTTCATTTAAATATTATTTTCATAGGTGATAGCAATGAAAACTTGTAAAACCATTATACACTAAAAATGAAGAAAAAAATTGACTAAGAGCTTATGACTACGTGACAGTGACGTAAATGTTATTATATGCAAAAGAAGGCGACTCACTTGACTGATGTTGGTTAAGGAATTGCATGCTGACACATCTGGCAACTACTTTCCTTAATTTCATGATATCTTGATGAATTTGTTGCATATATCCTCTCACATCATATATGAGTTCCATTTCTTGTTACAATATATTATCTAGAAACCTTACTTTCAAGTTAACTATATATAACTTGATTCGGGTTGATTAAAAAGAACTCACAGGCGAAGAAAATTATAGAAAAGAGAAGTGATTGAAACATAAACGTACTTAGTTAAAATATTGAAAACATTACTAAAACCCTACCCAAAAATATAATCCACTTTCAAGTTAAATCGCGTATAGATTTTCTTGTTTTTTTGCCTCAAAATCTTTTGCATCGCAATAATATCTCTGGATATTAATGTAGCTATCCATAAATTACATGACCATAACCAGATAAAACTTTACACCTTTTGAAGTACAAACTTCAATGTGGTATATTGTGTTATAGACGCAATGGTGTATTGGTGATTAGAGAGAACCCGAAATTACCGTCATAATCTGATTCACAGTGATAGCCTAGTTGTCTCCAGAATTGACAACTCCCAAATCACTACCGGTCTTTTAAGTAAATCCAATGCATCAAAATTGAATGCATAAACTAAATTCGAAGAATAAAATTTGAATAAATGCAAACATATCTAACCAAGATCTCGTTAGTATTATTTGGTAAGAGATAAACGAGAGACGTACAAGATTTATGCATTAATGATTAGAAAAACAATACAAAGGAACCCCACCTTCAATGGGAAAAAGAAACCAGGAAATAAGACGATCAAAAGAGAGAGCGAGAGAGAGGCACACAATACTGCTACGCTAATGAGGTTGAAGCCCCCCTCGGGAAAGGGCAAAATCCCATAGCTAGCATGTATTAAGCAAGCATACTAAACACCAATGCACATTGTACAACATAACATAAAACGAAAAATCTTCAAAGGGTGCAAATTTAATTTTTAAAAGTAAAGGGACGTATAGTAGCAAAATAACAAGTCATGATACACATGTACCAAAACCAACAAAGGTGTTAAAGCATGCAGAAGAACCAAAACTGACAAATCCAAAAAAGGAAGGGCACAAATGCAAGAACCACAAAACATGAAAGTCATATGGACAACAAGAGCCAAACACAAAACAGGAAGGACCAAAGTCAAAAGATGGATTCACCATGACTTTGGCTTTTTAGTATATAGGATAAACTAGTAAAATTCCCCGCCGCTTCGCGGAGGGAATTCGGTTGGTACCGTCTCGATTATTTATGTTGGATAATCTAATACACAGACCAATTAAGCTCGATCATAGACCGTGATCTTTATAGCCTTTACTTGTGCGAATGAACCGGTGAACGATAATCGAAAAGTAAAGAGGCCTATAAAAGGCTTTTTCTGGTTTAGGTAAATTGTTACATGGTAAACATTTCAAATTATATTTGGTTTTGTACGAGTTACTATTTAAAGTATTTTAGTGTAATTTTATATCCTTATGACGAGGTAGGGCCCAGTTTAACTAGGCTGGCCCATACCTACAACACGTCATGTGGTCCAATGGGTAAGGCCCAAACGGCCACACGTAATCCGGCAGTGATTAGTAACGAACACCTTCTAGAAGGAGGTGGAGGGTAAAGCATAACTGCCAGCCCGATAAATATGAATATAAGCGATATGGCTTATCTCCAAGAAAAGTGGAACAGCCAGAGAGAAGAGGCGGTCAAACATCGTAAGAGGTAAAGGACTCTTCTATTATAAATAGGGACGCAGGTAAAACTTATTATTCATACACAAATACTCCATACTTTTACAATCGCTTAAAAGCCATACTTATTCTCACGCCGGAGGGTGGTCACAGGATAACCCCCAATCCTGTGACGAGTCCTAACGGTGTTCTGTTTTGTAGCTAAACAGGTCCCGTTCAATCAGGTCAGAAGAAGCCCTTTGTTCTACCCAGAAGACCAGTTCCCCTCAGGTACTTGTTTCTTCATTGGCGCCATCCGTGGGACGGAAACTAGGCGAAGGATCATTCTTTTCACCTGACAGGATGGCATCTCAGTCGAATCCTCAGTTCACAGCACAAACCAACATGTTCCAAAACCCACCGGTAACTACTGAAGAAGAAGATCACATCTCTGAGGAATCGGTGGACGAACAGATAGAGATGGAGCCTCCGGGTTTCCCTCCTAGAGAGCAACCTAACGGAAATACAGCCGGCCAAGAAAGACCTTCAGGGGACCTGACGGCAAGGTTAAACCCTACCGCGCCACCTTTCCCGTCACCAATCCCCACGGCAACTTATACTAGCCCCATCATGCACACCACGATGGGCGGGAGGTCACGTCCACCCACGTCCTCCATGCCATGGATGACGGCCGCGGCTACACTCCCGTTGTTCTCGGCTGCCATGACAGCATCAATGATGTCGTCACCAATGGCGACTATCATGAATCCAGCATATGCACCCTATACTCCCGTGACGCCGGGAAATCAACCGTATATGCCATATTACCCCATGCACCCCTACGGCTACATGTACCAACCAACAGGCGCTAGTCCGTACTCCTATCCCTATCCGTATATGTACCCTCCAGTGGCGTCCGTGACAGGATGGGGAGGACCGGCCCCGTCAGCTACTCAGGCCCCGGGGGCCCGCCTGGATGAAGTCCGAACCAGGCTCACTTATGATGCAACGCCTGCAGATCCGTTGACATTCCCAGCAGAAGCTGGTCAGACCCGGCGGCCCGCGATCAGCCAACACCCGGTACGACCAGTCCAGTTGGAAAGACGGGAAGAAAGGCATGACAGAGAAAATCCCGGTGATGAAGAAGAAGACGATCTCACTAAACCATACCGTCCACCGGCTATGGTCACTTATTCAAAGCTGGCACCGAGAATCGCCAATGCACCACTCCCGAAGAATCTGAAACTGTCCTCTACAGTGGGAAAATACGACGGGACAGGGGATCCGGATGACCACTTGAGTATCTTTGAAGCGGCCGGACGTTCTAAGGATTGGCCTATGCAAGCGTTTTGTCATATGTTTATACAAACCTTGGTCGGGGCGGCCAGAGTCTGGTGGGACAGTCTGCCGCCCGGATCCATTGCGAATTGGAGAGAAATCGTGCAGGGATTCTCCCAACAATTCAGTCAGCAGAAGAGACATACGAAATACAGGGATGAAGTCATGCATATCCGGCAACGTGATAATGAAACGGTAGAAAGCTTCATCGTAAGGTTCAATAGAGAAAGGTTACAGATTCCGGGCCTCACCGAAGAATTGGCCTGCACTGCATTCACCATGGGAGTAAACGACGACGGCCTGTTAAGAAAATTACACGGCCCGAAAGGGTACCCCCAGACTATGGATGAAATGATGACCATAGCAAAGGCGTATGTGAAACAAGAAAAATCCATAGCTATGAACCACGCAGTACGAAAGAAGCAAGAAGCTGCTAAAATTTCTGATTCTCATGACAGCAAGGATCACCGGGGTGGTCGAAATAGAGGAAGAACCGAATCGTCTAGCCAGCCTTACTCCCGGAATGACAGGAAAGATGATAGGCGGGATGATCGTCGGAGATCCGACAGGCCCCGCGACACCTTCACAGGTAAAGGGGAAGGCCAATCACGGTCTAGGCAGGAATACCCAGATCTGACAAAAACGCCGTCCCAAATTCTGGAGTCTGAAGATCTGAGGCTCAATGCCCCGAAACCAATCAAAGACTCACCGTCGCAAGACAAGTCCAAATATTGCTCCTACCATAAAGGTGCCGGGCATGATACAGACGACTGCTTCCAGTTGAGAAGGCAGATTGAGTACTTCGTCAAATCGGGGAAGTTAGCTCACCTACTTAAGGATGTAAAGCCAGGACCCTCATCCGGAGGTGGCGACAAGGCCTCAGGAAAGAAACCATGGGAGATCAATATGGTCCGAGTAGAATCCAGGTTCAGCAAGAAACGGACGTTTGAACGCTTCGAGCCGTGGATGGAAGCGGTCATGACAGTACCACCGCATTACAAGGTGCTAAGTATGGAAGCTTTGGTGATTTGTGCCGCCGTCGGCGACTACAGCATGAGAAGAATACTCGTAGACACTGGAAGTTCCGAAGATTTAATCTACGAGCCCTGTTTTCGAAGGATGCGGCCCGAGGACCAGAAAATGTTAGAGCCAGCTCGAGGTCCGGTAAGAGGATTCACGGGTGAAAGCGTGGAGCCCTTGGGACAGCTCACGTTCCCGGTTACCATAGGGGACGGCCGCAGAGAAAGAACTATACTGGTTACCTTCCTGGTAATTCCGGCAAACTCGCAGTACAATATGATCATCGGCCGCTACACATTGGGCCGAATCGACGCTTTGGTCTCAACGGCTAGAAGATTTCTAATGTTCCCGACCCCCCAAGGGGTAGCAACCGTATGGGGCGACAAAGTTTGCTCAGCAGTCGAGCAGAAGCCGTGCCATCAAGCCCCCTCGGGGCTCAGGGGTCCAGAAAGATGGGTGCTGAACGCTGAGCACCCGGAACAGACGGTGTTGATTGGTGACACTTTGTCACCGTCGGCCGCAGAGAGACTGAAGCAAGTGTTAAGGAAAAACCTGGACGTTTTCGCATTCAAACATGCAGACATGACAGGAATCTCCAGATCAAGGGCAGAACACAAATTGTCCACCTTCCCGTCAGTTAAGCCAATAGCACAGAAAAGAAGAAGCATGGCCCCGGACAGAAGAGCCGCGGTGGTCCAAGAGGTAAAAAAGTTAGAAGAGGCAGGCATTTTGCGGAAAACCAAATATCACACCTGGGTGGCAAACCCAGTGATGGTGCGGAAACATGATGGTACATGGCGCATGTGCGTCGATTACAAAGACCTCAATAAGGCTTGCCCGAAGGATGCATATCCGCTGCCCGAGATCGACCTCAAGGTTGACTCCCTCTCGCCATTTAAATTCAAATGCTTCCTGGACGCGTATAAAGGTTACCACCAAATCAAGATGGCCAGGGAAGATGAGGACAAAACAGCCTTTCATACGGACGCGGGCATCTACTGTTATACTAAGATGCCCTTCGGGTTGAAAAATGCTGGCGCAACATACCAGAGGTTGATGGATCAAGCGTTTGAAAGCCAAATCGGGAGGAATCTGGAAGTTTATGTTGACGACTTAGTCATCAAAAGCAGCAACGAGAGTAATATGATCGCGGACATCGAAGAAACTTTCAAAAAGCTCCGCGAATACAACATTAAACTGAATCCAGGAAAGTGTTCGTTTGGAGTCGAAGAGGGAAAATTCCTGGGAGTAGTAGTCACCAAGGATGGCTTCAGGGTCAACCCGGAAAAGGTCTCAGCAATTGTCAACATGCCGTCACCTAAAACACTGAAAGAAGCACAGACCTTGAATGGACGACTGGCAGCCATCAATCGCTTCTTAGCGCGGCACGCAGAGCGATCTTTGCCGTTCATATCTACATTGAAAGACTGCCTCAACAAGAATAAGTTCAAATGGACGGCCGAGGCAGAGAAAGCATTCCAAGAGATGAAGACATTCGTGAGCAACCTGCCCACACTCACGGCCCCCAAAGAGGGTGAGTTGCTGAAGATGTATTTGGCCGCAGGCGTCCAAGCGGTTAGTGCCGTGTTCCTGGTAGAAAGAAACGGGGCCCAAACCCCCATTTATTACATCAGTCGGGTACTCGCGGATCCGGAAACCAGGTACTCGATGTTGGAAAAATTGGTCCTGGCCCTGGTCCACGCATCCCGCCGGCTACGCCGCTACTTCCAGGCACACAAAGTTGAAGTGTTAACCAATTTTCAAATAGCACAAGTGATAAACAGACCGGAAGTATCAGGAAGACTCGCCAAATGGGCAATTGAATTGGGGGCGCTGGATATAGTCTTTAAGAAACGGACCGCAGTGAAGGGGCAGGTCATCGCCGACTTCATGACAGAAATCCCTGTTGGACAAGAGATACCGGAAATAAGCAACAAACCGTCCCAGGAATCGGATGAGCCTGCATGGCAACTGTATACAGACGGCTCATCAAACAGCAAGGGAGCGGGAGCTGGCCTCTTACTGGTTAGTCCAGACGGGGCCAGATTCCTATATGCCCTCCGGTTCGAGTTTGAGTGTTCCAATAACCAGTCCGAATACGAAGCACTCCTTGCAGGGATGAGGGTGGCTCTATCGCTCGGGGCAAAGAAGGTGGACGCCCACGTTGACTCTCTCCTGGTGAACAACCAAGTTAATGAGTCGTACGAGGTCCGGGACGATACGCTGTCCAAATACTTAGAGAAGACAAAAGCTCTGATGTCAAAGTTCCAGAAGATAACATTAATACATGTCCGACGGCACCGGAACGATGTAGCGGACGCCCTCAGCAAGTTGGCGTCGTCAGGTACTAAGGAAGACGTCCACATCGAAACACTCAAGCACCCATCTACCCAGGAGGCAACAGTGCACAGTGTACACGCAGCGGAAGTCTGTTGGATGACACCGATACAGCAATATCTGGAGCACGGCATACTGCCTGATAGCAAGGGGGAAGCCCTTAAAATCCGCACCAAAGCTGTACAATATGAAATGCAAAACGGTGTTTTATACAGGAAGTCCTACCTGGGTCCATCTCTGCGGTGTGTGTCCCCATCAGAAGCAAAGTTCCTGGTCGAAGAGATCCACGCGGGCATCTGCGGCATACATGCCGGACCAAGGGCAGTGGTAGCCAAGGTAACAAATGCAGGATACTACTGGCCGGGTATGCATAACATGGCAGTGGAAGTACTACAGAAGTGCATCAGTTGTCAGAGGTACGCCCCACATACTTTCCGGCCTAAAAATGATTTGATTCCAGTGACAGCGGCCTGGCCGTTTCAAAGGTGGGGGATAGACTTAGTGGGGCCATTCCCCCCGGCACCGGGAAAGCTAAGGTACTTGGTGGTTGCTATCGACTACTTCACGAAATGGGTCGAAGCAAAGCCATTGTCCAAGATAGAAGCAGTAAACATCAAGAAGTTCCTATGGGAGCACATCGTGTGCAGGTTCGGGGTCCCACTATACTTAGTCAGTGACAACGGGACCCAATTCGCGGATAGGTCACTGCAAGAATGGTGCAAAGAGCTCCAGATCCAGCAAGTTTTCACATCCGTCGCCCACCCGCAAGGAAACGGGCAGGTGGAGAGGGCGAATAGAAGTATACTTGACGGGATCAAGAGGAGACTTGACGCCGAAGGCAAGTCCTGGGTTGACCAGTTGCCACACGTCCTGTGGGCCCACCGGACCATGCCGAAAACAAGTACTGGTGAAACACCATTTAGTTTAACATACGGGTCAGAAGCAATGATACCGGTAGAAGCCATGGTCCCGTCACAACGAAGGAGCAACGGCGGCGAAGACAACGACCAGCTACTACGTGAGAACCTCGAACGGCTCGAAGAACGCCGCGATACGGCCTGCATCAATGAAGCCAGATACAAGAGATTGTTGGAAAAATACTACAACAAGCGGGTGCTCGAAAAAACCTTCAAGGTTGGGGAACTGGTAATGCGAGACAACGAAGCAAGCAGATCCCAACCCCAGGGCAAGTTGGGTCCAAACTGGGAGGGGCCGTACGAAATAGCAGAGGTGCTGGGAAAAGGGGCCTACTCCTTGAAACAACTCACAGGGGAACCCATCCCGCGCACTTGGAACGCGGCACAGCTCAAAAAATGTTACGTTTAGTTTAAGCTAAAAACATTTGTTCTCCAATACATTTAGTGTCAACTGTGTCATAGTCGGCCTGTTGGTCCTCACAGCCTATTTGTATTTTTCGTTTTTTAGTACATTTAGTATTAACTGTGTAATAGTCGACCTATTGGTCCTCACAGCCTATTTGTATTTGTTTAATAAGACGCCTATCACGGCCACTTTTTCATTAGCAAACAGTTGCATTAACATATCACGGGGACTGACATTGCAAAAAAAGAAACTCCCCTATGGTAGGTGGCCGGACTAAAATCCTTGGCCATGATACAAACAACCTACCACCAAAAAGCGCTATACAAAAAAAGCAAACAAAACGCCACATACGGCTACATTGCTACCATCTAAACCGGCCCATTTCACATACGGCCGTCCAACATAGCTACCACCTCTGCAGGGGTATGTAGCAGATCACCGTCTGGAGCATAATCAGGAAGTATTAAATACTGATTAAAATGCAAGACATCACCTCCCTCATCAGGGTTCTCCGGGAACGCTTCCGCCATCAAGGGCGCTTCACCAACATCTGGCACGTTTGGAACAGGGTGCTCAACATCCATAGCTTCCAGATCGTGATTGGGGCCTGGTGCAAGCTCAGGGGAGTTCACTAAGGGAACCGGAGCGTTGAACAAACTCCTTGGGCCTCTGGAGTAAGTCAACCCATACTTGTTGGGAGGAACGAAATCAGCAGTTCTAGCATTGTATTCCTCCATAGCTGCACGTTTCTCATCCATTTCGTTGGCCCACTTTCTGAGCATGTTAAGACCTTCAGCAGCATCTAGCTCACGAAGGAGTTCAGTCAGGGAAGCTTGGTTGACAGCCATAAATAGATACAGTAATGTTTACCTTTTTTGGATAAAATTTTTCGAGTGCAACGTTTGATAAGAAACCTGACTTATATACATGGGTCCAGAAGACCAAAGGTCAGTGTCAGTAAATATCGTTATTAATTCTCTGCCACACGCCGTCAAATCTATGACACATGGCAGACGTAGCATCATTATGACGTCACGCAATGATGACTACTAATTAATAGACGTCTAATGATGGCTGTCCAATCAGCATTAATGAGGCACACAGACCAGCTGGAACACACCAAAGGAAACCAAAGGTTTTTTCATTAATACGACGATTACATCATTTTAATCACACTTAAACATAAATTACGGTTGCACTAATTAGAGGTGACATCATCCCCATCAGAAGAATCGCTCAAGTATGGCTCCAACTCCGCCCGGAGGGCTGACACCCCCTCATCACCAACCTTGTTGCTAAGACGACCCAGGGCCTCCAACGAATCCGAACTCAGGGCTTGTAGACTATCAGCAACTCGAGTGGGCAACGCTTTTTCCTGAGCAGTAGGGGGGGGAAGTTTCTTTCCAGCCAGACCAACTTGATTGCCATAAGCCAACCCGTCATGATAGCCGGCTTCCATGGCCACGTCATAAAAGGCGTTCAATCTGTCCTGATACTCAGTGCTGCCCCGGACATATCGCCATGAAGCAGGAATACCGCGGTTTACCAGCCAATCCCTATCTTGACTCACCGCATCCAGTTTCAATTGAAGGTCATTTACCTGGGACCGCAGTGAGTCAGCAGCATTCACAGCTTGATCTGCACGATCATTGGCGGAAGTCAACTGTTTGTGGCAGTCAGCTAAACTGTTAAGGGTCTCATCCCTCTGCTCCTCAGCACGGCGAATTCGGGACTCGTAGGTCTCAATCTCAGCAGCCATCAAGTTATACCTTTCCAGATTGGCCTGGTTACTGGCTATGGTGTTTTTAGCAGCTTCCAATTCTTTTTCCAGCGTCTTAATGTTGGCTTCGTAACGAAACAAGTGCTGATTCAGTTTGTCCTCCCGCCGACGCCAGTCAACTTTCTCCTCCGTATGGTTCGTCACCATCCGCTCACGGTCACCCTCTACCTTTTCAATGGCTATCTGCTGGGCGACCACTTCCACCTCTTTATCAGCAATAAGTTTCAACAGTCGTTCGTTTTCCAGTACCAACGACCTTTGCTTCTCTCGAAGATCGACAAGATATACCAAATCTGCACGCCATCGGCGAAGCACTTCATATACTGATGACGTTGTATTGACACCGGACACCATGGCGTTCTCAGCAAGCTGAGCATTGTCTAACCCTTGCAGATAGTATCTCTCGGCTGGGGGGAAAGCAAACTCGGCCCAATGCCTTACCACATCCGGATGTATGAGCCGGGTGGTGTCAGCGACGTTCCACCCGGGCGTATACTTAACCGGCTTCAAGGACGGTCGCCAATTTATGCCCGGTAAATAGGTGTTTGGTGGCACGGGCTCGGAATAAGATGAGGACTCTTCACCCTGCTGGATGCCTGTCCGAAAGCCCCCGGGAAACTTGATAGGATGTTGTTGAACATCCTTCAGAAGCTGGGAAAAACTTTGACGAGATAGACCACTGGGCGCCGCAACAGTACTCGCCACAGGCTTTGTGGACGGCGGAATCGACACAGTGGACGTAGTAACAATAAGGCTCACAGGTATGGTGGGGGGAGGACGTGTAGCTGCAACAGCAGACGTAACAGTCGGTAAAACAGCAGAAGTGGGAGTCATCATCATGGATGTAGACACAATGACGTCACTATCATCCCTGACGATCACCTGACTGGCAGAAACAGGCGGAGACTCAACAGACAAATTTTCCTCTACCTGGGCGTCACCGGATTCCAGCCTTTCACCTACACATAAACAAATGGACGTTAATATCTGCAGGAACGTACAAGGCAGACGGCACAGGGACAGATAGACGGAAACACTTACCCAAGGTCTTCTCTTTAGCTTCCTTCAGCTGCTGCCTTTTGGCCAGCAACCCCTCAGCATCCAGACCGGCGGTGGCTTTCCGCTTCTTGTGCTTTTTGCCGGAAACATCTGTCAACGGCGGTGCAACGTTCAACGGATCGGGGTCTATGGGAGCATCTTTGTCAACACCCAGCCCGGAGGTCCCTACGACATCGGTTGACACAGCTGTCGCTGGGACATAGAATTTGGCCACAGTTTGGCTCAAAACGTCTAACTCTTGTGCACCGAGGGGGCGGTCGTATTCTGTAAGTAACGGAGCAGCGGCAGGATCAAGTACATCGAAATACTGCCAACTCTCCTGATCCTCACGGCGATACTCAGGAAATGCTGTATCATCCAACCATAATCGGCTCATGCCCACAGCCACCATGGCCCGTTCAGGTATGTGGGTACACTCGGTAGGATTATTAATCAAGGCAACATATAAAGGATCTTTCTCATATACTGCCGGGGACGGGCACAAATCTGCAAGCTTGGTTTTGCCCTCCGGATACCTAATCGGGGCATTCTCCGGAAACACACAGGCATCAATATAGAAAAATTTCTTTCTCCACTCCTTATCCCTCACACTCTGCGGGAAGTTCTCTATACACGATAAAACCCCGGGTCGGCGGTCAAAGGTAAAGTATTCTCCTTTGAACTTCAACACGTACAACGCCCGGAAAATTTCCAGTTTGGGCGGCATGCCCAGACCTAGAGCACAAAACTCAAAGTGGCGAATCTTAATCATCCCCAGCGGATGAAGTTGAGAAACATTGACCTCATAATATGATAGTAGTTCACAGAGAAACTTCGTGGCAGGAAGGCGAAAATGGGAAAAGGTGAAAAACTCAGCATACAGAGTTAGTTTCCCCTCCTTCAGAGGGAAAGCAATATCGTCCTTCTCTGGCAATACAGGATTCCACTCCGATGGAATTTTGTAATCATTTAAGAAGGATTCTAGTACCGTTAACGACCACATGCAGTGAATCTCGGCAACACTCGTGACTGTGCGCGTAGAACCAGTCTTGGGGGCCATTTCAGAAGTAATAGTATATCAAAGGGAAAGCAAGAATTTGCTGGGTACTGTGGATGGCTCACCTTGAAATGGCAAATTTATAGACAATATTACTAACGGTTGAAATTCAAAATTGAACCGCCAAACGTCATTTCCCCTGACACTCAGACTGTTCATAAACGGCTGATAGGACGTGTGAAATGACACAATGGCACGTGCACAAGTCATGCGGTACTAATCCCAATATAGATTTTTTAAGTCACATTTTACTTTATACATATGCTTGTCGAATTTTCTTTATTTTTTATAAGTCTAGTAACGTTCACACGTTCACCTTACTAGACTGGGGGGACATGACGAGGTAGGGCCCAGTTTAACTAGGCTGGCCCATACCTACAACACGTCATGTGGCCCAATGGGTAAGGCCCAAACGGCCACACGTAATCCGGCAGTGATTAGTAACGAACACCTTCTAGAAGGAGGTGGAGGGTAAAGCATAACTGCCAGCCCGATAAATATGAATATAAGCGATATGGCTTATCTCCAAGAAAAGTGGAACAGCCAGAGAGAAGAGGCGGTCAAACATCGTAAGAGGTAAAGGACTCTTCTATTATAAATAGGGACGCAGGTAAAACTTATTATTCATACACAAATACTCCATACTTTTACAATCGCTTAAAAGCCATACTTATTCTCACGCTGGAGGGTGGTCACAGGATAACCCCCAATCCTGTGACGAGTCCTAACGGTGTTCTGTTTTGTAGCTAAACAGGTCCCGTTCAATCAGGTCAGAAGAAGCCCTTTGTTCTACCCAGAAGACCAGTTCCCCTCAGGTACTTGTTTCTTCACCTTACAAAAACCATGTGCCACTCACTGTTTTCTCTTACCCACCCACCTACCATAAATCCCTCTCTACATAGCAGTCAATCAAGAGTTTTTTTTGGTAAACCCTTTCCTGTGTCTTTGACAAACAAACTCCAACAACTCTCTTTCTCTCTCCCTCTCTTCTGATTTTTTTGCCATCCACCGCAACCGGAAGCAAACAATCATAGGGCCTCCGATTTTGCGGGATGTTGTGTAGATCGAGGCATGCCATCCCGTCGTCAGCATCGTCTTCGTCGAAAACTGCCGCCGTAGCGGCCTACACTGTAGATACGCAGCCGCTGTGTAAACTAAGTAGACCAAGAAAACGGAGTTAACAATCGACACAGCACAAGGGTGTTGCGGCAGGGTTTGTATACAGCAGGAGCGAGGGAAAAATACGTAACCAATAGTTGGCATCGTGCCGACGGTGGTCTGGTGGTGGATGTCTGTGTTGAAGCTCGAAGGGCAACATCATAATTTCGTCATGTGGACGGAAAGTGTGGCCAAGTCGAAATAATAAAAGTTTGTGGTCAAGAGCGTGAAAGCCTAAAGGCGGCTGTTGCGCCGACCGTTAGGAATTAGTATATATACTAATAGGTGTATGTTAGTTTGCAACTAAAAAAATAAGATAATAACGTTGCACATAGTCCATACGCCCATGATAATATCTAAAATATAATGTGAATTTATGTTAAGCGGACAAATCATATCACAATATACAAGAAATTGGGACAATATTGACAAAATCTTACGTATTGTTGGATAATCAGACTCTTGATCGAAGACACAAACACGAGATTTAACAAACTCGTGCGACCCTTTTCATTATGAACCAAAGCACACAAAAAAAATTTATGTAGAACCTTATTTATAAAGACTAAATCCTAAACCTATTAGGACTCAAACACATATTTAAATAAACAAATAACCAACTCTATAAATATATCTAATAATGATTATTAATTAAAACTAACAATTATTCCTAATACAAATGTAAAAGACTCAATAAATAATGCACCAAGAATTCTCTATAATCCGTCTTGATCTTTAGCTCCTTAATTCAATACTAGCGTCTTCATTCTCCCCTTTAATCTTGAATGTTAACCACTTCTTAACATCCGCCCCGTTATTGACAACTTCAATCTCATGTTCAATCTTGATATCCCTCTTCCGAGTACCAAAACTACACAATTCTTTACCACCAACCAAAGAAAAAAACAAGCTCGTCGCTTTTAGTGTTTTCTTCTTCCCTTGCTAAACACGTAAATATTCAAAGCCTCCTGCTTTGACGAATATTCTTTCGTCCGCCAACAGAGCAATTTACACCACTTAGTTCGTTTTTATCTTTGGAGGGAAGGACCGGGTCTCATCTTACATGGATTGAAAGTAGTTAATGTGATGAAGTCATCACCATTTAACCGATTGCCACTCGAAACCAATTTAGGCCCGAAACTGCCTTGTTCAACTGCCAAATACTACTGGACCACTGCTGTCTCAATCGCCATTCCCTGTGATACCGGCTAATCCCGTCCAAATCCACCGGTGCCAGCTTTTCCAACTTTTACCTCAAACCCGTAACCATGGCTCCCATCGCTGCCACATCTTTGGTAGCCTAATACCTCTATTTGAATACCACTTGGCTGCCATTTGCATCCCGATCACCACCCAATAATATGTGCATTATCAAAATTCACACATTTAACCCAATAGCAAATTTTCGGTATTATACACCGACTGATCGGACCACTATTAAATTGGTTTACCCAACTTTGAATCAATCCCAGTTGTTAAAGAATTTCTCGTCCATCAACAGTGCATTAATATTCCACCAATATTGTTGCATTTCGTTCACTTATCACCATACATTAACTCTCAATCGGTAATAAAATAAATTTAATCACTTACCTCCACCTCGAATACCATTTATAATTTTGACAGCTTTTTTTTCTTTTTCTTCGTCTTTAACTACTGCAGCAACCGCGCGGCTAAAAAGGGTTGCTCTCCTTTCTCGAAAAACGACTCTCATAACCGTAGGCACCATACTCTGATGTCAATTGTTAGATAATCAGACCCTTAATTGAATAAACTTGTTTGAACTTTTCTTTATCATATATCAAAGGACACAGAAAATAGAGTTTTTTTGCCAAACTAGTATATTTTTCCAACTTTTTTGTGTCTTTGGTAGTTGTCAGAATCAGATTTGTGATAATAGGAGTCCCGCAATCTTAGATTGCGGGAATGGGTGATGTGGCAGCCGCCATGGACGAGCAAGACAAGGGCCAAGACAAGGTGGAACTCCATGCAGACGTGGCTTGAACGACGTGGAAGTCCCGCAATCTTAGATTGCGGGAATGGCAGTAAAACTATTCATGCAATCTGAGATTGCGGAATTGGGTCAGATTTATACTGTTTGTGTTTGTTTTTTGCCTTCAACTCTTACACACCATCTATTAAGTCACGTAAATGTTTGCATGTGAGAGTGTGAGAGCTTTTGCATGTGAGAGTGTGAGAGCTTTTGCATGTCTGAACAAATAGTGTAACATCTAATCAATTTAATGGTGAATCTTGCATGTGAGAGTAGAGTGCAGAGAGTAGAGTGCATGCAATTTAATATATATATATATGGGTGTTTTATGGACTATCAAACTCACAACAAAGCAAAACAACACAAAGCAAATAAAACCTACAACTATCAAACTCACAACTATCAAACTCACAAGCTTCATATCTAAAAAACCATGGCACATTTACACCCGGGTCCAAGAAACAATGTCCTTCTATGGCTGCAGCCAAAACATCGTTCGGCTTATCTGTTCGAAGACGATGTTGGCCATGCCACAGAACTTGATATCAGGCGAGGCGATCAGTCATTATTTAATGCCATTCGGAAAAAACCGTTAAACCCCAATGTTGATAATATGGTTAGAATAGCTGGTTTTGGTGGGGTTCTTGATATTGGCTACCTATTTGCTGACCGTGGTTTAATAACCGCGTTGGTAGAAAGGTGGCGTCCTGAGACTCACACGTTTCACTTCTCATTTGGTGAAACAACCGTGACTTTAGAGGACGTGAACGTCCTCATGGGGTTGCGAGTCAACGGTCCACCATTGGCAGGACTAGAGGAAAAATGGTCATCCGAAATTCGATTGCAGCTAGTACAAGTTTTGTTGGGCATAGAGGCGAATGAGAGCATGTTCTCCGGAAATTCTATTAAAACAACATGCCTTGTAGAAAAAGTAAAGGAAACACTGCCCGAAGGGGCAGATATCAATCAGATTACACAACAAGCACGTTGTGTGGTCTTGATTATTGTGGGTAATTCATTGTTGGCTGACTCTTCTAATGGTTGGACATCATTGGCATTTTTAAGGCACATTGAATCGTTAGAAAGATGTGGTCAATTTAGTTGGGGGAGTGTTGCATTGGCTTGTTTGTACAGAAATTTGTGTAAATCCGCAGTCTCCACTGATAAAACAATTGGAGGACCTATCACTATACTCCAGTTGTGGGCATGGACACGAATCAGTGTACTATCTCCCCAGTGTTTAACCCGGTTGATGCCTGGAAAAGCTTATGGTGCTATGTATGTATTTTCTCCATCACCCTTATGTTATATAAAATATTTTTTTATTAAATAAACTGACTCGTTTAAAACAGCTGGAAAGGATCGCACGGTTTCAAGGAGGTTGCCTCGCGGTCGTTAAAACCGATATGATCGCAACTACAAAATTTACATTCCGAACAGGTATGAGACTGTTTATGTTGTGTTACAAGTAAAATATATTAAATTCTACTAATAGTGTTTCTTATTAATTTTTTACAACAGTTCATTTGGAGACCCTATCAACAAGCCATGGGTGGAATACCACCAAGCTAGTAGGGTCATGAGACAATTCGGATTCCGTCAATGGATTCCCTCAGGACCACCCTTTACCCCCGAAGTCCACCGCGAGCTGCACAAAAAAGACGCGTGCTGGGAGACCATACGAATCCTGGTTTTCAGACCATAGCGAGTATGTGCAGTCGTGGAATGACCGCAAAAATCACATAGTGCTCGGGGAATTAACCACACATCCTTCCGTGTATCCTGATTATATGGAATGGTTCTTAGAAAGAACCGTGGGATACATGACGAACCCAATGTCCATCCCGGTAGCACAACCGGGTTTTAGAGATGATGCTGGGATTGCCCAAGTGCTGGTATATATATGATTTTTTTCAAATATATAAAAGTGTATATTTAAATGATAACTTTTTTAATATTTAATTTTCTTAATTTTACAGATGGAGGGATACACGCAGATTAACCGGGAAGTGTCCCAAATCATGTTGACCGTCCCTGCCGACTTTAGCACCAATCTTGGGGTGATTCAAAGCACTGCCCAATCAGTGATCTCGCAATTTGGTGTGGGTGATCGTTTGAACTACCGCTCACGGCTTCAAGGTAGCCCTGCTGCCTCGGTTGCAGACAGAAGCCGTCCTCAAAGAGCGCCTGGGCGAAGGCGAAATCAAAGGAATGTGGAGGTTCAAAGAGAAGAAGAAGTGCATGTGGATAGTCGTCAAAATACGCCAATTAATGAATTCTTTGATGATGATCTCGGGTTGGATGTTGGCTCCTTTGTTGCTCAGTTCGGTACCCCACCAGATACATCGAATCTCCAACCGGGGTCTTCCCAGATGAACACCGAACAACAGAACATCATGGAGTCCTTTTTAAACAACGAATTCAACCCATTTGATGATCAAAGTTACATTACACCACCACAGACTACCTTCCCAGTGAACCCACCCATCAACACCGGGCAGTCATCGATTAACAATTGGGCCCCAAATCAAGGTGGCGAAGGACCGTCGTCCAATTTCTACACACCAGTACCTTTCGAGTTCCCTAATGAGCCGCGTCGGAATCCACACCGTGAGCGACGTCTTCCTCTATGTGGTACTGAAGGACGATTTTGTAACCAACCTAATTGTGGACCCAATTGTAATAACTCTGTATGAAATGATGATATATGAAATAGTTTGTTTGTTGATATATCAAATGGCTGTTTTGTTGAATTTTAATACAAATAATGTTAATACACAAAATGAGGTTCGGGGCTTTTTGTGAGGTCCGGGATCGTGTCACGGACAGTCCCGTAACGCCTGAACCAGCGACGGCACTGTTATATCACCCAAGGACGCCACGTTTGACGATCCGGGTCCGGTAAAGCCCGGCCCGGGAGACGGATACAGGGGCCCCAAAAGGGCTCCCTGGGCCTGTTTCAACACTAAGATTTTTTTATATTTTCATCCGGATTTTTTAACATACCTATTGGCAAATAAAAAGTAAGTTAACAAAATGGGGTCCGGGGCTTTTTGTGAGGTCCGGGATCGTGTCACGGACAGTTCCGTAACGCCTGAACCAGCGACGACACTGTTATATCACCCAAGGACGCCATGTTCGACGATCCGGGTCCGGTAAAGCCCGGCCCGGGAGACGGATACAGGGGCCCAAAAGGGCTCCCTGGGCCTGTTTCAACACTAAGATTTTTTTATATTTTTCATCCGGATTTTTTAACATACCTATTGGCAAATAAAAAGTAAGTTAACAAAATGGGGTCCGGGGCTTTTTGTGAGGTCCGGGATCGTGTCACGGACAGTCCCGTAACGCCTGAACCAGCGACGGAACTGTTATATCACCCAAGGACGCCACGTTCGACGATCCGGGTCCGGTAAAGCCCGGCCCGGGAGACGGATACAGGGGCCCCAAAAGGGCTCCCTGGGCCTGTTTCAACACTAACAAAACACCTTACATAAAACAACACACCACATAACCTTCGATACATACGGTTAAAACATTGACAAACTACATAAGCAAGGAAACGTAAGAAATGAACAACAATTAATAAGCGCCAACATCATCAGCCTCTGAAGCGTACTCTTCAGCTTCCGAAACTTGATCATTCTGAGTGTTTCGACCACCTGGCACAAAAGGCCCCCCCTGAGGTGTTTGTTGAGGGTGACGGTAGGGTGGGTGGTTTAAATGGGGCTCCCTTGCCTGTTGGGTATGTGGTCGCACATTTGAGTTATTGGGAAACTAACAGTTTGGTGATGGTCGATGAGGTTGAGCATCATTAAAGTGGTAATGTATGTGTAGATGTTGTAGTTGTTGATTGCGGTGGCGAAAAACGCAAATAACTACGTTCTTCCGGTGGCGTATCCAATTGTGGATGAAGAGACAATTGAGAGCTGGTCTTGGTTCTTGGAGCAGTTTAGAGAGAATGTATCACATCACACTGCCAGCCGTCCCCTTTGTGTTATTTCAGACCGACATGTGGGAATCATACGAGCAATGGAGGAACTGGAAGGATGGAGGGAGCCACATGCTTACCATCGTTATTGTCTTCGTCATATAAGAAGCAATCTCGGGTCAAGGTTCAAGAGCGCCACGTTGAAGAAGCTTTGCTGGACAATCGGAAGCACCTCCCAGCATTATAAGTATCGGTATGCCATCAGACAGATGAAGTACATTAAGATACAGGCGTGGAGATACTTGAGAGATATCGGCCTCCATAAGTGCACGCTGGTGCGAGACCACAAAAATCGCCGCTGGGGTAACCTAACAACAAACATGTCTGAATGTTTTAACCATGTGTTGTCGAAAGCAAGGATGATGCCTATAAAGGCAGCCATACAGTTTACATTTACCAGAGATATCGATCAATTCAACATCCATTATCGAATTGCCAGACGGTGCGAAACAATGTTGCCCCCCGGATATGGACGGTCATTTCTGAACGTGATGCTAAATCCCGAGAACACTATGTACGTTTGTATGATGCTTCCCAGAAGCGGTACCTCGTGGAGTCTCGTGTGCAACCCAATGATGACGGAGGGAATGAGTATACGGTTGAGTACAGTAACAGAAGTTGCTCGTGTGCAAAGTGGCAAATAGAACGCAGGCCCTGTTCGCATGCTATAGCGGTTTGCCATATGCGACGTAAGAATATTCATGACCTTGTTGATCCTCGCTACCACACTTCCATGTATCGGTTGTAGTACAGCGGGCATTTTTACACCCTCGGTCATAAAAGAGATTGGGACCAAGCAACATGGATAATTCGTGGTAACCCGTCACAAATTACCGTCAAACGTGGGAGGTTGAAGCAAAGGAGGATACATAACGAGATGGATGTTACGCATGAAGACCAACCAAGAGCACGCCCTAAATGTAGCATTTGTAAGTTGACTGGGCACAACAAAAAGGGCTGCCAATTCCGTCAACAGTGATTTCTTGTGATGTGATTTCTTGTGATCTGTTTTATCTATGCTAGTTTGTGGTAGTACTATTTTGTGTTGCTTTGATATTGTATGTTATCGGTTATCGACTTCTTATGTTATCGTATTAGTATCGTGATGTGATATATTGTGCATTGTTGGTTTACATCTTTAGGAAGACATCTACACATTAAATAGACACGACGATAAAATTATTATAAGACAAGGGAAATATTACAAAACAGTAGACACAACTCACCAATACTTATCACAACGACACTTGTATAGTTCATCAGCCATGTGGCGTCGGTAGTTAACACAAGCCTCTTCTACGGTGATTTGTTGGTCTATCATCAACGATTTCTTTTTAACTAGTTTCTCCATCATCATACAAACAAGAACCCCGGTGTTAGCAATGTTATCCTCATCTTGGGGGACATCCGTCTCAACCAAACCAAGGGACATATCACGTTCCGTTATGTATCTCGTGTTTGACCGAAAGTGAATACGTTCTAGAAACCATTTGAAATATAACTGTAGCATCTCCATATAGTTCCTTACCTCTCGATGCTTTCCATTTCTCCATCTTTTACCGGTCCAGTATTGAGTAATCACCATGCTTTGCATATCAATACGGACAAGTAGCCAGTCTGTTTGGCCAATCCACAAAGGAAGGTAGATGCAGTCAACCTCCCAGAATGGAGGATACGGGTCCTTTCGTCCAGCAAAATCAAGGGGGGTAGTAGATTTATCATATTACATGTAGTAATAAAAATCAGGAGGTAACACCGTCCATCGGCATTTTAAATTGGGGTTCTTTAAGAGCAGCGACTGTCGTACACGCATTAATCTTACAGTCCATGCTTCAACATGCTGCAAAACAGGAAATAACAATATAAATTAATCTGCTGTGTAATTATGTTAACATATGAAAACAAATAAAAATTGATATGTTGTGTTAAATGTATAGTAGAGGACAGGTGACCGCCGAATTCCATCCCTAGTAGGGCACCCCAAAAACTTCTTTCCAGTTTTTTTGTAATGAAACGAGTGTAGCAATATGGGGAGTCCCCGTTGTTGTAAAACTCTAAAGCATCTGTGGACCAATTCTTGGGATCATCTTCCTTGGGGACTATAACACTATCTTTTTCAGGATCCTTTTCCGGTTGCCTTTCGGTCACCATATGCGTAGACGATCCAGCCTTCGTGGATGACGACGACCTCTTCAAATGCCTCCAAATATCATCCGTCCACTTTGATTTCTTAGGGACTGGTTGAGAACAGAAATATCCACCAACCTCTTCATCCTTCTCAGTACGATCCCCCATTTTTTATACTACAGGCACCATGTTGCGGGATGTGTGATCTATCACATTACATATCCCTATTATAGGTGGAAATGGGACAGCATTCTCATATTCCGTATTCTCAGATTGCGGATTTCTATACTCCCGCAATCTCAGATTGCGGATTTCTCTACTCCCGCAATCTCAGATTGCGGAACAGTATTAAATTCCGCATTCTTAGATTGCGGATCTATCAGTTTTAAAACAATACATTTTATTAATAAACCGTATTTAAATATTTATTGATATTAATAGGCAACAATCTACCAAGTTACAAAATCACAAGTTCAATAATACAATTTCACTGACAAAACGTTAAAAACTACAAATTTACCAACTATTTTTTCAATCTAGTCAAAATCACAAGTTCAATAATACCATATTTATGCATCTCTTCTAAAACCTACCAACACATTTACTGATTTACATAGCTGCAACAGCAACATACAACTCCATATCTATCACACTCATATCTTTAGTGTTTTAACCAACCCCCATATTTATGCATCTCTTCTCCCTCGACACTTGGCCCATATTTTAGCTTTATCTTTAAGTTCGTCGATTTGTTGGACATGGGTACCAAGTCAAGGGTATCTACGTAACTATGTCAGATGCCTCCTACAATTGAGATACGACCAGGAGCAGGTGCATCCGATGTCCCCAACGTCGCTAATGATGGAGCGTGTTTCTTCGACGTCGGAGGGCCTTGCGCTGAAGGTGTAGAACCCGCAAGCGCAATAAAGTTTGCTGCCAAAATGATCGATTTTGATGAGTCGCCCACCTTCAATTTCCGATAACACCTATTCCAACTTTACACGCCTTGCCATAATCCTACAGGGTGGCGCGCTGACCCTGAGGAACTCCAACTACCACCTCCCTAAGGATTTTCTTGGAAGGTGGATCCCCCAAAAGAAACAATCGGCATGCCTGGGGGTGCTACACTGGATCTTAGAACCACCATTGCAAACCAACTGTTTAATTTTATAAACTACAATACCAATGTTGCATTCTACATGTGTTATAATACGTGCAAATGTAACATCGATCCAAGTAGTTTCATGCAAATGTAACATCGATCAAAAAATAAGAGGGTCATGACCAAAAACTAGATGGATTCTTCTACAACCTTTGGACCCTCCAACATTAATATATTTGAAATCACATGACCAGACAGCCATTTAACACGTGCAAATGTAACACGGATCCAACAACACTAAAAAACCATCGCCTCTAACGCATGAAAATTATGGAATTCATTGTTTAGTCTGTTTGTATTTGAGTGTGTATGAAACGAGTAAACGAGAGTGTGTATCTTATATAAGAAATGTAAACGGATGCAGCCATTTTCTCTGACCCATCTCCGCAATCTAGGATTGCAAGATTGTTTTTTGAAACACTATTCCCGCAATCTTAGATTGCGGGACTGACACATCACACAGGTCGTTCACCTTGGCTCACCACACCAGCAGCTCGTCCACCTTGGAAGTCCACCTCATCAAGTCCCGCAATCTTAGATTGCGGGAATACCTATTTCATAAATCAGGTTCTGACATCTACCAATGGCACAAATATTCTTGGGAAAACTACCATTCTTGGGAAAACCATCTCTGAATTAGTTAATCTATGGCTGGGGGGGTTGTGCCCCAAGGTGCTCGCAGAATATGTTGCTTCGGCTCCCCTCACTCCGCTGCTTAAGCCTGACAATGGAATCCGCCCTATTGCCGTAGGGGCCATATGGAGGAGACTGGTTTCTAAGGTGGCCATGAAGAAAGTGGGGAAAGAAGTTGTTAAATATTTAGGAGACTTTCAGTTTGGGGTTGGAATTCCAAATGGGGCGGAGGCTGTGCTTCATAGTGCTAACAGGTTGATTTTTCTAACGCTTTCAACGCTGTTGATCGCACTGCTATGCTTACGGTTGATTTTTCTAACGCTTTCAACGCTGTTGATCGCACTGCTCTGTTACGGGAAGTTCACTGTCACTGCCCTTCCATTTTCCCGTGGGTTCAGTTCCTATATGCTCAGCCAGCTAGGTTGTATGTGGGGGATGAGCGTATTGGGGCCTACGCTGGGGTTCAGCAAGGGGACCCTTTGGGGCCCTTGCTCTTTGCTCTAGCTTTACACCCCCTCGTGCTAAAGGTACAGAATAACTGCGACCTTCCCTTCCATGCTTGGTACTTAGATGACGGGACGATTATCGGGGATTCTGTTCAGGTAGCTAAAGCACTTGACATTATTAGCCTGGAGGGGCCATCTCTAGGGCTCCAGCTCAATATTAGAAAAACTGAGGTTTTCTGGCCGTCGTGTGATGGGGGGAAGATCCGGCCAGGTCTGTTTCCTAGTGACATTGGTAGACCAGAGCGGGGGGTCAAACTGCTTGGTGGGGCAGTCAGCCGCGACGCCGGTTTCATAAGTGATCTATCTGCTAAAAGGGCGGCGCGGGCTGTTGACCTCATGGGGCTCCTCCCTAAATTGCGGGATCCCCAAAGCGAGCTTCTATTGCTTAGATCATGTATGGGTGTGGCCAAGTTGCTCTTCGGTTTGCGAACCTGTCAGCCTCCCCTTGTGGAAAATGCTGTTTCCTGTTTCGACAAAGGCCTTCGGGAGGCCATAGAAGACATTGTTGTCTGTGGGGGGGCTTTTTTTGGGGACCTCCAGTGGCGGGTTGCAACTTTACCGCTTCGACTAGGTGGGTTAGGCCTCTCCTCAGCCCGGGATGTGGCTGCCTATGCTTTTGTGGCCTCCAGATCCCAGTCCTGGGGGCTTCAAGACCACATATTACGTAATAGTGGGGTTGCTCACGTTGACACGGATTATTCTGGCGCTATTGACCTTTTACAACGATCCCTTCCTGACTTTGATATTGGCGGTTTCTTTAATAAGGACACCGCCCCCAAAAAGCCACAGAAAACTTTGGCGAATGCTCTTTATAACCGAATCGCACAAAGTTTGGAGGAGGATTTCCGTCTATCCATCCGTCAGAAGGCCGTCTTAGAATGCCTGCAAAAGCCTCACGCCCAGGACTTCCTTACTGTGTTACCTATCGAAGGCTTGGGGCAACGGATGTCGGCAGTAGAGTACAGGGCAATCCTTAAATACCGGCTGATGATACCCATTTTCCCCGATGATGAAAATTGTCCGGTCTGCCGCAAAGCATGCCTTGATAAGTATGGGGAACATGCGTTACATTGTAAGGAATTGCCAGGGTTTAAATATCGGCACGATTTTGTCCGGGATGCTTTGGCAGACATCCTTAGAAGAGCGGGGATCTCCGCAAGAAAAGAGGCGTCAGTTAATTTTCTCACAGACCCCGCGGAGGGGAGGTCCACCTTGCGCCCAGCAGACGTCTTAGTTTTTGGTTGGGAAGGTGGGAAACATGCGTGTGTTGATCTTACCGGGGTGTCCCCCCTTGTTGGGCTTCGAGATAGTGGGTTTGTGGCCGGGCAAGCGGTCATGAGAGCTGAATCCAAGAAAGTGGAAAAGCATGCTAAAGCATGTGAGGATAATCAGCATGTTTTCGTTCCCTTGGCCTTCGACACGTTCGGTTCCTTGGCACCGGAGGCGGTGCGGTTTTTGGAGCGGGTTCAACGAGTAGTGCACAGCAACTTTTCCACCCCCCAAGGGCGGGGTTTTGTTTTTAGCAGATTGGGATTTTCTATTCAAAAAGGGGTGGCGGCGCAGCTTGTTGCCCGCCTACCTACCATCCTTATGTAATTTACCCTTTTTTTTGTGAATGGAAAAAAGTTAAATAAAAATAAAAAAATAACCAATCAAAACAGTTCTATAATACATTCACAAGGGTATAAACCAAAAGTTATAAAAAAATTCCTTAATTGCATAACGTAAAACTTTAAAATAAGGTTAAATTAGTCTTTCAAACATTTTTATACTTTAATACCTTCCAATTTATCACATTTTAATTCCTCAACTTTATTAAATTTTTGCTTATTTAAATAATATTTATGTTTTTCTTCTTATTTTAAGTTAACTACCCCGTTAGATGGAAACAAATAGATTGGAAAACTTGGAGTGTTTATCCCTTGGATTGATGTATTTGGTTTTGTTTTTTCTCGTTAAGTCCCCGCTTTGGGGCCTTGCGAGTTTTTTGCGTTAATGAAATTCTCTTTTCAAAAAAAAAAAAAGTTAACTACCCCGTGATTTTTAAACAACCATATTTTTTCATAGGTTAATATTTTTCAAAGGAAAAAAAATAAATAATAAAAATAAGCATTTTATCCTCTTTAATTTGAGTATAGTATTGATATTATTTTTTAGTTTTAAACAAACCGATGTACTACGTAATTAACAATAACTACGGGTGAGCAATAATTGAAAACAGACGAAACAAACCAATCAAATGAAAATTAAATTAACCAAAACAAAACAAAACAAAACGAATTAATTTAAAATCGGTTATCAGTTTTTTACCCTTAGTTAACCTAGATTAACCAAACCAAAACTGAACAAATCATATATTCTTAGTTTTTATACATCCATATCATGTATGTATACCCCCCATTTCTTATACTTCTATGCAAAAAAGTTTAGCCAAAGTTTGGTTTTGTTAATTCAACAAAAACTAACTAAACCAAATTAAAAACCGATAGTCTTACAAAATAAACTGAACCAATTAACCAATTGGATAATAAGATTGATTAACTGATTACGTTGGTTTCGGTTGAGACTAATAACTTAATGAACCGAACCATGCACACCTTTAGAAGTGTATGTATTCATCATTGCATCACGCAAACATACAACTAGTTATCTATAATGTGTCTTGATCCGGATCTCCTTAACTCAATATGAACAATAACTTGCAATCTACAAAATTTATACATCATATGAAATTATAATTACATAAGAATATATTAGTTTTTCATTAAATTACAATTAAATTACATTACAATTACAATATATTAGTTTTGCAACGACATGAATAGTGCTATCACCATTCGTTAGGTGTTCCGTGGCACTAGGGGTGCAAACAAGCTGAGCCAAGCCCAAGCTTGACCAGGCTCAAGCTTAAGCTCAAGCTCGGCACGGTTCGGGCTTTGTTTTCAAAGCTCGAGCTCGGCTCGTAGACAATTTGTCAAACTCGAGCTCAGCTCAATCTCGACTTGTTTATTATCAATTAGTTAATACATTGAATAAAACAATATAAATAATCGTTCGTTTAGGCTCGTGAGCTCGATAAGTGAAGCTCGAGCTCGGGGCTCATTACTAAACAACTTTAGATGAGTAGTAATTATTATTAAATATTAATAAAACTAATATTACGCTAAGCCTGACGAGCCTAACGAGCTTCACATGTCACGCTCAAGCTCGGGCTCGATAAATAAGCGCGCTTTGTTTTAGGATGCAAGCTCGGCTCGAGCTCGATACGGCTCGGCTCGTTTTGAGCTTTTTGTCGAGCCGAGCTCAAGTGGCTCGTGAGCAGCTCGGCTCGTTTGCACCCCTACGTGGCACCATGCTGTTGGTCCATGTGGCAACGAGTTTTTTTTCCTTTTTTACGTTTTGTAGGGTACTTTACGGTTTAGGCTTTTTATATTATTTCCTTTTCTTGTTTTTTTAACGGTTTAGGGTTTAGGGATTAGATGCCGCCATATTAACCGGGCTTTTGGTTTTTACGATTTTATTGCTTTAGGGTTTTGGTTTTTTTACTTCCTTTTTGACGTTTTTTACGGTTTATGGTTTAGACGTCACCACTCTATTCAACAAAGTTTTAACGATACAATTTCAAGTTGTTTTGAGTTTTGACGTCGCCGTAACGCGCGCATGATTAACCTAACTAGTTAATAATAGTTTGTCATATTGGACCTACATTGAAAATTAATTCACCTTAACTTATTATCAAACCATCACATCAATTTCTTTTTCTAGATTTCCACTTGATACGAATATATATCACTTTTATCTCAATTTAATCAAGAAAGTTTATTCTTTTTAAAAAGATTATGCTGAGTTAAAAGCATAGCATATATTGTTTTAGAATTGAATTTTACGTTTTTTGAGGTGCTTTAACTTTTGATACACTAAACTTAGTTCTTTTTATACTATGCAAAAGCCTTGAGGTGCCAAAATATGGCCGTCATATAACTTGGGTTACAAGTAATTAGCTTCACCTTAAAAGATGTAACATTTTAATTCGAATCAGAAAACGTGTAAACACTCTTACTAAAACTCTTTTATGACTAAATGGCTTAACTCGTTTTAACTTTCAAATTAAGTTTCAACACCGTCCCTTATATAGTCCAATTTAACTTGTTTGTTTTATTTTAGTTGAATTTACAAAGTTTATCAATGATTCATTTAGGATAAACGAGTTAAGTTTTTCTTGAACGACAAAGAATATCACGTGTAAATCCATCCTTTCACAGCTATGTCCAAGGTCAACTCCTCAACTGCCATGGGACCGTAAACCCCCAAATGCGCTGGATCGGATGGAATACGTAAACCCCCCCCCCCCCCCCCCGGTCAGGTTCAAACCTGGGATTAAAGCCCCGATTCATCCCTTCACCCAGATGTCCGTAAAAAATGGACCAAACGAGAATCGAAAATAAATGTCATTGCTTTATTCAAAATGCACACTACTAGTATACCAAGAAAGTTTAAATAAAAGAATCAAAATAAACAAAAACTAATTTTCCAAAATTCGTCACTTGTTCATAATCATCGTAAGAGCCTAATATTACCCTTTTCTTAAGAGACTACCACGCTCTGTAAATTTCATTAAATACCACCTAACCTTACACTTGTAAAATTCGCCCCTCACGTCACCTCTATAAGGGGCAAGACCATATCACTAGGTCATGGATGGTCAACAAATTACTTCACAACATTGAACATGTATACTATGAATGTTGTTATGTTAGTCTATATTTTATGTCTCACGCCCCATTGTCACATAGAATTTTTCATGTTCCAACACCGCCTCAAGAGATGTCATGCAATGTGAAAGCGAGCGTTAGATGGTTTGGTGTAAGCCCTCTCGCATACCAACCTCACCAAAACCTACAAAAGAATTTAATTAGAAGAGGCAATTGTTTAATTATCATTTTCATGGGAGTAGTGTGGCATCAAACCTTATGAGACCATTATACACAAATGTGAAAATAAGCGAGTGATAGCTCATGCATACGTAACAACATGAAGTAACACTTACTAGTATACTGCGATAATGGAACAATATATATATATATATATATATATAACATTTATGGGAGTTTAGCTACAGTGCTAAGCCTTCATTGGTTCACATGTCATATTCTTTTTTTTTTTCTCACTTCAACTCCTTAAGTTTTGCATTGACACTTTACCCCTTAACTTTCTAAAAACTTTGTAAAATGTCATGTTTACCCCCTCCCCCCCCCCCCCCCCAATTGAATTATACATGTTTTTTTTGTACGTATGTCAAATATAATACGTTTTTGTCCTTATTTTTATGTACGCTTTAAGTTCGTCTATTTTTTTACTATGGTTTAGCATATATTTTTTTATAGTTTTTGTGTTTTGACTTTTAGCAAAACCTCAACTCCTTAACTTTTAGCATCAACACTTATAACCCCTCAGCTTTCTAAATAATTTGTAAAATGTCATTTTGACACCTCTTAAATTTTACGTGCTTATTTTTATGTTTTGGCATAAACTTTGTTTGTAAATGAGTCAGCTAAAATATAATATATTTTCACTAGGCGGTATATATTCGATGTACTTTACGTTTCAACATTGCCGCAACGCGTGGTACAATTTCTTTAACTTAAAAAACACTATTTTCTTACATACTTATTTTAAAGTACGTTTCGGCATTTATTTTTTCCGCTGATGATCCAGGTCAAATATAATGTGTTTTATTGCTTACTTTTAGCTGTATTTTTAATTGGTCTACATTTTCAAGTAAATTTTGTTTGAAAATTGTCTATGTTTCAAAACACACACTACTAGTATACCAAGAAAGTTTAAAAAAAAAAAGAATCAAAATAAACAGAAACTAATTTTCCAAAATTCGTCACTTGTTCATAATCATCGTAAGAGCCTAATATTACCCTTTTCTTAAGAGACTACCACAAACGCTCTGTAAATTTCATTAAATACCACCTAACATTTTACTTGTAAAATTCGCCCCTCACATCACCTCTATAAGGGGCAAACACCACACCACTAGGTCATGGGCGGTCAACAAATTACCTCACAACGTTGAAGATTTATACTATGAATGTTGTTATGTTAGCCTATATTTTATGTCTCACGCCCCTTTGTCACATAGAATTTTCCATGCCCCAACACCGCCCCAAGAGGTGTCATGCAATGTGAAAACGAGCGTTATATGGTTGGCTGTAAGCCCTCTCGCGTACCAACCTCACCAAAACCTACAAAAGAATTTAATTAGAAGAGGCAATTGTTTAATTATCATTTTAATGGGAGTAGTGTGGCATCAAACCTTATGAAACCATTATACACAAATGTGAAAATAAGCGAGTGATAGCTCATGCATACGTAACAACGACATGAAGTAACACATACTAGTATACTGGGATAATGGAGCATTATATATATAACATTTATGGGAGCTTAGCTACAGTGCTAAGCCCTCATTGGTCCACATGTAATATTCTTTTTTTTCTCACTTTAACCCCTTAACTTTTGCATTGACACTTTACCCCTTAGCTTTCTAAAAACTTTGTAAAATGTCATGTTTACCCCCATCGAATTATACATGTTTTTTTATGTATGTAGGTCAAATATAATACGTTCTCGTCCTTATTTTTATGTACGCTTTAAGTTCGTCTATTCTTGTACTATGTTTTGGCATGTATATTTTTTTTTTTTTATTTTGACTTTTAGCAAACCTAACTCCTTAACTTTTAGCATTGACACTTATCCCCCTCAGCTTTCTCAAAACTTTGTAAAATGTCGTTTTGACATCTCTTAAATTTCACGTGCTTATTTTAATGTTTCGACATAAACTTTGTTTGTAAATGAGTCAGCTAAAATATAATATATATTTTCACTATGCGGTATATATTCGATGTACTTTACGTTTCAACACACCGCAACGCGTGGTACAATTTCTTTTACTTAAAAAACACTATTTTCTCACATGCTTATTTTTAAGTACGTTTCGGCGTATATTTTTCCCGCTGATGATCCAGGTCAAATATAATGTGTTTTACTGCTTACTTTTAGCTGTATTTTCAATTGGTCTATATTTTCAAGTAAATTTTGTTTGAAAATGGTCTATGTTTTGTACCTTTGTAGGTGTTTACTTTAAGTTTCGGCGTCATTGTAACGCTTGACGGGTCAATATAGTAGCTATCTATATTTGAGGGAGTGTAGTGTAAGTGTGCAAAATGTGCAAGTGCCCAATCAATAGATAGCTTTAATATTAAGGAAAACCAAATAGTTGTAAAGCAACCCGAAACAACCCATAATATGGTCCGATTCTCAGTGGGTGTTGTTGGCAATCAAAGAGAATAATACTCCACACACAAGTTCAATACTTTGATCAATTCCACCAATAATATTATCATGTTCTTCGGTAAAGTTCTCATCTTTTCTCTCTTTTTTCACCTTTTTTCTTGAATTCAAGAAACCATTGTTCACAATTTGCATTTAAAGTTTTAATTTTTGTTGTTTGTGGTGATCTTGATTTGCAGGTCAATCGATTTATAGGCGATTGATTTTGGTTCTTTGACGTTTTTTAGCATATTTAGATGCAAATTTTTGGATCAGTTTCTTGTTGCTTCCACAAAATTATTGAATTCATGGGGTTAGTGTTTCTCTCTTTCTTGTTCTTAATTTTTTTTAGATTGTAAAAATCAAAATATATATATATTATAATTATAATAATAATAATAATTATTATTATTATTATTATTATTATTATTATTATTTATTTGTTTTTGTGAATGGTAGAAGAATATATGATGGGAATTTTTTTTATTTAATTCAGTACATGATGTGATGATATGGAGTGTTCATTTTAGTAATTCTTTTGTTTTGTTAGAATGTTAGGAAAGGAAGGGATGCCTATGGAGTGTTCATTTGTGTGGTTAAAAATAGTGTTAAGCGGCGGTGTGTGACCGGAAAATTTTAATGGATGGATTGAATAACTTCTTAGAAATGAACACTGAACACTAATAAGTATAAAAGAAAAAAAAAAGCTTGAAAGATGATAGAATATGAGAAGCTTACGGTAAAATTGTTATTTTGCTATAATAAAATGATCTAAAAGTTAATATGAACTAAAAGACTCGGCAATATGTTTTTCGATATGTAAACTGGACTGTCTAAAGCGGTATGGTTTAGTAGTAGTGTCAGTGGCCTGGCTTCGAAAAGTACAATGGTCATACTGGTTCTAAAAGAATGTTTATATGGTGGCGACTTCTGAAAGGGTTTTATGGAGAGTTATGGACATCTGCGCACTTTCAACAATAATTCCTTTTCTGTATTATAGAGTATTTTTTGTTAGAGCAAAATATAGTGTTGCAGCATGGTTTTATAGGGTATTATTTTCACAATGAAGCTCTATACGCAACGTTGCTTCAAAGGTATATAAGAGTAGATCTGATTAAGACGACGTTCTATTTATCATTAGGAGGAGTTTGTAATTTGTATTTGCTATTGTGATTGTCTTATGCTTTCACTGCTTTGTGAGTATCATCCGACTATCTGTCAGGTGGTTAATGATGAGTCTTGTAAAATGGGAAGCTTGCTATCATATATCTACGGTTCACGTTATTTAGCATTGTAGTTTTCCAACATAAGGAAAAAAAGACAGTCATTATCTATTGTAAGAAACCTTTTTCTTCTTTATTTTGTTACAAATGAGAGTTAGGGGGCCTCCCTTATGCTTTAACTTTAATAATGTGATCCAAAAGTAATTGCACTCTTTGATATATAATTAATATGCATGACCCAATTTGAAAGCAAGCCTTGGACAGTAAGTTCTTTGGCCAACATAAGTTTATCGACAAATTGCAGTTTTGCTGCATATTCGTCCGCTGTCTAATCATATGCTTTCCCTTGAACCTCGCTATATTCATCCACTGTCCAATTTCGATATTTTGTTGCACCATGGACCATGGTTACTTGGTTTTTTAGCTACAAATTTGATTTGTGACCTGCATCTTAAATCCTAATCATTTTGATGGTTGTAAACCTTATTTGCAACAGAGCAGAGGGTGTCTTGGATGTTGTACTAAGCCTCCATTTGTAACTACTGATAATAAGCCGACAGAAAATTTAGGAAAAGGCCAAGTCACTACTACTAAACATAGTATTTTAGAAGATTTTTGGAGTAGCAGCACGTATGAGATGGATAATAGTATGCCGCAGTCTCAGATAAGTGCTTCATCAACTAGCAATGCACCAACAGATGCCCAATGTAGTTCTGGAAACAATCCTTCAGAATTCGTAAACCGTGGTATGTTTTTTAGTCATTCGCCATTGTAAACTGTTAAATAAATAGTGACCTTCGGTTGTTTTTAGGTCTTCTTCTTTGGAACCAAACAAGGCAACAGTGGATTGGAGATACGGAACCTGCTCACAGTAAAAAAGCTCAACCCGCTGTTATAAGGTAGATAATCAATAATTTAGGCTCCAACTTTCGTTCAGTCATTTTTTTAGAAGTTAGACAAACATTTCTTTCTTTTTTTTTGTCTTAATACTTGATTGTGTGCGCCCTTAGGTAGGTTCATGGATCACGTACGGTAAGATACGTATCTAATGCTAAAGGTTTGGTATCTGTAGGTTTTATACAATTTAGGGACTTAATCAACAATTTAGGGATAGAAGTAGAAGTCTACTCAGTTCATCTGTGTTTGATTGTTTGAATAGGGGTGTAAATTTCTGACACGACCCTAGAACACGGCACGAACCTAACAGGAAATACACGGGTTTAGGTTTGGTAAACGAATTCGGGCTAGTTTCAGGTTGAACCCGTCAACCCGTTTAGCTAAACAGGTCGGGTTTGGGTCAACCCGATGGGTTGGTGGGTTGACCAGTTTAACCATTTATATTATATTTTATTTTTTTGTTGGGTATTTTATGTCATAGTTATAACATAAAAAGAAATTGATATAAGATTTGACAAAAAAATATAATTGTTTATATGATAGAATTCGGCCCTGTTTCGCATATGTACGACTTGGTTTATTGGATGAACATAATATGTTGATTGAGTATGCACAAATCTGATGTGCAGTGACTTGACAATGAAACAGAGGATGGGAACAAACAAATAATACACACACTTCATAATATTATTCCCATAACACAAATGTCTACAAATGAGGGTATTTATACCCGGACAATTGACGGACATGTTTCTGTTTTTGGTGCCTTTTAGCGGTTTGACTTATTTCAGATGACTTTCTAAAATACTTAATATTGGATTAATATAATTTCTTGATTAACTTGATCCTAACATTTTTTTTTTTTTTTGAACTGTAACTTGATCCTAACATTATTCACATTTGTATTTTTGTCGTAAAATTCTAATTTTAAAATAATATTATATGCCAAAAAAATAAAAAATAACAAAAACTTGGGTCAAACACGAGCATATAATATTATTGTAAAATTAGAATATTACAACAAAAAATACATCATCATCATCATCATTACAACAAAAAATACAAATGTATATAAAAAAGTTGTAGTTTTGTTGTTAAAACTTATGTCAATGTCTTTTTAAGTTATAACTATGGCATGAAATACCCGACAAAAGAATAAAATATAACATAAATGGTTAAACGGGCCAACCCGTTGGGACTTGGGTTGACTTGAACCCGGCCCATTTAGCTAAACGGGGTGGCGGGTTCAATTTGATAAAGACCCGAACTTGTTTAGACTAAACCCAAACTCAGGAATTTCGTGTCGTGGGAAATTCACACCCCTAGTTTGACGCAATTTTTAGGTCCGTGTAAAATTTCGGGGTTCAAGTCGGGTTGGACCCACGAACATGACCCATTTAACACCCCTATGTTTGAATGAGACAGAAATTCTAGCTCTACTAAAACCAGTCAAGAAAAAACTTTAGCGGCTTAATTGGTATATTGAGGAAAGTTGATTGGTTTAATTAAAATCTAAACCATTATTTTTTAATTTCATGTGACATTATTATTTTTTATAGTTGGAAGGCTACTTATGATAATTTGCTTGGGACAAACAAACCATTTTCAAGGCCCATCCCTCTACCTGTAAGTTTCCTGCTCTATAAAAACTACATCTTCAATTTTGTTCGAATATATTAGAACAAAAATCACATTATTTTGTCAGGAAATGGTAAATTTTCTTGTGGATATCTGGGAACAAGAAGGGTTGTATGACTGAGTAGCTGCCAAACGCGACAGCCGACATTTATCCATCGTAATGTTCATATTATAAGTAGCCTTCCAACTGTCAAAAATAATAGTATTGTATGTTTGGATTTTTTTTTTAATCTTCTTTTTTTGGATGGGATCTTTTAGTATTGGTATTGTAAGGTGAGAGCATAAATGACACATGAGAGTGTGTAGGGAAACCAATCTGTTGGCTTTTTGTTTAAAAAATTGAACTTTTTCTGTCTATAATTTTACCTGGAAATTTGTTATGAGGGTTTTTTTTTTTTTTTTTTTTTTTAACAGCAAAAATCTTATTCTATCTCCCAAAATGTTGATTACATTGTAAAAGCAATATACTAACACAATATAACACACCCGAATACACCCTGTAGATACTACTATTACAAGAAAAAAATCTTTCTACTCCATGTCATCAAAAATGACCCATTTCGCTCACTTTGCATTGGTTAGCATCCCTCAATGCTTGACAAGAACATTTTTTTTTCTCACATTATTCAACTTTAAATCTTTATACCTTTTTTTAATATATTTTGTGAATGTATTTACCATATCACAAAATGTATCACATGGCATTAGGTTTTTGCCTTTTGATGATTAGCAAATGATAAAAAAATTTGCTGCATTCTGCGTAATTGAATTTTACACATGCCATCCATTCAAAACGTTTATCTTGTGACCAAACTGAAAGACTGTTACTCTAAGTGACTCTTCTATGTTTCAACCTTGGTCTTAAGTTTACTTAGGATATGCATTGACTAGCACTAAATGGGACGCCAAAGGCAGACACCTTAGCACTGCGAGTGCGGCACACCATTACACAAAGGGGTGAAAGTAGGTGTGGGAGCGGCTGGAGCGCTGACAACGAAGGGCATCGCAGGGGTTAGGGTGCTTTTGGGGTTTTTATTAGGTTTTTAATTATTAATTTATGTATAAATCAATCATTGAGAGTTATCTCAATCAGTCAATCCATAACATTTCACACTTTACCTATACACAAGTCCCATTAGCAAAAACACACATTCAGCTGCCAATTCAATAATATTTTTTTACTGATAATATTCGACAAGGAATAATGTAGGTTTCCGTCTTATATATGCGCATATGATGTATAAAATGTAATTCACATACAAGATTTAAGACAGATACACGACTAAAGTGTTTACATGACCGTGATTTAGCGAGTACATAGACATAAATATTTTAACATTATTTAGGCAATGCAATACATAACTAATACTCTTTTATAAAACCGCTTAGTCTTATATCATACATGTAACAATAGATTATGTCTTTTAATAGATCTAAATAATATTATTTTGATAATGAAAAGATATATGTGGATACAGCGACACTGATTTTAAAATAGCAAATTGCAAACATACAACTCATTAGAAATAAAGAAAAATTAATTAATGCACCACCTGATAGATTCACAAGAATCAAATACAATTCACATAATCTAGAAATTACTTTTAAATAGATGCAAGGAGCATGAGTTGGAATGTGTTAGATACTCGATGAGTTGGAATGGGTTGGATACTCGATAAACCATGAGGGCATGTTACAAACAAAAAACAAACCCATAATGTGTTGGATACTTGTAAGTATGAATTGGTGACACATATACATATTATAGATCGATAAAAACTAAATTTCAACTAATAGATAGATAGATCTGTAAAAAAAAGTAATACAAGGTGTAATTTGTTATGGAAATACTTATACAAATGGTATACATGGTATATATATTGATATTACATCTTAGATCCCAACTTTTAAAAATTATAGATTTAGTCCAGAGTGTTTACCGACACATAACCCTTTTGGTCTACTGTTAAGTAAAAATAAAAAAAAAAAGTTTTAGCATGTTGAACCATGTGAATGTTACATCTCCTCACTATTACACCATCCTAACCATAGATTCATATCTAATCCAACAATGACAAAGTGTGTTTATCAGTTTAAAAGGCCTTATCTTTAATATTTAATAGTTCTTTTTTATATAATCGTCATTAATATGTGTGTGTGCAGGGAGGGGCATATTCATGCATAGCCATAACCAAATATGTTTTTTTTTTTTTTGAGAAATGGAATCTAATAATCCTAACTTTGGGGGGTTGGAAGGCAGCAGTCCCAACTTGAAAATTGTAACACAGCAGTCCCAACTTGTCAACATTTTTATTTTAATGGTCTCAGACTTAACTCAGTTAAGTTTTTCTGTTAAATGCCACGTAGGCATCCCACGTGGCAGTCCACGTGGCAAAAAAGTTGTATCTGTCAAAAAAAAGAGGTGGGGCCCACATGTTTTAATCAAATATAATTATTTTTCAATTAAAAAAAAGAGGTGGGGCCCACGTGGCAGTCCACGTGGCAAAAAAGTTGTATACAATAGTTGTCTTCCTCACCAACCACCACCACCACCACCACCACCACCACCAACCACCACCACCACCACCAACCACCACCAACACCAACACCTTCGTCACCATCAACCACCCTCAACCCTTATTTTATAAATACATCCAGACAACATTTAGAGAGAGAGAGAGATGGCATAGAGAGAGAAGGAGAAGCCGGATGGTGGCTCCCAGTGGAGCCATGGTGGCGACGCCACCTTCCAACGAACACACACACATATCTGTTCGATTAGAAAGAGATTGGGTTCAAAAAAGATGGCGGCTACAGGGATTCAGAACAGATCGGAACAAATAAGGGTTACCGAGGTGGGTTTGTGTTTGTGATTAAAACAATGTTGGGTTCCCTCCTTCGATCTCCTCCTTCTTCCTCTAGTTCCCCCTTTACAATTGTCACAGAGGTGGGTTTTTGTGGCTGAATTTTTTGTGTCTAGGGTTACAAAAATTTGGGGGAAATTTAATATAAAAGATGAAAGAGATTGGGTCTTGAAGATTGTACCCGAATGAGGGTTTGTGGTGGTGGTGGTGGGTGTCGAGCGGTGGTGGTGGGTGTCGAGCAGTGGTGGTGTTTGTAGAGCAGTGGTGTTTGTGGTGGCAGGTGGTTGGTGGTGGAAGTGGGTGTCGTCGGAGATGTCGTCGGAGATGGTGGTGGTGGACGGTGGTGGTAGGTGGTTGTTGTGGTGAAGATGATGAAGATGTAGGGGGTGTGTGTGTGTATATATATATTATATATATATATAAATTCTTTTTTATTATTATTAAAAGATTTTTTAATTGAAAAACAAGTGGGACCCACGTTTTTTTCCAACTGGACAGATTTTGCCACGTGGACTGCCACGTGGGATGCCTACGTGGCATTTAACAGAAAAACTTAACTGAGTTAAGTCTGGGACCATTAAAATAAAAATGTTGACAAGTTGGGACTGCTGTGTTACAATTTTCAAGTTGGGACTATTGTCTTCCAACCCCCCAAAGTTGGGATTATTAGATTCCATTTCCCCTTTTTTTTAAACGGCAAATGTTAGATCTCCTATACTATTACACCAATAATTATAAATTATAACACCCTTGCCAATGATTGAATGTTGGACCTCCCATCTAAGAAAGAGACATATGTCTCCACCAAGTAGGCTAGCCCCACATTGACAAAACTTCAATTCTTTTTTTGAACGGCCAACAAATTGGAATCACTCACGGAACACTGGAGTATCATCGTGCCACCAGTGTTGCCACGCGATCGTATTCCACCACCAAGTCACCAATTCAGGAGGAAACTCATAATTATGAGAAAATCCCCTTTGTGAGATTCGAACCCAAGACCTTATGGCCCTTAAGTCTTATCTCACCACCAAGATAACACTAGGCTATAATGCCTTGGGTTGACAAAACTTCAATTAAGTGGGAATCTAACCCTCCATCAAGCACTTAATAGCAAAGCGCAATAACCAAGTTAACCCAAGATTCGTTTTATATAACCAAATATGTAGAGAACCAAATTTACATAATAACATAAGTCATCTTTTATTATTATTACTGTCAAAACAATTGGTATATATATCTCTGCCTACTGTGGTACGTCTTATATTTCTTTACATTGAATTAATTTACAACCCTTTGATAGTTCTTTACTTACGAGATCTGTGATTGCAAATCGTTTTTATTCATAATCTACGTAATCACATACATTTGATAATTGAAGACTTGCACCATGCATGGGAGAAGCATGAGTTGGATGCATGCAAATATGCAATACCTCAAAGAGGGAAGGTTCTAAGTTACAAGTAAATGATCTTCTAAATTAGACAATTAGTAATCTTTTCATAAATCATTGTAAAATAACTATTGTGTTTCTTTTTTCTGAAAGACCAATTTCTTTAATCATGTTTGTAGGATTTGAATTCAAGACCTCCAAACATAGCTGTCCTAATTGCTTAACAGCCTCAATACATATTTTCTTCATTAGTTTCCAACAAATAAAAAAATAATAATAGTTATTATTATTATTATTATTATTATTATTATTATTATTATTATTATTATTATTATTATTATTATCTATCTATATATATATTTCAAAGGAGAAAATCCTACATGGCATCTATTGAGGCAATCTCTCCTTTAAGAGAGGTGTCATGTAGGATGTGATGTGGCACCTATAGACCAATTAAAAAAAACAAAAAATATAATAAAATCTAATCTACTAAAATAAATATTAAACATTTATTTTTCCTCTCATGTTTCCTCCCATAACTTTTAAACGCTAATATCTTTTATATACGATATTTTTTAAATAAAAAAATTACACCAAATTAACGAGCGTTTTATTAACTTTCCAACGAGTACCATAGTGCTATATAAAAAACAGAGATAAAAAACGACTATTTTTTTGTAACCCGACAGGTATTGTGTCGGGTTTGGGATTAGTTTAAAAAAATATTGTGGGTTTGGGTCGGGTCTGGGATTAGGTGATACCCAACCCGATTACCCGAAACCACATACCCAAATACCTGAACTATATACCCGATCATATACCCATGAATTTTTTAACGCATCACATAACCCTTAGACTAATGTGTTCGATATTTGCAATATACGTGCACCATCATAAACTAAAAACTTTATAGTATGTAACTAAAATATATGTATGGTTATTATAATACTATTTCAATAAATCACTTTTTTTTTCTTATTTCATGTTAGTTCTTTTATAATGGCATTAGATTTATACCCCGGGACAGAGATTCGTTTTTTTTTATATTTAAATATGATAACTTATGGCAGAGGTTTGTTCAAAATAAATAATAATAATAATAATAATAATATACATTAATCATATATCGGCAAGTCATTAATTATGTTGTCATATTAGATATTTTATTATATCATATTAGATATTTCAACCCGGGACATTATTAATTGAATGTTCACCTGAGAATCCAAGTTGCATGAATATTCATTGACAAATTGAAATTAGATATGTAAAGGAAACTGTGCAAGAATAATATTGCTTCAAATGGATTGATTAAATAATACTCCGCTCATAACTTTACTGATTAGATTCAAAGACTTCACAAAGACTTTGTTCATATATTAGATCATGTGTAGTGGCCCGTTATAGGGCGTTTTGAAGCCCCATAGCGCCGGGGAACACCGTCCCCGCCGGCGTTATGGGGGCGTTTTGGGGGTGAGCGTTTTGGAGATGGCGAGCGTTTTGGCTGACAACGTTGGAGTTTTTTTTTTTTATTATTATTATCTTATTATTATTAGTATGGCAAGGTGGTGGCTGTGATGGTGGAGATGGCAAGGTGGTGGCTGTGATGGTGGAGATGGTGTCGCCGGAGAAGATGGTGTCGCCGGAGAAGATGGTGGCGACGGTGGTGGCTGTGATGGTTGTGACGGTGGTTGTTGTGAAGTAGGGGGGCGACGGTGGTGGCTGTGTGTGTGTGTGTATGAAGGTGAAGGGGTGTAGTGGAAGTGTTGATGATGATGATGAAGATGATGTTTTATAAACTTTTAATAATAATAATAATAATAATAATAATAATAATAATATATAAAAATCAATAATTACCCAATCATTTATAAAGCCCAATAACGCCCCTTCCCACTACACCCTCTTTTTCCATAACGCCCCATAACCCCCTTTCTATTACTTTATAATATTTTAATCCCCATAACGCCCTATAACCCCTGAAATTTTCTCTCTAATGTTTGACTTGATAAGAATAAGTATTTTATTAATTTTGCTAAAATTCTTATAGGACATATATAAAGAAAAAAATGTAAAAACATCACCTTTTTTTATAACGGTTAATTTCTTCTCCCATTTTTTACACCCATTATATTACACCTCTTTTGTCTCCCACCAGGTTTGAACCTGGGTTCTTTCACCACTGGGCTATGGCCCAAGTGGCAAAAAACAACACTAATGAAAACCCATTTAGTTAATGCAATCGTGGAAACTCATGTAAAAAACTTTTTTTTTAAATAATTATATATGTCACATAAATGTTTTCAAGCGTTTTGAGAAAAAAAAAACTTCGATTACATATTTTTTAAAAAGATATGTAACTTTTGCAACATGTAACAGACGAGTTAACACATGTAACAACACAAGGCACAACTTTATTGTTTAAAAAAGGAAAATTGGATTGTAATAATCCCACCTTGTGTTGTTGGCCAATAATAATCTCACCTAAGTTTATTTTTCTCACTAGTCTCACCTTTTGATTTATTTTTTCTCATTGCACTCGCCGTTAAGTCACACTAACGCCGTTAGCTGAAATTCACAATTCTAGGCGATTGTTCATCGGATCTGAAAGAGGGAATCGAGACGTTGATATTGGTATGTTCAATTGCAGAAACGAGCATGGTTTGGTGGGTTTCAGGTTGATGTTCTTGTCCTTGGACCCTGCTCCCAGGGGCGCTGCTCCCGGACCCCCGTCCCTTAGGGGTTTCGCCCCTAAGTTCATAATAAACTCAAATAGGTGTGCACTCCGCACCACCATACCTATATGATGTCTTATTATGAAGATATTGGTCAAATAGTCAATCTAATTACACTAAAATATCCAACATAAACTACCTGTTGCATGATGGGTTGGCCACACATCTGCTCGATACACATAACCATTCAATTAAAACAATATACCTTAATAGAGATTTGGACCTTGTCACAGTTATGTCAAGCATGTTGGTGTTCGCACGTTCTTGTCAGTTGTCACATAACAATTAAACACGTAAGCTTCTATGCAAAATAAAGTCACGTTTCACATGACTTTACGTCGATATTAATGGAAGTTAGGATTATATGCACATATAAAGTGAATACACGAGTTCAACATGCGTCTCATGACACTGAATTTTATTCTTAACTATAGAGATATGTAATCCATCCATAAAATTGTTATTTTCATGATTTCTCCATACATACACTTGACGAAAATATACATTGAATTTTAGCAAAACAAAACTTGGTTCATTTTACTCAAAGTAAAATAACACATCATGTCATATTCTTTTGCACCATACATTTCTACAATTTGTTCACTTAATGTTACATGTACATTAGGCTAGTGGGTGTGAGGATGGACCTTTAAGGGAGGACTACCCGTCACATCACTCGGGAGGGTAGTCCTTCACAAGGGGATAGGCTAAGGATGTGAGGGTAGTCGTAATCCTCCTTGGCTAGTCCTCGCCCCTTTTCAAACTCAATGTACAACCCACAAAGCTTTTTGTACATGTCCAATATTAATAAATAAAAAAAATTGAGGCCCGTCCTAAACGTCTTGTGTGGGACGATTTAAACGATCCAAAGGAGGCAGGACGGTGTAGGACTATCCGGACTACCCGGGATGAGCATGAGGACGTCTCCAGTCCCCACACCCATAAGCTAAAATTGAAGATGATAGATATCTCCTATTTTACTAATTATCATCAAATGCCTCGATTTATGGTTTCAAGAAAAAACTAATAATTTATTAAATTTGTATTAAGTTTACGCCATAAAACTAATGAAGAATATCTAGCTAGTTCTAAGCAACTAGGTACATATTAAGCTATGATTGCGGGATGGTTCATTGGATCTATGAATCTATATTATAAGAAATCTGCAATTTGCAATTCTTAAAGTGGATTAATATTCTAATCAAGTCTTCTTTTAATATACCATATCAAGAAGCAATATTGTAAATTTGTAACCCTTTTACTAATATTTGTTTTGGCTGAATTACATGGCGAGATTTTCTTTGATATAATTTTGCTTCATGAATGGTTTACTTTTTTGTAAGTGTCGCTAAAACTTACATTAAAAAAATATAGTAGTTAACGACTAAGTTGTATAAGTCGAACTTTGAGCTTTATTCACCAAATTTGAATAGCCTCATTAGCTTTATTATTGGTTAAACTTGAATTAATCAAGAATTCATATTTAAGTAGAGAGTCAAATTGTATCAAATTAGAAATTAGATTTAGATTGTGTCTATTGATAGTTAGAAACGTTGTATAACCGTCATTGTATGGGAATAAATACCGAAGGGATAGGGAGCCTAATCCTAGCGTGAACGACATCCCTATCCCACTTTTCAACAATCCAAGCGTTGAGCATACCAGCGCGGAGAAGATTCTAAAATATGGCGCAGGAGCATAATCCGCGAAGGCATGCATCATCAACTTGCCGCCTTAACCCGCGGACCTGGTTGGGCGCAAGAAGTCACTACAGGCATGAGGTGACTTCATTCACATCAGCACCTTAGGGGAATCTATGCGCGTACCACCACGCGCGGAATATTCGCCCAAACTCAGCTTTTAGTACAAGGTACGGAAGATCAAAAATGAAGAAGATTCACTCATATCTAGGCAGACTGTGCGCCAACCAGATGGCGACACGTGTCAGGAATGGTCTAACAACACTGACGTGAACAGCAACATGACTGCTCCCGTGTTTCCACCATGATGTTGTCTACAATACTGTACAGACATGCTTACATGCTGCCAGACGTCACGTCAGACGCCAGCAGGTAAATCAACCATTATGTGTCAGAACAACATGCCGCCGATGCCCAACCAGAAGGCGCCACGTGTCACTTTTGCTGACTAGCTCCAACTTCTCATTACGTCAGCAAGTATGGTCACTCGTTTCCCGCCAATTTCATAGATCGAAGATTAATGGGCCCAATCAAGGCCCGGATCAGCCACAAACATCTCGTGGGCCATCTCCCTTGGCCCACGACTTCTCCTATGAATAGAAGACTTCATCTCCTTTGCAAGGGATCCGGAAAATTATCACTTGTATGCAAGAGCTAGAATAGCAATAACCTTTGTAACAACTTTGTAATCTTCAAAGTAATAACATTCGGCTCTTGACAGTGGACGTAGGTCATTAACGACCGAACCATTTATATTCTCGTGTTCACACTTTCACCACACACACATTAGTCTCATCGTTGTCTTGGGTTTCGGTTAGTCCACCGGTGTGAGCAAAGGATTGTACCTGAGTGAACACGTGTATTAACCCCACGGTGATTGTCCTTAATCACCATGATACCCGTTGTTTCTTCAAATACCCAACACTTGTAGTTGTACGAAATTTGTAAGAACATTATTGTGTGATTTTATGGTGCTTTTCTTACTGTTTCGGTTTCGAGTCTCTGCACATAAATTATGCATACTCACACTTATTATCTATCATGTAATTGTTCATCTAATGATCTTAACCGCCAATCGATTCCTAATCCTACGAAGTGGTATCAGAGCCCAGACTTGACAAGGGATCGATCAATACAGTCAAGTCTCATCGTCGCTAAAGAAAAACAGAACATCAAACAAATCGAAATAAAAAACAATTGAAATCAATCCCAAAGAACAGTGGATAAACAATTGTCACGTAAAACCAACAGAGTTTGAGCCCAAGTCAAACTCAATCTTGTAAAATTATTAATGAGACAAACTTGAGATTTAGATATACAACTTGAAAGGAGCCAAGCTCATGGTCAATGTCTCTTATGTTAAATGAGCCTAATTTAAGTCTAGTCTAGTTCATACTCGACTTGTTTAAACCCTAATTACAATCGATGGAGTTCTTAAAATAAGAGTGGTGTTTCATTATCATGAAATCCTACGCATGGTAGATGATTAGCTCAATCCATGATCCAAGTGCAACCGTTGCATAAAGGTTATTCGTCAAGAGATTATGAAAAAAATAGACAAAACGATTTTAATCTTTAGACGAATTTGCTATTATTTAACATACATTAACAGACTATGATTTTTTTTAACGACCAACAAAAAAACCTTTTACTAAAAACTCCAAAGGATTAACAAAGTTAACCCAAAATATTACATCGCCCAAACTTTTACACACCCATACATAATAGATCAAAATTACACAATTTCTCCCAAGTAAGTCCTATAGCTTTAGTACTCTTTTTACAACATAAAAAGGATAGGACTTTAATCGACGATTGATGTTGCTGATCCAAGCCTGCTTCCTGTTGAATACCATCTTGTTTCGGCTTCTAATCTAGGATTCTTTTAACTCATCATTCTAACAACGACAATGTGATGAAATACACGAAAACAATCAAGAGAATACATTATTAGACCTTCCGGTGTGGTTGAGGTCCGGCATCGACGCCGGACCGCCACCTCAGGCTCCACGTCATCGTTGCCGGAGCTCCTCTTGCCGGGCCAAGGGTGTGGTGTCCTTGCTTTCACCCAGCTGCTCTTCACATCTTCCACGTTCAAACAGCCCCGGCATGAGAGGCGTGTCCTTGCCGCTGATGCCGTGCCGGCCCTGGTGGGGGCGGTGTTGCCCAGGGTGGCAACGGCTTGCCGGCCCTCATGCCGGTTCCACACCGGAAGGTCTTAGAAGGATGGTTCATGTGATTTAACATTTTTCGTTCTTTAAGTTGCTAAATTCTATATTGAATCATAAAATCCAGTATTGATTGATTGATTATAAACTAAATCATTTATTTCACAAAATTATAGAAGTAGATTTGAGTTCGAAGACTTATATAAAAAACAAAAAGAAATACCATTGTTGAATATTAATTTTGAAGAGCAAGTTGATATGCTATAATTAAAGATGCATATGGATTTAACATCGATGTAAAGATGGTTTAATTCAAATTCATGATAAAGAATAGGTAAACTAAGCCAACTAGAGATTAAATAAGACAATATCATAGCCAACTGTTAAAAATATTCTTTATCTCTGGTAAAGAGTCCTAAACAATAAATTTATTTTAATTTAATTTTAACAAACATAAATACAAATAGAAAAGATGTTACATTACGGTTTTATTGTTATGTATTTAACTAAGAACCGGGGGCAAAGTGACATTGGGAAGAAATCTCAGAAAATTTTGACGAATGTTTACCGCAAGTGGGGGCGGTGTTCCCGCACCCCCCCTCCCTGCCTAAACTACTTTTTCATCACTCTCTCAAACACACAAAATCCCGCTCGGCCGACACCTCCCGCAACTCTTCGAGCTCGAGTCCATGTGAAACAAGTTGGTTGGTTGCTTCACGTTTTCCGGATGATGACAATGGGTTGTTACGGCAAAGAGGTTCATCTTTTGTGCTTTATATTTTCAAGATAATCAAAGTTATAACTTTGATAATAGTTAAACAGTAGTTTATATGTGTTACTTTAATGTAATATATCGATATCTAAACAGTTCTTCAAGTGGAAATATTTCTCTTCTCATTATACAGTTTAATTATACGTCTATATTTATAAGACCTTCTGTAATGGGCTAACCCCCATGGTCACACCACCATATCCACACCTCACATCAATCTGAGTAAGCGTTTTATAAGGTGTGAGCGCATCACGGGTGTAAGATGAGAGTTAACACAAACAATGTTTGATTAGCTATTTCACCCAAATACAACTAAACATATCACCCTCAAATATGTGTCATTAAATAAATATCTAATTAAGGGGCTGTTTGGTAGCCTCTTAATCAGCCTCTTAACTATTCAGTTTCCGAATTATTCAGCATTCAGACTGTTTGTTTTAGCATCTGATTGGAATGGTTAAGTGCTGAATCATTAAGCTAATAAGGGATGCTGAATGATTCAGTTCTTAACCATTCAGAGCCTTTTAACCATTCAGATCATCTTAATGATTCAACACTTTTTTTTTTTTTTTTTTTTTGAACGGCTAATTTCACACCCTTTTTTACACCCTTTTTTGCTCACCCTTGGAGTTGAACTCCTAACCTCACCCAAGAGAGGATTTCCTCTCTACCACTAGGCTATAACCTAAATGGCTAATGATTTAACACTTAATCAACCAAACAGCCTCTAAGTTTATTAATGATTAATTAATGTGAGATTGTTTAGTTAATTGCATAGGTAGTTTCCTACTTTCCTTTGTTATTTATATAAACAAACCCAGCCACCCGACAATAACATATGCACTCTTCAACCCTCCCCCAAATTTCTCCCCTTTTTGCCCTAAAATTATTATTAGGGTTTCCTCCAAATTCTATGATCTTTCAACAATTCTTATGTATTCATCGCTTAAACTTCAATTAATCATCTTTTTGTTATTGGGTTTGCTTCTGATTGTGTTATTTTTTGCTCTCCATCGAGGGTTGTTATTTCTTCCCCTTAGTTTTTCTGCTGTTTTCTTTGACTCATACTCATGCAGAAGGTTGCTACTTACAGTGGTAAAGATCTATACCCCCCATGTTTATTTTGATGCCAAGTTTGTATTTTTATGTTTAATTTGTTGATTTTGGTGGTTAGGAGTTAGGAATTGTTTCATATTTGATGGATTTTGAATTTTTTTTTTATTTTGTTAAATTACAAAATTAGTTTGTTGCTAATATTTTTCATGTTGAACTTGTTGATTTTGATAAGTTAGGATTTAGGAATTGTTTCATATTTGAGGGATCTTGATTTTTTTTTTTATATATAATTACAAAATTATTAATTTGCTAATATTTTTTATGTTTAATTTGTTGATTTTGATGCCAAGTTTGTATTTTTATGTTTAATTTGTTCATTTTGATGACTAGGAGTTAGGAACTGTTTCATATTTGAGGGATTTTTTTTTGTTGTAGTTACAAAATTAATATGTTGCTAATGATTTGTATGTTTAATTTGTTGTTTTGATGCCAAGTTTGTATTTTTATGTTTAGTTTGTTGATTTTGATGGTTAGGAATAAGGAATTGTATCATATTTGAGGGATTTTGAACTTTTTTTTTGTTATAATTACAAAATTAGTTTGTTGCTAATATTTTTATGTATATTTGTTGATTTTGATGCCAAGTTTGTATCTTTTATTCAAGGGTTAATTGGTGATTGATCACTAGTCCTCACATTACTGATTAATTTTGGGCTAATCACTCAATTAATCGGTATCCGTCCAGGGTTGTAAAAATCGTGATTAATCACCGATTAGTCGGACGTTAAAAATTAATTCGAAGGGGTCAAACTGGAGCAAACCGATCAAATAAAAAAAGTTCTTACCTCAAAATTGGATGATAATCCATGATTTAGAACCAACGTCGATCATAGTTGTTAATAGCGACCATAGCGCCCGCTATAGCGAATGGCGTAGCGTAGCGCTCATGTGTCGCTATATGGTTGATAGCGACAAATAGCGAGAATTTTCTATTTTTAGTATTTTTTTGGTAAAATATACATATAAAACATCTCTAAAAAGTTCTTCTAGTGTATCGCTAAACATGAAATAGCACCCGCTATTTCATCGTTGTCGCTATGTAGCGTATCGGTAGCTTGTCGCTATCGTCCGCTATTTGCTATTAACAACTATGAAGTCGATTTAAGTTTATGTATTCCCCCCCCCCCCCCCCCCCCCTCTCCATATTCACTAGTTTATATTTGGCCCCTAAACTTCTAAATTTATACATATAAGGTATAAAATTAACATTATATATGCATAAATTTGGAAATATATATATAAAAATCGAATCCGATTAATCCTGATTAATCCCTAGTCGGTACCCCCACCGACCGACTAGCGCCTAGTGAGTTCTACAACACTGCTTTTATTAATGGTTAGGGCATATTTGAGGAATTTTGTTTTTTTGTTATAATTAAAAAATTAATATGTTGCTAACATTTTTTATGTGATTGAATGACAGGGGAGGGTGATTTTTCTCTTGGGATATCAGTGTTCCAAAGCCCGATCGAATCGGGTATTTTCTCGTCTCTTGGGCATCATGCAGAGTTGTATTCTTTACCTTGCAAGAGATCTAGAATCAATGCACCATTTGTATTCAATGGGGAGGTTTATAAGAAACAGAAAACCACCATTGAAGTGCTTCCTGATGAATGCTTGTTCGAGATCTTCAGGCGCCTTGATGGGAACCAAGAAAGAAGTTCATGTGCTTCTGTTTCGAAGCGCTGGCTTATGCTTTTAAGCACAATCCGCAAGGATGAGATAAGTCGAACTTCAGAGCAGAAGTTGGCCCTTGAAGATCTAGAAAACGTCAATGGACACCTCTCAAGATCACTTGAAGGAAAAAAAGCGACGGATATCCGACTTGCAGCAATCGCGGTTGGAACCGCTAGCCGTGGTGGGCTTGGGAAACTTTCTATTCGTGGAAACAATGTAGCCCGTGGTGTAACAAACTTTGGGCTCAAAGCTATCGCTCGTGGGTGCCCATCGCTTACGAGTCTTTCTCTATGGAATCTGTCATCTGTTTCTGATGAAGGACTTATTGAAATCGCTAATGAGTGTCATCAGTTGGAAAAAATCGATCTCTGTAAGATCTCAGGAATCTCCAACAAATCTTTAGTAGCCATAGCAAATAACTGCCCGAACCTCACCGAGATTTCAATAGAATCCTGCTCAAACATCAGTGATGAAGGTCTTCAAGCGATCGGTCAAAACTGCCGAAACTTGAAGTCGATATCGTTAAAGAACTGCCCGTTAATTGGAGATCAAGTAATTGCAACATTATTGTCATCAGCAAGCTTTTCGTTAACAAAACTAAAACTACAAGCTCTAAACATTAGCGATGTGTCACTTGCTGTTATCGGGCACTATGGGATTGCAATTACCGACTTAGCTTTGACGGGTCTTTGCAAGGTAACTGAGAAGGGGTTCTGGGTTATGGGCCACGGTCAAGGATTGCAGAAGCTAAGGTTGTTGTCAATTACCTCATGTTTTGGTCTCACCGATATCGGGGTTGAAGCAATCGGCAAAGGCTGCCCGAATCTGAAACAGTTTTCTGTTCGTAAATGTGCTTTCTTATCTGATAACGGGTTATTTTCGTTTGCTAAATCTACAGTTTCACTCAAGAGCCTTCTTCTAGAAGAATGCCACCGGGTCACACAATGTGGTATCTTTTCTATGCTGGTAAACCGTGACACCAAATTAAAAAGTCTTACTTTGAAAAACTGTCTCGGTTTTAAGGATTTGGCCTTTCAAATCCCGTCATCTCGCTGCACTACCCTCAAAACTTTATCCGTTCAAAACTGCCCGGGATTCGGGAACAGTAGTTTGATGTTGGTCGGGCAGCTTTGTCCTGAACTTCAACATGTTGAATTAACCGGGCTGCACAGAATTACAGACGACGGGCTTACTCCACTCATCGAGTGCTGTGAAGCTGGCCTAGTCAAAGTCAACATCAGCGGATGCATCAATCTAACCGATAAAATGGTTTGTGAAATGTCAAAAGTTCATGGCGGGACCCTCGAGATTCTTAATATTAGTGGTTGCAGATCCGTTACTGATGCAAGCATGGTTGCAATTGCATCCAACTGCTTATTGCTCAATGAAGTTGATGTTTCCGAATGTGCAATCACTGATTTCGGCATTTCAGCATTGGCTCGTGCGGTACAATTGAATCTTAATTTTCTTTCACTATCGGGCTGTCGTCTAGTGTCAGACAAGAGCTTACCGTTTTTGTTGAAAATAGGCGCGGCACTTGTCGGTTTGAATATCCAGCATTGTCACGGTATCAGCAATTCCTCTGTCGGTCTTCTAGCCGACCGCCTCTGGAATTGTGATATCCTTTCCTAAAACAGCTCTCAGGTCAAGTATCTGAATCCGTTATTATTATGTTCGAGTCATAGGTAAAGTTTTTAACAGGTTCATTGACGGGTGTGTCTACAATCCGAAAGTATGTCCTAGTTTTTTCCGAGGATTTGGCTTATACCTCTATTTTTTGCAGTTAATCAATAACTGATTTTAACTGCTGCAAGATTTTTTTCACCATATATCCTCGAGAATCCTGAACTTACTTTTGGTTCCTGGAGACACCTTTTGCAATGGTCCTAGTTGTGTTTTAGCTTCATGTGAAGCTTTATTAGCGAGTCTGTTACTCTGTTTTGTCGTTTAACCTGTATGGGTCGATTTCGTGTCTCGTGTCGTGTCGTGTCATGTCATCCTAGTCTTGTTTTCGGGTCAAGTCAGGTCGGGTAGATATTGATTTCTTGAAGCAAGTTTCAAATGATCCGGTTCGATAGGGAGCACACATCTGCCTTGTTTTTGTTGGGATTTCGGCATTGCAGCTAAGTCTGTGATAGCAGCCCAATTAAGTGTTAGATATTTTTCTAGCGTTTTTCCAAGGCTTCACATGTTTGCAACCTGTTGATAATGTAACTGGAATCAGTATCTGCTACAATTTGTGATGTACTTACTTATGCCATGTGTTATGAATGAAATAAATGTTTGTTTAATTTAATGCTCTCTTTTGTTTTGCTTATTGTTTTGATGCCTTGCCAGGATGGTAATGGGTCGAGTATAGAACAGGTATCGGTAATCTTAGTTCGTGACAGGTAACCGTTATTCAATACCTATCGGGTTTGTGGGCATATTGCCTACTGGTTTATTGCTTTATGCAGTGAAGGTTTACCTATAAGAAACCGACTTAAAGACTAATAATCTAAATGTTAACAAATCCATAGTTTTCAATGGGTTCACGAACCCATGAGCGAACCCGCTATCCCATCTCATGGGGCTTGCGGCGGTTCTGTGTGGAACCCTGAAGCCATCTTGGAGGCGCTGCGGATACCAATTTGTCCCGAATCTATAACTACCATATCCTTCATTGTTTCCGCTCACATCCCAGTTAGTAAACAGATATATGAAACTAGTGGGGTTTTCCACGCGAGGTAGTGAGAACTTGGTTTCGATCAGTGTCGGTTTGGTTTGGTTTGCTACGGTATTTGTGTATTAAGCCTTTGAAGAAAAGTTAAAGAACACAATATCGAAACGAAATGCATTACATGCATATCGAAACGTAAATTATATTTGGAACTAAATCTAACGTTATCTATAAAAAGTGGCAAAGAAAAATTGAGAGAGATAGTATTGAAAAACAATGAAAAAATATATGTGCATATCAAGGTTATTACGTAATTGCACTATCGATCAATGGTGTGAAGTATATAAATAAATAGCCATCAAACTATTTTCTTCATGTATTTTTGTAAATTTTAACTCTTTAGCTAGGTATTATACAGCAGAATTGCGGATCGAGAAGTCAGACCTCGAACGTCTCACTCACCTTGGCAAGGTGATCGATTTCTATAGGGACTCGCGCATATGCCGTTATTAGGCGCCTCCATCAAACAGTCCCGAAACCAACATGAGGGAGATAAATCATGATCCTAGGGTAATCAGGTGGTGGGGGTTTATCCAGACTCGTATATGTAGTAGTTTTATCCAAACTTGTAAATGGTTTTTAATGTTTTTTTGTTTAATTTGTAATTTTTGGCTTTTATAAAACACACAAATTATTCATAAAAATCATGCTAGTTATTCATAATCTTATACACTACGCTTTTGTACTGTTGTTTTGGTCGTTGGGGTCTGATCAGATTTGCAGTTTTCTATATTTTCTGCATTTGTTTGCCAAAATGATATTGATAATGCAATTCCGAAAACCATGTCGCTTCAATCCAATCCGCTCAGACGCACAAGGCATCAATGCAAAACGTACAATTCAATCTTTAGAGTCAAGGTCTCTGTAAACCGCTCACACGGACAAGGGACACTGAGGAAATTGTTTCAAAGGGCCAATTTTATGAGGACGATTGGAAATTAAGGGTTGATACAAATGAACCCTCAAAAGACAGGAACTTAAGGGTTAATACAAATTAAGGATTTCTAAACCAAAGGTATCTTCTTGTTTCTACCCAATGAGGGTTGAAGCCGGAGATGGATTTGCCAGAAACAAAGGTGATCGACTGATCAGCAATGAACAAATGCGGAGGCTAGGGTTACAATTTACGAAGAAGTTGATGATGCAGTGTCGGTTTAGAGAGAGAGAGAGAGTATATATCAACCGCTTGTAATATAAAAAAGGAAAAATGGAAATAAATAATCCCAACTATTGACTATTGGTCAATAACAGTCCCAACTACGAAAATCACCAATATTGGTCCTAACTTTCGACATATTGGAAACCAATAGACCCAAACTAACGGGGCCGCTATAATTAAACAATAAGAATAATATGAGCCAAACTTGCTTAGGTGCATAATACAAATGAAGTCTAAAAAGACAAGACAATTAGCAAATCTCATTTCAAGGGACATAAAAAGTCTTGGATCTGAACACATTCTTCCCACCAGTTTCTTGACAATTAGTAAAACTAAACCACATTGCATCATAACAGTTCAGGAAATCAAATGAGAAAAGAAACTAAGCATCCAATGTTCAAATAAGGGCAAAATGGCCACACCACCATTCTTTAAAAAAAAAAAAGCAGGACAAAAACACTTACCTCAGTGCAGTAGTAGTTGACTATGAACAACAATGACACAAGATTTAAACAAAACCCTTTGACTTGCAACACAAGAAAGCCGTCATGTCTCCAGTTTTCATTTGATGCCATTGTTTATATACGTCTGGAGGATAAAAACAGAACCGACCCACTTCGACATTCTCATCGTTTTAGTTGGCTTTTTCCTCAACCGTGTGTGTGTCTGCCTCCTGGATACGTGATGAATCTTTAACTGCTTCAGGCTCCTTTGTTTCGTTCGACGATATTATAGTTCCTTCTTTACTGTCTTTGGAGTCTGCAGGCAATTTGACCTTTTCAGAAGGTAGTTTTGGGAGAGATTTCCTTGCAGGTTTTCTTACGGGAACAGGGGAAAGAGCCTTAGCGGCTGGTTTGTTGTTTAGTGACTTCTTTGCATCCAAACTTAACCGAGGTCGGAAAGTAGTACCACCATTTGCTTCTGTCTCAGCCGTTGTCGAATCCTTTTTCCTTCCAAGTTTTGGAGATTTGGGTCGTGTGGTCGGTATCTGCATCAACAAAAACCAACTGGTATCAATTTTGAAACTAAAAGTAGTTTGTTTGACTTTTTAAATGTCAAACTTACCTTCTTTAACTCTGTTTTAGGAGGAGTTTCATGGTAAAAACTCGGCATAGGTGTTGCTTTGAACATAAGGCTCTTTCTTAACATCTTAATCTCGGCTTCTTGATGTTCCTAGTACAAAAAAAAAAAAACAATTTCGTGTTATAATCCATCACAGCGAGGTCTACGACCTTTAAACGCGTAGCAAAAACAAGTTACCTTGGTTTTTGCTTGCAGGTTGTTTTTTTCCTCTTCTTTTGCATGGATTTTCTCCTCGAGCTTCGAATAGAACTGCCAAAAACAAAAGTTTAGAAACAGAACAAATAAATTTTAAGATTCCAAGCTAATCATGTTTATATGACACACAAAGTAAAAAAGTATTAAAAAATCCGACCTCTTTACGTTTTTCGGCTCTCTCGTTACACCTAAAACTAAAACTATAGGCTGGCAGGGTGCCATGTCTTTGTGGCTTCTCATCTCCTGTGGTAGAGCTTCTATTCAAGAACAATTAAGGACAAACTGAGAACACTTAATTTATACATTATTTAGCGTTTGCACTTTGCGTAACAAATCCGTAGCAAGATCAAAGCACAACTACATAATGTAACTCCGAAGTCCGAAAATAACCAAAGTTAACAAATAAGTAATGATTATAGTTCCAGTAAAAAAAAAGTTTGGACATATAAAGTCAAAGCTTAAAACCAGCAGATAATGATTAAAATAGTGAAAAATGTATGATAGCCGTATTGGATTCCGTGGATGGTCATACATGTTAATTTCCAACTGAACCCATATCAATGTCGAACATGAATATATTAGGTTTGACCTCAAAAGTAAAATGTATCAATACGCATGCGGCCATAAGACTCGAGATTAAAAAAAAGGATACTCAGGAGAATGTACTCTTCCTTCTGTGGAACTTCTATGAACTGTTTTCGCTGACTTCACTTTAATCTTCTCCCTGAATTAAGAAAAATATAACTTTCACAAATCTTATGATTATAAAACTAAAAAACTATAACCAGTGCTTGGATGAAACATAAGCTCAATAAAACAAAGAAGCAACGTACTTGACATCTTCATTTGCAGTAGACGTTTGAGAATCTGACTTTCCAGGCTGTTGAAGTAAACAAACAACCCATGATTTATTATGTAAGATCTACATTGCATTCAAATAACATTCAAACAAACATACTCACCAATAGTGGATAATTCACATAAGAACCACAAAAGAAAGGTTAAAAACAGTAAGAACGTCAAATTATGTGCTAATTCACATATGATTAAGTCAATTCACATGTGACTATAAACTTATAATTCACATGTTGTGTGATGCTTTTAACTGTTTACATGTGAATGGTCCACGTTGTACACATGTGAATGGATCAAAGCAGCAAATTTATGCATTAATGCATAATTTTGTGGTTTTCAACTTCTTTTTGGTTCTTGTTCTCAACCTTTTGCGGTGCACTTTTGAACCATCGCACACACACACACATAGAGAGAGAGAGAGGGAGAGGGAGATTATGGGCACTTATCGATTTTCAAGAACCAAATGTACTAAAAATACATTACTTTAAAGCATAATTGTTAATAGCGACCATAGCGCCCGCTATAGCGAATAGCGTAGCGCAGTGCTCATGTGTCGCTATATGGTTATAAGCGACAAATAGCGTGGAAATAGCGAGATTTTTCTATTTTAGTATTTTTTTTTTTTGGTTAAATATTCATATAAAACATTTCTAAAAAGTTCTTCTAGTGTATCGCTAAACATGAAATAGCGCCCGCTATTTCATCGCTATCACTACGTAGCGTATGAGTAGCTTGTCGCTATCGTCCGCTATTAACAACTATGCTATAAAGATAAGTCTCCAAAAAACAACACAAGTATATAAAGAAGCAAATGTACCTTAGTAAGGGGGGCCTTAACTTGAACTATTGCGGGTTTCGAATTGACACTCTTCTTCTCAGTAGAAACCGGTCCACTTTTAAGCGAAGTAGTTTTCTTTGTGTTATTACCATCTATTTTACTTTTCTTATCATTTTTATGGCCCACACCGTTGCCCGTGTCAGTTTCACATTTGGGTTGAGCCGGTAAATCATCGGTATCTTTCACTTGAAGTTCCTGAAACTCATAATTATAGAATCAAGAAAAAGAGTCAATTTCTAACAGGAAAACACTTATAGCTAACAAAAGTTGACAACAAAAAAAATCATATTTAAGCCAAATTGCTTATTTGTCGACAGCCCCTAAAGCCTGTTTAAAGGCATCACATTTTCAGCCGATTCTTTTATTATAATCATTAACAAGCAAATACAGATAGATATATTTGTCGAACTGGTCAAAATATCACATCGTTCAATGTGTAAACTTCTTATAACCGTCTGCAATTTCAAATAATCAAATTTAAGTACCTTAAAAGCATCAAGATCGTTGCTTTCTTCAACGCTTTCTTCAACGCTTTCTTCAACTTGTTCACCAACCGACTCATTAAGACTCCCGTTTCCCTCTTTAGTTTCGCAATCATAATTAGGAATTCTGGCTATTATCTCCATAGAGTCGTCTTCCTCACCGTAGTTGGAAAACTGTTCTTGAACATCATCATGAGCAGTCCCATTTTCAGAAACAACCACCGTATTCTCAATGTCCGCCATATCTACAAAATCCAATATTTTTTTCTTATAACATTCCCTTCAATAACTTTCATATATATGAACATTTAACAAATTTAAGGATAATATCAGTTGGCAATGTGACCAATGTCCCTTCAGGCCTTCAAATTAACTAATTTTTATATATGCATTTATACAAACAACACATCAGATTTAAATATTTAATCACAAAAACAGATAAAACAAATGAATCCCAAACCCTAATTTACATTTCTACATTTCCCCCAAATTTCAACCAATCAAACTTAATAACACTAATCATCACTTCACATTATAAATCTAAACAAAAAAACAAAACTTTATATTAAAAATCAACCAAAAAAACACCTACCCACAACCAGATCTTCAAACATAAGAACAGATCCAATGTTCTATCTACAAGATTCAAACCAAACCTAAAGATCCTAAATATTAAACTACAGACCAACAGTAACCAATTGAACAGAAACACAGTCAACCCATCATTACAAATTAAGCATTTTAAATAACTACTAAAAAAGATCTAAAAATGGTCACCTAGAGTACAAAGAAAGATCAGAAGTCCATGAGAAGAAAAGGGTGTATGTAAAGAAGGCTAGAGATGGATCTTTAAAGAAAAAAATTGAATCTTTGATGTTTGAAATGAAAAGGGTTTGTGTGTTTTTGGTGTGTGACAGCGCCTACTAAATCTTTTTTCTAGATACTTAAAAAAGAGAGAATGTAGTGAAATGTATGAAGAATATGTATGTATAATATTTTTTTCGCCTCAAATAAGATTCATTTAAAAATTACATAAAAATAACAGGTAGACAGGTAAAAAACTGCATTAGTTTCCCTTTAATAATCAAATTGGTGGTGCATAATGTCCCGTGACTTTTGAAACTTTCATAACTGTGTTGTTGTAATAATCAAATTGGTAGACGGGTAATAAACTAGTAGACTTTCAGCAATAAACTAGTAGTGCATAATGTCCCTGTAATAATCAAATTGGTAGACAGGCAATAAACTTCGTTGTTATCCCTGTAATAATAATACTCATACTAATTTCAGGTCTTGTGACTTTCAAAACTTTCAACCCTCAAAATAAAGTGAATATTAATTAATAGATGAAAAGGTTATGACGGTAAATCATAAGGTAGTTGCAACGCCAGCTCTAAGGGGGTGCGGGGAGGACTCTCGGCCCGGGCTCAATTTCTAAAGTGACACTTTGAGCGGTGACGAGTGTTTTCTTTTAGCAAGTATTTTCTTTCTGTTTTCGACCCAAAAAAAGATCTCATCTTGAACATCACTAGTTATAAACGCAAGAAGATGAAGAATAGATAAGAAAGAAGATAAGTCATACATGATAAACTAGATTAAAAGGATACGACAGAATTAACAAAAAAAGTTGAAGTGTGTTACTTGAGATTTGTGTTGTGGTACAATAATTGTGCAACCTTTGCAGTAAAATGTAATATATAATAGTACTACAAAACAGTAATTGTCTCACGTTTTTGCACATGATGCAAGTCAAATACATTTTATTAAAAAACTTTTGAAGTCTAGACATAAAATAATGGTCATTCAAATTATTATGGATTTTTAAGAAATTGTGGGTTTTTTATGAACCAGCCAAACATATTTATTTTTATAATTATTATGAGACTTTCAGTTCTATATCGGGTCCGACTAGGGAACCGGTAAGGACACCGGTTCAACGTCCGCTTCAGTTATGAAAACATTGCGTAAAATACTAAGGGGCACATATTTCGTGGTTCGGCCCGGATACCTAAATTTTCAGGGCCGGCGCTGGGTAGTTGATTTATAAGTTAATATGTTTATAAGATTGTATGGTTGTATCATATGTTTTAAAACTTGCATTATTTAAAGTTATATTAATTGTATTTTTTTGTATAATAATAATAATAATAATAATAATAATAATAATAATAATAATAATAATAATAATAATAATAATACACAAGTAGTAGAAAATTAGAGTGAAGAGGGGTGAGCCGAATGAGGTGGAGCGTCGGTGACTACTGGTGGTTGCAATCAGTAATTCATGTATTGCCATGTGCTTATCTCACTTCTCATCCAAGTCATCTGTGTAGATCCAACGGTCGAAAAAATCTCTTCAGTATGGGTGAGCATGTTCCTCTTGCTACGTTTTCCTTTTTAAGAATGTTTTTGTTTGTAGTATTTTGTGTCTTTATTTAGGGAAAATTTCAAATGTATTTTCATATTTACGTTAAGGAATCTATTCCATTAATACATATATTTTACTATTGGATTGGTAGGTGTCACCTAATCCATACATGTTATTTTAAATGTACTACAACGTTAATATCCATGAATAATCATAAAAAAATATACACATATTTAAACCTTTCTAGATGGGTTGCTCTTGTTACCATTAAGGTGGTTGTCCTTTGCTAGTCATTACCTGACCTAGTTAATAAGACACCCAATTACTAGCATACCCAAACCGAATACCCGTAATTGCTTCCCTATCTAAATAGGATTTCTGGTATTCGGGTTTACCCGAATAACTTCCTAATTAATAATATCAATTTTATCTAGGGGTTTAAAAGTGTTTGGAATTTAAACAACAGAAGATGAGGATGAGGATGATGATGATGATCGATATATTATATACAACTGAGAGAAGAGGAAATCAATGGTTACAAAATTTAATATATAGAGTGGCTGCCGGCTATTATGTTTACCAGTGATTGAACCCGTTTGCTTTACTATCTGCCATTAGGCCTGTAAATGAACCGAACGTTCATGAACTGTTCGTGAACTGTTCGGCGGGAAGTTCGTTTATGTTCGTTTATTTAAATAAATGAACAAACACGAACACAATTTTTTGTTCGTTTAATTAAGCGAACGAACATGAACACACGTTGTGTTCGTTCATTTATGTTCATGAACGTTCGTTTATGTTCATTCATTTATGTTCGTTTATTTTTGTTCGTTTAATTAAACTTAACTTTATTTTTATTATTTATTTCCTTTTGTTATGTAACCTTAATTCATATGTTCTAAAAACTTAACCATAAACCTAACATTGTAAACATATCAATTATCAGCCGCTCTTCACACTTCACAGCTGCTCTCCACCCTAACCCTAACGTTCATTTATGTTCATGAATCATTATTAACTTGTTTTTGTTTTTGTTCGTTTATGTTCATGAACTGTTTGTTTAGGTTTAAATGAACGAACATAAACGAACACGAACACAAAAAATTTCTTAATGAACGAACACGAACACAAAAATGTGTTCGATTATGTGTTCGTGTTCGATTAAAGTTAAATGAACAAACACGAACACGTCTGTGTTCGTGTTCGTTCGGTTCGTTTACAGGCCTATCTGCCATGAACCTTTGTACTAGCGATTGAAACTTCTTGCTCCCGATGTTCAATAATATTGCGTACCATCTCCAAACGATGTAATAATGAATATTACACCTTTAAGATAGTAAGAAAATGGAGAACATATATCAAAAGTATAATGTACATCAAAGTTCTACTATCTTACACCGAAAATGGAGAACATATATCAAAAGTATAATGTACCCAATGAGTCCAACACTTGTAGCCCAGTTGGTTGAGGGCCTAAAGTTTCCTATGGGAGGCTTGGGTTCAAGTCCCACTAGCTACATTTGGAGGACATTGGTGGTGGGAAATGAGGGATGACCCGGCCATTGGCTTTGGTTCGAGTCCTGATCCCGACCGGTTTTACCGATTATTTCACTGTCGTGTCTTCGGGCGGGTGAGTGGTCGGGTTTTCCCGGCATTTGGTGGCCCGGGTACTCTCGAGTACCTGATTCGTCAAAAGGGTGCCCGAGAGTGCTCGGAATTGATTCGTTGGCCGTTCAAAAAAAATGTACCCAATGACCATCAAAGTTCAAATGCTATTAATTGGGCGATAATTCATAAAAGTTGAGCTATCACCACTTAGCATTAATAGTTGATCTAGATATTAAGAATCAACCACAAGCAACAATCAATCTTATGATTCGCAATCACACATTGTTATTAGTTTGTGAAGGGATAGGGTCCCAATTCATAGCGCATAAGCGGACCCTACCCCACAACATCATCATCATCTTAGGGCCTCCACGAAGAAATAACCGCTCAAAATGGTTAAGTAATTGTGTGTGTTAATTTCAAATAGACGATTTTATATTATTTTATGAGATAAAATTTGGTATAGTAGATTAATAGTTTACGACTTTAGGGAGGTTATACAAATATGATCAACCATTATATAGGAGTATATGCCTATAGGACATACTTTCTATGAAATCATTGATTCAAGTGTATCAATATAGTATATGAACGTTGAATGCTCTACAACGACAATAAATTACCATTCAATGAAAGAATGATACTTATAAAGCACGTGTGGTGAGGTGACTTAGGCAGTAGTCCAATGTCAGAGTCGGCAAATACAACACGTGTGGTGGGATGGGACTACTCTAAACCTTAGTCGACTAATGTCAATGTAAACATGATACGTCTTAATCTATCGTCTTTTATAGTGGAAGCAAAAACAAAGTTGAATTTGTGTTCAAGCTAGAGATAGAGATAGAGATCTTGAAAGGGTAACATTACCTAAAAAGTAAAACACCACCCAATATAGGATGAATGGCCTTTCTAGCTCCAAAGCAAAGGTGCAAACAAAAAAGATATTGAAGTACATCCCTTAGTTATATGTGTACCCAACTCCACTACAATCGGGCATGAAAGGCTCTCACTTCCTACCACATATGTTTAATGTAGGAATGCATATGCTCACACTAAAGAATAATGTGATTAAGTAGCAAAACTTATGTATCATACATGCTCATAAAACTTTCGCAGCCAAACTTTATAAAAAAACTCCGTAATCAAATATGATTAAGTAGCAAAACTTATGTATCATAGCGGTAAAAACTCCGTAGCATAGCAAAATTTATGCAGCAAAAAAGCATAGCAAATATGATTAAGTAGCAAAACTTATGTATCATAGCGGTAAAAACTCCGTAGCATAGCAAAATTTATGCAGCAAAAAAGCATAGCAAATATGATTATGTAGAAAAACTCCATAGCAAACTCCAACATGAATATTTTTATGTGGATTTTTTCGTAGCAAATACTTGTTTTTTTAGCAGTGGACAATGGCCACAAACAAATAAAAATGATTTTAATTCAATGTTGATATTTATGATTGGCGGATCTCGTAGAAAATTTCAGGGGTAGCAAGGAGAGGAAAATTTTTAGTTCAGGAGTATCAGATACATAAATCGAAGAATAATTATTTTTTTTGCATTAATTTTCCACTTTGCAGACAAAGCCAAGGGGTAGAGCGTGCTACCCCTCCTTCCCACGTATATAGATCCGCACTACAAAAGTTGTTCCAATTGTTTAACACATCACATTAAAGGGAAACCATTGGTAATTGATATGAATTCCAAAGTCAATTCTGATCCTTATCCGGCCCAATTGTTTAAGACTTTATATAAGGGAACCAATTGGCAATTGATACGAATTCCAAAGGCGGCGCAGCTTGTTGCCCGCCTACCTACTATCCTTATGTAATTTACCCTTTTTTGTCAAAAAAAAAAAAAAAATTCTGATCAATACCAAACGTTTTTCGTTGCATGATAGCATCTAAGGATGCTATAACACGCTTATATGTACCTTATTAGATGCCAGAATGTTTTGTTAGTCATCAAATCCTCATATATGTTATAATATATTTTCAAAAATATTTAATGTCACAAATATGTATAAGTTGATGAACAGAAGAGAGCATATACCCTACATTCTATCGTGTTGGAGTTTAATATTTCTTTCTTTTTTTCTTTTTTAAATGAGTCCCTAAAACCTTTTTATAAATAACTAGCATGGTGCCTGCGTGATGCAACAGAGAGTTCAAAGGGTATGCATGGATTGATTTTGTTCGGTTATTAGTCTCAACTGAAACCAAAGTCATCAGTTAATTAATCTTATTAACCAATCGGTCAATTGGTTTAGTTTATATTGTAAGATTGTTGGTTTTTAGTTCGGTTAAGTTAATTTTGTTAATAACCAAAACCAAGCTTTGGCTAAAATTTTGGTTTAGAAATACATGAAATGGGGGTAGAAATACATATACATTAAATGGATGTATAAAAGCTATGAATATATTATATGCATTGTTTGTTCCGGTTTGGTTAATTTCAGTGAACTAAGGGTACAAAAAAACCGATAACCGATTTTAAGTTATTGCTCACCACTACATATAGTTAATCATGCAACACATCAGTTTTTTAAAACTAAAAAATAATAGCAATACTATACTCATGGTCATGTAAAAATTATGGGTTAGTTGACTTAAAATAAGAACAAAAATTGTAACTGTTATTTTTTTTTTTTTTTTTTTTAATTTAAATAAAGAAAAGTTTAGCAAAGTTTGATGAATTAAAATGTAATTAATATGAATGTATTAAAGTGGTTGCGTCACATGGCAAAAGAACCGAATGCCAAGGTTTGTTATGAATCCTTGCCAGTGTGATATTTTAAATGTAATCATTATTCAATAAATAAAATGTTGTAAGGTGATCATTACTCAATTAATGAGATGTTGAAGGAATGAGTGATCATTACCCATTTAATAAGATGTTCAAGGGTTGGTCACTTCTCTATCAGTTTAAAGGGTGATCACTACCCACTTAGTGAGACATTTAAGGAGTGATCACTACTGATCAATACCTTCTGATTGAGTTGTTGTAATAGTAATATCTAATGGCTTAAAGTGAAGATTTACATGAAGACAAACTCTTTGTTGACGATCAAGGAGTGGATGTATCGTGGATTCATTAACATCCACTGGAACCACTTATATCGAATGACATCTCCTCCCTTATATCTTTATATACTTGCATATCACATCATATATTCAAGAACTACATGAAAGTTGTTAAAGACCAAAATAATTTTAAGAAAACATATTTATCTGTACCAACATATACATTAAGTGCGTAAAATACTTAACCATTTGACTTGCTCTAGCAACAACTTATTCTAAGTCGAAAGGTTGTGAGCTTTGCGAGTTACCAAAAGTTTCTATCCATCATCCTACTGAAAGAAAAGAATGAGAAACTTAAAATGTATTCAAAACTTTACTAACAACTCCAAGCTAGTTTAAAATTAAAATGCAACTACACCAAGAATTCTTTCACGAAAATGATATTACCTCCGATGTTCAATCTTTTGCCTCGCGTCTGAAGTTTAGACGCAAGGACCTTAAAAATTAAAGTGTCTAAACACTTTACACGTGTAATGATCTGATTGGTAGATGCAAATGAGTGGCTAGTCCCTAATGTTTAGACGCATCAGGTGTTTATTTTGGTAAATTCGGTTGGTCAACTGTCTATTTTGGTGATTATCCCTTTTAAAAATGTTGTAACCAGGCTCACTATTTATATGATAAAAAGATAGCAGTTTCATATTCTAAACTTTTTAATAAACATTAGAACGTTTTCCTAATGCATTACAATGTATAAAATTTTCCGAAAACCTGTCCCAAAATCATATTGAAATAGTTGTTGAAAACATCTTTCAGTATTGACAAAATATATAACATTAAAAAATTATGAATCCCTTCTCCATTTTGCACCAGAATTCACAAGTTTGATATAAGCATTCTTGAAATCTTCAAAGAACAAATCTTGATCATCAGCATACTTTGAGATCCACCTGAGAATAGTAAAAAGCGAAGCGATTCTTTTGCTTTGATCATCTAAATAAGCAAATAGAATGGTTTGCAATCCCGGTTGATACAGGTAGTTTATCTTAGTGGTCACAATTAAAACACTAATACGATTTCCGAAATTAAGATTACTAGTGTGGATTGTACCTTAAGCATTCATCGTCCTCAATTAGAGCACGATCCGAAGGAAGACCGACCATACTTGTCATTCCAGCTGAACACACACACAAAAATCAGGAAAAACCATAAGCACTGCAATAAGTTTTAATTTAAGAAAACGGTATCACTGTTTTCAAGCCAAAAGCATGCGACAAACCAGAAGATAGCCATGGTTTCTCCAACAGTACTTTGTAGTATGCATTATCAAACGTAACTGGATTCCCAAAACCTTTGCTTCCAAGAGTATGTGCACCAGATAATGCTACAAGTTCTTGTGTTCTGCCAAAAAAACTCATTTACTCATGTTAAAATAGAGGAATATAATGTTTTGGTCAAACATGGTCAAGATATTTTCATATTCACTTACGAAAAACCTTTTCGTTGAAAACTCTGTTTCAATCCGAAGGCATCTAATGTTTCTTCTGGAAGTTTACCCTCAGGGTCAGGTACCCTACAAGGAAAAACACAACGTTATAACAATAATCTGAATCTTGTTACGGCAATCACAACACACCTATCTCACCTTATTTTATAGAACTTGTGATAAAAATTAGTCCCTTACATCGAGTCTAATCTGCCTAAGCGAACGGGGATTTTTGGACCTCCACATAGAGACACGGCTTCGGCTCCAGCCACAGCAATCATATCAGCCATTGACACTGTAAATGCATAGCAAAAAAAAATCCAAAAATATTAAACATTAAGCTACTAACAGTAAATGCTGCACAATGAAAGGAAGCTATAGTTTGTTCCAAAGACTGATAACCTGGCTGTTTCTCATCCACTATCTTTTTAGCTTGCACTAGAATCTAAACAATAAAGTTAGTTTCAGGTGAAAAAGAACACACACATATGCACTAAAATGAAAACAAGCGAAAGGGAAATTAACCTTCAACGGTTTCTTAAGACCTTTATTTTCAGGTCTGTCAAGTTCTAAAGATATGGAGCCATTCATGCCACCTGAAATAACAGCAGAAAGATATAATCACAAGTTCACAACTAAATAATTACTTTTAATTTCCTAATCATAACAATATACCTGAATCGTCATCCATATCATAGGTTCCTGCATCGTGAAAAACTAAGCGAAGAAAACCAGCAGCCTTACTCTTGGACACTATTTTTCTTATCTCTCCCTGTACCAAGACTAGATCACTGACAGCAAACATCAACCTTGTTAAACTTTGTGTTGTGAAACATTGCATTTGATACAAATAGAGGGTCTTAATTAACCCTATGTTAGGAAAGAAACTACTGTAAGCTTTGCATCATGAATCTAGTTATAGACTTACTCTGCAGCATAAGCATTGGCACCCGAATGTTGTATTAATTTAGGCAGAGGCAAAAGAATTGTGATCATAAAAGTCATCAATCTCCTGCTATATGAAGCGCTAACATGATTCTCATCTGCATTACATATGAAACTTATAATTCAGAATAGAAAAGGGAGAAACATCAAAATAGGCACGCCCCGTTGATCGTTAGAATTAGCAAAATAGGCGTTGATTTTTGTTTTCAGTAGAAAAGTAGGCAAATCCAAAAGAAACCAATCAGAAATTGCCAAGTGAAACCTGGTAAGGAAGCTTATTTTAGCCGGCAGTCCGGCATGACAATAAAAGTAAAATGGGTCCAAAAAATAACCAATCAAATCATTACACGTGTAAACTGCCCGCTCTAATTTAGTTGGCGGGCTAAATGTGATCCTCCATCTTTGCCGACACAGATAAAGAGGGAGCTCCTACTCTATGTTGGCTAAAATAGAGTCATGTCCTTTTAACATATCAATCAATCAAACCCAGTAATCCCACAAATAGCAAAGCTATCGGTAGGGTTTGGAAAGGGTGAGATGTACCCACAACAGAAACTAAATAGAGCATGAGGTGTATATAGAAAGTTGTTTATAACAACAATTGTGAAAGAGTATATGGTAAATAGACATACATAACATAAAAAACAACCTATAAACATAGCTACATGAAAACCATGTGAAATCCCTCTAACATGTATGTGAATATAAGTTCCTACGATACACCTAAAACACATAAGGTCGTCCTCCACTCCCCCCCCCCCCCCCCCCAGAAGTCCTTAACCGTAATCTTACGTCTCCACAAGCTCCTATCTGCCTCCTTTTCTCATGCCCAGACCATCTCAATGCGCCCTCCCTTATCCTATATATTAGTTACTCCCAACCTTTCCTTAGAAAGCCGCTGGCTAAATTAGAGCCAACACCTTTCACGTGTAATTATATGATTGGTGGGCCCCACTTTTTCTGTGCCGGTTAAGATAGAGCTAGCTCCTTTAGCCCATCGGCTAAAATAGAATCGCCACTTTACATGTGTAATTATTTGATTGGTTATTTTCTGAACCCATTGTACTTTTTTCAGCTTTAGTGCCGGCTGATCTCAGTACCAGTACCAAAAGTTGGTACCGCTACCGAAAATGTTTGGTATAGTACCGTACCGAACCAATACCAGTACCGAAACGCCAAAAAGTCGGTACCGAATTGGTACCGAAAATGATTCGTTACGCGAAATTCAGTACCGGTACCATTTGCTCATCCCTATGCCACATCTGCTGACACCACTTACTTGTACTCTGATTGTTTCTTTTTGGATTAACTACTTTTCAAGTGAAAAAAATTCAATGTCTATTTTGCTAATTTTGTGCGCATTTTGTTGATTTTCTCATGAAAAAAAAACCCTTAAGAGTATATGGTAAATAGACATACATAACATAAAAAACAACCTATAAACATAGCTACATGAAAACCATGTGAAATCCCTCTAACATGTATGTGAATATAAGTTCCTACGATACACCTAAAACACATAAGGTCGTCCTCCACTCCCCCCCCCCCCCCCCCAGAAGTCCTTAACCGTAATCTTACGTCTCCACAAGCTCCTATCTGCCTCCTTTTCTCATGCCCAGACCATCTCAATGCGCCCTCCCTTATCCTATATATTAGTTACTCCCAACCTTTCCTTAGAAAGCCGCTGGCTAAATTAGAGCCAACACCTTTCACGTGTAATTATATGATTGGTGGGCCCCACTTTTTCTGTGCCGGTTAAGATAGAGCTAGCTCCTTTAGCCCATCGGCTAAAATAGAATCGCCACTTTACATGTGTAATTATTTGATTGGTTATTTTCTGAACCCATTGTACTTTTTTCAGCTTTAGTGCCGGCTGATCTCAGTACCAGTACCAAAAGTTGGTACCCGCTACCGAAAATGTTTGGTATAGTACCGTACCGAACCAATACCAGTACCGAAACGCCAAAAAGTCGGTACCGAATTGGTACCGAAAATGATTCGTTACGCGAAATTCAGTACCGGTACCATTTGCTCATCCCTATGCCACATCTGCTGACACCACTTACTTGTACTCTGATTGTTTCTTTTTGGATTAACTACTTTTCAAGTGAAAAAAATTCAATGTCTATTTTGCTAATTTTGTGCGCATTTTGTTGATTTTCTCATGAAAAAAAAAAACCCTTAAGAGTATATGGTAAATAGACATACATAACATAAAAAACAACCTATAAACATAGCTACATGAAAACCATGTGAAATCCCTCTAACATGTATGTGAATATAAGTTCCTACGATACACCTAAAACACATAAGGTCGTCCTCCACTCCCCCCCCCCCCCCCCCCAGAAGTCCTTAACCGTAATCTTACGTCTCCACAAGCTCCTATCTGCCTCCTTTTCTCATGCCCAGACCATCTCAATGCGCCCTCCCTTATCCTATATATTAGTTACTCCCAACCTTTCCTTAGAAAGCCGCTGGCTAAATTAGAGCCAACACCTTTCACGTGTAATTATATGATTGGTGGGCCCCACTTTTTCTGTGCCGGTTAAGATAGAGCTAGCTCCTTTAGCCCATCGGCTAAAATAGAATCGCCACTTTACATGTGTAATTATTTGATTGGTTATTTTCTGAACCCATTGTACTTTTTTCAGCTTTAGTGCCGGCTGATCTCAGTACGAGTACCAAAAGTTGGTACCGCTACCGAAAATGTTTGGTATAGTACCGTACCGAACCAATACCAGTACCGAAACGCCAAAAAGTCGGTACCGAATTGGTACCGAAAATGATTCGTTACGCGAAATTCAGTACCGGTACCATTTGCTCATCCCTATGCCACATCTGCTGACACCACTTACTTGTACTCTGATTGTTTCTTTTTGGATTAACTACTTTTCAAGTGAAAAAAATTCAATGTCTATTTTGCTAATTTTGTGCGCATTTTGTTGATTTTCTCATGAAAAAAAAAACCCTTAAGAGTATATGGTAAATAGACATACATAACATAAAAAACAACCTATAAACATAGCTACATGAAAACCATGTGAAATCCCTCTAACATGTATGTGAATATAAGTTCCTACGATACACCTAAAACACATAAGGTCGTCCTCCACTCCCCCCCCCCCCCCCCAGAAGTCCTTAACCGTAATCTTACGTCTCCACAAGCTCCTATCTGCCTCCTTTTCTCATGCCCAGACCATCTCAATGCGCCCTCCCTTATCCTATATATTAGTTACTCCCAACCTTTCCTTAGAAAGCCGCTGGCTAAATTAGAGCCAACACCTTTCACGTGTAATTATATGATTGGTGGGCCCCACTTTTTCTGTGCCGGTTAAGATAGAGCTAGCTCCTTTAGCCCATCGGCTAAAATAGAATCGCCACTTTACATGTGTAATTATTTGATTGGTTATTTTCTGAACCCATTGTACTTTTTTCAGCTTTAGTGCCGGCTGATCTCAGTACGAGTACCAAAAGTTGGTACCGCTACCGAAAATGTTTGGTATAGTACCGTACCGAACCAATACCAGTACCGAAACGCCAAAAAGTCGGTACCGAATTGGTACCGAAAATGATTCGTTACGCGAAATTCAGTACCGGTACCATTTGCTCATCCCTATGCCACATCTGCTGACACCACTTACTTGTACTCTGATTGTTTCTTTTTGGATTAACTACTTTTCAAGTGAAAAAAATTCAATGTCTATTTTGCTAATTTTGTGCGCATTTTGTTGATTTTCTCATGAAAAAAAAAACCCTTAAGAGTATATGGTAAATAGACATACATAACATAAAAAACAACCTATAAACATAGCTACATGAAAACCATGTGAAATCCCTCTAACATGTATGTGAATATAAGTTCCTACGATACACCTAAAACACATAAGGTCGTCCTCCACTCCCCCCCCCCCCCCCAGAAGTCCTTAACCGTAATCTTACGTCTCCACAAGCTCCTATCTGCCTCCTTTTCTCATGCCCAGACCATCTCAATGCGCCCTCCCTTATCCTATATATTAGTTACTCCCAACCTTTCCTTAGAAAGCCGCTGGCTAAATTAGAGCCAACACCTTTCACGTGTAATTATATGATTGGTGGGCCCCACTTTTTCTGTGCCGGTTAAGATAGAGCTAGCTCCTTTAGCCCATCGGCTAAAATAGAATCGCCACTTTACATGTGTAATTATTTGATTGGTTATTTTCTGAACCCATTGTACTTTTTTCAGCTTTAGTGCCGGCTGATCTCAGTACCAGTACCAAAAGTTGGTACCGCTACCGAAAATGTTTGGTATAGTACCGTACCGAACCAATACCAGTACCGAAACGCCAAAAAGTCGGTACCGAATTGGTACCGAAAATGATTCGTTACGCGAAATTCAGTACCGGTACCATTTGCTCATCCCTATGCCACATCTGCTGACACCACTTACTTGTACTCTGATTGTTTCTTTTTGGATTAACTACTTTTCAAGTGAAAAAAATTCAATGTCTATTTTGCTAATTTTGTGCGCATTTTGTTGATTTTCTCATGAAAAAAAAAACCCTTAAGAGTATATGGTAAATAGACATACATAACATAAAAAACAACCTATAAACATAGCTACATGAAAACCATGTGAAATCCCTCTAACATGTATGTGAATATAAGTTCCTACGATACACCTAAAACACATAAGGTCGTCCTCCACTCCCCCCCCCCCCCCCAGAAGTCCTTAACCGTAATCTTACGTCTCCACAAGCTCCTATCTGCCTCCTTTTCTCATGCCCAGACCATCTCAATGCGCCCTCCCTTATCCTATATATTAGTTACTCCCAACCTTTCCTTAGAAAGCCGCTGGCTAAATTAGAGCCAACACCTTTCACGTGTAATTATATGATTGGTGGGCCCCACTTTTTCTGTGCCGGTTAAGATAGAGCTAGCTCCTTTAGCCCATCGGCTAAAATAGAATCGCCACTTTACATGTGTAATTATTTGATTGGTTATTTTCTGAACCCATTGTACTTTTTTCAGCTTTAGTGCCGGCTGATCTCAGTACCAGTACCAAAAGTTGGTACCCGCTACCGAAAATGTTTGGTATAGTACCGTACCGAACCAATACCAGTACCGAAACGCCAAAAAGTCGGTACCGAATTGGTACCGAAAATGATTCGTTACGCGAAATTCAGTACCGGTACCATTTGCTCATCCCTATGCCACATCTGCTGACACCACTTACTTGTACTCTGATTGTTTCTTTTTGGATTAACTACTTTTCAAGTGAAAAAAATTCAATGTCTATTTTGCTAATTTTGTGCGCATTTTGTTGATTTTCTCATGAAAAAAAAAACCCTTAAGAGTATATGGTAAATAGACATACATAACATAAAAAACAACCTATAAACATAGCTACATGAAAACCATGTGAAATCCCTCTAACATGTATGTGAATATAAGTTCCTACGATACACCTAAAACACATAAGGTCGTCCTCCACTCCCCCCCCCCCCCCCCCAGAAGTCCTTAACCGTAATCTTACGTCTCCACAAGCTCCTATCTGCCTCCTTTTCTCATGCCCAGACCATCTCAATGCGCCCTCCCTTATCCTATATATTAGTTACTCCCAACCTTTCCTTAGAAAGCCGCTGGCTAAATTAGAGCCAACACCTTTCACGTGTAATTATATGATTGGTGGGCCCCACTTTTTCTGTGCCGGTTAAGATAGAGCTAGCTCCTTTAGCCCATCGGCTAAAATAGAATCGCCACTTTACATGTGTAATTATTTGATTGGTTATTTTCTGAACCCATTGTACTTTTTTCAGCTTTAGTGCCGGCTGATCTCAGTACGAGTACCAAAAGTTGGTACCGCTACCGAAAATGTTTGGTATAGTACCGTACCGAACCAATACCAGTACCGAAACGCCAAAAAGTCGGTACCGAATTGGTACCGAAAATGATTCGTTACGCGAAATTCAGTACCGGTACCATTTGCTCATCCCTATGCCACATCTGCTGACACCACTTACTTGTACTCTGATTGTTTCTTTTTGGATTAACTACTTTTCAAGTGAAAAAAATTCAATGTCTATTTTGCTAATTTTGTGCGCATTTTGTTGATTTTCTCATGAAAAAAAAACCCTTAAGAGCTTCAAATGAGAGCATCCATGTAATGCAATTAGAGCTTAGGGTTTATCTAATTTCTATATTAAACCCAAAAACAGTCTTCTTATTCATCATCATTTTTATAGCATGCTTGGAACCAATAGATACAATTTCAAACAGAAAGCAAATAAAATAATAATAATTGCAGCATACGTTATATCATTATTTAATCATAAAGTAAGTGATAGCTTAATTATAAATTAAAAAAAAAAAACAAGTGAGTTTTGATGTATGTACCTGAATGAGAAACGGTGGTGGTGGTGGTTGAAGATGCTGACGTGGAACAAAGGACGGGTCTGACGACGGCGTACTGGATATTATTCCGGAGACATTGAGGGGGCAACTGAAAGGTGAAGCCAGTGATGGACATCTTTAACCAACGGATTACAATTCGTTAACAGGATATTACATATTTCGTCCCCCTGGATATGCTTGATAGGAAAAAACAAACCCGATGAAGATGCGCGAAACATTTGAGATGGGTAATGGGACGGATATTCGGGTATGAGATTGAGTATGGGTTGAATAGAGTCTCGTTAACGTTCAGCCTAGTTCAGTGTTTAATGGTTCAGCTATATCTTAAGTCTTAATGGTTTAGTCTTAACCATTTTATTCAGAAACTGAAACAAACACGCTGAATGTTGAACGGTTCAGAGCCTCACCTCACTAAAAGGCTTACCAAAAAGCCCCTAAATTAGCCATAAGACAACATTTTATAATCAAGTATGAGAATGTTATCCATGATTGCAAATATAATAAATAGCATGTTGAAGTTGTTAATTTTAAATTGTTACGATTATAGAATTATAAGAAATAGAAAGGTGTTTTAAGTATTTAATATAAGATCATGATTTCAGTTAATGAGCATCTTAACGGATAATTTTTAACTCATATGACAATAAATACTTGTTATCTACCAACATCATGGGTAATGAGGTCTGATGGATATAAGGTAGAGTTTTATAATCAGGTACAAGACCAAGGTTATCAATGCCCCTCGTGAACTTAACCAATTATCATCCCTAATTTGATCTGCTTGGCATGTAAAATGAACTAATAACTGGATTTGCAAATTCAGTTGTAGTGTGGTGCGAAGACTATAATTGAATATAACAGTCAAAACATGAAAAGTTAAAAACTAAGAAGTGACTTTATAAGGAATTTCAAGATCCTAGCGAATTAGATTATTGCTTTATATCATATACAACACAAAAAATCATAATTTACAAGCAAAATTTATAAACAAAAAATCATATCAATATTTATAAAACTTATGAGATTATATCATATACATGTCTGTCTATCTACTATCTAGGACCCGAAAGTCTCATATCCGATAAGTAAGCATCACTATTACCATCCGATGGCCCAGATGATGTCCCGAACTCGCTAAACGGTTTATACAAACTCGAATAGAACCCGGTCTGACCCGCTGGCGGTTGAGGAACCGGACACAACTGTTCGAGCATTTGCACCACTTTCGTCATCGAAGGCCTTAAATGCACATCATCTTGTATGCACCACAACGCCACCCGTGTTGCCACCACCACCCGTTCGTCGTCATCCTCTACTTTCATCTTACCATCCAAAAGTGCTTGAACGTTCCCTTCTTCCATCATCCGAAAAGCGTACGCTGGAAAATGAGACGTCTCTGCGGATCTATAGTTTTTTCGCCCACTAATAATCTCAAGCAACACCATCCCGTAGCTATAAACATCACTCTTTTCTGAGATAGCGTAGTTAGTGATCCACTCAGGTGCTAGGTACCCACGGGTCCCTCGTAATGTGGTAAACACATGGCTCTGTTCACGTGTCATAAGCTTGGCTAACCCGAAATCTGACACTTTCGCCAAGAAGTTTTCGTCTAACAACACATTTTCCGGTTTTATGTCACAATGCAAGATCTTCAAATCGCAATCTTCGTGAAGATAAGCGAGACCTTTAGCCGTACCAATCGCTATATTGTATCTTGTACCCCAATCTAACAACTTCCCCCCAAAGATCCAACGATCTAACGACCCGTTTGCCATGTATTCGTAAACAAGGAGACGATGCTTTCCTTCGGCACAAAAGCCTTTGATTTTGACCAAATGGTGGTGATGGATGCTGCCAATGATGCTCACTTCGGCTCGGAATTGTTTCTTCCCTTGACCAATTCCCTCGAGCCGTTTGACCGCAACCTGAGTCCCATCTTTTAACACCCCTTGGTAGACCGAACCAAACCCACCCTGGCCTAGCTTTGTGCTGAAATCATTAGTTGCTTCTTGAAGGTCTTTGTAGGTGAACCGGACCGGCATCCCAGAGATGTTCTCCAAAAACGTGTCCTCTTCGGAGATTTCGTCAGGATCTTCGATCAATTCGCTCTTCTTATTCTTGTCGCGATAGCGAATTCCCATTATTACTAGTCCAAGGATAACAAATGCCACAACAGTTACTACCACAACCACAATAATCACCACTCGCTTCGACTGTTTCTTGTTTTCGGACTCCTGAGACGTGCCTAATTGCGTACCTGTACCCGAAAAAAAATTAAACACAACTGTGTATTTAGATTTAACAAAAAGTTAAAATATTACCAAACAACTTACCCGAAACCTTAATGTATGATGCAATATTCGCACCATTTTTCGCGTCTTCAAGGCTCCCAATCTGATCAAACAGGTAACAATTTCGAGTATCATTATCAAAGAACATAGCCACACAAGTGCAGTTATGCAAACACGACGATTTGCAGCCATCTAAATCAGTCTTAGAAGACGGCGAAACAAATCCAAGTGCAAAATAGCTCAAATTCTCCCCTGCATCAACTAAACTAACCAAATCCTTTGACTTGTTACATAAACTTTCAACTCGCGGCCTGCAGTTAACTCGAGCCAGGCCCGAAGGGCACTGACAAGTGTTCCCATCATGACAAACATAATACTGCTCGCAAGCTCGCGGTCTGCTGCAAGAATCGTCTGGTATTCGACGAGTAGCAGTGTTTTGTGCATCAAGATTATAAAACTTAATGAACCCATCATCTTCCAAAACAGCAACCCATGTACCATTAGCATCTGATTCATCTGCAAACACAAACTGCCATAAAAAGACTTTGTTTTCGTCGTAAAACCGCCATGTATTAGCTTCAATTGTAGCATAAGTGACCTCTCCACCACTTTTGTTTATAATTCTTCTTGTATCTTTCCTCATAGACCAATAAGGCTGTGGATTATTATACTCAGCTGACAATATGACATCTCCAGCCTTGATTTGTAGCGAAAAACTAATATTATTATCGCGATTACTCACAAGCTTCATCCCTTTAAATAAGTCTTGATCAGGCATGAGTGTGTTACTAGGATAGCTAAAACTTTGCCAAAGAACATTGCCATCATCTGTGTTTAATACTAAGTTACCCGAATCAAGCAATTCGATAGCTAAGACGCCTTTTTTAGCAGTGTTTGTAGACCAAACAGCCTTCCCATTGCTTTGTAAATAAGCATTTCCATCATTACCAAACACGAAACTATCCGAATTGCTAACCGGGGTGTTTCGGTTAGCAGACCAAATGATTGTTGAACTAGTTATGTGAATTATGACTAAAGTGAAGGAAGTAACATCAATATTGGTATTAAAACCGAAGGCGAAATCGGATGAGTTTGATACTAGGAACAAACCATTGTTGTCTATGAATTGCATTTGAGATGCTTGGAATCCAAGGCTTAGTTGGGCTTTTTGTATGAAACTTGTTAGACATGTTTGTGGTAAGAATAAAAAGAAACATGTAACTACCATGACACATAATCCTTGGATTCCCATGAACACAAATAGTGGAATGTTTGGATGACTACAAAGTATGTGAATTAGATATGAAACATCAATGGATGCTATTGCTTATTTTTATTCATTTGCATTAAAAAAAAGAGAGATGATAAAGATGTGCAGGTAATGAAGATGAGGACAAATGAGAGATAGACTTTGTAACTGGTGAAGTCAAAAAAAATGGAACATCTGAGGTGGGTTTAAACTCTAAGTTTCAACCTATATATAAATAAAATCATAATTGTTATTTAATAGATGCTATAATAAATAAAAAGTTTGAAGTGAAAGAAGGAGTCAACATTTGCTCAACCAACTTGTTCACTTGTACCTCAATACTTCACTTAATGCAACTTATTGATTAATAATATATTTGCTATATAAAACAAAAGATACCATGGGCTTTAATTTAAAGATTATGTTGTAGTGTTTTACAATAATATATATTTTTGTTTCGTGCCATGTTACTCAGGTGGTGTGGCAGATTATTGGACAATGGTCAAAACTATCTATGTGGGTCAGGATCAAATACACAATAAAAAATAAATAGGAAGTTATAGAAAGGATATCAAACGGACTTCGATTAAACTCATTCAAGCAGTATTGGTACCATCTCATCAGACCCTACGATCTTAGTTTTTAGGTTTTCGCTCTTTTAGATTTTTAGCTTGTAGTTATTAGAATTTGTGTTAGATCATTGTGTCTTTTATGTGGTATTGTGTCTTTTTCTTATTTTCTTCATTGTGTCATTTTTGCGATTCATTTTCTCATTTATTTTACACTATGTAGGATGACTTGACTGCTACCTGTGTTCCTTACTTTTGGTATTGTAGGCGTACTTGGCTTGTATGAAACTGTCATTGGATCCCAGATAGGGACAAAGCATAGTGGAGGCCTGAGGTCCGGCTCTCGCCGTTTTTTGACGCAGTGGTAAAATTTTGTGATTTTCGTAGGTAAATTTTATATGAATTAATGATCTAACACAAATTTCCAAGCTTCGTAAATAAAGTCCATGAGCTACTTGTGGGTTAGAAACAAATCTAAGGAGACATCTATAAACCAGAAAAGTGGAGAAATTGGGGGGGGGGGGGGGGGGGGGGGTTGATTGTATATATGGTGCTAGACCCTTGCTTAGCAAGAATATATTTTTGTTGGTCATTAAAAAATTGACTGCAATAGTCTAATGGTTTTAAAGCTACACCATGTCAGCAATCGAACGCTCTACCGGTGTACCGGGCTGGTCATAATGGTCCAACCGTTATTAATAACCACATCAAATAATAGAACAAAATATCCAAAATTTGGTATTGGTAGATCAAATGAAAGTAGGAGTAAATGCTAAGCATATGTGTGCATTTTTACCAAAATTAACCTAGAAATATGATAACCCAATAAGGATCTTTAAAAAAAAACACTGTTTAGTATAGATTAAATTAATTGCAATTTGTATTTAAAATTACAAATTAATTAAAAGTCTTCTATTCTTGTGAAACTTAACAAAAGATTATATTCTGATTTAGTATTTATACTTTGAAAATCATTTAATAATTATTACTTGATGAATTTCAGAAACCAAAATTACAATGTGAGGGGGATGGGGCGTCACCAGAATAGATCACGGGTACCTCACTATCAGCACGGTAACACCGCCGTCATCAGTGCTGGTAGAGGTTCCGTTAACCGTTTTCTGATTCTATCTAATTGGCTGCTAACCGTGTTTTTTTATATTTTTAAATTAATATAATTCAATTTTTTTATTATAACCGCCAGTTTTTTCACATTTTTGTTGTTGTTAATTAAAACAAAATTAAATAAAAAAACATAAACAAAAACATAAACATAATTCATTAATATTAAACATTAATAAAAATACATCAAAACATAAAAAATAAAGCTTAAAGTTGGCGTATGAGTTGGCGCACGAGTGGCGGCTCATGGTGGGCTCGTAGCATGTCGCACCGATCACAGTTGTTGTTTAGATCGGTCCATTTTCTTTGCAAACTCTCGATTGTGCGGATGCTTTGACCGACTTGTTGGTTGAAGTCGGCCAAAACACAGTTCCACAAACCATGTGTCCCTGCCACTTGAGCCTTGGCGGCGTTGGCGTTGCAAGGATGGTCGTTTTGTGCGTTTTTGACGCACACAACCAGAGCCATTTCTTCATTTTTGGTCCAACGGGTCATTTTGAAGGGTGTGGATGTTGTTGATGTTGTGTTGATGTTGAAGTGTGTTTCACCACTGTCGATGGTGGTTTATATACTAAAAATTCCAACCGTATTGCATGCAAAATTTAAGTTTCTGACGGTTAGATTAGACTGATTTTAATGCAAATAAATATTTTTGACAGTGTTCGGTGGAACGGTTTTATGAAAATTAATTATGTGCTGACTGTTAGGTAATAAATTATAAAAATCGTGTGAATTTAAAAAAAGGTCTAGATTTGTATTTAAATGAAAAAAAAAAGAATCAGTAGAGTGTTGCCTCCAAAAAAATGTTTCAGTGAAGTAAATCAATGAAGCGATGTGGCAGTGCATAATTGATTAAAATCAGTGAAGTAAAAATAGAAATCTATAAGCGCCCATCCCCATAAGGAGGGACGGGGTGCTACCAGAATTGGTCACGGGTACCCCCATTACCAGCACGGTAACACCGCCGCCACCTGTTGGTAGTAGTCACGTGAACCAAAATCTGGTTGTAGTTAACAAGCTGATACCCGTGAGTTTCTCTCTCCCCTTTTGTCTTTTTCTCTATTTTATTTCCAGTGGAGTGCTGCCTCCAAAAAACTGTTTCAGTGAAGTGATGTGATAGTGCAAAATTGTTAGAAGTCAGTGAAGTTGAAAAAAATCTAGTGAACCGCCCCGTCCACCTTAATAATTTAAGAGTTCTGGAATTCATACATCATGTGACGTCACATTCTGGGGTGTGACATTACATTCTGAGGTATGTAACAGTCTCCTATTGATATGTAACGTGAGCCAAAGAGTGTGTATCAATCCTAAATACCTAATTTAAAAGAGCTCTCATAGCCATAGGTCAAAATCAAATGATTTTGACGATGTGGACGTGCCGGCTTGTACACGGAATATGTTGAAGATTTTTGTTTAAACTATTTTGTCACTTCTTTTTCTCATGTTACCAAATACCAATTTAACAAAATAATTATTATCCTTCTTGACATTTAGTGTGGTAAAATAATTATCATTTTAGTGAACTAGTATTATAAAAACTCATGAAATACATCAGAATAAACTTCTAAATGTTAACTTACTACCATCGCCGTGTCGTCTACACCACAAGCAACACCGTTGCCATCGTCGACATTACCACCGCAACTCCACTTACACTCTGCCACCTCATCCCTACGACCACACCACCTACATTGTCATCTCCGCCATGCCACCTACCTCATCACCGCCACCTTTGTCACCACTAGCCGCCACAAAAAAATATAATGGGGTGAACCTATTTTATACATTTTTATCTGAATGACTTATTAAAACTCATTTTTTAACACTAGTAGGGTGCGCGCGCGTTGCGGCGGGAAACAACATTTATAACGGTTTCGTTAAGCCATAATTAATTAACCAAAATATTTGTTTTGGTGTGTTGCATAATCATTAGCGGGGCTTGAACTGCATTAACCACAATCGAAACATTCGAATCCTATGTGCTAGAGGAAGTGCAAGCACATGAATATATACATAGCAATAATTGTGAGAAAAACTAAACAAAAAATTAGGGTGATCATGAGGAACTGGGAAGTTACACACATAACGACAAACCCTAATTGTAAACACATTGGTGATTATCCGGAAATACATAATCTAACCTGAACCGGAAATTCATATTATACAGTATACAACTGGTTTTACATTAAAGAATAGGACGAGCTTAGTCTACGACACATGCTTTTGGGGGCTGAAGTTGTCACTCCGATTTATCCATATTTGTTTTTAGTACGGTAGGAAGAGGTACTTCACTTGACTCTGCACTATGGTTTATTGATGATAGTGTGTGCTTGTTCTACTCTGCATTGTGGGTCAATGTTGCTATCACATCTTTCTTCACTCGTACATCTTCAGAAGCTACTTTAGATGTTGTAGATCACAATCCGAATATATAAGAGCATAGTTTAACTTCCTTAATAGGCCTTTTTTTCCTAGTGAAATGGCAAGCATTTTATGCAGAGTTGTCTAAATGGCGTTACTATGATTATAATGAACCTACTTCATCAAAAAAAAAATTACCTTGCTCATCATGTTTCATGAGTTGTTACTACTTGGGGAAGAATCCAGAATCGCCATGTATTTTAATTCGAGGAATTATTTCTTTCTAAACAGCGAATGAAGCTCCTCGTTATGTGCATGTTTGTTGCGCGAGTTTAGCATACAATATATAACTTTAGGTCTTGAGATTTTAACCCCATCTTGCAAAATTTCCTAAACAACAAAAATGTTAGAAAATTTTATTGATATTATGTATGTAAAACATGTTTTAAAAATAATTAAGCCGACCTTCATCATATCCCAAGAGTTGTTACTACTTGGAGATGAATCAAGAACTGCCACATACTCTATATTCCAAGACTTGTTAGTGCTTGGAGATGAACCAAGAAATGTCTTACAGGTGGGGTCTGCCATTATTCTATGACTTGGTACGCATGGCAGTTGCATTAGCAGCGTCCGCCACGCGAGCCTAGCCTACGATACGATACGATACGATACGATACGATACGTGATCTCAGGAGTTGAGAATCTCACCTCACGCTGCAAAATTTCGTAAATAATATTATGCATAATACAAAGCCAAAAGAACAATTGCTACATCAATATCGCCATCACCTCTATTGAGGGTAAAACATAAGAGGCTGCAAATATCGTAGGCTTGGATCTGCGTTATATTGATTACCTTTCCAAATTTAGTTGGGACACCATTGGTAAAACGTGGATGCATAGGCTGCCAAAGCAGACACCTCCAGTTGGTAGGCTGTTGTATGCGCACCCAACAACTGACGAGTTGTTTTATCTAAGGCTGCTGCTGACTTATCAAAGAGGGTGTCAATCTTATTCGGATGTTCGAACAGTAGATGGCGTTGTCATGCCAAACATAGCATCCGCATCTAATACCATTAGCACTGCCAATTCACCGTCGCTTTCTAGATGCACCAGATGACGAACCAACACCAGCATCATCAGTTGTCACAGGTGAGTTCAATTTGTATACAGAGTCCGATATATATGACGATCCATCAGTACCGTAACCAGAAGCCAAGCAGTTGTGTACAATCCCTTTACCACTCCGTCTTCCATACGGCAATACAACAGCACCAGACGCCACTATCACCTGATCACTCTATTTACCATTACACACCCCACCCAACGACAATGAAGACATTATAAAAAAATCTATATAACAGCCATGTGGCTGCTTAACCTTTTAAGCAGCGCTTAGAAGGTAGGGGTGATGACGGCTACAAAGCCGTAAAAAGAAGGGGTAGTCAAGATTAGTTAACATAATACATTTGAATACACCATTAGACAGGATCAAAATCTTACGTGGGAAAGCGGAATACGTTGCTATCTGACTTGTTTTCTTATGTGGACTAATCACCTATCTTTTGTTCTCCCTAATTCTTGTCTACGTACCACACAATCATCTGACTCGCTTTCTTATGTGAACTAACCACCTATCTTTTGCTCTCCCCAAGTCTTGTCTACATACAACACAACAATTTTTAATGCCTTTAGCAAACATATATTGACCACGTTATTTGTTTTGTGGTACACATATCTTCTGGTCTCCATAATTCTTGTCTACATACTACACAACCATCAAGTCCTATCTTTTGCTCTCCCTAATACAAATACTGACCATGTTATTTGTTTTTTAGTATCATCATTTCCCCAATTCTTGTCTACATACCACACAAAAATTTTTAATGCCTTAGCAAACAAATACTGACCACGTTATTTGTTTTGCAGCACACCTATCTTCTGCTCTCCCTAATTCTCGTCCACATACTACACAACCATTAAGCCCTATCTTTTGCTCTCCCTAATACAAATATTGACCACATTATTTGTTTTGTAGTATGATCATTTGTAATTAAACACACTAATAAGCTTTCTAATATAAACATATAACTGTCAAATATGCTGCTAAACAAACCTATATTTAAAGACGCTGTGCTCAAACATCATTAGCAGCCAAGCAACAGCCAATACTTATCCAACAATAACACATATAATGCACATGTTAGACATCACGACACAAACCTTTACCAAGAACGATAAACTTATATTTGTTGATAACACCACATACTATTAATTGATCCAAGCCTTATGATATTGTCCCAATTACAACGGCTTTACCCTTAAACAACCATATGACTGAAACCACAAAAGTATACCAAACATTCTCATAAATCTTATACTATAAACACTCCACAACATCACGCAAAACCCCATTATAAACGTACCTAACATGCTATATGTACTCTTTATCGCCTAATAATGTTTATCAAGGACGGCTTCATCCTAACTCTTGACCACATAAACCTCTATTAACAATCTAGTATATACCCTACACATAAACCTCTATAAAAAAACAAACCCAACTACTATACTACTCTATATAACCACACAAACCTCAATTATCAATTTAACGCCTACACTATATACAGCCTACATCACCACACAGACCTTGATCAACAACAATGACATCCGCATCCCCTATATAACCTTCCTAAAACTTATCAAACGTAAACAAAGAACCACAAATTAATATCAAACATACGAAAACCCGCATCAATCCAAAGCTAACAAACAATGAAAAGCAATGACCAGAAAACAGTAGCCTTACATCAGATCCTTGAAAAAAACATCATGTCCGTAACACAACCGCCTGAACCCGGATCTACCTGCGTAAAGAAAACAATAAACAATCAGATTCATCAACACAATCGCAATGCATGCAAACGGTTTCAACAAACAATAATAATAATAATAATAATAATAATAATAATAATAATAATAATAACAACAACAATAATAATCAGAAAACATACCATTCGGAAGAGAAAACGTTAGATCATAGAAATCCGCGTAAGAAATAAGCATGTAGACGGCAGACAACGACGTTTGAAATGGCAACGAACGATGGTAGCAATGACGTCGTAGGGCGGGCGTTAAGAGTTGAGATAGCAACAAACGGTGGTAGTCACGGCAACGGACGATGACGGTTGAGATTGCAAGGAACGGTGGCGGTATGGCTCTGGACGCCGGTCGTATCAACAGAGAGAGAGAGAGAGACAGGAAGGAGATGGAGTGTGTGTGTACGATCGTGTGTATGTGTATGAGAAAGCAGATGGAGAAGCCACGTGTCCGAACAGGTGGAAAGTTTAAAAAAATGAAAAAAAGGGGAAAAACCGGAGTCCACCTAACTCAACCCGGGTGTGATCGAAACACAAACAACACCCACACCAACTGATCTGCAGCATTATTTGTTTAATATTCCAAATCATCTATATAAATAACCTTCTAACCTAGGTTGGCTTGACCTCATAAATGCGAAAACTATTCAATAAACATTAGTATTAATATATTTATAATGTAGTGTAAAGACTAAATAGAATCTCTTTCAAAGACAGTCCGTACTACAATACGTTCTGTGAAGGTTGAAATGGTAGTTGTGACTCATGGATGATTGTTGTTGATGGTGAGGTTGTGGTGGTGGCTGCAGATGGTTTGTTAATGTTGTGGTGGGTGGGAATGGAGGATGGTGAAGGGAAGTGGGGTTAGTGAAGGAGAAGGGTAAAATAGTCAATTCATACTCATTTAACTGATTAATTTAACTGACGTTAGGGGCAAGGATCACACGAGTGCAGTTTTTGAACCTCAAGCACCAACTCTGTAATTATTGAAGCTTTAGGATAACGAGTGCAATATCCATAAACCACAGGGACCAACCATGTAATTCTCTCTTTTTTATATAAATTTGGACCAATCACAATGTACGACCCAACCCACTCACCCAAGCCCCACGCCCGGGGGAAAACCCAATCCCCTTGGGCAACGCTTGACCAACGCCACTATGAGGGTGGTGTTTGGGGCTTGTGTGAGCAACTAACGCTTAAACCCACGTTTCACTCTCCGTAGTCTTAAGCGGAATAAAATTATATGCAATGGTAAAAAATGTTTAAAATTGTTTTTGTACCGGCAAAAATATTCTAACCAAACGAGCAAGGTGACGTAATAGATGAAGTAAAGATGACGGTTTGGTGATACGGAAACGGTGAGGGCTAGAACATTCTTCAAACTATTAAAAATCTATAAATTATATCTAAATATTAAAAGAAAGACACTTCAATAGTGTCCTCTCGCTAACGTGTGCCGCCGTTTTACGCTAATATACACTCTCTTACTTTTGCTAACATGCACATGCAGATGGAGAAATTCAGCCGCCAAAGTTGACTGCTTTTTGTTTGTTTTTTTCTTTTCTTTTCTTTTTTTTTTCTTTTTTTTTTAAATGTTTTTCGAAAGAGCAATATTTGTTGGATTTTGAAATGAGAACATACAAGTGGTGAAAGTTTTTGTTATTATTTTATTACTAAATAGGCAACCCAAGTGTTAACGCTGGTGTGGAACTTAATAAGTTGCGAGTATTTTTATGAAACCCACGCAAACATAACAGTCACTGTTATTTTTTATGTCCACCAAACCCTCAACGCAACAAGAGATCCCGGCAGCGAACCTCTGCCCATTGTGCGTAACATGTATGCACAACAGCGGCGCCCGCGGCGAAGCGCGGGCTAACTAACACCTAGTTTTAATATAAGTCTATGAATTGCAGTACTTTATTTAAAAGTAAAATATTTGGCTGTATAAAACAAATTAAACATAATAAAACGTTAGTGGAACTTTGTATTAGGTAACAATACAACACATGCTTTTGACAAAAGGAACCTCCTTTTGTATTTTCTTAACTACATATCAATCTTTTTACTTTTAGTTTCCAAAATAATATAAGCTTTTCTTCAATTTGGCAGGATTAATACTATTTTAACAGTTAAAAAGTCAAATTCGATTTTGAATATAAAGTTTTATTTTGAGAGTTGATAGACTTTTTTTCTCCACAAACTTGTCCATGAGCTTGTGTTTGTTTTTTACCTTTTAAGAAAATGAATAAAATACCTGAAATAGGTTTTATTGTAAGGAATTAGAAAATCAACCTCAATGATGATTGAGGGATTGATACATGTATTTATAATTAAGGTTTACAAACATACAAGGAAAGTAAATAAATACAAATAATACAATTATAAATCTTTTCCTTTAATACCCCCTTTCAATCGAAACGGTGGCGGCCCTAGACGAAGCATATTACGAAAAACTTCAAATTGAGCACGCGGAAGACTTTTGGTGAAGATGTCAGCCACCTGAAGATTGGTAGGAACAAACTTCGTATAAAGCTTACCAGAATTAACCAACTCCCGAATAAAATGATAGTCCAGATCAATATGCTTAGCACGTTTATGAGCAACCGGATTCTGAGTCATAAACAAAGCACTCTTATTATCACAAAGCAATGTTGGTCGATCAGGAGGAAGAGCATGTAATTCTCGCAACAGATGAGTAATCCAAACAAGCTCAGCAGCAGTATTCGCCATAGCACGATATTCAGACTCACAGCTGGATCTGGAGATAGTAGGTTGCTTCTTGGCACTCCAAGAGACTAAATTGCCACCCAAAAAAACGGAATAGCCATACGTGGAACGACGAGTATCAAGACAGCGAGCCCAATCTGCATCAGAGTAGCCCACAATGGATGGTAGGTGAGGACGACTGTAGGTAAGACCAAAGGATAAAGTGCCTTTGACATAGCGTAGTAAACGCTTGACAGCCCGAAAATGGTCAATGGTAGGAGCATGAAGGAACTGAGAAAGCTGATTTACCGCGTAAGAAAGATCAGGTCTCGTAATTGTTAAATACTGCAAGGCACCTACCAGTGAGCGATACAGAGTCGGATCCGAATGAGGTACACCATCCGCTACAAAAGACTCATGGGGAGAAAGGGGCGTAGCAACCGGTTTAGCATTAAGCAAATTAGACCGCAGAAGAATGTCTCTAGCATATTTAGCTTGTGTGAGAAAGAGACCATTGGGAGTATAAACAACTTCCAAACCCAGAAAATAACTAAGTTCCCCAAGATCTTTAATGGCAAATTCCCGATTGAGGCAAGAAACAAAGGTAGTGATGATAGATTCATCATTACCAATGAGTATTAAATCATCCACATAAACAAGAAGATACATGATATGACGGTCTTTGCGAAGAACAAAGAGAGACGTGTCAGCACGACTGCAGGTAAAACCATAGGCAAGAAGAAACGTGCTCAACCGCTGAAACCAAGCACGAGGAGCCTGCTTAAGACCATAGAGAGCCTTAGATAATTTGCAAACATGATTTGGGTAGTGGGAACTAACAAATCCAGGTGGTTGCTCCATAAAGACCGTTTCATCCAAATTGCCATTCAAGAAAGCATTCTTGACGTCAAGTTGATGCAAACGCCAGTTGTTCAGAACCGCAAGTGACAAAACAATGCGAACCGTGGAGGCCTTTACAACTGGACTGAAGGTGTGCGAATAATCCAAACCCGGTATTTGAGTAAAACCTTGAGCTACTAGACGTGCTTTGTAGCGTTCCACAGTGCCGTCAGAGTGATACTTAACACGAAAAACCCACTTAGAGCCAACAACATTTGTAGATGGAGGACGTGGAACCAACGTCCAAGTTTGATTAGTATGTAAGGCTTTAATTTCATCAACCATTGCAGCCATCCACAAAGGATCTTTAGCGGCTGTCTTAAAACCACGTGGCTCAGAGATAGAGGACAAGGCAACATGTAAAGCATAGGTTTGAAGGTGTGAAAGGTCCGCTTGGTACTTTGGTTTAAAAATGCCAGACTTGGCACGAGTTTGCATCGGATGACTATTGTGTGGGTGAGTGGCAGTAGAAGAAGCGGCCGGTTGAGGATCAAAAGTTGGTACAGGTTCGGGAACAGGCTCGGGGATAGGTACGGGTGTAGGCTCGGGATCAGGTGTGGGAGCAGGCTCGGGTTCAGGTGTGGGAGCAGGCTCGGGTTCAGGTGTGGGAGCAGGCTTGGGTTCAGGTGTGGGAGCAGCTCGGGTTCAAGGAAGGTTTGAGGTAGTGGGCCTGGAGTTGTGGGCTGAATGGGAAAAATAGGCGATGGGCTGGTGAAGTTTGTGTCTTGGATTGGACCGAAGGTAGTGGATGTTGGACTAGTGGTAGGTTGTGATGAAGGGCCTGGGAATGTATCAGATGGTGTAGAAGGTAGGATGCTAGTGTCATCTAAAAAGGTGCTAAGTACCAAGTGGGTGAGATCGGTGGGTGTAGTGATGCCTTTGAATGGAAAAGATGACTCGTCAAAGCGAGCATGACGTGTAATAAAAATCCGATTTGTGGATGGATCAAGACAGCGAAATCCTTTGTGAGTGGAGCTATAGCCAATGAAAACACATGGGAGACTTCGTGGCTCAAGTTTGTGTCGTGCATAATCACGCAAATAAGGAAACACCAAGCAACCATATACCCGAAAATTAGAGTACTGGGGTAATTGTTTCATTAATAATTCATAAGGCGACTTGTTCTCAAGCAAAGGAGATGGGAGACGATTAATAATAAATGTGGCACTGGTGAAAGCGTCGACCCAATAAGAAGCCGGGATATGGGCATTGAATAACATAGCAAGGCCTGTCTCCACAATGTGACGATGTTTGCGCTCAGCACGGCCGTTTTGCTGAGGCGTGTAGGGACAAGAATACCGATGAAAGGTACCATTGTCTTCAAAGATTTTGCGAACAGTATGATTGACAAACTCTGTGCCTCCATCACTTTGAAAAACCTTGACTTTTCTTGAGCATTGCGTTTGAACTAGATTCAAAAAAATAGGTAAGACAGAATAAAAACCTGTCTTAGTTTTGAGTGGATAACACCACGTAAATCTAGAATAATCATCAATGAAAATCACATAATATCTATAACCATCTGCGGAAGTAATGGGAGAGGGTCCCCAGAGATCGCAATGAACCAAATCCAAAGGAAAAGATGCACGTTTAACATTATTAATAAAAGGCAAACGCTGTCCTTTTGCAATTTGACAAGAAGCACAAATAGTAGGTTTAGGCAACAAAGAAGTAACAGATAAAACACCAGATTTATTTAGAACAGAAATAACATCAAACGGCACATGTCCTAAACGTAAATGCCATAACTCAAAGGATGCTTTATTTGAAAAATCCGCAACAAAAGCCTTCGGTCCATCTTGAAGCACATATAAGCCATCAACACACCTTCCTTTAGCGAGTACCCGTTGTGTTTTCCGATCCTGAATATGGAAATAATGTTGAGAAAAAAGAACATCAACGGGATGATCCGCAGTTAACTTGCTAATAGATAATAACTTCTTCGTAAGATTAGGGACAACAAGCACATTACGAAGAGTAATAGAGTCACACAATTTATAGGAACCTCTATGAGTAATCGGAAGTTGCTTACCATTACCAAACGTGACTTTATCATTACCTGTATAAGGAGTAGAATGATGTAGATACTCCTTTTTCGGTGCCATATGTTCATTAGCACCGGAGTCGCCAGTCCAATCCGGATGATCATGCGTAACATGACATTGCGCATGAAACGCCTTGGCTAGAGAATCATCAACAGCAGGGGCCTGTGAGGCAAAGGTATGAAGATTCGGACACACCGATGCATAGTGTCCATTGGTACGACACAACTGACAATGAGGTGGCCTACGGTTAGTACCGCGACCACGAGTGGTTGTACCACGTGAGTAAGAACCACGGCTGGAAGAACCACGGCCTCGACCATTACCCGAGTCACGCCGGTTTTGACCATAAAAGGCAGCAGGGGATGGGTTAGTGCCATGAAGAGATTGTAAAAACAACTCATGGCTTTCAGCCTGAGCGACTAAGTCAGAAAACGATGGTGCAGGTTTAGTAGCACGTATAGCCGTAGAGAATACCTCATAGGAGGGCCCAAGTCCGCAAAGAAACCAGTGAAGCTTATCGATGTCAGCAACCGGATGTCCAATTGCAGCGAGCTGATCACAATAGTTTTTAAACTTGCGAGAGAAATCAGGAACAGAAGTAGTACCACCTTTGGTTAATGCGCGAAGAGAATCACGAAGAGATTGAACACGTTCAACAGATGCATTGCTGTATGCGTTTTCAAGAGCAGACCAGATCTCTCGCGCACTCTCTAATCCAAGAACCCCAGCAGCCGCAGTCTCTGAGAGAGAAGAAAGAAGAAGCAGAGCGGCTTTCTGATCTTCAACAAGCCAGGAAACATACTGAGGGTTATCAATGGTTTTGTTATCAGCTGTAAGGGTTGCCGGTGGCGGCACAGTGGCACCATCGATGTGGGCTGTGAGGCGATAAAGTCCAACCAAGAGGCGCATATGATTACGCCAAACTAAGTAGTTGGTAACGGTTAGTTTGATGGGGTTTAAGTGAGAGGTATTGGGGAAGGATGTGAGATTATCGGTGGTGGAGGAGCTCATGGCTTCTGTTGAAGAAGAAAGGATTATGGCAGAAAAGAAGAAAAGGGGTGTAGGGCCGGCTGGGAAAAAAAGGAATAAAGAAAAGAAGTGGGGGTGGGAGATTTTAGGCTGATACCATGTAAGGAATTAGAAAATCAACCTCAATGATGATTGAGGGATTGATACATGTATTTATAATTAAGGTTTACAAACATACAAGGAAAGTAAATAAATACAAATAATACAATTATAAATCTTTTCCTTTAATATTTATGTATTTGGTTGTTTCCAAACAGATGGATTAACCCTTTTCAGAAACAGGTCCAAACGGACTCAGAATTTAAATTTAAAGAATTCATACATAAATAAATATGTATAATATAACTAATACCGTATTCTAGGAATATATAATAATAAATTAGGTACAATTATAATACAAGTTGCTTCAAGTTGAGTGTGATTTATTCTTAAAACAGTCAGCCTTTAAACCTTGTGCATAATTTTTTTTTTTGCCAAATCACTTACCAATATAGGGGTGGTGCCACAACTTATTGCTCGTCTACACGCTATCCTTTTGTAATTTGCCTTTTATATATCAATAAAATTATGTTTAAAAAAAACATGTATAGAATCCCGTCAACATTGCACTTTATGGTGATATGCCAATTAGACTATTAAGTGGTGGAGGTGGGGGGTTTACTCCTTTGGAGGTTCTCACCTTGGAGTGCTCAGGTTCGAATCCCGCGTCGACCGAGTTTTGGCCTTGTATAGTCATGGCCATAAGCTGTTAAAAAAAAAGACTATTAAGTTATCAAAGATCTCAAGAGACTAAAGAATCATGTTCGGATTCTAACATGATTGGTTAGCAATCTCGTATGTAATAGAAAAGAGCTTCGTCTAAGCGGTCCATTTGTGACATCATAGCAACCAAAAAGGGTTTTTATTATTTTTTTTTATTTATTTTTTTACATCTCAATCAATGACACAACTAGCGAACATTTGTAATGTCAATGAATTTTGATTCGGTCCACAAACCATTATGTGACTATTTCATTCTATCACTAAAACTTGTTGTACCGATATAAATGTCATTGACTAAATGTTGTTAGTTGATGCTATCATATTTGCTTAACATTGTCCGTTATGGATGCGCGAGCAGCACGACGCGAACGAGGTTTCAGCGCCCGTGCTTACCCCCAGCCACAACAGCCCACACGAACAGTCCCGGCGCGAGCACAAGCGACGGTGGTCGCGTGTGTTAACGGAAAAAAGTGACATTTGGTTGCGCTGTTTGCTCACCCCATGCCACAACGAGATCAAGTGACCGGATTACTTGATACTGACGTCGGTGGCTCGCGCCCGTTCTCTCGCGTGTCCACAATGGACGGCCTAAGTGATTTGAGCATCTACAATTGTTGCCATTAAAGGGTTTGTGTGCAGAGCGAATTGGATGTGTTTTTCCAAGTATATTCATAAGATCTTGGTCGCTGCATATATATAGGCCATTCGTGGAATTTCGAATGGATACGAATTGAACCATCAGAATGGTGCGGTTGGTTGGTCGCAACCATCAAAGAGGACACATTAAATCTTCATGACCTTTAGTCTACACGGTGCGGTCATGGAAGTGAAGAGGGCATGTGGCAGCCATGTCATTTCCCATCAGCCCTCAAAAAACCACAAGGTGGTGGTGGCATGGAGGGGTTATTTTTTATGATCAAACAACCATTCACAATCATCCATAATCCAGCAACCAACCACAACGCAACGCAACCATCCATCTCACCCTCACCTTTTGCCCCATGTCGATGGAAAACTCCACCCCACCTACCCCACCCCAGCTTCCATGCCACATAGAGGTTGCAGCCACACCGTGTAGTATTAGACCAACAGGTTGCAGCCCATCGCTTTGAACCAGTAAATCATCACAAGTCACATGAATCGTTGTGACTTTTGAATAAGTCCCACGGTAATCAATGTGGTCAAACCGATGCAAGAGACCAACGAAATCAATTTCCCGAACAATCACAAACCATACCATAATTGCACAATCACGCCTGACCTTGGATTGTAACAACAGAAATCATTCCTCGAAGGCAACTAGTGAACCTTTAATTGAACCTTAAAAGACCCTCATGTTTGTATGTTTTCTAGATTTCATTTGTGACTTGGATACTTTTCTAAAATGTAACGAATCACTTTCAGATTGAAGTATTTCGCCAATGTACAAAAATCGACAATCATATAAAGACATAAAGTGAACTTCCAAGAGCTAGAAGTTATTTACTGTGATAACTAAAGTATGAAATTACCAAGATGCTCAAAATAAAAAAGTTAAGTTTTATAAGAAGTATACATTTATCAACGATTTTACGAGATAACACGAGCCCAATCCTCAAAAAGGGGAGCCCAATAAACAAGCCCAGCCCACGAAACGAAAAAGATAGTGCTTTATAGTTTTTTTTCCAACACAAACAGTGTCTTAATATATTTATAGATGGTAACAACCGTCGACCGGTATCATGTCATATATTTCATTCCAACTACTGTATGTAATGTACATTCATGTTTTATATCTTTTAACCTATGTATTCTTGTAGTTGACTTACGTGTATAACATGTACTCACTAATATTTTAAAAACAAGATCCGTCCCGAATAGACAACTTTTAATTCATTGGTTGAACCGATCAACCTGAGACCAAAACCTAACTACCGGACACATGTCATTGTTTTGACCAGTTTTACCACTTTTCATCAATTATATCTAAAGCTTGTACCCGGTGCACTAGGATCATGCGTTTGATGTACACAGTCTTACCATACACTTTTTTTTTTTTTGCAAGAGGTTGTTTCTGTGACTTGAACCCATGACCTCAAAGGTCACAAAGCAACAACCTTACGGGTTGCACCAATTTATCTGTTTTGCTCAAAACCATCTATCATATAGTTTAAAACTTATATAATAATCAAAATAATATCTTATATTCAATTCAGTGAAATCAATTAGAATTGTACTCCTTTGTTGACCATGAGACGTCTTAGGTAACAAGACCATTTAACAAGTTAGGTCACCAACACAGAGTTATGACAAGTTTCTCAAACATGACCCCATACACACTTTGTAAAGTTTGGTTTTAACTAAACTGATCAACTACTTAATTCTTTTGATAAAAAAATATTAAACCATACATATCAAATTTCTTATTTTTACAAGCTTGGTATAAAAGATATATAAACACCTATTGCAATGTCAAAATTATAAAAACCATATAACTTGAATTAAATTAAATTAATATTTGTATACATGTATGGTCAAATAAATTTTCTTGAAATATGTGGTCAACAGTGCGACCAGCACAACTGACTTTTCCTGCTTTTATCATTCTACTATCTTTTGACTCTTTCTCAAAGGGTAGCACTGGAAATTGGTTATTATCTGTTATTTTTCTATATGTATATGACAAACAAGACAATACACATATATGGCCTTTTGGTTTAGTGGTATGGTGTTTCCTTTACAAATATGAGGTTGTGGGTTTAAATCCTTACAAGTGCAAAGTGAGATGGAATTCAAGTGTAATAAATTTTCCATTAAAAAAAAAACAAACAAACAAACAAGACCGCACATTTTTTACTTTTTCTATACATCTGTTTACACGAGAAAGGTCAACTGAGAGAGTCAAAGCATAACAAACTAATTGTTCAAAAGATTGGTCAACCATGTTTGAATCATTATTTAGGTTTTTTAGACAACTCCAAAGGGAAATTACATTGAGAGAGAAGGCAAACGGACAACAAGCTGCATTACAAACTTTTTTTAGATAGCAAATCTAATTGATTTGTTACTTTTGATACTTTACGGTAAAGAGTATCTGAAATCGGATGTTCGTGAGCTTACTTGACATCAAGGTGGTGAGGGAGGAAGTTTTGTGAGGGGATGCGAGAAAAGAGGGTGTGCGTCAGGATGTCATAAACCAGTCCGACATGGAGTGGGGTGTTCGTGTGCCCTTATTTGTGAATACTCCAAGGACTTGTATGTTCGCCAAAACATATTTCGTCCAATCAAGTGTTGCACATTAAGAGTTATGGTAAAAGTGGTAGGGCCGTGTCTTGCGAAACTTACCGTAGGCAAGCCAAAAGTCACATGACACTTGTCATTTGATGAGACTATGGTAAATGAACCTGAAACTGGCGGGTAAATCTAAAATAGTAGGGTATGGTAACAAACCAAGTATAGCATTAGTTAAAAATTGCAAGTACGAAATGAGTATGGTATTAGGTGATAACCGACCTGATTACAAGATATATAAATACCCATTTATGAGAACCATACTTGTCAACATTATATTTTTTATTTTCGTTTATTCCTAAATAATAGAATAACCTACTAATTTATTTTCTTTATATTTCCATTTCCTTAGAACAATAAAAATATACAACAATTAGTAGAATACTCTATTAATTGACCACCAGCATAGCTCATCTGGTCACAGGTGATGAGGGAAAGCAACTTGTAGTCCATAGACGCAAGTTCAATTCTGAACCAACCGGTTTTCATCCGACCCTTACTCTAGCTATTACTATGATCTAGCTATTATTACGACATGTCTTTGTAATAACATTTATTATTGATGTTTACAGTTATACATGACACTTTAAAAGATGGACAGCATTCCATGTAATATAAAGTTATTACTTCCAATAACTTTAAGCATCGAATGCTTTTTCTCTTTTTAACCAAAAGCAAGAAGCAATATCAAAGCAGAATAAAGCTTACTTCCAAATGCCACAAAAGAAAAAAGTTTTAACTTAATTACAAATAATAGTTAGTTACTCATTTGTTCTAACATAACAACAAAAATGCCAACACTGGAATCTAATGAATGGTACAACATATGATCAAACAACAAATACACATCATTAATAAGTAGGATAGTAGAACCCGGATCCATTTACAGGCGGAACACCATACGGCATCATAGGCGGTTGTCCTGGCGCAACGTACCCACCGCCGTTGATTTTGCTCAAGCTAACTTGACCTTGCATTCCACTGTTAGCATACTGTTGCCAAACCAACTGTTCTTGAACAAGTAACTGTTGTTTCTTTTCCATGTCCGCCATTTGAACATAAGACGGTGGAGGGACACTTAATGAGGCGGCAAATGGATCTCCACCGACAGGTTGAACAGACCCGTCGGGTGCAGGAAGTGCCAAAACAGGTGTAGCCGTCTTTCCAGGTAGTGCCACGCTGCTAGCACTGCCGCCAGTTAACTGAGCGGTGCTCACATGTTGTCTCACTATTCCTTGGTCATACATCCCGTTCAGCAGTAACGGGTCAAGCCCACCACCCATTGTCGCTTTCTGTTTTTCTAGATTACTAGCGGTTTCCACCAATGCAAGTTCCCAATCGGCTTTTCCAGGCTCGGCAGCTGGATTCTGCCAGGCGGAAGTGACCTCAGATTCCCCGTTCGATCCAAACGCTTCCCAATTCCCATTCCCCTTGTTTGCTGCTGGACCAGCAAACAATGCCAAAGCAAATCTATTTCCTTGATCATCAGCTGTCACCGCCTCTTCTCTTAAATCCACTAAATCACCGGTGTATTGTGGTTTAGGTGGCGGCTCAACTACAGGCGGCGGCGGCGGTGGAGGAGCAGTCTCTGGCGCCGGCAAAGCCTTTATTTCATTCATATCAGGAACCGGCTCTTCTTCTTTAACTTGTTCGACAACCTCAGATTTCTTCTCCGGGCTTTTCATAGCTTTCGCTCTATCTCTTACAAATTCCTCTAACGTCTCAAGTAATTTCCCGGTTATTTTCTGAACTTCTGGATACTCGGATGATCTAGCGATACCCATATCCTTACACCAATTATAAAACCCTACAAGCTCATCAATCTGTTTCGCGGCACTAGCATAAGCATCATACGCTTTCACACAGTCATGATGTTCCATATCAAAAAACCGATCAAGCAAAACAGCTAAAACCTCACATATATCAGCATAGAGTTTAAAACTTTCTTGCACAACAGGGTACAATGCAACCATAACCATCCTGCTGTTTCTTGCAAGACCTGTCGGTCTGCACGATAACAAGCGATCCAACAGTCTCTGTAAATACCCCATTTTACCAAAAATCCTCTCCGGTTTCATTTCCCGTAACGGAGTAGTATCCTTCTTTTCTTGCCCTGATCCACTAGACCCCTCTCTAACATCCCCATAAGACCTTGTTTTCCTCATATCTCCATACCTAGGTTCATCCCGAAACTCATTGTTTTCTGGCGATCTCCACTGATCCTCCCGTGATCTCTCCAGCTCCCCACCGCCTTCTTTTCTCTCATACGCGATCAAATCCAGCCTCTGATCCAAATAAAACCCATAACTCCTTACAAAAGCCGAATGATCCCACGAATTCGAGTGCGCCTCATCACGAAAATCCGCCATATTCAACAACCTAGTCCCTCTCCTAGTAGCATACATAATCTCCTGCTGGAAAACCGAATCCCCATCGTTCAACAACCGATGAACCAAAACTAAACACTTTAGTGCCACTATCCAATCCCGAGTCTTGCTTAATCGCTTCGATACCGAATGAACACAGGCGCTAACATACCCTCTTGAATAAGAAGTAAGCTGCAATATCTCCCTAATGTACTTCTCACTAGCTGGATCATCGTCATGACTCGTGGCCTTCACTATAGCCACTTCTAACTCAGGTGCCATATTACTAGCCACCTTAGCTATCCCTATGCTTGTTTGATCCTTCACCGCCCCTATCGCCTTTCGGAGAGTTGTCGGTGCCATTGAATATGTTGTTCTTCTTCAGACACAACCCTAGAAACAGTCAATCACCTTCAAGTTAGGGATGAGCATTTCGGTATAAAATACTGGAAAACCGATAACGAACTGGCACCGATAGCGAAAATACCGATGCCGGTCAACTTCGGTAGCAAGTTTTGGCAATTTTCGGTATTATTTCGAACCAGTATTTTACCTTAAATTACCGTACCATACCTTATATTTTCAATATATGTATCGGTACCAAGTTTTTGCGAAAATCAGTTTCGATAAATTCAGTATAGGGAGTGGTTCGGTATCGGTACCGTACCGAGTTTATCCCTACTTTAACCGTGTGTAATTGTAATTTATCATAATACATTAATACTTAAAGTTACATAATCTACCCTCTAATATATAAGTAATTTAGCTTTAACTAAACATAATTGTTAATTAAAAGTAGATCTATATATATACAAAAAATAGATAATTAAAAGAAAGCAGAAGAATGTATATACTGTAATAAAAGAGTTAAAAGAAATGAAGAGTTTTGAAGATCTGTAGCTTACATAATAATAAGAACATAAAAAGGAAACAAAATATTATTAATTTTCATGTTTATATAAAAAAGGGGTAAGTTTTAGTAAATTTAAAATATGGAAATGAAGTTGAACAGGAGAGTACCGATGATGATGTGGAAGAGAAGTGAAGATACGAAGAGAAGGGGTTGGATCTGAAGTTGATGCCGACACTTATTTTTGTTTTGTGTTGTGTTGTGTGGATATTGATTGTGCAGAGAAAAAGAAGGGGTGGAGGGAGTTGGGGTTGGTCCAATTAAGAAGGATGGATGGATCTAGAGAGAGAAAGTATGTGAGAGAGATAGAGAGAGAGAGGAAATAGGGGGGTGTCGGAAATTGGTGAGTGTGGGTTGGCGATGGCTGTTTTAAGGTGTTGCCAGAGTGCCAGACCGTGTTTGGTTCATCATCAATGAGATTTTTTTACTCTCTTAAGTATCTGCTTTGTGAGCTCTTAAGCTGCCACCTCATCTATAGGGATGGTAATGGATCGGGTTTGATACGGGTTTAAGTAATCCTAACCTCATACCTGATTAGGTGTGCTTGTCACAACCCCGGCTCAAAACCCGTTGGGTTTCCGTCGGGTAATTACCCATCGGGTATACCCGCAGATTTCGGGTGTCCCATTAATTTTTAAAACTTACCTATTGAGTATATCTGACCAAAGACCTGACGGGTATCTATTAGGTAACTATTAACCAATTACATTTAGCATTATTAAATATATATGTAAATGATTACAATGTATAAATAGAAAATACTTAAATCTAGGGGTGTTCATGGTTCGGTTCCAAACCGTGAAACCGCCCAAACCGCTCATCGGTTTGGTTTCACGGTTGGTTTTTTTATTGATCTTTCGGTCGGTCGGTTTCAATATTTTGAAACCGTAGCCAACGGTTTGGTTTACGGTTTATAGCAAAAACCAACCGTAAAAAACCGGACCGGACCGTATGATTTTATTTATTTATTTATTTTAAATATTTAATAGTATACGTAATTTTATTATGCATTCATAGATAAAATAAATATGTAAACTACAATCTGTAAAAACTTTAGTAAAATTAAATTGGGCTCAACCCATTTTGCAACAATTGTCTTAAAAACTAAAGTTATCTTTTGTTAGTTGTTTGCTAATGGCTGCAATTATTTAGATGTTTGTTTTTGTTAAAATTACTTATGGTTTTTTAGATCATTAATGTACTTAGGTGTTGTTAACTGTTATTAAAAAATCACCATATGTATTTAGATTTTGTTAACCCAAACCGCGAAACCAAACCGGAACCAAACCGGAACTAATGGTTTGGTTTGGTTTGGTTTAAAAACTCTACGGTTTGGTTTTGGTTTACAAAAGTAAAAAACCGTTACTAGCGGTTCGGTTTGCGGTTTGACCCAAAAACCGCGAAAACCGAACCATGAACACCCCTACTTAAATCTTATAAAAACACTCAAGAAAACATAGATAACAAATAGTATAGACTAATTTTTGGTAATTTTTAGCACAAGATAACAATCTAGATTGATAATTTGATATATTATGCATACATATTTAAAAAGATCTAACACCCTAAACCGTTTTACAGAAAATATGCAGCGGAAATACGGTCTAGAAAATTTCTTGCTTTATAAACAATCTCAAGTACTTGGAAAACATATCTAAGGGATATTTGGTGTTACATCTTTTATTTTATCTCATTACATTCAACATGTCTCATATTTAATAAGTTATGTGACCGTGACCTCGTACAATCTGTCTCCTTGCTCGATCTCCATCCTTTCCATACTCTATTAGGTAGACAAGACATCCTGCGATCACCAATAACCGATTCGTTAATTCATTTAGTGACTTAATGCACATTACTCAAAATGCGGAGATAATATCCATAGATACTCCATGATCTCGTTCCAACGCCTTTTTGCAAGTTCGGGGGTGGTACCCCGAACCAAACCCACAAGTCTCTTGCATTCATATATTCATACCTGCACCTTCATTATCATTCTCATAACAAAGGTTAATAACTCCACAATTCATACAAGCATATAATTTCCCTAATAATCCCACAATTCATACAAGCATGCAATTCCCTCATATAACCCCACAATTCATACAAGCATATAATTTCCCTAATAATCCCACAATTCATACAAGCATACAATTCCCTCATATAACTTACTTGACCCGTTATGTTACTCTTTCTTCGCTATTCTCTAAGACAAATACGACGTTTCCAATCCTATACTCAATCTATGCAATATTTACCAACCCTTACATACATGAAGCTCTCACTCAAACCCGAGTATGAGTACCCATATATACATCACATTTTCAATCTACATAAGCACGACAATCTACTTACCGTATTTGATACCATCAAACAACGTATCAATTAAACTACACGCACATGTATCATTCCGTACTAGGATCATATTTGCAAAACCGACATTACTATTACATGCTACACCCTTACATAGCCTTACACAAGGTCCAACAATGTTATTTGGTGCGTTAAACGCAATTACGGGTCGCGCACATAAGCGAAACATCAACAAACGATAAAAATTAACATTTCTTCCCAGGGGCCACCGTAAGTTACGGTGGCCACCGTAACTTACGGTGGACCTCAAAAACCCACGGTGGATTCCCACAGGCCTATGGTGGAAAAAAGTGCCAGGGGCCACCGTAAGTTACGGTGGCCACCGTAACTTACGGTGGGGCCCTGAAAATCCCCATTTTTGCTTCCCTTTCCATCCTTTCTTGATCCGTCCCACGCCGGTCCATCCGAAGCTGCGTTTTTTCCTATTATAAGCTTCCTAACATGCCTTGGCATTATTATTGAAGTCCCATCATTCCACATTTTCCATTCTACTTACACATACATATACATATACATGAATAAATTCGTTATTCTAAATGGAATAGGAATTCACTTACCTCGAGTCTTCCAAATTCATGCTCGTTTACTTGACTCTTCTTAGTCCATTAACCCTCCATGCTTGAGTCTATCTTGACAAGGTCCACATCCTTTTATGTCATCATGTTTACAACATCATTAGTATACACGATCATTCATACTAACAACCATTCCCAATCCCAAATATCACATTGACTTTCACTAGTCAATTTCTATCCTTCTTAGAACATATATTCGTAACCACGTTTATTCTCACATCATGTAATACAACGTATTATCATATATGCCTCATAGTTTAACATGTGATGCATCACCTAGTGTTTCTAATCATATCATCATGTTTGGGAGCCTAACCATGTTATTCTACATTATTGACTTGGCGGAAAGTCATCTTTCAACCATTCATCTTTCTAGTTAGAAATATATATCCATATTAGCATACTAGGTTGTATGAGATTCACCATAACATCATGTTTATACCTCATTAACATACAAGATCATTCACCTTACCAAATAAATCCGACACCATGTCGTGCATAATATTATTTAGACATAGTGTACACACTACTAATGCATTCTTCTTACCACATCATACAATCAACTAAGTCCCCGCATAAGATACTTCCTAACACAATCCTCATGTTTACCTATTATCAATTGTATCTATTATCACATTACTTTCATATTTGTCAAGTCTTGCATACACAATCATACACCATACTTATCTAGACATTTCATCAAACACATGGTGTGCGTACAACATTCTAAGCTCAATGTACAAGCTCCTAATACACGTATTCCATCAAAACGCATAATCACCTTCAATCATCATCAAATTTTCCACATGCATATCATCAACTACACATCATTCCTACCATTACATGTATTTACAACTAATTTAACAATATCAAGGCTCCAATGAAAACCCAATATCATCATCCTTTGCAAACAAGCAATCGATAGTGAATAGCTCCTCTCTAACTATTAGAGATGATCAATATCACATAAAATCAAGCAATAATATGAATTTAACATGTTTTGCTCAAAACCCACATATGGGGTTCGAATCCTACACGAAATTTGGGGTTAGGGTTCATACCAAAGCTTAATTCTTGAAGATTAGCCCTCTAGAACCAACCATTCATCTCTTACATCAACCTCTTGCATCAATTCTTCATCTTTAGGGGCTTAGGGTTTGGTTTGAGCTCAAGAATGCCCTCAAAGAGGGCTGAATTCGTTTATCCCCAAATGGGGTGTGTTTGGATCATTTATTTGTGCCATATTTACACTACAAGTCCCTCAAGTTTACCCCCAAGCATTTTGTTATCAAAACTTTAACCATGCAAGTTTCTTTCTAGTGTTATTTCCCCATTATAAAGATAATAACCTCCACTAGAAATTTTTTCATAATAGAACATAACCCACACTCGTATCATCCCATTTTACTACCCGCAAAAGGCTCAGTCTACTATTTAATTCATCTTGTCATTTCTTATTCACGCCTAATAGCGTGATTATGCGAAGCGGATTTTTGGGATGTTACAAAAGATATATTAGAAATTATATTGGGTATCTAATAAGGTAAACGGGTATACTTTATCGGGCAAACGGGTATACTTTATCGGGTAAACGGGTATATCATCAAATCTCAAACCCGGACCCATACCCGATTACCCTACCCCAAACCCGTCCCAAATGTATCGGGTTTCGGGTTTACCCATCAAGTTCGGGTTTGCTTGCCATCCCTAGTCATATGTCATTAAATATCCTTACAAATCCTTAAAAACCTCAATTTTATCTCCAACCCTACAAAATATCCTTACCCTTCTCAATTTCCACCTCATCACATATTCATTACACACAATATTTAAATAAAACATTTCTTTTTTTACATTGGGCCCACCTCATTTCAAGAACCTAGGCAAACCCATGCCTTTGTTGACGAGGAGGAGGAGGAGAAAACATTGGTTGACGAGGAGGAGGAGAAAACATTGGTTGACGAGGAGGAAGGAAGGGGAGAGAACATTGGTTGAGGAGGAGGGGGAGATGAAAATGGTAGACGACGTCTCCGGCGAGAGTATCGCCGGAGATCGGAAGGTCCGGCAGCTTCGTTAGGATAACCATCACCCATATCTTTCATTAGTTTGAGTGATAATTGTGGCTGAGAAGGAGGTTTTGGTCTTGTATTTATAGGGTTAGAAAATTCAAACGTTTGAAATTCAAACGTTTGAATATTATTTTTTTATTATTATTTTTTAATTTAATAAATTTTCTTTTAATATTTTTATTATTATTATTATTACTATTATTATTAATATTATTATTTAAATAAGAAAACAATAATTAAGCAATGATTACCCAATCATTTATAAAGCCCCATGGAGCCCTTTCCCACTACACCATCTTTTCCCATAACGCCCTATAAAGCCCCTTCTATTACTTTGTAATATTTTATTCCCCATAAAACCCAATGGAGCCCCACAACGCCCCTCCACTATACATGCCCTTAGATAAAGATTCATACTATAACACGTAAAGATCATAATGATATGTATTTCACAAAAACACACAAATTCACCTGTACTCTCAACAAGGCCGGAACCAGAGGTTCTATTGACCTTCAGTTACTATAACTTGTTAGGATTTTTCCTTACGAATTACATATATTAGAGTATTAGACCCTCTATTTGTAGTATGTAAAGAAGAGAACACTATGATGATCTATGACGAATAAATTATGGTTCTGTCATTGGTTTCCGTTATTCAGGGGCGGAGGATTTAAAGGCCCACGGGGTGCCCGTGCCCCCTATTTTTTGGCGCAGTGGGTAGGTAAATTGAGTCCGGCCCCGCCGATTTGATCTTCCAGCCACTACCGATCGAAAAAGATTGAGTTCGGCCCCCTCCGATTCGAGAACCAAGCTTCGCCATTGCTGTTAGCCATGCTGGTAACCCCAAGACCACACAAATCCTCAAATCAAAACCAATTGAAAGGGGTTCAACTACCTGGTAAAAGAAAAAACTCCATGTATTCAACTAGATGCCCTAGATCTGCCTTTATCCTAGCATATACTACTAATAATGTTATATTCATTTTATTTTATTTTATTGTAATTAATACAAATCATAAATTTAACATGAATAAAAGACAAGCAATCTTTATATTCTCCTTACTATTAATAAGGCTAGTGATTTGAATAGTATTTTCTCATCTTTGTTGTGTGTTTATATATTATTTTGATGGTTGATGTTGCAAATCATTTGTTTTGGTTCAGTGGCTTACGCGTGTCTATTAATCATGTTCGGCCAGCGTTCGAATCCCCTGTCCCTTTTAAAAGAAGTTTTATTTTTTTCCGCCTTACACGTGTTTTTTAATGGGCCCTTCTCTTCCTCCACCTACAAGAGAGAGAGAGAGAGAGAGAGAGAGTAAGACCGGTGGTGGTAGCGGCGAGTTCCGACTGTAGCTCATGATGGTAGATGGTGGCGACTCGGTTTGCCTTTTTGTGTTTGGCAAACATAGTAAGAACCCCAAATCTTTGTTCTTTTTTCCGATAACCGATCTATGGTTGCATGCCATTTGACTAGATGAAATACATTTAGCCCAGGTTTGTCGCTACAACGCTAGTGGTCCCGCAACCTGCTGTCGGTTACTACGGTTTCATTGTTGAAGAAGTCGATTCCAAGGACGTTCCTTGCAATGTTCTTGTCTGGTACTCATAGTTTTACCTTTTTTAATTAGGTTACTGTGCTATCAAATTTATGTTGGGTTAATTGTATTATGTTGGATTTATTGTATATTATTGATTATGTTTGAATTTAAAGCATAACATTGAGTACTTAATTTGTTCTTGATTCCCTACAAGAGCAATGATACCATGACTCTTGAGGATTTCTTCAATTACACCGGATCTAAAAATCGGTTGATGCGTTTATGATGACGTGTTTATTATTTTGTGTAGGTACTGGTCATTTTTTCATGCTATTAAATTTAAGTATGAAAGTGTCATTCGTGAATTTGATCCTTATTTGAATTAAAGAATCACTCAAAAAGACATGAATGATTTCATTGGGATGCTTTTGGTATTGATGGGCAGGTCAAATGTTTTTGTGAGGTATGCAAGAGCAAGACTAAGGTTCGATTTCGTACAAAGCCTTATGGTTGCGCTCGCAATATGTTATTTTCATTTGTTTCATCATCCGGTCGTTGCATACATGCCTGTTGTTTTTATGTTTACATACATTGATTTTACTTTTCCTCATTCAAAATGGTAATGCAATCTTTAGCAAATATGTTTGGGATTTGTGCATCAAAAATGTGATTATTTTCATTATATTACTTATGAACATGAAAATGTGTCTGACTATTCTCTGGTGGATCATATCAATCATGCATAATAACAATTCATATTATCATTACTTATTGCAAACATCATTGTTATATTTATAATAAAAGTATATGCGCTGTTGATATGAAATAAATTATTTATTTTAATAACTTTGGATTTTATGTTTGTATATGTTGGGCATCGCCATATGTTTTGATTTTATGTTTGCATCTGTTGGGCATCGCCATATGTTTTGATTTTATGGTTGAAGTATTGCATTTAGAGGAATTTTGATTGGGAATCAGATTGGGGTAAGGATAATCATTTTTTAATCTTATACTTTATGTATGTGTTGTGTGTTCCTTTTGGTGTTGTAGCAGTTTTATGTGGGATCAAATGGTCGGTGGAAGAACATGGGGGAGGCATGTTCCACTAGGGAAGGTGTTCACCATGAAATGAACGTCAATCAACATTTGCCGATGATGGCCAGCCCAGCTGGTCAGAGGTGGAAGGGTTTACCACCTTGTGTGGGTTCCCGCCCGGGAGGTCTCGAGTTCGATCCACGGGGTATGCAAAATATGCGAAGCCTTCGGGCGAGGGGTTGAAAAGCCTGTATGCGCGGGGGATCGAACCGGGGTGGGTAGGTTCGTTGGCAAGCGTCTTACCCGGGTGAACTACGCCGATAAAAAAAAACGTCAATCAACATTTAGTAAATTTACGTAGACAAAAGATCAAATACAAACAACTTTTTCGTACGAACTGTACGAATCAAAGGAAAAACACGGAAAAACACGCGGGCCGTATATAACTAGAGTAATTATATAATTACTCTAGTTATATAGCTAGAGTATAACTAGAGTAATTATATAATTACTCTAGTTATCCACGACCCCGCGTGTTTTTTCCTTTGATTCGTACAGTTCATACGAAAAAGCTATTTGTACGTGAACCTAACCCAATTTATGTATGTATGTATTTGAGAATTTGTTAAAAAAATTGTCTTTGATTTTGGTCGATGAGTTTGGATGGATAGAAACTTTTATATTGATGCGATAGCCTTCTTTTAAATCTTACTTGCTGTTTAGTTTGCGTATATCAGTTCAAACATCAGCTGCAACAATTGAGCCAAGATACGTATTTGTTGAAATGAACCTAATAGCAGTTTGAATATTTTAAAACATCCCAACTTTAGTAGGTACCAAACGAACAAGAGAACTTTTGCAGGTTTAGGTCTTTTGAGTTTGTTTGTTTGTTTTTAGCTACACTTGGATGGTTTTTGTTATGGTTTTACAATGCCATCTTAATCTCGACCACTACAACCTTTTGTATCAACTTCTATTAGTATAAGTAAAATGTTCAAACTGATAACGGATCAGTCTAGCGTGTCGCAACACCCGCACGGGATATAAACTTAGTTATAATTACAGAGAGAATATATTATATATTAAAGATTATTAAGTATAACATGGGATGCCCAAACACATGCTAAAATTGTCTATACATGATAAAGCTGGGGAACACGCAATGACATATTACTATATTAGCAAAGTCATAAACGAACCACGCTTAATACATCTAAGATAATATTTTACTCCCTCCGTCTCATTAGAAGTGTCTTAGTTTGAAAAACACAAAGTTTTAGGCACATTAAATGGTTGCTTTTTTTTGCTTGCCAAATGACAATAATACCCTTGTCATATGTGGGTCCATTATATTCTTTGTTTATTTTAGTTGTGTTTTGAAGGGTAAATTTGGAAGTTGGCTAATAATTTTTTAAAGTGGACACATGAAATGGGACAAATAAAAAAGGGAATATGGACACTTCTAATGGGACGGAGGGAGTAACATATATAACGAGTCATGTTTCCTCATGTTATTTGAATACAATTATTTCATAAACTAATGTATTGTATGTTGTTATTTTAATTAGAAACTAGATTCTTTTCTCAAAGTGTTATAGGTTATTAGGGTAGGATAATTCGATTGCACGGACAACTTGTTTTATGTTCTATTTTTTTTTGGACTATACATTTTTTGAAATATTCGAATATGTTTTGAATTTTAAAAGTTGTTTTGAAAATGCTATGTAATTATGTTTACTCATATTCAAGTTCAAGTTGACTTCCTTACGGGTTTACATATGTTATGGATTAATAATAGTCAAAAAACTAAAAGTGTAATAGTTGATAATAGTGTTTGAGTATTGTAAAATGTAATAGTTGGGTTGTTTCTTGTAGTTAAATATGGTTAGTGGCAGTTAATAAACCATCGATTAGTTAACCAAATTCTATTGTCTTTCCGACTCTTTCTCTCTTCTCTCTCTGTCTGTCTTCTTCTCCAATCCATCACCACCATAACACCACCATCAACCACCATTAACAATCACCATCACCACCCACCCGTATCATTGGTATCAGAGCTATTGATCCACATCGAAGCTTTAATCCAGTTTTCCTCTCTCTTAATCACAATCTTCTTCATTCGACCCTTTCTTGATTCGTCGATTGATCAATTCTTGATCAATTGATTCTTGTGCTCTGTTTCATTTCTATACCTGGTTTGACATTGTTGATCAATCCATTCCATCAATCTCATTTCATCTTCTTCACTGATTTCTGCATAATAATAATAATATCGCTAACACTTTTCCAATACAATTCAGGTCCATAATAATAATAATACTTCACCAATCAAATACGAATCATAACTACTACAAGAAGTCAATCTGAAATTGAAAAAACAATCCAAAATCATACTATTTCTTTGTTGAAATTTGAGGCATTCATGGAAAAAATTGACAAATCCTTTACTGAATTGAAACAATTAATGGATAAACTTGCTTTTAATCAGATCAATCAAAACAATAATAACATGCAAACACCCAGTAGTTCGGGTACTCAATCAAAAAACTCAAATAACCTGAATTCAAGGACAGAAAGATTGTATAGGTTAGGGAAGATTGAATTCCCTAAGTTTGATGGGAATGAGGTAGAGGGCTGGATTTGCAAATGTGAACATTTTTTTGACATTGATGACACACCTGAAACATTCAAGGTAAGATATGTTGCCATAAATCTTGATGGTAAGGCTATGAAATGGCACTCCTCTTTTGGAAGTATTATTGAAAGGTTTTCAACAAACCAATTCAATCATGCTATGGGTGTTCTTACATCTACTGTACAAACTGGTGAATTAGAAGATTTTTGTGAAAGATTTGATGAAAACTTGTTGAGAGTGAACATTTGTGAAGAATATGCTGTTAGCATATTCTTGAATGGATTGAAACAAGAATTAGCTGGTCCAATGAGGATGTTTGAGCCAAAATCAATTAAAGAAGCATACAAATTTTCCAAGAAACAGGATGTTAAAAATAAAGGTCTTTCTTATAATTCAAGTATTAAACCAATTAAACATTTTATGTTATACATATTGAATGTTATTGTGATATTCTTATTAATATACTAATGGGCTTGTTGAGTTGTTGGTTTTATTTCAGGAGCAGCCCATTAGTGGATATGTTCTATGGCCCATCAGGAAGCCTAGCTCGTGTGAGATGAGCCCACCTTCTGTCCCAGCTATATAAGCTCATATTCAGTAGATGTTTTTAGGGTTTGTCATTATATTTTTGTTTTACACTCTCTCTCACTCGTCTGTATTGTTTCCAGAGACTTCCTCTCTGGATCTCTTGTCTTGAGGTCTTGTTGTACTTCCATCGTCTTTCTGGTTGTAAGTATTTACCGTATTTTCATAGTGTATCAACTGATTGTTATAATCAGTTGTTACACATAACTTTCTGATTTAGATCTCACTGATTTGGTGAGATCTAGGGTTTGGGGGGAGTTTTTAGGTTTGGGTTAAATAAGAGTTTTGACACCTGATTTTGTCGCTAATTCTTCTCGTTCTTTGGTTCTTGTGGTTGGTTAGTTCAGATTATATTGTATATTGTCTAGTTATAAAACTTTACACAGGACATGGCCAATAAAACCTTGTTAGCAACAACCAAAACCTATTCAACACATAGCAGTAAATACTACCCAAACCCTGCACCCATTTCTACTTATAAATCTAATCAGTAATATTCGTCAAACTCAAACTTTAAACCACACACTACACTTTCTTCAAATTTCAAACCACCTGTCAATACCAACCACTTACCCTTATTACCAACACCCCTTTTAACCAAAGACTGAATAACAACAATACCAAGTTGAACCTGCCTAACAAGGAAATGGAAGCCAAAAGAATAAGAGGGGAATACTTTTAGTGCCCTGAGAAATTTTCATCCATCCATAAAATGTCCTAACAAACAGCTACATGTGTTAGAAATAGAGGATGACGATGATTGTGAGGATTCATCTTGTCAAGACACCCCAGAAACTATGATTGATACTACTACCCATGCCTTAGCTGGTGTACCTTCTTTTTCCACTATGCAAGTGGTTGGGAACATTGGTACTAAGAGACTCCACATTTTGACAGATTCTAGCTCAACCCATAATTTTTTGGATGAAAAGTTGGCTCATAAACTTAACTGTAAGTTGGAAGATATTAGGCCTATGAAAGTTGGGGCAGCTAATGGCGTTCCACTGTTATGGTACAAAGGTTTGCAGGAATTTTGAATGGCAAATGCAAGGTGTGTGGTTTAAGGTAGATGTTCTAGTAATTTCTCTTGCTAGTTATGACATGATTTTGGGTATACAATGGTTATTACCTTTGGGGGACGTAATTTGGAATTTTAAAGATCTAACAATGCAATTCAAAATGGGGAATAAGTCTTATGTGTTAAAAGGTAGTCAGAACAACAAATTGTCATTATGTTCACCGGAAGTTATGAACCAACTGCTGTCATCTAAGGGTCAAATAGTTGTAAAGCCATCTGTGCAGCCTTAAAATGGAAGATGAAAAGGACCAGTTCCAACACAAGACAATAGTTTCTAATCAAGTGAGTACTAAGGCCCTTGTTCTGTTATTAAAAGAATTGATGATGTCTTTGATACCCCTAAAACCTTACCCCCACATAGAGCTTATGATCACAAAATAGTGCTGAAAGATAATCAGTTATTATCCCTCCCTTAAAGGAGGGAGTTTTGTTATGGATTAATAATAGTCAAAGGACTAAAAGTGTAATAGTTGATAATAGTGGGTGAGTATTGTAAAATGTAATAGTTGGGTCGGTTGTTGTAGTTAAATACAGTTAGTGACAGTTAATAAACCATCGATCAGTTAACCGAATTCTATTGTCTTCCCGCTTCTTTCTCTCTTCTCTCTCTCTCCGTCTTCTTCTTCGATCCATCAACCACCATTAACAATCACCATGACCACCCACCATCGCGACAATGTGAGGAGTTTAGGACGGTTTTGGTGATCCCAGTCTCAGACACACAAAATTGTAAATTTGTATCCCATATGTAGTCAAATACGTGTTAGGTATGTGTCAGGTAATACTCGTATTATGTTAGTTTAAAAATGATATGATATATATCACTTATATCATATATTTTTTATAACGTCAATACCTAGCAAGCATACCGCAGTTTTACTGTAAACGCAAATGTGCACAACTGTTTAAAACACTTGACAAGTACATATCAGTTTTAAATAAAAGTTGTAACACATTTTATCCAGTATAATTACACCTTCAACTTTTTGTATTATTTCCACTCATTATTTATAGAGTTTCTTATAGACATATTACACACAAGTTTCCAACATTACCACAAAAGACACAAACTGGACAGCATGTAACAGTGTAAAACATAAGCTAGGAACCCAAGTTCTGGTTGCTTAAGGTTTTTATACAAAACTACCTAAACAGAAGTTAGTTTTTTCTTGGGAGAGTCTGTACCGACGAGTATATGTTCCGGTGTCTTCTTTATCCACCATAAGTAAAAAACAGACGCTGTAACAAATAGGCCCGCGACAACTCCAAGTGTTAGTCCAACAATTCGTCCGACTTGTCTCTTGTTACCATTGGATGAACCCGAAAAGTTGGATACTAGCAAATAAAACAAGATTGTATTGTAAGAAAAACTTAATATCTATCAAACTTAGGTTGGGTCAGGCGGGTTGACGGGTCTATTCAAAACAAGTAGTTATTGGTACATGTTGAAATGGGTCGGGTTGATCCAAAACACTTTTGTCTAATAATATAGTAAGGCTATATTATTACAAAATTGTATTATTTCGATAATAAATGAACACGAATTGAAGGGGGAAACTAACTAACCTTGAGAAACATGTATAGCCGAAACCAATGGACCAAATGTGCTTTGAAATGGAATGCAGCAAGTTCCTTTTCCGGCCCACTTAAAATGAATGTCGATCTTTTGGTTTGTTACATTGGCTATAAACAATTTCACCAAAGCTCGTTCCGACCCGTGTGCTTCTTTCTTTATGTTGAAATCTTGAACAACTCTTTCACCCTTTTCAAATTGATCCATCCAGTTTTTAACAAAAAGTACATAGAATGGATATGATATGATCACCAGCAGCCCGATCTAACCCGCTCAGAAGGAAAGATTTCTGCTCCCAGTAGAGGTGACAGTTTTGACCCGTTTAGGTTGATTTGGAATATGCTTTTATCTCAAACGGGTCAAACTTTTTTAACATTTGCTTATATAAAATATGCTTTTATCTCAAACGGGTCAAACTATTTGGATAGTACTATTGGTGCCTGACAAGGCCCACCCCTAATCGATAGCGTCGATTATGCATCGGTGTATGCCTGGGGTGCATGTATTCTGAACTAAGTTGTTATTTGCCGAGAAACAATTTGTGATCGCGGGGCATATTTATTAGTCTTGGTTTGGTTATGGGCTCAAGGGATTGCTCATCATCGTAGTTTTGTAGGAGCTAGCTACTCCTTACAAAGGCCACAAATTGTGCTGGTTCTGCACAGGGTGTAAAAATGTCGTTGTTATGAAACTAAAACCTGTGAACTCACTAATATTTTATATATTGACGTCTCTTTTTAAACATATCTTTCATGTAACTAAGTGCTGATTAGATATGAGGCTAGTGCGGTGGAATTCGGGATGTCGGATACTTGTCGGGATTTCATCTATTGTTACCATCGAGTTGGAACATAAACGGAAAAACTCCATTTATGAACTTCTTGTTTGTTGTTTTGTGCAATATTGTAACAAGATACTCATTTTGACATCTTAATAAAATGATCTTTTCTAATTAAATATAGTTTGTGTTAATCTTGACTTTGATATGCTTTCGAGCGTTGCGCCACGTGTTTCCGCCATTGACGTGGTGTGACAGATTTGATGAAAACTTGTTGAGAGTGAACATTTGTGAGGAATATGCTGTTAGCATATTCTTGAATGGATTGAAATAAGAATTAGCTGGTCCAGTGAGGATGTTTGAGCCAAAATCAATGAAAGAAGCATACAAATTTTCCAAGAAACAGGATGTTAAAAATAAAGGTCTTTCTTATAATTCAAGTATTAAACCAATTGAACGTTTTATGTCATACATATTGAATGTTATTGTGATATTCTTATTAATATACTAATAGGCTTGTTGAGTTGTTGGTTTTATTTCAGGAGCAGCCCATTAGTGGATATGTTCTATGGCCCATTAGGAAGCCCAACTTGTGTCCCAGCTACATAAGCTCATATTCAGTAGATATTTTTAGGGTTTGTCATTATTTTTTGTTTTACACTCTCTCTCACTCGTCTTTATTGTTTCTAGAGACTTCCTCTCTGGATCTCTTGTCTTGAGGTCTTGTTGTACTTCCATCGTCTTTCTGGTTGTAAGTATTTACTCTATTTTCATAGCGTATCAACTGACTGTTATAACCGGTTGTTACACATAACTTTCTGATTTAGATCTCACTGATTTAGTGAGATCTAGAGTTTGGGGGAGTTTTTAGGTTTGGGTTAAATAAGAGTTTTGACACCTGATTTTGTCGCTATTTCTACTTGTTCCTTGGTTCTTGTGGTTGGTTAGTTCAAATTATATTGTATATTGTCTAGTTATAAAACTTTACACAGGAAATGGCCAATAAAACCTTGTTAGCAAACACCAAAACCTATTCAACCCATAGCAGTAAATACTACCCAAACCCTGCACCCATTTCTAGTTATAAATCTAATCAGTAATATTCTTCAAACTCAAACTTTAAACCACACACTACACTTTCTTCAATTTCAAACCACCTGTCAATACCAACCACTTACCCTTATTACTAATACCCCCTTTTAACCAAAGACTGAATAACAACAAAAACAAGTTGAACCTGCCTAAAAGGAAATGGAAGCCAAAAGAATAAGAGGGGAATGCTTTTGGTGTCCTGAGAAATTTTCATCCACCCATAAATGTCCTAACAAACAGCTATATGTGTTAGAAATAGAGGATGATGATGACTATGAGGATTCATCCTGTCAAGACACCCTAGAAACTATGATTGATACTACTACCCATGACCCTCTTATCTCTTTCCACGCCTTAGCTGGTGTACCTTCTTTTTCCACCATGCAAGTGGTGAGGAACATTGGTACTAAGACACTCCACATTTTGACAGATTCTGGCTCAACCCAGAATTTTTTGGATGAAAAGTTGGCTCACAAACTTACCTGTAAGTTGGAAGATATTGGGCCTATGAAAGTTGGGCTAGCTAATGGGGTCCCACTGTTATGTACAAAGGTTTGCAGGAATTTTGAATGGCTAATGCAAGGTTTGTGGTTTAAGGTAGATGTTCTAGTAATTCTCTTGCTAGTTATGACATGGTCTTGGGTATACAATGGTTATTACCCTTAGGGGACATAATTTAGAATTTTAAAGATTTGACAATGGAATTCAAAGTGGGAAATAAGTCTTATGTTTTAAAAGGTAGTCAGAACAACAAATTGTCATTATGTTCACCGGAAGTTATGAACCAGCTGTTGCCATCTAAGGGTCAAATAGTTGAAAGCTATCTGTGTAGCCTTAAAATGGAAGATGAAAAGGACCGGTTCCAACACAAGACAATGGTTTCTAATCAAGTGAGTACTAGGGCCCTTGATCTGTTATTAAAAGAATTTGAAAGATAATCAGTTACTATCCTTAAAGAGGGAGTTTTGTTATGGATTAATAATAGTCAAAGGACTAAAAGTGTAATAGTTGATAATAGTGGGTGAGTATTATAAAATGTAATAGTTGGGTTGGTGGTTGTAGTTAATAAACCATCGATCAATAATTGAATTCTATTGTCTTCCCGCTTCTTTCTCTCTTCTCTCTCTCTGTCTGTCTTCTTCTCCGATCCATCACCACCATAACACCACCATCAACCACGATTAACAATCACCATCACCACCCACCATCGCAACAATGTGAGGAGTTTAGGACGGTTTTGGTGATCCCAGTCTCAGACACACAAAATTGTAAAATTGTATCCCATATGTAGTCAAATACATGTTAGGTATGAGTCAGGTAATACTCATATTATGTTAGTTTAAAAATGATATGATATATATCACTTATATTATATATTTTTGATAACGTCAATATCTAGCAAGCATACCGCAGTTTTACTGTAAACGCAAATGTGCACAACTGTTTAAAACACTTGACAAGTACATATCAGTTTTAAATAAAAGTTGTAACACATTTTATCCAGTATAATTACACCTTAAACTTTTTGTATTATTTCCACTCATTATTTATAGAGTTTCTTATAGACATATTACACACAAGTTTCCAACATTACCACAAAAAACACAAACTGGACAGCATGTAGAAGATGTAACAGTGAAAAACATAAGCTAGGAACCCAAGATGTGGTTGCTTAAGGTTTTTACACAAAACTACCTAAACAGAAGTTAGTTTTTTCTTGGGAGAGTCTGTACCGACGCGTATATGTTCCGGTGTCTTCTTTATCCACCATAAGTAAAAAACAGACGCTGCAACAAACAGCCCCGCGACAATTCCAAGTGTTAGTCCAACAATTCGTCCGACTTGCCTCTTGTTACCATTGGATGAACCCGAAAAGTTGGATACTAGCAAATAAAACAATATTGTATTGTAAGAAAAACTTACTATCTATCAAACTTAGGTTGGGTCAGGCGGGTTGACGGGTCTATTCAAAACATGTAGTTATTGGTACATGTTGAAATGGGTCGGGTTGATCCAAAACACTTGTCTAACATATGTAGCTTTTTGTTAACGATTAGTAAGGCTATGTTTTTCGATAATAAATGAACACGAATTGAAGGGGGAAACTAACTAACCTTGAGAAACATGTATAGCTGAAACCAATGGACCAAATGTGCTTTGAAATGGAATGCAGCAAGTTCCTTTTCCGGCCCACTTAAAATGAATGTCGATCTTCTGGTTTGTTACATTGGCTATAAACAGTTTCACCAAAGCTCGTTTTGACCCGTGTGCTTCTTTCTTTATGTTGAAATCTTGAACAACTCTTTCACCCTTTTCAAATTGATCCATCCAGTTTTTAACAAAAAGTAAATAGAGTGGATATGATATGATCACCAGCAGCCCGATCTAACCCGCTCAGAAGTTAGAGGAAAGATTTTCTGCTCCCAGTAGAGGTGGCTGTTTTGACCCGTTTAGGTTGATTTGGAATATGCTTTTATCTCAAACGGGTCAAACTTTTTTAAAATTTGCTTATATAAAATATGCTTTTATCTCAAACGGGTCAAACTATTTTGACCCTTACAAAAAATACATGTTTGGACCAACGCGCGTTAATGCGTTATGAGTTTCAACCCGCCCATTATGCCACTGCTAGTTTAAAGGATAGAACATGTACCTGGATATAAATGTCGAATAAGCGTTTTCCAAGGCCTCTCCATGACTCGTTATCATCCATTTGTATTTCAGAAAAATGAAGTTCAACATTATATCTTCCATTTCTCAAGCCCAGCCCATAATATCTTAACGAGTTTGGTGAGATTCTTGCTGTTTTATATAACTCAGACTCTAGAGTGCCTGTGATTTGAGAAGCGGTTTCTGTAGTATATTGAGGCCCGTTCGGGTTGGATATATAACTACCCATGTTGCTTACTGCCCAATTATTACCCGAACTCGTATAGATTGATGAAGCACCTAGGATTTCTGAATCATCATCAAATCTAACACCGGATGACGATATTTTTTGCGAGCCACCACATTTGACAGCAAAAGAACCTACATAGTAAAGTCAAATCCTTGAAGTCAAACAAGCTGATTTTTAACTTGAAACTTGACATGAATTATTAAAAGTTTTATGTCTATCAAATGTGACCATAGAACTAGTACCATTTGACTATGCAAGTCAAACTATACAATATGAATATGACTGAATGAATTATGTTTAGTAGAACTTACTGACTGGACCCTTTTCTGTGCACTTGTTATCACTTAAAAGGCAATGTGAGATCTTAGACACCTTTCTGCACCGGTTTTTGATTTACAAAGTTAGGTCTTTTGACATAAAAATCCAAGGAAATGTAGAACACGCGAAATTTTATATAAAAGGTGATATACCCATCTAGTAAGCTGTCCCCATTCACCAAAGTCCCTACAACATTCCTGTAACACAAAATACTATATGTTAATGTTTTTGAAAATTTTAAATGTTGAAACTAGTAAAATGTTGTTCAACTCACAACGATCGTTCAATTTTGGCATAATTAGCAGGCAAATTCCCGGTGATGGAGTTAAATGATATATCTCTGTTGCAGATTATTATAAACAAATAAATGTAAGAAAAAGAAAAAGTAATGGAAAACACAAAGTTAGGAGCTTACAATGCCCATAGCTTTGGAGTTATGATATTCGATGGGATCTCTCCGGTTAACATATTGCTTCCAAGATACCTGAAAACTCATAGAATTTATTAGTGTTTTGGTTGAAGATTTGGGATGTTTTAATGTGAAAAGATTGACTGACTTACAAGAAATGCAACGATTGCGAGTCTTGGAATGTGTTTGGTATGCTGCCTGTTAATTTGTTGAAGCTCAAGTCCCTTTAAAAGATTTTCAAAATCAAGAACATGAGATTAGATTAAGATCCTGCCACATGCATTGCATTTGGCATACTGTGCAAAGTTGTGGCAATTTAGACCCGTTTACTTATCAAACGGGCCAGATAAAAAACATTGGCGGTACACACTCAAACGGGTTGAAAACTGTGCTCAAAGTCTAATTTAAATGCATTCAATCTCAAAAATCTTTTAATTCAAAGACTTATCGTATTAGAATTACTGTTTATGTAAACACGTTAATGTGATAATAGTTGGAAATAATAAAATTTGAGCAAAAAAGTGTTTATGGGTCAACCTATTGCTGTCCATGCTAAAAATCGACATTTATCCAACGTGGACCGCTGGACATGTATTGACCCATTACCAAACCTGCCAATCTTTGCCATCTCAAGTGCAAACAAAACATGGTAAGTATAGAAGGTAAACTTACAGGGACTCTAGTTTAGGAAATGTGCCAATCTGTGACGGAATTTCACCACTTACTCGGGAGCTTCTCAAGGAACTACAGACAGTACGCGAATTATACGCGAATTACATATACCATTCATTAAACTTTGACTAATTTAGTTCAAAATAAGAACATAAAAAAAACCACTTTTTTGCTTTTTTGCGCAGTAAAATTGAAAAGCTACGTAAAATATCATACAGAATCGAGAGGCTTGTCATGCCAACCAGGAAATCAAGGGTCGAATCTTCACCACTCAGATCACCAATCCGCCTATGCAGAAAAAGAAATTAATATACAGACTGGATTATATTAACACATTAGCACTTAAATCCTTTAAATAGTTACGAGTTTTACAAAACTGCTGGACAATCTTACAGGTCCTCTAGTTTAGTCAAAGCAGCATAGCTGCTAGGAATCGGGCCTTCAAGAGCTGTTCCTTCAAGTCTCCTAAAGAACACTAACAAAATTCCATTACCATGAAACTGAGCTTCCATAATCAAAAAGTATATATACTAATCATGCTTACAATGTTGTTAGATTTGTAAAAGTTCCAAAAAACTCGGGAAGCTTTCCAGTAAAAGCGTTGTCTGATGCCCACCTGTTTTGGAAAAAAAAAATGTACAAAATATTCATGCAAAAAAAAAAAAAAAGATCAGAAAATTAAAAAAAAAATTATGGAATCATTAAGTTACACAGTGTGAAGAGATTTCAAGTTCGATAGTTCTTGAGAAATCGGCCCGCTGACTCCACTGCTGTCTATGTACCTAAGTGACCAACAACATATAAAATCAAATCTTAGCAATTGCATATACGAATTTACGGATTCAGTCCTTAAAACAACATAAAGAAGTGGCATATTTAGATTACAAATATACAAGATACACTTACAGTTGCTCTAAGGAGGTCAACTTTCCTAAGTCAACAGGCAAGGGTCCATTGAAGTTGTTTGAACTGAAGCTTCTGAATGACAGTAAAAAAAAAAAAGAAAATAAATATAAATGATATAACGTGATACGGAGCTAATCCAAAAGCTAGCAGACTCATACGTGGACCAACTAGACAGATGCAAACGGGCTAGAAAACGGCCCAACTTAAAAAGGGTTCTGAAAATCAAAGATTTTTACTAACAAGGATTTCAGCTTGGTAAGCTTGCCAAACTCCACAGGCACGCGACCGCTAAAATTGTTAATGCCAAGACTCCTGTAGATTAAAATTACTCAACATTAAGTTAATACTTAACTTAGAACAATAATAAGTTTAAGACAGGATTAAGATTTACTAACAAATATTGCATTTTGAGTAAGTTTCCTATTTCTGGTGGGATAGAGCCACTTAGTATGTTCTGTCCGAGGTTCCTGCACAAATTTAAGTTCAACATTAAAACATATCGCCATATCGGGTCACCTATATTCCACCTTTTAACTTTTTGACGTCAAATAAACTCATTTCATATATAGAACTTTATTATTAATCTCTTACAAGTCCATAAGCTCTGTCAGTTGAAAAAGTTCTTGAGGGAGTGCACCAGAAATGTCCAAAGCATATATCTTCCTGCAAGACATCATTGAACAAATATATAAATAAATAATCTCAAACCTGTCATTATTTTTTTAAAAGTTGCAAAGTGAAAAAAAAATAATAAAAAAAACTGACAAGTGAGTTATGTGGCAGATGTTGGCAGCACAATCACAAGCGACTCGTGGGTTTGCGGAATCTGGAGCCCATGGTGCACCCGCGGTGCAGGGGTCAATGCTCATATTCAGCTTTGACTTCAAACTCCAGTAATCTATCAGCTTGTTGATAGCAGCCACTAGGATGAGGACACAGATAATTAGATCAAAGAGTTTGCTAACAAGTCAAAATTACCAACCAAAAACTTCACACACAAACACAGACCTTCACTCGGTTCAGTCGTTACTTGAGCAGAAACTAGTTCTTGAATGGATAAAACCAATAAACAGAAGCTCAGAATCCCCATAGTTAACCTCAGCTTTAAAGTTTAAATTTCCAAGTATTGAACATACACTAAGACATGTTTTACTTCATCTATATATACATACATATATTTATATAAATATCTATTGTGTATGAGAAGTCTAAAGAAAGGGCTGCAAACACACACAGGCAAGCAAGTGTTTGACATGGTCAAGTTTACATCATTGTCACCTTTTTTTTTTTAATAATTCAGTCATTTATTAACAGCAAGTGGGAAATAGGGAGCCATTGAAATGTAAGTTAAGTGTGAAATCTTTATAAAATCTTGACTGTATTCTTCATATGAATTATATTTCTTTTGATTATACCTAAAATTTTAACCCTACACTATTCACTAAACTGCATGTTCAGCCCATTTATAATTTTTTTGCTCCTTTGGTCTTAAACTCAACTATTTCTTGACAAAATGTAGCATCTTTTTTTTTTTTTGGGTCAAGCATTATGATACACAGGAAAGTTTTTTTTTTTTTATATATGTTGACCGTAGACCTTATTATGTGTCGTTGGTTCTTTGGTTTTGACTTTCGCGGGTCAAAAGAACACGCTTGCAGCCAAACATGTATACACTATACACCAAAAGAGAGGGGGTGCCAGGAAGTTATCTACACTGCAACCAATTGATATTAAAAATCGGGTAGAGAACGACTGGAAACAAATTGACAAATCGTGAGGACTGCCGGCCTGTGAAAAGACTAAATACAAGATTTGTTTAATTAGAGGTCGTAGTCATTGTTGGTTCCATTAGAATTTAAGATCATATATTATAGTACAATGTTTGTTTTTACATCTTTATATAAGTTTATTATCAAAACTTGATGACAGGAAAGCTGATTCTTAGCACTATGCTTACCGAGTGCCATATCATATGTAATTATTGTCTTAGGTATGTCTAGATTGAGTCAATAGGTCCGGTTGAAGTTAGTAAGTATTGTACTTTTAAGTTGGTTAAATTAATGGCCAGTAAGGATTACTCACGGTTAACCGTTAGTCCATTACCAGTCACCGGATATGTATAGGTGCAAATAAGTCCAAAGGGGCTGTAAAACACAAGCATTCCATATCACTAATCTTTGTAATTTGGTTATATATCGACCAGTTACTATTTCATCATGACCCATTACGATGATTTCGATCATCACTACTAGAGGTGCAAAAACGAGTAGAGCCACTCCTGAGTAACCTGAGACTGGATCAATAAAAAGTTTGAAACGAGCTGAGCCTCAAATAAAGCTTGTTGAGCTCGAGCCTTTAACAAGAAGCTCATTTAGCCATGTCGAGCCTTAACAAGCTTTGTGTATTTTTATGTTTTAAGTTACAAATCTTTTTAAACTTCTATCTAATAATTAATTTCCAACTGCGCTTTGGCTTGTTTAAGGTACTACAGACAAGCTCGAACCAAACTTTAGCTCGTTTAAGGTTTTTCTCAAATTAGCTAGAGCCAATCTCGACCTTAAATTCCTGTATACGAACCAAGCTCAAACCCAAATACATAGGCTCAAATCAAGCAGAACTCGAGCTCAGCTTGTTCTCAAGCTTCAGCAAAACCTAACAAGCTGAGCTCGAGTAGTGTAAGGCTCACGCTTGACTCATTTGCACCCATACGTTCACTACAAATCAAAACCAAAACCAAAAATATTATTTCACAAGTAACTTGATTACAAACATATTTAAAATCCGAATCCAAATCCGAACCGAACAATATCCCCCATAACAAATCATTTAACAGGAAGGACTTTGTTAACAATCTCTTGACTAAGAGCAGCAATCTGCGAGTCAAGACTCTTAATCGTCTCCACCTTCTGCTTCTCCAAGTTAGCCAACGCCTCCTGCAGCTCCGCCTCCACCTTCTTCCGTCCTTCCGCCAGCTTAGCATCAACCTCCGCCGCCGTCTCCTTCTTCATCTTATTCAACGCCGCCGATATCTCCGCCCTCGCCGCCCTCATCACCGCCGCCGCCTGCTCTTCCAGTTGCTTCACCTCTGCTGACGTGTCCTTCACACTGCTTAACTTTTCCTTTATTTCGGCGTCTCTTTTGTCCATAAAGTTGCCTAGTGGAGAGTAGTAGAGCTTGTCGAGGGTGAACATAAGGAAGAGAAATTCTGCTGCTATGATTGGGAGGGTTAGGTCGAAGTCGAAGAGTTGAGCCTTTTCGAACTCTTCGGCTAGGGCTGGGAGTGGTGTGGTGGCGGCTATGGTGGCGAGGGTGGTGGTGATGGTGGTGGTTAGGGTTTTGGAGAGAGGGAATTTAGGGGTGGGGATGGTGAGGGGGAGAGAGGGGGTGGGGGTGGGTGTGAGGTGGGGTTTGGGTGGAGAGGTGATGAGGGTTTTGGAAGAGGACATGATCATGTTGGTGGCCATGGTGGATGATGAGGGTGTGATGGTGATGGAGAATGCAGAGATGGTTGAGAGATCTGGTTCTGGTTGTTGTGTGAGTGTGGAGAGATTGGAAGAAGAAGATGATGAGAGGAATATGGCTTATCTTGTTTGATCATTGTATGCCACATAAAATGATATGAGGTTATCAATTGCTATAACAAAATTGAAAAATCAAAAACTAACTCTTTATGTACAAAATTGTCATTTCACTTTTTTTTTTGTTATCATATCAAATTTTATTTAAAAAAACCGGTGGCAGTGGATCTCTGTAGGGCTGCAAACGAACAGAGCGAACAATAACAAGGTTTTGTTCGTGTTCGTTTGTTAAGGAAATTATGTGTTCATGAATGCTTTCCAAACGAGATTTTTTGTTTGTGTTCGTTTGTTAAGAAAACACTCGTGTTCGTTTGTTAATTTTGTTCATGAACGTACACGAACATAAACGAATGTTAATGAACACAAACAAGTTTTCATGTACACAAATGAACGCAAACAAATGTTCATGAACCGAAACAAATACAAACAAATATATATTAACTTTCGAATAAACTTGAATTCACATATATTAATAAATTAACTAGATCCACCCAAAATACAGCCTAACTATACAAACATGCTTACTATTAACATAGCAACGTAGTGTCTTAAAACATTAAGCTCTCATCTTAAACTTGAAGTATTTATTAGTTATATTTATTTAAACTTGAAGTATTCATTAATTATTTATTTTATGATTATACAAAAATTATGGTTTGTTGATCTTATATAGTTATATAGCCATATACTTACTTCACATAAATTATATATTTATTTATTTGCGTAAAACAAATATAAATTAAAGAATATAAAATAAAATTATAAAAATTAAAAACTCCATTAAATTATCAAACATAAACGAACACGTTACTGAATGTTCACGAACATAAACGAACGAATTCGGCCTCTTTTCATGTTCGTTCGTTTAACGAAGTTTTTTGTTCGTGTTCGTTCATTTATTAAACGAATGAACAGAAACAAACTTCCCGCCAAACGGTTCGCTGAAAGTTCAGTTCGTTTGCAGCCTTGGATCTCTGTGTCTGACGCGAGCAAAATTTGGTCGGTATTGGTTTGGTACTGATACTTATTTGATGTATCAATCGAAAAAAAACTCAGAAAATAAAAATAGTGATATGTCTAAAAAGATATCGACACATGTTTTACATAGGTTGAAAATCATAAAAACAAATATCGGTATCGGTTTTTATAATATCAGTACCAGTAACGATGTTGTTTAGTTGGAATTAGTTCTGTTTGTCACGCTAACCGATGGTATTGACACTCTTATAGCCGACTACATAAATCAAACACTATATTTTAAATACCAACTCTGTTAGAAAACAAAATTTATACCGGAATGTTGTAGAAAAATATTATAAAAACATATTATTTTTTTTTAAATTAGTTAACGCAAGTTTTTAGAGAAAAGTCAGATCAAATAGATATTAAATAAGTCAAACGTATATATGTTTAAGAGGTGATAATTGAAAGTTACAAAAATAATCTTGTTTTTTTTAACAACTAATTTCTACCACCATTTTTTACATTTTTTTTTTATTAAACCCGTGTTTTTTTTGCCTGTTATGAGGCTTAACTGTCAAAATTATGATATCAAAGCTTTAAACTCTAAACTTTATTAAACCAAACTGAAAGAACATACAAGAACTCTTAACATACAAAGAAAACTCTAACCTATACAACCAGAAAATACCAATCAATCTAGCACCTGATCTATACAACCAATAGACTAACTACAATGATCTGAAACAAGATGTTTACAGATCTAATCTCTGGAAAGATCAACTAGACCTACAATACTGGAAAGGCTTTGAGAGTATGTGAGAGAGTACAAGAGATGAACGAATGAGATTATTATCTCAACAAAGAAGCACAAGGCTTTTTATATCTGACAAAGAGAAGATATTCAATGGCCAGGATGAGAGATCATCAACGGATGATAACAACTTGTGTTACTTGCCACGGATCGCCAACGTGGCAGAGGACTTGGGCTCCAGCTAGACGAACTGGGCTAAATACTGGATCATGGGCTAAAATACTGGGCCATATTAATCAGAATTTAACTTGGACCCAAGACAATAATAGACAAGCCCACTCTTCTTTAACAGCAGCATTATGCACTTGTTCCACCGCAACATCCACCCACATGTGCACTGTCCAATCAGCAAGCTACCTCAGCAACCTAGCCACCTCAGCAATCCATCTCAGCAACCTGCAACACTTATGCAACATATTTTATATATGTACAAACAAACTATTTAAACTATACTAAGCTATTAAACTACTATATTTTTAACATCCCCCCTTAGTTTAATAGCTTAAATGGGTCAAACATTTGTAAAAGCTTACACAACTCATCATGTTGTCCGGGGTTCAATCCCTTTGTAAAAATATCAGCAACCTGATTTGTTGACTTGATGTTACAGGTTTTAACAACCCCTTTTGAAATTAAATCTCTTAGAAAAAATATGTCAAGTTCAAAATGTTTAGTTTTGTCAAAGAAGACAGGATTGGCAGCAATAGCTAATGCTGCACTACTATCACAATGAATGTTTACTGGTAACTTAACACTTAAACCCATTTCAGAAAAGAGATTGATAATCCATAAAATTTCACAAGCTACATAACACATAGACCTGTATTCTGCTTCAGCAGAAGATCTAGAAACAGTGGATTGTTTCTTACTTTTCCAAGAAACAAGAGATCCACCTAAAAATACACAATATCCAGACACAGACTTTCTTGTTTCTGTGCACTTAGCCCAATCAGAGTCTGAAAAGGCTTCAAGATCAAAACACTTGGTTTTATTAAATTGAATTCCTTTTCCAGGAGACCTTTTAAGGTATCTTAGAAGCCTCATAGCAATTCTAAGATGACCTTCAGTAGGTTTATGCATGTACTGACTCAAATAGTGTACAGCATAAGCTATATCAGGTCTAGTATGAGAAAGGTAAATCAATTTTCCTACCAGCTTTTGATAACCAGTTATATTCTTTAACACAGAATCATGATCTTTACATATTGCAGTCAAAACATGATTAGGTTCAAGAGGATTACTAACTGGTTTGCATCCTAACATGCCATACTCAGTTAGTAATTCCATACAATATTTTCTTTGTGATAGACACAAGCCATTATCATTAGACACAACTTCTATCCCCAAAAAATATTGTAACTCTCCTAAATCTTTAATCATAAAGTTTGTTTTTAAATTCTGTTTTACAAGTTCTATATCTTTAACATCAGAACCTGTTAAGACTATATCATCAACATAAACAAGTAGAATAGTAATATTGGATTCACATTGTTTAATAAACAAAGAATAATCACATTTACTTTGTTTGAATCCTAAATTTTTCAATACTCCTACTAGTTTTTCATTCCACATTCTAGGGGCCTGCTTAAGCCCATAGAGAGACTTTTTTAGTCTACAAACTTTATTTTCATTTTCTGAACAATACCCTTCTGGTAATCTCATGTATACTTCTTCATTTAGATCACCATACAAGAAAGCATTGTTTATATCAAGTTGAAAAAGTTTCCAATTGTTTTTTACAGCCAAAGAAAGTATACATTTTACTGTAACAAATTTAACTACTGGTGAGAAAGTCTCATCAAAGTCAATACCTTCTTTTTGGCTATAGCCCTTAGCTACCAACCTAGCTTTAAACCTTTCTATTTCACCACTTGACTTATATTTAACCTTATAGATCCATTTACATCCCACAATACTTCTACCTTTAGGTAAATCTACTATGTCCCATGTATGGTTTCTATTTAAGGCTTCAATTTCATCATTCATGGCTTTTATCCAGTTAGGGTCACTAACAGCTTCCCTATATGTTCTAGGTTCAAAGCTTTTATTTAAAGCAGAAGCAAACACTTTGTTACTATAAGTCAAATTAGAGTAATTAACTACTTTATCAATGCTATACTTGACCTTATTATCTAGGACAAAGTCATTAAACCTCTTAGGTAAGGTAGAACTCCTAGAAGACCTTCTAAAAGTATTTGGTTCATTTTCATGTTCACTTGAAATGACTGAGTCCTTGCCCTCAGAACTGGAATTATGTTCATGGTCATATGTCATATCCACAGCCCTATCACCAACACCATTACCACCTAGTTGCTGATCAGCAACTGTTGTGGAAGGCTGTGATTGCTGTGACCCATATGGTTCTGACTCAGCCTTACCTTGACCCCTTCCATCATCATAGGGCTCTTCAGGATGCTTGGATGTTTCATATAAGTCAAAAAAGTTTTGAGAATTCAAATAATCTAAAGTGTTGTCATCAAAATTTTTGAAAACATTTTTCTCTTTAAAAGGAAAAATTTCCTCATAAAATTTTACATCTCTAGAGAAAAAAATAGATTTGTTTTCCAAATTTAAAATTTTATATCCCTTTTTTTCATTTGAGTACCCAATGAGTACTCCTTTTTCAGCCCTACTATTTAGTTTATTTGAATCATTCAAAACAGTAGCAAAACATAAACATCCAAACATTTTCAAATGACTAAGAAGGGGTTCAAAACCAAACATTAGTTCATAAGGAGTTCTACCATTCAGCACAGAGGATGGTGTCCTATTAATCAAATAAGCAGCAGTTAAAACACACTCAGTCCAATAACAAACAGGTAAATTACTTTGAAAAAGTAAAGACCTAGTAACATTTAATAAGTGCCTGTGTTTTCTTTCTACAATCCCATTTTGCTGTGGGGTATATGCACATGAAGTTTGCTGAAAAATCCCATTTGTTTTACAGAAGTTGATCATTTGATTATTTATAAACTCAAGACCATTATCACTTCTAAAACATTTAATAGGTTTATTAAATTGATTTTTCACAATACTTGTAAATTCAACAATATTTTCAAACACTTCACTTTTCTGTTTCATTAAGCAAATCCACACAGCCCTAGAGTAGTCATCAACAATAGTAAGGAAGTACCTAAAACCTTCCTTACTTTGTACTCTATAGGGACCCCATACATCAAGATGTACAAGTTCACCTACACATGTACTTTTGTGATCACTTAAGGGAAATGGTTCCCTATGTTGCTTAGCCTTGTGACACACATCACAAGGATTTTCATTAGCAACAACCTTATGACCAATAACATGTTCTAATTTTTGTAAAACAACATCTGATGGATGTCCTAATCTAGCATGCCATAAATCAAACACTTTGCTAGAATTACAACAGACCTGACCACTCACAGAAGACTGACCACAAAAATACAATCCTTCAGATTGTCTACCAGTCACCAGGACTTTCTTGGTGTGTAAGTCCTGTATATAACATCTATGTTCATCAAAACCCACATATAATTTGTTGTCTTTGGCTAACTTATGAACAGAAATCAAATTCACAGAGTATTCAGGAACAAGAAACACATCATATAGAACTACCCCATTTCCAATTTTGACATTTCCAATCTTGGTTACCAAGGCACTTGTTCCATTAGGATGTCTAACTTGTATGTTTAAGTCTGAAACATCTATATAGCTTATTAATAACTCTTCATTATTTATCATGTGTTGATTTGCCCCTGAATCTACAATCCACCCAAACCTTATCCTTCCATTCCCAATATGAAAACAGTAAATAGGTTTAGCATGAACATTTGCACAGAAAGGAACAGATAGGCTACCTGACACATTATGACTCTGAGGAGTTTCACTAGATTTGTCACTAATCAGACTTAACAACTTAGCCCATTGATCACTGTTCAAGTTACCAATAGAAGTATCAGGTTTATCATCACTACAACTAGCATTTGCAACCACCCTTTTTCCTTGAGCTCCTCTTGGAGGTTTCATCCAAGAGGGGTAACCAACAAGTTCAAAACATTTGTCAATTGTATGACCTACTTTATTACAGTGAGTACACTTCAAACCTTGGTTTGAAGCTTTGTTAGACTTCTTATTTGATTCAAAAGACTGATTAGATTTTGAGAAAAAACCTATAGTTTGACTTTTCTTAGAAGTTCCACTAGAGTTTCTATGGGATTCTTCCCTAGAAACTATAGCAAAAGCTTCTTTAACACTAGGTAATTCTTCTTTCATTAACAAATTTGATCTAACCCCTTGATAAGAACTATCTAAACCCATTAAAAACTGCATAAGCTTGATCATATGATTAAAGTTATTAAACTTGGTGGCAGCATTACAAGTACAGGAGGGTAGTTGCAATATTTGATCTAGCTGTTTCCACATAATATTTAATCTATGATAATATTCAGAAACAGTTAGACCACTTTGAGTGAAGGTGTTTATTCTTTGATACAAATCAAACACTACAGAACCATCAACCTTATCATATGTTTCTTTCAATTCAGCCCAAATATCACTAGCAAATTTAGAGTAAACTTGACCCATATAAAGTTCATCACTCACAGAATTGAGAATCCAGGTTAAAACAACAGAGTTACACCTATCCCATTGTCTAGCCAATACTTCATTTGTTTCAGACTTAACACATGTTTTATCTACAAATCCCCATTTGTTTTTTACTTGAAGTGCAAGTGTCATAGCATTTGCCCAAACCGTATAGTTTTCTGACCCCTTCAGTTTAATAGAAACAATGGTAAGATTACTTGAATCAGATGCATGCAAATATAATGGATCACTAGCATCCAATTTGCTAACTAAGGTCTCAGTTGGTGGTGGTGGTGGAACAATAGCACCATCTCCACCAAGTCCTTGGTTCAAATTATCACCCATATTATCTTAAACACAGAGTCAATCAGACAAACAACAATATCAACAAATAAGCACCAATCAAACAACAAATAACAAATATCAGAGAGACACAGTAGATAACAAACACAGTCAAGAAACCACACAAACCCTAATTAGCGAAGCCAAGCCAGGGACAAGATCACAGGTTCGTCACTCAAGGGTGCCTGCGCATGCCTTAACTTGGGAGCTAATTAAGATATGACTAGACCAGATCTTAAAGCTAAACAGGGACTCAAGCCCTGGCTATAGACTCCTTAGGACAAACTCTAGGAATTAAAGTGTAAAGAAAAGGAAAGATCTCACCGAGCACAGCCCAAGTTAGGGTTCGCCTAACCCACAATCGTATAACCTTCACTTAGGGTTACACGATTGGAGGTGCAATTGAAGCTAAAAATAATAAACTCCAATCCTGATATCAGCTCGAGCACCAATCCACACAGATCTGAACAGATCTGACCAATACACCCAGATTCTCGTCAAGAACAATAATCCAGCGGAAACCCCCAAGATCCACAGAAGGAATACACAACCCCTTCGAGTAGAATCAAAGATCAGAGAGCGATCACAACCTAGTGCTCTGATACCATGTCAAAATTATGATATCAAAGCTTTAAACTCTAAACTTTATTAAACCAAACTGAAAGAACATACAAGAACTCTTAACATACAAAGAAAACTCTAACCTATACAACCAGAAAATACCAATCAATCTAGCACCTGATCTATACAACCAATAGACTAACTACAATGATCTGAAACAAGATGTTTACAGATCTAATCTCTGGAAAGATCAACTAGACCTACAATACTGGAAAGGCTTTGAGAGTATGTGAGAGAGTACAAGAGATGAACGAATGAGATTATTATCTCAACAAAGAAGCACAAGGCTTTTTATATCTGACAAAGAGAAGATATTCAATGGCCAGGATGAGAGATCATCAACGGATGATAACAACTTGTGTTACTTGCCACGGATCGCCAACGTGGCAGAGGACTTGGGCTCCAGCTAGACGAACTGGGCTAAATACTGGATCATGGGCTAAAATACTGGGCCATATTAATCAGAATTTAACTTGGACCCAAGACAATAATAGACAAGCCCACTCTTCTTTAACAGCAGCATTATGCACTTGTTCCACCGCAACATCCACCCACATGTGCACTGTCCAATCAGCAAGCTACCTCAGCAACCTAGCCACCTCAGCAATCCATCTCAGCAACCTGCAACACTTATGCAACATATTTTATATATGTACAAACAAACTATTTAAACTATACTAAGCTATTAAACTACTATATTTTTAACATTAACTCCCAACCTCTCATTTAAAACTCAAACACCTTTACCATCACAGCACAAGGGGTGAGGCTAATCTTGTTTGTTAAACAAATTAATCTGAACATGAACATGTTGGTAAACAAGTAAACCTGTTATCACGTTTAAGTTTTTTTTTTTTTTTTGGGAGTTTTTAATGTGTTGTTAAAAAATTGTTTACATTTAAAGTTCTTTGATGTTTAATTTTTTCTACCGAGTATTCATACCCAAAAGTGAAAATAAACATTCCTTCGAACTCTTCAAAACTTTTCTTTTCTAAGTAAATATATACGTTACTTCTAACTATCCATTCTCGTTCTCAATCCCAAGCGGCCAAGCTAAATATAAAAGCATAAGTTTGTTAAGTGAAAAAGATAAGTAAAAGTTAACCATTAAAAGATACAGCAAGAGTAATCGCATTTATTCATATTAAAAGATAATCTGTAGTCAGAAAAAACTGCAACATTACTTCAAACAATAACCTGTTGGGTAACCAAAACCTCCAACATAATCACAAAATGAGCTGGATAAATATGTATCCAAACTGCATGAAATCTCTTTCCTTCTGTTGCTATTTTCATCATCAGATGGCAATGGTCGGCCGAGTTTTACAACATGATAATTTCTCTTCGTCGGGCCTTCTTGCCTTCGGTCTGAAAACAACCCTCTCATTGTGCAACCAAAATTGGACCGATGTTTCTTACTAGCACCAAAACCTTTATAGCCTTCACTAACTTCATTTTTCACAACATTTTGCTTCTTTTTCATGTCTCCACACAAATGTGATCTGCTTGATGAACTATTAAAAATATCTAAGTCAATTGACAAAATAGGAATGTGGAGTAACGGGTTAAATGAGTTTGATCAAAACGAGCCTCTTTATATTTGGGTTAAAACGAGGCTTCAAAGCATTTAACTGCACTTTAAACACCTTTCAACAGGTTAAAACTGCTTGACCCATTTGACCCGCTTCCTTATTAGCGGCTTATATTCTATTTTATCCATTTGACCCATAATCAATAAAATACAACCCCAATAGACCCTTCCATGTAAATGGGCTATAATTTGTCATATGTAATTGATAGAAAGCCTACCCCTTGCGCTCATCTGGGCCGTAAGTGAGCTCCACTGATGTTTCCCTCGTAATGGTGTAGATGGGTGTATGCCGAACAAACTCAATCTGTTCAAAAAAACCAACATTGATGCTTAGCTTTGCTATAGGTGGGATTAACTAAGTATGATAATGATGATGATGATTTGTAATGCATCTAGAGCCTAAAGTAGCATGTAAAGCACGAGTGAAATTCAAATGCTCACCTGATCACCATTCTTGATCCCATAACGTGCAATAGGATCACGGTCACAAAGGAGCTTCATATGCTCAAAGCATAGGCAGAAATTTCCCCATACATGTGACCTGCAGATAGTGGCGGATCCAGAAATTAATTTTAGTAGTAACGTTTTTCATTTTAATAGTAACGTTTTCCAAATATCGTAAAAAACAAATTTTCCAATTTCCACTAATTTTCCACTACAAAGTTGAGTAGCAACGGACGCGTAGCTTCAAGCTAGGTCCGCCCCTGCCTGCAGACAATCAACTTTATAAAATGAGACGTTTTCCAACATTACAATAAATCATGCCAGATCATACTATTATGAGTAGTACTTATTATCCTATATAACTTAACTTTTTAAGGATTGGCAATTTAGAGAGGATATATAAATGTGCATACCATGAAATATTGCAATCTCCTGGTATAGAAAAATGACTGAAAGCAGCTTCAACTGCTTGTTTCAATTTAGCAACGGTCGCTTTGTTCGTAACAATAATATCTGAATCACACATACAGATCATCATCCACTATAGATATCATTGTTTGATTTACAATTTTATCATGATAGTTTCTGTTATGATCCTAAATATGTTATATCTGCTGGGCAACACATGTACATAAAATATCATTCATCAAACATCGTTTGTTTTATTCTTCGTTTCAACTCTTTTATAAACGCGAACAAAAATAAATAAAACTTAGAGTAATGTTACCAAACGTCGATCCATCTAATCTGAGAACCGAGAGTCCAATAGGTTGCGAAGCGAATCTTCCAAACGAAACTCGCTTCCAATAGCTTCGTTTATCAGGCAACAATGTAGGAAAAGAGATTGGGGTCGTGAAAGGATTGTTAGAAGCTACATTAGAAAAATGGGCATTGTGGTCCTGCACCTGGTTGGATGAATGTGGCATATTTTATAAGTAAGAGTAATTTATTAACAGATAATATTATGGTGAAAAGAAGGAGAGTTTAATATATATTTATATATATAGGTGATCGAATTGATGTGAATATATGGATAAGATGGATAGTGATCGCTATCTTAATTCGTTCGGTGTCTACTATTTTCTCTGCGAATTTTATGGAGAAGAAAGTTGACAGTTTCTTAATATAGTCGTGGATGAGCCATATGTTGTGTTGCCATGCATTCATCTTGATTAATGATAAAAAAAATGCACATTTTATCTACTTTTTAACACCTTTCATGGTGTTCATGGTAGGATTTGAGGCAAGTTTTATACAAGAATGCACATTTTATCACATGACAATCACCCATTTAATTTATTCTAATATTATTAACATATTAATATTAATATTTAATATCTATATATAATCTTTAGAGTTAAGTACAATGTGAGTCTCAGTAATTATACCCACTATAAGGTCGTATATTATAGGTTTAAGCTATCGTAGTGGGTTCTTGATATTAGTGGTGGGTGTCGGTGAAGCCATTATGGGCTTTTTGATGTTTTAATTGGTTTGTAGGCCATGTGGGCTTATCTGATAATAGGCCTAATATAATTACTTGTTTTGTATTCATAATTAGGTGAGTGGTTCATACAATATTTTGCTCTCAGTTGTACTAGTCATTTTATCAATAAAACGTGTAAAGTTTGGGTTTATTCGTTTGTTCTTGAATCACCACAATCATTGTTTTCTCCTTTGATTGTGTTTTATTCGATATCATTGTGTTAAGATCGGTTTCTGGGACTTATAATTGATATCATAGCCCAAGAATTCTATCGAAGGCTCGGATGGATATCAAGAATTCAAGAAGGGATTCGACTGGAAATTATGGTTTGGTTTACATTTTTTTAGGTTAATTTTTCGGTGGATTTAATCAAATTTTCCGGTTTAGTAGAAGGGTTTCTCCGTCGAACAAAAAGAACAAAGAATTTTGGTCCGTTGACCTGTTTCAAAATTCAGAAGTTTTTTTTAAAGATTTTCAAAAATACAATTGGTTGAAAAGATTTGGTTAAATCTTTTATAAGTTTCAAAAAGAATTGAGTTGCATCTATTTCGGGATTTATGTTATCTACAAGTTACTAGTTCTCGAGGCTATTAGTCTCTGGAATCAATCAGGTGTTCTCGTGTTGCTTAAATTTCGAAGTCTTGCTCTCGTAGTTAAGGTTCTCGGAATTAGGGTTATAGGTACACAAATTCACGGACTTGCTTCTTGTTCTTGTGTTTGAAGTGTTCCTTGGATTGCTTGTTGTTCTCAAAATATTTTTTGAGTTCTCGGAATTACACTGTTATCAGAGTTTGTAGCTTGTTCTTGGGCTGATCACTTGGTTTATAAATTTGCAAATGAGTTATCAAACTTTAAGGCTTCTCGGATTTTTAGACTTCTGAGACTCTTAATCAGAACAAAAATCAGTTAATCATTTTAATTAAGAGTAAATTACTATTTGCGTCCCTGTGTTTTGGTGGTTTTAACTAGTTGAATCCAAATTCAAAATGTTTAACTATCTGAGCACCTGGTTTTTCAAATTGCAACGATCCGAGTCCAATTAACTAACGTCATCCAATATATCAGTTAAGTACAAGGGCAATAGAGTCATTTATACCTAAGGTACAAGCATTTGATGCATAAAGTACTTAAATAATACTTTTACCTATTTTATTATATATATATATGTATATTATACACACACCATCTATATCTCTCTTCCTCCTCTAAACCATTACACAACCACCTCCCATCCACCACCAACCCCCATTACAATCACCGCCACTGCACCTCCGACCACCCCCACTGCACCACCACACTTCCACCCACCCCCACTACACCAGTTCACCACCACAACTCCACACCACCCCCTACTTTCCTCTCTCTCTCTCTCTCTCTCTCTCTCTCTCTACTGGAAGTAACCCACCCACCTCCACCATCTTCAACCCCCTCCACCACCGCCACTGCACCACCTCACTACCACTGCTGCACCACTACACCAACCCCCACCTCACCGCTAAATAGACTTAAGATTGAACAACGGTCCACCCTATTTTGAACCTAGGTATCACTGTAAACCCCACATTCGAAATACCCTTTTCAGGAACCAAATACTTTTTCATTACATCTTCCATATAAACCATTGAAAAGTTAGCCCCTTTTTCCACATGAAATATCTCAACCGGTGGAGTAAAGAAACGAACCAATTTATGAAGTAACCATATGGAGCTAGACATATATACAAAAGCATCATAGAAAACAGTAACAGATCTCCATGAATCCATAACCTCCAAATTCTTTCGGTCCACATTCTTAAATATCGAAGATTCCATTGTCAGATGCACAATCTGTTCGTATTTCGTTTCACAAAATCGAAGATTCATGGAGACGGTGGTTGCCGTGGTGGATGGAGGTTGATTTTGATTTTTCTGGAAGATGAATTTCTAGGGTTTATAAACATATCAGTGGTGTTAGGGCATGCTTGGCTCTCCAACCTCCTTATCTCCTTTTCCCCTTCTCTACCTCCTTATCTCCTTTTCTAAGAAGTCACAATTTGTAACTTCTCCCTTTTCTCCTTATTAAGGCACAAAAGCTCTTTTTAAATCCTTACCCAAACACTATAAAAACTCCTTATTAACTTCTTGAGAAGTTAATAAGTTAAAAGGAGGCTAAATAAGGTTACCCAAACATGGCCTTAGTGAGAGCTGAGAAAAGGGAGAGGATAAAGTAGTGAGAGTTAGATTCTTTTAATAAGTAGGGGCATTTTTGTCTTTTAACATAAAGTTAACGAATTTATTTGACGGTGTTAGAAATTTGGACTCAGATAGTTAAAATTTGAAAAATCAAGTGCTCAGGTAGTTAAACATTTCCGTTTTGGATTCAAGTAGTTAAAACCATCAAAACACAGGGACTCAAATAGTAATTAACTCTTTAATTAATTAAATGGATTCTAACAATCAAGTTAGAATACTTCTGCTAACATCCATTAGGAGTTGGATGCGATAATATGAACGAGTACACAGGTTCCTAGATTGATTACGGATGGTGCATTTGTTGAATGGAAGTTATATTCGTCCAACACTTTAAAATGAAGTATGCAAATATTAGAGATCAATTTACAGATATCCTTTTCAGATTACGTATGTTACAGATGATGAAAAATGCTCAGATTTACCCATTGAGATCGGGTTTCGGATTTATCAATCAGGTTCGGGTTCAATTGTTCCCTAATCATAAACTCTAAATTTGCATATTTTTATTCTATTTTATTATATTACATTTTGATTTATAAGTTATTTTTTTTTATTTTATTATAGAATATTCTTGACGTGAGTATTTAGTACTTAAAATTGTATAAACCCATAAAGAACAAAAGATATATAAAAAATTGAGTTCCCATAGATGCACTCCACAACTTCGATGAATTTGCCAATACGTTGAAACACTCACTGATTCAATCGATTGCTTTCCGTACTTGTCTTCTTCTTCTTCATCGGTAAACCCTATTACTGTCTTTCATTACATACCATTGAGATATTAGCACTACAATTCCCTCTTTATTTGAATCATAAACATTTTTCACGATCGATGCATGATCACGATCACTTTCTAGTTACATTAATTATTTAATCACCTCAATTTCATCCCCTAAACCCTAATCTGCGATCAAGAGGTTAATACTTTTTCTTTTGTTCTGAAATTTATGCTTCAAGTTCTGAATTTTACTCTCTTATTAGTTTAGTTGCTAATTATAGACTTCAGTAGGTGTTAAAGACCTCATTATTATACTATTTATCTATGGGAATTTGAGAAGGATTTACTACAGCTGCACCAGTACATGGTCCGGAGACGTAGGATTAAGGTTAAGGACTTTTAGGGAATGGTTTAGAGTGTGTTCCCCAAATATATGGGGGTGGGTGTAAGTGGTTGTTGTGAGTGAAGAAAATGAGTAATCTACTGTTTATCGGTATATTTGGGGTTATTTGAGAATCTTTTAGGGAAAACAGAAAACTGTATTTATTTTTTAATATTTATTGAAAGTGGTTGTGAGTGGGGGAGAGATAAACTGTAATGATTTTTAATTTAATATGTGGTTGTGATTGATTGTGAGTAAATGAGGATGGAGAAGCAGATGTGAATGCCCTTAGCTTTTGTCTTAGGGGCTAGGTTTTTCCTACACGTTAGGTGGACTTTTCATGTGATTGTATTCAACTATTCATGTGTTTATGTCTATATGTTGTTTTATGATTTACTTGTTTGACTATATGTTTGTGTGTGTGGAGCTAATTATTGACTTAAGTAGATGTTAAGGTCTCATTATACTATTTAAGTATCTATGGATGGGAGTTTGGGATTACGGTGGAATTTTCATCATATAATTATAACATTGGAACATAGTCACAAGAAACGCGGCACCCCCACGAACAACGATCCGGATCGCGGTGCTAAGTCGATCAGATCACTGTTGGTACTTGGTACCAGTGGCGGAGCTTGATTTTTTTTTTTGAGAGGGCCGAAAGTCACAAGACCCTTAAAACGGTGGGGGCCAGACTCAATACGTATGGGATTTTCGGACGAAAATGTGTAAATTTACACTATTGAGCAAAAAAACGCCCTGTCCCTCTAAAAGCTTCACCCCTAGTTAGTATGCGATCCGGATAGGTGAATTCGATCGTTCCTGTTTTTTCAAGCAATCCGACCCAGTTACATTCGATTCGTGTTTCCAATCGATAGGGTTGGTGATTAGGAATAATTAGATACACGACCCGGAAGCTAAACAGCTTTGAACAAATTTAATTTCTGAATTGTTAGGTATGTCACCTGTGGTAGTCGATGTCACCGTCGGAAGGGTGAGAAAATAAGCCTTTTTGGGTGTAAATTAGTTTGTGTAATTTTACCATTTAACCCCTCAATCTTTCACTGGTTTACATTTATTCCCTAAACTTGTAAACTTTTTACATATATAGTGTAAAATTAGTTTGCATATGATACGATGTAACAGACTATATGGTACACCGTACCACGTACCGAATGAACCTAGCCCCCTTGTACCAAATTTTAGAAATGCATGAACCGCTTACCAGTTTTGTTCCGTGTACCGGAACGTATTGCGATCCATGTGACTATAGCACTATGCATTGGAATTTGAAAAACACTAGGACTTCTATATCTTTTGAGTAAGCTAATTTTATCAGAATTTTTTTTCTTACTGTTGCTAATAAATAGTCTTTTGATATGTTTCTACTTTCTTATTGATATGTGTTAATTACATGTGATTAGTTTGGCTTCCATCAAGAGTTAATGGCAGCAAAAGTTGTTGAAAGTCGAGGGTCAACGTCCTTTGACTTTGAGATTGTTGATAAGGATTATGATCATGCCACTGATGATTCTGCTAATAATATTAATCCATGGATAAATCCTGCGTCGATTAAACTTAGACATCGGCTTGGAAGGGGCCCATTTGGTGATGTTTGGTTAGCAACTCGTCATCAAGTTACTGAAGAGTATGAAGAGTATCATGAAGTGGCTGTTAAGATGTTGCATCATATTAAGGAAGATAACATTAAGGCTGTGTTGGATAAACTTAATGTTTTGTTTTCGAAATCTAAGGGGTTACCAGGTGCTTGTTGGTTGCACGGTGTTTCAGTTATAAATGGAAAGGTAATACAAAAGATTGTACCCTTTTATAGTTATATCTCCTCTGTCTTAATATAAATACAATGAATGAGTGCCACAATTTATTGGGAGTGTTTGACTATAACAAGAATAAAATTGCCAATATTCTGTAATGATTTCTAATGCATAATTAAGAAAATTTGATTGATTTATGTAATTGTGTAGTTATGTTTGATAAATGGTTTTTATTTGTTTTAGATATGCATTATTATGAAGTTTTATGAGAGATCAGTTGGTGACCAGATGGCTCGTCTTAAAGAAGGAAAGTTTTCTTTGAGTGATGTGTTGAGGTAATATTGTTATACGATGAAATAAAATTATTTGCTAGTTTCCTAGTTTGTTACTTTGTTTTGTTACTGATTAATATAATATTGACAGGTATGGGATTGACCTGGCTCATGCGATTATGGAACTGCATTCGAAAGAGATCTTAATTCTTAATCTTAAGCCTTATAATATCCTCATTAATGGAGACAACAAGGCAATTTTAGGTGATTTGGGGATCCCGTATGCTCTTTTAGGCGTTCCATTGCCTAGTTCAGATATGACTAGAAGACTTGGCACACCAAATTATATGGCCCCTGAACAATGGCAACCTGATGTTAGAGGCCCGTTGGCCTTTGAAACTGATTCATGGGGTTTCGGTTGCACCATTGTGGAAATGTTGACTGGTCAACAGCCTTGGTGTGGTAAATCTATTGATGAGATATATGATTCCGTTGTTAAACGGCAAGAAAAACCACAAATTCCCGATGGCCTTCCACCTGATGTCAAAAATGTAATTATTGGTTGCTTTGAGTATGACTTCAGGAGTCGTCCTTTGATGTCAGATATTTTGCGTGTCTTCGAAAGGTATGTATCTCTTTTTTTAAATGCACTGCTTTCTTGTTTTCATAATCTAAGCTGTTATATAAAAAAAATTGCAGCTCGAAAGATGCGGTTTACCATGATGGGAATTGGACAAGTATCGGTAGTGGGGGTATTTTAGACAAAGCAAATTGGTTAGGCTACACAGAATGGTTTTTGTCAAAAGACCATCTTCAAGTGGGTGATATGGTTCGATCTAGAAAGCCACTAAACTCCTGCAAGCCCGAAAGCATGGTTGTACCAGAAGGGACCATCGTTGGTTTAGACACTGACAGTGAGCAAAATGGTTATGTTTTGGTACGGGTACATGGCATACATGATCCAGTTAGAGTCCACGGGTCAACATTGGAACGGGTCACATTCGGGCTGGCAGCTGGGGATTGGGTCCGTTTAAAGAAAGAAAATAAGAAACACTCTCCTGTCGGTGTTCTTCATTCCATTACCCGTGATGGAAATGTAGCTGTTGGTGTTATCGGGTTTGAAACTCTTTGGACAGGTGTTTATTCAGACCTCCAGATGGCAGAAACTTATTGTCCTGGCCAGTTTGTGAGGCTAAAATCTAATGTTTTTAGCCCGAGATTTCAATGGATAGGAAAACGAGGGTGTGAGTGGGCCACTGGGCGCGTTTCTCAAGTGTTACCAAACGGTTGTCTCGTGGTTAAATTCCCAAGTAAACTAAGTTTTGGTGATGAAAACAGCTGTTTCTTGGCTGACCCAGCTGAAGTTGAATTGGTCTCGTTTAGTACGAGTCCTAACATGATGAAAAAATATCAACATCTTGAGGATTTTCACTGGGCTGTGAGACCGTTACTGATTTCTTTAGGTTTGTTGACTGCAGTTAAGTTAGGACTCTGTGTCTCGAAGAAAATCAGGAAATCAAACAAGAACTCTGAAACCAAGGAAGCTCAGCGGGGCGGTGACACAGCTAATGCAAAATGGCTTCCTCCAAACATGGCTAATATTATTTTCAGAGAAGGGGTTACTACTACTGCTACTAGTACTTCCAGGTAACTCATAAACTGTAAAGTTGAACCTAAGGTTTCAGTGGCATTGGTGATTATGTTAGTTATATTAAAAATGAAATCTGGGATATGGGTTTGTTACTTTGTTTGGTTGTGGTTGATTTTATAGGTTTGTGCAGTCTTGAATCCTTCTGTAAATAGCTGACTGCTTGTTTTTAGATGTACTTTAATGGTGCTGAATATATGTTTATCAACCTTTAATTGCTTTTGGGTGACTAGGAGCAGCAAATGGGCTGCGACTGGAAAGGCGCGACTTCAGGTGCGATGGCACAAATTCAAAAAAAAAATTCCGGCCAAAAGTGGTAAAAAAAACCCTAATTAAGAATGGAATCAACCTAAAACAGCCTAAAGAAGCCCCAAACAACAAGCCTAAAAACATGTCTAAAACCCGTGAAAATGGTATTTGATACTATGCGCTTAGTTTAAAAAAGCCCTAGCTTTTTAAGCGCCTAGGCTCTATGTGATATTAGGAGTTTAATAATAAATAAAATTTTTATATGAAAGTTCATATTTAATGAAATTATAGTTAAGTGAAAAACATATTTTTCCTTGTACGAAAAAAAAAATGGTTTAAATCAAATGGTGGTGAAAGTTACTACTATAGAAAATTAAAATATATAAATCCTATCTATCGCTAAATCTCATATTCAAAATATAAACTTCATTCAATTAATCCCGGAGTTGATTGCGGACCTACTCGTTTTAGCCTAGCTTCAATATCGTTTTAAGCCTTGAACACCACATTCGAACTCCACACACATCGGTTTCTGGTTTATCTCTTGATCAATGCAACCGTCGTAATCCATCGCCACCGCGGTTCAGATCACCACCGCCGCACACGGGCTGCACCACCTTTAGGTTAGCGACGTGGCGTTTGAAGTTTTCGATTTGGTTCCGATCTTGCTGCTATCAAGCACCGTGAATCACCGCATCGTCGTCGCACAAGCGTATTGCCTCCACACGCGAGTTCATGGCCGCCGCCACCGAGCGTTTCTATTGTTGTCTAATCTAATTGTCTCCGCAAAACTATTCCGCTCGTCGATGAAGGTATTGATTTGGCCCTCTGTCGTTTGATTGAAGTTATACACCCATTTATTTCCGGCGACTAGGAACTATATTGACAAATTGGCTTTTAAGTTTTGCAAATTTGGGGTACTGGCTTTTAGATCTAGTTGTTTTCTTCTTTGGCTAAAATCATGCGGTCTGGAACTTGATTTTTATTTGGGAGGTTTGTGCTCTGCTGGGTAAATGTTTGATGGAAATCACATGCATGCATGAATATCTTTAACATGTAGGAAATTGACATCCAAGTTTATATTGATCTAAATGGTTATAATAACATTTTATAGATTTGATAACAAAGTTTCCTACTCCTTTTATCAACAAATAGAATTTCTTAATACGTACATATTTTTGAAATGCAATAGATATAACCTAGAAACTGTTGTAATCCTAATGTTTATACAAATTGTTAAATGTATAACTATCACTAGTTTAGTGGCAAAGGTATTAACGAACATCGAATTTTATAAAACAAAAAGAGAATTTACTCTAGTAGATAAATGGCGTGTATCTACAACTTTATAATAATTGTTTTTAAGTTGTGGGTGTATCATTAAGATTTGGATGATTGGTCGCCGGGAAAATTTTAACAAACGAACCACTAGCAAGGTTAATCTATTATAAAACTGAACTGAAAAATAACGGGTTATAGGTTCGCGTACTCAATGAAGATGATCTACTTTTACTTGCTTAACTAAGGTACGGATTCTGTTTTCTTTTAATCATAGTATAACTTTCGTTTCCTTCCATGTGTACGGGTTCGTTAGTCGTATCATCATAGTATAAAATTCATATCCGTTATTTTGTAGTACGGACTTACGTCTATGTTTAGAGTCTGTTGGTCATCATTTTATACGTATCATTGGTTCGTATTTGGTTCATTATTTGGATCGGTGTGTATTTGTCAGTTTGTTTGTTAGTGTGTCATAGCATGCCATGCCTCTGACTTGTACTCATGGCCGCATGTTCCAGTTAGTGTCATTTTTAGTTTGCCTGTAATTATTTACATGGCCTTAGCTTTTGTACTCTGTCACCCGAGCAGTTTGTTTTGACTTGTCGTTGGGGCGTCAGCGACATGAACACTTTCCGTGACAGTGCGTAATCAAAATCACGGCGTCTCTTACATGGTCCCTTAGAGGCGTATGGATATATCCTAGATCTGATTCTGACTTCTGATATATGTTTGAGTTTGTTTTGTGGAGATTGGAATAATGGGTGTACGCCACGCTCACCATCTCATAGGTGCATGGACTAGCTAGCTATGTACCAGTTTGTAAGTTTGTTTTGGCTCGTGGGTGCTTCCGTTTGACGTGACTTAATTTATTGTTATGAATAGTCACGTAGTTTGATGTATGTATCTGTTCTGATAAGTTTCTGATATTGTTCTTATATGCTTCGGTATGTGTCTGATTATGTTCTGGTCAAGTAACACGTTTTGCCTTGGATTATGTTCATCAACTGTTTCGATAAAAGTTTGGTTTCGAGTTTGAAACAGAGTTCGTTTGGTTTTCGTATTCCCTTTCGTATGTTCACTTCGGTCACAGTTCTATTACGTCTTGCTTTTCCGCTGCGTTGAATTTACTTGTACTGTTGATTTCTCCGTTACTGGGCAATTTTTGGCTCAGCCGTATTTTCTTTTGTTGTGTTGTCTTATTTGTTTCGCAGGTAATATGGGATGTTGGGGAAATCAGTGAAGAGCGTTAAAAGAAGTTGGAAATCATGATTCATTAATTTAGTTCTACAATGTAAAAAAATGTAACTAGGATCTTTTCGTTTTAATATTATGGAATGGTTTTTGGATTTGATATCTGTAAAAGTGACACGTCAGCCCTGTCCGGGTTGGGGTGTGACAATTATGGTATCAGAGCAAAGGCTCCTTCCTGTAGAAAATTTAAACCTTAAAATGAAACCTGTGAGTTAATGGGTAGACGTCGGGTTAAGAATTCGATTTTTGGTCAATCTTTATACTCATCAGTTTGTCTTTTCTGTGTCTATCTATTATAGACATTTTTTTTGTCAATCGTTATTAGCTTATTGTAGATCTTGACTGTATGGAATGATTGTTTCGTCATCATTGTGTTCCCACTGACAAATTGTTGAATGAATCGGAAGTTGGTGGTTGACATGATTGAAGCGTTCACGACAATGAATGAAGTTGACTATGCGCCACAAGGACCTTGCTACTATACGTGCTTCAAGAGGTGTTCCACATCGGATGTATATTCTAGCTAAATCTAGACGTCTAGTTTAGTTATTGTTACTTCTTAGATTTTGGCAATGGGTATCCCATGATTCATTTATCTTCTCTCAGTCTTTCCTTACTATCCGGATAGATCATTGAAATGCATGATAGGAGTATCATAAGGGCATTCTTGTAAGGTAATTGATGATTACGGTCGCGAACGTAATCATGAATTACAGGTACATACGTGCGTTTTTGGATTCTTGTCATGTAGATTAGTAACTATCCAAATGTTTAAGATTCCTTACGATGATATTATATTACTACATGCCTACAAGCTTATGATGCATGTATATATTATCACAGAGTCCGTCACCTCTCTCCAGCTGTAACCTCATACTATTTATAATATTGACAAGTTGGGTATTGGTCTCAAAATTTGCAATGCCAGTAGCTATCTAGCCATTTTTTTTAGGGTATAACTAGTCTCTATAAGATCAACAACCAATCCAGTTGCGAGACTACTTAGGAAATGGAAGACACACTCCCCACCCAATATATGAATCTCTTTATGCCGTAGTTCTCTAAATTTTCGTCTATTTTTATATTGCGTCTGAATTTTGATTTGTTTCGGTATTCATTTGTGTGTCGTCTCAGAAACTCCATACTTCAGTATGCTTCGTATCAAAAGATATGATGTTTAATTTTGTTTTGTGTTCGTTAAATTTGATTTTGCTGAGCAATTTTGAGGACAAAATTTTTTTTTTTAGAAGGGTAGAATTGTGATATTAGGAGTTTAATAATAAATAAAATTTTTATATGAAAGTTCATATTTAATGAAATTATAGTTAAGTGAAAAACATATTTTTCCTTGTACGAAAAAAAAAATGGTTTAAATCAAATGGTGGTGAAAGTTACTACTATAGAAAATTAAAATATATAAATCCTATCTATCGCTAAATCTCATATTCAAAATATAAACTTCATTCAATTAATCCCGGAGTTGATTGCGGACCTACTCGTTTTAGCCTAGCTTCAATATCGTTTTAAGCCTTGAACACCACATTCGAACTCCACACACATCGGTTTCTGGTTTATCTCTTGATCAATGCAACCGTCGTAATCCATCGCCACCGCGGTTCAGATCACCACCGCCGCACACGGGCTGCACCACCTTTAGGTTAGCGACGTGGCGTTTGAAGTTTTCGATTTGGTTCCGATCTTGCTGCTATCAAGCACCGTGAATCACCGCATCGTCGTCGCACAAGCGTATTGCCTCCACACGCGAGTTCATGGCCGCCGCCACCGAGCGTTTCTATTGTTGTCTAATCTAATTGTCTCCGCAAAACTATTCCGCTCGTCGATGAAGGTATTGATTTGGCCCTCTGTCGTTTGATTGAAGTTATACACCCATTTATTTCCGGCGACTAGGAACTATATTGACAAATTGGCTTTTAAGTTTTGCAAATTTGGGGTACTGGCTTTTAGATCTAGTTGTTTTCTTCTTTGGCTAAAATCATGCGGTCTGGAACTTGATTTTTATTTGGGAGGTTTGTGCTCTGCTGGGTAAATGTTTGATGGAAATCACATGCATGCATGAATATCTTTAACATGTAGGAAATTGACATCCAAGTTTATATTGATCTAAATGGTTATAATAACATTTTATAGATTTGATAACAAAGTTTCCTACTCCTTTTATCAACAAATAGAATTTCTTAATACGTACATATTTTTGAAATGCAATAGATATAACCTAGAAACTGTTGTAATCCTAATGTTTATACAAATTGTTAAATGTATAACTATCACTAGTTTAGTGGCAAAGGTATTAACGAACATCGAATTTTATAAAACAAAAAGAGAATTTACTCTAGTAGATAAATGGCGTGTATCTACAACTTTATAATAATTGTTTTTAAGTTGTGGGTGTATCATTAAGATTTGGATGATTGGTCGCCGGGAAAATTTTAACAAACGAACCACTAGCAAGGTTAATCTATTATAAAACTGAACTGAAAAATAACGGGTTATAGGTTCGCGTACTCAATGAAGATGATCTACTTTTACTTGCTTAACTAAGGTACGGATTCTGTTTTCTTTTAATCATAGTATAACTTTCGTTTCCTTCCATGTGTACGGGTTCGTTAGTCGTATCATCATAGTATAAAATTCATATCCGTTATTTTGTAGTACGGACTTACGTCTATGTTTAGAGTCTGTTGGTCATCATTTTATACGTATCATTGGTTCGTATTTGGTTCATTATTTGGATCGGTGTGTATTTGTCAGTTTGTTTGTTAGTGTGTCATAGCATGCCATGCCTCTGACTTGTACTCATGGCCGCATGTTCCAGTTAGTGTCATTTTTAGTTTGCCTGTAATTATTTACATGGCCTTAGCTTTTGTACTCTGTCACCCGAGCAGTTTGTTTTGACTTGTCGTTGGGGCGTCAGCGACATGAACACTTTCCGTGACAGTGCGTAATCAAAATCACGGCGTCTCTTACATGGTCCCTTAGAGGCGTATGGATATATCCTAGATCTGATTCTGACTTCTGATATATGTTTGAGTTTGTTTTGTGGAGATTGGAATAATGGGTGTACGCCACGCTCACCATCTCATAGGTGCATGGACTAGCTAGCTATGTACCAGTTTGTAAGTTTGTTTTGGCTCGTGGGTGCTTCCGTTTGACGTGACTTAATTTATTGTTATGAATAGTCACGTAGTTTGATGTATGTATCTGTTCTGATAAGTTTCTGATATTGTTCTTATATGCTTCGGTATGTGTCTGATTATGTTCTGGTCAAGTAACACGTTTTGCCTTGGATTATGTTCATCAACTGTTTCGATAAAAGTTTGGTTTCGAGTTTGAAACAGAGTTCGTTTGGTTTTCGTATTCCCTTTCGTATGTTCACTTCGGTCACAGTTCTATTACGTCTTGCTTTTCCGCTGCGTTGAATTTACTTGTACTGTTGATTTCTCCGTTACTGGGCAATTTTTGGCTCAGCCGTATTTTCTTTTGTTGTGTTGTCTTATTTGTTTCGCAGGTAATATGGGATGTTGGGGAAATCAGTGAAGAGCGTTAAAAGAAGTTGGAAATCATGATTCATTAATTTAGTTCTACAATGTAAAAAAATGTAACTAGGATCTTTTCGTTTTAATATTATGGAATGGTTTTTGGATTTGATATCTGTAAAAGTGACACGTCAGCCCTGTCCGGGTTGGGGTGTGACACTCTAGGCTCCAGATCCTGCCTATGCGCCTTGAGTGCGCCTTGGGCTTTTCACAACATAGCTTAATATTCATAGTTTGTGAATGTTATAATGTTTGGATTGGATACATTAGCAGCAGATTATGGCTCAATATGATGCTTGATCCATGCATGACATAATAGAGCAATCCTGTCATGAAATCAACCAAGTAAAATTAAAGTCATAATGTTCCTTCCTTATTCGAGACCTGAAGTTCAGTGATTTGGGCCTAGTTGGGCCTCGTCACAATTTTGTTTGAGGGCCTCATGCCAATCTCCAAGACTCTAACTAGGACCCAAATCACTACATTTAATTGATCTAGCAAGGACTTATCCAAACCGCTTTTCTTTTGATAGGGGGATAAATGTGAAATCAACTATTCTAGTAATGAACGTTTGGAAACTCAAGCACAAAACCAAGTAATTATGTGAATTCGGATATATTATAAATATAACAAAACTGTAAAAAAGCACTTTTTTTTAATGATAGAGGAGTATTAGAAAAAAGGTATTTGTGTGTGGCTATAAATTAAATAAAAGGAAAAGTAAGTTGGAGGTTTTAAATGGTTTATTTGTAAGAAAAAGTGAGTTTGAAAGCGTTGTGGTTTAGAATGATGTGACACAGTGACGTGACAGTTTGGAATTCCAAATAACCCCTACCATTGTGGAAGCTTTGATAAAAGATGAAAACTCATGAAAGTTACATTGACGGCTAATCGGTGTAATTGATGTTTGTAATCTTGTTCTAGCGTCTTGTTTGTTTTAGTAAGATGTTTGTGGTTAAAAAAAAAACTATATAAAGATTAAAAAAACATGTAACAACAAAATTTTTAAAAAAGTAAAACTCTTTTCCATATAACAGAAAAGAGGTCCAATATATATGCTTCGTTAACATTGATGAAATGTATTTAAGGGCCTACCGAAGATTCTCTACCATTTGTTGGAGGCTATGTTGCTTATGAATCGCTTCATTCCTTCACATGTCATCTCATATATATTTTTGTAGTGCGTAATCCAACGTATACAATGTCGTCTAGCCTGTTTTTCACCGCATACGTACAATCTCACATATATTATCTTCTGTTCATATACTATTTTTTTCACCACATCTCGTCTAGCCTACTGTTCATATACTATGTTTTGTGTATTTTTTTTTCACTTATTATTAATAATTATTTCATATCTTCGTCCCTATAATTAAGCTAAAAAAATCTGTACCTCTAAATTTTGTTTGTTTTTTTTTTCATTCTTCATAGGACGATAACTGTCGTTTTTCGATATATAATACTTCTATATTTTCTTATATTATTTCTCTCTTCCTTTCACAAAACATTATATAGAGAACTATAGATGCATATGGAGAATGGATAGTGCGTTGAAATATTTGGAGATTCACTATTGCATATCTATGTTTTCTCTATTATAGAGAATGAGATATAAGAGTATTCACATCAGGTCCCCTAAAATTAAGTGAGAAAAAACCCCAAATTTTAGAATGGGGTTATGAGTGAGGCTGTATGGTAAACAGACGGGGCAACCATCCCCGTCCCAATTTTTTGCATGTCTCAAACACTCTACACCACCCCGCTACCCCAGTCCCTTCTTCCCCCGTCTCCCATGTCTTGCCCGGGACATAAAGGACGCTCCAATCACCTTTTTTTCTTTTTTTTTTTTTTTGATTTGAACCACTAGTTATTTTTCTTTTTATTGGATGGTTAATAAATTTGAGACATGACCTTGTGGTGTCTCCACACCATGGTTATTTCTTTCACCATTCTCTATACTCCCTCCGTCCCATTAGAAGTGTCTTAGTTTTAAAAACACAAAGTTTTAGGCACATTAAATGATTGACTTTTTTCTTTGCCATATGACAATAATACCCTTGTCATAGGTGGGTCCATCATATTCTTTATTTATTTTAGTTGTGCTTTTAAGGGTAAATTTGGAAATTGACTATTAATTTTTGAAAGTGGACACATGAAATGGGACAAATAAAAAAGGGAATATGGACACTTCTAATGGGACGGAGGGAGTATTTTTTATTTGAAAAATTTATGGACTGTGATAGGGATAGAGGCTCCAATAGAGATGGTTTTGGGCGTTATCGAGGTCCACATGCACATGCAATCCATTTTTACATTGTGATTTGTGACACACGTTTTTGGGTCTCGGTTTTACCATCTTGTTCTTGTCCAATAACCACCAAAACCAACTTGGTGATGGGGCATATATGATATATGTACCATATTTCTTTGTATAAAATCTGTAGAGAGAGAAAGAAATGAGTAGTAAAATAATAATAAAAATTGGTGATAACATGATAATGTTTTTGGGTGTGTTTAGACTTCTTATTGGGTGAGTGTTTTTTTGTATTTTGGTTTTTTTTTTTTTTTTTTTAAATAAGTGTTTTTCTAACATGTTCAACGACCAACTACGAAAGCTTTCAAGTGTTTTTTGAGGTTCCTTATTATGAATGGTCTTAAAGATGTTCTACAATATCTTAACTTGTTTTCCATTAACCACCACAAATCACCATGCCAAATCTATCCACCATACATAACACATCAATGATCAAACCACATTTATATCACCAAATCAATTAATTAAACAACCATGACTAACAAAATCAACTAGTGAAGCCTTGTTACTTACAAGACCATGAACCACTTCAAACCCTAGAAACCCTAATTCGTAGAGGAAATTAAGATGAAAGGGTTGTCGTGTGACAAATCTGGTGCGACATATTCTATGTGACGGTGGATGTAATTATTTGTGGTGTGATGTAATGTAGAAGAGGTGTAGAATGTGTAACTGCGACCCGTTATGTAATAGAATTTAGCGGGTGTGTGAGCTAATAAAAAAATTGTAATAGAATATAGAATTAATGGTAGATGTGCACATGCAAATTCATTTGAATTTATAACTTTAAATCTGATAGAAACCATGATAAATAAATCATTACATCACACAGAGGCAATAATTATTGCCTAATTATTGGCACAATCAAACATACACACCCTCAATCCAGAGAAATATAAAACCAACAATATAAAACACATTACATGTCACAAAACAAGAACACCTTAAGAAAACCAACATTAAAAAAATTCACAATTTAAACATAAAATATATGAACCCCTTAGTTTAATAAATTCCAATTCCATTTTCATTTTCGGTATCAATACGTTTTAAAGACTCCCTCTGAATAAAAATGGCGAACGAGTCGATCTTTATTCGCACTTAAAGCCTGGTGGAATGGTCTTGCCACAAGCACTGACCAACAAGCTTAGTGTGAGGGGAATATTAAGGTTAATTCCAAGAACATTAGCCTTAATAGCTGTGCATAGACAAACCGCGACTTCCAAATCGACCAAACCTTCAAGCAACGCGCAACATTTGCTCGATTCGGGGGTCCCTACCACCACATTGACCAAACCTAGAACATCAGCACATACTCCAAGCTTCAGTGTGTCCTTAGGGCAGGAGGGAGCTGGAGGAGGTGCTGTTGTTGGTGTGCAAGTATTGCATGCACCAGAAAATGTGACACTAGAGATGAGGAAGAAGATGAAGATACTGGTAACAAATTTACTTGCCATGGTTAAAGCCAAAGACAAAGAATGATGCTAGGGTTTGTTCAAGTGTAAGGTGACCTATTGAAAGAAAGGTGTCCTATTTAAAGGGAGAATGTGTGGTGGGTGCTAGAAATTAATGTCACAAATTTATATATTTTTTTTTCTTTCATAACTTAACTACCATTAGATAAATTAATCCAGATTTATAAGTGTGTTTATTGTATTTTATTTTATACTATGATATTGTACAAATACCATTATTTTGTTCATAATACAAGTTTCAGTAAAAGGGAGATGTGTATAAGAACTATAAATACAGAAATTACTAAAGTATATGTTAATGAAAATTGTTAATTTATTTGCAATGAAAAATTAAGTTCAGTGGTTCAAAATTTAATGATATTTCCTATTATTAAATATATATTCGAATAGATTTTTATTGGATGGAAGGATAAGCGAATAACATTGTATAATTGGTAACCAAACAGGTTGTAACTTTTGTAAGCTTGTGTAAGTTGCTTGGCCTATCTAATTTAATACATATTGTCATCTTTGCCGAGTAAATTAATGTTCGAAAAGGTCGTTATTAAAAAAGTTATTCACTGCCGTTCACACACACACAAAAAAAAAAAAAAAAAAAAAAAAAATTCACTATCAATTTTTAAAGAATATACTTTTATGCAAGTTTTTTTTTATGAACAAGAATGAGTTTTTAGCAATTACCCAGACGACTAGACCGTTCTATAACTCATCAAAGACTAGCAAGGAGCTAGACCAGTGGCGGATCTATGCCACAAAATCAGTAGTAACGTTTTTCATTTTAGTAGCAACGTTTTCCAAATTTCGTAAAAACAATCAAATTTTCCACTAATTTTCCACTAAGCGCGCGAAGTTGAGCCGCAACGTCCGCAACCCCTCCTCTTTAATTATGTCCGCCCCTGAGCTAGACTGTAAAAAAAATCACCAAAACATTGCTAAATACAATTAAAATCACACAAGTAGTAATAATCTATAGAAAACAACTTTCAACGATATATTGGAGGGGGTGGGGGGTTCAATGGTGGGTTGCCCGTGACGGCGTTGGGTTTTTTTTAAAAGAAAAAAAGAAAAGAAAATGAAATTAAACTATGTATATACACAAATCTTTGTATTTTATTACACACCCTACATCATGCTTCACGTATCGCGATCCAACCCCTTAATACCAAAACCTATCATATCGTTACCCAACGCGTCGAATGCATCTAGATTCGGATGAAGAGGAAGAAGAATACCAAGAAGATGTGTTTGAAGAAGAAGAAGAAGAAGAAGAAGTAGAGTAGAAGTGCAAGAAAAAGTAACTCGTCAACTCCTTAATACCAAAACCAACCATACCGTGACCCAACACGTCAAATGCATCTAGATTTGGATGAAGAGGAAGAAGAATACCAAGAAGATGTGTTTGAAGAAGAAGACGTAGAGTAGAAGTGCAAGAAAAAGTAACTCGTGGAAAACGGCCAAAACAAACATCAAATCGACAAAACTGGATGCAACATGAGGAGGTAGCCTTATGTAACGCTTTCTTACATATTTTGGAAGACGGTAGGGTCAAAAATCAACAACTCAGACATGTTTTGGCATCGGGTTATTGCACATTTGGAAAAGCTACTCCGTGGATCTAATCGAAATAAGGATCAAGTGACTTCAAAGTGGACGGACTTGAATAGAACAATGAGTCGGCTCAACACATGCTTTGTCAAAAGGTAAATAATTATTTTTTTATACCAATTAGTTGTCACGTATCTTATTAAAATGTAAATTATAATTTTTTAAAATTTTAATTATGTAGACTCGCAATCAGCCAAGTGGATCGGATGAGGCCCCAATTATCAAGAGCGCCTTCAAAAAGTACAAAGTAACCTACAAGACAAGATCTTTCCCTCACTTGGCGTCATGGGATGTTGCAAGATCCCATTCGAAATGAGTGTCGATTCCATTGATAGATCTTGATGGCCCAACGGGCAACGGGTAGTCATTCCAAAAATAAATCAAGAACATCCGAGTAGAGTCATTACACAACCATCATGCCCGAAATCATGAATTTGAATGAAGACCCCGTCAATGACGGTATTCTCTCAAGTTATTTGACACGACGTAAATTCCTTGATTTACGTACGAGTTATTTGACATGACATAATATTCACCCAGTTCTTACGTGTATTTTGTTTCGTCCATTTATACGTTTGTTATAGTCGGTAAAATGCTTACTCTTGTCAACATCGTTCAATGTGTATTTTAATAAATTCAAGTTATATGTCAACATTAGATTACTACAAACACGGATTGATTTAGCAACTAATTATTTCACTGTTAATTACGTTATTCTTAAAGTAGTTTAAAAATACCTCCACGCTACATTGCGGTGATAGATATGTAAGAGAAACTATTTGGGCCGATAAAACCTCATTAAAAGTTACATAATTTATCATTAGTTAAAATGAAAATCGTTCATCCAATGGATTGTTTGGTGTGACATCCGGAAAAAGTGAGGTAATTCTGTATATATGTATTTAGCATAATTAATTAATGCTTGTTTTAGTATTAAACGGATTAATATAATACACAAGTCCAGCAATAATCCACACGGCAATGCAATGTATTGCATTGGTTTGCGGCGAGGTAAATCGCCTAAAAAGTAAATAGTCTGGAACGGAAGGTTGGTGATTGCCCGTTAGAAATAAAATAACCGAATACTATCCCGGATGCTATGGATATAAATAATTGGTGAATATTATTATTTATATTATTATTATTATTATTATTATTAGTGGTTTGGACGTTTAAAAATTTAAATGGGAACCAAAACTATAAAAAATACCCGGTTAAATATATAATGCATGTGTCGCCATCGGTACGTGTATAACATATACGAACACACACAAAAAATAATAATTAACCGCGATGCCTAAACTAGTCACTGTTTAAGGGTTGTGGGTTTATAGTCTGAAAATGGGAAGGGTTTGGGTTGGTTTTTGGTGATTAAAATGGTTAATTGTAAGGTGTTGTTTAGAAAAGTGGTTAAGATGGTGACAAAGTTTAGACAAGATTAAGGTTAATCAAGGCCTAAAATATCTTTTTATAACATAGTGACACCATAAAAACCAAAGAAAAATAACAAGATTGTGTTGTGACAAAAATTAGTTATTAAAAGTTTAGTAAACTTGTTAAAAATAAAGTAAACTATAAAAGTGATCAAGTGTGTTTTAAATGTTAGAGATGTTTTTCTAAGATAATCAAGGTTATTAAAATTGATTATAAGTGAAAAACAAGTTTAACAAAGAAAATTGTCACTTAAAGTTTACTAAGAAACTAGTTAAGGTGATTTTGACAAAGGTATAAAAAGCGTGTTAAATGAAAAATATAAAACTTATGTTTTTAATACAAAAGTCATTTAATTTTTGTTAAATAAAAGACTTTGTATGTTAGAAAATAAAGTTAGCGTTTTAATATATGGGTATTTAAAATGTCAGGAAATGGATTTTTGGTAAGAATACGCAAGTCTTGGCGTGTCGGGAATTTATTCGGCAAAGATAATTATTTTGAATAGTTTTCCACAATAAAATACATAAAGAAATAAAATGTAATTATTTCTTGGAATTACATAAAATGGAAGATTATAAAAATAATTAAGAAAGTATATAAGTTAACTAATCGGGTTAAAGTTGGCAAAAATACGAGACATCAGACATAAATAAATAAAGTTGAACGGGTAATATATACTTTTGGAAAAAAAATATATAAGTATAGTTGGGTGTAAATATTACGATAAAGTATAAAAAATATTTCAAGTATCGGAATAAGTATACGGGACACTTAGTACGCGGAAAATCGGTAACGATAACGTATTAAGGCGAATTAAGTAGATACGTGTATTGTGGGAAAATAAGTATAGAAGAAATATATACTTACAAAAAATAATAATAAACTTAATTCGAGAAGATTCTCAAACGACATGTGCTATTATATTTATTTTGATGGGAAGATAAATATACGGACTAACGGGTCGATTCAATGAAGATAAAATAATGCAAGTTTAAAAATATATAACTAATATAAATTTGGATAACATAACTTGAATGGAACTTAAAGGTTTTTATTAACAGGTTAATCCACACCAATGAGACCTAGGACTAAGGGCCTTTAATTAAACCGATAAATGTAAAGTGGTGTTTGGGGGTTGGGTGTATAGCTTGCCGGATAAACAAGCGGGATAAATACACGGGTTTTATGTAATTAGGGCTCGTGTAGGTATACATAGTGTGGATGGTCTTTACTTTGCTTGGAAACTTTTGCATGCTCTACACACATGTGAGTTTCATGGCCCCATTTTGTTGTTTTGTGTTTTTAAAACTTGGGGGAAAGTTATGCTATAAAGTTATGTGCTGTTTATGTAATGAAGCCACGAGGAACGATAAATAGCCATGAAGAAACAAAAGTCCAACCTTGGATCCAATAGGTTAAACTTGTTGCCACAGACGTAATCCTTCGCTAAATGAATGACCTTGAGAGTGATGATCCTGAAACAACACACTATTCCGATGTGGGGCGACCGCCTCGAATCCCGAAGGAATCTACTTAGCAGACACAATAATGTAATCGGCCTTACGTGTGTTCTCCAGGGATTTCTGAATGGCCTATTAAAGGAGACTAAGTGCTCCTTAAATAGGTTCCACACGGGCCTCAACATTCACCCTTAACTTACCCAACGGGCCGAAGCCCGGTTAAGGGCTTGCTTCCACATCGACCCATGATTAGGCCCAAATAGTATAATATATGAGGTAATATGAATCATTGAGGAAGATCGTACCGTTAGTCTGACGTGGCGTTCGACCACCGGCTACACGTCAGGTGGAATATGATTGGTTGTCGAGTGTACTATTGTCCCCTCTGAGAATATACATTAGTGGAGATCCTCGTTGAGGTGGTCCCATAGGCTCTGATTGGCTGACGCGTGCAGTAAATGTACTATTTGTCCCCTGCGGCTGCTATCGAGGACACGTGTGACTTTCTTATTGGTGAGTTGTGCAGCATGCTCCATGCCACACGTCCCTGAATCCTGATTGGCTTGTACTGACTGGTACGAACGCATCAGGGTTTGCCACGTGTCTTTCTCCAGCCATGCTTAGAGCTCCTGGCGGATGTTCTTAGAGGTAGGCGAATAACAGTATTGCTATCCGCCGTGAGAGGCCATCCGCCATACAAGACCCACAAGATGTGCATCCGCTAGCTTGTTCAGGCCTTTGGGCTTGAACATTGGGTATGGGCCCATGTTGCTTTTGGTAACTTTGGGCCCATATCCCTTCAAGCCACTTGGGGGCAGGTAGTCCTCGCTAGTTTGTTATAACCACTAGTTCAGGTTAGAGACTAAACAAATGTGACTGGTACTATTGGCGCCTGAGGAGGCTAACTCGAAATAGATAGCGTCTATTTGGTAGGTAAGTACCACCGGGCGCATTATATTCGGAATCCATACATTGTATCCAAGAATAATGTGCAGGGCAAGGTTATTAAATTATCAAAGTTTGGTTATAGGCTCATGGAAGTCTGTTTGTAATAGGGCTAACTACCCTAATACTTTATATACATGTTTCATGGTAATATTACACAAACTTGTTTTTCAATTCATAGTGTTTTAATTGAGACAAAACTTGTGAACTCACCAATATATTTATATATTGACATTTTCAAGCATATCTTTCAGGTAAATGAAAATATGGATGCTTGGCACCGACGGCATGGTGATGGTCAAGGATAAGATGCTGGGTTTTTGGCAAGAGATTTCTTTAGAATCTCTTCGGGTTGGGGGATATTATTCAGAAATCTTTTGTAAATTTTTAAGTTGTTTTGAGACATGCTTTTGCTATACTTATGACTTTTAAATGGCGTCTTTATAATTATCTTTTCGTTTTTTAAACGTGTTTGTTGTTTTTAACTTTGGGCCCACTCATGACCGAGTGCTTATGTCAGCCCCACATGTTTCCGCCGTTCACATGGGGTGTGACATTTTGTGTGCCTATAAGTTAATGATAGTGGCTTTGAGTATCAATGGTCTGACATTGTAGTCAGGGCCGTCTGGATAGTTGATCCAACCCAAGCTAGGGCTTGGGGCCTCCCTCACAATAGGGCCCCTATTATTTAGACATTAGGCCCAATATCTTGATGGTTAAGCCAGATTAGGTTAGCGTATATATCTGTTAAAAAAAGGCCAGTGTATTTATTCAATTGACTTTCTCATCAAGCGTCAATACTGCAAGAACTCAATTGACTTTCTCAGACAGAATCATTCAATCGCATTGATGGCCATTTTTTGGGAACATGCGAATTGCAGAGGGCAACACTGTTCGGCTGGATTGTTCCTCGAGTGTTCTGTCTTGATTGTACTGTTTTGTTCAACTTTATACATCAACTTCAACAGGTTAGTATTGGTTTGTTGTTTATCAATTGATGCATTGTTGTTTGTCAATCCATTTTGCTTCAACAAGTTTAGGCATTTGTTGTTTGTTATTTGATTTAGGCCTTTAGGAATTAGGTAACAATCCAACCGCTGAGTGAGCTTTTGTTTGTTAATTGATTTAGGAGTAAACCATAAACATTAGTTTATTATTGCCGGTCCTAAGCCCGGGTAAAGGAGGAGGGTTTGTATAACACAATGCGAGTTTTTTTTTCAAAAAGGCCCCAACATTTTAGTTCGCTTTAGGCCTCCGAAAACGTTGAGCCGGTCCTGATTGTAGTCCACTGAGGTTAACGGTGAAGTGATGTAAGGTAAGAAGAGAAAGATTATAATAAGGGTTGAGAATGATTTGAATTTTGTAATGAAATGAAACTAAAAGATTCATGAAATAATTGATTGATAGAGTAATAATTATGGATAAAGACATGCAGTAGGCCTTTAGAAATCTACATTGAGTGATAACCCATCTATGTTGGTATCAGACTTTGATAGAATCCTTTTCGAACTCGTGCCGGTAAAACTCTCATTAAAAGTTACATAACTTATCGTTCATTCAATGAGTTGTTTGGGAGGTCGAAAGTACGAATTGTGTCCAACAGCTTTGACTTACATTATATGGAGGATTTATATATAACACAATCCACCAGCTTTCTTGATTAAGGTGTTGGAGTCAACAATTCAAGAAAACGTTAATTTTTTTTCCCTCTGAATATGCATATAAGGAAGTGTTTTTATCATGTGTCGTATGTTGGATAGAATAGAGCTCAAATAGAGGACTTCGCTCATGTGGACATCGCTTTTATTATGCATACATAACTTGACAAATCACATGTTCAAACATTTTACTGTTAATTGCATTGTTTTAATTTATAAATTGTTAACACTACATCGACGTGATAGATATGCAGTTGGAGAAACATTTTCGGGCTGGTATGCTATTACCATTTACTTAAAAAAACTTTAAAAGTTAGCACTACATCGACGTGGACGAAGGCAGTTGGAGAGACATCTCTGATAAAATTACTACAATTTACAAAAAAAATTATATTAAAAAAATTAAATGTGAAAAATCTCAAACCCACAATCAAAACATCTAAAATCCATCTATTCGATCGGATATTACTATACGGGTCGTATGACATCTATACTTGTATAACATCATATGATTCGTAAAATGTGGGGACAAAATACCATTCCATTTACCTATACGACTCGTATGACTGTATTTAGATCGTATATGTGAATGTGAATGTGAATGTTTTGACATCCTTCATCTATACGACTCGTATAAATTTATACGGATCGTATAAATAATGGGTGCCAAAATAGTTGTCTAAGGTTGTACCAATATCCATGTCCTTATCAAATTAATTTAAATGTGTTTGAAAACATTTATTTTGAGTATACCACTAATGATCACTATATATGTGTAACTCTTGTACTTTTATAATGTCATTAGAGCATTCCAACCTTGGTCAGCATAAACCACTATAAATTGTCACGTCGGCATACCACATCATTTTAAGTCATTCCAAACCAAACCATTCTTTTTCCTCTAACCCCAAACCATTACAAACATTCACCTCATCAGATACTTTTCCTTTTATTTAACTTATATCATAATCACAAAAAAAAACTTTTTTATTTAATAATTAAAGTACAACATGGGGCCCACCTCTCTTCCCAATGGTGCACATCTACTTCTTTGGTCCGTCTACCATCCGTCCACACACCATTAGAGGTACTCTTATATATCCTTCTAAAAATATGTAATTAGAAACTTATGACCTTAATGTTCATTACGTTAGTAATTAAGATGGATTACACATATAGCTTTTAAAAAATTATTTTCAAAGTTTATATAGTCAAGCAGTTACGCTCTATTTTCAAGTTTACTTGAGGATAGAAAAGAAACGAAAAGAAAAGGAAAGGAAAGAAAAGGAAAACTAAACTAGAGGATTTTGACATAGTTTTCCTTCCATTTTCATTTTTTAAGTGAAACTCGTGAACACAACATGCTTTGTTTTTTTTTTCTTCTCCTTCCTTAAATGAAACTCGAAACACAAGAAAGTTCTCTTTTCCTTCTAAATTTTTTTTTCTCTTAAGTGAACTCAGAAAGACAACCTTATGCTCTTGAAAAATATATTCAGTATCTATACCCTATAGATACTCTTTTTGGTCTTTCCTTTCCTTTAACAAAATATATTAAAAAATGCATCTAATATATTATCACGTGCTCTTCGGTCTTCTTCTATGCTAAAGTATAAATGTTAAGTGGTTTGGCGAATATCTCTCTCTAACTAGGCATGCATCAAAATTTTATTAAATTCGGTGCAACTTCAAAAACTAATCACTAGATTTTCTTGTTTAATATGTACTCTTTGATTGTTGTCCTTTTAATCTATACCCTTTTCATGTTTTGGTTCAGCCACATAAATGAAAAACAGTTTGGTACGATGATTAGCTTAATTTATTACTTGTTTAATATTTTTAAGTTCATATAGTGAATTTTTCTAAATAAACAACTAAAGATGCATAAATGCAAACCTAAAATAAGTTATAACAATAATAATAATAATAATAATAATAATTTGGCGAGTGCTTTTGGCGATAAAGACACCGCCCCCAAAAAACCTCAAAAGATTTTGGCGAGTGCTTTTAACTGTAAAACCCTCCAGACTATAGGAGAGAAGTTTGCCATGTCTCCGCGCCAGAAGGCGGTGTTTGAATGCCTCAAAGTATCGCATGCTCAAGATTTCTTGGGTGTCCTTCCTATTGATGGACTTGGGCAACACATGTCAGCTGTTGAATACCGAGTTATCCTCAAATACAGGCTCATGATTCCCATCTTCCGGTTGATGAGCCATGTCCAGTGTGCAAAAAGGCATGTTTAGATAAGTTTGGGGAACATGCCCTTCACTGTAAGGAGCTGCCCGGATTTAAATACAGACATGATCTGGTCAGGGATGTTTTATGGGACGTCTTACGAAGGGCAGGGATTTCGGCTAGGAAAGAAGCCCCGGTTAACTTTTTGACAGACCCTCTGGAAGGGCGGTCCACCCTAAGGCCAGCGGATGTCCTCGTGTTCGGGTGGGCACAGGGTAAACATGCGTGCGTTGATCTTACAGGGGTGTCTCCGTTGGTTGGACTGCGGGATTCCGGGTTTGTGGCAGGGCAAGCAGTCTTGAAAGCAGAATCCAATAAAGTTGCCAAACATGAAGTTGCCTGTCTGGAGAACCAACACGTCTTTGTGCCCTTTGCCTTTGACACGTTTGGAGGCCTAGCGCCCGAAGCAATTCGGTTCTTGGAAAGAGTACAAAAGGTGGTGCAGAGTAACTCCCCAGCGACCAAGGACTCACGTTTTATTTTTAATAGAGTTGGTTTTGCTATTCAAAAGGGGGTAGCGACGCAACTTGTAGCCCGTTTACCCGTCACTGACTTGTAAATCTTGTTGGTTTCTTCCAACATTAGATTAATAACTAACGAAAAAAATATGAGAAGGTTAAAGATGGCTTTGTTTAACTGAATAGTGAAAATGGTGACGTTGCTTTTGTGGTTCAAAAAAAAAAAAAAAATAATAATAATAATAATAATAATAATAATAATAATAATAATAATAGGTATTATTCATTACGTAGTTGATACTCCGTATTAGTTAAGTTACATTTTCATAATTTAAACATTCGTTTCTTCAATTCGTTAAAACCCCAATAATATGTAACCTATAATCGTGTATAATGTTGGGAATATCATGTCGAATCGTTCAAGCTTCTTTTACACGCATGCTTTAGAAATAACTGTCATCTAGCTATTTGTTTTTACTTTATTGATATTTTTCTCTTTTGAAATGTAAATCGTATTCTACCACACATTGATAGAATTTCCAACGAACCACACACTTACCAATCGGCTTTTTTTTTATCTTACAAATTTATATAATTTTTAGATAGGGACTTCAAGTCTATTAAAACGGTAGGTTAAAACAGCTTTTAAGAGTTTTTGGGAGCTTCAAGCTTTAAGCTTTTAAGAAAAAGCTCCTACTCAATAAAAAACATTGTTTGGTTGAATGAGCTGGAAGCTTTTAGGTTGGAGAAAAAGCTCTACAGTGAAAAACTACTAGTACTAGCGTTTAAGAAAAAGCTCCTACTAGCTACAAGCTTTTAATAAGTAAATGACCCAAATACCCATTCTATTTTAAAAATAAAATAAAAACCTTCCTTACAAGCTTTTAATTATGCCAATTTTGGTCATTTTATACATTTTATTAAAAGCTCCAGCTACTCTGCCAAACACAAAAATATATATAAAAAAGCTTCTAGCTACTAGTTTCCAGCTACCAGCTTGCAGCTACCAGCTAGTTTTGCCAAACACACCCTAAAGCTTGTTTAGCATTGAAAAAGGCTAAAATAAAAATTTATCACATATAGCGAAGTAAATTAAGGGTATGTTTGGCAAAGCTAGCTGGTAGCTGGAAGCTTTTTAAATATATTTTGGTGTTTGGCAGAGTAGCTGGAGCTTTTAATAAAATGACCAAAATGGACATAACTAAAAGCTTGTAAAGAAGGTTTTTATTTTATTTTTAAAATAGAATGGACATTTGTGTCATTTACTAATTAAAAGCTTGTAGCTAGTAGAACTTTTTCTTAAAAGCTAGTACTAGTAGCTTTTCAATGTAGAGCTTTTTCTCCAACCTAAAAGTTTCCAGCTCCTTCAACCAAACAAGGCTTTTTATTGAGTATGAGTTTTTTCTTAAAAGCTTGAAGCTCCTAAAAGCTCTTAACAAACATACCCTCAGTGGCGGATGCACTCCTTAAGGAGGGTGGGCATGTGCCCACCGTCCATCCGATACCGCATGTGTATGTATTGATATATTTCCTTTTTTTTCCGGCGATGGTGGCGGCATGTATCAGTTTAGAAGTTGTCTTAAGGTTAAACCTAGAAGATGACTTAAAAGGTGTGTTTATTTTATTTCTTTAATGTGACACAAATTTCAAAGTAGAAATCCGTAAGTAGCTTGTGACCTTACAATTCTTTAATGGCATTTAATTTGATACACTAGAACTTTTCCTTCTTTCTTTTGTTTAGTTTACTTTTTTTTTAATCCTTATGTAGAGATATTTTTTTTAAAATATATTTTGATAAAACATAGATCATTACATAACATATGCTAATACCAACTAAACTTAAAGTATGTGATGTTAAAAGAATCTATCAACCGTTTTTGTAGGTAAAACATTCATTAAAAAAAGTAACCAACATACACTTAGGAATCAAAAAATTAACTCCTATTATGATCGCCTTCCAATTAATAATTGTTAGTTCAGGCAGTGTTTGTGTTTTTCAATTTCCAAAATGTTTATTCAAATATTTACTTCAATCTAGTTGAATCTAGTTATCACCTGCTTTTAACATGACTTGACTTACTATGTTGTTAACACTAGTTTATATTCCGACTAGATTTGTTACCCATGTATCATTAAGTGGATAATTATTAATCGGTTTTACCCGACTATTTTGACCCAATTTGTTTTGACCTGCCTTTTTTTAACCTACTAAAATTGTGCCCCCCGTAAAAAAACTTTCTGTATCCGCCACTGCATACCCTAATAGTGTCACTAGACGGTGTTTAATTTTCATTTAAACCAAGCTCTCACCTTCTTCAAACCAAGATTGAACCAATTTCTTGTCACCTCTACCATTGCGCCAAACAACGGCATGACCTCATTGCCCTAAATTGAGAAACGTTGAGGCATGGCCGGCTTAAGAGGAAATATTTTGAAGCTATGGCTTTAGGTTCCAATACAACAGGGCCTCCAAAATTTAAAATTATTGTTTTTAAATATATATGGTCTGCAAGTCTTTTTTATTGTACTTATTATGCAAATAGTTCTAATCCGGCAATCATAGGCGGATCTTAGTGTTAGAAAACCGGGCCTCGGCCCGGCCTCTTTTTTCGTTTCGTAGTGTAAATTTTACCGAAAATTTTCGAAAATTTGTATATGTATTGAGACCGGCCCGTCCAGATTGAGCCCGGCCCTACCAGATGTTTGGTTCAAGATCCGCCACTGCGGCTGCAATTACTATTATCTTCGCGTTTTATGTTGTTTTTTAGATTTCGTCAATGCTGGAATATTATAGGGTTCGGAGAGAAGAAGAGCGACGTGGAAACATCAAGAGGGTGCATCGGTTATCAAAGATGTCGTCAGAGGAATCGCCAAGGGGAGTTGGGGTTTGTGGCTAGATCTTGAACAAACAGAAGATGGGTGAAATATACGTAATAGAACTTTTAACAAAAGTTAGTGTTAGACCATAAAAATATTCCAAAACAATAACTACAAAATCCTAAGCATACACATCTTTATAGTTAGATCTCAAATGTGTTACTATTTAATAGTGTTAGGAGAAGTCACTGGGTTCTGCCTATTCGGCCCACTAGGAAGTCGAGAGTGAGTGCTCGGATATTGTAAATATTAAGAAAAATAATGATTAGATTCTATATATATTGTCAAAATAAACTTATGTGCAATTATTGTTGAGTTGTCAAGTATTTGACCAAGTTGGCCGATAGAGTAGTTTCGGAGTACTAGGCCGACTAGTTGGCTGAGTAAGCTATGTAGTTGGCCGGGTAAGCTATGTAGTTAGCAGAGTACTAGTCGTCGAGTTGACCAATTCAGACTTATAAACTCCGATTTCCAAGTACTCTTTAACGTTATGAGCCGAGTACTCCGCCGAGGAGGCCTACTTTTGCAACACTTCTATTTAACAATACTCAACAAACCAGGTATACTATTTGTGTAATTCAGTCTTGAATCTTGATAAAACTAGAAACACATATACCTAAAAACTGAATTTTAATTCGTGGGTGGGCCAAAGAAAGGTGTACGAATTATTTCTCGAATCAAAAGAGAAGAAAATTGCAGACCACAGGGAGATCGATGCATGTGATGCTGCAATTAATGGCGGGAAACATCCAAAAAGATCCACAATAAACCAGTGGCATGATGGTCCCATATTACATCCCGTGAAGGAGTACTCCTAATAACAGTCGCTTATCTGATATGACTTTGAGTTAAATCTCAATCAACCTTTTACAAAAGAGAATAATAATGTGTGACATATATGGTGGACACCATATAAGTTTAAAGATTCATATTATAACTTTTTTTAAGCAACATCAAATAGCAGCTTGCTAAACTGATGTAATTGTACATATTGGGAGTGGAAATAAAGTATTTTGCCATTCAAAAAAAACTTTTTTTAAGCAACACAGTTTGTTTTTCGTAAACCTGTCATTCTCTTATAATTTTATAATTTGTTATGGTTCCTTTTTATAAAATTACTTTGTTCATTTATTCATCACATTCATGATAACCACTACTTTTGAAATCCGCAAATTGGATCGAAACATACAAAAAGATTGATTTGAAAAAAAAAACACAATGATATCATAAAGTACGCAAGGTTTCACCAAGAATAAACACGAATGAAACGTACTTCGAATAAAAATGATTTCAGAGACCCACACTCATTTTCAAAACTCTAAAAACGTACAATATCAAATAATTTTGATTTTAAAACTGTTCGAGTATAATCGAATCGGTTTCAACACACCAACCTGCTAACACAAACAACCGCAAAGTTGTTAGCAATTCAATGCATGTTCTAGTTATCAAGTTCTTCGGGGGGAGGTGTTTTAATAAGTTTTTAATTTTAATTGTTTCAAACAACGACAAGAATAATAATCAAATGATATTCAGTATTCACCTTCTAAAGTGATTGGCTACCAACCGGTTATACATTACGTTACCCGACTAAAAGACATATGTATGGGACATGATCTTTATATTTAAATTTACGGTGTTTGCCCTGAAAACTAGCGGAGGAGAAATGGACAACAAGATAACAAGGCTACAAAGGAGGGGGGCACAAGTTGTTTAAAACCTAAGGTGTCATAACTTAGGTGCTAGATATTATGACTTTGTCCTGTACAAATTGTTTGTACATTAGCTTGATATTGAAGAACCATAACAAATTTTCATAAATTCTTAAAGTTCAGAAGTTCATTAGTTCTCATGTAATGCTTTTAAGTGATAACACACACATATATATGTTGATACATGAGTTTATAAATACTAAAAATGTAACATTGGTGTATAAACATATTTTCCATTAAGTTCAAGATTTTTGTGAAAACATGGATGATAACCTACCAAAACAAGTCTCCAATCATAATCGCAATGTACGATGTGGGGGGGGGGGGGGGTGTTCATAGTCCCATTCCAGTCATTTCATGAAACAATATTCACATCTTTACATACATTGGTGTTTCCAACACGCCTTTGTGAAATTTTGTGACAACGTGAATTGAACAAAATGCATCAATTTTTAGCTTTTATACCACCACATTTCTGTCACAGGGATAACAAACAAATTTGATGGGAAAACCTGAAGCTGGAAAAAAATTCTATGGGTACTAGGACATATATTCGGGTATGAGATATGTTCCAAAATTTCACGTCTTTGAGCGGGTGTGGTATTAAGTGATATGATGTCCCATCAATTACACACATTGTACATGCACAATTTATTTTATATTAAATATTTAGAACTATTATTGGGTAGAAATTTTACTAAATCATTCCTAATTGTACACTTTAGGAATATGGACCTCAAAAAGAAAAAAAAAGAATTAAATGAGGAAAACATGAAGTAAAAATGAGGATTTCCAAATATCCAAGAGTTGAGGCATGATCAAACACGTGTTCGTGCTCCCACATGGATCAAAAGACAAAAGAAGCAAACAAGCATCAGGCCTGCACAACAATGCACACCAAAGCACGACCTTACCCACCAAAAACAAAGTGCATTGGTGTTTTAAACACGTCTTTGTGATAGTATCCATTTAACCAAAGGCATCAATTTCCACCTTTTTATACCACCATGAGTAATAGGACTGATATCTAGATATGAGATCGTTTTGAAAACTTTCACGGGTTTAAATGGGTTATAGTCTCAAGTGGTTGTAGGTTTTAGTCTCATTGTAAATATTTGTGTAGACTTAGAAGTAGATTTAGAGAGTATTTGAGTTAATTTTTTTTATTTTGAGTTAATTTCTTTTTGAGTTAATGTGTTTTAGTGGTTTAAACTATTTGAGTCCAAAAAAAAAAAACATCATGAATGCCTTTGTTTTCATTTTCTAACCCTATGAGTCCAAATTTATAATGTAGTTAAGTCAATTAAGTATAATAGTATTTTATTCATTTTACACACAGTTACAACCCTTTAATGCATAAGGTACTTACAAAATACTTTCTCATTTAATTAATATACACACACATGCACATATTCACTAACACACGCAAACCGTTGCACCACCTCACCACAACACTACACCACTGCTGCCATCTCCATCAACACTGAACACCATCACTGCACCACCACCACCACCACCACCATCGCACATCTTCACCACTAGCACCAAACAACCATCACTACACTGCACCAACACCATTGTACCTTTGCACCACCACCGCACCTCCGCACCCCTTTTCTATTTCTCCACTCCAGAAACCCTAACACCCAAAATTCATCACCTCCGCCAACGAAACAACCTTTGCACCACCGCACCTCTGTACCCCTTTTCGCTTTCTCCGCTCCCGAAACCCTAACCCCTGAAATTCATCACCCATGTCAACCAAAAAACTTGCTACCATGGTCAGTACATCTTCCGAACCCTAACCATAACCTGCTACCATAACTCACTACAACTCTAAGCATCGTATAACCGTAAACACCCACCACAATTCATTCCGTCACCACCACCCAGCACCACCGCAGTTCAGCTGCCACCCCTTTTTGCTAACCCTAACAATGACAACGTTCCCTCTTTTGTGTTCCTTTATGTTATAAATAGAGATTTATTAACTTGTATTATTATTACTCCCTCCGTCCCAATTTAAAGGTCATACTTTCCTTTTTTGTTTGTCCCAAATTAAATGTCCATTTCCAAAAATAGAAATGTAATTTCCAGTTTTGTCCATAAAAGACACAACACAATCAACACTTTAAAGGATATTATTGTCATTTTACCACATACAAACAAAATATTTCTTAAAATGTGTGTTTTTTGAACTATGACATTTAAATTGGGACGGATGGAGTATTATTATAAATAACAAAGTATTATATTTTACTTTTGTTTTTAATTGTAATGGTAATTTGGACTCAAAGGGTTACAGTGGAAACATAGGTATTTAGAGCGTTAATATTTTTGGTTGTAAACTCAAGCAGTTAAAACCATTAAAACATAGGAACTCAAAAAGAAATTAACTCTTATATATTTTTTTTGTTCGTTACATATACATTATTTTAGGATGCTATATGTTATATGGTTGTAGCCTAGTAGTACCAACTACCAAAGAGGTTTTAAAAGGTTATTTTGTAATTTCTCCTAGTTAAAAAAGGGCAATAATATGATATGATGACTTATTTATTTTTTAATAACAAAGACCTTGACATTCAAGATCACCCTTCTGTTCGAAGAACAAATTCCAAGAGAAACCCAATAACTAGTAATTTGTTTGACTCAATTCAAAACAAAATTTATCATAAACGGGATTCTAACCAATAACCTTCCATTTAAAAGGTCACGGGGCTATCACTTAACCAGAACACTCGATAAAACGCAATTAATTTTAATCAAATTGAAAAATATAACTTCACTCTAACACCATGTGTAATGGTGCCCAAATCTGGCCGTTTTTGGGGCAAAAAATGCCCCCACCTGATTTGTACACCACCACCCTCCACCACCTGATTTGGGGCGTTTTCAAGCCCACCCCTAAAAAATCCACGGCGTGTTCTTGTGTGTTTGGGCCAAATAGATTCAAAAGGGGATAGCGGCGCAACTTGTTGCCCTCTTACCCATATCTTTTTTTTTTTTTGAACGGCAAATTTCTACACCCTATGGGACTTGAACCCATGACCTCCCCCTTAGGTGTTCCTAGAAGCTTTGCTCTTTTTTTTTTTTTTGAACAGCAAACGACTTTATATATATATATAAAGGCCCAGCGAGACGCTGTCTCCAAACATACACCAAAGGGTCAAAAACGACCACCACCAAACAAGAGAAACAAGGTTACATTACATCTAAAACATCAAAAACAAGCCACTTCTCCCAAGCAATCGATCGAGTAGAGGAGCGGTTTGTGATCCACAAGAAAGCTTCCTCCTTGATAATATCCACAGCAGCAGTCGTCGAGCAAAAGACACCCTCGAACGTCTTTTGATTTCTCACTAGCCAGAGCCTCCACATAGTCGCAAGAACCACCGTATTCACCGTCTTTTTCCATTTCTTCGATCCCGGGCTGCTTGTAATCACTTTAAACCAGTCCGCAATAGAGGAGATATCCAAGGGGAAAGGGATTCGGAGCCACACCAAAATCTGCCACCATATGCTCCGAGCCCACAAACAATTGAGAAACACGTGGTCAATATCTTCATCATGACAGTCGCATCTATCGCATCTAGTGTTGGCAAGCTGCACCCCTCTTCTGGCAAGGTCCAGTTTGGAAGCGACTCTACCAATCAACACTCTCCAAGCTAACAGGTTGCTTTTGGCAGGAGCCCAGGAGTTCCAGACATACCTCCAGCTAGCGTTACTCCCCGAAGTCCCCGAGTGGCAGTCCACTCTAACCTGCTTCACAGAAAAACCGGATCCATAATTATTGGGCCAAGCCCAAGAGTCGGCCCCAATAGCTCTAGAGAAGGCTGCAAGTTTGCTGGACAAGTCGGCCACTTCACTGGAAGCCGAATAGGAGCAGGGATCTTCGGTCCAAGTCAAGTTCCAGCCGAAGACACCGTTAGACATAAGCATATGATCCGCCACTGTCCCGTCTTTCAAAGTAGCCAAACGGTATAGACCCGGGAACGCCGCCTTGAGAACAGAATCCCCTAGCCACCGGTCTTTCCAGAATCTAGTTTTGCATCCATCCCCCACGACGACCTTTAATTTATCATGCAGCGAAAGACCGAACCTGTTTAACAGCCCGTCCGCAGTGGCGATTTGCTTCCAGGTACCTGGAATGGTTTTCTTGACTGGGATAATATCAAAATCGAGCCTGGAAGTGTGAATAGACGAAATAACCTTAGCCCAAAGCTGGTTCGGATCATCTCTAAACCTCCACCACCATTTGGTCATCATGGCGGCGTTAAAGTCCTGAATACCGCCTAACCCGAACCCACCCAAACTCTTCGGTTTCAGCATACATTCCCATTTAACCCACCTGATTTTTTGCCCCCGATTCGTCGAGCCCCAGACAAAGTCTCTTCTAATCCTCTCGATCTTCTTAATCACACCACTCGGAGCAGCGAAAACAGATAAGAAGTACGAAGGAATGGAACCTAAAACCGCCTTGGTAAGCGTAAGTCTGCCGGCAAAAGACAGCAGCTTCGCTTTCCACGGCGATAGTCGTTTCCGGATTTTAGACAGCACCGGCTCCCAATTCTTCAATCTTTTCATATTGGCTCCGATAGGGATACCCAAGTAATCGAACGGAAGGGTACCCGGTTCACACACAAGTCTTTTAGACATCAAAGTAACCTCCGAATCGTCAACGTTTATCCCGAACAGCCTACACTTCTTATGGTTTACCTTTAAACCCGAGATCAAGTTAAGACATCTAAGGAACCGGGCAAGGCTCACCACATTATCCTTCGACCATTCGCCGACGAAAATGACGTCGTCCGCGTAACATAAATGGGAAATGAGCGGGCCATTGTTAGGGAGTTGAACTCCATGAAAGAACCCCAACTCCACAGCCCGTTTCATCAACATATTAAGCACATCCATCCCTATGATAAAAAGAAATGGTGAAAGCGGGTCACCTTGTCGAAGCCCGCGTTTAAAAGAGAATTCTCCCGTAGGAGAACCGTTAACAAGCACCGACCCTCTTCCCGAGTATAAGCACCCCTTAATCCAAGTGATCCACCGCTCCGGGAACTTCATATACTCCATCGTCTTAAGGAGGAATTTCCAATTAATCGAATCATAGGCCCGTCGGAAGTCCACTTTAAACATAAGCAACTTGAACTTAGTCTTTTTCGCCCACGAGACCACTTCGCTGAGAACCAAAGGGCTATCAAGGATGTTTCTTCCTCCCACAAACGCGGATTGCGTAGGAGAAATAAGCGGGTCCAGCACTAACTTGAGCCGATTGGCGAGAACCTTGGCGATAATCTTGTAAAGAGACCCGATAAGGGAGATGGGTCTAAAGTCGGCGATATGTTGTGGGTCCGAAACTTTGGCGATAAGGGCGATAAACGAAGCATTGCACCCAACCTCGATGTGACCGGTATGAAAGAAATCAGCCATCATGCGCATGATACCCGGTTTAAGGACGTCCCAGAATTTCTTAAAAAACTTCAGCGTGAAACCATCGGGGCCTGGGGATTTCCCCCCGTTGCAGCCCTTGATAGCGCTAAGAACTTCAGCAGACGAAAACGGCGCTGAGACGAGGTCTCCTTGATCCGCATTTAACTCGGGCAGCCCAAGGTTCGTGAAAGACGGCCTGTTCCTCATTGGCTCCTTAAATTGGGACTTGAACCAATTCATAATTTCTCTTTTAAGTTCAACAGGATCAGTGACCCGAACCCCATCAAAGACCAGCCCGTTTAGCCTGTTCCGGGAGGCATTAGTTTTAACTATACCGTGAAAGAAGGACGTGTTTTCATCCCCACTTTTGATCCAATTCAGCCTCGCTTTTTGTTGCATGTCTTTAGCCTTGGCCCTATCAATGTCCATCAATTTCTGACGGAATTTAACACGAGCCTCCTTCTCACTTTGGGATAACGTGGACGACAAGGCTTTGGCTTCAAGACTATCAATAGCATCCGAGTACTCAAGACGAGCTCTATTTTCTTCAAGTTGCTTCTCTTGGCGCCACTTTTTAATCTTCTTTTTGAAGTCTTTGAGCACCAGGGTCAATTCCATCATACCATCCATATTATGAATCCCCGTACTCACATAAGACCGAACAATCGAATCCAATTCCTTAGCCCCAATCCAGCTATTGAAAAACTTGAAGGGTATGGGGCCAAAATCTTTGTTAGAACAAGCCATAACAACCGGGCAATGATCAGACGCCCCTTTGGAAAGAACTTCCACAACCGCATTTGGCCACAAGCTCATAAAATCCACACAAACGAGGAATCTATCTAACTTGCTGAATTTAACATCGAGGTTGTCAGAAATATAAGTGAACTTACTCCCAATCACCCGATATTCCAGCAAACCGGCGTCTTCGATAAAGTCATTGAACACCGAGGCCGCATTAGCATCGAAGACGGAGTTCAGTCTCTCCTGGCTACATCTAACTTCATTAAAGTCACCAAAGAAGACCCACATGCCCTCCAACTGAGTTCTGACATGAAGCAGCTTCTCCCACAGGTCTTTCCTACGGCTCGGAACACTTGGAGCATAAACATTGACAACATTCACCCTATCCGTAGCACCGGAAGCCAAACCCGAAACAACAAGGAACCCAGGGCCCTTAGTAATCTTGTCCACTTTCAACCAGGAAGGATCCCACAAGGAGGCAACCCCACCTGAGCGACCATCGGCATCAATCCAGGCTGCTTCGAAAGGAGAATTATCCCAAAACTTTCCCCAGTACCCATCCGGAACGGAATGAATATGAGTCTCCTGGAGTCCCACAAAACAAGCCTTGGAACTCCTCTTCAACCCACGAACCCACTGAGATTTCCCCAAACCACTAACCCCCTTGACATTGAGAGATAAAAAAATCATTGTAACCCACTTTCAACCCTTTCCCCATCCACTAGCTTTCGCACATGGTTCTGAAAACCATCCAGGTTAATACCCAACCCAGCCCCGAACTCGTTAGTACCTTCAACCTCAGCTTCAAAATCGGAGAACAACTCATCTTCCTCTTCACCATCCGACGCCGAATCCAAATCAACCTCACCCTGGTCATCATCGGACAGAGCACCGGCGTTATCTAAGGGATTAGAGATCCTCCTCTCCCTTCTGTTTTCCTCAGCGTCCTGTTGAATCAAATCCACAAGATCAAATGGATCAGGACTAGCCATTGAATTAAGGTCAGGGGTAACAAAAGACTTGTCCCCACCTGAAGTCCCTTTCTCCAATTGAGATACAGAGCAATCCGCCGAAATGGGCTTAGGGTCCAAAGAGGAGTCTTGGCCCATCGTAAACACCTGGCCCACAATACTAGGAACATGAGGTTTAGGCCCAACAGGCCCATTCTCGGAGACAACACCCTGCTGCACACGGACCCCAAAGTCAGCATCATTATTGCCACAATTCCCATGCAAAGCAGCCATGCAAGGCTCTTCGTTACCCAACCCTCCATCTTCCACCGGACTGAAATTACCGTCCACTATGGCCGATCTCACTTTTACCGGCGCAGGCACCTCCGTAAGACACATCTTATCAGACAAGCAATCCGGCAGCCAATCGTAATCATACTCCTGGACCCAGACACGAAGCACTTTATGATTCCAAAGCACCTTAAGTTCACGGGACACGCGATCACCAGTGTTAACAAGAATCGCCACCCGGTCATCCGATAGATCGGCTTCTTCCAAGGACGCATCCGATCTAGATAAAAGTCTTCCACATCTCTCACCAATGCGGTTAAAGACATGTCGGTCCCACAGACTTAGGGGGACACCGTTGATCTTAACCCAAGCTACACGATCGAACGTTGGGTCCTCACCGTTCCACACATACAATCGTTGGAACCACTCAGCCCAGAGATCATATTGTGAGTCAAGAAAAGATATAGCATCACCATCGGATCCAAAAGTCAGGAGAACCTTTAGACCACCAATATACCTTGCTTGGATCCCCCACGGATTTAAGAAATCCAAAATATTATCGAAATTCTCCAGAAGCTGTAATTCCTTTGATTCACCAATGAGGGACTTTGATTGCCACTTAGAGCTCGCAGCAACCATGCCGGTAGGGAGCTCAATGACGTTGCCATCAAGATTACCACCCTTCATACCAGTGACAGCACCAACGAAGGAACCCGAAAGAGGACATGAGTTCCCTGTAGCCCCTGCGCTGTCCAGGCTGATCGGAACCGAACGCCTGGGTTGGTGAATCACAGCAGCAGCCGGGGCCACCCCTCCGTTTTTACTACCATCCCGATTAAACTTAGCAACATTAACCCCAATAACGGCTCCATCAATGGTCACCTCGGACAAGCTGTCAACCCAATCAGCTGCCACTTTTATGCCTGAGAACCTGATAAATCCGAAACGATTACCAGCCCCATCTTTTTTCCCAGGTACAAAAGCATCTTCAAGATTCTCGAAGTGTTTGAACGCCTCCCACAGCGTTTGGCTGTTGCATCCATCCGGAAGGTTAGATACGAAGAAGGAGGTGGTGTGTTTAAGCCTCTGCTCCCTACTCATAAATCTTTTTTCCTTGACAAAATCTTTCTTGCTGATGACTTGGTACCACTGCTCGTCCTGTCTTCTATAGCCATTCCTGATCTTCTGTTGTTCGAGGGTCTTCCTTCATGAAGATTGATATAAAAAAATTAATATTAAATGATTGGATGCTCCATGAAAATTTTCACCGTACCATTACACCTCATTATAATTTGAAAATTTCAACCATCCTCTGCAAAACTGAACCTAAAACCCTAAAACTAAAACCCCAAGTGATCACTCATTGAAACACTTAACAACAATATCATGAGATCGATCAGACGCCATGTTCGACCTCTAATCACCCAAACTCAACGACCCATCTCCACTTCATCTTCTTCCAAGACCCTTTTAAAAACCCCCAATAATAATCTTGAAAAAACTTTCTTTAAACCCCAAAACATCAATCAAGACACTTTAATAAAAAGATTATGCCAAGAAAACAAACACGAAGAGGCCATTATTAATCTTTGTCAACAATCACGTTTAACAGAAGCAATTCAAGTTCTTGAGTGTATACACCGTCCCTCTTTGTTAATTATTAATAATATTCTTCAGCTTTGTTTACAACAGAGAGACCTTGAAGGGACTAAAAGAGTGGTTTTTTATACAAAGAGGAATGATTGTGTTCTGGGTTTAATATGTTTTAATCGGATTATTGATATTTATTGTAAATGTGGGAGTTTAGTGGATGCACGTAAGGTGTTTGATGAAATGCCTGAGAGGGATTTGTGTTCTTGGAATATTATGGTATCTGGGTATGCGAAAGCGGGACGGGTTAACGAGGCGCGTAAACTGTTTGATGAAATGCCTGAGAGAGATAATTTTTCTTGGACGGCGATTATTTCGGGGTATGTTAGACATGGGTTTGGTAATGAGGCTTTGGAGTTGTGTAGGACAATGTGGAAGGACTACAATGTGAAGTGTAATAAGTTTACGGTGTGTAGTGCGCTTACGGCTTCTGCTAAGTGTAATAACTTAACGATTGGTAAGGAAATTCATGGGCATATTGTGCGAACGGGGATAGATTCGGACGCGGTTGTTTGGAGTGCTTTATCGGATATGTATGGGAAATGTGGGAGTTTAGATGAGGCTAGACATATATTTGATAAGACATTGGATAAAGATGTTGTTACATGGACAGCGATGATCGATAGGTATTTTAAAAGTGGGAGGAGGGAAGAAGGGTTTCACCTCTTCTCAGAGTTGTTAAAGTCTGGAAATAGACCTAACGAGTTTACGTTTGCGGGGATTTTAAATGTATGTGCAGTTTATAATATAGAATCTTTAGGTAGACAAGTACATGGGTATATGGCGCGCGTTGGGTTTAACCAATCTTCATTTGCAGCAAGTGCTCTTATACATATGTATTGTAGGTGTGGGAACACAGAGATTGCAGATAAAGTGTTTAAGTGGGTACCGAACCCAGATTTAGCGTCATGGACTTCACTGATCAATGGGTATGCTCAAAATGGTCAACCTGAAGAATCTTTAAAGTTATTTGAATTGTTACTCGAGTCTGGAATCAAGCCTGATCATATCACATTTGTTGGTGTTCTTTCGGCTTGTACACATTCCGGGTTGGTTGATAAAGGTCTTGAGTATTTTAATTCCATAAAAGAAAAACACGGGTTAGCTTATACCATTGATCACTATGCTTGTGTGGTTGATCTTCTTAGCCGATCAGGCAGATTTAGTGAAGCTGAAGACATAATTAAGAAAATGCCCATGAAACCTGATAAGTTTTTGTGGGCTTCTGTTCTCGCTGGCTGTAAAATTCATGGTAATCTTGATTTAGCGAAACGAGCAGCTGAAGCATTGTTTAAGATAGAACCTGAAAATGCAGCAACGTATGTGACTCTTTCCAACATTTATGCAGCTGCTGGTAAATGGGCTGACGTGGCAAAAATCCGGAACTTGATGGATGTTAATAAAGTGGTGAAGAAACCGGGACGAAGTTGGACTGAAATTAAGAGAAAAGTGTATACATTCTTGATGGGAGATACATCAAACCCAAGATTAAATGAAATCCATGAGTTATTAGAAGAATTGCAAAAAAGGATTAGGGAAGAAGGTTATGTCCCGAAGACAGATTACGTGCTTCATGATGTAGAAGATGAGCAAAAGGAGCAAAACTTGTCATATCACAGTGAGAAACTTGCTATTGCATTTGCAATTCTTTTTACTCCACCCGGGACTTCGATAAAAGTATTCAAGAATTTGAGGACTTGTGTTGATTGTCATACATTTATTAAATATGTCTCTAAACTTGTTAGTAGGAAAATTATCGTTAGAGATTCGAGTAGGTTTCATTGTTTCGAAGATGGGAATTGTTCATGCAAAGACTATTGGTGATATACTGATATTTACTCCATTCGTTATTGTGAGTAAAGGAGGCGGCGCAGTCCCATACAAAAGCACAGACAGTTGTTCTTACTATTTCCATTTCATCTTTGATCAATCAAGCCTCTTTTTGAGTTTTGGTATGCCGCAATATTCTTTACATCTACATTTTCTCTGTTTTGTCTGACATTTTGTTACATTGTAAATTTGTAATAGTTACTTAGATTAGTCAGTAATAGCTAAATTGTAAAATGAGGGACTATTGTGTAAAATTGAGATAAACAAACTTAACTACCCATTTGAATGGTAGTTAAGTGGCTGAGCTCCGTTAATTAAAGGATGAAAATGAACAATAAAGACGCTAGCTAAGATTTTTCTTTAGATTTACGAATTACGATGGCAGTCTCGTTCATATGATGGATCATTCCTTTGGATTCTGGGTGATGTGTACATGTTGATGGTGGGCACACATGAAGAAAGTGCTTGGTCTAAGAAAGCAATTTTGTGCAGCAATATGTTTTACGATAGCTGCCATTTTAGACGATGATCATTTCTTCGGATTCCGAGTGTTTAGATCTTGATGGCTGCACACTTGAAATTGGAATTTCGATTTTCTACCGTTTCCTTTGGTCTGATTTCGGGTTTATCTACTGTTGCTGTTGTGAAAACAGAGTACCCTTTTAAGTACTAGGGCTGTTACTTATGGGAATGCTGCTTCTCTTGGCTTCCCTTAACAGGTTTGTAAATTTAATTTCTTAGTCGTTCAATGGTTTCAAGTTTTTAATTAAAGTTTGCTTTTTTTTGTAGATTATTTGATCGATGGTCAGCTCACTTGTTGAAAACTGCATATTGTGGTGAATTATATTACTATCCTTTACCTCATCGATACACTTGACTAGTGTTTCCTCATGACACGGTAAGTTTCTTTTGGCTCATTTTATCCACTGGTATTAGTTTCAAGTACTATTAGCTTTAAAATAGTACAAGAATAACATGTATTTCTTAATGTTTAATAATTTTATATCTTCCTCTCTAGGTGATAATGTGTTGATCTATTGTGTGTGGCTTGTTGTTAACAAACAAACCATTATTTCTACTGAAGTGAAAAAAATAAAGACCCAAAGATGGGTTTAAGCTATATAGGGTTTATGCTCTAAACTGCCTTTTTCTCCTGTAATTATAATAAAACAAATTGCAAACCCAATTAGCCATGGGTTGACTCGAATTCACTGTTCGGTTTGAGACTCAACCATTAGTTGACCAATACAGCATTGCTTGATTCTCCCGTTCAAGCAATGGGTTCAACTTCACTTGAAACTCACGCGAATAATTATGTTGGTCACAACCTGTTGGCATCATGTTATTGATACAAATGGTTGACACTACCGTTCAGACTGATACAAATCGTCTTCTTGTGGTTTACGATTTGTAAGGTTTGGCTCACGATTTGAAAAACAGGATTTTAATGGTTTTGTTTTGCTGTATGAAACTCGGAACTAGCTGTGTACACTGAACTAACTATTTACGTTTATTTACTTTTTTTTCATTTTTTGAATATGCAGATTTGCATTTGTATAATGTTGATGAACCATCTTTGTTATTAACTTTTATAAGTTCGATATATACAAAGTAGCCATTTTTTTTAAAAGCTGGTTCAAATTGGCAAACCTAACCGTTTTGGTTGTTCCAACGGACCCAACCAACAGATTTTCTGTTCTTCTTTGAAACCGCAATTAGCAACTCAGGCTATAATTCTTGTTAACACCGGCCAAATCGTGAACACCCCTCATCAAAACGACCTATTAAAAATAGAACGACGAAGCGTCCGCCGGATAAAATGACAGTAGTTTTGATCAGTTTCACAACATGCGTAACATCATCATATTCGCTTTTTTCCATATATGTATAACAATGGTTATTGACATGATTCTTCCATCTTGAAAGATCATAAATTAGTCAAATGTTTCCATATCCAGAGGGCAAGGGTATTATCACTACAACAAAACAGAGCAATAGCGGCGACTTAATCCTATTTTGTCAACCGACGGCCAGATCTATTTCTTGAAGTTGTCACACGGATTTTGAGCAATAGCGGCGACGTCGCCGCTATTGCCCAAATTTCTTGTAGTGATTAACATGTGATTAAACTAGTCTTCAATGGTTTCATCATAAAGCATTGTTATACAATAAATCTTAGCAATCACCGTGCATCTAACACTATCTATGCATCCGAAATCTCATTCCCAATTGAAGATCCCTGCTACCTTGAAAATGTCCTTGTCCTCAAGAATGACACAAGGGCACCATGGGGTCGCCATTCGACTCTCACAACAGCGTTTTATGCAGTCACTAGTCACAACGTCACTGTTTTGTGTCACATTTGAAATGCAATGGTTTGTCGGAGCTACCGATTCATTTCGCATGGAAATTCTCCGCTGGTCTCTTGAGTGCTTGCAGCGAACAGTTAGCTGGAACGGTTATATGATGGTATGATTGGGCATTTGGTTGGTCAACCATAGGTGTATGAGTTTTCTGTTTGAAAAGAATTATCAACATCGCTATTGGTTAGAAAGGTGGTGTGTAACATTGCACTAGCTAAGGCAACTTCACTCATAGGAACCGTTGACAAATCTTTGGCTGAACTAGGTGAAAGTTGTATCGGGCATTCATCAGCTTTAATAGTCAGTTGATGATCAAGTGTTTTGGCATAACGAAGCAAGGGAGTAGCAGAAAGAGGTGCTTGTGGTGGTGCGGCTCTTGCTGGCGGAAGGAGGCCATAAAGGGCTGTCAAAACGACGTGGCGGGTTTAGGGGTTGTTTCCCGTAGCACATAATATCCATTTTCTATCGGTAATACCTACTGTCGTGGGTGCTATAAGAACTATCTGCAACAGAGTCATGATGAAACCCATTTTTAGCTACTGTGACTGGACGTCCCATTGAAATGAATCTTTGTTTCCATGAGACTCAAGAAGAGGAGGTATTATGGAACGAGAAAGAAAGCACTTATGTTAGAGACCGATTCGAGATGGTCAGTTTTCCAAATAAGATAGCCAATTACGTACGGGTGGCAAGTCTCCCGTGAACAATAGATAAGAGGACATGACGTGATCTGATTTTCTTCTTTTTCACTAATCTCAAACGAGTTGCTTAAATACATAAACTTACTAAATGCAGTAAACATGGAAGTAAATAAGGAGATCATTTGATCATGGTCGATCATGCAAAGTGGAGACCTCTTATCATGTGCATGAAATTAGGAGATATGGCTAGGCACGTATCACCCATGGGGGTGAATATATATACCACAAGCCTGAGACATTGTGTCCAATGCATAAATAGATCTCTCATGAAATTCGTTAAGCTCTTTTACAAGATGATTTAGAGTATTTTTTGCTATTACAAACCAATGACTCAAAGAATTCTGGGGGTATCGATGTGCAGTAGGATATGGAATTGTACAACCATCGATGTTGTATAACATCGTTTGATTGTACAACCATGATGTTTTGAATTGTTTTGGCTAGAAAAACACAAAACAATGTATTTTATGTTTAAAACTTAAAACACCATGCCAAATAAGTTAAGTGGTGTATTTCAAGTGTAATTAAGGAGTATGTTTTAGCTATATTTTAAATTCGATGACTATAATATATTGCATTATGTATTAAATTGTTGTGTTTGGTGTTTTTGTAGCCAAAACTAAAGGTTTCTGTATATTATTATGAATTTCTGAATGAAAATAATGGTTTACATGGATCCCTTTATATAGGGATAAATTACAATCAAATAGAAACCGATAAACATTACTAAATATAAGATAAACCTATTCTAAATAGAATACAACTCTAAGAGATAAAGGATAATGATGATAGATGATAGATGATAATTATCGGTTAAGACTCCCCCGCAGTTTGAGCGGGCGTAGGACAAACGCTCAAACTGGATCGAAAAGCTTCAAACAATTGTCGCGAAATCCCCTTTGTAAAAATATCTGCATACTGTAATGAAGACGGCACATGTAACACACGAACATCGCCAACTCGGACCTTTTCTCGAACAAAATGGATGTCAATCTCGATATGCTTTGTCCGCTGGTGCTGAACAGGATTATCCGAAAGGTAAACGGCAGACACATTGTCACAATATATGACTGAGGCACGACGAAGAGGAAGATGTAACTCTAACAGCAGGTTCCGAATCCATGTAGCCTCGGCAACTGCATTTGCAACACCACGGTACTCAGCCTCGGCACTGGAGCGTGATATGGTTGGCTGACGTTTTGAGGACCAAGAAACCAAGTTGTCACCAAGGAAAACACAGTAATCGCTAGTAGACCGGCGAGAATCTGGACATCCGCCCCAATCGGCATCAGAATAAGCAACCAACGAGTGAGTAGCGGACTTAATGATGCGAATGCCATAAGTGACCGTGCCCTGAATATAGCGTATAATCCGTTTGAGAAACGCGTAATGAGGGTCACGTGGCTCGTGCATGAATAAGCAAATCTGTTGGACGGCATAAGAAATGTCCGGACGTGTGAAGGTAAGATATTGGAGAGCACCTGCAAGACTACGATATAACGTAGGGTCATGAAATAAAGGCCCGTCAGAAGCACTAAGCTTCGCAGAGAGATCCACTGGAGTAGCACATGGTTTGCAATTAGTCATATTAGCCCGTGAGATGATGTCTTTTGCGTATTGGGCTTGATCCAGACATAACCCTGTCGCGTCCCTGGTAACCTTAATGCCGAGGAAGTGGTGCAGCGGGCCCAAGTCGGTCATAGCGAACTCTCGTGAGAGTGTAGAAATAATCTCATTCAAAAAGGTAACTGACGAAGCCGTAAGGACAATATCATCAACATATAACAATAGATAAGCAACCTGGTCACCCCTGTGATAAATAAATAAAGAGTTGTCGCATGTGCTGCTGCGAAAACCATGAGCCAAAATGTAGTTGGCAAAGCGCATATACCAAGCGCGAGGGGCCTGCTTAAGCCCATATAGTGACTTCTTCAACCTGCAAACGAAATTGGGGTACCGCTTATCAACAAAGCCAGGCGGTTGATGCATAAAAACCGTTTCGTTCAGGTGCCCGTGGAGGAAGGCGTTCTTAACGTCCAACTGATGTATAGGCCACGAGCGGGAAACTGCAATAGAGAGAACAGTGCGGATGGTGGCCGGCTTGACAACCGGGCTAAAAGTGTCCTCACAATCAATTCCCACGGTTTGGGATTTCCCATTAACAACCAACCGTGCTTTATACCTCTCGAGAGTTCCATCGGATTTAAACTTATGCCTGAAAAGCCACATACATCGAATAACCGGGCGATCAACCGGTCATGGCACAAGCTCCCATGTTTCATTAACCTGTAACGCGCTAAACTCGGTCTGCATAGCATGTAACCAGTGAGGGTCGGCAAAGGCACTGGCATAGTTCTTGGGTATGGGAGAGATAGCGGTAGTGTGAAGGATTTTTGCTTTTGAGCGGGTGGTCATGGGATGAGAGTTAAGGGTAGGGGCGGATTGAGGGGTTGAGGGTGTGGCCGTAGGTTGTAGTGGGGGGGCCGTGGGTAGGGGCTGTGTGGTGGGAGCTGCCGTGGCAGTTGGTGGGGCCGGTGGTGGTCGGGGTCTACGAGTATAGGTGATGGGATAAGAGGTAGCGGCCGGGTGAGTGTGAGGTTGGACAGTGGAAGGGATAGGTAGGGTGGGTGGACGGACAAAGGAGAAACCCGGGGGGGTTGTCTCGTCTAGAAAGGTATAAGAAGAGGGGGGTAATAGGAATGGTGAAAGGGAAAGTGGTCTCGTCAAAAGTGACATGGCGAGAGATGTGGACCTTTCCAGTGGTAGGGTCGAAGCACCGGTAACCCCGAAAATCCGGGGGGTAACCAAGGAAAATGCATCTAATGGATCGGGCATGTAATTTGTGGGGTTGGGTGGCGGATTGGTTTGGGTAGTAGGCACATCCAAACACCCGAAGGTGGTCGTATATGGGATGCCGAAGGTAAAGAACGAAGGTGGGTGTGTAGAAATTTAGGCGTTTAGTAGGTAGAATGTTGTGTAGGTAAGTGGCGGTGTGTAGGGCTTCGACCCAAAAGGAGGGGGGTAAATGGGCATGAACGAGAAGAGCGCGAATGATGTCGTTAAGACGACGAATCATCCGTTCGGCTCGGCCGTTTTGTGAGGAGGTTTGAGGGCAAGAAAAACGGAAAAGGAGACCGTTTTGAGTGGCAAAGGTCTTAAAGGCATTGTTGTCAAATTCGCCGCCTAAGTCACATTGAAAAGTTTTAATATTTCGTTGAAACTGGGTTGCAATAAGGCGGTGAAATTTGACAAATGTGGGAAAGGTTTCAGACTTGTATCTGAGCGGATATACCCAGATAAAGTGAGAAAAGTTATCAATTAAAACCATATAATACTTGTAACCGGATTTACTGAGAATTGGTGAGGTCCACAAATCACAGTGAATTATATCAAAAGGCGAAAAAGTAAACGAATTAGATTCATAAAAAGGAAGTCGTTTGCTATTAGCTAAATGACATGAATTGCAAAAAGTAGAAAATTGCCGTTTATTACAAGAAAAACCAAAATTACGACTAAGAATATCTAAGACGTGGGAGCCAGGATGTCCAAGTCTGTCATGCCATGGTAGTGAGGAGATTGTGAGAGAGCAAGCTTGAGGCGGAAGTGTTGGTGGTGTGATCGGATAGAGCTCCCCCGTGCTATTGTGGCGGGACAGGTGGCGTCCCGTTTTGAGGTCCTTCAAAGAAAAACCAAACGGATCAAATTCAATAGACACAAGATTGTCACGGGTAAAGCGTCTAACAGATAATAAAGTTTTAATGATTTTAGGACTAAAAAGGATATTGGGTAGGATATAGGTACGGTTGAGGATTGGGAGATAGCCCGTGCCAGAACCCTCAACAGGTAAAACATTGCCATCGCCTACCAAAATTTTAGTGGAAACAGGAAAAGAATCAGGGCGAGAAATTATACCTTTATTGTTTGAGACGGTCCGTTCTGCTCTAGTGTCAAAGTAGAGTTGTGGATCCGTGTAAGCAAGTTGAGATGTCTGATAAGCAGCACTGAGATCCGATGGGTTAAGGGCATCAAACTAGGCCTGCTGTGGGCCGAATGGGCTGAAACCCTGCTGTGGTGGGTATCCTGTGAAGTGGGCCGAAGAGTGCTGCTGGGCCGATGAGTACTGCTGTGGGCTGGGCTGAGATGGTTTCCAGGGAGATTGTGAAGGATAAGGACAAGGTGGCGTTTGCCACCAAGCCCACTGAGGATAGGAGGGTGGTTGGAATGCCCAGTTTCCATTGTTTGACCGATACCCACGTCCTCTGCCACCACGTCCTCTGCCTCTGTAACTGGACCCACGGCCGCCGCGTCCTCGGTAGGGTTGCTAAGAAGAGTAATCGGCCGGAGTGTGAGGGTTGGAGTTACCGGGTGTAGGGTTTTGCGGAGAGGGGTTTCTGGCGGTAGTGGCAGCAAGGACAGAGGAAGCCTTAGGTTTGCGAGCTTCCTGTCGTAACACCTCATCGTTAAGCATGGTTCGAGCCAAATCCCAATCGGCTTGCTGCTGATTAATTAGGGCAGCGGTGGTATCAAATTCCGCTGATAAGCCGCGAACTAAGGTAAGAACGAGTCGTGACTCGGTTACCGGTTGATCGACATCTCGTAACTGATCTGCTAAAGACTTTAATTGTTGACAATAATCGTCAATGGAGCTGCACTGGTCCAAGCTGAGATTAACAAATCGCGTTTCTAGAGCGGCTGCCTTTGCCTGCTTGTTACTAAGGTACTTCTTTTCTAATTTCAGCCATGTGGTTCGAGCCGAAGCATCGGTATCCAGGATGTCTGGTAAGAGGCTGTCAGCAAGGGTGCTGTAAATCCATTGAGAAACCAGAGCGTCTAACTCTTTCCATTTCGAATATTTGGGATCAGTCGGGTCAGGGGGTGGGGTGGTATCGATGTGATCAGGGACCTTATACGCCATGGCGTGAAGCTTAAAAAGCTTTACCCATGAGGTATAGGTGACCGTGGTTCCATCGAGGGTGCGTATTTTGCTGTTTATGTTGGTTACTGAATAAGCGGGGTGAAGGGGTTGAGGTTTAATAGGTTCGGAAGGTGCAGGTTGGTCTGATTTGGTCATGGCTGCAGGATATTTACGGATCGGAATGGAAGCAGATGGCCGAAGCCTGTGATCGGAGCAGCCGAAGCTTGCTGTGTCGGACAGAACAGAAGGACGAAAAAGAAAAATAGGTAATCAGAACCGTAGCTCTGATACCATAAAGGTTTCTGTATATTATTATGAATTTCTGAATGAAAATAATGGTTTACATGGATCCCTTTATATAGGGATAAATTACAATCAAATAGAAACCGATAAACATTACTAAATATAAGATAAACCTATTCTAAATAGAATACAACTCTAAGAGATAAAGGATAATGATGATAGATGATAATTATCGGTTAAGAAAAACAACCCAACACATGATGCCTAAATTCAAAACATGATGTCTACATATTACTATAATTCTTGTCACACTTATCACGAAATATGACTTCCGTAAAAGAAAACCTAAATCTAGAAATAGATATAGATGCATCCAGCTTGTATAATATTCATTTGTTGCAATTAAATATTTATCGAAATAAATATATCCTTGTAAAAGTATTATATATATAGAGTAAAGATCAAATACATATAGTTTTTTTATAAGAACTGTGAGAATTAAAGGGGGTAAAAAAAATTTAATTTTTTTTTTTTAAATTTTTTTTTCCCATGTGCTTAAACATTCTTTCTAGATTAATAATACAAAAAAAAATTAAAAAAAAAATTTTTTTTAGTGTAATTACGTCATTAAGGTAAATACATTAGTTTACACTAGAATAATTATGTAATTACTCTACACGTAATTACTCTACACCAAATTTTTTTTTTTTTTTTTAGTTTTCAATATATAATACATGTTTAACAATATGGGGAAAAAAATTTAAAAAAAAAATTAAAAAAAATACCCTCCTTTGATTCTCACAGTTCTTACCAAAAAAAGCTATTTGTACCGGATCTTTCCCCTATATCTATATATATATATATATATATATATAAAAGAAAGCATATATGCCCATTGAGAGTGCCACGTGGCTTAATAATTGAGTGTTTTTGGTGTTTTTGAGTATTTTTCTAAATTTATCTCTTTATCTCTTAGTTCTCAATTACTAAAATTAAATTGAGTTATTTTAGGAAAAAAGAATTTAAAAACAAATTTAAATTTTTCTCTCTTATCTTCCTCCCATAATTTTTAAACATAAATATCTTTTATATTCGAGATTTTTTAAATAAAAAAATTACATCAAATTAACGAGTGTTTTATTATCTTTCCAACGAGTACCATAGTGCTATATAAAAACGAAAAAAAACGACTATTTTTTGTGGGGTTATATTCATACAGAAAAAAACACAACGTGTTCAGGTTATTCATTAATCAAATTGTAACATATTTTAATTTACGTGAAGATGATTATATGTTGAAGGTTATCCTTTTAATACTTTATTATGTTTAATATGGTTTATGTTTTTTATTTTTTTTTAACTTTTTAAATAAATGTTTTTTAACTAAGATTGATTATGTTTAAGTTATTTACTCTTTTCGTGATTTGAGTTTTCTTTTTTTTTATCATTTTTTATTAAATCATATTAAATTTTTCAACCCCGGGACCTTCCCGGGATAATCGGCTAGTATATTATATAAATAAGTTTAATAAAAGAAAAATTAACTTCAGAAATCACATATTTATCGAATTTGTACAACTTCACATCCCTAATCACATTTATTAAATATTTATAAAATTAAATTAAACATACAAAATTTTTACCAAACAGATAATTATATCATGATAGTTTCACATTTAGCCTCCTTAACCAAACTGAATGAAGCACCATATCTATCAAATCATATGGTCTTGATGGTCTATGAACTATAAAATGTCTTTGCACCTTCATCACCATCTTCTGCATTTTCAAGTAATCATCCATCTTAATACCTTCCAATATTCTTTTAATATCCGGTATCTTCTCAACCGAAACATGAACCGAAAACTTGCTCCAATCAAGAACATCACTGAATGGTAACACATAACTATCAGAAACAATCACTGGAACACAACCCGCAGAAATCGATTCAACTATTCTTGGGCTTGCTACTTCATAACCACTAGGACATAAACAATACTTGGATCTACCCAATAATTCTGTATAATTTAGGGTTTTTGGGAGGTATGTGAATACTTTAAGGTCTTTGTCTTTGTCTAGCCATGTTTCAAATAACTTTTTTCGGACATGTCCATGGTTGCCACCCGCAAAAAAGGCTAGGATTGAGCGGCTTTCAGGTGGTTGTCCGGTGAGGGGTGGTCCAAGTTGGGCGTAAGGGATGTTGAGTTCAGGCAATGAGACATCTCTTTCGGGACGGAAACCTTCAGAACTGTTGGCATTGCAAAGCACTCGAATGAAGTGTTTGTAAAGTTTAGGATTAGTTGCTGAAACATCTGGTGCCTGAAGAAAATAAACCATTTTGATCATAAAAAGGTAGTTTGTTAATTACAAACTTAGACCAAAATTAAAACATGTTTGATGTGAATTTATATGTTGTTTGATCATTGTAACGACTTTTAAAATAATACAAAGATTATTTTTTAATACTATGTGATTTCGGAAAATCATTAGCCACTTTAAAATTCATTTGGGGAGAAATTCAGAAAACAAAATCCCAATTTCTTTTCTTTTTAATTTTCAATATTTTATTTAACATGTAATTTTATTTTTTTCAATAGCTATAATTAAGTATTTACTTTTTTCAAAAATCCAAACAAACAGTTTTGCAATTAGTACCAGAAAATCATCTAGAAGTGTTGGTGTTTTTTTTTTTTTTTCTAAACACACCTAGTGATACAAAGACTCTTAAAAGGTACAAGATAAAAGATTGTCTACGACTAATTAAAATTATGCTAAGTTCTTAATTTTATGACACCATGGACTGTAAAATTACCAAAAAATAATAATAATTCAACCTAAATAGAAAGATGAGTTACATACCCAATCATGGCAGCTAACAAAGAAGTGATCAGCCCCACTGCTTCTATTCCAATACGGGTACTTTTTGGATAAAACTCCAATGTAATCAGTGACAACATCTTGGATGATATGGCGATCATAATCAGCACGACTTCTGTAAAGATAATGTCGAATGTAAACCACACTGACTGGGAGAAAAAACACGAGTGCTTCATCAGGGTTTTGTGTGAAAAAACGGCTTTTTTTACTCTCAATTTCGTCAATGATTTGTCCTTCACTGGAGTAGATATCCTTCATGGGTCCTCCATGGAAAATAGGTAGTTCTCCTTCCTTGTATGCCCATATTTTGAAACTATTCTCCATCTCTATGTGGCTCCTGCAGTTATACTCATTGTTTAGTATTTAATATCATCTTGGTTGATTTTGAAGTTAAAAACCAATGTTGCATTTTATTGGGCTTCATTACAAACATCCTTATTCTACTTGCTTCTTTAAGTTAAAAAGGAAATATTGTATTTGTTGCACTTATAAGCATGTAAGTGTGTATAATTGTGTGCAAATAATAAACAAATGTATAGTGAAGATTTAAAATCTAGTTAATTTCTGTGTACCAAAAAGTGCCTAGATTTAAAAGTCACTTGTCTCTAAAAGGAATTTACAGTAACTAAACACAATCCTAGGTGAAAATTAGAAGTCGCTTGTCACAACAAATTTCTCCATGAAATAAAACCTTTACTTACACATTTACCTATTTGTAAGTGTATAAGTATGTTCTTACGAAGATATGTAGGTATTTAGGTCTATCTATATTTGTGGAAACTCTAAGTTTTGTGCTTATCTAGTTATCTTAATTGTTGGATTAGTTTATCCATGGCGAAAGGGAGTGTTGCAACGGTCTTAGCTCCTGAATGTGCAGACAATAAAAAGAACGGAGCCTTACTATAGTAAGAGAGGACTGGGTTGGGCCAATCTATGGTCTAACACAATTAAGGGTGTTCAACAATCAAATAATGAATACTTGAATTAATCGAATCTAATTTTCAAATTTTTATCTGAATTCATATTCGAATTATATGCCCACTTCGAAATTCAAATCGATTTGTATTTGAAACTCGAATTCAAATAAAATCGATTTAATTCAAATTCACCCTAGGTAATAAATAAATTTACTTTTATTTTTGAAACTACCTAACGATTTTAATATCAAAATGCTAATCTACAAAATTATTTAATGATGTTCTTTGAGAGTTTTGTGATGTAAATATGTAAAATGCGGGAATGGTAAAAGCAGTAGGAACTATGAGCTTTTATCATTTGACGCAAATACAGAAGGTTTTTCCAAGTGCGCTTATTTTTAGATATTAAAAAATATATACATATAATTTCAAATCATACGACATTGAAAACCATAATTTTATAATTTCTTCGAATTCGATTACTAAACTTGAATTTGAATCGAAGCAAATTCGAATTTTTAAAATCCGAAATTGAACCTTGATAATCAAATTTGAATCAAGTAGAATTTTGAATTTAAATCTGATTCGATTATTAAGCACATTGGTATTATGGTATAGTCTCTTCCAAGTGATGAAGATTGAAGTCATATTATGAGAAAAATGAAGTAATTAAGACAAAAAAAAGTATTTAAGAGTAAGTTACTAATTTGTAAAATACACATACAACTTGGTAAAGTAGACTTAAAATAACTTAAAAGTTCAAATGCTGTCTAAACTAGGTATGCTTATTGTTTTTTGCAAAAGACTTAGTTTGTAGGTGCTCTTTTTCTTACATTCAAAGCAAGATAGATAAAGTTTTCTTGTGTTTCATTAAGCATCATCAAGCTAATATATTCAATAACATTTTTATCAATACTGTGTTCATAATTTATTATCATATGATTCATATCATATACTATCACCTTTTCTAAAAGAAAACTTTTAAGAATTGCTAGTAACATAACATTTATCTAAAGGACAGACCTCTATGAAAACTTAAAAGATTAACACATGCTTGCTACCAAAAGCTCACCATACCAGCTTAAACCTCCCATGAAATCATGACTTGAAATAAAACAAATTGAGATACATGCATGGTTAATTTCTTCACAAACGTATATAGCTTTTTTTCAAGTTCTAAAAGTTGTTGATCAGCTTACCAAGTGATGGTAAAATATGCACTACATAAAAAAAACGTAGTTTATGAGTGAGATTTTACCGTATACGTTTGTTTGTTAGTTAATTATATGCACGAAAGAAAACATGACCCAAGAAAATAATTCTTAACTGATGAAAAGCATAAGGGTTTCTATAAACCGATCCTCTGGGAGTAAAACTCCGGTCACGAAGGCTCCATGACATCGTATATCTCCTCATTCGACCGACTGCTCGTATGGCGGCACGAGCCCTAGACAACCGGTCCTCCACCGTCTCCTTTTTCTTGATCATCTTTCATCACACCCATAAACAAAAAAAAGACCATAACGTAAGTTCATAACCATGTTATGATTAAAAATCAACAAATAAAAAAATTAAAAAAAAGCTTAATTACATGTATAACTACTCTTACACATCACTACCTCCAATCATATGTTAATATAGACACTTACATTGGTAGTCGAGGGCAATGGTGATGGAGCCGGATCGGAATTATTTAAATAGGGTTTTAGAAAAGAAAACGTAAAGAAATTGAATTGGGTATTGAGGCAAACGAAGAATATAATGATAAAAATTGTTGTGTAAAACAACGGAGATTTGTAACCGTTTTTCCAGCCGTCTGTTGCCATCTGGTGGTGGTGATCGTCGTGGTGGCGGTGGTGGTACAGCTAGGGTTTTCTTGTAGTAGTGATTGGTCGAACAGGAAAACTAGTACTAAAGTATCATAAAACGAGGTAGCTTCCTTCCGTATCCCAATAAAAAGTTAATATAACTTGTATTTTATGTTATTTTTTAAACCATGTTATTTACAAAAAAAAAAAAAAAAAATAGGTTTGCACATGAGTTTTTTGATGAAATAGCGTTTTTTCCTAACCTTTTTGTGACTTTGGTTGTTGTCAGACTTCAAATTGTGAAAATGTGACTCAGCAAAAAAGCAACGACGCTAGACTTGATGAAGCTGACTGGCAATGTGTTTTTGGGACTTCCGTAATCTAAGATTGCGGAAGTGGTTGACATGGCAAAGTGCTTTTATCCAACTCATGGTAGATGTCATCACTTCCGCAATCTTAGCTTGCGGAAGTCCCAAAAACATAAATTCAAGTCTGACAACTACCAAAGGCACAAAAGCTCTGAAAAAATACACTAATTCATCAAAAAACTCCTCTCTACGGCCGGTAGAGGATGTCAGTTCATTAAATGAGAGTTACCTCTACGGGCTGTAGAGGCTTCTACGGCCCGTAAAGGTGGGTTGGTGGAGTTCATTTAAACCCTATACGGCCCGTAGGTAGTACGAAGTACGAGGACAATCAATGAACAGACTGACTTGCAGTGTGTCAGTCTGAAAAAGCAACCCTTCTACGGGTCGTAGAGGCCTCTACGGCCCGTAGATAACAGGGTTTGGTAGGAGCATTAAACCCTATACGACCCGTAGAGGCCTCTTCGGCCCGTAGAGGTCCAGATATATTCTTCTTCCTTATCTTCTTTTCTCAGTCGACGAAAACATTCAAAAAAACCGGAGAACGAAAAATCCGATCAATTCCAAGCTACCGCGATGTATTTAGGGCACCTTAGTAAACTTCCGTTTGTTGAAGTTGTGGGTATGACATCAACATCCAAGTCGTTTTGTGTCGCTCATGCATTTATCTCCCGGGAAAAAAGGATAACTACCTATGGGTGCTACAAAGGCTTAAAGAGTTGCTAGAAGATTGTACAGAGCCCCATGCTATAATAACTGATTGTGAGAAAGCATTGATGAATGCATGCGACATAGTATTTCCAGCAGCTTCGAAGTTGTTATGCAGGTAATACATATTATTATTATTATTATTATTATTATTATTATTATTATTATTATTATTATTATTATTATTATTATTATTATTATTATGCATGTAGGTGGCACATTCAACGAAATATATTAAAGCACTACAGACAAGCATTTGGAAATGCAGATTGGAAAATATTTGTGAAATCTTTTACACGACTCTGTATATCTTCATCTCCGGAATTTTACCGACACTGGTTAGGGCGATTCTACAGACGACTATGTCAGTACGAACGATCTGGTACATATTATATTAATTTAGTTTAAAACGCATGCATACACACATTAACAATATCTTTGTTCTATTTTTTATAGATGTTTTTGAATATATAGACCGGGTCTGGCTCCGTGACTACAAAGAAAGGTTTGTTTCTGCGTGGACAAACACAAACTACAACTTTGGTCAGTATACGACCAACAGAGTTGAGAGCCAGCATTCAAGGTTTAAGATGCACATTAAGGGGCCTAACAACTCGCTCCACAAACTTGTGATGATTGCAAACGATGTGGTGACGTCACAAGAGAGGGCAATAAACCACTCGTTTGAAGAGAGTCTGTCGCTGAAAAAGGTGCACCATGACATACCGATTTTTGAGGACCTACTCGGTAAAATTTCCCATGCAGCGATTGAGTTGTTGATAACTGAGATAAAAAAATATAGAGAAATTGAGGGAAAAAAGAAGGAGTTGTGGTCACCAGCTTTTCAGAAGTTGTGGGTTGTCGTGTGCATGTCGATTAGATTCGTATATAAATAAAAGTAATACGATTACTTTATTAATTATTATTATTATTAATATTATTATTGAAAACAAGAATAAAAATACAATTGTCCGAAGTAGACGTCTTTTGGACACGACTGAATTACGAACCGGAAGTAATTTGGGGGGGGGGACGTGACCTTGCGAGTGAGTGGGAAATAGTAAGAGAGACACTACTGTCTCAACCACCACGGGTTCAAAGAAATATGTTGTCAAAAGTAAAGTCGGTGGTAAATTCAAGTATGACTGACAATCAACCTCCTGAGGTACAAAAAATACTCACGGGCGCCCAACTCCAAAACATAGAAAAAAAATAGGAGGAGGATGCGAAAAAAGATGTTGTTATTATTATTATTATTATTATTATTATTATTATTATTATAGACAACTTGTGTTGATGACTAGAATATATAATCTGTTTGGGCATTTCTTTTGGAAAACTTGTAGACAACTTGTGTTGTGTGGTTTGAACGAAAACAGGGGAAACTCTGCACAAGTTTTTATAAAATCTTTGATTATTATTATTATTATCATCATCTATTTATTGTTATCCATTGCATGTGGTGCTGTTGAGGTTGGGTTGCAGTATGTTGATGGGGGGGGCACTGAAAGAGACGTTGAGATAATTGAGCCGGAGCCTGAGGAGGTGCAGGTTCCGTCGCGCGTTTATCACTCCATCTGGTTGCCTCCTGAGGTTAGGGAGGACATACGTGCGGCTGCGGTAAAGGCTGCTGAGTCGCGTCAGTGGCGTGAGCGGCAGGACGAGGCGATACACTGGTTGATTGCTGGCCAGCAGGATATCTTTCGCCGCCTGGACATGCAGCCTTGTGTCGTACCGATTATAGGGCCCAGCACGCAGCAGGCCCACACGTCCACGCATCAGGCCGGTACGTCTTCGCAGCAGGCCGGGACGTTCATGCCGCCATACGGACCGCCGCCTGATGATTCGCAGATTTAGTTTTATCTTTCTTAAACGTTTATGACAACTTCTACTTTGGATTTACTTTTTTGAACTCCAATTATGTTAATTAGTGTTTATTTTTATTTGTTTGTTTATATAAACACTTGTGAAATTGATGCCTACACGCTTATCGAGACGGCAAAGGTAACAAAAAAATAACATTTTATAGTAAATATAACGTAACAACATTTTATAAAAAAACACGTTTATCGAGACGACCTTAGTAAAAACAACACGTTTTTTAATTATAGTTACATAGTAAAATCGATAAACAAGTAAAAATATGTTTTAAAAAAATAAAATAGAAAAACATTAATAAAAAAAGGTTGTCTACGGGCCGTAGTGGGTCATACGACGCGTAGATTCCATCTAATGTTTGTATGTGTTATATTTATTTTTTCCAATATAGAACTCAGCGAACTGGTAGTCCAGATGGTCCCCATATTTGCATTAACACTGAGTGTGTGTGTGTGTGTGATACAATAGGCCCACGATTGAACCTCGTCCCAAACGTTTTAATTTTTTTTTCACCTACGGCCCGTAGAGGGCCATACGACCCGTAGAAAAAACTTATCCATCCCATCCCACCCAAATTGATCTCCAAATTAATCAGACTTTACCAACGTCCCATAGCGGCCTCTACGGGCCGTAGAGGGGATCACAATCACTGGTAGTCAGGACTGAACCCCGTACCTCGTTTTTATGTTTGTCTACGGGCCGTAGAGGCCTCTACGGCCCATAGATTGATCAAAAGCTGATCTCTACGGGCCGTATAGGGTTGTGTGAATAAAATGCAACCTTGTGTGAATATCCGGAGCCTATTTTTTCGTATTAACTATAAATTCTTTTGATTTTTCCGAGGGAATCCGTACGTTGCGATGGGACCGCTAAACCAAACAAATAATAAGCTAAAAAACACTTAGACCATACGAAGTGGAGGTGGGGGGAGAGGGGAAGAGGGGCGTGATGCGCCATGTGGCACTCATGGAGACCATTTTGTATGGGTGAAAATTGTGGGGAGTGGAGGGGGAGAAGGCGGAAGGGATGTTATTATTATTTTCTTTTGTGAGTTGGGTTAACTAAAACAAAGAAACCAATCAGATCAAATGAAAAGTGCCCCACGCCGGTGAGAAACTCCCCGCCTAGGAGGCTCACGCCATGGCGGGGTGGTATTTTGGGCTTGAACATCCCCCCCCCCCCCACACTCCGCCTGTCTTAGTCAAACACACGCATAGCGGCGAGTTAACTCACCATATTAAAAAAAGTTCAAAATTATGTTACAAAAAACTAAGTAAGTCGAAACCGTAAAATAACCACATAAAAAAAAGAAATATAAAAAAACTTCCATGGCTTGTTCGTCTACGCTTAGATGAATTATATATTATCGCACACAGTTATGTTTTAAATGAATCTTGCATTCAAACATATATAAAAATAAAACCAATATAGTAACTTCTCATTTCTCTGTCTTCTAAACACAAGATAATATTATAAAAACAATAGTTTGACTTATTTTATATAAAAAAAAATTAAGGATATGAGACAAATTTTCTCCATAACATAAATTTCCATTTTCAATCCTCTATCCCTAAGGTACTAGGAATACACAGTTTTATAATAATATTTTTATAACACAAATAATCAAATAATACTTGTCTAGCCCATAGTTTTTTTTATTAATAATCATTCAACCAAATTTACAATATAGTAAAATCATCATAAAATTCAATATCAAGTTTTCGCATATTACAATATGTCATATACCTTTTGTAGAAGAAAAATCACTTCTATGTAATTTAATCATGATCAATTGACCATAATTATGTGAAACACTTGTTTGAAATTAATTATAAACGAAACTTTTCTTCTCCAGTCATAGAATCCAATGACATATAGTTTAGATAATTTTAGGCATGTTTAAGTGTATCAATATAACATAATACTTTCAAAATGCAAATCGTTACCTCGCGATTAAAAACACATTTTTCATTATTTCTCGATTTCTTATATTATTATCAAGTTTATAAAACTATAACTTTTATAAAGTACCAAATATCTATAAAAAATTATTGTAACAAAACATATAGGATTATAAATTATCTTTTATATGTTTTCTATTTAATGTGTTTCAAGTAAATATATAAATAAATGTCATGAGTTCTCATAAACACCACTTAACTCTTTACATCATTTTGATTAAATATGGCGTTTTCAAGACAAAATTGCCCCCAAAAAGTAGTTATTATATGCATTGGGTGTTATATCATAAGCAATTAAAGTTGTCTTAAAATTTAAGAAATCCTTGTAAAATGCTTTATAATATAGTATAGATAATCCTAATGCCGTATGTAATCAAATTATATTCACAGGAATGTATTAAACTTAATTGGAACTCATGGAAAGAAAAATTATCTTGTTTTTCTTTTTGTAAATTAACTACATGATAAATAGTGAACCAAAAAATGCAAAAAAAAAAAAAAAACAAACTAAAAATAAAATCATAACTCTCTAAATATTTATTTGTAGAGAACATTTGTTGATTTATTTGTCATACTACAATCTCCATCTAATATTATAAGTTTAACTTCGTCTCTGCTTTTAACTCTTGGTAACGCCACATACATTTGTCTATGTGTGAAAACTGAATCTTTTAAAAACAAACCAATTAACTCTAGATAACGACTATCCGTGGCTTTTATTAATATTCATTGCAATGAAAAATTATTATCTCTGGAACTTGAAAGGTATCATTTTATCTGGGGGTATTAAACTTATTCTTAGAATGAAGGTCTGAGCTCAAATACTGCCTCCAGCTATGATTTATTTTCTATAACCCGCTTGTGAAGTGATAAAATTTGTAGTCATGTGCCGTTACATAAACTACTTCTTTGATCAATATTTCATAATAACCTTATTGGTACACCGATCTTCAAACTAACTTCAGATATTATAAGATTGTTTAGAACATTCAAAGAGTATAAAATATCTTTTGGTACATTAAGATTTTTCATTTGAGAAACACTTTATGAACTTATGTAATCTCTTTCTTCGTATGTAAACCTTGATAACAAACATTCATTAATTTATTGAACAACTCATTTTTATATGTTAGTATTGCTTTTTCACGAAAGTAGTCTTGGGTGTTTAAGTCCTGAAAAGAAAAGAAAATGAAAGGTAAATAAAAAAATTAAACATTTTATGTGTTCCCGAGTTTCATTAAAGGAAAATAAAATAAAATAAATAGCTTTACTGTTATATCCTTTTACATTTTGCTTCTTAACTTGCATGCACTTTCCTCCTCAACAAAAATAAAACATACCAGGCAATTATCAATAATAAAGTAGGGCTGTTCAAAACGCTCGGCGCTCGCCGATCGCTCGCCGCTCGTTCGGAATTTGCTCGGAAATTGATCGCTCGATTTTCCGCTCGGTTGTATATGAGCCGATCGGCTCGGTTCGGTTTATAAATGAGCCAAGCACGAGCAAAGGTACGCTCGGCTCGGTTCGGCTCGAATAAATTTTTATTTATTAAATAATAAATATATACACAATTTACAGATAAATTTATGGCTTTATATATAAGATTCTATTGGATTTGAGTCAGTATATGCAAACAAAATATAACCAACCCACTTAACACAATAAAAAAATTAACACTAGATTTAATAGTAGAACAATAAGTCATGAGGTGATAGTCTTGACTTCTTTATGTTAATCGTCGTCCATCGCTTGATATCACACCTACGTCACAATGCAACAACTGTTGTCTGACGTATGCTCATCACCTCACCAGCCTCAATCTAAGCTTCATCCTTTGACACTAGGATCTCAATATTAGTGTTATCATCGGACATTTTGACCTTAGTTGTCACCCAAAAATGAAAACATCGAATGAAACATCCCAATTTTATAATCGTCCATATTATTCTCCGCTCAATTCTCGCTTGGCGCTCACTCGGAAAATTTTCGCTCGAAGAATGCTCGTTCGATTTTCGGCTCGATTATAAACGAGCCGCTCCGCTCGGTTCGGTTTGTAAACGAGCCAAGCACGAGCAAAGCTCCGTTCGGATCGGCTCGGCTCGTGAACAGCCCTATAATAAAGTGTGTAAAACTGCATTATTTTGATAGCATTTGGAGAACATAAAACTGCACTATGTTACCCGCAAGAGAATGTATATGTTGCGCTGTTTTGGAAACATTCAAGGTGTATAAAACAACACTGTTTTGACAGCTTTTGGAGTGTAAAAACTACACTGTTTTGACAGGATTTTGAGTAGGTTTTGGAAACATTCAAGGTGTGTACAAACTGCACTATTCTGATAGCTTTTGGAGTGTAAAACTACACTGTTTTGACAGCATTTGGAGTACATAAAACTGCACTATGTTACCGGCACTAGAATGTATACACTGCGCTGTTTTGGAAACATTCAAGGTGTATAAAGCTACATTATTTTAACAGCTTTTGGAGTGCACAAAACTGCACTGTTTTTACTGCATTTGGAGTACATACAATTGCAGTATTTTAGCAGCTTTTGGAGTGCACAAAACTGCATTATGTTTTCCACAATATAATGTAAACACTGATCTGTTTTGACAATCTGCATGCAAAGATAACTAATGTCAACCACCTGTGGATATGTAGGTTATGAACAAACAAGCAAGATAAAAAAAAACTTGAACCACTTGATGCCTTTTCGGAATATAAATATTTATACCAACAATTGCTTTCAAGATTGATGAACAAAAAGTCAAATATGCAAGAAAAAAATAAAAATGTCATAAAGTACTAAGTTGTAAAACAAGGAAAACGTTACTAGATAAATGCATCCTTAATTATTTTAACCAATCATACCTTTCAGCATAGTCAAATGTACATGAGGACAACTAAATAATGATCTTTCTTTAGCTTGATTCTCCGGTAAATAATTGAAAGCCAACTGTATTTCATGAGTTTCCAAACCCATCGGCTCCAATTCATTATAGATTTCCTAACTTGTGTACCCGCGATGATAAACTCTTTCTAGTATATTATTGCTCTCCTGATTAATTTTATTGCCTTCTAAAATTGCATTAACCACGCTACCAACGCTATTCATAATCACATAAGCTAAATCTTCAACTTGTTGCTCAACTTTTCTTTTTCTACTCTTACATTTTTTGGCACTTGAAGACTGCTCAAGTTGAGAACATAAAGGATACACCACTTGAATATTATCATCAATAATGTTTTGACTCTCCAGGATTACATCATTGGAAGCTAAAAAGTCATCCACTTCTGGAACGGTTTTTATGTTAATGTTATCTGCAGTCTTCTGCAATATTCAGACATTTCTTTCCATTGCAGTTTTAGCTTGTGCACCTGATGCCCTATCCCTTGCAAACAGTTCTAGCATTTCATTATAGTTTGAGATTTTCTTTGTCTTCAAAGTTGCAACATCAGGCTTTGACTATTCAACAAAATTAAGATAATTAGTAATATGAACTTTAATCTAAATATTGCAGTAAATAATTAAAAGCACTTATAGCTATTAATTTATCCCAAACATCATCCTAATCTTCAATTTACTGAGTGTTTGAATTTCATGAGAACCCACTTAGTGACGTTCCGCGAAACATATCATACCATTGCGCTTTCAACGTTTTTAACCGATTCTTCAAGTGGTTTTTGGTAAAATCCATTCCAAGCTTGGTGCTTAGCTCCTCAATCATATTCATGTATGCTTGTGAAGTAAAATTGCCATTGATCCTATTGTCGTTATCCTGTTGAGTTATCATGGATTGTATGAACGCATTATCCATCTATTCTGTCCACTTTAGTTGTAAACTTTTTCCGGTGGCTTCGTGTTTGGTCAAGAAAATTTTTTGCATGGTGACATAAATAAAATTCGCATATGTACATATGTAAATGGTTGCTTATAATAAAGAGAAGAAGTATATGCACACATAAATAAAAAAAGAGCCAAATCACCAATTAATTGTAACGATAATAGTCAATACAAAATAAAAATGAAATACTATAATATACTATTCTAAACTTATTTTGACATTTCTGTTTCATTGTTTGGATGTGTCAAACAAGTAGTCCACATTGCATTTGCAATTGAGTTCCTTAGTTGTTCGGATCCGATACTTCCCCGTGTATGCCTCTTGTATTTTGACGTTCTTCCTCTTGTGGTCCATTTAACACCTCTTGTAAAACTACATCTTCAAGATCTCTGTCACGGTCTTCCTCTAGTAAAAAGTTGTGTAAAATACAGCATGCCAAAAAGATGTCAGACTGTGTCTCGCAAGAGTAAAATGGTTTTGTAGGAAACCTCTTTTTCACTACACCAAACGCTCGTTCAATCGCGTTGAGTAATCATGCATGACGGAGGTTAAACAATTCTTTTGAATTCTTAGGGGAGCGAGTTGAGTATTCTTTCAAATGATACCTAACACCTCTATATGGTGTCATTAGGGCACTCGTATGAGGTAAACCCTCGTCTACTAAAAAATATCTACCTAGAAACATGTTGTAATTAGTTTCATAATAAATTATTATTACAAAATTAAGTAAATTCGGTATAAGAAACTACCAGTTGGAATTACTGGTTTATCATCTCTAGTAATGCATCCTTTATAATTCTTGAGTCAGATGTTAGCCTCCCATCCAGTTAGCACATATGTAAACTTTAAATCAAATGTGCAAGCAGCTAATACGTTTATTGTTGGGTTACTTGGGTATCCCTTACGACCACGATATCTAGGGGAATCCTTATTAGTTACTTTGACCTAAACATGTGATCCATCAATTGCCCCAATAGTCCAATACAATCCTTAAAGAAAGGATAAAATCTCTTTTTTTTTTTCCTGAATTTCTTTTAGGACAGTATCATCTTTAGGTTGTTGAATATAATGGCCTTCTAAAGATATAATCGCTCACAAAACTCTATGTAGGCACTAGCTAGTTGTTGATCCAGAACGACGGTATAGCAAATAGGTAAACCAATTTCTAAAATCATTTCCTATAATATGCAAAAAAGTTGCAACATGCTCTTCAACAAATATGCGTTGAGTAATGCTCTTCAACATATATGCGTTGAGTAGGTCGAAGTCCACCATCACGCTTTAAGGTACCGCACAATGTCATAAAAGCTTTCTCACTCATGCGGATAAGGTCCCGACGTTTACCGCTATTTAAAAGGTTGTATATCATCTCTTCTCGTACATATCGTCGTTGTAAAATTTCATCTCTAGTAGATAAATTAGCATAATTTTCGGTTAACAGTCTACGTAGTGCAACGAAAGCCACCAATAAGCAAATCAGGTTTACTGCTTGCAATTGTCTGGATTGCACAATTGAACAACCTTGTATATATGATTATTCGTTGTAGCTTTACTTGATGCTGAAAATTTTTATTTTTTTAATGGTGAATTTTTTTTTATTTGATTAGGACATTGCTACTTTAACACTTTATATTCTTGTTCTAGGAATTTATGGTAGGATCCACAAATCATGCATTTCATTCTAATCCAAGCCTAGTGGAACATCATGGAATATGTGTGGGAATCAAATGAGTTTGGCTTGGTGGATTCACTATCGCACATTTTCACATTTACATTTTTGAGTTTTTGATAGCTTATGTGCTCTGTTTTCTAACCCGATTTGACCCATAAAACAATTTTAGAAAAATGCTAGATTTTTACCATTGAAAGATAAATGTCCAGGCTTCTCAGAAAGGTATAGATCATCTCCTAATTCACTTTCTACGATTTTATATGAATTTTTCCATACAGTGCTATCAGTTTTGGAAAAGTTGTAAAAATGGCTTTTGTTGAAGGTTTTAAACACATATTCAGGTTATATAAACGCTTAAGAACTTTTTTATGCATACCTTAAATTTGGTAGGAAAGTGTAAAACTCAGATTAGTATATCACGGGCTCAAAAATCGTGTAAAAATCTTTGGTTTTGATTAAGTTATAACTTGTCAAATGTAACTCAAATTTCTGACAGCATTGTTTTAATATTATATGCCATATTCACATCCATAATCTTACTTCCAGCCATTTTTTCAGCATATAATGGATGTGAAACTGATCCTACATATTTACAAACATGTAGGCATCCTATGATATCATGATCATTGCTTCAAGGATTGTTTATACACACTACATCCTTAACGGTTCATATTCTGTTTTCAATTATTCTTTGTCATTTATAAGTTACCTATCACTTGGAACCTATCAAAGTAAACTGCAGTTATGTTCTATCATAACTATATAATGTAAAAAAAACAAACATTATAAGCGTATGGACGAAGACAATTCTAGTATTGTTAGTGTTTCATGCAACTAATGATACATGGAAATGTACAGGTCACAGTCCCTTCTATATGAAGCTGGGTTCCAATAGAAACTAGACTAGCTAGGGGACTACCATAGAATTCACTCACTAATTCATTAGAATGTACTTTGGAGGCATTTTTCTGGTAACTTTTAGCTTTGAAATCATCTAAATAAGCTAAAACCATTAAAAAGGTTGAATTACTAAATGTCTAAATATAGAGGTGGCGAAATCAGCAGGTCACATGGATGGGTTTTGGATAAAACAGATGGGGTTGGGTTCACTTGACATTTTTTGTCCACTTTTTTGAAACGAAATAGTGGATTAAAATGGTTACCAAAAGAAAGTAGTTACAGCCTACATCTAACTTCTTTTGCAATACACTAAATGTACACTTCGAATAGCTTTCAACCCATTATAGGAGAAAAGATGACTCGAATCGACACCTATAAAAAGAAAAAAAAATCTAGAACGAAGACGGAATCTAATTTTTATGTTCTTGTCTGATTTAATATTTATGAATGGGTTAATTTGGTGAACACACTTAATGGGCCAAATAGGTATGAAAAAGCAATACCAAACACCCCCTAATCATCAAGTAACCATGATCATTTTCTCTGTAACTACTCCCAAATTGATTAACCGGCCCCTTAATAATCGACAATAATAAGACAAACATTAAGAAAAAAGTTAACTAAATGTTAGTGTGTTACCTGGAAGCTGAGCTGGATGATCAATGATGGAGGGTAGGGTTACGAACAACTTCTGCAAATGGGAGATGATGGAAGGAGGGTTGAATATATGGAGGGTTGTGGAAGATAAATGGCGGGTTGTGGGAGATATGCTCGCCATTTTTTGATGAGGGTAAATATGGAATGAAATCAAGAACTTGATATTATCTCTTCCTTTCTATGGTAATCTTTCCGATTTGGAAGGATTGAGATATACACTACAAACCCTTTCCCTTCTCTTCTCCCCACTTCTCTTCTCCACTCTTCTCTTCTCTCCATAATAAACTCCGGAACACCAATTTTCTTCATTTCCTTTCAAATCCTTTCATTTCTCTTGTTAAATGAAACTCTGGAACACAGTGTAAGGGAAAAATATCGTCCCTAAGATGCCCCGAACGAAAATTGAGATAAGGAATTAAAATTATAACCAGTAAGGTGGCTTGTTTTTTAAACATACTCTCGTACCCATAGGCATGTAAACGAATTGAACGCTCATGAACTGTTTGTGAACTCATTTGGTGAGAAGTTCATTTATTTAATAAATGAACGAACATGAACACATGTTTTGTGTAGTGATGATGAAATCGTGGGTTGGTAGTTATAAAAATTTGACAACTGAGCTTTTAGTGATAAAAATGACCATTCGTGAAATGTTCGTTTAGATTTTAAACGAATTAAACAAACACAAACATGTCTGTTTTCTTAATGAACGAACATGAATAAAAAAATGTGTTTGATTATATGCTTGTGTTTGGTTAAAGTTAAACGATGGACATGAACATGCCAACATCCGTATTCGTTCAATTCGTTTACATGCCTACATACACATTCTGAAAATTCCGAAATATCAAGTTCTTCTGCTTGGTGTGGATTTCTCTTTCCAATCTTAGTGCGGCCTTATTGAATCTTTAGAATGATTAAAACCAATGAAATTGGTGGCTTATGGTTAAAGACAACACCTTTATGAACACTTAGGTTTAAAGGTCTTGAATTCAAGTTCTACATTCAACAAATACTTATATCTTTTACTTATTAATGATTAAAAAAATGACATATGTCAAAATAGAAAACTATAGTATAAATCCTTTTGAATACAATAAGAATGCAAGACTAAAAAAATGACATATGTCAAAATAGAAAACTATAGTACAAATCCTTTTGAATACAATAAGAGTGCAAAGATTAGCTTGAAACCATTTGAATATCCTTAAATTTCTATCATTATCTAAGATTTATAAATTACACATTTCCTTCTTAATCTTTATTAATTATACGGATCATCACTTACATTTTAAGAGTTATCACCGATTTCGTCCTTTATTTGGATGGACATATTTGTCCGTTGAGTTCAGTCATGTGATGATACTTTAGACTTTTCTTTTATCGTTTTTGCTAAAATAAAAAGTAAAGTATAAATCCCCCCTTATGCACCTCTCTGGCCTAACTTAAACATCTAATAAAAAAAATTAAAAAAAATAAAAACACTCTAATGAATAATGTATTATTTGACTCTCTTGTTACAAAACTAATCTTACCGGTTGTTCTTCTAAGGTTCTAAATAGTAAACCAAAAAAACAAGTATGAAAGAAGTAGAAACCAATCTACACCATTCAAACTTGTAATTTTGCCATTGCTTCAATTACTTGATCCTTCTTGCATTCTTCAACTTGAACCACATTTGGAGTATCATTTGCAATTACATGTTCTAGAGGATAGCTTCTGTTGCTATGAAGTTTACGCGCTTTGTTACAAACTCCATTGATTACCACTGTCTTATGTATCCCGCCGCGTAAGCACTCATAATCAGTGTCCCCGTAATCTCCCATGATAACTACAGTATTCGCCAAGTTCATACCCCATCTAACATACAAGTACCTAAAAAGTAACATCTTTTAGTAGCAATCCAAATCAAAATTTGTAACCAACTCTCACAAACATGCATGCATACTGTTAAAAAAATATTTTCAATATCTGATTACACATACCTTAGAGCCTGAGCTCGAGAAGCCACCACGGGTATCACATTCAACTTTGTACCATTTTGACAATATACAGCCCGGCATCTAAGAGCTTGTTTTCTCAAGAATTCGCGAAGATCCTTCACGGGTGGTATCTAACAAAGAAACATGGCAAAACACATTAGCACAAAATTTAGAGTTTGAGTATAGTAAGATTGACCCGTATGGACTCTGATAAACTGTTTCCAAATGATAACAATTTGGTGATAACTTACAGATTCAAAGTTCTTGATTTTGAATGCAAAACAATGTTTGGATTCAGAATCACATTCCACAATGAGTTCTTTATCTTCTTTTCGTTCTCGAAGAGAAGAAGCCCAATGAACTAAAGTGTTCTTTAAGTGATCTCCGCCCCAACGATAATCAACATGTGAAGAATAATCAGAATCCGCAACAAACGGAAGACTTTTGGGACTTCCTTCGCAGCTGGAAGAAGGATAATATATATCACTACCACTGTTGCAAATCAAAGCATCAAATTCTGAAAATTCTATGTTACTAGATTTCATAAAAGAATGAATCTCGGATATAGATGAGGCTGTTGATAGTATAAATCCTAAATTTCCCCCCTTCTTATCCACCCTCACAATTTCATGAATCATAGTCATAATGTCAATAAAATCTTTAGTCAATCCACAGTCAACAGCTACAACAAACACAGTTTTGTTCCTCCTCAAACCCGGGAACTCGATTGTATCTTGAGATCCAATTCTTGCTAAAGTTTCTGTCTTATTTCCTCCTGACTTCTCCTTAACCGGCAATTTAGCCAAATTTTCTAGTTTCTTCCCAACACTAGATTTGCTTTTTAGTGATGAAGAATACATGTCTGATTTCTGAGTACTGTCAATGCTTCCTTGATCGTTTATAACACCTTCTAATGAAATCTTCAAGTCATTAAGATCTCTTAGTGAATCTTCGGGTGATTGCGATTCTGAATATTCGTATCCAACTGCACAACTTTCCCATTGTGGATACCGTGGCCTGCAACAAGCTATTCGGGCTAGATACGTTTTGCAGTGTTCAGGCCATGAGAAAAGATGAACGTTTTCTAAACCATTTTGTTTGCATTTTGACCAAAGTTGCTTATCAGCTACCAGCTTTAAAAGTGCATCTGCTATGGACTGCTGATCGTGTGGGTCAACTAGTAACCCATTATCAAGAGCCTGTTGCAGTTCTATTTTTAGTATTAGAAACTAATAAAATGATTTCCTTCAAGAAGATGTGATGATATCTACGCATTCACGTATGAGCAGGTGGAATCAAGTTATATATTATCAGAAGAGCAGGATGAAATTAGTTAAAAAAAATTGTCAAATGGGTCGAACTTGTTGAAAGTCGCTCAAAGTGTTGGTTTAATGGATGCAACCTACTAAACCAATTTATTAAAAAATCAGATTATTAGTGGAATAAAAATTGACACGCTAATTACTTATAAATGTTAAAATAAATGGGACAAAAGGTGTTTCATGTCAACAGAATTTGACCTGGCGCGTTTCAAAATTATATGTTTTGACTCTTACGCAACTTGTTTGACCCGCCCAATTTATCACCACTTCCATGAAACTAGAAAACAAACCTTCTTAATATCAACTGGACCTCCATTTTTAGTAGCCACCATAGGTAAACCATATGCAGCTGCCTATCAGAATAACAATTCATGTTGGATCATGTTCTAAAGTGAAGAATTTAACTTGATGCTTAAAAGTCCAATGTTGAGTTTTTATGACCGATAAGTATAACTGTGTAAGGCGAAAAGAATGAACCTCTATCAAAGTGAGACCAAATGGCTCAATGAATGCTGGATTGATGAACACACCCTTTGTCCTGGCTGCTAGGCGATAAATATCAGGAACTTCAGATTGCTTATGGTGTTTCGGATAAGAAACTTGACCATACATATCATATTTGTCAATCAACTTCAAAATCGAAAGTAAAACTGTTGAATTTGTGCCAGACATTTCATCGATGTTATCACGATTTCCCATTATCAATGTCTGTTAAGTACATAAATGGAGATCAAACTAACATTCTAAGAATAAAAAGGTAAGACAAAATAAAAAAACTTACGAGGTTTGCAAGATCCCTCAATGCACGGCACTCCCCAAAAGCTTTGACCAGAGTAGTCAGATTCTTTTTTGGGTCGGGTCGGGCAAGAGCCAGGATGATAGGCTTATGTGGATTCGTGAAGAATCGTGTTATCTGCAAAATGAAAAACCAGAAAGTCATCGTGAGATGACATATATGTTGTTAGGAGATGTTAATGCATTCAGGCTGTTAACAAACCTCAGACCAAACAGGTGGGTTTGGAGTTGTTAAACTTTCTTGATGTCCTTGTAAATCATCATCTGCACCACCACCGTTTGGAACAATATGCTTAAACTCCATTCCAGGAGGTATTACCTGACACAATTTTTAAAAAAATTATATCAGCAAAACTCCGTTTAATTACTTATTTATGTGTTGATTTGGGTTATATTTATACTCTAAAGGATAGAAAATTGCTAAAAAGAAAACAGGTTGAATTGCCGAAAGTGCAATAATGTCTTTCCTCATAATCAAAACACAATATTTGATAAAGCTGTTAAATAAAACAGAGAAAAAGTGTTGCAGGTCAACTGGACCCAACCCAACCGTCACGCAACCGGCCCATTTTGCTAGTAACTATGGTTATGGATATACTTACAATTGGACGGGGCGTGAACCTGCCAAAACAGCTCACATTCCGTTTATTCCGAGCTCTTAATTTTCTCTCAAGAACAGGATCAAACGCATCATATAAACCCCATTGCTCATCTATCTCTTGCCTAGTACTGGTAATAATCACTTCTGATGTATCAACTGATATCTCCTCAGCCTCAATTCGTCTCATTATTCTATAAGTGGTATTGATATCATCCTTCGATTGTCGCCCTTGTTTCAAAATCTGTTCAAGTTTATCACGTCCAAGAGAATGGCCTGTAAACAGCATTGGGACATTTAAAGCGCCAGATAAAAGAGCAGCTGCGTTTCCCGCATCTGCATAATGCCCATGAATAGAAGCGGGCCATACGGGCTTCCCGTCACCAATTTGCTCACTTAAAACCTTGGACATGTGTAAAATGTAGCTTAATGCACCATCAACAAACTCAGGAATGTGAGGCCATAGGAGCTCTTTAGGGATATATTTGTCTTTTGGACCAAAAGGTATACGAATTATGTATGCACCACTACTCTCGCCACTTTCGCAGTCATCATCGTTAAGTGGATTTAACATTTCGGTTGGTTCACCATATGACCAGTCAACACCAGGTGCTAATACTTGTCTAGTCAGCAAATCTACTCGATAAACACCAGGCATTGCACCTAATGCCCTTGCTAGTTCTACTACATACTTCACCTGAAATATCAAATTTGTTAAAACAACATTAAAATGTGTCATTTGCTGCTGATGAGATTCAACAGCAGTGACAACTACATTATTTACTGACAGGTACTCACTACATTACCTACTGACAGGTACTTAAGGTTACCTGTCCACCTGTATCAGAATCGCGGCCTAGCTCCATATTTTCACCACGAATTAGACCGTGAAGACTGATTAATACAATATACAGTTTCTTTTCCTTCTGTTGAGTAGCAAAGTTCTTCAACACATCGACCGAATTAATTCTTTTCATCCCACCTTTAGTGCTAACACCTCCCTTTGGTGAAATATCGTTGACTGTATCCCCTTTCTCTCCTTCAGATAATTCTTCAGGCATGTCAGCAAGTAATGGTTTAGGAACCCTCGATAGTTCCCTTTTTTGTTTCCTTTTCTGTTGAGCTCCTTCGCCTAGCTACACATTCACAATTAGAACAACCTTTCAACTACAAATTATATTAAACAAAGATATATAGTATGTATCAAAGTATATCTTGAAACCTAAATAACTATAAAATGACCAATAAGAGAAACCTTTTTCTTCTGGCGCGCCAAGTTCCAAATCCTCCAGCTCATGTTCTCTAATCTTGTGTTTCTTTCTTCAGAATCCCGGATGGATGAGGCCTGCAAATATTTTGAACAATTCATGAAACCAAATCTATGCTTCTTTTATGTGAAAGAAACTTATTGCAGACTTGCAGATATATTGATAACTAAAAACTTACCACTTTAAGCTTCTTTCTATCAAATCTTAGCTTTAAATCAACTTGTACTATTCTTTTATCTATATTACTTCATTAAATATTCAAAACTTGTAAAACAAGTGCTAACAACATTACTTGCATCATATTTTGCCTAGCTATGGTTACCTTAAATAATCCAAACACCCCTTATGCAAGAAATTTAAAAGAGGCATCAGTCATAGGTCATGTACAGGACAGGAGAGATGGTGGGTTCATAATAAATATCCCATCTCATATACCACCAACGCATTAGAGAAGAACTCCGCAGTTAAGCGTGTTCGTGAGGGTAATCCTATGATGGGAAGCCTCCACTCAGGTAACCAATAACAAATTTGTGAGCTCCTAGTGGTAAAGCGGTCAATGCTAATTCTCGATCAGAGTAATCCAAGCATAGTTACCTCATGAAAGGTCTCACTCAGGTAACCAAAAAGAAATCCGTGAGCTCCTAGTGGTAAAGCAAACAATATTGGTCGGTATGAGTGTCTTGAGATTACATATTGTGTTCATATATATTAAAAATGAGAATAATGATAGATATATCATCCCAAAATTCTTCCTAAACATGCATTCATTTAACCATAAGATCCAAAGGACATCACATATTCACATGAACCATAATATTATCATACTGCTATGATCATATATGCATGGATCATCAATGTGTGTTCAGTTCAAATATATTTCAATAACTAATTAATACAAAACCGAATGCGAAACTAATGATGAAAATAAAACTGAAAATATTATTATAGTTAGGGTTACATAACATAACATACCATAGCCCAAGAACGACGAAGATCGGTCTCATCAAACTTGGTGATAACCTCTTCAACAAAGTATCGAGTAGGGCTAAATTTCCCTCTTTCTCTCAACATTAGCGACGAGTTCTTGTCGTCCAGCCCTGGACCTACGTCCAGAATCGCTTCCAGGTAACTGTTTATCCAATCGTTTCCCGCCATATTGTTTTACGTATGATCAATAATAGAGTAATCACTACATATATGCAACCTAATTAATTACCTATCGATTAATGTATTCAAAATTTTACGATCAATTTCGTAATTGATGATGGATTTGATATGAAAATGTGTCTAACTGAGAGAATGTTACTGAGATTTGGTTTGCATGTTTGTAAATGAGTGACTAACGATTAGCGTAGAATTGGTTATGAGGAGAGAGAGAGAGTTTTGCAGAGTGTACGGAAAACCAGCCAATTGCCATTGCATGATGACGTGTCCGGTTTGTTCGGGCTTTGTTGATCGGGTCGGGTTTGGTACACCGGGGGGTTAACCGGAAATAGAGATGGAGCTAGCCCTTGCCCCTTAGACCATGTGTAGTGGGGGGCTTTATGGGGCTCCATGTATAAAGCCCCTCACCCTGATTGGTCCACGTGGCTGCTGAGTCAGCATGGAGAGAGAAACTGAAAAAGGGGTGTAGTGGTGGGGCTTTATGTATAAAGCCCCTGAATCTGATTGGTCCACGTGGATTTTATTTTTTTTATTCTTTTAACTCAAAATAAATAAAATAAAAGGTAAATAAATATAAAAAAATTACAAATAATAATTAAAAACACACAATTAATATTAAAAAAAAGTTACAACTAAAATTTAAAAAAAAAGGACAACTAATATTAAAAAAAACGAAACACACTAGAGGTCATATTTTTTCAGGATTTGTTGCCTGTGAAGCATAGCGAGGCGTAGCGCGTCTCCTTCGAGGTCTTCGATCGGTTTCGACAAAAACTCAATGTCTTTTTCCCTCTGCCTCGCCTCTTGGAGCTCGACAAACCTTTTATTCTCCACCACTCTCTGCTGCATCGTCTCCAAACGTCTTTGGCCAAGGTCGCGAATATCTTGAAGTCTGCGGTTCATTTCTTCGAAATCATCCTTCAAGCCACCGCCTGCTGCCGAAGACGACTCCCCCTTCCCACCCTTTGCTGATCTTCTACCGGGTGGTCTAGGCATATCATGCTGCTGCTCCTCCTCCTCCTCCTCATCCTCGTCCTCATCAACCAAATTAACATGATCACCTAAACTCACATAGCGAGCATCGGATGACGGTGTATCCGGATCTTGCGTCGAGGAGGAGGTTTTGCTTCGTTTTCCTCCTCCTCCTGATCCTCCTCCTCTCCTGATCCTCCTCCTACCACCCGACCCCATAGCCGGTACCTTAGCCCACTTAGGACTTTTTCTCAACATCTCCCAAATCCTCAAATACGGGAACGGTTGGCGGGTAGCTCTCATCTCGTCCAACGCTCTCGTCAACACACCATCATCACCTTCCCCACTTCCCCTGTTGTCCATACAACGCTGGTAAACCTGAGCAAACGCGTGACATCTATTATTTATGTCCGACCACTTTCCCGATACGGAGTCGTTCTCTCGATACTCCCCTCTACCCATCGCACCAAAAAACAACGCTCGAATCCGAATCCAAAACTCAGGAAGATGTTGATAGTTGGCTACAAAAAAAAATTTATATGTTTAGAAAAATATAACGAACAATATATATATAAAAAATAAATAATATATATAAAACATAAACAATACATATATAAAAAATAAATAATATATATGAAACACAAACAATATATATATATATAAAAATTTACTTACAAACTAGTGGATCCTCCGATACGTCGAGCCAAGCTCTCGCTAAAGCATATTCCTCGTCTTGGGACCAACGTTCCATTTGTTTTTTTTGACGAGGTTGGGTAGGATCTTTCTTTTTATGCGAACGTTTCCCACGCCCGCTCCCACTCCCACGCCCGCGGCCCCCCCGTTGAGAACCCTCTGGTTCGTCGGTCTCCACTTGAGTTTCTGGCACATGCTCGGGCTCCTCTTGAGAACCTTGGCCATAGTTTGGTGGAGGAAAAAATTGGCCCGGTTGTCCATAGTTTGGAGGAGGATAAAAGTGACCCTGGAGTAGTTGCGCGTATTGCATTGTGTTCGGGTCAAACTCCGCCCAATTGGGTGGCAGTGGAGCAGTAGTGTTTGGCCTCGAACCAGGGCGACCAGGGACCCCGAACGGTGAACCGTATGGAAACATGTTTGTGTTTTGGTAGATTTGTGTGGTAGTGTGTGTGTTTTTTAGTTTGTAGTGTTGTAGTGTGTGTGTTTTATAAAAACTTTGTAATATATATATATATAAAACACAAAACAAAAAAATAACCGTTCAAAAAAAGAGGTGGGGCAACGGTCAATTTTTTGACCGTTTTTTTTAAACTCGTGCCACGTGTCGCATTATTATTGGATGGTTGTTTTGAAGCTCGGCGTTATAAACATGAAGCCCCCACCGGTTTTTGATCCATAGCGCCGGGGTGTTCCGGTGTGCAGGGGCGCTATGGAATCAAATTTTGGGCAATAACGCCCCACTACACCCGGTCTTAGTAGGAAATTGTTTTGAACATGGACTATAAATTGTGGATTAGTATCACATTGACTAGAGAATTACATTACATTACAATATATTAATAAACATCTTGATTTAAATAGTTAAGTTTTATTTTTTTTTATTTTGGCCACATTTTATTTTATTTTTTTTGTTAACTTTTTTTTTCTATTTTAACCATCAAATTTTTTGTTAAGTTTTGTTTTCTTCATTTTGGCCACACAATGTTTTTTTACTTTTTGTTTAAGTTTTTTTTTCCCGTTTTGACCACCAACATTTTTATTAAGTTTTTTTTTTCATTTTGACCCCTGACATAATGCGTTTTTACCCGATTTCGCACGGGTTCGGTTTTTGTCCGTTTATTATCTATATATTTAACGACCACGAAATGAATAGCTGCTTCACTCTAACGTACGCAGTCGGCCACCGACCACATCTACCGTGCGCCATCTCCACCATGTTCCGCGGACCGCGGGAGATTCCTGGTATTCTCCGCGTAGCCGCTGCCACTTTTGTATTTTCTCATTGTCCAATGTTAGTGTCTATGCCTTTGTCGTTTACCAAAATCCGCATTAACGCGTCATGTGAAAAACGCGCAATGCGCGTATTAATACACCTAGTTTATATAAGAAAATTCACGATAATAAATAGTTCACTGTCAAAAAATACAAAATAAATATAGATGACCTCTAATATACTAGGGACCAAGTATCTTCATACGTGCATATGTATGTTTCCCTGATGACTTATAAAATCATGGACATTGTGTGTATTCCTACCCGGTGATCATCCAAATCACCAACCCTTGAACATATGTGTGAAAACAGACTCCCGATGATTCCCTGAATCATGGACCGACTCAGCTAATCTCGTTAAGTACGTTTTATGAATTTTTGCTAAGGTAAACTTATATATTTGTAAAAAGTATTAACATAGAGTGGGTTAGGGTCCCGGGACACCAATGTTTTAAATTTTTTTACTAGAAGCGACACATTATTTTTTTTGTGAACCCCGAATGGACACCATTAACTATATATCAAAGCAAATGGGCATGAATAGTGTATTCTGTCCCCCTCTTCTTCTTTTTTTCCTTTTTTTAATCTCGTGCATCCTTTGTTGACTTTTTGTTTTGACTACACCCACTTGTACTCCAGCTCAATGGTCATCATCCGACCCATCCCCAACTCCTAACGGACCAATAAACTAACCCACCGAACCACCGTCTCACCACGACTACAATCAAGGATCACCATTGCTCAACACCACCACCTTACTTGATCTTTAAACAACTACTGTGACCTTGCTTATTGGTCGCCCGTAACATAGGCCTGTAATTACAACACTGTCATTATCCACCGATTCCACCGTCGCTGCCGTCTGTAACGTCAATTTTGTCTTTACCCTTGAAGCCGGCACAAATAGGTTCACCGTCAACAACATCAAACTGGACGCGCCGTCCAGTCAGAGACCAGGGCCGACGTCCGTTTTCCGATCTCCTCTCTCTTCCTCTCTTTCTCTCTCTACAGGTCTCTCTTTCCTCTGTTTTCTCTGCCTCTACTTCGATCTTTTCTCTGCCTCTACTTCGATCTCTCTCTACTTTCCCTCTCTATTTTCCAGTAAAGTGACTTGTGTGTGTGACTTAACTGTTTAGAATGAAAAAGATGACTTTCTTTTGTGAGAATGAAAAGGAAACTGAAGGATTTATACGGGTATATGGGTGTGTGTAAGAGAGAGATGGTAGGTGTGGGTTGTGTGTCTCATTGAAATCATAAATAATAGAATAAAAAATTAAATAAACTAACGGTACAAAATACTAAAACTTCCTACATGATGAAGTCTACGGTACCCATCAAAACAAATTTTAAATTTTATTGAAATAAATAAAGGTACAAAACCATGTGCCTATCAAAACCATATTCAAAGCCTCAAACCACTCGCACTACCATCACAAAAATCACTTTGGAACCTTAATCACTTTGTTTGTTTGTACAAAGGGACAAAGCTTGTCTTTGAAGGCAACATTTTTTAAGCTTTCAAGCTGGCTTAGCTTTCTTCATAAACGTATCTGATTGCCACCGTCCCCGCCGTAACGCCTAGGAAACCACCTAGTTATACTAACGTGAATGTTGGTGCGGTGGTAATTCGCTCACGATTGTAGTTGAAAGGTCTCGGGTTTGCATCCTTTATGCTCCATTTTTTTTTGTTTCTTTTTCTTCTAGTTAAAAGGTCCATATTTTTTTTTTTTTGGTTTCTTTTTCTTCATATACAAACAGCAGCAGTCTCCATCCTCTATCTCACTCCGACTATCAAACTCTTACCCAACCCAAGTCCCACCGTCTTTATCTCCTCCCTAACTCCGCGTCTCCGCCACCGTCTCTGCAAAAGGTAACCTTATTTTTTTATTTATAACTACAATTTTTTTTCTTGTTTATTTAGTTGATACACAATGACTCGCAAAGCCCGAGGAACCAAGGGTTTATATTTAGTAAAATAGGCTTTGCGATTCGAAAAGGGATAGCGGCGCAGCTTGTTGCTCGCTTACCCATTGTCCAGATGTAACTTGGTTTTTGTCGTGAAATAAAAGTTTACGTTTGTATGAAAAAAATTGTATTTTTTTTATTTAGTTGATAATTTTACTGCATTTACAACTTGAATCTGTGACATACTTTGTCAGAACTTGAATTTTAGGACTAATTATGCAAGCACATTGAAAAAAAAGTTTGAGCCCACAACTTCTTCAAATAATACCCCTAACAAAGTTGATTTGGAAGACCTTGTGGGGGAACGAAAACCAATTTTATCTTACCATGTTAACCAAACAGATGAAATTAGACCAGCATATTTGAATAGAGGTCCATGTCGGTCATGATTTTCCACAACGAGATACTACTGGTGGTAGATTAAGACAATTAATTTTCTACGGATTGATTTAAGGAATTTAATTGTTTAGAGTATAGTGTAAAAGCGGATAGAGTGTTTTGCTTGCTTGTGGTGTTACTTGTTTAAGGCAAAAAAATGCATTTGAAACCGATGGATATTATTGTACTTGGAACAAAAAGGATAGATTGGTTGGTTGTTCATGTTGGTAAGGACTAAGGAGAATAGTTTTCACAACAAAGCGCTTAAAAAATGTGAAGACTTGCGTAGACCAAAACAATCTATAACTCATGCCTTTTCAAAGTAGACTCAACAACAAAAAAGTGAGTATAGAATTCGATAATTTATAGCGTTGCTTGCTCTAGTCTCATTAACCAGCTATAGCCTTGACTTTGCTATTTTATGCGTGGGATGTTTATAAACCAACCGAACCGCCAAAAACGAGCAACTCATTTTTTATTTTGATTATAACATGACTCGCTTACTAGTTACTACATTTCTTTTATAATTTTTAAGGTTGTGTCCTTTTTAAACCCTATGTTTTTTTACTTACAAACAACTAGAAATGTCTTTGATTCAAGCTCTTCTAGTTAACTGATCTTTTAATGTGCTCTTAATATTTTTGTCCACACAAGGAGTTGGACAAACTAAAATGTAATAACAAGTGACTAATTCCTTAAGGACAATGTGACAACTGCTGCACCTTGATGTATGCACAGCCTATTAAATTATAATGTTTTAGTTCACGTTTTAAAGTGATTTGCTACTAGATTTTACTGATTATAAATTGAAGGTCATTCATTTTCGTTTAGAACTATAGCAATCTGCACATAAGCCTTTTAGCAAAATGCACAATAGAGCTAGTTTTTAACTTTTCAATTCTTCTTAGTTATAACTTATGTACTTCTACAATCTGCATAGTCTCCCCACCCGAGCCGAACGACGACAGACCCGAAATTATAACGTATGATTGTACAAAATTTTAACACCAAAATAGGAGGGGACCCATTGGAAAAAATACTGGGTCCGCGACTGGATAGGGGAAGGGCTCGCCTAGATCTCACCCTAACAATAGCTTTTCTAAAGGTGGGATTTATTACTGTTGTTGTTGTTGTTTGTTGTAACTCGGTTATATTTTTGGTTAATAGGATTTATTCTTCTTTTTCTTCGTATCATGTAATTAAGTCACAACAAACAAATTTGTAAGTTGCAGACAGCCATGAGAGGTCCTTTAAGCAAGTGTGAATCTCCTGCCCACTTCTTCAACTTCATCGAACCTGGTCTCAAGTCCCAAGTGGTCAGTTTCTCTTTCTATAACTTACTATTCAATCTTCAAAATAATCTTGGAATTGTGTACTTGAATTTTGTTCATTAGAGACGAGTCCTCTCAAATATTGGAATTGTGTTAACTACTCGTTACAGATAAAACATAACCTAGACTGGCCATTTATAAGTAAACGGGTCGAAATTGACACTAGACTTTGACGGATAATTGATGGTATTCCGTATCTTTTTATTGCTATCGTTGCGCTTTTCATGTAAGCTATATACACTGACCCACAAATTGCATTTCTGCAGTCAATACCTGTATCATTCAGACAATATATAAAAAGCATAAGACACAACGAAACTGCCATATTGAAAAGAGGGTGTCAGAAATGGTGTGTGAATGTTATCGATTGGACGTTTAGCGAAGGCTGGGATAACTTTGTGAGGGACAACGGTGTGGAAGACTTTGACTTTGTTGTTTTTAAGCATGAAGGGAATATGGTTTTTAGTACCATGGTTTTCGACACTTCATGGTGCGAAAGGGAATATTCAAATAATCAAGTTACAGAATCGTCCGGGACATGTATAATTGACACCGATAGTAAGAATATCCCAAAAGAGGAGGAGATAGGTCCTGATCATATTTATCATCCTTACTTTATTGGCACTTTGGGGACTACTGCTTGTGAATCTACTCATGAATTGGTAGCACCAAAGAAGATCCCAAAAGAGGAGGATACGGGTCCTGATCATATTCATCATCCTAACTTTATTGGCACGTTGGGGACTACTGCTTGTGAATCTAGTCATGAATTTGTAGCACCAAAGAAGATCCCAAAAGAGGAGGATACGGGTCCTGATCATATTCATCATCCTTACTTTATTGGCACTTTGGGGACTACTGCTTGTGAATATGGCCTGGTAACTAAAAATTTTAATTGACAAAGTCTTTCCTTCTTTCTTTCTTATTTTTTACTCCCTCCGTCCCAATTTAAATGTCCTACTTTCCTTTTTTGTTTGTCCCAAATTAAATGTCCCTTTTCAAAATTGAAATGTAATTTCCAGTTTTGCCCATAAAAAACAAAACACAATCACCACTTTTGAGGATATTATTGTCATTTTACCACATACAAACAAAAGATTTCTTAAAATGTGTGTTTTTGAACATGAGACATTTAAATTGGGACGGAGGGAGTATTATCATGGCAAATGTGTGATTAATATGTTGGTTCAGTACCTTCCGATCAATTTCACTAGGTCAACCAGATTACGCGCTAGAGAGATGATTCTTAGAAATGGTCAACGTAATATGTCGTGGACGGTTAAGTTAAAGACTTGTTTGAAAAGATCGACGACGGTTAAGTTAAAGACTTGTTTGAAAAGATACACTCATATAGGACAAGGATGGCATGATTTTTATACTGCAAATGGCCTAAAAGAAGGAGACCAGTTTAAGTTTGAACTCGTCCAAACCGGGATCAAACCTGTGGCAATTTTTTACAGTATGGTCTTATCATCATATTTCTCTTGTTTACATAAACAGTCATTCATTTGAATTTTGAGGTCAAACATAATACTTCCACATATTTAAAATTGATGTGCTTTTTGTTACAAATAAAAACATAACCTCTATGTTTTGATGTAGTTGATGACAAACATACCGTATCAAAAGTCAAAACAAATTTTACATGACCCATTAAGGAAATGATCATCAACTTTAAGGTTGAAAGTTAATCTGTTTGACCTCCAAAGTCAAGTAGTATCTTTAGTACCTTGACGTAGTTAAAAGGGTGTTTGGGATTACGTTGTGTAAGTTATTACTATTCTATCACATTTAAAGTATCAAGTAATTAAAGAAATTAGTTTCTAGTGTTTGGATACGGTGGAACTGATTTTGGTTATCAAATTATTTACAATTAGGCAATCTTTAACAAATGATAATCTGATTATTACAACTTCTAACATCATAAACAATCCCAAATACCCTGCTAACAATTTGTCTTGTGCATCTTTCTTTTGTGCATCAGATCTCAGCAGCAAGCCGTCTAAATCTCAAGAAAACGCTACGGTAATGTAGGGATTTTAATATCATCGTGTTGTGTTGTTAATCTTCTTTGTCAAAAAAATTGATAATTTTTATGAAGTATATTCCAAAGACAATGTGGGGCTAGCCCACTTAGAGGTACACGCCTCTTAGATGGGAGATCTTAGGTTCAAACCTGGCAAGAGAAGTAATTTAGAATAGTTGGTGTAAATTTGAGTAGGAGTAACATTTGTCATTAAAAAAAACAGTGGAGAATTAATCCAAAAAATTATGGAAAATGATTGCTCCTGGTCGATTAACCTGGGAAACCATTTGGGCATATTCTACTAGGGCTTAGAAAAAGGTGCTAATCATAGATTTGAGCTCATCTAACAGGAAAAATCTGGCTGTCATTATTTGAAATAGGGCTGGCAAATCGTGTCCTAACAGGTTAACAGATCTCTGGCGCGCGCGAACAAATCAAGTTCTAAACATGAACACGACTCGTTTAACTCATTTATATCTCATGTTTATAACACAGTTTTATGTTTTATGTACTAAAAAAGGGAAATGAAATATTTTTACCTCTTAATTCTAAGTATTAAAAAAAGTCAAAAAATCAAATAGTATACTTTTCAGTCAAACAGGTCTTATCATGTCTTAACAGGTTACCCATTGCCAGCCATAATTTGAAATATGGGTTCTTGATAGAGCATCTCCAATGTTAAGGGTGAGCTTAGTTTCCGACCCAACACCTTAACATTCCAAACCTCCACCTAAAAAAGTTACATTTTTCCTCCAACTGTGATGAGTTGGAGGTGTCTGAGCCTACAAACCAACATGACTATTGGAGGCATGTCGTCCACCTTCTTCGTTCCTTGGCCAAGGACTGCGTCCGGGCCAAGTGTGTGGGGACCACACACACATTGTTTTAATGTATTTGTTATATAAAAGTGGAGTGTGAGGTGGATGTTTGTGGTTGTAGGTTGTTGAAGGAGAAATGAAGGTTTGTGGAGGTTGATTTGAAATCTGATGTCACGGTTTGTAAACAAGGATAGGTGGAACCACTGTGGATGCTCTAAACCTCCACCTCACACCCCACTTTTATATAAAAATAATAATATAATAATGTTTGTTTGTGTGGTCTTCACACATTGGTCCGGAATGAGTCTGGTGGAATGAACCAGACTCTACCACATCATCATCTCCAACGCATGCCAAGGTTTGGTATGTGAGTTTGGAATTCCGACATGGTCCGTTAATTCACGTTGGAGATGCTCTTATTCTGATAGAATTAATTTATTTGTATGATTTCTTAAAACAGTATATAACGGGTTCATGCATTTTCTAGTTAACCTATATTTGCTTTACTCTACAGGAATGAAGACGCTTCCGAGCAGCAACCCGGGGTCGCTTGTTATTCTCTGAATAGATTATTGTTAACTATTTACTCGACTTTTTGTAAAAGTGCGAGTCTTGTTATGTGTGAGACTTGAATGGTAATTGTTGTCAGGTGAGGACTTGTTTTGAAGATCTACGTAATTGATTTTTTTTGTTAACTGGTTTTTGAAGTACTAATTAGTTAATTTGTGTTTAGATAGTAGTTGATAACTACTTTTGTTGATTTATCAAGCCTTCAAGGTTTCTATTGATTTCAAAGGTTCCAACTTTCATAGGTTCAAGATTCAAGGTAATGTTGATTTAGTTTTCAACTTGATTTAATTAAATGTTAAATGGTTCTAAAATAAGATTTATGCTTGTTTCTAATATGTTATTTGCTAATCTTATTTATGCTCATCTAATTTCTCATTGTATTGATGTTAGTCATTTCTGATTTCTATTATTTGTTGATTTATGCTAAACTGCAGTTTAGGTTTAAAGGATAAACGATAGTTTAATGAAACAACTGAAAGTACTGCATAAAGCTGACAACCTTTTGCACTTTTTAGACCCCTTTTCAGATGGGTGTATATCTCCTAATCAAGTAGGTGTACATTTCTACAAGCCCTATAGACATTGAATTTGGCGTTTACTAAAGTAATTAGCCCTCGCTTTTCACCAAAAGAGCAGACACAAAAAAAACATCAACGTCCCTTCACAATTTATGTTTGCTTCTGTTAAGTATCAAAGTGTTTGATCGATTATTGAGAGAAAAAGAACACAAGAGGAAGAAGTTTTACTCAAATCAATCGATACCCATTTTCAATACAAACTCATTGTTATATACTGAACTAACTGTTGGTTAGTTCAGTTCTACATAAAGACCCTTCATCTATTACATATTCTAAATATATTTATAATCGTGTAAATTGAACAGTGTCGCATTAATTATGGGCTGGCCCACCTTTTTTAGTTTGGTTTTTATACAAATGTTTCCAATAGATAAACAAGTTTAAGGTGTTGGTGTGGTGGTTGTGGTTTGTGTTTCCTTGGCCCGTAGCCGGGTTCGAGTCTGTGTGGGCCGGTTTTAGGAATTTTTTTTTTGTATTTTAAGGGTGTTTTGGTCATTTGAGACATTGCCACGTTTTCTTCTTCTTTTTCCTACACGTAACCGTTCATCTTCTAAACACAGAAATAACTAAACTTCATTCACTCTTTATTCTCTTTGTTTCAAACACCAACACACACACGTCGTTTTCTCTCTCTAAAAACACACAAACATCTTTCTCTCTCTCTCTCTCTATCTCTGTTGAAGATGAGGGGTTCGTCAGGGATGACGGTGACGAACGATGGTCGTGCCGTTGACGAAGGATGGTCGTTGATGAAGATGATGCCGCGTTGTTTTCAGGTTTTCGATGGTGGTGGGTTCGATTACGGGTTTCATGGTGGTATTTCATCGTTGTGGGTGATGCGGTTGTACACGATGGTGTTTTATGTTATGGTGGTGGCTTCCGATGATGTACCTGTAGACGGCGGTGGTTGTTAAAAGATCATCCAATCATCATCAGGTAAAGATTATTATTATAATTATTATTATTATTATTAAAAGGGTGGTTTGGGATTTGAACAGTAGACACGATGCTGGTTTGATGATGACGTTGGACGAGAAAGATGAACAAACGGTGAACAGTGTTACATTAATTATGTTGCTGTCGTGGGGGTTTTTTATTGGAGTGGTCGGTTGGGTGTTCCTGGCTGCGGATGTTGGGGTTGGTTCATGTGCGTGTAGGCGGAGGTGCTTTGTGATTGTGAGGAGGGATTAAAAATGTTCATAATGATCGTCGGGTGATACTATATTTGAATGATTGTGATTGTGGGGATGATGGTTGGTTAGATGACGGGTTAAATGATGGATTTGATGGTGGTGTTTCCTGGCTGTGCATGGTTGGGCTGGATCATGTGGGTGTAGACGAAGTTGCTTTGTAGTTGTGAACAAGGCTTAAGAATGTTCATAATGATCGTCGGGTGATACTCTATTTGAATAGGTCGGTTGGATAGCGGGTAAGACGATGAACTTGATGATAGTGTTTTGTGGTTGTGGATGGTGGGCTTGGATCATGTGGCTGTAGACGTAGGTGCTTCGTGTTTGTGAATAGAAATTAAGAATGTTCATAATGATTGTCGGGTGATACTCTATTTGAATGATTGTGTTTGTGGGGAGAAACATAATGTTAAAAATCATTTGTGGAAAGTCATGTTGAAGGATGTGGCTGTGGAATTTCTTATAGAGTATTAGAGATGTTTGTGTGTGTGTGTGTTTACAAAGTACAATGGTTGGTTAACATCTGTAGGCGTTGAACTACTACGATGGACGAACGCAACATGTTTATCATCCAATTAGTGAAGGATCCAACAATCTGGAGCCTACTTTGATCCTTTACTAATTGTGTAATAAACATGTTGCGTTCGTCCATCGTAGCAGTTCAACGCCTAACCACAACGATTGTATTTCTGGGTGTTTGGCTGTGGCGATTGCCTACAGTGTTTGTTTGTAACAGCTGGCATTGCATGCCTGAGCTTTGATGTGATAGGCTGAACTTTTTTAATAATCTACGTGGTATGTTTATGTGTTTTACACGATTGTTGCTGTTTGGCAGCTGTCTTTGTACTGCTAATAGTACTTTATTTTTTATAGCGATCGTATTTGTGGCTGTTAGGCTATGATGGTTGCGTGAACAATGCATATGTCGACTGTAATGGTGCTATGGCAGTGCAACCAGTTGACGTATCATTGCACGTCTGAGCCTTTATGTATCATATTCAATGTTCATGCATTGCATGCCTGAGCTTTGATGTAATAGGCTGAACTCTTTTGATGATATGCTTGGTATGTTGTGTTTTCCACTGGCTTTCATTGCTGCTGTTTGGAAGCTGTGTTTATACTGCTAATAGTACTTTTATTTCGTTGCCAATCGTATTTGTGGCTGTTGGGCTATCATGGTTGCGTGAACAATGCATATGTCGACTGTGATGGTGCTATGACAGTGCAACCAGTCGACCTATCATTGCACGCCTGAGCCTATATGTATCATGTTCGTTGTTGTGAACAGGGATTAAGAATGTTCATAATGATTGTCGGATGATACTCTATTTGAATAATTGTGACTGTGAGGATGGTGGTCGGTTGGATGACGGGTTACATCATGGACTTGAAGATAGTTTTTAATCGCTGTTTAGAAAAGGTAATCTTATGATCATTTTTGTGGCTGATCAGTAAAGGTTTAAACATGTCATGTTTTCCGTTGGCTTTGATTGGTATTGGGTTATGATGATTGCGTAGACAATGCAGATGTCGACTGTGATGGTGCTACGGCAGCGCAACCGGTCGACCTATCATTGCGCGCCTTAGCCTTTATGTCTCATTTTCGTGGTTGTGAACAGGGATTAAGAATGGTCATCATTGCTGGTATTTGACGTCTTTGTAGCTATTCAGCTATGATGATTGAGTGCAGAATGCAGATGTCGACTATGATGGTGCTATGGCGGCGCAACCGGGTATTATATAAAGAAATATTAATTTGTTTTATTTTTCCTTATCTGTTGCTTCCGATAATCGGCTATCATGATTGTGGCTGAAATTTACGTGCTGATTATGTATGCCGCTGTTTTTTGTTGTATTTGTAGCTATTAGGCCATGATGATTGCGCGCGCAACGCAGATGTCGACTGTGATGGTGCTATGGCAGCGCAACCGGTCAAGGTTTAAAAGTATGGAATCGTGCCTCGAGGCGTTTTCCCTTCGCCTCACGAGGCGTACGCCTCAAGGCGAACCGAGGCGTAAGCCTGAGACGGAATTAAAAAATAAATATAAATATTATATATCTTATAAAAAATTGAAATACCAACTAATTTCAGCCTCATATTCATCAAAAACACACACTAAAAAGACATGGAACGCTTGAAATTGACACAAAGTCCAAAACATCAAAAATAAACATCAAAATCCCTGAGGCGCAATTTTTGTTACCGCCTCAGCTCTATGAGGCGCACGTACAAAATAACACCCTGAGGCGCCGCCTCAGATTCGTTTTCTTACAGAATCGCCTTGAGGCGCGCCTCAAGGCGTACGCCTCACCCGTTTTTTTAAACCATGCAACCGGTCAAATTATCATTGCGCGTCTGAGCCTTTATGTATCATATCGTCCCTCTTTTCAAAAAATGATTTGGGTTGTGGTCTGCTGGTTGTCGTGTGTCATTGTAGGTAACTTACAATACTCTAAATAGTCATGATTACCTGACTTAACCTATTAGCGGCTGTGTTTTTACTGTTGATGGTATTTTTTTTCCCCCGTTACTGTAACGCCCCAAAATCATCCATTTCGCCTAATTACGCCATTAGGCACGATTAGCAAAATAATAAAATGAGACTTAGACAATAAGAATGTGGGTTATGTTTTAATATGGAAATGACCTAGTTAATATTATTAATTATAAAAGTGAGCAAACGATATAAGAAAACTAACTTGACTAGTTAGTTTTATAAGAAAATGACATTTGGGGGTTAGTAGAGGGACCATAGCTGCCAATATGTCAAACTTGAGTTTTATTTAGTAAATTAAAAAGGGAAAACACACACTTAGTGTGTGTATGTCGAATTAATCATGAGATTCAATCTCCTTTCACCTACAAACCCTAAACACAAAATTCATGTTCAAATCATGAAGTTCTTGAAGTGCATGAGTCTTCTAGTGATCATCTAAGGTCCAATGCATCGTAAGGTACCCTTTATTTCATTTAATTCAATCTAATTCTCTTGATTTAGGAAGATGAGATTTTGGGGTGCTTTATGAAAACGTGAATTAATTATGGCTATGGGTTCTTTATGTTTGTAGACATCAAAGGAACGATATTATGTGAAAAAAAATTGTGTGTTGATAGATTCATGTGAAATAGAAGGATTCATGTATGTATAAGAAATGGGTTTTTTGCCCTAGGTATGAACTACACTTAAGTGTAGGGAAATCTTGCATTGCTATGTGATTAGTATCATGTATATGTGATAAATGATGTAATTGAACCTTTGTTGTTAGACAATTAATCATATAGACACGTTCCATGTAACCTATGAAGCTTAGAATTCACTTGCAAAAATGGTGCATATAAGGTGTTTGATAAAATGACTACATGAAACTTGAATCGGGTCAAATAGTGTAAAATTGTATGAAATTCGTTACTCTTGACAGCCCTATGTGACCATCTTGTAAAGGCTGTATCTCATTCGTTATTAAGAGTTAGAAGACGAGCCTTATATCGTTGAAAAGCTTGTTGCACATATTACATTTCATATTTAGTCATAATGAGCTGATTCTGAGTTGTAGTGGGTCAAAACAGCATCTAAAGTTAACATTTTAGTTTTGACAGCAAAGCTGTTTGGTCAAAAATATGTTTCTGACCTGATCTTTAAATATTCATATAAAATCATAGAAAAATCGTTAGGAGATGTTCTTTATACGCCTGGAAAGGTCTTTGAACGAAGCACAATCCATCTTTGAAGATGTTCAACTAATTCGGACTTTAAATGGGTCAAAATGGGCAATTACAGCAGCTGAAAAGGAAATCGCTGCACATAATATGTTTCTGACCTGATCTTAAAATATTCATATAAAATCATAGAAAAATCGTTAGGAGGCGTTCTTTATATGCCTGGAAAGCTCTTTGAACGTAGCACATTTTGCATTTAAAAGTCGAAATTAGATTATGGGGTTTAGAAGGGGTAAAAGCAACCTGAACAGCTGCTGCGCAAAAAGTGCAGCCGTGAAAATAAGGTGTTTTATGAACTTAACACATGTGATTGTCTAGATACCCATTTCCTCAACACTAAATGTTGTTTAGGATGAGATGAGTATAGGGAATGAAAGCTTAGTACTTGTGTGCATCATTGCCTAAGCTAGTTTACATAAATAAGTTTATGGATAGTTTGACTTTTAGGAGTCAAACTGACCCAAACTCAAACCTAGATGAAATGGTGTGAATAAACTCATGAGATGTGTTAGTTATTGGAAATAATGACTAACTTGATCAATCTTATGAGTATAGTGAAGGTTGATCTTGTCAAGCTAGGTGCAAGCATGGAAAGGATGGATCAACAAGCAAACGGGTCAAGCGAATACAAGTGTTAAGTGCAAGGAAATGAGGTGAATACAAGGTAAGTTTTACTTACATTATTAGATTATAAATACGGCTTAAGTGTTGTATACATTGGTTTTAATCTTATGTGGGTAATAAAGGTAAACCCCAAAGAGGTGAAATCCCTTAATTGGGTCGATTTATGTGAACTCGTATCAAAATAAGATTTATGGTATTAAATTAAACAATAATATGTGACCGAATGGTGAAATCCATCAAACGGGTCAATTAGTAAGGATATGTGGAAAATGATGTCTTAATTACAATGAATAAATGAATCAATGGAATGAAGTAGTTAGACATTTTGGTAAACAGGTCAAGTGTTGTTGTCACTTGAACCATAGATAAAAACTTGGATAGCATAGTGTTAGCCTTAATGGGTCAAATGGTGATTTTCTCATCATTCGAACCCGACATTCAAAGCCGGTATTTTAAGCTTTAGGAATCTCATGGTTAACGGGTCCAATGGTAAATGTATCACCATTGAGTCTCAAGAGACTAATGTGTTCAATCTAGAATGTATGTTGGAGAAGACTCGGAAATTGGGCACTCGATGCCTAAGTAATCACAATGGATGCAAGGTATGGGTCAACACCACCCGGTAAGTCCGTAGTTAGATAAAAGCCTTTGGGCAAAGTGAATTCAATTCGAAAACAACCCTTAAGAGGTGTGAAGGCCAATTCGGTAAGTATTATTCTAACTAAGCTTAATGCGCCTGTTGGCGCCAAGTATGTCTAAAGCCATAGTTAAATCATGGGATTGTAATCAAACTAAGTCCGAGAGGGCTTAGAAGCTTTAAAATAACTCATTAAGTCCTATTAAACAAGTCCCCAAATGCCTTTAAGAAGAGGCTTGAACATGATTTAAAATCACCCAAAGATCGGGGGAAAATAAGCAAGGAAATGAAGGCTAAGGCTAAAAACAAGCTCTAGAGCCGTAGCCCCAGACCGTAAGATACGGTCAGAGCCGTAGCTTATGGCGCGTGTAAACTCTTAAATTTTCGTTTTGTCATTCAAAATTGATTGTCTCGTTTTGACGTGTTTCGACACTTCCACCAATCTAAATGCATTATTTGCAATCCCACTAACCATTCTTGTGAAATGGTGCTAGGTATATATTCGTTGGATGTTCTGGAGTGAGGATCAAGTCACGAGGAGAACCGAGCACACCCGAACACTTAAAAGGCTTCCGCAATTGACCGTCCCATTTAAAGCACAAACTGTAATACAAGTTTTTAGTAGATAAAATGTAAAAACAAAAACTGGTGGGATTCATTGAGTTATGTTTTTGTAGTTACCAAAGTTTTTAATCGGGAGTGATTTTAGTTAACACCTATACTCGGAAATTTAAATGACAAATCTCAGGTTTACAGGTTAGGGTCTTACAGTTACCGATTGTATTTGTAGCTATTGGGCTATGATGAGTGCGTGTAGAATGCAAATGTTGACTGTAATACTGCTATGGCCGCGCAATCGGTCGACCTATCATTACGCGCCAGAGCCTTTATGTATTATATAAAGATACTTTGTTATGAACGGTGTCGTCTTTGCATGATGACATCGGCTTCCCTCTACAACCTCCAAAAAAGGTAATCTGCTTTGTATGTCTCACACCATCTTCCTTTGCTTTAAATCAACATTTTTCATAGTCTAAATCGTATTATTTCTGTAGGTAATGTAGAGCCGAGGAGGACATCTTTTTATACTGTGTCGCGTACCCACGGTAGTTTTGCGATTTTTGTTTAGTAGCTATAGTTAACATCTTAGTTGCGTTTTTCTTGAACGCTTTAGGAAAAAAATTGTGAATGTATGCATCTCTAATCACCAAGGAAAAAAATTGTGAACTTTTCTGTTGCATATGTGCTTTAACAATTTTAAACGTTTACCTTGGATTCATCTACTAGATATAACTTTACCTGTTCTTCAAACAAGTCGGATACCAAAATCGCGCAACGCGCGATTTAAAAACACCTAGTTATCATAATAGACCATATACTATTTTGATCCGTAACAATACTCCCCCCTTATAAGACTTTTGACCTCAAAAGTCAAACTAATCATAAGTATCAAAAGTTTGCACAGCTCTAACTATGTAAATTTGAACAGCTTTGTAACAAGTACTCAATCCACCTTGACCCATTAATCTCTGGCTCACAACAACAGCAGGTACCGAATCCAATTGTGCAGCCATGGTTGCACTCAACCTATGCAGCCTTTGAACCTAACTGTGCAGCAACTGCAGCGTTCAAAACCAACCCAGTTGCAGTCTTTGAACCAATTATACAGCAGCCGAACCCATTTGCAGCCTTTGAGCCTAACTGTGCAGCAACTGCAGCCTTCGAAACCAATCCAGCTGCAATCTTCAAACCAATTATACAGCAGCTGCAACCTACGAATTTCTGTAAGCCCAAAGGAGGTCCATAAATGGATTGCAAGTAGTTCAAAACTCGGGCTTCCTTGTCCTAACCCTGACCCAGATCACCTTCCGCAGTAGGCGACTTCATTTGCTGCTCATTTGCCTGGGTCTGGGTCTGAGATATGTCTGCTTCTTTTGGCTTAAGATGTGATTGGTTATCTACTGGTTTGGTGTTTGTTTCAGCGACTGGCATCTCTTCTTCTAGCTCGGCATTCTCGATTTCTAGTTTTGGCCTCTCGATTGAACTGAACTTTACCCTCAGCTTTTCAATGTTTTCAAAAAGTTCTTTTATTCTTGCATCTTCTTTCCTGCCATTTTCCCCATGTTGAGCATAGAATTGCTCTTTCATGTTATCCACCACACTGAAGGTTGTAATGATCTTTGCTTCATAGTCCAGATATTCCTCTTCAAGATGCTTTCGAGAATTTATCATTTTGTAATCTTCTTTATCCACATTGGACAGTGGGTCTGGCCCTTTACTTAAGCTCTTCAAGCTGTTAACATATTTCTCAATACTTTCCACATAGGGTTTCAATCCTTCCTCGTAAGCTGATAGCAGTTTGGTGACCAAGTTCACAAAATAGCTCTTGTGTTTTTCCAACTAATCACTGACTTGTTTCTCCATCGTCACTGTATTAGCACGCTGAAGAACCCAGGTATCTTCTAGAAAATTGACCCAAGTATTCACAACATTCACTTCTTTCTTACAAGAGTCAATGGATTGTACTAGCTCTTCTTCCTTTGTTTTCAAGTGTGCAACAAGTTGATCATTAGCTTTGTAAAATTGATCCCTCTCTTCCCTAACATTCTGAAGTCGTCCATTGGCATTTGTCAATGAGATGTTCACCCATTTTAATTCAGCTTCAAGATCATTTCTCTGTTTCTCAAGGGCTGCAACCTCAGCAGCCAATTCCTTCTCTATTTCCCCAACTTCATTTGCTTTAGAGACACGGAAATTCAAAGCTTCCTCTTTCTGAACTCGGTTTTCAGAAATTTCATACCCCATCATGTTTCTACTTTTAACAACCGGTTCCTTCTCAGATTTCTGAACCTCCTCATCATCATCCCCCACTTCATCCACATTTTCCAAATCTTGATTTAAAAAATCATCTTCCAATGAAATTAATTTCAAGGTCTGACAACTTTTACGCAGATAAGATGTGGGGTGTAATAGTGTATTTATAGGGTTTGACTAGAGTGCTTGAGTGGATCAGTAGATCACCGTATCTTTTCATAGTGTACATTGTTCAGCTGATTTGACCTAAATCGTCTCACTTTGGCCATAGTACTTAATCATTCAGAACCTATCAGCACTTACCCATTCAAACGTTGTCAAACGCCCCTTAGTTTTTTTTTTGGAGTAGCTGGCGGACCTTATTGTGAAAGCCAAATATAAATATGCCCAAATCGACGAGTATCTAACCAACCCTGCGATCTCCAAACAGTCTCTGCTCTGTCTTCTTCCATGGCTCTTCTTCTACGGACATCCAAACCTAATTCACCTACACTCTTATTATTATTATTACTACTATCTCTTTTCACCTCCTCTTCACTCGCAATCACAACCAGGTGCGTTCACTCTTCTTTTCCTACAATTCTATATATAAACCCTAATAATATTCTATATACAAATCATTATCTTATATATACAAATTTACGGACTCTCTATAAGCCCTAGCTTTTTATTAACTGTTCGTCCTCTTGCAACGATTTGCTTAAACAAGTGTTAGTAAATGTTAATACATCATTGATTATCAAATTTTATGTTTAAAATGTTGACTTTCATTTGAATGACAGATCTGTTTATGTTTAGTTTACTGATTGTATGATTGTTTGCTTATATATGATAAATCTAGCTAAAACTGTACCATAACTAAGCTTAATTGAATGTTAATTTCAGGATCATAGTCTTCTGATGTATTGTAAAAGGATCTGTTTAGTATATAGTTATCTCAGTCATCTTGTATTGTGAGCCTTGGGCCTCAATGCAAAGCGCTTAACTGTGCCGGTTTTTTTAATATGGAAATTTAATTTTAAAGTGTTTTAGACATTTTTTAGGCTTTACGGCTTATTTAGGTTGTTTTAGGTTGATTCCAGCATTGTTTAGGTTGTTTTAGGTTGATTCCAGGTGTGTTCAGGTTGTTTTAGGTAGATTCCAGGCGCGTTTAAGGTTGGTGTAATTGTTTAAGACCTGTTTAGACGATTTTTGGCCGGAATTTCGTCGGAACTTGGCATGAAAAATGTGCCCGAGGGCCTGAAAGTGTGGCTTTTAAAGCGAAGCGAGAAATAGAGATTCAAATTATTCATCTCAAACATCCTTTTATTAATTCTAGTTATTCTTGTATAGTTTAACTTTGAAGTCCTAGTCTACATTACCAAACTCAGTCATCTTTTGGGTACACTTTGGATTAGATTCATATTTCTGTTGCTCTTTCTTGCATTTATTTTTATACTTGTAAACCAATGTGTTATTTTATATCTTCAATGTTCGCACTCCCACAATTGTAGAAATTAGAAAATAATAAGCTGAATCGTCTTTTGTAGTTTCAGTTTTAAATCTCATTTTTTGTGTCAAAGCGTTGTATAAGGCATGAAGTTACAAATCCACTAAACATATGAAGGAAATTGATTAGAACTTTGGAGAATGATCAACAATGGTGACGTTGTTGAAGTTACAAATTCTGAATTATAAATTATGGTGGAACTGTGAAGGTATGGAGTAACAAATGCACATCAAAGTGAAGCAAATTCGTCAATTAGTTGGACATTAGTTAACAACTATGACATAATGAAGTAGTTGGACAAATTTTTATGTTTGCGTACACAAGTGAATCATAATGTTGGAACTTGGAATCCTATAAAACTACTGATGTGTGACTCTATTGATATTGTGTAATAAATCTGCAATTTTGTTCTTTTACATTTCGATGATTTTGTTTTTGTTTGTTTGTTTGTTTGATTTTGTTTGTCGATTTACAGGAATGAAGGTGGTTATACTATTAATGGCCGTGTAAAAATTCCTGGTATGTAATTTATTTCAATGGAATTTTTCTGTTTATCATTAAAACAACATCTTTTGTTGGTGTTCATTTCCAATCATGAGCTTAGCAGTTAGCACATTTGTTCCTACATTCACCCCTTGTTTTATGTAAATAGTAAATACTTTTTTTATAGACAGAGATATAAAAGTTTGGTGAATTTAACTTTTCAGGTTTCGGTGCAAAAGGCTTTGGTCTGCCAGTTAAGGCTAACAATGCCAAAGTCATATTAAATGGTGGTCAGCAAGTTACCTTTTTAAAGCCTGATGGTTACTTCTCATTGTATCCTACCATCTTAACCGTTTATGTATTTCATTTAGAAACATTGTATTAAATCAAAATACAATTCATTATTAATATAATCACTAGGTGCATATATATCTACATATGATGGGCATATATGCATCTCTTTACAGAAAAGATAGTTCCATCTTCTACTTTTTACTGCTGACGTTCCTTAATCCACTTAAAGCCACAATGTGCCAGCTGGAACCCACCTTATTGAAGTTGATGTCATTGGTTATTTCTTTTCACCGGTCTGTTTTTTTCATCCTTCTGTGTTTTGAAACTCACTCTAGTTACCACGATAGTAACATTGTTTTTGATCATTTGATCCAGGTACGGGTAGATGTGAGTGCTAGAAACCCTGGTAAGGTTCAAGCTGCACTGACCGAAACTCGAAGAGGTCTCAATGAGCTTGTTTTAGAGCCTTTGAGAGAGGAACAATACTACGAGGTCAGTTGGACATAGTAATTTTCAATAATGTATTTGTTTTTGTCCCATGAAAAAGCCCGTTGTTAGGACTATTATTTTAACAAGGTAATTTTTTTTGAAAGATGACCATGGACAAGTTAGTTGATAGAAATCAGAGCTGAATTCACCATTCTAGCTATTTCATAGGGCAAAACTAGATTCAAGCCGAGATACAGACACCACTCGAGCTGAATTTAGGTTCCAAAGTTCACCATTCAGTTTGCCCAAACTAAATTAGCATTGGATAAAAGTTTCACCCCACAAATGAGAGAGATAAAAAACAATTTTTTTTTAATATTCTTCTCTCTCATTTCATTGCTTAAGTATAAAATTATGAGTATTTTTCTTCATAAAATAACTAAACAAAACTAACCATGATCTCCACTAACCTTAACTAATGGGAAAAAAGGTATTACACGTGCAAGAAAGAAAGAACATAAACTAAAATGTAAATAAAGAAATTGAGATTAAATTAGGCTTGCATTGAGATGTGGATTTGTAGTCGCCTAGTCAGTTAGTCAGGACTTGGGAAGCACCTATCACATGTTGAATGCATTTGGGATGTGACCCAACTTAATTTGCCATATGATCCTCATGTAGACTTGTAAGCGGGTCTTCAAGTAATACACACTCAAATCTTGAAAGTAGTTGAAACTACTAATGTGGGTCTGTGAGTTGGCACTATATGAGTAATTATAAGGTACTAATTTGTTTATTATTATGTGAAATATACGGTTGCAGATAAGGGAGCCTTTTAACATAATGAATATAGTGAAAAGTCCAATGGGCCTGATGATTGGATTTATGGTGCTGGTGATGTTCGTGATGCCCAAACTAGTTGAAAATATGGGTATGCATTCTTTATTTTTAAAACCCCCAAACTAAGTGTTCAATATAGAATCGTTGTTATTAGAAAACCAGCAGGAATGTTTTTAACTTTGAACAAGTAAATCTCAAGATCTTATGATCCTTCTTGCAGATCCAGAAGAAATTAGAAAAGCACAAGAAGAGATGAGGAACCAAGGTGTTCCTTCTCTTGCAAATTTGATGCCGGGAAATGCAAGGAGTAATTAGGCATCATCATGTTTACCAGAGTGGGATTCCACAAGCAAAACAAAACGACAGTATCTGGTTTGTAGCGTTTATATGTAATCATGTAGGACCGTAAAGACTGTTTAGGTTACTTATTAGACTGTTTTTGTACTTACATTCGTAAACTATATTATTCCAGGACGTCTACATGTTTTAAATCATAAGCTACATCTTTTACATGTTTTTAAACATACCCGATTATTTATACACGTGTGATTATAATAAACATGGGGCCCACATGATTAAAACAAAAAAGATATATACAAAGAACATGTAAAATATATAAAAGTCACAAACATGTTATTATGTGCAAGCTTGAATGTGTATCCCAGGTATATGAACAAATACAATGGAGTATGGAGCGACGATGATTGGGTCGTGGAGGTTTACTTCAATTGGATCTAGCGAAGGTATGATCCCAGTTGAATTTACAGTTAATTCTTTTCCATTTAAAAGTAATATGTGACTCTTTAAATTCCCAACTTTTGCTGTTAGGTGATACTCTTCTCTTGTAAACTCTTTGTTTCCAAGTTTGGCTGAATGTGTTTGTTTTGTTTGTTGTTTTGATGCCACCGATATTGTCACATTTTCAACCGATACACCTACTTTGGTTTTCGTAATCCCGTCGAGGTTGATCAATAAGATAGTAATCCCATTCTGCCAAATTTAACAGATTTTAAATTTACATATAAACCCGGTGTTAAAACTACGAGGATCATTCAATACAGATACAATTTATGTAGAGAAATGCATGTTTCTTTAAAGCTGCAACACATAAGGTTATGTAACGGTATAATTAGGGGTTTGGGTTGGTGGGTTTAATTGTTGAATCTGAACACAGGTTGCATATTGTTTGTGTTCACACAACTAAAATCATGTAATCGGAACAATGCTTGTTTTAGCCTATTTATCTAACGAGTCAATCAGATGGTTGGCTGTAAATGGGTTCAAGGGCTGTATTAACTGGGTTAAGCAGATTGGCAGGTCGATCTATCAACTTAATAGAGTTAACGGATCGACCTGCCTAATTAAACAATTCCCCAAGTGAACAAGAACACGGCGGTTTATTAAACATGTTAAATATTAACCCAAAACATCTGTGTTCAAATCGTGTTCAGAATTGATACCTTGAAACAAGCCACACTCTCTCATGGTTACCACTATGTAAAAGTAATTATGCTGTTTAGTTCTTTTCTATTTAGAATTAGTTGTTTTTAATGCGCTCTGTATGTATATTTCATTATGTCAAAAGTATACTTGTTATTTATTGGTATTATTTGCGGAAAGAGAAAGTATGTAGTTACCGAGTGTTTGGAACAATGTGCGTATGAGCGCATCATCCTTGTTCCCTGAAAACTTGTTGATAGAACACGTCGTCCCATCAGCCGATGCCAAAGAAGTGCACTGCATCATATAGTTAAAAATCATTCGACAATGTCAAATTCTTGACTGAAAAACGCTAGATGTTTGCCATACATATCAAATTATAATCATCACAAATAAACTACCTGTAATAGTCAGGGTTTGGAGCATATGTGTCTGTATTAAGAAGCCCATAGTTACCTCCTATTAACGTTTGCCTACAATACGTTTTAGTATCATACGACGCTGCCATCCCCAGTTGATCCAAGTACCTATAAAGACTTATATTTGCATATATGACTCCACTCACTTGAATCAAAATGTAGTACTGAACTTAACGCTTCGAAACTTACCAAAAGCTAAACACGAAAGTATTAGTCACTTGATTACGGCCGCTGTTATAAGCACCGCCTGCTTCACCTACCCAAGCCACCGTTGAAGATTTCGATTTCTTCAAAATGTTTTGAACATCTCTAAATGGTTGTGATCCTCCGTCCAAATAAGACGGGTCAAGTATTTTCTCAATTAAATGATTGTCCACACCTAGATACCAAAATACATTAGTATAACCATGTATTTAAATAATTTAATCATATACATTTTGTAATTATTTTAATACCTGGACCAAGATTATAGATATGTTGGGTAATCACTTGTAGTGAATCTTTTGATTTGCTTACAAACTCAGTGAACCAATTTGCATCAAAGAATCCTCCTGGTCCAAGAACTAGTGGTTTCACTTCAAAAGCCTTGTAGACTTTTTGCACCAAGTTATGGAGTGAAATCGTATCCAACGCATACTGATCCGCCCCGATACTTGCTCCTATCCCATGTGCGCTTAATTCGTTTCCTATTAGTTACCGTTAAGAAAATGTTTTGAGTCACGGCTACATTAAAAGGTCGGGTTTGAACCAAAATAGCTTACCAAGCTCCCAACCATGAATCGTGTAACCCTTGTCAACGGTGTATTTCATAAAAGCTTCTGCATCACTCAAGTTCCATGGTCCTATGACAGATCCATCGGCTTTTACTTCTCTTTGGCTTAATGCGTTTAACCCGAATATAACCTTTGCTCTTTTAAAAATAAGAGAAAATAAAACAAAACCCTGTTACAAAAAAACTTTATATCATAAACATATGAAAAGAATTTAAATAAAAATCTTTAAGTTTTTCTACCTTGATTTTTGGAAGAAAATGTTAAGTTCATCCCATCTAGATAGTGATAAGCAACCTTGAGTGTAACCAAATAGTCCATCATTAGTTTTGGTAAACTGGGAACATGGTTCTTGATCATCTTGCCTTTGGTATATTAACCTGTCTTGAAGAGTGCCTCCCAGTCTAAGTTTCAATGGAGAAAAGGCTACAAACGATCAAGTTACCATTTGTCATGAAAATTGTTAGTCATACTTTTTAAAAAACAGAACTATGGAAGTAGATTTGCTTTATTGTATTATAGATGATATATATATGATATGATGTGCTAGAATACTTTCATGTATATAGTTTTGCTCGCGTATCTATTCTTATTCACATTAACACTGTTATTCTAAACATGAATAATAACACATACACAAATAGCAATTCATACACAAATCCATATACGATATGGTGTTAGGTATGTTAGAAATTATAATCAAGAAGTTTAGAAAGTCAAACTAAAAGGAAAAAGGCGCCAAAATTATTAGACATGTCGGTTTGATTATAAGTTGTGTCGGTTTAGTTATAAACGGTTATTTAACCGTCAAAACCCAACCTATAAATAGGTTCATACGTAGACAATTTGTTTGTGTGGAATAGAATTAATTGTGTGTGCATATCTTTCTCCCACCCTCTGTTTCTTTGCATCGAGTCACTGCACATCATATGTGCATACTCACTTAATCATAATATGTTCATCCGATAAACCAAGTCATACGGTTGCATAACAGGGGCCGAATTCTATCAAGGTATGATGATAGTCTTGATGTAGAAAGTTGTGATCCATGGGTAAAACATATTCGTAAGGTGTCTCATGGAGAAAATAACTAATAAATAAAAATTTCTTATTTTTTGAGGAAAAAAAACGATCATGGTATTTACACACCCTTAAAATTAATTGCACACTCTCCTATACGTCGCGTATAGGGCTATGCGCGGCGTGTATGGGGTTGTACAAACTCCCACGCGTCATTAATGCCCATCAGTAACGCGTTATTTCAGACCTGTACGCCGCGTATAAGTCTGACAAGTGAAGTACAAGGGGGGCGGTCATTGTCATTGTCAGACCCCCTATACGCCGCATATGACCCTATATGCCATGTATAGTGGAAGTGGGTGTGTATTTACTTTGGGAGGGTGTGTAAAACTATTAATATCACAATCATATATCAAAAACAATTAAATGAACTCGAAATGCATCACATGTACCATAACAAAAATTTAAGGTAACATAACGATAATACAATTACTAAAAACAAGTAACTAAAACAAATGTGATTCATGTGAATTTTTATATAACAAATTTAATTTTATAAATCATAAAGATACTTAATTTCGGTTTTATATGTGTACTCACCTTTAATTGCGTTAAACAAGATTGGAACGTTAAGGTCCTGTGATCAAAAGATTTAAAACCAAATAAGAATGTTAAATGTGGAAAGTAAGTTTTAGCACGTAATTATGAGTATTGTATAAGGCACTTGTATAAATTGTATAAATTTATATAATGACAATTGACATGACAGGGAGAAAGCTGAGTGATTATGTTGTTTATATAACCATTTCATGTATAAATCTAGTAACAACTTTGATGAATAAAAATTTGAGTTGATGTTTAAGTTTATTTTATGTATAGTGAATAAAGTAAAGTTTAATTGTAAACCAAACCTGATGCACCCTCCCTAGATATAAACACAATCACTATTTTTTTAAGTTTAATGTATGGTATGTGACTCTGTCTTGATTTTTTAATCCTCAAATATAAAAAAGGAAAACAATACTTTTCACTTTAATATCATAAAAAAAAAAAAAAATTAAGATGACATTTTTGGTATAAAATTAAATTGTACCTAGCAAATGGTATAAAAGAGTCTAAATACCGTTATAGAATGTAATTTCAATAATAATAAAATTTGTTTTTCAAGGAGTACACTTTATCAGTATATGTTAAAATATTAAATGAATTTCGTATATCTTTTGAAACGTTTATACCGTTACTCTTCTCCATATATCGTAATTTTCCTCCTCCAAACTCCAATTCTTTTTTTAAACTAGCATAAATAGACTTAAACATAAAATAAAATAGTATCATGCTAAAGGTAGAGGATCCTGTAGGAAAATTTGTTTGTGTGAGAAGTGTAGGAAGGATTAAGAATTGACATGTAGCCATTATGTTTTTTATTTTGGAATGATGTTTTGGGTTGTTTTGGCTTGAAAAACACTTAACACAACAATATAAAAAAATTTAAAACACAATCCAATGTATTATAGTCATGAAATTTAAATTACAGATAAAACACCCTAGTAATTACTTAAAACACTCTGCTAAAGTGTTATTGACATAGTGTTTTAAGTTTTAAGCCTAAAATACATTGTTTTCGGTTATTAATTATTATGTTTTGTTGTTTTTCTAAGCAAAACATCATGAATACGTCCAAAAAATGATGCATAAGTCCAAAAAAATGATGCATACATATCAATTTTTAATCTTTCCTACACTTCTCACACAAACCAATTTTCTTACAGGAACCCTACCCTCATGCTAAATACCCTGTTTATATTAATCAACTAAAACATAACATATTTATTTAATTTGACATTTCAAAGTCATTAGTCAACGCTGATGCCGATACAAAGCCGAGAGGCTAAACAATTTGGATTAATTTCATATGTATTTAATTTGACATTTTAAAGATAACATATTTATTTAATTTGACATTTCAAAGGTACTATTCTTGACTATTAAAAAGCAAGACCTCCAAAAATGAAAAGCCCGTCATGGACGTTTTTTTGGGTCAAAAAACGGATAATTACATCTAAGCATGATAGGAAAAAGTATGATTATGACAATTAGAATATTATTCCTTATTTAAAGTTTTCCAAATGATTAAGACGCAACTGATAAATGTTTTAGATGTTCTTCGTTGCTATCAAAGTCCACATATGAACCGAGAGTTTAGATAGCAGTGAAAGTTGTTTTTTTTATAATAAAAACAACTAACTCATGCACCTTCTAAATCAACTCCAGATACAACCTACACCATCTACCATAGAACGAGAACCCTCAAAAACTTTGGAGTTAAGATAGCGGTGAAAGTTACTTTTTAATAAAAACAACTAACTATTGCACCTTCTAAATCAACTCCTGATTCAACCTACACCAACATCCACCATAGAACGAGAATCCTCAACAACTTTGGAGTTAAGATAGTGGTGAAAGTTGTTTTTTAATAAAACAACTAACTCAAACACCTTCTAATTAAATCAACTCCTTGGTTTACCTTCGAGTGTAAAGAAATCAATGGAAATGAATAACTAACCAGATTGAAGATAGAAGAGGAACCCCAACTGCAAGTTCCATAATCACATTTCTGAGGAGGCCACCAATCCAAAGTAGCACAAATGAAGTCTTCATCAATCAAACCAATGGAAGATGTTCCATTCACATGCACCATTCCCTCTGAAAAACCAACCTTTTCTGATACTAATCTTTTTAAGCCAGGAATCCACACCATCACCACCACCAAACATAACCCGATCGTTCCCACCAGTAGACCGATCTCAACTATCACACGTCTTTTTGATCGCTTTGTCGGGTTGCTAGCCATCGGCTACTTTAAAAACTTTGAGAGAGAGAGAGAGAGATATATGATAGAACTAATATTATTATGGGGGTGGTATTGTGTAACAAGGTTTATATACAAAATCATTTTACTTTGTATTAATCGAATCATTTTAATAAATTGATTCATACCACAACATTCTTGTCCTATAAAAGTTGACCATTGGCTGGAGTGTGTGGTTTTATACTTTTATATTTCAACTTCCGTAATTGATTAATGAATATGTATTATATGTATGTAGTGTATATTTTGTATTTATTCTAGGAAGTGACGATGTGAAAGGGCATGAGTGCGATTGTATGGTTTAGTGGTGGGTATACACTTATCCTATTGTAGGAATAATTCCTAATGCGCTTTTAAGTAATTAAATATATTGTAAAATTGCTTACAATGATCGATAACAAAATAAAGTACCTTTTTGATAGATAAATAATAATAATAATAATAATAATAATAATAATAATAATAATAATAATAATAATAATAATAATATTACCTTTAGGTTTTTTATGTAATCTTTGTGTGTTAAAAAAAACTGTTGAAAATACGGAGTATTTTTGAAGAATAATCAAAATGAATAAAATGAAACTTGGATTAATTAAATACGATGAAGTTAAGTCAAAGTCAACCTTCCATCTTCCAAATAAGTTTAAACTAGGATTCTATTACTCCGCGCTTCGCGGCGGGAGCTGCTGTTGCGTTGAGGATTTGGTGGACGTTAAAGATCGTGCGTCGCTATGGGAGCTCCTGTTGCGTGGAGGGTTTCGTGGACATAAAAGATTGAAATCTTAAAAGCTAAAAGTTTGGCCAAAGTGTAAGTTTAAAAAAGTTTAAAAAAGTTGGGTGGTCAAAGATTGAAATCCTAAAAGCTAAAAGTTTGGTGGTCAAAATTTTAAATCCTAAAAGCTAAAAGTTTGGTGGTCAAATTTGAAGAAAATAAAGTTAACCTAAAAGTTAATGACCAATATATATAATAAAAATGAATATATATATATATATAGGGGAAGGATAAATTGAAAACCCTCTTGAGTTGAGAAAACCTTGGAAACCCACGTAAAAAATCATTATTTTTTTTTGAAAAAAATAACCAATGTAAAAAACATGTTTTTAAGCATCTTGGGCCAAAAAATATAAAAAGCGCCGAAGGGATTTTTTTAAAAAAAATAAACAAAGTTGCTAAAAAACATATGTTTTCAGCTATTTGCTGTTATAAAAGCTGTTGTAAACATGTGTTTTCACAGCTTTGTTTATTTTTTTTAAAAAAATCCCTTCGGTGCTTTTTTTATTTTTTTGGCCAAAAACACTTAAAAACATGTATTTTACATTGGTTATTTTTTTCAAAAGAAAAAAAATCATTTTTTACATGGGTTTCCAAGGTTTTCTCAACTCAAGTGGGTTTTCATTTTATACTTGACCTATATATATATATATATATATATATATATATATGTATGTATATTAAATTAGAGACACTGTTCAAGTGTCTCTAATTTAATAGATAGATATAATATATAAATTTTTTTAAAGGCGTAATTTCATGGTGAAATCCTAGTCCTAACAACCTACGGGTCACAAGTTTGAGTCATCCCACACGCCGATGGACGAGAATCGAACCTGCGACCACCCCGGGGACCAAATGAGAAGAAATTTAATGAGAGAACAAAAAGAAGAAATAAAATAATGGTATAACATTAAATACTTTAACTCTTCTTTCACTAATTATTACCTCTCTAATTAATTAGTCATTAACACTATATCCTACACATAATCAAAATGTGTTCTACACATATTAAAATTTATCCTACATATATCGAATTTATCATATATTTATCCTACACATATCAAGATTATCATACATTAATCTTACACATATAGATATTTATACTACATATGTCCTACAGAGGTTGAAATTATCCCTCACAGTAAGTTAGGTTTGCTTTGAAGGGATATATTTTAAACATGATTTATGAGTTTTATTTATTTAACTAGCTTTTAATTAATAAATAAATGATTTCTATTGGTTTAAATTGTTATTTTTCTTCTTTCAAGACATTTTCTTCTCATTTGAACTCTCCACTAAAAAATAATAATGTTGAATTTAAATATAGGCATTAAGAAGAAGAGGTCATGTGAAGGTTGAGAGTTCGATTCCTGTCGGATCCATATTTACCACATGTGGGGGTTCCACCTGGGGAGATCCACAATCCAGGTGGAATGGGTAATCAGTACAGGATGGCTCAGGGTGTTAGCCGGAGCTCCACCGGTTGCACTACTTGTCGTTCAAAAAAAAAAAAAGAATCTGCTAGGAATAGCCTAAGAGCATTCACAATAAATTCTCCAGCTTGATCTCTATAATTACACTAAAAATCAATACCTTTCTCTCTCCTTTTCTATTTAATAATATTTATTCTATACTTTTATCATTACCTTTTCCCTCTCCTCTACTCACAAACACTTTTAAAAATATTAAAAAATTATGGAGGGTGAACAGTATCTCCTCTAAATTTACTGATGAACAGTGTCTCATCTATATATTTTCTCTCTCCTCTACTCACAACCACTTATACCCACTCTATATAATATAGAGGCCTCTCTCACACTATTATAGAGCATCTATTGTGAATGCTCTAATAGTATTGATAAATTAGATAAGGTTTAGAATGATACAAGGTTAAGGATTTAATCCCTATGATTTATAAGTTTTCCATTAAAAAAAAATATAGGCATTAATGTTAACTATTGCACTATGAAAAAGAGAATAATGAAATAAAAGAAGACTTTTCTAAAGCTTAAAATTCAACGACGGTGAATGTGTTCATAATTTACCCGCAGACTAGTGGCTTTACCAACAGTTAATGAAATTATGTGCCAGTGGAAAATACCTTAAAAGTTGAGAGTGTTGATAAACAATTTTGTAGTTGGGAGTATTGTCAGTCAAACTCTGAAAGTTGGGAGTATTTAAATCCAATATTCCTAGAAAATACATGTAAAATGTGGTGACGAGTGACTACATAGGAAACATAAAAATTAGTTGATTATAAAAAAAAATCCATGTAAAATGTTGTGACGACACAGAAAATATAAGAATTACTTGGAAAAATCTTCAAAGACGTTGATGTATTAAATGACATTTAACATCTTAAGTAAAAGATAAGTAATCGATTACATAAAATCTAATACGATGAATATAAGTAAGTTTTTGAAATAAATTATTGGGATAATATAATAGAGGATCATGATCAAATGAACAGTGAAAAAAAAATCGTAGGAAGTGTATTAAATGGAGTCCGATTAAACTTATTCAACTGGCATTGGAACCGTCTCATCAAACTCTATGATCTTAGTTTTTAGGTTTTTGACTTTTTGGATTTTTAGCTTGTAGTTTTTAGAATTGTATTATATCATTGTGTATTTTATGTTGCATTGTGTCTCTTCTTTATTTTTCATCATTGTATCATTTCTACGATTTATTATGTCTTTTTTCCTTGACATTATGTTATGTTTTGTGACTCATTGTGTTATTGTGTTATATTTCGTGACTATTGTGTTTTTTTGTATCATTCTCACTCATATCATTTTTGATACACAGTGTAGGATAACTTTACCAGAGTATTAATTAAACATTGATATGGAAAAAGAATATGATGGCCGATGCTTCTATCGCTTTTTATATAGTGGGAAGGGGCCGAGTGGGGGGGGACTCTTATAAATAAAATAAAAGAAAACAAAATACTGAAATATGACAAGAGCTTGATCTACATTCACTCAGTATATGCAATTAACTAATTTTCAACATTATCTCACATAACTCGAAATCAATAACGAAAACTATATAGAGTCCAATCTATTTAGGATTCTTTAGCGATATTTATTTTCAGGTTTTCTGATAAAACTTTCTAATATACTTGCTTTTCTATGCTATATTATAATAAATCTTATGAGAACATCTTAAAATTTAAGTTACACAACTAAACTTGGTTAAGGAACAAGACATGGTGACCACACTTTGGAGATAAATATGTCTTTTAAAGGTGGAAGGGGAGCCCCTTGGGTAGTGATCCTAGCTGCATACCCGTGTTGGGTTCACTACCGCCACCCTCTTGGGTAGCAATTGTGCGATAGGATTATGGGTTTAGCTATCCGCTTGACAGGGGGAGAGGGGGAGGGAGAGAGAACGGGAGGGGGAGGGAGGGAGGGAGAGAGAACGGGAGGGAGAGCGAGGGAGAGAGAGCACACCCTATAGGGGTGTGCGGGTACGCAAGAATACCACTGCTGATGAGAGTGGTTTTCTGGTAGTGTGTGTGGGTAGTTAATGTGGCAGGTTCTGATTGGTAGGGTAGAAGGTATTGACGGGTTGCGCCTCTCCATCTTAAACAATATCTATATCATGGCTCTTCAACTTTAATAAATTCTAGTCTATATAATAATTACAATTTTGTCATCTTATTTTAACCAATTACCCCGCAATTTTTAAAGGGGGTTGCTAAACGTACCTCCCTCTTATTTATTTTTACTGAACATACCTCCTTCCTTAAGTTTCACATTAATACAATTCAAACCTTTTTATTTTATATTGCTAGTTTTTAATATTTTGTTATCAATTTTATAAAAAAGCTTTTTTATGTTTTGTTGAATAATGTTTTACTGATATTTTTTAATGTCTTTTTAAAAAATATTTTATTTTCTTAAAACTTTTTTCTTTTAATTTTCTTAAGTACGTTTTTTTCTTCTTATTTTGATATTTTTAAACATTTTTTTAAAACAACTTTATTTGGTTAAAACTTATTCTTTTAATTTTCCTAAGTACGTTTTTTTTCTTATTTCGAAACAAGAAAAACACTTTTTTTTCTAAACATTGATTTAAATTACATTAGAAAGCTTTTGCAAATGATTTTTGAGAAAAGTTTTTAACATTTTTTTAAAAGATATTATCTTTTATTAATGAAGTATAATGGTTAGCAAACATTTAGTTTTTTTTTTTTTTTGAACGGCAAGTGGTGCAACCAGTGGAGCTCCGGCTAACACCCTGGGCCAGCCTGTACTGATTACCCATTCCACCTGGATTGGGGATCTCCCAATGTGGAACCCCACATTTGGTAAATATGGCTCCGACAGAAATCGAACTCTCAACCTCCACATGACCTCCACTCTAGCTCCCCCAATTTGCAGCAATTGACCTAGGCTTCATCGGCAGCAAACATTTAGTTTGATCAAAACATTTCATTCTTTTCTCAAGTGACCTTAAATGGTGTAACTAAACCAAATAAAAAATGTAGTATATACTAAGTAAAAGAGCTTGAATCCTTACAGTTTCATTATTTTAAAATACTTGTATAATTAAAATGAACACGTTGACATTAAAAATAATTTAAAACCAATAATTATTAGGTTCTATAACTAGGGATTTATGAAGTTTTAATATTAGTCTCACCATTCTTAACTTTTAAATGTATTAGAAAAAGAGGATTTTTAAAGAGTTGAAATTTGATAAATTTGAAGTGATATTTTAAAAAAATGGGGTATAAAAAGTAAAAAGAGGGGGTACATTTAGCCCACCCATTTTTAAATGGATACAACTTTTCATACGTCAATATATTTATATATATATAGGTCAATTATAAAATGAAAACCCGCTTGAGTTGAGAAAACCTTCGAAAACCTATGTAAAAAAACATTTTTTTTCTTTGAAAAAAATATCAAATGTAAAATACATGTTTGTAAGTGTTTTAGGCCAAAAAAAATAAAAAAAAAAGCGCCGATGGGATTTTTTTTAAAAAATAAACAAAGTCGCTAAAAACATAGGTAAATAGCTGAAAACATATGTTTTTTTAGCAACTTTGTTTATTTTTAAAAAAAATCCCATCGGCGCTTTTGTTATTTTTTTTTGCCCAAAATGCTTAAAAACATGTATTTTACATTGGTTATTTTTTTCAAAAAAAATAATGGTTTTTTACATGGGTTTTCAAAGGTTTTCTCAACTCAAGTGGGTTTCCAAAATATCCTATCCCTATATATATATATATACACACACACTTCAATGTATTTAAAAAATTACACCATAAATAAGAGCATATTATTCTCTTTAATTTGAGTATAGTATTTTTATAGTTTTTTTAGCAATGTCAAGGGAAAACAATAACCATGACGAAAACGTACCGAATTAACCTAAAATTAGTTATCGAATCTTTTGTACCATCGGTTAACGAAATTAACTGAATTGAACTATTCATTTTCATCCATGTTTAGTTTTTATATCTCAATTTCGTGTATTTATACCTTTATTTCATATCTTCTAGGCAAAATAAATAAATAACCCAAGTTTGGTTTTGGTCATTAACATAACCGAACCGAAAATCGACAATCTAAAAAAATAAACCGAATTGATTAACCAAAAACTGATGGTTAAGAAAGGAGATTAACTGATAACTTTAATTTCGGTTGAAATTAATAACCGAACAAAATCAAACCATATTCACCTATGACGGTTTCTATGTAACCTTTCTAATGCATGTATATATTTTACACATTCTTAGATGAAATTTTAACTTCTAACTTTAGGTGATATAAACCATTTAGTAAATTACTCGTGAATATTTTTATAATAAATATATAAATTTACTATATCATATCTCGGAATCTTTTCGAAATAGATAAATATAATATAATGTGTTAAAATATGTGTTATGATGTAAATATAAATTAATATAATATAATATGAAAAAGTAACAAGTTTAATTACGAGAATAAGAATGAAAATGTATATTAAAAAGATGTATGTTTGGATGAGGAGCAGAACTAGAAACAACTATTGCAGGACGTGATTGAGGTGGTAATCTTAAAGGTGGTTGGAGATGAGATGAGGAAGAAGACAATTGAGGAAGAAGATAATTTTGCCTCTGACTTGACCATTTTGCCCCTGACTTAACGACGCAGACTTAACTGGGTTAAGCCTTTGGACTGTTTTGGTCTATTTCTTCAAAAGTCAGGGACTTTTCAAGCAATTTTTAAAAGTTTGGACTGGAGTAGCATATTAGCCCAAACCACAGTGACGGTTTTGGTAATTAACTCCTTTAATCATTAAATCATGTGAGATATCTGGAATTACAAATAGATCACATAATTTATCGATTTTTTTAATGGTAACTTTCTTATGACTGACCAATTGTCACGATGTCGATCGAAGTCATCACCCCGTCAAGGCTAGCCGAACTCCGTGTTCTATCAGATATGGGCCGGCTTGTCAGCCTTGGTGGCGTTCCTCCGGAAACCGTACTGCCTCCACACGAGTTGCCTCGTTGAAGTAACAGTCGGATAAAACCGGGATGACGCTTAGGATCAAACCCCCTCGGTGGGTTTGTCACCATCATTACACACTATCGTCTCACTATTTGATGCAGATGATTAGATGAGGATCGAACCCGAGTCTTCTAAGGAGAACTCAAGTCTTTTCACCACATATCTACAGATTATTGACAATTTGTCGATTGTTTATTATCAATAAATTCTAAGTCAATTTTAATGTTGATTGATTGAGACTTTAGCATATCAGTCAAATTTGAAGCCGTATTATCCAAACTCCAAAGGGTACGAGTATAAGACTAAGGCACTAAAAAAACAATACACTTTTTTTTCTCAAAATTGCGTGTCACACTTGTATTTGTTTAATTTTAGGCTATTTTTAACTTTTGTTTGAGTAAAAGCAGTTATATTAATTTCTAAACTTATATTAACAATTTGTCTTATACATATTTGTTTACAATAATTAAGTATATACATATTTTTTATTAGTTTATGGCTTAAATAATGATGTTATAATATACTATTACAATATGAATGATATCACATTCAATGCTTTCTACCTAGTCAATTATTGCATACTAATCAACTTTGAGCTCCTGACTTCGTCAAGGAACTTGGTAATATGGTAGATGCTCAAACGTGAAGCAACGTTGCAAGCATATTCTAATAAAGGGCCATATAAAATAATGGTGATGGGTTTTTCAAACATGAAATATAATATATGAAACAACATCCCATAGATTTAACATTAAAGCATGTGCTCATCTCTTAGGAGGGACACAGGGTTTGTTTGTAGGGTGGGTTTTTGACCCCTATCCAACCCATGGACTGTTTCTCTGGGTTCTTTTACTGGCTAGCCCACCTGAGTTGGCTTAAGCAGCAAATCTATTTTATTACTTTAAGATTTTTTTTATGGTTTAAGCCCAACAAATCTGTTTTATTTTACATTTAATAAAAAATTTACTATTTTCTTAATCATATTATTAAGTTAATTAAAAAAATTAAAATTATTTGTGTATGAATTATGCTAATTTTTAATAAATTATAAAAATGATTATCGTTATATAATATTAATAGACAAACTTAACGAATAGTAACTATATTATTATTTTATTCATATTAGTTTATTCAAAAACTTTTTTTTAACTATATTATTATTTTATTCAAAAACTTTTTTTGGTGCAAACATTTTTATTAATTTAAATGTATTTATAGGAGATTTCTTGGGTTATACTATTAATAGACAAGTAATTTGAATAGTACTTTTATTATTATTTTATTCATTTTACAATGTTAAATACATATGGTTCAATAAGATATAATATAATGACGTAGTGGTGGACTGGTTTGTGGTGCTTTTGTGTTCTTTGAGGTCTTGGGTTCAAAACCCATTTGAGTCTTTTTTTTACAACACTTATTTATATATAAATACATATGATTCAATAAGATTTTAACAAAATGGGGTAGTGGTGGAGTGATTTGTGGTATATGATTGTTCTTTGAGGTCTTGGGTTCGAAACCCGTTTCAAACATGGCATTTTTTTTCCAACACTTATTTATTTATAAATACATATGATTCTATAATAATTAATTAACTAAATGGCTTTGTGGTGGAGTGGTTTGTGGTGCATTTGTGTGGTTTGAGGTCTCAGGTTTGAAACATTGGTTTTTTTAAAACAAATACGAAAAACGCGCAACGCGCGTATGTTTATACACCTAGTTTGGTTATTAACTGTTGTTATTCTTTACTTTTTTTATTATTTAACTCAAATACGACCAAAAGAAATTTACCAACTATTTTAACTTTGTTATGAATGCACCAATAATGTGGTGACTCTCCACATCCTTAACTCCTAATTGTCATTACTCATTGTTAATGTAAGAGCCTTATAAATAGAGGCTTCATGTAATTGTTATGAGACACTAGAATGAATAAGACTTCTCTATTCTATCCCTTTCTAATCTTCCTCTAATCTTGTTCATAGTTATTATATTTTGTATGCTAGTAGGACGTTGTTTTACAACACGTTATCAGCACGAATTGCTTTTGGAGTTTAGATCATATTAACATGTGGTAAGTCTACATGTTCTAGTTATTTTGTTTTTGTTAACTCTCTAAACACAATCCATATTGTAATTCATACAATCTTGGGTTAGTTAAATCGAGGTTTATATTTTTATTATACATATGTCTTATGTTTGGTTATCATGACGTAGAGACAAATTATTAAAACAATATTGATTTTACATGGTCGTTACTTAGTGTTTTATGATTCTCAATATCAATTTTTTTTATGGTTTAAATCTAATGAATTGATAGCCTTCCATTTGCCGTTACTCGAATTTCTCATATTTTAGCCTCACCTTTTTTTGACTAAGGTATTTAAGATTATTTATTATGAACTAGTATGATATTTGTGTTTTATCTATTTTAATAGCGTAAATATTCAGTATATAAACCGCTGAGCTTTACAAATTTGGCCTTATCTTTTTATTTGACTTTTCTTTAATCTTAGACCATGCAACAAAGTTTATATCGAATTATAATATGATTATTTGAGTATACTATATCCCCAAATGAACTCTAAAAAAAGTTTATATCCATGTACACGAAGTTTATAGATCATGGACTATCGATATAAATGTTGCAAGCATCATCAATCCATCAAGGACTTTTCCATCTTGACCAATTACGCAAGTCACTCTTCAATTGGAAAAACCAATGTTTTAAAAACCGGTACGTACCGGCCGGTATTACCGGTAATACCGGTTACCGGGTGTGTAGCCGGTACGAAACATGCCGGTAAATTGAGAAAACGGCACCTGAATCATACCGCCGGTAAGTTGGCCGATACCGGTTCGTACCGGCGTACCGTACCAAACCAAAACCGGCCCAAACTAATTATGGCCCATAATTTTAGCAAAATATAAAAAATTAATGAAGAAACATCACAAAACTTGGCTGCCCCATGATTATTGTTGGGGTTTTCTGTTGAATTTTGTGGTTATTCACTTATTCATGTTTAGAATCGAAAGAACCAAATACCACCGCAAAAAGACGATCTATGTGAAACCATGAATTACAAAAGGGTTGCTCTATTAATAGTGATCATCATACAGTTTTGGATTATTTTGATATATCTTGTTCTAAAACATGAATTACAAATTAAGTTAATTACCTTACCCGGTTCAACTACCCGGTTCAACCGGTTGAACCACTTTTAAGACAAATCCGGTATGACTAAAAAACCGGTTTTTAAAACATTGGGAAAAACAATAACATCTATTTCTCCAATATATATTGTACCATTCTTATACATTCAAGTATCATAATCACCAGGTTCAGTTTATCACCTGTGGTGTATTGGCGCACAATAATTACATCCTACGATGTTTCATATCACCTTTTAAGCACTCAGTTGCTTTAGGATACTCATGAGGAGTTCCACTTATATTCAATTTAATCGTATAACAAACATAACTCAAAATTGAATCTATTTATTCTGATCATAACGTTCTCGAGAACTTACGTCACAAGATTTTGACACATTAAATCCTTCATCAGGTATTTTCATGTAAACTTTCAGTGTCAATTAAATCATGATATTTATTAGACGCATTTCAATTCTCTCTTTGAATTACCAGACTAATAACATAATAAAAAATCATTATATCCACCACTGGGGAATGCGTCTCCTCATAATCAATTATGGGTCTTTACGAAATTCTTGTGCAACCAATTTTACCTTATATCATTTTCTTTTCAAATGTTGATTCGCACAAAAGACTTTTTCATATCTATATGTTTTACAACTTTTGTTGTATGGACTACTGGTCCAAAACTGTCATTTTCAATAAAGAATTAAACTCTGTCGTATTTGCGTCTTTCCATTTTGGCCAATCATTTCTTTGTATTCATTCATAGGCTGATCTTAAATCTTGATCCTCATTTCAAGCGCTACATTACATAAAATTTATAACGACATCGATTTTATTTCGATTCCATACATTTCGTAGACATGATACTATATAACGAGATCTCTTTATTTTCATGTACCTGAGGTTCTTCTGGAACAATCATGTCTAATGTCTCTTCAGGAGACCTTTTTACTATAACCTCGACTTGACCATCTTTCTTACTTGCTCCAATTTCTCGAGGATTTTTATTCTTTGGAATCGACTAGTCTACCACGCTTTAGGCGTGCAATAGGCTTATTGCCAACATATGATTGTCCTTCCCAGACGCTCATTTTAAATGGAACATTAGCAGTTGGTATATGTGACTTGATTAGCTATTCATCAAATTTAGGTCAGTTAATGCGTCTGGTAATTAATCCGCTAATCTCTGTGAATGAATTATCCTTTGAACTTCTGGTTCACATTGTTTAGTACGAGGATCAATGATATTCATTCTAATTCATTTCTATTTCCAACTGTCTTTTATCTCCTCCTGATGTTAGGAATGTTAATCCATTGAGATGGATATCAATTAATTGAGATGTAAATAAATCTCTTGTTTAAGGCTCTATAAATCATATATTCCCAATCACCTTTTAAGGTCCCATCTCTATGCGTCGTGGTGGATCAATTTCAATATATGTCGCACAACAAAAATCTTAGATGGGCAATATTTGGTTCCTGACCAAAAACCAACTATAATGGGGAGAAACTATTACCATGTATTGGCTTGATGTGAATAAATGTTACTGCATGTAAAATCAAATGTAAACATGAACTTTTGCTTTCATGATCATTGATATTGCAATCAATAGTAGACGTTTTAGTGATCATCTCAATGAAAGCAATATATGCATGAACATAAACTATATGAAGTTCACCACTTATTCCAATGATCATTATTATCTTGGGAATTGATTAAATATGCCAATCTAGAATAATATGCTTGCTATCTTATTAGCTAAGCCATAATCAAGCAAACTTTAGGTTGCAAACTTGATAACCATTTAGACGATGCATCGATTTTAAATACTAAATGGTATCACGTTAGGATGTATCCTTTAATCACTTCCAGAACATTTAAGATACTTACCTTACTTTATATGGCAAATATATAATTTCCCTTGAGAGCAAACATTACATGCTACTTATCATCTTGAAGGATTTTCTAGTTCTTTGTTATGTTCACATCATCATTGACCCGGTGTGGTCTAACCGGTCATGCCAATAATTATCATGATCCATAAACTTCTGGCTTATGATCGTAATGAATCTCTTGCACTTGTATGTTATGTGCACTTATGTTTGTATAATACAAATAGAGAACACGAGAGAACGGTGTATGCTCATTCAAACTATCAAGTTATATCACCTTTCCGTTTACTTTGTTCTCATATAACTATTTTCAATTTTTTTTATACACATGTTTCCCATATCTTATTCTCGTATAATTACTTACTTAGTGTGCAACTTCTTGTGATCGATTTCAATATTAACATGTTGACCATATTATCAACATGACGATCTTTACAATTTCCTCGTTCACCATGATCATGACCTTTATACCGATCATTGTATAATTATCACAATATTAACTTATTTGATCTCATTAACTTGAGCATCATAATCATTTCCTTAACCACCGTGATCATGAACTTTACACGAATCATTATACCATCACATTCACTCCAAGGAATGGATTATAACTACATAACTTTCATGGTGGCATCGTTATCCTTAATTATGTACATGGTCATGACTTTTACAATGATCATTTTATCACATTCACTTCAGGGAATGAGATAGGATCCGAAAACATTCATGGATGTTCATTCCTTTTTTGTGGACGGCTATAAAGTCATTTCAAACCTTTCACCCAATTTTAATGACATTGCTACTTCAAGAGCAAATTTAAGGTTTGACATATAAACAAAATTTGTTTTATCCAATTTCCGTCATATATAAACTTTTTTTCACATAACATCCATGGAGAAGTAATTATATGTCCAAGTCATATAATATTATCGGCCTAACATCTTACGGCCTTTTATAACCTGGTAATGAGATTCAATGTGTATGACACATTGGATGTCAAATATAAATCTTTCCTGTGTTATATATTTGATCAATCCCTTTAATTTTAGTTAACCATAAATGATATTTATATATAAATATTTAACTAAATATATAATCTCATATATGAGTAAACGAAAGTTTTATTCCACGTCATCATGAACTATTTTTCAACAAAAGCATATTATATATTTAATATTAAACTCAACAGTCAACATGTAGTTTATATATAAATATCAATATATTAAGAAGTATTATGTAAAGGTAATATAATATGTATGGACTAAAATAAGGGGGTTGAGTGTTTTAAAACTCATGAAATATCCCGATAAAGAGCAACATAAGTTTGATTGTATTATCCAGCTTGTATCAAAAGTTTTCTTTTAAAAGTTAACTTGCAGTTTACAGTGATAACGTCTGAGCATTATCGAGAGAGTCTGTAGAACTTTTAAAAGGGAGTTTTTTTTTAAAGTCCTTGACATAGTGCACTTGTTGCTTGACCTACAATTCGCGTATATGTGTAATGATATGTTTACCAATCCATCAAAGTATATCGTGAAAAGATGGTGGGACATTTTCAATGGACATAGCTCATACTTAAAGTACATTAAAGGTTGTCCACTTACTTGATATGGAAAATTATTCGTTTCACTCCTACCAAAGTAGAGATTTTCACTCTAGAAGTACCATAGTTAAATACATATGTACATTAGTATATGTCTTGCTAGTTATGCATGATTATTATATCTTCCACATGAACTTATTATCATAATATAGTCTATGTCAAGCGAGGAGACACCGAAATGAGCTAAAACAAATACTTCAGGGAATATAACACATCACATTTGGTGATCTTGTGACATTTATTTACGATAGGAGGCAACATTAGTTCAACTTAAAGAATTGCACTTACGAGAGCATGGACTAAATTTTGGAGTGAAGATCATACATCAATGATTCAACTTAAAGATTTTCACGTCAAGTGATCAAGAACACAAATCATTGACTACAAAACTTTGAGCAACTTTCTTAGAAGATCGACACCATAATTCAAATGATACGTATTAAAATGAGGGGGAGTATTCGACACGTTGCACTCTTTTTCCCTTCACTAAGTTTTGTCCCATCGGGTTTTCTTAGTAAGGTTTTTAACGAGGCAACACACCTGATCCAGAAGTATCAGGAGGAGAAAATACGCGTTGCACTCTTTTTCCCTTAGCTGAGGTTTTTATCCCACTGGGTTTTCCTAGCAAGGTTTTTAACGAGGCAACATCACCAAGCGTATTATAAGAATTGTGTATTGTTACATTATGTGGATAGTCAAGGGGGAGTGTTATGAATGCACCAATAATGTGGTGACTCTCCACATCCTTAACTCCTAATTGTCATTACTCATTGTTAATGTAAGAGCCTTATAAATAGAGGCTTCATGTAATTGTTATGAGACACTAGAATGAATAAGACTTCTCTATTCTATCCCTCTCTAATCTTGTTCATAGTTATTATATTTTGTATGCTAGTAGGCCGTTGTTTTACAACAAACTTCTTTTACTTGTAATATCTAACAAAAAGCTTTTTTTATTTACCATAAAAATCTTTTGATTTCATATCTTAATTATTACTCCCTCCGTCCCAATTTACATGTCTTGGGCCAACAAACACACATATTAAGAAATCTTTTGTTTGTATGTGATAAAATAACAATAATATTCTCAAATCTTTGATTGTATTTTGTCTTTTATGGGCAAAACCGGAAATTGCATTTCTATTTTTGGAAATGGACATTTAATTTGAGACACCCAAAAATGGAAATATGGACATTTAAATTGGGACGGATGGAGTACAACTTTATTTTACCGGCTCTCTCTTTCAGGCTGTGCTAGTATTGCAATTATTAATTTTTTAAACAAACTAAAATTCATTTATGATTCAACTTAAATTATTGTTAACTTCATATAAATTATGTTTTTGTTAATTCTTTCTTTCGGTTCCGATGCCGTTACTAACGAAAACGGTAACGAACAAATGTCCGACGTAATATCGTGACAAACCGAACCGGTACCAAACAATTACCCGACGCATAGCACTTGCGAATCATTTTTGGGTTTGTTTTTGTTTTAAAGTGCTTTTCCCTTTAATTATTTTAACTAATTCAATTTGGTTTTTGATTAATACTTTTTTCTTTTATTATTTAACTAAAATTCAATAGAAAAACAACAAACGGAATAGGTGTTTTCTTTTACGGCAAAAACGCTTTATATCGAGCCAGCAAGGGGCGGAACCCACCACAAAAAACACCAAAATACAACCAAGGATTACACCATAGGGAAAATATCAAAATTAGCCCACAAGGCCCAATCAAAGTTCCCCAAACTAGATCTGTTCGACAACGAGAAAAGAATCCTCCTTAATTTTTTCCACGGTCAAACGTACTGGCTCGAATTTCCCTTCGAAAGTCTTCAAGTTTCTAGCAAGCCAAAGCCTCCATATAGTCGCTTAGGTTATCATTCCAACAATTTTCTTCCACTTCTTCGAACCCGGAAGTTGGGACATACGCTCCAGCCACGGTCCCAAAGAGTCAATATCAGCCGACCACGGGATCCTCATCCAAACGAGGATATTCCACCGAACCGATCTCGCCCACAAACAAGAGACGAACACATGATTAATATCTTCAATCGCAATGTTGCACCTCGAGCATTGGCAATCCGTAATATTGATACCCTATTCACCAAATCAACTTTGGTAGGCAACCTCCCAATCGCTGCCCTCCAGTAAACAAAATTAACTTTGGGTGTGACCCAAGAGTTCCATGAATCGGCCGGCTTCAAGGCAATAAGACTAGACTTCTGGGACAATTCACTCCTTGAATTTTTAACCGAAAAAATAACGTCAACCTCATCACCCCATAACCAACAGTCCACCTCATTGGTCAATCTCGTTTGCTGTAATCGCTCCATTAAATTGGCCAGCTGTTGAACAAAGATTGGAGAAGCAGTCGCGTTAATTCCATCCCATCTCCACTGCAGCGAATTGTTAACCTCTTCGTAACACTCCTTTACCAAAGCGTTTTTATTACTAGCCTTAGCGGAAAGAGCAGGGAAAAGGATTTTAAATGGAGTATCCGACGCCCAACAATCCTTCCAAAACAGCATCTTCGAACTGTCCCCCATTCTAACCTTCAACCTCTCACTAATTCGCACCTCCTTAGACTCAAGAGCCCTATCCGCTTTCCCAATGTCGTTCCAAATCTCGGGGATAGATTTTTTAATTGGAATGAGACATTTATCTCTATCCGATGAGTGAATAGCCATAATAACTTTAACACACAGACTATCCGGTTCCTGTTTAAACCTCCACCACCACATAGAAATCATAGCGATATTGAAATCCTCAATACTACCAACACCAGCGCCCCCATTCTCCTTTGGTAGCATGATTTTTTCCCACTTAACCCATCTGAGTTTACTTCTAGTGCCTTTCTTTCCCCATAAGAAATCTCTCCTAATGCCCTCCAATTTTTGGTATTTTACACGTTTATTTTCAAGTGCACCAAAACCCATCAAATTTCCGCTTGCCGCAATACGAGGATTTAATCCCTCTAGTTTTCTATTAGACTATAGGGAGTGGGGGGGGGGGGAGAGATGGGGGTTAAGCGCCATCTGGCACTTGTGGGACCCATGTAGGGGGGATTGTGGGGAGTGGAAGGGGGAAGAAGGGGGGGGAGTGCCACGTGGAATTTCATTTTTTTTTATTTTCTTTATAAAAAAAGTTTAATAAATTAATAAACATAGTAAAAATAATAATAATAAATTAATAATAATAATAATAATAAAAATTTAAACCGACAATTTATTAAATTAATAAAATAATAATAAAATAATATTTAATATTAAAAAATAATATTTATAAAAATAAAAAATAATCAAAAAAATATTCAAACATTTGAATTTCAAACCCTCCCCCCCCCCCCCCCACAAAACGGTCATATTTCTAACCCTATAAATACAAGACCAAAACTCATATTCAATCATAACTCCTCCCCAAACCAATGAAAGATATAGGTGGCGGTTATGCTTACGAAGCTGCCGGACCGTCTGATCTCCGGCGGTACTTTCGTCGGGGCCAGCCTTGGCGACTACCATTTTCATCTCCTCCTCCTCTTGCACAACCAACTGTCTCTCCTCCTCCTGCCGCTGCACAACCAACCTTCTCTCCTCCTCCACAACCTTGGTTCTATCCTCATCCTCCTGCTGCACAACCAACCTTCTCTCCTCCTCCTCCTCCTGCTACTCAAGCAGATGAAGATTTCACGGATGAGGAGTTGGTCTGGGCCTTGGATTATACCATGGCTCTGAGGGAAATTGACCGTCTAAGGTTGTCGGCACCCACCCCAGGTGTAGTGAGAGTACACCCACCCCTCACCACCAGACTACACCCACCCTTCCTCCTCGAGAGCCAAACGAGGAGGAGTACGAAGCACTTAGGGATGTGATGGAAGAAGAACGCTTGTACTACTACTACTACTAGGGAGCAACTTCTTCACCTTGTCGCATCCCATCGGATGCGAGGTCCGATGGTCGCGATAGCGACTGGGATGTCTCACCTCCAGCGTATATGCTGGAAGACTAGGACAATTACTCCCCGTAGTGGGGGGTTTAGGTTTTAATAAGTAATTTAGGATTATATTATGTGTTTATGTAATGTGTTTATGTAACGTTTTAATAAGTAGTTTAGGATTAGGAACTCTGTTTGTAATAAGTAATTTAGGATTGTATTTTTATGTGTTTATGTAATGGTTTAAATTTAAATTTTATGTAATCTGTTTACATAAACTAACATTAAACACAAAAACAAATAAAACATTAAACACTAAAACCTTAACATTACAAATAAAACACTAAACATAAAACATTAAAGCATAATATTAAACATTACACATTATTAAAACACTAAAACCTTAAACATTAAACAAAATAAAAACGCATCATAGACCACGACAAAAGATTGGTGATGTGGAAGTCGCTTTCGTAGCGCTGCCGATAAGCGTCGTGTGTGAGTTGAATTCCCATCTGTTCGCTAACGCCAGGGTGCGCCTCCATCGTCGCTTCATAGACGACGTGCCATCTCCTACAGTTATTTTGTATGGCAGACCACTTACTAGATATCTGATCAACGTTACGATTGTTCGTTTGGCTAATTAGGTTGTACTCGTCCAAGACATTGTGCCAAAAGTCCTCCCTATTGTTTGGCAGGTTCTCCATAGTTTGATCCACGCCGTCACCAAATAGAGTTGATCCTGATTAGTCCACCCTGCCATGCTTTTGGTTTGTATTTGGGTTGGTGTTTGGGTTTGTGATTTATGTGTTTGTGTTGTTTGTGTTGTGTGTGTATGTATGTATGTATGTATGTATGTATGTATATATATATATGAGTTTGTTAAAAAAACAAAATAAATCTTGTCTCCCCCCCCCCCCCCAACGGTCACATTTTTAATTTTTTTTTATCAACGGTTAAAAACAACTTGGCCCAATCAAAGACTCCCACGTGTCCTTCCTCCCCTCCCCCACGCCAAGCTTCTTCTCCCCGCCCCCTTCTCGCCCAGCCCTCCACGCCCCCATGGGGCGGTGTTCCTGCCGGTGAAGTGGGCTCCCGCCCCACTCCCTCTACTCTTAGCCGAGGTATCTAACTAACGCCGTCTCCGAGAATCTCCGAAACGTTTTGGGCCTAGTGCGACTAGATAATCTAACATCATAGTATCTTTAACCCTCAAATTATTGTTGATAGGAGAAGAGACGGTTGGTACTTGTAGTTTGACCTAGTCGAAAAGTTTTTGATCCACCACTATTAATATAGTTAAGGTTTTGAGGTTACTAACGCAAAGCAAACCCGGATCAGAATCAATCAAAATGACTAAAGCCAAGGTAAATGATCAAAAGGGAAAATCAAGACTCTAGATGAAGGAATTGGGTCTAAAAGTATGGCAAGCCACCTACGTGTATGTCTAAACATTCAGTCAACATCTTAGGTTGTGTGTAGTGGTGGGGGGTTATGGTAATAAAATATTAAAAAGTAATAGAAGGGGGGTTATGGAAAAAGAGGGTGTAGTGGGAAGGGGTGTTATGAGGGGGTTATAAATGATTGAGTAATCATTGGTTAATTATTGTTTTTATTTAAATAAGAATATAAATAGTTTAAATTATTTTTCATTAAATATATAAAACTCACAAATAATAAAAAAAATTACAAATACTAAAAAACAACAAATACTTAAAAAAAAAGTTACAAATACTTAAAAAAAACTAGTCGTCGTCGCCGTCTCCTTCTTCGTTTTCTCCTTCTTCTTCTGCTTCTGCTTCTTCTTCTCCTTCTTCTTCTTCTTCTTCTTGGTTGTGATGAATCGGGCGAATCGCCCATGCTTCCTCCACCAAATCCGCCTTCAATGCGTTATGTATATCCTTGGAATGCAACATGGCACTGTTTTGGAATCTCTCCTCCTGTGTCGCTTGCGTCCCTAGAACATCTTCTTCTGCTACATAGTTTTGGCATATTGCCTTTCCTTCGTCTTCAAGTATCATATTATGCATTATGATACAAGCATACATCACCATTCTAATCCTTTCTTTTTCCCACATACGACAAGAATTTCTAACAAAATGCCATCGTTGTTGAAGAATGGCAAAACACCTCTCGACGTCCTTTCTTGCAGACTCATGAACTCTTTTAAAATTTTGCCTTTTTTCATCTTGTGTCTGACTAAACGTTTTGACGAGCATTGAATACTCCGGATATATACCATCCGCCAAGTAGTATCCATGCTCGTAGTAATTATTATTTGCATAAAACCCACATTTCGGTATTGTTCCGGCAATGTAAGACTCTAGCAATGGCGAAAACTGAAAAGTATTTATGTCGTTCATACACCCGGCTAGACCAAAGAAGGCCGACCAAACCCACATGTCTTGTGAGGCAACTGCTTGTAAAACCAACGTTGGTTGACATCGCCATGCGGTTGGACAAGCATACCATCGCCATTGACGACAATCTATACTACCAATCATACCGGGTAATCCATGTCTTTCTAAATGCGCTTCGTATATTTGTTGAAGGTCGCTCCATGTTGGGTTTCTCAAGTATCTTTTTCCATATAATTGGCATATACCTAAAAAAATCAAATGTATATATAAAATGTAACTACTAATGTATCAAAAAAAAATATGTACCTACTATATGTATATATAAAAAATATATTTATATTTGTAAATACTGTAGCAGAAATACTCCAAGGTATCGCGTGTGGTTTTCTCCGCCATCTTCAAATACTCATCATTGATATCGTATGTGTTCCTGTAGGCGAGTACACGTATTGCGGAAGTCACCTTTTGAATTGCGGTGAATCCTAAACACCCTCTAGCGTCGGGTTTTTGCTTAAAGTAGTCATAGGCGGACTCTAAATCTTCGGTGATGCGCAAAAATAAGTTTTTACGCATCCTAAATCTTCGCCTAAACATACCAGGGCAGTAAACCGGATTCTCATTGAAATAGTCATTCATCAAACGCTCATTGGCGGCTATACGGTCTCGCTCTATATATTGCCTAGACAATATCGGCCGTGGGGCGGAATTATTTATATGATGCATCGCGCTAGCCGCTAGCGTAGCCGCACTCGTAACGGCTTCTTCCTTTTCCGCGCCGTCATCGTGAAAAAACTGCTTATATAGATCGACAAACGAGTCTTCGGAGGGAGGAGACGACATTTTGGTGATTTGTTTATGTGTTGAATTTGTTTGAGGGTTATAGTTTTGTATGTGTGTATTGTATGTGTGTGAATGTGTGTGTTCTATGTGTGGTAACATATATATATAGAGAGAGATTGAAATCTTTTTTTTAAATAAAATCACAAGACCGTTCAACGGTCATATGCACGAAGATCAATTCAAAACGCTCGTTATGAGCAAAGCGGTGCCCAACCAAAACGCCCTATAGCGCCCCGCGGGGCGGTGTTGGCGGGCGCTATAGGGGCTTAAAACGCCCCACAACGGGCCACTACACTCAGCCTTATGAACCCATAACTTCAAAAGGATTAAAAGTTATGCATGTTTTAAGTTGTGCCGTTTTATCTATCTCACTTACATTTATTAAATCGTTCCAAATATGAATTTGATAACTACTGAATCAACTCTGTACAGATCCTTGACAAATAATCCAACATTATACTCAACTCGTACGGTTGCAATTTTCAAGGAGTCCCTCCGTCCCATTAAAAGTGTCTTGGTTTGAAAAACACAAAGTTTTAGGAATATTAAATGATTGTCTTTTTTGTTTGCCATATGACAATAATACCCTTGTCATAGGTGGGTCCATCATATTATTTGTTTATTTTAGTTGTGTTTTTAAGGGTAAATTTAAAAATTGGCTATCAATTTTTTAAAGTGGACACATGAAATGGGACAAACAAAAAAGGGAATATGAACACTTCTAATGGGACGGAGGGAGTATTAAATTTGAATTACCTTGCTTTGCAAGATTCCCACTTAAAAATCACCGGTTTCTCCATTATCATTATCTCAGAAAAATATTAATGCTTGTAATTTGGTCACTTCTGTACTTCTCATTCCTCGACAAATCATTTTTTTTTGTTTAAATCATATATCAAGTCAAAACGCCTCACTTACGGTGTGCGCATATAATGTATATATGTGTGGCCTTCGGGAGGCAAAAGTAAAGTTGCACTAGTTTTAACGTTATTTTACTAATTTTGTGAAAATAACGTTAAAAACGACGGACGATTAATCATGCATCATGTGGTGGCGTTGATAGCCAAAAGACAGGGGTACATGCACCAATCAGGTTTGTCCCGATTGCTAAGTGTTCTGTGCCTTATGTCCAAGGCTTGATACCAAACCACATCGAGCCGGGGGTCTCACTGGAAGCAGCCTCTCTATTCTTAGGGATAGAGGTAAGGTTGTCTACATCTTACCCTCCTCAGACCCTACCTTAGCTTTGCTATAGGTGGGATAAACTGAGTATGATGATGATGAATCAACTCTGTACGAGCCGTTACACAAGGTTGGATGTTCTATAGAGTACAATATCATGTTTCTAAGTTTCTGGCATTCTTTTTTGCTCAAGACGAGGTAGGCTATTTGAATTTAGAAAGGTTCTGAAAAAAATGAAAATATGATATGCCCACAAAATGTCCACAAGAGTTTACAAAAAAATATCAAAATTTTCAATTAATTAAACCCAAAAATGCAAGAAGCTTTTCCAGCCTCATTTTCTCACAATGTGTACAGTTTCTTTCCAACAACATTTTACAAGATCAAGCATACCCTTCTTGATCTGTAACAAACTATGCAACTTCCTATAAAAAATGGTGTATACTCCTTTAAGATTTATGCCCACATTGACATAAATAAAGGATCCTTGAGCTTCAGTGACTTTTGTAGCCGGTAGACGCCCAAGCGCACTAAACATAAGGAAAAAAAAAATCCAGAAATGATCTTCATTTCTTTCACTTCCAACAGCCAAAAAAAAAAAACAATTTGAATGCCACAATCAGCAAAGAAACCTGCAAATATAAGAAAGGAATTCGGGTTGGATTCTTTAAGAAACAAAATTATCATGACAATATATTGCAGAGGAAGCGTGTGGTGTGGTGTCCATTGCGTTTTAAAAATGATTATGTGATATGGAATACTCAAAACAAATGATCGATTGTAACAAAAAATGTTAATGTTAAGGTTAGTGTTTGGATATGCGTTTAAGGATTAATGTATAAAATTACCCCTAAATAATCAGCCAACCAAAATCAAAAGCAATACCAAATCATCAAGAAATAGATAATGAGTTATCTTACTTTTACCAATAATGTTTTTGAGATGATAAAAGAAGCTTCAGAACTGCTCCATGAGAGAATGTAGTTTTGAAACGCGTCGCCTGAACAATGGTTCTAACCGAAACAATTGTATACCAGTCAGTCTCCGTTTTGTATCAAACATCTCATTCCATGCCTGAACTATTTCATCAATTTTGAAATTAAGACCTGCAAGTCACACAATTAACAAACAAATATAACTTTCTCATTAAATTTTATATAATCTACAGATTCTTTTAACAGGCATGTGTTTAACTTACCTTCCAAAGCGGTTCCATTGGAGCAATGATTCTTTATAATCACAGTCATATCAGTTTGTGACGCACCAGCAAGTTCAAACTTTTCAATTGAAACTTCCAAACATTCTTCCCAAGATAGCAAACCTAACTTAAACTCCGTTACTGATCGCTCATAAAGCAACGTACCCCATAAAATATATATCTGAGATCTTATATTAACAGCTTCTTCTGCAGCTTCATCACTAGATACATCTTTAATAATCCCTTCCAAACCAGCATTAATTAATTCAACTCTATGTTTATCGTATAAACTTAATCCATTTAATCTCCGTTCTTCCAGTTCTTCCCAAATCTGCATACCCTTTTCCATATTATCCTCAGCCTTGTTATATAACTCCAGTATTTGTATCGAAGGACCTTCAAGATCAGCTTTGCTCCTAAGCGTGTAATGCCATGTTAGCTTCGCTTGTTCAAACTGCTGCTGCCCAAGTGCCAGGTGGCCTTCATAGAAATCTGATTTGATCTTTAGTGACTCTTCGTATCTTTTTCCCGCTTTTATATATTCCTTTTGCGCCCATTCGTATGCAACTTTCACCTTCTTATCAACCGAATCTTGGCCTTCGTCTTCTGCAATGTTTACCAATTTTCTAGCTTTATTCATATGTACATTTCCCCAATTGAAAAAAGCCAAAGCAGACATTTCTTTGAACTTTTCGTCGGAGATATTAAACAGATTTTGAGAGTTTTCGTTTATGACGCCATCTTCCATTGCTTCGGAATACAATTCCATTCCTATCTCATAAAGATCCAAATATGGGTTGGTATCCAATCCCACATGGTTCTTGAACAGCCTTGCAAACTGAACAATCCATTCCTCCACTCCATCCGGTTTTTCCATATTAACATTCTCCGAAACACTAGATTGTAAGGGTTCGGAATCTGCAAGCCGTTGACTGGTCAACCCCTCGTATAACGGTTCTTTATCAGGACTAACTTCTACTAGATAAAGCCTAAAAGAACCTTGAGGATCAGACTTTTCAGCTAATCTCAGCTCATCAGTAGTTAAAACAGTGACTAAATCTCCTTCTCCATCTTTATACTTTATAAGAACACCATTTAGTCCCGGAAATCGGTCCCTAATTATCTCCCTCACTAATCCAATGCTACAATTAACAGGCAACTCAGCCCACCTTATATCATCTCCAAGAACCATCTTAACTGTTCTAGTCACCAATTTTTCTTCTTTTATACTTGTTTTATCCACCACAACCACCTTCTCGTCATCTTTCGTCGTTTTCACTTCCTCTTTCAATATTTTCGCTTTATCTTCAACATGTTCAACAACGCCAACATCGTCATCTTTCTTCTTTTTCACTTTCTCTTTTGATATTTTCGCTTTATGTTCGACATGTTCAACAACACCAACATCTTCACCTTTCAACTCACCCCCTCCCATCGCCTTCTTCACCGAACTCTCAATCTCCAGCGCAGCTACATTATTCGGCTCCATGTTCAACACACTCGTAACATCCCTCAAAGCCCAATCAAACTTATTTAGCACATAATAACACTTCGCTCGGTTCACCAACGCCTTACTATACTTCGGAGCAACTTCAAGAGCCAAATTACACTCCTCAATCGCTCTAGGGTACTCCTTAAGTCCCAATTGCATATAACAAACCGCCATCTTACTACGTAAATTCGCAACATCTATATGATTTTTTGGCAACAGTTTCACAGCTTTTTCATACTTTAACATTGCACCTTCACTATCATGCTTTTGAAACAGTTTGTTACCTTCTTCCTTCAATTCTTGAGCCATTTGTATAAACACAGCAGTATCTTCATCAATAAGCTTTGAAGATCTATCAGATGATACTGATTTGTTCTGTTTGGTTATTTTTTCAGTTCCAGATTGTAATTTCTTCTTTCCAGTTGGTTTTCCCATTTCTGTTCCAAAACACATAAACCCTTTAACCAAATAAATAAAATAAAATAATAATAATATGATAATAATAATAATAATAACACATAAACCTTAACCTTAGATAACTCAATTCAATTCAATCCAAACAGTTACCAAAAATTAAACAGAAATACTTTTTCTTTCTGTTCATAAACACATAAACCTTTTAACAAACAAAAAAAACACAAACCCTTTAACAAAAAAAAAAAAAGAAAAAGAAAACTAAATTCAATTTAAACAGTTTTCAAAACCATTTCTGCTCCAAAAGACCAAAACACATAACCCCCCTCCAAAAAATAAATAAATAAAAATAAAATAAATAAATAAATAAATAATAATAATAGTAATAGTAGTAGTAGTAATAATAATAATAATAATAACAACAACAACCCTACCCTTAACTAACTCAACTCAGTTAAACTAAATTCAATCCAAACAGTTTTCAAAATCATTTCTGTTCTAACACATAAAAAAAATTAAAAAAAAAATAATAAACCTTAACTACGGAGTATAATCAAGTGACAAGTCAACTCATTTAAATTTAAATCAATCCAAACAGTTTTAAATCCAATCAGTTTCCAATAATTAAACAGAAATAACATGAATTTCAGAATGAAAGAAAAGAAAAACGAACCCTAATTAGAATGAAGAAGGTATGGATGAAACAGGGGATTTTGGCGGAAAAATTGTTTTTTTATTTATAAGTAATTAGGAGTGTGTGTGTGTTTTTTCCTGTAATTGGATTTAAAATTAAAAGCATCCATAATTGGAGGATAATGACAGCTATGAAATGATGATTAAAACGTCATCAAGCACACTGGTTCGAGCTGTGCAAGGTCCCACTCTTCCTTCATGGAGCGTAGAACATGGACCAACCGGCAGCAACCACCATTTGTTTGAATTTTTTTTTTTAATCTCAAAATACCATTTTTTTTAGCAGGCAGGCGGGCAACAAGCTGCGCCGTCACCCCTTTCTGAACGGCAAATCCTACCCTACTAAACACGAACTCATGCCCCCTCGGAGTCGAGACACTGCTATGGACTTTGGTTTATAATTAGTTAAATGAACCTTACAAATGTGCATATACTTAGAGGATAGGTTTTTTCTTCATCTCGAAATTTAGATTAGTGTATGTGTAGTGGGCTCGAAGGAGGAGCGCTATCCATCCCTATGGTGCCTAGAACACCCCCCTCTGGCGCTATGGGGCCAAAACTTGTTGCAGTGTGATGATCATCGTGGGGGTGCCCATGCTTTTCCCCAAAAAAATCAATTTATACATCCATTTTCTTTTACAAACAATCGAACCCAACTTTTACACCCAATCAAATCATAAAAAAAACATTCTTTTTATAAAAAAAACTCACCAAGTGATTGGATTATTGTACGTACATTCAGTAAGCATTTCATATCATCTTATCTCATCCTTATGCTTAAATTTCGAGGGAATATACGAGTCATTTGTAAATTTAGTAAAATTCGTGATACTTATAGTGTCTAATAGTTAAACATCGCACTCAGTGATTATGAGAGCGTGTTTGAAACCATTAACTCCAAGAATGTAATCAAATCAAGAAAATGACGATTTGCGCTCGTGGTGGATTTTAGTGAGTTCTTCGACCGGGTGAAAATGGTTGTTCAAAACAATTCTTGGACCCTGGGGAACTAAGGATTCATGTTTAGCGGGATAGGCTTTGCGATTTAAAAGGGGGTAACGTCTCAACTTGTTGCTCGTTTGTCTGTCATCCTCCTGCAATTGACTAGAGATATTTGCTAAATGGATTGTCAAATTGAGTGTTGGATTAAAAAAATACTTTGATCATAAGCGGTAACATCATTGTATGTTGGCCCAGACAATTAGATCAAACACGAACACGAGATATTTGGGGAGACTAACCCGCGACTCTTTTTATATATCAAACGAACAAACAAACAAGGGACAAATTAAAACAATAACCTAGACCCCTATTTATACTAAACCAATCATACTAATCCTACTCAAATACTACTACCAATTCTATTCTAATACTAACCCCACATCATTATCTATACTAATTAAATCAACTAGATAATTCTAAACATTCAAACTAATCTAAACAGTCTTTCACTTTAGTCCTTCAACTTTCAACATGTGTTTTAGGATTAACTTTCAACATTCCCCCTTAATCCTAAAACCCGACCATGCTTCTCTTACTTCCCCAATCTGACCACTCGGGTCTTGATCGCTCTTGCTCTTATTTCTCGAACGAACCACACAGGTTCTTCTTGCTATCTTTCTTGATCGAACCACGCAGGTTCTTGATCTTCATGCGTCAACTTGAAAACGAGTTTCTTGACTGCATTCTTTCTTTCTTCAAGATCTACTCTTGACCGCATCATCTCTTTCTTTCATCTTCAAGATCCACTCATGAAGGCATCATTCATCAAGATCTGCTCTTGGGGGCTCATTCATCAAGATCTGCTCTTGGGGGCTCATTCATCAAGATCTGCTCTTGAGGGCTCATTCATTCTTGGGTTTGCTCTTTTTAGTTGGAATTGATTCCCGATCCCGAAACCAATCTCCACACACCGCAAACCTTTTTTCAATTGGAATTGATTCCCGATCCCGAAACCAATCTCCAAACACAAGTACACAACAGACATTTCTTTAATTCATCAAGAACAATATTCTTGATTCACCTACTTAACCGGAAATAATTTCGCAAACCTGGAATATTTGCGTCACGGTTATTTTCACATCTCCCGAACAACATTTGTTGCCTTATGATCAACAAAACAAACACGCAGCTCGTTTTTCTTTCAGACGTGGTTACTAACCTCCACTCAACAAACCCAAAACATACCAAAATCACCTTCTGAACACTACCAGAACCTTGCCACCCCCGTTGGCACTTACCTGCAACACATGTTGACCCGAACCATCTCGTTGTCACCATTTTAGAACACCCCACAACCACTGCTTGTATTCATGCTAGCTTTGGCGAGCCACTCTCAAACTTTTAACCGAATCTTGAATTTCATACTTAATCACCTTACTTTATTATTCTCCACCAAGCTTATGAATTTCATTCACATACCCACCACTTGAATTATATGAGTTGTATTCGACGGAAGTTCCGTTGTACTTGCATTCCACTTTCATTGATAAAATTAATTTCCAAAACGGATAATATTTTCAGCAGGTGCATATTATCATTCCTTATCCATGTTGTACCATTAAAAGCAATTTTGATCCATCACCGACCCATGGATTGCCCCAACATATCACAAAGACCACTATCACAGAACCACCACTATTGGTTGTGTATTTATCACTAGTTGCCGCCAATTTTCTACCCAAAAGAAAATTAATTCTTCTTTCTTTGGCATCTAAAAAACATATATGTGGTTTCTTTGTCGCTTTCTGTTACAATCCAAGAAACATATTTCTTTTTTTTCTTCCGCACGTGATCACCATCAATCTTGGATTTCACTTCACCGAGTTTGTCACCTTCGGCCGTCATCTTCCATGTGACTACAGCCTGCTAACTTCAGATCACCGCACCAGTTGTCCACACTTTTTTTTCATCTTGAACCACCGCTGGTTATCGCCATTGCAGCCCCACGAGGGGCTGCCCCCTTCTCGGAAAACGACTCTCAAAACAGCCAAGCTCTGATACCAATTGTTGGCCCAGACAATTAGATCAAACACGAACACGAGATATTTGGGGAGACTAACCCGCGACTCTTTTTATATATCAAACGAACAAACAAACAAGGGACAAATTAAAACAATAACCTAGACCCCTATTTATACTAAACCAATCATACTAATCCTACTCAAATACTACTACCAATTCTATTCTAATACTAACCCCACATCATTATCTATACTAATTAAATCAACTAGATAATTCTAAACATTCAAACTAATCTAAACAGTCTTTCACTTTAGTCCTTCAACTTTCAACATTGTAGACATTTTATATGCCTACAAGCTACATCCAATAACTTTAGGCACAAAGATTATCTACCAAGATTTAAGATGTGTTTTATTCTCAATTTATCATTATGAAGTTTGTGACCTCATATTAACAACATATAATCATCTGAAACTTGTAGTCTCATATTTGAGTTCCTTGATCCCCTAAGGTTCGTAAACTATGACAATCAACAATCGTAATCATAAACATGCAAACTTTCAATACATAATGAAGAGTATGAGGTAGTTACTTTTGCTAGTAGAAGTCCCCAATTGATGATGTTTCTTTTACTCATGTGGTTGACTTTTTAAAAAGTCAAATTAATTGTTTAAGTATTACACTATTACTCAACAAGTTTGCATGTACAACTAATCCTTCATATTTTACCCTTTTATTCCTAATTATATTTCGGTTACGTATATCTATGTTTTGGGATTCCTTCAACATCTACCTATAAACAAGTATGAACCTTTGGTTCTTTATTTGACTCGTTGGACCCATTTGTTGATTTGACAAGCACTTTAAACATTTTAAACATCGCATCTAGTCATTTCTGGTATCCATAAATATTAGGGGCGATTGAACCTTAACGTTAACATTTGGGAGGTCATCAAAGTCAATTAGCGAAATTTAAAGTTAACATGTGTGTTTAGATTGGAATTCAAACAATTAAACTTAAAGCACCTTTTAAGTGCTTGAACATACATGAAGTCAGTAAACTACACACTAAGACTATATGGTGTGGTTGGGTTTTCCCCCCAACTCCACTAAGTGCAAAATAAGCGCCACATCATTTTCCTCATTTTGTCCCCCAAAGTTTGGAAATGGTTTCCCCTAATTCCCCCAACTCCAACGTTCATATTACTTTGGCCAACGAGATGCTTCAGTACAAACGGAGAGTTAACCCCGAACACCCTGAAAAATAAAGGGGGGGGGCGGTGTTCCAACTCGGGGCCGAAGCCACCTCATCCCCGAGCCATGTCCCTGAGGCCACTCCCATCAGTCTAAAAAGCCGGGGCGCAGGATATAGGGGGGAAGATATAGAGGGCAGGGGGGTCGTTTGACCCTTCCGAATTTTCGCTCAGAAGTTCCAATTTTTTTAAAAAATAGTTATATAAACGAAAACTATAACCCAAAATAAAATAAGTGTAAAGCCCAAATCTTAAAGTCCTAAACCCAATCTATGTGCTCCATATACATGTACTCGGTATCGACCTCGTAAAAAAGATCTTCATGTTACATTTGAACATTATTACTGAGTAGATTTGTTTACAAAACTTTAGACAAACAACTACATAAGCTGGATAGTAGATTCAATAAGTAAGCGATATAGTTGTTATCTTTTAGTGCGACTTTATTTTCAAAAGATATTAATGTTGATCGGATTGTTCTTTTAGTTTAGAAATATCAAGTCGAGACTTTTCAAGTTGAAAGTATAAATAATGCCAAGCTAAGTGAGGTATCAACTATTTCTGATCTTTGCAAAACCCTTGTAGAAAGTGAGAAAAATAACTTGTACGGATTGGTGGAATGAGTGTATCGGCTAATCTTTAACACTTCCAGTTTTGACTACAACAACAGAGAGAGAATTTTCAGCAATGAAAATATGCATGAATCGCCTTTGCAATAAGATGTTAGTTGAGTATCTAGCAAATAGTATGGTGATTTACATAGAAAAAGAAATTGATAAGAACTTAGATTCGTCATCCATAATTGAATAAAAAATCTTAAAGGTCGGCAAGCTGAAGTGCAAGCTTTCATTCAGGTACTCACCCTTTATCTCATTTTTAATGTTTTAGTGTCTTTGTTCAATTGTTTTTAAACAATACTTGGAACTTTGATATTTATTGTATATAATGTTTGACTTGACTCGAACATATCACCCGAAACATAGCTATAAAAAAATTTAGGTCCCCTAACCTGTGACTTCCAACCCCCAATCCAAATTCTCGAACTTCGTCGTTGCAGAGAACTATTACACACGCCATGTGCATCCAAACCCATAGAGCTTATACCCAACCACACCCCACACCCCAAATTGATTAGTTTAGGTTGGACCTTCTTCAATATCACACGAGAGAATTAGTCTATTGATATCATCCATGGCAATGTCTTTTTAAGTTATTATCCACCAATGTAAGCTCCCATATTTCTTGTAAAGCCTCACAAACTTGTAACAAGTTTTCTAACCTAAAAATGAGAAAAATTAGAAGGGTATGATTCTTATTTAAGTTTTTTGGTTGAATCAAATCATCAAAGATAGTTGAAATATGATTATAGGTTGATCTCAAGCTCTAATTCATATGCAAAATCAAGTTCCCGTTTGAGTCTCTTTCTTGGCCAATCCTTCTATTTACATTAAAGTGTAAAAACTCAAATCTTTCATATTTACATACTCTAGTAACTCTATCCCATTACCCAGTTTATGGGTATGTTTGGCAAGTAGCTTTTAAGAGCTTTTAGGAGCTTCAAGCTTTTAAAAAAAAGTTCCTACTCAATAAAAAGCCTTGTTTGGTTAAAGGAGCTGGAATCTTTTAGGTTAGAGAAAAAGCTCTACAGTGAAAAGCTACTAGTACTAACTTTTAAGAAAAAACTCCTACTAGCTACAAGCTTTTAATTAGTAAATAACACAAATACTCATTCTATTTTAAAAATAAAATAAAAACCTTCTTTACAAGCTTTTAATTATGTCTATTTTCGTCATTTTATACATTTTATTAAATGCTCTACCTACTCTGCCAAACACCAAAATATATTTTAAAAGCTTGCAGCTACTAGCTTCCAGCTACCAGCCACCAGCTAGTTTTGCCAAACATACCCTATATCACAACTAGGGTCTATGGATCCTCAATTACATACCTTAAAGAAGCTATCAGTAAAAATTCGGACATAAGACCTATGAAAACTTTTCCTTTAAATAGAAACATGACTTGGTCTATAACTTTACATGGTCTCGTATGATGCATTATGAATTGATACTTTTTCTTTATTTAAAGAGTTAAATGCTAAAATGGTCCCTGTGGTTTGATCCAAATTGCCACTTTGGTCACTTTTTTGAATTTTTTGTCAAAACCACCCCTCAAGTATCGAAAAGTGCCAAAATGACCCATATTTAACTGAGTTTCTAACTGAGGATGGAAAGTCAGTTAAGTATCAGGGGCATTTTCGTCATTTCATCCCAACCCCTCTCTTCTTCTTCTGCAAATATAAACACCACACATCTCCACAACCTTCACCAGCCACCACCACCACCACCACCCTTCACCCTCCACCACCACCACCCTTCACCCTCCACCAAACACCACCCTTCACCATTACAAAAAAAAAGAAAAAAACACAAACTCAGTAGTCACATAATCAACGAAGTTCAAACACTAAATACATTTCAAGTGCAACAAACAATCAGATAATAATCAATAGACGGATTCATCAATCAAAACTTCCGTAACAAGTTACGTAACCGTCAACGTTCAATAACAATCTAAACTCGATTGAACAACTTAGCAGCAACCACCTCAGAGACCACCGCAATCACCACCAAGATCTCAGCCTGAACAGGACCTCCATCCTCAGCCCTAATTGGAACCCTAACCCTAAACCGCCGCCGTCTAACTTCAGAAGCAGTAGGCATCATAGATCCTGTTCGTCCTACTGATGGATACGAATGCCAGTTCTCGCTTTCTCCGTCCCTAATTTCACTTTTCTCTGCAAAATAATAATAATAATAATAATAATAATAATAAATAGAGTTATAGAGAGAGAGAGTAACCAGAGAGAGAGAGATAGACAGACGAGGAGGAGTGAAGGGGTAGGGACCCAAATCCACATGGGCCTTACCCCAAAAACAAAGCCCAAAAGACGAAACAGGCCCACGAGCCCCAAACGTAACATCGGGAACACTCTAAGCGGGTAAGCAATACACGGGTGCGGAGCCTAACGCGGAACAAGTAGCCGCCGAACCGTGTCCGCCCACTGTACAACAAGACAGAACAACGACGGACACGTGGCATCAAACAAGAGGTTAGTACAGGCATGTACGAACCAATCAACACACGAGGACGTGTGGCAGGGAGCATGTTGCACAACCGGTCTCTTAAGGGACGACACCTGTCCCCAGAAGGACCCGCATGAGACAACCGGTACATATCCTGCACGCGCCCACCAACCGGAATGCACGGGACCACCTCAGCAAGGTTCTCCACTAACCTGGAGGGCTGCAGGGGGGACAAGGCCCCACCTGGCAGCCAATCACGTCAAGACAGACCTGTGACTGCTCACGGGACGCCACGTCACCAAGACGGTACGATCTCTCTCCCTGATATAGCACGTGTCTTGCTTTATCTTATTGGGCCTAACTTTGGGCCGATGTGGAGGCAAGCCCTTAACTTGGGCCTTGGCCCTTTGGGTGAGTTAAGGGTAGATGTTGAGGCCCGTGTGGAACCTATTTAAGGAGCACTTGGTCTCCTTGGATAGGGCATTCAGAAATTCCCTGAAGAACACACTAAGGCCGATTACGTTTTTGTGTCTGCTAAGTAGATTCCTTCGGGATTCGAGGCGGTCGCCCCACATCGGTATATTGTGTGTTTGCAGGAACCATCCATCTCAGAGCCATTTGGATAGCGAAGGATCAGTTTTGTAGAGACGAGCCTAACCATGGATCCAGGTTAGACTTTTGTTTCTTCATTGGCGCCATTCGTACCGGCTAGAGCAACAACCGTTCAATCCTTTAGCTAGACAACATGGCAAACGAGGAAGCCCCTCGGAAAAACCCTGACGAACCCATCATCGAGGATGATGATGACGTCAGCACTGCAGAAAGAACTCCAGCTACTGTAACCAAGGTCGCACATCGAGCTGTCAGAATGACCAACCCTGGTCCCGTCGTCACCCAGCAAGCTGTTGACATCGACGAAGGTGAAGAAGACGATGAGGATAACGCTGAGGAAGACCCAGACGAATGGCTCTTCAAGCAACAGGCAGAGGTCACTGCAGGATACCAAAAAAGGGTAATGAAACAGGCACAGCAAAGAGTGCAAAAAACACTCAACTTTGACAACAATAATAAGACCTCAGGAGCAGCAGCTAAAAACAAAGCAAGCAGCAAATCAACAAAAAATAACACCCATGGTAGTCGCAGCGGAGGCCACGGGAAGAGTTCCCACAGCCAGGGCCGCGCTATCACAGATGAAGATGACGGCTACGAGTCCAGCTCACACGCGGAAAGCGATGATGACCTGGTCAAACCATACCGGCCGAAAGACTTAGCAGAAAAATCCAAGTTCTGTGCAAGAATCGCCATGGCACCCATCCCCGCCAAGGCGAAGCTACCGAGCAGCATCGGCAAATACGATGGCATACGCGATCCGGACGATCACGTACACGATTTCAGGACCGCAGCTCACAGCCAGAACTGGCCCATGCAAGTTTGGTGTCATCTCTTCGCACAAACACTAACGGCCGCAGCCAGGGTGTGGTTTGATAACCTACCCGTGGGTAGCATCCAAGACTTCGACGACTTGCTGTCAAAGTTTTCCCTTCACTTCTCTCACCAGAGACGACATAAAAAAGACAAAGCGCACATCCTGCTATGCGCAAGGAGGGACACCGAGACAGTCGAAGATTACATCACCCGCTACACGCGGGAAGCGATGCAGATAGGATGCAATGAGGAACTGACGCGGGCAGCGTTCATTCACGGAGTCAACAACGACGACCTCATGAAATGCCTCACGGGGAAGGACGGGATCCCAGAGTCTTGGGACGACGTAATCAAAGCCGCAAAGATATATGCGTCCTCAGAGAAATCATTCCGCCACTCACGTCAGAACCCGTACATCCAGGGGAACAGCGGCGGCCGTCGAGACAAGGGGAAGCAATCCGTTTGGTCACGTATTACCGGGTCCGCCGAGGAGGGCAAGTACTCCGCGCAGCAGGACGCCCGCAATATAATCAACGGTAAGCACGGCCGCGACAATCGAGGCGGATCAAGGAAGAACACGGATTGGACCCCATTAACGAAAACCCCATCACAAGTGCTCGCGACGGAACAACACAACTTCAAAGAACCACGGCCACTAGGAAAACGAAAGAATGTGGACACTAGCAAACGCTGTGAATACCACAACGACTTCGGGCATAACACAAACAACTGCTACAGCCTCAGAATGGAGATAGAGGCGGCCCTGAAGTCAAGACAATTGGGACACCTAGTAAAAAACGTACAACGTAATGGCCGCGGTAAAGATTGCGACGACAAGGGGGAGGGTTCGAACAAGCGTATCCGAAACCTACAAACCCATACCATCAACCGCGTGACAAGACACACATGCCAGATGACAAACAAGGGGGCGGCAACCAACCGCCGGAACAAACGCCCGCTGGTGAACACTGCGGATGACACCTGGAAAGAGCAGCCAGTAATCCTGCCCGCCGTCAAAGGAGGCGCTTCATCCACGTCACCACTGATCATCACAGGGGTATTCGGCCACTACCGTACCCCATACATGTTCTTAGATCCAGGCAGCAGCGCGGACATCATGTACGACCAATGTTTCAATCAGTTGGATGAGGCAGACAAGAAACGCCTCATTCCAGTCGCAGAGCCCATATCAGGATTTATACACGAGACAATCATGCCGCGTGGAGTAATCACATTCCCGGTGACATGGTCAGACGGGAACCTCTCACGAACCGAAGAATGTGAATTCATGGTCCTTCCAGTCGTTTCCTCACACGACATACTGATCGGAAGGGAAGGTTTGGCTAAATTCAACAGCAACGCTTCTACGCCGCACCAAATGGTGGGATTCCCGACCAGGAATGGCGTAGCATTCATCCGCGGAAACCGACAATGCCATTCCGCCGAGGCGGCGAAACCACCAAAGTCCGCCAGGCAACAGGTGCGGACGGAGCCAGAGAAATGGGCGCTCAACCCCTGCTTCCCCGAGCAAACGGTCACAATCGGTCACGCACTTTCAGACGCGGTGCGCGTTCACTTAAAGCAGCTACTTATCAAAAATATGGACATCTTTGCTTGGCAACCAGCAGACATGGTGGGCGTGCCCCGTGACGTCGCGGAACATAGACTATCCACATTCAAATCAGTAGAACCAGTGGTACAGAAAAAGCGAAGCATGGGACCGGAAAAAACCAAAGCAATGAACGAACAAGTGACCGAGCTACTGAACACGGGAATCCTCCGTCCAGTCAAATACCAGACATGGGTGGCAAACCCTGTCATGGTCGGCAAAGCCAATGGCGGGTGGCGAATGTGCGTGGACTACAAGGACCTTAACAAGGCATGTCCGAAAGATTGCTACCCATTGCCAGAAATAGACTTGAAAGTCGACTCGCTAGCACCATTCCGCTTCAAATGCTTCCTCGACGCGTATAAGGGATACCACCAGATCCAGATGGCTAAAGTGGACGAGGACAAAACGGCGTTCAGAACCGACATGGGGACGTTTTGCTACACAAAAATGCCGTTTGGGCTTAAAAACGTGGGTGCAACATACCAACGCCTCATGGACTCGGTGTTCACAAAGCAGATAGGCGTCAACTTGGAAGTCTACGTGGACGACCTTGTCATCAAAAGCGTGGAAGAAGACCAAATGCTACAAGACATCCAGAAAACATTCGAACAACTGAGAACGGTTCGCATGAAGCTGAATCCCAGCAAATGCTCCTTCGGCATGGAGGAGGGAAAATTCCTGGGTGTCATCGTCACGAAGAATGGCTTCCGCGCAAATCCAGAAAAAGTGCAAGCGATAGAGCGAATGCCATCACCAGCGTCCGTAAAGGAGGTGCAAACCCTGATGGGTCGCCTTGTGGCCTTGAACCGTTTCCTATCCAACTACGCCTCAAGGTCTTTCCCCTTTGTCAGTTCACTCGGGAACTGCCTAAAGAAGACAAACTTTCGTTGGACAGCGGAAGCAGAAAAAGCATTCCAAGACATGAAACAGTGTCTCATGAACTTACCGACATTGACAGCGCCTCTCCCTAAAGAACCGCTCACGTTGTACCTGGCGGTCTCCGACAAGGCGGTAGGGGCAGTCCTGCTAGTGGAAAGAAAGGGCGTCCAGACGCCAATCTACTATGTAAGCCGGACATTATTAGACGCGGAAACCCGCTACTCAACAATGGAAAAGTTGGTACGGGCCCTGGTGCACGCTTCACGCAGGCTGAGAAGGTACTTCCAAGGACACCCGATCAACGTTCTAATGGGGTACCGCATAAACGATGTCCTGAAGAAGCCCGAACTTTCGGGAAGACTAGCCAAATGGGCCATAGATCTAGGGGAGCATGATATCTATTACAAGCCGCGGCCAGCCATCAAGGGGCAAGTCCTAGCAGACTTCACCACAGAGGTCCCCACGGACAAGATTGCTGAGTGCCTGATAGAACAAGACCCGCCGCCAGCAACGGTCGCAACAGATAAATGGCTGCTATACACCGACGGCGCCAAGAGTGACGATGGCGCGGGGGCCGGCCTGCGTCTCATCAGTCCAGACGGCACAGAGTTTACGTATGCAATCCGCCTAAACTTTGAAAGCACAAACAATGAAGCGGAATACGAAGCATTGCTCGCCGGCCTGCGTCTGGCAGACAAGATGGGAGCCCGCTTTGTCGAAGCACACGTAGACTCCATGTTAGTAGCGGCACAAGTGGACGGGAAATATGAGGCTCGAGATAGCAAGATGGCCCTGTACTTGGAAGAGACAAAGAAACTCATGCAACGCTTCGCTTACTGCAAAATCTTTCACATCAACAGAAGCGAAAACAAACCCGCAGATGCTCTGAGCAAAATGGCGGCCACCGTCTTCGAGCATTTGGCAAAAGAAGTAAGGGTGGAAGTCTTAGACACCCCATCTGTCTCCACTCACCAAGTACATGTCGTACAGACAGGCGCACCTTCATGGATGGCACCTATAGTCCGCTACCTCACCAACGGAACGCTCCCCGAGGACAAACAAGAAGCGAGAAAGATCCAACATAAAGCAATGCACTACCAGATGGTCGCGGGCACACTTTACAGACGATCGTACTTGGGACCCCTGCTGAGATGTGTCAACACCGAGGAAGCCACATTCCTGGTCAAAGAAATACACGAAGGAATCTGCGGCCTACATGCAGGACCGCGCATGGTAGTGGCTAAACTAATGAATGCGGGATATTATTGGCCTGGCATGCACGTAGATGCAGTCAAAATACTCCGCAAATGCCACGCGTGCCAACGCCATGCGCCCAGCACGCTACGTCCCAAGAACGATTTAGTGCCCGTCACCTCAGCATGGCCATTTCAAAAGTGGGCGATCGACATTGTGGGACCTTTCCCCACAGCGCCTGGGAATGTCCGATACCTCATCGTGGCTATCGACTATTTCACGAAATGGGTGGAGGCCAAACCGTTGGTGTACATTGACGCTCGGGCAGTCAAACGCTTCATTTGGGAATTCATCATCTGCCGTTTCGGCCTCCCAATGGACATCGTCAGTGACAACGGCCTCCAATTCACAGATGGCGGCTTACAAAGTTGGCTCGCAGACATGGGGGTGAGTCAAACGTTCACTTCTGTAGCCCACCCACAAGCCAATGGCCAAGTTGAGCGAGCAAACAGGAGCATTGTGGAAGGGATCAAGGCAAGGCTGAACACAAAGCGCTCAGGATGGGTGGATGAAGTACCCAATGTACTATGGGCTCACCGTACGCTAACAAAGACAAGCAACGGAGAAACCCCATTCAGCTTAACGTACGGAACGGAAGCTGTAATCCCAGCGGAAATCGGCTGCCCATCGGCGCGTGTTCTCCTCGCCGAAAGCAACAAAAACGACTCAGAGCTGCGCCTAAACCTAGACCTCCTTGAAGAACGTCGCGAACTAGCGGCATTCAAAGAAGCCAAGTACAAAAGGCAGCTCGAGCGTTACTATAACGCGCGGGTCAAAAAGGTGACATTCAATGTGGGGGACTTTGTATTCCGCCACAACGAAGCGTCGACAGCAGAGGCAGCGGGCAAGCTTGCCCCGACTTGGGAAGGTCCATATAGAGTCCAAGAGGTACTGGGGAAGGGCGCATACGCGCTAGAACGCCTCGATGGCACCCCAATCCCGAGGACCTGGAATGCCGCGCAGCTTAGGGTTTGCTACATGTAGTCGAAGTAGGAAAGGACCTCTTCGATATGTTTACTTTTATATCTCTGCAACTTGTCATTTCTGAAGTTTTAATGTACTAGCAATCTTATGTCTTTATGACTTATCTATGAATGAATTAAACGATGTTATATGACTTTACATCACGCATAACATACTACATAGCAGGGCGCATACCAAGGCGCAGCGCGCACCACGGGTTTCGCACAACATGCGCCACCTTGGTCCGCGGAAACCACTATATAACGTGATTCCGCAGACCAAGCAGTGGAAGAGGCGCGTCGTTGTGTACACAACGAACGCGTCACCTTGGCTACCGGAAAGCACCATTATAGGTAGCTCCGCACGCTAAGCAGACCAAACAATCAACGAGACGCCTCGTTGTGTTCACAACGAACGCGTCACCTTGGCTACCGGAAAGCACCATTATAGGTAGCTCCGCACGCTAAGCAGACCAAACAATCAACGAGACGCCTCGTTGTGTTCACAACGAACGCGTCACCTTGGCTAGCGGAAAGCACCATCTTGGGTCACTCCGCAAGCTAAGCAGATCAAACAATCAACGAGACGCGTTGTTGGGTTCATAACGAACGCGTCATCTTGGCCAGCGGACAACGCCATCTCAGGTCACTCCGCAGGCTAAGCAAATTAAGAGACGCATCATGATTCTCAAAACAAATGCGTCACCTTGGTCCGCGAATTCGGCTAACTCGAGCGACTTCGCGGACTAAGCAACGAGCAAGACGTGTTGCTGCTTTCACAGCAAACGCGTCGCCTTGGCCGACGGAGCACACCATTCCAGGTTGCCCCGCGAGCTAAGCAGCTAAAGAGGCGCATCGACGCTTTTGCAGCGGATGCGCCACCTTGGCCGGCGGGCAACGCTTTCATAGCTAACCCAGCCGACCAAGCAAAACCAGAAACGAATCGCCGTTCCCTCGGCGGACCTAAGAACAGCTAAGTGGACAAAGTCAAACTTAGCCAGGTCCACATGAAGGGCCGCCAAGGGGACGCATTATTGTCACAACACATAACGAGTTACCTAAGCCATCGAGCTACAGTAACTAAAATAACTATGTGACAAAGTAAGAAAACGCGTTAACACTTCATTGCATATTTCATAATGACAATACAAGTTTCGAGTACATAGACAAAATTAAACCCCTACATATGATACAAAAAAAGGGTTTTCCTTGACGGATACACACATATAAACAACAACTTAGACCATGACATAGAACACTTAATCTATGACAACCATATGCACCCAAGCACCATCACTCCGGCGAAAACGAACTTTGGGAGTAGGCCTAAAAACTCCAACTGCTGGACAAGCAATGATGATCGGTCGTGTTGGGCCATATAATTAAAGGTTTGCGTTTGGTTTGGGTTTACATGTATTAGTAATGGGTTCGGCCTGCTAAAGGTCTTTTGTATGGCAAACCGCCCTATGTAACTATAAATAGGGGTTTGTTTGATCAGTTTGGGTTGGCTAGTCATTTTGTTATTTTGTTCTTGTTATTCTCGGCTAGTAGGTGTACCAGACGAGTCATAGAACTCGTGTGCACTTTGATCAATAAAATCATTCGATTCAAAGTTCTTCTTTGTTCTTTACATATAATCATTGTTTCCGCCTTTGATTGTGTGTGTTTGATACCTGCAAGCGAAGATCTTGGACTTACAATTGGTATCAGAGCCTAAGAAGTCTTTCGAAGGCTCGGTTTTGGTATCATTCGAAGAATCAAAGAAGTCATCAGTGGAAGAATCGAAGAATCAGGTTGTTTGTTGATTAGTTTGTATCGATTTCTTGATTATATCTTATGTTACTAATCATGTTCTCTCTTGTGGAAGGTTTCAACCGTATGTTATCTTGTTTTAATTGGTTTGTTCTTTAAATTTTTTTTTGAAACAAGGAGTTTGATTTGTTTTCCTGAAAAATCTAAAGTGTTTGCTAAGATTTAGGAAGGTTTTGAAACGTTTTTTTAGGAGATCTGTTTCCAAAAATTTCAATATTTTGATCTCCAAAATTGTAGGAAAGGTTGTTACACTTTGGCAGGTTACCAAATAAGGGAGTTCGACCTCAAAGCTGAGTTCTACCTCAAAGCTGAGTTCTACCTCAACGCTGAGTTCTACCTCAAAGCTGAGTTCTACCTCAACGCTGAGTTCTACCTCAAAGCTGAGTTCTACCTCAAAGCTGAGTTCGACCTCAAAGCTGAGTTCTACCTCAACGCTGAGTTCTACCTCAAAGCTGAGTTCTACCTCAAAGCTGAGTTCAACCTCAAGGCTGAGTTCTACCTTGAACCTGAGTTCTACCTTAAACCTGAGTTCAACCTACAAACCTGAGTTCTACCTTAAACCTGAGTTCAACCTACGAACCTGAGTTCTACCTCAAACCTGAGTTCAACATTGAACTAATTGGACAATCCTCTGACTAAAATCAATATTGTTCCTTTAAAATCAAACTATTCTAATAATTTTAAGTTTTGTTTTCAGAAATGGACAACTTGATTAATCAGGCTAATCTGAATGGACTTGATGCTAATCAGCTCTTAGTAGCTGCAACTGTTGATAAAGCTATGGAATCTGTGATTGGAACTCACCAGAAAATACCCGTGCTGCAACTTGGAATGTCTTATTCTGAATGGAAGTTCAGGTTCATCCAAGTTATGAAGATCAAGGATGCTAAGGCTCTGAGATCTATTCTGAATGGTCCCTGCGTGATTACATATGTTGTGAATGAGGTGACTGGAGCCACAGCTATAAAACCAGCAGAGCATTATACTGATGAAGATCAGGAGAAAGTTGACATTGACAACAGAGCAGCTGCATACCTTAATCAGGCACTCTCTCCCGAAGTGTCAATTGGGGTTCGTGATTGTGTTACTGCCAAAGAACTCTGGGAAGCTCTTGAAAATCTGTATGAAGGAAATGAAGAGATGAAAGAAAGCAGAAGAGAAATGCTGAGTCAAAAGTTTAACACCTTTAATCACATTCCTGGTGAAACTCTAGAAAGCCAAATTCAGAGATTTGTGGCATTGGTTAGTGAAATGAAAGCAAATGACATGGTGGTGGATAACTCTGTGATGAACAAGAAGCTGCTTAACACCTTACCTAGAAGTTGGGATTCTAACGTCACTCTGATCAAGAGAACCAAAGATTTGGCAAGACTCACCTTATCAGAAACAATCTCTCTGATCAAGTCTTATGATCTTGATGACAAACAACGATATATGACTCAGACTGCAAGTTATAACAATGCTATCATTGCCTCTCCCAGCAATGCTCTTATCTCACAACAAGAACCTCCACGACACTCGTTGTACTCTTATCCCTCCAGTGGATCATCATACCCTCCAATCTTTGCACCTAAGAATTCTGTAAACCAAAGCTCTTCATCAGTCACCCCAGCACAATCCTCATCTACATCACCACTTACATCTCCAGCTACACCTCAGTCAACCGTGAAAATTCCAAAAGAGCTTGAAAATAACTTGAGTCTATTTGCAGGGTTCATGAACTGCTACAACGCTTTTCTTGCAGGGCAGCTTACTACAAAAGATATTGGAGCCCGTGATCTTGATGATGTTAATCAAGATGATGTGGAAGAAATGGACTTGACTTGGCAGATTGCTATGGTGGTACATAGAGCTAACAAATTTGTGAAGAAGACAGGGAGAAATGTGTGGGAGAATCCAGCCAAGAAATTGGGTTGGGACAAGATGAAGATAAGGTGTTACAACTGCGATGAACCAGGTCATTTTGCTCGAGAATGCACCAAGCCCAAGAAGGAGACTGATCCTCTTACTCCTGTGATTACTGCTACTGCATCAACTCCTGGTACTCATGCTTCTGTCACTCGTTCTGAACCGGCATCAGCAGCATCAAACTCAAACAAAGCTATGGTTGCACAATCGGGAAGTGGATGGAACTGGTCATCTCAGGTTGAAGAAATGCAGATTGTTGAAGACTCTGTGTATAAAGCTCTTATGGCACAGATGGATGACGATTATGTTCCGTCTGCAGCTGAGGTACATTCTGAAATTTTAGCTGAATCTTGTTGCACTGATAGATGTAGATTAAAAATTAAAGGTTTTAGAGAAGAAACTCTCTCCGCATTCAAGCAGCTTGAATACGAGAAAATGGCCACCTGGGACATGAAAAAGAAATTTAATTCTTATAAAGAAATGGTCGAAAAACAAAAACTCGATATCAAGCGCTTGCATCAGGAGGTGAGTGATCACAAATGCAGATATCTGCATTTCAAAAGACTATCTGATACCTTAAGTGCGGAGTTGATCAGTTTGAAATCTCAATTTGAAAATGCTGATTTTCATTTTAAAAAATTCGACTGCTCAAGTGAAAAGGTTGAGAAAATTATTCACTCCCAGTTAAGGTTCAGAGAAAAGGAAGTGAAGAACAAGGGATTGGGATTTGCAGAAATCCCACCACCATTCAATGAAAATTACTCCTCAATTCCTATGACTGATGCAGAATTATTGGCTTTACCTCTTAAAGGTTATGGTCCTCAAATAGAAGAGCCAATAAATAGAACAGAATCTGCTCCCATAACAATCTCTAAGCCTAAATCTGTCAAAATCAAAATTTCAGAACCAAAAACCCAGAAACAGCAAGCTAAAAGGTCTTTAAACAAAGTTTTTGTTAAATCTTTGGATGTTGAAAAACAGACTGAGATTTTGGACTTTGATAAAAACAAAGAAATCGACAGAGTTTTTGAAATTCAAAAGGATGAGGTTAAAATGTCTTCTGAGGCAAATGATTCAGTACCGGTTTCTAAAGAACCAGAACTTGAACCAAACTCAAATACATCATCTGGGTTTGACTTCTTGAAACAGCTTAGAGAACTTAGTTTAAAACAAATGTTCAAAAATGAAGAAAATGAATCTGTTTCACATGATCACTCAAGTCATTCAGAGATGAATGAGTTGGAATCTATTTCCGTAACAGATTCAGTGGACACCCTTGAGTCAAACTATCAGTCATGTGAGACAGATTCATCTTCTGACAAAGAATTTGAACTGAATGAGTCAGTATCTGAGTCTGTGACAGATTCATCTCTATATGATTCAAAGGAAAAGGGTTCTGATTTCTCTGTTTCTTCTGCAAGTGAAACTGTATCTGTTACAGACAATTCGAATGTGTTAAATGATTTGAATGCTACTAACCTGATTGACTCTTGTGCAGACGGTGTAATTGTTGAGGATTGGGTAGATGATGGGGATGAAGTCGACGATTCTGATTTACTTGCTTTTAATAACTCTCTTCAGAAAAACAATTTTTCAATTTCTGCTAAAGACAATAGTGTTTGTGTGGGCTCGTTTGTTTTGAGCATAAAACCTTGTGATGTGTCGTCTAACGCTTTGATTGATTGTTCTGATTCTGTTATTTTGACAAATGTTGGTGATTCAACGAAAAATCTTTTGGTTAAGAAAAACGGTAAAGGAGGAGTTGGAAAGTATGTTCCACCAAAACATGTTTTACCAAAATACGCGAAACAGAATTCTTCAAGTCAGGGAAAAGGGCATTCTAAAACAACACCACAAGGTGGTCAGACTTTATCCAGAACACCTGGATCTGATAAGCCTGCAACCTTTCAGGGGGATTTACATGTCAAACGTCAAATTTGTTATGAATGTGGAATCCCCGGACACATAGCCAGAAATTGTAAAACTCAAGCAAGTTGGAAGCATCAGAAGGCTCCAAACGGGACACTCAATCACTCCAAGCCTATGAAGGTTGAAACAACTAAGGCAATGAAGAGTGATAAATCCAAGGTGAAGCCTTCTGATGGAAATTGGAATAGAAATAAAAAGTTCAATCAATCTGGTAAGATGACTAAAATTCAAGAAGAAGCCTCTCATGGTTTCTTAAATTCAATGAAGAAAATGGTTTCAAAATGCAAATCATACTGGAAACCAAAGACATCTATTCCAAGTTCTTCCCCGTCTGTAGGATCATCGTGTTCTGTTAAAAAATTATCTGATCTAAATGAATTTATCTCTTCTACTGACATGTGTTGGATGAAAGTTCAATACATGGATAAAAATGGATTGCTCAAATCTACTATGGCTTGGGTTCTTGTAACTAATTAATCCCGCATCATGTGCAGGAACGGCTGTGGAGGACTATCATTCGTCTTTGGTACATTGATAGCGGCTGTTCAAGGCACATGACCGGAGACTTATCCCAGCTGACTGACTTGGAATTTTTCAATGGTGGATTTGTCTCCTTTGCGGGAGGTGAAAAGGGTCAAATTACTCAACGCGGAACGGTAACAAATGGTGCTCTTAGATTTAATAATGTGAATTATGTCCCAGAGTTGAAACACAGCCTACTGAGTGTATCACAAATCTGTGACAATGGCTATTCAACTCACTTCACTGATAAAGGGTGCTTGATTTTAAAACCTGGAGTTGTTATTCCAGAGGAATGGGTTTTACTAAAGTCTGAACGTCGAGGAAATGCCTATGTTATAGACATGAATCGACCTCCATCTGAAAAAGTAACTTGTCTGTTTTCCAAAGTCTCTCAACACAATGCCATTCTGTGGCATCGTCGTCTTGGACATGCAAATGCTAAAAACTTAAATCGTCTTGCTAAATTGGAATTGGTTAGGGATCTCCCAGTAAAAGATTTCTTAACAATCGAAAAGTGTGTGGCATGTGCTCAGGGAAAACATCATCGAAAACCTCATCACCCAAAATTGGTGAATACCATTGACTCTTTACTGCAATTACTTCACATGGATCTTTTTGGTCCAGTGAATGTACTTAGCATTTCTCGTAAAGCCTTTTGTTTAGTAATTACAGATGACTACTCACGTTTTACTTGGGTTTTCTTTTTGGCTAACAAAAGTGAGACTGCAGAAATCATTAAACAATTTATTGTGTTAATGGAGAATCAGACCAATATGAAGGTGAAGGGAATCCGTTGCGACAACGGAACTGAATTCAAGAATGCAGAACTGAATCATTACTGTGCTCAGAAGGGGATCGCTAGACAATTCAGTTCAGCAAGGACACCACAACAAAATGGAGTGGCAGAACGACGAAATCGCACTCTGATTGAGGCAGCCCGTACTATGCTGTGTGATTCAAAACTGCCAACCTTTTTCTGGGCAGAGGCTGTAAACACGGCCTGTTATGTGCAAAACCGTGTTCTAGTTAACAAAGCACGAATGAAAACACCCTATGAAGTTCTTTTTGGTGCTAAACCTTCTGTCAAGCACTTTCGTGCTTTTGGCTGTCCATGCACTCTACTGCATCTGGAGGCTACACCAAAATTTGATGCAAAAGCTGACGATTGCTATTTTGTTGGTTATGCCGGCAAGACTGCATATCGTGTTTATAATAAGAAAACTAAACAAATCGTAGAGTCGTTCGACGTGCGTTGGCTAGAAGAAAATGAAACTGATGCTAGAGTGGGACCTGACTGGTTATTCGATTATGAAAGTCTCTTTCGATCTTTCAAGCTTTTTGATGAATTGTTTGTTGATAATGACACAGGTTCTGCAGGTCCATCATCTACACTCACCTCATCTCCTTTGAATGATACTGCAGCAGATGAGGGGGATGTTGCTCCTACATCCTCTCCCACATTATCTAGTGTTCCGTTGGTACAGCACATTCCTCATGTTTCAAATGTTTCACCTGAAGAAACCCCATCTCTGATTCCTTCAGTTTCTGTTCCTGATGCAAATCAGACTGATCCTATGTTGGAATTAGATGACGAAGATCTTTCTTCCGCTAATCTATCTCCTGCATTCCATGATCCCATACCTCCTGAGTGTACGGCAGAACCACATGATTCTGATGATGCTGAGGAACTTGTCACCAACAATGATTCTTCTGTTCCTGATGTGGCGATTCCTACAATAATTCAGAGGGATCACCCTTTGGAGAATGTCATTGGTCCAGTAGATGCAGGTGTCCTGACAAGAAGTCAAACTGGGAACATCAATAAATGTCTGTACTCATGTTTCATTTCGCAGATCGAACCAAAAACTATTACAATGGCCTTGCAGGAGCCGAGCTGGGTTGATGCGATGCAAGATGAACTTAATCAATTTGAGAAGCTTCAGGTGTGGAAATTGGTAAAACTGCCTCCGGGTAAACGCCCTCTTGGTACAAGATGGGTCTATCGAAATAAACGGGACGACAGCGGGGTGATTGTTCGCAACAAAGCAAGACTGGTCGTACAAGGATTCAGACAGATTGAAGGATTGGATTATGATGAAGTGTATGCTCCCGTGGCTAGGCTAGAGGCAATTCGAATATTTCTTGCCTATGCCTCCTTTATGGGATTCACAGTCTATCAGATGGATGTTAAGACCGCTTTCCTTTATGGAGCTGTGAAAGAAGAGATATATGTTGGTCAACCACCGGGTTTCACAAACCCACTATACCCTGAGCATGTGTACAAATTGGACAAAGCACTATATGGGTTGCATCAGGCACCACGTGCTTGGTATGCTACCCTGACTGAACACTTGCTTGCAAATGGGTACACTCGTGGTGTAATTGATCAAACCTTGTTCATCAAGAGAGTTGATGATGATCAGATTCTGGTGCAGATTTATGTGGATGACATCATTTTTGGTTCTACTAGTACAGCCCTGTGCACAGAATTTGAAGACGTAATGAAAAAGCAGTTTGAGATGAGTGCTCTTGGGGAAATGACTTTCTTCTTGGGTCTGCAAGTTCGTCAAAATGAAGAAGGGATCCTCATTCATCAAGGCAAATATGTGGATGATATTCTTGCCAAGTTCAACTTTAAGGATGTCAAGCCGGCACAGACCCCTATGTCAGAGAGACCAGGTCTAACTCAAGACTTGGAAGGCGAAAATGTGGGAGAAACACTGTATCGTTCCATGATTGGCTCCCTAATGTACCTAACCGCCAGCAGACCTGACATCATGTTCGCTGTGTGTCAATGCGCCCGATATCAGGCTAATCCTAAACTCTCTCATCTAAATGCTGTTAAGAGAATCTTTAGATACCTTAAGGGGAAACCCAGATTCGGTCTGTGGTATCCTAGAGATTCTCCATTTGATTTATTTGCTTTTTCTGACAGCGATTTTGGAGGCTGTGATATTGACAGGAAATCCACCTCTGCTGGATGTCAATTTCTGGGGGACCGGCTTATTGCCTGGCAATGTAAGAAGCAGCAAACAGTTTCTGTCTCCACAGCAGAAGCGGAGTATGTTGCCGCGTCAGCTTGTTGCTCTCAAGTGATCTGGATGCAACACCAATTGGTGGATTACGGTTTGGATTTCACTCTAACTCCCATTTATTGTGATAATGATGCAGCTATCCAAATTGTGAAAAATCCAGTTCAATTTTCTAAAACCAAGCACATTGCCATCAAAGAGCATTTTATCCGCGACTCTTTCAACCAGGGTTTAATTGTTCCCGAACAAATTCATACTGACGACAATGTCGCAGATCTTTTTACAAAACCGGTTGATCGAGCTCGTTTTGAAACACTTTTGGAACTGCTCAGGATGGTCCATTTCGAGGACTGAGTTGGTCAATAACAAAATATTTTTCGTTTAAGTTGTAAATTTGTTCTTTACATTTTTCTCAAATTTCAAGCACAAATTTAGGGGGATGTATATCCTCAGAAAAATACAAAAATATTCAAAGTTAAAAAAAAAAAAAAAAAGTTAAAAAAAAAGTTAAAAAAAAAAAAAAAAAAAAAAAATTGCCGTCATGCGAGAAATGAAATGAGTTTTCACAAATGGATAAAGGCTGCTGTCTCATGTAAGACGAGTATTGAAAAAGTTTTGGCTCTATTGTGATATGCTGGTAGGCTTAGTCCTGATGGCTGAAAAGTAAATGATCTAGTGAAGCACTGAAATTAAATAGACGACCTCAGTTAGGAACATCACTTGGAATCCGGTACAATTTCTATTTGAATGCTTGTGTGATGTCCCAAAGCATAACACTGTGGTCTAGGTCTGAAACCTTTTCTGTTTAACTCATGTGTCTCCTCTGTTTTGTGTCAACAAAGACCTGGAGATGCTAGGCAACAAGGACTTCTGCTGCATCCAGATATATGCTGACCTAGTTCCTTGTTGTCGTGCTGTAGATCATTCTCACCAAAAAGAGACCTTGTGTCCAAAGATATCCTGATTGTCCCTCTGCTGCATCCAGATATATGCTGACCTGGACACAGTCAGGACGTCATAAAAGAGACCCTCTAGAGTCCAAAACCCAAAGCCTTCGTTAATTGAGAAATCATCTGACTTGTGCATTATACCAAATCTCTTGTTGATCTATTCTATTCTTTTCTCAATCCAGTCCCAGTCAAGGTTTCAGAATTCTAGAACAGATACTGTGAAAATATGTGGTAGGGAAACTACTTGCATGATAGAATGTACCATTCGTGGTTCTAGGATTTGATGGTGACTTGATTGAGTATTTTTAATAAAAATGGAAAAACATAATAAAGAGACATCACTGATCGTCACACAAGAAGGCCTAAGGAATAAGTTTAAGCGGACAACAATACTGGCAATTGCTTAGATCAGCTTGAGTAGATCAGTGTTGATGAGTGCAGCTTGGCCTAAGTCTTGGTGATTTGATCTCGTAGGCAAAAATTTTACACTAGTTTGGTATTTATCATTAATTTTATTTTATTCTTTATTTTTTTATTTTTGTTTTCTTAAAAATTTTTGACCAATTCACAATCGGATTTGGACCCGTGTTTTTAAAATTCATTTTAAAATTGGAAAGAACATTTATGGGGATGGGTATTAGAACCGGGCCCACCACATGTATGGTGGGCCACACAAAATCTCGAAGGTTAAAAGGGGGCAAAGTCAGCCGTCTTTTTGTTTCCTTACCTCTCCTCGAAAAAATTACAAAGTTTTTCAAAAACATATCATTTCTCTTTCTCTCTCTATTCACACATCCACACACACACATAGTCTCAATCGGTTTTATCAGTATTTGATCATCATGTCTGGATCGAAGTCAAGGAAGAAATCAGGTGTGTTTTCTTTTCTATTTTGTTTGATCATCGTTGAAATCTGGTAAGAAAAGGGGTGGTTTCAGGCTTGTTTGGGCGGTTAAACGACGGCGCGTGTCATTCAAGCGCCGGTCAGGTCGAACTCAGGGGGATCTTTGTGTGAAAATTACATTTATGTCCTTGTACTCAATGGAAAAGGACATTTTTACCCCTGAACTCGACCTCTGATGTCGAACTCAGATGCAAAAGGACTCTATTGTCCCTGAACTTGAGTGTTAAAAGACAGAGTTGCCCTTGAACTCAACCATCAGGTTGAACTCAAGCAAAAGGACAACTTTGCCCTTGAATTAGATTGTAAATGGACGATTTTGTCCTCGAACTCAGATGGTTTAGTCGAACTCAATTGTTTCTGGACTTATTTGTCCCTGAGTTCTGAGGAAAAAGACTTAATTGCCCTTGAACTCATCTGTCAACCTCGAACTCACATGGTAAATTACCAAAATACCCTCGAACTCTCATGTTCAAACTCGAACTCACCTAGTAAATTACCAAAGTACCCTCGAACTTAACCCATGACCTCGAATTCACCTGCAAAATGACCAAACTACCCTCGAACACACCCAAGATCCTCGAACTCAGTTGGCAAATGACCAGAATGCCTTTGAACATCATTTGTAAATTATTTTCTATAATTATTAGGTTGATAAAGACTAATTTAATATGTTTTGATGCAGATGCTCCTCATGTTCCAAAATTTGAAAACAGCCACAATGTGGTTTGTTATCTCTCCGATCCTCCAGAGGAGCACAAACAAGAATTCGGATCACTGATTGTTGGGCTCAATACGTGTAGAACTGCACACGCTATGAGGGAAAATCCAGTAGTTTGCTCTGATTGGATAACTGAGTTCTGGGACAATTCTGATGCAAAGAAAAGGGACACGATGATTCGTTCCAAGGTCAGAGGAACTGAAGTAACGATATCTGAGCAAGATATTCGAGACGTGCTACTTTTTGGGGATTCTCCATCTGATCCTGTGAGTTTTCCAAAAGAAAAGATTGTTCCGGTGTTGAAGAAAATGGGATATGAGGGTGAGCTGACAACACCTCCTTATTGGAAGAAGTTGTTTCCTAGCTACTGGAGGTTGTTGGTACATATGTATTTGGCAAGTCTGGGAGGAAACAAGAGCGGATTGGACCAAATGGGTTTGAAATATGCATCAGGGATGATTGCGTTGATAGAGGGTTGGGAATACAATTACTCAAGGTCTATTTTTGAAGACATGATTGTGAATGTGAAGACTTTAAACAAGTACTACTTCTACAAATTTCCTAGATTTGTTCAAATGATTCTAGAGTCTAAATACCCAAAGCTTGAAAGAACTGTTTCAACTTATGATAAGAAGTGTATGGCTCCTCAAATCTTTGGTCTGATCAGGCAAGTTCGAAAAGATTCAATGCAAATATTTGAGGGAAAGTATCCACTGGTGAAGTTTGGAAAATTCAGTGAGATAGTTGAGGAAGTTCCAGCTCCTCCATCAGCGATAATTGCCGAAGACCATGATGTTCAGATCATTGAACCTGCTCCTGCTGAGAATCAAACAATACCTGAGAACATAGATTTATCAGACATTGAGAGCGAGGAAGAAAACGTGGTTGATGAAAATGTTGAGACTGAAGAGGAAGAGGATGTGGAACCAGGTGAGGAAATGGAGTTTGATGATTTGCTTGATGAAGACGATGTAGTGGAAAAGAGTGCTAATACAGCTGATGTCACAGTACAGCCGGAAGTTGGAATTCATTCTGTAGAACAGCTTGTTGAAATACTCAAAGCTGTTCGTGATACTGAGCAAAGTAATCCTGTGTTTGTGTCATCATCTGGAGCGACTGAAGAAACTGAAGATCCAAGTGCTGATCTGCCACCTCGAAAAAGGAGCAAACAGGATCCCAGATTAATCGCGAATGTTGAAAACATACCTGGTGCTGAAACTGCTAATCCCTCCTCCACGTCAGACACTCCCCTTGTTACACCTGTTCCAGCTACTGAGGCGTTCTCTCAATATGTAAGTAAAGCACCAGTTACAGAGAGGATAGCCGAAGATGTTGGATCGTCTAGGGACTCTGATACTGGAAAAATTTTGTTTGATGAAGAAGCCTTTAAAAGGGCTCAGGATGCTTATCTGGCAGCTAAAGCTAAAGGAAAAAGTGTTGATGTTGAATTTCAAACGACTGAAGAAAGAGAGGCTGGTTCGGGTGGAATTAACAGTGATGAGGATTTGTTTGCTGAGGTGGACGTTCATGGATTGCAGACAAGAATTCTGAAGCTTGAAACTGATAACATTTGGCTTACTGCTCAAGTTGAAAGTCTGATGGATACAGTTACTGAGAAGAATCAGAAAATTAGTGAACTGGAGTCAAGTTTGGGTGATGTCTCTGCCAGGTTGATGAATTTAACTCAGAAACTGGAAAATAAGTTTGGGAAGGAGTTTTCAGAGACTACTTCGTTTGTAGAAAAGGTTATGACACCGGAAGAGCGAGAGCAGGCTTTGAAGGAACACAATGAGCAGATGACGAAGTACTATAATGATCAGATCCCTCGTGTTCGAGACCGTCGTCCTGGAAGTTCTTATGTGCTCAAGAACGTTGCTGAACCGTCTATAGATCCTATGGAGGAACACCCTGAGCGATATGTCACCATCACTAGTGATCGATATGATACTTATGGCAATCGAACTGGGATAGAGTGCTGGCGATACAATGATGATAAAGGTGTGTTTGTGGTGCATAGGAAGAATGGAGCAGTTGAGTATTACGCTTCTACATCTGCTTTCAACTCTTGGACCAAGATTGACTTAACAGAACTTGCAAGAGCTCCGTTTATTAATCAGACTAGAAATCCAAGAAACAAGATTGGGGTCACGTTCCACAAAAGGATTCAGGAGCAAGCTAAGGTGAATTTCAAGGATATGAAAACCGCTAGCTCAATGTTGGTTAAGTACAAAGGTTTGTTGGATGCTGAGGGTAAACCATTCAAGACGGTTCAATGGCCACCTACGGATAAGCTGAAGACTATCCCATTGAGCAGACCTATGGATAAAGGGTGTCTGAAAGATATGAACTTCTGGGTATATGATCCAACTTCGGCTTCAGCAGTCATAGTGTGTGATACTGACGAGTTTAGAATTTATGATGCCAAGGATTTGATGTCGCTGCATTCTGATGATATTGAGGTGTTGGCAAGACATCAAATTCAATGTGATCCTAAATATGAAGTATGTGCAAAATCTTTCACTAGTGCAGTTGCTCAAATTAACAACTTTGGGTTGGCGTCTGACAAGAGAGGAAGAGTTGAGACTGCTTTGTTTGGTCAGCATGTTGGAAAGTCACCTGAAGAGTGGAAGCGGATTCTGAAGAACACTAAGAAGAGTTTGAAGAAACGCAGGAAAAGATCGCAGTAACTACTAGTTGCAAACACAAACCTAGGGGGATATTGTTGGGCCATATAATTAAAGGTTTGCGTTTGGTTTGGGTTTACATGTATTAGTAATGGGTTCGGCCTGCTAAAGGTCTTTTGTATGGCAAACCGCCCTATGTAACTATAAATAGGGGTTTGTTTGATCAGTTTGGGTTGGCTAGTCATTTTGTTATTTTGTTCTTGTTATTCTCGGCTAGTAGGTGTACCAGACGAGTCATAGAACTCGTGTGCACTTTGATCAATAAAATCATTCGATTCAAAGTTCTTCTTTGTTCTTTACATATAATCATTGTTTCCGCCTTTGATTGTGTGTGTTTGATACCTGCAAGCGAAGATCTTGGACTTACAGGTCGGACTCCATCAACAGCAACCGGAGCCACCGGAGGAGCTTGGGCCACCACCTCCCCGCAGTAGTCAGCCAGAATCTTCATCTTCCACTCCGGGTCCACTGAATGGAAAGGGGGAGGCTCCACCACATTCACCGGAGGGGGAGCTGGAGGAGCACGTCGCCGGAGTTCCAGCAAGGAATCGACGGCGGCAGAGTGGTCATAGCAATCCACAAGGGTCTTCGTTCTAGGCTGGTTGGAATCCATGGAAGTTTACAACCGGCGAAGAAGTGAATGGATGAATAAGGGAACCCCCACTAATCCCCTTTTATAACCCAAATCTTAGGGGTAATTATGAGGGGCAATTAATGGGGGTAATCATGCACTTCGGAAATAGTGACTCGCGTCACTTCAGGTGTCCTGCCGCGCCGTCAGTCAGTCATTAATGACTGACGGCTGACATCATGACTGCAGAATTAATTACAAGCAATAATGGCAAGAGAAGAGCAAGAGACACAAACTAAATGCAATAGCAATTAAAGGACAAGTGTTCACAACCAAACATGACAAAGCGTAAGCAAACCGAAACTAAACATAAATTGTTTAAACACAAAAGGTAAAGTTATGCTACTTCAACATCAAACACTAGTCTTCACCATCGAAGTCGACATCATCAATGAAGTCGTCGTCACCTTCATCTCTTGGCGGAGCGGCAGAAGTTCCTTCACCGCTTAGAGCTGCGGCCTCCCTGGCCGCCTCCTCCTTCTCTTGCTGGTCATCTTCCGCTTGGCGCTCCCTTTCCGCCTCTTCAAAGGCCTCGCGTAGTACTTGCACACCGTTCGGGAGCTGCGCGCACTCCGCCACAACATCCATCACAGGGAAGCTCAGTTCGTCATAAGCCGCCACTTCCTTGTCATACTCTGCTTCAGCATCTATGTTGCGGAAAGGATTGTCATCAAAAGGGTGGCCGCCGAGACAAAAGTCGAACCCTTGCTTAAACCCAAGGGCAGCACCAAATTGCTTCGACTTTTCAAGGAGGCGGGCAACCGACTGCACCAACGCAGGCTCTTCCCAAACACGAGCAAACACCTACAATAACAAATAAAGGGTGGTTAGCCAAGATAAACCAAAGCCATATCAAGCTACCACAGGGAAAGGACATACCCCTTGCACCCCAGTAGTCATCAACCATTGAGTGTCGCCCTCCGCCTTCATCTGATTCTCTTGGGCAACCCGCAAGGCCTCTAGGGCTTGGGTGTGCGCGTCAGCAAAATTCTTGGCGTCAGCGGCCAAGGCAAGCTTTTCATCCCGCAGAGCATCCACCTCGCGTTGCAATAAGGTGACATCATTTTCAAGGCGGGAAACCTGCGACGCGCGCAGGAGCGCTTCATCCTCCTTCTTGGCCAAATCAGAGTTGGCGGCAGCACACCTCGACCTCTCTCCCTCAAGCTCTCGGTCCTTACCCGCCAAAGCAGCTTTGAGCTTCTCAACCTCACTTTCAAGGGATCGCACACGATCTCGTTCCCTAGCGATGGTTTGGTTTGTTGCTTCGCAAGACGCCTTCCACTCTTGCGCGGCCTTGGCGTGACGACTCTCAACAACTTTAACCTGGGCAAGGGCATCGTTCAAGGCCTTGGACTGGGCTTTACGTGCCGCAAGCTCCTCCTGGGCATCCATCAACTCTTGCACGCTACGACGGATCTCATTCATCGTTGAGGCCGCCATAGCTAAACCAGCGGCTCCATTTTGCAGAAGGGCTATGCGGTCTCGCTTCATAGCATAAGCCCGCTCCGCAGGTGGAATAGAGCCGGACAGCCAGGACTCACATGTGGCCACCTGGAAGAACCGCCCATCTTCACGAACTGACCACTCTGGCCTATACACGAGGCCAGTGGCCACATCCAACCTAAACCCGGCGGAGGTAACCCCCGGGTTGTCGCCTTTTTGGGCATCACCATCGCCCTGCTTCGCGCCACCGCCACCAGCAGTTACCTTCTCATGAACAGCATCGTCAACCACATCATCTTCACCGCCCAGGCCCTGAGAATGCTCACCACCACCTGGTGAGGTAGGGCCTGCTGCAAAACCTTCACCGGAAACACCGGTATCAACACCTTTCCCCTTCTCCTGCTCCTTTCTACGCAACTCCTCTGCCGCTGCCGCCTGCAGTCGCTCCGCTTCACGAGCTTCGGCTTCCCTTTGTGCATTGGCAGCGGCGGCATCATCCTCCGCCCCGGGCATTTCGATATCATCCGCCTGTTCGGACGGAATGGGACCCCCTCCTTGCGTGGTAGCCCCCACGGATTCAGTGTCCATCGGGCCAACACCACGCGCGTCGGACACCCTAGGCCCCCCAGGGAAAAGGAGAGTTGCACCTACAAACAACACAAAGCAATATGAGCAGCGGAAAGAACAACAAGTAATACGAAGTGGAGGGAGGACAACTAACCTGGATGAACATCCTTGACGATCTTAGACGCCAATCTTGGACGCTTCGAAGACACACCCAGTCGGACCTTCAAGGAGGAGGCGGACGAATCGCCCTCAGGCACCTTCCGCTTCGACGAGTCCATCATCGACATCACATCCTTCAGCTTCTTCCCCGCACCATGGCCTCCACGACCAGGTTCAACCCTAGTACGCAAGGTCACAGGCGGTGTTTCAAACACCTCCACATAATCATCCCTACTCTTTGACCCGCCAGTAGCGGGTGGGTTCTGAGAAGAACCGCCCTCACCGCTTAGACCTGCACGACCCCGAGCGCGATGAGTCAAAGAGAAGGATTCATCCTCAGACTCATCATCAGAGATAAACATAATATTAGTCCCGCTAACTGAAATCGCGTTCAGCGGGCGGGGGTTGACAGGAACGTCACCTGGTATCAGCACATGGCCAGGAAAATCTTTCACATTCACAGGAAGAAAATTCTCCCGCGTCTGCTCCACGTAAGGCTCTTCACCCGCGCGAAGGGGCTCCCAGCGGAATTCACCAACGACGCCAGGGACGATTGAATAGAAACAGCTCTTTTCTGCAAACAGGGTAAGCGGAGCAATTATCATCAATAACAAGTACAAAATTAACAACTACCGCCGCTGAGAGGATCAAGTACCTTCGCCATTCACATAGAAACGAGGGTTTGCATCGGATCTTCCCCCCACACGGCTTAAACCCGCCATCAAAAGGGCTTCAGGCTTCACATGCGCCATCTCAATGGATGTCACTTGCTGCGTCAGCTTCTCATACCAGTCGAAGTCTTCATAGTTGGTCACCGGAAAATCGTGCAACCTTGTTTTCCCGGAGACAGCCAACCATTGAAGCGGAGCAGGAACAACGCCTTGTTTGATGAAAAAGAACTTCCACTTCCAATCATGCATGCTGCGGGGCGGTTCATTTCCCACAGGTCGAATCCGGCTGCGTTGGGTAAACGAAAACCATTGCGGCCCCCCGCGAGTCAGCCTATAAAACGCATTAAACATGTCAAACGTCGGCTCTACACCCTGCGACCGACACACGAACTCGAAGTGCACCATCCTGGCCATCCCTAGGGGTGTCACTTGTGTGAGGTACACCCCATACTGCAACAGCAAGTCACAAACAAACCGACTGGCCGGAAGACGGAAACCAGCCAACTGGAAATGGGCAGCGTACAACGCCATTCTCCCTGGACCGGCGTCCAGAACAGTCTCACCCTCCGACGGCAGGGTAGGCTCCCAACTCGCCGGAATCTCATACAAGGCAAGGAACTGTTCAAAGGAGTCCCTTTTCCACTTTATCCGAGCGTCAGCCATACCGACGGGATCTTTCTTGCCCTTAGCATCAGCCTCAGCCATTTGAAATAGATTGGGAAGAGGAAAAGAAAATCAGGTGGAAGAAAAGGTTCACCGGAGAGGAAAGAGGGGAGAAAACTCGACGGTTATCAGAAGCAAAGTGGCAAAATGAACATAACTGCCGCTATTTATACCCAAGGCATTAATGAGGAGAGAGGAAAGGAACTCACCAACAGTCGCCACGTGGCATAAGCCTGCAAAAAAACTGCCACGCGCCGCGCGTCGACCACACGCGCCTGACACCAGCCATACCAAAAGTCTCCTGCAGTAACTGCCAGGACGGCTGAACAGACGCGACAGACTGACGGACAGTCACTTCAACTGACACATACACTGCAGATGATGATGACTTCTCGATTTTCCCTCTAAATCATTCGAATTAAATTCACAAAAATAAATGTGGTAACACCCAGCGTCGCAACCCGCTGACGTAAAACGTTACAACCCGCATACCGCCAACTACTCAAGCCCGCCTGACGTAAAACGTTACAACCCGCATCACGCCGAATACTTACACCCGCCTGACGTAGAACGTAACAATCCGCCAACTCAGGACCCCGCACAAAAACTTTCCACAAATGAGTCCACCACCTCTCACGCTCACGCTTCGCGCAACCAAGAGAGGCACTGGACTAGGGGGACTTGAAGGGGTAGGGACCCAAATCCACATGGGCCTTACCCCAAAAACAAAGCCCAAAAGACGAAACAGGCCCACGAGGCCCAAACGTAACATCGGGAACACTCTAAGCGGGTAAGCAATACACGGGTGCGGAGCCTAACGCGGAACAAGTAGCCGCCGAACCGTGTCCGCCCATAGTACAACAAGACAGAACAACGACGGACACGTGGCATCAAACAAGAGGTTAGTACAGGCATGTACGAACCAATCAACACACGAGGACGTGTGGCAGGGAGCATGTTGCACAACCGGTCTCTTAAGGGACGACACCTGTCCCTAGAAGGACCCGCAGGAGACAACCGGTACATATCCTGCACGCGCCCACCAACCGGAATGCACGGGACCACCTCAGCAAGGTTCTCCACTAACCTGGAGGGCTGCAGGGGGGACAAGGCCCCACCTGGCAGCCAATCACGTCAAGACAGACCTGGGACTGCTCACGGGACGCCACGTCACCAAGACGGTACGATCTCTCTCCCTGATATAGCACGTGTCTTGCTTTATCTTATTGGGCCTAACTTTGGGCCGATGTGGAGGCAAGCCCTTAACTTGGGCCTTGGCCCTTTGGGTGAGTTAAGGGTAGATGTTGAGGCCCGTGTGGAACCTATTTAAGGAGTACTTGGTCTCCTTGGATAGGGCATTCAGAAATTCCCTGAAGAACACACTAAGGCCGATTACGTTTTTGTGTCTGCTAAGTAGATTCCTTCGGGATTCGAGGCGGTCGCCCCACATCGGTATATTGTGTGTTTGCAGGAACCATCCATCTCAGAGCCATTTGGATAGCGAAGGATCAGTTTTGTAGAGACGAGCCTAACCATGGATCCAGGTTAGACTTTTGTTTCTTCAAGGAGGAAGAAGACGACGACGGCGGATTTGGTGGTGGTTGGAGGCGGTGCGGCGGCGGTGGCTTGGGGTGGAGACAGGGAGGAGAGTGTGTGTGTTTGTTAAGAGAGATCAGGGAGGAGAGTGTGTGTGTGGTGAGGGTTTATATAAATGGGTGGGTGTTTTGGGGAGGATGATGATGATGTTAAGGTGTGGTGAGGGTTTATATAAATGGGTGGGTGTTTTGGGGATGATGATGATGATGCGGTCAACAAAAGTCAACTACTCAAAGGACAGGTCAACAAGAAGTCAATCTGGTTAAAAACTCAGTTTACAAATGAAAGGACGAAAATGCCCCTGATACTTAACTGACTTTCTATCTTCAGTTAGAAACTCAGTTAAATATGGGTCATTTTGGCACTTTTCGATACTTGAGGTGTGGTTTTGACAAAAAATTCAAAAAAGTGACCAAAGTGGCAATTTGGGTCAAACCACAAGGGCCATTTTGGCATTTAACTCTTATTTAAAATACATTTTATAGTTTATATTATATTTCATCAATTATTTTGTTTGTTCATATCATGTTTCTTTCCACCATCTTCGAAAATGTCTCACTCTCATTTGTTTTTGTTCTACCAACTAGCTTTGGTCCATCTAGCAAGTTGGATCATATAATACTAATTTTGGTGTTTGTTGCATATCCCTTCATTCCATTTCGCATAGATCAGATAATATTTTGTTTTTTCCACTTGCATAGATCAGATAATAATTTGTTTCTTCTACTTTTCCTTGTATGGCCTGTTTCCTCCAACTTGTCCTTCTCTCAATTCAATTTTTTACCTTAAACCATAACAATATTCCATTTTCAAATTTTTTTTTTGAATTAAAACATCAATAAAATAACTTTTTCCATAAAAATACTAAAAATATTTTCACAACCTTTAGAAAATATTTTATGTTTTAATGAATAAAGACAATTGTATTAGACTATCCAACCAAATGCCAGTTAGGTAATAGGTGTTTTTAGCGTGTATAGGTTCAAAAGTAACCAACTGTTTTAACCTCTCTTGAAAAAAAGTAAGTCCATTTCAGACCATGTGTAGTGGGGGGCTTTATGGGGCTCCATGTATAAAGCCCCCCATCCTGATTGGTCCACGTGGCTGCTGAGTCAGCATGGAAAGAGAAACTGAAAAAGGGGTGTAGTGGTGGGGCTTTATATATAAAGCCCCTATTAATATTTTATTATATCTTTTTAATTAAAAAAATAATAAAAGAGAGAGATAGGGTGATGTGGCTTGAGATGATTGGTGGGGGCACAAATGATCCGGCGTTATCTCCATAGAGCCCCAACCTAATTTTTGTTCATGGAGCCCCCCTGTAATGGTGTGCAGGGGGCGCTATATTTTTTTTTTTCCCACATAGCGCTCCACTACGGAGGCTCTCACATTTCCAGCGTCAAGGTCAATATCTTTTACTGTACTTTTTAAATCCCTTCCTCATTCCTGTTGCGTGAACCATTACTTTATTATATAAAAATAAAAAATAATTAATAAATAAACATAAACAATGAATAATAAATTAATAAAATTAAATGAACAAAAAATACGAATTACCTTACACGAAACGCATATACCACCAAACGACGAAACGGACGGTAAACGGAAGAAGCTAACGGAACGTAACTCCACTTAACGGAACAATACACGGAACGGAACGAGACGCAACAAAGAATCTGATGCTGCGAAGACGAATGAAACAATCAATCAACAAATGAATCAACACAAATCAACAAACCACACAAAAAAACGTTTAATTTTTAATTAAGATGATTGTTAATCCGTTTTAAGTTGATTAAGTTAATTGTTTCTGTGTTTAGAAGTATTTGATTAGATGAAAGGGAAAATTTAATCCAAAAAGTCCTTCAGTTTTTGCATAAACTATCATCTATGTACACAAGATGTTCAGTTCAGTTCCGTTCCTTTGGTAGGGATAATCGAATAATAATCTTCTTCATCTTTGTGTCACTGAAGGAATGTTTTCATGTCGCCGAATTACATAAACCAGAATATTCTTCATCTTCACCGGAATATTCTCTGGCATCAACCATCAGAACTAGATCTGTAAAACAAAAGGTAGAGTAATAATATTACCAAACCTGTACCGAACAACCAGAGGATTTTCTGTTGAGAACAGAAAATCATCATAAGTCATCGGCCTTGGACATGACTGACAACCGGCTAGGTCTCGGTTCAAACGCTGCTCTCCTTCGTTGCTGATGCGACGACGGACGGATCAACGCTGCTAAAGCTCTCTTAACCAGATCACCTCCTTCAACGGTTCCGATTCGCACAAGCGAGTTCGTCATCGCAGATCTACGCATATTCAACCTGTTCGGCGAATACGACACTGTTTGACTATTATTATTATTACCATAACTCTTATGCAAGCTACACCGAAACGATCCAGGATGAGTCGTAGGCGAACACATACACGTCTTTTTCGGCAAATTCTTCCGTACAACCTGTTCTCTAGCACTCACCGCCATAGATCTACTGTTCGGCGATCCAGATCTGTTAGATAACGAAAACTTCACCGATGATGACGTCACCGGCGCCAAACCATGGAGGTTAACACGCGTCGGAGACGACGAACGTCTGTACACCTGACTCGTAACCGGAGACGAGTAAAAACTCGAACTCGTTGATGACGCAAACGGCGACGCTGATGATGTCACCTCAGCAGCGAACGCTGATGAATAGCTTCCAAACCGTCCGTACGATGAACTAGAACGGTTAAACGCCGTCGTTTTTCTAGAAGATGTCGCCATTGTTTTTTATGTCTAGAGAGAGAAATGTTGTAGCGAGAGAAAGTTGTATGAGAGAAAGGGTTTGAGGAAGGGGAGGGTAAATTTACTGAAGGGCCCTTGGGTCTTCAGTTGGGCAAACCTAGCTCTGGTTCGATGGTTAATTTATAGGAAGGGGAATGTGGTGGTATGGAATGTAATTAATGGAAAGTTTCGAGGGTTTATTATGAAGGGGTAGTATTGTTTTGGTTGGTTAGGTTAACCATATTAGATGGAGACAGCTAACCATGGTTACGCTAGGGTTTTTATTTGTTTGGGTTGGAGAATGATCGGACGGTTGTGATTCATCAGACGGCCTTATCGTAGTACCGGATCAAAATTTGTGGGACGCTATGAAAATTTCGAATTGAAAATTTTGAAGGACTTTTGGGACCGGGTTTTTTATGACTTTATTTTAATTTCTATTTTTATATTTTTCTTTCAGTAGATTATATCCCACAAATTTTTTCACGATAGATAAATTTAATATGAAATGATAAAATATGTGTTATGATTTAACATAGAAATTAATGTATTATATAATATGAGACAATTTTAATTTTAATTATATGAATAAGAGTGAAAATGTATGTTAAAAAGATGTGTGTTTCGATGAGTAGAGCTAGAAACAAAATTGCACGTCGTGATTGAGGCGGTGGTCTTAAGCATGTGACTTTTTTTAAAGGAGTGTTTTAATATATTATGCTCTTAATGAAAATAGAATTCCTAGTTTGAACATTATTAATGAATTACCTGAACATGTTGTGTTATTTTCTGTATAAACAAAAACCCACAAAAAAGTCGTGTTTTTTTTTTCGTTTTTTGTATAACACTATGGTACTCGTTGGAAAGATAATAAAACTTTCGTTAATTTGGTGTAATTTTTTTAAAAATATAAAAGTTATTAACGTTTTAAAATTGTGGGGGTAACATGAGAGAAAAAAAATCTTTTAGATAGAAATAATGAGTAAGATGTCACGTAACACACCCAATACGAGATGATGGCCTCATTTAGTGTCATGTCAGCATTAATGCTTTCTTTTATTAATATATATAGATATAGATGTAGATACTAGAATGGTGTTTGTGTGATGTTGCAAGAAATACTGATGATAAAATTATGTGACATGTTCATCTTTTAAAAAATGTTAAAAATACTATAGATGTGTAAAAGTAAAAAAAGTAAATTGCTCGTTTTAGTTGAGTAATTTATGATAAAAGTATTAACATATGAAAAGTTTATGGTCGTTTATAATTATGAGAGATTTAAAAGTTGAAAAGTACTCAACTAAAATAAGTATTTAGAAGGGATTGCAGCGCAGTTTGTTCTCCATTTACCTGTCATCATATTGTAATTTTGCTCACTATGTTAAAATTTCATTTTAAGTAGTTTATTATATGTTTTAAAGGTTGTAATTACTTATAGTTTCAAAATAAGGTAAAAGGGGATTGAATTAATATAGAACTATTTATATTTTTAAGGTATTTATTCAATATTTTAAAATATGTAAATCGATCATATAAATGGGTATTTGAAAAATGAAAATTCAAGAATATTAAGATGATAATTTTAAAGGGAAAAAAAGAACAAGTTGATTGGCATGGCATGCGGCACTCCATTGACCGCGGGACATACTCATTGGATCCATATGGGCATGAGGTTGACTTTCTGATGTAGTTGGAGGTTAATGTAGTATGGGGTGTCCCATGTGTAAGTAGTGGTAGTGAATAATAGCGACAATAATTCAATGATTCAATGTATGTATCAAGATATCATGGCAATATCATGACAAGCTTTGGGCAATGAATTAGAAGTTGGGGATATAGAGATTAGCCAAGTAGCCAACCCAAGCGTAAAGATTACCATATGCAAGTGTGCAACAACATATGAGTCAAGTTTGCCCAAAAGGTAAAAATAAATTATTAATTTTTTTGTAAACATAATATGTGTCTAATTAAGGTAATGGTGTAAAGGTTGCAAAGTCCATATAAACCCGAATTCAAGATATTGTTTTCTTGAAAATGTGAGTTCATGTCCGCCTCCTAACAGGGCCGGCTCAACCTTTTTGGAGACCCAAAGCGAACTCTAAAATCGGGGCCCTTTTTGGATCATCCAAGTCTAGTAAAATGGCTTGTTGGATCCGGATACGATTTTAAAATGGTTCATTAATGTCATAGTTATGGACCATATGATTTTATCCTAATATACATAACACCATGCCATCAAATAGAAAATTTTCAATGCCCTCAAACATATCACCTTAAAAGTGGCATAGCAAAAAAAAAATTAAGATCTAAAAGGAACATCATGTCTAATTCTTAATTTGATTGTCAAGCCCTTCCTTTTCTTTTGAAAACAACTCATTCATCTATTCTTTTGAAATCCTATAGTTTAATTATGTGTAGCCGACAATTTTGAAAATTCTTAAGAACACCAACTCCCTTCTGTTCTTTAAAAACGTTGCAGTTTAATTTTTGTCAAGCTGAAGACAAATTTTATATTTTAATACATTTGATTGCAAGTTTTATAATTTAGAAGTAGGTTAAGATTAAGAGAAACCTATTCTTTAAAGTAAAGAAATGATGATTTTTATATTGTTTTCCACCAAAACAAAGCCTTGTAAATGCTTTTAGCAATAAATGATAACCATTTAAGATGGGATGTAAACCAAAATCTCAGGTAAAAAAAGGTATATAAGAGAATGTGGCCTTAAATGCTAAAGGCACAGGAATTAAAAATATGCAAATAAATTTTGTGGCTGTTGGGATTCGAACCAAGCCAACTTTTAGTAGTGAACGCGATTCTTACCATCAGACTAAGAAGACATTTGTGTCGAGAATCATCAAACAAAACTAATATATACACTATACGCTTACTTTTTTTTTCAAAAATGGGGCCCCAAAAATTTGGGGGCCCAAAGCCCTAGCATCATTTTACTTATGTTTGGGCCGGGCCTGCCTCCTAACAATCCAAGAATCAAAGATTTTGCAGTTGTCATGTTACGAGTATAATTAGTTTCGAGGGCAATTGAGATTATGAAGTAAAGGGATTCCATACCTTGTTTCAAAAGCATGTACTTATCAAAAAGTGTGGAACACCTCCTTGTAAGGTTACGCGTTATGATTTACATTTTTCACTACACGTCACTGTAACATCATAAAGTTCATGCCACATCAGTGTCCCATAGTAAAGATCTCCTACTCACTTTTTTTCACATTTCATGTGTTATGGTTTTAAAAGTTTTACTGCCCACTAACCTATTAAAATAATATTTAAAGTAAATAAATTAAAAAAGCAAATGGACGATTGATTAAAAAGAGGGGGCCACCACATTCTTCACTCACACGTTGTGACTAGCTCACGACACTCCACCTTTACGTTGCTTTCACCCGCCTGGTGCAGTATGTCGCGCCCTTATGCGGGAAATCCTCATCTGTGGATATGGCATTAAACGATAACGCACAGCCTAGTCTTCTGTTCCAAAGGCTACATCCTTTGAAAAATATTTAAGTTAGCAAAATAGAAAGAAAAGGAAAATGTGTCTTGGCAGAGTTGGTATAACCAAACCATATCAAACCAAACTTATCCCACCAATGCTCTCTTCATTTTTTACTTTGAAAAAATTGGTGATACTATTGTTCAACATATTCGTTCAAAGGAGTAGAATATAACACATTTGTTTACCAAGACATTTCCTGCATCAACATTTATGAAATTGTTTCATAATTAAATTGTGTTGTACCAATTAAGTCGATGATATTGTCAAAAGGGGGTGTGACACCCGGCAAACTCCGGTTAGTAACTTTTGAAAATCCGGTATGTCTACCTTAGCGAGTCACGCATACATCACACATAACAGGGTCAGTTGAGTCGAGTCGCGTTAAGTAATTGTCCAGGGATCAATGATTCGGAGGATCATTGGGGTTAACACACACACACGAGGTACGAGTCCAGTTGTTGGCGATTTGTAGAATCGTCGGGTCCAATGCACACACACAAGTCTCGAGTCCCGGGAATTGGTGAATGAATGTGAACGTGTTTGTTTTCATGAATTATGTGTTTATAATCATTATGTGATTTGTCGGTATGTGAATACATGTTTATATGTGTTAAAATGGCGATTACGCATAATTGCATGACATTATAGGTGATTACACGTAATTGCATGACATTATAGGTGATTACGCGTAATTGCCAATAGCTATAGGCGATTAGGAGGATGGGAAGGCGATTAGAGCCCTAATCGCCTATACTGCTGCATAATTGCCTGACGTGTATTGAACGACTAGAAACGCCTATAAATACCACCCTTGACTTGTAAAACATCATTTGTGCAACCCTAATCGTCCCATAACCTCTCCCAACTCACAAACACCATCTGGAACACATTTTGCTCAAGAAATCACCTTTCCAAGCCTTACACCTCATTTCCTTACAAATCCAAGGTGTGTTCTTCATCCCTAAACCTTTGTAATTTTATTGTTTTGCTCCCTAAAGGTCCAGACCTGGTTTCTAAACATTTGTGTCTTTGAAAACGTATTAAAAACAGTTTCTAAACAAACCCAAACCTCTATGCTTGCTATATGTGATGTATTCATGTAAAGATAGGATTTTTATTATTGAAACATGATTGTTCTTGTGTTATTGATATGCTTCTGACTTGTATGAGTTGTTATGATGTTAAGCTAGGAGTTTGGAGGTTATAGTTGTGTATTGTTGATAATAGGCGTTTTGACCCGTTTGAATGATTATGTAGGATTGATGATAGTATGATGTGTTTTGTTGATTGTTTGAGGTTAGGGTTTGCTCTAGGTTGATGCTAGAACAGTAGGGTATTACCGAACAACGTCATTATGAGATGAAATCTGGATATTTGCCGTTTAGGGCAAACTTTGCATGTTGATGTGATGTAATTTAGGGGTTTTGCTTGGAATAGGTTTATTAATGTTTTGGGTTCGATATTGGGTGTTTCCACGTACTTCGGATCTGATCCAGAGGGTTAAACGCGCGAAAAAGCGAAACAAGTCTGCAGGGGGCGATTAGGAAGTCTAATCGCCTATACTGAAGGCGATTAGGGGCCTAATCGCCTATACTGAAGGTGATTAGGGGCCTAATCGCCTATACTGAAGGTGATTAGGGGCCTAATTGCCTATACTGAACGTGGTTACAATCCTAATCACTAGTTAGATCCTAAATGCATGTGTGATAGCCTAATTGCCTATACTGAACGTGGATAGGCCTAATCGCCTAAGGCTATAGGCGATTAAGGTCCTAAATGCCTATACTATAGGCGATTACACCCCTAAATGCTAGTTGACTTTTCCTAATTGCTAGTTGACTTCTCCTAATCGCATGTACTGCTGATGTAAGTGTATTTTGACACCCCGAGACCTGATTTGACACCTAGGAACATGCTAGGAACCCCGGGACATGCCTAGTAACTTGGTAACACGTGTTCGGACATGATTATGCGTTATTTGAACTATATGCTAGACTTGGTGAACTTTTACGCGTGTTAAGTGTTTGTTTGCATATGTTGCATGATACCTTGTATATGATTAACACGTGGGATGTCGGGTCACCAATGAGATGTCGAGTCTTATCTGATGTAGTCGGGTTAGCAGTCAAACGCGTTTTCAAACAACTTGGTTATGGTCTGGACATACGGGGACTAATTAACCTATGGGTTATTAGTCTAACACACACATCTTATGATAGGTCGCCACTAGTTGGGACTATCATACACATATCGGTTTACTTGTTAACTAAAGACGCAACCTAAGATGAGTTTCACTGCCCCACTCTTTACTGTTTTCGTTTTCGGGGGAGAAACATGCTTAGTACTTCGGTTTTGAAAAGATCATGTTATGCTGGGTTGGTTGTACACTTCATTTATGTTCTATGTTCATGTGGCTCACGTTGTGACAGTTCGTTAACCGTTATGGCGGTAGTTCGTTAATTGTGAATGCACAGTTCGTTGACCACGAAGTGGTAGTTCGTTGGCTATGTTATAGTAGTTCGTTGACCATGTTTTGGTAGTTCGTTAGTCGTTGTAAGCGATAGTTCGTTAGTCGTGATAAACGATAGTTCGTTGATTGGTTCGTCTCAGAGTCCAAACGTCTAACAAGTGTTTTCATCAGTCAGTAGTAACATGATAGTTTTTTCAAAAGCTCGTGAAACGTTTTTCCTTAAAAACCTGTGAACTCACCAGTATTTTGTAATGACGTTTTTAGCATGTTTTCTCAGGTAGTTAGAGTTGCAGAAATTGGATAGGCGCACGGAGTCACACACGCGTCTAGGTTGTTCTTTTGGGTTGTTGAACAGTTAAACCTTTTACTTGGTTTTGTTTCTTTTTGAAAGTTGTAAACATTGAAATGCTTCCGCTACGTTTCGAAACAAGTTTTATATAAATGCGTGTTTTGGTTTACGTATTTAATTACATATAGTCGTTGTTTGTTGTGACCGTTGACTTGGATCCTGGTATGTCACTCGCCTCGCGATAAAACTCCGCTTGTAGAAGTTTGAGGGTGTGACAGGGGATTTAAGTGTCGCATTTTGTTTCATGGATTTGTCCCCTCTTGAAAGGCTTTTATAAGCTAAATCTAAAACGTATCGAAAGAAATTGAGGTACACTTGTTTATTTACTAAAGTGTTTGCATTTGGGTTTTACCTAGTAAAGTCTTAAAATTCCATAATATATTAAATTTGAAATTCATTAATAATATAATAAATAACTTTTAAAAAACTCATAAAAATACATTAAATTTCATTAATAGCATGTAGTGGTTGGCTGGTTGCTAATGAATATACCATAAATTAAAAATAAAAATCGCCAATGATCTCCAGCCCAGCTGGTTTGAGGTGGGAAGGTTTACCTCATTGGAGGGTTCCTGCCCGGGTTTGGTCTCAGATTCGAATCTCACGCTCCACCGAAAAAATGACCGCTTGGGTTTGAAAGGAAAAACCCGTGTGGTGCTATGGGATTCGATCATGGGCAGTGGTCGTTTTGCAACACAGGATTTACCGCTGAAACACTACTCTTCAAAAAAAACCATTTAAAACCAATTGAGGAACATAATATATGTTTTAAGTTTAAACAAATAATTTTTATTTATTTATTATTATTATTATTTTTTTTTGTGTGTGTGTGTGTGGGGGGGGGGGGGGGCTATAAGATCATGCGTAACGGACATTATAAGGACATGAATGAGCTTTATAACACCCCCAACACCGTCCCATGGGGCTTGAGCGTTATAGGGACATGAAGAGGAATGAATATTTCTATTATAATGCTCAAGGGTGAAAAAAATATGAAATGTAATGATTGAAAGAGTATTAGTGGACATTAACCATTACACGTTTTCTTAGTGGACGTTGTGATGTTGATGTGACAAAAAACGTCTCTTAATGGCATTAACCATTTCAGATGCTCTAAAGGGTAACGTTGAGGATGAGGTAGCTTTGACAATATATTTGGTGGCTATTAAAGTTGGTTGGACCATTTCCAAACCGTCCTTATTAAACGACTGGATATTATTACATAGCGTGTCCATTTGTTAGGCCACCATATTTAGGCCTCTTCTGAAACGAACAAAAAAATTCAAAATTTTATGGTGTCCAGTAAGTTTGGATGATGTGTTAAAAAGCAAGGTTTGTTCTTAGTTGGTGTAGATGTTGTGAAGGTGAAATTCGCAACGTGTTTCTTCTTCTTTTTTTTTGACACTATCACCAAGGTCAAGCTAAATTTCGTTATAGGCTAAGGGGCTGTTTGGTAGACTCTTAACCATTCAGACTGTTTGTTTCAACATCTGAATGGAATGGTTAAGTGCTGAACCATTAAGCTAATAAGGGATGCTGAATGATTCAGCTCTTAAACATTCAGATCCTCTTAACCATTCAGATCATCTTAATGATTCAACACTTAGATGTTCTTTGGTTGATTAAGTACTGAATCATTAAGATGATCTGAATGGTTAAGAGGCTCTGAATGGTTAAGAGCTGAATCATTTAGCATCCCTTATTAGCTTAATGGTTCAACACTTAACCATTCCATTCATATGCTGAAACAAACAGCCTGAATGCTGAATGATTCAGAACTGAATGGTTAAAAGGCTGATTAAAAGGCTACCAAACAACCCCTTAATCAACCAAACAGCCCCGAAATGTTATAGAATAATTTTGACACCATGTGTTACTGACGGGTGAATGAGGCCGCCACTACGACTTGTGGGTTCGGGGTAATTTGTGAAACGTAAACAAGTTCTAGCGTGCAAGTAAGTGATAATCATTATTACTTTTCTTGCAAGAAGTGGTGTTCTTAGAGATTCAGGTGTCATATCCAAGACGTTCAAAAATATAACCCTTATACCTTAAGTTATTAGTTTTAAATGAGTATTGGGTTTATAAATGGGCTAATAAGTTTTCGAGTTTTAGATGAGTTTTCAATGGACGTAAGTTTTAAGTTTAAAATGGGTTAAAGGAGGGGGAGATGCACAGGTGTAGTAAAATGACACATTTGCCCTAATGTGGGGTTTCCATGACCTATGTAAACATTAAAAATAACTTAGGTAGTGCTAAAGGACAAACCGTGCAAGGTTTTAAAACTTAAAGGAGAAATCTCATAAATTTGAAACATAAAGCACACCCATTGGAATTTTGTATGACATAACGGATGAAATCTGTAATTTATCCTATGAAGTATGATTAGTGTAGGATAGGGAGGAGCATGGTACTGGTCCGTTACCGAAAATACCGATACCGAAATTCTCCAAAAATGGGTATCGGTAGTGGTACTAAAATTGATTCGGTACCGGCACCGGTACCCAGTATCATTTGCTCATCCCTAGTGTAAGGTGTCAAAAAGTTTGAATCTAACCTAAACAATACTAATCAACACAAATACAACCACAATAACAACAAGAGAAGCGACAAAACGGTGACAAAGATATATTATTAACCAACCCAAAAGTACCCCCCAAATACCCTAGGATTCAACAATAGATGAACCCTAAAAAGAGATACAAAGTTCGTTGATGACAACTGATGGATTAGATCAGTTGTCTCAACAGGAAGACGATACAATACAGACTTACAGTGTTATAAACCCTAGAACACTGATGAAGACGACACAGAGAAAACCCTAGACAAATAATAAAAAAAATACAGAATGAATAATAGAATAATAAAACAATGCTATTTATATGAGAGACTAGAAGCTTCGATCTGATCATCCTTTACGAGCTTTAATCTGAGCCGTCCACTCTCAACAACTCTAACAAACCAGCTGGGCCATTCGTAATCATATGCAACAGGCCCAAGATATTAAGCCCACACATAACAAGTCCACCATAGAATATTATCAGCCCAATAGTCAACTTGCCAATAATACTAACAGCCCAATATGACAATATGTTATACTTGTATATCAAAGTGATTGAATCAAACTCATTTTAACACAAGGGTAGGAAGCATTCCAGTCCATTCATCTTGGATTTGGAGGTTTGAAATTTATTTAAGGAAAATGCATCATATGAAAAGAGACGGATGGCTTAAAGGGAATAACTCACATTTGATGACTTTCTCTCTCACATGTAAGGGACATGTCAATTCTTCCAACATTTTAAAACGTCAATAACTTTATCATACGGTATTTATTTAATCTTTAGCTATATATCTTTTCTCTAAATGCGTTTTTAGTGGGTTTTTTATACATTGTGTTATAAATTCTGATGAGTATGTTTTTTTAACTGGGTTTCAATCTGCTGTGCACTGCTTTTCTAATCATTTTTTTTAGCATGTTGGTTGTTGTCTATTGTGTTTTTAGTATGTTTTTCATTGTGTTTTATGTTGGTCATTGTATTTACCTTTTCATTGTGTTTTAAGCAACTGAGTTTTTATTTTCTTTTTCAAAATTATAGTTAATCACTGGGTTTTAGTTTGTTGTCCTTTTTGTTTAATATACTATTTATTGTGTTTTATATATATGTTTTTATAAATGTGAGTTGGTATATGTTTCGACTTAATCTTATTTATTCTTTTGGAAAATTTCAAGTTTACCCCACTTTTGTACCTTTACTTGTAAAAACTATTTTTTACATGCTAATTTTATGTGTTGGTATAAATACAAGATAATCTACGTTTCGACTAAAACTTTTTTTTTTGGGAAAACGTGTTGTCAAATATAATATCTTTTCGTGCTTATTTTATGTGCGTTTCCAATTGGTCCACGTTTTGATATCAATTTTGTTCCGAACCGAGTTAAAAACATTCTGTTATACACTTTATAGTAATTTGTCTATTACGTATTGTGTTTTACAAATTATGTGTAGCGCATTGTGACTTACGCTTAGTTTACACTCCATGTGTTGCAGCGGACTCCGTGTGTTACTGCATGGTCAACCCGCCGCAACACACGATTGGGAAAATAACACTCCCTTCGTCCCATTTTAAATGTCCATTTTTGTACATTTTGTTGTCCCAAATTAAATGTCAATTTCTAAGCAATTTTCAGTTTTGCCCATAAATGACAAAAGACAATCAAATATTTGAAATAATAACTTAAGGATATTGTTGTTATTTTACAACATACAAACAAAGATTTTTTAATATATGTGTTTGTGAGCCTATGACACCTAAAATAAGACAAAGGAAGCGGTTATTTTAAAGTTTCAATAGTCGTATTGATATTTTTGGAAGAAGACCGTTATCGATGTTGACTTTTTCAATTATTGCGATTTTCGAAAACAAGAAATACAGAGACAACAACAAATCAAACAACCACTTGGGAATAGCCCAGTGGCCAAAGGGATTGTAATAGGTTGTAGGGATTGAGGGGAGTGGGGTTCGAGTCCCGTGTAAGAAGTTTGCATTTCAAAAAAAAACAACAAATCAAACACAAATTTCAATTTTTCTAAGCACTAAAAGTATCATTGGATTTTTAGATTAATCAATTTAATAATAGTAATTAGACCATTTTGCAAAAATAAATAATTTACTAATGTTTCGGGTGGTAAAAGACAGAATCTGTTTCGGGTTACTAACCTTTATGGGACCCATTTTCACACCACTTTCTATTTTTAGCAGAAACGAGCAATTTTTAAATCGAGCCACACATCAATTTGGTGAGTAATTACGCTATTCTGCAGCTTCCAGACTCAGTTTTTATGGCCTAGGAACACGTTTTGCCAAAAAAATCGCAGTTTGGTTTGCGGCAGTACGGACCCATTTTTACACCACTTTCTATTTTTAGCAGAAAACGAGCGATTTTTAAATCGAGTCACACATCAATTTTGTGAGTAATTACGCTATTCTGCAGCTTCCAGACTCAGTTTTTATGGCCTAGGAACACGTTTTGCCAAAAAAAATCGCAGTTTTGTTTGCGGCAGTACGGACCCATTTTCACACCACTTTCTATTTTTAGCAGAAAACGGGCGATTTTTAAATCGATTCACGGGTCAATTTGGGGAGTAATTACGCTATTCTGCAGCTTCCAAACTCAGTTTTATGGCCTAGGAACACGTTTTGCCAAAAAAAATCGCAGTTTGGTTAGCGGCAGTACGGACCCATTTTCACACCACCTTCAATTTTTAGCAGAAAACAAATGATTTTTAAATAGAGTCACACATCAATTTGGTGAGTAATTACGCTATTCTACACCTTCCAGACTCAGTTTTTAACACGTTTTGCCAAAAAAAAATCGCAGTTTGGTTGGCGGCAGTACGGACCCATTTTCACACCACTTTCTATTTTTAGCAGAAAACGAGCGATTTTTAAATCGAGTCACACATCAATTTGGTGAGTAATTACGCTATTCTGCACCTTCTAGACTCAGTTTTTAACACGTTTTGCCAAAAAAATCGCAGTTTGGTTGGCGGCAGTGCGGACCCATTTTCACACCACTTTCTATTTTTAGCAGAAAACGAGTGATTTTTAAATCGAGTCACACATCAATTTGGTGAGTAATTACGCTATTATGCAGCTTCCAGAATCAGTTTTTATGGCCTAGGAACACGTTTTGCCAAAAAAATCGCAGTTTGGTTGGCGGCAGTACGGACCCATTTTCACACCACTTTCTATTTTTAGCAGAAAACGAGCGATTTTTAAATCGAGTCACACATCAATTTGGTGAGTAATTACGCTATTCTGCACCTTCCAGACTTAGTTTTTAACACGTTTTGCCAAAAAAAATTGCAGTTTGGTTGGCGGCAGTACGGACCCATTTTCACACCACTTTCTATTTTTAGAAGAAAACGAGCGATTTTTAAATCGAGTCACACATCAATTTGGTGAGTAATTACGCTATTCTGTACCTTCCAGACGCAGTTTTTATGGCCTAGGAACACGTTTTGCCAAAAAAAATCGCAGTTTGGTTGGCGGCAGTACGGACCGATTTTCACACCACTTTTTATTTTTAGCAGAAAACGAGCGATTTTTAAATCGAGTCACACATCAATTTGGTGAGTAATTACGCTATTCTGCAGCTCCCAGACTCAGTTTTTATGGCCTAGGAACACGTTTTGACAAAAAAATCGCAGTTCGGTTTGCGGCAGTACGGACCCATTTTCACACCACTTTCTATTTTTAGCAGAAAACGAGCGATTTTTAAATCGAGTCAGACATCAATTTGGTCAGTAATTACGCTATTCTGCAACTCCCAGACTCAGTTTTTATGGCCTAGGAAGACGTTTTGACAAAAAAAACCGCAGTTCGGTTTGCGGCAGTACGGACCCATTTTCACACCACTTTCTATTTTTAGCAGAAAACGAGCGATTTTTAAATCGATTCACGGGTCAATTTGGGGAGTAATTACGCTATTCTGCAGCTTCCAAACTCAGTTTTTATGGCCTAGGAACACGTTTTGCCAAAAAAAATCGCAGTTTGGTTAGCGGCAGTACGGACCCAATTTCACACCACTTTCAATTTTTAGCAGAAAACGAGCGATTTTTAAATCGAGTCACACATCAATTTGGTGAGTAATTACGCTATTCTGCACCTTCCAGACTCAGTTTTTAACACGTTTTGCCAAAAAAATCGCAGTTTGGTTGGCGGCAGTACGGACCCATTTTCACACCACTTTCTATTTTTAGCAGAAAACGAGCGATTTTTAAATCGAGTCACACATCAATTTGGTCAGTAATTACGCTATTCTGCAACTCCCAGACTCAGTTTTTATGGCCTAGGAACACGTTTTGACAAAAAAAATCGCAGTTCGGTTTGCGGCAGTACGGACCCATTTTCACACCACTTTCTATTTTTAGCAGAAAACGAGCGATTTTTAAATCGATTCACGGGTCAATTTGGGGAGTAATTACGCTATTCTGCAGCTTCCAAACTTAGTTTTTATGGCCTAGGAAAACGTTTTGCCAAAAAAAATCGCAGTTTGGTTAACGGCAGTACGGACCCATTTTCACACCACTTTCAATTTTTAGCAGAAAACGAGCGATTTTTAAATCGAGTCACACATCAATTTGGTGAGTAATTACGTTATTCTGCACCTTCCAGACTCAGTTTTTAACACGTTTTGCCAAAAAAATCGCAGTTTGGTTGGCTGCAGTACGGACCCATTTTCACACCACTTTCTATTTTTAGCAGAAAACGAGCGATTTTTAAATCGAGTCACACTTCAATTTGGTGAGTAATTACGCTATTCTGCACCTTCCAGACTCAGTTTTTAACACGTTTTGCCAAAAAAAATCGCAGTTTGGTTGGCGGCAGTACGGACCCATTTTCACACCACTTTCTATTTTTAGCAGAAAACGAGCGATTTTTAAATCGAGTCATACATCAATTTGGTGAGTAATTACGCTATTATGCAGCTTCCAGAATCAGTTTTTATGGCCTAGGAACACGTTTTGCCAAAAAAATCGCAGTTTGGTTGGCGGCAGTACGGACCCATTTTCACACCACTTTCTATTTTTAGCAGAAAACGAGCGATTTTTAAATCGAGTCACACATCAATTTGGTGAGTAATTACGCTATTCTGCACCTTCCAGACTTAGTTTTTAACACGTTTTGCCAAAAAAAATCGCAGTTTGGTTGGCGGCAGTACGGACCCATTTTCACACCACTTTCTATTTTTAGCAGAAAACGAGCGATTTTTAAATCGAGTCACACATCAATTTGGTGAGTAATTACGCTATTCTGCACCTTCCAGACGCAGTTTTTATGGCCTAGGGACACGTTTTGCCAAAAAAAATCGCAGTTTGGTTGGCGGCAGTACGGACCTATTTTCACACCACTTTTTATTTTTAGCAGAAAACGAGCGATTTTTAAATCGAGTCACACATCAATTTGGTGAGTAATTACGCTATTCTGCACCTTCCAGACTTAGTTTTTAACACGTTTTGCCAAAAAAATTCGCAGTTTGGTTGGCGGCAGTACGGACCCATTTTCACACCACTTTCTATTTTTAGAAGAAAACGAGCGATTTTTAAATCGAGTCACACATCAATTTGGTGAGTAATTACGCTATTCTGCAGGTTCAGACTCAGTTTTTATGGCCCAGGAACACGTTTGGCCAAAAAAAACCGCAGTTTGGTTGGCGTAGTACGGACCCATTTTCACACAACTTTCTATTTTTAGCAGAAAACGAGCAATTTTTAAATCGAGTCACACATCAATTTGGTAAGTAATTACGCTATTCTGCCGCTTCCAGACTCAGTTTTTATGGCCTAGGAACACGTTTTGCCAAAAAAAATCGCAGTTTGGTTGGCGGCAGTACGGAACCATTTTCACACCAATTTCTATTTTAAGCCGAAACGAGCGATTTTTAAATCGAGTCACACATCAATTTGGTGAGTAATTACGCTATTCTGCTGCTTCCAGACTCAGTTTTTATGGCTTAGGAACACGTTTGGCCAAAAAAAACCGCAGTTTGGTTGGCGGCAGTACGGACCCATTTTCACACCACTTTCTATTTTTAGAAGAAAACGAGCGATTTTTAAATCGAGTCACACATCAATTTGGTGAGTAATTACGCTATTCTGCTGCTTCCAGACTCTGTTTTTATGGCCTAGGAACACGTTTGACCAAAAAAAACCGCAGTTTGGTTGGCGGCAGTACGGACCCATTTTCACACAACTTTCTATTTTTAGCAGAAAACGAGCAATTTTTAAATCGAGTCACACATCAATTTGGTAAGTAATTACGCTATTCTGCCGCTTCCAGACTCAGTTTTTATGGCCCAGGAACACGTTTTGCCCAAAAAAATCGCAGTTTGGTTGGCGGCAGTACGGACCCATTTTCACACCACTTTCTATTTTAAGCCGAAAACGAGCGATTTTTAAATCGAGTCACACATCAATTTGGTGAGTAATTACGCTATTCTGCTGCTTCCAGACTCAGTTTTTATGGCCTAGGAACACGTTTGGCCAAAAAAAACCGCAGTTTGGTTGGCGGCAGTACGGACCCATTTTCACACCACTTTCTATTTTTAGAAGAAAACGACCGATTTTTAAATCGAGTCACACATCAATTTGGTGAGTAATTACGCTATTCTGCACCTTCCAGACTTAGTTTTTAACACGTTTTGCCAAAAAAATTCGCAGTTTGGTTGGCGGCAGTACGGACCCATTTTCACACCACTTTCTATTTTTAGAAGAAAACGAGCGATTTTTAAATCGAGTCACACATCAATTTGGTGAGTAATTACGCTATTCTGCAGGTTCAGACTCAGTTTTTATGGCCCAGGAACACGTTTGGCCAAAAAAAACCGCAGTTTGGTTGGCGTAGTACGGACCCATTTTCACACAACTTTCTATTTTTAGCAGAAAACGAGCAATTTTTAAATCGAGTCACACATCAATTTGGTAAGTAATTACGCTATTCTGCCGCTTCCAGACTCAGTTTTTATGGCCTAGGAACACGTTTTGCCAAAAAAAATCGCAGTTTGGTTGGCGGCAGTACGGAACCATTTTCACACCAATTTCTATTTTAAGCCGAAACGAGCGATTTTTAAATCGAGTCACACATCAATTTGGTGAGTAATTACGCTATTCTGCTGCTTCCAGACTCAGTTTTTATGGCTTAGGAACACGTTTGGCCAAAAAAAACCGCAGTTTGGTTGGCGGCAGTACGGACCCATTTTCACACCACTTTCTATTTTTAGAAGAAAACGAGCGATTTTTAAATCGAGTCACACATCAATTTGGTGAGTAATTACGCTATTCTGCTGCTTCCAGACTCTGTTTTTATGGCCTAGGAACACGTTTGACCAAAAAAAACCGCAGTTTGGTTGGCGGCAGTACGGACCCATTTTCACACAACTTTCTATTTTTAGCAGAAAACGAGCAATTTTTAAATCGAGTCACACATCAATTTGGTAAGTAATTACGCTATTCTGCCGCTTCCAGACTCAGTTTTTATGGCCTAGGAACACGTTTTGCCCAAAAAAATCGCAGTTTGGTTGGCGGCAGTACGGACCCATTTTCACACCACTTTCTATTTTAAGCCGAAAACGAGCGATTTTTAAATCGAGTCACACATCAATTTGGTGAGTAATTACGCTATTCTGCTGCTTCCAGACTCAGTTTTTATGGCCTAGGAACACGTTTGGCCAAAAAAAACCGCAGTTTGGTTGGCGGCAGTACGGACCCATTTTCACACCACTTTCTATTTTTAGAAGAAAACGACCGATTTTTAAATCGAGTCACACATCAATTTGGTGAGTAATTACGCTATTCTGCAGGTTCAGACTCAGTTTTTATGGCCCAGGAACACGTTTGGCCAAAAAAAACCGCAGTTTGGTTGGCGGCAGTACAGACCCATTTTCACACCACTTTCTATTTTTAGAAGAAAACGAGCGATTTTTAAATCGAGTCACACATCAATTTGGTGAGTAATTACGCTATTCTGCAGGTTCAGACTCAGTTTTTATGGCCCAGGAACACGTTTGGCCAAAAAAAACCGCAGTTTGGTTGGCGGCAGTACGGACCCATTTTCACACAACTTTCTATTTTTAGCAGAAAACGAGCAATTTTTAAATCGAGTCACCTATCAATTTGGTGAGTAATTACGCTATTCTGCCGCTTCCAGACTCAGTTTTTATGGCCTAGGAACACGTTTTGCCAAAAAAAATCGCAGTTTGGTTGGCGGCAGTACGGACCCATTTTCAGACCACTTTCTGTTTTAAGCCAAAAACGATTGATTTTTAAATCGAGTCACACATCAATTTGGTGAGTAATTACGCTATTCTGCAGGTTCCAGACTCAGTTTTTATGGCCTAGGAACACGTTTGACCAAAAAAAACCGCAGTTTGGTTGGCGGCAGTACGGACCCATTTTCACACAACTTTCTATTTTTAGCAGAAAACGAGCAATTTTTAAATCGAGTCACACATCAATTTGGTAAGTAATTACGCTATTCTGCCGCTTCCAGACTCAGTTTTTATGGCCTAGGAACACGTTTTGCCCAAAAAAATCGCAGTTTGGTTGGCGGCAGTACGGACCCATTTTCACACCACTTTCTATTTTAAGCCGAAAACGAGCGATTTTTAAATCGAGTCACACATCAATTTGGTGAGTAATTACGCTATTCTGCTGCTTCCAGACTCAGTTTTTATGGCCTAGGAACACGTTTGGCCAAAAAAAACCGCAGTTTGGTTGGCGGCAGTACGGACCCATTTTCACACCACTTTCTATTTTTAGAAGAAAACGACCGATTTTTAAATCGAGTCACACATCAATTTGGTGAGTAATTACGCTATTCTGCAGGTTCAGACTCAGTTTTTATGGCCCAGGAACACGTTTGGCCAAAAAAAACCGCAGTTTGGTTGGCGGCAGTACGGACCCATTTTCACACCACTTTCTATTTTTAGAAGAAAACGAGCGATTTTTAAATCGAGTCACACATCAATTTGGTGAGTAATTACGCTATTCTGCAGGTTCAGACTCAGTTTTTATGGCCCAGGAACACGTTTGGCCAAAAAAAACCGCAGTTTGGTTGGCGGCAGTACGGACCCATTTTCACACAACTTTCTATTTTTAGCAGAAAACGAGCAATTTTTAAATCGAGTCACCTATCATTTGGTGAGTAATTACGCTATTCTGCCGCTTCCAGACTCAGTTTTTATGGCCTAGGAACACGTTTTGCCAAAAAAAATCGCAGTTTGGTTGGCGGCAGTACGGACCCATTTTCAGACCACTTTCTGTTTTAAGCCAAAAACGATTGATTTTTAAATCGAGTCACACATCAATTTGGTGAGTAATTACGCTATTCTGCAGGTTCCAGACTCAGTTTTTATGGCCTAGGAACACGTTTGGCCAAAAAAAACCGCAGTTTGGTTGGCGGCAGTACGGACGCCATTTTCACACAACTTTCTATTTTTAGCAGAAAACGAGCGATTTTTAAATCGAGTCACACATCAATTTGGTGAGTAATTACGCTATTCTGCTGCTTCCAGACTCGGTTTTTATGGCCTAGGAACACGTTTGACCAAAAAAACCGCAGTTTGGTTGGCGGCAGTACGGACCCATTTTCACACAACTTTCTATTTTTAGCAGAAAACGAGCAATTTTTAAATCGAGTCACACATCAATTTGGTAAGTAATTACGCTATTCTGCCGCTTCCAGACTCAGTTTTTATGGCTTAGGAACACGTTTGGCCAAAAAAAACCGCAGTTTGGTTGGCTGCAGTATGGACCCATTTTCACACCACTTTCTATTTTTAGCCGAAAACGAGCTATTTTTAAATCTTGTCTCACATCAATTTGGTGAGTTATTACGCTATTCTGCTGCTTCCAGACTCAGTTTTTATGGCCTAGGAACACGTTTGGCCAAAAAAAACCGCAGTTTGGTTGGCGGCAGTACGGACCCATTTTCACACAACTTTCTATTTTTAGCAGAAAACGAGCGATTTTTAAATCGAGTCACACATCAATTTGGTGAGTAATTACGCTATTCTGCTGCTTCCAGACTCTGTTTTTATGGCCTAGGAACACGTTTGACCAAAAAAAAACCGCAGTTTGGTTGGCGGCAGTACGGACCCATTTTCACACAACTTTCTATTTTTAGCAGAAAACGAGCAATTTTTAAATCGAGTCACACATCAATTTGGTAAGTAATTACGCTATTCTGCCGCTTCCAAACTCAGTTTTTATGGCCTAGGAACACGTTTTGCCAAAAAAAATCGCAGTTTGGTTGGCGGCAGTACGGAACCATTTTCACACCACTTTCTATTTTAAGCCGAAACGAGCGATTTTTAAATCGAGTCACACATCAATTTGGTGAGTAATTACGCTATTCTGCTGCTTCCAGACTCAGTTTTTATGGCTTAGGAACACGTTTGGCCAAAAAAAACCGCAGTTTGGTTGGCGGCAGTACGGACCCATTTTCACACCACTTTCTATTTTTAGAAGAAAACGAGCGATTTTTAAATCGAGTCACACATCAATTTGGTGAGTAATTACGCTATTCTGCTGCTTCCAGACTCTGTTTTTATGGCCTAGGAACACGTTTGACCAAAAAAAACCGCAGTTTGGTTGGCGGCAGTACGGACCCATTTTCACACAACTTTCTATTTTTAGCAGAAAACGAGCAATTTTTTAAATCGAGTCACACATCAATTTGGTAAGTAATTACGCTATTCTGCCGCTTCCAGACTCAGTTTTTATGGCCTAGGAACACGTTTTGCCCAAAAAAATCGCAGTTTGGTTGGCGGCAGTACGGACCCATTTTCACACCACTTTCTATTTTAAGCCGAAAATGAGCGATTTTTAAATCGAGTCACACATCAATTTGGTGAGTAATTACGCTATTCTGCTGCTTCCAGACTCAGTTTTTATGGCCTAGGAACACGTTTGGCCAAAAAAAACCGCAGTTTGGTTGGCGGCAGTACGGACCCATTTTCACACCACTTTCTATTTTTAGAAGAAAACGACCGATTTTTAAATCGAGTCACACATCAATTTGGTGAGTAATTACGCTATTCTGCAGGTTCAGACTCAGTTTTTATGGCCCAGGGAACACGTTTGGCCAAAAAAAACCGCAGTTTGGTTGGCGGCAGTACGGACCCATTTTCACACCACTTTCTATTTTTAGAAGAAAACGAGCGATTTTTAAATCGAGTCACACATCAATTTGGTGAGTAATTACGCTATTCTGCAGGTTCAGACTCAGTTTTTATGGCCCAGAAACACGTTTGGCCAAAAAAAAACCGCAGTTTGGTTGGCGGCAGTACGGACCCATTTTCACACAACTTTCTATTTTTAGCAGAAAACGAGCAATTTTTAAATCGAGTCACCTATCAATTTGGTGAGTAATTACGCTATTCTGCCGCTTCCAGACTCAGTTTTTATGGCCTAGGAACACGTTTTGCCAAAAAAAATCGCAGTTTGGTTGGCGGCAGTACGGACCCATTTTCAGACCACTTTCTGTTTTAAGCCAAAAACGATTGATTTTTAAATCGAGTCACACATCAATTTGGTGAGTAATTACGCTATTCTGCAGGTTCCAGACTCAGTTTTTATGGCCTAGGAACACGTTTGGCCAAAAAAACCGCAGTTTGGTTGGCGGCAGTACGGACGCCATTTTCACACAACTTTCTATTTTTAGCAGAAAACGAGCGATTTTTAAATCGAGTCACACATCAATTTGGTGAGTAATTACGCTATTCTTCTGCTTCCAGACTCTGTTTTTATGGCCTAGGAACACGTTTGACCAAAAAAACCGCAGTTTGGTTGGCGGCAAGTACGGACCCATTTTCACACAACTTTCTATTTTTAGCAGAAAACGAGCAATTTTTAAATCGAGTCACACATCAATTTGGTAAGTAATTACGCTATTCTGCCGCTTCCAGACTCAGTTTTTATGGCATAGGAACACGTTTTGCCAAAAAAATTCGCAGTTTGGTTGGCGGCAGTACGGACCCATTTTCACACCACTTTCTATTTTAAGCTGAAAACGAGCGATTTTTAAATCGAGTCACACATCAATTTGGTGAGTAATTACGCTATTCTGCTGCTTCCAGGCTCAGTTTTTATGGCCTAGGAACACGTTTGGCCAAAAAAAACCGCAGTTTGGTTGGCGGCAGTACGGACCCATTTTCACACCACTTTCTATTTTTAGAAGAAAACGACCGATTTTTAAATCGAGTCACACATCAATTTGGTGAGTAATTACGCTATTCTGCAGGTTCAGACTCAGTTTTTATGGCCTAGGAACACGTTTGGCCAAAAAAAACCGCAGTTTGGTTGGCGGCAGTACGGACCCATTTTCAGACCACTTTTCTGTTTTAAGCCGAAAAACGATTGATTTTTAAATCGAGTCCACACATCAATTTGGTGAGTAATTACGCTATTCTGCAGGTTCCAAACTCAGTTTTTATGGCCTTGGAACACGTTTGGCCAAACAAAAACCGCTGTTTGGTTGGCGGCAAGTACGGACCCATTTTCACACAACTTTCTATTTTTAGCAGAAAACGAGCAATTTTTAAATCGAGTCACACATCAATTTGGTGAGTAATTACGCTATTCTGCCGCTTTCCAGACTCAGTTTTTATGGCATAGGAACACGTTTTGCCAAAAAAAATCGCAGTTTGGTTGGCGGCAGTACGGACCCATTTTTACACCACTTTCTATTTTAAGCCGAAAACGAGCGATTTTTAAATCGAGTCACACATCAATTTGGTGAGTAATTACGCTATTCTGCTGCTTCCAGACTCAGTTTTTATGGCCTAGGAACACGTTTGGCCAAAAAAAACCCGCAGTTTGGGTTGGCGGGCAGTACGGACCCATTTTCACACCACTTTCTATTTTTAGAAGAAAACGACCCGATTTTTAAATCGAGTCACACATCAATTTGGTGAGTAATTACGCTATTCTGCAGGTTCAGACTCAGTTTTTATGGCCTAGGAACACGTTTGGCCAAAAAAAAACCGCAGTTTGGTTGGCGGCAGTACGGACCCATTTTCAGACCACTTTCTGTTTTAAGCCGAAAACGATTGATTTTTAATCGAGTCACACATCAATTTGGTGAGTAATTACGCTATTCTGCAGGTTCCAAACTCAGTTTTTATGGCCTTGGAACACGTTTGGCCAAACAAAACCGCTGTTTGGTTGGCGGCAGTACGGACCCATTTTCACACAACTTTCTATTTTTAGCAGAAAACGAGCAATTTTTTAAATCGAGTCACACATCAATTTGGTAAGTAATTACGCTATTCTGCCGCTTCCAGACTCAGTTTTTTATGGCATAGGAACACGTTTTGCCAAAAAAAATCGAAGTTTGGTTGGCGCGGCAGTACGGACCCATTTTCACACCACTTTCTATTTTAAGCCGAAAACGAGCGATTTTTTAATCGAGTGACACATCAATTTGGTGAGTAATTACGCTATTCTGCTGCTTCCAAGACTCAGTTTTTATGGCCTAGGAACACGTTTGGCCAAAAAAAAACCGCAGTTTGGTTGGCGGCAGTACGGACCCATTTTCACACCACTTTCTATTTTTAGAAGAAAACGACCGATTTTTAAATCGAGTCACACATCAATTTGGTGAGTAATTACGCTATTCTGCAGGTTCAGACTCAGTTTTTATGGCCTAGGAACACGTTTGGCCAAAAAAAAACCGCAGTTTGGTTGGCGGCAGTACGACCCATTTTCAGACCACTTTCTGTTTTAAGCCGAAAACGATTGATTTTTAAATCGAGTCACACATCAATTTGGTGAGTAATTACGCTATTCTGCAGGTTCCAAAGTCAGTTTTTATGTCCTTGGAACACGTTTGGCCAAACAAAACCGCTGTTTGGTTGGCGGCAGTACGGACCCATTTTCACACAACTTTCTATTTTTAGCAGAAAACGAGCAATTTTTTAAATCGAGTCACACATCAATTTGGTGAGTAATTACGCTATTCTGCCGCTTCCAGACTCAGTTTTTATGGCCTAGGAACACGTTTGGCAAAAAAAAACCGCAGTTTGGTTGGCGGCTGTACGGACGCCATTTTCACACAACTTTCTATTTTTAGCAGAAAACGAGCAATTTTTAAATCGAGTCACACATCAATTTGGTAAGTAATTACGCTATTCTGCAGGTTCAGGACTCAGTTTTTATGGCCCAGGAACACGTTTGGCCAAAAAAAACCGCAGTTTGGTTGGCGGCAGTACGGACCCATTTTCACACCACTTTCTATTTTTAGCAGAAAACGAGCAATTTTTAAATCGAGTCACACATCAATTTGGTGAGTAATTACGCTATTCTGCCGCTTCCAGACTCAGTTTTTATGGCCTAGGAACACGTTTTGACAAAAAAAATCGCAGTTTGGTTGGCGGCAGTACGGACCCATTTTCAGACCACTTTCTGTTTTAAGCCGAAAACGATTGATTTTTAAATCGAGTCACACATCAATTTGGTGAGTAATTACGCTATTCTGCAGGTTCCAGACTCAGTTTTTATGGCCTAGGAACACGTTTGGCAAAAAAAAAACCGCAGTTTGGTTGGCGGCAGTACGGACGCCATTTTCACACAACTTTCTATTTTTAGCAGAAAACGAGCGATTTTTAAATCGTGTCACACATCAATTTGGTGAGTAATTACGCTATTCTGCTGCTTCCAGACTCTGTTTTTATGGCCTAGGAACACGTTTGACCAAAAAAACCGCAGTTTGGTTGGCGGCAGTACGGACCCATTTTCACACAACTTTCTATTTTTAGCAGAAAACGAGCAATTTTTAAATCGAGTCACACATCAATTTGGTAAGTAATTACGCTATTCTGCAGGTTCAGACTCAGTTTTTATGGCCCAGGAACACGTTTGGCCAAAAAAAACCGCAGTTTGGATGGCGGCAGTACGGACCCATTTTCACACCCACTTTCTATTTTTAGAAGAAAACGAGCGATTTTTAAATCGAGTCACACATCAATTTGGTGAGTAATTACGCTATTCTGCAGGTTCAGACTCAGTTTTTATGGCCCAGGAACACGTTTGGCCAAAAAAAACCGCAGTTTGGTTGGCGGCAGTACGGACCCATTTTCACACAACTTTCTATTTTTTAGCAGAAAACGAGCAATTTTTAAATCGAGTCACCTATCAATTTGGTGGAGTAATTACGCTATTCTGCCGCTTCCAGACTCAGTTTTTATGGCCTAGGAACACGTTTTGCCAAAAAAAATCGCAGTTTGGTTGGCGGCAGTACGGACCCATTTTCAGACCACTTTCTGTTTTAAGCCAAAAACGATTGATTTTTAAATCGAGTCACACATCAATTTGGTGAGTAATTACGCTATTCTGCAGGTTCCAGACTCAGTTTTTATGGCCTAGGAACACGTTTGGCCAAAAAAAACCGCAGTTTGGTTGGCGGCAGTACGGACGCCATTTTCACACAACTTTCTATTTTTAGCAGAAAACGAGCGATTTTTAAATCGTGTCACACATCAATTTGGTGAGTAATTACGCTATTCTGCTGCTTCCAGACTCTGTTTTTATGGCCTATGAACACGTTTGACCAAAAAAACCGCAGTTTGGTTGGCGGCAGTACGGACCCATTTTCACACAACTTTCTATTTTTAGCAGAAAACGAGCAATTTTTAAATCGAGTCACACATCAATTTGGTAAGTAATTACGCTATTCTGCCGCTTCCAGACTCAGTTTTTATGGCATAGGAACACGTTTTGCCAAAAAAAATCGCAGTTTGGTTGGCGGCAGTACGGACCCATTTTCACACCACTTTCTATTTTAAGCCGAAAACGAGCGATTTTTAAAACGAGTCACACATCAATTTGGTGAGTAATTACGCTATTCTGCTGCTTCCAGACTCAGTTTTTATGGCCTAGGAACACGTTTGGCCAAAAAAAAACCGCAGTTTGGTTGGCGGCAGTACGGACCCATTTTCACACCACTTTCTATTTTTAGAAGAAAACGACCGATTTTTAAATCGAGTCACACATCAATTTGGTGAGTAATTACGCTATTCTGCAGGTTTCAGACTCAGTTTTTATGGCCTAGGAAACACGTTTGGCCAAAAAAAACCGCAGTTTGGTTGGCGGCAGTACGGACCCATTTTCAGACCACTTTCTGTTTTAAGCCGAAAACGATTGATTTTTTAAATCGAGTCACACATCAATTTGGTGAGTAATTACGCTATTCTGCAGGTTCCAAACTCAGTTTTTATGGCCTTGGAACACGTTTGGCCAAACAAAACCGCTGTTTGGTTGGCGGCAGTACGGACCCATTTTCACACAACTTTCTATTTTTAGCAGAAAACGAGCAATTTTTAAATCGAGTCACACATCAATTTGGTGAGTAATTACGCTATTCTGCCGCTTCCAGACTCAGTTTTTATGGCCTAGGAACACGTTTTGACAAAAAAAATCGCAGTTTGGTTGGCGGCAGTACGGACCCATTTTCAGACCACTTTCTGTTTTAAGCCGAAAACGATTGATTTTTAAATCGAGGTCACACATCAATTTGGTGAGTAATTACGCTATTCTGCAGGTTCCAGACTCAGTTTTTATGGCCTAGGAACACGTATGGCAAAAAAAAAACCGCAGTTTGGTTGGCGGCAGTACGGACGCCATTTTCACACAACTTTCTATTTTTAGCAGAAAACGAGCGATTTTTAAATCGAGTCACACATCAATTTGGTGAGTAATTACGCTATTCTGCTGCTTCCAGACTCTGTTTTTATGGCCTAGGAACACGTTTGACCAAAAAAAACCGCAGTTTGGTTGGCGGCAGTACGGACCCATTTTCACACAACTTTCTATTTTTAGCAGAAAACGAGCAATTTTAAAATCGAGTCACACATCAATTTGGTAAGTAATTACGCTATTCTGCCGCTTCCAGACTCAGTTTTTATGGCCTAGGAACACGTTTTGCCCAAAAAAATCGCAGTTTGGTTGGCGGCAGTACGGACCCATTTTCACACCACTTTCTATTTTAAGCCGAAAACGAGCAATTTTTAAATCGAGTCACACATCAATTTGGTGAGTAATTACGCTATTCTGCTGCTTCCAGACTCAGTTTTTATGGCATAGGAACACGTTTGGCCAAAAAAAAACCACAGTTTGTTGGCGGCAGTACGGACCCATTTTCACACCACTTTCTATTTTTTAGAAGAAAAACGAGCGATTTTTAAATCGAGTCACACATCAATTTGGTGAGTAATTACGCTATTCTGCAGGTTCAGACTCAGTTTTTATGGCCCAGGAACACGTTTGGCCAAAAAAAACCGCAGTTTGGTTGGCGGCAGTACGGACCCATTTTCACACCACTTTCTATTTTTAGAAGAAAACGAGCGATTTTTAAATCGAGTCACACATCAATTTTGGTGAGTAATTACGCTATTCAGCAGGTTCAGACTCAGTTTTTATGGCCCAGGAACACGTTTGGCCAAAAAAAACCGCAGTTTGGTTGGGCGGCAGTACGGACCCATTTTCACACAACTTTCTATTTTTAGCAGAAAACGAGCAATTTTTAAATCGAGTCACACATCAATTTGGTGAGTAATTACGCTATTCTGCCGCTTCCAGACTCAGTTTTTATGGCCTAGGAACATGTTTTGCCAAAAAAAAATCGCAGTTTGGTTGGCGGCAGTACGGACCCATTTTCAGACCACTTTCTGTTTTAAGCCAAAAACGATTGATTTTTTAAATCGAGTCACACATCAATTTGGTGAGTAATTACGCTATTCTGCAGGTTCCAGACTCAGTTTTTATGGCCTAGGAACACGTTTGGCCAAAAAAAAACCGCAGTTTGGTTGGAGGCAGTACGGACGCCCATTTTCACACAAACTTTCTATTTTTAGCAGAAAACGAGCGATTTTAAAATCGAGTCACACATCAATTTGGTGAGTAATTACGCTTTTCTGCTGCTTCCAGACTCTGTTTTTATGGCCTAGGAACACGTTTGGCCAAAAAAAACCGCAGTTTGGTTGGCGGCGAGTACGGACCCATTTTCACACAACTTTCTATTTTTAGCAGAAAACGAGCAATTTTTAATCGAGTCACACATCAATTTGATAAGTAATTACGCTATTCTGCCGCTTCCAGACTCAGTTTTTATGGCCTAGGAACACGTTTGGCCAAAAAAAACCGCAGTTTGGTTGGCGGCAGTACGGACCCATTTTCACACAACTTTCTATTTTTAGCAGAAAAACGAGCAATTTTTAAATCGAGTCACACATCAATTTCGTAAGTAATTACGCTATTCTGCCGCTTCCAGACTCAGTTTTTATGGCCTAGGAACACGTTTTGCCAAAAAAAATCGCAGTTTGGTTGGCGGCAGTACGGACCCATTTTCACACCACTTTCTATTTTAAGCCGAAAACGAGCGATTTTTAAATCGAGTCACACATCAATTTGGTGAGTAATTACGCTATTCTGCTGCTTCCAGACTCAGTTTTTATGCCTTGGAACACGTTTGGCCAAAAAAACCGCAGTTTGGTTGGCGGCAGTACGGACCAATTTTCACACCACTTTCTATTTTTAGCCGAAAACGAGCTATTTTTAAATCGAGTCACACATCAATTTGGTGAGTTATTACGCTATTCTGCTGCTTCCAGACTCAGTTTTTATGGCCTAGGAACACGTTTGGCCAAAAAAATCGCAGTTTGGTTGGCGGCAGTACGGACCCATTTTCACACCACTTTCTATTTTTAGAAGAAAACGAGCGATTTTTAAATCGAGTCACACATCAATTTGGTGAGTAATTACGCTATTCTGCTGCTTCCAGACTCAGTTTTTATGGCCTAGGAACACGTTTGGCCAAAAAAAACCGCAGTTTGGTTGGCGGCAGTACGGACCCATTTTCACACAACTTTCTATTTTTAGCAGAAAACGAGCAATTTTTAAATCGAGTCACACATCAATTTCGTAAGTAATTACGCTATTCTGCCGCTTCCAGACTCAGTTTTTATGGCCTAGGAACACGTTTTGCCAAAAAAAATCGCAGTTTGGTTGGCGGCAGTACGGACCCATTTTCACACCACTTTCTATTTTTAAGCCGAAAACGAGCGATTTTTAAATCGAGTCACACATCAATTTGGTGCTATTCTGCTGCTTCCAGACTCAGTTTTTATGGCCTAGGAACACGTTTGGCCAAAAAAAACCGCAGTTTGGTTGGCGGCAGTACGGACCCATTTTCACACCACTTTCTATTTTTAGAAGAAAACGACCGATTTTAAATCGAGTCACACATCAATTTGGTGAGTAATTACGCTATTCTGCCGCTTCCAGACTCAGTTTTTATGGCCTAGGAACACGTTTTGCCAAAAAAAATCGCAGTTTGGTTGGCGGCAGTACGGACCCATTTTCAGACCACTTTCTGTTTTAAGCCAAAAACGATTGATTTTAAATCGAGTCACACATCAATTTGGTGAGTAATTACGCTATTCTGCAGGTTCCAGACTCAGTTTTATGGCCTAGGAACACGTTTGGCCAAAAAAAACCGCAGTTTGGTTGGCGGCAGTACGGACGCCATTTTCACACAACTTTCTATTTTTTAGCAGAAAACGAGCGATTTTTAAATCGAGTCACACATCAATTGGTGAGTAATTACGCTATTCTGCTGCTTCCAGACTCTGTTTTTATGGCCTAGGAACACGTTTGACCAAAAAAACCGCAGTTTGGTTGGCGGGCATTACGGACCCATTTTCACACAACTTTCTATTTTTAGCAGAAAACGAGCAATTTTTAAATCGAGTCACACATCAATTTGGTAAGTAATTACGCTATTCTGCCGCTTCCAGACTCAGTTTTTATGGCATAGGAACACGTTTTGCCAAAAAAAAATCGCAGTTTGGTTGGCGGCAGTACGGACCCATTTTCACACCACTTTCTATTTTAAGCCGAAAAACGAGCGATTTTTAAATCGAGTCACACATCAATTTGGTAAGTAATTACGCTATTCTGCTGCTTCCAGACTCAGTTTTTATGGCCTAGGAACACGTTTGGCCAAAAAAAACCGCAGTTTGGTTGGCGGCAGTACGGACCCATTTTCACACCACTTTCTATTTTTAGCCGAAAACGAGAGATTTATAAATCGAGTCACACATAAATTTGGTGAGTAATTACGCTATTCTGCTGCTTCCAGACTCAGTTTTTATGGCCTTGGAACACGTTTGGCCAAAAAAACCGCAGTTTGGTTGGCGGCAGTACGGACCAATTTTCACACCACTTTCTATTTTTAGCCGAAAACGAGCTATTTTTAAATCGAGTCACACATCAATTTGGTGAGTTATTACGCTATTCTGCTGCTTCCAGACTCAGTTTTTATGGCCTAGAACACGTTTGGCCAAAAAAAACCGCAGTTTGGTTGGCGGCAGTACGGACGCCATTTTCACACAACTTTCTATTTTTAGCAGAAAACGAGCGATTTTTAAATCGAGTCACACATCAATTTGGTGAGTAATTACGCTATTCTGCTGCTTCCAGACTCAGTTTTTATGGCCCTTGGAACACGTTTGGCCAAACAAAACCGCTGTTTGGTTGGCGGCAGTACGGACCCATTTTCACACAACTTTCTATTTTTAGCAGAAAACGAGCAATTTTTAAATCGAGTCACACATCAATTTGGTGAGTAATTACGCTATTCTGCCGCTTCCAGACTCAGTTTTTATGGCCTAGGAACACGTTTTGCCAAAAAAAATCGCAGTTTGGTTGGCGGCAGGTACGGACGCCATTTTCACACAACTTTCTATTTTTAGCAGAAAACGAGGCGATTTTTAAATCGAGTCACACATCAATTTGGTGAGTAATTACGCTATTCTGCTGCTTCCAGACTCTGTTTTTATGGCCTAGGAACACGTTTGACCAAAAAAACCGCAGTTTGGTTGGCGGCAGTACGGACCCATTTTCACACAACTTTCTATTTTTAGCAGAAAACGAGCAATTTTTAAATCGAGTCACACATCAATTTGGTAAGTAATTACGCTATTCTGCCGCTTCCAGACTCAGTTTTTATGGCATAGGAACACGTTTTGCCAAAAAAAATCGCAGTTTGGTTGGCGGCAGTACGGACCCATTTTCACACCACTTTCTATTTTAAGCCGAAAACGAGCGATTTTTAAATCGAGTCACACATCAATTTGGTAAGTAATTACGCTATTCTGCTGCTTCCAGACTCAGTTTTTATGGCCTAGGAACACGTTTGGCCAAAAAAAACCGCAGTTTGGTTGGCGGCAGTACGGACCCATTTTCACACCACTTTCTATTTTTAGAAGAAAACGACCGATTTTTAAATCGAGTCACACATCAATTTGGTGAGTAATTACGCTATTTCTGCCGCTTCCAGACTCAGTTTTTATGGCCTAGGAACACGTTTTGCCAAAAAAAATCGCAGTTTGGTTGGCGCAGTACGGACCCATTTTCAGACCACTTTCTGTTTTAAGCCAAAAACGATTGATTTTTAAATCGAGTCACACATCAATTTGGTGAGTAATTACGCTATTCTGCAGGTTCCAGACTCAGTTTTTATGGCCCTAGGAACACGTTTGGCCAAAAAAAACCGCAGTTTGGTTGGGCGGCAGTACGGACGCCATTTTCACACAACTTTCTATTTTTAGCAGAAAACGAGCGATTTTATAAATCGAGTCACACATCAATTTGGTGAGTAATTACGCTATTCTGCTGCTTCCAGACTCTGTTTTTATGGCCTAGGAACACGTTTGACCAAAAAAACCGCAGTTTGGTTGGCGGCAGTACGGACCCATTTTCACACAACTTTCTATTTTTAGCAGTAAAACGAGCAATTTTTAAATCGAGTCACACATCAATTTGGTAAGTAATTACGCTATTCTGCCGCTTCCAGACTCAGTTTTTATGGCATAGGAACACGTTTTGCCAAAAAAAAATCGCAGTTTGGTTGGCGGCAGTACGGACCCATTTTCACACCACTTTCTATTTTAAGCCGGGAAAACGAGCGATTTTTAAATCGAGTCACACATCAATTTGGTAAGTAATTACGCTATTCTGCTGCTTCCAGACTCAGTTTTTATGGCCTAGGAACACGTTTGGCCAAAAAAAACCGCAGTTTGGTTGGCGGCAGTACGGACCCATTTTCACACCACTTTCTATTTTTAGCCGAAAACGAGAGATTTATAAATCGAGTCACACATAAATTTGGTGAGTAATTACGCTATTCTGCTGCTTCCAGACTCAGTTTTATATGGCCTTGGAACACGTTTGGCCAAAAAAACCGCAGTTTGGTTGGCGGCAGTACGGACCAATTTTCACACCACTTTCTATTTTTAGCCGAAAACGAGCTATTTTTAAATCGAGTCACACATCAATTTGGTGAGTTATTACGCTATTCTGCTGCTTCCAGACTCAGTTTTTATGGCCTAGGAACACGTTTGGCCAAAAAAAACCGCAGTTTGGTTGGCGGCAGTACGGGCGCCATTTTCACACAACTTTCTATTTTTAGCAGAAAACGAGCGATTTTAAATCGAGTCACACATCAATTTGGTGAGTAATTACGCTATTCTGCTGCTTCCAGACTCAGTTTTTATGGCCTTGGAACACGTTTGGCCCAAACAAAACCGCTGTTTGGTTGGCGGCCAGTACGGACCCATTTTCACACAACTTTCTATTTTTAGCAGAAAACGAGCAATTTTTAAATCGAGTCACACATCAATTTGGTGAGTAATTACGCTATTCTGCCGCTTCCAGACTCAGTTTTTATGGCCTAGGAACACGTTTTGCCAAAAAAAATCGCAGTTTGGTTTGGCGGCAGTACGGACGCCATTTTCACACAACTTTCTATTTTTAGCAGAAAACGAGCGATTTTAAATCGAGTCACACATCAATTTGGTGAGTAATTACGCTATTCTGCTGCTTCCAGACTCTGTTTTTATGGCCTAGGAACACGTTTGACCAAAAAACCGCAGTTTGGTTGGCGGCAGTACGGACCCATTTTCACACAACTTTCTATTTTTAGCAGAAAACGAGCAATTTTTAAATCGAGTCACACATCAATTTGGTAAGTAATTACGCTATTCTGCCGCTTCCAGACTCAGTTTTTATGGCATAGGAACACGTTTTGCCAAAAAAAATCGCAGTTTGGTTGGCGGCAGTAGCGACCCATTTTCACACCACTTTCTATTTTAAGCCGAAAACGAGCGATTTTTAAATCGAGTCACACATCAATTTGGTAAGTAATTACGCTATTCTGCTGCTTCCAGACTCAGTTTTTATGGCCTAGGAACACGTTTGGCCAAAAAAAACCGCAGTTTGGTTGGCGGCAGTACGGACCCATTTTCACACCACTTTCTATTTTTAGCCGGAAAACGAGGAGATTTATAAATCGAGTCACACATAAATTTGGTGAGTAATTACGCTATTCTGCTGCTTCCAGACTCAGTTTTTATGGCCTTGGAACACGTTTGGCCAAAAAAACCGCAGTTTGGTTGGCGGCAGTAGTACGGACCAATTTTCACACCACTTTCTATTTTTAGCCCGAAAACGAGCTATTTTTAAATCGAGTCACACATCAATTTGGTGAGTTATTACGCTATTCTGCTGCTTCCAGACTCAGTTTTTATGGCCTAGGAAACGTTTTGGCCAAAAAAAACGCGCAGTTTGGTTGGCGGCAGTACGGGACGCCATTTTCACACAACTTTCTATTTTTAGCAGAAAACGAGCGATTTTTAAATCGAGTCACACATCAATTTGGTGAGTAATTACGCTATTCTGCTGCTTCCAGACTCAGTTTTTATGGCCTTGGAACACGTTTGGCCAAACAAAACCGCTGTTTGGTTGGCGGCAGTACGGACCCATATTCACACAACTTTCTATTTTTAGCAGAAAACGAGCAATTTTTTTAAATCGAGTCACACATCAATTTGGTGAGTAATTACGCTATTCTGCCGCTTCCAGACTCAGTTTTTATGGCCTAGGAACACGTTTTGCCAAAAAAAATCGCAGTTTGGTTGGCGGCAGTACGGACCCATTTTCAGACCACTTTCTGTTTTAAGCCGAAAACGATTGATTTTTAAATCGAGTCACACATCAATTTGGTGAGTAATTACGCTATTCTGCAGGTTCCAGACTCAGTTTTATGGCCTAGGAACACGTTTGGCAAAAAAAAAACCGCAGTTTGGTTGGGCGGCAGTGACGGACGCCATTTTCACACAACTTTCTATTTTTAGCAGAAAACGAGCGATTTTTAAATCGAGTCACCACATCAATTTGGTGAGTAATTACGCTATTCTACAGCTTCCAGACTAAGTTTTTCCGGCCTAGGAACACGTTTTGCCAAAAAAAAACCGCAGTTTGGTTGGCGGCAGTACGGACCCATTTTCACACAACTTTCTATTTTTAGCAGAAAACGAGGCAATTTTTAAATCGAGTCACACATCAATTTGGTAAGTAATTACGCTATTCTGCGCTTCCAGACTCAGTTTTTATGGCATAGGAACACGTTTTGCCAAAAAAAATCGCAGTTTGGTTGGCGGCAGTAGTTCGGACCCATTTTCACACCACTTTCTATTTTAAGCGAAAACGAGCGATTTTTAAATCGAGTCACACATCAATTTGGTAAGTAATTACGCTATTCTGCTGCTTCCAGACTCAGTTTTTATGGCCTAGGAACACGTTTGGCCAAAAAAAACCGCAGTTTGGTTGGCGGCAGTACGGACCCATTTTCACACCACATTCTATTTTTAGGCCGAAAACGAGAGATTTATAAATCGAGTCACACATAAATTTGGTGAGTAATTACGCTATTCTGCTGCTCCAGACTCAGTTTTTATGGCCTTGGAACACGTTTGGCCAAAAAAACCGCAGTTTGGTTGGCGGCAAGTACGGACCAATTTTCACACCACTTTCTATTTTTAGCCGAAAACGAGCTATTTTTAAATCGAGTCACACATCAATTTGGTGAGTTATTACGCTTTCTGCTGCTTCCAGACTCAGTTTTTATGGCCTAGGAACACGTTTGGCCAAAAAAAACCGCAGTTTGGTTGGCGGCAGTACGACGCCATTTTCACACAACTTTCTATTTTTAGCAGAAAACGAGAGAGCGATTTTTAAATCGAGTCACACATCAATTTGGTGAGTAATTACGCTATTCTGCTGCTTCCAGACTCAGTTTTTTATGGCCTTGGAACAGCGTTTGGCCAAACAAAACCGCTGTTTGGTTGGCGGCAGTACGGACCCATTTTCACACAACTTTCTATTTTTAGCAGAAAACGAGCAATTTTTAAATCGAGTCACACATCAATTTGGTGAGTAATTACGCTATTCTGCCGCTTCCAGACTCAGTTTTTTATGGCCTAGGAACACGTTTTGCCAAAAAAAATCGCAGTTTGGTTGGCGGCAGTACGGACCCATTTTCAGACCACTTTCTGTTTTAAGCCGAAAACGATTGATTTTTAAATCGAGTCACACATCAATTTGGTGAGTAATTACGCTATTCTGCAGGTTCCAGACTCAGTTTTTATGGCCTAGGAACACGTTTGGCAAAAAAAAAACCGCAGGTTTGGTTGGCGGCAGTACGGACGCCATTTTCACACAACTTTCTATTTTTAGCAGAAAACGAGCGATTTTTAAATCGAGTCACACATCAATTTGGTGAGTAATTACGCTATTCTACAGCTTCCAGACTAAGATTTTTCCGGCCTAGGAACACGTTTTGCCAAAAAAAACCGCAGTTTGGTTGGCGGCAGTACGGACCCATTTTCACACCACTTTCTATTTTTAGCCGGAAAACGAGAGATTTTTAAATCGAGTCACACATCAATTTGGTAAGTAATTACGCTATTCTGCCGCTTCCAGACTCAGTTTTTATGGCCTAGGAACACGTTTGGCCAAAAAAAACCGCAGTTTGGTTGGAGGCAGTACGGACGCCATTTTCACACAACTTTCTATTTTTAGCAGAAAACGAGCGATTTTTAAATCGAGTCACACATCAATTTGGTGAGTAATTACGCTATTCTGCTGCTTCCAGACTTTGTTTTTATGGCCTAGGAACACGTTTGACCAAAAAACCGCAGTTTGGTTGGCGGCAGTAGCAGGACCCATTTTCACACAACTTTCTATTTTTAGCAGAGAAAACGAGCAATTTTTAAATCGAGGTCACACATCAATTTGGTAAGTAATTACGCTATTCTGCCGCTTCCAGACTCAGGTTTTTATGGCATAGGAACGTTTTGCCAAAAAAAATCGCAGTTTGGTTGGGGCGGCAGTACGGACCCATTTTCACACCACTTTCTATTTTAAGCCGGAAAACGAGCGATTTTTAAATCGAGTCACACATCAATTTGGTGAGTAATTACGCTATTCTGCTGCTTCCAGACTCAGTTTTTATGGCCTAGGAACACGTTTGGCCAAAAAAAACCGCAGTTTGGTTGGCGGCAGTACGGGACCCATTTTCACACCACTTTCTATTTTTAGAAGAAAACGACCGATTTTTTAAAATCGAGTCACACATCAATTTGGTGAGTAATTACGCTATTCTGCACGTTCAGACTCAGTTTTTATGGCCTAGGAACACGTTTGGCCAAAAAAAACCGCAGTTTGGTTGGCGGCAGTACGGACCCATTTTCACACCACTTTCTATTTTTAGCCGAAAACGAGAGATTTATAAATCGAGTCACACATAAATTTGGTGAGTAATTACGCTATTCTGCTGCTTCCAGACTCAGTTTTTATGGCCTTGGAACACGTTTGGCCAAAAAAACCGCAGTTTGGTTGGCGGCAGTACGGACCCATTTTCACACCACTTTCTATTTTTAGCCGAAAACGAGCTATTTTTAAATCGAGTCACACATCAATTTGGTGAGTTATTACGCTATTCTGCTGCTTTCCAGACTCAGTTTTTATGGCCTAGGAACACGTTTGGCCAAAAAAAAACCGCAGTTTGGTTGGCGGCAGTACGGACGCCATTTTCACACAACTTTCTATTTTTAGCAGAAAACGAGCGATTTTTAAATCGAGTCACACATCAATTTGGTGAGTAATTACGCTATTCTGCTGCTTCCAGACTCAGTTTTTATGGCCTTGGAACACGTTTGGCCCAAACAAAACCGCTGTTTGGTTGGCGGCAGTATGGACCCATTTTCACACAACTTTCTATTTTTAGCAGAAAATGAGCAATTTTTTAAATCGAGTCACATATCAATTTGGTGAGTAATTACGCTATTCTGCCGCTTCCAGACTCAGTTTTTATGGCTAGGAACACGTTTTGCCAAAAAAATCGCAGTTTGGTTGGCGGCAGTACGGACCCATTTTCAGACCACTTTCTGTTTTAAGCCGGAAAACGATTGATTTTTAAATCGAGTCACACATCAATTTGGTGAGTAATTACGCTATTCTGCAGGTTCCAGACTCAGTTTTTATGGCCTAGGAACACGTTTGGCAAAAAAAACCGCAGTTTGGTTGGGC